>JAHKQU010000018.1:48372500-58372500 GCA_020383195.1 Neomicropteryx cornuta | reverse complement strand
AAAAAAAAGAATGCATTTCCACATTTTACTTTAATGGTTACACTTTGAGTAATTCGTACCCTCAGAGAAAAATAACCATGCGTCATAATGAGTGCCTCGGGACGAGCATTAGGAAGGTGGGGAACCATGTAAAGTTGTGGCCGTATTTGTGAGGAAGGCCGTCTCGATAGCCTTTTAAGTTTTTGTTTTTAGAAAATAAAAAAAAAGAAATAAATTGAGTGTTGCAAAAATGACTTATTTTTAAGAGAGGAATATGAAGTGTATTTACAATGTTTAAACTTATAATTACCTTGTGGCACCTTGTGGCTTATGGTACCTTTCACGACCTAGATTTTAGCTTCCCAACAGAGGTAATGCATTGATGAAAATTTACTGTGCAAGTATACTAAGTCCAATTTCTCTTCATGATATTTAGTGGTTCTACTGAAAAACCATATAAAAATGTATAAATATGACAGGGTTTCATAATTATCCAATATTAGGACACTTAGGTTTATTTAAAACACTTAGTAAAATTGCCATGCCATTGTAATTTCCGAATATGTACAAAGTTTGTAAAGGCTTGCAAAATATGTCAGGAAAACAAAGTTCCCAAAAACAGCCAAATACGGAAGATTGATGTCAATTCATCTTTTTATATATTGGGTGTGGATATATATATACGAGTATGTAGGCCTTATCGTAAATCAAAGTGTGGGGAAAAAATATATTTTAACAGCGATGGAGTATTAAACAAGGTGTGCTTGGGCTAAAGCGGTATCGGAGGCCAGCGCATCGGTCATGATACATTTTCCGTTGTATGAATTTTTCTCTAAATATTTACAAAAAATTATCCTGTTATTAAATTATTCAAAATTATTTAAATATTTATCCTGTGGATAAAATCCATTCAAATAAATTAAAAAGATGTAATTAAGGACCGTATGATTTTTTGAATTTTGAAAAACTACTTTTTCCCATTCCTAGGATCAATGGTTGATGCTATCAAAAAGGTGTGCTTTTATAAGTTTTAGGCCCTTATCTAAGGAATAAATAAAAATTTAAATAAATTCGATATCCAAAATACTAAGAAATAGCAAAATTTCACTTTTTTGAAACCCCATTTCCGGACCCCTGGTCTGATTTTGCTCATTAACGAACTTGACCGAGATTTTGTGCCTTTAAATTTTATGTATCAATTTGAAAGTGATTGGTGTAAAATTACGGCAGTTATTGTGTACACAAGAAAGTGATATAGACTTTTTTTTTAAATAATTACTATAACCTAGGTCATAAAGGTCATATTATATTAGGCCCTACTCAACTAAGCCAAAAATGCCTGTCTAGAGTCAAGGGAGATGGCGGTAATGAAGCGTTAAAAATAGAATGACCATATGCGGTTCGAACCTGCGACCTTTGGATCATTAGTTCAACGCCTTAACCACTAGACTACCACGATCTTATAGATAAACTTATATATGTATAAACTTTAAAACTGAGGGTTGTTTTGGGTTCTAGGGGATGTGAAATGCGAAGATATGCCGAAATTCTCCGGAAGTCATGACATGGTACCCATTGCAATAGGTAACTTTCCTAATTAAATCTACCTAAAACCACAGAAAAACTGGGATAAATTTATTTCAGACTGGCCTTATAATAAACAACACAGTACTAAATGCTCCCCATAATAGGCTATGTTTGGTAGATTACTGGACTGGACAATGAGCTTGGGATAAAAGAAATGATCAATCAGGATAAAAATCAATCTTTACAACAAAAATTAAGGAAAACAAAAAATAATTTAAGATCAAAAACGGATGAAAGATCTTTTCTGTGAGAGAACGGCTGTGGCTCATAAGAGAAAGGTTGGGTTTCCAACCAAGTTTTTCCCTAGATATATCGGCCCATGGATGATCATGAGACAGACCTCTCCTGTAAATTATGAAACCCACACATTTGACACAAACCAGTTGTATTAAAGTGGTTCAAGTAGAAAAAATTAAAAAGTGTAATGATTGATATAGTTACTTAGTTAGTGTGGTGGTCTTTAGCTAACACATAAAACATTTATATTATTGTTTAACCCTGTTAAGTGGTTCAATGGAAACTCCCATTATATTCAATGTAGGTAACTGTATACCCGTATTATATTACATTTTAATGTATAATAATATCGTTTAGTTCATAAAAAACATCCCATCAACCTAACAATAAGTCAGTTACCATAATACCATAACATAATTTGTTTTCTTTAAGTTATATTAAAGACGATGAGATTTTCTATGAAATTATATTTTTTTAAGGACAGTCATATTTTTAGTTCGCATAATTAATGGTATTGAAAAAAAAATGGTTTATTCATAATGTGGTATATATAATTTTAAATAGCTCTTTTAATAAATTCTAAAAATATTTTTATAATTACGTTTTAGTAGTATATTTATAAAAATATACCAAAAAATGTGTGCCTCTCTCACCTTTTAAGGTACGAAACTCTAATAATATGGTCATAAGCCATCGAAGCGCTCGAAAAGCGGCTTTTTCCGTTTTTTTTAACAATGATTCGATCCCTATTAATATCCTAGATAATATAAAAATGTTAAACTTAGAATATTAGGGGAGAGGAGGGAGGAGGAAATATATTTTTTTTATATATTGATTCATATATTTTAACCCAATTTACCAAAATTTTTTATATTTATTTTAGGGTTTGAATGTACCTAAGATTTCTTTGTTTTTAAAATGCAGTTTACGTTATTCACAGTTAATTATAATTTAATATAAAAATGAATGCAAGCTACATCTGAAAATAAATTACAGTTAAAGAAAATAATTACTTCTCTACCAAAAGAAAGCGAATGGAAAATTACTGTGCGGCAAAATACTCTCCAATAAATTGACGGTGTGAATTCAAGGAGAAACAAATAAGCTTAGCCTACTTTGGTGGCAAGAAGTTAATTTATTTAGACTTCTTGCGATGTAAATAGAAGTACGAAAAAGGGAGGCTGGAGGTCGGGATTAAAGGTGGCGTTGCGTGGGAATAAAAGGAGACGTTTGTAGAGCTATTTTATCCTTAGCCAGAGCCGGAGGCAGAGGCGATCTCAACCGTAAATAATATACATAGCCAATGTCCATTTAACGGATTTAATTTTATTCTTTTATTGTTAATAGATTCTACTTAGCTTTGACCATCTGAATGCCTTTTCGTTCATCTTTCTGCACGTCTGTCTGTTGCATCTTTTATTATTTGAGTTATGAAATAGTTAAAATACTAAAAATTTTATAGTTATATAACGATTACTGAGCGTATTTATTTTGAATTTGAGTCATCCTCTTGATTTAAAGAAACTCATGTCATATTAAATATAACGGTAGATAGCTTTGAAAAGCGTAGATGCTATTTCTGGCTGTGAATTTTCTCTAGCGTGGATAATTATTTCTACGCTCGTATTTAAAACGAATCACAAAAGTGCGTCTTCCGCGCGCCGTTCGCATGAGAAACAAAATGAAATGAATATATTTTTAAAAACTGTTGAAAAACTAATAAAAAAAAATCTGGCTTTAAAATAAACCTATAACCAGAAGTAATAGGTAAGTACAATAAACTTCTTATTGTTGGTAAACAATAAAAAAAACGGATCCATCAAAACATCGAAGTCGGCGTGGGACCACTCTTGAACAATTTAAAAAAAATATTGAGTATTTAATCAACATTAAACAAAAAAGAGCTTGTATTTAAATTGTATGTCTTTATAACTCGTTAACTCCAAACTAGGTAGTTGAAAACTCGCATTTAAACAATAATTAAACAAAGGGACAATACATGACAAAATGGCCGGCCTAAATATTGGCATAAATTTAAAACTGTCTGCAGATTAGTGGAGTCCGTCAGCTGTTGACTACGATGAAGGTCATGGCGGTTAACCGTGTTGGCTATTTTTAACTCTCTGTCGGGGCGGGGGTTGGGTAGAGAATTCTAGCTGTCTTGTAATGAAAAACCTGTTGGTTCCGGTTAATTTCGTTTGGACATATACTGTTACTGACCCACATACTTATCGCTTCTCTGAGGTCACGGACTTCTAACTGTGATCGGGCATATACTGGAACAGGCTTCACTGCACAAACGCTATCAATTTGGCTAAGGGAATCTGGGCATATTTGCTTGGTTTTTTTTTAAATTAATGCTTTATTAGTTTGTCTTTTTTAGTTTGATTATTTTTATAATATATATAAACTTTCACACCGATTTGATTTTTTAAGCTTTGATAGCTTTGATGTTTAGTTTATCCCTTCATCGAACCCCGTTTCAGTATATTTTTTTTATTTTCCAAAAATAATACTTTTTGATAATATTTTTAAATCGAGTTCACTATGCAACTCTTACAAAGCTGTCTAATTTTTTTATTTTAATGTATGGACACAAATTTATTAACCTAAGTTTTGTTTTTTACGGTACAGAATACCAAATTCAAAAAAATAAATGTTTTTTAAAAAATACATCAAAAATTAAATATTTTTAAATTGGCTAAAATGTCTACATAACAAAAAAAAGAACTTCACGGTTTCATTTGCAATAAAATTGATCTAATTTGATGAAACTAATTAGACATGAAAAAATTGATTTATAATGCTCTTTAACGCATAAATAACACCGCATACTCTGACATTTATGTCAAATTTGTTTGAGCAAAATTTACAAACATAACGTTTACAATGCGCATATACAATTCTCCACAATGATATAGCGTCAAGAATTATATTTTAAAAAATAACAATAATAATATGCTATGTTGAATTAAATGATTAGTAGAGATGGATATATTTTTTTGGTAGTTAGATAGCATGGTTCTTCGGATAGGTTTCAGATCAAAATAGCAAAGGCATCAGTAGCAAAATATCTGGACCCTCGATTTTTATATAAAGCGAAATATTCAAAATACTAAACGGAGATCATACAGCATACTCTCAGCCTCGCAATAATAAGTGGGCTTTATATTTAAAAAAAAGGGTCTGCGTCGGACCAAACGGTGGAAATTATACTTCTTTGGCCATTCGCACACACCCACAGGCAGGATATATAAATGAAATATATGTGGGAAAAAGTACAAATCAAAATAAAAACACGACGCGACGCGACGCACTCCAACGAACCGCGAGACGAGTCTGCTGTCCTATACTGTGCATGATCACTCAGCGCTATAGGCACACGCTGGACTACGCGCGGCGTTCCAAGAGTCTCTACCAAAGATACCCCAAGAGTCTCGGTGGGTTAGTGGTTATCGCACTCGTCTCCCACGCTACAGTCCCTGGTTCGATCCCCGGCTGGGATTTTTTTTTCACAAATTCACAAAGTATACGAATATACGAGAAAACTTATAAAAAGGATTTACGGATTTAACTCCTAACGCGTGACTCGGTTTCTCGACCAACATCCCATCCCAATGAGTACAACGGCCGCAAAGAAGTATATATTCAAAAAAACACAGACAACTAGCTTCAAATTTCGGAAGGGACTCTACAACGCGACAAATATATTTCGTAAATAAAGCAATTGGACTCTACAACTCGACAAACGTAAGAATTACTCCTAACGCGTGACGCAGTTTGTCGACCAACATCCCATCCCAATGAGTACAGTGGGCGCAAAGAATTACTATAAAAAAAAATAATGTTTGTTTGTTCGTCTTCTATGCGTTCCTAAATCATTCATTTGGTGAGTAGTTGTGCGCACGATCGCGAAGCTCTAGAAATCCCGAGTGCCGCAGGCACGGGTTGTCGTACGCTGAAGGCGCTGTCGAAGCCGCCCGCAGGACCTAGATATATTATATAAAAGGATATGTTTGAACACAATAATCTCAGTGTCTTTATAGACGACCTGTAGTATATACGGAAAGAAACGCTATTCGCAACTGCTGATTCTACCTTGTCATACTCATAGAAAAACGTTTCACGGAAATACGGCGAACAGTATTGGGTGATCCATTGGCCATTTATGTTTGTGGTTTCATTTGTCAAGTTACGGAAAAGGCGCTGTCTTTTAACTATTCTATGGATATATTTTTTAACTTAAATAAATAAATAAAGTATGAATAAACGTCGTTGGATCAAAAATTGGTATACAGTTTAGTGAATAATGTGAATACAGTTGTGTGTCTGTTTTATGTGAAATGGCTTGAAATGATTTGGGTAATGTTTACGATAGTGTAACGATGGTAATTGCCAATTGCTTAGTTTAACTTGAACATCACTCTTCAGTCATGGCACGGCGACGAGGATCAAGATTATGGCGCAATTCTTCGTCTTTCATGAAAATAATTTACTCGCTGTTCAACCCCGGGTTTCGCCCCGGAATGGTAGCTAGGCCCTGCAAGCGCCTTCGACGCATAAGGACTCTCATTAGATGATCAGGCTAGATGATGGTAAGGAAGTGTTAAAAATATTATGACCATGTGCGGATTCGAACCCGAGACCTTTGAGGCAATAGTCCAATGCCTTAACTACTAGACTACCAAGTTCTCAAATAAATATCAACAAGTTAAAAGAGTCACAACACTTTTACGTTTGTTTAAAAAACATACCAAGTTACCGATCGTAAAGACCATCTATTTAAAGAAACTGAGTGTTTTTTTAGACGACTGTAATATTAGAAACAATTAAACGATATTTGCAACTGCTAATTCCACATCGAACTGATAAAACACCGTGACCAGTATTAGGTAATTCATTAGGCACTCGCTATCTGGTCCATTGAGCATAATAATTTTATTGTCCTTTGATCAAATAGTCTAACTCACCAAAGGCAAGACGTAGCGACTTTTTTCGAACGGCCACGTTTATGTAGTCCTGTACCGTATTACCCAGAAATAGTTATTTTTTTTTTTATCGCCGGGCATATGTATAATGTTCTTTAACAATTCAACACCAATGGGTATTCCTTATAACATTTTGTACATAATATTGTATACAATATAATACTTTATTACCTAAATACCATTTTAACTTTCTTTTGCCTGCTGAAAATTCTTAAGATCCAAGATCTCATAAAAATCCACAAACATTTTAGACAAAGAGGCGTGATCTTTATGCACCCTTTATACACCCGCACGAAGACGGGGCAGGTCACTAGTGAAAGTAAAAATCCTTACGAAGTTGTCCTTAAAAAATGTCTACATACCTACTTAGTCTCTTTTGTTGTAAAATAAGACAAAAGGTTAATTTGACTTAAGTGCTCAATAGACTCATATTGGGGAAATATAAATAATCTCTTGGCATAAACAGACATGTCTAGAAATCTATATATTAATACGCGAAGGGAAAACATCGGATCCCCTTTTAAGTATATCGCTCGCACGGAGAAAGGTGAGATTTGTGATACCTAGTTAAAGTTCATATGGAGAAGAACCTTGGAAACTTTAAATTATCTATAATTATAATTATACCTGCATTTGCGAAGACAATAAATAAGTCTCGAAGAACACATTTCGAAAAGAATGCAATTTTATTGAGACAGCCAGTTTTTTTACACATGGTCAATTGTACGCCGCAGCAAGTAGAGTTCGATCATTCGATGGTTTGAGATTTTATATTTCTGAATCAAGGGCACTTAGCAACAGATGAAAGAATTTTTACAAAAAACGTCGTTTACACAGAAGTTTTTCAATCATTAAATTCACTTTGAAACTATTTTAAGTTTAATGGACATTTATTTTTTAGCCGCCCAGTTTTTATGATTTAATGAAACAATACGAGGCACGTTTTTTCATTTATTTTGTATCGATTTTTACTTATACCTGGTCAATAGGGCAATAAAAAATAACAAAGGAATGTCAAAATAGGCGTGCTTTTGAAATATTCTTTGCCAAGTAAAACCTCATTTTTCTTTCATATTTATCAAATTACTCGAAAATGAATACATGAAAAAAATTATATAAGAATTATAAAAAATAATTCCAAAACTGTTTTCGAATTTTGTAATATTAATAACACGAAATAAAATTATAAAAAATAATAATAAAAACACGAAAAAATTGAAAATGTCAATGAATTAATTTTATCAAAATATTTGTATGATTTTAATAGAAATACAAACTGTAATTGTGTTTTTTTTTTCTCAACTGTTACTAGTATTAAGTTTTAAATTAGTTAGGTATTCTAGGAATTGCAAACAGCACACGCTTATGTGTTCACGGTCGCACCTTACGTAATAGAAGAAAACATAAAAAAATATATATGGAATGATTATAGAGGTAAACTCACCGTATTATAGAGGTATAAGAATCTCAATAATGCTCAAATAAAATGCTCAATTTAAAGAATTACGGTCGAATTTCGACCACTGGGCGACCTATAGTAATATGAGCATTTTAAATGTAATTTAATACATAACTCTAATTGGCCAAATTCTGACAGAAGCATTTCTAGCACCAAACACCAGAAATTATAGTAAATAGAAGCTGGTTATTACCTATTTTTAGTTTCTGGAGAGAAAGAGTCAAAAAAAATATTAATTTGTTTACCGTCTATCCAAGGCCTGCAACTTATAAATGACTAGCTGACCCGGCCACGCGTTGCTGTGGCTAAAGTTTTTGTTATATTACATTATAGTAAACAATCTAAGAGGAACAATAAGAGAACATCAGTCACGGAGTCCACTATGCTTTTTCACACAGATGGTATTTGTAAAAAAATATGGTGATCTCCTTATTTGACTTTCTACTACTATAACCCTTTAGTACAATGAAATTATTTACGAACAAAGACGAAAATGTTGATGTTGGTATACAAATTCACTGGATTGAGATTTGAAGGGGAAGTACGTTGAACACAATTAATTAAAATGTTCTTACACTTGATACTAAGCAGAAATCAATAGGTAAAAAATAAAAATTTATCAGATTTATTATTTCCATTTAATTTTATAACAAATATAAGTATATTACAGTATAATACAGTAAATAACATGTGACGCTTAAACTCATGAATGAGGTAGGCAAGGCAGACAGTCTTAAACTTTTAAACATTAATATCTTTTTTTTGAATTATAAATACTTTCAATTTCAATTTAATTTAACACCAATCGGTGCACAATGTTTTTGGTTAACCTGTCTTTAGCTAACACAAATAGATTCGACGGTTTCCCAACACGTGAACACGCAACATATAGTTGCCCATGAGAAAAACATGGATTTTCCATATCTAAACCACAAATGGACATTGTTTGACCTTGAGATTTATTTATAGACATGGCGAAAGCTAAACGAATTGGAAACTGTAGCCTTTTGAAGGGTATGGTAGAATCTGATGGTATCATCGGAATACGTGGCAGCAGGACCACTTTTCCTTTAAACTTCCCAGCCAAAATGGTTGCTTCAAGAATGTTTCCGGTGATCTTTTTGATGACCAAACGCGTACCGTTACATAATTGAGGTGGATTCAAATTACGGAGGAGAATAATAGGGGAACCAATCTTTAATCGAAGATTATGTGGTGGCATTCCAGGGATATCTAATGAATTTAAAAATTCAATCGGAAAATTTACACTTTCATTTTCATCAACAACAGTATCGATTGATTTAAAAGACATCAGATCGCCTGGTAACAACTGTTGTATCTGGAAGTTAATTTCGTCAACATTAACGTTTTTGGCTGCCAAAATCGCCCGTTGACTAAGCCATTCATGATTCAAATAATTATTCTGTATATCCGGGAAAATACTCTGAATCAATTCAGTTTTATCCTGAACAACAGTGCAAAAATTGTCTGGTAGTTTAATGCATTGCGTATTTGGTTGCAGTTTTATTTTACCGTTCCCAATATCTAGTAGTTGTTCGGAAAATATTAGTGCTGATGGATCATTTTGCAATTGTACTCGCATATTTATGGTCAATCGAAGTGTTTCAACACTTCGCCATAAGAATGATTGTTTCAAACATGCATTAATCTCATCCGCGAAAGTAGAGCGAGGTATAACCGGTAAGGTCTGCCGGAAGTCACCAGACAAAAGTAAGATAGCACCACCGAAAAGTTTATTATTGCTGTTTAAATCTTGCATAGTTCTGTTTAATGCTTCAAGTGAATATTTGTGTGCCATTGTGCACTCATCCCAAATTATTATAGAACTCTTCCGCAACACTGCAGCTATTCCACTATTCTTTTTGATGTTACACATTGCATCTGGTTTATTATGAACGTCCAATGGCAGCTTGAATGTTGAATGTGCTGTTCGCCCACCATCCAGTAAAGTAGCCGCAATGCCTGACGATGCTAATTCTAATGCGATTTTTTGTTGCGACCGTATTTTGGCAAGAATCAACGATATTAAAAATGTCTTACCGGTTCCACCGGGTGCATCCAAGAAAAAAAAACCGCCTTGTTCAGCAGCAACAGCCAGCATAATCCGATCATAAATAATTTTTTGTTCTGCTGTCAGTAATGGTTCTCTGTTCATGATAATTGTTGCTAAACTTCCATGGTCATATTGATTTTCTCGTTGTAAATCGGTATTGACTAAGTCGGTGGCTGGACGATTAGGTGATGGCATACCATAATGATTAAGTGGTAAATTTGAAATAAGAACACATAAATCCTCGATCAAGACCAATGCTTCATTGTACATCTCTGGTGTATAATCTATGTTTTGGCATTGATTTGTTTGTCTAATTCGGTGCAAGATGTCTTCTGTCATACAATTTTTATATTTTTCCCACAAAGTTTGTGCTTGCGAGGGATAACATGTCGCCAAAATAATTGCAAACAACTGACGAATGTTATTCGGTGTTGATGTCAACGCAGCATCAGCAAGCTTTAAGTCCCAATGGTTATCGTCTTCTAGCAATTGCAGTTCACGACATGCATCCTGGTATGTATTGAATACTCGACCATTAGCTGTTCATAAAAATTCAAAAGACGTTGGTCCGGGAACATTCACCAATAACAAACGTAAATAGAAGCACTCACGTTGCTTTGGATGTACCGTGTAAAGTCTCCCCAATGTCTTAGCTTTGAATATGCCTGTAATGGAAGGATGTGGTTTTCCTTGTTTCCGTGGCTCCCATTTTTTACTGGATTTGTTCCATGTGAAATAACGTGGAACATCACCATACACCAATGTCTTCGCGAATTGGCCAAAAACATCAGGTTTTTGACACAATGTAAAAAATTCAGTTAGAGTCGTTTTCGGAGCTTCGAACGCTCTTTGGAGAACATTTTCTTCAGTGAAGTATACACGTTGACCGTTTTCAAGATGTATTGGCAGATGTTGGACAGCAGGATCTCTTTCGTGGATGGGAAAGCTGAGAATATGCCAAATAGCTTCATTGCTGCTAATGTATCTGCCCATTTGGTATCGTGCTATTTCGTCATTTTTATTTATGTTTTTTACTTCAAATATGGCCAAATCACTGCCTTTGTTTACATATTTACAAATATACTTAATTGATTTAACAGAACTGCAAAGCTCAACATTGATATGAGCTTTGTAAGTTTTTGAAAGTAGTGGTGAGTATGGTACCACCCACTGATTATCAAACTAAACTTGATTTGGAAAGTTCGGCAGTCGCATTGTAAATGTGTGGCCACCATTCTCAGTACTTCTGCGGCGATACATTGGATAACCATCAATATCCGTGATCGTGTCATTCGTATGCGGCTTTGGGAAGTTTTTTTTACATTTTCCATTTTCCATGCACGGTGACGTCATGTTGAAAACACCGCATGGCCCATGGATCATGTGTTTGGTGACAATATCAAATAATTCTTGATCAATTAATGGGTCTGGAATTTCGGCTGAAATTATTTGATCGATTTCTTCAGGACGGATTCTATCTTTAAGCCAAACCAAAATGTGGGCATGAGGCAAACCTCGCTTTTGCCACTCTATCGTATACAGCCAACAACGTGTGATACCAAAAATTGTATATTTAACAATAAAATCAATTAAGGATTTCAATTTTTGTTTAAACACACGTGCAGTTAAATCATGACGATGAATGGCTTGTTGTCCTGGCAATAGTAAAGTTTGTATCTCTTCCCAATTCGGATTACATGTGAATGTAATAAATAAATCCGGTCGGCCGTAATGACGTACGTAAGTCTTGTAATCTTGTATGCATGCATGTTCCGTGCCGTTCCGTATCGACATCTGTCAGTTTTATGACTGAATCTACCAGCATGTTCACCTAATGGTACTTTGTCGACTTTTATGACGATTTGATAATTGTCATTTTGCAGTCGTGGCGAAACTCTTTTGATCAATTGAATTAGTTGATTGTGATCTTCTAAAAAATTTTCCATTAATATCACAATTGCTCTATCCTCTGCTTGTTCAATAAAATTATACAGGCACCGAGTCGTCACGCGCTCTTCCCAATCGCCCATAAAATAAAAAGGTATCGACATCTGTCAGTTTTATGACTGCCAAATAATAACGGACAAAAAATTAGCGATAAATTAAAATTGCGACTATAATTTGAGATTTAAACTATCCTATCTCTCAAGTGCACATCGAACTGCACATGGTGTTCAAATTTTATTATTAGTCCATTATTTTATTATTAGTCCATTGAGGACAAACATTGTGACACGAGATTTATATATATTAAGATTAAGATTAAGATTAAGATTAAGATAAGATAAGATTGCGCAAAATGGCGGCGATTCAGTGCAACTCAAATGTTAAACTTTGGCATGTAAACTAAGTTTACACTTGATCGTTTTATTATTAATAAAGTAAGTGAAGTTGACAGGATAGCGGATACATACAAATAAACAAAATATTTCAATACATGTGTAAAAAGTCGATTAATCATTAAAAGAAATATTTTTATTTGTGAAAAACATAATAGGAGAAAACGATTTTACGCTTGACAATGCTGAAAGACAAAAAGACCTATAAAAGATTTCTTATAAATTACATTATTTTACTTTTCTTTCTCCGAACCTTAGAAATATTACTGACCATTCAAATTGAGGCTCACCGAGGCAAAATACAGTCAGCAAAAAATGTTTCAGAAGAGCTAAACGGAAATGAAATGTGTAGGGACGAGAAGAATGGACCGAAGGTACGAGAAACCAATCTCCGGATTTAATAAACTGGTACCTAAAATGCTAACACAAAATGATGTTGAAAATTTATCCAGATGGCAATGAAAATGACATGTAACTCTTTCTAACTTGATTTGCCGGGTCTCACAGCTAAACTTGCAAAAAGTGCGGATCCTTATATTTTGGCCAATTGAGCCTTTTATCTGTTTATCAATCAACCGGCACTTATAACTCTTTAACTTTAATTTTAATATAACTCCACAGTCACTTTGCTTGTCATGATTTTATTTTTATGTATGTAAAATATTACTGTTATTAGTGATGATTACCGTTGTAAATATTCAATCATTAACGATCTCCCTGTTTGTAAAATTAATTGAATTTAATAATTAGTAAATATTTATTGAAATAAATCACTATTAAGATAAAAAAAAAAGAGACATGGCTTACATGTACTGCGCCGACATCGACGTTTTGTTAGATCCGTTTTTTCATCGTTTACCAATAATTGGAAGTATATAGCATCTATTATTTCTTGATTTTATGGTTGTAGGTTTAAATATAGTTCGGTTATAATTGTTTTTAAAGGTTTTAATTCACATATTTTTTATTGACTTACACTAAACTTTTTAACCAAACTTTAATAAAATCATCCTCAAGCAATCGCCCAAATAATGTAAAAAGTTAACCAAAATCGCTTAAGCCTACCAAATATGGGACCACCCTGAAAAATTGTCTATCATATGTAAAAAAAAACGTCGAAATTGCTTGAGCCATTTCGGAGTATCTAATAAACATACATTTAAAACAATATTAAAATAAAGATACAGATCGAATAAGAGGTCCCTACCTTTACATCCAAAAACCTATTATTACTTTATTACTTTTCAGATAATTACTTTAATTTTTAATCGAGAAAAAAAAGAGAATGTTCTAAATTCGATCTGTGTGTTTTTTTTTTCTAATAACGAAAATTCACGCACGCGTTTTAATCAAATTTTATAATGTTCTCAGAATGTTTTTGTTTGTAACATGGTAACTAAAGTTATTAATGTTGTAATGCTTTAATAATTTATATTTCTGGCCTAAGAGAAAATTTTTGAATAAACCTTTAATTTCTTCCCATTAATTAATTTAAAAAACCCGCAAGGGTTTAGTGAACAAACAAATAAAATATGAAAAAAAAAATCATAAATTTATAATTTATTTATAACCATTTCAATATTAATTCAAAAATTTATAATTTACTATATAATACCATAAAATTAGTACCATACAGTTTATTATTTTTAAACATAAAAATTTAAACTGCGGCCGTTTGACTTTTTAATCGGTCGCAGGCGCCTTTATATTAAACACAGACCGACTAATCTGTTTTATTCTAATATTAATCTGTTAATAAATATTGAATGTCTTTAGAATAAGAGATTAATGCCACAGCATTCATATCAACAATCATAGGATTTTGTAGTTTAAGATATGCGAATGTTTTCATAATCAGAGTATTGATTTAAAGACCTATGCTGTTCAAGCCAACCACCTATTATTAGAAAATATAAAGTAAACGCCGCAAAGCGCTGCGCGACGAAGCTGCGATATAAATGTCAAAGTGAATATACTTTCGGCTTTGGCTTCCTAGTAGATGAATTATGGATAAGTTTGCTCGGAATGATGGGGGTACACAGAAAAGCTATTCAAATTTTCACCCTGATATCAGCTACATACAATTTTAAAGCTAGTAATTACAAAAGATCTGACTACACTGAGAAAACATTCCCGTACGCTCTACAAAATTCCTGTAGATATAATGATAGCTAACCGTTAAGTTGCGACCACAGTCCTGTATGCAGAAACGAACGAGTCTTGTAACCTTAAGAGACTATTTGGTAACTGTTACTTAAGTTTTGTGGAGGCTCAACCAACGTTTGGTACGTATAGCCAAAATCCGGAACATGTAACAAACTACTTTGTAAGCGCTACCAAACTGTTCGGTAGAGAAACAAGATGACGGAATAGGCGAGAAGCACGAAGTGGGTTTGAGTCTACTACTAAGGTGTATGCAACTTTTCATTTGGTGGACTTAACAAAACTGTATTGTATGGTGTACACATCTTTTCATTTGAACTCTGTATCTAAAGAGATTGTTTGGTACAGGTTACAAAAAGTAAATAATTTATTACAATTACTATTAAAATCATAAACCAATTACTATCAAACAGATTGTATATACTTCCGTTGGGCCTACTAAAATTCAGTAGCCACAACAAAATTATGATTCTACTAAATTTTTCGGTTAAATCAGAGCTCGATATTTTTCAATTTATCGAGCCTTAGTTCTTTTTATAAAGCTTTAAAAATGAAATAAATACCTAAATATGTCTAATTAATTGCCGTACTGCGTCCACCAAAACGTTGGAGTCGGCGTTGTCTCTTTTCGTCAATCTCGTCTTGTTATTTTAGTTTTAGTAAAGGTTAAACAAATTAATAATTTCCAAAAAAAGTATTTTATATTTTGAACCATATAAGTTTGGTGCAAATGGACCTAATTAAATTAATTTGAACCTATTTAATATCCAACATACCGAATGTTTAAGGCCAACTTACGTTACCTTAGTGTGTTAATACGGGGTTCTCCAATAAGAGGTTTCATTTTGATATTTAAAAAAAACGAGTATTTTTTAAAAGAAATCAATAAATATTTATTTCATTGTAAAGAGGAAGGTATCAGCCAAATGGCCGCCACGGTTACGCTTGCAGCACCATATCATTTCCCTGAAATTATGTATGACGAATTCACACATTAGCGGCTGTATGTCCTCGAAAACTTCACGAATTCCATCTTTAAGGTCTCGAATCGATTGTGAAGCATTGGCATAGACCTTATCTTTCACCTGGCCCCAAAGAAAAAAGTCTAAATGTGTCACAGATGTGTCTAGATGTGTCACAAGATCTCGGTGGCCAATTGCGATCACCTCTTCGAAAAATAACACGGCCAGGAAACTTTTCTTGCAAAATTACGATTGTTTCGTAGCTTGTGTGGCCCGTAGAGCCGTCTTGTAGTTAATTTTAACAATTTCAATGCGTTGTTGAAGCGTGCCATTTTTAGTAAAGGCGTAGTTTTTACTTGTCAAATGTCAAAAAATCACAGCTTCAAAATTGAAAGCTGCCCAAACAGCAGGCTATTCAAAATGAAACCTCTTATTGGAAAACCCTTTAGTTAGGTTTATAAGATTGTCTGTATAGGCAAATGCAATAATCTTAATGTACGAATAAAAATAACTGCCAACCTTTCAGAATATTATTCTACGTAAAGAGCACAGCTGCTTTTGTGTTCATGCACTCGTATTATGTGGTATTCTACGATCAAGTTTTCCACAAAGAGCCGGGAAAATGGAAGGGAAGGGGGGGGGGGGAACGGCGACGGCTGCGTTTGAAAAGAAACCAAATAAAAACCTACATTTACTTTACGAGCCATGTCGCAATGCCAACCCATTGCCTTTTCTATCTCATATTAATTTACAAAAGCTCTTTAAAATTGATTTAAAATATATTAAATAGATACAATTATCCATCGCCAGTACTCACAGATGCGCATGTGACGCTGGAACATATTTATTTCATACAGAGTATATGTTACAATATAATAGAAATGAAATGATAGTGACATTTTTTTAAGAACATACGGGGCGAAATTTTTTTATTTAAGCGCGATTTTTTTTTTTTCGCTAATGCAAAATTAATTATAATACACCTCTCTGGTTTAACCGGTAGAGATTGTCTTAATCGTCCTTATGTAACGAATAAGTGTCAAATAAATTACTTTTAATTATTATGATAGACATGATATATCCGACCTATATATTTTCTACAGGCATACTAGGCAGTGCGATTTTTTCTTTAAAATGTATTTCTATACATATAATATGTATCCGCGATTACCTATGTTATCAGCTTTTACAAGAGTTAATACAAATAAACGATAAACTTAGTAGTTAGCAAAAAGTATGACATGCGGAGGCCCGATGCTCTCTCTCGTTTTTATATCCAGTCAATGTTTTTTTGTACTCTAACATGTTATCACAAGTTTGGGGATCGACTCTTATGGTCGCAACTAACTCGTTGGACCCCCAACGAGTTAGTTGCGACCATCTTGGAGTGCGGACTCCTTGGAGTTTCTGTTGACCCAGATTATTTAAAACTTATTCTGTGGACAGTTGAATCAAAATTTGACCGAGTTGGGATAACCAATTATCATGATGCCCTCTACTGGGCTCCTTCGGAAAATAAACCAAGAAAATCAACAGAAATGGCCATCAAAGAAGATTTTCGGACGGATGCTCATGTAGTGATAGTTGATATTTGCTATAGTGTTCAATAATAATCTCTACATATGCCTGTTTTATTTCTTCTTAAATGCCTTTTTTTTTAATATTTCAAATTGTTTCAGAGAGTCCTTTACATTATACAGGTGTACTTTTTCGGAGGGAACTTTTTTATGGAAAAAATATGTCAAAATTAAGAAAACTTCTAGAACAAAACTTGTTCAGTTTGGTGTGTAGAATAAGGATGTGCATGAGAAAAAGTTCACCTTTATAGCAGAAGTCACATAGCATAAGTTAAATAAATAAAATATATTTTCATGAAGTACCACTTTATTTGACATATTATTGACGTAAAATAATATTTTTGATAAAATAATTTAATTATATCTGCGCCACACGATTTTTTATAGGTACACTAAATTATATCTTTATATGACTAACCCTAGGAAGATACAGACAGAAAAAACTGGAAAACAACGAGGTCTCACCATAAGGTTCCTTGTTATTGACCATTTTGGTCCCGAACCCTTTAACTATCCTTACAAAATATTAGTTTGTTGTTTGAAGTGAAAACTTCTATAGCCATGTGTAATAGATTCGCGCCAACACGTCACCGTCGCCGATATCCTAGGTTAGGTTAGGTTAGATTATTTCCGAAACTACTTATCTGATTTCAAAAATTCTTTCGCCATTATTTAGAATGAACCTTCAGGATAGATATAGGCTGTTTATTATCCAGTTAAAATAGAAGGGATTTTCGTAGAGACCAATTTAGCAACGTGAGTCAACGAAGAAACGGTCGACTTTTCTTACTAACGCTGCCTTAACGGTAAGAGAGATAAGTAGGCACGTAAGGGGTTTCTGATGGGAAGCGAAGCGACCCATCCCGAGTACCGCAGGCACGAGTCGTCACACGCCGAAGGCGTCTATAGAGCCCGTTAGCCTAGCCTAGCTGAAACCCAGGTTAACCAGCTAGCTACATATTATATTTAGGCTAAAACACAGTTACAGGTTACAACAGCATATCTGTGGCTAATAAGTTTGACGTGTTTTAAAAGTACTAGAGGTCGCCCAGTGATAGAAATTCGACCGTAATTCTTTAAGTTGGGCATTTTATTTGAGCATTATTGAGATTCTTATACCTCTATAATACGGTGAGTTTACCTCTATAATCATTCCATATATATATTTTTTAATGATTTCTTCTATTACGTCAGGTGCGACCGTGAACACATACGCCATTAGCGTGTGCTGTTTACTTTAATTTCCTGCAATACCTATCTAATTTAAAAATGCACAATTGCAGTTTGTACTTCTATTTATTGAATGATACAAATATTTTGATACAATTAATTCATTGACATTTTCATTTTTTTCGTGTTGTTATTATTATTTTTACGATTTCGTGTTCGTGTTATAAACGCTAATAAAAATGAGACTTGACATTCATAGAAGTATAAGATACATTGCTTTTAATTCCAATTCTTTATATTCATTTTCGGTAAGGTACAAAATTCGAAAACAGTTTTGAAATTATTTGTTATAAAGCTTTTATATTGTTTTTCATGCATTAATTTTCGAGTAATTTGATAAATATGAAAGATAGGAAAAATGAGGTTTAGTTTGGCTAAGAAATATTTAGAAAGCACGCCTATTTTGTTATTTTTTTGTTATTTTTTATTGCCCTACTGACCAGGTATAATTAAAAATAGATATAAAATAAAAAAATAAATGTAAAAACGTGCCTCGCATTAATTCATAACATCATAAAAACTGGGTATAGCTAAAATAAAAGTGGGTAATTTTATTGGCTCGTATTGTTTCATTAAATCATAAAAACTAGGTGACTAAAAAATAAATGTCCATTAAACTTAAAATACTTTCATAGTGAATTTAAAGATTCAAAACTTCTGTGAAAACAATGTTTATTGTAAAAATTGTTTCATCATTTGCTAAGTGCCTTTGACCATTATATTCAGAAATATAAAATCTCAAACCATCGAATGATCAAACTCTACTTGCTGCGGCGTACAATTGACCATGTGTAAAAAAAACTGGCTGTCTCAATAAAATTGCAATTTTTTCGAATGATTTCCTTGAGACTTACTTATTGTCATCACAAATGCAAATATAATTGGAAATTGAGTTCTTTGAAAGTTAAATGGTAAGATTGTACCGGAATACGTTAAATTTATGCGTGGAATCAAAATTCTCTTATTGCATACTTAATGCGCAATCGTCTTCCATTGACTAATGCTTTCTTTGTATTTAAGTTTCTAATTAGTAAAACTTTCAATTAACTTTCAATACTAACTTATGTGGTGGTAAACCACTAATAGTCAAAGAATTCAAAAACTCTTTTGGATAGTTATTGATTTCATTGCCGTCATCATAAATCATTTTATCGTAGCTATGATATGTTTTCTGATCACCTGGTATTCGATTAAGTATATCAGTATTAATAAAAGTACAATCATCATTTTTAGGTGCTAAAATAACTGATTTTAATATGAGAGTATGTTTTCGGAAATATTTCTATACACTTCATTAATAATATTATTTTCATCTCCTAAGGTAAAAAGCTGAGGTTTTTCAATAATATTTTCACCAAACTGTGTGAATTGTGTGGGGCTTCATCATTACCAATTTTTTTCAAGAATTCGACTAATTCTATTTCACTTGGTAATGCTCTCATATTTTGAGTAAACGTTACTTTTTGAAAATAAACAAATTTATGCCAACTTGTGGACTCGAGCATAATGGATATAGTAGAAATTACTGAGATTAAAAAATCTAACCTGTTAAATGAAATTACTGGAACTAAAATTAGACAGAGTTTAATTTAAATAATAAAATCTGCTCACTTTTTTTTAACCTAACAATTATGCTTTCCTGTCTTGACATTACTTTATTGACATTGACATATTTTTGAAAAAGGATCATTTGAAATCACACAAAATTCACAGCTCGAAACTCATTCGCACAATCTGTCAGTATGAACGTTTTATTTTATTAAATTTAATGTATTTATAACACATATTATAGATAATTTTAGGTTTCCGCGGTTCTTCTCCATATGAACTTGCCAAAACTTACCCTTCTCCGTGCGAGTGATTTGCTTAAAAAGGGATCCGATGTTTCCCCTTCGCGTATTAATATATAGATAACTCACAAAATATTTTTTTCTTTTTAATAATTAATGTATAGGGTGATATTTCAATATATCTATTTATTGTATATAATTTTTTTAATAAAATATATTAGTTTTAAATGTTGTCGACACTGTAGTCCTATACTAACCGTTAGTTGAAATCTCTAATTCTTGGCGTTCTATTATAAGTATTATATTATATTATATTTTTTCGCTGTTTGTTTTTGGTCAGTTTACACAAAAACTTAAGTGGTGATTACCTATTATTGATATATATAGTAATGTGTTATAAGTTTACAAGCATATTTTTCTCAATGTAAAGTTAGTTATCGTTCAAAACGGACTTTGCATTTCTATGTTAAATGTTTATAAATTAAAACAAGTTGTCAATCAAAATTGGCAATGGAAATTTACGGTGATTTAAATGTTTTTACTTTATTTGAACGAAGGACTCAGATATGCATTCAGAACATTAAAAATTTTGGCACTTAATACTACCACCAGAATCGGAAAGTTTTTCTGAGCTTGAAGATACAATATCAAATAATTATCATAGTTCTGAAGCTCCATTACGCTACACCGATCTTATTGCGAAATTGAACGTTTTTGAAAGCCATTCGAATAACTCTCTTCATATTGAACAATTATCGAGAGAATCTTCAATATAACTTCCAGAAATAACTTTACAGAAGAACGGTCTTTGTCCATCTCTTTTATTCCATCATTTTCAACACGCTTGCTAAGGTTATGACAAAAAATTAATTTACCATCTGTGTCAAGTACACGACCGCAAATGCGTGTGAAAAAAAAGCTTAAACATTTATAATTTACTTTTAAAAAATAAAATTAAATACGAAATAGAGTTAGAGCTAATCCATTTTCAAGAGGAAGTGAAAGAAATAAAATCTCCTTACGAACACTTGCAAAACTAGAAAGACTGGTATTTTGCAATAAGTGCAATTTAAAATTATGTTTAATAGAAAAAATAAATTTGATTTTAGGAGTTGAAACTAGTACATACTTTTGAAAACATACCTTAATCACTCTTATAGTTTTTAATAACTTTTTGACCGATAACTTTTGTTTGCTTTAAAATATGAGCATACTATAGTGTGTCATTTTTTGTTTAATTTGTATTTGTTATGAATCAAATATGAATAAAAACATGAATGAAACTGGTATTTGTCTAATCCATCTAAAACAGGTTTTCTTAAAAAAATGTAGTTAGTTTTCGGCATTTGATTGTCCTTTAAAAGTGACAATTGGTATTGTAGCCAGGTTATGGGGTTAGGCCAGGTATAAGGATATCTCAAGAATAAAACTTTAGCATGTAAAACTTAATATTTCAATTATTGTAGTTACTACGTATATGCCAATGATATATGATTTAAAAGATGTTATTAGAAAATATACATATTTCAATGTTTGCAAAGAAAAGGGTTAAAACGTAAGAATAGATAAAGTGAAGCTCTAACCCAGTGGTGTTAAGGGACACTGGTTGGTAATATTTGGTTAAGGCGCCACCAGTCCCTAAAACGTGTTTTATAACGTATTTTGGTGCATTTTGTTGAAGTTATTCCCAACAAATAGCTAAAACTAAAAATACCACAATATTCTACATATATTAATTTAGTACTTTGCTTAAAAAAAAAACGAAATACACCTTATTATAGTAATGAAAATAAATAAATAAGAAAGTGTTGTTTTTTTCTTGCAACGATTTTCTTTTAAGTTGTGTAAGTGACGCGAACCTAATTTTTCTTTCTAAAGATAGATAATATAATAATCTAGGACATTACTTAAAAAAAAACATTTTTTTCAAATGATAATAATTATTTAAATACAAAAAACATGTTTCATCGATTCCAAATGTAACGAATTCGCGCTCGGCGAGTATATCCGTCTCTTTTCTACACGTCAATGTTCGGATAAAGCCTACTCTTTCAAATCTCAAGGACAAATGCGTCCCGGGGCGCCTTAACAAATAATTCGTTTCAAGCGTATCAAGTCATTTTTGTTCATTGAAAAACATGTGAAATAGTGCCGATAGATGTGAAAATCAGACTAATTTTAATGATTTTGATTTACAAATTATGAAATTTTCATTTTTGATACTACAATTAATTTGAATATCCAAAATAAACTACTGTTATTTCATAGTTTAAATTTTTCACTTCTGTCGGGAGTCCTTAATGACTGCCTAGTTTTTTTTTTACATTCAAATTTTTGAGTATAATAATTCCAACTAAATTTTAAGATATCTGAGAAATTAAAGAGTAATAAAAGTTCCTGATAATACTCAAAAACCTTCCAGACACCCACTCTACTTGCGATTTAGAGTAGGTAGGGCACGAGATTTCTTTCGTCGCATAGTCGAACGCAATGGTGCGTAGGCGGCACAAAGCAACACGAAAAGTAACTTAGGCTGATGAATGAAAATGGAAATAGAATATGCAGATAAATACTCGAATGATTGAAAAGTCAGTCGAAGCAGTATCACGATTTGTTTTGTCGATCTCAACTTAATTTAAAGGGTTTTTATTTCAAACCGGTTAGTTTTATTAGAAATAATATAAAATGTAAATAGAAATTAGAAACGTAAAACATATATTTTTTTAGATGCACGATAAATGATACAATACCAAGAAGAGGGACGATGGTCCAAGACGATTTACACGGAGAGTGGTCAATTTCGGACATTTACAAATTTTGATATTTGTAAAAAATATACTATTTACTCATTTAAACAGACTAAAGAAGTCATTATTAGTATCATATACCTAATAATATATTTCATGCTAAAGTTATGGAGCAGAAAAGATATCATTATATTTTTTTTATACCTCAATATAAATTCAGTTGTGAATATCTGTTTTTGTTCCTTACTTCCTCATATCAATCTAATGTAATATTATTTATTATTCATCTCTCATTGAACATTCCAAGATGTGGCCCAACTCCTTCACAACAGATAGCGACTATACTAATAAATATTGTAGTTACTGCAAAAAATAATATTTAAAATCGAGAGGTATATGTTAATCAATTTCAAAAAAATAGTAAAAATACATTTTTAAAAAGAAGCTTTTATTTAAATGCTTGAATGCGTATACAAAATTTCGTATTTGTGCTGATGACCGTTGAAGAGTCCCTTCATCTGGAGCCATTCCGGAGTGTAGAATCAGGTCATGCTTACCATAAAAATGCATTTTCATTGAACACTGAACCAACATGTTAAATTTCAACGCCGTAGGATTAGAGGAAATGGCTATAATTCAGTTTGCAAGATTTGACCTAAGCCGACATACAAACATTGCAAGCTAAATAAAAACTAGTAACAAGATTTATTAGTATCACATAAAGTTCATTGCCTACAATCTATCGCAGTAAATCTAGCTAACCGTAATTGGCGTATATAAACGTAAGTTTTGATATGGAAACATCTTAACATTCGTGTCGCAGGTACTGACTGTCCTTGAAATCGGATATCTCGTTAAAAAGCGATGAAGCAAAGTCTATTTAAACTATTTCGCGTAACAAAAGGACTCACAGCTGATATTCTAACATTGTATTTAGCTCCGAGTAACAGCGTCTACCAAATGCGTTCTTATTCTTAATCATGGAAGCTTCGAGACTCCGATCTAAGTCACCCCTCTCTTGCCCCCATCTTCATTCTTACCCTTAAACGGACAAAACAAATCCAACCCTCCTACAATTCAGGCTTTGCGACTAAGGATACAAATTTAAACCCTACACAAATTTTCAAAGTATTTAAGTACATGTAGCCATTTTTTTAAATTGTGCGTTTATAAGAAATAGCTCCGTTAAAAAATCATTAAGAAAATAGTCTCCGATCAGAAAGCTGTTCTTAATTTACAAAGCGGTTGCTAAAATGTGTCGTATAAAATATTTTTTTTATATGAAAGAACTTGACGAAATTTCCGTAAATGGATTTGTTATAAATATTTCATTAATGATCTAAAGAAGTTTTAATTTTTTTTTTTCACTTAGGTAACTAAATTGTGGCATCTTTGTAAGCCCAATGTGATAAAATAGCCACTTAGAAATAACAAGAATGGCTATAGCATTCTGTAGCTACCATATAATATTAACTGTTTCCATAAATTAATCAGAACCTGACGTCTTACAGCTAGGCCTACAGGCATCATAAACTACATCTTCCCCCAGACTACTGCCGCCTATGGTAGGTAGCTGACATTACATGCCATTCTTTCAATTCATCATAAATTTTAACACCATTTTAGTTGTTTTGTGTAAATTTTGAAGCGCGGCTAGTAATGAAGAAAGCCTCCCCCCCCCCCCCTATTTATTAAATTTGTTATTTATTTAATATTAACTTCGTTTCAATAATAATAGTTTCGAAAAACTGTCTTAAAATATTTATACCAAAATAAAATACCAAGGACAAAACTCCTAATTTCGTTCGATAATTTTTTTTTTGTTGTTAACAATAAATTAAAACTTAAAATTGTGTATTTTAAGTTTTAATTTGCATATTTTATTGATGTTTCATTGATGCATGCATATATCCCAGCCTTACTGAACATGAATATACATTTTTAACAAATAACTTAGATTTTTAATACGTATTTATTTGTGTATATGTGTGTGTGTGTGTGTGTGTAATGTATCCATTTGTTTTGTGTTGATCACTCATTACTTAGTTTGCCAATACTGTGTACATATTCAAATTATGTTTAATATTACCTTGCCGTCGCTCTTGCGGTAGGCGTCGTGGACCTTCCATAGCAGCTCTGGTCCGCAGCAGGCGGTCTGCTTCCCAATCTCGAAGATCTGCACAATAGGGTTGGAATCCCAGATATTTTGCACTGTCGCTGGACCGCTCTTGAACTTGGAGAACATCGACACCGGCGCCGGCATCGGGCGGCGGAAACTGAACTTGGCGCCGTCCGTCTTGCCTGACGACATCGGAACAAACACCTACCCTGAAACCAATGAAAAATCTGGTTAATGTGAACTTTACCCATACGTTTCCCATACTTTACCCATACAAAAAATATAAAAATAATGGATATTAAAAAACAATCATCAAATATAAGTCAAATAACTTTACAACTCAATTATAAAATTATATAAATAATACGCACACAAATCAAGTGCTTTAATTTTACACTTTTACATATCCATTATTTTTATTTTCATCAACTTCATACATAAATCACTCATAAAATTATCTCATTTCACCATCATCCTTCATCGTAATCACATATCCATTATTTTTATATTTATTGTTAAAATATCATCCTTTCCTTATTTTATCTAATTAGATGGTTACATAATATTTTACACTAAAGAGCAAAAAAAGAGTTAAAAATGCATTTTTATAAAACTCAGCGCTGGGTTTAAACCGACATCCTGCGCTCTCGAGTACAGGACCTCTTTAGAATCTTTATAAATATTATGCTATCCAGCACTTTGTCAAACAATTAAAAAAATATTTAAAAAAAATTCAATATTGTCAAAGATTGTGTCATTCATCTTTTCAGGCGATTTGCCGCTATTAAAAAACAATCATCAAATATAAGTCAAATAACTATAAAACTTAATTATACAATTATATATATATACAACATATATATTTCGAATTTATGAAGGTTGCATTTTAAACGTCATTTTCATATATTTTCTGAGGACGCCGAATGGCGAAAGCTTAAAAATAAAAATCAATAAATTTATATAAAAAACATTTACACAATTAACTTTAGTACATAATACTAACGCATTTTTTGCATATTTTTTATTATTTCATATCACCGTCAACTTTGCGAGGAGAAAACTAAGACCTATCATGGACAACTCCTTGCACATTTATCCTTTACTCACGCCGAGTGAGATAAGTATAATTCTCCATCCTTTCATATTTTATTTGTGTTATTTTTCTTTTCTTGTAGTCTTAGTTAATCTTTTGTATTTCTCATATCATGAATGTAGATTATTTGAATGAGGTTAAGTATCATGCTTTAAAAGTTGCTCAATTTACATCCAACTTTGAGTTTTTAGATGATTGTCTCAGAGTTGGACTAACACCTAAAGGTTTATTTCCCAAATATCTCTTCGCGGCTATAACACCGAGGTTCCATGCCTCTTTTAAAAACCTACAGATTAAGCATGCCTTTGAAATTACTAATTTATTACATCAAAAATACAAAACTTTGGTTGAGGAACACATGTCTTTATTTAAGTAATTTGTGGAATGTGTAAAGCGGTCTTCAAGCCGACAATGTTGTACGGTTAATAGTATTTTAGGAGATGCTTTACGCAACCTTCACTCATTACGCCAAAAACAAAATAAAAATTTTCAAAATCTTCGATACCCCAAAAATAAACCTAATTCTAAAGTAACAAAATATCAAAATACAAACACTACACCATTACACTATAATACGCAAAACACACATACACATACACAAAATGTTAATGTGACGTCGAATTATCAACATGTTACTAATATTGTACCGTCTCTTGTACCGCCTCCAATAAAAAAGAAGGTTTCAATGTTAAATTTGTCATCAAAAACGATAAATGCTAATGAATATTTAGTACTTTCCAAGGGTCTCAATTTTACACCGACCCCAAAGGTTGATCACTTTCAATTTGGAAAAGATATTTAAAATTTTTGCCGCAATCTAAGATGGCGCGTATTTTGGCAACTTCATCCACAATCTAAAAATACATAATTCGCTTTTAATATGTCCCGAAAAATCTAATAGAAAGCCTCCCTCTATGTCTAAAGACCATCCAGTTGAAGTGTATATCAACCTCTTGCCGGTAAAACTCTGCAGCCTTCTTTTCTTAATACACTAAAACCAAAATCAAACCTTTCGGATGACGAAATGAAGGCATTAAATAATTTACGAAAAGATGATAGTATCGTAATATTACCAGCAGATAAAAGCTCAACGACGGTAATTTTAAATAAAAAAGATTATGTCGCTGAGGGTTTGCGACAACTCAATGATACTACAGCATTATTATCTGGGGATCCTAACCCTAATTTCGCTAAATTAATTAATGTTTTCATTAGTAAAAACCAAATTAAAGAGAATCTATCCAAAGAGGATGCGGATTTAATGGTCCCAAAGAATTTTAGGTCACCGAAACCTATATAAACCTAATTATCCCGGCCGGCCAATGGTTGCAAGCTATAATTCTGTTACTGAAAGAATATCAGCATATGTAGATTCTTTTTTACAACCTTTTGTCATAACTTTAAATTCTCATGTCAAAGATACGTACCATTTTCTTGAAATGTTAAATAACATAAAATTATGTAATAACAGAGATATTCTGCTTTTAACAATTGATGCGGTCTCTTTATACACTAATATTCCACATGATGCTGGATTAAAAGCATTACATTTTCTCAATAAAAGACCATCTCCACAAACACCATCAACTGATTTTCTTACAGAGTTAACAAATTTTGTGCTCACTTGCAATGCTTTTTCTTTTGAATGAGATTATTACCTTCAAACAAAGGGGACAGCAATGGGCACTAGAATGGCTCCTTCTTATGCAAATCTGTTTATGGGTCAATTAGAACAAAATTTTCTTAAAAGTCAATCTTTGCAGCCTTTAGTTTGGCTTCGTTTTATTGATGATATCTTTGTTATTTGGCCACATGGCAGAGATTCTTTAACGGATTTCATATCCGATTTAAATTCTTTTGGGCCATTAGAGTTCACACATAATGTCTCAGATAGTTGCATTACGTTCTTGGATGTTGATATAGCTGTTTCTGGTGGTCAGTTCAAAACTTCAGTACACATAAAACCAACCAATAAACAACAATATTTACATTTTGATATTTGCCATCCGTTTCACACAAAAAAAAACAATACCATATTCCCCTTTCTATTCGCGGTCATAGAATCTCTAATAATAAAAATGATTTAGAAACATATCTCACTAACCTAAAAAAATCCCTTTTAGAACGTAATTACCTACCCGATCTCTTAAAAAATCAAATTTTAGACTCTCCTTCAAAATATACACCTAAAATAAAAACAAACTCAATTAACAAAAAACAAATCTGAACACCTACTATTTTCCTAGTGTTAAAAATTAAATCCAATCTTAAAAGACTTATATTCAATAATCTCTAATAATCAAAATTGGAAAAATATACTCGATTGTCCCCCTATATTGTCTTACGGATGTCCTCCCAATTTACGTAATATTTTAAATAAAAATAAAACGTTTGGTAACCAACTACATAACATATTTCCAAAAAACGGGGTCGAATCATGTAAAAGACCTCGTTGTAAAATATGCAAAATTATTGTAAGATACGATAAATTTTCAAGCGCGAACAATAAAAACACATATAAAATTACCACAAACGTAACGTGCACCACTAGAAACGTTGTATATCAGCTTCTATGTAAGTTTTGTAATGCGTTTTATGTTGGTGAAACTACGACACCACTAAACATTAGAATTAATAATCATAGATTATCCTGTACCAAATTACTTTCCGCTTTACCCGTTCCAATTCACGCGAGAACTCACGGCAAGGATTTCGATGCTTGCTTTAATGTAAAAGTTTTGAAGTCTTTGCCCGCGGATGCCCACGAAATTGATTTAAAGACATGACCTCTCTCATGTTTGGGTTTTGTAGGTCTAAATAGACAAAATTAAAACAACATTTAACGCGTGATACATTCATTCAATCGTGATATATTCATTTAAGAAATTAGTTTCATTTCATAATACTGATTGTTTTATCTAGCAAAACTGCAATTATATAATAATAATTGTAGTGGCTGGATATATTTATCTTTTAGTTGAAAATGCGATTTTCGAATTTATGAAGGTTGCATTTTAAACGTCCTTTCATATATTTTCTGACGACGCCGAATGGCGAAAGCTTAAAAATAAAAATCAAGTAATCTATATAAGATATATATATATATATATCTTAATATATATAAATCTCGTGTCACAATGTTTGTCCTCAACCACTTAACCGATTATAATAAAATTTGCACACCATGTGCAGTTCGATCCAACTTGAGAGATAGGATAGTTTAAATCTCAAATTATAGTCGCAATTTTAATTTATTGCTAATTATTTGTCTGATATTATTTGACAGTCACAATTATCTGTTAACTCCAAATCTTATCTTATCTTAATATATATAAATCTCGTGTCACAATGTTTGTCCTCAATGGACTCCTAAACCACTTAACCGATTATAATAAAATTTGCACACCATGCATTTGACAGTCACAATTATCTGTTAACTCCAAATGATTCTAACAGATGTCGATACCTTTCGACTGGGTTGAGTAAGTAATCAATAGATGGCGCTGCTATTTATATTCTTAATTCTTTATGATTAACCTCAAAGCATCAACTACTAGACATTTACCTTAGCTGTTCAAATCTCAAAATCTAACTTATACGAGTAGTCACTGATTTTCCATCATAATTTTTTATCTCGAGCAAGATGTTATTTGTAAAAAAATATGGTGATCTCCTTATTTGACTTTCTACTACTATAACCCTTTAGTACAATGAAATTATTTAGAACAAAGACGAAAATGTTGATGTTGGTATACATGTTCTATAATAATTTGGGATGAGTGCACAATGGCACACAAATATTCACTTGAAGCATTAAACAGAACTATGCAAGATTTAAACAGCAATAATAAACTTTTCGGTGGTGCTATCTTACTTTTGTCTGGTGACTTCCGGCAGACCTTACCGGTTATACCTCGCTCTACTTTCGCGGATGAGATTAATGCATGTTTGAAACAATCATTCTTATGGCGAAGTGTTGAAACACTTCGATTGACCATAAATATGCGAGTACAATTGCAAAATGATCCATCAGCACTAATATTTTCCGAACAACTACTAGATATTGGGAACGGTAAAATAGAACTGCAACCAAATACGCAATGCATTAAACTACCAGACAATTTTTGCACTGTTGTTCAGGATAAAACTGAATTGATTCAGAGTATTTTCCCGGATATACAGAATAATTATTTGAATCATGAATGGCTTAGTCAACGGGCGATTTTGGCAGCCAAAAACGTTGATGTTGACGAAATTAACTTCCAGATACAACAGTTGTTACCAGGCGATCTGATGTCTTTTAAATCAATCGATACTGTTGTTGATGAAAATGAAAGTGTAAATTTTCCGATTGAATTTTTAAATTAATTAGATATCCCTGGAATGCCACCACATAATCTTCGATCAAAGATTGGTTCCCCTATTATTCTCCTCCGTAATTTGAATCCACCTCAATTATGTAACGGTACGCGTTTGGTCATCAAAAAGATCACCGGAAACATTCTTGAAGCAACCATTTTGGCTGGGAAGTTTAAAGGAAAAGTGGTCCTGCTGCCACGTATTCCGATGATACCATCAGATTCTACCATACCCTTCAAAAGGCTACAGTTTCCAATTCGTTTAGCTTTCGCCATGTCTATAAATAAATCTCAAGGTCAAACAATGTCCATTTGTGGTTTAGATTTGGAAAATCCATGTTTTTCTCATGGGCAACTATATGTTGCGTGTTCACGTGTTGGGAAACCGTCGAATCTATTTGTGTTAGCTAAAGACAGGTTAACCAAAAACATTGTGCACCGATTGGTGTTAAATTAAATTGAAATTGAAAGTATTTATAATTCTAAAAAAAAATTATTAATGTTTAAAAGTTTAAGACTGTCTGCCTTGCCTACCTCATTCATGAGTTTAAGCGTCACATGTTATTTACTGTATTATACTGTAATATACTTATATTTGTTATAAAATTAAATGGAAATAATAAATCTGATAAATTTTTATTTTTTACCTATTGATTTCTGCTTAGTATCAAGTGTAAGAACATTTTAATTAATTGTGTTCAACGTACTTCCCCTTCAAATCTCAATCCAGTGAATTTGTATACCAACATCAACATTTTCGTCTTTGTTCGTAAATAATTTCATTGTACTAAAGGGTTATAGTAGTAGAAAGTCAAATAAGGAGATCACCATATTTTTTTACAAATACCATCTGTGTGAAAAAGCATAGTGGACTCCGTGACTGATGTTCTCTTATTGTTCCTCTTAGATTGTTTACTATAATTTATAATGTAATATAACAAAAACTTTAGCCACAGCAACGCGTGGCCGGGTCAGCTAGTATATATATATATTTATAATAAGTATACTATATTATATAAAGAAATGTTTTAAATGCATGAGAAATAATTTTATTATAATAAGGTAACTACTTAGTAACGTTTAACAAAGTAAAAAACAAGAAGTTTTTTTAGCTTTACCATATGAAATTAATATTTAATGTAAAAAATATATGGCTGCTTTTCCAATGCCATATACTTAGTAGTAGCCACTAAGCCTTAGAGAAAGTTATTATATGAAGAGAGCTACAAGGATTAAATTGATGAAATACGTATAAATAAATTCAGAAAGCGGTGGCAACTAGCCAATATCAGTAAGATTAATTCATTAGCATTGACATCAATTTTCCTCCAGGACTTCCCGATACGAATTCACTTGATTATTTCTCGTGGGAATTCGTCATACATCGAGGCTACCTCCGATCTGGACCACTTTGCGCCAGCCAGCTCAGCGAGATTATTAGCGACGAGTATTTGGACGCAATTCCACGAGCGATATTCATCGCACATAATATTGTTAAATGTCGACTGGATATTGGTAAACGATATTCGGCTTTCGGTACAAGGAGAGCAGAGATGTCATCTAGATGATGCGAAATTTTTCACATAACTTTGAAACTTACACTTGTATTTGTATTTGTAAAGTGTATTTTTTATGTTTAAGAGTTATTTAATATTTAGCTCACGAGGAGTTTTAACGTTATTTAAACGTTATCGTTATACCTAGTTAAGGTAAATCCTTATATTTCCTTTTCAGTTATATAAATAATGTTGAACATTCAAAACCATTATATGTAATTACAAATAAAAATAATAAAAAATACTACTAATAAAATAGTAACAAATAAATATTAATAGTAAAAAATGTTAGTTTACTTGTTTGTTGTGTTGTGGTAATAAAATTTATAGAAGAATAGTGTCTAAAATAAGAAAGCTGCGATTGCCGAGGTAGTCCAAAAAATATTTATAGTGTTAATATCGTTTAATAAAAATAATTTTGATTAGATAAAGAGCAAAGGTAACCAATCTATGTAAGGTACTGACGCAACCTTATCTATCTGTAAGAAAAACCATTGTTTTAAACGTGCTATACTTGAGATTTTTACTACTTTGGACAATCAAAAGAAATTAGAAAGAAAATTATTTAGCTCAACTTTGTAAACGCTGGTTCCGGACATTTTGACAGGCAAAGTTTTAAAAAGTAAAAGTCGAGTTATTAATGTTAAAGATTACCACGGCTAAGATGGATGTTGCAGTGATGGCGTATTTAAACTTTTCGAACTTAAGTAAAGCTTTTATTTTAAATTGATGATAAACTTCAATCAAAGCACGACGAAGCTGAAAAGGCATTCATGACTTATTTATCTTTATTAGAAACATAGTAACATACAACAAAAAAAATCTTGTTTATCAAAGTCACATTTCAGTCTTATATTTAATATTATTATCTTGATATCTTTCAATGTTTATAGTCAAGCCTTCTAGTATATTCCTATGCGTAATGATAATGTAAGGAAAGAAGTCAGCAGACTTTGTATGAAGATTTTGCCGTCTAGCTAAAGATCTCGTTGAGGCAAAGAGTAAACAGTAGTTTTTTTTTTTGAGTAATGCACCATGTACCCCCCCCCCCCCCATATAACCCCACGAAGACTGTTGCTTCTTCCATAGGTATCTTAGTTACTAAATAGAATTTCGACAATTCAAAATGGAAGGATTTTTCCATATATACTAACACTACTTTCTCTATTTTAGTAAAGCGTATTGTATATATAGAAATTTATAACACTATAGCTAAGTTTCATACAGGCGTCGCGTTTTGATCTCTGTTCACTTGCTGCCTCATCCAGGTGTGTAGGGTATTTTGTGCTTTCCAAAGATACTATTCGTGTCATAATTTTGAAAAGCACTCACTTCAAGGCGGCTTTATTTATTCGAAGTTTCTAATGATAAATTGATAACTTTTATTTTCCAAAAACAAACATAAGTTGTATAGGAATGACATTTGCAATTTAAAACAGTAAATACATAAAACAGCGGTTAAAACATATGAAAAAGCATTTGCGCACCTTTATCCTATAAAGGTGCGTATATACCCTAGTAACATACATATATATTTTAAACAGACAAATATTAAATTAATCTTTATACATTGAACAATAATAAAATCATTCAAAAAATAAGAACAAATAAACAGAAACAGTTTTTAGTTTAAATTATTTCACCTATACTATATAAATTCTTATTAGGAAGGTATAAATTACGGATATTTGTGTTTTAATATAACATTTACGTTATGTTGAAAACCCAACCCAATGGGCCAACATCAACGGTGTCGATTCTTGTTGTAAACCTTATCTTTTTAACTATTATTAGTTTCTCCAAAAACGAAGTTTAAGATGAGTTTGTCTAAAAGCGGAGGCCAGTCAATATAAAAATTCAGTTCACAAAAAAGAAAAAGTTTAGAAATTTCACTAATTTATTAGGAATCATGCTAGTCAAGTTCTAAATAAATTTGCAACTCATTTACGAACCCGGAAATCGCAAAAATTTTGAAAAAAGTGTAATAAGCGTTTATTTTTTACAACAATTAAGCAAAAGTTTTGCAAACTATAATATCAATTCAACTAGAGTTTAAAAATATAAATCTCAATTTGCTACCTACGCTTACACATGGAACCAATTCAAACTTATCAAAAATCGATAAATGCGTTTACAGCCTAAGAGGAAAATGCAAAACTTTTGCATTTTCCTCGACAATTTAAACCATAAAGTTAATACTTTATGGTTTAAATTGTTTCAAAGTGTTATGATATTAGTTTGCAACCTTTTATGGTACCCGGAACATAGATAAAACAATACATCTGGCTTTTAACCTCTCCAACCCTTAGCATAAAATCAAGTTTTAAAATGAAATTTGAAATTGCAAATCATTTCTATAAGGTGGCAATCCGTTTGTTAAGTGTGCAACCAGTTCTACAAGACGGATGTAAGTAAAAGTTATTTTTTTATTACAAAAGTATTGCAAACTTCCACTTAATTCGTTAGTATAATTTTACACTTAAATAAATTTTACACTTACACTTAAATATTACTTAAATTTTATTTTACACTTAAATAAATATAGTTAGTATATTTAGTATACTATTTAGTATATTTTTTATTTTTAATTTGCAACCCGATTGAGACACTGAAAGAATAGAAAATTAAGAAGCGAGTTAAATAAAAATTGTATTGTTTATGTATTAATTTTTTCCTTATTCCTGCAGTAACGTTCCGCTCGGACAGGCGAGATCGGGAGTAGTTCGTTTATGGGTAGTTTCGGTCAATCGCCCGCTGGATGGCGTCAAGTTAGAAACTACTTGGAACATATCAAAATTCCTAATATGCCAACGATTAGTACTCATTTTGTACGATTTTTACACCTTTTAATTTATTTTGTAACCCTATAGTTTACGAATAATAGACGTTACTAAATCAAAGTCACTAAATCGGAGTGGTATCTAACTATATATATATAAGTTAATTGCAACAAACATATTAATTTGTAAGTAAAAAAAAATGGGTATAGGGAAAATTTTGGATTCGATTACCTATACTGTTTAGTTTCCGGGTGTCTGTTAATTTATTTAAGATAAACTAAAAATATTTTTTGGATAAACATCTTTATTGCATTAATTTATGGTATTAGAATGTGTAACATTAACGAATTTACTAATACTAGAGGTCGCCCAGTGGTCGAAATTCGACCAAAATTCTTTAAATTGAGCATTTTATTTGAGCATTATTGAGATTCTTATACCTCTATAAAACGGTGAGTTTACCTCTATGATCATTCCATGTATATTTTTTATGGTTTGTTTTATTACGTCAGGTGCGACCGTGAACACATAAGCGTGTGCTGTTTGCAATTCCTGCAATACCTATCTAATTTAAAATTAATATTAGTAACAGTTGAGAAAAAAAAACACAATTACAGTTGTATTTCTATTTATTGAATGATACAAATATTTTGATACAATTAATTCAGTCATTTTTAATTTTTTCGTGTTATTATTATTATTATTTCGTGTTCGTGTTATAAACGCTAATAAAAATGAGACTTGACATTCATGGAAGTATATATATAAGATAGGTTGCTTTTAATTCCAATTGTTTACATTCATTTTCGGAAAGGTACAAAATTTGAAAACAGTTTTGAGATTATTTGTTATAAAGCATATATAATTTTTTTCATGCATTAATTTTCGAGTAATTTGTTAAATATGAAAAATAGGAAAAATGAGGTTTAGCTTGGCTAAGAAATATTTAGAAAGCACGCCTATTTTGTTATTTTTTATTGCCCTACTAACCAGGTATAATTAAAAATCGATACAAAATAAAAAAATAAATGAAAAAACGTGCCTCGCATTAAGTCATAACATCATAAAAACTGGGTATAGCGAAATTACCCACTTTTATTTTAAATTTCCCACGACAGGTAGAACCAGGTATTTCAGCAGAGAAGTGATATGATGCAGTAGTCATTTGATTTTTGTTTCTGTAGAATACTGCATCAAGAAAATACTGCCGTCAAGATTGGCAGCTTAGAATCGTTGGATGCCTTCCGCTTTATGGCTGAATGCGGGAGAAGTAACTGCTTCTTCTAACTGGGAAATTTCATACTCAATCATATACACACATAAGTATACGATTATACACCTCAGTATACATTTCATCTATACGCGAGATAATTTATTACGGATATACTCATGTTGCACAAATGTTTTAAGAGATATTTAAATAACTGATAATCATTTTCAATACGCATCTGTTTTAAGCTCAATGAAAAGAAAGTTATCTTACACTAATGTATTAAATATTTTTAAAACACGTGTATAAAAAATCATAGTAAAATATTAATTGAAAAGTAGTTAAAATATTTGGCACTTTGACATCTTAAACTTTAGCGTGTACGGATGTGACGGTAACTTTAGCGTTGTTTGCTTACATAGAACTATTGCAATTTAAGGTTAATTTATGTGCTGTCAAGAGTGCAATGCCCGTTCGATTCGAGACTCAGCTGGAGTTCGACAACCGATGACCGCGATTTCTTTTGTCTCACAAATCACGTAGGCAAATTATGGGTAAATCGATTCACTGCCAAGACTCGTTGCCTCTACTACAGGTCACTGCACAGGTATAACACCCCCTTTAGTCTTCAACTCCTCGCAATTCTATCACACGATCTCCAGCCGCCTGGAGCATACCATTCTAATGGGTTTATCGGGGTTCTATAATGGGTTCATCAGGACATAACGAATACCAATTCATCCACAACAAAGCAAAAACATTATCAGCGTCGGTCATTTTTTAACTTAACCGTCATGTAGCATCCCAGCAAACTTTTAAGACGATCAAAGCAAAATAACCTTTGAGTGCAATGTTTCTGTTTAATTTATTAATTTTTTGGTAAAACAAAACATACTGCGCACGCAGTTCTTAATTATGACCTATTTTTCTGACCATTATTCTAAAGAAATGCTCCATTAGTCTACGAATCCGGCATTATTCACATATAAATTTCCAATAAACTGTTTAATGATTGGGAATGATTAGATGAATGGAAATTCCAATCTTCAAAACAAATGTATAGGGCCAGAATAACAAATAGAAAATAAATACCGAAACGTGCCGATTAGCTACAACGCTTATGTTTTTTACATAAACATATCCATAAACAATAAACTTACTTTTAAAATTAAATGCGAGAGAATTGTCTATGGCGGTCGTTTCCTCTCCCTATAAGCTATCTTTTTCTGTATTAGCCAAGACTGTTCGGGCGCGTGCTCTGTCTGCTATATTAATTTAACTAGAAGTTGTGTTTAAATAAATATTTGATACGTCTAGTTAACTTTTGTTAGATATATATACGGTGATCAGACACCACAGTGCACACGCAGTGTATAAGGTACCTCAGACATATTTATATCAAATATATTTTATCATCTTTATTTTATATAAGAATTCCAAAATTACAATAATAAGCTAAAAATACTATTGTTTCTTTTAAAATATCATACTGTTTTAAACATAAAATAGTGACCTAGTGATACACCGATGTGACCGATATTGTGTTTTTCTTTCAACATTTATGTAACTTTTAACCAACAAGAACCAAAGAAAAATTCAATTCATTCAAAATGTACCAAATTATGATAATACTAGAAAAAACTTATATATGTTTAAAATTGGTCTAACATTTTAAACCTTCAAAAAAGAACATATACACAACTTTACAAAAATAAATCTGTACGGGCATGTAAAGAAATGTCTGAAATGTTATTACATTACAAAAGTATCACCTCTACGTTCAACGTGCTTCGCATTCCTATTTATATATATAAAAAAAAACAGTGAGTGAGTTACACTTCTATAAAAAAATACATTTGTCATTTGCATAATAATGTATAAAACACTGTGTTCGTATAGTATTTGTATTAGTATAGTATATAAGCGCAAATAGAAATGTATAAAATAATGTTCAGTGCCACATTACAATTATTATAAATTGAAATATGTCCGTGTTATTTATTTATTTATCGTGGTTAACCAACATAAATTGTGTACAAATAAGGTAATAACGTAAAAAAATATTTTAAAATACATTCAAAATATTATTAATATTGAATAAATAAGATAATAACCATGTAAAATTTAAAAAAAGAACTTGAAATACACCAATTTCAAATTTGATTATTTATATATATGGAAAAAATTAAAAAAAAAACTGATTTAATACGAATGTAAATTAGGATTTTTACCCGTGGTTGTGTGCATTGGTAAGTATAGTATTTTGAGACAGCATTGCGAAACTTTCATTGGAATAAGGTCAATTTGGGTGAACTTAGTATTAAATAAATCACAAATCTAGTAAATAGAGGTTTCATTACAAACCGCGAGTCAAAATTTATTAAAAAAAACTGCTATGATGTTATGCATTTATGATAAATTAAAAAAAACGTGATACAATTTTACCAATGTTTTTTTTTTATTTTTATCTACTCAGACCTAAAAAATAACTCACTTTCGCCTCTATGGCTATCCAAAACGCACATCGAATGGGTTAAAAGTGCCACAGGCTCAAGTGCATTCTCAATCACATGTCGTCATCAGACTTGACATTCATTTACCGCGTAGAGAGAATGTTTACTTTCGAGAAGGGCAAGAACGTCAAGCAATTGAAAACGCAAGACAAACAAAATTATTAGCATTTTTTGAATTGAATCAATCAGATCCATCAGCGCTTGAACTTATATATTGAAATTCCTTTGCATTATGTGTGAGAAGATTCCCGAAAAGAATGGAAGAAGAGAAGGCGTGGAGGTGACAAATCATTACACGCATGTAGTATCCCCAAAAGTCATCGAACTTTTCCATTTACGATTGCTTTTATTACATGTATGTGGTCCAAAATCATTTGAGGATGTTAGAACATACAATGGAATTATACACACTTCTTTTGTTGAAGCGTGCCATGCTCGCGGCATTGCTTCAAATGATAATGAATGGAGTGAATGTTTAAATGAGGCAAAAGAATTACATTCACCAATACAAATGCAAAATTTATTTGGTTAATGCATTAAATATACCAGCCAATGCATTGGCGTTATGGAATGAATTTAAAGTATATCTTAGCGAAGGATTTTTTGAGAGATTACAACGAAGAAGTATCCTTTAATAGAGCTCTATTAGAAATTGAAGATATTTTGTATGGTCATAATTTGTCATGTCAAGAACTTGGTTTACCAGTTCTTCAAATCCTCAATTTAAAGAATTACGGTCAAATTTCGAACACTGGGCGACCTCTAGTATATATAAATAATCAAAGTTTAATTTAGTGTATTTTGTCTCTATTTCGTGTTTACATTGTATTTATATTATTCAAAATCGATTTTTTTTTATTTTATTTTTTTCTATTTATTTGAATCGTTTAATATTTTAGTTTTTTTTTTTTACCTCATTACTGTATTCTATACAATTTCTGTTGTGTAAAAAAAATAAATAAAAAAAAAAAATAAAAATAAAAAAAAAAACACAGAAAATATAAAAATAAATAGACAGATAGAAGTTTACATTCATTTTTACTGGCGAGCAATAAATAAAACGTTCGAGCCACGTTGCCAAATGTTAGAAATTCGAATTGATTTGACCCTAATGATGAGCGCTACGTCATATTATTATCATATCTCAGTTTCATACTAAAAAAATGTTGACTTCATTGTTAAATATCTATATTATCGGACTAGCTTTCGATGTGATCTAAACGGTTATGGTCTTTTTTTAAATATCAATCTACATATATAAATTAAACTTTTTCGCATTTGAACTTTTCGAGTTGAAAGATGCAACAGACACACGGCCTAAGGACGGGGATAGTAGCTTCACTTCTTTCAGATGATAAAGAAGCCAATAAAAAAAAGAAAACATTTTTAATTGTCTTTTTTAGCGCAAGCTAAATATCGGCAAAAGAAATATTAGTGATAAAATAACCCAGCTGCGGTAGGTACTCAATGTTCTATCCTTATTACAACTTTCAATATCTCACCATAAGTGTTCTTACTTTTGGCCGTTTTTTAAATATTTTTCGTGAAAATATGTCATAAAAAATGTTTTAAAGTATTATATTCGCATTTCAAAAATATGACATTACGGCTGTTAGAATATTTTAGTTATTACCAGTTAGATAATTATTGAAAATGAATTGGGTGTATTATTTATTACTGGCCAGTTAAAAATTGTTTCATGTGCACAATTATAAACATGTAAAAGGGTGTTCAGGGCCACATTATAAATATTTATTTATTTGTTGAATTTTGTTTTTACATATTTCTTAGATAATGAACAACATAACCATACCTAACTGGACATTGCGCGTACTAAGGTAGGCTAATTTTAATATTTATTTAATAGATTGGTTAAATGCAATTGCACTGAGCTTTTTTGTAAGTATAAAATAAAAACTACGAAACTAACATTGATAAACATACACGTACATGTAATACGAATACATAAAAATATGCATATATATTTGATAATATATATAATAAGCTAATATATATAATTAATATAAATAATAGTTGAGAAAAAGAAAAGATCAATATTATATTACACAGGAATATAGTTAACCAGAGTCTCATTGTCCTTTCTACCAAGATCAATTAACCAGTTAGTCTTTTTATTAATTAGTTTGCTATTAAGCTTTATTTGCAGGATATCTTTTATTATATTATATAGCCTAGGGGCCAGAAAAGAAAAATACCTTTGGGCGAATTTGGTTTTAGTTTTAGGAACCACTTTCTGCACTGAAGTAACCCCACGCGTCACTATGGTTTGGTGGTTAATAACGGATTGCATTTTTTTATTTTTATGATAATGAGAAATAATTGATTTAACATAAATTTGCTGAATATCAAGTACTTTAAAATCTCGAAATAACTCTTCGCTAGGGTACCTGAAAGGCTCTTTATTTATTACTCTCGGTATTGATTTTTGTGTTTTGATTAAGAGGTCTAATGTTGAGAAAGGAGTTGAGGATTATAAATAGAAATATTATTTTCATTTTGTTTCATTACTAACCATGCATCAAAATTTTCAAAATAAAACCAAATAAAATTAATGATGAACTGAAATTATTTAAATTAAATGTATTTTTATCTACTCAGGCCTACAAATAACCACTGTCGCCACTATGGCCATCCAAAACACACCTTGAATGGGCTAAAAGTGCCGCAGGAAATGAAGGAATGGGATAGGAAATGAAGCATCATATTAGAAGTTGGTGGGAGCCACAAACGCCAGTAGTTTGGGGAGAAAATGCAGTTAATGACACTTAAACTATTTAAATGATTTACCACTACTAAATAATGTATAGAAGCAGTTGATATTATATGATAGCTACAGGTGTCATAGTCATTCTAGTTCTTTAATATTTAACCACAATATAAAATAATATTAACAATATGTGATACATATAATTATAAATATAATTACAATTAATAATATGATAATTTTAATTATTACATATTTAACAATATGTAATAATGTATAACACAAAAATATATCTTGACAGAAAGTACTTAAAAGGTAGAATGAGAAAAAATGTTTTATAGTTAACTGTAATAAAAGTGATAAACAAATGAATTACGTAGCTTGAATTTAGCTTGAATTGAAACAATGAATTAAGTAGCTTATTTATATCCATAATCCAAATATTGATAAGAAATAAAAATAAATATTTTAATACACATACCCAAATATACATAATAATAAATTTAATATATAGTTACGGTAAAATATAAAAATATATCAATAATAACAAACAACAATGCACCTAAAAATAATAATGTACAAGTTGGATAATAAATCCTCTTTCATTTCGCGAGAGACTTGAATTACACAACCTAAAATTAGTTTAAAATTAGATCAAGCGAGTAAGTTTCCCTCTAAGTTTATATCATATTGTATTTCCCTAGCAAATAGTGAGAGAGAATATTCGTTGCGTAAAATCAACGAAATCTGAATGGTTTATAAATTGTTTAGTATTTTGGATATAATAACTTACGCATATTGACCAATATGCGTAATTTACATTTCACGTATTATGTTTAATAACAGTTTTGACTAAAACTGTTCTAAAAGATTTAAAATCGGTCAAGAGCGAGTGTGGCTCGCGCAAATAGGGTTTCGTACCCTAACTTTTGATCGACCCAAGTAGGTTGCTATTATAGGGCTAATTTCGGCCCTCAGCGCAATTTTATAGAGCGACTGGCGGCGAGGCGGCCGCGTTCGTTCAACCATGTAATTAATTTGAAGCGCGCAATTAAAATAAATACGCGTAAAATCTAACAGTATTTATTTCAAATTCAAATTCAATGCTTAAAATAAGGAAAATAAGATACCGACAACATAATATTCAGTTTTTCCTAAACTAAATATTAAAATAAAATACAATATCCAAATATAGAAAATCGAGTACCTAGTCATGGTGTGTCCGCTTTGATAAGGTTTGTTACTTTTCCAACTAGGTATGATTTACCTGTTATGAAAGTGTTATAGTGTGAGTAAAAAGACCTAATTATATGGTTTACAAAATACGAAACAAACACCAGCGATTACGTCATGAGAGCTAAGGCCCCACTCAGCAAATCAGCAAAATCAGCGATTTTGCGGCGATTGGCGAGCGAGCGAGACGCGATTGAGACGTTGCAGACTACCGACTTCGTACGAAGTGGAAGCAGCGAGCGGAACAAGCTTCGGCTATCCGTTGCTTCAGCATTTGGCACCAATACCATCATAAATATACAATATGGATATGTGACAGTCTCGCTCGCGGTCCCGACTAACCCCGAAATTATGAATGTAACGGCTGTGAGCCAGTAAAACAATGGATTAAAAAATAGGAGGAGAATTTAGCGGGCTGGTTTTATATATTTTTGTTAATGATTTTTAAGCTCAAGTAAATATGTGACGTTTTGTTTAAACTGACTATAGCACGGGATAGCAATAAGTGAAACATTGCCTTTTATTTAAAAATAGTCGGATGATAGGTGAAATCGCAATTAGAGTATTCTGCCCAAAGTCGGGTAAGCAGCCAAGCGAGATATACGCACCAGTAAGTGTCCTATCAGCAGAGAGCCTTACATTGAAGCGGTGGAAACATTACAATATAAATGTAGCTTTAAGCCCAAATGGGTAAATGCTGTGTCACCTAAGCTGGCGAAATCTGAATGTGTTGCGCGTACATGAACTGACTGCAGGTGCATAAAATAATCACATTGCTGACACACTCCATACTCGAGTAAATACTACATGACTACATACTCTATATTTCCGTTTATTTAAGAAAATATAACGAATCCTGAAGGAAGGGTGGGTGCTAAGGCATCGCCTCGAGGTTTCGGCGTGTTTAAAAAAAATGCTTAATGCTTGGTTCACTAATAATTTCATATTTTAGTTGTTTTAGATTCTATCTATACATTCATCTACAAGAAGCTACTATCCCGTCCTTTGGCCGCCTCCCTGTCTATCAACCCGTCCGTCCGTTACAATTTTCAACTTTAATAGTACAAACGCGAAAGAGTTGGGTTTTTTTTGTATTGAGTGATGCTCTTGAAAAACAGCCATTTCCAGTTACATCACATCGGAGGCTGCTCGAATACTATTGACACCACATTAGAAACAACAAATTTTTAGTACAATTAAATGTAACTTTAACAGCCTCACAACACACACACACACACACTGCACTCAATTACATTCGAATTTCAAAATTATGACAGTATGGCTATTGGGATGTATTATTTATTACTGACCATTTAACATTCCTACATAATGATTATCATAAATTGAATCATTATAAATTAAGTGTCACTTAAAAATTATTATAAATTGTAATATGTCCATGTTTATTTATTTGTTGTGGTTACCTAACAGAAATTGTACGCAATAGAGGTAATTATGTAAAAACAATATGAAATAAAATACCTATACATTCTTAAACTAGGTTAGTCAACCGACTTAAGATAGTTAAAGGTAAAAAAAATAGTAGATAATAAAATATATTACGTGTTACAAGTAGCTACAGGTGTCATAGTCATTCTTGTTTATTTTAAAAAAGAGCCCAGACATTTTTTACCATTCAGTTTGCCTCTTTTACGTACCAAAAATAATTTTGTGAGCATGATTTGTCGAAATGACAATTCATTTTTCACAATTTTTACATGTTTTTTACAAGCTTTTGTTTACCTTACAATGTTTGTTAGTTTGTCAAATCTTGAAGCTGAATTAGAACCACTTCCTTTTATTCTACAGTGTTAAAATTTGACATGTCGATTCAGTTCCGATGACAATGCATTTTTATGGTAAGCATGACCTAATTCTACACCTAGGATTGGCTTCAGACGAAGGAACTCCTCAACGGCCAACAGCACATACATGAAATATTGTATACGCATTTTAAGTACATAAATAAAAGCTTGTTTTTAAAAATATTTCTTACAAATAATTTTTATTTATATCAAACATCGTGTTATAATGAAAATAGTGGATTAGCTTTTGAACAACTATAGAACATTTAAAATAAATTTTATAACCGTTTTTATGGTAATATTGTGCCATTTTTGTATAGTTCATTGTATTTTTTTTTCATAAACTGTATTATTACCTAAAAAATTGAGATTTTGTAACAAATCGATTAACTTTAATCAAGATAGAGAATAATAATCACGTAGAATATATTAAGGAGATATATTTTATTTTCTTGTTTAGAGGTTTGAGATGGTTATTTAGAATTTAGGGATTTCGTAGGATCAAAAAACTTTTATCCTAATCCATTGGCTCAATCTAATTGATTCGTTTTATTTTACGCTATTTTATATTTATACTGGACTAAGTTAACTTTTTTTTTATATAAACAAAATATTTTTTTCCTTTTTAAGACTAACATAAAAATGCTGACATAATATACTGACTTAATTAGTTTGTCCGTTTTATTAAATCTTAAAGTATGATGATAAAGTTTTATATTTAGTATAAGGATTATTTTTTTTATTTTATTTAAACAATATTTTTAGGAATTTTTTTAATTGATAATTATTATCAATTACGAAAAAACCTTGCCTTAATATATAATCTATTGGCGTTTACTAATAATAGTTTTTACTAATAATAATGCGCCGAAATCTCTTTCTTTCTCTTTGTAACCTTTATTTTAATTTACCAGGTTTCTTTTGCACACCTAAATAAAAATGGAATGTTTTTTTATCAAGTTTATTTTTTTATAAATTATAATAAATAAATTAAATAAGGATTAAATTTAGAATCGGGTAAAATTTATTGTAGTTTATAATTAAAATTGTCTGAGAGCGCCACTTTTGACAAAATCAGAAACGGACATTAAAACCGCACTGATTGCGTTGCGGAACGTTGGATGTTTAGCAATGGCCGCAAAAAGAGTTTAGAAATGACCTGGAGAAGACCTGCACTCAAAATTGCAGAAGTGGAAGTTGAGAGAAAAATGTGAATAAAAATTCAATTCTCGATGTTGATTTTTCAGAAGCTAGTTTTCACATCATATTCGTAAATAGAAAATTATTACGGTGTAGGTAAACTTATTAAAAAAGTATTAAAATAGTTAAATAATATGAGTAGAAATTCTTTATATTTTTCATTTTGGTTTTATAAGAATCAAATAGTCACCGTTACAAAGACAAATGAATAATCATCATTATTAAACCAGCTTAATAATTTTGTTTTTTTTTGAAACGATTATCCTTAAAATATATGTATTTTTTTAAACTTATAAACCAGTAAGAAAAATAAGTTTTAATTTAAAAACATTCTTGCATATTATGAAGCAGCAATGACGTGAAATAGAGAGAAAGTAGGTATCATTTAGCTCCACTTTGATTTTTTTTTGTATGTACGAGTATGTAATGAAATTTTGTACCTGTTGCAAAGAAGTTCCTCACGTCCCTCTCACTTAAATTACGCGCTGCTGCTGCCCGACTCCTCGCTACAATTTTCTTTTAAATTTATTAAATCTTCAAAATGTATCCACGGTTACAAAAAATAAAGACAAAAAATTTTACACCATCAGTCCAAGATATGTTAAAGGCATTATCAGCCGTAATCTAAAAATATCTTTTACACGTAGTAAAAATAAAAACTTTTAAAAACTTTAAAAATAATTTAAAATAGGCTGGCTATAATCTGACTAGCGTGTATGACTGTAAATGTAATCTGAAGAAAAGCCATGCAGTCCGATCGAAAAGTTGATTTGAGTGTTTGCAGTGGTGTTGTCAGAGAGGCAAGCAGAGAATACCGCGCGTCGTCATTCGTGAGGGGCAACTGTCGTTCCGTTTCGTCGTTCGGTCGTGTTGAGCGGGCGCAGGGCGTCGTGGCGTTGGCGTTAGCGCGGTCGCCGCCCGCCTAGCGCAGAGACCCGTAGACCGGTCGGGCTGGTTAGGGCGGGACGGGGTCGCAGCGTGCCGCCGGCGCTTTTTAGCCCGGGACCGAATATACCTATCTGTTGCGCTTGCCGCGTTACAGGCGGTGCCGTGCGCAGCCGCGCCACCCGAAATTCATCTCTCCCTCCTAAGGTAGCACGGAACTCCATTTCCATAACTTTGACGCAAGGAAATATGGGTCACGCCATTGTTTCAATTCACCCCACTTACCGTATGAGAAAATTCATTTTAAATGGATCCACGCGCAACAAGGTTTATTGAAATCTCAAATTTTTTTCTAGATTCATTTTTGTAAGCCCTTACTTTTATCGTTTAATAATAATAATTCTTTATTGATAAAAAAGTACAGTTATTAATAGTACAGCATCTTTTGAGTGCTGTTATCTATGATACACATCTTATAACAGACAGAGTTTTAGTGATGTTATTTTTAGTGTAAGATATTCGTCAAAAAGACATAGATCTTGCCGTGATTAGCCGTAGCCGTCCTACCGCACTAAATAATATCCGTGTTGCGGTGGAAACTAAATTCACCCGGGTAATTACATGATTCCGTTTAATTTACTGTTAGTTCTGTAGATCCTAGTATGTTTTTTTTTTTGTTTTTGAAATTTTATACGTATTTATTTAACCAGATATTATTTCATGATATTAAACGCCTTTATTTATCTATTTATCATAATGAATACATCTATAAAAACCATTTTATTACATTTTATTTATGTAAGTACAAAACAGCGATCCAAGAAGATAATTCTTTAATACTACATTTAGGTGGCCAAAAAAATGTACTAAATATGAATATGGTTCAGACATCAAATTAAAAAATCAAACTAAAACAATATGTACTGTGCGTGGAGTGAGTGTGGGGCCATTTGTGGCATGGACATGTTTGCGCGCGTGTGTGCGATGTGTGCTTAGTGTGTGTATATAAATTTACATATTATTAGCAATATAATAAATTAAAATATTTATAATAAAATAAAAATAAAATAAAATAAAATATTTATAAAGTTTAAAATTTATAATGAATATAATTATTATTTATACATTTTATACTAAATATTATCATAAATTACGTTACGCATAAATAACCCATTATTCTCTTGGAATATATAAACTGCGTTGAATTTTTCATTATATGCGCTGAGGACTCTACACATGGTTGGTTGGTATTACGCCAGGCGACGTGAAATAATTGGGCGCTTCCGGTGTTTCTATACGGAACTCTGAAGGGGATGTTGCCAATCAAGTATGAGCTATCGAATTTCTGGTTAATCACATTATATAGAAAAGCCATGTCTGCGAGAGTACGCCTAAATTCAAGCTTGGTCATCTTATAATGAGAAATTTCCTCAGCGTATGTGGAAAAACTTGAAAATGTTCGGAAATTTAGATTTTTTAATAATAGTTTTTAAACATTTTCGATGCGACTAATATGAATTCTATATTGCGGTGACCATATTTGTGAGTTGCTTCACAACAACGCTCCTAACAAAAAGGTTATAAAGTGTTACAATAGAATTCGTACTGTGAAGTGGCTTACATGCTCTTATAACGAAACCAAGTGTTTTAAATGTTTTTTGAAGTATATGCTCGATATGTTTATTATAATTTTGTTTGCACTCAGGGGTCACGCTTAAGTCGCGTATGCTATCAACGTCTTCAATCAAAATATAGGGTGTTTTTTTTAGAGGCGTGGTTTTCAACCTGGCACTACTTTTTCGTAGTTGGTGTTTTTGACAGCTGTCACTTAATTTATGCTCAGTTTGGTTTGCCATTTCATAACGAATAGACTTACTCCTGAACAACGTTTGCAAATAGTGCAAATTTAGAAAAAATCACTCTATTTTTTTTTTTAAATCACTCTAAAATAAAGTAAAAATCGCGTCGTGGGCCTGTGGCGTGGCCTCCAAGATCGTGCGATTTAACACCGCTGGACTATTTTTTGTGGGGTTATGTGAAGTCGCTTGTCTACGCAGATAAGCCGGACACGATTAACGCCTTGGAAGAGAATATTCGGCGCGTTATTGCTGACATACGGCCCAACTTGCTGCAAAAAGTGGTTGAAAATTGGGCCTCTCGGCTGGAATTTGTTCGAGTCAGCCGCGGCGGCCACTTACCCAAAATCATTTTTAAAACATAATGGCAAACCCTTATCTTTATAATAAAACTAAATTCTTAGCCATAACATCAAATTATTTGCGTTTTATCTCTTCTTGAAAACCACGCCTCTAAAATCATCACCCTATATTATTAATTTCATAAGAAAAGCATTTTTTTTTATTATTCCGCGTGAATGAAATTTTCTTACATTTTGTTGGATTTAAACTTAATTTATTATTAACGCAGTATGCTGACAAGCGGTCAAGGTCAGCTTGTAACAATAAATATCATCAATGAAAACGTTAAGAAGCAGCGGACCCAAATGCGACCCATGTGTTACCCCTGTCGGAATATTTATAAAGTTGGCCTTAAAACCACTTACGACGACTATGCTAATGTAAGATGTAAGCCATTGTAATTAATCACCATGTATGCCTAATAAGTATAATTTATTAAAATTGAATGGTTAGCCCAATCGAAGGCTTTAGAAAAATCAGTGTATATCAGGTCTACCTGATGACGATTATCCATATTGAATCAGTATACTCCGATAAATTGGTAATGACCGAACGTTTTCTCGTGAATCCGTGTTGCTGTGTTGAAAGCGACCTGACTATGGAAGGATACAGTTGGTCGTATACAATTTTTGAAACAACTTACTAAAAACATTTGAAATAGAGATTGGAGGCCACGCCACAGGCCCACGACGCGATTTTTACTTTATTTTAGAGTGATTTAAAAAAAAAAATAGAGTGATTTTTTCTAAATTTGCACTATTTGCAAACGTTGTTCAGGAGTATGTCTATTCGTTATGAAATGGCAAACCAAACTGAGCATAAATCAAGTGACAGCTGTCAAAAACACCAACTACGAAAAAGTAGTGCCAGATTGAAAACCACGCCTCTAAAAAAAACATCCTATATATATTCTGTCTTCCGTTTGACCGTTGCATCTTCTAAATTGAAAAGTACAAATGCGAAAGAGTTGTATAGATCACAACTCTATGACCGTTTAGACCACATCGAAAGGTGGTGATAATATAAATACATATAAAACATTTAAGTCAACGAATTTTTAGTACTGAAGAATTAAACTTGACGTTTCGATAGTGCGGTCATCATCAGAGCGCGATCATATTCGAATTGCAAAAAAATATATATTTCTGCATGACTGTTAAGGTGTATTATTTATTAATAATGCGTAAATAGAAACATGTAAAAGAATGTTCAGTGCCACATTATAATTATTATAAATTGAAATATTATGTCTGTGTATTTATTTATTGTAGCCATCCAACAGAAATTGTACACAATACTGGTGATGTCTTGTGTATATTTTGAAATCCTATACTAGGATAGCCTAATTGACTAATAAAGATAGTGAAAGGTAAAAAGGAATAATATTAAAATATATTAAACTAATTAAAATAATATAAAATAAATAAGAACAAACGATTTTAAATTTTAACAAAAATAAAAGAAATACATGAAACACACTAATTTAAGCTTCGAATATTTATATGCAAGAAACAAAAAAAGATATAATACAGCACTACAGTAAGAGTTTTTCTGTGTTATTTTATTATTATTATAGCCATTCTTGTTTTTTTGTATTTCCTACCTTTCAGTACAGATAATTTATAGTTGTAGTTTATTTTTTAAATTTATAAAATTGTTAAGGTAATAACAAAATGTCAATTTAAAAATTGAACATGATAGTCTAAAAAACATTTATAAAACAGAAATTGCGACTATAGGCAATATTCAGAGAATATATCCAATCAATAGCATTTGAAGAAAGGTTGTGTAAAAGTTGTACAGGTCTTATATCTTGTACAATTAGCTGTACTTAGCTAAAACAGCATTGTTCATCTTTAGCAAAAGATAAATAAATAAATACCTTATAGTGGACGTTACTTAACTGAATTAATATGGTGCAACCCCTGAGAAAATCAGATCCAAAAATAAAAATCGAAATCGCTTAAACCGCAAAGTGAACACATATTTGAAAAAAATACAGATTGAATTGAGGTCCTTTTTTAAAGGTGGTTAAAAGCTGAACTAGAGGCACTACAAAGGAAATGTATGTTTATCGTCAGTTTATCTGGCAGAAATCGAACTTATGCAAATACAATTGCCCCCAATCATGACATCGAAAATATCCCTATTTTTTTTCATAAAATAATTAATTTTAATCGATATTAAATGAGGTTTTTTTAGTATTATTTTGAACTAGGTATTATTCTGTTATTTTAGGCCCTACTCAACTAAGCTAAATTTGCTTGGCCTCTAGAACAAGCAAATTGGCTTTTATTTTTTAACAAAAAGATACATATATTTATTAGGTATATAAAAAAAAATACAGTACAATCAAATTCAATCAGAAAACGGTTCATAGGAAAATTCTCAAAAAATTACAGCATGTGGTCTTACTCTCTTTTAATTAGAACCAGAGGTCACCCAATGGCCGAAATTCGACCGTAATTCTTTAAATTGAGCATTATGGAGATTCTTATACCTCTATAATACGGTGAGTTTACCTCTATAATCATTCCATATATATATTTTATGTTTAGTTATATTACGTCAGGTGCGACCGTGAACACATTTGTCATTAGCGAGTGCTGTTTGCTATTATTTTCATCTCCTATTAATTGCTGAGGTATTTCAATAATATTTTCACCAAACTGTGTGAATTGTGGGGCTTCATCATTACCATTTTTTTTTTCAAGAATTCGACAAATTCTATTTCACTTGGTAAGGCTCTCATATTTTGAGTAAACGTTACTTTTTGAAAATAATCAAATTTGTGCCAACTTGTGGCAAGTATCGTTTTCCCTCAAAATGGTTTATGTTTTTGATTTTGATCGCATAGATCCTGCAATAATCTATCTATGATGATAAGAAATCAAATCGAATAAAAGTTGTTGTGACAAAAGCGTGTGGTTTCATTCAATAGGCAAGTGAGTTTGACAATTATTATAATAGCCTTCATATCTCACATACACATGAAAGTTGCGTCCAACTGAAATTATTTTTAAAACAAATTGCTAAAATTAGTTATTATTACATCAAATGGATCATAAGAATTCATAATTGCCTTAGGCATTTCGTTTTGGGGTACTGATGGCGTTATAAATGCCTGGTTGTCAGCCTAGGTATTTATTCACTTATTACAAAGTCAAGACTAAATATTAAATATTAATATTATAACATAAATAAAGTAAATAATCTATAGATAAAAATATAAAATCTAATATTACTTATATAAAAGTCTGACAGTATTGACATTTGAAAAATTCGAATGCTCTTTAATATTTTGATAGACTTAAAATTTTCAAACAAATAATATAATCAGAATATTGAAAGAAAAATTAATACCGAACTCATTTACAAATCTTATTAGCTTTATGTTTTGAATATTCTTTATTGTAGATTATTTTTTGTATTAACTGCTGTTTTTTGAAATAAATAAATAAAGCTTCATTATACATATATTTCTGACGTGACATATATATTTAGATCTCCTGGAAATGTTCGTAGCCCATGTTGTATATATTCACACAATACATCCTTATATTTACCCCACAATTTAGGTGTGTTTTCATTAACATATTCCCATTAAAATAGCAAACATACTTTATATTTGATGTGGCGATTAACTGAAAGCAGCATCGGCAAGTGTTGTATCACAATGTGAATTTTCTTCTAGGAATTGTAATTAATGCTCGGCAAGCATTATGGATTTGTTGTATGTAGGTAATGAATCATGTGTTGTTTTCAGTTAATAATCAAATGATGTTGGTCCTGAAACAAGAATTAGCAGCAATCGTAACAAAAATCGTGTAATACAAAGTCAAGCAGCCTATAAAAACAAGGTTCGGTTCTTCGCTACAATGAATAGTTGCCTGGTTCGACACCTCTGCACCAGGGTGTGCGTCCCTTTGTTTCGAATGGCCTAAGTCAACGGTAAATTTATTATTAATAATAAATTAAACAGTGCCATGTGCCTAACTCAATTACCATACCACAGTGCTTGAAAACAAGAGTCTTCTATCAAAGCACCCTTTCCTTCCTAAACATACGGAGACACTAAGAGACACCCTTATCCCATACACTAAAGGTTACACAGCGAGCCATGGATAGGGCTATGCTGGAATCTTATTTTATCAATTTCCTCAGGTCTTGTTTTGTTTATTAACCAAACCAAAATTCGAGCATGAGGTAAACTAAATGTTTGCCACTCAATATAAATACATCTCATGGATGATTTTACTTTACCCGATGTTTGTCATTAAACTCCATAAATGATTTTAAATTCCGACACCCGCTCATCCAATTGCTCATTAATTTGTTCGACGAAATATATTTGCGAGAATTTCGGAGTTTTGTTTAAATCGCTATTGGAAACAAAGAGCGAATCTGATAAAACATGCATCCCTGTATATTAACCATTGAATCGAAATTGCGAACTTATTCCAGCGATACTATGTTTTAAAAGATCGTTGCTTTGTTCATCAATGTTTTAGCTCATTTTTACTGTTGTTACTTAATAAGACGAACTTTTTTTTTTTTAAATAATGTTTATTCTGGTTTCTCTTGTCAAACATTTAAACTGTACTAATGGTGGTATTTTAATACCGGTAAATAACTTTTCCTTATGAATAACACATGCCTGCGGTTTCATTTTTAAATTTCAGAGCGTGGCGAAAATTGCATTCTTTATCCATGTCAATCATAATTGTAGCACGAGTACAATTCAATTTCAGGATAATACTTAAATGATAATCCGCTCAGTCGCGAAACATGACAAAAATAACTCTATTATTAAGAGTCGTCTCTCCACACGGAGCTGGATGGATTCGCTAGCAGGGTGGATGATTTTCACTCTCCACTACCTAGCGAGATGCCCTCAGTCAAAGTATATAAAATTATTAATTTGAAAGCTAGGTAACGTCAGCGCGAACGCCTGTTTAATAAGCAGTAGGTATAATTCAATATTATCGAGTTCTTCGAATTCGTCTGAATCTAATCATAGGGTTTCGAAAAATAATTACTTAATATCGAAAATATTCTACCAAAGTAGTATTTCAAACGCAGGAATATTTTCGAACACTTCCCTTGTTAAACAACAGCCTCAAAATGGAGTCGCGGGGAGGGTGTGTTATGGATGCGGCAAGAGGATTAATTCGTATTTCGTAATAAATTAATTGTTTTTTTAGTAGAAATTCGCTCTCGGAACGAATCTCGAGCATCTATCCCGCTATCATTCAGGATCACGAACTTATGAACGCTCCCTCAAAGCGGCTACTCACACACCTGCCGCAGGGGCAATTTCGGAATCGGACCCTTAATTGTGATGTATGTAGGCATGCTGGGGCAATTTCCTAGCTTGCCCCAGCAGCAGGAGCGCGTGACCTCCCCAGCTTACTAGATCGTCTCAGCCGCCCTGCTATGTAGCTGCATGTGTAGCACAATTGGGCTAATTTTCAATCAGTTCATTAGCGGCTGCGGATTGTACGCGTGTCGCTCGCAATGGATGCTAAAAAGCCTGAAGTTTGGGCGCGGGTGATAGAAGTCTATAAAGGTGGGCCTCACATCCATGATAAAAAAAGGAAACATTATTTTAGCTGTGATATGAGACAGCAACCTTTTTTATTAATGTTTGAAATATTTCGTGAACTCGAAAAAGACATCGACATTTCAAATATCAAAAAAAAAAATGAAATCTTACGTACGTCCTTTGCGCGGGACTTAAATACCCTACTTTGAGTATATTGTTTATTTATTTGTTTTGAATTTATTTGAATTCCAAACAGCGTTACAATATAAGATACAAACACAATAAATTACCATTAATAAGGCCGACTAAAATTAATAAGAACGAAGGACTTGTAATAAAGGAAAATAAAGAAAAGGAAAACCTATATTAAAACGAATTTGTAAGTGTTAAGGAAGTGCATATTTAAGAGTGTGTGTAATAATGTGTAAATGAGTAGGTATACTTAAAGCTTGAGGGTGCATGTGTGTTAAACCAACGTGGTAACAGACTTCAATTTCATTAACAGACTTCAATTTCATTAACAGACTTCAATTTCACTTAAAATACAATTGTGGGTATTTAGAATTTTGCGAAGCAGAGCATTTACAGTATAATTTGTGTTACATTTAGAAAATTTGAGTCTGACGAGTGCGACAAAATCGCATACGGAAGGAAATTTTAGATAGAATATTCAGTGCGTCCAGACCATTGTGTAAGATGTCATATAGACATTCTATATCAAAAACAGTAAGTACGCCTTTTAGTAAGAGAAATTAAGTTATGATGCTTTAAACTATCTTGATAATTTTATTAAAATGCACATGACCCCTAAAATTAAGTTGTTTCGTAAAAAGACATTGAATTCTCTCAATACGATTAGAATAAAAATCATATTTAGGAGACCATATCGAAGATGCAAATTCTATTTATATTTTATTTATTTATTTATTGTACATAATTAATTTGACAAAAAAATAGAAATGTAGTAGTAGAAATACACAGTTATAAAAGAATATTGTAAATGCACAGGGAGCGATTAGCACTGCTACATTTTGTGCCCTGCCTTCTTTACTAGACTATGTCTGTACTAAGGAAGGCAGTGTTGTATTGTGCTACAACTGAGATTGTCAAACCGTCAGAAATATGACTGAAAGGAAAACTTTTGGAAAAGTTACACGCGTAAATAAACTATAAGAATAAATATTGCAAATTTATAAACACGCATTGAGAATGGCGCCATTCTCAATGAGTGTCTTCAGCTTCAGACGTTCACTCTCCCAATTTAATCAATCAATGGCAGGCATGTGTGTATCGACACCTCCGATATTGCCCCGACGCAGATTGCCCCTGCGGCAGGTGCGTGAGTAGCAGCCGGCTCTGCATCGGGGCAATATCGGAGTTGTCATTCTCAACTCGTTTCTTCAGCTAGACGTTCACTCTCCCACTGAATAGCAGGCATATGTGTATAGCGATAACTCCGATGTAGCCCCGACGCAGAGCCGACTACTCACACACTCGCTGCAGGGGCAATTTGCGTCGGCGCAATCATAGAATTGTCATTCTCAACACATTTCCTCAATGGGACGTTCACTCTTCCGCTGAACGGCAGGTTGCAATTGAGCCCGCGATTTAATAAAACCCAGTCAACGCTCAGTGTAGCAGTCATCGATTAATCGTCAAATAAAAGTTTTTACGCACGAAGATAACAAAGGTAAGATTCTTTGCTTATTTATTTTACACGTTTATATTGCCTTTTACAGCATTTTGTACTTTCCAAGTCAGAATCGAAACTTAAAATTGCGTTTTTCAAACAATCTGCAGGGCATATTGTATATTTATGATGGTATTGGTGCCAAATGCTGATGCAACGGATAGCGGAAGCTTGTCCCGCTCGCTACTTCCAGTACTTAGTACTAAATTGGTAGTCTGCAACGTCTCAATCGCGTCTCGCTCGCTCGCCAATCGCCGCAGAATCGCTGAAATTGCAGCGAGTGGGGTCCTCGCTCTCGCGACGCAATCGCTGGTGTTTGTTTCGTATTTTGTAAACCATATACTTTCTGCGCTTGTAGCATTGAAAACCATAGAAATTCGGAACTATAGACAAAGAATTATGGTTTATAGATTTTTATTATGATGTTTTTGGTTAACTAATTCAATTGTTGATGAAATTATTTTATTCTTTAATTCCATCATCAATAATATTTAACTAACACTTCACTTATACTATTTTGTAAAACTAATATAATCATATATTACATACTTTTATGAAAATGTGGATCCAACTCGGCGCTAAAATAAAGCTGGCTTCGAATATTTACACATTTAAATCACTACTTAAGAAAACATTTTTGTCTGCATAATTTAGTTTCATCTCATTCTTAATCACCATCTCTATCCTACCTTCATTGATTATAATTACTGAAATATTATTATGATTAGTGTAAATTTCATTCGGTTTATTTCTGTAATTTAATTTATTTAAATCTCACTTACGAATGTATGATCTATAGGTCGGTTAACTGGTAGATATTGTCTTTCAGGCAGTAATTTCGCCATATGCACATTACAAAATATGTAATTCTGTATTAAAGTGTAAATAAATAAATAAAATATTTAATTAAGGATTTTCGTCAACAAAGGATGTTAAGGCTGTTGGTTGATCCGCTGGTAATTAGTCTGCTAGTAACTAGGTGGTAATTAGTCTCAGTTTATCTTCTGGCATTTTATCAGACCAATCGCTTTCTATAGAAAGTACTGGAATATCTGTAAAGTTTTGTTATCTTTGTACATCACTATAACATTCCTACCACTTCACAATTGCTGTATTATATTCAAAATAGAAGAAATGCGATTAGGTCGAAGCGCCCTCCCTCACCAAAATATTACTACAATACGACTAAAGTGAGCGAACTCAATGTAGCGACTTATTGGTTTCATATCTGAGTAAATCCGACTAGTGACTGCGACTAAATGGTGTCAACAGAGACAAGCAATCTGGTGTCTCCAGTGGAGAAAAATAAACTTCATTTATGTTTAAAACTAGTCGACGACTAATAAGTTGATTATTTGGTAATAATTACCTTTAGGATCACGTAATTTCAACCGATTAGTGTCATTGACTAAATGGGAATAAAACACGTTTACTACGTAATTCCAACTTAAATAAGTAACTGACCTAAAATGTTTACTGGGTTTCCAATTTCCTCTTAGTATGTAAGCAATCTATAAAACACAATCAATGCCTATACTATAGTATTTTTGTAAATAAAACGTGAATTGATAGTACATTATATTGTTACGTATCTTTAAAAGTTTTTGAAAGTCTTCAACGACTTAACAAAGATGATTATTGTCCCAGGAACGGTCTTGCCTCCCCTCTAGGGTAATTAGCAAGACACCGTACGTCGACGACGGGATATTCTACCGACCTAGTGATCGCTAGTCGATAGACCTTTCCCCTACCGGAACACCGTAATGCACTATGCACTACCAGACGCTATTTGCTACGTGGCTACTCCCGCTGTTTAACGCTGTTTAATTTTCCTCAATTGTTATAAGATTTTACCATGCTATCCTCTTGTCTAAGCTACAATGTGACTGTATTATTATAAACAGTTCAGAATATTGTTGTTATTTAAAACAATATTGCATCATGTTTTTTGTGTAGGATTCCTCATATTATTAGGCCTTTTCTCTATTCTCAAATATATTATGAAATAATGAAATGAATAACTTTCAATTTCTTGTTATCATACAATTTTTTTCAACAAACTGATTGTGTTGATATCGGAAACACAAAATGTTACCATTGCTATCCAAATTAAATTTAAAAAAAAACGAATGTTTAAACGACGTTAAAGAGAAATTTCTCTATAATGTTTAGGTGACAAAATGTTTAGATTATTAACACAATACGAAACATGAATAAACGGACTGACGTACATTTATTTTTAAAATTCACAAACGTGAAAATTATAAACGCGACTTTAGTTAGGGCGATAGCGATATCACTTGAATCAGTCCCAAACAGCAATAACAATATTTACATACCAGGAATAAAATATAGAGATACAGTTTGTTTGGTAAGTCGATACAAACCTTTTAGGAGCTGATAGAATACGTCATTTAGAACATATTTAGCCATATTACTTAAGAAAGTTTTACGGTTTTGGAGATATTTACATTTTTAAACTTTTTCAGATAATTCCGAAGACAAGCATTTTATTATAAAATTATATATAGTAATATAATTTCTATTACTTTAATATTCAGTTTTTCTGTAAAATTTAATAACAAATATCTAAATATTAAGTAAACAATTATTATTAAGTAATGTCATTTATTTTAGCAAAATTACAGCAACCTTAAGTGTTCAACTTTAAAAAACATTTGTAATTTGTACTCTTTTGATCGGTACAAACCACAGGCAGGTACTACTGCGTATACTGGCCAGACTGGATTATAAAACAAGAATAAATCAACTTTTAATTTACTAATAGTTTTTATAATCACGTATCATGTATGAGCATGATACGTGATGAGCACCCTTAAATTTCTGATATGTACGAGCTCTGCGTCTTGCTTCTGTTATAGGAATATAATTTGTTTTCATTATATCGATAGTAGGTGGTAGATGGTAGGTGGTAGATGGTGGAATCATCATAATTTAAATATGATAGACGTATCCTAATTTAAAATTCTGGTAGAAAATGTGCCCCAAATTTCGTATAAAATAAAATCTGTTTAGTGTTTTTAAGTAATTTTATTATGATTTTCTTCGACGATTTATAAATTCAACGCAGGTAATATTTTTTTCTGTTACGCATTGAAATGTATTTTGTTTATATTATTTTTAATATATTATAAAAATGAGGAAATTTATAATATATCCGAGGAAAACATAATCATGAAATTAAAATGTTCACAATTTTAGAGGATTCCTAAGTAGGTATGAAAGCGGAAGTTACCATAATATACACAATTTAATTATTGCTTGTGTTTAGTCATATAGTTTCTAAAACGCGTAAATGCGTCAAAACTTTACTCCTATAATGCGTCATTTAATAATGACCCTCATGCCTCATTTAACAATGACGCATTATAGGAGTATCGATACAACTTTAAATATAATTATATCGATGACCAATACTTTCTATTTTTATTACAAGCTTTTATTTGTTGTATGTCGGATCGTATGTAAGCTTGCAATGTTTGTATGTCGGTTAGGTTAAATCTTGCAAGCTCAATTAGAACCACTTCCTTTTATCACAAGGAGTTGAAATTTGATATATTACTTCAGTTCCGATGACAATGATTTGATTGTAAGCATGACCATATTCCTGGTTGTAACCAGTAATAGCTTCAGACGAAGGAAGTTCTCAACGGTCAACAGTACAGATACGATTTTTTGTATACGCATTTAAGCACTTAAAAAAAAGCTAGTTTTTAAAAATGTTGTTTTTACTGATTAAAAATGTATGGATTAGAGATCGTTTATATTAAATATAGTAATTATTGAAGATACTTCGTGCAGTTGAATATAACTTTGTAAAATTAGTGATATGTGCAGAATTGGTATACCTACGCGTGTTTATATACACTATACACTACCGTGTGTTATCTGCACGTATATACCAAATTAATGTCACAACTGAGATTAATTTTGTTTTTAAATATCCAAATTTTGAACACGCGATCATGTTTTAACTTTGGTTTTGAGAGTCTAGCATCTTTGACCACTTCACCGCCAGCAGTCATCTTCACCCCCGTCTCCGGTATATGAGTGTTGTGCAAAATCGAAAACGTGTAAAGAGAAGATTCAACAAATAATTATAATCATTTTAGTAGGATGAGGGAATTATTCAAAAATTTACCAAAAAAAAAATCATATGTTAAATTTTAGGAATAATACTAATATATCCTACAATTAAAAAAAATACTCGGGAGCAGTATAAATAACATAATATATAAAGATTCTGTTGACACCCTAATGAGGACCATCGTTTATAATTTTGTTAGAATGTTGATAGATTCCGACCAAATTTATCGACGATAACAAATAAGCTGGAACTGTTAGGCCAAGTTCACACTGGTTACTTATTACTTGCTAGTTGAATCCTAAAACTTATGTCTTGCGTGAAATTGTGAATTTGGCCAAATTGTGCGAGCTAACTGCTTAGTGATAAACTTTGGGACCTTTGATTAATAAAGTGCACCGCTAAACCATCATTAATCCAAAGAAATTTTTAAATATTGACTTTCAGTTTGAGAATGTCAAATTCACTATCTTTACTGCTTTGTTGACGTGCTCAAAGTTTGTAGTTTTGTAGGATTTATGTGTCATATTTTTTATAATGTTTCAAATCGTTTATCAATTAGTATTTGTTTATTTTAGTATATATCTGAGTACTCACAATATATTTTCAATTTACTTTTAAACTGTTTGTGCGTAAGACAACAAATTTATAATAAGTAAACAATTAACATTGTTTTTCCTCCTACCTATGTATTTTGTAAAGACATATCGCTGAAAACAGGTTTATCTCATTCAAAATGGCAGTCGACACAGATAGTATACCAAATTTTGACAATACACAATGTCATAAATTGCCCAGTGACTTGGAACTAATTTCAACTCGAAATACTGCAATTGCGACAATAAATTCATCTGCATCGTTAGTTTCTTGCGACAGTGAAGACACAGATACAGTTGATTCAGATACAGAAAGTCCCAAAAAAGACATGCAGGTTGCCAAATCATATGCAAACCAAGACGTTCCAACAGTTTTTGGCAATATATTAGTTAAAAAATCATCAGATGTCCATTTTGGCAATAAGACCTACATCCATGGTCCAGTTACAATAAAACAAATCATAGGTTCAAAACAAAATGGCTCAGATTTGACTACACAATTTAACAGTGGGCATGGTATCATAAACTCAGCATTTAACAATATGGAAAATGAATCTTTCTATGAAACAAAGTTTAGCGATTGTACGGCTCAAAACAATGAAAACAATGAAAAACTTTACTGTCATGGTAAATTACTGTAAACACATAAAATTTACTAGCATATAATTTAAGTTACATTTTTATTTACATAAATGTATATTTACAGGATTGAGTTGTCCGTCAACGTGCAATTTAAAAGTGGCCATTTCTGTTGCCGTTTGTCTCATATTCATTATAATTCTAAGCACAGTGTTGAGTGTCACACTAGTGGACAATGGCGATAATCAAGGTTATAAGAAAATTATAAATATAAACGAGGCTCTTGCCAAAAATATACCAATAAAAACTAATATTGGTAATTTTTTTATATACTTATAGCATTAAAATACTGTATCTGAAAATTATCATGTGTATAATATTGGTAAATTTTATACATATTTATTTATAACATTAATTCTGCATAATCACATTTCCGGCTTCTTTATTATATTTTAAACCATCTGCATATTTCTTTTTTCAGGCCATTCTAACTTTATGAATTAAAATGCTGATATAGTTAGGTACTTTTATATCTTTATTTTACTCATCTCACATAGTGCTTTTTAAATTTAAAAGTTTTTGATGCGGGACCATATATCGAAAAGTAATAGGAATTAAACGCAGACAGAGGTGTGGCATGGGAATGACAATTTAATGCGGAAAGGAAGTTCCAGGAGGGATTTGAAATTTGATTCAATCACCAAGGAGTTTTAATTTATTTTATTTATTTATCGTTTATTCGGAAAACCAACAGCATAATATGAAAAAATGGTACATACAATTGTTTGTAAAATTAACTGATGACAGGTTTTCGCAAAAGTTAATTAATAAAATTAATGAGATAATTAACCTTCAGTTCTTAACAAACCATAGAATATTATAAATCTTCCATCTGCAGATGAATAAACAATCTTTGTAATAAAATTGTACTAAAACTCCTAACTGCAATGTCTACCCTCAATGCAGCTGAAATTTAACAAATCTTTCTAAAAATTGTAATTTTTGACTATTTTTCTAATGCTTGGGGTATGGTATTAATCTTTCTTTTGCAAATCGTCCGTAATAGAACAATACCAGATTGTATACGGTGTGTCGTGTCACTCCTCAACTACTCGTGTCAATTGACCTCAGTGAAAACATTTTTTATATGACTACAATTACTTATTTACCTACATTTAAAAGTTCTCACAATGCAACAAAAGTGGTCCAGCTTCTACAAAAGCTACATGATGTAGCAAATTATAACATATAATTTTATTAAAGAATTAATTAATCACTTGCAAATGAAACTTTCAATTTATTTTTTGTTGATTCTGACTCTGTCTCCTTATTATTTTCGTTAGGATTGAATAAAGGCTAACAAATATATACACTGATGACCTATAATCTCATGACAGCCTGTTACTTCGTCTCAGAAAGTCCTAGCAACATAAAATATTCCGTACCAAAATCGGTACGAGGGTTTCTTGCATGAAAAGCAAATAGATAGAGAGAAATTGCGTTATATGAGGGTTTTGATAAATCAGTGTCTTTGATTAGAGTACTTAGCGCCGAAACCGCAAGTTTGAATTTAATTTTAACATTTGAATTTGTAGGCATTAACATAAAATTTCCAGTAGATTGTCAAATAATAAAAAGCGGATGTTTGAAAACACTTTAACCTGAAACCTGAACAATATTAATGGGGATCTGATCCATCACGTGGCGTAGTTTACAAGTGTTCTAAATGTCAGGCTTTCATAAAATACAGGCCTGTATTTAAACCAGCGTGCATTACCTCAAGCGATGCAACTATCTCTGCTTCGGCATTAATTTTTCTTTAAACATTCTGGCTATATAATTTGTTTGAAAATTTTCAATCAATATTAAAAAGCATTCGAATTTTCCAAATGTTAATACTGTCAGACTTTTATATAAGTAATGTAAATTAACGGCGATCTATTATAACGTAAGGAATAATTTAAATACTATATATATATATATATATATGTGTGAGACTTTTTTCAAATTGGCCCTACTTAATAGGCTACTCCTATAACTCCTCTTTTTTTTTACAAAATAGTACAAAAAAGAGGGGTTCAAACCACGAACATAGCTGCATACAAATGATCGTGATTTTTCGTTCGAGCAGCGTAGAGCAGCCTATCAGTAGGGCCAATTTGAAAAAGCCTCACCTATAGTTAGAGACCTTAAGCCGTTTCTAAGTGAGCGCATGCAGGCAACGCTCTTTACTCATAGCTTCATGGCGCCAACTCATTTGTCCGCTATTGCAATGCCAAATTGGTCAAAATGTACTAGGCATCTACTGCATATTCTTTCTCTTTCCAAATTGGAAGAGATTATCTTTGAAAAAAGTTTGAAAAATGAAACTAACACCTTATTTGCAGGGTTCAAGACAATCATAGTATTTGGAAAGCTTAAAACGGAGTATCGTTGAGCAAGCTGCTAAATGTTAAAAGAAGACTATTGAAATTAATGATTTTTTTGTTTAATAAATCAATATTGTAAATGGTTTAATAGATGAACATTATCACAGGCTGAGCTGGGTTGCAGAAGCTAGCGTTATATATATTTTCATACAGAGAGTACATTTTGCTTCAATCTACTCGTATATTGGATTTTATTTTATACAGCCCTATTTAAAAAAACAAATGGTGATGAGTTGTGTATCTTTGCTATTTAGTGCATCTAAAGTATGAATTAATAAACTCTATAATGTGATCAATTTATTCTTTTGGTAATTATTACAAAATAATTAAATTGGTTTTTCAGCTGATGTTCTGTTGTTAAGTAATAACTTACGCATGATTCCAAGACAAGATTGGCTTGCTCAACCACCTTCAGATGAGTTGGATCCTCTTAAAACTCCTGTGCCATATGTTATAATAACGCATACTGCTACAGAGAACTGTTCTGATCAGGTATTTGACCTATATTTTTAAGAATCCGACCAAAATTGTAGAAAAACTTTCTTGTAATTTACTTATCTTGTGAAAAACATAGTAAAAAAGGTAATTTCCTTTCCTTTCCCAGCCCATTCCTTATCACGTGCCCGCTCCTTATTCCTAGTTTATAAATATTTATTTCGAAAGTTACACCTAAATCTAAATAACCTCATAGTAAAATAAAATGTAGAGGTCAAATTTTCACTATATGTCTGTATGTCCTTCCGTCTTCTTATTTCAACTTGAAAACTTAAAATGCCATAAAATTGACATTGTCTGTTTTAATGCTCATAAAAAAAATATTCTGACGTAAAATGAAACTTAAAATGTAAAATTTGGTAATGTGTAAGATAATAATACTTTATTGTAATGCTAAATCATCTACACTATTTTTTTTTCTCTATTTTTGGTGGTTTACCAACACGTAATCAGGCTACAAACAGCTGTTCATGGGAGAAGCATGAATAAACGAATCGGGAACTGTAAATGTTGCATCAGATAATGATTTGCATTTTTCAGCAATTACCTTGAGAACGTAGTTGTGCTAGTATAGGTGAAATTAAAAATGCTTCTAGTTTTAACTGGTGCATCAAAAAAATAAAGCCTTCTTGAGCAGCAATTGCATGCGTGTAATTGTATCATAAATTATTTTTTGTTCTGGCAACAATTTTGGTTTATTTGGTTGACCATATGCATGAAAATCATCAACATTATACGATTGTTTACAATTAAATAAATCATGGTCGATTAGGCGATTGCATTTCCGTTTTTTTTCGTTCAAAATGATCATGCATAATTCTTCAAACTTGATCAAAGCTTCATTCTATATTTCTCTGGATCATGATAGATATTTTCACTCAAATAAGATATTATACTATTACACTATAAGATATTACACTAAGAGTTTTTTTTTTCAAAATTTGTGACAAATATTTAAAATACATAGTTGGTATAATTTGTTGATAGAATTCTAATATTTCCTAACATTTAAAATAAATGTAAAATGTCTAAATAAAATTAATCCAGTTTTAAATAATTAAAAATTAAATTAAAATGTCCCTTAAAATTAATGAGTTAGAATTATGTATAAAATTCAATATGTGAAATGATCATATGTGAAATGATGCCCCCGGGAGATATGTTTCTCATAGCTTTCAAGAATGTGTTAGCAGTGCGGTAGTACTGTTCTCTTGAAACTAAACATATCTGTTTACTCGCCGTCTTTGCAGTTCTGGGGGCATTTATTAAGCATGTAAACGTAACAGGCTGAGTACACTGTCACCGCTCTGCCGTTCTCCTCAATGGATCAGCCATTGGCTGATAATCGCTACACAATTGTTTGTTACTACCAGAGTAACGTAGTTGTTAATCTTTTATTGTGGAATTTACTTTGTATATTAATCTATCTTATCTATTATGAAAATATTTTTTCATAGATTTATTAGTTATTTTTAACATATTATTTTCTTTGGTTTCAGGCATCCTGCGTATATCATGTACGAACAATACAGACATTTCATTTAGAGTCTAAAGGATGGTCCGACATTGCTTACAACTTCTTGGTAGGCGGCGATGGAGCCGTTTACGATGGAAGAGGTTGGGATAAAGTCGGTGCTCACACAAAAAGTTATAATGACAAAAGTATAGGAATTGCATTTATTGGCACATTTAATACTGTTGTTCCTCCTGATAAGCAGCTTATTGCTGCCCAAAGACTGATTGAATTAGGAGTAGCTTCAAACAAAATTGCTAAAGATTATAAACTTTTTGGCCATCGGCAGCTTATCGCATCACTAAGTCCTGGTGAAAAACTTTTTGAAATAATAATTAAATGGCCTCACTGGTCTGAAACACTGTGATATAATTAATATTAAGTTTTTATGTAATATATGATTCTAGAAGCAGTGGTGCTCGCAAATTATATATTTTTAAGTTTTGTGAAAAAATTGTTGTATAGATGTGGTTTGAAAGAATATTTTAAAATAGTTATATATTAAATATAAATCATATTTTTGCCCTTAATATCCCATTTTATTATGATTTTTGATTCCTAAACCATTCCGCGCAGTGAACTACAGATAAATTCACCTATTTATAGATTTTGTCCATCTATTAAACTGAAATTCCCTTTAACTGATAACATTAACACAGATGTACTCACCTTTAAAATCTTTTGCAGAGTAATAGGCAAAATAAATAATTTATGAACATTAATTTCAATTTTTCCTATCCTTGACTGTACCCAAATCGTAAGTTGTGGAAAATTGTAGGAATGATAGATGTTTTTTTTTTTGTAAAAGGACTTTGGTGGTTCAGTTTCCCAAAATAATAGCAGTCGTAAGAAATAATCTGTGTTGTAAGAAATATATATATCCATGATTTTTTTGCAAATTTTATTAATAAACTTTGCTGACTCAGACTCCTCAGCGAGTAACTTGTCAGTACACAGTAATAATAATAGTAATAGGTAGGCATGAAATACATTTTAAAAATTCTATTAAAATTTGTTACTGCAAAACATTGTTTTATTTTTATTATGTAGTCGACTTTTATGGAAAAATATGCGGGCCACTTAAAACCACGGTCACCAATGTTATATTCAACCGCTTAACTTCAATCTTTGATTCGTACATACTTCAATTTGATGTCAACGTAAGTGGTTTTTTGATGTGTAAACATTTATAGAGGGACCCTGGGTGGATAAATTGAGATTTGTTAATGCTCGAACCGATGCGTCTGGACTGGGACATTGCTTTCAATGAATGAGCAACTGACACTTATTATCTAAAGAGAGCGTTGTCAGATGCGTTTTAATTAGGGAAGAGAAGGTTGGTATTTATCATTTAATAACTGACATATCTAAATTGGGTAGAAAATCAGTATATTTAATCTTATATTTGATTTTATTTAAATTTTCAGTCTTACATTCACAGATGAACACTGGATGTTTATTTACACATCTTAACTGGCACTCGCACCATTTTTTTTTTTTACTGGACTAAAATTAAGAGATTTTTATTTCGGTTCAATTGTGCTCAAATTTGCTGGTAACGGAATTTCGCCTTTATGATAGAAAAACGCGATCACAACCTCACATCAATACTTAATTCAATCAGTTCAATAATTTTGTCCAATTGTTAGAGGTTACCAAGATGCAATGATTACGAGGTTACAATGATTTAAAAATGGGAATTTATCCCCAATATCCCTGCCGGTAGTAGCCATCAATCTCCGCTTATCAACTGGATCGAAATTGAATCGAAAATAAAATAAAGCAACAAAATAGTCAAAAATATATTTTTATTGATAAAAATATAAAAGCGGACAAAATTCGATCACAATAATAATAATAATACAACCCTAGTGAAACTGGAAAGCGGATAAAATTGCGCGTGGAGACGACGGCATATTTTTTTTTTACTATACAGAGAAATTCAACTGTAAGTTTACCTTGTTTATACTTGCTTAACTATAGGTATATTCGCACGGGTGAAAAATATTTCAATTCCAAAGCATCCACATTCAAATTGGTAGATTTGATAACTGTTTTGTTTAAACATAAAAGCTATAAACAGTGATACATAATATTTAGTTAATAGTTATGCGCTAGCCTCTAAATTATTTATTTAAATGGCATGGCATGGTAGCTAACATACTATTTGATTTGATAAAGATTTAAAAAAAACTTCATAAGTGAACTCTGAACATAATACCTACTTAATCAAGGTTTGAAAGACAAAAATGGTTCCAGTATAATACCATCATTACTAGATAAACATATTGTCAGGGAAATACAAATTAATGTTATTATCGGATTAATATTAAATAGACGTGATTTTAAAGATTAACTAAATTCATCAGTCAATAACTTTAAAACAGGAAAAAATAGTCTTGATACATGGCTGACGGGTTTTTCTTTAGTTCATTAATATGATTGGTTTTATAGTGGAAGTAATATTGAGATAGGGCCAAATATTACCAACTTCCGTGGTAGATAATATATAAATTAATATGTGAAAAGAAAACTTTGTACACCTGTTAGTGTTAGATTTGGTATAGTTAAAGTTTATAAAAGGAAGGTACAGAAAGTTAAAATGCATCTATAATATGTGTTGCAGATACATTAAATAAAATAAAACATTGTTTCCATCCTACTGACAGAACTGTGAATCCAAAATAATCATTCAGGCACCTCAAAATTATCAGATTACAGATAAAATTAAGTACCTAGATGTACATTTTATGTTTACTTTTTTAATAAAAAATAAACATAAAAACAAACCAGTTATAAAAAATATAAAAAGATATACCAAAGCTTTAAAAATAAGTTTATTAATGGATTAAATGAAAACTACAACATAAGAAGAAATTAATTATTAATAGAAATAACTTCACCATTGTCACTTCCACATAAATTTGATGTAGGCATGTTGTTAATCATACTGTTACTTGGTGAAAAGGTTTTGCAACACTTTCCACTATCTTTCGCATGTTGCCTGGAAAGCATGAGTCCATTTTTAATGGAAGTAGGTAATTTTTGTATGTCTTTTAATAATGCACAACTGCGACTGGGGCGCAGTTGTGACCAAACCTCACTTAGGGCTAAGAGTCCCTTAAATTGAGATAAGTATCGGCCGTTTTCATCAATCGCACCTTAGGTCTTCCCTAACTAAGGAACTTTTAAGCTTATGTTATTCTTAGGCAAACGTTTGATGTATCTTAATTTAAGGGACTCTTAGCCCTAAGAAGACCTAAGGTGGGATTTGTGAAAATAGCAGAGCCATAAATATAAATATTCATAAACGTCACTTAGCAAGTTCTTAGCGCTGCGATGGCATTGCAAAATTCACAAAATGTGTAATATGCACGACGTTCGTGTCACACCGAGCAGCTGTCATCGAGTTCGCATGCTACCTTGTACTTGTTTGTATTGTTTTTTGAAGGGTAGAAAATTTGCAATCTCAAAAAATCTGTTTTTTGTAAATTCACTATTCCACCAGAGCAGCATATTCCTGGTGCTTCATTCTTAAATTTGAGAGCACTGCAATACACGCACCATTTATCAATTTTTCCAATCTCCACACTTGGATGAACAGTGTAATCATAATTAGCATTGTAATGGAATGCGCAAAATTTTAAATCTGCGTGCAGTGTTCGTCTGGATCCAGCAGTGCGTCTTCGAGTGGTTTCCAGTCTTGCTTACCGTTGCTCGTCTGTTTCAGACGAACAGGCTTGAGCATTACGTACTCGAGAGGTCTCCAATCTTGCTTGCCGTTGCTTGTCTGTTTCAGAAGAACGGGCTTGAACAGTGCGTCTATGAGCGGTTTCCAGTCTTACCTGCCGTTGCTCGTCTGTTTCAGACGAACAGGCTTGAGCATTGCATACTTGAGAGGATTCCAATCTTCCTTGCCGTAGCTTGTCTGTTTCAGAAGAACGGGCTTGAACAGTGCGTCTATGAGCGGTTTCCAGTCTTACCTGCCGTTGCTCGTCTGTTTCAGACGAACAGGCTTGAGCATTGCATACTCGAGAGGATTCCAATCTTCCTTGCCGTTGCTCGTCTGTTTCAGAAGAACGGGCTTGAACAGTGCGTCTATGAGCGGATTCCAGTCTGCCTGCCGTTGCTCGTCTATTTCAGACAAACAGACTTGAGCATTGCATACTCGAGAGGATTCCAATCTTCCTTGCCGTTGCTCGTCTGTTTCAGACAAACAGACTTGAGCATTGCATACTCGAGAGGATTCCAATCTTCCTTGCCGCTGCTCGTCTGTTTCCAAATCTAGTGATGCATGTTTCTTTCGAGCTTGAGGTGTTGATCGACCTAAAGCTTGTCGTTTGGGTGGCATAATTGCTTTCACAACGAAAGCTTTGTGACAAACGACTATTACAAATCTCCCCGGGAAAAAGATCAGTAAATGCGTCCGATATTTATTTTGTAATGTAGTCCGGCAATTGGAATTTCACAAATATTACCAATTGTTTGTATATTATTTTTTTTCCTTTGTAACTGTTTTTTCGTTATGAGCAGAATAATCGTTTCTCGCTGTCACTTCCACAGTTTGACATTCGCGAGTTCTTCTTCTTCTTCTTCTTTTATTAATTTTCTGGCTATCCACCCAGGTTAGAGTGATTTTAGCCAAGGTAGGCTTTGATTAGCTTTTTTAACCAATTTACTTGAGATAAGACAGTTACAATTAACATTACAGGGGGTAGAAATACATAGGACAAACATGCGGTATCCCGTAAAGAACCAGTAAAATTGATTTAAGTGTTCTAGGGAAGAAAAGAAACCCAGATGGAAAGAAAGTTAAGAGTAATGAATTTAGCCAAGACTTTGTAAACACTTACAAAGTTACAGTAGAGGAGATGGTTTATAATTAGCAGGCAATTGGACCTTGACTTTGATTAGGTCAGATATGAATTGTGTGTAATCATTATGGCTAGGACAGTAGAAGAAAAGATGATCTAGGCATCCAGTTTCATACCCACAAACACATTGAGGGTAAGGAACGACATTTATACGGAATAAGTGAGATAGAGAGGAGCAACGTCCAATCCTCATTCGACTCAGTGATACAATTTCTTTTCTGTTAAAGGGTTTCTTGTGTAACCATGGCTTTTTGGCGATATTTGGGTCAATGGGCACGAAGTGGCTTCCTTTCATTATAGAGCTTTTGATCCATTAGCTCGTCCAGGTATCCATCATTCGTTCTTCAGCTACAGGGAGGAAGTCCGAGGAGGGTAAAAGAATGTTGAGAGCAGGCCCAATGGTGCAAGACTGTTTGGCTATTTCATTACCCTTGATTCCCGAGTGGCCCGGGATCCATGTAAGCATGGTTACAAAGTTTTCCTGCCTAAGGGTTATACAATGTTCTCTTATTTTATTCTCTATCTTAATATATATAAATCTCGTGTCACAATGTTTGTCCTCAATGGACTCCTAAAACACTTAACCGATTATAATAAAATTTGAACACCATGTGCAGTTCGATGTGCACTTGAGAGATAGGATAGTTTAAATCTCAAATTATAGTCGCAATTTTAATTTATCGCTAATTTTTTGTCCGTTATTATTTGGCAGTCATAAAACTGACAGATGTCAATACCTTTTTATTTTATGGGCGATTGTGAAGAGCGCGTGACGACTCGGTGCCTGTATAATTTTATTGAACAAGCAGAGGAAAGAGCAATTGTGATATTATTGGAAAATTTTTTAGAAGATCACAATCAACTAATTCAATTGATCAAAAGAGTTTCGCCACGACTGCAAAATGACAATTATCAAATCGTCATATTTTAATTTATTGCTAATTATTTGTCTGATATTATTTGGCAGTCATAAAACTGACAGATGTCGATACCTTTTTATTTTATGGGCGATTGTGAAGAGCGCGTGACGACTCGGTGCCTGTATAATTTTATTGAACAAGCAGAGGAAAGAGCAATTGTGATATTATTGGAAAATTTTTTAGAAGATCACAATCAACTAATTCAATTGATCAAAAGAGTTTCGCCACGACTGCAAAATGACAATTATCAAATCGTCATAAAAGCCGACAAAGTACCATTAGGTGAACATGCTGGTAGATTCTACGCTCCAACTGTTGATGAGGTTGCTGTTATCATGGTTGGTGATCCAGTTGACAAAAGATCTATAAACATTACACGGCGAGACAACACTGTCAGTACGATTTCGGATCTACACCGTTCATATGACGCACTACAATATCCATTGATATTTTGGCAAGGACAAGATGAATATCACCTTAATATCAATCAGTATGATCCAAATACCGGTAAATTTGACAATTATCTATTTACTTTCTTACTGTATGTATAGATTTTAATTTCGTATTGCATTTTATTTTTTATTTTTTTAGGTGATTACAGAAATAATAAAGTTAGCTCAATGAACTACTACGCACACCGAATAATGGTTAGACAACATCAAGACAATTATATCCTTCGATATCGTCAGCTGTTCCATCAATACATTGTTGATATGTATGCTAAGGTCGAAAGCGAACGCTTGCGATTCCTTCGATTCAACCAGGCAAAACTACGATCGGAAGAATATATTCACTTACGAGATGCTGTTGCTGGAAACATCGATGGAAATTTAAATCCCAATGACATCGGTAATGCTTTCATTTTACCTTCAAGCTACATCGGCAGTCCACGGAACATGCAGGAATACATACAAGATGCGATGACTTACGTACGTCATTACGGCCGACCGGATTTATTTATTACATTCACATGTAATCCGAATTGGGAAGAGATACAAACTTTACTATTGCCAGGACAACAAGCCATTCATCGTCATGATTTAACTGCACGTGTGTTTAAACAAAAATTGAAATCCTTAATTGATTTTATTGTTAAATATACAATTTTTGGTATCACACGTTGTTGGCTGTATACGATAGAGTGGCAAAAGCGAGGTTTGCCTCATGCCCACATTTTGGTTTGGCTTAAAGATAGAATCCGTCCTGAAGAAATCGATCAAATAATTTCAGCCGAAATTCCAGACCCATTAATTGATCAAGAATTATTTGATATTGTCACCAAACACATGATCCATGGGCCATGCGGTGTTTTCAACATGACGTCACCGTGCATGGAAAATGGAAAATGTAAAAAAACTTCCCAAAGCCGCATACGAATGACACGATCACGGATATTGATGGTTATCCAATGTATCGCCGCAGAAGTACTGAGAATGGTGGCCACACATTTACAATGCGACTGCCGAACTTTCCAAATCAAGTTGAGTTTGATAATCAGTGGGTGGTACCATACTCACCACTACTTTCAAAAACTTACAAAGCTCATATCAATGTTGAGCTTTGCAGTTCTGTTAAATCAATTAAGTATATTTGTAAATATGTAAACAAAGGCAGTGATTTGGCCATATTTGAAGTAAAAAACATAAATAAAAATGACGAAATAGCACGATACCAAATGGGCAGATACATTAGCAGCAATGAAGCTATTTGGCATATTCTCAGCTTTCCCATCCACGAAAGAGATCCTGCTGTCCAACATCTGGCAATACATCTTGAAAACGGTCAACGTGTATACTTCACTGAAGAAAATGTTCTCCAAAGAGCGTTCGAAGCTCCGAAAACGACTCTAACTGAATTTTTTACATTGTGTCAAAAACCTGATGTTTTTGGCCAATTCGCGAAGACATTGGTGTATGGTGATGTTCCACGTTATTTCACATGGAACAAATCCAGTAAAAAATGGGAGCCACGGAAACAAGGAAAACCACATCCTTCCATTACAGGCATATTCAAAGCTAAGACATTGGGGAGACTTTACACGGTACATCCAAAGCAACGTGAGTGCTTCTATTTACGTTTGTTATTGGTGAATGTTCCCGGACCAACGTCTTTTGAATTTTTACGAACAGCTAATGGTCGAGTATTCAATACATACCAGGATGCATGTCGTGAACTGCAATTGCTAGAAGACGATAACCATTGGGACTTAACGCTTGCTGATGCTGCGTTGACATCAACACCGAATAACATTCGTCAGTTGTTTGCAATTATTTTGGCGACATGTTATCCCTCGCAAGCACAAACTTTGTGGGAAAAATATAAAAATTGTATGACAGAAGACATCTTGCACCGAATTAGACAAACAAATCAATGCCAAAACATAGATTATACACCAGAGATGTACAATGAAGCATTGGTCTTGATCGAGGATTTATGTGTTCTTATTTCAAATTTACCACTTAATCATTATGGTATGCCATCACCTAATCGTCCAGCCACCGACTTAGTCAATACCGATTTACAACGAGAAAATCAATATGACCATGGAAGTTTAGCAACAATTATCATGAACAGTGAACCATTACTGACAGCAGAACAAAAAATTATTTATGATCGGATTATGCTGGCTGTTGCTGCTGAACAAGGCGGTTTTTTTTTCTTGGATGCACCCGGTGGAACCGGTAAGACATTTTTAATAACGTTGATTCTTGCCAAAATACGGTCGCAACAAAAAATCGCATTAGCATTAGCATCGTCAGGCATTGCGGCTACTTTACTGGATGGTGGGCGAACAGCACATTCAACATTCAAGCTGCCATTGGACGTTCATAATAAACCAGATGCAATGTGTAACATCAAAAAGAATAGTGGAATAGCTGCAGTGTTGCGGAAGAGTTCTATAATAATTTGGGATGAGTGCACAATGGCACACAAATATTCACTTGAAGCATTAAACAGAACTATGCAAGATTTAAACAGCAATAATAAACTTTTCGGTGGTGCTATCTTACTTTTGTCTGGTGACTTCCGGCAGACCTTACCGGTTATACCTCGCTCTACTTTCGCGGATGAGATTAATGCATGTTTGAAACAATCATTCTTATGGCGAAGTGTTGAAACACTTCGATTGACCATAAATATGCGAGTACAATTGCAAAATGATCCATCAGCACTAATATTTTCCGAACAACTACTAGATATTGGGAACGGTAAAATAAAACTGCAACCAAATACGCAATGCATTAAACTACCAGACAATTTTTGCACTGTTGTTCAGGATAAAACTGAATTGATTCAGAGTATTTTCCCGGATATACAGAATAATTATTTGAATCATGAATGGCTTAGTCAACGGGCGATTTTGGCAGCCAAAAACGTTGATGTTGACGAAATTAACTTCCAGATACAACAGTTGTTACCAGGCGATCTGATGTCTTTTAAATCAATCGATACTGTTGTTGATGAAAATGAAAGTGTAAATTTTCCGATTGAATTTTTAAATTCATTAGATATCCCTGGAATGCCACCACATAATCTTCGATTAAAGATTGGTTCCCCTATTATTCTCCTCCGTAATTTGAATCCACCTCAATTATGTAACGGTACGCGTTTGGTCATCAAAAAGATCACCGGAAACATTCTTGAAGCAACCATTTTGGCTGGGAAGTTTAAAGGAAAAGTGGTCCTGCTGCCACGTATTCCGATGATACCATCAAATTCTACCATACCCTTCAAAAGGCTACAGTTTCCAATTCGTTTAGCTTTCGCCATGTCTATAAATAAATCTCAAGGTCAAACAATGTCCATTTGTGGTTTAGATTTGGAAAATCCATGTTTTTCTCATGGGCAACTATATGTTGCGTGTTCACGTGTTGGGAAACCGTCGAATCTATTTGTGTTAGCTAAAGACAGGTTAACCAAAAACATTGTGCACCGATTGGTGTTAAATTAAATTGAAATTGAAAGTATTTATAATTCAAAAAAAAAGATATTAATGTTTAAAAGTTTAAGACTGTCTGCCTTGCCTACCTCATTCATGAGTTTAAGCGTCACATGTTATTTACTGTATTATACTGTAATATACTTATATTTGTTATAAAATTAAATGGAAATAATAAATCTGATAAATTTTTATTTTTTACCTATTGATTTCTGCTTAGTATCAAGTGTAAGAACATTTTAATTAATTGTGTTCAACGTACTTCCCCTTCAAATCAATCTCAATCCAGTGAATTTGTATACCAACATCATCATTGTCGTCTTAGTTCGTAAATAATTTCATTGTACTAAAGGGTTATAGTAGTAGAAAGTCAAATAAGGAGATCAGCATATTTTTTTACAAATACCATCTGTGTGAAAAAGCATAGTGGACTCCGTGACTGATGTTCTCTTATTGTTCCTCTTAGATTGTTTACTATAATGTAATATAACAAAAACTTTAGCCACAGCAACGCGTGGCCGGGTCAGCTAGTATATATATATATATGGGATGGTGAATTATGGAAGGGCTACTTAATTTTTGGATTAGACTCAGAGAGTCAGTGAAAATTACTGTTTTATTAAGGTTATTGGCGTAGATATACTTTAACACATTTGGCGGAATAGATTGACGCATTTTGGTAAAGACTTAGTGAAGTTTTTTATCCCGGTTGCGATGATAGATACCTACGCCTACAAAGGGGAGCTAATTGTCTTTTGAACCGTCCGTATATATTAGATCCCAACCTGGCCACTTTTTATCTACAAGGGCGTTGAGGATATTGTTATTAACTTCTGGGTTGGTTTGTGTAATAGCTTCTTTGGAGAGTACCGAATAGAAGTATATTTTAGGTATGAATAAACGGTTTTCATATGGGGTCATAAAATCCGGGGATCGGGGGCTTCTATACATATATCTGTTGGGAAAAAGAGTGAAAAAATATGTGGCTCTTGCACAGTAGTGCAAGATTATCGAAAAATGCTAACCTAGGAGAGAGAAATTTAGTAAGAAGTACAATTTTTGGAATAAGAAGGTGGTTCGACGTTTGGGCTTTCTTTAAATAGACGCGGTCAGCCCCCAGTTGACATCTTAGTGCAACTGGGGGCTCTGCATTTTCTACTTGCATAACGTTAGTAGGTGAACTTTTCATGGATCCTGTTATTATTCTGAGCCCTTTAAATTGTAATCTATCTAATTTAACGGAGAGGTTTTGTGGTAAAGGTTAGGTTTAATAAGTGGCGTAGTCAATATGAGGTCTCACAAGTGCATTGTACATCAGTTTAAGGGTTGTGGGGTGTGAGCCCCACCATATCCCTCTGGATGCTCTTATGATATTGAGTTGCTTCTCCCCTTTCGAAATAACTTGTTCGATGTACTGGTGCCATAGGAGTTTTGAGTCTAGAGTTGACACCTAGAAACTTAACCTGAGATTTTATTGGGATACAGCAGTTACTAGATTGGATGGATGTGGCTGGGGAGATCTCGCGTCTGGTGAATATAACTGCATCACTTTTGGAAGGTGAGATTTCAAGGTGCGATTCATCAAGCCACCGACTAAGTGATGTGAGAGATTCGCTTATGGTTTTGAGGCAGGAGGCAAGGGACGGTGAAGCAAAATATATTACTAAATCATCGGCGTATTGTAGGATACGGCAGTGTCTATTAATCAGGGTTTCTAAACTACTTGTGTATATGTGGTAAATACACTTCCTTGTGGAAAGCCCTTAAAAATTAATCGGGAAATGGGAGAGGAAGCAGATTATAGAGAAATCTTTCTCTCTTTCAGCAAACTAAGGATAAAATTAATTATTTTATTAGGGATTTTTAATTCGTAGTCTTTTTTCTAAAACGGGGATGCTCACATTGTCATATGCAGCTTTAATATCAACAGCAAATAGGAATTCTTTTCGGATTTGGGAGAGTCTGATATCCGTAGTAAGGATAGATATGCCATCCTGGGTACTTCTACCCATACGGAAACCGCACTGGTTGTTTGAGAATAGCCCTTTAGGCTCAAGGAACCATTCTAGTCTGTTTTTAATTAGGTGTTCTGAAATTTTGGCTAGGGTCGACGACAGTGCTATTGGTCGGTAGGAGTTGGGTCAATTTGGTTTTTGTCTGGTTTCAGTATGGGAATGATCATTTGCGCTCGCGGAGAATTCCTTATTCATAAACATATTTAAAAGGTCCACGAAATATTTTTTTAATTGAATGGGAAACACTTTAATAATAGAGTACGGGATAAGATCTTCACCGGGTAATGAGTATGTAACTTTTTGGAGAGTTATTTGAAGTTCCTCGATAGTAAATGGGGCCTCCAAGAGCTGGGAATATAGGATGAATTGTTAGGAGCAGAGTTAATTGTTTCGTTTTCTGCGGAACAGTAAGCAGGAGCCAAGTTCTTCCCAATAGACTCAGACAAAGCGTCGTCTATTATCGGAACAATATTTTTGGGGAGCATCCCGGTTCTGAACCGTTTGATCATTGTCCAGACCTCTGAACTTGGGGTGTCTGGGCAATTGCAAAATTTTCTCCAATCTCGACTATGTTTTTTTGTTTTTTAAGAGACGTTTTGTTTCCGCTGCAGCTTTCTTATATGCAGTCCAAGTGTCATTAGATAAGATAACATTATTTTCAAAAACAAACATAAATTGTATAGGAATGACATTTGCAATTTAAAACAGTAAATACATAAAACAGCGGTTAAAACATATGAAAAAGCATTTGCGCACCTTTATCCTATAAAGGTGCGTATATACACTAGTAACATACATATATATTTTTAAACAGACAAATATTAAATTAATCTTAATACATTGAACAATAATAAAATCATACAATAAAACCTAACCTAACCTAACTACCGTCAATTTCTTTTAACTCACCGTGCAATAAGGACTCTAGTTTGGATAAATGATATGCATAATATCGAAAACTGGTTTTATTATCAGTGCCAGTGAATAACGCACTTGGGTGCACATCCATAAATCTAAACAATGGGATCGAATAAAGGGATACATAGAAATGGATCGAAAAAGTAGCATATGTATATATATATATTCATAATAGGTAAACCCCGTTAGTTTAACATATATAAAAGTTTGACAGTACTGACATATGGAAAATTCGAATGCTTTTTAATATTTTAAGGATTGAAATTTTTTGCAAATAAAATATATAGCCAGAATGTTCAAAGAAAAATTAATATTGAACGCACAGATAGTTGCATCGCTTGAGGTAATGCACGCTGGTTTAAATACAGGCCTGTATCATATGAAAGCTTTTCACTCCACCTATCTATATGTGTTATATGCAATACGATCAAACTTTCATTAAAGTAGTAAAAAAGTGATTTAAAAAAGAAACAATAATTATGAAAAAAAGTGAAAATCTAACGAATATGACGTCTAATGAATGAGAAGTGAATGGTTTAATGAATATTTACAAGAATAACTTACGTTCAACGTAGGATATGTGAAAAGGAATCTTCATGGCTAAAAATAAAAAGAAAAGTGTAAAATAAATGCACATTACGTGCAAATCGTTTAGATATAGTAAAATTGTAAAATTAATTGCTTAAATGTTTCGCAAAATTCTGAACATTCGTCCTGCGTCGCAGTAAACTCAACATGGCAGGCCTATTTGCCTATTAAACCCCGTAAGCATTCACAAGTACGTTAGGTTAGGTTGTTTGCTTAATTATATTTAATGATATGACATTATCCTTGATAAATTGGAAAATTAATTTATAAAAATGCATTTTTATAAAACTCAGCGCTGGGTTTAAACTGACATCCTGCGCTCTAAGTACAGGACCTCTTTAGAACCTTTATAAATATTATGCTATCCAGCACTTTATGAAATAATTAAAAACTTTTTCAAAATTTTTCAATATTGTCAAAGATTGTGTCATTTATCTTTTCAGGTGATATGCCGGTATTAAAAAACAATCATCAAATATAAGTCAAATAACATTACAACTCAATTATACAATTATACAAATGGCCATAAAAGTATTTATGATTGATTTTATGAAGCATTCTTGCTCTTCCAACGGTGTAGTTAGTTTGGATTCCCTTCTTACACAGGCCAATGAATTAATATCTTTCAATGCCAAACGAAGTAATACAAGAGCAAAATTGCAAACCTCGCGCTGCTAGTTGGAAATTCGGCCATAGGATTCAAAGCCGCCCATAGGGCCTAGATTTAGTAAGTTGTTGTGTGCACACCCGCGAAAGCCTAGAGATGGAGCGAAGCGATCTATCTCGAGTGGCACAGGCAGAGTTGTCGTGCAACGAAATCGCCGTCAAAGCCGCCCGCCGCTTTTTCGTTTTTATTTTTAAGTCTTTCGGTACTTCCGAGTGCCGTAGCTACGAGTTTTAACGCGCCGAAGGCGGAGTTAAAGTCGGGGCAAAGCCCAGGGTTGAACAGCTAGTAATAAATATAAAGAAGATAAAAATGATTACTATTGTACATTATTTATTTATTTTAAATATTTAGGTGAAAGTAACTGTAAATTGTTCTCATATTAAATATTTTATTTTACTCAAAATATAAGTACCTTAACATATTTCTCAGTTTTTTATTAGTTTATTTGTGAGTGAAATTGAGTTGATAAAAGTAATAACGCTAAATAATTAAGTTCAATTATGTTTTAAACTTTAAATTTTAATTAAAGCAGTGTATTGTGAAAACACTTCCGTTATAAAGCATTAAGGACATGTCATTTTAATTATTTTTTTTTTTGACATATCGTACATTCCGTGTATGAGACAATAGAATCGTATCGTAGGTATTTCGTAAAATCATCTACCAATAACTAAAGTATGTAGGTGTGCAGTACGCAGGCGTACCAATTGCTATTAACATAAGCTACGTACTGCGCGACTTTCATGCTACCACCAGATGGCGGTGTCCGTCGTGCGCGTCGACGCCCGACGGCGGGTGGCTCTCACTCCCTCTCACTCGCTCTCGGTGTTATTTCGTGTTCGCTGTCTCAAGTGACGGTGGCGGTTGGTTGAGTTGCTTCAGCTGCCTGCCAAACTGTCAGACAAAGTAATGTTTATTTTTTAACTACTCTAGCTCATTCATTCACTCAATGTTTGCTTGGCGGGGTGACAGTCGTGTGTTTGTTAAAGCGCACGCAGCGCTCTTTGCGATTTATTCGGTATTCTGACTAAACTTTTAACATTAAATAGTGGTCTGGCTTCACGAAGCATTGTGTTATATTTAAACTGCATTCTTTCACAATGGATTCTTCAGGCTTCAACGTCGAGTCGATCATTCAGAGTGATAAGTTTAAGAGTAGTTTTGCTAGAAAATTGTCCAGTCGCCGGCTTGCAGAAAGACCTATGGTAGTTTCTAAGATATCCATCCCGAAGTCGGCATCTGCGTTAAATTCTTACTCTGACAGAATACCGGCAGCCCACGCCAGATCATCCGTGAATTGGAATGACGATCAGGTTAGTTCAAAATTTTTAGTCATGAGTTGTAGTTTATGTATTTGTAGAATATGTCTACATTTCAATATTACATACAATATGCGTATTGTTTATGTATTGTGTATATTTCGTATTACACGTACATAGGTACATACAAATGAAAACTAAAAGAAAAACTTACAGATACGATATAGCAGGTTCAAATTCTGAACCTACATCTTGGCATCTATGAACCTTCAAAATTTGAATTTTAACGTCGTTTTTAAATAAATTGCGGCATTGCAAAAATGTTATGGTCTATTCCAGATTGTTGGACAAAAGCAAAACTACATAACGTATTACCCTCTATAGTTTATTTTTATCTATTGTACTCTTGTACTTTAATCTGTATATTATTTGATTTAAAACATTAACTATTTACTTATTGTTTTTTTTGTGACTATTTACTATGTCTAACATAAGCGTAATTTTTATGAGTGCTGCGAGCAGGATTATTGGGATAGTTTTAATTAGGAATAAACCTGGGCAATTAGGTACCTATTTTAAAATAAATATATTTTTGTAATAATTTACACCTAAGTGCTAAGCGTATTTTAATTTTTTAACTTAATTTAAAAAAAAATAGAAGAAACAAACATGTTTTCTCAATATTTATCTACAGGTAAATATTGAGAAAACATGTTTGTATAATATTTAGGTACAGAAACTGTCTGCGAAGTTACTTATTCTAATGCTCTGGTATCCAGAAAAAATAATTAAAAAGCAGCGAACTTGCGGAACCGACGCGCAGAAATTGAAGCGAAAATCGAAATATGTTTCGGAATATGATGTGTTTTATTATGGTTAATTTTGCTATTTTATGATTAGCGCCGAATTATTGCAGATGGAAATTAAAACGCGCCGAGGCTTTGGTTACGGCTAATTAGTTGTGTGGTGATAGATAAATAAAAATAAGAGAGCTCACGGCCAAAACCGTGTACCTATTTCGCTATTATCTATCATATTTCGTCTGATATTGAAAATGTACAAAGTTTTTTTTATTTTATTACTATAATGATTCTTTTCGGGTATTTTGAGCGTAGCATTTGACCTAAGCTCGATTTCAAAGATGCTACAAACAAATAACCGAACGGTATCATAGCAACACAAACAAAATTGAACACAAATAGGAGGCCAATTATTTTAAGCTTTGCACGACTATCGAGATTACAAAAAAAACTGTTTTTTTACTAACTCATTTTCTGTAATATCATGAAATGATATGAAACACATTCAATACAATTTGTCTAACATTTTTTCTCTACATCTGGGCAACTTATTTTATAACCATAACGAGAAATTAGCATTTTTGGGTTTACTTCACTGACGTCGAATCCATCGTTTGCATTATACGGTTTTGGCCTTACTACCACACAATACTGTGACAAAAAAAAAATAGTCATGGGCTCTCGTAGATACGCGTAAATTCTGTTTTTTTTATTCTATGTGCATTTTTTTTTTAATTATATAAAAAAGATACTATAAACGTGTAACGTAACACTAACACTATAATCACTTATTTTTTTGTAAACAAAAACAACGTATCGTTTAAATTAAAACTTGGATAGAACGGGACACTACCTTATTTAGTACAGACGATAGTTTAGGGGGTAGGAAACAGAGCAAAGTAGTGTTAATCGCTTGAATACATTTATTTTTTCATTATTCTTAATTTCCATATTGACAAAATGATTGTGAACCTAAATAAATAAAACAGCTTAATTAAATATGGGTAAATAAATGGATGGATTGGATTGAATTGGAAGGCATGGAGCTTTGGCCCGTCGGGCATATCTCTATATACTGTGCCTCTCTAGTCGGTAACTAAACGAACGTTTTTGAGTACGTTTTGTTACTTAACTCAGTTGCCATGTGTGGGTAAATATTAAAATAAATATATGTCTAAATATTTTTGCGTTGATATAAAAATGTCGGACTATCGACTTTGTTGTAAGCTTGGGATCAATCTTATCCAAAATATTGACTTTTCATCATTTCCATTTTAAAATTAGTGAATAAATTAGTTAGAGATTTCTGTGAACTAGGTTTATAACCAATACCTACGGCTACTTACGCCTAACAAAATAATTATCTATCTTAACCTTATAAATGGTAATTAGAAAATTAATCTAATATACATACCTAGTTAAAAATACGATTCGACTAATTGTATGCAGGAAATTCCCAATATTGGTAATTTGGCAATTATTGCGTAATGCACTTTAGCAACATTATCATTAACGTTAATGAGATTAAGGCAATTACTGATATTCTGTTTGATACCTATTATTAGGCTTTAGTTAATGCTTACTTCGAATTTACCCTTATTTATTCGTGTTGATATATAGGTACTGCCTGCTGAACAAGATTTGATATTTTCAAACTAAAGAGAGAGATAAGAGTAAGAAAATGTTTTTTTTTATGTAACCATTCACATAGTATCAATTAATTTGTGTTTGACCAACCCTATTGGCATGTTTGTAATGTCCAGTCAACTATAAGATGTGCAGTGCCTACTTAGATAGGTGGCTGTTTTCTTTCGATTGCACGGAAAGAAATTGTCAAAAATAAGCATATATACTAAAAATCAAAAAGGCAGCTTAGTGTTAAATATTTTTTGAGAATTTAGGTAAATGAGTTTTTCACTTTGGGTAGGGGTCCTTACTTATTTTCAGTGGGTTAGGTTAGTGTTAGTGTAAAATTACGTGCAAGATAAAACAAAGTTAGGTATGCATTAATACTAGGAAAGCCCTGTATCATTATTTTAAAAAATATTCTACTTTATTAATAGTCTTGTATCGTATTTGTGGTCATTTCAGTTATATTTAATAGGGGCAGGTTAGGGAATTAAACTCAATTGTTAAAGGTATTTACTTAAATCAATCCAGTTTGGTATTTTAGTATTTATTAAAATATTGCATATAGAGTTAAAAAAAAAACTATCTAGAACTTTAATATTGCCTTTCTTGCAACGAACGAAAATATATATTAAAAATAAATCTATATACCTACTACGTAGCTACACAATAACATTTACTTTTTTTACTATGTAGTTGTTATTTATATAAATAAAATAACAAAAATGTGTGTGTATGTGCGTACGCGCGTGAGAAAAAAAAACTTCTTACTGAAATTAATTCAATTTGTCATCATTATCCCATACTGGCATCATGTTTCCGCAAGCCTATTTATGTTTAAGAACATCAACGTGACAGTTTGGCGCATCGACTTTAGCCTAACGAGTCACCTTCACGCGTCCTCGCAAGTTTAACCGAATGAGCGTGTCGCAATAAGGTTCATTCGCTACCTAGGAAAAATTGCGTAAAGAAGATTTTTCATGGCGATTTGAACCTTTTAAAAAATGCAACCGTTCTCACGCGCGCTAGCACTTGATACCGTATGGCTACCGATTTTGGTGAATAGAAGGACCTGAGGTTTAGTTCCCGGGCCGGATATGGGCGTTTAATTGCATAGGATATTGAGTCCCATATCCGCTTCATCTACCATTCAACCCTACTTGCTGATGCGTTTCAAACAAAGTAAATTTTGTAATTTTGTCTTCCAAACATTCTTTTGGACACGCATGGAGGGCTTCGCGTTTCGTGATAAATAAAAGGCCCATAACAGGAAGCCGTATGCTAATTTCATTTTATCTCTTACACGGCTGGCTTTTGTCTGTCCGGTAGACACCTACCTCTCTACCTACCTACCTCTCTACCTCACTACCTTCCTCCCTACCCACCTACATGCTATAAATACGCATAAGCACATAATCCGATATTTACCTACAAGAAAGGTGAGACAATATCCACTTATATATATTTTTAAAAACATAAAGCTCAGCAATACGTTAACTTAGTACAATAAGACGGTAATAAAACGAAACTATTTTTTTTTTAATTTTACCAAATTTAAAAAATCATGTGTACGGTACAAAAAATAATAATTTAAAAGAGAAAAAAATAAGTGGCAATTTGAACCCGGAATATTAATTGTAAATCGCTAATGAAATATATATTTTAATTAAATGTAATAACTTAGTAATTCGCCAATAATGATAATTTTAACTTATTCGTAAATGCCGTGTCACATCTACTGTGACAAACTAGTATAATATTGCATTTATTACTAAAAGTAGTGTTATAAAAGTTTGGTTGTTTTATGCTAAAAAAAGGTATTAGATACCATCCCATCGTGGTTACAGTACAGTACTTTCGGGATGTAAATATTTAAGTAAACGTTAAATTATTCATGTAATATATGATTATCTAAATGAATAATTTAATAACATTGATAAGATCTGTATGTAAATAATAAAAATATAACAAAATATCCAACATAATATTACCATTCCCCATAATTCATACCATACATTCACCATTACCTAAATGTCTATCCGCTTATTTTGGCCGCGGTTAGCAAACATTTTTTTTACTGTTCCTCTATTTACATATTTTATTTAGCTTGCGATGTTTATATATCTGGACAGTATATATCGGTTTAGGTCAAATCTTGCAAGCTGAATTAGAACCACTTCCTCTTATCCTACGGAGTTGAAACTTGACATGTTGGTTTAGTTCCGATGACAATGCATTTGTATGGTATGGTAAGCATGACCTGATCCCACACCCAGGAATGGCTCCACACGAAGGAACTCCTCACGGTCATCAGCACAGACACGACATTTTGTAAACGCATTCGAGTACTTAAATAAAATCTTGTTTTTAAAATTAATTTATTTTATAATCGAACCCAAAAGGTCATAAAGTGGGGAGATTTTTATTATTGTAAACGATTTTTAACTTAAAAGTACTTTTCAGCAATAGCGACTTTTCGATGCGTCTTTTTTACAGCCTACAATACCTTACTCGTATATACGAGTACTGTTATCACTTTTTACCATATTATTTTTAGGTATTGGTTTCTCTTGGTTCCTCACATATCAAGGATTCTTCTTTAAACTTCAAAGTTATCTGAACATTTTGAGAACTTTACCCGATAAAAATAATTCTTTTTAAACGAATTTAGAGTTTCCTTGCCAAAACGCCGAGTTGTTTGTTCTCTTTGTTCGACTCTGGTAAATGTGCCGTGAACCGCATCCTATGGGAACCGGAAATGATTCCACTCGCACAGCGCAATATTAACATCACATCACATTAGCAACAGGTGAGGCCGCTTAACTCGTCTTGGAACTCCAACTGTAATCTGCTAACATTAACTGCTAATTCGGTCTCCGTCTTCTTTCACTTTAGTTAGACAATCAATTTTACTTTTTGACAATGCAATCAGAGGTGGCTTTCTTAACTCGTTGAGCTAGGTTAGGTTAATCACACTTCGTAGAAGCAGCCAGCAAGCTTCTTTCCCTTTTTTTTTTTCATCTACGATTCAAAATAGAATCACTATCACAAGTAAGTTTAATATAATATTTATTTTAAAGATATTTAACTGACTTCAAAAAAAGTGACGTTTTTTTTGTTCACTCCGAATTAGTTTGTGCGTTATCGAATGTTTTTTTTTCATCGTAAGGAATTTCTTATTTTTCAGTCACGTCAAGGTAGCAAAAAATTAAAAGATAAGGGTTCCGTTTAATTTTATTCCATGTTTGATTGATTTAAACGTTTTTTTTTTTGCATACTGTAATCGATTGCTTAGGGGTGAATTTATAGAAGTTTCATCAGGTTACTTCTAGCTAAAATCGAAAACAAATGAAAATTCTCATCAATTTTATTAAGATTTGTACCCAATACAATTAAATACTAAAAAATAGAAAAGAAGTACTGCAAACTTCTTAATCGAATAAACATGGCTCAAAGTGAAAGTTGCAAACGGTGTGAGTTTGCGCTCACTTCGTTTTGATAGATTGGTTCTTTTATTGTTTACAACAACAAGAAGTGTATAGTGTTATTTCGTAGTTTTTAGGTTTTACAATAATTTTGAAGTCGAGTTTATTTATTTTGGCCCTTCATATTTCATATACGAGTAACCTACGAATACAACGCTATTTTTTTTAACTCATTTATTTATAAAATGTTATCAAATCATTACGATTAAGATATGATTATTAATGCATTGCCGCGATGCTCAAAAGAATCTATTCATTACACAATAATAGTTATTACATAAACAGGTAGATGATAGGTCCTTCTACGTGTTCAATGTGTATATATATTATACAAACGTATAGTTAGTTGTAAATGAGCGTTATTATATGAACTTCCGAAAGGCTGCGACGTGTCTCAAAACAACCAAACACGGCATTTTAGCTTATCGGAATATCGTTTCATACCAAAAATATCGGAGAAACTTCCATCCTGTCCATACTCGGATGATACCACTTATATAAGTGCTTATTTTTATATTCATGGTTACGAGTTGGGCCTTCAATGCATAATTTGTTATAAGGTGACATATCAAACAGTGGTTTATTATACCATTTTCTTTTCGTTGATCTCATCTGCGACCTTTTATGGAATAGTATGCATGTGAATTAGTAAATTTAACTATTTTCCAGAGAAAGCATTTCGTCTTGCGATTTTGGCACGATGTGTCTTTTGTGCGTTATAGTTTTTATGCACAATATAATATAGTGTTCAGCTCTGTTAGGACAACAGGTAGACCAGTAGGGATAGCATTAGGTTTTTTTCTTTTACCGAATGATGTTTATTACATTTACAGTAACGCAAGTTTTTGACATCAGGTATTTATTTATTTTATCGTATTTGTGTATCGTTGATATACAAATATTTACGTAAATTTATTTTATGAATGAGATAAGCTAAGTCTTTATTTATAATCCTCTTACTCGAATATTTCATATAATATTTAAAGTAAGCCAATATAACGACCTGCAGCAACTATCGTAACTTTTTTATTACATTAGGGTAAGTTTTAAAATACTTATGCGTTTGTAGACAAAAGTCGGTTTGTAGACAATATTTAAAAGACCTCTTTTTGAAAGCATCTTACCTAACGGCTCGTAAAAAAATACAGAAACTGTGCTGTTATTGATCAATCATGAGAAATAAATTAAATCTATTTTGAAAACTTCTTTAGATTTGCAATTAGAATGAAATCAACTACTTAGGCCTCTGTAGTTTTATTTTCCGTATTCTGATAAAATATGTGGTAAAATATAGACATTTCGAGGCTTTGTAATTCTATATAATAGAGGGATATATATGTAGAATATACCAGGTTAATCCTCTAATATATTCTACAATATTTTACACTGTCAATCACCTTCATTTGTATGTTTTTTTTAAGTTGAAAAGTTTGTCTATTGCTAGTTGGCAACTAGTCAAAAAATAAGAACAAATTGAACTGTCTTCTTTAGGACATACATTTACTCTAATTAAGAAAGCAGCGAACAGAGGTTGCAGTGATACCAAATGCTCACTCATACAATACTATCATTAATATGTAGGTACATTAGAATCTGTTTTAACCTTATAAAACTGTAGTCAAATAAATATTATAAATAAATGAGATAAAACCATATCCAATAAGTATATGTTTTCTTAAATATCTACAAATAAGTGAGTGACAACACTACAACGTTTGTATGGAGAAATGACCGGGTTGAGTCCGCTTAATTTACTCTCTTAGGCTCTATGTAGATCTGATAAACTCTTAAGAATAGGTTGAGTTTAAAGTAACGGCTGTAAGTGCGCAAAGACGAGCCTCGGCGTAATTTCCTAAAGAAAGATGGGAAAATCTTGCGCCGATTCATTCTCGAAACTAGAATACAAGAAGATGGTCGGGTGACTCGTCTCGCTAAATGCAACTAGTTCCCACCCTCTACTGACGCATCTCATTGTTCTCCCGTGTTATTAACGAGATACTTGGCATCTGTGTCTGAACCCGTTTCTATTTTCACTTCACTTCTAAATAGAAGTATTCTATCAGTTATTCGTATGACTTTATAATTTACGTAGCAAAGGAATGTTTTCTTGAGTATTTAGTGAAAAAAAAATGATCTAGCATTTTCCGCTATCTGTACGAATCATATAAAGCATTTTTCGAAAAACGTTCGGATGTGTCGTCTAGCGGCTACTTTTTTGACGTCTCGAAGAGCTTTAGTTTTACAGCAACAAACAGCGCGATAGAAAATTCGAGATTCAGGTTCTCGTTAGTAACATTAACCTACCTTTCCAATCTTGAAAATAGGTAATTTTATAAACACAGCTGGCACAAATTTTCACTCGGCAACTTTATTATTTTTTTGCTCTAACTCATGTAACCCTTTCCGATGCAAAGTTATTTATAACCGATTGTTTGGTCGCGCAGAGTGCAATTCGAAGTTCTTATCTGACCCTCGACCACCCCCCCCCCCCCCTAACGTTCGATGAAGTAAGCGCCCTAATAAGCAACAGAAAATGGTCTATTTTTTAATATACTTTATAGGTACTAGTCGCCGCAACCCTTGGTCCACGAGATATATTTTAATATTTGACGACAATAAAAATGTTTCATCACGGCGGCACTCTGGCGGCATCTTAAGTATGGGAGCATTTTTAATAACGTTTTCACTATAAAGTGAAAAATAAAATCTGACGTATAATAATGACCAGTTTCCCTATTGCTTCGCAATGGATTGGTTGTTTATTCGATCAAAAAATACTTTCGAGAGAGATGCCGCCCCCATTTTGTTGATAGGATCTAGGATGCTCCACTGCGAGTGGCTTTAAATAAATATTCGTACAGGAGAGTAGTTTTCATTCGTCGTTTTGGAATGTATAACCAATTCGCCCCTAGAAATTATTTACTAGTATTTGACTCGTATTCAGCGACCGCTTTAATAATTTTGATCTAAGGGATGTTTTAATTTAAATTTAAACAGCTCTAGCATGGAAACAATTTGAGAGCGAGATTACTCATCAAAGTAGCTGTTATTGTTGCGGTGAAATGTCTACGAAGGCGCAAGGCAACAAACTCTATGTTATTTCTGCCTTAATTGTTTCATTTTTTTTCGGCGCGTACGGTAACGGTTAATCGTTCGTAGTCTTAAAAAAACATGTATCATAGCAGACGATGACCTCACTCTACCCTAATAACATATATGATCTACAAAGAACGAATCAAAGCGCACTAACACGCTATCTCCGCGATTCGATATAGAAAATCAGCGTGTTTAACGACACATGAACGAAAATTCATTGGTCGTTGATAAAAAGTTCTGATAAAAAAGTAATGTCTCATGAAGTAGGTAAGCAATTCTCTGCAGGCGAGATAAGATCGATTCTATGTGTGACTAAAGAATATGTTATATTGGGGAGAAACTGTATTCTTTCATTATTTACATAAAATAGTCAGCATCCTCACTCCACCCTGTTTGATATTAATCCGAGATTTGAAAGATTTTTATTTATGTACATATATAGTTTAAAATTTTAAGAAACTACATCGCATAGACGGTCCTATACGGTGGGTAACTTATTTATAGAAACCTATAATTTTTTTTAAATCTTTGAGTTTTTTTTATTGTTGAAAAATAGGAAAGTTTATTTTAAATTCTTGTTTACTGGTAAATCTTTCATAAAAAAAAGTGAAGAATATTTCTTTCCGAGCACGCAATAACGCGACAAGGAGAGCAATCTATTTTTAATCTCTATCACGCTCTAATCTATATTCAATTTGATCTGTAGTGAAATCCTAACAGTACAGTGTTCATAGTAAGACTAAATCTTATCCATTCGCATCTGTGTACCCATTCTTGGCAACATCTATCTGCCGCCTAAGTGCGTATTAAATGTACCGACCTGGGATTTTCGCATGCGAGCGCTTTGTCTCGAGATCATAAACGCGTAATGCATAATGAGATTGCGATACGTTCTTCAGTTTAACCGCGCGGCGTGAATAAATGGCCGACCCGTTAAATTTAATGTTCAGAGAAGCCTTACAAGTAATTCCTTATTAAAATGCCAAATAATACGGCCAGGTGAAAGTGAATTATAACAACAGCATTATGCGACCACAATCAAACGATATTTGGCCGGTTTCGAGCTTCTAAAGGCTTAGATTCGCTCGGTTTTTTGTCCATTTTGGTCTCCGTGACCATGTCGGTTACTAGCTAAGGTTTTTTACATTTTAAACTACATTTTGGTGTGACAACAATTACGTAAAAGGAAATCAACAGTTTAGAGCAAACTCTTTTATTACTATTAACTTTATGAACGGATAACGTCTGCACGGCTAGATTTAGAACAAAAGAATTTTTGAAAGTGTTATTTATTTTTTACTTCAATTATATTTTATTATATTATTTTGACTATAAGTAGACGCGTCACTAGCAAATCATGATTTTTCTTAAATCTTTATGATTATAGAGTAGTTGTATCGCGTAATTAGGCTTACACGCCGAGGTTCCTGCACCAAATTTTTTCTTATTGCAAAATTTTTTGTTCCAAATATTTTAACTAATATTTATATAAAAATAAGCTTATTTCTTAAAAAACGAATTGGGTAAGCTCGAATAGAATTAAATGGAAAAATGTTATATTTTTATTAAATAACAAAAATATTTATAAATGCAAAAATTAATAAACAAATACAATTTAGGTTAGATCTCGGTAACCATAAAGAATTTTTATATAGCGTTAACAAATAATGCTAGAAATCGCAGAACCAATTAACTCGATTTTTTATAGGGAATGGTCTTGGGACACGGTATATATTTTAACGACTCTTCTACACAATAACCCACGTGCTTAAATATACAATAAAAATTTTTTAAAGATATTTTTTTTTGGTGCACAAACGAAATGTAGTAGGTAAATAATCTGAACTTCACTACAGTGTTTCTGTAATATTTACTACTCTTATACGAAGCTTATTTTGTTTATTACCTTATACTATCGGATTTAAGAGAGGGGGGGGGGAGTGGAAATCATTTTTTTCAAAGATACACAAACTTCGTCATAAAAACGCTTTTTTCCCTTTCTATCGTCATTCGACTGAAACGAGTCTAAAATTTCGATATAATTAGGGCTAGTATACATAAATAATCAAAGTTAATAGGAAAACTGCCGCTTTCTTGTTATCATGTCTGCTATTAGTGTCGTGCGTACCACAAGAACAGAATAATATTATCAAATAAAGTTTACATTTTTTCTCGGGAACCGTGAGGGATTTTGACATATCGTCTTTAAAATGAATACTTGAAAACACAGGCCCTATAATTAGCTGAATTTTTTATCAATAATTGCCTTGGGACACGGTGTATATTATTTTTTTATAATTTTATATTTAATGGCACAATGTTCGATTTAAATAGATTCAAATAGTTCGATAGGTAAAAGGGTCTTACAACATAGATAACGGAACGGGTCTTTCTAGAATAACTATCTAATAACCAAGTTATATGTTATATAGGGTGATGATTTTAGAGGCGTGGTTTTCAAGAAGAGATAAAACGCATATAATTTGATGTTATGGCTAAGAATTTAGTTTTATTATAAAGATAAGGGTTTGCCATTATGTTTTAAAAATGATTTCGGGTAAGTGGCCGCCGCGGCTGACTCGAACAAATTCCAGCCGAGAGGCCCAATTTTCAACCACTTTTTGCAGCAATAACGCGCCGAATATTCTCTTCCAAGGCGTTAATCGTGTCCGGCTTATCTGCGTACACAAGCGACTTCACATAACCCCACAAAAAATAGTCCAGCGGTGTTAAATCGCACGATCTTGGAGGCCACGCCACAGGCCCACGACACGAGTGATTTAAAAAAAATTAGAGTGATTTTTTCTAAATTTACACTATTTGCAAACGTTGTTCAGGAGTAAGTCTATTCATTATGAAATGGCAAACCAAACTGAGCATAAATCAAGTGACAGCTGTCAAAAACACCAACTACGAAAAAAGTAGTGCCAGATTGAAAACCACGCCCCTACAAATTATTATTCGAGAAGCTTTTATCCTTTAGTCGTCTGTCAAACTGTAAGCATGTTCTAACTTATTTATCTATATCAATTGAACCGTGTTATGAAATAGTTTTAAAGAAAAAACAATGTTTTAAGAAATTAATGTTAATCTAAATGATAAAATATATATATACACGTAATTAAATTAATACATAAGCAAAACATAACATGTTTCAACTGTTTTTGCTCTAACAAAATACTGATGAACGACAGTTTATTGCCGTAAGGAATGTGCTTATAATGTAACTTTTCCGCGCTCGATAAAGTACAAGCCGTGGGTTATGCCGAGGCATTTCGCGGTCAGATTAGAACCTATTATTCCAAGCAGCGTCCGAATCAAGGTAGGGTTTTTTCCTTCCACATGGACCACTAATGGACCACTTACGGCATATCATGTTAAAATAATAACTATTCACTTTTGCTTTTGCGTAATATTGTTAAAATGGTCCTCCGAGGAACGCTCAACCTTTGCGGCATACTCACACAGGCGATAAAGTGTATTTACGCGCACCCGCCCTTGATGCTTTGAAGACTTTCATCATCATCATTTCGGCTGATGCACAGCAAGGCGTGTCATTCTACCGAGCCCGGGTATGTTTAGGTATTTGTATATTTAACAGACTCAGTACTTTCGGCTGAGTAAAGTTTCAGCAGTTGTAAGTAAGCCCCTCATTTTTTTGCTGATTAAAATTTAGAAAATTTTTAGGAGGACCTTAAAAAAACTAGAAAAACATAGCGAAAATTTTAAATTTCTAATCTAAAAAATATCTTATAGCAGCATCTTTTTAAACATTCCGTGTAAATGATTCTGCTAGCTCCAAGTATGTAGGCATGTATGGAGTATGCACAAACATTTTCTTGGTGAAAAATATATTATTACAAATTGTGTCAACTTAACTAACAATAGGATGTAAATATTAAGACTGCTCCACCTTTTCAAATCCAGAGCATGGACTGAAGTGATCAGTTCTGAACAACAATTTTCTTCGTAAACATAAACTTCATGTTATAGAAATATAATAATAATATGTTTTAGTTTATTTGTACATCATAACACCATTTATGCGTAATTGCGTATACCTATTAAAAATATTAAATATACTAATGTATTCAGTAATTGCACTTTCTCTAATTTACTTTAACTTGTTTTGTTTTATAGTGAATTGTTTTTCTTTTGTTTTTGTTTTGTGGTTATTTTATTTTTAGTGTTTTATTTTTTATACTGTTATTTTTTTTGTCAATATCTAAAATTTTGTATGTAAATTTTATACGTAATTTTTAGTAAGACTTGCCATAAAGTTGATTTTCTGGCAGCGAAAACCATGTTTTTCCAGAACCCATTTAATGAAATAAAGTGTCTTTTATGAAATAATTTTAACGTAATTGTTTTAAAAACACACGTTCACTAATGAATCAATTTTTTTTATTAATTGCATTGCTTGGCCTGTTATATGAAAATGCTATATAAATTTCATTCAGTAATGATAGTTTTAAAATCCCACTAATTGTGGTGTGGCGTATTTCTTTAGGGGTTATAGCAACATTCATAGGCACCTCAGATTGCAAAAATCCCTTTCGGCACGCCGGAAGGCGGAGGTAGATTTCGCCGGATCAAAGTAGGGAATAGGCGAACTCTATTCGAATTCGAGATTTTCGCGATTGTATATCCTTTATATTTCGTTTTTTTTACTTTACATTCAGATCATTAACAAAGCTTTCTCAGAATTCTTTGCACGGGAAAAATGCAACCACTCTATGATTTGGAACTACAGATATTCGGGACCCATCATATTTACCCAAATGTGATTGGGAAACACATTATTTTATATACAAAATATACGATGTACCGAGTACCTAGTACCTCGTATATTCAAATTTTAAAATTCTATCACTTAAAGAACATAGAATACTACAATAGATTTCCAAACATCTACAAAAATATAAACGTTATCAGAAAAGTTTTTTTTTTTATTGGGTTTTCGTTTTTTCTTTTGTTATATTTTGATTGTTTTGGAATTATGTCAGATTCATTTCTGTTTATATATTTTCTTTTTGATTTTATCTGACGTTGGGTTTACCTATAAATCAGCACAATGTCGATGCAAATCAACCATGTCGCACGTTTCATTTTTTTTTTTTTGCTTTAATGATTATTTATTGACAGTTAGCGTTTATTTTTTAATAAATATAATATTCTATTTTCGCATTTTAAGTGAAAACACAGAACAATAATTTCAAAGATTTCCATGATGTATGTTTGTAGTAATGTTTAAACTAAGAAAAGTGATATAATTTAGGCAAGGGTTTTAGAGGAATATTGTTATTAGTTTGTTGTTCCTTATATTTATAAAGCCGTAGCAAAAGGCGAAGAGCGTTTAATGGAGTTATATCCGTTCTACTTAAAAACGAGATTTTTTTTGTCACATCCATTTTTCGTTTTAACGAGATATTTGTGTATTTTTAAAGGCTCTGCCTGAGAAAGCATCGCCATAGATGCGAAACCAATGAGAGCATATTTTATATCTTTTGTATGTTATTTTTTTCAATTCGAAGTGAGTTCTAACCGCCTACTCTGAGAAGACGCCACGGTAGGCTTAGAGCGAAACGTTGAAACGTTGACATGATTACATTGAAATTAGCTGATCCCCATTCTTTATCCGCGCATAATTCTTTTCTTGCAACATGTCTTTTGTGTTGGCGATCATTCTTTATTCGCTGTGCTGTTATTGTTGTTACATATATTCATTTATCATACAATAAGTGATACTGTGTGCATAGATTAACAAATGTGTTTTCGTGTGAAATTCTCATAGGAAGCAAGAATGGGTGTTCGAAATATGGTGCTTGCTCTTGACGATAAACCCATCTAAAGCATTATTCTCTGAAAGTTTTACAAAGATTCCAGTCTAACACGCTCCGAATAATTGTACATAGAAAGACGCAACTTTGCTACAACGCACATGAAGGACTGCATCATGATCCACATGATGCAGTCCACGATCTAGTGATGGTCATGCGCCATGATAACTTTCTGAAACACATCAAATAAGTCAATAAGAGATAACCTACATGAATGCATTAGTAATTATGTACGTATTAATTTACCAATAATCGCTCTCTACACTTTTTTTTAGTCACATATAATAAATACGAAGAATAAAAAGAAAAAAAAACGTTACTATATGTATGACTTGCGATAAACTTTTTTGTAAAATGTCAATTTTGGTTATTGTCATTAGAATATTTTGACATTTTCACACTTATTTTTCAAAGGTTTTCCTGACAATGTGAAAATCTATGAAATCGGGGGTGGGGAGTGATATATATATATGTTATATCTTTCCGAAATATAGGTAAGTGTTTTTGAATCCATATCATTTCAAAATATAGTACAAAATATTCAGTACAGTCGAAGGAAGTCAAGAAGAAGAATGCCTATCTAGGACAATCGCAGTTATTTAAATCCTCTGCTAATAAATTGTAAAGCAATCAAGGCCTGCCATGGAGTGTGCCTTTGATCAAGCATCTAAACAGCTTCGCAGCGATCTGTTCCATCCAAGTCCGGTTCCAATGGAGCGACGCGTTAAGCTGGTTATCCACCGCTTCATAGCTCTATACCACTTCCGTCCTAATAAATATAAATGAGAAAATCGCTCGCCATAAATTATAGTGTAACTTCAAAAGGCTTTAAATATGCATCTACTCAAACCAAAAGAAATAGTTAGCTGCTGATGAAGGACAGGCTCAATTCCGAACAGATCGGTTTACAAAGTAGCTCCTAGCAGAACTCCACATCAAGACAAACATAATTGTCTTCTGATTTAAAATTTGCCACTAATCCAGCGAATATAGTTATCTAAGAATTAATGCAACGTCAAATGTGATTAAATCTTCGTGAATGTCTTATAAAACGAATAGCGGTCAAATATTTAATCGGAATCATACGCCATTGATTTAAATCGATGACAATCGCAGATACTCCAATTGTGACCATTGTGACAAATATTTGAAAGAGACAGTTCATATAATATAACGGCACCGAAAGCCGGCTTATTTAGGGCTATTTTTTAGAGGCCTTGAAATACGGACCCTTATTTTTATAGGGCGTCAGGTTTGGCTCTCTGCGCGGTCAGGAAGCAATTGTTGGTTTTTATTTAATTACAGCTCCATAATATCAAACTTTTATATGTTTTAGACCCTTCATTTACCTTTCAACTACTATTTTTCCTAATGTCTTTTATAAGACAGCAATTCAAATTAAAAAGAACTATTAGCAGTTTATCATTTATTAAATTTGTCAGAAATAGATTTGAATTTTAAAAATTTGCCTTAAGATCAAGATATCAACACATATTTTGTTTATGATTAAATATCCAATGTTTACCAAATGCCAACCATAAAAAAAATCACTCATTTTAGGCCAAATTTGGTATTTTATTTTTAAGTTGTTATATCATATATCGCAAATTTGCTCAGCTACTTCCCTCCGCGACTCGATTCTCTTCAATAAAATATTTTTATTATATATGAGATGTTTCTGGATTCAGAGATAGCTAACATCAAAAAATGATGTTTCAAAAACATTATAGATTTGTTTTTTTTTATTATTTTTTTTGACAATGTTTAAAGAAGTTTTCTATAGCTATTTCCCTAGAATAATAAATGATATTTAATATAAGTTAAGTAGATTAGTGGTATTTCTACTGAATACCCACGCAACATACTTTGAAAACCTGCAAAATTTGCATTTTGATAACATTATAAACCTATAATTAAATTAATATTAGAACAAATAAAAATAACATTATAGATCATATAAACCTATATGTGTATTTATATGCAAATTTATGGTGATAGGTAAGCAAATTCGGGCGATATGATCGATTTTGCGGTTCTAATCTGTACCATTTTTATCTGTAGTACAGCCGGTGGATAACTGGCTTAAATAATAGTGTGGGTGCTCTAATTACAGGAGAGCTTGTAAAATCTGTAACACGGTCGCACAGGTGTGGTCCACTTCAGAGAGGATCGATAACTTCATTTAAAATAAATATATTAATATTCATTCAATCTTATTTTAATTGTAATATTTTTATATCTAAGACTATTGTCAATATAGGTACATTATTCTAACGCATAATTAATATAGTTATACTCTGATATAGCCGGTTAAACGCTCGTTCTGTTTCGAACGTTGTTCGTCTCAAAATGATTTTTGTTGTGTATCGAGCACGGCAAAAATCACAAACATTGAATCAAAGAAACCTAATGGATCACTAATACTTAATACTTGATAAATAAAATTAATTTAATTAAAAAAATAAAAATAAATAAAATTATTTTTATCATAAACAATCTTGTATGGTACGCTGCTATAACCTTCAAAGTTATATTCAACTATTGTGTACGCTACCTTTAAATCCTGGACTTTCCTTGCTTGCAATGTTCACGGCTATATAGATACTCTAAATCGAATCAACATATCTCGGTTAAATCTAGTTAATGTATCACGAGATAGCGTTAGACTAGCCGCCGACGAGTAGTTTCTGATATGAATCTGTCTCCCTGAAACAAGGGTGCGCCATCGTTTATTTTTATACTCTTGGAAAAGATAATTGATATAATAAAGGAAATAAAAAAAAAGTATAACATATTATCTTAGTAATAAAACTCACGGTTGATCAACAAATATACTGATTTTTAATAATTGATAATTAATCTAATTATGACGAAAGAAATGACACAAAAGAAATGCATTTTATTTTCGTAATACACCTATATAATCATTGTATCTACCCTCGACACGAGTGCGATAGATACTCCTGGTCTATCGAAGAAGATGATCTATTTCGTGAGGAACACTTTGGCCTTATGCATAGTCGGGTTAGTGTACTGCCTATAATGACAGCACATGCATTTTCTTATCGAAAGCGTTCCACTCTGTAGTGGACGTGCTTTTAAACCGCCCTGTTTCTTCTAACGCCTTGTAAACAATAGAAACTATGAATTTTAAATTTTTTTGTTGAGTTTGCATCTTTGCGAAGTCAAAGTTATGCCTCTGTAATTTTATTTTATCGATTTTTGTATTTGTCAATAAGATATATAAGTTTTTACACTATACTACTACATTATGCTTATTTTCTTTTATTGACTTAATTGAATCTCCTATACACCCATTCGCTTGCAGGCGGATAACGTAGAGAACTACTGTATTATAGACACATACTGCGTTGAAACAATAATCAATACCAAAAGCTGATAAATACTTAATACTATATAATATAACGATTAAAATGCAAATTTTATTATTCGTTTTATTAATAATCTATTTTACGTGCGTGCATTTTCACAACAAATTAAATAACTTTTAAGACATATTCCAAAACAAAGATATATGTTCTGTAAAATATGGCCAGATCAGAAAATATTTAGGGCACAAGACATTATTGTAATTTTTTAATATAAACAATTATCTAAGCTAATTTTTCGATGTACAAAGCAGAAGAGAGAATTATATGGTAACGTTTTCAGTGTAATTCTATCGGTCTTACTATGTGCACAAGATGGCGTATTCCCTGCAGGTTGATCACGGTTGACATTAAATAGTCCACCTTACCCTGTGACCATAGTTTTAGGATAATGACAATAATGTGGGGAATATAGAGCTTTGCATGGCGTCAAGTGGTGAAGTCGAAGGACGCTAGGCCGCGGAAAGGAGAGAGAGAGAGGGGGCTATTGACTCCTGGCTGGCGGATGTGTCGACACGCTCCGGCGCCGGTGCATGACGAGCGAGCGCCGAACGCAGCCAAACCTAGGTTCGTTCGCTTCGATCCGACAATGCGGGACACGAAAACACCTGCGTCTGCGCCTGCGCCTGCGCCTGCGCCTGCGCCTGCGCCTGCGCCTGCGCCTGCGCCTGCGCCTGCGCCTGCGCCTGCGCCTGCGCCTGCGCCTGCGCCTGAGACAGCATGCAAGTTTGTGACTATAGCATACAAGCAACCGCGCTCTACTCATCGTCGTACTACAAATCGCCTTGAAGTAGACAAGGCTCACTCCTAATGTGTTTTAATCTAGTTTTTTGAAACCGAAACACACGTTACAAACAACGAATAACCTCAATCGTCCTTAAAGTGAAAATTAAATAGATTTAGGTTAGGTTAGGTTAGGTTAGACGATTTAACCCTCAGAAGAAAGCTTAAAGCAAATAATGTTGGAATTAATTATAATCGGAACGGCAATTCTTGGACGTGCATCGTGATCCAGAAGAATTTTCAGTAGAGTTCTCCTATAAAACCCATACACCTGAGTGGGTGTATGGGTTTTATTCGAGAATTTAACAAAATTCCAAAAAAGAGGTCTCTTGTGCTTCTGACCCATTTGCTAAGCTCAAATGCGATGGTATTACGTTACTAGGGCCGTAATGATCCCATCTTGAGTAGAATCAGTTCACAATTAAAACAAACCCAATAAAAAAAAAACTCTACATATATTGCGATTCGGTTCTCACTAATCGGGTTTACTTTAGGAAACTTTTAACAAATTATATATATTTTTGAGTCATATGGTTATTTTTAGTTTGCGTTAAAGAAAAGCGCCGCCCCCCCCCCCCCCCCGGGTAACGAACCCAAAACCCCGGAGTCATAAGCTGGAACTACCAGGTTCGGATGTATGTTTTCGTTGGATGCGCTCCGTTCCTCACTTTATGTATGGACGCTTTAGTTCGCTGCTAATTTGCGAAGGAAAAGAATGTCTATTCGTTTCAAACCTCGTCTTTTGCGAGGCTTGCTCATTTCCTCAATTTAGTATTTTATTACGAGTAGGTACGTTATTCATACTTTAAGAATGTAATTACCAGAAATATACAACGTCTTAAATTAGCCTAGCGAAACGAAAGAACATTTTATTTTAATATCAGCGTCACAGAATAATAATTACATATATATATTGCAATGTTATTTTAAGGTAGGCGAGAATTTGAGGTAAAATAAATGCCAAATCACATATGCTACATATGCTATACTAGTATGAACTCGCATTGTTTAGTTTGATTGCCTTTAGCTGCGAGGAGAAATTCACAAATGCATTGGAATAAAAAAAGTTCATTCGCTCAAAGGCTCGGCGCTACGACTTTCGACGACGAAAGTCACAGCAACTGCAAGTAAGCCTCAGGTAAAGTTCAACTTTATAGTGTTTACTTAACTCTATCACTATCCCTTTTGCTTCTTGTTCCCAGCGCATATTTTTACATAATTAGTACATTCAATTTCAATTTATTCCAATTTTCGTACACACGTATAACTTATGCTTTAATACAATGAATAGTGTATAATATTATATACATATGTTGCTAAATATAAATCAGATAGGTAATTGCTGACACTGATTATCCCAGTTTCTAGGCAATCTGTACCAAAGAAGAGAGTACGTCGTTTTTGAAAAAAAAGTATTAAATGCAGACACTATTAGGCTAAAGATATTATTCAAAAATTTATTTAAACGGAAAAAGTAAAAAAAAATTTACAAATTATATGAAACAAATAAGCAAGTATGCCATATTATCCATGCAATGCCATGATATTTATGACTATCATAAAATGATTGCATAACTTTAAGATATCTTTTAACATGGCTTTGCAACCAACGAAAGCCGCTGATTATAAATAGTGGGTAGCCTAAGGCTTGTTGGTAAGGTTGGCTTTATATTTGGGATCTATTGTCTTACTTTTTTCGTTTTTGTGTTACCCGTTTTCTTACTGTCATTTTGAAATTCAAAATGCTCGATGGCGTTTGACAACATCTTCAGAGACGGCGAAGTATTGCTTAATGATAGTATTGCCAACAACCAACTAAAATTAATTGTATTTTATACAATATCCATTTTTTAATTGCATTTTTGTTTTTTCTTTTACGAAAACTGTTTGAGAGAAGAATACTATTTCACCAACATAACTGCAGTTCGTTGCGTCCTTTCGACTTTAGACTTTAATATACTTAGTCCAGCATATTATGTGTATATCGCACAATAATGTTGATCGAATAATCTTGTTTAATGTGTTATCGATGAATTCAAAATATACACGTTTTATCGAAATATAATGACAGTCGTTTTCAAGGCAACCCAGTAAAAACAAAACCCCGAAAGACCCTAAAACAGCTTTTTCCGCAAAGCCGAAAATTAAAACAAATCGCAATTGCAGATAGTTTTCCTGCTGTCGTATTATACGCTGTGTTTTATACATCTAGGTATTACCGTAAGTGACGTGAACAAAAAAACCTTCATTGTTCAAATGTAACGGATTTTAATAAAGGGTAATGTTTTTTGCGCAACTTAACGGACGGCGGTTGTTTCTATTGCGAATACTAACAGGTTTTTATTAGTTTTTAGTTTGTCGCTTTTAACACTCTGTGTTTATTTTATTTTTTTTATTGTCAACTGCTGTAAAGGTCCCACTTAAGGTGAGTATAACATTCAACGAACGTTGAGTGAAATGTTTTCGTGGCACATACGGCACATCTTTGCGTCATATGTTTATCGTGCATTTAGCGTTACTATAATAATATGTTTATTTTATTAGTATTTATCACATAACATTACAGGGAACTATTGCATTTTGAGCAAAAAAAAGAAACAGTCACACATTACAAAATATTTAAAGCTTCTTTGTAACTTTTGAAATTTTCAATTATGCAGGGCAAACTTTTGTGACCGTATGCTCTCAAATTGAATAAATAAATAAGCATATCGCATGAATATCGCCCTTCTATACCTGCAACGAAGATTAAGTTTAAAGAGATGGCGTAATTGACGACCACTTTATTGGACATCAGGAACGTAAAAGTTACATCATTTTAGTATTTTAGGTTTACCCTAAATCATAAATAAAAAAGCGTATTCAATACCTATGTTATGCTTAAAAAACCCTAATAAAAATAGCGTAGGATAATATATATGATCTATGTACATATAAAAATGGATGTTGGTATATCTGTCTATTGGACTTCGACACCGTTTAACCGATCACCATGAAAATTGGCCAATATAGGTATTTTTTCACGAAGAAGGTTCTTATGCTATTACTGTCTCATCTCGAGAGCCGCAGGAACGAGTTGTCCCACGCCGTAGGCGCCGTTAAAGGTAGCTGCGTAGAATAGGACAGAAGGCATTACTTATATTCAGTTTTAGGTTAATTGGCACCGGATGTCATTGCAATAATATCATTTTGAAGTAATGAATTATGACAAAGGTGTTATTGCAGTGAAAATATTTACGTCATCAACAAATAGCGAAATTAAACAGTATTTAATCAAATTACAGTCATCATATAAAGTTAGAAAAATAAGGGTCGTTTGAATCTTGTTGAGCTATTGTCAATAATAGAAAATATCATTTTTTTTTCATTTTTAATCAAAATTTGTCAGCGAAATTGCGTTCTGAAAGTGTAAGGTAAGAACTAATAATTGAAAGGACAAAGTTAGAAGTCCGAAATTGGCTATTTTTTTTTAATTTTCTAGATATATATTCACCTTATCAGAGCCTTCCATACTGTGATGGTACTTAATTATTGAGCACCAATAAGTTACAAGTGTTGGATCTTTTCGGACGAAAATCACGTTGATAGATGATAGTTAGGTAAATGAAACACAATCATGATTTTTTATTGGAACTCGCTCGTTTGAATCGCCACCAACATAAGCGCAATACTATCTTTCGGTTGAACCCTCTTAAATAATTTACTAATTAAACAATACTAAAACTGATTCGAACATGGGCCGATTTGGCAATATGTTGTTTGAAACTAGTGATAAAATATAAAAAAACGCAACAAATGGGTGTACTTCTATGTATTTGTAATATATTACACAATATTTTATAATATAATAATATACAGCTATTACAATATTCGATTAAACATTCATTTTTTTACACATTTGTTTTAGCAAATCAAACTCCTGGATAGATATTTTAACTTATTAACAGACATTAAAAAAAGAGTTTTTTATGATAAAATGATCAGGACAACATATTCATAAAAAGTCGCTTTTCGAGCGCTTACTCTCACTAAGCATATCAAATTATACCAAATTAAGGGACTTGTAGAATTAATGAAATAATTGCAACAGGTGTTTTATCTTTAGAGGATGACTTACAGTAACACTTTTTAAAAGTCAGTATTAACCTTACTAACCTTAATTAACCTATTTTTTTTATATATTAAGGGTGCTATTATGAATACCTGAATAGAATTATGTATAAGAACATTAATAGCATTTTTGTTATGCGGAAAGCTATAAGGTAAAACTGACAAAATATTGAAAATTTTGTTGTATATATTTTTTAACATTATTTGTTTCCTAATACAACTTTACACTTAATAAAATCACCAAACTTCTGTCACCCGCCAGCAAAAAGATTATTCTCCCACTAATAATTGATATGACGTAAAATAAGTTTTTATAAGCTATAATAATTTTATATATTTTTTTTTTACTTTGCAACAATTTTACATTCTACTCCATTAGTAAAAAAAAACCAAAAGACCATAAAAAAAAGTTTTAATTATTGCAAGCTAAGAAATGCGAAAAATCTCTAATGTTAATTTTATCGTCCACACAAAATCATCCGAATTTGTTAAAATCTTTGTGGCAGATCGGATCTGATAGGATGGGACCAGATTCCGCGATTCGAGTGGCTTGGAATGTTATCGCTTTGCGTGTTATCTTAGCATTGAAGCAATAGCGAATTCGATGTGTTGTAATGCCTTTTACAACTCCTTCGTTTCATGCGATATACGACGAATGATTACAATGTCGACATCCCACAAACCGTTCTATTATTTTTATGCATCGCGTTCGTTCGTATTTTTTTAAATGGAGCTGGTACAGTGTGAAAATTGGGATGCTAGTGAAAGAAATAGTTGAGAGAAGTTTAGGAGTGGCCTTCTCTAATGATGATGATAAATTAAATATCGTGTAACTACAAAATGTTAGGCGGACGTTCGGACCGGCTGTGAGGGTTCGACGGACAAACAAGGTGGCTGGCGATAAATAAAAATAAATCTTATTATCATTTTTTGATGTCTAAATAATTGCGTCCATAAAAATATAAAAAAACATACCAAGAAATAATACAAAAACTTCTTTTTGTTAGTATTGTATGTAGTATGTATGTGTTGTTTTTACGTATGTTTTTATTGTTAGTATGTATATTTTAATTATATGTCTGAACACTTATGTATTTTCTATCAAAACGTTAAGAGGCCTTAGAACTAAAACAAATATCTTTTACATTAATATTTTAAATAATTATTACGATTTAATAGTTCTTACAGAAACATAGTACAAAGTATCTCGACCAATAGAATATTTGATAATAGATATTCTGTATTTCGCAAAGATCGTAAAAATCGTGGAGGGGATGTGTTCATTGCAAACAATGGTTTTGATTTTATTCCTGATCAAAATTACCAAAACGCCACCGAGGAAATATGGATTACAATTTAACTCAATAATCACAAGATAAAACTCTGATTATGTCGCCGGGCTCGAATCACTAACTCTTAATAAATAACTTCATTAATAAATTAAGTGACTTCATTTTTCATGACTCTGAAGAAACAAATTACTTAATCCTCTGTGACTTTAATTTATCAAACATTACACGTGAAGAGGATTGCAATAATATATATTATACAACTACTCATTTCGCCGATGAATCCAGAATTTTATTTACAAACACAATCTATTTTCTGAATGGAATAAAGAATGCTCTCGGGCGTACACTAGATTTAATCCTTGCAAACAATTTACTTTACCAATCCGATTATATAACTGTTAATATCGCAGATTGCAATCTCGTCCTGAACATATATATCATAAATCGTTAATAATTAACCTAAAGTTAAAAGACAAAGAATTGACCCTTGAACAGCTTTTCATAGGGATTTAGAAAGATCTTTCGCGAGAGCAAATAAAAGAGAAACCTCAATTCACGTAGAACTAAGACCTGTTTGTACCCAAACTTAAGGTCTACCATCTAAATAACAACATTATTTACATCACTCGTTGAATGTTAATGGATAGTGGGTTGGAATACATGACTGGTTAACTTTGGTAAAATCTTTCAAATAACTTTGATAATGATTTTCAAAAAATGGATCTTTCTCTTTTTTGAAGTCTCTTAATAATGGTACTATGTAACCTTTATACATTTTTGTGCACGTTTCCTTCTACCTAAAATCTAACTTCATAAATGCAATAATTCATAATTGTTGCGCATTGTATCAACAAACATAGTTGACACTAGCTGCACTTATGTATTGATAAGGAAAACCAAAAATTATTATAGCTTATTGCACAATGTCAACTGAGTGCCTAAAATTTCCTCATAAAAGTCAATTTAGTGCTTCTACGTAGGAATTACTTTTTATTGCCGTGCAACAAAATTTAAAATTTATATACGTACTTCTTTTATATGGGTAGATAAATGATGTGTCAATGTGACGTCTATGATTTGTTCATTATTAAATACTTTAATTTCATTAAATTCATCTCAATCTTATTTTATATTCAAATATCTTAATAATATAGATATTTACTTGAAAAGCACTAGACCATAAACTTTGTTAGATTTTACTGGTATGTGTTGTCGAACACAGCCACCTTCACATTCACAGTATTTACGAATTAAAAAAAATACCTTCCAAAAAACACAAAAACTATTGATCTCAGAATAGTATTTCTAACAAAGACAGTTTCATAGAATATATTCTCGATATTATGCTTATTTAAAGCTACCATTTCACCCCTTTTCTGTTATACCGTGTGCTAGTTGCAACCATTCAAGTATTGATACGCAATAAAATTCTCTGTTACCGTAACCAAATGCTATACTCTGGAAGTCGATCAGCGCCGAGTTGCAGACCATAAACTCGATAGGTTTGACCGAGCTATAGACTCGACGAGTCGTACTTGAATAGGGCTGTCACTTTCTGAAAATAATAACTGTTTCTAATCGGCTTTGCCTGATCTCACGGAGCCCTAGTTTTTGACGTTTTGAATTTTGATTTTACAAGCCTCTTGTATCAGTACTTTTATATGATAACAAAATATTAAATGCAAGGAAGTAAACGTCGCATTATATTTAACGGTACTTTCGCGCTCAAGCGACTTGTCCTTGCGGACATTATGGAGTTACATCATTTTACTGCATACTCTAATGACCTCTGAAGGTAGTCAGTATCAGAAGTATTTATTTATCTTTTTCAGTGGCTATTAAAAAAACTTAAGGATTTTATTATTATTAAATAATTACAATATTTAGTAGCTAGTTCCGGTGATTTAAAAGTTATATATTAACACATATTAACAAAGAAGTTCAAAGCCATAGAGCATACCGCGTAATAGAGCGTAATAGCCATAGAGCATAATAACGCGTTATATGTAAAGATTTTTACAAATTGAAAATAAAACGTTGCTATTTAAATACCAGCTGTACTTTTATCTTGCATTTTCTTAGTATAGAAAGGATTGCAGTTAAACAACTGTTAGTGTATCGAACAACTTCAAAGTAGCCTAGCTATAGCTCTTCATTCAATACCACTCGACTATATTCGAAGAAAAAGGGTTACAGTAGTATGCACAATACATGCATAGAAAATAACAACAATTTTCGACGATATTTTAGATATCTGAGAGTTCTTTTCTTAATTTCTAGCATAAACTTGTTATATAATTAAGGTTCTTTGGAGAAAGAAGCCTTTAATGAAAGTAGGCCAAACAATTGAGTTACACACTACAGCTATACATAATTTATACATTTTACAATCACTTATAATTATCAAGAATCGATACAATTTTCAAGAAAAATACTCTGATAACTCCTTTATTCTCTGAAAAACTAGTAGAAAACAAAGTGATTATACAGTAAAATTATTCGTCTATACTCACGCTCCCAGATAAGGGTGGATTCATTACACCAGCATCTTTTCATCTCTGTTCGTGTCGTTTTGTAGATTCCCTTATGCCTTTCGTCTGTGTGGTGTTGTAGTTCATCAATGTAATAAATGGTGTTGTTTTAATAAATCATTGCAAGCGTACGAACCTAACCTAGACTTTTCCTGGCAACAATACTTATTATGTACTTTTAATTGTGTAATAACACAATAAGACAATAGTGATTTTCTATTTATTTTTTTTTTAAACAGTATTAGTGACGTTTTATGTATATTTTAAAGTTTTTAGTAGTATTTTCCATGAAATCTTTTATTTAATTTGCTTTGCGTTAGTTAATTTTTTTTTTTTAATAATGCCAAGTGACCACCAATGCTGTGTGTATACATATTTTAAATTAAATTTTATTTTATCTTTTGTTTTGGGTATTAAATATATACCAACCTATTATAAAGATCTAACTTGAAAATATATACCCAAAGATGCCCCATACAATTTATTAATCAATATGGACGATTTCCTTGTTATTTTCGCGGAATAGTGAATGTTATTATGCATCCATTTTACTTTCTTGTGGAAAGACTTCGAATCGTTCTTTCCCTCTCATCGTCTCCTCTCTTTCCTTTCTGTACTTCTGCGTGACATGTGTGCGTGTGTGTACTAATTGTGCACAAAACAAACAGCAATGACCGTTTTCACACTAGCACAGATTCGAGCTGAAAAGCGCCGCGTCGTTGCCAACCCTGGCCCTTTTCATAGCGACAACCTCTTCCATTCCTATCCGATGTCGCCCTGGTTGGCAGCCTCGCCATTTTGACTCGGCCGGCGGCGTCGCGTTGCTCGATCAGCTTGGTCGCCGATCACTCCTACAATACATAAGATTGGTTTTTTTTATTTATTAATTTATCCTAACATACATACATGTGTAACATACACTCAATAATTTACTTAAGCATGCGTAATTACTTTCGTAATCTATCGTAATCGTAACCGTACAGAAATATGTAAAAATTATTACATAAAAAAAACTAATCGGATCTATAAATATTAAGTAATATTTTTTATCAGTTTCAGGCTATTTTAAAAAGATCTGGTAAAGGTATTACTGATAATAATAATTCATTTAGTTCGGGGCTTTCACTCCGCGAACATAATGCGCGTTCTAGCACAATGGTAATTAAAACGACACTCAGTTGCTGGCATTATAAATTAGTAGTTATGTAGCCAGTTATGTCTTTGTATACCAACGATCTTTTAAAACATATATATAGGTCAACTGAGGGTGAAAAATGCACCACGCCCAAGTACGCCACTTTGCGTCGAGTACACTCCTCGCGTGTCATACGTCTCGCTTGCTCGCATATGTCATCGCGATAAGTCTATCCAGTATGGCGGAGTGTTGCAACGCGCGGAACGGCGGGGGGAATCTACCGGTGTCAGGTTTTCACAAGGACGATTTATATGACTTGCCGTATCTATATGTTTTAAAAGATCGTTGCTGTATGCAGTATATGTAAGTATATTTGAGTGTATATGCGTATTATGCCAAAACAGGTCTTCCTACTTACTTCAAATTTTATATAGGTATTTTAAAAGACCTGTGATGATGAAACAAAATTATTAGATTAATGTAATCCTAAGTTACATTTGTAGAACATATGCCAAAAATTCTTCCAATTAGTCTAGTGGTTAAGATGTTGAAGTATTAACTCAAAGGTCATTATGTTTTGTTTGTTATTATTTTTTTATTTTACTTGTAAATGATTTCAAAAACCTGTTGTGTTGCGTTGTATAGAGATAGCAGTAAAGATCATGTCTGAGAATAGCTAGATCCTGAGAAATTTAACATCAAGCACCAAACCACCAACCTTATTATTTTATTTATGGATCCTACGTGTTTACATAATATATAAAAACATTTTATAACAAGACTACGCGCGGAGATACTTCTAAAAAAAATATGGGATATGTTTAATATGAAAAATTGACAATAAACAATATGTATAAGTACCTAAATAATAGTTCTATCGTATTCCAGAATGTGGTTGTCTATTTGTTAAAGCATTTGACTATGGATCACACCATTTGACTATGGTGAGTCATACCATTTTTCATCACCACCATTTCCCCTGACTCTCAAAACAAAATTTAGCTTAGTTGAGTAGAACTCGAATAAAATGTATATGATGCAGGTCAAAGCAATTTATACAAACAAATATATGCAATTACATTAATGTAGTAAACATTTTTAAGCTTTTTAGTAAGTACAGAGGCATTAAAAATACTGATAAAATAACTTTGAAAGGATATAAATTCTTTGCGAAAGAGAAAATATTCAGCAAGGAACCCTCGGCGTGTAATTTATTATTACTTTTAAATTATAGGCAGAAAATCGTGATTATACCGTTTTAAATTATGAAATGCGTTGAAAAAAATAGAAAATCTTTAATAGTACACAATATATGAAGCTATTAACTTTAATCTGCTTCACTGTCGAAAATCTAAATGAATAGTACCTGTCTCAGATAAGGTTAGAAAAATTAAAAATAAAGCAGTGGACTACTACTCCCTGCAGCATAAGCACGTAATCTAAACAAATCTTTAATATTTTTTATCTGAGTATCTGTCATATTTTGTATCGATCGTTTGCCATGTTGTATGATCGATTTAATATTATCTTACAAACATTTTAAAAGTCCTTAATGTAGAAGGTGGAGTCTCTTTAAACCATACTGCAGTATAGTATACGCAAGTGCAGGCCCTGAGACTGTTAAGTCTGTGTTTCAATAGCTTGTATTAAATATTAGAAAAATGCGGTAAGAGTTGTAAGATTACACAAACAGGAGATAAGGCTGATGACAACACGTTAAACATCAGATAAAGAATAAAACAAAATAGATCCATCTCAATCTCATGAAGTTTTTGTTTTTCAGTTTTCGAAATCATCTGCAACAGAGAGCAACAGTATGGACCAGAATGGTAACTTGTCCATCGAGGACCCACCGGACAAGGATGTGCACTCTGAAATAATACGGCTCACATCCAAAGTTGAATCTCTTGAATGGCAATTAAACCAAGTGAGTATATCTCTTTTTTCTTTTTTACAACCTACCCCAGGTTGCCAAGTTCAATAGGTGGTCAAACCTATTTAGAAGGTCATAAATCCTCTAACTGGTCCCTCATATCATGTTTATCCAGTCTATATACTTTACCATTGTTATTGAAAAGGTTGGCAAAGTGGCACGTCTAAATGATCCCATAAAGTTGATCAAAAGCACAGAATCAAAAATAGCAAAATAATGTTAATCTGTGATAATAGATTTACAATGGGCGCGAGTGGCACTACCTACTTATTTTAACTATAATTTTACAGGTCGAGAGCCCCTTAACCGTATAACTTAGATTTATGAAATGTCAATGCATGTTTTAAAAAATGGTCCTTCACTCGCAGGACCGTAACAAAATAGTGCAAGGTTAAAAAATCAAACATGGAGTTTGGTAGCAAAATTTTTTTTCAATTACAACGGGTTTTGTAATTTATTTGCTGAAATTTATAAAATATCATAGAAAACAATATTCACCTACCCTTTAAGATATTAAAAAAGCACAAAGTCGAAACTTATAAAAATCACATTTCTAGGGTAATGGCAAGGCTGATCCATTTGATTTTCATTTGAAATGATACTCGTTTCTATTTTTGTTTTTGATGATGTTTGCCATTGAAACGCCATTATTCGTTGTAGATTATTTTTGAAGAAAGCCTACAATTTGTGTTATAGGTCCTTCCATACTTGCCATGTTTGGCATCCTTACGGCAAGTTGTTTTTGCATTGGATGCACATTCTATCCCAGTGCCATAAAGTCAGGGAGGTACAGCTATGCGCATCTCCGCCATATTGCCTTTGTTGATGAACAGTACTACCAAATTTAGATTTAGGGCTGTTAGCTTCTTTTTCGTTAGAGTTAAAAGTAGGTGAAGTGTGTGATCATCAGCTTTATCTAAGATATTAATTAATAACCGTTGGATTTAAATATGATAAGCGAGAGTAAATAAACCTCTCACCCGTACCAAGGTGGTTACCTTATAGGGTAACTCCGCTAAAGTGACAATTTTATTTGAGGTGTATTTTTCTATTGCAACACTTTCTGAATGAACCTTCTCCACTCCATCAAATGCTTTCTCAAAATCTACAAAGATCCGATAAGTGGAGGGCGCCACATCATTGATCATTGACCATTGCAGGATTGATATTTGCAGAATTCAGATTGATCTTTAATTGCCCGTTTAAGGTGACCTTAGAAAGACGACTTTGCTGAAAGTATTTAGAAGCATAAGTTTTTCCACTTGTCATAACTGATAAAATGACCTTATTTTATGAAAAATAATTTTAGAAAGATTTTTTTAATGTTAAGCCTTTAATTTGTGTTCTAGATGGAGGTCGATCATCAAATGCACGAAGTTTTACTAGAGCAAATGACACAGTTCTTGGAAAGAGTTCACGTAAGCTTGGATGGAAAATACCTTGATGAAAAGGAGATAAGGCAATCTCGTTCAGGAATATCACGTTCTAAATCAGCTCATCATGTGAACAAAACTATGGAGAGGATTAATGGATACCAGTCAGCCAGCTGCTTAAATCAACACTCCAAACCCATGTCTGTTAAAGACTTCAGGTTAACATCAAAATTGCCTGAATTTACAAATATTTTACGGTATGACTTTTTTATTTTGTATTTTCTTTTTTATTAATATGCTTCAATTTATTCTTTATATTTGTAGTAAATTGTCTTTAATTGTTTGGTAAGATTAGTTTAGCTTATTTTTTACCTTAAATCCACTGTTTTTTTGCATTAGCCAGTTAAATAACAAGTGGATTATAGTTTAAACATAATCTGCGATAATGAATTAACAATGACTGTAGGGTCGCTGGTTACCTCTGGGTTCGCACCATCCAAGGCATAAAAGTGGCCATAAAAAAAGATCATATTTTATTATGTTATGTACTAAATTAAACTTACGATATTAAAAACTATTTAAATGTACTTAAAGTAACTTTCCAAAGTTCAAGCTAAGACATCATTTCCCAAAGTATTGACTGTTGTCTATTCACCCTGCATAAACATAGTTTTTTTGCAATTAGTCTTAAGTTTGTTATTATTACTTTATCATTTTTAACTCAATTTTCAACCCCATTACTGTTGCTGTACTTATACTTGTGCGAATCATTTTACATTCCAGGTAAACAAAAAAATATTGGTTAGAAATCTGTTCTCACATTGTCACGATTGAACTCTATCATGATGGGTCTGACCCTCACAAATATGTTTCATGGCAACTATGCTCACAACCCATAATTGATGTATTCGCCTTCTTTTTAATTTCAGACGCAGTAGTGACTCTCTAGTCGATGTTCAATACACTCCTCAAAAATTAGCCGATGAAGCTTTCAGACTATTACGCATTGCGCAATCTGTGCAGAGCACCTGCGAGACAGTCAACGATCGCACTCAGGCATTCCACCAAGACTCCAAATCTAATTCAAATGAGAGGGTAAACATGGCTAATAGTGCCTGGAAATCAAAAGTTGCAAACTTTACTGGCAAATCATTTGGGCCTGCCGAAAGGCTTAACTATAGTGAACAGGCTATCACTAATAGTCAAGTTGAAGCAACTGAAATATGTGAATCGGTGGACGGGAACACTATATTAGATAAGGAGATAAATTTTCCATTAGAAAAAAAGTACTCTAATGGTAGTACTGATATTCCTTTTGAAATTGAAAGTGGCTTCTCCTCATTCAATTCATTTCAAGATGTGGGCCTTCCTTTAGGCGTTTGGTCCACAATTAGTACAAGAAATGACAATGAAAAACTAGACAAACCAAAGATGAACTCCCCTAGTTTATGGCCAAACAGCAATAATAATAATAAAAAGTACCACTCAATGTCAGGGCCACTTGATGCCTGTGGGCCTATACAAAAAAATGAAAATAAAATAGACACAGAAATAGATAAGCATTCCAGGAAAATGTCCCTTCGGAATAAAACTTGTAAAGAGAATAATATTCATCACAAAAAGTACAATTTTTTGGGACTACCAACACAGCCTACCTTAAATTTCACTTCGCAGAATGCAATTATTCAAGATGGAGAACTTACACATTTGTATGATGAGTCATTTTCTAGTGAATTTTGGCAAAATAAGAGTGATTTCATGGGTCTTCCGTTCCAATCTTTAGATGTCAAAAATATTGTCAATCCCAAAGTAATCAGTACTAATGAAAGATTTTATGTAAATGCCAATGAGGATGAAATGAAAGACGTGCAAGACAAACTTAAAGTATATTGGGTATGATATTACATCCAAAACAATGCGCCTCGCCCCGGCTTTTTACAATAGTAACTTCTTAGACCTAGAAATTCTTTCTTTTAATATATTATCGAAATGTGGATACTTGATTTAGTTATTATGCTTTGTTTTCATAAGACTATAAAGATGCCTTTAAATGTAATTAATTAAATGGACCGTAGAGATATAAACAATATAGTACAAATTTGATTTAAGTAAGGTTGTTCAATATTCTAAATAATTATTATGAAACATAGATGTTAATTAACATTTTTTTTTATTTGTTATATCCGCCAAAAAGTTAAAATTGTGAAAGAAGTTCTGTAGAATTTCTCTAAATCATAACATTTATTTTATTTTTAGGTAGTGTGGATCAATTGTGGACTTTTACAGTTTTAGTAGAAATATATCTTTTTTGTTTTTTAATATACTAGTTTTTCCTATCCAAATAAGCTATAACAATTAAGCAAAAGCAAACAAATAAAAATCAAAACTTTCAGATATTTTCATAGATTATATTGTATATGAGACATCCCAAAATTAATGATGAAATGATCAATTATTATTGAAATTAACCCGAGGAGTGTAGCGGATGCGATTATGCATCCTTGTAAAAATGTTATCCCATGGAGAGGACGCGTTAACTCCTCCACAGGATTGGGTTTATTTATTGGCAATTCCGGGATTTACTTTGTCCATCACTATAAATTCTTAACTAACATGAAAGTCCGATTTTAAGGAGAAAAAATAGCGAAAATAGGTAGATGAATATACCAACATTATTGTAGCGAATGGTCGCCATTTATATGGCTGAACGGGCGATTATGCGGTGCCGTATAAGAGTATCTATTATGTTTTTTTGTGTTTATAAGAGAGTACAAGATATTAGTTTTTATAATATGCATAAAGTATCTAAAGGTGATTTTGTTAAGAGAATTGCAAAAATATTTTACGCAATTACAAGAGAGTCCGCCATTGAGATCACCTTCGAAATAAAATCTGGTATTTTGTATGTACAAATATTTTAAAAAGGTATTCCGTGTGAAATTTTATTGAAAATAACATATGTATTGTAAAATGTATATACTCCAAGATACTGATTTTGCAAATTAGGCGTTTCAGAACAGTTGTCTTGTTTACTTGTTTGGGGCACTATTGACAAACAGTCAAAATTTTTAGTTTTATATTTATAAATTAAATTACAGACCCCCTGGGGTGATTTTCGATTTGATCTTATCTTCCAGTGATGCTTTAACGTCAGAGTAAGTCAATAACATCATATAAAATATCTCAAAATCGAATTCTGGCTGACATTTCAGATTTAAAATCGAGTTTGTTCTTCATGAGGGGGATATGCTATGAACCAGCCAATCAGAGGAATCGGAATAAAATTGTAATTAGAATTCTTTATTAAGAAACTTAAGATCAGATAAATGTAAATTCTATAATTTAAAGATATCGCATGGTAAAAAAGTGAAAGATGTTACATAGGTTTTTAAATTATTTATTTAACACATTCTGCTCCAAATGGAAAACCCGTGGTCACAGCGATGCCGCAAACGGAATATCAAATGTGGGGCTGCCACCCATTTTTCAAAACATAATTGACAAGGTCCAGGTTGCCCAGGGCATTTAATCTCAATCATCATTATTTTAAACCGGCACTATATTGAACATTTTTTTAACAACTACTTTTTTTATATACGAGCTCACTTGCATATATATTTTATATATAGCTCTATGATGTGAACGGAATGTCTAATAAAGAAAATATTGATTTCCCTTTAACTTTTATATATTTTAAAGATTATTGTAAAATTTATAGCAATTTTATGTAAGCCTAAACAACTAAACTAAACTGGACTGAATTAAATAATGTATAAAGGGTATTATGATAGCCATAAGATAAATCATAGCTATTATTGTTTGTTTTAAATTCAGATTGTAACACATCTTTTGCAAAATTAATAAATTTTTGTGTAGGTACTTATAATAACCATACATTTTGTCATAAACCCCATATCTGTGATTATTTTAGTAAAGTTAATTAGTTGATAAATCACAACTTAATAATTGTTTAGTATTAATTATCTAAGGTTACTTTTTCAATAATAATATGATATGAACCTCTCAATCGTTTTTATTGTTAAAATTAAGTGAATAAAATTGAAGTATATTATTCTTTTTTTTATTTTTCCTTGCTATTACCTTAAGGCCAAACAATCAGTCAAGTCTTATTAAATTGCAGCTTATATGAAAATTTCATCAATAGTCCTAAGGATTTTGATCCTGTGAAGGCTAAAAACAGCTGAAGGAATCACAACTTTGCAATTTATAGGTTTAAGAATTCTATTTTAGTTTCAATGGTGCCGTAAGCCATTTTTATTCGACTATAAATTATTTATTCTGCCAGTTTCCAAATCATAGTAGGAAAATGAAATATGAAGCTAATGAAAACAGGTTTTCATTACAGACAACGTACTAAGTACTAGCTAACATGAAAATACCGTATGTAGCATAAAAATAGAAGTGCGACCGTGAGACCACTTCAGAGCAGTGTTTGACGCTGTTTAAAAGAATCAGACGAAGTTTCTACGTCGTTTCGTGACCATCGACGAAACATAGATCCACTGGTATACACCAGAGACCAAGGAACAGCCGAAACAGTGAACTTTACCCAGTGAACGTGCTCCGAAGAAGGCGAAGATTGTCCTATCGGCCGGAAAGGTGATGGCCATCGTTTTCTGGATTTCACAAGGTGTGATCTAAATCGACTACCTGAAGAAGGGCAAAACGGTCACAGGGCTCTACTATACCGAGTTATTGGGCCGATTCGACATCGAATTGCAGAAAAAACGGCCCCATTTGGCGAAGAAAAAAGTGCTCTTTCACCATGACAACGCACCGGCTCACACCTCCACCATCTCCACGGCCAAATTGGTCGAATTGGGCTACGAACTGCTGCTCCATCCACCGTATTCTCCAGATTTAGCCCCATGCGACTTCTTTTGTTTCCAAACTTGAAAAAGTCACTCGCCGGACTGAAATTTCAGTCGAATGAGGAGGTCATCGTCGCTACCGAGGCCTACTTTTCTGACCTCAAGATTTTTTTTTTCAGACTGGTTAAAGAAGTTGGAGCATCGATGGGTCAAGTGTATCGAGCTAAAAGGAGACTATGTTGAGAAATAAATCACCACTTCCAAAATTTTCGTTTTTCTTTTGTAGGCTAAGTACTTATCGGACAACCCTCGTAAATACAAACATTATGACTTGATATTTTATAAAAAATACAAATACAAAACGAATACAAAAAATTAAAACATTTTTAAATTTCATGCAAATCAATCAAATTTTAATAATGTCAGGTTATATACTATAATGAACGAAAAGTACTTTGTTTTTCATAGGGGTTGGTAGATTAAACTATCACCACTGAAGAGCAGTTTATTCACTTGGACCGGTTCCAGCGGATGCTGATAGATTATATTTCGTAGTAATTTTTCAACACCACAAGTCTTCCTTCAAGTTAAATCTTCTTTATTGAAATCTGAAATTATCGATTTTGCCAAAATTTATTGTGAATTTGTAACAGTAGTGGTAGAAGTGATTCTTCATCATCACTGGAATCTTATATCTTGGCTTGTGATGTGTTTATTAGCGAAGATTGTTTTCTGTTTACCTACCTACCTTCTCCGTCTAATGGTCCAATTATATTTCTTTTTGTATTGCATTATTCCTGCCCTTCTATTTTTGGGTAGTGGCTTCCAAATGTTGATTGTACGAGAGAGTTCTATCCAACATCACTCCCAGGTATTTTGGAGTCTTCTTATATTAAAGCTTTTCCCCATCAAAAATTCATTCATTGGATAATTATTGCATTGTCTTCAGCATATCTAAATTTTCAAGACTGCATCGCTAGCATGTCACAGCAAAGATTGAATAATAATGGTGCCAAAACCGATCCTTGTGGCAGTTAATTGTTCAATATGCGAAATTGCCTGTTTTTTCATCAATGAATGCTCAGAAATATTAATTTAATAGCATCTTCTGACCAGGTTGATGATTTTAGCATATGGTATAATGTGAAGGTATAATTTGAAAGATAAACTGATGTGATTTTTTTACATTTTACATTAAAAAACCAGCTAAGGCCGGCCGCGTACTTTTGTTAGCCACCGGTGGCGACCATGAGCGTCTTGTTACGGCCACCGGTGAGGAACACCAGAGACAACTACAAGTGGCTGCGTGTGCGCCTGTGTCACGTTAATAGCGGCAGTCATCACAGCAAGTGCAGAGACTCTCGTCGTGACTATACGAGCTTTTACAATGGAGCTGATGCGTCTGGACGAAGAGATTAGTATCAATTACTTAGTAACTGACATTTATTATCTAAATAGAGCGTCGCCAGCTGCGGGCTTTTAATTAGGGAAGGGTAAATTGGTATTTATTACTTAGTAAATAAGATATATTATTTGAAATGAAAATAAGTGAATCATATATAAAAAAAAAATAAATATGAAAAAAGTCACACATGAATCCCGGGACTCCATTTCATTTTCATTCAATTTCATACTAGAATAGAGAATAAGAACAACCCTTTTAAATTTTCAGAATATTTAAGAATCGTCTTGCCTTGTTCTTATCCTATGAATAAACATTTATATATTATTATTATTATTTATATAAACCGCTAGGATTGTCTTTTGAGCAATTCTTTTTTTTTCTTTCGGCATCCATTTAATGATGTTTAAATAGTGCACACGGTGTCCCAAGACTATTGCCGAAGACTTAAGAGGTGTTTATGTTCCCTATTACGTGTACAAAATTGTATAAAAAAATGTGGAAATTATTCATACCCAAATTTATTAGCTTTATCAAAGCGCTGGTGTAAATTCCCTTTGTTCTTTCATTTGCTCGCTCGCCACGCGGCCAAGCCCGGTCAAATAGCTTAAATGGTTACAGAATTCAAACAGTTTTTATGTTTATTAAATTACTACAACAAATAACTTCAAAAAAAATTGTAAACTGCATCTTTATTGTTCAAAGTTATGACAGACAAATTTAAAAACGCGATTCACATCAAATTAAGGTGACCACGATAGTTGTCTAGATAATTTATTATTTTTAAAGGTATCTCCTATTCTATTTGCCATGAATAAAATGGTAAACTTTAAAAACAAATTATTTTTTTCCTACCTTCACATGAGAAACATTTTATTAATGTTTGGATCTATTAGAGTAAATAGGATGCACACACATATTAATGCTGTATGTAACCGAGGATGATAAGGTTAGACATTGTATCACTGTACTTTCTAGTTAGGGCATTGGCTTTACTCTAACAACTTATATTAATATTTTATTAATGAAAAACATTAGTAGTCACAAAACAGTTGTCGTAACATGGATCACAGAAATAAGTAGTACAAAAGTCTTCCTTAGTACAGAGTCAGTCTAGTTAGTAACGTAGGGAACAGCATACAAGTAATACTTAGTATGTTAAACTCTACCGTATTATATACTTACTGTAACTAGTTGGATGGGTAGACATATTTTAAAATTAGCCAGCTGAGCATCCCTACATAACTTGAATAGATCCATAATTAGTTAGAATACAATAAAAAAGTTAGAATATCCTTTGCTTGGTAATCTTTTTAAGTAGTAAAGAAGAATATTTCGTTTAACTCTCACAGGAAGTATCTAAAAGCCCAAATTATAAGAAGAAAGGTTTATTCATAAATGTGAATGTGGATTATCCTTAATCATATCCATGCTGGATTTTGCTCACCAGCATACTCCTTTAAAATTAATGGTATTACTGGCGACTGCAGTTCTCCGTTGTAAAATATAGTTTTACTTGGGTTGTTTTTTCGGTGTTGGTAAATCAATGCCTGTAAAATGATTTCAGAATGTTCTGCAGCATATTATAGCAAAGTTATCTCTACCTCATACCAGATTTGGCCGAGTTTAGTGTTAATGTAAAATAAAATTATCAGCCACTTAAAACAATGATCCTAATTTCTGTAATTAACTAATTTCTTAATTTCTGTGTGATGTACTTAACACATTATGTTAAAAATCATTTAAGCACATAAAAAGCAATGCATGAGACAAAGTATTGAATGCAGCATATGTGTTCAAGCATGCTGTTGAGAAAATAAATAACAAATATCACAAAAACACATAACATTCAGGACAATTTTTCATACAACCAGGACAACTATTTATTAGAATAACAAACTAATCCACTCTCAAATCAGAAAAGAAAAAAAAATAAAAAAGGACTATAGTTACTGAGTTTCAAGCCTTGGGACATACCAACTAAAATCAGATGAACATGTCATTGTCTTGGATGATCTAAATTTTACAATATAGGCCAGTCGAGGGTGAAAAATATATAATTTAACATTAATTGCAAAAGTTTTCAAATATTGTCTTTATTCAAAATATTATGTTGTTTATGTACTGAATTTGCAACTTATTTACAAACCCGGAAATTAAATAAGTGTTTATTTTTCACAACAAATAAATAAAAGTTTTGCAAACTATAATATCAATTCAACTAGAGTTTACAAATATAAATATAAATATAAATTAAAAATCGGTAAATGCGACTGAACGAAACTACGCATAAACGAAACACCTCCCTGCCCGGTCGCGGCTGTCCGCTTATTAACCAGGCAAACGGGGAACATTGCCGGAATGAGGCAAAATTGAATACCAACCAAACAATATTTATTACCAAAAAATCTTTATTTAACTCTCTTTTTAATTTTCTATTCTTTCAGTGTCTCAATCGGGTTGCAAATTTGAAGATGAGTGTAAAATTATAAACGCTAATAACACTTTTCAAAAATTTTGCGATTTCTGGGTTCGTAAATGAGTTACAAATTTAATTAGAAATTGAATACATGATTCCTAATAAATAAGTAAAATTTGGAAACTTTTGCTTTTTTGTGAATTGAATTATTATTTAGACTGGCCTAATATGTTCAGATTGTATTAATAATAAATGCTTTATTTGACACGCATAAATCTGGTACATAAAGGCGAGAATCTCTATTAGCTAATACGGTTATAAAACCCAAAATAAGATATATTATATTTTGACAAGGGTAAATATGTGTTTGTCCATTAGTGTGAGCATGTTTCTTACGTTACTTTTTCAGTTTACCAAATAGACTTGATAAAAGGAAATATTGCTGTATAAGTTTTATCAATTACATATGTATAATTTATGTAGCTTACACAAATGCAATTAAAATTTCAGGATGCGCTAAAGTCATGTAATCACTGCCAAAACATTAAAACTGACAATAAAGCTATCCCAATATAAGCAAAACAGCTTCAGCAAGAGTGCAATATGGAAAATGACGACACATAAATCATATACCAATCGAATGATTTCTATTCATTGGTTTTAAATCTTTTTTATGTACCTCTCTTTTTATAGTATCACCACTAGAGTGGAAACTGTTTAAAAGCCGATCAAAACAGTGGTCTTCAATGTTGCAAAGGTCCACCACTGTTAGGCGATGATTGAAGTAGAAACCTAAACTTTGTATGCATACTTCAAGAAGTGTGAAATGTTGAATGTATATATCTAAAGCATCATCACATGAAGTATGGACTCAAATAAGAATAGCACTTTCTGTGTAAAAGCATTCTAAATAAAATTTACTTAAAATGACTTGAGCTTGATTATATCAACTAAATAAACTGTACGAAATGACACTAATGTCATTACATATAGTACACAAATTCTAGAGGGTAGTTTAATTTTCAAAATGTTGATTAAGTAATTTGTTGTAGGTAACCATTATTGTTTCAGTAATATCTCTAACCTTGAAAATTGAACATTTCTCATAATGTTTGTGTCCATTTGAATTATAGTTCGAAATAAAGCACTAGGTTTATAATAATTTGTGTAAATTTTACATGTGGAAAAACTTAGTGAATGAATTAGTGAAATTTTGAATTTAAAAATTAAAAAAACATTTTACCTACACGATTTTTGCATCTGTTAATGACATTACATATATAACTATTGACTTGCATCTTGTATTGTTGTGAAACTTTGATAGTACCCTGATCCTAGAAACCATTCAATATAATTTAATTTAACTATAAATACCACAGTAACGGCATATATTATTTTGTTGTACTTTTAGGTTATTTAATGCATTTGTTACTACTGTTAAGGATTTTAAAAAAATACATGAATGTAACAGGTATGTAACTGTAATAAAATAACATTAATTAAGAAATATGCTTAAAAAAAGGCAAGATATAGGTTATGTCAAATGTGTCAAAAATTATACACAATATAAAAATAACTTAAACTGAAATGATTACCCAAATAATCAATTGAAACTGACATTAAACACAAAGAAATTAGATAATACACTAACAAAAAAAAACTGTTAATTTTCTAACAGAAAATTAAACAAAATTGTTTCAGGAATTGGCCTGATTATAGATACAAATTTGGCATTTGAGTCAATAAAAATGTTAAATAATAATAAATCATTTCTTATTATCAATACTTAAATCATATTCGGCGTTGAAAATGACAGAAACAATAAAAGGAAATATTTTTAACACAAAAACTAAAACACCAAAACTGCTAAAATACTCAAAAGTGAGATTCAACATATACCAATATGAAAAATAGATGTTAAATCATAAACAAACGCTCTCTGAACTTTTAGACTAGCATAGTTAATACCTCTCAATAACTAAACTATGAAACTCCTATTTAATTAATATATTATTGCAACAATAAATACATAAAACTATCCTACAAAACAAAAAAAAAAACAAAGGAACAAAAATTTCAATTAAATAGCAGCCATTATTTAATACTTAGACAACCTTTCTACAGATCTCAATCAATTACAATAAAAATCAAATACATAGGCTTACCATAGTTTTCATTTTACAATTAATTTGCTTTTATGGTTGGATGTTTTATTGTGAAAATCAACCAAATTTCATTTTTAAGTATTGTTATACAAGTAGTGTAAATGTAAGTGGTTGCATAGTGGTGAGTGGTTAAACTTATTGTTTAAAAAATGTATATCCTGGCAGACTATTTTTCAACTTAATCTTACGAAGCTTGATCTTCCATAAGAAGCTTCAATCTCTAAAAATTCTCTAAAGGAAGAAAAAAATACCACTTCATCACTATATATTATATAAATCAGTTGGTGGTATTTTTGTATTTGTTTATTCGTGGCAAAAAAACTACAAAACTGATTTGAATAGAACTTACACTAAAAGAGTTTTAGAAGATATTTAGAGATTTTAGAGTTATATATCATATAATGATCACATAAGACGGCTGAACAAATTGAAAAATAGTGAAAGAATTTGTGAATTTTCATAAGATATTTGAAGGATACATTATTTTCTATTGAAACATAATACCTCAGATCAAAAGTTCAAATTTACTCAACATGTTATTGATGCAATTGTGACAATTTTTTTCAGTTGGGGGGGGGGTACTAGAGTTGTTCTCGGGAAAACTAAACAGTTAAAGAAATCCACTTCAAAACAAAAAAGTAAGTGGAGCAGGTTTATTGTGTACTTTTCTTAATATTTGCATATTAAATTTATTGAGACATTGGAAAATTGTAAAAATCTATGTACTCAATAAATGAACTTGAAACTTGAATTTGAAATAATCAGATTGGTTGCATTAGCTTCACAGGCTAATATGCTTTTGACTATGTGTTCTTCAATAAATCGCCTAATAACGTTTTATTTAATATTGATTACATTTATTTGCATTTTTAGGTTTGTTTAATGAGATCAAAGACAAAAAGTATTAAGATTTTTCATAATTTGAAAACAGATCAACGGATTTTAATAAAATTTGGTACACTTTAAGTTAGAGTCTTGATCGTCGCTGAAAGTGTTGTTAAAGCCAACCGCAGGGCCTAGCTAAGAACCCGTTGCGAAACTCAGGATTGATAACTAGTTGTATTATGAATAGTGGTTAATAGTAATTATATATCTTGTAAAATGTTTAGATAATTATTTAATTAGGTTTAAGTATTTTACATAACTATATGTGATATTTTTTTAATAACTGTAAATTGCCTGACCCAATAAAAGACCTAATTTTTACAATATCGATTTTTTTAATTTCATTTATTAGAAAGCGTTGGGTATGGGGTCCATTTGAAAAATAATTATAAAGGTACCAAAGAGTAACTCAACTTAAGATCATAATATTTTTCAATGTTTTCAAGAACTATATCGTTCATTTCGTCAGGCGATTTGCTGTTATTATAAAATATTCATTTTAAATGTATGTTGAAATGTATGAGAAAAAAATAAATATGGCTTTATTAATAATCGGTATAGTAAAAATTGCTACGTGGAAAAGTTAAAATTGAAATGATGATAAAAATAACTATAATTTGGTTAGGTTACCTTAGCTTTTTAGCAAATATGCATAATAGAAACATAATTAACACTATTTAATAAGTTAGGCATCCTTTTTCTTTTAAATGACATTTTTTTGCCTGCTTGCAAATGCTTAAGCGTTCCTCATACATGAACATTATTATATTTAAAGATCTTAACAAAAGTAGTAAAAGGTGTTACAAATATTACTATTTATGAATTGAAACTAGAAATACGAACGAAACACTGTTAGTAAAAGACAAATTTTTACCAATTATTGACAAAAGACAATTTTTGTAACGTTTTCTCAAACATACATTACTTATTTCCACTATTAAAAAAAAACAATTTTTACACGCGCATTGGTATAATAACTTCATACAAATATGGTAAGCCCAAGATAACATAAATTTAAACATTATACAAAAGTGTATATTTAATTTCTAACTAAATACATTATCCACACTCAACTCAGGGGTTTTAATTTCATGTCACATAATCACATCATAAAAAAAACATTCATTTGCAAAATACGACCGTGCACTTTCTGCATTTCATAAGATGTTAGTAAAAAAAGACTAACTGGTAATAGCCAGAGCCTCAATAGGAAGCGAACCTCTCCTTCTCAGTTGACACAAAGGCCTCTCCTCTAAATCGCAATTGACCCGACGCAACCAATGCTGCCATCGACTGTCGTTAGCGGAAGCTGTATTGCCATCATTCGTTCGTCTGTAAGTACCTTTGTTCATCATACTTTTAGCATTCAAACTGTGTCTGCCTATCAGCGAGCGAACAAACCTGCCTTCGGAAGGTGAAATTATTGGAGCGGAGCCTCGCCTTGCGGTAGGCAGGTCACTCTCAAGAGTTAATTTTGTGACTGAAATTTTATCAGTTAGCATCATTCTGTCCGAATCTGTAAATTAAAATATTTGTTAATACCGTACTGTAGTAAAAGGACAGTTTCTGAAGATGAGATAGAAACATGAATAATAGTACTTCGGAAGTTCTTAAATCTAAAACCAATAAAAGTCATGTTCATTCTGGTACAGGTGACATTATCCAAGAGTGTCACTAACTTTAAATTTATTAAAATAACTGTGTGTTATTATTATGCATTTAAGTTTACATTTAAGGTTTAAGGTTGCATTTATTAAAATAACTGTTATTATGCATTTAAGTTTACAATTAAGATTTAAAGTTGCATTAAGTTGTTGATGCTTGCAATTTTTTAAGATTCTATCCATAAAAAATAAATATTATTTGTGATTTCAAATCATAAAAAGTTCAAAGAGCCCTACCTGTTTAACCTGTCAAGTGCCCGTGCCCAAACCAGTCGTCATAAAAATGTGTCAGTAGACCATCCATGCCTAGACCCATCCTCATTATATTTTTTTTATGCTTGGAGCATCATTTTTTTCTTTAAAATTGTCCATTAAATTCACTATAGAATTTTAAAAAGAATAACATTTTGTCTCTTTTGATATGCCAAAAATTTTAGTTACGCCTAGCATACGAATTGCGTTATATAGATTATTTTGAGTGTGAATTCTTATTGGGTTTTTGATTGATTTTTAACATTTATAAGTGATTACAAACTATTATTTTTTTACAATATTACATAAACATAAAATTTATATTAAGTTATAAAGATGTTTTTATCCAACAAAGTGTTGAAGAATTATAAATATTTTCATTTTGTATAAACCATGACAGTGTTCGCCATGTTTCAAGAGGTCAACATCAAAAGAAAATAAGGTAATTTGTATCTTTTAATATATTTGTATGTAAAAACATTTGAATAAACTATTTTGTATGAAATTTAAATGTTAATATATAGGTATTGTAAAATGAATATACTCCAATATGTAAACATTGTAATTCAGTAAGGCCTGAAGGATTTGTTGATAAACACACGCCGTGTTTATCAAACCACAAACATTTTTTTTAAATATAAATGTTTTGATTTAAAGTATAACCTCTTTATGTTTTTATTTACAAATGTCATTGTTAATTGAAATAAATAAAAGAGATATTCAATTTTTTATTAGTATATCAAAAAATTACATTTTCAAAATGTTTTTTTTATTCTGAACGTACCTTCTTTTTTTTATATTTTAAAATTAAACATAATTTTAGTGAAGAAAACATGAAATATGAATAAATTAAGTTACTCTTCAAGTTATAAAGCAAAAATAAAAATAAAATCTGATTGTTTCTATAAATAAGTACTATTACATAAGAAATATTACGGCACAAGTGACAATTCTCCTTAAGTGTCTATGGGTATTATTTTTCTTAATTTCTACTTATGGTAAAAAAAATATATTACTTATAAATAGTTTTATATGATTATAATGAATTAATAAGAAAACGGGTGATATCACTTTATATTTATTTTCATTTGTTCGACATTTTTTATACATTTTGTATAGTTAGTAATAAAACCAATTGGTTTTATTACTAACTATACAAACGAATTTCATAAGCTATTAAAAATAGTACAGGTTATCAACAAAACATACATAGTTTTTCTAAAATAAGCATTTTAGTAAGCGCCCGTAATTACACCATTTTTGAAAATATCGCCAGGCAGTTTGCAGTTATTTTTCTAAAAGTGGTTTGACAGGTTAAGACCAGAGGATTTACAATATATTAAATCCATGTTCTGAAGCCACCCCTAAATGTTATATTATTGCAAATTTATGTAACTAATACTCATACAATTTAAGAATCACTCTTGCACTTTACAGAGGATCATTTAAACCCTAATTGAAACATCAAATTTTAAATCTATCTGACAATGTCTACATATACTTGTAGACTTGTAGAAGGACTTGTTTGGTCTTGTCCGAACAAGTCCTTCTTTTCGATATTTCATTTTTTATGAGTTCGTAAGTTCTTATGGTATGTGAGCAATCCAAATACAAAAATCACTTTCAATGCAATTTTTTGAAATCCTATTTACAGTGAACATAAAAAAATATTTAGCGAAACTTACTTTCAATTGTGATTGCTTCATTAGGAACAGACCCGCGGCGGATAAATTGACTATGATTACCATTCTGTTTGTGACTTCCATCAAAAAGACTTGAAATAGGAACAGAGCACCGACGCTGTATGTTACTGTGCCAATCGAAGCGATTGGCACAAGAATCCATATTCGTGATCCATATCAAATCCATATTTTCTTTTTCCACACTAAGAGGGGTGTTAGATATTTCTGAAGTTTCAATATTACTATTTTCAATATCAGTAAATATTATTGGCATATTACATGTATGATATTCATCATTTTCATCAGTCTTTTTAAAATTAAAAGTATCAGTATTACAAAGTATTTCGTTTTTCTTATATGTAGACACATCTAAAATTGTTTGGCTGATATCAGTCTTGGATGAGTCGCTCGGGCTTGAATCGCTCAAAGTGACGGTAAATTTTGAAGCTTGACCAGCGGAAGACAACAAGCGAGTCCTTTCTGCTGCGGCTTGAATAGGCGGAAAGGTTTGTTGGCGAAGTAAACGAGCTGCTGTAGGATTACCTCTTAAAACACTGTTTAGGCGATTGGCTTCCTGAGTTGTCGTAATGGATGCAATAGAATGCTCAAATTGTAAATTATCAGAGCTTAAGTGAAGATCCACTTTAGTTGATGAGCCTTTACGATGCAGCCTCGCTGTGATGCTAAGCGCGGAATGTAAAGAGTGATCGCTGTCATCTAGACTTTCATCATCATCATCGAAATTAGAAGATCGAAGTAAGGATTTGCTTTCTACGGGAAGACTATCTCGGCGATGGAAGCATTTGTTGGTCGTGTTGATAGGCATGGAGAATCTTCGACCAATGCCTCTGTTGGACTCACTCATACATCTCGTTACATTTTTCAGTGGATGCAATGATTCTCCACTTTCTGATATGTCCTCAGTTGATACTTCATCTATGTCATCATCAATTACTTCTGCATCAGATATTTCAGTATTTGTTTCTTCAGCAATTTCTTGTTGCAAAATTATTTCCCATTTTACCTGATTCGTATTGAGATTTTGCATCATCTCTAGTGATAAGTCTGATTTAAGAAACTTGTGCCACTGGATTAGTAGTGGCGTAACAACAAATTTGAAAAATCCTGTAATAATAATACATAAATAATATACTCCAAATAAAAATTAGGAATACTAAATTAAGTATATATTTAAATTATATTTATAAATTGATTGATTAATAATGGAAAATGTCAAGACTAAGTAAATAGATTGTCTATACCCAAAAAAATACCATAACAATTGCTTGAGTTCCAAACAGTCTCGTGGAAAGATAGCATCCCCAAAGACTACCTTATCACATCAAAAACATATATGAACTTCATTTCAGCCTATCAAGAAAAATTGTTTTTTTATGAAGTCGAGGTTACACTCGCGTTGCTCCTTGCCAAATCCAACCACAACCTTCTTAAAGATCTAGGGCTGACCGAATAACATAAAAATCTTCTTTAGTGTATTTTGATCAAAGTATCTAGCATAAAATTGAATGGTTTCAATGTCTACCAACTCAGTGCATATCTTTTTTGATAGAAGAGTTTCCAGAAGTCACAAGCTCGAACCCTAGTTGGTCAAACCCTAGTAGGTTGAACTCCAGTAGGCCAAACCCCAGTAAGTCGAACCCTATTTGGTCGAACCCTAATATGTTGGTCGGATCCGGCCAGGTTGATCAACATTCATCAGTTGAACTCACTTCAGCAACATTTTGCGCTAATAAAAATAATAACCGTATCATTTAATTTTAATATATTCCTTAAGGTGTACATTACAAATAATACAAAAGAAGAGAAATCATCACTTACCGGCTTGAATCTTAGGTATTGATGTGGTATGCCTATCGCACAAAGCCGTAACGGGAAGATTCAGTTTTCTTTCATAATCTCCCTGGCGGAAAAATTCTTCACAAACTTTTAAACTCCACTTGCGGCTAATATCCCATGGTCTACATGGGTTTGATATGTCAGCACACTTAAGGGCTATCTGTAAGACAAAATGTCTATGCTCTCCGAGGCTCAGATCTAAACATGAAGTATCCAAAAGTGTCTGGGAAAGCAACAAACAACTAAAAATTATACACAGCATTCAAAGAGATAGTAAGTTAACATGAAGTTTAAATTACGCTCGCTATTAAACATTTACAGAAAAAGATATTAAGTTTAATTTCGCTATGCAAAATCTTTACATAAATAATCAAAATAAAACAAAAGGCAGAGAAAAACAAAATAACAATAAAATACCTTTATATTCAAACTAATCAATGAAAAGACAATTTAACACAAAAAAATTTACCTTAAACTTAGCTAAAAACTCTTGTTGTCTCGTGATATCAGTAGCGAGTATTAGGGAACTAATTTGTGACTCAAGTTGTGGCCGAAAATCGTTCAATTGATCAGCTAAACCACTCTCAAGCAAACAGCTGATTGCCGACCTCCAGTGATGATTCTCCAATACGGAAGTATTCTAGGAAAAAAAAATGTTATATCCCAGTGGTGGCATATAAAAAAAAATAAAAATAGTAGCCATATGATAATGCCATTTAAGATGATGCTTTTTAAATTGTCTACTTATTCAAACTTAAAAACATTCTCACCTACTCTGCTGCTAAATTTAGTGATGCTGCTCCACCATTTTGCACCATAAATCAATAACAAAGAATTTAATGAACTATGTAAACAATATCAGCTTTATAGCAGATATAATTAAAAACATTTTATGGCATTAACGTATTAATTTTTAATTTTAAGCATTTTATTAACTTATCATGAGTGATTTTTGCACGGAGTTCTAAAGATCATGACTAATTTCCCCATATTCTAGAGACAGCTGCTACTTAAAGGAACTTCCAAACTCTAGAGCGATTAAGGCACACAAGCTCTCAAAATAAATTCAGTGAAGTTCTGCCTGTATTGGATTTGACAGTCAGGCCCACCTGGTTTTGGCATCTAGACGACTTATAAATAAGGCTCTCGAGATAGAGTTCGAACAAAAAAGCTGAAAGGACTGATTACAGAGAAGTAATGTTTGGTGCACAGATTCTGTTAGTGGAAAATTTTAAAATTATAATAATGGTTTGTTTCACTCTCATCCTTATGTTTGGACCACAAAATGCCCTCCACACCATCAATGAAAATTGTGATAAATAGACTAATAATTGTAATACAAAGATAATATATACCTGATAAAGAGTAGCCAGATGATTAGAAGTTGAAATCAAAAATGGCTGATTTACTCCTGGGTGATCGACATCATGAGCAACTGCAGCAATGATGGAGGCCAAAATTTCCAATGGTTTTAAATGTTTTCTTATCTGGAAAGGAAATTAACACTTATTTAACTTAAATTAATTAATAGAAACAGATTGACCAAAAAAAAGCATAAGGCAAGGAGAGAAATGGCATTTAGAGTAATAACAAACTTATGTAAGGAAATTAAATTAAATCAACTAGATGAGATATTGAATAATACATTTCTATGAATATCTTTATAACACTAAGATAATTATTATGATTGTAATAAGCGTACAGCTTTAAGCACATGAGAACATCTTACAATACCAGAAATAAGATTAGCTATGTTGTACATTAGGGTGGAGCATATATAGGTTGTGTTTTTTTTTCAAACGTATATCGACTTCTGATAGAGGGTAAGTTGACAAATGTTAAGGTTAAAAACATGTTTTTTTCACAATCATCTGGTAACGTCTTCTGCCTCAGCAATGACTTAAAATTTCGAAAATTTATTTAAAATCTGCATAGCTTTGAAAGTCAACATTAAGAATATTAATTCGTATTGGGATGTTAAATCGTATTGAAAATTATATTTGGACAATTATACAAAATACGAAAATCATAAAAAACAAAATAAAAGTTAGATTATAATTACTTGTTTACAAAATAAAGATAAATATTCGGCCCTAAAATCTCTTAATTTTAAACGTCGACATAATGTTCCTCGGTTCCAACTTTGCTTTGATGGTCTTTTTTGTAGTGATGAAGAAGCTTCTGTCATAGTCTTTACAGACCGTCTGACTATTTGTACATGGCATGGAAAATGTATAAAGAACAGTTTGCCTTCACCATGGGAATGGACATAAGACAGAATTTCATGGTTAGATAAATCCTTTGTGATCGGTTCAGTCATTTTTCCGTGACCAATTTATTAGATCTATATATGTTGCTGCATTTAAATCAGTATTTAGCAATTCTTATAAGCTTGATTTTGATGATTGCGGATTACTCTTTCAAAAACATGCTAGTTCTTAGATATTCATTCAAATATAACAGAAATTATCGACTAGAGTACAATTTTATTGTTATATCATTGCCCACATAGTCGTGTAGATTTTTTTAGTCAAAAAAACTTTTGTGATTTGATTAAAAAAAAGCGGTAACGAAAGACAGTAGTAATGAATATAAATCATTACACATTTTCATAATTTTTACAATTCTTTCGCAATATTTTGATGTAGTAATCTCAAATGTTTCAGAATACATAAAAATAATCATTAGGAAGTTTTTTTGAACTTTTTCACATTAATTATTGCCACCGCTCAGCTCCCTGTATATAATATCAAATGATGAACCAAGGCGGTCCAGTCTATATACAAGCAAAAAAACAAACATACATCTTTATAATATAATAGTGTATAATTGTAATAAGATTATATACAAAATAAATATTTTTGCTCTATTGTCAGAATTATTTTATGATATTTATGGTATAATACTATATTCCAGAACCCACTTACTATCAATCATATTTTGCATTAATTAACATATGTATTTATTTAAAACTAATCTAATACACAAATGTGCCATCAACCAAAAGTTCTCGTAATTAAAAATAAGCAGTAGTCCGCAATTTGAGTAAGATATTTAATTAAGTGGTCTAGATGCAAAACCTGCCATCATAAATATATATATATATATATATTTAATGAGAGTGTGATACATAGTAATTGAGCTGTTTTTCTATGTTTGACTATGGTCTCAATTCCCGTCAATTGTAGTGAAACGTTAATAAATTGTACGACAGCAAACTTTGAATGTCCAAAATAAAGGGATTTTGAAAATCCAGGCAATCAAGATACACCGCTTGCTTATTGTCAAAATCATTAAAAAAAAAGAAATAATCTCATTATTTTAAAATCATGGTCTTTAATTTCAAAATCCTCCAAATTTCCTTTTTAATTTAATAACAAAACCTGCCTAATTTCAATGTTGCTATCAAAACTCTCTGTCTTCAAATTTAAAATATTATTAGTAATGTGTAAAAAAGTGCAAAAATGTTTGTTTTTAAAAAATGCAATGCCGTAATTTATACAAAAAATAAAAAAAAAAACAATTTTTCATTCATAATAAGTTTTTCCTCCTTCATGAACATTTTGACTTTTCGGACGAGGGTTTTGATATGAATGTTTTTTTGTTGTTGTGTTTTAACAATATTTTTAATTTTATTAATGTTATATTATTTAGTTCTTCCATAGTAGATTACTGAAATTGAACAAATTTCAGTCATTAAGTCCACTTTGAGAATGTTGTGTCCCCGCTCCTGCTCCAGTACTCCAACGGTGATGTAGTTTAAAGACATCCAGACATTCATTCATTGGAATACAATTAAGACACTGAACTGGAATGATTTTAACCAACTTCATTATGATAATAATATTGAAACTTTAACTGTCATTTTAGCAAGCAACTAAGAAAAAACATCTCGTAAAATAAATACATGCAGTCATTTTTATATGCATGATTCATTGTTTAAATATAATTCAAAGCTACATGCAAAATGCTATTGTTTATTTGCTATTAGTCTTAGCATCAATGATTTACGGAAATACAGTATTTTTCTGGATCAATGCAGAGTAGCCAAACATAAAAAGCTATGAAATAATATCTCAAAAAAATACTACAAAAAATAAATCTCAATGTTTGTATTCATCATGGTAAGGCTAAGTCACAGCGATATTAAACTAGCACCAAACGATGTTTCTATCCTTATTTCTAGATAGAAGATAAAAAAAATATGTAATAAATTTAAGTCAATCATGAGATATTTGAACGTGACCATCTTTTCATATAAATTTAATATTGTACAAAGCTGCTGACAGTTTAAATACTGAAGAATCTTTGAAGATATTTCCTATGAGACTGTCAAGTCAACTAGTAATAGTGAATTAAAAGCAGCACATTGTCATGGTGACATGAAATGAAAACTTTACTACTAGCCAAGTTGAACCTGTATGTACAGAATGTATGATGTTACAAAATAAACAAGAGCTGTTTATTTAGGTAGATAATAGTTATTACAATCAAACAAACTCTGCAGAGTGTGCGGGCAAGATACTCAATAACTGGCAGTTGTAAAAACCAATTTAACTAATCTAAAGCCGTTAGAGCTGGCCCAAAAATCAGTTCTGAGAACTATTCAAAGGTGCCATAAACGTTTCCCTTCCGATCAGTTGTTCACAGACTTCGGGGTATTAGATGTAAGATAATCCTTCATAAAGAAGGTAATATTATATGCCCAAAAAAACATAGCAAATATGAAAAAAAAATAGATCATGGTCATAAAACAAGAGCACATAGTGATGACTTATTAGAGATACCAAAAATGTCTACTAGTTTTGGACAACGGTCCTTAAAATTCTTAGGTCCCAAACTCCACAATAATCTTCTGGAGTTTATAAAGGAAATAGGTAACCTGAAGATATTTTCGAAAAAAATTAACATATGGCTAATAGATAAAGGAAGACAAGGATCTGCTGATTTGTTAAACATTTTGTTTTAACATCTTATTGACCATCTTTATTATTATATTTCTTAGGTAACTTAGGCAACTATATATATAGACATACTTGTCTGAACATTAACATTATACGCGACAACATTGCATATATAAGTATATATTGATGTATTTAAAAAAAAAAAAAAAAAAAATCTTACAAATATACATGTTCATATTTCTGACGGTTTGACAATCTCAGTTGTAGCACAATACACCACTGCCTTCCTTAGTACAGACATAGTCTAGTAAAGAAGGCAGGGCACAAAATGTAGCAGTGCTAATCGCTCCCTGTGCATTTGTAATATTCTTTTATAACTGTGATTTCTACTACTACATTTCTATTTTTTTTGTTAAATTAATTATGTACAATAAATAAATAAATGAAATAAATAAATAAACTGTCTCTCATGCACACTTGGCATAGTTGGCTTGAAATCTAACCATTGGTGATGTCACATATGGCTGACTGGTTTTTACAACTGCCAATTGTTTGCTGTCTTGCTCGTACACTGGGCTGAGTTGGCTTGGAATCTGGCCATTGTTGACATACAGATGGCTGATGGGTATCTCGTCCGATGATGTTATACATGGTTGACTGGTAATCACGTCAAACTATTTCGATGACATCACTGGTACCTCCTAGTCAGCCCATACCCGGCTTTGTCTTGTTTTTTTTGTCCCCGTAAATATGTGAACACAGCCTAGTGCCTGTTCAAAGATAAGTGACTACCAATCTAGCTGATTTTCATAGTTTTGCCAGAATCTATACAGCCATGTGTCACACTTTTCATATAGCCCGCAAAGATTTCTAGTGAAACAAGCATGCACGAAAGCAATTCGACGAAATTCATGGATAAGTCTATATTAACGAAATCTGCTGTCATAACCGCCTCAGCTGGAGCCTCACTATAGAAGTGTCTATCCGTTTATATTATTTCATCAGCTGGCCACTTTCAGCATGTCAAAGACTCAATAACATGGTTGATACTAGTTTCTACTACACATGTCAGGATGATAGGATAATCTGCTTCTATTGCAAAGGTGACTAAGGTGATAGGTTAAAGACTAGGGAGATGAAGACGACCCTTGGGAGCAGCATGCTCGGTGGTTCAGTCGCTGAGCACTCATTTTACTCAACATGGATAATGATTATGTACAGAAAGTCCTCAAATCAATCTCCATGACAAAATCTGTATGTAATAAATAATTGGAAGAGATACCAAAAGAAGCAAATAATTTAACTAAGCAAGATTTGAAAGTATCATAAAAAACTCGATATGGTGATATGGATACATGATCCAATGTGTAAAATTTGCTATGATCATGATGATATGTCATAGAACAAATTTTCAGTCAGCCATGTGTGATGTCATCGAACGAAATTACCATTCAGCCATGAGTCACATCGTCAATGATCAGATTTCAAGATAATTCGGCCGAGTGTGTGAGTGAGATAGCCATACTGGCTTTTACAACTGCCAGTTGTTAGTTGTCTTGCTTGGCTGACTCGGTCAGATTGGCTTGATTGTAACAACTATTATCAACTAATTTAAGTTTTTAATCAGGTTTATCGACAGGGATCCTTTCGCTTTGACATTAGAGATTCAAACCGACTGTTCTTTCTTGGTTTAAGTCAGTATTATTTAAAGTTATCACAACAGCTGCTTTAAGTTTTTGGGTTTTTGCCTACAGTACTGTAGCGATATGAGGCCAGTGAGGAATCAACCAATATATTTTTAAAAGTTAGTTTTATAATCCAGAAATTCAAAGTTATAAAATAAATAGTGGTATTTCAAAACCGATTATTGCTACAAAATAAAATAACCAGCATATTTTTTTTTTATTTGTTTATGCATATTATTTTGCCATTATATGAGCATACATTATTAGTATTCAATGCATACAACTAGGCTTAGTAAATAAATATGCTCAAAGTATTTATTAAAATGTCATGGTGTAAAGGAAAAACTTGATCTACACCAAATCTTTAAGGTAACCAGCCAAGAAGGATAGCCAGGTTACTACCTCAACAATATGATGGCAGCAATAATCAACAAAAGTGAGGGATTGTGTTTGCGCATGCGTTGAAAAGTACTCACCAAAATTTCAGCGTTTGAGTGAGTTTTTTTGAAAGTGGAAAAAATCAAATATCGAGCTATCATTAAATATTTGTTTTTGAGAAGCAATACACCTATGCAAATCAAAGACAAGTTGGACGCTGTGTACAGGGACTCTGCACCACCATTTTCCACTGTGAAATTTTGGGCAGCTGAATTTGAACGTGGCCGTACCAGTTTGGATGACGATGAATGTTCGAGACGTTCAAAAACTGCAACCACTGACAATACCATCGCTCAAGTTGACCATATGGTGCTAGACAACCGTCGAATTAAAGTTAGATAGGTAGTGAAGGCTATGAATATGTCTCAAGGACATATTTGTCACATATTGAAATAATATTTAGGCATGAGTAAGATGTCCATGTGCGATTGGGTGCTGCGTTTGCTCACTTTGGACCAAAATGTAAATGCACAAACAGGATAGATAATACTTGCGTCGTTGATTATGAAGTTACACAGACGTGCTCTACTTTTGACAGACTTGCTACACTCAGGATAAGTAGCTTTGCCTCTTCTTTTAGCCCTTTAAACTCCGTAATTGGTGTTATATTTTTTCGTAAAATCACTTGGTCATGAGACAGTTTGTCACATTAGGCCAAATTATGTAGAAATTGTATGATTCAATTAAATGATATTGTATTAAATGATTCTGTATTTGTAAACCCCAGTTTATTATTTTATTTATCTTTATTGGAAAAACCAACAATTTACAGAGTAACATACATTTACAAAAATACTTTTTTATTATCTTTTTTGTCTTTTATTGTATATGATATGATAAAAGTAACTATGATAGTTTAAAGAGTAAAAGATAGTTTAAGGGCACATAAATAGAATAAATTCACAAAATATGGCCTAGCAGGCGATGTAGAATTGCAGTTTTAAAGAAAAAACCTTTCATATCAAATTATTTTTGAAATTAAAGTCGTTCGTGTTATATAAATAATGCTTACCTTTACACTCATAATACCGGTTCAATATAATGGCCATAAAAAGTCTGACTTTTTATTATAGACCAGGAGCCCTTGTTCAAATGTTCGCCGTCGTTTGGTCATTATGGCATCAGAGTGGAAAAACATACATATACTATACAGTCATGGCAGTGATGGGTATGTGATGGTACGAAAGTAACAGAATTCCTCACCTTGTCCTGTTGCAAGAAGCAGTGCATTGCCTGTGTGACGTCAGTGGCATGAATTGAGTTGTGATATGGATTTGTGCTGTGATATCCTTCCTCTATAAGGCTAAATAATTTCCAAACTCTAGCTACATCTAAATTGAAATGTTCCAGGAGGCCATACCAGTGAAAAAGATGTACGCATAGTACAGGCAGAGAGCGTCCTAAAATAAATGATATTACTACTTTAATACATCCAAACAATTTCATAGAATCAATCTAGGTAAAGCAAAATTAAAGATAAACATCAAAGCATAGTGCTGCACGCCAATGCAAATGAGTTAACACTTCAAAAATGGTAATGTTGGCTACTAGACCCCATTCTGGTGTCAACCATTATTGACATTAGTTTATAAGAGGCATTCTTGACTTTTTTATGCTTGCAACTCTTGCCCTTATCCATTTTACTTTTAGAACAAATTGATCATACTTCCACTACCTCAATCTTAAAAATAACCTAACTTACAAGAATATATTCGAAGTATCGAGTATGAAGTTGAGCTAACTTATTACATATTATATATATATAAAGAATGTCTGTAAAGATTCAGATCTGAAGGTGAATCAGTTAAGCCAAGGACAAATTACAATTTAAATTCGTGAACTACATAACTAACATAGGTCAGATTATAAAGATAGGTTATACGAGGAAGCCGATATGGAGTGTCAAGGATATAATATAAAGAAACTTAGATACAGGATACTTAAGAAAATTTGGATGGAATTCCCAACTTCACAGAAAATAATAGAATTTTACTTATACAGGGGTATTTTTAGTCACTGCTCCTCCTTTCAAAGAGGGTTGATCAACATCGACAACCAAACCGATCTTATAAAAAAATAAATAAAAACAAAAAATTCTTACCAAAACAAGTTTATTATTATAATTACAGTTTATTCTTTTCAAAGTAAATTGTACATCACGTGTTTTGGTGGGAGGTACCTTCCAACCCAGCGCCGTACCCCGCAACCTCGAGTATAAGTAATTCTCAATTATTAAAACGATATTGATTAAATTTTGAATTCATTTGTCTTTTAATTGGGAAACATTTCTCCAAAATTTTTTGCTGATTAATGTTTGATTGTCAATATAGATAAATATACCGTGTAACTATCTCAACTACGATGAAAACCGCTAAATATTTAAACGAGCGTGCAAACTACGATAATACTAATTGTAAGTGGACATTCTATTTTTTTTCGTCAAGGATGTTCGAAGTTGCAAGCTTGTGTTTTGTAACAAACATGTCTTGAATCTGCATACTTACACAAATGGCTATGTTAAGTGTATCTTTGACAGCAATATCTACGAGGGTTGTCCGATAAGTAATGAAAAATTTCAAATGAAAAACGAAAATTTTGGAAAAGTGGCAATTTATTTCTCAACATAGTCTCCTTTTAGCTCGATACACTTGACCCATCGATGCTCCAACTTCTTTAACCAGTCTGAAAAAAAAATTTTCTTGATGTCTGCAAAGTAGGCCTCGGTAGCGGCGATGACCTCCACATTCGACTGAAATTTCTGGCTGGCGAGTGACTTTTTCCAGTTTGGATACAAAAGAAGTCGCATGGGGCCAAATCTGGAGAATACGGTGGATGGAGCAGCAGTTCGTAGTCCATTTCGACCAATTTGGCCGTGGTGATGGTGGAGGTGTGGGTTTTTTCTGCAATTCGATGTCGAATCGGCCCAATAATTCGGTATAGTAGAGCCCTGTAACCGTTTTGCTCTTCTCCAGGTAGTCAATGTAGATCATACCTTGTGAATCCCAGAAAACGGTGGCCATCACCTTTCTAGGCGATAGCACAATTTTCGCCTTCTTCGGAGCACGTTCGCCGCGTAAAGTCTACTGTTTCGACTGTTCTGTTCCTTGGTCTCTAGTGTGTACCAGTGGATCCATGTTCCGACGACGTTCACGAAACGATACAGAAACTCATTCGAATTGCGCTTAAACAGCGTCAAACACTGCTCTGAAATGGTGTCATGGTTTCGCTTGTTGTCCAGAGTAAGCAAACGCAGCACCCATCGCGCCGACAGCTTTCTCATGTCCAAAATTTCATGCAGGATATGACCGACGCGGTCTTTTGAGATGCCTACCGTCTTAGCCATCTCACGCACCTTTAATCGGCGGTCTGCCAACACGAGATAGTGGATTTGTGTTATGGTTCATCAAAAACCGACGTGCGACCTTGTTGAAACTAGTTTTGTGACTATTTTTTGACGGTCGCCATCGAAGGGAAAGAGTCACCATACACATCATCTGAGCACTCTTTGATTTCGCTGAGCGATTTCCCTACCAGAAACAAGAATCTAATCACCGACCGATATTGCTCTTTTTCCATTTTTCTAAAATCCGCTGACACGTGCGCTTGTCAAAAATGTCAAACCAAAACTATTCGTCCGATTCGACTAAAATTTTGGCAGTAGCCGTCTAGAGAATGTACTACACGATAGTAAATTTCTCTTGCGGTAGTGGCGCCGTCGGGCGGTGAGGCTAAGAATTTATCGGACAGCCCTCGTACATATGCAACTTCTAGCAGAGTTAATTGTTGAAGACACGAGGTATGTTAAAGCCAACACGTGACGCTGCTAAAGTATCCACATGTAGTCTATTGGGCGCAATAGCAAGCAGCATCTAACTTCTAGCAAGTAGTAGAATTTTTAAACCACATGGTAAAATATGATAAAGCTGATATGTGACTGCTAGAAAAGTATCCAAAATATAATGTTTATTGGGCGCTATTAACAAGCAACATCAACATTCTAGCAAACTGTAAAATCTAAAAAATATATGATTAAACCAATGTGTGATTGCTAGAAAATTATCCATGTCCATGGAACACAGTAGCAAGCAACTGTCAGGCAAAACGTTTCATTTTAATGCCACGTAGTAAAATATTCAAAAGGAGTTGCGAATGCTAGTAAAGTATCCATATGTTGTCTATTGGACGCCATAGCAAACAACGTCTAACTTCTACCAAAATTTTTCATTTTAAAACCGCGTTATGAGTTAAAGAGAGTGGGTTGAGGTAAGAACAACACAATCTTCTTTGGAGGATTTTATCTCACGATAATAAAACAATTCTTAATTTGTTAAAGTGGTACAGAAGGTATACTCGGTTATAAGGGTTATCCCAAGACCATTCCCAAATACTTAAGGGGTGTTTATTTTTCCTATTACGAATAAGGAATTGTATATAAAAAAACAAAAATAATCACCAAATTTAATAATTTTACTAAAGTGCTGGTGTGAATTAGTTTTGCTACGCTACGGCCTATCTACCGATAGGGGTCATTCACCTGCTTTATTATTATCACGTAAGGTTTACAATTTTTTTGCTCAGAAACCATGATGAAATTTTAAATGATAAAAATAGAAATCATGTTTGGAATCGTAGGGCCAATTAGCTGGATTTTTATCAGGAATTATCTTGGGACATGGTTTATATAGATAATATAATAGAAATAATTCCAATTACGCTAAATTCCCCTAGCGCAAAATTCACCGACTTTAATGTTAATATTTCAAAGTTTATAATAATATTATTTTATTTATGTGTGGGAAATGAAGTACCAGTTCTGATCACAAGATGTTAATTAAAATACAACAAACTATCATGATCACATACACATATACATATATAGATTTGATGATAAAATATTTTTTAGCTTTCGCCATTCGGCGTCATCAGAAAATATATGAAAGATGATGTTTAAAATGCAACCTTCATAAATTCGAAAATCGCATTTTCAACTAAAAGATAAATATATCCAGCCACTACAATTATTATTATATAATTGCAGTTTTGCTAGATAAATCAATCAGTATTATTATTATTATTGTTTGTTGAGCAAGCAGCTATTTAGCTGATATGCTCATATCTCATCCTCAGTTACTAGCGATTGACCTAGATTCAAGAAATTTATCAAGACGGTTCTTGAACTGGTTTACACTTATAGTTTCCACCACTTCCTGTGGTAGCCGATGAAACTTCTGATACAATGATGATGATGATGGTACTATTACGAAATTAAACTAATTTCTTAAAAGAATATATTAAGTATCATGCGTTAAATGCTGTTAAGTTAGTTTAATTTTGTCTATTTAGACCTACAGACCTGCAAGCGCCCAAAACCCAAATGTGAGAGAGTTCCCATGTCTTCAAATCAATTTCGCACGCATCCATAAAATTATGTTAAGAATAAGCAGTTCGATAATAATTTGCATTAACTCTTAACTTCTAACATATTATATGAAAATGAACCAACAATATAAGAGTATTTATTTTCTTGCAATGAACTTAATCATGATATAGCCGCATTCACATACAAAGAACATTGTATTACATAAATACAGAATGTATTTATATTCATTGATGTCCTTTTAAGGGGTTGATATAGATCATCAATTAAACATTATTGAGTAAAAATTATTGGAAAAATGTTCCCCAATTACGAGAAAAATAAATTTAAAATACAAAAGAAATTATTTTAATGTCTGAGATGGCGGTCAAATGTGCAACGCGAGATCGGGTAATGTACTCGCCCCTGCGTGGCTCGAGAAGTGCTTTGTAGACAAAAAAAATGATAATATAATAATTATTCTAGTATGATTTTTTTTTTCGAAATTATATTTTTTTTTTCGTGAGACCGTTTTAGTTGTCAATATAGATCAACCCCTTAAAAGGACAACAGTAAATATAAATACAACCTGTATATATGAAATATATATTATTTTATGACAGTGATAATTTTGTTGATTTAAATTAACATCCTGTGATCAGAGCTTTTTGTGACGTTGTTTATATGCAAAAATTATGTAAAACTTTTCAATTTGGTCAATGATAAACGTAGATAGAAGAAAACTTTAGAAAAAAGATTAGAGCTCCAGACGTTTCGACATCACTTTCGACGTCTGTCTAAATGAACGGAGAAGAAACCACATATTTATATAATATTTTACTGGACCCCAAAGAATACAAGCGAATAGCTTTGGTGCCCTATTATAAATCAATGTTACAAATGCTTCGTGCAATTTGATTACCTGTATAGGTTTAATTAAAGCATATAATTAAAGTTTTATATTCCCAAACCGCTTAGTTGGAGAATTGACATTGTTCCATAGTTTATATGCACTCTAAATATATATTATTAAGATTCATATATTCTTCGAATTATAGTAATTTGTTATCAGGCAAAAATTGACCTCCACTTTTTCGACAGCTGTTTTAAGATCCCCTAAAATCATTAGGACCATATTTAGAATATCTTCTGTATGTATGTGTGTGAACACAATAGCACAATAGTGTTATTAGCCATGGTTTGTTAATTTTGGAGTTTTTATTATTTTATTGTTTTATTTTTTAGCTGCTTACAATACAAGTTAATAAAACGTCGTTGAAATCAACTCCTTGTAGTTGAAAACGTTTGACGTAACATAACTAAAATGGTACCACCTCTGAAATTTTCCCAATCATATAAAAAAAATCACAATCGCATAAAATTTATAAATAATGATCATTGAATAAGCATGAAGTTCATTATATAATATTTATTAAGATTTTTTTTACTGTATCCCTACAATATAGCACTTTCAGATAATTGTCGCTTCGGTTAGGCGACTGAGCAATATCGTGCCAAACGACTGTATCTGGTTAATATATCGAAATTTGATATAAATTTAATGTTGCAATTATTTAACTAAAGCACCAGACGACAGATTTTAGCTTCTATGCATTCATGTAAAAGAAGCCACTATCCCCGTTCTTTAGCTGTCTGTCTGTCCATCTTTCCATTCGTCTGTCTGTTGCAACTTTCAACTCGAAAAGTACAAATGCGAGTTAATTTTTTGTGTGTAGATTGATGCTCGTCAAAACAACCATAACTGACACACATCGAAAGCTGGTCAGATAATATAGATATTTAACATTAAAGTCAACAATTTTTTGATATGAAACTGACAGCGTTCATTATTAGGGCGCGATCAATTTGAATTTCAAACATTTGACAGCGTGGTGATTGGATCGTTTTATTGGTGGCCAATTAGATTTAATATAAACTCATCTATGAGCGCAAATAGAAATATATAGGGTGATGATTTTAGAGGCGTGATTTTCAAGAAGAGATAAAACGCATATAATTTGATGTTATGGCTAAGAATTTAGTTTTATTATAAAGATAAGGGTTTGCCATTATGTTTTAAAAATGATTTCGGGTAAGTGGCCGCCGCGGCTGACTCGAACAAATTCCAGCCGAGAGGCCCAATTTTCAACCACTTTTTGCAGCAAGTTGGGCCGTATGTCAGCAATAACGCGCCGAATATTCTCTTCCAAGGCGTTAATCGTCTCCGGCTTATCTGCGTAGACAAGCGACTTTACATAACCCCACAAAAAATAGTCCAGCGGTGTTAAATCGCACGATCTTGAAGGCCACGCCACAGGCCCACGACGCGATTTTTACTTTATTTTAGAGTGATTTTAAGAAAATTTAGAGTGATTTTTTCTAAATTTCAAAAATCAAGTGACAGCTGTCAAAAACACCAACTACGAAAAAAGTAGTGCCAGATTGAAAACCACGCCTCTATATAAAAACCGCCCTATATATAAGAATGTTCAGTGCCACGTTGTAACTATTATTATAAATTGAAATATTATGTCCGCTTTTATTTATTTATTATAACATAATACATAAAGACAATGATATAAAAAATAACAAAATTAAAATATATTTAATGAATTTAAATATGATGAAGTAAAACAAAGGAAAAAATTAAATTTAAAAAAAATATATTAAATACACCAATTTATACTTTGATTATTTATATATATATTGATTAATATATAGAAACGCTACACAGGAATTTTGTCTGTGGTTTGTGCATTGGTATAGTATTTGTATTGGTCTTGGTATAAATAGACAGCGTTGCGAAATTTACAATTATTAAAAAAGGTCAAATTGGGAGAAGTTAGTATTAAATTAACAACAAATTCAGTAAATAGAAAAAAAAATTAAAAATAAAACTGAAATCTCATTAAAATTTATGATGAATTGAAAAGGAATGTCATAATACCATTGTACCTATGTTTTATTTTAATCTACTCAACCCACCACAAGTTGAAACCACAGACAGGCACGAGTAGTCTGGGTATGCCTGTAGGACATAGCTATAAGGCATCAGATCTATTACATAATTTATTAATTAACGTCTGGTTAAATAATTTACTACTACTAAACAAGGTAAAGAAGCAGTTGATATTAAATGATAAAATCATTTCTCCGATTTAAGTGTTACAAGGCCCACAGGACCAAGATATGAGGCGAAGAAAATGTACCTGCAGGGTCTAGCTGTAAGATTCTGCAAACTCAGGTCATACGCATAAATGTCTTTACGCAGTAAAATTAACTATGGTCGAGAGCATTTGAATATTTTGAAGTTATTTTTACTCTAAAAAAATTTCATTTTAGTTATGTTGAAATATAATTCTTTTGGACTGTGGTGCTGTAGTAATTGTATTTACCAATATAAAATTAACAATTAGGTAAAAATTACCTAATTGGTAATTGTGTATACCAATAAAAAATTAACAATTAGGTTAAATTTACCTTTTCCGTATGCCCTGTTTAACTAAGCTAATAAGCTTTGATAGCTAATAATCGAAGCGGCAATATAAAAATATAAAATATTTATCACGTCACCAATATTAACGTGATGGGCGAGATTTCTATAAAAACATACATATTATGAAATGTTTTTGTAGTAATATTGATACAAAATAAAAATGTGATTGCCCCCCACGCGACTTTTCAAACTCGTTCTTTCGAATCTACATACTAATAGGTCATTTTTTATTGTTTTGCATTCTTAAAATATAATTAAGAAAATAACTACCTAGGCTCATGAATTAGAGGGAGTACCTTACAAAAAATGTTTATGTTGGCAGGTTAAGTGTACTATAACTTAACTATTCTACCTATAAAAATATATTAAATATCTACCTATATGACCAAAAAAATCGGCGGATAATAAAGCAAAATGACTCCTTCATAAGAAGCTATAAGCAATAGCTAAAAAATAAAACTGAAAAAAATTAATTAATTAATAATAAAATATATAATAAACATTAAAAAAACCAATTCACTAAAACATTGAAGTCGGAGCACACCCTATGCAACTTCAAACCTATCCTATCTATAACCTGTGTCGACTTCAAAATTTTGGTGGAATTATTTTTTTTATGTTTACTAAATATAAGAAATTTATTGTTATTATTTATTAATTTTTTCAGTTGTTTATTAAATTTGAAGTCAGTTTTATTTTATTTTAAAGTTAAGTTATAATTAAACAATAATTATATATTATAATTAAATTAAATATTGCAATCAAGCAATAATTAATGAAAATTTTATTATATTAAACGAAATGTTAACAGTTGATTTTAATAATTATAGCCAGATTTATAATAATTAGAGGAAAGGAATTATTTAGAAGCATGATGTTTAAATATTAGGGTTTTATAAGACGTGTTTCCTAAACCACCACGACATCTATTTTGGGTTGGTATTCAGTGTCGTAAATGTCTTATGCCTTAAATGTCAATAATAATATATTGTATCACTTGCTTTATGTTTGTCCATCTATAATGTTGAACAAAGTCATTTTGATTAATACATACTCGAGGGCCAGGGTGGGTGTATCAACCTACAGGCAGCAAAGTTAAATCGAGCATTTAAGTAAAACAGACTTAGATCTTCACAGATTCCGGTCACTCGGTAATAATACAAGTAAACAATTAAGGAAATTTCAAAGCGATTCAATAGTTTTTGAGCTGCACGAACAAAGAAAAATTGATTAACTATGCTTGGGGATTATATATATATCATAACTATAACTGTTCAGACCTGTTATGCGCTTACGGTATAAAAAGTACCCTAGTTTACTTTTAGGACAATGCCATGAAAATTAGGTTAGTAGTTTTTGTTACAAAGAAAGACAGAAAACAAACATATACAGACTTTTATTTATTTTATATACAGAGTATTTAAAATCACTATTGTCCTGTTGTAGATACCAGAACAAATCGACAATTAACAGGTTTTAATTGCGAAAAAATATATTTATACATTTTTAAATCGATTCCGCGAGTATTTAAATATCGCACTCAAGCGACCCCTTTATCCTATCTGCGGCGAACCACTCAAATAAACCTAAGTGATGGTTAGTTTATGTTTGGGACATTGCGTCATGATTTCAAACTTCCGTTAGATTGATTAAATTTTTAACTTTTAATGTTTCATTGTTGATCATAATCAACCTCCTGAAAGTACAGAAGTGATTTTAAATACATCCTGTATAGATACGTACATATTAAACAAATATTTTTATTAATTTAACTATTTTAAAATAGCAGTTAATTATTTTTTTAATTTAAATGTAAATATTTTCTATTTATGTAGGAATAAAGTATGGCTTCGTTAGACGTAAAAGTCGATATTGAAAAAATTACTAAAATTTATTTATAATATTGATTTGAATATAATTACCTCCAGTTACATTCTCAAGCACAAATGCGTTGAAATTCCAATGCACAGACTGAACAAGCATTCGCTGTGAAATAGAAAATAAGTTTGCATTTATTAAAATTCTAAACTCAAGCATTACAAAAACCATTAAAATTTTCAATACAAATTAATTAAAATGTTAAAAAAATGCAGACTTAGGTATAAGATAAAAATAAAATGTTCATTAAGACAGAATATTATAGGTATAACAAAAAAAAAAAAAGAAAAAAAGTTTAGGTATAAATATGAATTAATGAAATTACAAATCTAAAAAGAACAATAAAACATTTAATATTAAATTAAGTTACATTAAATACAGAGTGTCCCAAGACTTAAGGGAGTGTTTATGTTATTATATACAGGGCATTTTAAGGGGAGATAGGCGAGGTTGATTAGAAACTATTTAACCACACGAACGCAGGATGTCGGTTTAAACCCGATTACAACTGTTTCATAAAATTGATGCTTTTTTTTAATAGGGTTGAAAGTAAAACAATTAATTCACATGCAGGATGTCGGTTTAAACCGACATCCTGCATTCTCAAGTACAGGACCTCTTTAGTACCTTTATAAATATTATGCTATCCAGCACTTTATCAAATAATTAAAAACTTTTTCAAAATTTTTCAATATTGTCAAAGATTGTGTCATTTATCTTTTCAGGCGATTTGCCGTTATTAAAAAACAATCATCAAATATAAGTCAAATAACTTTACAACTCAATTATACAATTATATATATAGAAATATATATATATATATATACGACGCCGAATGGCGAAAGCTAAAAAATATCTTATCATCAAATCTATAGAAATATATATACATATATAGTAAAATTGTATAATGTATTGTTTAAATACCGTATTTATATGATTTTTAGGTTAAAATAGGTAAACACCGTTAAGTTACCTTATATAAAAGTTTGACAGTACAGATATTTAGAAAATTCGAATGCTTTTTAATATTTTAAGGATTGAATTTTTTTTCAAATAAATTATATAGCCAGAATGTTCAAAGAAAAATTAATACCGAAAGCACAGATAGTTGCATCGCTTGAGGTAATGCACGCTGGTTTAAATACAGGCCTGTATTTTATGAAAGCTTTTCACTCTCACCTATCTATCTGTGCGCTTATGCAATACGGTCAAAGTTTCATTAAAGTAGTGAATAAATGATTTAAAAAAGAACTTTATTTCATCTAAGATCGTGGTAGTCTAGCAGTTAAGGCGTTCGACTATTGGCCCAATGGTCGCGGGTTCAATTCCGCACATGGTCGTACCATTTTTAACGCTTCATTACCACCATCTCCCCTGACTTTAGTACAGGCATATTTGGCCTAGTTGAGTAGGGCCCAAAATAATTGTATATGACCTAGGTCATAGCAAATATTTAAAAAAAAAAAAATAAATAAATAATAAAAATTAGATGGTTACATAATATTTGACAATTTTTTACACTAAAGAGGACAGGTGAGAGTTAAAAATTCATTTTTATAAAACTCAGCGCTGGGTTTAAACCGACATCCTGCGCTCTCAAGTACAGGACTTCTTTAGAACTTTTATAAATATTATGCTATCCAGCACTATATCAAAAATTTAAAAAAAATCAATATTGTCAAAGATTGTGTCATTTATCTTTTCAGGCGATTTGCCGCTATTAAAAAACAATCATCAAATATAAGTCAAATAACTTTACAACTCAATTATACACAACTATGTATATATATATACACAATCTTTGACAATATTGAACAAGTTTTTAATTTTTTGATAAAGTGCTGGATAGCATAATATTTATAAAGGTACTAAAAAGGTCCTGTACTTGAGAGCACAGGATGTCTGATTTTTATAAAAATGCATTTTTAACTCTCACCTGTCCTCTTTAGTGTAAATGTGGTTAAATAGTTTCCAATCAACCTCACCTTTCTCCTCTTAAAAGCTTTACAAACTTGTGCCACACACCTGTATAAAAAATGCGAATATACTTCTCAAATTTATTAATTTTATTAAAGCGCTGCTTTAAAACCCATTTTGCTCTGTCGTTCGCTCGCTTGCGCTAAAGTTATATGTAATATTATATGGAAAGTTTACATTTTTTTCTCGGAAACCATGATGAATTTTGATTTGATGTGAATACAATCATGTTTGAAATCGCAGAGCCTATTAGCTGGATTTTTTTATCGAGATGGTATTGGGACACGGTGTATACAATATAGTATAAAAAAACTAAATTAATTCGGGTTACAAGGAAATATTTTTAAAATATTGAACATAATATGAATTAATTGTTTTACTTTCAAGCCTTTTAAGAAAAAAGCGTCAATTTCATGAAACAGTTGTAATCAATTGTTTCATAATATTATCAGACATTACAATGATGTATGTATGCACCTTAAAAAACAAATTATAGACCATTTAAACAATCTAGTCATCCAAACATCACATAAAACAGAACAAAGAAGTACAATGTGTATTATTTACGCTATGGCGTAATCGCAAATTAGGATAGAATGTATGCATCTTAATTAGGCGTTTTACGAGGGACTGACACATATAAGTAGATGCACAAAGATTGCGACGGTAATAATGAAAATGGGTGAAGCGACGATACATTATATTCATTAAAATGTTTCTTATGACTAATTTCACATCGCAAGCAAATGTAATCGACCAAATAACTTGCATCGCGTGTAAGCTAGTTAAATTATACAAAAATCGTAGCCACGGGTTAAAGAAAAGAATACACGAAGAAAGCTTGCAACTGGTTTACTCTCCGGAAACCAATTTTTGAGTTTTGAAGTTGTGCTTAAAATTGCAGCAACTAATGCAAGGGTAGTAAATCAGAGATATGCAATATTTGAATGGGATACTTGTATATGTACTTACAGGCCAAAAGTTTTTTTTTTTTGCAAACCTAAGCATAGTTTGATAAGTTTAATTTACAATCCATTTTAAATTTGAGAGTTTATTTTGATGATTTTGTATGTTTTTTGAGTATGTTATTAATATACTAGATGTTAATCCTACGACATTTAATAATAAAATTATTATTAATGATAAATTTTTTGATTATATCGTTTTAGGATTCAGGACTCGAAGATAGGGCCTTGCTACGGAGTCAGTTGTCTGGCGCTATTCCTTACTAGCGCCCTAGTCCTTATAAATCAAAACGACCTCCCACTGCCCCAAGAGAATTTTGAATAACGGCCTAATTACGGGTGCTTACTTAACTTACTTATTTTTAAAAAAACTATTTATGGTATGTTGATAAACTGCATTATTATAAACAGCTTATGAAATTCTCTATAATATGGTTTTATTACTAAATATTCAAAATGGAACTTCTGTAAGGAAGTTGATTAATTTATACTGGCATCTACATCCAACATTGTTTCAGCGCGCCTATTTATATAAGAAGGAAATTAATTTGACAGATAACCAAAAGTAAACTTGACATCTGGGCGACATCGAAATATGAGCCTGTCAAAATTTTGAAACACCAAGTTTCAAAATCCGTCGTTTCCGAGAAAAACGTCGGTGATAGGCAGACAGACGGACGCAAGAGTGATCTTTTGAGGTACGGAACCCTTATTTTATTCATTAACCAAATTCGCAAAAAAATATTATACACCATGTCCCAAGACCGTTCCCGATAAAAAAAAGATAATTTCCCTACGCCCTACGATTTCAATTATGACTTGTTTTGACGTCATATCAAAATTCATCATGGTATCCGAGAAAAAAAAAATAGAAACTTTATGAAGTAATAATATTAAATCGTTCTTGTCGCTAGCGAAGCCGCGTCGCGCCAGGTCATTGAACGGCCTTGGCTGAGCGCGTGCAAGCAAAAAGGGAATTTACAAGAGCGCTGTGATAAAATTTATAAATTTGGGCATGAATTATTTTTGCATTTTTTATACAATTTCTTACAAGTAATAGGGAACATAAACACCCCCTAGGTCTTCAGGAATGGTCTTGGGACATCCTGTATATGTGCATTAATCTACAGTCAAATAATAAGAGAGTATTAAAAAAACGTAATTATTTTTACGCAGAAGAAATAAAATTAATCCCTAATTAATTTATTTTTGGAATATTTTTTTGAATTAATCACTTTTTAACAAATGACAATGATTTCAACATAATTGAAACATCATACCAATTATGCAAAGAATGCAATGTTGCAAAGAGTTATGACTAACGTATAGTGTAAGATTAAGTTACACTGACATAATTTCATTTAAGTAAGGCTCTGTTTATTGAATAAGTGGAAGACAATATTATTTCTTAAACACGCTAAGGTCTTACAGATATTTAAATTATTTTTATTTATTTCCTCTGGTTGTTACTCATGAGGTCCTTTTACGTTTTTTTAATAATAAAAAAAAACAAACGATCCATATGCGTAAGATCATAATTGTTTTGTTTCGTCCAGATTGGAACGAAAGAAAGCTGAAAACAAAGGCCATCGGTCAATAATGGCGCAATTCAGGCGCGTTGGGCGTCAAAGCATATTGATGCAAGATGCAAATACCTGCACTTGGCCATGGAGAATGTCGTCCACGATGCCGGGCTGCTGCGCGAGAGAGCGGGTCACTAGGCGCTTCCTCTTCCGCTTCTGCATCGTAAGGAAATGTGGAGAATACTTAAAGTGTTGAGTTTTCTTTGGGATCGCTTGCAAGAGCGACCATTCAGCCTCCGTTATATGGACATGGACAGCGCCCGACGAATAGTTTAATTCAGACGCTAGAAACAAAATTCGACTAGAAAAAAACCTTTTAAAAAAATATTTCGTATTTTTTTTTTATTTCAAAATTTACCTATCTTACGGTAAAAGTAATTTTTCGAAACTTCGGTGGAATCATCCAAACATCACAAGCAAACGCCTACAATTAAACAAATACACTTTTGAACAAAAGACTTTTTTTTTATTTTTTGCTCTTACACTTGGCATAACTAATGAATAGCCATCATTTATTTTCTTAGAAGAATTACCTCAGAGTAGTTTTTTCGACTCTTATCATATAAATCTTTTTCTGGGAATATGTAAAGTCATAAAAATAAATATTTTTTGGAAACTTTGCTGTGCCAAATTGTACTGTGGGTAAAGTTATATCATATCACAATTCCAATAACATCAATGGAGCGTGAAATCCCTTGACACACTCACTACCTACTAGGATTTTATTATGTGAATGAAGATGGCATAACTCGAATTATATCATTTTTCATAAGCGGCATTTTCCATCGAGAGAATTTTATTTGTTAAAGGGGCGACATACATAGGTTCGTATCTATCTTTACAAAACATTTTTCAATATCTCCATAAAATTAAAAAAACTCACCAAATCAAAAAATATTTTTCCTACAGTTATTTTTTTTTTCGAGAAAAGGCATATTATTCTGTTGGCTATTGTGTTTTTTTTGTTAGATGGATTCTGGTGAAAAGGTTACTCAAGTCTTTTTTTTTCGCAGGTGATCAAATTTAAGATAATATATTTTGTTAATTAGTCGTAACTACAAAATTTGATTTTATAAATAAAAAAAAAAATGCAGACATTGAAAGTAAAGTAGGTTTTTAGGCAATTAAAGATTTTATCAAAAATATCGTAAATATAGGTACTTACTCTCCATTTGTAGATTTTCATTATTACCTAAGTCGATTCCATCGACAACTGTTTCACATTTCTGAAAAAAAATAAAAGAAACTATTATATTTAAATGTATAGTGTTATATTTACTAAATATTTTTGTTTGGCTGTCTGGAATATTCGATAGACCATGACTTTGATAAAAGGCTCAACAGATTATGATAAAAAAGCACACCTGAAGCTATTGTTTGCAAAGCCCGTAGCTGCTAGGCTAGCAAAACTTTTTGCCAACGAGGCTAGGATAAGAGACACTTCGCATTCGGAACAGACGCCGTTGATAGCCAGCCGTACATAAATGCTCTTATAATGTAGCTTATTTTATCATTTATTATTATTGTTTGCCCCGTACTCGCTAAGCGATGGATGCACATCAAACGTATTGTTTTATTACCGATTGTTAAACTATTTTGTTTGTTTCTTTAATCCACCAATAAATATTTAATTAACCCATAAAACATAAAACAGTATTTTTTAAAAATAAAAACCACAAAACAAAAAAATATTAAACGTAAGGTGTGTATATTTGTGCCTTAGTTAATTTTTATATTTTCACAGGGTTTTGCGCTGGTCTCTTCTATGCACTGTAGCACTTCATATATAACCTTCCTTAGAACAGGTAACTCTTACCTAGTTAGGAAGGTTATAGACTGTACTCATTGGCCAACATGTTTTCTCAATAAGAAAAAAAAAAGGTATGATCATGGTAAGGTATGAGTAGAGTATGGTATGACTTGTCGGAATAGACTGAAACCATTTTAAATGTGGATGTATGAACAATGATGTCTGTTCTGAGACATTGAACCTGCTTTTTGTCTGTCTCCCTTCTTTCATTCACACGGCCGCTCTCCTGCTTTCCCTCTCTAACCCGCATGTGCAAGCATCCCCCTATTTGTGAAATATATTATGTTCCTTTTGACGTGTATGTACTCAAATGTGTTAAGTATTAACAATATTTTTATTGTAATACTTTATAAGGGAAAATATTTTTATAGCTTAGGATATTATAATCTAACGAGTGAGGGTTGAAGAGTGGGGGAGGGATCAATCGCTAAGAAGTTTTGCGGCAATAAACGGAGAGATATATTCCTTTCAAACGTATAGGAGGATAAAGAATCGTCGGGATTTGTTGCTACGAGCTAGGCAACAACTATGAATATATCAAATCAGCAGAATACGTTTCGAATGCTTTTGGTTCTTTTGTTGGAAGCTTATCTAAAAATAGCCGAGTTTCGTCACATGTTAAGTATTCAGACACACGACTATACAATTGTAAAGATTTTTGCAAAATATTCATTATGTTTAATTACATTGACTTCGAGTCTGTGTTTGAAACAAGGACAAGAGACCTTCTTTGCTAAAACAAAAAAGCTAAAGCGATGGACAAACGAGGACCTTTGCTCTACTGATCAGAGGAGTCGATGCTAACTTTGAGACTTGTCATCATAACCTTCTTTTTTGGTTTGTCTTTATTATAATGCATCTCGTAATGTAATAATACGTGTGTGTCTTCAACGATATACGAAAGGTTTAATGTTTTAGGCTCGTTATGTCTGTTTTGACAAGTCGAATTTAAAAATTGTCTGGAAAAATAATATCAACGAATCTTTCAACCAGTCGCTTTAAAATATTTTTGAGGGAAGTTTATCATTCAAAATTAAATTTTAAGGCCCCTACCCCTGTAAAAACTTTTATAGAAATATTGTTTGAAGTTATTTAGCATTGATATACAGAGACAGACAAAGGCGTATCGTACATATAGCTTCTATATTGTAGCATATTTTTAACCGGTTTGATAATCCTTCAGAATTAGTGTCACAACTAAAATGGCAGCCACTCAGTAAAAGGTGTTGTGTGTCGACATAAAAATTTATTTAAAGCTGAACCAATGAACCTGCCGGTCCGTCAGTAGCTTTTAAAGAACAAAACCAAATTACTTACCCTGTTTTCACCTCTTGTCAGGAACAAACATGTCGGGTTTAAATCTTTTCTTTCTAAAGCTATTCAATTTGCATCTAGAATTAATAATCTACATACGGATATCTCTCATGGGTAACTAATATAATCACCATTACCTACCAAAACTAGCAATGTCACTGGAATAATAAGAATAAATATAATAGGTTGGAAAAGCGATTTCATTAAGCATTCACATATTAACGCCTTCCCGGAGAGTAACGAAATAAATAGTTTTTTTAACACAATAGCGTGACTAAATGCATAAAACCATATTATCGTAAAAGTACTTGAAAAAATATCGATCGATAGATAACGCCGATCACTTTTATTTTACCATGATGTAAGTACCCATTTAATGACTCTTTATTTACCCGGGACGATGGATACGATTAAAAAGCGTTCCCGACTTTAGGTGACAATATTATAGTGTTCGGGCAAAAGGTAAACCATAGTTTATTTTGAATCGCCATCAGCTTGCTAAATTGATCATTAATTATCATACGATTAGGGAGCTAATATAAAAATCCTCCGACGACCTCGAGCCATCGTCACTCGGAATGGATCGCATCTCAAGTATACACGGGTCTTCAGTTTTCAGAACCGGGAACAAAAAGTCGTGATATGTTTAATGTGCATGAGAGCGAGACCCGATTTTATCAAAAAATGTTTAACCATGGACGTAAAGACACGCCACAGAATAAAACTTATCACACGAAGTAGGTAAGAGGCAAGTACTAAATACGTCAACGTCGTTGTGTTTTATAAAACACGACTGTTTCCGCACTGAAAGCTTATTTGAATCTACAAGGGACCACCTAAAGTAACCCCCTGGTAAACCGATTTGGCGCATCGAACAGGCGTTGACCCTTCAGACTATCGATGACTATGCCAGCGTTAGTTATTTTAATTTGTTTTAAAAGAGTACCATAGTATGTTCGAGTAATATAGTCCATGTTCAAATGGAAACTAAGCTATCTAGCAGTGAAGGTTTTATCTAAATCGGTCCAAAAGCTCTCGAGTTTACCGCATACACTCGAGCGCATAATAACCACTCATAAACCGATTCCACGTTGGTGGTGGGTGATAGCTGCGCGCCGCAGCCTGCCAGTAAACTTGACTGGCGCGATCAGCGAAAATCGCGCCTTGGAATGTTTGACTCTTTTGCATTTGACTGTACATACAAACGGATACACTACATTCTAGGATACTAACTTATACATGATGCAACAATGAAGCACATAAAATGGCAACCAATAACTATTAATAAATAAAAACTCATTTAATCCTGGGTTTCCATTTCGGAAGTAAAGTGGAACATTATGAACCTATTTTTGGAAATGCATGAATAAGTGAAATGTGAAATCTCGGCAAATGTCAAGTAAAAAATAACATTATAAATTAAAAACCAATTATTCGAATTTTCGACGAATTATTTAGTACAAATATTGCAATATAAATTCGTGGGTGAGAATAATACCTAAAATAAAACAACACAATTTTATTCGATATGCATTAAACCGGAGAGGTCAATGACACTTGAGTGAAAAAAGTCCTAAATGAAAATGATTACAAATATAAACTATTAAAAATATATAATCTAATTTAAATTAACCACTTAATATGCCCACTATTAAGGATAGGATTGGAACACGGATTAATGATGGAACTGTTCTTTGATTCGACGATGGATAGTTAACCATGGCTGGCTATATCGGGAGAGTCTACATTGCTGCCGGGGAGTTTAATTCCAGTTTAGCCGCGTGTGATTTGGAAGCAGTAGGTAGGCCATGTGAGGTGGCGGAGTTTGCGCGACGCGAACATGTCCGGCCAAAATACGACACGAAAACGTATTTCGTGTCAAATTTATTTCTGGAGTTTCTGTTAAATGTGTTAGTGGTTTTAGAACAGCAGACGAAAGATTTTTTTTAAATATATATATTTATTTTACACTTATCCTAAAGTTTACAACTTAGGGACAATAGTTTTATTGAGTAGGTACATGGTTCCTTATTTATCATTAATTACATTCGATTACGATAACGATAGTTGTAATAGTTTAGCTAATTAACTTAATCGGATGAAGTTACACTGTACGTATTCCAATTCGCTTCTGTCTTAACCGTATCATTCAAACTAATAATAAATATTTTATAAAAAATTTAAGTAAAGTGTTTAGTTTTGATTATTTGTTTATTTTATCGTCAATTATATGCACTCTTATATAAAACAGTAGAATAGTGTTTAGATAATAAATACATTGATTGTACGCACATTATTCTAATTTGTACCTAATCACGTGCATTAAATTAGGTTTGTGCATCACCTCAATAGCACAATGTGTTGTTCCAAGGATACGCCAAATTGTGCAACTTTACGGTCCTCATACGCTTGAGTAAGCTGTAAAGAATGAAATACAATGACCAAAAGGAAAGAAGTAAAGTTTGATTAATCTTCAGAATGCCTGTACTTCCGAAAATTTTATGATACTCGACCGATCCAGATATCAGATATATATTAAAGCAATACATTCAAAAGAAATGAATTGTGCTATTTAAGGCTTGTGCTGTACTGATTGGAACTGCGCTTGCACGCCGGCGATTAGATATTTTTCTATATTTATTTATAAATGTACAAGACAGCGATACAACAAAATAACACTAATACTATATTTATATGGCCAGAAAAATTTAACAAATATAAATATGGTTGAAAACATCAAATTAATAAATCAAATGATTAAACAATGTGTAATGTGCGTGAAGTGTGGGGTGTGTAATGTGAAGTATGTCTACAGTGTGTGGTGCCATTTGTAACATGGACATGTTTGTGTGTGTGTGTATGTGTCTGTGTGTGTGTTTAGAGTGTGTATATAAACCTACATATTATTAGCGACATAATAAATCATTTAAAAATAATAATATATATTTACGAATGTTTAATATTTATAATGAATATCATATTTATTTAAATATTTTATACTAAATTAATATTATATATTATCATTTATGCCAGGTAGATGTTTCAGAGTTATTCCATGGTTTCGTATCGCCCAGCACTATTCATAAGATTTCCGAGGTGTCTCTTAGTGCTGGTACTCCTGACTGGAGTGAACATTTACTGAATGCAAATCGGAGTGAACACGAGCAAAGTAAAGTTGGTTGGTTTCACACAATAATCGTTATTTATGATTTTGTACATATAAGTATAGAATATCAGATACAAATCTTCATAATGCATGTTATATTTATTTGATGTAACTGCGCAATGGTGTTATCTGATGATGAAAATGTTGATACAAAATAGTTTTCCATTGTTCTCAGATAAATAAGCTTTAAATTGTCTTTATATTGCTGTCTTCAAGGTAAACATACACATAGTTGTTGTGTTGTTTGTTTATAGTTGACATTGAACACGACAGGTAGTTCGCAATAGTGAGTACGTTTGTTTATTTTATTATTCACCTTTTCATCAGTTCATTCTACTCATTACTCCGGTTGGTTTAAGCGATTTCAATTATTTTTTTTTTACATATGAAAGGAATTTCTAAGGGAGGAAATGTTGTAATAACAGAAATTTGGAATCTATATATATATAGATTATTATTTTTAAATCCATTATTTTCATATTTTTTGTTAAAATATCATCCTTTACTTAATTCATCTAATTAGATAGTTACATAATATTTGACAATATTTTACACTAAAGAGGACAGGTGAGAGTTAAAAATGCGTTTTAATAAAACTCAGCGCTGGGTTTAAACCGACATCCTGCGCTCTCAAGTACAGGACCTCTTTAGAACCTTTATAAATATTATGCTAATATTATCCAGCACTAAAATAAAAAATTATTCAAAAATTTTCAATATTGTCAAAGATTGTGTCATTTGTCTTTTCAGGCGATTTGCCGCTATTAAAAAACAATCATCAAATATAAGTCTTTAATAATTTGATAAAGTGCTGGATAGCATAATGTTTATAAAGGTTCTAAAGAGGTCCTGTACTTGAGATCGCAGGATGTCGGTTTAAACCCAGCGCTGAGTTTTATAAAAATGCATTTTTAACTCTCACCTGTCCTCTTTAGTGTAAAATATAGTCAAATATTATGTAACCATCTAATTAGATGAAATAAGGAAAGGATGATATTTTAACAAAAAATATAAAAATAATGGATTTGTGATTACGATGAAGGATGGTGGTGAAATTAGATAATTTTATGAGTGATTTATGTATGAAGTTAATGAAAAAAATAAAAATAATGTAAACGTAAGAATCTTTCTAAAATAAACTATGCTTCTGTAGTTTTATTTTCTCGATTCTTGTATTCAGACAATAAGTTATTTATATCTAAACTTTTGATAAAATGTATAGAAAAATGCAGATTTTTTGATGATTTTAACTTTTAGACATAATAAAAATTTAACTTTTTAATTCAATAGAAGCCTACATATTTAGGATATAAAACGATACCTACTATTTCTTTTTTTTTCTAAATCAAGAGAGTCACAGCATACAGCGTTTGTATGGAGAAATGACCGGGTTGAGTCCCCTTAAATGATAGTAACAGTTTTAAGATAACTAGGTATGTGTTTTCCTACGAAAAGTAGTTTGTAAGTTATCAACGCAAACCTGTGTATAAATATATTTTATTTTGTGAACTATTGTTATATATTACACATGTGGGAGGTTTTGCCGCGAGGAAGAGGGTCTGACGAGACCTCAAACTGCTGTCACGTTTGTATATCTTTCGTTACTCATTAGTTTACACACAATCGTAGCGCTGAGTTTAGCACAAGGTTTTTTTAAACACGTAGTTTGAATATAAAATTGGCACAAACTTAAAATACACGTCATACAATCGCAGCCTTGGCTCGTACAATTTTAAACAAATTACACTACGCACTAATAAGTGTGCAGTGCGCATTTTTTTAAATTTTATTTAAACCGATTCGCGTTTGATCTGAATATTGACGACACTTTAGGATGACACACTGTCTTCGAGAAGCGCAAAGGAAATGGTGTCTACGATCACCTAATCATTGCGCGCGTCGAATTTATTTGTTTGTTTGAAATTTATTCACGAGTATTTTTAAAAATAAATAATTCAACCCTGAGTTTTAATAACACATAAAAATATAAAAGAAATACAAACTAAAAAAATGTTACTAAAAGAATACATACAAAATAATAATTCAATAGAAAATTTCAAATTATATTCAACAACCAAAAACACTTATTTTTTTAAACAATGCTTTATTTACTATCGAAATTAGTATTGATTATTTTAATATATCACTACGTTTTTTACTATTTGAATGCACGTATGTTACAACTACAATAATAAAGAATAAGCAATTTATTATTATTTATTTATATTGTAAAATTTCGAAATCCATTAAAAATGCAATTGCATTGGTATAATAAACTTCGATTGAAAAAGTTAATTCAATAAAGCCTTCAAAATTTATTTACTAAATAAAAGTTTTTATCAATATAATAAACTGAGTGATCTCAATTCAGGAAAAAGTTAATAATTTATTATAATAGGTGTGTATTTTTTTAAAAATTACTATTTATTGTTGTATTTTTTATACGTGTTTTATAGGCACTGCAGTTATTTTTTTTAACTTTTAGAATTTAAACGTGTAAAATGTAAATATGTATAAAAGTCCTATGTATCTACATTTAGCCAATTCCTATGTTTAAAGTTACTCACGAAAAAATTAAACTGAAACTTTAATGAATAGATACGCATACTAGTACAGCGAAACGAAAAATAAACAATGTGACCAAAGTTTACACTTATTCTGTGTATGAGAATGTGTGTGTATATGCTTTCTTATGTGTATAAATATGCCTGCCGTGCAAGCTAAATGTGGGTATTAAAGCTTGCAAAACAAAGCGCACGCTGATCGGAAAAATAATTAATAGGACGATTTCAATTGATAGCTCGAACGTGCGTGCTCATACGTGAAACTAAGAAGGGAAATTTATATATATATTTGTATAATAGAGTTGTAAAGTTATATAACTTATATTTGATGATTGTTTTTTAATAGCGGCAAATCGCCTGAAAAGATAAATGACACAATCTTTGACAATATTGAAAAATGTTGAATAATTTGATAAAGTGCTGGATAGCATAATATTTATAAAGGTACTAAAGAGGTCCTGTACTTGAGAGCGCAGGATGTCGGTTTAAACCTAGCTCTAAGTTTTATAAAAATGCATTTTTAACTCTCACCTGTCCTCTTTAGTGTAAAATATTGTCAAATATTATGTAACCATCTAATTAAATGAAATAAGGAAAGGATGATATTTTAACAAAAAATATAAAAATAATGAATTTGTGATTACGACGAAGGATGATGGTGAAATGAGATGATTTTATGAGTGATTTATGTATGAAGTTGATGAAAATAAAAATAATGGATATGGAAAAGTGTAAAATTAAAGCACATGATTAGTGTGCGTATTATTTATATAATTATATAATTGAGTTGTAAAGTTATTTGATTATATTTGATGATTGTTTTTAATAGCGGCAAATCGCCTTAAAAGATAAATGACACAATTTTTGCAATATTGAAAAATTTTGAATATATATATATATATATATATATTTTATTTACTGGAAATTGTCGATGGGCTAGTTTAAAAAAAAACTCAAATCATGTAGAATAAAAAATAAAATACTAGAGTAATTTGATTTTTAAAAAATAATTACTCTTTTGTACGAGTGCGCATGTGGCGAAATTTTCTTAACAGTTAACCTAACTAATGATTTAAATGATAATAATTTTATTGTAATCAATATTTTCAAATTTTGCCGTCTACTATTGGTAACAACCTCTAGATTGGCCACTCTGACAACTATCTTGTCTATTTGACTTACTGGCAAGTTGTCAACTTGAATGAGTGAGTGAGATGGCTGATATGCTGTCCATCGGCCATTGTTGTGCTGTGTGATCTGAAAGGAGGATGGGTTGCTGTGTGCTTGCCAAGGTCTTAATATAAAGTCTGTGTGACCGAATTAAATAAAGAACTGTGTAATGAAATAAGAAATTTTATTTCGCCCATCCTGATTTAAGATAATAATCTTAAATAAAAAGTCAATCTGAGTAGAAGAAGGCTGTATTTTGTTATGTTTCCTATCGTAAAAATAGATTATAGTTATTCGACTGTTTGCCGGGTTCGCCGGTTGATTTGGTGTTGTTTTAAATAGAACGCCCGCGCCGCGCACATCGCCGAGTTAAAACGCAAAACATATTATTAACAATAAAATATATTTATCGCGCTGTTTGTATGCTTTTTATATTAGAAGCGGTATTTTCGCGTAAAATTGTCCTTGTTGGCAGATGATCAAGTCGTTTTTGCACAACAGCAGAGCGGCTGCCGCTGCCCGCCGCCCGCCGTCGCCGGCTCGCGGCCCTCACAATTAGTTCAAGGCACTCTACGGACACTCTTATGAATGCTATGCTTGTTTACGCAGACTGCGGACCCGCTAAACCACCTACGCCAATAAATCTTAAGAGGGCCGCAATAGCTATCTAATAGTCGTCAATGTTAAAATCCCAAAAATACTCGTACAAAAGCTCGTGATAAGCAAAGAGCTCACGACATCCGTATCTGACCGGCACTACTTTTTAGCTAAATTTTATTAGAAAAGCTACCTATTGCAATGGGTACCATTATCATGACTTTCGATATATCGACATATATATCTATATCACTTTCTTGCGGACACGATAAATTTTACACCAATACCTTTGAAATTAATACATAAAATTTAAGGGCACAAAATCTTGGTCAAGTTCGTTAATGAGTCAAAATCAAAAATCAGACCAGAGGGGCGGGAATAAGAGGTTTTTTTTTAAAAAAGGGTAATTTTGCTATAAATTTCTTAGTATATAAGATATCGATTTTATTTAAATTTTATATTATTCCTTAGATAAGGGCTTAAACCTATAGAAGTAAACATTTTTTATAGCACCAACCGTTGGCCCTAGGGGTGGGGAAAATTGTTTTTTAGAATTAAGAAAAATATATCTCTCTTAAAAAGCGCAGGATCAAATTCGTTCAAATGTTAATTATAGACCTATAAATTATTTACAACTTTTGTTTGAAACAATTTTTGATATGAGCAACTCTTATGGGACAGTATAAAGTGGGGATTTAGTATGCGCACTTTCGCTGCGCAAGGATACGGCGCGAAGGTGTGCGGGATGCTGCGCGGGGAGTGGATCGCGGCCCGGAACGAAACAATGCTCTCGGCCGTTACGACAAACGAAACTATCTAATTATCAATTTAAAAAGCTTCTTGTGGTTAATCAATTTAAATAATTTTGTAATCGCTAAAAATATAAGGAATTCTACAATTTTACGAGATTTTTTTGGAATGGAGTGAGCAAAAACAAAGAAGAAATTGCTGCCACAATGACATAGCTTACAAAATACTAAAATTATTATTTATTTTTTTACCTATTTATGTTTACTAGAGGTCGCCCAGTGGTCGAAATTCGACCGTAATTCTTTAAGTTGGGCATTTTATTTGAGCATTATTGAGATTCTTATACCTCTATAATACGGTGAGTTTACCTCTATAATCATTCCATATATATTTTTTTATGTTTAGTTCGATTACGTCAGGTACGACCGTGAACACATACGTCATTAGCGTGTGTTGTTTGCCTTAATTTTCTGCAATACCTATCTAATTTAAAATTTAATATTAGTAACAGTTGAGAATAAAAAATGCAATTATAGTTTATTAAATAATACAAATATTTTGATTATGTTTTCGAGTTATTATTATTTTTTCGTGTTTCGTGTTCGTGTTATAAACGCTAATAAAAATGAGACTTAACATTCATAGAAGTATAAGATAGATTGCTTTTAATTCCAAATGTTTACATTCATTTTCGGTAATGTCAAAATTCGAAAACAGTTTTGAGATTATCTTATATAATTAGCTTATATAATTTTTTTCATGCATTAATTTTCGATTTATTTGATAAATATGAATGATAGGAAAAATGAGGTTTAGATTGGCTAAGAAATATTTAAAAGGCAATATTTAAATGTCACTATTTTTATATTTTTTGTTATTTGTTATTGCCCTACTGACCAGATATAATTAAAAATCGATACAAAATAAAAAAATAAATAAAAATATGTGCCTCGTATTGTTTCATTTAATTATAAAAACTGGGCGGCTAAAAAATAAATGAGCATTTAACCTAAAATAGTTTCAAAGTGAATTTAATCATTCAAAACTTCTTTTGTAAAAATTCTTTCATCATTTGCTAAGTGCCCTTGACCATTATATTCAGAAATATAAAATCTCAAACCATCGAATGATCAAACTCTACTTGCTGCGACGTACTCATGTGTAAAAACTGGCTGTCTCAATAAAATTGCAATTTTTTCGATTTTTTGTCCTTGAGACTTATTTATTGTCATCACAAATGCAAATATAATTGGAAATTGAGTTCTTTGAAAGTTAAATGGTAAGATTGTACCGGAATATGTTAAATTTATGCGTGGAATCAAAATTCTCTTATTGCATACTTAATGCGCAATCTTGTTCCATTGAGTAATGCTTCCTTTGTATTTAAGTTTATAATTAGTAAAACTTTCAATTAAGTTTCAATATTTCAATACTAACTTATGTGGTGGTGAACCATCAAAAACTCTATTAGATAGTTATTGATTTCATTGTAGTCATCACAAATCATTTTATCGTAGCTATGATATGTTTTCTGATCACCTGGTATTCGATTAAGTATTAATAAAAGTACAATCATCATTTTTAGGTGCTAAAATAATTGATTTTAATATATTATCTGAGAGTATTTTTTTCGGAAATATTTCCATACACCTCATTAATAATATTATTTTCATCTCCTATTAATTGCTGAGGTATTTATAATATTTTCACCAAACTGTGTGAATTGTGGGGCTTCATCATTACCAATATTTTTCAAGTTTAGCTTAGCTGAAAGAAGGTCTAAAGCTGATGCTGTATATGCATACAAAATAACGTCAGGTGCAGTTAAATGTAGCTCTCTGCTTGAGCTAATGCGTCTCAGGGTACCTTCACGTGTGACAAGAACGAACGTTTTGTTAGACCTCTCACGTCGTAGACCCAATTAAGGGCCAAACGAACCCATTTATAGAATGTGTTCTACCTTAAAATCAAAATACCCAGATATTGATGTATTCAATGTTAATTTAGTGGCGTTCAAAAGTCTTATAAAAATGAAACGTTCCCTTTCCTCTTCCTCTCCTTCTCCTCATCTCTTCATCTTGCATTTCTTAGGTTAACCTAAGCACTAATTGTATACCCACTAGGTGGAAATATTTAATTGGTTTTATTTTTTACTCATAAGTTGGTACCGTTGTTTTCATTCTTTTTATTTTTTATATGACTGTATATGTACTGTCTGTATATAATTTTTCTCGTGTAACTGTTTATTTCCCTAATAAAGATAAATTAAAAATTAAATTAAATTAAATACTTCTTCGTTGTAATATCTCCAAAAATCTTCACTAAGATTACTTTACATTGGCTGGTACATTTAATACACAAGTGTAACTAAATAAATTTCGCATTTGTATTGGTGAATGTAATTCTTTTGTCTCATTTAAATATTCGCGCCATTCATTATCATTTGAAGAATGCCGCGAGAATGGCACACTTCAACAAAAGAAGTGTGTATAATTCCATTGTATGTTCTAACATCCTCAAATGATTTTGGACCACATACATGTAATAAAAGCAATCGTAAATGGAAAAGTTCGATGACTTTTCGGGATACTACATGCGTGTAATGATTTTGTCGCCTCCACGCCTTCTCTTCTTCCATTTTTTTTTTGGAATCTTCTACCATTAACCATTAACTTTTGAAAACGAAACCATATTTCGTTCAAAAGGTGGCTACTGTACTAAATATTACTGCTACATCAGTTTGAACTGCATCATTATAACGACGTAGATCTAAATCAAGATTTACTTTAATGAGCATCCAAATTTCCTTTTTTTGATTTTTAACTCTCTGATAATAATCTTTCATAGCAATGAATGATCGAACGAAAGGATTAATGCGTTCTAATTCAAGAGAGATTTCGCGCATTACATTGGTATTGCATGCTTGATTAGAATGTTCACGTAATCTATAATTCATAGCAGTGTCAACATCATAAAAATATAATTGCGCATAACATGGCGAGCGATTATATCCAGCAGTCTTTGGACCTGATCTGTGATAAAAAAAATCATCAGAAATCGAAATTTTAGCTTCTGAGCTAACCATAGCAAATGCTGAATTGTATTTATGAATGTTTTCAAAATATTTATTTGACTTTCTTCATATTAAAGGTTCATGTGAAGTAAGTCCATCATACAATGATTTAAAGTATTCATTTTGACTTAAGGCCGGTAATAATGCTTTTTCTCTATGACAACATGAAGTGAATGCAGTCCTTTCATCTAAAGTGACTTCAGATTCGAAATGTTTTGCATTGCAAAATCTGCATTGTAAATGCATTGTAAATCTGCATTGTAAATCCACAATCAAAAGTATTAAAATTTCGTGCAATGACATTCAGTGCACATTTAAATGTATCCCTTAAAACAATTTCATTATTTTGTCTCTTATTATTTTGACTTTCATGCAAATATATATTCCTTCTTCGTTGTCTCTCATTCCGAGCCATCAATGTTTTATGTCGAGGCATAATGATGTGGTAGAAATTACTGAGATTAAAAAATGTAACCTGTAAAATGAAATTACTGAAACTAAAATTAGACAGGGTTTAATTTAAATAATAAAATCTACTCACTTTTTTTTAACCTAACAATTATGCTTTTTTTGTCTTGACATAACATTATTGACATTGACAGATTTTTGAAAAGGGAACATTTGAAATCACACAAAATTGACAGCTCAAAACTCATTCATTCAATCTGTCACAGTTAGTATGAACGTTTTATTTTATTAAATTTAATGTATTTATAACAAATATTATAGATAATTTTAGGTTTCTGTACTCCTTCTCCATATGAACTTTTACTACGTCAAGTCTCACTCTTCTCCGTGCGCTCAATATGCTCAAAAAGGAATCTGACTCTTTTCCATATGTTTCCCCTTCACGTATTAATATATAGATAACTCATTCAGATTAAATCGAAGGAATAAAAAGTGGTATTCGTGGAATCACTGCATAGGGGACCTTAGGGGGGTTGTAACTAGCTTCTAATGAAGACGAATTGGTTCCTGTTACTGCACCAAAAGGACCCACGTCATTCGATGGGTTTATTGCCTGTTAGAAATTGTTAAGTTAATTAAAGTCGCTTAAAAACATGGTAAGGTCTCCCTCCTATGCTATTCACAAAGCCAAATTAGAAGGGGTACAGGGGGTACAAGGGGGGTACCAAATTAGGGGGGGGGGCTCTTGGTTATGAAGAGGCTTTATGATATCATAAAATGGTGTCACTTGACACCAAACACTTGCACTTGTGGTGTGACTTGTATAATATAGTGCACTCAAAAGTTGATTCTCCATTCTTACTGGGTGAAATCTCTTTTCGTGTGCACCCTCGTCTCTCAAGCGCTCCTTACCTGTTTCACTTACCTAAATGTAACTCAAGATACGCACAGAATGCCGTGCTTAATAGAATTCAGAATACTTATAATAAACAGTTCCAAAGCATTGATTTATTCCATCTTAGCCGTAACCAGTTTATAAAGGCTGTCTGGGATATTGTTTAGATCTATATGCCACTTATTATTTCTGAAATCTTTAAATACCTATATTACTTTGGGATGTACGCTTGTCACTCATCCTAACATAGCGTTTCATTCCACTCTCCTACCTACACACTTCTCTCACAATTCATTCACATTCACTTATCTCACAGTTGTTCGAGCTTAACACACCCATTACACGGTTTTTTAAACGCATAACAATTGCACGATAATACTTTGTCAATCTGGGAATTATACTGTTGGCCATATGTTAAGTAATATATTAATTGTAATCATCTTTATGATTCCTTTTAATAAATAAATAAAAAGGAATCCGAAGTTTACCCTTCACATATATAGATAACGTAGCACTGACCATCTTTTTACATATTTCTATTTGCGCTCATAGATAATTTATATTAATTTATACTGTCCAGCAATAAATAAAATGTTCCTAAGGCCGCGCTGTTTAATGTTTGAAATTCGAAAATGATCGCGTCCTAATCAGTCGTTATCAGCGTTATCAGTTTCATACTAAAAATCTATTGAATATAAAATGTTAAATAACTATTTTATCCAACCAGCTTTCGATTAGATCTAAACGGCTATGGTTGTTTTTGGAGAGCATCAATCTACGCACAAAAATCAAATCTTTCGCATTTGTACTTTTCGAGTTGAAAGATGCTACAGTCAGACGGACGGACGGATGGTCGGACGGGGATAGAACCTTCTTATACAAGAATGTATGGGGATAGAAACTTCTTATAGAAGTTAAACACATGATCGCAGAACTAAGGCCTACATGTGTCTCTATAGGTAAATATCCACACAAACGCGGATATTTACCCTATCGTTGAATTATAAACCTATACCGTTGAATGCCGGGCGAGGGAGACAGATGAACCACAATTCGTAGTAACAACATACAGCATGTCCCACGACCATTCCCGAAGATTTAATGGGGTATTTGTTTTCCCTATTATAATACAAAAATTCCGAACTTATTTATCCCCATTAACCAAATGGTATAAATTCGATCAGCGCGCGGATTTTAACGCGCGCGCGGATCGATAACGTAACTTGACCGCATGCTCTTAAGACGTGCTTACAACAAGACTTTATTACAAGATCTGTGATAATAATCACGTATAGTTTAAACAATAAAAAAAACGATCCATCAAAACATTGAAGACGTTGAAATATAATTTTGGTCGGTTTATTTTTCCCTCGAAATTTCTGGATATCTGCAATACCTCTTGCGTGGCCTCTTCTCGTGACGTACTTAGACCAATCTCTCAATGCAATGGAATCTAATAAACAGCAGAAATTGCACGTTGTTTCGATCATACATGAACCTGGATGATTGATTTCAATTCATCGTAAGTGCTTTCACTCACTCGTCACGGCTGCACTTCTAAATTCTGACGACTCCTCGTTAGGTCAGCATCGTGCATCACTAAACATTACAAAGGCCGCAAACATTACAAAGGTTACAAGAATACCGACGCATTCAAATAAAGCACTCCGTTCAAATAATTTCTATAATTTGATAAATACAACGCGGAAGACTTTGTCGATGGCACACGTGTGCCTACTCCGTTAGTTAAGTTATTATTACTTGAAACATAAACTAACGTCAAAAATAATATATATCGAAATATGGTGGGCGTGTAATAGATATAACTAATACACGAGAGACTAAATATTTGCATACGAGATCTAAATTCAATAAAAAGATGCTTTTCTACATTTAGTAGTAATATAATTTAAAATATGTTAAGGTTTCAACTCGTATATATTTCAAGGTCACAGGAATTTGCCTAGAAAAATACAGTTTGTGTGGATTAGTAACCCAATCCACACAAACTGTAGTTTTCTTCTTTTTCAGATTTCTTAAATTCATATTTTTCACAAACCACCGAAGGCTAAGTTACTTTTAATCCATGAATTCCCAATATATTGAAAACAAAAATTTAAATAACTTTCGGTTATAGGTACTACTATTAGTTTCTTTATATCGAATCCAGCTCGGTAATTTTGAAATCTACTATTATTTTTATGATTATATACAATACTAGCTGACCCGGCCACGCGTTGCTGTGGCTAAAGTTTTTGTTATATTACATTATAGTAAACAATCTAAGAGGAACAATAAGAGAACATCAGTCACGGAGTCCACTATGCTTTTTCACACAGATGGTATTTGTAAAAAAATATGCTGATCTCCTTATTTGACTTTCTACTACTATAACCCTTTAGTACAATGAAATTATTTACGAACAAAGACGAAAATGTTGATGTTGGTATACAAATTCACTGGATTGAGATTTGAAGGGGAAGTACGTTGAACACAATTAATTAAAATGTTCTTACACTTGATACTAAGCAGAAATCAATAGGTAAAAAATAAAAATTTATCAGATTTATTATTTCCATTTAATTTTATAACAAATATAAGTATATTACAGTACTAGCTGACCCGGCCACGCGTTGCTGTGGCTAAAGTTTTTGTTATATTACATTATAGTAAACAATCTAAGAGGAACAATAAGAGAACATCAGTCACGGAGTCCACTATGCTTTTTCACACAGATGGTATTTGTAAAAAAATATGGTGATCTCCTTATTTGACTTTCTACTACTATAACCCTTTAGTACAATGAAATTATTTACGAACAAAGACGAAAATGTTGATGTTGGTATACAAATTCACTGGATTGAGATTTGAAGGGGAAGTACGTTGAACACAATTAATTAAAATGTTCTTACACTTGATACTAAGCAGAAATCAATAGGTAAAAAATAAAAATTTATCAGATTTATTATTTCCATTTAATTTTATAACAAATATAAGTATATTACAGTATAATACAGTAAATAACATGTGACGCTTAAACTCATGAATGAGGTAGGCAAGGCAGACAGTCTTAAACTTTTAAACATTAATATCTTTTTTTTGAATTATAAATACTTTCAATTTCAATTTAATTTAACACCAATCGGTGCACAATGTTTTTGGTTAACCTGTCTTTAGCTAACACAAATAGATTCGACGGTTTCCCAACACGTGAACACGCAACATATAGTTGCCCATGAGAAAAACATGGATTTTCCAAATCTAAACCACAAATGGACATTGTTTGACCTTGAGATTTATTTATAGACATGGCGAAAGCTAAACGAATTGGAAACTGTAGCCTTTTGAAGGGTATGGTAGAATCTGATGGTATCATCGGAATACGTGGCAGCAGGACCACTTTTCCTTTAAACTTCCCAGCCAAAATGGTTGCTTCAAGAATGTTTCCGGTGATCTTTTTGATGACCAAACGCGTACCGTTACATAATTGAGGTGGATTCAAATTACGGAGGAGAATAATAGGGGAACCAATCTTTAATCGAAGATTATGTGGTGGCATTCCAGGGATATCTAATGAATTTAAAAATTCAATCGGAAAATTTACACTTTCATTTTCATCAACAACAGTATCGATTGATTTAAAAGACATCAGATCGCCTGGTAACAACTGTTGTATCTGGAAGTTAATTTCGTCAACATCAACGTTTTTGGCTGCCAAAATCGCCCGTTGACTAAGCCATTCATGATTCAAATAATTATTCTGTATATCCGGGAAAATACTCTGAATCAATTCAGTTTTATCCTGAACAACAGTGCAAAAATTGTCTGGTAGTTTAATGCATTGCGTATTTGGTTGCAGTTTTATTTTACCGTTCCCAATATCTAGTAGTTGTTCGGAAAATATTAGTGCTGGTGGATCATTTTGCAATTGTACTCGCATATTTATGGTCAATCGAAGTGTTTCAACACTTCGCCATAAGAATGATTGTTTCAAACATGCATTAATCTCATCCGCGAAAGTAGAGCGAGGTATAACCGGTAAGGTCTGCCGGAAGTCACCAGACAAAAGTAAGATAGCACCACCGAAAAGTTTATTATTGCTGTTTAAATCTTGCATAGTTCTGTTTAATGCTTCAAGTGAATATTTGTGTGCCATTGTGCACTCATCCCAAATTATTATAGAACTCTTCCGCAACACTGCAGCTATTCCACTATTCTTTTTGATGTTACACATTGCATCTGGTTTATTATGAACGTCCAATGGCAGCTTGAATGTTGAATGTGCTGTTCGCCCACCATCCAGTAAAGTAGCCGCAATGCCTGACGATGCTAATGCTAATGCGATTTTTTGTTGCGACCGTATTTTGGCAAGAATCAACGATATTAAAAATGTCTTACCGGTTCCACCGGGTGCATCCAAGAAAAAAAAACCGCCTTGTTCAGCAGCAACAGCCAGCATAATCCGATCATAAATAATTTTTTGTTCTGCTGTCAGTAATGGTTCACTGTTCATGATAATTGTTGCTAAACTTCCATGGTCATATTGATTTTCTCGTTGTAAATCGGTATTGACTAAGTCGGTGGCTGGACGATTAGGTGATGGCATACCATAATGATTAAATGGTAAATTTGAACTAAGAACACATAAATCCTCGATCAAGACCAATGCTTCATTGTACATCTCTGGTGTATAATCTATGTTTTGGCATTGATTTGTTTGTCTAATTCGGTGCAAGATGTCTTCTGTCATACAATTTTTATATTTTTCCCACAAAGTTTGTGCTTGCGAGGGATAACATGTCGCCAAAATAATTGCAAACAACTGACGAATGTTATTCGGTGTTGATGTCAACGCAGCATCAGCAAGCGTTAAGTCCCAATGGTTATCGTCTTCTAGCAATTGCAGTTCACGACATGCATCCTGGTATGTATTGAATACTCGACCATTAGCTGTTCGTAAAAATTCAAAAGACGTTGGTCCGGGAACATTCACCAATAACAAACGTAAATAGAAGCACTCACGTTGCTTTGGATGTACCGTGTAAAGTCTCCCCAATGTCTTAGCTTTGAATATGCCTGTAATGGAAGGATGTGGTTTTCCTTGTTTCCGTGGCTCCCATTTTTTACTGGATTTGTTCCATGTGAAATAACGTGGAACATCACCATACACCAATGTCTTCGCGAATTGGCCAAAAACATCAGGTTTTTGACACAATGTAAAAAATTCAGTTAGAGTCGTTTTCGGAGCTTCGAACGCTCTTTGGAGAACATTTTCTTCAGTGAAGTATACACGTTGACCGTTTTCAAGATGTATTGCCAGATGTTGGACAGCAGGATCTCTTTCGTGGATGGGAAAGCTGAGAATATGCCAAATAGCTTCATTGCTGCTAATGTATCTGCCCATTTGGTATCGTGCTATTTCGTCATTTTTATTTATGTTTTTTACTTCAAATATGGCCAAATCACTGCCTTTGTTTACATATTTACAAATATACTTAATTGATTTAACAGAACTGCAAAGCTCAACATTGATATGAGCTTTGTAAGTTTTTGAAAGTAGTGGTGAGTATGGTACCACCCACTGATTATCAAACTCAACTTGATTTGGAAAGTTCGGCAGTCGCATTGTAAATGTGTGGCCACCATTCTCAGTACTTCTGCGGCGATACATTGGATAACCATCAATATCCGTGATCGTGTCATTCGTATGCGGCTTTGGGAAGTTTTTTTTACATTTTCCATTTTCCATGCACGGTGACGTCATGTTGAAAACACCGCATGGCCCATGGATCATGTGTTTGGTGACAATATCAAATAATTCTTGATCAATTAATGGGTCTGGAATTTCGGCTGAAATTATTTGATCGATTTCTTCAGGACGGATTCTATCTTTAAGCCAAACCAAAATGTGGGCATGAGGCAAACCTCGCTTTTGCCACTCTATCGTATACAGCCAACAACGTGTGATACCAAAAATTGTATATTTAACAATAAAATCAATTAAGGATTTCAATTTTTGTTTAAACACACGTGCAGTTAAATCATGACGATGAATGGCTTGTTGTCCTGGCAATAGTAAAGTTTGTATCTCTTCCCAATTCGGATTACATGTGAATGTAATAAATAAATCCGGTCGGCCGTAATGACGTACGTAAGTCATCGCATCTTGTATGCATGCATGTTCCGTGCCGTTCCGTATCGACATCTGTCAGTTTTATGACTGAATCTACCAGCATGTTCACCTAATGGTACTTTGTCGGCTTTTATGACGATTTGATAATTGTCATTTTGCAGTCGTGGCGAAACTCTTTTGATCAATTGAATTAGTTGATTGTGATCTTCTAAAAAATTTTCCAATAATATCACAATTGCTCTTTCCTCTGCTTGTTCAATAAAATTATACTGGCACCGAGTCGTCACGCGCTCTTCACAATCGCCCATAAAATAAAAAGGTATCGACATCTGTCAGTTTTATGACTGCCAAATAATAACGGACAAAAAATTAGCGATAAATTAAAATTGCGACTATAATTTGAGATTTAAACTATCCTATCTCTCAAGTGCACATCGAACTGCACATGGTGTTCAAATTTTATTATTAGTCCATTATTTTATTATTAGTCCATTGAGGACAAACATTGTGACACGAGATTTATATATATTAAGATATATATATTAAGATTAAGATATTGTGACAACACGACCTTCCATAGGCGGTCGGGATTGTTAACTCGCAGTGGCTGTTAAGTCGCAGTCTTTCGAAACTTTGGACTTAAAGGACTCGCTTTCAGGTTTTCCACTACTGTCAGATGCACTATTGCGGAATTCGGGATCACTACACTACGTAATTAAAATGCATATTTAGTACCCAATGAAACTGATTTTACTTTCGCGATCGAAGGCGATGCGGATGACAATCAGAATTTAAAAAAAAAAGATACTTATATGGTTTTATTGATCATTTATAACACTATAAATATTTAGCCACGGAAACCGAATAAAGTATTATCGATTATTTTTTTTAATCTAGATTAACACCTGACTAAACTTTTCCCAAAATGTTTTAATGTCTGTTTTTGTTTTCTTTTTTTAAGAACTACATTATTTAAAAACTTTATGCTTCTTTTACCTAGATTCCAAATTAGCCTAGTATTAGGAAAAATTTTAGAAAGGTATTATAAATAACTTGAAATTCTACATTAAAAATGCTACATTTTTTGTTTTTATTTATAACTAGCTGTTCAACCTGGGTTTTTCCCCGGATTGGAAGCTAGGCCCTGCAGGAGGTTTGACGGCGCCTTCGGCGGGCGACAACTTATACCTGCGGCACTCGAGATGGGTCACTTCGCTCCCCATGTCTAAGCCCTTCGAACCATCCGCTCGCTTTAATTTGATTTTTTAGCTAGGCGCTGCAGGAGGCATTAACGGCGCCTTCGGCGCGGGACAACTCGTACCTACGGCACTCGGGATGGGTCGCTTCGCTCCATCTCTAGGACCTTCGCCCATCCACGTGCCTAAATTTCATTTTTAGTTTTTCACTCGATGTCTATGTTATGTAAAGAAGCTACATGGTATTTTTCGAGTTTCTAGACTCGACGGTTTATAAGTTCCATACAAACTTCTAACCCCCATTACCCCCCTTAATCGTTGAATTTCGCAAAATCCACTGTTGGTGCGTGCCTATATAAAGAAGCTATTTGTAAAATGTCAAGTCTCCAGACCTAAGTATATATATTTTCATAAAAATGTTCACCCCCATAACCCCCTTATTGGCTGAATATTTAAAAGAAACTTTCTCATTCGATGTCTATGGTATATAAAGAAGCAATATGCCAATTTTTGAGATTCTATAACCAACGGTTTAAAAGTTCCATACAAACTTCAAACCCCCCATTACACCCCCCCCCCCTTAATGATTTAATTTCATTTTCATTTTTAATTCACAAACCTAATCAGGTATGCTTACAACAACTTCCCAAACTCGTCATCGCTATCGGACCGACGGTTTAGGAATGCATAAAGCTCAAAGAAACAAACAAACAAAGAAAAAAAGAAACAGTCATTTTTATATATATAGATTTTAATAAAATAATGTACTTCAATGATGTTACTTAGTAAATAATACCATTTTTTTGGCCCTAAATCACCTGCCGAGTTAAATGTATTTCAAGTTTTTATCTATCCATTTTACGCCGCATAAAATCGCAAATATCTTGAATATTACCAATCAAATCTAAAAATGTCTAATTATTTTTGGTAGCAAATTTAATAAGCAATCTCAAGGTAGAAAGTAAATTGATAAAGAAGCCGATATGAATCCCTCAGCATATCCCAGGTACATTTAGCTACCGCGGGTACATTTAGCTACCGCGGGTACATTTAGCTCGCGGTTTATCAGCGATATTTTCTTGTTTCCTCTCTTTTTTATATGCATCAATAATGCTGAACATCGTTATCCGAGAAGTCGAGTACTTATATCGTAATGCCAATATAGTTATGTATAAAACTAATGGATAATTGTGGTGTTTATATAGGTATTATTAATTTTAGTGATAATTCAAAACAAACAAGGCTTGAAATTTAGTGCCGATGGTAAATCGCGGATGACGAGTATACAACTACATTCCGTGAAAACGCATAATTTTAAATTTAATATGCAGATTAACCGCGGTGGGGGGAGAGGGGCGGTGGGGGTGGGGGGAGAGGGTCCATTGTCTATTTGAATCCCCGACCGCTTAGTCGTTTGCAAATGGTGTTAACATGGTACAAAAATGTCTTGCGGTAAGAACTAAATTAAATACTTTAAAGCTTATCTCCGCTTTCGGACAGGAAAAGACGAAACTATGTTAAACAAAAGGTTATGCTATGTAGAAAACATGCAATAGAGTGGGATAGAGCGTACTATAGAGATTAGGGGAGGCAATAAAAAATAAGATCTAACCAGCGATTAAATTCTCTAAGTGTATAGATATATACTGCGATAGATAAGGAGGTCCTTTAGTGGCCATCGGGTAAAAAAGATATCTAGAGTGATCAACTACAAAAAGAAACTATGTGCCAAGCGATCGTGAAACTTGGCCAAACGCCCGCCCCCCATTTCTTTGTCTGAACATCAGAAAATTGAAAATGTTACTTTGCCATAAAACAAGCAAATACCTCCAAAGATAAAAACCTAGCTTTAAACAGAATACTCAAACTATTCTTATTTTAGAGATATTTTAATATTAAATTACCATAATTAATGTGTCATAATTTAAAATTTAACTTCTTTAAATGCATTAATAATTCTTCAGTAACAATGAAGCACATGTTATACTACATGACTTTCCCATTATCTACCTTATATGAACACCTTATTATTTACTTTATGTTATACATATGTGAATAACCAGCGACATGTGCATAAAAATATGGTCTATCATCTTTCTATAATGCCATCATAGTTTTCATGTAAAAATTTTAATAAAAAAACAGTCAATTTCAAACAGTGTTGGTACGTCGAGGGTTCATTGTAAAATATTTTTTTCTCGTAGATGAAATCATTATTACTAATTTCCTTCATATATGAAAGCATTTAATGTCTAGAAAAGAGAGAAGAATAAAATTTTCCTCAAAAAAATAAAAAAAAACATACAAAAAAGATAAATAGATTAATAAAAATTGATTATTATACAAATCAATACAATTACACAAATACAAAATAAATTATTAATAAATAAATACACATAAATTAATATAGATTAATACACATTAATAAATTGTTATACAAATTATACAATTGATTATTGATTATTATTGATTATTATTGATTATTATTTGATTATTATTAAATTGATTATTGATTATTATATGTACAAAGAGAAAATACAAACTGTCAAAATAATTATTACGAAAACGGCCAATCCAATATTCATATGTAAATTGTATGATATCATAAATAGTAATTTTTTTCGTAATATAGGTTAATTTTCCTAAAACGGACGGTCATGTAAAGATAATTTGACCTTCACTCCAGTTTTCCTGTAATCTTTACAGAATCTTTTCATTTGCCTATTTTCTTTAAAAATTAAATTCCTCGTACTTTCGGTGATAAGGGCGGGGCGGAGGGAGAACATACTTTTTTTGGTACATTTTTAATATTAATACTTTTTAAAAAGCCCTTTTAAACAATATCCTATGTGCTAATTTAAAAAATGTTTTTGATGTGTAAACATTTATAGCGGGTCTCACTAAGATTTATCGAGGCGGGTGATTTGCTATTTGGTGTCTTTGAAAAATGTGTCAGTGACGTTCGTGAAGTAAGTCAATAACATCGTACACGATGCGAGAAGATTCTCTCGCACATATGTGAAACTCTTTATATGTCCTCCATGTTTGGAATTAAAATGTCAGAGAGTGCTAGTAATTGTATTTCTCGTTGTTTTTATCAAAAGCATCATGCATAATGAAGATAATTAAATCGTGATCCCATTTGCGTTGTCAGTCGGGTAAAAATAGATATTCGCCCTTGTCTTGTCATACTCGTAATGCCTATGTTTTATTTTAAAATGGCAAAAATATAATTATCTCTAATTGAATTACTTCCGTTAGTTTCTGTCCGATGCAAAGCGCGTAGTGACAGGTAGTGCAATGCGGCGAAGCGGAAGCTAAAAGCCAGGGCCTAATTGGATTAATTCATTTAAAACCCGACATTCGCTGAAAATCAGGTTAAATGTGCTAATTTGATGAGTGGCTTTTCGTCGATAAGCACATACTAGCGTAAGTAGGATAGCGATAGGATAGCATTATACCTAAATTTAGTTGAGAAATGTTACTTACTTTCACTGAACTACATACATGTCGATATTAAATATTATTATCTACCTTTTGAGTTGTTTTAACGCATTTTATTTTACTGTTTATATTTTGTCCCGTGTGTGTGACCATAAGGTCTAGCTTATGGTTCTAGCTGCTTTATATAATATTTATATTGATATTAGACTATAGGTTGTGAAAATATGTGAGGATCTGTTTTGTTAGTCTCTTATTGTAAATATAAAGGAGATATAATAATAAAATATATTTTATCTCCTAATTATCTACATATGTATAGAATAAAAAGTTCTATTTATTTCTTTGTTTATAACTTGAGAGCCTTGAAAAGCTTGGATTTTTCGATACAGTTTAGACGTAAATATCTTATTGGCTGAATAAAAGAAAAAATAATAGGGCAAATTAGCTGTTATATATTCGTGTAAGTAGATAACGGCAAATCGCCTTAAAAGATAAATGACACAATCTTTGACAATATTGAAAAATTTTGAAAAAGTTTTTAATTATTTGATAAAGTGCTGGATAGCATAATATTTATAAAGGTTCTAAAGAGGTCCTGTACTTGAGAATGCAGGATGTCGGTTTAAACCCAGCGCTGAGTTTTATAAAAATGCATTTTTAACTCTCACCTGTCCTCTTTAGTGCAAAATATTGTCAAATATTATGTAACCATCTAATTAGATGAAATAAGGAAAGGATGATATTTTAACAAAAAATATAAAAATAATGGATTTGTGATTACGATGAAGGATGATGGTGAAATGAGATGATTTTATGAGTGATTTATGTATGAAGTTGATGAAAAAAATAAAAATAATGGAAATGTAAAAGTGTAAAATAAAAGCACATGATTTGTGTGCGTATTATTAATATAAATGTATAATTGAGTTGTAAAGTAATTTGACTTATATATTTTATATTTTTTGTTAAAATATCATCCTTTGTATTTTGTATCTCAATTGTATTTTGTTGACAGGCGTTGGCAGAGTTGGCAGGCGTAAAATATTTATTTTAGTGAGGTGAGCCATACAAATCGCCCAATTCATATTTATCCAAACAATTGTCGCTTCACGCGTTAATTTGCAAGTTATTGGGCCATTTCAACAGTATTTCAATGTGCTGTCATTTACCCAGTGCCTGTGCTAGTGCTAGTGCTAGTGCTAACAATATTATTTTATACGGAGACCGCAAACAGGAGACGCATACCGCGTAAAGGAATTTTCACTCATCTCAGGGATTTCGTTCCAAATTCAAAGTTTTAATATGCAAATTTGGTTACTTTGGTTAATTTGGCAACATTACAATTTTATTATATATGATAATGAAAATAAAATACAAATATTTAAAAAAATACGGCCTACAAACATACTAAATTTACTAATAGATTTGTATTTAATGTGAGCTACACAACTACACAACTTCATTACAAGTAAAACTTCTGTAATTAAATTGATTAACTTTGTCATCAACTGCATAATAATGTTGTAATCTATATTTTAAAATTATAAACCCATCCTGGCATCTACCTTCAATGTTTCTCTACGCCTTAATATATAAACAGAAAATCAACGTGACAGATAACAAAAAACAACGTGACTGCATACTTTGGCCGAATGAGCAGATCGCCTCTGAGCGTCCTTCTTAGTTTAGTATTTTTTTTTTTACAAATAGAGGATCATTACTTTTTTTAACCTGGTGGTGTTCAATAATGTCATCATCATCTATTTATTTGTTTTTTTAAAAAATGATATATGGAGTATCATCACATTTATCTAACTTTATAATCCTTAATAAAGCGTTATCATGGACATTTTTACGAATGAACTATTTTAGAAGTCGGAATTGTTATAGAAACCATTAATATTTTATTTTGTATATTTTGTAGTGTATATTTTATTTTAGCACATTAAAATTAACTAGAGGTCGCCCAGTGGTCGAAATTCGACCGTAATTCTTTAAATTAAGCATTTTATCTGAGCATTTTGAGATTCTTATTTATACCTCTATAATACGGTGAATGATTATAGAACTCTATAATCATTCCATATATATTTTTTAATGATTTCTTCTATTACGTCAGGTGCGACCGTGAACACATACTCATTAGCTTGTGCTATTTGCTTTAATTTCCAGCAAAACCTATCCAATTTAAAGTTTAATATTAGTAACAGTTGAGAAAAAAAAAACACAATTACATATTTTATTTCTATTTATTGAATGATACAAATATTTTGATACAATTAATTCAATATCATTTTCAATTTTTTCATGTTATTATTATTATTTATTCGTGTTTCGTGTTGGTGTTATAAACGCTAATTTAAACTGAGATTTGGCATTCATAGAAGTATAAGATACATTGCTTTTAATTCTTTGTTATTTTTTATTGCCCTACTGACCAGGTATAATTAAAAATCGATAAAAAATAAAAAAATAAACGAAAAAACGTGCCTCGTATTGTTTCATTAAACCATAAAAAACCTGGGCGGCTAAAAAATAAATTTCCATTAAACTTTTTTGTTATTAGATGTTTTTTGTAAAAATTCTTTCATGTAAGGATAATTGGAAATTAAGTTCTTTGAAAGTTAAATGGTAAGCTTGTACCGGAATATGTTAAATTTATGCGAGGAATCAAAATTCTCTTATTGCGTGCAGTTCCATTAATAATATTATTTTCATCTCCTATTAATTGCTGAGGTATTTCAATAATATTTTCACCAAACTTCATCATTGTGGGGCTTCATCATTACCAATATTACCAATTTTTTTCAAGAATTCGACAAATTCTATTTCACTTGGTAAGGCTCTCATATTTTGAGTAAAGGTTACTTTTTGAAAATAATCAAATTTATGCCAATTTGTGACACAATTTTCAATTATAGTTGCCATCCATGTGGACAACTGGTAAGATTTGTCGAAAATCACCGCAAAGAAGTATCGTTTTCCCTCCAAATGGTTTATGTTTTTGATTTTCATCGCATAGATCCTGTAATAATTTATCTATGATTTTCAACATTTGCAGTGGGCACATGGAAATTTCATCAATAATGATTAATAATGATGAAATTTTTTTAACGCCCATAACTACTATTTGCGGTAATACAGAATTTTACAAAATAGGTATAGGCAATTTAAACACATTGTGTAAAGTTCTACCTCCAAGTAATAGAGTTGAAGCAATGCCACTGAACGCTGTTGCTATGCAACGAAGATTAAGCGAATTTAATTCGTGAATGATTGCTGTTAGTGCGAATGTTTTTCCACAACCTGCATGAGCGGTTAAACAAAAACCATTAGATCCAGTATCATGATGCAAAACTTCACGAATCACACGATCAATTAGATTACGCTGTTCAATATTCGCAGTTTCATAATGCTCACAAAACAAAAACTTTTGCTCTATCGGATCTATAGAATTCGCTTCGTCTGCTCTCTGTAAATATGTGAGAACTGGTAAACCAAGTTCTTGACATGACAAATTATGACCATACAAAATATCTTCAATTTCTAATAGAGCTCTATTAAAGGATACTACTCCGTTGTAATCTCTCAAAAAATCTTCACTAAGATATACTTTAAATTCATTCCATAACGCCAATGCATTGGCTGGTATATTTAATGCACAAATGCAACCAAATAAATTTCGCATTTGTATTGGTGAATGTAATTCTTTTGTCTCATTTAAATATTCGACCCATTCATTATCATTTAAAGAATGCCGCGAGCATGGCTCGCTTCAACAAAAGAAGTGTGTATAATTCTATTGTATGTTCTAACATCCTCAAATGATTTTGGACCACACACATGTAATAAAAGCAATCGTAAATGGAAAAGTTCGATGTCTTTTGGTGATACTACATACTTGCGTGTAATAATTTTGTCGCCTCCACGCCTTCTCTTCTTCCATTTTTTCAGGAATCTTCCCACATACAATGCTTATATTCAAGCGCTGATGGATCTGATTGATTCAATTCAAAAAATGCAAATAATTTTGTTTGTCTTGCCCTTCTCGAAAGTTAACATTCTGCCTACGCGGTATATGAATGTCAAATCTGATGATGACATGTGATTGAAAATGCATTGGTAATTCATAGATTACAGCTTCAGTTGATCCGACATATCGTCCATTCAAAAAAAAAATAACTTAATTTCATGTCAGTTCATTTCTCTCTAAACCAAATTCAACAGATGCACTGTCATAGCCTTTATACACTTTATAAATGTATTTAATACTTTTAACTGTAGTGCATACTTCGACATTTATATGGCAATTAAATGTGCATGTAAATATGGATTGTATGGTACAACATAACGGTTGTTGAGGCAACTACCGCACACTTCAGCATTAATACCATTATCACGCCTTCTGTATAATGGATATCTATTTAATGATTCACGTGTAAATTCAATAAATCGTCTTGGATAATCTTTTGTGCATTTTCCATCGCTCATACATACAGAATTTGGATTAAGCACCACACCATGGACCATGCATCATGTGTTTTACAACATATTCATATAATGTTGGATGTGTTTGAATGTTAGGAATCTCCGCAGATACAACTTTGTCAATATAGGTAGCGTTAGCAATTTTATCTTGCTCGTTTAAAGAGAGTAAAAGGTGAGCATGAGGTAATCCCCTCTTTTGAAACTCAATTGTATAAAGAAGTGCTTCAACTTTACTGAAGATGTTTTCTTGTGTGTAACCTCAATTAATGCTTTGAGTTTGGACTTGAATACATGCACAACAATATCAGGTCGAAAATTAGTTGACTCACCTATAACAATATTACTAACTATTTCAAGCCAAGTTGGGTTACAAGTCATTGTAATGTAAGTCATTGTAAGTTCGAAATGTTGTAGAATTGACATTGCATCTAAATAATTCTCATACATATTTCTAGGAAATCCATTGAATAAAGATGGTAAAATTATTCTACGGCCAAAATGATTATCATTGGGGTTCAATTCTAAATAATCGGTTAAATTGTTGTAAACTTTAGACCTAAGACTTTTTTTATTTTTGTCGAATGAAATTTCACACATATGTCATATCAACTATCCACTGCAAAAATATTTTTTGTGATTGGTGCAACATGCTAAAATCTCCTCTAATTGAATGAAGTGAATGCAGTCCTTTCACCTAAAGTGACTTCAGATACGAAATGTTTTGCATTGCGAAATCTGCATTGTAAATGCATTCATCTACAATCAAAAGTATTAAAATTTCTTGGTATGATATTCAGTGCACATTTAAACGTATCCCATAAAACAATTTCATCATTTTGTCTCTTATTATTTTGACTTTCACGCAAATATATATTCCTTCTTCGTTGTCTCTCATTCCGAGCCGTCAATGTTTTATGTCGAGGAATAATGGATGTAGTATAAATTACTGAGATTAAAAAATGTAACCTGTAAAATGAAATTACTGAAACTAAAATTAGACAGAGTTTAATTTAAATAATAAAATCTGCTCATTTTTTTTTAACTTAACTATTATGCTTTTTTGTCTTGACATTACTTTATCGGCATTGACAGATTTTTGAAAAGGGAACATTTGAAATCACACAAAATGGACAGCTCAAAACTCATTCATTCAATTTGTCAATTAGTATGAACGATTTATTTTATTAAATTTAATGTATTTATAACACATATTATAAATAATTGTAACTTTTCGCACTCCTTCTCCATATGAACTTTAACTATGCCAAATCTCACACTCCTCCGTGCGCGCGATTTGCTTAAAAGGGAATCCGATGCTTTGCCATATGTTTTGCCTTCGCGTAATAATATATAGATAACTCTTTCAGATTAAATCGAAGGAATAAAAAGTGGTATTCGTGGAATCACTGCATAGGGGACCTTAGGGGGGTTGTAACTAGCTTCTAATGAAGACTAATTGGTTCCTATTACTGCACCAAAAGGACCCACGTCATTCGATGGGTTTATTGCCTGTTAGAAATTGTTAAGTTAATTAAAGTCGCTTAATAAACAACCCTGTGTTTGAGGTTCGCAACTAGCCTTGTGATTAGGTAAGTCGCATAATACACTCAAACTGCATGCTTTGACATTTACAGTCACGGAAGCTTTTTAAACTGCTTACGTAAATATATTTTTTTTTGTGTAATAAAAAAAGATTTATTTATAATAACGTAAACGTGACTTTTTAAAGTGAAATTCAAAGAGAATAATATTAGAAATAATAAATAAGAAATCTGTCAGGCGTTAGTTGTTCAGTATAATTAACGTCCCGCCGCGCTGTCAATGCATTTATCTCATTCGAATTTTGTAACGGTGCATTCGGCACCGGCTCTCAGGATCGGTCCATCTCTTAATCTTTGGGTCGGCCCACCGTATCACATAAACACGTGTCACACTATAATAAATAGTTCAGTCAACGAATGGCCCAAAAGGGGGTGAAGAGTACGCGAGCAAAGACCTAAGCGATTCCTTCAGAAACTTGTTCAGTGTGCTTAGGGAGTGAAAATACTGACGTTTAGAGGAGGCGCCGGAGTGGGGAGGGAGGAAGGGAGGGCACAACGAGGGTCCCTTTTTTGGGATTTTCGCTTATATCTCGAAAACGGTGCGTCCTAGGGAAATATTTTTAAATACCAAATGAAAGCCCATAAAATTTTCTACAACCTTTATTTTATACACTTTTTCGAATGCTTCGCCGTTTTCGAGCCACACGCTTCGAAAAAGTAAAAAATAATCCCAAGAAAACTTTAACTCACACTTTTAATCGAACATCATATCATTTTCATATCGTCTAAACCAGGGGTGCTCAAACGGTCGATCGCGATCGACTGGTCGATCGCGAGTGCTTTTTGAGTAGATCTCGAGAAGAAATTTTTTTTTAATAAGTAGGTAGGTAACTAAACTACAAAAATGTATTACGTAATAAAATAACACTGCTTGCGGCAAAAGGTGGCTTTATCAACTGGTATATGTAACTCTTTTGTTTTGTAACAACCAATAAACTCGCAATTTTGAATAACTATGAGTTTTTTCATTGATATTGTAGAGAAGAACCTAACTAAACCTAACCCAAACCTTGACTAAAATAATGTACCTATATTGTGCAGAAAGCTAATATCTATATATGCTACGGTACGCCCTACCTAGGTAGGTAGGGTGTATCGTGTATGTACGATAACCCTGCATCACACACACTTGCAGTCTCTCAGAGTCGATCGTAAGTAGTCTAAAAATATTGAGGTAGATCGCCAGCAGTTCAAGTTTGAGCACCCCTGGTCTAAACTATTCATCTAAGAAAGAAATTTCCTTAAAGAAAATTGCAGAAAATAAAATTTCCTTCAAGAATATAAGTATTTATACACTATTTATGTTAACCGGTCAACAGCTACACCACAAAAAAGTTTTTTTAAATATATAAAGTTTATAAAATTGTCATTATAATTATATAGCTGTAAGTGTTTCTAAGAATTAAATAAATACATAAATAAATTATTGAAGCCACCATGACAAGACATGCAAGACAACCTAATCATCTCTTTGGATCTTCCGTCTTTAGTTCTCCGTGCGTTTGAGTTTAGCAATGACAAGGTACGAGCACAATCGCTGAACGTTGTATTATACTTAGGTGTAAAACCGTGTTTTTCCCATGTATGTGGATTGCTGGAAACGCTAGTTATTCACACATCGCAGCTGCAAATCAAATGATATTTAATATTGTTTATCCTGAGGCTTCTTACAAAATTACAAATGGTATGTATCTTGCCTGTCCTATTGTAGTGTACTCGTATTCTTAAGATTGAGATACCAAAGTAGAAACGAAGCTATGATCCGGGACTTTTAACCGATTGTTTCAATCACGTAGCCCGAAAAGCATAGGGAGAAGCTCTCATCTCGAGTGCTACAGGCACAAACCGTCTGAGCGCCATAGGCGCCAATATCGATGCCCGCAGTTCCTGGTGCCAACCCGCTGCTAATAGGTACATAACATTATTAACTTAAATTTACCATAATTACAAATGTATTTTCAATGCGGGAAAAAACATCTATTGACAAGCTATTTGGCATTGCATTATTTTGTTTATCACGTCTACCACGAGCTTAGAGGAATACCCGATGCGAAATATATAGGTGGGTCGTGGGTTTAAATACCCGGTGGTATCTGTGAATTTCTGAAAATTTGTGCATTCACAATTTTATTTTTTTTTTATTACATTTTTTTGTATTATGCTATGAATTATCAGAAATTATGAGTTGACATATTCTATAATTAGTTATTTCAAAAAATATCGATTGATTAATTCTTATCAAAATTAATGACAGCCAACAACAAAACTTGTGCGTACTCGTACCAATCGTCGTAAAAAACATTAACATTTAATCGGCGACTAGAATTAGGTAAAAAACATACGTATATTACTGGTTAGTATTATGAAATAATAATAAAATAATTTTATAATATGTAATAATCTAACATCAAAACATTTCGGCATAATACGGTCAACACTCATTTATCACCCGCGCCAAAATCCCGGTTGACATTGCGTCGAAGGTCATTACTATGTATAGATATGTATTTATGTATAATGACTATTCTCATTAGTAGGTATGTATTTAATTACTTACTCGTAAAATTGTAGGTACGGCCACACTAAAGAACATATGTAATTATAAGATTAAAATAAACAATTAGTTAATCGTTTTGAAGTTCTGAATTTTTCCGTTTCCGATTGATTTACACACATATCTATTTAATCTCGCATACTTAAGCCATCATAATATTATATAAATCCGTTTACATTTATATTGTTTTTTAGTTTTATTATAAAGACATTTTATTTTGTTGATAAATTATCATAGGTATTCAACTAAAACATTTCAAATAATAAATCTAAAAAAATCATCGAGGCTTTATACATTTATTGAATGTTTCGTAAAAAAAAAACATTTAAAAAGTTACTTTGTTAAATTTTTGATTTACTCATTTATAGGCGCAATATGCAAGAAAGTACCAAAATCTATAAGGCTTATAAGGAGATATATATATATATAGCCATGACGATTCATCGTCATATATACTACGTTGAACGTAAGTGATTCTTGTAAATATTCATTAAACCATTCACTTCTCATACATTATACGTCATATTCGTTAGATTTTCACTTTTTTTTATAATTATTGTTTCTTTTTTAAATCATTTTTTCACTACTTTAATGAAAGTTTGACCGTATTGCATATCGCACAGATAGATTGGTGAGAGTGAAAAGCTTTTATAAAATAAGGCCTGTATTTAAACCAGCGTGCATTACCTCAAGCGATCCAACTATCTGTGCGTTCAATATTAATTTTTCTTTGAACATTCTGGCTATATAATTTGTTTGAAAATTTTAATTCTTTAAAATATTAAAAATCATTCGAATTTACCAAATGTTTTCCCTGTCCTTTTTAGTGTAAAATATTGTCAAATATTATGTAACCATCTAATTAGATGAAATTAGAAAATGCCGATATTCTAGTAAAAAAATATAAAAATAATGAATATGGATTTAATATGAAGGATTATCGGTAAATGAGATGGTGAAAATGTAATCATTATGATGTAATGAGAATGATGAGCGAAGTGAATAATTTAATGAATAATGTTAAATGTGAAGCGTGTTTCTCAAACATAGTATTCTATATGATTTTTAACACTATTAGATATAGAGGGGTATCCCGTAACCTTACAACATATGAAAGCTTGACAGTATTGACATTTAGAAATTTCGTAGGGGGGGAGGGGGGGGGAGGTTATCAACGAGTACACAATAAAAACAAAACGCAGGCTTTATGTGTTTGCAGGTGTACTATGCAAATATGCTTTTAAATCTTTTCGATCGAGTTCGTTATCGCTACGAGCAGAATCGACACGATGAGTGATTATAGCACTGCTGGAACGTTGCATGGTTGCACGCTTATTGCCTGTTGACTTCGGAGATTTAATATGAATATTATCAACTTTAAGGTCGTTTCGACAATATGGCTTGGCCTTTGCATTGCGAAAGTCAACAATTGGCGGTTGTCAACATTCACCTAATTTCGAGCCAACGCACACCTGTACATCTAGGTCTATTAACACGTGCGACGTAACACATACTAAGACAAGTGCCCCCAGATAAGCAAATTAAACAAAGTTTTCTGTTTATTGCGACTGACGACCGAGAGCTCAGGTACAAGACCACGTGATTTGCAATATTTTCAGTCGAGTCGATAGACCGAAAGATTTTCCAACTGAAGATACGATTGAATTACCTACATGGCATCTAAATTTCATAGTAAACTACCTCCGAGGCCAGAGCTGGTACAGCTGTAGTCAAATTTATCTCCGGAGTTTCTTTTGAATGTATTGATGGTAGGAGCCTAATATCATAAAATTCTCGGAAGCATAATTCATTCATTATTACTTTTAGTCAATGTGAATTTATTGGTGACAGATAATGAAACGAGCAAAATTAAAAAAAATATTTCGCGTGTGTATTAAAATTATTTTATAAAATGTTTTTTTTTGTCAACCGAGTCGAGTCACACAACACATTCGAGAGAAACTCCAGAAACAAATTTGACTAACTCTAAAATTAGTCCCGTGACCCGTCCAATTAACGCGAAATTATGCGCGAGTATAAACACGCGCATAATTTTAATTGGACAGGATTAGAAAGCGCCACGCTCTGACATTTTATCGTCGTCTATGCTGCCGTTCGCCCTGCTACCAACTGATGCATATTAACGGCATCGCTGCATCTCCGGGGGAAGAATGGATGCGCCTTGTGTTCCTCAAATAGTTGCATCCAACAATTTACGCGACTATGCACAGTACGCCGTACTAATAAAATACAATAGCCTATCTTAGCAAATCGTTCGCACGGAGGAGTGTGAGATTTGGCATAGTTAAAGTTCATATGGAGAAGGAGTGCAGAAAGCTAAAATTATCTATAATATGTGTTATAAATACATTAAATTTAATAAAATAAAACGTTCATACTAACTGACAGATTGACTGAATGAGTTTCGAGCTGTGAATTTTGTGTGATTTCAAATGTCCCTTTTTCAAAAATCTGTCAATGTCGATGAAGTAATGTCAAGACAAAAACGCATAATTGTTAGGTTAAAAAAAGTGAGCAGATTTTATTATTTAAATTAAACCCTGACTAATTTTAGTTTAAGTAATTTCATTTTACAGGTTACATTTTTTAATTTCAGTAATTTCTACCACATCATTATGCCTCGACATAAAACATTGACGGCTCGGAATATATATTTGCATGATAGTCAAAATAATAAGAGATAAACTGATGAAATTGTTTTAAGGGATACATTTAAATGTGCACTGAATATCATTCTAAGAAATTTTAATACTTTTGATTGTGGATTAATGCATTTACAATGCAGATTTTGCAATGCAAAACATTTCGAATCTGAAGTCACTTTAGATGAAAGGACTGCATTCACTTCATGTTGTCATAGAGAAAAAGCATTATTACCGGCCTTAAGTCAAAATGAATACTTTAAATCATTGTATGATGGACTTACTTCACATGAACCTTTAATAAGAAGAAAGTCAAAAAAATATTTTGAAAACATTCGTAAATACAATTGCTATGTTTAGCTCAGAAGCTAAAATTTCGGATAAAGTTACGCGTGGAGTGTATAATTTTAAAATACATGTTGTTTTTTATCAGAGATTAGGTTCAATGACTGCTCGATATAATCGCTCGCCATGTTATGCGCAATTATATTTTTATTATGTTGACACTGCTATGAATTATAGATTACGTGAACATTCTAATCAAGCATGCAATACCAATGTAATGCGCGAAATCTCTCTTGAATTAGAACGCATTAATCCTTTTGTTCGATCATTCATTGCTATGAAAGATCATTGTCAGAAAGTTGAAAATCAAAAAAAGGACATTTGTATGCTCATTAAAGTGAATCGTGATTTAGATCTACGCCGTTATAATGATGCAGTTCAAACTGATGTAGCAGTAATATTTAGTAGTTGATGGCGAGCCACCTTTTTAACGAAATGGTTTCGTTTTCAAAAGGTACCATTAAAAATATCTCCGTTTTGAAATTAAAGGTGTTTCTGGCTTGATTTAAAGACTACCTCACTGATTGAACTCGAGTCACCAAGTTAGAAGATGCTATTGGTGATGATTTTGAAGTTTCTCAGAGGAATGTTTTAGGTACATATTGTGTTCTTAATTTACATTAATAGGGAACATAAACACTCCTATAATTCTTGGTGAGTGGTCTTAAGACAACCTGTATATATATATATATATATAATTGTATAATTGAGTTGTAAAGTTATTTGACTTATATTTGACGATTGTTTTTGAATAGCGGCAAATCGCCTGAAAAGATCTTAAAAGACACAATCTTTGACAATATTGAAAAATTTTGAAAAGTTTTTAATTTTTTGATAAAGTGCTGGATGCATAATGTTTATAAAGGTTCTAAAGAGGTCCTGTACTTGAGAGCGCAGGATGTCGGTTTAAACCCAGCGCTGAGTTTTATAAAAATGCATTTTTAACTCTCACCTGTCCTCTTTAGTGTAAAATATTGTCAAATATTATATCACCATCTAATTAGATGAAATAAAGAAAGGATGATATTTTAACAAAAAAATATAAAAATAATGGATATGTGATTACGATGAAGGATGATGGAGAAATGAGATGATTTTATGAGTGATTTATGTATGAAGTTGATGAAATTAAGAATAATGGATATGTAAAAGTGTAAAATTAAAGCTCATGATTAGTGTGCGTATTATTTATATAATTGTATAATTGAGTTGTAAAGTTATTTGACTTATATTTGATGATTGTTTTTTAATAGCGGCAAATCGCCTGAAAAGATAAATGACACAATCTTTGACAATATTGAAAAATTTTGAAAAAGTTTTTAATTATTTGATAAAGTGCTGGATAGCATAATATTTATAAAGGTACTAAAGAGGTCCTGTACTTGAGAATGCAGAATGTCGGTTTAAACCCAGCGCTGAGTTTTATAAAAATGCATTTAAAGATTGTGTCATTTATCTTTTCAGGCGATTTGCCGCTATTAAAAAACAATCATCAAATATAAGTTATATATATAATATATATATATTATACGATATTACATCATAAATAAACACATAAATAATCCTATTTGCAAATATTTCCTCCTTGTTTAATACATTTAATAATTGTATTTTATACATTTTCTATTATTGCTCTTACACGACATGCTACGAGTGAGTACCTATAAAAAAAATAACTGTTTTAGTTTGTAGTCTCTCTCTCTTCAAGTTATAATAATTTCCGTACATTTTCAATCCTAAAACTACCTTAGTACGGGCGGTGCCTAGTTAGGTAGACTCAGTAAAAAATAGACGTTCTATTTAAAAATCAATCAATTATTATTATTATTATTGCAATTTATACATGCACAAGCGTATCCCCTCCCCCCTCCCCCCTAACCGGGTTTGCAATAGATTTTATTCTGATCTTACACAGGGCAGTGTCATAAATAAGTGTTTATAAGAAAAACATTCTTAGCTACGTTCAAAGGGTCTGGCGTGCTTTATTTATCGTCGTACAAAAGAAGACTCTAATTGGAAATTGGACTCGCTTGAAAAGTAAAGGCAAATCTTTTTTTTCCTCTAATCTGATGGAATTTAAACGATTTTCTATAAAATAATGAAAATTCCAATGAAATCCATTCAATGGTTCCCAAGATAAACGCAAATAAGCGCTTACCAAAGACTTTATACCTACTGATTTGCAGAAATAGGCAATCTGGTAAGCATGTGATCAGTTCACTCTTGGCCGTTAAATATGACGGTGCTCTTGACTGTGCTTTTAGTTAGAACGCACATGTATTTTTTTTTTCTCATTCTGATGCCACTAAGTAAAATTTTGGGGTTCATACCATCAATGCGATTATTTGCATTTAAATCAAAAATTCCACTTTACCATTATCTATTGTACTCATAATTAATCCTGTTACATAACATGTAACATAAATTATAGCCAACCTAGTATAGCAATTATAGCAAGCGCGCAACGCTCGATGAGTACGTAATAATTTAATAGCGTTCGCCGGTAAGCATTACAATACAACTACGTCAGCTGTTTCGAATGTTACAATGTATTTTGACGTAAGTATAGCGTCGTTTCATACACAAATCGAAGGTCAGGATATCTTGTACATGATAAGTAGTTTCCCGACTGTATTGCTTTACTTACAGCTTAAAACCTTGCTTATAATTCAAGCTATCCAACAATGAAAACCCCATTAAAATCCATTTAGTGGTTTTGGAGAAGAGTAACGACGCAAAAGGCAAATCTCGTTTAAAATAGTACTTAGTGACTGCAATTAAGCCAGACAAAAAAATACTCTCGCTTATACAGGTTGTTTGGAAAAGTCACTGCTAAATCAATGGGGCTGTTTTTATTAGCTAATTAAAAAAAATATTTAACTTTATAATGTTTTCTAATATTAATTTTCTTATTAAAAAAACTAAACTGCTAAGATTTTACCTCAGGTGATGATTAATTTTGTGCAGTTGTACTTATGTTCGAAAGCTTAATACCTACTAAAAAGTGACCTTTTTTTAACTTACCTAACAGACTACAGACGACATATTGCAGAGACGTTCTAAACATCCTACCCGCTCTTATGAGTAACGCACAGATGTCTGACAGCCCGTTGTATCTTTTGACTCAAAAAGTACAAATGCGAAAGAGCTGAATTTTTGTGTAGATTGATAGTCTTGAAAAACAAACATAGCCGTTTAGATTACAAATGAGGCTGGTCGGATTATATATATATATATAGATAAAATGAAAGTCAATATTGTTTTAGTACTAACAAATAACAATAGTTTGAAACATTACAAAATTTCTAACAACAGTTCAATAGATCGCTCAAATATCATATTCGAATTTCTGGACGACTTTTGGGACACCAAAGATGGATTATCCGCGACGGATCTATTCAGTAGCCTGCTAGATCTCCAGATTTAAATTTTTCGGATTTCCTCTAGTGGGGTTAATTAAAGAAAAAAGTTTATTCCACAGAGGTCAACACAATTAGCAAGTAGACTTGCAAAAACGCTTATACCAAACAGTATGAGAGATCAGAGCAAAACCAGATATGCTGAGAATAGCGTGTCCTTCGATAGTTAAAAGTTGTCAGTTATGTATTTGTGCAGGTAAAAACACAGTAAATATAAAAAAAATAAAACAAATTACTTTTTATTTTTGTAATAAATATATACCACAAACCTTAATCAATATCCGTGAGATGCTATCTCTCGGTAATACCGACTTTGGGTTTCATCATAGCTTTAGCCGCTCATGCACAATCGCGCCTAAGTCACGTCTTTGGTCAATAATTTCGATATTTTTTGAGATAATCGCATTGTGTTTTATTTCACAAAGCCTTAGTAGATCCATATTCCATGCTTAATATTATAAATGCGAAAGTTATGTGTTAAGTCTGTTACGTGTTAACGGCTAAACCACTGAACCGATTTTGATGAAAATGGAGATAGCTTGAACCCTGGAAAAGGACATAGACTACTTTGAAACCTTCTAAGGGTGTGAAAAAGAAGTTGGAAGATTGTTCGAGTAACATGCTACGAAGAGTTTATTGGTCATTTTGGAAAACGAAAATATTTTCAGTTCTCCCGAGTGTCGCACGCGTCGCAGTCACTAGTTTATCAGGCGCGGGCGCCGTTACGAAAAACCAATTCAGAAACCTAACCGCAGGCACATGTCGTCACGCGCTGAAGGCGCCGTTAAAGCCGCCTGCAAGACCGAACTGCTAACCCGGAACAAAGCCGGGGGTTTAACAGCTAGTTTTTTTTACAAATTAATACTAAAGTCATGACACCCTACCCCAAATTTAGAATTAAAAAATTGCTTTTATTTATATTTTCAATTTTAAACGTTTTAGTACAATAACACTATTAATTTAAAAAAAATGGTACCTATTTATGATGACAAAATTATAAATTTTAATAATAACAATGATAACAAACACTTGAAGTGTCAATGAAAAATCCTTAACAAAAGGGCGAGCTTATTACCGCAAGACAATATCTACCAAATAATCTAGAATACAAATCAACGAGGGAATTAAATAAACTTTACCTTAGCCAGTTAAGATGCCCAAGCAAGGATAGGAATGGAACGAGGATTAGGAACAAAAAGATGTTTGAAAAGGTAGATTTTAGTTGACTCTAATTCATCAGGGAGTTCATTCCACAATAAGCCGCATGTTCACCGTGATGGACGGAAGAACAAAACAGTGTTTGTTTTCTCGAAGATTCCTGAACATAGTTACTTATAAATTTTTGGAGCTAAAAATGTGACATGGTGGTATCTGGTATTTCTTCTTGGTAAAACTGCTATTTAGATTGTCTAGTTTTGATACGGTAATCATTTTTTTTTTCAGATTAAGTTAAGTTCAATAAAACAAGATACATTTTTATTTCGTAAGATTGTCCGATATCCATTAACTCAAATTGCCGAAATAACCCTTGTAGATGGATGGCGAAGGGTTTTTATTTTTTCGAGAATTACTCTTATTACCTACTGTTTTCTGAGCCTACTCCAAGCATTCTAAGGTGAATCCACCAAAGGGTATTATACTTTATTTTAGAGGCATTTTAAAAAGTTTTACAAATAAGGATTTCATTTTTTTGTTTGAAATTATCTCAAGAAGTTCTCACATTGCTAAATTATGGGCAGATGAAATATGAGCAATAGGAGCGAAGGTAACTTGTTGAAATAAGGTCATATGCGCACGTGACATATTTCAGTATGGTCGGGGGGACGAGGGGTAGCCGATGACCTAGTAATAATCACAGGCAATCTCTACAAGTAGCGGTCGGCTTGGAGGCGGCTGCTATCAGGCGTATGGAGAAGGTGTCATCGCGTGCCACGCAGTGGCAACCTTGAGCAGGATGTTGTCTTTCTACATTTGGACTAAATTATCAATCCTTTGGTTTAATCTCGATAAGAACAAGTGTAGCTTTAAACATGATTGTAGCTGGCGCAAAACACGCCGCAGTTCTAAATATTTACACAGGTTGCCGCCTTCAAGTCTCGCTCGAACGAAAATAACGATTCTATATCAAATATTCAGATAGCTATACTTAAAGCCTGAACAATACAAAATCTGAATTGATCTTAAAAATACGAGTACAGGATATAAAGAAATGCTTAATCTAAAACTAGTAACTTAAAAATGATTTATTTGACAGCTTTCTGCCTTCGCCTTTCTTTTTATTTATTTTTAGTTTCTTTATCTCCTTTGTACTTGTAGTTTAAACATGCACACATACATACATGCAGACGGATGACCAAAGCATACATCCTCTATACATATTCGTCAGAAGTTGACATGCGAACCAAACCGGCCTTCCTTTTAGCTTCTATCCATTCATGTCTGTCCGTTGCATCTTTAAACTCGAAAAGTACAAATGCGAAATACTTAGTTGAATTTTTGTGTGTAGATTGATGCTCTTGAAAAGCAACCATAGCCAAAGCTGGTCGGATAATATAGATATTTAAAATTAGTCGAACACATTTTTAGTACTAAAGAATGAAACATTGTCACTTTTCGATCCAGCGCAACTCAACTAGGAATTTTGTCTGTGGTCTTTTACATTTGTATAGTAGTTTAAGATAGTGTTGCGAAACAATTGCCGAGTTATGAAAAAAGATCAAGTTGGGAGAAGTTAGTATTAAATAAATCACAAATTTAATAAATTTGGGGGAGGGGCGGGGTTGTTTCATTACCCGCTCCTCAAAATAAAATAAAAAAACTAAAATAGTGTAAAAATTGATGATGAATTAAAAGAATGTCCTGTAACGTTAGACACCACAGGTGCGAGTGGTCTGGGTTTGATGACCGTAAGACCTTCGGTTTTGGTTAAATAATTTACTACAACTAAACAATTTATGGAAGCAGTTGATATTATATGATAGGTAAGGGTATCATAGCCATTCTTGACTTATTATTTCACCAAGTCGAGCGAAATAAAGGCCAATAACCATAAGAGGTTTAATAAAACAACGCTGCCCGCAGGGCCTAGTTGTAGCAAATCCTTTTAGGTTGCATCATGATAATATTTTGAAAGTTTTACTTAGCCCGATAGATATACCAGATTTTGATGTTAGAAATCCAAATTGTTAATTTGTAATAAATTACAAAGGCTATAAGGACTAATAAAAAAACTCCAGAAATGTCTTGTACTTTAACAAAGCATTTTCATTATTTATATATAGACATTCATACGCGGACGCCCTAGGTGGATTGAATTTCGTTTTTGTCGGATCTGTCAGGAACGCTTTTTTGACTCTGACGCCAGAGTAATTCGATAACATCGTACAAACTGTGTCAAACGAATTCAAATTTAAAATCAAGTTTGCCTTTATGGACTGAATAACGGAATAACGATGAACCGGCCATTGTGAGGAAACACAGTTTTATTTCAAAGCATTCACAGACAAATGCCGATGTTTACACATCCTGACTGTGAGTCCCGGCACATTTTATCCCGGAACATCCGACGCCTCGTTATTGGTTTGATATTGCAACAGGCCCTAAATATAGTTGTATGGGAAATCTGCAATGATAAAAATGTTCAATAACCTATCTATCATGCATTTGTAGCAATAGAATGAATAGCAATGAATTCTATAATTTGTCGATAAACAAGGAATACGACGTAAGTATTCATACTTACTTTAGATAGACATCAAAAGTGTGCATCAAAAGTTTGTTTTCATAGTGTTTACGATAGATACATTAGGTATATGGTGTATGGACATATGCTGCGAAAGAGCGACACTTCAAAAGTGCACGCCAATTACTAATCTAATCTCTCATTTTAAGGTTATGTATTGATTTACGCATGGATTGCAAAACAAATTCTAATGTAGGGAAGTTATCATTTTTTTAAAGTATTGTTTTTGTAAAACTATATGTCACCTACACGTACGTGGTAGCGCTATTATATGTATGTAATGTAGTAGGGAACATGCTTCAGAAGGTATATAAATAGAAACAATTTAATGCTCTATCATTTTATTGATCTAATTGACGAATATTGAGTGCTTTCAATACAACCAGCGATGTAATAATAAAACCAATGTCACAGCGATATAAACAATACCACATGCCTATGCTGTACAAAACCAAAGATTTTAATATTACTATTAAACAATATTCGTTCAAATAATGGAAAGTACTTATTTGTTTATTATCCGCATTCTAAAAAATTAAATTGTGTGCAAGCCAACGTGTACACAAACGGTACTCCAAATTTATAATGGAACATTTTTGTGGATAAGAAATGTAGAATGTCAAGAATTTTCTGTTGGTATAAGAAAGTAAAAATGGTAGTAAGTTTTTTATTTGATATAATTAAAAGTAATTTGAAATAAATACGAATAATATAATACACAAATATAAATATTGTATAGCCTGAGGCGTTGTACTGAGTTAACTATACATGTACTTGTACCATTAAGAAAATATTGTGATGTGTTATGACTTATACTTATCTTAAGGATCTTATACTTATCTATATGTGAATACGTGAAGGAATAACTTCGGATTCTTTGTTAAGCATATTGCGCGCACGGAGTTATTGTATATGTTATTGTATATATAAATTTTATTAAATAAGTTAAAAGTGGGAACGAATGAGTTCACATAAAAACCCGCAAGGGTTTAGTGAACAAACAAATAAAATATGTACCTTGTTTATAAATAAAGAACTTAAATAAAAATAAAAAAAAAAAATAGTACACGCTCGTAGCTAAATGATTACTCACTTCATTATATAAGAAGCACAATAATGCTCAAATTTAAGGCGAAGCATATTGGCAGTTGACTTTGAAATTCAGAGCTTTATTTTTATAGGGCGTTAGGTTTTACTCTTTGGGCGGTCAGAAAGCAATTGTTGGCTTTTATTTAAAAAAAAACTAACTTTACTTTGTTTTAGTTCCTTCATTTTCTTTTCAATTACTTTTTATTCCTAAGGCTAAGATCTTTTATAAGAGAGGTTTTCAACTAAAAAATAACTATTAGGAGTTTATCATTTATTAAATTTCTCAAATATAGAATTAAATTTTAAAAAAATCCGCCTCTGCTATGTCCAAGGCATAAGAACTAGGTATCTAAATATATTTTTTTTATTATTAAATATCCAATGGTTAGCAAATGCCAGCCATAAAAACGGGCCTAAATGAGTTGAAATTAATGGCTTCTATTTAATGGTCGAATTTAATTAATCCTTTGACTTCGCCTTAAAATATTATTGAATTTCGTTTTTTCCGGTTTTTGAACGCTCGTTTAGTTGTTTTTCCTTGTCGCAAATGATAACTTGACCAGGAAATCCTACGCTTAAAATGAAACGGTAAATCGGACGTATTTTTATATCTATGTTTAATATATATTATATTCAATCGACTTGATCTGTAATTTGTTTAAATTGCTTTAAATGGGTTTAAATTGAGGTCAGTGCTCTGACTTTCAGATTTAATTTGTGCGGATGCACTCCGGGAGGATTGAAGGAATTGAAGAATTCTGTTGGATAATGAATTGCATCTTGACTATCGCCACTGTCTACAGAATTATATGTTTGTGTTTGTGACTCGAATATGGAGATTCTGAGTCATCAATTTGGCTTACTTGTTCGATAACCATCTATTTAATGATTATACTCGTAAGCAGCTTGGTTTAGTTTTAACATCCTATTTTAGTTGTTTTATAAGGCTGCTTACTCTCAGACGGGCGTTTTGGCGTCGACTTTTTGGTGACCCGTGCAAGCCACAGGTTGTGGCCGGAATCGAGCACGGGTAGTGGTAGTGGACTTCAAAGTAGCAGTCAAAACGGATTTCGAAGAGAAAGCACTGCTTTAGTTATTGTTGCGTCGAAACCAGCGTAAACGGGGAATAGAATTTACTGGGTTTATCCCATTCACGAAAAAAACACCAGTTTAATTTCTTTACAAATAACACTATAAATCGCAGGACCAATTATCCCTGTTTTTTTTTTATCGGGAATGGTCTTGGGACACGGTCTAAAAGACTTTTATGAGGCTATGATGCCAAACTTTAAATGATTTTGGAATGTCTTAAAACACGTTCGACCATCTGCTGGCCCCCTAGGGGCGTGCTTTAAGACAAAGAATATGAAAAACAGGGGCTGAAGCCGAGCGAAGCACGACCACTAAGTCGTGGACGGTACACCGTCCGCAATTTTGTGGTTGTCCGAGGGGCTTCATAACGATCCACAGCCGTCCACAAGTAGCCACTGTTTTGTGTCCGAAACGTCGCCGGCAAAACGCCAGTCTGAGGGTAGCCTAATAAGTAGTTCCTATTACTTATCCAAAGTAGAAGTACTTATCAAATAAGTAATTCTAATTTAATAGCCAATAAGGTTACCGAAAGATTGCTGCCTAAGTCATGAATCCGTAAAACGACTTTAAAATTAATCTAAAACATCGGTCAAGAGCGAGTCGGGCTCGAGCAATCCGGAACTTTATGGAAAAAAACGATCAGCCGAATTATAGTAGGTATTTTAGACGAATCACTGGAAGCTTTAGGTCGAAATACGACTCGCCGGCCGGCGGCAAATCGATCGCTCGACTGATGCTAATTTGTTGCGCGTAGGTAATAAATATGCCCTAGCTCCGAAAATTATTATTTATTACATGGTGTACAAGATAAATTTGATCTTTACTCTATTTAATTTGCTTAAGGTAACTAAAAAATTTAATGGGTTGTTCAAAGAGACTTCGTAATAAACTACTATTTTTAATAAAAAAAAATATAAACAAAAATAGTTACGTGAGTCAACCTTATAAGATAAATTTGGTGTATCTCTTATATTTTAGTCAGGGTAAGCCATAAAGCAGTTTTCCGACTTTTATTTTTACAGCAAGATGATATTCATTTTTCAGCAACTGACGAAAAACCCGAAAAATATTCTCAAAATCTATGATTGGATAGGTTGGATAGGTGGAGCCCCGGACGTCCTCGACATAGTACTTCTCAAAAACATTACACTACAAATAACCATCCCCCCACGCACGAACTCTCCTCGGACCACAATGCAGTCATTTAATACTTAGAAGGAGGCCTAAACTCCGCTTACACCAAAACAAAAACCATAATCAAATGGGCACTCTTTGCTAAACACGCTAACAACACAGACTTCACTCTCGTAGCTCTACCAATACACAATTAAATCCCTCGTTGACAACGTTATTACCACAAAAACAGAACCATCACGCTTAAGACTACCGGACCACGTGAGAGAGCTGATCCACTTGAAAAACGCTGGTAACAAACAGTAAAAATGCTGGTGCAAATCTATTTATTTCCAAACATGAAGAAAAAAACGCGTGGTCAACGTTTTTCTAGCCACGATGCGTTCAAAATGCACGTTTTGGAGATACCTCAATCAGAATGGAAAAAGTGCAATGAAAATTGGTTTCAACTATCATTGGCTGGTGCATCCGATCATCATGGCGAATATTTTGAAAAGTAATAAAACCATATTAAATGATATATGTTTGTTTCTTTTTGTTATTTCGGATTCATAAATAGCCGCTCTCTGAGACCATACGGGTACGGATTTAGTAACCAATGGTTGTTAACAATGAACGCTGAAAAACCTACAGGGTTTCTCCTAATGTGATTTTCAAATAACACGTAATAATAATAAGTAATAAACGTAATAGTTTTATTAGAAAATTTATAGTGTTCGTTCTGAAATGTGCTTCTGCATTTCGTGCATAATATATATTATGCACGCGTTCGACGAAGTATTTTAGTGGTTGTGATTCTTCAGATGCGGTGTTTATTTTTCTCACTAAATGGTTGCGGTTTTGAATTTCTTCATCACAGACATAACATAACATAACATAACATAACATAACATAACATAACATAACATAACATAACGTCCCCAGACATAACAATCTGGAGGCGTTAAGTCGGGGGACCGCGCTGACGGTATCGGGCCACCTGCTAATCCCGCTGTTAATCGGTAGTGTGCCTGCCGGACGACCACCATTTTGAAAAATTATCGGCCTTTTTCCTACATTCATTCATTCATTCGATTCAATTATTGTTTATTCCGAAGATGTTTTTTCTTTTACATTCAGAGTGACAGTAAACAACTCAGGCTTACTTATACAGATATTTTGTTAAACCTACCTACAGCAGTTTAATTTCAAAATATTTAAGAGTTGCATATTGGTATAGTTTTCTTTGTAAATTTTAGTACTTTTATAGGATATCCATGTAATTAGGCTTCAAAGCTAAAAACAATTGCATATTAAAATATTTAATTTTAATAATAAGGCTATATTTGCTGAGAATATAAAAAAAACGTTAACTTAGAAGATTTTTTTTATATGACCTACTGACCTAGTTTTATTTTGTATCACAAAATTTATGGGCTACAGCTATTTTATGTCTAATTTTGCAGTTATTTATTTAAATTTACAGAACTCTGAACAAGTTCTACCTCTCAATACAGTATGTAATGGAATACTGCACCATTTTGACAGCATATGGAGAGGGATTGTGATGACTTTTATATATAATGTCTATGTGGAGGCATAATTATATAACTAAATATCTTAACACATACGCCACAATTTTATTTAGATTTTTTGAGCATAAATAATGCGAACCAAATAGTAAAAATAGAAGCATTGTTTTTTTTTACAAAATATTCGTAAATATATATTTTTTGAGATATCCTTATAAATTAGGTTCCAAATTTTTTATACGGAAGAATAATAAAAATTAAAATTACAGTACAATAATTAAAATTATTGTACAGCAGGTACCTATTTCATAGGTCATTGGTAAATATGTGTGAATTGTTTAAAAAGATATAGGTATTATATTTTTTTTTAAGATTTTAAGTGTGTTTTTGTTTTTTCTTAGAATAATAATAAACGCATCATTACATACTTAATTTGCCCCTTTGACAAATAATCAAGAATTATATACTTACGAGTAGACGAATTGTTTTCCGGGTTCTTAGCAGTTGCGTGTGATATATTTTCCTTATCTGCACCTCTACGCTAGTAAAACTCAGATTTGAGCATGCATACATATTTTTATGTTTATTTTTACATATTTACTAAATACTAATCAACTATGTTGCATTAACCGAAACTACCGACATTCACAAAGTGTCAGTGACCTACTGCGGTGTTTACAAGACTATTTATTAATATATTATTAATGTTATATGTATCAATAGCCAACTTACTGATAAAATCAACGTTTCATCACAACAGAGTCAATTACTAAGATTTAACAAAAATAATATAGAAGTCCTACCAGTTCATCTTGGTCACCAAGTTCTTGATAATATGATTCTGTGCTTCCACGTCTGCTACCAATGCACATGGCTCTCCGTAAGAAACCAGATAACATCGAACAGAATCCACATTGTTGCATATTTCTTTTCTCTTTAATAATAGATCACGGAAAAGTATCACCCGCGTTGAATTCAAAGCATCCAAATTCACACACTGCGAGCAAAATGTATGCCGCACAAACTCCTTCGACGTCCAACGCATTCCCAAAAATCATATCATGCGGTGCCAATATTATGTTATCATTTTGTTTATAAACATCGCAAATACGCTGCTTTATCGCTAAACTAAACTATCATTCGGTTTCAAGCTGACAGACAGGCACGGCGTGCGTCATTCCTATCCGACTCTCCGCGAGCTCTTGACTCCAGGCGAACGAAATCTGCCCACTCTGCCTGTCGGCAGTGATGGGGAACTATTGCTATATTGAAATAGTCATAGTATCTGTTATTGTTATTTTTATTTTTATACAATTTAAAATGTTATAACTATTTATGATTTAATCACACGGTACAGTTTTCAACGAAACTATATTTATTAGCAGCATGACTAATATTTTTTTATTTTGCAAATAAAACCTACAGTTATTTATTAGTAAATGTAGATTTATACTTTTTATGTATATATAAACATTTACATGGTTAGTTTTCCTCAAACTTTACATCTAAATCTCAACGCAGAAATAATTACCTATATGTTAATAATCAGAAATTAATGTTTAACAACACATAAATTTACAAATTTATGTGTTGTATAAAACGAAAATTTTAAAGTTAACTAGCACAATTACAATAAAGTTTCTAATAAAAATATATTTATTTATTCAGTTTACCCAATAAAAATTCTACACAATACAGGTAATGACGTAAAACAATATAAATGGAAGTAAACAATCCTTAAACTAGGGTAGCACAATTGACTAATAAAGATAATAAAAAGAATAATTTGCACGAATACAACATTTATGAATGTCAAGTCTCATTTTTATTAGCGTTTATAACACGACACGAACACTAACACACGAACACAATACTCGAAAAAATAATAATAACACGATAAAATTAAAAATGACAATGAATTAATTGTATGAAAACATTTGTATCATTCAATAAATAGAAATACAAACTCTAATTGTGTTTTTTTTTCTCAACTGTTACTAATATTAATATTTTAAATTAAATAGTTGTAGTAGAAAATTAAAGCAAACAGCACACGCTAATAACGTATGTGTTCACGGTCGCACCAGACGTAATAGCATAAAACATAAAAAAATATATATGGAATGAGTGAGTTCGGTAATATGGGATTATAATTCGGTGAGTTTACCTCTTTATAGAGGTAAACTCACCAAATTATAGAGGTATAAGAATCTCAATAATGCTCAAATAAAATGCTCAATGTAAAGAATTATGGTCGAATGTCGACCACTGGGCGACCTCTAGTAAATATAGTTAGTGTAGAGTGTTGTAGTAGTACGAACTTTTAAGGTATAGGATATTTGTAGATAGAAATACCCGGTTAATTTTATAAAATTAGGTTTATTTCATTACTTATTAACATAACTATTATAGTAAGATTAAATCAACTATCTGATTTATACGTAACTTATTTGAAGACGAAAAAAAATGTCTTCTGAGATAATTATAAAAACTCTAAAAATTATATACCTGCCCCCGGACTACCGATTTTCTATATTCGAACGTGCCCGAACGTGAAGGTGGGACGAAAATAAATAATAAATGAATCTTTCAATTGGAAGTGCGCATTTTAAAATTCGTATTTTGCCATAGCTGTGTATGTGGACTGGTAATTGTTTGGTTTTGTTAATATGCGGCGACATATACCTACCTATGTGACATGTTATGAATGCTGACGGTTTTTTTTTTATTATTATTTATAAGATCGTTATGGGTCGGTAGTCTAGTGGTTAAGGCGTTATACTATTGACCCAGAGGTCACGCGTTTGAATTCACTCATGGTCATACCATTTTTAGAGCTTCATTAACACCACCTCCCTGACTCTAGCACAGGCACATTTTGGCCTAGTTGAGTAGGACCCAAAAATATTTTTATATGTATAACCACGGTCATAGCAATTCTTTAAAAAAATATATAGATTCAATTACTTATTCAGGAATTTTGAATACCTAATTTGCAATGTTTAGTCTTTACACTAAATTGTTTTTTATAAAAAACCTCTTATACACTACAAAAGTAAAATAAAACAAAAGATTAATAATAGATTTGTTTCTTTTTTTTGTGATATGTATTCCTTTGAAAAAACCCCAACACCTCTTTTCTTTTCCCTTATATTTATTTATTTTTCAGTAGTATCTTAATATTAATTTTCGTGTATTCAATTTCTAAATCAATTTGCAAATTATTTACGAACCTGCAAATCGCAAAAATTTAGAAAAAAGTATAATTTTTTACACCAAATAAATACACGTTTTGCAAACTTGTATCAAACATTGCGCGAGCTGCGTGCGATCTATTTCTGCGATTTTGAGTGCTTATACTGAATCCTACTGTGCTGTAAGGGTTGCTCATATCAAAAATTTTCAAAACAAATTTGTAGGGAAATTATAGGTCTACAATTATCATCTTAAACTGATTTGATTTTTTTTTTATAAATATAGAAGTTATTGGCAACATAATATTCAATTTTACTTAAACTAATATTAAAATTAAATACAAATATTCATTAGTAATTTATAAAAAATAATAAAAATCGAGTACCTACGAACCGGTCATGTTGACCGATTTGATAAGGTCTGTTACCTTTCTAATTAAATATTCAACATAAGTGTTATAAAAAATACATTGGACATAAAAGTATTATAATAATATGTTTATCATAAGTTATATAAAACATTACCTTAACGCGTAAACGTTACATTAACTTAATGTATTTATATAAAAAATATATATATATATATATTTAATTGAAATTTGTATAATATTGTGTTTCTATTGTATTTACTTCTAAAATACTATTTTATAAAACTTTTAAAATTCATTATAATACTACTTAGTACTCAATTAAAAAAATAAATTAAATTTCAGTAAAATATATATATATATGACGCATGGCGCAAACGTATATATGTAAATGCAAATCAGATTCAAAACGAAACCAGTATTTAAAAATACTAGTACGTAGGTCTACGGACTAGATGACATCACTAATTGAGCGCTTAGGTACCCTTCAAGGCCATCGACGCGAGACGCGGAGAGCTCTAAATTTTACATACGTTTGATTTTTTTCTGTCGGTTCTGGCCCAGGTAGTAATAACTCCGTCTCTCTTCTGTGACAATAGTGTAAAATGCTATTTAATAAAACACAGTGTATCATAAATAGTTCATTATATAATATATTATACACTATTACCCCAGCACTATCTGTTAGTAGTGCCAGGCTACTCAGTGCTTGATTTTGCCTGTCAGACAGTGAGGCAGGAGGCAGCTTGTCGCCAGTACCCTACCAATATTTATTTTTAACGATACAGACTTTTTTATACTTTTATTACTCTAGTAATTTATCTCTCTTTATGTGAATTTTTCCTTGCAATGTCAACGCATAATAATATATCAACTAGCAATGTGAATACTTACAATATTAAAAAAATAGAGATGTATTCGTATTGCAAAGGAATCGATATAACCGAAACCAATATATCGATTACCTGCGTGTCATATTGGTCAGAAACACTACAGTACAGTCTTCTTAATCCGAACATCAAAAACAGAACTTATTTGGTTTAGAGAAACTTCTGATTCCTATAATCCTATATAAAATAAAGTATTACCAAGCGTATATTTACCTTTACATTAAATATTTTATGAAAAAAATGAAAATAGTTTTCTGTCGAAATCCCTTTTCTTGTTTTACGTCAATCAATTGTCATGCAATTGGCGTAAAGGCATATTACGTAAAAGGCGTTATGTGTGTCGAATTAAAAATTAATTCAAAGCTCTTACTATTAAAGTGGTCTGGTCTGAAATGAGCTTCCAATTAACCAAATCAAATAATTTAGTTAAAATTAAACCTCCTTTTAGGTATAAAAACGTCAACTTTTTTTTCTTAGAACTATTCGCAAACGGAATGAACTACCTAGATAAATATTTACTCCTTAAACTAAGACTAAACTAAAACTAAAACGAAAGGGAGCTGACGGTTTCCATGCATATGTTGTTTAGTAATAATAAGTCACGACTTGAGTTTTTAAATAAAAAACCAAGCTCTAACGTTTTTATTATAATAACTAGTAAATTGTTTTTGATTGATTATATGTTACCCTATTTCTTACTTCTCATGTAGATAGTTTAAAATAACAACAACAAAACGATCGAGCAAAATTGAAGTGATAGGGTTTTCTACCAAACCAAGTTACATGAAGTCAGAGGCAGCTTATAGGTAATTCTTTTTGTTTTTACTGGATATTTGTTGTTGAACTAAAATGTGGTTATTTCAAGCGAAACAAATTAAAATCATATCCGCAACAACGGAATATTTCGTAAAAGATTTTAAATGCCAACCACAATAAAATGAATATCACAGTGAAAAGTCTATTGCTCGTGGCCGGCTGGTCGCCAAAAGACGGATTGAGTCGAGCTATGGAGCGGTGTCGGGGAAAGCGAAGTTAACAAATGGTTGTTACTTGACTTTGATTCCAATAATGAGTGATACTCATATTACAAATGCTTTTACGCATCAGTGAGTCTAGTCTGAAGCTGACTCGCCGATCCCTCGCTATCAGTTTGACGTTTGTTTAATGCAATACATAATCCATTAAACAAACGTCAAACTTACAGCGAGCGAGTGGCGAGTCGGCTTCACACTTTTTCCACCGGCCGTATGTATAATGCAATTATATAACTTTATAAACCTATTGTAGTCTGCTAGATAGCAAAGAATCTGTTTTTTTTTTATTAATAATGTTTTACATATTTAGTATTATTGTTTAACAATTTAAATATTGAGAAAATATAGTTTTGAGCTGTAATTCGTCACTATCGTATGAGATTTTAATTTCCAGTGAATTTTAAACCGATAACCGTACTGGAAGCGTAATAATATGTGGTACATCCCTAAACACAAACCAAATACATGGCCATTAACAAACTCCGTAAGAAAAAAAAATTTGAAGAAAGAAACCAGCTAGCTGACGGTTGACGGGTACCATCCTTGATCCCCCACTACCGCACATATTGAAAAGAGAAGGTGGTGGACGATGAATGGGTGAGAGGGATGCCGAGACCGAATCGATTTTTAACAGACAGACCGTCCACCACTCATCCGAATAAATGTGATCAGAGTCACAATAGCGGGAACGAGACGTTCGCCCGACAAATGAAACACCGAACGCAACCATCTTGTTTTGCGTAGTGTAGAAAGTTCGCAGCAAACTAGTACTGAGCGAACTGTCAGTTTATAACACCCGTATTCATAAACTCCTCATAAATTCATAAATTGCTTTATCAGTGCTAAACGTCGAACGAACGCAGTACGATGCAGAACCATAAATATCCAGATTCATTTCCAAATTCGCGATACGCTATTGGTCAAGCCGCAAATTCTTCATACGCACGAATTTCATGTCACACAACAGCTGTCATCGAGAGCCTTGTTTTTTTTACTTTGTTTTTTTGAGGGTGGAAATCTGAAAACAAAACTGTTTTTTTTTAAATCCTTCATAACATTTATAAGCCTTGTTATTTGAATACCGAATATTCTCGAAACATTTTTTATAATTCTGTTCACTGTGAGTTGAATAAATTTTATGAGGTCGCCTGACACAATCTGCACTAAAGAATAGTAGGTATTTATATGTAATTTATATACTATATCGGCTGTCATTTACTTAAATTTCAAAACTGTAATATTGTAAATTTTTACGTTGAAGCTACCTGTCGCTGATATAACTAGGGGTTAGGGGGGGGGGGATAGGTTTAGGGGGATTATGCTCTCTATTATGAGTAAGAAATTATATAAAAAAAATCGATAATAATTCATCCCCAATTTTTTTATATTTTTTTTTAGCGTTGGTGCTAATTGCTTTTCACGCGGTGTCACCTTGTCCGCACACGGTAAATGACCTAGGAGTCGCGAGTGGACGATCATCTGGCACACGCATTACAATAACCGTTTAACATTACTGCGTAGTTTACATTCTCGGAAACTGATATGATATGATATTGACATGCTTTATTTACAAATCATATTTGAAATTACAGGGCCAATTATCTGGATTTTTTAACGGCTATGGTTTTGGGACACTGTGTATATCACGTTGTTCCTAGTTGAAAGTGGATTTACAAATAAAAGAGGTCGATTTTTCGTTTAATGTATGTTGGTGGTTCAATTTTAGTTTAGTTAGAAAAAAATAAAAAGTATGTTTTTTGTTAAAATGTTTTCATTCGTTCATTGATTGATTTCATTCATTGATCAATATTAGTACTTTAATATTTATACAATAAACATGTAAACAAGTAACAAATAAACTTTACTATGTGTGTATCCTTTATACGAAAATATAATATTCGATCGCCAGTAATATATATACCTAATAATATAAATATAATCAATTACAAAAATACAAATAATATCTAGACACAATAATTTAAATTTTGTATATCTCAAAATCGGAAAGATCAAAATTTTGTATATGTCAACACCGTTGTCCTCCGTAACCCCTTCCCTCGAGATTATTGAACGCTCACTGCAGGCGAGCGAAAATAGTACGCTATTTCGTGTTTCAGCTGGCGAGCTGTCGTTGTTTTTAATGTGCGAGTGGAGTGACGTTTCGCTAAATTTTATATATTTTGGTTCGTTACAGTACAAGTGAACATAAACTTAACGCGAACAATCCCAATTATACTGCTGTTTAAAAATCGATGGCTCAGTGAAGACACCTCGGTAGGTGGCTGACAACTACGACATAGCCTTTTAATTCGTTTCGACATTTGCTGTGAAAAGCTTCTTTCGATAAAAACGTATTCCCCTTTGAACCATACTTCTTTTCTTTGCAGGAATGCCTTCTTCGCGACCTCGTGGATCTTGTGGTCCCCATGGCTCTCAAAGAACATCTGTTACTCCCATGTCCGAAAGACAGCAAATGGCCCTTTTGATGCAGATGATTTCTCAATCAAATCAGCCAAGTAAGTTCAAAGTTTATGATAAAGTACCCGCTCTCAAATAGAATTTTCATATTCTCTTTTTGTTATTGAAAACGTTGTTTCTGCTACTGTGACCATCTCATCTACCCTGTACCATATGATAATATATTGTGGTATTAATCATATTAATTAGTCTCTAAAATAACTTTACCTAATAGTTTAAATTTAAAGAGTCTTGCGATATGTTAAGTATATATAGTTTTTTATCTTTTTAAAAATATGTTAGAATTAGTTCTTACAAAAAAATTGTTGAGCAACATATTTTTTAAAAATTGTTTAGCAAGGCGTTGTTTATGCGATGGTACAAGTTTGATAAATGGTTTTTTAGGTAAAATTTATTTATTCTTTTAAATTTGCGGAGCGGCGATTTTTACTTAAATGGTTAAAGTAAGTACCTGCTTACTTTATTGCTCGTCGATATTACTGCTATGGCGATTATTAACCATCGTCTTATCTCCACACTAAATTTGCTTAATTTTTACTGCTGCTATTTTGCATAGCGTTCACTTTAACATTATTTCATTGTAAGTACTTATTGATGTTTCTCTGCTAGGAACCTACATACAATTAGAGAACTAAACACAAAATAAGAAATGCATACTGTAAGGATATCAACAAACATACTATAATATTCAATAGTCCAATTCTTCTCGAGCATACCCTACTAGATATTTTGTTCTCCTCCACAAATAAGTTTTAAAATAATATATAATATTAATCCTTCTTTTACCTATCTTCAACGCGTAATGGATTAGAATTGTCATAGGTTGTTCCGACACATGAAGGTATGTAGAAAGACCAAAATTCGAAAATGTTAACAATTTTGCCAACAAATAAGGCTATTTTGTAATACTGATTGATAATCATTCTGTTGCCTATTTTAAACAAGGATTATAAATTTGATTAAGACATTAGTGCAAGTGGCCCTTTACTTGCTGAATGTCCATGCCTATGATTATCGACAAGGGATACTTATTTTTATTTTTTTTTTCATTAAAATGATGGAAATATGTTTTCTTATGGCCACATCAAATATTACGTTGATAGATGGCCATAGGAATTGTATGAGCGAGACAAAAACTTCATTACAAATTATTTCCGATAATATTTATTGCAAATGCCATGCACCGGGAGCGCCATTTGTTTGTGTTAGATTTTCTTTTGTTTTTCGATAAAAATAGTGACGTATTCAATTAAATTTCATCTGATATTACATATTTATACTGTGACCGTACTTTGCTTGTACCAACTTGTTGAGTAAGCATTCAACTGTTTGTCCTCAATTCAAATTCCTTGAATTCAAATTGCGTCACCGGTACACCGTTGCATGTTTGCATAAAATATGAAGACATTGTATTGCACTCCCAAACACATCATTTTAGCTTCTATGTCATCATTGCATCATTCATGCATAAAAAGCTACTATCCCGTCCTTTGGCCGTATTTCTGTCCGTCTGTTGCATTTTTCAACTCGAAAATTATAAATGCGAAAGTTAAATTTTTGGACGTAGATTGATGCTCTTGAAAACCAACCATAGCGTTCAGATTACATCGAAGGCTGGTGGAATAATATAAGTATGTACGAGGTGTGATCAAAAAGTAAGGTGTCTTTTTATTTTTATCATAAAATATTTATTCGTTCATCAATATTTATTTTGTCCCCTTCAAAGTAATCCCCCTCAGATACAATACACTTATGCCAACGCTTTTTCCAATTCTCAAAGCACTTTTTGGTATAGCGTTCAGCTCATCCAGCGATGCGGTCTTTATGTCCTCAATCGTTGCAAAACGCCGTCCTTTCATGGGTTTCTTGCGTTTCGGGAACAGGAAAAAGTCACAAGGGGCTAAATCCGGTGATTACTGTGTTGTTCTTGGCCAAAAAATTACGAACAAGCAATGAAGTGTGAGCTGGCGCTGGCGCAAACTTTGCTACCACACGTCTCATGCCCAAAACATTCGTTAAAATTGCTTGGCACGAACCAAATGAAATGTCGATATCATCAGCAACTTTTCTTATGGTAATTCGACGATTCCTCGTCACTATTTTCTCACTTCTTCAACGTTCTCATCAGTTTGCTTGGGTGTCCAAAGAGAGGTTCGTCATTGGTGTCTTCTCGACCTTCTTGGAAGAGTTTATACCACTTGCAAACATTTTTTTTACTTAAAGTAGAGCACTTGATTCCATTTTTTACACAAAATTTAATGCAAACTTTTGATCCATGTTTTTCGACTATATAAAATCGCCGAGACTCACAAACAAACAAAAAATGCTATACTCTCAAAACTTTTCACAGATGTTAAAAACAAGTGTACCAACATAACAAAAAAAAAAAATCGAAGATCGAACCGACGTAGCTTGCGAAATTTGAAAAGTCACCTTACTTTTTGATTACACCTCGTACATTACATTAAAGTCAATAAATTTTTGGTACTGATTAATTAAACTTTGACAGTTCGATAGAGCGCTCATATTCAAATTTTAAAAATATGACAGCATGACTGTTGGAATGCATTATTTATTACTGACCAGTTAAAATTAATACAAACGCATTTATGGTGCAAAAAGAAATATGTAAAATAATGTTCAGTGCCACATTATAATTATTATAAATTGAAATATTATGAAAATGATTATTTATATATTGTAGTTAACCTACTGAAATTGTACACAATACAGGTAATGACGTAATGACAATATAAATTGAAGTATATATTCCTTAAACTAGGTTAACTAATAAAGACAGTTTGAGGTAAAAAATAATAATATTAAAATATATCAAACTAATTTAAATAAATATGAAAAGAAAAATATTTTAAATTTAAACATGAATTTTTACAAAAAAAAGAAGTCTGAAATACACCAATTGAAGCTTTGATTATTTATACTTATAGAAACAAAATAATATAATTCAGAACTACACTAGGAATATTGTCCGTGGTTTTTTACATTGGTTTGGTATTTTAAGATAGTGTTATTATTATTATTATTAAGTAATTACAATATTTAGGAGCTAGCTCCGGTGATACTGTTGAGTTTAGTAGGTGAGGAAAAAAAAATTATGCTTAACAACTCGCAGTCTACGCTTAAAAACAGCTTTGGAAGAAGGAAAGGGATCAAATACTGACCTATGAAAAGTATTCCACTGCCGAATTGTTCTGGATAGAAATGAATTGAACCCAATGATCCGTTTTCTCAAGATAGGTTTTATCTTGGAAGGATGCTCATTACGGCCAATATAAGGAGGCTTAGAGAGCTGGGATCTTAAAGCAGACCAGGCAGGCTATATAAACTAGTTAACCTGAATTCAAAGCACCTTCTACAAAGTGGCTCCCAATTAAGAGTTGAAATTAATTCAGATGGACTATCATACCGACTAAAACTCCTAAAGACATGCCGGCTTGCTTTTCTCTGAACTGCTTCTAATTCATCTTTACGACATTGGGTGTAAGGATCCCATACTGATGAGCAGTATTCCGAACCAACGATTTATATGCCAATGCTCGAGCTTTAAAATCAGCACCTTTAAGACTTCACATACCAAACTGTAATTGTCTGTGAGCCTTTTTCACTACATCACCAATATGAGTTCCCCAATGGAGATTAGAAGACAGGATAATTCCAAGATGCTTTGTGGTAGAGGATTTCACCAGTGATTTGCCAGCTAGTTCGTATTTGAAATCATTATGGATTGAACCGAACTGTATCAAAGCCGACTTATCCGTATTTAATCTCATGCCATTTTAATTAACCCATCGGACCACCGCATCTAGATCGTTTTGCAGTGTTTCACAATCTGGCTTATTTCTAATTATCTTAAATATGACACTATCATCAGCAAAAAGTTGCATGAGTGAATTAACACAAGCAGGAAGGTCATTTATGAAAATAAGAAATAAGATAGGGCCAAGAACACTACCTTGAGGTACTCCGGATGGCACGGAAACTAAATGGGAAAAAGCCTTTCCGACATTAAACCATTTTATTCATTAAACCAGAATTAAAGCCGTATTGCTCTTGACGAAAGAAACTAGATGAATTAAGTGTATTACTTATATACTGAACAACTAACCGCTCCAAGATTTTGCAGATTATACAAGTCAAACTTATAGGCCTTTAGTTAAGTGGAACGCTTCTGGAACCACTTTTAAATATTAGGACCACTATCCATTCGCCATTCATCCGGCAAAATATTGGATGAAATACAGATGTTAAAAAGAATAGTTAGGTAAGGGATAACAGAGATCTTTAACATCTGAATAGTTACTCCGTCAGGGCCTGGAGAAGAATTGTTCTTTAGACTTTTTAAAACTCTAAAGACATCATCCTCTGAGAAACTGAATAACGTAGGATTTGAAGATGGAAATTTACTTTCAGAAGAGGATGAAGAAGGGGAGGCTGGGTCAGCAATAAATACTTTTGAGAATGAGTCCGCTAGTAATTCTGCTTTTTCCATATCATTCTGCGTTAAAACTCCAGAGATATCAAAAAGATGTGGAATACTACGACTATTACCCTTCTTTGAGTTTATATGTTTATAAAATTTACTCCATCTGCTTGATTTATCTTTATCAATTAGGATATATTCCAGATATGTCCCATATGCCTTTTGTTTATCTATAAGAAAATCTCTAGATCAGCGTATTCAAATAGATTCCATATATACCGATTTTTCAAAATGTTTTGATAAAATTAACCATAACATTCTGCTTAATAAATTATGGTCTCTGGGTATTCGAGATTTATATCGTTGGTTTACATCCTATATAAAAATTCATTCTCAAACAGTCGTCATTAAGGGGTACAAATCGAACCAAATTATAATTCCGTCTGGAGTGCAACAGGGAAGCCACTTAGGCCCTTTGTTATTCTCTATATTGTTACATGACATTATAAAATGTTTTCTCTATGCTAAATGTTTGCAGTACGCCGATGACATAAAAATTTTCATGCAAATCAAATCTTGGGCAGATTGTTTGAATTTGCAAGAAGACCTTAACCGATTTTCTTCATTCTGCGACAACATGAAGCTTGTTCTTAACATTAAAAAATGTCACCTTGTCCGATTTACCCGTAATTCTACTAAAATCGAATACACGTATAGTTTTAACCAGACAGAATTATTGAATTTAGAAGAAATAAGGGACTTAAGAGTCATACTCGACTCAAAACTTTCCTTTAAATTGCATATACTTACCATAACAGATAAGGCGTATAAAATGTTAGGTTTCTTAATAAGAACCTGCAAATCATTTAAGCAAATAAACACGTTGAAGTTACTCTATTACTCATTAGTCCATAGTCAACTGGAATATGCGTCTGTTATCTGGTGCCCTCAATATAATAATATATACAAAAATATGATTGAAAATATACAAAAAAAAAATATAAAATACCTAAACTATAAAACAGGAAAATATGTACACAATTATAAGGCTGCGATTTTAGAATATGCTATTGAACCATTAAATGATCGATGAATTATAAGAGATACCATATTTTTATACGATACAATTAATAATAATATCGATGACATCGATTTTCTCCAAAATTTGTCATTCAACGTCCCTTCACGTAGAACGCTAGAATACCGTCTTTTTTCACTCCCGCGATACAAAACAAATGCTAACATGGCGGTCGCTCGAATGTGTCGGCAATATGATGACTTATTTTCATCGACAGATATATTTCTATTAAACAAATATTCTTTTCATTGCGAGTTGCGAAAAACCTTAAATGCAAAAAATGAACTAAATTAGCAATACAAAAAAAAATAAATAAAAAATAATAATAAAATAGTAATCTTTGGTCATCATTTTTAGTTTCTTTTCTTTGGCCTCTGACTATTTCTAAAACATACCATATTTCAAAATAATATATATTAACAAAAATATATATATATATATATATTTCTGTATTCAGAGTGCTAATGCGAGTGTAATTTAATGTACTCTGTATTTTTGCGAAAACCTGTCATCAGTTAATTTTACAAACAATTGTATGTACCATTTTTTCATATTATACTGTTGGTTTTCCAAATAAACGATAAATAAATAAATAAATAGGCAGATTCTTTGAAGCCTGACGGAAGAACTCTTTATACTTTAACGATTGACTCCTCTTGGAATAAAACTTTCTACATTTTAGCTTTAATTTACAAATTAAAGGTGTATAGTAAACAGGGTCCGGGATTTTGGGAAGTTTTTTACGGGAAATAAACAGAGATCTAGCCTCGAAAAGAATAGATTTAAAAGCTGCCCATAACGAGTTAACATCAAAAAAGTTACTTTTGTTGACCCAGTCAGTAAAATTAGAATCAGGAAGGAATTATACTTATACGTCTGCATTTTTGTAACTCCACGTAAATTCTGGCAAGAGAAGGCATTTGAGAGGAGCTACTAACAATAATTTCTACGGCAACGGCAAGATGGTCACTCAAGCCATCAAACACCTCAATGTTGCGCCAAGGAAGACTGGGAGATATAAGAAAGACATCTAAAATATTAGCAGCTTCCTTACTAACTCTGGTGGCTCTATTTACCACTTGATCTAAATCAAGCGAGTAGCACAAGTTACGACGAAGAGTCTGGTCATTCGCGACATCAGACGGATTAGTGGGGTTTTGTACCAAAATTAATCTGAAAAAATTTAAAAACAAAAATACCAATTTAAATAAAATATGTTGATACCACAGTTTTATAGCATTCATGGTTGGACAAAAAGGTGTCAAATCTACCTATGTCAAGTGGTAAGTAGGTAGGTATTAATGTTTTTGAATTTAAGTCTTTTTACCCGCGCGAGTAGGTACTTATAGTTTAGCTAGTAAAAATACAAATATACTTATCATGTCAAGCTTCGGAGCCACTTTTAGAAAAACTTTCACCGATTGACCACAGGAGATTTCCAAAAAATGCATTATTACGGGCGCTTACCAAAATGCTTATTTTAGAAAAGCTATGTGCATACATAGCTTTTTCAAGATAGCATTCTCTTGATAACCTGCACTATTTTGAATAGCTTAGGGAATTCACTAGAATATAGTTTTATTACTAACTATGCAAAATGTATAAGAAAAAATGTCAGTTGAAAAAATTTTTTAAAAGAAAATTTTAAGCGATGTTACCCGGTTTTTATTTTTTACTTATATCACAGTATAAAGAGGGGTTTAGTATGCGCACTCTTGCTGCACAAGGGTACGGCAAGTTGAGGGCTGCTGCGCGGGGTACAATTTTTCGGAAGATAATAATACTGCTCGTTCTAGTGGTAATGGACCGTTATTCTATAAATGTGGATAGTGTTGTGAAAAAAGAAAGAGGCATAATGAGTGCGGTAAAACATACAGGTGATTTGACAAAACTAGGTTATAGCACAGTGCAAAGAATCACATCTAGTGGTGTTAAAAAAGAGACAAAAGAAAAAAACATATTTAAAAAAATTGATTATTTTACTGCAGATTTAATAATTAGGTAAGCTTATGATCTTTTTGATAAAAAAGTAGTACCCACTATAGATTTTCTATATGCAGAACTAACAGAAGATGTAGCCATGTTTCCCTGTGGATCTAGGCATTTGTTAAATTACCTGAAGCCCATTGATTTTAAACATGTAATTATGTAAATGATGGAATCTCTGAGATTACTGAAAATGCGAGATGAATACCTAAATATTAGTTACTATTGGCATGAAGGCAGGACCAAATATTCCTAGATGAAACATTGTATGACACACATAATGTTACGAAAAGAGGTTGGCAAAGATAAGTCTGAAAAGTGTATTTTAGATACTCCAGTATCTCGAGGAAAGTGTTTTATAATTTTACATGCCGTTTGTGACAATGAAGATAAAGATGATTCAGATTCCGATGGAAGTAGCAATTAAAAAGGTAAAAAAAAATAAAAGTAATTATAACTGATATTTAATTTCATGTTAATTGTATATCTTTATAGTTTTAATGTACTTATTTCAGTATAACTCATTGTTTTTTTTGTTTTATTTAAAAACATTAAATTGAAATATCATGATGATGTGTACTAACTATATTTTTTAATTATTAATTCGTTATCCCTCGGGCTAACCCTTAAGAGCTGGATATACGTAAAATGCGCGCGGCCGCACGCTAATCCTAAGGCTAGGCAGGCGTCTTTACACCGGAGCAGTCAACTTCCGAATGACCGTTGAAATTAGAAATTATTGTTTGTACAGTTTGAATGTTTTTAATTAGATAATTCATTATGGAAGCATATATTTTTTTATACTTGTTTAGTTTTAAAATATAGTCATTTAGTCTTATATCGAGTTTCTCTTATTAGACTTGTTTAATTTTTTTAGTATTTGATGATTTGAATGATGCATTTTTTACATATTTTAGCTGCCGTTTCAAATATTTATTAATAATAAATTATTTCAAAAATTAAAAAAAAAAGGGCTAATGCTACATTGAAATATGAAAATAAATATTTTAAAATACAGTAAATGAAAAGTGATCACTAGATTATTGAGAAACTAAATACATTTTAATGTTTTATATGTAATGATTTTAGATGTTTTTTTATAAAAATACAATATTTTTTTAAAATACTCCGTAACTATTTATAAAAACTAATAAATTGATGGTCATGAGCACAATTATCGTATGTCCAAAAGTTGCATTTTTGGGAAATGTAATTTGAATGTTTCGAATCAGTCTACTAAAAAATAGTGCAATGAGAACAACTTTCAATGCCATAATAAAATTAGTTATGTATTTGACTGTTGTTATTGTGGAATTTCATTGTTAATACCTCTATTAATAATTGAAAAAATATTTAAAAATTATGGTTTTATTAAATTCGGGACATAAACATTTATGAATTTTTAATTTGGACATAATATTTGACTCTGACTTAAGATTGTTTGAAGGGATATAAAACTAATAATACTGTAAGCCTACATAATTGTCCTATAATATTTTATTGGTTTTAATTAATCTGTATCATAATCAGATTCTATAGGAACAATGTCCCTTGTTTCAGCCGCTATAGGAAAATAAATCTTCATAAAATGACTTAATAGTCTTTCTGGAATTACCTTTTCCCCCAGAAGACAAAGAAGATCATTTTTTTTAGCCACTAATATTGGTAGACGACTTAGATAGCTTGCTTTGAGTTCAGCTCCGAGTATAGGTATGGCTTCAAGGGGATGCTGGCTTTTTTTTAGTTCTTCTGGATCTACATTATTCCGGTAATGGTGGTTTAGTGGAGACATCTAATTTTAAAAATGTCTCACTTTTGAGATCATATTTAAATTGAAGGGTATTCTTTGAAAAGCGTAGCCTTTTTATATTAAGCCATCTGACTTTGTTACCTTCAGTGTCATCACTACTATTTAATATTTCTTTGGCAGCTAGCTGTTATAGCCAAAGAAGTCTAAATACTTTAAATTTTGTATTTTATAAGGGCGAGGTGTGTACACTTTTCTGTGTCTTCGAGCTCGCTCTATAGTGGAATGATGCGAGTCGACCTCTAAACAAGTGATTCCTGTTCTATGAACTTAAGTCAATCAACTCAAGATGTTGTATATTAGCAACTATATAAAGCATTGCAGCAGAGACAAACCTGTTCCTATTCTGTCCGCCACAAGTGTCTGAAAATGTTGAAACATATGTGACAGAATCGGGCAATGACTTTAGGTATGCGAACAAGCTGCTCCCTATTTCGATTGATCCTTTTTTTCCATTGGTTTCACCCCATAGAAAACAGTAACCGTCTGCATTATGGGAATCGAGAAATGTAAAATTGTACACTGACAATTTTCTTTTGTAAAAGATTTGATTATCACCTGCGAACGGTACATTTAAAATGGCTTGCAAATCAATTGTAATTGAACTATAAGTTACACCTTTATTTGCAATTGCCTTTTTTTATCATTTTTTGTTTCATCTTCTTGCGTCCCATTCATATTTGTTGTTCTTTCCACTTAGTTTATAATAGGATTTTAGTTCTATATTGTAATAATAAAGTTTTATTATATAAGTAGTCAAATTATGTTTCCATTTTCGTAAACAATATTATAAAATAACAAATCACCAAATTTTAACATAGTTTTTATGTACAAACATTTTATATTTGGGCATAATATATTTGCGTTCTTAGTGTAGAAATTTCACTAGTGCACAAATGTAAGAAATGAGTTATAATATATGTGCACAACAAGTATGACTTTTCTCAAGGACTTATAATATATTATCCTCTTCTAAATTACAAACGCTTTTAAATACAGTTATCACATTTGAGCACATTAAAGATTTCTTCACAATGGACATAAATCCATCATAACCTCATTTTTGCCAAAAATGGACATACAATATTTGTGCTCTAAGCCATCGAAATATGTATGTCAAGAAAATAATAAATATTATATGGAGGTTTACAATACAGTTTAAAATTTTAACTTTAGTATAAATTGACTGGTATATTTAAATTACCAATTTTTCTTTTTTTTTCTTTTGAATTCAAGCATTATTTACAATTAATTTCAATATAGGAGCGGAAAATCGACCAACGCTATACCTACTCGTATAATAATAACCAATAATATATTAACAGGTTATAATAAAAAGTTATAATTTAGAAACCTATAGATTTCTCCTAACTATATATTTTGTTGTTTGCCCCTTACTCCTTAACTTTACATAAATAATTATGTAATATTCTCAAGTTTTTATTTAAAAATAAAATTTGAATCGATAAGAAATATAATATACTTAGTTAAATATTATTTGTTATTATTCAAAAATAAAAAAAAATACTACTTATTAAATCAACAAAAACATAAATATCGCCGAAAGACGTGCGGCGCGCACGTTTTACGTATATCTAGCTCTTATCAGTCTATTCTGTTGCAAAAAATACACGGGAACGGCACTAAAGTACCAATTATTTACTCTAAAAAATAAAGAAAACTAACCCTTTAACTGTAACCTTTATCTGTAGTGCAGGCATGAGATGTCCAATAAGTCAGGTCTCATTTCATTTGCCTATAAATCCTCTATTAGGTTACTTTATGACTTACTTATTTTAAAAAAATAAAAATCTGCTTTTATCGATTATTTCTTGTTGATCATGCAAATTTTCACTATTTTTGATAGCTATTATCAAATTTTTGTCACTTTTACACTTTCGAAATATTTGTTAGATATACACACTATACATTTTTCAAAAAGGTTACAGTTGAAAAAATATTTTTTTCCCAGAAAAATCGATTATGCTGCCCTCTCAATAAATATTTTTTATGGAGTACTATGATGAATCTTTATCAGTAGTCTTGTTTAGTTTTTCTTTCTACACTGAATACTCTGTGTATGCTCTTGATATACGAGGTGTGTTCAAAAAGTAAGGTGACTTTTCAAATTTCGCGGCAACTTATTTTAGATTATCAATTTTTTTTGTTTTCTTATGTTGGTACACTCTTCCCAAACATCTGTACCAAATTTCAAGTGAATGGCATTTTTTGTTTGGTTGTGAGAGTAAAACACTTATGTGTTTTGCGTGCTCGGCGATTTTTGTTATCGAAAAATATGGATCAAAGGATTTACATCAAATTTTGTGTAAAAAATAAAATTAAGTGCTCCGTAACACTTGAAATGTTGACAGTGGCATACGGTGAAACTGTTCTGAGTAAAAAAAATGTTTACAAGTGGTACAAACTCTTCCAAGATGGCCGGGAAGATGCTAATGACGAGTCTCGCTCTGGACGCCCAAGCACGTCAACAACTGATGAAAACGTTCAAGCAGTGAAGAAAATTGTTTTGGAAAATCGTCGAATCACTATCAGAGAAGTTGCTGAGGATGTCGGTATATCGCTTGGCTCGTGCCATGAAATTTTTTCTAACGTTTTGGGCATGAGACGTGTGTTAGCGAAGTTTGTTCCGAAATTGCTATATTTTGACGAAAAGAACCGTCGCTTGAGCATCGCTCAAGAGCTGTTGAATGACGTCAACGTCGACCCAGATTTACTCAAAAGGGTCATAACTTGTGACGAATCATGGGTATATGGTTATGATATCGAAACCAAAGCCCAATCGTCCCAATGGAAGCAGCCAGAAGAGCCAAGTTCGATCAAATGTCAAAGTTTTGCTCACTGTTTTCTTCGATTACCATGGCGTGGTGCATCAGGAGTTCTAACCATATGGTCGTACGGTCAATAAACAGTATTATCTGGAAGTTATGCACTGTTTGCGAGAAGCAATACGAAGAAAACGTCCAGAATTGTGGAAGAACAATTCATGGCTTTTGCATCACGATAATGGCCCCTGCTCACTCATCTTTGCTTGTGAGAGATTTTTTGGCCAAAAACAACACCACAATCATGCCTCAGCCACCATTGAAGAGATAAAGACTGCATCGCTGGAAGAGCTCAAGGCTATACCGAAAAGTGCTTTGAGGATTGGAAAAACCGTTGGCATAAGTGTATTGTATCTGAGGGGGATTACTTTGAAGGGGACAACATAAATATTGATGAATAAATAAATATTTTTTCTTAAAAATACAAAGGCACCTTACTTTTTGAACACACCTCGTATTTTGTATTTTTGTATGTATCTTTTGATATATTTTTTATGTGTTTTTAAGTTTCAAAGTTTCCAGCTTCTCATATTTTTCAATCGCTGTGTGTCCTTTATGATGATGACGATCAGAAATCTTGTTTAACTGGAATGTTTCCCATGAAATTTTACTTAGAAAACATCATTCTGTGTAAACTATATATTTTCCAAAAATATATGTAATAAAAAAGTCTCACAACCAAATTTAGTAATGAAATATTAATGATTTTTTTCCTTAAACATGCATTTTGCCATTTCAAAATAGTAAAGTAATGCCCGAAGGGGTTTATTCAAAGAGTGCCGCAGGCACGAGCCGTTGCTCGCCGAAGGCAGTCTAGCTGGATGGAAGACGAAGTCTCCTTTTTTCAATTCTCCCGAGTGCCGCAAGCACGTAAAATCAAATTTAGTAATACATAAAAAAATAAATGTTGCCAATGGCCATTTTTCTAACCCTAAATACAATGAATTGACAATGCTTTCCAAAGATACAATCCCAGCAACAAAAAACACAAACAATATTGGATAATAGTTAGAGCACACAAACCACTATCGTTTGTGAGTTAGCCAGTCAGCCAGTTGGATTAAATTCGCGCGGAAGTAGATTCTACATCTAAATGACTTTTATTTTTGTGTAGTGTTTTTTTATTTCAATTATCTGTTTTTATATCTTGGTGCTTTAAAGTACTTTAGCACTTGCAGAAAAGCAACATTGTGAGACATCAATTTTTTTGTTTTGTGCATTTTCAATTATTGGTGTTCGTAATAAACATCAAATCCGAGGTTCAAATCCTGGTGCGTTTGTGTTTAATTCTGCATGATTTTGATGTATGAGTAATATTTATTGCTTAAAATTGCCTTTTTGTGAGTATTTTGTGAAAATTAAGTGAGTTAGTCGACTCACTTAATTTATGACGAGACTTAACAAGCTTCTTATCTGGTGTATGGCAATTTAGAAGGCGTACCTAACCTGTATTTATCATAAATTTTGTTGACGTGTCAGCGCTACTTACACATAAATCTATTATCACCTTTGTTTAAATACATAAGGACATTGCGTTTATTATCATTTTACGTTGCAGGCAGCATTCTCCCGAGTATTATTGTTTTGTTATGTAGAAAAATGTCATTCTAGTTATCATGGTGCTGCTAATTAAACAAATACATACTGTTTCTTTTGCAGACGATGTCTGATTTAGAGTTGAACCTTAGCAACATCGATAAAGATCTAGGTATTGCCCAGGATTTTTCAAGGTATTTCTTCACGTCTAGAGTTAAAATGTTGGGCACCTGAAAAATGAATATGAAAGAAATTATAATACGACTCAAGAATTTTATAATTCTACTAAACAAAAAATAACCCCACGGGTTCAGTACCCAATATTTTTTTCTTGGATTTGTGGTTTTTTTCTATGGCCCCAAACCAAGAAAAAATACCAAGGCCAAGATATATATATCTCAAAAATATTTTTTGATTTTTTCTCTATGGTTTTTCTTGAGTGTTAAATAGTTTTACAAAATTCAACTTTCTGACGTTTTAAGTTTATAAGTTGGAACATAAAGATGGAAAAATAGGCAGGTAGACTGTCCATGTAGTGAAAATTTGACTTTTCTGAATTTGTATATGAATGTTCATTTTATTAGACCCAATGGTGGATAAAAATTATGTTGATAAAATAAACATATTTATATACTAAATTACAACTTTGTATGACCAAGAAGAAAACAGGCCTGGGACAGACAGACGCAAGAGTCTCATCGGGGTTTTTGTTTTTGAGCATTTTGATCCATAGCCTATAATAAGTATTCACTTTTCAGTCACCGAAGACCAGATAAAACATTTAAAAAAAAGCAGTCATGTGTAAACTGAGTTTACACGCTGAGAGTTTTGTGCCTAATATATTTTTTCTCTTACAATGAAATCATATTTTCGATTATTTTCTTTAATTTTATGAGTTTAAATATAATTTCGTAAATAATAAATTAATAGTAAATATACATTTTTAAAAACAAACTTTTATTTAAGTGGTTGATTGCGTCTGTGCTGTTGACCGTTAAGGAGTTCCTTCTTCTGGAGCTATACTTGGGCGTAGAATCAGGTCATGCTTACCATAAAAATGCATTGTCATCGGAACCGAACCAAAATATTAAATTTCAATTTTTTGCTATTCAGAAGTCATTCTTGTAACTGATGCGGCCGTTCTGAAGGCTGATAAGGCTGTTCAAACTGCTTTAAAATTATTTTATTTGAAGGAATTCTACAACATATATTGCTGATGAAATCTTCACTGACCTCAATTACGAATTTTGTTTTAATGTATGCCATAAGGTCTCACAGGCCAATTTATGGCAACATTAGCTACATTTTATAATTAAGACATTGATGCCCTTCACATTACCTTCGCTTTTTACAGGTACATGAGGGTTCCAAAAAATGTCATCTTCGTGTAGTATCTTACAACCCTAGAGTGCCATATTTTCTAGCAGACAAACGACAACAATAAAAAGGAACTAGATGTTGCCATTAGTGCAAGCCTGAAGTGGGGCCAAATAAGCTTATTTGCATGAGAAGAAATTAACAAGTGGGTGGTTTGGCGTGGTGATGTAATCAGTTTTGTTTATAACAAATGCGGTCATTTTCTTCTCACTGTTGCTGCACCACCACTGGTGACCAGAAGATAAAGTTACTATCGGTTGGGTCAATCCGCAAAGAAATTCATTTAATTTCAAAAAAATTGCTGATGACCTCTGACCGGTTACATATTATGCTGACCAGCTGAAAAGTGACATCTGACCGAAAGATAACCGCAATTTGAAGATAATCACCAATTAATTAGAAGTTGTGAAAACAAAAACAAAGTTTTGACCGACAGTTAACTTTCGCTTGTTGAAACTGATGCTTTACCAAAGATGGTGAAAATGGATATTAATCACTTCAAAACTCGTAAATCTTGCTAAAGCAGTTTACCAAGCGAGCGTAGTGGACCAATGTACCTACACCCGAGGTGGGTGAGTTCTCTTCGGAAGGATGGTGGAAGTGAATTAAACAAGTGTTTAATTGAGTTATATTCCGTAAATCGTCGTTATGTATTCAAGATAAAGTCGTTTACAAGATGTACAGTGAAACCAATAATCGATATAATAATAACGCGAGCGCCGTTCTCAAGCTCCGATTGCGGTCTGTCGGGTCGGGTCAACGTCCCGGCTACCGAACGGTCATTCGGCTGTATTCGCGATGCGTCGACTCACGTCGGCGTCGCCGGTCGATGCGTCGAACGCTACAAGTAATATATCTTGTTGACTATCTAACCTTCAAGAATATAAAAAATAGGTCTGTTTTCTAAATGTGGACCATAAGTCCTATACATATAAGTCCAGTAAGTTAGTTTATGGCAGGGAGGGCCATATTTGAGGATTGTGTGCAATATGCTTGCTAAAGGGTAAACCTGAGTTATCAATGCTTATAACTGCAGATTTTGCATTTTTCATTTTTTTGGTAGAATTTGTTCTATCTACCCAATAATTTTATGTAAATTATTTAAAAATAGAGTGTGTAAAAGCTCGTTTTAAAAAAAAATGTAGCTGTTTTAATGAGAAGCCAGAAGTTGTATGTGTATCCGTTCAGTAAAAATAAAAGTTTGGTAATAACTGTTGCTAAAGGTTCTGATGAAATTTTAAATTCTACCTATCTTTTTAAATAATACCTTTATGATAAATATTTAACTGGATTTGTTAGTTTTTCATATAAGATCTTTCAAACCATAGTAGTCAAAATATGGTATATTTATTCCTTCGAAATGCTTACAGTTACACATAATGACAATTATATGAATGTATGTTAACACAGTTAGCGCCGATGATGATGATGAGATATCTTGTCATTGATGTATACGCCAGTTTTCGTGCGCTTAAAAGTTTCATAGACTTACTGCATTTCCATTAATATTTAAAAGCGCAGTATGTAGCCTGAATTTATGAAAGGCATAGACTAATCATTGATTTTTTGACGCTTTGACGATTGTTTGTGTGAAAAGTGCTCTAGTGAATTGAAAGTATTTTCGATGGCTTTGGCTGTAAATAATTTTAGTTTTTGCAAAAGCTATGTGAATATAATATTAAATAAAAAAAAAAACAAACATTTTCATACTTTTGTACTTATTATTTGCCAATAATAAGAAAGTAAAAAATTGGTGGTGGCCCAATGTGGGATATTTAGTTCTGTCAACGACCTTCGCCAAATGTAAAGTAAAGCAAAGTAAAAGTTTATTTCCAAGAACAACTTAATGCATAGGAATGACAATTTTCAATTTTCAATTGGTTCACAAAAATTGATATAATGCAATATATAGATACATCATGCCTAGAGTGTTCGACATTTATACTACTCGTACTCGTATTACATAGCTAAAAATACATTACAAAAAAATATATCTATATATTAATACGTAAAGGGAAAACATATGGGAAAGAGTCGGAATGCTTCTTGAGAATATATAGCGCACGGAGGAGAGTGAGATTTGGCACAGTAAAATTTTATATGGAGAAGGAGTGCAGAAAGCTAAAATTATCTATAATATGTGTTATAAATACATTAAATTTAATTTAATAAAACGTTCATACTAACTGACAGATTGACTGAATGAGTTTCGAGCTGTGAATTTTGTGTGATTTCAAATGTCCCTTTTTCAAAAATCTGTCAATGTCAATAAAGTAATGTCAAGACAAAAAAGCATAATTGTTAGGTTAAAAAAAAGTGAGCAGATTTTATTAATTAAATTAAACCCTGTCTAATTTTAGTTTCAGTAACTTGATTTTACAGGTTACATTTTTTATTCTCAGTAATTTCTACCACATCATTATGCCTCGACATAGAATATTGACGGCTCGGAATGAGAGACAACGAAGAAGGAATATATATTTGCATGAAAGTCAAAATAATAAGAGATAAACTGATGAAATTGTTTTAAGGGATACATTTAAATGTGCACTGAATATCATTCTAAGAAATTTTAATACTTTTGATTGTGGATTAATGCATTTACAATGCAGATTTTGCAATGCAAAACATTTTGAATCTGAAGTCACTTTAGGTGAAAGGATTCACTTCATGTTATCATAAAGGAAAAGCATTATTACCGGCCTTAAGTCAAAATGAATACTTTAAATCGTTGTATGATGGTACTTCACATGAACCTTTAATAAGGAGAATAATAATATTTAATAATATTCAGTACAGTTGATGGTGAGCCACCTTTTGAACGAAATGTGGTTTCGTTTTCAAAAGTTTATGGTTAATGGTGAAAGATTCCCGAAAAAAATGGAAGAAGAGAAGGCGTGGAGGTGACAAAATCGTTACACGCATGTATGTAGTATCACTAAAAGACATTGAACTTTTCCATTTACGATTGCTTTTATTACATGTATGTGGTCCAAAATCATTTGAGGATGTTAGAACATATAGGGTTATGTTTTTAGAGGCGTGGTTTTCAAGAAGAGATAAAACGCATATAATTTGATGTTATGGCTAAGAATTTAGTTTTATTATAAAGATAAGGGTTTTATTATAAAGATAAGATTTGCCATTATGTTTAAAAAATGATTTCGGGTAAGTGGCCGCCGCGGCTGACTCGAACAAATTTCAGCCGAGAGGCCCAATTTTCAACCACTTTTTGCAGCAAGTTGGGCCGTATGTCAGCAATAACGCGCCGAATATTCTCTTCCAAGGCGTTAATCGTGTCCGGCTTATCTGCGTAGACAAGCGACATCACATAACCCCACAAAAAATAGTCCAGCGGTGTTAAATCGCACGATCTTGGAGGCCACGCCACAGGCCCACGACGCGATTTTTACTTTATTTTAGAGTGATTTAAAAAAAAATTAGATTGATTTTTTCTAAATTTGCACTATTTGCAAACGTTGTTCAGGAGTAAGTCTATTCATTATGAAATGGCAAACCAAACTGAGCATAAATCAAGTGACAGCTGTCAAAAACACCAACTACGAAAAGAGTAGTGCCAGATTGAAAACCACGCCTCTAAAAAAAACACCCTATACAATGGAATTATACACACTTCTTTTGTTGAAGCGTGCCATTCTCGCGGCATTGCTTCAAATGATAATGAATGGCGCGAATGTTTAAATGAGGCAAAAGAATTACATTCACCAATACAAATGCGAAATTTATTTAGTTATATTTGTGCATTAAATATACCAGCCAATGCATTGGCGTTATGGAATGAATTTAAAGTATATCTTAGTGAAGATTTCTTGAGAGATTACAACGAGGAAGTATCCTTTAATAGAGCTCTATTAGAAATTGAAGATATTTTGTATGGTCATAATTTTTCATGTCAAGAACTTGGCTTACCAGTTCCCACATATTTACAGAGAACAGACGAAGCAAATTCTATAGATCCAATAAAGCAAAAGTTTTTGTTTTGTGAGCATTATGAGACTGCGAATATTGAACAGCGTAATCTAATTGATCGTGTGATTAGTTAAGTTTTGCATCATGATACTGGATCTAATGTTTTTTGTTTTACCGCTCATGCAGGTTGTGGAAAACATTCGCACTAACAGCAATCATTCACGAATTAAATTCGCTTAATCTTCGTTGCATTGCAACAGCGTTTAGTGGCATAGCTTCAACTCTATTACTTGGAGGTAGAACTTTACACAATGTGTTTAAATTGCCTATACATATTTTGGAAAATTCTATAGCGAATATTTCCGCAAATAGTAGTTATGGACGTTACATAAATTCATCGTCATTAATAATTATTGATGAAATTTCCATGTGCCCACTGCAAATGTTGAAAATCATAGATAAATTATTACAGGATCTATGCGATGAAAATCAAAAACATAAACCATTTGGAAGGAAAACGATACTTCTTTGCGGTGATTTTCGGCAAATCTTACCAGTTGTCCCACATGGACCACGTGCAACTTTAATTGAAAATTGTGTCACAAATTGGCATAAATTTGTTTATTTTCAAAAAGTAATGTTTACTCAAAATATGAGATCCTTACCGAGTGAAATAGAATTTGTCGAATTCTTGAAAAAAATTGGCAATGATGAAGCCCCACAATTCACACAATTTGGTGAAAATATTATTGAAATACCTCAGCAATTAATAGGAGATGAAAATAATATTATTAATGAGGTGTATGGAAATATTTCCGAAAACATACTCTCAGATTATATATTAAAATCAGTTATTTTAACGCCTAAAAATGATAATTATACTTTTATTAATACTGATATACTTAATCGAAAACGATAAAATGATTTGTGATGACGACAATGAAATCAATAACTATCCAATAGAGTTTTTGAATTCTTTGACTATTAGTGGTATACCTCCACATAAGTTAGTATTGTAAGTTAATTGCATAGTTTTACTAATTAGAAACTTAAATACAAAGGAAGCATTAGTCAATGGAACAAGATTGCGCATTAAGTATATGCATCATAATGTTATATATTCCGGTACAATCTTACCATTTAACTTTCAAAGAACTCAATTTCCAATTATATTTGCATTTGTGATGACAATAAATAAGTCTCAAGGACAAACATTCGAAAAAATTGCAATTTTATTGAAACAGCCAGTTTTTTTTACACATGGTTAATTGTACACCGCAGCAAGTAGAGTTCGATCATTCGATGGTTTGAGATTTTATATTTCTGAATATAATGGTCAAGGGCACAAGGGTCAAAAAAACATCATTTACACAAAAGTTTTGAATCATTAAATTCACTTTGAAACTATTTTAAGTTTAATGGACATTTAGTTTTTATGATTTAATGAAACAATACGAGGCACATATTTTCATTTATTTTTTTATTTTGTATCGATTTTTAATTATACCTGGTCAGTAGGGCAATTAAATATAACAAAAAAATGTCAAAATAGGTGTGCTTTTTAAATATTTCTTAGCCAAGCTAACCTCATTTTTCCTATTGTTCATATTTATCAAATTACTCGAACGCATGAAAAAAATTATATAAGCTTTATAACAGATAATCTCAAAACTGTTTTCGAATTTTGTACCTTACCGAAAATGAGTGTAAACAATTGGAATTAAAAGGAATGTGTCTTATACTTCTAATGTTAAGTCTCATTTTTATTAGCTTTTATAACACGAACATTAACACACGAAACACGAAAAAATTAAAAATGACAATGAATTAATTGTATCAAAATATTTATATCATTCAATAAATAGAAATACAAACTGTAATTGTGTTTTTTTTTCTCAACTGTTACTAATATTAAACTTTAAATTGGATAGGTATTGCGGGAAATTAAAGCAAACAGCACTCGCTAATGATAAATGTGTTCACGGTCGCACTCATTCGCAATCATTAAAAAATATATATGGAATGATTATAAAGGTAAACTCACCGTATTATAGAGGTATAAGAATCTCAATAATGCTCAAATAAAATGCTCAATTTAAAAAATTACGGTCGAATTTCGACCACTGGGCGATCTCTAGTATATATAAATGGGTGGCAATGTGTGTGTGGTCTGCACGTTTTACGTACAGAGCGGAATGTGTTACGATACACACAGGATTTACGATAGTGATATCTTTGATCGGCTCTTTTGTAAAATCGACATTATGTATTATGTAATGAGAACCATTGATAACTCAGGTTATACGCTGTTTGTTAAAAAGAGACTTTTTTCAAGCAGTAGCTTGAAATATGGAAATAAGCATCTTGAAACTGAGTCAGGTATTTTTTTCTTCTATTTCAGACAGCAGCAGCAGTACTGCTGCTCCATCCGGACACACTCGTTCCAAAGAGCGTAACGAACGTGGCGAGACCAATCTTCACGTCGCAGCTATAAAGGGAGATCAAGATCAAGTGAGGAAGCTGCTTAGCCACGGGGCCGATCCCAATGTTACAGATTTTGCAGGTATTTTACATGCATTTCCTACAGATTGTTTAATATTAGCTTCTTTACTTGGTCAATTTTATGGCGGTTACAGTATGTGCTTGCGAGTCTTAGCAAAAGCTATGTCAATATAATATTAAATAAAAAAAAACAAATATTTTCATACTTTTGTACTTATTATTTGCCAATAATAAGAAAATAAAAAATTGGTGGTGGCCCAACGTGAGATATTTCGTTCGGTCAACGACCTTCACCGAATGGGTGGTACATGTTTCAGTATGTTTACCTTTTTTGCAAGATTTTTGTTAAATAAGTGCCCTATTTTAACCAACTTCCCTACTTATTCATGTTATCATTAGTTTTGTTTTCCTATTTTATTTTAAATTTTAATAAAATTTAAAAAATATGGCATTTGAAAGTAAATTTCACCATAATTTTCTAATGATCACTGTATTTCTGAACTGGTTTTGGTAAGTTCATTTAATTTTGTTTCTATAAAGAACCCAAAAAGCGATTGGGATTAGTATATCCCTTCAATAAAATTTTTATAAAATAATACATAATATAATATGTAAAAAATGGTTAGTTTCTCAACTGGTCTTATATTATCGCATTTATTAGAAATTTATTTAAATTTAAACAGCAAATATTAAAAAAAATATTAATTTTATTTAATATTTGCTTTTTTAAATTGTTAAAGATGTCCGTATACCCCCTCGAGTGAGCTATCCCATAAAATTGGTCCAGTTTCAACCAATTTTATGAATAATTCAATGTCAATATTTTCATTGATTGCAACAAGACAACAACTGGAGCCAACGAAGAATGATGACCATCGACAGGTTCGTTTTTGTAAGCAGGTGTGTGGCCGTCAATATCCGTTTGTGTATTTCATTGACGTGGCTTCTTTATATCTCGAACCATAGGTAGGGTCTTTTTTGATTTGACCCTAATTGATTGCCGTCCTGAAATGAAAACTCCGTTCATTTGACAACATTGGCATGTCTTGGTCTCTTCTTTTTCATACTTTATACTGTTTGCAGTTGGACATAATGGGTAAATATGCTGTCAAATCGTGCAAAAACTATTCCAGAAGATATACATAGAATGGTTGAGCATTTCACATTACCAGACTTAATATTATTTTAATTTTGTAAAATTGTTACCACTATATTAGATCACACAAGCACTATGATTTATGTCGGACAGGCTCTCTTTTTCTCTCTTCTTATTCCAGTGGCATCATGGACTTAACAATTAGTATAGACTATATTATATATTACGTCACAATACAATGTTATTATTGCTAAATGTTATATTTATACCTCAACCAAAACAAGTGTTATTATCTGAGTAATTAATTACGTTGAAAATTATTAAGGGTTCAGTGTATAAAGGTGTTATGTTACAAAAACATTATTTTGAGAAAAGGAAAATCAAAAACTTCTCAGACATTTTTTTATCAGTTTATATACATGTACTATTTTTTTATTATTTTCTGTGTTGACATATTACTACATAGACATAGGTGGTCAAACGGACGATCACGAGTGCTTTTTGAATCAACCTCAAAAAAATATGCTGATATATTCACAGATTTTGTTTTAGTTGATTCTCAATTAGGCCAGAATAACCCCCTCATCATCATTTTCTTTTATCGTAATAACCCCCTTGCTAGCGGCGAAAGGGAGCTTTATCAAAGGAACGCGCGGTACTTGTCAAAGAAAAGCCCCGACGCGTGCGTTTTTGAATCCCGCCGATTTTTCTATAAACATCGCGAGGCGTGTTTGGTGGCATGCTTACAAACAAACTATTAGTTAGGTACTTGAGAACATTCGAGACTTCATCCCCGCCGATATAAATGCTGCGTCTGTGGGAGTAGGAGTCAGTCTGAGTTGTAACTTGAGGGCGATACGAAGTTTGTTAATAATACAAAATTAGTGCGGCAACGAGAAGTAAAACGTATCATTTTAATAACGATTAGGAGGAAGAATTTTTATTTTGTATGGTGAAGATTAAGTGCATTTGTCTTATTTGCCGTGCGTCAGTTGCAATATCTAAGCGTGAGAACTGAGAGAGGCATCATAAAACCAGTCATAAAAATTATGAAAAGGATTTTCCACCACAAAGGGATTTATTAACTGCAGCCCACTCTAAGAGACGATTGATGACATCTTGTATAAGATGTGCATCAAATATGGTGCGTAATGGCTCTACTACATCGATGGAGGTAGTTCTCATACTCGGGTTCCGTGGCACGCAGGATTAAAACATTAGATGGTACTTAGTTCAACAGTGGATTCCAAACTTTTGCAACATCCTGAGATAAAATACCGACTCTTTCCGTGCATTTTTCATTCGTAGACAGCCGGGAGGTACATGTAAGAGAAGGAAGAAGAACAAATATTACAAATAAGTTTGAAGTGTAGAATAACCCTATAAAAGGATGTAAATGAGAAAAAAAGTTAATCCTGTGAACAACTATTTTTTTTCCATCATATAGTTTTAGGTGTCTCATATATCCTACTTCTACACAACCCTGTTTATATCCTAGTAGTGCCTTCTTCTAGGACTTCTACTCCCACGTTTCCGTATTTCCTTTTCACATATCATATCTAGTTTTTCATCACAGAGGGATATTTTACCTAGATGTCACCTTTATTACTACTTGGGGAAGAAGGCAGCTATGTCTATTCTATCCTACTATTGGTTATATGCGTGGACTAGAGGTAGCCCATCTGAAGATGTATCATCCAGATTGCTTTCATCGTCTTCGTGCAACAAGTATGTGTGCTCAAACCCGGACCCGCCCTGGCTCAAATGGAGCAGTCACACCAGGGCACATTTTTCAGGACAAAATTGCTTGTTTAAAATCTTATTTTAATGTTTGTAAAATAATTTGCCATAAGTACATTTCTTGTAAATAGTAACAAACATTTCTTGGAAATAGTAACATTAACATAATATTAGTCACATTTATCTCGCGCGAAATAAAAGATTAATCGCGCAGCGCCTCAGTACAAAAAGCAGTTTGAAATTGGCGGGCGAACAATAATCGCCCGATCTGCGCGGCCAAACACCTGTGCGAGAAAAGGCGTTAAGCGCCACGCAAATACAATCGCACATTTCATCCATTATCAACGTCATTCATATGTCTCACTAACATTGACAATTGACATTGACATTGACATTGACAAAAGGGCGGCTTTCCAACACCACCAACGTCTGCGCCTTTTGCCGCCCCCTTAATACCTATAAGAATAAAAAAAATGTATAGAAAATACTTCATATATATGATTTGGCGCAAACATTAGCCTATCGCCTCTAGACGCAAAATGGTGAGCATATCGACTATATATGTCTGTCTCATGTCGGCAGTCTGCGGCAGCGTTGCTAATCGTATGATTTAAATGGAGATTGTATGCTAAATTTACGGATTTTATTTCATTTTATCGGTCATTTTTTTCGTATAGCAACGCTATATGGATGGGTTCGCTTCCACATTCCAAATGTACAGTTTTTAGCCGGGTGAATCTCGAAAAACAATAATATTCCACTGTCAGCAGGACAAATATAGTTAAAATATTAATAACCTACTACTTAAAATAAATTTTAATAACAAAATAAAATTTAATTATTTTTTTTATATAGTTATAGAATTGTTATTACCTAGATCATTTAATTATTTTGGGCCAAACTCAACTCAACTAAATACATCATGCCTACATTAAATTTGAATAAACCAAAAAATAAAAGTAACAACACTGCTTGCTTTGCTATTTAAAATAGGCAGTTTGATGACGAAGATCAGTATGAACCTATTCAGAATCCCGAAAATAATTAGAGGAAATTAGAGGAAAATATTTTATAAATATAATATTAGATGTAGCATATAGTAGCATCAGTAAAAGAAAGGCTTGTCTTGATATCGGAACACAATACATATTTAGATTTCATTATATTAGCTATATCGTTAGTCATATTTTCCAGATAATATTTTATTAGAAAATTTTAAAATATTAGATAAGGCTTTGCGTTATAATAATAATAGAGACATACATACTAAGAGTTTATACGGTATATAAAACCTAATTATTGGGTTAATGAAATTATGATGCAAAATAAAGTAATATTTTGATTCTTTTTAAAAATATTTCTATAAACGTTTTAATTTCAATATTAAATAATATGATAATAAAATTTGTCCTACTTACCCATGGGGAAACCTTCAAAAATGAGTGGCTATTAGTGAATTCATTTGTAGTATACCATATTCATATTATTTTTTTACCATATTCATATTTGCCAAGTGCCCTTAAAAATCAATTAAAAAATTAACAAATTTCGTTATTTTATTTTTTTACTTAGACTTAATTTTTAGAAGAATTCTAAAAAATCTATTACACCACATTTCAAAAAAATAATATAATTATATGTAATACGACTATGACATCTAAAATGCACAAGGTCCACGTGGAATTTGGCGAAGGTTAATTTTACAGTGGATTATGAAGGCATTAACTGATCTATGGAGGGTCATAACATACTCACTTGGTGGGTGGGATGGGGAGCGAAAAATTGCCTGTGGCGCTGTCGGAGGAAGGAGTGGCACCAAACGATATATTGCAGCAGTCTACCATTTCTAAATTCAAATGTATCATTTGAAAATTTATTGACTAATATTCTAATTTTAATTTTCCAAATATCTCAAATCAATATCGTACTGTTAGTCGCTGACGTTTGACTGGCACTTTGATTTAACCTCTTTTCCAAAATATCCATCATTTCGAGCATGCCCATTCTGGTCTTCCTCGCAGTTATTTACTGGTCGGAGAATAGTGGAACACCCCGAAACATCATTAATTACACAAGGCATTTCCACCGCATCTCAAGATGCATTCTCACGTTTGTCCTCCTTTTGTGCTAAACGCGGTCCGCTACGTGCCGGTATGCGTGTTTAATATTTTGTGCCGCGTGTAGTTGTCATTGCACTGTAAGAGATCCGGCTCTTATTCTACACCTCCGTGTTATCGACCCGTTTTCTTTCTAAGAAAAATATGGCTTTAATCGTTTACACGAATAACTGCCACGAGTCTGGAGTTTTGAGAATGAGACATATGGATTCATTTTGGCCGTAATTAACCCGTTTTATTATTATTATTATTATTTGTAATAGGCAGGCAACATAGCTGATAAGCCTATATCTTATTTAGTACCAAAGTTATTATTATTTTTCCCTTTATTTCCTAATTTTTTTTTTCTTAAGTGTTCATTTAAACTGCTTTTAAACTGCTTTATTGTCTTTAATTCTATTTGATTCTGGCAATTCATTCCATTCTTCTACGACTCTGTTACTGATTTCTTTGAGTACATTTTTCTTCATCAATTTAGTCAGAGGGGTGCGATATCAGAGAAATGCAGTCTTTCATAAACATATAAACCGACAAACTGTCTAATCTGCTTTACTGTTTGGGGGTGGAAATTTGTTGATCGTACGTACGAGGTCATCTGTCAGTTTGATGTCATTCCCCGAAACTATATACCCGAGAATTTTAATCTCGGTGTATCCGAATGAACATTTCGAAGGTTTTACTGTGAGTTCAGTCATACGTAACCGGCTCACCACCACCGATAAATTCTATATAAACCCGTCAAAACTTGGGCCAAATACATTAATATCATTGAAATACTACATTGATATAGTACATTAATATACATTTTTTTCAACAAACCGGCTCATATAATCTGTATCGTTTTTTGAAAGTGCGCACCGCTAGTAGATAGTAGCTTGTAGGTGGATTAACTCATTGATTACAAAATTATGCGAATTAAAAAAAAACTATGCGATAAATATAAAATCACTAAATGTTACCCAGACTATGGAAAATACCAACAATGCAGTAACAACTTATGAAAAGAATATTGTGTCTACCAGTTATATGGAAAATGCTACAGGACCTAGATCTACAAGAAAGGAGACAAACAATGTGCTTCCAATTATAAAGTAATAAGTCTGATATGTATTGCTAGCAAAAAAAAAAAAAAATGTATGAAAAAATATTATTTAAGCGCAAATATGAAAAATTCTCACAGAAAATGATATGCATGAACATCAACACACGGCACTATACTAACTGCTATGTTTTTCAACCTATTTATCAATGACATAATTTTAGAACTACACTTTACACTTGTAGACATGTTTGTTTGCTGATGAAGGCAAGGGTTTTGCAAATCCACTAACTAACAAGGAACACCTAGAAAATTACCTAAATACAATTCAACAATTGACGGAAACATAGTTGTTACGGTTAAATGCTGACAAGTGCTCCACTCTGCATATTGGAAAAAATAATCCTAAAGAAAGTATTATATTTGCAATGCCATGATTAAAGAATCAGACAACGAAAGAAGTCTCGGAAAAGAAATTAGTAGTGATTGGAACTTATTGTAGTAGTGATGAGTGATTAAGTAGTGATTGAAATGGAATAACATGTAAGGATAGTCATAGCCATGAAAGCAAGTAGCGTAATTTACATAATTAGAAAATCATTCCAAACTCTGAGAGCTGATACATTTCTTAAAGTTTACAGGGCATTCATAAATCACGAATTTAACTATCAAATTTAGAGTTCCTACTTTGCAAAAACCTAGAACTTCTTAAAAAAGTTCAATGCCGAGCTATGAAACTTCCCGTAGGATTCTATAACATATGATACGAAGAATAAGAACTACTGAAGCTGCCCACTTTTAAGGAACAATGCAAACTCAGAGACCTTTAAAATCCTAAAATGATTTTATGACTCCAGGATGCAGTAAAAGTTTAACGAAAACCCAAATCTCAGGAATGAGGTCACGGAATGAAACTGTCCCATACCAGGTTCAACACGAACGCAAAGAAGCATTTCCTCTCCAACACAGTCATTTGAACACATGATTGGAACAATTTACCATCTGATAAACAATTTATCATCTGATTAGTGCAGTGACAGTGAATCAATTAAGAACAGACTAGATGACTATTTAAAGGCAATAAAGATATGAGCTTATCAGCTTGAAGCCGCTAGTTCATTAAACATTATATAATAAAATATATTCAAAATAACCCGAATGGTAATTTACAAAATTCATAGAAGGCGTTATGTATTATGAACGCGGTTTTCTCATGGTTATTTTCAGTTACTGAAATCTGCCAGTACCCGGAATCACAGTCAAGATTGGTAAAATATGCACTCCCTGTACCATGGCTAGGAGGGAATCAATGAGAGGCAATGGAAATTAATTGAACTTTACTACCTGATTTAATTTGCAATAATCCACACTGAAGTGGCAACTCCCGGGCACAGCATACGGGCTGATGGATGGGCAAATTACTTTAAACTGTAGCATCAAGATTCTACAATGGACAAGTCCACTTCTCTGTCGATTAAAGAATGCTGGGCGGCCGATGCAGGATATACCCTTTCGTCGAATTGAGGCGGTGCCTTGGATATCTTTGCGCATGGAGCTGTGTGAGATTTGGAATAGTTAGTTTATATGGAGGAGTGCAGAAAGCTAAAATTTATCTATAATATGTGTTACAAATACATTAAATTAAATAAAATAAAACATTATTTACGTTCATACTACTGACAGATTGTGAATTTTGTGTGATGTCAAATGTTCCCTTTTCAATAGTCAGTCTGTCATCAATAAATTTTCAAGGCCACATTATAATTATTATAAATTGAAATATTAGGTCCGTGTTTATTTATTTATATATTTATTTATTGTGGTTACCCAATAGAAATTTAACACAATACAGATGTAAAGATAATATAAATTGAAGCAATCCATAGCGAGTTGGTACCACAGGTGCGAGTAGTCAGGATGGGAGATACCTTTTATGACATTTGTAGGCCCTAGCTGTAAGACATCAGGTTTTACTTAAATAATTTACTACTACTAACCAGTGTATAGAAACTTCATAGCCTTTCTTGTTTATTTTAGATCATTTTTGTGCACTTACATAACACTTTTATTCATTAATATTAAATGATGAATTCGTTATTTTCTGAAATTATACTTTTCATCTAGATTTCAATTTATTTGATTAGAAAATAGGTCTAACTGTATCGTAAATAATATATTATCAATATAATATAATATTGATAATATATTATATTGATAATAATGGCTTTACATTACATTTCTCGTTTCTTCCCTTAATATAATAATTGAATGGTTAGAAAATCATTTTAGGTTTTATCACTTCGATAACCTTCCAAATTTTCTTGTCGATATTTGTCTTGTCGATTGTCGATATTTCATATCGTTCAGGAAGATTATTATAAATTAATGCATTATTACAACAAAAATGTTGCGTTTACTTTTAAAAGCACTTCTTTTTGCATGTAATCCAATCCCGGCCAAGATTTTTTTTCCGCATGGTCAATGTGCTAATATTATATGTATCGCTAATGTCATTGTTTACACATAGCTGAAATCTTTTTTGAGCTTTTAATTTCTCTTACAAATGCAAATACTTTTCTTTTTTTGGTAATTATTTAATAACTCTTTAAAATACTATAATTTTAATACACAACTTTTATACATTTGTAACATATTGGAGTTTTCTGGTATGATTTAATCTTTTTTTTCACTATATGACATAGTTAGAAAGAAAATTTGTTTACTTACGTACCTATGTTATTTTTTAATGCGAAAAGTTTTATGTAAAAATATTTCAGTCTAAAACAATTTGTTATTGATTAGCTACTTTCTATAATAATATATGTAACCATCCTAGACTGAACAAAGCAACCAAAATAGACCTCTCCACTGAAGAGCCGATGTGTGATCATGTTTGTTATTTTATCAAAAAAAGAAAAAATATATACACTCCAGTAGTACCCCCGATTATCCGGACTAATTAAAACCAGGTGCAGTCCGTATAATCGAAAATCCAGATAATAAAACTCATAGTAAATAAGGAGTGTTTTTAGATTAGGTTACATACATACATGCTTACATAATATGTATGTACATACAAAAAACTTAGATTACATAGTGAATTCTTAAAAAATACAAAAATGAACTGAACGACTTTATAATAATACCATACTAAGTCCAAACGCCTTGCACCATTACTTTGTATCATTTTGGAAGAAAATATGTTTTTATTTTGAGTGTTCTTTTATTTTAATGCGAGTAAATCGCCATTTATAGAATGCCAAACTCTCGAACTCCATGATGTGATTTTTTCTAACCATCCACTAATAGCCTTGAAAGAACTATAGCTGCCCAGTTTTACATTATAATCTAAAGCTTTTTCGCGTATTATTTCACCATACATAAATAGCGAGAGTGACCCGCCGCGCCGCCATTTGTTTCGATAAACAAATAAATTTCTAAATAAAATCGGTTAGAAAGATGTTATAATATATATCTAAACATTTATATTATAAAAGAAATTGTTGGTGAAATACGTAAACACAAAAATTTGTAGATAAATCTCAAGGTTTGAAATGCAAAGTTTACTACATCAGAATATTTGAAGTAGTTACATTTTAGAATACCTATGTGATTCACCATAAAATTCTATTCAAAATATTTCGCCGAATTGTCTTCACATACAAATATATAAAAAGAAACGGACTGTCTAATTACCTTATATTGTCGATGGCGTCGGCGCTGCAGCGCTATATTACTTTAGTAAAACCACAGAAAACGATTGCATTTATTCGGACACTGTCGCGTCGGCGGTTTTGTAAATCGGCATTTACAGGAATTAAATGTCTTTTCATTTTTAGGTTTATGCATATAATACACAAGAGTACACACAATATCTGAACACAGTCACACGCACGTATTATCTTTACACCATTATTTCGCCACAAATTGAAAATTTACTAAGAAACAAGATCTTACGATTTTTAACAATATTTTCCAAACTGAAAAATTTGATATGTTTTTTAAAACCAAATTTTAATTAAAAGCTTTTAAAATATTAGTTCTGAATTCACCCAAATCACCAGGTAACTGGGTTGAAGGTAACGCATAGCCAGATAAAATTAATAAACGTTTATTAAATTAATCGTCATTGTTAAAATACGTGCATTTTGTGCATTCCAATTATTTGTGGGCTATATTCATTGTTTTAGGATTTCACTTTAATATTGTGTCATTTATAAGTTTAAAGTACTCCAATATGTTAAATAAATACCCACTTTTAAAATATAATAATAACTTCACTTTAATATTGCACCTTTTGCAAGTATTCTATGAAGCTATGTAGTTCTTGGTACACTAACATCACATTTATTTTACTTGCACTTTGTCTAGCATCAATCTTTATTTGTATAATATAAAATTAAGATGTCAAAATGAAGTTATCGACAATAGCTATTTCAAGACTGGAAAAAGTTCACTAACCAGATCAGACTATGTTATGGGATCATCGGCTACCACAAAATGTGCTCAAACTTGAAAATTAAGAAGATTCCCTTAGTTAATTAGATAAATATTGTAAAAAAATCTAGAAACTGAATGTAATAAATAAATGCTCAGCAAATGTTCAATGTGTGAAATAAAGGCTCAACAGCTTCAGCTTTATTGAAATGCATTCAGAATTTATAGTGTTTTTTCACTGCTAACTGGCCCTAATTTGGTAGGCCTGATTTAATTTCATGCATGTCTAATCTCATTATAGGTGAGAGCCAAGTGCTACATTGAGAAGATTAAAACCCAATTTATCTCTCTGCTGTTGGTTTCCAATTAAAATGTGGAAGCTCTTCAAGTCATCAGGAATCAAGCTCTTCAAAGCTAGCAAAAATTATTGTTAATATACCTTAATAAATTTCATCTGTAACAACTTATTTTTTATGGGTTATATGTACAAAAGTAAAAGATTATATCCTCAAAATAAATAATACCATCACTTCTCTATAGCCTGCCGTCCCACTACAATACTCCACAATAGTCTAAATCTGAAGTAAGATTTAATATGGGAGCTAGCTTTTACATGAGAATACAACCCGTTCAAGTTAAATAAATATAATTACCTCCCTTCAGTCATAAACAGAAATGGCTTCTAACTATTGTTAAAGAATTGGGGCTGATACATTAACATTTTCCTCTAAGGTGCTTCAAAGTGCCCATGCAGGATACTCCATGATGATTCTGAACCCGTCTATGGATAAAGGGCTAAAAGGCCAATGTAGTGCCCCATGTTACCTGTAAATTCCAATACAATCTCTTACACAAACTCTTAATCTGTTTTTATCTCTTTACCTTTTCTTTCCTTTAAAGCTAAACCATACATTTAAATTTAAACATTTTAGAGTTAAACATTTCAGCAAAGAGTTTAAACATTTTTATTTTGTTTTTGTACTTCACATTCACTTAAATACTTAATCAAATTGTTTAAAATGGCATGATTGTGATATTGCCGTTTCATACAACCTATCTGCATTGCATTTTTTTTTATTAAAAAAAATCCATAGTAAATATGTTTTTTGTTGCTGATGGTTTCTTTAAATCCTTCAATGGGCTAGGTTGGACGCCACTTCACGAGGCTTGTAGTCGAGGCTGGTTTGACATAGTAGTGAGTTTAGTTGAAGCAGGTGCCAATGTCAATGCCCGCGGACTGGATGACGAGACGCCGTTGCACGACGCCGCTAGAAATGTCCATTTGAAACTTGTGGAGTTTCTCATTGAAAATGGAGCCGATCCCACATTAAAAAACAGTAAAGGGAATTCACCCAGTGATGTGGCCGCATCGTCCGTATCAAATTATCTCAGTTCCTTAGAAAAAGGTTTGTCTAATTTCATGTTTTTGGTGACGGGGCTATTTATTATTAACAAACGTGTTTCTTGCTTTAACAATAATGATTCTTTCTTGATTAATAGTCTGTACTGTATATATGGCCATGCTTTATAATGAATCACATCTATTGAATTAGTGATTGTGCATCCCATAATAAAATTTATACCAGCTTAGAAATAACTTGCCTAGCAAATGAAAAATAGAATAAACAAAAATATTTAGAGAAACGCTTTTTAAAGCGTGTTTTTAAGTGCATTCACTCCACTCAGGCCGAGCACTCTACTCGAGCCAAACGAGTGATGTGGAAATCTTTCGTGGGCTTGTAAATTAACTTGATGTATACAAGTACAACCACAGCAGTTCCTCACTAAAACTCCAGCTCAACAATTGATCTCTCCAAAATAAAGATCCGCTCAATCCCAGATAATCATGCTAGCGTCTCCGAAATCGTTCAATTACAGATCACGGATGATCTCGATCGTGCTTTCTTCAAAAAAGAAGATGACTGTCTCAACTACCTTATATTCTGATTTTTAGATTAATGTATATATCTAAACAAAGAATAGACATTAGACACATGTTTTTAAGAAATATCAAACCTATCATTGTTTCTTCTAACTAAACATTTTTATATTTAACTAGTCCATTATAAAGTCAAATTCCTCAGTGAAAGAAATTATTTATTTATTTTATTTATTTATTTATTGTATATAATTAATTTGACAAAAAAATAGAAATGTAGTAGTAGAAATCATAGTTATAAAAGAATATTGCAAATGCACAGGGAGCGATTAGCACTGCTACATTTTGTGCCCTGCCTTCTTTACTAGACTGTGTCTGTACTAAGGAAGGCAGTGTTGTATTGTGCTACAACTGAGATTGTCAAACCGTCAGAAATATGACTGAAAGGAAAACTTTTGGAAAAGTTACACGCGTAAATAAACTATAAGAATAAATATTGCAAATTTGTAAACATTTGCATAATAAAAGGTATATATATTTATATAATACATAAGCGATTATAAATACACACATAAATATATATACATAATTTATAATATATAAAAGTATATGTACCATATATATAACATATAAATGAATATATAACTATACATGTTATCAGTAAAAGAGATAACCATGGGTATCTCTAGTAAGCGTGATATTATATTAGAATTGCTGAGTTCATTTAACTACACCAGATTAGCTATTGCTTGCCGTCCAACATTCATTAACCACTTATTTAATATTTTTGCCAACTTGTGTGAATTTTTAATTTTAAGAGATTCAGGAAGTATGTTATGAATTTTGGGGCCTATGTACTTAAGAGATCTCTGCCCAAATGTGGTAGTCATTTTTGGAACTTGTAGATGGTCGTTCGCAGCTGCTCTAGTATGGTGGCTATGTTGGACCTTATCGTGCATATTAATATTTTTACTAGTATATAATATTACACTTTTAATGTCTAATTGCCTAATATCTAATATATTAAATTCTGCATATAGTTTATCAGATGGATATATATAAGGCAGTTTCATTATCGTTTTAATGACAGCTCTTTGTGCTACTTCTAATGGTTTAAGATTGGTTTTGACACAATTTCCCCACCCCACTATACCATAGCTAAGAATAGACTGGCACAGGGCGTAATAGACTGATTTTATAGTACGAGGGTCCAGAATATTCCTAAGGTTTTTAAAGATATATATTAACTTCCTCGCTTTTTCCGAAACATATCATTTTGTGGTGACCAGTTCATCTTATTGTCAATTACTACACCAAGGTACTTCATTTCGTTAACCTCCTCCAACGGCATACAGGTGCATTTACTGTCGCTTCTCGTAGATGACTGACAGTTAACGTGGATATATACTTTGGTGGTATTTTCTCGAGATTTACTTTCCTTTAATCTGAACGTCATATATTTAGTTTTCGAAACATTAAGCGTTAAGAGATTTGCATCCAACCAATTTTTAACAGCAATCAAACCATCGTTTGCTTTCTTGGCTGCAGATGCCCAAGTATAACCAGAGAAAGTGAGGACTGTATCGTCTGCAAATGACAATAGAAATGCCCCGTTATCCTGATTGCAAAAATCATTAATATATATCAGAAACAGTACTGGACCCAGCGTACTGCCTTGAGGGACACCAAAAGTAATCTTGACCTCTTCACTGAAGGTTTCGTTAACCTTTACTACTTGTAAACGCTCTGAAACAAAACTTTTGAGTAGATTTAAGACAGCACCTGTAACACCCACACTTTGTAGCTTTTTGATAAGTATTGGTCGGGAAATTGTGTCAAAAGCTTTAGCTAAATCCAAAAATACCGAGACACATTTCATCCCATTGTCCATGTTATCAAATATATGCTCAGTGAATTTACTAATGGCATCCTGAGTTCCAATTCCTTGCCGAAATCCAAATTGATTCATAGAGAGGATGCTGTTATTTTCAAGGTATTTTGTCAGCTGTTCGGTTACCGCTTTTTCTAGGATCTTTCCTAAGACATTTAGTAGGGATATAGGTCGATAATTTTTAATAGAAGTTTTGTCACCGCTTTTAAAAATGGGACATACAATCGCCTTTTTAAAATGGTCAGGAAATATACCACTGCATAGACTCAAATTAAAGATATAGCATGACGGCGAAGCAATCATATTGACAAGGTACTTCAAAATCTTAAGTTTTTAATCCATCCGAGCCAACAGAGTTAGAATCTTTCAAATTGTTGATATGTTTCACTACATCCTCTTTTGTGAGTGGAACGAAGACAGACATCGCGTGCGTAAAAGAATTGTTAGGTTGTTTTATTTTATTTGCCAAATCAATTTCTGTGAGATTTTGCATTTTTAGAATATCTTCCGACAATCCTTTGCCAACTTGCGAAAAGTATCTATTTATGAAATTGGCTGTACGTCCCCTGAGCTGATCATCCGCTGAGTTTACAGTCACGTTGTCAATTTTCATATTTGTAATATTACATTTAGAATTGTTAGCATCTTTTATGTGGCTCCAGACCTTTTTCTTATCATTTTATTATTTTATTCAGAAATATGATTTCTTACTTCGCTTTATAGGTAATATATACACCCTATTGGCAATTATTTATACATTATAAATGCAGGTGGCAGATGAAAATCATTTTTTTACTACATATTGGGTTTTTAATGCACCCCTTGGGTTTAGAGCCAGGAAATTAATAAATTTGTAATTTTATCAATTAATATTTATAATTTTCTTAAATTTTCAAATATCTTCAATATAGTTTGATATGTTTGTTGTAGGACGATTTGCCTTCATTTAAATAATATAAAAAACAATTATGTAAATTTGTAATAAAAAGTAATAGAATACAGTGGTAAGTTAAAATCAGATAAACATTCAGCACTGGCTCCCCGATTTATAGAGATTGCTTGTATGAACGAGTTGTAAAATGGATTTTTCTACAATTTTACCCGAAAGTCGTGATTTTTCACTAAAACTAACGAAATTTTATCTCTTTTTTAGGGGTTTGTACTTTAAAAGGAAAAATTGAAACTCTTATAAGATTACTCTTGCGTCCCTCTTTCTGCGTCAGTCACATGGTTTTCTCAAAAACTATTTGGCGTAGGAATTTGAAGTTTGGGACATATTTTAAGAATCAAAGATTTAGTTTTTAATGAAATGAGTTAGGTTCCCTTAAAAAACCTTTTTATTTTTTTCTAAACCCAAGTAGGGACAAAAAATTAAATATACTTTATTTCGATCGATCGACAGTTTGTTAATTAAATTCTGGTACGGAACCCTGATTGCGCAGGCCCTACTCTGACCTTCTTGTCTTCAATATGTACCCCACTCTAATAAAAACTAATAAAACCATTCTAATAATTTTATGAGCATCATTCAATCGAAAATTACTTCACGGAAACATAATCATTTTCCACATGTGGAAAATAACGAAATTAATTTAATAAATTAATAGTAAAATACATTTTTAATAACAAGCTTTTATTTAAGTGCTTGAATGCGCATACAAAATTTCGTGTCTGTGCTGTTGGCCGTTGAGGAGTTCCTTCGTTTGGAGCCATTCCTGGTCCAAATGGATCGTCACGCGATTTTATGCGTGTCTAAACGTGGTATATTGGTTCGAGAATGCCGTGTAATTCAATATTCCTATCCTAACATTAATAGAATTCGTAATTTACTATTTTTCTGTGGTCTTACCGCCTACCAAACAATTCGGTTACCGAGATTCACAAAAATCCATTTTTTCCTACGAAGTTAAAAAACCTGTTTTCTGTCCTTAATCCCGATATACGCAACTCATGATAAAATGTTTTTGTCAATCGAATTGGATTTCTGTTATTTTCTGTAAACGAGCTGTAACTGTATTGTATTCTATTTCTGTATTCTATTCTATTTCTGTATAGGCATATACTCCGTTTGCCATTTTATAAGATATACTGATATGAATGATAGTGAATAAAACCTGCTTATATCAAATAGATAAGATGCGTTTGTCTGACGTGAACTGAATTCGTGAAATGGTCATTATAATCGCGTTCTTCCTCAGGAAGTAGATTCAGCTTAAGTCATTAGGTATTCATACTACTAAATTACGCCATATTATCAACTTACTTTACAACCGCGTTTATATATCCGATCCCGTTACAACTTTCATTCGGAATGAATACATCATGTTTTTTTTATTATAAATACACCTTATTAGAGGTTTAACACGTTCCAAAACGTGCCATTGTCAACAAATTCGTAAAATATTTGGAAGATCATTGTCCATCAATCATTTGTGGATCATTTCCTTAAAAAATGCCAGCACTCATTTGACTTCGAATGCACACCAAATCAAATTTCCACGCTCAGTAATACAATACATAGAATTTTAATTATCAAACACTCAAAAGCCGCCGGTAATTTCCCACATTGAATTATTTCTTTCTGAATGATTTATTTTCGTACACTTCTAGTGAATTTAACCGAAGCCGATATGTATTTTGTGCAAAGAAATTCATCCTTTAGCAAAGTGCAATAAGTGTCTGAAACTTTCTCCCAAACAATGTGACACTAGAGTAAAATGTCGAATTTGCTTGCGAGATGTGTAACAAACAGTACCTAAGTAAAAGGAGCGATATTGCTGCTACCTACGGTCTTACAATCCCTTGCTGGTAACTGTTACGTTCGAGGTGCGAAGTACGATGGCTTGGGCTTTTGTAGATATTGCCCCGTAGGGTTCATTGGTTTTCAAACAAGAAACCTCTCGGAAACCTCACCGACGCACCTTGTCGAAAGGTGTCGCCGTCTATACACTGTATTGTCGAAACGCAGTTAAAATATTGTCCTATTAATTCCTTAAATCAAAACTATACGTTTGAAGCATTTGGTATTCAGATAATATCCAATTCGGGTCTCCAATCAGATGCCTCCGGTCCTCTGGGTACCCATCGAAGGTTGCAGCAAGCTGATCCTGGATGTGCAATCCCCAACCAGTGTCTACTCCTTAGAGCTGATATTCTCTTTGTTTAAACCACTACGAAGTGGGCACTGTTTAGGCCAACCTAGAACTACGACAGTGTTTAGAAACTTAAGCAAACCTGGAAACTTTTCGGCTGGACGTTGATGGGACCAGTATATATATTTCTTTGACTTGCATAGGCCCGCGCAATCCATTATGAATAGTGCATTCGTTTCCTTGTACAAATACTCCTAAATATTCATTCACTTAATATGTCAATTTAGATTTCAGAAACGAAATTTTTGAAAAAAAAACATAAGTAAGCTCTCACGGTGAACATCTCAGTATTTACTTGTAATAATTGTAATTTTAGTTTTTTTTCATTTTATTTTATTGTATTGTAAACATTTATTGTATGTATAATTTTAAAATTACATAATTGCATTTATTATCGTATGCGTGCTCCTTGGTTTGCACGGCCCTAGTAGCAGGACGAATGCATTTTGGCTATACTTACTATTAATCGCTCATATGAAATTAAGGTGAGTTTGCGCAGTGCCGATGTGCTTTATTGATTTTGTACAAATTTAGTCTATTAAATAGGCCACCTTTTAATATATCGCGTACACTCTGTAGAGTATTTTTTTTAAACAACTTTTTCCAAAAATTTTAACAAAATTGCTTGGATAAATAATAAGCTAATAATAATTAAAGTTTTCATTAAGTGAATATATAGTATTATTAATTAATATATATAAATCTCGTGTCACAATGTTTGTCCTCAATGGACTAATAATAAAATAATGGACTAATAATAAAATTTGAACACCATGTGCAGTTCGATGTGCACTTGAGAGATAGGATAGTTTAAATCTCAAATTATAGTCGCAATTTTAATTTATCGCTAATTTTTTGTCCGTTATTATTTGGCAGTCATAAAACTGACAGATGTCGATACCTTTTTATTTTATGGGCGATTGTGAAGAGCGTGTGACGACTCGGTGCCAGTATAATTTTATTGAACAAGCAGAGGAAAGAGCAATTGTGATATTATTGGAAAATTTTTTAGAAGATCACAATCAACTAATTCAATTGATCAAAAGAGTTTCGCCACGACTGCAAAATGACAATTATCAAATCGTCATAAAAGCCGACAAAGTACCATTAGGTGAACATGCTGGTAGATTCAGTCATAAAACTGACAGATGTCGATACGGAACGGCACGGAACATGCATGCATACAAGATGCGATGACTTACGTACGTCATTACGGCCGACCGGATTTATTTATTACATTCACATGTAATCCGAATTGGGAAGAGATACAAACTTTACTATTGCCAGGACAACAAGCCATTCATCGTCATGATTTAACTGCACGTGTGTTTAAACAAAAATTGAAATCCTTAATTGATTTTATTGTTAAATATACAATTTTTGGTATCACACGTTGTTGGCTGTATACGATAGAGTGGCAAAAGCGAGGTTTGCCTCATGCCCACATTTTGGTTTGGCTTAAAGATAGAATCCGTCCTGAAGAAATCGATCAAATAATTTCAGCCGAAATTCCAGACCCATTAATTGATCAAGAATTATTTGATATTGTCACCAAACACATGATCCATGGGCCATGCGGTGTTTTCAACATGACGTCACCGTGCATGGAAAATGGAAAATGTAAAAAAAACTTCCCAAAGCCGCATACGAATGACACGATCACGGATATTGATGGTTATCCAATGTATCGCCGCAGAAGTACTGAGAATGGTGGCCACACATTTACAATGCGACTGCCGAACTTTCCAAATCAAGTTGAGTTTGATAATCAGTGGGTGGTACCATACTCACCACTACTTTCAAAAACTTACAAAGCTCATATCAATGTTGAGCTTTGCAGTTCTGTTAAATCAATTAAGTATATTTGTAAATATGTAAACAAAGGCAGTGATTTGGCCATATTTGAAGTAAAAAACATAAATAAAAATGACGAAATAGCACGATACCAAATGGGCAGATACATTAGCAGCAATGAAGCTATTTGGCATATTCTCAGCTTTCCCATCCACGAAAGAGATCCTGCTGTCCAACATCTGGCAATACATCTTGAAAACGGTCAACGTGTATACTTCACTGAAGAAAATGTTCTCCAAAGAGCGTTCGAAGCTCCGAAAACGACTCTAACTGAATTTTTTACATTGTGTCAAAAACCTGATGTTTTTGGCCAATTCGCGAAGACATTGGTGTATGGTGATGTTCCACGTTATTTCACATGGAACAAATCCAGTAAAAAATGGGAGCCACGGAAACAAGGAAAACCACATCCTTCCATTACAGGCATATTCAAAGCTAAGACATTGGGGAGACTTTACACGGTACATCCAAAGCAACGTGAGTGCTTCTATTTACGTTTGTTATTGGTGAATGTTCCCGGACCAACGTCTTTTGAATTTTTACGAACAGCTAATGGTCGAGTATTCAATACATACCAGGATGCATGTCGTGAACTGCAATTGCTAGAAGACGATAACCATTGGGACTTAACGCTTGCTGATGCTGCGTTGACATCAACACCGAATAACATTCGTCAGTTGTTTGCAATTATTTTGGCGACATGTTATCCCTCGCAAGCACAAACTTTGTGGGAAAAATATAAAAATTGTATGACAGAAGACATCTTGCACCGAATTAGACAAACAAATCAATGCCAAAACATAGATTATACACCAGAGATGTACAATGAAGCATTGGTCTTGATCGAGGATTTATGTGTTCTTAGTTCAAATTTACCATTTAATCATTATGGTATGCCATCACCTAATCGTCCAGCCACCGACTTAGTCAATACCGATTTACAACGAGAAAATCAATATGACCATGGAAGTTTAGCAACAATTATCATGAACAGTGAACCATTACTGACAGCAGAACAAAAAATTATTTATGATCGGATTATGCTGGCTGTTGCTGCTGAACAAGGCGGTTTTTTTTTCTTGGATGCACCCGGTGGAACCGGTAAGACATTTTTAATATCGTTGATTCTTGCCAAAATACGGTCGCAACAAAAAATCGCATTAGCATTAGCATCGTCAGGCATTGCGGCTACTTTACTGGATGGTGGGCGAACAGCACATTCAACATTCAAGCTGCCATTGGACGTTCATAATAAACCAGATGCAATGTGTAACATCAAAAAGAATAGTGGAATAGCTGCAGTGTTGCGGAAGAGTTCTATAATAATTTGGGATGAGTGCACAATGGCACACAAATATTCACTTGAAGCATTAAACAGAACTATGCAAGATTTAAACAGCAATAATAAACTTTTCGGTGGTGCTATCTTACTTTTGTCTGGTGACTTCCGGCAGACCTTACCGGTTATACCTCGCTCTACTTTCGCGGATGAGATTAATGCATGTTTGAAACAATCATTCTTATGGCGAAGTGTTGAAACACTTCGATTGACCATAAATATGCGAGTACAATTGCAAAATGATCCATCAGCACTAATATTTTCCGAACAACTACTAGATATTGGGAACGGTAAAATAAAACTGCAACCAAATACGCAATGCATTAAACTACCAGACAATTTTTGCACTGTTGTTCAGGATAAAACTGAATTGATTCAGAGTATTTTCCCGGATATACAGAATAATTATTTGAATCATGAATGGCTTAGTCAACGGGCGATTTTGGCAGCCAAAAACGTTGATGTTGACGAAATTAACTTCCAGATACAACAGTTGTTACCAGGCGATCTGATGTCTTTTAAATCAATCGATACTGTTGTTGATGAAAATGAAAGTGTAAATTTTCCGATTGAATTTTTAAATTCATTAGATATCCCTGGAATGCCACCACATAATCTTCGATTAAAGATTGGTTCCCCTATTATTCTCCTCCGTAATTTGAATCCACCTCAATTATGTAACGGTACGCGTTTGGTCATCAAAAAGATCACCGGAAACATTCTTGAAGCAACCATTTTGGCTGGGAAGTTTAAAGGAAAAGTGGTCCTGCTGCCACGTATTCCGATGATACCATCAGATTCTACCATACCCTTCAAAAGGCTACAGTTTCCAATTCGTTTAGCTTTCGCCATGTCTATAAATAAATCTCAAGGTCAAACAATGTCCATTTGTGGTTTAGATTTGGAAAATCCATGTTTTTCTCATGGGCAACTATATGTTGCGTGTTCACGTGTTGGGAAACCGTCGAATCTATTTGTGTTAGCTAAAGACAGGTTAACCAAAAACATTGTGCACCGATTGGTGTTAAATTAAATTGAAATTGAAAGTATTTATAATTCAAAAAAAAGATATTAATGTTTAAAAGTTTAAGACTGTCTGCCTTGCCTACCTCATTCATGAGTTTAAGCGTCACATGTTATTTACTGTATTATACTGTAATATACTTATATTTGTTATAAAATTAAATGGAAATAATAAATCTGATAAATTTTTATTTTTTACCTATTGATTTCTGCTTAGTATCAAGTGTAAGAACATTTTAATTAATTGTGTTCAACGTACTTCCCCTTCAAATCTCAATCCAGTGAATTTGTATACCAACATCAACATTTTCGTCTTTGTTCGTAAATAATTTCATTGTACTAAAGGGTTATAGTAGTAGAAAGTCAAATAAGGAGATCACCATATTTTTTTACAAATACCATCTGTGTGAAAAAGCATAGTGGACTCCGTGACTGATGTTCTCTTATTGTTCCTCTTAGATTGTTTACTATAATGTAATATAACAAAAACTTTAGCCACAGCAACGCGTGGCCGGGTCAGCTAGTAGTATTATATGCTTATCATATCGGCAAGACTAAAAATAAAATAAAAAAATAAATTAAGCGGTTTTGCCAGTATAATTGCATAATCAACTAAGGGAATTTCCAAAAAATAATAAAAAAAAATCATCTCGAAAATGATTAAGAATCTTAACCGAAACTTTTTGGTCTCAAATGATTTCTTCTACCACATCTTAAAATAGTATCCTCTATTTACCGAACAACCTGTATAGCATACTTTTAAATGTCGGGCGTACTTATGTGTTTTTTTTTTTTACATAGATTCACTTTAGATATTAGAAAACCGAAATTTATCGATCGGCACCAAATAACCCTCAGCATAATAATTAAAATGAAACATCGTAATCTTGCTCTCTGCTATGTACGAGTATGACTGGGTGTATGTCCAAAATGAAAACTTGGGAAAATGGTGGGAAAGTGGGGCGGCGATCGATATTTCCTCTTCCTTGCTTTAGATTTCCTCGCCGATGCACTGAATTGCAGGCTTAAGCGTTTCTTTTTGAATTCAACCCCTATTTTCAACATGTGAAATTATACTGCCGTGAAATAAGAAGTTTCACTCCTAAGAAGTATTTTAAATTATATATTGTCCGCGTTGACTTAACGTATTTGAAGATTTGTGTGTTGGTGGCTAACTATGTGGAAGATAACGCAGTCCTGATATTTAAATTTCCATTTGTTTTATTTCGATGACTTGGTGCAAGTATATAAACAATAAATAAGCAACCAGTACAAGACACAACAAGGCAGCGAAACACTCAATACTCTACTCTACTATTACTCTATGGTCCTTAATCGTTTTTACGTTTGTAATCGTAGATCAAGTTATCCTTTCCCCGCAAAAGATGCAGGATGAAAGTGAGGATGCAAAGAAAGACGATTATATTTGTTCAGCAGGTCATGTAACTAGTTGTCACCCATGACCAATACGCTAAGAATGATACAGAAAAATCCAACAATCTTCTTATCAGTAAGTATCTGGCAGCTAGATGATAGACTTATTTATGGCCAGCTAACACATTGCTCTCCTGCTTGGGCTGATAGAGCACGTTCTGCTATGGTGAACCTGCGTTACTTCGTGGTCAATTTATCGCACGACATTTCCCCCAGTTTTCCCATCCAGTACTGGCCTAAACATTCCAACGAAAGACTGCTAGGAATCTGTACTAAAAATCAATGCCTAAGAAGTATACCAATGGACAAAAGCAAGCCAAAGAAAGCACTTATAATAGGATTCTCGCAAAAAATCTATGTGAGCTACTAAAACTGATACGAAACCAAATAAGGATTATAACGAGAACCTTAACAGGCTACTGTGAGCTATGCAAACGCCATACACTTGATTAAAATATCAGCAAATGACAAGCGCAGTGTCTGCCACGAAATCCCTCTATATTTACTTGGTGAGTGTGATCACGAAGATATAACCATCGCACCTAAAAGGTATAGGTAAAAGGGTGGAGGAGGGAGGGGGCGGGCGTATTCCTTTCAGGCTAGAATAAGGTAGAAAAACTAAGCGAATTTCCATGGCCAAACATGTAGGGGTTGCCGTGTTTGACCATATGTTCTGAAACTCCATAAAGTACCATAACTGTAACTACTTTATTAAGAACATACCACGATATTTTTCATATAAATTTATTCATTCTTGAGACCATGTCTACCGCGCTGCTTACCGTTCAATTCGATTACTGATTCGGAGCCTTGTACGACTGAGCCCATAGAGTTCGAACCGTCTATATGAAGTGATCCGGTCAGTCGGTACCCCACCCGTGTGGTAGTGGTGTGTTGTGTTGGCTACGATTTTTTTGTAACTGCTGAAAGTTTTATCAGACCGGTTTAGTATCTGGTACGATAATCCGTAGAAATTGTGCCGTCAACATATACATATTTAGGTATTAATTAAACAAAATATATCAATTTTATAGATTTACTGTTATGTTTAATTATTTTCAAAAAGTAAGTTTTCTTCAAAGAAACGATTTTCGTTTTTTCACCATTGATTATAATATAGGAGCTAGTTATCTTTAAGAAGAATAAATTTCCATAAAGTTTTTTTTAGGGTTCCGTACCTCAAAAGGAAATAACGGAACAATTATAAGATCACTCTTGCGTCAGTTTTTCTGTCTGTCATGACATTTTTCTCGACGATCGACAATTATCAAATATACACCTGTACCAAGGCCATTCCTGATAAAAAAATCAGCTAATTGGCCCTGCGATTTCAAATATGGTTTGTAAAGACATATCCGTCATGGTTTACGAGAGAAAAAAATGTAACCGCATGATAATATTAAACCTTTTGTTGTCAATGACCCAAAAATTGATCGCGCCGGAGCGCGAACGAGCGTGGCAAAACGAAATATCAATCGCGATTGGCGAGGCTTCAGAAAATTTACACCAGCGCTTTAATAAATTAATACATTTGAACATTAATTATTTTCGCATTTTTTAATATAATTTATTACTCGCAATAGGGAACATTAACATCCCTTTAAGTCTTCGGGAACGGCTACGGGATAAACTGTATACAGAACGTTTTTAAATTTAGGGCACTCTTATAAGGTTGATCTATATCGATAACTAAATCGGTTACACGAAAAAAAAAGATTTCATACTAAAACAATTATATTTGAGCCGCGCGCTCGGGGGCCACTGACCGCTCTCGCTCTTAATCATTAAAACTATTTATATTTAATTTTGAAGTCGTTTTTCTCGTAATTAAGAAACATTTTTTTCAATATTTTTTCCTATATAATGTTTGATTGTCGATATAGATCAATAGTTCTATAGCAAATGTGTGTATAGGTAAATACAAAATATGAGGCGACGTGATTCAGAAAGTTACTCCTTATTTTTTAAGATTACAGATAAAAAAAAACATTATTATTTAAAAGACGGAAATGTACTAAACTACATATCATGAACTTAATATTAATACAACACAAATTGAAATAGAAAAATAATGAATTAAGGCAATCTAATTTACAGAATGATGATAAACAAAATCTATTAAAAATAAGTTTACTTGATACCATAAACAAACTCTTAACAATATCCACAATTTATAACAAAAAAAAAACCTATTATTATATCTATCTAGCGCAGTGCGCTGAGTGTCATTAGAATTGCTTCATTTTGTTGATTTCGTTCCGAAACCGACCGCAAAAACGTGGATCTTTAACATATTTTGTCAAAAAAGTACGATCAAGTTTTGTCTGATTAATAATTTCTTTGCCTTGGATAGTAAAAATATGGGCGTATATAATAATATAGTTAATACAATTTTAACCGATATTTTAAAACTGTTTGCAACTGGTCTCGTTTCGTACCGGTTACTTAGTGAATGCAGCAGTATTCAAATCCGCGTGCCACTAGCGAGTGCCTAGCACTACACAAAGTGGCCTGAAGTGTACTCGTGTACGTGCATACTGTCTGTGTGTTGATCATTGAGTAGGCTAGTGACGGACGGACGTGACGTTGACGCGTATGAAGCATTAAACAAACTGCTGACTGCTGAGCATTTTCATGGGCGAAGCGTTTTGGTAAATATAATAAAAACGATATATCGAACAAGATATATTGTTTTCTTGAAATGCTAAGAAGACAATCCCACTTAAACAAAGGTATTTATACGTTTGAAATGCACTTTACCTTTAGTTTTGAAAAGTGATGTTCGTCGGGTTTGCCATTGACATGACATTTAATTTTGTTTATATGGATGCAAAGACGATTATCGTTTACAACTTGTTGGTTTAGAAATATTAGTAAAACATAGATTTTCTAGTGAAAACATCTAGGTTATTGAACGTTCTACTTCCAGGCCATATTTACATCTGAAGTGACTAATGAAGTTTTGTAGTTCATGATTGATTACCTACACATTTTATCAAGTGGTTTGAAGTTCGTAACAATTGCGGGATGTTTTGAAAGTAATATGTTGGTAGGTGAGTTTTGCAACTACTAAAGCAATGCAACGATAAGGTCATAAAAAATGCACGTTTTACCTAATATTCTATATTGTTGAAATGGCAGATTGGACTTAGCTAATGGTGTGTTCGGCATTTTCGGCCCTTTGGATTTTTTTTCACTTTAGCGTCATTGGATAAATGCTAATTTAAAGTTGTTTTAAGTTTCTTTTCGCGCTCACAGACGCGTTTATATTAATTGTAACTGGCCAGCAATAAATAAAATGGTCCAGTAGCCGCGCTGCTCTGTCATATGTTTGAACACATTTCACATTTGTACTTTTGGAGTTGAAAACTTCAACAGGCAGACAGACGGCCAAAGGACGGGGATAGTAGCTTCTATACATATGAATGTATTAAAGTTCTTTATTAAATATGTAAGACAAAAACACAATAATTAACTGCGGCGTCCTAATAATAAGTATCCTAATGTTACAAAAATGAAATTGGGAGGAACTAATAAATATCCTCATTGGGTTATTTCTTGTAATATAATTCGATTATTCCAGAGAATATTTTTAAGTAAACTTAGATAATGACGCTTATTGTATTTTTGTTATTTTTTGACCGAAGTAGAGAGACATTGCTATGTAAAATCGTTTAAGGTAAGTTATTGAATTTTACCGAATGATTTGATACATATTTCAAAAAGGTAATCAGTGAAAATTCAATATTATGTTATATAAGTTTTATCTTGTAAACATAAGATTTTATTTCTCATAACACATATACAAAATATTTAAGTTATTAAATTTTCTTTGATTACAAAACTAAAAATGGGACACAACATACTTTAACCACTTAACACACCACTTTGCTTTACCATACTTTGTTGTATTTTTCCAGAATTATTTACAAAAAAAAGTTAAGTTCGTGAATATTTAAAAGTATAACTTTATAAAAAAAACGGTTTTAATAAATTATTGGGTTTTACCTGTGATGTAAATTAAAAAATGCATATATCTGCATTTGTAACTCATCACCATTTTTGTTAGTTATTGGGTTTTCTTTTTAAATGGACAATATTTTTTATCACCAATTTAAATATGAAATGATATGTTGGAAATATTGCTAGAGTTCTTCAGTTTATGCAATGGTTTAAAAGTGGGCAGTGGTGGTTATGGATTTAGTTTTGCAAGATCGCCATTTGCTTCAAGGCCATACTACATATTGAAACACCAATGTTTTTTTTTTCAGATTTCTTTTAAACATTGCAACTTTAATCAATTACATTATGATAATAGATTCACATTCACATAATGTTTCCAGATTCACATTTATAATAATATTTATTATTGATATAGTATGGAGCACAGATTGAATTCATAATCATGGTTAAGATGTGGCAACTGAATTTTTACAAAATCCTTTTTTTAGTTTTGATTTATTGGTATTATAAAGTGATTTTAAATTATGTTATATAAACTGTTCAATGTTTATATTGATCATAATATTCAGCTGTAATGTTGTTGATCATCATAAGTAAAAAAAAATAAGTATTCGTATTTTTGTGCATTTTAGAATCATCAAGCCAGAGAACGTCTCATTCCGGCCGATTCAGGGATGATAAAAAAGCATCGCGGAACGAAGAAACTTCATCTTCTGGCGACAGCAAGGCTTCAGCTATGGATCCTTTGAGTCTGCCTGAAGAGGGATATGAAAAGGATAATAAGGGGAGTTTGAGTGGAGAAAAAACGGCCCTGTGCATTGATGGTGATTTTTCATGTAATTTCTTGTACACATTTAACATTTTTTTCTTCTTTATATTTAAAGTTTATTTTTTTTTAGGTGATAAAACTTCTGTTGCCAGTAGTGCTGTTTCGTCCATTCAAGAAGAAGTCGTGGTCCAAGCCAAGCGTCCCATAAATGAAGTGGATAAAACTGATGCTGAGACTTTAAGTGATGAAGAAGCTCTAAAGAAGAAGAAGCGCAAAGAGCCTGAACCAAAGGAAGTTCCGATAAAGCCAGTGACACAAGCGAGAGGAAACGTGGGAAGGTACTATTTATATTTCTGTATCTTTCATACTAAAAGCTCTAAAGATTCAACCGTATAAGATGGTTGGATTGATGTCTTATAAAGTATATGGGATGTAATATTACATCTTTGACAATACATATTATATATGCGAGAGTTGTCCGATAAGTACCTAGCCTTCAAAAAAAATGAAAATTTTGGAATAGTGGCGATTTATTTCTCAACATAGTCTTCTTTTAGCTCGATACACTTGATCGATCGATGCTCCAACTTCTTTAACCCGCCTGAAAAAAAAAAATCTTGAGGTCTGCAAAGTAGGCCTCCGTGGCGGCGATGACCTCCTCATTTGACTTAAATTTCTGCCCGGTGAGTGACTTTTTCAAGTTTAGAAACAAAAAGAAGTTGCCAAAAGAATGAGGCCAAATCTGGAGAATACGGTGATGGGGCAGCAGTTCGTAGCACAATTTTCCGTAGCGATGGCGGAGGTGTGAGCCGGTGCGTTGTTATGGTGAAAGAGCACTTTTTTCTTCGCCAATTGGGGCCGTTTTTTTCTGCAATTCCCTTGTGAATCCCAGAAAGCGGTGGCCATCACCTTTCCGGCCGATAGCCACAGTCTTCTTTGGAGATGGTTCGCCGGGTAAAGTCCACTGTTTCGACTGTTTCTTGGTCTCTCGTGTGTACCAGTGGATCCATGTTTCGTCGACGGAATTTCATGCAGGATATGACCCATGCGGTCTTTTGAGATGCCTACTGTCTTAGCCATCTCACGGCGGTCTGCCAACACGAGATTGTGGATTTGTGTAATGTTATCCTCCATGGTAGCCATTTTCGGGGTTCCTGGGAGTGGTTCATCAAAAATCGACGTGTGACCATGTTGAACTCGTTACACCATTTTTTGACAGTCTCCATTGAAGGGGAAGACTCACCATACACAGCATTCACGCGCTCTTTGATTTCGCTGCGAGATTACCCTACCAGAAACAAGAATCGAATCACCGACCGATATTGCTCTTTTTCCATTTTTCTAAAATCCGCTGACAAACAAAAAAATGTCAAAACAAAACTACGCTTTCGATTCGGTTAAAATTTTGACACTAGCCGCCTAGAGAATGTACTATACGATCTCTTGCGATAGTGGCGCCATCGGGCGTTTAGGTTAGGTACTTATCGGACAGCCCTCGGCTTTCATCAACTTCATGCATAAATCACTCATAAAATCATCTCATTTCACCACCATCCTTCACCGTAATCACAAATCCATTATTTTTATATTTTTTGTTAAAATATCATCCTTTCCTTATTTCATCTAATTAGATGGTTACATAATATTTGACAATATTTTACACTAAAGAGGACAGGTGAGAGTTAAAAATGCATTTTTATAAAACTCAGCGCTGGGTTTAAACCGACATCCTGCGCTCTCAAGTACAGGACCTCTTTAGAACCTTTATAAATATTATGCTATCCAGCACTTTATCGAATAATTAAAAACTTTTTCAAAATTTTTCAATATTGTCAAAGATTGTGTCATTTATCTTTTCAGGCGATTTTCGCCGCTATTAAACAACAATCATCAAATATAAGACAAATAACTTTACAACTCAATTATATATATATTATTAATATAATGTAACCTAACGGTGTTTACCTATTTTAATGTAAAAATTCATCTAAATATGGTATTTAAACAATACATTATACAATTTTACTATATATATCTTAATATATATAAATCTCGTGTCACAATGTTTGTCCTCAATGGACTAATAATAAAATAATGGACTAATAATAAAATTTGAACACCATGTGCAGTTCGATGTGCACTTGAGAGATAGGATAGTTTAAATCTCAAATTATAGTCGCAATTTTAATTTATCGCTAATTTTTTGTCCGTTATTATTTGGCAGTCATAAAACTGACAGATGTCGATACCTTTTTATTTTATGGGCGATTGTGAAGAGCGCGTGACGACTCGGTGCCAGTATAATTTTATTGAACAAGCAGAGGAAAGAGCAATTGTGATATTATTGGAAAATTTTTTAGAAGATCACAATCAACTAATTCAATTGATCAAAAGAGTTTCGCCACGACTGCAAAATGACAATTATCAAATCGTCATAAAAGCCGACAAAGTACCATTAGGTGAACATGCTGGTAGATTCAGTCATAAAACTGACAGATGTCGATACGGAACGGCACGGAACATGCATGCATACAAGATGCGATGACTTACGTACGTCATTACGGCCGACCGGATTTATTTATTACATTCACATGTAATCCGAATTGGGAAGAGATACAAACTTTACTATTGCCAGGACAACAAGCCATTCATCGTCATGATTTAACTGCACGTGTGTTTAAACAAAAATTGAAATCCTTAATTGATTTTATTGTTAAATATACAATTTTTGGTATCACACGTTGTTGGCTGTATACGATAGAGTGGCAAAAGCGAGGTTTGCCTCATGCCCACATTTTGGTTTGGCTTAAAGATAGAATCCGTCCTGAAGAAATCGATCAAATAATTTCAGCCGAAATTCCAGACCCATTAATTGATCAAGAATTATTTGATATTGTCACCAAACACATGATCCATGGGCCATGCGGTGTTTTCAACATGACGTCACCGTGCATGGAAAATGGAAAATGTAAAAAAAACTTCCCAAAGCCGCATACGAATGACACGATCACGGATATTGATGGTTATCCAATGTATCGCCGCAGAAGTACTGAGAATGGTGGCCACACATTTACAATGCGACTGCCGAACTTTCCAAATCAAGTTGAGTTTGATAATCAGTGGGTGGTGTGGGTGGTACCATACTCACCACTACTTTCAAAAACTTACAAAGCTCATATCAATGTTGAGCTTTGCAGTTCTGTTAAATCAATTAAGTATATTTGTAAATATGTAAACAAAGACAGTGATTTGGCCATATTTGAAGTAAAAAACATAAATAAAAATGACGAAATAGCACGATACCAAATGGGCAGATACATTAGCAGCAATGAAGCTATTTGGCATATTCTCAGCTTTCCCATCCACGAAAGAGATCCTGCTGTCCAACATCTGGCAATACATCTTGAAAACGGTCAACGTGTATACTTCACTGAAGAAAATGTTCTCCAAAGAGCGTTCGAAGCTCCGAAAACGACTCTAACTGAATTTTTTACATTGTGTCAAAAACCTGATGTTTTTGGCCAATTCGCGAAGACATTGGTGTATGGTGATGTTCCACGTTATTTCACATGGAACAAATCCAGTAAAAAATGGGAGCCACGGAAACAAGGAAAACCACATCCTTCCATTACAGGCATATTCAAAGCTAAGACATTGGGGAGACTTTACACGGTACATCCAAAGCAACGTGAGTGCTTCTATTTACGTTTGTTATTGGTGAATGTTCCCGGACCAACGTCTTTTGAATTTTTACGAACAGCTAATGGTCGAGTATTCAATACATACCAGGATGCATGTCGTGAACTGCAATTGCTAGAAGACGATAACCATTGGGACTTAACGCTTGCTGATGCTGCGTTGACATCAACACCGAATAACATTCGTCAGTTGTTTGCAATTATTTTGACGACATGTTATCCCTCGCAAGCACAAACTTTGTGGGAAAAATATAAAAATTGTATGACAGAAGACATCTTGCACCGAATTAGACAAACAAATCAATGCCAAAACATAGATTATACACCAGAGATGTACAATGAAGCATTGGTCTTGATCGAGGATTTATGTGTTCTTATTTCAAATTTACCACTTAATCATTATGGTATGCCATCACCTAATCGTCCAGCCACCGACTTAGTCAATACCGATTTACAACGAGAAAATCAATATGACCATGGAAGTTTAGCAACAATTATCATGAACAGTGAACCATTACTGACAGCAGAACAAAAAATTATTTATGATCGGATTATGCTGGCTGTTGCTGCTGAACAAGGCGGTTTTTTTTTCTTGGATGCACCCGGTGGAACCGGTAAGACATTTTTAATATCGTTGATTCTTGCCAAAATACGGTCGCAACAAAAAATCGCATTAGCATTAGCATCGTCAGGCATTGCGGCTACTTTACTGGATGGTGGGCGAACAGCACATTCAACATTCAAGCTGCCATTGGACGTTCATAATAAACCAGATGCAATGTGTAACATCAAAAAGAATAGTGGAATAGCTGCAGTGTTGCGGAAGAGTTCTATAATAATTTGGGATGAGTGCACAATGGCACACAAATATTCACTTGAAGCATTAAACAGAACTATGCAAGATTTAAACAGCAATAATAAACTTTTCGGTGGTGCTATCTTACTTTTGTCTGGTGACTTCCGGCAGACCTTACCGGTTATACCTCGCTCTACTTTCGCGGATGAGATTAATGCATGTTTGAAACAATCATTCTTATGGCGAAGTGTTGAAACACTTCGATTGACCATAAATATGCGAGTACAATTGCAAAATGATCCATCAGCACTAATATTTTCCGAACAACTACTAGATATTGGGAACGGTAAAATAAAACTGCAACCAAATACGCAATGCATTAAACTACCAGACAATTTTTGCACTGTTGTTCAGGATAAAACTGAATTGATTCAGAGTATTTTCCCGGATATACAGAATAATTATTTGAATCATGAATGGCTTAGTCAACGGGCGATTTTGGCAGCCAAAAACGTTGATGTTGACGAAATTAACTTCCAGATACAACAGTTGTTACCAGGCGATCTGATGTCTTTTAAATCAATCGATACTGTTGTTGATGAAAATGAAAGTGTAAATTTTCCGATTGAATTTTTAAATTCATTAGATATCCCTGGAATGCCACCACATAATCTTCGATTAAAGATTGGTTCCCCTATTATTCTCCTCCGTAATTTGAATCCACCTCAATTATGTAACGGTACGCGTTTGGTCATCAAAAAGATCACCGGAAACATTCTTGAAGCAACCATTTTGGCTGGGAAGTTTAAAGGAAAAGTGGTCCTGCTGCCACGTATTCCGATGATACCATCAGATTCTACCATACCCTTCAAAAGGCTACAGTTTCCAATTCGTTTAGCTTTCGCCATGTCTATAAATAAATCTCAAGGTCAAACAATGTCCATTTGTGGTTTAGATTTGGAAAATCCATGTTTTTCTCATGGGCAACTATATGTTGCGTGTTCACGTGTTGGGAAACCGTCGAATCTATTTGTGTTAGCTAAAGACAGGTTAACCAAAAACATTGTGCACCGATTGGTGTTAAATTAAATTGAAATTGAAAGTATTTATAATTCAAAAAAAAAGATATTAATGTTTAAAAGTTTAAGACTGTCTGCCTTGCCTACCTCATTCATGAGTTTAAGCGTCACATGTTATTTACTGTATTATACTGTAATATACTTATATTTGTTATAAAATTAAATGGAAATAATAAATCTGATAAATTTTTATTTTTTACCTATTGATTTCTGCTTAGTATCAAGTGTAAGAACATTTTAATTAATTGTGTTCAACGTACTTCCCCTTCAAATCAATCTCAATCCAGTGAATTTGTATACCAACATCATCATTGTCGTCTTAGTTCGTAAATAATTTCATTGTACTAAAGGGTTATAGTAGTAGAAAGTCAAATAAGGAGATCACCATATTTTTTTACAAATACCATCTGTGTGAAAAAGCATAGTGGACTCCGTGACTGATGTTCTCTTATTGTTCCTCTTAGATTGTTTACTATAATGTAATATAACAAAAACTTTAGCCACAGCAACGCGTGGCCGGGTCAGCTAGTATATATATATAGTAAGATCTTTCATATTTTTTCTGACGACGCCGAATGGCGAAAGCTTAAATAAATCATAATCATTAAATCTATATATATATATATATATATATATACTTCGTCGGACGGAGACGGAGTCTTCGTTTAGCTGTTGAAGAAGGGGCCACTGAGCTCCGAAACGTCCAGCAGAGGTACTCACCCAATCTCTATCTTCTTATACTTTTTTCTCCATCTGTTGACTAACAATAATAAGTATATATTTATAAATAGTTTTATATGATATCTAGAATCAGAAAAAAATAATAGATGGGTGTTATCATTTTAAATTTTCTTTTATTGGTTATCAAAAATAAAATTTTACACAAAAATATATTTCTTAATTTTTTTATATACAATATCTATAGTTATTAATGAAACCATATTGTAGAGAATTTCATAAGCTATAAATAGTGTAGTTTATCAACATACATACATTGTTTTTTACATAGTTTTCATAGGTTCAGTAGTAGTACATAATTTTTCTAAAATGAGTATTTTAGTAAGCTCCCGTAATTACGCAATTTTGAAAAATATCGCTGGGCACTTGAGGGTCGTTTTGATTTATATTGCTCCGGAGCACGTCAGGTTAGGTAAAAAATGGTTGATAATATTAATAATTATACTTTCATTTGCATTTATTTAAAAGAAATAGGTATATTAATTAAATTTATATTTCCTTATTTTTTTATTTCAGTTTTATTAGTTTTTATATGTAGCAAAATTACCTTTTTTTAAATTCTAATATTCCCTTATTCATTACAGAACTCCTCTAGCTGGCACCAAACCACCGGGTCCTGCTAGTAAGACTGGTGTTGCTCCTCTAAGTAAGGGGGGTGGTCCACTTCCAAGTGTTTCTGCAGGAAAAGGCAGTGTCACCAATAAAGGAGTTGGTTCTCATGGACAGGGACATCCTAACAAGGGAGGAAACACCGTAAATACAATTGGAAAACCTGGTTTATTGGCAGTTCACCAAAACTCGAAGGCCTCCAGTGGAGGAACAGGCAAAGGCTTATCAACTGGACCTCCGACCAATTCTACAAAGGCAAACGAACGCAAGAGTCCTTGCACGAGTCCTAAGCACTCAAAAGATTTAATTGAACAAGATAACGAGGACAACAGGGCTCAAGAGTCATCGGGTCCAAAGGTACCTCCGTTGAAAATTGTAATCCCGGGTGGTGTCGGCGGTGCCAATACTAACAATAATCAACAGGAAGGCGAAGGTGGTGGAGGTCAGAGGGCCGGAGGTAAAGGAAGAGGTAATTCTGCCATTCTTCCTTATGTCATTGCGTTTAATATGACCGGAGGCGGCGAATCGACCAGCGGCGATAATGACAATTCATCTGACAGTGGAAAAGATGATAAGAAACCCTTGGCTGAAGAAAAGTTGACAAGTGCAGGACAGAGAGTTTTGCGCTCGCACAAAGCCTCTGATGGTAATGAGAAAGACAAGGAGAGGTCTTCTCCTCAAATGATTCCCGCTAGTAGTCCAAATCCTGTGCCAATCAAGACTCCACCACCGTCCACATCACAGGTAAAGAGAGTTAACTAAACTTTATTGGGTAACAGTAAAAACTATAAATATCTCTTAAAGAAAACTTGCTTTTGTTCACCTACAATAATTATTCGAGAAGTGAGTATGATTACTTTACCATAGCTTACAACTTTGTGAAATTATTATAATTTTAAAAGTGAAAATTTATTTGTTGTTCATGTTGTTAAAGGCATCATTTTATTTTTTCTCTTTCATTGACAATTATTATTCACTTTGATTTTGACATACTTTTATTTTTTAATTATGCCCTTATTTAATAATAGTTTTTTTAATGATGTTTTGAAAATATTTTTTTGAATGGAGATGGGTAGGTGTGTGTATAATATAGATAGGTGATCTTTTAACATTTTTTAAGGTTTTGGACTAATACATGCATTTGCTAGGATGAAAAGCAGCTAATCCACACAATTTATACTATATTCATTTCAAAAATTCTTTTGCATGAAAATTCTAGGGTTTTATGGGCATGTGGACGAATGGAGTGTCATACTTGAATATTATGTGGTCCCTGAAGTCTTATTCATGTAACAAGTTTTCAGAGAAATGCCCAGTTTTCTACAGCATTTTGAAGGGATAATTATTTTTTAACAATGAAATTCTTCAAATCAAATATCTGACGTCATTAATCATCATAATAAAAATAATATGAACCAATCTAGTTAAAAGATCGAACTAACAAAAAGTAAACTTTACAGGATCATCAAAAGGCCATTTGCTTACTTTGGTAATATGTTTTTTTCTGCTGAAAATATAATTTAGGGCTGCTTTTTGTACAGAATTAATCTGGTGATGTGTTTTGTGACTACTTGCCTCAGAAAGTGTTGGAAACATTTAATTTTCACTTGTCTGACATTTATCATATTTTCGTACATCCGTCCTACCTTGACAACCATCAAATTAAAGTTAGTGAGATGAATATGTCCAAAGAACGTATTTGTCACATATTGAATGAATAGATTTAGGTATGATTAAGCTCTCTGTGTGTTGGGTGCAGCTTTTGCTGCCGGATCAAAAACATTTAAAAAAAAAAGTTTTGGCGCCGATTAATTTCTGTACATTAAAGTTGGATTTGTTATTATACTCTTGGAAACAAAAATACAGTCAAAACAGCGGACTGCGAAGGGGAAATCGGCTCCAAAAAAGGCAAAGGCTTTTTCTTCGGCTGGGAAACTGATGGTGATTGTTTTCTGCGATAGTCATGGAGTTATTTTATTTAATCGATTATCTAAAAAAAAAACATTACTGGAGCATATTTCGCACCATTACTTGACAAGCTGAAGGCAGAAGCCATATTTACAGAAAAAAATGTGTTATACAATGCTCCTCAATGTGCCTCAGCAGTTGCCATGGTGAAAATCCTCAAATTAAGATTTAAACCGCTTGGCCACCCTCCTTAATCACCAGTTCTAGCCCCAAGCAACTTTTTTTTGGTCAAGGGATTGAGATTTTCGTCGAATAAAGAGGTCATCACTTTCGTAAATAAATATTTTGCAGAAAAGGACGCCGAGTACTATTTATTGAAGTTGTTGAGTTGAAGAGATGGGAGCATCGCTGGGAGAAGTGTATAGACACTTACAAGGAGACTATGCAGAAAGATAAAAATAAATTTTAAGAAAAATATTTGTATAAAAGCTTTTCGTTAACTTTCGGATACTCGGAAATAATATTATAAAGACACTTCTAAATCTCTGCCTTAACATTAAACACCATTTTCATGTCTACCTGCTTCGCTTAAAATAAAATTCAAAGAAGCAATGGGTGCACAAAAACATTAAAATTATGATGGAATAAGGTTTAGTGTTATTTTTTCTACATCAGTCTGCATATAACTGCCCAACAAAATAGTTTTATCCTATTCTAAATTTGTTAGCAATAAATAGTATTTTTAATAAAACTTTTTAGGATTATTATCACTATATATAAAAAACTGTCACTGTAATTGTAAACTTTACAAATACCTATCGTAGTAACATTTCTCATATTGCCACACGTTTTTGAATGCTAATGATGATGATGCGAGGGTTTATTTTTATGTATTGATAATTAGATGATTAAAACAATAATCGGTATGTAGAAATTTATTTATTGTTTTTCAAAATACTCTCCTTTAAGATCTACAAATTTTTGTATTGTCTTAATCCAATTGGCAAAGCAGTTTTTCCATTTCATTGTAGTTATCTCCAAAACATGGTTTTTGAATGCATTAAGTGTGGCGTCGAAAAACGTAGATCTCGCAATTTATTTTTGATTTGTGGGCATAAAATGAAAGTCATTGGGTGTCAAATCTGAACTATACGGTGGATGACCCATCAAATTGATATTTTGAGTGCTTAAAAAGTCACTTATTTGGGTCAATGTGTGAGAGCTCGCACTGTTTTGATGAAGAATGATCGGTCTCGGCGGTTGATTTTCCTTATTTCTTCGAAGACTTCTGGCAAGCAAATGGTTGTGTGCCATTTAGAATTGACCATTCTACATTCCACCGTTGGTACTGTCGCTACATGTCCAGTTTTTTTTTCGACAAAACAGGTGATCGTTTCCTTCAAAGTGCTTTGTGCACGAACAAGTTTTGTTGGTATTGGCTCATCCTGAAAAAACCCACACAGTTGATTGCTATTTAGTTTTAGGCTTATACGCTAAGATCAACGATTTGTCATATGTCAAAATGTCATAGACATGTTTTGAATCACCGCAATTGTATTTTTTAAGCATTTCTTTCAACCAATTGAAATGAACCCTTTATTATAAGAGATTGACAAATTATTTGGGACCCAAAGTGAATATTTTGGCGAGCAGTATCCGTTCATGTACATCATCAATGTTTTCTAGCACAACGACCGATTTTGGACCTTTATTTAAATTCATCCGCAAGCGAAAAACGGCCATGTTTGATCTCACTAAACCATCAATATATTTTGGCCTTGAATGGTGCTTCATCGCTAAAAGTCACAGTAAGTTGAGCACCCTGCTGTTGAAGGTAATCCTCGACATTTCTTTAAGAATCAAGAAAATGAACAGACAAATGATAAAACTACTTTTTTGAGTATCTGCCAAATAAACTATAGGCTTTTGATTTTTTTTCTATGTGTAGAAATAGCACATGTAATAATATTGTATATAAACAATAATTTTGATCTTTTACTTTACTATTGGGTATGATCTTTTATCTAAAAGGGGTCAATATAATCAAAGTTTTCTAATAATAATCAAAGTTTTCTAATAATACTCAAAGTGATTAACCCAGACTAAATCATCAGTTTATGAGCTTTAACTGATATGATAATATTTGCCTTTAAACTATTAATATATAAAACTATAATATTAATAATAAACAATTGTAGGTTATATGGCAATAAAGGATCTTTCATTAGAAATATATTTAAATGTTGCTTTCAAATCTGCGACCTTGGGCTTACTCTGTGGTATCACTTTTCAAAACTGGTTTATTTGTTCCTAGTCTCTGGATGGTGACTGTGGCCCGTCGACATCGAGCGGAAGTTCATCCAGCTCCAACTGCAGCGGCAGTCAGGCTAACGAGAAGTCTAGCATCTCATCTTCTAGCGTTGCATTTGGGAACAATTCCCACTCAATCCCGGGCACATCCTCAGGAAACAATTCTGCTCCTGTAGAACTGCATCCCAGAAAGCGAAAGATCAAGGCATCCAAGGAGAGCCACTCGCATTCTGCCTCCGTTTCAGATCCTAAGGAAGGACCTTCTGGTGACAGTCGTGTTGCTCCACACCTTCTCCCGAATCCTAATCCGTATCACATGTTTAGGAATATGAGGAAGCAGGTAAGAACTGTTATTTTTGTAATATCTTTATCTAAATTACATTGAAAAGGCTATTATGAAATTGTGTTGCTGCCAAGCTAGAAAGATTGATGAGGTCTCTTAAAATCAGAGATGATTTACAAAAAATAAAAAAAAACGAAAAAGTTAGAAGGTCAAAATATATTTTTTTTTTACTTTGAATAAAAGTATTGTCTACCAGCTAGATATAGCCATAGAAGGATGTGCAGGAGAAAAAGTTCATTCTGTATAATATGTTGACAGTATTTGTATACATGGAAGGTCTTTAGAGGAAAAACATTTTATTTTTGAGTTCATTCAGTCTAATGAAGGATTGTGCCTGATCCTAACACATTCCACCCCAAAGGAAAAACCCACGAACACAGCAATGCCGACATTCCACGCAAGTCATTTGGCGAATGAAATATCCCACGAAATTGCAAAAGCATGCTGGGCTGCCAATTTAATACGAAATTCTTATTATTGGCAAATAATAGATACAGAAGTATGAAAATGAAGTATAAAAAGTGTGCGTGTGCGTAGATTTGTTTCCTTTAATCAAAGAAAATCATTCCAAACTTTGTCAGGATTTTACAAGCAAATTTTCTCATTTCTTGGTATTGAACAGGCAAGTACTTATAAAATTTGAATGTATCAATACTATCAATTTTTTTTATCTTAAATGGGTCTGACACTGAATCTTAATCACTTCCATCTGTAAGTGAGGGGGAACTTTATCAATATTGATAGTGAAAAGACCAGTAAATAAAGAAAAGTTGTTTTCTTAGGACTTTAAATTTAATGCTTTTCAAATTCTGCCAGAAGGTTTCCCATTTTCTCTATACATTTTGTGTGATATTGGGACACTTGTACTTACAAGTCAGAAAATGTGACAGATAATCCACTTGTAATTGTTTTTCCCACAGCATCATCTTACACTTGAGAGCTTTCACGTGATCATGCATATCTGTTATAACTTGACGCGGTCCTTGCAATTTCGTATTTAAGTCCGACAAGTGTTTTGTGATATCGATATACCATAATTGAAAGATCTTGTAAAAAAGGTACTCAGATAATAATATAACACGGTGTTTTCTGATAAAGTTTTAATGACATACAAAGTTATAATACGAGCAGTAACACAGCAGAGTTTACATCTCACGATAGCAACAGTCATAAGCATAATGCCTCAATTAGTATATCCTTGAGGTGCAGCACGCCGCTGTCATGCGAGATAGACCCCTCACACAGTTAACAATGAAGTCCATGTAATAAGCTGACATCTTGTCCTTTCACTTCCATGAAAAAGCGTATTTCTTTTCGGGGTTCCAAAACCGATCGAGGACCATAGAAAACGAAAGTCATTGCACCTCTGCATAATAAGGTAAACCAGTATATTTACTTTCTAAATCACATAAAAACGCAGAAAACAGTCGCTGATTAGAGCCATGTAAACCCTATGAAGTTTGTCTTTTTTTTCACTGACTAAAATGCTTTCCAACTTGATCACTTTTGAGCATAAAACTTCTTGGTGGATTATACTGGATTATACAATGAAATTGATTAAAATCTGGTTTGCCACTGCCCGTTTCTCTGATCTTTGTCTGTAATATTTTAATGAAGCCGTTATTTACTCCAAACAGTGAAAGAAAGAAAGAAAGAAAATGAAGGAGTTCCTTCTGTTGCAACGGAACACAATTTTGACAAGTATAACTTGTACTTTTGCAAAAGTCTATAAACAGAATTGAAAATATACTCCCCAGTTGTTGTATCATGCAATGCCACTGATGGGTACTGATTTCAGTAATTCTTCATAAAGGTTGATATCTCTACCAACAGCACGAAGAAAAGCAGCGAGTTGCGCCACACCACACACATCTGTACTGTAGTCACAGGCAATAGAAAATGCAATGAAAGAGTCTCATTTTGTTTTATTTAATTACTTATATTGGCAGCCAACTCAGCAACTCTTTCAGTGACAGTATTCCGGGACATGGATATATTTTGAAATGCCTTCACGCTCTCGGAACTTGCAATTTACAAAGCACTCTTCTATAAATTCACCTTCAACTAATAGTTTTGCGTGTTTTGCGATCAATTCCGACAGTACGTAGCTCGCTTGAACGGCAGAATCATTTTCTTGCTTTGGAAGTGTATACATAAGCTGTTGATCTTTTAACCGAGATTTTAACGTATTTAACTTGTCGTTTCTAATCACGTCTGTATACTTGTCAAACTTAGTTTTATGACTATGATAGTGACATTTTATTTTGTATAACTTTACCGACTGTACTGTTACAAATCAAGCAAATAATTTTGTCTTTTACTTCACAGCAAAAAAACTCAATTCCCACTTTTCTTGAAAGATAAAATGATCATTTACATGTTTCCTCTTACTTTCACTTGGTTTTGAAACAGACATGTTAAAAACTTTATCTGAAATAAATAATAATAAGTACCGTTACGTGTTGTAACAATAAGTACGCAATTAAACACGCAATTCTATCGCAACTGACTCATAAGTTCTTTCCAGAATGTTCCACAGATAGCATCATCTGTGTTTTCGGGCGATAGAACTTTCTGGAACAAGCCAGATGGCATTTGGCTTTAGGTTGAGTACTTAGTTAGTTCATCCCTCTAAATATAGTATTTGATAATTACTTGATTGGTCGAAAACGGTCATGATGCGTGTATGGACATGTTGCAGCGTGCGCATTTTCAAAAACGGTTTTTACGAATAACACGCTTGCGGGCCGCATCACCTGGATGTTTTTAAAATTGATTCGGGCCGCAGTAAAATGCTCAGTGGGCGGTATGCGGCCCATGGGCCGCGTGTTTAACATGGCTGGGTAGACCATCATTCGCCTACAAGAAGTTAATCAAAAATGTGCTTGATAGTGCCTACCAGACAACAAAGAGCCATAAGATTATTAAAGAAATGCTTAATGATCTGGTTTTTTTTGTAATAAGAGGCTGTGTAATCTGGAACAAAATTATAAAAACTAAAAATCTGTGTCACACTTGATGTTTTTTAAAATTGGCCATACTGCCATAATTTTGTTTTTAATTTGATCAAATAATCAACCTAATAAATTAATAATAGTAATAATGATAGGCGGCAGGGGTGGGTAGTGACATAAAAGTTTCATATATGATTTTTCGATTAGGTTGAGAGACGCCAAAAGAATCTGTTCCCGGTTCAACCAAAGCCCCCTCAAGGCTTTAAAGACTATTTGATGAATCGTCGGACGTATGTTTTGCAAAGCAATGTCAAGCCCGAGCCTCCCATCAACCCGCCAGTACCTTTGCCGCCACAGATGAAGGAAGAGTATGTCCTTCAAGAGAGAGAAAGGTATCTTTAAATTATTTTTGTATTTTTTACAAAGAAATCAAATGGATGGTGCATATACAGGTGTATTAATATTCACTGATGATGTTTTAGGGGGTTAATATAGATCAAAAAATATTGGAAAAATGTTTCCTAATTACGAGAAAAACGAATTTGAAATTTCAAAGAAATTGTTTTAATATTTCAAAAGGCGAGCACCATGCTCGGTTCAGGGAATTACTTTGTGCCTGCGCGGTTCACGAAGCACTTCGAAGGAAAAGTTTTTAATAATATAATTATTTTAGTATGAATTTTTTTTTTTAATATTTTTTTTCGTGAGACCGGTTTAGCTGTTGATGTAGATCAACCCTCTAAAAAGACTTTAGTGAATACATTCTGTATATAATATGAACATTCAGAAAGTAGAAGTTAGAAGAAGTCGTAACTAATTTATAGAACCCTACAAACCCAAGACAACAATGATACATTCTCTATAATGAACGGACAAATATTTTGGTATATGTTTTTTTTTATAATGATTTTTTTTTGTGTGTTTTTGTGTTATTCCTTCTTGATTTTATTTATATGTTTAAATGTATGCAAAATCAATAAAATACCAATAATTTTAACTATTGTTGAATATTTATAAAGTTGAGGTTTATACAATTAAAAAAAAATAATTTAAAGAATGTTTTATTATAAAAAATACTCTACAAAATAGATTTTTATTACTACATATTCATGTAGTAATACCATTCAGTAGTAATTAATCACCAGTTTTAAATATAAAACTTAAATCTAATTTGCACTGCTCTGTGTCCACAAATGATACGTTGAACAGGGATTTTGTTAAAAAATTGGAAAATTTCGAATATACAAAATGTCTCTTAGAAAGTCCTGAAAAAAATCCCTTATAAATTTCTTCATTACGTCAAAAAAAACTAAACATCAAAGAAAGCGGCCCTTTTATACTTAGCTAATATCTACTGTGAGCCTCACCACATACAGAGGTCTGTAATCCAGTCCCTGGTGTAATTTCTTCCCCCCCCCCCTCTTCCTTCACCCCTCTCCCTCAATGCCCCATTTTTCTCAGAGCAACCTTTTAAGAAAGCTTCAGCTTAAATTAAGCCCAAACCATCGGGTTAGGTCCCCGATTCCTAATGGAATACCTTATATAGACAATGTCCGGTTTTGCTATTATGAACTATTTTTCGGGGGTTTCCAGAAAGGTGGGGGAGGTACCAGAAAGTAGTATTTAGATGGGTTATGTAAGTAATTAAGTTCTTTGCTTTTTTGTATTACCTTTTTATATGTGCAGTTTATTCGCTATCATTTTCCTAGGTGTACATTTTCACTTTCGTCTGACATAATATTCAAGTTTATCAGACTTTTGTGAGATATTGTTGTTGTTGTGATAATACTTAAACATGAAAACAACAATCTTTAATAAAGTATTTCTTTTTGAAAAATCTTATAAATGAAAGAGATGGTTGTGATTACACAAATACATTTAATAGTTAATGAGAGGGTGCTGTAACCTACAGACTACTGCGGATGACTTCCATATCCCTCTGCCAAGCCATCAGCACCTATAATAAGGCCATAATGAAATGTACTAAATGAATATTTCTGCTAGCACTAGGCAAGAGTTGCTGTTTTTGCTGAATCACATAATATATTAAGCAGGAAAATATTTTTATTATATTTTTTATTTTCTCAATTTGAAACATGATAGATGGCATATGACCACTTAAAGTTCAATTTAAGTCCTGTATAATTTATTGGTATATATTTAAAGGCACAAGATGAGACTCCAGCACCTGGTTGAAAAGGAGAAGTTGGTGTTGGCTGTGGAGCAAGAAATTTTACGTGTTCATGGCCGAGCTGCTCGTGCACTTGCCAACCAGGTAACATGTTCTTGTTTGCTCGTAATGTATTTTATAATAGTATTTTAAAACTATGTTTTTCATAACCAGCGTCTATTGTGGAAACCTGTTATGTCAAAGTTAGGTCTATCAAAAAATCAGAAATTGATGTCCACTTTAGCACGGGCGGTGCTTATTACATTTAACATTAAGTTTGATAATATAATGAATCGAGTGCAAAATTTATACCTAACACATGTTAAAATATGTAGTTTTGAAATAATTTTGTTTTGTATAAATAAAAAATAAACAAATGTAATTTATACATAGCTCTTATATATTAGCTCTCACATCGACTTATTCTTCTGTAGTAATATTGAAATAGGGTACCCTATTTCGTATACGTAAAAGAATCTAGTCAAAGAAAAAGTCTAAACGATCTGATGGCCCATTGGTACAGTAAAGTTCTTGCTTCTGACTCTTAGATCTTGGATTTAACTGCAGCGAGTCCATCCCTACTAGGTAATTTTTTGAGGCAGATTAAGGCTTTTCTATGCACTGAGTTAGCCATAACAATCAAGGCCGATTGAGCATTTGTGGAGGCATCCTAATAGAGTTTTTGCTGACAAGAGCCGTATAATAGTTTCAGTCTCTCTAACTTTTCCTAATATATATGATATAATATGGGCTACCAGCTTCAGGTGCCCCTTTACCGTCAGTATTCCATTTTAAGGATACATAGAAGTCAATCATAGCAAGTTTAACATTTAACAATAACTATATTGAATGGATTGAGCATCTTGTATTTTTCCTTTTTAGTCTGTTCCATTCTCGGTTTGCACTCTTCTGCGCGACAAAGAAATCTACAATATGTTGACTCCAGAACAAGAAGAGAAGGAGAGAAATGCACAAAGGAGAAACAATGGCCGCCTCTTTTTTTCCTGGCTGCAAGATGTTGATGACAAGTGGGAAAAGATTAAGGTAAAAAAATATTTTGAATTTAACAACAAAATCAGAATAGCAAACATTATTAAAAGTCGTTGGTCCACTCGTGGGAAAAAGTTTGGCCATAAATGGTCACTTTCTCCTTGGTTTGTGTGATTTTTTCATGGGCGAATGGATTAGATTCGTTGCGTGCTGGGTTATCACAATATCGATCATTATCGACAGCTCAAGTAAAGTAAAGGCAAGTCAATCTCGTCTCTGCGTTCGACCGGGTCAGACTGTGCGCGGTGACGTAGTGAGTACATCTTATTTTTTTTGGTTTTCAAGGACTTTTATACATGTGTGTTGTGTTATTAATGGGCAGTCAGAAGAGTGCTTTGCAAATCACCTAAAGTTTTTCAAGATTTCAAAAATGATCTTTAAAGAGCGTTAAGTGTTCTTGAAAAACCGAGCACAGACCCACTTCTGAACACGTCCGCACAGTCCCTTAGCTTGGACGCGATTGGATGATCGTTCCGGGAATACGCAGTTCTGATTTTGTATGGGCAAGTATGGGAAGATTTTGTGCTGTGAAATTGTTTATCTTTACTTGATGATATTTCAGTAAATAAACGTAACAAAAACAAACAATTCAACGATTGCGAGTTCAAGATATAAGAAACACGATAATCTAAAAAAAGTTTAAAAAATGTGGTCTTTTGTAGTAAAAACGGTGCATCAAAAATGGGTCTATTTGCACGAAATTCAAATATTTAAGATTTTTTTCTAATATATAGCATTTTAAATTTTTTAAAATGTTGATACCTTGTTTAAGAGGTACCCTTTTATATGTTATTTTTTATTTTGTGGTGGTCTTTGCATAAGTGCTTTAAATATCACTTTGAAATGTCCTTATTTTGCCCTTTTGGCAAAGAGTCGGTCGTACGTTTTTACGTACGACCGACCCTTGAAAAGAAAAACATTTTTTTTCTGGACATTCCTTGTATTTCCTTGTGTTCCTTGAAGTTGGTTAAACCCAACAAAAAAAGGATGAGGTTCTCAGTTCAGTCTGTGCCTACTGGCATTTTAGTTACAAATCCTGTGCTGTGCGAAATCGCCTAATAGACGATTCGCACACTGTAAATATCCGTAGAAATTTAATTAACGTCTAGACAAAGGCAGACGACTATTTCTCACATTTCATATTTCAGAAATCCATTGTGTTGATAAAAGCATAGTTGTAGTTCGCAAACCGTTTGACGTCACGCAAACAGTGAGATACTTTCCCACCATAAGTTTTCTCGACTGAAATAGGTACCTGGCACTTCAATCTTCGGCAAGCAATCACAACAACGATTTATTTATTTATTTAAGAAGTTTTCTTATGTACGCATTACAATTAAAGTAAAAAATGAAACTACTAAAAGAAAAAAGCAAGATCAAAACAAAAATTAATTAGAACGATTCTTCACCATCACCATCAAAGTCTCCTTCACACCTTCCGTGTCATAGTATTCTAATTATTAATTACTAATATCTGATGTTAAGCATCGTAGTTTCAGTAACCAATGTAACTTTAACATAAGTGATAATACTGTTTAATAATACTGTTTAATCATCTACAATCAAGCCTTCTCGTCATTCACTTCAAACCGGTAACGGGGCCAAGTTACTTCTATCACCGTTACACAATCTATGTTTTTTGTTTATTTTTAAATGTATGTTCACTTATTACTCCTCAACGATTTCAATGTTTTTTTTTGCATATGATAGGGATTTTTTCAGGGCTAGTCTCATTTCATTAAGTTACGTCAAGTTTAAGTAGTAAAAAATCAAAAAATACGTTTCTGTTCAAAAATTTTTCATGTTTGATTGGCTAAAGCAATTTTGATTCTTTTTTGCATATTTTTGGCGATTGCTTGATGATGATTCTATTAAAGTTTGATTAAAAAATTTTAGTAAGGCAACTAAAAATATTAAAATAAAAAAAAAACTTTAAGGCTGATTTACTGTTTTCCTATATCTGACTAAATTGAAGTTGCTAGGTAATATTGAGCTTGTCAATCAATCTAGGCCGATCGAGATCGTTCAATATCAGTCGAAACAGTTCAATGCCGATCGAGAACTATTGAACAGATGTAGAGTAGTTGCCGAAGATCGAGTTTATTGATCGGGATGATTTGTTTTTATTAGACAGGCCGATCAATACCCGAGCAAAGTAGGACGGGCAACTTATATATGAAGGGCTGCTATTTATGAATCCGGAATAACAAAAAGAAACAAACATATATCATTTAATATGGTTTTATTGCTTTTCAAAATATTTGCCATAATGATCGGATGCACCAACCAATGATAGTTGAAACCAATTTTCATTGCACTTTTTTCATTCTGATTGAGGTAGCTCCAAAACTTGCATTTTGAACTTATCGCGGCTCAAAAAATGTTAAACATGTGTTTTTTTCTTCATGTTTGGAAATAAATAGAAATCATTGGTGTCAAATCGGAGCTGTACGGCGGATGACCCGTCAATTTTATCTTTTGACCTTCCAAAAACTGAGTTGTTTCGGCCGACGTGTGACATTGTCATGATACAGAATAATTCTGCATTATCGGTTCTTCTAAAGAGAAATAAGGGGGTTGTGTACCATTCCGATTATCCATTTACGATTTTCTAGTGGCACTGTAGCCACATGTCCATCTATACCAAGAAAATAAGCGACCATTTGCTTCAAAGTGCTTTTTGCACAAATCATTTTTGTTGGGTTCGGCTCATCTTGAAACACCCACACCATTGACTGTTGTTTAGTTTCGGGGTCATACGCATAGATCCAAGATTAATCACCTGTGCAGATATTATAAATAGCTTTTGACGCACCACAATTGTATTTTTTTATCATTTTTTTTGCACTTATCGACACTTGCCTGTTTTTGATCAAGTTGTGCGGAATCCAACACGAACAAATTTTTTTATAATATACACGAACAAATGTTCGTATAATATCTTATGTATGGTCGTCATACTTATACCCAGGGACGCCTCTATCTCGCGATATGTAACATGACGATCTTGTATTATTGGCTCTCGCAAAGTATCGATATTTCGTGGTATAACAACCAATTTAGGGCGACCTTCTTTAAATTCGTTTATGAGCATAGACCACCCACAACTAAACTCACTGAACCAGTGATACACAGTGGTTTTCCCAAGAGTCGAGTGAGTTGATTGAAACACTGTTTTTGAGTTAGCCCACGCCGAAAATCATAATAAATTATCGCAGGAAAAGTTAAATCCATGGCGATGAGGACACGCAATTTTCAAAATGGCGCCACGATGGAAAAACAATTGACAGTTACATGAAACAGCCAAAGAGTTACATTTTTAAATGTAGTAATTACTTTTTAAATGTTGTTCTGCAAGTGGCCAGTTCCAGATTCATAAATAACAGCCCTCGTATATAGTTGGGAGCACTCGGGTCTTTACGCTGAGCACTTAAAGTTGAGCTGAGATGCGTATATTTGCATTGTTCGTCAATCATCGCTCCGGGCACCATAAGACTGTGTGTACACTATCATTGTTCAGTCGTGAGAAGCCAGTATTATGATTTATGTATTGAATAATTGTATTTTTAGGTTAAGTTAATTTTATAATTATGTTTGTCAAAGTATTAATATTATGTGTTAATATTCAAGCTATGTAAGCTATCTGTAATGTCTAAAATGTAAGGTAATAATATTTGTAAGAGAATTGTTGCCAGTAGACGATGCACGCCATTATTGTAAAATGGCGTTTGGCCGTGCGTCGAGGTGCGAACGCAATTGTTACTTTCGCCAACAGGTGGCGCTGCGTGTATGAAATAATGTACCACTGTCAAACGCGCTTCACGCAAAGCAGGGTCTACAGACCAAAGCAATATATCATTTGGAATTCGAACCCGGTACGGGGGCTTGTTGTCTGTGACATCTCGCAATAAATGCTTTTTCCTTTGATTTTGTGTTTCATTGTGGTCGATTGATCGGAACGGCTGGAATTCTCTGCTGCTAGTTTCTTAGTGCTCTTCGGACGCTAATCGAAACGAACCAGCAAAAGACGGGCTTGTACGCAAGCCGTCAGAGCGAGGCTCGAGGAGGAGAAGTGGCATCGCGGCTCCGAGGACCGCGATAAGCAAGCCACCGAGCTCGCAGTGAAGGAGCGACCCTGCGGTCTAACTGCAGCGGTCCCGCATCGGACAATGTCCGTTCGGGTGGAAGGGAACGCTCTGCGGAGACGCTCCCGATTAAAGCGCAGCCTCTAAAGGCGACGGCGACTTTAACAATCATGTTTCATTTTTTTTCCGCCATAGGCCATTAATTTTAACTACTTAGTGGCGCATTCGATTAGTATAATTTTCAGAGTATTCATTTTAAATGTCAGAAAAAAAATATATTTTAATCATCTATTTTAACCATATGATTTTTTCTTAGGAACTTTTTTCAATAAGGTCCACTACGTCAAGAAATAACACAACAGTACTGAGAGTGTTACAAAATGTACTCATTTTTTTTTTTTAATTTTATATTATGGAAAATTACAAGGAACCTGCGTCTCTACAAATGTGTCATAATAAAAATAAACACGATATATTCAAATTCAAAATGTTTATTACACAAAATAAGGTATTGACAACATACTGTTTAGTTTTACTTCAACTAAATATTAAAATAAAATAATAAACTTATTTAAAAAGAAATATGTACAACACTACAACAACTTGATAATACAACATGATAATATATTGAAGTAAATAAGAAAAAATATATTTTCTAACAAAAATTACAATATAAACATTGTATTTTGAAAAAAAATTTTTAAAAGAATAATAAAAACATACCTATTTTATTAGTATTTTTGATTAACCCGTCACGTGATGAGGCCACTTTTACGTAAAAGTCACAGACTGGCACTGGAGGTTTTCAAAAATGGTCTACGGATGCGTACCTAAAATGCTTATTAAAAAAATATTTATAGCTTATTTTGTTTAACCTGCACTATTTTAAATTGCTTATGTAATTTAATTCCCTACAATTTAGTTTTATTACTAACTATACAAAATGTATAATAAAAAGTCAGTTATAATTTATAATATAATTATAATTATATAATTTATAATTTTAGTCAGTTATAAGTTAGTTGTGTATATTTAGTTATAATTTTTTTTTTATCCAAAATTTTATTTTTGACGCTCAATAAAAAAAAATATAAAGCGAGACCCGTTTTTAATTATGTTACTAGTATGTTCCAAACTATTTATTAGTAATATATATTTTTTTCCATGAATTATTTTGTGAGACCAATCAGTTTTTATATTTATTGTCACTTTATAAATTATTATTCTACTTATTTTTTTTACATTAAAATTTTGTTTCATTTTTAAAATAAAACATAAAATAGTTGCTTTAGGGGGAGTAATATTCAAATTTTACCCTGGATACTCATGACCCTAGGCTACGACACTGTAAACTTAGTTAAGGTCAAGCTTAGTTATTTGTTATGCGTAACTAAAACACACTAATGCTTCTGCGTGATGAGATTTACTACAATTTTTATATAATTTTTGTTTTTCTCAAGGTTTATTCTGGTTAGTCACACTCGGTTTAGTTGGTATTGATTTTATATCAAAGCGATAGCAGCAAGGCCCAATATCTGAAAATGCCAAACCTGTCATATTTTATGTCTATCCGAGATCAGTTGATTCACGTTTGTATAATCGACCTTTTTAATGATGTTTACCAGGAGGGAATGGTCAGGCGCCACCATTTTGAAGCAGAGTCTCTCTATGCAACTCAAACTATGGACTGGGAATGGAAGATGCGAGAGCTGGGCCTATGCGACTCTAAAAGCGTTCTCAAAATTGATCAATCCTACATCCCTAAAGTTCACGTCTCGGATGATTTTGATCTGATTCCTGCTTAATTTGTTATAATTTTTATGCCATTTTTGTTATTTGAAAGATTTTCTTTATATTCATTTTTTTTACCAAAAATCAATTACACTGATGTCATTATCAGCTGACCTAGTTCTATAAACTTTTGATTTTTAACATGGTTTACTTTATATATTTTATGATAACTCATTAAAAGTTTCATTTTTAATTTCTGAACTATTGTGATGTTAATTTTTAATTGGTAGTGTGATAACATTTACTAAAGTATTTACAGTAATTTATAATTGCATTCACATTTACAAAAATCTTTCATATTTTAGATTCAAACTATAATACTATTTATCGCAGTTTTAGTCCGCATTAAGCATTAATATTATATTCCTAATTCTATTATTAAACGCATTGAATCCGCTGTAGTGACATAATATATACCTAGTATATGTATGCGTAGAAGTAGGCTTTATTGATCAAAAAGTTGCATAAAATGCTCCGCTTTATAGATTTAGGCTGGGAAGTTTTCTAGATAACGATGCCCATCATTTGCCATTAGTTATTAGCCTTGCAGGTCTTGTGGTGGCAATGTCTATAAATTATTTCTTTATATTGTGTAATCCTTCAAAAATATTAATGGGCTCCTTTCACAAACATTTTTATCAGCCAATTTGTTTTATAATTTATCGTCGACGTCTAAACTTTTAATAGAAATATTTGTTATCACTTATTAGAGTACTCGTGTTACGAACTGAGTCTTTGGGCCGTAAATCACTTTTATCCGTCATCTCACACACACTTACAGGCCTTACGATGTAGTGGTGTGCGTAAAAATGATATAAGGCGCATATATCTATAAGGTGATAAAATAATTATATCTAATTTTTAGCTTTGTAAGCTATAAGACTTCATCTTCATTAAATTACATGTATTTATATCATCCTAACTACCAATTAGTAGTTGGGGTGCTAATGAGGGCACAGAATAAATAATAGACGTTATATATTACTTAATGAACACTTTCTGTATTTATCACTAATTATAATGTTCATCTTCCCAGTACCTCCTAAAGTAATTACGATAAAAATAAAATTATTGGATTATGATAACGATAGTTGTAATAGTTTACCTAATTACCTTCTTCGAATGAAGTTACTCTTTATTACTTTTTCATATTGCTTTGTGTTGATACGTCGGAAGTATGTAGTTCATTTAAGAATCACTAAGTACATTACACCATGTTACATATTGAGAAGTAAACTTTAATTAGGTACTTATCTCTCACAATCTACTGGTAACTGACAAAAAAAACTTTTGTTGACCCATCGATCAAGCGGCCGCGCGCTTCTTGTCCTAGCATTCGATAACAAGTTGCTGGCATTGCACATTCTTATTGCTAAAATGATTTATGGCCCAAAGACTCAGTTCGTAATGGGCCTATATGACCTAAAAAAATAGGGGAAAAAATAGGCTGTAGAGAAAAAATAGAAAATATCTTAAAGGATATGGATCTATTATTCAATATTTTTTATTTAAAATTCTTTACACATTTAATGTGACCAGATATTGATGTATTATGTAAGATGAGCATGAGATGGAGACTAAAAAAGTTTCCTTTTTTTTGTACAGTTCTTTACTTTCAATAATTTTTATGTTATATACTTTTTATGTTATATACAAATCAATTAAATTATATTTTTTTCACCATTACATTAATTACTTAAAATTGAAAATACTTTCTATGTATACGACTTTGATTTTGATATGTTAATATTTACAGCGGAACCCTAGGATTTTTCGGGATGGGTGTAATGTGATTTGTCTCATACTTAACATGCGTTCACAATAAGAGTCAATGCTTCTGATACGCAATTACTAAGCAACTGACTTATTATCTAAATAGAGCGTTGTCAGCTGCGATTTAATTGGGTAAGGAGAGGTTGGTATTTATTACTTAATAACTCATTTTTTCATTGGAATCAAAGTAAATGAATTATTAATCTACATTTCATCTTATTTTTTTTTTCATTTAAATTTTTTACGATAATTTTTATCATTAGTTTCGCAGACGAAGGCTGATGTTTACATGTCTTAACCATGAGTCCCGGCACTCAACATTTTTTTTTATTTTAAATTTGGGTACTTATGTTTTGAATTTCTTTGACTGTGATTCCTACAATGACTTTAAATTTCGAATATTGTTAGGTTAGATGTTAATATTTGTTTATTATAAAATCCAAATTATTGTTACTTCTAACATAATTGCTAATTATAAGAGAATATTTAATCAATAAAGTTTATATGCACTGCTTAATCCAATTATTGAAGTTTCATTTTTCTAATCCATTTATTTTATTAAGTAGAGATAAATCTGACCATTGGTGATTTCTAAGGAGAGCTGCCGATTATAAAACAAGAATGGCTATGACACCTGTAGCTATCATTTAATATCAACTGCTTCTAAACATTGTTTAGTAGTAGTAAATTATTTAACCAGACGTTAATTAGTAAATTATGTAACAGACCTGACACCTTATAGCTATGACCTACAGGCGTCACCCAGACTACTCGTGCCTCTTTGTGGTTTCAACTTGTGGTGGGTTAAGTAGATTAAAATAAAATAAAAAAAGTAGTACAATGGTATGATATTCTTTCAATTCATCATAAATTTTAACACCATTTCAGTTTGTTTTGTAAATTTGAAGGTGCGGCTAGTAATTAATTAACAATTCTATTTAATGAATTTGTGATTTATTTAATACTAACTTTAATATTAAGTGTATATTATCTGACCAGCTTTCGATGTGATCTAAACGGGTATTATTGTTTTTCAAGAGCATAAATCTACACACAAAACTTCAACTCTTGCATTTGTATTTTTCGAGTTGAAAGATGCAACAGACAGACAGACGGCCAAAGGACGGGGATAGTAGCTTCTCATACATGAATGTATGTATAGAAGCTAAAAGTGCTAAACAGTAATTGATATTCAATCACTAAAACATAAAGTAGCATGATTCCTAAATTTAATGTTCAGTTTGATATTCCATGACTTGTAAAGTAGCTTGACCCAAAATAAGTTTTTGCATCATAAATGTGGTAAAATTGAATTAATTAATATCAGTAGTATATAATTTAATTAAATAAACAAGAAAAATGAAATAAACTAGATGAATGATATAAAATATATGAATTAAAAAAACTATATGAAATTATTAAACTAGGTGAATGAAATTTACCAAATGATTGAGATGAAATAGCTGAACGAGTGGATGAAATTATTAAACAAGATGGATGAAATTAACTAAATGATTTAGATGTATGAGATGAAAAAACTGAACGAGCGGAAATAAATGATTGATTAAAAAAAATACAAAAGATGAATATAAAAAATAAATTCCTAGATGAACTTATAAATTAAATGAAATAAACTAAAAAAATGAAATAAAAAATCTTATAAATTAAATGATTTAGATGAAATTATTAAACTAGATGAATGAAATTAACTAAATAATTTAGATGAAATAGCTGAACGAGTGTATGAAATTATTAAACTAGATGGATGAAATTAACTAAATGATTTAGATGTAATTAAAAATATTTTTTGACATCAAGCAAGGGTGCTGAAGGTTGAGAGAGAGAGACAAGAGGGCCCAAAGCATTTACCTGAATAGTGGCAGCTTGCCCCTAATAATAATTATTTATTAGGCAAAATAAGGTATCAGCAACATTAAAATATTCTATTTCCTCTAAGGTTTAGAACTCCACCGTGATTATTGAGATTACGATTTTTATTACAAATTGTCCTCTAAAAACTATGGTACTAAGCGCACTGAGACCGGAAATTCACAGGCTGAAGCACTGGTCACTGGTGTGCTATTTTCAACATGGATTTTTAGAAACGATTGCTAGTACATATTTGCATATTACTTTTGCGGAGAAAGAAATAGAGATTCAATATAGGACTCATTCTTGTTAAAAACACAATGAACTTTGCCTGTATCCCAAAAATATTCATGGAAATTACAGTTTGAAAGTTGAATTCTCAGATAAATTACTAAGAATTGATATACCTCAAATATATTACAGAAATACCAAGCTACATTACTGACTGGTGGTTAACTAACTGCGTTTTTCCGTCGCTATGCACGAGCTTTCAACAGAAATCTTGCACAAAAATGTGAGAAATCCATGGACCTAGAATGGCCCTAAACCACATTTTCCAAATTATAAAATGTTCAGCAAGGCAAGTAGCTACCAGTCATATTTGCCGATGGTTGTTTTGATCAGAATTAGCTCATTCCTCTCTAGTACGATTTTTTCTAATGAATTTAGACGTTAAGTTGAATAGTTTAAATAGCTGACAGGTCACTGGCCGGTGCTATGATATGTACTCATAGTTTCATTGAATTCTACAAGGCCATTATTATTTCTGGCATTTTTCATACCGGGTTTATTAGAGTTTCTTAGCTGTTTTAAATTCCATTTTTAGCTTTGTTAAATATGTTACTTATCCACTTTTGTCGTTGTTAATCAATATCTCTAGAATTGTATGCAATATATGTCCACGGAATCTGAAAGGCCAAGTTTCTTTCAAGAATTATCAGACCCTACCTTTCTATTTTAAACAGAATTGTCTCTAATTTAAAGTAGTGACCATCAAATCAATTCATTAAACATAGATATTTTAATTTTATTTTATTAAGGAAACCAGCAATCATTATATTCATTACAGAGAAAAAATAATAATAATATATAGTGACCAATTCAAGGTGTCCATAAAAAATATTTCACCAAATAATGCACTTTGAACAGAAATACCTGCATTCCGTCGGACCTATAATGAATCCGACAGATCAGTTGGTCCATATTTAAGTACCTGCAATTAGTATTATCAATGGGTTTATAAAAATATTAAGGAAGAGACCGGACAATTAAAATTGTATACTTGTACGGTTTTACAAGACAAATCTTTATATTGACAAAATTATGTAAAATCGACAATATTCCTTATAGAATACTTCATATTGTTGAATATCTGGAATAGGCTCGATTTAAAAATGTAATGATATTCCAGTTTTATTTAATCAGCAAAAGTACCACCATTTAACCCAAGTGACCTATAATAAATATGCTAATGTGTTTTACACAAATGCATTATTGCCAAATACATTATTCTTTTATTAGCCATGTTTAAACTAAAAAACATTTGGATAATATACTCGTATGAAGAATATTTTTCAGTCACTTTATGGTTTATAACACGGGTGAAAATATTTCAAGAAAAAAGCAGGGCATTTTTTTCCAAAGGGCTACAGCTATTTTAATCAAAATCCATATATTATAGATCTTATTAATAGATCAATAATCACCTCCGATGAATATTAAAATAAAGACAACTTAGTAATAAAGTTTTTATCGGAAAATATATTTTATTTTTTTACAGCAAGAATCTTTAAAAATATTACACATATTAGCTTTATAAAAATAGACACCAGTAATTAAAAAAAAATAAATAAAAATGAATTCTGGAAAGAAATAAAAAAAAAAACAAGCTTTGATATTTTAAAAAAAGTGATTACATATTTTTTATGCTAAATACTTCGATTGAGTTTTTACCTTTATCAGGTTATGAGGTACCGAGAAACCAAAATGCTACTGCATGGTCCATAACTCACATTCCTCGACTGATAACCTGATCACAGAGTCTCTCTGCTAATATGTGTCCATGTACTAAGATGTGATTAATAATATATAAATCATTTATAAAAATAAATTAACATTTATTAACCCTTATAAAAATCATTTAACATTTTTTTTATTTTAAATTCCCATTTTAAAAATATTAAGTTGCATATAGAGTGTGGTCCACAACAAACACTTGAAAAGACTGTAATTATTAATTGTTGAACTACTAGTCCTAGCTAATATGAACCATCTATTCCATTCTTCGTCTTCATCTGTCGTTGTTTCTATTGCCACAATTTCAGTATAACGCGGAACAGCAGGAACTGACATCATACCTGAAAAAAAAAAATAAGTGATCATTTCTTATAAATGATAGAAAAAGTGATTTTTGTGACCAATTAACAATTATATTATTTAAAATACATAGTACTAATATTTCTAATAAAATTAGTTTAAATTATGAAAATATTATGTAATACCTAAAATATTGAATAAATTATAAATTTCCACATATGTCCTTTCGAAATCACCGATGACTTAGTAATACTTATAATTTTGTGTTTTCTCTTACGGTGAGATTTCGAAATGACACTTTATTTCTTCCAGGCCTTGGCTAAGATTAGACCTCCATCTTAGGGCCGAGGATGTTGTATCGTGTAAGCAATTCGATAAAGGCTGGGTTTCTTTACCATGGACTTATAAAAGATCGCTGCCGAAAGTATATTACGTGTTATAATTTTTAGGAACATTTTCAATGCAATGTGAAAAAAATATGATTATTTTTGTATTGCCTGAAACTAGGCGAGTCCTACAACAAAAACAGCTTACTTGCATGGTTATCGGGTCAAGTCAGGACTTGAGAGACAAAAGACTGAAAATACGAAGAGCAAAATATTTTTCGACACAACATATTTATTTTTAAAATACCAACTACCTCTAGTCGGACAAAATCTAACAGATATAATAAAAAAAAACTTTTTCCTACTGCAGAATTGCAATAAATTATTTTTCAGATGACGTTGCAGTAACTTAGTTTGTAATAAATACTATTCTGTGGCTGAAGAAAACATAATAAATACGAGAATATTAATGAAAGATATACAAAATTTATTTAATTACAATTAAGTAAATTATATTATCAAAACATTGGCAGAGAAGACATTGTCATAGCCAGATCCTGTTTACCTTGTATTGTATAATATGCTGGTGAATAAAAGTTGTTTCTGGCAATGTTGATCTGAGTCTGACCTTGAAACTTAGCTGACTGAGCACTGCCTAAAAGGAAGCGGTGGACCTGGACCTACCCTGGCTCAAATGGAACAGGTGCGCCAAGAGGTGCACCAGCAGGCGCATTTTTCAGGACAAATTAATCGGATAAAATTTTATTTCAATGTTGGTAAAATAATTTATCGCACCTGATACAGACACGAAGGGGCGCCGAGCGTAAACGCCCACCATTACCAATAACCATTAATATATTTTTTTTGTATGAAAAAATACTTCATATATACACCGCGTTCCAAGACCATTCCCGATAAAAAAATCAGCTTTTGGCCCTGCAATTTCAAACATGATTTGTTTTGACCTTATATCAAATTTCATCATGGTTTTCGAGTAAAAAAATTGTAAACTTTACGTGATAATATGAAATCGCTCTTGTCAAAAGTTCGGTCGCTAGCGAGGCCGCACCGCACCGGGTCATTGATAGGCGTTCGACAAGCGCCCGCGAGCAAAAAAGGAATTTACACGAGAGCTTTGATAACATTAATAAATTTGGGTATGAATTATTTACGCATTTTTTTATACAATTTCTTACAAGTAATAGGGAACATAAACACTTAAGTCTTCGAGTATGGTCTTGGAACATCCGTATATGCCATCACCGTTGCGTCAAAACCAGACGACATATATGCGTATATGCTCATAAGGTGGTTTATTCACAGTTTCTGCTTCTACGTTTAACCAGATTTAAAATAGTTTTTGTTGTAGCTAAAGGACTCAAGGAGCTCAACGTGCCGTCAATTCCCCATGTCTTGGTGTTAAGGTCGAAATACAGAAACACATATAGGTACTTCTTAACCTTGGGGTGCGCCTATAGAATCGGATAAACTCAGTATGATGTTTCAGGACAATAGGTAGTATTAGACTCAAACGATACCCTAAAAAGATATACGGTGAATGCTCACCTTTCCTTTGACGGGCGGATCCGGGCGGAACATAGTAGTCATCGTCATCGTTATAATAGTCGTCGTAGACGTCGCGCGATTTGACTACTCCACCGCCGCCTTCGCCGCGCTTCGGCTGCGGCACTCCGACCTTGCGCTTCTTCTCCCATTGCGGCGACTGATGATCGTTGCCATATTCCACTGAAAGTTGATCGCCAATTTGTCGTATTACCCGCTCTCGCGCGCTCAAGCCGTCGACGCTTTTAGCTGCCGAAACGGGGACACATATCTTATGAGCGCAGACAACAACAGTACAACATAAAGGTTGCAACATAAAGGCAAAGATTTCAAAGCGGTAGCCATGAACATGAGTCAGTCTGAACTGCACGTATTAGCCAACCATTTAAAAAAAAACCTGTGTCCTGTTCGCCCACCCTCACGAGCCTATTAAGTAATCAAAATAAAATTAAAAATATGTCCTATCCAAAATCAGACGATATTTCTGCATTTTAATTAAGGAACATAGCATGACATGGTAAAATGCAATGACCTATTTGCAACATCTTTATTTAAATCTACCTTCTTCTAAGACTAAACAGACATGTTTTTTATAGGTATCTTTCTGGTACTTAATAAATTGTACTTACTTAGCAATAGTATATTTTAGATTTAATTTAAAATACTTTATGGACATGAGAACACAATGTGCTATGTAGTTATTTTTCTGTTTTTTCTTATCGCGTATAAGAGTATAGACATGTTTAACAATTTGTAACTGTAAATGCCGTAAGTAAAGATTGGTGTCGGTTCCTTATTTCATCTAATTAGATAGTTACATAATATTTGACAATATTTTACACTAAAGAGGACAGGTGAGAGTTAAAAATGCATTTTTAAAAAACTCAGCGCTGGGTTTAAACCGACATCCTGCGCTCTCAAGTACAGGACCTCTTTAGAACCTTTATAAATATTATGCTATCCAGCACTTTACCAAATAATTAAAAACTTATTCAAAATTTTTCAATATTGTCAAAGATTGTCATTTATCTTTCCAGGCGATTAGCCGCTATTAAAAAACAATCATCAAATATAAGTCAAATATATATATATTCTAAAAATCAAACTCACTCATAGCCCAAAAATGTCACATTATAATAATAACGAAGAAAAAGTTTTAATTGTACTGAAACCAAGAACATTTATGCAACGAAATAACCAACAGAGCTGAATAACTTACATGCTTCAGAATGTGGTAAGTTTGTCACTTTTTCAGGAAGATCTGGTTCGTCTAAATAATACTCATTTCTATATTCTTTATATTCCTTTGGCGGGACTTCGTAATTATCGCGATACGGACGATTTTTGATTATGTCACCCGCGCCGCTATTATAAACCTCAGGCTCAATATTGCCAGCAGCTTCTGAATAACTTCTGGTTACAATATGCGATTCACTAGCATAGTCGTTGCCCATATTATGTTTGTTATACTTCCATAGTGGTATATTTGCAGAATTTATAGGCCGAGAGCAGGTCCCGAGAAGGCACAGCGACAAACAACATACAACTCGCCACGAAGTCATTATACTCGCTATAATTGTAGGATTTAAAAATATTTCATATTTTCAGCTTACATCAAACGGTAAAATTCTAAACTTAGCTATCCTCCTTTGTTGCTATTCATATTATATTACCTATTTCAAAATAAACTATTTCATTAGATAATGTCACGTATTCCTTCAATAACATCAACTGTCAAAATGACAAAAATAAAAAACTATAGACGTAAAACATTTTGAATACATAATTATTTCGATCAATTTTTTTCCATATTTTCTGCTCAGGAAAAAAAAAGTTTCGTCTGTGCCAGGGTACTTGGTAACTTGGTAAAGTTTTTATTAAAAAACTTACCGTTAGGCAATAATTTATTTATACAATATTACAGTATACATACAGCATTACAAAATATTATCGTGGTATTCTCTAGTTCTGTGAATAATTTAAAAAACAAATACGAAAAATAATAATGATATAAAAAAATCAGTAATTTACTTAATAATGAATTCCTACTCAAATTAAATTTTAATAAAAACATATATTTTCTTAAATATTTGCTTTGTTGTAATCAAAACAAAGCAAATAAAAAAGTAAAATAATAATTTATTTTATTTGTTGTAAACAATAAAAATAATTTATTGAGTGTATATAGTTCTAACTAGGCAGCACCCGTATTTGTTGTAAATAGTAATGTGTATTACTTATAAATAATAATATTAAAATTTAACGAAGTTTCTACCGTCTAATTATGCAGCACCCGGTCGGTCTTAAGGTCGGTTTGGGATTCACATTTACTAAATTATTTCTACTGTAGACAGAATTAATCTATTAACCCGTATAATCCTACAAAATAAAAATTGTAATAATATTTGAAAATTGAAATAAAAGAAAATATCGAAAAACAAAGTTATATTGTTTTCACGCATCAAACTGTCGTGAAAGCTGAATTTCCCCTGAACTTCGCTCCAATGCATGCTGCAACTGCGACGACATAGTATTTAACAATTTGGCAAAAATATACTTTATAAAGTAAAATATATTATTCGCTCTCAAAAAGACCATTACTTGTATTTGATTTTTTTTTAACTAGATTCTATTTATATTTCAAAACAAAAGTGTGGTAGATACAGAGGTTATAAAAGAGAAGCTAGCACTAGTAGAAACGGGCTATTTTATTACTACGAGTCGAAGCGCGGAATGCGGTGTTATTCCCATTTCTAGAAGTTAAGCAATATAGACTCGAAACATATGATGCGGTAAGTTTCCTATCACAAACAGTTATTTATTTATTTATTTTTATTTTTTATTTTTTTATTTATTTATTGACAGTGACTTAACAATAATTTCACATTATGCTAAGTACTACCTAACTAGGCAATGTAAAGTAGACTTTACTAGAAGCATCGTTCTTATAATATAACCATCTCACTGCGCAACATACAATTACAATTATTTTAACTGAATTAATACATAATACATAATCAATGATAATATATAAATAATAATATGTAATATATAAATAATAATAATAGCATATAAATAATAATATATATAATATATATATTCTATATATAGGGCTGTTTTTTTTAGAGGCGTGGTTTTCAATCTGGCACTACTTTTTTCGTAGTTGGTGTTTTTGACAGCTGTCACTTGATTTATGCTCAGTTTGGTTTGCCATTTCATAATGAGTAGACTTACTCCTGAACAACGTTTGCAAATAGAGCAAATTTAGAAAAAAATCACTCTAAATTTTTTTTAAATCACTCTAACATAAAGTAAAAATCGCGTCGTGGGCCTGTGGCGTGGCCTCCAAGATCGTGCGATTTAACACCGCTGGACTATTTTTTGTGGGGTTATGTGAAGTCGCTTGTCTACGCAGATAAGCTGGACACGATTAACGCCTTGGAAGAGAATATTCGGCGCGTTATTGCTGACATACGGCCCAACAATATATATATATATATATTATTAATATTATATATATATATGTATATATATGTTTATATGTATATATATATATTAATATTAATAATATTAAATAAATGAACCGTTAATAACTAATAAATTATTTTAATAATAATGTATTTATTATAAAAATATAACAAACACATATATACACTCAGACTAATAAATTGTTTGTTATAGAAAATACATGACCCATATTGCTTGTTTGTCAGAAGATCTTCTGTCAGAAGGTCTTCTAGAAATGATACTAATCTTTCCGCCATAACTGACTCAAAGATCTTAGAGACTGTCTTAAGAATGCTGATTGGTCGATAGCAACTTATATGATCTATATGATGTTGATGGTGATCTATATATGCCAATAATAACTAGCGTGTCATTGAAAATTGCTTGCAAACAATTGGAGTCCTGAATATAAATTTCATTGACAACAACATTAAGAGCTCTTTTTATAAACATTATTACGCCATCGTTTTGTTTATAATTCAATTTTGTAAGTATTTATCATAGCCATCAACACTTTGAATTGGAGAATTATCTTTTATCCAACATTCACTCAAAATTATAAAGTCAAACTCAAAATTAATAAAATCAGAATATTGAATCTATAAATAAAAAGCAGAAGTGAAGGGTTTTTTAAACCTAGCCAAAGCTTTTGATACCTTGCCGTACCCCATATTGCTAAAGAAAACTGATCAACTAGGAATTCGAGGAGTGAGCATGACTTACTTTAAAGACTACCTATTTGATCGAATATTAAATTAGGAGATGCCATCAGCGATGACATGTAAATCAGTTTTGGAGTTCTTTAGATGTTTTAGACCTAATTTGGTTTTTAATCTATGTTTTATTTATTTATTTAATTAAGAAAAAAGAACGCGTACAAGGGGTGAAAAGAAAAGAGAAAAATCTTAAAAGAGGCATATTATTTAGGTTAATCCTCTATACCCTTAATTTTTTCAAATAATATAGACTGATTTATTTCATATGTATTGCTAATGATAAATAGAATTAATGTATCCAACTATGGGACCATGAATGAATGAGTGTTTCCAATGTTAAATACAAGCATTTTACATACACAAAAATAAAATAACGACAAGCAAAGTGACTGTGGAAAGATTAAAATTTAAGATAAAGAGAGTCGACTATTGGATCTCTTATTTTTTCTTTCGACACTATGGCCTTCGAGAAGGCTCTGTCGCTAGGAACATTTTCGTTGGATCTGGGCATTATGGGCTCAAAGAATAATTATTGTTAACGGGAGAGCCTCAGCGCTACATGGAAGAAGATTTCTTCAAGTAATTGAGGATCATCGAAATAATTATAACATATTGTGAATAGTACAGTATATGCCTGTTTTTTTAACTCAGCCAAACACGTTTTTTCAATAAATGAGTGTATTCTAAAGGTGGTTCATGGATTCTATAATCTAATGTCAAAAATCTTTTTAAGAATCATTTTTATATCGTCGGAATATTTTTCGTAAAAAGGATTACATAAAATGCAGGCATGTCCTAATTAAGATCTTACGAGAAATTGTACAAATTATTGTACTAAAAACACAAACAACCAGAATCATATGTATTTTGGTTGATTACTTTTTTTTATATACGTAATATGAAGCCTAGCATTTTATTTGCTTGTTCACAATGTTTTCAATGTGAATATTAAGATAAAGTTTAGAGTCGAGTTGAACACCAAGATTGCGAGTGCTATTTTTTGTGTCGTTTTATATTATACCTACATACATATATTATACCTACTACATACATACAAGTACATATTGTACCATTCATATTATAAATTTTCCGAAAAACTTTTTATTTTTAGTAAATCTATCTTAATATATATAAATCTCGTGTCACAATGTTTGTCCTCAATGGACTCCTAAACCACTTAACCGATTATAATAAAATTTGAACACCATGTGCAGTTCGATGTGCACTTGAGAGATAGGATAGTTTAAATCTCAAATTATAGTCGCAATTTTAATTTATCGCTAATTTTTTGTCCGTTATTATTTGGCAGTCATAAAACTGACAGATGTCGATACCTTTTTATTTTATGGGCGATTGTGAAGAGCGCGTGACGACTCGGTGCCTGTATAATTTTATTGAACAAGCAGAGGAAAGAGCAATTGTGATATTATTGGAAAATTTTTTAGAAGATCACAATCAACTAATTCAATTGATCAAAAGAGTTTCGCCACGACTGCAAAATGACAATTATCAAATCGTCATAAAAGCCGACAAAGTACCATTAGGTGAACATGCTGGTAGATTCAACGCTCCAACTGTTGATGAGGTTGCTGTTATCATGGTTGGTGATCCAGTTGACAAAAGATCTATAAACATTACACGGCGAGACAACACTGTCAGTACGATTTCGGATCTACACCGTTCATATGACGCACTACAATATCCATTGATATTTTGGCAAGGACAAGATGAATATCACCTTAATATCAATCAGTATGATCCAAATACCGGTAAATTTGACAATTATCTATTTACTTTCTTACTGTATGTATAGATTTTAATTTCGTATTGCATTTTATTTTTTATTTTTTTAGGTGATTACAGAAATAATAAAGTTAGCTCAATGAACTACTACGCACACCGAATAATGGTTAGACAACATCAAGACAATTATATCCTTCGATATCGTCAGCTGTTCCATCAATACATTGTTGATATGTATGCTAAGGTCGAAAGCGAACGCTTGCGATTCCTTCGATTCAACCAGGCAAAACTACGATCGGAAGAATATATTCACTTACGAGATGCTGTTGCTGGAAACATCGATGGAAATTTAAATCCCAATGACATCGGTAATGCTTTCATTTTACCTTCAAGCTACATCGGCAGTCCACGGAACATGCAGGAATACATACAAGATGCGATGACTTACGTACGTCATTACGGCCGACCGGATTTATTTATTACATTCACATGTAATCCGAATTGGGAAGAGATACAAACTTTACTATTGCCAGGACAACAAGCCATTCATCGTCATGATTTAACTGCACGTGTGTTTAAACAAAAATTGAAATCCTTAATTGATTTTATTGTTAAATATACAATTTTTGGTATCACACGTTGTTGGCTGTATACGATAGAGTGGCAAAAGCGAGGTTTGCCTCATGCCCACATTTTGGTTTGGCTTAAAGATAGAATCCGTCCTGAAGAAATCGATCAAATAATTTCAGCCGAAATTCCAGACCCATTAATTGATCAAGAATTATTTGATATTGTCACCAAACACATGATCCATGGGCCATGCGGTGTTTTCAACATGACGTCACCGTGCATGGAAAATGGAAAATGTAAAAAAACTTCCCAAAGCCGCATACGAATGACACGATCACGGATATTGATGGTTATCCAATGTATCGCCGCAGAAGTACTGAGAATGGTGGCCACACATTTACAATGCGACTGCCGAACTTTCCAAATCAAGTTGAGTTTGATAATCAGTGGGTGGTACCATACTCACCACTACTTTCAAAAACTTACAAAGCTCATATCAATGTTGAGCTTTGCAGTTCTGTTAAATCAATTAAGTATATTTGTAAATATGTAAACAAAGACAGTGATTTGGCCATATTTGAAGTAAAAAACATAAATAAAAATGACGAAATAGCACGATACCAAATGGGCAGATACATTAGCAGCAATGAAGCTATTTGGCATATTCTCAGCTTTCCCATCCACGAAAGAGATCCTGCTGTCCAACATCTGGCAATACATCTTGAAAACGGTCAACGTGTATACTTCACTGAAGAAAATGTTCTCCAAAGAGCGTTCGAAGCTCCGAAAACGACTCTAACTGAATTTTTTACATTGTGTCAAAAACCTGATGTTTTTGGCCAATTCGCGAAGACATTGGTGTATGGTGATGTTCCACGTTATTTCACATGGAACAAATCCAGTAAAAAATGGGAGCCACGGAAACAAGGAAAACCACATCCTTCCATTACAGGCATATTCAAAGCTAAGACATTGGGGAGACTTTACACGGTACATCCAAAGCAACGTGAGTGCTTCTATTTACGTTTGTTATTGGTGAATGTTCCCGGACCAACGTCTTTTGAATTTTTACGAACAGCTAATGGTCGAGTATTCAATACATACCAGGATGCATGTCGTGAACTGCAATTGCTAGAAGACGATAACCATTGGGACTTAACGCTTGCTGATGCTGCGTTGACATCAACACCGAATAACATTCGTCAGTTGTTTGCAATTATTTTGGCGACATGTTATCCCTCGCAAGCACAAACTTTGTGGGAAAAATATTAAAATTGTATGACAGAAGACATCTTGCACCGAATTAGACAAACAAATCAATGCCAAAACATAGATTATACACCAGAGATGTACAATGAAGCATTGGTCTTGATCGAGGATTTATGTGTTCTTATTTCAAATTTACCACTTAATCATTATGGTATGCCATCACCTAATCGTCCAGCCACCGACTTAGTCAATACCGATTTACAACGAGAAAATCAATATGACCATGGAAGTTTAGCAACAATTATCATGAACAGTGAACCATTACTGACAGCAGAACAAAAAATTATTTATGATCGGATTATGCTGGCTGTTGCTGCTGAACAAGGCGGTTTTTTTTTCTTGGATGCACCCGGTGGAACCGGTAAGACATTTTTAATATCGTTGATTCTTGCCAAAATACGGTCGCAACAAAAAATCGCATTAGCATTAGCATCGTCAGGCATTGCGGCTACTTTACTGGATGGTGGGCGAACAGCACATTCAACATTCAAGCTGCCATTGGACGTTCATAATAAACCAGATGCAATGTGTAACATCAAAAAGAATAGTGGAATAGCTGCAGTGTTGCGGAAGAGTTCTATAATAATTTGGGATGAGTGCACAATGGCACACAAATATTCACTTGAAGCATTAAACAGAACTATGCAAGATTTAAACAGCAATAATAAACTTTTCGGTGGTGCTATCTTACTTTTGTCTGGTGACTTCCGGCAGACCTTACCGGTTATACCTCGCTCTACTTTCGCGGATGAGATTAATGCATGTTTGAAACAATCATTCTTATGGCGAAGTGTTGAAACACTTCGATTGACCATAAATATGCGAGTACAATTGCAAAATGATCCATCAGCACTAATATTTTCCGAACAACTACTAGATATTGGGAACGGTAAAATAAAACTGCAACCAAATACGCAATGCATTAAACTACCAGACAATTTTTGCACTGTTGTTCAGGATAAAACTGAATTGATTCAGAGTATTTTCCCGGATATACAGAATAATTATTTGAATCATGAATGGCTTAGTCAACGGGCGATTTTGGCAGCCAAAAACGTTGATGTTGACGAAATTAACTTCCAGATACAACAGTTGTTACCAGGCGATCTGATGTCTTTTAAATCAATCGATACTGTTGTTGATGAAAATGAAAGTGTAAATTTTCCGATTGAATTTTTAAATTCATTAGATATCCCTGGAATGCCACCACATAATCTTCGATTAAAGATTGGTTCCCCTATTATTCTCCTCCGTAATTTGAATCCACCTCAATTATGTAACGGTACGCGTTTGGTCATCAAAAAGATCACCGGAAACATTCTTGAAGCAACCATTTTGGCTGGGAAGTTTAAAGGAAAAGTGGTCCTGCTGCCACGTATTCCGATGATACCATCAGATTCTACCATACCCTTCAAAAGGCTACAGTTTCCAATTCGTTTAGCTTTCGCCATGTCTATAAATAAATCTCAAGGTCAAACAATGTCCATTTGTGGTTTAGATTTGGAAAATCCATGTTTTTCTCATGGGCAACTATATGTTGCGTGTTCACGTGTTGGGAAACCGTCGAATCTATTTGTGTTAGCTAAAGACAGGTTAACCAAAAACATTGTGCACCGATTGGTGTTAAATTAAATTGAAATTGAAAGTATTTATAATTCAAAAAAAAAAGTTATTAATGTTTAAAAGTTTAAGACTGTCTGCCTTGCCTACCTCATTCATGAGTTTAAGCGTCACATGTTATTTACTGTATTATACTGTAATATACTTATATTTGTTATAAAATTAAATGGAAAAAATAAATCTGATAAATTTTTATTTTTTACCTATTGATTTCTGCTTAGTATCAAGTGTAAGAACATTTTAATTAATTGTGTTCAACGTACTTCCCCTTCAAATCTCAATCCAGTGAATTTGTATACCAACATCAACATTTTCGTCTTTGTTCGTAAATAATTTCATTGTACTAAAGGGTTATAGTAGTAGAAAGTCAAATAAGGAGATCACCATATTTTTTTACAAATACCATCTGTGTGAAAAAGCATAGTGGACTCCGTGACTGATGTTCTCTTATTGTTCCTCTTAGATTGTTTACTATAATGTAATATAACAAAAACTTTAGCCACAGCAACGCGTGGCCGGGTCAGCTAGTATCTTATATTTATTTACATTTTGAAAAGTTTAATGACTTCACAATAGGCCCCTCGTCTGTCAATATCCTCTTGCAGGCTTAGGCAGTCTACAGGACTTGTCGTAACTGCGGCATATATTTTTAGAGCAATCACTATACAATAGAAATAGACAATTTTGAAAACATGATATTATGTCATTATCGTTCATTCATTCGAAGAGGAAATTGGAGTATGTTGCTCAGGAATAATATTAGATTTTAGGTTTCATATTAAGCGTATGTGTACCTACCAGATTTTCAAACATTTCAGTTATAGTTGAGAGTATGGATATTGGTCTATAGACCATGACCATCAATGTTGAGAACTATAGTTCTCAACATTGCTGGGGTTGTCAGACTTGTGAATTGGAGTGAAGTGCGCTAATTTCCAACTATGCGGAAAGGTATTCTCTGAGCGTTATTGAAAGCATAATTTTTAAACACCGAGCTAAAATAGTTTGAGAACATGTTACTGATTGTAACATGCTCATCATGCTTGTGCATTCAATTTGTCTTCGAGAGTTTACTTAGTTTGTGGGTCGTCTAAATAGGTTATTTGTCACTCTTTTTACTTTCATATGTACACAATGTTCTATATCATACCCCACGAGATCGTAGAAAGTATCAGTAGCAAGCCTACTCAGTAAATCTGAGAGCTGAGCATCCGAATCAATGTTTTGAAATATTTAATTTAGTGAGTTGCAGTTTACGATAATGGACTTGCAAACATTTATTTAAAAGATGCGGACTATCCATCGTCTTTGTAGATGACACCACTTAAATTTCGAAAACAAATTTAAATATTCTTCACTTAACAAAGTAAAATGTACTAAATGTTTTGCACAAAATTCGGTATCTTTTCTCGCCGCATCCCGATAAAGTGATCTTCGATCATATAGAACATTTTAGCATTCAACTTCATTGAGAAGTAGCAAATAACATTGAAATAATACACACAAAGTACACTCGCATTATATGTACGAATTATTATTGGCGTTCTGTGGTACTTCAGTTTATGATTAGATATTTCTAAAATAATTATTTATTATTATTTTTGAAGCAACTACTGTTGCGGGCAGTTTTACGAATCATATCGCTGTCTCTTCCCGAACAAGTGGCCGTTGTTTATTCTTCTTACAGAAAATACAATTCTGAAAACTAATAATGAATCACTCATATTTTTTCTTTGTTACAAATTGTTTATGTTTATGTTAAGATGTCAAAAAAATAAATAAATAATTATTAATATTTTAAATTTAGCAAGTATCTTATTGAGACTTTTTTTATTGAAGACGTTCTGATTCAGAATATCGAATTTATATGAGATTGCAGAATAAACTATAAACTAAGATTTCAAGTAAGTCTTACTTCGATTATGTATTCCTATGTTGGCCGCATCAACCGTTCATTCGATTTTTATTCTCCATATTAATGGAGAATAAAAAACGTAAAATAAAACCGATCAAAATAAATCTAAAACCAAATAACCAAGAAATAATACTAAGAGTTTCTTATTGTTAGTAAATAATAAAAAGAACTAATCCATCAAAACTTTGACGTCGCAACTTCACTATAAACAATGTCTGCCTCGATTTCAACGTTTTGGTGGATCGTTTTTTAACAGCACCACAGCTATTCATAACCACACAGGGCTGCGTAGAGCGTAGACTCAGTGGCGGGTCTGACTGAGGACCCCGGCAAGTTTTAAGGCCTGTGTGGTACTTAAAGCAAAAAGTTCGTTCTGTAGCAACAACTTGGCAACTAGCCATTAAAACCATATTTAAGTAAAAAAAGTTGAGCAACATTTTAGTTTTTATACATAGAGGTGAAATAAAATACGCAATATTTTTATATTATATAAATACATAATTTGAAACATGCGAACGTTATATATTTTTCTGCAAAAAATACATAATAAAGGTGGGGATCTCCGAGCGTTATGCTTTTAATTTTATTTCTCTTACATTCGTAAGAGAAATATAAATATTTTAAATTTTATTTGCGCAATAATTAATATGCGTTTCCTTGGGGCCTAGGCATTTTTCCAGTCCTGCGACCCTTTAGTTGAGCCACTGTGAGTAATATTTAGTGGTAGTACCATAGTACCATTTGTAGATAATGCTTCACCATGTGTGTACCGACAGAAGAGAAGTGTGAGGGGACGGGCTGTAAAGCCAGTAACCTGCTTCTGACACCAAAAGCGATGTTTCCTCGCGCTTTTTCCTAAAATACAGATGTGACTAACTATAAATATTTCTAATGTTTACTTGTAAATCTATACATTGTGTTGAGGGCAGTTTAAAGATTAAAACCTATGTCTTCCAAAGTCTTATGAAACAAGACGCAATAATTTCCTAAAATAATATTTATAATTGGTTAAATTTTGAAAAATATTCAATAAACACGTGGTTGCACACTTACGGACTGATGAAGAGTTAAAAAGACTCAGCTAGCGTAGAATATGACAGATTGACGAAGACAGAAAACCTCGTCCATAAAACTAGTTGAGTACAAATTATGATATAATTGACATCTTACATTGACTTATTGACATCTTTTTAGTTTGCATATCAATTGCACAGTATGTACTCGACGTTCAAAATACTTAGGTCATCCAACTTACACTGGAAGTTTATGTATTAAATTAAATGGTTAGGTATTCATATTAAATGGTAGTTAACGGACCTGAATACTGCGCATAGTTCGGTACCGAAACTTTACTTAAATAAAAAAGAAACATTAACTCACATTTAGTACGTCACTTGATCACATATACTCGTTAAGTCGTGATAGATGTTACTAGATGTTAATAGATTAAACTTTTCCATTAGATGATGTATTAAAAACGTTACATTTTTCGATCTTTTTATCGGTTATTGTGGACATAAAAGTATGTGTATTACATATTTTCGAAGAATCTCTTCGAACAACTGACAAGCTGGTGCTTATATGCTTAATATTGGAATTTTGACTAATAAGAAAATGTCATTATGTTATAAGTGTTATCTTATTTTTGGAAACATACAATGTTAATTTTTCGACGTTTCAGTATTTATTGGAGGCGGAAGTAAAGGCACGGCAGTGTCATTACGCTGCTATCTGCTGAGCGTCGGTGGAACTAGCTGTAAAAGTGGGTGCCTTGCCCGGTTATTATCCCATTGAAACATGCGCATTCCATCCCTAGGAAAAAAACTCGATAAATTGAAGTAAATTGAAGCAACGTAGGCCTAAGTGGGTATTGACGGTGCGGGTTAATTTTCCGCACTGTTTTGACGAGATATTTAGGTATAATCCGGCGTGATATGATAACGAGTTTGCGCGAGGAGCGACAGATGTCAGAGGCGTCGCCCGCCTTCCACATGTAGATTGATCGGGCCGGCTGTAGTCGCTTTCAGTTTTATTTTTGTATTTATTTAAGGTTCAGAGCTGGTCGGTGCCGCTGCGTCGATGAGTGCGTGAGCACGCTGCCAAGCGACCAAGCGATAGCGGTCGCACTTTCGTGTGTGTTGTTGGCCTTCGGTTGGTTAAGTTGAGTGAGTGCAATGAGTGATAGGGATCGATCGTCCCCCTCTTTGAATGAGAATCCCCTGAAGACCTACATCGGCAGGCATGACGACGATTATCCTCTGATAAGTGGCAACGGTGAGTAGTGAACGACTTATACTATATCCCAGTTTCGAACCTCCGCTTCACCATGAGACCGCAGGCATTTTGGCTATTTTCTAAGAGCCGATGAAAAGGACGCACGACCTCGTTTCCACCAGGCGAACGTCTCTTTTCAGACACGGCCCATTGGCGCTACTCAATACATTCTTGGGTGGACACTTTTCTAAAAAAAACAGATGCTTGGGCGGGACCTAAAACCCAAGCACTCATGTGATGCCTACCGAATTACTCGACCGCGATTTCAAACTATTCTTTCGGTAGTTTTCCCGCAAAGAACACGATAACGATAAGACACTCACGTGATTTTTGAAATATAATTTATTTTGGTATTTCACTTTAAAATTTTACAACTGAGCGGTTAAGTAAGATAATTTGCTAACTTAACATAAAGGTAAATTATGTTTTAATGCTGTGAGTTTAATAAATTTTCCAAAGAAAATTATTATATATTTTTAAGACAGGTCCTTCACGTCCTCAATAAAAAGAAAGTAGGATATATATATATATATATATTTTTATTTAAAATGTTTATTTCCAACTAAGTAATAAACCTTAAATAATATAATTATTATTGTAACAAAATATTTCAGGAGAGATTTGTTGAAACAGCTGTCTGATTTTTGAATATTAAATGTCTGAAATACCTTGAAATCACATGAGCACATGTAGTAGCTCTGTCCACTATTTCGGGCACATTGGCGCGTCTAAATGCGTCGATATCATGTGATTTGTGATTTGTGCGAGCCCTCGAAGCTCTCTGAACAATATTGTCGTGGAAATGCAGTGCCGCTAGCGAAACGAAAAAGAAAAATCGGTCTATGATCTTGACGATACCGAATTAGCTCGGGCGCTCAACATATATATACCTAGGTATTTCTTTTCTGTCTATGCATATGTAGATGGGATGGACATGCATAGCGCGGAACGGTCTCGTGCGTTCGCTGAAACAAGTTCAAGCCCCCTTTTCACTCTTTCTTTTCGTACCTTTCGTTACCTTTTTAAATTGGATAGATACCTAATTATATTGTGTTATATTCAGCGATCTAATAAAGATGCCAAGTCTAGGCAGTCTAATAAAATAGACATTGTTATTTTTTTTTACTTTAAATCGAAACGTTAACGTGAAATTTCCCTTTCCCTTTCCTCTCCCTCCCCTTCTCCTCATCTCTTCATCTTGCATTTCTTAGGTTAAACTCTAATTTTATACTGACTCGGTGGAAATATTTATTTGATTTTATTTTATACTTATAAATTGGTACCATTGTTTTTATGTTTTTATATGGGATATATGTACCGCCTGTATATGATTTTTTCTCATGTAACTGTTTTATTTCCCAAATAAAAATAAATAAATACTAGCACTTCTATAGTATAATCCTACCCTACTTCGTAAAGTCTCACAACTAAGCCCTGAGCGGAGCGTTCGGCGCCTCATGAATTGGTCCTTCGGGCCCTATGTTGGCGTTTTGAACAGCATAGTACCCACCTATTAATCATTTTAAAAGTTAATATGATATTAGTATTTAAGAATTTAATGTCGATCACATTTATTCTGTACACCATGCCATTTAAATAAATATTTTAGGAGCTAGACAAAATAGGCACCGCCGCCTATACGGCGCTGGCTAGTTAGATAGACTCTGTGAACATAATTCTTTTGATAAATTTTAAACTCTATACATTATTATTATTTAGCCTATCAATTTAATTATTATAATTTATTATTCAATCAGATCCTATTAATTATATTCTCCAGTACTAAAACCCTTTATCACGTTAGTGACTTACAAGACCTACCTACTATATTCAAATGGCTGGTGATTCAGTTGCTGATTAATTATGATTAATATAATTACAAATAAATTCAGAGATAATTTTAAACTCATATGAAACCTACAAAATGAATGTTTAATGTAAAATATAAAATTTTAGAGAATGTACCAACAATAGTAGAAAGTAAATTTAAATTAATTCCTTGTTCACATGACAACTTCCAACATTGTACAATTTTTTGACAAATTGTACCACTGAAATCGACTGTAATTGACTGTCCCTGCATAACTTATTTTATATGTATAATATTGTGCAGCTGGTTTGACAGCCGACATCTGTCATAGAAGTCAAAAAAATACTTTATATTTTTAACTGTCGATGGTATTATTTAGTATTAAGGCGAATTTTTAGATTTCGCTTTACAGTTTTTATGGCGATATTTTGCGAACATTTATGTTATTATAAGACTTAGTCAGTCGCGTTTCTTTGTTTTGTGACGTAAATGCTAAACGCTGAAACACAGCGAATGTCAGCTTCACCCAGTTGAGTTAGCACTTTTCGTTAGAAACCACAATTGTCCACTCTAATTGCTCGTGACTGCGAATATGTGGCGACTCTCTTCTTTACCCAGCAAGCTGTATGTAAATATTTTGCAATAAAACTATCATAAAACCGCTCCCAGACAACTGCGCAAATATTTGCAAAGATGCACAAATGCTATGTATGGTAGGCCATTTGCACATATATTTTATCATTTCCTAGACGAAATAGCAAAGAAAAGACGAAATATGTCTGCAAATATTTACAAATGGCGTCCCATACGTCATGGCGTCATTAGTGCATCTTTGTAAAAATTTGCACACATATCTCGGACTGGCTTAACGTTCGTACGCAGAGACATACTGCAAGAAAGAAAAAAACAATTATAAAACGTGTGTAAATATTTGCACACATATCTGGGACTGGCTTAACGTTCGTACGCAGAGACATACTGCAAGAAAGAAAAAAACAATTATAAAACGTGTGTAAATATTTGCACACATATCTGGGACTGGCTTAACGTTCGTACGCAGAGACATACTGCAAGAAAGAAAAAAACAATTATAAAACGTGTGTAAATATTTGCACACATATCTGGGACTGGCTTAACGTTCGTACGCAGAGACATACTGCAAGAAAGAAAAAAACAATTATAAAACGTGTGTAAATATTTGCACACATATCTGGGACTGGCTTAACGTTCGTACGCAGAGTCATTCTGCAAGAATGACAGAACTATTATAAAATGTGTGTAAATATTTGCACACATATCTGGGACTGGCTTAACGTTCGTACGCAGAGACATACTGCAAGAAAGAAAAAAACAATTATAAAACGTGTGTAAATATTTGCACACATATCTGGGACTGGCTTAACGTTCGTACGCAGAGTCATTCTGCAAGAATGACAGAACTATTATAAAATGTGTGTAAATATTTGCACACATATCTGGGGTTCGTAAGTAGAGACATTCTGCAAGAAAGACAGAACTGTTATAAATGTCATAGCGATCCTGTTGATCATGGTGAACTAGCACGTCACGGGCAACAATACTTATTAGAAGTACCTCAAGCATAAAGCGCTAACCTTATAAAATATATTCCTCTTCATTCGATTTTTTTTTTTAAATCTCTTTCGAATGAATATATTATTACGCGAATATTTTATTATATTCTTTACGTATTCATTCATAAATCCTTTTGCCTCCTATTTTGCCTTTCTTCCTCTTTCTCCCCCTTTTACCTAGATTTTTGGTTTTTTTACATATTTCTATTTTTTATTTTGATTATTAGAGTGGGATTTACGGATTTTATTTATGTTTATTCTAGTAAATAAGTATTTTTCATTCAGAATAGCATTTAAATAACATCCTACGTGATATTTCCGATAGTCTTGCTTTTCTGGGACTCCCTCGCTAAACATTTTTATCAGATGTTAGATGTGGACAGCAAAAAAGGTATTTGTGTATCGTTTTTCTTCTATTCAACTTACTAAAATGAAGACAAGCTAAAGGCGGCTTAATGATAGCTAAAGGGACTCGTTTGGCTTGGAGAGACCAAACAACTTTGAATTTGTATATTTAGCGAATCCTTGAATCTCTTCAAAAATTAAATTAAAATGTATATTTTAATAAAACAAGCAGTCTTACAGATAAGGAAAGTCTTCAAATATTTATAATATCAATCAACCAATACAATCTCGTTATTGAGTACGTTATGTCCTTTATTTACACATTTTACATTGTATTATACAAGGCTCGTACAACCTGTCAGAATAAGAATAAAGTCATGCATTATTATTGTTTTTAGATAAGGTATTTATAAATTTATCCTCCAGTTTAATAACATAAACAATAATGTAGCTATTAGTAAAACTTAACAAAAATAATTCATACGAATAATTCCAATCAAAATAAAATATAGCTTATTTAGTTAATGAAGTAATATGGTTATACGTAGGCAAGGTAAAGCAGATAAAAGCCATTTTTTTAAAAAAAAACTTTTTTTTAATGTTTTATAATATGCTGTATTTACGCATAACGCAAAATTATTGAATAATATAAAATGTCAGACATACCAAACAATAAAAATAGCTGTCTATGTATAATCTATGTGTATATAATATGTATATCTATGTTATAAATATTATGCTTTCCAGCACTTTATCAAATAATTATTCAAAATTTTTCAATATTGTCAAAGATTGTGTCATTTATCTTTTCAGGCGATTTGCCGCTATTAAAAAACAATCATCAAATATAAGTCAAATAACTTTACATCTCAATTATTCAATTATATATAATCTATGTATACAGTTAAAATAACGGTTAAAATCTTTGAGCGAGCGCCGCGATTTTCATTTTTAAAAACCAATTTTTTCATAAAATCGACTGTCAGGTAATTTAAATGTGTTTCATACACCAATTTGCTCCTCTAATAATGCTCTTCACTCTCCTTTTCCTCGAATCTTACTCGTATTGAATGAAGCAATTAATTGTCATGATTGCTTAAAGCTAGGGAAATTTCAATTTAAAAAAAAATCTCTTGATGTCATAAATAACTGTGAAAATAATATTGTATATTTAAGTTCTTTAATATTATAAATATATTTACATAAACATATAATCAAGGGAGGTATGATTTTCTGAATTTTGAAAAACCAATTTTCACCCTCAGGACCAATGGTTGGTGCTGAGGGAGGAAAAAACCCTATCTGGGGCCTATCTAAGGTAGAATATAAAATTAAATAGAATTTGATATCTTGATACTAAGAAAATTATAGCAAAATTTTACTTTTTCGAAAAAACCCCTCCAATTCTCGCCCTTGGTCTGATTTTGCCCAATAACGAATTTGACTGAGATTTTGTACCCTTAAACATTATGTATCAATTTGAAAGTGATTGGTGTAAAATTTATAGATATATAAACTTTTTAATTGAGGGTGGTTGTGGTTTCTAAGAGATGTGAAACGCGAAGATATTGGAAAATTTTCCGAAAGCCATCACATGGTACCCATTGCAATAGGTAGTTTTCCTAAAGAAATTCTACCGATAAGTTGTTATAGGTGTGAAAATTAGTATAGCATGGCCTAGCTGCTGACACGAAGCCTTCGTAAATAGCACGGTAATCATCTAAGTGGCCCGAAGAAAGCGAAGTGACCCATCCCGAGTGCCGTAGGCACGAGTTGTCGCCTGCCCAAGGCGTCGTTAAAGCCGCCTGCAGGGCCTAACTTTCATCCCGGGTTCGGGGTTTAATAGCTAGTATATATATTTATATGAATGCGGCCTAATCTAGACTTATAATAGGGTTTCTTTCTACGGTTTAATGGAATCCTATGATTTGTAAGCTAATATTATAACTCCAAAATGTGTGAAATACGAAGCATTTTCTATTCCGTTCGCTAAAGCACATAAACATGTCATTTATTCCGCGTGAAACTCGTTGCATTTCAATTAAAACGAGGTTAAGGCTTTCTGTAGGTTCGCCTTGCGTATGGTCAGTTACCTACATTATAATACTTGTAGTTATAATCTGCGACCTGGTGTCCGAACGGCGTTTTATTTTAGCGGCTTCACTACTAAATGATGAAAAAATGATATAAATGAAAGTTAGAAGTTTAAATGATATGAAAAGAATATTGATTTAAAAACGATTATCTAAATTATATTAATTATTATATTAACTTGTACCGAAACGAGCTGTTCTTCGGTTTGTTGTGAATATATGTTTATGTTTGTGTGTGTTTTATTTTTATTTATTTTTCAGTGGTATTGAGTAAATATTTTTTTGGCCACCGACAAATTGCACCAAAGCTAACTTACGGCTAGGATGGGTTACCATAGACACAGTTCTGGTAGTGTCAAAAATGAAGAAAGGCCGAAGTGGCCTTTACCTAGAATATTAAATTGCGGAGGATCCTCATCCTTTGAGTGACTCTATTAAGTACGTAGTTCAAGTGCTGCGGTAGTTATACGTTTTATTATCTTATTATTTAGAAGACGCAAAATCATGTCGCTTCAGAAATTCACCTCAATTTTACAATTCCTGAAGCTAAAGGAAACACACACTAGCAGATATGTTCTTAATAAGGGAAGTATTCAAGGTAGACAATTAAATATTGATTTCAAGATTATATTATAATTGATTTAATTTAGAGTCAAAATTAGATAACTTTTTACCAATATTCGCCACGTAAAAAGTATAAACAAAAAATATAATAAAATGACACGAAGTACAAATTTACCAATACGAATGTGAAAAAAATGTTTTTTATGTTTTTTGAAAATCAACCATAGCCGTTTATATTACATCGGAGGCTGGTCGAATAATATAGATATATAACATTAAAGTAAACAATATAGTACTGATTAATGAAACATGACAGTTCGATAGAGCGTTCAAATATCATTTTCGAATTTGAAAAATATGACAGCACGACTGTTCGAACTTATTATTTATTACTGGCCAGTTAAAATTAATCTAATTTAATTTAATATATTTTAGGGAAACATAAAGCGTAACTTAGTTTATAAAACAGTAAATACATAGTTTTAATTTGGCCAATTACATAAATCCACTGTATAACAATTGAATTGAAAGGTAGGTTCACCGAAAATGATGAAAAACATAACTAAAATAGTTTAGGTTTTGCATATTTACACTAATAAAAATATGTATTAATTAGAATATGGATTTTGTTAGAGTTATTATGATAAACATAAATATTAAGGACTTTTATCTTCTAATTAACTGTATAAAACGTTTATACTTTAATTAGCTTGCTTTTGAACGAATTCAAAGTAAAATTAAAAACGTCTAATTCCGAAAGATGACAGTTATATTCTCTTATCGTATTCTGTATTCTGATATTTTGATAGATTTTTTCTGTTGTGTTATAGTATGTGTTTTCTGCGAGTTGTATATCCTGTGAAGTGTTGCGTTTTGAGCATAGTTTGTGTTCTCGATCTCGTGATCTAGTAATTCGTTGGGGTACTTTAAAGTGGATACTTTGTAGAAGCTCTGGACAGTCTGTTAGATTATTGAGTAATTTATATAGGAAGACAGCATCCAACACTTTCCTTCTGGTATCCAAACTGGGAATTTGGTGGAAATCTTCAGCTTCTTGGTAAGTGTCAAACGAGGTTTGACAACGCCAATTCAGGTGCCTGAGAAAGTTATGTTGAATACTTTCTATTCTGCTTACATAAACTTTATATGAGGAACTCAAAATGACAGAAGAGTATTCTAAGTGGCTCCTGACAAATGAGAAATACAATAGCCTCGGTGTGTGTGGGTTTTGGAATGGCTTGCAAGTCCTGAATAAGGAACTCATTCAGCATTCATTGTGATTTTTCCACAATTAGTTTAACGTATTTTATAAGCTACTACTAATAATTTACTACTATTAAACAATGTATGAAAGTAGTTGATATTATACGATAGTTACAGGTTGTCAGCCATTCTTGTTTTTAACACTCATTTAAATAAGCGATTATTTACAATAAACATTCACTACATTAAAAAAGAATATTTAATTCTGTCTGAATAATTTCATAATTGGCATAATATAGTCGATGTGGAAATAAAATTGATTTATTTTGTGTTTTGTTTTGTTTCATCTTAACCCTGAATGGCCCCATATCTGATAGAGATAACTATATCAGTACCTACCAGCAACATGCTAACTACGGCAGCGATTGGTATCGGAATGTTTTGAAGTTAACTATAATAAAATAGAAGCTAAAATGGGCGTCCTTCGTATTGTTTATTTTTATATTTTAATTCAGAGAATGCAAAAGGATTATTTCTATATTTCAATATACTGAAATCTATATTTATTACAATATCTATAATTATGCATATTAATATACATTTATTTATTTTTTACCAATGTTATCGATGCTCTCTTCTCGAAATAGTTAATAAAAACACTCAACCAGATCAAAGTAGGGGATAGGCGAACTCGAATTGTACGAAATTGCATCAAACATCATCTTGCCGTGCGATTAACTCCCCGCGCGGCAGCTCGCTCACCTCAACCCGCCCCGCCGTGCTGTGCTTACCCTTGGGCAGCGAGAGTGCGTATATAGTATATATACTCACAATTAGCATTTCGAACTGATTTGATCCTGTCCCTAAAATTCAAAAAATCATATTTTGAAAAACCAATTTTGTCAATGCAATTTTGAAAAACCAATGCTATCAAAAAAGTTTACTAAGATAAGTTTTAGGCCATACTGAATTCGATTTATTATAAACTAAGAAATTTATAGCAAAATTATATATAAATTATAGCAGAGTAATATATAAACTAGATATATAATCTTTTAAACTGAGGGTGGTAATGGGTTCTAGGGGATGTGAAACGTGAAGATATGCCCAATTTTCCGAAAGTCATAACATGGTGCCCATTGCAATAGGTAGCTTTCCTAATGAAATTTACTGCGGAGGAAAAGTTGTCACCGCGTCCGTCCAGATCAAAATCGCGGCGCGTTTTAGGATATGTTTAACATTTTTGATAAGTGACCTGTACAATTTTTGTCAAAAGGTCGCATTACGTTAATTTTTTTTGCCAAAATGTCGAGTCGTATTCATGGTAAACACATAAAAAATAAAAGAAACATGCAATGGGTTGCAATTTCGGGTACAAAATAAAGAATGGTGGGTCTATCGTACGATTATCGTTGTCATAAAATCTTATTAAATTTGAAAGAATGGTAAAATATAATAAAAAATCTAATATTCATATAAAAATCTTTGTACCAGTCGAGTCAGCTTTCTTCACATCGACATGAAAATATTTTTAACAGAAAACTTACTTTTGATTACCTTACACTAGACGTATTAACCCCCACCGCCCCTGAGAAATCCCTTCCTGCAAGGGATATGCAAAAGGGACCTCGGACCTAAAGACTTTTGTGCGAGTGCTTCATCCAAATAACACTGGACCAGGAGCGCTCGCAGCCACCTAGGAAGCGCGGCGTCCATCTCCACACTCGAGATAAGTCGCTTTTGGTTTGCGTATCCAATCGATCCTGGCCTTCTCCCTCAGCCGGCGGTGGTCCTTCGATTCCAAACCTTCCGCATCTAAAAAAAACTGAGTGAACCACCAGTTACGTAGGTACTTTATCACTTCATCTGCGCCTCTGAACCACTCTGAACCACTCTGAAGCACCACCCTGAACCACCACCACCAAAACACCTACGATATAATATACCTACGGCGTAATATACCTAAAAATGTATTCTATCTATGTATTCTAACCACGCGTGTTCTTGAAATATAAATGTAATAATAATTTATTTACTTGCGTACTTATACGAGTACATGTAATATATACCAAACTCTTTCAGATTTGTATGTCAACAAACATTCAAAATTACCCACCCGCGAAATGCAATGTTTTCGTTTTCTTTCTGCGTTCACATTCACCGTCTTTCACATCACTTCAAAATTGATTTACAATCGGCTTATCACTGATAAAAACCAGTTTTACCGCGCGTTGATATAACGAAATAGTGAGGTTGAAAACATCGAGTAATAAATTAATCATATACGACGAATAACGAATATTCACTTGTATTGAATTATCTTACTTTATTAAAATGTATAATATTTTAAAGCGTATACAAAAAAATAGTTCAGTTTTACACCATCAAAAGATATTGTCGTTGCAAAACATAAACAAATATTTTTCTGTTTTAATTTTTTCAAATATCTGTCATAATGAGCTTAATCGCCTAAATGAAGTCAAGGGCCGAGTTGAGAGGCCGTTCCAGCTACCTTAGAACATCCCGGAAAACGGACGAGTAATTTTAGTACAAAGTAATGTTTGAGGATCTTAAATCCATGTTATGCTATGTATAGTAGTGATATGGGGATTTATTTACCCCTTATGTAGAACCTTTGTAGAACTATTATACTTTTAAATCCACTTATAGTTCGCTCTCTAGTCCCGTACTGTAGATAAAGTTAAGTATCTTTTTGGATACGATAGTTCTAATCTCTTCTGGTTTGAGAAGATGGTTGCCTAGAAACTGGCACCTTTTATAGATGAAGGGCCCACATTCATCTAGTAGGTGTATATGTACTCCTAGTAGGGGTTTCTGGGCTTTCTTGGCAATCTGCACGTGTCCTGTTTAGGTTCTGGTTAGGATCATTAGTTGGTTCCGGCCTCACTTTAATAGCTCAGATAGTCTTTTTTGAGAGAATCTTACTATGAGTTCTTTAGCTTGCTTTTGTCCGGGCAATTCTTGCCGGTATTTTTGGCTTTGTTTTCTGGCCCAGATTTTTAACAGTATGCTGGTTGTGCTTTTTGCTATGCCGCAGACCAGTTCAGGGCAGAAAAGTTTATTAACTTTTTGATAAAGTGCTGGATAATATTAGCATAATATTTACAAAGGTTCTAAAGAGGTCCTGTACTTGAGAGCACAGGATGTCGGTTTAAACCCAGCGTTACGTTTTATAAAAATGCATTTTTAACTCTCACCTGTTCTTTAGTATAAAATATTGTCAAATATTATGTAACCATCTAATTAGATGAAATAAGGAAAGGAAAGGATTTTAACAAAAAATATAAAAAATAATATATCCATTATTTTTATATTTTTTGTGTGATGTTATCGATATGTGAGTTCCATTTGAGCTTACTCTCTAGTGTGATTCCAAGATATTTTACTTCTTTGGAGAACACAAATGTCCTTGTTGAAGAGGTATAGCATTTTTAGTTTACTTGTGTTCCTCTTCCTGGTAAATGGTACTAAAATAGTTTTGTTGTCATTGACAGACTATTTATGGTCCGTACACCATTTTGCTACTATATTAAGTGCCTTTTATAGTAACTCTGAGATGGTGTATGTGCAATTATGTCTTATGATGGTTCCAATCTCATTAGCGTACCCTTGCGCATTAATATGGGCTTCTTTTAGTAGCTTTAGTAGGGTGTCCACCACGATGGACCACAAGAGGGGCGACAGAACGCATTGTGGACATCCCTTCGTAGCTTTAACTTCTAGAGTTACTTTAAGGATATTTGTTTAAGGCAATGTTTCGCAAAACTTATTTACCCCGTGGACCCCTAACCCAGTATTTTTTATCCTTCGTGGACCCCCTCCCCCAGGATTCTCACACTGTGATAGATGTTTTGGTATAGTGGAATAATTTTTTTCTTCCTGTCGGGGACCCCCGGGACCACTTTGGGAACCTCTGGTTTAAGCATATCTATTAGTAAGCATGTGTCCGGGCAAATAGCCTACGCCTGAGGACACTACATATGTCCGGACACTTTTCCCCCTTGATTTGTGCCGCCTATAGCCGGGCTGACACCATTGTTTATAATTACAACGGTCGGCAAATCTCTTTTTCGTTTTTACTCGTTGGGGTTATCTGCCAGCAAGCAGAATCCATACAGCCTCCGTTGTGTTGCTGGCTTTGGCAGGTCCCTGAATATTTTCTAATTTCTTAATTAGACAGTTAGTGACAGGGTCGTTCAGTTCAGCTGCGTTGATTAGTAGGCAAATGAAAATAATACTTTGATTTGGAAAAAAAAAATGCAATTTTTATTCACTAAAAAACACAGAACTCGAACTCGAGGTCGTAAATCTCAGTTGAGGTATTACTCAAATATAGTGGATCAGTTTATACGCAGAACAATGTTATTTGAATTTAATAGTCTTACAAACAATAAAGTTCACAAATAAAAAAATAATCACAATGAGTCTTAGTAGGCTAGGCCTGAGTTCAGTAACAAATATAAAGTTTTACACACTGCAAAGCTTACCCAAAATACTACACTCACTGGCTTTATACTGTTCGCTTAACTTTAGCTAAAAACTCTTGCAAAATATTTACTATAATTAAGCTGATTATAAATCTAGCGTAATACTAAAGTTTATATCAGATAATCTTATTTGGTTTCTAAAGAATATTAAACCACCGTCCGAAGTAAACTAAAAATGCTATTAATATTAAACTGTTTAAAACCTTAGTCGAATTTACAACTTAAAGACGACCGTATGTAATTCGGGCAGAGTGACGACTAGCCTCGAATCGATTATGAACACACACTGACTCTAGTGGGTTGGCGCTGCCTTTTTATCTGAGCTGGGAGTTGGAACTTTCCCTCTCTGATTTTACCTACCTGAAACGATCTAAACTTCAACTATTTTTGGGCAGATGGCGATGGTTATACCGTTTTCAGATTTAATTTTTATAAAGTTTCTCTAAACTGCTTATTAACTTTTAAAACTAACGAATTTAGTTTTAATAAATTAATTTAACAACAAATTACAATTTAACAATACAAAACGATACTATAGACTACCCTTAGTGTCTATTCACAAATATAAACGTATATTATAATATATTTCAATGATAATTACCGAAATACATAAACCTTGTCTAAGTTTTTGCCTAGTTAATGAATGATTTCTAAAGCAAATCACTTAAGTTCTAAGTTCACTTAAGTCTTAAGTTCTAAGTGATTTCACTTAAGTTCTAAGTTCAATTATACATATAGCAAAACAATGACATTATTATGTTGTTTATCTGCAGATTCTTATTTATTACTTATAATACCTTACTTATTTATGAGCAATATTTATCTGCATTGTACAGTATTTTACATAATTACTTAATTACGTTAAACTGTTATTTGTAGGTATCCAATGTACGTCTTTCAGTCGGGCGCCGCATCGTCAACCTAATTACCATGTAATTAGGCGACGCTATCGTACCTATCGACCTACAATCGGGTTAAATAACAATTAAGAAATACATTTTTATTAAACAAACTAGCTGACCCGGCCACGCGTTGCTGTGGCTAAAGTTTTTGTTATATTACATTATAGTAAACAATCTAAGAGGAACAATAAGAGAACATCAGTCACGGAGTCCACTATGCTTTTTCACACAGATGGTATTTGTAAAAAAATATGGTGATCTCCTTATTTGACTTTCTACTACTATAACCCTTTAGTACAATGAAATTATTTACGAACTAAGACGAAAATGTTGATGTTGGTATACAAATTCACTGGATTGAGATTTGAAGGGGAAGTACGTTGAACACAATTAATTAAAATGTTCTTACACTTGATACTAAGCAGAAATCAATAGGTAAAAAATAAAAATTTATCAGATTTATTATTTCCATTTAATTTTATAACAAATATAAGTATATTACAGTATAATACAGTAAATAACATGTGACGCTTAAACTCATGAATGAGGTAGGCAAGGCAGACAGTCTTAAACTTTTAAACATTAATATCTTTTTTTTGAATTATAAATACTTTCAATTTCAATTTAATTTAACACCAATCGGTGCACAATGTTTTTGGTTAACCTGTTTTTAGCTAACACAAATAGATTCGACGGTTTCCCAACACGTGAACACGCAACATATAGTTGCCCATGAGAAAAACATGGATTTTCCAAATCTAAACCACAAATGGACATTGTTTGACCTTGAGATTTATTTATAGACATGGCGAAAGCTAAACGAATTGGAAACTGTAGCCTTTTGAAGGGTATGGTAGAATCTGATGGTATCATCGGAATACGTGGCAGCAGGACCACTTTTCCTTTAAACTTCCCAGCCAAAATGGTTGCTTCAAGAATGTTTCCGGTGATCTTTTTGATGACCAAACGCGTACCGTTACATAATTGAGGTGGATTCAAATTACGGAGGAGAATAATAGGGGAACCAATCTTTAATCGAAGATTATGTGGTGGCATTTCAGGGATATCTAATGAATTTAAAAATTCAATCGGAAAATTTACACTTTCATTTTCATCAACAACAGTATCGATTGATTTAAAAGACATCAGATCGCCTGGTAACAACTGTTGTATCTGGAAGTTAATTTCGTCAACATCAACGTTTTTGGCTGCCAAAATCGCCCGTTGACTAAGCCATTCATGATTCAAATAATTATTCTGTATATCCGGGAAAATACTCTGAATCAATTCAGTTTTATCCTGAACAACAGTGCAAAAATTGTCTGGTAGTTTAATGCATTGCGTATTTGGTTGCAGTTTTATTTTACCGTTCCCAATATCTAGTAGTTGTTCGGAAAATATTAGTGCTGATGGATCATTTTGCAATTGTACTCGCATATTTATGGTCAATCGAAGTGTTTCAACACTTCGCCATAAGAATGATTGTTTCAAACATGCATTAATCTCATCCGCGAAAGTAGAGCGAGGTATAACCGGTAAGGTCTGCCGGAAGTCACCAGACAAAAGTAAGATAGCACCACCGAAAAGTTTATTATTGCTGTTTAAATCTTGCATAGTTCTGTTTAATGCTTCAAGTGAATATTTGTGTGCCATTGTGCACTCATCCCAAATTATTATAGAACTCTTCCGCAACACTGCAGCTATTCCACTATTCTTTTTGATGTTACACATTGCATCTGGTTTATTATGAACGTCCAATGGCAGCTTGAATGTTGAATGTGCTGTTCGCCCACCATCCAGTAAAGTAGCCGCAATGCCTGACGATGCTAATGCTAATGCGATTTTTTGTTGCGACCGTATTTTGGCAAGAATCAACGATATTAAAAATGTCTTACCGGTTCCACCGGGTGCATCCAAGAAAAAAAAACCGCCTTGTTCAGCAGCAACAGCCAGCATAATCCGATCATAAATAATTTTTTGTTCTGCTGTCAGTAATGGTTCACTGTTCATGATAATTGTTGCTAAACTTCCATGGTCATATTGATTTTCTCGTTGTAAATCGGTATTGACTAAGTCGGTGGCTGGACGATTAGGTGATGGCATACCATAATGATTAAATGGTAAATTTGAACTAAGAACACATAAATCCTCGATCAAGACCAATGCTTCATTGTACATCTCTGGTGTATAATCTATGTTTTGGCATTGATTTGTTTGTCTAATTCGGTGCAAGATGTCTTCTGTCATACAATTTTTATATTTTTCCCACAAAGTTTGTGCTTGCGAGGGATAACATGTCGCCAAAATAATTGCAAACAACTGACGAATGTTATTCGGTGTTGATGTCAACGCAGCATCAGCAAGCGTTAAGTCCCAATGGTTATCGTCTTCTAGCAATTGCAGTTCACGACATGCATCCTGGTATGTATTGAATACTCGACCATTAGCTGTTCGTAAAAATTCAAAAGACGTTGGTCCGGGAACATTCACCAATAACAAACGTAAATAGAAGCACTCACGTTGCTTTGGATGTACCGTGTAAAGTCTCCCCAATGTCTTAGCTTTGAATATGCCTGTAATGGAAGGATGTGGTTTTCCTTGTTTCCGTGGCTCCCATTTTTTACTGGATTTGTTCCATGTGAAATAACGTGGAACATCACCATACACCAATGTCTTCGCGAATTGGCCAAAAACTACAGGTTTTTGACACAATGTAAAAAATTCAGTTAGAGTCGTTTTCGGAGCTTCGAACGCTCTTTGGAGAACATTTTCTTCAGTGAAGTATACACGTTGACCGTTTTCAAGATGTATTGCCAGATGTTGGACAGCAGGATCTCTTTCGTGGATGGGAAAGCTGAGAATATGCCAAATAGCTTCATTGCTGCTAATGTATCTGCCCATTTGGTATCGTGCTATTTCGTCATTTTTATTTATGTTTTTTACTTCAAATATGGCCAAATCACTGCCTTTGTTTACATATTTACAAATATACTTAATTGATTTAACAGAACTGCAAAGCTCAACATTGATATGAGCTTTGTAAGTTTTTGAAAGTAGTGGTGAGTATGGTACCACCCACTGATTATCAAACTCAACTTGATTTGGAAAGTTCGGCAGTCGCATTGTAAATGTGTGGCCACCATTCTCAGTACTTCTGCGGCGATACATTGGATAACCATCAATATCCGTGATCGTGTCATTCGTATGCGGCTTTGGGAAGTTTTTTTTACATTTTCCATTTTCCATGCACGGTGACGTCATGTTGAAAACACCGCATGGCCCATGGATCATGTGTTTGGTGACAATATCAAATAATTCTTGATCAATTAATGGGTCTGGAATTTCGGCTGAAATTATTTGATCGATTTCTTCAGGACGGATTCTATCTTTAAGCCAAACCAAAATGTGGGCATGAGGCAAACCTCGCTTTTGCCACTCTATCGTATACAGCCAACAACGTGTGATACCAAAAATTGTATATTTAACAATAAAATCAATTAAGGATTTCAATTTTTGTTTAAACACACGTGCAGTTAAATCATGACGATGAATGGCTTGTTGTCCTGGCAATAGTAAAGTTTGTATCTCTTCCCAATTCGGATTACATGTGAATGTAATAAATAAATCCGGTCGGCCGTAATGACGTACGTAAGTCATCGCATCTTGTATGCATGCATGTTCCGTGCCGTTCCGTATCGACATCTGTCAGTTTTATATCTACCAGCATGTTCACCTAATGGTACTTTGTCGGCTTTTATGACGATTTGATAATTGTCATTTTGCAGTCGTGGCGAAACTCTTTTGATCAATTGAATTAGTTGATTGTGATCTTCTAAAAAATTTTCCAATAATATCACAATTGCTCTTTCCTCTGCTTGTTCAATAAAATTATACTGGCACCGAGTCGTCACGCGCTCTTCACAATCGCCCATAAAATAAAAAGGTATCGACATCTGTCAGTTTTATGACTGCCAAATAATAACGGACAAAAAATTAGCGATAAATTAAAATTGCGACTATAATTTGAGATTTAAACTATCCTATCTCTCAAGTGCACATCGAACTGCACATGGTGTTCAAATTTTATTATTAGTCCATTATTTTATTATTAGTCCATTGAGGACAAACATTGTGACACGAGATTTATATATATTAAGATTACATGCATTTCATCATTTTCTTATAAAAAGTAGGTACAGGTTGTCTGATTCATCGTTTCACGGACTAGAGGAACACCTTTTTTATTTGTTATTGATGACCTCCCTCCGTGGTGACTTACTTTCAATTATTTATTTTCTCCTATTATCAGAATCTAATCAGGTTCTTGAAAAATACTTTGCCGATGTGCCACGTCTATACGTGGTATCACTATAGCCCACCTTGACGCCTCGTTGAACATTCCCAGTCACAACAGCCAGCCTTGTTACAACCAGTCAATAAATATGTCTTTACTTGATTTTCTCAGAGCTCACTCGGTTATCCTGGTAAGCCATCCTCATATTTTTGTTTTTTTAAAGATTGACTAATCTCTTGGCACTACTTGGAAGAAAACTCACGCTTTCTGGTGATTTCCTTCCATTAATGAGTTTCTTAAATTTTTGGAAAAAGTATGAGCTAGGAAAGCCACAATTACAGCAACAGTTTCTAAAAGTAGGTTTAACCTAGACAGCATCATGCGCACGCGCCCACTAAGCATAATCGACCACTAATTAATATTATCGCGAGTACGACTAATCTAATGCTACAACCCATTCGATATATCGATGCTCTCGACATTTACAGCCAAATCAAAAACTAAAACTCATACGAACATAAAAAGCTTACTTTACCTATCCTTCGAAACATTATTGCCGTTTATCTCAGAAAAGGCATCACACGTCTCTTTATTCGGCTATAGTAGCCACGACTATGGTGAGTTCAAACACCACAACTGATGTGAACTCAACTTCAACTTATTCATCACCCGTGTTTCTCAGTTTCATTCTACACAAGCCGTTGACTCCACGGCACGATACTGGGCACGGTTTAAGTACCAGTGAAGGCAATTCCGGCAATTATAAATTAACGATCGCCGTCCTGAGAAAAAAAAATAATATAAAATGTAGATATGTTAGGATTTAATTACGTACAGATATATTTTTGTATTATTTTGGGATTTTTTTATATCAAACTGTAGCCCATCCGCAATTCGACTGGAGAGCGTAAAGTGTAATCATTTTTCTGTAAGCAATCGGTTATTTTTTTTTTATTACAATGATTAACTAATTACAATATTTTGTAACTAGTTGTTAATATGCAATCTAAAATTGTGTATATTTTCCACGATGCGTCGAAAACGACTAATTATTTATCGCGTGCAAGTCCGGGCCGTTTGAACTATATGACTGAATGCCTATCGCCAAGACTGACTAATCAACGGATGACTGACACGATCACCGTATAGTCGTAAGACCTTTTCAACTGACTAAAGTGTACTTAATTAAATGTGTTAAACTTTTTATTATTGACCATCTGGAACGGCTTATCGTGAAACGCTTGTTATAAGTAAATAAAAAAAAATGTTTTATACCTTTTTAAATCAATTCCAAGAAAAGTTTGAACATCAGGTTCAAGCGATCCACGACGAACCTCTCGACAAAATTAAACATATCGCACAAGCGGCACTTGCGATTTCCGTTAGTTTTTGATTATATTTTAAAATTGTTTTTCTCGTAATTGAGAATGTGATTCATGTTTGATTGTTACTATAGATCAACCTCTGAACGGACATTAATGATTTGAAATATATACACCACATGTGCACATGTGTCGCGAAAGAGGCGACGTCTTTTTTTGGAGCCCATATTCAAAATTTGTAAAACCGCTAATTCTGCAATTACTTGTTTTCGGTATTAATACACATTAAAAACATTTCTTATTTTATTTACAACGAAAGAATGCCCAGTATAGGCTTAAAAATGTGACATTAAAAATATTTTTAGATGTAATATTTCATATTCCTAAAGATCTATCTTCATATGCCTTTTAATTTATTATCAAAAATTTCTGCAAACTTGCCGATGTCGTAGGCTTTTGGAAATGGGCACAGCTTAGCGACATTCCGCTATCAATTCGACTCAATTCCAAGTCTAACGTCGCAAGTCGCTGCGACTGATAATATTAACAACCTTTACGGTGATATCGTCGAATTACCTAATCGAATACACGAGGAAATATAGTCTGATAATAAAGTTTAATTAAATGCTATGGAATAAAAAGTCTTTAGAGCGATAGTGTTATAGTTATTTGATATTCTAGTAGTCGCATGTTCTAATCCTATATTTTTTATGTTCATTTTTGTCCAATTAAATATCTGTTATTTGTACGCGGTAGTTTAGTGGTTAAAATGCGTTAGATTATTGACCCAAACGTCGCGGGTTCGAATCCAGATCATACCATTTTTAAGATCTCAAGTATAGACCTTCATTTGCGGTCGCCGACCTTCCTCCTTCCCAAAAAACACCCAAAAGGCAGGTTCGTAGGAATTGAAAAGTGAAAGCGCCCTCTGCCGCCCTAGGACGAGACCTGTACGGCCTATTAGTAAATCTCTAATTAGTGAACTAATAAATTAGTAAACTAGTAATTAGTAGAACTGATTTATATAGAAAAACAAAAACAAATAATTAGGTTATAAAATTGAATATTTTTAAATAATTTTACGTACTATTTGTTATATTAAATATGAATAACAAACTAAAAATGGAAAAAATAAAAATAATATTAGGTATTTGCAAAAAAATATTAAAAAAACTTATCATTTCGAAATATTTATCCAAAACAGGCCGAAAAAAAGTTTTTCGATGGATTATAAATTAATTTTCACATCGAATATCGTACCCCTGAAATTTAAGGGTTAGGTAGGTGATGCGAGGGGGATGAGTTTTTTTTTCTCTTGTTTTTCTCTTGTGTGGGGTTTAAACTAAAGTATTTTATCAAGCTGCCTAAAATAAATTGTTTCTTGCCTCGTTTAATAATTAATCAATGCTTTATTTACAACATATTACATATATTTCTCATCACTTTTTATCTACATCATTTTTTGCGCGGATAGTTTTTTATGCGAATTATTATTACCTATGCGTTGTTGAAAGACTAATAAATTAATATTCCGGCCAACATTAATTCATCTTTCTACTAATATTTATATGGTAATATTTATATAAATATTTTACATGATTTTTATTTATTTAGAATGACACCAAACAATGATACCAACATAAGTAAATTACTCTAATTATGTTTATTCGTTAAGTTTTAAAAAGGGTTTTTAGAGCTCGTTCGTGGATTAAGTTCTAAGTATATTATAAAAAGATTTCTTACCGCCTGTCTCGATAATTTCTTTACAGTAACCTCCAAAGTATAAATAAATATACAAAAAACTGTATTACCACCACACAGGATAAAGAAAAACGCATAATAATAGAAAACTTGTTTTTTTATGATTTTTCGATACATTCAGGTTAATTTATTAAATTCTAAAGGTAAGCATGCTTTTAGGGTGTGTCCACAATAATGGTAATTTCAGGTCGCCTTGAAAACGGCTCAACATACATATTTCGATATAATTCAGTAATTATACCTACTTGACGAAAACCAAACTCTACAAGTGTTAAGTATATTTCGAAGTACTCACTCAGGAGTACTATTCAAGAGGGAGTATTCAGAACTATGTAAAGCTAAAAAAAAAAGTTCTTCTATGTGGTACTGTGATTTAAAAAGAGTAAGTATTCGAGTAAAAAAATAAAAAGCAAAATTATTTTTTTTTATGTACAATAAATTAAGCAATATTTCTATAATAATGTACCTAATTTGAAATGAGTGAACGTACTATGGGGCCTTTAGAAATAAGAAAGCGTGGATTTTCCGTGCGTTATGCGTTTAATTTTATTTCTGTTACAAATGTATAAAAAAAACTTTTTATTTGATTTGTTTAATTTGTGCAGTTTTGTAATAATATAAAGTTCCTCGGGGCCCTCTCAGGCCAGGGTCCCCCGGCATTTTGCCAGTTCGGGCATCCTATAGCTACGCTACTGACTCCTTTCGGCAATAGCTACAGCAAAAGTTAGACTGTCGCTGAGTTGCAACTTGCAGTGACGACTGACCATCCGTGCGATTGACAAACAAAATGACGTCACGCTATCTGAGTGTTGGCCGAGCGCAGCCCGCGTCCGATGCCAACATTGCCAACTCAAAAAATCATCGCTAGCCACTGCAACTGATTCCCCTAAATTATCGCCGCGTTCTATTAGAATCTGAAAAACATTCCAAGTGTATTCAGCTATTATAATCATCGTGAAAACTAACAAAAAAAAAAAAAAAAATTGTATTTCATTCGTAAGCACGTTTATTTTCGATGGTTAGAACTAGAAATTTACAATTTCAAGAAAATACGAAAATTTGAGGACGATCTTCGGGTGAATGTACTCTCAATCGTTCTAATCGCATGAATACTTAAAAATCTTGATTTTGGAAAGTGTTAGTTTACCTCGCACTCTAAAGTATGACAAAGATAAAGCAATCAGTGCAGTTGTGAAGCAGATATGAGATAATATAAATAAAATTTAATTAAACAAATACCACTTTATGGAAGTATTTATTATTTATTATCTGTTGAATACGCGACAGCGCGGCGCATGAAATAATCTCTCCGTACTAATCTAATCTAATAAAGTTAAATACGATTATCGAATACTGACATCAATCAAAGTCTAAAAAATAGAGGAAGAGTAATTTTTAAATAACTACATTCATATGTTAATAACTTACTAAAACGAAATATAGAAATTTTAAATAAATAAATTAAAATCACTCTTTTGAAAACGGTCCAAAAAACAATTAAACATGTTATATTAGAAGAAGCTGAACCGGCGAACTTCCTACCGCCTCAGAATCAATAAATGTTGTGTTAACTTATTAGCTGAATTAAGTTTCAGTTTTTTATTAAGAATACATAAAATGAATTAGGTTTAATAAATGTACAGAAATCAAAATGATATGTATTTTAATTATTAATGCGCGCACAATGACAAATGTGATAACTTCACAAAGTGAACATCTTCGAAGGTAACTTACTGTTTAAAAATAGAATTCCACAGAATTTTCATACAAAATGTATGAGGAAATGAATTTTCTTTATATTTTTTTTCGTGAATTTTCCAATCTTTTAATAGTTATTCTGCTGTTCAGCGCGACGACAAATCCACCAAATAAAAGATTATAAATCGTTTTATTTAAGGGAACAGAAATATTAAAAATACTTATCACGCACGTAAGACGTTACTAATAAGAAGCTTAATAGGATAAATTACATATATAAAATACATCATACATACAATAAACAGTGCATATTATTATCTGTGTGTTACATACAATATACAGGATGTCGCCAGACCATTTCCGAAGACTTAAAGGGGTGTTGTGTAACCTATTATAAGTAAGAAATGATATAATAAAATGCGGAAAAAAGTCATCCCCAAATTAATAATATTTTTTTAAAATATGGTGTAAAATTTGATCAGAGTACGAATTCCTACACCGCACCGATCGATAATGACCTGTCCACCGTTACGGCGTGCGGCGACAGCCATGATGAATTTTGATATTATTTCTTAACAAATAACACTAGAAATTTTAGGACTAATTTGCTCTTTTTTATCGGGAATGGTCTTGGGACACGGTGTATACTATAAATATATAATTCTTATAATGGTGTTACGTAAATTTAAATATTAAATATAAAAAAAAAACGATTATAATTGTTCGGTTAAATTGTCGATTATAATTAATTATATTATTTACGTGGGAATAATTTAACGATAGTATGTATGTAAGCGCGGAAAAATTTATGCAAAATCGATTCGTGGGACTAAAATTCTCTGAAAACTCTATTAGAGAAGAGAAAAGAAGATACACGCCTTTCAATATCGTTTGACAGAAAACTTTTCTATTTAAGATCATAAGGTTTTGAGCTACTATATTAGGGTGACACTAACTATAATAAAATTTTAATTTTAGTGTTGTATTTTTGACAAAGATCAAGTGGGTAGAGGCGTATTTTAATTTTTTTAATGATATAATGACATAAAAAATATTTTTAGCAGCATATCCCTCATACATGATACATAGTGTCACCCGCGGGATCCTTTGACATATTTTTCTAGTAATACTTTTTTGAGGCACTACACGATTTTTCCTAGACAGGGAATGAATCTAATGCGACACACCCATCCGGTTAAACTCGGGAGGACGCTCGGGGGTGATGTTATCATGCTGATTTTGGTGATTTTCGGGACGATTTTTTTTATATTTAAATAGGCGCGCGTAAGCATCGATGAATGTAGATGCCGGTATACAGTAATAATTTAGAAATATGGTTTAAAACATTATTAGGAAGTTGATGAAACCTTTAATCTACTTCGTTACATAAGTTTTACTTCTAACACGCGTAGTGTAACTATACACAGTGTTTTTATACTAAAAACGAACATTAAAGTAGAAAAGCATATTGCTGCAACTGCAACAACTAAAAATGTGCAGTTCGAGGTCATAACTCTAAAACCACATTGTTTTTAGGATTCTGTACCTGAAAAAACCTTGAGGTCCGTACGCTGTCTGTTACAAGCGTTTTATATAAAAAAGGAAGTGACGTATGCATTTGAAATTTGTCTTTCGAACGCGCAGATATTTCAAGTCATGAAATATTTTTATTTATTTTTAATAGCGGTTAATTGGGCTCACCCCAAAAAAACAAAATATCTTGTATTGTGTATCGTTTGCAAGTCTACTTTTAATTCATTAAATCGTTTTGTTTGATAATTTATTTATAAAGATATATGTATCATGTATAGCTCAAAATGTACGAATGAGAATTGGAGATTTTAAAATGGTCTGGCTTAGAGTAGAGCTCCAATTGCTCCCGACTTTACCAATTTTTGCTCAGAGACTAATATTATAAAAACAATAATAAACATTGTTTTTATTAGTAAAACTGTTTTTAAAATTAAATAGAAAAATGTCTTCATAACAGATATTTGCTTATATTGTTCTGTTATGAACTGAATTTATAAGAAAATATATTAGAGGACAAACTTTATAAATTACACCCTTATAAACGACCGATAAACTAAATTGACTAGTTTTCGCCAGCTTATTTTATTGAACATCGAAAAACATGTTTTGACACCCTTCAACATGTGATTGGGTGTCAAAGCACCCATATTTCTGTAGATACATACTACACTGCTTAAATTTCGACATACCTAGTTTTAAGTTTTTTTCAGACATACCTACCAGTTAAGAAAGATTCTTCGTTAGGATGAATTATGATCAATATTTTCTTGTTCTTCCAATTGAAATATCAGAACCTTTAATAATTTTAAAATGCGTGTTATTATTTTTCATTTCTTATAAAAAATAAAAATAAAAAAATATTTTATATAAGAATCCAGCGGCCACCTAAACTTCCTTAAAGTCTGAAGATATACATACAATTGTTGTGTAATCCTGATGTCGAGATTTACTATTATTTATTCAATTTTTCTATTTATATATATTTTTTTATATTTAACTACATTTTATATTTTTCAATCCTTTCGCTTAAAATAATAACACTAATAAATACATAAAATATCTAGGTACCCCTCTTTAGAACTCTTTATTAAATCATTGTTGTCACATGTGGTATGTTTGCCTATAGCTTTAAATGTGATTAATAGATACATTTATTTTTTATGTATATTAAGATGAATCATTTCATTGAAGTGATAATATGAATTAATTGTTTAGGCTTATTTACCAGCCATTTAGGCAAATAGACTGATTACTTTAATTTGAAATTCGGTGCTAAATTTGTCCGCAGATAAGTGACGTCACAAAAGGCAGAAAAATGCAGACCGCAAGAGGTTCGCTCGAATGCAAATCGTGCAATTTCTTACTAAGCGATTGCAAGATTTGATAGTTAGGCGAAGCGTTTGCGATTTAGAACGGCTTAAGCAGCTGATGTGGCTGACATTGAGTTCGCTGTTAGAAACTGCCTTAAAGGCCATGCCGGCCCTTATGTTCTTAAGCTTGGGATTATGGCTATCTGGCGGTCATCCTACAGCGGTTCCTTACATATTTAAACCCATTGTGCAAAATCACAATGGCTTTTAAGAAAAAAAAAAATGCCTTACCGACGCCACCACTCTAAAAAGTGTAAAAAATGTGTAACGATTCGGGTATGTTCATTCTTTACTTATAGCTTGAACGTCTTGATAACTTGATAAACATTTTTATAAATTAAACCCTAAATTATTCTTCTTAATATTGGAAGTGCCACAGGATGTATAGGAAAATATGTTTTTTGTTCCAGTACCTAAGGGCGACATAATCTGTACGCGTTGAAATTATAGAGAATCGAATCCGCACCGCCGATTTAGAAGCGGGCTTTTAGACCACAATGCCGGTGATTTTATTTAACGTAAAAATATTTATCATATATAAAAATATTATACCACTACAGACATTTATCAATTTAAAAAATGTCGTCTTACCCACCCGACTGTAAAATATTTATAATTTAATCTATATTCGTAAAAATACGGTTAAAACATTATAAAGGAGACGGGTCTTAAATTTTGAGACCCTGAAATAGTTTCGCTTGTCATCTCTAAGCGGAACAACCCAATTTTATAAATATACTCTTTTATCTACTTCGCCCATAGATAGCGTGGTCATGTGAGCAGACGCAAACCAAAAATCATATGTTCGCCCATTTTTTTACGAATATTTTTCCTGGTATGATGCGCATTCTAAAAATGTGATAGGTGAATAAAGTGAATTTTATGTTAATATATCTTATTTATTTTAATTGCACAATTTATAATAATGATGCTCTGAATATTTTGTTATTTTTTGTTTACCTTCATAATTTATTAAATAATACCTCCTTTTCATTTGATGACAATTTTACTACACAATTGACAAAATACTTTTTTTTCGTAGGTATTATTTTGCATTAATTTTACTTGCCTCCTAAATATTTTTATTTATTTATTAGCGAATATTTTGCTCAAATAAATAATACGATGACACTGTTTTAGAGTATTTTACACTTAAAACAAAAAAGCTGAAACCAAGTTACTTAATGACCGATTGTATATTCTATAGAAAATATATTCTATGGAAAGAGCTTCGAAGGCAATGTGTCCTTCCGGCCACACCTCATAAAAATCTAGATCTAAGTCTAATCAGGCAAATGCTTTTTTACTGTCGGAGTCCCGTAGTACACTTTGAAACCGGCCCCTGTCGGCAACATACGCCGTCATGTGCCGTCATTGAGTAATGTGTAGTAAAGCCATTATTTAATAACCGGTGACACGATGTAGTAATTCTCTTACTTGCGCGTGCCACATATGCATAGGCGTGCGCGCGTGTGCGTGTGGCAAAGCGTAGGTGCGCCATATGCTGATCCAGAAATAACTGGATGATTTGAGAAGCATGCTCTGTTTTTTTTTCTTGACATTTATATATTTATATTATTCATTTTTATCACTTAGTAACATTTAATCCTATGTACTATTTAAACGTCGAAACAATAAACCATAAATTTTGGTCAGGAATAAAAAATAAACATACAATATCTAGGCTGAATCCTTTTCCCTGTATCCTGGCTAAATAAGAGTTACTGAGCATTACTAGGAGGTAAGGACCTACCATTCAAAGGATATTAGAGTTAATTACCAAACCGTTAATTAGAGTGTTTTTAGATAGCTCGACCACATATAATTAATAAGCGTACAAAAATAATTCCGAGATGTAGATAGGGAGGAAAATAGCCTAGACGCAAACCGCATAGAAGAATAAATTTTACAATGTAGAAATAAAAATTTTCAATAATATTCAATTTAAACCTAAAGAATTTTATGCCATTGTCATTAAAATGATTAAACTGTGAGCTTTTCATAATGAATTACGTGTTTCGTGGATGTTTGAGACTTAATGCGACATATGCATATTGTGTTAGTTACTAATGGTTGCCAATTTCTTCTTACCAGTTATCCAATCTAAAAACACTATATAATCAATAACCAAAGTTAAAATAGGCTTTTTGAAGTTAAATAGTGTTCGCGTTAGGCCACGATTGAGCAGGCATTACCCGTGTTCCAAAACAAAATCATGAAGTAACAAAAAATTAAAACTTTTGAAATGATCAAATAAACTATGAACAACTATCGAACCCCAAATCTGAGCGAGGAGTAATCTTCAAATGATACCTTCTGTGGTTGTTTTACAACTACAACGCTTACCATCGTGTGCACAATAGTTTTATTAAATCTAAATCTGAAAGTTACTCTTTTTTCTCTTACATTTTTATATGACGGTTTGTCATTATAATGTCTTTAATACTAATGATAATACTATAATACTTATATTAATGAATGATGTGATTGTGAAAATATTCTGACAACTGAGCTTATCAGCTTGACCTACTTTTCAAAGTCTTACTTTAAGTTTTTGAAAATGTGGCTACCCTACACGACAGACGTCACCGAACGTACGCGCATTGTTTGTATGTGATTAAATGATGAGCGAGAGAGAAGTATAAAATTGCGGCTACTCGTCACCCTCGCACGTTCCAAGGCCGATATCGTACATCACTCACTATGAGTGTTGTTAGACGCATGTATCCTAGTCTACTATCACATGACACGAAAGCGACTGAAAATTTTTCATTTATTTTTGTGTCAGTTTAGTTTCAACAGAACGAGGTGACCGCTTTGAACCGAAGCGATAACTTTGCTATAATTAAGATATCAAATAATCCGGTCACTTTCATTCACAGTTGTGTGTTAAAAATATTTTAAAGGAATTAAATGCACTTATTTATAATATCGTTATATTAATTATTTTTATATATAGAAAGAAAAGAATAATGAATGTATAAAAGAATAGCAAGAAACAAGCAAATAATTATATTTTGATAATACCTAGTATCTTACAAAAATAAAGCATTTTTTTTTAAATTAAAGCATTGGATATAAAATCAAACGAAAAATAGTTTGTTTGTGTATGGACTCTTTATACATAATATTTTATATTGTTTAAAAGGCATTAAATCATCTCGCAAAATACTTGACATATTTTTGACAATATATTTCTTATTTTTTAGTACTATTATCTATTAATAAATTGATAAATAATTTGAAGAGTACTAGAGAAATAGCAGATTGCCGGTTTAAACCCAGTGATAAATTTTATAAAAATACACTGTAAACACTCGTCTCCCTCTTTCATTAGTAAAATATTTTGCCAAATAGTCTATTTAGTGAGATAAAAAAAATATATAAATATCTATTAAAGTACTATGATTAAATAAAAAAGTATATTTAAAAAATAACGGTTAAATGCAAACTGAGTTTACATGCCGAGGTTCCCGTCCTGAATACTATTACTTATATTTATTATATTATGAAATCATTGTCCCAAATATTTGTCATTGCTATGAAAATAAATGTATTTCATAAAAAAGACAAGGGAGTCACGGGGTGGGGAGGGGATAATTTTGCATTCAAATAGACAAATATAACAAAACTATCTATATAACGAATATAGTCTGTTTAGTGTTATGGAATAATAGAATGGGGAGGAGCGTGTTTTAGGTCGCTAGAAATGTTGACTAAAGCAGTCATAGATAGGAAGCAGCCCTTACCGCTTTCCTTTTGAGTAGTTCTGGTGCATTGAACGTATGACACCACTGCATTTTACAAGGCGGGTGCAATGCAAACCCAATGTGCGTACTAATTACGAATCGCGCCAGTTTCATTTATCGCACCGATAATAAACAACTCTAAAAAACTAAATATTTTAATTTACCATGGATTCTAAAGCAAGAACTAGATTTAAAAAAATAGTACACTATAATAATTACGAAATAAATTAATTATTTCTTAGTATATACTATGTCCGTACAAGCTTGTTTTACTAACTTTTTTATTATTAGATGTTAGTAGTACAAGCGGTAGAAATGTGTAGAAGAGGCTTACAATAAATTGCCACACGTTTTGGCGTGAAGGTGTTGGCTTTTTTCGATGGCGAATTGACACTGGTGATGTCGTCTCTCACACATGCAGTCTGTGCCAAACCAGGTGAAGGTTGTGGCTGTAGTGGTGAGGGCGATAAATTAGCAGATACATATTATTTAGAAATACATTTTACGGAAAATATTTGTAATAGTATGCAAGTAGAAATTTTAAAATTACAAAAGAATTAATCGCACTACGATAATAAACCAAATCAAACTAAATTCATAATATCTTGTCGGATTAAACATCATAATGTAACATTTAGAAAATTGTGTCTTATAATCGGCAATATCCTAAGGAACCTTCACCACTGACTAACTATTGGATGTTGAGTCCCCAGATGTGTGCTAGCTTTGTAGTTTTAACCCTTATTTTAGAAGTAGTCTTGGGAAAAGACTTAACTACATCTTTGACCTGGAAACACTCATCGAAAAGGATTGGTAAATAAGACACGCAATTTCTGACAGAGGAGCGAGGATTATTAATCGGAGGACGCCTATATGATAAAGAGGGAGGCTGTTCCAGGAGGTACTTTGTCATGGAATATATATAATAATAATAATTTATTTGTTGGCTTTTAAATTACACAAACATATTTTCAAAATTACCTAACTAGGCAACGCTCGTACTAAGGTAGGTAATATTTGTTGTAGATTATTAAATGTTTCAGGTCGAAGAACGAATTATATTGTTTTTGATTTAAAACTCACTTACAATAGTTTACATAATTTGAGTTTATGGTATAATAATATAATATATTATAGCAATATTAAATATACAACTATACACACACTCATATTCATAAATAGATATTATTGCTATAGATTAGATATGACATATTTTATAAACGTATAAAGATTAAAAAATAAACTATTATTAAATATGAAATAAAATACTTAAAATGAAAATCTGCGTATCGTTGATATTTATAAATATGTACAGTGTACATGCGATATATTCCCAAAAAAGAGTTATATTGCGGTATGTAATTAATTAACATTTCTGATTTTTATTTATGCCTTTTTATTTATTACAATAGTTAATATTAAATAAAATAATAATATGCGTTACCAATACCTATGTATGTAAAATTAAAAACTGCATCAGTAATTGTAATCTACCTTGGAACGGGCGTCGAGTGAGTATTGTGTGAGAGACATACAATTTGATGAAATATAAATAATTTCATTAAAATGCAATCAGTAAAATATAATAAAAGAATCTGATGGTGTTTCAACACTAATTCAGGTGTGCATCGCTCAACCCGCTCAACCGCTTGCCTCCCTTGATTCCCCTCAAATGCCCTGTTGCGGTTAAAACTAAATTCTTAAAACTAAACTATTTTTATACTCACTCTTAACGGGGTGGATCGATCCTTAGGCGCAGTGTGGTGGTTGATCGTTGGGTGGAATATTTGACCTACCCTAGATATCCCTAATATTCATAGACAAAAACCCACCACCACCACCAAACTAGAAATTTATAAATTAGGTGTAATTAAGTATTTAATGATACAGGCCCTGATGGTATGTTGTATTTTTTTGTGAATTATAAAATATTTACTGAATTAAAAATGAGTAAAAGCAGAAATTTCTCTTTAGGAATATCTCTCTAGAAATTTTAGGTTGTGAGTAGTGATGCGTGTATTATTTCCTATAAAAGTTAACATTTTATTTTTTACAGCAGTTTTAAATTATTACATGACAAATTTTTCAAAAAATCCCTGCTTTTTAACTAAATATATTTTAGGTATTTTTCTGAGGCATAAAAATTATGTTATAAAGTGTAGATTTAAAACCCGTTAGCTCTAGATTAAAAGCCAAACGCCTTAACGAATTTAATAATTTAATAAGTATTTTTTCTAATAGCGAAATCATTTTTGAGAAATCATTAACGTTAAATAGCAAAACTGATATGTCTTTATGATTATTTAATGTAGTAGTTTTCGATAAGAATTAATAAAATACCCAATTGAATATGTAATGTATCATTTGTCATTTGTTTCATGTATTATAATTGCTTTTAAAATAGTGGTTAAAGTTTGTTAATTTTTGATAAAAATTTTAATAATATAATTTTCATAATAATTTAATACATTTATAGATAATGAAAAATACAAAAGAATAATAAATTGCGAATGCCCTGGGTACTGAGTTTGAGGGGCATATATCTTACACCCTGGTTATCTTTCGACTTAGTTTATATGGTTTTGAGTTTTTCTCGGGAGTTCTTATAAACAGACAAATATTCAACTTTCTGACGTTTTAAGTCTTTAAGCTGCAGCATAAGGACGGAAAGACAAACATGCTGACCATTTTTCCTAATTGTATACCTACATCACACTTTCGGAGTTAAGGGGGTTTTTTTTCGTAGGTACATTTTTAATAAAAACAAAACGGCCATAGCAAAAATAATACATTTTATATAATATATTGCATACAAATGTTTTTTTTAGTGGCTCACAGATAAAAATGTAGTAATAATCTGACGTTTACTATACTGTTCCGTTATATTTACCAATCTCTTCATATGCCTTTATGCCTTACTTTCGAAGATAAAGGATGGTGGGGACATATTTTCGTCGTGAGCAGATTAAGGCACAGTGTGTGTATAAGTGGGAAACAATATAAAATTATATCAAAACTTAAATCTTGAATTAAATGAAATTTCCCAAAATAAACACCTCTAAGAGCTACACATTGCAGGCCTATGTACCTAAACCACCAAGGTGGAAAGAATTAAAACATGTGCCATTACGCGGAATATTGAAAACTTACTGTTTACAATACTGGATCAATGTTCGACCTAATTAAGGTCTGTTTATCATTTAGAAATTTATCATTATGTTGTTCTACAACAAACAAATATCATCCTAACAGCTGTCAATAAAAGTAGAACAGCCATTGTTTATTGTCGCGCCTGCGCATAGCTGCAGAGCATTTTAACGGGTTTTCGCCACCAAATCGCGTCGCTTCCAGGACAACCACAACTACCACACGTATCTGTATATTTATTACACATACGCATTTTAGAAAGATAGCTAAGTTTGATTTAAGATTAAATTAAAGGGCGTTACATTATTTGTGGAAAATTAGGTATGTAAATTTTGTTTATGTTGTTGAGTTTCAAGCAAAAATCTTGGAAGATTACGCAAATAGGAAAAAATAAGTTCAAAAAATTAAGAAGCGATGGCTGCTATTCAACGAAGGCAAAAATTCTCTAAGCGAGCTAAAAGTCATGAACGCACTTCAAGACTTCATGTTTAATACTTGTAGAAGTTCCGAGTTAGTACACAAAGGTAAACAAGTATCCGGAAAGGCATACATTTGGTGCAGATAATTTGCAACACATGCTAACATCGTTATATATTTAGGGGATTCGTCAATGAGAATAAGCTAGTTATGGTGCTGAAGAATTAATTTGTGATGGTTAATCCTAGATCGTTGTCAGTGGTGTTACATCGTAACTATAAAGTTTGACCCATTACTCATTACAGCATTTCAAACCGTGAATGGTCGAATCCAGCGAACAAAAGTTTCACTAAATTTGAAAGAATCGCGATTCCAATGTTGGCGGCACGCATATCAGAAAACATGGATTTGGCATGTTTTCGGTGCGAGTTTGTTGGCGCGAACCTAGCCACTAAGAGCTGTTCTCGACACTTCTTCGAAGGGAACTATCCACTTGTTATTAGTCGAGAAGCGTTGAAGGTTTCCTGAATTATTCGCTTTAAGTATAAAACTTGAAGGTTTTCTGACTCAATCCACTCAATCAGGGAATATGCAGTTTTGTTGATTGGCAGCCATTGCTTAATGTTTTTTTTTTTTAGCAAAATATTATTAAATATATTTTAATCTTTGAGTAATTCGCCGCTAGATTCTACCTAGCAAACGCTCCAATAAAAATAAAAAGAACGAAACTGTTTTATAATTGAATATGTCAATTGGAAAAATTGGGATTGACTGTATTTATATACTAGATATCCGTTGAAATCTAAAGTTAATTATGGGTGCGATGTTTTTGACGTTTTCTGTTTTATCTATATCCTGATCTGTTGTAGAAGTTTGCACTACCAATATTCTAGACTAGCCGCCGACTGAGCAGTTTCAAAGACTTAGTCTTTATATCCGCCAAACCAAAGAATAGTCAACGTTTATTTTTATAAAAAGCATACAAACATGTGGTTCATTAATAGAAAACATAAAAGCAATACAGAAACAAAATAAAGCATAAAACACAATAAAAAACAATAAAACAAAAATACAACTACAACAATATAAAAATACAATAATACCACTAGGACAAAACAATACTGTATTTTTTTTTCATTTAATTTTTTTTAATTTTAAATTTTAATTAACATTAATTTAATTGTCTTAATATATACATTTTACTTTTATAACCTTGAATAGGTGCGAAGATTATCAGCGAGCGGAGGACTAAAACCTCCAATATTAATAGTACCAATAATAGTTAAAATCATTTGTCCTCTTAAAACTACTAATCAATTTCTCGTTTGATGAAATGTGTCATCTGGGTTAAAACTTAAGTAGCACCGTCGAAATTGAATAAAAATACTTAATATATCAATTAAAATAAATAATTATTCATATCGATTTTTCAGTTATTATCGATTATTTCTGTAAATTTATTTATTATTATTTAATAATAAAATATATCTATGGATTATGGTACTTTGTTAATTTTGAAACAGGTGTATTAACCGTATGTTCAAAATCAATTCAAAATATTACTTGTAATAATATTATTGCAACTGTATATCTATACCTATGTCATAATCATTTTATTCTATTGATAACGAAAGTTCAAGGATATGTGACGCACTCAAACTAGTAGTACAAAGTTCGCCGCGGATCATTATATTTTATTTATTTATGTATTCAATAAATTTACACTTTTTTTTAAAGTTATACTTCTTTGCGCCCGTTGTACTCATTGGGATGGGATGTTGGTCGAGAAACCGCGTCACGCGTTAGGAGTAAAATCTGTAGAGTGCCTTTTTATGCGTTTTTCGTATATTCGTATACTTACGTATAATTTGTGAAAAAAAACCCAGCCGGGGACCTAATGACGATTTCTAATGAACAGCCAGAAAATAACCAAGTTGAAAGAATGTTTATAGAAGAAATTATTGATAATGATAATGTATAGGTGTATAGTGTAATAATTAAGTGACATAATAATATATTGACGAGAAATAAATTGAATAACAGAGAAAATGTCTTATATTTCATGTATATATCCTGTGTGTGTGTTTGTGTGAGTGGGTGTGTGCGAATGGCCAAAGAGTATAACTTCCAGCGTCTGATCCGACGCAGACCCAATTTTATTATGCACAGCCAAGTCTAAAACTTATCTGCTGGAAACAAGGTATGTAATATACAGATATATTATTTTTTGGGAAATATGTTCACATTATTTGTTTCTGTATTTTACACGTCCTTAACAAGATAAATATAATCTTTTTATATTCATTTTTATAGTATAGTAGTAATTACAAACAAAAATTACCTATATAAAAAAAACAAATAGCAGACCTGGTGCGATTAATCGTGAGTACGATGTAGGTATTAATGACGGGCCGTTCGGCGGACTGATACTGAGATAAAATGGTTCCATTGATATTCCAGAATTTCATCTTTTTGGATGTATTCTTGGCATAAAACAACCACCTTAGATATTTAAATTTTACGCTTGGCTGGTGTGATAAGGGATCGGTAAATGAGAGTGAGAGAGTCTGCCCGAAGATACGTCCTATGCGACCGATGACAACTAAGAGACCAACACCACAAAAAGCCCAATTCCTCCCTACCTTTACACAGACGTTATCTAAGATACACACGAACCCGAACCCTAAAACCATTTTCAGCGCTTCAACTGGTTACGAAAATCATCACTGTGGGGGTGGAAAGCAGGATCCGATAAATTACTAGGTTAGGTAGGCAGGCTGTCAAAGCAAACCAAAGTCTTTAATGACCTGTAGGTATTGACTGAACCCAGAAGAGGACCCACAGAGAAAGGCATTGCGCTCAATATATGTGACTGACGCTTGGGTGATCCAAATGAGATAGATTATTAAAAATGAGCAAGTCAGTTACCAGTCAATGGGTAGGTTATTATATTAAATACTGTGTAATATAAATAAAGTGTAATATATTAAATAAATGTACATTTTCTTAAACAAAAATATACATAAAAAAGTGTAGGAAGTCAATTGCTTAATGTCAATCGGGTGTAATAAAATCGGACACACTATGAATAACGGACATCCGGATATCATACCAAATTTACTCTCAAACTATAAAAATGGAATATGGGAAAAAACTAATTTCTTGGCTCGATCAAAAACTTGATAAAGAATGTGATTATATTTCGAATAATACATTATTTTGATTGCTATTAATCTATATAATTTATACGTGAACTTTGTACCCTTCTTTAAACATATTGCGCGCATAGAGGAGTGTGAGATTTGGCATGGTTAAAGTTTATATGAAGAAAAAGTGCAAAAAGCTAAAATGTATCTATAATTTGTGTTACATATACATTAAATTTAATTAAATAAAACATTCGAACTGACAAAGCGCTTAGAGCTGTGAATTTTGTGTGATTTCAAATGTTTCTTTTTCAGTAGTCTGTCAATATAAATGTAGCAATGTCAAGCAAAAATAATTATCAATGCCATCTTTTAAACTTTTATGAATGTCAAACCTAATTTTATACAAAAATATAAATATTGACAATGAATAGTATTAAAAAAATTGTATCAAAAAATAAATACAAATACAAGCTGTATTTTTTGTTTTTTTTTCCAACTGTTACTAACATTAAATTTACACGCGTAAACATATTCATGCCACAAATGGCACCAAACTCACTCCACGCACAGTACACAATATTTAAGATTTGATTTAATTTTGATGTTTTCGACCATATTCATATTTGGTACATTTTTTTGGCCATGTAAATGTAGTATTAGAGAATTATCTTCCTGTATCGCTGTTTTATACTTTCATAAATAAATAAACATTTTAAAGGTATTAGAGGAAATTAAGGCAAACAACACGCGCTAATGACGTATTTGTACATGCTCGCAGCTGGTAATGGAACAAAATTAAAAAAAAACAATTGCAATGTTTATAGAGGTATACTCACCTCATTATAGAGGTATAAGAATCTTAATACCTCTCATAATAATGAAGTACGGTTGAATATCGAACTCTGGGCGACCACTAGTTCGCAAACGCGTTGCGTTGAACTTCCATACCCGGTAATAGGAGTCGTATCTAGTTCAGCATAAGATAGACTTTCATAAATTCTTTTTTTGATTCTACAATACACATTTTGTATTTACCGTATTTGCCAGCTGCATTGTATTTAGATTTGGGACTGCACTTACAATCAATGCAATTAACTGTCATCCATGTTGACCGGTTTAAAGCGAACGACTCATATGCATATATTATATAGATACGTACTGGTGCATTGTGTTTTCAATGAATACGACGATGCCATTCATAGATAATTGAGTATGTTCAGTCACATGTCGGCTGTTCTGTGCTAGACTATGAGTTGACAGTTTTATAAAAGGTATCTCAAATTAGATTTTTTGTACATACTCACAATAGCCTTTTATTGCAATCATTTTATAGCAATTTTTTAAATACTACTACTACTTGGTACTTATACTAATAAATCTCAGGTTTACTTTTCAAATTTTTCAATTCCAGCGAAATACGACTCAATAGGGTTCTCATTTATTTCGAGCAGTTTTCTTTGCAGTTCTTTCGTAGAATTCAGCTAGAAGGTCAAACCTTAAATGAATACAACATTTGGCTGTAATTTCATTTTTAATCGTTTTCTGTTATAAAGAAAAATTACCTAACATTAGTACTCGTAGTTTGCTGGTCACAAAACGAATGTAGGTTTTTACAAGACACGAGCATTTTGGCAGGTATGCTATCATAGTCTTATGTAAAAATTACACCTTCACGTTCCATTTACATACAGTAACCCGTTGCGTCCCTGACTACAGGCGTTTTCTCATAAAACATACATCGACCAATCTATACGCCGCCGAAGAGAATATTGATCGAAGAAAGTTTGCTTCCGTACAATTTAATTACTCATTGGAATATGAATGTATGCTTGCAATCAATACCTTCGTAAATTGCATCTGAATCCTAAAGAAGAATGCATTATACAACAAAATAAAAACTGGATCTACTCATTGCACTCGCCAACTTTTTTAAATACATTTTATATATCATCTTTTGAGCATTTCTCATTTGGCCTCACAGCCTCTAATCTCAGAGGCTAAAGGTTGTTATGCATATGCGTGCTCAGCTGAGTAGTCAGCCTTGCGGCTGAGATGGGTCAAGTCACAGCCATCTTTATTTCTACATGACGGTGGCGAAGTAGGTAAGCATTCATTTCAGCATTCCCCTCGTTTTCACATGAAAGTACCCAACAGAATGTAATGTAATCCACAAAACTTTCTGTTGTTACTAAGTAGCCTGAAAAACATTAAAGTTTTTTTTACCTGCCTTACGCCGTCTTACAATCCTTTGTGATATGACCCTATCAATTTAATTACCTTATTATTTAACTCTCTATGAAAACACTCTCTTCTTTCGTCTCTTGACTAATACATTTTTTATCGATCAACTAGTGGATTTATTTTACTTCTTGTAACATTGGTAATTTAAATATAAGATTATATTTTACCACAAAATTAAATATAGAACAATACTTCATTCTCAAATTTTATTTAAAAAGTAATTAATAATTCCACTTCTAACAATGAATTCGTAATTTATAGGAAGTGCAGTATACATTGTTGATTGTGTAAATAAATAAATAGGTACAGGCCTATCACTATTGTAATACACATAACCCCTTTAGTTGCCGGTGGTGATATAAAATATAATTTTGTAGTAAAAGTTAAATAATCTATTTTTCCAGAAGCAAATCAGTACCTAATTTAAGTCGACGGGCGTGAAACTTTCTAAAAACAAGTTTATTAGAAATATAATGTTTAATAATACTGTAGAATGCGTAAATAAATATTTATAAAACGTAAATACGAACTGAGAAAGAACTACATAAGCGATCTAGCAATTAACTGTCGAATCCTTTTGAGTTTCGTGGTTTGCGTCTTGGATAAACGGCCATTTACGGTTATCCATTTCTAGCATGATATAGGTTTGGTCTGTAAGATAGCGTTAGGATAGAGCTGTGATAGCCAAAAAAGGCTTAATTTAAAAATGAATAATATATATTTATTTTATAATAGCTTCCATAAAATAACAACTTAAATATTGACAAAAAAATTATAAATATATCCACAATATTTACATTATTCTGTTTTAGCAATTTTATTATAGTAGGTAAATATTTTTTAATCCGTCGATAAATATATATTTAATAAGTTTGATGACTTACTGGGCGATGTCGCTGGGAGAATTAAAAATTAAATTGAAATAAAATAGAAGATGAAATATAAACCGATAATTTATGTATTTTGAATACAATTATTAAATATGAAAGTTATTAAGTAATGAAATAGCACCCTCCCTAGTTTTCAGTCCATTAATGTCTTTCTCTGTGAGATGGTTCATTTGTTGACGGAAACCAAATCGCAATCACCCTAATTCCAAAAAATCCTCTGTATCAGAAAGTTTCCTTTTCATAATAATATTAAAATATTTGCATAATCGCAAAATAATTTATTTTACGATTCGAATAAATTCGTATTGATTTTTTGTTAAGATAAGGATCGGATCAACTTTGATAAAAAAATAGGGATTAAAATGTTTGCTAATAAAATAATAAATTATCTGGGCTTATTGGAATTAAAAACTTAAATTTTTAGATTGTCTAAAAGTTACGAGCCTCGAATAGTTTTATTTACCGTAAATTTTATTTAAACCTTTAGACGGAAACATCATATTGACCAGAATCGCGATGATAAAGCTACAGAGCCATAGTTGATGCGAAGATACAATTTCATAGTCTTTAAGAATATATTGATTTTGTTATTTGTGATTAACCATTAGCGGCGTAGAGTGTTTCTGTTTTTACGGAGACAACGATTTAAGAGCATGCGTAAAAAAAAAACGCCTTCGGGAAGAGGGCCCTTAACCCCTGCAGCCAAATCAATCATTTTTGAAGACATGTCTGCCGGTGTCTTCAAATAAGAGCATGATAACGTATAAACGACGAGGCCAATTGTTAAAAGAAATCGCTTTCACTAGAATGATAGAACGTAAGTGTCTAAATACTATCTATTATATACTATTGGGATATTTACATTGAATTAAATAATCGGGGAATCGGTTAATATGAAACAATGAAGAAATTTAGAGTATTTCTTAGAGGATTTCTGAGTGTAGGTAATGCTGCAACGGTCGTCTATGCATCTTTTTAGCGTTAAAAATGGTTAGACCATCTGCGGATTCGAACCCGAGACCTTTAGGTCAGTAGTCCAAAGCCTTAACCACTAGTCTACCACGATCTCTTACTATTCAGAAACGATCACTATCTTAGAATTGAATCCTCTTATTTGTAAAAAGAATAAAGTAGCCAACGATTATGCCTCGTATATAATTCTTGCGTTTAATATTAGCGTATAATTAATTATTCGAAAACTATTTTGTCCATTACTAAAGGATTAACAATGTCTATCAATGGCATAACTCAGACCTTTCGTTTTTTACTTCCTAGATTAGGCATTTCAAACGATTTTAACACTAAAATAACAACAATGCGAACAAATAAGGAACATTAACTAACTTTTTGTATTTAATTTTTTATTTATTTATTTATTCTTTATTGAAAAAAACCCTACAGTATTATTTTTTATAATTACAAACAACACTTATTACTAGTATACAAAACCAATTATGGATTTCGGACATTTTACATGTTAAGATTAGCATAAAAAAATGAAACAGTGTTCTTAAAATATATGTAGATTATGAATATTATATACGTATACAGTAGAATTTTTGTTGTGTTATGTGTAATTTGTGAGTGATATTTGTGGTAGTGGTGAGTGATTTGTATGTATATGTTAAAATAAAGTAATAAATTAATTATGGTTCAGTATGTATAAAAATAAAAGTAATTTATGATGAAGGTAATATAAATATAATATGTATGTATATTCTATATGTAATTGTAATTACAAGTACTTATATGTTACAATTAACCATTAACAACATTAAAATCTAACAATACAATTAGGATTTATTTGTGTTTACTATTAATGGTATTGGAAATCTCTTTTTTTCAGGTATTCAATATATCGATTTTTGAAATATCACTTTTGTTATAAAGAGAGCAGATACGTGGTATGGCGCTATTGGTCATTGAATTAGTATCTTATGATACTACGGCGAATACGGAATTATTCTTGCTGCCCAGTTGATCTGTATGGCACATTTATATTTATTTTTTGCAATAAATTTGGACAATCAAAAATACAATTAAAAATTTTATATAAAAATGTTAAATCAGCTAATTGTCTACGATGTACAAGAGAATTTAATTTATAAAAAGCTGAAGCGTCTTCAAGGCTTTGAAAACAGCAATGAGATTTAAAGTTTAAAAACCTAATAAATTTATTTTGAATATTTTGAATTCTTGCTATGTAGATATTATAATGAGGACACCAAATAGACGAAGCAAATTCTAAATGAGAGTGAACAAAAGAGTTATAGGTATAATAGTTTTAACAGTAAAATATCATTAAATGGTTTGGATACTCTTATAATAAAACCAAGCATTTTAAAAGCTTTATCTACTATATTATTTATGTGGTTTGCAAAGCTAAGTTTGCTGTCTAATATTACGCCCAAGTCTCCAATGTATGAAACAGTTTTTATCGGAATGTCGTCAAAATTATATTGGTAGTTTATTATGTTTCTATTCCTTGTAAAAGTTATCTGAAAGCATTTTTCAACGTTCATTTTAATTTTATTACGATTACAATAGTCTCTCAGTGCGTTTAAGTCATCTTGTAATAATACGCAATCGTTTTGAGATTTTATTTCTTTGTAAATTTTAAGATCGTCCGCGTATGATAAAAACATTGAATGTTTGAAACACGTAGTGATATCACTCACATAAATATTGAAAAGAATCGGACCGAAATGAGACCCTTGTTGTATTCCTGAAGGAATGGTTGTACAGTTTGAACGAGCTGAACCAATACAAACACATTGTAAATGGTTTTTTATATAAGAAATCATCCATCTAAAAAGATTACCTCTGATACCAGTTTTGTATATTTTCTCCAATAATATGTCATGATTCACACGGTCGAAAGCTTTAGCAAAATCTGTGTATATTGCATCTGTTTGTATTTTTTTATCCATGGAAGTTTGCACATCGTTAGTAAATAAGAGGTTATAATGTAATTTTAACGATTTAGAGCTTTGCAAGTATCTCTATAGAACTCGCGGTGGTGGCTGCTTAAACTTAATGAAAGAATGAATTGATTTTTGTAATTGTGTTTTTACTTAATATAAGTTGTTAATTAAAATGAAATAGTTGTGAGGCTATTATTTTGCAAATTAACGTTGTAATTAAAATAAAATCTAACCCATTTGCGTAGAAAAATGAAATATCAAATAATATTTTCATGGTCCCGAAAGAGTACTAACTGAAGATTTGAATCGACGAAATGAAACGCATTCTCTATCTCGTTACAATTTTGGTAGTACATTAATATGTTCAGTTTAGATAGATGACTTTAAATATAAATATATTATCCTTCACGTTGAAACGTTGAAACGTTGAAATAAACAACTGTCAAATATATTATATGTACAATGTGTAATGTAATCAAATGGATACAGTTCACATCTTTGAATAATAGCTACTTGACTTGCAGTGAATTTTGCGAAACGGAAACCTAAGACGCCTTGAGCATAGGTGAGTATTCACCCTTGGAACTTGAATTTAAATTTAAATCCCACACAATTCAATTTAGCATGTTAAGGCGTTTACATAGTGAACGAAGAACACCTTTGAACGATTCCTATAAAAAGCCGTGTACGATGAACGGAAGGGAGTAAGTTCTATGACGGGCACAACGGCTTATAACACAAGCCTACCATTTTATATCAAAAATACATAGCATTTAGTTTTTTTTTAAAATAACGGATATGTTTTTTAAGTCGAGTTTTTCATTAATACTATCACAAAGACATATTCTCTTAAAATTTAAGCATAATTATTATTTACATATTTATTAACCAAAACAAAAATTACTGATTTTAAGCAAACATGTTATTTTGTTTTTAAATTGTTATTCTATGCGTCTTAAATCGCTTAGATATATACCTCCTCGTCTTTATTCTATCTTTAAAATATGTTTATTATATTTGGGGTGTTTTTGATTTAAAAGCGGGTGATTTTAAAAAATGCTGTTCAAAAACATGGTGGTTTTATATTTATTACATAATATTTAAAGAAATTTGCTAAGGTAAATCCTTAAAATAATAAATGTAAATGAAGTACTACTTCTATGTAATAAAGACTATTATATCTCTTGTGGATATATTTCCTAACGCCAATGAAGACCTGTAAAATTTGCATTTTTGTAGCATTCAGGCCCCTGTTTCTCACTAAGGAAAACGGGGAAAACCCCGTCCCGTACCCTACCCCTTTCATTCGAAAAGGGTAAGGAAAAGAGTTAAATCAGGATGATAACATATCTTATTGATTGAGGAAATTAATAGAAGTTTACTTCGAACAACTATAAAACAAACAACATAATTCGACGTAATTAATTAATGTTAACATTATAAGGGGCATCTGAAATATATATAATAGTGTAAAGTGTTCACCGAAGTAAAGTGTGTACTCGTGTCCTATAGGATGCCCAGGCTGATATATCTCAAGCATGCTCAAGCATGTATCACTATATCACACTATATCACTTATGGATTAGTGAACTATGGATTATTTTGACTTAAATGCATGTGGGTAGGTACTTATATAAGTTTAATTAATACTAAATTGTGTGAACTTCAAAATGTCTTGACCCCCAAACTTAACTGGGTTAACCATTATCTGTAAAATAAATAAATAAATATTTATACTTTAAAATTTAAACTGATAAAAAAGTAAATATTAGGCCATATGCTGTATATATTAGTGTGATAAGTAATAAGATAAAATAAAATTACTTTTCTTCAAAATAATAATGATATAAACTGACATATAACTTTGAAATCTAATTAAATTAAATTTATAGTGTTATTTTATATAATTAATATAATTAAATTAACTATCTAATAATTAACTACCTAGTAACTACTGAAATAATTTAAATAGAGAAAGTTAGTAAATCCCTTAATCATCGTCTGACTTTAATTCAAATGATTTAGCAACGATAAGATGATTTTAAAATAGAAGCATAGTATCAAGCATTATACCGAAGTCTTCATAATAGTAGCAACTCTATATTCCATGAGTTATTTATAAACATAAGAAATGCACAATGAAGGCGAAGTAAGTTTCCCATTTCTTTATTTTATAAATTTACTTAATATAATATATTGCATAATATTATGGTTCAGGCGTCATCAAACCAAGAAAATAAGAAATAATAATTGAAGCAGAATATTATGGAATATTTATAGTGCCATCTTTTATATTTCTTATTTATATCATGGTTTTTATATTTTTTATCTACTTTTAGATTATGTAAACGTTTTGGAAAAATCTGTAGTATCGATATAACTACTCGAATATGTGTACCTAAAGGAATGAATAAAATATAACATAAAAAATCAGCGCCTGGTTATAAATTTTAATTGAAAAATGATCGTACTACTAGGTAATTAAATTACATTAGATAACAATAATCCGTGTTCTTAGACCATTAGTCCCTATAAAATAAACAGCGAATTGGTTCTGCGATTTCTAGTGTTATTTGTTATATCAAAATTCGTAAATACGTAAATTTCGTAAAATTCGTAAATTTCCGAGAAAATAAAAACATGCAACTTTTAGGTGAAAATAGTAAAAGGATCGTATTGTGAGCGTTCAGCCGTCGCCGTACTCTATAACGGTGTTAAGGCCATTAGCGTGGCATTGGAATTCGCGCACTGACCGAATTGACACCATCTGTTAAACATTTTAATAAATTTGAGGATGTATTTTTTTTCGCATTTTTCTTACTCATAATAGGTTACACAACACCCCCCTTAAGTCTTCGAGGATGGTCTTGGGATATTACTAAAATAGAAAACTTTTTTAAATTTGAAATGATACAATTTTACATATACAATTATTTTACAATGTGCGCGCGAAAGTCTGCTGATAGACAATGTTGATAATATGCGCATGAACTCACAGCTTGGAAAAAGGCGTACCTAGAGACCCCACCTCCGAAGACATCCGCACAACCCCTGGATACTTAATGGTATTTCAGTAAAGAAACGTAAAACAAAAAAGTAAAAGCGATTTATTGCAACCGTGTTCAAGATATATGAAACACAATCACCTAAAAAAATAATTAAAAATTCCGCATTTCTAGTAAAAACGGTGGCGCCAAAATAGGTCGATTTTCATGAAATTGTAATGTTTACAATTTTTTTCTAATATACTCGTATAGAATACACATTTTAAAAATTCAAAAATTCAGAGCTATTATAAGAGTTATTCTTTGAATAAGAAATATTTTTTGTCGTGCTCTTTGGGTAAGTGCTTGAAATTTTACATAGTACCCCACTGAAAGCTTTCCAATAAACATGCATCATTTTCAGGCGGAAGCTGTGTCACCGAGTGTAAACTATTATAAAATCAATTGTTTTATGCATTTCTGTCGAAGATATCGAATACGAGATATCAATTACGCTAATTTTCACCTGCCTGCGTCATTTAGGGCTCGGGTAAAATGTAACTTTTGTTAGCGAGCGAGATTTCACAAAGGTGCGTCGTACACGCTATGTTATTGTTCAGGTAGCAGTCCTTTGTTTAGTGTTTCGTTGCTGTGGCCCCGGGTTACGTTGGAAGAAGTGTGAATCATGCTTGGTGTTATGTCCCGTTTAATAGTTTGTTTTATTTGGGCCGAGGTTAGCTGACACCACTAGTCGAGATATTGCAATAGTGAAACGAATTTCTGCTATTGCACAAATGGAGAAATGCCATTTACCCACTGCGCAGGTTTCAAACTCAGCGGATCACCCGAATAGGCAGCCAATTCCAATGAACTCTGCCTAAGGTTAAATCGTACAATCTGAGGAAGAGTTAACAAACGATAGGGCTATGAACTCTTTATACTGTGGCAATTATAAGTCCCACCTAGAATATAGTATTGACCTTATTATAATAAACACAAGAAGAATAAACTAATAAAATAGACACTGACAGATCCAATTCCGCTGTGGTTGTATAGGTAGAAAGGGCGTTTAAATAACAGATACATGTATAGAAATACATTAGTGTCAAAATATTCAATAAATATAAATGAATTAATCGTGCATCGCAAAATAATACGAGAAAATAAAATGTGCTAAAATAAAAATAAAATGCTAAAATAAAATAAAAATGTTAATATGCTAAAATAAAATATTTATTCAAATGAAATTATCGTAAAATTTCAATATTGTTTAAATATTTATAGATATTATTGAATCAACGTGACAACTAATATATTATACCACTATATATTAGTATCTAAACGTGATATATGTCTTAAAAAAAAAATCAAGGTATTCTTACCTCAATTTCAAGGTACCTAGAAAGGTATAATACTTATATCAACCCAATATTTAGCATTATTAAATTGAGTCTAAAAGTAACTGTTTTTTTTTATGATTTAATGATAGTATTAATAGCGACAATATATACTTACAATTTAAAATAAAACACCTTATGCTGCTGGTTGGAATAAAACCCGAGTTCTTGTTCCGACTCAAATCTTATATTTTTATAACCATATTCCATAATCCTAATCAAATAACCATTTTTTCTTAAATATTTTTTGTTTAAATATCATCTTTTTATTATTTCATCTATTTTTTCTTTTCAGCAGGTTCAGCAGGTTTTTAAAATAAATTAAATACATACCTATAGCTGTTTTTAATGTATTTTATTTTCCATTTTTTGTTTTTGTTTCTTATTAAAATGATATATCGAAGTGAACAAATGGTTTATTAACTATAATATTTATTACATTTTTCAGATACATATTTTTAATTGTGTTCTGTTTTTTAGGTCCTGAGTCTGCCAAAGAATATTGGTTATAAAATGACCATTGAATAAAATTGCGATACTCAAAAAATGAATACTCTTAAGATTTGACCTGATATCGCTGCCCCAGTACAACCCCACGTCGTAATCTGCAAAGGTAAATATTGCAGTTCTGCACTGGGGCAGCGATATTGTATGTAAAATAATGGTCAAAGTAGGTAACGCCTATTAAAACCAGAAGTATTCATAACATTGTTAGCGAACTGTAGCCGCAATATGATGTGTAAGCCGAATGGTGGTTTTTATTACCGTCACAAAGTTAATACAAATAAGCGACATTCATTAGAACTAATTGATTAACTGCGAACGTGCTCGGGTCCGCAGTCTTGAATCTGGCACACGCGCCTAGTGCCTTCATGGTTTCCATGTAGGCGTTCGAAGGACATGCCTTGACTCATCTAGGATTACAGAACTATTGCACAAGAACATGCAGGCGCTCGGGATAGCCACTGCGCTTCCAGTCTTAAACTCTTATATATGGCACTCGGCACCAATCAAAACAAAATGCCTGGTATTTTTATGGAATCTATATATGATGTACTCTATCGCAATAGTCAGATGTCATTCAGCCTACTATTGAAAGCCGAATTGATTTTTGCACATTTATGTACCAAGTTTTGTTATCTTTAGTACCGTTTTGAACGCCACTAAAGAAAAACAAGAATGGCTATGACACCTGTAGCCAGAGGCGGATTAGAAGTCTCAGCCGCCCTAAGCCATTTAGTAGTAGCTGCCATTTAGTCATTTAGTAGTAGTAGTAACCTACTACGAAAACAACGTCGCGTTCAATTAAACTTGCACCTGTCGGACAATATTTGCTTCATAGTACAGGAATTTTATGTTTATATTACTGTTGAATTAGCCGTAATAGTTTTATTATTTACTAAGCTGAGATATAATATGAACTTATTTGTTACGGGTACAACTGGCAAGTATTTTACCTTTCAGGAAAATTAATAAATAAATAGACACGGAGATTATATTTCAATTTATAATAGTTATAACGTGGCACTGAATATTCTTTTGCATATTTCTATTTGCGCTAATGGATAATTTATATTAATTTATCTATTTGCGCTAATAGATAATTTATATTAATTTATACTGGCCACCAATAAACAAAACGTTCCAATAGCCACGCTGTCAAATGTTTGAAATTTGAGTATGATCGCGTACTGATAATGAGCGCTGTCAGTTTCATACTAAAAAATTTGACCAAAAAGCTTACCACCAATCTTGATAGGACATCATCACTAATGGGTCCATTACTTCGGTCCCAATATGTCAAAGCCTAATTAGATTAAATACCTTATTTAGATGATTATTACGTTAAAAAGGGTAAACACCGTTAGCTTACAATAAAAGTTTGACAGTACTGACATTTGGAAAATTCGAATGCTTTTTAATATTTTAAGGATTGCGTTTTTTTTCAAATAAAATATATAGCCAGAATGTTCAAAGAAAAATTAATATTGAACGCACAGATAGTTGTATCGCTTGAGGTAATGCACGCTGGTTTAAATACAGGCCTGTATTTTATGAAAGCCTTCTATTCTCACATATTCATCTGTGCGGGTATCCAATATGGTCAAACTTTCATAAAAGTAACAAAAAAAAATATTTAAAAAAGAAACAATAATTATGAAAAACGGTGAAAATGTAACGAAAATGACGTATAATGAATGTGAAAATGAATCCTTAAAATATTAAAAAGCATTCGAATTTTCCAAATGTCAGTACTGTCAAACTTTTATATAAGGTAAGCTAACGGTGTTTACCTATATTATATATATATATATATATATATATATATATTTATAAATCTTACATGCGATATTTATATACACCGTTTTCGAAGACTATTCCCAATGAAAAACCAAGCGCCCCTGCGCTGTCGAGTATTAATTATAAAAACCACATACTATTATCAAAATTAATCATGGCTTCCGAGAATAAAAATATTAAACATTATGTGATAATGCGTTCGCAAGCAATAAATTTGGTGTTGAATTATATTCGCATTTTTTACTTGTATTAGGGAAAATAAACACTCGATTAAGTCTTCGAGAATGGTTCGAGGCTACGTGTATATCGTTAGAGAAACGATAAAAAAAGGAAGATATAAAAATGTGGAAATATAGAAAAAAGAAAAAATATAGAAGAGATTTAGGAGAACTTAATTAAAATAAAGACCTATACAAATGTTATGCTACTGGTCTTTAATAAAAGTGAAATGATTGTTGGCCACTTTTTTACAAAACTGTTATAACGAGTTTACGTAAAGTGTCTCGGAAAATTTTTCGAAACGTGACGTCTTGCTGTCCGTAACATTTTCCACTCCACGACATGCTGCGTCATACTCATTAGCCTTGACCCCCATTTTTACCTGCCCATTTTTACCTGCCAGAATTATGTATTAATTGCTACACCTTGTTAAGAAGGCAAAGTTCAAAAGACAAATTTGAAGAAACTTCAATAAAGCTACATACTCAAATACAGTAGTTTTAGCGTCGTTCTAGTGTAGTAATAAAAAGTATTGCTGACTTTTTACATTAAGAAATGTAATAAGCTAATAATACTTGAAAGGAAAATTATGAAAAACAACCTTAGGTAATTATATTTACTCTTTGATAGCCATGATTACAATTTTAAACCGAAATTGTCTAAAATAGGAACCCCTAAAGTGAGACATCTGTCTCTCTGACCATTTATCTGTTAATCTGTACAAGGCCTGCAACGCCTAAACGGTCGAACATAATAAGTTAAAATTTGGCATACTAAAAGAATATTTAGTAACTCAGATATTCCATGGAGCATTTCATCACTAATATTTTACTTGCAACGTTTTGACCATTTATGTAAATGTTGTTCAAAATATTTATTTTATGTATATAGAGCATGTACTTTGTCGTTAGAAAGAGCTCTCTTAACGAATTCAAAACATGTGTTTTCAAAGACCGTTTTCAAGGGTTTTGAAGTAAAACTTCTTAAATCATACACAATTTTTCCTGGGCAGTGAATCTAATGCGACACTCTGCCGATAAAGTAAACATTTTATGTACAAAATTCTTGCCACATAGTTTAAAAGAATTTCCTATGATATTCTAAATATGTTATTTTCGATAACCGTTTTCTTGTTTTTATTAAAATAAAAACAAGAAAAGAACTAAGAAAAAAAAAAGAACTTTTGTAGTACATTAAAATGTACTACAAAAGTCTTTTTACAAAAGTTTGTCCTTTGTGACTTGAGTGTATAGTTTATAAAATGTCTCGCATATGAAGAATTCACTAAAGAATACCGGCACTATGACAATGGTCAGAGTTACTAAAAAATATTACAAGATAGATGTCGGTATTATTTCCGTCCTTAGTTTCAACACAAAATTAGAGTAAGTTGATTTTTATTGTGATTAATGAAATTGCCTTGACAAACTCAAAACCATAACCTCGAAAGATAGACGGAGTGAGTTGCTTGCTTATTTCTTACCTGCATAATATTTATAGTTTTTTTTTATAACAACAAACTATGTTTTTTGGCAGGTATTAAAGCTCTTTGCATTAGCAAAGCAACGAACATTGGTAACATGTGTGGAATAAGGTATAAAACTAAATAATTTCTGAATATACAATTATAAAGTTACAAATATTTTTTACAAGGTTTACTTAAAAAATAACAAGAATGGCTATGACACCTGTAGCTATCAATTCGATGTGCGTTTTGTGAGTAAACATATTTTTTGTACCGACATATCGATACAACGCTGCGCAGGCGGTATTTGTATCATATTCGAATTTTAAAAATATGACGTCGCGCCTGTTGGAACGTATATTTATTACTGGCCAGTTAAAATTAATACAAACTCATATATGTGCGCAAATAAAAACACCTAAAAGAATGTTCAGTTACACGCTATAGTTATTATATTTATAATAACTATAAGACGATAATAATTCAATTTTGAATTATTATGTCCGTGTTTTTATTTATTGTGGTTACCTAACAGAAATCTTATACAATAAAGGAAACGACTTAAAGACAATATAAATTGAAGTACCTATATATTTCTAAACTAGGCTAGTGCGACCATAATATTCGTCAATATTTTACAGTAAAGAGTTGAGGTGAGAGTTAAAAATGCATTTTTATACAACTCAGCGCTGGGTTGTACAGGACCTCTTTAATATATACATTTATAAATATATTGCTATCCAACGCTTTACAAAAAAATATGATTTTCTACATTTTTCAATATTGTCAAAAATTGTGTAATTTATCTTTTCAGGCGATTTGCCGTTATTAAAAAACAATAATCAAATATATGTCAAATAACTTTACAACTCAATTATACAATTATATAAATAATACGCACACAAATCATGTGCTTTAATTTTACACTTTTACATATCCATTATTTTTATTTTTTCATCAACTTCATACATAAATCACTCATAAAATCATCTCATTTCATCATCATCCTTCATCGTAATCACATATCCATTATTTTTATATTTTTTGTTTAAATATCATCCTTTTCTTATTTCATTTAATTAGATGGTTACATAATATTTGACAATATTTTACACTAAAGAGGACAGGTGAGAGTTAAAAATGGATTTTTATTAAACCCAGCGCTGGGTTTAAACCGACATTCTGCGCTCTCAAGTACAGGACCTCTTTAGAACCTTTATAAATATTATGCTATCCAGCACTTTACCAAATAATTAAAAACTTTTTCAAAATTTTTCAATATTGTCAAAGATTCTGTCATTTATATTTTCAGGCGATTTGCCGCTATTAAAAAACAATCATCATATATAAGTCAAATAACTTTACAACTCAATTATGCAATTGCAATTAGTATTAATTTATTAATTATTATTAATTTTTCTCTGAACATTCTAGCCACATAATTTGTTTGAAAATTTTCAATGTATAAAAATATTAAAAAGCATTCGAATTTTCCAAATGTCAATACTGTCAGACTTTTATATAAGGTTAGCTAACGGTGTTTGCCTATTATAACGTAAGGAATCATCTAAATACGGTATTTAAGCAATACATTATACAATTTTACTATATCTAAACGATTTGCACGTAATGTGCATATAAAGGATGTTTTTTTTAGAGGCGTGGTTTTCAAGAAGAGATAAAACGCATATAATTTGATGTTATGGCAAAGAATTTAGTTTTATTATAAAGATAAGGGTTTGCCATTATGTTTTAAAATGATTTCGGGTAAGTGGCCGCCGCGGCTGACTCGAACAAATTCCAGCCGAGAGGCCCAATTTTCAACCACTTTTTGCAGCAAGTTGGGCCGTATGTCAGCAATAACGCGCCGAATATTCTCTTCCAAGGCGTTAATCGTGTCCGGCTTATCTGCGTAGACAAGCGACTTCACATAACCCCACAAAAAATAGTCCAGCGGTGTTAAATCGCACGATCTTGGAGGCCACGCCACAGGCCCACGACGCGAGATAATGCGCTCACCAAAAGTTTCCTTCAATAAATTGATTGTTTCGTTGGCTGTATGGCATGTAGCGCCGTCTTGTTGGAACCAAAGGTCGTCCACATCAACATCCTCCAATTCAGGCACGAAAAAGTCATTAATCATTGCTCTATAGCGTTCCCCATTGACTGTAACATTATGGCCGGCTTCATTTTTGAAGAAATATGGACCAATGATTCCCTCTGCCCATAGAGCACACCAAATAGTGACTTTTTGAGGATGTAACGGCGTCTCAACAATGGCTTGTGGATTGTTATCACTCCAAATACGACAATTTTGCTTATTAACGTACCCATTCAACCATAAGTGAGCTTCATCGCTGAACTAAATTTTCTTGTGAAAATCGGGATCGGTGGCCATCTCGTTTTGGGCCCATTCACTTAACCTGCGACGCGCTTGATGGTCGTTCGGCTTCAATTCTTGCACGAGTTGGATTTTGTAAGCCCGCAAACCAAGATCCTTCCGCAAAATCTTCCATAAAGTGGATGGGCACAGCTCCAATTGTTGCGCGCGATGGTGGATGGACTCATTCGGGTCTTCCTCGATACTCTGCTCCACAGCAGCAATAGCGTCTTCGGTGCGCACTGTACGACGTCTCTGAGGATGCGCATTATCCACAAGAGTAAACGTGATGCGAAACCGATTCATGATATCTCGAATTACTGACTCTGCTGGGCGATTATGTCGACCGAATATTGGACGCAGCGCGCGATACGTTGCGCGAAGCGAACCATTATTTTGGTAATAAATTTGCACTATTTGCAAACGTTGTTCAGGAGTAAGTCTATTCATTATGAAATGGCAAACCAAACTGAGCATAAATCAAGTGACAGCTGTCAAAAACACCAACTACGAAAAAAGTAGTGCCAGATTAAAAACCACGCCTCTAAAATAAACACCCGTTATTTTACACTTTTATTTTTTATTTTTCGCCATGACGATTCATTTGCATATTATCCTACGTTGAAGGTATGTTATTCTTGTAAATATTCATTAAATTATTCACTTCTCATTTATTTTGGCTATATAATTTCAATCTTTAAAATAATGAAAAGAATTCGAATTTTTCAAACAAATAATATAGCCAGAATGCCCAAACAAAAATTAATACTGAAAGCACAGATAGTTGCATCGCTTGAGGTAATGCACGCTGGTTTAAATACAGGCCTGTATTTTATGAAAGCTTTTCACTCTCACCTATGCGATATGCAATACGGTCAAACTTTCATTATAGTAAAAAAAAAATGATTTTAAAATGAAACAAAAATGTTATAAAATTGTGAAAATGTAACGAATATGATGTGCAACGAATAAGAATGAGAAGTGAATAATTTAATGTATATATAATACCATATCGACGCAGCATCGGAATTCGCACGCGGATCGAATTTACACCATCTGTTAAAAAATGTAATTAATTTAGGGAGGTTTTTTTTTCGGTTTTTTTTCATATAATTTCTTATTCATAATAGGTTACATAACACCCCCCCCTTAAGTCTTTGGGTATGGTTTTGGGAAATCCTATATATTTATGAATTAAAATGATCTTATATAAACTAAGAAAACGCCAATAAACGCAAGGAGTGCGATATAGTACACTTTAGTCATACTTGCAAATATTTTACACGAATTCGGTTCACGCCATCTTTTTGGCGGAGTTGGGTAAGTTTAACTATGTTTGTTAAATAGTATTTATGCATTTTACACTCGAAAAAAAATGATTGAATTGTTAAGTTAAAACTGTTACTTTCCTAAATATCCATAATTAAGTCGTGTATAATATTAATAAAAAAAAAGTATTTTAGTTTATGTAAATGATATTTTTCAAGGTAGGCAATGTTTTTACGCGTTTATCAAAATACCCCCCCCCTCCCCCCCCACCCCCCCCTCCCCTGCCCCCCCCCCCTCCCCCCCTCCCCTGCCCCAGTTCGAGCCTGCAGCGAAACATAAATAAAGAAATAATAACATTTATATATCTATATACTCGTATATAAAACCAAGTCGGGTTAGTTACACATTTATAACTCAAGAACGGCTGGACCGATTTTTATGATCTTTGATTTATTGGATTTGTCTCCGCCCCGAATAGCGAATAAAACATCGGAAAATTGATTTTCTCATACATTTTGTATATAACTACTTTGTATTCTATCGAATTCTATTTTCAAACGGTAAGTTGCCTTCAAAGATGTTCACTTTGTGAGGTTATCACATTTGTCATTGTGCGCGCATCGATAATTAAAAGACATCATTTTGATTTTTGTGCATTTATTGCACTTAATTAATTTTGAGCATTCTTAATAAAACCCGCCGCCGCGCCGAACCCTTGCGCAGCTAGAGTGCCTATACTGAATCCGTTTTTATATTGTGCCGTAAGGGTTTCTCATATCGAAAAATGTTTTAAACTTAAACTGTAGAGAGATTACAGGCCTACAATTAACATTTTGAACAGATTTGATGCGAGGCATAGTAGGGTTTTTTTGAATTTTAAAAAACCAATTTTACCGACCCCTAGGACCAATGGTTGGTGCTATCAAAAAAGTTTACTTAGATAAGTTTTAGGCCGTTATCTGAGGAATAATATAAAATTTAAATGAATTCGATATCTTATATACTAAGAAAGTTATAGCAAAATTTCACTTTTTCGAAAAAAATCCCATTCCCTATTCCCGGTCAGATTTTGCCCATTAACGACCTTAACAGATATTTTATCCCTTAAATTTTATATATCATTTTGAAAATGATTGGAGAAAAAAAAAATACGGCAGTTATCGTGTTCGCAAGAAAGTGATATAGATTGATAGATAAATATAAAAACTTTTAAACTGGGGTGGTTTTGGGTTCTAGGGGATGTGAAATGCGAAGATATGTCGAAATTTTTCGAAAGTCATGACGTGGTACCCATTGCTATAGGTAGCTTTCCTATTGAAATCTACCTAAAATTCGAATCTGATGTTTTTGCATATTACTTAAGGCTCCAATAAGGATAGTGGGGGGAGGGCGGGGGTGGGGGGATGATATGTCTGTAAGCGCATTGAAAATTACATACCAAAAGCTTATTGTTTGACAAACTAATGAACAAAAGACATTCTAAGTTACGTAATAATTAATATTTCAACAATCATACAAGGATCACATAACAATATTAATTTAAAACTTTTGCTTTCGAATAACTTGTACTGCTTCACGCCCTTTGATTTAGGTAACATGTTCGTAATGCGATAACTATAAGAAAACAAGAATGGCTATGGCACCGGGAGCTATCATATAATATCAACTGCTTCTATTCATTGTTTAATAGTATTAAATTATTTAACCAAAATCTGACGTCTTACAGCTAGGCTAGAGGTCTTACAGTTAGGCTAGGCTAGTCTTCATTATTGGCATCTTTCACCCAAACTACTCCCACTTGCTATGGGTTGTTTCATTTACTGTTTCCGTTTGTGCTTACGGCACTTTTAACCCATTCGATATGCATTTTGGGTGGCCACAGAGGCGACAGTAGGTTATTTTTGAGGTTGAATAGATTGAAATAAAAAAAAAAATATGCAATGGTATCATGACATAATACAGGTAATGACTTAAAGACAATTACGCGCGTAAAAAAGAATAATATTAAAATTTATTAAACGAATTTTAATAAGATAAAATAGTTTTAATAGAAAAATGATTTTTAATCAATATATATATTGTATAATAAATACGGTATCAATAACGGTAAATGATCTCTATTTATTTATAAGAATTACAAACAGCGTTACAATGTATAGATTCAAACACAATAAATTACTATTATTTTTATTAAAGTAATTGCTTAAGCATAAAGCGAATATGTATAAGAGCGAAGGAGTTGTATATTTAGAAATTAAGGAAAGGAAAACATATCTCACAATAATATTAAGTGTTAAGGAAGTACATGTATGAGTGTGTGTATTAAAGGGTGCATGAGTGTACTGAGAGGTTGAGGTTTTGTGAGGGTGTGCGTGCGTGCGTGTGATAACAACTCTCTCATTACGGACTTCACAAAACTATCACGACACGAAAAATGACAATTTCACCAAAATTACAATTGTATCTATAGTAGCAGTTTGTTTTTATAACCCGTTGGCAATTTTTTTTTCCTAAGCCTTGAGGCGATTTTTTTAGTCTCGACGTTCTAGCAACCCCAAAACCACAGGTGAACCACCGGTTGGTGATCTCCGTAAAAGTTTTTAAGGTAATGTAATAATTTAAATTCAAAATTTTCTTTCACTTACTGGAAGTGCCAGCGTCGCCCATCTACCTGGAGAATATTTTTTTCCTAAATTGTTATTCAAAGTTGTTTTGTTTTTAACTTTGGCTGTTACTGCAATCTATTTTCTAATTTAATTTTCTAATCATTTATTCACTACTTTAATGAAAGTTTGACCGTATTGCATATCGCACAGATAGATAGGTGAGAGTGAAAAGCTTTCATAAAATACAGGCCTGTATTTAAACCAGCGTGCATTACCTCAAGCGATGCCTCGATCTATGCTTTCGGTATTAATTTTTCTTTGAACATTCTAGCTATATATTTTATTTGAAAATGATTTATAAATATTATGCTATCCAGCACTTTATCAAATAATTAAACATTATTCATAATTTTTTTCAATATTGTCAAAGATTGTGTCATTTATTGTTTCAGGCGATTTGCGCTATCAAAAAACAATCATCAAATATAAGTCAAATAACTTTACAAGTCATTTATTCAATTATATATTGATATAACCCTATATTGATATAACCTATATTGATATAACCCTTGCTGGATACCAGAATACGCATTAAACGTATCAGAATCTGAGTCTTCGCAAGACACATGTTGCCTTCTATTCCGAAAATAGCTAGCAACCAACTTTAAACGATCAATTGACAAACTAGCGTCAAACAGCTTTTTCAATAATATGTTGTGATCTATTTTATCGAAGGCCTTCGAAATATCAAAATAAATCGCATCCGTTCGAATATTTACGTCAAGATTGCGGGCTACTTCATTAGTAAAAACTAGCAAGTATGACGTTGCGGAGCGACCTACGCGGAACCCATGCTGATTCATACAAATCTCATTATTTAGCTTAAAAGATAGATATTATCTCGAAAACCTTAGCAAATGCGTAAGTAATTGCCGCAGGCCGAAAGTTATCAATAATATCCTTGCTACCCTTTTATGCACCGGCGTTACTTTAGAAATCTTCCATCTTTCAGGAAACGTGCTTTGAGATATACAGTGATTGAAAATATGCTTCAGCGGCGACTTAAGACACTCTGCACAGTGCTTAACTACATTCCCTGGAATGCCATCGGGCCCGACAGATTTTTTATTCCGCAATATCGAAAACGCAAAGCTCTATCTCCCTCACTAACCGATTTGAGATAGATCGTGTTATCATCAGCGTAATGTGTATGATTCGAGTGAATGTGAAGCACTTACCAATATCGTTATTTATATATTTACTAGCTGACCCGGCCACGCGTTGCTGTGGCTAAAGTTTTTGTTATATTACATTATAGTAAACAATCTAAGAGGAACAATAAGAGAACATCAGTCACGGAGTCCACTATGCTTTTTCACACAGATGGTATTTGTAAAAAAATATGGTGATCTCCTTATTTGACTTTCTACTACTATAACCCTTTAGTACAATGAAATTATTTACGAACAAAGACGAAAATGTTGATGTTGGTATACAAATTCACTGGATTGAGATTTGAAGGGGAAGTACGTTGAACACAATTAATTAAAATGTTCTTACACTTGATACTAAGCAGAAATCAATAGGTAAAAAATAAAAATTTATCAGATTTATTATTTCCATTTAATTTTATAACAAATATAAGTATATTACAGTATAATACAGTAAATTACATGTGACGCTTAAACTCATGAATGAGGTAGGCAAGGCAGACAGTCTTAAACTTTTAAACATTAATATCTTTTTTTTGAATTATAAATACTTTCAATTTCAATTTAATTTAACACCAATCGGTGCACAATGTTTTTGGTTAACCTGTCTTTAGCTAACACAAATAGATTCGACGGTTTCCCAACACGTGAACACGCAACATATAGTTGCCCATGAGAAAAACATGGATTTTCCAAATCTAAACCACAAATGGACATTGTTTGACCTTGAGATTTATTTATAGACATGGCGAAAGCTAAACGAATTGGAAACTGTAGCCTTTTGAAGGGTATGGTAGAATCTGATGGTATCATCGGAATACGTGGCAGCAGGACCACTTTTCCTTTAAACTTCCCAGCCAAAATGGTTGCTTCAAGAATGTTTCCGGTGATCTTTTTGATGACCAAACGCGTACCGTTACATAATTGAGGTGGATTCAAATTACGGAGGAGAATAATAGGGGAACCAATCTTTAATCGAAGATTATGTGGTGGCATTCCAGGGATATCTAATGAATTTAAAAATTCAATCGGAAAATTTACACTTTCATTTTCATCAACAACAGTATCGATTGATTTAAAAGACATCAGATCGCCTGGTAACAACTGTTGTATCTGGAAGTTAATTTCGTCAACATCAACGTTTTTGGCTGCCAAAATCGCCCGTTGACTAAGCCATTCATGATTCAAATAATTATTCTGTATATCCGGGAAAATACTCTGAATCAATTCAGTTTTATCCTGAACAACAGTGCAAAAATTGTCTGGTAGTTTAATGCATTGCGTATTTGGTTGCAGTTTTATTTTACCGTTCCCAATATCTAGTAGTTGTTCGGAAAATATTAGTGCTGATGGATCATTTTGCAATTGTACTCGCATATTTATGGTCAATCGAAGTGTTTCAACACTTCGCCATAAGAATGATTGTTTCAAACATGCATTAATCTCATCCGCGAAAGTAGAGCGAGGTATAACCGGTAAGGTCTGCCGGAAGTCACCAGACAAAAGTAAGATAGCACCACCGAAAAGTTTATTATTGCTGTTTAAATCTTGCATAGTTCTGTTTAATGCTTCAAGTGAATATTTGTGTGCCATTGTGCACTCATCCCAAATTATTATAGAACTCTTCCGCAACACTGCAGCTATTCCACTATTCTTTTTGATGTTACACATTGCATCTGGTTTATTATGAACGTCCAATGGCAGCTTGAATGTTGAATGTGCTGTTCGCCCACCATCCAGTAAAGTAGCCGCAATGCCTGACGATGCTAATGCTAATGCGATTTTTTGTTGCGACCGTATTTTGGCAAGAATCAACGATATTAAAAATGTCTTACCGGTTCCACCGGGTGCATCCAAGAAAAAAAAACCGCCTTGTTCAGCAGCAACAGCCAGCATAATCCGATCATAAATAATTTTTTGTTCTGCTGTCAGTAATGGTTCACTGTTCATGATAATTGTTGCTAAACTTCCATGGTCATATTGATTTTCTCGTTGTAAATCGGTATTGACTAAGTCGGTGGCTGGACGATTAGGTGATGGCATACCATAATGATTAAGTGGTAAATTTGAAATAAGAACACATAAATCCTCGATCAAGACCAATGCTTCATTGTACATCTCTGGTGTATAATCTATGTTTTGGCATTGATTTGTTTGTCTAATTCGGTGCAAGATGTCTTCTGTCATACAATTTTTATATTTTTCCCACAAAGTTTGTGCTTGCGAGGGATAACATGTCGTCAAAATAATTGCAAACAACTGACGAATGTTATTCGGTGTTGATGTCAACGCAGCATCAGCAAGCGTTAAGTCCCAATGGTTATCGTCTTCTAGCAATTGCAGTTCACGACATGCATCCTGGTATGTATTGAATACTCGACCATTAGCTGTTCGTAAAAATTCAAAAGACGTTGGTCCGGGAACATTCACCAATAACAAACGTAAATAGAAGCACTCACGTTGCTTTGGATGTACCGTGTAAAGTCTCCCCAATGTCTTAGCTTTGAATATGCCTGTAATGGAAGGATGTGGTTTTCCTTGTTTCCGTGGCTCCCATTTTTTACTGGATTTGTTCCATGTGAAATAACGTGGAACATCACCATACACCAATGTCTTCGCGAATTGGCCAAAAACATCAGGTTTTTGACACAATGTAAAAAATTCAGTTAGAGTCGTTTTCGGAGCTTCGAACGCTCTTTGGAGAACATTTTCTTCAGTGAAGTATACACGTTGACCGTTTTCAAGATGTATTGCCAGATGTTGGACAGCAGGATCTCTTTCGTGGATGGGAAAGCTGAGAATATGCCAAATAGCTTCATTGCTGCTAATGTATCTGCCCATTTGGTATCGTGCTATTTCGTCATTTTTATTTATGTTTTTTACTTCAAATATGGCCAAATCACTGCCTTTGTTTACATATTTACAAATATACTTAATTGATTTAACAGAACTGCAAAGCTCAACATTGATATGAGCTTTGTAAGTTTTTGAAAGTAGTGGTGAGTAAGTCATCGCATCTTGTATGTATTCCTGCATGTTCCGTGGACTGCCGATGTAGCTTGAAGGTAAAATGAAAGCATTACCGATGTCATTGGGATTTAAATTTCCATCGATGTTTCCAGCAACAGCATCTCGTAAGTGAATATATTCTTCCGATCGTAGTTTTGCCTGGTTGAATCGAAGGAATCGCAAGCGTTCGCTTTCGACCTTATCATACATATCAACAATGTATTGATGGAACAGCTGACGATATCGAAGGATATAATTGTCTTGATGTTGTCTAACCATTATTCGGTGTGCGTAGTAGTTCATTGAGCTAACTTTATTATTTCTGTAATCACCTAAAAAAATAAAAAATAAAATGCAATACGAAATTAAAATCTATACATACAGTAAGAAAGTAAATAGATAATTGTCAAATTTACCGGTATTTGGATCATACTGTTTGATATTAAGGTGATATTCATCTTGTCCTTGCCAAAATATCAATGGATATTGTAGTGCGTCATATGAACGGTGTAGATCCGAAATCGTACTGACAGTGTTGTCTCGCCGTGTAATGTTTATAGATCTTTTGTCAACTGGATCACCAACCATGATAACAGCAACCTCATCAACAGTTGGAGCGTTGAATCTACCAGCATGTTCACCTAATGGTACTTTGTCGGCTTTTATGACGATTTGATAATTGTCATTTTGCAGTCGTGGCGAAACTCTTTTGATCAATTGAATTAGTTGATTTAGTTGGATAACCATCAATATCCGTGATCGTGTCATTCGTATGTGGCTTTGGGAAGTTTTTTTTACATTTTCCATTTTCCATGCACGGTGAGGTCATGTTGAAAACACCGCATGGCCCATGGATCATGTGTTTGGTGACAATATCAAATAATTCTTGATCAATTAATGGGTCTGGAATTTCGGCTGAAATTATTTGATCGATTTCTTCAGGACGGATTCTATCTTTAAGCCAAACCAAAATGTGGGCATGAGGCAAACCTCGCTTTTGCCACTCTATCGTATTCAGCCAACAACGTGTGATACCAAAAATTGTATATTTTACAATAAAATCAATTAAGGATTTCAATTTTTGTTTAAACACACGTGCAGTTAAATCATGACGATGAATGGCTTGTTGTCCTGGCAATAGTAAAGTTTGTATCTCTTCCCAATTCGGATTACATGTGAATGTAATAAATAAATCCGGTCGGCCGTAATGACGTACGTAAGTCATCGCATCTTGTATGTATTCCTGCATGTTCCGTGGACTGCCGATGTAGCTTGAAGGTAAAATGAAAGCATTACCGATGTCATTGGGATTTAAATTTCCATCGATGTTTCCAGCAACAGCATCTCGTAAGTGAATATATTATTCCGATCGTAGTTTTGACGTTTGCGTTTTGACGTTTGCCGCTCGCGTTGTTGAGGTTAGATTTTTTCGGTGGCATTTGACTGAAAATAATAATTTTCTTGTTCTTATGATATTCTCTTGAAGACGTTCGTTACACTGTTCTTGAGATTCTTGTGCATGACCTGCTGTCCTGATTCTTTGAGCTAGATTTCTTGATTCAATTTGTTTTGCCAACTGATGGGCTCTTTTAATACGTTTGCGTCGAATAACTGTCACTGTCAAATAATAACAGACATTAGCGCCATCAACCCAGTCGAAAGGTATCGACATCTGTCAGTTTTATGACTGCCAAATAATAACGGACAAAAAATTAGCGATAAATTAAAATTGCGACTATAATTTGAGATTTAAACTATCCTATCTCTCAAGTGCACATCGAACTGCACATGGTGTTCAAATTTTATTATAATCGGTTAAGTGTTTTAGGAGTCCATTGAGGACAAACATTGTGACACGAGATTTATATATATTAAGATATATAACAGAGCGAGGGCCCCATATGAGATCCTTGAGGCACTTCAGTAGGAATAATAATAAAATCAGATCTCTGACCTCCAACAATTACAGCTTGTCGATGATTTCGATGTCGATGTCGATTAGTAGTTTTTTCATTAGGATAACGTGGTACACTCTATCGAACGTTTTAGAGAAGTCAGTATGTATATAATCGTATCATCGACTTGCGTTCGTTTATTCCATATTTCCGAATAAAGGGTTCAGTGGTTCCCATATTTCAATTTCAAAAATTTTGACAAAATATAATGGCTTTCATCTATTTATAAAGCATATTCGAATTCGAATAATTATTTTTTGCTTAGCTATAAAATCACGAGGGTCTTGAAAAAATGCAAGTTTACAATTATTTATTTATTTATTGATTTTTGTTTTTACATATTTCTTAGATAATGAATAACATAACCATACGTAACTGGACATTGCTCGTACTAAGGTAGGCTAATTTTAATAGTTATTTAATAGATTGGTTACATGCAATTGTGCTGAGCTTTTTTGTATGTTCAAAATAAATCTACGAAAATTAACATTGATATACATACACGTACATGTAATACGAATACATAAAAATATACATATATATTTATTAATATATATAATAAGCTAATATATATAATTAATATATATATATATATAATAGTTGAGAAAATTCAATATCATATTACACAGGAATATAGTTGACCAGAGTCACAGTGTCCTTTCTACCAAGATCATTTAACCAGTTAGTCAGTGTCTTTTTATTAATTAATTTGCTATTAAGCTTTATTTGCAGGATATCTTTTATTATATTATATAGCCTAGGGGCCAGAAAAGAAAAATACCTTTGGGCGAATTTGGTTTTAGTTTTAGGAACCACTTTCTGCATTGAAATAACCATAGTGACACATTTTTTTAGCGCTCTTAAAAGAAACCATTTTCTGGTAAACACAGATTTTGATGAGCTCGTTCACATTACAAATTTTAACAACAACGTTGTAGTTTGGGAACAACGTTTGTATGGCGGTTTTGAGCGAAGACAGCCCTCTTATATATATGGTGATTAGAACTACTCTACTGAGCAGTGAATGCGTCTTATCATGTCTTAGTGATGTCTTAACATGATTTTAATTACTTCACAAACACAGAGTCCATTATCGGAATCTGTTGGAAATAGGACATTTCGGCGCTAAAGCGCCGAAGGCAATGTACGGGTGACGAACGTATGGTAAGGCTGACGCCGCGCCGAAAGGAAGGGCCCCGACTCACGTTGCTTCCGAACGTGCCCGGGACGCACGTGGCCGATAGCGTGCTGAAGAGCGGCTCGCTCGCGCAGCCGCCTAGTTAAGCTAGGCTTGTGTTAGGGCCGGCCGCGGCGCTCAGGGTGAGCGCACATCGCACAACCAGCCTGACGGCGACGGCGACGGCGACGGCGACGGCGACGGCGACGATGCGACGATGCGACCCGGACGACCGTCACCTCTTACGTTAGCCGTGTCGTGTCCGCCGGTCAGGACGTCAACGACGTCCCGATATTCTCAGCCGGCTTTATATTATTGGCATATATATAGTGAGACAGTGAGGTTGTCCGTTGACGCTTAGTCCTCGTTCAAATCATTTGAAGCGCTTCAAGCTGGCGTGGCCACTCGATAGGCACGGTTACTTGGATATGGCTACGAGCACTGGCGCCGGGCAACAGGATGCCGAACCCCATCTGCCGCCACCGTGGCAGCCGCACCAATCCTCTAATCATCATCTTCAGCAGCAGCAGCAGCAACCGTCATTGTTCCCGCAATTGGCACCGAACGAGTTTCCGTATCCGCAGCCTCTGAAACAAGTCGTCATGCCAGGTAAAGTTATTGCATACAAAATATAACTTAGAAACATGTCTTTATTGAACTTTGTCAGTTTTAATAATAAAATTATACGGAAAGTCGATCCAATTTTGTTCAATGTATTATCATAATATTGTTGACAGAGATATTATTTGATTATTCGCTTGATACGATTTTGTAAGCTTACAAATTACCATATGCTTCTCAAAAAAAATCTTTTATTGATGTGCATGATTAAATATTTATAAAATATAATTTCCAAAAGTGAAATACTTACAACCGATCCTTATATGTGATCTACAGAACCGACTACTGCGAAAAAAGGAATGATGTTACTTCATACGAGTATATTCGAATACTTACTATACTTAATTATACCGCGTTACGAATATTTTTAGTCGGGTAGTAAAAAAAATATCTAGCTATTAACACTGAATGGTCAATAAATTTTAATGTGATTAATAATATTATTACGTATTTTTATCGTTTTTCTCTTTGATAAAATCACATAAAAAATCCTGTATAATAACTGCTAAGCTTTTTTTTATCATTAAAGAGATATAAGAGAATATTATATTATTTTGCAATTCGTCGGAGTCTCAAAAAATCAAAACATTAATGTTATGAAAACGAAGTAACTTAACTTTATTCAAATTGAGCTTTAAAGTTTTTTTTATACACCGATCTGATGAAACATACGCCGTTATGTATAACATTATTATACTAATATAGAGTTTATTTGTTTATTTTTTATGCCACAATAGGAAGTTACAACAACAAATGATATAAAACACTGGAAAAAAAATAATGTCAAAATAAATATAAAAAGATACCTAAAAAAAAGTTTTTATACAATTATTTATTTGCATTAACTAGATTTTTGCGTCAGTTTATTGAGCTTCGCAATCTAATTGGTCAGTTTTAATTTCATTATGTAAAATTCTAATTCGTATTATGTACAGAACATGTCACTTCATAGAAGTAAAAATCTTTAATAATTAGTGCTTTTAGGTTCTATCGTGCATCGCGTTTCCATAAAATATTAAAAATAATATAAAAAATATAATAAAAATGTTTTTTTTGCATCGGCCGTCATGTATAAAATATGAGATTACTATATTTTATAGTTTATAGCTTAGTGCAATGTATTATTATAGTTTCTTAAAAATGTATGCTTAAAACTCGTGTATTTTTTTTTATAAACTTTTAAGAATGACTTTATATTATATATTTATTATATGTTAAGTACAAAAGGCTTAAACCCTCAGATCCTTTCGGAGTCGGAGCCGGAGGCGGAGGTTTTAAATTTGATTTATCGGAGTCGGAGGCGGAGTAGAAGACAAGATGTGTTTGCTTAATAAGGACAGGCCTAACGAAATAATATAAACTATAGAAACATGATTCAGTAATCAGTCTCTGTGATCAGTGAAATATTTAACAGTCACAATATTGACATAAATATTATAGAATTTGATATAATGATAATACATTTAGGTAGGTAACATGCGAAAATAAAAATATATATATAATTTAAACTTTTAAATCAATTTAAGTGACTAAAATTAGCATTGCACTTAATAAACCAAATCTTGGCATCTTTTTCTCTATTCAGTATATTTCTCAGCGGATCATGTATTAGGCCAGCCAACTGGTTGTTCTCGCTCTTGGACTTGTGGATAATTTGACTTTATAGTATTACCTTCTCTTGTTTCTTTAGTCGTCGTTATTTTAATGTTTATTTTAAATTTTAATTTTTATGTTTACATATATGATATTCCTGTATATTGTAATATTGTGGAAAAAAATAAATAAAAAGCTGCTCACTTGCCACTGAGCCTGGTGAACAAAATAAATATTGGCGAACAATCGAGAACAATGTTTGAAATTTGCTATTTACTGTGTAATAGCAAATTTTATTTAATGTGTAAATGCATTAAATATTCTTTTAACGATCATGTAAATATTACATTCATATTTACCAATGAAAATGCCTATTATTTATAATTGTACCTAAGTATATAATAAGTTTATATTTACTATATATTTTTTATTTTATTTATTATATTTATTATATAACATTTGTCAATTTGCATGTTCCCCTGCCTAACTAATCCATACGAAAATGAGTTAAAATATTTGGATATAATGCTGTTATTGAGACAAAAAAAAATACGGTGTGGACCCTCGGAAAATAAACTCAGTTTAAACTCGATAGTTTTTTTTAAACCGTTTAAAAAACAACGTGCATATGCATTGTATTACACACTACAGTCATACCGTGTTCTACAAGCTACGGATGGGAAACTTATTTATGTAAAATCTACATACACACGAGATACAAAACAGGTTTGGTTTTTGGGGTACCTACACAATCTTTGAGTGAATTCGATTTTTAGGATTACTAAGTATTCGTACAATAGTTTTCCAGAAAAAAAAAACAATTATTGATATGATAAATATAGTAAGAAAAGAATATTTCTTATAGGATTTTTTAACAAAAACAGCGTCAATTGTATTTCCTAATTTAGAAATAGATACATTATGATTATTATTCATCTTTAATCATATCGAATAAAATATAAACACATGTAATGCCTAAGCTGCCGTGACGATGCCTTCATAGCGCTCAACTCCAGCTCAGCGGCGCCAGGAGTGGTGGTGCAGCGTTCTTTACATGTTCAGTCGCATAAATGCATTTAGTCTACCACCCTAAAGAAGTTTCACTACAAAAAAATCAAGCGTAAAACTGGTAATTTTGTATAGTTAGATATTTAGCTTTACCGCGGTGCACTGATTTTTCAGCTGCGAGCTATCCGTTTGACCCATGCGATGCCGCGGTATAGTTCTCTCTCTCATTCTCTTGCTATTTCCATTTCGAAATGGCGGCAAGAGTTATGCATTTCAATAAACAATAACATAACTAACGTTTTACACTCACTTATTATTGATTTTAGCTTTTACATATTTCTTAGATGACGAATAACATAACCATACCTAACAGGACATTGCCCGTACTAAGGTAGGCTAATTTTAATAGTTCAGCCATTTATTTCAGAAAACAGAAAATTATTTTGATAATATATTTTATATTTTTTACAAAATTATCTTATATTATATTATATTTCTACAAATCTTTATGTTTATACAAAAAACACATACATAATAAAGTATTAAAATCATATTTTTACGCAATACACACGAATACTCAAATAAAATTAATACAGATGTAATTACGAATACAAAGTATTTATCACAACTAAACATGTGTTTATTTTCATTTTGACAATTGATTTGCCTTAATTAAATTAAGTCTACGGTCATTAAATTTCTGAAAAAAAATTTATTTTGTATTCGTCCGTAATGTAAGGAACTCGGATAAAACTTATTTATCCATAAATATGTGTGGAAGATAATAATAATTGATTGATAATCAGTAATTAGTTTCGCATTATTCCATACCGAAAAAGAAAAAATGCGTTTTTATAAAATTCATTGCTGGGTTACATTACATCTCTTACGAATTGTATTATACAACTTATTAAAAGCTTGCAACTGCTTATCATTTTTACAATTAACTCACTTTATTGTATTTAATTCATTTACACATATAAATTATCACTTTTACATAAGTCGTATATTGAAAATAAACTTATATAGCCTATCTCTAAACTATTAATGGAGTTATGAAGTTATAACGAAATATGTTTATAAATTATATGTACGATAAAGTAGAAGAACTTGTCTGTAGATACTAAATGTCAATTCTAGGTACATTATTACATGTACTGTACTAAATGGTAAATGGTACTGTTTCAACCCGGGCGGGCGTTGTACGCAGTCAGCCATTCACGCGATTGACTGGTTTGACGCCTGTTAATTTTAGTCTTTCGTCTCATGCGCTTTTGCCAACTATTTCATACGTAATGTATGGAACCGACAAAATTAAATATTTCTTAGGTGAAATTTATTACAAACACATTTGTAGAAAAGAAAAAACAATAATGGCTGCTAAGCTAATATTATGATCTCTGCAAACGGATTACAATAAAACTGTTTCTTTTTAAAATAGAAATAATAATATAGCTGAACGAGTCAATGCAAAAATATATTAAATAATTTTGCCAAGAATGTTTGTTTTTTACTTGTAAATGAAATTTGAACGAAATCTTATGTTTGTTATTTATTCAGAGAGTATCCGCTATAAGTTCAAATGTGGCTATTGCCCACATGGGCCTTACAAAGATGCTAACGTAAGATAAAAAATATTTTGGAAAAATATTTTAATGTTTTTCAAGTGTTTAAAAAATATAGATTCCAATTGGTTCTTTTATAATGACATAACATAGCCAATTGTTATTAAAAACGCTAAAAATTAAATGTAATTTTTCTATGAAGTTTTTTCCTTATTCTAGGTACATGTTTTTTAATATAAAACATAGTTTAAGGCAAAGTCACATACTTAATCAGTTTTTTTTTCTTGTTTGGTGACTATAAAGCATGAATGTACTTAGTCATGAAATCCTTTATTGTGCTGCGGTTGTAGCCGTTTCCTTAGGATTGAGTATTATTACAAGCCTAATAGCGATTAACTGATCACTACTGTCTGGGACTTTTATAGGTTAATTTTATGCACTCGATCCGCAAGCGATAAGAAGAGAAGAAACTAATTCTGGGTGCCGCACTAGCACAGAACGCAGTATTACGTATATATATTTTTAACAGAATTACTAAGATGGAAACTTAATTGTAATATTAATGTAATTATTTATTTGAATTTAAAAGGATCTTTTTCTACAGATTGATATTCATTTAATTTCAAAGGAAAGATATTCTAATAATTTGGGAGGAGGGTGGGGGAGGGTTATTGATAAGCCGACAACAGAGATGATTCGAGTCCACACCCGCTTAAGAATGTTTGTTGGTTTGCGGGTACGAATCAAGCGAGTTACGGTCGCCACTACGATTTATTATTATTATAACTGACAGGTGGCGGCCATCTTGACTGCATTTATAAACATGCATTGCATCATATGATATCAGCCCATAGTCGTTATAGTTTAATAAGGTTTGCTGCGATTGACCTACTGATACCTACCAATGCAACGACGCCATCATCTCACCGACCGATATCAGGGAGAAATAGGAAATGAAGTCTTTACGACTGATAGCGTCTGCTTAGGTTTGATAGTAAATGTCAAATAAGTCAGGCGTCAGCACCAAGGTTAATCTTTCTTAATAATAAGGGTCGTGTCGTAGTTATTAGAGCTATTTGAGTTCTGTAGATCATGGGCGTTTATTGATTGTAAGAAAAAGCGCAATTCCACACCCCTTAATGCATTGTTCGAATACAATGAATTTGATCAGATTCTGCAAAATAATTACATCCAGTGTAGATTAATCATGGTTTCTTATTGACTGTACTCGATTATACTTTATATAATTATATAATATTATAATTTATATAATAACATAATTATTTATAATAATTTATAATTATGTTATTATATAAATTATAATATTATATAATTATATAGAGTATAATTGAGCACAGTTAATAAGAAACCATGATTAATCTACACTGGATGTAATTATTTTGCAGAATCTGATCAAATACATTGTATTCGAACAATGCATTAAGGGGTGTGGAATTGCGCTTTTTCTTACAATCAATAAACGCCCATGATCTACAGAACTCAAATAGCTCTAATAACTACGACACGACCCTTATTATTAAGAAAGATTAACCTTGGTGCTGACGCTTGACTTATTTGACATTTACTATCAAACCTAAGCAGACGCTATCAGTCGTAAAGACTTCATTTCCTATTTCTCCCTGATATCGGTCGGTGAGATGATGGCGTCGTTGCATTAGTAACATTAATAATAACAGTATTATTAGTAATATAATAACATTATAATTTATAAATAACTATGATTTATATAATAACATTATTGTATCTGTGCAGATATAAATGTAATTAATATATTAGCCATTTTTTTAGAGTAAAATATTAATCAGTCTAAGCACCAATTACATCGTTTCTAAAAGCAATATTAATTAAAATCCACAAGTTATAAAGCTTCGGCGAAGATACTGTCTTTCCAACCATTTTATTTTAGCATAGAAATTAATACTATAATAGATATTTTTTTAACGCATATTTGGACAGGTATTATTATATGAATTTATCACATACCCATTTTTTAAATTGATTAAATTATCAGTGGCGGATAAATTTATTACCAACATAATTACTTAAATAAAAAAGCCCTTTAGACTTACTTGGCTTAATAAGAATATATTTTGTTCGTTGAAATATGTTTTATGAAAGCGCGCTACGGTTAAGTGGTTTTTCAGAACGGGGTCGGAACATAGTCGCTGATAAAATCGATTTAAAGGAGTTCTCATGTCCCACAAGATTTGGTTGCCAGTAATAAAAGCACTTACTTAAATTAGGTTTCTTTACTGCACCATCATATTTCGTGACCAGGTTAGGTTTATAACCAAACCCTTTAGATTGATGTTAATAATAAATAATGGTTTTACAGTAAAATCAATATTATATTTTATTAATTTATAAGAGCATATTAAAGTGCGGCGTAAGTTCACTCTCTATCCAGTAAATTTTGACTTATTTGGTTGCTCCCATCATAAATTTAAGGCTTTTTAGAATATTAAAATTTAAGTATTCTGCATATATATTTTTACGCCTATCGATAGTTTTTATTTACTTTTAATTTTTATTACGTGACCAGAAACCCGGAACCCATTAATTCAAAACCCCAAATTTGGTTGAAACCTTTTTCCCAGTATAATCTAGTTCTGACAAAGAGTTTTGTCGATAACTAGTTTTCACTAGGTAAAAAAAAGCTAACACTAGGTAACAAAAGCTCTTCGCCAGACGGGTATTCTCTAATAAAAACCAGAAATGACTACTTATCAATTTTTATATTCTGTTAAAACTGGTATTTGCTCATGAATATTAGCAAAATTAGGATTTAACTAAATATTTATCAGTAATTGTTAAGTTACACAATTTATATCTATTGTCTAAGTGTCTATTACAAGAAAGCGGGTTTTAACTGAATTCGGATTTTGACTGTAACATATGCACCTATTTTTTTTTTGTTTTATTGTTTATAGTTTACATTGTGTTGCTTATATTTTGAAGTTTAAATGATAATAAAGTGTAAACTAGGGAAAATAAAAAAAAATATCATAAGGTTGCAAGTGTCGTAACAACCTCAGGCTTTTTATGTCGCTCTTGAACTTTCGAATACAAAGCTTTTCAATGTGCAAGTGGGTGGCCAGTGTCGTAACACGCTGCACACCTACCAAAACATGTATGGATCTAGCACAAAGTCTTCAGCATCATATAATCTTACGGTGACAAGTGTCGTAATACCTTACAAATCTAGTCATAATATGCGACCCTAAAACTTCTCGGAAACAAAAAGTCTTCGGGTTGCAAGGTTCGTCTTTACGTCGAGGTTTTTTCAAAATAAAAATAACAATACACAATAATGCAATACAATTACAATACAATTGCCAATTACAATATTATATACAATTCGCCTTAACCGCTTCTTCTTTTTAACTTAAAAGTTTCATTTTTAATTTTAGCGTCGATATTCAGCTCTTCATATTGACCATTCGGGTTTCATATTTACGCCGACATACATCGACCATTCAATCTTCGTCACATTTTTTACGTTTGTTTTATATTTTAGGCAAAAATATATTTTATTATGTTTATGATAATCTCTTTGAAATTATCAAACAAACTTTTATTAAGTATTTAATATTTTGCCCTAATAAGTAAAATTACACTAAAATATGCCGAATTCCTTCGCATTTTCATTGCTGTGCTTTCATTTGCTGAAGTCTATTTTAACACCGAGAAAATAAGCTGTCCATAACTGAAAAAATATTCTGAGTCGTGTAGTAGTTTTTATACTTTTATACATGCACTCACTCATACATACATACTGATTTATGTGTCAATACTAGTACCTCTAGATTTTTATTTTATTTGATTTTTTCCTATTTTAAAATTAGTCTTGTACTTTTTTTTAAATGTCATTATATCTATTATTTGATTTCTCTTGTGTGTCAAATTTAATATCATCAATTTAATTTAAGAATGTAACATCAAATCGATTTTTTGGTTGAAATTATAAGGTTGATGATTATTAATGCATGGATCCATATGAATGTGCCTATTTAATTATTGTAGGAAATGCGGCGAATTTCGTAAATGAATCGCGAATCACTTACCTAGTGGTCGAGCTTATGTGCTGGAATTTTGGTGATGGAATGTGGAAGTCAGGTGCATTTGCAACTCTTTACAGATTGTGGAGGACGCTGATGCCTCGCACGAATCCACACGTTTTTTTTGCTAGCTTCTGCAAGTTAGCTGTTAGTGCTGTTGACAGTTACAGTAGAGGGGGAGGGGGAAATTAATTTATGGAAGGGCCATAGACCAAGGTTATTTGAGGTAAAGGTGTGATTATACGACACATACAAACCTCACCATTTACTACATATTGTGGTCTTATGATTGTTTCTAAATTTGAATGTTATTATTCAATATTCAACAATTATATAGAAGAATTGAAGGGTTAGGGTGTTCTTAGCATTGATATTTTGATTGATATATCGTTTATTATCGTTTTTCTAATACACAAGGCTAAATAATAAATATACTATTTGTAACACGTTTTGCACGGTAAGAGAAAAGTATAAAATATGTATTTATTAATGAAGGAAAAATGGCGCGCGAGATGTAAGCTACCAAAAAAATGCGATTAATTCACAAATTCAACAAATTGCAATGGACGATCTAATTGAAGGCTATTTCAGAGTAAATACATGAAAAAAAATCTCACCCAGTTACCCAAAATACTCTACTGCGCGGAAAGTGTAACGTCGCTTTAATTAAAACAAACAAAACAACTTGCATAACCTCAAAGTTCGTTTTTCACATACAACATAGCTGTTAACTAAAAACGCATTCCGCTAAATAGATTCGTCCATATGTCAATTTTTATTTAATAATTTTAGATGTTATCTTGAAACAATTAAGAAATCATACAAGCACCACTAAGAAACGAACCACTTAGAAAACAGCTCGTTATAATGATTAGGTTATAGGTTATTTAAGTATAAACATAGATTTCAAAAGTACGAGTAGGATTCATTTAAAAACAATCAATTTAATCTTAATCAAATCATGGGACATCTCATGTTATCATAGTTAAGTATCACATATATATATAGCTTCATAAATTTCATGTTTTTTACAGCCTGCTCGATAAAACTAATGGGCATTGCCTGACGCTTTCACGTCTAAGATTCTTTTGAGAAATATGTTAAATTGTACAACAGAACTAAAATTCGTGCACTTAATTAATAAACCGGTAATTACAGTTACATTTTTTTCACTTGAGCATACAACGAAATAAGACCATCACGAAAACGCCAATCCAGCATTTTTAATGAATTTATGAAAATATTTTAGAGCTAGTTTATTTATTTAAAAAGTATATTAAGTGTTTAACGGGCGAAGTTGCATTCATTTGTGTATATCTTTAGTGTGTGTGTGTGCATATCAATGTGTATACTTGTGCTTAAAGTTTTTTTTTATTTTTCCCAGGGTTTTGCGCAGGTCTTTTATAATAACACTGCAACACTTTATAAATAACCTTTTTTAGAACAGGTAACTCTTAATTATAAAGGTGACAGACCTAATCAAATCGCCTAAAATCTACCATTAAAATATACAGATACAGATTTACACAGATTTATTATCTCTGTACACTTTCCAGCTGCTTGGTAGTTTCAGGCGACTACTAAAGGTGGCGGCCGTTCCAACTGCCCGTTAACTATCTCAAATACGCAGGCCTATGATAGGACTGTTGATGTTAATGGGATGTGACGCAGATTTTGGAATACGCCTTTGTTTCCGTTTGTAATTGTAATTATGTACGGCGGACCAACATATAAACCATTTGTAAGATTTATTCTACGGAGATGATTACTAAGCCCCCTCTTGGCTGCTTTCTACCTGTTCCCTCACCCTTCCGTATGTTATATTCATATCGAAAACTACAAATTACTTCTAGATTGTTATTTTTTTTTTCAAGTAATAAAAATATTTGCAAAAAAAAATAAAAAATAATAATACCGTTTTTAAAATAAATGTACACCAACCAAAAAAAAAGTAAATATAACACTAAACATCTTGTTGATGAGTAAAATATAAAAATCCTGATACACCGATCTTCCAAAAATGTAGGTGTTAAAAAAAATAATTAAATGAAGACTAGCGTTAATAATAAAAACAATTAAAATTAAAATGATAATTTATTTTTGTTTAATAGTCAGTAAAAGTAAAATCTATGCAATAAAGTCGATAATCAGATGCTTAATAAAAACGCGTATTTAGGTTTATGATTATTTTAAGCGTATTTAATTTCCTTTATTAGATGTTCAACCTAGGCTTCGCCGCGGATTAGAAGTTAGGCCCTACGGACAGTTTTAAAAGCACCTTCAGGTCGCTTCGCTCCCCATCTCTAGGGCCTTCAGGCCACTTAAGTGCTTATCGTGCTATTTTTAAGGCTCCAGGTTGGCAGCTAGGCCCTTCCTTTTATTTATGAGATTACGATATCCTCTAGAAATAATTATCCCCTTCTCCTCTTTACAACTCCTTTAACCAGATTGTAAGTTGTACCTTTGAAAGATTCCTTTGAAAAAAATCAACCCTAGAAATTGTATACAATACGCAAAAAAGAATAATATTAAAATATATTATACGAATTTAAATAAAATGGAATAAATAGATATAAACGATTTTGAATTAAAAAAAATATACAACACAAAGAACATGAAATGCTCTAATTTATACTTTGGTTATTTATATATATTGATTAATATAAAAACTGATATAATACGGAACTAAACTAGGATATTTGTCCGTGGGTTTGTGCATTGGTATAGTATTTGTATTGGTAAGGTATAATAGATAGCGTTATGAGGCTTTCGCCGAGTTATTACAAAGAAAGTATTAAATTAATCACAAATTCAGTAAATAGAAAGGAGGGGGGGGGTATTTTTTCATTAAATGTCTCAAAATAAAAATGAAATGGTGCTAAAATTTAAAATGAATTGAAAGTATGACTGTACTCAAGTATGTATGAAAGTACTCAACCCATTACAACTTGAATCCACAGACAGACGCCTTTAGTTTGAGGAGAAGATGCATTTAATGACCCCTATAGGGCATCGCTGTAAAACGTCAGGTTCTGGTTAAATAATTTAGTACTTCTAAATAATATATAGAAACAGTTTTTATTAAATGTGTCATAGCCATTCTTGTTGCACCTATATAGAAAATAGCTACGTACGATTGAAGTGACACAGGCCTACGTTTATTCTTTATATTTTACTCTGTACATATGTATTTAATATTATTGTGAATAGTCACTTATCGACACGGCTTCATTACGTTGGAACCCCACTTCAACTAATTTAATACTTTTGTATATTTTGAGCCATTTTGTACGGTCAATAAAAAGTTTTGTAACCCATGAAAAAAAAAAAAGTTACGGGCAAGCAAAGTGGAGGTACAACTTAATACTAATAAAAAATAAATAACGTCAGATGCATACAATTTACTTACTATATATAGCGTTGTACCAGTTTTGTATCATCCTCCCTACCTCATCTCTACTCCTCTTATCTATCTACTTAGACCTATATATAAGATAAATATGTTTCTAATTGGCGTAATATAAAAAAGTATTATAATTGTAACTTATAGAGGGAGAAGGTAATTCTGCGATGGTTTTAATAATCTTTCAAGATATTATGAAAAGGAAAAACCAATATCCGTAAAATTCCTTAATCATTTTTTATTCTACCTTATATATTTTACCGTTATTTAGGTACATATGCTCAAACGCCATCATGAAGTTTACCTTAGTATGGGCGCAATCTAGTTAGTTATGATTTTTATCTTAATGTTTCATATTGTCTTCTTTACGTAAAATATAGAAGGTCTTGTGAATATCTCATTCTAGGATGACATCAAAGTCACCACAACAAACATTCTATGGTCGCCATTAAATTTATTTCCTTTCTGAATTTCTGAAAATTTATCTGCATTGCCGACTGAGCATGTGAGCTAGGAAGGCATTACGTCAACTTCGTAAACGATTGGCTTTATAACATGGATGTGTTTATAAACCTGAATATAACTATAACATTGAAAATGAGTCCACGCTACGAGTTTATTTAGTTATTTAGGAACTAATAAGGAAGCATTTTTAATTGATATTTACAAAATAAATTCTGCTTACTAAAGAACATTTTTATTGAAATTCAATAAATATTAGGAACACTAGAAAGTTCCGTTGATAAGTTGCTTTTAAAAGAGTCAATTAAGAATAGTGTCGTTATACGCAAAACCATCCAAGACGGCCAATTATATTTAGCTTTCCAAGTGTAACGTGACTTTTTATAGCTTGTGACTGAATAAATGACTTTAATGATAAGTTTTAGCAAAGAGAAGTCATATAAAATGGTACCTATTTATGTAGATAAAAAAGACCGGTATGCAAGTATGAACCCGTAGGAGTTTAGTATTATTTGGAAGTATTGGGAAGATAAGGATATTTGGAAGGCTCAGGTTTAGCTCATTTTTACATCTTTGTTTATTTCGTTAGCTTCCTAATCATCTGGAAGTCTGCTTAGATATGTTATAATCCTATAGTAACGGACTAAGCTTTTGCTGTTAAAAAATAAAAAAAAACGATTCCCATGTGCATCTTGAATGAATAAAAAAACCCTTGTAAACATTGAAAGATCGCACAATAGGCTGCTTATATATACAACAAACAAACAAAGTACATGAAACAATAAAGATATACAACAAAAGTATAGCAGGTAGTATAATCGTGCTGAAAATAATACATATATATTTTTCAGATCGAATCTAAATGACTCGAGGAATTTGTAATCAATTTTATATAATAAGTAAAGTCACTTGAGTAAAATGATAGGAATAAATGGACCGTGCTCTAATTTGTTTTTCGGAAATGCGATTTTTTAGATTAGTACGTATTCGATTATTTGTTAACGGCGTAAGCGATACTCCGTGTTTTTATTGCAATATTATATGTAAAGCTTCGCTTCATACACACACACACACACACACACTTATGTACATAATTATTTAATAATGCAGAATTATTTAAAAAAAAAAAAAATTTATATGTCTAGCTATGAAAAATATAAACACAAATATATACAATATTCTGAGCAATAAAGATAAACGAGCAAATAAATAGAATGATAAGTTCTTAGTGGCATAAATGATTACGAAACATGTAATATAAATAAATACATAACTGAAGTAAAATAAATAATTGAATAAAATTCGGTTCAATTTAGGAGAATCAAAATATCCATAGAAATAACATTATCGAATATTATATTAATCGATTTTTAATATAGTTCAAACATAAAACGCCAAATACAATGAATGTATTTATATAGGAAGACGTGCATCGATTTTCAGTGCAATGGCGCCGGCGGTTGAAATTTTACAACAGCGTGTGTTTATTCGAAGATTATAGTAAAAGGATTATTAACTTCACTGTCTTCACTGGACATGTTCGCGTCTAGACAAATAGCGTCGCAATATCCGGCACGGACGGCCGTCGAACCACTGTCGACGCGGCTTTCAGGGACTTCGGCGCCTCAAGTTCCGGTCCTTCAGGCTTAGTGATTTCATCATGTCCTTCATGTTCTATGTCCTTCTTCGACGCTGCAGATGCTGTTGTCACACTGTGTGATCAGTGTGGCGCGATTTTATTTTCGGAAGGTTTATATATTTTATTTGTATACAGATTTCATCAGGGTTGGTTAATTATTAAATTTGATATCACATAAATTTATATATGATTTTATATACCTCTGCTGCCTTTTAGAGATTTTCTATCCGATAAAAGAAATACTTTTTTATTGATATTTTCAATCATACAAACCAACGATGCAAATACTAAATAGTTTATATGTGGTATTGTGGCTTTGACGCTAATTTCGTCGATGTAGGCACTTTCAGTTTTTCGAAATTTTCTAATATTCGGGATAATTTTTCAACTTTTTAATTATTACTAGTGTCATTGATTATCTGATTTCAAAATAGTCAATTTATATTTTAAATTATTGTACATTAGTATCACAATTAATACATAAATGCTAATAAATATTGTGCGAAGGTTTGCGTTTTTTTTTAAATAAATTATCGTAAACACATTACAAACCTCAATGTTTAAGTTAACCCAATGTTTAGGTTCACATTAAAGTCACTGCGTTTTTTTTTATGATGGAAATCTTTAAATATGCAAAATAGCAAAAAGACCTTCGGCTAATTGAGCCGAGGTTGCTCGAAGAAAGGGAGTATCTTCGATGATCAAATTTTAATGTAAATATATTCGTTGCTAGTTAAAAAATGTCGTTTTTGAATAGGCGTTGAATGTAAATAACTTTATATTATTACGTTGGATCTAATACAATACAATAGTAATATATTTTTTACAAGTATAATAAAATCAGATTTCTAAACCCTTTTTGACATGTGACTCGAAAGATGTCTCCTAATTATCGTCCGTACTAGATGACTAATATTTAAAATGATGGTTACTAGAAGGTTAAAATTGCGATACATTTTTTATAAAAGTTTAGATCGCTATATGGTGTTCATGATAATGTAATGTCCTTAAAAGGAATATAAATAGGTACACAAAAATAACAACAAAGAGGTAAAAAGTGTTGGTTAATAACTTTTATTGTTATAATAATAAATTAATTGTGCAATAAATATCATTCTTTTACGCAATGCATTAATAGTCAAATTCTAAACTCACAGAATTGAAAATAGACAAAAAACTTAAAAATCCTCATTCATTCATAAAAAAAAAACAAAGACTCAATTAATTACGGAAATGATGAAATCACTCCAAACGAATGTCGCCTCATTAATCCGAGATTATTATTCAGAAACGAAAGGGAAAGTGAGACAGTATAAGCGGAATATAAATAGGTATATATAAATTATCATGAATATACTAAAATAATATTACATTCAGATAGGTGATATAAATTTATATTAATAATGAATATCATCCTATCTTTTACAACAATAAAACTATCCTATCTATATTGATACACAAATAAAAACCTGTGGTTTTAAGCTCAACAACACAATTTATATATAAACATCTAAAATATGTCCGAACATCGAATATTTAGAGCTTAGATACTTACCATAGATAAACATCAGTTTAAGAAATAAAAACCCAAAAAATATATATAGATATTTTTTCATTAATACTGCTCCTATTTCTTTTATTTTTTTAAGTTTTTATATATTTATGGAAACATACAAAGTAACTTAATTTATAAATTAGTAAATACATAGTTATTAAATTGGCGAATTACATGAATCCACTGTTTAACAATTGAATTGAAAGGTAGGTTCGCCTAGGACTGATTACATAAAAAAATAATGATTAGAAATGCAAATAAAATAGTTATTTCTTGCATATTTACACTAATAAAAATATGTATTAATTAGAATTTAGCTTTTGTGGAGTGGAAAACCATGTATTATATTTGTATGCAGGTGTTTATTTTTAACTATACACAAAGGAAAGAATGCACAGATTTGGCCAGCGTAAAGCGGAACCAATTCTTTATCAGTATATTTTACAGTGGACAATGAAACATGTTCATAACATGTCGTTTCAGTAAGAGTCGTAAACGGCTTTTCGAATGAAAAATATAATTTTTGCGATAAGAGGACAAAGCACATGCGAAGTAAAGCCGCCATCTATACCCATAAAAATAATTCAAAATATATTTATTCATATTTACTTTAGGTGCTGGTACGAATTTACTATACCTGTGTTCACTGTGCTAATAATGGAACTAACTTATGCAATGTTAATTAAACAAATTAACTTAAATAAATATATTTAGGACTTCCTACGACAAAATTGTGAATGAAACGATCGTAGTGTACCGCAACAATATTTTATATAAAAAAAGGTTTCAAAATTTACTACACTTTTACGAAAAAAAGCGCAGGGAAATGCCGTCGATATAAAAACCTATTTAACGAAAAACATTACTTTACGTAAGAAAACAATTAATATCCTGACCCAGTCCAACCCTGAAAAAAATCTTATCATAGCACAGCATAATCGAAATCGCTTGAGTATACTCCGGAATATAAGTGAATATACCTCAATAAAAACATGCATACTATTGAATTGAACTCTTTTGAATTTTGTTAAATTTATGTTCGTACAATCAATATACGGTAAATGGAAAATGCATTTTTCCTGGCCACCTATACCACAATAATGGTGCTTTATCTGACACCCTCAAAGCTTTCCTCAAAGCTGTCGATTTTTTTTTAATTAGGAAAATAGTACACGAGCCATATTACCTGCTCAGTGGCAAAGGTCAAACCTATTACTTTGGGCATAATGCGTTTTGTATGTGTTTTTGAATTGTGCGCGTGTATTTGATAACACCCAAAGCATTAACATTAACTCGAGATCATGCCGTTTATTTTAAAAATTAAAAATAATCGCATTGTGATGTAATGTATCAATCACTAAATCTGAAATTAAAATTGAACCTGTTTTGTTAGCTACTTAGTTAAGTTACATTAAAAAACATTCATTTCGTACTTTAGTTATCACGAGCCAATAATTATCTGTTTTCTGGAAAACAAATCTATGAATAAATCGAATTATCAGTTTATTAGTGAGCACACCTCTCAAACCTAACTAACCTGTTTTATACCGTCGCGTCGCGTCGCGACGTGTGTGTAAATAGTAGTGTGTTTGGCGTAAATGAATTTCATTTCTGCAGTGTGTAACGTGATCACACGGTCATTTTTTCCCTACTATTTTAGTGTGAAAATTGTTATTGGTTTTTTATAAATAAAATAAAAACTATTTAAAAGCACAAAAAAATAAAATAAAATAATGTTATGAAATAAAACAAAAAATCATACGCCATAAAAAAATATTATTTCTTATATTGAAATATTTTCTCGCTATTGTTTTTCCAGTTTTTTGTTATTTGAAAAATGTGTTTTTTTCCTTCCCCTAAGAAGTATTTTCATTGTAAACATAATATTTTTAATATTGTAAACTAAGTACACATATACCCTACATAAATACATCCTATCCATATAAAAGTGTAAAGTATAAAGTATAACCATCCTACATATATTTTATACATATCTTCCTATATCGCTGTTTTGTACTTTCATAAATAAATAAATAAAAAAGTAATACGATTCTATGTAATACACACGCGATAGAACACACTGCATATAAGCCCTGGGCTTAGCTAGAACAAAAAACAAAAATGACTGGGACTATGTTTAAAATCAGTATATCTCAAAGCCTGCAGTTATACTTATTTTTATATACACAAAAATAAGAATAAAAATGAAGTTATGTTTTCCTTGGTGATTGCGGTTTATTGTAGTGAATTCTCTAACGTTTAACGTCAAAATTCAAGAATTTGTTTTAATAGGGGATCCAAAAAAAACTGCCCTTAATGAATTCAAAGTTTATTCGAACATCTGTTATGTTTCGTTTTCGTGCGTAGGTGTGAAAATCAATTATTTTATGAGAAATAAAATTATGATGCAAATGAAATTATTTTTCAGTGGATTAAAATTTTATTAAAAGTCTAGTAAAATATTTTTATTTCAAATAATGTAAAATATTTTTTTTTTGCTGATTAAAATATTATATACGAGTACACTCTCTTTTGACAGAATTTATTAAAAAGATATGATTTTATTTTGTACATTGGGATCAGGTGTTTATATACATACAGTTTAAATTGAAAATAATATTTTTTTATCGCATGACCTTTACCATTAGAAGCGTTTAGATTGTATATTGTCGTATGGCGTATTATCGAACAGCCGAATATAAAATCGACACATTTACATATTCAGGCTTCTACATTTCAACAGAATCGTACTTTTGGAAACCCGTAGCAACTAGTTTACATCTACTCGACTATTTAATTATCATACGGGTATTCATATATTATATAGGTGCCTATTTTAACGATAAAACCATTCCTTGACAGAATATAACCAAGAACATTTTATAGAAATAGTTTATTTTATTTCCTTTGGCTTGTGTTGCTACCATGCTGCTAGTAGCTACGGCCATTCTGTCAATCTTACTTCGATTAAAATTAAAAAAAATAAAAAAATATAAAAAGATATCTCTCATATATCTCTATCTCTCGATGAGTTTTCCATATTAGTGGAAAACTCGTCGAAGTTAATGATAAAACCATTTTTGTATATAGTATTGGTTCTTGTGAAAGCTACCATTAAAAAAATCCTAGAATTTTACCAGAAACGAGTGTAGTAGGTGTGTTTGAGGTATTAGTTTTAGTGAATAGACCTTTTGATAAAAAAAATCTAATACTCTGAACTTTCAAATTTCAAAGTTCACTCACTTTCAAATAAAAGTTTTTTCAAATTCCTAAAAAAGCCTTTAAAATTGTGGGTACACTGGAATGCCCGAAATGTTCGAAATGATTTCACGACAGACGACAGAATCTCTTAGCGCTGCTGCCGTCACAAGGTTATTTTTTTAAATTAATTACGATACAAATTACTATCGTTATTTAGTTTAAAAATAAAGTAACGTAATAAAGCTTTAGACGGTTTTCAAAATCCACCTTTACATTCATAGATAAATAAATGATATCAGTGTCTAATTTTTTTTTATTAAGTAATTGCTATGACCGAGGTCATATACAATTATTTTGGGCCCTACTCAACTAGGCCAAATGTGCCTGTCCTAGAGTCAGGGGAGATGGTGGTAATGAAGCGTTAAAAAAGCCATATGACCATGTGCTGATTCGACCCCGTAACCTTTGGATCAATAGTCCAACGCCTAACCACTAGACTATCACAAACTCTCTTGCGCAATAATTCAATTAGGGATCGTAGCAAATCAATCATTATTTTCGTTTTTTTCCTTCTGGCTCCGCTTTTATGTACATTTTTACAAATACAACAGTCGCGTTTTAAACTAAATTAAATGAAATGAAATTAACAATTTGGAGTTGACGGATGTAATCTAGGCAATGAGAGGGTAGGTTGTGAATGCGCAAATGTTTGTGTGCAAAAGAAATAATATAGTAAAGTAAAACAATATAATAGTGTTGGTGTTCTGAGCTGTCACGATGGCATCTCGTTTGACGATAATCACTGTCGTTAGTACGATGACGTATTTTTAGTACTATTGCATGCACCTGAGTTTTTTTTATCAGCGCCTGTGCCTATGGCGCCCGCGTCGCGCCGCGGAGACGAAGCGGTCGCGAGCTGTGCTGTGCGGACGCTGGCTGTGGCGCGGGGCGCTGGCGCGGGGCCCTGGCGCGGGGCGCGGGCGCAAGCGGGGCGGAGGCTCGCGGCGGCCGGCGAGCAACGCGCCTCCGTACTCATCACTCATCACTCGCTCGCCGACAGTCCTCGACGTCGTGCGCCTGGTCGCCAGCGCCGTCGATCGCGCCCCGAACAATCTTGACCTTTCGCGACGTGCAATCTTGAAGTTCGCTTCGGACTTCTACCTTATCGCGTGCGTTCGCTTCATCACCTGTGACTATGAAAATAGTGCCGCTGTGATCCCCCCTAACAATCAATTAAAAACATCATAATAAACATCTGTGAACTTATCGGAAATGTGCGAGCTGGTCATTCCCTGAAAGAGCGAGGCCAGGTGTGAGAGTTTCCAGAGGAGCGGAGGGTTAAGCGCATCGATAGATTAGAGTGAAATCGACAGTATGGAATATCAGCAACAGCAGCAGCCGCTGGGCCCCCCGGTGGCGCCGTTGCACGCGGGACTTTTACCGCCGCCGCTGCCACCGGCGCCGGCGCACCTCGCGCAGCAGCAGCTGGGCCTGCACGGGGTGCAGCCCTTGCATCCGCCCCTGGCGCCCCCGCAAACGCAGCACAATACATCTCTGCAGACCGATGACGAACGATGGACCCAATATCACCAGCTCTGGAGACAGCATGTCTACATAAACGGTCAGTCAGTTAAAAATCATTTCAACTGTTACTGCGATTGTTATTTTCCTTCTGCAATGCGTTCCTCAACATACTTTCTCTTGTTTAATCGTGACTTTTTATTGATTCGTCTAGTATAAATCCTTTTGGATCTTTTTCATAAAAACCTTTTACAAGATCATTAAATGATCTCATTTTTATTATCTCATTAAAACAACGTGAAATATTTGTTTCATAATAAGTTTACCATCGTTCAATAGACACGATTTGTATTTTATACATTTCTAATAAAACGTGTGAATAATGTTATCTTAGTCTACTTGACCAGTAGAGATAACCGTAGAGATTGACATACTTAATAGGTGCTCGAATCACATTGCTTCCTGATAAAGTGTGACTGACAGTGCGATAATAATTCGAATAAGTTTTTTAATTTATTATTTTTAATATGGTTTGTTGTCATGAATTTTCTCCTAATTTCCAAATATATTTATTATTGATAGAATAGATATTGTCTTATTTATTTTTCTGTTCTTAGCACAGAGAAAATTGATATTAAAATAAAATATTTAGGTTATTTTATTGACAATAAATAGTTCTTTAAATCATTATTTTTCTTTTTATATTTTTCTTGCCTTGCGATAGTTATATATTTAATTAGCTTAAATCAAACATGAATTAAAATAAATGTTGGATTTTCTACAATGTGTCGAAATGCCGTTTTTATTTCTTCCGTTCTTTTGGCGCTAATGGGCATGCTCAATATAATTTCAACACGACGCTCAAAGTTTTACCGCACAATTACTTTTACTTTCTCTAGCTACCGAAATTATTTTTACACTAGTAGACTTGAATTATCTCAGTTTACATAGTATTATTCCGTGTATTATTATCTATACTACCATAATAACATAAAAATAAACAATACATTTTTATTTATAAATAAATTATAATTATTGATATTATTATTTTGGGATATATATATACTCAGCTTTGTATGTAGGAACTTACTCGAATTGGTAAGACCTCAGACCATACTATAAATACTGACACATTAACCTTACCCAACGTTAACATTAGAACAGATGTTTATACTTAGATACCTGCTTTCCCGACAAATTTAGTATGCTGATTTTAAGTGGTCTACCCGTAATTGTATATTGTCCACTAGATCGAAAAATATATCATACATAAGTAATTGTAAATGATGAAATTATTGTCGATAGTTTATCTGGTATACTAATAGATACTCTGTTAATAGCTCTGGCGCATACAATAACGATCTAATACCACACGTACACCCATACACACCCATATATAATACATACATATATTTATTTTATAATTGGAAAGTATTTGAACGAATTATATTTAATGAAAATAGAAATAACGACAATATAAAAGAATACATTCTTCCATCTACCACAAAACTTTCAGCTTCTATTTATATGTAAGTATGTGTATATACAAAATATCATCTTACATTGTTATAAATATTGTAATTTTGTAAACATTGTACATATTTACAATAATAACAATTTTAATTACTCTTAATAAAAAAAATATTATCCTTGCTCATCAATCATTAAAAAACACGAATCTTTTTTGTAAACCTATAGCATTTAATATATACACAAGTATTTATATACACATATATAATTAAGTCCTAAAACTATCTTGTACTGGAATGCACTGCAAGTAGGTAATATAAAATAAAAAGTTTACCACTCCACTTACATTACTTCCAGAATATTAGGTTAATGTTTTTTATAATTTGCTCGTATTAATATACGTGCGATTTACTATTGATTAAAAAAACTTAAAATCAAATGAAACAGATCATATTATCCAAAAAAAACAGACAATCCAAAACGTTGAAGTCTGCTCGGCAATACACCCCATGGCAACTTCAGTTTATACTATCCGTATATCTACGCCGACTTCAGCGCTTTAATGGTTTGTTTTTTCATTTTTTACTGGCCATAGAAATTTTATTGTATTATTTCTTAGTTTTTTTGTTTAAGATTAATTTTGAAGTCAGTTTTTTATTTATTTATTTTTTTTTGTTTTTTCTTGTAAATATTCTAAATGATAATCGTATTAATTAATTTGATGTAATAATATTCTGAACGGAAAACTTAGTTTTTATTTATTTTTCTTACCATACGCTAGACATAATTTAATGAAACTAAAATCATACATAAGAACCATGTGCAAAAAAAAAAAATCGAAATCGTTTAAGCTATCTTGGAGAAAACATACAAGAAAATAAAAAAAAAACATACGTAATATTAACCTCCTTTAACCAACTCCCTATGTAATTATATTTTGTATTATATACATTTAATTGCTTTCAAAATATGCTAAATTGATATTATTAAACATATGAACTATGTCGGCACCAAAAATATTTATGTATAAAATAGAGTATTAATTACTTTATTAATCATATAAATATAGGTACGAATATAGACTTTTTAATAAAAAATTCTTGACACATTTTTTGTTGTTTTTTTTATAGTTTATTATTTGATATCATTTTCTTATTTCCTTAGTAAACGTAATATTGTATACTAAAACGTACAATTGCGTGTTAAAATACATGTTTACTAAGACCATTCTAAAGCGACATACTGCGATAAAAAAAACTTTTTAAATATTTAATGTAATTTATTTAGAGAGGAGATTTCCTTTATTAAAACCTTTTATCAACTATGTAATAGTTGAATATATAGAGATATGTTTTTTTTATTATATTTACATGGTATTAATAATGGCCAATGGCTGACAAAATGAATGGCATATTGTTGGATAATATAATATCAACAAATACACAATCAATGTTGCTGATATCAAATAGAAAATAGGTAAAGTATGTACTTTAAAGAGTTGAATTTCTAGGCGTAATAAAGAAATATCCACGGTTTTTTATTCAGTTTGAAACGGTCGCATTTTGTGCGTAAATATATCTTAATTCAACCGATAAACTGTTTTTTTGGTTCTGGTACCGAATACTGATTGCGCGAGCCCGACTCGCTCTTAACCGGTTTTTTATATACGGTTGCATGAGCGTTATTTTATTTTATCACCTAAAATGTTTTTTTTATAACTTTCCTAACAATTTATAATAAATCTATAATATTATTTTTTATAAATTTAAGAATGGCTATGACACCTGTAGCTATCATATAATATTAACTGCTTCTATACATTGTTTACCCCTAGACTACTCGAGCCCTTGGTACCAACTTGTAATGGGTTGCTTTATTTCCTATTTCCATTTGTGTCTGCGGCCCATTCGATAATATAATAAATATAATGTGACACTGATCAATTTTTACTTGTTTCTATTATAGATGAGGTTGTATTAATTTAAAGTTTCCAAGTTTTTATATCTCCGTGCTGATATATTATTGAAATTGGATTATGATATTTGCGCTTTTTATCGAACTGCAATTCAATTATTATTGTTAAACATTTGTTGACTTTGATTTTTTATATCTATATTATTCGACCAGCCTCCGATGTGATCTAAATGGCTGTATTTTATATGTATGTATAGTATATGTTTGTCTATATCCCTACTCATAACTTTGAAGTTTATTTATTTTATTTTATGCCCTCCATGTTGGTACGTACGACCTTTACTAAAATTTTAAGCTGCTGTTTGGCGGAGGCAAAAACTGCAGTCTCTCGTCAATGCAGAAAATTGGTCCTCCGATAAGAAGACACAGCTTAAACGATTACTATGATGTTTACAACTTGCATTTTTCTAAAATTTGTTGTGCCGTAAATATTAGGATTTGAATAACAATAATAATTGATAAATAATTTAAAGATTACTAAAGAGTTCCTGGACTGGATAGTGGATGTCGGTTTAAACATAGGTCCTGGTTATACGTATGCAGTGTGTGAGCAAAGGTAAAACGTATTCCGTGCGGTGCATCTTTTCGCATATAATATCGATACAGTGATGCTGGGAAGTCCGCGCCGCGCCGCGCCGCGCCGGCACTTTCACTTCTGACGTCCCAAAATCGTGTGCGTACGTCCGCGATCGCTCCGGAGGCTTTTGGACGGCGCGGCGTCGAGCAGCTCGCCTCCGATTTCGTAATCGGAATTGGTAAAAGTGCGTTTCGACGGCGGCGGCGACGGCGGCGGCGGCGGCGGCGGCGAAAGGCGTCGGGGCGGCGGCGGAGGCACTAGCTACGTCACTGGTAAAAGTGAAAAGACTGCGGCCTGCCAACAAGCGACGCGTTCCTCAAACATAATTCTTGCTCGTGCTTTATAATATAAACCTACAACTCAATTCACTCCATCGTTACAAACGTTCCTATACACGTTTCGATGTGTTTGTAAATGCAAATTTAAAATAATAGACACCGGATTCAATGAGATTGATATTCTCGATCCCCGCAGGAATAAATTTCTATCTGCAATTCGGTCAGCCTTGCCGCAGTCTAATGTGAACGGAATAATTTCTCTATTTGCTAGATGTGAAACGATATACCCTTACAACCAACCACACGTAGAACTATTTCATATATTTAGCTGCCATCGCCTACATAATTACATACGCACTCACGAAAACATGACAGATTTACCCTTTTTTTCTCTAATATATTTAAATGTAATCCCGTTTCAAGAAAAATAAATTTAGTCGGTTTCATATGGTTATTTTTTAGTTATAAATAATTTTATTTGTATAATTCTATCATACGTGTCAGACATTATGTTTTTTTTGCAAAATATGCATTTTGCATGCATTTTGTCGATTACTTTGATATTCGGATCGAAAACATTTGCAAAATATTTCAACAAAAAATGCATATCTAAATATATATACATACAGAATATAAAACACTATCTTCGTTTTATCCTACAAACGCTATAATGTACTAAATAGAAATTAAGTTCTTATAAGGCAAGCTTTTAATATTTAAATGATTTATATACGGAAAATATTACGTTTTTTCATCGTATTTTATTTGTGTTTTTAAATACTGTATAAAATGTTTATTTTGAAATATTTATATTGAATATTCATTCGAAAGCATTTATCATGTTAAATATTAATATATTTCAGTTATATTATTGTTGTTTTACATAATACTACATATAACACGTATTAGGTTATGGATTTCAGAGCCATTGATTATTAAAATAGACCATATTAAATATTACACAAGTTGTACCTTTTGTTACAATAAGAATAGTTATATGGACAATATGCAATAATATTGATATGCTTTCTCGTAGTTTATTAAATTTCATATGCCGTTTTTTATCTCAATTAATAATAAATACTATAAATTGTTAAACATAAATACAAGTTTTGCTTTAAAAAAAAATATTAAAATATTTTTTGCGCCATATAAAATCAAAATAACTGATTAGCGTGTAAATGATGTAAATAACAAGTTATTAATAAGTCATTGTTAAATGACGAACAAAAACAGGATTTTACTAATTACGATATTAGGTAATACCATTGATTATATTTTTCTAGGTGTGATATGCAAGCAGGTTTCATTAGGATGTATGTATATCAAGTGATACACGAACAAATAATTATTGTATTTTTATCTGAATTTTCTTACAATATTTGTAACCACTCACTGAGTGATTTATTCATTCTTAATACTTTTTTTATTCATAAAATCAACGACAATAAGACATCCTTTCGTTGCTTTTCTACAATTTATTGCAGATTTTTAAAATTATTTAATTCATTTATTGGGTGTCTTATATTAATCAGGTTTCATAGTTTTATGTATCGTGGGTAAACGTGTGTAATTAGGGAAAGTTACTTTTAAATGAAGAAAGTATTATAACCTTCTCACCGCAGACTGCATGGTATCTTTATAAGCTATTTTTACGGTTTATTTTTTCTATGAACAGTTACGGTTTTACGGTTTTTTATGAACAGTTACAATATGTCTTTCGTCAGTAGTGACAAAACATTCCTGTGGAAAGTGTTACAGTAATGTTTATCCGAACTGTTTTTTTTTATTTAAGAATATAAAAACACAAAAAAAATAGCTGAATACTTATTTAAATATTCAGCCATTTTTTTCAATCGAGTTTATAAAAACAGAAACATCGTAATATAGCATACAATAGCTATCACACTTCAAATGACTTGCGGAACTTATATATTTCCGCTTACGATTTCACCCTCGCTAGGTTATCTCTTTGTTTGTTCATAATCAATTCTTTATATTTTATTAGTAGGTTTAAAGAAAACATCATTGTTTTTTTAATTCTTAAGAAGAAAAAAGTTAATTTATAGTTTAAAAATTGGAGGAGTTTTACAATTCTTAGATGCAGAATACAAGTTATTTTTAATATAATAAACTTGTTATTATTGCATAAGTACCATGATAATGGAATAAAACAATCCTTTGTTTATTTATACAAATGTAAAAATCATATTCCTATGAATTAGCATATTATAAATTTTAAGTAGGTGGGTTTTATTATTATTTGTTCACTGATCGCATACGTTTTGACAAGCAGTGTTTTTTTAAATTATTATTAACAGTTTTATTATTTATAATTTACGACGACGATTGATGATGACTCGTTACCTATCGTCACCTTGTCTGTACTAAGTATTTTTTTTTATCGTAAATCGCCCACAAAATATTTAACTATTCTATGTATTAAAAAGTATAATATTTTCCTTTTATTTGCCTATTATCGACCGTCAACAGCTATTAACAAATAAGTTTGCATTTTTGAAATAATTATAATTGCATCATTATTAAATATTTTATTTATGATTAAATATTTATGAATACGTAGCGCAGTCACTTCCTGAAAGTTTTTCCCCAGCACAGTGGCCGTAAAAGCTGCCCGTTGTGAAGGTGGAAGGAAGTGTTGGATGATTGGTTGGCAACTCCGTCTACTTTCACCTTCTAGCAGCCACAGCCTAGCACGCGCTCTTCCACATTAATGTCCGATAGCCAGCGATTAATATTTTATGTGTTCGTAATAAAATACATATGAGAAATATAATTGAAGTCAGAAACAGCTACATCAAAATATGTTAAATTAGGATAATTATATACATAATTAGCTTTTTCGCCCATCGGAAAATAGTAGTTTAACTAATACAAGACTGTTTTTCTTAGATAAAGTTAAGTGAATTTATATTAGACATTTTTTTTTCATTTACTCCAATTAAAGAATTAGGATAATAGGTATTCACATTAACAAAATTGTTAGGTATTAATTAAAACAAAAAATATATAAGTATAATATAATATAAAAATAAAATCTATGTATTTAGTAAAAATTTTGACGACAAGAATTACGTTCAGAAATACAAGTATACACTTAACAAAAAATAAATAACAATTGTAATAAATTAATAATTTATTTTTGACGACGTTTACTAATTGTAATAAACATTATTAAAAGAATATTACACGTGTTGTATATTATATAAATTAATCAAAACATAGTGTTTTTAACTAAAAATAAAAGCAATTTTATTTTCTATAAAATAAATGCAATTTTATGAAATACGTAATAATGCATGTACACACTATTTCTATTATTTTATTTTTAGAAAAAAAGACAAAAAAATGTAACTTATAGTTTTTTTTACAGTAAATAAAATAAAAATACATAGTTTGGGGTAGTTTGTTAGGAAAATATTAGGTCTATAAATAAAGTTTGTTAGGTCTGTTAGGAAAATATTAGGCAATTAGAAGGTAAATTGACCTTGTCCATTGTTGTTAACGGTATTAGTTTAATTTTATTATTCTTTTTGTATCTCGATTTTGTTAGCATCCATAAGCATCACGACTGTGATTACAAAAATATATAATATACTAGCTGACCCGGCCACGCGTTGCTGTGGCTAAAGTTTTTGTTATATTACATTATAGTAAACAATCTAAGAGGAACAATAAGAGAACATCAGTCACGGAGTCCACTATGCTTTTTCACACAGATGGTATTTGTAAAAAAATATGCTGATCTCCTTATTTGACTTTCTACTACTATAACCCTTTAGTACAATGAAATTATTTACGAACAAAGACGAAAATGTTGAGGTTGGTATACAAATTCACTGGATTGAGATTGATTTGAAGGGAAAGTACGTTGAACACAATTAATTAAAATGTTCTTACACTTGATACTAAGCAGAAATCAATAGGTAAAAAATAAAAATTTATCAGATTTATTATTTCCATTTAATTTTATAACAAATATAAGTATATTACAGTATAATACAGTAAATAACATGTGACGCTTAAACTCATGAATGAGGTAGGCAAGGCAGACAGTCTTAAACTTTTAAACATTAATATCTTTTTTTTTGAATTATAAATACTTTCAATTTCAATTTAATTTAACACCAATCGGTGCACAATGTTTTTGGTTAACCTGTCTTTAGCTAACACAAATAGATTCGACGGTTTCCCAACACGTGAACACGCAACATATAGTTGCCCATGAGAAAAACATGGATTTTCCAAATCTAAACCACAAATGGACATTGTTTGACCTTGAGATTTATTTATAGACATGGCGAAAGCTAAACGAATTGGAAACTGTAGCCTTTTGAAGGGTATGGTAGAATCTGATGGTATCATCGGAATACGTGGCAGCAGGACCACTTTTCCTTTAAACTTCCCAGCCAAAATGGTTGCTTCAAGAATGTTTCCGGTGATCTTTTTGATGACCAAACGCGTACCGTTACATAATTGAGGTGGATTCAAATTACGGAGGAGAATAATAGGGGAACCAATCTTTAATCGAAGATTATGTGGTGGCATTCCAGGGATATCTAATGAATTTAAAAATTCAATCGGAAAATTTACACTTTCATTTTCATCAACAACAGTATCGATTGATTTAAAAGACATCAGATCGCCTGGTAACAACTGTTGTATCTGGAAGTTAATTTCGTCAACATCAACGTTTTTGGCTGCCAAAATCGCCCGTTGACTAAGCCATTCATGATTCAAATAATTATTCTGTATATCCGGGAAAATACTCTGAATCAATTCAGTTTTATCCTGAACAACAGTGCAAAAATTGTCTGGTAGTTTAATGCATTGCGTATTTGGTTGCAGTTTTATTTTACCGTTCCCAATATCTAGTAGTTGTTCGGAAAATATTAGTGCTGATGGATCATTTTGCAATTGTACTCGCATATTTATGGTCAATCGAAGTGTTTCAACACTTCGCCATAAGAATGATTGTTTCAAACATGCATTAATCTCATCCGCGAAAGTAGAGCGAGGTATAACCGGTAAGGTCTGCCGGAAGTCACCAGACAAAAGTAAGATAGCACCACCGAAAAGTTTATTATTGCTGTTTAAATCTTGCATAGTTCTGTTTAATGCTTCAAGTGAATATTTGTGTGCCATTGTGCACTCATCCCAAATTATTATAGAACTCTTCCGCAACACTGCAGCTATTCCACTATTCTTTTTGATGTTACACATTGCATCTGGTTTATTATGAACGTCCAATGGCAGCTTGAATGTTGAATGTGCTGTTCGCCCACCATCCAGTAAAGTAGCCGCAATGCCTGACGATGCTAATGCTAATGCGATTTTTTGTTGCGACCGTATTTTGGCAAGAATCAACGATATTAAAAATGTCTTACCGGTTCCACCGGGTGCATCCAAGAAAAAAAAACCGCCTTGTTCAGCAGCAACAGCCAGCATAATCCGATCATAAATAATTTTTTGTTCTGCTGTCAGTAATGGTTCACTGTTCATGATAATTGTTGCTAAACTTCCATGGTCATATTGATTTTCTCGTTGTAAATCGGTATTGACTAAGTCGGTGGCTGGACGATTAGGTGATGGCATACCATAATGATTAAGTGGTAAATTTGAAATAAGAACACATAAATCCTCGATCAAGACCAATGCTTCATTGTACATCTCTGGTGTATAATCTATGTTTTGGCATTGATTTGTTTGTCTAATTCGGTGCAAGATGTCTTCTGTCATACAATTTTTATATTTTTCCCACAAAGTTTGTGCTTGCGAGGGATAACATGTCGCCAAAATAATTGCAAACAACTGACGAATGTTATTCGGTGTTGATGTCAACGCAGCATCAGCAAGCGTTAAGTCCCAATGGTTATCGTCTTCTAGCAATTGCAGTTCACGACATGCATCCTGGTATGTATTGAATACTCGACCATTAGCTGTTCGTAAAAATTCAAAAGACGTTGGTCCGGGAACATTCACCAATAACAAACGTAAATAGAAGCACTCACGTTGCTTTGGATGTACCGTGTAAAGTCTCCCCAATGTCTTAGCTTTGAATATGCCTGTAATGGAAGGATGTGGTTTTCCTTGTTTCCGTGGCTCCCATTTTTTACTGGATTTGTTCCATGTGAAATAACGTGGAACATCACCATACACCAATGTCTTCGCGAATTGGCCAAAAACATCAGGTTTTTGACACAATGTAAAAAATTCAGTTAGAGTCGTTTTCGGAGCTTCGAACGCTCTTTGGAGAACATTTTCTTCAGTGAAGTATACACGTTGACCGTTTTCAAGATGTATTGCCAGATGTTGGACAGCAGGATCTCTTTCGTGGATGGGAAAGCTGAGAATATGCCAAATAGCTTCATTGCTGCTAATGTATCTGCCCATTTGGTATCGTGCTATTTCGTCATTTTTATTTATGTTTTTTACTTCAAATATGGCCAAATCACTGCCTTTGTTTACATATTTACAAATATACTTAATTGATTTAACAGAACTGCAAAGCTCAACATTGATATGAGCTTTGTAAGTTTTTGAAAGTAGTGGTGAGTATGGTACCACCCACTGATTATCAAACTCAACTTGATTTGGAAAGTTCGGCAGTCGCATTGTAAATGTGTGGCCACCATTCTCAGTACTTCTGCGGCGATACATTGGATAACCATCAATATCCGTGATCGTGTCATTCGTATGCGGCTTTGGGAAGTTTTTTTACATTTTCCATTTTCCATGCACGGTGACGTCATGTTGAAAACACCGCATGGCCCATGGATCATGTGTTTGGTGACAATATCAAATAATTCTTGATCAATTAATGGGTCTGGAATTTCGGCTGAAATTATTTGATCGATTTCTTCAGGACGGATTCTATCTTTAAGCCAAACCAAAATGTGGGCATGAGGCAAACCTCGCTTTTGCCACTCTATCGTATACAGCCAACAACGTGTGATACCAAAAATTGTATATTTAACAATAAAATCAATTAAGGATTTCAATTTTTGTTTAAACACACGTGCAGTTAAATCATGACGATGAATGGCTTGTTGTCCTGGCAATAGTAAAGTTTGTATCTCTTCCCAATTCGGATTACATGTGAATGTAATAAATAAATCCGGTCGGCCGTAATGACGTACGTAAGTCATCGCATCTTGTATGTATTCCTGCATGTTCCGTGGACTGCCGATGTAGCTTGAAGGTAAAATGAAAGCATTACCGATGTCATTGGGATTTAAATTTCCATCGATGTTTCCAGCAACAGCATCTCGTAAGTGAATATATTCTTCCGATCGTAGTTTTGCCTGGATGAATCAAAGGAATCGCAAGCGTTCGCTTTCGACCTTAGCATACATATCAACAATGTATTGATGGAACAGCTGACGATATCGAAGGATATAATTGTCTTGATGTTGTCTAACCATTATTCGGTGTGCGTAGTAGTTCATTGAGCTAACTTTATTATTTCTGTAATCACCTAAAAAAATAAATAATAAAATGCAATACGAAATTAAAATCTATACATACAGTAAGAAAGTAAATAGATAATTGTCAAATTTACCGGTATTTGGATCATACTGATTGATATTAAGGTGATATTCATCTTGTCCTTGCCAAAATATCAATGGATATTGTAGTGCGTCATATGAACGGTGTAGATCCGAAATCGTACTGACAGTGTTGTCTCGCCGTGTAATGTTTATAGATCTTTTGTCAACTGGATCACCAACCATGATAACAGCAACCTCATCAACAGTTGGAGCGTTGAATCTACCAGCATGTTCACCTAATGGTACTTTGTCGGCTTTTATGACGATTTGATAATTGTCATTTTGCAGTCGTGGCGAAACTCTTTTGATCAATTGAATTAGTTGATTGTGATCTTCTAAAAAATTTCCAATAATATCACAATTGCTCTTTCCTCTGCTTGTTCAATAAAATTATACAGGCACCGAGTCGTCACGCGCTCTTCACAATCGCCCATAAAATAAAAAGGTATCGACATCTGTCAGTTTTATGACTGCCAAATAATATCAGACAAATAATTAGCAATAAATTAAAATATGACGATTTGATAATTGTCATTTTGCAGTCGTGGCGAAACTCTTTTGATCAATTGAATTAGTTGATTGTGATCTTCTAAAAAATTTTCCAATAATATCACAATTGCTCTTTCCTCTGCTTGTTCAATAAAATTATACAGGCACCGAGTCGTCACGCGCTCTTCACAATCGCCCATAAAATAAAAAGTTATCGACATCTGTCAGTTTTATGACTGCCAAATAATATCAGACAAATAATTAGCGATAAATTAAAATTGCGACTATAATTTGAGATTTAAACTATCCTATCTCTCAAGTGCACATCGAACTGCACATGGTGTTCAAATTTTATTATAATCGGTTAAGTGGTTCAGCCGTCCATTGAGGACAAACATTGTGACACGAGATCTATATATATTAAGATAATAATGATTAGCATTTTAATGAACTACTCGTATATACTGATAGTTCATAGTAAATAATTGAATTACAAATTATTATTTGTTTTAAATATGAAGTTAATTAAATGAAGCAGAGCAAGTATCTGTCGTATTAAACTTCCTGTACATTACACTCCTGGCTCTCTGACTAATACTACTAACACAGTGACAGCGCGGTGCGCAGTCGCAGCATATAGCTGTTGCTGCCGGAAGTAGGCGCAGGCAGGCTTTTCGAAGCAGATTGGCGCAGGCCGCTTGAATGCCGCGCTGCCGCTCGGAAAGTAAGATGTGGGTAGATAGTCAGTCTTTGGACGCTGCGCAAGTCAGTCATTATTCGTTGCGTTATCGTTAGCGTTAAGGCGAAGCCAAACGATAAATATTAATTTCGACTCATTTAGACCATTTGGTAACAATTGGATATTTAATAATAAAAGAAATATGTTTAGGTACCTTGTTCTTATGCCTTCGACAAAGTAAAGGCAGATTTTTTAAATTAAATTCTATTTCAGAGAAATTTAATAAATGATAAACTCCTAATAGTTATTTTTTAGTTGAATCGCTCTCTTATTAAAGATATTAGAGCCTTAGAAAAAATAGTAATTGAAACGAAAATGAAGGTTCTAAATCATAGTAAAGTTAGTTTTTTTAATTTAATATTACGAGTCCCCTCCTCCCTTATTCTAATTTCTGATACCACAAGCTGCGACTCAACTATTACATTTGAGAAAAACAATATACCGGGATAGTCACTCTACATACACAAATAACTGGTAAAGTTACATATATACATAAGTAGAACATTATAGGTATGTATCTATCTGTACATACGGTCATAAGTATAAATACATTTGATATATGAGGTGAGGTTAAAAAGGTATATGAGATCAGTTATAAGTTTATGTATAGAGAATAAAATGAATTAATAGAGAAATTATGTTAAAAATATAAGGAAATCATAGAAACATATACGTACATAATACATAAGTACACATATTGTAAATTGTACATAATATAAATGTTTTAGCCGATTCTAACAGGTATTTATTAAACAACTAGCTGACCCGGCCACGCGTTGCTGTGGCTAAAGTTTTTGTTATATTACATTATAGTAAACAATCTAAGAGGAACAATAAGAGAACATCAGTCACGGAGTCCACTATGCTTTTTCACACAGATGGTATTTGTAAAAAAATATGGTGATCTCCTTATTTGACTTTCTACTACTATAACCCTTTAGTACAATGAAATTATTTACGAACAAAGACGAAAATGTTGATGTTGGTATACAAATTCACTGGATTGAGATTTGAAGGGGAAGTACGTTGAACACAATTAATTAAAATGTTCTTACACTTGATACTAAGCAGAAATCAATAGGTAAAAAATAAAAATTTATCAGATTTATTATTTCCATTTAATTTTATAACAAATATAAGTATATTACAGTATAATACAGTAAATTACATGTGACGCTTAAACTCATGAATGAGGTAGGCAAGGCAGACAGTCTTAAACTTTTAAACATTAATATCTTTTTTTTGAATTATAAATACTTTCAATTTCAATTTAATTTAACACCAATCGGTGCACAATGTTTTTGGTTAACCTGTCTTTAGCTAACACAAATAGATTCGACGGTTTCCCAACACGTGAACACGCAACATATAGTTGCCCATGAGAAAAACATGGATTTTCCAAATCTAAACCACAAATGGACATTGTTTGACCTTGAGATTTATTTATAGACATGGCGAAAGCTAAACGAATTGGAAACTGTAGCCTTTTGAAGGGTATGGTAGAATCTGATGGTATCATCGGAATACGTGGCAGCAGGACCACTTTTCCTTTAAACTTCCCAGCCAAAATGGTTGCTTCAAGAATGTTTCCGGTGATCTTTTTGATGACCAAACGCGTACCGTTACATAATTGAGGTGGATTCAAATTACGGAGGAGAATAATAGGGGAACCAATCTTTAATCGAAGATTATGTGGTGGCATTCCAGGGATATCTAATGAATTTAAAAATTCAATCGGAAAATTTACACTTTCATTTTCATCAACAACAGTATCGATTGATTTAAAAGACATCAGATCGCCTGGTAACAACTGTTGTATCTGGAAGTTAATTTCGTCAACATCAACGTTTTTGGCTGCCAAAATCGCCCGTTGACTAAGCCATTCATGATTCAAATAATTATTCTGTATATCCGGGAAAATACTCTGAATCATTTCATTTTTATCCTGAACAACAGTGCAAAAATTGTCTGGTAGTTTAATGCATTGCGTATTTGGTTGCAGTTTTATTTTACCGTTCCCAATATCTAGTTGTTGTTCGGAAAATATTAGTGCTGATGGATCATTTTGCAATTGTACTCGCATATTTATGGTCAATCGAAGTGTTTCAACACTTCGCCATAAGAATGATTGTTTCAAACATGCATTAATCTCATCCGCGAAAGTAGAGCGAGGTATAACCGGTAAGGTCTGCCGGAAGTCACCAGACAAAAGTAAGATAGCACCACCGAAAAGTTTATTATTGCTGTTTAAATCTTGCATAGTTCTGTTTAATGCTTCAAGTGAATATTTGTGTGCCATTGTGCACTCATCCCAAATTATTATAGAACTCTTCCGCAACACTGCAGCTATTCCACTATTCTTTTTGATGTTACACATTGCATCTGGTTTATTATGAACGTCCAATGGCAGCTTGAATGTTGAATGTGCTGTTCGCCCACCATCCAGTAAAGTAGCCGCAATGCCTGACGATGCTAATGCTAATGCGATTTTTTGTTGCGACCGTATTTTGGCAAGAATCAACGATATTAAAAATGTCTTACCGGTTCCACCGGGTGCATCCAAGAAAAAAAAACCGCCTTGTTCAGCAGCAACAGCCAGCATAATCCGATCATAAATAATTTTTTGTTCTGCTGTCAGTAATGGTTCACTGTTCATGATAATTGTTGCTAAACTTCCATGGTCATATTGATTTTCTCGTTGTAAATCGGTATTGACTAAGTCGGTGGCTGGACGATTAGGTGATGGCATACCATAATGATTAAGTGGTAAATTTGAAATAAGAACACATAAATCCTCGATCAAGGCCAATGCTTCATTGTACATCTCTGGTGTATAATCTATGTTTTGGCATTGATTTGTTTGTCTAATTCGGTGCAAGATGTCTTCTGTCATACAATTTTTATATTTTTCCCACAAAGTTTGTGCTTGCGAGGGATAACATGTCGCCAAAATAATTGCAAACAACTGACGAATGTTATTCGGTGTTGATGTCAACGCAGCATCAGCAAGCGCTAAGTCCCAATGGTTATCGTCTTCTAGCAATTGCAGTTCACGACATGCATCCTGGTATGTATTGAATACTCGACCATTAGCTGTTCGTAAAAATTCAAAAGACGTTGGTCCGGGAACATTCACCAATAACAAACGTAAATAGAAGCACTCACGTTGCTTTGGATGTACCGTGTAAAGTCTCCCCAATGTCTTAGCTTTGAATATGCCTGTAATGGAAGGATGTGGTTTTCCTTGTTTCCGTGGCTCCCATTTTTTACTGGATTTGTTCCATGTGAAATAACGTGGAACATCACCATACACCAATGTCTTCGCGAATTGGCCAAAAACATCAGGTTTTTGACACAATGTAAAAAATTCAGTTAGAGTCGTTTTCGGAGCTTCGAACGCTCTTTGGAGAACATTTTCTTCAGTGAAGTATACACGTTGACCGTTTTCAAGATGTATTGCCAGATGTTGGACAGCAGGATCTCTTTCGTGGATGGGAAAGCTGAGAATATGCCAAATAGCTTCATTGCTGCTAATGTATCTGCCCATTTGGTATCGTGCTATTTCGTCATTTTTATTTATGTTTTTTACTTCAAATATGGCCAAATCACTGCCTTTGTTTACATATTTACAAATATACTTAATTGATTTAACAGAACTGCAAAGCTCAACATTGATATGAGCTTTGTAAGTTTTTGAAAGTAGTGGTGAGTAAGTCATCGCATCTTGTATGTATTCCTGCATGTTCCGTGGACTGCCGATGTAGCTTGAAGGTAAAATGAAAGCATTACCGATGTCATTGGGATTTAAATTTCCATCGATGTTTCCAGCAACAGCATCTCGTAAGTGAATATATTATTCCGATCGTAGTTTTGACGTTTGCGTTTTGACGTTTGCCGCTCGCGTTGTTGAGGTTAGATTTTTTCGGTGGCATTTGACTGAAAATAATAATTTTCTTGTTCTTATGATATTCTCTTGAAGACGTTCGTTACACTGTTCTTGAGATTCTTGTGCATGACCTGCTGTCCTGATTCTTTGAGCTAGATTTCTTGATTCAATTTGTTTTGCCAACTGATGGGCTCTTTTAATACGTTTGCGTCGAATAACTGTCACTGTCAAATAATAACAGACATTAGCGCCATCAACCCAGTCGAAAGGTATCGACATCTGTCAGTTTTATGACTGCCAAATAATAACGGACAAAAAATTAGCGATAAATTAAAATTGCGACTATAATTTGAGATTTAAACTATCCTATCTCTCAAGTGCACATCGAACTGCACATGGTGTTCAAATTTTATTATAATCGGTTAAGTGTTTTAGGAGTCCATTGAGGACAAACATTGTGACACGAGATTTATATATATTAAGATGATAAAAAATAAATGGGTTGGATGCTAACAACTCGTGGCTGAGAAATATAAACATTAGCGTTCGTCCGTGGTTGTAATCGAAAATTAAATATTAATATTGTTAATTCCAATTATTAAATATCAGTTACATAATAATTGAATCTAGTATCTATGAAATAGATAGGCCCATATGACGACAGATCGCCATTGGTACCAAATCGTAATTCACTATAGCCCTGAGAATATTTAGAGGTCCGGTACACATTAACAATATTTTATTTTATCTTACAAATTTTACTGTAAGTTCATGTTCTGTTTTTTTTATTTAACAACATATGAATATGTATATGCTTCATATTGTGACCCACAATATTTGAAAAATGAAAATATATTTTAATCTTATAGGCCACACTCGGTTAAAGGCTTTTAAAGAAAATTATTATTATAAACAAAATATGTATCGTTAAAATATATTAATTCATTCATCACCGATTCTTAGCATCTTATGATATTCATTTAAACTATTCGATATAAGGCAGATTATCTAAATATTAGGCCATTTCCTAAAAATATTACTTAGTACAATAAAAAATAAAAATTGTAACGAAGCACATTAATTTTCTAGAATTTACACTTTTAATTAGTCTACACCTTACATACATTCTCAAATGGTGATGACAGGGTGGGTTAAAACGAAGCAGTGCTAATCGCTCCATACATAATAATAATATCTTATGTTTAAACTATATCACATCTTGGCTTGGCAGAGGATTGTTTTTTATTTCGCATATTTTTTTATTACGAAGACATTTTATTTCGATGTTACACGGAACAAAGTAGCTGTCCATGAGAAAAACATTCTGACAAATCAAACCTTCCATCGTACTAAAGAATAAAACGTCCATGCAAATTACAGACATTGGCCGGGTGCTACCCTGGAATCGTTCTCGTATCAAGAGCAGGGTGGTAAGTAGGTAGTACATTCTTTGTTAGGTTAGGTTAGGTTCTATTCTCTCACAGTGGTTTAGTTCAGTACCTTTATACGAGCGTGTATCTTTCGCCTCTTCTGACTCATTGTTGCGAGTAAATCGCTTTTTTTGTTCTAGCTTTATTGCGCCTTGAAAAAATGCGGAGGTTTAGCTACGACATTACTATCACTATAGTCACATTACACAAATCATGTCGTCATCTTGGCGAAAATCCAAGCTATCAAACAGTGAAAACACCATTCGAATCCATTCATTGCTTTTGAAGAAGAGGTATAACTTGAAAAGTATGTAACTCTCATTTATAAGTATGACATAGATGTAATTTTTGTCAAACATAATGTGATTATAAATAAATAAATATATATATATATTTTTACTAAAAAAGTTTATCTAGAACTGCCATATTAAATTATATTATTTATTTACACTCTTTCAAATCAATAACATAAAAAAAATATATAATTGGGAACTCAAGCTTAACAAGTCTAGTATTTTTTTTAAAAGCACATTTAATTTAATTTCTAATATTGTCAAAACATATTTAAATTTTTGTTATTATCATATGTATCATCGAACTCGTATCTTATCGTTAAATAACGGTAAATATGAGTTGTCAATTTTCAAAACGATTTTTTCGCATATCATCCTATTGAGTGTTTTATTGATTGTGGCTAGATAAAGCCAACCTAACAATCTGCTGAACCTTCTAAATAAAATTCGTCTAGTTATTTTTTTCTGGTATTGTTATCATACGAATTCTCAGGAAAATTCAATGGTATGGGTACGATATGATGGTTGTTGATGTGAAACATTAAGTTTAACAAATTTGATACTTAGTGTTATGTAACGGACGGTAAATTTTATTTTAAATACATACTTCGCAGGCACGAATTTTGCCACGAATTAAATGTGCATAAAAAAAATGCTTTTTTGCTTATTTGTGTAACAATTACTTAAAAAGAAATTTGAAATTTTGATAGAGCGCTCAATATCAGAGTGCGATCATATTCGACCTTCAAAAAAATCTGACAGAACTACAGCCGATGATGTATTATTAATTAGTGGTCAGTAAAAATAATAATAAAAAGTCATTAATATGCGCAAAAAGGAATATGTAAAAGAATGTTCAGTACAATTATTATAAATCGAAATATTATGTTGCGTGTTTATTTATTTATTTATTGTGGTTACCCAAAATAGTTTGTATACTACAATACAGGTGATGTAAAGATGATATAAATTGAAGTATACATTTCTTAAACTAGGGTAGCCCAATTGACTAATAAAGATAGTTGAAAAAGGGTTATATTAAAATATATAAAACGAATTTAAATAAGATAAATAAATAGGAAAAACAACGATTTTAAATTTAAACAAAAATAAAAAAAGAAAGAACATGAAATAAACCAATTGATTATTTATTTATATATATTTAAAAACAAAACAAAATCTGATTCACCCGAACTAAACTAGGAATTTTGTCCGTTATACATTGGTATAGTATTTTACATAGTATTTTGTACATTGGTATAGTATTTTAATAGTGTGACAAAGTTTTCACGAGTTATTTTAAAAAATCAATTTGTGAAAAACTAGTATTAAATAAATTACAAATTCAATAAATAAGGAGGTAACAGGAGTCGTTTCAGTACTAGCCGCGCCTCATAATTTACTAGAAAAAAAAAACAAAAATGGCGTTAACATTTATGATGGATTGAACGAATGTCATGAGATAGCATTGTGTATTGTTTTTATTTCAATCTACTTAGACCTAAAAATATAATCCATTGTCGGCCCTATGGCCATCCAAAACATACATCTGGTACGGGTTAAAAGTGCTGCTGGCATAAATTAAGATAGAAAATGAAGCAACCCTTAGCAAGTTGGTACCACAGCCGCGTATAGTCTGTGTGAAAGATGCCTTTAATGACCGCCTGTAGGGCATAGCTACAAGAAGTCAGGTTTTGGTTAAATAATTTAATACTACTATACAATGTTTAGAAGCAGTTATTATTATATGATAGCTACAGGATGTGATAGCCATTCTTGTTTTTGTTAGCATCCAATATAAAAAGCACTAATACTATTTGTATTTTATTTGTACTAATATTATTTGGATGTGTATTTGGACATAATATTTCAATTTATAATAATTATAATGTGGCACTGAACTAATATTGCCAAAACAGGTTATTGAATACAAAGGGTGATTAAATAACTACACATAATACATAATAATAATAATAGTACATAATATAATAATTTAATTTGAAGCACGGTTGATGCATTTATTTAATAGATGTAACAGAAGAGGTCTTATGTAATTGCTGTTTCGTCAAACATCAGAATGAAATCAATGATGGCATTTAACAGAGTCCGGTTAGATTTGCCTTTCTAAACATAATTAAAAAGCTTATCAAAAATACATTCGATAAAAGTGTTGAGAATATGCTTATATAGAGGGAAAGAGCAAGGAAAAAGAGAAGAGAACAGATAGTCGTGTATTTTATGTGCATCCGCAGCGTGCCGCTTCGGTGGGAACGTTCTCTCGCTCGTTCCTGGTTGCGGAACTCATCGCGCGGTGCGGTGCGGTGCGGTGCGGCGCGGTGCGGTGCGGTGCGGTGCGGTGCGGTGCGGTGCGGTGCGGTGCGGTGCGGTGCGGTGCGGTGCGGTGCGGTGCGGTGCGGCGCGGTGAGGTGCGACGGGTAAAATCGATATTTAAAATGTTTCCCAAGCCAGTATAATTATTAATAACGTAAGTGCGAATAATCTCACGAGCATCACTTGGCTTACATAATGCTGCATTTTTTCGTCTTAACGAGAGATGCGGTGCGGATATTTGAGATACAGTAGAAAAATAGATTCTACCGTGGTTATGCGACCGAAGTAGTCTTTAAATATTTAAAGACGCTGGCTGGATTTGTATATACGAATACTTTTTTTTAAATAAAATAAATTTGAAAAAAAAAAGATTATTTTAAATGTAAACTTACTGTTCAATTTTGTTTATTATATTATGTTATATTTTCAAAAATACTACTTACACCTACCTATTTCTACTGTTAAAAAAACGGTTTCCGGTTTCTTATGTGACCATAATAAATAAATAATTTGACAGATTTGAACAATTTAATAATTTCATATTTTGAGACAATATTCAAGCAGAAACTTGTTTATACGCATGATGAATATACTTGGATTCATGCAACTATAACGACAACCTCACCTCACGTCAGATGACGTCTTTGAGTTAGAGTGGGGCGCTAGGAAAGCATTGCCGCAGGCGTATGAATATATGTATCGTGCTAAAAATCATTTGTAGCGTTACATTTTTAAGCGATTAAATAGTATATACTCTAGCTATTCGTTATAACAAATAACGTCGTCGCATATGTGTCATTAATCGAAATAAATAAAACAAATATTATATGGAACATAACAATAATATTATTAAAATATGTATACGTTTTAAGAATTGCCTCACAATTCTAACTTTCACGTGTGTAAATAGATTTTGGGTAAATAAATTTTTCTTTTCTAGTGTACAAATAAATAGTTGAGTGTAAGATACATGGTATTTTTTATTTTTTACTAGCTGTTCAACCCCGGGTTGGTTGCCAGGTTCTGCAGGCTGTTCTGTAGGCGCCTTCAGTGCGACACTCGGGATGAGACTCATCTCTAAAGATTGAATAAAGTACAGTGTAATAGATGACAGAAGAAATTGACGTTGATTTTTATGAATTTAAATGTGAAACAAAATTTATTTTCCTTCTCATGTTGCTACAAGTGCAATATACCTATAGTATATCTTTAAACAAATGTCTTCATGTCAACATTTATGTCACCTTGTATAGTGTGTGCGTATTTCATTTATAAAACGATTTATTTGTTAATAAGTTCAGAAAAAAGTAAATAAAATCAATGATTTTATAAGTTCAATCTAATGGACTCACTCTTAGGCTCGTACGATCTCAGCATAATACACACACGCATATACTATCACCTTATATAGGTATATCAGAAATACTATTATTTTTTATAAATTAGGTAATTTGTATGTGTGTACACTGGCTATTATAAATATGTAATAATCGCTGTTTTGTACATTAATAAATAAAAATTATAGATTGTATAGAGGTTGTAAAATATAATCATAAGATTTTGCCAGTGAGAGTTCTGTGATGAGAGTGTATCTGGTGTATGTCATTTTTAATATTTGTACCTGTTGAACATAAAATATGTTATCCCACCGCGCTTGGAGTATTTTTTTTATATCAATAAGTTTATACTATTGTAGGTACAAACAATTTTTATTCTTATATATTTATTAAACAATAATGGTATTTGTATTATATGTAATACGTCCTTACAAACTTTTCTCGACGTAATCTTAATGTTAATAATGAGTTATTAAATACCTAGGTAGAGCGAAAATAAGTGCAGTTGCATTTGCTCGCTTTAAAAAGCCTCGAGTTGATTTTTAAACAAGCAAAAATGCTCGTCTTCAATCAGCGTCCGTTGGCGAATTTCCCTCACGGACGCGGAAACGAGCGCCGGTCGGGCGGTCGGCCGGTCGAGCGGTCGAGCGGTCGACCGGCCGACCGGTCTTCGGCAGCGGGCGAAAACGAAAGTGGCCCGACGGCCCCCGCGCCGCGCCGCACCGCGCCGCACCCCGCACCGAAACCCGCGAACGCTTTCCTCGGCCGCCGCGCCGCGCTGCGCCGCAACAAAATACAAGTGAGAGTGAAAAGTAGAGAGCGTATTCGATAACCATAATTATTGGCATTTCGACTCGCTCCGCGGCCATTTTTCGGCGACTCGCTGACCATTGCCTTTGACTCGCGATACTGGACCAAATCATCCTATCAGGGTTTCTCCGATACTTTGACTGAAATAAAAAACCCATTTAAAAATATGCTCAATTGCAAATATTTTTGTGGACGCCTTTGATTGGTTAATAAACATTTTAATATGTATTATGTGTGATGACCAAATACTGTTCTTAGTGCAACAAAATAAATAATAATAGCTATTTTCAATATAAAGCGATCTGAGAAAACTAAATATAAAAATATTTTTAGCATGCTACCGCAGGAAGAATTGAACTTCGAGTCAATCGCTAACGACGAGGCAGTCGAAACTGCTCCTCCCGATAATCGATAAGGAATAGTATTACAGTATTCAGCATGGAAATGTTATTTTAATCAATATATAGTTACTATAGTTTTTTTTTATTCTCGTTGCCCTTCAATTTTTTAACGTTGCCAGAAGCAACTTTTATTTATCAAATATATACAAATACTTTATAAATAGATCCAGCTAAGACAAGTATTTTCTACCGGTTTCTCAATCTTACCTAAAACACATTTATTTCATAAAATAAAATACAAAATACTTACAAATTAAGTTAACATAAATCGTGTGATTTAAAAAGAAAATACAGCAAAAATGTACGAGTTAATTCAATTAAGATACTTAAACAATTTTGAGTAGGATTTTTTCATATTTTTTTTTATTTGAATTTTATTAAAGATTTTATTTTATGTTGTCTAACTTCAAGAGGTATTTTATTAAATAGGCTGGGGTATTATACGTTTTTAATTGTCGATACCCATATGTATATATACACCTTTTGACAATAAACTTTCATTCGACATTTGTCTAGTAGAGTACTTTTTAGTAAAAATAATTATTCCTTAAAGTAAAAAAAATCAATACAAGGCGACTACTCTAAATTGTTCACCCACTTCAAAGTTTCATCTGAAAAGTGGTTGATTGCAATTTTACAATAAAGTTGGCGTACCGGTAGAACTTCGAAGTGAGTGAACAATTTAAAGTAGTCCCCTTGTATTGATTTTTTTTTAAATTTTGGAATATTTATTTTTAAGATACGAATTTATAGAATATATATTCGCTGTATATATTTAATTATATATCGACAGTACAATACGCACATATACATATATCATTCCTTTTTCTTTTTTAAAATAAATTTTAAGTTACTATCATACGCTTAGAAATTATAGCAGATTTGAATAAGATACTAATACATACTATTACAAAAGATGTTTCATATGTAAGACCCCAAATTGTATTACCACACAAAAAATACATTCAACCAAGGATATATAAATATTACGTAAAATGGACTCATTTAGGTACGGTTAGATTATCCAATAGTATTAACTTATATTTTGTTTCTAAATGTATTTATTTATTACTGAATATGAAAAAAAAGTCGTTCCCATACACACCAAAGCAAAACAAATCAACATATCGTTCTTGTTAAGATCAACAAAAAACAACCATTAAAACCCACTTCATAAATAACATCTAAACCAACGAAACTTAGTCAGACAAATGAAAAATGGACATAATGAAAATTCTTTATTATTTTATATCACCTAGATTTTTTGTTTTGTATATATTCATTACTTTTTAACGTCTTACTATTAGTTTTAAATACAATGATGTTATAATTACAATTACATTATTCAGAATTCGATTTAAAATTTCAAATTAAATTTCGAAAAACTTATTATTTTGCATAGGTGTCACTAAATTATTTTTACATATTTCAATCAACTTATGGCGAGGGCGTTGGATCATTTAAATTATTTTTTTTTTAATAGCATACCTAGCCCTCAGTGTATTATATTCATGCTGTACAATGACCTTAAATATACGAGTACCTACGGCTAAAACGCATGATATAACCTACCTATTTTAAAGATTTAAATAAATTGATAAAACTTTTGACTTGAAGAATGAATCAATCACAATAACACAGTACACACGGGAAACCACAGACAGCATCTACGCTATGTATCTGTGTTCTGTTTATGTATGTAACCTTTCACAAAATATATTTCTTAATAATCAGTTTTTTTTTCATTTTCATACGTAGCATATTCTCTTCGCCACAATCTATTTTTATTTATTTAATTGTATGAGAAATGCTTACAGCTATACATGATGACAGTTACATAGAAATAGATAAATAACAACTTAAGCCGACTACAGGCATCTCCAATTTAACATATATGTTTCATAGAACGAACTAGCATCTAATTTATATTGATAACATTGTATGAGTCTTATAATCTGTGAATATAATAGGGTGTGGAATGTAAGAGTGTGTGAATGTATATATATATATATATATATATGTGTGTTTTTGTGTTTGTGTCTGGTGATGAGAATACTATTACTAATATTATGTATGTTGAAAAAAAGTTTTTTTTTAACATACATTATTATTACAACACTTATTATTATAAACAACTTGAAAAATAGATAAGTATTACATTTTTTTTCACTAATGACATATTAATAATTGTCACATTAAACATTATTATATAATATTAACGATTATCATTGTGTGTCTTGCTAAATATTCTTATATTTCTACTTTCGTTCTCCTGGGTTTAGATAGAAAGTTTTTAATATCGATTTTAAAGCATTATGTATTAAGTACAGGTAAAGTGTCCAATATATAATTAAATGGTATGCTACTTATAACATATTTGTTTATTTATTTATTATTTTTTTACAAAAACAATACATAGCATTTTACATTACCTTTATAGAGCTTACTGGATGTGGCTGACGTATTGGTTGGTGATGTAATCAGTTATTTAAACATGGATCTTCAACTGCCAATTTATAAACTAAAAAAAAATCAAAATTTTGAAAACAAATATATAATTAAACAATTATAAACTAAAAAAAAATAAACGCCGTAGAACATTTAAATTTATACAATATAATTATTATGATTATATATTTTACAGTAGTTTTTTTTAATTTAAAAAAAAGCGTCCATCATAATAAGGTATCTATCGTCAACGAATTGAAACCGTAAGCGTGGTCTCGGAGTCCACCAATGGAGGAAGATTACGGGGAAATTAATGTGATGTCAATTAATTAATACATCACTTTTACCTCTGCCGAAATATCAAGCGGCAATTAAGAGCGTCATTCATTACTAAAAGGCAGTCCAAATGAAAGAGAAAGGCCACTTTGACCACTTTGGAAGAGTAGGTATGTAAGTAACATAATGTCACCGTGCATTCCTGTGTATGCGTTAGCTGGGCTGCCAACTATCTATCCGGAAACAAACATTTTAATCGATAGAAAAATATCAGCAGTGATTCTATTTAAATCAAGATCAATTTTAAGATTTTAGATTTTATTGAAGTGATTTGTTTTGTCTTTTATGTCTAGAAAAGTAGCACTATATGAAAATGTTCAGAATTTTCGTCGGAGGTTTTTGTTGCAAACGTATCGTTTTATTTGAATTTTTTAGGAAGATTTACTATGGCGAAAATTAGATTCCAATTGGATGAATAGAATATGTATTTCTCATAATTAAAGGGATCTTCCAAGAAAATCGTTAATGTACTTTATTGGATCTGTATCATTTTATTTTAAAGAAATCCTTCTGTCATGTTCTCACACTTATGCGACTTCAACTATAACAGTAGCTGATTGATTTATATAAAAATAATGATATTATTTTAAACCACTAATGGTTTTACATTTTAAATAAACATTTTGTGTATTACTAAGATCCGAAACCGAACGCGATATCAATTTATGATTATACTATGATTTTACTTGTAACAGACCGATTGCGTGTGGCCCGTGGGATAATAGTAATAACTTGAGGGTTTGTTAGAAGGTTTATTACTTGATCCTCTTACTACATAAATACTCCGATATACAATATAATGCTTGACTCCATGATGTGCGGACGCGAACTGGCGTGACGATGGTGGACGAGTAGGTACCGGCGATGCGCGAACATAGTTGAAAAGGCGCTGCATTAGCGGGCGACCTCCGTTCTCATAACTGTTGTCTTACGTCGGAGGGGAAACCCTCTTCCTCAGCCCTGGTGCATTCGGTCGCGTCACTCTCGGTCGATGGACTTCGTAACTGGCATCAGATGCTGTCGTCACCGGAAACTTGGTGCTTTCGGTTGACATCACTCTCGGTCGACGGACTTTGTACCTGTGGTCTGATGTAGCCGTCAGCGGAAACCTGGTGCGTTCGTCCTTTGAACTCGTGCCCCCACATACTTTTAAAAAATGTAATAAATATGTCATAATAACTTATCCCATATAAAATAAAAATATATATTTATATCACAAAGTTTTAAAACTACCATTTGATTACATTCAAGAATATAATGTTTCAAAAGTATTATTATAAAAAATATTTAATTTACTTTTTTATTTCAATATGGCTGAAAAAATGAAAAATAAATGTAAAGACATCATTTAACTCATAAGGAAAAGTCTGGTTTCAATATTTCTATTAGTTTAAATTAAAAGATACCACCCTACTACCACTCAATCATTTCGTATAATTAACCCATTTTACTAGTTGTATTTTTTAATGAAGCCTCAACAACACCAACTTTCATACTGCCATTTTTTACAGTAAAATGTAAAAATAAATAATTTTGAAAATAAAGCTTCAGTCGCAGAAACTTTGACATTACTGAAAAATTGAGAAGTAGAATCCATACCACGACTTAATGGTAATGGCAACAAAGGACGATTATACGACACTATGCATTTTGGGGGATTATTTATATTTGTATGTCGATGAATTACCCTGACATTTTGGAGATAACCACATAGTTCCGGGGAATTACGTGTAACTGACTCACAGTTATGAATACCTATCAAGCATCAACGACGGCTATGTTCGTCGCAAAATGAATATCTTGTACAGTACAAGAAAATATTTTTGTATGTCTAATTTTGAGTATTTTCTATATGTGTATATAAAAACTAAGATAGGTTTAATACATAAAAAAATATGAAAATTACTATGATACCAGGCGCGTTATTAATGAATCAACATTTTTAAATCCTAAGTTTTTATTAAATTAGTATTTTTTTGTATATTTTGCATATTTTACCTAAATGGCATGCGATTACCTCCGAAATAAGAAAATGTATTCATTAAATCCCTCATACTACTACAGGATGATGTAGACAAGTAAAATAACCTTTTTTGTGTAATATGTGCGCTTAATAGTATCTAACTATTAGATTTACTGGTAGGGACTGATAGAAATGCATAGCTGGCAGCTCAATCACGCTAGACGCTTCTGTGTTAGTAAAGCATAGGTGGCATAGAGGCGGCGGTTTAATTCGCGTGTTTAACAACAATACGTAACATGTTGTAATGTGGGTAACTTCCTTTTTCCTACAGTTTTCACTCGCCTCTTTCGCCAGCGTGAACGTACGCGTCTAGCGTACTAAACATCAACTCATTGCATCCGTGGAGGCATCTTCGAATAGACTCCTATAGCAACAGTTGCTATGTACGAGTATGAACTCTTGTAGAGCGGAGTAGAACGTTCGCGGGCAAAAAATGCACGCCATTTCGGTACTTAATTTTTATACTAAGACGGCAATTATGTCCTTTATACATAAAGTACAAAAATAAAAGTAGAAGTATATAAATAAAAATATATGTATTTTTATAGGTATAAGTACCAAATAAAAAGTCCTTACCTAACTACGCCATTCGCGTAATAAACTGTAGTTCATAAATATTTAATATAATCTTTCGTTTTCAAAGAGTTATTTTGATCGCAATTTCAATTCATTTTTTTAAAGTAAAGTCACTATATATCATCATAGACTATTCTAATCAAAATGTTACTTACAAAGCTTATTGCGTTGAAATTATATTAAAACTATTTCCTAATCAAAATATAACATTACTCCACATATTATACGCAAACTGAAAGGAATGTTAATTATTTTTTCAGCAAAAGCTATAATTTTTGTTATTAGTCTTATAAGTATATGAAAGTCCTAACATGAAAAAAGTAAGAGAAAGTGAGAACTGTTTTAATTAAAATGGATTTATTTTTAATGATTATTATCATAAATTTTCATAATCTCATCATAAATCGTTCGCCTAGTAGGTATAATATACAAATGAAAGGTGGCTTCTGAGATTACAGTGCGATGCAGCTAAGTAATTTACTTGTTTAAAATATCATAATACTTGTTTATATCATAAAAATTGTAAACTTGTTTATTTAATTTTTAACTATTTAATATGTGTACAACTTAACTCGTCTTTATTCAAATGACTAAGTCGTTATGATTTAGGGCTTACCACGATTTCACAAATATAAAATCTTTTAGCTAGTTTAATTTTAAACAATGATGTAGATAGGTGAATTAATGTTGATACAAAATGTAAAGATAATTTAAATTGATTTTTAGTGTTCCGATGTCCTTCAAAAATACTCAAATTAGTCGTAGAGCTTTTGTTACGAATTTTTCATTATTGCACATAGGAAAATAGCCGCCGTTATCGAAACGTAAAACGTATCGAACGGATTATAATATTTAACAATCGATTTGCGACTGCGCGTGAGATATGCATACATAGCTACTCGCGCAGTTGGGTATTCCGTGTATAAAGATTCGTTCGCGCACAGGTATGGGTTGACATAATCTATGTAGATTAAATCAATTACTATTATCATCCGTTGATATATTCATATTTGTTTGTGTTAGTATGGTCTGAAGTTTTATGAACTTCATTGTAAATATAATGAAAACGATAGTGCGCTCCGAATTGTGTAGAAAACTAACCCAACGCTTTGGCAAACAATCGTCAAAATTCTTTTTTAGCTTTTAAAAATTATAATATTCGCAAAAAAAAAACTAAAATGGTGTTAAAATTTATGATGAATATACCACGATACCATTATATATATTTTTTTATTTTAGTTTAAACTAAATAACTCACTTTTGCCTGTAGTCTGAGGGGAAGATGCCTTTAATGACGCCTCTAGGGCATAGCTGTAAGACGTCAGGTTCTGGATAAATAATTTTCTACTACTAAACAATGCATAGAAGTAATTGGTATTATACAGGGTGTCATAGCCATTCTAGTTTTTTTATATTACTAAAATGTTCTAGCTACCAGAGAAGCTTTATGAAACGGGTTCTGACAAATTAAACAGTTTTTTTACAGTTCGAATTATTATTAGACGTAATACTATTAAATTCTCATTATTTTATGATATCGGAATAGTATTCGATTCGATATAGTATTGATTTTTTATCCTATTAAACGTTTTTAGTATGTAATTTTAAAATGATTATTGTTTTGACACATTTTATGTATTTGCGTAAATAGTATGTGTTTTTTTTTCCTTTATCATTTTCGCTGTCAGGGATTAATATCTTTTATTTCAGTCTAACAATACTAATGCCAATGCCGGAACCGATAGCCGGATTAAAAAAGCAATTGTTCTTGGAGTTACGTTGTATTTTTCCGGTGCATTTGTATGATTTTCCGCAGTAATGGTCGTTACACAGTCTGCGACCACAAACGCTCGCGATAATGCAACTTTTCAACAATTGTAATATTATCACAAATATATTAATATTTTTTTTTTCAACATTTAGAATACTTAATATTCTTTTAAGCATATCATGGGTTATGACAATTTATACAGCATATGAAAGCAATTTAGTCTTAAGAATATAACATCGCCATTACTAAGGAATACGTTTTACGGAACGCCAGTTGGTTAATGACGGTTCATTCATTTCGATCATTAAATCTACAATCTCTATTGCACTTTTATTTAGATACTGATTTGGTGAAGCCTGAACACCTGCTACTAACTCTGAAACGGACGATAAATGTATTTGAGGGCCTTGTATTTGAACTATAGTTTGAGACAAGGAGTGCATGTTTCAGGTATAGGTACAGAGGCGATGTTAGAGACAGTTACATTGTTATATGAATTGCATCGAGAGATAAAGGGGAATAGATACAGATCTTTCTCTCGCGCGCAGTTGAATATTATTCGAATATTATGTATGTCCTGATCGAGTTTGACTCATTCTATAAAGTGGCTATTAGGCGTATTAACCCTAACGTTTAAGCCGAAGCTTAATTAATTAATTTCTGAAGGTAGTTTTGAAATAAGTAGGTACTTTCTAGAGGCATAGCATTTTGCGACTGTATTAGACGCGTGCGCGCGCGCCTTAACACGGCTCTGCGGCGCGGCGCGGAAAATCAATTGCGATTGTGACGTCATAACACGTGTCGTGCGATTAAGGCGACTCCCCTCCCCCCGTTACCTCTCCTTCCGCATAAATGTAGAGTTTTAAACCTAGCCTCCAACTCCTAAATGTAATCCGAGTTCGTATTCATTTATTTTATATGTCAACTCATATTTATTAAACTAAATACCTTTCTTAGATGCTAATAGACTGTTATACTGTTATACCCAAGGAAGCCGCTCGGGTACAATTTGTCTACAGATGATTATATTGACATTTATTTAAATAAAACATATAACGTAGATAGACCACTTCAAAAATGCCAAATCGTCGCACGATTCCAAAAAATAATGGTAATTTATCCCTTATAAACTGGCAACGTGACATATCATTTTTATTTTATTTTATTTAATATTCATATTGTTTAATTTTACATGCCCTATTATGAATTGAAACACTAATTAAGAATACTAGATGTAATTTTAATAGTATCGAGTTTTAAATATTCGTAAAAACAGTAAAAATAATGTCCCATTGAGTATTTTTAAAAAATCTTCATATCCGGTGTTCAATTTCATTCCAAATATTTCATTTTTATGTTATGCATACTAATAAGAATTAAGTCATTAAGACATCAGTTAGTGGTTTTGTTAAATTTATTATTCTTATGCTCGAATTAGTAGGTATCGCGTATATGAATTTTTTAGCTGATATTTCGGTAGCTACCGCACACCCCGTCCTCTGTGTCTTAAAAATTCGACGAGAAGTCATAAAATACGATTGATTTAAAAAAAACATGAAACCGTTACAATACGATGGATACCACTCTAAAAAAATATTGAACCGTTAAGAATATCAGATATTTACGCTATGACATAATGATTTAAGAGAATTGTTTTTAGCAAAATTTTAAACGAAGAGAATTAAAATCGCGCATGGATGGCAAATTAACACAGAGTACCAACGGCATAAGTCAATTGCGCAATAGCAAAAGTGAGAAAGCGACAATGTAAAAAGTTTTCTTCCCACCTAGCCCCTCTTGGAAATGTGGCATTTTCACAACTTTAATAACTCTACTTTCTTTGACGTTTTCGTCAGCTCGTTGATGTACCACTCTTCTCCCTCCTCCCTTCCCCTTCCCCCTTCCCCGCTGCCAATCATTTGTTTGATGTTTTTGTTTCCGATATGACGTAATTGTTTTAATCGTTTAGACTTTAGAGCAACGATACTCAACCTTTTTTGTCTTCGGGCCACATACATATATTTGTAAAGCCTCGCGGGCCGCAGCACTATACTGGTATGACGAAAAAAATATGTACGTCAAAGTCAAAATTAATCTCAAGATATACGAAATATAGAATGCCAGATTTTGTAAATCATGTCCCTGAAAATAAATGAGTTCGGGGCCGCACAAAAAAGCTAGCCGCACAGGTTGAGTAAGATAGCGCTGGTGCGCAGTACTTGGTACGCACTCCATGTGAAGATACACACCTATCGACCTATTTTTGTGAGGAAACCAATAATTAACAAAATATATACATAAATAATAGGTGTGTGAGTAGGATGAAGAATTATGGTTAAATTATATGATTTTGGGTGACTTTATTGGCTGTAATCGTTCTGGAATTATTTTGCGTGATCAGTATTTTAAAATCTAATTGAACATCCACACCTTGTATTCGATATCGCTATTTTTATATATAATATATAATATTGTATACAATACAAAATTTATATATGCAATATAGCAACCAAATAAAAGATTTTAGTCGTCTAATGGATAGGGCGTTTGACTATTGATGCAGCTGCGCGTGTTCGCATCAGCGCATTAAAGTCATACCATTTTTACCGCTTTGGTTCGGTAAGTAGTTCGAGGCTAATAATCTCCATTGACATTCGTAAATTTATCGTAGTTGTGGAGATCGTGAAATGATTGCAGACACAATTCACAAACAATTATTTAGTCATTACAAAAATTGAGACCAACTTTTAAAAAAATTTAAAACCAAAAATCTTAGAAATAATACAAAAAACTTTTTATTGTTAGTAAACCAAAACGTTGAAGCGGCGCAAAGACTTGGTTTATACTAAAGTTGCCATTACCTTACACTAACCTTAACTACTTTCAAATGAAAAATTGAAATCAGCATCCCTGAAATTATATATACATTAAACTGGATAGAAAACCTACAAATCGAATCGATAACCTCTTTTTTTTCTGCACATGATTAAGATCCTTTGATTTCAATGGATTAATTCTTAAGTATATATCTCTGAAGTTGCTGAACTCTGTCATTAAAATGACAGAGTTCAGCATTAGACAGCATGACATGCTGTCTAATGCTTAAGATTTGTTTACATAGTATGTTTGAACAGAATTTACGTTCGACGTATGTATGTAAACGTTCTTTTCAAAATTTCAGACAAATGCACAACTTCGCCAGGGCGTTTCTTCGATAGCCCCAATTGTATAGCAGATTGTTTGCGAGGATCAGGTTTGTATCGTCTTTCAACTGAACAGTAAGCAAATTCTTTTTAAGCCCGTGATTAACAAATTTTGCGCTTTAATTAATAACCAAGGATTATAAGTAAAGATCAACTCGTTTAATCCTTGTAATCAAATGATATATTTATTTTTGTTTTGTTTTTATTGTTTTTTTTATTTTGCAGTTCGCATGGGGTGATTATTTTTTAGTGTTAATGTGATTTACCCTTCAAAAAATTAAATTCTAAAATAACATTTGCATTGTTTATTTTATGTTTACTATATCATAATTAATTCAAATGTCGTGTATTTATTTTACTAAAATTATCAGTAATTTAAACCGTGAACAGTAAAGTAATTTTTTAAAAAAATGGACCATAGAGATTGAAAGTTTTATTGGATCGTATCGAGCGAGCTATGTAATGTGAGCGTGGTGTGGTGTTTATCAACTTCTATTTATCGGACGCATGCTAACGTTCAACAACTACAAGAGAACACGTGAAAAGGCTTTAATTGAGTTTTGTTTAGTAGGTATACAATTTTTTTTACGAGTAGATCCAAATGTGGCATGAACAACGAGTTTTCAAAAATATGTTGCCAAATAATATACATACCTACCTGAATTTCTAATTATTTTTAATTTAAATACTTGTTTAATCTTGCAGCATCACATTCTACTAACTGCCTTGTTCTTAGACTAAATAAACTATGACAATGAGTGTAGGCATGAGTACGTTATTAATAATATGGACATTTTTAAATAATATTTTATTAAAATGCCTACAATAATTTATCAAAACAGATTTTTAGTAAAATTGTATAAAATTTAAATGTGAATAATATTTACATAAATATTGTAACCAACTTTAAAATACACACAAATACTTATGGCTTTGGTGGTGTTATATTTTGCGACACGGAATATGCGTTTTTATGTATCCGAATGTTTAGATAGAAATATAGAAGCCATGAAATCTACTTTGCACACAAACATATGCACTACTACAAGTGGTTTAAAAAACGTTTTCCTAAATATCAGTAAACTTATTTTATGGTGTGTGCATAATTTTATGATCATTTTAATAACATACTATATAAAATAAAATATTTCCCTCAAAATATAAAATAATACAAAAATCGCTTATGCGATTTTTTTGCTATTAACTATGCAGTGTCTTAAAACCGAATTAATGGCGAGTTGACATGTTTTAAATCTTGTCGATCGATTTGATACTTTTTTAGAATTATAGCTTTTTAACTTTTGGCTTTAAAAAATTCCGAGAGCTGTTTAAAATGCACAAAAAAAACTTTCCAGCATGTTACCTAAATAATTTCCATACAATTCCCTATTCAATCTTTTAATGATTTTTTTTTTATATCTCTCTGCCCTTCGGGTTTTAAGTTATCTCAATACTAAATTTTATAAAAATTAGTTCAGCGGCTTAGCAGTGAAAACACAGGCCGACAGAATCGGGCATTTATAATATTACTATGGATTGCTACAACTAAAATGACAGCCATCTAGTGAGAGATCTACTGTAGAATTAGATAATTAGGTAGTTCAAATTAAGTATTTTAGGCTGTAATTAATGAACCTACTTTTTATTTTTTTTTCAAATGCCTTTAGTTTAAAGATTGTTAAAAGGTGTCTGACATACTTTGGTTTAGCCTGATACTCTAATAAGACTCATATAGTGAAATTTCAAAAAGGGATGAAAATAAATTAATTAATCGAACAATAATACATTGATAATTTAGATCATTACCTATATTTTACTGATTAAACTTGATTCAAATTAAAACGATTAATTTTTTAGATATGCAGTTTGGATTGCGAGGTCTTTTGTAGGCGCGAGATAACCTATGGATGATGATGGCTTATGTCCACTATGTGGACATTTATTGTCGGGACTGTTTTAGAACTTGCCCGAGGCATCAATCTTTTATAGACCCCCAGCTTGAGTCCTTCAAGATTGAAGGGAGATTTCCTATGTGTTTTTGTTAATATATTCCTCATTTGTTACCCTGAACTCCAACAGGTGGGTTTCCATTAATAAGGGCGGCACGTGGGTAAGCCGTTGTCAAATCCGGTGGTCTGACATGCAGAAGGGCTATATTGCGAAGAATGGCTAGAATGGTCGGCTTTCAAAAACATTTTCCTCGTGAGCTTTTCGCCAAGGAATTTCTCCAAGGAACCTAAGTGCCCATTAGTGACAGGTTTGGAGGATTCCTTTTAAGGGAGCCAACTACCATAGCTTCTGATTTTACAGCATTCACGGCGATCCTCCATTTAGTGAGCCATTCTGGTATAATTAATATCTAACTGTTTTTGGAGTTTCTTTGCAGCGCATTTAAGGCGTAGCCAAAGGATAAACATAAATTTCGACTCATTTAGACCCTTTTTTATTATGGAAACATTTAGAAACCATTGGATATTTAATAATAAAAAAAATATGTTTAAATACCTTGTTCTTATGTCTTCGACTTAGTAAAGCTTCGACTTAGTAAAGAATATTTAAAACTTTGTGATGTTATTTTTAATCAATGATTCTTTCTGTTAATGTAAAATTTAATATTTTAGGTATTGTATTGAAAGACATTCCTATACATTTATACATGTGATGGAAATAAAGATTCTCATCTTATCTTATCTAACTAGACGAATCTGTACTACATTATCTACGTGTATCTAAAGGCAGATTTATAAAATTCTATTCTATTTCTGAGAAATTGAAGAAATGATAAGCTCCTAATAGTATTTTTTTAGTTGAATCGCTCTCTTATAAATAAAAGAAATTAGAGCCTTAGGAAAAATAGTAATCGAAAGGCAAATGAAGGTCTAAAACATAGTAAAGTTAGTTTTTTTAATTTCTATGTAATGAAGCTGTAATTAAATAAAAACCAACAAACAAACCCACGTCCTATAAATATAAAGTACTGAATTTCAAGGCCGACTGCCAATATGTTTCGCCCTAACGCTTTTGATATGGTGTAGTCTGCAACGCGTGCCTTTTTGCGTCGACTCAGAGAGTTTGAACGCGTGCGCATATATTGTTATCCAATATACTTTCGTTCTTTTAAAAATGTTATCAAAATGCGAGAGACGCGTTTGTAAATCACCACGAGCACCTTTGTGTATAGGCTGACGGCAGAATGTAGACAATGATTATGAAACCATAATATGGTAAGAGAACATTATTTTAATAAAGTGTTTATAACATTGTTGAAATTAATTCTCTTTATTTGAATCATCGATGGCGTCTTAACATTTCTTTTGGGTTGAGGGGTAATAAATATGTCATTTGAAATTTCATAGAAATTACACGTTATTTCTACCAAAAAACCTCCCATATGGGAGGTTTTCTGATTTCATTCGAAGTATTTAGCTGGCTGGTTGAATGTGAGAACTAGAGATATGTTGATACTTAGACAAATGCACCTATGAAACGGGTTTTCCAATGAGAAATAATGAGCATATGATTATTTGTACATGCGACTAACTTATTATTCTCTACTCTTTTAACGCCCGGTTCTAATTTTTATGTATGTTACAGTTAAATAAAATAAGAATGGCTATGATAACCTGTAGCTATCATATAATAGCAAATACTTCTATACATTGTACCAGATCGACCGACATTAAATACGATATAATTCTGATGAAACTGCAGCTTTTAAATACCATTATATTAATAAGTAAGTTGGGCCTATTTTTTTCCTAATAATTTCCTTAATAAAAAAGACCCATGTCATTTCTTGAACTAATTATATATACCGAAAATATATAAAGGTGCTCTTTTGTATCCAATGGGTTACACGTTTTCCCATCAGAATGGCTTTGTTGGATATGTTCGATAAGGGTATGTTGTCATATACCCAAATAATCGTTCAAAAATCACAACGCAACTTATGAGTGTTGCGTTGTGATTTTTTTGTACTGCTAAATCAATCCTACATGAAAACAATGCCCGTATTATTATTTCCAATAGGCAACGCTATTGTTCATTTCTATTCTTCCATTTGTTTCCGCGTCAGCTCCAATACCAAATAGTTGGCATATTTAAAAACTGCCGTCCCGGCTGGCTAATTCTACCGTCTGACTGCACGATTTATGGAAGGATTATGTCAAACGATTCTCTATTCTTGTGAATTTCAATCTACGTACTTATCTTACATAAACAATTGATATGCAGACACTTCTACTGTCGCTTTTCTTCCGTTTACTGGGCTAGGTTAGGCTTAGAAACATTCTGTACAAGTTGATTAATCTTTCAAATGCTTCCAAACCCAACCACGCCCCCCGCTTCCTTCTCCCAACAACCTAACTAAATTTGCCAGAGAAGAATGCGATACGTTTACCTACGTATTATAATCCGCTAGTATCATCCGGCAAACGTTGCTTTTTGAAGTAAATCTTCGATATCTTACGCATCTTACACAATTTTTCCTAGACAGTGCAACACGCTCATTCGGCTCATTCGGCTCATTAGCTTTTGAGTTGATTTTATTCTTGTATAAATAAATAGGCATTCGGAAACATTTTTAAATAAAGATAATATATGGATATAGGGTGATAATTTTGAAATAAAGATTTATACATTACATGCTGACCCCGCGAACTTCGTACCTCCTCAGAATCAATAAATGTTATGTTAACTTATTAGCTGAATTAAATTTAGTTTTTTTTTATTAAGAATGCTCATTATGAATTAAGTTTAATAAATGTACAAAAATCAAAATAAATTACATAATGAAGCAATTATCGATGCGCGCACAATGACAAATGTGATAACCTCGTAAAGTCAACATCTTCGAAGGCAACTTACCGTTTGAAAATAAATTCCACAGAATATAAAGCCGTTCCATACAAAATGTATGAGAAAATGACAAATCTAACAAATATAATCGGTCCAGCCGTTCATGAATTACAAATAGTATAACTAACCCGACTTTCTTTTATATATATAGATTATGCAGAACAAATTTAACCAACTTCCTTGCAGATGTTTTAATTCTTTTGCACGCGTTGTAACCACACACACACTTTTTTTGTAATCCATCTGGATTAACAAAAGTTGTGATAATAAATATATTCTAATATATGGACGTTTTTTTGATAATCTTAGATCCGTCCGTATACACGATCTTCACTTTTCTTACAAACTGGTTGTGAAAACTGGTTGTCAAAATATGTTATCTTTACAAGTCTAAGAGAAACGACTTATCTTTTGTAAGGAGGCGTAATTTAAACACCGATTTCTTGTGAGTATTTACTATATTCATAATAATATCTCAGTTGGTAAGAAATGTGTCATTCGCATGCAGTTTGAATTCAATCTTAATTTGTTACAAATAAGGGACGATATTTTAATGTGATGTTTCTTATTTATTTAACAGGTTTCCCCATGTACATTATAATTAAAGTAAAAACAAATTAAACTACCAAAAGAAAAACAAAAAGCATTAAAACAAAAAACAATAAAATGAAACATACTAAGCTAAAAAATTAAAATAATGCCTCCAGGCAAACATTAACAAATAAATAATTCACGCCGATCCTACAACGGCGTAATAGAAAGCAGATTTTTAATCTGTCTACTGTTAAACTCATTATCTTACTCGGTCCTTATTAAAGTGTGTTAAGTCCTGTACTATTTACTACATATCGTAATTGAATATTTGAACATTGGTTTTGGGAATAGTCTGTTCACTGTAACCATTACCACCTTTGGTTCACCGACTGCGGAAGTGACAGATGCGCTGTCAGTTGCGCATGCGGCGCGTTGCTTTCGACTCTGTTGGCATTAGGGCCGACAAGTTTTTAGTTGTAATATCGCTTTTGTACTAGCTTTATTATGTAAATGTAATTAATATACAGTCCATTGCCGAGAAATTGTTAGTTTCAATTGTTTGACGTTCGCTTGGAGAATCCCATCAGTCAATTTATCCATAAACCACTGGAACCATACCGCAAATATGAGCACCCAGTAAGTCCTGGACACCCCAAATTGCTCACCCTTAAAAAGCGATTATTTTTTTAATAATAAATAATCTATCTTATATATATATAACAAGCTAAAAATATATGTAAAAAAAATATAATAATCAGATCTTTAAAGCCAAATAATCATAGATAAATAATATGTGCTGAAATCGAATTCAATAGTGAATAAGCATTGTAAATGATTATATTGTAATAAATTTTAATTGACGTTATAAATGTCAATAATTTTAATTTTGTAATATCACAAGAATGCATAGAAATTTGAAATGATTAAATAGAAAGAAGATACTTTTATGTTTTCTAACCTGATATCAGAGGGCTTAAATAAAACAAGACAAATACGAAATAACGTGTAATTTTAGCGGTTATATTTATATATATTATGTATCTAAAAAGAGTTATGTAGATAGAGTTAGATTCTAGATTATATAATATTTACAAGACAGATAAAAAAAAAATGGGCTTAGTAGGCAAAATTATTATTTTTTTCCAAGAACAAGAATAGTATAAAATATTAAGCACAAAAAAAAATAGTGCACGTTTTTTATTTATTTTCTTTTAATTGTTGCTTTTCAGTTTATTTATGATTACGACTTTTGTAAACTTTGTACAATTGCAATTATTTTTGGAATGTTAATTTTTTATTTGTAAAATATTCCGTTTTCTTTCACATGTTTTAGCAAATCCTTTTGGAAGTTTTAAATGAGGGTTACACAATATTACTAAGGAACACCTAATTTTATCGTTAAAAAGTACAGTTCGATGCGGACCGTTACGTTTTCAAATTTTTAAAACCTAATGTTCTTTGAATTAGTATAAACGGTCAGACACACAATATCGAAAATTATTAGTATATCTTTCTAAGTAGGATCGTCTAAGTCGACATCTTTGTATGCAAAATATTTGTTTGTATGCAATAAATAGATAACTCCCTTTCTCACCCTCGCAGTTTCCCTGTAGTTTTAAGAAAGTCGTGTAGCAATGAGAAGTTTGGCGGAAAGGAGAGGGTAAGACAATCCGAAAATTTACCTACTTTAGTTTTTTGACTTTCGACCTGCGAGCGCTAGTGCTCAATAATATTTTTAACAAATAAATGTCTAATGTCACATGAATGTCTAATCTATAAGCTAATTATCAATATCGCATATGTGAATCACTTGCCGTTTTATCTCAAGTTCTTTCGTATGATTTTTATCAACAATATTTATGTAATCATTTCAATAATAATACAAATATATTTTTATTTAAATATAGATCCTATTCTTTATGGATTCATTTTATTTATAGATATACATATGCCACAACTGTAGACGTGGTTAAAAGTCTTCAAATTGAACTTATAACTCACGGGATGGGGAGCACGCTAGAGAGATCAATGAATTTCTAAACCGAAACTGTGTCGTCTCAAATCGTAGCCCAGCAAGTATAGCAGCCAAGTAATCTAGATTAATAAAACCAGAAAATTATCCGTGTTTTTTGGTTTCTTCTCTAATGATAATGGCTAAAAAAACAGAGGGTTTCGTAGCTTAAATCCGTGGTATGCTTTACCTATTTTTTTTAATTCGGCGTTAATGTCATCAGCCTCTACTTTCAAAGCTTAAGCATATTTTAAAATTTTAATAACGAGAGACAGTAATATATCTGTGCGCTCTTAGAATCTTGTGACATATTCTAATTTTAAGATGAGTCAGTCTGTTAATTTCTCGATACAAACGCTTTAGTGTTGTGACTCTTATTTGTAGATAAAGTATAAAAATAATACTGGATATTATTTTATATCCTAATAATAAAGCAGCTGTAAAATTAAAAAGTTAAATTTCTACTTTCTTTAAAAGTTAAGCACTTCAAAACCTCTATATTTTTCCATACATTAGACTTTCATACATTAACTATCTCATTGACTGAATACAAGAATCGAGAAATTAAACAAGAAAAACATTTCAAATTAAACTATTTTTTTTCAAATATATTAAAATCATTCTGTTTTTCACGCAAAGCCATTACAAGCCGTTAGATGGGATAGGACTATTTAAAAGCACCTGCAAGACAACTTTTTCACTGCAAAACAGCGCTTTCGGGTAGAGCAATATATTTCGAAGGTATTTGTACAGGCGCCTTAGGTATTCCTATAAAGGATAATTGTATACTCCCTAAACATTCAAGCCATAGACACGTCCAAATTCTTTTTTTGTTAAATCATAAAATACGCTCTCAAAACCTTTTTAGATGACACCAATTGGTCTCACAGCTGGGCCATGAGAGCGGCGTTCGGCGACTTAAAGGGTCTGTCGAGCTTCGTCGAGTTTTCAAATTGTTATTATTTTGAATTATCGGTAAAGTAATTAATTTAAGAGACATGCTTCTACTGTTTTTATATATGATTAAGCTCTAATTTAACTATTTGACTTTTTTTATTTCCGTATGATTTTCTTTTCGTTGATCTGCTGTGAATTTTTGCTCTCGAAAAACAACCAGGTTGACCAAACAAACTTTTCTCTTCCAATTGGGTACCAGCGTCTGTATTCAGTGATTTTCTTATCAACGTCTTTTGTTAGCATCTCGTAAAACTCGGTAAAGTTATTTTTTTTTTCAATAGTTTTTTCATTCCAATGAATTTTCCTATAAAATCTTTCAATTTTTGACTTTCCAACTGGTCATCTCACGCACTTCCATTATTACCGCGGAATGCATCTTATTGTAACTCCTAGAATAGCCTGCCTACCCGCAAATATATTTCAGTAAGTCGTCATCTGGTCACGCGCTTGTTGTGATTATAATATTAAATATAACACTCTTGGCAGATGTGAACGGTAATCCGTGCTAACTCAGGGTTACCAACATTACCTTTTTTTAGTTTTTGTAAAATATATTTTAATTAAAACAGTCTAGTGATTAAAAACTCGATTATTTGCTTTATTATATTTGATGAAAGTTTTTTAATAGCGAAAAATCGCATGTTTTTGAAAATATTGAAAACATTAGAAACCATTTTATATTGACATACCATACTGCAAAATAATTCTTAAGGAACTAAATACGTCCTGTACTCTGGTTTAAACCCAGCGTTAAGTTTAAGAAAAGTTCTCTTTAGTATAAAATGTTTCTTTTCTTTGTAATGTTATCTGATCAAAAATAAACCTCACTTATCATGGAATTGAACTGAACTAAACTAAACTGATTACCAAATAAAATATTATATACATCTAATAAAATAAATAAGAAAAGGAAAAGGAAAAATACATTTTTTTTAACAACTGTAATTAAAACCTTCTAACAAACACTACTATAAGTAGTGTACTCGTACACTACCGCGAGTACGAGTGCCGCCAACCATACTGTCATGTTTTACGGATAAGAATGTTGTAATAGTATAAATGTGCCGTTTTGGCGACAAGTCGCGGAAGCACATGACAACACGTGACCGCGGCTTCCCGAACACTTTTTTGTGCTACTATAATCCGTGGTTGACGTGGGGTCATTTTATATGGCTGGTGTTTTTGGCGTTGACACTGTAACAAACCCGTCTCCACATAAAAAAAAAAGTGTGTGTGGTTGCACTACGCGCGTTCTATATAAAAAAAAAAGTTGATTATCCAAAATTTTTTCATTATAATTGCATAACATATAACCACAATTTTAACGATATAGACATTTTTCATTTGCATTAAGGCGACTTTATACTCAACATAAAAGAAACTCTCAGTCAACATAAATAATATTTATTAGTAGTTTCCCTTACATTTCACACCCTAATATTTACAAATTACAACACACACAAATTATCACATATTATTATATAAATAGATTGTAGATCAGGTTCTCGTCTTCTGATAACATATATGTTAAATTTGAGATGCCTGTAGTCAGTTTAATTAATACGTTTAATTAATAATAAAGTATTGTTAATTACTAAGTTTTTCATGTAACTGTTTTTATGTATAGCAGTAAACATTTCTAAGAATTAAATAAATAAATAAATAATCATTGTTTGATATAATTATATTTCAAAATTATCACCCCATACTGCATCTATAATCAATAATGTTTCTGTACATCTATTTATTTATACTATAAGAAGAAAATCAAGGTGACCAACGCGCACCGCCCGACCGACTTTAGCCGAATGAGCACATTCCCACACAACCCTAACATTCGAGCGTGTCGTAGTTTAAGCGGGCTTATATTTTGGAAAAAATGCTATATTTTTAATTAAATTATATTTTAATATTTACAATATTTCGTTCGAATTAAGATTATATTTACGTCATATCGCTACAATTTTTATTAAATTATATTTTTTAAATTAGTTTAAATTTATATTTTTACTATTATGTCATTTGTATCAGAAATGTTAACTGATTAATATATCTGTACAAACATGATCATATAAGTTTATAGGGAAGGGTGACAGCGGGCTAAAAGGGAAATGGGGACGGCTTGGTATGATGATACTACCAAATTCAACAAACCTACGTGTACCAAAATGTGTTGTGTATGTATTAAGACGTAAAGAGAAGAAATATTTTTATAGACACGCATTTTTATTTAATGACAAGGACATGTCTTGAATTGATTTATTTTCTCTAGGCCGAGGAATACATTACAGTGTGTTTGACCGAAAATTTATATTCTCGGCATTTGAAATGCTCAACGTTTCATTAGACCCGATTCAAGATTACGGCATTGAAAATGTGATGATCAAACAAAATACGACTATTTTGTCATCGGCTATAATCCACAATCTGATATGAACATAAAATCTTGCTTCTTTTAAAATATTATGTCAGACATTGAAACCGATAATTTTGTTGTTGTTTATTTTATATTTATATATACATAAGTAGGTGGGTGAATTTGGGGTCTGTCCAGATTTGTGTATTTAGGCCAAACGACAAATAGAAAAAAAAGTTTGGACAGGAAAAGGGGTTCGGGAATTGAGAATTCAACTTTGATGTCTTTTTTTACTCCAGATTGGCCAGAGCAATTACGGTATTTATTTCGCATCTTATATGCATTTTGCATCTTACATTTCGTGACACGGTATATGTTCGTTTTAAAATAAAAAGTTTTCAAATGTGTATTTTTTTATATAATAGCTACTTATCTGTTCAAACGCATCCCGCTATTTTTGACAATATTAAAAATGAATGGAATTCTAGACTGTGATAGTTTCGTATCGAAGCTGTTTAATCAGACATGGTAAATCGTTGCCTAACGTTTTTGTTAATAAATTTGATTTCATGGTCAATCATCGTTAATGTAAAAAATACAAACAGTAAAAAATATGTACGTAGAGTTATATCAGGTTTAAGAATCTTCTGCAAATTAAAGGTACTTTTATTATGAAAACGCTATATCATGATTACTTAGTACGTAGGTTGGGTGACTCGAGGGGTCGACTTTTACGATATTTTAATGTCCGCGACAGCTAATTAAAGACTGTCCAGTAATTATTTGTTTCATACATATATTTTTCCAGTTTTGCTTTAGCTTAATTTACTATGTTAAATGCATAAAAATTCGTAAGAACCATTTTCCCCACAAAATAATGCATATATTAATTACTCGTTTATGTACGTATGTTTATATTTATTATTTATTTTATCGAAATTTAAATCTTAAAAAATTAATATAGATCCAATAAAAATTTGTTAAAAAAAAAAATATTTTATTGCAGATAAATTTTAACAGCGATCTGTAACATTACGTCTTAGGCAAAAGTATTCAAAAGAAATAAATATAAAATAAATAAAATGTTGAATTTCATTTGTGGTTTTAGCGTTAGATTGCATGCTAAGCCATTACTAATAAACGAACCGAGTTTGACCTTTGTCAGGAATATGAGCACAAGTCATACGAACGAGTACGTTGATGATGAGCATTCAGGGTTATCGATCCAGGCGTCATAAAATTGGTATTGTTGGCGAGCGCTAAAAAAAGTGAAAGTTAGAAAGATCAATATTGATAATAGATTGCCTTGTTGAGTCTCGAACACGAATTGATAAGTTCAACGGAAACTCTCACTTCTCCGTAGCGTGATGGCATCCAAAGGTCGGACAAGATGGCCGACCATTCGGTGTTACTGTTTCGCGCGTAACATAATTCGGCAATGAACAAGGTAATAACTAAAGTAGCTTACTCTTCGTAGATCAAAATCACGTAGGTCCTAAATTTCGTACCTTCAATAGTGGAAAATATTTGTTTGGGAAAGCCAAATTTCGCCCGTGCACTAGTAGTCAAATCTCATAATCACGAAGGACTTCAAAATCTTTTGAAATGAGCCTCAAAATAAAGAGCGTTTTTTGAAATAACTATTTCGTATCCATCTTTACTACGTAAAATCTGTTGTACGATAATACTAATTAAGGTTAATTACTTCGAACTCTGTGTTATTTTTTCCAAATTGATCAATATTCAAATAAGATCAAAAAGAAGCAGATATAAATTGTAAGCTACTAGCTATCAACTCTCAGGACAAAGCCCAGGTCAAAGAATAAAATAGTAACGACACTTTTGGATCCTAGAAGTACTCCAAAATGAGTTTGAACATTACCTCTTGCAATGATTCTCCTTTATATAATCAAATCAGACTGAAAAATGTCGTTCGTACTGAACTCATTGATCATGCTTCAACTAATTAGCTATACCTATTGTTTTTAATTATTCTAAAACCCTAATATTATTCTTAACCCTAACCCTAATTCCTTTTCTAAATAAGAATTCCTGAGGATGAAATTGATGAGTGGTTACCACTCTTGACTTACTATTGATGAGTAGTTAGTAATTGGTGTTATAAGAAAGCTTCATATTTAAGACATAGCTTGTTGTTATATTCGGATTTAAAATTATTATCTATGCACGAGTATGTTTACATTTTACATATTGTTTTGTTTTGAAAAATCAAATGTGAGTAAATTGACTGATATTTAAGTGCTGAACGAATATTTTTATGTGGTTGATTAAATAATACCTTCCACCTTAAACAGTTTCTTTTTAAATTTGAAATTATTTTTAACGACGAATGTTATTGTTATGCGTCACAAATTTTGTTTAAATATCAGGGATTGATTTACACATTTTTATTGATAGGTTACTTATTGAATAAAATCTGTATTATATTAATATGTCCTTTAGTTAGTTGTATCTAAATAAGTTTAACATTTCAAATATACTGAATGTGATTGTCCCAGTTTTCTTAATCAGTTAAGTGTTTGCGTATGAATAAATAATTTATATTTTAAAATATTTACCGTATTCATTGCATAATGAGTTCTATCAATATGTCGAGTTTACAAGATGACTTCAGACCTAAGGCCATGTTAGAAGATTTTGTTAACATAACATCTATCGGCTCATTATTGAACGATTGACATTGTGTCAGTTGTAAATCGTTCGTTCGCGACCCGCGCCTACCAAGGCAGAACCCCGATATATTCTTATCATAATCAGTTAATTAATCCTGATTCAACCGATTAAAAATATAAATAAATAAATAAATGATATATGAGAGCATAGGATTTATAAAGGTTTTAAAGAGGTCCTGTACTTGAGAGCGCAGGATGTCGGTTTAAACCCAACACTGACTTTTATAAAAATGTATTGCTATTAAAAAACAATCATCAAATACAACTTTACAACTCAATTATAAAAAATATAATATTAATATTATATATCTATTATAATGCAGGTTGTATTTATATTTAATGTACAAATGTACAGTAATGTACAAACAATATTATAAAAATGTTTCACAATTACGAGAAAAACGAATTCAAAATTTCAAAGAAATTCTTTTATTGTTTGAGAAAGCGCTTGATCGCACGGCGCGAGATCGGGAAATAATCTCGCACTTCGAAAAAAAAATAAAGTTTTATAATAATATAATAATTTTAGTATAAAATTTTTATTATTCGGTTTTAATGTAGTTTTTTCGTGAGATCGGTTTAGTTGTCGATATAGATCAACCCCCTAAATTGCCCTAAAAGAACATTGGGGAATATAAATACATATACTTTTAAACTGTTAATATAGATGTTAACAAATATAGAGGACTTACTGAGTCAGTATATGCCAATGAATAAATAATAAAATATAGATTTTGATAATCTGTCTAATATTTATTTCGCCATTAAAAAAAATAATTAAAAACAAGCTTTTATTAAAGTGCTTGAATGCGTATACCAAATTTGGTGTCTGTGCTGTTGACAGTTGAGGAAAAAGATTGGGTTGGTTGGCTGTCTAATAGTAGTTTCATTAGCGATATAATTCTTTAATTCTATTGCTCTCTATGCGTAGTGTACTTGCATCCAATGACTACCACCAACCACTTCACGTTACACGCGGTCTATCATAGTAAACCTCCCGGTTTACTATGATAAATCGCGGTGCGATCATCTTTTAGTTGTGGTAATCTTCGTATTTACCTTGAACCTTGGTAGCTCGGTAGGACCAGAATAGCAAGAACAAGTTAAAAAAATTCGCGGTCCGGCGTAAATGTGCCTACGCTATGCATGCTTGCCAAGCTCTAGGTAGACCATGCGATGGCTCGCTCCGAGGAACTGTGCGATCGCAACGTTGCCGTCCTTGAATTTTATTTTACTAGACTTGTCATCTTGAATCAGCACCTCTCCAACTTTTCAAGTTTTAGAAAATATTGTTGCTCCTGAAATTGCCACAGAGTTGTTGCGTTTCACCCAATTACAAACACGAAATCTATAGCTTGTGTTTGTAATTGTGGTGTAATATTTAGTATATTTACTCGTATATGATAAAGAAGGTAGGTGTGAGGTAAAAAAGCTTATTAATAATACTCAAGGCTATGTTTAAACTATTATTCTGAAATACTTCTTATTAGCATTTAAACATTCATGAAAACTCAAGCAGCCTATTTACTCCCTTCAATTTTGTCTATTTTTTTTACACTCTTTTATGTTATCATATACTATTTTTTTTATGTATTTTACAGGCAATGACTATTGACTGATTTTCTGCACTAATTCAATCATACTATTATTAAGAGGCATTCTTTTGTAAAATCTTACTGTCTGTGACTATTTTATTCAACCGAGATGCGAGCAATACGACTTGGTAATTAATTTACGGGTTAAGATGTTTGAGAAGCGGTGGTTTGTAAATGGCCAAGACTTGAATGATTGCTTTAGCATTAGGTTCGGTGTCATTAGCAATACAATGCCGAACTCAAAAATTGTAAATGTGTAAGGAATTAAAAATATTTAAATTTATGTTTAAATCAGTCTACCATCCCATTTAATAACTTTTATAAATAACATTTCAATTTAATAATGTCTATTCCTTAAAAAAAGACATCATCTTCTGAATAAATTCTTAAATGACAAAAAAATATTAACAATTTATTTTGCATTTTTGATGACTTAGATTTATTTTTAAATATATTTAGGTCTACATATAGTTCTAAAAAGATACCTAATTTAAATTAACGAAAGGTATTTTATTTATAATTTGCAATCATTCACGTCTCCTAAAAGGTTAATAGGAAAAAAATATATATATCTACGGATAAAAAAACAAATGCTTAATGGATAATATTTTTTTGTTCGTTACAGATAAATCAAACAACAACAAAGATGGCCTTGATGATAAAAAGGATGATAGCGAGCTGTGGACGCAATCCGCCTTTCTCGGACCAAACCTTTGGGAGAAGACGCTGCCGTACGACTCTGATTTCAAGGTACAGAAGGTCATTTAATAATGTGACTTTGAACCCAATGGTTTTCGTGAACTCACAATTTGCTGCCCCGTACTTAACTCAGCTCGTTTTCCATTCGGCATGTAGTTTTCGAACTACAGGTCTACCAATTCCCCTGTTTTAAAAATCAACTTGTAATATTTTATCTAAATAGTAATAGTTGATTAGAGGTAAGTATTTTTTCCTGGTTTGATTAGTAAACCTTCAAGAATCACTCAAACGCAAATGGAGTCCACCAAAGATCTATAAAAAATAAAAAGCACATGAAATGTTACAAACTTGATTGCTATTTGCGTATTATTAACTAGTTTTATCTGTATGTATTTTATTTGTATTGTTGTAATGTTTGTATTATTTGTATTGTTGCGTTTTAAACATGGGTACCTGTGTCTAGAGCACCGCGCGAGCTAATGCGACTGATTTATTTATTACTATAACACCTAATTGACAATAAAAGCCTAATTTAAATACCTACCTAACTATGCCATTATTTTTAATAACGGTAAATGCTTTATTAAAGTAATTAAAATATGATGAATGCTAGCGATAACTCAATTTAAACTTTTATTTTATAATATTAAGCTCTATTTAAAAAGTTTAACGATAAATAGGTATACGAAAGCAATAAAAGGTATTGCGTGCGATTATTTATATTCATGCACTACGTGCGTTAAGTTATGTAAGGAAATTTGCATAAATATGCTACATATCGATATCGATATCGATATCGATATTCATTCTCTTTTTCTCGACGCGTTGAGTTCGGAAGTCACACGCTAGAAATAATATGCCAAAATAAATTTGACATTGCATTTGCGACCTTGTTCCGTATTTAAATTTTATAAATTTTTTCATTCTTAAGGCTAAATAACCGATTGACCTACACTCCATAGTTTATGCTACGTACTGTCATAATATGCACCATTTGAGGATTTACATGCATAATCCTTTTTAACCAAATGTATCTGACCATCATGTTGTATATCAAACCGATCTCGTTTAGTGTTATAAATTGGATAATATGCCTTTTAAAATTTGAGTAAATTTGGTGAAATTCTGAGATCAATTTATACGTACACTTTCTAGGATCTGGAACATCAATGAAAACGGGGGAAACTATGTAATTATCACTAAACACACAGTTTCAGTCCGTGAACGAGTAAAATTGGAACTCAAAAAATGTGGTTGGTATATTTGGTTTCAAATCGGAATTTTCATATCACACATTAATAAATTTGTAAAGACTACAAATTTATCAATGCCATACGTCATAAAGCTATCCACCAACCATCCTACGGATGACCCATTCTATTTTCAACCAAATCAAACATCGTCGGTACTAATGTGTGTGAATTTGGGAGTTTGTTTGGACGCTATTTCAGACTGTAAATATAAACTGTCCTCGATGGTCAGCATGGCATAGAATGAAGGAGTGCGACATTAAAGAAATGTAATTGGATTGTAAGTGTGGTGGGAAAAAATATAGCTCACCCACCTTGGTCTTACATAGTCTGATCGTTGATGACGTATCATCGTGGCTAAACATCATTTTCAGACAATCTTAAAAATATTGAAGATTGTACTAATAAGTCTGATTTTAGACTTTAAACGGCGGTATTTTAAAATAGAAATCATGCTGTGGTAATTATGCGTTTTTGCCTTTTTTAATATGTTCAGATGTGTCATGCGTTGGATACATTGGTGTTTGGCCAGCATAACACTGAACTTAATGTGTTCAATGCAGAGGAATGACTATGTTTGCTGTGGTTGCAGTACGTGGACCTAGACGAATTTCTGTCCGAGAATGGCATGCCGGGAGACGGCCTAGCGGGCAGTGGGCACTTGGGTGCGCCTGGTGCCTTCGGACACTCGGCGGGGCTGTCCGTGAGTTCGCTGGTCACCCAGGTCACCAAGCGCGAACGTTCACCATCCCCCTCGGAATGCATGAGTCCCGACACCATCAACCCACCGCTTTCGCCAGCCGAGTCTAGTAAGTTACATCATGCCGCTCGCTTCTACTGCCTTTTATTAATTATTTGATTTATTTTTAATATTATCATATTTTCTACTAAATGCAGCTTTACAATTGCGATGCAAATACATTAGTTATGACAAAAAGTTTTACAAAGATACATCATGTCGTTTTAAGGTGATAATTGGATTTAAAGATAACCACGCTAATGCTCATAATAAAATTATATAATAATATAAGATAATAATTAATAATAATATTAAGGTATTTGAACCTCAATTCAAACTTTTTAATATAATTTAATCATTCGGTTCATAAGAATATAAATTATTTAGAATAAGATGTTTCCAAACTTAAAATAATGAAAAAAAAATATAGATTTCTAATAATGATACATACTTAATCAATAATATTCTGATATAATATCGTTTATTGCACGGATTTATTGTTAAAGAATGTTCTTTTTATATTTGATATATTATTTTGTGTTTTTAAAGATATATTTTTGAATTGTTATTGTTATTTTACAACGTGATACGTTTTACATTTTCTGATATAAATTTAGTAGAAACTTAGTATTTTCAGTGTAGATTTGGTCATCGTTACAAAATGAGATCGTGGTAGTCTAGTGGTTATGGCGCTTGACTATAACCCAGCGGTAGCGGTTTCGAATTTGCACATTATAGTTGCACATTTTTAAAAGGTCCCTGAATCTAGCACTAGCAAATTTAGTTAAATATATCTCAAAATAATCGCATATGACCTAGGTTTACTTATTTATATATTTGTTTTAATTTATATAAACCAACATACATATATGTACAGAGCAGTAGTTCAATGCCTATTTAATATAGCCAAAAAGCAACCGGCATCTACTGCACTGATGTTCATATAAACCATAACTAGACGCCGTCTGTACCAAAGAAGGCAGTGATCGACGATTTTTGTTAATTGAAATTATTCCGCTAATAAACTACAAGAAAAATTGTTGAAATTTTTGTTGAGTTACACGCTTAAATAAACTAAAATAATAAATATTGCAAAGAAAACATTTGTATAATAAAAGATATATATTTATATAATACATAATCGAGAATAAATACATACATATAAATATATTCATATTTATATGTACCATATATATATGTATATTCATTTTTGTGTTTACATATTTCTTAGGAGATAAATAACATAACCATAAATAACTGGAACATAACAACATATAATCATGTATAACTATAACATATTTAACATTTAAAAGAATATATAACTATATATGTTATTAATAAAAGACTTAAAAATGGGTATCTCTAGTAAAGCGTGATATTATAAATAATTTTATATTACAATTGTTGAGTGTAATTAACTACACTAGATTAGCTATTGCTTGCCGTCCAACATCCATTAACCATTTATTTAACATTTTTGCCAACTTTTGTGAATTTTTAATTTTAAGGAAGTATATTATGAATGTTGTGGCCTATCTATGTATTTAAGAGATCTCTGTCCAAATGTGGTTGTTTACGAAAAGGTGCTCAATCCAGACGGCGCGGTCGATCAATGCCAGATTAACAGACGGTAAGCTGAAGATGGGTGACTTTCCTGCAGTCTACTTTTCGAAAATATAGATTAAAGTCTATAAAAATATTATATTTTGCCAATACCAACAATACTACAGGAGCTTGTTTCAAAATATTGTCGTAACTATTAATAAAATATAACTATCAATAATTAAAAATATAAATAAAACTTTAGGTAAAAATTATGTAAAAATAAAAACGTTTTAACAATTAAAAGATATAAACATTAAGAAACATTAGTTTATGCTGTTTCTTATATTATTATCACATGTCGAGTTTAATAAAATTATATTATAAAGAAATAATAAAAAAAATAAAACTGACTTCAAATTAAACCTACAACCAAAAAAACTACCAAGAAATAATACGTACCATCATATACAAAAGAATCTTCGAAATCGCTTGAGCCGTTTTAGAGTAATGAGCGAACTCGAATTCGAATTGAAAACCTCATTTTTTTGAAGTCCGTCAAAAATAAACATTTATGAAAAGTAAGAGAAATTTGTAGTGATTGAATTTTTCTACGACTATACAACAAAAAAACAGCAAAAATAATCTGTTTCATAAACACAATTGTCTTGCCAGTAACTGTTTTTAATAATAATATTATTGTTTTTTTTTAAATCACTTTTATTTTATATTTTATTGTATGATTTCTTAACAAACATTAAAGAACAGCAATTTACCTATCGTTCTATATTATGTTACAATGAACGTTTCAATATTAATTTAACTTTTAAAAAATATTCATAAACAGTCAAAGTTAAAGTAACTACCTAAATACCTAAATGAGAAAATCATTTATTGTACAAAAAGTTTTTTGAAATTTTGTCAGTGTACGCATTTTGCATGTCATGACTTCTTATTTTCCGTGACGTAGGCTTTCCCCCCCCCCCCTCGTCCATGACATATTCTGCACGTATTGAACACCGCGATTGTCCTCCTCTATTACAGCCTTTTCAATGGCATCTTCAGGGCGCGACTTCGACCCAAGAACAAGAGCTTTTTCCGACGAAGAGCTTAAACCACAGCCCATGATAAAAAAGTCGAGGAAACAGGTAAATTTTGTTAGTATTTTCTTATATTTTATATCATTATTGTACACACATTAGATATACATACACAATACTAGTTATTAAGATACTTTTATTCTTGCAATATCACTGTATTTATTGTTTTTATTAAACATACTACTTTAAACGAACAGTACTATAGCTAAAGCATTATACATACATTCGTGTATTTAACCTTTATGAGTTTTAATTTTTAAAACATACATTGGAAATAAATACGATAAAGTCCTACTTTATTACTACTTTCTATAAAATTTCCTGCAAGTTGTACCTTTAACACATCAGATCACACATAATAATATCTAAACAATAAAATGGTATAAAATGGAAACTTATGGTATGAGTTTTCTTAATAAAATTATGAATTCTGTATGCCTTCGCATCTTGTGCGTTGTAACGAAGTTCTCTAACGAAGGGAAATGTCAATGAAAATATGTAGATGCAGTGATATTTCGATAATAATTATAGTTACTTTTTTACCTAATGGGTTACACTCAAAATAGACCACAACAGTCTAAACGAGTATTAGTGTGAATTTTAGATAATACAAAATATACGCTGCTATTATTCAATGCATCATATTCTTATACTTGGAAATAAGAAATTATATCTTTTTATTAACGTTTACTACATTTATTACAAAGCAGTTTTTCTAACTTTGAAATGTTTTAAATGACACTTCTAACTTCTAATAGGTACAAAAAATATTACTATCGAACGAAAGTTGACTTCCCACTTTTCAACATATTATTATTTCATAATTTGCGGTCAAATTACTTCAAATTTTGGATTTTGGTTTGCACACGCCTTGGCAAGAGGCCAGATGAAAATGAATGAATTTTGAGACCAGGGAGGCGAGTAGTGTACTAAAATGTTGCGAAGGAGTGTAGAGTGTGGAGTGTGCGCCACCTTAAATTGCGTACGATTGCTAATCTGTAATAAAATATAGATTTTAGTAAGTTTTAAAAACAAAAGATTTTTCCGAAGTAAATATACAAACATAGTAAATAAATATCAGTTTTTTTATATGGACAAAGATAATGGATAGGTAATATGTATTATTTCCTCACATCAATGTAAGGAAAAATAATAAACAATATTTTGATTTTATGACCAAATAAATATGGTAAAAATACTTCAATTATTTCAACACAAAACTTTTTAAGTGCATAATGGGTATGCAATTTATAGATATTTACACATCTTCTGTGTGTTATATGAATGAAAAATGTCGTTAGCATTTATGTAGTGTTAAAAAGGTCTCCAATTTCGCCAATTAAAATTAAATAGTACATTTTGTAGAACAGTGCGATACATTTGATGTGCCACACCCACCGACCACAACCACAACCCACTGTGCTCTTACTATGAATAACCTGATGTAGCTTGAATATAGCGCGCATAGTACAGGCGCTCCCCATTCCAATGGCGATATAGTCAAATACATACATAATGCAGTGCGCTGCTTGGCAGCTTTAGTTACACGCCAATCACTCAAATGTACCATTTTTTTTTTAATAAGAAGTAAGCCCCCGATTTTTGTGTAAGTTTCGTTTTTATTTTCAGTTTGTGCCCGACGATCTTAAAGACGACAAGTACTGGGCTCGCAGAAGAAAGAACAATATGGCGGCCAAAAGATCGCGCGACGCGAGGCGTATGAAAGAAAACCAAATCGCTCTGAGGGCAGGCTATTTGGAAAAAGAGGTCAGTCCTATATATTATTCTGCTCATCTGTTTAGTTAAACCAAAGTAAATAAGAATGAAAACAGTAAATCATCTTAGAACAAAAACACGAATTAAAGCAACCTCGTCAGGGCTGGTACAACAAATGCTTCACGATTGGTTTACATTTAAATTCACTAAATAATTATAAAACGTTATTTATCTCATGTATTTATTATACGTTTATGTATTAAGCACATTACGACATTCACTGATACTCAGTGCAATCTATTTACAATTTACTAATTAGTATAATTTAAATTGTTACAATAATATAATTATGTTTGGGTTATGTTATGTAATGAATAGCATATATACTCAGTTCAATAACTTAGTTCAGCCAAACAAAAAAAAAAAACAGTTATTACCGTATAGTCATTATGTGCCTACAAATTGCATAATTGCAAATAAATATATAAAATGAAAGTCAAGAAGTTATCCGAAAGTATTTTAATATCAATTATCACTACTGGGAAGAACTGCAAGGAAACCCAATAGGCTTTTTATACTTTTTTTCTGCTTTTTAAATTTAAAATTAAAATTATAACATTTAAACGCCCTCAAACGGTTATTTAAATTTTAAATATATTACATACAAATCATAGTACAAATACTTACTTTCAGAAAAATCTAAAACACCTAATAGCGGTTTTGGTTCCTAATGGGTGTGACCTAAAAGTGCATTTTCCAGTGCATGGCCAACGAATAAGATTAAAGCAAATTTAAAAATTACTAAATAATTTTCCTATGGCTAGGACAAGTTTAATATACTTACTGTATAAAATATGTCATATAAATTTTAGTAAATTTTGAATGTTACTTTATAATATGAAATATTTCATACCATTCATTCATTATTATATAGTTAAGTACACTTTTCTATTTCTGAATAATACACATAAAAATGATCAATTTGTCAATTTTATATTAAACTTTTGTTGAAATGCTGTATTTTTTGCAAAATAATATTAATAAATGAATATGAGTATAATATAAGAAAATGAATAAATTGATGAATAAACTAATCGTAAAACTAAACCAAACATCAGTAAGTAGTACGGATAGAAAATTTGTCAAAAGCACGCGCGCGAACGAATCCACATTTGATTCCATAGGCCCTTTTGTCGTAAAGGACGACAATCTTATACGACATACTAATCAGTAAAATTAAAGTTCTTTCAGATTAACTAAAAATAAGAGAAACATTGTATTACAACAAATAAATAATAATAATAGTAATATACAAAAATAACATAAAAATATTACAGAAAAATAATTTAAGCATACATTTTAAAGTTCATTCTCGTGGCTAATTATCGGAGTAGTATTATTTAGGTACTACAGTAATTTAAGTGTTGTTTTTGACGTGATGAATATTTTTCCATTATATGTAAATATTTATGGTTTATGTATGTAAATATTCCTAATAATATTTCTCCGATTATAAATTGTATTTTCAGAAAAAAAAACTTTTTTCTATTTCTGAGAGGTTTAGCATTAATTGCATGTTTTTTATTTTACCAGATATGTCAGACCTAACATGACCTTTTTTTTCATTTTGCCTGTCATCTCATGTCCATAAGCTTTTCTCGGGATCATTAATTTACACACAAAAAACAACTTTTAGTTTCGAGTTAAAACATAATGGCAGACAAATAAACCACTCCCTTCCACCACCATTTCCTTTTTTTGAAGTAGGTAGTAATTTGGTCGAAAATGGTCAAAAAAATATTGAATCCCATTACCATTTAATATTAAATGGTAATATCAAATTGAAATATTAAAATTATCATAATATCATGTGGAAAATGATATTTAAAAGAAATAAAAAAGGCTTGTACTGCAGAAAACTAAAGGTTTTTTTTCTTGAGTTTGAGTAAAGGATTTTTACCGTATACGAGTATGTGTATAAATGAATTAACCCTTCGAAATATTTGTGTTAAACGGAATTCAAAAGATTATCCTAATAATTATTCAAAAATATAACCTGATATATTTATTTCTTCACTCACTTATTATATTTTCCATACATATACATATTCCATTATTCTATTTTGTTCTTATTTTAGCACTTAAATAAATATTCTAAGATCAGGAGGCTAAGCCACTGTTGCTGCAGTATTGTGCAATAGAATTACTATTTCCGTCCTTTGACTGTCTGACCGACTATTGCATCTTTCAACTCGAAGGGTAGAATTTTAATGTGTAGATTGATAGACAATATTTTTTTATTACTAATAAATGAAATATCAGATAGATAGAGCACTTAAATATCATATTCGTATTATTTTATTACTGTCCCGTTAAAATTATAATACAGAGTCATCTATGTGCGCAAATAGAAAAATGTAAATAAATGTTCAGTGTTTAGTGTTTAATTATTATAAATTGAAATATTATTTCCGTGTTTATTTATTGATTTTGGTAACCCAACAGAAATTTTGCACAATACAGCTGATGTAAAGACAATATAAAATAAAGTATGAATTCCTTAAACTATAGTAGGCCAATCTACTAATAGAGATAAAGGTAAAAAAGAATGTATTAAACAAATTCAAACAAGAAAAAATATATGTGAAAAAATGACTTTAAATTTAAACAAAAATACAGAAAAACAACATAAAATACACCAATTAAAACTTTGATTGTGTACATATAGAAACAAAAAAAATATATAATTTAAAACTAAACCAGTTTAGTTCCTTGTTTTTTTGCATTGGTGTAATATTTTAAGAAAGTGTTGTCATAAATTTGGAAAAAGATCAATTTGGGAGTAGTTAGTATCAAATAAATTATAAATTCAGGGCTGGCAGAGGTAATTTTATTAATAGCCACGCCTTAAAATTTTGGATTGATGAAATATAATATGTGCATATATCGACAATGGCTGCTAGAGCTACAAACTACCGACACTTAGTTACGTTTTATATAGTTTTCTATGCTGGTCATACATTTTGTATTTTGTTTTGAATATGTTACATAAGAGCATGTGAGGATTACAATTCATTGTCCATAAAAATAATATTTATTTATTTATTGATTTTTGTTTTTACATATTTCTTAGATAATGAATAACATAACCATACCAAACTGGACATTGCCCGTACTAAGGTAGGCTAATTTTAATAGTTATTTAATAGATTGGTTACATGCAATTGCGCTGAGCTTTTTTGTAAGTACAAAATAAATCTACGAAAATTAACATTGATATACATACACATATATGTAATACGAATACATATATATTTATTAATATATATAATAAGCTAATATATATAATAAGTTGAGAAATAGAAAAGATCAATATTATATTACAAAGGAATATAATTGACCAGAGTCTCAGTGTCCTTTCTACCAAGATCAATTAACCAGTTAGTCAGTGTCTTTTTATTAATTAATTTGCTATTAAGATTTATTTGAATATGTTTATACGTTAAGTGTAAATTATATATTATAATATATAATGTAGCTCATGTCATGTGTAGCTCAGCATTGTTAAAAGTGTTGTCATATGTTAATATGGAATATGTAATAAAATGTAGTATATAAATTTTACTAAATAAGTAAAAAGTGGGAACGAATTAGTTCACATAAAAACCCGCAAGGGTTTAGTGAACAAACAAATAGAATATGTATTTTGTTTATAAATAAAGAATTAAAAAAATAAATAAATAAATAAATAAACAGAGACGTGCTGAAAATCAGCGCCCTCCTCTCTCAGAAAAGAAGGCTAAGCGCACTCGTTTTATTGGAAAATTCGATTAAGCTTATGTACCTACCATTTATTTTGTTTTACATTTTTCAATAAAGAAAATTTTATTCTTCTTCATATATTTTACTAAAGGGAATTGTTAAAAAAAAACGCATTCTCAAAAAATGATATTTTATTTTATTAATTGCAGAATATGGGCCTAAGACAAGAGTTGGAGCTGCTGAAGAAAGAAAATCACATGTTACGTGAAAAATTATCCAAATTGTCGGACGTATAAGACACTGCTTTATTGTAGTATGTCCACGTGTAGTTATAAGATATATTTTATTATTCATTTATTTATTCATATACCAAACTTGGAAACTGTCATAACTGTTTTAAAAGAACCATGTTTTGGTAAAAATAAGTCAAAATATTCAATGCATATTCGATACGACCTTATGTCAAATGAAAAAAATGCATCTTCTATTGAGGCCGTATTTAGTTTAGATCCAAAATGAATTTGTTTACTCACTAAATAAAGTATTATTCACAAGCAGCTATAATATAATATTATGATAAATTTTTATTTCAATGTATTTATGGAAATTAATGTGTTCATTTTATTAAATGATTTTGATTATAAAACTGTACTTAGAAAGTAATAGTTCATCGGTGACTAGTGTCACAAACTCAGTTTCTTCGATATGAAATTAAGTTTATTGCCCAGTAAAATAATCCTTTTGCAGCAAAAAAAAGCTTAGACTCCAAGACATTATCTACTTAAATATATATTTTGATTGCAAACCAGAAAGTAATTTGTATTTTCCTACTTTGCAGTAATTCCAAGTTTGTAAACAGATAAAAATACAAAGAGGCCGAGTGAATATTAATCGTAGTTAATAATAAACAAAATACTCTTTGGTCTGATATATTTTCCTTGTATTCATCTATCTTAGACCGACTAACAGTCATGATGTACCAAGTGCCCGATTAACATCGGTTATTTACCTAATTGGGTGCAAACAGTAAAAATATGTCATTCTCTGTTGTTACCTTGTTTTTAATGAAGACATCTAAAATAAATCAGTTTATTTGCAAGCTTACCAATTAAAATATAAAATTTCAATATTTTTTTCAGAAAAATTCTACTAAATTACAATTATTGTATTTTATGGTATAGAAAAAAAGCAACTCTAGATTTTTTTGTAGATTTATTAAAATGGTTGAATGATTTGGTCATGAAAATAAGTGACTTCCTACAATGCTAATAATGTCAACACTTCCTAATTACTTCTTGATTTATTTTTTTTTACAATATATCTGACTATTTCTTTTATACCTCAGTAACGCCGAGTAAAGAGGTATAAGAAAGACATTTTATCTTAAGTGGTGCCATAAAAACTAGCGATTTGGTTTTATATTAGTGTATCCGTCTAAAGCTATTTTTGAGGTATTCAAGAAGCTTAAGAGTTTGCATTGGCAGACAGAGAATTAATATAATGTCAGTATTATCGGTGTAGCCATGTCTTACTTTTGTATAACTATCTTTGAACAACAGTAGATGTATTGTCATGTTTTTTATATAATAAATTTATGGTGTTAATGTATTCTCATTATTACTTGTTCTCATGTAAAATATTTTTTAACATGGTAAACAAACATTAGATGAAACACGGATATTTAAACAAATTGTAACTAATACTCGAACTAAACAGTGGGAATAATGAATTAAAAATATAATTGATTACTAGCTTCTGTCATGCAGTTTCGCCTGATACTGTGTCATAATTTACATAGGTGTGTGAAATATTTTTATTCAATATTGACACCCAGGCTTCGAGGGCAGCTTTAAATTGTTAAAGAAGAGAAACTACAGGTCTCTTGGTATGAATGTATCGCGAAGATCTACACCATTTATAAGTTAAAACCAAACGGCAGTCACTACAGATGATACGTTACAGTTATGGAAACTAACAAATTAAAGGTAATACATACATACAAATAGGTTGTTTATGAAAGATTAGGAATCATTTAACGAAATTAAATGGCAGACAACCTATTCATTATTACAAAAATATATATATTTTTTTAAATATAGTGACATTTTTCATTTAATTATAGGCAAAGTACAACCACACAAATATATAATCATGTAACTTGTTAGGAGATTTGTATTGCTTTCGCACTCCATGTAATGCCGAATGAGGGAGTCTACAAAAATAATAAAAAATATGTAATGTATAGAAAAAAATCAATCTTGACTTAAACGCTTTAAGTGGTACTATTTAAAAGACTAAAAAAATCCTAAAAGGCAATAAAACAAAATAATATAATGAGTTTAATATTATTATGCATTTTAGTTTATTAGAAAACGTATGCATGATCACGTGGTCAAATCCATAAATAGAAGGATTCCAAAAAAAAAAAATTGACAGCAATAATTGACTCGTAGGAGGAATGAAAAATAAATATTTCCGAGACCCTCTTTTAAGATATAGTAGTTGTGTATATTGGTTGTGCATTCTGTCAATTACATATATATTATATTTTATAATTTTAATGAGAATTTCTTCTCAGAATTCATAAATAACTTAATAACATAAAGTTAATTATTTGTACTTGTAGGTATAAACTGTGACATCAGCATTGTAATAAATTATAAACGCCGAGTTCTTAAATGGACATTTATCAACAATGTATGTATATAAATATAATATAATCAAGACATTATTAAAACACTTAACTGAATAGTAAAAATATGTATACTCGTATGATGTAGAATAAAGCAACTTCGCATTCCTTAAAAATAATTAAAAATGGTTAAAGTTACACCATAATTCCAATTATATCCGATTCTGTGTATCAATAGTGACAGGCTAGATTCGAACTGGAGTATGGACCTAATGAGTCGTATCTCGTAGTAGAGAAGCTTTTCTCAGCATTACGTGTCAATAGAAACAAACATATCTGTATCTAATTTTAAAAGATGTAAAATAACTTTACGATATGTCTGTTCCATTGAGAATGCATGAAGGCATTCCGAACTAGGCATATTAGCACCTTCATCTACAAGACGGCATGCTTCATGCATAAAGGCTGCATGCTCAGTTCTCTTCAGGTACGTTTGTCTTAAGTCCTAAACTGCATAGGACATTTACACCATATTTGATCATTGGTGCCGTATCTATTTGACATTTTTATATCAGTCACTCGTCAAAAGCCGGTCCCAAATATTTGCAAAGATGCACAGACACTATATATGGGAGGCTGTTTGCAAATATTTACCCATATATCTTGGACCGGCTAAAGATACATTACATCTCAGATAGCAGGACTCATTTTAGATAGTAAAGAAAGCACTAGTTACGGCAAGTTTCTTTCCATAAAGAAAGAAAGACCCAGATAGTGAAAGAAGCAGTGAAAATTAATCAAATTCCTATTTGAATCGAAGCGATAGTTTCTACTGACAAGTTGCAGAACAGTTTAAAAAAAAATGTTAGAACAATACTATTAGGCTTAGATACTGTTTTGGTAGTGAGGTCATAGACGTGTGAATCATCAAAATATGTGTGTTTTATTCTAAATCCCTAACTTTGTGGACTGGGCATTAATAGAAGTTACTACAGATTTAATAGTTATTGTACCTTTATTTTTAAATATTCAATCCTTCTATTATAGATAATTGAAGTATATGATATTAGTACGTTTTACCGAAATTTCATGAAACTACCCCTTATTACTCACTCCGAGATACCATTAATGGGATGAGCCCAAGTAATAAAGACAATATACACCAGCATGTAAACAACCCTAAGCAGGGCTTGCACAGTCACAAGCTCTGCACTATCCACCGGTCCTTGATTGTGAAATAGGTGATGTTATTGCAACATTATTTATATCCGAAAATACAAGATTTTAAAATTAACATTACCTTCATACATAATAATATTATTAGCATTTGTAAATCTTGTACATTGAATACAAAAAACATGTTTTTTCATTATTTTCTTGAGAGACCGACCAATCTGGACCATTTCAGAGTAGTTTATTCGTGGCACCAATTACAGCTTCCTATGGCCACTGAAGATGGAGAGAGACTTCAGCCACTCTCGTACACTGATAAAGAGATACGTCAGTGGGAATATTTTACTTGGTCACCTCTTTGTTTAAATCATATTCTTTATATTTCATCATCTCATAAAAAAGAAATTCTTTTAAGTTTTATCTTTTATGTGAAAAAAATTTTTTTTCTTCATTTTAGGTACATATGAGGAATTTCAGTATTTCAAAAGAATTGCAAGTATGTACCCTTACACAACTTGTTACTATGTTTTATATTATGTAACCTCTTTATTATATATGTGATATATGTACGGTGATGTCGAATTGTGGACTTGGTACATTGTGAATAAGAGAAATAGGTATATATTTTAACATGTGCTGTTTATTATTTAATTTGAGCAAATTAAAATTTTGTGTAACAAAATTCAAATGATGTATAATTGTAAACTGACAAAGACAATATTATCTTGATTTTGTGATAATTATGGTACCTTCAACAATTTTAACATTATTCTTCAGGATTAATAGGTTTGGTTTCTATCAACGTTGAACATACAATGCCTCTTTCATCGCATATCTATTTTATTTTAAATAGAATTTTATTTTATTTCATTTTTGTTTTTTCGTTACCTACCATACTTTTGTAATGAATTTTCAGTTGGATAATTTTTTGTTGTTTTGTTACCATTACCATTATTTAAAATTAAATTATTTATGGCCTATTTCTTACGCACGATTTATTAATGTAAATAGATGTATTAGAGATACGTTTAAATATTATGTCGTCATAAACTATAGAGTCAAATAGAGAATATTTCTGAATGTAGTTTTTATTAGATAAGAATATTATTGTTGGGTGATTATACATTATTATTATTAGTGTAGTATGTAGAAACGACATTTATATTATCAAAAGTCATGAATTGTTCTGTTTTAATTAGTCCTGTTGTGTAAAATGTTCTGGATTGAACATTATATCCATTACACATTGAAATTGTAGATTCTTTTAACTCTTAAGCAGTGCTAAAAGGTGAGTAGGTGACTGCGTTGATCAAAGCTTGATAACACAAATTTAGCTTCGAAAACATCAAAACGGTTTGGGATTTTTTTAACAAAGCTCATGAATATGTGCGTGTGTAAGTGGAGGTTTTTCGTAACATTAAAATATTGAAAAGCGCTACTTGGAGCTTCGATTAATATAAGTAAGATTATTATAAGAGTGTACCTAATGTTATTATTGGTCTAGTTGGCTTAATATAGAGATTTATTCCGTTGCATGTTAGACATTATCACGAATCTATAATATACGTTGATATTAAGGCCATCTTTGGATGGAATCAATATTACAGACAGCTTGGTTCGTTTGGTAGATTCTTGATCAGATGTGTCCTGTTTAGGTAGTTTAGTTTGCTAAGTAGTTTTGCATTCAGAATTTTAAAAACTTTTGAAAAATTATATTTATTAGTACGTTAATGTTTTGAAATTTTATTAGATATTCATTTGATGAAAATATGACGTTCATTTCCCTGCCTACAGATATGTTTCCATCTCCTTAATTTTTTTTTTTTAATACATACCAAATTTATAAAGGTTTGAAAAATATTGTTGTAGTATGTAAGCATTGTGTGACTCTTGAAGGATATTTTTAGTATTCAACTCTTCGAACAGAGAAAAATATCCATCTGTAAAATTATTTTAATATGAGTGATTTGTTATCAAATAAAACTAAAACTAATTGTGAGGTTTATATATTGACGAAAATCTGCCAAAGGATGTTTCGTTTTTAACAACAAATGTCTAATGAAATTTATGAATGGGTCTGATATATTTCTATGATAAAGGCAGTATAAAAGACTGTGTGTTGTTAATGTTGATCATGTTGATTGGATTTACACAGCGTTCAATTTATCTACTACGCGAACAGTATCATGATTTTCAAAAATTTTTACCTTTTTATGTAAAAATATTCTAAAATTTCTATTGTGTGCCTGTTATATTGAATGATTTTGAATTAAAGTTGTTGAGAATGTTTACAATGTTGATTGATTTAAAAGGTAAAATACATTTTTGTACAGGGATTCTTAATATAATATATTGTCTTGATTCAATACAGCTTGATCATTCTCAGAAGTAAGCTTCTAAATTTTGTTGAGTGCGGTGAGATGAGCACTGGGGAGTGAGGATTGAGGATTGCACCTATTTCAAATTGGAGCATGCGTATCAACGAAGAGCAATTGCAGGCGTGTTGATGAAGAGTGCTTTCATTGCAAATCAGTCCAGCGCTAGAGAACATATGTAGTTTTGCTTCTTCTAACCAAAAGGTTCAGCTAACAAGCTTGCTTCTTACAGTAACCAAGCGTAAAAGGTAACTTTAACATGTCCGTATTGGATAAATAAATTACTAGGAATCCTATTGTTGATTCTTTTCATTTTAATTGATAGTTCTATTTGAAAACTTACAATAAATAAAAACCGTTAATCGGATCATAACATAAATCTTGTAAAATATTACTGGTCTAAAGATTGGTTTAAAATTTGAAAGCCACATTCGTTTGCTGTAGCGAAATATATTTTTGAAATTATTCTCAGGCATGAATGTCATGATAAATTATTTTCTGAAATATTCAGCATTTTTATTTATATTTACTATGTTCTCTTTATTTATGTTGTTATGTGAACCTCCACTGTAAGTGACGTCCTATTTTTTTTTTTAATACACTTTGAGTATGAAAGACTATCGTTACTAGACAAACACTATTATGCTTTCATTATTTGTTACCTTAAAAAAAAGATTTTGTCAATTATTGATCGCATAATTTACAGTAATACCAAATAATGAAATCTGAATACAGCAGTAATTTTTAAAATGAATATATTTTAAAACACACAAAGTGTTTGTGGTTGACTATGGATTTTGATTCATAAAATAGATTAAAACTAATTTTCTATTAGATTTTGTTCAGTAGAACATGTATGATATTACCACCTGGCAGAAAGCGCTAAATTGCTAAAAGTGCTAAAGGATTGTTATTTTATGCGTGTTTACGATTTTGAGATGTCACAATAATTATGATGTAGTTGTGATTAATAAAACTATTACTTGCAAGGACTATTTAAATATTTTTAATAATTTTGTTTAGCATTATGAACACAGAATTATTATGTTATTAAATAGAATAACTTTTAAATAAAAACATATAAAACAAAATACTTCATACAATTAACAAGTTGATGCAGGAAGGATTTCAATTTATTTCCGCATTATTGCAGGTTACATTGTAATCGAAGAAGTACAGCAGATATCAAAAACTTTTTCCTTCACATATAGGTTCTTTTATACATAAACTCATTTCGAGGGCAATAAAAAATCTGTTATATTCAATGAAGATTCAACAATTAATATTTGCATATGAGGGTTTTAGTAATTGAAAGATACCAGGTTATTAGGTACCAGCTTAAAATGGTGGAGAAAGGAGAAATTATATTGATGATTACATATATTAAATAAGATGTGACACATACGTATGTGGCGATGGTAAAAGCTACACGTTTCTATTGGAAATCAGCGGGGATATTCGGGTTCTTCGTGGTACTTGCGTTGATACAAAGATTTGTATCAACGCAAGTATAACGGAAGTATAACGTAGATACGTTATACTTCCGGATTTGCAAAAATATAGCATATGCATTTTATAGCACTTCATCACCTTCGGTAATATTTTGTTTTAGTCGAGATTTGTAAGTCAGATGCAACTAATAAATGTTGCACCCATCCCCAGAATCGCGACTACCGCCACAACATTTGACATTTGCTCATTGCTTGTTTAGTTAAAAATCAATTATTTTGATTAGGTTGTATTTCGTTATTATTATAAGCATATTGTTATAAATACTGTTTTTTTAAATGGTAAATCGCCTGACAAAACAAAAGACCTAATTTGTGATAATATTTGAAAATCATATTTATCGTGTTAAAAAACTTGTTTATTTGGGTTTATTAAGTTTAATCAGATAATTAATAATTATAACTGTACAAACTATAGAGTTCCTAAACTTATGATGGCATGATATTGGCTTGAACCAGAGGTTTAAACCTTACGTTAAGTGTTATAAAAATGCTTTTTTTAACTCTCATCTGTTTCTCTTTAGTATAATAAATAATGCCAAATATTAGGTACGTATGTATCTATCTTCTAAGATGTAATAGGAAAAGATTGATATTTAAACATAACATATAAAATAGATATGTAGGATAATGAAGGTTTGCTTGTAAATGATATGGTTAATATAATGATAACGTACGAGGTTGATAAAAAATTCAGATAAATATCTAAATGACTGTTAAAGTATTTGACTTAATATTTTTTTTAATGATGGCTCGTACCCTATCACCATAGTCATACATAATAAAACCATTAAACAATGGTAAAAGGTTTTATAATTTATCTATTTCGGAATGTAAATCAATATTATATTATATATATATTTAAAAGCACAACAAACACATTACAACAAATTTAGGCGTATCTTATCCATATAAAGTAACAAACATGTCAAATAAGAGAAATAATTTGAAATTAGAACATTAAAACTTCCATTATTTTTTTTCAGTGGTCTATGAGGCATGACATTTCCAATGAAGACAATAACTTGTGTGTCAAAATTGTTAGTCAACGGTGTAAGCTGTCACTCATGTTAATATAACACTGATCATAATTAACTTTTTAAACTGGAATAGCACGAGCGTTAAATGCACACTCTTTACAAAGTTAACATTCTAAAGCATTAAAAATTTAATAAAAAAGAACCAAGATGACTTTAAAAAAAAAAAAAAAAATTTAATAGTTAACCAGTTGGCAAATCGAAAAATCAAACTTATAGAGACTTGAAGATATGAAGAGTTATATTTAAAAAAACATTATTTTGCAGTAGAGCAATTTCAAAGTCACTTTATTTCATAAAAAAATGTATTAATTAAAATGAAACAATTTGCATGAAATGTCCAATTAACCGCTAAAACATTTTTTTTTTTAGCATTTGTGTATTATTTAAACGTTACGAACTATCTAAATTAATTATTTTCTGACATGTTGCCTTATTTCTGTAAATTTTTATTTTTTTTAATTTTAGTAAAATACAAAATGTATAAGAGTCATCTATAACGTTACCATAAAAATATCACTATACACTAATATACAATATACACTAATATTTATAATGGATATTTAAATAATTCAGAGTAAAATTTTGGCAGTTTTTTTTAAGTGAATGCAATTTAAGTAATTAATTAAACTACTTCATAAAAGTGGTGTATATTTACACAACAATCCCAAAAAATATCATTTTAAAAGAACTGGCATGCTTAATAAATATACAACTATTATACTGGATATTATAAAGTATATATAATCATCACTTTTACGTAGTGTAATATATATATTTAATTAAATAGAAAAAAAGTTTATATATAGACGACTCTTATCTATTTCATCCAACATTTTATAATGTCCATCATTTCAACATTTTTATGTTATTACCATACATACCAGCAAGTCGGCCATTAGACATAGATCTCTTTAAATCGGATGAAGGAGATTAAAAAATATTATTTTTGTATTATAATTTAAATTGGGTTATTTTTTGATATACATAGTTCCCGTTCCAAGACCATTTCCGTTTAAAGAAATAGGGAATTGGTCCTTCGATTTCTAGTGTTATTTGTTCAGAAACTATATCAAAATTTATAATACTTTCAAAGAAATACAACGTTAAAGTTTCTATTCTAAATCATCTAAAGCAGCTATTTTTAATGGCTCCTCCCTCGGATAACTACGTCACTGGGTAACTGGGCCGCGGTCAGTCAAGATCGAAGTTAATGACCTGCCGTGTTGTTCGAAACGCCCTATTAGGGCGGAGCTAAATGATTGCTGTCAGATGCCACTGGTCGAACAGAGGTCGGTCTAAGAAGAAGGGGTAACTCCTTTCCCCTTCTCTGGGGTTGTAAGGGGGATGCTATTGGTCGACAGATAATATTGATTTATCGATTGATAAGATCGATTTACACCAATTTTATTACAAGAATAATAAATTTGATGATGAAAAATTTTCGCATTTTGTTCTTACTCTGAATAGGGCACTTAAACACCCCCTAAAGTTTGTGGGATTGGTCTTGGGACGCCCTGTATACAATATGTACTGCATAGAATTTCTGTAGCGGTTGTTTTTGCTGCATCTTTGATTTTTAAATTTTTCAACCTACCGATTTTAAATATATATATCACATGTAATTATATGTGATACCCACTGTATTATATATGGCCTTACTTCAGTAATAAAAACTTTTTAAATTAAAATTCACCGATATTTCGGAGAGTCTTTGTTACATTAAATTTGTTTTGTTAGATGGACAAGAAACAAGTTTAATATCACGCGCGACCCATGCATCTTATGTGTATTTAATGGCAATGCCATGTACTCTACCTCTTGGAATATTTTAGCCCACTCGATCGAGTATACAATAATATGCTTATGGCCGTTGAAATTACGTTTCGAATGTCTGATATTAAAATATGAATTTAACAGAAATTTTTAGAATTCTGCTACTTATACACATATACACGAACTTTACAAAAAATATTCTTTCTGAAATGGCGTCGATAATGTTGTGGTTTCACCCCCACTTCCTCGTGATATGCTACGTAGTTATCGACACACCCTCAGTAGCGACTCTGTCTTCACCACACCACGAGGATGCTGGTTGCCGCGTCTTCTGAGAGAAATATTTTTGGTCCATAAATAATAGCGTAATTTAGGAGGAGGATGTTCAATTCGACTTTGTTTGAACAATATAGGCTTTTTCAGGGGCAGTCCATATTATCATCGTAAAGTTATCTAGTATAAAGTAGCAATCAATCAAAAAGTAAGTATTCCTTTCAATTTTTTACAATACTGATTACTTTTTACGTTGCATTTATTTTTCAAAATTATAAAATGCTAAAAAAGAGAAAATATGAAAATTTACGGACAACACAAATATAGTCAATACATTTAATACCAATTAATAGCTTGATTTTATGAATATTTCTTTAATTATTATTATTAATAAATGAAAATATTTAGCAGTAAATAAATAACCTTGGAAAAGGGAAAAGCGTCAAATACTGACCTATGAAGAGCATTCCACTGACGAATGGTTCTGGAAAGAAAATATTTGAACCCAAAGTTCCGTTTTCTCAAAATAAGCTTCTTTACATACATTCATGTATAAAAAGCTAGTATCCCTATCATTTGACCTATGCCTGTCCGTCCGTCCGTTGCAACTTTCAACTCGAAAAGTATAAGTGATGATTTTGGAGGCGTGATTTTCAAGAAGAGATAAAACGCATATAATTTGATGTTATGGCTAAGAATTTAGTTTTATTATAAAGATAAGGGTTTGCCATTATGTTTTAAAAATGATTTCGGGTAAGTGGCCGCCGCGGATGACTCGAACAAATTCCAGCCGAGAGGCCCAATTTTCAACCACTTTTTGCATTAAGTTGGGCCGTATGTCAGCAATAACGCGCCGAATATTCTCTTCCAAGGCGTTAATCGTGTCCGGCTTATCTGCGTAGACAAGCGACTTCACATAACCCCACAAAAAATAGTCCAGCGGTGTTAAATCGCACGATCTTGGAGGCCACGCCACAGGCCCACGACGCGATTTTTACTTTATTTTAGAGTGATTTTAAAAAAATTTAGAGTGATTTTTTCTAAATTTGCATTATTTGAGAGGATTTGAGAGGAGCTACTAACAATAATTTCTACGGCAACGGCAAGATGGTCACTCAAGCCATCAAACACCTCAATGTTGCGCCAAGGAAGACTGGGAGATATAAGAAAGACATCTAAAATATTAGCAGCTTCCTTACTAACTCTGGTGGCTCTACTATACCAAACGAGTAGCACAAGCGGTTGACAAGAAACTGAGTTTTGAATTGGGAGGGGAACAACAGTCCGGTCGGTGGGAGGATATTATGCATTCCAGGATTACTATCGATCATACTTTGCAAGCGATCTGTGAGACATTCTAGAAAAGAATTATCGCAGCTAGGACGATATGCTGCAATCAGGACAAAATGGAAAGACCCTATTTTAGCAGCGAGCAATTCCTGGGAAGGATCCCTCCATAGTAAGTATTTTTTGAAAATGTGTTCTTTTAAAAGTAATAAAAAACGTAATATTTATACTTTTTAAACAACACAAACAATAACAAATAAAATGTTATAATATATTATAACATTTTAAACCGTGTCCAAAGACCATTCCCGATAAAAAAATCCAGCTAATTAGCGCTGCCATTTCAAACACGATTTGCTTTAACGTCATATCAAAATTCATCATGGTTTCCGAGAAAAAAAAATGTAAACTTTACGTAATAATAATAAACTGTTCTTGAAATGCGCCGCCGACTGATTTTGGGACCGCATTATCACGATGCTTAAGATTTCACACCAGCGCTCTAATAAAATTAATAAATTTGGTGATAGATTAATAATGATGGATTATTTTATATAATTTCTGCTCGTTGTTGTTCAACAACAATGGAACATAAACAATGTCTTCGGGAATGGTCTTAGGACACCATTATTGATGACATTAACCATAATAACACCTCTCGCTAAGGAGACATAAAAATAATAGATTTGTAAAATCGAGGAGCTGAGCAGTTAGTTCATTATAATTTGTTAGGAAGGAGGGTGCAAAAGCACCACTGCTCTACGTAGATTAAACTGGCTAATCGGAAAGAGATACTTACATGGAGTTTATTAAAGATCTACAAATAATATACGTCAGTTTATTCCTCTATCTAAATATTTCGGATTTAAAAATATATATCGGATTAAAAACCTTGAAAAAAACTTGCTCAAGAAACCTTTTAAAACAGCATTGAATATTGAAAACAGTTGACGTGATACCAGATTCGATTACGAGTTGATATATGGATTGAAATCTGTACGCCTTTTCAAATTATTTTTAATCAGTACCAACTGGATGGCCAGTAGTAAAATGATTACTGTTACAATGGCACCTGGTTCAAGCCGGATACATTTATTTCACTCGAGTTCATCTTATGAAATTAAAGGTACAAATCGTGGTAGTTCAGTGGATGAGGGCTTTGACTATTAGCCAAGAGGTCACGGGTTCGAATCCGCACTCGGTAATTTTTAACGTTTCATTACCACCATTTCCCCTGACAAATATAAGCACATTTAGCTGTTTAGTTCAGTAGGGTCCAAAATCATTGTTATGACCTAGGTTCCATTGCCACTCATTGCCGAAACACATAATACTTTTAATAGTTTCACGTTTTCTCGGTAATCATGATGAGTTTTAATATAGTTTCTTAACAAATAACACCAGAAATACCGGACATTGGTCAGCTTATTGAAGCTGTATTTTTATCGGAAATATTAGTGAGACACGGTGTTAATGTTGTAAATTATTTTTTTGTTTTTATACTTTGTTGTAGCTAATAACTTTCAACTTGCTATATTGCGCACGCGCATCGCGCCCGACTTTCCCTCCACGCCGCGCACCCCCAAAAGCGCCTGACAACGCTCTCATATAAATAATAAGAGATGACGTGTCCAGTTTTAATTAGTACGTGGTGGCTACTATATGGGTGGTTCATATCAAAAATTGTTCCAAACAAAAGTTGGAGGGAAATTATGGGCCTACAATTTGCATTTTCAATAGATTTATTTTGTGAAGGGAGGTACCTATGATTTTATTGAATTTTGAAACCCAATTTTTCCCACCCCTAGGACCAACGGTTGGTGCTATAAACAAAGCGTATTTAGATAAGTTTTAGGCCCTTATATAAGAAATAAATTAAAATTTAAATGATATCGATATCTTATATACTAAGAAAGTTATATCAAAATTTCACTTTTTCCAACCCCCCCCCCCTCCATTCCCGCCCTTCTGGTCTGATTTGCTGATTTAACGAACTTAACCGAGATTTTGTGCCCTAAATTTTATGTATCAATTTGAAACTAATTGGTGTAACATTACGGCAGTTTTCGCGTCCGCAAGAATATAGATAGATAGATAGATATATAAACTTTGGATCTGAGGGTAGTTTTGGGTTCTAGCAGATGTAAAACGTGAAGATATGTCGAAATTTTCCGAAAGTCCATTGAAGTAGATGCTTTCCTAGTGAAATCGACCTAAAAGCGGTTGACTCGCAACAATGAATCATATGAAAAGAAAGGTGCATGTGTTAGCCATCATAAGGAGGCCTAAGAAAAACAGAAGAAACAAACCAACAAAAAAAATCTACTTTAAATTAGCACCTTTTTCTTGATTAAAAGAATGATCCTATAGTTCTACTTAGTAGCATTTTGTTCGTCATTACGTTTTTGTCAAGGTCGGGTATTTGTAGCATTATCCCGTATAACGTCAAAATAAAACCTGTGTATTAACAAATGAGGGAAAAACGATTTGGTTTACAAAGCTTTTTTTATGTTTAAAATACATCCATAAAGAAGATAGGACGAAACAGCTAGTTAGTATATTTCAAAATTTCATCATCTTGATCAAATAATAGGAAGGCAACATTCATATATTGCTGATACCATGTGGACTGCATGCCTCCGCCTTTGTGTGCAGTGGTTCACTTAGTTTGCTTGGGCACATGGAACATCCATGCTTGGTCATCTCTCGCCACATCATCATCACATCATCACAATAATATAAGAATACCTTTGTTTTGACCCTATTGATAAATTAAAAATTGTCCAAATTTAAATATATTCAAAAATATTTATCTCTCTAAAATCTTAAAATCTAAAATCTAAAAGCTCTAAAATCTTAGGATATCATTAAATTATAATCATAGCAAACTATCCTGAAGAGTATTGAGCAAAAACCTTCTATTTTGATTTTTCAATAGAAACATTTTTTATCCAATTTTGAGAATATCTATCTGGTTAACGATAAAGACATTCATACAAGGTTTCCATCTTTAGAGCTAAGAGCAGTCATAAGCTGTGACTGCAACGATCTTTTAAAACATATTGATACGGCAACTGAGGGTGAAAAACGCACCGCGCCAAGTACGCCAAGTACTTTGCGTCGAGTACGCCACTTTGCGTATCATACGCCTCGCTTGCTCGTCATGCGGCGCTCGGAAAGGGGATGGGAATCGTCGGTGTCGGGTTTTCACAAGGACGATTTGTATGACTTCTATAATTTCTTAAAATGATTCATTGTGGTAGTTGACGTTTTGCATTATGTTTATTTTATTTTATTTATTCTTTATTGAAAAATTCAACAGTTTTAATTTTTATAATTACAAACAAAACTTATTACTAGCATACAAAACCAATTATGGATTTCGGACATTTTACATATTAATACATTAGCATAAAAAAATTGAAACAGTGTACTTAATGTAAAAGTAGGTAATGTAAGAGTATGGAACGCGGGCGGCACCCTTACTCTAATTCCATTGCAGTATAGATTTCTAATATCGACAATTTCTATATACAATAAGGATAAAAGTAAGGCAAATAAGGATAATTTGCATTATACGATAATGCCTGTAATATGATATTACGATTATTTGTTGATTTAATAATACTAGGTGTTGAAATGGCCAGAAATACTTGCCTACCGTTTGAAACTTTAGCCAATATTTTAGGAATAAGTTGTGTTTTTTCTCTATCTTACTTTTGATGCACCTAATTATTTAATAACTAGTATACACATTTACATAAGCTTAAGTCATGCATGCGTCCCTAACTTGAATAGGAATGTATTGTTTTTATTCGACAACTCGAAATCTTTTTTCCACCATTTTGTAAATAGTTAAACGAAATCATTATATACTCGTATATCTTACTCAAATTTCAAGCCAGCTGAAACCTAGAAAATTGCCAATTATAGGTCATATACCCTTTTAAATTGAATAAAAATAATCTTATCTCCTAGCACATAACAAAATAAAGAGATTTTGTTAGCAAAATAATTTTACAAAACATAATTAAACGTAATTATAAAACATAATTGTAAAACATAATTATACGTTAATTGGAATCGATAAAAAAGTGTAAAATTATTTATTTTAAAGTTGCTTTCATTTAATAAATTATGTTATAATAAATAAAAAAAATAATCGCAGTCAGAGAATAAAACTAAGTGTAATTAATCATTATTGCGTGTCTACTCTAATTTCAGGCTTATTTCAGGCCTTAAAAAAAGATAATTGTGAGGTAATAATATACTATTAATTAATCATCAAACATTTAGGTACTAGAGTTAAATATTTCTAAGAATGTAATCTTATGAAATATGTATCAATTTATGATAAATCAATAATAAAATAAGTGGAATAATAATTAGATTTTAATAATAAATGCCATCTATCGGTAGACAGTGTAAGCGCCTCCATCTTGTAGCGTGCCTGCTCTAATGAAATAGTTTCCAGTTTTTCCGGTGAGATGGATATGATAGGTCGTAATAATGAATTGTAAACTCGAAACTATCATATTGAACCTAAACATAATTTTTACAAAATATTTTTATAATTACGCCTCGTTAGCTAAAAAAATAACGCATATGCGCTGCTAGAGGGAGGGGGGTTCATACTTTCGGAATCTCTATACTGTGCTTTCGGTCTGATATATATACTGATCGTCTTCTCGGTCTCAAGCTTGATCAAGCGTGATCTTATTATGGTTTCGTTTTTTTCCTTCATAATTACGAAACCCTAAAAGTTATAAAAGATGTATTTATAGACGAATTCATTTTGTCGGAACGACATCATTATGAAACATTTATACCCACTCTTTTAATTATTTTTATCACTAAAAGTACAACCTTTAAAATGAATTAAAACATAATATTGACATAATATTGAAACTAAATTTGAAAAATGTATCATCACTGTATTTGCGATGCAGAAAGTTATGTTTTAAGCTACATAATCAAATTTTATTGTACGCAATTAAAAATTATCACAAAAACGATCAAGGTGTGATGATTTTTCGGGTTTCTTTTTTATTTTCTTTAAACATCCGTTTTATCTTTTTGGTCCATTTTCATCCCTATAAAGGTCAAAGTTTCTTAATATAAAGGTATTGTGCCGATCTACAAAAAAGTAATAAATCTATAAACAATTTTATGCGCGCGCAACTTTGACATAAAAAATGTTTAATAACATTTAAATATATTATAATTGTTAAAATTACTTATGGGGGCTTTTTTAACCGTCAGATCAAAAGGGAGGTGTTATGTTTGTACTTTTCTACCCATGTCGCTCAAATGTATTAGATGATTGTGAAGGTATATCCTTTTAATATAAAGTATTATCGCAATCTTGAATCGGCGACATTGACCTTTTCTTAAACATAGTTCGATTAAACTAAAATTTATTGAATTATTTTGGATTTAAAAGAGAAGTAATTTACACTCTTATTTGTACCGTATTGTCGAGTGTTGAAATAGGGAAAGATTTATCCCATTTTGCTTATTTTCGGCAATATTACGACTAGGATGAGGTTAGTGTGCAAACATGTCAGTTTGCGCATCGAATCATGCCATGTAATATATAGTTCGGCCTACGCAACAAGCGCTTTACCTACATCGCTATGACAAAATGTTTATGTAACGCACATAACACGTAACACTCATGCTATACACGTTGGGCTAGCGCACTTGGAAGATTATGTAAATTTCTTGATCCGATGTGTCATTCGATTCATCGAAGGTGTCACTTACGTTCTTTAGACAAACACAGTTAGGTCCCACAGTTAGGTCCCTGGGCCGGCGTTTGGCCTTTCTTTCTCTTTGGGCTCGGTATATCATTATAATCAACTATGGCTTTATGTATGGATAGATATGGACAGAAAAAACAGTAATTTATCTGAACCATTACTTTTATAAAAGTACGTTCTTTGTACTGTAAGTTTGTAACTTAAAATTGTTTTTGTATTTGTTTATTCAAAACAATGTTAAAGTAACAGATATCAAATTCGTTAACATGCAAATAATTTAAGTAGGTAAATAAATTTTCAATACATACAAAAATAATTACTTAAAAAAATGTGTTACAATGTAACACAGTATAAAAATCTAAATAAGGCATTTAATTTTTGAGACTTAATCCTTTTTTATGGCGTAGTTTATGGCACTGCGCGCAGAAATACCTTCACTCTGCCCGTGGCATGGCATGAAAATAAATAGACGGAGTAAAATAGAGTTGTTGACGAAGTATAGCAAAGTCAATGCAATAATAGAATTTTTAGAGCGAAGCTCTCATAAGGCGACTCCAATTAGAACTTTGTCACGGGCTAACTTGGTCATTCCTTGACCGATTTGAAAAATTTTTGATTTTGAGAGAATCTACATGAAAAAGTGAAGGTCGTGACGGAGCTTGATTTTAAATATTGTCAAAAATAAAATTTTTGGGGTCAAAAGAAAATTGTCTATGGGAATATCCATTATAAAAAAGTCACGCGCTTTTTTGAAAATTTTTTATTCGAAAATAATTAATCGAATTTTATTTTAAATTATTTAATTTGATATTAATTTAATACAATTTAACAATAATAAATCGTTTTTAACAATAAATAAAAATACAAAAAATAATTAGGTAAGTTTCACGCATAAAAATAGTAAAAAAAAACAAAATTCGCTCGAAGGTCACGTCACTTTTTTTCTTAGCGATTTATTCTAATTTCGATTTATTTGCATTTGTATCAAAGAGATTTCAAATACCTCATTATAGAAAATTATCAAAATCTATCCCGTCGTTAAAAAGTTATTGTCACAGACTAAATTTTATTTAGAAAATTTTAGTAAATCGCTTCGCTCTAATATGTGCTGCAGCGAAGCAAAATGCGAGCGACTGCGGCGACCTAGTTATTTTGCCTGGCGCACCCGTTTAGGAACAGGTTTACATTTTTATCGCCTTTGTCATCGTATTTCTGTAAAACTTTATACAGAGATATTGAGATTTCAGAAGATCGTCATTTGTTGGTTTCTCGTGACAAGTGAAACAAAACTAATCGTTTGACACTAAGCTTTAGACTTCCCATTTATCCTTGTGTTCACTTTTCTAGATCTCTCCATATAATTAGCGCTTAAAGAACACAGATCTTTATTAGGCAAGTGAAAAGTCAAGTTTATTACTATTCTGTACATCAGAAAACTTGGTTTAAGGTTTTTATCCAATAATTCGCTGACAAATAAGCGGTACCTTTTCTGCAAATACTCAGAAGGTCAAGGCAAGGTCAGGATGCAAATACTCTTTAGCTGTACCTACACGACAATATTGCGACTCCACTATGATGCCACTATTGTCTTCGCATTATCTGTAGCTGAAAAACATTTCTCTCCCCCCTCCCCTCCATCCCTTCACACGATCCCTCACGTTTTTTTCCTAACCCTTTTCCTCCCCACCCCTTTTTCTATCACCAATACACTAGTTTTGTGTACCTTGGCTATAGCTATCCTAAAATCTTTCAGGTGTTTCCTAACGCATTTAGGAAAAAATTGTAACAGACTTTCTACTTAAGAGAATACAATAAGGCATTATGCCCTCTGGAGTTAATTTTCGCAGTATTTTGAGTAAATCATATTACAAATTTGCATTGCAATTGCAACACATCCCATAAGTTTCACAACAAATTCTCCCTGGTTTCGTCACCTATTAGGTAATATTTCCTACCAATGCACCCTAGTATGGTAATCTATAATAAAAAACACTAGAAATAAGTTTTTTTTATGACAAAACACGATTTGTTCAAATTTAGAAACTAACCGCAAAACTGCCCTAAAATATAGACCTAACTCCCATTGAGTACCTATCTTGAATTTGCATCACATACTACCGTTACTTGAGTTAGGCCCTAAACTTTAGCAACAAATTTAGTAAAAGATTTTCTCAAAAAGTCTTCAATCGAGTGAGGCTACTTAGTGATATCAAATAATTTATTTTAAAATACACTTAAACATATCGTCTTTTCAGACGATATGAAAAAAACTAACAACTGATTGGTGACTGAAAAAAACTTTTCAGACACCATTGAATATTACTCCATCCATTTTTATCAATTAACATGAATTAGTAATAATAACTAAACTTATTATAATAATATCCAATAAAAAATCTGCAATAAACGACCTCAAATTAAATTTGTAACGATAGTAATAATAATATTCCACAGCGCGAGCTGGTCGTGTCTGCTGGCGGTCGGGGTGCGGGGGCGGGCAGGGCGTGGCGTTGTGATTGCTCTTATTTCGAGGTCGCTCCGTGCGATGATTTTGAAGAAAGTAGCCTTTTTATAATTCCTACAAAGATACAAACGCCCAATGAATGATGATGTACAAAACAATGATATTAAGCCCGACAAAACAATATTGCCAGCATTTATTATTGAACATTGTCAGAACAAAATACTTTCAAGGAATACTTTCACAGTTACTGCAGGGCGGTTCCTAAAGGAAAGTACAATACCTCTCCACTATTTTAGAATTTTCATGTTATACATATTTTTATTCTAAATATGCATGTATAATAATATGAATTATAAGTTCAAAAAAATAAAAATATAAACATCATTCATCTCCTTAATTTATTATTTATTTTATTTTGTTAAAAGTTTTCAACATATAAAATTATACAAATTGTTAGGTAGGTCGACCATTTGTAATTTATTGAGCCATATTTATTGTATACTCATAGTTATTAGCTCGTAAAATAAGACTGAGTTTTTAGTGTAGTATCCGTATATAGACTGTAAATAATGTGTTAAATTTCGCTATCGTACATTCTATAAATTTGTTTTATTTTGATAATATTAGATGCTTTAAATATACTGCGCAAAAATAAATATTTCAGTTTTTCAGTCTCAATCGAACAGAGATAATTCGATCTGATGCATAACTTAAGGAAGATCTCTCTAGCGATCTGTTCGGAAATCATTTTAAATTCGTAGTAGGGCTTAAATAAGGCAAAATAGCAATAAGAGTACGTACTAGGGTAGAAATTAAACAGAGCATTTATCCGCAAACTGACGGTCAAATTAACACGATTTGTTAAGAATTACCCTCTTCTAATTCGAAAAAATATTGGATTTTTAAATGTATATCAGACACTAGTAATATTCATTTATCTAGCGAAGGACTTTTTAACGGAGTAATTTTCCCGCCAAAATATAAACAATTTGTGCTTTTTGGTAAAGAACTGACTTACATTTTTTTTTATTTAATTTTTTGTCATTTGTATTAGGAAAGGATACTTAATAATAGTTTCATACGAAAGTCAGAAAATATTATAGGGTCTTCATACATCGAACCTCCTTATTTTAGACTATCAACCGATTTCGATATTTTTTTTGTCGCATATGATTGGGATTTTTCTGTTGTGGTACAATAAACTTCTTATTGTTAGTAAACAATAAAAAAACGGAACCACCAATACTCGAAGTCAGTGCAGAGACATGGTTTAAATGTACTGAAGTTGCATAATATGGTGTGTTCTGCGCCGAGATCAGTTTATGTTTACTAACAATAAGAAATTTACTCTATTTATTAAGTCTTATTTTTTGGTTGAAGAATTATTTTGAGGTAGGTTTATTTTTTTTAATCTTTCTTGTCTAGCAGTTCAACCTCTGTATTCTTAGTCTAGGGGTAAAAATTGACATTAAAAAATATGAGTTGCATCGTGCAATTTGGCTCGGGATGTGATCTTTTACTAATTAAATTGAAGCACAATAGATTATAATTAGGTACTAATAATATTTTTCTGTATTTGTAAGTCGAGCATTTTTATGGCTACGTCTGTCTGATAATGGTAATTCTATTAGCCACAAGGACCGCGAAAATACGTTTTTTTTACGATAGAAGGCATATATTATAATTTAAACGTATCGACTCGCGACGTGACGTGACTAGACGCTAACAGAGGAAACTAAATAATAAATGAAGGTTTTTGAGCCAAACTTCTGCTTATAGCTATTAAATAATATAAATATTTTTAATTTTATAAAAATATCTAGTGTTAAATCAAATAAAAACTGGTTTCTTAAGAAGCTTCCCTAAATCATATTCCATTTCACTAATGTTGATTACACATATATACGAGACTAAACTGCAATTGTACAGGAATAATTTGCAGCGATAACCAAGATAACCAACTAATAACCCACATGGTTGAATGAAATCGCATACAGAAAATGTAAATAATCGTCTGATATGAAAGAGGTTTCTATCGAAGGCAAAACAGTGACAACAAACAGGAAATTGCAAATCAATTCAAGTTTTTAGACGGACGCCAAGCAGCGTGTTGCCGGGAGTAAGTTATTATTATAATACTATTTGTTTATGTATTTCAGTAGCAGATTAATTCGAGATATCAATTGCGCTAATTAGAGGATAAATTCAGTTAAAAAACCTTCAGCCGCGTAGGTAGAATAAATGAGTGACATCTTCCCCCTGACTAAAGCGTCAGCTTTTCGTCGGGGTGGGGTGATTCACAGAGTTTAGACGTATACAGGATGGATTCACTGATGTCCTTTTAGGGGGTTGATATAGACCAACCACCTAAAAGGATATCAGTGAATATAAATACACCCTGAGCATAATTATGCTAATAGCCTTCAAAACAAGAATACCTTAACTTTCTAAAGATAACAATGGCGGATATAAACGATAATATTACGCAAAACGATCATGATATTATATGTAGTCTATGGTTGTAACGCTATGTTTAGGATACTAATGATTTATTTTAATTTACACATTAGTTACAACCATTATAAATAGTTGTAGATATAAATACTAGGTATACGCAAACGTTTTACTTTATTTTATATAATATGGCCTATATCTGTCGACCCGCGAACAATTGTGGTTCGACCTCTTATGTAACGAATATATGACCAATAACGCTGAGACGCAGCGTCGACTCTTACGTAAGGTGACATTCCGTAATTTGCGATGTAACTCTTAACTATCAGTCCGAAGAGGCCGCGATACTCGTAAATTCACGGTCGATTATTATTGCGTCGGAATTTTCTTACAATAAATTCATATCCATATACTTCCATACTAATATTATAACTCCTAATAAAATAAAAAAAAAAATAATAATTAAAAAATATCATTTAGACCTAGTATCATTTTTCGGTAGTTTTGTTTTCTGTCCTGTGTTATATATATTATATATTGCGTAGATTAGCATGGTTTTTTGTTAACCCTAAAATGATATTATATTATCCTTATTATTTTTGCTTGATTAGTACACTAATATATAATAATAACATTCTCATAATAGTCATTATAAATATACTCTTCTACAATACTGTATGTTGAAAATATGTTTTTCATAAACGGTAATGTGCAACATTACTACAACTTAGTATACCCGCTTCTGTAGCTATTTCAGAGTCGCGCAGTACTCTTACGGCCGTTTTCACCAATCCCACCTTTGGTCTTCCCTAACTATGAAACTCTTAAGCTTAGGTTATTCTTAGGCAAACGTTTGCGTTTCACGATTGCCACTTTACTAAGAGACTCCTAAGTAAGAAGTCTCTTAGTAAAGAGGCAGTTGTCTATGGATTTAGTTGCTAAGTTGCAATCTTGTTCGGTCTGCCGATGGAGAACTGTCGAAAATTGACATTTGTATCACTTCCCGCCAACTCTAACGTTTGCGTGTATCGTGTCCTCCACTTCGCCTTTGTTGAAATTTGTGTTATTTATTGTTAATTGCTATTGTTATTATTAGTGTTATTTGTTGTAATTAGTTGCCCGTTAGTTGCCTGGCAACTAACGGGCTCACACACATACTGGCACGCTATGAATAAAAAATCCACTTAAAACTTACATTTTACACTAGACACTTTACATTTAATAGATAATGAAGGTAGATTACCTCAATTATCATGACAGAATGTATGTTTCTAAAATTGTAAAACACTAGAACTGATTTATTATAATGAAGTGTAAAATATTGTAAGGCGTGTACTAATGAAAAAATAAATAAATATTATTATTATTAAATGCGAATGTCTGTCTGAAGCTGGAATCCTGGGGCTTACATTGACTATTGAGAAAAAGATCAACTTTAAAGAAAGTGAGTGAAATAGGGTATGGGAATTATTTAGTAACATGCTAGGAAGGCGTTTTTGGACATTTTGGGAAGCTTTCGGGATTTCTAGGTGAACGCAACTATTTTGAATTCTCCCGGGTGCTGCAAGCACAAATTGTAGGACGCCGTGGGCGCCGTTAGATCCACCTGCAGGGCCTAACTGCCTGCCCTGTGGACAAAGCCTGCGCGTGAAATAATTGTCGGAGGCGATGCTCGTTCGGCTAAAGTTGGCGCGCCCAGCTGTCACGTTGATTTTTGTATACCTTCTGATATAAATATGCTTAAGGAAACATTGTTGAATGGAGATGCTAGTATGGGATGAACTTGAATTATAGATTAATACATTATTATGAATTATTGTTGTGTAAATTTAATAATTAACTTCCTTACATGATTTATTTGTATCGCGCGTGGTGCGGTTATTCACACACCTCTGCAAAACGACATTCAATTTCAATTTAATTCTTATATTCGGCCAATCAGTGAATGTCTCACACAAACACACAAACAACATTGAATATTTGAAATAAATTACATAAACGTTGTGTCTAGTTACGGCCTTATCTAAGCTATTGTTAACCTCAAAATCTATAATTACATAAGATTACTTTTGCTATATTTGTTGAAAATCGAAAGCGTTTACAGAAATGTACTGTAAACTTCTAGTAATTGTTACAATTCGTTAAATATAAAACTATTATAAAAACGTTTTACGTTTAAAAATTGTCAATCATTAATAATATGTTTAAAGGAATCCGTGCCTACACAGGGCCATTCAAACAATACGTGTGTAGGACTCAAACGTAAAGAGTATTATTGGAAGTAAAGTTAAAAATTATCTCCTACAAAGTCCTGATAACTAAGCTACAATTTAGCTATAATCTTGCAATAAAATAATTTTAATATGATTATAATTTGGTTAAAAATAATAATAATAAAACACAGTAATTGTTATTATATTTTGGTTATAAAAAAATAATAAGGAAAATTTTCAGTAACATTTTTAAGAATTTATTAGCTGTTCAACCCCAGGCTAGGATCTGTAGGCGGCTTCGGAGCTTGACGACTCATGCCTGCGGCATGATGATGACAGATGATGACAGATGATGACAGAGGAAATCGACATTGACGTTAATGAATTTAAATATTTATTTTAGAATTGTGTCCAAAAGCGTTCCATATTCGGTAAAAAACGGATAAGACGGGCAGGAGATAATCTACTAACTCAGTTGAATATAAATATTTAGATATTTTGAAATAAAAAAAATTTTATTAATTTTTATTTTTACGCTACCTAACTGTTTAAATTGTGCGTTGTAATCGTATATACTAAAATACTTATTTTTAGAATATGTGTAAAAATAAATCCATTTTACAGAAATATAATAAATTAGGGTAGTTACTGCACGTTTAACGTCGAGTATAAAAAATAATAACACAGCAGGTACGTACTTTACGGTGGAGCACTATACTTTATTTTATTTTTTTTGTGCCTTGGAATTTGATTCCACATAGCTTGAAACCCTGAAATGATCTATACTGCAGTACTTCGCAAACTATGGGTGGCAACCCACCACTAAGTCGCGAGCGAATATTGAGTGGGCCCTCGCCACTTATGCATGAATTTTAAAAAATAGGAAATGATAAATTTGATATTTCATTCAGCTATTTATAATTCCTAAAACGGTTACGGAAATATTGTGATGAAATAATAATAATTTGAAAAAAATACTAAACTTCAGTATGAAAGATAAGCGATTGAGGCGTGTGGCGCTGGCCCCGTCTCCAAATGCTTTGAGATGGCTATACTGACAGCTCTGCTTTTCTCTAAGACAGCTAAAAGGTGGGTCCCATGATTGGAAATTTTTGTTAGATGGGTCGGAGCCCAGTCAACTTTGGGTTTTGAATATCACTAATCGTACAAATATTCAACATCTTGACATTTCAGGTTATCGAGTTGGAAGATAAGGACGGAAAGACAGTCATAATTTGATCTTCGCTATAGTTTTCCTGTAATATTTACCAATTTCTTTACTTGTCTGGTTTTTTACAAAGTTGTTTTTACTTTTACTTTACACTTTCGGAGATAAGGGGTGGGGGACATACTTTTTTATATATAGCTATCGATAAAAATAATTTTGGGCATTGTTTCTATTTTAAATAGGTATGTCAACATCTATGTCATCACGTAGGCAGATTAACTTGATCACAGATCATATATCCAGCATCATGTGTAACGGATGTGACGCCAACAATTGTGATGTAACTTAACCTAAACATCATTGACTATTGGTGGGATACAACCATGCACGCGTGATGCGAATAGCTACAACTACCAGAAGCGTACCCCATACTTTGAAAATATTACAAAAAGAAAATTCATCTCTGGCCTCCGCTCTATACATACTGCAGGTGTATTTAAAATCACAACTGTCTAACAATACCAACCCTATACCAACAATCAAACATTAATCAGTAGAAAAAATACTTTTCAATTACGAGAAAAACGAATTTCAAACTTAAAAAAAGCTAATGTTTGAGAACGTTATATGTTTGACGCAGTGGGGTGCAGAGGGGCAGAGTTAAGAGCCCGGGTAAGAATGAGACGGGCGTGGTACTGAGTACTGACTGACTGATCACTGCTTTTAAATGCACCTGTTTATATGTGAGACGTATTGGTAATTAACACCAGACACATCATCTAATTCATCATAACATTTTTTTTTTGGGTAATATACTGTTGAAAATCGTACAGTCTAAATTATTTTCGCCGTTTATTATTCAGCGATTTGCCTTATAGTTAACGAAAGAAAGTCAATTAGAAGTAAATACAATATTTTGTTACAAACTCAACATTTTCAATATTAAAATATTTTCTTTCGCTGTTATCATCTCCATAAGGATTAAATAAAAAATAAGACCTTTATTTTTCTCACTTTATATTAATGCCAAATGCGATTCGATGAAGATCTTAACGTTATTTATGATACATAATTTACATTTTATCCTCTTATAAATAGATTCACATACACATCTTAGTATTTAGGTTTTGCATTGCGCATTAGTTCGTATTTCTACAGCCTGCCCCAGACATGTGCGCAAAGTTTTGCAAAGATGCACAAATGAGAGGCCATTTGGAAATATTTGCACACATATTTTATCTTTTCTTTGTTTATTTTATGTTTCGTTTAAGAAAAGACGAAATATGCTATATCTTTGCAAATATTTGTGCATAGGTATGTCTGAGACCGACATGCGGCATTCAGTCCATTAAATTATTGAACATATTTTTAATTTGTAGTCATAAATTAAACATTATAATTTGTTGTCCATACGAAAAAACCCACGTTCATCCACAAAGTTGAGGATTTAAAAAATATATCCCCTAGCTAATTATCCTACACTATTTTTTTTAACTGACTTGGATTTAATTCGCATGCAATTTTAATTCTTCGATAATTATTGAGTTATTCAATTTGAGAGAACCACGGTCGCTTAAAATTTTTCCCTTCATAATTAAAAATACCAAAAATAGTTCTTTTACTTAAATTTTGTAATGTTAAACTGTTTTTTTACTGTTCCGTTCATAAGGCAACGGATTTTTTAAAAATGTAAGGCATGCCCAAGCTGTTTAATTATTGATGAACACGTTTGAATTTACTTTTGTTATTATTTTCTTAGAAGTCGACTGTGCTGTAAATAGCATTTAATTTTAATTGCACTAGCGTTGTTACGAGAGTGGGCGGGAGAAGGCACTAATTAAAAACCCATGTTTTACGAGTAAATCAAAAACTTCAGAACATTCGACACGTTTCATTAATTTGTGCGGTTTGTTTCTCAACTTTTACCCACAAATCAAAAACCGAAAATATAATGATATTAAAAGTACCTACGAACGCCGACACATCACGCGGTGATTTGTGATTTTGTAATTTGTGAAACGTGATTTAAATGCCGGATAAAGGTGATAGAGGTGAAAACCGACACGTAAGGACACCATTTCTAAGATAAGCATTAAAACTAATATTGACCTTACATTACAAGCAGTTGGACAAAAACTAACTAAACGGAAAATTAAAAGATATGTAATTGTGTTGTTTGTTTTTTCGATGTTTATTTATATACTACAAAAATTATATAAAAATCCAGAAAACGAATAAATATTAGCGCTATTTTTTTTATCGCGCATCGATTCTCCTGGCCTCTAGCTAACCTTAGTGCGCGCTTGATAATGCGCTATTTTTAGACGCTTGCGGTACAACGAACTCGCGTGTAATTGCCTGACCTTGATAGAATGACGATGTTATTAGCAATGACTGAACCTCTCCTACTATGTATTCATACATAAAACCTGTCATAAATTAAATTTGTTTGTTTCATCGTGATTAAAATGTGCAAAAACAAGCATTATGTGTTGCAGACAGACCTAAACTAATTTTCATATTGTCAAAAGTATTCTCGTATGATCATTTGTCGCAGGCTTGTATTTTCTCGTTTTTTTTTTGTTTACTGGGTCCGATAAAGTGGAAATTAAACGAAAAAAATTATTATAGTTATTTAACGGAAAGGGATTTCTTAGAAGAATTAAAACATACTTTCATTTATCTATTTTTTTTTACTTAAATTTCTTTACTTATAATAAATAGCACCTAGGACGATTCTCCACAAAACCTGGTGCCTTTTCTGTGGGGTAATTTACATAATGTTTTTACAGTTATTTTTTTTTATTATTTCATTTAAAATATACCAAAAAATATTTTCCTTTTCCCTTAAGTATATGAATAGAGTAGTAAATATGACATCATAATAAATAAGGACAGATTATTCCTACATGTTATGTTATGTTATGTCTGTTAGTGGATGTGGGGGTTTGCCCCCCGCGTACCGCGTCCTTTCGAGAACTATTGTACTTTTAAATCCACTTATAGTTCGCCCTCTAGTCCCATACTGTAGATAAAGTTAAGTAACTTTTTGGGTGCGATGGTTCTAATCTCCTCTGGCTTGAGGAGATGGTTGCCTAGAAGCTGGTACCTTTTGTACATGAGGGGCCCACATTCTCCCAGTAGGTAGGTATTCCTACATAGAAGCGTGTCCGCAAACAAAGAAGTTAAATAAAACATTTGATTTAAATAGCACATGCATGGCAAATTGATTGAAAGGGCATACTTAAAGATCCTAAAAATATTTTCATATCTTTTTGAGGGCCGTTTCACAGGTTTGTTATTGAAAATGTATCAAAAAAACTGGTTTCCTACCATCTCTACTTTACCCCAGAAAGTATGATTAAACAATTTAAAAAAAAACACAAATGAGAGTGGGCGAAGATTACATTAAAACTAGCATATGTCAAATTATCACTATAAGACTGTATGTCCATAATGTCATCATGCCTACTCGAAAAGATAAAATGACAGGAGTTGAATTTTCGTATTTATTCTTTTTTACTCTTGAGAAGAAATAAAAAAAAACGCCTAAAAGACATCAAAGTATGGCATTTCTATACTTTGATATCATATAAAATTAAATATGGAATTCTAATGCAATCACAAAATTTGTGTTCCTATATTTACCCATATTTTATCAATTATGACTGACCGATAATACATCATTATGTTCTTTTATATTATATATTGGACCTTTTTAGTTTATTTTATTGCCTTTGTACAAATATTATTACTTATTTTTTCATGTTTCGTATATATTTTCTTTCTTTTCTTGTGTGTTTCGCGTGTATTATGATTTCAATTTTTTTGTATATTCATCAAGAAAATCTTATACGAGTAAAAATAACAAAATTTAATTAGTCACTGTAAAGCGGTCTTCTTCTTAAAAGCGACGTATTATAAGTCAAACACACGAGGATTTGAAGATCCGCCATTTTTATTAAAAGTTAATATTAGGAGTATAACGTAAGGCCGGGTTCATAAAAGAAAGAGAATACAAAGTACGCAAAACATTAAATAACAAGAGAGTGACAGAAAAAAATCCGTAAATACGTAAAAGGCCAAATCAAGGAAAGAAAAACGCACGTAAATGACTAAGGAACGTAGGTGACGTTAAAGGTCAACAAGATACTCATACCACCTGACACCTGATATATAGACTTATACCCGACCTGGCATATTCAGGTACAAGCACAAAATGGAATGATCGAATCATGTCTGTACCTATGCACAACTCGCATCTTCTTCTCTCACCCTCTTGGAAAGCTTTACATCGAAGTATGGTAGTGTAAGAATAGATCGAATCTATGTAGGTAGGCTTTAAGACACTTCGCCAGCGCTCTTGCTCTTCCAATAAATGGGAGGAAATGTAATAAATAAGGAGGTCTGTAGTCTACAAGCGATGAATAATAATTTTAAAATATTTGTCACAATATTGCGCACTCAAAAAAAAAAAACGCATTCTGCCTCAAATAATAAAAGTATATAAATAATAAAATATTAATATAAGTAGTGTAAATAATTAAATATTAGCAGACAAACTTGCATATACACCAAAAATTGATAAAACAATACCATGTTACATCACAATTAGTGCACGAAAATAAAAGAACGTGATATTTTGTTGTACGAGTATACCTCGTCTGTATCTAAAACGTGAGTTGAACTATGGAGAAAACGGTCAAATTGTCGTTCTTATAATAAAATTAATCCTTTGGGCACCCATACAAGGTGCCCAAAGGATTAATCATTAAAAGGTCAAGGTCTATACATGAAAATAAACACAAAATAAAAGCTTATAATTTAATTTCACGTATAAAAATATATACAGTAACGAGATTTTAAAAACTGACTAAATTTTATAATAATTAATTAACTATGTTTCTATTGTAAAGCGACCTACATATTCTCAACAACAGAATAAGCTCCACGGCGGCCTTCCGATTTAGTAGTTCCACGAAATTTCCTTTAATGGACATCGATACATATTTATTTTTTTTGACAACACTTTTAGATAAAATGTATTTCCAATTGATATTAAAAATGCCTATATAATTATGTATAAGATCCATGTTAACATGTGTTAGATTTTATCGGGTGTTGGGTTCTCATGCCTCGCAAGACGCGTGTCGCAGGTCTACGCGATCGACAAAGGTGCTCGTGTGGCATCGGGCGCAAAGCAGTAGATATAATTAATATATGCAATATTGGCTTTTATTAATAATCCATGAATTTACACATGTTTAAAACCCATAGTAAAGGGGACTGGACCACATAATATCTTCATGATAAAAATACTAGCCTTGTTTCTTTATAATATTTAACATTCAGCTTTTTTATTTATTAGACATTAGGTTAGGTTAGGTTAACCTATATGTTAGACATAAATTTATATATAAATATACTTTTATGAAATGATAGAAAAATAATTAAGTAACAGGCGCAATGCTTCCAGTTGATATAAATATATTTAAAAATTTAATGATTTATTTTTTAATGCAGTTTTGTGTTTAGTTCCATTACATTAATCGATTTCGGTGTAAAGTTTTACCTCGTTTTTCTTATTTATGTGAGTACGCTCATATTAATGTTAATAAAAATTGGCACGATATGAAGGGCGTGTAAATTCAGTTTACACTCGTATGATTTGTAAACCATGGAACATATTAACATTGATGAACAGCAGTCAATGACATCATCAGACAACAAGTCAGCAGACAGCATGTCAAGACAGCATTTTGCGCGTTTCTTCAAATCTGTCTACAGTACGTCGCCCCCGTTACTTGACGTGACTTCACTCGCAGATCGGCAACCCGCGAATGATAACACGATCTATCTCAAATCGGTTAGTGAGGGAGATATGAACTTTGCGTTTTCGGTATTGCGGAATAAAAAATCTGTCGGGCTTAATGGCTTTCCACCTACTGTGCAGAGAGTCTTAAGTCGCCGCTGAAGCATATTTTCAATCACTGTATATCTCAAAGCACGTTTCCTGAAAAATGGAAGATTTCTAAAGTAACGCCGGTGCATAAAAAGGTAGCAAGGATATTATTGATAACTTTCGGCCAGTGGCAATTACTTACGCATTTGCTAAGGTTTTCAAGATAATATCTATCTTTTAAGCTAAATAATGAGATGGCAGCATGGGTTCCGAGTAGGTCGCTCAGCAGCGTCAAACTTGCTAGTTTTTACTAATGAAGTAGCTAATGTAATCTTGATATAAATATTCGAAGGGATGCGATTTATTTTGATATTTCGAAGATAAAATAGATCACGATATATTATTGAAAAAGCTGTTTGACGCTAGTTTGTCAATCGATCTTTTAAAATTGGTAAACTTTCGGAATAGAAGGCAATATGTATCTTGCGAAGACTCAGTTTCTGATTCGTTTAATGCGTATTCTGGTATCCAGCAAGGGTTTATTTTTTATTTTATTTATTAACAATATTTTTATCGCAGTAAAGAATTGAACGAGGTGAAGATTTACCGATCAGTGACTTCACTATCTGACGCGCAGCTTTTACAAGATGACATCAATCGTCTCTTAGATTGGGCTGCCGATATTAAATCACAATTTAATGCCTCTACAAATGTAGCAGTATCTTTCTCACGAGCCTTGCATGAAAAAGTAAGCTTTGTGTAGATTATTCGCAGATGCGAAGAAATTCGAGACCTGGGGGTTTTGTTTAACTCGCGTCTAACATTTCATTTGCACATGCGAAGCATAGCTGCGCGGGCCAATAATATGTTGTGATTCGTGCTCCGAACCAGTCGATCTTTGAGTAAGCCGAAGTCCATCTCGCTTTTATACTGCACGTTCGTGAGGAGTATATTAGAGTATAGTTTCATTATCTGGAGTCCTCATGAATTGACATACTGTAATATCCTTGAGGTTACTCAGAGAAGGTTCCTAAGATACCTCTATCTCCGTAGGTATGGATATTATCCTGATTTTTTTTCTAATACGTATTCATCAGCATTTGTATTAGGGATGTTAGGCTTTAGAACACTCGAGTTTGGGCGGCAAGTCCATACATTGTTTTATTTTTATAGTTATTGGCGGTCTCATCGAGTATCCCGTAATACTCAGAGATATTGGTTTCTTTCTTCCGGACCGTTTTACTAGAGTGCGGAAGCACACGTTATTTAGGCGGTTACCGTGTCGTACCGACGTTTACAAGTATAGTCCAATTGGGAGAGCAGTCGAATATATTAAATTCCATTTCCACGGAGGCTGATATCTTTGTCTGTTCACCCATAGAATTAAAAATCTGCTTTCTATTATGCCGTTGTAAGATCAGCGTGAATTATTTATTTGTTAATATTTGCCTGGAGGCATTATTTTAATTTTTACGTGGTATTTTTCATAAGTTTTAGTATTTTTTGTTTTTTATTGTTATTGTTTTTTGTTTTTGGTGTTGTTTTTTCTTTTAGTAGTTTAATTTTTTTACTTTAATTGTAATGTGTACATGGGATACCTGTTCAATACATCAATAAATCAATCTGTCTGAGATACTGGCATACTTCCTTGGGGAACAGTATCTTTTATCAAGAATCAAGATTTATTTAAAGTACAAAAAAGCTATTAGTACTGCACTGAGAATTTGTAAACGAGAATCCTACAAATCTCATTTGAGGAAACTTGAAGTTTCGACTGACTATGGAATTTACATTTTGAAAGTGATTTTTGTTTATAGAAGTTGTTTTTTAAAAATGTTGTAGTATTCATCAAAGTGAAGAAAATTATGTGTGTTAATCAACATGTATTTAAAAAAAACAAATATATAAACCGCGTGAAGGAGTATGTGTAGACCACAATATACCGTAGTATTGATGTGGTGTACCACCAGTGAGTCGGTGGTAGATGTGGCTGGTATGTCTGCTGACAACCACGCACTACTACTCGATGAGCTGCTAATGTATAAATCTTTCAGTCAACTGTTAGTTTCTACTCATCCACCTAGTTCTATCGCCCTCATCTTTGAGGTCGACTTTACAAACTCACTTTGGTAATAAATTTATTTACGTTAAATAAATTATTTTTAAATAACTCTATAAATAACAAGATTTTAACAAATAAATGCAAAACCGGCAGATAACGTTATACTTCTAAAAATTCATTAGTAAAAATATCATAAATAATACAAAATGGCCTCCTTATTGTATAATTGAATTTTAACAAAAATATGAAAATAATTGCTTATTAAAAATATTCGAATTATTATTGGTTTCCTGCATTCAATTCTGTAATAAATAAAATCAAAGCAATATTTAAAGTAGAGGGGAGCTGGCAGCGCAGGCGCGTCCCGTTTGAAAAGTTATAAAAATATACTCGACTCAATCGAGTTTGAAGCATCGTTTTGAAGCATCGTTCCGAATAGTTGTGAGGCAAAATCCATTCGTGCCGATAACCATAAGTGGATGCAAGTCCTGGAATAAGGAGTGGTGAAGTGCCGCCGCACAACTGAGTGAATCTGTGTTCCTAAAGTCACATTGAAAATGACTGAAATTAAACTTATTCCTCGATGGGTTTCACATTCAATTCTTCACATTTCAACTGGCGTGTATTAATTCTTCACTGTGACTAAAGCACTATGGTAGCACGCTATATATTATAAATCTTATTGATAGGTTTAAGGTTTTTAAATATAATATGTTAAGTTATTAAATATAAATAATATGTAGCCTAAACATTTGAAGTTAAATAATATGTAACCTAAACATTTGAAGTTAAATAAATGTTTTATAATTCATAAAAAGAAATTCTCCTATATGTAAAGCCCTATAGTTTTAATAAACATCAGTGGTTAGGCTTTAGGGTTTGGATTTGGTGCATTATTCTTGTCTTAGGTATTCAAATAATTTAAAAATTATAGTGTTATTAATCGTTTTTATGGATTTTTTTTATTTAGACATTATTATTTTTTGCTCTTAGAAAAAACGAACTTGAATTACTAGGATCGTATACGATCGACTAAAATTAAACTAAATGCAACGCAATTCGTATTTGGCGATTGACCACGATACCTATTTTGGACATGACTAAAAAACATTGCGATCAGATAGACTAGATTACACAGATCTATAAAAAACTTAATTCTAAAAGAAAAGAAATTTCTAGAAATTTGCATGTAAGTGCGCGATGCATTATGGTGGTGGTATGTTGATTTATAGGTGTAACCAAACCATTGAAGATTAAAACGAGGGTGGGTGATATGGCTGCTAAAAACAATCATTTGTCTAATTCTTAGGTCGTTTGATTATTAACCTAGGGTCGTGTGTTCAAATCCGCTGATTAAAGTGATATCATTTTAATGCTTCATCACCACTATCCCCCCAACTCTAGCACAAGCACATTGGCTAAGTTGAATAGGGTATAAAATAATTGTATATTATCCTTTGCAGTAACTATTAAAAAAATGTTAAATCTTTAATGTTCATGTTTTTTTATTGTTTGTAAATAATAATCAGAATAAAAATATCTGCGTTACTGATCAATACAGTTTAGCTGTCTTGCCCAAAGATTAAGATCGATATTTCGGTAATATTCAAAGAAAGCTAATTACTGATGACCTAAAATGCTTTCATAAAAATTGTACTTTGTATGTCATTTGGAATAGTCATAACATTAAATTGTAATTTAGCTAAAAGTTGGATTTATTGAAGCATTTTCACGGTCCGCAAGGAACAGACTGATTTTTCAAGAGAAGTCAAAATCTGTAACCCAATCCCTAAAACTGTTCTACGCAATAATTGTTGGCTTCGTGTGTATTGTACTGAAATTAACAATCCCCTATAAGTATGGGGTCCCTAATTATCGATAGTTACATCACTAATGATTTGTAAATCCGTATAACGTCGTTTAATCGATCTTGTTATATTTCATTATCATGACAATCCAAGATCGCCAAATGCTCCATTAATTACGGAATTAAATTGTCGTGACGGATGTTGCGTAAGGACGGCGACAGTCGAGTCATGATTAGGGATGTACGAGATTTACGAAGTTATCGCCAAGCCCATTTAATTTATAAGAAATATTGTCAGATTTAGCATATTTAACGTATTATTTATTGCATTCTATTATAATCCTATTCTTTTAAACTAAAAATTAGTGAAGTAAGTAAAGTAAAGAAAAGTAAACAAAACACGAAAATCAAAAGAATCAATTGTCTGCAAAATTCGTTATGTTGTTAACTAAACTGTGGGTGGGCATAAAAATTTCAATATTAATTTCATTCATTACCAGTTATACCAAATTCGCATAGGAAGGTCATTAAGATATACAAACATGTATTAATATGTAAATATACACAAATGCTTTAAAACAAAAATATTAGTAGCTGTAATACAAAAATAATATTATTAATAATAAAAACTACTATGGCGCATTACAAATGACGGTTATATTTAACTAAAAATTACAATTAACTACAAATACACGTTAAATACTGCAAAATCAGGGAAGAAAAGAAAAAAAAACAAACAAACAAATGCATAAAAATTGCATGTCTCATAAGCATAAGAAAAAGAAAAAAAAAACTTTAAATATTAGCATAAAAAAGCATTAAACGAATAAAATATAATGATATTCTGAAAAATAACAAAAAATAGGCATAAAAATGATTACAGTAAAATTTAAGACAAATAAATTATGTACTCGTTATACAGATGAAAAACAAAATACGAAAAGTGGCATTAGGTAATATTTAATTAAAACGATTTAAAATTAGTATATTTTTATACATATTATATATTTAGTATATTAGTATAATATATTTTTATTTCTATTTATGATAAATGGAGATAACTAATTAAATGTATTAAAGCTATAAATATTTTCCTTATTAATATCTTTAAATGTTTTAAAATGTGTTTTATGTTTAATTGTTTATTTTTTTAAGGTTTTTAGGCACCATATTAAAATATTTTAAGCCTAAATATTAGCTATTGTTTTGAAACAAAGTTGTACGGTCAAGTATGGTTGGTACATAATATTCCTTGAATCGCGTTTTATTTTCGCGAATATTGCTGTGTGTATATATATGTGTGTGGCATCACAGAATAAATAACAGTGGACACAGAAGTTGCACTCCTTTAATTTTGAAGAAAGACGCCTTTTTATCTGCCTAGAAGAGAAAAACGGAGAGTCTCTACTGCTTTGCCGATATCTTTCCGATCTCTTAGCCACCTGCACCAAATAAACTTTCACAGGGTTGTCAAAGAAAAATAAAATGCCGTGGTTAAACACTTTTTTTTAAATTATGAGTACTGTAGACTACTGGTGCAGTCTTTTTTAAAATCAAAGCTTTACAAATAAACCTAAGTTTTTTGTTTTTTTTTTAAATAAATAATACCATAAATATAGTCGAATTTCGAATTTTGCCCATTAACGAAATTGGCCGAGATTTTGTGCCCTTAAATTTTATGTATCAATTACAGTGATTGGTGAAAAATTACAAAAGTTATCGTGTCCATAAGACAGTGATAGAGATAGATAGATAAATAGGTGGATGTATAAACTTATATATAAAATTTTAAATTGAGGGTAGTTTTGGGGTCTATGGGATGTGAAACGCGAACATATGTCGAATTTTCCAGAACTCATGTCAGAGTCATGATAACGGTACTCATTGAAATAGTTAGCTTTCTTAATGATATCTACCTAAAAGGAAAAGACGAATGTGAATGCGACCATACTAATTAAAAAAACTCAATTGACGTTGGCATTAATCGGGAAAATTATAAGTGGATGATATTTTTATTCGAGACTTTCCCGGAGTGATTTCGAATTATTACTGAAAAAAAAAAATCAGTCCGAATTTTATATTCCATGTTAGTAATATCCCACAAAGCTGGTCGCAAATGGATGGTGTTTCGGATAATGTGGATGGGTAATGTGAAAAAAAAAACCATTTTCACATTATTCCACACCCCTTCGATGGCGTCCGGCTAAAGTGTGTGAACCTGCGCACGGCGAGCATGACGAGTGTGGCGACGAAAGGGACGCAGCTGTACGTGCAAGCGAAACAAATACTGCAAATTACCTCGTGTTTTCCAAACGTGACGGATAAGCGGCAATTCTTTCAGCAACACACTGCAATATTTATTTATTTATTTATTTATTTATAAATGTACCAAAACGGCGATACAAGAAGATAATTCTCTAATAGTACATTTATTAGGCCAGAAAATGTACCAAATATAAAGATGATGTGTACTGTGCGTGAAGTGAGTGATATGTAACGAAAATTACGTACGAAAAAGCGTGTCTGTGTGTGTGTGTGTTAGTGTGTACCTACATATTATTAGCGATATAATGAATAATTTAAAAATAATATATATTTACGAATGTTTAATATTTATAATGAATATAATATTGATTTTTACATTTTACACTAAATATTATCAAAACTTACGTTACGAATTTCATGCATAAATAACTCTTTATTCTAATGGATTCATATTGTCGAAATTATTGCTGCAAATTGACTGAAGTTGCTCCATGTTGTTCCAAACGTCTGGCGATAGTCGCCGGGCAATTAAAACAAGAATGGCTATGACACCGATAGCTTTTATTTAATATCAACTTTTTCTATACATTGTTTAGTAGTAATAAATTATTAAACCAGACGCTAATTAGTAAATTATGTAACAGAACAGACGCCTTATAGCTATACCCTACAGGCGTCCCCCAGACCACTCGTGCCCGTCTGCGGTTTCAAGTTGTGATGGGTTGAGTAGATTAAAATAAAAAAAAACATAGATACAATGGTATTATGACTTTATTTCAATTCATCACCATTTTTGAGGCATGGCTAGTAATGACACAACCACCCCTCCCCTTTCTATTTACTGAATTTGTAATTTAATTCTCCCAAATTAACCATTTTTTTCATTAACTTCACAACGCTGTCGATTATACCAACACGAATGCAAATACTATACGAATACACAAAATCACGGATAAAATTCTTAGTTTAGTTCCGTATTAAATCATTTTTATTTTGACTTTTTCAATATCTTAATATATATAAATCTCGTGTCACAATGTTTGTCCTCAATGGACTAATAATAAAATAATGGACTAATAATAAAATTTGAACACCATGTGCAGTTCGATGTGCACTTGAGAGATAGGATAGTTTAAATCTCAAATTATAGTCGCAATTTTAATTTATCGCTAATTTTTTGTCCGTTATTATTTGGCAGTCATAAAACTGACAGATGTCGATACCTTTTTATTTTATGGGCGATTGTGAAGAGCGCGTGACGACTCGGTGCCAGTATAATTTTATTGAACAAGCAGAGGAAAGAGCAATTGTGATATTATTGGAAAATTTTTTAGAAGATCACAATCAACTAATTCAATTGATCAAAAGAGTTTCGCCACGACTGCAAAATGACAATTATCAAATCGTCATAAAAGCCGACAAAGTACCATTAGGTGAACATGCTGGTAGATTCAGTCATAAAACTGACAGATGTCGATACGGAACGGCACGGAACATGCATGCATACAAGATGCGATGACTTACGTACGTCATTACGGCCGACCGGATTTATTTATTACATTCACATGTAATCCGAATTGGGAAGAGATACAAACTTTACTATTGCCAGGACAACAAGCCATTCATCGTCATGATTTAACTGCACGTGTGTTTAAACAAAAATTGAAATCCTTAATTGATTTTATTGTTAAATATACAATTTTTGGTATCACACGTTGTTGGCTGTATACGATAGAGTGGCAAAAGCGAGGTTTGCCTCATGCCCACATTTTGGTTTGGCTTAAAGATAGAATCCGTCCTGAAGAAATCGATCAAATAATTTCAGCCGAAATTCCAGACCCATTAATTGATCAAGAATTATTTGATATTGTCACCAAACACATGATCCATGGGCCATGCGGTGTTTTCAACATGACGTCACCGTGCATGGAAAATGGAAAATGTAAAAAAAACTTCCCAAAGCCGCATACGAATGACACGATCACGGATATTGATGGTTATCCAATGTATCGCCGCAGAAGTACTGAGAATGGTGGCCACACATTTACAATGCGACTGCCGAACTTTCCAAATCAAGTTGAGTTTGATAATCAGTGGGTGGTACCATACTCACCACTACTTTCAAAAACTTACAAAGCTCATATCAATGTTGAGCTTTGCAGTTCTGTTAAATCAATTAAGTATATTTGTAAATATGTAAACAAAGGCAGTGATTTGGCCATATTTGAAGTAAAAAACATAAATAAAAATGACGAAATAGCACGATACCAAATGGGCAGATACATTAGCAGCAATGAAGCTATTTGGCATATTCTCAGCTTTCCCATCCACGAAAGAGATCCTGCTGTCCAACATCTGGCAATACATCTTGAAAACGGTCAACGTGTATACTTCACTGAAGAAAATGTTCTCCAAAGAGCGTTCGAAGCTCCGAAAACGACTCTAACTGAATTTTTTACATTGTGTCAAAAACCTGATGTTTTTGGCCAATTCGCGAAGACATTGGTGTATGGTGATGTTCCACGTTATTTCACATGGAACAAATCCAGTAAAAAATGGGAGCCACGGAAACAAGGAAAACCACATCCTTCCATTACAGGCATATTCAAAGCTAAGACATTGGGGAGACTTTACACGGTACATCCAAAGCAACGTGAGTGCTTCTATTTACGTTTGTTATTGGTGAATGTTCCCGGACCAACGTCTTTTGAATTTTTACGAACAGCTAATGGTCGAGTATTCAATACATACCAGGATGCATGTCGTGAACTGCAATTGCTAGAAGACGATAACCATTGGGACTTAACGCTTGCTGATGCTGCGTTGACATCAACACCGAATAACATTCGTCAGTTGTTTGCAATTATTTTGGCGACATGTTATCCCTCGCAAGCACAAACTTTGTGGGAAAAATATAAAAATTGTATGACAGAAGACATCTTGCACCGAATTAGACAAACAAATCAATGCCAAAACATAGATTAAAACGTTGATTCTTGCCAAAATACGGTCGCAACAAAAAATCGCATTAGCATTAGCATCGTCAGGCATTGCGGCTACTTTACTGGATGGTGGGCGAACAGCACATTCAACATTCAAGCTGCCATTGGACGTTCATAATAAACCAGATGCAATGTGTAACATCAAAAAGAATAGTGGAATAGCTGCAGTGTTGCGGAAGAGTTCTATAATAATTTGGGATGAGTGCACAATGGCACACAAATATTCACTTGAAGCATTAAACAGAACTATGCAAGATTTAAACAGCAATAATAAACTTTTCGGTGGTGCTATCTTACTTTTGTCTGGTGACTTCCGGCAGACCTTACCGGTTATACCTCGCTCTACTTTCGCGGATGAGATTAATGCATGTTTGAAACAATCATTCTTATGGCGAAGTGTTGAAACACTTCGATTGACCATAAATATGCGAGTACAATTGCAAAATGATCCATCAGCACTAATATTTTCCGAACAACTACTAGATATTGGGAACGGTAAAATAAAACTGCAACCAAATACGCAATGCATTAAACTACCAGACAATTTTTGCACTGTTGTTCAGGATAAAACTGAATTGATTCAGAGTATTTTCCCGGATATACAGAATAATTATTTGAATCATGAATGGCTTAGTCAACGGGCGATTTTGGCAGCCAAAAACGTTGATGTTGACGAAATTAACTTCCAGATACAACAGTTGTTACCAGGCGATCTGATGTCTTTTAAATCAATCGATACTGTTGTTGATGAAAATGAAAGTGTAAATTTTCCGATTGAATTTTTAAATTCATTAGATATCCCTGGAATGCCACCACATAATCTTCGATTAAAGATTGGTTCCCCTATTATTCTCCTCCGTAATTTGAATCCACCTCAATTATGTAACGGTACGCGTTTGGTCATCAAAAAGATCACCGGAAACATTCTTGAAGCAACCATTTTGGCTGGGAAGTTTAAAGGAAAAGTGGTCCTGCTGCCACGTATTCCGATGATACCATCAGATTCTACCATACCCTTCAAAAGGCTACAGTTTCCAATTCGTTTAGCTTTCGCCATGTCTATAAATAAATCTCAAGGTCAAACAATGTCCATTTGTGGTTTAGATTTGGAAAATCCATGTTTTTCTCATGGGCAACTATATGTTGCGTGTTCACGTGTTGGGAAACCGTCGAATCTATTTGTGTTAGCTAAAGACAGGTTAACCAAAAACATTGTGCACCGATTGGTGTTAAATTAAATTGAAATTGAAAGTATTTATAATTCAAAAAAAAAGATATTAATGTTTAAAAGTTTAAGACTGTCTGCCTTGCCTACCTCATTCATGAGTTTAAGCGTCACATGTTATTTACTGTATTATACTGTAATATACTTATATTTGTTATAAAATTAAATGGAAATAATAAATCTGATAAATTTTTATTTTTTACCTATTGATTTCTGCTTAGTATCAAGTGTAAGAACATTTTAATTAATTGTGTTCAACGTACTTCCCCTTCAAATCTCAATCCAGTGAATTTGTATACCAACATCAACATTTTCGTCTTTGTTCGTAAATAATTTCATTGTACTAAAGGGTTATAGTAGTAGAAAGTCAAATAAGGAGATCACCATATTTTTTTACAAATACCATCTGTGTGAAAAAGCATAGTGGACTCCGTGACTGATGTTCTCTTATTGTTCCTCTTAGATTGTTTACTATAATGTAATATAACAAAAACTTTAGCCACAGCAACGCGTGGCCGGGTCAGCTAGTAGTATATAAATAATAAAAGTTGAAATTTGTGCATTTCATGTTCTTTTAGTTCTATTTTTTTTATTCATATTCGTTTTTTTCTATTAATTATGTCTTATTTAAATTTGTTTAAAATATTTTAGTATGATACAATTTCTGTTTTGTAAACACAATAAATTAAAAAATATATAAATAAACTAGCTGACCCGGCCACGCGTTGCTGTGGCTAAAGTTTTTGTTATATTACATTATAGTAAACAATCTAAGAGGAACAATAAGAGAACATCAGTCACGGAGTCCACTATACTTTTTCACACAGATGGTATTTGTAAAAAAATATGGTGATCTCCTTATTTGACTTTCTACTACTATAACCCTTTAGTACAATGAAATTATTTACGAACAAAGACGAAAATGTTGATGTTGGTATACAAATTCACTGGATTGAGATTTGAAGGGGAAGTACGTTGAACACAATTAATTAAAATGTTCTTACACTTGATACTAAGCAGAAATCAATAGGTAAAAAATAAAAATTTATCAGATTTATTATTTCCATTTAATTTTATAACAAATATAAGTATATTACAGTATAATACAGTAAATAACATGTGACGCTTAAACTCATGAATGAGGTAGGCAAGGCAGACAGTCTTAAACTTTTAAACATTAATATCTTTTTTTTTGAATTATAAATACTTTCAATTTCAATTTAATTTAACACCAATCGGTGCACAATGTTTTTGGTTAACCTGTCTTTAGCTAACACAAATAGATTCGACGGTTTCCCAACACGTGAACACGCAACATATAGTTGCCCATGAGAAAAACATGGATTTTCCAAATCTAAACCACAAATGGACATTGTTTGACCTTGAGATTTATTTATAGACATGGCGAAAGCTAAACGAATTGGAAACTGTAGCCTTTTGAAGGGTATGGTAGAATCTGATGGTATCATCGGAATACGTGGCAGCAGGACCACTTTTCCTTTAAACTTCCCAGCCAAAATGGTTGCTTCAAGAATGTTTCCGGTGATCTTTTTGATGACCAAACGCGTACCGTTACATAATTGAGGTGGATTCAAATTACGGAGGAGAATAATAGGGGAACCAATCTTTAATCGAAGATTATGTGGTGGCATTCCAGGGATATATAATGAATTTAAAAATTCAATCGGAAAATTTACACTTTCATTTTCATCAAGAACAGTATCGATTGATTTAAAAGACATCAGATCGCCTGGTAACAACTGTTGTATCTGGAAGTTAATTTCGTCAACATCAACGTTTTTGGCTGCCAAAATCGCCCGTTGACTAAGCCATTCATGATTCAAATAATTATTCTGTATATCCGGGAAAATACTCTGAATCAATTCAGTTTTATCCTGAACAACAGTGCAAAAATTGTCTGGTAGTTTAATGCATTGCGTATTTGGTTGCAGTTTTATTTTACCGTTCCCAATATCTAGTAGTTGTTCGGAAAATATTAGTGCTGATGGATCATTTTGCAATTGTACTCGCATATTTATGGTCAATCGAAGTGTTTCAACACTTCGCCATAAGAATGATTGTTTCAAACATGCATTAATCTCATCCGCGAAAGTAGAGCGAGGTATAACCGGTAAGGTCTGCCGGAAGTCACCAGACAAAAGTAAGATAGCACCACCGAAAAGTTTATTATTGCTGTTTAAATCTTGCATAGTTCTGTTTAATGCTTCAAGTGAATATTTGTGTGCCATTGTGCACTCATCCCAAATTATTATAGAACTCTTCCGCAACACTGCAGCTATTCCACTATTCTTTTTGATGTTACACATTGCATCTGGTTTATTATGAACGTCCAATGGCAGCTTGAATGTTGAATGTGCTGTTCGCCCACCATCCAGTAAAGTAGCCGCAATGCCTGACGATGCTAATGCTAATGCGATTTTTTGTTGCGACCGTATTTTGGCAAGAATCAACGTTTTAATCTATGTTTTGGCATTGATTTGTTTGTCTAATTCGGTGCAAGATGTCTTCTGTCATACAATTTTTATATTTTTCCCACAAAGTTTGTGCTTGCGAGGGATAACATGTCGCCAAAATAATTGCAAACAACTGACGAATGTTATTCGGTGTTGATGTCAACGCAGCATCAGCAAGCGTTAAGTCCCAATGGTTATCGTCTTCTAGCAATTGCAGTTCACGACATGCATCCTGGTATGTATTGAATACTCGACCATTAGCTGTTCGTAAAAATTCAAAAGACGTTGGTCCGGGAACATTCACCAATAACAAACGTAAATAGAAGCACTCACGTTGCTTTGGATGTACCGTGTAAAGTCTCCCCAATGTCTTAGCTTTGAATATGCCTGTAATGGAAGGATGTGGTTTTCCTTGTTTCCGTGGCTCCCATTTTTTACTGGATTTGTTCCATGTGAAATAACGTGGAACATCACCATACACCAATGTCTTCGCGAATTGGCCAAAAACATCAGGTTTTTGACACAATGTAAAAAATTCAGTTAGAGTCGTTTTCGGAGCTTCGAACGCTCTTTGGAGAACATTTTCTTCAGTGAAGTATACACGTTGACCGTTTTCAAGATGTATTGCCAGATGTTGGACAGCAGGATCTCTTTCGTGGATGGGAAAGCTGAGAATATGCCAAATAGCTTCATTGCTGCTAATGTATCTGCCCATTTGGTATCGTGCTATTTCGTCATTTTTATTTATGTTTTTTACTTCAAATATGGCCAAATCACTGCCTTTGTTTACATATTTACAAATATACTTAATTGATTTAACAGAACTGCAAAGCTCAACATTGATATGAGCTTTGTAAGTTTTTGAAAGTAGTGGTGAGTATGGTACCACCCACTGATTATCAAACTCAACTTGATTTGGAAAGTTCGGCAGTCGCATTGTAAATGTGTGGCCACCATTCTCAGTACTTCTGCGGCGATACATTGGATAACCATCAATATCCGTGATCGTGTCATTCGTATGCGGCTTTGGGAAGTTTTTTTTACATTTTCCATTTTCCATGCACGGTGACGTCATGTTGAAAACACCGCATGGCCCATGGATCATGTGTTTGGTGACAATATCAAATAATTCTTGATCAATTAATGGGTCTGGAATTTCGGCTGAAATTATTTGATCGATTTCTTCAGGACGGATTCTATCTTTAAGCCAAACCAAAATGTGGGCATGAGGCAAACCTCGCTTTTGCCACTCTATCGTATACAGCCAACAACGTGTGATACCAAAAATTGTATATTTAACAATAAAATCAATTAAGGATTTCAATTTTTGTTTAAACACACGTGCAGTTAAATCATGACGATGAATGGCTTGTTGTCCTGGCAATAGTAAAGTTTGTATCTCTTCCCAATTCGGATTACATGTGAATGTAATAAATAAATCCGGTCGGCCGTAATGACGTACGTAAGTCATCGCATCTTGTATGCATGCATGTTCCGTGCCGTTCCGTATCGACATCTGTCAGTTTTATGACTGAATCTACCAGCATGTTCACCTAATGGTACTTTGTCGGCTTTTATGACGATTTGATAATTGTCATTTTGCAGTCGTGGCGAAACTCTTTTGATCAATTGAATTAGTTGATTGTGATCTTCTAAAAAATTTTCCAATAATATCACAATTGCTCTTTCCTCTGCTTGTTCAATAAAATTATACTGGCACCGAGTCGTCACGCGCTCTTCACAATCGCCCATAAAATAAAAAGGTATCGACATCTGTCAGTTTTATGACTGCCAAATAATAACGGACAAAAAATTAGCGATAAATTAAAATTGCGACTATAATTTGAGATTTAAACTATCCTATCTCTCAAGTGCACATCGAACTGCACATGGTGTTCAAATTTTATTATTAGTCCATTATTTTATTATTAGTCCATTGAGGACAAACATTGTGACACGAGATTTATATATATTAAGATAGTCTAGACAAACAATATTTCAATTTAAAAAAATTTTAACGTACACTGAATATTCTTTTACAGATTTATATTTGCGCTGAAAGATAAATTTATATTAATTTTACTGGCCAGCAATAAATAAAACGTTCCAATAGACGCGCTATCTAATATTTGAAAATCTATTTTATATTATCCGACCAGCATTCGATGTGATCTACACGGCTATGGTTGGTTTTTGAGAGCATCAATCTACACACAAAAAATTAAGTCATTCGCATTTGTACTTTTTGAGATGAAAGATGCTAAGGACAAACAGACGGCCAAATGTGGGGATAGTAGCTTCTCATACATGAATGCATGTATAGAAGCTAAAATTGCTCGTTTAAGAGCGCCTTATGGTTAGAGACGACCTTAGGTTAGGTTTGGATTAATATAGTATGTAAGTTTATTTTATATTACAAAATGGTATTGTTACATAAATAAGAATATGTCTAAACCATAAAAATTGACTAAAACTAAATTGCTAGATAGGCGGACATTATTATTTTATCGTATATCCCTCTCTATCTAGAGTATATTTTACAACCCTAGATGCAAGCAAATCGACGCAGCCAGGCGGCGGCACATCGGCCGGGACCAGGTCTTGTAAATGTCTGTTTATCGACGGTATGGATGATACATATAGGTTAACGACGATTAATTAGAAACGAGCCGAAAATAGTCACAGGCGCGTCCTCTCTGACCGATTGCGTCGCATTTTATCGGAATAGTTGGTGTTTGCTTTGGCTTCAGGCCGATATCATGCTATATATTGTTGCTATACTCTTATAGTGTCTTTATTTTTCATTAGCGACTCTTAATACCTTCATTTCAATGTAAAAGAATCGAACCTCGGTTGAAACATCAAGTTTTTCAACGTTCCCATTGTTAGACATTTGTTAATTACGAACAAATAGTTAGTAATAAAAAAATAAATATAAAGTCAGGAGCGTTTCGGGCTCGCGCAATCAGGGTTCCGTACTAGAACCTTAGCGACAAACAGACTATCGATCGTCGAATAAAAGTATATTTAAATCTAGTCTCGACGAATAATTTATTTTTCTTTAATGGTTTACGAAAAATACCGTTTTCTATCTTTTTTATACTAAATTTTTTTAAATAATATTTTTGGTATCCTTAAAAGTATCCCTTTTAAACACCCACACATAAAAAATAATTTTGAGAAGACCTAACTCAAACATAATCTTGAAAAAATATTTTATTAAGTCACATATTTTTTTTATAAAAACCTCTTTGACATAGTGTTCTTATAAGGGTTCCGTTTTTCCCTTTTAGGTACGAAGCCCTAAAAAAAGTTTTAACGATAGAATATGGATGTGCAGTTAGTGCTATGGAACTTATACTTCTTAAAAGAAGTATAAGTAGATACTTGACAGAAGCGGTAGAATTAACGGAATAAATAAGATTTTATTATAAAGATTTGATCAAACGACTGGAATCATGGCCAAAACATATATTTTATTAACAAAACTACGAAATTAGATAACGTCTTTGTACTAATGTAAGTCTGTTGGTTTAGTTGGCTAAAATGTACTTAAGATTTGACATTAGTCATAGATTACCATTTATCTGAAGAGATTTTAATATTAGCCTTTCTTCGTCGTCAAAATTTGGAAGAGCACACAGTCTCCATCACCTACGTATCTAAGATAGTCGAGAAACTGGCAAGCATGGGATGCCCCCAGGGCATCTGCATCCCACGAGGGTCTTTTAAACGAAACGAATGCACAATAACCGGGTACGCTGACGATAGACTGCTGCTAATCGGTGAAAATAGTCGGGCAGAAGTGGAGAGGAAGATAGCTCGCTGCTTTAAACTCATTCTTGAACGGGGTCAAAGGGACAAGTTGGTTTTCTCACCAGGAAAAAAACCCAGGCAGAGCTGCTGAAAGGCAAACTTACCAGTAAACCCCACCTTCAGTTGACAATTCCACTCAATTCTTCCCTTCTTTTTGTCGACCATACTAAAATGATGGTCGATAAAGCTCGGAATCTTTTTATGAGTCTGCGTAATGTCAGTAGAGCAACGTGGACTCTTAAATATTTAGCGCTTAAATCGATTTAGCGCACCATTTTTTGGCACAGTTAATCTTAATTCGTGGTCATAGATTACCTCTAGTCGGCATAACCAGTGCTTATAAGACGTCCACACTGGCATTGTCCATAATCAGCGGGGTCCTTCCGGTTGGTCTCTTGAGGTTTGCGAATCAGGGGCGTTCGCGTTCGCAAAGACCTGTGGGTTGATTACTTTTCAATCACCGTCGACCCCAGCGAAATTTTAACCAAGGACTGTTGCGTCAGCGTGTAGGAAGATGGTTTGGCATTTAGCAGGAGAGATGGAAAACGGAGTAGACCGCGCGATTACTTATCGGGTTCTTTCCGTTAGTTGAGTTTCGAATAAAGTGTGATGATGATTTTCCATATAGAAAATTAATGGATTTATTGATTTTCAATATTGTCAAAGATTGTGACAATTATCTTTCATCGCGATTTTCTTCTGTATATACATATATAATAACTAGCTGACCCGGCCACGCGTTGCTGTGGCTAAAGTTTTAGTTATATTACATTATAGTAAACAATCTAAGAGGAACATCAGTCACGGAGTCCACTATGCTTTTTCACACAGATGGTATTTGTAAAAAAATATGGTGATCTCCTTATTTGACTTTCTACTACTATAACCCTTTAGTACAATGAAATTATTTACGAACAAAGACGAAAATGTTGATGTTGGTATACAAATTCACTGGATTGAGATTTGAAGGGGAAGTACGTTGAACACAATTAATTAAAATGTTCTTACACTTGATACTAAGCAGAAATCAATAGGTAAAAAATAAAAATTTATCAGATTTATTATTTCCATTTAATTTTATAACAAATATAAGTATATTACAGTATAATACAGTAAATAACATGTGACGCTTAAACTCATGAATGAGGTAGGCAAGGCAGACAGTCTTAAACTTTTAAACATTAATATCTTTTTTTTTGAATTATAAATACTTTCAATTTCAATTTAATTTAACACCAATCGGTGCACAATGTTTTTGGTTAACCTGTCTTTAGCTAACACAAATAGATTCGACGGTTTCCCAACACGTGAACACGCAACATATAGTTGCCCATGAGAAAAACATGGATTTTCCAAATCTAAACCACAAATGGACATTGTTTGACCTTGAGATTTATTTATAGACATGGCGAAAGCTAAACGAATTGGAAACTGTAGCCTTTTGAAGGGTATGGTAGAATCTGATGGTATCATCGGAATACGTGGCAGCAGGACCACTTTTCCTTTAAACTTCCCAGCCAAAATGGTTGCTTCAAGAATGTTTCCGGTGATCTTTTTGATGACCAAACGCGTACCGTTACATAATTGAGGTGGATTCAAATTACGGAGGAGAATAATAGGGGAACCAATCTTTAATCGAAGATTATGTGGTGGCATTCCAGGGATATCTAATGAATTTAAAAATTCAATCGGAAAATTTACACTTTCATTTTCATCAAGAACAGTATCGATTGATTTAAAAGACATCAGATCGCCTGGTAACAACTGTTGTATCTGGAAGTTAATTTCGTCAACATCAACGTTTTTGGCTGCCAAAATCGCCCGTTGACTAAGCCATTCATGATTCAAATAATTATTCTGTATATCCGGGAAAATACTCTGAATCAATTCAGTTTTATCCTGAACAACAGTGCAAAAATTGTCTGGTAGTTTAATGCATTGCGTATTTGGTTGCAGTTTTATTTTACCGTTCCCAATATCTAGTAGTTGTTCGGAAAATATTAGTGCTGATGGATCATTTTGCAATTGTACTCGCATATTTATGGTCAATCGAAGTGTTTCAACACTTCGCCATAAGAATGATTGTTTCAAACATGCATTAATCTCATCCGCGAAAGTAGAGCGAGGTATAACCGGTAAGGTCTGCCGGAAGTCACCAGACAAAAGTAAGATAGCACCACCGAAAAGTTTATTATTGCTGTTTAAATCTTGCATAGTTCTGTTTAATGCTTCAAGTGAATATTTGTGTGCCATTGTGCACTCATCCCAAATTATTATAGAACTCTTCCGCAACACTGCAGCTATTCCACTATTCTTTTTGATGTTACACATTGCATCTGGTTTATTATGAACGTCCAATGGCAGCTTGAATGTTGAATGTGCTGTTCGCCCACCATCCAGTAAAGTAGCCGCAATGCCTGACGATGCTAATGCTAATGCGATTTTTTGTTGCGACCGTATTTTGGCAAGAATCAACGATATTAAAAATGTCTTACCGGTTCCACCGGGTGCATCCAAGAAAAAAAAACCGCCTTGTTCAGCAGCAACAGCCAGCATAATCCGATCATAAATAATTTTTTGTTCTGCTGTCAGTAATGGTTCACTGTTCATGATAATTGTTGCTAAACTTCCATGGTCATATTGATTTTCTCGTTGTAAATCGGTATTGACTAAGTCGGTGGCTGGACGATTAGGTGATGGCATACCATAATGATTAAGTGGTAAATTTGAAATAAGAACACATAAATCCTCGATCAAGACCAATGCTTCATTGTACATCTCTGGTGTATAATCTATGTTTTGGCATTGATTTGTTTGTCTAATTCGGTGCAAGATGTCTTCTGTCATACAATTTTTATATTTTTCCCACAAAGTTTGTGCTTGCGAGGGATAACATGTCGCCAAAATAATTGCAAACAACTGACGAATGTTATTCGGTGTTGATGTCAACGCAGCATCAGCAAGCGTTAAGTCCCAATGGTTATCGTCTTCTAGCAATTGCAGTTCACGACATGCATCCTGGTATGTATTGAATACTCGACCATTAGCTGTTCGTAAAAATTCAAAAGACGTTGGTCCGGGAACATTCACCAATAACAAACGTAAATAGAAGCACTCACGTTGCTTTGGATGTACCGTGTAAAGTCTCCCCAATGTCTTAGCTTTGAATATGCCTGTAATGGAAGGATGTGGTTTTCCTTGTTTCCGTGGCTCCCATTTTTTACTGGATTTGTTCCATGTGAAATAACGTGGAACATCACCATACACCAATGTCTTCGCGAATTGGCCAAAAACATCAGGTTTTTGACACAATGTAAAAAATTCAGTTAGAGTCGTTTTCGGAGCTTCGAACGCTCTTTGGAGAACATTTTCTTCAGTGAAGTATACACGTTGACCGTTTTCAAGATGTATTGCCAGATGTTGGACAGCAGGATCTCTTTCGTGGATGGGAAAGCTGAGAATATGCCAAATAGCTTCATTGCTGCTAATGTATCTGCCCATTTGGTATCGTGCTATTTCGTCATTTTTATTTATGTTTTTTACTTCAAATATGGCCAAATCACTGCCTTTGTTTACATATTTACAAATATACTTAATTGATTTAACAGAACTGCAAAGCTCAACATTGATATGAGCTTTGTAAGTTTTTGAAAGTAGTGGTGAGTATGGTACCACCCACTGATTATCAAACTCAACTTGATTTGGAAAGTTCGGCAGTCGCATTGTAAATGTGTGGCCACCATTCTCAGTACTTCTGCGGCGATACATTGGATAACCATCAATATCCGTGATCGTGTCATTCGTATGCGGCTTTGGGAAGTTTTTTTTACATTTTCCATTTTCCATGCACGGTGAGGTCATGTTGAAAACACCGCATGGCCCATGGATCATGTGTTTGGTGACAATATCAAATAATTCTTGATCAATTAATGGGTCTGGAATTTCGGCTGAAATTATTTGATCGATTTCTTCAGGACGGATTCTATCTTTAAGCCAAACCAAAATGTGGGCATGAGGCAAACCTCGCTTTTGCCACTCTATCGTATTCAGCCAACAACGTGTGATACCAAAAATTGTATATTTTACAATAAAATCAATTAAGGATTTCAATTTTTGTTTAAACACACGTGCAGTTCATGACGATGAATGGCTTGTTGTCCTGGCAATAGTAAAGTTTGTATCTCTTCCCAATTCGGATTACATGTGAATATAATAAATAAATCCGGTCGGCCGTAATGACGTACGTAAGTCATCGCATCTTGTATGTATTCCTGCATGTTCCGTGGACTGCCGATGTAGCTTGAAGGTAAAATGAAAGCATTACCGATGTCATTGGGATTTAAATTTCCATCGATGTTTCCAGCAACAGCATCTCGTAAGTGAATATATTATTCCGATCGTAGTTTTGACGTTTGCGTTTTGACGTTTGCCGCTCGCGTTGTTGAGGTTAGATTTTTTCGGTGGCATTTGACTGAAAATAATAATTTTCTTGTTCTTATGATATTCTCTTGAAGACGTTCGTTACACTGTTCTTGAGATTCTTGTGCATGACCTGCTGTCCTGATTCTTTGAGCTGGATTTCTTGATTCAATTTGTTCTGCCAACTGATGGGCTCTTTTAATACGTTTGCGTCGAATAACTGTCACTGTCAAATAATAACAGACATTAGCGCCATCAACCCAGTCGAAAGGTATCGACATCTGTCAGTTTTATGACTGCCAAATAATAACGGACAAAAAATTAGCGATAAATTAAAATTGCGACTATAATTTGAGATTTAAACTATCCTATCTCTCAAGTGCACATCGAACTGCACATGGTGTTCAAATTTTATTATAATCGGTTAAGTGTTTTAGGAGTCCATTGAGGACAAACATTGTGACACGAGATTTATATATATTAAGATATATATTAAACCATTTCATATAAGCGGGGGTTTATATAAGGCATGTCAAGCGCAGACGCGCCAAAAATAAATATAGATTTTGTTTACTTGACTTGCCTTGAATGACCGCTGGAGCCTTATCTATTTCCATTTTAGTTTTTGTACATAATAGTTGTCATAATATTGCCTGTTTGATATAAATGCAGAGATATACTTTGTAGTTTCAGAAATAAACTATTTACCTTTTAAAAAATAAGGAAGGTTATGATAACCTTTCATTAGTTAGTAGATAACTGGCATCCCGGTGATTAGGCAAGTGAGACAGTTATTTCAGTGCTTAAACCGCTTGAAAATGATTCAATTCCAGTAATGACTTCTTTTTCTGTAGCTTTAAAATTTATATTTGTGATGATAATCTTGAATTTCGCTTATTCGTGACTACTTTCGGAAGTGTACGGGTGTGAAGGTTATGAATATTATCCTTCATTTTACTGACCTGACTAATATTTTCTTCATAAAAAGAGCTCTGTAACCAAAAAAAATAAATAAACCCGAACCTGCTGAGTCTTGTGTTTTGCATGCATGCTGACTTGTGTTTTTGTGTGCGTGTGTTTAACTTTATTTTCGACGATTGTCGCTACGGAAGTTTAGCGGCTCTTGGTATCCATTTAAAGACTGAGATCTAGCTAAAAGTATGTCCCATGTCGTTCTTAAAGTTATCAGTGCTTTTATATTTATCTTTAGGTTAGGTTAGGTTCAAAGATACTAGTTCAGATCATTTTTTACCAGTTTTTGTTTACCGTGCCGTGAGGGCAAATCACTCTATTTAAAGTAAACAAACAAAAAGTAAAGTATGCAACGATAGTAAGTACAATTAAGTTGGAGATAAATTCAGTCAGGAACACTTTGTGATAGCGACTCGAAAACAATTGCCAGCGATTCGAAAATTAGCGTCAACCTCAATTTTCACTGTCATCTACTACGCTGTACATTATTAATGCCCGAGTGCCGCAGGCACGAGTCGTGCCGCGCCGAATGAGGTTACCGAGCCGTCTGTAGGGCCTAGCTGCCAACCCGGGGCCAGACCCAGGGTTGAACAGCCAATAAATATATATAATTCAGGCTTCAATTTATCGTTAAACGCAGAATTAAGTACCTACTATCGTCTTATTAAATATTTCTCTACATTACACCACAACCTTTAAACTGTAGACAGAAGGCATTAACGGAATTAGAAGCGTAGAATAAATAGGATTTTATTTGACCCTATAAAAAGATGAATTAGGTAGGCACCTAATAATTGGAACAATATTTCTTGAAATCATAGGTACTAAGGAATTTAATTAATGTGTCATACAGAAATTGTTCACGTCCTTATATAACGCGTTTGGCTTTTATATAACTCAGATAAGCCGCAGCGATAAGTCTTTCTTGAAATTGAATTCTGAAATACATATTGTCATACTTTTTTACGATAAAGTCGTTATGTAATGCATGCGGATTTTCTTTATGGATTAAATCATGTAGATATATGTCCACAGAATTATAGCATGTCTTATGTAAGAGCACGGGTCTCAATTTGTACTTCAACCATATATTTTATAAATTCTCTTTGAGGCTATGCACTTTCATGCCGATCAAATAATAATGTTACATAAATGCATAATCTAAAATTAGTTATTGTATTTGTTATTTTTATCGCTTTGCGTCGTACTAAAATATAAATCCTATTTAAGATTTTAATGTAACTACTGATTAAACTAGGGATCCCCTAGGGATTAACAGACCCGATCCAGATTCGAAAAAAACGGTTTTTCAGCATCCAAATTATATACCTAAATGTGCCAGTAGCACTTAGGTTCGTGTCTCGTATTCCGGTTATCCTCAGATACGTGATCTTTGCCGTTCACCGTTTCATTTTCTACAGATTTCAGGAAAAGGAGGAGGTTTTTAATTCGTTATCTAGGTATGTTTTTTGAAGTTTTATGTACATGTGTTCATTACGCTGGACTTCTCAAGAGATTTAAATGTTTTTTTTTACATATTTTTTGGTTATTTCTTAGGGGTGGTGTCATATAAGTTTGGTTTAGTTACGTCTATTGCAAGGTAGCAAAAAAAAAATTAAGAAGTCCTTCAAAATGTTTTCATGTTTAATGTTAAGTCAAGCGCATAATTTTTAGGTAATATTTATTTATCGAATATATTTTTATTATAAATAATATAGTGGTTTAATGTAGACTGATTTGAAGCTGTAATAAAAAATAAGTTATTGAGATTTTTAAAATTATAACAAAGTGATGAATCTATTAAATGATCGATCAAATAAATCGATTAATGATGAAATGTAAACGAATGAAAACACGCAGCGTATAATTTAAGTTTAAATAATTTCTTTGACATATTTTTTTGATAGCCATTATCAGGGTTCCGTGTAGAAGTCAACAAACAGACGATTAAACGTATTTAAGTATATGTAAATTTAATCGAAACGATTAAATTGGTGTATCTCTTATGGTGCAGCCATTGTAACATACCCCACATTTTAAAATATATTTGTCGTAATCTTTGATTATCAAAATACGTGCGCGGTAGGAAGACCCTAACATTATGCTAAATGTCATATGCTACGTCACATAGTATTCGGAAAAAGGATGGATGGTAGCAGTGATTTTATAATAATAATAATTATTATCTTTATTCTTTTCTGAATACAAGCCTTACAAATATGTTCAAGTTACAATTTTACACGATAAATATACATTTTACAATAATTGTTTAAAGTAATCTACCTTTAATTATCGTAGGTACACTAAGGTTAACAGTACTAAGTTGAAACAAAAAAGCCAGGTTCAAAGAATATGATAATTCGACCATTTTCGGCATTTGGATGGCCAGTCGTGATTCTCCCTACAAAATATATTCGAAATTAAATGCAGATTATACCGTTGTAGGAACGTCTAAATAATTTATTTGCAAAAAAAATATTTATTGCTGAGTCACGCCGTTTTGATATTTCAAAATACGTTCAAACAATTTTTGAGTCACGCATTTATGGCGATTCTACCCTATGATGCTAAATATTGTCATAGTAATTCAACGACGATGCCTTTATTGCATTTTTGCATTTACCCGGGTGTTTTAACAAATTATACTGCTAATAATATCTATTTAATAAACGGGATTACCTCTGTACATTAATATAAATATAAAATAAATAAAAACCATAAATTAGCTCAATAGTGTAAACCTAACCTAACCTACACCTAAAGTGATGTCTTTTGTGGCAGTTGACCGCACCGCTTCGCCGACATTCGCATTTCGCATGTTGGCATGTCACTGACATATGTCCTGATCATTCTAACCGAAGCGTAGAGGTTTTATCTTTGGGGTTTGATGATACGAAAAGCAAAATGTTATTTGAAATTTGGTAAATGTGGTTAGTCAAGTATTATTTAAATGAAAATAAGAAATCAGAAAGAACATGTACATTTTAATATAACGAAAATTAAAAATAAATAGTTGTAAATTTAACAGGCCATAAATATAGTAAATAAATGTTTTATTAAAAGTCAATATTGCATGCCTATGTTATCAGTACTTATTATTAAGCTGACTTATTTATTATGCGTTCTTCGAACTTATATAACTTCCGTTATAATGAGAGCGTGACACTACCACCGCCATAATAAAATTCTTATCAATTATTTACCCATGAATCATTCCTAACAATTTTTGTGTTCACGATAACAATGTTATAGGTATTGGGTTTGACAACAGAGGCGCTTTAAAAGAAACATTTCATCGTACGTTCGTATTAATTTTAATGATTTATCGATAAGTTATGCACACATCATAAAATTATGTTATCATTTATGGTCATTCCAATTAATATTGTTGAAAGATTCATCCTCCCATCTGTCTACTCTACATTATTGTAGAAAAATATAATTATAATCAATGATTAATTTAAATTAGGCACACTTTGGTCAAGATCTGATTTATGCAGCAATATAATCTCTTCTTAACTTATAGGATGCAACTTACAAGATAAGTGATAATTGGGATAGAAAATTTAAATTCCAAAAGATTGTAATTATTTTATAATTATTTCGGAAATAGTTGTGTTCAAAATATAATTTCAAATTGTACTATTTAAATTACCAAATATTGTTTGCTAACAAAAATGATTAAAAAAAACAGTCATTGAGGACTGCCGACAGAGGTGACAACTTAAAACCATGATATAAAAGTGTTTTTTTTGTATATTCAAATTGATTATAGTATTAAACAAAAATGGTTATGACACCCTGTATGTCTTCGTATTACTCGCGCCGATTTTCAATTTTATGTGGCGATTTATTTGTAAGAAAGGAAGAGAAGATTTAAAATAAACTTACCACTAAAACTGGAGTCAGGGTATAAATTTTGGCATCCGTAGATCTGCGAGAGAGAGGGTTTTAGATCACTTCATGCGATTTCAGAAATTAAACTGTAAACTTAGGCAATATGTACATTTATTCGATTTAAATTTATTATAAAACTTGCATAAAGAAATATAATTCTTTGAATACATCTAAATTATAAACATTTCAGTTTTTTTTTGTAAATCCTTCCGTTCTTATTTACTGAATTTGTGATTTATATATAAGTAATTTCTCAGATTTTTACCGTTTTTTAATAACTAGGCAAAAGTTTCGCAACATTAAGCTCTCATATTTTTGAAATTCGAATATGATACAAATATCGCTGCGCTGTATAAAAAAATCAATTAACTTAGTAGTAATCTTTATACTAACGTTTATATTTAGTCTTAATTTTGCACAATTCTTTTTTTTTGTGTTATTAAATTACATTAAATTAAATTTGAAAAAAAAACAGTCTGGGTCCTATTCTTAATCACCAAATCCTCGCCAGTATTATCGAGCGTACTAAGCGTAATGCGTCATCTCCGGCATCACAATCAATAACGCTCGTACTGTTTCCCGGCGGCGCATCTCCAAACCAATATCCGATTATCCCAAAACATGTGCCGACATTGACAGTTCTCCCAGTTTTCAGCGTTTCAGGTAAACAAGTATGTATGATAAAACCGAGTTACATAACAAAATATTAGCGAAATTTGTTTTTATACACTATAGAGGTTGATAATGAGTTAACAGATTTAGTGGATAAAAAACACTTACAATACAAGGAAACAAGCCTAAGGACCATGAAATCTATAAGCTGCATACACAAGGCGAGCAATCACAAAAAAAATATTTAAAAATATTTATAATAGAGTTTACAAGTAGTTTATAAATTTCATACAGCCAAATAGAAGACCGGAAAAGTGTGGCATTACTTAAGAGTCTCGTTATACTTTTATGCCAAATGTTATACAACAGAGGAAAGTTTACGTATATATTTTGTAATAGTTGCAAAATCATGCAAAATATTTTTGTCAGTTTAATTTGTAAAAAATTACAAGTGACATAGGAAACGTTGAAACTGCGATCCAACCTGAAAACTAAAACTTTTATTCTTTTATTAATATAAAAATATATGATTGTAAAAAATAAGATTTTAAAAAATTATAAACGAACGTATAATAATTCGTTTAAAAAGTGTCATTTATTGTATTTTAGCTTAAATTAAAACTGACTTTACAATAAACATACGACTAAAAATTCTAAGAAATAATACAATATATTTCTTATAAATATTTAGTAAACAATAAAAAACCTATCACCAAAACGTTGAAGGCGGTGCAGAAAAAACCGTACATATTCACAAACGTATAAACCATGTCTCTGCGCCGACTTCAACGTTTTGGTAGATTAAGTTTTTATTGTTTACAATAAAAACTGTTCGTAATTGTGTATTAATTATATATATTTTTTGTAATATTTCTTGTTTTTTTGGTTGTAGATAACTCTTAATTGCAATTACTCTTAAAGGGATAAATGCCCATATTTTTTTTCAGGGACATATGCCTCATATGTTTAGGTAGAGTGCCTGGTTACCTTAAAGGGTGAGAGATGGCTAATAATTATAAACGTTTATTTTCTTGTTATTGTCGATACCATCTACCTACAAACGCATTTTCAGTGCATCGTGGAGAGGTTCCTGGACAGAAAAATCCTTAAAAGTGGCATTTGAGACTATTAAAGATGGTTCAATGATTCTTTTTGGGTGTTCTACAGAAAACCTTAAATTATTTTTTTTTAAATTGCCTTATATTTTTAATATAATTAAAAAACTGTCAAATGTTTATTCTTTGATGTTGTCGACGGATGCTCGAAGTGCAAGTGGCCGACACCATTTGCAAAGGCCGAATTTCAAGGTCACCTCACGATATACTGGCTCTTAAGCATACTTCAAACCTCCAAAATGCTGGATTCGCGCTGACTTTCGAGGATCTAATATGCTCAAAATTGTTATCTAAAAGAATTTGTACAGAAAAGTAAGAAGCAATTAGGCTGTAGCTTGTTGCCACGAAGGAAGCAGCCATTTACCTTCTAAAATAAAAAATATTAATATCCTAATGAAATTGCGCCGGCAACAGAAATATTAATCAATATAAACGTCAGCATATTATATGAATCATAGTTTTAAACATTTTTTACATGGTTAACCACACTTTTTCATAGGAAACCACGGGTTTAGATCGTTATTCGTCACAGATCAACATAGATGTTTTTAAATATTGTAAGGAAAATAATATAATTCTTTTCTGTGTTCCGAGTAACACCCCCCCCCCCCCCATTTATTTATTTCAGATATAACATTAGTATTAAGAGGACTTGGAATAGGATGGAGTTTGCATGCTTGGATGCTTTCCTTAGCAGCTGCAGCTGACGCTCGAGCAGATTGTGTCATAGATCAGCTACTCCAGGATTTCCTACAAGTTCTCTGCTATAATTTTGAGCATATATTGCAGTCTTCCGTTTAACTAGTCTATTTTTAGTTAATTTCGCTTTTATGCATTTAGGCCCCCCGAAAAGTGTCTGAATAATTTTCTGATTGTACTATATTTGTTTTTGTAAAAATGTTTCGGCTAATGCTTGACTCGATGCTGCATCAGCTGAGGTTCAAACTCCACCCCCTACTATTTGCAAGTTGTTTTTAAATTTTTTAACTCATATTATTGTCAAGAATTGCAAAATTGGGTTAGAACCACCTAACTAGGAAATTCGCTCGACTGCAGTTTGGGTCAGTTTTGTGCAAAGCATTGATGCAAAGTAAGTGCAATTCCGTCAAATGGTTAGGTTAGTTATTGAAACTACCCATTCCTAGCGGTTGGTGCTCAAGCTGAAGTTGTGAATACGGCAGTGGATAAGGTCGATAATAAAACTAAACAATCAATCTCAAAGAAGGGAAATGGTAAAGACTCTCTCCTAGTAATACAACTCTTCAGGTATATTACTAGGAGGTTAGGAGAAACTATTATACCTGTGAAACATACTCAATCAGCAAAAGCCTAGCAGTACAAAAATAAGGCATCTCAGCCAACTCCATCTGGAGCAGCAGAAAATTCTAATCTCACACAAAAAATGTAAGGCGAGTCTAAAAATTTAAACTGGCAACATATGTTAAAGTTTGCAGAAAAAAAATTATTAACCACTTTATTCTCGTGTTTTACTAATAAAAACATAAAATTATTATAAATGGTTATTTTTAATTTTCCCGTACCCTTACAATTTTCATCCAAAATAACTTTCGTAAATACAATTCACCGTTCTGTAATTGTGTATTTTTTTTACGATTATTATTAAGATTAAATTTTAAATTTCATAAGTATTGCAAGGGATTAAGGCAAACAACACACGCTAATGACGTATTTGTACACGCTCGCAGCTGACGTAATAAAACAAAATTGAAATATATATATATACTAGCTGACCCGGCCACGCGTTGCTGTGGCTAAAGTTTTTGTTATATTACATTATAGTAAACAATCTAAGAGGAACAATAAGAGAACATCAGTCACGGAGTCCACTATTCTTTTTCACACAGATGGTATTTGTAAAAAAATATGCTGATCTCCTTATTTGACTTTCTACTACTATAACCCTTTAGTACAATGAAATTATTTACGAACAAAGACGAAAATGTTGATGTTGGTATACAAATTCACTGGATTGAGATTTGAAGGGGAAGTACGTTGAACACAATTAATTAAAATGTTCTTACACTTGATACTAAGCAGAAATCAATAGGTAAAAAATAAAAATTTATCAGATTTATTATTTCCATTTAATTTTATAACAAATATAAGTATATTACAGTATAATACAGTAAATTACACGTGACGCTTAAACTCATGAATGAGGTAGGCAAGGCAGACAGTCTTAAACTTTTAAACATTAATATCTTTTTTTTGAATTATAAATACTTTCAATTTCAATTTAATTTAACACCAATCGGTGCACAATGTTTTTGGTTAACCTGTCTTTAGCTAACACAAATAGATTCGACGGTTTCCCAACACGTGAACACGCAACATATAGTTGCCCATGAGAAAAACATGGATTTTCCAAATCTAAACCACAAATGGACATTGTTTGACCTTGAGATTTATTTATAGACATGGCGAAAGCTAAACGAATTGGAAACTGTAGCCTTTTGAAGGGTATGGTAGAATCTGATGGTATCATCGGAATACGTGGCAGCAGGACCACTTTTCCTTTAAACTTCCCAGCCAAAATGGTTGCTTCAAGAATGTTTCCGGTGATCTTTTTGATGACCAAACGCGTACCGTTACATAATTGAGGTGGATTCAAATTACGGAGGAGAATAATAGGGGAACCAATCTTTAATCGAAGATTATGTGGTGGCATTCCAGGGATATCTAATGAATTTAAAAATTCAATCGGAAAATTTACACTTTCATTTTCATCAAGAACAGTATCGATTGATTTAAAAGACATCAGATCGCCTGGTAACAACTGTTGTATCTGGAAGTTAATTTCGTCAACATCAACGTTTTTGGCTGCCAAAATCGCCCGTTGACTAAGCCATTCATGATTCAAATAATTATTCTGTATATCCGGGAAAATACTCTGAATCAATTCAGTTTTATCCTGAACAACAGTGCAAAAATTGTCTGGTAGTTTAATGCATTGCGTATTTGGTTGCAGTTTTATTTTACCGTTCCCAATATCTAGTAGTTGTTCGGAAAATATTAGTGCTGATGGATCATTTTGCAATTGTACTCGCATATTTATGGTCAATCGAAGTGTTTCAACACTTCGCCATAAGAATGATTGTTTCAAACATGCATTAATCTCATCCGCGAAAGTAGAGCGAGGTATAACCGGTAAGGTCTGCCGGAAGTCACCAGACAAAAGTAAGATAGCACCACCGAAAAGTTTATTATTGCTGTTTAAATCTTGCATAGTTCTGTTTAATGCTTCAAGTGAATATTTGTGTGCCATTGTGCACTCATCCCAAATTATTATAGAACTCTTCCGCAACACTGCAGCTATTCCACTATTCTTTTTGATGTTACACATTGCATCTGGTTTATTATGAACGTCCAATGGCAGCTTGAATGTTGAATGTGCTGTTCGCCCACCATCCAGTAAAGTAGCCGCAATGCCTGACGATGCTAATGCTAATGCGATTTTTTGTTGCGACCGTATTTTGGCAAGAATCAACGTTTTAATCTATGTTTTGGCATTGATTTGTTTGTCTAATTCGGTGCAAGATGTCTTCTGTCATACAATTTTTATATTTTTCCCACAAAGTTTGTGCTTGCGAGGGATAACATGTCGCCAAAATAATTGCAAACAACTGACGAATGTTATTCGGTGTTGATGTCAACGCAGCATCAGCAAGCGTTAAGTCCCAATGGTTATCGTCTTCTAGCAATTGCAGTTCACGACATGCATCCTGGTATGTATTGAATACTCGACCATTAGCTGTTCGTAAAAATTCAAAAGACGTTGGTCCGGGAACATTCACCAATAACAAACGTAAATAGAAGCACTCACGTTGCTTTGGATGTACCGTGTAAAGTCTCCCCAATGTCTTAGCTTTGAATATGCCTGTAATGGAAGGATGTGGTTTTCCTTGTTTCCGTGGCTCCCATTTTTTACTGGATTTGTTCCATGTGAAATAACGTGGAACATCACCATACACCAATGTCTTCGCGAATTGGCCAAAAACATCAGGTTTTTGACACAATGTAAAAAATTCAGTTAGAGTCGTTTTCGGAGCTTCGAACGCTCTTTGGAGAACATTTTCTTCAGTGAAGTATACACGTTGACCGTTTTCAAGATGTATTGCCAGATGTTGGACAGCAGGATCTCTTTCGTGGATGGGAAAGCTGAGAATATGCCAAATAGCTTCATTGCTGCTAATGTATCTGCCCATTTGGTATCGTGCTATTTCGTCATTTTTATTTATGTTTTTTACTTCAAATATGGCCAAATCACTGCCTTTGTTTACATATTTACAAATATACTTAATTGATTTAACAGAACTGCAAAGCTCAACATTGATATGAGCTTTGTAAGTTTTTGAAAGTAGTGGTGAGTATGGTACCACCCACTGATTATCAAACTCAACTTGATTTGGAAAGTTCGGCAGTCGCATTGTAAATGTGTGGCCACCATTCTCAGTACTTCTGCGGCGATACATTGGATAACCATCAATATCCGTGATCGTGTCATTCGTATGCGGCTTTGGGAAGTTTTTTTTACATTTTCCATTTTCCATGCACGGTGACGTCATGTTGAAAACACCGCATGGCCCATGGATCATGTGTTTGGTGACAATATCAAATAATTCTTGATCAATTAATGGGTCTGGAATTTCGGCTGAAATTATTTGATCGATTTCTTCAGGACGGATTCTATCTTTAAGCCAAACCAAAATGTGGGCATGAGGCAAACCTCGCTTTTGCCACTCTATCGTATACAGCCAACAACGTGTGATACCAAAAATTGTATATTTAACAATAAAATCAATTAAGGATTTCAATTTTTGTTTAAACACACGTGCAGTTAAATCATGACGATGAATGGCTTGTTGTCCTGGCAATAGTAAAGTTTGTATCTCTTCCCAATTCGGATTACATGTGAATGTAATAAATAAATGGCCGGTCGGCCGTAATGACGTACGTAAGTCATCGCATCTTGTATGTATTCCTGCATGTTCCGTGGACTGCCGATGTAGCTTGAAGGTAAAATGAAAGCATTACCGATGTCATTGGGATTTAAATTTCCATCGATGTTTCCAGCAACAGCATCTCGTAAGTGAATATATTATTCCGATCGTAGTTTTGACGTTTGCGTTTTGACGTTTGCCGCTCGCGTTGTTGAGGTTAGATTTTTTCGGTGGCATTTGACTGAAAATAATAATTTTCTTGTTCTTATGATATTCTCTTGAAGACGTTCGTTACACTGTTCTTGAGATTCTTGTGCATGACCTGCTGTCCTGATTCTTTGAGCTAGATTTCTTGATTCAATTTGTTTTGCCAACTGATGGGCTCTTTTAATACGTTTGCGTCGAATAACTGTCACTGTCAAATAATAACAGACATTAGCGCCATCAACCCAGTCGAAAGGTATCGACATCTGTCAGTTTTATGACTGCCAAATAATAACGGACAAAAAATTAGCGATAAATTAAAATTGCGACTATAATTTGAGATTTAAACTATCCTATCTCTCAAGTGCACATCGAACTGCACATGGTGTTCAAATTTTATTATAATCGGTTAAGTGTTTTAGGAGTCCATTGAGGACAAACATTGTGACACGAGATTTATATATATTAAGATATGCAATGATTATAGAGGTATAAGACCCTGGACGGACTCCTGAACTGGACTACCTCTAGTTATACTTAAATATCCTAATATAGATAAAGGCTTCTCCCTCTTTTTCTTTTTCTTATTTTGTAAGTTTAACTAATTTGCTTTTGCTAGATATCAAAAATAAATAATAAAAATATTTTCTAGCATTTAAAAAATGAACGAGTTAAAATATGAAATTATTTATGTAAACAATATAAACTATAATTAGCTTTGATATAAATGAAAGTTGCCAGTTCCATGTATACCATGTTCATAATTGGTACTGGTTATGCCTAACTAGTAACCTGGAGTAGTACTCGAGTAAATCGGGTAAACAAACAAAATTTACGCTCAAATAAAAAGCTGTTCTGTGTACGAGAAAATAACCTCTACTTACTACTAATTGGCCTAGTTTAAAATGCTATGTGCCTTCAAGATTAATTGGTATTTATTTATTAAATTCCAATTAGTTGTTTAATGTCACTATTGTTGGGACGAGTTTACAGACAGTTTTATTTATTTATACCTGTATATGGCTTGGCTTGTAATTGGCTTGGATTACATCAGTGTATTATGTACAAAAAAATACTTAGTAAAACATACCATGTAACTTGCCACACAAATACACACAAATTCTACGATAACACTACGATATACTATATAACATACTGGTGGTAACATGAAAGCGTCTAAACTTTTCGCATTACTCAATAATGCAAAAACTATTAAAAGTAATAACAATGAAAGCGTTAAATCCGTAACAGGACGACATCAGATCCGTTTACATAAAAAATGACTTTTCAACCATTTACTTTAGTCATAAACATGTTGTTAAGCGAATACCACCACCACGGTGTAATATTGAAGCATTGGTATAGGGGACGTCGCGTCGCGTAGGGCGAAGCGCGCGCTCGGCGCGGGCGGGTCGTTGCGCCGTCGCGCCGTCGCGCCGTTGCGCCGTCGCGTCGCTCGCCTTGCTACCGCTGCTGTACAAAAATAGAACGATTATTATCAATACAGCAATTTATTGCCATCGTCCGCCGAAAGATGCCCGTCCAGATCTAAAGCGCAGAAACCAATCCGGCGCGGGAAACACTAAGATAAACTGCCGACCGGCACAGCAGCCCGTTGAAATGAGATCATAGCGAGTATTACCATCACCGAATTGATGAACCCAAACGCAACAAATTTTACGTGATTTTATCAAAGTTTGATTACTTTTAATTACTATATTATTATGTTGTTTACCGAAATAAATACAACTATCCCACTTGTACTGTCAATCGGTGAACATTAGTAAAAAGAGAGGATAGCAGAGGGTAGGAAGGGTACGGTACGATCATGGCACAACCGATGCGTGGTTTGAATGTGTTTGCAGATGGACAAAACCACAGAATAAAGAACAAAGCTCTAAACCGACATTTTAATTACTATTAATTTTAATTAGTGGGAGAGACTAAAAGATACTTATGATGATGATAGGCTGAGACTTTTTTGTAAACTGACATTTTCACGTTTGTTACTAACCTAATAACAGGCACGTTTCCAATAACCCAGTGCTCAAAAAAAAATGTTACATTTCCATAAAGGATATGTTATTTACTTATAAATTTAATAATATTAAAATATTGATTGATTAAAAAACAAGAATGGTTATGACACCATGTAGCTATCATATAATATCAGTTTCTTCAATACATTGTTTAGTAGTAGTAAATTGTTTACCCAGAACCTGACGTCTTACAGCTAGACCCTACAGGTGTTATTAACGGCATCTTATCCCCGACTACACGCACTTTGGTACCAACTTGGTTGTTCATTTCCTATCTTCACTTGAGCCTGCGGCACTTTTACCCCATTTGATGTGCGTTTTGGATAGCCATAGAGGCGAAAGTGAGTTATTTTTAGGTTTCAGTAGAGAAAAATAAAAAAAACTTAGATACAATGGTATCATGACAATCTTTCAATTCATTATACATTTTAACATAATTTCAGTTTTTATTTTATAAATTTTGACTCGCGGCTAATAATGAAAACCCCCTCCCTTCTTTCCTATTTACTGGTTTTGTAATTTATTTAAATGTAAATTCGTTTTTGTCCTATTTATTTTATCTTACATATTAATTTTATTATTTTTTATTTTAATACCTGTATTATATACAATTTCTTTTGTATATCCACGATAAGTGGTTTTTAAATTGAGTTGTAAAGGTGACATAGTATTTGACAATAGAGGATACACTATAGATGACAGGTGAGAGTTAAAAATGCATTTTTATAAAACCTAGCGGATTTAAACCGACATCCTGTGCTCTCAAGTACAGGACCGCTCGCAGAATCGCGCACCGATAATAAGCGCTGTCAGTATCATACTAAAAAAATGTAGTTTTTAATGTTAAATATCTATATTACCCGATCAGCTTTTGATGTGACCTAAACGGCTATTTTTCTTGAATATCAAACTATCCCTAAAAACTCAACTCTTTCAAAATAAATGAAGTGATTTATCTGAACTGAAATAGTGTATTGATAATGTTACTACGATTATTTTAAAATGTTAAAAATGTCTAAGATATTTCTTAACAAAATAATAACTGAAAGCCAAAAAGAAACACCGTAAACTTCAACGTGTTTTTATCGTTAGCTATACAAATTTATAAAGTAGAATTTTCAAGAGTACAAAATAAGCTTTCGACTTGACGCGTTTCAATCAGATTCAAGCGAGGGCGTCATAATTGTACAATTTAGTAGATATATTTCAGTACATTCTTGTTCGTAAGATCGATCCAATCAACGCTGTTTGATCTTTAATGTGCAAATATTTATACGAGACCCTCCTAGGGTGAGTGAATTTCGATTTGGCATTATATGACAATATATTTCGATAATATCGGTCAACATATTATGTTAAATCGAATTAAAATCGGTTAAAATTTCATATTTAAAATCAAATTTGATCTTTATAAACGGAATATGCGATGAACCAGCTTATGTGAGGAAACATATACGAGTATGTGTAACATCAGAATAAAATTGTAATGTAACGCTGATGTTTAGACATTTTAACTGTAAGTCCCAGGCACTGGCACGATTTTTATGTTATGAGTATATTATATTTTATTGTTTCGAAAATAAATAAATGACAGAAAGAGTTTTATTAAAGTTAACAAATGTACACTTTAAAAAACACTATACTACAGTAAAACAGTGATTATACCATAAAAGGTATTATTAGTTAGGGAGGTTCCCGTAATTCTCTTATAAAGGAACATACAATAAATTATATTACGCGTAATAATAAAAAGTTATACAAAAAAATAGTAACAGCAAACATTTTTTGCCCTAAAAATTTGATTAAAATAGGAGTTCACTTACGAAGGTTTATTAACACAGTATTAAACTTTATCAAAGTATATAATATGTCAGTTACTACATTTTAGCGTAAATCAAATGTGTCCTTTATACCACATCATTTAAATAACTACTTTTAAAACACATATTGATTAACTATTGGCAATAAATACATTAAAATGGTTATCATAGACAAATTTGGATTAAAAATTAGGTTCACTTATAAACTGAGTTATATTTGTAGACGTATATCTCATAAACTTTGAAAGATAGGTACCAACAATATTTTAAGGTATTGTACAATCTCTACCCAGTAAAATAATAATAAAAATAAATAATAATCCTTTAGTAAGTGATTAATATTTATTTCACTATTCATTAAGATCTCATTATTCTTAAGTAAGATTCATTCTTCTTAAGCAAGTGTCTAATATTTTTTTTTATTAGTTAAAAAACAAAAAAAAAATGTAATAAATTTAAATGTATAAATAGATAGTAGTATAAATTTAAATGGCATTGATGAACATTTATTATATTTTGTTTTTAAATTTTTGTTTTCTTGACTTTTTTATAACTTTTAGCACCATACAGGTGTTTATATTTAATAGGTAAAACAATATACTAAGCTAATAGCTTAAAAGCTCAGCGTGTAAAACTAAAAGAGCAGAAACTAAAAAAAAACCGATCGATAATAATCAAAAGCATTTTATTCATTTTAATGATTTTTGTCGATCAATTTACTATGCTTTCACATGACAACGGCTGGCCACTTAAAACTTGGACAAATCGTTTAAATGAGGTAGTATACTTGTTTTTTTTTTTATTTATCATAAACATCTTCAAAAAATTACGATAACAACAGTGAAATATTTTTCTTGATATCTTGAACGGCCTCAAAGTCGAGCGTTTTAAAACGATCTTTTTATTCCTCTTAGGCGATGACGTCACAGCTTCTAAGAGCGCGCGCGCGCACATATATAGCGAGAATTAGTACTGAATCGGACCTACGCTTGGCGGTTCAGTCATTTTATCGCTCTGTTTATCGCCTACATAATCTTGAACATTTTAGATTTCGGTACGAATAACTATTACATGATTGCTGCTAGACTAATGATTTCCCGTTCATCTACCGTTAGGTAGAAACAAAAAAAAAAATAAGATTGCTGTACATATAAAAAACCATTAAAAAACATAGAGTAAACACACTAATAATAAATACTAAAATAATTAAACAAATAATGTAATTTAAAAACAATATTATATTACAATTCTCAACTTCACTTCTTTCTCAATCTTAATATATATAAATCTCGTGTCACAATGTTTGTCCTCAATGGACTCCTAAAACACTTAACCGATTATAATAAAATTTGAACACCATGTGCAGTTCGATGTGCACTTGAGAGATAGGATAGTTTAAATCTCAAATTATAGTCGCAATTTTAATTTATCGCTAATTTTTTGTCCGTTATTATTTGGCAGTCATAAAACTGACAGATGTCGATACTTTTTTATTTTATGGGCGATTGTGAAGAGCGCGTGACGACTCGGTGCCTGTATAATTTTATTGAACAAGCAGAGGAAAGAGCAATTGTGATATTATTGGAAAATTTTTTAGAAGATCACAATCAACTAATTCAATTGATCAAAAGAGTTTCGCCACGACTGCAAAATGACAATTATCAAATCGTCATAAAAGCCGACAAAGTACCATTAGGTGAACATGCTGGTAGATTCAACGCTCCAACTGTTGATGAGGTTGCTGTTATCATGGTTGGTGATCCAGTTGACAAAAGATCTATAAACATTACACGGCGAGACAACACTGTCAGTACGATTTCGGATCTACACCGTTCATATGACGCACTACAATATCCATTGATATTTTGGCAAGGACAAGATGAATATCACCTTAATATCAATCAGTATGATCCAAATACCGGTAAATTTGACAATTATCTATTTACTTTCTTACTGTATGTATAGATTTTAATTTCGTATTGCATTTTATTATTTATTTTTTTAGGTGATTACAGAAATAATAAAGTTAGCTCAATGAACTACTACGCACACCGAATAATGGTTAGACAACATCAAGACAATTATATCCTTCGATATCGTCAGCTGTTCCATCAATACATTGTTGATATGTATGCTAAGGTCGAAAGCGAACGCTTGCGATTCCTTCGATTCAACCAGGCAAAACTACGATCGGAAGAATATATTCACTTACGAGATGCTGTTGCTGGAAACATCGATGGAAATTTAAATCCCAATGACATCGGTAATGCTTTCATTTTACCTTCAAGCTACATCGGCAGTCCACGGAACATGCAGGAATACATACAAGATGCGATGACTTACGTACGTCATTACGGCCGACCGGATTTATTTATTACATTCACATGTAATCCGAATTGGGAAGAGATACAAACTTTACTATTGCCAGGACAACAAGCCATTCATCGTCATGATTTAACTGCACTTGTGTTTAAACAAAAATTGAAATCCTTAATTGATTTTATTGTTAAATATACAATTTTTGGTATCACACGTTGTTGGCTGTATACGATAGAGTGGCAAAAGCGAGGTTTGCCTCATGCCCACATTTTGGTTTGGCTTAAAGATAGAATCCGTCCTGAAGAAATCGATCAAATAATTTCAGCCGAAATTCCAGACCCATTAATTGATCAAGAATTATTTGATATTGTCACCAAACACATGATCCATGGGCCATGCGGTGTTTTCAACATGACGTCACCGTGCATGGAAAATGGAAAATGTAAAAAAAACTTCCCAAAGCCGCATACGAATGACACGATCACGGATATTGATGGTTATCCAATGTATCGCCGCAGAAGTACTGAGAATGGTGGCCACACATTTACAATGCGACTGCCGAACTTTCCAAATCAAGTTGAGTTTGATAATCAGTGGGTGGTACCATACTCACCACTACTTTCAAAAACTTACAAAGCTCATATCAATGTTGAGCTTTGCAGTTCTGTTAAATCAATTAAGTATATTTGTAAATATGTAAACAAAGGCAGTGATTTGGCCATATTTGAAGTAAAAAACATAAATAAAAATGACGAAATAGCACGATACCAAATGGGCAGATACATTAGCAGCAATGAAGCTATTTGGCATATTCTCAGCTTTCCCATCCACGAAAGAGATCCTGCTGTCCAACATCTGGCAATACATCTTGAAAACGGTCAACGTGTATACTTCACTGAAGAAAATGTTCTCCAAAGAGCGTTCGAAGCTCCGAAAACGACTCTAACTGAATTTTTTACATTGTGTCAAAAACCTGATGTTTTTGGCCAATTCGCGAAGACATTGGTGTATGGTGATGTTCCACGTTATTTCACATGGAACAAATCCAGTAAAAAATGGGAGCCACGGAAACAAGGAAAACCACATCCTTCCATTACAGGCATATTCAAAGCTAAGACATTGGGGAGACTTTACACGGTACATCCAAAGCAACGTGAGTGCTTCTATTTACGTTTGTTATTGGTGAATGTTCCCGGACCAACGTCTTTTGAATTTTTACGAACAGCTAATGGTCGAGTATTCAATACATACCAGGATGCATGTCGTGAACTGCAATTGCTAGAAGACGATAACCATTGGGACTTAACGCTTGCTGATGCTGCGTTGACATCAACACCGAATAACATTCGTCAGTTGTTTGCAATTATTTTGGCGACATGTTATCCCTCGCAAGCACAAACTTTGTGGGAAAAATATAAAAATTGTATGACAGAAGACATCTTGCACCGAATTAGACAAACAAATCAATGCCAAAACATAGATTATACACCAGAGATGTACAATGAAGCATTGGTCTTGATCGAGGATTTATGTGTTCTTAGTTCAAATTTACCATTTAATCATTATGGTATGCCATCACCTAATCGTCCAGCCACCGACTTAGTCAATACCGATTTACAACGAGAAAATCAATATGACCATGGAAGTTTAGCAACAATTATCATGAACAGTGAACCATTACTGACAGCAGAACAAAAAATTATTTATGATCGGATTATGCTGGCTGTTGCTGCTGAACAAGGCGGTTTTTTTTCTTGGATGCACCCGGTGGAACCGGTAAGACATTTTTAATATCGTTGATTCTTGCCAAAATACGGTCGCAACAAAAAATCGCATTAGCATTAGCATCGTCAGGCATTGCGGCTACTTTACTGGATGGTGGGCGAACAGCACATTCAACATTCAAGCTGCCATTGGACGTTCATAATAAACCAGATGCAATGTGTAACATCAAAAAGAATAGTGGAATAGCTGCAGTGTTGCGGAAGAGTTCTATAATAATTTGGGATGAGTGCACAATGGCACACAAATATTCACTTGAAGCATTAAACAGAACTATGCAAGATTTAAACAGCAATAATAAACTTTTCGGTGGTGCTATCTTACTTTTGTCTGGTGACTTCCGGCAGACCTTACCGGTTATACCTCGCTCTACTTTCGCGGATGAGATTAATGCATGTTTGAAACAATCATTCTTATGGCGAAGTGTTGAAACACTTCGATTGACCATAAATATGCGAGTACAATTGCAAAATGATCCATCAGCACTAATATTTTCCGAACAACTACTAGATATTGGGAACGGTAAAATAAAACTGCAACCAAATACGCAATGCATTAAACTACCAGACAATTTTTGCACTGTTGTTCAGGATAAAACTGAATTGATTCAGAGTATTTTCCCGGATATACAGAATAATTATTTGAATCATGAATGGCTTAGTCAACGGGCGATTTTGGCAGCCAAAAACGTTGATGTTGACGAAATTAACTTCCAGATACAACAGTTGTTACCAGGCGATCTGATGTCTTTTAAATCAATCGATACTGTTCTTGATGAAAATGAAAGTGTAAATTTTCCGATTGAATTTTTAAATTCATTAGATATCCCTGGAATGCCACCACATAATCTTCGATTAAAGATTGGTTCCCCTATTATTCTCCTCCGTAATTTGAATCCACCTCAATTATGTAACGGTACGCGTTTGGTCATCAAAAAGATCACCGGAAACATTCTTGAAGCAACCATTTTGGCTGGGAAGTTTAAAGGAAAAGTGGTCCTGCTGCCACGTATTCCGATGATACCATCAGATTCTACCATACCCTTCAAAAGGCTACAGTTTCCAATTCGTTTAGCTTTCGCCATGTCTATAAATAAATCTCAAGGTCAAACAATGTCCATTTGTGGTTTAGATTTGGAAAATCCATGTTTTTCTCATGGGCAACTATATGTTGCGTGTTCACGTGTTGGGAAACCGTCGAATCTATTTGTGTTAGCTAAAGACAGGTTAACCAAAAACATTGTGCACCGATTGGTGTTAAATTAAATTGAAATTGAAAGTATTTATAATTCAAAAAAAAAGATATTAATGTTTAAAAGTTTAAGACTGTCTGCCTTGCCTACCTCATTCATGAGTTTAAGCGTCACATGTTATTTACTGTATTATACTGTAATATACTTATATTTGTTATAAAATTAAATGGAAATAATAAATCTGATAAATTTTTATTTTTTACCTATTGATTTCTGCTTAGTATCAAGTGTAAGAACATTTTAATTAATTGTGTTCAACGTACTTCCCCTTCAAATCTCAATCCAGTGAATTTGTATACCAACATCAACATTTTCGTCTTTGTTCGTAAATAATTTCATTGTACTAAAGGGTTATAGTAGTAGAAAGTCAAATAAGGAGATCACCATATTTTTTTACAAATACCATCTGTGTGAAAAAGCATAGTGGACTCCGTGACTGATGTTCTCTTATTGTTCCTCTTAGATTGTTTACTATAATGTAATATAACAAAAACTTTAGCCACAGCAACGCGTGGCCGGGTCAGCTAGTTTATTATATATATTAATAAATATATATGTATATTTTTATGCATTCGTATTACATTCAATGTTGTGTATGTCAATGTTAGTTTTCATAGTTTTTATTTTATATTTTCAAAAAGCTCAGCGCAGTTGCATTTAGTCAAACTATTAAATAACTAAATAAATTTGCCTACCTTAGTACGGGCAATGTCCAGTTAGGATGTTATTCATCATCTAAGAAATATGTAAAAACAAAAATAAATAAATTAATTAAAAGTGATATTTAAGGCAGGATTATCTTTAAATATAGGTAATAATGAATGAATGCTCTCAAATACATATTTTAATCATTCTATTTCTTTCTCGAGCGCCAGTGTGCGTGTGTGATTGCGTTGCACGCACGCCGCACTCACACTGGCATTCGTACCTATACATTGAATAGGTGTGTGTGTATGTGGCGCGCGGCACGTGAATAAGCGATATGAAGCCGTTGACCCTGCTTCGGGCCACGCATGCGCCCCCTTCTACTCCGAATGTCACGGTCACCATGCGTTCAAACGGTAACCGGGACCATTTTAATATGGGTATGAGAATTCTTTTAGTTTTAAACAGTTTATAAACTACCACTTTTGACCCAACTATTGAAGATCATGATCATATCTTACGATATTATCATCAGGCTGATAGCCTAATAGCGTAATGGTTTGAACGATCGTGTCCAATCCAGAGATGTCAGGCTCGAACTAATGACAATATAACAACACGAAACAATATAATAGGCAGTTACACATATTATATATACAATATTAGGAGATTAAGTAACATACATGTATAAATATAATATAAATGAAGAAGATAAAGCAGTTAAAGACGAAACCAACAAATAGAAGAATAGAGTTCCAAAAGTTTCAACGCTTCACGTGGGTCCATCTCAGTGGGCGTCTTTTCAAGTGATCAATCATCAAACATAACATTTAAGTTAAATATTAGTATTATGTACTATGCAGTATGCTATTTAATTATGGCGTTTTAGCCTAGGGTGGCTTTGCTAAAACGAATTTCCCTGTGAATAAGCCTCAATTTTTTAAGTTAGTTTTCAAATTACCTATTAAGTATCCTTGCTTTCTGCAATTTGCTTTTTTGCTTTTTTGAATTTTTACAATAAAAATATAGTAAAATAAAGAAAGTAAGATATAAGAAAAACATGCTAAAATAAAATATAACTAAAAAATTTTTTTTATTTAATGAATTTATAATGATTTTATAAATAATTAATTTATTTGCACCTCTGTGCTTTGTATTCGCTTGATGGTGCTGGTTTAAATTGTCATTATTTATTATTTTTGTGTACTTTAATTGTTAATTTAATGTGTATTGTCATCGAAAGCAAGTATGTGTAAAAAAATCAGCATGATTGGACTATTTGAATTGGTTGAAAAATCGATTGCAAGATTACATACAAATAAACAGAGGAGTGAAGGTAAATGAAATCTTGTAAGAAGACAGATACTTCGTTTTATATTACATTGCGGTTTACATTAAATTTATTTGACATTTAATGAAATATTTTTTTTATAATTATTGTAAAAAAGTGTAGTATTATTGTGTTTAAGAAAAAATGTACTCTTTTAAATTTCACGATATAAATAAATATATAAAAGAAAACGGTTTCGTACCAGAATTTTATGAGCAAACAATCGATCTACAATGTAAGAATGTAGGTACATTTAAACGAATGACTATAGTGCTATAAATACCTGCCTTGAAAATTCCTCAAAAAAAGCTGACTGCGAGGTGCTCGCTAGACCCAAAGGTATTTATTCAATGACAAATTTTATGTACACTTATTGCTTAAGGTAACTAACATATTTACTATGATAAGGACTATTAATGTGTTGTTAAAAAAGTCTACTGTACGTAGTATAAACTACTACTTTTAATTTAAAAGACAAATGAAATAATGCTTATGAGATAAATATATGCTATAAATATTAATATTACAATAATTTCGTAAATACATAATGGTTTAGTCAGCGTATTATAAAAAGCTTTTCTCTCCACTTTTGTCTTACCAGTAACTTAACATTCGCTCCTTCAGTGTGTGTGTGTGTGTGTGGATGTGTATATAAGTGTGTATATTTTTATATATTCACAGGGTTTTGCGCTGGTCTTTTGTATGCTCACTGTAACACTTAATATATTACCTTTCTTAGAACAGGTAACTCTTACCTAGTTAGGAAGGTTATAGACTTGCCAACATGATTTCCCAATGAAAAAAAAGCGGTAGTTTTTCTGTTACTCACTACCTACTTAACCTGATATTAATGTAATTTTAACTAAAAGTTCTTTTATTTAATGTATTTTTTCAAACATTATCTTTATACTATTTTGAAAACAAAAAAACCTTTTTTTTTAGGAATTTACCCCCATTTTTTTTGTGCGCATACTAGGCAGCTATTTAAAAATATATATCATTGGCTCTAACCACAATATGGCAAACCTGTTTAGGTGATCATAGACTTGGAAAATGATATCTGCTTGTAATGATGCCACGAGGAAGACAACAAAAAGGCAGTCGGACCTGCGCGTAATAGTGCTTCCCATTAGAATGATTCTAGAACAAATATGCCACTAATGACACAAAAAAAATGTCTAATCCTTATAGCCACTCGTGATCCCGCGAAACCGCCTTTCTTCGAGTTGGACAGTTCAGTACATCTTCAGATTATTTGAAAATTACAATCAAAATACTGTCTACATTGTGCTGGATCTGTTTAAATTAAAAGCAGCCCTTTGTGATGAATTTTTAGATGTGTATGGTATGTAGCGTTTGTGTGAAGTACCGAATTTGTCCAATTATTGTCTAATAAAGGCACGGATGTGGCTATTTTCATTTCCCCCGCTTGGATGTGACAAAATTATTTTCGAGAATTTCGTACCTGCATTTTTGTGAGTGTGCGCTGGTTTAGTGATTATTAATAACAGCCTCAATTGAATTAAACGAATTTTGTGCTTAGCACTTTAATGAAGCACGTAGTTGATCATCTGTGTACTTTAATCGAAATCAGTAAATGCGTAATGTTTCGATTCGTTTCTAAAAAAAGCACTTCCTATTTCACCTCCACATTTTGTAATTAAGTTAGTGAAACATATTTCATTATCGCTGGCAGCACTAAATCATCTCAAATCCAGTTAATAATATTCAAATTCGTTTTTAAAATTTGTGTTTATTTTCCTTTGAACGCGAGAATCGAGAAAATAAAGAGGCATAGTTGATTTTGTAAAGATACTTTTTACACAAGTAAGTTTTTAAAATTCATTGATTCTGTTTATCAAGATTAACAAATAACAGCACATGCTTCTGTTTTTACAGGCCGTTAGATGTGATATAATGATTTCAGATCACGTGCAAGAGAGTGCTTCCAAGAGCGCTTTCGCCTCTTAAAATATTTTATCTGAAATTATCTGATTTACCTTAACTATTTATGTAAAGATGCTTAACAAATTTTCTTTTACCATTCATAATACGTAATCAAATGGATTAATTATGAAAAACTTAACCTACGAATAACAGAAACTTAAGATTAGTCCTACGAATAACAGAAACTGTGGTCGCATTATTATCAAACAAGCATAGTTTACACGGCCGATAATTTGTAAAGCAAAAGTAGTCAGCTGTTTTTAATATTATAATAAGATTAATAAGCACTGTATCACAATGTCTGAATCAAAAACGAATATGTCGCAGACCGAGAGCTAAGTTATGCGGTCATGTCTAATAATAGGTTAAAACATTCGTTCTTAGAATATTTCCAGTAGTTAGTCAGTATGGCTAAATCTGCGGTACCCACGAAGGCCAAACTGAGTCATTCGTAATCTTAAAAAGTAATAATTACGTCATCTCAGGGCCTAATACATTGCGTCATTGATGTCGTCTCAACTTAGACCTAAAATCAGTACGTTTGGCGTTTACTATAGGCACCAAACAATATGAGTATGGAAAGCGCGATTTTGTACGTAGAGGCACTGTAAGAAGTGAGCCCACGCTCATATTTAAGTAAGCCCCGTCGGTTAGGACGTATGAGTCAGCCCTTCTTTTAACTATCTGTTGCATTAAATTAAGGTTACAAAGTGGTCAAATATATAATAAAATATAGTTTAAACTCAACGAGAAATAAAAACAAAAAACTCCATGGGATTATATTCCACGAGTAAGTAGAATATTATTGAATTTTATAACATTCATATGTCAGTCTATTGCACGTGGCTGTCAGCCGAAACTTGCATTGCATTTTTTTGTGTTTTAAGGGTAACTTTACCTTCTCTAGCCACACAATCCCTTACTCTAAGGTTAGTACTATCATTTCCTCTCGTGCGTCACCACACTTTAGGTCTATAAAATTAATGTGGAGGGGCACGACGGAAACAGGTGATAACGAATCGAAAGAAGTTCTAAAACTATTGTTTAAATAAAAAATCTTAATATACCACGTGACAGCCAAAGAAATATTTATATTACTAGTTACTACCCGCCCCATTTTTTTTTTTCTATATGAAGTTTTTGACTACTGGCTCGTTTAACTTTTGACTTATTTTGATTAAAATCGAAAACTTTACTGGAATCTATCGATCGTTTATAAACTTCAAGTAGTATTTTTGACGTTGTAAAGAATTTAATTAAAATATTACAAAAGCCAATCCAATACCGGACTAAATCGGTAGTATCAAATAGAAATACAAAAATTGTAAGCGGCTATAAAAAACCGTGTTGCCAGAAAAATCCACTAAAACCCATAGAACTCCATATGAATAAAGCTCCATAAAATTAAAATTCCTTCGTCAGGCACAATAGCAAATATTTATATATTTATTGGTAAACTCACAGTGTTACTAAAATAAAGATTGCAATACCGATTGCATAGGCATGCCTAATTCTAGTAGGTAATTTGGTGATATTGTCATTTGTCAATATTGAGATGTATGTAGACGATATAGATCCTTTTGTATTTGAAAACAGTTGTCTGCATTAACGACTTGAAAATATACTTTGAATTCGTCTGAACAATGGTCATGTTCTGTGTTTTGAAAACAGTTGCCTATGTACAGTATAAAAAGTACTTAAGGGCCTCAGTACATTCAAGGTACTCCTGAAGGTACGTAAAAGAAGTGGCACTTGAAATCTCTAACAGGCACCTGGCGACAGCTAAGAACATATGATTTTAGCCATCTAAGGAGGACACCGTGGATGGATAGAGAAACAAGTTTTCTGATCAATATCGCATGATTAACATGGTCGGAACCTATAATATGGCATATGGCATCAACCTGTAATAGGTTATCATACTATTATAATACGGTTCCGAATTCGTTATTACTAACCCTTTTTTAAGAAAGCCAACTTGATACTCGGAAAATGAACTTAAAGTTGGGCATATACAATCGTTTCAAACAATTTACTGAAAACAGGAAGAATTGAAATCGGCCTAAAATGTTCACAATTTTTGTGTATATGGTAACAGTCACTAAAAATTAATAAAACAAAAATGGCTAAATCTGCATAGTAAGAAGCACTCGTGAGTGCTTCTTTCCGTACAGATGAAAAATTACATTCTTTACTCGAAGCACAATTCAGCTACGAAATAAAATGGATAAAAGTATTGACTTGCGCAGTTTATAACTACGATTAGAGGAATTCAATCACTTCCAGCACCTTATATTTATTTAATTGTTAAGATATTTCAAAACAAGGTAGTGGGTTATTTCGATGTCACCTACTTGAAATAGTTGGCGTGAAAAAAATAATATTTGTAGATTTAAAATAGTAAGCGAAGCTCTATTGAGGCTTTGCCTCGTTAGCGAATGCATTCTTAGATGAATGAACCTTTTATTTCTTAACCGTAAAACCAAAACTTTAAATACGTGGAAATGCATCTTTCCATCTTTTACGATTATTTATTATTCAATTATCTGATATGGAAATTCAATTTCTGATAAATATTCTTCAGGAAAAGTCGTCATTACGCGTTATCTGTTTCAATTGATAACTAACAAAGAAATAGTTGTCAAAATGTTGCGGTATCTAAAATCAGACGCGATGTCGTATGTCGTGTTGACGACAATTAATTTTATTTATATAACATGCTTGAAGCGTCTGCGGTAATACAGCAATTAACCGGACCTGGCACCAAGATTAGATATGCTGAATCACAAACGCTATTCAGGAATGTCAGAGGGTTTTTGATGCGGGTACATGATTATTTAAATTTATAATTACTAAATGACTCATGACTTCTTTTAATAATAACAAATGTTAGATTTGGATAAATATAGTTTTATTCCGTTTATTATCATGTTATTTTTAAAATCTTATTTTTATTATCATCTTTTTTATATAGAAATATGAACCCTTAACACCTCTCCCTAATCCTGAAATGCACATAAATCAAGTCACGTAACTAAGGAAAAATCGTAATAACATCTTCATTTGCTTACTATTGTAGCTTGAAATAAAACGTAAAACATCGAAAGGAATGTTTGATACAAGTTCGGACAATGGAGTTTGCCTATCCCCTAGCTTTGGAAGAAATCTTTGGAAGCAATTTCTTCCAAAGTTCATTTCTGCGTTCATTTTGTAACGCCTCCGAATAGCAAAACTTTCATCGTTTCCTTTAGTTTCTACTTTTAAAACCAAATAAAAATAGTGATGTTTTCGTAATACGTTTAAAAAAAAACGTCAGCATATTTATTTTTTAATTAACCGCCCACCTCAATGCATCTAGTTCACCACGATATGAACCGCTAAGTAAGCCTAACTTTTCAAAAATAAGCCAAATTTACATTTGATCTACAAACAATTATACTTTGCATTGTTTGGTTTAAACCGGATTTCATATATATTTATATATTATAGAAACTTAATAAATTATAAAAAATATGTAAAAAAATGCCACAAAAACACAATTAGTGCTAGACAAATGTAGTAGTTAATAGGGTAATATGCTGTTTCGATTTTTGCAATACTGATAAGTTAAAACATAGGTGGGAAAGGTGGTAAAACAATATTTATTAGCACTCACCAGGTAAAGGCATAATTCAACTTAAAATTTAAATTTACTTTATTAAAGTTATCTTTAAGAGTTGTTACCTGTTCGTATACCTAAAAATTACCTTATTATAAGACATTAATACGTAAAAACATAAAAAAAAACACAATCACAAAGAGGCGCATGGGTGAAGCAGATCTCACATTTATGTAGGAATATCAATAATCTAATAGTCTGATATTTTGAATAAGTGGAAGCCGGTTGAGTAAGGTAATGTTAACCAGGTATATTGAATATTAGCCATATTAGGAAATTTACTTAATTTATATTTTAGGATGAGCTGCTTGAGTTCCTTTTAATAAAATTTGATGTTGTGGAACGCTTCTTTAATTTATATTTTAAACATGAAAGCTCTAATTATACTCGCGCGTGGGTTGGAAGTGACCGTGTAATTCTTCCGCGGAAACATGAATCAGTTTTCTTATAAAATTGTGTAACATGTATTTATATCACAGCGTACAAACCTACCGTTTATACTGTAGCTATGAATTATAGAGCTTGTGCTTTAGACACACTCGTCAGAATAAATGTTATTATTTGTGCTTTTGAAGCACAAATGCAACTACGTATAAAATTAAAAATATGCCTAACAGAATTATTGCGTAACACTTCTATGGAGGTTTAGGTGCCTTTAGGTTTTTATTTAATAGCCCTTGGCCGCACTTTAAGATCAACTGAATTATGACTATGAGTACTGAAGAAGTATTTGAACAAGAAAAAATAACGAAAAGATCGCTCCACAAAACCTTAAAAATAAATGACAATATAAATCGATGTATTAAAATTAATATAGGGTAATTTTGATTAGAAAATTAGACTACCGACGTAATAAAAAAATATGAAAAACAACAAGTAAAGAAAATCGTCTGACTCTAAAACTACGAGCGCCACTTAATTGGAAATCACTGAGTAATTGCGTTTTTGAACAGCCTAACAAAGGTATTATAGTATCAGAAGCCGGCTATTAAAAAGAGATCATATTTTTTGAAAAATTTAATAAATATTACAATATTTTTTACATTTTACGGGTCCCGAATTTCACATTGACAATCTCTTACTAGACGATTTTTAACAAGACGTTACATAACACTACGCCTCGGCGAACTTGAAAGGACTTGAGACTATAGACAGAACGTACAAATTAATTTCTTTATCGGGTTTCAAAACACAGACACATTAAGCAAGGAAACTATATTAATAAGCATCTACCAGGATATCGATCTTTCAATACAGTTAATAATTTTAACCAAAATAGTGGTTTTGTAGTGTATACAAAGGAAAGCATATGTTTATCGGTTATGGAAATAAACTCGAATTACTCCAACTGCCTCAAATTAATGTTTAACAATGAATTATGTATAATAGCTATTTACAGGTCACCCTAAATTCAAAACATAGGTTCTTTTTTGGATGAGCTAGAAATTATTCTAAAAAATAGTTCGAACAGCAAATATTTGCCGGCGACTTTAATATTTCTACCATCGTTCCAAAACACCAGCAATGCAAAGATTACTTATGCTTAATGTCCCAATACGGCTTACGTCAAACTATTGATATTCCGACTAGAGTGTGCTCAGGTACAAAATCTTGTCTTGATCACATCTTTCTAAAAAATGCTAGCAATCATAATTCTTTTGTTTACAGTTCTACTATATCTGATCATTACTGTAGATTTTTATTCGTAAAATCTGACAAAATAGACAAAAATAAAAAAAATAATGCTTTCAACAAACTTGATGCCAGAGGACTTACTGAGAGGCTCAGAACAGAAACATGGAAGCAGGAACTTGATACCAGTGATGTTAATGTCGCAACCCCTTTTTCATTTGTCAGTTAACTCTATATATATCGAAGAAAATACTATAAAAGCATGCTATTCACATAAAACCAACATAAACTTATTCCATTGATAACACCAGGAATTATTAAAAGTATTCACAATAGGAATTATATTCACCAAATATTAACTAAGGACCTATATAATTTAGATCTAGTGGTTAAATATAAGAAATATAGAAAAATCTGTAAAAAGGTTACATAAAACGCCAAATCTAAATACTACAAAGTCTTGCCGACGGAATCCTGTAACGATGGAATCCTGTGACGGATCGTTCAAGTGCTAACAATAAAATCGACCGACAGGGCGATTCTTTGTTAGCGCTGGGAAGGCTCGGCGTATGCAGTGCTCCCATCGAAACAATGGTTTAAGAAAAGGGTAAACATTCTCCTAGACACAATGCTTCGAAACAACGGACGCTGGGGCAGTCAGAAATCTATAGCGACCGCGAGCGGACTCGAGTTTGCCATAATATTACTTTGTAGCACTCGTAAAAACAAGCGAAAATTATTTTTTGTTTTAAAAATATAAAAAAATTTAAAAAATATATTAAGAGTACGAATTCCAATTCAAAAAATGATTCGAAAGACAGGGAATACAATCTTAACTAAATATAATATGTTTTTCCATTATAATTGCATTTTAAAAATTCAAGTGAACGATATTTTCCAATTGAATCTATGTTGACATACGATCAACATTTTTTTAATTATAAAATGTATCAAAACATAGCAAATTTCACTAGGTATTTACGGTTTTAATTGAATAATAATAATAACAGGTTGTTATAATAATATGTTCGATAATATTTAATATTATAACATTGTTATTGTTATAATAACTCGTAATAATAATACAATCTTTATTGCAATTTAAAAATTGAAACTACAAAATAACGAAACAAGAATATGAATTAAATTAAATGAAAATGAATGAAAAAAAATGTAATAATATGAGTAAATGAGTCTAAAAGTTCTCGAAGTTAAGATTTTATTCCATGTAAAAATAGTCTTCTCTGATGATAATACTATAACCTAACTGGAATTGGGATCTTTTTCCATTAAATATCACTTGAAAAGCTTACTTACGATATTCACATGCATACGATATCTTTGCACGTAGTAATGATAGAGATAACCTAACTCAAAACCGCCAAAAAGTGACATAGGATGTCATTCGTTGGGGGTGTCGATTAGTTTAATATTGAAATGAAGTAATTAACTTAATTAACTGCGGAAATGCCACGCGCAGAAGCGAATATTTATTTGAGCGGTGCGCGGCCGTAAGTCTAGCGTAAAGGAATTAATTTATTTTCCGGAATCATCTCCGTGAGCAGGAAGTGTAATGACATGACGTCTATACTATATGTATTGTAGCAGCGACGGCGAGCGGGAGGGAGCGGAAACCTTAAAATGAATAACACGAATAAATGGCCTTATGACGCAATCTGTGCTTGTGAAAATTTGTCCCTGTAGCTCGAGGCAAGACACAATACACATAGGGCAAGCGGTAGGGCGGCAACTGTTATTAAAAATATGGTTGATTAAATTAAAAATAAGTGTTGTTTTTATATTGCAACATTCATATCTTTTACAGTTGTACTGTGCTGTTTAAATACTGTTTTATTTAAATTTTACTTCAAACATGGCGAAAAAATTATTAACATAACTTACAATCAACATTTACATTTTTTTTTAGTTTGCATCGATGACTGCAATTGACTTCTAATAAGAATTAACGGTTGTATAAACATTTTTTCTACCTATCGGCCACCATCTATCACAAATACATTGCCATTCATAAATTCTCTTTCAGAAATTCTGAAAAAATATAACCAAGCATCAGAACCTATAGGCAATATTTATAAATATGATGCGAATCTTCACGTTAGTGATTATTTAAAAATGCTAGCAGAATTAAAACTTGACAAGTCAACATGAATAGAGAAAGTTCTTTAGACGACTTGCTCGTAAGAGTAAACATAAATATATATCAACCATTTTTACAAAACGATTAAATTTTTGCTTTAAATTTCAACCAAAACAAAAGAATATCAGATGTTGGATAATATAAAAAACACTGATAATATTTCTTTCTTGGAATTGTTAGCTACTGAAAAATAATAGTTTTTTAAAATAAAGACACATCGTAGGCATAGCGACAGATAAATTCATTATAACTCTTAATTATCGTATTAATAAATGCACCACAGTAATTAATAGATGTATTTTCCATAATAAACCACGTTCACATTGTTTTATTTGTATTTGATAATATATTTTATTCTTACATACTTGTACATGCATATTAAAATGGATAACAATGTCGTCGTTGGAACAGTCAATGCTTAGTTGGTAAAAGTATGTTAATATTTTTGTGCTACGTTAAAAAAATATTTTTTTTTTAAATTAATAAATAAAAATAAAATAATATTATTAAATTTAATATAATAGATTGAAGCTACTGATTCTACCTAACTGAACTTTAAAATTTGTATTTTTTTAAATTAGGTACTTTAGGCGCATCATTACGACATTTTAGAAATAACAATCATGAAATAATGTTTGCCTAATAATATAATCGTTACTGGAAAGATAACTGAATTGCCTGGATTGCCGATTCCGTGGCTTAATTAACTTTTGGGTTTGTACTTTTTGATAAATATCAACCCTAGCAGTGATTTTAAAAAAATTCTGTGTACAGGTTGTATAACATAACAATTTAGTGTTATTGAAGTGGGTGAAACTATCTCTATAAAATATGATTTTAGGTGTCACTTTTTATTTCCTATCTTCACTTGTGCCTGCGGCACTTTTAGCCCATTATGCGTAAGTCTATTCATTATGAAATGGCAAACCAAACTGAGCATAAATCAAGTGACAGCTGTCAAAAACACCAACTACGAAAAAAGTAGTGCTAGATTGAAAACCACGCCTCTAAAAAAAACACACTATACATGTTTCTATTTGCGTACATATATAGTTTGTATTAATTTTAACTGGCCAATAATAAATAATACGTTCTCAAGTTTCCAACAGCCGTGCTGTTATATTTTTGATATTCGAATATGATATTTGTCAATGTTTCAGTTATTAGTAGTGAAAATTTTTTGGCTTTAATATTATACTCGTATATCTATATTATCCGATGTGATCTAAACGATTATGGTTAATTTTCAAGACCAACAATTTGTACTTTTCGAATTGTAAAGATAGTCAGACAGTCAAGGGACGGAGATAGTAGCTATACATACAAGAATCAATGTATAGAAGCTAAAAGTAACCGAAATAAGCTAGACAACATACATAAAAATAAAAAACAACCTAATCAAATTGAGAGCCTCCTTATTTTATTAAGCCGGTTAAAAGGAATTTAGTGCCTCGTTACTTATTTTTAAATTTGACTTTATGATCAACGTTAAAAAAATAAAAAAACTTTTTAAAGTTTCCATTATGGTCGACAATTGTGAATTAATTTTTTTATGAGATTTGCATTTAATGAAGAAAAATCATAAAATAAAAACAAGTTGAAATACTTTCACGCTCTAGGAAATAAACTCTCCCAAGCATCGATGTATGCCGGGCTTTTGAGATGCAATTACGAGTAGGTACATGGTTGTATATAGTATATTGAGTTTATTTCTACTAAAAGCGTTCAATTGCAATTGCGTTGTAAAATAACTAACTGAGATAGTTTAAACTTAGGGAGGCTATTTAAGAGTATTTGCGGCCATCTTTCAAGCGGCGTAAGTGACGAATAGTTAGGGAAGTGTAACTGTTCTCTTGGCACGAACAGACCGCATTGCAGAGCACATTCATTATTCAACAAGGGTTGCTTTCTGTTCAATAAAAACTTTTATATTGATATATTTTGTTTTAAAAACTTTAAAGCTTTGTAGGTATATAATCGGTCAATTAATTCACTTCGTTGCCTGGAAGGTACATTTAGATTGTTATTTGGCATATTATAACACAATATCTAAAGATATTATTTTTTGCCTATTAATCATTTGACAAAATAAAGAACATATTTACTTTTAATATAAAAAAATATAGGTATATTAACATTAATTCTATTTTAAATAAAGGTTAGAGGCAAATCATTTCTTTATAAAGGTTTTAAAAGATTTCCTTGACCCAAGATTGCAGCGCAAAGTGCGCATAAACCTATGGCTGAATTTTCATAAATTATTAATTAAAAATATGTAATTTAAATTAAATATTAAATTAAAACAAATATTAGTATAAAATATAGTATTTGGCGATTGTATTTTATAATATATGATAATCTATTACGCAAAAATAAATAATACAGATTGTTGTGTACATGACTAATACATGTATTTGACTAATACAGCATGCGTTTTTAAAAGGGCCACTATAATAAAATCCTAAAGAACAGCAGAGAAAGTGATTTACTGAAAGAAACTATGTCATAAAGTCTAAACTAAATTATTTTTTTATTGCATTTATATAAATTCATTCTTTTAAATTTATGATAGCAATGAAAAAGAAATCTGAATATTACATCTACATCTTATATAAATGATCTAAAATTGACATGTAAACATTTAGTTTTCAGGTAGTAATCAAGTCGTAGTTTGAAATTGAACATTAATTTATAGCCCCATTTTTTATATTGTTAGTAATATAAAGTCTTTTATGATAACTAAGCTAAAAATATCGTAAACAGAAAAAACGCAAATTTACTAATGTCTATTTTAGAAAAAACAGAAATCAATTTGAAGCGCTTTGGTGATATCGAAATGAATACCATGACACAAATCCTCTAAGCCGGAAATTATTTCGAGTCATTCATTTTAATTCGGTGTCTTCTCAAGTTTTAAGACTTATTTCCACAAGCATCGACAAAAGAGGAGTTTTATATATGTAGATATGTATATTTCATAAAAAACGCTCTTAAGTATTTATAATAATTTCATGTAAAAGTTATCTAATACCTCAAGATAACCAAAGGAGAGTGGGATAAAACGGATTCATTGTCGGACTCAGAGGCGGACTTCCTATAAGGACGATTAGGCCCGGGACTAGGGGGGCCTGATATTAGGGACGGATGCGTGGCCAGCATGGCACTGCGAGGGGTGGTAACGTCACAAGTAAAGAAAAAGCGAAAGCCTTAGGTATACATAAATTATTCTTTCGACCTAAAAGTCTAATAAATGGTTTTCTAACTATTAAAGCGATAGAAAAATTACCGTAAAGATTAAAAACACGATTACCGATGCTCCTCAGGGAGCAAATGTTTCTCCGACCATGTTTATCACATATTGTAACGACCTTCCGAGGGTCATAAGCCATTCTGAGAGTTATCAGTACGCAGATGATACAAGGGACTTACTCTGAATACGAGTAAACCCAAACTGATTTGTATATCTTCTCTAAGATCCCCGACACCTGAGGTAAACCTTATAAAAATACATCTGTATGTCTGCACCAGTTGCTTACACAAACGACACCCTGCAAATGTCCTCATATTGACGTCGTAAGTGCGGCTAAATATCTGGGTGACTGTCGATAACCATTTCAATTGGAAAACGTTCATACAAATAATATGCGATAAATTAAAAATATTGTTAGAAAAATTTTAACACCTAAAAAAACATTTTAAATATGACACTCTAATATTGATATATGAACCACTTGTTGATCCGGTTGTGGCTTATGCTCTTAGCACGTATGGTAGGTCATTCAAGTCCTATCTTGAGAAGATAAAACATCTACAACATAGAATACTTAAGTTAATTGAGCCAAAATATATAAAAGCTAGATTTAAAAATAATGATAATGGTTTATTCCAGTATTGTAAGGTCCTAAATGTCTTTCAAATGTGTAATTATCAAATTATTATCGATCACATAAAAAAGGCAAATTGAATCAACTGTTATTTCTGAATCTGTACATAACTGGACCAAAACAAAACAAAACTTTGGTAATACAAAAATACAATCATTCATACGGCGATTATTTAAGATTATTAAAAATTATTATAGCACGCCTATTTAACAAAATGCCAAAGCATTTGAAAAAGGGAATCAAAATCAATAAAAATTATAAAATTTCTCTCAAAGATTACCTATACACCTTGTGACTAATTGATTAAATATCAATAGGATTATTGTATAGTAATCTACTGCATGGAATCTCTTGATTGTGTTCTACTTGTGTTAATGTTATGTTGTAAAGTTAGTTATTTATTTTTCTTTTTTTTTGTGTTAAATGCTTTTTTTTTTGTTCCTTTTTATCTAATTAAAAATGTATGTAAATGTAGTATGTATAGTTTGTAAAACTTGTTGTATCAAGTTGAGTTTCTGGCAGCCAAAACAATGTTTTTTCCAGAACCCATTTAATGTATTTATATGTCTTTTTTTTTAATAAAAATATAAAAATAAAAAATTGTAGAAGAATGTCTCCATTTCGTGCTCACTATAGCACAAAAAATCAAGAACGAAAGTAATGTAAGAAAAATACTAATATAAACATAAAACTCCTGAACTATTAAATAAATATTTACTCGAGGGTACAATTTTCGTAAGTAGCTAATTTACATTTTAACGTTGCAAAATTAGCAGAAAAGGACGGCTACTACTAAACGGCCTAGGGCGACCGCACAGCAAATCTTTGGTCGCACTAGATACATTTTTCGAATAACAGTAGGCACTTCCTAAATTAAAAATTACAATTTATGTGATATAATTCAGTTTTAAATGCATTCACAAATTACCAAAAACCTTTTTTTTAAACATTTGGAGTAATCAACAGTTTAACATAGTTTTAAAATCTATGCAAACTTGATGTAGATTTGTCCAGTTTTTGACTATATGATAGTAATAACAACACTGTTTTGATGTTAGTAATAACAAGATATTGTAAAACGTCGGTGACCGTAATGACTTGATGTTATTATGATAATAGTTGTTTATTTTTTTCAAAACAATTCTTTTTAAATATGATAAACCCCAGAGTTGCTTTGGCCGTATGTCCCTTGTTAGAGTTTCGTTTATTTTAAGTTTATTAAAAATTCCCCAAATCCGCGTGGCAGCCCTGTTATTAGTACCTACATTGTAGAGACGAGCGAGCCTCGAGTTGCAGTGGCCCGCGGAGCCGCGGGCACATTATGCAACAGCGCGCCGCTATACCGCCGCTATACCGCCGCTATACCGCCGGGCCGCGTGTCATGGCGGCAAGCTCGTACCCGCGCTGTACAACTGGGTCACGGTCACACTGCGCAGCAGTTGCAAACATACTATTCTCGTACCGTGCATATATTTTTAATATCGTGTCATCTGGTTCCATAATATATGGCATTTTTGAACTTCTATGGGCACTGGTCAGGGCTTATTTCTGTACGAGAAAAAGTTTTTGTGTGGGAAAATGTAATGGAATCTCGTCACCGTCATCATCAGTGATATGCTATATTATTTATTTAATTTATTTGCTACAGAAAAATTTACAGCTGCACATACAATTATTACAATAAAAACATTTGCCAATTATAAGTGTTTCCCTATTACACAAATTAAAACATTCTAAGACAACTTTTTATGTTTAAGGATTTTGAGGTGTGTGTTAGTTTATCTCCGAAACTACTTATTGGATTTCGATAATTCTTTCGGTTATATTTATGATGGACCTTTAGGGTGAATATTTGCTGTATAATAAAATAAAAGGGTTTTTTTTAAGTTTTCATTTCTGTCGGTGGTCCACAATTTTCTGAAATAAGAAACATTTCTCGATAACGTTAGCAAAATAAGGGTTAACAAAAACACTCTGGGACATTTTGTTATTTTAGCACAAAGCAGATGCGAGTATGCGTTATGCATTGTACTATTAAGGTGACGCACAAAACGAATCTATTGCAGGTGATTAAAAATTACAATAATATACATATAACAGTGTATTTATTGCGTAAACACTATTTCTTATTATAGTATACTATAACAACAAATAGTGTTCACACATAATTTTCAATCACGTGCAATGGGATTAGTTTTGTATTATTGTATGTATTATTTAAATACAATAGACAACAATTACAACAAGAACGCCTCTCACAACCCGTCTGTTTAAATAGCAATTCAGAGTGTTTAACTCCGTTTTCAGGTAGCCATTTAGTTAATATAACAATAGTTGTAGTTCGATCTCTTCGACCGCATTTAAAACTTTCCGTCCTTAAGGTTCAATGAATGTTAAAGTTCATATTTCTAAAAACATTGTAAGAATGATTTTCCGATTGTTGGCCACACAAGACAAAGATTGCCTTTTTCCCCACACATTGATCTGGCGATGTGCATTTTCGCTCGCTTTGTCACGGCGCGGTTAGTCGACCGCACAAAGGCCGCTCGCTTTACGATACTCCTAATGCCCCCTACTCCGATGCTCCCGATGCTCCCTAGGTGGGTGTTTCGGATTAGCTTCGCGTAACACTTTACTACCACCATTGGCTTCAATGGTTTACATGGTACTAACGTAGGTTAATAGTATGGCCCTTATACTTAATGGTCAATATCTATAATTGCTGTAAGTATCGTTTTTCAAATATTTAAATATTACAAAATATTCTTGCAATAGATCAATAAACAATGTTTTAAATATTTAAAACTTTATTTATTGATCTATTTGATTTAAAAAACGGCACACCTCCGTCATATTGCGAGAATTTGACTTATAATACTTTTATAATTTAAAATACTTTCATTATTATTTTTTATTAGGATGAAGATACAAATTTAGAAATAAATTATAAATCCGAAATATGAAAACAAAAAAAAATGAGTTGATTTGAATAAAGACCTCTATTTAAAAAAAGAAAAAACCTTCAATTAAGGCGCAACTAAGGGATAACATTAGAAAATAAGTTAAAAATCGCCAATTTTGGAGATGAACCACTAAGTAATTAGACGATTGTGTTATGTAGCTTTATTACAATGAAGACATCTTATATTTCTTGGAGACAAGTTTGAAATGGATTTTCGTTTTAAAAATATAAATAAATAAAAAAAGTGTCCACTTTTATTTTTCGAATTGCATATTGTAGACAAAGTAATAAACTTATCAAAGCCACACTTTTAAATTTTTTACTTATTTTTGAGATAATTAAAAATTTAGGCATAACATATTTCGATTGGACCGTATTGGATTGGATAGAAATTGGATAGAAAAACATGGAAAACTTATTTTTGCATTTTTATTGTGAACCACTTCTGAGAAATTCCATATGCAAAAAAAAAAAATCGACACTTAAGCCAATTCAATATTTAATTATTGAAGTCGGTTAAAAATGTATGTTACGTATGTGCGACTTCAAAGTTTTGACGTTTCGGTTTTGTATGATTTAGCAACTAATAATAAAAAAAATATTATTTATTACTTCTTCACTTGTAGGTTTATTTTGAAAACGGTTTTATTTCTTCGAGTTTTTTGCATGTGTTCTTTTATATTTATATTCTACAAATAATAATTCCTAACGAAATAAGTTATTATGTTAATCATTTTTGCCGCAGTCCTTCTTACTTCTGAACCTAGTATTTAATTTGGTTGAATTAGAGTTGAATATTGAGCACCGTAGCCCATTTAACAAAGAAATATAGTATATTTATTTGTTTAATATTGATATAACATATATTATATCAATTAATAGAGGTATGATTTGATTAGCTTTTGTTTAAGGCATAAGTAGGCTATGTTACTGTCCTTCACGATTCTTATTCTTAGAAGGTGGATGGTTTAATCACAACTTATCCGATAAAAGGTGAATTCGACCAGTGCATTCCAGAATTCAGATGTTGACGAATGGAAACTTTTTGATAAGCCGCGATTGTAATTAATTTCATTGAAAAACTTAAAACATTGCCTAAGGGTTTAGACTGGTTGACATTCGAAAATCGAAATTTGACTCAACTATACACGCCATCTATTTTGTTTGTATTAACTACGCGCAACAAATTAATTAAATCGGTGAAAACCAGCAGATTTGGATCAGGTTAGTATGGGTAGATACATAAATTCGATCGATCGACTGTTTGTTGATAACAAAACCCTGATTGTGCGATCCCGAATAATCGGTATAATTTTTTTTATATTTATAAAACTTTCTATTTTTGTGATTTTTGATGGAGTTGGTATCCCTTTAAATTAATCATTTAAATATTTCCCTTTGGAACTTTGTTTAAAAAACATACCGAGTAAGTAGGTGCCTTTTTTATGAAAACAATTCAATTTTTAATTTTTATTTTTAATGTTAACATTACCTATATTAAACGTTTTAATTTATTATTCCGGCATTTATGATAAAGTTACTTAGTCAGGATTGTTCTATAGAGAAAATATATAGATACCTAATCTTGTACAATTGTTTAGAATCTTCGGTTGTAGAAATCAATATTTTTCATCTCCAAGTGATCAAATCCTCAAATGGCGGTAATAATAAATAAATCAAGAACACAAATTACAACAAAACGATTTCGTTCATCTCGTCGTAATTATTTTGCAATATACTGCCTCAATTCTAGCCTGTGGCAACATGCCGCAGTTGCAATTGATCTGTTTGGTTATGTAAGGTTAGGCTTTGATGTTTCAAGAATCGTTACAGAGAACAGCGCTCTTTAATAATATAACCATCGCGATCACAGGGCCGTTGGGCCGTTAGGTATCTTGGTGGAGAGACTATGTACTTAGTACGTTAACGATGTGGGTGTAGCGAGAAAGATGAAAGAATTAAATTAAAGGAAATTTTCGGGAAGGAACGGTAGAGTGATTCAGATGATTGTGATCGAACGTGCAATAAAACGCTGCCGCGCTGTTCCTTTTCTCCCCTCCCCCTTTCCCCCTTATCCCCCTTCTGCGCTGGGATCATTACAAATAGCTATTACTGTATAGCTACTGTATTGGCTTTAAATAATTAAATAAATTTATAATTAAAGAAAATAAACTTAATAAAACACGCTATCTCTTTTCTGGAACAGAAAACCGAAATCCATGAAAACTTCGTATTAACTAATACTATGTTTACTCATTGCAAATTATGTATGCCATAGACCTTACCTGTTTCCTACCGCATTGTGTGTATGCAGATTTTTCGTAAATTAGTTTCATTATTATGGTGTGTGATATATGTACACATGGTATTTTTTTATTATCACAGCTTAAAAAATTAAAAATAAAATGGTTATAGCATGGTGCAATATGAGATTTAAATTTATCATTTATCATATTTTAAAAAAGAGGTAACCTCTGTTTAACACAAAATTACGTGGTCATGAACCTAACTAATCGGAGAACAAATCAAATCTTTTGTTTGGAGTTAGGCAATTCGTCTCAAACACGACCCTTTTAATTACCAGAATATTTTTTTCAGAATTTTAAAGGTTTCAATATCTGTGGATTTGTTATTTTTATATGTTTGTATATGCATTAAATACTCTTATTTTTAACCTAACTCAAAAAGGAGGAGGTTGTCAATGCGTTTTAGGTATTTATTTTAATGTATTCACTCATTACTGTGGAGTGTGGAGTGGCACGCAGTTTTTTTTTTAAATTTATTCAATCCAAAACAATACATGTGAAATAGCATAAAACAATGAATATATCTAGTTATTAACTATACAAAGTATTCTAAAACTATCTCATACAAAGCAAAATAGATAGGTGGTGTGGATTTTGTCACCCCACTAGTCAAGGTCTGTTGAATATTTATTTAATTTTGAATATTTATTTTGCCTATGATAGGAAATTTATCAGAGGTGGTCCTATTTTACTTTATTTAAGTTGGGCCTCGCGGAAGGTAGGAAAAATAAATGAAATAAAAGTTTTTGTTTAAATGCATTTATGTCGAATTGGTTAAAGCTGTTGCTATTATATTTTTTCAAAATATACTGGAATACTTAGATATCTTATTTCAAATCGAAAAAAAAAATCTCATTACTATACATGTCTTCCTCATATGATTAATATTTAAAAAAATATACAAATACATACTTTTTTTAAATAAATAAACGATAAAAATAACCACTTTATAATAAATCTACAATATAAACCTTACGACCTAATTCTCTATTTTTTTTAGTATGTAATAAAAAACCGATCCAATAAAAAGTTGCAGACATAGTTTCTGTGGTTGCATACGGTGTGTTTCTGCGACAGTTTCATGTTTTGATTATTTACTAAAAATAATAAATTTATTATGCCTATTACTACCTAGAGTTTATTAAATGAGTATATTTTTTTAACGTTACTTCAAAACAAAGAGTTGAAAGTAAAAAGAAATTATTAGAACTTCAGAAAGATTACAAGTAGAATGAACAAATGGTCAAAGCCGCGATACATTAAAATACTTTTCTAGTGCTACATTTATACGGCCAGAAATATATACTGGTTAAACCTATAAGATTGACTATAATAAAATATTAAAACAATGTACCTTGGATGGGCAATGGCCGGTTAAGTATGGTTATGAAATTCATCATCTAATAAATATGTAAAAAACAAAAATAAATTAATTAATGTATAATGTGTGTTAGGTTGTAATGTGGTGTATAGTGTGTTCTGTTATGTGTTTAGCATATTTGTGTGTGTGAATAGTGTGTATGAAAAAATTCGTGTGAGGAAAATGAATGTCTATAGGTTAATTTATATGGTCATTGTGTAACTACGTGTTTAATCATATTTATAAATATATGTGCATATGTGTGAAGTGGCGACGCTGACATTTTTAGAGATGTGGTCAAATATCTAGAACGCGTTGATTTAATATCTTAAGAAATGTATTTTTAATTGACAGCCATTTAGACGTTTAATAATTAAGAACAACATTAGTAATGAAGGGCTGAATGGATGAAGATGTTAACTAACAAATTCATGTTTCTGAGATAAATCGTGTAAATTTTTTGAAAATTTAAATGTATTTATCATACTTATTTTATCATATCATATTTATCATATTTTACTCATCTGTATAGGTATTGAATTGGTCTTTTAATTACACTTACTTTTTTATAAAATATAAATGGTTTTTCATGTATTAAAATATATCTATAACATTCTTCCATGAAAAACATTATAACATTCTATAACATTCTTCCACACACCCGAGAAAAATGTTGTAGCCAAAAGCAAAAGAAGCTATTACCTGCCTTATGTAACCTTCATTCACGGAATAGACAATAAAATGACAATAAAAAAAACAACTAAATTCTCACAACATTACTACTCTTTGTATATTTACTTAAAATATTTTTAAAATAGCTTTTATGTCTTACAATTTCTCTTACGTGAGTAAATCTATTTTTTTCGCACAATTTCTACAATTTTTGCAATTTTTAAAGTTTGCTAAGTTTAAATTGTACCACTTAATAAAATAGAGTTATATAACATTTAATTCTATTTAATTAGGTGGCACAATTTAAACTTATTACTTAAAATAAAAAAAATATGTCTATCTTATAATATCGTAATGTTTCTTTAAAAAAAAGTAAAACAACACATTTGAATTGTAAAATCTTTAATCTTTAAATATTATGCTTCATATACTTTATAAACTTTTATACTTTATTATGCTTTACATACTTAGCTCTAAAATTATTAATTCCACACAACAAATGAACAAAAAATATATACATTCAAATAGGTACGTCAAATAGTTAAAAAGGGTGCCTAGAAGAAGGTATTACGTGTCCATAGATCATTGTTTAGCCTGGATGAAAGCGTTATACTTTAGATAGTTCCTTCATTCATTATTTGATAAATATTTTTCAAAAATGTTGAGGTAAAAGAACAGCATAATATAACCAATAAAATACTTGAGGAGAGGAGTACTGGGTGTAGAATCAGACAACCATAAAAATGTGTTGTCATTGGATCTAAACGAACATGTCAAATCAAACTCCGTGGGATAAGAAAAAGTGGTTCTAATTCAACTTGTAAGATTGACCTATACCGACATACAAACATTGCAAACTAAATAAAAGCTGGTAAAAAGGAGGATATGTTTTAGAAGTTAAAAGAATTTTTTTCAACATAGATTTGGTTTAAAAGAAAAAAAGCACCTTTAACATGCCGGCCATTGTTAAAAATTAACTATTTCAGCCGAGCAAGGTAACGAACGTAGCAAAAATGGTCACGCATACTCGTAGCGAAAATATCGCAGTTACATAACGAATTCAGTTGTAAACACTCGCGTAGGAAAAACAAGTTTAATCAACAGTTTGAAGGTCGCTTTGAAGGTTATAAGTAGATTATAAAATATGATAACCATACCATACATACCAATCAACCATAACTATACCATATCCATCTGTTTGACATTTTTGTACTGGACGTACTGTGTGTATGTACTACTACTAGTAACATACTACTACTGTGCATAATAACCTAATCGGTTTCCCATGTCCTCTCTATGTAGCCTAAGTATATTTTACGCAGAAAAATACGCGTTTTATTTGTTAGTAACAAAAAATGGGTAAAATGTACTACAAATATCTTTTGACCATGCTTTGAAAAAAAATCGCAAGGGACTAAAATATAAATGAATCTTAGTAAATACTTTGTATTACGCAAGCAGCTAGTAAAAGATGATTTCATTTCAGACAGTACGATTTAAAATGGTCGGCACCTGAAATTATTATTTGAACAATAATGCACCTTGTGTAACGGAATAGGTACAACCTTGTGTAACAATAGCGCGAGAGCGAGACGGCATGTCCATTATTTATTTCAATGAATGCCTAACAGCCTTGAAGTCAGAATAAGTAGCAACCTAATTATCCAATTCTTTCGGTTGATCCCTGTATTTTGGATGGCAGTAAACTACTATGTTTTCAGATTGCTGTAGAATGACTAACTAAGGTAATTTGTTGGGTTGAACACAATATTGCCAAGTCTTTGCCTTGATTTTTGCCTGTAGGAGGAGGTTCTTAATTGGACCTGTTTTTTTTAAATATATGTACACTCACGAATCAAGCGATTTCAATATTTTTTTTTTTAGTTTGGCTCATGATAGCGAATTTTTCAGGGAAGACCCCATTTTAATTTCATTGATTTACGTCATGGTGGCAAAAAAAAAGTTTTCCGTTCAAACATTTTAATGTTTGATTGGCGTAAGCGATTTCGATTATTTTCTTTGTTCATTGTAGGCGATTGCTTGTGTCCCAACGGTGGTTACTGTTGCAAAATTCCAGTTTTGATAACACATAGCGACGTAATCACGATAAATGTTTTTATATCAATTATTTTTATGTAATGGCTGCTGAAATAGCCTAAATGAAATCCTACGGAGGTCAAGCTTTCAATTGCATTATATCTTTTACCAGTGTAACTCGTATACTAATTATGTTATATCATTACGTATATAAAAACGTATACAATATTACGTATATAATATTATAATATATTACGTATATAATATTATAATATATTACGTATATAATATCGTATATAATTACGTCATACTAATTACGTGATATCTTTTACCGGCATAACTCGTATACTAATTATTTTTGAATAGCTGAAATGTAAGTAACCGAGATTGTCACTCATTGAACAACTTTTCTAGTTAAAAATAAAACAAATTATTTGTCTGTTTTCAAATTCAAATTCAAAGTTTATATTATCCAAAAATAAAGTATCTGCAACATAACAATGTATTTCATACTTTATATTTGTTGCTGATAAAATTTTAAAACAATCCTATAAACAATCTACACTCACACCCTAAACAGTTAAATATTCTCTTAACTTGTCACGGATTATGTTTTTAAAAATATATACATAACTGTTAGAATGTATCTGACTTAAATAAATAAATGATACTATGGTAAATGTTTGTTTTTTTTCAGGAAAGTGATTTATTTCGGACCTAAGACATATGTATTTCTACAAAAAAATTTTTATAATGTGGATTAAAAAAAATGACATTGAAAATTTAATAAAAAAATAATTAGCAGCATATTAAATATACTTAGATAAAGAAAGTGTTTATTTATAATGACTAATACAATTTCTTACTGTAGTAGATAGATGATAAAAAATAGACATTTTAAATAATAAAAAAATAACGCTGTACGCTACATTTACGCCGACATGAATGTATACAACCACATATAAGTTTATACCGTCACAGAACGGGCTCGCCTAGTGTTGACGGTATAGAAAATCTTTTACACGGTATTATTAGCGTGCTTCGTCACCTTGACATGGCACTCGGTGAAGGTTAATCGTAATAAAGCTATATATGTTATATACTGAGTACTATCATATATTAAGATTTGTTTATAGTTTTACTGTTTATAATACTGTACTTCTGTACTTAATACATCAATAAAAAAAGATTGAGTTGAATTACATTGAAACCCACAACCAAAAAAACTAAAAAATAATCGTACAATATATTTCTATTTGTTAGTAAACAATAAAAAACCAATCCATTAAAATGTCGAAGTTGACGCAAAAACACGCTGTATGTTTTGTAGTCAGTGTAAACATGTCTAATTTTTTTTTTACTCGGATGTCTTTCAAGCTTAACACCAAATATACTCTTTATTTACTTTGCTGGTGGAGCCCATCGTAGTGTATATGTGCAGATGTCTTCTTTTTGGTGGGCGGTTGCAGCGAAGAGACCAACCATGCGCAAACATGCAAGGTGTGCAAGCAATGCTTGTAGCTTATATTAAATGGACCCAGGCACTATTTTAAATAGATACCTATAACATTTTATTATCTCGTTTTTTACTATATCAGTGTTTCAAGAAAAGAATTTTTATCTTTATAAAAATGTTATTTACAAATTTATTTTTCTTTATAATCATCTGTTACATATATAATTATTTGTTTTAATGTGATAGATTCGACAATTGTTTTTCGCTTACAGCACGAAGGTTTTTCAGAAAATAATCAATCACAGAATATAATTTCGAGTAGCTAGTAAAAATGTTTAGATACAGTTTCACCATTTGCACTATTCATTAGCTGAGTTTTAATATACTCGTAACATTAACTTTAAGAACTCCCTATCCCTAGTTTTGAGCTCTAATTTGTTATTTTCTAGTTGTGTCTGTAATATTCTGCTATCTAAATATTGTTATTTTCTTTAATTTCCAATAGTCTTATATCAATTTAATGGTATATGTAGTCAGTATGTTAATTATGGATTTAGTGCGGGTAGTCTGCGTGCTAAGCCTATATATTTAGGGAGATTTCATTTGCAATGTAAATTTTGATATATAATTTTAAAAATAAAAATTGATTCTTTTTATCATACGAACAAAAAACAATATTTTTTTCAAATGAATAAATGTGCACAGAAGAAAAATATAATTTACATAAAACAAACATTCTTAAATTTATTAAGTAATTGCAGGTCTGTATCGATCATTAGTACTTGAATATGCTGTGACTAACATCTTTTATCAATTTTCTTCATGTCATAACTATTAATTCACTTTACAAACGAGATAAATGATTGCATGTTGACATTATTTTGGTAACATGTAATGTACCAGCAATATCATGTAATTATGTGCATGTATCAGTAAATTGCAGAAGGAGTACTAAAAACAAACTTACGAAATATGTTTAAATATTTAAATAGCTACTACATATTATTTACATTTCAAATATGTTTCGCGGATTTCCTCTGAGGCACTTCTCTAATTGCCGACTAACATTGCGTGTGTGCATTGGGTCTATAGAGTGTTCCAACACTCTCATTTGGTCATGGATAGCAGAAGGCTTATTTATTTAAAGGCTGTATTTTAATCCATTACGCTAAATCTGGACTAAATCTACTATAAGTACATATATTTAAAAGTTCCTTTAAGTATTCTGGCTGTATAATTTATTTTAAATTTTAGATTTCCATATCTATAAAATTTAAATCTAACAAATACTTTTATCTAAACTACTAAACTTACTAAACTTTATATAATCGTAAATACCTACTATATATTAATATTTCTAATCTCAAAATTATTGTCATACATATATCTATCTATATATATAAAACAAAGTCGGTTTAGTTACATCATTTATAAATCAAGAACTTCAGACCGATTTTTATTATCTTTGATTTGTTGGATTTGTCTCCGCCCCGAATAGCAGAATAACTATCAAAACATCGGAAAAATTCACGAAAAAAAAATGACGAAGAAAATTTGTCATACATTTTGTATGAAACGGCTTTGTATTCTGTGGAATTCTATTTTCAAACAGTAAGCTGCCTTCGAAGATATTTACTTTGTGAGGTTATCGCATTTGTCATCGTGCGCGCATCGATACATTTGATTTTTGTACATTTATTAAACGTAATTTATTTTGAGTATTCTTAATGAAATACTGAGTTTAATTCAGCTAATAAGTTAACACAACATTTATTGATTCTAAGGAGGTATGAACTTCGCTTGGTCAGCCTGTAATATATTTATGAAAGAAGTAAAATTATCATGAAGTTATGCGCCAGTAGCTATAATTTTCCTTTTGATTCCTAAATTATTTCAATACGAAGAAATAATAATCTTTCAATGTTAACTGTCATTGACATACTCCTATCAGATATTTTTATCCTAGTGTCAGTAACTGTATTATCAGCAACAGGTTTCATTATTGTTCTTAGTTTATATACCATATCCATAAGTATCTAATGCTAGTTGACCGTGGCCGGGCGTATTTTGCTATTTCCGCTTTGCCTTGCCAAGCAAACAGGTTCCTTCCAAATAGACGATAATTATAAAACTAGAATTTATATTACAATAAAAATATAAATAAGCCCAGCCCAAGATATAATTGTGAAAACGTATAAACTCATTTTCGAACATATTCTAAAATAATATGGATCTTTTAGTCGCAGAGAACGTATCGATATCTACAACTTTACTTACTACTCTTTACAACAATAGGGAATAGGCTTGAATTTTCGGATTTTTTAATGAAATTTCCTATAGTCATATCACCTAATAATATTAGTTTCAAAATTACTAAACTACGGTATGTTGTTGAGTTATTACTCAAGTACAACTTTGTAAGTCACGCTAGTATAAAATGCATATTCAAGTATTACGAAATGTAACGCTGACTTAAAGTAAAACGAAAAATGAGACGCCCACTCTCGCCACTCAAAGCAGGAAAGAGGAAAGTATCAATTGCTGCACTCCGCTCATCTCTCCATACAAACGCTGTAGTGTAGGGTCGTGTCTCTTATTTGTAGCTATAGAAGAAAAACAATACTGAGTATCGTTTTATCTCCTAATTATCTAGTCATATATAAAATTAAAATGTAGAATATCAACTTTGTTTAAAAGTGAAAAGTTTGTATTTTTCCATACATTTTATCAAAACTTTAGACGTACCTAAATATTATAATATTTGAATACAAGACTGTGACAATAAGTTGATGCATAGTTCATTTCATAAAGATGCGAATTCACCAAGTTTTTTTTAAATATATTGATTCTGAGTTTTAAGACTATTTTATAACAATCTTTCTATAAACCTTTCTATATCGTTAGCTGAGATATAATGATTAAAGACCACGCGCAGGATAGAGGAAAAAATTTATTGGATAAGGCTCCTTAAGAAGTAAACAGCTAGTATACTCTGTTTATAGAATGTTTTATTTTGTTTGATTTGTTTTATAGTCGTAGAAAGGCGCTGAATAGGGCTACAGTCTGTTTGTCTACTAGTATCTTTCTCAGCTCTATATCATCTTAACGTTTAGTTTTACAAAGTTGTTATGATGATATAAGTTCTGCTTTTCAAAAAACCCTTCATTGGGTTTCACTTAAAGTGAACGTTTAATATATGTATTATTTTGTTAGAAATATTAAAATATAATTTTGTTTTACCTTTATCATATCGCTGAAAATGTACCTAAAAAGTGTGTCCCCCACTTCTTATGTCAAGTTTAGGCATATGAAGAGAGTTCTAAAAATAAGAAAAAAAAACTATGCTTAAGGTCAGATTATTATTAATATTAACATTATTAGGGAGGGATTTTAAAAATATTTTTATTGATTTTATTTTTTTGTGTGTAGTGAGATTTCGTTGTCCGTCTAAGTGGTTAGTTATATAATCAAAGGTTATACAAAGTTTTGTTGAGTGCACCAGATATACATTTAATAGGTTATTTTATAAATATTTAAAAAAATATTGTGTTCATAGCAGCCGTTAAAGATAACGTTTAAAACGTGGCTGTTACGAACGTAAAATAAGATTGTTTTAAATTAGAAAATTGTATATATTTCACTGAAGAAAATAACCCTAAAATTACTACGTGCATAGACAATAGTAGAGAATGTTTTAGATGCCTGTATGATTTTGGAAATAAGCGGACAGTATACACGGTTACCAATTCTACCTAATGATTCAAAGACTTTGGTGGTTAGAAAATTGGTTATTATTTCGGCAATGCTTCTAGGCATGTTTGCGGTTCAAGGTCATAAGTACAATTGAAGCCAATATACTTCATTCCGCATAATTTGTGTCCATTAACCTTGAGAGTCTAATAATATAAATTGGCAATCAAAATATAAACAATTCAATAGGTATTTGTTTGTGTTATTCGCGCATGTTCACGATAAACCGATTTCGGTTATGAGTATTACGGTAGCTGTATAAATATGCGCGAGACGAAGCGTCTAACTAAATAGGTAACCTTGTCTCGTAACGTATTTATTCATTTGTATGCACTCGCCCACAGCCATTCACATCTGCCGACCGATTCTACATAATTCGTTCACCGCAAGGCGCCGCGCCGCAAGGTTACTTCCGTTTGAATATTATGCCAACAAGCTAACAATCTCGATGCCAACTTCCTCAATCAATTCCGCTAATCGTCTAAATACGTTACTCATTAATTTTACTATGGATTTACCTAATTTATTTTATTTATATTACCAATTTTATAAAAGTTCAAGGTAAAGAGGAGTTAAAATAGGTTTTTATAAAAACATATAACTAGTATCTTTTTGTCTGATTGGTAACTGTCGTGATTTTGCTATGGAGCGATGGAAATTATTTCCTGTTACTAAATGTAAGAAAGAAATTAAGTTATTATTCAATTAAACGCCGATAAACAGGTATAAACCACAATAGCTATGTGCCGCAATAATGTGACAATGTTGGTTCATCCTACCCTTGAATACTGCTCAGCGGTATGAGATCCTCACACCCAATGTCTTAAAGACGAATTAGAAGACGAATTAGTTCAGAGTCCATCTGAACTCATTTCAAATCTTAACTGGATGCCACTACTTAGAAGGCGTTTAGAATTCAGATTATCCAATTTATATAAGACCGTGACGTATTAACCATCCTGATCTGATTTAAGCTCCCGACTCTCGCAGCCTTCGTACATTGGTCGTAATGAACAACCTTCCAAGATAAAACCTATATTGAGGAAACATAACATTGGGTTGAATTGTTTTCTTTCCAGAACAATTCGCCGGTGGAATGTTCTTGATATTTTTGAGTATTTGATATTTTTCTGTAGTTATTATACTATACTCGTATATCAAGTTTATCTCACCTACTTAAACCCAACAGTATGACCGGAGTTAGCCTACATATTGTAAATTATAATAATAATAAAGAACCATCCTAGTTTTAGGTACCTACTTATATAGGTATAAATAATTAGGTTGGCACGTAATTAATAGGATAGTGTGGGTGTGAGCGACATCAAAAGCGACAGCGTAATATTACGCGATATCGACCGTTCGCTTAGACAGTGAAAATGGAATGTACCTCGCCGCCCTACATTTTCTTTTAAGGGCACGCACACATACAACGGAGTGTACATACGACCTACATAGGTGGGGTACATCGAGTTGCGCAATCTCGTGCAAAATTACAGCCGTGTAATCGTCTAAACTTCAATAGTATTTATATATCATATCTTACTAACTATTATGTAATTTGACTTATATTTGATGATTATTTGTTAATAGCGGCAAATCGCCAGAAAAGATAAATGCGATAATATTTTTCCATATTGAAAAGTTTATTAATTTTTTCAGGCGATTTGCCGCTATTCAAAAAACAATCATCAAATACAAGTCAAATGTCTTTAAAGCACAATTATACAGTTATGTTATAATGTATATACCATCAAGTACTATTTATTAGTATTTATGTATACACAATTATGTATTGTCAAAGATTGTGTCATTTATCTTTTCAAGCGATTGGTCGCTGTTAAAAAACAATCATCAAATATATAAGTCAAATACCTTTACAACACAATTATACAATTATATAATTATGTATACACAATCAAGTACTATTTATGTATTATCAATATTTTACAATATTTCATAATAAAGAAAACTGGTTAGTTCATTTTTTTGTACCGTCACTGGATTTAAACCGATATCATGCGATCTCAAGTCCAAATAATGTTACAATTTTATTTTATAATTATAAAAGTACTAGCTGACCCGGCCACGCGTTGCTGTGGCTAAAGTTTTTGTTATATTACATTATAGTAAACAATCTAAGAGGAACAATAAGAGAACATCAGTCACGGAGTCCACTATGCTTTTTCACACAGATGGTATTTGTAAAAAAATATGCTGATCTCCTTATTTGACTTTCTACTACTATAACCCTTTAGTACAATGAAATTATTTACGAACTAAGACGACAATGATGATGTTGGTATACAAATTCACTGGATTGAGATTTGAAGGGGAAGTACGTTGAACACAATTAATTAAAATGTTCTTACACTTGATACTAAGCAGAAATCAATAGGTAAAAAATAAAAATTTATCAGATTTATTATTTCCATTTAATTTTATAACAAATATAAGTATATTACAGTATAATACAGTAAATAACATGTGACGCTTAAACTCATGAATGAGGTAGGCAAGGCAGACAGTCTTAAACTTTTAAACATTAATATCTTTTTTTTTGAATTATAAATACTTTCAATTTCAATTTAATTTAACACCAATCGGTGCACAATGTTTTTGGTTAACCTGTCTTTAGCTAACACAAATAGATTCGACGGTTTCCCAACACGTGAACACGCAACATATAGTTGCCCATGAGAAAAACATGGATTTTCCAAATCTAAACCACAAATGGACATTGTTTGACCTTGAGATTTATTTATAGACATGGCGAAAGCTAAACGAATTGGAAACTGTAGCCTTTTGAAGGGTATGGTAGAATCTGATGGTATCATCGGAATACGTGGCAGCAGGACCACTTTTCCTTTAAACTTCCCAGCCAAAATGGTTGCTTCAAGAATGTTTCCGGTGATCTTTTTGATGACCAAACGCGTACCGTTACATAATTGAGGTGGATTCAAATTACGGAGGAGAATAATAGGGGAACCAATCTTTAATCGAAGATTATGTGGTGGCATTCCAGGGATATCTAATGAATTTAAAAATTCAATCGGAAAATTTACACTTTCATTTTCATCAACAACAGTATCGATTGATTTAAAAGACATCAGATCGCCTGGTAACAACTGTTGTATCTGGAAGTTAATTTCGTCAACATCAACGTTTTTGGCTGCCAAAATCTCCCGTTGACTAAGCCATTCATGATTCAAATAATTATTCTGTATATCCGGGAAAATACTCTGAATCAATTCAGTTTTATCCTGAACAACAGTGCAAAAATTGTCTGGTAGTTTAATGCATTGCGTATTTGGTTGCAGTTTTATTTTACCGTTCCCAATATCTAGTAGTTGTTCGGAAAATATTAGTGCTGATGGATCATTTTGCAATTGTACTCGCATATTTATGGTCAATCGAAGTGTTTCAACACTTCGCCATAAGAATGATTGTTTCAAACATGCATTAATCTCATCCGCGAAAGTAGAGCGAGGTATAACCGGTAAGGTCTGCCGGAAGTCACCAGACAAAAGTAAGATAGCACCACCGAAAAGTTTATTATTGCTGTTTAAATCTTGCATAGTTCTGTTTAATGCTTCAAGTGAATATTTGTGTGCCATTGTGCACTCATCCCAAATTATTATAGAACTCTTCCGCAACACTGCAGCTATTCCACTATTCTTTTTGATGTTACACATTGCATCTGGTTTATTATGAACGTCCAATGGCAGCTTGAATGTTGAATGTGCTGTTCGCCCACCATCCAGTAAAGTAGCCGCAATGCCTGACGATGCTAATGCTAATGCGATGTTTTTGTTGCGACCGTATTTTGGCAAGAATCAACGATATTAAAAATGTCTTACCGGTTCCACCGGGTGCATCCAAGAAAAAAAAACCGCCTTGTTCAGCAGCAACAGCCAGCATAATCCGATCATAAATAATTTTTTGTTCTGCTGTCAGTAATGGTTCACTGTTCATGATAATTGTTGCTAAACTTCCATGGTCATATTGATTTTCTCGTTGTAAATCGGTATTGACTAAGTCGGTGGCTGGACGATTAGGTGATGGCATACCATAATGATTAAGTGGTAAATTTGAAATAAGAACACATAAATCCTCGATCAAGACCAATGCTTCATTGTACATCTCTGGTGTATAATCTATGTTTTGGCATTGATTTGTTTGTCTAATTCGGTGCAAGATGTCTTCTGTCATACAATTTTTATATTTTTCCCACAAAGTTTGTGCTTGCGAGGGATAACATGTCGCCAAAATAATTGCAAACAACTGACGAATGTTATTCGGTGTTGATGTCAACGCAGCATCAGCAAGCGTTAAGTCCCAATGGTTATCGTCTTCTAGCAATTGCAGTTCACGACATGCATCCTGGTATGTATTGAATACTCGACCATTAGCTGTTCGTAAAAATTCAAAAGACGTTGGTCCGGGAACATTCACCAATAACAAACGTAAATAGAAGCACTCACGTTGCTTTGGATGTACCGTGTAAAGTCTCCCCAATGTCTTAGCTTTGAATATGCCTGTAATGGAAGGATGTGGTTTTCCTTGTTTCCGTGGCTCCCATTTTTTACTGGATTTGTTCCATGTGAAATAACGTGGAACATCACCATACACCAATGTCTTCGCGAATTGGCCAAAAACATCAGGTTTTTGACACAATGTAAAAAATTCAGTTAGAGTCGTTTTCGGAGCTTCGAACGCTCTTTGGAGAACATTTTCTTCAGTGAAGTATACACGTTGACCGTTTTCAAGATGTATTGCCAGATGTTGGACAGCAGGATCTCTTTCGTGGATGGGAAAGCTGAGAATATGCCAAATAGCTTCATTGCTGCTAATGTATCTGCCCATTTGGTATCGTGCTATTTCGTCATTTTTATTTATGTTTTTTACTTCAAATATGGCCAAATCACTGCCTTTGTTTACATATTTACAAATATACTTAATTGATTTAACAGAACTGCAAAGCTCAACATTGATATGAGCTTTGTAAGTTTTTGAAAGTAGTGGTGAGTATGGTACCACCCACTGATTATCAAACTCAACTTGATTTGGAAAGTTCGGCAGTCGCATTGTAAATGTGTGGCCACCATTCTCAGTACTTCTGCGGCGATACATTGGATAACCATCAATATCCGTGATCGTGTCATTCGTATGCGGCTTTGGGAAGTTTTTTTTACATTTTCCATTTTCCATGCACGGTGACGTCATGTTGAAAACACCGCATGGCCCATGGATCATGTGTTTGGTGACAATATCAAATAATTCTTGATCAATTAATGGGTCTGGAATTTCGGCTGAAATTATTTGATCGATTTCTTCAGGACGGATTCTATCTTTAAGCCAAACCAAAATGTGGGCATGAGGCAAACCTCGCTTTTGCCACTCTATCGTATACAGCCAACAACGTGTGATACCAAAAATTGTTAAATCATGTTAAATCATGACGATGAATGGCTTGTTGTCCTGGCAATAGTAAAGTTTGTATCTCTTCCCAATTCGGATTACATGTGAATGTAATAAATAAATCCGGTCGGCCGTAATGACGTACGTAAGTCATCGCATCTTGTATGTATTCCTGCATGTTCCGTGGACTGCCGATGTAGCTTGAAGGTAAAATGAAAGCATTACCGATGTCATTGGGATTTAAATTTCCATCGATGTTTCCAGCAACAGCATCTCGTAAGTGAATATATTATTCCGATCGTAGTTTTGACGTTTGCGTTTTGACGTTTGCCGCTCGCGTTGTTGAGGTTAGATTTTTTCGGTGGCATTTGACTGAAAATAATAATTTTCTTGTTCTTATGATATTCTCTTGAAGACGTTCGTTACACTGTTTTTGAGATTCTTGTGCATGACCTGCTGTCCTGATTCTTTGAGCTAGATTTCTTGATTCAATTTGTTTTGCCAACTGATGGGCTCTTTTAATACGTTTGCGTCGAATAACTGTCACTGTCAAATAATAACAGACATTAGCGCCATCAACCCAGTCGAAAGGTATCGACATCTGTCAGTTTTATGACTGCCAAATAATAACGGACAAAAAATTAGCGATAAATTAAAATTGCGACTATAATTTGAGATTTAAACTATCCTATCTCTCAAGTGCACATCGAACTGCACATGGTGTTCAAATTTTATTATAATCGGTTAAGTGGTTCAGCCGTCCATTGAAGACAAACATTGTGACACGAGATTTATATATATTAAGATGTGTACATCGACAAACGCCCTACAAAGTGAATGTTACTTTTTTTATTGTATAATACATAAAAACGTTGTTTTTACCGATCTTTCATTGTTTCTAAATAAATGTACTTTTATAGACACAACTCTTTGTTTATAAGTGAATCTAAAGAAAGTATCTATATTAGTACCTATTTGCGCGCAAATTAGTACCTATTTAATATATTAAATAGGTACTAGCTCCGAAATTATTTATTTAAATTACATGGTGTAAATGAAAAATATAATATACACCGAATGCTTAAGTTAACTAACATATTTACTAAATTAAGGATTAATAGGGTGTTATTCAAAAAGTCTTCGTAACTCCTATTTTTAATCAATTTTAATTATTCAATTTTAATTTGATTATGCAGCTGGCTGTACAAGAGCAGACAGCAATCTAACCTGTTGACATTCGCCGATGTGTGCGTTCGTTCGTCATAGGAAAAACACGCAGAAAACCTTTTTGTGTGTACTAGTAAAAGGACCGAGGAACCCATATGACAAAAAGCTTTAGGGAGCAGATAAATATTACTATTATGGGTAAATAAAGAGCTAAAAATAGCGTTTAGGTAGAGAATTTTATAGGGTGTGGACATACAATAAGTAATTACTAAATTTATATATATATTTATTATTCAATAATAACAAAATAAAGGACACAACAGGACAACAAACAAACAAACCACAACATCACTTAACAAACGTGTTTTTTGTTCAAGTAACAAAAGGACACAATTGTCCTTTTGTTACTTTGGTTCAGCATTTTCATAGTCGGTCAGTCCTTCAGACCTATTGTTTCAACTAGAAAATATGAAACAACAGCTTGATGAGTTTTTGAGTATCTTTCCACTCTTGAGAGAAGCTTATAGCACTTTTAAATATTATGTTTGAGCAAAATAGGACCTCATACTCAGCATAATCTCATATTTAATAATTAAAATTAACTTTTGGCCTCACTTTTTCACGGACATAACGAATTTTATATTCAATGTTTATGTGTGTGTGTGTGTTTGTAGTTTTATTCATTGATATTTATTTTATAAAATTAATAATATATGTATTCAAAACAATTTTGAGATTAGCAGTATTAAATTTATGTAATATTATATCTATTTAGGCATGTTTTTAAATATGAGACATGAGATATGGTTCGATTACAATCTAAATTTTTTCGTTTTCCATTTGACTGATTTTCAATATATCACCCAATATTACAATACAAAATACAATAGTAAAATTATTCTAGGTAACGTCATTTATCATTCTAAAGGTTTATTTTAAGCGAAGTTATCAATAAAACTAAATTTGTCAAATAATATAGGCTTTCAGGCAATACCTATATACGCAAAACGACCTTTGACTCGTAATTCCAAAATCTCGTTTCAAACACGCATCGGTCACGTAATTTCCAAGGTATGTTAGATGTTAATAAGGAACTAATAAATAATTTTAACCAAATAAATCTACAAATAAAAAACTAAGAAATAATACAATAAACTACCTATTTTTTTTAGTAAACCTTGAAAAAAACCAACTCCCCAAAACGGGGAAGCAGGTTTATTCGAAGAATGGTGTGTTTCTGCGGCGACTTATTTCCGAAATTATTACCGACAAGAAAATATGAGCGTGTCGGAAAATCTGGCTGTACAACATTACCGGATACTAAATTTGCAACACAAATATTTGATTAACCACGATTGTTATATAAAATAAATCATTTCTGATTACATACAGCCACTTAGTACAAAATGGTGCACTAATATGGTTTGTTTTTAAATTGCTTCTGCCTTTAGCTTAAAAGGCTCCTTTGGCACTCGTCACTGCTGCTCTCATTTTCAGTCTATTTAATGGACCTTCTAAACCCGTACAAAATTAAATTACCAAAATTCAAATTCCGATTTTAACTAATTTAATATAATTGATTACCATTTTCAATAAGAAAACATCAATACCACGTGGTTGAATATCTTTGTGTATTCTCCGCAAAAAAACTCAAAGTCCCAAAGTCACGTTCACCAAAGGTCCGTTGCTGAGTAGTAGGATAAATAATAATTCTGTGAATTTCGAGCAGTCATTTCAGCTCTAAAAATCACATTCGAAATTTGAACTTTAAAATATAATTCTATGGTATTCTATTTCCTAAAATATTCATAATGTTCTTTAATCCATGAAGAGTTTTCGCTTTTTCTCGGTGTATGCGATAAGAAAACCGGCGTTACAGAAACAAGTTTTATTTAAAAAAAATTATTGGTAAATATAGCCATATTTTGAATAATGCTGGAATGTATATTTTTTTTAGCAAAAGTTTTCAAATTAAAATAACTATAAAAAGCAATTTAGTTTCAGAAATGAAACTTTCCTCACTAAAGAAAGAAAACCTTTCCTAAAGAACGAATGAACTGATAAAGGGATTATTTAGGACTTTTTTTGCATTATTAACAACTCAAAGGGTTTTTAATTGAAATGTTGCAATTTTAGAACTCAGGTTATCATATAGCATTATAGCATCCATTGGGGACGCATGTAGCCTCGTTGGGTCGTTCTGGCCCAAAGGGTCTACAACTTAGAGAACGAAGCAACCCAATTTAAGTGCCTCTGCCACGGGTCGTCTTTTCACGGCGGGGACAATAGATTGAAGAATAGAAATTTTGTTTTTTTTTGTATACTTTATTAGATCTCTTTAAATATTTATTTCTCTGGGTTGTTAAATTAAATTTGTTTTATTTTGTTTCTTGAAAATCTTTTTGTGCAATTTTATTTTATTGTATTCATTGTCTATTTTTTTCTATCTACATTGTTGTATATTAAAAGCTATTATGTTATTCCTAAGTACATTTTTGTATATATTGGAAAATAAATCTATCTTATATTATCTTATCTTATCATAATACATAACCTTGCAATGAACTTAATACTAATAAACTGTTATTAAAACGTGTTGCATCTCCTTGGAACAGCCCATTGTGCTATTAGAGCGTTGCAAAAATCAAACACATTGCACGTGATTACGTATTACAATAACCTGAACTTTTATTAATAAACATGTTAATAATATGGTGTATACCAACTCATTAACTTCATGTCAAATTATTAATTACAATAAAGGCTCAGATTTGACATTTGTTAAAATATCCGCCTGATTCATCTTTTTTGGAATACATAAATGCGACGAGATTCGCGATCTGAGGGTTTGTTTGACTCACGTCTAATATTTCATTTGCACATGCGAAGCATAGTTATGCGTGCCAATAAAATGTTAGGATTAGTACTTCGAACCAGCCGATCTTTGAGTTAGCCAAATTTGATCTCACTATTTGATTGCACATGAGTAGAGTATAGTCCTCATGAAATTACTTACTATAATATACTGGAGGTTACTCAACGGAGGTTCCTAAGATACTTTATCTCCGTTGGTATTGGTATTATCTTGATTTTTTCCCCCAATAAGTAATCATCAGCATTTGTATTAGGGATGTTAGGCTTTAATACTCAAGTTCACACTATTTTTTCGCGGATTCATCTTAAATCCCACAGTACTTGGAGAGATTGGTTTCTATGTTCCGGACCGTTAGACCATATCGCGGAAACACCGTACCTACGCACGTCGTATACAAGTATAGTCCAATTGAAAGAGCAGTTAAATTCCATTTCTGCAAAGATAGATATATTCGTTTGTTCGCTAAATTGGATTAAAACCCTGCTGTCTTGTAAGGTCAGTGAGAAATAATAATTTGTTATTGTTTACCTGGGAGCGTTATTTTTAATTAAAGGTACATAGTATTTTTCTTGATTATTTGTGGTTATTCTTTGTTTATGTTTTCAATATTGTTTTTTCTTTAGTATTATAATGTTCTTCTTGCATGTTATAAATTAAATATGTGGTAGTCAAAGCTGTTAAATAAATAAATAATTCCAGTTACTTGATTTTGCGATTACTAGGGGTATTTGTAAAGATGGTATATAAAAATTTGAAATGATTTCTTGGACCAAAACGTAAATTTTACGTGTTAATATTAAACGAATATTGTAGTAACGTCTTTGTTTTAAGCGCTCAGTTGTAGTTGTCGCCGCTCGCGGATGACCAGTGGTCTGATTTAGGTCACGGTCACCACAGTTACCTTGCCTAAAAAAAAATAATAGTCTGTTAGAAGTGGTAGTTGAGATCGTGGTAGACTAGTGGTTAAGGGGTTTGACTATTGACCCCTTGATTGGGTTTGTATCCGCACAATACAGTCATGAATCGCCCCGGACTAACACAAATAAAACACAATACATAAAGATAGATTTTATATTGCTTATAAACTAAATATACTTATAAACGGAGATGAAAATTAACCTTAAGGACTGTCATAATGATTATTATATAATCAATTGATTATTGTAATTATTAATAGTTTTTCTAAATCTTTTTCTCATCTCTTGTATCCGTTGTGTTTCCTCGATTAAATAAATAAATAAATAAATAATAATATCACAATGAATAAATAATGGATTAATCACTAACAGATTCCTACTGCATAACGAACCGTTTAGTAAGAGTGGGACTAGTGCATCGGGCCTCGTGCATTAATTAGCATATCGATATTTCAAAGAAGTATTTGTACCTAAATACCGAAACTAAATTGATTTTGAATTTTTAATGGATTTTATCGTGAAGATATTTTCTGAAAAACGATTTCATGGTCGCAACATTCGTTTCAACCATGAAAATTGAACTTCAAGATTACTCTGCCTGCCCTCGCACCGAAACCATTACACAAAACAAACATTATTACATAAGTAGTTTATGAAAATTTTTAATGATTGTGTGAACGCTAAGTGAGCCGTTAGTAATAGTAAAGTGGTATTTTGTACCAAACAACCCTTTGTGTGATATACCTAAGCAAGTTTTTATAAAAATAAATATTATTCTCCCAGATACAAAAAGTTTTACGCACTGATGGAAATAAAAAAATATTGTTTTCTTGTTCGTTTTCTCAATCTTACTTAACGTTTAAATAATAAATAATAATACATACACAATTATAAAGAAATCATATTCCGTGTTACACGCATGAAATTTATAATGCACTTAAAATGATTAATCATAACTGAAGGGCAAGCTGAAAATAAATGGCAAAATAGGATAAATAATGGTATAGCTTGATTAGATACGCCTGCATGGACATTTTATACTTAAGAATTCGGATATAAAGGCAAGTGTTTTAAATATATATAAGAAACAGTTAGACAATAGGGTTGAGATTATTTTTTTGTTTGTATTTGTGAATATGTTTGTGTATGTATATACGTATGTGTTGCACAGATGACATTCTTATTTTTCAATGGGTATTCGTAGTTCTTCTACACTCATAATTTGAATTTAAATGCAATACTGAACTGTATTAAACTGTTTTCATCCAACACTCACTCATTAATAACCTGTCGCACAAGAACTCACATATATTAAAAAAACAAAAAAAACCTACTCTATCTAATCATAAATCACAAGTTTGACAAATAATTGTAAAAATATTTTAATTAAACTTTGTAAGAACGTTATTGAGATGATAGTACTACATTGTTGGAATTTAAAATAGGTTTTTTTTTAGGAATAATGCATTATGTAAAAAACATAGATTTTTATCTTTTCAATAAAAAAAAATATTTCTTAACGCCAAAACTAAGACGAAAAGTTGACATCTGACAAAGCATAATTTCCAAAGTAATCCATTTTCCAATTAAGGACTATGTTAAAACGTAGGTTGGTAACAACAAAAATATCAATACCAGCCAATACCTGTCAATACCAGCAATTTTACCGTGGTAGCTCCAATATATTATAATTATTATTTTTAATAAAAAAATATATGTATATTTTTAGTAATAAATATATTAAATAGTCACGATTTATAGTTTAAAGCAATAACTGTAAATGGTTTATAGTGTAAAGTAAGTAAAATAACATAACGTTCATTTTTAAAAATGTCCAAAATATAAAATACTTATTAGGGCAATCTTTACGAGCTTTTATTTAGCTTGCAATGTTTGTAAATCGGTTTAGGTCAAATTTTGCAAGCTGAATTAGAACCACTTCCTCTTAATACTGCGGAGTTGAAATTTGTCATGTTCGTTTAGATCCAATGACAAGACATTTTTATGGTAGGAATGAGCTGATTCTACACATAGAATTCTACTCCAGACGAGCAAACAATTTTGTATGCGCATTCAAGCACTTAATAAACGCTTGCTTTTTTTTATATGTATTTTTACTGATAATTTATTGTAACTTCTGTTTAAGGTTCAATAGTTTTGCGTTGATGCCAGCTAAATTGTGAGATTATAATAACAGCATATGTTTATTTAGAGGTTCAAACATCTCAAACATCTCTGTTACGTTCTTAAAATTAAAAACGACTATTTTTATAGTGCAAATAAACAAAATATTTTTGCAATATTTAGAATAGCTAAGACACATAACAATAATAAAAATTATTTTAAGTAGACCATAAAATACATTTTTTTTCAGTGAAGCCTATAACTTAACTAAATTAATTACAACACTCCCTATTATAAGCAAAATTTTATTGCATTATTTGAATATGTTATATTATTTAGTTGAAACTAAATTATTAACTAATTGAGTTATAAACAAATAATTACTGTTATCTATGAAATATGTCAGCACTACTAAATTTGGTTTTATATGTTTGGTTTGGTAAGTATGACATCTCGGTACATGGAGATAATATGTTGGAGATTATTAGTGCGCATTCAAATATGGACATGAAGATGTTTGCAGCAGGTAATTTTGTAAAGAAAGGGAATTTCGGCAATAATACGCCTTATTTAAATGCGAATTATAGTATAATATAGCAACCTGATCTAAAATGAATGCATTTTTTAATATTAATTTAATTACGGTTGAAAAATGAACTCTCACTATTATTAAACACATGTATTTCATAATAGACCAAAAGCTACGCTATGTTTTGCATCTCATTGTTATGTCAACATAATACGTAACATAATTAAATGCCCATATAGAAAGGATTCACAGGAGGCGTCATTATTCCGGCGGATAACAGTAGCGCCTACGCAATATTACTATCGATGTATTATCGATACCAAACGTGGACTTGGTCAATCCTGAATCGAGCACGATGGGATACATAGTTTGAAATCAAGAACAATTGTGGTTGTTCTATTGTATTTTGTATATCGAAATATAATAATACACGTATGCTTTCGTTTTTTACACGTTTTGTTTTGTAACAAAACGTGTCAACCGTCCGCGTGCTTTCAACGTTACGTTTACCATATGTCAATATGGTAAATAGATGAGTTTCATAAATACCTTCGTTATTTATCCCTTTACTGATCTCCTGTAATTTTCGCTTCAATAAGGGGCCTCGCTTGCATAAGAGGTCCGTGAGCTTTTACTCTGAGACAGCGCTTCACAGATTCACAGATTGTTTATACGATGTCTGAACTCACGCACACGCACGTTTTATCTTTACGGCTTTATTTCACAGAAAATTTAAAATTTGATATGCTACGCTATCTTAATATAATTTTGACAATATTTTCCTAACTATAAAATCATTCGCTTGTTTTTTTTTACTAAAACTGTTTATTTAAAAGTACATAATTAGATAATAATACGTAATTACTTATTTTAAAAAAAATGTAAAATTTAGTAAATCAATAAGATATTAATTATATATTTAATTAATTTATTCTACACTGGAAAATTTTGCGATGACGGAGTGTAGGTGACAAAGAAATCGTGTACTCGAACCTATCATATACCGTGGGAGGGGAACAGTACACGGAGCCTGTTAAACGAAGTCTTAGTATAGTTTGAATATATCTTGCAGGTGAATGGCCTAGTTTAGTTAGTACATAAGTTTAGAAGATTTGTTACTTTGCAACCTCACTCATGGAAGTGCCTAGTTGATCATTTATTACATCCGTGCTTATTATTATTTTTAAATTTATGAATATTTTATAAATAATTCCTAATTGTACACGACATATATAATGTAACTTTATCCAACTATTTATTTCAGTCGCTAAGCAGTTAAATATGCTGTTAAATAAAAGCCAGAGAGTTTCGAAACGTTTAACTTCAGAGGTGCTCTCCTGAAATTTTTCTTTTTTCTGTCTTTATGTGTATACTGATATTTTTACCCCGATGACGTGTTGTAACTAAAGATCCAATATTACAAATACATAAATCTCTCATACATTTACACGCCCTCAAATAAGCACCGTTACATCAATAAATTCGACTGTAGACACATATAACAATCATAATCTATATATATTTTTAGAATGGAACACAGTCCTAAATTTCCCATACTACCTTAAAATTACCATGAAAATGTTAGTAATCCATAATTGGTTTTATATACTAGTAATAAATTCTGTTTGTAATTATGTAAATTAATACTGTTGGATTTTTCAAGAAAAATACATATTTCAGCAGCCATCGGTAATAATAACTAGTGATTACACAGTATTAAATTAATTTTTAAGATTATGATTAATCTACAATCATCATCAATCATGAAAGGAAATAAAAATATGAAATATAAAAGGAAAGCACAGATTATTGAATCGACCATCATATCAGCCACTGTCATCTTTATTCTTTAGAAGCCGTGAAGTAGGATTTGTAAGGTCGCATCTCTCAGACAGTTAGGCCTATCGACTGTCGCGTGGCAGCGCATTCGGCCCTACGCTATAATCGCACCAACTGAGTATAAAAATATGAATGAAAATAGAAATATCATCATTTCTGGTACATACCAGAATATTTTTAAATATTGTTAAAATCTTTTAATTTAAATCTATAAACCTCATAAACTTTATATCTACATAAGTTTTAAATAAATTTAGTAGAAATAATTCAAAAACAATACTTAAATCAGAGAAGGGTTTTATGTAATTTAGATACGTGTAAAATCACAATGCATATGTATTAAGGGTATTAAATATTAATTAAGATAATGTTCATAAAATTGCACATAAATTTGAAAACTGATGCATACGGAATTTGTTTAAATGAATATTTCTAGCTTTACTTTTAAAATATTAAATATTAAAAAAAACACTAATGTACAATTACTTAGTTAATGAAGAAATTTTATTTAAAATCATGATTATTCAGAAATTTTAAAGAGTTAATAAAGGTTTTTATTATACTCTCGTAATATTTCATGAAAATTATACTTACAAAAGTGTAAAATAATGTACATATATTATGAAGGTTATTTGATAATTTTAGATGTTCTTACTTTTTAATTTATAAATAATATTAGATATTGTTACGATATGGTATCTTTGGTCTTAAATTATTAAAAATAACGCGATAAATTAAGATCAATAAAAATAGAGTAAAAAAAAAATCTAATTTTTCTAAACGACGTATTTTTTATTACTATAGCGTAAGTTAATATAAAACGTATTTTTATTAAATGTCTATTTTTAGATCCAGACCAAAAAACATTTATGCAAAACGACTTAGTGTGGTATTTGTGCTACCAGTATAATAAATCTAACCAACAATTTCTGTATCGACACAAACAAAAACTAATTGCGATCATTTACTCATTTGATCATGGAGTTAAAAGGCAAAATCCAACACATATCGGTTTTTTAAAACTATTTTAGTAAACTTATTTTCATTAATAGAAATTCTACACATTAAATTTAAATTTAAATTAAAAGCATCTGGGTTCAAAAAATAAATAAATACCTTACCCTCATTAAATGTATACTACATCCACCTTTCGCAATGTTTGTATGGAACAAAACAATAAAATCACAACAAAACCACAATATTCTCACTAATAAAAAAGCATCTATTTGCAAGTTACTCTATCATTGTCACTATTATTGTTTGATAAGTACATTGGTAAATTTCAGAACTATTAGTCAGTTTCGCTAAGCGAAGATAACACTTATATGGAAGGGCTATCCTTCCAAGAAACTTGCCTAATCCGATCTACAACTGGGTACACCGCATTTACGTGGCATCTGTAAATAAAAATATATATTTTCATATATTATTTTAGTTTTTAATGCTAAAAGTTATGTATTAACACTGCATAGTACATCAATATAATGATTAAACCTCTTACCTCGTCTAATTCCGGTTTCTTTACTATATTTCGTCACAAGGCGGTTAACGCTTCACCAAATATCAAATCAAATAGACTTAAATAACCATTAAAGCAAGTTTAAAATAAAAAAAACACAGGCACAACCAAACAAACACAAACATAGCAATGAATGGCAATTGACAGTTGACACGCCGCTAGAGCGAACGACCTAACTCAACGTTGTCGTTTCTACCTGGTTCCCGGCTTGTAGAAATAAAGATAGCGGTGTATCAGCACATTCGACTGCGTAACGGAAAAAAAAATATTAATTATCTGACATATACGTAGATACTGCCGAATTTAGGTCAAATGAAGTACCACAGCGGGCTACTTTATTTGTGTCGGGCTGAAACACCTACTCACCAACGTTAAAAAATATGGAATATCGTCGACCGGACTAATTTAGAATATAGCTAATGAAGCAATTTGGTTGCTTTAATCATTAAGTGACTAGTAGAAGCAGCAGAAGAGATAGGTAGAGGGAATGAAGAGGTCGAGGGATTCAAAGCTTACGAAGGGGAAGGAATATAGGAGGAAAAAATAAAACCGAAAAACCCACGACAGGTTGACGTTTTGGTGGATCTGTTTTTTATTGTTTACTAACAAGCAGAAGTTTATTGTATCTATTATTTCATAATTTTTTGGTTGTAGAATTATTTTGAACTCGGTTTTATTTTTTCTATATTATCTGTAAGCTGCATGCTTCAATTTTCGGATTTTGCTTATTTGCAGTTCCTTACCTATCCCCCTCTTCTAACCCACCCTTCTTAATAAATTCTCACTTCTTATTCGTTTTCACTCCCCTGCCCCTTAGCCCTTCCTTCCGTAAGCTTTGATCCCCTCGTTCATTTCATGCCCCCCACCTCACTTCTGCTAGCCACTTTAGAAACGAATCAACAATATAGGGGATAATATTGCTGTTCCCTTCTACTTACCTCCTTTTCGATAGAGTAGATTTCTGGGAATATTTCCAATTCCTTTAACTAGCCACTTACCTTATTGTTAGTAGAAACCCTGTAACATCGCATTTTGTATTAAACGAGGTAACTTTCTCTTTTTCTTTACGGTTTAGGTAACGAATCACGAATAAATGTTATTTTGACAGAACGGTTTCCTAATACGCACATTAGCATGCGGGTTCTATAACTCTTCAAAACCACCACCTATTCAAAACTATTTTTAGTATCTTTATAAATATTTCGCTATCCTACGCTTTATCAAAAAATAATAAACATTTCTAAATTTTTCAATATTGTCAAAGATTGTGTCATTTATCTTTTCAGGCGATTTGCCGTTATTAAAAAACAATCATCAAATATATATATGTATATATATATATATATATATATATAATTGTATATATATATATATACTTATTATTGTTAGTCACCAGATGGAGAAAAAAAGTAGAAGAAGATAGAGATTGGTGAGTACATCTGCTGGACGTTTCGGAGCTCCGTGGCCCCTTCTTCAACAGCTAAACGACTAACGCTAACGCTCACAGCTAACAGCTAACGTTTAGCTGTTGAAGAAGGGAGCTCCGAAACGTCCAGCAGAGGTACTCACCTAATCTATATCTTCTTCTACTTTCCATCTGTTTACTTAACAATAACAAGTGTTTAAACAACCGAAAAATCTTTTAAAGTATTATATATAATTGTATAATTGAGTTGTAAAATTATTTGACTTATATTTGATGATTGTTTTTTATTAACGGCAAATCGCCTGAAAAGATAACACAATCTTTGACAATATTGAAAAATTTTGAATAAATTTTTAATTATTTGATAAATTGCTGGATAGCATAATATTTTATAATGATTCAGTTTCGGTTGCTTGGCTTCTTACTGCGTGGCCGTGAATGATTAAATGTTAAATGTGATTTACATAATCACATTTCGTATTTAATATTCATATTTACAAAATATAATATAGAGATTTATAGGTAAGACTACAATTTTTGCGTACTTTTTGTTTGTGGTGAAAAATTTGTACAATAGATAAAATGCGAGCTTTAAAGAAAGGTTAGATCAAAAATATATAATATATGAGTATCAAATACAAATGATGCTCACAAAGTAAGACGATATTCAACCTTTAATCTTATTTACCTAAAGAAAGAAAGGAGATAAAGGAATAAAAGGAAAGAATGCGAAGAACGGATTATTTTTAACGATAAAAACATAATCTTCAAGGAATAAACACGATTAAGCGCAACGAATCAAAAAACAGTGTTTTCGTTTATTTTCACGTTGTGATTGTATTCATATAATTATAACTGTAACTACCTACAATATGGTAAAAATAATTATATAGTAAAACAAACAGATTTTAGGGTTTTTATTATTTGTTAACATTATAAAGCTAACTAACTTTGGTGATATTGGTGGATATGGCTGTCAATTTTTTTTTATTATGATTTTAGCCATTTTTTATTTAATTATGAAAAAGGTCTAAGGTTCGTGGTATCTACACAAATAAAAATAATACACACTCACTCAAACACTCAAATTCAAACACTGCAAATTGAATACAAGACTTTCCTTTAAACAATCATATCGACCTATATGAGTGGGTTTGGTTTCTGATGGATATTATACTGAGAAGGATTAAATCATGTGTGTTCCCTTTTCGGAAAAACATTATTATTTATAAATTGAAATATGAACAATACAATGTAAATTATCATAATTTACGGTCTAATAAACATATAAACTTTCAATTAAAAAATATGCTGTTTCATAGATTTTTGCTTTGTAAAAAAAACATGGTTAGGTAAAACGAAAAGCGTTGGCAAATGTTTATAGTTTGATTATAAGGAATTCACTATGAAAAATTACTATCTAAGACGACACTATAAGGCATAAGTATAAGAGAGAGAGGTATATACAAGAGAGGAGAGGCATAACCTTGCATATTTAAACATAAATTCAATTAAAACATTAAAAATGACTTGTCAAACCGGTCTGCATCGGTTCAGGTATCGAAGTTCACCGCCGGTCAGAGCACAATGACCCAAGTGAACAAAAACCACTCGTTGCGTTCGCAACATAGGCTGACCAAATATACAAACGTATAAACCTAAGACAAGAAAAAAACTCGCTGGGTCTGCCTCGAGGGTACGGACTGATGACCTAAATGCGTCTAGAATGTTCGCCCAGAGATCTTTTTATTGTCATGGTATCGGAAAGGATAGATGATAAGAAATAAACAGAAAACTGGCTATCACTATATCGGGATGCACAGTCGAGGAAGGAGAGCAGATGTGTCGTTTGACTTTACTAGATCACACGGAGTTGCATGGGCATTACTGGATTGCTGGTAGGACGATCTATATAGATCACCATATCGTTTACGTTAAATTTTACAAGAATTAATAGATCCTGACAAAACAAAATTACCACAACAAAAAATAGTTTTTTTGAATATTAGGTACGCGGTGCATTTATATTTTCGATATAAACAATAGTTTTTAACTGCAACCCGATGGAAACTTCGCCGGTTTTCTATCACGCCCCTTCTCATCATTTTTATGAGTGTTCACGTCAAAAATTAACAAGGTTCTACAAAACGCCTACACCTTCTGGGGCCATGTACTATATTTTAAATATTTAGTTCTACACAACTGATCTCATTTGGATTCGCTGCAGAGTTAGAAGTTCACTTAAAATATAATGTTATGATAATAAATATAAAAAAAAACTGCTTACAGACCCGCAGCTATTTTTCATCTTCCATGCTAGTAAATACATTACATGGTGGTGAGGGCCGGAAATATTTTTGTTAGCAATTGGTGTAATTACAGTATGTAATTACAGTTTATATTTATTTGTTGAAACTTTCTTTTTAATAAACATTATAATAAAATAGTTCTTACCTAGCCAGCTTATGTTGTCAAATACAATAACAAAAAATAATTTAAAAAAATAATTTTATCGACTTCATAATAAACCTTTAACTCATAAAAAAGAAATCAATAATAAACTAAATTTCTTATTATAAACAATAAAATAAAAGAATCTACTATAACATTGAATTCAATGTAGAAACACACCGTATGCATATCTCTGGTAATAGGCTAGTAAACTAATGTTTAAGCATGTACAACTAGCATTTTTTTTAAGTTTAAATCTTACGTTTGTACTATAAAAAAATGTTCCTTATGTCATTTTTTTTTATGCCGACTGAAGGACGCGATCTTTTTAAGAAAATAGAAAAGGACGGTACTAGAAAAAAAACCGCCTTTTATGATTTTTACCCGATCCTATGAAAAAATGCATATACCAAATTTTGTTGAATAAACAGTCATAATTTATTTTAAGCAGGGAAAATTGTTAGACTGAATTGTGGTAAAAAATCACCCCCACCATCTTTTTATGTGCTTTACTGCATAAAAATATTATAAACAAAAAACTTTATATATGTCCCACTTTAGACTTATTCAAACGTAATGAAACTAAAATAAGACTACTTTTCTTAATTACTTAATTCCTGTCATTTATAAAAGAATAAAACAAATAAAAAAAAATTGTGGGACGAATTGAGAACCTTCTTCTTTTTTTGAATTTGTTAAAAAGTAAGTCTAAAACCTACTAAATTGCTCTTAGGCATCTCTTTAAAGTATTAAAATAATCAAACTCGCACCTTAATAAAAACATATTATATTATTATCATGACCGTGTTGTTACCCTAGGACGCAAATACCAGGCGCACGGTTTAAGGAAATTAACATAGTAAAGAAACTTCAAAAGAAGCGAGTAAGTGTCATGTCGAATTCTACTTTATATTAAGTAGACTATTAAGCAGAAATTCAGGTCAGTCGGGAGGGTCAAGTTCAATTCAAATGTATCTATCTGAACATAATAACCTAAATAGCTGCTGTTAATTTTATTAAATTCCTTATTATTATTAAAACCTACTTAATTGTCAATAAGATAAAATTATTTAATAGTAAAATTGTATAAGGTATTATTAAAAAAACTATATACACCTGTGACTCTGTAAAGCCCGTCTGATTTCTTCACCAAACCTTAAAAATAATATTTTAACAAATACGTTATTCAATATATATTTTAATAAAACACATATACTCTTTTTAATTACAAAATAATTTTATTATACACATATCAATACGAAGAAATTTACTATCGTAAAACTAGAAGTAATATTGAACTAAATATACATATGCAAAGCCTAGCATGTGAGTAATCATGGTGGTGGTTTACCTTCAGATAATATTGGCAAGTACCCTTTATATTCCTATCCTGTTGCCACCAATCTGTAGATTTAGTTATTTTATGCTTCCGATGCTAATATAAAACAGGTTTTTCTAGTGTAATATCACAGTATTCTCGGCTTGGCAACTAACGGTGGTCACTCATACACACGTGCGCTGGCAAGTTACGAATTACCAAGACCACATGAACGCATGTGGTCTTGGTAATTCAAATGAACGGAGATCAATAAATAATGCTAAATGTATCTACCAATTGTAAACTGTCTATAAACTCAATTACAAGACATCTTGAAATAAAAAAATCTTATTAATATTATTTAGCGGTTGGAAATTTACTCAGTTTTCGGAAAATTATATGACAAAATTTGTCATTATTTAATAATTTTGTGTTTTTGTATATGTAATAATTTTTCAAGTTCAAGTTCAATGCCGTCAACAACGGCGTTTATTTCATCATTGTTTTTATGACAATAAAATGAGCAAGGACAGATCAGTCAAAGACTGTCGAGAGGTCCTTTTGTTAAGTTTCTTAACTAATAATATTTCATATATAGGATGTTTTTTTTAAAGGCGTGGTTTTTAATCTGGCACTGCTTTTTTCGTAGTTGGTGTTTTTGACAGCTGTCTCTTGATTTATGCTCAGTTTGGTTTGCCATTTCACTTACTCCTGAACAACGTTTCCAAATAGTGCAAATTTAGAAAAAATCACTCTAAATTTTTTTAAAATCACTCTAAAATAAAGTAAAAATCGCGTCGTGGGCCTGTGGCGTGGCCTCCAAGATCGTGCGATTTAACACCGCTGGACTATTTTTTGTGGGGTTATGTGAAGTCGCTTGTCTACGCAGATAAGCCGGACACGATTAACGCCTTGGAAGAGAATATTCGGCGCGTTATTGCTGACATACGGCCCAACTTACTGCAAAAAGTGGTTGAAAATTGGGCCTCTCGGCTGGTCATTAATGTATGTAACGGAGCTTAACGTGCCTACTAAGACAGACATTCATTAAAAACCGTCGTTGAAATTAGCTAGCCGGTTCATCGAGAAGAGTCTTAACTCGTGATCTCCACTATAACCGTAACCTAACGGTAGAGTAAGCGGGTGGTTAAGGGGTCAAAGGAGGCGTCGCGGTGCGTGCCGGCGCGGCGCGGCGGCTGTCCGCGCGCGGCGCGTTGCTTTGGCCGCTGCGCAGTGCGCGCGGTCGATAAGCGCGCCTCGTCGCGGCGTGCCCAAAACAGGCTTGCCAACCAACCTGTCGTATTCTTTTCGCGTTTCGATAGATTTCATTTCGCCATTACTTTATCTTTTCGTTTAAGACCTATCATTTGCAGTATGTAGTGTGGCCAACATGGATTCAAAATATTTTAAATAAAATAATAAAAAAAAAAATGATATTATTCAACATCCACTCTATAGTAAGGTAGTTGTGGGGAATCTAACGTATGCTTTTGTAATCCATACAAGTACAGTTTTTACATACAAATTAAAGGGAATTATTATTTAAACAGGATTTTAATTAAAAAATATTATATATTTTAATTTCCAAAATTCCAGAAATATTGCAAAAAATAATAAACTAGTTAAATGTATCGAGTGGGCTTTACTTCCATCAATATGAGGTAATTTACTCACATTTACAAGGCAGGTTTAGGATATTTACATTATAAGTATAGCCTAAATCTTCAGACAATCTACTCCTAAGTAACTGCCATATGTCCACAACTTTGCCATAATAATTTCTTTAGCAAAAATAATAAAACGCAAATATTGTAAAAGCACATTAATGGGCCGGTAATGAGGCCTACGTGGAGCCAATATGAGCATGGGCATAGATAGGCCTCATTACCAGACAAGCATATTATTAAAAAACTATCGAGTACGTTAATTTGTGCAATGGTTCATGTAGGTAATAGTTTTATAAATTATGTTACTCGGGCTCACCACCCAACCCAGAGAGAAAACTTGTTAGTCAGTCAACCCAGAGAGAAAACTTCTTTAGGCCCACCTTCACCTTACACAATTTTTCCTATGTAGTGAACGAATCTAAAGCGATACGCTCATTCGGCTAAGCTCGTGTGGACGCTCATGGCGCTACTTAAAGCGCTTAAAGCATCAACCTACCAATCACCCTGTATAAGAATAAAAAAAAAATCCGCGTGATTTCAATAAAAAAGTTTTTAGTCAAAGTTATTAAGTCATTACATTCAAGAGAGAATATAATGTGGCGTTCGCCATGTGAGAAATATATATAAAAATAAAAATGAAGTATTGTCCGTTGGTAAGCGCATAACTATAAAACGGCTGGACCGATTTAATCATTTTTTTTAAATGTTCGTAACAGTTCGAATGAGGTTTATAAGATCAAAAAAAATAAAATTTGCCCGGAAAATTGTATAATTTGGGAAACACAAACCGTATTATATTTCTATTGCAAATTTTGTGTCATATTTAAATTCACAAACGTCAACGTCAATATACGCTGACACTGCACATTATTCGTCTGCAGGGCCTATAGATGTGTCGAAAAGACTAATCCCGAGTGCCGCAGGCACGAGTCGACACTCGCCGAAGACACCTACCGAGCCGCCTGCAGGGCTGTAAACAGCTAGTTTTATCTAATTTTATTGTATGTTTGTTTGTGCTATAGCTGCCGTTTCCTAAATAAGACAAAATAGTATATTTATATTTATAATAGAATTGCAATGATCTAATTATTTTGGACCCTACTCATCTTAGCAAAAATGCGCCTGTGCTAGGAGTATTAACGAATTTAAATTTGACCTTGTTGGTAGCAGCACTATCACTCTTTTGGTCATTGTCGTATTTTTCTCGGTATTTTCATATCAATAAACTTTTATCTAAGTAGAATATTTTATGAATTATACCAGAAAATGAAATATATTGTTTGTATAATAACTATAATCTTAAAATAATTTTAAAAAAATACTTTTTGAAATATGCTTACGAATGCCATATACCCTTAAGTACAAAAATATTATTTACGTTTTAAATAGTTTTTTAAAAAATATGGAAACTAAGTCAAATTAAGTAAAATTAAGTAGATCATTATTACCAAATTAGGAAAAGAAAAAATATTATGAAAACATAAAGAAGTAATTCTTATTCTATAGAAAATTAAACTAAAAACTAGTCCTAGATAGTGCATAACTTTTTGTTACAATTCTTATTATTTTAATCACAGTGTAAAATTATCATTCTTACTGTGTTATATTTATTATTTTAAAAGAAATAAATTTTAAAACGTAATGTCACCAGTTGTAGGGATTTTAAAAAGTGCAATTTAATGCAAATAAAGAAATATATAAAAACAAAATCTCTAAATTTGTATGAAATATTATACACACAATTTGTGAAAGAAACAATTTTATCCGCCAAAAAATCAAACAGCCTATATACGAAACGGTAAAAGTAATATTGCTAACAAACTTACCCCGTTAAATAATACTAAATATTTATAATATTGTATTTCTTTTTTATAAAAGAATTGCTATAACCTAGGTCATATAGAATTATTTTAGGCCCTACTCAACTAAGTCAAATTGCTTGTTCTAGAATCAATGGAGTGGTGGTAATAAAGCATTAAACATGGTATGACTGAGTTCGGATTCGAACCCGCCTCGCTGGGTTAATAGTCAAATACCTTAACCACTAGACTACCAAGATCAAAACAACGACCACCACTGATTAAATAATATATTTATCGTTTACTTACTCGTATATTCAGAACTATTTCGTTTTATAGAAATATAGTTACATACAGTTTCGTTTTCTTATATTACAACATATACAAATAATTCATTGAATGATAATGAAAATAAAATACAAAAAGTATATACGAGTATAATATAGATTACAATATACATAAATGCATAAAAACTGAAAAAAAAGTAATAAATATCAGACGTAAACCTATAACAGAAAAAATATGTAATTTTAAAAAAAATTGTCTAATAACATTAACATTATACTATACACATATTCTTGTGAATGCCTCAATGCCTGCGCTTGTTAGAGCTTCTTGTCATAAATACCTTACTATTTATTAGTCGACTTGGCTTTATGGTTTTGAAAGATTTGCGGTTCTCGTTTGAAGTTTTCGAAGGACAAACAGACGGTCATATAGTAAGAACCTGACCTTCTCTATACTTTTAATATTAAGTACTCTCTTTGTAAGGTTGATTTTCGACAAAATTGTATTCTTTCGGACTTAAAAGGTTGAGGGAAGACATACTTTTTTTTTATGATTTTCAATAATAAACGGCCATCAAAGAAATAAATAAAAAAAAATAAAAGTTCTATATGATATTCCCTCCCCCCCCCCACCCCCTTCTACATGATACCCGTTTCAAATGTGAATACACTTTTTTGGTGCACATGTAAGGTTCTTTTTCTTAAACGAAGAAAAGAAGATTTGGTGGAGGCGAATACACTTAGAAGATTGTGTGCGGAAGATTAATATGGGTATGTTTATGAGAGTGCATGAGTAAGGGATGTGGTTTTACGAATACTTCTTAATAATAGAGCAATTGTTGAGAATTCAAGGTTTACGCTTTAACCCATACGCGGGGTGTGCGTTTGTTTAACTTCAGGCAGTTTGTTTAATTCCATAATCCTCAGTCAAAGCACGGCAAAGGCAATATATTGGTTAACTCATAATATTCAATCTAATAAATATATCGTCATAGTTTGTTTATTATTGGTAAATTTATTACCTAGTTAAAATATATTAAAATACATTTTACAATAATAAAAATAAACAATAAAAAAACCAATAATATAATAAAATATATTGCATATGAAACCTACAAGAAAGCATTATTGTTGTCCTACAAATTTAATAATATATTTATTTATTTATTTAACAGGTTTCCCCATGTACTATAATTAAAGTAAAAACAAATTAAACTACCAAAAGAAAAACAAAAAACAATAACATGAAACATACTATGCTCAAAAAATAAAAAAATGCCTAATTTGTATATGTTTATGTAATATATGTATAGCTAGTTAACGATGCATGTCGATCATGTTATGTTTGAAAACCATTAAAATATATTAACATATGCATTAACGCATTTCTCCCAATATCGATAGTATTTCTCCCGAGGAGGTAGGCGTGAGCCGGCTTACTAGCTTCATGATTTCTCCATATAGACTCATTTCCAGCATTTTTTGGGGCATACTAAGACTAATCTTGTCACCAATTAGGATTATCCCAATAAATAAATTTTGGGTTGGAATCAATCATTAAAACACTTTTATTCTATTTCCTCTACCTAGACGTGTTCTAATATTTGTCACCCTATTCTTGATCGCATAATATAATGTGGATGGCGCATGCTTTGGTGGAAATAAATGAGAAATTATCTTAATATATATAAATCTCGTGTCACAATGTTTGTCCTCAATGGACTCCTAAACCACTTAACCGATTATAATAAAATTTGAACACCATGTGCAGTTCGATGTGCACTTGAGAGATAGGATAGTTTAAATCTCAAATTATAGTCGCAATTTTAATTTATCGCTAATTATTTGTCTGTTATTATTTGGCAGTCATAAAACTGACAGATGTCGATACCTTTCGACTGGGTTGATGGCGCTAATGTCTGTTATTATTTGACAGTGACAGTTATTCGACGCAAACGTATTAAAAGAGCCCATCAGTTGGCAGAACAAATTGAATCAAGAAATCCAGCTCAAAGAATCAGGACAGCAGGTCATGCACAAGAATCTCAAGAACAGTGTAACGAACGTCTTCAAGAGAATATCATAAGAACAAGAAAATTATTATTTTCAGTCAAATGCCACCGAAAAAATCTAACCTCAACAACGCGAGCGGCAAACGTCAAAACGCAAACGTCAAAACTACGATCGGAATAATATATTCACTTACGAGATGCTGTTGCTGGAAACATCGATGGAAATTTAAATCCCAATGACATCGGTAATGCTTTCATTTTACCTTCAAGCTACATCGGCAGTCCACGGAACATGCAGGAATACATACAAGATGCGATGACTTACGTACGTCATTACGGCCGACCGGATTTATTTATTACATTCACATGTAATCCGAATTGGGAAGAGATACAAACTTTACTATTGCCAGGACAACAAGCCATTCATCGTCATGATTTAACTGCACGTGTGTTTAAACAAAAATTGAAATCCTTAATTGATTTTATTGTTAAATATACAATTTTTGGTATCACACGTTGTTGGCTGTATACGATAGAGTGGCAAAAGCGAGGTTTGCCTCATGCCCACATTTTGGTTTGGCTTAAAGATAGAATCCGTCCTGAAGAAATCGATCAAATAATTTCAGCCGAAATTCCAGACCCATTAATTGATCAAGAATTATTTGATATTGTCACCAAACACATGATCCATGGGCCATGCGGTGTTTTCAACATGACGTCACCGTGCATGGAAAATGGAAAATGTAAAAAAAACTTCCCAAAGCCGCATACGAATGACACGATCACGGATATTGATGGTTATCCAATGTATCGCCGCAGAAGTACTGAGAATGGTGGCCACACATTTACAATGCGACTGCCGAACTTTCCAAATCAAGTTGAGTTTGATAATCAGTGGGTGGTACCATACTCACCACTACTTTCAAAAACTTACAAAGCTCATATCAATGTTGAGCTTTGCAGTTCTGTTAAATCAATTAAGTATATTTGTAAATATGTAAACAAAGGCAGTGATTTGGCCATATTTGAAGTAAAAAACATAAATAAAAATGACGAAATAGCACGATACCAAATGGGCAGATACATTAGCAGCAATGAAGCTATTTGGCATATTCTCAGCTTTCCCATCCACGAAAGAGATCCTGCTGTCCAACATCTGGCAATACATCTTGAAAACGGTCAACGTGTATACTTCACTGAAGAAAATGTTCTCCAAAGAGCATTCGAAGCTCCGAAAACGACTCTAACTGAATTTTTTACATTGTGTCAAAAACCTGATGTTTTTGGCCAATTCGCGAAGACATTGGTGTATGGTGATGTTCCACGTTATTTCACATGGAACAAATCCAGTAAAAAATGGGAGCCACGGAAACAAGGAAAACCACATCCTTCCATTACAGGCATATTCAAAGCTAAGACATTGGGGAGACTTTACACGGTACATCCAAAGCAACGTGAGTGCTTCTATTTACGTTTGTTATTGGTGAATGTTCCCGGACCAACGTCTTTTGAATTTTTACGAACAGCTAATGGTCGAGTATTCAATACATACCAGGATGCATGTCGTGAACTGCAATTGCTAGAAGACGATAACCAATGGAACTTAACTCTTGCTGATGCTGCGTTGACATCAACACCGAATAACATTCGTCAGTTATTTTGCAATTATTTTGGCGACATGTTATCCCTCGCAAGCACAAACTTTGTGGGAAAAATATAAAAATTGTATGACAGAAGACATCTTGCACCGAATTAGACAAACAAATCAATGCCAAAACATAGATTATACACCAGAGATGTACAATGAAGCATTGGTCTTGATCGAGGATTTATGTGTTCTTATTTCAAATTTACCACTTAATCATTATGGTATGCCATCACCTAATCGTCCAGCCACCGACTTAGTCAATACCGATTTACAACGAGAAAATCAATATGACCATGGAAGTTTAGCAACAATTATCATGAACAGTGAACCATTACTGACAGCAGAACAAAAAAATATTTATGATCGGATTATGCTGGCTGTTGCTGCTGAACAAGGCGGTTTTTTTTTCTTGGATGCACCCGGTGGAACCGGTAAGACATTTTTAATATCGTTGATTCTTGCCAAAATACGGTCGCAACAAAAAATCGCATTAGCATTAGCATCGTCAGGCATTGCGGCTACTTTACTGGATGGTGGGCGAACAGCACATTCAACATTCAAGCTGCCATTGGACGTTCATAATAAACCAGATGCAATGTGTAACATCAAAAAGAATAGTGGAATAGCTGCAGTGTTGCGGAAGAGTTCTATAATAATTTGGGATGAGTGCACAATGGCACACAAATATTCACTTGAAGCATTAAACAGAACTATGCAAGATTTAAACAGCAATAATAAACTTTTCGGTGGTGCTATCTTACTTTTGTCTGGTGACTTCCGGCAGACCTTACCGGTTATACCTCGCTCTACTTTCGCGGATGAGATTAATGCATGTTTGAAACAATCATTCTTATGGCGAAGTGTTGAAACACTTCGATTGACCATAAATATGCGAGTACAATTGCAAAATGATCCATCAGCACTAATATTTTCCGAACAACTACTAGATATTGGGAACGGTAAAATAAAACTGCAACCAAATACGCAATGCATTAAACTACCAGACAATTTTTGCACTGTTGTTCAGGATAAAACTGAATTGATTCAGAGTATTTTCCCGGATATACAGAATAATTATTTGAATCATGAATGGCTTAGTCAACGGGCGATTTTGGCAGCCAAAAACGTTGATGTTGACGAAATTAACTTCCAGATACAACAGTTGTTACCAGGCGATCTGATGTCTTTTAAATCAATCGATACTGTTGTTGATGAAAATGAAAGTGTAAATTTTCCGATTGAATTTTTAAATTCATTAGATATCCCTGGAATGCCACCACATAATCTTCGATTAAAGATTGGTTCCCCTATTATTCTCCTCCGTAATTTGAATCCACCTCAATTATGTAACGGTACGCGTTTGGTCATCAAAAAGATCACCGGAAACATTCTTGAAGCAACCATTTTGGCTGGGAAGTTTAAAGGAAAAGTGGTCCTACTGCCACGTATTCCGATGATACCATCAGATTCTACCATACCCTTCAAAAGGCTACAGTTTCCAATTCGTTTAGCTTTCGCCATGTCTATAAATAAATCTCAAGGTCAAACAATGTCCATTTGTGGTTTAGATTTGGAAAATCCATGTTTTTCTCATGGGCAACTATATGTTGCGTGTTCACGTGTTGGGAAACCGTCGAATCTATTTGTGTTAGCTAAAGACAGGTTAACCAAAAACATTGTGCACCGATTGGTGTTAAATTAAATTGAAATTGAAAGTATTTATAATTCAAAAAAAAAGATATTAATGTTTAAAAGTTTAAGACTGTCTGCCTTGCCTACCTCATTCATGAGTTTAAGCGTCACATGTTATTTACTGTATTATACTGTAATATACTTATATTTGTTATAAAATTAAATGGAAATAATAAATCTGATAAATTTTTATTTTTTACCTATTGATTTCTGCTTAGTATCAAGTGTAAGAACATTTTAATTAATTGTGTTCAACGTACTTCCCCTTCAAATCAATCTCAATCCAGTGAATTTGTATACCAACATCATCATTGTCGTCTTTGTTCGTAAATAATTTCATTGTACTAAAGGGTTATAGTAGTAGAAAGTCAAATAAGGAGATCAGCATATTTTTTTACAAATACCATCTGTGTGAAAAAGCATAGTGGACTCCGTGACTGATGTTCTCTTATTGTTCCTCTTAGATTGTTTACTATAATGTAATATAACAAAAACTTTAGCCACAGCAACGCGTGGCCGGGTCAGCTAGTCCTATTATATTTTTAAGTACGGTTACTGTTTAATTTTTCTTGATAATATGTAGTCTTGTTTATGAAGTAAAGTATTTCGTTGTACGAGTCTATATCATGCTGGGTATAGTTATCGAGTTTCTTCTGCTCGTAAAGACCTTGAGATCATGAATGCCATTTTCGGCCTGTATCATGTCCTTGAATCTGCCTTCCCTGCCTTTATCTGCGTCTTGAATTTGGATATCATTATACTCGTATTCCATCCTCATTGACATATTGCCAACCGAGTGGTCGATTATGGATAAAAAAAAATACGCGTTTTACCGATGTCATTAATTTATTAGGTGCAGTTAATAAATATTGGCTAGCTCCTAAAGTATTTATTTAAAAGGACAAATTCGATCTACTTTAAATGCTAAAGGTAAGTAACATAATGTTTACTTTGATAAATAATGTATTTTATAAAGACTTCAAATCGAATTTTTGAAGACACAAATTGTATCTGTGGATCATTGTCTAAAACTCAACAATAATATACCGTTGCAGAATATTATGTAGATTTATTTAAGATCTATAATTCTGTTGTAATAATTTCGTGACGTGAGGTCATCTTAACGTGCACATATTATATCAATAGTCAAATATAATAAAATATTAATAGTATTTTCTTTATAAGAATAAATTGGATCCTACTTACGCTGACTTAACTATAAGAGACACACAAAATGAATTTACTATACAGAATTGTAAATCTCAAAAAAAAAGGTACAAAAAATTAACAGTAAGCAGTTTTGTCTTTTAAATTGTCATTAAAAATAGCAGCTATGCGCAAAAATTATTAAAATAATTTATCACATGAAAATTTATATTAGATTGGTATAAGTAGAATAGCTAAATTCGGTCAGTCGACAGTTTGTTGATAAAGTTCCGGTACGGATTGCGCGAGCCCGACTCACTCTTGAGAGGTTTTTGTTTTTACAATAAAATCTTTACTTCTAATATTCCTTCATTTGAATGTCCTAACGTAAATAGGAAAAAAACTGTTAAGTTTTGCATTTAATTAAAAAAATATAAATGTTTAACCTAACATCTAATAAAAAAAACTAGATAACTTAATAAATGTGGAAAATGGGAAACACAAAATAATAAAAAACAGAAAACATTGCTTAATACAATTTTAGTAAAGAAATTAGGTTATATATTAATTTTATGTACATATGTTCATTCAATATTTATATTTTAGTGCCCTGGAATTGTGCAGAGTTTGAGCCAATGTTTCTCGAGACAGGCTTTCCTTTGACATATTTTTTACTATTTTGAGTTTTTCTCGTCAGTCTCAAGTAATATACAAAAAAAATACTTTCTGGCATTTTCGAATTTCAAGACTAAATATAAGGTAAAAAAGCCAGACTAGAGGCGAACTTGTATTTATAATCTGACTTCTGTTATAGTTTTCCAGTTATCCACAAAATTAATTCAAACTACCATTTAATTTTACAATGAATAGAAAGAAATATTATTAATTGATTATTATAAAGATTTTTAAAACAAAAAGTTCGTATAAAAACTATGAATCTTGTATCGGTTTCATAGCCAAAATATTTTAATTTAAAAATATACGTATAAAAATCTTACAAATAAATATTTGGTAAGCAAAACAAAATTTGTTTAGCCATTTTTACCTAAACAAAATTCTATCTTAAAATTAAGTTTTAATTTAAACGTTTGTATCTTAAGCGTAGCAATGAGACCAAGGCAAAAATTAAACAACCAAGTATGATCTAAAATATATAATAGAATGCCTAAAAAGAAGGTAGTAAATGAGGCTAAAGAGATTTTAGGACATCGCTGTGAAATTAAGCAATATTATTTTCGAAACTATTCAGATACAGGATTAAGACAGATTATATCGTTTCAAATGATTAAGTAGGCACAAAAGCCCTTTGATTCATATTTGAAAAACTTGTTAAGGCACATGAAGTATGCCCAAATAGTTAATCGATATATCCCCCGAATACTAACATTGCTAATGAATGAGAAGTTTTAGAAATCATTTTTTTTTATATATACCTTTTTAATTTTGATTGAAACAAACAAGAGACACTAGACCATTAAAAATAAATACAATTTATGCGTATGTATAAAAGACTTTTTCAAAATTTTGACATACGGTTCGAAGTGTTCTTGTGGCATGAATATTACTTATGTAGGTAGCTACTTACGAAAGAATCAGTAATTTATCATGTCTAGGGATGTCATCATCAAAAGTTATAGTTCAGTAACCCATTCAATAAACAATTAATAACAGATGTTTTGAGGATATCTTACAAAAAAAATATGATATAGTGTGGAAAGTTCATAACCATAAGGAAAACCGCGCACATGGAAACAAAGTAGTCAGCACAATCCAGTATAATTACACATTGAAAGGTTGCTGTTGACACTTTGCTTTAATTTATTATGTTTTTACCAGATTTCAAAAAAAGGAGTAGGTTTTAATTAGAAATGTTTTATTTGAAATGTTCGTGCACTCTTTACTCCTGATTGGCTAGAGAGATTTCAATGTTTTTATTGCATATTTAAGGAAACTTTCTGATATATTCTCATTTTAATTTAATTAATTTCATAAAAATAAGTTTTCCGTACACATTGTTTCTATATTGAATTGGTATCAAACAACCCGAACTATTTTACGATTACCATTTTTGCAAATTTTACTTAATCCATCAAAGTTTCTGTAAGTTAAGAAGACGAGTTTAAGTTAAGAGAGGTGTAAGGTAGCTAAAATTTTTAATATAAATAAATCTTCAAAAAAAATCGGGAAAATGATATTAACCAAACAGTACAATGACAACTTCCTGGAACAACTTTTTGTAGAACAATTATTATTTTTTTCTGGTTTAATATTTTCTAATTAAAAAAATACTTCCCTAAAAAAATGTTTGCAACTAACTAAATCATAAAATAAATTACAGTTTCATTCAAAAAGCTGCTTAAAACTAGAATAGAGGTACCATATGATTTTGAGGTGAAATGCTGCCATTTTAGTAATATTCACATAATATTTTATTCAGTTATATAGGTAGGTTTATACATTTTTACAACTAAAATATATTTAGTCACATTCCAATATCGGTCAGAAAGCAAAATCAAAAATCGATGAAATAGTAATATGGTTTAAAAGAGGTACAATGTGAAAACATTACAAGGATACTCACACTCAGAACAATCATGGGCGATACATAGTCAGTCTACCTTTCAAAAAAAAAAACTGAAAAATCTTTGGGTGACTCCAGGCCTCTAGCAGCAAGGCGCTTGTTTTAGATGGAAAAACGCTTTGCACACAAGCCTGATTTCAATGAAGATTACTGTCAATTCATGCGACAGTATGAATCTCAAGGTCACATGAAGATCGTACCCAAAAAGGATGAAAATATTATTACAAAATTCTTTTTACCTCATCACGCAGTCATAAGCCTTACCACGAAGCTGAGAGTTGTCTTTAATGGTAGTGACAAACCGGAAAAGGGAAATTCATTAAAGGAGAATTGATGATTGGACCCTCACTTCAATAAGATATTCGAGATTTAGTCACAGGATATTACCTATAAAACATTGTTTAATTTAGTTGTATGTCAATTGATATAAAAAAAATAAATTGTTTATTTTCAAAAAAATCTTGCCATACACCAAACCATGAACCACACTGGCCTCCCAGTACCACAATTTTATTTTATTTATTTATTCAACCCTCTCTAATCTCGTCGACAATGTATTCCTCACTCCAATTCAATGCACGACCACATAATCTGCGCAGTATCCTGATGACAGCACACATACCATAGTACATCACCAAATTTATTATTTTTATTAAAGCGTTGGTATAGACAATTATTTTACACCGTAAGAAAAGACCTACTTTAAAAAAAAATCTTTATATAAAATATATATATATTTCTAAATTTCTATTAAAAAGTAGTTATTTCATATTAATATATGATTTTAATGATCATTAATAAAAAAGGGCTCAATTCGTTAGTATTAGAAAATTGTATAAACAATTTTAGATAACAACTTAAAATTTAAAGGTTGCTGTTCACACGAGGAAAGCTGTGACTTTTAATATTAATAAAAACAATATTTTTAAAGCTATCGTAATTACATTTTTGTATAAATTCGAAAGTTTATGGAGTGTGTGTGGGCCCTTTTCCTGGCGGATGTTCACATGTGATGTGTGTGAAGTGCCTACGAGTACTTAAAGAAAATTCAATTTACTTAGGTGGGAAAAAATGGGTGCGAAACTGATACCTCCTCCAATGCATTTTTATTTAGTTATAAATTTGTAAGAACATATCTAATGGTGTAGTGGTACAAACGATCGCTCTTTCTACTCGAGAGGTTTTGGCTTCAAACTCAACGAGTCAATTTTGGCAAAGGTGCTTTCTCAACACTCTTGACTGAGTTACGTAACAAGACGTACGCCCGCGTTCGTTCAATTCATACTTACGAGATGTTTCTGCTTTTGATAAATCGCCTCGCACCACGAAAGCAACGATATTACAGTCGGAAATGCACCTAAAACCGCCTCGCCGACAACATTAACCATTTGAATAATGATAGATTGGAATATCAGCAAAAGCTTTTATCAACTTTATGGTGGGCATTTTTCCCCCTAAAAAAGAATATTTCTTCCTTCGATTAATTTAATATTATGCTATAAATGATGTCTGTCAAACCAATCAATTAAATTTATTAGATCAACGTATCATTAAAAATTATTATTATAATTATTTCAATTTATTTTCCTTAATGTACATAAGAATTACATTAAAATGAGATAAACAAATATTAACTCACTATTAAAGTACACAAGACAATTCTACGTAGTATAGACAATCAGTAAAAGCATAAAGAAAAAAGAAAAAAAATATAAAACTAAAGAAAACATATCAAATTCTGCAAATGCAGGAGAAAAAAAAAACATAAAACTAGAGAAAAAAAAATAAAATAAACAAGAACCTAAAGACATGCAATAATCTGACGAAACAAAAATACATAATTAGTGAAGCTATTTAGTTAAATCACACAGGAAAAACTATTCTATTTACTATTACTATTTTCAAAAACCTATTCTTCCCGTTTAGTTTTTTTTTATTAAACTGGTTGTAAACTGTGCAATCCGCAAACGACTGACATACAAAAATAAAGCACATCCGAAAAGGAGATTATTAAGGCGTTGTTTCATAGCAATTGAAATTAAATTCCCACGGAGTTTTGCTCGCGTTTGAGCAACGCCCCAAAGGGAGGCAGGCAGCAGGATGCTTTTGAAAGTGGTCTCTACGAGCGCAGCCGAACGGAAAGGCGGCTGGCAACACCGCGCGTGGCGCGTCTCGTCTGCCTGTGCCCGCCTCGCTCACTGTGCCCGCCGCGTTCGGCAATCCGCGCCGCTCGCCGCTCGCCGCTCGCCGCTCGCCACTCGGCGACGAGCTGAAGCGTCGCGCGGTCGTCCGTCTCGCTCGCCACGCTCGCACACGTGTTTCGCCGTGCGAGCTTACGATCGCCTAACCCGGGCACACCGGTTGCATATCAACTATTTTGCTATTACAACCCTTACGGAGCACGCCGCAAGCGCATTGTAAAATAGTATCAAATATTTTTTTAATGTACGAAGTGCACCCACCAGTTTTGAAATGTTGTGTAACTTTTTTCAGCGTGTGATGATTACGCCGCTTGTTATATAAAATATTTCGCAGTGTTGATTTTTTCTGTGCAATTGACGACGAACAGTTATTGTGAAAAATTTTGGTATTTATTGTCCTTTTTTTTTCATCTTCATAAAGGAGGATCTTTTGTCAAAGCCGTGATCCTGCTCTATAGGTAAATTGTTTTTTATTGATTTCCATATCAATTACGTTACATAAGTCTCGCGCTGAACTAGTCAGTACACAGGAACAATAACATGACAAGTCATTATTATATCACACCAACTTATAGTTTGTTTTTTACTATATATGGTATTACACATGTGTCAATAAATAAATTGACAGTACATTTGCATGTTTTGTAATTTATAATTGTAATTTAAAAAAAATAAATACGTTTAATATCGTGTAAATAAAACATTTTAACACGAAACTAAGATATTGATAGTAAAACAATAACCTAAATCTACAAAGATATTAATCACATTTTTCCGTTATTGATTATATCTAAAAGATTTTTTTTAATTAAAATTTACTAACTTAGGCAATCATGACAATTAATTATTTCAAAGAAAGAAATAGAAATAAAAAAATGCCTGTTGTTTTTTCTAAAGTATATAAATATGATTTTATTGCCATTAAAATTTTATGACATTATTTTTTTTTTTTTAATATTTCATTAATGTTTTATTGCTGTTATTGTATCTGGGGTATTTACGGAATAATTTGTTTTGGCGTGTTAATAAATTTTTTAACTAAAAAATAAATAAATAAAATAATTCGAATTACTCGGATCAAAAGCCTTTAGAATAACGTTAGACCGCTAAACAAAATGCTGTTTCATTATTAAAAATAAAAAAACGAGGCTTCAACAATTTTTATAGACATTAATAAATTTATTTAATTTCAATGAATATTATATTAAATATTTGCTCTATTCTTTGTTTGTTTGGACAACATTAAAGCGTTCAGGCATTAGCGATGCGGCCACAATAATATTATATAATATTCGAAAAGTAGGTTAGACGAAGTGGAGCACTTCGAGGTTTCGAGCACTCGTGCATGGGTGGCGCCGGTTTATCCTCAGTGCGTTTGAGGTTTCTTTTCGGGTACAATGGAAGCCAATACATTATATGAAATAATAAGTCGTATTTGTAATATCTTTAGGCTATTTTAATCTACCCGTATTTATTTACTGGGTATAACTTAGTTTTTTTTCAAGCCGTACCCTCTATTTCTCTTTTAAAATTTGCTGGCACAAGGGCGTTATTTATTTATTTATTTAATTTTTAGAAATGCTTATAAGCTATACATAAGGACATCGCAATACAATGCATACCATGGCATGAATGGCTATTGTTTATCCTGTATTAGAATTTACATAAAATCGCTGTAATAACTAACTTTGTAAAATTAAACAAAATAAAATTTTCTTTATTTTATGTTGCGTCAGATTAATTGTTTTTAGTTTATATAAAACATTTTTAATACGTTCTGTAATGTTTGTCATATTTTATAGAGCCTACATATTTATTAAATATTATTTTGTTTTTATTTATTTATTTATTTATTCATTATGGTACAATAAGAAGTTACAACAATAAATGATATAATAACGCTGAACAAGGAATTAAATTAATATAATATAGGCAAATTAAACACCAGTCATTTATTGTTGCTCTGAAGTAACATGGCTACTCTAACTAGGTTAAAAAACCTGTTCTAAGAGCGGCCAGAAGAAGGTTACATATATATATATATTATTTTCAGAGTTCTAAAGTTATGTTTTTTTATTATTTTAATTGTTTAAATATCTCTGAGTTTGAACCGAATTAGCTAACCGTGGTTAGTAGGTGTATAACATGCCTAATATTTAAGTGAAGATTAATCAAGTTAATCTGGTTAACTAATCAGCTTAACAGTTATACACAGGTGTAATCTTTGTAATAAAAAGGTTCCAACACGCCTTTTAGACTGTATTTTTAGCGTAAACTTAAATATAATTTCCATAAATATATTATTTATCAAATTAAGTTATAATATACACTTACTATTTTGAATGCTTATCACTCACCATTTCCAAATATATATTATATTTTAAACAATATTGTATATTCATAAATGGACAGCGTAGAATTACAAGCGTATCCTCTTGACCCTAGGTTTAGTTCGAAATAGCAGGTTATATAACCAACTGCTCTAAGGTAAATTTTGAGTAAGATTTAAGTGTTAGTGCTTATAGTGTGGCTTGATCAAATACCTGCGTACAAAGATGATTGTATAAAATATATAATTTATTATTAATTTAGATATTCCTCTATTACATTTTATAATATTCCACTATTCAATGTATTACATACACAAATGTTATTATGATATATGTGTTGTAATAAATTATCCAATTACCTACATTTATTTATAATTTAAATATAAAATATATTATATTATGTAAGAGTAGGTGTTGATTAATAATATATGAGTTTTATACTTTATACCTACCATTAGCAATTTTCAAAATTTATTGCAAAATTTAAATAATAAAATCTTTTCTGTTTATTTTATTTGCTTTTAAACAGAAAATTTGTCTTTAACAATAAAATCACTAACAACATATTGTTGGATGAAGGTTAGGCATGTTATAATGAAACTAATGTTAAGTTTTTAGTAATCTAAAGAAGTTTTTAAAGTATCCTAAAATGTCTCTTCATCTATTTTCTAGTCAGGACTTTGTAATTGAGAAAAAGTTTTCACTTTTTTTAGACAGTTTCAAGTTCAAATACAGTAAATTAGATTTAGTTTAAAGGAGCTTTTGGTAAAGTATATGTCATATACTGAAACAAATAAAAATATAAATAAATTTGGAATAATTAAGGAGTTTGGTTTTTCAATTTTTAATTGAGCAAAAAAACACAAAAAGTTAAATAATCCCAACTCATCAAATACTACATAATACTTAAAGAACAGGTTTCTTCTTTTTGTTGTAACAGTAAAGTAATACTTTTAAATAAATAAAATTATATACATAGGCAAGAAAGCTCGGTATACATAAAATCACATATGATAAAGGTAATTTTTAAACGTAAGTATGTGAGAATTAATGAAAATTAGAGTTTGTTTACACCATTATTTAATGGTGCATATGACAGATGTAGCTTTAAAAACAAGACGATATATTTAATCTCTATGACACTGAAATGTAATTTATTAAACACTTTTTTAAAAAATTAAAGGGAGGGTTTAAAGTATATATTATACTTTTTAAAACAAGAACTCTGACGCAAGACATATAATGAACATATTATACTACTTATTTTAATAATGCTAAATTGCTTTGTTATAACCTCTATAAATGATATAGCCAGTATGTCATAAAATAATGAAGGTTGTATATATCGTTACCAAGCCATATGTGGCACCTAAGCGCCAGATTAGACGAGTTTACGATTAGAGGTGGGCGTTTACGATATCTTTCTGATGCTCTATTTATTTATGTCGTAGCCTATCCAATTATTATAACAAAATATTTTATTTTTAGCGTTGCCATATTTTTGGAATAAAACATACCACCTATCCCAAAGTCGTGCATAAATCGTTCACCGTGTAATATTTATGTATACGCCAAAGAGACATGTTTACGGTCACGGATGAGCGTTTACGATTCCTTTCTTAAGCCAAATCATTTACGATCATTTGCGTCAAATAAAATATTATAGGTGTGAGTGTTGCACTGCAAACGAAAACGTTTCGGACAACACCGTCCTCATATGCATAGTTTTATTTGGCACTAGGCAGCACTCAGTCAGGACCATGGGCTGCGGTATGCACCAGCGCCTTCCATTCTGCATCATATCTGCCACACGTTGACCGTAGAGATACCAATTAGACCGTAGAAGACTGTAGAAATATTGACCAATTACGTGTGCCATAGGCACAAGTCGTCTCACGATCAACCCGGGGCCTTCGTAAATAGCATAGCAATAGATTTATATACAATAAGATCACAGAGTAAATACCTAATATCTATTTACATATATTAAAACATAAGAAAGCATTAACCCATATAATATTATAATTATTATATTCTAAGGTTCATATTCCTTTTTTCAGCTTATGAACGTCATTATTTACGCATGTGTGAATTTACAAATCTATCGCAATAGGTCATGAACTTAGTATAGTATTACGTGTAGGTATTCAAAACTTCCCGACCGGAGGGGATATATTTATCTTCCCTATAAGGCGAAGGGCAAATTCAAAGGCTTTTTGCGTGGGCTGCTGGCCTGTAGTCCGGGCATCGACGAATTTTGCTCTATGAAAATAAATGTATCCTTTTACTATACTACCTTTTACGATAATATACCTTTCTTCGGTAATTACAAAAAAAAAAACAAGTGCACGAATGTCAACGTCAGTAGTAGGTAAACAAACATTTTAAATAAAAACAAACGTACAGTAAGTACCAAATATATAATTAAGATAATTAAACCATATTTTATTATAATTTTTATTTGATTCCTAATACATGCCTAGATAATAATAACTGTTCTAAATAACATTCAATATTAGTTACAATCAAATAAAATAATTACAATCACTATTAACATTAAGCCGAAACAAACATCTTTATTACCATTGGTGAGTTCCACACTTCTCGCACTACAGAGTTACCACCCACAGGTCTGTCCATCCGTATGCAAGTCATCATTTTCAAATTGTTTTTATTTAGCGTTTTTACTGCGTATTTTTTCACTATTTTGTACCAGACAGATAATCATCATTCTCAGATAATACTGCATATTAAAAATAGTAGATTTACACATTTATCCTAATCGAGAATGCGCCAACAATGCAATTTAGTATACGCGCTTCTGATGCTATGGCAGAGCAATTTTCCTAGTGCAACAACACAGTACTACTAGTCCTACTTGCCTCAGCCTGCTGATTAAACACTAGGATTAAACAATATTGTTTGTTTATGAAAACGTACCTAAAATTTTAAACTACTATTGCTATCTCGAAATGAATTTTTCATTTCGATGTAAATTATGTACTAATAAAAAGTAAATCTATATTTATTTATACATGTAATGTGTTTGACATATTTTACATCAGTACAATCAATACTGCATATAGAAACATGCATGCACAAACAATGCATGTATGTTTGTATGTTTGTGCATGCTCAGTTCACGTGCAAACTATTACTTAATAGCTAAAAAAAGCATAATAATTTATAATTTTAAAAGCACAAATGCCTTGTACTCGTAAAAACTTATAATCGTTTTTTCTGGAAAACTGATTTTATTGCATTTGGACGCGTTAATAGTAAGCTTGTTGGCAGCACAATAATCCGTTAAACGATCAAGGTCTTCCTGAATCCGTCGACAATCTTCTGTACTAGATACACCGATAGAACTTTTAAGTCGTCGGTGTAGCGGGGGGAAAGGGAGTAATGAAAACATATTCCAAAACAGTATAGGGCCAAGTCGAGTCCCTTGAGGGACACCAGAAGGAATAACAATAAGGTAGAATGCATGTCCCCCGATTACAATCGCCTGCCGACTTTTTATTTAGAAATGTACGAAGATAGCCAACTGTGAAGATCACCATGAATACCTAGTTTCAGGAGCTTATCAAGAATGATGCTGTGGTCTTCTCGATCGAATGCTTTTGAGAAGTCAGTATAAATGACATCAACTGTTAAATTGGAGATGCCTGTAGTCGGCTTAATTTGTTATTTAATGTATTTTTATGTAATTGTCTTTAAGTATAGAGTTGTAAGCATTTCATGAATTACATAAATTAATAAACTTAGTAATAAGAATCGCCGTAGCTTACTTTGTAATTTAATAAATAATATTGTTGCAGTTAATGTCGGTGGTGGTGGCGGAGGCGCTGCTACGGCGAGCGCGCGGCTTGCGGAGGCGCGCGTCCCGCTGCGCCCCTCCGCCGCTCGGCTGCGCGCGCTGCGGCGAGCCGCCGCACCGCGCGGCCACCGCCGCATGCGGCCACACCCACTGCAGCGGTTGCCTGCCGGCACGAACCGCCTGCGGCCAGTGCGGCCGGCGCGCGCGGCGGCCAGCCGCCGCCGACGTGCTCGTGCGCGCTCTCGCCGGCCGCTGGTGGCCGCGCGCCGCGCGGGCGGCCGACGCGGCGGACGCGGCCGCCCGCCTGCTGAGGCGTCGCAATCGCGACGCCACTGCAGCTCTTGACGCCTGCGACGTCGCCCTTAGACACTGTAAGCTCAAAACACTTCGTTTTTATTGTTTTTATTTTAATATCTTACTATTATGTTCTTACAGTTATTAAAACCATACATTGTTGTGTGTATAATTTAACTTAATAATTATCGTTTGTTTTATTTATTTTGTATTACTAATGTTTTGTTCTTTACTTTTAATTTCTATACATTTATGAAAAACAAGCTACTTTCCCTGTCCGTTGATCAGACTGTCTGTTGCACCTTTGCAAAGAGTTGAATTTTAGTATTTAGGTTGATGCTCTTGAATTAAAAAATTATAGTCGTTTATTGATCTAAACGACTATATGGACGATCGTATCCCATATTCCCGTGATCACCATAGAGGGTTCGGCTAAATATAACATTAAAGTTAATTTTTAGTACTAATTAATAAAACTTTAACAGTCGATAGAGCGCTCAAATATCATATTCGAATTTCAAAAATATATGTGTTATATTTAGAAACATGAGAAATTTGAGTCTGACGAGTACGAAAGGAAGGCACACGGAAGGCAATCTTAGATATAATATTCGGTGCATCGAGGCGATTTTGTAAAATATCATATAGAAATACCAGAAGCAGTGCGCCTGTTAGTAAGACACATTTAATTATGATGCCTTAAACTGTCGTCATTATATTATAAGCTTATTTGAGCGCAAGCTAATCATATTATATTTTTATGCAATAATGGTTACATTATTTATCTTATATATTTATCGAACAATATTCGATAAAGCAATTAAGATTTGGTTAATTTATTACATTATAAAATTGACATATTGTGTCCGTGTTACGTATTTCATTAATAGCTACTGTTAAAAGTTACAAAAAAAAACTAAAATTTTGTCAAAATTTATGATGAATTGAAAGAATGTACAATTGTATGTTTTTTTTTTTTAAGACGTAAAAAATAACCCACTGTCGCCTCTATAGCCATCCAAAATGCACATCAAATGGGCTAAAAGTGCCGCAGGCACAAGTGAGAGGAAAATGCCGTTAATGACACCTGTAGGGCCTAGCTGTAAAACGTTAGGTTCTGGTTAAATAATATACTACTACCAAACAATGCATATAAAATCAATTGATATTATATGATAGCTACAGGGAGTCATAACCGTCCTTGTTCTGTTATTGCTACAGCTGTCTATTATTTACATACAATAAGCAAACGGAATTTGCGATTATACTTATCACACTTATTTAACTAGTTGTTTGAGGCATCGGTCACACTACACAGATTATTTTATTTAATTGTTTATAAAAAATATAATATTAAATCACTTAAGTAGTACAGTTAATCTCAATTAAAGCGACTAGTGACTGTTACATTGTACTGTTGTTTCTTGTTTCCATAACTAGACGAATTTGTACCAGATTTTGTATTGTTTGCTACTTCTGTCATCTGATCGATGTTATATTAATATTTAAAAGTGAAAATCCAGATAAAGGATGGTAGGATCCGGTTAAAGATGGGTAGGGGATGATTATTTCTAGAGGATACCTACATCTCATAAATAAAAGGCAAGGCTTTGCTGCCAACCAAAAGCCTTTAAAAATAGCACGGCAGGCACTTAAGGGCCTATAGATGGGGAGTGAAGCGACCAATCCCGAATGCCGCAAACACTAGTCGTCGGTCGCCGAAGGCGCTTTTAAAACTGCCCGTAGGGCTAGCTTCCAACCTGGGTGAAGTCCGGGGTTGAAAAGCTAGTATTATATATGTATAATTTAATTAATGTTTACTTTCGTTACCAACTAATAAAATGAATAATCATTATAATTATCATGTTATTTAATAATATTTAGAGATTAAGAATACACCACTTAGTTTTAATATCAGTTATATTTATTATTTATAATTTTGTGTAAAGACAACTAACTGACTTTTCTATATAATTAATTTATTAAACAAAAAATAAATTTCTTAATTAAACTGAATAATTACTAATCTACACTAAACTCAAATTGCGTTTTTATTTTTTTATAGATATATTATCAATTAATATCAAACGTTCTACTAATAACTAAAGAGTCATAATCGGAGTACTAAATCGAATCTACGGTTAAATGCTGCAACAGAGCTTTTATGAATGTGCATTTCACTTGTTTATGCATAATGCTGTGTAATTTTATTTGCATGTGTCTACAAGTGTTTAGGTATTTATTATTGTATTATTTTGTATTGTTGTATATCATGCCATATTTATATAATATAATGAAAAAGCTGTAGTTTTATTGCACTTGCACTAATAATGTAATTATGTATGCAGTAAGCGACTATAAACAAATTAGTGAAACGTTTGACCGAATCGGACTGGACTACTCGCATGTCAAATGATTACGTAGATCGGACAGATTTTTGTCGCTCTGCGCGAGCAGTTGGAGCGGCTTGCGGTTTGCGCCTGCGCTTATAAAATAATGTCGTGACGCGTGACGCATGACGCGTGACGCAAGAGCGGTTATTCTCAAACATTCACTGTTTACATCATCCTTACAAGGTGCATGCAGTGCGTGTCGCTATGAGCTGGTTACATTTCCATGCATAACGCTTAAGCGTAAATCGCCTCAAATTGCATCCCACACATTAACTCTCTTCGCGAGATTACCAATAATTAAAGCAGCCTCTACATTAGAAAAGTTACTAAATCATCGCCTTTACATCGTCTCTATCTTTTTTATAAACTTAGTGAATTATTAGAATAGAAAAAACTTTATTAATAGCTACCTAAAAGTCAGTATTAACAATGTTTTAATCGATTTATTTCGAAATTAATTTTGTATTGGACGTTAGAATTTATTTATTTGTATCGTCCTTTACATGCACTCTTATATATAACAACAGATAGCATTTTCACAATAAATTCGTTGTTTATAACATACATTATTGTAATTTGTAATCACGTGCAATGGATAAGTTTTGTGCATCTCCTTAATAGCACAATTTGCTGTTCCAAGCAGACGCCAATCTTTTTTAGGAGTAGTTAAGCATTTCGACCAAATAAAATACAGATTATATCAGAACATACATGCAAGTAATTAAGTATAAACATATATATGTTATTACTATTTTGAATATAATTATAAGCACTGAATTTTAAGATGACCTTAAGATGGTTTACAATTAGTTTGAGATATTACAATATTAAGGGGCTAGTTTTGGTGGTACTGTACTGTGTGACTATGTGGGTGGGGCAAAATTAATATTTGATATCGCACACTTTGTTTAAAAACAGCGTTGGAACAAGGCAAGGATAAGATTATCCTGGGAAGAAAAGAATTGAACCCTAATATCTTTTTCCTCAAGATTGATTTTATTTAGAAGAATGGTAATTGCTTGCACCAGTTGCACAGTTCTCAAGTCTTATCAGTGGCTTCGCCCACTATATAATCTACCTTACGTGCATTTGACAATCAGAATAAGGACCTTTTCCGATTTATTTATTCTAGTAGGAAGTGGTTACCAGCCCTGGCAGATTTGATTCAATTTGGTCATGGTCACGGGGCGGGTGGGCTGCGCGGGGCGGGGCGGGGTGAGGCGCGAGGCCCCAAGACTGCGAAATTGAATTTGTTGACTTTGAGATTGATTGCAAACACCTATCATATGCTTGCGTTTTCCACCTGTAAAATATTAATCATGTTTATTTATTTATTCCGTTTTAAATAAACCTACGGTTTAACGAATAAAAAAAGTATTTTATTAAGGCCATTTAAAACTTTTTACTATTTAAAATAGGAGTAATAAAACTGCTGTGCATTAGCTACAGATTATTTTTTTAAATATTTATTATGAATGAGTGACTGATTTTCGGTTTTCGTAATAAGAAATAAATTATTTAAATCGGATTTTTTGTTTTAAATATTGATGTTTACAAACAAATATAAAATTGTGTACTAAAGTGGAGTCCAATTAAATATGTGCACAGATTGAATGCACTTTAGCGTGCTCCATACCAGTAAGTGCTCTTTTTATGCAATTGTTATTTTATGACCGACTAACCTCGAGTTGGCAGTTAAGCCCTACAGGCGCCTTTAACGCAATGCCTACGACAACTCATGACAACTACGGACAACTCATGCCTACGAGAATTTAAAATTGGGTTTTACTAACGACGCCTTTATCGACCGATAACTCATGACTGCGGCACTCGGGAGTACCGAAAATAGTTGCATTGACCTAGAAATTCCGAGAGGTTTCCAAAATGCCCAAAAAGACCATCCTAGCATATAACCTAAATAACTCCCATACTGGTTAATGGTTGATTTAAAAAAAAGTAGCCTAATTTAGCGTTTTACACTTGAAAACGAGCAGACAATATGGATAAGATTGCTTAATATTTAAATAAATAAATATATTTTTTTTTTTTTAGTTTTTATGCTTTTCTTATTCGCCTTTTAAATATTTACTCCTTAATTCTGTGTCAATCAACGATTATATTATCGCTCGTATTAAATTCATTTACAATAATAAAGATTAACTCTTTTTAATAAAGTCTTTTTAATAAAGATTAACTCTAAATCGAACAAGGAGATGAAAAAAAGAACGCTTTTATTAATTGTTAAAAATTTATTTGAAACTCGATAACAAAACTAAAAATAACAAAAATAATCAAGTATAGAATATTGTTTCATTAATCAAATTTATACTGTTAGTTTACCACGCTATGGCTCATGAGGAATTAATTTTCTTACTTTACTTATTTATTTAAATTTATGTATTTAACTATTCCCAAACAATCGTAAGAAAAACAGTTTATTAACATACAATACTACATTTTTAATATAAACGCGTCTTTAAACTGGCATGGTAGTATTAAAATCAAAGGTTTCTAAACCATTTGGTGTTCATTAAAATAACGGCATATTAAATATATAATAATATATATTTCTAATTTTTTGACAGATATATTCCTTTTCACCTAGATTTTTAACCGGCATGCACAGCGTAGTTACATGTAATATCAATTAATTAGGTTAAATCTTTTGATAAATCATTTACCATACAGTAATGTGTCCTAGTTTATCACTGCCACTGTCGTCTGCGTACGGTCTTAATGCATTTTTACACAGGTTAAAAAATACTGCGAAGCGATTACATGCGTAATGATTTAAGTTATACTATTTTTTCTGTTTATGCTTCAATGATAACATGCTTGAAAATATTATGAATCTGAAATATGCATTATTGACCTAATTATAACATATTTTTTATTCATTTGGTACCGAGGTGGGTAGTCTTGCTAGATATTTTTCCATATTTAATTTATTATAATATTATTTGCGAGGTTATAACTTACTATTTGCTCCTCTGCTTTTCTTTATGTTATTCTTACAAAATTAACTCGTAAATTAGAGTAATAACTCATTTTTTAAGGGATTATTTTAGTAAAATAAAATAACAGCCCTACTTACTAATACATATTATTGTTGATACGTAGAAACTCATAAATTATTGTCGTAGGAATTTACTTCTACAAAAAAATACACCATTTTTGAAGTCTCTGAACTTTGCTGTCATATATGTTTTATGTGGAAGTTCAGTGGAAAACCATAACTAAGGTATATCTAAAGTTTACGACTATACCTAAAACATTTAAAATTTACTTTGTGTTTTGTTTTGTGTTTTCCAATTAAAAATTGGAACCTGATTATTCGTATGTTCCTACAGTCGAAAGCAAAATAAACACTCCATTTTTGGCCAATATTCCTTGTGAGCCGTACTCGCTACTCCTCGTTTGAGCGACGAATGTGGTGACGACACCCATCAGGGGATATCTTGTAAATTTATCATATACCTATGGTGTGTCTATTTTGTGAAGTTTCTTTGATTTTGAATAGGTTATTATATTTTTATTTTCATTTGAGTATTCTGTAGTGTGAAAAAGTGAATATCTTCATAGTTTTATAATTACGGCTTTCTCTTATAAGTATAGGGTGTTTTTTTTAGAGGCGTGGTTTTCAATCTGGCACTACTCTTTTCGTAGTTGGTGTTTTTGACAGCTGTCACTTGATTTATGCTCAGTTTGGTTTGCCATTTCATAATGAATAGACTTACTCCTGAACAACCTTTGCAAATAGTGCAAATTTAGAAAAAATCACTCTAAATTTTTTTAAAATCACTAAAATAAAGTAAAAATCGCGTCGTGGGCCTGTGGCGTGGCCTCCAAGATCGAGCGATTTAACACCGCTGGACTATTTTTTGTGGGGTTATGTGAAGTCGCTTGTCTACGCAGATAAGCCGGACACGATTAACGCCTTGGAAGAGAATATTCGGCGCGTTATTGCTGACATACGGCCCAACTTGCTGCAAAAAGTGGTTGAAAATTGGGCCTCTCGGCTGGAATTTGTTCGAGTCAGCCGCGGCGGCCACTTACCCGAAATCATTTTTAAAACATAATGGCAAACCCTTATCTTTATAATAAAACTAAATTCTTAGCCATAACATCAAATTATATGCGTTTTATCTCTTCTTGAAAACCACGCCTCTAAAATCTACTTCATGAGTTATGGGTTTTTTTGTCTTCAGAAAATAATTGTTCGTAAGATTGATTTGTGGGCAAAATACAAATAACCTGACAATAATGCATGAAAATACTCTAAAGTAAAATAAGACTCAATCAGTCCTTTTCTCCTTGTGTTCTGTTAGGTTTTCTCTTTTTAGCATCTCGTACATACATTCATGTATGAGAAGCTTCTATCCCCGCCTTTTGGCCGTCTGTTGCATTCTTCAATTTGAAAAGTGCGAAAGAGTTGAATATTTGTTTGTAGATTGATACCCAAGAAATTACAACTATAACCGTTTAGATCACATCGAAAGCTGATCGGATAATATAGATATCTAACATTAAAGTCAACATTTCTTTAGTATGTAACTGACATATGGCAATAAAATGACGGCGCGATCATATTCGAATTTCAAACACATGACAGCGCAGCTATTGGAACGTTTTATTTATTAGTGGCCAGATAGAATTAATATATTTTACTTATCTGTGAGCACAAATCGAAATATGTAAAAGAGTGTTCAGTTGCGCGTTATAATTATTATAAATTGATATATTGTATCATTGTTCACATTTATTTATTTATATATTTATTTATTTGTTATTTATATGTATATATTTAACCCAACAGAAACTGCACACAATACAGGTAATGACGTAAAGGCAATGAAGTACAAAAGATTAATTTAAAATATATTAAACGAATTTAAATAAGATGAAATACAGAGACTACAAATTAAAAAAAAATATATTAGAATAAGAACATGAAATGTACTAATCTAAATTGTATTAATTAAATACATATTGGAAAAATATAAAAAACTGCTTTAAAACAAAACTAAAATTAGAATTTTGTCTGTGGTTTTGTGCATTCGTATAGAATTTGTATTGTATTTGGTATAGTATTGGAATAATAGACAGTGTTCCAAAACTTTTGCCAAGTTATTGAAAAAAGGTCAATTTGGGAGAAGTTAATGGGGAGGGGGGGGGGGGGTTGTTTCATTACTAGCCGCGTCTCAAAATTTACAAAAAAAACTGAAATCGTGTTAAAATTTATGATGAATTGAAAGAATGTCATCCTACCATTGTACCTGTATTAAATTTGTATTTAATCTATTCAACCCAAGTTGAAACCATAGACAGGCACGTGTAGTTTGGACGAAAATGCTTTTTATGACGCTTATAGGGCCTAGCTATTAGACGTTAGGTTCTGGTTAAATAATTAACTACTACTAAACAATGTAACAATGTATAGACGCAGTTGATACTAAATGATAGCTACAGGTGTCATAACCATGCTTGTTTTTTATACTATGACTTTGTTACACCACACACTCATGGCTGAATATTTATCGGATACAACGATGGTTTATCCTTGAACATTTGTACATATGTACAAATGTTAGGTAAGTTATATAGCAATATGTCAGGTGATTCATTTATTAACGACGTTGTCTTTTATTATATTTTTTTATGTACTTTATCTATGATCTATATAACTGTATGTATACTGAATAAAGTAAATTAAAAAATATAATAAAAGACAACGTTGTTAATAATTGAATCACCTGACATATTGCTATATAACTTACCTATCTAATCAAGATTCAATTGACGCGAACTAGACAAAATATAATTTTGACCGATACTACAAAACCGGTTTACATTTACATACAATGACGATGACACATTACAATGAGTGACGATGTTGTCAATTCGGTTTAATTTCCATGTGGTAGTTCCACGTCTGTGTATATCATAATTGAAGATGTATTCTTAACGATCAAAATTTTTGATTTGTGTTTTGTTTTGGACCCATTTACTAATAGTTAGATCACATTTGAAGCAGGCTCATAATCGATAGTTTAATAAGTTTCCCCTGGCAACGTTACAACTTGGACTCTGTTATCTGAACGACAAACCGAACATTTTTTATTGGCCTCATGCATAGTCGCTCCATTAAAATCCTGATAACGGCTCACTAGCTCAAAAGCATGTCAACATACTTTTAATATGTAGTTTGACCATGGTAATCGCGTTAAGGCGGAATAAGATCGGGTCGTTATTTTATATGTCCTCTATCCGCTAAAATCATATTTGAGAGATCGACTTTACAAAACGCAGAATCTTATTTTTTAATAGTTACAAAATCAAAAGTGAATGAATATTATAAATGTATAAATGAATTATTAAAGCATTTAAATATGCCGTTTAATTAATTCAACTACTCGACAAATGAATTATACTTCTAGTTGTATTCATCATATTATTAATTCTCAAACTCTTCACTCGGGCATGATATATCAATGTACTATTACCGATCATTACACTTAGCTATTTAAAATTACCAACGAAACGTATCCAAAACAAAAAACATCCGTATAACAAAAAAAAATTACTTAAATCCAAGCCTATGTTAAACGAGTAATCGATTTTAATCACTTTTGGATCAAACTAATTGTAATCCGGCCCTTATTGACTCTAATGTAGACATAACAATTATCTTAAAACATGTAAAAACCTGCTTACAAACAAAATCAGATCGCTTTAATCATAAATAAACCATGGATAACTCCTGGGTTACTGTTTTGTATTCAGCGTCGTAACATAATGCATCTTCGATACAAAAAAGACCCCAACAACTTATCAAAAAAAACATGTAATTTGCAGTATAGAAATACATGTAACTCCAACAGTAAAAGTACAAAAGAAAACTAATATAGGAAGAAAATAAAAAATCGTCATCTAATCCTAAAAAAGTCTGGGATATTATAAAAGACTCGATAAATTGTATAAAAAATCCTATTATTATCACGACATTACTCTCAGAAAACGAAACCTTAAAAATTGAGGGTAAAAACACGTTCGTTTGGCTAACTTTGCCTATAGGCATTTTACTTCTATTGGCTTGAACCTGGCCAAAAATATACAGGGGAAAACTAAAAATTGTAACTCGTTTCCTGTCGAAATTCCTTTGTGAATACTGCAGGGCAACGTTCTTGGTCCGATTCTATTTTTATTATATGTCAATTATATTTTATTGCATACATTATTTCATTTGCTGATGACACAGTGCTACTGTTTGATGGTCAAAATAAGACTCCACATTTCAAAGGGCCAATAAAGGTCTCACTCGTGTTAAAAAAATATATTAATAACTCTTTGTTGACACTTAATATCAACAAAACTAACTATTTAAGTATGTTACTTTATTTATCTGGGGCGCCCATCAGAAGTTAAAAAACTAGTTTTGCATGATAATAATTGTTTTAGACACACTAATTATATTTGTATCTATCTACTTCTTACTGAACTTCCATTTACTAAATACTTAGGTGTTATTATTGTTGGGAGAAACACATAGAAATGCTTATATCTCTGCTTATATTCTTATTATAGTATTCTTGATAATACAGTCCTGAGTTATGGTATAGTTGTATGGGGTTCTTACTCCACGTACCTTATGGATACTTTAATTAAGGCTCAAAAATCCATATTAAAGGTTATTAATCACAGGCCAAGAAGATTTCCTTCAGTACGAATATTCGATGAATTTAATTTAATTTAATCTAGATGTCAACCAATTTTACGTGAAATGCCTAAAGATATTTCTTTGCCATTAAAGATTCCCATTCTAGAACCCAACAAATGCTAACCACAAAATTTTCAGTCATTTAACTTCATTCTAACAAACTTTCTGCAAACTTTGGACAAAGGCTTGCCACTTACATTGCAACCGAGGTTTTCAATGTTTTAGATGCAATTGCATTAAGACAATTGTCTCGCGTAAAGCGAGACAATTGTCTTAATGCAATTGCAAGATGTAAAATCTTTAAAAAGGCCATTCTGAATTGGCTTTTTCATATAGGTAGAGAATTATTATACTATTATTTTTACTTCAATATGCACTATTTTTCGGGTAAATCGTATACTGCGTCGAACGCGAAGAAAAAATGAAAGTAAACCCTAAGAAGTACAAGTACGTAATCCTATAAAGCACTCATCTAAATACTAAGGGCAGAAATTTCATGACCTTCTTAGGACTAACCTAAATTTTAAGTCAGACTTAACCGATGAACATCATATTTCAACTCACTTTTAGCGTTAAGTCCGCCTTAGCTAAGAATCAAAACAACCATGACCTAGCTAAGCATTAAGTCAAACTGAAGTCAGTGTTAAATAAGCTGCTAGGAGCGATTTCAGTACAATAACAGCGACATGTGACAGCGGCGACAGATATTGTATACACGCCATAGTGGCGAGTAGCAAACATAGGTATTTTTAATAAAGTTAAACATAAAAAGTAACCGAAATACAGAATTAAATTAAAGTCATGCTTAAAAGTTAAGTTGATCCTAACTAAGAAGGACTTTAAGCAAGGGCTGAAATTTGGCCTTGAGTGGTTAAGGAGTGGGGCAACTCCAATTTTTTGAAGATTTTCCAAAGTTATTCCTTAGCTGCATCACCGTCACCGGCGCACGCACCGGTTACAGTTGACCTGACGGCAATTACGGTTTACGTAATGCCACAGTAATGCCTCATGCCTGCCATCTGGTAGCAACCGCGAGAGCATCGCACTGCGCCCCATGTTTCGCCAATTCGCTTGCTTCCGCTATTATTTCGGCCCTGGGATCCATGCTGAGCGGGTGTGTCGAATGTAATGACAGGCGCACATAACCTGCTAAACAGATTGTTGTCATATCGTCGTACAAAAATTGCACGATTTGACAGATAAACAATGTGTTTCTATTTTGGAATGGTTTGAGAGTAGCTTAGCTGTAGGTAGACAGACTAAACGGTCTTAATTTAAATGCCATTTATGTACAATCGTTTGTTGTGCAACTCTGGACCGTCTTTGTTCTCCAGAAATATTAGAAGTGTTCTCAAAGTTAGAGAGAAAGGTACGCTTTTTTATATCTTCAATCATCTTTATCTTTATCGTTTTTTAAGCAATCAACTGAGTTACGTTATTTCTTTTTATTTACTATATTCTTTATTTATTTATTTATACACGAGATACATTACGTTTATATATGTACGAGATTTGACATCATTTAACAGTTCCTTTCACTTTTATTTACGCTTAAGAAAAAGCAGCGTTTATTAAGTAGGTTCTCCATAAATCTTAAGGTTTTGCACTTTAATGCTAGCCGAGCTCTAACTGACCAACTGTATGCCCCAAAGTTTTAAGAAATTCTCACTGAGGTCCAGAGGAGTTGTTGCGTGACAATCACAGGTAAGAAGATTATTTTTGAAGTAATGAAGTTGTAGTTGGGGGTTGTTTTTTTAATGTTCTTTTTAAGTATTATGTTAATGTAAAGGTGGATTGAGGAAATCCTTGAGATTAGTTAGTTAGGTAGGTACATTATATTATTGACCATTTTTTTTGTTTTATACATATATTTATGTTTAATATAGAATTAAACTTTAATATTCGTAAAAAAAATAGCTCAACCTTATGCCTATTATTATTTGTTTTTGTTTTTCGGAAAACTACTTTTTTTAAATGTTTGAGTTAAATTGAATTGAGAATTCGGAATTTGATTTAAATTAACGTTAATTTATTCTTCATATATTTAGGTTTCCGTGCCACAAAAGGAAAAAAAACTCAACCCTAATACCCTTTTTCTTAAGTCCGTTTATCTGTCCGTCAGAGACATTTTTCTTTAAAATGACTTGGCCTTGCATATTTGGCAAAATGTTAGACCTTCATGGCTAGCATATATTTCGACAGGTGTACACAAGAATCATTTTATAAGGGTAACTCAATCCACTGTTAATAGCATCTTTGAATCAAACATTTAAAAAAAGTAAGTTCCCGAAAAACAAAAACAAATAAATAAAAATATATTTCGAAAGGCTGAAAAGAATTACAGGAAAACTAAAGCGAATGTCTAATAGGATGCTAAATATTGACGCTCATACATTCATAGCCGTAAAGAATATGCTTGAGGATAGATGAAGTTCCGAGGTATATGACCTCAAAGCCATAGCATTCATTTGTTATAATGGACACTGTTTATTTATCTATTTATTTTTAAATGGGCTGCTATCATAATATTGAAATACATAACATGTGTTAATATGTTATATGCGTTAATAGTGTAATAGCTATTTTTTGTTACATCGTTAAACTTTCATCCTAATTTAGTTTTTATTAAAAACGTAGCGTTACTATTTATCAGTTTCCTATTCTTATTTCTTATGACAATAATTCTACCTATTTAAAGGATTTGTTTTTAATTATGTACACTGTACAATAAAAGAAAATATCTGACGCGATGTACCCAGGATGTAAAGCCAGCTTTCACTTAACTGGGTTTTTTTTGCCAATTATTATATCCAGATATTGTTAATCCAAATAATTTTTAATTTTAGCTAAATCTATGGTTTCTTCATTAAACCTTCTTTTTTCTATTCTATAGGTAAGAACAAAGTGCGTAACCCTTATTCAGAGAACGCGGTAAAGTACTCTTTATTTGAGCAAATAAATACAAAATTAAGTCATATTTATTAGGCGCCTTTAATTTGAATTTCATTATTTTGTTTGTATATTCTATTTTATTTCTTTTTTGATAGTGTCGTATTTGATAGTTTTTTATTGATAAAACGCAAAGTATATATTTTTTTGTCAATTCAGTAAAAATCTAAAGTCGCCATAGAAGCGCAACCAACTCTTTCCTCTTGATCTAGCTTTGAGACCTGTGTAACTGCGTCGAATCATCTTGAATTATCTTCTGTTAATGTGATTTATCTTCTGATCGTTAGAACATTTTATTTAATTTAATTATTAGCCAATATATATTGATTTAAATCACTATATAAATCAATTTGTAAGGATGAAAGAGTAACTTAGATAATATGTTTCAATAAGATTTTTTTTCAATTCTTGTAGCCGTTGTATTTCATTGTTTAAATAAATAAATAATTAGGGCGGTTATGACAAGGAACCCCACTTTTATTTATCAACCTATTTAACTCACTATCAATAGTCAATGTTAATATCAATAATAACATATTTTTTTGCCTTTTGATTAAAACTGACCCCGTTAAATCCTTTCCTCTGCTTACTATCAGGAGTCATTTGGTCATCAAATGAATCACGTGATCGGCTCTAAACGTCTGCCATGATGTTGAGGGATGAGTCATAGTAAAACGCTTACTTTTATACAATGTAATTATTATTTTATCGTTTCATTAAGCAGCTCATTTAAATGCGTCATTTTCATAAGATAACATTTAATTATGTACAGTTTAAAAACAACAGTGCCCATTGTTCACTTATGTTTTTTGTGTCCAGATTATTAAGTAGGTATGGAGTCTTAAATTATTTAAAAACTTTTTTCTCAATAACAATGTCGCCGTATCTTAATATATATAAATCTCGTGTCACAATGTTTGTCCTCAATGGACTCCTAAAACACTTAACCGATTATAATAAAATTTGAACACCATGTGCAGTTCGATGTGCACTTGAGAGATAGGATAGTTTAAATCTCAAATTATAGTCGCAATTTTAATTTATCGCTAATTTTTTGTCCGTTATTATTTGGCAGTCATAAAACTGACAGATGTCGATACCTTTCGACTGGGTTGATGGCGCTAATGTCTGTTATTATTTGACAGTGACAGTTATTCGACGCAAACGTATTAAAAGAGCCCATCAGTTGGCAAAACAAATTGAATCAAGAAATCTAGCTCAAAGAATCAGGACAGCAGGTCATGCACAAGAATCTCAAGAACAGTGTAACGAACGTCTTCAAGAGAATATCATAAGAACAAGAAAATTATTATTTTCAGTCAAATGCCACCGAAAAAATCTAACCTCAACAACGCGAGCGGCAAACGTCAAAACGCAAACGTCAAAACTACGATCGGAATAATATATTCACTTACGAGATGCTGTTGCTGGAAACATCGATGGAAATTTAAATCCCAATGACATCGGTAATGCTTTCATTTTACCTTCAAGCTACATCGGCAGTCCACGGAACATGCAGGAATACATACAAGATGCGATGACTTACGTACGTCATTACGGCCGACCGGATTTATTTATTACATTCACATGTAATCCGAATTGGGAAGAGATACAAACTTTACTATTGCCAGGACAACAAGCCATTCATCGTCATGATTTAACTGCACGTGTGTTTAAACAAAAATTGAAATCCTTAATTGATTTTATTGTAAAATATACAATTTTTGGTATCACACGTTGTTGGCTGAATACGATAGAGTGGCAAAAGCGAGGTTTGCCTCATGCCCACATTTTGGTTTGGCTTAAAGATAGAATCCGTCCTGAAGAAATCGATCAAATAATTTCAGCCGAAATTCCAGACCCATTAATTGATCAAGAATTATTTGATATTGTCACCAAACACATGATCCATGGGCCATGCGGTGTTTTCAACATGACCTCACCGTGCATGGAAAATGGAAAATGTAAAAAAAACTTCCCAAAGCCACATACGAATGACACGATCACGGATATTGATGGTTATCCAACTAAATCAACTAATTCAATTGATCAAAAGAGTTTCGCCACGACTGCAAAATGACAATTATCAAATCGTCATAAAAGCCGACAAAGTACCATTAGGTGAACATGCTGGTAGATTCAACGCTCCAACTGTTGATGAGGTTGCTGTTATCATGGTTGGTGATCCAGTTGACAAAAGATCTATAAACATTACACGGCGAGACAACACTGTCAGTACGATTTCGGATCTACACCGTTCATATGACGCACTACAATATCCATTGATATTTTGGCAAGGACAAGATGAATATCACCTTAATATCAATCAGTATGATCCAAATACCGGTAAATTTGACAATTATCTATTTACTTTCTTACTGTATGTATAGATTTTAATTTCGTATTGCATTTTATTTTTTATTTTTTTAGGTGATTACAGAAATAATAAAGTTAGCTCAATGAACTACTACGCACACCGAATAATGGTTAGACAACATCAAGACAATTATATCCTTCGATATCGTCAGCTGTTCCATCAATACATTGTTGATATGTATGCTAAGGTCGAAAGCGAACGCTTGCGATTCCTTCGATTCAACCAGGCAAAACTACGATCGGAAGAATATATTCACTTACGAGATGCTGTTGCTGGAAACATCGATGGAAATTTAAATCCCAATGACATCGGTAATGCTTTCATTTTACCTTCAAGCTACATCGGCAGTCCACGGAACATGCAGGAATACATACAAGATGCGATGACTTACTCACCACTACTTTCAAAAACTTACAAAGCTCATATCAATGTTGAGCTTTGCAGTTCTGTTAAATCAATTAAGTATATTTGTAAATATGTAAACAAAGGCAGTGATTTGGCCATATTTGAAGTAAAAAACATAAATAAAAATGACGAAATAGCACGATACCAAATGGGCAGATACATTAGCAGCAATGAAGCTATTTGGCATATTCTCAGCTTTCCCATCCACGAAAGAGATCCTGCTGTCCAACATCTGGCAATACATCTTGAAAACGGTCAACGTGTATACTTCACTGAAGAAAATGTTCTCCAAAGAGCGTTCGAAGCTCCGAAAACGACTCTAACTGAATTTTTTACATTGTGTCAAAAACCTGATGTTTTTGGCCAATTCGCGAAGACATTGGTGTATGGTGATGTTCCACGTTATTTCACATGGAACAAATCCAGTAAAAAATGGGAGCCACGGAAACAAGGAAAACCACATCCTTCCATTACAGGCATATTCAAAGCTAAGACATTGGGGAGACTTTACACGGTACATCCAAAGCAACGTGAGTGCTTCTATTTACGTTTGTTATTGGTGAATGTTCCCGGACCAACGTCTTTTGAATTTTTACGAACAGCTAATGGTCGAGTATTCAATACATACCAGGATGCATGTCGTGAACTGCAATTGCTAGAAGACGATAACCATTGGGACTTAACGCTTGCTGATGCTGCGTTGACATCAACACCGAATAACATTCGTCAGTTGTTTGCAATTATTTTGGCGACATGTTATCCCTCGCAAGCACAAACTTTGTGGGAAAAATATAAAAATTGTATGACAGAAGACATCTTGCACCGAATTAGACAAACAAATCAATGCCAAAACATAGATTATACACCAGAGATGTACAATGAAGCATTGGTCTTGATCGAGGATTTATGTGTTCTTATTTCAAATTTACCACTTAATCATTATGGTATGCCATCACCTAATCGTCCAGCCACCGACTTAGTCAATACCGATTTACAACGAGAAAATCAATATGACCATGGAAGTTTAGCAACAATTATCATGAACAGTGAACCATTACTGACAGCAGAACAAAAAATTATTTATGATCGGATTATGCTGGCTGTTGCTGCTGAACAAGGCGGTTTTTTTTTCTTGGATGCACCCGGTGGAACCGGTAAGACATTTTTAATATCGTTGATTCTTGCCAAAATACGGTCGCAACAAAAAATCGCATTAGCATTAGCATCGTCAGGCATTGCGGCTACTTTACTGGATGGTGGGCGAACAGCACATTCAACATTCAAGCTGCCATTGGACGTTCATAATAAACCAGATGCAATGTGTAACATCAAAAAGAATAGTGGAATAGCTGCAGTGTTGCGGAAGAGTTCTATAATAATTTGGGATGAGTGCACAATGGCACACAAATATTCACTTGAAGCATTAAACAGAACTATGCAAGATTTAAACAGCAATAATAAACTTTTCGGTGGTGCTATCTTACTTTTGTCTGGTGACTTCCGGCAGACCTTACCGGTTATACCTCGCTCTACTTTCGCGGATGAGATTAATGCATGTTTGAAACAATCATTCTTATGGCGAAGTGTTGAAACACTTCGATTGACCATAAATATGCGAGTACAATTGCAAAATGATCCATCAGCACTAATATTTTCCGAACAACTACTAGATATTGGGAACGGTAAAATAAAACTGCAACCAAATACGCAATGCATTAAACTACCAGACAATTTTTGCACTGTTGTTCAGGATAAAACTGAATTGATTCAGAGTATTTTCCCGGATATACAGAATAATTATTTGAATCATGAATGGCTTAGTCAACGGGCGATTTTGGCAGCCAAAAACGTTGATGTTGACGAAATTAACTTCCAGATACAACAGTTGTTACCAGGCGATCTGATGTCTTTTAAATCAATCGATACTGTTGTTGATGAAAATGAAAGTGTAAATTTTCCGATTGAATTTTTAAATTCATTAGATATCCCTGGAATGCCACCACATAATCTTCGATTAAAGATTGGTTCCCCTATTATTCTCCTCCGTAATTTGAATCCACCTCAATTATGTAACGGTACGCGTTTGGTCATCAAAAAGATCACCGGAAACATTCTTGAAGCAACCATTTTGGCTGGGAAGTTTAAAGGAAAAGTGGTCCTGCTGCCACGTATTCCGATGATACCATCAGATTCTACCATACCCTTCAAAAGGCTACAGTTTCCAATTCGTTTAGCTTTCGCCATGTCTATAAATAAATCTCAAGGTCAAACAATGTCCATTTGTGGTTTAGATTTGGAAAATCCATGTTTTTCTCATGGGCAACTATATGTTGCGTGTTCACGTGTTGGGAAACCGTCGAATCTATTTGTGTTAGCTAAAGACAGGTTAACCAAAAACATTGTGCACCGATTGGTGTTAAATTAAATTGAAATTGAAAGTATTTATAATTCAAAAAAAAGATATTAATGTTTAAAAGTTTAAGACTGTCTGCCTTGCCTACCTCATTCATGAGTTTAAGCGTCACATGTAATTTACTGTATTATACTGTAATATACTTATATTTGTTATAAAATTAAATGGAAATAATAAATCTGATAAATTTTTATTTTTTACCTATTGATTTCTGCTTAGTATCAAGTGTAAGAACATTTTAATTAATTGTGTTCAACGTACTTCCCCTTCAAATCTCAATCCAGTGAATTTGTATACCAACATCAACATTTTCGTCTTTGTTCGTAAATAATTTCATTGTACTAAAGGGTTATAGTAGTAGAAAGTCAAATAAGGAGATCACCATATTTTTTTACAAATACCATCTGTGTGAAAAAGCATAGTGGACTCCGTGACTGATGTTCTCTTATTGTTCCTCTTAGATTGTTTACTATAATGTAATATAACAAAAACTTTAGCCACAGCAACGCGTGGCCGGGTCAGCTAGTTGTTATATATAATTAACATAATAATGGTTTTACTACAAAATTAAATTTACTACTTTAGGAGCCCACCTACATAACTGGAGTGTATTGCGATTTGGTGACAGCGTGTAACATTGAAACTCGTGACAGTGACACTGAAAGACTATCATGCACTATTATGCATGCTAGAGAGCGGTAGCGCAAAAAGAGTATAATTCACGTGTATAATTGATATAAAAATAAATGAAATATCAAATATATTTTGTCTTATGCTTCATTTCATTTAATTTTTAAATCCTCCCATTGCATTTACAGTGCCGTGAGTTTTTTTTTTGTTGTTTTTATGAATGTGACAATTTTACAATGTCACTTATTTGGATGCAATAATCAAGCGGTTTGCAGTTGAATGCATGTCTAAGTTTTTTTTTTTTGACAATTCAATAATAATTCTTTGATTAATCTCGCGTTGACTTTTTGTAAAAATTAACTGGTTAAACGTTGTCTAAGGCCACTACCGCCTAATAACTCGGTCTAACCCTGTTATACATTGTAAATTAATTATTTCTACAATTACTAAACTCAAATTAATAATTGTTTTGGAATTATTAATAATTAAAAAAATCCTATGGATACTTTTAATATCATAAGTTTAAAATCCCTTTTGGCATGCCGGAAGGCGTCGCTAGATTTTACCAGATCAAACTCCAATTGCACGAACTTGTACCAAACATTGCGCGAGCTGCCGTGCGATTCATTCCCCGCACTCACCTCAACTCGCCGTACCCTTGCGCAACGAGAGTGCGTTTACTGAATCCCTTTTCATACTGTGCCTTAAGGGTTACTCATATCAAAAATTGTAACAATTGACCTACAATTGACCTTTTCCCACCCTTAGGACCAATAATAGTTAGTGCTGTCAAAAAGTTTAGTGAGATAGGGTTAAGGCCCTTATTTAATGAATAAATTAAAATTTAAATGAGTTCGATATCTTATATACTCAGAAAATTTCATTTTTTCTTAAAACCCTATACATTCCCGTTCTCCTGGTCTGATTTTACCCATTAACGAACTTAACCGAGATTTTGTTCCCTTAAATTTTATGTATCAATTGGAAAGTTATAGGTGTTAAATTACGGCTGTTATCGTATCCACAAGAAAGTGATATAGTTAGATAGATATATAAAGATATATATATATATATATATATCTTAATATATATAAATATATATTTTACTATTTTACTATATCTTAAATATATATATATACTAGCTGACCCGGCCACGCGTTGCTGTGGCTAAAGTTTTTGTTATATTAAGGATAAGGATTTCAATTTTTGTTTAAACACACGTGCAGTTAAATCATGACGATGAATGGCTTGTTGTCCTGGCAATAGTAAAGTTTGTATCTCTTCCCAATTCGGATTACATGTGAATGTAATAAATAAATCCGGTCGGCCGTAATGACGTACGTAAGTCATCGCATCTTGTATGTATTCCTGCATGTTCCGTGGACTGCCGATGTAGCTTGAAGGTAAAATGAAAGCATTACCGATGTCATTGGGATTTAAATTTCCATCGATGTTTCCAGCAACAGCATCTCGTAAGTGAATATATTCTTCCGATCGTAGTTTTGCCTGGTTGAATCGAAGGAATCGCAAGCGTTCGCTTTCGACCTTAGCATACATATCAACAATGTATTGATGGAACAGCTGACGATATCGAAGGATATAATTGTCTTGATGTTGTCTAACCATTATTCGGTGTGCGTAGTAGTTCATTGAGCTAACTTTATTATTTCTGTAATCACCTAAAAAAATAAAAAATAAAATGCAATACGAAATTAAAATCTATACATACAGTAAGAAAGTAAATAGATAATTGTCAAATTTACCGGTATTTGGATCATACTGTTTGATATTAAGGTGATATTCATCTTGTCCTTGCCAAAATATCAATGGATATTGTAGTGCGTCATATGAACGGTGTAGATCCGAAATCGTACTGACAGTGTTGTCTCGCCGTGTAATGTTTATAGATCTTTTGTCAACTGGATCACCAACCATGATAACAGCAACCTCATCAACAGTTGGAGCGTTGAATCTACCAGCATGTTCACCTAATGGTACTTTGTCGGCTTTTATGACGATTTGATAATTGTCATTTTGCAGTCGTGGCGAAACTCTTTTGATCAATTGAATTAGTTGATTTAGTTGGATAACCATCAATATCCGTGATCGTGTCATTCGTATGTGGCTTTGGGAAGTTTTTTTTACATTTTCCATGCACGGTGAGGTCATGTTGAAAACACCGCATGGCCCATGGATCATGTGTTTGGTGACAATATCAAATAATTCTTGATCAATTAATGGGTCAGGAATTTCGGCTGAAATTATTTGATCGATTTCTTCAGGACGGATTCTATCTTTAAGCCAAACCAAAATGTGGGCATGAGGCAAACCTCGCTTTTGCCACTCTATCGTATTCAGCCAACAACGTGTGATACCAAAAATTGTATATTTTACAATAAAATCAATTAAGGATTTCAATTTTTGTTTAAACACACGTGCAGTTAAATCATGACGATGAATGGCTTGTTGTCCTGGCAATAGTAAAGTTTGTATCTCTTCCCAATTCGGATTACATGTGAATGTAATAAATAAATCCGGTCGGCCGTAATGACGTACGTAAGTCATCGCATCTTGTATGTATTCCTGCATGTTCCGTGGACTGCCGATGTAGCTTGAAGGTAAAATGAAAGCATTACCGATGTCATTGGGATTTAAATTTCCATCGATGTTTCCAGCAACAGCATCTCGTAAGTGAATATATTATTCCGATCGTAGTTTTGACGTTTGCGTTTTGACGTTTGCCGCTCGCGTTGTTGAGGTTAGATTTTTTCGGTGGCATTTGACTGAAAATAATAATTTTCTTGTTCTTATGATATTCTCTTGAAGACGTTCGTTACACTGTTCTTGAGATTCTTGTGCATGACCTGCTGTCCTGATTCTTTGAGCTAGATTTCTTGATTCAATTTGTTTTGCCAACTGATGGGCTCTTTTAATACGTTTGCGTCGAATAACTGTCACTGTCAAATAATAACAGACATTAGCGCCATCAACCCAGTCGAAAGGTATCGACATCTGTCAGTTTTATGACTGCCAAATAATAACGGACAAAAAATTAGCGATAAATTAAAATTGCGACTATAATTTGAGATTTAAACTATCCTATCTCTCAAGTGCACATCGAACTGCACATGGTGTTCAAATTTTATTATAATCGGTTAAGTGGTTCAGCCGTCCATTGAAGACAAACATTGTGACACGAGATTTATATATATTAAGAAGATATATATATATATATATATATAAACTTTAAAACTGAGGGTGGTTTTGGGGTCAAGGAGATGTGAAACGCGAAGATATGTCGAAATTTTCCGTAAGTCATAACATGATACCCATTGCAATAGGTAGCTTTCCTAATGAAATCCACCTAAAAGCAATTTCATGAACAAGATTCTGAAAAATAAAAGAAATGATCACTTTAACAGACTGAGTGGGAATATTTGCTTGTGATGCAGGGAAAACCCTATATTGACAATATTAGTATGCAAAATATTTGAAAGTTTATACAGACAACAAAGTTATCGTAACAAAATAAAATATGGTCTATTTATAAATCTTCAGAGATAGAAAAGAACGACAAACTATTTAGCTTCGTCTTGTCTATAATATTGGGTTCGGCTAAACTAATTAATCAAAATTTACTTATACTAAATTCAGATGGTGGTGATGAAGCTGTAAAATGGTTTTACTAATGTGCGGATTCGAACCCATGACCGCTGAGTCAATAGTAAGCGCTTCAATTTACTATATAAAATTTGTTCTTTTACATATTCTATACAATCTCAATTCTATTCTTATACAATGTGTAACCATGCCGATATTCTTTGAAAACGCACCTTATTAACCCTGAAAACTTTATACAAGTACTAAAGTTAATGGACGGATTTGTCTACGTTGAACTCGTTTAAGTTTTGGGTTGGGCAGCCCACCAAAGATCAAACAAACGAAAAGTGATCCATTTCTCGGTGATTTATGTATCAAAAATAGAGAAGTGTAATTGTTTGAACCATTCACCGGGGGATCGGACTGAAAAACAACCTCACGTCTTCGATGCATGCACTTATGTAGGTATCGTGCGCTTGTACCACGACCATGGCGATGATAAGAACACAAAATAAGAACCGTAATTATAGGTAATAATAATTTAAAAATTGGCAGTTTATTATAAACATCCTATATTAATAATAATATTAATTTAAAGGGTTGCATATCATTGTCCTCTAATCTATTAAACATAATTTTGTATTTTTACAGAAAAATAATGCCATATGTGTTATTATTTATGCTATTTTTACCATTTTGAACACCCATTTCATATCTTGTTGCTGAAAACATTAAATTTAAGAAACAGATTAAATTAGCAAAACTAAAAAAAAGTAATCTTTAGACATCATTTTCTTTCCTTTGTCCTCTGACAGTTTGAACTTATTATTGTTTCAAAATAATGTATGTTAAAATATATATATATACGAGTATATAGTAAAATATACTCGATTGTCCCCCCATATTGTCTTACCGACGTCCCCCAAATTTACGTAATATTTTAAATAAAAATAAAACGTTTGGTAACCAACCACATAACACATTTCCAAAAAACGGGGTCGAACCATGTAAAAGACCTCGTTGTAAAACATGCAAAATTATTGTAAGATACGATAAATTTTCAAGCGCGAACAATAAAAATACATATAAAATGACCACTAACATAACATGCACCACCAGAAACGTTGTATATCAGCTTCTATGTAAGTTTTGTGATGCGTTCTATGTTGGTGAGACTACGACGCCATTAAACATTAGAATTAATAATCATAGATTATCCTGTACCAAATTACTTTCCGCTTTACCCGTTCCAATTCACGCGAGAACTCACGGCAGGGATTTCGATGCTTGCTTTAATGTAAAAGTTTTGAAGTCTTTGCCCGTGAAATTGATTTAAAGACATGGGAACTCTCTCACATTTGGGTCTTGGGCGCTTGCAGATCTGTCGGTCTAAATAGACAAAATTAAACTAACTTAACAGCATTTAACGCATGATACTTAATATATTCTTTTAAGAAATTAGTTTCATTTCATAATACTGATTGATTTATCTAGCAAAACTGCAATTATATAATAATAATTGTAGTGGACGGATATATTTATCTTTTAGTTGAAAATGCGATTTTTGAATTTATGAAGGTTGCATTTTAAACGTCCTTTCATATATTTTCTGACGACGCCGAATGGCGAAAGCTTAAAAATAAAAATCATCCAATCTATATATATATATTTATAATACTTTAAAAGATTTTTCGGTTGTTTAAACACTCGTTATTGTTAAATAAACAGATGGAAAGTAGAAGACGATATAGATTAGGTGAGTACCTCTGCTGGACGTTTCGGAGCTCCGTGGCCCCTTCTTCAACAGCTAAACGAAGACTGGTCTACGTACATCATCTGTCTTCTGAAGTACCTACACGTTGGTTTACCTGTTAGTGGTCGTAGTGGGGAGGTGGGATTGATATAACATACATACAATATAATACCTAAAAAAATAATATTAGAAATTTCTGTACCAAAATAATAATAATTACGCGTTAAAACTATAAATCATGCTAAATGAACTTAAAAAATTAATATAAAAAATATAAAAAAATAAATGAAATAAAATAAAATGAAGAAAAAAAATAATAAAATATATTATTATATATATATACATACTAATAATGTTAAGCGTTAGGTAAGAACGATTTATTTCTACAAAGTTATAGGAATAAACGTAGTTTTTGCATTTCATAAATAAACCAATAACATAAAGCCGAATCACCAAACCACAGTTTATCCCATCCATGGTGACCGTAGTAAGGACCTAAAGCAGCCCACCATTGCGTCATTTAATCAATATAAAAATTACATGAAAATACCCAAATGAAAATCAAACGTTGACAAACATAAAAACGGAAATAATATAATTTAATTAATTAAACAGTCAATTATAATCCGCAAAAATAAAAAAACCAAAAATAAAGATAATTATCGTCCGTAAGTCCGTCCGTATGTCTGTTTCATCTTTCAACTTGAAAAATACAAAAGAGAAAGAGTTAAATTATTGTGTGTAGATTAATGATTTTCAAAAACAAACCGTAGCTGTTTAGATTAATCGGAGGCTGGTCGGATAATATAGATATATAACATTAACGTTAACAAATTTCTAGTTTTAGTAAATGTAACATTTACAGATCGATAGAGTGCTCCAATATCATATTCAAATTTCAAAAATATAACAATATGTTTGTTGGAACTTATTATTTATTACTGCCAGTTAAAATTAATAGAAATTTATGTTTGTGCTCAAATAGAAACATGCAAAAGAATGTTCAAATCAACATTATAATTTTTATAAAATTATTATTAATAAAGTGATATCTTATTTTCGTGTTGTTTCATTACTAGCCGCGCCTTAAAAATTAAAATAAAATGGTGTTAAAATTAATGATGATTTGAAAGAATGTCATGATACCATTGTGTGTTTTTTTTATTTTATTTTATTCTACTAAGACCTAAAAAATAATCCACTGTCGCCATCCAAAACACGCATCGAATGGGCTAAAAGTGCTGCGGGCACAAGTGGAATGAAGCAACCCATCTTGGTACCACAGACTCGGGGAAAGATGCCGTTAATGACGTCTGTAAGGCCTAGCTGTAAGACGTTAGAATCTGGATAAATTATTTACTACTACTAAACAATGTATAGAAGCAGTTGATATTATATGATAGATACTGGACTACGGTCATAGCTAGCCTTGTTTTTTAATTAAATCAATTTATTTTCATAAGAATATTAGTAGAAATATTTGAAACAATAATTTTTTAAGAGAAAATAAATCTGTTTAGAACCCGTGTGAACTTAGACCGTTTTTTGACAATAGGTACCTAAACATTTTTAAAATGTTTTAATTACATTTTTATAGCGTTGAAAACGAATTTACGGTTGGTAAATAATTTAGTGGTTAAAGGTACAAATGAAACAAAAGGTGTTAGGGAAATAGCTTAGTACTTAGCTGATAGAAAATCAAATCAAATTAATAATAATAATATTTATAATTTTATTTATTTATTTAATTCCAGCAAATATAAAGACAATGTTACAATGCAATGTTACTATATATTCGTTAAACAATGCTACAGTATCGTATCTAAAAGGTCTTTTGTTGATAACTCGAATTATAGCATTCTGTGGTTTTTTTAAAGGCTATATATTTTTTCAGCACATCTACTCCACCCAACTATGCCTTAGCACCAAATAGATTATGCTAACGCATAATAGACATTTCTAATTGATTTTGGGTCCAATATAACATATATCACAAGGTTTTAAATGTGTGGATAAGTCTTCGCGATCTAGTTTTTAGCAATTCGACATGCGGTTGCCATCTTAACTTATTACTAACTATAACTCCAAGATACTTTATTAAACTTACACGTTCGAGGGTTATGCAATTACAGTTATTTTTGTTTTTATTTATACACTTTTTATTTTTGTGAATTATTAGATTTAGGTTCAAATTAGGTTGGCCGATGTCAGTAATGCTGTGGGACATATATTTAGTTTATTCTATATTAAGAGTAAGGAGGTTATCATCTAGTCATGTTTTTATTAACTTTAAATGTTTGTTTGCCTGCAATCGATATAAGTTGTCCATCAATTTCAAGTTAATAGAGATCATTTATGTAAAGTTAAAACAAGATTGGCCCTAGAACGCTACCCTATGGAACACCGAATTCTATATTTTGAATTTAACACTACACTTTTTTACAAATTTTATTTTATTATATAGTTATATATATTTTTTAAACAAAACTTATTGTGTAAAGGTGAACATTAAATGTCAGTGTGTGAGGTGAGCGAACGGCTGATATTGTATTTTAGAATAACCACCTTGTATTTGATTTTATTGTTTAACATCGCATTAAAACAGTACACCAGGAGTTCTTGAGCTGATCTTTATTTCAATCAAACCCTGGCCCAAACAAAAACTATTTATGTTTAACTTTAATCCCATATTTAATTTACCTAAATGTTATAATAACTTTCATTTATATTGAATAATATTCATGTTATTCAATCGTATAATTACTCTAGAAGTCTAGATTATTAAGTCTAGTTAAGACGGCAGCGAACAGCATTATACCAAAAGCTCACCTACATTTTTACTGTCATCTAACCTTGTCAAAGAAAAGTTTAAATAAGTAATTACCGTAAAAGTGTATCGTATTAGTGATATTAATTACCGTTGCAACATGCCGTCATTGTTTGTAGTGTTTGGCAGCTAGCGCAGTCGTTCGGGCCAGATGGTCATAGCAGCTCAGGTCGGCCCTTGGTGTCGCTGGCGCTGGGCGGCTGGGCGCGGGTGGGGCGGGGCGGGGACGAGACGGAACACTTCCAATAAAATTCTCGGGACGCGACTTATTTCAGGATCGCGGAGCTCTCTCAAGCGGGGTCGCGGCGCGCGCCGCTACTTTGATGTTACTGCGTGACAGATCTTAGGAGTATTTTCTATCAAATGATCGACGATGAACCTTTTTTCTTGAAATCGAAAGGTATTTTTTAATGTTTTTGTATCTGTCTGATTTTACAGATTTGCAAAATTAAATTGTTTTAGAAAAAATATAATATAATAGTATGAAAGACTTATTATTGTTAATTTAAAATTTGATTTTGCGTTACATATAAACAATCGATGGCCTTCCTTTCTTTTCAGGCTAAAATAGCGATAGCAATCGGTGGAACTTTTATATATTGTTCTGTGTATGTTTTTTACATATATAATTTATAATATTGTTAAAAATTAGTACCAATATCTAATGAAGTCTTTAAGAACATTAAATATATTGATGCCCAATTTATTGTCAAAACATTTATTAAAATAAAAATAGGCCAAAAACACATAACGTTTTAGAAAAAATATTTTTACCGGATGCAAAGAACATTAATGCAAAACCAAAATTTGTTGTATAAACAACTTATGTAGCATTTTATTTACAAGAAACTTATTAGTATTGTAGTTACGAGTATTTTAATTAGATAAAATTGTAAAACTTTCGATTAAATAAGAAAAAACCCGCCTCTATGAATGGTATTATGTCTAAACTTTAATTGTATTAGCCTTATTCATAAACAGATTATTGTATTCAGCGATATTTAATCCGAGATCCAAGGTTCAATTCCTGGTGACTTGATTTTTTTTTATGCGTGATATTGATATTTCATTTTTTCCTACTGGTGAAATAACATATTTTTTTCATTTCATATGATAACTATCGAGCAACTTATCCCTTATTGCTTGCTTGTCATAGTTTTGGTAGGAGCTCAGCGCCTAGAAATAGGCAACGTTTTATTTTAATAGTGCGCTTACTTTTTTTAGTTTTAAAACAAAAAAAAAATGATATATTGCTGCGTCCGGATAACAAGGTTTCTTTTAAACTACGAAATAACCGCTCAGGATTAAGAAGTTCAAGATTGACGACCCCTGATGCATCTTTCGTTCGATGCATTACACGCACGCTAATCATTTAGTTTCTATACTCGCATGCGAGTACGCCTAGCTGCGTCCGAGCATTGGTAATGGCGCTGCACATTACAAGACATTACAAGCATTGTTTCAATGTTTTGCAGACACGCGGCTCAACTTTCGACGGCGCGGATAAATTAACCATCTCCGTCGCTTCATCCCTGTCAAAACTATGTTTGTCTAAATCGGCGCCGAGTGCTGCAGACACGCGTCGTCTAGACGACCTAGACGACTCGTGAAGACGCTTAAAAACGTGAGCGCATTTGACGTTAAAAGGTCAAAAACCGCTAGAGGTTAGTGCTTAAAGGTTTTATAAACATTACAGTTGTATAGACGTCTATTCTTCGGTTACAAAGTTTTTTTTTGTTACCTTTTACTTTCTCCCTCTTTTTCTTTTAACGAAAATTGTGCATCTTTTTTTATTTTGGTTCAGTAAGTAAATTAACAAAACCAATTTTAGCAAACGTATTTTTGTTAAATGTTTATTTTTTTGGAGCGTGCATTTTTCGAAAAAATAAAGCAAAGCTTTCTAAATACAAGAAGAGTAAATAATCATTTACGATTTTTCAAAATATCTAAATTACCTTAATATATTTTTTTAATTAGTTTATACGAGCGCATAGAAATTATGATTTTGTTAATGACCACCGATACGTCGACCAACTCGATAAAACACACTTAAAAAATAAAATTCGTTTGCTAAAACAGGTTTTCTTAATTTACCATGAAAAAAAAAAATAAAACACTCAAGATACTTTTGTAGAAAAAATATAAACATTTATGGAAAAAAAATAATATAGTCATTTTAGTATATTTTTTTTTTATTGAATTAAAAACAATTGATGTAAAATATCAAAAAAAAAATATTATATTTAATTAAACAGAACAATCATAAGCTATTCTATATAACTATTTTTGCTTTAAATATTTAAAGCAAAAAAGATAAAGCTGATGTGGGCAAGGAAACACCCTACTAGACAAGATTTATTCTGGGGTGATACAAAAAAAAATATAAAGCAAATTCATTTTCTCATACATTTTATATAAAGGGTGTTTTTTTTAGAGGCGTGGTTTTCAATCTGGCACTACTTTTTTCGTAGTTGGTGTTTTTGACAGCTGTCACTTGATTTATGCTCAGTTTGGTTTGCCATTTCATAATGAAACTCCTGAACAACGTTTCAAATAGTGCAAATTTAGAAAAAATCACTCTAATTTTTTTTTAAATCACTCTAAAATAAAGTAAAAATCGCGTCATGGGCCTGTGGCGTGGCCTCCAAGATCGTGCGATTTAACACCGCTGGACTATTTTTTGTGGGGTTATGTGAAGTCGCTTGTCTACGCAGATAAGCCGGACACGATTAACGCCTTGGAAGAGAATATTCGGCGCGTTATTGCTGACATACGGCCAACTTGCTGCAAAAAGTGGTTGAAAATTAGGCCTCTCGGCTGGAATTTGTTCGAGTCAGCCGCGGCGGCCACTTACCCGAAATCATTTTTAAAACATAATGGCAAACCCTTATCTTTATAATAAAACTAAATTCTTAGCCATAACATCAAATTATATGCGTTTTATCTCTTCTTGAAAACCACGCCTCTAAAATCATCACCCGGCTTTATATGGAACATTTAGTATGGAACGGCAAGTTGCCTTCGAAGATGTTCACTTTGTGAGATTATGACATTTGTGCGCGCATCGATAATTGCTTCATTATGTAATTTATTTTGATTTTTGTACATTTATTGAACTTAATTAATTTTGAGTATTCTTAAAAAAAACTAAATTTAATTCAGCTAATAGGTTAACATAACATTTATTGATCCTGAGTCCTAAAAACTCCTCCTTCTGCTAAAAACTTTCATATTATGAAATCGGTTTTTTTTTTATATTCTATTTATTTTAGATTTATTTTAAATACGCTTATTTTTTTTTATTGCGTCCCGATTTATGTATTTGTATTGATTCGATTCAATCAATTTAAAAAGAACAGTTACGCAACAATCACAATTCCAATTAATGATTATTGAATCACCGTTCGTGGAATATTCTTCGTGAAGTATAAAATACCTCGTAAAAGATGTTATATAAAACATAATAACTAGTAAAATGTTGACCTGACCTTCGTGTCGCGTTTGCGAATGACCCAAACGGCGATGTTCTTATAGGAACTTCTGGCGTACTACTCAAGAAACTTGCTTCTTCAAATGGATGTTTACGTAAGATTTAAATTACTAAAACCTGTCAGAGATCTGGTGACGTCATGATGAGATACGCTTTGTAATTGCTGACTGTAAGTTGAATACGTGTTTCTCAGAGGGCATCGTTTCCTACATTTCATGTATTGATTTTAGACTTTTAATATCGTTGTTTATCTTGTATAAGCAATACATATAAGTTTTTTTTTTTACTTTCATTTATTACGAGTTTAACTACACGAAATATATGACGAAATAAAATAAGAGTGAACATTTTGTGAAAAAACACTATAAAAGTAATTTGCAAAAAATAAAAGTAACTTCCGAAAAATATATAAATAGGCAAATTAGGGAAAGTTATACCTATATGTGACTGCGTACTGTAGGTAATGGCGGCTGTATAAAATGCGGCTGTGCTTGAATTAAAAAAATGAAAGAATAGGTTTAATATTATGTAATTGAATGGATGTAATGTTCAGCAACTTAAAATTACTCCGTTCCTATTAGGTTGCAATAATGCAGCCCAAATTGCAGGTAGAAACATATTCCTGCGAGTATCAATCTCACCGAATATAGTATCACATGTATGAGTTGAAAGCATAATTATTTTTGGCACCTGGAATAGATTCGACGGGAAGGTGCCCACAAGTTAGAACGTCGTCTAGAAGTATTTTTCTTTAGCCAAAACTCAATAAAAATTGTTTTTATAAATATTTCTATATTTAAATATTTCATATACCATCATATCGTAGTGTCCTCATTAAAAAATTATTTATGTGATACATAAACAAAAGTTTGTATTTTTTTTATATAAAAACCATAGTAAAGTAGTCCTACGAGTTGGATGTGTATACTTAGGTGAGCATAGTCGCTATTAAGGCTGCGTACGTTGTAATTACAATATTTAATTATTATTTTATAAGTAAATTAATATTCAAATGAAATACAGTTGTAAATAACATAAATGAATAATAATGAGGTATAGTTAATTATGGTAATTGTTTTAATTAGTATACAGCTTATAAATAAAAGCTTTCGCTACTTCCCAGTTGAGGACGTTCTCGTTGCAATAGTCGAAAAGTTGTATAAAAGTCGACTCTGTTAACCGCAAATCGAAATAAATATGTTTAATTTTCAGTTGAAATATTTTTATCGCCTTAATACTTAAATAAAATGCTCCATGAGTAGTTGCGCCGACACACTTTGTTGACATCTGGTTTAAATGAATTTTGCCCGTACGTTCGAGGCTACATCTGGATTATGATCAGAAGTTAAAGACATTTGAAGTTTTCGCGCCGTCTATTTGATGTTATTGCCAACAGTCCAATATTGTTTCGTTTCGCAATGTTTCGTATTTTTGAACTTTTCCAATGGTCACTTTGCATTCATTCCAATTCAAAGGAGTATGGATCTCAAAATGGTTAGCACAATATAAAACGCATATCAATTGCCACAAAAATATTTATAAACGTTTATTAAAATATCTTAATTTCCTAAGATTTTCAAATTTTTCAACGTACCTACACTGAAGGAATTACTCTTTATAATATGACTACACTTGAATTTAGACGTACTCTCGCAAATATGGCTTTTCTCTATAATATTATTCACCAAAAATTCGATATCTCGATTCTTATTCAAGTTCCGAAATACAGAAACCAGAAACATCCAATTATTTCTCGTCAACCGATGTAATACTAACCATGCAACAACTAACTCAACAATACGCAGTTCTCGGTAATTACATATAATGAAAAATTCAGCGCGATCGATATATTTCAAGAGAATAAAGGGTTATTTCTGCATGAAATTAATTATAAGTTAATACATACAGATTAACGTATTAAGCATTTGATGACAAATTTTAGGTTATGGTTGTCATGATGATTTACTTCTTATGTAAACAGGCGTCCGGAAATATTGTTGAATTATTAAATATGAATGCTAATATGTGGTAATAATTTTGAAATATAATATGACTTTTATCAACTTCCTTCCTAGAATATGTATAAATATACATATTGGCATTTTATACAGTAAGCATTATGCATTATGATGTTTGATATTATACATACATGCCTCTCAATGCAAATATCTGTTAGGAATGGTCGCGTAATCCTATTTATAGAGTATAATCATTTGTACTACATATCAACCTCGCATAATGAAAGACTCTGAAAGAAATTTCATTGGATTCTTTATTCATAGCTAATAATAATACCTATGCTTATTAGTAATGTGTAAAATTGGCATTGAATGCAAGAGTGTTCGATGTCTTGACACCTGTTCAAATCCGCCTTCATTTCTCGACGTTTATCTAAACATTGCACATTCATCTAAACAGAGATTCTATTTATAATTATTATTAAATATTTCAATGCGACACGAAGAAATAGTAGTGGATCTGACATTATGTGTATATATGCGGATTACGAATTATACTTATTTTTTAGTATACTATCCTGATTCGATTCTGAATTCTGACCATTAGTCCTAGTTCTAGTCTAATCACAAAGTAGCGGATGTTTATGAGAAATAAATATTATTATTTTTTTTTTATAAAACAATTACTCTACTACATAACTAAAAACATTACATATTTTTTTTTCATTTACTTTTAAAATAATGATTATTGTACTCATGATGACTTGATCGATGAAATATTTTTTTAAACTACTTATTTAATATTCAAATTAGACTAAAACTCTTCCCTTTATAATTTAATAAAATTTGTTGGAAAATCAAGCTTTAAGGGTTTTTATACATTTTAAAAAAACCTATATTCAATTACACAATTGCCTTATCGCAATCTAACGTGAACGGAATATTTTCTTAATTTTTAAGTTGCTGAACATTACACCCATACAATGGCATTAGATTTTAGCTACATATATACATTCTTTCATTTTTTAATTCAAGCATGTACGTACACTCACACATAGTTTAATCTCATAAAGCCGTTATCACCACACGCACGCGTTCAAATACACATCGTGTCCCACGACCTTATACGAAAACTTAGAGGGGTGTTTTTAATTACTATTCTAGTAATAATTTTGAATAAAAAATACTAAAATAATTGAAAGCCAAATTTGTGTACATTTTTTTTTAAATAGTGTAAATTACAGCTATACTATGTTCGTGCAGGGGATCACGCGTACCGTCGCAATAAACTGAGACCTTTAACTAGAACGCTCACGACCTCATATGCACCGGCGTGGCATGATCATTTCATTATAATTACGTAAAGTTTGTAATACCACCCACCCCTCGACGAAAGCTGAAGCTATCAAGAGGAATGTTGTTTTGAAATTAACCATAAATTTTGATTAATTTTAGCGTTCAGTTACCGTAATGTTATCTACACTAAAACGTACCTATGATGTACGCCTGGTCTCTCTCGCTTGCTTCATTCAACTTGATTGCATTTTTCTGTATCACGACAAAGCACGTTCTATTACATTATTTAAATATTTTTTTACTTTTTAATTTTAATACTTATTAAACCATCACCAATTAAATTATTTAGTATTGCCTTTTGTTATTACAGCAAATATCAACATAATTATTTAGTTAAAAAACATAAACGCGATGTCATAATTGTACCTAGATCAGTTTGTAATGGCATTTCTACCTAATAAAATATTTATTATTAAAAACATAACGGGATATATATCTAGGTGTGATAATATAATCTGTTTTAGAAGTGTTGAGAAGATATACATGGGAGTTTATGAAGTATAAGAAAGAGGGTGTAAACTTCTTATTTTATAAAAAAATATTATTTTATCAAAACTGCGGCTATTGCAAAGGTTTCCCAAAAGTCATTGAATTCGTACTTAAGCTGTTTTCGTACCTCAAAAGTAAGAACCGAAACCCTAATAAAACAACTTCTGCGTCCGTCCGTCTGTTTGTCATTGACGTTCTTCTCGGTACCGACGTGTTGAAGAAATTTTAAATTTAGCATAATGTTCTTCTTAAAGGTCTTCTTGACACGCACATATTAGTATAGACGGTAGTCAATGATTATGTATTATTAATATTATTTTTAATCGGGGTAAATTCCGCTTTATAATGGCTAATTTTAAGAATTTCAAAAATTAAAATATTTTAAAAAATAGCTCAAGATGTGCGGAAGAATACAGTACCCCCTCCTCTCCTTTAGGTTTCTAAAGAAAACAGTTCCATAACGGCCTTAAAAATTGAGATCGTGGAAGTCTAGTATTTAGGGCGTTCGACTACTAACCCAGCGACCGCGGGTTCGAATCTACATACGGGCATACCATTTTTAACACTTTAACACCACTATCTCCCCTAACTCTAGCACAAGCACATTTGGCCTTAATGATTAGAGCCCACAATAACTGTATATGACCTAGGTCATAGCATTTATTTATAAGAATAAAAAAGTGTTTAATTGTTACATATCCACTAACATAACACACCCAATGACATTTAATTTTAATTAGATAGGTACGTTAAACGCGTTCAAAAGTACGTGGCTGTAGTAAAAAGAAATCAATACTAGCCGTATGCTTTTTGTACATATTAATATATCAGTATTTAAGCATACATACGAGTATGCGTGTATTTGAGTTGTCTTTGGGCGCTTTTTCTATGATCCTCCTATGAATAAAACCAGCCTATAGGAATATTATGTCATTGGGTCAGGTCAGACCCGGTTTAGACCTAAACGACCTCTCTAGGTGGTCGGCAACACCCATGGCGCGTTGACCCCCTCTTCTTACGTAGTTTACTTGCCCTATATATAGAATTCATCTTTCTCCTTGACGACTTTGAATCGACGCTTTGTTATCGCATTATATTGTGTTTGTGACAACCAACAGATGTAAGGTTAGTACTCTTTCTCTTGCATAATAATTTATATATAGATACGCGTATATTTAGAGAGCTAGAAAAGAATTTTGGACATAACTTTAGTAAACACCGACTACTGATGCCTCTTGGCCTTAATATTCTCGACCGAAGACCAGTATCCTCGAGGCGAATTGTTTCTATCATTTAGTGATCGTGGCCTTTACAGATGCTTAATATCAAACTTCTAGCTGGCACAGGTACGAATATCTCTAGAAATCGTGCATTTATATGATATGACTAGAAATTTACTTCAATTTTAAATCAAAGCGCGGATTCGCCTAATAAAAAATCCAACTTCTTTTTACGTTTAACGTGGGTAGCAGATTTGATTCTTCGGGCCTTATCGCATACATACATACATATAGATGCATTACACACAACAGAACTAATTTACATATTTAAAAGTAAAGATTTATCTCACACTATGCCGTGAAATCAAAAATATTCAGACGAAGTGGATAACTTGATATGTGTAGTGAGTCATTGAAACCAAATTAGAAACACCGTTTTAATATAAGATCGCTGCCCCAGTGCAAAACTGCAATATTTACCATTGAGTTACCTTTGCAGATATCGCAGTGTTGTACTGGGGCAGCGATATGTATAATTTTTTTAAAAAATAATACATATTATAAATAATACGATATGATTCAAAAGTTTCAAAACGACATAAACAAAATATATGAAAAATACACACTAAAAATTAAGTACGTGACATCTACATGAAAACATTTTGAACGAATTCTACTTATCAATTTATTGCTGATTTGGAAACTAATCAAGACCAACCCTAAAAAAAACCCTATTATTTGCAAAATAAAAGTATTCAAACTACGTATCGAACATACATGAAAAAAACAAAAGAAATGGACATATACGAGTATAATCAACATTGGTTGTTTGGTTGTAAGGTGTGAATGATTTGTGGGGATGATTCTAAGAGGGTAAATATGTCATTTTGTGTGTACTGTTTGGAACAATATTTTAAAGTAATAAATTTATTTTTTTTGAAATTGTTGATAAATTAATAATGAATAAATTAAATATATATTTAGGTATTAAATTAATATTTAACGCAGCACTCGTGGGTAGAAAATATTACGAGTATAACTTGTTGCTTTACGAAGCGCGCTTACAAAATTTGACGTAACCCAACGCGAGGAAAGGTGTGTCAAGAGCATCGTATCTTGCTTGTGTAACAGTATTACGGTCCGCTACATTTCGTCAGTAATACGTCATAGTTTTTAAGCAAGCAGAATAAGCATTACATAAATGAGGCGAACTATATACTCATAGGTAGAAAACACAACATGGGTAAGTAATCCCTTTTGATGTGTAAATATCTATGGCGGGACCCGTGCGTTATCATTTTTAGGATTAGTATTTATTTATTTTAAAAAGTAATATACGATTTAACAATACAACTATTCAGAGACCTTCATCAGCGCTGAAGGAGGAATTTCTCCCGTGCATGACCTCATTTTGCCATACATATTTTTTGTTTTTTTCTAAAGAAGTATACAACAATATAGATAATGATTTATATCGAGAAATATGTCTGCATGTTTTTAAATGAGATTCAACTATCTCACACACACTTGCGATAGGATTAAACCACGCATATAGCAGGCTATAATATAATAATAAATAGATCATCTCGCAAGTTTCCTACACTTCTTTTTTTTTGTTTCAAATTTTATTATCGCTTGCACTTTTGAAGATGTAAATCAGTTGCAGATACGTAACTTGAATCCGAAGACCTAAAGTTCCTAGGCTCCGTTGCTGACCTACATAGTACTCAACCGCCCTAAAACCCTCCTATTTCATAAAATTCAGTTAATTTTACCAGAGGATTTTTCGTAGATTGTCACAAAATCATGAGACTGTGCTGGAGTCTGAATCATTTATTCTCTCCCATTCCATCCTTTTCCGTAAAACCGGCGTAGTTTAACTATTCATCGCTGAAGTATTAACAAAAAATAGCCTATCTTGAATTTCACCCTCAGCGGACAGGATGTTCATATAAATAGAAGTTTCCGTTTTCGTCACTTCTCGACGCTTGCGTTCTTCGTTTAGGGTCGCGTTTTCAATTAATGCAAATTTACACACCATTAGCGAGCACTCGTTGGTTGTTTGCTTATATCTAATGGAGTCGTATCACAATTGTAAAAATGGGAGAATCCTAACGGTTCATCTGTCTCCATTCTCTGTATGTTACAAACAAGAAAATTATCTCACTTTGAATTTACTAAAAAGAGGTTAGGTTAGGTTAAAATTTATTAAGTCAATAAATTTCAGGTTAATTTATATCATTCTTAATGACACTTTCCTGAAATGAAATGGAAAAATGTTATTGTTGCCTAAGAAGTAGAAAATTCGACTACAAAAAATCAGAACAAAATTTATAAAAATATTTCGTAGGAGAGGATTCAGTAGTTTTCAATTCAAAATGAAATTTCGACTAATTATTATTACTTTTATTTATTCAAAATGCAGCAAAGTGCACTTTGGTTTTTTTTACATTGTTATTTGGGGCATGGAGCTTGCAAAGATGCCACAATTTCAGTATAAAAAATAACTTTTCAAACGTGCGTTAATCCTTATTACCTTAACATATATTTTAAAAAATCCTGGCATACTTGACATGAGCTCTTTTCTAAAAAGAAATAATTTTATTTCAATTTAACAAGAATGTTGTAGATGGGAGTATCGTTTGTATGAAGGTTCCGAGCGAAGACCCTCTTAGTTGCGCGTTTTATAGTGCTCGTTTTACATCGTCTAGGATAAGCGACGCTATTACCTTGGCCATCGTCACTCGCCTTCTCGTGAGTAAAGGGCATTGGCTGTTATCGCTCGTCGTTTAGTTGAACAGCTGTCAACTTTATCTTATCAACACTACTTTCCAAAATTATATGTTAACTAATCACCACGTCCGCTCCCATTACGGATCTACATATTTATGTATATCCCTGTGTACACTGGTAGATAATAACAAAGCTAGAATGGGTGACTAAGAAGTGGTTTCCGTAACATTTTATTTATGTAGAAGGAATATTAAAAATTGTTTAAATTTACCCTAATTTTAATATTATTCATATGTTAAATAATGTGCCAACGTGTGTGTTGTTTGTTGAAAAAAATAAAATGATATATTTTGTGCTCTTTGTAAATCTTCCATCATGCACTCCAAGAAAATTTTATTGATCTGCTTCCAAAGTCGCGGATCTGCTTCCAAAGTCCAAATTATGAGGTTATGCTTGTTTATAAACTAAATTAGTTAGTATCATTATATCACAGATTTATAGAAATTCGAAAAATATAAGTTTTTCGTTAATTGAACGGAAAACCCTTTATATTTGAATTAGATGATAAGTAATTTTGTCCTGAGCAAAACACTTAAAGAACATTGGTTAGATATATATCATTAAACCTATCCAGTTTCCTTTTCGAATAGTAACTCTTAAATAGTAACTATGTAGGTAAACTGTGAGCGCAAGGAATTGACTGCCCTATAAATAACACGCGGACCTTCGCACTATGGAAAATGTTGGTCTAAAAGTCTAAACCAACATCCTAAAATGTTGGTTTAGACCAAAAATCGATAAATCTTTGGTTATTTGGTATTAAGTAGTGTAGACTTCAAATGGGATACGCTTTTTATGACTTATTTTGTACAACATATTTAAATAAAACTGAAAATAAAAAGTATATAACTTTACCAATAATACAAATAAATGTAAAAGAAATGCATTTGATATAAAATGTTTACCTACTTAAATTATTAACTCTTAAACAAATAATCGTAAGTTTTTTTTTAATAAATAATATCAATTTATACTGTAAGAATTTCTGTTGAAGAATGATATATTTAAGTAGTTTAATGTTTACAGTATTATGCTTTTTATACTTAGCGAACTTCTGGACCTGTAATGAGTTCATTCACTTTCAAAAGATATCAAAAGTATCTTCATGAAATTCCTTCACGTTTTTGCTATACGGTTTTCTAATGCTGCTAATATACGGATCTGAAGTATAAAGATGAGTATGAAATACATCCTCATTTGCAGCTAGCTGATCGAAAGAATTTCTGGTGATAATGTAGGCGATTTTGTTTTTATAATCCTTATTAAGGCTTTCTTGGCCATCTTCTGAAAGTTCGAGTTCGGTAAAGTTACTGAACATTTTGAATGCGACCAATTATATACTTATTTTTTTCCTCTTTCGATATATTAAAGTATCTTTTCAGGTTTAGAACACTTGAAAACACTAATAAAAATAAATTGTTACAACTATTGATATGAGTAGTATACATTTGAATTTGTTTTCCGTTTTCTGACTTTTTTCGCATTTTTTCCAATAACTTAGAAATTCGCAAATATTTGCAGTTAATTTTTATAATGTTTGCATATATATAATGTTTATAATGTTTGCATAATAAACGTGAGCAAACGTGAGTGACTCTCAAAAACATCGATGCACTTTAAAAAAAAACCTTATTTTCTTTATTTTATTGGGGAATTATTTAAATGTAAATGTAAATAAAACTAAAAACATTATAGTTGTCCTAAAATCGTCAAAAGATGAACTTTCAGAAATGTATAATACTTTATATCTTATCTTACAAAGTTTATCAAGAAACTAACTTTCAAAGTGATTAAGTGAACAGACTTAACCGGACATTTGTAAAATAATAAACTTTATGGCATTGGAAGCCTATTATAATTATTGACCTAATATATGTTTGCGCTACTCGACTTTCTACCAAATCACAACTCTGTATGACTAAACAGTTAAAAAGATAAAGAAGGGTTAAATCTGCTTGCATGTTCTCGTGATAAAATCATTAAATATTTTTGATTACTGATCTTTCTAGCTTCTAAATATTGTAATATACTATAAAATAAACTACGTACTTAATAAGGACGTTGGATAATATCACTTTACAATAACTAGGCACTGCCGCATGTCAACGTCGTCGTGACCGCGCAAGCGCATTATAGTCTAAGAGCCCACTGCTTTTATTGAAGTTGAAAACTTTTTCGCGGTGAACCTTACACATTTTATGTCTTCCTTAAGTAGTGAATAAATCTAAAGCGATAAAGCCCACCTGAATCGTAGATTTTTGGTAATCTTTATCGTTGCTTTTCTTTTTACAAATATATAGGCGTACGGACAAATTGTTAAATGTATGGGGTGATCATTTTGAAATATAGAATATAAAATATAAAACTAAAAAGTTACCACTCTTTAGAAATTTCTTAATATTGTAATTATATAAAATTAAAACCAATCTCTTAAGCCAATCAGACATGAATACATTTCGAATGGAAAATTTGACGTAACTTATTGAACTTATGAAAATGGAAATGGGACCACCACGAGAAATTTCAAAAAATACTCTCCTAATCGCCTAAGCCATTTCAGAGTAATGAGTGAAGATACATTAAAATTTAATTGGGATCGAATAGAGAAACTCCTTTTTTCGAAGTCGGTTAAAAAACCGTTCCCGCTAATAATGCACGACTATAAAGTAGTAATAAAATGCTAATAATGTAAGGAACAACTGCATGCTTTCGGGTAAAATGTTGTTTCTAATGGCTACCCCCGCATTTTTTTTTATTTACTTTTTGATTTATATTTAAAAATAAACTATAAATTAAAGTAAATTCATTTCATACATTCATACCATAAAACATTCTGGTACATTTCATACCATAAAATATACCGGAGAAAAAAGCAGCGGGCTCTTCTACTACATCAGTTCGTAGCGTGTCCTCAATTTCCTCAATCCTTCGAATCCGTTTACATAATCTTTTGTTATTTACCGATAAGTAAAGTACAATTTTATTGTTACGTAAGACCGACCTACCTTCTTACGGTCGTACTCTAAGATGGTGTCAACGATATGCATATTTTCGCTTTCAGAACAAAATACAATCATTTTATTATAGGTAATATTGTTAAACTTATAAAAAACAAAAACTACATATACGACCTCGACATTTTTTTTCCGATGAAACCGCTCATATATTTATATTTACTAGATATTTTCAGTTATTTCTAATCGCGCTTCATTTTTTTTATTCAATTCAATATTAATGGAGTGAAATATCAAAAATTGGGGAAAAAATGAACGTAGTACGGAATTTTATGTACAGAGATATCCAGATAACTTCTCAGTGTTGAGTGTAGTGGTATATAGAGTGTAGTGTAGTGGCGATTAGGATATGGTGGTAAACGATAATCACAATAGACAACCCTTTCCAGCGGACTGACGGACTATTGTTATAACACCCATGATAACACCAGTTTTATGACAGGCGGTCTGCGTAGTCCCGTCAACCACCACTACACACAACGACGAGAAGTTATCTGGATATATCTCTCTACATTCGAGCGTTTTACTTAATACATAATATTTATAGACTAATTATAGGTGAAGGTGAGCGGAAGGTTTCGCTGTACCCAGCGCCTTGCATCTCTTACTAGGATAATATCTACCATGTCGGGCAGTTCATATTATGTGTTTTGGACCCGTACGGAGGTTTGCGTAATCGTAGTGTTTTTTTTCTTCTCTTATAACCTCTTATAATCTTATAACCTGTAATCAATCAGAATATCAGCTGATATCTAGGTAAATAATAACCGTCAAAAAAATATCCAATTGATAACATTAATTTACGTAACATGTTTTATAAACGCGTCTATTGTTCATTTAGTTGTACAAACTATTTTAAATGTATATTTTTTTCTGAGATCCTGGTCCCAACTTTCAACGAAACCGATATTTTGTAACGTCTGTAGGTTAGTTGTCCAACTTAATTATTATTATTAGGCAATATTTTCGGTTGGTTGAGCCGACCACCCAACTTGACCCGACCGTCTGATAAATTAATTTAAATAATTTATTTATGGAAATTTTTCTCTTTTTAGTTAATTTAATGAACTGTAATTGAATTGTAAGAGAATTGTATAAACTAAAACACATTTTTTGGCGTAATGAAGACGTCCTCTCTGCTAATTCGCGCGCTCGCATATGACAAATCGGTTATATGTAGCCTTTCTCCAATTTCTTGGACACAATAAATCATCGCTGTTGGTCCCGACAGATTATGTCATCTGTAAAGGCCATTACCTTCACAGTGTGCATAGCAATAATGAGACTAAAAGAGTAAATAAGTATATAAGCAGGTATATTAAAAAAAAAACAACTTTGCGCAGTTGTGTATGAAAAACAGAGAAGAGTAACTAACATTCATAGAACAATGATTGAGTCTAAGTAGGCCAGTAATCACGAACCAAATATCTAGAGCAAAATGACATAGGTAAGTGGCAAATACGCTAAATTGCATCCAAAAAAATGTCAAAAATTAAGTGTAATCATAAAAAAAGTTACATCCCCCCCCCCTTCTCAGTTGCTTTGGTTTCTCGAACGGATTACATATTACCAGAGAAGCAGGAAAAAACCCTCAAAATATAGACTACTGAATCATCCTCGGATCCGTCTATTTGTGACATTCAACGCAAATGTCAATAGCCTGATCGCCACACAAAGGTTAGTTACTAAGCCCTTCGAGTGGTAAATTCGGAACAAGTTTGTAAACTAATCAGAGTGGTCGTGTATTATGTTTTTCTGTGTATTTTGTAAGGGCAGAAATACAACTTTCAGAGTTGATTTTAAATATATATATATAGAATTATTTGTAGGATTTTTTTATGGTAGAATGTTTTATTTAAAAATGTCAACGTAAATTATTTTTTTGGTAAAATATACTAGGCCAATATTTCGTGTTATGGCGTGAAAGGAATTAAACAAGAATGGCTATGTATTTATTTATTTATCTTTATTGGGAAAACCAACAGTTTTACACAGTAGCATATAAAAAATACATTTGATTGAACGATAAAAACCCATGTAAAACTAAAAATACTACCAAAAAATATTAACATTATTAACAAATATTACAATACCATTTTATAAATATTAAAAAAAAAAAAATTAATTAAATAAATATATCCATTAGATAAACATAATAGATTTTTTTTCTGAAAAAGATATATAAAATAGTGTATTCCTGCTCCCTCTCTATCTGCTTGAGATGGAAAGAGGGTTAGTTAAGTAAGGCTATAAGGTATAGGCTATAGATCTACGAAAACACATATACGAGTATATATATAAATATAAAAATATATGGGGTGTCTATTTTTATTTTTTTCTTTAACTTTGCTTTTTATAGGTTTTTACTTTTTACTTTTGGTTGTTATCTATTTATTGCTTTTGCATTTTATTATATTATTTTTGTTTTTCCTTTTTCTTATTGAAGTAACCCTTTTGAAACTTTTATATTGTAATATAGATTTTTTTTTTTTCACCCACAGAAAAGGCACCGTCTTTGTGGGGTAAATGTAAAGGTGTTTTGTAAAAAAAATAATAATAAAATTTAAAAAAAAATATATCTATATTTGCATATCTACTTACACTATTTATAAAAACTAATTTGCGTTATTATTTTTTACACCATAAATCATTACTAAACACTTTGAAGCTAGGCCTTTCATGCGTCATTAACGGCATCTTCCTCATCTTCCTCTCGACTCTGGTACCAACTTGCTATGGATTGTTTCATTTCCTATCTTCATAGAGACGACAGTTGGTTATTTTTTAGGTTTTAGTTGATTAAAATAAGAAAAACACACTATGGTATTTTGACGTTATTTTAATTCATCATAAATTTTAATATTTTATTTTATTTTTGTAAATTTGGATTCGCGGCTGGTAATAAAACAACAACACGGCATAATATTTAAATTTAATAATAATAATTTAGTAATTGTATTTCAGCGCTCTATTGAACTTTCGATGTTTCATAATTAGTACTATAAATTTGTCAATTTAATGTTAAATATCTATATTATTCGACCAGCCTCCGGTGTGACCTAAACGGTTATGGTTGTTTTTCAAAAGCATCAATCTACCACACACAAATTCAATATTGTATTTTTCGAGCTGGAAGTTGCACCAATTTTCTTTATCATAATTCATAATAGCGTTTTTTTTATTTAATCGAAATTATGTTTCATTGTAAAACTTCTGGTTTTTTTATTCAACAAATTTTGTATGCTCATTTATTCAATTTACTTATTACTTTATTTTTCAACTAAAAACAGGCCAAAAACAAACCAACACATATTTGGCTTAAAGAATATATTATATGTTTCCTACATCAGATCTTTTAGATTTTCTTATACTGGACGAAGAACAAGGTTATTAATGTTTTAGAAAAGTTATACGCCGAGTATAATTTCCCCCCGGTGAGAAAAGGTGAAAATTAATAATATAAAACAAAGCAGATACAAAATTAGATGGATAAACAGCCCATAAGTATTGTAATTAGACATGCTTTCGATTGAATAATAAAATTGCTAATCTGAATCAAAGCATGCTGAAAGCTTATGTTTACTGGGCTTTAAATAACAAACAGTGTTACCTGCCATTATTATAAAAGCAAAGTAGCGTCTGCTTTTACATTTATTCCACATAACTTCGTGGATAACGGATGAACCAGAGCGCTTTTTATTGTTCACGAAAGTTTTGGGATCCAGTTCCTTTAGAATAAAAATATTTTGTTAAATTATTAAATTCTTATTTCTTTCCTTTCTAATAAAAAAAAAAATAGCACAGAATGCGGGTGGTGTTTGAGTATTTTGTTTTGTTTCAGTTTCCAATAGCCACCGCATACTGGCAGTACGATGTCTGGCGTACGCCAAGTTGGAACGCTGGAGGCAGGCCCTCGATGATGCTGCAACAATCGTCAAGTTGAAGCCGAAATGGCATGAAGTAAGTTATAAAAATAATTATATTTATCATTGAAGTAAAACATCTTTACGCGCAACTTCGCCTTACGCTATTTTTCCCAGCGGCCACGGGTTCAAAACGCAATCAGTTAAACTATTTTTTACGCTTCATTACCACTACCTTCCCCGACTCTAGCATAAGCACATTTATTTGAGAAGAGCCAATTATAGTTACATATGACCTAGGTGATATGATAGGCAATTCAGTTTTGTGTAACTCAGTACCGTTCGTATCAACACGCTTCTGACCGTCTACCCCAAATAGTTTTTTTTTATTTTAATAATAATTACAATATTTTTGATCCATCTCCAGTGATATTGTGGTATTGGCAGGTGGTGGTGTTTTCTTTGTTACAATCTACTTTAAAATATAAAGAATTGAACCCGACATTTTCTTCCTAAACATAAGTTTTATTTCATCTGGGATGTAATTTCAGACCACTCAGAATCATTTGTAACAGCCTTAAATTAATTTAAAAGTCGACTCACACAGCGTCTTTTAATAAATAACTCTCTTGTTGATAATATAGGATTTTATAGGAATATCAAACCTACCGAAACGTCTGAAGACATTCTAATAGCTTTGTTTTGGACCGCATGTAGCTCGGAATTTAAGACACTGCGTATATAGTCTTAAGAGAGAGTCAAGATTTTGATAACTATAAGCGATACGGCTGATATACTATTTATACACTGCAGAGTACTTATCAGATGACGTTGGTGTAGTTCTGGCTGCATTCCGCAGAAGCGTTAGGTTACGGATTTTAAAAGGTGCGTTATGGTTACCAAAAATTAACGATAAGCACACGGATATAATAAAGTATTATAGTATTGAGAGTAGACATTCGAATGGTACAAACATTGACTAAATATCACACAGTTTAAATTAAAATGAGTGAGAAAAGAAAAATATACACTATGTTATAGACAAAACGTTAATTTTGGCGTAGGTGTGTTTAAGACAAGATGTTTATTACTTAAACTAAACTTACCTATTACAACAACAAATTATGCTGCGGGTTCATAGATGTTTGTAAAACACCGATTTACTCACATTAAATATGTCTATTCCATCAAATTCGTTGTTGTACTTATCCATAAGACGATAAACAATAGAGTTTTAAGTTGGTATTGCACCGTAGTCAATGAAACAATTTGTGTGTACGCCTGCCATCAGATGGAACCCGGAATTTCAAAGAAGCCAGCATATATTCGCTATCTTTTTCATCGTGTAAAATGTTATGTAGTAACTTCATTTCTGTCGCAGTACGCCTGATGGTTAAAGTGATCATATGATGATGAAGTCGAGCCTCGTAAGAGTCTACGTAGGAATCTGACTTCACATTCGAGTATGGCAAAAACGCTTTTAGATACTCTCAACTCCATTTTTAAATACATTTTATTGTTACTCCATATCGGTAACGCGAATTCTAAAACACTTCTCAATAGTGCGATTGGAAGGCCTTTTGGTTAGTACAATGTAAACAGGATCTAAATAAAAACCCATGTGCCTTATACACCTTGTCAATCGCAGAGTCAATATGGTGATCGAACAATAACTTAAAATTTAGCATAACACCTGCCAAGGTCACGCATACAATCTGTTTTAGTAATGTTTTCAGTAGTAACCTTATAATTGTAATGTTTTTTTTTTCTTTTCCTAGAAAATGTAATTTGATTACATTTAGTCGGATTGAGTTCTATAAACTTATATGAAATTCTTTTAAATTATCCAGATCGCTGAATGCTTCCCAGGCATAAATTTTTCAAATCGTCTTCCAAGTTTTGAAAACATGAACTGATGTCGTATAAATATATATATATGTATACATTAAATAATAACGATCCTAGGTGTGAACCCTGTGGTACCCCTGATAGAAAGGACACAAAATCTGACCTAAAACCACCGATAAAAGAAAACGAGTATTTTTAATATAAGAACAGAACCATTGGTATAAGTCTCCATGGACTCCTATAGCATGTAATTTATATGTAAGTTGAATAGAATGATTAACTTGATCAGAGGCCTTAGAAAAGTCCGTATAAACTGCATTAATTCGTCTACTATTATCCATATTTTTAAGTAAAACGTCCTTGTACTGACCTAAATATGGGTACAACTAATTGCTAAGCGGACTGTAGGTTTTGATGGATTGGAAGTTTCACAGTTGAGAGTAAACGGCAATTATCAAGAAAACAAAAGACCTACCTTTGCTGTGCTATGATGGCCATCTGTGGTTCGCCTGCCTTAGCTATTTTTCTGACTGCTTCCTTAAAGTTTTGTGTTAATTTCACGAGCTTGGTGAACGATGTGACGAGATGTCACGGATTGCAGAGGCATGGGTATATCAACCTTGCTTTTTATTTCTATCTTGTTTGCGACCGCGATATTCAAGCAAGGCTGTGCGACGCCCCAGAGGGTCGCGACCCACAGGTAGAAAAACACTGCGTTAAGGTACACTTTTTATATTCAAATTCTTGTGAATGGCAATTTTTTTTTAAATTTTTCCCCCATTTGTTTGTTCCCCATTTAGTTCTTTAAGTGGTTACGAAATACGTCATTTATATCGACTAATTTATTTGGAGTTTCTCAAAAACATATAGCTTAAACAAAATCTAGAATTATAATTATGTGCTCCAGATGCTAGTATAGAGAAATTTCATAAGGCTTTTAGGCGAAATTTTAACATTATTTTAGTAATGAGAGTTACTAAAATAATGTTAAAAATAAATAAATTATTTTAAATAAGTATTTCTGTAAATACTTAACTTTTCATTGTTTCAAATGTTAAGTCAAGGATGGATCACTGATTTTTTGGCCGAAATAAAATTCTTATTTAAGATTAGTCGAAACGGTTAGTCTAAATTAAAGTACCCAACATAAATATATTTTTGCTAATGAAAAATAAAGACGCTTTTACTCTGTGTGCAAGTTATAATAGTTAGTTCGAAGTTGTCGAAAACCTTTACTGTCAAATATATCCTTTATTGCCTAGCCGTGTAACCAATCCTGCACTGGGATATCCACAGTAAAGTAAAGTAATTTAAAATGTGAATATGCAATGCGAGAATTGTAGGGCTGGTGCTTTAGCTGTCCAGCTATAGCTATTTGTATTGGACACTGCGATTTCTTTAGCAACAAAGATTTAATATTAACACAAGAGGGCATTCATTCTCATAATAAAAGACGATTGCATGAATACAAACAAGTTGTTAGACCTCGTACCAATAAATTTAAAAATACTAGTACATGCTAGTATTTGAGTAGATGAGACGAAATTTTTACACAAATTTCCTGACAATAATATAAAATTAATAAATAATGTAGAGCTATTTAAATAACCGTAATAGAATATTTATTAGGGAGAAACCTTTATACATATACAGAAAATTAAGTTGGCGAAATATTGCCATATGTGTGAATAATTAGGTCTTGTAATTTTACTTTTAATTTTTGACTTCTTAATTTGTTAAAATAAATGTGCTTATAGGGTGATCGATCGCATCGTTGATTTATCACTGATCGGTACAGTTGTTTTTCCTTTTGTAAATTATATGGGCGATGGGCAGCACCATAAATATTTCAGTCATCCTTTTAGTGAATTCTAATTCTTATTTTAGAGCTATTTATGTTGTTATTTTGAATGAATTTAAATATTACTCTTTGTACCTAATTTTAATCTAGAATTGTTTTATAGTCTATAATCCCTCAGACAAAACTATGGTCACAGATAAACTGGCTACCACTTTACCTAATTAACCAGATTGAGTTGAAATCATAAGTTGATCTTTTTTACATTTAGTTTTTAATAGTCATTATTTTAACTTTGAACAAATTCTATGAAAGGTACAAGGTGAAAGGTATATTAAAAGTATAAAAGTAGAAATTATAAAAAAACTATAAGTAATAAACAGCTTCTAAGTAAGAAAAAATAAATTATTCCAACATTTACACGATCAAATAATAATTAATAAATGTTTAAAATTAAATCGATCAAAATACAAATGTGATCAAATTAAATTCCTATATTTTTATTTTGGATTTTTTTACTGTAAATTTTGAATATCACAAATCACACTTTCACTCATTTTTTAAACTTATTAATATTTATTATTGTGAGCTTATTCTCCAGCACCGATAATAAAATTTGTCGGGGTTAGAGTGGATGGAGTGTTAAGAGTTAATTGAGAGTAAATTGAAATATTATATCTTTGTTTATTAATTTATTGTGATTACCCAACAGAAATTGTACCCAATACAGATAACAGACATAAAGAAAATGATGTAAAAAAGAATAATATTTAAATTGTTAATAAAAGAAATAGGATAAAAAGAGAAAAAGAAAAATATAAAATAAATAAGACAAAAGCTTTCGAAATTTCAAAAAAAAAATACAAGAAAAGAACATAAACCTTTGATAATTCATATATATAGAAACAAAAAAAAAACGAATTGATTACGGTAGTAAATTAGTTACTTTGTCTGTGGTTTTGTGCACTTGTATAGTATTTTAAGAATGCGTTTCGAAATTTGGGAAAAGTTAGTGTTAAATACATCGCAAATTTAGTAAATAGGAAAGAGGGTTAATAGGTTGTTTCATTATTAGCCGCTAGACAAAATTTAAAAAAAAACTAAAATGGTGTTTAAATTTATGTAGAATTATAAGAATTTGTGGGTACCATTGTACCTATGGTTTTTTATTTTAATCTACATAACCTAAAAAATAACCCATTGTCGCCTCTATGGCCATCCAAAACGCACATCGAATGGGCTAAAAGTGCCGCAGGCTCAAGTGAGTGGAAGATGCCGTTAATGACGCCTGTAGGGCCTAGCTGTAAGACGTCAGGTTCTAGTTAAATAATTATAACTACTAAACACTTAATATTATATGATAGCTACAGGGTGTCATGCCATTTTTGTTTTTTTTAGGGTTACTTTCTTCGAGGTGTCGTGCTACTGAACACTGATTGTCACCAAGAAGCGGTTATTTGCTTCGGAATTTCCGTCGCTTTAGGAAAACCTATTCAGACGGCGCGAAAAATGGTACAACAGGTAAGAGAACACCCTATTATTTTTTTAAACGGGAATGGTCTTGGGATACGGTGTATATATGAATAATATAATTTTATATTTTATGTATTTTTTAAAATTCTGATGAATAAATTTTAACTTAAAAATGTTAAAAAGTTTACTTAATGTTTTTTAAAAAGTGCTGATTTTTAAAAACATATATTTTTAATTCTCATCTGTATTATAATTGTTCATCGTGAAATTTTGTGAAACTTTTATAAGTACATATATCCAGATAATATTGCTTGGCGTCACAAGCAATATTTTTTAGAAAAATTAATAATTACCAATATTTTGAATGAATATCTTTTCGTATCAATAAAGATATTTAGATGAAACAATTTTCCATATGTAAAATAAGTATATATTTTATGTATGATTTTACGAGGCTAATAAGGTGCTCTTTCTGCTATACATATGTCCCCCCCCCCCCAACCAACATGTTTAAAAGGCGATAAAAAAGAGGTTTTTATCTGCGAAACTATAAAGTGTACAATTTTAAAGATTTTAAAGGTTATGAAATTCGAAAGAGCAAGTATTGTATAAAAATTATATTAAATGTTAAAAAATACAATTTACATGAGTATTTCGTTATTATTGTATTAATCTATGTTATTATAATTATAGGAAAATATTAAATTAGTAGGTTACTAAATGATTTGTCAAACTTATCTACCCGATATAATATTTGTGCGGGGTGCTCAATTAGGTCTACATAAAAGGTCTAAAGGCGGTTGACCAAGCGATCTCGGATTCGAATTTGTGCATTTATAGTAACTAGCGGTCGCCCAGTGGTCGAAATTCGACCATAATTAATTAAACTTTTAAGTTTGAGCATTATTGGGTTCTTATAGATATGATATGATATGGGTTATGATAGAGGCTATCATACGCTAAGTATACCTTTATAAGCATTGCATATATATATATATATTCAATCTTGTTTTATTGCGTCAGCTGCGAGCGTATACAAATACGTCATTAGCGTATGTTGTTTGCCTTGATTCCCTGCAATACCTGTGAAATTTACTAATTTAATCTTAATAACAGTCGAAAAATACACAATTGCAGAACGCCGAATTATGTTTTTTTTTAAAATATGTTAAAATATGTTTTTTTTTTTATTGAAGGTTCATGTGATGTAAGTCGAATGGTAAGGCCAATATGCTTTATTACCCTTATCACCCTTTTACCTAAAGTTACTTTAGATTCGAAATGTTTTACATTGTAAAACTTGCATTGTAAATGCATTAATCCACAATAAAAAGTATTCAAGGAACGACATTCAGTGTATATTTAAATGTATCCCTCAAAATAATTTCATTATTTTGTAATACTATTTACACTATTTAAATTTGCATTTATCCTATTATCATTTAGACTATATTCCTCCTCCTTCTTTGTTTCTCCCTTCAGTTCTATTTGAAGGCTTAATGGAAGATAGGTGCCAATATCTGGATGTAAAAAAAAATGAAACTACTGAAATTAAAAATGTAACGTATAAATTTACATTGCTGAAAGTAAGATTATACAGGTTTTAGCTTATATAATAAAATGTACCGATGTTTTTTTAACCTAACAATTATGCTTTTTTGTCTTGACATTACTTTATTGATATTGACAGATTTTTGAAAAACGAACATTTGAAATCACACAAAATTCACAGCTCGAAACTCATTCAGTCAATCTGTCAGTTAGTATGAAGGTTTTATTTTATTAAATTTAATGTATTTATAACACATAATTTTAGATTTCTGCACTCCTTCTCCATAAACTTTAACTATGCCAAATCTCACACTCCTCCGTGCGCGCGATATGCTTAACAAGGAATCTGAAGTTTTCCCCTTTACGTATTAATATATAGATACTAGTATTACCTAACTCAATTGTATTTTACTTGTCATACTTCAAAAAAAAAATAATGTGCTAAGTTTTTACATTTTAATTTATTTAATACTAAAAAAAAGTCCTAAATTTGATGATGGACGACATGTTTTTTTTTTACTTTTTAAAATTACTATCTAAACCCTGCAGGTAGCCATAAAATGATCAGGTTCCAGTATATTTTCTACAGGGTATCATATAATTTTCAAAGCTACAAACTTTACTCTGCGGCCGCCATAAGATAGATGACAAGTCTCTAAAAAAATGTTTTTTTTTTGGTACCGTATGATTTAAAATGTCAATTAAGGTATAAATAAGTTCATTTTCCAAAACAACAAAGGAGCCAACTCGTTTATTTTTTTGTATATTAAAATTAAATATAAATTATAAGTCAAACAATTTTAGGTAAAATTGGTATTTGATGATCAAAACTGTTGGAAAAAGATATACTTACAAATAGACACCATTTTATATCAACAATCTGCCCAACGAACTTCGTATCGCCCTTGGAATCAATAAATATTGTGTTAACTTATTAGCCGAATTAAATTCAGTTTTTTTTAAGGATACTTAAAATGAATTAAGTTCAATAAATATTTTCACACAATTCAAAATTACATAATGAAGCAGTTATCGATGCGCGCACAATGACAAATGTGATAACCTCGCAAAGTGAACATCTTCGAAGGCAACTTACCGTTTTAAAATAGAATTCATACAAAATGTATGAGAAAATGAATTTTCTTTATAATTTTTTTCTTTTATGAATTTTGCCGATGTTTTAATAGTTATTCTACTTTTTGGGGCGGAGACAAATCCAACATCTTAAAAATCGTTTCAGCCGTTCTTGAGTTATAAATGGTGTGCCTTACCCGACTTTTTTTATATCCGAGCATATACAAGTAGATGATACACACATGTTACACACAACCCAAGTTTTTGAAGTATTTTTTATTTTTTATAAATATCTATGTATTTTATATGCAGTTATGTAGGTATTTTTTTATATTTGTTTAATTGAATGCAAAGCCTTCCCCCCTCCTCAATTCCCTTCTTTTTTACATAACACTTTAATTATATTCATGAAAATATTTGGAACAGAAATTTAATCGGGATAAAACTCTAGGCGTGAAAAGTCAGTATATTACTCGACCGCTATTTTTTAAGGAAAGAATTGTATTGCTTGCTCTTTGGACGTGCTAGATTTAAACTTATTATTTAATATTTACTATTTTTTTAATATTTACAGCCATACCTAACAATTTTAAATTTCAGGTATAAATGTATTTTTATTATACAATTTTTGTAGACCGCAATATTATTATGTTTTGTTTGATCTAAATAATATTTAATATAAAATAAATTATTAACTTCAATGCAATGTCCAAACATAAGACGTAATTATTCACATAATTTCACCACAAATAAATTCTTCGGGTTAAATATTTTAATAAATATTTTTGTTTGCATATGCATAAATAAATAAATTTAAATAAGAGCATTCAAACAATTACATCTTTAAATAAATAAATTATTAAAAACAACACTCTTTTAGAAATAATTGGGGTTCACTTAAATTGATATTAAGCATTTTTGCAAAAGAATTGCAATGAGGTTAACTAATTACCAGAGCATGTAGTATAAAAAAAGTAATAACGAATGCTTTGGAAAGTGGGTCACCGCAATGCGTAAAAATACTGGTATGATAATTATCGTACTCGAGCTGTTGCATAATGTTTTGATGAATTTTTCAATAACGTGGGTAACATTTAAATTACTTACCACCCACATCTACTCAATTTTGATTGTATTCTGATTATATTTACACGGTCAGACGGTGTACCATTTTGTCCATTCGGTCATAATAAGGTATCGGTACTGTGAACGTCACGTTAACCTAGCGCACTGCCAGGAAAGACTACTGCCTTGGGGTTACACCATTTATTACTCAAAAACAGCTGGATCGATTTATATGACCTTTAATTTGTTGGTTTTCGCTCCGCCCCGAATAGCAGAATAACTATTAAAACATCGGAAAAATTCACGAAAAAAATAATAATGAAGAAATTAAATTTTGTCATACATTTTGTATGGAGTGGCTTTTTTGATGATATCTCTAGAACGGATTGACTGATTCCGACGAGGTGAAGGTGATCCTGGGGTTAAACTATGGCCCGAAGGTTCTAGGATGGAGAGTGAAGCGGCTCATTCCGAGTGGCGCAGGCACGAGTCCGCCTTGTTTGGGCCGATATAAAGATTCTTAGCCTTGCTTGAAAACTTTTATTTTGCCATTATAGAACCATTTTATTTACCCTACTCTAATTGTAGGTAGACCTTACATTTTCGACACGTCTCACGTCGTGCGTCGTGAAAGATGGTAGTAACCTTTGTAGAACATTCATTTCCGTTTTGTTTAGTAAATATTTATATTATTTAAATAAATATTGTATGGTAATATATTTTTTTGTCATTTGTATTAGATAAAATTTACGAGCAAATTAATAAATAAATTTAAAAGATCGGATGGTTCCAGCAACTGATACTATTAAACACTCTTTTGATTATAGTCTTCGAAACAATCTTCTGCTTATAAGACTAAAATGGCAAAGTGATACAGAGCCATCTGTATGACCGCATTTATGACGCGGACGAATCCCTTTTCCTATTAAGCATTTTTTTTTAGCAGCAACTAATCGCAATAGTCCTAACCTAACCTAACCCGCCGGGTAACATCGAGCAGAGCAGTGTGCAACGATCTATACCGGCTTAACTCGCATACTTAATAGTGGCTTAATGGCACTACAGTAAAGCTGTTATGAAATCGCCACGCTTTCTAGGCCGCTCTGCGCTGCCTGCGCCAAAGTAGGTCGAGCTGGGCCGCTCTGCTACACGAGTACCTTGCTACACGAGTCTCCACCACTGATGTGATGAAAGCAAATAAGCGACTTCTATCAAATATAGATAGTCCACCGCAGTTATCTAACTTCACTAGATAGTAGCAATATCCCATATGTATTCAAACCTATCGGGACGCTAGACTTAACGAATATTCTCAGGTTTAAAAAAAAACTCCAAAATATTATACCTTTACTATATTGTTCTTATACAGCTCCTATATAGTAATATCTACGTAGTCTTCATAACGAATGTAACCAAATATTTTAGCCTAAAAAGCGTTAAATGGTGACTTAAAATACCAGTTTATATGTAACTTAGAGTGTACTCATATATTTTTTTAACTAATATTATAAGACAGTGTGGGTATTTTTTTTATTTTTTATCCACAATGATGGTGAGTACGTCTAAATCCGGCACTGTCAAGTTCTACCAAAGTCAAAGTTTCATTAAGTTTCGAGGTGGTCGATGATTTGTCTTTTTTCTCTCTGTAAGTGAATTCTTTCGCAGCTGACGTGAATTTCAGAGTGAGATTAAATAGAAGATAACCATCTAGTATATGAGTATGCGTTATTAAGGATTAGATCCAAATTAATTTGAGTACCAAAAACCGAAATAAACTTTTTTAATCTTTGGTACCTATGTGAACTTTATAGATACTGGACTTTTCGAATGATAACATATTCTAATTCTCTTGCCTGGATTTCTACGATGCATTTAATTCAACGGTTATATCTTGACATTTTTGTACTAAGAAATTGCTACATTTGAGAAGCGTTTGCGTTGCAAAATGGCCCAAAGTTGAGCTGCTGAGGCCTAAGTTCTTTTTGAGATTTTCTAGCTTTGATTACCAAGGCGCATCCACATGCTGTATCAAAGAAATCCATTTGAAGTGACACGTTTACGGGCTGATGCCAGCGCTCGCTTCAAAAATAAACTCAATTGCTTATTGCGGTTTTGGTAGTTCTGCCCGTACGGTGTAAAACCAATAAATTTAATGTTTCACGTTGAAGTTTATAAAAGTAAAGTTTCATGTTGTGACAACCTACACTATTCCTACGTAGGTTGTCCGCGCTTTTATCGTATTAATGTCTCTAAGCAGTATCTTCTTACGTGGGGGCGGTGACTCAATAGCGAGAGGTGACACGACACCGCGCTACTCTTCAAGAGGACCGTATCTTGATATTCTATACTTGATCGTCTCATAGAATACTTTGGAAAAAAACAGGATAAGGGTACACAGAGGGTCTATTTAAATGATAACACAGTAAATATCCCCATGTCAACGTTTATTGGGGACCCGACGGCGGTGTCCCAAAAACGGTCAATTCACAGTATTATTATTACCCCGGAATCTGAATTGCAGAAAGCACTTTTAGACTATATCACGAACATTCCGCTACTTCCAAGTAATAAGTTGTAAAAAAAACCCCGACGCGATGACAATGACAATGATGATGATGATGCTTCAAAAACTATTCTTTCCCCCTTACTTTTTTTTCCAGTTCTTTTACATCAGAACATTATTTTTATTTAAAAGGCTTCAAGCTTTCCTAATATTTTCAAATCCGCTTGGATTATCTTGAAAACCATCACAAGCTTCTTATACCCAACCCTACGAATTTAATAAGGAAACAATTTAAATTAATTAAATTAAAATTAATTCAAATAAACTCTTATTGATTATTTGTGCCATTTCCTTACAATATAGATCTTAAAATAATTTTCAATCAATAATTTTGTTCTTTTTTTGTGCAATAGATTTCAAGTTATATTTAATAAAATATATTTTTATAAAATTACAAAATGTATGCATTGTTTCGTTTGTTGTTATTTTTTAAAAAATTAAGTATTTGCGAGGGTTTGTACGTAAAAATGTATTTAATAATAAACATATTATTTTACGTCTGCCTTCGGGCACAGTAATTTATTTATTTTAGTAATATATATCTGGTGGTCAAATTCATACAGATGTACACCATTAAAATTATTTAATTTTTATAAATATAGACTACGCAAAAAAAAAGACAAAAGTAATTAAATGATACATTTATTATTTGCTCGTACTTAATTCATATAAGAAGGTTGTCCAGAAGATCGTTTATTCTTTTTTACTCTGCATTTTAAAAATGGATAATATTATTTGTACTCTAAATTATCCACATGACAGACAGATATCTAATAATTACGTTGTATTGGCCATTACTTGCAATACATTAATTATTGCGTATTCAACATTCATACCTCCCGTTACACCATAACTTCCATAAATGTGTGGCGCACTTTTGTGATTTTCACCCTTTATTACGGCCTATACGAGTATACCATATTTAAGCAGAAGATATTAAATACATTTTACATTAGAACTAGTAATATAATACCTGTACCGCAAATACAATTAAATTTTATGTATTAGTATATATTATAAATATATCTTTATATATATAATATATACTAATATTGGCTGGATATATTTATCTTTTAGTTGAAAATGCGATTTTCGAATTTATGAAGGTTGCATTTTAAACGTCATCTTTCATATATTTTCTGAAGACGCCGAATGGCGAAAGCTTAAAAATATTTTATCATCCAATCTTTATATATATATATATATATATATATATTTGACTTATATTTGATGATTGTTTTTTAATAGCGGCAAATCGCCTGAAAAGATAAATGACATAATCTTTGACAATATTGAAAATTTTTGAATATTTTTTTAATTTTTGTTAAAGTGCTGGATAGCATAATATTTATAAAGGTTCTAAAGAGGTCCTGTACTTGAGAGCGCAGGATGTCGGTTTAAACCCAGAGCTGAGTTTTATTAAAATGCATTTTTAATGCTCTTTAGTGTAAAATATTAACAAATATTGTGTAACCATCTAATTAGATGTAATAAGAACAAGAATTAAAAAAAAAATGTTTAAAAAAATATATAAAAATAATGGATATGTGATTATGGTGGGATGAGATGATTTTATGAGTGACTTGATGTGTGAAGTTAATGAAAATAAAAATAATGGATATGTAAAAAGTGTAAAGTTAAAGCACATAATTAGTGTGCGTATTATTAAATATAATTGTATAATTCAGTTGTAACGCTACTTGACTTATATTTGATGATTGTTTTTTAATAGCGGCAATCTAATCTTTTAATCTATCTTATAGTATTTATGTTTGTTTATAGGCATTCAGATATTTTCAGTATATATATATATATATATACATATCTATTTTTTTTAATAATTGCTATTTTATTTATGTTATAATGTTATGACGCGGCAACTTTTTAATTAATAGACAAAATATCTTCCTTAGAACAAGCAAAAGCCTAATTGGGTAAGATATTTTGCATTGAAGCATTGTCTTTATAACGTTTGCTGGAATTAAATAAATAAATTTAGGTATTATTCGCATTATAGGGCAACGGCAAATGTAGGATTAAATCACAGATATGTCATCGTCTCAATGACATATTATAATTAATAACATATTATTATAATTAAGACAAGCACTCAAAACACCAAACACTCTTCGACACCCAAAAGATCGACATTCGTTACAAAATTTTGACAGATGATTATGATGACTTTGTATAATATGGCCCCTATATCTTGCAAAGAAGACACAAAAGATAATAGAAAGAATCCAGAACGTATTTGCTCGCCTGCTTAAAAAGCATAAATATGGCCAATCTCAGAAAGTTGCAATATTCAACTTTTATAGGTATTCAAAATTCGTACCTCTACGATAAGCTTTCAAGTACCTAAGATACCATGCAATCATACAAGCAAAAAGTATTTATTGAACCTTCCACGACATACAGAGTTAACCTAAAGTTTTTTAACTCTGTACATCTGGTTTTATATAAAAATACGCTCGATATTAGCTAGGTTTCATTATGAAAGCTACCTATAGCAATGGGTGCCATGCATGACTCCGGATAATTTCGACACATCTTCTCGTTTCACATTCCCTAGAACCCAAAACCACCCTCAGTTTTAAAGTTTATATATCAATCTATATCACTTTCTTGTGGACACGATAACTGCCGCAATTTTACACCAATCCCAAATCAATTTTATGTATCAAATTGATACATAAAATTTAAAGGTACAAAATCTCGGTCAATCTTATATTTATGTCTATGGACAGCAATCCCAAGTAATCCTTCCTTTATACAATATAATGCGTATACAAATGTATAAGTATACTAAAGTCGTTGAGTAATCACTCAACATAATAAACATACATAATAGACAAACAACATAAACAACAACGTAACAGCATACGTAATCATTTATAAATTATAAGTTATAATTTATAATTTTGACATGAGTGTAATTTTTATGACGTTTTTTATTGTCTTCGCGTTTTTGAATGTTTTAATGTAATTTTCTAGCTCATTAAAAAGTTTAGGGATTAAGTAACGTAACTTTAATACTTTTTGTTAGGAGAAACCTATTTCTAGTTTTATATAGTTTTTTATCGCTCAATCAAATGTATTTTTTTTTTTTTGTTGTGTGTACTGTGTAAAATTATTGGTTTTTCCAATAATGATAAATAAAAATAAAAAGAATTACCTAATATATTTCATACTGGCATTTACATTCAACAATATTTATTCACACCTATTCATATAGGGTATCCAGTAAATAGTGGATAAAATTTTAAGAGGCGGTAGAAGGGATCATTAGCGACAAAAAGTTATGTTTTTTTTAAATATTTTTTGGAAATTATACTTTTCGTTGATTATGCAATTATACTGCTAAAACCGCTTTATATTTTGTTTATTTTAAGTCTTGCTGCTGAGATATGAATTTAATACTATTACCTACATTTTTATTTAATGAAAACATTAATTATTACGAGCTTAAAACTGAATACAAGTGACATCCTTGCAATTTTGTTCGGAAATTAGGGTAGTTATTAAATAAAAAAAAATAATTTACAAAGAGTGTACCGAATATATCAAAAAGTATATCTAAATTTAAATAAACAAATAAATAAACAGCAGGTGTTTGAACCTGCGCTCTCAAATACAGGACCTTTTTGGTACCTTCATAATTATTTTGCTATATTATGACTTTATATCCAAAGCTTTATCAAAAATAAAAGAAACTAATCAAATTTATTTAATGTGGTCAAACATAAGGTTATTCATCTTTCAGACGATTAAAAACGCCATTAAAAAGGTTAACATCAATTATAATAATTAAATTAAACTTTTTTACATAAGTATTTTAGTAATAATTAATTTTTACTAATATTTTAGATACTGTGATTTATTATTTACATTTCCATTATTTTTATTTATATCTAATTCAGACATAAATCATCTAATTTAACTATAATCCTTTATCTTAATCATGTAACTATTATTTTTTGGTAAAATAACTTTTTCTCATTTCATCTAATTAGATAATTAAATTATATTCGACAATAGTTTATGCTTAAGTTCAAAGTGCATTATTTTGTTATACGCTTTTTATTTTACTATCTTAAGGATATCCACATTATGTGCATTTTATTTCGCTTATTTTTGTTATAGTCATCGATGATTCATTTGTATCTAGATGAAATTTATTTTTTTGTACATATTCATTAAATTATGACTTAACTTATTATTCTCATAATTATTACATTTTAACTGTTTTCAATATTGTTTTTTTTTAAATATTTTTTTGTACAAACTACTTTAATGATAATTTGACCTATCATGATAGTCTATCTACAGGGCCGTATTTAATCCAGCTTGCAATAAACTTAAAGGTTGCAGCTATTTAGCACATTTAGGTACTAACTTCTGGCTCTATACATTTATTTTGAAGGTTGTAATTTCCATCCCCGTAAAATTCAAAAATGTTTATAAGAACGAAAGCGAAAGCTTTAAAAAATATGTTTCACCAAATTATATATCTAAGAAATACTTTTTACCGCTTAAATATAATTGAGTTGTAAAAGTAGTTACATAAAGTAAAAGTTTATTTCTTGCGACACGTCTTTTGGCGCGCGCGGGTCACACGCGTCACACGCGTCACACGCGACTCGGCGTTTCATTGTCACGGTCTTTCTTGTACGACGCGACGTCATATTCTCGTTCTATCTATCTACCTCACTCTTTCTCGCTGGAACACATTCAGAATGTAACGTGTCGAAACGAGACACGCCACTCAAGCATCGGCAACGCGGTTCTTCAACGTCACGGTTAAATATCGTACTTAATTGTAACACCAACTTCTGTACATTGGTAAAACGAAAATGGTGGTATAATTGGTAATTCTAATTGGTATAATTGGTGATATATATAATTGTATAATTGACTTGTAAAGTTATTTGACTTATATTTTATGATTGTTTTTTTAATAGCGGCAAATCGCCTGAAAAAATAAATGACACAATCTTTGACAATATTGAAAAATTTAGGTGCTGGATAGCATAATATTTATAAAGGTTCTAAAGAGGTCCTGTACTTGAGAGCGCAGGATGTTGGTTTAAACCCAGCGCTGAGTTTTATAAAAATGCATTTTTAACTCTCACCTGTCCTCTTTAGTGTAAAATATTGTCAAATATTATGTAACCATCTAATTAGATGAAATAAGGAAAGGATGATATACAAGGATGATGTAACAAAAAATATATTACGCTATCTAGCACTTTATCAAAAAATTTAAAAAAAAATGTTCAATATTGTTAAAGATTGTGTCATTTATCTTTTCAGGTGATTTGCAGCTATTAAAAAACAATCATCAAATATAATTATATATATATATCACTACTTTACTAAATATATGTTACAAATATATGTTACTATGCTATATGTAGTATAACACTATTTTATAGCGAATATTTATTTACTTATATCGAATATTTATTTACCTATTTATGTAAAAATTGTTTATTCATTTATTTAATAAGTATATTAAGTTTTAACGAGTAGACACTTAAATTGTATTCATGTGTTTGTGTGTGTCTGTGTGTATATCAGTGTGTATATTTGTGCCTTAGTTAATTTAAATATTTTCACAGGGTTTTGCGCTGGTCTATTTATTGTATGCTCACTGTAACACTTCATATATAACCTTCCTTAGAACAGGTAACTCTTACCTAGTTAAGAAGGTTATAGACTTATACTCATCGGCCAACTTGAATTCTCAATAAAAAAAAAATACATACAATGGACATGGAAACACTCGGTACCTATGCAACTGATGTTCAGTGATAAACGTTGTGGTCGATCGGTTTTTTTATTGCTTACTAACAATAAGAAGATTATTATAATCTTTTTTTTGTTAAAGATTTATTTTGAAGCCGATTTATTTTACATTAATTTTATTTTTTTAGCCACCTTACTCTAGAAGCAACTTGTTAAAACTTAGAAATAACTCCCCAAGCATTTCGGTACTAATTGCAATCGAAATCGATTAAACCAATCCAGAGTAATAAAGTGACCATACATGCGTACATTAAAAATAAAAAATACATACACATCGGATTAAGAACCTCCTCCTTTTTTTGAGGTCGCTTAAAAATGCTGCTTAGTTAGCCCATAGTAATACTACTAATAACTATTCCAATACGACTTATAGTACTATTGGAATAGTAGTATTGTATATTGATGTCACTGGTAAATGCTAGAATTGAACATAATCTATATAAAGCCTATGTATTTACACAATAATAATATTTTTACCAATATGACAATCATTTATGTGTATTTCATTTCTCTTTCATTTCAGGCCCTAACAAAATTGAGTCAACATGGCTTACGTAAGCCCAGGAAATTTCTTAGGCACATTTGCGTCATAAAGGCTTCGAGTAGCTTGGACGTCGAATCCTTGTCGCTGTTCGATGAGCGAGGATCAAACCACCAATTAGAAACTGTGGCAATTAAAGCTCTGTTAGATATTATTAAAAAAGAAGTCATCAGGATATCGGGTAATGAACTTACTTATTTTATTATTGTTTAAGTAATATTAATATTGTTTATTGATATCAAAACCTGAGGTACGCGTAATAGTGTAAAAGCAGGAATCCTTAAGTCTGAAAAACGCAATAAAGATGAATGTATTTCGTCATATTTTGATTGGATAATTCGAATATACCTCTTATTGACGAAATATTCTTACGGGCATTTTCATTTTTTCACCTCTAGGTTGAATATTAAATTAATTAACTATAGAAACATGATTCAGTAATCTCTGTGATCAGTCAAATATGAATGATAATACGAGTACGCTTACGTAGTAACATGCAACGATAGAAAAATATACATAATTTAAAAAAAGAAATGAATTTAAGTGACTCTAAAATTAGCACATTATTTTTAATAAACAGCTTAGCGTCTTAATATCCATCCAGTCTATTTCTCAGCGGATCATATATTAGGCCAGCACCAATAAAAAGCTGCTCACTGCCACTGATCCTGGTGAACAAAATAAATATTGGCGAACAATCGAGAACAATAAGTAAGGGATCGTCACTTACTGGAATTCGTTTTTTTTTTTGTTGTACTCATTAAGTACGGTCTTCCATGGGATGAATTTATCAATCATCTGTATCGCTTGCATGTTACTGAACCAGGCAGATATTGTTTGGTAAAAATATGAGATTGATTTTCGTAAATATAGCCGAGATTATCTTATTGATTTCTTTGATATCAACTACCTTTCACTACTTTCTTCTTCAACTACTTTCTTTGGATAACTGACTAGATTTGCATTATTACAGTTTGTCAAGCCAAGCTTGCCGGATAGGCTTGATGTAAGGATACTTCAGGACTACGAAAGTCATTATAACGGAACAATAACTAATGGTTAAGGGCTAATACATTTACAAAACTCACCAATAGCCGCAAAAGTATAAGCCAAGTCGTAAGACTTGCATGATGTGAATTAGCCACTTTACTAGCATACTCTGAATATTCACTCGCGAGGATAATTCCAAAAATTGTTATGTAAAGTTTTGTTGTTGTTTGTTATTGCAGCTATATCATTCACATCGGCTTTTTCAATCGACTGCCTTCCAGTTGAGCAATCCGATTTTGAATGTGTTCTTTGCTGTCGGACCTTATGGCAACCCGTCACAACTCCATGTGGACATACCTATTGTTGGCAATGCCTTGAAAGATGCATGGATTACAAGTAAAGATTTATTAATAATTCGATTTAGTTTAAGTGCGTTTTAACATTTTGTAAAATGCCAATATCTTAAAGTCTCTCAACCCCGTTTTCTATATTGTTTTTCGAAGCGCATACGTGGTCAGGTAAATCATATAATAAAATTGCTATTAATATATGAATATCTAAACGTTGAGTGTGTACAAGGATTTTTTATTATATTCTGGCACTTCCAAAGAATAACATTTTTTATTCAAATCCATGAACACAAATATAATTCCTCTAATACTAAATAAAGAACATTTAGTTCTATCCAAGAAGCCTGTCACAATATTATAGTTTAAAGGAACACACACAATTAAAAGGGTCAGACCATAATTGCATAACATATCTAAATCTACCCAACGACCCACGGCGGGCAAATGTCGAAATAAAATTTGTTTGATCGTCGTGAGTAAAATTTAAGGATAAATGTTTTAAAATTATAAATAAATATTATGAAACAGCATAATTATTTACTATTTATATTCTTCCCGTGACTGTAAGAATCTACAATATTTTGTATCGTTCAAGTCATTAAGAACTACCCAGACGCCGTCGGCCAAATTTAGTTGCGCCCGGAAGCATCCAGAAATGGGGTACTGTTATTTAATTCGGCTTCAGCCGTAGACGCCCATAACCGCTAGGCAAATCGCCAAAACGCCGCCCAGCCGGATCATAAGATATTAATCTTATCATCCGGCTGGGCGGATACGTTAGGTTACGAATCCTCTGACGATCTACCGGAAGAATTAACTGCTTCAGTTAGTTATCAATGAAGGCATTGAAATTTTGTGGGTTTTTTTTTTAACTAGCAATTTCGAATAGTATGCCTGTATATTACTATAACCTACTGGTGGTGGTTTGTTATTATTATTTTAAAGGTTAAAAATGTAGGATTTTTTCCACTACGTTATTGTTTAATTCTAAAATACACACGACTATTTAAAACGATATTGACGATATTAAAAAAACGAGCATATTGAGCCAACCTTTCTTGTATAATCGTGCATTAGCTAACCGATGTTTCTAAGCTGACAAAACTATTCATACATTGAAATTAATTTATGTATAACTACAAAGTGATGGTTTAGTCAAAGGCATTATATATAGAAAAAAAATTGGGTTGCGTCGGACCAGTTAACGGTGGAAGTTATACTTCTTTGGCCATTCGCACACACCCACAGTCAGGATATATAAATGAAATATAAGAGATTTTTCTCTGTTATTCAATATATTTCTCTTCAATATATTATTATAAGTCTCTTCATTATTATACTATACACCTATACATTATCATTATTAAGTTCATATATTCGTAAAATTTATGAAAAAAAAATCCCAGCCGGGAATCGAACCAGAGACTCTAGCGTGGGAGACGAGTGCATTGACCACTGACCCACCGAGTCTCTTGGGGTATCTTTGGTAGAGAACGTATAAAAAGGCACTCTACGGATTTTACTCCTAACGCGTGACGCGGTTTCTCTATCAACATCCCATCTCAATGAGACAACGGGCGCAAAGAAGTATAGCTTCAAAAAATATTATGAGTCTACTTGTTTGCAAATTATCAGAATTATCGTAGTGTTACTAGGGTTTAAACCTGAAAAAAACAACCTTTGAAGTATTTTTTTATTACGAGAGACAACTAAGTATATAAGTTTATGTCATCTAATTTAAGCTCTATTACTTAGTTGGCGTTAACTCCAATAAGAAAACCGTCAATAATTTTCGTTTAAACAAAGTGTTTGTTTAATTAGGGAAATGGGTAAAAATGGTTCTCTGTAGGGCGTTCCATTCCATTAACGGGTATTTCTCGGAGGAAAAGAATGCAACCCAAAAGTATTCTTCTTAAGAAGTGGTCTAATTTTAGCTGGGCGCTCGGTCGTTGTGACGCCGCGGATGTTGACTCGGCCAGCTGGAGATAAGCTCAAACCAACTGGAACACGAATCAGACAACTTTTCCGATTTAAAAATTATGTCGATTTTCCACATATTTTTTTTATAAACGCGACTATTTCGGCGTTACCTAGACCTAGACCTTTTTCATAACTACGTGTGATTGCTAGTTATTATTATTACTTAATAACTTAATTTTAAGTTGAATAAAAGTCCTGTTAAACCCCGATCTAGTTGAGTGGCAACCATTTTTCGTAATTTATTTATTTTAAAACGATTATATTTATGTAAAAACGTTTTATAATTACCGTCTACATTTATTAAATAAATGGTAATTGAACGAATAAGGTGACTTAGAGGATTCTTTTCATATAACACGAATCGCTATTGTGAAGAGTGCCTCAAAAATTAGAGGTAAATATTAAAATTGTTTTCGTTTTTATTATTGGTATATTATTGTTTAAAGAAATATATACAAGCTTTTTTTATATCCCCTATCTCTTGACCTCGTGCTCGTCACGAGCTGAAGCCGCGACACGTCAGCTTCAGCTTCACCAACCCTCGAACTGCCACAAACATTATTCTTCCTCCAGGATGGATATCAATAACATTAATTTTTCCGATTGTGACGAATTAAATAAAATGTATACATATTTAATTAATTATTTCGCTTTAAATGACAACAAAAAATAATAGTAAAAATACATTTTTTTAAAACTGCCTTTTATTTAGATGCTCGAATGCTTATACAAAATTTCGTATCTGTGCTGTTGACCGTTGAGGAGTTCCTTCATCTGGAGCCACTCCTGGGTGTAGGATTAGGTCGTGCTTGTCATCGGAACTGACTATGTCAAATAGCAACTCCGTAGGATAAGAGGAAGTGGTTCTAATTCAGCTTGCAATATTTGACCTAACCGACATACAAACATTGCAAGCTATATAAATAATATGTAAAATAATATATAAATAATATGTAAGCTTGTAAAAATAATATGTTCTAGTCAGACTGTAATAAATTCTTATTTTATTGTCAAGTCTGAAATTTGAATAGGTTTTATTATTTTCTAGAATATTTATAATAGCATATGAATTACTGTTATTTTTTTTAAATCCAGTCAAATGAATTTCCGGAGTTTCTGTTGAATGTGTCAGTGAGTGAACTCGGTACAATTGAAAAAAAAACGTTTTTGGAATAATTTTAATACATCTTGCTAGTTTTTTTTACTTATCCAAAAGTTTGCAAGCTCAGGATAATATAATGTTGCCTTCCTTTATTTATCACAAATTACATTCGATTACGATAACGATGAATTAACTAAGTCAGATGAAGTTACGCTATATTCCAATTCGCTTTTGTCCAAACTGTGTTCATCCAATTTATGATTTATTCTTATTAACGGCAGGCCTTTCGATAGTTAATTCTATGATACTTATTTGTGCCTAACATATATGTATTAAACCAAGACATTCAACAGAAACTCCAGAAATGAGAATTCTACTATGAGCCATCTATGCAAGAACAAATCCTAAGGCCGCATATGGTTCAGCTATCGGTTTCTTTGCAGTAGATTAATTTACCTATTAAAAATAATTTATTTGCAGCTATGCTTGCCCCCTATGCATGACGTCACTGGGTCAGTTTTTTGCTGACAGGGATCACGGAATCAATGAATGGACCGATACAGCCGTCATGTTACTTCTACCTGGTGAATACCAAATACGTAAGCTACATCACGCCAGGAATTTACTCCTCGAGGAAATGGAGCCTCGATTGCCCATCTTCATCTGTACAGCAGCGTTCCCCTCCGTTTCGTGTCCCCTGTTCGTCTTCGAACCCAGGTACAGGCTGATGGTGAGGAGATGTCTCGAATCCGGCGATCGGCGATTTGGCATAGTAGCCTCCGCAGACAAAAGAGGCCACGAGAAATATGCTGACCACGGTACCATTCTGGAAATCAGAGACTGTATACTGATGCCAGACGGATGCTCGATCCTTTCAACCGTGGGTATTAGTCGGTTCAGGGTCGTTGCGCGAGGCGAACAGGATGGATACGATGTGGCGAGAATTGAGGTATAATCATATTTAAGTACTATTTACTAATTACTCCTTCAAATTTTAAGATTATAGGTTTATACCACCCACTATGTTTGTTGACCATTTATCTCACGATAAAAACTAAACCAGTTGACGAATTCATAATAAAAGCTAATAAAATTCAAGAAGAAAACTAGGTATTCCACTAAGGACTCGCAGACTCAAGCACCTATCGATTCGAGTCCGAACGTCGATCTGTCAGCCTTTTCCATGAAATGAAAATATTACTTGGTAATTTTGAAACTCTGAACTCAGTCGAAATTCATTGAAGTGAAACTTCTTTTCGCACGGTTAAGTAATCGACTTGAATTCGTGCGACTGAACGTGTAACGAAATACTGCATTCCAACTCCTCCGTGCGGTTGCGCGAAGGTGGTGCGCTGGAAAAACATCTCTGCAGCAATCGTTACAGGCAGCGTCGTTATGCGTGTGAATATACCGTGCTATAAAAAATTGTATTTTTGATTATTCACTAGTTCATTATTAGTCGCATTTGTGTTTCAATATCATGCATTTCGTGTGATTACCATGCCGATAACCAACTGAGCTATCGGGAGCCTGTTGCGTAAATATAAGGTTCACTTCTGCCTGTATGAGACCTGGTTTTTAGGGTACCAAACCAAAATACAACCGTTTGTTGTCTGTCTTTCCATCCCAAACTCGGCTTAAACTCGAGAACTTCCGGAAGTTAAAGTTTTCTATGCTTATTAGAACTCCCGAGAACCAGAACCATAAAAACTAAGTCGAATGATAGCCAGGTTCTTGAAATATATCTCCTCAAACTCGGGGGCAATCACAAAACTGGGCGACCTCTAGTAGGTATAAAATGTATATGTTTATAGACCTATTTCTGTATTAAATGATACACGCTTACAAACTTATATATCACTTCAAATGACACACGCAATAGTTCTATATAACGGGTTTTCCAATAAGAGGTTTCATTTTAATATTTAAAGAAAACGAGTATTTTTTAAGAGAAATCAATAAGTTTTCACCATTTTTGTAGTGAATTTTAACAATTTCAATGCGTTGTTGAAGCGTGTATCGTACCATTTTTAGTACTTGTCAAATGTCAAAACTGAAAACTGAAAACAGCAGGCTATTCAATATGAAACCTCTTATTGGAAAACACTGTATATGGCTGTTTTTTATGTTTTAAATGTATGTTCGTACATTTTTTTTTTTTTAATGCAGTTTTGTGTGTAGAACTGTCATATTCGTACGTTATTTGTATTTGTTAGAAATCTAGCAGCACTAACTTAATTCCCGTTTTTTCACGAAATAAATTTATTTTCATGTGAACATTACCAAAACTATTTAGAACAATATATTACCAATATATATCAATATATTAACTATTTAGAATTTTATTGAAAAAAAAACGGCGTATAAACTCAATTGGCCAGGTTTTTATTTTATACAAGACTAGATGCCCGTTAGTCACGGGCCACATTAGAATCTATATATTAATACGTGAAGAGAAATTTCGGAACCCTTTGTAAGCATTTAACCTTTACGCGCATGGAGGAGTGTGAGATTTGGCATAATTGAAGTTCATATGGAGAAGAACCTTGGAAACCTAAAATTATCTATAATATATGTTACAAATACAATTTAATAAAATAAAACGTTCATACTAACTGACAGATTGACTGAATGAGTTTCTAGCTGTGAATTTTGTGTGATTTCAAATGTTCCTTTATCAATAATCTGGCAATGTCAATAAAGTAATGTCGAGGCAAAAAAGTATAATTATTAGGTTAAAAAAATGATTACATTTTATTTCAACCCTGTATAATCTTAGTTTCAGTAATTTAATTTTACTTGTTTCATTTTAAATATCAGTAGTTTCATTTTTTTTACATCTAGATATTCGCACCTATCTTCCATTACGAGTAAATAGTATTACAAAACGATGAAATGATTTTAAGGGATACATATAAATGTGCACTGAATGTCATTCCAAGAAATTTGAATTTGATTGTGAATTAATACATTTACAGCGCAGATTTTACAATGCAAAACATTTTGAATTTAAAGACAATTTAGATGTAAGGCTGCATTCACTTCAAGTTGTCATAATGAATATTTCAAATTATTGAAAAATCGACTTTCATTAATGAACCTTGAATAAAAAGAAAGTCAAAAAAAATATTTTAAAATCATTGGTAACTACAATTCAGCATTCTGTAATTGTTTTTTTTTTTCAACTGTTAAATTTTAAATTTCATAAGTACTCAATAGTACTTAAACTTAAAAGTTTGATGAAATACGGTTGAATTTCGACCAATGGGCGACCTCTAGTAAGTATAAAATGTATCACGCATTCATTACAGAGTAATTGCAATTTCCACCATAGTTATTGTAGAAAAAGTAAAACCAATAGGTACATTACAAATTGCCACACAAATAAAGATTTTTATTAAGACCAGAAATCTCTTAAATAAATATCAGAGTACCTAGATTAAAATTAATAAAAACTTTTAAATGTACCATAGCAATCTTCAATTTCATAAAATTATATGAAATGCGACCATAAATAAATTTAACTTTGAATACTCAAAATTACAATAACAAAGATTGACTATACGAAAATACCATATCATCAATATCGAATATATTTTAATGGTTACTGCAAAAATGATCAAATCAGCGTCCGACCTTCCTAAATTGACACTCGAATTTAAGGAAAAATATAGTTTCTATTAAATTAAATAGTTCTATAACATGATTATTGAAACAGTATTTTTGGTAAATCAAAAGTGTTACCTGTTTCTAAATATATTTTTAATGGAAAATGATCAAATCACCTTCCTAAATTATCACTTAAATTAATGAAAAATGGAGTTCCTTATTAATGTTGTTTAATTGGTTTTATAACTTAATTAATGGAACAATATTTCTGATAAATCAAACAAGTGCCATGTGTTTAAATATATTTTTAATGTTAAACGCATAAATTATCGAATCAGCTGCTTTTTAACCAACTCAGATTATAGAAAAAATGTATCTTCTCATAATTAATTAAAAACTTAAACCACAAATTTCCCCACCGTGCCCGAAAAATACCCAAAAGTTGGGAAACTACAAGCAACATGTAACTTTTTTATATAGGTGTATTGTAGGTAGGTGTGTCATTGGCGATAGATGGGCGCAATAGCACCGGCAATAGACCCAATCAGAAAACCAACTATGACTTCGGCACTTTGCGTATAATATGTCTGTCTCGCTTGCTCCCCATGCGAGCAAGCGGACATGCATGGCGGAGTGTTTCGGCGCGCGGAACGGCGGGGGAATCGTCGGAGTCGGGTTTTTACAAGGACGTTTTGTATGACATGCCGTATCTGTATGTTTTAAAAGATCGTTGAAAAGACTGACTATCCAACGTAGTTAAAAAGAATTTTACTATCTTTTTTTTAAAGTTGAACGAAAGAGAGAGAACAAACACTGTTTTTGAATTTTGAAAGGTAAAAAAATGTTTTTTTCGTGTATAATGATTTCGAAAATCTACTATAGTCTGTCGATATAGATCGTCTTGAGCTTTAGAATTATACAAATCGCACTTAAATCCGTACAAAAATAAGCGTGTTTTTTAGTTTATAAACTGAAAAGTGTTTTTTATTTTTAAAATTTAACAATTATAATTTCCAGAGTGTCCGAGATAAACCACCAGAATACTCATCACAACTCATTGCGTTGCACAGCGCTGTCAGGCTCAAGGCCAGCGTGTGGTTTAAAGAAATGGATCAAGTCTGCCGCGATGAGATTGAACAGAGCTTTGGTATAATGCCGGAAGAAGAAATGGGCTGGCAGGACTCAAAGGATGGCCCTGCTTGGGCGTGGTGGATCCTGGCCATCTTACCTCTGGCCACACAGTTGAAGGTAAATATATTTTCTAATACACTATCTATCTACTAGTTATCTAGTCAGACTGTCATGACTTAGGTAAACTATGGCCCTATCAATACTAGTAATATCGGCTTTGAGTCCTTTTTCTCTCTTTATCCAATATTTGTTTTACCATTAGTTTTGTTTCACTTTAATAATAATTTGATATCTGATTAATTTAAAATTATTGCAGATATAGAAATTACAAGCAATGGATCTATGGCTTCAAAAATCTCTTTTCACTATTTAACATTCACAATATATCGATACATAAAACGAAGACTGGACAGTAGAGTGACTGTTGAAACTGTAGAGAATTGCTTGTATAACAATTCTCTACAGTATCAACAATAAACAGTAGCCTTTAACATATCTTCAGTCTCCGCACGTATCCCTCTTTAGATGTAAATGTTAAATCTACCTAATTTTCAGAACCACAAATATTTTATTTTTTACTACTATTTTCCCTTTTCCCTTTCAAGGTGGCCTAGGAGACTAGGTGTATACCACAAACTGTCAATATATATATTTGTTTTTAACAGTGGCAAATCGCCTAAAAAGATAAATGACACAATCTTTGACAATATTAAAATATTTAGAAAAGTTTATTTATTTTTTGTAAAGCGTAGGATAGCAAAATCTAGGTATATATTAATAAGCGAAGGCAAAACATATGGGAAAGCATCGGACTCCTTATTGAGCATATTGCCGCGCACAGAGGAGTATGAGATTTGGCATAGTTAAAATTCATATGGAGAAGAAGCGCGGAAACCAAAAATTATTTATAATGTGTGTTATAAATACATTAAATTTAATAAAATAAAACGTTCATACTAACTGTGACAGATTGAATGAATGAGTTTCGAGCTGTGAATTTTGTGTGATTTCAAATGTCCCTTTTTCAAAAATCTGTCAATGTCGATAAAGTAATTAATGTCAAAACAAAAAACCATAATTGTTAGGTTAAAAAAAAGTGAGCAGATTTTATTATTTAAATTAAACTCTGTCTAATTTTAGTTTCAGTAATTTCATTTTACAGGTTACATTTTTTAATCTCAGTAATTTATACTACATCCATTATGCCTACAACCGAGCCGTCAATGTTCTATACATTGACGGCTCGGAATGAGAGACAACGAATATATATTTGCATGAAAGTCAAAATAATAACAAAATGATGAAATTGTTTTAAATGATACATTTAAATGTGCACTGAATATCATTCCAAGAAATTTTAATACTTATGATTGTGGATTAATGCATTTACCATGCAGATTTTGCAATTCAAAACATGTCGAATTTGAAGTCACTTTAGGTGAAGTAAGGTGACTCCATTCACTTCATGTTGCCATAAAGGAAAAGCATTATTACCGGCCTTAAGTCAAAATGAATACTTTAAATCATTGTATGGTGGACTTACTTCACATGAACCTTTAATAAGAAGAATAATAATATTTAATAATATTTTTGAACGAAATATGGTTTCGTTTTCAAAAGTTATTGGTTAATAGTGGAAGATTCCCGAAAAAAGTGGATGAAGAGAAGGCGTGGAGGCGACAAAATCATTACACGCATCTATGCAGTATCGCTAAAAGACATCGAAGACATGTATGTGGTCCAAAATCATTTGAGGATGTTAGAACATACAATGGACTTATACACACTTCTTTTGTTGAAGCGAGCCATGCTCGCGGCAAAAGAATTACATTCACCAATACAAATGTGAAATTTATTTGGTTAATGCATTAAATATACCAGCCAATGCATTGGCGTTATGGAATAAATTTAAAGTATATCTTAGTGAAGATTTTCTGAGAGATTACAACGGAGAAGTATCCTTTAATAAAGCTCTATTAGAAATTGAAGATATTTTGTATGGTCATAATTTGTCATGTCAAGAACTTGGTTTACCAGTTCCCACATATTTACAGAGAACAGACGAAGCGAATTCTATAGATCCAATAGAGCACAATGGACGAAAATGAAATCGATAACTATCCAATAGAGTTTTTGAATTCTTTGACTATTAGTGGTTTACCACCACATAAGTCAGTATTGAAAGTTAATTGCATAGTTTTACTAATTAGAAACTTAAATACAAAGGAAGCATTAGTCAATGGAACAAGATTGCGCATTAAGTATGCAATAAGAGAATTTTGATTCCACGCATAAATCTAACATATTCCGGTACAATCTTACCATTTAACTTTCAAAGAACTCAATTTCCAATTATATTTGCATTTGTGATGACAATAAATAAGTCTCAAGGAAATCATTTGAAAAAATTGCAATTTTATTGAGACAGCCAGTTTTTTTTACACATGGTCAATTGTACGCCGCAGCAAGTAGAGTTTGATCATTCGATGGTTTGAGATTTTATATTTCTGAATATTTCAAAAATATTTATCAAGGGCAGTTAGCAAATGATGAAAGAAGTTTTACAAAAAACATCATTTACACAGAAGTTTTGAATCATTAAATTCACTTTGAGACTATTTTAGGTTAAATGGACATTTATTTTTTAGCCGCCCAGTTTTTATGGTTTAATGAAACAATACGAGGCACGTATTTTCATTTATTTTTTTTATTTTGTATCGATTTTTAATTATACCTGGTCAGTAGGGCAATAAAAAATAACAAAAAAATGTCAAAATAGGTGTGCTTTTTAAATATTTCTTAGGCAAGCTAAACCTCATTTTTCCTATCTTTCATATTTATCAAATTAATCGAAAATTAATGCATGAATAAAATTATATAAGCTTTATATAAAATAATCTCAAAACTGTTTTCGAATTTTGACATTACCGAAAATGAATGTAAACAATTGGAATTAAAAGCAATCTATCTTAAACTTCTATGAATGTCAAATCTCATTTTTATTAGCGTTTATAGCACGAACACGAAACATGAAAAAATTAAAAATGACAATGAATTAATTATATCAAAATATTTGTATCATTCAATAAATAGAAATACAAACTGTAATTGTGATTTTTTTCTCAACTTAAATTTTAAATTAGATAGGTATTGCAGGAAATTAAAGCAATCACCACACGCGAATGTGTTCACGGTCGCACCCGACGTAATAGAAAAAAAAATAAAAAAATATATATGGAATGATTATAGAGGTAAACTCACCGTATTATAGAGGTATAAGAATCTCAATAATGCTCAAATAAAATGCTCAATTTAAAAAATTACGCTCAAATTACGGACCACTGGGCGTCCCCTAGTATTTATAAATGTTCTAAAGAGGTCCTGTACTTGAGAGTGCAGGATGTCGGTTTAAACCCAGCGCTGAGTTTTATAAAAATGCATTTTTCACTCTCTATTTAGTGTACATAATATTGTCAAATATTATGTAAAAATATAATTAGATGAAATAAGAAGTGGATATTTAAAAAAAATATATATAAAAAAATGGATTAAGATGAAGGATTATGGTGAAATTGATTTTATGAGTCACTTATGCATCAAGTTGATAAAAATAAAAATAATTAGCTGTTCTTTTATTGGAAATGGTCTTGGACACGGTGTGTGTTTATAATATATTTTTAAATGTCAATATACTGTTAGATTGCGTCCGTGAGATTGCGATTTACTTCAAGAAGACCTCAATCGACTATTGTATGGAAAATAAGTTGTGTCTTAACTCATCTAAATTCAATAAGATAACATTCACCTGAAATAAAAGTAAAATAAATCACGTTTATTACCTAGCAAGTGACATGATCATTGAAACGGACACTATTCGGGATCTTGGCTTAATTTTAGATAGCAAACTCAGCTTCGACGCACATATTGAAGCAATCACCCTTAGAGCCAACAGAACTAGTGGTTTTATCAATCGCTTATGTAAAGTGTTTACGAGTACGGAAGCACTCAAGAACTTATACATCACATACATACGTAGTGTATTACGCTGTATACAAAAATAGGCTAGAACGTATACAGCACCACTTTATTAAGCAACATATAATGTTATCACTATAAATTAGATCCTAGTTCGTTCTGTTAAAAGTATATGTTAAATTGGAGATGCCTGTAGTCGTCTGAAGTTGTTATTTATCTATTTCCATGTAACTGTCATATGTATAGTTGTAAGCATTTCTCATACAAATGAAAAAATGAATAGACTTTTATATAATGGTCCCCATCTCTAGGACCTTCGGGCCATCGGGCTCATTCAATGTCTATGTTATATAAAGAAGCTACATGTCATTTTTCGAGTTTCTAAACCCGACGGTTTATAAGTTCCATACAAATTTCTAACCCCCATTACTCCCCATTAATGATTGAATTTCGCAAAATTCATTGTTGATGCGTGCCTATATTACGTCAAGAAGCTATTTATAAAATTTCAAGTCTCTAGACCTAAGTATATATTTTTTCATAAAAATGTTCATAACCATTGGTTGAATATTAAAAAAAACTTTCTCATTCGATGTCTATGGTATATAAAGAAGCTATGTGCCAATTTTTGAGATTCTTTAACCAACGGTTATAAAAGTTCCATACAAACTTCAAACCCCCCTTGATGGTTGAATTTCATGTTTTTTTAATTCACAAACCTAATCGGGTGTGCTCACAACAGCTTCCCAAACTTGTCATCGCAATCGGACCGACCGTTTAGGAATGCATAAAGGACAAACAAACAAAGAAACAGACATTTATATATATATAATTGTATAATTGAGTTGTAAAGTTATTTGACTTATATTTGATGATTGTTTTTTAATAGCGACAAATCGCCTGAAAAGATAAATGATACAATCTTTGACAATATTGATTTTTTTTTATAATTACTGGCATTGCCTAGTTAAGTAGCACTTTGCATAATGTGTATTTAATATTAAGTTACTGTCAATAAATAAATAAATAAAAAAATAATTTACACATCTGCGAGTACCATCAAGTAGTTGTTTTTTTACGTTTTTTCATCGTTTTTAGCATTTCTAGGACTTTTTGTTGAAAATTCATTTAAACCTTTAAAATACGTAATATTTATTGATATCCTTCTATATTATAAAATAAATAACTTTTTTTCTTAGGTGATGATACTGGCAACGGAAGAGCTCGAAAAGCGACTTCGTGCTATAGACAGAACTCTAGATTTCATATACTTTCTAGGAAGAAAAGAAAACTTACAGGCGGAGGTGGATAATATTACGGGCGGCCATCAATTAAACTTCGGCGATCAGTCGCCCCAGCACTTTTGTCCTGAACCTTGGATTTTAGGTGGAACCACAAGCACAAGTCAACTTGGGGAACAATCAATGTGATAAATACTTTATTATTTACTTTTTATACCTACTTTATGATATGGTAGTGAATCCAAACTAGAAAATTGAGAAGTATTATAAAGTCTCATAAGTCATTAATATTACCTTTGTTGCCAATAAACACTTTTTCTCATAAATAATAACTCAAACATACAATAAGAGCATGCTTCAGAATAAGTACTTATTACTAGTAACATTGGGCCCAATCACTAAATGTAACAAAAAAGAAGTGCAACAGTGAGAGCAGTGTAAATTCTAACCTCAAATGGTCAGCTTCAATAAAATCAATTCCCAAAAAGACAATTTTACTATTAAAAATTTACTCTTTAAAATCATGATTCTAATTTTTATTTTATGACTGTCGATGAGATATCTTATGATTTGAATATTTCCTAATACAAAGCAATATTTCTTCTTTGTCTTTGGCATTAGATGCGGTGACGGGCGACTTCTGCCGTGTTCATATATATGCTAGAAATTTGAAATAAGATTGGATCTGGCAGCAGATGACTTTTTTTAAACTTACCTTATAAATAAGCAATTAATCAACACACTTTGTTTGTATCGACATAAGACTTGATTTACCCGAGGACAAAGCAAAAGTATGCCCAGTCCATCTTCGTAAAAGGTAGAAACTTTCCGAAAGAAATATTCAAATCTTATTTTAATCTTATCTTGGGGTTAAGTAACTTTTCACCAGCTCTCGATGTATAGCTGTTTAATATGGCTTTGTAACATGGTCAACAAATAAAACATCATATTCATTTTATGAATCTTAAATGTCACATCTCGCTATAATTAACACAAATCATATTGCTGACACCTATCTTTAATTTTTAGTCTGTGAGAAAACTGATTTAGTATGAAATTTCCAGCTGATTTAGTATGAAATTAAACTTCATACCAATTTTGAGTAACTTTGAGTTTGGTGTAGAAAAAGTAATAAGAAAATCTACAGATTTTACGGGTAACTATGCAAAAAACTATTTTCTGAAAATTCATATTTATGATATCCATCAATTGTACTATTTTGCTTCTTAAAAAAGAATAAATTACTTTATCACTTGATTTAAAAGTTTATGTATGTATTTACAATACAAGTCATTCATTTCGTTGATTGTTTATTTTGTTGAATAATAAACAAAGGTGTATGAGTAGATCGCTAGGGTCCCCAGGTGAGAGTGTAAAATTAAAATCACAAAATATTATTTTTGTGTTATATGAACATGTTCAAAGAAATTAAATTTTTCCCTTTTCGATATGATGATAAACTTTCAACCTTAAGTATTTTATTCATGTTTCTCACTTATTATTTTTGTAATTATGGCTGTGATGTATTCTCATGAAGTTGTTTAAATAAAATGGATAGTTTACCTATTCATAGTTTCTTTTTTATAAAAGAAATTTACGCTAGATTTGCTTTGTTCTTCGACTAATACTTTAATAAGTTTTTCATATTAAGTACATTCTGTACAAACTATACATTTACACTTTACACTAAAATGAAATTTATTTAAATTTTCTGATAAATAAAAACAGTTTAATAATGCACAATTAATAGTCTTTAAGTTACAAGTGAAATTAAGGCAAGGAAAGTATTTTTGAAACTGATTAGACATGTTTAATTAAATAGTATAATAAATAGTGTCACTAAATATTATAATTTATTACCAACTGAACTCCCAACGTTAAATTCAATGGTTTTATAATTTTTAAATCTAAAATTTATATTCAGAGAGTAAGTATGTTTGATGAAAAAATCAATATAATTTTTATGAATGCAAGTGTTTATGTCATATTTGAAAGAAACTTTAATCTCGATTTACATAAAATTCTTAAACAAAATTGTATGCTTAAATCCATTCAATATATTTATACTGAAGTTACATTTTATTAGCATCGATGCAATAAAATATAAGAGTACGTAATTTAAATAATATTATGTAAAAAAAATATTCCATTTTAAGTTCTATCTGGCAGGTATTTGAAAAAAAAAATATCTATCTGAACACAAAATTAAGAAATTTAGTAAGTGATTTGCTAATCAAAGTAAACATTTCGTGTTTTATTATATAACTGTGGGGGCCATTAAGTCTTAAATTTTAGACATATGAATTATAACAACCTTTGTCATTCGTATTTAATTATAAGATGACTGAGAAAATTTTATCTCGATAATATTTAAGTATAAAACCTTAATGTCTAAGATTATCTTTATCAAAGTCATATTGGATATGACTAGTAATGAATTTAATTCTGAACTTTGTAATGAAGTCTTATCGATTGTATGGGAACTAAATAACCACTTTAATTGTACAATAGTTATTATAAATTTAAAATGATGCCACTATTTCAATTATGTACAAAGTCGTAAAAACTACCCTTATAAATGTGTGGAAGAAATAAGTGTTTAATTGAATAATGTCTGATAACTTATAATTGCTCATATTTAAATAATTTTGTATAAAATAAAATAGTGAAATTTAAAAAAAAAGGTATTTAAAAAACATGAGCTTCTGCGATGATTAATGATGATGATTAACTTTGAAGTATAGAAAATCTTTCTGGTCACAAAATGCATTCACATCTGATTATTTAATTCTTTATTACTTTCTTACTGATTTTGAATTCAGATATAATTATAATTACTATCTGGAATTTCTAAATGCAACCATAAATGCTAATAATATAATATTAATAACCAGAAATGTCTGTATTCAAATGATTCAGGGTTTTTAGGCCTCTCTAATATTTTATGTTATAAACTATTTTAAAATGGTTTGCCCCAGAACATATCGTATTATTCCTCATCTAATAGGACAGTTGGCTTGAATTAAAATTACACATGATAGTCTAATGGAAAGACAACCTTAAGTTTAAATTCCTCAAAATTATGAAATGACTAATATACTGGTTTTGAGGAAAAATATACTGGGAGATATTTTTGGGAACGGAAGGTCCGATCATCCATTTTTTTGCTGTTTTCCATTAAAACTATACCTACTGCTTTCGACCCACATTTGAAAATATAGAAGTAACGGAGAACCTAAATTTGTCCAGCAATATTAACATTAACTGTCAATGATATCGCTGACATTTTACTTCTGACCTGAGAAACCGCCAGTCATTTTATAAAGAAATATATTTACAAAGTGTTTTCCAGATTAATATTTTTATAAATCGTTTAGAAATTATTATGAAAAGCTTGATAGAGTGAGTAGGTACATTCCATGCTATTATCCCTAATAACTAAAAAACATTGTCAACATGTCAGTCTCGAAGACCTCAATCGGTTTACATGCATTTTAATTAATAATGTATTTGTAATTTATTCTAACGCAATTATTTCATAGAAGCGCGAGATAAGGCATGTTATAAATATTAATATTCATGTTTGTATAAGCAGTTTTTTTTACATATTCGTGACACTAAATATTATTTTAAAATAGTCAAAATTAAATAACATATGCCTTACGTTCTTAAAAGTGTAAGCCTAGTCAAAAATATACATTTATATTCTTATTATAAAAAAACAAAAAAAAAATATTATATGCTATAACTGTTATGCGTCTCCAAGCTTATTTTTACAATCGAAGTAGATGGTTTTTGATTCTAACTTTGGCCTAAAATATATCGCTCAATTTGTTTCACTATCTACACTTTATAGTATACTGATGGTATGTGAACATATCACGAATAAAAACAATGTATTTTTTTTTTAAATAATTGCTTTGACAGTTCATAAACACTATTTGTTGGCATGAAGCGTTAAAAATTGTGTGACTATAACGAACGGATTCGAACCTGCAACTTCTAGGTCATTATTCAAATGCCCAACAATAGGGTATCATGAGCTCATCTTAATATATATAAATCTCGTGTCACAATGTTTGTCCTCAATGGACTAATAATAAAATAATGGACTAATAATAAAATTTGAACACCATGTGCAGTTCGATGTGCACTTGAGAGATAGGATAGTTTAAATCTCAAATTATAGTCGCAATTTTAATTTATCGCTAATTTTTTGTCCGTTATTATTTGGCAGTCATAAAACTGACAGATGTCGATACCTTTTTATTTTATGGGCGATTGTGAAGAGCGCGTGACGACTCGGTGCCAGTATAATTTTATTGAACAAGCAGAGGAAAGAGCAATTGTGATATTATTGGAAAATTTTTTAGAAGATCACAATCAACTAATTCAATTGATCAAAAGAGTTTCGCCACGACTGCAAAATGACAATTATCAAATCGTCATAAAAGCCGACAAAGTACCATTAGGTGAACATGCTGGTAGATTCAGTCATAAAACTGACAGATGTCGATACGGAACGGCACGGAACATGCATGCATACAAGATGCGATGACTTACGTACGTCATTACGGCCGACCGGATTTATTTATTACATTCACATGTAATCCGAATTGGGAAGAGATACAAACTTTACTATTGCCAGGACAACAAGCCATTCATCGTCATGATTTAACTGCACGTGTGTTTAAACAAAAATTGAAATCCTTAATTGATTTTATTGTTAAATATACAATTTTTGGTATCACACGTTGTTGGCTGTATACGATAGAGTGGCAAAAGCGAGGTTTGCCTCATGCCCACATTTTGGTTTGGCTTAAAGATAGAATCCGTCCTGAAGAAATCGATCAAATAATTTCAGCCGAAATTCCAGACCCATTAATTGATCAAGAATTATTTGATATTGTCACCAAACACATGATCCATGGGCCATGCGGTGTTTTCAACATGACGTCACCGTGCATGGAAAATGGAAAATGTAAAAAAAACTTCCCAAAGCCGCATACGAATGACACGATCACGGATATTGATGGTTATCCAATGTATCGCCGCAGAAGTACTGAGAATGGTGGCCACACATTTACAATGCGACTGCCGAACTTTCCAAATCAAGTTGAGTTTGATAATCAGTGGGTGGTACCATACTCACCACTACTTTCAAAAACTTACAAAGCTCATATCAATGTTGAGCTTTGCAGTTCTGTTAAATCAATTAAGTATATTTGTAAATATGTAAACAAAGGCAGTGATTTGGCCATATTTGAAGTAAAAAACATAAATAAAAATGACGAAATAGCACGATACCAAATGGGCAGATACATTAGCAGCAATGAAGCTATTTGGCATATTCTCAGCTTTCCCATCCACGAAAGAGATCCTGCTGTCCAACATCTGGCAATACATCTTGAAAACGGTCAACGTGTATACTTCACTGAAGAAAATGTTCTCCAAAGAGCGTTCGAAGCTCCGAAAACGACTCTAACTGAATTTTTTACATTGTGTCAAAAACCTGATGTTTTTGGCCAATTCGCGAAGACATTGGTGTATGGTGATGTTCCACGTTATTTCACATGGAACAAATCCAGTAAAAAATGGGAGCCACGGAAACAAGGAAAACCACATCCTTCCATTACAGGCATATTCAAAGCTAAGACATTGGGGAGACTTTACACGGTACATCCAAAGCAACGTGAGTGCTTCTATTTACGTTTGTTATTGGTGAATGTTCCCGGACCAACGTCTTTTGAATTTTTACGAACAGCTAATGGTCGAGTATTCAATACATACCAGGATGCATGTCGTGAACTGCAATTGCTAGAAGACGATAACCATTGGGACTTAACGCTTGCTGATGCTGCGTTGACATCAACACCGAATAACATTCGTCAGTTGTTTGCAATTATTTTGGCGACATGTTATCCCTCGCAAGCACAAACTTTGTGGGAAAAATATAAAAATTGTATGACAGAAGACATCTTGCACCGAATTAGACAAACAAATCAATGCCAAAACATAGATTATACACCAGAGATGTACAATGAAGCATTGGTCTTGATCGAGGATTTATGTGTTCTTAGTTCAAATTTACCATTTAATCATTATGGTATGCCATCACCTAATCGTCCAGCCACCGACTTAGTCAATACCGATTTACAACGAGAAAATCAATATGACCATGGAAGTTTAGCAACAATTATCATGAACAGTGAACCATTACTGACAGCAGAACAAAAAATTATTTATGATCGGATTATGCTGGCTGTTGCTGCTGAACAAGGCGGTTTTTTTTTCTTGGATGCACCCGGTGGAACCGGTAAGACATTTTTAATATCGTTGATTCTTGCCAAAATACGGTCGCAACAAAAAATCGCATTAGCATTAGCATCGTCAGGCATTGCGGCTACTTTACTGGATGGTGGGCGAACAGCACATTCAACATTCAAGCTGCCATTGGACGTTCATAATAAACCAGATGCAATGTGTAACATCAAAAAGAATAGTGGAATAGCTGCAGTGTTGCGGAAGAGTTCTATAATAATTTGGGATGAGTGCACAATGGCACACAAATATTCACTTGAAGCATTAAACAGAACTATGCAAGATTTAAACAGCAATAATAAACTTTTCGGTGGTGCTATCTTACTTTTGTCTGGTGACTTCCGGCAGACCTTACCGGTTATACCTCGCTCTACTTTCGCGGATGAGATTAATGCATGTTTGAAACAATCATTCTTATGGCGAAGTGTTGAAACACTTCGATTGACCATAAATATGCGAGTACAATTGCAAAATGATCCATCAGCACTAATATTTTCCGAACAACTACTAGATATTGGGAACGGTAAAATAAAACTGCAACCAAATACGCAATGCATTAAACTACCAGACAATTTTTGCACTGTTGTTCAGGATAAAACTGAATTGATTCAGAGTATTTTCCCGGATATACAGAATAATTATTTGAATCATGAATGGCTTAGTCAACGGGCGATTTTGGCAGCCAAAAACGTTGATGTTGACGAAATTAACTTCCAGATACAACAGTTGTTACCAGGCGATCTGATGTCTTTTAAATCAATCGATACTGTTGTTGATGAAAATGAAAGTGTAAATTTTCCGATTGAATTTTTAAATTCATTAGATATCCCTGGAATGCCACCACATAATCTTCGATTAAAGATTGGTTCCCCTATTATTCTCCTCCGTAATTTGAATCCACCTCAATTATGTAACGGTACGCGTTTGGTCATCAAAAAGATCACCGGAAACATTCTTGAAGCAACCATTTTGGCTGGGAAGTTTAAAGGAAAAGTGGTCCTGCTGCCACGTATTCCGATGATACCATCAGATTCTACCATACCCTTCAAAAGGCTACAGTTTCCAATTCGTTTAGCTTTCGCCATGTCTATAAATAAATCTCAAGGTCAAACAATGTCCATTTGTGGTTTAGATTTGGAAAATCCATGTTTTTCTCATGGGCAACTATATGTTGCGTGTTCACGTGTTGGGAAACCGTCGAATCTATTTGTGTTAGCTAAAGACAGGTTAACCAAAAACATTGTGCACCGATTGGTGTTAAATTAAATTGAAATTGAAAGTATTTATAATTCAAAAAAAAGATATTAATGTTTAAAAGTTTAAGACTGTCTGCCTTGCCTACCTCATTCATGAGTTTAAGCGTCACATGTTATTTACTGTATTATACTGTAATATACTTATATTTGTTATAAAATTAAATGGAAATAATAAATCTGATAAATTTTTATTTTTTACCTATTGATTTCTGCTTAGTATCAAGTGTAAGAACATTTTAATTAATTGTGTTCAACGTACTTCCCCTTCAAATCTCAATCCAGTGAATTTGTATACCAACATCAACATTTTCGTCTTTGTTCGTAAATAATTTCATTGTACTAAAGGGTTATAGTAGTAGAAAGTCAAATAAGGAGATCACCATATTTTTTTACAAATACCATCTGTGTGAAAAAGCATAGTGGACTCCGTGACTGATGTTCTCTTATTGTTCCTCTTAGATTGTTTACTATAATGTAATATAACAAAAACTTTAGCCACAGCAACGCGTGGCCGGGTCAGCTAGTTCTGGTATAAAATTTTATGGTAATTTTAAAACTAAATGATTTGGTGATTATATTACAATATTGATAAGTGTAAGTTCTTCCAGTTAAGAATAATTTGACATTCAATCAAATACAAAATGTAAGTTTTCCTTCTAGTCATGACATTACAACATATTATATTACGCCATATACTCAATAACTTGTGCTAATGTTAATATATTGTATACAGTTTTCAATGTTCTTAATTACGCTTGCAAACTTTCAAGTCTCACTTATTGAGAATGGTTATGATATCAGAGTAAATTCAATCGACCAATAATGATTCTTCATGTGATCTTGGCTTTATCTTGGAATAGTGTTATTCAATCAACAGACTGATATGAATTTGGTATAAATTATTAGATTATAAAACTGTTATAGATTACAAAATACAATCAGCTGTCAAACATAGTAAATCGATAGTAACTAGTTAATGTGCGGATGTATATACTATTGAATAATTTGAATTTTAGATAAATGTTATATTAGTTATGCTTGTATTCTTTTTAAAAGATCTCATTCATAGTCACCAAATTGTAGTTTCGATTTCTTCAAGTTATCTATATTAACTAATAAATTTTAATTTTAAATTACGGTCTTGCTTTTATGAAGATGATTAGGTAATAAAAAACTATGCAGATATCGCCTGCTTTAAAATTAATTATTAATTTATGAAATAAAGCTGTAATAATTATAAAGAATTATTTTTATAACTCATATAATTTAAAAAAAAACATAATGTAAATAATATTTATGTACCTATTTAAATATAGTTAAGTATACATTGTTTGAATTTCACTCTTTATTCATATTTAGTACTGATATAGTATGTAGGTAATTAACTGTTACAATAATGTTAATGTAATCCTTTATTTCATATTTTAATGATATCATTTACAAGTATGATGAAATTACATTCTGGTAGTTTTAATGGTCATTTAAAACACAGTATTTATACCCACAAAATAAAGAATGATTTTAAATAGTTTTTTAGTGTATTTTTAATAAATATGTTTCTACTTCAAATACCTTCTATTCAAGATTTCAAATGACAATTATATTGTAACAATTTCACACTAAATACTATTTTGCACCTTACATGAGCTTTGATTAAATTTCAATAAAATATTTTGGGCACTAAATTGCTATTTAGAGCCATGTATTTTTTTAAAATATAATTATTTACAAACTGGTAGGTGATCATATTTTAGATCACTATATAGAATACTGTCAACTTTTAACCACTTTTTGCCAAATGCCTTTAGAAAATTCGCCGAGTATTTGTTCATGCATATATATCCAAATTCATATTCACCACATACGAAAATATACATTTTATTAAAACAAAAAAAAACATTTGTATATAATTAAAAAACGGTATTTATATAACGGGTGTTGTTTTGACACAAAGTTTTTATCGGTTTATCTAAATATAATAAGGTAGATCTATAGAATGATTGTAAATGGAGATTGTTATTTAACTCTAACTTCTAGAAAAACACTAAACCATGTTTTTTAAAACATGCTTTGTTAAATGTTGCTACCATAATAATAGTGGTCTAGACATAGAAAGTGACAGTTGCTAAAAATATTTTTTGAGTCCTTAATATTCATAATAAAAACCTAATTAGAGAAACGTCCTATTTATGATGATTAGTGTTGTATTTAACTTCAAAATAAACAAAAAATGAATAGGGAACAAAAGAGGTCCCTCGCTTGCACAATCTATGTAAAAATATATTTTCTCTTCTTTTTGATAGTTTTCGCTATTAAAATATTTCATAGCCCATTTCTTAATTTTTTTTATGTTTGTTCTAAACAACAATGTAGTTGATTTTAAAGGATTTAATTTCAATTTTTTAAAGAAATACATTCTACCATATATAATAATAATATTGTTCTAAGCAATTCGACATATGCACACTTATTCCAGTACCTAATCTTGAAATCGGTACCTATAATTTAAAAGTTAAATAGGTAATGACTTTATAAAAATTTAAAATGTTTTTTGGAAAATAACTGAAAAGGGTTACTTTTTAACTCAGGTTTGAAGTTAAATACTAAATTTTAATTGTGTTTATCACCAAAAGTAATAGAGACAAATAATTCTAATATTAAAGATCTAAACAGAAGAAAATACCTCATTTAATTTAATTACAAATAATGTATTGTAAATATTTTACCCAATAATAATTAGTGTAAATTTAAATCAATATCTATATTTGTAATTTAAATTCATCGTAATTATATTTGTAAATAACAAATTAATTTTCACTCAACTATTTTCAGAATGTATTTAAGAACTAGGATTTTTATATATTTTATCCATATATCTACATTTTCATAGTCAAAAAGGCATTTGGTTTCACAAACCTAAGATAATTTATTGTATTATTATATTATAGTTTTAACCCTCTTCAAAAGATCATTTTGTACTTTTTATATGAAATAATTTTAATCATAGTAACTTATTATTAAAAATAATTTCAGCAGATGAGAGAAAATGTGATTACTATTAAAATAATATTATGAAAAGATTTTTTGTCTCTTATTTCGGTTTACCTATATTCTAAAATGCTCAGTATTATCAGAGTTTGCCTAATTGCCAAACTAAACGAGCCGCTTGTTTAGGTTTTCCCTCCCCACGTCACACCTCAACCTCCTCATACCTGATCACACAAAAGCATATTACGTTTCAAACAAATGCAATGTTAGTACAAAAAAACATGATACAAGTAAACCGCGTTAGAACTGGGCAAAGATATGCAAATCCATACAGAAGTGAACTTACTGACAATCTCAGAGTTTCAGACTCCGGTTCCATAATTCAGACAATGAAGCATATTAATATGGATTGCACATTGTACAATTTCTCTGGAGATATCCGGCTAATCCATGATTTAGTTAAACTACCATAACATATTCAGCTCCGATGACGAGATATCTCGTCATTGCTGTATATGCCTGATGCCATGTGCGCTTAAAATTGTCAACAGCTAATTGCATTTCTATTAATATTTAAAAGCGTGGCATGTAGCTTATATCTAAATTCATGAAAGCCATAGACTAATTGTATTTTTTTTTCATTCTAGTTTAACATTTGATTGTTTATGTGAAAAGTGCGCCAGTGAATTGTTTTTGATAGATTTAGTGGTAAATATTCGGGTTTTATTTTCAATACCTGTCAAAATAATATTAAATATAAAAAACAAACATTTTCATAGTTTTGTACTTATTATTTGCCAATTATAAGAAATTAGAAACAGGTGGCGGCTCCGTGTGCGATGCGGATTAGCGACAAAGTGATGTCTCCGCGTTTTACATGCGGAGCGAAATTTGTTAAAACAAATATAATATATTTTTTGATATTCCTAAGTGATTTTGCACCTGTACTTCAGTTTTTGATCTTCGGATATGCACCGGATTTCCGGCCTGTTTTCGACTGCTCGGTAGTGAATTGTATGGCGAAGCATGTAAGGTGGCACACATACAATTTAATACCGGGTGTCAAAAGCAGATCGGAAGAACCGGCGCCTATGTCGCCATGTTAAGGATATAACCTAGCAAGAAGTACTTCCAAATGGCCACTGCGCAAAGTGGAATCTCACTCCCCTTGATGCTCGAACCCACTAATTAAAATCTCTGACTCTGTGCACTTGCAGTTGGTCAATTCTGATCACTGGGCTTCCAGACCACCTGTAAGGCTGCTCGCTTAGTAACACTTTAAAAAAGACCAGGCCTCTAAACGGGGAAGATATTGTATTACGCCTCCCGAGATACCCTTTCTTCAATAGTTGCGATAAGCACATAAACTCACATGGTATCTCGGGAGGCGTAATACAATATCTTCCCCGTTTAGAGGCCTGGTCTTTTTTTGGTCTGGTTTAGAGACCGAGCAGTCGAAAACAGGCCGGAAATCCGGTGCATATCCGAAGATCAAAAACTGAAGTACAGGTGCAAAATCACTTAGGAATGTGTGAAAAAAAATGTGTGATAGAAAACACACTTTTTTTCGTCATTTTATACATTCACTCTCATTTCACATTCACTCAGTCATTTTTTTGTCACATTTTTTTTTTACGGCTAATTGCCATAAAAGATGAAGAAGAAGATATATTAAAATGAATCACCTAAAACAATTTAATTTTTATTCTTATTTCATCTGTTATTTTTTGCTCTACCATTTAGTCTTCTTTCTAATTTCTGTAAATATATTTTTTTCGTGTATTTTTTTATTCCCCATTTTCGCTATTTTTATGAATTAAAAATATATATATATTTCCGTAACACAGCCTAAATTTAAAATCTAATTACCATAAAAAATGATTAAGAAAAAAATATAATTATAACCTTAATCCAACGTTTAATTTTATTCTCATTTAATTTCTTTTTTTTTTGCCATATCAGTTGGTTTTTTTTTTCGCTTCTGTAAATACCTTTTTTTTTTTTTAATTTGACGGTTATCATGATAAATGAAGAAGGAGACATTGACATTGACAACTTATTTTCAGTCAGTTCGTTGTCAAACATGTCGAATACGTGTCAAAGTAATGTTAATTCTCCTAATAAAGGTATGTCCAATTTTAATCAGTCAACAATGTTTATTAATAAGGTATTTGCCATTTATAATCTGTTTTATGAAAATGTTTTGAAGGAGCCACAGTATCGACGAGCACCTCAAGCTTTGAGGCGCTGGACCCTCACGATCCCAAATTGAGTCGCTTGGCTCTCACTATGATGGAAAATATCCAAGATTATGTTATTTCGGAAATTACAGCAGCACAGGTTAAACCTTTTATTTATATACCCATTTACTTCTTTTTGGTTTCACCGATGTTTCTGTTAATATTTCGGCTTAGAATCACAGAATATTCGCAATGTTAGGTACCACCTAAAATATTAGCCCTACGAGTAGTACAGTAAAAATAAGGTCCTGGGGGTTTCAGATTTTCATGAGATTTTTTATTCGTAAAGAGGTCACGAATTCAAAAAGGTTGAAAAACAGTGGTCTAGAACTATATACCCTGACATAAAAGACAAATCTCTTAAGTAGATTATCTTCTTAAGACCAATTGATGAGTGTGTCGAGTCAAAGCAATGTTTTCTTCCACTATGAAGGGGCTCACTCTATTACACGTTTTACAAGGTAATATGGGTGAACAAGGTATATTATGCCTGATAGATCATGCCTATGGCATATATGATGCATCCATTTATAGGTTCCAAATCCTACTAACCCGATTGACGTTTGTAAAGGAGCACCCAAGCCCCATAAAAGCTAAGCAAGTACACCAAGTATTATCAAAATATGTTCAGCCGTTTTCGAGTAACTGGAAATGAAAAAATAAGAAATATCAAATTCAAATTGTAAGTTTCATACATTGGTTGCATAGAATTTTACAATTTGAAACTATTACATTTTTTATGTCTTAATAAATGGATGATCAGCCAATGATGAGCAATGCCAAGCCTGCATGGGTAGGCAATATATGCGGGCAATTTTATAATTGTGAAAAAAAGAAACTTAAAATATTTACCTTTAATATTGGCATTTTTAAAGAAGGGAATGATAATTCTTTATTATACATTATATTTACCTATTATTATTAATTAATTTCTAGGATCAATACAAGCTCTTGGAGGACATGAATAAATTTGCTTTGGATAAATATAGTGATATGAATAAAATGGTGAATACAGTAAATCAAAATATTGAGGAAACAAATTCAATCGGTAAGAAGAATAACTTTTTGATAGGCTGATAATATCTATGAATTTTGTTACGCATTTCTATTCTAACATTTTACTTGCTTTAAATGTATGGCTTGACGGACCGTTATGGACGGCTGTTACAGATGTGACACCATGTTTCAACCCCTCTTTAAACGTCTAAAATAGGAGGGTATCACTCTAAAACGTATGATCCAAGATATGCAGTCTCCTTTTGCTGTTGTTCGGTCATAAAAAATACAAGGCTTTTCTCAAATCACCAAAGGTTTTGTTTCTCTTCAACAGCATCTCCTTAAGTCACTCACCTTAAACATTCTTTTTGAAGTCTCAATTTGATAAAGAAATATGGCTAATCCACGAAAAAAAAGATAGAGTATACGCTGACTGATTGATATGAATCCTAAAAAGAAAAATAACAAATTTTTCACCTAAATAATTTTATTTTCCTATATAGTATTCTTCCACTTCAACGCATTTAGTTCAACGCTTCTCGGGGGCTTTCGGTATATTTATTTCAAAAAACAACTTTGCAATTATGCATGAATGATAGATATGAGTAATACTCATAGAACAATAAACAAGATACATACAACAAGAGTAACTTTTAAGTCTTAGCATACAATTTATGAAAACAAATCAAAAAAAAAGATATCAAATAAAAGTGTAAATCTTGTATAAAATTAATAAAATGATAACGTAATGTTGAATGCAATAAAAATTAATTAAGATCATGGAAATATCATAGTGATATCAAATATCATAGTGATCAAATGAATTTTTGTTTTTAATATTATTTATTGCTACTAGTTCAGGCTAGTGAGTATTGTGATAATGGTTTGTTTCTTTTTATTTTACACGCTAGTTTCCTTTCTCTGGTTTTTAATCTAATGAATGTCTTATTTGCTAAATTTGTCCTATACTTACGAAATACTAAGTAGCCGCAGTTGCAAAGGTGAAACCTATGTTAGCAGAATATTGGAGCGGAGAAATGCAAACTTCAAATATCATTTCACTCTCATATGCTGTCAATACTACTTTTTCATGTTTTCACATGATTCATAACCAATCACATAAGCTCTGATGCCCCCTTCAAATTCGTTAGCAGAAAGGTAACCTTTGGTAATTTCTCAGTGGAGCTACAAGTAACCATACTGGACTGAACTATGGATAAAGGCAAAAATATGACAACCAGTTAAAAGTTTGCAACAAAGTAGGCTGTAACCCAGCCAACTTTAGTATAAAACCCATTGGGACACTGTGGGTGGAATCTGTTTCCCACTGTAGCGGAAAGTAATTCTATACAACTGGTCTCCAGAAATGATCAAATTCTACTTAAACACATTCTAGTACATACTTTCAAATCCAAGCAATCTTGTGAATTGGAAAAAACAATCTGACAGTTCTTATCTTCTCTGTAATCTCCCATCCTGGTCATCCTTGTCCGGTAGTAAAGTCGCTCTCAAACAAGGTAGATATTTTCATGTTGCTATAGTAATATCCTACTCTTAAATTACATTGCTAACAATCCCTCAATTGTCACTGCTGTCTCTCATTTATCCATCACAAAGAAACCCCTATTACTTTTGATCTACCTGGAACGAAATCTAAAATTGTCAAAACTTTCTAATCTCGTTTATTAATAAAGCTAATGATTGGATTCATAAAATGGACGCCCATGACTGGAATACCACTTCTCTACAACCCACTGTCTCACCTTGTTATTCCCCAAATTCTACTGTACATACTTCCATATATCCCACGCTATAATAATTGAGTTAACTGTCTTATGGGAAAACAACATTCCCATAGACCAAATTGTTAAGCCAGTTAATTTAATAATCACCTCACTTCATCCAGCAAAAAAATTATTTCAAAGTATTATACTTTATGCATTCAAGGTAATCCTGTGCCGCCTTCCAGCCAACATAATTCTAAAACCACTCTGGCAGCATCATTCTATATCTCAATATGATTAAAGGAGACTGATTATTACTGTATAGATTTGTAAAATCATTAGAAAGGTTCTGGCCCCTCCAACTTTTCTCCAGTCCACACTCAATGTTATTTTTAATTTCTCATTCTAAGTATTACAATCTCCTTAATCTGTTCCTATTTTCAAAAATAAATTAAAAAAAAATAATAACGACGGGCAGCGGACAGGTACAAATACAAAAGTGTTAAATACGTACAGCAAACAATACAAATGCTGTAGATGTAGACTGTGTCAAATTGTAATTTCATCTGACCGCTTGAAACTCCAAGAGCTACAGGAAACCTGAACAAAGAACCTAACTAACCATTGAGAAATCATAGGCCCGTGACAAACGGATATCTCACCATTAGGGATAACCATTTTATTTTTATTATTTTGATTCAAAATAGTTTGAAAACGATAATGTAACTTTTTCAACGGTATTTCACATTCCTAATTTTATACTCTTTTTTCATATGAAATGTTATGAAGAATATATGTGGTGTTGCATGGTCACCTTTGTCGCCTTTGTGGCAGCCATGAATTTTATTATTCTCCGCCTGGCCCTCATTGTGCTAACTTTAAAGTACAATGTCATTGATCTTTGTATTAATTTTATTTGCAGCTGAAGACCCAAAAGTATTGTTACACGAAATTGAAGTTATCGAACAGCAAGTGAATAAATTGGAGGAATCCTCTGCTAGAATAACATCATATGTAAAATCTTTATTGAGCAGGTGTGAAAAACTTGAAAGTAGAGCGAGACAATTAGCTGATGCTGTCTAAAAATAAGATAATAAGTTAAGCTTATATTATTTTTTTTAAATTATAATATGTACGAGAAGTAATTAGTGGTCGAGGAGAAAGTTACATATAAATATAACTAGCTGACCCGGCCACGCGTTGCTGTGGCTAAAGTTTTTGTTATATTACATTATAGTAAACAATCTAAGAGGAACAATAAGAGAACATCAGTCACGGAGTCCACTATGCTTTTTCACACAGATGGTATTTGTAAAAAAATATGGTGATCTCCTTATTTGACTTTCTACTACTATAACCCTTTAGTACAATGAAATTATTTACGAACAAAGACGAAAATGTTGATGTTGGTATACAAATTCACTGGATTGAGATTTGAAGGGGAAGTACGTTGAACACAATTAATTAAAATGTTCTTACACTTGATACTAAGCAGAAATCAATAGGTAAAAAATAAAAATTTATCAGATTTATTATTTCCATTTAATTTTATAACAAATATAAGTATATTACAGTATAATACAGTAAATAACATGTGACGCTTAAACTCATGAATGAGGTAGGCAAGGCAGACAGTCTTAAACTTTTAAACATTAATATCTTTTTTTTTGAATTATAAATACTTTCAATTTCAATTTAATTTAACACCAATCGGTGCACAATGTTTTTGGTTAACCTGTCTTTAGCTAACACAAATAGATTCGACGGTTTCCCAACACGTGAACACGCAACATATAGTTGCCCATGAGAAAAACATGGATTTTCCAAATCTAAACCACAAATGGACATTGTTTGACCTTGAGATTTATTTATAGACATGGCGAAAGCTAAACGAATTGGAAACTGTAGCCTTTTGAAGGGTATGGTAGAATCTGATGGTATCATCGGAATACGTGGCAGCAGGACCACTTTTCCTTTAAACTTCCCAGCCAAAATGGTTGCTTCAAGAATGTTTCCGGTGATCTTTTTGATGACCAAACGCGTACCGTTACATAATTGAGGTGGATTCAAATTACGGAGGAGAATAATAGGGGAACCAATCTTTAATCGAAGATTATGTGGTGGCATTCCAGGGATATCTAATGAATTTAAAAATTCAATCGGAAAATTTACACTTTCATTTTCATCAACAACAGTATCGATTGATTTAAAAGACATCAGATCGCCTGGTAACAACTGTTGTATCTGGAAGTTAATTTCGTCAACATCAACGTTTTTGGCTGCCAAAATCGCCCGTTGACTAAGCCATTCATGATTCAAATAATTATTCTGTATATCCGGGAAAATACTCTGAATCAATTCAGTTTTATCCTGAACAACAGTGCAAAAATTGTCTGGTAGTTTAATGCATTGCGTATTTGGTTGCAGTTCTATTTTACCGTTCCCAATATCTAGTAGTTGTTCGGAAAATATTAGTGCTGATGGATCATTTTGCAATTGTACTCGCATATTTATGGTCAATCGAAGTGTTTCAACACTTCGCCATAAGAATGATTGTTTCAAACATGCATTAATCTCATCCGCGAAAGTAGAGCGAGGTATAACCGGTAAGGTCTGCCGGAAGTCACCAGACAAAAGTAAGATAGCACCACCGAAAAGTTTATTATTGCTGTTTAAATCTTGCATAGTTCTGTTTAATGCTTCAAGTGAATATTTGTGTGCCATTGTGCACTCATCCCAAATTATTATAGAACTCTTCCGCAACACTGCAGCTATTCCACTATTCTTTTTGATGTTACACATTGCATCTGGTTTATTATGAACGTCCAATGGCAGCTTGAATGTTGAATGTGCTGTTCGCCCACCATCCAGTAAAGTAGCCGCAATGCCTGACGATGCTAATGCTAATGCGATTTTTTGTTGCGACCGTATTTTGGCAAGAATCAACGATATTAAAAATGTCTTACCGGTTCCACCGGGTGCATCCAAGAAAAAAAAACCGCCTTGTTCAGCAGCAACAGCCAGCATAATCCGATCATAAATAATTTTTTGTTCTGCTGTCAGTAATGGTTCACTGTTCATGATAATTGTTGCTAAACTTCCATGGTCATATTGATTTTCTCGTTGTAAATCGGTATTGACTAAGTCGGTGGCTGGACGATTAGGTGATGGCATACCATAATGATTAAGTGGTAAATTTGAAATAAGAACACATAAATCCTCGATCAAGACCAATGCTTCATTGTACATCTCTGGTGTATAATCTATGTTTTGGCATTGATTTGTTTGTCTAATTCGGTGCAAGATGTCTTCTGTCATACAATTTTTATATTTTTCCCACAAAGTTTGTGCTTGCGAGGGATAACATGTCGCCAAAATAATTGCAAACAACTGACGAATGTTATTCGGTGTTGATGTCAACGCAGCATCAGCAAGCGTTAAGTCCCAATGGTTATCGTCTTCTAGCAATTGCAGTTCACGACATGCATCCTGGTATGTATTGAATACTCGACCATTAGCTGTTCGTAAAAATTCAAAAGACGTTGGTCCGGGAACATTCACCAATAACAAACGTAAATAGAAGCACTCACGTTGCTTTGGATGTACCGTGTAAAGTCTCCCCAATGTCTTAGCTTTGAATATGCCTGTAATGGAAGGATGTGGTTTTCCTTGTTTCCGTGGCTCCCATTTTTTACTGGATTTGTTCCATGTGAAATAACGTGGAACATCACCATACACCAATGTCTTCGCGAATTGGCCAAAAACATCAGGTTTTTGACACAATGTAAAAAATTCAGTTAGAGTCGTTTTCGGAGCTTCGAACGCTCTTTGGAGAACATTTTCTTCAGTGAAGTATACACGTTGACCGTTTTCAAGATGTATTGCCAGATGTTGGACAGCAGGATCTCTTTCGTGGATGGGAAAGCTGAGAATATGCCAAATAGCTTCATTGCTGCTAATGTATCTGCCCATTTGGTATCGTGCTATTTCGTCATTTTTATTTATGTTTTTTACTTCAAATATGGCCAAATCACTGCCTTTGTTTACATATTTACAAATATACTTAATTGATTTAACAGAACTGCAAAGCTCAACATTGATATGAGCTTTGTAAGTTTTTGAAAGTAGTGGTGAGTATGGTACCACCCACTGATTATCAAACTCAACTTGATTTGGAAAGTTCGGCAGTCGCATTGTAAATGTGTGGCCACCATTCTCAGTACTTCTGCGGCGATACATTGGATAACCATCAATATCCGTGATCGTGTCATTCGTATGCGGCTTTGGGAAGTTTTTTTTACATTTTCCATTTTCCATGCACGGTGAGGTCATGTTGAAAACACCGCATGGCCCATGGATCATGTGTTTGGTGACAATATCAAATAATTCTTGATCAATTAATGGGTCTGGAATTTCGGCTGAAATTATTTGATCGATTTCTTCAGGACGGATTCTATCTTTAAGCCAAACCAAAATGTGGGCATGAGGCAAACCTCGCTTTTGCCACTCTATCGTATTCAGCCAACAACGTGTGATACCAAAAATTGTATATTTTACAATAAAATCAATTAAGGATTTCAATTTTTGTTTAAACACACGTGCAGTTCATGACGATGAATGGCTTGTTGTCCTGGCAATAGTAAAGTTTGTATCTCTTCCCAATTCGGATTACATGTGAATGTAATAAATAAATCCGGTCGGCCGTAATGACGTACGTAAGTCATCGCATCTTGTATGTATTCCTGCATGTTCCGTGGACTGCCGATGTAGCTTGAAGGTAAAATGAAAGCATTACCGATGTCATTGGGATTTAAATTTCCATCGATGTTTCCAGCAACAGCATCTCGTAAGTGAATATATTATTCCGATCGTAGTTTTGACGTTTGCGTTTTGACGTTTGCCGCTCGCGTTGTTGAGGTTAGATTTTTTCGGTGGCATTTGACTGAAAATAATAATTTTCTTGTTCTTATGATATTCTCTTGAAGACGTTCGTTACACTGTTCTTGAGATTTTTGTGCATGACCTTCTGCTGTCCTGATTCTTTGAGCTGGATTTCTTGATTCAATTTGTTCTGCCAACTGATGGGCTCTTTTAATACGTTTGCGTCGAATAACTGTCACTGTCAAATAATAACAGACATTAGCGCCATCAACCCAGTCGAAAGGTATCGACATCTGTCAGTTTTATGACTGCCAAATAATAACGGACAAAAAATTAGCGATAAATTAAAATTGCGACTATAATTTGAGATTTAAACTATCCTATCTCTCAAGTGCACATCGAACTGCACATGGTGTTCAAATTTTATTATAATCGGTTAAGTGTTTTAGGAGTCCATTGAGGACAAACATTGTGACACGAGATTTATATATATTAAGATTGATAAATCAAAATTGTCTAGTGATTTAAGTTTCGACCCAGAAAAATCTTGGACTTCGCTCGGCTCCTGACAATGTTCGGCTCATATATGCTACTGGTTTTTCTCCGTCCAGAAAAACCTGGATAAACACTGCACCCGTGCCATATGCTGACGCACCATAATAAATATTGAAAGGAAGCTCATAATCAGGACGAGCTAAAACTGGCTCTGTAATTAGACAAAGCTTGAGATTTTAAAAAGCTTTTCAGCTTCAACCGACCAATAAAACTGAGGAGTGCCTGCCGCTCTAGTCACTAACTCGCGAATCTCTCGCTGACCCTTTGATAGTGTTAGTGACAATCGCCAATGCGACGATAGTAAAAGCTTTTTCCTCTCACTGCTAGTCGTTAATGTTAATAGATTAGTAGTACATTGACAATATTGACAAAAGATAAATTATGTGCGTTTTTTTAGGTTTTAATTCAAGATTTTTATCTACTCCAAAGGGGAATATACATATTCTGATATCGCCATCTAGTGATGAGGTTGTAAAGTTCCTTAAACTAGGCCGAAAAATTTATACTAGTAATTTACAGATAGCGCTAGAATAAATAATTTTATTTCACTTACAAACAAATCTAAAAAATGCATTTTTTAATAGGCGGTATGTTATATTTTAAATATTTTTCTAGTTGCATATTTAATAGTGTAAATGTTTTGTTCAATTTTAAAAAAATATATATATTTTGTGTACAGAAATCCTTCTCTGCTTTTACTTAATATTATGTAAATAGTTACATCAAAATATTATATAACAAATAGTATTATTTTAACTATATTTGTATGTACAAATTAATTTTGTTTTTACATTTTCATAAAAGTAATTAGTTTTATAAAATAGCATTTATATTTTATTTTATAAGGATAGGTGAAGTGTTACCAAAATATTATTAATGACCGATTTCAAGGATAAAATAATTTCAGCAACGATTGTATTAGGTAACCAAAAAAATCATAATAAAAATCTATAAACATTAATTCTTTGTTTTGAATTTCTATCGTATTCAATGCTACAATGCGCAGAAATTATTATATGGTTTACAAAATACTAAACAAATACTGGCAATCACGCCGCGAGAGCTAAGACCCCACTCGCTGCAATTTCGGCGATTGGCGAGCAAGCGAGACGCGATTGAGACGTTGCAGACTACTAATTTAGTACTAAGTATTGGAAGTAGCAAGCGGAACAAGCTTCGGCTATCCGTCGCTTCAGCGTTTGGGACCAATGTCATCATAAATATACAATATGGATATGTGAACCTCTCGCTCGCGGTTCCGAGTAGCCCTGCAGGTTTTATACTTGTTAGTTTGGTAAGAAGAGCAGTTATATTTGCAAAGTTAACATTATATTTACGATACCATGAAGTTTTACCTATGAAATGAACTCCTAAGAACCTCTACGGTTTTTAGGAGTTGGATAGTCAACGATACCCTTGACTTTTGCAGGGTCCGTTTGCAAACCGTAACAATCTACTATGTGACCTAAATAATATAACTTACTGTGAAAAAAAATGGATTTTTCTAGATTGATTATTATTATTATTTTGTAATAGGCAGGCAGCATAGCTAATAAGCCTATATCTTATTCCATATCAAAATTGTTATTATTTTTTCTTTGTTTTTTTTTTCTTATATGTTCATCTAGATTGTTTTTAAATTGGTTGACTGTCTTTGATTCTATGACACTTTCTGGCAATCCATTCCATGCTTTCGCGACTCTGTTACTGATGAAGTTCTTCCTGGGGTTGCTTGAAAAGGATATGCTATCTAACTTCATACAGTGCCCACGTAGTTGGGTGTTTTTATCAAAGGTGAATATTCCTCCCAATTCTTCGCAGTCATAGTGAGGCTTTAATATTTTGTATGTTTCAATGAGGTCCCCTCTATCTCGCCTCTTTTAATGTCTGTAGATTGAGATTTTTTAGCCTCTCCTCTTTAGGCCATTAGGTATTTTCGTAGCTCTTCTTTGTACCCTTTCTAAGATGTCAATGTCCTTCTGAAAGTATGGGCTCCACACTCCAAACTCCAATATTGGTCTCACATATGTTTTATATATATTCAGAAATAGCTGTGGGGTCATGTACTGGAAGGCTTTAGTAATAAGGTACAATGAGGAGTTTACTTTCTTGACTATTTCTGTAATATGCTCTTCCCATTTCAAGTTGTGAGACACTATTATACCAAGATCTTTTTGTGTATGGACTGGTTCGATCTGCACATTTCCTAGGAAGTACTGATTTCGCAGGTTGCTACTACCGGGTTATTATAAGGGTTCTTTAAGCCGTTTCAACACTAACGTTAATAGTGAAAGATGTTCTTCGAATGTTGACCCTAAGCTGATAATGTCATAGAGGTAACAACATACTTTATTATTGAATTCCGAACCAAATAGTTGATCCATTAGTCGCTGCTGAGTAGCGGCTGCATTAGATAACCCAAAATTCATCCTACGGAATTGAAATAAACCTTGTCCCGGGATAATGAAAGCTGTTTTTCTTTATCTTGAGGATGTAGTGGTAATACGCCGATTTTAAGTAGAGAGATGGTAAATATTACAAAATTATCTAAAATTTCCGCTAGGTATGGTAAACCGTAAGCATTTTTTTTTTGTAATTGCATTTAATTTTCTACTATCTAAGCAAAATTCCCAATGACCCCTTTTTTAAACTAGAATCAGAGGCAAATTCAAAAACCCGTACTAGGTTCGAAATGTTTGAGTTAGCGGTTCGTGGTTTCTGATCTCAATTTTATGCATATCTATACGAGTCAACCTTTTATCGAGAAGGAAATCTCTGTAATGTTTAATATCATGTTGTCTGCTAGGATCCGTTGATCTGCAGTCAATTCTTCATAAGCAAAAATTGTTTCATTAATAAATAAGCATGAATCAGCGGAGAATTGTTCGTGTCCATATTTTTGGTCAGCATCGGATTACGCGGTAATATATCAAATGCACGATAAAAAACTATTCCTAATATAAAAGGAATATCAATTTCAGGGATAATATAAAATTTATTTAGATTGTTAAAGTTTACTGGTAAACTTAGGTAACCTACGGCTGAGCAGCAAGAGCCATTTGCAGTACTAACAGTAAATTTTGACTTTAAATTATTTAGTTTATATCCTAGTTTAAGTAAAGGTAAATGTGCATCTCTACTACAGATTCTCAAGGCAGAACCATTGTCTGATAAACCTTGAATGTTCAAAGCATTCACACTAAATTGAAGTCCACAGATGTCCATACTGTTCACAAAATTTTCATTAAAGAAAGTCGAGCCATGTTGACCACTCTATAGGATCAAAATTGTTCATTTTAGTTAAACTAAATCGCCGCCCAATTAGTTTTTAGAATTAGTATTTGTAGAAGCAATGTAATTTCGATGTGCGTGATTTTTTAGAACTACAAAGAAAGCAAATTTTTCTAGGTTTAGGATATATAGGAGCTGTATTTCTGACCTATTTTACCGACCAGTATCGTTAGTAAAAGTAATATCACTCGACAGTCCCGGAAAAAAACCAAATTGATGTTTTGCTAGGTTCAATATAGAGTTTAACCCGAGAACGCACGATTTCTAACTGGTTTTAATGTTGACTAAGGCCTATTTCAATTCTCGATTCACGGTCAGCGCTAATTGTCCGATGCTACAAACGTACCGTACACACGTTTGTAGCATTCAACGCTTCGCTGACCGTGCGTGCATGGCAAGTTTTATATAATCGTCAAAATAATGGATGCATTTACAAATGATTTGATAACTGCGTATTACCTTCGAAAAAGACGGGGAAGACGGGGGGGTCACCCAATTGTTGCCCAGCTATAATTACAGAAGAATTTGCTACATTATTTTTGACATTGTGAGAACATGAACAAAAGTTCAACAACTATTTTAGGATGCCCGTTAAAAGTTTTGATAAACTTCTAACAAAGTTGGAAGATAATTTGATGCCCCAAAACATGTTTTGAGCTCCAGTATCATCAACAGAACGATTAGCTGTCATATATTAACAACATAACATATGAACATAAAACATGTACATTTTTTTTTTACCACCTTTAGAACCTGATTTCTCATTCTTCAATGCTATTTATCTGATCTTTATACAAATGGTGAGATTAATCCCACAGTGGCGGTCTAAGATGAACTTCGGATATAACTTGCTCCGCATCAATACTCATTTCGTCGATCGTACTAACGTGCGGTATGGGGCACCACTGTGCAGGGTGCCCCATACCGACCGAACGCCCGAGCCCGTGCTGCGTACAATCAGTCTGGCACCATAAACGTAACCCGATAATATAAGACATTTGAAATAATTTATTCCAACTTTTATACAATGACGTCAATTTCTTATTAATTTTGACAACTTTAAACCAGTCTGGCACTATTTTTAAGAAGAAGTAAATAGTCCGGCAACAAAATGATTGTTTATTTTACAAATAAAACAAAATAACCCTTATATTATTACATATAAAGTGTATGTTTTGATGAATTTAACTACATTTCAACCCCTCCCAAACGCAACGACGCTTAGTTGCCAGACTGACAATCGTAAGTCCAGAAACAATTCAAAGCACAAAAACAACTAAAGTAACTCTTTAAGTTAAAACACCATGGAAGATTTTTGCTGCCAGCTCTTAGGCTATTATTTATTTATTTATTTAACAGAAATACGCCTAGAGATAGCATTTCCTCTAATATTTATACAAACGAAAAAACAAGTTAAACCATCAAGCGACAAATCCTATTTTGACCAACGATCTTTTAAAACAATAGATACGCCATCTCATATAAACCGGTAGCGTTTAAACACGCCACCGGATGATTCCCCCGCCATTCCCCCCGCCCCGTCCCGGGACCATGCTGGATAGAGACTTATAGTGATGACATATGCGAGTAAGCGAGACGCAAGTGGTGGACTCGACGCAAAATGGTGGACTTGGCGTGTCGGGTTTTTCACCCTCAGTTGCCGTATCTATATTTTTAAAAGATCGTTGATTTTGACACTGACATTTCGTCTGGCAGTGCCGTTATGTTGACATGAGAGTTCTCGTTTTGCCGGCGCGGTAGTGATGGGGAGTCGACTCTAAAGAGTCGAGTACTCGACTCCAAGATGGAGTGGATCCACGGGAGTCTGCTCTCGCTTGCGCGCAGAGCAACAATCGCAGATGTCGTTTTATTTCTCGAGGAATCCTTAAAAAATTTTCACCTCGAATGGTAATGCGGTGCGGTAACAAGCCCGCGTCATTCCTTTCTACATTCCTGTTCAGTTCCTGGCACCTGCCTAAGCTATAACTTATATCTTCTATGAAAAACAGTGTCGTTTGGATGCATTTCACTTTCAAAAATTCAGAGTGTACGAATTAATATTTCGTAACGAAGTTCTTCGTTATATAGGCAGCGATAAATAATATCTTAATAACTTCCGCCATATTTGTTAATTTGACAAGTAATGATTTTGATTTGGGTAGGTATGAAATTGTTATCGCGCTAGGTATGGCCGACTACTTCTAAAAACACCACCCTAATTGCTAACTCTTACATATCTAGGAAATTATGACATAATTTTGAACATATATGTGACAACCCCATAGTTTTAGAGTTCATGATTTTCTGTTCAAAACATTCTATATTCATGTAATGTAAATGGGAAACCATCTTTTAATCTACACTCTAAAAATATAATTATGTCAATATATTTGACTTATATTTGATGATTGTTTTTTAATAGCGGTAAATCGCCTGAAAAGATAAATGACACAATCTTTGACAATATTGAAAATTTTGAAAAAGTTTTAAATTATTTGTTAAAGTGCTGGATAGCATAATATTTATAAAGGTTCTAAAGAGGTCCTGTACTTGAGAATGCAGGATGTCGGTTTAAACCCAGCGCTGAGTACATTTATTTTTTACAATTTAATAACTTAACTTAAATGCCACAAAATAATCTATATAATAATAAATAAAACTACGAGCACACGGACGATTCACTCACTGATAATATATTCCAACCGAATATAATTTGTCGTTCTCCGTAGATATTTTTAAATTTTAGGATTTTTCAATGTCCACTAGTTATGAAGCTCTCAGGGGTAATTTTTGAATATTTCTAATCTGTTAGTGAATTTTCTTTAAGTTATAATTTTTAATAACTTTTAACTGACTAGACGTTTCTTAGTGAACCCAATGAGGCCAATGACGTTTCAAGCTATTAGGGGTTTTTTTATACTTCTTATATATTGGTGTATTATCTTTAGATTATCATTTTAATGGGTATTTACTAATTAGATGTTTCTAACTGAATTAGTCAATGAAATTTCAGTTCACCGATTTCATTTAAATTGCCTGCTCTAAATTGTACCGAATGACAAGGGATGAACATTTGAACGGTTTTATTTTACAAAAAAAAAAAAATGTTATTATATCCAGTATAATCAGTTTATGCACAAAAATATTAAAATAGTTTTGATATGCACATAATGCTCAAGTACTCTAGCTTTAGAACCATATCGCATTTCCCATCTTTCCAAATAATAGGGTATAATAATACTCTTTTGTAAAAATAATATATTAAATCGACAGATATATGTATAATATCTAAATATAGTGAGTATACAAGTAAAAAATATTTTTAGATAAATTTAATAAATTCCGTGAAATCTGCACATAAGATCTGGTTTGATGGAAATTTTTCTGTTATTCGTCGAGATCGGAATCGTAACGAAGGAGGAATTTTCAGCAAAAAAACCTATTGATCTTACTGAACTATGGAGTGATCCTTCCCATGAATTGCTCACTGTTAAAATCATTATTGGTTCTTTCCATTTTATCCTGATTGCAAAATATCGGCCTAACTACGATAAATTCTTTTCTAGAATGTCTTACGGATCTCTTGCAAGGTATGATCATTAGCAAACCTGGAATACATATCATTATTGACCGTGATTTAAATATCCCAGACACTGACTGAACGGTCGTTTCTCCTCCCAATTCAAAACTCAGTTGCTTGTGCTACTCATTTGATATAGTAGAGCGACCAGAGTTAGTACAACACCTTATTCCAATGATGTTTCCCTTTGCTTTGAGTGTGACCGTGAACAACTCACGCTTCTTATTTATTTTTTATCTTGGGAAGAGAAAATTGACTCACTCGATTGTATAAAACCACTCGAGTAGTTTTTAATCGAAAAATACAACAACCGCCCATCGCTAGACGCGCAAGAACTTGGCCCCAATTGCTCCAGCCCCATTTTTTTTTATGTCGATAAATTTGGTTGGAATATATTATCATTCTAATACATTATAAAGGATTGTTCTCATTAGGCGTGGTTTTTTTGCATGCTTCGTACATTTTTGAAATGTCGCCCATCACTAAATAATAGAACTATTTAAAATCTTTTCTTTTGGCAATTTCGCTCGACATTACTAAAATGTCTATGATGAAATAAAAGCGTAATAATTGTTGGTTTAAATTTAACGATTGCTGTTCATCTAAAAATAAAGTTACAAGAATATTTCATGCAGATGAATATAGAAATATGAAAAAAAACAATTGAGTAAAATAAATTGAGTATGAGATTTAGAGTATGGATTTATTTATTTATTCCAGTACTTAATGATCACTTATATCCAGGTATATAAAATTATTTTTGCCTTTACTATATTAATCTAAAATTTCATGCGTTAAAAAATGTATGACATACACCGTGCTCCAAGACCATTCCCGATAAAAAATCCAGCTTATTAGCCCTGCGATTTCAAACATGATTTTTGTTGACCTCATATAAAAATGCATCATGGTTCCCGAGTAAACAATTGTAAACTTCACATGTTAATATGAAATTGCTCTTGTTATAAGTTTGGCCAACAAGGCCGCGGTGCGCCGAGTTATTAACTGACCTTGACCGAGCGCATGCGAGCAAAAAGGGGAATTTACACGAGCGCTTTAATAAAATTAATAAATTTGGGCATGGATTATTTTCGTATTTTTTTTATTCAATTTCTTAGACGTAACAAGAAACATAAACACCCCCTCCCCCCTAGCAGAATCGTGAGACTGATCAGCATAAAGAACGTTGGTACAGAGTAAAGAATTGTTAAATAAATTTAGAAGATTGTAAACCCCTCCTCCCCAACTAATAATAAATTTATTTATTTATTAGGAGTCATTGGCATAGAGAATTAAGATTTATAAATACCTACCTTGGGAAGTACAATAATTTACATTCATTCGGTTAGAAGTAGCTTATAAGGATATATGTATTTAGTGGCAGATGCTTTTAGCTTTTATACATACATTCACGTTTTCCTAAACAACCCTGTTTCTTTGTAGGTAGCTTCTTAGCTACTATCCTCGTCCTTTAGCCGATGCTCTTGAAAAAACAACCATAACCGTTTAGATTAAATAGGAGGCTGGTCGAATAATATAGATACATAACATTAGTCAACAAATTTTGAATACAGATTAATGAATCATTGACAGTTCAATAGAGCACTCGTATATCATATTCGAATTTTAAAAATATGACCGCAAGGCTGTTGGAACGTATTATTTATTACTGGCCAGTTAAAATTAATACAACTCATTTATGAGTGCAAATAGACACACGTAAAAGAATGTTTAGTGCGATATTATAATTATTATAAATTTAAATATTATGTCCGTGTTTATTTATTGCGGTTACCCAACAGAATTTGTACACAATATAGGTAATGACTTAGAGACAATATAAATTGAAGTATAGATGCCTTTAACTAGGGTTGCCTAATTGACTAATAAAGATAGTTAAAGGAAAAAAGAATAATATGAAAGACATTAAACGAATTTAAATAAAATAAAAAAAAATGAACATGAAATACACAAATTTAAGCTTTAATTATCGACATATATAGTAACAAAAAAAATAAATATTTAATACACAACTCAACTGGGATTTTTTTCTATGGTGTAGTGCATTAGTATTATTATTCAGCCTTGCGAAACTTTTGCCAAGTTATTGAAAAAGATCAGTTTCGGAGAAGTTAATATTAAATAAATCGCAAATTCAGTAAAAAGAAAAGAGGGGGGGGGGGTTTCATTACCAACCGCACGTCAAAATTTACAAAAAAAAAAACTAAATTGGTAATGATTCGATTGAAAAACTAAAAATTAAAGCACGAAGAATACAGGGTTTTCCAATAAGAGGTTACATTTTGAATAGCCTACTGTTTGGGCAGTTTTCAATTTTGAAGCAGTCATTTTTTGACATTTGACAAGTAAAGAGTACGTCTTTACTAAAAATGGTACGACACATGCTTCAACGATGCATTGAAATTGTTAAAATTCACTACAAAAATGGTGAAAATTTTGCAGTCACCGTTCGCAAAAATAAAGCACTTTTTGATTAACGTGAAGCACCTTCTCGGCCGGCAATAGTGAAACTGGTGAAAACATTTAAACTGTTTGGACAAGTTAGTGATGTGAAAATCCAAGAATGATTATTGAAAAGCCTCTCCATCCCCAATGTGTCACTGTTTGGGACGGTTTTTGGGCTGCCGGTGTGATTGGATCTTACTTTTTCGAAAATGAGGCTGGTGCAACTGTTACGATGTATGGATGGCGCTACCGAGTTATAATAAAAGGGTTAATGTTTTTTTGGGCAGAATTGGAAGATATTGATGTGGACGACGTTTATTTTCAGCTACGTGCCATATAAGCAACGAAACAATCGCAATTTTGCAAGAAAAGTTTCCTGGCCGTGTTATTCCTCTAAGAGGTGATCACAAATGGCCACCGAGATCTCGTGATTTAACGCCTTTAGACTTTTTTCTTTGGGGCCACGTGAAAGATAAGGTCTATGCCAATGCTTCACAATCGATTCGAGATCTTAAGGATGGAATTCGTGAAGTTATCGAGGACATACAGCCGCAAATGTGCGAATTTGTCATGCAAAATTTCATGAAAAGGATATGGTGCTGCAAGCGTAACCGTGGCGGCCATTTGGCTTATATCGTTTTCAAATTTAATGGCATACCTTCCTCTTGACAATAAAATAACTGACTGTTTATCCATATTTAACCAAATCTTCATTACATTAATATAATATTATATCATGTGTTGTTATGTAAGTATGCTATGTATCCGTGGTAGAGGTGATCTGATTTATGGTGTCGAGTAAGTTGACCGAACTTGAGGGCAAAAAAATGGCAATCCGGCTTACATGTCGATTTACCTGTTAGTGGTCGTTGTGGGTTTGGGATGAAATCCGTTCAATATTATATCTCTTTTATTAAAAATAATATGTAAATATTAAATATAAATATTAAAAAATCGTCTACTTGAAAAACTTTTTTTTTGCGTTAATTGATTTTTTTTGTTCTGTAAAATATCTTTTAGGTTATAGAGTCAAAAAAAAAAATTTTTTTTTATACGAAATGTTGTATGTTGATTTATTTAACGATTGACCATACAAACTAATTTTAGTAATATTTCACGGAGTATCTCAGATATAATAGTATAATAAGAGTACTCGTATATCTAAGATTTTTCGTAATTTGGAGTCCCGGAATCAATAACTGATGATCGAATGATACCGAATTAATTTCAAGCTTCAAATTGATATGATTTAACCATACAGGTCGATCCGTTTTTGGATTAAAAATCTAGATGTCTTATTAAAAACCTACCTGAAATGCGAACTATTTAATGATTGTTTAAGTAACCATCTTGCCTTCTATCGTTCGGTTAGCAGGTACCTAGTTAATGTTATCCGTGTTATGGGTTGTATAAATAAATAAGTATGCAAGCTGCCCCCTGGCTAAACAAAACGCAACAAAAAAAACATTTTTTACTTAGGTTCATAGTAAATCATGAGCATTATTTTACAAAAAGCTATTTAATTATATCGATGCCTCATAACAATGATAAGATAAGTATTAAGGTATATTAAATATACCTACCTACAATTTTTCGTCATATTTTTTTAATATAATTTTACGTTATAAAATAGATAGGTGAAAATTCCCTATATACAAAAAAATATTCGTAACTTATAATATAAAAAAAGTACTGGGAAGTTGTTACCTGATCTAAGGCATTCAGCGGCCGGATTTATAGTGTCAGAGGTACTCCTATAAACTCTCTTCGTTTCTTATTTCGTCGAGGGAAAGATAAAAATAAAACCTTTCAACCTTGCCAATTTTATAATGTCTACAATTTAAACATCATTCATCTTTATATATTTTTTTTTGCTAATATGTATCAATAACGATGTAAAATATTTTTTTATATTAGTTCGCAAATGTTTCAAAAAGTGTAAACGCGCCCTAGTATGGGGCTGGACTCTGGGGCATGCTCCGGGGTATGCTCGTCATTCAAATATAAAAATAATGGTATTGCTAACAATTTAAAAATTCAGGCACAGATTATTTAATTGAGTGTTAGAGTTTTGAACCTAATCGTATTTGATATGTGTTTAATAACGGCAAAACGCCTATGAAAATGCGAGCCAATTTTTGACAATATTATTTTTGTTTTGGTAAGGTTTGATATTAGCTGACGCGAGGGATGATAAAACAGCGCTACAATCTGAAAGATCGAATCCTTGCTTTTTTGGGAAATGTTACGTAAGAATGCGGGGACTGATGTGGTAATAACGGGGATCTAAACGGCAGCACTGTAGGCGTTATCTAATTGTTTGTTTTTATTACCCCAATCTTTTCACTCACTTTTCTTGGTCTGTTTCGTGATCTGTCAATACTGTCATTCAGTCCGTGGTACTAGCCATATTTATTTGGTAAAAGCAGGTCAGCTCAATACTTCTTCGCTTGTAAAAAAAGTACAACAAATCTTGCTCGCATATTGCAGGCTGCTAGTTACAAAGGTCAACACTGACTGATAATAAATTAATTCTAAACACGATATGCGTTACAATTTAAAGTGTTTGATTTCGATTTTGATCACATTGTTATTACGTTCTAACTTTGAACATTAACTTCCCGCTTCATACATTTTGATTAGTTAAAAGTTACATTATTTTATTGTGAACATTGGTGTCTTTTTTTGTTTTTACTGCTTGTGTTACCTTTGTAGTTTTAGAATTCTGTCTATTCGCTACGGTTCAATTTTGGTGCACCTACGTTTTGTGAACGCAAGTATAAGTAAAATAAATTTTGGAATATATTGAAATTACATAAGTCATGGATGACGATGGCGACGATACTAAAAGGTTAGAAAGAAACATTACGTTGTTACTTGCTTGATTTACTTTGGTGAGCATTTTTACTAAAACATATTGTGTGATTTGATACGCTCACGTATTAGATCTGCTATCATTTTCTCATGCTCTTGCGGGGCATAAATTTACGATTTTTAGCAAATTGATAACTTTGTTGGATTAAGACTTTGGCTGCTTTACGTTGAGGTGAATATTTTGTTTGAAACTCAAACTCTATGGTTATATATTCCAAATCGAAATGAACTCCTTTAATATAAGATTTTTTTTAACCTAACACTTGAAATTCAATCTGATGACATTCAAAATTAATAAATTTTAATAAAAAAAAAATCATGTGAACTGATTTTGGTCGCATGGCAGTCTCCATAAGTTTCATAATTTTTTGAGCCGTGTAAACAACGATCTTTTAAAGATCGTTGCGTGTAATTGAACAAAATATTTCATTGGTCATATGTTTATATACAGGCGTTTAGTAGGTCAATGCAAACCTTTGAGGAGCTAACAGAAGACGTCATTTAGAAAATATTTAGCCATACTTACTTAGCGCAAAGTTTTGCGGTTTAGAAGATATTTACCATTTTGTACTTATTTAAAATAATGCCGAAAACAAGCAACTTGCAAGGTACCTGTTTGTGGTTTGTACTGTTTTAAAGATTATAAATTACAGAAGTTTTTAAAAGTATTTGACCACCCAAGGCTGCTGTATTTTTTATATAAATTTCCCTGAAAACCCAAAACTTCCCATGATACTAAAAGTTTTTCCAAAAATAAAATATCATTATTGTTTATTTAGATATTTGTTATCATATTGTGCAGAATAAATACATATGAGAGTAATTTTTATTAAAGTGCAGGATAGTGCATATTTATAAAGGTTCTAAAGAGGTCCTGTACTTGAGAGCGCAGGATGTCGGTTTAAACCCAGCGTTTTATAAAATTTACAAAAGCAAAATATCAAAAAATTAATAAACTTCAAAATTTTTCAAAATTGTCAGAGATCATGTCAAATTGTTTTTTCAGGCTATTTGTCGCTATTAAAAAACAATTATTAAATATATAATTTATATATAATACTTAGTAGACATGCAAAAGTGATAGTACCTAGAATAACTGTCTGATGAGCCTACCTTATTACAGCATTAGCCCAATTGCAGTCAAGGAAGCAAAAATTGTATTGCTTATGTAAAGTGGCAGAAATATTTCCTTTTAATGATTAAAAAATGGTAAATAATGATTAACAATTTTCTTTTACTAAAAAAGATATATTTAAAATTATAAATAAATTTTGCATGAATATTGCTTATAGTTTATACATTTTGGCTTCAGGAAATCTCGAAACCTCAGTGAAAAGAAGAGGCGTGATCAGTTCAACATGCTTGTTAACGAACTTAGTTCTATGGTTTCAAACAATGCAAGAAAGATGGACAAATCTACAGTTCTTAAATCTACAATATTATTTTTGAAAACTCATAATGGTAAATATATCAATTTTTAAAACATTACAAAGTAATTGCATGATTGTGAGATGATAGATGATCAGTCAGTATTAATTAGGAAAGGTGCTTGGCAGGAACAGTATATGTTGTTCTATGTCGTTATTCTATATTGTTCTTCAAATAGCTCATAAGGAAAGTGGTGATTAAACATACTGATAGAAAGTCCAGTAGTGACGTTATATATATTTTTTTAAATAAAATTAAATAACATATGTTATTTAGTAAAAACTGTTTTATTTATATAACATTTGTTAGATCGATGGAAAGGGCTCTATTTGAAAATTAAAATACATATTTGTGATTACACTTTTATCGGTTTTTCAAAAAAATCTATCAAAAAAAGATTCCCTCTGCCGTATCTCCAAAAGAATGAACTATAACATCTTAGAAAAAATCAGGTATACAAAGAGAGTAGTCAATATTACAAAAATCTTTATGGTTATTTATTAAAAATGTACCAAAAAAGTATGTCTACCTCCCCCTCTCCCCTCCCTGCCCCCTGCCCCTTATCTCCGAAAGTATTAGGTTCACAATTTTGAAAAAAAAAACAGACGAATCGGGAAATAATTACAGGAAAACTATAGCGAAGGTTAAATTATCAGTACACGACTGTCTGTTTTTCTGTTCTTCAATAAATTTTAAAATTAAAAATGTCAAAAAGTTGAATTTTTGTATGATTATTAAAACTACCGAGAAACACTACATAAAAACCAAGACTTGATAGAGATTTAAATATTATATTACTAAAAAAAAAAATGACAGAAACTACTATTTTTCGGGCACTTATATGGCTTACGCTGTTTAAACCATAAGATACATCAAATGAATATATTACAGAATTGTAAATATTAAAAAGGCCTACAAAAGAGTCTGTATCATGTTTTATATCAAAGAGCATGTTTATCTTTAATGGATGACCCATGGTAACCATTTATATCTTTTCAAATTTCAATAAAAATTTATTCAAATGCATTTCAAGTTTAAGGTGGTACTTATTTGTGTATATATGCCTTCGTGAGTAGTTAAACAAGTAAAAACCAGGTAAACTATGTATTTAGAATTGAATTTCTCAGTGTAGTGGTTAATTTTAACTTTGTCCGACTAACTCTTGACCGTTTTTTTTTAAATTTAATTGTTGTGCATATTATATTATGTACTTTATTGTATTTCCATATAAATATAACATTCATCCCCTATTTAACTACCTTCTTTATTGTGAAATAGATTTATTTTGACTGTAAAAATATTTCTAAAAATAATGTCATTGCCCTCGACCCTCGGCGTATAAATGCAAAAAAAAAAAGAAAATACTAGAGTAAATACTCTGAATAAATGTAAAGTAAATGTAGAGTAAATACTCTGGATCGATTTTAGCTTCTATACATTCATGCATAAGAAGCTACTATCCCCGTACTTTGACGTCTGTCTGTCTGTTGCAACTTTTAACTCTAAGACTACAAATGCAAAAAGTAAATTTTTGTGTGTATCGAATAGACTAAAAGTGCCGCAGTCATAAATGAAAATAGGAAATTAAGCAACCCATCACAAGTTGGTACCACGGGTGGGAGTAGTTTGGGTGGGATATGCTTTAGGCCTGTGGGCCTAGATGTAAGAAGTCAGGATCTGGTTAAATAATTTACTACTACTGTGTCTACACACTGTTTCTAAACAGTTGATATTATATGGTGTCACAGGGTGTCATAGTCATTCTCGTTAAATACAATTTCTTATACATTTATACGACGTTAACCACTGATTAATTTTAGCAAGTGGCTTTCTAAACGTAAACCACTTGCTAAAAAATAAATATTTTTTCTATTTAATAATTGCTTTATTTACTTCAAAAGGAAGTAAAAGAAATATTTTTCGTACAGTTCCATTTGAATATATCAGCATTTACTAAACACTTGATAAAGTTAGAAATTTCATACTTTAGACAGGCAGATAGACGTAGTTAGAAATTCCCATTCTTTGTTTTGTTCACTGTTTTGTTCCAGAACCTTTAAAAACAAAAGAATTTCCTAATAACATAGGTACAATCCATATATTTTTATTATTTTATTACAATAATTAATTGGGTATACAAAAAAATAGTTGGGAATATTAAATTGAATAAATTAGAATCACGTTTTTGTTTTCAGAAATCTCTGTCAGATCACAAGTACATGAAATTCAGGAAAACTGGAAACCATCATTTTTGTCAAACGAAGAATATACACATTTAACATTAGAAGCCCTCGATGGATTTATAATGGTATTTTCTACTAGTGGAAGAATAGTTTATGCTTCAGAAAGTATTACTTCGCTATTGGGTCATTTACCGGTAAGATAAATATATATATGTATTTTTAATATGCCAGTTTTCACAAATTTAAAGGTAAATTTAAATTTAAACTAGCAGGTCCATCCCAGTTCGACTAGTTCCCATGTAGGACTTACAGGGGGCTTTTGGTGCCTTAGGCACTGAAAGCTGCATGTCCATGTTTCAACTGGAAAGCTACAACTGCCAGGAGATTTAATTATATTTGTGTAGATATATCTTCTCAGAAATGCTCATACTCCTAAGAATCTAGCTCAGCGGAGGTCTCGTTGCTGAGTAAAAAGATATCAGAGGTAACAATATTTTTTATTTTGCACAGCCATTTTATGCATGCAGATCAAAGAAATGATGCATTTGAATTTTTAAATGCATAATAATAATTTCTTCATAATTGTGACGGCTTTGAAGCTTGGCTTGTGAGAAAATTAACATTTTTTTCGGCCAGTATAAAAAAATTGGTTTTTGGAGATTTGGTCATCCCTTGGTTAAGGCCACATCGCCAAATAATCTTTTCAGATCAAATAAATATAATAACCTCACATCAGCTATTAAGAGAAACGGCTTTAAAATATTATTCGGTGCAGTTGAGGTAACATAGTAACTATAAATTTTCATGGAATTCGGGCCCTTTACTAAAATATCACATTCATTCATTTTCGTCAATTCACTGACAGGAAAATTATGAAGCACGGCATAATAATTTCAATCTATTGTAATTCTATAAATTAAATATTCATTTGAAACATTAGGATATCCCCACAATTGTTATAAACCTACTTAGGAATACCTATTTACATATTACGTTCATAATTTTCAGTTCATTTCATAATTACGTGAAAAAAAAACAAGCATAAATCAAACCTCATAGATTGTTATCTTCAGTGTCAATTGGTATCAGATCAATCAATGAGGTGTTTCATTAATATTGTACTATACTTTAAAATATGTTTTATAAACAACATTGTTGCTCAAAAACATTGATGGGATATTTAAAATTGTTAAAAAACTCTTTCTCCTTTGAGACACAATGAATGCAGATGTAGTCGTTTAATTATATCTTCAAAATGGACATCATATAGGTGCTGCATTTTCATAAATTTTAAATAGTTAACCGTTCTATTTCTTTACGATCCTTTTTTTTCATAGCGACCGTTTTAAAACTTAGTTTCTAATTAAGGACCTACAAAGTAACAAATACATCGATTTTATATTGGGCTTACATTGAATTTTATTTTAAATTAAAAGTTTTCACCAATATAGTCAACATTTTACAGTACTCTTATCTGCATAATAGTTGTTTACGAAGGTGATGGCCTCCTCATTTGACGAAAATTCTGTCCTCCAAATGCAACTATGAGCTTAAGGAACAAAAAAAGTCGCTTGGGGCTAGATCTGGTGATTAAGGAGTGTGGCCAAGCAGTTCAAACTGTAATTTGTGGATTGCGCCATGGCACCCGCTGAGGTGTGAGATGACGCATTGCCTTTGTGTAACAATTCTTTTTTTCTGCAAATGTGGCCGTTTTTCTGCAATTTCTGCTTGTCAAGTAATGTGTAATATGCTCCTGTAATGGTTTTTCCTTTTTGAAGACTGACTATCCCAGAAAACAGTCACCATCAATTTCCCAGCCGAAGGAACAGCCTTTGCCTTTTTTGGATCCGATTCCCCCTTCGCAGTCCACTATATTAACTGAATTTTAATTTCTAGAGTGCAATAGTGTATACAAGTTTCATTTACAGTAATTAATCACTCAAAAATTCTCATTAATTGCGCCTAAGGTCAAAGTGTTGGAAATACACATTTTGGTCCAAACTGAGCAAACGTAGCATTCAACGCGTGGATAGCATACTCATGCCTAAATCTTGATTCAATATGTGACTAATACATTTTGGGACATGTTTATAGCCTCTACTATTTCTCTAATTTTAATTCAACGGTTGTCTAGCACCATTTGGTGAACTTTAGCAATGTTATTGTCAGTGGTTGCAATTTTTGAAAGTCCCGAATGCTCATTGTTACCCAAGGTGGTATGGCCACGTTTAAATTTAGCTACCCAAAATTTCACAGCGTCCAACTTGTCTTTGATTTGGGTGGGCATATTTCCTTTCAAAAACCAATATTGAATGACAGCTTGATAATAGTTTTTTTTTTCACAAACAACCTTAAACGATTGTGAAACAACTGTGTGTCCAAAATAGCTGAAATTTTGGTGAGTACCTTTCAACGCATGCACACACACTCCCCCACTTTTGTTGCCGAATGTTGCCATCTTCCTGTTGAGATTCGAAACTCCATAATTCCCATTTAAAAATGATGTTCTGGTCAGGCATCTGATAATGAAAGTGCCACAGGCGCAAGGTAGCTTTGAGGGTACCCGGAGCTAGCATGATTTAGAGTTGAGGAGCAAAATTTGTCAATTTCCAAACCCTTTGACCTGTAGATATCTAACATGTTTCTGCAAGTAAAATAGGGTATGCAAGATCTCACAGCTAGGCCCCCAAATGTCAGTTTCCAAACCGTTTACTCTGTATAGCGGTAATAATGTAAGGTTTGATGGATCATATTCCATCTCAAGTCATATCTCTTTTTACGAGCCGTAACTAACCAGAGATGAAAATGAAGCAACCCATCCTGAGTGCACAAGGCATTATCCAGTGCCGAAGGAGTCACATACCGTAATCACGAGTTAAAAATGGGGTGCGAAGCGACCCAAACCAAATAACTAATTTAGTCCTGTCAACGGCCATAGGATTGGGGCGGCTAAAGAATTATTTTATGTAGGGTTTCATATAATTAACAAGAATGGTTATGACACCTTGTAGCTATCATTTAATAGCAATTGCTTCTAAACATTGACCAAAACCTGACGTTTTACAGCTAGGCTAAAGTGAATAATTAATAAAAAAAATATATTTTTTAAAATTAATCAGGTTAACGTCGTATAAATGTATAAGAAATTGTATTTAACGAGAATGGCTATGACACCCTGTGACACCATATAATATCAACTGTTTCTACACAGTAGTGTAAATTATTTAACCAGATCCTGATATCTTACAGCTAGGCCCTACTGGCGTCATTAAAGGCATTCTCCCACCTAGACTACTCACGCCTGTGGTACCAATTTGTGATGGGTTGCTTTATTTCCTATCTCCACTTGGGCTTGACGCACTTTTAACCCATTCAATGTGGCGTTTTGGATGGCCATAGAGGCGACAGTAGGTTATTTTTTAGGGCTGATTAGATTTTATAATAAACATAAAAACATCAACGTTATGTTCATTCATTGTCATGAATGGTATCATTCCTTAAATACTATTTTAGTTTTTTTTGTAAATTTTGACTTGGTAGTAATGAAACAATACGGACATAATATTTCAATTTATAATAATTATAATGAGGCACTTAACATTCTTTTACATGTGTCTATTTGCATAGATTACTTTGTATTAATTTTAACTGGCCAGTAATAAATAATATAGTCCAACAACCTGCTGCCATATTTTTGAAATTCGAATACGATATTTGGGCTTTCTATCGAAATGTCAATGTTATTTATTAGTAATAAAAAATTATTGACTTTAATGTTATATAATAATATCTTTATTATCTGACCAGCCACCGATGTCATCTAATGGCTAAGGTTGTTTTTCAAGAGTATTAATTTACACACAAAAATTCAACTCTTTCGCATTTGTACTTTTTGACTTTTAGTTGCAACGGACGCACGGACAGACGGACGGCCAAAGGACAGAGATAGTAGCTTCTTATATATGAATGTATAATATATAGAAGTTAAAACAAATAGATTGAGAGTAAACTGCGACAGTGTATTATGGTCACATGCATCAATATTTTTACTATTTTAGCATTAAGTAAAATTTATCACCAATTGATATTAATACAATTAGCTATATGCGTAATCAATTTAGCATTTAACTAAACTGACAGCGCATGCATTTTAGCATGGTTAGTAGTCACTTTTAAGCTTAGCGGCATAGCCACTCTTGTTTTTAAAGTAATTTAAATTCAAAGCGCACAAAAATGATTAGGATTATAAATTTGTCTTTTAATTACAGAGTGAATTACTAAACACCACAATATTTGATTTGGCTTTCGAAGATGACAGACCTAACCTGTTCAACCTATTGAGAACTTCCACAAGCAACATAGATAATAATGTGAATGAGTTTCATTCAGGTACTTACTAATGTCTTTGCAAAGAACTATGCTATTACACATTATTGACATATTGACACATTATTTGAAGACAATCCAATCTAGAAGTTGAGTATTGGAATCCAATACTCAAGCCTGTGGTTTTACTAAAGGATCTCCATCTTAAAATATCGCCTCAGTTGAAATATAATAGCCACAGTGCAGAGATCTAATTACATATTTAATTGAATATCTTGAATAATTATTGCTGAAATTTATAAAGCTATTCCGGCCCATCATAACCAACATATTGCTTATCATTCTAGAGTATAAAGAATATATCGAATCATTTTCTACGATCCACCAAATGTTAATAATATTATTATCCTATTTGCAACAACGGTTTTTAGCATTGACTGGTCAAAGTTATACCTAATGACTACCATTATCTTTTAACTCTTAAAAACATGCATCTTATGATGCTGTTGCTACATCAACCCATTAAAGCTAATGCCTGGATTTTATTTGTTTTCGGTTTTGATTTATTTTTTTGTTCCAATTTATTGTTTTGTGTTGTTGCTTTTTATGCTTGAGAAAACAAATAATAATAAAAAACTACACTTTTTACATAGCTTTTAAACATATTTGATGTTGTTGCCATATGGCAACGTTAGGCACATTTGATAATTTTCTTTAAAATTGTCATTTTACTTAAAAATATGTTTTATCTATATAAATAAAAATGAAATGCTGTCCGTTGGTAATTGCATAACTCGAGAACGGCTGGACTGATTTGGCTATTTTTTAAAAATGTTTGTATAGTTCGAATGAGGTTTTAATAAAAAAAAATATGTAAAATTTGCATAGAAAATTGGTAAATTCGGGAAAATTTGACTGTATTCTACAAGTTATAGTCACTATGTAACGAAGATAACAAACTTGGTGTAAAAGGTGCTGATTTTAAAGTGCGAGCATTGGCTTACAAAACGTTGGTTCGTCCTACCCTTGAATACTGCTCATCAGTATGGGATCTTCACACCCAATATCTTAAAGACTAATTAGAAGCAGTTCAGAGAAAAGCAAGCAGCCATGTTTTTAGGCGTTTTAGTCAATATGATAGTTCATCTCAATTAATTTCAACTCTTAATTGGGAGCCACTAAGTAAAAGGCGTTTCGAATTCAGATTAACTAGTCTATATTAGACTGACGAATGAGCCTGCCTGGTCTGCTTTAAGATCCCAGCTCTCTAAGCCTCCTTATATTGGCCGTAATGACCATCCTTCCAAGATAAAACCTATCTTGAGGAAACGGAACATTGGGTTCAATTCGTTTCTTTCCAGAACAATTCGCCAGTGAAATACTCTTCATAGGTCAGTATTTGATCCTTTTCCCGGTTCCAAGGCCGTTTTAAGCGTAGGCTGCAAGTAGTGAAGCATTACTTATTTATTTTTTATTTCTTTCCTCACCTACTAAACTCAACAGTATCACCGGAGCTAGCTCCTAAATATTGTAATTACCCTAATAATAATAATAATAAACTTTGGTTACTAGCGCGTGAGATGGACAAACGACGACAACTATGTTCTTTCGGTGCAGTTGCTTGGCAACGGAGGTACCTCACAAGCGTGTGATGTTTGATAAAATTTAAAACTCAACTAGCGTCTTGAAGCAAACGGCAAGCTTTTTTATTTGCCGAAAATAATTATTTCGTGCATTCTATTGCATTCATTAACTGCAGGTAAAATGCATATTTAGACATTTTTCAAAAAAAATAATAATATATATATCTTGTCCATCTGTATATATAAAACAAAGTCGGGTTAGTTACACCATTTATAACTCAAGAACAGCTGAAACAATTTTTATGATCCTTGATTTGTTGGATTTGTCTCCGCCTCGATTTGTCTCCGATCTGAAAAAATCACAAAAGAATGACAAAAGTCATTTTCTCATACATTGTGCATGGAATGGCTTTTTTGATGATATCTGGAGAACAGATTGATATTGTATATTTATTGAATTTAATTCATTTTTTATTCATAATTCATTTAATTCAAACAATTGAATACCGAGGAAAATAATATCAAAGTTATTATTAGGATATGATATATATTTTTACTAGCTGACCCGGCCACGCGTTGCTGTGGCTAAAGTTTTTGTTATATTACATTATAGTAAACAATCTAAGAGGAACAATAAGAGAACATCAGTCACGGAGTCCACTATGCTTTTTCACACAGATGGTATTTGTAAAAAAATATGGTGATCTCCTTATTTGACTTTCTACTACTATAACCCTTTAGTACAATGAAATTATTTACGAACTAAGACGACAATGATGATGTTGGTATACAAATTCACTGGATTGAGATTGATTTGAAGGGGAAGTACGTTGAACACAATTAATTAAAATGTTCTTACACTTGATACTAAGCAGAAATCAATAGGTAAAAAATAAAAATTTATCAGATTTATTATTTCCATTTAATTTTATAACAAATATAAGTATATTACAGTATAATACAGTAAATAACATGTGACGCTTAAACTCATGAATGAGGTAGGCAAGGCAGACAGTCTTAAACTTTTAAACATTAATATCTTTTTTTTTGAATTATAAATACTTTCAATTTCAATTTAATTTAACACCAATCGGTGCACAATGTTTTTGGTTAACCTGTCTTTAGCTAACACAAATAGATTCGACGGTTTCCCAACACGTGAACACGCAACATATAGTTGCCCATGAGAAAAACATGGATTTTCCAAATCTAAACCACAAATGGACATTGTTTGACCTTGAGATTTATTTATAGACATGGCGAAAGCTAAACGAATTGGAAACTGTAGCCTTTTGAAGGGTATGGTAGAATCTGATGGTATCATCGGAATACGTGGCAGCAGGACCACTTTTCCTTTAAACTTCCCAGCCAAAATGGTTGCTTCAAGAATGTTTCCGGTGATCTTTTTGATGACCAAACGCGTACCGTTACATAATTGAGGTGGATTCAAATTACGGAGGAGAATAATAGGGGAACCAATCTTTAATCGAAGATTATGTGGTGGCATTCCAGGGATATCTAATGAATTTAAAAATTCAATCGGAAAATTTACACTTTCATTTTCATCAACAACAGTATCGATTGATTTAAAAGACATCAGATCGCCTGGTAACAACTGTTGTATCTGGAAGTTAATTTCGTCAACATCAACGTTTTTGGCTGCCAAAATCGCCCGTTGACTAAGCCATTCATGATTCAAATAATTATTCTGTATATCCGGGAAAATACTCTGAATCAATTCAGTTTTATCCTGAACAACAGTGCAAAAATTGTCTGGTAGTTTAATGCATTGCGTATTTGGTTGCAGTTTTATTTTACCGTTCCCAATATCTAGTAGTTGTTCGGAAAATATTAGTGCTGATGGATCATTTTGCAATTGTACTCGCATATTTATGGTCAATCGAAGTGTTTCAACACTTCGCCATAAGAATGATTGTTTCAAACATGCATTAATCTCATCCGCGAAAGTAGAGCGAGGTATAACCGGTAAGGTCTGCCGGAAGTCACCAGACAAAAGTAAGATAGCACCACCGAAAAGTTTATTATTGCTGTTTAAATCTTGCATAGTTCTGTTTAATGCTTCAAGTGAATATTTGTGTGCCATTGTGCACTCATCCCAAATTATTATAGAACTCTTCCGCAACACTGCAGCTATTCCACTATTCTTTTTGATGTTACACATTGCATCTGGTTTATTATGAACGTCCAATGGCAGCTTGAATGTTGAATGTGCTGTTCGCCCACCATCCAGTAAAGTAGCCGCAATGCCTGACGATGCTAATGCTAATGCGATTTTTTGTTGCGACCGTATTTTGGCAAGAATCAACGATATTAAAAATGTCTTACCGGTTCCACCGGGTGCATCCAAGAAAAAAAAACCGCCTTGTTCAGCAGCAACAGCCAGCATAATCCGATCATAAATAATTTTTTGTTCTGCTGTCAGTAATGGTTCACTGTTCATGATAATTGTTGCTAAACTTCCATGGTCATATTGATTTTCTCGTTGTAAATCGGTATTGACTAAGTCGGTGGCTGGACGATTAGGTGATGGCATACCATAATGATTAAGTGGTAAATTTGAAATAAGAACACATAAATCCTCGATCAAGACCAATGCTTCATTGTACATCTCTGGTGTATAATCTATGTTTTGGCATTGATTTGTTTGTCTAATTCGGTGCAAGATGTCTTCTGTCATACAATTTTTATATTTTTCCCACAAAGTTTGTGCTTGCGAGGGATAACATGTCGCCAAAATAATTGCAAACAACTGACGAATGTTATTCGGTGTTGATGTCAACGCAGCATCAGCAAGCGTTAAGTCCCAATGGTTATCGTCTTCTAGCAATTGCAGTTCACGACATGCATCCTGGTATGTATTGAATACTCGACCATTAGCTGTTCGTAAAAATTCAAAAGACGTTGGTCCGGGAACATTCACCAATAACAAACGTAAATAGAAGCACTCACGTTGCTTTGGATGTACCGTGTAAAGTCTCCCCAATGTCTTAGCTTTGAATATGCCTGTAATGGAAGGATGTGGTTTTCCTTGTTTCCGTGGCTCCCATTTTTTACTGGATTTGTTCCATGTGAAATAACGTGGAACATCACCATACACCAATGTCTTCGCGAATTGGCCAAAAACATCAGGTTTTTGACACAATGTAAAAAATTCAGTTAGAGTCGTTTTCGGAGCTTCGAACGCTCTTTGGAGAACATTTTCTTCAGTGAAGTATACACGTTGACCGTTTTCAAGATGTATTGCCAGATGTTGGACAGCAGGATCTCTTTCGTGGATGGGAAAGCTGAGAATATGCCAAATAGCTTCATTGCTGCTAATGTATCTGCCCATTTGGTATCGTGCTATTTCGTCATTTTTATTTATGTTTTTTACTTCAAATATGGCCAAATCACTGTCTTTGTTTACATATTTACAAATATACTTAATTGATTTAACAGAACTGCAAAGCTCAACATTGATATGAGCTTTGTAAGTTTTTGAAAGTAGTGGTGAGTATGGTACCACCCACTGATTATCAAACTCAACTTGATTTGGAAAGTTCGGCAGTCGCATTGTAAATGTGTGGCCACCATTCTCAGTACTTCTGCGGCGATACATTGGATAACCATCAATATCCGTGATCGTGTCATTCGTATGCGGCTTTGGGAAGTTTTTTTACATTTTCCATTTTCCATGCACGGTGACGTCATGTTGAAAACACCGCATGGCCCATGGATCATGTGTTTGGTGACAATATCAAATAATTCTTGATCAATTAATGGGTCTGGAATTTCGGCTGAAATTATTTGATCGATTTCTTCAGGACGGATTCTATCTTTAAGCCAAACCAAAATGTGGGCATGAGGCAAACCTCGCTTTTGCCACTCTATCGTATACAGCCAACAACGTGTGATACCAAAAATTGTATATTTAACAATAAAATCAATTAAGGATTTCAATTTTTGTTTAAACACACGTGCAGTTAAATCATGACGATGAATGGCTTGTTGTCCTGGCAATAGTAAAGTTTGTATCTCTTCCCAATTCGGATTACATGTGAATGTAATAAATAAATCCGGTCGGCCGTAATGACGTACGTAAGTCATCGCATCTTGTATGTATTCCTGCATGTTCCGTGGACTGCCGATGTAGCTTGAAGGTAAAATGAAAGCATTACCGATGTCATTGGGATTTAAATTTCCATCGATGTTTCCAGCAACAGCATCTCGTAAGTGAATATATTCTTCCGATCGTAGTTTTGCCTGGTTGAATCGAAGGAATCGCAAGCGTTCGCTTTCGACCTTAGCATACATATCAACAATGTATTGATGGAACAGCTGACGATATCGAAGGATATAATTGTCTTGATGTTGTCTAACCATTATTCGGTGTGCGTAGTAGTTCATTGAGCTAACTTTATTATTTCTGTAATCACCTAAAAAAATAAATAATAAAATGCAATACGAAATTAAAATCTATACATACAGTAAGAAAGTAAATAGATAATTGTCAAATTTACCGGTATTTGGATCATACTGATTGATATTAAGGTGATATTCATCTTGTCCTTGCCAAAATATCAATGGATATTGTAGTGCGTCATATGAACGGTGTAGATCCGAAATCGTACTGACAGTGTTGTCTCGCCGTGTAATGTTTATAGATCTTTTGTCAACTGGATCACCAACCATGATAACAGCAACCTCATCAACAGTTGGAGCGTTGAATCTACCAGCATGTTCACCTAATGGTACTTTGTCGGCTTTTATGACGATTTGATAATTGTCATTTTGCAGTCGTGGCGAAACTCTTTTGATCAATTGAATTAGTTGATTGTGATCTTCTAAAAAATTTCCAATAATATCACAATTGCTCTTTCCTCTCCTTGTTCAATAAAATTATACAGGCACCGAGTCGTCACGCGCTCTTCACAATCGCCCATAAAATAAAAAGGTATCGACATCTGTCAGTTTTATGACTGCCAAATAATAACGGACAAAAAATTAGCAATAAATTAAAATATGACGATTTGATAATTGTCATTTTGCAGTCGTGGCGAAACTCTTTTGATCAATTGAATTAGTTGATTGTGATCTTCTAAAAAATTTTCCAATAATATCACAATTGCTCTTTCCTCTGCTTGTTCAATAAAATTATACAGGCACCGAGTCGTCACGCGCTCTTCACAATCGCCCATAAAATAAAAAGGTATCGACATCTGTCAGTTTTATGACTGCCAAATAATAACGGACAAAAAATTAGCGATAAATTAAAATTGCGACTATAATTTGAGATTTAAACTATCCTATCTCTCAAGTGCACATCGAACTGCACATGGTGTTCAAATTTTATTATAATCGGTTAAGTGGTTTAGGAGTCCATTGAGGACAAACATTGTGACACGAGATTTATATATATTAAGATTTATCAACGAGAGTGAAACAGGATAAAGCAATCTATACATAAGTCAACATGACATTTATAGAACATAGTTCGTATGATTGATTTACATTCTTTTCGAGCTCATCATTTTTTCTTTTCATCTGCATGTTTGACAAAGTCTACTTCTTGGTCAAATCTTATTGATTGGGTGACGCAACTGATGCAGATGGCCTTCATACTCCTTTAGGCAATGACTGATGTTGCTGCAAAAAGACAAAGACATTTACCAAATCCCTTCTAAATTTCAGCTGGGATAAAGATTTCCTCCCGGTTTTATCATACAACAGCGAAATAACAAGTAAATACCACTTTTTTAACCAATTACCAATTCAGTAACATGCCACATTTTGATCCATTTGATCAGTTTCCCCTATAAATTTATTATATCTTGCGATTAATCTTGGTTGAGGTATCATAATATGTTTCTTCTCTTTTTGAGAAAATTTTTTACTTGGCTAGCAGGTTCGAAGATGAGATCATGGTATTAACTGCATTATCTATTAAAAGAACCCATCTCTTTTCTCTATTGCTTTGCTGATATATCCATGTTTTTTTTATTTTGAAATGGAATAAATATGCGTCCAAAATATTTAACCATGATAGTACGATGAATTTTCGTCATATACAAGATTTTCCATACATTGTTTTTAATTATCTCTATTATATGACGTAATTTCCAGGCTTGATTCCCTTATATCATCTTTTTTGTCCCAGAAGTGTCATTTTGATGGTAAATTATTATTCCACTAGATGGAGCGCAATGGCGGTCACAGTTGAGAGAGATCTTCTTTTTACTGTATAGTTTTGTTCCCTCTGTAATTCCGGCTTATTTTACAACAGTGACAAATACTGTCAAAAGCAAAGGAAGGATAGTAGTAGACTAAACACCCACCCTTTTCCTCGACGGCAATTCTGAATTCACTTGTAGGTATTGTGTCACACTATGGTGAGGCAGGTAGGTATTTAATATGTATTGGAATAAGTATTGAGAAAGATATGGTAAATGAATGGGAAATTCAGCAGAGTAATGTCACTGTTATTATTATTGAAAACGGCATAACACCGCTATGACACAGCGGATTTCATTTGCATATTTCATATGTTAGGATCTGGGCAGTTCAAATGTAATTCATACTAACTAGCTTCCACCATCAATTGTTCTATAAATTCAATATTGATAAACTTTTGGAAAATTTCAATTCTAAACAAATTCTTATATTAGGAATAATCCAGCATCGTAAATGAAGAAATTCCTTCAACTTCAATAGCATATTTATGCTATTTTGGTTTACTTTCTAAATATTTTTTTCTAAATATGATCAACTTCTTGCTTTTGTCTGGAATCTGCCACTGCCTAGAAGGAACCGAACCAAAATTAGGTGCGGACGCTATCTGCGTCTGCAATATAAGCAGAATTTGGCTCAGCTGCAAACCATCTTCAACACCTTTCCAGTCAATATTTGCAAGTCTATTTCAGCATTAGCTAGTAGATGTCGAAATGATAAGTTTTCCATACTAAAAATACAAATATAAACGTATATCGAATATTTAGCGCCAGAATCCTCATAAGTATCTACCGACAGGTTTTTGGTGATTCTATGAAAATATCTTCATTTGTTAGTATATCCATAGCTGCAGCTTGGGAAAAACCGTTTTCTGTAATAACAAAAATAAAATATGTATACACCTGGTGTTGCCTTATGGCAACACTAATTTTTAGGTGACTACAGTTCCAACAATATTTTCTAAGTATGCTATACAGCTTTTATCGAAACATGTTTCTAAAACTTTATTCGAAAAATCAAGCCTAAACAATATACAGGGTGTTTGGTGCATCGTTTGTCAAAATGAATTGACCGAAAGAGGGGGTCATTTGCTATGTCTTGAGGTGCAATAACTTTTTTTTAGCCCCATGGTTTTTTTTTATTTTAACATTTTATTATTTTTTTGAAAAATTCCAGAATTCAGCATATAAATTTAGATTTAAAAAAAAGTTATAGGTATAGCACCCCGATTAAATTTTTATTTGTATGTGCACTGTGGTATGGTTCTATGAAATTCAGTATTACTTGCGAATACTGTCTAGTTTTATTTTTATTAAATCATAAATTTTTTGGCAGAGGTAAAAATAATTTTAAGGCTCAGCTTTACATTGCAATTAAAAAAAAACTTAAAACGATCATGATCTTCGAATTCTTTAAAAAACTTCTTCTGTTTATCCCCTTTCCAACGGTATGCATTATGCCATAGAAACCTGCTAATAACTTTACTAATTTACTAAATTTGCGTATCGGGACACATCGGGTTGATATTCGATATTCAGGATGACAACTTGTTTTTGCGGAAATAACATGGGCGAGACAGGTAGAAAGTACTATCTCACCCTTGCGCTGTAAAATCTATCTATCTTCTTCTTACATAGGGTACTGATGTTCCTCGAATTTGAAATTAAAAAACAAAATTCCCTTATTATTCACCTCGCCCTGTCACAAATCTTGCTCGAATTGGTGACCTCTGTTGTGTATGCATGCACGACTTCTTACAGATACATTGCATACAGATGTGGATGATCCCGACTTTTTAAGAAGTATTCTCTGGACGGATGAGTCCAAATTTACTAAAGAGGGAATTCTTAGTTTACACAACCTTCACCACTGGTCGCCGAAAGATCAGAACCCACATGTGAAAAGACAAAGGTCATTCCAGAGAAGGTTTAGCATAAATATTTGGGCAGGAGTTATAGGAAATCATGTAATTGGACCACACTACTTACCTAATCATCTCAACGGGGATAATTACCTTGAATTTTTACATAATGACTTGCCCGAATTGTTAGCTGCGGTGCCAATTTTCCATCAAGAGAGACGTATTGTGTTTCAAAATGACGGTTATCCCGCACACTGGAGATTATCCGTCAGGGATTACCTTAATAATGTATTCCCTAATTCATGGATTGGGAGGGGTGGCCCTATTCCATGGCCTCCACGTTCCCCAGACCTAACTCCATTAGATTTTTACGTGTGGGGACGGGCCAAAGAACTTATATACGCCACAGAAGTTGAAACTAGGGATGATTTAGTTCAACGCATTGAGCAGGCTTTCGTCGTTATTAAAGAAGAAATGCGTTTACACACCACTACAGTGGAAATAAGGCGAAGATGTCGCGCATGCATACACAACAGAGGTCACCAATTCGAGCAAGATTTGTGACATTAAGAATTATAAGGGATTTTGTTTTTTAATTACAAATTCGAGGGACATCAGTACGCTATGTAAGAAGAAGATAGATAGATTTTACAGCGCAAGGGTGAGATAGTACTTTCTACCTGTCTCGCCCGTGTTATTTCCGCAAAAACAAGTTTTCATCCTGAATATCGAATATCAACCCGATGTGTCCCGATACGCAAATTTAGTAAATTAGTAAAGTTATTAGAAGGTTTCTATGGCATAATGCATACCGTTGGAAAGGGGATAAACAGAAGAAGTTTTTTAAAGAATTCGAAGATCATGATCGCTTTAAGTTTTTTTTTAATTGCAATGTAAAGCTGAGTCTTAAAATTATTTTTACCTCTGCCAAAAAATTTATGATTTAATAAAAATAAAACTAGACAGTATTCGCAAGTAATACTGAATTTCATAGAACCATACAACAGTGCACATTAAAATAAAAATTAAATCGGCGTGCTATACCAATAACTTTTTTTTTAATCTAAATTTATATGCTGAATTCTGGATTTTTTCGAAAAAATAATAAAACGTTAAAATAAAAAAAAACCATGGGGCTAAAAAAAAGTTATTGCACCTCAAGACATAGCAAATGACCCCCTCTTTCGGCCAATTCATTTTGACAAACGATGCACCAAACACCCTGTATATAACTTAGCAATAACTGTACTTACGCAAAAATAAATGCCATTTTTTTATTCGGTTTAAATTCTCAAAAAATGATCCATCGTGCAAGCAAAACGGCTAACTCCAAACTAAAGGAATGTTCATCTCAAATATATTTTATTTGATAATGCACAAAATAAGCTACACTTCTCCCCTTTACTCATCATTAGCAGCATCCCAGATTTTTTAAAACTAGACATCGTATGTCGTTGCCATATGGCAGCTTATGGCACTAATGGGTCAAGTTAAGTTAAATACAAAATACTTAAGATAAAAGAAAAATAATAATAATAACATCCAATTATTATCTTAAATGGCTTTGAATATCTAGAGCAGCTTTTGAATATTTCTAAAAGTATGCATTGGACATAATTTATTTTTTCTTCTCTAGTAATAAGTGCCATTTTGTGGGTTATGATATGACTGGAATAGCTCAAAATGTGCGCCTTTATTTTAGTATAGGAACAAAACGATATTTTAATCCATATTTAAAAGACAAAGAATATCTATGTATTAGGAGGTATGCAAAAGAGATTTACATAAATACCAGAATGCCAAGAAAGGCTATCTATGTAAAATTGCTTGCACAATAGAGACAAAGTGAACATATTAATTTGATTGAGGCTTAGAACTTCAAACATTAAACTTAGTAATTCAGTGAATCTCTCTAAAACAACCTTTTTAATAATTCTCCAATAGAGTTGTCAATAATTGGTAAATTTTGCCCTGATACATTTCTTGAATTAAAACAAAAATCCATGTATTAAAAATACTGAAGATATATCAGCTCTTTATCGGCTTGAAAATAATAATGCTGTATGATATTTTAATATATACAATATTATCTAAAGCTATAGTTCCACAATTTATTTATATTTCTTTCAGCTAATCAGTTTTCCTTCGCATGTCACTTGAAGCGGGGTGCTCTTGATTTTCGAGAGGAGCCATCATATGAAGTTGTTAATTTCGTTGGATATTTTCGTGAGTATTCATAATTAGTAAAATTACAGCTTAACCTATCTGCTTCGAACATTATAGTCATATTTCGCCATTTAATTGCATTTAAAATTATTAGATTTAACTTTAAGATTTCTTTTTTTTTACATGTTTCTATTTGCGTATTTTTTTACATGTTAACTGGCCAGTAATTTATTTATTTTATTTATTCGTATAAACCAAAATACATATACGTACAGAGCAGTAGTAATAGTTCAATGCCTATTTAATGTAACTAACAAGCGGCCGGCACCTACTGCACTGATGTTCTCTGCCTTGTTAATTAGATGCTGTCTGTACCAAAGAAGGTAGTGACCGTCGATTTTTGTTAATTGAAATTATTTCGGTATTAAACTAAAAAGAAAACTTTTGAAAAAGTTACGTGCGTAAATAAACTATAAGAATAAATATTGCAAATTTGTAAAACATTTGCATAATAAAAGGTATATATATTTATATAATACATAAGCGAGTATAAATACACACATATATAGGGTGATGATTTTAGAGGCGTGGTTTTCAAGAAGAGATAAAACGTATATAATTTAATGTTATGGCTAAGAATTTAGTTTTATTATAAAGATAAGGGTTTGCCATTATGTTTTAAAAATGATTTCGGGTAAGTGGCCGCCGCGGCTGACTCGAACAAATTCCAGCCGAGAGGCCCAATTTTCAACCACTTTTTGCAGCAAGTTGGGCCATATGTCAGCAATAACGCGCCGAATATTCTCTTCCAAGGCGTTAATCGTGTCCGGCTTATCTGCGTAGACAAGCGACTTCACATAACCCCACAAAAAATAGTCCAGCGGTGCTAAATCGCACGATCTTGGAGGCCACGCCACAGGCCCACGACGCGATTTTTACTTTATTTTAGAGTGATTTAAAAAAAAATTTGAGTGATTTTTTCTAAATTTGCACTATTTGCAAACGTTGTTCAGGAGTAAGTCTATTCATTATGAAATGGCAAACCAAACTGAGCATAAATCAAGTGACAGCTGTCAAAAACACCAACTACGAAAAAAGTAGTGCCAGATTGAAAACCACGCGTCTAAAAAAAACACCTATACATATATACATAACTTAGATATAGTAAAATTGTATAATGTATTGCTTAAATACCGTATTTAGATGATTCCTTATGTTATAATAGGCGTTCGCCGTTAGCTTACATTATTACTAATATAAAAGTCTGACAGTATTGATATTTGGAGAATTCGAATGCTTTTTAATATTTTTACAGATTGAAAATTTTCAAACAAATTATATAACCAAAATGTTCAAAGAATAATTAATACCGAATGCACAGATAGTTGCATCGCTTGAGGTAATTTAATTAGCGTATTACAATTTATTATAATTTTACACAGGTTTCAGCAGTGACACTCTTGAGGCGGATGAACTGGTTTCAAACACATTTTCTAGACCCATGTAAGTAAAATGGCTGTAATTGACATTACCTATGATTGTGAAATGCACGCTCCATTTTATTATGGTAATACAATAGCACAACCATTTTCGATGGAGATGTTTCTGGAATTCGTTGTAATCAGACATTTTTTATTGTCCTATTTGAAATATTTACAAGTAGTTATTATAAATCATGTATTTTCACTATCAGTGAAAATAGATTTATCTCATGGTTAGATTCTCTTCATACCACATGTTTTTTCTTTTCTGAATAAGAATATGGTAACGGGACACAGGGGAGGCTGTAGAACAGCTCGAAGATTTGCTACCTCCTGGTACTGCTGGTACCAACATTTACCCTACTTACCAGTCTCCCTAATTCTATATCCATTTGGTGCACATGTTTGTAATCTTGTAGGAGAATGGTTTTTGTAAAGTTTTGATCATAACAACTCTCAGGTATAACCTAAGCAATTAATCCCACCAAGAAGTATATAATTAACAATCATCCTGTTATCTAAGCTACATTAGTGATGCGGTGAAGAAGTCTGTTATGCAAAACCTAAAAAATTCTAACTTTAAAGCATACAAATCTTTGACTCTTGATTGCTGCTCATTCATATATCTAATGCTCAAAACCAAATTGGAGGCAATACAAAAAAAGCAGGTAGATGATTAAGCAACAGTTTTACTGATAAACCTTCATGGTCTAAAATTAGCTCCTGCGTGTTAAGCCTTCTTATATCTGTCGCAATGACCATTCTGCCAAAAAAAAAATTAAAAAAATGTTATTTAATACCCTACATGCATCAGAGTTGGATACCTTAACTTCTTCCAAGACTGTTGTGATCTTGGTAGTATAGCTGTGAGCCCATCTCAATCCACAGACTTTTTGTATAAGTGATGCTTTATACAATATTGTTAAATATACATACACATGCATAATAAGCAAACAGCATCTACTTACGTAATAATAAATAGGGTTTTGAATAAATTATACATATATTGAATATACTAAAGAAAAGATATTTTTATAAATTATAATTTAGACTAAAGTATAATTTAACGTGTGCGGACTGGTATGGGTTGGAGCGATTGACTATTGACCCAGCGGTTGCAGTTAATAATAATTAATAAGTTCATTCTGGTAAAAACATTTTGATTTCCTCCATTTTTAAAAAAATCACAAATTTTTATATCCGAGTATACAAAAATCTGGTTTTGACCAAAGGATTGTCTTCATAAATATTATTCAGAAGTCCACACCTGTTTAACGAAACTAATTTTCTCTTAATAAATGCCTTCATTTTTGTTCCAGCATTCTTATAATTAATGCTGAAGGATATGTACGGGTGTATGTTTTGGCGTAAGATCCATACCGGTGTATGTTTTTCCTAAAATATAAATATCTTAGTTATTTATTTCACGGGGATTTCAAATAATTGAAATAATTTAAAAGAGATCAATTTTGAAATGGATGACTTTTACGCAGATTGTAATCCAGATTTTTTTTGTTCAAATGGTTACAATTACAATGTGCTTATAAAATGGGTTATCTTCAATTGTATTTTTATGCCATATATGAATTTAATCTCTTTTGACAGTAAATTATTAAATAGGTAATGTGAGTTAAGTCGATTAAAAACTTATTTTTATATTTCTTCCAGGTTAATATTTGTGGCTACCGGCCGACTACAAACACCTCAACTCATCAGAGAAATGTCAGTTGTTGAATCATCTAAAAGCGAATTCACATCACGGCAAAGCTTGGAATGGAAGTTCCTCTTTCTAGATCATCGAGCACCACCTATAATTGGATATCTACCATTCGAAGTACTGGGAACATCCGGATATGATTATTATCATTTTGATGATTTAGAAAAAGTAGTTATTTGCCACGAAGCATGTAAGTTCATTGATTAACTCTTTTTTCCATGGTTGCTTCCATAGTAATTAAGTCTTGGAGTAAATACTAATAAAAAAAGTTTACTCTTATATTCCTTTTTTTTTTAGGTCATACGATATCAATCTTAATCATTTTCCCATAAATAATTGTCTAGGAAGTTACTGATCCTAATCAAACTCGTTAGGTTACTAATCAAGCTGGTGACTAGGTGTTGGGTAGGTACATGGTGAAATATTTTTGTGAATTTTTAAGAGATCCAAGAACTCAAAAAAATTCAGTAAACATAGAAAAGTAACGTAAAGTATTTTATTTAATATAATTATATACAAAAAAATATTCGGATTACCTACCTATTTATTAGAGAACATTATATTCTTAAGAACAATATAAGGCAGATTGGTAAAGATTCTATAGCCTCAGGTATTGGGAAAAGTATTGTGATATATATTAAATCTTAAGGGATTCCTTATATATGTACAAAGTTTTGAGCATATCCAAACGGCGCAAAAGACAGTTTTTCCAAAAGGCTAATAAAATTATGCTCAATAACTTCACAGTTCATCTCAAATGGATCACATAATACTGCTCACTGTGTTTCCTTGAAACACCTTTCTATGAAAATATTGAATCAGCCATTGCAAATAGCATTTCTTTCCATCTTATTTTACAGCTCGTCTAAAAATACACTCAGGGTTTTTAAACTGCTGGTCTTCATGATCGGTAACTTCAGCGTAACAAAATGTAAAATGTAAACCGTCAAACGTTAGCCATTTTTTTTTTACTATAATGCAAGTCATAATATTCATGATAGAATTTATTTCCGCTGCCAATGTCCTTTTTTACACCTCTTCATGCTAAAATCGAGGGTCATTTTTAGTTAAGTTTATTTTAAGTTAAACTTATTTTTAAGTTTTTTTCATTGAGTTTAAGTTATCGTTATAATTTACTCCAAATAAGTAGATTCACAACATAATTGCATTAGTTTTAGTGTATAACCTTTCCGAAGATGCAAACTATCCAACAGTGAAAACCCCACTAAAACCCATTTAGTGATTTTGGAGGAGAAGTGTAACAAAGCGAAAAGCAACTCTCTTTTATAAGTAGTAGTAGTAGTAGTAGTGTAGTGGTGAATAGCACTACTGCTATTAAACAATGAATTTGTTTTAAAGTTACAAAAAAAAATAATGTAAAATAAGGCTTATGGATGAAACATAAACCCAATCTTCTCAGTATGTAGAAAAACCAAAGAATATCTGCATTCACAGAAAAAATTGGTGGTAATGCTAAATGTTTTCCTAAACTATGTTGAACAAGGAGTTTTAAAAGGATTAAGAGATACGGTGAAAAGACAATGACTTGTTTGTGGCAAAACGGTTATTGATTGTTTTAATAATTTTATTTAAACTTGCATGTCAAGAATAAAGTAAAAAATATCTGGTTCTAAAAATAAATTAATAAACTTTAGTGATGCAGAAAGGAGAGGGTACATCATGCTACTATCGTTTTCTAACCAAAGGACAACAATGGATCTGGCTACAAACACGTTTCTACATTACCTACCATCAGTGGAGTGCTAAGCCCGAATTTGTAGTTTGCACTCATAGGGTTGTCAGGTATGAATTTTTTTAAGTTCAGTTCAGTTCTGTATATTTATAATTATTGGCTAATAATTATTAGTTAACGGTTGGTAATTATTGGTATACTATCATGGTTTAAGCACAAGAATAATTACATAGGAAATCCCAAAAAAATATATTTATTCACTATTATTACAGTCCATGATAATTTTTTTTTTTTTTGTCTTTTTATTTGTAACTACCTGACTTAAAATAATGGCTGATTATAGACTGAAATTTGAAAAACGCGGTGATAAGAGTAACATGGTTTAAAAATAACAGTCTAATACACACTTTTCTTACAATCCACATCACACTTTAACTATTTAAAGTAAGATGGTATTGCTTCATAACATCGGTTGAGAAAACACCCAGTAGCTGCAAACTCCAAACAGTATTGTTTCTATGCTTTTTTTTCTTAGTACCATTTTCAAAATATTTCTTTCTGGTTGGAATTATTTAGGGTAAGACTTCATGGACTAATATTGAAATGATAGTGTTGCAAAATGCAATGTACGCTTGCTTGATTTTGACATTACTGTCTCACGAGCCGCAGCCAAACACATTCCTTTGTAGTTTTGGGGTTATGCAATATTCGGTAGTGGATATAGGGTGCAATTCAATTCCCGTGTACCATTTCCTTTACAGAGCTATTGCACTTTTATCATCCCCTTAGAGCCTTCTAGACCTATAATAAAGTTAAGTATGTTTTTGGGTGCGATGGTTTGTATGTCTTCAGGGTTAATAAGATGATTGCTTAGCTGATATCTTTTGTAAATTAGAGGCCCTCATTCACGGAGTAAGTGTATCGGGATTTCTGGGTTTTCTTGGTAGATCCTGACCTGACATTGGTCGATAGGCTTAATTTGTGCAGATGTTTGTTCAGCTTGCAGTGGCCCGTTAAGGTTCTGGTTAGGATCCTTAGTTGGTTCCGGCTTAACTCCAATCGGCTCAGGCTCCAATCAAATCCAATCAGGCTTAGCTCAGAGTCTTTTTTGCGATAATCCTACTATGAGTTCTTTGGTTTACTTTTGTCCGGGCATTTCTTGCCATTACTTTAGGCTTTGGTTTCTAGCTCAGGTTTTTAGCAGTCTGTTGATAGTGCTATTTGCTAAGCCACAAGCTGGTTCTGGGCCGATCATAGGTATGCTAACACATTTTCTGGCCAGCTCAAATGCTTTTTATTTGCCATCAATAACTGAACGACTTGGTACTAACATAGTTTTGGGGTTAGGATATCTTTTTTCTTTTCGGCTTGTGAATGTTTATGTTCTTTAAGAACGCTGCCGGTGGAAGTCTTGCATAGTTGCATCTGCTTGAAACTTATCTAAAGTGAAGAGTGTAAGTAAATTAATTTCAAGTTTCCTTTTAAACAAGTTTTGCACTTCAACTACGACATTCCTACACTTCCTTACCAGACACCTTCATTTTTCAAAGTTTAGTCTGAAAACTGCCATTATTTTGTATGTAATCAATAAGCTGTTCAATCCGGGGATTTAACTTGGGCTATTTCTTAATTTTAACTATTCTTCTAATAATGCTACTCATTTCTTGTTTCTTGAACTATATTAAACTAAATGCGCTTACATCTTAGTTCTGAACCTTAAATAGGTTATCCAGATAACATATTCAGCTAAAATATAAAGGCTTCTAATTAATATCTGATAAAGTCGACGGTCCCAAAGAAAAGTATTGTAACAAAACAAATTAACAAAATTCATCAACAACAAAGTCATTTTAACAAAATTTAGTTATGATTTTTTTGAAGTTTCACTTGAATGAAGTTTCAAATGAAATATGAAGCTAAACGGTTGACTTTTCGTTCAATGTACCCTAATATGGAATATAAAGTTTTCTTACTCAGCTTGCCATTTTTTTCACAAATTCCAAAATAAATATATATATATGTACATACTACACTTTTCTCTGTTTATATTTGAACCATCGCATTTACAATATTATATCTTAGTCAAAATACTAATTTATTCAGTGCTAGACAGATACAATAGGTTAGTGCTAGACAAACACTAGGGGCGAAACATGTAACTAAAGTGTACTGGAAAAACATTGTATCTGAGAAACATAATTTTGTCTTTTCTTCGGCATTATAGAAGTTATCTTAAAACTATGTCAAACAAAAAGAGAAAACCGGTGTCAGTAATCAGTAGTAAGCTACGTATTGCAAAACCCCGAAACCAGAACCAATAACCACAATTTTTTTCTTTGCTTCATTCGCTAATCCCCTCGCCCAACTTGGTAAATGCATAAAGGACATGAAAACTGGATAACTGGACTTAAATATCTATAATTAAGTATTATAAAAAACCTTATTACGTGTAAAAAGTAAAAGTATTATAAAACTTCAATCAACTTCACTTTGTAGCACAAATTCATCCAAAAATCGCGGGCAAATCCAATTTCTACTTTTGCACAATTTTTTTTAAAAATCTGGTAAATAGTTTTCGATATATCAAATGATCGAACAGATGTACGAAATTCTGATGATATGTTTTTAAGATGTTAACCCGAAGAACTCCATGATTTATTTTGAATTACTTATACTGGAAAAAATGAATTAAAATGGGGTATCTTATAGGCACAGACACGGATAGTGTATGTTTCAGTTAGCATCACTCCTATTCTTACAAATCCTTTCTAAAGGATACATCGGCACTGCATTCTATGCAAATAATAAATTTGTTTTAGTTGTGAAAACCTCGTAGTCCATCATCACTTGTGGTCTAGTACAATTTTGGGTATGTTGATTTGTATGTCATTCCCACATTCCACTATTAGTCCACATTTTATTTCCATTACCTTTTTACTTTTACGGTAATTTACATTGACCTATAAACTTTCAGCTATGCCGATGTTATAAAGCAGCTGCCGAAGGAGCAACCCACACCTGAGCTAGAAAATGTCAACATTGTACTTGAGCCACCACCCGCCACTCCACAAGATACTAAATATTTTAATGACGTAAATCCTCGACCTTCACACTCACATTCGCAGATGTCTGAAGGTTAATTAAATGTTTTTTAATCTTGCCTTTATTATTTGCATGTGTTGTAATTCATAAATCATATTTAAATGTATAATGTTTTCCAAATGTATTTTTAATTCCAAATACAAGAATAACTTTTTTTTATTTAGTCAACTAATCATTTTACCAGCAAAGTAACCGGTTCCTTTCATGTAATTTTTATCCATAATTCAGGCGCAGCGTGGTCGCAATCATCTCGATCGTCACATCACTCTACTTCTGGCAATATGTCACAATGTGAAAGTGCTGCCAGTTCAAGGGCTACTCAAATGACGAGTGGTCATACTCACAACTCTGACATAATCACCATGGAGTCTGTTAGCAGCCGCCATTCCAACATGAACAGCCAAGTATGACGATTTTATTTAAACACATCCAATAAAAAAGTATATTTTTTAGCAATTAGTAATTATTGTAGACACGAAATAATTATTTTTTCTGTTATTATATCAAGGGATCTGGCAGAAAGGGAGTAACAGAAGTTGTAAAATTTTTAAGTGGAAGCAAAAAGAACATTCAAAATGCGTTAACTTTGTCCTATTAACAGCTGATTTATTGGTATTAGTAATTTATGGTTTATTCTTTGTAGTTGACCTGTTTAATTTATTTACAAATACTTCAAGGTTTTTGGAAAGTTATAACTGACCCTCTTTCTGCACAACATAACATGACACCATCTGCAATGTTTTTCCGTGAGTATGTAATTATTAGGATTTAAATAATATTGCAAATTTTCATAATAAGGGTTCTATTTCAAGGGTTTAAGGGAATTCTAAAAATAAAAATTATTTTTTTTCTAAATTATATTGAAAAATAATGTTGACATGAATATTTTCAAGATTAATAAAGGTGGAAAACATGGCTTCAAAAATGAACAACCCTCATTCTCAATATTATATTGACTCATCATACTGTATAGATCTTGGCATTATAATCTGGAATTACTTAAAATACACACACGAATACACACACATCCTCAACATCTCAAAGGAGGTAAATTCTGTTTTACACCTAATTAGAAAAGCATTCCACTTTATAACTTCTGAAATGTTCCTCATAAACTACAAATCATATGTAGGCCAATCCTAGAAAACTTTCAACGCGTATGGAGTCCATACTTTTGTAAAAGATATCTGTTGTAAAGGTGCAACAACGGTCTACCAAGCTTCCTTTAGGCTTCAAGAATTTGAAAAGAAAGAAAGAAAGTTACAAAGAAAGTTAACATCACTGGAAAAACGAAGAGAGCGAGATGAAATCATAGAGACTTTTAAGATTGTAAAGGAATTCTATACCTGTTACGAGCTTAGAGACATTTTTACCTTCAAGACTAATACGCATGACTAATCGCAAGACTACGTCGGCATGAGTTAAGTTTTCTTCAAATCTAACCCAAAATAGAACTTTTTGTCTAACTGAGTGGTTGATTCTTACTCAAAAGAGCACAACCAACAAAAATATAGGTTTATCAGCTGTAAAGCTGCCTGCCTACCTTTAAAGTAATAATAATGACTAAAGACCTATTAGCAATATCAACAAAGAAATACAAATATTTTGATTAACCATCCCTTGCATGCTGTTCATCCGTGTGGGATTCATACTCTCTATTCAGAACCGTGTGATAATGCAGTCGGAAAATTGTGGTACAATTATTATAAGTTTTGTAATTATAGCGTAACTAGCTTCTTTATGAAAGTACGAGTATTCTTGTATCTCGTATTACATTTTTCAGAGATCGCACCACCAATGCAGCTCGAGTGGTCATCAGTGCGATGCCAAAAATGCAGTTCCCATGAGTCAAGCGGCACTAATAGTACAACAGCAGATATCTGGACATCAGGATATGCGAGTTCAAGTGATCCCTCAGCAGTGCATCCAGTACTTGGATTCCGCTTATGTGGCCGCAGTTCCCATTCAGCCGATGTACCCTAATCAGGCTATTGTACCTGTGATTCCACCTGTTGGCCCAGAGGTAAATCATTAATATAAAACATTTATTAAAATGAAACGAGAAACTTAAAACAATAATATTAATTTCAAATAACAATTTAGTTCAAATTCATTTAGAGAATTACCTTAGACCATGACCATGATAAGCAACATACATATGCTACATATGTTGTTTAGTGTTCAGATAAGATTACCAATATGAAACCCGATAAATATAGGAACAAGACATTTTCAAATATATATATATATTTGATGATTGTTTTTTTAATAGTGGCAAATTGCCTGAATAGATAATGACACTTTTGGCGCTGCTGTTACAATGATTATCTTCATATGTTATAGCAGCATTCAAAATGGTTAAATTCAGTTCAGACCCCTAAGGTGGGTGACCTGGTTCTCGTGAAGAAAGACAATCTTCCTCCTTTACGATGGCGTCTTGGACGACTAACTGAACTCTGTCCAGGAAAGAACTCCGTTGTTTGTGTGGTAGGTCTGATCACGTCCAGTGGTCCATTACTTCGCCCAGTAACACGGCTATGTCCCTTTCTGTCTGAGGAAGAATAATTGAGTGCTTAAGTTTCCTTTTTGTTGATATAGTATCAGCTTGTAAATGTATATCATATCTTATCCGTGATTTGAAATGTCCTTGTATTATTTATAATTAAATTGTTCCTAGCTGCCCGTGGCAACCAGGCTGTTGTAGTAAATATTGCACTGTCGGCAGCAATCATGCTGTTCCTTGATAATATCTTAAGTGCTTACCATGAGATCTTCTAGGTAAGTGCTTTGGCTAAGATAAAGGCCTATGCCTTTCTCGGTGGGGAGGATGTTTCGTAAAGAATGGCATAAGTTGCAGCAATATCACCTGATTTATTGTAGATAATATTTCTACTGTCAATTTATTCATTTTCATGCGTTATTTCAACTAATGAAGTAAATATTGCTTATTTCCATACTCCTCTTAAACTCCTTCATTTTTACCCTTTACCTGTCCACACCGGACGAAAAGGATGTGTGTGGTGGAACTGGCAATACCAGCATTTAAAAAAACAGTCAGTGTTCGTTCGTCTACCTGCAGAGAGGTATAGCTTAACGTTCCGTTCCGTCGGCGGCACATAATTGTACGTATAGAAGTTTGAGCCGTGCTCGAAACTAATGACGATATAACAATAAAAGGTGAGTGAAGTGCGAATTTCAGAGCCCTAGAGTGTAAACAATCAGCATAACTCATGTGAAGCCACCGACTAGCGTTTGAAGACGACTGTTGTACGAAAGATCCGAGGTGAGGTGCAATTACACACCCCTTTTTCACAGTCCACTAATCCATTCAATTCCAGTGACCTATTTCGTTAATTCTGTTCCGGCTCTCTTGATTGGCAACCAGTCAAAGGTGGACACATATATTAAGAGATTGCTTTTTTATATATGGTAAGAGATAGCAAAAAAATGGTGCTTTTTTAACAACAACCCACTTTACAAAAAAACCGCCGACTGTCCAGGCTGATTTACAAAAAATGGGTTAATTACATGCGCTTACTAAAATGCTTATTTTAGAAAAACTATAAATGTTATCTTGATAACCAGCACTATTTTGAATAGCTTATGAAATTCCCTAGAATATGGTATAATTACTAAATACCTATATAAAATCAAAACAAAAATTTTTTTGCAAATTTTATTTTTATTTAAGTTACTAGAAATGATATAAAACTAATTATGAATAATATATATTTTTGAACCTTGAACAGAAAATTAAAAAATGAATATTCTTGCTGGTACCTTTATCCATTTTCGGCAATTATTTACTTGTGCCGTGAGATTTTTTTCTGAGGAATTATTATACCGTAACTATCAGATTTCATGGTTGTTTTCGCTTCACAATTTATTATCTTACCTATGTATTTATTTTTTTTTCCACTAAAATTGTCTATTTTTTCCGAAATATAAAAAAAAAAAAATTAGTAAAAAAACGACATCTTGTAAAAATGTATTTTATTGACAAAGTAATTAAAAATTAAACACTTGAAAAATTATGAAATATTAAACCAAATATATTCTACGTAAAACAGCAATAAAGATAATTTGAATAGGTTATAAATTCTAAAAATACACATTTCATTACAAAATCACTTGGCAAACATCGGCGCAGTTTTGCCACAAAATAACATCCACTACTGGGATAAAAACATATCAAACTACAATAGGATTTTGTACACATACTTTTTGTAATATCTATGTTGTTCTCGATATTTTTTTACTACGAAAACTCACACTGAATGTTTGTACTTCAAAAGTTACGAATGACTAAATTTTATCAAAGTCACAATTTACAAGATGGCGAGTAACATCGTCTATACAACGCAAACGAAAATAATTTTGTTTATGACCTAACAGTTGACTAAAATAGTAAAAATAATGTAATATTTACCTGAACCCCGCCCTTATCGCTCGAAATCTTTTACAAGTGAAAATCAAAAGTGTTTAACGACGTAATTTTAACTTAAATAAGTAAATAAGTCTTGAGCTTAGGAAAACTGACCTAAAATGTTTGTTGGGTCGTCTATACGACGCAAACGAAAATAATTTTGTTTCTATCTGTATTGGCATTTCGATGCATAAAAACTATTATATAATAATTTTCACACTGTGTTTATGTAATATCATAAGAAATATATATCGTGGACTTACTTTTTATTTCCTAAAATCGTTAAAGAAGTGGCACAACACAGCGTATCCAGATCACTCCGGCGGCCATACCACAATACAATATTCGTTAAATTATTCTTAACCAATCTAAAATGGCATTGATTTTTTTCTTCTTAAATCCAACATAGAATTTAATGAAGCTAAAAAAAAAAATAAAATGTTTATTTTCAGAATGAAAAATTAGTGAAAAAAAAAAAGAATGAAAAAAAGAAAAAAAAAAACACTACACCCATGATGCGCCGTGGCATCAGGGACGGTCCTCTTACATTTGCCTTGACGACTAGCGGCATTATTTATATGCTTTTGTGATAGCAATGATTTTTTTTTTGCATAATATAGAGAATTATTAGAAGGTTATTCTTTTAATTTTATTGAGCTTTATCTAGTTTACAAAATCGAGAACTACATTTTACTTTTTTGTATGTATGTATTTTTAGTTTTCATAAATAATAATTATATAAATAATTTAATAATAATAATCAAATAACAATTATAATAAAAATATAATTAATAGGTATGTATTGTCATTGTTTGTGTATTTGTTTTCAATTCCTTTTTTGGTACAGACGGCGTCTAGTTAAGAAGGCAGGGACCACTTTAGTAGGCAGTAGGTGCCGGTCGCTTGTTGGTTACATTAATTGCCTTTGAACTGTTACTACTGCTCTGTACATGTATGTATTTTGGTTTATACGAATAAATAAATAAATAAAATAGCACGAGTCCCTATTTATTTCTAAAAATTGTATATTGTACCAAATAAATAAAAGGAAATATGTCCGTCTTCAAAATAAATAAGAATTACAAAACTTCTTCATGTGCATTCACAATGCATGCATCCATTCTCAATGTTTATACTGTTTTGGGGACAGGTTTTTTTATCACTAGCTGTTGTTAATATAATATTGTTTTTTATTTTAATAACCGATCAAAAATTGATGCAACTTACTTAACTTGTAAGTACACTTGTGAGTTTTAATTATTTTTCCATTTTCTTAAAAGTTTAAAGTTTATTTTCAAACATTGTACTGTTTTTCTATACTAATAACTTATTCCTATTTTTTTCTTGCTTCAATGCTGAATCATTTCATAATTAACCAAACATGATTTCATTTGTTTTTTGAATGATTTTGCTTAAAAAACCTATCCAACGTTTCTGTATCTACATATGTGCACAATATTGTTATGCTGTCACAATATTGAACTTCATTTAATTGTAAATTATGGTTTATACATACAGTCTTGTATAAAATTCTGAACAGTTGTAAATGGTATGGTGGTTGTGTGTGAACTTCCGAACGGTTCAACAGTGCGGAATGAATCTGAACATTCACCACATGTAAACAGCGCAATTTATTAATTAGAAGTTTTAACAATTACACTCGTAGGAAGTTCGTACTGGTTAGCTGTTTCATACTGACCAACACCACGACACACTACACTACACCAATAAAAACTACATACTACTACACTACTGCATTTTTGCAAAGATTTTTTTATGAATCAATGCCAACCTTTGCAAAAATATTCCAAAATGCTTATGTCCACCATTTTTAGGTAGGCTATGTTCCGTAGATAAGTGAAGGGTAATTTGTATCCGTTTGTGAACTTACTTTACTATAGAATGTTCTATGTCCGATGAAACTTTTATCATCTCCCTTTCTTTCTCTTTTAAGTCCGCATGGTCCAGCAGGCCATAATCTTATTCATTACTTTTAAATTCCCGTAATAGATGTTTATTTCATCTATAGTGGCATGTATGTGTTTCCACATTTTTTTCACCTGTTTCTCTTGAAACCTTTTTTCTTTAACATAATATTTGGCACTCAACTTCGATCCATTTCATTCCATTTCTGGCACATCAATCAGCTGTGTCATTGCCCTGAGCAGGAGTAGGCATATAAATGTAATTTATTATTGCATCTAAGGACTATAAGTAAAAGAAAATTAGTATAACCAGTGCAATGAATATACTTGACTATAATTTTCAGCTCACTGATAGTTTATTTACATTATCTTATAACAAATAAAGTAATATATTTATCATTATTATTAGCATACAAGATCTTTTTGCAATTATACAACCATTTGAAAGATGCCATGCTCAAAGTATAATTTTATTCTTAACTCATCCCCCTACCCTGATATAAGCATATCTCGGAATAATAAAAAAACAATATTCTCTCTGTAGCAATTAAATATGGCCAGAGACTATTCGGCTACCTCCAATTCCATACAAGCTTAATGTTCAGTTTAGGAAAAGTCCAAAATCATACAATCCATATTGTATGTCTAAAACGATTGAACGAATGTGTGAATTCTGTCTCCCCTATAACTTCATTGGACAAAAAACCAACAATTCATCTCTGTAAATGCTCAAATTTTACTTAAATGCATTCCCATGTGTACTCTCAGACTTAAGTAATCTAGTTCGATATAATGAACATTCCAACAGCTTATGCCTACTTTGCAATCTCACATTTTGAAAAGTAATACTTGACTTGATTGCAAAGTCACACTCAAAGGTAGGTATCACCATGCTAAAGTCCTCTTAATTAACAATGTCCAGACAACAAAACAACTAACTGACAATGTCCTCTCTGTCAGAATATTCCTTCCTTGTCAAGACGAAATATATTGTAATTTACTTCATTTTTCCGAAGACAGTCTTAATAGTAGCGCAGCTAACCCTCATATAGAATGTCACCATTGACAAAGACTACTTCTCCGAGGCAAATATTTTAATTACCGCTAAGAAGACCAATTCACCCATCAAGAAGATTCAAAGTCCTCTCCACCCATACAGATGAAGTAGACATGTGGTCTACTGGTTAATTTCCCCACTAGCTGATCAGAAAATAGATAAATACATTCCTCAATTGTACTCCAAAAAACATCCTGGTTACATCATTCCACATTTGGAAATAGAAATAAAGCCAAAATAATTAATGTTACTGCGGCAAAAAGTTCCAAAACCCATTTAGAAAATCATGAATTCTCCAGAGTTTTCATGGCCAATTCTAAGTTTTATAAATCATTATTATTATTAGTTTTAGGCAGACATCTTATGCTGATAAGCCTAAATCTGCACTTGTATCGTCTGATAAATCCTTAATATGTTCTAATATTTTCATCACTGACTTTATTATGAGGACCGTAGTCGGTGATTTCTAGAGGAATCTAGGGAAATTTCTTGTCTGAATGAAACTTTGAAATCTTGCTAATCAACGCAATTATTATGTTCTTTTTGATTGGACATAAGAAATGAAGAAGCTACTTAATGAAAGTGCGTTATATATCGGTTTTGACAAATTGTATAAAAATATGTATATGAAATGACGCAAGGAGAGCCTGAGCCTGAGTCTACAAGAGCAAATAAAAAAGGATCCAAAGACAATATGAAACAATAAGGTGGGTTTCATCATAAGAATGAATAGTTGATATCTTACAAAAGAAATAGGTAGTATTTGCATGTATAAGTTGTGATGAATTTGCATTTCCTGTGCGCAGATTCAAGAACACCTTCAAAAGAAGCACGAAGAACTACAGCAAATGATCATTAATCAACAGGAAGAATTGAGGAGAGTATCTGAGCAGCTTGTAATGGCCAGATATGGATTGTTGCCGCCCTTGATCAATGTAAGGATGGTGAAGATTGTGTTTCTTTAAATAATACATCCTCATCACGGCATTAAAATCATCATCACTTTATTATATTTTTCAATGAGCTCTCTTTAAAGCGAGATTCATAGTCCTTGCTAAACTAATGGTAAATTTTGCTTAGCATCAGACATCATATTCATAGTCGCTCTTAATCTTGTTTTTGCAACAATCTATCAAGTTGGATAAATATTCATATTTGCAACAAAAAAAAAATGTTGGCTTGAAGCCAAGCTAAGTTAATAGTTTTATTCAGGTCTCTCGCTTATCATATTGGGGTCTGAGCAAGCCGAGTGAAAACCGAATCTATGAATCTCAGCTTTAATTTAAATAAATAGGTTTTTAAAACTTTATTTGCTATTTTTGTTTTTATTTGGAAATGTTTACCCTACCAATGATCCTGAAGTTTCCCTACTCCTGTCATTGAATGTAAAGGTGTTTTTTGTTCTACATTCACTTCTTATCGTATGGCTTGTGTTGCATTATCCCTGCCTAGGCCGCTGATAAGTGCTGTTACCCCAGTCCTATTGTCCCAACCGTTTTCATGATGGGCGGTCATTCATTTATTAGAAGCAGATAACATCTTGCAGTCTTTAGTGTTTTCATGTTTCTCTTATTGCATAACTCAATGTCAGTGTTGATAAAAGCATTGTTGATACTTCTCAAAGGTAAAGATGATCTGGACAGGTTAACCCAATCAAACCCGGGACATTAATGCCATGCAGTCAGTGGCTGAAAATAATTTTGTGGGTTTAATATTTTTTAAATTTAATTTACGATTTTAAATGTTATTTTATTTATTTTATCCCCCCCCCCAAAGTCCCCAGTAAGCGTATGTTCATCCCAATTTAGGGAACCAATTGATAGATTTCAATGGGGGTTTTAATTTTTTTTACAGTTTAGTTCGATACAACTTTAGGTGTATACAATAATCTATAATATCTATGTGTAAAGATTGTTTCTAGGATTAAAAACATATCCCCGTGTGTAGCTGTACCGGGCAGCAAGTAATAATGTTAAAAAATATAATATTTTTTATAGTAATTCAATGCAAATGTATAAAAAACATATAAAGCATTTCAAGTGTATTATATCATCATATTGAAAACCTGTATTATAACTGATTCGCATGCCATATGAAAAGTTTTTTTTTATCCTAGCTGCTTACATTTATGTATTAACATTCACTTCACTTTTGATTTCCCATCCCCCGGTTCACTATTCACAACTTATTTCGCATCCACCATATTTTTTTTACCCATTATGCGGTCATACTGTCTGTGTTGTGTGCTGTGTGTGTTGTCATTTGAATGTGCGGAACGTTTCTTCCTTGCCACAGGAAAAACAAACAATAATTTATTATTAAAAATTCACAATCACTTTAACCTACTTAGCTAAAACAACCCCATTGTGTTTTTACATTCATGTCTGACTTAAAGAGAAGAACTTTATCTACACAAATTATTAGATATTTTTTTATATAAAGAGTTGCTATGACTTAGTTTATACACACTTATTTTTGGGTCCCACTCACTAGGCCAAATGCGCATTTACTAGAGTCAGTGGAGATGGTGGTAATAAAGCGTTAAAAATTCTATGACCATATGTGGGTTTGAACCCGGAACCACTTCAGTCAATAGTAAAATGCCTTAACCACTAGACTGCTACGATCTATGTCTATCACAAAATTATTTATAATAAGCTGTATAGAACATGCAGATAAATAACTGGAAGAGGTGGGGCATTGCCTGCGTGACTTTAGTATCATAACACTAATGGTAATGGTTTTTTAAGCAATTAGGCAGCAATTTTATTCTAATAAAATGGATACATGGGTTATTAAGTAGTACAACAAACAATTTGAAAAATAAAATAATGTATATTTTATGGTAATAATGTCATTTTCTTAACAGTCCAATCGTTTTTGCAAACAAAATTCTTTTGATTTGAAAATAAAAGAGGATGTAGCAATCTGTACTATATGAATAAATTTACTTAAATTAAATAATGTCCAGTCTGAAAATGCTCTTTGTGTATTTATTTTTGTTTATTTATAATTGAAATAATGCACTTTTACATATCATAAGGACTTAACGTAAACTGTAAACTTTTATATTTTACAATAACCTTTTAGTTTATCAAAAATTGCTTAAAAATTCTAATACTAAAAAGATTAATTCTGCTTCTTTCACTATTTTTTTTTCTATTCGAATATTTGCAAAATATGTTGCAGGTTTAAGCCAGAAATTATCTGAATTTAGAATATGAACATGTAGTAAACCATTGTACAACAGTAAATTATGAATCTAACTACAAGAGTTAAGCTACCTTGAAAACTACAAATTGAGATACATTGTGTCTAGTTGTAAAGTCGCAGTCAAACCAGTTAGCCGCAGTCGCAAAGGTAAAACCTATGCTAGCAGCATATTGGAGCGGAGAAATGCAAACTTCAAATAAATAAATCTTTTCCTAAAATTCAAACTAAAAGCGCACAAAACAATTAACATGGGATTTCTTATAGAGAAAGTATTTTTAAACATAACTTTTTATTATTTTGAATTTTAAAATTCCAGCTCCCTCAAAACCTAGTATTTTTTATGTAGATTCGATTAAAATTCTAAAATCGGCGGTGAAATCATTGAGATTTTACACCAGCGCACTTTTTACATAAACAATCAAACGTCAAAATGAAAAATGAAAAAGAAAACGACAATTAGTCTTTTATGAATTCAGGTATACGCGACACATGCCTCCCTTTTAAATATTAATAGAAATGCATTACGATGGTAACAGTTTTACCCGAAAAGGCACCTGTTGTATAAGGCGATTACGGGTAATTACCGTTATCGGCGCTGGGTGTTAAACCCAATTAGGAGCTTATACATCCTCCATTCAGCTGTTTTCTGGTCTTCGCTGTATCCCCCAAATCTAAGGACTTCAAATCCTTACGATCTGCTCCATGTCATGCTAGAGCTCTCATTTATATATCACTGGTAATTCATCTTTGGAGTACTGTTCATCTGTTTGAGATCCTTATATTATCTTATTTTGAAATATTTACCCAGAAGCGAGCAGACGTGTGTTTAGACACTTTCGTACATTCAACAGTTTGTCTAAATTTTTGTCGGATATTAAATGGAACCCTTAAGTTTCATAGTAAATTATGCGTCGTCTACAAAAATGTGTGCGTCGTTCAAAGTCTACTTCAAACTTCTTAAGAAACCCTTTAATGTTAGATTTAAAGGCTATTCCTATAAAATATAACAAATTTTAAAAAAATGTGTATTGATTTCGATTCTTTTCTTACGTATACCATCGGAGCATGAAATATTCTAAACTGTTACATATTGAAACATTTTGATAAAAACCAATCCCAAAAAGCTACCTTTATATCAATGTCTTGATATACTCATATGTACCTACGCATAGATATCTGATTATAAGATATAAGTACTATAATATCTGTAACAAAGTTACATATGTTGACATATTAATAACTCCCGTTTAGGCAGGATTTCGCGCCAAAAAAATTTGGCGCCAAAAGTACTTAAGAACTGTTTAATGTCTATGGAATATCACTCATCTACTATAAAATCCATAGTGCAGGAGGCATGAGTCTTTCAATTTTTACAAATCTGGTATTATCTGATTCACTATCAAATTCTCTATTATAAAATATCACTTTCATTTTTTTATTTCGTAAATTTAAAAAAAAAAAATTGCTTTCGATGTTTTCTTGTTGACCACCCAATTTTTCACTATTTTGACATATTTTGTCAAATATTACACTTTTTGTTTACATTTTTAAATATTTATAACTATACACTACCATTTATAACTCTTCAAATTCTTCAATTTAAAATCAAGTTAAAAAAAAAATATGGCGCAGCTGATGGCTTGGGATGGAAGTGCGTCGGTATGTTTTCAATACAAATTTATAAATAGTATTAGACACTGCATTGAATTCAATAAAATCTGAGGTACTGATTGGCTCGTTGCGATTCCAATGGTGCAAACGTCAAGTCAATAAATCATACTGAAATAATAGCAGAAATAATCAAATCAAGTGGGCAATGCTTGCGGATATATCCGTCCGCATGCCGATAGCGACCTTTGGCTAGCCGGACGAGTTCGCGGATATATCCGTCCGTATGCCTCTGGGGGTTAAGCTTGAGGACAACTTAATCAAAGGATAGGGCTGTCTTAAAATCGTGCTGTGCTCGTAACTACCTTGGATGTGCATTTTATTCAAAATTTTAGGAGTATCTTTTCTTTCTGATAGTTATGTGGTATTGGCTTTAATTATAGATCATGTTCTCTTTTTCAGGTATCTATTCCATACAGTCAGCAGCCACAAAGTAATGTAATAGCAACTACGCCTTGTCCAGGTCCTCAAGATATGCCTCTACCACTTGTTCCCCTGGATGCATTTCCTACTCCGGGACCAAGCCAAAACACCTCTAATAGGAATGACCTTCCCAACCATCAAGTTCAAATGCACGACATGCATACTTACGTCCCTATGCAGATGTCACAACAGCAAGCACAATTGGTGTTCAATTCGGGACCTGTTGAGCCAAGGCACACTATTCCAATGCATAGTGAACATCCGCAAACGCAATAATCATATTTGGTTTTCCTTTATACTTAATTTGTGCGTATACCATAGATGAATAAAAATATTTATTCTTTTAGAGAAATTAATGGAAAGGGGGTATTAGTGAGTCTCAAATCAAACTTCATAGATCTGCTGACTACGAATCTGACATTACTATATAATTTGTCAGGCTATTCTTACACACATTTGTTGAAAATAAATAAAGCTAGAGTAGTTTTCACACATTTGGTTTTCAAATGGACTTTATACGGGTGTTTGAAAATATCGGAGCATATGAAGGTGGAGGCCATTTTATAATGGTTATTGGTGTTATAATTCCTTTCAACATTCCATAGAAGATCTGATTCTGGTAAGCAATTTAAATGACTTATACTTCTACTCGTACATAAATCCAATATTATTCAATTAAAAATGCAAAAGGCTGATAAAAATGAAATATATTTTGCCTTATAGTGGCTAACAAAAGTTTAAAGTATAATGTTCTCCTTATATATTATAAAAATATAAATTAATACAATTATAAGCATAATTATATTAGGAAAAAGAAATATTTTACTAAGATAAAATTTTATACGATTTGTATTTGTCCAAAGACTATAAATAAAAAATGTGTTGATTCAGTTAAAAAAAATATTAGTATATTTTTTTTTTTTAATTTTTTGGCAACTATTCAAGGTTACTGTGCCATAAGATTAATTGTTAAATTCACCGTACTAACAGAAAACCTCACTCTTTCCGTGTGTAGCATACCTTATAACTTAAATATTATGTTAGTATTTCATATATTTTAATTTGCTATTAATATTGAAAATTATTTTCTTTAAATTTCAGTAATTTCTGCAAATGTAAGCTATAATCTGTTTAGTGTTGATTCTATTAAACTTTCTGTGTTATGTTAGCAATTAATGTTAAACTGAGATTATTGTTAATATAAAAATTGTACTAAGAAAATATGAAAAGTTAATATGTACAGAACTAGCAGACTCTATGTTTTAAGAAATATTAATACAGTAGAACGTCGATAATCCTGATTAACTGCGACTGAACCCTGTCTGGATTATCAAAATGTCCGAATTTTCAAAAACAACCAAAAAAGGTTGTATGAGTTATAACAAAAAGAAAACTTGCTGAAATCGTTAACAATTCACTTTTGTGGTTAAATACGTAATTGGAGCAGATAAATAAATCCATTGATTAATTTATACATTGTCAGAGCTCTTATTAAAATCTGTTATTGAACTCAGTGGTACACTTTTTTGCAGCCTAGCAAATTTGTAATTTTGTTTGTGTGCTTTTTATTCAAACTTGTAAAGAAAAATGTTTGTAATGCATCACAAAATATGTATGAACCTATGTAACAATCGGCTATAGAAACAGAAGTTTTGAGTATGCAAAGAGAACAATACTATACAGATGTAACAGCGTGTAGTCAAGGGACGCGACTAACAGTGAAAGTGGTTGTTGCGTATAGGTTTATGCATACTTTTAAAATATATATTGATTTTAGAATAAGCATGTGTCAGTTAAATGAGGTGTGGAACAACCCGGACAATGCCACCCTCAACCAAAATACACTTTTTGGTGTATTTTGGTTGGGGGTGGCAGATAGCTTAGAATTTGTTTTTACAATCAGATTCAATCAAAACTGGTCCGAAACCCTTTATATATCACGTTGAACATTCACAGGCTTACATGTCCACAGGCTTTTAATATTTTTTTTAATGGTATAATATTTTTTAATCAAACCCGGACATGTCTAGTATAAAATAGCATAAGCTTAATACGTTTTGAACAAATCCGGAAAATATATTTATATTTAATTTTGGCAAAAGTTTCTAATTTGTAAAGATTAATATATTTTTATAACAACAATCATCAAAAAATAGTCAATAACATACCGTAAAAGTTGTTTAGCTCTCCTGGATAATTTGGTTATTTTAATATTTTAATATGTTAAAAAGATGTGCAGGTTTTTAAAATAAAGTCTCAGAGCACAGTGCAGACATTTAAAATAGCCTGAATTTCCACATCGTCAAAGCCGCCTCATTTTTTGTTTTGAGACCAAAACAAACAGCCAAATTATAATATTTTTGATAGCAGTATTCACTTATATATAAGCTCTTGACAGTAATGATTTATTATAATGAAGTTTACCTACACAGTACAATTTATTACAGTGCCAAAAAAAAAAACAAACCATGAACTGAATTCACACAATTAGGGTCCTATGCCAAATATTTTAAACCAATGAATAAAATAGTCACTCTAGAGTATGATAAAAATTTCAGTTGAGACTCAAGAACTATACTAATGTATCGTAAGTTGATGTTGCAGAAGAGGCAAAACATAGTTTTTAAGGTAAAATATGGAGTTTGTTGATGTTTAGATTGAAATATAAAGTCTTTTTAAAGACGCCTAAGATATGTTGTTATTTATATGAGTAGATATTATAACTGAAAGGGCGAAAGTAGAATTTGTTAGTATTTATTTATATTATATGCTTGTATTTGTTATTTTTTGTATTAAATACATTTTTTGATTAATTTATGGTAGATATGTACCTACATTTAATTTGGATACACATTTGAAAAGTACAAACAACGCTTACAAGCTGATAGACTTAAGGTGATAATTTTATTTATATCAATTATTATTACAGTAATAATGTGAATAACTCTAGCATCCCAGTTTACCATATTTAGACAAATACCTTAAAAAATATAAGACAAAGACCAAAGTAAATAATGTTAAGTTATACATTATTTTAGAATACAATAAACAAGTAGGTATTGGGTTTTGGTATATTTTGTTGAAATTAAATCATATTTTGCGATTAAATTCAAATTTTGACTTTTAGAATTATTGATTATCAATGATTTTATAATATGAAATTTTAAAAATAATTTTATTACGGAAATAAAAAATGGATAACTGGTTAATTTAATGTAAAATAGTATCTATACACCCGAAACCAGTTAGTCAAAAATATACTAAAATATTATCTCTGGATTATCCCATCCGCTTCATACCACACTTGATTCTCTTAACTAAAAGAATACTGACGTGCTTTTATTCGTGCCTTTGCTTTCCAATATTGCCTTTGCTTTCCTTAAAAAAAAAATACTTCAAACCTTGTTTACCTTAGGACAGTGTTTGTAATTGCTTTGTAATTACCATCATGCCTGGCAATAATATTTATTAGCAAGCAAATAATGACAAAAAATTGACTTTCCGACATGCGTTAAGTCATGAAATATTTATATATGTTTTACAATAAATAATGAATACTTCTTCATTCTGAATAATTGATTCATAAAATTTTAATTTATTCTTTAAATTATTACAATGGCTGTGTAAAAATATATGGGATTTTGATGTTTAGTTAGCTCATTTGACCATGGTTCATACTTTGCAAGTAATGCTAAGTGCATTAAGTATTATAATTATTTTCTTGATATTTTGTTCAGATGTTATTTATTTTAAATTACGTTTTGGCTGTAAATCTATTTTGTTTTATGTTTTCAGAAGTTGTTTAGTAAAGTTAAGATTCAAATAATGTTCTGTTTGTGTGATCTTTACCTTTTGCTAACCGTGATAATAAATAATAATAATAATAATTCAGTTGTTAATTAATAATTCTTCAATACGTAACATTAAAAATTCTTATATGCATGAGAAGGTTCGACATAACCACAATACTAGAACAATTATATATGACCTTCCAAAAGTTCCAAAAATGACTGCCACATTTGGATAGAAATCTCTCAAATATATACACTCCAAAATTGATATGATATTTAAAACAGCTCTTAAAAACACCTACACTACAAAAGAATTTCCATTTGTCTTTATTTTTTTTACCCTTGAATACCATTGAAAAATCTACAATGGTAAAATCCTAGAGAACAGCACAAAGGTCCATTTAATGATTGAACTCTAAGGGATATTGTCAGTTTTTTACTACCACCCATTTTAAATTCATAGAAAAAAACAATTGTTCATAGTGTGAAACCTAAAAGTTTTTGAAATACTTGGATAAATTTTATTGAAATTCATGAAAAATTTAACTTTTGCCGGCATATTGACGCATATATGCACACCCATCTCCCGGGGTAATCGGCGGATGTTTTTCTCAAAGTGGCTCGGATGCCTGACAGGTTAAAGATAAATAAATTCACATTTTTATTACAAATAAAAGTAGTCAAAAACAAAAAAGTATCCTGAAATCTATCTCTGGTGGCTGCTGACCGAATGACCTCTAAACAACGAACCGCCTGTTAGCATCGTTGAAACCTGTCAACCTTAGTCTGAATATGGAATGAAAAACTCGTAAAGCAAAATTTGTCCAGTTTGAAATTCAAAATAACCCCATAAAAGGAGGTGCGTGAGAAAAGTTTATCCTGTATATGTTCAAAAAATGATTTTTGAATGTTTACTACTTATGTCACACATCACATTGCCAATTGCGGTGACCAAACAGACGTTTGGCCCGAAATTTGGTCCTGGCCAGATTACTTAAGGGTGTTCATGAAAAGAAACTAAAATATTTTTTATTAAGGAATTTAATATAAATTATCAACTTATTTTTGAGTACAGTAACATTATTTATTTTTATGCTGCATTGGAAATTTAATTTAGAAAAGCTCATAAAATATTACAACTGATTTATTAGGATAAGAGGTAAGCAAAATGAATGGTGATGTTATTAAGTATAAATTAATTATTGTTAATTATCTTATCCCCTGTGCCACGGCCAGTTTGTGCTGAATTGCCTTTTATTCCAATCAGCGTAGTGTTTAAATGCTGCACCATTATCTGAAAAGAAATATTGTATTATGTTACTTTAAGATATGTAACTAGCTCTAAATTACTGGACGACAGTGCTTTTATAAACAAACATTCCCAATGGTCCCCATCTAGTGAGAACCAGTTCCCCAAATATTATATTATTATTATCCGCTTATGTTGCTCAATGTCTCGAAATCAACATTTTATTACATTTCGATGTCTATCTTGAAATGGGGAATCCCCTGAAGCCACACTTTTTACATTCAAGTCATTTTCCTTAAGTCATATTTTTCTTTAATTTAGATCTTTTATTGATCAATGAATTTGAAAAATATGTAGTGTTAGTGTAGTGGTAGTGTAACTCCAAAAAGAAAGATTATACGTGTGTAGAGGTAGCTAGCTACTGTTACATTCTAAGTGTCAAATTTCCGTGGAGGTTCATGGGTAAAAATTTATATTATTTTATGGTTAAAGAAACATAATTTTTTGATTCTGAATGAAAGATGTATATAGTCAACTGGTAAATAAATGCGGTTGTAGAGTTAAAGTAGCATAATTCAATTCAATAATACGAATTTTTAAAACTTGGACTGGAGTTATTCCCTGAGGTACTAGGTAGTACATAATGTAATGATCATATTAGGATGCGAATGGGGATTCAGTTATATTATTGTAAGCTGGCACGTTAAAAAATGAAACTCGCAATCGTCACATTTGTTTTAAACTATTTTGAAGCAAAGCATCAGGAAACATTTTTTATTATTTTGGAACAGCATTGGAAATCTGATTTCATGGACACAAAAAACACTCATTCAGTCACAGACGGAGGTATACACAATGGGCCCCCATGAATGTGGCCTAAGTGTGGCAGCCATCTGACTGCCCTCCAATCATCATCATCATCATGTATCGTGTATTTCAGTATTAAGAACGGGAAACAAATTCTTAACTTCGTATGAAGAAATGGATTGTTGTGAATATTGATAATCTAAAGCAGGGGTGCTCAAACTTGAACTGCTGGCGATCTACCTCAATATTTTTAGACTACTTACGATCGACTCTGAGAGACTGCAAGTGTGTGTGATGCAGGGTTGTCGTACATACACGATACACCCTACCTACCTAGGTAGGGCGTACCGTAGCATATATAGATATTAGCTTTCTGCACGGTGCTCAAACGGTCGATCGCGATCGACTGGTCGATCGCGATCGACCGTTTGAGCACCCCGGATCTAAAGGCTCTTGTCGACTAGCACATCATAAAATAGGACCACAGATCTCCAATATATAAGCACAAGTGAAAGCACGCTGAAAGATAGCAAAAAATGAGTTCTACTAGAGATGTAAATATTCTAATACATTTCGGATGGAAATGGTGAATTACACGGTGATTACGAATCAATAAAACATGCATAGATATATAAAGGATCGCATGGCGTTTTGTTTAGGGCCACTAATTTTTAAATGCATCTCGTAATCTTCCAGATATGGGATGAGATTGATTTTGTAAGATGAAAAGACTGAAAAGTCTATTTGGAGTGTTTTGGAATAAGGTACAGTCAATTTGAGTGGACGGTGCACGTAAAATCGTAAAGGTGGAAGTTGTGTTTGTTCACAGAGAAGTACTTGTATCATCAGAAGACTATCATTGTAAGCTTTCTTTACAGGGACGGTTTTCTGAACAGAAAGCCACACTCTGGTGAGTCAGAAACTCGAGCCTCCATACTGGACTGATGAGACACTTACTTATTTTTGTGTTAATATAGTAATTAATTTAACTCAGTACTATATATTTAATAGAGCTCTTATAATAACCTCTGCCTTAGAGAATTAACCATTTTGTCAAAAGTATTTTTAAATTGGTTTCCTTTTGCATTTTTTATCTCTGTCTGGGGAGTTAAAAGCTCTCGGAGCGAGAAATGTAAAGTATCTTTGGCCAAATGTTGTGTATTGTCTGGGAGTTATGAATTTTAGGTTCTTGCCTCTTGTGTTGCGTTCTTTCACTTTTGTGTGTTCCTTTCTTATATATTACGATTATTTTTTCATATATAATTGCTGGATGTCCAAAAATATATATTCGTTAAACAATGCTTCAGTGTCGTATCTAAATGGAATTTTGTTGATAACTAGAATTATAGTATTCTGTGCTTTTTTTTAAAGGGTCTATATTTTTTCAGCACATCCACTCCACCCAACTATGCCTTAGCACCAAATAGATTATGCTAACGCATAGTAGACATAGATTAGCATATGCTAATCGATTTTGGGTCCAATATATATTGCAAGGTTTTAAATGTGTGAATAAGTATTCGCGATTAAGTTTTTAGCAATTCGACATGCATTATTATAATTGTTTGACTATTAACTGCACAATATAATGAATAAAATATGTTTAATCACCACCATCTTTCCTGACTCTAGCACAAGCAAATTAAACCTAATTGTTTAGGGCATGAAATAATTGTATACCACCTAGGTCTTGGCAATTATTATGCATATATGTGAACATGAAACAAGAAAGATAAAATACATACTATTTGGCGGTTGCGTTGTGGTGCTTCTATAAGGATGATCTTGAAACTGTTGCAACTTGGGCTGGCGTCTCGTATGTCTGAGGAAACAGCCTTTTGGAATGAACCTCTGCAAATTACATTTATATATTAGGTAAGTAGCAGTTTAATTCAATCGTGCCTTTTGAAACTGGTTCGGGAACTAAGCTAAATAGCCAAAACCATGGGCTCATTTAGCATTACAGGAATTAGCTCATTTAGCATTTCCTATATCGTATAAACATAACGTATGCTACCGATAAATATTTATTATCACAGTATGATGTGGTAACTATATTATAATCATTATTATTATATATTTATGTTTCTATATTGATGTGGATGAACAACTCTTAAAATGTAATTCTGGAAAAAATTCTGAAGATGTCATAAAATCTCAATTCCAGAAAAAATTGCAAGCTAAATTAAATTAAAAGGTAATAATTAGTATTAATTTCTAAAACTACCGTAATTTTCACCGAATTTATTCGCATTTTAGCACTGTTATTTCACTGTGTACTTTCGATTTATTTCAACTTAAATTGCACTGTTCCCTTTAATTCACTATTTAATTAATAAATACTTAATAAAATTATTACTGATCAAAATATTCAACAAGCTGACTGACTACCAACCGTAATCAACCAACACTACAGGCTGGAAGCGGCCTTAAATATTCTAAAATGTTCACCTGTGTGTGGTTCATCAGTCAGGTGGTCTTATGGATCGGATTTTGTCGGGATTTATATCAATTTGCCATTTTTTTGAACCAGTCGGTTATTTGGTCGGGGGCTTTTTGAAGCCTAAGTTGTAAGTAGCGTAGCTGTTTGTTTTAGTATAAGTATGGCTGTGTCATCGGCGTATAGTACCAACGATCTTTTAAAACACATAGATACGGCAAATGAGGGTGAAAAACGCACTACGCCCAAGTACGCCACTTTGCGTCGAGTACACTTCTCGTGTATCATACGTCTCGCTCGCTCGCGATAAATCTCTATCCAGCACGGCGGAGTGTTGCAGCGCGCGGAACGGCAAGGGGAATCTACCGGTGTCGGGTTTTTACAGCGACGGTTCATATGACATACTGTATCTATGTTTTAAAAGATCGTTGTATAGTACTCGTTGACGCCCGGATAATTGGGCAAGTCGTTGATAAAGATGGTAAAGAGAATTAGTGCCAGAACGGGGTCTTGGCCCTCACAGTTTCAAGAATCTTTACGGATTCTTTTCTTTTCTGTTGCGTAGGTATGAGTGGTGGGGGGAACCCGAGTTGATACATTTTGTACAACCATTGTAATTGTTTCAAATGTACGAGGTTCTTTAGTTCGGCGAGAGCTCGACTTTAGACAATAAATAAGGCCAATTTACAATGTTGTGCAGAATTTTGTTTAAAAAAAACCATGCCTGAAATATCTTATAAAGTCTCAATAATTAAAAAAACATAGTATATAAAAATAAAATAAATAAACATCGTTGATTTACCATTGGTCGATGTATAGTCTGTGGTGGCACTCCAGGGCAGAAAAGTACTGCGCTGTATTGGAATCGATGATCAGTATGCCCTTCAAATGCTGTATATAAAAAAATAAAGCATTTTTATATAACGTATGGATGATACTTTATTTGATAATAGCTTTTTACCCAATCACAAAAGCGTCTTTTTTTAAATTAAATTAATTAACATTAGTATGTCGTACTTAGGTATGTAAATTATTGCAGAAACATTTTTGCTATTAATACCGAACAGTCATTTCTATACAAGACTCATTGCATTGGAGGACAAATTAAAATCATTCGTTTTGACCTCAAATAACGCATTTTTAGTTTCATAAGAGATTAATAATTAGCCACTCTGTGGAATAAACAGATCTATTATTTATTACTTCTTTGAAATTAACTAAAGCAATTTATTTGTATATAAGTAAAACAAAAAAATCCCTAAGAACTTATTATTATAATTTATTTATAGGAATATCTATATATAGGGGGATGATTTTATAGGCGTGGTTTTCAAGAAGAGATAAAACGCATATAATTTGATGTTATGGCTAAGAATTTAGTTTTATTATAAAGATAAGGGTTTGCCATTATGTTTTAAAAATTATTTCGCGTAAGTGGCCGCCGCGGCTGACTCGAACAAATTCCAGCCGAGAGGCCCAATTTTCAACCACTTTTTGCAGCAAGTTGGGCCGTATGTCAGCAATAACGCGCCGAATATTCTCTTCCAAGGCGTTAATCGTGTCCGGCTTATCTGCGTAGACAAGCGACTTCACATAACCCCACAAAAAATAGTCCAGCGGTGTTAAATCGCACGATCTTGGAGGCCACGCCACAGGCCCACGACGATTTTTACTTTATTTTAGAGTGATTTAAAAAAAATTTAGGGTGATATTTTCTAAATTTGCACTATTTACAAACGTTGTTCAGGAGTAAGTCTATTCATTATGAAATGGCAAACTGAGCATAAATCAAGTGACAGCTGTCAAAAACACCAACTACGAAAAGCGTAGTGCCAGATTGAAAACCACGCCTCTAAAAAAAACACCTATATATAACATATGGCACCCGACAAGTGCGTAACATATGGCACGCATATGGCACCCGACAAGTGCAAAACGAAATATATTTATTAAATAAATATAAAAACGTTTATGGTATGCGTCTCCTTTCTACCTTGATACCTAAAATTTTCAATGCCCTACCTAAGGCTATCAAGAGTGCCAAATTGAATAAAAAAACCAAAGTAGAGTTGAAAAAGTTTGTAGCGCTGAGTGGGTAATTAAAATTATTATTTATTTACATAATATTAATTAAATTGGTTTATAATTTTTATTTTAAGTTGATATGTATGTACAATTATGTATGTACAGAGTGGGACAGTATTGTGTCAACGAGTCATGTATCAAAACGAAAGAAAACAGAGAACACACGTAGGTAATAAATAATTGCCTTCCTTGGAACAGATTTGTCTAGTTAGGGGAGGCAGGAAAGAACAGTAGTACTGTTACACGAAAAATGTAACAGTCGTTTTAATTAAGATATTTAATAATACTTATATGTTTCATATTTATATTGTACCATTGAAGCGATGTGATATTAAATCTTCAATAAATAAAATAAAATGAAATTACACGAATTGAAATATTATAAACAGTATTTAGACTTACAGGAATAAATAAAAAGAGTTGTTCTTCGTACTAATAAAAAATGCTTTAAAATAAATAATATTAAAGCCCAAGTCCTAAAAAATGTCCTAAAAAAGCAAAATCTCATAAGTCAATTCCAACTAATAATGAAAGGTCATCATCATTTCATAATGATGAAAGCGTTTAGTGACTCACTGTTGGAACCCATACAAAATAACTACTTTTTAAAATACTGACATAGGTAATCTAACCACAAATCCAGTTGGATTCCTAAGCAAAGAGTAGGCACACGTAATACTACCGATTAGAATAACCTTAAAGAAATCTGAAAAATCAAGACCAAAAATGTACTTACTTATAACAAATAATATAAAATTGCACGAAACAAAACTTGTCATGACGTCATTAAGCCTAAGGCCTACGTAATTTCGTAACCTAGGGCCCGATGCAAAAATGATATTGGGGCCCGTAAGCTACTTCATCATCAGCGCTTTATCCCCCACTGCAGAGCATAACAAAGCCAAGCTACTTACTAAGTAGCTTGGCTTTGTTAACACAGTATATATAAAAAATAAAAATCATATAAGGTTATTTTGAAATTATTTTAAGATAACAAAAAACTACTGCCAAATACCACGAGAATAATAATAATATTTTTCTAAAAAAATAAAATAAAAACTAATGAAATTCAATCAGATAAAAACAATATTAAAAGTATATATATAAACTTTACCTTCTACTGTCACAGTAAACGAGCATGTTGCGGTATTTCCTGAACGATCAAAAGCAATATATTTGATTTCGTGTCTTCCGACGCCAAACATATCCCCTGGCGACTGGAAAAAAGATAAAATTCTGTCATTGCATTCTGTCATGAATCAGGAACGTTTTGGTGGTGCGTCATTTATTGTTGTTACTGAAGATTAAATTTACGGATTATTAAAGTTCGAGCTCGGACCATGTTGTCTTAGATTTTATATAATATTTTCACTCTCTCTAGCCACACTATTTTTTAACTGATTGCTTTCAAAAATACATATTGAATTCAATTATTTCACGAAAGTAAACATTTTTTTTTGTTACGTGATTAATAAACCTATTTAATAAACGTTACTAGTAAAAACTATAAAATAATAATATACAATTTAAATAAAAACAAACAACCATTCAAAACCTTTCAAGTTCGTTCGTAACCTTTCTAGTTTCGGATGAACTGTTTGTTCGCAGCTTGTATATAAACAAAAATAATTAAAGCAATAATTTAGTTCTATTGATTTACATAAGTAATTTCAGGTTGGAGCTTATAGAATCTTAATAATTCTCAAGTAATTAGGAAATAAAACAATTGGACAGCTAGCCCGATACCACAATATTTCTTCTTCTAGCTTTAGCAAGCTAACCCGACTAACTTCGTGTAAAATCAATAAATGTTGTGTTAACTTACTAGCTGAATAAAAGTTTTTTATTATTTATTTTTCATTATTAAGAATACTCAAAATGAATTAAGATCCATAAATGTACAAAAATCGAAATAAATTACATAATGAATCAATTATCGATGGGCGCGCACCATGATAAATGTGATAACCTCACAAAGTGAACATCTTCGAAGGCAACTTACCGTTTGAAAATAAATTCCACAGAATACAAGGCCGTTCCATACAAAATGTATGAGAAAATAAATTTTGTTTATAGTTTTTTTTAGCGAATTATTCCGATGTTTTAATAGTTATTCTGCTATTCGGGTCGGAGACAAATCCAACAAATCAAAGATCGTAAAAATCGGTATAGCTCTTCTTGAGTTATTAACGGTGTAACTAACCCGACTTTGTTTTATATATATACTAGCTGACCCGGCCACGCGTTGCTGTGGCTAAAGTTTTTGTTATATTACATTATAGTAAACAATCTAAGAGGAACAATAAGAGAACATCAGTCACGGAGTCCACTATGCTTTTTCACACAGATGGTATTTGTAAAAAAATATGCTGATCTCCTTATTTGACTTTCTACTACTATAACCCTTTAGTACAATGAAATTATTTACGAACAAAGACGAAAATGTTGATGTTGGTATACAAATTCACTGGATTGAGATTTGAAGGGGAAGTACGTTGAACACAATTAATTAAAATGTTCTTACACTTGATACTAAGCAGAAATCAATAGGTAAAAAATAAAAATTTATCAGATTTATTATTTCCATTTAATTTTATAACAAATATAAGTATATTACAGTATAATACAGTAAATAACATGTGACGCTTAAACTCATGAATGAGGTAGGCAAGGCAGACAGTCTTAAACTTTTAAACATTAATATCTTTTTTTTTGAATTATAAATACTTTCAATTTCAATTTAATTTAACACCAATCGGTGCACAATGTTTTTGGTTAACCTGTCTTTAGCTAACACAAATAGATTCGACGGTTTCCCAACACGTGAACACGCAACATATAGTTGCCCATGAGAAAAACATGGATTTTCCAAATCTAAACCACAAATGGACATTGTTTGACCTTGAGATTTATTTATAGACATGGCGAAAGCTAAACGAATTGGAAACTGTAGCCTTTTGAAGGGTATGGTAGAATCTGATGGTATCATCGGAATACGTGGCAGCAGGACCACTTTTCCTTTAAACTTCCCAGCCAAAATGGTTGCTTCAAGAATGTTTCCGGTGATCTTTTTGATGACCAAACGCGTACCGTTACATAATTGAGGTGGATTCAAATTACGGAGGAGAATAATAGGGGAACCAATCTTTAATCGAAGATTATGTGGTGGCATTCCAGGGATATCTAATGAATTTAAAAATTCAATCGGAAAATTTACACTTTCATTTTCATCAACAACAGTATCGATTGATTTAAAAGACATCAGATCGCCTGGTAACAACTGTTGTATCTGGAAGTTAATTTCGTCAACATCAACGTTTTTGGCTGCCAAAATCGCCCGTTGACTAAGCCATTCATGATTCAAATAATTATTCTGTATATCCAGGAAAATACTCTGAATCAATTCAGTTTTATCCTGAACAACAGTGCAAAAATTGTCTGGTAGTTTAATGCATTGCGTATTTGGTTGCAGTTTTATTTTACCGTTCCCAATATCTAGTAGTTGTTCGGAAAATATTAGTGCTGATGGATCATTTTGCAATTGTACTCGCATATTTATGGTCAATCGAAGTGTTTCAACACTTCGCCATAAGAATGATTGTTTCAAACATGCATTAATCTCATCCGCGAAAGTAGAGCGAGGTATAACCGGTAAGGTCTGCCGGAAGTCACCAGACAAAAGTAAGATAGCACCACCGAAAAATTTATTATTGCTGTTTAAATCTTGCATAGTTCTGTTTAATGCTTCAAGTGAATATTTGTGTGCCATTGTGCACTCATCCCAAATTATTATAGAACTCTTCCGCAACACTGCAGCTATTCCACTATTCTTTTTGATGTTACACATTGCATCTGGTTTATTGCATCTGGTATATCCAATGGCAGCTTGAATGTTGAATGTGCTGTTCGCCCACCATCCAGTAAAGTAGCCGCAATGCCTGACGATGCTAATGCTAATGCGATTTTTTGTTGCGACCGTATTTTGGCAAGAATCAACGATATTAAAAATGTCTTACCGGTTCCACCGGGTGCATCCAAGAAAAAAAAACCGCCTTGTTCAGCAGCAACAGCCAGCATAATCCGATCATAAATAATTTTTTGTTCTGCTGTCAGTAATGGTTCACTGTTCATGATAATTGTTGCTAAACTTCCATGGTCATATTGATTTTCTCGTTGTAAATCGGTATTGACTAAGTCGGTGGCTGGACGATTAGGTGATGGCATACCATAATGATTAAGTGGTAAATTTGAAATAAGAACACATAAATCCTCGATCAAGACCAATGCTTCATTGTACATCTCTGGTGTATAATCTATGTTTTGGCATTGATTTGTTTGTCTAATTCGGTGCAAGATGTCTTCTGTCATACAATTTTTATATTTTTCCCACAAAGTTTGTGCTTGCGAGGGATAACATGTCGCCAAAATAATTGCAAACAACTGACGAATGTTATTCGGTGTTGATGTCAACGCAGCATCAGCAAGCGTTAAGTCCCAATGGTTATCGTCTTCTAGCAATTGCAGTTCACGACATGCATCCTGGTATGTATTGAATACTCGACCATTAGCTGTTCGTAAAAATTCAAAAGACGTTGGTCCGGGAACATTCACCAATAACAAACGTAAATAGAAGCACTCACGTTGCTTTGGATGTACCGTGTAAAGTCTCCCCAATGTCTTAGCTTTGAATATGCCTGTAATGGAAGGATGTGGTTTTCCTTGTTTCCGTGGCTCCCATTTTTTACTGGATTTGTTCCATGTGAAATAACGTGGAACATCACCATACACCAATGTCTTCGCGAATTGGCCAAAAACATCAGGTTTTTGACACAATGTAAAAAATTCAGTTAGAGTCGTTTTCGGAGCTTCGAACGCTCTTTGGAGAACATTTTCTTCAGTGAAGTATACACGTTGACCGTTTTCAAGATGTATTGCCAGATGTTGGACAGCAGGATCTCTTTCGTGGATGGGAAAGCTGAGAATATGCCAAATAGCTTCATTGCTGCTAATGTATCTGCCCATTTGGTATCGTGCTATTTCGTCATTTTTATTTATGTTTTTTACTTCAAATATGGCCAAATCACTGTCTTTGTTTACATATTTACAAATATACTTAATTGATTTAACAGAACTGCAAAGCTCAACATTGATATGAGCTTTGTAAGTTTTTGAAAGTAGTGGTGAGTATGGTACCACCCACTGATTATCAAACTCAACTTGATTTGGAAAGTTCGGCAGTCGCATTGTAAATGTGTGGCCACCATTCTCAGTACTTCTGCGGCGATACATTGGATAACCATCAATATCCGTGATCGTGTCATTCGTATGCGGCTTTGGGAAGTTTTTTTACATTTTCCATTTTCCATGCACGGTGACGTCATGTTGAAAACACCGCATGGCCCATGGATCATGTGTTTGGTGACAATATCAAATAATTCTTGATCAATTAATGGGTCTGGAATTTCGGCTGAAATTATTTGATCGATTTCTTCAGGACGGATTCTATCTTTAAGCCAAACCAAAATGTGGGCATGAGGCAAACCTCGCTTTTGCCACTCTATCGTATACAGCCAACAACGTGTGATACCAAAAATTGTATATTTAACAATAAAATCAATTAAGGATTTCAATTTTTGTTTAAACACACGTGCAGTTAAATCATGACGATGAATGGCTTGTTGTCCTGGCAATAGTAAAGTTTGTATCTCTTCCCAATTCGGATTACATGTGAATGTAATAAATAAATCCGGTCGGCCGTAATGACGTACGTAAGTCATCGCATCTTGTATGTATTCCTGCATGTTCCGTGGACTGCCGATGTAGCTTGAAGGTAAAATGAAAGCATTACCGATGTCATTGGGATTTAAATTTCCATCGATGTTTCCAGCAACAGCATCTCGTAAGTGAATATATTCTTCCGATCGTAGTTTTGCCTGGTTGAATCGAAGGAATCGCAAGCGTTCGCTTTCGACCTTAGCATACATATCAACAATGTATTGATGGAACAGCTGACGATATCGAAGGATATAATTGTCTTGATGTTGTCTAACCATTATTCGGTGTGCGTAGTAGTTCATTGAGCTAACTTTATTATTTCTGTAATCACCTAAAAAAATAAATAATAAAATGCAATACGAAATTAAAATCTATACATACAGTAAGAAAGTAAATAGATAATTGTCAAATTTACCGGTATTTGGATCATACTGATTGATATTAAGGTGATATTCATCTTGTCCTTGCCAAAATATCAATGGATATTGTAGTGCGTCATATGAACGGTGTAGATCCGAAATCGTACTGACAGTGTTGTCTCGCCGTGTAATGTTTATAGATCTTTTGTCAACTGGATCACCAACCATGATAACAGCAACCTCATCAACAGTTGGAGCGTTGAATCTACCAGCATGTTCACCTAATGGTACTTTGTCGGCTTTTATGACGATTTGATAATTGTCATTTTGCAGTCGTGGCGAAACTCTTTTGATCAATTGAATTAGTTGATTGTGATCTTCTAAAAAATTTTCCAATAATATCACAATTGCTCTTTCCTCTGCTTGTTCAATAAAATTATACAGGCACCGAGTCGTCACGCGCTCTTCACAATCGCCCATAAAATAAAAAGGTATCGACATCTGTCAGTTTTATGACTGCCAAATAATAACGGACAAAAAATTAGCGATAAATTAAAATTGCGACTATAATTTGAGATTTAAACTATCCTATCTCTCAAGTGCACATCGAACTGCACATGGTGTTCAAATTTTATTATAATCGGTTAAGTGGTTTAGGAGTCCATTGAGGACAAACATTGTGACACGAGATTTATATATATTAAGATAATAGCTTGTTTGAATTTTGTGATCCGGTCGACAAATACAGATTTTTATAAAGTTAAAAGTTGGTTGTACCACAAGTTTTGAAAGGTTCAATATTATGTTTAGAATACCGCTAGAAAATATATTAGGTTCAATTTCATTCCTCATCTAAATACTAAAATGATCTCCCCAAAATAATTTCACACTACAAGGTCGAATCAGAATTCTTAGTCTTGACTGTAACCTTATAACATAAAACAAAATTCGCGAGTTTTCAAATAACTTAACCCATATTATAGCCTTGTAGTCACATCGGGACTCGGGACAGATGTTCAATTACAGAACGACCATGCAGCTTTGTTTTTTTAGTTTTAAAAAAAAAAACAATAAAATATTTAGGAGTGAAGATAGATGACAAACTTAAATTGATAAAAGATTAGAACATTTAAGCTTTTGAGGTACGAGTATATCCGAAAATCTTAGCATGGGAGGCCATACTCGTAACTAGACACAATTTCTTGCAAACAGACTTGTTTTTTTGATAACTTGGCGTTCTTAGTTTACGATTATAACAAAACTATTATATTATCTGGGTCTAATTATAAACCGCATTACATATAATACGCACAAAAACTGCAGTAACACTAGAGCTTTATAAAAACAAATACTTAAGTTCTCTTGTGCAAAGGAATTATAATAACATCCCACAGCTAGGTCCCTCTGGTTGATCTACTAACAAAGAGAGAACCGGAATGTTATTATAATATTATTATACCCAATTAAAAAAAAAGATTCATTTTCTAAAAGAAAATATTTTTAAACACGGTATTTATTACATCATAATTTTTTTTCATCATTCAGCTATCATTTTTTTTAATACATATTTTACGTAACTGAGAAAAAATATTTGATAAGTTTATTTGTCTAAATATTTACTATTGGCTATTTATTTATAATATCCTACATAAATATTTTATTACATTTTCTCTGAAAAAATTCAATAATCCTACAATTTTAACAAAAACAACAAAAGAAACATTAAAATATTTCGTAGAATAATTACATGTGGTATCAGCGTAGAATTATAAGCGTATTACTTAAGCCCAGCACAATGGGTTTCATTGGGAAAGGGGTTACTACCTAACTAGGTATAGACGTTTGTTCTAAGGTAAACTTTGTGTAAAGTACCTCTGTCAGAGCATATGATAGGGTCCGAGCAAGTATCTACACAAGTTGGCGTGACAGGCCGTATGGAGATGGAGGTTGGAGATGTCGTTAATGACCCCTGTGGGGCTTTACAACTAGGCCCTACAGGCGTCGTTAACGGCATCTCCAACCCATACCACTCGCGCCTGTCGTACCAATTGTGATGGGTTGCTTAATTTCCTATCTTCACCTGTGTCTTTTGGATGGCCATAGAGGTGACAGTGGGCAACAAAACCGAAACATGCTCAGATTTTTCCGTCTATTGCCGAACCTACCCGATTTCTCTGCACGCGGATGAAGCCGTCGTTATCCATGAAGCGCGGCTCGTCCCACAAAACCTCCTTCGAGAGTTCGTTTTGTTGTAATCGAATCACCGCTGATTGTGGACAGTGAATTATTTGAGGATGTTGCGTATCTGTGGGTAAAAATAAAATAATTAAAAAAACGTTCAAACTGGTTAATTCAGGTTAATATTTGGGTGCAAGAGTTGTCATAATTATTATTTGTTCAATACACCGTGTCCGAAGAGTATTCCCGATAAAAAATACAGTTAATTGGCTTTGCAATTTCAAAGATTTAGATTTGAACACATCAAAATTCATCATGGTTTCCAAGAAAAAAATTTTTTTTCAAGTGATATATTAAATCGTTCATGTAATAAGTTTGTCCGCGCCGGGTCATTGGTTGGCCTTGGCCGATCGCGAGCGAGCGAACGAAAGAGCAAAGGGTAGGGTTGATTGTAATTACAACCAACGCTTTGATAAAGTTAATAAATTCGGCACGATTTATTTTCGCATTTTTTAATAAAATTTCTTACGCATCATCGGAAACATGAACACTCCATGTCTTCGGAGTGGTCACAATACAGGTAGTACTGTTCTTACAGGAGGTTAATCTATATGTATAAACAATCAAATATTAATCAGAAAAATGTTACAAATTACGAGAAAAACTACTTCCAAATTTAATAGAAATCGTTTTAATATTTGAGAACTAAGTTGGTCGTAGTACTTGGAAAGTTTTTTATGATATATACATATTTTTTTGAAATTATATTTTTATCGTTAGACCGACTTAGTTTTCCTCAAAAAGGCGCGGTGCCAGGTCAACATCTGCCCTTATCCCTCTCGACAGGGCTGCACATCTTAACCCATTCCAACTCAGATTTACTGTTAATTTTCTTTCTTGTTCCTTCCCGATGCTATGACAATAAAACGATATCCTGGCGAACATTTTAGACGTATTTATGTCCTGTCCGCCGCTTTTTACAAGCGTTTAATAAGCGTGTTAGTCTGTTTAGGTCAAATCTTGCAATCTTGCATTTGTATGATTAGCATGACCTGATTCTACATCCAGGAATGGTTCTAGACGAAGAAACTTCACAGCTCTCGACAGCACAGAGACGAAAGCATATGCATTCAAGAACTTAAAAAAAATAATTTTTAAAAATGTTTTTTTTTTTTAATTTTTTCTTTGTAGTTTTACCTAGCGACAACGTCTTTTATTGAGACAAAAAAAAAAATAAGTAAAAGTACATTTGATTGTTATAAAAGTTAGATGACCTGAATAGTTAGATGATCTGAATAGTTCAAGAATTCAGTAGGTATTCTCTAAAACGAAACTAACGTAAAAGTAAGCGGTATAGGTTCTTTTGTTAATTCATGCTGTTTGTTCATTTAAAAATAGATATTATTTATATTGTGAACTATTCAAAAATCAATGAAGGTACCGACAAATTTGAAGAAGGTATTTGTTTTTAGTTTTTGCACCCTTTGATTCAATTTGTAAGACTATGACCTTAAGGTTTAGAAGAATTCGCAAGGTTTCGTTTACGGTTTGTAACATATTTTGTAAAGAAGTACCTAAACCATATTCACTATCTGAATTCTCACGAATAGATAAATAGAAAGTATATTGATCCAATTAATTGGATAAAAACAATGCTTTATTATTTTAATATTTGTATATAATTCTTATTATTATTTCATTTTTTTTAAATTGTTTGAAATAGCTAATTTGTGGTGCATCACGATGAGTTCTGGGTCTGCATTTGCGACACGGGGTATCATCAACACATTCAATAGGTGCTACTCTATAAAATAATACCTTAAGTCAAACTTTTCGTTAAAATTTCATTGTTTGCTGTCTGTGGTACTGTAATACCCTTTATAAAGTATAAAGTAAAATTAAGTAATATTGTTCTCATTATTTTTATTTGAGCCCCACCAGATCAACGCAAACGCAAACGCATAGAAAACTAAATTTGATGAATTCACTAGACGCTTATTTTTTTTTTTTTTACCCAAAACGTCGATCGTCAAACTGCAAGACACGAATGAATTATTAAGTGCATTTCTGGCAGTAAAAACAATCGTCTTCGATCCGGGTTCAAGGTCTCCGTGTAAACGTTTCGCCCATCTCGGTTCAGCGTCGATGTACCTGGAAAAAAGTAGTAAAACAGAATAAAGTAAAGCTACAATAACCTTTGAGTTGCCTTTTTTATATTGCTTAACTACAGGTCATCTAGTAAATAGTGGATACACATCTAAGAGGTAGTAAAAGAGATCATTTACGACAAAAAAAACAGTTAATATTTGCTCGATTCTCAACGATTTTGGAGTTATGATTATTATATTTTTTGAAAATTATACTTTTCATTGATTATTCGATTATACTGGCAACTCCGTATTAAATTTTGTTAATTTTAATTTTAATTTTACTCTTGCATTTAATAAGATTATCTACATTTTTACCCATGTTATGTTAAGTTATGTATGTTTAGCGGACATGGGGGTTTGTTTACACCCTATTGTTTAGAAGTATTGTACTTTTAAATCCACTTATAGTCCGCACTATAGTCCCGTACTGTAAATAAAGTTAAGTATCTTTTTGGGTGCGATGGTTCTAATCTCTTCTGGCTTGAGGAGATGGTTGCCTAGAAGCTAGTATCATTTGTAGATGACATTCACCCAGTAGGTTAATAGGGGTTTCTGGGCTCTGGCACTGATCGATAGCCTCAATTTGTGCATGTGTTTGTTCAGCTTGCAGTGGCCTGTTAAGGTTCTGGTCAGGATCCTTAGTTGGTTCTGGCTTAACTTCATTAGCGCAGAGAGTCTTTTTTGCGAGAATACTACAATGGGTTCCTTGGCTTGTTTTTGTACGGGCATTTCTTGCCAGGTTTTTAGGCTTTGGTTTCTAACCCAAATTTTTAGCAGTCTGCTGGTAGTGCTTTTTGCCATGCCGCAGGCCGGTTCTGGGCCTATCATAGTCATGCTAGCACCTTTCTTGGCCAGTTCATCTGCTTTTTCGTTGCCATTAATGCCCGAGAGGCCTTGTACCCACATGAGTGTGACCCTGTTGTGTGTTACAAGGGTGTTGAGTATTTGTAGATAGTTTAGCACGAGCTTTGACTTGATAGCATTTGAGTTGATGGTCTTCAGAGCTGCTTGGCTATCTGAAAGTATGTATATGTTTTTATTTTTATAGGATCTTTCAATGCTTTCATGCACAGTTTCAATGAGAGCATATAGCTCTTCTTGAAATATGGCGGAGTGAAGTCCCAGTTTGATCGATTTCTCGAGTCTGTGTATCGTCCCACATATGCCTGATCCTATATTGTGTTTGCTTTTAGAGCCATCGGTATACCTGCCTATATACCTGCCTATATATCGGTATACCTATAATTGCCTCTTTTCGAAGTTAGGTCCTTCATTGTCCCATTTGGTCGTTCTGGTATTTCCGTTGTAAATGTTCTGACAAAGTTGTATTCGGTTGTCAGATTGTCTGTGATCATTTCCATTACTGGGTTGAGCATTGTTTGGTTCTCGAGTCTTTTGACAGTACTCGAGAGCCAATTCTTGGCACCGTTCGACGTGTTTTCTCGCAACATGCCCGCCATCGCCTCTTGTTCCACTTGTAAGTGGAGCGGCGTCAAGTTTAGCAGGGCCTCCAGTGCCGCAGTCGGGGTGGAGCACATGGCTCCGGTTACTACTCTGCAGGCTAGTTCCTGTAGACTATTCAGTTTTTTCCTCCTGGTGTGTTGTAAGGTTTTCGACCACCAGACAGCAGCTGCGTATGCGTCACATTTTTACCAAATGAAGATTTTAATTATTATGGTCTTAAAACCGAAAGCAAAATGATATCCTTGCAATTTTATTCGAATTTTCGGGGAAAGTTATTAAAAAATACTCGACAAAGGGTGAACCTGATATATCAAAAAAGTGACCTATTTAAAAATATTTAATTTTAGATATTAAAATAAAAAATATATTTTTTAGGAAATTTTCAAAGCGATTTTATAAAACTTATTTTTTTTTTGTAGCAAATAGGCGAGGAACCCTGATTGAATCGTTCTTGTTAGTTTTTTTATTTCTTTTTATTGGTTTTATCTAAATTTATTTATTTATGTATTACAGCCCAGAAAAAAAGGATATGAAAGACATGGTAAACCTAACTAGGTTAACTAGACTGCGTCCATCCATACTAAGGGTAGACATCACCATGTCCCTAGACCATTTCCAATAAAAAAAACCTTATTGGTCCTGCGATTTCTAGTGTTATTTATCAAGAAATAATATCAAAATTCATCATGGTTATCGGGATAAATAAATGTAAACTTTACATGAAAATAGTAAAAGGATCATGTCTTTATTATGAGTGCTCAGTTGTCACCGTACGTCGTAACGGTGACCAGGCTATTATCGATCAGTGCAGTATCATAGTTCGTACTCTGATCGAATCTACACCGTCTTTTTAAAAATATTATTCATTTAGGAATGATTTTTTTTTCACATTTTATTCTATCATTTCTTACTCATAATATGTTACACAACATTCCCCTTTAGTATTCGTGAATGGTTTTGGGACATTCTGTATAACGTATTTTATTATTTAGAATATTTACATTTCATATAAACACAAGCAACCCTCAAGTATATTTAAGTAAATAAAAAGCGAGTAAGTACTTATTTGTGAATAAAAATATTTCCATCATAATAAAAAGATATTTTTTCATTATATATTAGATAACTTCATATGATTAAAGTTCACATGGTATAAGTAAAAAGAAAAAAATCATTAAAAAAAAAGGTAAAAAAATATTTTTGGCACGCCGGAAGGCAGAGGTAGATTTCACAGGATCAAAGTAGGGGATAGGCGAACTCCAATTGTACGAAGGATTGCTCATATCGAAAATTGTTTCCATCAAAAGTTGTAGGGAAATTGCCTATTTTGGACGGATTTTGGGAAGCAACAATACAAAATTTAATTTGACTCGATATCTTATATATTAAGAAAGTTATAGCTAAATTTCACTTTTCCGAAAACCCCCCCATTCCAGCCCCCTGGTTTGTGCCCCTATATTTTATGTATCAATTTGAAAGTGATTGGTGTAAGTGGTGGTTCGATGATAATAGTTATCTTTCCTAATGAAATCTACCATTTTACTTATAAAACTTTGTTTATTTTTCCTACCTTAAACTAAACGTAAAAACTAAATTATAGGACCTCTGAGAAATTCGAGGTCGCTGTAGCCACTCACTCAGTAGTAACGAAAACAAAACGTCCCTTTTGAAGTCGGTTAACAAAACAATTTTTTTAACCAGAAAATCATTAAGCTTTCAAAAAACATTACTTTTTATCTTATAATACATTTCGAGTTAAAATATGCTGAAAGGTAAACTATATAATTCACTAAATATGGCTATTTTATTATTTTATCTTTCGCACTTATTTTTTAGGTAAAAATAAAATACTAAAATAAGATTATGTAAAATACCTATTCCAATCCATATTCGACTTTGGCCTTGGTATTGAAACCCGTGTAGTGCTTTCGTCAGGTCTAAGATATACTGTCATATTTGGTGGACATCTGATGAACGGACGCGGGTAGTCTGAAACTAATATATTGGAAATATTATTTAAAAAAATAGTTTCAATGATAAGGTTTAAAATGACTAAATTAAAGGATAGGATCTCTATCTGTAAGAATAAGAACGAATAACGTCTTAATAATAATTTAATTTTATAATCAGTAAATGTGTATTTAATTTCTCAGGCTAGGTACTAGCTATTCAACTACGAAAGTGTGTTTGTATGGTGGCGTACTTACGAAAATAGAAGTTCACATATATATGGAAATAGGCTATGTTATGTTTGATACCACCGTGTGAAGAACTACGCTGCATTATAAAATGACATAAGCCGCATTGTTACTCTCGTACAATATTTATTACCAGGTGGTAATTGAATATAGCTAGTGGGCGAATGAGTGGGAAGATCAAACGACACAAATACTAGATCAAATGATAAAACGATCTCCGAAATTGAAAAGGAAATTAGATATTGCCATAAACTAGAGTAATGCGGTATGTAGGTTGGGTGTATATATTTTTAGTAAGAGTTGAGATACATCAAAACTAAAGGTTTCGTTCATCCGAGAAAACACGGAGGCATCAACATAACCATTGCATAAAAAATATAATGAAAAAAGTATAGATTTTATATGGAATATAAAATCCAGAAATTAGAAATTCATCTATCTGAATATAGACAATACAAATATGCAAAGTGTATGACGGTTGCAAAGGCGGTGGCTACTATGTGAAATCATAATAGATAAATAAACTATAGGCACAATCAAATAATTAATGTGATTATTAAAACACTGCGCAGGCGCGAAGTTGTGGGACTTTAATGGAACTTATTTAGGGGTCGAGTAACTGGAGGACCAGATGCCCCGCTTTTATGGCTGAGGTAGATCAGCCATCCGCCATTAAGTAAAGGATGTGACTTATGACCGTTGCTGGTTGGTAAACCTATTGCATTCATCTGGATTCAAAGAACGTATAAATTAAAAAAAAACCCATTAGGATAGCTTACCTGCGTCTGGTATGCAGGACGTTGGTAAATTGTGTGGCGACCAGCGCTGTTGCTGTGTGCAGGTTAATATTCTAGCACCCTGCGGTTTGTATCCTGTGTTGCAAATAAGGTTGCAGTATTCGGAAGGGAAGACCTTGCCGTTGGTGCAAGCCGGAGGGTCAAAGTGTCCGTTATCAGGAGTCAGAAGACGCGGACACGGCAAAGCTGAAAGATAGAATGTTTAGCATTAATTACATTACTAAAACAGTGTTTAAAATATTTGATAATAGATTAGGGATTACCTAAAGTTTTTCATATGTTAAATAACTGCAAAAATCTCAAAGCCGCATTATTTTTTATATCTGCAACCATAAAAAGCCATCGATCTAGTGGTCGATATAGATCAACCCCCTAAAAGGACATCATAAACTCTGTATATACAGCGATTTTTTCTTTTTCAAGATGTTACAAATTAACAAGTTGTCATGAAGTACATGCATAATGTATTAATCTATATTTCAAAGCTATCATCCCATACTGAGATGAACATAAACGATGTTCCCGCAAGCCTTACCTTTTATTTCTAATGCGCGCGGTCACACACACTCTTTTTTTAAGACGTTAATTTAATCTGCAAAACGTTATAGTTTCAGGGTTAATTTATTTCATCAATATCTTCTTTATCATGTCTATTATATTATCCTTCTCACTCTAAAAACTATTTTCTTTCTATTGATAGAGGTTATTATTATGTATAAAAAAATAAAACCGACTTCCAAATTAATGCACAATCAAAAAAACTAAGGAATAATACAATAAACGAGTACTTACGCAGAAACGCATCGTATGCAACTTCACTGTAAATTTTTCAATCATTTTGTGATTTTTTCCTTTCTTACACTTAATATAATTTTAAGAAACTAAAATGGGGTAACCCCTTAAAAAAAATAAGTGCCGCATGTTCCGAAATCTTATTTAGGTAGGTACTCATCCCAAGTGCAACAGGCCCGAGTCGTCGCGCACTGAAGGCGCCTTTATAATCGCCTGCAGGGCTTTGCTACCAACAGTGCTCCGAACAGTCAGTGCTTTAAGTGCTGTACTCGTAATTATGTACCTACTATGTAGAGATTAATAGTTTCGTTATTTAGATTTGACATGAAATCACAAAATATTGTTTTTAAAAATGAAATATTCTTGTTTTGTCAAATATTTCCAAAATTGAAAATAAATATTTTTTGTATTTATATTTATTCCGTTATAGAAAACATGCTAAGCGATAATATCAGAGCTGTTAAATATAACAAATTATGAATTTGAACAACCATAAAATTATAACCATGTTTAAACGGTATAATAAAAACAATACTTACGAATGCAGAGCGGCTCTCTTCCTTGCCACACACCACTACTATTGCAGTACCTAATTCTTGAGCCATCTAACTTGTAGCCTTTTTGACACCAGACGTGGCATTTCGTGCCTAACCCAAATACTCCATCTGTATGGATGCACTTCATTGCACCATTTTTTGGTACTCTCATTGGATGGCACTTTTTATTAATTCCACTGAACGATGGTGGCTTTGCTACTACTGAAACTAAATGTTATAATAAGTATAAAGTACATAGGGAAGGTATAAACAATAAAACACCGGTCAAGAGCAGATCGATCTCGCGCAATCAGATTTAATGTTAATCGGATCTGCATGCTTACTGCTTATAGGGTGAAATACTGCTCGCCCACTGGCGGCGAGGCGATCGCTCGACAGATGTAATAAATTTGTTGTGCGCAGTTAATAAATATGCCCAAAGAGCGACCTTATAAGGGCTCCGTTTGTTCCTTTTGAAGTACGGAACTTTAAAAAGTAAGAACACCTCGATTTATATTTCAAGCAGGCAGAAAAAAGTACCGCCTTAAAACTATGTAACGGGGCCCTAAAAGCAGTAGATTTTTAACATATTATTTATAGCAATATATTTTTTCTACTTTTTTATAAGATTTAAACATTTTCAAAAGTCAATTCTAATAATGGTATTAATTACCTTTATGGCCATGTCGATGGACGTGTATCTTCTTGCATTTATTTCTTTCCAATTGATAACCTTCCTTACAAACACACCTATAGCTCCCAATGGTGTTTATACATTTTGCGTCGGGAAAGCAAGCATCAGCTACCAACACGCATTCATCTCGATCAATACATCGTCCATCATTTATTTCGTACCCTGCATCACATTCGCATTTATATCCACCTTCGGTATTAACACATCGATGCTCACAGCCATGATTTGATGTCTCACATTCATTTATATCCTGACATGTCTTGTTATCAACATTTAATACGAAACCTTTATTGCAGTGACATTGTGCAATATTATTCGAAACTCTGCAGTTATGATCACACTCGATTTCTGCGCATGGATTGTTTTCTATGCAAGATTGATTATCGGAACTTAATTTATAATTTGAGTTGCAACCACATTCATGGCTTCCATTTAGGTTAATACAAACATGCGCACATCCACCGTTATTGAGTTCGCATTCATTAATATCGTCACAGGAAGATCCATCGTCACCTAAAATAAACCCAACTGGACAAATACATTGATAGCTCCCCGGAATGTTCTCACATACATCACAGGGCGATAAATTTTCAGTGCACTCATTAATATCAATGCATGTTTTTAGATCGTTATCAAGTGTTAAACCAGGAGGACAGCGACATTCATAGGTCCCCGGAAGATTAATACAGTAATGAGAACAACCGTGTTCTTTTTGGTCACATTCATCTAGATCAACGCAAGATATTTTATTATCTTGAAGTACGTGACCATCAACACAAGTGCACCTATAGCTTCCATTGGTATTCTCACAATTATGATGACATCCACCATTATCCACGTCACACTCATTTATGTCTTGACACGTCTTTCCATCCGAAGATAGATTATAACCCATGTTACAAGAACAAATGTAACTTCCTTGAATGTTCTTGCAGGTGTGTTCACAAATATTTCTCTCAGAACACTCATTTATGTCAATACATTGTTTACCATCTTCATCAATTTTATAACCAAATGGGCAGTCGCAGCGAACGGTATTATTTATATTGATGCAAATATTTGAACACCCACCGTTATTATTACTACAATCAATAACATTGATACATGTATGTTTATTATCGATTAATCGTAGATTTACGGGGCAAGAGCAACTGTAACTCCCTTCTGTGTTGTGGCAGTAATGTGAACAAGGTGATTGTAGACATTCATCTACATCATCACAAGATTTTCCATTAGAGGACAAAACATAACCTTTCCCACAATCACATAATATTTCATTTTCCATGTCATTACAAGTGCCTTCACACCCTCCATTATTAAAATCGCAGTTATTAATTAACTCACACGTTCGTTTATCACTTCCTAATTTCATGTTTTCGGGACATTTACAAAAATAACTGCCATCAACGTTTTCACAGTCATCTGAGCATTCATTTTCATCAGTATCACATTCATTAAAATCTATGCAATTATATTTATTGTGTAATGTATATCCCTCAGGACATGAACATTCAAAACCTCCTTGTAAATTTTTGCAAATATCACTACAAATATTTTTAGTACACTCATCAATATCTACGCATGTTTTCTGATCATCGCTCAACACATAACCATTATGACATGAACATGTAACTTTGTCAACAAATGTACATATATCAGAACATCCTCCATTTTCGAAATTGCATTTATCTTCCATTACACAATTATATTCATCTTTTAAAACTTTTCCCTCTTGGCATGTGCAACTAGTTTCCACTCCATCCGACTCACACAAATCTGAACATCCACCGTTATTTTCTAAACATGGATTTAACTTTTCACATTTATAATCATCACTTATTAAATCAAAGCCAGGTGGGCAATCGCATTCAATTTGTCCATCGACTACAATACATATATGTGAACATCCGCCATTGTTAATTGCGCAATTTGCTTCTCGTCTGCAGGTCATTAGGTCTTCAGATAAAATTAGGCCATCTGGACATGAACATATTGCTATCGTCTCACCATTTTCGCATGTATTTGAGCAACCACCATTAAATACCGCACAGAAGTCATTTTTCAGACAAGTTTTTTCATCAATACTGTGCCACCCAGAAGGACATTTGCATAAAATATTGTTGTCGATGAAGTTGCAAATATGAGAACAACCACCATTACTATGGGAACAATTTTGTTTAACACATATATTTCCATCTAATATTAAATCATTAGGACAATCGCATACAATTTTAGTACCAATTTCTGTACAAATATGTGAACAATTTCCATTATTGATGTTACAAGAGACGCTTGCAAAACATGTTTTTTTATTATTACTTAAAAAGTAATTTGGTGGACACTTACAAATGATTTTGTCCTCAGATTCTTCACAATCATGAGAACATCCACCATTAGAATTTGCACATGTTTCGATTCCAATACATGTTTTATTATTTTCGCTCAACTTAAATTCTTCTGGACATTTGCATGTGACTGTAGAATAATTAATGCTGCATATATGCGAGCAACCTCCGTTATTTAGTAAACATCGATCCTCTATGCAAGTTACAGAATCAAGCTGATTAAGTTGATAACCTGCAGGACATTCACATCTAAAGCTTCCCTTCGTATTAATGCATATATGAGAACAACTCACTCCATTATGTGCTTCATTGCACTCATCAATATCAATGCAAGTTAATCGAGATTCATCTAATTTATATCCATCCGGACAATCACAATAGTAGCTGCCCAATGTGTTGTTACAGAAGTGAGAACATATGTTATCATCGTCGTCCTTAGAAATTTCACATTCATTTATATCTTTGCAGTTTCTTTCATCTTCCTCTAATTCATAGCCATCTGGGCACTCGCATTGAACTTCCCCATCTATGAAAGTGCATATATGAGAACAGGGATTTTTAGCACAACCATCCTCTTCATAACAATCGAAATTACTTACTAATACAAAGCCTTCATTACAGCCGCACGAATAAGAACCAGCATTGTTTATACATTTTTGCGAACAATTACCATTATTGGTTAAACATTCGTCAATATCGCTGCAGTGTTCACTGTCACTATTTAATTTAAAACCGTTATTGCACGAACAGTGAAAACTACCATCAGTGTTTACACATACATCAGAACATTTATTTTCATTCTCACACTCATTAATGTCTTCACACGATGTTCTGTTTATTAATTTAAATCCTAGTTTACAGTTGCAAACATAGCTGCCTTCCTGGTTTTCACAGATATGAGAACAGTCGTGAATATTTTCTGCACATTCATCTATATCTTCACAAGCCCCATCAACTAAATCATAACCATCAGAGCATAGCAGTGTCTCGTCAGTTATTTTTTGTGTTGTGGTCGTCGTAGTTATTTCATTTGTCGTGATCTTCTGACACGATCTTTTGTCGTTCCCTAAAAGGTAGCCACCTCGACACTCGCAATTGAAAGATCCAATAGTATTGATACACTCATGTGCACATAGTGGTCCATTGTCATTAGATTGCCGACGTTTTCGACGTTGTTCATCATCATAGTCGCCGTATGTATCATTGTCTTCTTCTTCTTCTTCAGCCAGAGCGCATTCATCAATATCAGTGCATGTTTTTTCGTCCTCACCTAAATCAAAACCTTCGGGGCAGGTACATTCGAATTGACCATCAAACCTTTCGCATCCATGGGAGCAGCCTAAATCGCGATTTTTGCATGCTGATGACATTCCTGTTAGATAAGTAAAATAACGGCAGGATATAAAATAATTTCATTAAATAATAGTAGTAAATAATTAAATACAGTAGAACTAAAAATGAAGCAAACCTTCAGAATCAGCTTTTATAGTACTCGATGCTCGTCTATCAGAACTACTACTAATACATTTGAAAGATCCAGGTGTATTAAGACAGGTTTCATCACAATCATCTGTTTCATCTGAGCATTCGTCAATATCTAAAAATATATATAATATTTATTTTTTGTTAATTGTTTATTTTTGATAATAATATGAAAAACGTCTTTGCCATTTATATTATGTCTTACATAACTAAAATAATCCAAATGCATTATAAGAGATTACTGCTTCAAACTATATACACACATTAGTCTTTAATAAGCAATGAATTGGCAACACTAATCAAATACATAGACACCATGATCCTAGAAACCACAGCAGTATTACGACAGCCAAGAGGTCGCAGAAATAGTTTATTGATATAATTTCTAAAATCGTGAATTCACAAGGTATTTTTAAGATGCACTGTGATGACATTGTAGCCTTGATACTTAGGAAATTCTAGTTCGTAAAAAAACTTAACATATCATAATAACATTTTAGCATAATTAGTAGAAAGTAACGTTTCTTCAATAAAATATAAATGTACAGTATCTGCCCTCTACTTATACACGTTTAAATTACATACCGTCACAAGTAAGCGAATCTGTAGCGAGTTTGTACCCATTTTCACAAGAGCATACATTCTTGTTGGATAATTTTCTGCAAATTTGAGAGCAATCATTTGCACTGCATTCTTTATCTCCTTCGTTTCCATTTTCATCATCATCAGCACGACTCTCAGATAGTTCAGATTGATTGATATCTACATCGCCTTCTTTATCACCCTCCTCCTTTTCGTCTTCATCGTAGTCACTTGCGGCGTCATAATTGTTGTCAGTGTCTAAAATAAATGAATTATTTGCCGTTATTATCGATCACTTGTTAGTTGATAATTATCAACAAAAGCAAGGAAGAAAGTCTTAGAAACGTCTTTAGCGCCACATATATCGGACTCTATTTCATGTACCTACCTATTCTCTTCTCACCACCATTCGAGATGAAAATCCAGACTATGAATTCCTAATAGTGGGCGATTGCAACATGCCTGACATTTCCAACATGCTATGGCAATCATTTCCCTCGAACAGCTTTTTAATTACTTCTAAACATACAACAAGCACCGGTTCTTAATTTTTGGATCCATTAACCTGTACGGGATTATCACAGTATAATTCTGTTAGAAACACATATGACAAGCACCTGGATTTAATCCTAAGTTCTAGTTTAATTGATGTCACCAAATCTGATACACCACTTGTTACAAAAGACTTGCACCACCCTGCTTTACTAATACAATTAAGTTTATTCCTTTTTAAATATCTAGAGCCTGAAGTTAGGACAACTCATATGTATAAGCGAGGTAATTTTGACGCAATAAACACTTTTCTTAATGTTATCAACTGGGAATCCCTCCTTAATGTACTGCCGCATTGATGACGCGCCAGCAAATCTATATCAGGTCATAAATAATGCAATCGAAAAATACATCCCGAGTAAAAAAACATACAATAAGGTTTATCTGCCTTGGTTCACTCCAACGTTAATCAAATTAATAAAAGAGGTAAAGACCACTCTAAATATAAAATGTTTCAAAATCCTCTAGGCAAGTACACATTTGACCTTTAACGTTAAGGCAGAATAAATTACAGAAGGAATGTTACACCAATTTTATTAACAACACAAATATTCACAAAAACCCTAAGCAATCCTGGGCATATGTGAAGTCAAAACGACAAGCTACTTTCGTCCCACGAATCGTGCATCATGATAATTTAGTTGCCACTAATGGTACCGATATTTGTAATTTATTTAGGTCAATGTTCATAGACAGTGGACCTATAGAATTGCCGAAAGAGGTTCCTCAACATTTCATAACCGATATTAGTAGTATTGAAATAAACACTTCTTTCACTTTGAAATATCTTAGCAAATAAGGCCAACGGTCCCGGCAGTGATAATATACCATTCGAACTGTGCTAGCTCCTTTGCGAAGCCTTTAACTATTCTCTTTAACCGCTTTATCAAAGAAGGAGTTTTTCCCAATAAGTAGAAAAAAGCTCTCATTTCACCCATTTACAAATCAGGTCCTAAGACCTCTGTAAAATACTACCGCCCAATCTCAATTTTACCTGTGTTCAGTAAAATTTTCGTAAAAATTGTATTTGACCAGCTTTATCCAGCCGTTATAAAACTTTTGACAAACAATCAACACGGGTTCCTCCACGGTAAATCCGTAGCCACTAACTTGACTTCTTTTACCACATACTTCTTCTTTCTTCTTCTTCTTCTTCTTTTATTCTAATATGGATAAGAGGATCTAAGTTGATACCATGTATACTGATCACACGAAGGCCTTTGACCGAATAAGATTTCCACCAAATTCCTAGTTTGGATACCAGAAGGAAAGTGTTTGATGCTGTCTTTCTATATAAACTACTCAATAATCTAATAGACTGTTCAGAACTTCTACAAAGTATCCACTTTAGAGTAGTACCACAACGAATTACTAAATCAACAGATCTTTTTTTATTAAATAAAATGAATACTAACTATGCTCAAAATACAAAACTTGATAGAATATCCTATGAATATAATAGTAATCTTTCGGAATTAGACATTTTTAATTGTATTTTGAATTCATTTAAAAACAAGGTAAGTCAAATATACACGTCTTATACAGGTAATTAAAGGTAAAAGCTCTAAATATTTATGTTTATCATAATAACTCTATACAACCGATATTCTAACGAATACATTTTTTTTATCTATAAGTGTAAATATGCAAAAACGAAACTATTTTATTTTATTTTAATTACGTTTCTCATTGTTTCCATTTTTTTGTTATGTCTTAGGTGAACCGACATCTCAATTCAATTGTTAAACAGTGGATTCATGTAATTGGCCAAATTTATAACTATGTATTTACTGTTTTATGAAATAAGTTACGCTCTATGTTTCCCTAAAATATATTGAATAAATACCATCGTTCCTTTGTATTTTTTTTTGACGGCCTTTCCATTAGAAGTGCGCGAGCGCAGCTCCATGCATGCCTCGTACCTCTCCATGGATTTTCCGCATTTTCTACGCCTCTAACGTAACATTTACGATACATTTTGTTTCTGTAGAATTGCGTAGAATTTCAACATTGTAATCTCTTTTCATAATGTTATAAAGCGATTTACAATGGACATATACTTTATATATTTATGAGTCGCAATATGCTAAAATATGGGCATGTTGGCTAGCTTAAATACTTTCTAAGAATCATTTAAATACCTTAACAAAATAAAAAAATTCACAGATGAGCTTTAACAACCAATTAGTCGAGCGATATTCACCTTTAAAGTGTGATGAAATCGTCATTTTAATTAAAACCATAAATCACATTGCAAATAATGTTTTAGTCGTCTAATAGTTTATATTTTCATATAACAGGTTTTTTAGGGACAATGAAATAATCTCTCATAGAACTTTAGGAAGGATGTTTTCTTTTAAACTTATCAATCCATTACTTTAAATATTTAGATAAGAAAAAAATTACGCCAAAAAACAATTAGGTATGTATAAATTTAAAAGGTTAACACTTATACTTTTTATTAAAGTATCACATAAAGTAAATATGTACGCAACTATTTTAATACATAATAGCTTTTTAAATAATGTAAAATAAGCATTCGCAAGCAATAAAACAATATAAAATTTAAACATTGGAAATGACGTTGAAATTGTTTCGCATTTTTCTATGAATAAACTTTGACTTTTTGTAAATGGTTAATTTGGTTAGCTTAGGACTATTAATTTAGTGTTCACTATAATAAACAGCCGCTAGTAGGGTGACATAACAAGTAATATATCTGTGTTACTTTTCGAATTCAATGAAACTGACTTGACAAAATTTTTGAATTATAGGCATATAAATTTGAACGACTCATTATCTTCAGTAACTCCTTAAAAAAACTAATTAAACAAACTAATTAAATCGAGGACAGATCTAACGTTCTCAGAACAAAATATAACGTTTTTACGGTTATGCAAGGTTAGTTTTAGCTTAGTATAGTAGCTTTGACGGTTTAGTAAAAAAATAGAGAGCAACAACACGAATTTGAGAAAATGTCAAATGCGTATTTTTTCAAAAACGTAGTTCGCGTTGAAATATTTTCATTGTGCGGAAAACAAAACGTTAAGTAATCGAAAGAAAATTAGTTTCTATTAATTTACCAGAAACACAATCTGGGGGCTCATCATTCCATTCGCCATTTTCCTTATTGCAGATCAAGGCTTTAGGCCCGTCTAACGCATATCCTTCATCGCATTCGAAAATAGCCTTTGCGTCTTCAAAACGGACCTTTCCGCGGTTCGGATTTTCCAACGATTGGCATGAAAAGCTTGCCGTAGAACAATCTGTAAATAATTAAAAATAAATATAATTATTTATACATATTTTTACACAATTTACTTATTTATGAAAATGTACGTTTTCCTATATGGGAACACGGAGAACATTCAGGAAACTCCTGCGTAGACATCGTGTGATTATGGAATTCTACGATATTTTTGAAATTATTTTATTTGTGCAACCTTTCTTGTAAAATATATGAAGGGTAATGAGAAAAAAACGTGCTTTGTCACATTTTTCACAAGTTCTAGTACAGGCAATTATCTTTAGTATAAAGAGTAAAATAGTGTTTTGTTTTTATGCAAAATATGTGAAGAAAACGTGAATATTTTGTTATCAAAATTGGCACTCGGTGACAAAATACGCGAAAACTTTTTTAAAAATATGATTATGTAACATTGAAGAGGCTGTCAAAAACTCCAAAGTTATATCACAATCTACACAAGAAATTTCAGAGCTTCCTTTTTTCGATTAATCCTTCCAACAGTAGCACCAATAATATTAAAAGTGACAGGTTTCCAAAACTCAGTTATTGAAGACATTAAGAATGAATTTCAAAAAATAATATAAATTATTCAAAATGACCCGAACAGTTCTAATACATCAACATTCAAAAAATTTTCGGCTATGTTTGAAAACATAAAGAGTTTACATCAATTAATCAATTTCATTCACAAAAAAAAAGTAGCTCACAGAGTGAAAAATAAATGTTCAGCCAACGTCTATCGCTAGAAGAGTACAAAGAGGCAATAAACGAGGAAACAGTCTGAACCTCCGTTTAAGCAGGAAAAATACAAAAACCTTACAAATAACCTCACCATTTAAATTTATGTATTGAATTGTAACTCAGCGCCAAAAAGTAAATATTATTTGAAAACTGTGTTTGTTAGTTTAATTTGTTTTTGTAATGATTATGTTCCTTCAAAAATACTAAATGTTTTTTTCTCTTTACGATAACCAACACTATCGTACTACTCAATGTATTGTAGTGACAGAATTTCAGAATTATAACTCGAATACTCTGTTGAGTTAATCCCGCGACAGGCCGGAATGATCCGGGGATTAAAATACAGCCAACTACAAAAGACTGAGCTATTTGGACACAAACATGTCGAAATCAACTGGCAATTTTAATCACGCGTCCGTTTTAAATAATATTTTATCTAAAATACAGTAGTAAAAATAAATGAATATCATAAAATATTGAATATATACTAAGAAATTCAATAGGTAGACGCTACATAGATATTACGACATTTCATATTGAGTTAAGAAACGTTTTTTAAAATTTGTTGATATTTTTCATTAAATTCCCTTCTAATTAAATGGTTGTTTTTTTTTTGTTTAAGGAGTTTTAACCATTTTTTTGAATACCATTTACCATTTTTATTTTTTTGATAAATATGTACCAATTTATACATCTTTTATTATACTAAAACGTTCCATAATAAATAAATATATAAAAGCGTTTTTTAACATGAAAAATAGTACATGATTTAAAAATAAATGTACTGAACAATTTTTTATTTTATTTACAAAATATGCCAAACAAAACATGTATTATATAATTTAGTTCTAAGGAATTTAGGTTATCTATTCTATTCTATATGTTTTCTTAAAAGCTGCAAATCGCCTGAAAAGATGAATGATAAAGATTTGTCGGATATCAAGATTTTGAAGTGCGAAAATAATAATGACTACATAATAAGTCAATAATAATAACATAATAAGCCAAGTTGCACCAGCTCAAGCCAGGGATACACCAGCTTGTGATTAATAAAGCAAAAGTGTAATTTCAATTAATTATTTTGTAAATTTGGTAAAACAAGCGTACGTCCTCACTGCACATGCAGTAATTAACTGTTGTACTAGTAGTCGGCCACATCATAAATTATTTCCTATCAATGTGTGTAACTGCTTAGTCAGCCCAACCTTTCCGCTGTTTGTCCTGAGCGCTTTAGCAAGACCATCTAGAATCTGTTATAGGTATTATAGGTTGTTATTCTAAATACCGACTGCTCTGTGGTATTTTAAACAAGAATGGCTCACGCTATACCTATCATATAATATACTGCTTTTATACATTGTTTAGTAATAGTAAATTAATTAACCAGAACCTGATGTCTTACAGCTAGGCCCTACAGGCCTCACTATCACTATCACACTCACTATCTTCACTTGCACCTGCGCCACTTTTAACCCATTTGATATGTGTTTTGGATGGCCATAGAGGCGACAGTAGATTAAAATAAAAAAAAATCTTTCTGTCATCATAAATTTTAACACCATTTTAGTTTTTTTTGCAAATTCTGACGCACAGCTAATAATGAAACAACACGCGCATATATTTTGATTTAATAATAATAATAATTTAAATATTTATAATTATTATAATGTGACACTAAACAATCTTATAGATGTTTCTATTTGCCAGTACAGTAACTGGCCAGTAATAAATAATACGTTGTAATATCTGTGCTGCTATTTTTTGAAATTCGAATATGATATTTGAGCGCACTATCTATATCGAACTGTCAATGTTTCTGTCTGTTAATACTAAAAAAACTGTTGACACTAATGTCATATATCTATATTTTTCGACTAGCCTCCGATGTAATCTGAATGTCTATGGTTTTTTTCCAAGACAAAACACACCTCTAAACACAGATCTACACACAAACATTTAACTCTTTCGCATTTGTAATTTTCGAGTTGAGAGATGCAACAGTCAGACGGTCAAAGGCCGGGGATAGTAGCTTCTTATACAGGCAAAAAATTGGGGTAATTACGAGATTTCGCTAAAATGATAATTTTTTTAAAATTATTATTTTATTTCAAAACGCTTAGGAAATTCTTTAAACTGTGATTTAAAAATATATATAAAAACTTGATTGTAAAACAAGATTACAAAATCAATATTTCGATCTAAATTTGTTTCGAAATTCAATAAAAGAAAAACATAATCGATGACACTTTTTTTTTATTTTCTATTTGCATTTCTAGATATTATAGAAATCCCGTTTTATATTTTTCACTTTAAACATAAATTTAAAAAAATTTAAAAAACCTTGAATATATCATATATGACAAATGAACGAACAATTGAATGCGTCACAAGTTCGCGGATGTCCAACTCAGCGCATTATACACAATATTGGCTACTATTTAGGTAATTCATTATGAGTAGTTATTTTTATTACTATGAAATTAGGTTGATTAACATTTTGTCACATCTATCATAAAATGCCATATTATTCAAGGAATTCTATTCAAGGAATACTATTCAAAGAATGAATATTTCACTTTCACAAATAGGATTCGAATTAATTTGTTTAACACAGTAATTAAATATTTTATAATTCGATTGACAATGAGAGTATGTTGTAATTATCATGCACTACCATAATTATTTATTTATTTACCTAAATATTTTACTGACGTATTTCACATAACTATAGGTTTGTATTTTAGGCCTTTAATTCAAATACTTCCTAAATATTAAAATAAAATAATAAATCACAAAAATGCGTGTGGGTATAAAATCAGATACGTCCGTCGATAAGTTTATTTTTTATATGTACACCTTTTATCATACGTATAACTAATGACGTGAATCTTTATGAGAGGCATAAATATAAATAAGGTATAAGGTTGGTTATAAAATCAATTTTAGGTAAGATCACACCAATAAATCAACAAATGCTTTTATAACGCTTTGATAGAATACACAAAAGTGTTTCGCCCACCATTCGAGGAATAAAAGGCTTTAATAACATCAAGGTAAACTATGTAATGTGTTGGGCTTGATTGATTTGTCTCCTACTATTTACTATATTAATGGAGAAAATCACACACCATACTGGTAATGAAACCACCATTCTCAAGTTCCGTAGAAACAGCGACCGGGAATCGAAACTGCTAAGCGAAGGACAAACGTATAGAGAAGAATTAAGGATGTTTAAATAGGAAGATTTGAGATATTATATCATTCTAATTTTGTGACTAGGGTACTTTACATCGTTCTTCGCCCAATGAAATAATTTATATCAAACCTAACTTTAACTAGCGACCGCGCCCCGGCATTACACGCAGGCGCGAGCTTTATTACTTAGGTAGAGGTGATATTTTTGTGGGTTTATCTTAGAGTTTTCACTAGACATATCAATGAAGGAACGATGGTAGTTAGGTGTCAAAGTATTGTCGTTCTTGTAATAAAGAGAGTTATACACAAAAGGTGGTAAGTAAAAGCAGGATATTCTCCGTTGATCCACAAATTATCCTGTCCTTTTTCGGTTCCTTTGTGATGACAAAAGTATATCCTCTCCTATTCTGACTCTGAGTCAATCGCATTTTTTTTTCTCGCGCTGTATTGAGCCCTTAATATCCTTGATACTCGTCGCTAGCGCATTACTGAATATTCATGATACCAAAAAAGATTGCTGAAGTCATCGTCCCACTATGGTCAAATTAACCAAATCATGTCATAACATTTTCCCCTATTATTCACATAACTGTACTTACCAAATTTTAGTGGCATTTAACGACGAAATAATTTACTTTACTTTAATAATTACATTGTGTTTACTTACTGTGTTAACAAATATATTAATCAAAGAATTAAAAGACAGCGTCATTTCATCGCTTTCGGGGAAGACTTTTTCAAATCCGACCGAAAAGGCAATATCACTGCTAATAGAGACTTGACAGTTCGCAAATTTCTTCTATTTCTTATAATTAATTTTGTAACAGATTGCGAATAGCGTTTCGTTCCGTCTAATATTACAAATCATTTATAAAGATACTCAGGTTTGTAAAAAGCTGTCTACACAATCAGTAACTTTACTTTAAGCCTCGAGCCGGGCTGTGAAAAATCCAGAGTTATCGACTATCTAAATATCGAAGTTGTTATTATAACCGGGTTTTACATTAATTAATTCTTTTGTCAATTGCTTGTCATAATAATTATTGAAGTGATTAAGCGAATTTACCGCTCAATCCGCTCCGAGTATTCTCATCTCATAATTCAAAATATCTTTTTTCTTTGCCAATTTCTTATCAAGCTTTTAGGATGTGTAAAGATTCAAATCGTGTCATGGTCCTAAATAGAAATCAGTTAAAATTGAATATATGAGACCCACATAAGCATAATTCGATATGCTAGAAAAATAAAAAATTATTTATTAGGTTTTTTTAATGTATTTAAAATCACTACTGTCCTTTTCGGGGGTTGATATATACTAACAACTAAACCGGTCTCACGAAAAAAAAATATATTTTCGAAAAAAAAAAGTTTCACACTAGATTAAAGATATTATAAATACACTATTGGCGTCACATCGCACCGACCATGCTTATGGTTTGTTTTTTTAACAAACTTCCACCACATTCATGATACACATAATAATAAACTTATATATCTTATGTCAGCGTAATACAATCTCATTCTTTTATATTATCGCGCGTCACAAAGGCAGTGGACATAACACGCTCTTTATCGGGACATCTTAACATCGTCCTATGATGTTCGAAGGTGGGCGAGAATACTGATAAATAAAACACGTTTTCTTCGTTCATTGTCGCCATATTTAGCTATTTCCGGAGAGGCAAAGTGGCCACTCATCTAGATGCGTGGCCTACACTACATGTGGCTACGGCGAGCATTTGTTTAACGACACACACATCTACATTATTTCGAGAAGATAGGTGATCACTACAATAGCGTACGAGAGGAATGCTCGTATCTAAATCAAACCGAATGCTTTCTCATCTTTATGTTACACTTTGTCATTCTATTGTTAATGTTTTCATTGCGCTTTGAATTCAAAATGTATTATAAATCAAGTTACATATAGTCGGCTTGTGAACTAATGAAATGTCTTTTGTTAATCATTTTTTATCAATTAAATTGCGTTAATATTATTACAGCAGCATAACAATAAAATGATTGTTTTTGTATTAAGGCATGGTATTTAATAGCAACACGCATCGTCCACAATCATCATATCATCCATACAAGATGATATTATTTAAGGAGCTTATTGTAGGTATAATCATGACATTTTTATTTTTTTATTAATTTTACAGAAAACGACAAAAACCTATCCTAGGAAGTAGGTGTTTTTTTTACAGGCGTGGTTTTCAATCTGGCACTACTTTTTTCGTAGTTGGTGTTTTTGACAGCTGTCACTTGATTTATGCTCAGTTTGGTTTGCCATTTCATAATGAATAGACTTACTCCTGAACAACATTTGCAAATAGTGCAAATTTAGAAAAAATCACTCTAAATTTTTTTTAAATCACTCTAAAATAAAGTAAAAATCGCGTCGTGGGCCTGTGGCGTGGCCTCCAAGATCGTGCGATTTAACACCGCTGGACTATTTTTTGTGGGGTTATGTGAAGTCGCTTGTCTACGCAGATAAGCCGGACACGATTAACGCCTTGGAAGAGAATATTCGGCGCGTTATTGCTGACATACGGCCCAACTTGCTGCAAAAAGTGGTTGAAAATTGGGCCTCTCGGCTGGAATTTGTTCGAGTCAGCCGCGGCGGCCACTTACCCGAAATCATTTTTAAAACATAATGGCAAACCCTTATCTTTATAATAAAACTAAATTCTTAGCCATAACATCAAATTATATGCGTTTTATCTCTTCTTGAAAACCACGCCTCTAAAATCATCACCCTATATATATTTGAATTAGCATTTTGCGCTTTTAATGATTACTTGGCATTTTAGTTACGTCTAATATTTTAAAATATCATTTCGATTCATGATATATGTTTGAAATTTGTATGTTACGATATGTTTCATATCAAGATATGAAGCATATCAAAATATGAAACATATCATAACCATACTATCTATCAATTTTTAATATAATGTTTTATACCGTATTTCCCGTGACCAAAAATGTTTCGATATCATTATTATAGCTGTATGATATTTATACGGAGATTAAAATGAATATTCACAGGATAGATATGGATATTTACTGTTTTCAGTTTGACTGGGATACTAATATTTGTATGGAAAATGTTTTCACGTTTTGAAAATAGCTAACTTAATAATTTATTGAAATATAATAGAAATGGACCGCTTCGAAAAAATAAAAAACGAATAACTTACTTTAATTTATTTTTCTAAGGGCAGTGACCTCGTTTGGTTGTTTTGGAGATAGATATAATTCAATATTTTAAAGTGAGTAAACAAAATTAAAAGGAAGAAATCGAAGTGTCATGGTTTTAAAATAACCTCCGACATTGTCTTCTGATGTAGGAGGTTAAAATGGGTTAAAATTGAATATAGAGCTTGACTTATTCATAACATTTCAAATGCAATAATCGCTAACCATGCCAAGTAAAAGTTAGAATTTTCGAACAAGCTGATCGCCAAGTAAGTGGAAATGGCCTCTTTTCTTTATTTATTTATTATACATGTTTCCCCATGTACACATTACAATTAAAGTAAAAAATTAAACTACTAAAAGAAAAAACAAAAAATAACTAGAACTAATCATGAAAATTATCACGTTAAAAATGAAAATAATGTCTCCAGGCAAACAATAACAAATAAATGATTCACGCTAATCTTACAAAGGTGTATTTTTAATCCTATTAGGCGAACAAAGATATCAATCTCCGCGGAAATGGAATTTAATAATTCGACTGCTCTCCCAATCGGACTATACTTGTATACGTCGGTACGACACGCTAATCGCCTAAATAGCGTGTGCTCCCGGGATCTAGTAAAACGGTCCGGAACAAAGAAACCAATATCTCTGAGTATTACGGGATTCTCGATGAAACCGCGAATAACCTTATAAAAATAACACAAAGTATGGATTTGTTGCCTAAACTCGAGTGTTAAAGCCTAACATCCCTAATACAAATGCTGATGGATACGTATTAGGAAACATTTCTGGATAATATCCATACTTATGGAGATAAAGGTATCTAAGGAACCTCCTCCGAGTAACCTTCAGGATATTACAGTAAGTAATCTCACGAGGACTCCAGATAATGGAACTATACTCCAATATACTCCTCACGAACGTGCAGTATAAAAGCGAGATGGACTTCGGCTTATTCAAAGATCGACTGGTTCGAAGCACGAATCCCAACATTTTATTGGCACGCGTAGCTATGCTTCGCATGTGCAAATGAAATGTTAGACGCGATATCCTTGCTACCCTTTTATGCACCGGCGTTACTTTAGAAATCTTCCATCTTTCAGGAAACGTGCTTTGAGATATACAGTGATTGAAAATATGCATCAGCGGCGACTTAAGACCCTCTGCACAGTGCTTAACTACATTCGCCGGAATGCCATCGGTCCCGACAGATTTTTTATTCCGCAATATCGAAAACGCAAAGCTCTATCTCCCTCTCTAACCGATTCGAGATAAATCATTCGTGGGTTGCCGATCTGCGAGTGAAGTCACGTCGAGTAACGGGGGCGACGTACTGTAGACAGATTTGAAGAAACGCGCAAACGCATTCGCTACATCCTGCTCGTCTGTGAAGACTTCGCTACCGAATTTCATGACATTACCATACGCTGATGACGATTTTTCAAGATATGTACAATAATCGAGCATTGTAATATTGACTTTTAATTTATTTGAAAAATCTGTATAATGTTTCACATCATTCGTAGTTTTCCAGTGAAAATGAGCCTCTGATTTGAGTCTCAAGTCGGAAATAATATCCTCGTTATACCACTTGGGATACCTACGGATAATTCTAGCTGAAGACGAGATTGGCCTAAATAATAAGTCAAAAGTCTCAAACAGTTTGGCATTGGTTTGGTTCTGAATTGTACGTAGAGTTTATTCAGAATAGGATACCTATATTATTCTCCTGAATTGTTTATCAGCAGCATTTATATTAAAAATGTTAGGTTATATTACTCTTGTGTATTTTTGTGAGACATTTTTATAAGTACGTTGATCAATTTTTATAAACCTATCTTACGGACGCATAAATAATCTTAAAGTACTTTGTGAGAATCGTTAGTATGTTACGGATCAGATTGTGGAAATATGAAAAGCAGTCGAACTATTAATTTCCATTTTTGTGGAAATTGAAATACCTAATTTGTCTATTCGCCCGATCGAATTAAGAATCTGCATTCTATTAGTACGACCAACTTTTTAATACAAATACAAAGACGTAATATAAATAATTTGCTATCAATTATTTTCCTTACTAATTACTAATAATTATAAAAACATTTGGTAACAAAGCTATTTAGTTATTTCTAAGAATTGATATCCTGTTTTTATTAAGATATTTATTGCTTTCTTGTCTTTACTTAGTTGTCTTGTGTTCCGTTAAATTTTCTTATGTTATTATTATAAATTATATACGGGGAAACTTGTCTCTCAAGTACAGGACCTCTTTAAAACCTTTATAAATATTATGCTATCCAGCACTTTATCAAAACATTAAAAAATTATTAAAAAAATTTCAATATTGTCAAAGATTGTGTCATTTATCTTTTCAGGCGATTAGCTACTATTAAAAAACAATCATCGAATATAAGTCAAATAACTTTACAACCCAATTAAACAATTATATATATATATATATATACTAGCTGACCCGGCCACGCGTTGCTGTGGCTAAAGTTTTTGTTATATTACATTATAGTAAACAATCTAAGAGGAACAATAAGAGAACATCAGTCACGGAGTCCACTATGCTTTTTCACACAGATGGTATTTGTAAAAAAATATGGTGATCTCCTTATTTGACTTTCTACTACTATAACCCTTTAGTACAATGAAATTATTTACGAACTAAGACGAAAATGTTGATGTTGGTATACAAATTCACTGGATTGAGATTTGAAGGGGAAGTACGTTGAACACAATTAATTAAAATGTTCTTACACTTGATACTAAGCAGAAATCAATAGGTAAAAAATAAAAATTTATCAGATTTATTATTTCCATTTAATTTTATAACAAATATAAGTATATTACAGTATAATACAGTAAATAACATGTGACGCTTAAACTCATGAATGAGGTAGGCAAGGCAGACAGTCTTAAACTTTTAAACATTAATATCTTTTTTTTGAATTATAAATACTTTCAATTTCAATTTAATTTAACACCAATCGGTGCACAATGTTTTTGGTTAACCTGTCTTTAGCTAACACAAATAGATTCGACGGTTTCCCAACACGTGAACACGCAACATATAGTTGCCCATGAGAAAAACATGGATTTTCCAAATCTAAACCACAAATGGACATTGTTTGACCTTGAGATTTATTTATAGACATGGCGAAAGCTAAACGAATTGGAAACTGTAGCCTTTTGAAGGGTATGGTAGAATCTGATGGTATCATCGGAATACGTGGCAGCAGGACCACTTTTCCTTTAAACTTCCCAGCCAAAATGGTTGCTTCAAGAATGTTTCCGGTGATCTTTTTGATGACCAAACGCGTACCGTTACATAATTGAGGTGGATTCAAATTACGGAGGAGAATAATAGGGGAACCAATCTTTAATCGAAGATTATGTGGTGGCATTCCAGGGATATCTAATGAATTTAAAAATTCAATCGGAAAATTTACACTTTCATTTTCATCAACAACAGTATCGATTGATTTAAAAGACATCAGATCGCCTGGTAACAACTGTTGTATCTGGAAGTTAATTTCGTCAACATCAACGTTTTTGGCTGCCAAAATCGCCCGTTGACTAAGCCATTCATGATTCAAATAATTATTCTGTATATCCGGGAAAATACTCTGAATCAATTCAGTTTTATCCTGAACAACAGTGCAAAAATTGTCTGGTAGTTTAATGCATTGCGTATTTGGTTGCAGTTTTATTTTACCGTTCCCAATATCTAGTAGTTGTTCGGAAAATATTAGTGCTGATGGATCATTTTGCAATTGTACTCGCATATTTATGGTCAATCGAAGTGTTTCAACACTTCGCCATAAGAATGATTGTTTCAAACATGCATTAATCTCATCCGCGAAAGTAGAGCGAGGTATAACCGGTAAGGTCTGCCGGAAGTCACCAGACAAAAGTAAGATAGCACCACCGAAAAGTTTATTATTGCTGTTTAAATCTTGCATAGTTCTGTTTAATGCTTCAAGTGAATATTTGTGTGCCATTGTGCACTCATCCCAAATTATTATAGAACTCTTCCGCAACACTGCAGCTATTCCACTATTCTTTTTGATGTTACACATTGCATCTGGTTTATTATGAACGTCCAATGGCAGCTTGAATGTTGAATGTGCTGTTCGCCCACCATCCAGTAAAGTAGCCGCAATGCCTGACGATGCTAATGCTAATGCGATTTTTTGTTGCGACCGTATTTTGGCAAGAATCAACGATATTAAAAATGTCTTACCGGTTCCACCGGGTGCATCCAAGAAAAAAAAACCGCCTTGTTCAGCAGCAACAGCCAGCATAATCCGATCATAAATAATTTTTTGTTCTGCTGTCAGTAATGGTTCACTGTTCATGATAATTGTTGCTAAACTTCCATGGTCATATTGATTTTCTCGTTGTAAATCGGTATTGACTAAGTCGGTGGCTGGACGATTAGGTGATGGCATACCATAATGATTAAATGGTAAATTTGAACTAAGAACACATAAATCCTCGATCAAGACCAATGCTTCATTGTACATCTCTGGTGTATAATCTATGTTTTGGCATTGATTTGTTTGTCTAATTCGGTGCAAGATGTCTTCTGTCATACAATTTTTATATTTTTCCCACAAAGTTTGTGCTTGCGAGGGATAACATGTCGCCAAAATAATTGCAAACAACTGACGAATGTTATTCGGTGTTGATGTCAACGCAGCATCAGCAAGCGTTAAGTCCCAATGGTTATCGTCTTCTAGCAATTGCAGTTCACGACATGCATCCTGGTATGTATTGAATACTCGACCATTAGCTGTTCGTAAAAATTCAAAAGACGTTGGTCCGGGAACATTCACCAATAACAAACGTAAATAGAAGCACTCACGTTGCTTTGGATGTACCGTGTAAAGTCTTCCCAATGTCTTAGCTTTGAATATGCCTGTAATGGAAGGATGTGGTTTTCCTTGTTTCCGTGGCTCCCATTTTTTACTGGATTTGTTCCATGTGAAATAACGTGGAACATCACCATACACCAATGTCTTCGCGAATTGGCCAAAAACATCAGGTTTTTGACACAATGTAAAAAATTCAGTTAGAGTCGTTTTCGGAGCTTCGAACGCTCTTTGGAGAACATTTTCTTCAGTGAAGTATACACGTTGACCGTTTTCAAGATGTATTGCCAGATGTTGGACAGCAGGATCTCTTTCGTGGATGGGAAAGCTGAGAATATGCCAAATAGCTTCATTGCTGCTAATGTATCTGCCCATTTGGTATCGTGCTATTTCGTCATTTTTATTTATGTTTTTTACTTCAAATATGGCCAAATCACTGCCTTTGTTTACATATTTACAAATATACTTAATTGATTTAACAGAACTGCAAAGCTCAACATTGATATGAGCTTTGTAAGTTTTTGAAAGTAGTGGTGAGTATGGTACCACCCACTGATTATCAAACTCAACTTGATTTGGAAAGTTCGGCAGTCGCATTGTAAATGTGTGGCCACCATTCTCAGTACTTCTGCGGCGATACATTGGATAACCATCAATATCCGTGATCGTGTCATTCGTATGCGGCTTTGGGAAGTTTTTTTTACATTTTCCATTTTCCATGCACGGTGACGTCATGTTGAAAACACCGCATGGCCCATGGATCATGTGTTTGGTGACAATATCAAATAATTCTTGATCAATTAATGGGTCTGGAATTTCGGCTGAAATTATTTGATCGATTTCTTCAGGACGGATTCTATCTTTAAGCCAAACCAAAATGTGGGCATGAGGCAAACCTCGCTTTTGCCACTCTATCGTATACAGCCAACAACGTGTGATACCAAAAATTGTATATTTAACAATAAAATCAATTAAGGATTTCAATTTTTGTTTAAACACACGTGCAGTTAAATCATGACGATGAATGGCTTGTTGTCCTGGCAATAGTAAAGTTTGTATCTCTTCCCAATTCGGATTACATGTGAATGTAATAAATAAATCCGGTCGGCCGTAATGACGTACGTAAGTCATCGCATCTTGTATGCATGCATGTTCCGTGCCGTTCCGTATCGACATCTGTCAGTTTTATGACTGAATCTACCAGCATGTTCACCTAATGGTACTTTGTCGGCTTTTATGACGATTTGATAATTGTCATTTTGCAGTCGTGGCGAAACTCTTTTGATCAATTGAATTAGTTGATTGTGATCTTCTAAAAAATTTTCCAATAATATCACAATTGCTCTTTCCTCTGCTTGTTCAATAAAATTATACTGGCACCGAGTCGTCACGCGCTCTTCACAATCGCCCATAAAATAAAAAGGTATCGACATCTGTCAGTTTTATGACTGCCAAATAATAACGGACAAAAAATTAGCGATAAATTAAAATTGCGACTATAATTTGAGATTTAAACTATCCTATCTCTCTAGTGCACATCGAACTGCACATGGTGTTCAAATTTTATTATTAGTCCATTATTTTATTATTAGTCCATTGAGGACAAACATTGTGACACGAGATTTATATATATTAAGATAGTAAAATAGTAAAATGTATTGTTTAAATACCGTTAATTAGATGATTTCTATGTTAAAATAGGTAAACACCTTTAGTTTAACATATATAAAAGTTTGACAGTACTGACATTTGGAAAATACGAATGCTTTTTAATATTTTAAGGATTGAAATTTTTTGCAAATAAAATATATAGCCAGAATGTTCAAAGAAAAATTAATACCGAAAGCACAGATAGTTGCATCGCTTGAGGTAATGCACGCTGGTTTAAATACAGGCCTGTATTTTATGAAAGTCTTTCACTCTCACCTACCAATCTTTTTAAATCTTTCATAAAATACAGGCCTGTATTTAAACCAGCGTGCATTACCTCAAGCGATGCAACTATCTGTGCTTTCGGTATTAATTTTTCTTTGAACATTCTGGCTATATATTTTATTTGCAAAAAATTTCAATCCTTAAAATATTAAAAAGCATTCGTATTTTCCAAATGTCAGTACTGTCAAACTTTTATATATGTTAAACTAAAGGTGTTTACCTATTTTAACATAGAAATTATATATATATATATATATATACACATATATATATATAATTTTATTTGACTTATATTTGATGATTGTTTTTTAATAGCGGCAAATCGCCTGGAAAGATTAATGACACAATCTTTGACAATATTGAAAAATTTTGAAAAAGTTTTTAATTATTTGATAAAGTGCTGGATAGCATAATATTTATAAAGGTTCTAAAGAGGTCCTGTACTTGAGAGCGCAGGATGTCGGTTTAAACCCAGCGCTGAGTTTTATAAAAATGCATTTTTAACTCTCACCTGTCCTCTTTAGTGTAAAATATTGTCAAATATTATGTAACCATCTAATTAAATGAAATAAGGAAAGGATGATATTTTAACAAAAAATATAAAAATAATGGATTTGTGATTACGATGAAGGATGGTGGTGAAATGAGATGATTTTATGAGTGATTTATGTATGAAGTTGATGAAAATAAAAATAATGGATATGTAAAAGTGGAAAATTAAAGCACATGATTAGTGTGCGTATTATTTATATCACCCTCTCTCTCACCTACCTATTTTACTATTTTACTATATCTTAACGATTTGCACGTAATGTGCATAGGTATATTTTACACTTTTCTTTTTATTTTTAGCCATGACGATTCATTTTCACATTGATCGTAAATATTGATTCTTGTAAATATTTATTAAACCATTCACTTTTCATTCATTATACGTCATATTCGTTACATTTTCACTGTTTTTCATAATTATTGTTTAATTTTTAAATCATTTATTCACTACTTTAATGAAAGTTTGACCGTATTGCATATCGCACAGATAGATAGGTGAGAGTGAAAAGCTTTCATAAAATACAGGCCTGTATTTAAACCAGCGTGCATTATTTATCAAGCGATGCAACTATCTATGCTTTCGGTATTAATTTTTCTTTGAACATTCTGGCTATATATTTTATTTGCAAAAAATTTCAATCCTTAAAATATTAAAAAGCATTCGTATTTTCCAAATGTCAGTACTGTCAAACTTTTATATATGTTAAGTTAAAGGTGTTTACCTATTTTAACATAAAAATCATCTAATTAACGGTATTTAAGCAATACATCTTAATATATATAAATCTCGTGTCACAATGTTTGTCCTCAATGGACTCCTAAAACACTTAACCGATTATAATAAAATTTGAACACCATGTGCAGTTCGATGTGCACTTGAGAGATAGGATAGTTTAAATCTCAAATTATAGTCGCAATTTTAATTTATCGCTAATTTTTGGTCCGTTATTATTTGGCAGTCATAAAACTGACAGATGTCGATACCTTTCGACTGGGTTGATGGCGCTAATGTCTGTTATTATTTGACAGTGACAGTTATTCGACGCAAACGTATTAAAAGAGCCCATCAGTTGGCAAAACAAATTGAATCAAGAAATCTAGCTCAAAGAATCAGGACAGCAGGTCATGCACAAGAATCTCAAGAACAGTGTAACGAACGTCTTCAAGAGAATATCATAAGAACAAGAAAATTATTATTTTCAGTCAAATGCCACCGAAAAAATCTAACCTCAACAACGCGAGCGGCAAACGTCAAAACGCAAACGTCAAAACTACGATCGGAATAATATATTCACTTACGAGATGCTGTTGCTGGAAACATCGATGGAAATTTAAATCCCAATGACATCGGTAATGCTTTCATTTTACCTTCAAGCTACATCGGCAGTCCACGGAACATGCAGGAATACATACAAGATGCGATGACTTACGTACGTCATTACGGCCGACCGGATTTATTGTTTATTGTTAAATATACAATTTTTGGTATCACACGTTGTTGGCTGTATACGATAGAGTGGCAAAAGCGAGGTTTGCCTCATGCCCACATTTTGGTTTGGCTTAAAGATAGAATCCGTCCTGAAGAAATCGATCAAATAATTTCAGCCGAAATTCCAGACCCATTAATTGATCAAGAATTATTTGATATTGTCACCAAACACATGATCCATGGGCCATGCGGTGTTTTCAACATGACCTCACCGTGCATGGAAAATGGAAAATGTAAAAAAAACTTCCCAAAGCCGCATACGAATGACACGATCACGGATATTGATGGTTATCCAATGTATCGCCGCAGAAGTACTGAGAATGGTGGCCACACATTTACAATGCGACTGCCGAACTTTCCAAATCAAGTTGAGTTTGATAATCAGTGGGTGGTACCATACTCACCACTACTTTCAAAAACTTACAAAGCTCATATCAATGTTGAGCTTTGCAGTTCTGTTAAATCAATTAAGTATATTTGTAAATATGTAAACAAAGGCAGTGATTTGGCCATATTTGAAGTAAAAAACATAAATAAAAATGACGAAATAGCACGATACCAAATGGGCAGATACATTAGCAGCAATGAAGCTATTTGGCATATTCTCAGCTTTCCCATCCACGAAAGAGATCCTGCTGTCCAACATCTGGCAATACATCTTGAAAACGGTCAACGTGTATACTTCACTGAAGAAAATGTTCTCCAAAGAGCGTTCGAAGCTCCGAAAACGACTCTAACTGAATTTTTTAGATTGTGTCAAAAACCTGATGTTTTTGGCCAATTCGCGAAGACATTGGTGTATGGTGATGTTCCACGTTATTTCACATGGAACAAATCCAGTAAAAAATGGGAGCCACGGAAACAAGGAAAACCACATCCTTCCATTACAGGCATATTCAAAGCTAAGACATTGGGGAGACTTTACACGGTACATCCAAAGCAACGTGAGTGCTTCTATTTACGTTTGTTATTGGTGAATGTTCCCGGACCAACGTCTTTTGAATTTTTACGAACAGCTAATGGTCGAGTATTCAATACATACCAGGATGCATGTCGTGAACTGCAATTGCTAGAAGACGATAACCATTGGGACTTAACGCTTGCTGATGCTGCGTTGACATCAACACCGAATAACATTCGTCAGTTGTTTGCAATTATTTTGGCGACATGTTATCCCTCGCAAGCACAAACTTTGTGGGAAAAATATAAAAATTGTATGACAGAAGACATCTTGCACCGAATTAGACAAACAAATCAATGCCAAAACATAGATTATACACCAGAGATGTACAATGAAGCATTGGTCTTGATCGAGGATTTATGTGTTCTTATTTCAAATTTACCACTTAATCATTATGGTATGCCATCACCTAATCGTCCAGCCACCGACTTAGTCAATACCGATTTACAACGAGAAAATCAATATGACCATGGAAGATTAGCAACAATTATCATGAACAGTGAACCATTACTGACAGCAGAACAAAAAATTATTTATGATCGGATTATGCTGGCTGTTGCTGCTGAACAAGGCGGTTTTTTTTTCTTGGATTCTATCTTTAAGCCAAACCAAAATGTGGGCATGAGGTTTGGTCATCAAAAAGATCACCGGAAACATTCTTGAAGCAACCATTTTGGCTGGGAAGTTTAAAGGAAAAGTGGTCCTGCTGCCACGTATTCCGATGATACCATCAGATTCTACCATACCCTTCAAAAGGCTACAGTTTCCAATTCGTTTAGCTTTCGCCATGTCTATAAATAAATCTCAAGGTCAAACAATGTCCATTTGTGGTTTAGATTTGGAAAATCCATGTTTTTCTCATGGGCAACTATATGTTGCGTGTTCACGTGTTGGGAAACCGTCGAATCTATTTGTGTTAGCTAAAGACAGGTTAACCAAAAACATTGTGCACCGATTGGTGTTAAATTAAATTGAAATTGAAAGTATTTATAATTCAAAAAAAAAGATATTAATGTTTAAAAGTTTAAGACTGTCTGCCTTGCCTACCTCATTCATGAGTTTAAGCGTCACATGTTATTTACTGTATTATACTGTAATATACTTATATTTGTTATAAAATTAAATGGAAATAATAAATCTGATAAATTTTTATTTTTTACCTATTGATTTCTGCTTAGTATCAAGTGTAAGAACATTTTAATTAATTGTGTTCAACGTACTTCCCCTTCAAATCTCAATCCAGTGAATTTGTATACCAACATCAACATTTTCGTCTTTGTTCGTAAATAATTTCATTGTACTAAAGGGTTATAGTAGTAGAAAGTCAAATAAGGAGATCACCATATTTTTTTACAAATACCATCTGTGTGAAAAAGCATAGTGGACTCCGTGACTGATGTTCTCTTATTGTTCCTCTTAGATTGTTTACTATAATGTAATATAACAAAAACTTTAGCCACAGCAACGCGTGGCCGGGTCAGCTAGTTTTACTATATATATATAAACGGCTGGACCGATTTTTATGATCTTTGATTAATATTTGCTGAATTTGTCTCCGCCCTGAATAGCAGAATAACTTGACTCACGAAATAAAAAAAAACATTTTCTCATACATTTTGTATGGAACGGCTTTGTATTGTGGAATTCTATTTTCAAACGGTACGTTGCCTTCGAAGGTGTTCACTTTGTGAGGTTATTACATTTGTCATGGTGCGCGCATCGCTAATTAAAATACATATCATTTTGATTTTTGTACATTTATTGAACTTAATTCATTTTGAGTAGGTACATATTCTTAATAAAAAAACTGAATTTAATTCAGCTTATAAGTTAACGCAACATTTATTTATTCTGAGGCTGTACGAAGTTCGTCAGGTCAGCTTGTTAATAAATAAAAGTGAGAAGGTGTAAACATTAAATGTTTGTGAATGTAATTGGAGGGTTGAAAATTTAAATGAAATGAAATATAATATAAATATACATATTGTTAGCTAATTTATTTTGATTATAATTATTAAATGTCAGTTACTATGTAATAAATACAATCCTCTTCTTTTCCATTTAAAACTCTGACAATTAAATAGAAAATTAAGGTCATCGAGACTGTTCAAAATTTTTCAATTAAATATTTTTTTAATTCAGTCTTAAATCTGTGATATTTTTCTATTTTTTTTATTTTATCGAATAAATATATTGCAATGTATAGTGCAAACATGCACTTCCTACTTTCAATTCAATTCAATATTTTTTATTAAACAATAACACAAAGTACTTTAGTTTTTATCAAGCCAATTCTTTTAAATATGAATTTATGGAAACATCGGAATATTCAATACGTTGTGCATACCCATCGAGTTTCCTACCTCTTGTGTAGTTAGTGCGTAAAAAAAATTTACTTATGAGTTGTTTTAAAATACACGGTTTCTGTTTTTTTTTCCTTTAAAAATGTGATAAATGATTGTATGCTCCGCGAGAATTGTATTTGGCTACTGCGGGAACTGACACCCATATTAATCACGAGGTGGCGAATGAAGGAAGGCACGCTTTGGTGGGACGTTAAATATTAGCGGCCTACCCGAGGCGACGTGACACGCCTCCATAACGTCGCTAAGCAAAGCAGCCGATATCATCTCAAATCGGATTGTTTTTCAATAAATAACATCGGCGAGATGCAAATCGAATGTGGTTTAAAAAATATTTATTGTGACACTTAACGAATCCATGTATCACATTAAATTTGAAAGGCATCGTTTGAGAAATAAATCGATTTGCCCTTTTTAATCTAACGCAAACGGACTGATATATTTCATAACGAAATTTTGAAAACGGCCAAAGGCGTTTTTCTTGAAGTGTATTCGTGGGATTGTGAATATATTAAATTTTCTACATATATATTTGGAGCTACTCTTGTGCAAGAATCGTTAACGCGTAGGAAGTTTGTTCGTATTGATATCCTTGAATTTTAGTAATAACTACCAACCAAAACCAGAAATCTGATGGTTTCTTCTGAAGAATTAATTCTTAAACCCAATTTAGAACCCTCTAGCTGTCATTTTTTTCTAGTTTTTTTTTAAAGAGATACATCGCGAACGAAAGATGTTACAGAGTTGAAAATTAATTTTTACATACTTCTTTAAAAATAAACAAAGACGTGTTTCACCATTTTTAGAAAGTTTAGTTAAGGAAAGTGAAAAGAAGAGAGGTGTTTTTTTTCAAACGGATGCCTACATCTCACAAACAAAGGAGAGGTAAAGAGGGGAGATGATTATTTCAAGAGGATGGCTACACTCATAATAAAAAATGGTTATTTCCATTAAATGAAAGATGTTAAAAGTGTGAAAATTGGTATTTAGATTCTTAGATAGTTTGCTATTTTCGGTCTTCGATCATCCGTAATGTTACTAAGAAATCCTATTCGTGCTAAATTTTGTAATGAAACTAATCTACAGGTAAATGGTCTAAAAATATAATAGAAGCTACAGAGGTCACTGTGTGCTTCGCATAGAGAAGAATACCGTTATTGACATCGAAATATCCGATCGACGTTAAGACTAATAATAAAACCAAAAAAAAAAAATGTAATAAAATAAATTTTACCTTAGGTAACATTTCGAAATTAAGCCGAAAACCTGACAGCCTTTAAAACTAGCACGGTAGGCACGTAAGTGGGCCGAAGAGGCGAAGCCATCCGTCCCAAGTACCGCAGGAACGAGTCATTGCGCTCCGAAGGCGTCGTTTAAACCGCCCGTACGTCCTAGCTTTTAATCCGGGGCGAAGCCCGGGGTTGATCACTTAGGTACTAATAAAAAATGATATTGCATTTAGACAGAATAATAAGCAAGCGTTTATTATTAAATTATATTTGAGGTTAGAGTTGAAACAGGATCAATCAAATAACCAGTTTCGACGATTGATTTACCCTACCATAGCATACTCGTACATTAACATGGATAAAAATGTATTTTCAATCGTATAAAACTAAACTCCCGCCTCCTGCGGTTTTAAAAGTATAAATCTTTGATTTAGCTTTACGTCCAACGTTATTAAGGATTTAAATAAGGATAAGTAAAAGGATAAGGATAAGTTACTAATAAGTAAAAGTACAATAAAAACAATAACTATATACAAATATATTATAATCGAATTCATATGTATACTCACACGTATATGCATGACCGCATACATACATACATACATACCTACATATTTACATACATACATGCATGTGTACATATATACTAATATATAAAAAATATAAACATACGGGATATTAAATATGAATATTGTTTATATTATTTTGATAATTGCAAATCGCAGGAGAATTTTATATCTAATTTTGTTTTTTTTCTTTTAAAAGGGCGTTTAATATGAGCCATATAAAAAACAGCTAGATTTATAAAATATATCACGTGCCTTAGAAATTAAATTTCTCTAAAGTTGATTAAATTTGACATTTTATATTACAAAATTATCACTCCATAATTGGCATTACGACCAATATAATCATTAATAAATAATTATTTTTAATAATATAATATAGTTTAGTATAATCATTTGTTAATATTCATTCTGTACTACGTAGTAAAAGCAATATGTACCTATTCAATACATCACGACAGCATTTGTATTTTATACGGCAATTAATTGTTCAGTGAATAAAATACGAGAAGCACAGACCCTAGAAGTAACGATAATGTGTACAATCGTTAATGGGAAAACTGCAAGCTTGGCGAATATAATTCCCTTGGGTGACCGAGTCGGTAATTAAATGTATTCCCGGCCTCTTGTACGTGTCTTCCAGAGGAGCATCAATGTAATCGTTAAAACCCCTCAGATCGTAAAGCCCATTCCACACCGAGTCCGGGACTTACTCGCGTAAAGTCCCGGACGCTCAACGCTCAACGCATCGTTCACTCGCATAAAGTCGGGTTGAGTCGGTGCTGTGAGTCAACGGTGTGTACTTTTTGATATTTGATAGCCAACGAGCTGAAATTTTGTACACAATCTAAGAGGTAAAACGCGTCAAACATAATAATCAAATAGCAGTGTGGAAAATATATTAGTATTTTTAACAACTACTGGAAAAAACGACTTTTATTGGAGCGGAGCTCGCTACGGTCGCTCCGCTCCCATGCGGTGACTCAAATGTCACTCTGTTCACGGACTTAGGCTCTAGAACTACAAGACCGATTTTGATAATTATTTTTTTAAAATGACCATGACAATGTCTTCTGTGCATAGATACCAAAAAACATATACATTTGATTGCGCAAAGAATTATAAAAAAATAAATGTTAATCCCTATGGAGAAATACATTTATATACTAAACTCCGCTCCAATGTATGCCGCAGCGAAGCAAAGCGGCGCCCTAGTCTACTACTAGTATCTTAGTGACTAGTATCTTAATACTAGTGTATTCCTACAATTAATAATATAAATGCTAGTTCGTGTAACCGACTTTATTTTTATATTGTTAATCAGAAATGTTCTAAATGTTGAAATCTGTTACAGTGTACGCATTTAAAAAATCACAAATCGTGGCAACTTAGAATCATCATCGCGGCATCAGACATTCTCAGTACGATATTATGTTTTAGGTTTTCTTCGACGATTCTTACAAAATTATATTTTCTCAAAGAATCTCAAAAGCGCTCAACCGCAATATTATAGCAAGAAACGTTATTTGCTAACGTTAACAGATGGACAGCTTCCTGCGCGGAGTATTGCGTGACCATGCAATTTTAAACATTTGCAATGTGAAAACGGTATTCAGGACACACGCATTCCGTTAGCGTGTCGGTTTATTTTCACTTTCACTTCAAAGTTCACTTTAAATAAAGACAAATACAAAAAGATTAAAAACTGACAATTGACGATTAATTTTACAAATATTTATATATGTCATCCCGGTCATCCTCCATACAAACTCTCTAATACTATTACTCTCTTATTTGTAGATATAGAAGAAAAATATTACTACATATCGTTTTATCTTATAATTACCTAGACTTCTATAGAATTAAAAACATATTTTTTTTATCTGAAAAAATCCTTAGAAAGTTTTAATTTTTTCTATACATTTTATCAATAGTTTAACCGTAAATATCTTATTGACTGAATGCAAGAATAGAATTCCAAACAAAATTACAGAACCATAGTTTATTTTATAAAAATGCAATTTCAACTAAGTTTTTAGACATAGATTGATTTTTATTTTCATAATTACAGAACAACTGTACAGTATTTATACGTTAGATGAGACAGAACGATTTAAGAGCACGCGCAAGACAGACAAGAGCGCTACCGCGAAGAGACCACTTAATAAACCATGACCCTTGTGAGATCTATTTTTTTTTTATTTTAAGTTTTATTATTATTTTTATCATCATTTTAGTAAAAAGGCACATAAATATTTGACGACGTTTTATATATACTAAAGAGTTAAAATGCATTTTTGCAAAGCTCGGCGGTAGCTTTAAACCGATTGCGAGATCTTACGTCCAGGCATTTAACATTTATAATTATTTTTGAAACGGTACATATATTTTTTTAATATTATCAAAAATGATGTCATTCAATTTGTAGTTATTAAAATACTATTATCATCATAGTTTTTTTAATAACTTTTATAGTTTGTATAGAGTTGAATTTATATAAAAATTAATAGTAGTTCGGACTATGCAGGTCATAAGTCAAAATATACCTAGATAATATGCTGTTGGAAAGGCCTTATTGCTAGAAATTCAATCATATCCTAAAACACCACAGGAATAAGTAAATTTTGTATCGATAATCGAGAACCCTTGAAAATCGCAGTGTCTCGCCCAAAAAGAAACATCTACGCAGTATATATATATATATATATATACCGTTTGACTTAAGCAACGAAGATCGTTTTGATTGAAATCAACCAAAGTTTTTGTAATTTTAATTCCTTATAAAAAAATATATTAAAGAGTTGACGTTAAAAACTAACCAAAGTCAACAAAATGTCGGGCTGTCCTGGATAAAAGATAAGTCGAAATATAGAAATCGTACGCCTTCAGGAAGACCGTTTCGTCAGCAATCCAGTAATACCCATAAAATGTAGTCTAGTGGTAGTGGTTTTTGAATATTAACCCAAAGGTCGCGGGTTCAAATCCATACAATTTTGACCGCTGCATTACCCCCAGCTCGTCTGACTAGCACAAGCACATTATGCTTAGTTAAGTAGGCCCAAAAATAATTGTATATTAATTAGGTGAAAGCAATTATTAAAAATTAAAAACATGTGAGCGAGTAAAATCGTATCGGGAACGCAAGAAAGACACGGCACCGAGCGTCGATCTAACATTTTGGATGGAAAATGTATTTTTTGATTTTTTTACACTTGTCTTAGACTTTTTTTACTCAGTTAAAATATGCAGTGTATTATAATTATAATAAAAAAAAAATAAACCAACATATTCAAAATAAATTTAAAAATTAAATCGACAACAAAAAAAGTTAGAATATAATTTTTGTTGTTAATAAATAATAAAAAACCAATCCACCAAAATGTTGTAGTCGGCGCAGAGACATGGTTTTTACTGAAGTTGCATACGGTGTATCGTGATAGGTATTCTTTAGTTTTTTATAAAAAGATTTGCGACTTAAAACAAACTGATTCATTTTAAGTATTTTACATTTTATTTCATTTGTTAACATCTAGCTAAGTTCTGCATGTAGTGATTTATAATTGAGGGACATTACAAAATTTCCAATATTTGGGATTTCATGTAGTTTTAGGGTTACAAAATATATATAATTGATAATAATTCACTTTTTTTTATTTTTATGGTTCGGTAAAATGTTTAAAAAAAAGGAAATTCTGTGGGCGGTTTTTAGATAGTAGTAACTTCCGCACCAGATTGCTTTGCCTAATATTTATTATAGTCGCCATACATGTCTGAGGGTGTAGGGACTGCGTGTATTCTGACGAATTATAGGAAGAAACCTTAAAGTTAGGTCCATTAAGCACATTACGGGTAGTAGAAATTGTCAAATAAGGCGTAGCTGTGGCAAGCTTATTTTACCTAGAGTATAAATCGATACTTTTTCGGTATAGATAAATGGTAACACATTTTTTAATACCAAAGAAATATAAACGAAAGTACACCAAAGTCACTTTTTTAACTAATGTCTAGTGGCACGCAAAAAACTTTGAGGGCCGGATTCAAACGGCCCATAAATACACCATAGATACAATAAACCGCTTGTTTTAAAAAAAATACTTTAAAAATACCTTAACAAGTCCTTTCAAATCCGCATTTCTCAAATTAGCTAAGAACAACTGCTTCTGACCCCATTCAAATTGGAATAACTCATAAAATGATGTTCGCGTATCTGAGTTCATTATCTACGACTATTTACCCTGAATAATTCATTAGCTTATATTATTAAAAATAATATATATTCGTTGACTACACGAGATAATATATTAAAAAATAAAATTAACAATAGAACAAAATGTCAATACGTTAGCGCAGGCATCGTGTTAAAGTAACTAATTAATAAGGATCGCAGTAGAAAGTATTTAATTATGTGTAGTAAAAACTGCAGTTAAAACAAAGATTACGAACCATAAAACTATTGTGACAACTTTCGGTTTATAACAATTATAATACAAAATAACGCGTAAACATTTTGCAAATAAAATAATGAATATGTTTTAATATTTAAGAATAATATCTCGCATCAATATCTTTTCGCATCTTATTATATTAAAACAAATATAATTATTATACAAAAATGTGAAACTAAATCTGAAACGATTCGTTTGTAAGCTGAAAATATACTAATAATATTATAAAGAATCAAATAATATTACTTACAACTAAATTTTGTAGGATTAAAGTTAGTGAAAGCGAGTGTTTTAAAAATACAGGTAATAGAATTAGGGTTTTCAAATGGAGACAAACCAATCGTAAAATTAATAAACCTTTTACTAATTTATTTATTTTTAATAGTTCAATAAGGTGTAGGTTTATTGTAAAATATATATAACTTGAAAAAAATCATCAATAGTGACAAAGCATTGTGAATACGTAAGAGTAAATGCCATTACAAATTGTAATAAAATAGATTGTAATTTTATATTTTGATACTGAAAGCGAACCTCAACGAACGGACATGGTGTGCGATTTTAACATATATTATACAATAAATAAAAAGGTTATGCTAAAATCATGAATATAATAGTTTTTCCAACTTACTCTTAATGGCCAAAGCGACGATTGTGAAAAAGCCAACAAGTTTTGCTGTGGAAATCATAATAAACACAAGACTACCTCCAAAATGGACAGCGGGCTTATTCGAGCGCTTAAAAGCTGCCTAAGCGCAGCTTTTCTTCTCGCTACACGGAGCTGCCAACTGCCGGTCGCGACGAACGCTTTCGTTGCTATGAGCGGGAATCGCTGGTAGCTTTTTGATTGCCTCGCGTGGGTAATCTGAGTAACAGATATTTCTTACAGCAGTAACCGATAATAGATATCATATTCGTATCACATAATTTTATAGAAGAATTATCGGCACCTTCGAAGGAACGAGCATCCAACTCTTAATGACCATTGTTAAATTTTTTTTTAAGAAAAGGTTTCAAGATATAAAATTATGCACGACATACTTCACTCCTGCAAAAATTGGCATTAACAATGCTCGAACTATACTACATATTGGCCCACCATACATAAATCAAATTGGACCCTATTACATTTAAATCATATTGGACCTTATTACAGTTTACATTTTTGTTTTTGCACTTATAGAAAAATGAGTGGTTTATTACCAGTATTAACCAGTAGCCGATAACGAACATTTTTGTGTTCATAACAAACAATTTACGGGCAGTAAAGTAAGAGTGAATGATTTCGTCATTATATTTAATAAGTTCAAAAGCATTTGTCTCAAGGTTGAAGAAAGTATAGCTGCATTGGCCGGCAGAGGCAAGAATTAAAGTCAAAGGGGCCTCATTGACTTTAATTCAAAGTAGCTATTTTTTTTAATTCAATTATTTATAGTTAGAATAAAAGATTCTCTTTAATAATAGCACTTAATAAACATTATATATTACGTTGAAGAGATTTTTTATTCCATAAACATAAGTATAGGTGATAAAATACAAGTAATATTTAAAAATATTAATTTAATATAAAAGGTAGGTAGATAAAACATATTTTTTAAAAATTAATTCTCATTCTCGAATAGTTTCCATTTCAACGATCATGTCACTTGCTAGGTAATAAACATGATTTATTTTACTTTTATTTCGGGTGAATGTTATCTTATTGCATTTAGATAAATTAAGATACGACTTATTTTCCATACAATAGTCGATTGAGGTCTTCTTGAAAAAAATCGCAATCTGTCGTATTATTTATAGTGCGATAGCGCTTACGTCGTTATATGTTAAACCATTATGGTAAAAAGACGATACAGTACTTTATGTAAAGACCAATTGAACCGAGCGCAGTTTAGTATATATAAAAGTTTGAAGAATGCTGTAAAAATCAGACCACAGGTAGTCGAAAGTACCCGGGGGCAAGTACCGGGTACTGACAAGTAGGTAACGGTTACCGTAGCCGTAGCCGTGCAGAGCGCACGAGGCCGGAAGCGCGGAAGCTTCGCTTTCCCGCTTCGCGCGCCTCGCCGACGCCAACGCCTCGCCTCGCCTCTTACACGATGCGATCGCGATATTTTGCTGAAGCCGCAGCCTGGATGAGATTTATTACTTTGTTAATTAAGTGCATGTGGTAAAGTGATCGTCCGCCCGCCGCATACTATTATACGGTTTAGCCATCTTAAAATCACATTAATTGTTTATTTATAGGAGGGTTTATGTTAGTTGTCAGGCAAGACGCCACTGAATGACGTCACTATATTTTGGTACATTAACATACCTATAATAATATTAATCAAAGTGATTTCACGGCCAAAGTTAGGCATGTTTTTAATACCTAAATTATCCTTACCAAGAAGGTCAAAACGGGCACTACACTACACTATATGTATATGTAAATTCATCTGTCGGTATACATTCAATAAATGTCGCAGATATCGCAGATATTTCAGCTCTTTACACATTGAGTGTGCATAGGATAAGATTGTGAAAAATGTACTTATTTTTCTTTGGTCGTTATTTTTTGAATAGGTTACTAAATGTTAATATTTTATTGTTTACTAGCTGTTCAGCACCGGCCCTGGGTTGGCAGCTAGGCCCTGCAGGCGGCTTAAACGGCGCCTTCGCATGGCGACAACTCGTGCCTGCGGCACGAGTCCTGGGAATGAGTCGCTATACTCCCCATGTTGATGGTGCCTTCGGCGAGCGACAACTCGTGGCTGCGGCACTCGGGATCGGTCGCTTAGCTTCTCATCTCTAGGCTCTTCGGGCCATCTTCGTGCCTAAATTTGATTTTTCGTTTCTCAATCAATGTTTATGTTATCTAAATAATCTACATGTCATTTTTCGAGTTTCTAAACCCGACGGTTTATAAGTTCCATACAAACTTAAAACCCCCATTACCCCCCCTTAATGGTTGAATTTCATGTTCTTTTTATATCACAAACCTAATCGGGTATCCTAACGACAACTTCCCAAATTCGTTATCGCAATCGGACCGACGGTTTAGGAATGCAAATTGTGGAGGCACAAGATATCAGCTATGATCCGACGTTGCTAAAGTGGCATTAATTTGAAATAATGAAGTCGTTCTTCATAATTATTTAAAGTTTTTTCCATTCCGCGTTTGAAGGACAGCATTCTTGAGAATTTTTTTTGAATTGATTCAATTCTTTGACTATGATTATTGTAACTTGGATTCCAAATTACTGAGCCAAACTCCAATAATAATCTCACTAATGAATAGCAACCATTGTAATTGACTACACATTACGAAAAGGTTTCATAATTCTAAAAATAAATCCTAAAATTTGCCATTTTTATTTGAAACGCCATTAAATTGATAAAGATTGGATGAAGCCATGTGATCAACAAGAACCTGCGCATAATTACCCTAGTATGACAACGGTATTAGAGTATTGATAAATTGTGCGCTGGGTGACCATACGATTGATGGCACATTAAAATCCCCAATAATTATATTTTGCGTATCTGAGTCCGATCCAAGACAACTTATTAAGTATGCTTCAAAAATATTATTACATAAACGTGGCGGCAAATATATCCTGGTTCTATCCACCTTAATACTTAACCAAAGATCCTGGGCATCAGTCTCCCAAGATGTCATGCGATTCACGACAAACCTCTTAGATATCACTATTAAAGTCCCTCCGCCATCCTTGTTGGTAGAAGCAGACGACTCTCTGTCCCTCCTAAACACCTGATATCTAGCATCAAAAATTTCATCACTTCACTTTCACTTTCACAAGAATTTAAAAAAATTTCCGTAAAACATATAACATCGTAATTGTGATTAAGAATTTTTAATGCAACATTGCAATGCAATATATATGTAAATACGACATAGTTTTAAATGTAATAATATGTAAATAATATTTATAAATGAATAGTTTTGTATTGGCACCTAACTGGTAAAGTAACAAGTAACAATAATAATTATTCTAATGAAGCGACTGAAGTATAAGAACGTTTTTTACTATAATAGCGGGCGATGTCCCATCCTTCCTTAGGTAAATCTTTCCGTCCTGACCCAGCAGAAGAGATATTTTTTGTTTTTAGCAAGCAACCTCGTAGCTGCATGAAGCTTTTTTTTCTCAAGTGTCAAATGTTCGCAGACAATAATTGTTTTTTTCTCCCCTTTAACTCCTAGATGCGAGCTGTTTAGTTTATCATTGCTGTTGGTTTTATTGTGTTTTCTAACAGCCACAAGAATTGCATCTTTTTGACGAGGATTCGAAAATGAGACAACAATATTTCGGGGTCTGGTATTTAAATAAGTTTTGGTTCTAGATATATTTAGAGTATTTCTTGAAAGGAAAACACTCATGCTGATGTTTCAAGTGCCTATTTTATTTATTGTACTGATCAACATGACCTCGCATTTTGCAGAATTTGTATGTATGGTAGACCAAAGCGGCATTAATTGACTCTGTGCCCTATTTTAAATCTTTTCAGTTAAATGCGTAGTGTATCGTCTGCACACCTGCATATGTGCTTCTCACTTTTTTATAATGAAATAAACCAAATGTGTAAATACAGAGATGTGTGTACAGAGATTTAGTGCTAAAGTAGTTGCTTAAGGTACACCTGTCAATTCTCAACCTATTTGAGGTTGAGAATTTATTTCTTTACCAGTGTCATACCTACCGTTATTTACCATCGTCGATTAATAAGAAAACATTTGAACCATTTACATACTAATACATATTATTTTTTAGAATGATTAGTGAAAGGCTTTGCTATAGTAATTTTTAATTAAAAGGATGTTAAAATGCCCTCAGTAACAATAGAAATAGTACTATGTTGATATCTGAAGATGGGGTTAAATGTCTTTTTTTAAGTAAATAAATTTTAATTTCAAAATAAATCTAGAGACAAAAACAGAAATAATAGAATAAACTTCAAAAGCAAAACAATAAAAAATCCACCAAAACGTTGAACTTCCGTAAGCAACTTCAGTACAAACCTGGTATTCAAATAAAATAACATATAAATAAATTCATTAGTTTTTTGGCTGCAGGTTTATTTTATTAGGTATTTTGATTTTAATTTTTTAGCTTCCTTAGTAGACTAGAGTTACCTTATTAAACTTTTTTCTTTCTTTTTTTTTTAAGTCAGTTAAAAAGACAGCTCTGACTGTTTTTTTTTATTTCTTATAAAATGTTTATTGTATGTCCGAGGGCAAATGATGCTTTATCCTGAGAGGCGGTTCGACAGAGAGTGAAGGTATATGTAAATATTAACCTCATCTACTCTCATACGGAGTGCGAAAGCGGTGCTTTTCATAAATACAGTACACATTAAAGGAACAAACTCTTTTTTAACACGTTTCAGTTAAATTTAAAATTCTAGGGAGAAAGCTCCGAGTGTTGTTGACTGTACGATTGATTATTGGTTAGTATTATAGTTTATCTTGAGTAGTTACCTAGTTCATATTGAATATTCACGATACAAACTATTGCTAATTTGACATTGACATTGTCCCGATCTACATTAGGTAAATTAATTATCTGCATTTACTATTTTGAATTTTGAATTACTTCGTATATATATGTGGTTTACTGTACTTTGTTGCAGTAAATAGTTTGGGGTAGTAATTTTCCTCACCATAACGGCCTCGCATCATGAAAGGTAGTCGGAACTGCGCCGTATAGCGTTTCCCCAACAACACAAGCCATACGAATGATTGGAAAACATGCCTCAATCTGTTCGTTGCCATCCTAGGATTAACCGGACTTAGGATTAACTTTTCACGTGGTTTTGGGTTTTTTTGAAAGTTTCATTAATCATACAAAAGGCAGCTCTCGTGAATTTTAGGTTTTCATGTTAAAACATAAGTACTGGAAAATATGTTCCTATCTTTGCACTTTATACTTTCGGCTGATTATGTTTTGTACATTTTGATAAAAAAAAATATTTTCTGAAGACACTGAATGGCGAAAGCTAAAAAATATCGTTTCATCCAATCTATATATATATATATATATATATATATATATAGATTGGGTTATTTATATTTATCTTAAAAAACAATCATCAAATATAAGTTAAATAACTTTACAACTCAAATATCTTAATATATATAAATCTCGTGTCACAATGTTTGTCCTCAATGGACGGCTGAACCACTTAACCGATTATAATAAAATTTGAACACCATGTGCAGTTCGATGTGCACTTGAGAGATAGGATAGTTTAAATCTCAAATTATAGTCGCAATTTTAATTTATCGCTAATTATTTGTCTGTTATTATTTGGCAGTCATAAAACTGACAGATGTCGATACCTTTCGACTGGGTTGATGGCGCTAATGTCTGTTATTATTTGACAGTGACAGTTATTCGACGCAAACGTATTAAAAGAGCCCATCAGTTGGCAGAACAAATTGAATCAAGAAATCCAGCTCAAAGAATCAGGACAGCAGGTCATGCACAAGAATCTCAAGAACAGTGTAACGAACGTCTTCAAGAGAATATCATAAGAACAAGAAAATTATTATTTTCAGTCAAATGCCACCGAAAAAATCTAACCTCAACAACGCGAGCGGCAAACGTCAAAACGCAAACGTCAAAACTACGATCGGAATAATATATTCACTTACGAGATGCTGTTGCTGGAAACATCGATGGAAATTTAAATCCCAATGACATCGGTAATGCTTTCATTTTACCTTCAAGCTACATCGGCAGTCCACGGAACATGCAGGAATACATACAAGATGCGATGACTTACGTACGTCATTACGGCCGACCGGATTTATTTATTACATTCACATGTAATCCGAATTGGGAAGAGATACAAACTTTACTATTGCCAGGACAACAAGCCATTCATCGTCATGATTTAACTGCACGTGTGTTTAAACAAAAATTGAAATCCTTAATTGATTTTATTGTTAAATATACAATTTTTGGTATCACACGTTGTTGGCTGTATACGATAGAGTGGCAAAAGCGAGGTTTGCCTCATGCCCACATTTTGGTTTGGCTTAAAGATAGAATCCGTCCTGAAGAAATCGATCAAATAATTTCAGCCGAAATTCCAGACCCATTAATTGATCAAGAATTATTTGATATTGTCACCAAACACATGATCCATGGGCCATGCGGTGTTTTCAACATGACGTCACCGTGCATGGAAAATGGAAAATGTAAAAAAAACTTCCCAAAGCCGCATACGAATGACACGATCACGGATATTGATGGTTATCCAATGTATCGCCGCAGAAGTACTGAGAATGGTGGCCACACATTTACAATGCGACTGCCGAACTTTCCAAATCAAGTTGAGTTTGATAATCAGTGGGTGGTACCATACTCACCACTACTTTCAAAAACTTACAAAGCTCATATCAATGTTGAGCTTTGCAGTTCTGTTAAATCAATTAAGTATATTTGTAAATATGTAAACAAAGGCAGTGATTTGGCCATATTTGAAGTAAAAAACATAAATAAAAATGACGAAATAGCACGATACCAAATGGGCAGATACATTAGCAGCAATGAAGCTATTTGGCATATTCTCAGCTTTCCCATCCACGAAAGAGATCCTGCTGTCCAACATCTGGCAATACATCTTGAAAACGGTCAACGTGTATACTTCACTGAAGAAAATGTTCTCCAAAGAGCGTTCGAAGCTCCGAAAACGACTCTAACTGAATTTTTTACATTGTGTCAAAAACCTGATGTTTTTGGCCAATTCGCGAAGACATTGGTGTATGGTGATGTTCCACGTTATTTCACATGGAACAAATCCAGTAAAAAATGGGAGCCACGGAAACAAGGAAAACCACATCCTTCCATTACAGGCATATTCAAAGCTAAGACATTGGGGAGACTTTACACGGTACATCCAAAGCAACGTGAGTGCTTCTATTTACGTTTGTTATTGGTGAATGTTCCCGGACCAACGTCTTTTGAATTTTTACGAACAGCTAATGGTCGAGTATTCAATACATACCAGGATGCATGTCGTGAACTGCAATTGCTAGAAGACGATAACCATTGGGACTTAACGCTTGCTGATGCTGCGTTGACATCAACACCGAATAACATTCGTCAGTTGTTTGCAATTATTTTGGCGACATGTTATCCCTCGCAAGCACAAACTTTGTGGGAAAAATATAAAAATTGTATGACAGAAGACATCTTGCACCGAATTAGACAAACAAATCAATGCCAAAACATAGATTATACACCAGAGATGTACAATGAAGCATTGGTCTTGATCGAGGATTTATGTGTTCTTATTTCAAATTTACCACTTAATCATTATGGTATGCCATCACCTAATCGTCCAGCCACCGACTTAGTCAATACCGATTTACAACGAGAAAATCAATATGACCATGGAAGTTTAGCAACAATTATCATGAACAGTGAACCATTACTGACAGCAGAACAAAAAATTATTTATGATCGGATTATGCTGGCTGTTGCTGCTGAACAAGGCGGTTTTTTTTCTTGGATGCACCCGGTGGAACCGGTAAGACATTTTTAATATCGTTGATTCTTGCCAAAATACGGTCGCAACAAAAACATCGCATTAGCATTAGCATCGTCAGGCATTGCGGCTACTTTACTGGATGGTGGGCGAACAGCACATTCAACATTCAAGCTGCCATTGGACGTTCATAATAAACCAGATGCAATGTGTAACATCAAAAAGAATAGTGGAATAGCTGCAGTGTTGCGGAAGAGTTCTATAATAATTTGGGATGAGTGCACAATGGCACACAAATATTCACTTGAAGCATTAAACAGAACTATGCAAGATTTAAACAGCAATAATAAACTTTTCGGTGGTGCTATCTTACTTTTGTCTGGTGACTTCCGGCAGACCTTACCGGTTATACCTCGCTCTACTTTCGCGGATGAGATTAATGCATGTTTGAAACAATCATTCTTATGGCGAAGTGTTGAAACACTTCGATTGACCATAAATATGCGAGTACAATTGCAAAATGATCCATCAGCACTAATATTTTCCGAACAACTACTAGATATTGGGAACGGTAAAATAAAACTGCAACCAAATACGCAATGCATTAAACTACCAGACAATTTTTGCACTGTTGTTCAGGATAAAACTGAATTGATTCAGAGTATTTTCCCGGATATACAGAATAATTATTTGAATCATGAATGGCTTAGTCAACGGGCGATTTTGGCAGCCAAAAACGTTGATGTTGACGAAATTAACTTCCAGATACAACAGTTGTTACCAGGCGATCTGATGTCTTTTAAATCAATCGATACTGTTGTTGATGAAAATGAAAGTGTAAATTTTCCGATTGAATTTTTAAATTCATTAGATATCCCTGGAATGCCACCACATAATCTTCGATTAAAGATTGGTTCCCCTATTATTCTCCTCCGTAATTTGAATCCACCTCAATTATGTAACGGTACGCGTTTGGTCATCAAAAAGATCACCGGAAACATTCTTGAAGCAACCATTTTGGCTGGGAAGTTTAAAGGAAAAGTGGTCCTGCTGCCACGTATTCCGATGATACCATCAGATTCTACCATACCCTTCAAAAGGCTACAGTTTCCAATTCGTTTAGCTTTCGCCATGTCTATAAATAAATCTCAAGGTCAAACAATGTCCATTTGTGGTTTAGATTTGGAAAATCCATGTTTTTCTCATGGGCAACTATATGTTGCGTGTTCACGTGTTGGGAAACCGTCGAATCTATTTGTGTTAGCTAAAGACAGGTTTACCAAAAACATTGTGCACCGATTGGTGTTAAATTAAATTGAAATTGAAAGTATTTATAATTCAAAAAAAAGATATTAATGTTTAAAAGTTTAAGACTGTCTGCCTTGCCTACCTCATTCATGAGTTTAAGCGTCACATGTAATTTACTGTATTATACTGTAATATACTTATATTTGTTATAAAATTAAATGCAAATAATAAATCTGATAAATTTTTATTTTTTACCTATTGATTTCTGCTTAGTATCAAGTGTAAGAACATTTTAATTAATTGTGTTCAACGTACTTCCCCTTCAAATCTCAATCCAGTGAATTTGTATACCAACATCAACATTTTCGTCTTTGTTCGTAAATAATTTCATTGTACTAAAGGGTTATAGTAGTAGAAAGTCAAATAAGGAGATCAGCATATTTTTTTACAAATACCATCTGTGTGAAAAAGCATAGTGGACTCCGTGACTGATGTTCTCTTATTGTTCCTCTTAGATTGTTTACTATAATGTAATATAACAAAAACTTTAGCCACAGCAACGCGTGGCCGGGTCAGCTAGTACAATTATATAAATAGTACGCACACAAATCATGTGCTTTAATTTTACACTTTTACATTTCCATTATTTTTATTTTTTTCATCAATTTCATACATAAATCACTCATAAAATCATCTCATTTCACCACCATCCTTCATCGTAATCACAAATCCATTATTTTTATGATTTTTGTTAAAATATCATCCTTTCCTTATTTCATTTAATTAGATGGTTACATAATAGTTGACAATATTTTACACTAAAGAGGACAGGTGAGAGTTAAAAATGCATTTTTATAAAACTCAGCGCTGGGTTTAAACCGACATCCTGCGCTCTCAAGTACAGGACCTCTTTAGAACCTTTATAAATATTATGCTATCCAGCACTTTATCAAAAAATTTAAAAAAATATTCAAAATTTTTCAATAGTGTCAAAGATTGTGTCATTTATCTTTTCAGGCGATTTGCCGCTATTAAAAAACAATCATCAAATATAAGTCAAATAACTTTACACCTCAATTATACAATTATATATATATATTAAATTTCCATCGATGTTTCCAGCAACAGCATCTCGTAAGTGAATATATTATTCCGATCGTAGTTTTGCCTGGTTGAATCGAAGGAATCGCAAGCGTTCGCTTTCGACCTTAGCATACATATCAACAATGTATTGATGGAACAGCTGACGATATCGAAGGATATAATTGTCTTGATGTTGTCTAACCATTATTCGGTGTGCGTAGTAGTTCATTGAGCTAACTTTATTATTTCTGTAATCACCTAAAAAAATAAAAAATAAAATGCAATACGAAATTAAAATCTATACATACAGTAAGAAAGTAAATAGATAATTGTCAAATTTACCGGTATTTGGATCATACTGTTTGATATTAAGGTGATATTCATCTTGTCCTTGCCAAAATATCAATGGATATTGTAGTGCGTCATATGAACGGTGTAGATCCTAAATCGTACTGACAGTGTTGTCTCGCCGTGTAATGTTTATAGATCTTTTGTCAACTGGATCACCAACCATGATAACAGCAACCTCATCAACAGTTGGAGCGTTGAATCTACCAGCATGTTCACCTAATGGTACTTTGTCGGCTTTTATGACGATTTGATAATTGTCATTTTGCAGTCGTGGCGAAACTCTTTTGATCAATTGAATTAGTTGATTTAGTTGGATAACCATCAATATCCGTGATCGTGTCATTCGTATGCGGCTTTGGGAAGTTTTTTTTACATTTTCCATTTTCCATGCACGGTGAGGTCATGTTGAAAACACCGCATGGCCCATGGATCATGTGTTTGGTGACAATATCAAATAATTCTTGATCAATTAATGGGTCTGGAATTTCGGCTGAAATTATTTGATCGATTTCTTCAGGACGGATTCTATCTTTAAGCCAAACCAAAATGTGGGCATGAGGCAAACCTCGCTTTTGCCACTCTATCGTATACAGCCAACAACGTGTGATACCAAAAATTGTATATTTAACAATAAAATCAATTAAGGATTTCAATTTTTGTTTAAACACACGTGCAGTTAAATCATGACGATGAATGGCTTGTTGTCCTGGCAATAGTAAAGTTTGTATCTCTTCCCAATTCGGATTACATGTGAATGTAATAAATAAATCCGGTCGGCCGTAATGACGTACGTAAGTCATCGCATCTTGTATGTATTCCTGCATGTTCCGTGGACTGCCGATGTAGCTTGAAGGTAAAATGAAAGCATTACCGATGTCATTGGGATTTAAATTTCCATCGATGTTTCCAGCAACAGCATCTCGTAAGTGAATATATTATTCCGATCGTAGTTTTGACGTTTGCGTTTTGACGTTTGCCGCTCGCGTTGTTGAGGTTAGATTTTTTCGGTGGCATTTGACTGAAAATAATAATTTTCTTGTTCTTATGATATTCTCTTGAAGACGTTCGTTACACTGTTCTTGAGATTCTTGTGCATGACCTGCTGTCCTGATTCTTTGAGCTGGATTTCTTGATTCAATTTGTTCTGCCAACTGATGGGCTCTTTTAATACGTTTGCGTCGAATAACTGTCACTGTCAAATAATAACAGACATTAGCGCCATCAACCCAGTCGAAAGGTATCGACATCTGTCAGTTTTATGACTGCCAAATAATAACAGACAAATAATTAGCGATAAATTAAAATTGCGACTATAATTTGAGATTTAAACTATCCTATCTCTCAAGTGCACATCGAACTGCACATGGTGTTCAAATTTTATTATAATCGGTTAAGTGGTTCAGCCGTCCATTGAGGACAAACATTGTGACACGAGATTTATATATATTAAGATTTATATATATTAAGATATATATATATGAAATTGATAATATATTTTTTTTAATAAATAAAATACCGTTCCACCATTACGCTGACGTAACCGCGCGGAAACACACAGTAGTTTCAACTTCACTATAAACCATGCTTGCACCGACTTTTTTTTGTCAGCGTTTTGACAACGTTTTTTCTTTGACGTTTTTTCTTTGACAACGTTTTTTCTTTGACAACGTTTTGGTCTGTAATGTTTTTTAATATTTAACAATAAGGATTTCGTCGTATTATTACTTCCTTTCTTATTTTAGATTTATGTTGAAGTCAGTTTTATTTTTTTTTAAAGTTTTTTATTTTAAATATGGCTACCTTACACAAGAAGTAATTTGAAACGTTGATGGAACCAACGCCAAGATTTAGAGTAGTATAATAAAATTAGCAAAAATTCCGCATTTCGAATTCCGAATTCTCAAGATAAAAACTTTTTTTATCTTGAGATAAATAAGATATTTAGATTTTTGCTACCTTACACTTGATGTAACTTTAATGGAACTAAACTGGGAGTATCCCTGAGAACTTTCCTATTATATGCAAAAAAATCTTTGGAATCACTCACACTAATCCGGAGAAATGAGTGAACATAAGGAAAACATACTAGTCGAATTAAGAACCTCCTCTTTTCTCGCCTCAAGATCGGTGGAGAACAGGTCGTGAACAGCCATCCAGACGCTTTTTGTGAACTCATAAATATTGACTACCTGCTTACTATTTTACACAGGCAGCGTTTTACTAGCGTCAGTAAGGACACCTATGGAACATGGCACGCACAGCTCATATACGCAGCAATATTCTTTCGGGCATTAGATCGCTTAGAAGTATCACTATATTCTCACAGATGGCAATATATATATATATATATATAAAAAAAGAAACGGAATATTTGAATATTTAGATTGGGTCACAAGTATGTTAAATGTCAAAAATATATATCATATCATATATATTTGGGTTCAAATAATATCCAATTAATTTAATACGGAGAGTAAAAAAATAGTTGTAGCATCAGGCGGCTTGTGTGAAGAGTAACTGCAATGTGCAGTTGGAAAACGTACGCCATATGCGGAACATTTATTCAGGTTTGAGATAAGAAACATAACGCCGTCAAGTATTTATTAAGATAGAGCGAGACGGCCTATGTAGTTTGTTGTAATAATAATACTCCTTTTATTATATACGAATACAATATTATTCGTTAAAAAAAAGTAACTTAATGCTTTCTGGTGATTTTTTAAAATATGCAGTGTTAACTTTTCACATGTGTTTTAAAGTGCGCGTTTAACTTTAGTTTTTATTTTCTGTTAATCGTGGCGATGGTTGGCGCTAATAAAAAAGTTTTTTTTTCTTTGTAAATTCTGTTGTTTCTGAAAGAAGGTGATTTTTTTTAAATCCTGTGCTTCGAAATCGAGAAAAGATATTAAGGTTTTTTTTAGAAGAACACGTAAGTATATGTGCATTATATTACAACTAAGGAAATTGTGGCATAATTTGTTACAAAACAGAATAAATAGATTAAATAGGTATGTCAAATATTTTTTTGATTATTTGATTACAGGAATAGCTACCATCATTCTATAACATATAGTACCTGCGGGTTGATTTTATAACTAGACATAAATACGATTCGATTAGCTTGGGATTGCCAGGTAAACAGTTAGTCCCCGTGAGAGCCAAAATATAACTGCAGCCAAAATATAACCCCAGGGTAGAAACATCCTGCCAGTGAAATTGTTTGTTTTTATTTTAAAGTTCTATTATTCCCAACACGAATAAATATACCGTAATTAATCAACAAAATGGCTTTATCATTTTAATAGCTAATGGCTATTTATAACATTTACGTAAGTATAAAATATATTCTTACAAGTATTTTACCTATAAAAATACCGTTAATGTTATTATTTAATTACACCGATTATATTTTCGTTAAAACTTTGACATTAAGTGCCACATTATGTTTTAAATTTTTTTAAAAATGCAGATTCATTGACACATTGTTACTAACACCGGCACATGACCATCAGTATGAAAATTAACAGGGAATTTAAAATTTCGAAGCGTGAAGCGCGATCAATGTTACATATATAATTTAACCCTTGGTTCACTTTTAAGGAGAAATCTTTATTTACAAAATAACATAGGCTTTTATTAAGTCGACATTTGGAAAAAATGTTCAACCGCAGTTGAATCATTAGCGATGAGATGTAATGGCATAATGGCCGTCACGTGCCAACGCCATGGCATGACACGATAAATTTACTTTATTAATGTATCCAATAATAAGTTACAATTGTTCTAATTGTGTGAGGTGATGAACCTATAGTAAAATACGCAGATTTTTACCATAGACCCTTTGAAAATATCCACTTTATGGAGTTGATCGAAGAGGAAATCCGCTAGTTTTGCACTCGTACATAGGAGCTAAGTTTACGCCCGTGTTACAAGCTTAACTACCGCGCCCTATTACATGCCTACCGTTTTTAAACAGGATTAACTGTGATATAACTGTTATTGATTTATCGTCTTTTGTTGTTTCTGACCATGTTTCAATAGCGGAGTCGTCACTTTCTATATTTATTGTACATAAAGGAAATTTAAATTAACGCTGCATTTTTATTTAACTAGAATAAAATTTACATTTACACGACGTAAATAATAGATGAATGCCTGGCTACTTCGACCTAAGTGTCATTGAATAATTGCCATACTGTAATGAACGGCCTCGCATTACGAAAACAACAATAAGGCAGTCCGAACTGCCCCCAACAGTGCTACCCGACAACACAAGCCATACGAACTAAGAAGAAGAAGAAGATAGGCACTGAAATTGGTAAAAATAATTGAATAATCCGTAGGATAAGAGAAAGTTGTTATAATTCATCTTGCAAGATTCGACTTAAAGAGGCTGACAAAGGAGAAAAAATAGGTCCAAAATTAAGAAATAAGAAAATAAGGTAAAGCTACTTCGGGAAATTAAGTAAACACGAAAGAAAAAAACAGATTGAATTAAGTACCCCATTCTTTTTTAAAAGTCGGCTAAGAGATTCGATGGCGTACAGACAATTCGATTTTCGCGTACCGATTGGCTGCCAGTTCATTCCAGTGACTATCAACTTTACTCAGCGATTCGATATAAACGAATTTATAAAGCAATTTACTAGTTATTCAACCCTGGACTTTGCCCCTGGTTAGAAGAAAGGCCCTTCGGACGTGTTTGAGGGACCCTTTGGCGGACTTCAACTCGTGCCTGCGGCACTCGCGATGGGTCGCCTCGCACCCCATCTCTAGGTAGGCCATAACGTGCCTACCGTCCCATTCTATGCAGACGGCTTTCACGATTGTTCCGCCGATGTAGAACATTTTCAATTTTCCAGGAAACTTTTCCAGTTTTTCTTTTAAAAAAAAGATAACCCGACCTAGTAGTTTCTAAATTATGTAGTAGTTTGATACACACACATTCATACACAAATTCATTTCTATATGTATTTAGATTAAAAAATAATGTAACATGACACTTTTACGTAAAAATTACGGACTTTATTTTGTCTCAAAATTTAAATTGTATTTTTTTAAAAAAACTGATACTTCCATACCACACCTGTAAAAACATAGACATTTTATTTTGAGTTGTTAAAATATCAATGTGGTGTATTATAACACAAACTCAGATTAAATTCACAAATCAATATAAACATTTGGCTTCATAGCAAAATAGGCAGGAAACATACGAGTATTTTATTTTAAACCTTGAAATGGTCGCTGTTTATTTAAAATATTACTATTTCGCATTTGATACATACACTGATACATATTTAGAAATAAAAAACTACCCATTTCACAGACAACTTTCCGGATTGTCGATAAGCTTTCCGGAAACACTGATTTAAAAAAGAAATCTGTAAAGTAATTATTATATATTTGAGGAGCGTGCAGACTAGCATTACTAATTAAATCGGTTGATTTAAATGTAAAATCATTAATGATTATTTATTATAAAATCAACTTAATTAATTAAAAATATTTTTTAAGGCTCTTTTTTATTTAACTTGCAATTAATTAAATGCAGTGTCGATTATTTGCGTAGTTATTTGCGGAGAGTGCTTGAACGCGACCTTTTGTAGGGGTTAAGTGAAAGGTTATAAAACACTTTAAAAAAACTTTTAAACTGTTTATACTATAATAAATCTGTATTTAGTGCATCAGTGTGTGTGGTATATGGAAGCGTACCTTCGTGATTCCGCAAGGAATCTTTCGCTTAGTAGAATAACTAGTTTTAGGCAATATTCGAGATTTGAAGATTATAGTCTAACTTTCTAAACACGTGTTGACTGTGAAAACAATGAACTATTTTTCACATACTATTTACTATTTTGAGGTTTACCTCATACAAGAGTTAAAGGTCATAAAGGTTATTAGTCATTTGAAATTATTGAAACTACGTGTTATTTATTAAGCCGGTTTTAAATCAATAGGGTGATATTTTCCGTGACAGCCCTTATTGCATGGTTGCATACCAATATAGAAATGTTAAATTGCGGCACTTGGTTATATAAAAACGATTGCGGTTACAAATTGTTCGCGTTGCAACGAGCGTTAGTACCTATACGGTATAGCACAGCGATAAACATTTGCATTATTGCACTCACACATGAAAACCAGAATGCTGACGTAATAATGTGTATATCAACGATTTTCAAATACCATAGATAACTGTGCTTCGTATTTTCCTAGAGTCGAAATTTCGATAATATTTTTAGCTGCACACTACAAATAATTTCATAAAAAAATAATTTGCGTTCTGAGGAAATGTAATGCAATTTAATATATTCGTTCTACCTCTCCTAATCTCTTTTTTTTAAAAGAATTGCTATGACCGAGGTCATACACAATAATTGTGGGCCCTAAACTAAATGTGCTTGTACTAGAGTGAGGGGAGATAGTGGTAATGAAAATATATAAAAAATATCCCTAATGATTATCAAACAAAAATCTCCGCCGACACGAAAGCTCTTATGACTGAAAGCTGAAATATTAGAGCAAGCCTTGCGCCCGCCCCAATCAGATGAATACAGGAACCTAGGCAGACGCGTGAAAAAGGCTATTAGGCATGATTGCATTCCATTTCAACACCGAACATCTTAAAAAGGCAATTGATTAATATAAAGACACGAATGATGTTAAATAAATAAAGGCTCCAAAGTATTCTCTAAGCACTTGGCTATCGGCCAAAGCCATCTTACCAAGCTGATGTCATCTGAAGGGATGACCATAATAACAAGACACGAGATTCTAGGAGAAGTGGAACAGTTTTATGGCCAGCTCTATACCCCACAAATATCTCCGAATGAAATTAGTTCACTAAATGATACGAGTGCCATACTCACCCGACACTACCGAAAACATACCCGAAGTGCGTCTTTACGAAATTAAGACTGCACTTAAACAATTTAAAAATAATAATGCACCTGGAGAAGGTGCTATCACTTCAGAACATCTTAAAGCGGGAGAGAAACCCATACTAATGAAACTCTAGAAACTTTTCAACCAAGTGGTACTACATAAACAAGTAACACCTGAGATCTGGAGTAAAAGCATCCTAACATTATTTTTTAAAAAGGGAGACAAAATGCTACAAAAAAAACTACAGACCCATCTTTCTCCTCTCTCAGGTATATAAAGTCTTCAAGGGTTCTAATAAACAGACTCACACAAAAATTGGACTAGTTTCAACCTCCAGAATAAGCTGGGTTCAGGAAAGGATTTAGTACCATAGACCATATCCATGACAAATAATACAATAGGCCACACTATCTAGTATTTGTCGATTACGAAAAAGCTTTCGACTCTATTGAAACCTGGGCAACACTAGCACCACTTCAAATATGTCAGATAGACTGTAGATAGATGGAGTTTCTGCAATGCCTCTACGATTCCACCCAATTGCATGAAAACACCAACCCAATCCAGTTAAAAAAGGCATGTAATGTCCCTGAAAGTGTATACGAATGCATTGGATACAATTAAGATCCTGAATTGGAAAAAACGCTGATTAAATATCGCGTATTTTTTCATATCTCAGATGATATAGTCATCGTGGTAGAGTCACCGGAAGAACTCTAAGATATGCTTCGCGATTTATACGAAGCCTCTCGATCAGTTGAACTCAACATGAATACGGACAAAACAAAATTGATGTCAAACAACCACGTTCTCCAAAGTCCAAACTTCACAAAAGAGTGTGAATACAGTGAATACAGTTAAGCTGGGCTGCTTTCGCGAAATTAAAGCATATACTGAGAGCTAACATACCACAGTGCCTGAAAACAAGAGTCTTCAATCAATGCATCCTTTCCGTCCCAACATGCGGAGCAGAAACTTCGACACTAACAGACGGCCTTATCCACAAATTAAAGGTCACACAGCGAGCCATAGAAAGAGCTATACTTGGGGTCTCTTTGTGCAACAGAATCTGCAATGATACTATCCGCCAAAAAACTAAAGTTGAAGACATAGCCCAAAAAATAAGCAAGCTAAAGTGGCAATGGGCAGGTCATCTGTGCCGAAGGTCTGACAGCCGCTGGTTTTTTTTTCAGAAAAATACTCGAATAGAGACCTCGAACTGGAAGACGAAGATTAGGTCGACCACCAGCGCATTGGACGGGCATTAGACAAAGAGCCGGAAGCACCTCGATGCGGATAGCAGAAAATGGGGAAAAATGGCACACATTAGGATAGGCCTACGTCCAAAAATGGATAGATAACGGCTAATAAGAATGATGAGTCCAGATGAGTATGTCTTGTCATACTCCACTTTCTTCGGAGAATAAATAAACAATTTGTTTTTTTTTATTTAGTGACAGATTCTGATCTGATATGACATTCATTTTTCAGTTTCAATAGCACAAGAGTACCTTCATCTATTTCTTTATTTCTACTTTACATAACCCATAAAAAAAACTATTGTTACCAGGAATTTTTGTTTTTTTTAGTGGTAAAAATAAAATCAATAAATTTTAGTTTTTTTTTGTATGCCTTACACTGATATTTCACTATAATGACGCAAAAAATAAACTAAATTCTAAATACTGTCCTGAAAAGGGACTTTTTCCCCTCAGTTTGCTATTCAGGCTCAGCGTAATGTTACATTCTTCCAATTTTTCTATGCTAAGTCACATAGTACCTATATTCTTTTTAACTTGCGCCGTTTGTAGTGACTCAACTGCTGGAATTTTCTTAATTTATTCAATTATTTCATGTCAAGATTTTTGGTCAACACCTCTTTGTTCTTTTGTTATTTCCCCATTGAATTCTCGTTTTAGTTCTTTGACTTCCTTCCGTTGAACGTTGTGGTGAATTCTTTTTTTAATAAGAAGTTTATTGTACCTAATATTTCTGTTTTTTTTTTTGCTGTGGGTTTATTTTGAAGCCTTTTTGTTTAAAATATCAAATGAAAGATGAATGAATGATGTGGCTTGTACAAACACGTCCTACTCTAAAACGCCTGGCATTGGACTGAACTATCAGAAAAGCAACACCGCCTGGCGAATGATTGCAATTCGATCGAGTATTTTCGCGGCGTCTGGGTCTACCTCGGCCTATCAATGTCTTTTTGCGATTGCATTATAGAGAATTAGAAACGTGTTTGTGGTGATATATATAGGATCAGCCGAAAATGACCTCGCAGAGGAAATAAACACTCAATTTGATAATTTTAAATTACAATAAATAGAAAAAAAAATAGGTGTCATTATAAGTTTTTTGCATAACATAGGTTACTAAATTATGTTTTCAGATAAATTATGCTGTCGATTTGTAGCAGTTTTTAGATAAGAATAGACGACTAAATCCGGCTACCGTATACATACTACTAGTGGTTTGCGAGATACTCTAGGATTGTAGCATTGCAGAGCAGCTTTTGTATGTACCGGAAGCTTATTCATGTCGTCTGTAAAAGTTAGTGGTGCTCTTGACTTTATTTACATATTTTAATATCAAACTGTTGATCATGTGTGCTCAGAAGGTGTCTGTGAAACACACTCACTTCTAACATTGATTAGAATTCAGTGATGAGCAACACACGGCCCGCGGGCCGCTTGCGGCCCGTTAAACATGATTAAGCGGCCCGCCAAGCACTTCTAAAATTGAATTTATTTTATCGACTTTCTCCCATCAATATATTGTTATAAAATTAATTATAATAAAATGTGTTTTGTTCGCGTTTGTGTTCGCTTCTGTCACACAATCAGCTCAGACTGGTAATCTGTTTAGCTGGTAAGTTGGTACCAATTTTAGCTATTATTGTGTTTCTTGAAAGGCGTGAGTGCAATATTATCGTCAAAAAGGTAATATTAGAGTTTTTTTTTATTAAAAATTAAGTTTCCTACAAATTTTTAATCCATAATAACATGTCCGAAAAGCAAACAAAAAAAACATGATGATGAACAAAAAAAACATGTTGGGGATGAGCACAAGCATTTCCAAGAAAAGTGGAAATTTGATTATTTTTCCACTTTCGTCAAAGACAAAGCTGTATGCTTAATATGCTCAGAAACTGTATCGACATTAAAAGAATATAACATAAAAAGGCATTACGATACAAAACATGAACAACAATATAAAAACTTAACAGGACAACTCCGGATAGATAAGTTTAATCAAATGGAGAAAAACTTGTGACAAAAACAGGCTATTTTTAAAAATCAAACTATTTTATCAAAGGCTAGTTTTGTTGACAGTCAAATACTGATAAAAAATGGATCCCTTTGCGGATGGAGAGATGATAAAAGAATGTCTGACTGCTGTTGCAGAAATAGTATTTCCTGATAAAATAAATATTATTTCAAACATTAGTTCATCACGATTCACCATTGCAAGGAGAATTGGAGACTTGTCCGAGAACATAGCAACAACGCTTCGTGAACGCATTGCAAAATTCGAATACTGTTCTTTGGCACTTGATGAGAGTTGCGATATTTTTACGTGGTATTGTCACCAAATTTAATACTACCGAAGAATTTTGTTCACTGATAAAATACCATACCAATAATTAAACTAATCAATTTTATATAGAAAGCTGCGTAAGTGTAGCTACCTCATCAATTTCGGCTGATAATGATCATATTGTATCCAAAAAAGAGTGCCAAAATTCTCATTAAAAATGTCAAGTAACTTCGTTTTTTTGTTCTTTCCTTGTTTGTTTTTATTTTGCATTGAAATTTGTATATAAAATCTTTACTTTTTTTTAAATTTTATATGTGCGGCCCGCCAAAAAATTTTAAAATTAAAATTGGCCCATTGAATAAAAAGGTTGCTCACCCCTGGATTAGATTATTGATTATTTTCAAACGCACACTCTTGCATACTCTCACTGCGAAGTGTTAGTGTGCGCATGACCTTGAGCGAGTGCATGGTATTGCTTGTACGTATTACGTCTTTAACCACACATACTCGTACACATTCGATGTATGTGGTTGTTATCGATATCGCGATTCAAATATGTTTTATTAGTTGATACGATTTTTCTTTTTAACCGGCACATTTATTCTATACGGGTATTTTTTTTTCTTGTGCTTGTTACGCGGGGAGCATAAAACTGACGTTAAAAGCCAGTATATCGTGAGGTGACCTTGAAATTCGGCCTTTGCATATGGTATCGTCCACGTGCACTTCGAGCATCCGTCGACAACATCAAAGAATAAACATTTGACAGTTTTTTATTTATATTAAAAATATAAGGCAATTAAAAAAAAACTAAGTATAAGATTGCCTGTAGAATTTTATTGCGGACATTTCTATGTATAAATTAGGCTTACGTCACATGTGTAGTTTGGTTTATGAGAATTGTAAAAATTAAAAATTACTAATTTCAATATTTTTTTATGTAAACAGGATTATTTATTTAAAAAACCAATTTAAAGGTTTTCTAGAAAAATGTTCAGTTAATCTAATTATATTTTTTATATATGCCTGGTATGAAAATCTATCTTGGCAGTAGACCTCAAAAACATGCATAAAATGCAATTCGAGTGTGTTATGGCTCTTAAGATAAGAGACAAGTCGTATTGTATTGTATTTCTGTATCAAGTCGTGAAGTCGTACGTTGGGTTTAGAAGCGGCCAGCCTTATTGTTTTATCTGTATCAATACCTAATAATTGTCGCATGACCTGTGTTGCCAGGGAGGTGCCGGACATTTTTTAATTATTGTCCTTTGATAAAAATAAACAAACTTTAGTCATCCTAGCGCTTTCGATATCGAACAAATCATACTTCATATTTTTTTAAATATTTTTATTAATAGTTACATATATAAAACAATTTTTAACCGAATTTAAAATAGGAGGTTTGAAATTCGATGGGAATTTTTTTTTAAATCATTAACCCGGATTGGCAAGAGCGATTTAAAAATTTTAGATCCCTGCGTGCGTAGATTTTGCTGAACATCGTGTACAGACGCGCAGACATTGCTGTTTATTATTATAGATAAAGAAAGAGTAAATTATATTTAATTGAACTTTTACGCTTATCACGTTTTTATTATAAGATTGTAGAGTAGTGATTATTGCAAAAATAAAAAATGAATATACTTCGGCTTTTAATTGCTTATTCGTTCACTGAAAATCATTCGTGGCGAGAGATATAATTTTCCAGTTAACTGAAAACCTTGGATGGAAGCTTTTAACAAAGAATCACATAATTAAGTGTAATTTTATGAAATTATTAAAACATCTCAAACATGTATTACAAATATCTAAAACATTCAGTGTTTTTTTTTAAATATTAATCCCCTCTCGACCGATTTGGGATCGTAAGAAAGGTCAAGGGAGTCCAATCCTATCTGCCTACCCCTTTTACACTGAACTTTAATACAGTCAGCCAAATTGTTGATTCTTGCACCTTTTTTGTTTTGATTGCTTTTAATTTTATTTACAAAATTTAAAATTTGGCATTTATGAATTGGTAAAGACATGAGCTAGCTTGCTTGTAGTTATTTGTATCACAGTTTTTATTTTATTTATTTAAAATATGTTAAGACAGAAACGCAATTATATGGATCTTTATATTATCTTAATTTTCAAAACGAATATGTATGCATATGTAAAAAAAAAATAAATACGATTTTCGAAACCCATAAAAGAAAATGTGCAGCACAATTTTTAGCCGCCCGCGTATTAGGTTATATTTTTATTAGGCTATTCAGGTTGTATTTATGTTCACTGGTATGCTTTTAGGGGGCTGATATATAGATTTGATGATTTTTATTTTTAAGCTTTCGCCATTCGGCATCTTCAGAAAATATATGAAAGATGACGTTTAAAATGCAACCTTCATAAATTCGAAAATCGCATTTTCAACTAAAAGATAAATATATCCAGCCACTAAAATTATTATTATATAATTGCAGTTTTGTTAGATAAATCGATCAATATTATGAAATGAAACTAATTTCTTAAATGAATATATCAAGTATCACGCGTTAAATGCTGTTAAGTTAGTTTAATTTTGTCTATTTAGACCTACAGATCTGCAAGCGCCCAAAACCCAAATGTGAGAGAGTTCCCAGGTCTTTAAATCAATTTCGCGGGCAAAGACTTCAAAACTTTTACATTAAAGCAAGCATCGAAATCTCTGCCGTGAGTTCTCGCGTGAATTGGAACGGGTAATTTGTTACAGGATAATCTATGATTATTAATTCTAAGAACAGGTAACTCTTACCTAGTTAGGAAGGTTATAGACTTGTTCTCATCGGCCAACATGTTTTCTCAATAAAAAAAAAAAAATGTTTAATGGCGTCGTAGTTTCACCAACATATATATTGGGAACCGAGTGATGAAAATTATATATTTGTGAAGAACTTCCTCCACTTCACTTTCCACGCTTCACCCCTCTTCCTCCCTATCGCCACCCACTTTATATCCTCGTCGGTCGAGTTACAGGTGTCTCCTTATTGAATGGGTAAAGGGAGATGTTGTAGTAATGTCACTTTTACGATAAAATAATAATTACCGTATGGAACTGTTCTAAGTTACCGTCGTTAATAGTTAACGTCGTTGTTCTGGGTTTATAATATATTTACGAGGTTGGATTTCATCCTTATAAAAATGGATAAAAATAATAAAATTTCTTAATACCTTTTGTCAAAAAATCATATTTTACGGAAACTCCTTTAAAAAATTTAAAAACTTTATAAACAGACCTTGCAAACAATATTCCACACGATACACAAAATAAAACTTTTTGTTTAAATTTATTTACTCCCCATAAAAAATGTCACCAGGATTCGAAGACCTCTAATATTATGATAAATTTCACACGTCACGTCGTTGTTTTCAAGAAAAACCTTTAGACTGTTTTTAATTATTTTACCAAATACAACCCTCCCTACTTTGAATTCCATGATTCTGACATGTTATGTCCCTAAACATGTATCGTCCTATATAAAATCACATCTTAAAAATGAAAAAGTCTTGTACGCCGAAAAGTGCAATATCACCGCGAAAATAATTGGTTTTAAAAAATTTATGAGTATACAAGTAAAATTTTACGTTTAGTAACTAATACTAATTTTACCGGACGTACGATAATATAAAAGTTTCCAAATACGATCACTAGTGAACAGTTGGTGATAGTATTCTCAACCCCTGTCGATGGTTTGTGGTTTCCAAACGTTTTATTAGTGTAACTTTTATGTAAATTAAAAAAAGACTATTATGTAGACTTGTAAAGCCCAAAAGAATATAAATGTTGACAACGTAAACTATCGTCATCGATCTGGTTATAGAATGATCCTTTTTAAGTAGAATTGTTCTGCTGAGAGTAGGTTCGTAGGATTTTTTATCAAAAATAATTCGTTTAAGATGTTATCGAAACGTTTTCCGCTGACTGTAGGCTAGTTAAGGTAACTGTTTTCAGTATCTATCTGCCCATGGGTGTGTTTGTGTGTGCTCTTCAGTACCAACGAACATAGGCATGATGCTCCAACTCGCTTCGTGCTATCGGTTCTATCTGAATAGAACCGATAGCACCCGAAGCAAAAGCAGACGCGAATCACTAGACGCTCTTCAATACGAATGAGGTGCCTATTAAGCTAATTAAAAAAATATTCACTTTTCTTAGTAATATCGCATATAATAGTGGAAAAAAAATCCTGCGATATAGCTACTGGTAGGAAGTCGAGTAGACCACGAGTGTTGTTATAAAAAAAAACTTTTTTGTAGACACAAAGTTGGTAAGTGAATCATTAAATAAAAATGGTTTATTTATGTGCTGTAAAAAAACTTTTTTGTAAGCTTTTGTATTTTTTAAAGAAATTGTATCAATAAAAGTATGTCCTACCTTTTTTTACATAAATTATATAAAAAATTAGGGGAATAAAATTTTGGAAAATAATCAGACATTGAGGAAAATAGAAAATGTTATAGAAAAACTATGGCAAACGGTAGATTATTTACTACACAAATGAAAAACAAAATGTCGTATATGCACATGGGATTCGTTTGAAATGGCTCCCTTTGGAGCTTCTAAAAATAATTTTATTTGTTTATTATGATGGCCGTAATTACGTATATTTTTTAATGAGTATGTACAAAAAAAATATGCCCCCTCCCCCTTATCTTTGATAGTACTAAATACAAGATGTCCACACGCCATTCCGGATAAATAACAAAAAATGATATATCATAATCATAATTCACTATGGTTTCAGAGAAAACGTGTGAGCTTTACGTGATAATATTAAACGTTTGTTGTAATAAGACCAACAGTTGATCCGCTCGCGCGCTATACCTAAACGACTTAGCTATGGTCAGTTATTGGATAGGCGGATAATTATTTTCCACCCTACAGTGCCTACATAAAGTAGGTAATTAAAAATATGGAACAGTTCTTTTTTTTAATCCGTGCTCAAAAGGTCTAACGTTTAAAGTCTTGCATAAAATAAAATATTTATGTGTATTAATATTAGTTGAGAACCTTTGCTAGATGCTGAGCTGACATCGCATCTGCTACTGACACAAACATAGACAGTACAATCTGCATTTGCGACCTGATCGTCTGACAACCCCGGATGAAACTTTTTAAATGTTTCTCGAGAGCTATTTACTGAATCTCTTCCTGCGTGTGCAAATACTGAATAGGTAATATTCATATTGCGTATCCATTTGAAAATATTATAAATATATTATAAACAAATATTAAACAAAAAACAAGTAGAATATCTGTGTGGTTTTCAATCAGACGCTCAATTGCAATACCAAATTATGGATAATATCTCTTGAAGAAATACTAGTGTAACAAAATTTAGTACCGGATGGTATTTACGACAATGTGCATTTATTAACACCAGTGATATATATAAAAAAATAAAAGAAAATATTCTATATATAAGCATATAACCCAGTAAATGAAATTATATGGAAATGCTGCAATGAAAATCCATCATTAATCTTTTGTGCTTAAATAATAGACAGATATATTTTTATTAATAATATATTTAATACTGTTCAAATTCCTAATAAACGTAGTAGCAATATCGTCCATACATCTATTTCAAAATGAGGGAAAGAAGATTTGATCGAATAATAAATAGTTGCAGATTATCAGCCTCGATTGCAAATAATTGCAAAAGAGGCTGATAGTCTGCAACAATTGCAGTCTGCGATTACTGCAAGTTAAAAGATGGGTGAGCGGATATGTAATCATACTTTCCAGTAGAGTTCTTTTCTCTCGTTCCAAACGCACCTATGTAGCCTTTTGAAACTTTTATACTGTAATATAAAAATGTTTTTTTTTTCACCCACAGAAAAGGCACCGTCTTTGTGGGGAAATGTAAAGGTGTTTTGTAAAAAAAATAATAATAAAGTTTTTTTAAAAAAAAGAAACTGATATTTTGATGACCTAATATTTTCAGGGTTTTGTAAATATACATTCGGAATGCTTATAATGTCCGTATACGAGATAACAGGGTAAAAATAAGCTCACCCATTATTATTATTATTAATTTTTTGAGATGAATGCCACATACCCTTAAGTTTGGAAGGTCAAATGCAGAAGAACGATATGGATAATAGAAGATGTTTCTGCCCCATATTAATGTTGTCGAGCATCATCGAAGCGTATTACGGGCACGCGTCGGGCCCAGCGCGGCCTGGACCCCCGGAGATGTGCACGTGCTAGCGACGACTCACAATTACACCACTAAATACCTAGCTTTCATTTCATATTCAGAAAACTCGAAGCTTGAGCAAAATGAACAGCATCCCTGTAACGGTGTTTTTTGAAGTAAAATTGTTTCAGACCTTACACAACTTTTCCTGGCCAGCGAATGAATCCAATTGTGACACGTTCATTCCATACAATCGGTAGGATGTGACACACTTCCGATACGACACCCTACTCGGGGGACGCATGGAGGTGTGTCATGTCTCATTCGGCCGTTGGCCTGAGCTATCACGTTGATTTCTGTCTTATCTATATATTAATACGCGAAGGGAGAATATCGGATTCCTTTTTAAGAATATTGCGCCCACAGAGAAGTGTGAGATATGGCATAATTAAAGTTGATATGGAGAATGAGTGTGAAAAGTTAAAATTATCTGTAAAATGTGTTATAAATACATTAAATTTAATAATATAAAATGTTCATACTAATTGACTCAATTGATTTAATGATTTTCGAGCTGTGAATTTCGTGTGATTTCAAATGTTCCTTTTTCAATAATCTGTCAATGTCAATAAAGTAGTGTCAAGGCAAAAAAGCAAAATTATTAGGTTAAAAAAATGTGAGTTGGTACATTTTATTTTATAAATCGAACCCAGTCTAAACCCAGTTTCAGTAATTTCATTTTACATGTCACATTTTTATTTTTTTTTACATCTAGATATTCGCACCTATCTTCCATTATACCGTCACACAGAATGACGTGTGACACAAATAAGGAAAAATATATTATATTCCCATGAAAGTCGAAATGATAAAGGCCAATTGCAAATTTAAATAGTGTAAATATTATTATAAAATGATGAAATTATTTTGAGGGATACATTTAAATGTACACTGAATGTCATTCCAAGAAATTTGAATACTTTTGATTGTAGATTAATGCATTTAATTGTAAATGCATTAATATACAGGTAGGCAGGCAGGCATCTGTTGTTTTATATTATATATATTGACAGGTTTTACAATGCAAAACATTTCGAATCTGAAATCACTTTAGATGAAAGGCTGCGTTCACTTCATGTTATCATAAGGGTAAAGCATATTGGCCTTATCACAATGAATACTTCAAATTATTGTATGACGACTTACATTATTGTATGTCACATGGACCTTAAATAAAAAGAAATATTTTGAAAATTTTAAATTTCATAAGTATTGCAGGGAATTAAGGCAAACAACATACGCTAATGACGTATTTATACACGCTCGCAGCTGATGTAATAAAACAAAATTAAAATATATAATATATATATGCGATTATTATAGAGGTATACTCACTGTAATATAGAGGTATAAGACCCTCAATAATGCTCAAACTTAACAGTTTAACGAATTATGGTCGAATTTCGACCACAGGGCAACCACTAGTTTAAAATAAATAAGTGTGCGGAAACAATACTTACGCAACAATACTTATTTAAGGTCAATACTTATTTCTTTAAAATATACTTATTATATAATTCACTTAAATACCTTTTATGGAGTTTTAGTTATAATAAAAAATGACACATTTACATATCATTCATGTTTCTTATATTGAATGTTAAAAACCGAGGCCTTTTCAAAAGGACCGGTGGAAATTTTAACAAGGTGAAAATCGACAGCTGGTGCTATCGAACTCATGAGAGTAAGCTCTTCCAATGTATTATATATAATATGCATACAGTGAATTATCTATCATGAATATATTGGAGGAATACCTTTTATATTGAAATATTTAAAATTGCCTATATTTCGAATAATTAAATTGTTTCAATAAACTTATTTAAACACCAATGTTATATAAGTTCTCGTAGATATATATTGATTAAAAGAATTTTAAGTTTAAGGAAATGAAATTTGATCTTTAAACCTAAATAGTTTTATATTTAACCCTATTTTTATTTATAAGGTAAAAAACAGAAACACCCATAGTGAAATTTCGTTGCCTAAACGTATGTTCCTCTGCCTATATCTCACAAATTCTTAATGAAATCTTTAATGAATTGTTTAAGTATAATATTCTAAATAAATCCAATTGCCATCCGAACGTAAGTTCGTTAGTAGGTATATATACATCATATAGTATAAGCTTAGTCCTATATTTAATTTATATATTTTTGTAAAATAACTGTTTTTATATGAATATTAATTTTATTTTTGTGTAATTTAAATATAAAATGTATATGTATTTATTGTTTATTGATATGCTGTATTTATTTTACATTACACTTATAGCGCTTTTAGACATTATGATAGCATTGATCAGATGACGGAATTAGCACATTAAGCAAACAAAGCCAAACTTCTTCCCTTAGTACAGATTCGTCTAGTTAGGGAGGCAGGAAACATCTGTACAATGTAACAGTCGTTTGTCGCTTTGATTGAGATATTTAATAATACTTATATGTTACATAGTTATATTGTACTAATTAAGAGTTGTAATAGTATATTTCCAATAAGAAAAAAAAAATGATTTCCTCTTCTCCTTCACAGCCTGTCACCATCCATTTCTAGTCTACATCAATCTCAGATCTGGTAAATTTATTTAATAAATATATAAAACTTTTTTCCAAGGAAAATTATTGTTAAATTACTAATCAAATTCATTTACTACTTAATGCCTCTTTAATATATATACTCGTATATATTTTTTTTTATTTTTTGGCCGATGAGTACAAGTCCTAACTAGGGCAATGAGTACTAGGGGTAATGAGTACCTTCCTAACTGGGTAAGAATTACCTGTTCTAAGGAAGGTTATATATGAAGTGTTACAGTGAGCATACAAGAGACCAGCGCAAAACCCTTTGAAAATATAAAAAATAACTAAAGCACAAATAAACACACTGATATAAACACCCACACACGCGCACACACACACAAATGATTACAATTTAAGTGTCTACTCGATAACACTTAATATGTGAAAAAATAAAATGAATAAATGAAGAAACAATTGAAAAAAGTAATAAATAAATAAACAAATAAATGCAATGAATAAATAAATCAGTAAAAAACTATTAAATTTATAGGTAAATAAATATTACATATAAATAAATAAATATTCAATATAAAAATAGTGTTATACTATATATAGTACTAGCTGACCCGGCCACGCGTTGCTGTGGCTAAAGTTTTTGTTATATTACATTATAGTAAACAATCTAAGAGGAACAATAAGAGAACATCTTCACACAGATGGTATTTGTAAAAAAATATGGTGATCTCCTTATTTGACTTTCTACTACTATAACCCTTTAGTACAATGAAATTATTTACGAACAAAGACGAAAATGTTGATGTTGTTATACAAATTCACTGGATTGAGATTTGAAGGGGAAGTACGTTGAACACAATTAATTAAAATGTTCTTACACTTGATACTAAGCAGAAATCAATAGGTAAAAAATAAAAATTTATCAGATTTATTATTTCCATTTAATTTTATAACAAATATAAGTATATTACAGTATAATACAGTAAATAACATGTGACGCTTAAACTCATGAATGAGGTAGGCAAGGCAGACAGTCTTAAACTTTTAAACATTAATATCTTTTTTTTTGAATTATAAATACTTTCAATTTCAATTTAATTTAACACCAATCGGTGCACAATGTTTTTGGTTAACCTGTCTTTAGCTAACACAAATAGATTCGACGGTTTCCCAACACGTGAACACGCAACATATAGTTGCCCATGAGAAAAACATGGATTTTCCAAATCTAAACCACAAATGGACATTGTTTGACCTTGAGATTTATTTATAGACATGGCGAAAGCTAAACGAATTGGAAACTGTAGCCTTTTGAAGGGTATGGTAGAATCTGATGGTATCATCGGAATACGTGGCAGCAGGACCACTTTTCCTTTAAACTTCCCAGCCAAAATGGTTGCTTCAAGAATGTTTCCGGTGATCTTTTTGATGACCAAACGCGTACCGTTACATAATTGAGGTGGATTCAAATTACGGAGGAGAATAATAGGGGAACCAATCTTTAATCGAAGATTATGTGGTGGCATTCCAGGGATATCTAATGAATTTAAAAATTCAATCGGAAAATTTACACTTTCATTTTCATCAACAACAGTATCGATTGATTTAAAAGACATCAGATCGCCTGGTAACAACTGTTGTATCTGGAAGTTAATTTCGTCAACATCAACGTTTTTGGCTGCCAAAATCGCCCGTTGACTAAGCCATTCATGATTCAAATAATTATTCTGTATATCCGGGAAAATACTCTGAATCAATTCAGTTTTATCCTGAACAACAGTGCAAAAATTGTCTGGTAGTTTAATGCATTGCGTATTTGGTTGCAGTTTTATTTTACCGTTCCCAATATCTAGTAGTTGTTCGGAAAATATTAGTGCTGATGGATCATTTTGCAATTGTACTCGCATATTTATGGTCAATCGAAGTGTTTCAACACTTCGCCATAAGAATGATTGTTTCAAACATGCATTAATCTCATCCGCGAAAGTAGAGCGAGGTATAACCGGTAAGGTCTGCCGGAAGTCACCAGACAAAAGTAAGATAGCACCACCGAAAAGTTTATTATTGCTGTTTAAATCTTGCATAGTTCTGTTTAATGCTTCAAGTGAATATTTGTGTGCCATTGTGCACTCATCCCAAATTATTATAGAACTCTTCCGCAACACTGCAGCTATTCCACTATTCTTTTTGATGTTACACATTGCATCTGGTTTATTATGAACGTCCAATGGCAGCTTGAATGTTGAATGTGCTGTTCGCCCACCATCCAGTAAAGTAGCCGCAATGCCTGACGATGCTAATTTGCGATGCGATTTTTTGTTGCGACCGTATTTTGGCAAGAATCAACGATATTAAAAATGTCTTACCGGTTCCACCGGGTGCATCCAAGAAAAAAAAACCGCCTTGTTCAGCAGCAACAGCCAGCATAATCCGATCATAAATAATTTTTTGTTCTGCTGTCAGTAATGGTTCACTGTTCATGATAATTGTTGCTAAACTTCCATGGTCATATTGATTTTCTCGTTGTAAATCGGTATTGACTAAGTCGGTGGCTGGACGATTAGGTGATGGCATACCATAATGATTAAGTGGTAAATTTGAAATAAGAACACATAAATCCTCGATCAAGACCAATGCTTCATTGTACATCTCTGGTGTATAATCTATGTTTTGGCATTGATTTGATTGTCTAATTCGGTGCAAGATGTCTTCTGTCATACAATTTTTATATTTTTCCCACAAAGTTTGTGCTTGCGAGGGATAACATGTCGCCAAAATAATTGCAAACAACTGACGAATGTTATTCGGTGTTGATGTCAACGCAGCATCAGCAAGCGTTAAGTCCCAATGGTTATCGTCTTCTAGCAATTGCAGTTCACGACATGCATCCTGGTATGTATTGAATACTCGACCATTAGCTGTTCGTAAAAATTCAAAAGACGTTGGTCCGGGAACATTCACCAATAACAAACGTAAATAGAAGCACTCACGTTGCTTTGGATGTACCGTGTAAAGTCTCCCCAATGTCTTAGCTTTGAATATGCCTGTAATGGAAGGATGTGGTTTTCCTTGTTTCCGTGGCTCCCATTTTTTACTGGATTTGTTCCATGTGAAATAACGTGGAACATCACCATACACCAATGTCTTCGCGAATTGGCCAAAAACATCAGGTTTTTGACACAATGTAAAAAATTCAGTTAGAGTCGTTTTCGGAGCTTCGAACGCTCTTTGGAGAACATTTTCTTCAGTGAAGTATACACGTTGACCGTTTTCAAGATGTATTGCCAGATGTTGGACAGCAGGATCTCTTTCGTGGATGGGAAAGCTGAGAATATGCCAAATAGCTTCATTGCTGCTAATGTATCTGCCCATTTGGTATCGTGCTATTTCGTCATTTTTATTTATGTTTTTTACTTCAAATATGGCCAAATCACTGCCTTTGTTTACATATTTACAAATATACTTAATTGATTTAACAGAACTGCAAAGCTCAACATTGATATGAGCTTTGTAAGTTTTTGAAAGTAGTGGTGAGTATGGTACCACCCACTGATTATCAAACTCAACTTGATTTGGAAAGTTCGGCAGTCGCATTGTAAATGTGTGGCCACCATTCTCAGTACTTCTGCGGCGATACATTGGATAACCATCAATATCCGTGATCGTGTCATTCGTATGCGGCTTTGGGAAGTTTTTTTTACATTTTCCATTTTCCATGCACGGTGACGTCATGTTGAAAACACCGCATGGCCCATGGATCATGTGTTTGGTGACAATATCAAATAATTCTTGATCAATTAATGGGTCTGGAATTTCGGCTGAAATTATTTGATCGATTTCTTCAGGACGGATTCTATCTTTAAGCCAAACCAAAATGTGGGCATGAGGCAAACCTCGCTTTTGCCACTCTATCGTATACAGCCAACAACGTGTGATACCAAAAATTGTATATTTAACAATAAAATCAATTAAGGATTTCAATTTTTGTTTAAACACACGTGCAGTTAAATCATGACGATGAATGGCTTGTTGTCCTGGCAATAGTAAAGTTTGTATCTCTTCCCAATTCGGATTACATGTGAATGTAATAAATAAATCCGGTCGGCCGTAATGACGTACGTAAGTCATCGCATCTTGTATGTATTCCTGCATGTTCCGTGGACTGCCGATGTAGCTTGAAGGTAAAATGAAAGCATTACCGATGTCATTGGGATTTAAATTTCCATCGATGTTTCCAGCAACAGCATCTCGTAAGTGAATATATTCTTCCGATCGTAGTTTTGCCTGGTTGAATCGAAGGAATCGCAAGCGTTCGCTTTCGACCTTAGCATACATATCAACAATGTATTGATGGAACAGCTGACGATATCGAAGGATATAATTGTCTTGATGTTGTCTAACCATTATTCGGTGTGCGTAGTAGTTCATTGAGCTAACTTTATTATTTCTGTAATCACCTAAAAAAATAAAAAATAAAATGCAATACGAAAATAAAATCTATACATACAGTAAGAAAGTAAATAGATAATTGTCAAATTTACCGGTATTTGGATCATACTGTTTGATATTAAGGTGATATTCATCTTGTCCTTGCCAAAATATCAATGGATATTGTAGTGCGTCATATGAACGGTGTAGATCCGAAATCGTACTGACAGTGTTGTCTCGCCGTGTAATGTTTTTAGATCTTTTGTCAACTGGATCACCAACCATGATAACAGCAACCTCATCAACAGTTGGAGCGTTGAATCTACCAGCATGTTCACCTAATGGTACTTTGTCGGCTTTTATGACGATTTGATAATTGTCATTTTGCAGTCGTGGCGAAACTCTTTTGATCAATTGAATTAGTTGATTTAGTTGGATAACCATCAATATCCGTGATCGTGTCATTCGTATGCGGCTTTGGGAAGTTTTTTTTACATTTTCCATTTTCCATGCACGGTGAGGTCATGTTGAAAACACCGCATGGCCCATGGATCATGTGTTTGGTGACAATATCAAATAATTCTTGATCAATTAATGGGTCTGGAATTTCGGCTGAAATTATTTGATCGATTTCTTCAGGACGGATTCTATCTTTAAGCCAAACCAAAATGTGGGCATGAGGCAAACCTCGCTTTTGCCACTCTATCGTATTCAGCCAACAACGTGTGATACCAAAAATTGTATATTTTACAATAAAATCAATTAAGGATTTCAATTTTTGTTTAAACACACGTGCAGTTAAATCATGACGATGAATGGCTTGTTGTCCTGGCAATAGTAAAGTTTGTATCTCTTCCCAATTCGGATTACATGTGAATGTAATAAATAAATCCGGTCGGCCGTAATGACGTACGTAAGTCATCGCATCTTTTATGTATTCCTGCATGTTCCGTGGACTGCCGATGTAGCTTGAAGGTAAAATGAAAGCATTACCGATGTCATTGGGATTTAAATTTCCATCGATGTTTCCAGCAACAGCATCTCGTAAGTGAATATATTATTCCGATCGTAGTTTTGACGTTTGCGTTTTGACGTTTGCCGCTCGCGTTGTTGAGGTTAGATTTTTTCGGTGGCATTTGACTGAAAATAATAATTTTCTTGTTCTTATGATATTCTCTTGAAGACGTTCGTTACACTGTTTTTGAGATTCTTGTGCATGACCTTCTGCTGTCCTGATTCTTTGAGCTGGATTTCTTGATTCAATTTGTTCTGCCAACTGATGGGCTCTTTTAATACGTTTGCGTCGAATAACTGTCACTGTCAAATAATAACAGACATTAGCGCCATCAACCCAGTCGAAAGGTATCGACATCTGTCAGTTTTATGACTGCCAAATAATAACGGACAAAAAATTAGCGATAAATTAAAATTGCGACTATAATTTGAGATTTAAACTATCCTATCTCTCAAGTGCACATCGAACTGCACATGGTGTTCAAATTTTATTATAATCGGTTAAGTGTTTTAGGAGTCCATTGAGGACAAACATTGTGACACGAGATTTATATATATTAAGATAGTAACATATATTTATATATAGTAAGTAGTGATATATATGTATACATTGGGCATAAACATATTAATTGTGAAATTATTTGTAATGAATAAACGGTTTTGGTAATATTCATTGCTGTGTTTTCGACATATTTTAGTTACTCCCAAGATATACCCAAGATAATGGTACAATATGAAGATAAGAAAACTATTTTGAAGCTTAATGAAGCTTTTAAAAGAAACTTAATATCACAATTCCCTTTTATAGGCATGTCATTTTTAAATTGAATTTTATGTATACAATTTAATCATATTTTTTTTAGGTTTATATTAACTAACGAGTAGTAATTTTATTATTTTTAACCGACTTAAAAAAAAGGAGTTTCAAAAAGGAGGACCAAGAAAAATCAAAATAAAAAACTAGCGACTGAACCTAAGAAATAATGTCATTAATTTATTATTTTAAGTAAACAATATATAAAACCTATCCACCTAAATGTTAAAATCAGCGCAGAATCATTATTTATAGCGAAGTTATATACAGTATGTTTTTTTTTATAATTATACACAAAACCAATAATTTGCAAATTAGATTGTTTTAAATAATACTAAAAACATTGTGGTGTAAAAGACTGCTATTTGTTTATGATTTTTTAAAATACAATATGTACGGTATTTATTTTTTATTTCATTTTTCTTGTTCTGATTTCTAAGAACTGTGATTTTGTGTTCAGGCCATTGCAACCCGTTCGTTAATTGACAACAGTGAAGAGGTCAGATGGTAAGGATTGCAGGCGACACGAAATATAGGAGACGAGTGCCTAAGAACCGGAAAAATCAACGGAGACATTAGTGAGTTCTAATTGAGTACCTTTTCTAATTTATCTCAATAAACCTCACCGCCAGAAAACCTTGCGAGACTGTTGTTGGCTCTCATAGTCATAACGTACTATATAATATGGCGTACATTAGAATCCCACGGTTATCGGGATATTGTTACAATTATGAAATTTTGTGAATTCTGCCCGACCGACCAACCACGGTTTTTCGATTTCTCATCAATTTTAGCGGCATATTTTGCTGACTCTTTTACTTGCAAAAGAGTTAGCAAGTAATTATGAAAAAAATCCCCAGTACCTATGCCTGGTTCACAAGTTAATTATAAATTTATATCGGAAGTTGTCTTGTTATAATTAATAAAGATTCTCTACTGCTCAAATTCTAAGATTATCTTAATATATATAAATCTCGTGTCACAATGTTTGTCCTCAATGGACTCCTAAACCACTTAACCGATTATAATAAAATTTGAACACCATGTGCAGTTCGATGTGCACTTGAGAGATAGGATAGTTTAAATCTCAAATTATAGTCGCAATTTTAATTTATCGCTAATTATTTGTCTGTTATTATTTGGCAGTCATAAAACTGACAGATGTCGATACCTTTCGACTGGGTTGATGGCGCTAATGTCTGTTATTATTTGACAGTGACAGTTATTCGACGCAAACGTATTAAAAGAGCCCATCAGTTGGCAGAACAAATTGAATCAAGAAATCCAGCTCAAAGAATCAGGACAGCAGGTCATGCACAAGAATCTCAAGAACAGTGTAACGAACGTCTTCAAGAGAATATCATAAGAACAAGAAAATTATTATTTTCAGTCAAATGCCACCGAAAAAATCTAACCTCAACAACGCGAGCGGCAAACGTCAAAACGCAAACGTCAAAACTACGATCGGAATAATATATTCACTTACGAGATGCTGTTGCTGGAAACATCGATGGAAATTTAAATCCCAATGACATCGGTAATGCTTTCATTTTACCTTCAAGCTACATCGGCAGTCCACGGAACATGCAGGAATACATACAAGATGCGATGACTTACGTACGTCATTACGGCCGACCGGATTTATTTATTACATTCACATGTAATCCGAATTGGGAAGAGATACAAACTTTACTATTGCCAGGACAACAAGCCATTCATCGTCATGATTTAACTGCACGTGTGTTTAAACAAAAATTGAAATCCTTAATTGATTTTATTGTTAAATATACAATTTTTGGTATCACACGTTGTTGGCTGTATACGATAGAGTGGCAAAAGCGAGGTTTGCCTCATGCCCACATTTTGGTTTGGCTTAAAGATAGAATCCGTCCTGAAGAAATCGATCAAATAATTTCAGCCGAAATTCCAGACCCATTAATTGATCAAGAATTATTTGATATTGTCACCAAACACATGATCCATGGGCCATGCGGTGTTTTCAACATGACCTCACCGTGCATGGAAAATGGAAAATGTAAAAAAAACTTCCCAAAGCCGCATACGAATGACACGATCACGGATATTGATGGTTATCCAATGTATCGCCGCAGAAGTACTGAGAATGGTGGCCACACATTTACAATGCGACTGCCGAACTTTCCAAATCAAGTTGAGTTTGATAATCAGTGGGTGGTACCATACTCACCACTACTTTCAAAAACTTACAAAGCTCATATCAATGTTGAGCTTTGCAGTTCTGTTAAATCAATTAAGTATATTTGTAAATATGTAAACAAAGGCAGTGATTTGGCCATATTTGAAGTAAAAAACATAAATAAAAATGACGAAATAGCACGATATTAAATGGGCAGATACATTAGCAGCAATGAAGCTATTTGGCATATTCTCAGCTTTCCCATCCACGAAAGAGATCCTGCTGTCCAACATCTGGCAATACATCTTGAAAACGGTCAACGTGTATACTTCACTGAAGAAAATGTTCTCCAAAGAGCGTTCGAAGCTCCGAAAACGACTCTAACTGAATTTTTTACATTGTGTCAAAAACCTGATGTTTTTGGCCAATTCGCGAAGACATTGGTGTATGGTGATGTTCCACGTTATTTCACATGGAACAAATTCAGTAAAAAATGGGAGCCACGGAAACAAGGAAAACCACATCCTTCCATTACAGGCATATTCAAAGCTAAGACATTGGGGAGACTTTACACGGTACATCCAAAGCAACGTGAGTGCTTCTATTTACGTTTGTTATTGGTGAATGTTCCCGGACCAACGTCTTTTGAATTTTTACGAACAGCTAATGGTCGAGTATTCAATACATACCAGGATGCATGTCGTGAACTGCAATTGCTAGAAGACGATAACCATTGGGACTTAACGCTTGCTGATGCTGCGTTGACATCAACACCGAATAACATTCGTCAGTTGTTTGCAATTATTTTGGCGACATGTTATCCCTCGCAAGCACAAACTTTGTGGGAAAAATATAAAAATTGTATGACAGAAGACATCTTGCACCGAATTAGACAAACAAATCAATGCCAAAACATAGATTATACACCAGAGATGTACAATGAAGCATTGGTCTTGATCGAGGATTTATGTGTTCTTATTTCAAATTTACCACTTAATCATTATGGTATGCCATCACCTAATCGTCCAGCCACCGACTTAGTCAATACCGATTTACAACGAGAAAATCAATATGACCATGGAAGTTTAGCAACAATTATCATGAACAGTGAACCATTACTGACAGCAGAACAAAAAATTATTTATGATCGGATTATGCTGGCTGTTGCTGCTGAACAAGGCGGTTTTTTTTTCTTGGATGCACCCGGTGGAACCGGTAAGACATTTTTAATATCGTTGATTCTTGCCAAAATACGGTCGCAACAAAAAATCGCATCGCAAATTAGCATCGTCAGGCATTGCGGCTACTTTACTGGATGGTGGGCGAACAGCACATTCAACATTCAAGCTGCCATTGGACGTTCATAATAAACCAGATGCAATGTGTAACATCAAAAAGAATAGTGGAATAGCTGCAGTGTTGCGGAAGAGTTCTATAATAATTTGGGATGAGTGCACAATGGCACACAAATATTCACTTGAAGCATTAAACAGAACTATGCAAGATTTAAACAGCAATAATAAACTTTTCGGTGGTGCTATCTTACTTTTGTCTGGTGACTTCCGGCAGACCTTACCGGTTATACCTCGCTCTACTTTCGCGGATGAGATTAATGCATGTTTGAAACAATCATTCTTATGGCGAAGTGTTGAAACACTTCGATTGACCATAAATATGCGAGTACAATTGCAAAATGATCCATCAGCACTAATATTTTCCGAACAACTACTAGATATTGGGAACGGTAAAATAAAACTGCAACCAAATACGCAATGCATTAAACTACCAGACAATTTTTGCACTGTTGTTCAGGATAAAACTGAATTGATTCAGAGTATTTTCCCGGATATACAGAATAATTATTTGAATCATGAATGGCTTAGTCAACGGGCGATTTTGGCAGCCAAAAACGTTGATGTTGACGAAATTAACTTCCAGATACAACAGTTGTTACCAGGCGATCTGATGTCTTTTAAATCAATCGATACTGTTGTTGATGAAAATGAAAGTGTAAATTTTCCGATTGAATTTTTAAATTCATTAGATATCCCTGGAATGCCACCACATAATCTTCGATTAAAGATTGGTTCCCCTATTATTCTCCTCCGTAATTTGAATCCACCTCAATTATGTAACGGTACGCGTTTGGTCATCAAAAAGATCACCGGAAACATTCTTGAAGCAACCATTTTGGCTGGGAAGTTTAAAGGAAAAGTGGTCCTGCTGCCACGTATTCCGATGATACCATCAGATTCTACCATACCCTTCAAAAGGCTACAGTTTCCAATTCGTTTAGCTTTCGCCATGTCTATAAATAAATCTCAAGGTCAAACAATGTCCATTTGTGGTTTAGATTTGGAAAATCCATGTTTTTCTCATGGGCAACTATATGTTGCGTGTTCACGTGTTGGGAAACCGTCGAATCTATTTGTGTTAGCTAAAGACAGGTTAACCAAAAACATTGTGCACCGATTGGTGTTAAATTAAATTGAAATTGAAAGTATTTATAATTCAAAAAAAAAGATATTAACGTTTAAAAGTTTAAGACTGTCTGCCTTGCCTACCTCATTCATGAGTTTAAGCGTCACATGTTATTTACTGTATTATACTGTAATATACTTATATTTGTTATAAAATTAAATGGAAATAATAAATCTGATAAATTTTTATTTTTTACCTATTGATTTCTGCTTAGTATCAAGTGTAAGAACATTTTAATTAATTGTGTTCAACGTACTTCCCCTTCAAATCTCAATCCAGTGAATTTGTATACCAACATCAACATTTTCGTCTTTGTTCGTAAATAATTTCATTGTACTAAAGGGTTATAGTAGTAGAAAGTCAAATAAGGAGATCAGCATATTTTTTTACAAATACCATCTGTGTGAAAAAGCATAGTGGACTCCGTGACTGATGTTCTCTTATTGTTCCTCTTAGATTGTTTACTATAATGTAATATAACAAAAACTTTAGCCACAGCTAGTAAATTATAGAAATCATATGCACAATACTTTACACACTTATATAATCTAGTAGGTTTATGTTATATTTATTTAATAAATACATCAAATGCTTAACAAATATTCACATATTAAATTTCAGTATATAAAACTGAAATTTTCGAGTTGAACAGACAGATGGCCAAAGTAGCTAATACCTTCTCATACATGAATGTATGTATAAAAGCTATATTGGAGTACCTAAATAATATCTGGCTTCTGTAATAGCCACACATTTAAAGAAAACGCACGCTTGGTTCAAAACACTCACTCATATTGTTTGTTTGGCCAGAACCCTTGACGTTAACTAAGGGCGGATATTGCTCAACTTAGTTTAGTGTTTACCAAGATATTAATGTCAATATTGGTTACTGTGTAATAATTAAATTGTTTGCTGCTAGTTACAAAATAATGCATCCCCATCTCCTACCTATCTACTAGATTCGTTTCTTGTTTGGTGATTTATTTGCCAAAAAGCTTGTATGAGTAATATCAATGGTTTTTGTTTTTTTGAAAATTTCCTTATGCAAAATTATCATTCGCATTGGCGTTGTAGATGTGGCATTGAACTCAACAAGAGTATTCTTGACCCATGATTTATTTGAGATATTAGGCAATTAGGAAAGGGGAGGCGGTATCTTTATTTAACATATTAGGAGAACTCTTTTATAGTTTGTTTCATCAAAATGGAGGGGGGGGGGGGGGTAATTCAATTGAGCATTCGACTTTAGACCAATGGTAATGGGCCAACCACAATATTTTCTGACTCTAGCTCAAGGAAAGGAAGGGAATGAAGGTCGTAGCAATTAATTATAATATTGTTTGTTTTAATATTTAGGTCACCTTCCTGCCCTTCACTTTTTTCTTCGTAAATTTAATTTTACGCTCTAGGATTACTTAAATTTAAAAACATCTATGTATAGGTAAATATTATTACTATAGAAATGTTAATATGTCACAGATGGTAAAAAAGGTTTATAATATTAGAGAAATTATCATCTACAATTTTTTAAATATTATTAAAGCGCTGGTTTGTATTGACTTTAGCGTGCTGACGAACTGACGCCTAGCGGATCAGCAAACAAGAAAATTTTATTATTATCACGTAAATTTACATTTTTTTCCCCAGAAACCATGATGAACTTTGATAAGTCGTCTTTACAAATCATCTTTCAACTAGCTGGATAAACTGTATTTAAAATTGGCACTGACTTTTAAATTTATGAGGAGATTGAGTTTTGAATTTTCCAAAAACGGAACGTTTGTCTAATTAAACATCATTTTCACCGACTGAGTTGTTAATGCCTAATTGTCGTTTAAATGGTTAAATAATTTTCAATTTCCGGAGGATTATCAATATTACAGACGATAGAAGATACTTAAAATATTTCAATATTTTATCATAATATCATACACATTATCATTTATTTTATCATATATATTTTTTAGGCATAGGAAAATTTTCAAATTTTTTTTTCATAATTCGAGTAAAAAATACATTTAAGCCATACAATCTTACTTCTTAATGACTTTTACTTTAATATTTGTAATAACTATAACACGTTCAGTTGAGTCCAAAAGTTTCGATTGTCATTCAATATTCAATTCAATAGAACGAGTGGCCTCTACGCCAAACTTGTGTAGTCACGTAACTTTACCATTCTTCCCTAAATTCTCATTTCGCTCACGGACGCCAAGGCCAATAGTTTGAAGTGCGTCGCAGATCGTCAACATCTTATGTAATGATGTCGATCACATCCCGAAGGACCTGCGACGAGATGAAAATAGAACGTTCCATTTAGTGTGGGGTATTTCTATACCGCAATTTGTTCTGAATTTGAAATTCAAATCAAGTAATACGATTGATTCCATTTATTTACGTTCGACCGCATTACGTTATTTGCAAAATTCTAGCAAGAATGGCTATTACACCTGCAGCTATCATTTTAACCAATACCAATACCAATGCGCAAAACTACGGACAAAATTCCTAGTTTAGTTCCTTATTAAATCAGTTTATATATTTATATATTAATCAATATACATAAATACTCAAACTATACATTGGTATAATTTATGTTCTTTGTGTTGTATTTTTTTTAATTTAAAAAAGTTTTCTATTAATTTTATCGTATATAAATTCATATTTTATTTATTCTTAAAAACCAAAATACATATATGTACAGAGCAGTAGTTATAGTTTAATGCCTATTTAATGTAACCAACAAGCGACCGGCACCTATTGCACTGATGTTCCCAGCCTTCTTAACTAGACGCCGTCTGTACCAAAGAAGGCAGCGACCGTCGATTTTTGTTAACTGACATTATTTCGGTATTAACTAAAGGAAAACTTTTGAAAAAGTTACATAATAAATGGTATATAAATTTATATAATTCATAAGCGAGTATAAATACACAAATATATATAGACATAATTTATAATATACATATAAAAGTATATGTACTATAAATATATATAACATATAAAGGAATATCTTAATATATATAAATCTCGTGTCACAATGTTTGTCCTCAATGGACGGCTGAACCACTTAACCGATTATAATAAAATTTGAACACCATGTGCAGTTCGATGTGCACTTGAGAGATAGGATAGTTTAAATCTCAAATTATAGTCGCAATTTTAATTTATCGCTAATTATTTGTCTGTTATTATTTGGCAGTCATAAAACTGACAGATGTCGATACCTTTCGACTGGGTTGATGGCGCTAATGTCTGTTATTATTTGACAGTGACAGTTATTCGACGCAAACGTATTAAAAGAGCCCATCAGTTGGCAGAACAAATTGAATCAAGAAATCCAGCTCAAAGAATCAGGACAGCAGGTCATGCACAAGAATCTCAAGAACAGTGTAACGAACGTCTTCAAGAGAATATCATAAGAACAAGAAAATTATTATTTTCAGTCAAATGCCACCGAAAAAATCTAACCTCAACAACGCGAGCGGCAAACGTCAAAACGCAAACGTCAAAACTACGATCGGAATAATATATTCACTTACGAGATGCTGTTGCTGGAAACATCGATGGAAATTTAAATCCCAATGACATCGGTAATGCTTTCATTTTACCTTCAAGCTACATCGGCAGTCCACGGAACATGCAGGAATACATACAAGATGCGATGACTTACGTACGTCATTACGGCCGACCGGATTTATTTATTACATTCACATGTAATCCGAATTGGGAAGAGATACAAACTTTACTATTGCCAGGACAACAAGCCATTCATCGTCATGATTTAACTGCACGTGTGTTTAAACAAAAATTGAAATCCTTAATTGATTTTATTGTTAAATATACAATTTTTGGTATCACACGTTGTTGGCTGTATACGATAGAGTGGCAAAAGCGAGGTTTGCCTCATGCCCACATTTTGGTTTGGCTTAAAGATAGAATCCGTCCTGAAGAAATCGATCAAATAATTTCAGCCGAAATTCCAGACCCATTAATTGATCAAGAATTATTTGATATTGTCACCAAACACATGATCCATGGGCCATGCGGTGTTTTCAACATGACCTCACCGTGCATGGAAAATGGAAAATGTAAAAAAAACTTCCCAAAGCCGCATACGAATGACACGATCACGGATATTGATGGTTATCCAATGTATCGCCGCAGAAGTACTGAGAATGGTGGCCACACATTTACAATGCGACTGCCGAACTTTCCAAATCAAGTTGAGTTTGATAATCAGTGGGTGGTACCATACTCACCACTACTTTCAAAAACTTACAAAGCTCATATCAATGTTGAGCTTTGCAGTTCTGTTAAATCAATTAAGTATATTTGTAAATATGTAAACAAAGGCAGTGATTTGGCCATATTTGAAGTAAAAAACATAAATAAAAATGACGAAATAGCACGATACCAAATGGGCAGATACATTAGCAGCAATGAAGCTATTTGGCATATTCTCAGCTTTCCCATCCACGAAAGATATCCTGCTGTCCAACATCTGGCAATACATCTTGAAAACGGTCAACGTGTATACTTCACTGAAGAAAATGTTCTCCAAAGAGCGTTCGAAGCTCCGAAAACGATTTTTTACATTGTGTCAAAAACCTGATGTTTTTGGCCAATTCGCGAAGACATTGGTGTATGGTGATGTTCCACGTTATTTCACATGGAACAAATTCAGTAAAAAATGGGAGCCACGGAAACAAGGAAAACCACATCCTTCCATTACAGGCATATTCAAAGCTAAGACATTGGGGAGACTTTACACGGTACATCCAAAGCAACGTGAGTGCTTCTATTTACGTTTGTTATTGGTGAATGTTCAAGGACCAACGTCTTTTGAATTTTTACGAACAGCTAATGGTCGAGTATTCAATACATACCAGGATGCATGTCGTGAACTGCAATTGCTAGAAGACGATAACCATTGGGACTTAACGCTTGCTGATGCTGCGTTGACATCAACACCGAATAACATTCGTCAGTTGTTTGCAATTATTTTGGCGACATGTTATCCCTCGCAAGCACAAACTTTGTGGGAAAAATATAAAAATTGTATGACAGAAGACATCTTGCACCGAATTAGACAAACAAATCAATGCCAAAACATAGATTATACACCAGAGATGTACAATGAAGCATTGGTCTTGATCGAGGATTTATGTGTTCTTATTTCAAATTTACCACTTAATCATTATGGTATGCCATCACCTAATCGTCCAGCCACCGACATAGTCAATACCGATTTACAACGAGAAAATCAATATGACCATGGAAGTTTAGCAACAATTATCATGAACAGTGAACCATTACTGACAGCAGAACAAAAAATTATTTATGATCGGATTATGCTGGCTGTTGCTGCTGAACAAGGCGGTTTTTTTTTCTTGGATGCACCCGGTGGAACCGGTAAGACATTTTTAATATCGTTGATTCTTGCCAAAATACGGTCGCAACAAAAACATCGCATTAGCATTAGCATCGTCAGGCATTGCGGCTACTTTACTGGATGGTGGGCGAACAGCACATTCAACATTCAAGCTGCCATTGGACGTTCATAATAAACCAGATGCAATGTGTAACATCAAAAAGAATAGTGGAATAGCTGCAGTGTTGCGGAAGAGTTCTATAATAATTTGGGATGAGTGCACAATGGCACACAAATATTCACTTGAAGCATTAAACAGAACTATGCAAGATTTAAACAGCAATAATAAACTTTTCGGTGGTGCTATCTTACTTTTGTCTGGTGACTTCCGGCAGACCTTACCGGTTATACCTCGCTCTACTTTCGCGGATGAGATTAATGCATGTTTGAAACAATCATTCTTATGGCGAAGTGTTGAAACACTTCGATTGACCATAAATATGCGAGTACAATTGCAAAATGATCCATCAGCACTAATATTTTCCGAACAACTACTAGATATTGGGAACGGTAAAATAAAACTGCAACCAAATACGCAATGCATTAAACTACCAGACAATTTTTGCACTGTTGTTCAGGATAAAACTGAATTGATTCAGAGTATTTTCCCGGATATACAGAATAATTATTTGAATCATGAATGGCTTAGTCAACGGGCGATTTTGGCAGCCAAAAACGTTGATGTTGACGAAATTAACTTCCAGATACAACAGTTGTTACCAGGCGATCTGATGTCTTTTAAATCAATCGATACTGTTGTTGATGAAAATGAAAGTGTAAATTTTCCGATTGAATTTTTAAATTCATTAGATATCCCTGGAATGCCACCACATAATCTTCGATTAAAGATTGGTTCCCCTATTATTCTCCTCCGTAATTTGAATCCACCTCAATTATGTAACGGTACGCGTTTGGTCATCAAAAAGATCACCGGAAACATTCTTGAAGCAACCATTTTGGCTGGGAAGTTTAAAGGAAAAGTGGTCCTGCTGCCACGTATTCCGATGATACCATCAGATTCTACCATACCCTTCAAAAGGCTACAGTTTCCAATTCGTTTAGCTTTCGCCATGTCTATAAATAAATCTCAAGGTCAAACAATGTCCATTTGTGGTTTAGATTTGGAAAATCCATGTTTTTCTCATGGGCAACTATATGTTGCGTGTTCACGTGTTGGGAAACCGTCGAATCTATTTGTGTTAGCTAAAGACAGGTTAACCAAAAACATTGTGCACCGATTGGTGTTAAATTAAATTGAAATTGAAAGTATTTATAATTCAAAAAAAAAAATATTAATGTTTAAAAGTTTAAGACTGTCTGCCTTGCCTACCTCATTCATGAGTTTAAGCGTCACATGAATCCAGTGAATTTGTATACCAGCATCAACATTTTCGTCTTTGTTCGTAAATAATTTCATTGTACTAAAGGGTTATAGTAGTAGAAAGTCAAATAAGGAGATCACCATATTTTTTTACAAATACCATCTGTGTGAAAAAGCATAGTGGACTCCGTGACTGATGTTCTCTTATTGTTCCTCTTAGATTGTTTACTATAATGTAATATAACAAAAACTTTAGCCACAGCAACGCGTGGCCGGGTCAGCTAGTATAACTATATATATTATCAGTAAAAGAGATAACCATGGGTATCTCTAGTAAGGCGTGATATTATAAATAGTTTTATATTACAATTGCTGAGTTCAATTAACTACACGAAATTAGCTATTGCTTGCCGTCCAACATCCATTAATCACTTATTTAACATTTTTGCCAACTTTTGTGAATTTTTAATTTTAAGAGATATATAATAAATATACTTTAATATTATTCTTTTTTAAGTCATTGTTTTTTGTACAATTTCTGTTGGTGACGCCGCGTCTCAACTAGTCTGAGCTAGGCGCTCAGAAGACGAGAACGCTAAGCGTCGTGCGGAGATGCAATTGTGAGCGTGTAATTTGCGAACTAGAAGGACCACCTGGGATAACCCAGGAGCGGATGTAAGAATACGGGAAGAGATAGATGTCGATACTTACTGTTGACGATCCAATCCTCCGTGACAGCACGGCAACGTCGCACCGAATCTCGTTTGAGATGTTTTATTAAGAATACTCATAATTAATTAAAAATGATGTTTATTTTAATTATCGATACGCGCACAATGACATATGTGATAACCTCACAAAGTAACATAGTCGAAGGCAATTTACCGTTTGAAAATAAGATTCCACAGAATAAAACGCCGTTCTATACAAAATATATGAGAAAATGATTTTTTTTCTATATTTTTTTTTTCGATGTTTTGATAGTTATTCTGCTATTCGGGGCGGAGACAAATCAAAGATCATAAAAATCAGTCTAGCTGTTCTCGAGTTATAAATGGCGTAACTAACCCGACTTTCTTTTATATATGTATATACTCGTATAGATGACGATAATACTAAAGGATGACTAATATGTCTGTAAAACCATGTAATCACGCCAAAATGAGCTACGGACTGACTTAGCATACAACTAAACTGACAGCGAATACATTTTAATGTGGGTATGCTAGTGAGGTTTGAATTGCTCCATTTTAAAAGGATCCAAGTTATCCTTTTTGAGAAAATGAGCAATGAATGAAATTTTCGCAATAGGATCCAAGTTTAGCAAATTATTTAGAGTTTGAACGCTCATTGAAAATGCGTTCCATACTACAAGGATTCACGTGCATATTTGCATGGAATCCTTTTAACAAGAAAGAGAAAATTTGACTATGACTTTTATATGGATAATAAAAAATATGTTTGCAACTTATTTATTTTTTTCCTTCCGTTATTACGACATATGCTAAAATGATTCGAGTCCAGCGACTTTAAACAAATAAATATATACGAAATTATAAAATAAATAAAACATTTATTACTTATTATGTAGATATATAATCTTAATATGAAGCGATTCTTTAAGCTAAGCTGCTTACTTAGACCGTTAAAATTTTTATAAACGACTTAAATGCACTATTTCTCATACGATGTTCAATAAAACAATAAATCAATCATAATTCTAACGATACCCAAAGGGGTATGCGGAGGGGGGAGGTGGGGGTGAGAAAAAATGTAAACAATTTATACGCAGACCCGCGTAGGGTAGGTGAATTTCGCTTTGGTATTATCTGTCACTGGAACACTGATGTCATAGTAAGCCTATAATATTTTACAAAATTTATCAAGTCGAATTCGCGCCGACAGTTTTAAATCGAGTTTGCTCTATATGAAAGGAATACGAGACGAACCAGCCAGAGTGAGGAAATACAGAATTGCGTAACATTAGAATAAAATTGTAATGCAATTGAAAGACGAATGCTAATGTTAACAAAACTTAGCCGCGAGTCCCGGGGTTCACACCTTTTGATAATAAAACTTAACTTAAGCCTTACAAGTTACCCTGAGGCTTAATAAGAGTCACGTTTACTTTAATGTGAAACATATTGAACAATAAACGTTCACGTTGTCAAAAGCTACGCAAAACAATAAAATACTCTATTTTTGGGTTACGGTTTCCACGTTAATAACCTCGGAAAATATTACGTCATGCCTAAGAATCGCTAGGTAGTTCTGGAATAATTGCGCGAGGTAGTTAATTTGTTGCTACTTGATCTTTCTTTGGTCCGGTATTTTAAATTATTTAATCAAATTATTAAATAATTTATTTAAAACTAATCATTTTAATAATAAATGAATCGCTCGCTTTCAACACATGTCTAAAGGCCAAATTTTCCAAAAGAAAAAAAAACTAATTTCAGATCCACTAAAGTGTTTAAGGTATGATTCAACGGTTTAAAAAAAATGTATTTTATTTATAATTAAAACCAATAAAGTAAAAGCTAGTACTTATTATGGTTATTAAAAAAATCGGACATAGAATTGGAGATATGTTGTTTAGAAAGATAGCGATCAATCATTTTAATAAGTAAAGGTTAGCGTTTTTTTTAAATACTAACTTCTTAGAACAATGTGAGTGCCTTTTTGTTCGTTTTCTTTAAAAGTCTAACTTTAACTCGGACTTTATATCAGTAGGAATGTGTAAAACTATGCCTAGATAAGAAATAAAAAAGGAGGTTTGTTCCTTGGAGTAGTCCTGATAGATTGTAAATGGACAAATTGAGACGAGTGTGACCTAAAACTTAAATAAACAAAATAATAAAAAAAAGTAATAAAAATCCTTATTTTAAGTTGCCTTTTCAATCCTTCAATTATTTTCTAATCGTTTTGTTATGTAGTTTATAAAGAATTCGTATCAGGAAATAAACAAATAAACTCACAAACTGAACATATAAAATAATAACAGACCTTTATAAAAGAAAATATTAATGTGTCGATAACATAATCGGTCTAAAGTAGTTTATTTAATAAACCGTGCCCTACACATTCTTCTGATTGCCCCGTAATTGTTTGAGGCCATATATCCAAAGAACCTGGCCTTCATTTAATTTGGTTCTGAGTTTTTCTCGTCAGTTTAATATTGAAAGACATGTAGTGATAATTTGATTCTCGCTTTAGTTCTCCTGTAATCTTTACCAATATTTTTATTCACCGTTTTTTTTTATAAATTGTTTACTTTACTCCTTTTTTATGTGCCTGCTTTTTTAAAAATTGTATGTTTCATACTTTCGAAGATATGAGAGAGATATACCTACTATTTATTGTTTTTTTTTTAACATTTAAAGGCAACATCATAAAAATAATATAAAAATAGTTTTGAATTGTTTTAGGATAACCCTTTATACGATACAGCACAAGTTTTAATAAAAAACTTTCATACAATTTTATTTTTTTTTTTGTATAAAATAAAAAAAATAAATAATTGCACCCATACTTTTTCTTTTTTTTTATAATGAAATAAATTGTATGATTTTCGCCCCTTAAAATAAATAAACAAAGTGTCGTCTGTCGCTTGTTTTCTAGAAATATCACCAAAATAGGTAAGTTGGTGATGACTTTTCATTATGTTCATATTTCATGATCATTGTTAAACGGCGACGCGACGCTTAAACATCGTGTCGCCGTTAGCTAAAAGGTCGGACGTAATCCTAACTGCCTATTAGCCATGTTCATTACGGCGCCAAAACCTGCGCCGTAAAGGCTATGCCTAATCTTAGAATAACGAGATATGTTTTCAGGCGCTTTGCACATACGCGATACCATTATAGTAGTTTAGCGGGGTCAATAATTAGTTTACTCCAGTATTATTGTTATTGATTGAGTTTAGTAACTATCTTTAAATATTTAGTACTAGCTTGGACCCAAACTACTCGTTTACTCAACCTAAAGCCTTTAGCTGAAAAATCAATACCATATTTTTTTTATAATTTTGTTTATTTATTTTCCATTCAAACTTTGCATGTGTCGGAATGACACCTATTATATTATATTGAACAATAATAAGACAATAAAACAAAACAAAAAATAAATCAAAGAAAGCAATATTGGGGCATTCCGGAGATCATAAAATTTTCTATTTTAGAATTTTTAGAAGGGTACCTAAGGTATGGAAAAAAGGTCAAATACTCAGTGAATTGAAAGAGAAAATAAAATCCCTAAAACTTTGAATAGGAGTATAACGTTTTATTGACTAGGTACTCCTTTAGAGCTTTTTAAATTTAATATATTCATTTAATACTTTAATTTTGTCAGAAATTTTATTGAAGAATAGTGAGCCTATATATCACCCACAGAAAAGGCTCTTTGCGGGGAAATGTAAAGGTGTTTTGTAAAAAAAAGAAAAAAAATATATTTATAAACTGGTATTTTTATATATACTTGTCCGATGTCTCACGATTTACACAAATTTAATTTTCTGATGCGTGTTGTGGGACTGTTTTTTTTTCTAAAATTATTATTTTGTATTTAAATAACACTTTTACATAAATGTGTAGCAGAGGTTTTTTTTTTTAATGTAAAAGTCGCATATGGCTTTCTGTACGAAAATACCACAAATTGTTAAAATATTTAGAGATTTCAAACATGTCCTACACGATTCAGTAGAAAAATCCCGGTGATCGGTCCAATGGTTTTATTTTTTGATGAGTGTAGATTGAATTTACGTGCGGCGGTGATGGTGGTACATAAGTATTCCGTACCTTAAACGAGACTCAACTAAAGCATAGCAAGCTATAAAGCCAGAAATTTTACATTCTTACTAATTTTGATAGGATAACCGATGGATGATAAATACATAAACGATTCTCATCCAATCAAAATTATTCACGGACTTCAAGGCTTTTCACATGTAAGACAAGATTTAAGAAGTAATGTCGAACTCACGAAATTTGTCAAAAATAGGTCATGGTCATAGTAGGGACTTATTAGATATACCAAAAATGTCTACAACTTTTTCTACAATTTAAATGTATACAATTCTTAGTTCCCAAACTTAATAGTTAATTTAAAGATATTTTCGAAAAAAATTAACGAATGGCTAATAGATAAAGGAAGACAAGAATCTGCTGACTTAGTAAACATCTTATATTCACATTTTGAATAAATAGATGTATAGCAAGTCTTTTATAAAAAAATATATATATAGAAATGATTATTTATTTATTCTATTTCAGAAAACCAAAGCTAAAGCCAATATAGTTTCCTTCCAATTTAGTAAAATGCGTTTGGAGTTTGGAATAGACACTCTCTTCAACGTCGGGGGGGGGGGGGGAGGTGTTGATAATATCGATGGTGCTCAACATGCTGTAATATGATTTCTATTTATTTTCTAATTAAATATTTATTAAGTAAATAGTTGATTTCATATAGATGGAAATTCAACTAAGTTTTATAAAATAAATTTATTCTGTCTCCATAACTAACTAATAACGGTTCAGAATATTTATGTTTTTAGAAGCCATTAGATTCGATAGACCGATTTCTTCGTGAGCCAGGCGACCCTTTTCGATACTTTTTAAAACCCATAGGTATAGGTATATGCTACTTTCAATAATTTCTACAAATAATACGAGATATGGAACTTTTTAACGCATTGTAGAGTGACTTAGATAGAATAGATAGATAGATAGATAGAAGCTTGAGCCTATAATATGCTAAAAATATCCGCTACGTGTATCGTTACATTACTAAGTAGTTTTTTCTCTTGTTTTTTTCGTTTTATCTTCACGCATACGTTTTTGTGTATTGCACCTATTTCATATGATGTGTTACCTCTCAAACGGTAATATAATAGCATCAGTTCTGAAGCATGAAGCACTGTTTTTTTGTTCATATATTAATTTATTTATCCTTATGGATAAATAAATTAACATGCGGCCCGCGGGCCGCAGGTTGAGTATGGTTGCTCTAGAGTGAGAACTTGAGACTTCTGGATCAAACTGCCACTGCGCCATCACGATGTTAAGTTATATCTATGAATAATATTTATTTTTTTATTTATCTCATTAATACACCTATTTATTTATTTATTTGTGTTTTGCGTCATTTTGTGATATTTCTTAGATGATGAATAACATAACCATACCTAACTAGGCACTTACTTTGGGCCCGTTCTAAGGTAGGCTAATTTTAATAGCTATTTAATAGATTGATAAATTGCAACTGTGCTGAGCTTTTTTGAAAATATAAAATAAAAACTATGAAAACTAACATTGACATTCATACATGTAATACGAATACATAAAAATATACATATATATTATTATTATATATAATAAGCTAATATATAAAATAAGTTGAGAAATAGAAAAGATCAATATAATCAGATATAACACAGGAATATAGTTAACCAGAGTCTCAGTGTCCTTTCTACCAAGATCAATTAATGTCCTTTCTACCAAGATCAATATGGCTAACCCTAACCTAGTAAATGTGTATACCTACTAAAATATAACTCATCTTTGGAATTTAATGTTAAAAGTAGATAAATTTTAAAGTCCTAAAAAAAACTTAACTAAAATGTATTTGTTACAGTTATATTTTTCAAGACTCATTATTTTGTTAGTATTTCCAATAATAATACGTCACAATTTTAACTTTTTACTTTTGTATGTAAAACAAAACAAAATTATACCACATCATGCTCTTAATATAAGTCGTCTGGATAACGTGGATCCCAATTTAACGAGCTTAAAGGCACCGACGATAGAAAATCTAGGAAAGCTCTATAATGTTTCTCACAGCAGTACGGCCAGCATTTCCCCTTCAATCTCGAGAGTAGGCAAATAAGTGATCCTTTTTTCTTTGCTAGGTGTACACATATCCCACTTGTATTCCTCCGACAGAAGGTAATATTCTGTAATATAATATAAGTTTGTAAATTAATTTCGTTATGTTCACCATATGATTACGACTGGCCTACAATCTTTGTTACCGAAAAAACCATTAATTTTAATATAAATAAAACATATATATATCTTAATATATATAAATCTCGTGTCACAATGTTTGTCTTCAATGGACGGCTGAACCACTTAACCGATTATAAAAAATTTGGACACCATGTGCAGTTCGATGTGCACTTGAGAGATAGGATAGTTTAAATCTCAAATTATAGTCGCAATTTTAATTTATCGCTAATTTTTTGTCCGTTATTATTTGGCAGTCATAAAACTGACAGATGTCGATACCTTTTTATTTTATGGGCGATTGGGAAGAGCGCGTGACGACTCGGTGCCTGTATAATTTTATTGAACAAGCAGAGGAAAGAGCAATTGTGATATTATTGGAAAATTTTTTAGAAGATCACAATCAACTAATTCAATTGATCAAAAGAGTTTCGCCACGACTGCAAAATGACAATTATCAAATCGTCATATTTTAATTTATTGCTAATTATTTGTCTGATATTATTTGGCAGTCATAAAACTGACAGATGTCGATACCTTTTTATTTTATGGGCGATTGTGAAGAGCGCGTGACGACTCGGTGCCTGTATAATTTTATTGAACAAGCAGAGGAAAGAGCAATTGTGATATTATTGGAAAATTTTTAGAAGATCACAATCAACTAATTCAATTGATCAAAAGACTTTCGCCACGACTGCAAAATGACAATTATCAAATCGTCATAAAAGCCGACAAAGTACCATTAGGTGAACATGCTGGTAGATTCAACGCTCCAACTGTTGATGAGGTTGCTGTTATCATGGTTGGTGATCCAGTTGACAAAAGATCTATAAACATTACACGGCGAGACAACACTGTCAGTACGATTTCGGATCTACACCGTTCATATGACGCACTACAATATCCATTGATATTTTGGCAAGGACAAGATGAATATCACCTTAATATCAATCAGTATGATCCAAATACCGGTAAATTTGACAATTATCTATTTACTTTCTTACTGTATGTATAGATTTTAATTTCGTATTGCATTTTATTATTTATTTTTTTAGGTGATTACAGAAATAATAAAGTTAGCTCAATGAACTACTACGCACACCGAATAATGGTTAGACAACATCAAGACAATTATATCCTTCGATATCGTCAGCTGTTCCATCAATACATTGTTGATATGTATGCTAAGGTCGAAAGCGAACGCTTGCGATTCCTTCGATTCAACCAGGCAAAACTACGATCGGAATAATATATTCACTTACGAGATGCTGTTGCTGGAAACATCGATGGAAATTTAAATCCCAATGACATCGGTAATGCTTTCATTTTACCTTCAAGCTACATCGGCAGTCCACGGAACATGCAGGAATACATACAAGATGCGATGACTTACGTACGTCATTACGGCCGACCGGATTTATTTATTACATTCACATGTAATCCGAATTGGGAAGAGATACAAACTTTACTATTGCCAGGACAACAAGCCATTCATCGTCATGATTTAACTGCACGTGTGTTTAAACAAAAATTGAAATCCTTAATTGATTTTATTGTTAAATATACAATTTTTGGTATCACACGTTGTTGGCTGTATACGATAGAGTGGCAAAAGCGAGGTTTGCCTCATGCCCACATTTTGGTTTGGCTTAAAGATAGAATCCGTCCTGAAGAAATCGATCAAATAATTTCAGCCGAAATGCCAGACCCATTAATTGATCAAGAATTATTTGATATTGTCACCAAACACATGATCCATGGGCCATGCGGTGTTTTCAACATGACGTCACCGTGCATGGAAAATGGAAAATGTAAAAAAAACTTCCCAAAGCCGCATACGAATGACACGATCACGGATATTGATGGTTATCCAATGTATCGCCGCAGAAGTACTGAGAATGGTGGCCACACATTTACAATGCGACTGCCGAACTTTCCAAATCAAGTTGAGTTTGATAATCAGTGGGTGGTACCATACTCACCACTACTTTCAAAAACTTACAAAGCTCATATCAATGTTGAGCTTTGCAGTTCTGTTAAATCAATTAAGTATATTTGTAAATATGTAAACAAAGGCAGTGATTTGGCCATATTTGAAGTAAAAAACATAAATAAAAATGACGAAATAGCACGATACCAAATGGGCAGATACATTAGCAGCAATGAAGCTATTTGGCATATTCTCAGCTTTCCCATCCACGAAAGAGATCCTGCTGTCCAACATCTGGCAATACATCTTGAAAACGGTCAACGTGTATACTTCACTGAAGAAAATGTTCTCCAAAGAGCGTTCGAAGCTCCGAAAACGACTCTAACTGAATTTTTTACATTGTGTCAAAAACCTGATGTTTTTGGCCAATTCGCGAAGACATTGGTGTATGGTGATGTTCCACGTTATTTCACATGGAACAAATCCAGTAAAAAATGGGAGCCACGGAAACAAGGAAAACCACATCCTTCCATTACAGGCATATTCAAAGCTAAGACATTGGGGAGACTTTACACGGTACATCCAAAGCAACGTGAGTGCTTCTATTTACGTTTGTTATTGGTGAATGTTCCCGGACCAACGTCTTTTGAATTTTTACGAACAGCTAATGGTCGAGTATTCAATACATACCAGGATGCATGTCGTGAACTGCAATTGCTAGAAGACGATAACCATTGGGACTTAACGCTTGCTGATGCTGCGTTGACATCAACACCGAATAACATTCGTCAGTTGTTTGCAATTATTTTGGCGACATGTTATCCCTCGCAAGCACAAACTTTGTGGGAAAAATATAAAAATTGTATGACAGAAGACATCTTGCACCGAATTAGACAAACAAATCAATGCCAAAACATAGATTATACACCAGAGATGTACAATGAAGCATTGGTCTTGATCGAGGATTTATGTGTTCTTATTTCAAATTTACCACTTAATCATTATGGCATGCCATCACCTAATCGTCCAGCCACCGACTTAGTCAATACCGATTTACAACGAGAAAATCAATATGACCATGGAAGTTTAGCAACAATTATCATGAACAGTGAACCATTACTGACAGCAGAACAAAAAATTATTTATGATCGGATTATGCTGGCTGTTGCTGCTGAACAAGGCGGTTTTTTTTTCTTGGATGCACCCGGTGGAACCGGTAAGACATTTTTAATATCGTTGATTCTTGCCAAAATACGGTCGCAACAAAAAATCGCATTAGCATTAGCATCGTCAGGCATTGCGGCTACTTTACTGGATGGTGGGCGAACAGCACATTCAACATTCAAGCTGCCATTGGACGTTCATAATAAACCAGATGCAATGTGTAACATCAAAAAGAATCGTGGAATAGCTGCAGTGTTGCGGAAGAGTTCTATAATAATTTGGGATGAGTGCACAATGGCACACAAATATTCACTTGAAGCATTAAACAGAACTATGCAAGATTTAAACAGCAATAATAAACTTTTCGGTGGTGCTATCTTACTTTTGTCTGGTGACTTCCGGCAGACCTTACCGGTTATACCTCGCTCTACTTTCGCGGATGAGATTAATGCATGTTTGAAACAATCATTCTTATGGCGAAGTGTTGAAACACTTCGATTGACCATAAATATGCGAGTACAATTGCAAAATGATCCATCAGCACTAATATTTTCCGAACAACTACTAGATATTGGGAACGGTAAAATAAAACTGCAACCAAATACGCAATGCATTAAACTACCAGACAATTTTTGCACTGTTGTTCAGGATAAAACTGAATTGATTCAGAGTATTTTCCCGGATATACAGAATAATTATTTGAATCATGAATGGCTTAGTCAACGGGCGATTTTGGCAGCCAAAAACGTTGATGTTGACGAAATTAACTTCCAGATACAACAGTTGTTACCAGGCGATCTGATGTCTTTTAAATCAATCGATACTGTTGTTGATGAAAATGAAAGTGTAAATTTTCCGATTGAATTTTTAAATTCATTAGATATCCCTGGAATGCCACCACATAATCTTCGATTAAAGATTGGTTCCCCTATTATTCTCCTCCGTAATTTGAATCCACCTCAATTATGTAACGGTACGCGTTTGGTCATCAAAAAGATCACCGGAAACATTCTTGAAGCAACCATTTTGGCTGGGAAGTTTAAAGGAAAAGTGGTCCTGCTGCCACGTATTCCGATGATACCATCAGATTCTACCATACCCTTCAAAAGGCTACAGTTTCCAATTCGTTTAGCTTTCGCCATGTCTATAAATAAATCTCAAGGTCAAACAATGTCCATTTGTGGTTTAGATTTGGAAAATCCATGTTTTTCTCATGGGCAACTATATGTTGCGTGTTCACGTGTTGGGAAACCGTCGAATCTATTTGTGTTAGCTAAAGACAGGTTAACCAAAAACATTGTGCACCGATTGGTGTTAAATTAAATTGAAATTGAAAGTATTTATAATTCAAAAAAAAAGATATTAATGTTAAAAAGTTTAAGACTGTCTGCCTTGCCTACCTCATTCATGAGTTTAAGCGTCACATGTTATTTACTGTATTATACTGTAATATACTTATATTTGTTATAAAATTAAATGGAAATAATAAATCTGATAAATTTTTATTTTTTACCTATTGATTTCTGCTTAGTATCAAGTGTAAGAACATTTTAATTAATTGTGTTCAACGTACTTCCCCTTCAAATCTCAATCCAGTGAATTTGTATACCAACATCAACATTTTCGTCTTTGTTCGTAAATAATTTCATTGTACTAAAGGGTTATAGTAGTAGAAAGTCAAATAAGGAGATCACCATATTTTTTTACAAATACCATCTGTGTGAAAAAGCATAGTGGACTCCGTGACTGATGTTCTCTTATTGTTCCTCTTAGATTGTTTACTATAATGTAATATAACAAAAACTTTAGCCACAGCAACGCGTGGCCGGGTCAGCTAGTCTTAATATATATAAATCTCGTGTCACAATGTTTGTCCTCAATGGACTCCTAAACCACTTAACCGATTATAATAAAATTTGAACACCATGTGCAGTTCGATGTGCACTTGAGAGATAGGATAGTTTAAATCTCAAATTATAGTCGCAATTTTAATTTATCGCTAATTTTTTGTCCGTTATTATTTGGCAGTCATAAAACTGACAGATGTCGATACCTTTTTATTTTATGGGCGATTGTGAAGAGCGCGTGACGACTCGGTGCCTGTATAATTTTATTGAACAAGCAGAGGAAAGAGCAATTGTGATATTATTGGAAAATTTTTTAGAAGATCACAATCAACTAATTCAATTGATCAAAAGAGTTTCGCCACGACTGCAAAATGACAATTATCAAATCGTCATATTTTAATTTATTGCTAATTATTTGTCTGATATTATTTGGCAGTCATAAAACTGACAGATGTCGATACCTTTTTATTTTATGGGCGATTGTGAAGAGCGCGTGACGACTCGGTGCCTGTATAATTTTATTGAACAAGCAGAGGAAAGAGCAATTGTGATATTATTGGAAAATTTTTTAGAAGATCACAATCAACTAATTCAATTGATCAAAAGAGTTTCGCCACGACTGCAAAATGACAATTATCAAATCGTCATAAAAGCCGACAAAGTACCATTAGGTGAACATGCTGGTAGATTCAACGCTCCAACTGTTGATGAGGTTGCTGTTATCATGGTTGGTGATCCAGTTGACAAAAGATCTATAAACATTACACGGCGAGACAACACTGTCAGTACGATTTCGGATCTACACCGTTCATATGACGCACTACAATATCCATTGATATTTTGGCAAGGACAAGATGAATATCACCTTAATATCAATCAGTATGATCCAAATACCGGTAAATTTGACAATTATCTATTTACTTTCTTACTGTATGTATAGATTTTAATTTCGTATTGCATTTTATTTTTTATTTTTTTAGGTGATTACAGAAATAATAAAGTTAGCTCAATGAACTACTACGCACACCGAATAATGGTTAGACAACATCAAGACAATTATATCCTTCGATATCGTCAGCTGTTCCATCAATACATTGTTGATATGTATGCTAAGGTCGAAAGCGAACGCTTGCGATTCCTTCGATTCAACCAGGCAAAACTACGATCGGAAGAATATATTCACTTACGAGATGCTGTTGCTGGAAACATCGATGGAAATTTAAATCCCAATGACATCGGTAATGCTTTCATTTTACCTTCAAGCTACATCGGCAGTCCACGGAACATGCAGGAATACATACAAGATGCGATGACTTACGTACGTCATTACGGCCGACCGGATTTATTTATTACATTCACATGTAATCCGAATTGGGAAGAGATACAAACTTTACTATTGCCAGGACAACAAGCCATTCATCGTCATGATTTAACTGCACGTGTGTTTAAACAAAAATTGAAATCCTTAATTGATTTTATTGTTAAATATACAATTTTTGGTATCACACGTTGTTGGCTGTATACGATAGAGTGGCAAAAGCGAGGTTTGCCTCATGCCCACATTTTGGTTTGGCTTAAAGATAGAATCCGTCCTGAAGAAATCGATCAAATAATTTCAGCCGAAATTCCAGACCCATTAATTGATCAAGAATTATTTGATATTGTCACCAAACACATGATCCATGGGCCATGCGGTGTTTTCAACATGACGTCACCGTGCATGGAAAATGGAAAATGTAAAAAAACTTCCCAAAGCCGCATACGAATGACACGATCACGGATATTGATGGTTATCCAATGTATCGCCGCAGAAGTACTGAGAATGGTGGCCACACATTTACAATGCGACTGCCGAACTTTCCAAATCAAGTTGAGTTTGATAATCAGTGGGTGGTACCATACTCACCACTACTTTCAAAAACTTACAAAGCTCATATCAATGTTGAGCTTTGCAGTTCTGTTAAATCAATTAAGTATATTTGTAAATATGTAAACAAAGACAGTGATTTGGCCATATTTGAAGTAAAAACCTAAATAAAAATGACGAAATAGCACGATACCAAATGGGCAGATACATTAGCAGCAATGAAGCTATTTGGCATATTCTCAGCTTTCCCATCCACGAAAGAGATCCTGCTGTCCAACATCTGGCAATACATCTTGAAAACGGTCAACGTGTATACTTCACTGAAGAACATGTTCTCCAAAGAGCGTTCGAAGCTCCGAAAACGACTCTAACTGAATTTTTTACATTGTGTCAAAAACCTGATGTTTTTGGCCAATTCGCGAAGACATTGGTGTATGGTGATGTTCCACGTTATTTCACATGGAACAAATCCAGTAAAAAATGGGAGCCACGGAAACAAGGAAAACCACATCCTTCCATTACAGGCATATTCAAAGCTAAGACATTGGGGAGACTTTACACGGTACATCCAAAGCAACGTGAGTGCTTCTATTTACGTTTGTTATTGGTGAATGTTCCCGGACCAACGTCTTTTGAATTTTTACGAACAGCTAATGGTCGAGTATTCAATACATACCAGGATGCATGTCGTGAACTGCAATTGCTAGAAGACGATAACCATTGGGACTTAACGCTTGCTGATGCTGCGTTGACATCAACACCGAATAACATTCGTCAGTTGTTTGCAATTATTTTGGCGACATGTTATCCCTCGCAAGCACAAACTTTGTGGGAAAAATATAAAAATTGTATGACAGAAGACATCTTGCACCGAATTAGACAAACAAATCAATGCCAAAACATAGATTATACACCAGAGATGTACAATGAAGCATTGGTCTTGATCGAGGATTTATGTGTTCTTATTTCAAATTTACCACTTAATCATTATGGTATGCCATCACCTAATCGTCCAGCCACCGACTTAGTCAATACCGATTTACAACGAGAAAATCAATATGACCATGGAAGTTTAGCAACAATTATCATGAACAGTGAACCATTACTGACAGCAGAACAAAAAATTATTTATGATCGGATTATGCTGGCTGTTGCTGCTGAACAAGGCGGTTTTTTTTTCTTGGATGCACCCGGTGGAACCGGTAAGACATTTTTAATATCGTTGATTCTTGCCAAAATACGGTCGCAACAAAAAATCGCATTAGCATTAGCATCGTCAGGCATTGCGGCTACTTTACTGGATGGTGGGCGAACAGCACATTCAACATTCAAGCTGCCATTGGACGTTCATAATAAACCAGATGCAATGTGTAACATCAAAAAGAATAGTGGAATAGCTGCAGTGTTGCGGAAGAGTTCTATAATAATTTGGGATGAGTGCACAATGGCACACAAATATTCACTTGAAGCATTAAACAGAACTATGCAAGATTTAAACAGCAATAATAAACTTTTCGGTGGTGCTATCTTACTTTTGTCTGGTGACTTCCGGCAGACCTTACCGGTTATACCTCGCTCTACTTTCGCGGATGAGATTAATGCATGTTTGAAACAATCATTCTTATGGCGAAGTGTTGAAACACTTCGATTGACCATAAATATGCGAGTACAATTGCAAAATGATCCATCAGCACTAATATTTTCCGAACAACTACTAGATATTGGGAACGGTAAAATAAAACTGCAACCAAATACGCAATGCATTAAACTACCAGACAATTTTTGCACTGTTGTTCAGGATAAAACTGAATTGATTCAGAGTATTTTCCCGGATATACAGAATAATTATTTGAATCATGAATGGCTTAGTCAACGGGCGATTTTGGCAGCCAAAAACGTTGATGTTGACGAAATTAACTTCCAGATACAACAGTTGTTACCAGGCGATCTGATGTCTTTTAAATCAATCGATACTGTTGTTGATGAAAATGAAAGTGTAAATTTTCCGATTGAATTTTTAAATTCATTAGATATCCCTGGAATGCCACCACATAATCTTCGATTAAAGATTGGTTCCCCTATTATTCTCCTCCGTAATTTGAATCCACCTCAATTATGTAACGGTACGCGTTTGGTCATCAAAAAGATCACCGGAAACATTCTTGAAGCAACCATTTTGGCTGGGAAGTTTAAAGGAAAAGTGGTCCTGCTGCCACGTATTCCGATGATACCATCAGATTCTACCATACCCTTCAAAAGGCTACAGTTTCCAATTCGTTTAGCTTTCGCCATGTCTATAAATAAATCTCAAGGTCAAACAATGTCCATTTGTGGTTTAGATTTGGAAAATCCATGTTTTTCTCATGGGCAACTATATGTTGCGTGTTCACGTGTTGGGAAACCGTCGAATCTATTTGTGTTAGCTAAAGACAGGTTAACCAAAAACATTGTGCACCGATTGGTGTTAAATTAAATTGAAATTGAAAGTATTTATAATTCAAAAAAAAAGATATTAATGTTTAAAAGTTTAAGACTGTCTGCCTTGCCTACCTCATTCATGAGTTTAAGCGTCACATGTTATTTACTGTATTATACTGTAATATACTTATATTTGTTATAAAATTAAATGGAAATAATAAATCTGATAAATTTTTATTTTTTACCTATTGATTTCTGCTTAGTATCAAGTGTAAGAACATTTTAATTAATTGTGTTCAACGTACTTCCCCTTCAAATCAATCTCAATCCAGTGAATTTGTATACCAACATCATCATTGTCGTCTTAGTTCGTAAATAATTTCATTGTACTAAAGGGTTATAGTAGTAGAAAGTCAAATAAGGAGATCACCATATTTTTTTACAAATACCATCTGTGTGAAAAAGCATAGTGGACTCCGTGACTGATGTTCTCTTATTGTTCCTCTTAGATTGTTTACTATAATGTAATATAACAAAAACTTTAGCCACAGCAACGCGTGGCCGGGTCAGCTAGTATATATATAAAATAAAATATTCTTTCATAATACTGAAGACGTAGTCATAATAATACAACAGTAAATACCTATAATATAATATAACTATATCTTGTTTATTGTCGAAAAGAATGGTGCTAAAACGAATATTAGTCTAAAAATGTTTCAGATTATTTTCGAAGTAAAGAATTCAGTTTGATATTATTCCATAATAAAACTGTTACCTTTTATCAGTTCGGTGGGTGGTATATTGATAATTTCTAAATACATTAATACATTCCAATAGCAATAAAAATCTACACATTTTATTTTTATTTTGAAATTATTTATTTTGAATAAAAAACTACACATTTTATTTTACTCTGAGAAATTCCCTATCGGACGAAATACAATCTAAACTGATAAAGCCACTCCGGAATAATGATAAAACATGCATAAGAAGTTTTAGTTTAAATAAATTTAAAGTCACAATTTAAAGTGCAAAAAATAAACGTTGTAATATAATAAAAATCCCGTGGTGTGGTGCAAATTGGTAATAAATGACTACCATGAATACCTATAATTATATAAAATACAAATTATTAAAAAATTAAAAAACCCCAGACACACAAACAGCTGAACAGGTTTTCTTGAATGATAGCTAAGAACACTCTCGAACAAGTCACCTTTGAAACAAAAAAAAATAGGATCGGTTCATCCATTTCAACGCTGTGATGCCACAAATAGACACCCTTTGAAAAAGTCGGGGTGTTGAAAAAAATGATTGAAGCCGAATTGTGCAAATGCACAGGGAATCAATTTATGCAACACCTCAAATCAGATTACTTAACAAAGGTTTCCGGACGAGGGATACATATGGTTCAATTTACCCACTCACAAAAAAGGGGACTTGCTCACACGCTCCAACTATAGACGAATCGCGTTATTAAAATATTTTCAAACATCCTACGAGTATAACCCATTTGCAGAGAAATCTTTTGGCTCGCAACAGTATGGTTTCCGTTCAGACAAAATATGCATGAAACAAATATATTGCTTTCGTCAAATACTTAAAAATGTTTATGTTAAGAGTTTAATCGATAGCGTTAAAAAAGAATAGCTATATAAGAGAACTAAACTAAATTAATTTATATGATACACTATGTCTAATGCGACGTCTGCTTGCTCTTGAGGACATTTTATTTGCAAATCGGCATTTATAATTTCGAGAAACTCGAAACTTTCACAAACCTTAGTTTTCTAATTACCAGGAATGGAGTTTTGGAGGATTCGAACAAAAAGCGAGCTTTACAAAATATACGACGATATTCAAATAAATAGACAAATTTATTATAGTTTGCACATGTGGATCGAATGAATGATGGAAATCCGCCTAAAAGTCTACTCGAGAATAATCCAGAAACCCATACACGCGTTGGAAGGCCTAAACTGCGATGGTTCGATAGCGCCTTCAAAGACCTGCAGAAGCTAGGAGTCAAAAATTGGCATGAAAAAGTGAAGGATAGGGCAAATGGGCTCAACCCGGTCATTTCTCTAAAGAAACACTATGAAACTACAGGGACATAGTATTTTTATGAAGTATTTTATTATTTTAACATTGATTCTGTTTTTCGTCATCAACCAAATAACTGTAGAAAGTGTTTCTTTTTTCACATGCAGTTAGATGAAAAATAACAATTTAAGTGTAAGAGAAATCGCATCTGAATCGCATCGAATCTGATTGGCTGTAGCGCCGATGATGATCACGAGAATGAAAATTGTAACATTTAATAAACAAACAAGAGAATTAACTATACAAAAGTCATCATTATATTAGCGCTAATTGTGTAAACGTTACATTAATTAATATTATATAACTGCTTACATAGCCTATTACCATTTATTACCATTTTCTCCTTTTGATGATTTTATCCTCTGGAGTAGTAGGAATAGAGATCTTCATTGACGATAAACCTCTTGCAATCAATTTTCTCCTAAAGCACTAATACACAGTTTTACCTCTTTATCAGGTCTAGCGTCCACAGTTTCACATGGCAATGAAAGACGTGCTGCCGTGATGATATTATGACAGATTGTGACAGCATACGTCAGCCACCAAGAGGAAATTATCACTTAAAAAACTGAATTTCTAAATATTACCTATTATCATACTAAATTATGGTAAAATATTCATTTCTACAGGTGTACAGGTGAAAATGCTATCGATTATAGCATTAAGTATGTACTAATATTAATAATTAAAAATACAAGTGAAAATTATTGCCAATAACACAGGCATTATTAATGGAACCCCTCAACCAGCTGCTAAAATAAGTTTTAATATTTATTCATTCATTTTTTATTGACTTCCTATTTGTGAAGGCAATCAATTTTGCTACAGATATTAAAATATATTCTAAATAAAATCTATTATTATTCAACAATAAGTAAATCTATGTGAGTAAAATATAGATTGAATTATACGAGTACATTACGTAAACTAGAGAGAGAGAGAAAGATAAGATAAGGATGTTAAGTTTATGTGAAAATATGCTCGCATAATAAAAAATAAGAAACCAGAATTAAATGAATAAAATACAAGGAGAATGTGAAAACTGATCAGGGTCTAAATGTGAAATCTTATATAGAGCATAGATTAAATTTACTTAAATTGCGTTTATGCGTTTAATTACTTTACATTAAGTTTTTAATGTAGTCGGTAGCTATAAAATAAAGTCGTTTATAATGCAGTCGGTATGAAACCAATGTTGATCTATTTAAACCAAATACCTGGTGCCTTCGGTGCATTGCGAAAAGTTTTTAAAAATGACAAAACCTTATTTTTCTTTTAAATAAAATAAAATGTAAAAATTTTACTCAAGTTATCATTTTTAATTCAACCATGGAGCTTTTAGTAGGATGGGGCATTGATAGACGCATTTGCATACATCCCATCCCCTCGATGCCAATCTGCCAGCGCCGTGCAGTTTAATTTTATTTTTATTAATAAATATTTTTATATATATATAAAAAAAGTATGTTTACCAGATCCCTATTTTTTACACTTAAGAAGGTATTTCAAATGAGTTAAAGTTAGTTTTTTTTTTAATTTTTTAGTTAAGGAAAAAAAATAACTTATAATTTGACTAATTATGCTCACTAATAAAGTCAAATTATAATTGCAAAACCAAACTCGCATGGATAATAAGTTATGGAATTTAGGAAAATGGGTAAACCGAGTTAGTTGATAAACATTGTTTTTCAAAGTTATTCCGACTACATAGAAACTACATAATCTACATTAAAATCAAAATCAGAACAGAGGGCGGGAATGGGGGAGGTTCGATAGAAGTGATATTTTGCTATAACTTTGTTAGTATGTAAGATATCGAATTTATTTAACTTTTATATTATTTCTTAGATAAAAGCCTAAAAATTATAACGGTAAACTTTTTTGATAGCACCAACCATTGGTCCTAGGGGTGGGAAATACTGATTTTTCAAAATTCAAAAAACCATACCTCGCTTAATTGACTCAGGATCGAATCCTTTTAAAATGTTAATTTTAGACCTATAATTCTCCTACAACTTTTGTTTAAAATATTTTTTGATATGAGCAACCCTTACGGCAGAAAAAAGCCCCTTACGGGAGGGAGAAAACCCCTACTGCTTATAGGGGATTCAGTATGCGTTCTCCCACTGCGCAAGTGTACGGCGCGGGGCGGGCAGGTTGAGGTGCGTGGGCGGCCTAGCGGAGAGTAGATTGCCGTCCGCAACTAAACAATGATTTCGGCCGTTATGTAAAAGGGACTATCAAATTATCAATCTAAAAAGCAACATATTTGAAAGTTAATTTACAGATCCTAACTTAAATTTATACTAAAAAACTTTAATTTATACTTAAATTTACTTAAACTTGAACTAAAACCAAATCATACTTAAACGTTACTTATATCATTCAAAATGTTAATAATGGGCCTATACACTCCCAAAACTTTTGTTTAAAACAATTTTTTATATAAGCAACCCTTATAATAGTAAGGAATGGCCAAATTTTTCTCCGTTTTTGGTTTCTGGTAAGCTAAACACGTGAAACGTTTTTACATTTAAAAATTGCTGATTTAAGTGAATTTAAAGTGTTTATTATCTCACTGATTGTTCGAGATATATGAAGAATGTGGTGGAAAGAAATAGAAAGTTCCGGAATATTCCTTTCTGGGCAGTTTCAGAAAGTTCTAGAAAGTTCCCTAGATTTATTTTAAAGTAAAACTTTAAAAACCATTGTCTTTTTGTATATAAAAATACGAATCCCTAAAATCTCAGACTAATCCTAAAATGGACATGAATCAAGCCATGTAACTAAACCAAAATCATAAGGATATATTTATATGCTTACTATTGTAGCTTAAAATAAAACATAAAACATCGAAAGGAATGTTTGATAAAAGTTCGTACAGTTGAAGTTCGCCTATCCCCTACTTTGATCCGGTGAAATCTACTTTCGCTTTTCGACGTACCGAAAGGGTTTTTTTAAACTATTTTTGTTAGATACTTAAATAAATTAAAATCAAAAACAATAATTTCATGCTTTAGTTACCATAGGTCATTGTCTCTTTTCTAACATATGAATTTATGGAAATTTTGTACCTGATAATAATAAATCTAAATATTCAATAACTTGTGTGTACCCAGTGGTAAGGTACTTCACATACCTTCCCCCCTACCCCCTAAACCCCTACTGTTCCAAACTCATGTGTATGTAGATTTTGTGTAAATAAATATAATTTCTTTAGTCTGCGTAGCAATTGTAAAATACAGGCTTTTAGCTTCTATACATTAACGTATTCCTTGGGCGGTTTATCCGTCCATCCGTCTGTTGCAACTTTCAACTCGAAAAATACAAATACGAAAGAGTTGAATTTTTGTATGTAAATTGATGCTCTCGAACTCACATCACATCACAATAACAATTCATATCGAAAGCTGTTCGGATATTATAGATATTTAATATTAAAGTCAACAAATTTTTAGTAGAAAACTGACGCTCATTATTAGGGTGCGATCATATTCGAATTTCAAACATGTGACCGATGACATGTGTTTGATTAACATATGACAGAGCGGCTATTTGAAGGTTTTATTTATCGCTGGTCAGATAGATTTAATATAAACACATCAGTAATTATTATAAATTGATATATCATGTCCGTGTTTATTTATTTATATAGTTATTATTTTTTTATTGTGGTTATCCAACAAAAATTGTACACAATACGTAAAGACAATGACGTATTAAAATCTATTAATCGAATTTAAATAAGATGAAATAAATAGAAAAAAAACGATTTTAAATTAAAGAAAGAATATGGAATACACTAATTTAAACTTTGGTTAATCAATATATGTATATAAAAACTGGGTTAATACAGAACTAAACTAGGATTTTTTCCGTGCTTTTGGGCATTGGTATAGTATTTGTATTGGTGTTGGTATAATATTGGTATAACAGCGTTGCGAAACTTTTGCCGAGTTATTGGAAAAAAGGTCAATTTTTGGAGAAGTTACTATTAAATAAATCAAAAATTCAGTAAATAGAAGGGGGAGGGGTGTTTCATTACTAGCCGCGTCTTAAAATTTTTGCCGAATTGAAAAAATGTCATCATACCAATGGGCATGTTTTTTTTTTAATTTTAATCTACTCAACCCTTCACAAACTGTACGATTCTAGGTTCTGGTTAAATAATGTATTACTTCTAAACAATGTATAGAAGCAGTGGATTGCTACAGGTGTCAGAGCCATTCTTGTTTTATTTTTCTTCATCCGTCCGTCTTAAATTTAATTCGACTTGAAATAGAAGACTGCCCAAATAGATCCTCAATCAAGACGTCCTTATAGCCTTAATAAGGTGCACATATCCGATTAATAGTGTTGCATCCATACCTGCTAATCACCTGGATGGTTGCTCAGAACACCGAAGCGAAGCCAGATTGTTACTAATATTATTGATGCACTTATGATACTATGACAGTAGTTAGCACTCGGACTCTGACGGGATTGAGGGAGTGCTCGACCTAATTAAGCTCGGCCTTTTAACCTGTTTCAGCTGTGCTGGACGTATTCTGTTGCCAATTAACTAGGCTCAGCGTTTGCTCCTAATTACCTTAAAGTTAGAGCCTATTAGTATATACAATTCCTAAGGTAATATTGAATATTTGGTAAAAAACGCAGTATTGAAAATCAGCTGATTTATTTAAATTCAAATTTAAATGATTTATTTAAAAATGATATACAATTACAGCTAATGGCGTAATATAATATTACATACGAGTATATGATGACAAATTTAAAATAAAACATAAAGCTAATTTAATACAAATAAATAAAAATAAAATCACACACTTCAATACTCACAGTTTATCATACCTTCGTTTATCAAAAAACCGCGTGACTGGCAGAATGCGCTGGTCTATAAGTTAGCCAAAACTGAAACGATTCGTGCTATAATGGCTTACGTTTTCACTCGTACCTATAGCCAGTTTTCCTTCGCGGTTGCGCTTTGGATGAAACAAGATATTTTAATGTTAAATAAATAAATAATCATAGCTATTACATTAAAAACACATGATTAGCAAATTCTATTAATAATCTTATTCCATATTCCATAAAAGAACGTATTTAATTTTGCATCCTATATGTCTGCTTTACTATACATATATTTATTTATTCAGTTTATATTATCATTATTTGATATAAACTTACGTAATAAAATTACACGTCTTGCATTTTGCCTCTGACAAATTTATGTGTGGCTATTTATTTATTAATCAAACAGGTTTTCCCATGTACACATTACAATACAAGTAAAAAAAACAAACAACATAAGAACCAAAACCAATAAAAACAAATTATAAAAAATAACTACAACTTATCAGAAAAATTATCAGGAAGTTAAAAAACAAAAATAATGCCTTCAGGCAAATAATATCAAATAAATAATTCAAGCTGATCTCACAAAGGTGTAATAGAATTCAGATTTTTAACCCCATTGGGCGAACAGACAATGATCAATCTTCGCGGAAATGGAATTTAATAATTCAACTACTCTCCCAATCGGACTTTAATTTTAAACGTCGGTACGACACGCTAATCGCCTAAATAGCGTGTGCTCCCGCGATCTAGTCAAACGGTCCGGAACAAAGAAACCAATATCTCTGAGTATTACAGGATTCTCGATGAGACCGCTAATAACTTTATAAAAATAGAATAATGTATGGACTTGTCGCCTAAACTCGAGTGTGTTAAAGCCTAAAATTCCTAATACAAATGATGACGGATATGTATTGGGAAAAATGTCAGGATAATATCCATACGTACGGAGATACCCTAGGAACCTCCAGGATATTACAGTAAGTAATCTCACGAGGACTCCAGATAATGGAACTATACTCTAATATACTCCTCACGAACGTGCAGTATACGAACGAGATTGACTTCAGCTTATTCAAAGATCGACTGGTTCGGTATCATTGCTACTAATTTAATTTAATATGCAGGATGTGTCCTTTTAAAAATAATGTTACGAAACGGTAAAATAAGAATATTTGTAAATATTATTTTTAATTTTCATAGAAAAAGTCTAACTTTTAAAAAAATTTTCTACATAACGTTCTCCCGTAATTCGAAAAACTACCACAGTTACTAAAATAAAATTACTAAGTGTACTTTTTTTGACATCTTGTTATTTATGGAAATAATGCTCTCGCATCGCGCCTGTAATATGCACGAACCTCTCGATACCGCAGCCAAATTTCATCTGTCACGTCTTGCAATAGCCCACCTAATTTATTTTGTAGCGTTCTAAGGTAACCTTTTCCTTGAGCCTCGGTAGGAGCTCAAATAGCCCGATAATATTTTAATCGACTATTCCAACCCACAAATTAATACAAATTGTTTCGTTTTCTTTCCCTATTATGTTCGGATTCACTACCGACCCGTATAAATAGGTATAAGAACATGTGATCAGGACACTGCTCCAAATGGGGTTATCTAGCACAACATTCTTTTGCTGCACGGCAGGCAACCCAAGGTGTCCAAGGCAAACAATGTCCAATTCACGAGAACAAAGCCTAAAAACAAACGTAGGTAGCCAAAATCACAATTGATCAAGATGCTGAAAAACTCCTCCGCACTGCTTCGCACTGCAGTTTGCTATAAATGGCAATCTTAAAAGTTGCTAATAGCTGCAGTTATAAAAAAATTAATATTGTTAGAAATTACTTCCCTGTTCCGATTATAACTAAAAAAAACCGCAATCAAGGACCCGTAACGGGAATTTATGAACAATCAGTCGATCGACCGAATTTAAATATTCAAATGTATCACTGAATGCCATAGGACAACATAAGATTAGCGGCACAATTTATACAACTTGTCCCAGTTTCAAGTGCTAAGCCGTTGTCATATAAATTGATTGTCAAAAATCTTTATAAATGCGTCTTTCTATTTTTAACAGAATGTTAAATAAATAACAAAAGTTAATTGAATGTTTTGCACTCACTAAAGCGTTTTATAGATATAAATGGCACTTAAAATTATTAACCTCATTTTTTTTTTATTTAAAAAATAGAGTTATATGACACTAAATATATATATTAGATGTATACTTTATCCTAAGTTATGCTTTATATAAAATTATTTTAATAAGGGTTAATATTGTGTTGTTTAAAATATATTCGTAAGTAAATTTTAATTAAAAGTTACTGCGGATTATCCCTAAACTTAAGCTGTTTCTGATTTTTTATAGACCTTTTTGAGATCTACAATTCTGTAATATAATAATTTGGTATATCGTGAAAGCGCCCGAAAGCGGTTTTTCTAACTAATTTTTTAGAAGAAAATCCTTACAGGGGGGAAAATCCTTACAGCTTATAAAGGATTCAGTATGCACACTCTCGCTGCGCAAGTTTTCGGCTCGGCGCAGGCGGGTTGAGGTGCGCGGTGAGTAAATCGCGTGCCGCAGTGAAACAATGCTTTCCTCCGTTACAAAAAAACGGCCAACTAATTATTATTTTAAAAAGATTTTGTGGGTTATCAATTTAAATAATGTTGTATTCGCTAAAAAACAATGGAATTCTACAATTTTTAGAGATTCATTTAAACTAGAGCGAGAAAAAATTAAGAAGAAGAAATTACTGGCATAATGACAAAGCTTTACGAAATGTTAAAATGACAGAATGACATTTAGCAAGTAGGTAACTATTATTTTTTGAATGCTAAAAAGATCAAAAAAATCACTATTTTAACTACGATTTACTACCATTACACGACTATAATCTACAATTCCTAAACATGCCTATACACAAAACTAAAAATTTAACATTTGCGTAAAGTAGACATATGTAGAAGTTAATGTATAGATCTTAATTTAAACTTATATTAAAATCACTAATAACTAACTAGAATACAAGGGTATCTCAAATTCTTGCACATTTGTTATTTCAGGCATGGGTATGAAGCTGAAAGTTCGCACTAATAATTATTTCGGTAAAATATTAGTTTCATTGTGTTTTGTAAATAATTGAATTAGAATAGTGTTTTTTTAATATTAATTTCAAATCTTGTAGCACAAGACAATTGGTATTAGAATTTTTAATTTTTACCCCGCCTATGGAACCAACTCCAGGCTACCACCGAATAATTACATAAAAAATGTCTAACGTAGTTCCTCTAATTTCTTAATCCTTAACCCGTTTTCTACTCTTTATCACCTTTATATTTCTTTACTGACAGTGTAATAATTAGGTTGATAGAGAGTAGTCGTAGATACAATAAGTTTCTATAATTTAATATAACTTATGCTTCCCTACTAATAATTTGTAATGCAAAGTTGGCTAACTCGTAGATATTTTAAGGAATTAGGTTTCCCACATACTTCGGATTGACATGAAGGCATGATGGCAAAAGAGAGGGGAACATTACTAAATGTAATGTAATATTGTATTAAAGTTTTGTAAATAAAAATAAATCAATAAATAAGGTGTTTAATATTCTCTATAAATAATTTATAGGATACTATAAAAAAACCCCAAACCCTTTATTTTCTACACAATAAAGGGGTGGAATGTAGTTGCCAGCGTTCTACGTTACTACGATACATAGTCATTGCGCTGCGCGACATACGCTACGTTGGCTGTATGTTTTTTGTGGAAATTTGTTCCGTTACAACTTTGAAGTTTTAGACTTCCTTAGTAAAATGATTTAATAATTATACTCGTAATTTATTCTAGACTTAGTAATATTATAAACGCTATAGTCTGCATGTTATGTTTTTGCGGCTGAACCGCTGAAGCGATTTTATTCAAATTCAGATTGGAAATAGCCTATAAGCTCTGAGAAATAGACATGCTACTATAAAAAAAACTAACCCTAAGAGGGTGAAATAGGGGATGGATGATTGTATGGGAATTATTTAACGTGGTAGGAAAGTGTTTTTGGGCATTTTGAAAAGCTTTCGGAATTTCTAGGTTAGCGCAACTATTTTTAGCTCACTCTTAGTTAGTTACTATTAGCAAGCACAAGTTGCCTGAACGGTCTTAAGGTTTGTCGCAAAGCGGTTCATTCCGAGTTCCGCAGGGCGAATCCTGGGCTTCACCCCAGGTTGGCACTTGTGGCCCCGCAGGCGACTCTGTATTCGCCTTCAGTGTGCGTTAACTCGTTTTTGTGGCACTCGCGATGATTCGTTTCTGCAATAATAATGTAATAATGAATTTAGTATGATAGACAAAATTTTTTAATAGTAAATTTTAGTAAAAAAATTAAAAGTACATTCTTCTTCTAACGTAGGCCCACTAAAAAAATATTTTTTGTTAAAATTCTCCCCATAAGGAATAAAAAGAAGGCGTGAAATTTTTTATTATGACACCAAAATCTCAGAAACCGAAGATGTTACACAGTTGAAAATTAATATATTGATTTTTCTTACAAAATAAACAAAGACGTGTTTACTATTTTTCTAAAATCCAGTTACGAGAAGTAAAGAGGAGGGGGTGTTTTTTTTCAAAACTTAAACAAAAGGTGTTAGAACGATGATAATTAAATACTTTTTAAAAATTAAACAAACGTGTTTCACAATTTTCCGAAATTCCAGTTAAAGAAGGGGAAAAGAGGAGGGGATGATTATTTGTAGAGGATACCTGCATCTCATAAATAAAAGATGCTTTTATAGCAAATTAAAATTAGTATAGCATGGCCTAGGCACCAACTAGGAGCTTTATAAACAGTACGGTAATCATGTAAGTGACCCGAAGGGCCTTGGATGGGGAGCGAAGCGATCTGCAGAGCCTAGCTTCTAACCCAGGGCGTACCCGGTGTTGAATAGCTAGTTACTTAAGCATATTTCCTTTCCTCCTATTTTATGCCTATTGTTTTTCTGTCTATGAAACAGGTTTATAATTTTTTAGGGTTTCGGACATATTTGTAAGGCATGTATTCAGAAAAGAATAAATAAATATTATTATTATTATATTATTATACGTTCAAAGGCAGGGACCTTAATGGTAAGACCTTGTAGTCTGTCAGTCTGTCTGTTCCATACTTAACGAATAATCGTACAAAATGTGATTTGGTATAAATTGTGAAAAAAATCACACATAAAAAAAAGTAATTGCTATATTATTTGCCTAATCATGAAGACACATTCAATTTAATAATCACCTTAGTACGTCATTAATCTGTCAAAGTTAGCGAGCCGCTATTTGCAAAAATCTAATTTATAAGGGTTTGACCATGTTCAGCGTTCTCAGGTCTGAATTCGCATATTATAGTAAAACTATTTATAAGCTTCATTAACAAAATTTAGCCTCTTAAATTTAGCATTTTAAATGTATGTTATTACAATAGGGTGCTTAATTATATTTGACCTAGCTCATAGAAATTCGAAAAAAAAAATAATAGAGAACTGGGTAATATTTTCACATTTTACCAAAAAAATACACAACACGAAGCTATTCATTTTTTAAAACAATAATTTAAGCCCTAAGTCTTTGAGCCTTTAATCTTTTGCAAACAGACACAATATCATAAGTTATTACGATGGCACATACATGACACTTAACTTAATCTTTTTGCATCAACAAGCTATTATATCCAAAGAACATTGAACTTGAAATTAAATTAATAACTTCCTTATTCAAGGAAAATTATCATTAAGTTGTCTTATAACTCTATGAAAATTATATATTCGTTCGTGAAGCATAATAAACTATTATGTATTTTTAAAAATCAAACACCCAGAAATAGCAATTAATCGAAAGATAATAATCTCGAATGAGTGAATCTATCTAACCGGCCACGACCGCTCGACCTTCTGATGATGATAAAGTTAGGTGCTCGACTTTGTGCGCTAGTAGTTGTTAGTGGGGTTTTTCAGGATCTTGCGAGGCCATTGGAGAGGCTCGGCGGCAACAGGCTGCCATAGGTCGGCGCCTTCAGCCGGGCCCCTCCCCCGCCTGTTGAAGAGGCACGGGCGCCCCGCCCCGCGCGTCGCCTTCAAGGGCGCTACGGCCGGCTTAATTAGTCAGCTCCGACGTGTCCTAAGCGACGCACGCCGCGCCGCGCCGTCATGGTCGCCAGGAATCTCGGAGAGCTGCGCTACTCGCACCTCTTGAATCCCGTCGAAAATGAGCCGGCTATGTTGGGACTGACAGAGCTTAAACCGCAGGCTATCGTGGCACAGCTCCAGCATAACAGTATGCAACATAACGGAAAAAGTTTGACACCTCCTCGTTACTTCGATCTCGTACCAAAGTAAGTTCTACGTATTTTTAACGGTTAAGCAGCGTTATATCACTAATATTAGACTGTTCGATTCTTATAAGAAACAAAAATATTAATTTATGATTTAGTTAAAAGATTCAATGTCGCACACTATTCCTTGCCTACGTACCTTAATCAAGCACTGCGATTGTCTACGATTGTCTACGATGGGATTAACAGGGCACTAAAATCATAAATATCTAATAAGTGTTTGATAACTGCAGTGTTTTTATCGAGGAACTCAATCAGTTTTTTACTAAAGATATAACTCGTTTTATGAGTGCAATTTAACGACAGCATGTTTAACCTATAGAAGTAAATTCTAAAAGCTTATTCAAAAATATTGAATGTTTTAAACCAGCAACTCATCTGCAAACTGCGTACGCCCTATTTATTAGCAGTAGACATTTTTATTTTTGCCGAAACAATTCTATGATTTTCGAGCTTTGGTTCAAAATACCTTAAAATTAGAGTTGCATTTAAATTGTGTTAATTCTTAATTGCAGATTTTATAATACCTAAAACATGGATAGGTAGATGCTAGTGCATATATAGATAATGTAGAACACCTAAAGTACTCGGCACACATAAACCTAATCACGAAATCCTTACTGTATCCCCACATTTCAAATGTAATCAAATTGTCTTAGATAACATCAAAATACCTACCTAGTTTCCTTAATGGACGCTTTTTTCATATTCAAAATAAAGGGTTTCATGGGACTAAAAACTAATGTCAATTGGATAGAATTTAGAAGAAAATGGTTCATGGTAGAACGAATATTAATTTTGGAAAATTCTACTTTAGTAGCAATTCTTATACAATAAAGCAACAGAGTGTAATACACACAAAAAATAACCAATAAGACTGGTAAAATTCAAATAGACATGACTCATAAGCATGGATTAATGACCTTTCTTAGAATCGGTTAATAAAAAGTTAATAAAAATTCACCGACGATACCTAGTATTTTTTCAAAGTTGAATTTACCTAACTTGCCATTGAAGTTCGTAGTGTCCAATTATCAAATAACCTACGGTGCATAGTTATGACTATACAAAAACAAAAATATTTAATAGCGATGATAAATATCAGAGTATTAGGCGAGCGAACATGTTTACCTACATTGCATATGCTTGCATCGATCATGATTTTTAATGTTTAGTTGATAATTATGCCTGCATTCAGCGAATCTAATTATTTCACGACTCGAAATTGTTATACAAATTTGATGTAAGTCAAGAGATTTCAATCCATATTTTAAAAAAAAAAATCCGTTATTGGCATTAAGTTATACAATAAAAAAATCACTATTGGTTAATAAATGTGTGTGTTCCATTATGTAAATGCGTGCTGTATTTTATAATCATGGTTAAACATATAAATTGTCAAAAATGTCTGTATATTCAAAACTAACAGAAAACTAATAGAAAAAACTTTAACATCGTTAGAACATACGCCGTTCATTAGCAATTTCAAAAACTAAAACTCCCCTACAAAGTGCGTTACATTTTTGTTTTCTTTGCATCAAAAATAATACTAGAATAAATGGTAAAGCGCTTTATCGAAAAGGAAAAAATTGATTACGGCTAACTGAAAAAAATGAAAAAATATTTAGAACGTAAAATAAGATAACATAATAAAAAAAGAAACTATGTTTATGAATAGGAAACACAAAATTAACTGAACAAAAGAACATTAGAAATCTCATATAACAAGGAAAGATTTGGATCACGTACTACAAGATTGTTTTCATAAAATAAACGATAAATATACAGCTCACAGTAATAAAAAACAGGTAACAGTAATAAAAAAGAGGTAAAGAGCAGCAAGTCGGGCTCATGCAACCAGGATTCCGTACCAGAAATTTATGAACAAACCGTCGTTTGACCAAATTTAATTAGGCTGAATTCTATTGTGTGGTACATACGCCTGTCGGCGCAATTTATATATTTATATAAAACTTTTATAAGTTTTCTATAATATTTACTGGTCATACTTTTACGAGCGAATCTAATGACATTTAAGCGTAACTAATAAATATTACTGCAGGTTACATTGACTTTGAATTTATTTTAATTGTTTGAATCGTAAAATAAAACATCAATATCTACATTACATGATTGGGTAAAACAGAAAAAACTTAATGCGTAATAAAATAACTATTTTTATGTTTACAAGATGTAATTATTAATAATTTTTGAATTCAGAAAGAAGGAAATAAAAGGAATGGTATGATAACATTATACCCTTAAAAACACAGCGTAATTAAGGAGTGGGATTATAAATTATGTACGCTTATTATGTAGTTCATAATTGTGCGTATTAAACGATAGTAAATATTCTAAAATTTACATTTAAAACTTTACATTTATGATACCTTGAAGCGAGTAGAGTACCCATTTAGGCATATTGACATTGTCAATCTATAAAATCAATTATAATTCTCTGGGTTTATTTTCTCGATTCTCGTATTCAGTCAATAAGATATTTATGCCCAAAGTTTTGATCAAATGTATGGAAAAATACAGATTTTTCGACTTCTAACTTTTAGAAATGTAACTCTAATCCCATGTAAGCCTAGATAGTTATAAGATAAAATGATATCCAGGATTATTTTTCTACCATATCTACAAAAAAAGGTAGTCTCAACAGTACGGCGTTTTTATGGAGAAATGATCGGGTTGAGTCCTCTTAACCGTAGACTTTAGAAGACCATTAAAATTTGATTTCAATTTGTCAGCTGAGTATTGACGCTTCTATGTAACAAACTATAAACTAACTTAACTATTATAAAGACAATTACATGCAATGGTAGCACATTGGCCATTTCTCTGACATACCTACACAAAATGGCGAATTGCGAAATTACGTCATCACAAAAAACGAGACATCCGGTTTGAAGTTGTTAACATGCATTGAGATGTTTACATATCAAAAATATGAAATTTACTAACGGCCTCATGTATTATTTCGTCGGTTTGCCTTTTTGATTTGCTGCCTGCATTAATTGTTTGCTTGTAATATCTCTTTTATGTTTCTATTTTCTCTTTTTTGTTTTTTGTATGTTTCTATTCTTATCAATATACACTAAATTCTTACACTACGACACTGATATATATCGAATGCATATACATGTATAAATAAATAAATATATAAATGTTGGCCCATCCACCATCACCACGATTTTTTTTTTAAATTTTTTTTCTGCACGTAACGGCGTTTTTTCCATACGTATATTTTTAAATATGGCACACTATACCTTCATAAACAAATGTATATTTTACCAATAATCAGTCTTGACATAGATATTATAAACACAATAATATTATTATTATTGGCAAAATCAAACTATTGAGGCAGATAAGTTAATGAAGTATACTTATTTTAAAAAACAACGGATAAAGGTATTTATACTGTAAAAAACGTGAATTACAGTAATAAAATAAAACCATTTATTCTAGGATTTACATTTATAAACCTCTTAACCGAGGATTCTGAAATAAAAACATTACAATAATATTCGTTGACTACTTCTACGCTACTCTTGAGATATTCTAAAATACAAACGCATCCCCTAAGTGCCAAATCTCGCAATTTTCTAATACAAATAAGGCCTTCTGCGGAGTCAACCTGAGCGATTTCTGTTTAAAGGCTGTTTAAAATATTTTGGAGGTGGCTTGTACTGCATTTATGCGTCTGCGTTTTACTTTTATAGCGATAAAATGTCCAACCTCATTAGAGAAAGCTGCATTTAAAATATAAACGCTGGTTATTTAGTCAAATTATGAAAAAATGTGTATTTGTACAAAATTCTATATTCTATATTTCTATATTTTATTATAAAAATAATGTTTGAGTGGAGTAACTAATGACTAAATCGACCAAAGTTTTTTTTTTATTATATTTTTATACAAAATAAAAAAAAAATACCTCTAAAATTTGAATTTATTTTCAAACTTTTAAGTTTGTTCATGTGTGTTTATAATATTCATCATTAGGGAAAAATAATACGCCATAATAAAACGACGATAGACGTCGTAAGCTAGTTTTATAAAATCAAAAAACGTATCGCTACGTTAGCTTTAAGCTTTCTAGTGGTATTTTGTGCACTCCATGGTCTTAGTTTTTTTCTCTACAAATTTATAGAATGTTTAAAAACTCCTCTTTTACTTTTGTCATTATTATGGACAAAAGTAAAAGTATATTTTGTCCAATGTTATTATTTATTGTTTGATTAAAGGCGGCGCCCGCAGGAATGGACCTCACTCAAATTACTATAACTTTATTTTAAAATGCGTTAAATAATATGCCTCAGATGTCAAAAAGATCCTTTGATCCTACTTTTATGACCTTTTATATGACACAACAAACAATACAAGTGTAAGACCGACTTAGCAATATTGAAGTGGACAGCCGTGTAGATCACATCGCCATAGGCTGATCGAATATTATAGATTTAAAGCATTAAAATCAGTTAATTTTTAGTACTAGGTAATAAATGTAACATTGGCAGTTCGATAAAAAGCGTAATATCATATTCGAAATTCAAAAATATGACAACACGGCTGTTGGAAACTTAAGGATGTATTATTTATTACTGGCCAGTTAAAATAAATACAAACTCAATTATATGAGCAAATAGAAACATGTAAAAGAATGTTCAGTACCACGGTATAAATATTATAAATAAAAATATGATATCTTTGTTTATTTATTGTGGTTACCCAATATAAATTGTATATATTGTATACAATAATTGTAATTGTAATTTTACTGTAATTTATATTATCTTTACATCATTACCCATTCATAATAATGATCAGGTAATTAGCTTACAGCACATTTTAGTATGATTTTTCTATTTTCTTAGTTATTCTGGCTCTATACATTTTTGAAGGTTGAAAATCCCATCCCTGTAAAACATTAAAAAGTTTATTCGAAATTTTAAATGTCAATCATGTTGGATTATCATATTTCTCAAGGTGAAAACCTTAAAAAAATCATTAAATACGTTATTTTGGAAATAATTTTTAGTACTTTACTCAAAAAAGTCAAAAAGTCAAAAAAGTCAAAAAACATTATCATATTTTTGTGAACTTTGAGGTCAATATACCTTTCGACAGAAATCCGATTCGATTGTCACATTTTAAATTTCACTAGTGGTTTTAGTTATCCCACTTTGGGTAGAATGAAAACAGTTCATTCCTTACTCCATAAAATGCACATATAAATTGATCGAGATTACGACACACGCGAGCGAACGACTCGGTTTTTGCGTTTCCGCAACAAACTACCAGCGTCAGCGCCTACAAACATTTTTTCATGATCGGTAAATACATAATCCTACTCAAATCTATATCCGTGCATAAATCTCTGTTTCTGTACATCTGTTTCAAATACGTGCTCACATATTCGTCAATGAAGGGCCATCTGATATGTTCGAAACGTGCGTTTCATCGATGGTGCCGATTTCACTAGCTACGGTAGCATTGAATATAGTGTTATTTTTTCCGTTTGTTTCAATAAAATGTTTGAAAGTAAGTAAGACGTTTTATAAATGTCAAATATGGTCATTATTGTTTCGTTTAAAATTCCTATGAATGTTTTTTTAATTTTATAGCAGTCTTTTCAGTTCCGAGAACCTACACTATGTATGTAGATAAGATTTGTCAAATTGCCACTTGTTAAATTGGCACGGATAAAATACAAAAACCTCCAACTATATACGGTGTATCTAAAGTCCATTCCTGATAAAAAAAAAAAACAGCTAATTGGTCCTGTAATTTCAAACATAATTTGTATTGACGTCATATCAAATTTATCATGGTTTCCGAGAAAAAAATGTAAATTTTACGTGATAATATAACATCGTTCTTGTCATAAGTTCCCTGCTCGTGAGGCCCCGCCGCGCCGGGTTATTGTCGGCCATGCCGAGCGCAAGCGAGCAAAATACAAGAAGCGAATTTACACGAGCGCAATGATAAAATTAATAAATTTTGGGTATGAATGGGTCATTCTTAGAAGGGGTAAAAAGTGTTCCTACATGTTCCTACAAGTTTTACACGGCGAAAACTTTCATTCGATTTGTCAATTAAATTAGGCAACAATTTGGATTTTGTTCAGTCAATTTTAGAGTTCCACAGCAAGTAAAATTCCACAAATTTACTCGCTGTGTTATGGAAACCCTGATGTCTCTTAGCTTAAGTCAAACTGTGATTTATTTATAAATATACACATATTTTATAAGAATAAATAATGTTTTTTTAATAAGTTACCTATCCCTAAAACGGATGCATGAATATTTTTTTTTGTAATGGATACATTGCCTACCATAATATATACTACATAATGAATCATTTGACGCTATTTTACTTGTCTATTTATTTCAAATGTAACAGTTGGACATTCTAAAAGTTTGATATAGTTCTAATATAGTTAAGTGGCTTCTAAACTCCGTAACTCTTTGCTAAAGATAAAATTTAATTTACTACCAGCTTAGGCCCTGCGGGCATTTTTTAAATAGTGTTGGACATAAAGCCAAGAAATTTGAATTTGATACGACGCAGCAATCAAGCGACGGTCAAAGCTTACTATAATCGTATCTCATCAGAGCGTTGTTAGAAGTGGTATTTTTATTAACTGCAATTTTATAAAATAATTGTACGATTAGTTATATCTGGCTAATTGTTTTATCTACTGCTCATTTTAAAATTTCAAATAATACGCGCTGTGTGGAAATAATATTTCTTGATTCCGTAAGTCAATCTTAATATATATAAATCTCGTGTCACAATGTTTGTCCTCAATGGACTCCTAAAACACTTAACCGATTATAATAAAATTTGAACACCATGTGCAGTTCGATGTGCACTTGAGAGATAGGATAGTTTAAATCTCAAATTATAGTCGCAATTTTAATTTATCGCTAATTTTTTGTCCGTTATTATTTGGCAGTCATAAAACTGACAGATGTCGATACCTTTCGACTGGGTTGATGGCGCTAATGTCTGTTATTATTTGACAGTGACAGTTATTCGACGCAAACGTATTAAAAGAGCCCATCAGTTGGCAGAACAAATTGAATCAAGAAATCCAGCTCAAAGAATCAGGACAGCAGAAGGTCATGCACAAAAATCTCAAGAACAGTGTAACGAACGTCTTCAAGAGAATATCATAAGAACAAGAAAATTATTATTTTCAGTCAAATGCCACCGAAAAAATCTAACCTCAACAACGCGAGCGGCAAACGTCAAAACGCAAACGTCAAAACTACGATCGGAATAATATATTCACTTACGAGATGCTGTTGCTGGAAACATCGATGGAAATTTAAATCCCAATGACATCGGTAATGCTTTCATTTTACCTTCAAGCTACATCGGCAGTCCACGGAACATGCAGGAATACATACAAGATGCGATGACTTACGTACGTCATTACGGCCGACCGGATTTATTTATTACATTCACATGTAATCCGAATTGGGAAGAGATACAAACTTTACTATTGCCAGGACAACAAGCCATTCATCGTCATGATTTAACTGCACGTGTGTTTAAACAAAAATTGAAATCCTTAATTGATTTTATTGTTAAATATACAATTTTTGGTATCACACGTTGTTGGCTGTATACGATAGAGTGGCAAAAGCGAGGTTTGCCTCATGCCCACATTTTGGTTTGGCTTAAAGATAGAATCCGTCCTGAAGAAATCGATCAAATAATTTCAGCCGAAATTCCAGACCCATTAATTGATCAAGAATTATTTGATATTGTCACCAAACACATGATCCATGGGCCATGCGGTGTTTTCAACATGACGTCACCGTGCATGGAAAATGGAAAATGTAAAAAAACTTCCCAAAGCCGCATACGAATGACACGATCACGGATATTGATGGTTATCCAATGTATCGCCGCAGAAGTACTGAGAATGGTGGCCACACATTTACAATGCGACTGCCGAACTTTCCAAATCAAGTTGAGTTTGATAATCAGTGGGTGGTACCATACTCACCACTACTTTCAAAAACTTACAAAGCTCATATCAATGTTGAGCTTTGCAGTTCTGTTAAATCAATTAAGTATATTTGTAAATATGTAAACAAAGGCAGTGATTTGGCCATATTTGAAGTAAAAAACATAAATAAAAATGACGAAATAGCACGATACCAAATGGGCAGATACATTAGCAGCAATGAAGCTATTTGGCATATTCTCAGCTTTCCCATCCACGAAAGAGATCCTGCTGTCCAACATCTGGCAATACATCTTGAAAACGGTCAACGTGTATACTTCACTGAAGAAAATGTTCTCCAAAGAGCGTTCGAAGCTCCGAAAACGACTCTAACTGAATTTTTTACATTGTGTCAAAAACCTGATGTTTTTGGCCAATTCGCGAAGACATTGGTGTATGGTGATGTTCCACGTTATTTCACATGGAACAAATCCAGTAAAAAATGGGAGCCACGGAAACAAGGAAAACCACATCCTTCCATTACAGGCATATTCAAAGCTAAGACATTGGGGAGACTTTACACGGTACATCCAAAGCAACGTGAGTGCTTCTATTTACGTTTGTTATTGGTGAATGTTCCCGGACCAACGTCTTTTGAATTTTTACGAACAGCTAATGGTCGAGTATTCAATACATACCAGGATGCATGTCGTGAACTGCAATTGCTAGAAGACGATAACCATTGGGACTTAGCGCTTGCTGATGCTGCGTTGACATCAACACCGAATAACATTCGTCAGTTGTTTGCAATTATTTTGGCGACATGTTATCCCTCGCAAGCACAAACTTTGTGGGAAAAATATAAAAATTGTATGACAGAAGACATCTTGCACCGAATTAGACAAACAAATCAATGCCAAAACATAGATTATACACCAGAGATGTACAATGAAGCATTGGTCTTGATCGAGGATTTATGTGTTCTTATTTCAAATTTACCACTTAATCATTATGGTATGCCATCACCTAATCGTCCAGCCACCGACTTAGTCAATACCGATTTACAACGAGAAAATCAATATGACCATGGAAGTTTAGCAACAATTATCATGAACAGTGAACCATTACTGACAGCAGAACAAAAAATTATTTATGATCGGATTATGCTGGCTGTTGCTGCTGAACAAGGCGGTTTTTTTTTCTTGGATGCACCCGGTGGAACCGGTAAGACATTTTTAATATCGTTGATTCTTGCCAAAATACGGTCGCAACAAAAAATCGCATTAGCATTAGCATCGTCAGGCATTGCGGCTACTTTACTGGATGGTGGGCGAACAGCACATTCAACATTCAAGCTGCCATTGGACGTTCATAATAAACCAGATGCAATGTGTAACATCAAAAAGAATAGTGGAATAGCTGCAGTGTTGCGGAAGAGTTCTATAATAATTTGGGATGAGTGCACAATGGCACACAAATATTCACTTGAAGCATTAAACAGAACTATGCAAGATTTAAACAGCAATAATAAACTTTTCGGTGGTGCTATCTTACTTTTGTCTGGTGACTTCCGGCAGACCTTACCGGTTATACCTCGCTCTACTTTCGCGGATGAGATTAATGCATGTTTGAAACAATCATTCTTATGGCGAAGTGTTGAAACACTTCGATTGACCATAAATATGCGAGTACAATTGCAAAATGATCCATCAGCACTAATATTTTCCGAACAACTACTAGATATTGGGAACGGTAAAATAAAACTGCAACCAAATACGCAATGCATTAAACTACCAGACAATTTTTGCACTGTTGTTCAGGATAAAACTGAATTGATTCAGAGTATTTTCCCGGATATACAGAATAATTATTTGAATCATGAATGGCTTAGTCAACGGGCGATTTTGGCAGCCAAAAACGTTGATGTTGACGAAATTAACTTCCAGATACAACAGTTGTTACCAGGCGATCTGATGTCTTTTAAATCAATCGATACTGTTGTTGATGAAAATGAAAGTGTAAATTTTCCGATTGAATTTTTAAATTCATTAGATATCCCTGGAATGCCACCACATAATCTTCGATTAAAGATTGGTTCCCCTATTATTCTCCTCCGTAATTTGAATCCACCTCAATTATGTAACGGTACGCGTTTGGTCATCAAAAAGATCACCGGAAACATTCTTGAAGCAACCATTTTGGCTGGGAAGTTTAAAGGAAAAGTGGTCCTGCTGCCACGTATTCCGATGATACCATCAGATTCTACCATACCCTTCAAAAGGCTACAGTTTCCAATTCGTTTAGCTTTCGCCATGTCTATAAATAAATCTCAAGGTCAAACAATGTCCATTTGTGGTTTAGATTTGGAAAATCCATGTTTTTCTCATGGGCAACTATATGTTGCGTGTTCACGTGTTGGGAAACCGTCGAATCTATTTGTGTTAGCTAAAGACAGGTTAACCAAAAACATTGTGCACCGATTGGTGTTAAATTAAATTGAAATTGAAAGTATTTATAATTCAAAAAAAAAGATATTAATGTTTAAAAGTTTAAGACTGTCTGCCTTGCCTACCTCATTCATGAGTTTAAGCGTCACATGTTATTTACTGTATTATACTGTAATATACTTATATTTGTTATAAAATTAAATGGAAATAATAAATCTGATAAATTTTTATTTTTTACCTATTGATTTCTGCTTAGTATCAAGTGTAAGAACATTTTAATTAATTGTGTTCAACGTACTTCCCCTTCAAATCTCAATCCAGTGAATTTGTATACCAACATCAACATTTTCGTCTTTGTTCGTAAATAATTTCATTGTACTAAAGGGTTATAGTAGTAGAAAGTCAAATAAGGAGATCACCATATTTTTTTACAAATACCATCTGTGTGAAAAAGCATAGTGGACTCCGTGACTGATGTTCTCTTATTGTTCCTCTTAGATTGTTTACTATAATGTAATATAACAAAAACTTTAGCCACAGCAACGCGTGGCCGGGTCAGCTAGTTATATTATATGTTTTATTTCGTTGTAAAATTATACTGCCAATACCAATACAAGTTTTCTAGCTTAGCGCTCTTTAAGATTGTTATTTTAATAAATTAAACTTTTACAAACTAAATGAAATTTCAATACTATGAAAAAATATATACCTTCAAAAACCATGAAGATTATATTCAGAATAATAATTCAATTTATAATAAATTAGTTAAACTCTCTAAACTAAATAGTATTTATTAAATGTTTTCAACCACTTCAAATGATTATTAACGTTCGTCACAATATAACATCAGTGATGCAATCAATAAAATAATGACCTTAGCGTGACATTATAAGTTAACATTTTAATCATGGTGACATAGGAAAAATACATAGTAACTTGTGCACAATAAATTTTCTTCGCTGATGATAAAAATAACAAGGGATAATATATAGCAAAAAAGTAAGAAATAAAAGTTATAATATTAATTCACATTTACTAAAAATAAGAAAACCGATTCACCAAAAAGTTGAATTTGGCCCTGTTTTCTTTGATTTGCACACCTTCATAGCTAAAATAATATTAACTATTGAGAGAACTTTTAATTAAACTAAAATGGGAATATATTAGAGCTAAAGGCAAAATAACCTCCAAAATCGCAATGGCCTTCTAAAGTGTGATGAACATAAAAAAAAAACTTCTGTAAGGAAGCTGATTACATTTTTCATCAAATGCATAGCAATGTTATAAAAAAATCTATATTTAAAAATTATAACAAAAAACTAGCATCCATTCACACACTATTTCCGCACGCCTATTTATATAGGGTGATGATTTTAGAGGCGTGGTTTTCAAGAAGAGATAAAACGCATATAATTTGATGTTATGGCTAAGAATTTAGTTTTATTATAAAGATAAGGGTTTGCCATTATGTTTTAAAAATGATTTCGGGTAAGTGGCCGCCGCGGCTGACTCGAACAAATTCCAGCCGAGAGGCCCAATTTTCAACCACTTTTTGCAGCAAGTATGTCAGCAATAACGCGCCGAATATTCTCTTCCAAGGCGTTAATCGTGTCCGGCTTATCTGCGTAGACAAGCGACTTCACATAACCCCACAAAAAATAGTCCAGCGGTGTTAAATCGCACGATCTTGGAGGCCACGCCACAGGCCCACGACGCGATTTTTACTTTATTTTAGAGTGATTTTTAATAAAATTAGAGTGATTTTTTCTAAATTTGCACTATTTGCAAACGTTGTTCAGGAGTAAGTCTATTCATTATGAAATGGCAAACCAAACTGAGCATAAATCAAGTGACAGCTGTCAAAAACACCAACTACGAAAAAAGTAGTGCCAGATAGAAAACCACGCCTCTAAACAAATCACTCTGTATAAGAAAATCAAACCAATCAAAATAACACAAAATCATCGTGACAGCTGTGCCCACGGACTTTAGCCGAATGAGCACATTGCCTCCGAGCGTTCTCCGAAATTTTGCCATGTGCCATATGAATCTAATGCTTTATTTACTGTCTAGGAAAAACTGTGTATTGTGCGCCTAACGATTTTTTTTTCAGTATGCACAGTCAAGTGATCTACGCGAATATGTCACCAATTCAACTTCATTTGTGGCACCGGAGTTAAATGAAAGTCGGAAATATGTAAACGCCGTCGTTGGCCGCTTTGACTTGTCTTTGGTCACGTGACTTTCTCATATACCAAAAATGGTATAGGTACTCTTGAGCTGGTAGTTGCTGCGACGATTATTCCGATACTTTACGTGTTCTTTATTTCGTGTGATTTGCGTTTTTTTTTTCACCTAAAGATTTAACGAAAGCTGCTCGGCGTCTCTGCTGGTTTGTGTTGGAGACGCCGAAGATGGTATCTTGGGTCTCGACCCTCGATTTATTGAGTTCGCTGCTAGTAGACAGAGCTTATTTAGTCGGTGTATTGGTAGGAACGAATTACATTCCAGAACTATATGTAATAGTTCTTATAGAACTGGATCACCATTTAATTGATACGAGTGGTCGCACATTCGGCCATATAACCTACGTTCAACGTAGGATATATGAAAATGAATCGTCATGGCTAAAAATAAAAAGAAAAGTGTAAAATAAATGCACATTACGTGCAAATCGTTTAGATATAGTAAAATTGTACAATGTATTTCTTAGATGATTTTTAAGTTTTTTAAATAATTTGTTCTAAATATTTATTTTTAAAGGGTATGTAAGACAAGATACCTAATACGTTTTTTAACAAATCTTATACGTGACTGTTTTAAAGTACGAGGCGCGTCACTTCAAATGGGCATGCATTTTGGATAGATCTATCGAAATATAAATAGAACGTCATCCTCGTATATTACACACGTGTTTTATTATGAGGATATACCTAAAGATGCAGTTTAAAGATAAATAAAGAAATGTTAGAATGCGTAAAAATATGATTTATATAATTTGTACGCGCAATCGCCTTATGCGCGGAATTGCCAATGATATAGCGTAGGTACTTCGACCTAATGACCGCTACCTTGAGCGTGTGCATATACTAATATGCGCATGTTGGTAAGTATATATATATGTATATAATTGATAACGCTCAGACGTAATCGCGTAGTGCAACGATGCACGCGCCCGTGCGCTTTTTCATTGTCAAGGAATAAATAAAAGGCCACAAACATCCGTGTGACTCTGAACACTAAGGCCGTTAAAGATTAATCGTACAAAAAATGGTCTTATATCGGATCTCAAGTTATAAATTTCTGTTCTCATGATCTTTACGATTCAAAATAGTCAAAAAGAAAATTAAATAATATGTTCCACACACATTCAGTCATCAACATTATTACAAACCCTTTCTTTTTCCCTTATTCCCGACAAAATCAACGCTTAGAAAATTCTGTAAATACAAATAAATAAGATGCTGAAGTTAATATGCATTAAAAATAATGATTACGTGCGAAAAGATCAAACGATTTACATCCCACGTCGTTGTACCAATTATGGCCAGCATGAACCCATTTACAGAATGTTTTATGCCTTGAATAAAAAAATTCAGAAATTGATATATTTAATGTAAATCGATTGGCATTCAAAACAATTAAACTAAAACTTAGGTAATAATAATATTACTAATCAAAAATATTAATTTTATGTAATAGTAGTGGTCCTGGATTTTTTCCAGTATAAATATATTTATGTCAAGAACGGCCATGCAAAAATAATGCTAGAAACATGTCAAAAAAAAATGTTTTAGTACCGCATTTTGCGGCACATTATTTTTGTGACTAGTTTCGCTTATTTTTGCATGGCTTCTTTTTGGTCTGTCACCTCATGCCTCTTGGCTTCATAAACATTCATACAGTGACACAAAACTTGTGTAGATTAGTAAAGATTTACAGGTACGCGTTGTTCCCGTTGTCATTTTGAAGTAAAACATCTTCCTGTACGATAAAGTAACCTGGATTTATACAACTAAACGTGTAACGAAATTCTGCATCGTTAAAAGTTAGACTTGGCGTTGGGAAGCAACGCTGCAGAAATCGTTACAGTAGTTTGGGCGTATATTAACATATTTTATTTATTTTTTCTTTTTAAAATGTTTATATTTTTAACATCTTTTATATCTAATTATGTATAAATTAATCCTATATTTAATTTAAAAATAATAATGGTGTATAATAACTTTCCTATATCCCATAATTACTGCTAATTTATGTATATATGTATCTAATTATTTGATAAAGTGCTGGATAGCATAATATTTATAAAAGTTCAAAAGAGGTCCTGTACTTGAGAGCGCAGGATGTCGGTTTAAACCCAGCGCTGAGTTTTATAAAAATGCATTTTTAACTCTCGCCTGTCCTCTTTAGTGCAAAATATTGTCAAACTCAGCGCTGGGTTTAAACCGACATCCTGCGCTCTAAAGTACAGGACCTCTTTATAACCTTTATAAATATTGTGCTATCCAGCACTTTATTAAATAATTAAAAACTTTTTCAAAATTTTTCAATGTTATCAAAGATCATGTCATTTATCTTTTCATGCGATTTGCCGCTATTAAAAAACAATCATCAAATATAAGTCAAATAACTTTACAACTCAATTATACAATTATATATATATGTATCTATACTCTTGATAGTTGACATTTTTTATAAAAAAAGAACTCATAAGCGTGTTGCATCCTTTGACTTTAAGTCTAATTGTGAAGGCAGCGAATAGTGGTTGCAGTGGTACAAACACGTCCAGTAACAAATTTTTACCCTCGCCCTGTGTTTATCAATGAAATAATTAAATAAATATACCGTGCTAAAAACTTTCGCTGCTTTTAGGTTATAGGCATGCAATATAGACGTAAAACTACGTATCAGGATTAAGATATCCTCGACAATCGATTTTTGCTTGAAGCGAAATGTTCAAAATTCAAAACGGCCTGAAATCAATATATTAAACGAAGATCAGTAATAAATGAACATGCCCTCTTAGCCAGCGCTAACATTGTAACTTTCTTATACCCACTGAAAAAAACTCAACCTGCTGTATGGTACAAATCTACCGTTCGAAGCCAGGGCAGGTTGCTAGTGTTTGTATAAATTATACCGAACTCATGATATGAGACCCACTTGATATGATGCATAAGGATTGCTTGATTTTTAGATAGTAAATTTAATTTAAAAATCAATAATAACAATGTTTTCACCACAAAATCGGAAAATGGTGTTTTATCAAAAATATAAATTTCAGACCTTAGTGAGACTCATGTCCCTTTTCTAGAATATAAAACTATGGAAACTTTTTAATAATAAGTTGAAATATTCAATAAATTGTGTAGATACTACTTATACTAAATTTGAGAGGTACCTTAAAAACACGGTGTACACCGTGTACACTGTGGTGTACACGGTCTATTTTTTTATTTATTAAAAGTGCTAATTTACCGGATTCAATGGCAGCGAAGTCTTCGTGGTTGCGATTATTATGACTTGAACAATGAATGTTTGCATTTGTCATGCAGTGAGTGTGTTTCGTTGCGGCTGAACGGCCTGATAAAAATGACCTTTTCTCTGTGAAAATGACCTTCATTTATCAGTTCTTTTAAATTATTAAAAAAAAAAAAAATTTCGATACGTTTCAATAATTTGGGCGAACTCCAAAAACACTTCCGGTAAGGATTTTTTAATTTTACGAACTTTATAATTCATTAGAATACCATGGTTACATATGTACATAATGCAATTTAATTAAATTAAAATTTAAAAGTCAAAAATCCTAATGTGGCTTAAAATATTCACACATGCTGTTGATAACTCGTCTGACTGAATATCGAAAAGACGTTTAGATTTTCATGACATGACATTATTTTATTCGGGAACTGAGAAGTATATTTCACAAACGATGCCGGTTTTGTTTTTTTTTTATTTATTTATTTTATTTTTTTTGTTTATCGATGCCGTTTTACAAAATATTTGACTTTTATTTTGCTACAAAAGCGATGTTAACATTACATACAAGACGTTAAACAATAAATCATATTCAAAACGGTATATATCCAGCTAGAGAAGGTATTGCTCATAGAAGGATTTTGATCAGTCCTTACAATTAGGAATTGACTCTGTCGACTAAATGGGCTCTGATTATTCCAATCTTCAAAAACGACAATAAAGGGGATTTTATTTTGTCCACAGTCCACGTTCTTACCTGGATAGCGTGGAATGCAGTTCGCTGTCGTACATGCAGGAAGACACGGGGCCTTCGGTCTCGAAGGCCCCTGCCTCCGAGAGCGGCGCGACCTCTTCAAGCGGCCTCAGCGTTGACAACAGACCCCCCGCCGTACAGCTCAACCCCCGGAAAAGGAAGAGTACCAAATACAAGTGAGTACCTATTCTCGTTTGTGAAATAGAGGACTGATTTCCCTCGATACTCCACACAATGCATCTAGTTATAATCAATGTTGTTGGCATTTTTCAAAACAACAAATATTATCAAATCTAACCGAAATAGGTTTTGAAAAAAAACCTTTTACTTGGCATACATATACAGCAATTGAATGTACCCTTTATTCTTTTATTTTACTCTTTGTTAACATTTTTGAACAATAATTTCCCTTTAATTTTAGCTGTTTGCATCACCACAGGATATAAATATTTTTTTTATAAAATATGAAACCGATGCGTAAAGAAAAATTCTAAAGCAGAGATTTTGCAGTAAATTGTAATTGTATTAAATCTATTTATGCATTTAGGCGTCTAGAAGCTTACGTAATAAAAATGACAACATTTATATTACAATTTTATTTTATTATTCATGGCGTGCTTCAGGTTAATTCCAGAGTCCCCATGAACCTACTTAATGTAATATTCTGTAGGTTATTCAGAGTAGGTTCCCAAGATACACTTATCCCCGTAGGTATGGGGAATACCCCTGGGAGTTGGGAAAGCAGCTGAGCATTGGAATACCCCATGCTCAGCTGACTCATTTTTCTCATTGTAAAAATAAGAAGGCGCTGATTTTTTTTATCGAAGGTTCATGTGATGTCCATCAAGTATTCATTTTGATAAGGCCGGTAATATTGCTTTACCCTTATGACAGCATGAAGTGAATGCAGCCTTTCACCTAAAGTTACTTCAGATTCAAAATGTTTTACACTGTAAAAACAGCATTGTAAATGCATTAATCATCAAAATTATTAAAATTTCTTGGAATGAAATTCAGTGCGCATTTAAATGTAAAATAATTTCATAATTTTCTAATGCAATTTACGCTATTTAAATTTGCATTTGGTCTATTATCATTTACTTTCACCTTTTAGTTCTATGTGGAAGCATAATGAAATTTCAACTAAAAATTGAAATTTCTGAATTTAAAAAATGTAACATGTAAAATGAATTTATTGGTTTAATTTAAATAATGAAATGTACTCACTTTTTTTAAACTTAATAATTTCCTTGACTATACTTCATCAACGTTGACAGATTAATGAAAAAGGAACATTTGAAATCACACAAAATTCACACCTCGAAACTCATTAAGTCAATCTGCCCGTTAGTATGAACGTTTTATTCTATTAAATTTAATGTATTTATAACACATATTATAATTTTAGCTTTCTGCACTTCTTCTCGATATAAACTTTAACTTTACCAAATCTCACATTCCTCTCTCATATGCCTAAACAAGAATGGCTATGACAAAAGTTTGACACACTGTAACATTTAATATCAACTGCTTGCATACATTGTTTAGTAGCAGTAAACCAGTTATTTAACCAGTTATTTTGACGTCCTACAGTTAGGCCCTAAAGGCGTCATCAAATGCATCTTTCCCCGACTACACACTTGCAACTTGCTGTGCGTTGCTACATTCCCGATCTCTACTTGAGGCTACGGCACTTTTAGACCATTTGATATACGTTTTGGATAGCCATAGCGCGAAAGTGAGTTATTTTTTAGGTCTAAGTAGATAAAAATAAAATAATATAGGTACAATGGTATCATTCTTTCAATTCATCATAAATGTTAAAATCATTTTATTTTTTTTTTGTAAATTTTAACTAGGGGCTAGTAATGAACCCACCCCCCCCCACACCCCACCCCGTCCTTCCTATTTACTGTATCTGTAATTCATTTAATACTAACTTCTCCCAAATTGACCTTCTTTTAATAATTCGGCAAAAGTTTCACAACGCAGTTATAAAATACTACACCAACACAACCACGGACTAAATTCCTAGTTTAGTTCCGTGTTAAATCATTTTGTTTTTGTTTCTAGATATATAAATAATCAAAGTTTAAATTTGTGTGTTCCGTGTTCCGTGTTTTTTGTTTTTTTTTTAATTTAAAACTGTTTAATTTTACTATTTTTATTATTATTCTTTATTACATTATTACCTTTATTGTATACAATATCTTTTGGTTAACTAGGATATATAAATTAATATATAAAGAAATAAATACACACGGATATCATATTTCAATTTATAATAATTATAACGCGGGACTGACCATTTTATTTATTTATTCATTATGGTACAATAGGAAGTCAAGACAATAAATGATATAGTAATACTGAACAAAAATGAAATTATTATAATATAGACAAATTAAACATCAGTCATTTACTGTCGCCCTGAAGTAACATGGTCACTCTAGGTTAAAAAGAACCTGTTCTAAGAGGCTTTTTACAGAAAAAAAGTCTTATTACGTACTTTAGACGTTACTAATAAGAAGGATAATGGAATAAATATCATAAATACAATATATACATTTAATAAATATATAATTCTGATAATTGTGTTTCGTAATTCTTTTATATGACTAAACTGTATTGATAAATAAAATTAAACAATTAAACTGGAAAGAATTGGTATATGGCTCGGATTGTCCAAATATTTTATATAACAATCTTATAACTATTTTTTCTAATATTTATAGCATTTGTGAAAAAAAAATACAATAACTAAAAAAAACAATATCGAAAGACTGGTTGTTAATGTATATATAATTCTATCAATTCATTCTTTTTGTTAATGTAAAGTTTTTAACAATAGGTGTAAATGTTGCTAGATAATTTGATATCTGGTATAATATGTGATAATGATATGTGATAGTGATATGTGATAATACTAGTGAGTATCTGGTAGACGAGTAGACAGGCTCTTCCAGGACATATAAACTGCTTACTTGAAATATATGAAATAAAGGTCGCGAAAGCGACATTGAATTTGAATTTTGGATTTTGATTTGATATATTTCTATTTGCGTTCATAGATGAATTTATATTAATTTATATTGGCCACTAATAAATATTACATCCCTGTCATTAATGAAATTCGGATATGATACAAATACCGCTGCGCTGTATCGATATGTCAAGTTTCAATCTTCAGTACGAAAAATGTGTTGACTTTAATGCTAAATATCTATATTATCTGACCAACTTTCGTTGTGATCTAAACGGCTATGGTTGTTTTCCTTGCGTCTCAATCTACAAATAAAAATTCAAATCTTTCTCATTTGTGTGTTTCGAGTTAAAAGTTGCAACGGACGGACGGACGGACGGACGGACGGATATACAAACGGCCAAAGCTCTCTAAAAAGTAGCGTCTCATAGATGAATGTAGTACAAAGAAGCAAAATGGGGTACAAAGTTTTCCCATTATGTATTAATATATAATTATTCTGATTTCTTTTATTATTCATCATAATTACCAAGTTTTTTCTATTTTCATATTTTTTTTGATATAAATAAAAAAACACCTGAAAAAAAAGTGGACATGGGGACAAATAATTTTATATAACTTTGAATTAGGTTTATCATAAAATCGATAGTTATGAGCTAATCATTTTTAATCTGTTACAAACTTTTACTATTTTTGAAATTCTGAATGAATACAAAACAATATGAAAAATAGCCGTATAGTTAAATAAATCTACATGCATTACTGACAACTTAACATAAATGTTAAATTCGCGTGATGACATCATGGCCATCACTGTCATACTTTTAATTATTACTCTATAGCAATTGATCATATTGTGTGTCACAATACATTATCATTCCTTTCATAATATTAGGGTATAAGAACATTGGAAACATATTATAATCGCGCACTTTTCTAGTCACTCAATCAGCGAAATCATTTCGATTGCTGCTTCGTATTTGAAAACAAGCCATTGTTGCAGGTGAGCGTGTTTAAACAACTTCTCGTAATAAATACCAGGGTTCGAGCGTTACATATTCACGACCGGCGACCTATTTCACTGCTTATAATATATCTTCGCAGAATTATTTCATCATTAATTTACCTAATGCACTTACCGCAGTTATTGTCTTTAAATACACTAATGTTTAGTTACGAAATACTAATTTATAAATAAGCAGAAACCATGAACAAGCATGAACCAAAACCAGCATTTAAATGCAATCGTATAAGCTCTCTTTCATTAATAGGAAATCGCTCTTATGAGTCGTACAGAATCTTTCTTATTATTTCTTGCGTCAGTTTGTGGTAAGGATGAAATAGTTTTAAAAATCTATACAAAACCTTAACATTATAATTGTGGCAGATTGCTTCTTTTGATTCTGTACGACTCATGTAACTTTGCTATAGTACCTGGGTAGGTCATTATTATAGCAAAGTTTTCACAAGGATTTGTTTAAACAGCGAAGCCTGGGTATGAGTTCCCGTAAAAGGAAACAAATGAATTGATTAAAATCAAAATGCCTAATATTAACGAATTTCCCAATAAGATTTTCGTGGGGATTTCTTTTTGTTCGGAGCCTGTTTTGGTGATAATTTCAGAATAAAGCAAAATGTAGGGCGTGATAGCCCCTTCCTAACCTAACCTTCTCTTTGGCGTAAATTACGCTTTCGAGAGGATTTTTTTTTTTAGAAATTTATTGCTATGACCGGTCATATACAATTATTTTGGGACCTACCCAACTAGGCCAAATATACCTGTACTAGAGTCAGGGGAGATGGTGGTAATGAAGTGTTAAAAATGGTATGACCGTGTGCGGATTCGAACCTGCGACCTTTGGGCCAATAGCCGAACGCCTTAACCACTAGACTACCAGGATCTCTCAATAGTGTCGTTATTTTATTATTTAACTATGAAAATTGTCGAATGACAAATTGTGTCTATTCCATGCGCGAAAATTCGTTCATAGTTCCCAAAAGGTACAAAGGTACACAATTGTACGACGGCAATCCAAGTTATTAAAGAAATACACCTTTGGCATGATTTCAGTTTTTACGAAAATTATTTACTCTTGTATTATTTCGATAATCGTTCAACTATAGTATAAATGGCGTTATGATAAAGGTGATTATAGACGGATAGATACATTTTATTTTGCAAGTAACGCCAATATCATACGACCTTTATACAAGCACGCGGTGCAAACGACAAAAAATATTTGATATTTCTCACTCCCTCTCGTTCGCTTATTCGATACAATCAGCTCGCTTAGAACTGTTAATTCTTACTTTCTTTTATTAATACTTTCGATAATAAAAATTAGTGGCTAAGAAGTTAGAATAAATCGGTCAAACGCGCTGGGATCTGGGATCTATCATATTGATGATTAAAAACATATATAATAGGACAGGATATTAATTTTTACAGTGCCGAAGTAGTGCAGGAAGGACTTTTAATATTCGATTGGGCAAATAATTATTTTCATTGCTATTTTATTAAGACACTATATTATAAAATGGTCGACTTATATTTTTTCCATTTATTTGTTCTTTTATCAAAGTAAAAACAATTTTGCAATAGTACGGACTCCAATCATAAACATGGTGTTAGGGATAGAAATTAAATGTCTCGTTAGTATTTTACTTCAAGATCCAAAATATTTTAAATTCAATATTTGAGTTATTATACATTAAAAAAAATATAATAAATTTAGTTACCTATTTAAAGAATATCAATTTTGTAGAGTAATTTCAATTTCCAAAAATTCTCAACAATGTCTACATTTACTACCTACATGTATGTAGGTAGTAAAAAATATGTGACCAAGATTACGACAACATTGCTCTGCTGATATTGTAACTTTTAACTGATTTGAAGCTTTCACTGTGCTCATTCAGTAAAAACGTAAATTTAAGGACTTTTAAAAAACACATCGCATAGTTTACATCGAACATAGTTTGTCGAAAACTCCCCAAGGACAGAATGTCATCCCCGAAACGTCGGGATTAATTCTTGGATAGGTATGTATAGGTAAGTGCTATGTATATATCCAACAACATAAAATCATAATGTTAGTTATGCAACTTTTAATGGTAAATTTAGCTTTTTGACGTAAAGTATTTGAATTTATAAAGGTATTTTTTTAGAGGCGTGGTTTTCAAGAAGAGATAAAACGCATATAATTTGATGTAATGGCTAAGAATTTAGTTTTATTATGAAGATAAGGGTTTGCCATTATGTTTTAAAAATGATTTCGGGTAAGTGGCCGCCGCGGCTGACTCGACAAATTCCAGCCGAGAGGCCCAATTTTCAACCACTTTTTGCAGCAAGTTGGGCCGTATGTCAGCAATAACGCGCCGAATATTCTCTTCCAAGGCGTTAATCGTGTCCGGCTTATCTGCGTAGACAAGCGACTTCACATAACCCCACAAAAAATAGTCCAGCGGTGTTAAATCGCACGATCTTGGAGGCCACGCCACAGGCCCACGACGCGATTTTTATTTTATTTTAGAGTGATTTTTTCTAAATTTGCACTATTTGCAAACGTTGTTCAGGAGTAAGTCTATTCATTATGAAATGGCAAACCAAACTGAGCATAAAACAAGTGACAGCTGTCAAAAACACCAACTACGAAAAAAGTAGTGCCAGGTTATAATCCACGCCTCTAAAAAAAACACCCGTTATATAAGACTACTGTATGAACAAATACGAAAAGGTTTTATTTGCGGAATATTTTTTTTTTCGTAAAAAAAGCAAATATGTCGAGTTCAGATATTCTTTAAGGGGTAGGTAAATGCCATATATTGTATAATGCCTCACAATCCTGAGATATTAGTTTGTTTTGTCCAAAAAATATTAATTGTAATACTAACGGATAATTTTCATATAGCAAGTGCATCCCTTATGATTACTAAACCCAGTTATTTCTCCATACAAACGCTGTAGTGTTGTGACTCTTATTTGTAATATAGGCGAAACTAATACTGAATGTTGCTCTATCTCATAATCTATATATTAATACGCGTAGGGAAAACTTTTTACATTTGAATTTAAAATAATATGAAATTCATTTTCAACCCTAGTTGATTAAGTATAATTTGTTGCAAATGACCTTTAGTAAAAACCCTTTCAAGGAATAGAACGAATTACAAGAACCTGTCCCCCAGATAATAATAATTATGAACTAAAACGATATTAAGGTTAAGTTTTATTACAAATAAAAACACGAGAATGCTTGCATGGAGAAATGGCCAAGTTTAGTCTTCTTAGATGAAATGGTTGAAAGTCGTTTCTAACTGAAAATGTCGTTGTCGGCGTATCAGGAATGATGACAGGGGTTTCATATAGTTAAGTTAAATATAACTTCATAGTAGCCAACATAGTTATAGAACTACTTGCTTTATTATGAACTAAAATTAATTCGGATACAACCGAAATGGATAGAAGCAAATTTTACTTGTGGTTTGGATCCGGATTCTTATTATTATTATTATGGTGCGAAGCTATATATCTATCGACTCACTATCTAACGAGGGTATTGAGGAAGGGTTCGTGTGTGGCTAGTTACTTAACCGGTCGACAGTCTTAAGGCGAAGCCAAAGGTAACATTAATTTCGATTCATTTAGACCAGGGGTGCTCAAACGGTCGATCGCGAGTGCTTTTTGAGTAGATCTCGAGAAGAAAAAATTTTTTAATAAGTAGGTAGGTAACTAAACTACAAAAATGTATTTCGTAATAAAATAACACTGCTTGCGGCAAAAGGTGGCTTTATCAACTGGTATATGTAACTCTTTTGTTTTGTAACAACCAATAAACTCGCAATTTTGAATAACTATGAGTTTTTTCATTGATATTGTAGAGAAGAACCTAACTAAACCTAACCCAAACCTTGACTAAAATAATGTACCTATATTGTGCAGAAAGCTAATATCTATATATGCTACGTTACGCCCTACCTAGGTAGGTAGGGTGTATCGTGTATGTACGACAACCCTGCATCACACACACTTGCAGTCTCTCAGAGTCGATCGTAAGTAGTCTAAAAGTATTGAGGTAGATCGCCAGCAGTTCAAGTTTGAGCACCAAAAGGCTGCTATTTGGTAACCGTTGGATATTTAATAATAAAAAAAATATGTTCATATACCTTGTTCTTATTTCTTCGACAGAGTAAAGGCAGTTTTTTTTTATTTAATTCTATTTCGGAGAAATTTAATAAATGATAAACTCCTAATAGTTATTTTTTAGTTGAATCGTTCTCTTATAAAAAACATTAGAGTTTTAAGAAAAAAAGTAATTAAAATTAAAATGAAGTTTCCAAAACATAGTAAAGTTAGTTGTTTTTATTTCTATATAATGAAGCTGTAATTAAAAAAAACCAACAATTGCTTTCTGACCGCGCAAAGAACAAAACCTAACGCCCTCTAAAATAAATCACTGAAAGAAAAGTGCCGTTGAATATCATGACCTCATGACCTGGCCGAGATACGAAGAATCATTGCTAAATTCTTGAGTACTTAACGTTGTCACAATAGTAGCATGAAAAGGCAAATGAAAAACATTTCTAAATTTAATTCTCGTGGTCACAAATGTATCTTTTTTACTACTATTATTCAATGATTATGTAAGAAAAAAAAAATATTGTGTAGCAGATATCTCAACAATATAAAAGCATAACATCTGTAAAATAAATTAGAATATTTCATATTATTGTTTTACGGTAAAATATCGAACTCAAAAAATAGACACCTCAATCCAGAAGTCATTAACCGTAGTAATTAATCATTTATTGTGGCATTTGGTTGCATATCACAAAGCGCATTGATTAAGTTTTACTTAGCGTTAAGAGTATAATATAATTTACAATTCAATATTTAAAATTTCAAAATATTAAATAGAACACAAATTTACATTTCCACAAAAATATGGTCTTCTATTTGCTGTGCTCTTAAACGAAAACCAAATATAGTTCATGTGAAATTCGTTACAAATTTTCTTCTTTATATTTTAATTGCTTTTAGGATCTTTTTTATTATCTTAGCTATTGTAACATATTAAATCAACGGAGCATAATGTTCTCATTACTTGACCGCTGAACAATTGACTACTTTTTAAGATACCTTTAGGTGGTTTTATTTAAATGTAAATAAAAGGCAGGTAGCTGCAAATGTAACTTTTTTACAACTTCTTTCAATTTATTTTCTCCTCTTACGTCTGAGAAATTAATTACAATGGCGGCGTCACTGGGCCCGAACAAATATCGTATATCAGTTATTTCGCCATTTATTGTCCGAAGGAAATCAAAGACGCTTCCAGTAATCGCGTAATACGATATTGGTCAGTGAAGGAATATCTCGAAAATGACATACCTAAAGAATACAAAACAATGTTCTGTATTTTTATTTCAATAATCCTGGTAAAACCATACTCATAAAATATGTGTTTATTACACGTGGCAGTCGCCGACGTGCAAAATGTTTAATTAGTAGAAAATGTGGTATTTGTTTTTTGTTATTACTTTCGGAACTTAATAAGTGAGGCAAGTATTGTATTTATATACTAACATAATATATTTATATATTTTTAATATAGTATACACTATATATTTTCATCGTTAGAATAATGAAATTTTGGTTGAAACCTACATACAACATAAAAAAAATGCAGTGCCGTTAACCCTTTTTTGGTCACAACTTTTTATTACTCATGTTTTGCAGCAAACATAAAAAATAATTTAAAATATCTTATTTAAAAGTTTTCATGTAACAAAACTAATTAAATGTTTTTATTTGAACTTCTAACGTGTTGTCCTAATCGCTTGCAATCAAAAATAAATAATAAAACCGAAAAAATACCCAAAAGATACCATAAACTAAATAACCTAAAGCTTTAATAATTTTATGTGAATCTTGTATCTTGGTTTTTGTAAACGCGTAGAAACGTCATCACCTTTGTTCATACGTAAATAACAATAAAACAATAAAAATGATTGTTAGCATTTTTGCTGGAATATCTACGTGAAAGCCTTTAAAATGATTGTATAATTACTTTAACTACATGAGTAGATTTACTTATTTGTGAAAATTTTGCGATTAATTGGCATTTAAACACTCACTGACTACATATAGTTCAAAAGCCATTTCTACGAATTATGGAGGGCTAAAATAAAATATCTGGTACGCGATAGGTAGGTACTTGTATGCCGGTGCTGTTATAGACTGATATTGTGTATGGATATAGTTTATCTCTTGCAGAGTGTCTTGTTTAGAAGTAGGCATTACGCGATTACAAGTTAAAATTAGTTCGGCCGTAAACAGTGGCTTGACGGTCAGTTTATGGAAGTGGTTTCCATACCACCAACGCCTGTGTCCTAGGATTATATTATTCACTAAAGCCCAACCAAACGTGCGCAGTCTAGACCTGCTCTGGTATCCGTCTATTCACAATCACCTGGTATCTGGTGTCTGGTCACAAAGATCAATCTATTTAAGGACAGAATTGCTCTAAAATATAATTTTAATTTATTATATTTGGTTTCAATCACTATTTTTTTTTTAATTTCCTGTTCTCGTGTATAGTTTTTATTTATTAATAAAATGCTTTATTTTTATGCGTTTGGAAAAAATGTTGCGTTTGGACAGAATTGCTCTAAAATATAATTTTAATTTATTATATTTGGTTTCAATCACTATTTTTTAATTTCCTGTTCTCGTGTATAGTTTTTATTTATTAATAAAATGCTTTATTTTTATGCGTTTGGAAAAAATGAAATAAAATAATTACGCATAAATATCACGATCAAATTGTATTTAAAATCACTTCTGTCCTTTCAGGTGGTTCATCTATAACAATAATCAAACATTAAAAATATTCGTCAAAACATATTGAAAAAATGTTTCCCAATTACGAACAAATGAAATTTCAAATTTAATACAAACCGTTCGAAAGCTTGAGAACGTTATAAGCTTTTCGAGGTGGGTCACGCAAGGGCGGAGTTAAGCACCTGAACATGAAGGGGATAGACGTGGTACTGAATACTGACTGGCTGTTTCCGACCTTGGAAGCACGTTGCTAAGTATTTGACCTAAATAAGGTCGGCGCGGAATGGGGGGCAGTATAATCAACCTCCTAAAAGGACAGTATTGATTTAAAATACATGCTATATATATATACATACATGGTAAAATGATACTATATACTGTATAATTTAAATTAAAAAAATAAAATATACTACCGTAGATACTTATATATCTAGGTACTTCCTATATGCTACTTAATTATAATAGGATTAATATGGTATTACTATAAATATTACAGAAATTGCTTTATTTCAGTTGTGTTATAGTGTATGGAATAGGCGGTTGTAGTAATGTTTATTTACATACATTTATACTGACAACTTATTTTTCATAAAATCCTCTGCCCTCGGAAATTAGCTATTGTGATAATTATTAGATTTTAAGTGACTTCAAAAATGAGGAGGAGGGTTTCAATTTGTTGGCTTTGTTTTTTTTTCAACCTATGTTATTCTTATTACTGAGTAATGACCTATGAGTTTCATAAAATTACAACTTTTCTAAGTTTTTTTATTGCCACTTAAACTATGTAAGGCGAACTGACAGTTGTCTTATATATATAAGCGCACTAATGTACCATCAGCCTTAGCAAGCGATGACGTTTACGGGCTTTCTGAAATACGCAACTAGGTAACTTTCATAAATATTTCCAAGGAACGAACCGATTCAAATTGCGCCAGTTCCCTAGGGTCTGTTTGACTCCTAGGGCTTCTCAAAGTTAGATGACTCGAGCGCGAATCAAAGGTGCTACTTTAAATTGACAAGTGCCGCTAAATTGCCAGCAAGTCGCTGTACGACTAGAAGGTTTACAGCAGTCGTTTATACGATCACAAGCTCTCAAACAGTTACGAATAATTACCATTGACTTTGACATAATAAAATTTTCACTATTTTTTGGTTTCGTGTTGCTATTTATTGTGCTTGTTATTACTTGTTTTACTGACTACTGTATTGAAGCACAATTTAAAGTTATTCATGACGGAACAATATTTTATAAATTGTTTCGTCAAAAATACATTTTTGCACAATTCAGAAACACGTGTAAATGTATTTGTGTAACTTATATACAGTTTTATCTACAATTAATATACAATATTGACATACGGTAACTAATCTTGGGTAAAGAAAAATTAAAGAATCTATAAACATAATTAATAAATAATAACATAATCAAACCTAATCAATTAAGGATTACGTTGCGGATAGTTTCTTTTAAATCAAGAGATACCAATAGTGTTTGAGATTAGCGTACAAAAAAAAACAAATTTAGGTCTTTACAGTACATAGGTAGTACCTATACATGTATAAACAGAATGCTCGGAAAGGACTGTTAAAGGTTTAAATTATTACCTACGATACAAATACTTTTGAAATGCCCATAAAATAGTAAAAAAAAATATATAAAAAAAGTTTTTTTTCGAGCATCATAATTAATTTTTATTGTTAAAATAGTTTCTTTTTAGCGTTCGACTTAGAAAATATTTTTACATTAGATTTTATTAAATTGTCTTTTATTAAACTTTTATTTACTTTTATTTATTTACCGTTTTAGCTTCCATACATACATCAATGTATAAGAAACTATCTCGTCTTTTGGCCGTCTGTTGCACTTTCAACTCGAAAAGTACAAATGCAAGAGTTAAATTTTTGTGTGTAAATTGATGCTCTTGTAAAACCAACATAGCCGTTTAGGCTAGTCGGATAATATAGATATATAACATTAAGGGTTAGACAAAAAAATCTTAATTAGTACCTATTTTGTTAGGTACTAATTAAGATTTTTTTCTGCATCATAAGATCTGCATCATATAAAAAATAGTTTTATTTCCAGTTTGATTAAGATATTTGAAGAATCACTGATTAGAATAATTTGATGAAGAATTGTCGATTGACGCTGCTGTTTGATCAAGTAAAATTAATTAATTTTAGTTTCGTGTTAATTTCATTCGAATTATAATAAAATATAATTCCATAACCAAAATTAACTGCATTTCTTAAAACAGAATAAAATTAGAGGAGCTAAATTACCACCTTCGCATTTGATTTTAGTGAGGGTTATGGTTAATTAATTTCATCATTGAGCATTATAATAAATAATGCTTTGTTGATGAACAGTACAATATAAATATGTGTACTTAACTTATTTAGATGAACTCTAAATGAAAAATATTACCTAATAAATGTATGCATTTTGGCCTTCGTTTCGCTTTTTTTTATGATACTAAATAGCTCTGAAACACCTGAACTTCTTTCGTCTGAACGTCCACTGTGTAAGAAATAGCTAGCTGATTAATATATATTTAGCCCGGAAGTTATATTGAACTCTCAACATTAAACATTTAATTTATTTCTCCAATATGACAATTTATTAAGTCCTATTTTTCAATGATTTTATTATTAAATTTTATAAAATATGATATGATATGACTATCTAGGCCCTAAAATATACCTAAATAATACGAGTAACATTAAAAAACTGAAATAAATTTGTTTCGCTGTAAATTTGTTTGTATTTGTTTGTTTCACTGTACATGTCAAATGAAAACTTTTCTTTTTATGTTAAAAACTTTTATGCAACTCATTATTTTTCTGCTTATTACTCGTATATGAAGTTGGCACAAGGTAAAGTTTGGTTTTTTTCCTACAAAAAAATGCCTGCTACATATAATCATATTATCTATAACTGAAGCGTGCTCAATTACATAACTTAGTCCATTGCAAAAATTCATTTAGTCAGCTCGTGAAATGTTTTCGTGGAAAATTATTGTTTCTGCTTGGGTATAATAATTTTAGCTCAGAGCCAATTACCATTTGAACGTCTAGACCTCGCGTACCAATCCGGTCCAACGTAACAACTCTAAATATATGAATACGAAATGCAAACAAAGAAAATTATACCAGTTTTTTTTAGGCACTCTTATACTTTACTCTTACTCTTATACTTTACTTTACTCTACTCTTAGACAAAACTTTTCTTAATCAGAGAGAATGTGTCAGTCCGCTGCCATCTTATTTTTTTCTATTTAGCATGTCGAAGTTACAAGATGATTTTCATTTTTCCTAAACAACTGATAATGACATACCATCTTTAAAATCACTATAAATTGAAATGCATACATAAAGTATTAAAAACTATAATAGTGTACTTAGGGAATTAGAGGGGATGGGGAAAAAAGCTGCTTATATGGGGGAAGACTTTTTTCTTTTTGCAAAATCTTATGGTCGAAAATCATAATTTATTAAGACCACAACAATAAAATCACAATCTATATGTCAGAAATTACATTTTTTTTTTAAAGTTACATACCCATACACAGTAAAATGCAATAAATTTTACAAAAAATATCAATAATTCTATTGCAATTCAACAATACTCAAACTCGATTTATTTGAATCTAGAATGAATGTGGTGTATCCGTATGGTGTGATTAATATCACTGATGTTTTTTTTTCAATCAAATATAAATGTTTATACAGCATGTGTTTACATTCCTTTGAGGGGATTGATATATATCAACAAACAAATATTAAACAGTTAAAAATATTGGAAAAACGAATTCAAAATTTAATAAAAATCGAGTTAATGTTTGAGAATGCGGTTAAATGCAAGGCCCGAGGCTGGGCAGCGACCTTTCGAGCGTGCGGCTCGCGAAGTACTTCAAAGATTTTTTTTTTTAATTTATATAATTATTTTAATATGTTTTTATTAAAATGATTTTTTTTATGAGACCGGTCTCGGTGTCGATATAGATCAACCTCCTAAAAGGACATGAGTGAATTTGAATACAGCCTGTATAAAAAATATATGGCTTAATTAAACATTTTTCAACTTTCGTTTTGTTTATCAATTGTGTAGACGAAAGTATACTTTGTCAACTGAGAAGTAAAAGTTTACTTAAGGGAAAGGGGTATAAAACAATAACAAGTAGCGGTAAACTTTTTAATTGGTTTCTTTTCGGTACTTTCTCAGCAAGTGGCTAATTGGCAATGGGCAATTATTTATGTTGACCAGTTTATTCGTTATTTTGTATTATAATTATTAATTATTTTTCATACTTACCGCGATACATTTTTATAAAAATATCTTAGTAGCTGTGTACCCAAAGCCTATGACTATGTAAATTACAATATATTTTATCTAATTTAATAAGTTAAACATGTTTTTTTTATATTTTTTTTAGAAGTGGTGGAAGCACTTACGATGAACAAAACGAGGACTCTAAGTCTACGAATGATGACTGCAACAAAAAGTATGTATTCGGTACTTTCAGTAAAATAATTATAAATATATTAAAGAGATCCTGTATTTAAGAGTGCAGGATTTCGGTTTTATAGAAAAAGCATTTTTAACTCATATAATCGTCTCATTTAAACATAATCATACACAGTCAGTCGTATTATACACATTATTTTTTTTAAAAATTTCATCCTTTCCTTACTTCATCTAATTAGATGGTTACATGATGTTTGACAATATTTTACACTAAAGAGGACAGGTGAGAGTTAAAAATGCATTTTTGGAAACCATTTAACCATTTAAAAATAAAAACAAGGGGAGATTAAATATCGATATTTAAGCCCACGATGGTTTCAAGTTTATTTTTTCGATAAAATAAGTTAAATACGTATTATAGAATTGTTGATCGCCATGTTCATGTTAAGTGTCAAATTAGCATTTTCATTTTTAAAGTGTAAACTTCTATATGCAAAGGTCAGGGCGTATTTTTGAATGAGAAAAAGATTTGTTGTGGGGAAAATTAGGTATAGAGTTAGTTAGGAGTATATTATTTAAATTTAATCTAATAATTCTAACAGTCGATGAAATATATCAAGTAGATTCATTATTCGTTCGTGGTATACAGGAGGATCGCAAATAAGCAAATAATATAATAAAAAGTTTCGTAACAAAAAAGCATCAAAATACACTTTCGATGACTGAGCTGCAAATTCAATGAAATATTTTTTATTAATTTCGAAATGGATGAAGCACAAACACAATAATAAATAGACTTCATAAGAACCATAAACGTTAGCATGAAATATCAGCACTTTAAATAAACATAAAATGATGCTCCACACAATAGTAATTTCCAGCTCCGAGTGGAGTTCTGGGCTGTGAGCCTAAAAATGTTTCTGGTGCTCTGCATCTTCTATATTTTATGTTATGTTTTAGCCGACTTCGTGAAAATTATTTTCTTCTTACTTTAGTTTGTATCGCAGCGACCTTGTAAAAATCTTCAAAACCAGCGCCGCCACTTATTCGATGCTTTGAAATTTGCGCGGACGCATTTCGTGCAAAACGTTTATTTGAATTCACATTTATTTGAACAATATAAAGCGTTACAATATAAAGTTACAAATACAAATTCCATAACTAAGGCCGATTAAAAGTAATTAAATAAAGTATATGAACGAATGAGTTGTAAGTTAGGAAAACAAAGGAAAGGAAAACCTATTATTATACAATAATATTAAAACGATATTGCAAGTGTTAAGGAAGTAGGTGTATGAGTGTGTGTAATAAAGGGTGCATACGTGTACTGAGACGTTGAGGGTATGTGTGTTTGCGCGTGTGGTGTATTCAAACCGGCGTGCTAACTCTCTCAATAACAGACTTCACAAAACTATCACGACAAAATTACAATTGTACGCATTTAGAATTCTGTGAAGCAAAGAATTTTTAACATATATATATTCAAACTTACAAATTTTAGTCCGACGAGTGCACACGCCAGGAAACTTTAGATAAAATATCCGGTGCGTCCAGACGATTGCGTAAGATGTCATATGTCATATAAAAATTATCAATTGTGATGTACTTAAATAAATTTTATGGTGCGCTACGATTATTTAACGTGACTTTCTTGTGAAATATCATCATACACGATAGGTAGGTCTTTTAGCGTCCTCCCCGATGACGTCACATATTCCGAGCCGCGGCTTGATTTGTATGGCTTCTGTTATGCCATATCGCAACCAATGTACTGACCCAAAGACTTACTTACTAAACTATTTCAATGTCCCGGAGAATCCATATTTCCAATGTCACTTGCAATCGGGTTCGACCTGAAACGAAGATCAATTCATTCGGTGATTAAATCATTAAGATCGTACTAGGTCAGTGAAAGAAAACCCATTACATCTTATGTTTTACAGTTCAGGATTCAGTCGAATAATAGGGTGGTTAAGGTGAAAGTAGAGAATCTTCTAAGATGCATCGCATCGGCTTGGGTCCGCATTCATTCCTTTGACCCGTATTTTTCCTCTTTATAAATACAATTTAACTACTACTTTTATACAGGTACAGCACCCTACTCAATTAATAAAGCTAATTCTGTAACACAACATAAGAAATTATATGTTTATAGGAATGGTGTCTATAAATGCTTCATTTCCGATACGCAGTTTGTTAAAAAAAATATTTTATATCATGTTTTAGTTTTCCGTTAATGTTCAGTTAATGTTCAAGATATTTGAATGACTAGAAAATTTATGTCTAAATAATACCGTTAAATTTCTAAAGATGCTTGGAAACGATCAAAAGGTAGTGGGGCTCCCACAATCAGGGTTCCGTACCAGACCTACATCAACAAACGGTCGATCGATCGAATTAAAATAGGTATATTTAAGTACGTCATGGTTTATTCAGCGTAAACCATGTAAGCGCCCCATGAGTATTTTTTTAGCAACTATGAGACTGCCTAAGCTGCAATTTTATCTATGATAATATTCGTACTAAGCCTGATAATATCGACATTTTTGCTTTAAAAACCTAGAACAGGGGTGCTCAAACGGTCGATCGCGATCGACTGGTCGATCGCGAGTGCTTTTTGAGTAGATCTCGAGAAGAAAAAAATTTTTAATAAGTAGGTAGGTAACTAAACTACAAAAATGTATTACGTAATAAAATAACACTGCTTGCGGCAAAAGGTGGAACGGCGGAAAGGTGGAAAGGTGGTTTTTATCAAGGAACGAGCGGCACTTTTCAAAGAAAAGCCGTGTTGTTTCTAGAATAGACAGTACACAGTACAGTCTAGTCTAGAAACAACGAGAGAAAGTACAGTCTAGTTTCGGGCGGCGCGTTTGACGGGAACATTCGAGACTTTCGTTCACGCCGATATAAATGTTGCGCCTGCAGGAATTTCTAGTCCTGTTTGCAGGGACTAGCGGAAAATAAAACAGAAATCATGTCTGCTATTAGAGAACTTCAGTTATCTCGTCCGACTGTAAGAAGGCGTTTGAAGTCATGAGTCAGGACATCGCAGGACAAGCGTTACAAATGTACCTATATTGTGCAGAAAGCTAATATCTATATATGCTACGGTACGCCCTACCTAGGTAGGTAGGGTGTATCGTGTATGTACGACAACCCTGCATCACACACACTTGCAGTCTCTCAGAGTCGATCGTAAGTAGTCTAAAAATATTGAGGTAGATCGCCAGCAGTTCAAGTTTGAGCACCCCTGACCTAGAAGATTATGGGTGTAATATATTTTATATGTTTTATATTTTATATTTTTTATATTTTATATAATATATTTTGAGTAATATATTTTAAACAAATTTACCAAACTCGAAATAAATATATTTTTAGAATCCCTAAAATAAGTTCATCCGAACGACACCAAACTTCACCATTAGGTTTTATTTATTTTTCAATATTATAGTAAAAATATTTTTTACAGCTATCATAGAAATCAAGAAGTTTTTAAGCTGTTGTTGGCTCTTTAATAACTGTTAAATAAAATTTGAACGATTCGAATATCTCATAAAATAACTAAAAATAAGAATGTTACACTAAAACAAATTGAAAAATCAATACTTTTGAGCACACTGAATCTACGAAACAAAGCATTTGGAATCACTTTTTCTCTTATTTTTTTGGTGAATTTTCTGAACCCAAAATACAATACAGATACAAAAGAAATATACATATATTATACACAATATATGTATAACATATACTGTAATATATATTTATAATATATCTGGTATATGTACAATATATGTATATATGTATATTTATCTATAGTAAAATTGTATGATGTAATGCTTAAATACCGTATTACATTACTTACTTATATAAAGGTCTGAAAGTACTGATATTTGGAAAATCGAATGCTTTTTAATATTTTTACAGGTTGAAAATTGTCAAACAAATTATATAGCCAGAATGTTCAAAGAAAATTAATATTGAACGCACAGATAGTTGCATCGCTTGAGGTAAAGCACGCTGGTTTAAATACAGGCCTGTATTTTATGAAAGCCTTCTATTCTCACATATTCATCTGTGCGCTTATGAAATACGATCAAACTTTCATTATAGTAAAAAAAAATGATTTAAAAAAGAAACAATAATTATGAAAAAAAGTGAAAATCTAACGAATATGACTTATAATGAATGAGAAGTGAATGGTTTAATGAATATTTTCAAGGATAACTTACGTTCAACGTAGGATATATGAAAATGAATCGTCATGGTTAAAAATAAAAAGAAAAGTGTAAAATAAATGCACATTACGTGCAAATCGTTTAGATATAGTAAAATTGTATATTTACTATATCTTAACTATATATTTATATCAATTTTGTTTTATTACGTCAGCTGCGAGCGTGTACAAATACGTCATTAGCGTGTGTTGTTTGCCTTAATTCCCTGCAATACTTATGAAAATTAAAATTTAATTTTAATAACAGTCGAAAAAAAATACACGATTACAAAACGCTGAAATTTGCGAATCTCTTGAAAATATTTTTTTGACTTTCTATTTATTGAAGGTTCATGAAGGTAAGTTAATCATACACTCATTTGAAGTATTCATTATGATAAGGCCAATATGCTTTACCCTTATGATAACATGAAGTGAATGCAGCCGTTCGCCTAAAGTGACTTCAGATTCGAAATGTTTTGCATTGTAAATGCATTAGTCCACAATCAAAAGTATTCAAACATCTTAGAAAGACATTCAGTACACATTTAAATGTATTTATTCCTCAAAATATTTTTTTCATTTTTTCTATTTACACTATCTAAATTTATATTTTGCCCTGTTAACATTTCGACTTTTACGAGAATATATATTTTTTCTTCTTCTTTGTCTCTCACGTTTCTCAGTTTTATGTGAAGGCATAATGGAAGATGGGAACAAATATCTGTATGTAAAAAAAATGAAACTACCGAGATGAAAAAATGTAACCTGTAAAATTAAATTACTAAAACTAAGATTCGACTGGGTTTAATTTATATAATAAAATGTACTCACTTTTTTTTTAATCTAACAATTTAGCTTTTTTGCCTTGACGTTTCTGTATTGACATTGACAGATTATTTAAAAAGGAACTTTTGAAATCACACAAAATTTACAGCTCGAAACTCATTCAGTCAATCTGTCAGTTCGTATGAGCGTTTTATTTTATTAAATTTAATGTATTTATAACACATAATTTTAGCTTTCTGCACTCCTTCTCCATATAAACTTTAACTATGCCAAATCTCACACTCCTCCGTGCGCACAATATGCTTAAAAAGAAATCCGAAGTTTTCCCTTCACGTATTAATATATAGATTTTAATGAAGACAGCTAAAAGGCTTTTGTGTGAAATAGATTTGCTATCTAAAGATATATTGATATTGCCTTGTGAATATATTAATTTCATTTTATTCTGGGAACGGTTTCTACAATAAAGTAAAGTTTTCAGTACGACTTGTTTTATGTTTTAGGCAAAATCACAGTGAGATTGAGAAGCGAAGGCGGGATAAGATGAACACTTACATAACAGAGTTGTCAGCTATGGTACCCATGTGTCACGCGATGTCACGGAAACTTGACAAACTGACCGTTCTGAGAATGGCCGTGCAACACCTAAAGACTATCAGGTTAGTGTCTGGCAATACTTATGGTTATGATGTACTCATATCTATCATCTAATATTGTTTCTTTTTCTACTTCTCTTCTTTTCAGTTTCTTTGGCTGACTGTAGGGCATAAGCCTCCCCTAAACATTAAAATTCGTTCCTATCTTAAACTATTCCAGCACAAATAATAGATCAAGTAGATACGGTTTTAGACGTTTCCAGCGTTTTGATAGTCCAAGTCAACTTATCCAAGAACATAAATAGGAATCACTTAGTTTCAGAAGGATTCTATCCAATCCGCTTAGTCATAAATAAGTAGTCGGCTCCCCAAACCCGCCTATACTGTGGACGCAAAGACCATCCCTACAAAATCAGCCAAATCTTTAAGACGAAGAATCTTGGATTCCAATTATTCTTACGGCGAACAATCAGAGAATGGAATTCCATCAACCCATCCATTTTGCCTCCATTTCCTATTCATCCAACCACTTTACGAAAGTGAAAGACGTTACGTGATAAATAATACCTGCTACCACTTATCGTTTAGCTACACCAACTAAGTCGATCTCCAAAGTAAACCATGTGAATAAATAAAATATAAATATTAATATGAATAGATAAATAACTACCATCTACCTATCTCATTAAAGGTAATCTCTGAAGTAAAGGCCTACCCAGTTCTATTAAATTGTCCCAATCTCCTATTCAGATATTCCGTTTATGGTAAAATAGCGTAATTCCAACCACTATTCTTCGTGATTTATATTTCATAAAAGGTATATTGTTTATTCGTTTTAGTTTCAAAATTTACACAATGTAAAGTTTAAAATAAATTCAATGAGAAAAAAAAATAATATTTGTACAAAGAACTATAAACATGTCGTACTTGGGCGCCGAAGCATGTGGCGATATTTCATATATAGGTCATAATAGATGTCGAATGTACTATAGGCACCGAATGATGCCTGTATATTCAATTTTAACGAGTAATTCAATTAGCATGACGATAATAAGTCATCAAGTAAACCGGCAAAGTCTCAAGACTTGTTTTAATCCAAATATTTTTAAAATAATGATTTAGGGGATGCCTTTCGAGTAAGGTGGAGAAGAGGTTTCTTAAAGCGAATGAAACTCCCTTAACTGTACTTTCTCACGATAGGCCGACTCTATCATATTAATTTGACCATTTCCAGAGGAGCAGTGCACTCTTACACGGAGGGTCACTACAAACCCAACTTTCTGTCTGATCAAGAGCTGAAGACGCTGATATTGGACGCAGCGGACGGGTTTCTGTTCGCTGTCGACTGCGATCGGGGGCGCTTACTCTATGTGAGTGAAACGGTCGGCCAGGTGCTCAACTATACGCAGGTAAATAAACATGATATAGCCGAGCACGTTATTGGGAGTACCAGAAAACGCTACAGCAAAAGTTGTGAAAACAAAAGAAAACCTTATGAATCTTAACAGAACTGTTATCTGCATATATATTATACATTTTTCTTAGTACAAATGCTGAGGTGGGTCTTAATTTAATATAACATTGGCTCGATAGTAATTTATTATCTCTTATCATTAATAAAACTAACTACATTACGTTTAACTTATACAACAACAAAAGTATGGAATCGTATTTAAGTAATTTTCAAATAAAATTACATTCCTGTTTTCAAAATCGCCATCAATGTCATAACCCGCACATAGAAAAAGTTTCCTCCTATAAATATCTGGGTTTAACATTTGACCATAGACTCTGCTGGGAAGAACATACTCGTATAACAGGTAAAAAAGTAAAAAATCTTATTTATATGCTTAAATTACTAAGAAATATTCTATCTAAAGTCCTAATAAGGACCGTTTATTTTGCGCTGGTAAATAGTATTATTTGCTATGGAATTATTTGCTGGGGTGGAGCTACCTTGAGTTGTCTTGATCCTGTCATAAAAGCTCAAAAGTCCATTATCAGAGTTATTATCAAAAGACCCTTCCGTTATCCATCAGATAAACTCTTTCAAAGTTTCGAGGTTATGGACATAAGACAAACCTTCGCCAAAAGCTGCCTTTTGTTTTATTTAAAACAACTAGACGATCATAAGGTAGTTTGTCATAGAATAGTTATGAGGCAACTTAGTAGCCACCAACATATTATAGCGAAAGCAAAGACAAGAGTTGTCTCAGAGACACTTCACTTTCATAGCGCCGCGAATTTATAATAAAATTTAAGATATTCTGGGAAAGTCTCTGTCTTTGTTAACATATAAAAAACGAATTTCTTGTTGGCTTTTGAGTTGAGCTCGGCAGAAAGCAGAGACTTTAATCAATTGCATTCCAAGATAAACGCCTTTTCTGTGTAGATACTATATATTTTAAAGAGAATTTTACTGCATGTATTGCCATGTATAATTATCAGGAATACTCAGCTTTTCATATGGAGTATTTTAGTTCATATTTAATATTAATTTATTATTTAGGATTTATGTTCACATCATAGGTCACGTCTATTGTATAATAATAGGTAAGATCTATTTATTAGTTTGAGTGTATATATGTGTATTATTACTATATTATATTTTTAAAATAAATAAATTATTATTAAAATTATTTAGTAGTTATAAACGGTACATTTATGTATTAATATATTATTATTTATATATTATTTAATTCAATTCAAATAATTGTAATTGTATGTTGCGCAGTGAGATAGTTATGCTTGTAAGAACGATGCTTCTAGTAAAGTTTTACATTAGTACGGGCATTGCCTAGTTAGGTAGTACTTTGCGTAATGTGTAATTATTTTTTTAGTTACCGTTAATAAATAAAATACGCCGACATTATTAAATTATATTATAATTTAGAGGTTTTTAATAGTTATAAATAAAATACAAAATGTAAACTACCTAATAATGGTGGTCGTTATAATGTTATTAACAGTTATTTCAAAAAACCAATTTCAGGGTGATCTTCTGGGACATAGTTGGTTTGATATCCTTCATCCGAAAGACGTGGCTAAAGTCAAAGAGCAATTGTCATCTTCAGACCTTAGTCCAAGAGAACGACTCATTGATGCTAAAAGTAAGTATTCGTCCTAACTTTACATTAAAATTGTGGTGGTTTAGTTGTTAAGCTATACAGCAATCGCGGGTTAGGATCCGCACTTTTCTGGTGTTTTTTATCGCTTCATCATCATCTCCTATGACATCAGTACAAGAAATTTACTTTAGCTAAACTGTAAGACATGTGTACGCCAAAGCACATTTTTTGAATTAAACAAGAACGGGTATGATATCCTGTTGCTATCAACTGTGTCAATGCCAATGCATCTACTACTAAACAATGTTTAGTAGTAGTAAATTATTCAACCAGAACCTGACGTCTTACAGCTAGGCCTTACAGGCCTTTCTTGTTATTAACATAGTAAAAAAAGCAGGTAAAGAAATTGAAAAAATAAAACTGGGTATGAGTGACTGTGTCGGGATGCACAGTCGAGGGTTAACGCACGGGCCGCGCTTTTCATGCGTTCCTGACAATGCTGAATTTCTAACTAAGCACTGTAGGCACGTGCCTATGGGCGGCAGCGCCAGCGGGGCGGTAGTTTTTTAATAAAAGATTTGAATATATATAAGAAATCATTTAAAAAAAAACTGGAACGGAACTGTTTGTGTTTTCATTAACCAATAATACAAAACACATTATAATATTTATTAAGAAAAAAAAAACAAATTTCGGTCTGACGAGGGTGTTTGGTGTTTTGTGTGATTTAAACAAACGACCAATGACCAAATATGCACGCAATAATAGTTTTATCAACTCTTATGTATAATACGTTTATAAATGACATACTATTCATTTATTTATTTATTTAATGTTGTAATATAAACGTAAAGGTAATTTAATTTTTTAAAGGAGCGGCTGTCAGAATATTGCCTAAGGGCGGAAAATTCTTAAATCCGGTCCTGGTTACTGAGATGGCTTTTATCGCTCATATGGAGTTTCATGTGTATCATTAGATAGATTGCTAGGTTAAGATGTCTCTATTTCGACTTACCTTTTTGACCAGCATAGTTCGACATTGTATTGTTTTTCTGTTCATTTTATACTTCAACTCTCCACTTCCACTTCTCCATAACTTTCCATATCTTTCCATATGGATAAATAAAAAAAAAACAAATTGGTCCATGCCCAACTTGACGCAAAAAATGTCTATCACGTGGTATATTTAGCTTTTCGATATAAACAAAAGTTTTTTGAGCTGCAACACGGTATAAAAAATACTGATTTCGTTATCATTGGATTTTCTGTCGTATTGACGTCAAAATATATGGTTTGTATAGGAAATCATTTCTATTTTAATAGCCTGTAGTATTGCAACGCGCACTGAAATAGTCGATCGAGATCCCAAATAATATTTTACCTAACAATACTTTTTTTCAGCGATGTTGCCTGTTTATGCGGATATCCCCCAAGGTGTAACGCAACTGTGTCCCGGGGCCAGAAGGTCATTTTTCTGTCGTATGAAATACAAAGCGTCGAGTCCAGTCAAAGAGGAACCCGAATGCGGGACAAGTAACCAAAAGAGGAAAAAGCAGCAATGCTCAGGTATAACTCTCGTCCATAGACAGGATGTCCCACGACATTTCCCAAAAACTAAAAGGGTTGTTTCTGTTTCCTATTACGAGTAAGAAATCATATTAAAAAATATACTAAAATAGGTCCACCAAATATATTAATTTTATTGAAGCGACGGTGTAAATTCCCTCGCTTTTTTCTTCGCTCGCTTGCGCTCGGCCAAAGCCGGTCAGTGAAACGCAAACTAAGTAGATGTTTTTTTTTCTTTTGTGATCATTTTATTATTTACAAGGTGACGTGGCCTGGAATATATGGTAGGTTTTCTGGAGATAAGTGGACTGCCAGGTGACTTCAGGCCAACAATAGTCGATTTGCGGATTGAATTAAAATTTGCGGAATGGATAGAGAGAGATGCCAAACAGGTCGGTACTCACGGTTGGTTCGGCTGCTGGCGACTCGAAGAGAGCTCACTGTCCAGGTTCGGTCGCTGTAGTGATGCACTGACACTCAAATTTGCGGAAACGTTGTAGTAATTTTGCGGGTAAAAATGCGGGTTTATGCGGTTGCTGTGCACACGACGGCGGAGTCAAATTTTGAACTGACATTACCTACCTTCATGACATCATATTTGGGTTAGGTGAGGTAAGCGGTTGCGGGTAAGAGGGGAATATAGGTTAGAGGATGTTTAGTGCATTTCGAATACAGATGGAACTGTCAGTCTATAATATTCATGAGATTATTTTGTGTCACAAACTGGCCAAGCCACAAGGTTACAAAGCACATGAAATTATTATACAAACATCTTAGAAACAAGGCCTGAACTATTTTTAAAAGTTGTCAATATAAGCATTGTTTTTTAATAAATAAATAAAGTTCAGGGTACCTACCTAATGATACCTAATGATAATTTACTGTTCAAGGAATTTAAAATAAAATACAAATAAAAAATAAGCAAGTAGAGATGTCACAATATTTTTATTGGAACTATTCCAAAATTGTTTTAAGCCTTGTATGAAAATAACAACTTAACCTATATGTAGCGCAATTAACTTATATTGCTAGCAATTAAGAGCCGTTTGAAACGGCTCTTAAATCAAACTTAGCCAGCCAACTATAAAGATCTCGCCAGGAAAAATGATTGACACAATAAATACGTAATTGTAATGATTTCAGATCGCCGATATTCGGTTATACAGTGTACAGGGTACTTAAAGTCATGGAATGCTGCAAAAATGGGCCTCGAAGTACAGGAGGGTGATGTTGACAATGAAACGTGCAACTTATCATGCTTGGTTGCCGTTGGAAGAATGCAGCAGCCTCTCAGTAACACCCCTACAATTTATCCATCTGCACCTAATGTCAGGTCTATACAATTCATCTCAAGGCACGCCATGGATGGGAAATTCTTATTTGTCGATCAAAGGTAAGCATGACTAACGTGGCCATAAATGTTTAGGGATAGAACTAGATACTATAACGAAACCCTTATTCCCCTAATTCCCTTATTCCATCTCTAAGCGTTTCCTTCTGTCCTATGCACTGCAGGTGAATTTTACAAAATTTTATTTGCACATGGAACTCTTTATTAAAGCTAGAGCACCAATATAGAGTATATTCCTATATCCTATATTATAGTAATAGTATTTAACACAAAAGTAAATGAAACGAAATGTATTTTTTACTACTTTTCTTTTAGAGAAACATGGTCTCGCTCTGCTTGCTAACAGGTCTTAGGTCAAATTATTGAACCGCATATCATAAAACGGACATTTGTCTAAAAGCGGGTCATTTTTGCGCCCTCACAGAGGTTATAGGGACAACGGGGCATAAAATTGTAAAACAGGACTGTCCCATTCAAAATGGGATGTATGGTCAGGTCGATCATGACATTACATTTTTATCTCATAGGTGCCCTATATAAAGATATTTACTATCAATCACACCTTACTAAACATTGCGCTTCTTTTAGGTTTCACTGCTTTATTTCATCATAAGGATAATTTCTGCAAGAATGAACCTCTTTCCGGGCTCGCCTCGCTAAAATAATGTATTTCTCGGTCCTGTTAATTAACCTCCGCGGTTAGTTTATGTTACTCGATATTACGGTCATGGGGGCACAATTCTTCAGATTTGGTAAATATCAGAAACTGCTAGGTTTGGCTTTATTTTGTAGCAGATATCAGAAAATACATTAATCGACCTTTTAATGACAATAAGATATCACATTTTTTACTTTTAGTAAGTAGCATATCTTAGGCCTTGTTATTTTATTCGTTCAAATTTTTGTTATATAATTTATTTAGCTGTTTCCACATTAAATATTCAAAAGGATTTGCCCTTGGTATACTATGTTTACAAGGCGAGGAACCTAAAGAAGGGCAGGGCAAGTTGTAATGACACTTTTTAGCGTCTCTTCATTCATGAACATTGGAATCTACCATTCTCGTCCTATGTCGTTCTCGTCCTATGTAGTATGAATCTCTCTCAAATCTCGGTATGAATGGTAACCAACTTCACACATCCTATTGAGCTAAAATTTGATACATTTTAATATATTTGATTATGGGTCACGTAGGTCCCCATCTGTAGGACTTTCAGATTGCCCGAGCGCCTAAGATATAACGCGTAAGGTACATTTCATGCGCAGGTACCTACCTATATTTAATTAAGTACAATAATTCGGGTACGCAACAACTTATTATCGAGGTCATCCCGCCTCAACCTTCAAACTTGTTAGGGGACCAGTTTAGCCTAACAAAAATGAAAGTCAGGAACCAAAATTGTCATTGTGTAGGATAGATTTCTAATCAAACTGAGACGCTCTATTGAAAACCTGAACTAACAATAGCAATTATAACGTATTTTACGAATTGAATTCTGAAAAACAAATTGCAGTCACAAGGCGCAAGTCAAGTCAAAGATTTACAAGTCAACCACCAGCTGAGCAATACAAAAAGCAACTACTTGCAAATAAACACTCTGAAGAAACTTTCTATTATATGGACATGATCCTAAATTAAGTCATATTAGCACCAGCACACCTGCCATGGATCATTAAGATTAAGACACTGAGCGATTCGGAGGTTACCATAACCTCCGAATCGCTCTGTGGCTTTAGGCCTATGCTACTGCACACTTCCAACACAAACTTTCAGTTCAATCACAATCAAATTCAGTTCAGTTCAGTACAAAGAGGTTTCAAGACATCCTTCCACCCTCATCAGCAACACCCGAGCCAAGTAAGCGCATAACTGCCCGTTTCCTCTCATAAAATTCCTATCGCAAGATTTCCATTATATAATAGTTTATATTGCTTTGTACCCTTCAAATAAACTTGAAACTAGTCTCTTATTCATTGCCATTCATTATTCATTCATTCATTATTGCTAATTCATTATTGCTTATAAATTATTCATTCATTGTTTTACTTTATTTTGTTTTTAATATTGTAAATTTATTATAACCAAATCAAGTCTTTTGGTGTGATATTTGTCTGTCCGTACCACGTGTGATAGCTAGGCAACAAATAATATAATTTATTGAGTACCATAAGAAATAAAACTATTAATGCAATTATAAGAAAAAAAATATATAAGTACTACCGGAACGGCGCGTAGCGTAGCTCCTATGAAACGACTCCAATTGCGAAATGTTTGTGATGTCAGATCTCAATTACTTCACCACCGATTATAAAGTTTTAATTGAACTAAAATAAAAAATACTAGGTCGTGACGATGCCGGAATTTTAAAATTCGATTTAATAATTAAGTTATGATTAAAAATATTGCTCACTTTATATTTGTGGTAGATTCGTGGCGATCGTGGTAGTTTAGTGGTTAAGGCGTTGGACTATTGACCGCGGGTCGCTGGTTCGAATACGCAGATAGTCATACCATATTTTTAACGCTTCATTACCACCATCTTCCCCGACTTTAGCAAAGACACATTTGGTCTAGTTGAGTAGGGCCCAAAATAATTGTATATAGCCTAGGTCATTGCAATTGTTTTTTTTTAAATATTTTTTTAATATTCGAATTTTAGAAAAAAATATTAATTTAAAGTTTGCATTTCTCAGCTCGTATATGCTGCTAACATAGGTTTCACCTCTGCGACTGGTCGAGTGCCTTTTTTTAGGTCACAATATTGCATTGACCCTAAACCGGACTGAACACCATAAGGACTTATGACTAGAATGTAAGAACCATGAAGCTAGTAAGCCGTCTCACTGGATCTGGTATTTTGACTTTCATATTAAACCTGAATTCTGTTGGATAAATTAAATCAAAATTAAAGTGATAAAATATTGTGTTCTAGAAAATATTTTTAAAAACGTCTTTCTCTCGAAATTTAGAATAAGATTTTTTCAAATGATAGTTATTTTTTTATTCCAGGGCTACACTGATTTTAGGCTATCTGCCACAGGAGTTATTAGGAACGAGCATGTATGAGTATTATCACCATGAAGATATTCCCGGACTAGCAGAAGCCCATAAAACAGCATTACTATACTCAAATAAAGTAACATCAACATTGCCATACCGAATGAGATCAAAACAGGGCAATTATATTCGTTTGCAAAGTGAATGGAAATCTTTCAAGAATCCATGGACCAAAGATGTTGAGTATTTGATATCTAAGAATACTGTTATACTTAATCAACTATCAAGTGCCGATAGTAAGATAAATCATAGAGAAGACCATATGAACAACACACCACAAAATTTCAACTTTTTTAATCAATGTGAGTATCAATCATAGCTATTGAAACCTATTATTCATTAGTAGTCAGTTATAAAATATAAATTCATCCGTCAACGCAAAAGAATGTTCTGTACCACCTTCTAAATATTATAACATTGAAATATTATGTCCGTGTTTATTTATGTATTTATTAATTGGGATTACCCAACAGAAATTGTATACAATACAGGCAATGACGTAAAAAAGAATAATATTTAAATATATTAAAAATATTAATAGTATTTAATATGATAAAATCAATAAGAAAAAAAAATAAATTAAAAAAATACAAAAAAGAACATGAAATACACCAATTTAGGCTTTGATTATTTATATATATAAAAACAAATATAAAAAAAGAATATATTACGGAATTAAGCTAGGTATTTTGTCCGTGATTATGTGCATTGGCAGCACCAGATCTAGGGGGGGGGCACACAACAAGGCACCTGTCCTGGGCGAAAACTTAAGGGGGCGCAAAATTCATGTTTTAAAAAAAAATGTTTCATTAAAGATTCTATTATTTAGGGTACCCTGTAATATCGATTGTTCATTTGATTTTGAAACGCAGCCTAAGATGATTTTTAAACGTATCATAAGTTGATGACGCGTATGTGCGTGTAATGTGTAAACTAAGAATAAACAAGATTTTCCACGAAAAAAATACTCGTTATTAGGAACAGGCCTTCACGCAGTGGGGATAAATAAATATGTGTATATTAATTTTATATTGTGCATTGGTATAGTATTTTAAAACAGCGTTGCGAAACTTTTAACGAGTTATTGAAAAAAAGTCAATTTGGGAAAAGTTAGTATTAAATAAATCACAAATTCAGTAAATCGGATGCAGCCCCTCCTCCCCTCTCATATTTTGTTACGTAGGTAACTCTTTATATCAATAGAAATTAATAATTATTGTTGCGGTGGTAAAATTTATTTTAAATTGAATAGTCTATGACAGCTGGCATTATTTTAGCCTCAATTGCTACAAAAATAAAATATTTAAGTTCTACATCAGAATAGATCTATATAGTAACTAGCTGACCCGGCCACGCGTTGCTGTGGCTAAAGTTTTTGTTATATTACATTATAGTAAACAATCTAAGAGGAACAATAAGAGAACATCAGTCACGGAGTCCACTATGCTTTTTCACACAGATGGTATTTGTAAAAAAATATGCTGATCTCCTTATTTGACTTTCTACTACTATAACCCTTTAGTACAATGAAATTATTTACGAACAAAGACGAAAATGTTGATGTTGGTATACAAATTCACTGGATTGAGATTTGAAGGGGAAGTACGTTGAACACAATTAATTAAAATGTTCTTACACTTGATACTAAGCAGAAATCAATAGGTAAAAAATAAAAATTTATCAGATTTATTATTTCCATTTAATTTTATAACAAATATAAGTATATTACAGTATAATTAATACAGTAAATAACATGTGACGCTTAAACTCATGAATGAGGTAGGCAAGGCAGACAGTCTTAAACTTTTAAACATTAATATCTTTTTTTTTGAATTATAAATACTTTCAATTTCAATTTAATTTAACACCAATCGGTGCACAATGTTTTTGGTTAACCTGTCTTTAGCTAACACAAATAGATTCGACGGTTTCCCAACACGTGAACACGCAACATATAGTTGCCCATGAGAAAAACATGGATTTTCCAAATCTAAACCACAAATGGACATTGTTTGACCTTGAGATTTATTTATAGACATGGCGAAAGCTAAACGAATTGGAAACTGTAGCCTTTTGAAGGGTATGGTAGAATCTGATGGTATCATCGGAATACGTGGCAGCAGGACCACTTTTCCTTTAAACTTCCCAGCCAAAATGGTTGCTTCAAGAATGTTTCCGGTGATCTTTTTGATGACCAAACGCGTACCGTTACATAATTGAGGTGGATTCAAATTACGGAGGAGAATAATAGGGGAACCAATCTTTAATCGAAGATTATGTGGTGGCATTCCAGGGATATCTAATGAATTTAAAAATTCAATCGGAAAATTTACACTTTCATTTTCATCAACAACAGTATCGATTGATTTAAAAGACATCAGATCGCCTGGTAACAACTGTTGTATCTGGAAGTTAATTTCGTCAACATCAACGTTTTTGGCTGCCAAAATCGCCCGTTGACTAAGCCATTCATGATTCAAATAATTATTCTGTATATCCGGGAAAATACTCTGAATCAATTCAGTTTTATCCTGAACAACAGTGCAATAATTGTCTGGTAGTTTAATGCATTGCGTATTTGGTTGCAGTTTTATTTTACCGTTCCCAATATCTAGTAGTTGTTCGGAAAATATTAGTGCTGATGGATCATTTTGCAATTGTACTCGCATATTTATGGTCAATCGAAGTGTTTCAACACTTCGCCATAAGAATGATTGTTTCAAACATGCATTAATCTCATCCGCGAAAGTAGAGCGAGGTATAACCGGTAAGGTCTGCCGGAAGTCACCAGACAAAAGTAAGATAGCACCACCGAAAAGTTTATTATTGCTGTTTAAATCTTGCATAGTTCTGTTTAATGCTTCAAGTGAATATTTGTGTGCCATTGTGCACTCATCCCAAATTATTATAGAACTCTTCCGCAACACTGCAGCTATTCCACTATTCTTTTCGATGTTACACATTGCATCTGGTTTATTATGAACGTCCAATGGCAGCTTGAATGTTGAATGTGCTGTTCGCCCACCATCCAGTAAAGTAGCCGCAATGCCTGACGATGCTAATGCTAATGCGATTTTTTGTTGCGACCGTATTTTGGCAAGAATCAACGATATTAAAAATGTCTTACCGGTTCCACCGGGTGCATCCAAGAAAAAAAAAACGCCTTGTTCAGCAGCAACAGCCAGCATAATCCGATCATAAATAATTTTTTGTTCTGCTGTCAGTAATGGTTCACTGTTCATGATAATTGTTGCTAAACTTCCACGGTCATATTGATTTTCTCGTTGTAAATCGGTATTGACTAAGTCGGTGGCTGGACGATTAGGTGATGGCATACCATAATGATTAAGTGGTAAATTTGAAATAAGAACACATAAATCCTCGATCAAGACCAATGCTTCATTGTACATCTCTGGTGTATAATCTATGTTTTGGCATTGATTTGTTTGTCTAATTCGGTGCAAGATGTCTTCTGTCATACAATTTTTATATTTTTCCCACAAAGTTTGTGCTTGCGAGGAATAACATGTCGCCAAAATAATTGCAAACAACTGACGAATGTTATTCGGTGTTGATGTCAACGCAGCATCAGCAAGCGTTAAGTCCCAATGGTTATCGTCTTCTAGCAATTGCAGTTCACGACATGCATCCTGGTATGTATTGAATACTCGACCATTAGCTGTTCGTAAAAATTCAAAAGACGTTGGTCCGGGAACATTCACCAATAACAAACGTAAATAGAAGCACTCACGTTGCTTTGGATGTACCGTGTAAAGTCTCCCCAATGTCTTAGCTTTGAATATGCCTGTAATGGAAGGATGTGGTTTTCCTTGTTTCCGTGGCTCCCATTTTTTACTGGATTTGTTCCATGTGAAATAACGTGGAACATCACCATACACCAATGTCTTCGCGAATTGGCCAAAAACATCAGGTTTTTGACACAATGTAAAAAATTCAGTTAGAGTCGTTTTCGGAGCTTCGAACGCTCTTTGGAGAACATTTTCTTCAGTGAAGTATACACGTTGACCGTTTTCAAGATGTATTGCCAGATGTTGGACAGCAGGATCTCTTTCGTGGATGGAAAAGCTGAGAATATGCCAAATAGCTTCATTGCTGCTAATGTATCTGCCCATTTGGTATCGTGCTATTTCGTCATTTTTATTTATGTTTTTTACTTCAAATATGGCCAAATCACTGCCTTTGTTTACATATTTACAAATATACTTAATTGATTTAACAGAACTGCAAAGCTCAACATTGATATGAGCTTTGTAAGTTTTTGAAAGTAGTGGTGGGTATGGTACCACCCACTGATTATCAAACTCAACTTGATTTGGAAAGTTCGGCAGTCGCATTGTAAATGTGTGGCCACCATTCTCAGTACTTCTGCGGCGATACATTGGATAACCATCAATATCCGTGATCGTGTCATTCGTATGCGGCTTTGGGAAGTTTTTTTTACATTTTCCATTTTCCATGCACGGTGAGGTCATGTTGAAAACACCGCATGGCCCATGGATCATGTGTTTGGTGACAATATCAAATAATTCTTGATCAATTAATGGGTCTGGAATTTCGGCTGAAATTATTTGATCGATTTCTTCAGGACGGATTCTATCTTTAAGCCAAACCAAAATGTGGGCATGAGGCAAACCTCGCTTTTGCCACTCTATCGTATACAGCCAACAACGTGTGATACCAAAAATTGTATATTTAACAATAAAATCAATTAAGGATTTCAATTTTTGTTTAAACACACGTGCAGTTAAATCATGACGATGAATGGCTTGTTGTCCTGGCAATAGTAAAGTTTGTATCTCTTCCCAATTCGGATTACATGTGAATGTAATAAATAAATCCGGTCGGCCGTAATGACGTACGTAAGTCATCGCATCTTGTATGTATTCCTGCATGTTCCGTGGACTGCCGATGTAGCTTGAAGGTAAAATGAAAGCATTACCGATGTCATTGGGATTTAAATTTCCATCGATGTTTCCAGCAACAGCATCTCGTAAGTGAATATATTATTCCGATCGTAGTTTTGACGTTTGCGTTTTGACGTTTGCCGCTCGCGTTGTTGAGGTTAGATTTTTTCGGTGGCATTTGACTGAAAATAATAATTTTCTTGTTCTTATGATATTCTCTTGAAGACGTTCGTTACACTGTTCTTGAGATTCTTGTGCATGACCTGCTGTCCTGATTATTTGAGCTGGATTTCTTGATTCAATTTGTTCTGCCAACTGATGGGCTCTTTTAATACGTTTGCGTCGAATAACTGTCACTGTCAAATAATAACAGACATTAGCGCCATCAACCCAGTCGAAAGGTATCGACATCTGTCAGTTTTATGACTGCCAAATAATAACAGACAAATAATTAGCGATAAATTAAAATTGCGACTATAATTTGAGATTTAAACTATCCTATCTCTCAAGTGCACATCGAACTGCACATGGTGTTCAAATTTTATTATAATCGGTTAAGTGGTTCAGCCGTCCATTGAGGACAAACATTGTGACACGAGATTTATATATATTAAGATTGATAATTATGCAATTTTTATAATATTATTCCAGTATATGATCGAGATATGCAGATAATAATCAGCAGTCACGTGGAATCAAGTAAAATTGGGAGCAAAATAGCTGAAGAAATACTGGAATCTCAAAGAAGATGTGGAGATGCTTCTTCTGGATGTAACTCGGTTTCCAATTCTCCGGACTTAGCACTGTCGTCGACATTCAACATATCGCCGGAGGTAAAAGTATATTTCCTCGTAGACTATTCTATACATCGATAAATAGGTGTTTCATTCCGCACGTGTTATGATACACTTTTATTTATTTTAATTCATCACACTTTACTTCATCAACACTAATTCATCATACAATACTGGAGGCAATAGTGTCAAACCATAAAATGCCTAAGTATTGCTTAGAGAAAATATATTTCCAGTACTGCCCTTACAAGCACCGGCACAATTCGATCTGAAAGGCTGTGCCTATAGAGCTTATGCAGCTGAAGCTGCAAATAAATCTGCTACAATTTCCCCCAAAATGGCAAAAAAAAATCCACGTCATTAAGTCCTATTACAACAATCACAAATCTTGTGACTGCTCGCCTAACTCTGTCCTTCACTCTTGCAGCATTTAACGTGCATACGCTTTGCTTGCAGCACTCGACATAGGTTGTTAAGCTCCCTATCTAAGGGCCTTTTCGGCACAGGAGTCACCTATCTACGCAAATTATAATTAAATGAAATAGTAGTCTTGTTATGCATTTCATTTAAATTATTTTTCGTTACTCCAATTTGTATATTTCAAATGTATACGCAATTCGTCAAGTCGGTCAAGATTTGTGTATATCATAATTCAATAACATCTAATGTAAATAAAATGAAAATTTTATTATATATAAAAATAAAATAATATATTTTTAATAATATAAAACTTTATTATAATGCCTTAGGATTTTATAAAATATTAATGTGATATAAAATACATTATATAATGCGTTTCATTTGCTTCTCCAATAATCCAAATAATGCTCTACGATTCCTCATTTCTCTAACTTGTAAAATAAATTTACCTGAAAAAAAATGTGATTAAAATATTTAACTTTTTATCGTTCATGAAAATTACTATACACCGTGTCCCAAGACCATACCCGATTAAAAAAACAGTTAATTGACTATGCGGGTTCAATCATGATTTGTTTTGACGTATTTTACACGAGCGGTTTGATAAAATTAACAAATTTGAGCATGAATTATTTTCACATTTTTTAATACAATTTCTTTACGCGTAATAGGGAACATAAACACCCATTCGAGAATGGTCTTAGGATAACCTGTATGTAAGTTTTTTTTTATATAAATATTTTTTTTTCTTTATTAACTGCAGATTAAAAACTTAAAATCTGTTTTTAGATAGTTAGTAATAATATTCACTTCGTTTTTGTCACACTTTACTCTACAACCATGTAAATCTGAAAATAGGTATAGTGTATTCATTTTGTGGATCATTTGTTGCAACTTAACACATTGCCTGTAAATAAAACTGAGATTGAAACCTATGAATTTCTCACTATCTATGCATCTCTCGGTACTGAAAATGGCATGATCTTCCCATGACAAACATGAAACTATTTTCCAGAATCAATGTAAATAATTTCAGCAAAAAGGTACCTTGCTACACGCCACATTCCCATTAGATATAATGATCAGGCAACATGTAGTATAATCGTGCACAGGTTTTTTTGGTTTATAATTAATATATGTAAATAATAATTATAATATTATTTTTTTAGCTCTTACTATCACTATATATGTTTCAAAGAATATTCAACCATAATTTTGTTGAGAATAAGTTTGAAAAGTAATTTTCATACAAATACTATGAACGTTTGTAAGAAAAATAATTGCATGTAAATTGGTCAACCCGTTGGGTTTTATCATGAGATGAAGCGACACAGAAAAATCAGATGATTTGAAAATGGTGATGGGAGCATCGCTCCCTAAATCTATAGTAAATTTAAGTTGAAAGGAATAAAATATATTATGAATATTCATTGCAAGAATTTTGAATATTGTTTTTTACGTCCAATTATTATATTTTAATATTCTTATTAGCATTTTAATTTCTAGGCTGAGATCTCATCACGGTCTTCGCCGATAGACAACGCACTGAGAGAAAATTCACAGATCATCACTCGATTGAATGGGAAAGTTTTACCACAATTTAGCCAGGTCCGTAACAATGTCACTTTAGCATCTGCCAGTAATCGCAGTGGCTCTGCGGATGACGAGATGTTGGAGATAATTGTAAGTTCCGGAATAGCTGATGCCAATCTCCCGAATACGGCCACTACGTCAGAAGGGAACGATGAAGCTGCAATGGCGGTCATCATGAGTTTACTTGAAGCTGATGCTGGCTTGGGAGGACCAGTTGATTTTTCGGGAATTCCTTGGCCATTACCCTAGATCAATTATTTTTATATTATGCCTAATTCACAATATAATTCGTTCAATACATTCACAATTGAATTTTGCCTGAGGTTAGAATTAATTTTTTTCCATGTTTTTGGAATTGGTAGGAAAGCTATTTTCATTGTTTCATAATGCGAAAGAAATTATAAATTTCAGTTAGCGGCAATATTTTTTTAAATAGAAGTGTATTTTTAAATGTTGAACTTTTATGGAGTTATCAACATTTTTCTTTTAAAAAATCTAAATATTGGACCCAAGCATTGAATGTAGTATCATACTTTTATTGGTCGAATTCTCTTCTAACGATGTGCATAAATACCTATTTTGTTGTAACATAAAGTTATTAAATGGTGGCTTTTTAGTTGGAATGGTGTATTAATATAGTACAATTTACAGGGTTTTTAATAGAGGTCGGTTAAAATGTAAGAATAATAAATTTATAATAATATTAAATTTCTTTATTTTCAATGTATTAAATTTAGTAGTAAGTAGGGTTTTTCCATAATTTGTTTAAGCCACTGTCTATGATGGCATCTTCCCGTCTTTTGCTGTCATAGTCCATGTCTCTCCAGCTGTCCTAATGTTGGCATTTTTTCGTTTTTTCCTTGACCTTCATTTGTTATGTTACCTAACATTGTCTATGTCTGATGGCATGTGCTCTCCATTATTATCTTTTATAGTTTTTGGCATACCTGTTGCTATTTATTTATTTTAAAGTTAATACCCATGTTTGATATCCCTAAAAAACTATTGGTAAAAGATATGTACCAATTACATTCCTTTTAGGTTTTACTTTCAGAACTCCGTAAAATTACTGGAAAGCCTTTTTACCATCTGTGTCAGCCATATGAAACACTGTTTTCAGTCATTTTTGCTTCAAAATGATTTAATGGATTATGAAGCATTTAAAAGTGCCATGACATGACCGAATTTCAGCGCATCAGTCGAAAAAATCAATAACATGACTTCGAGAGCTTTTATTGGCTCTATCATATTAGTTATCGCAAAAAATATCTATTTCCAAGCTCACCACAATCCCTGCTGTACAAAGATTTTCACTTCAGCTGGTTAAATGGTCCACATGTGAGCCACATATCATTTCAGTTAGCTACCCAAGAAAATGACAGTACAGACTATGTGAAAGCTGCCAACAAAAATATACAACATTTTGGCAAAGCGAAGCAAACACCCCCCCCCCCCCACCTCAGCCGCAAGCGACCAAATACAATTAGTTCTGGATGTGGAATTTTTCCATGCGTCATTACCATTGTTTTGCCGCAAAAGTCGAGAGTCGCCGATGGCCAATGAAGCAGTGAGAGTGTTAATACCATTAGCTACTAGGCTGAAATTTAATTGCATACTAATATGGTGCCTAAAAGTTATGTGTTTTATAGTTTGAGCATTTGAGATTACGCTTAAATGTTCTGTTTTATAGAAATGATAAATCTTAATTCATTATATTAATTAAATCAGTATTACCCGTTTTTCGGAATCTCGCATTATTCAATTTACTCAAAATCAAAATCTTAAATTGCGAAAATTTACATACCACATGAAACTAAGTATAAAGTAACCCATGCGTATAACACATGTGTGTAGTACTTTTGGTTTTTTTTTCTATAAAAAACAGATGTTTTATTGTTAGAAAAGTAAAATTAATATAATAGTTTGAGTAATTAGTAGTTTAAAAAGTAAATTTCTGTTTTTTTTTTATATTTTAAAGAATGTAAAAAAATACAATGTGTCCCAGTTTTAAGTGACCGGCCATTTGCATTGATTGAAAAAATAAATAAAAGGGGATCTCTTTTTAATCCGTAGCTCCCTAAGGGATGAATCGATTTTAATTATATTATTACTTTTTTTTTGTTTGAAAGGTGACTTGATTTAGAGTGTTCTTAGCTTTGATTCAAGAAAATCTGTTTAGCCATTTGTGTGTCAGGGCTATAGCAGTTAGAGCTCATGTATTTATGTAGTAACAATTGGAAAAAGTAATTTTGTGTAAATTTTATTAATTTCTTTGCTTAAACAAAGGAGCATGTTTGTAATTATTTATCTTAAACTTTATAAAAGGTAAGGAATAATCGGTCCAAATAATGTTTTCGGATATTGTACATTTTATCGGGTAAAATAATAACATAAAATATAAAATAATAACTACCATAAAACACACTCAGTGGGACTTTCTAAGATTTAGATTGCATTTATATATTTTTTTTGTTTACTTTGTTTTTTTGTCCAAAATCTTCTGACTTTGGGATTTTTAAATTTGAATAGTTAAAACAATATAATCATAATAAAATAAACAACTTGAAAGATAACTCAATAAAAAATGGCTGAATTCATATTTATTTTTTATTTAAGAGATCGACCTTTTAAAGTTTTTACAAATAATTTTAGGTAACGTCTGATCACTTGAAATAGGGACACTTTATGTTTATAATATCATTTTATTACCTACCACTGTTTCTATAGTATTGTCCAATTCACTCAAGTGTTACTCAAATTTATTAATATTGAGTGCAACCGGCATCAGCTTAAATGTTGCCTTTGGGTGCGAAATGGAATAAAATAGTTTCAGTGACTATATATTTTTGGTCTTTTTTTGAGACTGAAATTCAAGTCCACAGGTGCATTTGAAAAACGTACCGCTACTATATACGTACGTATGCATATACTAGCAGAAGCTAAAATGTTTTTGTGAATATTCGGCCATGCTTACCATTGAAATACAATGTATTACAAAATTCACGATTTAAAATTTATTAGCAAAAATGCTGTTATATTATTATCAAAAGGGCAAAACTTTTTGTATATTAACAAAACTATACGATTAATGTCCTTAATATTATAAAAAGTGCATAATATAAAAATAGGTAAAAAATATTTTCAGGCTGATTCAATCTATTCAATCCCTAAGTCAAAGACCAACTTATCGAATACTAGCTATAATAGAATTATATTGCTTTAAATACGAGACGGATATTATTATTATTATTTTAGGTTAAATAGAACACTATAAGAATTTTGAAAAAATCTTTTTTCATATTGTTTTTTTTTTGCCAGATTGGGTAATAATGGGACCTGAGATATTGTAATTTATATATTATTTATTATGAAAAATATTTATCATCATTTAAAATTTATTTTGTAAGAATGTTTCTTTATGTGATAATTTTCAAGGTGTAATCATGTACCATATTATTAAACTGGAAATATAATTATCAATTTTACGGTATTACTGTAATATGATTTTAATGGTATTTTACGGTAATGTTTATTATTTTTTTCATATTTAAGTAGCTGAATTTACCTACAAGCTTGTGTAATGGATTTGTAGATTTAAAAAAATATATTTTAGACAAACATTGTTTGCGAAAAGATTATTAAAGAATGCCATAAAAATTGTTGTACATTTTTCAATATCTTCAAAATTATCAGTGGCTCAATTAATAACCTAACCTGTACTTGGAATTAATTTGTTTAACAATCACTTTCTACCTACCAACTGGCATCCGGGAAAAAATGAAGAGAACCATCGGCTTTAGGTACGAAGACCATAAGACTGTCCCAAACTGATGTGCTAGGTTCATTATTAGTTTTTTTTAGCACACAGTCGACTACCATATTGAGCAATTGTGAGTGTTGCGAAGTTAGATTAGTCTATTTAATAGGAGCGACCTCTGATGCACTAATATTGTATGAGATCAGATGCGTATGTCCAAGGCATTCCATCTCATAAGCGATGAACTCCATTTATGGCCCCAGACTGCGATAAGGAAGCTTCAGCCGATCGAAAGAGAAAGTTCTCAGGGTTTAAATAGTTTACTCCGGGTCACTGCTGGCTTTAGTGCATCTACGCAATTGTGAAAGATGGCCTCACGCATTGTCACATTAGTACGCATCTAAGCTTAAAAGATAACTCTAACCATTAGAAAATGCATGCCCCCTCATTTTAGAAACAAACTAACACAATTATGCATAAAGAAATATACTTAAAGAAATCTATCCCCCAACGTAAAGAAATTGGAATATCTAGAAGCACCAAGAAATTGATTATTTCGAAATGTCTAGGTACTTAATAATAAGGGTATATAATTTCTGAATGAATTTCCTATTGTTAAATCAATACCGAAACAATTTTTTTTTAAACTTATGTTAACATAATATATACTTGTATATATAACTTGTAAGCTCTTGCTCCTGTGGTTATGATTGTCACTGCTGGCATATAAGTACATGGTTTTTAATCAATTTCTTGTAGTACATAATAAATGAAGGTAGGAAACCGCAAATAATAAAATAACAATTTATAAGCGACGAATACCACTTAATATGATTTGCTGTATGGTGGCGTTTTCACTTGCAGAAAGGACCATTTATTTATCTACATACATTAATGTTTCAGTTTTTCTTTATCTTTTTTTTTCTTCAAAAAAAAGTACTATTGTCCATTACAAGTACCTACACTGGCATAAATCTGTCATTTAATCTCCATTTGCATACACATCTAAATGAAGAACAAATTTCCCTCTCCTGCTCGGATGACTGTAGTATTAGTAGCTCCTGCAATATATTTGTTTCTGTTCTTCAGTAGTCTTTTATCTTTTGTAGGTATAATAATATAAGTTACAGCTTATGGGAGTTAAACCAGAAAAGGCTAAATAACTGAAAATGAAAATTGAAATACACTTTTTTTACACATTTATAGGATAAACGAAATATCAAGCTATTCAATCACATCAATTACTTCCATCGCAAAATAAAACGATATAAATGCAGTTACTTAGTGTGATTATACTTGAACCAACGATCTTTTAACACATAAAGATACAGCAATTAAGGGTGAAAAATGCACCACGCCTAAGTACGCCACTTTGCGTCGAGTACACTCCTCGCTTGGAGTGACTTATCGCATACGTCATCGCGATAAGTCTCTATCCAGCATGACGAAGTGTTGCTGCGCGCGGAAGGGCGCGGGCATTCTACTGGTGACGGATTTTTACAAGGTCGATTTGTATGACATCCCTTATTTATATGTTTTAAAAGATCGTTGACTTGAGCACATAAAGAAAGCTAAAAAAGACACGCTGATTGTGTTCATAGTAAAATAAAATGATATAAATGCAGTGATAGTATTCATAGTAAAACAGATTATAAATGCAGCGAGTGTGATTACATGTGTTTTCTTAAATGAAGCATCAAACTTCGAGTTTGAGAAATTGACGGGGACCTATTTTTAACTTTTTAAATATTTCAGTTTTCGTAAGGCAGATATATTGATATGTGAGTAAAACATTTGAAAATAAGTGTGACTCAAGACTTCTATGACATAGTACGAGAAAGTCTAACAAAATCGTATTATTGCAGTCATAATATCCGTTTCACAAGAAAACAAGACATTTCCGCTTCACTTATTTACTAATGTTAAAGTTAGGTCTAACTTAATACTTGCATTTTTTGCATCAACAGTTTTATTTATTAGTTTATTTATTTCATTTATTAGCACAACAACTGGTAATAACTAATTTATAAATACGTAATTGCCATTATGAATACACTCTTTCTAGTACCCAGAGGACCTTTTAAAATAGCTTCAGCATGAAATTGTACGCTTACAATTAACATTATGAACGGATTTGATCTAGTGCCATTAGGGGAGGTATATTGTTTAATTTAGAAAAACCAATTTTTCCCACCCCTAGGATCAATGGTTGTTGCTATCAAACATGTTTAAAGTTTTAGGCCCATATCTAAGGAATAATATAAAATTTAAATGAATGCAAAACTTATATACTAAGAAAGGTAAAGCAAATTGCCGTTTTTCGAATAAACTCCCCCATTCCCGCCCACTTGTCTGATTTTTCCCATTAACAAACTTGCCTGCGATTTTGTACCCTTAAATTTTATGTATCAATTTGAAAGTGACAGGTGTAAAAATTACGACAGTTATCGTGTTCAAGAAAGTGATTTAGATAGATATATATAATTAATTTATAAATAAACTTTTTATCTGGGGGTGGTTTTGGGTTTTAGGGGATGTGAAACGGGAAGATATGTCGAAATTTTCCGGAAGTCATGCCTATTGCAATAAGTAGCTTTCTTTCTGGCTCAGAAAAAATGACTATTTTTTGTATATTCATCTTATCCTTATTACTACGTGCAAATATATCGTATGCATGCGAATATCGTAAGTAAGGTTTTCAAGTAATACTTAATGTAAAAACATCCCAATTCTAGTTAAGTACAGTATTATCATCAGAGAAGACTATTTTTACGAGAAATACAATCTTAATTAACTTAAGTAATTATACAAAAAAACAAAGTATGTAGATTTTTTTAAAACTTGTTTTGGCACTCCTGAAAAGATGCTAAAAATGACTTAGGATATTATTCGTTGAGGGTGTCGATTTGTTGACGTTACAACTTTAACATAAGCGACTTCGAATCATCGTAACACGCTAATATCAACCTAATGACACCTATATTTTAAGAACAAAGCTGGATGGGCCAAATATTAACATGCAATTAATATAAATTAATTATCCTAAAAAGACTTCCCCGCTGATATTTTGACCTTGCAATGCATGCTAGGTAAATCCCTCGAGGGAACCCCGATGACGTCACGGTGAAATCCTCTTACGAAATCTTACGTAAAGAAGCGACACGTGTGCTTTGTTTAAATCGTCATCCGGGGGTTTTTAAACAGGTGCGAAATAAAGGTGTTTCCCACATCCCTTATCATTTAAAGATATTGTGGTTTGTTTAAAGTTATAGCTTGGCGTAGAGTGTAAGTACGATTTAAGAACTCATATAATTGTGTTAGTACAATTATATAAGTAATAATATTGGCATATAATGGCTTGAGAACTGTCAGAACTCCTAAAATAAGTAGGAATTATGATTTAATGTAAAATATCTGACTATCAATGTATTCTTAAAGTGTTATATGTCATAAAGGATTACTTAAGCTAGATATAAGTTGATTTATATAGAAAGGAAAATCTGTATATTTTCATATGAAATTAAGTAATAAAAAAAATCGGGATTATGAAGTCCGCTTAAGGTAAAGTCCCGACTACGCGTTAGAAATTTATCTAAGCGATCGATCTAAACGATTATTTCAAAGAACAATATATTTAAGTAGGTAGATAGGTGGTTACACTGCCAATCAATACAGAGAAGTAGAAATCTGGGTAAAGCAACTGCCCGATATTTTGAGGCTTACAATTCCTTCAATTAAGCTAAGAATATACCAATCAGAAGATCAATAATTTTTAGTCATTGTAATTTTTTAGTATTTTAGCTAATTTAATAGTTTGACAAATTGCACACTATTGCACTAATCACATAATCATTTAGAAATATTTATTTGCTTTTAATATTGTTTTAAAGTTGCATGTAAAGGCAGCAAACGCCGAATTAAAGTCTCTTAAATCATAGCCTTAATAATGAACAAAATATAATGCTTATTAACGTACAGTAATTAACGCACAATAATAACATTTTAAAAACGAAACAATATATACTTTTGGTGAAAAAATTTACCTATTAATAAATTGAACTAAAACAATGTGAATTAAACAAATTAAAAAAAATGCTAATTAAACAAAGCATTCTTACACAAAATTTTATAATAATTCAATATATATTATATGCTATACACTATTTTCCCATCACTATTGTGCCCATAGGCAACAGCGGCTTACGTGTGACGGTGTTGGTTATGGACGGCAGTGACGTTTAATTATAATATTTACGAAGGGAATGATTTTTGGCGTTTGTATAGTGTTAGTTTATTTTAAAGTCGATATGTAAATAATAATCGTGGAGTTTATTAGTGGTCCGGATAATTTAAATTTCGCCGAAATTATGGTAATTTGCAAGTAAGGCAAAGTTATAAAAGTTGTCAAACGTAATTTGAAAGTTATATGCTCACTACACAGAATATCGGTATTATGGTGAGCAAAATTCAATAAATTCATTATTTTTTCATGATAAATTATATGCTCACTACACAGAATATTGGTATTATGGTGAGCAAAATTCAATAAATCCATTATTTTTTCATGATAAAATGTGTTAATCTTGTCAAAACAGTCATGCTGCATTCTTCTATTCTATATGTAGACCAACTATGTCTATTTCTGATTTAATTAAGTCCCAAAATGTTTTCTCAGTCTAAATATTTTTTACGATTATTTACTTTTTCTTATTTTATTGATATTTAAATATTCTGTCTTATTGATTTTGAGATAGTAGGCTGTAGGAATGTGGAAAAGTTACTACTCATAGGGTTCTCTTCTGAGGACCTAATAATTTACTTTATAATGTCATCCAATAATGCGAAAGTCTGTTTGTCGGTTACGTTTTCACTTTTAAATCACTGAATCGATTTTAATGAAATTTGGTATAGAAATAGCTTGAACACTGGATAATGATTTCTCAATTCGCTCCTTTGTGTGCTAAAATTAAAGCTTTGAGCACCAATTATGGTGTTGTTAAGTCTTTCAATATAATGCAAGTTCCAAGGAAATTAACTTCAACATTTCCTTATTAAGTTAATATTTTCACTAGCTCTGGAGAAATGGTAATTATTTCAATGAAAATTTCTTACCCGACCTGCTTTTTTATTTTAACCACTTGTAATTTTTTTTTACAATAACTCAAAAAAAAAAAACTTTTTGATAAGTTAATATTTACTTATTTATAAGATTTTTTTTAAGTATTGAGAAAAAAAAATAATTTTAAATATATATTGACAAATAAAAATATATATTAATCATCCTTTCCTTATTTCATCTAATTAGATGGTTACATAATATTTGACAATATTTTACACTAAAGAGGACAGGTGAGAGTTAAAAATACATATTTATAAAACTCAGCGCTGGGTTTAAACCGACATCCTGCGCTCTCAAGTACAGGACCTCTTTAGAACTTTAATAAATATTATGCTATCCAGCACTTTATCAAATAATTAAAAACTTTTTCAAAATTTTTCAATATTGTCAAAGATTGTGTCATTTATCTTTTCAGGCGATTTGCCGCTATTAAAAAAACAATCATCAAATATAAGTCAAATAACTTTACAACTCAGTTATACAATTATATATATATATATATATATAATTATTTATTAGAATTAGAAATCGCCACTTTGTTATAAGGATGTATATATATACATCCTTATAACAAAGTGGCTCTTTCTAATCACTATTTGCATTTAATGTGGCATCTTGTGGAAAGTGGCATCCAATATACAGATGCAAGATTACATTCGCCTAAATTTATTTTTTCACGTCGGGGGGAGGCAAATTCAAAAATCGTCATGGAAGTAATTATTTCGTAGGATATCATCAAAACGTGAATATTTTTAGTTTGAAGAAATCGTTGGTGGCGGCGCTAATGTTGCGGTGTATATTGTCCAATGTATATCGATGTACACCTTCCTGCCAATTTGGTTTCTGCCTTGCTTAGATCCGCCAGCGTCGCAAAAATTTGCCCGCGCTCTATCCATCTCACTCGACACTCATCTCATCTCACACTGTTGTTTCGGATTTTGACAGTTCGGTCCGTTCTTTTGGAGAGTTCGAAATTCGAAATCGATAGGTACGGAGTTTTCGATCGTTTTTTTTAGATCTGACCAAAATTAATAATACGGATAGACTGCAGCCGGCAGCAATCTATGTCTAGATCAAAGAAGATATTGGCGTTAGCCGTAACTCAACTGGAAAATAATGGTGAGTAGATAACCTTAGTTTTATTTCTACAGAGTATTTATAATGGCAAGTTTCTGTTGGTTTGTCAGTTCTTGGTGAAATCTGAAACTCTTGAATCGAACCCGGTAATGTGGTTTACGTTAGAATCGATAGGGTATGTATCGGTATAGTCGGAAATTGGGTAAATTAGACGAAACGTTGCCTCCTGCCGTTTCTGAGCATTATTTATTTTGTATAATTACAATTTGTACAATTTGCTGTCAATTTATTGATGAGTCGAAGATACATGCACCAATACTCAGTACGGTATTAGTATATTAACACTACACTACATGTTATTTATTCCAGAACCATGCGATGTCTCAAGTGGAATACTACACTATAGTGGAAGCGATGACGACGTACTAATCATATTATAAACAAATTTTAAGACATCAAAATTAAATGTATTTTTTCCTTTAAACAAATTATAAATTTAAGCTACTTATTGTATTATTTTCATTTAAATGCATATCACTGATTATCATTTAGATTCGCTTGAAGAGCAGAATATAATGCAGCAGGGCATTACTTTAAAAGAGAAAACATGACATGATTCCTGGAATTATTGCCTCAAATTATTATTAATAATAATATTTCTTTATTCTTTTCATTAGTACGTGCCTTACAATATTTTACATGGTTAATAGTACATTTTATCATAATAAATTTAAGTAATTACCTACACTAATAATAACACTAAACTTCATGTTGACCTTGTTGTCGAATTTTGAGTTCTCCATCGTGCGCTGAATGGCGACTCGAATTTTTTTTTGAACGGCAGCCTGTAAAATCCTTGGGTTACTTCCCACAAATATCACCGACTAATGAACAAAAAGTTAAAATAAGCTGTCCGCTCTTCAAGTGAAGCAAATATTTTTGTTTATATTTATTTCTATAGTAAGATACCTATTTAATCTAATCTAATAGTCTGTTTTTTTAATAAATTTTAATCATTTTTTTATAGATTATACCTTCCTGGGATTCTGATGATGGTTATCGTGATCCAGATTGTATTGAAATTCCTGATGACAGTTATGACAGTTCTTCTACATATAGCAGACAGGTAATTATTATTATGAAAGAATAAGAACCACAGAGAATTTGATGATTTGCAGATATCGTATTCATCAAACCTTTTTTACACTAAAGTTAAATATACTTAGTTATTTTCGAACTCATTAACACGTTCCAATCTTTGGCTTCTTACAAGATTTATAAAAACAATATTAGTACAGATATTGTTGCCAAAACATTACAAATAATGATTCACGCTCTGCGTTGATGACCTCTGCGTTGAATATATTATATTCACAGCAGACGCAGCTTCTTACAGTTAAAAAGGATTAAGTGTCTCCGCATCCATGGACTTTCGAATACTCATAAACTTCACACATAAACTGAAAAATTTGCAATAATATTTATTTACTAACCAAGTCTTTCTTGGTCCTTACTAATTTTTTATCGTTACTTCTTGTATTATATTCCATCGTTACTTCTAAATATACTTTTTAGTAATTGAATAAAAAAATATTGTTTATATAAATCTATTGTTTTTAGAGTGAAGTCACCCACCAGTTCATCCACCAGTCTGTCAGCACCAGTCAGTCCACGCCTGTCACCAACATTCAGTCCACGCCTGTCACCAACAGTCAGTCCACGCCTGCCACCAGAAGTAAGTCGTCACAACTGGAGCGCTTTAAGAGAACAGATAAATCTAAATAATAAAACTATAAAAAGGAATCGGCGAAAATATTTTTATTTTTACTGCGACCATTTAGTCTCCAACTTTGCAAGGCACATCTTAAGAAAACAAAACATGGAAATTGAGGTACAAAAGATTCTAATGCAACCAAAAGAAAGTAAAGAGAGGAAAATTATGTTAATGTCCTTGCGGAAAAAGGGGAATTTTGTGTACATTGAGTGCTTGAGGCCTATGCAAAAAACCACAAATTATTCAGTAAATAAGGAAAAATATGCAAAAGCTAGTGGAGTTAAGCATCCACAAGCCATATCTTCAACCAAACTGCGGAAGCATTTAGCTACTTTAACTCAAATCTTTAATATGTCCGATAGTGATATTGAGCAACTAGTAATATTTCAGGCACTCTTAAGATGGTCGCAGTCGTTCCCTCTTCACAAATGCCTTATTTTGGTTGACTATGTTTCAGTATATTTGTGGTTTGATTTGAATAGTGAGTCATTATATATTTAAATCATTGTATGATAATGACTTAGTATTCAAATTAAACCACAAATATACTGAAACATAGTAAACCTGAAAATAATATCCAAACAACAGTTGTATGCATCTGTAAAGCGAGAGCGACAGTGCCCATGTTATGGGTGACATGGTCTACGAGATAGATGCTCGAGAATAATTGTTGTAGAGCAGGACTTACCCATCTAACAATATTTTCTTTTGTAATTTATAGGCATTGTTTAATGAAAATGTTTTTTGGTAACATTATAACCTTATAAGAGTTGAATACTCACCTCTATCAATTTACTTGCGAGTTAGTTAGTTTGTTGCACTATGATTTTGAGGATAAGAATGGAAGGGAGTAAAATTTGAATTTTAAGTATTCATGTTAGTTTTAAGTTTATTCTTAACCCCTTAGACTTTTCTTATTGCATATTAAAGCCACACATGCATGTTTTAAAGACAAGTACCCTTTTCAAGTGTCTCTTAGCTATCTTAGGTAATGCAGTTCAATATGTTAATCAAAATTTCCATTTGATTTATGAAAATATTCTTTAATTCTTGTTTAATAAAAATAGCATTGAACATTGTTGTAACGTTGAACCTTAGTAAAAAGTGTCATTAATTTGTGATGTAAAATTAAAATGGTTTCACAATAAATGCAGATCTGCCAAAAGAAAGTAAAAGTTATCTTTTACTTAAGACCACTAGCTTAGTCTCCACACACTTGCGTTAAATAAATGCAGAGTAGGCCGCTCTCGTACGGGTTCCATGATGGATTCTGCGGAGGATCATTATTTTATAGGAATATTGTTTCTTTTGTTGGTTAAAAAAAGGATAATAAAGAAACTATACTTAAAAAAATAATTGTTTTATTTCAAGGTAGATACCAAAATTACTCTAAATGTGAATGAGTGACGGTTTACTTTGTTTTTTCACTAGTTTTTGGTAAAAGTACCCAACTCAACATGTATTATAAGCAATTAGAGATGAAGCAGTTTTTAAATTTAATGTAATTAAATGATATTTTTTAAAAGAATATGAGTAAGTAGATATAACGATAGCTCGTTAAAAATAATAGTAAAAGTGCTAACTAATTACAATTCATTTTAAATATTGTTGATATGAAGTTTCACTAAGCATGTTCGGTGCGTTAGTTTCTTGCTGTGCAATAGTATAAATAAATCTAATTAAATATAAGTATTAGGACAGTTAGCTATCAAACAAAAATAATTTCAAACAGTATTTGAATCAAAATTCACGAGCCTCGGATCCGTATTGTTTTGACATTTGACATTTCTAGATTAGTTCTTTCAATTTAATGCCTTTCATTATGAATGAATGGCCCATGTCAAGTATTTATTATGACTAATACAAAAATAAAGACTGATCAATTTAGATAATACCAAAATATTCAGGTAGATAATATATTAAGTAAAAAAGAAAAATACAATAAACATATTTTGAACATTACATGTACATAATAAAACGCTTCTTCGCGACAAAAAATAAAGTAAATAAATAAAATATTAATATATTAATATGACTACTGACCATCGTTGCCAACAGGTTAGGTTAGGTTAGGCTAAAAATTAAAGAATTTATGTTAGAGATCGTAAGGTTCCCAAAAAAAAAGTTTAACCCTTTCCAATACGAACGGAGGTCAGGTTCTAGTCATGTGACAGTAATGTGTATAAACAACAGTTGCTTCTCGCTTAAACTATTATATTATACTGTAAGATTTAAATGTTAAATCATTATTCAATAAATGAATATTAGTTGTCAATATAATATTTATAACTAGGTACCTAGGTATTTAGTTCGGATCTCTCAGTGACGCTCGGCAGACTACGAGCTTTCACGAGAAGAGCTGATACGTCTGGATGGGGATATTGGTATTCAAATACTAAGCAACTAACATTTATTGATGTGTAAACATATATACGCAGACCCCCTAGGAGGTGTGAATTTGATTTGGTTCGGATCTGTCAGTGACACTCTGAGGTCAGAGTAGGTCGATAAAATACAAAATATGTCAAATCGAATTCGCGCCCGGTTGACATTTCGGATTTTCAAATCGTTTGCTCTTTATGAACGGAATACACAACAAACCAGTCAGTGTAAAGAAACAGTTTTATTGCAATACAGACGAACGCCGATAGAGCGAGCATTGTCAGCTTCGTTTTAATTTGGGAAGTGGAGGTGGTATTTTATTACTTAACAACTGACACATGTGACATATTCGTTTTTTTTTTCTAGTAAAACTTAAGTAGAAAAACTTATTTAGCCCTTACATTTTTTTCTCAGAATGTGAAAGAATATAATTGTGACACTCTCATTCGCCTAAACGCGGGAGGACACTCGTAGGTGATGTCCTCATTCGTTAAAGCCAATATGCCCAGTGGTCGCATCAATAATTGGTTATCTGCTATGTTGATTTTACTCTTATATAAATAGATGCCATTATGGGGGTAATCATTTATGAATTTAGATTAATACATTATTATGCAGTTAATGAAAAAATTATTAATGATCCTACCAGATTTTTTTTTAACGCACCTGATGTAACCCACACACTGTTTTTAATAAAGTTTAATAAAAAACAACCGAAAATACATTTTATATACTCAATAATATGAATTAATTTTCTACAAATATGAACACAACATTTTATGAGACTACATGTGATAATTTTATTGGTGACTCGCCCCAGTACCACGATTTATCAAATTATGGATACCTATTATAGAATTCATTTCATTGAAATTTTTAACCCTCGTTTTTATTTATGATGATTTATTTACGCTGATTTTTATACATCTTAACTATTGTCTCTGCACTCTCACAATCCTTACAAAAAAGTAGAAAACGTCTTTACCTACCGAAAAATGTACAACTTTAGGGCTCAAAAAAATAGCCATATTAAAATCCATATTTAGGGCTTAAAAAAATAGCGATATTTTCCATAAAGGCCCATATTCATTGTCAACAACAGTATATTGAGGGTTTTTTAATTTTTTGCGCATCGAATTAACAAAACCAATTCTATAAAATAATAAATGTCAATCTTGACCGTCAATAAGCATGAAGTGAGCGGCGTACTAATGCGACTATGCATGCACATAGGGTCCGCTACAACGATCTTTTAAAACATGTCATACAAATCGTCCTTGTGAAAAGCCGACACCAGTAGATACCCCCCGCCGTTCCGCGCGCTGCAACACTCCACCATGCTGGATAGAGACTTATCGCTAGTGCTAGTATACGCAGTATAAATACTGCGCGCGTTCCTTACTGCTGGCGCTATCGACAGGATTCCGTACGTAGGTACGTAGGACCTGTTCCGGGTTTTTACCCTTTCCGGCCAGACTCCAGCTTCAGTGACACGAAAATCTCGTTGGAAGCGACACCATGTCAATGAAGCACGGTGGCGAAATGAGCTACAAATCACGCAGTTATTTTGTAACCGTTTAGGTAATCGGCTATTTTTAAATCGCGTATAACGTAACCGCATTTATATGATTATCGCGTTAACGCCCACTGCTAGTACAGAAAGGCAACGTGCCGAGTTGACGCGCAGTAAATGCCAATTTGTTTAATTTAATTTAATTTTAATAAACATTGCACAGACGACATGGTGCCTTCTTACATTTTGCTTCTGCTTGTATAAAAGTAGATTTTATATGTTTTTTATTAAGAATCTAAATATTATATAATTATGAAATCTTAAAAAATGTTAGATTTAATTCTTATTTAATACATGCCATTAATTTCGGCTTTTATCATTTTTGCGTGTTAATACATAATCGTTTTAAACATTAAGATAATTGACTTACAATCACTTCAGTGTTTACTGGGGTCATCATATAAAATATAAATTAATAGTGATGTACAATTTATACAATTTTAACACTTGAATCGAGTTCTCGTATAAATACTTTACTTATAAGCAAATTTATACACAGACAGAAGCATTTTTTTTTTAATTTTTCATATTAATGTATATATTTTCAATAAAAAAATAAACATTTAAAATGACTGAAGCATTTTTGTCCCATTACGTTACTAAAAAATATCTTCACCTTACTAAGTATCCATAAAAAAATCTGTGTCTTTGCTATAGAATTTTGTGACCACGTTTACTCCAAAATGTCTATTCCGATTTACTTCAAATTTTTAGCATCATGTATAGTTTCATGGTTAAGTTAATTTTTAACTTAGGACCTTAAGCTTTATAGATACCAGCTGCTTCTAGTTTAAAATCCACCCTATTTTTAGGTTTAAACTTAAATAACCTAATATGTGGATCTAAGAAGCTTATTGAAGTAATGTTCAGTTTCACAGCATCAAAAACACGGCCATTTGAAATCCTAAAGACAGAAATCACACAAAAAACTATTTCATACTTGAATTGGGCTGCTAATAGTATGTACTACGTTCATATGTATAAATAGTATGCACAAGCGAATTAAAAAAAAACATTTTAGACTTAAAAAGCCTTTTTTTCTGGAGTGCAGAACTTTTTTATAATTTAACTAGCAGGCAGCTAGGTCCTGCGGGCGACTTTGAGGGCGCCTTGGGCGCACGACGACTCGTGCCAGCGGCAATCGGGATGAGTCACTTCTCTTCCCATCTCTAGGCCCTTCCGGCTATTTCGTGCTCATCGTCCAATTTTATTCAGGCGGCTTCAACGATTATTCCACCGATGTAAAATCCACTTTCAGTTTTTCCCGAATCTTCCAATTTTATTCAGGCGGCTTCAACGATTATTCTACCGATGTAAAATCCACTTTCAGTTTTTCCCGAATCGTCCAATTTTATTTAGGTGGCTTCAACGATTATTCCACCGATGTAAAATCCACTTTCAGTTTTTCCCGAATCTTCCAATTTTCCAGGTAACTTTTCTGTTCTTAAAAACTATTTTTAAACTTTTACGAACATAAAAAAGTGGTGGAGTGGTTTCTGAGTTTTAATGCCCATGGAAGTATTATAATGATACATCCATGTTTTAGACACTTTCATTTTTATAAATATGAATTATTAATTAAACAATTATAGATTTTTATAGATAGATTTAATAACAAAATACCACAAGACTTACTTTACTAACTATTTATTCCTATATTAGTTTGATCTACATTTATTTTTATGTAGTCGTACAAAATGCTTCTCGAATACATTTAAAAATTTTAGGCTTACACTTTTTTCTATACGCTAAAAATAAATATACTTGATTAAAATGACCGTCATGGCTCAACATTTATTAAAAACAGGAATTGCAGCTATTCGTTTGTTAAAAATGATACCATTTTGAAATTTAACTCGATTGCACTTTGGCTGCACGATGAGTTCATTATCAATCACTATATGTTTGTATCATTCAATGATTTAAATTGGTACTCGACGTGTTTATGATTGCGTCATAAACTGCCTTAGTGTTGCTTAGATAGCGCTGAAGTAAATGCGCCATGATTTTCATAGCTAAGTATCTGGCAAACACGCGAAGACTATGAATTAAATAGTGGCAGAAGAATAATGAACGGGCCAATAAAATCGATTTGCGATATCTAGATTTTTTTTTATTTTACGCTGTGCAATTTACGTATTTTAATATTCGATGTATTTTTACGGTAAGTTAAAGAGTTAATTATATTTTTTCTGTTTATACAATAAATGTTACACACCTTTAAGCATTGCAAAGGGTCAAAGTATGCTTTATATTGACGATAATATACTTTTCACAATCGAAAACCATTTAGTATTTAGGACAAATTTTGCACTTATCTTATTTAAGTATGACGTTTCCATTGTGAATTGATTGCTTCATAAATATAATGTAACCTATATAAATATAGCACACCTTTAAGCATAATAACGAGGGGGTAAACTATACTTGTATATCATCAATTTAAAAGCATAGTTTGCCCTCTTCTTATTTTGCTTAAAGTAGTGCTACAGTTATACATGTATTTACACTTTAATACAGAATTACATATTTTGTAATGGCGAACTTATAGATTATAAATAAATAAATTAAATTACAGAAATATTCTTAATGAAATTTAGACTAATCATAATATTTTAGTAATTATAACTACTGGAGATCGTATAGGGAACAGAAGACGGATCTAGGGATTAAGAATGAAAACTAAATTAATATAGGTTACATTATATTTGTGATGCAATCAATTCATAATGAAACGTCATACTAAATGAAATTAATTGCAAACCTTTTTCCAAATATTAAATGGTTTATTATTGTGAAAAGTATATAATCGTCAATATAAAACATAGTTTGACCTCTCCTCACAATGTATGAAACTGACTTAAGCCAACTAATTCTAATTCAATTTCCTGCTAGATTTTACTCCTAAAAGTATGCGTCACACACCGCCTAGATTAAAAAATAATAATTTCATGTTTTGAACTTTATTTTCTTCGCACTTTTCAACTAAAAGTTTATTAAAGTAAATGGACGGACCACAATTCTCTTTCCGCACAACAAAATCTTCGATCAGCTGTGCGAGGGATCGCCAGGGTATCGATGGGTAATAATTTATATGGCATAGTAATAAACTCTTTTTGGCGTAAAACAAAAATTACCAGAGAATTTTAGCTTTAGTAATCGTTTTTTTTTACTAATACTGCAGATTTAACAACCGGATTTGAGAAATTATAACTACCTTTAGTTAATTGTGAAAAGTGGTGCGTCAATTATTTGCCAAAGGACGTCTAAAGAAATACTGTAAAAATTTCAAATAAGGTTTCACGGTAGAATTTCAAAAAAAGGGGTGTAGTCGCAAATTAATAGAATGTTGCCAAATGATCTGTCTACTGCGGAATTACGGCAGTAAAACATAAATAAAGGCGTGAATACGCCGCGTCCGAATTTCCTAGCTGAACGAGTTAAATATTTTTTAGAATATGGCGATTAAAAATCTGATAAAATCGTCAAATGATTAGTGAAATGCCCATCAAAAATTAACCGTTCCATTCGTGACTGTCCGCAAACGTTTCGCAAGTGTTCGGGTCGTTGTGGTCTTATAAATGCTCTTATTATAACGTCAATTATTATGGAATGTTTACCCTAGTTCAAAATACTTCCATAAATAATAGAGAGTAAGTGAAGTGTGCATCTGTTGGCCTAAAATAGTTGTATGCCTTATTTACAGGTTCCCATGATTATGACCCAATGGAAAACTACCCGCTAAAAGGTAGACTACCAAGGCAGATGAATCCCAGCTCTACTTCTCACGCCATTCATAGAAAGGTATGTTGTATCTATTAGTCCTATAAAATATTTAATACGAAATAATTGATACGAAATACATGATTTTTTTATAACTTTCGTGGTGGTTAGGTTAAAAAAACGCTTACAATGATCATTTAGCGTGTTCGTAGAGGATCAATTAAAATATTACCAGATACCGCTACCGCTGCGCGTGCGAAGGTTCTCACTCGGCGCGGCTCTGAACGGGAGTTAACTAAAAAACTACCCACAGCTGAAACAAACTAATTGTTGCTAAACACTCTTCGGTCAGCCTTCACGGAGACCAGAGGTGGCAACGTTAAATCATATGATCGTGACGTCGATTATGAAAACGCGAATTGATCGTGGTAAGCAGTTTTTATTTTAATAACTAATTAGGAGTAGGTATTATTTACTAAATCAAATAAATTCGCATGAGAATCTACATCAACGTAATTGTTAGCTAAGACTGTTTTATTTCTGTACTAACATTTTTTTTGTGTTTTCTAACATTATTTACTTGCTAACACTTTATATATACTCTCGTATTATCATTTATTTCATCAAAAATGCTGGAAAGCTCTGCTTTGACGACGAGATTCGCCATTTCGTCGCTAATAGTAAACCTCAGTGCTCAGTGCGTTCCTTTAGCTACCTACCTAGAGTAAGAAACCTGTAGAGTAGGAACCTGTTCAGGAAATCTGTAAACTATTTAATGCTGCAATTTAAAGACATCTAATAACAAATACAATTCATTCTTTTTAAGCATTTTTAGAGTTCCTTGTCTCAAAAGGAAAAACAGAAATAAGATCACTCTTGTATCCGTCCGTCTGTCTGTCATAGACGCTTTTTTCAAAAACGGCGTTACGTAAGAATTTGAAATTAGGCAAAATGTTTTGGCTTTGTGACGCGCACATAATTCGACAGTCATAGATTATGTTATTTTTGTAAGTGCCTTTTTTAAAAAAAGTTTTTGATTGGATTGGTTATATAGATAAAGTTTTGGATTGGTTATATAGATAAAGCTCAAAATGTTCGAAAAAATAGAGTGCTTCCTCTTCTCCCCAAAGAAAGGTTATTAAAGTCAAATATTCGATATTATAATAAGGTATTATAGTAGGTATTAAGTCATAGATAAACAAGAAACATCGGAAAAACCCGCAATTGGCTTACGTTAACGAAACCATTATAAATACACCAAATTAGTGTAGGTACTTCGGGACTGTAAATCGCAAAAGGTCTACGAAAAATATCAACAGCATACTTTTATCTTATAAGGATGACCCACAGTAACTATTTTTATTTTTTAAATTTTGATTAAAAACAGTGGTTCACTTACTAGTTGAGCAATGCAATATTAACACCTTATCAAGTTACCTTAAACATTAGGTGTAGATCAGAGTTGTCGTTTACACTATGTCATTTAAATAAATAATTTTTTAGTTAGCACACTATTTAAAAAATTCTAGTCTAGCACGTCTAGTTAAAAAAACATAATTTGTTAAGTTTATAAATATATAATTATTTCATAACATTCTTTAAAAATATTAATGACCCTATTATAATTTACAAAATTCTTTTTTGTTATAGTTTTTATTTATTAGTGTTTGTCAATAGATGTTTGTGTTTCACCTTTCTCCGTTGAAATAAAATAATCTTCAGTTTCTCTTCTCTAATGCAAGATTTCTTTTGTTTATTTATTATTTAAAACAGAAATAAATCACCATGCATTTCAATTTCATCATTTTATTGACAAACCATTGAATTTCATTAATAAAAAAATAAATTAATAAAAAATATTCTACTGCGCGCGTTTAAGTTGCTCCACATTGAAATTAACAAGATAACCATTAACTATTTTTCTAATCTTGTCAAGAACTTATTTTTCTAATCTTTTGAAGAATATGGTGGAAACCAGAACCGAGGTCATGGCAAATTCTAATAATGCTGCATTCGCGATTAACATTGTTCTAATAGAAGTTGTTGACAATAAGAGCGGTGTATCTCACATTTAACAGCCAATATCAATGTTATAGATATTAAAGTACACATTAAAATTAATATCCCAGGTACAAACTTATATTTTATATTAAACAGAGTAAAAATTACTGAATAAAATTGCAACTGTTATCTGCAGTCAATTTCACCACTGTCCTTCTCGGGGTTTAATATGCATACCTCGGCTAACAAACTAAACTTTGGGCACCAAAATGTCGAGCATTTGACTAGCTATTAAATGTGGGAGTCTATCCCTACATCGTAAGACTAGAATTAATCATTGCAATAAACCTTCGTTAACCTATGGAGCGGAAACATTTACTTCCACAAACAAATGAAGTTATTGAAAACAATCGGGTGAGGTCAACCCGGCCCGAATCCAAATTTTACTTTAAAAATAATATGAGCTTAATAATTCTACATACCTATTACTTAACAATAATAATAGACTGGAATTGAATACAATACAACAAATCAAGTAAACAAAGTATCTGTATAACACCGTCAGTGTTTTGTTTTCATAGTTATTATTTGTATTCATTGAATAAAATATTGACTTATCACAATAAGTCAATATTTTATTAAAATATCCGTGTTATATCTTCGTTAAAATCCTTTTACGTGCAATGATTAAAGCTTTACGTATGTTTTTTTTTTTGATTATGAAAAATACCAATTTAGATTTAAACTTACTATCCAATTACTAATGATTTAATTGGTTTTTTTTTTTGTGAAACTATTTTGAAGATATAATCAACGGTAACGTAATAATACAGAAAATCTCAGTTTCTTCCTTCCCTTTGTTTTTTCTCCTCTTCGATTTCTATGCGTTAAACCGATTATTTTTATTTATTCACTAGTCTCAACTCAATTGGAACTCTCATTGATAAGTAGGTGCTAACTCCTACCAACAAATTGCATGGCAATCCGGCAGGGGTTATGGTAATTTGATTTCCCGTTTATTCAGAAGGATATAAATTCTCCTAAATGATGTACTTATCCCTCCTATGGCGGTGTTCGGTGTAGGTTTCCAATGACCCTTCTGCGCAAGACCAAGACATGCGCCCTCCGTTTAGTGTTGGGCGCCTGCGCGCCCCCACCTTGTTTCTTTGTCCTATTCATGGGTTGCAATCAATCCTTTACGACTCGTTTCCTTTCCTATCAAGCGGGTAATCGAGAACTGTCACTTGGTGCAACGGTGTCCAAAAAGTACGAGGAACCCAAGCAGCTTTAGTGCGCGGGAGCTGGCACCGCTTGCTTTAATTGAACCTTTTAAACAAAAGGTTTGTAATGTTTGTACTGAATATTTGATCGGTCTCATTGTCTGTTTAAGTTGTGATATTTTTTTGTGCATCGGGCAAACGCGCCAGATGTTTCTTATATTTTACGAATTTGTGATAAGTCTGGCAGCTAACCGCACATCTCAACATTAAGTCATACAAGTTAAATACATTGCGACCCTCCTGTTTAGCGAGTTTATTTTATGTTCATAATTTTATTGTCAGTAAAAGCGTACCATATCCTAATAATGCGCTGGTAGAAACTCTTGCGGTCTTAAATATTGCAAAGACCACCTAGGTTTGTAAAACTGCAGCGATCTCACCGATTTTAATGCTAAAATAAATGACGGATCACTTTGTGACTTACGCGAGTGTCTGATATTATGTATGCAGACGTAGGGAGGTAGTTGTAGATTATCTGTTGCTGTTTAAATGATGTGAGCGCCGCGCAGGCTACCAACGGCAGCGGCGATCCTTGGCGCCCGGCCGTTCAAGATGACGAAGATGACGACACGATGGGCGGAGTGACGCTGGCCGCCCAGAAGACAGCGCCTTCCACGGACAAGCCCACAGATCACGGGACGTTTCAGCTTAACGACGGACACGGCTTCGGTAAGTTATAACAAAAAAAATATATATTATATTGTAATACAAATTTCTTAGATGACTATAGCCGCGAATTCTGGACACATGCGAATTTCAAATATTTCTTAGTTCCATTTGATAGCAGTTTGTCAGTATAATGGTTCAATGGTACAGCTTTTAACCTTTCGAGTAAGGATCCCAGGTTCGGATTGTGTATATGACAAATTGCTTGACGAGCGGCACGAAAAATGGTGTGCGTAGTCCGCTGATGTATCCTCCCAAAATAAATAAATATGGGTCACGAATTAAAAATAACCCATTCTTCATTATTATCATTTTTGTAAGCAGAATTGCGACTATTGGGGATGTCTCTATTTAGTAATTATAAAAAATATCATTTTTGCAATAAAATATGCAATCAATTTATAATGTGGATTTAGAATTAATTTCGTTATCTTTAGGGTTATTGTTTCATGATACCTACTCCCATTAATATATTACTTATCTGTTTTATTTTGCCGGGCTGAATGTCTGACCATAACTCGAAAACGGCTTTAACAATTGATTATAAAATTTAATTTAATTATTTGTTGAGATTATGCTTTGTTTGCTTTACGGTAAAAGCTCTGGGACCAATAAAAAAAAGTGCCATCTGGGACCAATATGTCATTACCATTTAAGTGAAAGTATCTGGTGTCACTCGCGAATGATGTGCAAACATCTGGCATTAATCACAAACTCAAATCTCTTTAAACAAGGAACTCAGTTCTTACGGAGGAATGAAAAATATTTTTACGTATGATTTTTAGGAGGTACGAAAAAGTGATTTTAGCTATATAGGCCGCATCTCTTACTTTGAGCTTAGCACGTCCGTTATACAGCGACTCGTAACTCGATTTGAGGGCTCAGACTTATCTGCTGCCACTATCTAGCTGCTGCAGCTATTTGCTGGCTTTGTGTGAGCAGCTACAGTTCTTTTCCGTGGACATCTGGTAATTTTACTATGTTTTGATTGTCCCGCTCTTGCAGATCGAAAGGTTGATTGATCGGTGATTTCCCAGAGGGACTCCAAAGAGACTTGTGAGGAAATATCATGAATTATGTTTATAGGGTCCACCGATACCTTACCTATATTTCAAAATATTGATCAATTGTGCGAAGGCAGTTTATTTATTTTTGATTGATTTATTTACATGTCTTCACTGCTACGCATCGGTTAGTCCGCTCTATACACAGATATAAGAAATGAATGCGTGTAATTCTCACGCGCGTTTGAAGTAAAACTTCTTATTTTTCTTATCCGGAACTCTTAAGATGGGAAATTTCGTGATTCTTCTTAATGATATTGCCGCACGCAGGGCTTAGTTTATATATTAACGAAACAAAGATAAATTTTACTTACCACAATTTATACAGATTTAGATGCAGTTTTCTTTGTTTGAAAGTAGATTTCCCCCAAATGGTTACCGAATGGTATTAGATCGCCATTTTGCATTGACCATATTAAATCTAAACGCGAAGTATGTATTCGCTCTTTCCGTAATTATTTAATCCATTTGTGTGTAAATATATGAGAGCGAAGACTCACATACCCATATACTCTTCTCAGCTGCTAAACGCCTCTACTGCATTGGGACGAATCAGAATGAGTAGAAAGTATTTGTGATAGATATTTCAAAATTAAGTATTGTATCTTCTGGCGATTATGGCGTACGATAATTTCTTCAATATTCAAAAGAATAACGTTTTTCTTAGTGTTTCAGCTTTTATTCCACAAATTAATACTTTCGTTGATTTATGTTTATAATTTGCATACATTAATTATTTAATCTGCTAATTAGCAGCTAGCACAAGTATGTCACTTGAATGGTATGAATGTTTATTAACTCCAACTGGTTTATGTGATATATTTAATACGCGCAATGAAACTATGTAATATAATAAAAAAAAAACTGAAAATGGTGCATTTCTGAAACTACCTAAATTTTTATATTATTTACAAAATACTTGCAGGAAACTTTTATTGAAAACATTTGATTTTCACAATGCTGTCAAAGCACTTTCCAATATTGCAATAGGTAATCGTGTTTTATTATTTTGCAACCTAAGTGGCATATAAGAACCATCAAACGCCCGTGTTATTCAAATTTCTGTAACCTTTGTTATGGGTCGGAGTGCCTATTGCAGACCACATCCGTTTAGATTTTCTACCGAGGATTGGAAGTCCTCACGGATGCCGTCGAAATGGGGGTTCCAAATAAACATCAATACCGGGTGTCACCAATATACCCAACTATAAAAAATACTACTGCGTCGCAATTAGATGGTGTTGTAGAGACGTAGACATTTTATGGTGTTTGGTCAAGTTTAGTGATAGGTTTGGTTTACGAGATAGGTGTTGGGGATTTGCGGGTAGTGGTGGTGGTTATTGGTGGGTAGTGGTGGTGGGTGGGTATTGAATGTGTTATTATTGGTGTTTCGCATTTCTTTTTGATTGTTTTGTAGGGTTCCGTACCCTCAATCGGAAAAGTTCAACTCGTTTTTGACCGGGTTTTTTTATGCTTTATCCACATTCATTATATCAATATTAGTAAACTATCCTTAGGACATATTCAAATATTATTTTTATCTTTCAGCAATCCTTTAGCTTTATCACAAACAAAAAAGAACATATTTAAAATAAATTTTATAAAACTACAACTTTTAAACTCGAATTATTTTTCAAATAAAAGCAGAGAATGTCTCGTCGACGTTTCTAACCACGGATAGAATGATTCTTTCTCGAGTGCAGGCTGCAAAGGCGAAAGCATCTACAACAGTATTTGCGCTGGCAGCTTTTTTATTTCTAACACTTGTCTAAATATATATTTGATAGTAGGTTTACCATTGGAGATTTAAATTGGTGTGTTCGCTACACAGCCGATGACACAGCTTTCGTGTGCATCTTAAATGTGTCATCTTTGTTCGTGATATTTTTGTCTCTGATTTCTGTGGCTTATCGTACCTTTTATTTGGGTTGCTAAAATAAATATCTTCCTGCGAATAATCTCCATATAAAAGCGAAACACGAAACACTACGAAACTGTCTAACGATTCGTGTATTCACAACCGCAAAACTCTTCTTTATTACAGCGGAAATATAAGATATTAAAAATATACGCGATACTTATAATATAGGGTGATGATTTTAGAGGCGTGGTTTTCAAGAAGAGATAAAACGCATATAATTTGAGGTTATGGCTAAGAATTTAGTTTTATTATAAAGATAAGGGTTTGCCATTATGTTTTAAAAATGATTTCGGGTAAGTGGCCGCCGCGGCTGACTCGAACAAATTCCAGCCGAGAGGCCCAATTTTCAACCACTTTTTGCAGCAAGTTGGGCCGTATGTCAGCAATAACGCGCCGAATATTCTCTTCCAAGGCGTTAATCGTGTCCGGCTTATCTGCGTAGACAAGCGACTTCACATAACCCCACAAAAAATAGTCCAGCGGTGTTAAATCGCACGATCTTGGAGGCCACGCCACAGGCCCACGACGCGATTTTTACTTTATTTTAGAGTGATTTAAAAAAAAAATATAGTGATTTTTTCTAAATTTGCACTATTTGCAAACGTTGTTCAGGAGTTTGTCTATTCATTATGAAATGGCAAACCAAACTGAGCATAAATCAAGCGACAGCTGTCAAAAACACCAACTACGAAAAAAGTAGTGCCAGATTGAAAACCACGCCTCTAAAAAAAACACCCTATACATACTTATAGCATAATTTATTTGAAATGCTTAAAAATCACACAAACCTAAAAGTTATTATTGTTTTTAAATACTCTTATTTTTATACGAGTTTCGTATTGCCTATTTGATCAACGGTATCTATTATGCAGCTGAAAATAGTTCAAAACATTAAATATTACATTTTTTTTTTGTTTTTTCTTAGACCACTACAACGTGAAGTACACGGGCTCTTCTTTAGGTAAGTGACATTCTATATTAAAAACTATTTTTTGCTACCTTACACTTGACGTACCTTAATTAAACTAAAATGGGACCATCGCCGAGAGATTCTCCATCATATGAAGAAAAAAACCATTGAAATCGTTTTACATAAAAAAAAAATAGATCGGATTAAGGACTTCCTCCCTTTTTTGAAGTCGCTTCAAAAACAAAAAACTTATAATAATTATATACTTATTTTAGGCAGTTACTCCCACTTTAGGACGATTAATATACAACAAACGTATTTATTTATTGATTTTTACATATTTCTTAGATAATGAATAACATAACCATACCTAACTGGACATTGCGCGTACTAAGGTAGGCTAATTTTAATAGTTATTTAATAGATTGGTTACATGCAATTGCGCTGACCTTTTTTGTAAGTATTCATAAAAATATCGAATACATAAAAATATACATATATATTTATTAATATATATAATAAACTAATATATATAATAAGTTGAGAAATAGAAAAGATCAATATTATATTACACAGGAATCTAGTTAACCTCAGTGTCCTTTCTACCAAGATCAATTAACCGATTAGTCAGTGTCTTTTTATTAATTAATTTGCTATTAAGCTTTATTTGCAGGATATCTTTTATTTTATTATATAGCCTAAAAGAAAAATACCTTTGGGCGAATTTGGTTTTAGTTTTAGGAACCACTTTCTGCACTGAAGTAACCCAAAACTAAAGGCAAATTGGCAAACTCTCAATTAATAACGATCGGCTTACTTACTATAACCGAAATAACATTAATTTTAAGTGATACACGGTAAGGTACGGTAGTTGGATGGTTCCTACATCTAAATTTTCGTCCTTACCCAACGATCTTTTAAAACATATAGATACGGCAACTGAGGGTGATAACCTCACCGCGTCCAAGTACGCCACTTTGCGTCGAGTACACTCCTCGCGTATCACACGTCTCGCTTGCTCGCATATGTCATCGCGATAAGTCTCTATCCAGCATGCCGGCGGGGGAATCAACCGGTGTCGGGTTTTCACAAGGACGATTTGTATGACATACCGTACCTTAACAGTCCATTGGCTTATATTGGAGTTTGTTAGATTACTAATTTTCTTTGTACTATTTAGACTTACTTAGTAGATATACTGGTGCTTGGCTTTTAAACGCAGAAAAAACAGGTTTATTACTAGATCGATTAATGAAGACGGATTTAGTCCTCTGGTTCAACGAATGCATGACGCATTAAAATAAAATCAGTCGATTTTGGCCGAATTTGTTGTTTAAAAGTTTTGTTTTTTACGAAGGCCCCTAAATTAGAATAGAAATGTTTTATTACCTACCTAAAAAAATATCTCGTGTGTAACATCAAAATGAATGGTTGTTTTTAATAATTATTTCTTAAGAAAACCGTATTATCGCCGACTTAGTCAATATAACTTCATAAAACTGTTTATTATTACACACACATTGTTACATTTTTCGATTCACCCATGTGTGTGACACTGTGTCTGTGTCACACAATGGCGGTCGGCAATGCAGGCAGCCTCACCACTTACAACACAGCGTCTGTGTTGTCTTAAGGACCCCATTCAGGGGTAGCATACTCGGCGAACGTATTTACCACACATTAACATATTTACTTGCAAGTGTCTACACGCGAGCATGATGCCATAATTCAAGCTGCTCTGCCGCGGTTTTATGCAAACTTGGACTCTCGAATCTTTGGGGAATTATTATTTTATTAAAAAGCAGTGGATTAGAAATAGACTCTCGTACCTATATAGTAAAAGCTTGTTTTAGGACAATGATTAATGGCTGGCTATCGACGAATGAACAAAAGCATTTTTGAAGAGTGGTCAAATATTTTTGGAAATTGAATAATATTGAAAGAATTACTAATGTATTCATTCTACTATAGTATTGGGAAATTACTGTAAATTATTTATTTTCGGATTAATTTACTGTCTTTGTATTTTTCAACATTTTCCTGTTATGCGGCCTTTCAATGAACATATATAATTTTACATTCTATAAGAGCTCTTAAGGCGAAGCCAAAGGATAAACATTAATTTCGACTCATTTAGACCCTATTTTATGACTGGCATTTGGTAACCATTGGATATTTAATAATAAAATATGTTTAGATACCTTATTCTTATGCCTTCGACAAATTAAAGGCAGATTTTTTAACTTTAATTCTATTTCTGAGTAATTTAATAAATGATAAACTCCTAATAGTTATTTTTTAATTCAATCGCTTTCTTATAAAAGACATTAGAGAAAAAAAGTTATTGAAAGGAAAATAAAGCTTCTAAAACATAGTAGTTAGTTTTTTTGATTTCTATATAATGAAGCCCTAATAAATAAAAACCAACAAATGCTTTCTGACCGCGCAAAGAACGCCTAACACCCTATAATAAAGCACTGAATTTCAAGGTAGACTGTAAATATGCTTCGCCTTAAAGCCTCTTTAACTTGGCAAACGCGTTCGTATGTTACGCGTATCAAAAATGTGTGTGTGTCCAGAAAGACGTGCGGCATTTGATCGATGCTGTTCCCGAACACACAACGTGCAGCAGCCACCTTTGGTTTGATAAATAAAACCAAATTTAATGTATTTATAATTGTATTTAAAGTTGATGTATAAATTTAGACCCTGTGATTATAAATTCTTTTTATCTCATACACTCGTACTACGATGAATCCTCTCCTAAACGTTTGTCGTGGAGCCGCCTTCGCCTTCGCCGCGTGCGTTAAATTGATACGCAGCTCTACGCGTTATGGCGCCCCGGGACGCATTTGTCCTTGAGATTAGAAAGAGTAGGCTTTATTCGAACATTGACCTGTAGAAAAGAGACGGATATACTCGCCGACCGCGAATTCGTTACATTTGGAATCGATGAAACATGTTTTTTGTATTTAAATAATTATTATCATTTGAAAAAAATGTTTTTTTTAAGTAATGTCCTAGATTATTATATTGTCTATCTTTAGAAAGAAAAATTAGGTTCGCGTCACTACACAACTTAAAAGAAAATCGTTGCACAAAAAAAACAACACTTTCTTATTTATTTATTTTTATTACTATAATAAGGTGTATTTCGTTTTTTTTTAAGCAAAGTTAATTAATATATGTGTAATATTATGGTATTTTTAGTTTTAGCCATTTGTTGGGAATAATTTCAACAAAATGCACCAAAATACATTACAAAACACGTTTTAGGGACTGGTGGCGCCTTAACCGTCCATCAACGCGGTTTTACGCCGTACGCCGGCGAACATCATGCTAAGCGAACTTACTCACCCGTGAATGGGGTCTTTTACACGTCTGACGTGTACGTACAACCGTGAACTGTCAGGCAGGCAATCAGCTGTTCGGCCGTCACAGTTCTTTCTTTAAGTCATCCTACTACTACAGTCTTTCGGTAACTTCGTTATCTGATAACGATTCACGCGAAATATCTTTATTCCACAAGCGCCAGAAGTTAGCTGGTCTTTACTGCGAAGCTAGTTTCACAGAAGATATATTATTGTTTTGGTAGTACCACGGTAATAGTAGTGTTTTGGTACCCACATCAAAGTTTTTGTATTAATAAACTGTCAATTTAGTGAATGAGAGTTCGTGTTGGTGTTCAAAATGGTGTTTCATATCACAGTTGCTAAATTAAAATCCAATTAGTTAAAGTAAAGTGTAAAAAGAATGTTGAGACCTGCCTTATAAGATTCACACTTAAATGAAAACAACAATGCAACTTTTCAAAAATTCCCCAAACAATGATAATTCACAAATAGAAATGAGCGAAGAGATTAGACATCGTTCCAACGGTACTTACTTTTATTGTCATCATTATTTTGCTATTTCATTCTTAATTTTCTAACATTTTTGTTACTTTTCAGGTGACAGCGTAATATTCTCCGGGATGCAGGGTGAGTTAATTTTATGAAATTTACCTTTATTTATTATTGACAGATGCGACATGCCACCTACATTTAAAAGAAAAAGCCTGCAATGTTATGTTTTATAATGAATGATAACCGTAAAATTTTAAAAAACTCTTATTTATGGCGTCTTAGAGTATGTTTGTTGTACTGGTTTTTACTTTTTCATGTTTCGCAGACTTCGCAGTACTGACCAGGGATTTGTGAATGCGGATAATCAAAAAATATTCTGAAAAACTCATTTTAATATTAGAATTTAATAATGGCAGCTTATATGAGAAGCAATTAAGATTGCGTCGTTATTGTCTGTTGCATTGTCTCGAAGGTCCTCTCAGACTTATGCGTGCGCTCACAATGACTCCTAACTTCGATCATCATAAAATATACTTCCAATATATTCGCACACTTACTATATCTATATATGAATGCGAATGTCAAAAAAGATGCAAATATCCCCAAATACGAAGCTTTGTTATACCCCTGGTACTGACTTTACATTACTACTGACAATATTGAGATTGGTTTGGTCACATCAAGTATCCGTTTCTCTGCTCTTTAATAAACACTACTTAAATATCATAATATTTTGACGCATCCTATGTTTACTCCGTGGTCTGTAGGCCCTAATATCTCCATTGTAAACCAGGATTTTTGAAAGGAACGACCGAAATTTACTTCGGCCACAGAATACTCGAAGAGACCAAAGCAACGGAACAAAAATGAGATTAAGCGCTTACAGAATTATAGAGAGAGGAGAGAGCAAACTTTTTTAAAACAAGAGTTTCAATGAACTTCAAACTCACCCCATGCTATTGTCTTCCGTCTTCGTGAGTCTAAGTAGAATAAGACCCCTACCTTTAATGTCCTTATTCAGTTTATATCTTTAATCATTGTTAATGTGTGGTTTTAAAAGTAAATAGCCTATCTAGCGTCAGAGCCCTATAACCAAAACGAGCGCCAATTGCCCAGTGAGATTTTAAAAAATGGAGTAATTACGGGCGCTAGCTAAATTAGAAACATTACGTATGTTATATTGATAACTTGCACTATTTTGAATAGCTTATGAAATTCTCTAGAATATGGTTTTATTACTAACTATACAAAATGTATATTTAAAAAAAAAGTTGCCAAAATTGATACTCGATAAAAGAAAATATAAAGCGGTGGTTACACCCGTTTTTTATTTTTCAATATTCATATATATCATTATGAAACTATTTATAAGTAATATATCTTTTTATCATGAACACAAAAAAAAAAACCTGTAGATACTTAATTTGTGCCGTAATATATTTTTATACCGAGAACCTCACAGTACCGAGAAGAGTATATTGTAAGAAATTTGAGTTTTTTTTTCACTTATTAATATTGCTAAAACTGTTTTTTTTTTAAAAATCGGGCATAAAGTTTAATGCAGATATTTATTGTGGAAAAGAAAAAGATATACTACCAGCATAAAAAAACGGGTGCTACCCAATCTCGCAGATCCGTGATACGGACGCTCTGCGAATTCTTTTTTTATTTTGCGATATCTCGGCACAATTGCTAGAGGGGTTAATGCAGTAATAATGCCACTAGTGATTAATGCCATATATGTATGCACAAATTATCTAATATTTGCTAATATTTATTTTTTAAAAAATTTACCCACTACACTATACCAAACTCGAGGTAAACCCGACTATCACATCTGAGCACCTGACGGATCCTAAAAAGTTGAGAGATAACTGAAAAAAACAGACATCAGAAAAATTAAAATTTCCAAATTAAATGTAATAACCAAATCATAAACTTCTAAATATCCTAAATTCACACAATCTATTTTATACTATTTATAGGATACTTTTGGATTTCAGGGGGAATGACTCCATGTATTTAGTAAAATATCTGTCGCCGTTCTAAGTTCTGACCATATCTGAAATACATAAATTTCAGTTATCCAGTTATTCAACTAGAGAGAAAATCAAGTTTACAAAATGAAATAAATATAGATAATAGTATGAATAGCTTATTTCAATAGTTCATAAATTTAAATTGTAATATCGAAAAAAAAAAACGATATCAACTACAAATATATTAACTGAATCGAATTTGCTATAATTTCTGTTCCATTCACTTACCAAATAATAATTTCCATATTAAAGCTACTATGAAACACTAGTTTCTGTGAAAACCCTAAACGTTATGTAGTTAAAATGATAGGATTGAATTTTGGCTTTACAATCCAACAAGATCTTTCTGGTATGATACCCTTTTGTATTGTTTTTCAACGAAGAATATTACTTTATTTTTTCATATATACTACTTAATTATATCCATTTTTAAGCAAGTAATTCAACACTTTCTTCTTTTGTTGTTTGCAGCCGATGCAGATGAAATTCCTGGAATCGGTCAATATGACGATTTCCACACAATTGATTGGCAAAGGGACATAGCACGAGATCGTATGAGACATCGATACATTGTCAAGAAAAAACAAGATTCAATATGGGACCTCATTAAGGTAGACCCCATTGAGAATCAACGCTTATTTATGTCCTATACAATTTATGTTTGTTTTTGGAAATAAAATGATCTTATCTTATCTTATGAAATTACCTCTATACTAAATATACATACCAATATCGATATTTAAATTAGGTGAAGGTATACTACATCTATGTGACCACGTATGCGAGAAATAATAACTTGTATATTTTATTAATGGTATACGTATAATAAAAGTACATAAACTGAGTAACATATATTTTATTATAGCTGAACAATAAATGACTGATATTTAATTTGTCCTTTTGATAATAAATTTGTTCAATCTTATTATGGTGTACATAATCCACTTCCACTTAAAACCCCACCTCAAATGTCTCTGTTCACAGAGGTTGGGCACTATGCTTGGCTGGGTGTGGTGTGTAACGGATAACAAATAATAATACCTTTGTTCAATTTAATCATATATTTTTTTTGTTATGAAATCTTCATGAGAGATCGTGGTAGTCTAGTGGTTAAGGCATTTGGCTATTGGCCCAAAGGTCGCAGGTTCGATTCCGCACATGGTCATAACATTTTTAACGCTTCATTACCACCATCTCCCCTAATTCTACTAGTACAGGCATATTTGGCCTAGTTGAGTAGGGCCCAAAATAATTGTATATGACCTACTAGGTCATAACAATTATTTAAAAAAAAAAAAAAATATTGTAATTTAATACGCAATAATATAATTATAGTTAATTAGATGGTTTTTTTTTTATTTTTGTTGATTGATTGTTTAATTTACCTTAATTTTAAAATGGCTTAAAATATTTTGATATAATATGCTTGTATTGGGTGTCAGAGCTGGCATTAAGTTTAGGTCAGATATTCACGCATGTTTGTCTGTTCTAAAGAGTCTAGAGATAGTGTAAAGCGTACCGACTCAAGTGAGTTGCTTAGCAGCCAATGTGCTATGAAAGCCATCTGCAAGGGCCTAGCTGCAAATCCCATGGTAGAACAACTAGTTAATTTATAATTTCATAATTATAATAGATTAAGAATGCTGGTGCTGATAAAATGTTTTGTGTTTAAAAGGGCGCTCATGATGCATGGTCCGGATGGGTGTGCGTTCTTTTGGTCGGAGTATTTACTGGAGTTTTCGCCGGTGTCATTGATATTGGAGCAAGTTGGATGACAGACTTGAAATTTGGCATTTGTCCTCAAGCGTTCTGGTTGAATCGTGAACAGTGCTGTTGGTCATCGAACGAAACAACATTTGACAATGGAAACTGTTCGCAGGTAACTCAATACTTTCATTTCTCACATCAGAATTAAATAATCATGAATCTAAAATTTTAATGATTAGAATAAATAGTTTTGTTTCTTTTTAATACTTACATAAAGTACTTATTAATTAATATAAATTAATTTAATATAAGAACAAAAAAAAAATAACATTGAAAATCTTAAAAACTAAAATAAAGAATTTATGCAGATAAACAGGGCCTGTCATCCTTTAACTACCTAGAAGATCATAAGAGTATATTAACTTCTCATACTATCAGTTGGAAGTCTATGAGTTGATAGTCGAGTCATGTAGGAAACTCAAAGTGGATTGAAGCCTTTCACAACATTGTTAGAGCAAGTGATTAAGTTAACGGTATATATATTTCATGGAAAATTTATAAAGTGATAATTGTGCAACCATCTTGCAAATCAAATAGATCACTAGCCCATTATAAAAGGGTGGCGGAGACTTTTATAATTAATGACTTGTCATGTTGCAAAATGCATAAAATAGAATAATTAAAATTGGAGGATTCCCGTTTAAAGGAGAGAAAACTTGCGCAGTTGTATCAGTTTCAACATTCTGCTTCGATTGTTCGGCATGTTAAAGGTTATCACGTGATAGTGGCCGAGAACGCTCACACTTAAGGAATGAGGGTTGGTGCGTGCAAGCATTTTTAGTCCTTTGGAAGATGGCAATTCGGCACATTTTGAGATGAAAGACAAAACATCAATCGTAGAATCTTGATTATTTTAAGAATACTATCAATTTTTATGAGTGATCAAAATCAATACCCAATTTATTACCACTTAGGAAATATACAAATGCAGGATAGGTTGCTTTAATTTTTTAAAATTGCTGCTTGGATAATTAGAAAAATACCCTGTTAAAATTTTGTTTTTCTTTCTTGCAGTGGCTCACATGGCCTGAAGTCTTCGGAGAGTCACGAGAGGGTGCTGGTTCATACATAGTCAGTTATCTCTTCTATATTGTATGGGCATTAATATTTGCAGCCTTATCAGCATCCCTAGTGAGGATGTTTGCACCCTATGCTTGCGGATCAGGAATACCGGAGATCAAAACAATCTTAAGTGGATTCATCATCAGGGGCTACCTTGGAAAATGGACTCTCATTATCAAATCGGTCGGCTTGATCCTATCTGTGTCGTCGGGGCTCTCGCTAGGAAAAGAGGGCCCTATGGTTCACATTGCCAGCTGTCTGGGAAATATCCTCTCGTATCTCTTTCCAAAGTACGGCCGGAATGAAGCTAAGAAAAGGGAAATTTTGTCTGCTGCTGCGGCTGCAGGTGTCTCAGTAGCTTTTGGTGCTCCTATTGGCGGTGTTTTGTTCAGCCTCGAAGAGGTTAGATTATGATAATATATTTTATATTTTTTAATTCCTTATTTAAAATTAAAATGTTACACTAAATTATGGACATTGCATCTTAGGAGTCTTAACCAACTTAAGTATGAAGCTGCAAACTCTGCTGATGCTACCAGTATAAAGCCCTATCAATATACCCTCCGAAAATGATGTTTTCTTCTCGTTTCGATATATGATTTTTCTATAGTTCTGAACCTCCTATATATGATATCTAGGGACAATCTTTATGTATTATTTTTTTATTTTAAAATATGGATTTTATTTAACTTGTCCTAGGCCTGAACGACTTAATGAACCTGCACATATTTTACCCCGGTGGAATTTTCAAAAATGCTTAAAACCGGGCGCTTCGTAAAAACTTATTTGAGAAGAAAACTTGCACTATATTGAATAGCTAAAAAAAATCTCTAGAATATGGTTTTATTAATAACTATACAAAATGTATTTAAAAAAAATATTAGTTGAAGGTACATTAGGAAAACTATATATCATTTTTTTTTCCAATATTAAATATTAAAAATTTCAATATCTCTTCTTTGTATTTCAATAAACAATTACATTTCTAAATAAAATAGGTTAGAAAGATATTAGAAAATATATCTAAACATTTATATTATTATTTAAGAAATTGTCGGTCCAATTACATAAACACGCATAAAATATGTAAACACATCTGAAGGCCTCATATTGAATTGCGAAGTTTACTACAGTAGAATATTACAGTACAGTACAGTAGAGTAAATTTATTTTAAAATACCTATGTAATTCGGCATAAAATTTCATTAGAAATACTTCACCAAATGTTTTTAAATACAAATATAAAAAAGATACAAATTTCCATATTTTCTTGTGATGGCAAGACAATGGCCAATGGCTGTCGTGATTACGTAAAATTGCACAATACACTTGATAATACTTTTGACACTATATTTATGTAATATTTAAAAAATTGTAATCACTTTATTTAGTCTAAAATCCACCTAAACCCTCAAGAGATTCTGAGCAATGACAACTGCTGCAGGTGAAGAAATGAAGAAGATGAGAATCATTTTTGACACTTTATTTCCGATTATTTTTGTATAAATAATGTAGATAGGAAAGGATTCGAATGATGTATAATTTATTCGTTTTCGTCTCAACACCCGATATGGCAAACTTTTTAATAATAACTCAAAAGCGTTGATCGTACATTTACGGTTTGGCAAAATTTGAAGGGTTTGTGCGACCATAAATTTATGGTCCAGACAAAGGTCAGGTTTAATGACTGGTCTTTTATAATTCTTTAGAATTTTACTATTTTTTTTTGCTTTTTCATATGATTAGTGATAACTTTTAAGCTTAGCAACGTACTAATGCGTTTATGCATAAGATCATAAAAATGTACTCAACATGTTCTAGTAATAAAGGATTATCTTTGAAAACATAAGTAAATTGTGAAAAATTCCACAAGATATGCGTTTGACACATTTTTAGCTTTACCTATAAAGTTTTAATAGTATTGCTTATGACCTTTTAGCTAGATTAACGAGATTTGTACTCTCTCCCACCTATATTGTTTAAGCGGCTCAAAGCTTATCGCATTATGGTTGAAATAGGTGACTTGAGATATCTTGAACACATGAAAACATCCAGTAAGGACATGTAAAACTTGTCTCTTGTGTATGAAATGATAAAGTATTTTTAAAAAATATTTAATTTTTGATTTCAGGTATCTTACTACTTTCCTCTCAAAACCTTGTGGAGGTCATTCTTCTGTGCCCTCATCGCTGCATTTATATTGAGATCCATCAATCCATTTGGAAATGAACATTCAGTATTATTCTTCGTAGAATATAATAAACCATGGATATTTATTGAACTTGTGCCATTTGTAGGATTAGGAATAATTGGAGTAAGCCTAAATCATGCTTATAAATATATTATATCGTTTTATGAATATTCTCTTATATCCTTTGTTTTTGATTTTAGGGTTGCATAGCAACTTTGTTTATAAAGGCAAATCTTTATTGGTGCCGTTACCGGAAATACTCTAAACTTGGACAGTACCCAGTGACTGAAGTACTAATTGTCACACTCATTTCTGCTATAATTGCATATCCGAATCCCTATACAAGAATGAACACTTCTCAGCTGATCTATTTACTATTCAGCCAGTGTGGAGTCTCAAACTCGGATCCTCTATGGTAAGTAATTTTTTTTAAATGGCTCAGTTCATAAAATTCACTTCAGCTCTGTTCATGTTATTTAACATACTTTAGTAAATAGGTGTGCATTTAGATAAAAGCTGTTTATATAGGGGGCTGTCTTCGCTCAAAACTCTATACTCTATCTAATTTTCATCATTGTTATAAATATTTGGTAAATAGTTATTTATTACATAAAAGGGATTAATGAAATATATTTTTGACTAATTCTGTTTTTTTTTAAACGCTTCCAATAATGATTAATATATAGTATAAAAAAAGATAAAAGAGTTTGTTAAAAAAAAATATGGGTCCATATGGTAAAACCAACTTATAAAAAAATATCTATGGCCAGAGAAAGCTGATAATATCCTGTCTGGGGCCTAGCCATTTGCCTAAAGTAACTCGATTTTGCCCCGAGAGGTTTTCCAAAAATGGCAGAATTATGGGCACTTACTAAAATCCTTATTTTAGTAATACTATGTATGTAATTTTCATAACCTGTACTCTTTTGAATAGCTAATAAAATTCTCTAGAATATAGTTTTTTACTAACTAAACAAAATGTTTAAAAAAAAAAATAAATTTTATTTTTGTGGAAAATGTTATTTTTGATACACAATAAAATTAAAAGTAAAGCGATGATACCCATTTTTTTATTTTTTACTTATGTTCCTATATATCACCGAAAACTATAACTAATATAATATATTTTTACCTTTAATAGCAAATAAAAAAAAATACCTATGATACAATTACTACTTGTGCCATAATATTTTTTTTTCAAATTTCATTTTTATTATCGCTTTATAAGTTGTTATTGTACTTATTTATTTTTCTTTTCATTATAATTATATTTCATTATAATAATTTAAAATTATAATATTTTAGAATTCCTTTGTGATTCACAATGAAATTGTATTAGAAATAGTTTATACAAATGTTTTTACATACCTACGCATTTATAAAAAGAAATAAAATATCCAATTACCTTATGTTGTTAATAATGGTACACAAAAACATTTATTTTTTTCAGTTTTATTTCTCTGACTCTTTTATGCACAAAAATACTGCTATAATACATGAAACACTACATTTATGTAATATTATAAAAAAATAATAGCTTTTCATCACTTTATTCTAAAATTCACATATTCCATAAACACGACCATGTAACAGTGTCTCAAATTCGAGAACTGAGCTAGTATGACTTTTGTTTAATTATTTTGCAATCGATTATTGGACGATTACTGATTACAAATTCATAGAATGTATCATTTTTTCATCTTAGTGTAGCAATGGAAGTCTCAAAAATCGATATTGCCAGTATTAAAATGATTACCCAGCCCTATAGCGCAGGGAAAAATACTCATTGCCGTCAAGCCTGCGTCTGCATAGCAGGGCACCAAACAGGATATGATGTTTTCTGAAAGATAATGAAAGAAAAATAAGAAAGTTGAGAAGATTAAATCCTTTGAATAAATTAGCAAACCCATTTATGCATAGATAGGTTCATTAGTATTGCAGTTCAAAATTAAAGTTAGATAAAATATTTTGCTATTTATTTGCCCATTAGATGTCCAATTTATGTATTCAACTGAATCGTATTCAGGCACACTGCGGTGCTCTTAGGATACACAGCTCTCCTAGATCTCTAAATTTCCTTGAAGGTACTTTTAAAACCTTAGGCGGCGTCATTCCATATCTGGTCATTAAAAATGTGAGCCTGGTGTAGGCTGAAAAATTGGTTGGGTTTCGGATGCTAGCTCATTTAAATTATAAATCCCTTGGGTGTTTTTTCTCTAGTTTCCTCTGTGTAACCTGCAAATTAAATTTTTACTTGGCTTCTTTCATATGCATGTGAATAAAATTGTCATAAAATGGCAAAACTAAAATGAAACAGTAAATAAGTAATGGAATAGTCTTTAATTGTAAAGCGTTGAAACCTTTCCCTAAGAACTCAACTAAAAAAATGTCTGTTAAAATGTTCGCGCTGCTGACATACTAATATTATAATTATTATAATAATAATTTTGCTTAATATATGTTGGTAGTCCAAAGATTCTATCTATTCATAATCAGCATTGGTATCAAATATTGCGTAACTACATTAATATTACTTTTAAAAAGATAGTTTAACAGTTGTACTTGTTTTCATCTCAGCGACTACAACCGCAATTTCACCAATGTGAAGTCAGCCATTGAGATAGCTGCAGCCGGTCCAGGAGTCCATCGAGCCATTTGGCTTTTGATTTTAGCGCTGATCTTAAAGCTTGTCATGACTGTCTTTACGTTTGGCATGAAGGTGCCTTGTGGTCTTTTCATACCTAGTCTCTGCTTGGGCGCTATTGCAGGTCGGATAGTTGGCATTGGTAAGCACTTTTGAATGTATCAATTAACTTGAAACTAAATAACTTAACTACTTTTAAGACACCTATTACACATTTATAATGTAACCAATATTTTATAAAGCATAATTGTGGGGCTACGATTGTGGATAGAAAAGGAACTGACACCGATATTATTATTTAAAACATTTCGCTGCTTCAGTGCAAATAGTCAAAAGTGATTGCTTAGGATGCATTAAGCGTCTACCAAACCAAACCGCAAGCGTCTATCAGACCGCGTACTCCGATTTTAATACTTTTGCACTAAGTAGTTCAACTTGTTGGTTGAGCTGGTGAAAGATCATATTTATTTTATCTTTCTCCAGCTGTACAGTCTAGGTTTCGCCTGGTTTGGTGGCCAAGCCCCGCGAACAGTATTATCTCCTCCAGTAATCCCATAGTAATTCCCATCGAACATTAAAGTCAACAATTTTTTAGTACTAAAATGAAACATTGACAGTTCGATAGAAAAAGCAAATATCATATTCGAATTTCAAAAGTATGACAGCACGGCTGTTAGTGTGTATTATTTATTACTGACCAGTTAAAATTAATACTAACTCATCTATACGCGCAAATAAAAAATGTAAAAGAATATTCAGTACCACATTATAATAATAATTATTGTTAAACTTTTTATGTCTATGTTGTTTCATTACTAGCCGCGTGTCAAAATTTAAAAAAAAAACTTGAAAGAGGAATTAAAAGAATGTCATGATGCCCTTATATATTTTCGTTTTTCATATTTTTTTTTATTAATTTATTCTACTCTGACCTAAAAAAATAACCAACTGCTGCCTCTATGGCCATCAAAAACGCACATTGAATAAGCTAGAAGTGCCGCAGGCACAAATTGACATAGAAACCATTTAATTAAAGTTAAAAAACCCCGTGGAAAATAATAAAAATGTATTTTAAACACAAAAATACACACACACACTAACGATACACACAAATAAATGCAACTTAAGTGTCTAATTGTTATATCTACCAATATACTCTTTACATTAATATATAAATAATATTTATTAAATTAAAAAATTACTTTCTACAATAACTACGATAGAAAATACAGTTAGTGCCTAATCTGTAATGGATGATACGTTTTATAGTTATTCCAATCTGGCCCGAGTCTGAGCCAACGGGCATCAAGTCTTGTCTTGTTATTAATGCAGTTTATTACCAAACCGAAGTACATATCATAAATTCACATTCAAGTTAATGTATGTCTGCGTATGTATAACGTATATAAATTAATTTCTACTTATAAATATGTGGAATAGCGTAATAGGCTGCCATGTGATAAAAAGGGTAGAGAGTGACGAAGACCGTTTTACACATTTTTGAAACTAAATAATAATCATTTTCATTTTAGGAATGGAGCAGTTGGCATTTAACTACCCGTACATTTGGTTATTCAGCGGAGAATGTTCAACTGGAGACGATTGTATAACACCTGGACTATATGCTATGGTTGGAGCTGCAGCTGTTCTAGGCGGAGTTACTAGAATGACAGGTCTGTACCTATATTTTGGAAATTTTAATTTTTCAAACTACCAAAAGATTAGATCGAATAGCTGATCAATGATTATTATGTAAAAAGATCCTAATTTTATAAGCGACTTATAAAGCAAGTTTGATAAAGATCCATTTTTTCAGTCATTGCCAGGTCTGTGTGTCGACTAAAGTTAGTCACTAAGGGCATTGACTTTCATTGATAAATGTTTTTTTTACTTAAAAGTTACTAAATTCTCAAAATAAAAAATCTATTACCTAAATTAATCTTATCTAGATGATATTTATCAATATTTTCATTACCTTCTCATACTTCTCTGCTAGGTTAATAAAAATATTTTACATAATTTAAGTATTCGCATTGATTACAGTGTCGTTGGTTGTCATAATGTTCGAATTGACTGGAGGAGTGCGCTATATAGTGCCCCTTATGGCTGCAGCAATGGCTTCCAAATGGGTCGGCGATGCTTTAGGCAAGCAGGGTATTTACGATGCTCACATTGCGCTCAACGGATACCCGTTCTTGGATAGCAAGGATGAGTTCCAACATACGTCACTTGCTGCTGATGTTATGCAACCAAAGTATGTTTAATTCAATTACAACATTATAAAATGTGTTTTTAACCTTGCTACCATTTAAACCTATCTACATAAATTATTGACTTCTTATCTTATAATGATCGAGCTATTCCATCATCAGGTACATCTTGAGGCTAATAGAATAATAAAGGTTAAACATATTTAAATGATGTACTATTACTTATTTTATTTTATTCAGGATACATTTATTTAAATAAAAATCATATGTAAACATTTGGTAGTATTGAAGAATAAACCATTGTATCTGATGAATGTTTAACCATAACTGTGTGATTTAACAAAGTATCAACTATTATTAAAATTTATCATAAATTTTGCACTGTGAAAAATATATGTTTGCAAAGTTGCAATTTGCTTAGTTTAGCATTTTAGTTGTTATAACATTGTAATTAATTTTTTTTTCTTTTTAGGCGTAATGAAACTTTGAGTGTTATAACTCAGGATTCAATGACAGTTGATGATATTGAAAATCTTCTTAAAGAAACAGAGCACAATGGATATCCAGTGGTAGTTTCAAGAGAATCACAATACCTTGTTGGTTTTGTCTTAAGGAGAGACCTAAATTTGGCAATTGGTATGATTAAATGTTCTTTATTTGCAAATTTAGCTTAGTTAAATAGGGCCAAAAATAATTGTGCTTATATGACCTAGGCCTTTCTTTAAAAATATAATTCTTTAAAAAAAAATGTTAGACTGTATTTAATTTAATTATAAAATCTAGAATTTTTAGTCACATTCTTGGTCTCCTAATTATCATAAAAAATATAATTATACATACATGAATGTATGTATAGAAGCTAAAATTGACAATAAATTAAACTTATTTAAAAGTGTAGAGATCTCAAGACACAATAAATTATCAGGGTAGAATACATTAGTTAAGTGAGATCTGTCTTGAAGGTAGTGAGTTTATAAAGCTAGTATTAGTTCATTCACTTTTAGCTCAAAATTTGGCAAAATATATGGAGTCACTTTATCAATTGGAATACGTTTGTTATAAAGCGAAGTTTAAATTTATCGAGTCTCCCCTCGCCTTGTCTGTAGTTGTGCAGATTTAACAAAAGTTTGATGTAAAAAGAACTCGTATGCATGGTCCTTGGAGTGACTCATTCGGTTACTCCTCAAACTTGTCAATTTGGTTGATGCATAATCGTAGCGAACAACTTTAATAGAATAAACGAACACTCTGCGGCTATAAAAAGTGATAATAGTTTGATCATTGAGAGCTTTCGAACTCTTCTATCTTAGCTTTAGCTTAAATTTCATAAATAGTTCACATTAAAAATACCTTTCCAATATTCACCAAGACAATATAATAATGGTTTCATATTTTTAAATTCTATCATTCCAGCAAATGCCAGACGCATGGTAGAGGGAATTTGTGGCCAGACTATGATCATCTTCAGCGGGTGTGGACCTTCTCCTCCACCAGCAGGAGTGTCAATTCCAGCTCCACTCAACCTCCACATGATCCTCGATATGGCACCCATCACAGTCACTGATCAAACACCCATGGAGACTGTCGTGGACATGTTCCGAAAACTAGGCCTCCGGCAAACTCTGGTCACACATAATGGGTATGCATTTTTTTGATACAAATTATTTCTCAACGTTGCAGATTTTGACAATACATACAGACAGTTTATATTCTTTGTTGGAAATAAATAAATATAAAAATATGTCAAATAGTCATTGCGCAGACTACATTATTTTGTATGTTAACTCCTGCAAAGAACTAAACGAGTTCACAAATCTCTTTTTCCATCCGCATCTTCCTGCTTATTTTCTAACATTACTTAGATTTTCAGAACTTACCTACTCAATAGCTCTTTGGATGGTAAACATTTTTTACACAAAATATTCTTTTAAGTATGAGTACCTTTTATTTAGCCTGATCATTCAAGATAGTTTCTCATTTTCAACTCGTGTTTTTTTTGCCTTAAACATACTTGATACTTTTTGCAGGACGGTTTATTTACAAGTAATATTACTTCTTTTGAGCTTAACGATAAATTTTGTAGCTCAGCAGCAACAAGTAATTAGGGCGGCGAAGACAGGCAACTGCTGTCAATGCCACTCGTAGGGCCTAGCTGCTTATTTTGCAATTAAATCAGCTTGTTTCTTATTTTATGTATGTAAACAAATATAGTTACAGTGAATGACATAAATATTTATGAAATTAAAGAGTATGGTTTCATTTCATTACTAATTTATTTTTCAGTCGATTGTTGGGTGTAATTACAAAGAAGGATGTACTTCGTCACGTCAAACAAATGGACAATGAGGATCCAAGTTCTGTTTTATTCAATTAGTATTTTCTAGATACTTATCTGTAAATTAATTATGGACTTCCTATATTAAGACACTTCAAAAGTAAACATAAAAGATTAAAAATAGATGTTAAGACTATAATCATTATTTATAATGTGTAGTGCACTTACCGTTGGATTATAAGATCAATTCAATATATAAAAAAAAAATAGGTAAAGCGTTGGACAACATAATTCTAAACTTGTTAAGCATATTTTTATAATCACCTCAATGTATTATATGTGAGAAGGCTGAATGCAATGTTGAAATTATTAAAATGTATATAATATTGAAGTATTTTCAAATAGTTTAAGATAAATGACTTTGTAAAGAGGTGATCTTATTGGATTTTTTATAGGTAGGTATAAGATATAATCAAATAATAGTATTTTTTGAACTTTAGACAATGTTTCATTATTTTTAATGTTATTTGCCATATTGATGATTCGACAATTAAAATCTTCCAGATTAAAAGATTAAAGCACAAGGAAAAATGGGATCTTGGATCCCATTTTTTTATGTTGCTGATTTTCAATATGGTGTTCTCATTAAAAGTAATAAGCTAAAGTTGAACTACTTTTTACAATCACGTGTTCCCACTATTATGTCATTGATTTCTATGACTGCTATCTATACTCAGACAACATTGTACACTTCTCTTCCACAAAATTGTTTTTTTTTTAATTCAAAATTGAATTTCCTCTGAATATCCATTTTTTTTCTAAATTTGAATTTAAAAATAGTTAGTATTTTAGTGTTTGTTGACATTCGTGTAAGAGAAAAATGGTAATGTTTTAAAAATGTGTTACGAATACTGGGAATACATAGATAGTTTATTTCCATAAATAAACATTAGTTGATTAGGTACGATATTTGCAATCTATATTTAACATGAATGTATATATTAAAAAACAAAAGTAATTTAATTAATAAATAATTTACGTTATAATATATATATCAACACTTATCAGTTTTGCAGAGGTTTAAAATCGGCGCCATTAAATGTTCATTTTAAACTACATTAAACTCATGATTTGGTTACATTAAAAGTTGCATTACAAAAATGTACCTAAAATGAATTTGGTTTTATGGACTATTATTTTATATTATTGAATTTAATATAATTTACCTAAAGGGGGATTTTTTTTTTATTAAAACTGCATAAAGGTTATTTAAAACAAATAGTAAAAAATATATTCAACATTTCAAAGGTATAAAACTATATATTTTTTTTTGTTATTTGATAATAAAACCTCTAGTTTTTCCTACTTTATTTTATTTAGATGCTAATTTGATCTACATTTTGGTTTTTACATGTGTTTTAATAATCTTTTATATTTTTTACCAAATCATTGCTGTAAAACATACTTTGGTCCGCATAGCTAGTCTGTTATAGTAAAAAAGTATTTCGACTTCTCTTCATATAAACAAAAAATTTATATAAATAAGAATGAGTTATTTAATCATTTCTGATATCGATAATGAAACGAATAACCGGGTAGTGTACTAAAAAAAATAGTTAATGAGCTTTTAAATCGTTACATTAATTAGATGTGTGTAACAGACACATCCGGGTACACATCCGGATATCATAGTAAAAATGATCTCAAACGATTAGTATGGCCTTATGTTGGGAAATTGCCAACTCAATATTTTTTTCTCACTCAATCACAAAAGCTTTCTCTATCTTTGATAATGGGCCTGACCTCATTCTATGGTGGTACCTATGCTCTTACCACACTAATTGTTATTTATAATTTTGAACTTATACTGCATGTTCAAATGTATGAGTATGTCAATATGGGGAAACCAGTATAGAGAATCTACTCCAATTTCCCCAGCTGCGTACAAGATCTTTAATTAATTTTATATTTTTAAGTATAAAATTCTGGGAAAGACATCTGTGTAGTCAAAATGTCAAAAGTTTTGTGTCTTCTCTGTAAGTTTTTCTTCCCACCTATTTTAACTTCGGTTCATAGTGTTTGTGTATATAATATATATATATAACCGATACTGAGACAGGGAGGGAGTAGACCCTGCGATTTCAGATACATTTTGTTAAGATGATATAAAAAAATCATCACAGGCACACATCGAAAACAATGTTAAAATTTTCATTCTAAATATCAATTTGCTCTTGTGAAACCTGCCATACTTTGGTCGCTCCTCCCTCAGGTGACTAAGTCAGTAGGTCAGTGTGATGCGATCAGTCAAGAACAATAACAGTATCCCACTACGTCTGCTTTTCACGGAGCCAGATGGTCGACGATAACGGTACAGGTCGAATTCGGTTTAGGAAGAAGGGGTAAGGAGGTACGGGTTGTAAGAGAGGCTCCATAGGGTAGACGTCATATAACAATATTAGATTGATTAACATATGTTTCCTTTAAAAAATAATAAATTTGGAGAAGTAGGGTTTTTGTATTTTTTTATATAATTTCTTACTCGTAATAGTGAACGTAAAGGGAATTCCCTTTCAAGTTCTAGGGAATGGTCTTGAGACATCCTTTAAATAATAATTACGTTAGTTTAGAAGGTATTAGAATTTTCAACATTTTTTGTATATACAAATTATAAAATTTGGTGTAGGTTAGTTAATTTAGGGTAAAAATTTAATAGACTAAGTGACAATATGAAAATCTTCATTATATAAAATGTGTGATTTAATAGTACATTTTAAATGTTTTTTTTTTGCATCCTGCCAACAACCAATATTACTTGTAAAACTAAACATAAACTTAATAAGAGTATTCTTATTTTTATTTTTGGCCCAATATATGGTTGGATAATAAAATGTCTCATTAAAATAATACCTACTACTGTGCTTTCGTTGTTTTCAGATTTTCAGCCAATAACCCATGTTTTTTATACAAATTTTTTTATTAAAAATCTCATACAGATCCACCAAAAATGCTTATTTTTATTGAACTATAATAACTAACTCGGTATGAGAAAGGGCAGCATACTATTAGGAATATAGTATGCCATTGGAAAACTCATAATGTTTTTTCACATAGACATTTAACTGACGCTTAGAGGAAACATTGTACTGTATATTTGATTGAGTTGTAGACACAAATACCTTTTATTTATTTTTTTGTCGGTCACGTACGTTTTAAGATTTTTTCGTTATATGCAAGTCATGAAGTTAAAAAAGAACAGGTGATGAAGGTACAAAGGGTAAATATAGTATATATTTTAGGAAGGCGGTTCTATTTTTTATAGTAGAAAACCCCTGAAACGGATTCTATGAAATAAATGTTAAGGAGTAGTCAACTGCAATATTATCGACCGGCCTAATGAAATGTAGACCCCATGTTACATTTATCAAGATCATAACTTTTACATTTAAAATTGTCATATTATAACAAACAAAAGAATTAATTAAACCTATTTTAGCCATTAATTTATTTTAATCAGTAAGAGTATATAAGTATGTTCTGAAAGTGTGGGTGTCCTCAAAATCTGGCCTGTGAGAGACAATCCCATATTCAATTTAATCAAATCAATTAACACTCTCAGCACTGATATTTTAAATTCGATAATTGCTGTATACCACCAGATGCCTCAATATCGATTCATCGTCTTATTGGATTTCTATTACTATTTGAAATGGTGGCATGTCACATATACCTGAATTTATAAAAGGCATAGACTATTCATCGATTCTTTTTCATCTCAGTTTGGTTTTAATGTCCATTGGAATTTGTGGAATATTCCGTTGGCCTACGCAGAATGTCCAGCCAACGTGGTATTGTATTGTCCGCACGTTCGGAGCGGAATGTGTTAAGCTCTTTTAACCGAGATGGACAATGTCGCTAGTGGTTTTTTGATCTTGAACAGTGTTCCTTAGCCTGAGAAGCAAAAGTTTTTGTCAAATGTTCAGTCATTTGTGTATTTTTTTTTTCATGGGGACTCCTAACACAGTATGTTACTTAAACAAACATATGTAGTAAATTTAGGCACCTGCGAATGAGATCTCAATCACTAGACTGAGATTATATGAATAGATTTAATTCAACTAATTGGTCAGTTGAAAAAATCTCCAGTTTGAGTTGGCGTAGTGAAAATCTGTAAAACAATTTCCTATAAATGAAGGTTTATCTGGTTATATATTATATTATATTTATGTTTGTTATGTTTTTATGAATATTTATTCTAAATTGTATATTTTTGTTTACAAAAAAATAGTGTCTAGTAGATAAAGTGAAGTAAAAATTTAGTAGTAATTAATTTATTCAAAGAAATCATTTGATGCTATAGAGAAATTAGCCCCACTGGTAACTAAACTTGATGTGCAAAATTCAGTTTGATATTTCTAGTTAACTATCTAGTTGTACTATATTTTCAAATAAGAAATGTATTTTCAAAAAGTTTTTTTTATGTAGGTCATCTGCGTGTTACTATCAAATTTGTATCGTCATTCAATTATCAGTGGCAGGTTTAAATGTACTTTTGAAGTAATAATTTTAATATATAATTTATTATTTTAAAATCTACTTTTTTATATTTTATAGAGTTATAAAAAAAATACGGTTTTTGACAAATAACTAAAATATGAAAATTTTTAGCGTCGAAACAAAAAATATATAACACATGAAATTATTTTTAAAAACAATTCAAAAATCTTTATGAATTAGCTACTTAACTATGTAGGTCTAAATAGAAAATAAATCAGTGATTTTTTCGCTGTAGAGATGTTGAAACAAAGTTATGTCTAATAATAAATCAAAATATCTTTAAATTTTTATGCTCAATTAGACATACTCGGTTCAAATATTCTCAAAACCGGATTAAATAAAAGAGAACATATTTGTCATTACTATTGTATATAAAAAAAGTGCAAGAAGTTCACTCTGCATGGTGGAATGGTAAGGTAATAATTAAGATTGAAGAAAACTACAAGAGGGAAAAATCTATTGCCTCATGATTACACATTTTAGGCAACAGTTAATCCCCTTGTTAATCCTGTTATTGTTCTCCTTTGTTTTTTAGGGCACCGTAACTCAAAAGGAAAACCGTAACTCCTATACGCTCCGTCCGTTTGTCTGTCAATATGTCATGTTTTTGTTTTAGGGGATAGCTAACAGCCAGTGAAAAAGGAAAGGTGTTTACAACATGAATGCCGATTTATAAAGAACAAGAAAATATTTTAAAAAGTCCATCTGCATCAATTTGCAACGAACAGTAATTTGTCTATTATAGTTTATTGGAGCCCCTTTTAGTAGAAATACTTTACTTAAAAATAAATTCATGTTTTGATTAGACAGAAAAGATATTTAAACTCAACGCAACGTCTGCTTGACTGTCCCTAATTAAAACACTGTATAGGCTATTTTCATAACATTTTTTTATTTACAGATCTGAGTCACCTATTTTAGATTTAAAAAAAGATGTAAATTTTAGCAGAACCTTATACACTGATATGTGTAAATACTGTACACCATCACTTGAACCATAACACCAATGTAAAACACATATGCATTTTCCCAAGTACCTATACATGTACAAGTACTGCATGTGGTGGTCACTTTTTGTTTTAATAAAATAGGTTTCGAGAAATTATTTTTTCATGTTTTTTATGTGTTTAACATTTTACTAATTGGCTTTTAGTGTTTTGATTGTTTTGGGGTAGCCATGCTTTTAGAGTACAAAAACTGGAGCTACATTTCCAGGGTCTTGAAGTAAGGTGTATTTTTATTGTGGTATGTGGTAAAAGAAAAAAACTATCGTTTCTTGCATTTACTGAATGTAATTTATTAATTAGTTATTCACAGCTACACTAATAAATTACAAGAACAAAAATATAGATAAAGTTTAATATCCATTATATAAAGAAACGGATTCTTTTTATCGAAAGAGGATTTATTGTATCTTTTTTTTTAAACTACCCAAAAGTAAAGTTAACCTAAATTGTTCATTTACAAAATTGTTATTTTCTTTGAAAGTTATAAATAAACTTGTGTAGTAAGTAGGTTTTAGTATTGATATGTATAGCTTGAAATTAGCTATTAAACTTATATTACCAAATCCTAATCATGATATGACTGGAATTTATCTGACTATTTAACTTTTTAACATTTTTAATGTGATTGATAATGGTATGCTTTTTAACATGGGAATTCTCCATTGTGCTTTAGACGTTATAAGATATGCAATCAAATTGCACAGGATGATGCGCAGAGGTGTCTCGGAACACCGCCCAATATTGAAATATTATGTTGCTAAGTATAAATACAAATGTATATTATAATATTCATTTCATTAACAACTATAAATGAATTCAATTTTTGTTTTCTTTTTTATTCATCTTAGAGTTGGAGCATAGCATGTCAGCTGTGCGGCATCGTGTTTAGAAATGTGATCACACATTAGGAAAAGTGTGTTCTTACAATGTTTTTATGCAAAATTCATTATTATATATGTATACCGAACCTAACAATTCAGAAAAAAGCTTAAATTCCCTTGACATCCATTGCTTTTATTAGTGTTGCACGTTTTATATCGATATTTTTGAAATATCGATAATTTGTAATGATAATATTGATAATTTGTAATGATAATATCGATATTTTACCATATAGTAATACGATATATCGGAGCTATCGATAGTTAAATTTTGATATATCGGAATTATTCTTCCTAGCTCAGTAAATTTGATCAATTCAATTGGTGGCTGAGTACCCAGAATTTGTACAGTAGGCAAGCCCTATCGCGGAGAAGGAAAACCCCTCCAAACTAGGGGAAACCTTTTTAATGAGGTATCTAGTATTTTTTAAGTAATAATTAAATAAAAACAAAAATAAAAAAAATAATAATCTTACCCATACACAAACCATATATGACATCTCCGGAATGTTGAGCGAGACCAAAGCCCACGCAAGACTTGCAATTACCAGACATTTTTTTATAATAACATGCCAGCAACTGTGATCCTGTAGCCTTGGAAAAAGCCGTTTTCGTGCTGTAAGGAAGAAACTAAGTTTGTTACTTTAATTATCTATTTATATTCCAAATCGAAACAACTATCTTATTTTTACTGTAATTTGTTATGAAAATTAGAATTTTTGATTAACACAGGCAAAATCAATAATACGCTTTAATTATGACCTACTTTTAAATTATGTTTAGAGATTCTTTGTGATTCTTTTTCATTAAAAGGCTAGGCAAGCCGGGCTCTTCAGCTTCTATGGGTACTGATTGATGGCAAAATTTTATTTTTTCTGTATTGTTATTTTATTTGCTGTTCCCAAATTGAAACCACCTTTCCCTTGATCTATTTTTTATTGTTGTTGGATTGAGATTATATAAATTAATTAATCATTGCGACTATGAAGTCGCTAATTGCTCCTGTTAATTTTTCTTTTTCTGTTCTTGAAAAAATATCTGCTTGGATTTACTTTTATTAATTTTTTAAACATTCATTAACATCCTACCTTTGCTACCTATATTTCACTAAAAATTAGATATTAAAGTAATTTTTGTCAATATGTAATTAACAAAGTATTTGTCCGATATGTATCGACTATTGATTTTGCCAGTAATGATATCCGATATGATATCGGTCAAGACTAAAATCAAGCAACACTAGTTATGATAGATTTAGTAAGTTTTTTACTGTTGGTTTTTCCATTGATAAATGTTAGTTGCTAGTTTTTATAGCAGAATTTCACTTTGTCTAAATAAAACATATACATGTCCCTCAAATTTATTTTGACTATTTGTAATAGTATTATTTTAGGAATTTATCTCCTGTTAGGACTTGAAAAGTTGCAATAAATAGGATTATAACACATTTAGCTCCGTACGTCAAATCGCGTGGACGACGCGTTACCGCCTGATCGGCTAAGTACGTTGACCGAACGGAATATCCCACGTGGGACTGATACCCATTTTTAGTTGAAGTTATAATTTCTTATAATTGGCAAACAATATGTACAAAACCATAAAAATGTTTATTTTCTATATTTAATATATAAACATAGTTATTGTAAATAAAACTCGAATTATTTACTGCCAAATTACAGAATATACCATTATCGGCGCTGAGTGTGTTAATGATTGTAAAGTAAAATGTAAATCAGTATTCATATTAAGTCATCATGAATTTCACATGCAATTTAAGTAATTAATTACTGGCCGGTACATGTAGTATTTTTTTTTTTATTTTACTTTACTGAAATATATTTTATGACAGTTTTTTAATAACCGCAAACCGCTTGGTAGCCAATAATATTTCACTCAATTAAATAATTTGCCTACTTAAATATATATATTATATTTTCTAAGGTTATGCAAAAATATAAAGTTGAAATAAAATAAGTTACTCTTTTATTTATTGCCCTTGAATTTTAATACACGTTACACTTACACATTTTATGTACACATTATTGTATATAATTGTAGTGGTTTTAAATTGCTCATCTGCTAACAAGAAATTGGAAACCACTTTTTCGTAAATAAACCACAACGTATGTTGCACTTTGTTTCAAACATCAATGGTAATTTTATTGGAAAAAAGCACAGTTGCATATTTTTTTAATGACATGGAAATATAGGTTTAAACTGAAAATGATAAACAATACTGAGCGCCATCTGTGAATTGGCAAGATAAGTTTTTCTCAACAGGAAACATTTATGCGGTTTATGTCAAAGCTATTTACCGATGAAATATTAATATATTAGATTATAATTAATATTTCGTTAACAAAAAAATCACACGGTATATTTTTTTGAAGCCTTTCAATTATATTAGGTTGAGCTATATAAAACCACTAAATAATCAATCGTATAAAAAAAAATTGCATATGGTTTATCGTATGTTTTTTATATTAAAGCATTTTACTGCACTGGTAACTTTTAAAATCATTTACAGTATCATGAACACATTCTACATGATAAATCAAGAGTGAAATGATTTTTGTATGCCTTGTGGTACACAGAACAAACATAATTCCAGTCTCCTATAAGTACCGAACGCTTATGTTGTTTCAAGTGACCGCTTAACTTGAAACTCTTGTGCAGTCAACGGACTGAAACTGCCGTAAAATACTAAGCTTACACATCACATGAGTCCTTCAATCCAATCTTGCTGTGGAAACTCAACTTACAAGAGGAACATTTGTACAAGCTTAAATGTTCATGGACCCATTTTGTGTCACAGAAAGAACAAAGAGTGTCGCTAACGTCTTATTGCACAATTTACATAGGTGCAAATGCTTCAAGTGTGCGTGGTTTATATGATCCTTGTTACGCACTTTACTTAGATGATTTATCACATTGGTCGCATACAAATAATGACTTGAGATGTTTCACTCTCATATGGGCTTTGACCCCATATATGGTAGCTAATGATTTCCCGCACAGCTTGAACAGGACAATCCTAATTCCTCCCTAGTGTGATATTTCACTTACAATCTCGAGGAAAACTTCATAAGGTTTAGCAAATAAGCAAATTTTCTGATATTCCTATGTATGATTTCATGGTGGAAAACCAACACCTGACGATGCATGGTCACATACGATCACATGCACCATGCGATTCTCCAATCCATAATGATGTTATTTCGGGGTATGTGACAATTGTAAAATTCAATTTTTATATTAAATATTGTAATCATTCAATATATCATTGAACAGTACAGGATTTAGATTTCATGAAGTTCATGGAGGGTTTTTGGAGTCAAACTTTTTTAAGCACAACTTCCTGGGCAGTAAACGAATATAGTGCATCACTGTGTTCAGGTAAATTTGTGTAAACTGTGCTTCACAGCACGCGCTTCCGATACAACACGGTGACGCTCACATTCCTCGGAGGGGCTCGGTATTGTTGCTCCGTCCATAGATTTGGGAAATTCAAAAAAGTGTCAGTCACCTAGTGTTAAACTAACACAATTTGTTGTCAATATGACAAAACTTTTCTTTTTGTACTCGGATATTAGGTTTTTTTTAAAAAATTTTAGCTGCTTGGTGTGTTTGCTTTATCGTTGTATGCGCTTTATTTAGATTAAAAAATGAGTTTGTTTGTTTGTGAGTGTCCATCAATCTCCAAAACATCTATGGCTATATCGTAATAGGAAACTTACGTTAAAAATAGGGAAGCCAATATCAAAATATATATGTATCTGCTCGAACCATTTCATGGAAGATGAGTTTTATCCAGCAGTTATCACATAACCTAACATAAACATTATATTTATTATGACAGATGACATTTGTTCCTTTTCGCCTGCGGCTTATACACCAAATCTGTTAACATTGTTGGTTGTAGAAGTATGGGGGTGGTAATTTAAAAATATATGACAAAAACAAAGTTACTTAGTCAGGATTAACTCAGTCAGTTACTTCTTTGCACCCGTTGTACTCATTGGGATGGGATGTTGGTCGAGATACCGCGTCACGCGTTAGGAGTAAAATCCGTAGAGTGCCTTTTTATACGTTTTTTTGTATATTCGTATACTTTCATATAATTTTTGAAAAAAAAAAATTCCCAGCCAGGGATCCATCGATGCTGTTAGTAAATATCTTGAGAAATTTGAATCTAAAATATTTGTTAGTTACTTTAGTTATCATAAACCGATTGTGTCTTTCTTGGAATAAATACAGTACGATTTCTAATGAACAGCCAGAAAATAACCAAGATGAAAGAATGGTTATAGAAGAAATTATTGATAATGATAATGTGTGTATAGTATAATAATGAAGTGACTTATAATAATATATTGAAGAGAAATATATTGAATAACAGAGAAAAATGTCTTGTATGTCATTTATATATCCCGTGTCTCTGTGTGTGTGAGTGAGTGTGTGCGATGGCCAAAGAAGTATAACTTCCACCGTCTGGTCCGACGCAGACCCAATTTTTTTATATTGTTTTCTTTTACTCTAATTGGAATTACAAAATAACAGAATTATAAAATTAGTTCCCGCCGCCAATTTTGACATTAACACCCCCAGCGATAGTAACGCTGTTTAATGTACTGAAATCGCTCCTAGCAGTGTATTTTAACACTGACTTAAGTTTGACTTAAGGCTTAAGTAGTACTTGTTTTGATTCTTAGCTATATCAAATAAATAATCTTGTATTTTTATTTACTTTTTATGATGCTTTTGCTTGATACTTTTTATGATGTTTTTCTATTTGTCTTAATATTTGCTGTTTATTTTTGCTTGTTACAGTTGATCTTTGTTTAATAATAAAGATCAATTTTGGCAATCGATTCAAATTAACCTAATGGCTGTATTATTTTTCTACTTGTTAACACTAATGTTTAAAGTATATTATTTTTTAATTTGTCTTATTTTGTTTTTAACGCGTATTTATAACTGCTTGTTTTTTCTTTTCTTTATATGTATTTTTCTTGATACGTAGGTATTATACATTTTTCTCTGGGATTACGTTTATCTTTTTTCCTGCATTTGCAAGATTTGACGTGTTTTATTGTAGTTTTTTATGCTTTTACTGATTTTTTTTATTTATTTTAATATCATTCCTACATATATATGTTATATTCATGTAAAATAAATGAAATGAAAATATTTTCTATTTTATTAATTAGTTGCATCAAAAGAATCTCCATCCATCAGTTCATTCTTCATCGTAAAATCAATCGTCTTACATTTAGGCGTTGCAGAAGTCACCTGTTTCAATTATTAGATATTTCTCACTGGATAACCATTAAAAAAAAGAAGAAACGTACAAAACATAGTTCTTGCCTTGCTTTATCGGTTAAAAGATCGTTGGCTCCCGAAAAGGACATCAGTGAATTTATTTATATCGTGTATAATTTCTAAGGTTTATTTTTTGATACTAATTTTTCGTCCTAAGTACATATTTAACGTTATTTTTTTTTAATTACCTACTTTTATTTATTTAACTTTTATTACTGTAACTGCATTTAAACGAAACAGCTGTCTACAGGGGAGGGCAACAAATGTCCGGCCAATGTTAGAATATTTTCGTTTGAATAATTTGTAGGTATCTAATTTAAAGCTTAAAGATCGTAATAGGTATTTTATTATTTATTATCTAGCTGAACTTTTAAAAATGTTTGTTTGAGATTTTGTTTTCTTTCGAACGGATAATAAAGGATGATACAAGGTCGTCAAAATTAAAAATGTTACATTTTAAAAATATTATTTAGGTATTTCAGCAATAAAATAGAGATTAATCCTTTACCGCATTGATTTTTTTAATTTTGTTCAAAATAATTAATGTTGTCGTATGTCGTACTAGGAGCTTCAGAAAAATAAAATAAAATATATGACTGCTATTAACACAGTAAATAGCAAAACAATCTCCAGTTCCATATGCAGTTAAATACATTTTGAGTGCTGTACCATATATGGAACAACATGCCGTACAGGTTTTCGTCGCTCTTATTTATATATTTACTATCAATAATAAACAATTGATACTGTCACTACTGAAAATTATGAAATATCATTTAATTACGACGTTATAATGGTAATTAAAGTTTGAGTATTATAAAGTTAACGTGAAATGATTGGAAAAAATTACGATCTTCGTTGAAACAAAGGTATAAAACCAACGATATTTTAGTTCGTTGTATAAAACATTTACTTCAGTGAATATACATTATCTGAATATGACATTTAGTGCAGTGAAATTAGCCTACCTTAACGGGCAATATCCAATTAGGTATGGTTATGTTATTCATCATTTAAGAAATATGTAAAAATGTACATGGGGAAACCTGTAAAATAAATAAATAAATAAGTAAAAAAAAACAAAAATCAATAAATAAATAATATGAGCTTTATGGCTAAAAACTTTGCAACGCAGTCGGTCATTTACCCAAATGGGCCAGTGATCTAGGCTAGCTAATAACCATCTAAATAAAAAAGTATTATAGATTAGAAAGTCAGCCCGTTTATAAACGTTACTGCATACTGTTCTATATTTGTTTATAAACGTTACTGCACACTTCCATATTTGCCAAAGCTTCATAGCCCTTATTGCATACTGTTCCATCTTTTTTTTTTGTTCCAACAGTTTTAGACTACGAACTAAATTGATGATACATGTTTTACCGTTAAATCCTTCGGGATCCATTTTTCTTGCAACAGAACATAAAAACTTTATTACTTCTACTCATAACATCAACTAAAATTATCTCGCTAAGAAGTGAAATCGCCAATGATAAAAGATCGTTGGAAATCGCTCATCGTACGAAATGACCGAAATTTCAAAGCATTACATTGAAATATCGAACCAGAGACAAGTGCAATGTTGTTGTTAATTAGGATATACTTATTCACCTATGTTAGTTCTCATCACGTTAAATTGATGTCATTGGAAGATTATTTCAACGGTGTTTGATAGGGTTCCAAATTTGGAACTACATGCGGTAAAGCGTTAAAAAGTCGATGCCATAAATTAAAAAAAAAACACATTTTCTTTATTATTTTAGAGACTAACATTTTTTTTTTTTTTTTGACATTTGACAATAATTGTCACTTGACAAACCTTGGTTCGATAAAGGTTATCGACTCGCGCGATAAAATGATAAGAGTTTTAGTTAACGCCCAACGAAGATATTTAGTAGTCACTTTAATTTTGAATTTTTGCTTTGTCGATGTATAATTTGGCAGTGTTCAAACGGCTTACTTCGGACATCGTTGTAGAATGGATGCTGAAATAGTCAACAAACGTACCCAATTTTCTAATAGGAAAAAAAAGTAAGTACTTATTTACTATTTTCCTCTTTAATTAAGTAACTTCCAAGTTAATAATTTCATATTATTTACTATCTAAATCGTTTAGATTTTGGAAAAATTAAGCGCTTTATATAAAAGAAATTACCATATATAATCACCATTCTGGCGATGGAATGCTAAGGTAATATCGTTAAGTATGTTACGTTTTTTTTCTTTAAATAGTATAAATTTCCCTAATTCTAAAGCCCGAAAGCACCTCCATCACGTACAACCACTGTAGGTATTATGCGTTGTCTGTTTGTTAAATTTAAACTTGGTAAGTAGTACTCAGCTACACTTCCACTTACCTAAAAACATATTTAATGCCAACAGTTGTATAGAAAGGAAACGTCTTTAAAAGTTACATGTTCAAATCAAACAAATAATATTATGATCTTAATTAAACCAAAATGAAGAATGTGTATAGAATATTCTTTTAAATGTGATTTAACTGTTTCATGATATATCTGTAAAATATGTGATTGTTTCTGTAAGGCAGCACTTACAATCACCAGTTAAAGAAGGTTTATACTGAATAGCGCCCGAATTTCATGATTTTTTTTTAAGATACTAATTTAAATCCATCAAGCTTACTCGTAATCTACAAAAAAATTCACCGCAATTGTAAAATAACTTAGAAATTAAAATTTTTAGTACCGTATACAGATATGCCAAATAATCAAATATTGTAATATACATTGAACGATTGACTGACACTCTTAAAATAACTTAAGACTATTTATAATTACAGTAATCCTTACTCTGTGCGGATGTAATTGGTCTGGCCAGCCGGCAGCCCAAACAGCAGGGAATTATATAGGCGTTATTATCCGCAACAGTGACATTGAGTTCTTCTCGTTATTCAAGAACTCCCGCCCCCTTAAATACTTTCTATTAGGAGATGCAATGGGGTTCCTATTATCAGTCTCTGGTAAACTCCAAGTGGTACTTTCCAGTGCCATGTTGTAATCTTAAATCTTGTAATCCTTTAGTTCATTCTGGTGATTGTTCTTCCTCTCATGTTAATTAATACTTATATTAAAAAATAACATAATTACATAGAGTTTATGATTTTAAACAATTTAATATTATTTTACTTAAAACTGATTACATTATTGAATTACCACACCATTCGCGTATTAAGCGAGAGGTGCGGTCATTCAAGAATTACCACACCTAAGGCCCGTTTCGTGTAAACCGCCAGCGTTGTTCGATTTTAGTCGCTTGGTGACTATTTGCGCGGGTTGAGCTCCGCTTCTTTCTAAATTGTGCCGTTTGCAGTTTGACACCATGGGAAAATGTGCCATTAAAACGTGCAAGAACTATTCGAGAAGACATATAGAGGATAATTGTGGCATTACGTACCACCAGTTAGTTAGAATCTTAATTTTTGTGAAAGTACATTGTCCGTTTTGCGCAAATTTGAGTCGCATGACGTTAGGACAATGCTTTAGTTGCCGAGCGATCCGGTCAGTGGCTATCATTATTTTTTATTATATTATTGAAATTCAATCCTCCATATAAATGCTAATAAATTCGTCTTTACCACATTTTATTTCATAATCAGGAAATTAAAGTAGAATTAGCGCATTAGTTATATAGTTAATGTTTTAGATTGCTTAGATAAGGAATTAAAATACAACGAATTTGAACATGTTTCTAGTACTTCCAAATTTATTAGAGAATAAATAACTTGTTTAATATATTTAATTCTAGAAGTCCATTGGTTATAAGCAACCACTATGCAATAGTTAACAAAAATAAATATTTTAAATTTCTTAACAAGTCTCTTAGTTATCTGTATTACTATACAAAAATAATAAAAGAATGATTACCACGAGATTAAAAACTGGATTTTTGGATGATTGCATTTGTATAAAGAGCAGTATTTTTTTATTCTCCAATTTAGTTGAAATTAATAGTAAATAATATATACCACTTTATAAATGCAGTCAGGATCATTTACAATTATTTTTTGGAGATATTAAACCACACTGGTTGCAACAACAATCCAACGGTAAAACAATTTAAACGAATTTATAAAAAAATATTAGTACATATGGAGCTTAGATATTCTTTCCGTGGCAATTGCATACCTTTAGAAATTATAAATATTGAGTCATAGCCTAATGAATGATATATCATTCATTCATCAAATAAACAATAGCGTCAGACTTAGAAATAAAGATCCCGAACTTGACAACGAATTTGCCAATACTAAAGAATTCAATGAAATGTCGGATGAAGAAATATAGAATAGTAATAAATAGAGAAGCACAATTCATAACATTGCACGTTACTTGTTAAAAAATATTAAGTTCGAAATTTATTCTATGACGCGATACAGTAATAGCAACGTGCTTCTTATTATAAACTTAAGATTACAAAAATAGAGGTAGTTAGCTTTATCCATCTTTCGACCTTATAAAAGTTTGCAAGACATCTGAATCTGTCATTAGAAATCTTTTAGTTCTAAGTGGAAGTCATTCATACTTCCGAAATTCACTACAGATAGTATAGTCAGTAGAGTATTACAGTCTTTTTTTAGGTATTTCCATATTTAATTAATTACAAGAATACATGTTAGACCAATCTCAACAAGCAACCATCTTATTTTACTGATCAAGGCCATCACCGATAAGTATGTAAATTTGAGACTTCATTTTATTGCAAAATTTAATAATTGTAGACCGGCAAAGCGACAACTCTTACAAAGAGCATATTTTTCTCACATTCCACCATGGATATCTGTAAAAACTTCTAATTCAGAACTCATTACGCCATGTTAATTAGCTTCTTGCATCCGTATCATCTACCATCAAATTAACTACCTATTTCTATAAAAACTTAACATTACCGAAATTGATATAACTTACATATTATTTTTATTTTTTAAATGATTTTATTGGTAATTTAACTTGTAAGAATGTTTAAATTTATATAACTATTTACTTTAGCACGCTGAAATTGAGTGATTTGTATAAAACTCTATAATATTAAAAAAAAGTTTGTTGGGTTTCTTTGCGGTTTTTCCCAGCAATGATAATCGAAATAAAAATACTTTTAGCCTACTTATATTTCATTGCAACTATTCAGTAGGTACATATTAACTTTTTAGAAAACTCCTCATTGACTGAACTCTTCATTGAAAGTTGTTGAATTGAGTTGGTATTATGTCTCTATACATTACATAATACAAAATATATCTAACATACTCAATATTATTTTTTAAATAATTACTATAACTTAGGTCATATACAATTATTTAGGGCCCTACTCAACTAGGCCAAATACGCCTGTCCTAGAGTTAGGGAAGATGGTGGTAATGAAGCGTTAAAAATGGTATGACCATGTGCGTATTCGAACCCGCGACCTTTGGGCCAATAGTCCAACACCTTAACCACTAGACTACCCCGATCTCGTTTTATAATGCATAATATTTACTTCTCTACGCTCTGGTCAAGAGCGAAAGTGGGGGAAAGTCATTAGTCACAACAAAATTGATACCGACATTATGTAGGCAAGAGATAGGGCGCTTCCAGCTACTTTTCAACCTCCTTGATGTTCATAAACAAACGTCATAATTAAAGCGACTGTTACTTGGATAAGCCACCCAAAGGGCCATAAATCTTCGGTTGCTGGTTTTGCCTTCTGTACGTTAATGTATTTCTGTTGGTTTTAGTTTAGGTTGTTTGCTTGCACTTACTAGTTCGTGATGAACAGACGTTATAATAGCTGAAGAAACAATGCGGTGCGTAAACCAAAATTGAAATTAACAACGTGCTGACTGCGGGTAATGCCTAACCAGACAGAATGATGTGCGACAAGAGAGCATAATAGTGGGTTGCGTTTGACTTTTTTTCCTGACAGTTGACGTGTGAACTGTGAAGGTCAGGTGTCGCAGTACAAATGTTTTTTTTATTTCGAAAACAATCCATGCATAGCTGATAAACTTAAACAAACCAACATCTACAAGAGAGAGTTGAACGATTATTGATTTTAAATTAACGGCAGATCTACAGTTTAATAACAAATAATGATTTAATATTATAATGTTCTATATAATATGCCAAACACAATTTTTAATACATTATAATAAAAAAACGTTCAATAATTATATTAAATTATAATTAAAAAAAATATAATGCGTATACAATAATGATATATAATTTATTGGACATATTTGTTTATTTTATCTATTGTCTTCTGTTTACTAACACATGATAAAAAATAACACTATAGACATTTAAAAACAATTAATACAAATTATTTGTATATTTTCGTTGCATATATACCCTTTTTCAGCAATCACCCCATGAAAAAAGTTTAATATTTTTGCAAGATTCTATGGTTATGGGGAGAATACTATACAATTTTGTGCCTTTGTGTCTAATCGATCCTTGTTCAAATAAGGTTTTAATTTTTGGCGCTTCCAGTACATTGCGCTCTTGATTACTATCTCTCTCTCCTCTTCTGACTTAATGCTACGAGTCAACCACATATTTTTTCAAGCTTGAGCGTATTTGCGCCCTAATAAGTTATAAATATGTTATAATCTGGCCCGTTATTACCGGCTGCCAGTCTTGTTTAAATTACAAACATTATATAAATTACAAACATTGTTTAAATTGAAATATTATTATTATTATTTTATTAGAAAAAAGTGCTATCGTATACGATAGCACTTTTTTCTTGACAGTTAATCGCAAATACCAAATGGATCGCCCAATGGGTCACTGTGTTTCCGTAAATGCCTATTTTTGAAAATGTTGAATCAGTAGTTGCGAATAGCGTTTCCATCCGTCTAATATTACAATCTATAAAAATACTTGAGTTATTACAATATAAGTATTGTCTCACATAATGTTACTTATCCAATAGTTATTATTTAACCAGAACCTGACGTCCTATAGCTAAGCCCTACAGGCATCATTGAAGGCATCTCCCACCTAGACTACTTGCGCCTGTGGTACCAACTTGTAATGGGTTGCTTCATTTTCTATTTCCATTTTTGGCTGCGGCACTTTACCACATCGATATTCGTTACATTTTCACCATTTTTATCATTATTGTTTCCTTTTTAAATCATCTTTTTAAATCATTTTCATTTTTTTACTACTTTGATGAAAGTTTGACCGTATTTCATAAGCACACAAATGAATAGGTGAGGGTGAGGGGCTTTCATAAAATACAGGCCTATATTTAAACCATTACCTCAAGTGATGTAATTATTTGTGTCTAAACTTAATTAACCAAAAATTCATTGCAATATTTTTTTATTTTTTGTTCATACATTTATACATATATGTATGTCGTATTGAGGTTTGCAATATATTTTAAATGATTATAATTATTATGAAATAGTTTTAAAGCATCGTTTGATTTTATAAGCGCACCCCATTACCGCCTCAATCTTTGTAACCTTTAAAATGAAAAAAATGTTACTTTTTTTTTATCATAATGCCTAATACCTAATTTAGAAAAACCATTATTAATTGGGTATTAGATTAAATTTGAAAATTTTTGGCATCATTGAACGCATTGTTAAATATTTGGTCCGTAATATATGATTACACTATTTATCTGAGCTAATGACTTAGTTGGAATACTAATGATTAATTATTCAGTTATTATTAGGTTTCTTTCGTCATTTTAGGTAAACAACTTTCGGTTTGCTTTTGAACTTCAATGCAGTGAACATTGCTGAGAAAAATTTAAAATTATTTTTGTAAATTTTTAAAAAAGATAGTTTTAAATATTTAGATTGATATACTAGGGAAAACAATGTTTAGACCAAGTGTATATAAACATTTGAGTTCCAACGCCATACAAATTATTTTGAAAGTTTATAATAATTTATACAAGGAGTCTGACGGGGTAGTTTCGAAAAAGATATTGGAATTAACGAATGTGTAATAATCAACCATTCAGAGAATCGGGAAATAATCAACCAGTGGGATTAAAAGAAAAAAAAAGTTTGTGTGTATCATCAGAAGTATAAATAATAGTTATAAAAATAATAACATTCCGACGATCCCTATCTTATGGCCATGAAGTTTTACAATTATCACCGTATTATTGTGTTATAAATTCAATTGAACTTCTTTGAAGTGATTTAAAACGCCGTATTCGAAGACTTAAGTAATAAAATGATTACTTATTGTAATTATTTTTGCATGTACTTGAATGCTTACTTATATAATACTTATATTACTTACTTATATTATGTATCTATCTAATATGATGAAATAATAAAAGGATGATATTTTAACAAAAAATATAGAAACAATGGATATGTGTTTAATATGAAGGATTATGGTGAAATGAGATGATTTTATGAGTGACTTTTGTATGAAGTTGATGAAAATAAAAATAATGGATATGTAAGAAGTGTAAAGTTTATTTTATTTATTTATTTATTCATTATGGTACAATAAGAAGTTACAACAATAAATGATATAATAACACTGAATGAATTAAATTAATATAATATAGACAAATTAAACACCAGTCATTTATTGTTGCTCTGCAGTAACATGGCTACTCTAACTAGGTTAAAAAACCTGTTCTAAGAGCGGCCAGAAGAAGGTTGCAGAAAAAATACAATACTTATTATGTACGCGAGACGTTACTATTAACAAAGGGGATCATAGGATAAATATCATAAATACAAAATATAATACATATAATAAATACTGCATAATATTATATACAATATACATTTTTTAAATATATAAAATATATAGTTAATGCACAGGTTTCTTTCCAGAACAATTCGGCAGTGGAATTCTCTTCATAACCCAGTATTTCATCCTTTTCCTTGTTCCAAGGTTGTTTTTAAGCGTAGGCTGTGAGTTGTTAAGCATTAATTTTTTTTCCTCACCTACTAAACTCAACAGTATCACTGGAGCTAGCTCCTAAATATTGTAATTACCTAATAATAATAATAATAATAATCAGTGTGCGTATTATTTATATAATTGTATAATTGAGTTGTGAAGATATTTGACAATTATTTTTTAATTGCGGCAAATCGTTCAGAAGATAAATAACGCAATCTTTGACAATATTGAAAAATTTAGAAAAGTTTATTAATTTTTTGATAAAGGTTAGGATAGCAATATATATATACGACTGATGATTATATAATAGATTATAGGATAGTAATATTTGATGATTGTTTTTTAATAGCGGCAAATCGCCTGAAAAGATAAATGACACAATCTTTGACAATATTGAAAAATTTTGAATATTTTTTAAATTTTTTGATAAAGTTCTGGATAGTATAATATCTATAAAAGTTCTAAAGAGGTCCTCTACTTGAGAGCGCAACCCAGCGCTGAGTTTTATAAAAATGCATTTTTGACTTGACCTCTTTAGTTTTAGTTATATATATAGCCAGAATGTTCAAATAAAAATTAATATTGAACGTAGGTACAGATAGTTGCACGCTGGTTTAAATACAGGCCTGTATTTTATGAAAGCTTTTCACTCTCACCAATCTATCTGTGCGATAATGCAATACGGTCAAACTTTTTAATGAAAGTTTGATTTAAAAATTAAACAATAATTATGAAAAAAAGTGAAAATGTAACGAATATGACCTATGATGAATGAGAAGTGAATGATTTAATGAATATTTATAAGAATAACTTACGATCAACGTAGGATATGTGAAAATGAATCGTCATGGCTAAAAATAAAAAGAAAAGTGTAAAATATATGCACATTACGTGCAAATCGTTTAGATATAGTAAAATTGTATAATGTATTGCTTAAATACCGTATTTAGATGATTCCTTACTTTGTAATAAGCGTTCGCCGTTATTTTCTCAGTTGCCAGACTGCTATAATCGTAGTCCAGAAACACGTCAAAATATAACTAAAGAATTTTTTTTTTGTTAAAATCATGTGAGATTTTTACTGCCAGCTCTCTGTCTATAAGTATATTTATTTATAATTAAAATCATCATGCTTAGATTAACGGTAACCTAACGCGACTATGCATAAGTCCGTAAATGTTTAGCATTTTACAAAATTATAAGTAGGTATTTCAATTTTTGGGTAATCAAACAATGTATTGATAGAATTGAAGAAAAAGATATGTTTTAATAAAAGCGTCGGATATAAAACCATTTAATTCCTAAAAAGCATTGTTTTATCTCACAATTATCTTGGCTGACGTAGAATTAAACAGTTAAATTTCAACATTGTTGAAAAATTTAAGCCAAGAAAGTTTGCATTTTATCAAAGCTGTTACAAGAATCGAGAATACGTTTTACAGATGTTTGTTGATGATTTCATAAAAATGAACATCTAACTAAGTGGATTAAATAATATCGATTATGTTTTTATGATTAACCAAAAACGGCACGGTGTTTCTGATTTTACAAGCCTTTAGATGAGATAGAATGATTTAAAACCACGCGCAGGGAAGATACACGGTGAGTGAGCTAAAGATTCGTAGCAATTGTAATTGCCATTTTGTCACATTGCCGTTTCAGGAAAAGAAAACATTCTGTATACCAAACGAGTACTATTTATCTTTACGCTCGAACTTCAGGCCCCCGCCGCCTTCACTTTCCGCCCATCCCCACCCCACCCCACCCCACCCCACCCCACCCCACCCCACCCGCCCCACGCGTGCTCTATTAGATCTACGCGAACTTATGGCGTCCTGCGAGCGTCGCTTGTATCATTTGCCTTCCCGCGCTACTCGCCGTGGTTACAATATTAAATATCGTCTCGTGTAAAATATCGTAATTTATTTTATTTTGGACTCCTCTAAAAAAATCTAAGAGTCACGCGCGTCTTATTATCTTATTAGTTTACTGCCGTACGACAGATATGTTGGGCACCTTAGACCTCGAGGTGAGCACTTTAAACTTAGATGAAGAGGATCAGGTTAGGTCCGGGGTAGATCCCGCCGAGGTCCGCATGCGCATGCGTGAAAGCCTCGAATTGGCCGAAGCTCTGGCGCAGGCCAGTCTGATGACATCCTCGTCTGCCAAGCGCAGACTCGCAGCCAGGCGCGTCGAGATGGACTCCACTGCTCTGGCCTCCAATGTCGACTACGTCCCACCGAAGGATTTGCTAATCTACCTGGTCAGGTGAGTCTCATATCATTGGTCATTCGAAGAGCGATGACGATGCCATCATCCCGCGACATCTTATGCTTGTAGTCTGACAGTGCATCGCATTATTTTATCTATATATTAATACGCGAAGGGAAAACATCGGAGGTTGTGAGATTTGGCATAGTTAAAGTTTATATGGAGAAGAACCTTGGAAATCTAAAATTATCTATAATATGTGTTATAAATACATTAAATTTAATAAAATAAAACGTTCATACTGACAGATTGTGCGAATGAGTTTCGAGCTGTGAATTTTGTGTGATTTCAAATGATCCTTTTTCAATATCTGTCAATGTCAATAAAGTAACATCAAGGCAAAAAAGCTAAATTTTTATGTTAAAAAAATGAGTACATTTTACTATATACATTAAACCCGGTCTAATCTTAGTTTCAGTAATTTAATTTTACATGTTACATTTGTAATTTCTGTAGTTTCATTTTTTTTTACATCCAAATATTCGCACCATCTTCCATTATGCCTTCACATAGAACTAAGAAACGCGAGAGAGAGAAAGAAAAGAAGAAAGAAAAAATATATATTCTCGTGAAAGTCGAAATGTTAACAGGGCAATATGTAAATTTAGATAGTGTAAATAGAAAAAATGAAAAAAATATTTTGAGGAATAAATACATTTAAATGTGCACTGAATGTCATTCTAAGAAATTTGAATACTTTTGATTGTGAATTAATGCATTTACAATGCAAAACATTTCGAATCTGAAGTCACTTTAGGCGAACGGCTGCATTCACTTCATGTTGTCATAAGGGTAAAGCATATTGGCCTTATCATAATGAATACTTCAAATGAGTGTATGATTAACTTACATCACATGAACCTTCAATAAAAAGGAAGCAAAAAAATATTTTGAAAATATTCGTAAATAAAATTCTGCGTTTTGTAATTATGTATTTTTTTTCGACTGTTATTAAGATTAAATTTTAAATTTCACAAGTATTCCAGGGAATTAAGGCAAACAACACACGCTAATGACGTATTTGTACACACTCGCAGCTGACGTAATAAAACAAAATTGATATAAATATATATATATGTAATGATTATAGAGGTATAACAACCTCAATAATGCTCATACTTAAAAGTTACGACTTAATTACGGTCGAATTTCGACCACTGGGACGACCTCTAGTTTTTTATAAATTAATGTTTTTTTTTTACATTTTTCCAAAAAATAAATTGCATTAAATGAATTACGTAAGTATTTGAATAAAAGGCTTACGACTATTTCATTATGTATTCACTAACGAAGCGATAAGATAAAAGCTATCGGTTTTATTTTCAAAAGCATAATAACAATCTTTTTTGATTTTTCGTTATAAACAGTTCAATCTCAACTTATGATCATGGCGTACTATTTACTTTAATATGTTTATTTATTTAAATAACAACAAATACATATAGAATAAAATGTACCGAACATATTCGTATAAAATAACATATATAACATACATACTACTTATAACATAAATATCATATATCAAATTGACATATTTCCCTTTTTTGAAAAATGATTAATAATATTAAAGTGTTTTGTATCTTGACAACCAAGCTGAAAAAAATACTAATGATCTTTTCCATAATTAAAAGAAACAGACTAAGTTAAAGTATGAACAAGAAAAAAATATTTTGAATTAAAACAAAAAAAAAGAATTAATGACAGAATATAACAAATTATCTCACTTGTACCTGATATCTATATAAATAAAAAATGAAATGCTGTTCGTTGGTAAGCGCATAACTTGAGAACGGCTGGACCGATGTAACTATTTTTTTTTTAATGTTCGTAGTAGTTCGAATGAGTATTTTTATATTAAAAAAATATATATATAAAATTGGCCCGGAAAATTGGAATATTTCATTCCAAATTAAATTTTGAGTCATACTCATTTTCAAGTCGGTACTCATTTTGCAAAAATCTGTCCATCTTAACCGTGCAAACCCTGCTATATTAATTCTCGGGTCTTTAGGAGTCAGATCTCAATTTGTAGATTAAGATTTAATCTTTGTATAGTCCCCGCTCATTTATTTAAAATTAATGTGGTCAACACTCCTATGTGTGTCTGTCAACTGGAAGTAGGATCAGTTGACCATATATTTTTTGCGTTCATACTAAATTCCCTCTTCCCTGATTTTTTGTCTGAATTATCCATAAATAAAATTCTAATCCCTACGAATATGTGTTGTTTGCTGTTTTCCAATAATCTTAACGTTTTTTAAATTATCCTTAGTTTCATCGAATTTGCATAGTCTAGATATTTAATAGTCCTATTCATAAATCTAATGGCAAAGATCATCCCATATGAGGGTGGAAATGCTAATTAAAAAAAAATCTTTGACAATATTTATAAAGATATATTTATACTATTAATTTACCTGCGCTGACACTACAGGGCAGTACCCTTATAGTGAATGCTCCATTTAAATCCATTTAGTGATTTTGTAGGGGGTTAGTAACAACGCTACTCTCATTTTATTAGTAGTGATATATAATGAGCAAAAAATTGAAAGAAACATCACAAATACCAGTACACTGTTTAACCTGAGTATTCCTCAGTACGGGCATCGCTCAGTTAGGTAGAACTTAGGTTAGGTTGGGTTAGGTATTATTTTATTGAGAGTTGTTAACATTCTTTAGAAATACATAATTATTCTCGTATATAGATAAAATATACACTTGGAACATGTGGTAGGTACCTTCGACGGCGCTAGTTTAGTTTGGCATGACGATACATAGTAATATTGTACCTGCCCAATTTGAGGTTTTTTGTTATGTGTAAACAATCTATGTGGATGAAAACGCGACTTATACTTACATATACCTATATAGACGAACTCGAAGTAAGTCTCCTGTTGTTAAACACATTGTTGCCAAACGACCACAGCTGACGAGACATTCGAACATAATGCCTTGATGATGTGGAAGGCCATCGCTTGAGTTTGTTTGTTTTATTGTTTCTTTTCTATTGTAATATAAACTTTCTTATACCGTTGGTTTGTGGCGTACAGTTTCCAAACGTCAACCCACTTTTTTCTCGATTTTCTCCTATAGTATATAAACTAAATATTCACAAAAGCGCAAGTCCTGATAATATACCAGCGTTTTTCATCCGTAATTGCGCAAACGTTTTTGTCAAACCACTAACATTAATCTTTAACCGCAGCTTAGTGGGTCCTTTCCGTCGGTGTGGTGTGGAATAACCTAAACCATCATTTTAAAATCCGGTGATAACAACAACATACAAAATTACCTCCCAACATCCATTTTATTAACTTTTTCGAATCATACTTGTACAATGTATTCTTTACTCTCACAAAAAAACAAATCTTTCTCGAATAGCATGGTTTCTTTTCTAAAGGTTTACTACTTCTAATCTCACACTTTACTCTGAATATCTCTCTATAGCATTTGACAGTGGTATTCAAGCTAATTCCATTTACACTGACTTCAATAAGGCTTTCGACTAAGTTGATTACATGATATTACTGGAAAAACTTTTGTTCGATGATATGCATGGCAGTCTTTTTCGATGGTTCAAGTCCTATTTGAATATCAAATCTCAGACTGAGCTCATTAACGGGTTTCGCTCCGATAATATAGAAGTTAAGAGAACATTAGGCGTGCCACAGGCCTCCATTCTTTGCCCGTCTTTATTTTTTTTATTTATATACGATATTATTTCATGTTTTCGGTTCTGTGAACATCTATCATATGCAGACGACTTTAATCTGTTTGCGCTAATACGTAAAAAAGATTGTTGTTTAATGATGCAAGAAGACTTGTTAAAACTAGATAAATATTATGCCCGCAACCGACTTCCCCTCAACATTCTGATGTTGCATTATATTCACAAACAATAAAAAAGCTATTATTTTCGTTTTCAAACTGATTAATACAATCCTACCGTTTGTAAAAGAAATCTCGGTGTCACCTACTCATCGATTGCGATTTGACCAGCACATACAAAATGTGGTTGAAAAAATATCTTGTATTACATTAGGGTTTATATTGCGAATGATGAAACCATTCAAAGACATTAAAGTCCTCTTCATTCTCTTTGATAACTTGGTTCGCAGTCAACTCGAATATGCAGTTCAATCCTGGAACCCATTTTACGCAAAATGTAACCAGATCGAAGCCGTTCAAAAAAGGTTTGTAAGAGCTGTTAGTTATAGAACAGGTTCAAAGGTCAAAAATTATTCTGAATCTCTTGTATTTCACAAAAGAGATAGGCGCAGTTTTCTAGATATGACATTTTTACATAAAATACCCTCTAATTACATAGATTGCTCAGCCCTTCTAACATTCTAACATTTACATTCGATTTCTTTACGAATTCCAAACAAAACTACAAGATTTAACGACATGTTTTATTTTAACATAATCCTATAAAGTCTATTATTATTGCATTCTTTTTTTATTTATTACTCATATCTCAATGTATCACTCAGTTGTATTAACACGCCGACATTATGCCAAATGCTCTAAAGTCTTAAATCAACATTTATAAAAATCATTTTCGTTATTTAATAAAGAATTCCAACAACGAATTTATATATTTACCTATTACATTGTTACTGTAAATAAATTAAAAGTTAATGCCACATAAATTTCGCCGTATCGAATACTATGTAACTTATCTGGTGCATATCGAATTGCCTCACACATTCTGTACTTACGAAAATGGCTTACATAATAAACATCACCTATAAATAGTATCGTTTGTTTTAAATTATTAATTGTAAAACAATATCTTTATAGCTTGTAAGTTTTAATTAGTTGGTGTATTATGTGCAATCTATATAATAAGTATATATACATATATTTGCTAAGTGCATTCAAATGCCGGGATGTTAAATGTTTGTGTGTTACGTTTCTGATAAAAAAAACTTATTGTCGCGAAGTTCAAGCTTAAGGATAAGGGGCCTCGAGATATGTTCTCAAAGTCAACAATCCAATCACAATGACTTTTTCATCGTCTATCTGCAAAGAACAGGATAAACAAACAATAATTCAATGGTTGTAATTGACACAAATAGTTAGTGGTGTTCGTGACATTCAAAGATATTTTTTTTCATTTCAATAGGCGTTAGAGGTAGTTTTATTTTGTAATGTATAAAATAAATAACAATTATCATAATTTACAAAAAGGTTCGTAAATTTTGATAAAATCTAGTGTTTCAATTATTAAAAAGGTCAAGTAAAGACAGTTTCCACTTAACCGGTGTTAGTTTAATCTAAAAATGTGTATCTGCTCTGCGTATCACTCAAAAACTAAACGAACGACCTCAAAAATATGCGTTCTATCTTTCCTCCTGTTTTTTGCTAGAACATGCTTATGTTGCTAGACTTTATTTCTTGTTCGAAATATTGACTATTTTTACTTTTAATGTCTATTTACTATTACTAGAATTCTAAGTTTCACTTTTAAAAACCAATTGACTACTACTAGAATTCTTATTTTATCACGTGTCAGAAATCTATAGCGACCGCGAGCGGACTCCGAGTTTGCCATACATAATATAGGTTGTTTTTTTTAGAGGCGTGGTTTTCAATTTGGCACTACTTTTTTCGTAGTTGGTGTTTTTGACAGCTGTCACTTGATTTATGCTCAGTTTGGTTTACCATTTCATAATGAATAGACTTACTCCTGAACAACGTTTGCAAATAGTGCAAATTTAGAAAAAATCACTCTGAATTTTTTTAAAATCACTCTAAAATAAAGTAAAAATCGCGTCGTGGGCCTATGGCGTGGCCTCCAAGATCGTGCGATTTACCACCGCTGGACTATTTTTTGTGGGGTTATGTGAAGTCGCTTGTCTACGCAGATAAGCCGGACACGATTAACGCCTTGGAAGAGAATATTCGGCGCGTTATTGCTGACATACGGCCCAACTTGCTGCAAAAAGTGGTTGAAAATTGGGCCTCTCGGCTGGAATTTGTTCGAGTCAGCCGCGGCGGCCACTTACCCGAAATCATTTTTAAAACATAATGGCAAACCCTTATCTTTATAATAAAACTAAATTCTTAGCCATAACATCAAATTATATGCGTTTTATCTCTTCTTGAAAACCACGCCTCTAAAATCATCACCCTATATTACTTTGTAGCAATCGTAAAAACGCGCGAAAACTGTTTTGTAAAGTTTTAACAAAATAAAGTTAATTGTGCCGAAATAAACGTTTCAAATTTTACCTACATTCCTACCTACTTACAAACAGATCACAAAGCAAGTTTTCTCCGATAATGCGAAGAAATAACTGATTTGAGGTGATCACTTTGACATTTCGGCAAGGTATCTCCTCTAGAGACGCACTACCTACTAGCTTCAGTTCCCTGAAGCTAGAGATCTCGAATTGGTTGGCGTGTTCTATCGCCAACAACTCTGTAATATCTTTTGTTTGTGAGATGCAATTATCTCTCCTAAAATAATCACCTAACCCCTTTTTTACTTATTTTAGCTAGATTTTCGAACAATGGTGGTGATACAGGGATTAGTTTATTTTTTTTAAGAAGTATCTAAATATTAATATTCAACTCTGTAACACAATTTGTTTGTGAATAATTGTGAGATGTAAGCATTCCTAAAAAAAACACCCTCTCCCTCTTTTACTTCCCTACTTCCCTTTACTGAATTTACGGTAAATAATGAAACGCATGTTTCTTTATTTTTTAAGACTTACTTTATCTACGGTTAATGGAGTTCTTTAAGTACGTGTATAACCTTATTTGAATGCCACCTTAGATATGGGATATTAATGTGGGGCTCTGCGCCATACGCAGCTGACATATTTTGACCCTTGAAAAAAAGCTATCAGGGCATCATGCCGCCCTCACTTTAAATCGCTGAGAACTATGTATGATACCTTTATTCAGGAAGCACTTTGTGTTTTTTTTTTAAATAGAGACCAGTTTAATAAACATGAAAATATACCATACACAAAACAAGATATTATGGTTATTTTGTTCATTATACTCAACCTAGAACTTCAAAAATCCAAAACACCAGTAATTACATGAGTCTTCTCTTCTATAATAGATTGCCGATACACAGAAGAAACCTGATGTTTCTAAAGGATTTCAAAAAAGCTGTTAACGAATAATTATTGGTACGTAACTTATATGTAAATGTAAAATAATTTTAATGGTAATTATGCAAGCAGATTTCACCTTACCACCTATTCTTCTTTTTTTTTGTTTTGTTAGCTTAATTGTGTTGCTGTATCTTGTTTTTGTTATTTCCTGCGCAGGTCCTTCGATCTCATTAACTATTATTATTCATGTTAATCTAAATTCGTTCTTATTTTCTATTTAGAAAATTTACTTATGTAATTATTATCTTCATCGTGTATTTTTGTTACCTAATTTTTGTAAATTATGGACGATAATGTATTTTCGGAATTAAAATATCTTATCTTATCTTATAAATCATTAGTTTAACCGCAATCAACTATTGAATATTGTGTCAGTGTGTCACTATACGCAGTGTCTTAATATCGAGCTAGATGCAGTCTAAAGGAATTAGAGATGTATTCAAGCTTAACGGCCGATTTGATAGTCCTATAAAAACAAACTTACAGTCGACTTACAAAAACATAACTAAGGTTATTACAAATATACCCGCCTGTCTGAAATTAGCTCCCAACTAGCGAAATTAAAACTACCTTGGTCAAAAAAAATAATCCAGCTAAAATTAATCTTCGTTCTAGGAAAATCATATCGGGCTCGATGATTTATTGCATTTTACGAATTGAATGCCCCCTTTCCCCAAACGAATACTATGCTTAAAGGTAGATTGATAATGACTAACAAAACACCACCATACGGCGCTTTCTGTGTCGATCAAACTGCTCGTTATGAAAAAAAAAATTATAAAGAATTCGATTCTCGAATCCAGCTTCGAAAATATGTTGGTACCCCAATAATTACACAATTACCCTTTGTACTCGGTATTTTTTTGTATGTGCATACATTTCGTATTAAGGGCTTTGCTCACTATAATTTCTCCGTTTCAGACCAGGCTGCACTTCAAATCCACTCTAGACTAAGCAAAATGGGGTTGTCAGTATCAGATCGCGTTGTCACCTCGGCTGTGAAATTGATAAGCCGTTTAATAAGGTGAGGATTACACGTTACCTCTGCATAATCGATTAGCGTACTAGATATTTCGAAATTGTACTTATATGTATTTATATATATATATATATATATATATATATATATAAAATATCATCCTTTCCTTATTTCATCTAATTAGATGGTTACATAATATTTGACAATATTTTACACTAAAGAGAGTTTAAAATGCATTTTTATAAAACTCATCGCTGGGTTTAAACCGACATCCTGCGCTCTCAAGTACAGGACCTCTTTAGAACCTTTATAAATATTATGCTATCCAGCACTTTATCAAATAATTAAAAACTTTTTCAAAATTTTTCAATATTGTCAAAGATTGAGTCGTTTATCTTTTCAGCCGATTTGCCGTTATTAAAAAAACAATCATCAAATATAAGTCATATAACTTTACACCTCAATTATACAATTATATATATATATATATGCATGATTTGATCTAACCTCATCAATGCACTTGTTTCCAATGGCGTGATCTCGTACCTAAGTGGTCGATGCTTACGTCTCCAGCTTTATGTAGATCATACAAAAAAATCCCACTTTTTAGCCTCATATGGGTAGTTACCAAAAAAAAAATCTCCTTTTTGTGTATAACTCTAGCATTCTTCCAGACGGCTGCTTATCTTCCTAAATTATTGTCACTAAAATTAAAGAAAGGTCCCTACATTACCTTTTTTTGTTAATATAACTTGATAGGTGTAATTCAAGTTTAATAATAATTGCGTATAATCCAGCTTCCGTCCTTCGTAAATCATCACTCAGATTAAAAGCACAAAATTCCCAACTGTGTACTAAAAATGCCCAAAGATTAGGATTTTTGTCATTTGCAGATAGTTTTGTATGGGCGTGTCTATCGTTCACGTTGCAGCAGTTGGGAAAAATGTTACTATCTCTTTCTAAAGAAAGAGACAACTATCTGTTTCTTTTTTAAATCTCATGTATATGTAATACATATATATTATATGTATAACAAAATTATTTCGAAAAATTCGCTATCGCCTGGCGTTATGGATTGTCCCTCAATATTGATTCCGTCCAGAATTGACAGATTTCTTTATTTTACAAATTGAAACGTGTCTTTTTTAGGTATACAATTTAGAGGTGGCGTCCTTCGTGTCGCCACTAAGGAAGTCCTGGAGGCGATTATGGCTCCCTAGGTTCGATGATGGATTCCTGAAGAAAACACTTTTCACTTCCGTCTTTAAATATTTATTTACATAACATACAATATTGTGTAACAATAATTAATTAACTCGCGTGTTCAAACTGAATTAATAATCTGCCAGAGGTTACGGAACCCCGGCAGCGTGACGTCGAGCTTCTATGATACTTGATTTATTATTCCCTTTATATTTCCAAAATGGTCAAATTGTATATTTTTTTATTTTAATATACTCATACCTAAAAAATAACCCACCATGCAAAACACACATTGAATGAGCTAAAAGTGCCGTAGGCATAAATGAAGATAAATGAATAAAATGTAACACAATTTTACCTTCCACTACTAAGTTATGTCGGCTCTTTTAAATACAATAAGTGCAATAAATTTTAATCAATATCTTCTAGCCACCGAATACTCTAGCGCAGTCCTAACTATATAAATAAAAAATTTAAACGTCTAGTGCAAAGTCTAACATGACCAAATTCATTGTTTTTCCAGACAGAGTTCTATCTGTAGTGCCAATGCAAAAGTCATCTTTAATAGAAGGTATGACGTATTGAATGTTGTTCTAGCCAAAGGTGATGAAGTTCACCTGAGAACTGGTCTGAGACGCATTTTTGACGTGTACTGATGCGGATGATAAACTATATTAATAGACAATAGGTTAAGTTTTTATATTTTTGTCGTGATCTGCAATTTTTCACACTTCCCTCTCCCCTTCCCCCCCCCCATGCCAGCTGTCTCATTTTCAATCTTAACCAAGGCATAAGTAATGTGTAAGTAACTCGGGTTTTCTGGTTTTCAAGTTACAATTTGATACGTTCACTTGTGTTTCGCGATTGAGTAACTTCTAGTGTATAATGCTAATTTTGGTTATGATTGTATTAGCTGGAAAGATGTCAATCAAGCCAGAAAATATTTACAAATTTAATAATATATTAATGTTAATAGCTATATTGTATTAAAAAGCCAGACGCTTGGAACATAGTTTTATTGTCATCATTACCGACTAAGGGTAGTGCTGAAAATCAGCACTTAGCATAGTCCATTTAATGGGATACCAATTGAAAATGTATTTACTTATATTTAATTCTACATACTGTAAAACTTTTATGTATTTTGAATTTTTCACTAGATCCAAATTTGTTTATTTATATATTCATAATGGCACAATAGGTAGTCACAACAATAAATAATATAATAACACTGAAAAAAAATATTTAATAAAATTATACTTAAAATATTATTTCTTTGTCTACAAAAATAAATATAACCTAAATTTTAAATTAAAAATGTTTCTTTACGAACAAACATTTAAAAACTGCTCCCATTAAAGCGAAACCGCCCTCAGGGACAAAAACTATACATATAAATAGAAAATCGGAGCAAACTTATTTTTTTTTAAATAAATATAAAACAATACTTCTGTAATTTTAATAAAATATATAAACTTATGAATTGTATTATCGCATAAAATCGTTGTAGGTACTATTGTCTTGCCAGTAAACTCAGTGCTAAAAAAGGTGCCGATGAATATTCTTTATGATGATAGATTACCTGGACGGGTTGTACCCAGATGTGTAAAAATCTTACATACATTAAGAACGCACAAAACAATAATATTTGTATATCACACGAGAGTGAGTAGCTAGCCGAGATTCTTGACTGGATTGTATTGTTATAATTGTCACTGAATGACAGTAAAAATTAATTTGTTTGATTTTAAACGAGTATTTATCGAAAACGCACGAAAGGTATGAAATTGATAATGTCTCTACGTGTCCGGGAAGTTAGGAAGTTAGCAGCTGCGAAAAGAACTAAATAATAATTTATATTTTATTCAAGGCACTTACATACTTCCAAAAACAAATTCTTCAAAAAAAAAAACAAAAATGACGTGTCTTTTCCCCGCTCCATTTCTTTCAAAATCAAGTGTATGATTTTAGACTTACTTTCAATCTTTATATTTTTTTAACTGGTATTAGGTGTTTGCTTTAAAATGAATGTGAGCTATTGTGAACAATCTGTTAGGACCTTGACCTCAGTCTAAGGTGGGTATTTTCGACATGTTTGAACGTGCGAACAATAAAGTCGTCGATAATATTTCGCGATAAATTTAGACGTTTTCGACAAGGGTCGTATCAAAACAATCTACAATGTCATAGTATTGTTTGTTTTATTTTTAATCTAAATAAGGCAATTTCTTTTTTGTTCGCAGGAGTTTAAGAAAGATGAAATACTTTGTAGTTTTAATAAATATTTCAATTATATATATGCAATCCAATAATATCGTCATACCAATAGCGTCATAACACGTTCTGACCGCGACGTTCAGATATAACCTATATATATCACAGCACTACAAGTTATATATATTTTTTTATCCTATTTTTTCCAAAACGTTCGAATTGACATGATTTGCGTTTATGTGAATTTTAGCACTGTATGAATAATACAATGCTAAAATTTTTCATATGTGAATATTTATTTCATATGTGTTTTTAAAACAAATAATAATATTACGAGTACTTGGTTAATATTTTATTTATTTGTCGACTTCCCAAAAGCATGTGCACTCTCATCGGAGTATATGCGTCGCACTATCTTTTTTTGAACAAAAACTCCCATAAACCTTTGTTTTTCGGCGCAATAACCATTACGAAACGATGTAAGAAAAACGCTATAATTATTTTGTGTCTAAATGTAATGCCGTAAATGTAAAAGTTCTGATAAATTTGGCTGTTTTATTTTCAAATTACATTGCAAATGAAATTACTTAGTAATGAGTGCAACTGATACTCTAATGGGGTTGAGATAAACGGCTTATAACCTTAAGGTTCACATATAATTTGATTTATAAACTAAATAAAAATACGAGCGTTTGGTGGTACGACTTACAATGCGCGTGATCGCGCCTGCGCTGACGGATTGTAAACAAGGGATAACATTTTATCATTTGTTTTAGAATTATTGAAACTGTTGTAGAACTTATTTAAAAACACTTTATCTCTCTTAAGTGATTATTAGTTCGCTTGTCATGAAACAATTAAACAAAAAAAAAACACAAAAATAATCTCGTTATTATATAAATTAAACACAACAATAATATGCACACTACGTTGTATTTTTTTTTATCAATTTTGAAATGACGTTAAAAATAAGTAAAGTTTTTTATTAGGCCCAGTTTTTTGAACTAATATTACCGTAATCAGCATTCTACATGCTTGCCAATTACATCTTACAAAGAAAGTAATACATATTTACAACCTACACACCTCAAAGAAGTACTACTGTAATTTTGTATTTGACCATGTTGGTCCGGAACCCTACAAATACTGAAATCACCTTTATAGGAATAAACTAACTTTAACTTTATAGGAATCAACTAGTTTTGCCAACGGGGGCGGTAAAGCGGCTTTTTTTCACATTTGACGTTGAAAAGCGATTTAATACTAAATCATTCCATCGTTACACTTTGGCCTCTTAGGAATAATTAAATTCAAGTAATCATTTGCCATTATTAAAATACAGTTAAGGAAGTGAGTAATGTCTGTAGGCATGAATTCACAACGCATTACTTCCGTTCATTTGGCCGAGTGAGTGATTTCAGGTATCCAAAACAGTTTTTGAAATTTATTTGGTTTATTAAATAGACGAGTTTTTACTTTTGTCCGACGCGTCTGAAGAATTTAAGTGGTCTTTAATTGTAACGACGCTTTTATTTATGTATAATAATTATTTGCTTTAAATATTTTGTTGTAATAAGAAGAGAACCGTTTAACCAATTCGCATGCGGTTTGTTTCGTTTCACATTGTTCGGTAGTTTTTGGTAACTCGCAGTTAAGGATTTTGTTTGCATTTTTATTTGTTTCAAGATTATTTTTAATCTTATCGACGACATTTTGATGAAAGTCTCTTTAATTTAGACCGATCGATGTAGGTAAATTATCTCGCGATAAGTCAAAAAATAAAATTGTAAATATTTAATAAGGGCACATTTACACAAAGATCCTCATTAGCACTGACAAAACATAGTTGTACAACAAAAAAAAGATCATGAGCGAGTCGGGCTCGCGAAATCAGGGTTCCGTGGCAGAAATTTATCAACAGACAGTCGATCGATCGAATTTAAGTATCTTTACTTATCTAATTCAAATTTTTCTATGATGACCAATTTAAATAATTATCTACGCGTAATAATTCAATGTGTGCTAGCTCCAAAAGTATTTAAATAAATAATATGGTGTAACTAATAAATTTGATTTACACTAAGTGCTTATGGTAACTAATAACTTACTTTGGTAAGGATCATTACTGTGTTATTCAAAAAGTTTTTGTAAGTAAACTACTATTTTTAAGGAAAAAGAAAAAAAATGCATATTCTGGGTTACCCTTAAAGATAAATATATGCTGTCGCTGACTATATAAGATCTACAATGTGTTTCATACAACATTGTATATGTACAGGCACGAAAAGCGCTATTTACGACTTATATTTTTTCAGCGACTAGGAGCTGACGAAAACAGTGGTAGATTTCTTGTTATCTATGTCCCAATACCTACTAACCCTGATAATAATGGAACTTTAGCTGTAGAAACTTGTCGCCTGCATCTTTATAACTAAAACATCAAAAATTTAAAAATAAATTTATATATTTGTAGAAGCTCTGAAGTAGATGTTTGGATTTTTTTTTGAAGACTTGATTTTTTATATTTTCACGGAGTTTTGCGCTGGTCTCTTGTATGCTCACTGTAACACTTCATATTTAACCTTTCTTAGAACAGGTAACTCTTACCTAGTTAGGAAGGTTATAGACTTGTACTTATCGGCCAACTTGATTTCTCAAAAAAAAAAAAAAGAAAATTGAAATATATTTGAATTTGAAACGATACTTTACGTGATACAAAAAATAAAACTTTTTTTTTCAAGTGACCCACCCCCCTTATTAAAAAATCAATAAAAATATTTCTTAATCTTTTTTAGCTGTTGAAATATTATGTGCGCTTCGCGAAAACGCGCCAAATTTTAATATCTTACATCACGTTGTTTTCGAGGAAAAAAAATCTGATACCGACAAACGGACTGACGCAGGAGTGATCTTATTAGGGTTCCGTTTTATAATTTTGAGTTTAAAACCCTTAAAAATGACTTTATGTCGTGCTATTGTTACGAACAACCGCGCCTAATCGAGTCGGTCTACCTAATATTGCGCAAGTCTCTCCACTAAACTACCACTACCACCACCACTAAAACCACAAAACGCAGTAGCGCACCACTAAAACTAAAATAAAATGTTTTTGGTTTGAAGCCACCGGCGGCTCGTGCGCGCGAGGTTGCGTATCGCTGCAGTGGCCTGCTGCCTGCTGCCTGCTGCCTGCTGCCTTCGCCTTGGTCGGGTCGGGTCGCCTTGAAACGCGAGTCGCGACGGAACCCTCGCCCTCGCTGCGGCAACAACTGAGTCAATGTCGCGGCGGCATAAATAACGCAACGCGGTCACCGCACTCTGCTATGCGGAACTGCTAAACAGAAACAAACAAATGCACTGATATTTGCTACTTGTCGCACCTACCGCCGACTATTATCCAGATTAATTTCGATCAATCTTTTGTATACGATGGGTGATTTCACCTACTTAGTCCCATTTTAGTTTCGTTAAGTTACGTTTAGGATAAATAATAGTAATAATGAAAAATATGGCGATAGCAAAACATAGTGTGTCCGAATTAACCAATATTAATACGAAAAAAATATTTAAAAAATATACTAAAAATAAAAAAAAACTGAAACATTGCAGTTGTTTCAAAACCATGGTATATACTGAAGTGATACAGTATGTTTCTGTGTTTCTTTGGGCAATGACTTCACGCACTTCGAAGAAATACAAAGTTTTTTAATAATATAATTATTTTAGTATGAACATTTTTTTTCAAATGTATTTTTTTTTCATGAGGCTGGTTAGTTTGTCGTTATAGATCTACCCCCTAAAAGGACATCAGTGAATATAAATACACCCTGTATACAATATATTATTTCTCTTCTGAAATCATGTTGTAGTATCGTTACCAAATCGTATAAAATGATGGGTTTGCTTCTTAGATATTGTACAAGTTTTAAAAGCATTAATTACATAAAAAAAATATATTTTGCTCATGTGTGTAGGCAACTTGAATATGTCCTCAGTATAACGAACAAAGAGGAAGTAAAGTACGTACCTACAGAGTCTGCTACTTACCATAATATTGAAACCCTAGACCTAGAGAACCTTATCAGATATTATGCAGTGATCTTAATATTGAGTTCTTAAAAAACAAAACTTTTAATATCCATTTGAAACTTTTTTATACTCGCCTTATAAATTTACCTAACAGCCACTCCCCTGACTGCCATGAATGACAACATTAGCATATATGATTCAGCCAACTGTAGTTGTGACTATCGAGGTGATTGACATTTCCAAATACTTAGATCTCAAGATTGATATCTGAAAAATTTCACCAATTTAAATACTATTTAAACTTTAACACCTTGCTAACAGTCTACAGAGCGCTGGTGAGAATCAACTATCAGTTATGGGTTGATAGTTTACTTTAGAGGGTATAAACATACTTAATTAAAATAAATCAATACAGTTTCAAATGTACCCAATAATAATGTACCCTTAAAATAAATGTACCCAACAATTTTAAAATAAAGTACAAAGTTGGTGTTATTACAATATTTCAAGAATGTTGGCGTGATATTCACAATATTTCAAATTTTTAATTTAAATTACCTACTTTTGAAGTATTTAACGCGGAAAGAAGTTATGAGAGGGTATTGCTCAGGGTTGGTCTTATTTCAGTTCCATTAGGTTCAAAATAAATCTACAATCAAAAAACTAAAAATTAATACAATAAACTTTTTTATAAATATTATAAAAAATCTTATGCTGAAAATGCATAAAGTGATTGTGTTTCGTTTTGGTGGTTTGATTTTTTGTTGTTTGCTAAATAAAGAAATTTTATTGTAATATTTTCTAGTTTTTTGGTTGTGGACTTATTTTGAAGTTGTAAATAAATTGTATTTTCACCGTATTATAGTTGACCCTAAGTACATCTTTGCTACGTTTAATATGTACATATTTTAGAAATGTCTAGTCATTGTAGTATTAATAGTCAGTCTTATAAACCGAGTAATTTAAAATTAATAGTTGTTTTCGTTTTCAAAAATTGCAAAAGTAGTTATTATTTTAGTTAAAATAATTTGTGGGATTATTTATTTTCTTTACATTACTTTTTTGCTCGTCATAATTATGTATAACTGTGAATGTCCTTAATAAAGTGTATATTAAAATAAAAATAAATATATTTATAGTCAGAAAATATCAAATTATGATCAAATCACACGAAATAATTTAATAAGTCGACTGCTTTTCCAATCCATCTTTATTAGCGGAGTGCTTTGTTGATCTAGCTGTGTCATGAATTATACGTAGTCATGAAAGGTCCCGTTGGAAAGGAGCGTAAATACTTCGCTTTGTCTAATTTTGATGTTCCCACATCGTCCCGCATAACCACCCTGGCGCTCTCGGTCAATTGGAGAGAGAGATTACAGAGAGGCATGCCCATACCATAATAATGCATCATGCTGCGCCGCAGCGCAACTGTTTAATAAAGTAGAATCTTTAACAAAATAAAAGAATTCTACTTACTGATATCAGCTCGCCGAGAAGGCCAATAAGTTGTTGTATTACCTATTTGCTTATACATAAATATTCACCTATTTGTTTTATTTTGCAGAATGGGCAGTTTCAATAGCACACCAAAGATTATCAATGAAGATACACAGGATGAAAAAGTCACATATCCAAATAAGTTGTCAAGACAAGAACTGCTCAATATCTGCCTCGAGCAAAGATCTGGAGGCTGGTCCAAGCTATCAAGGCTATTTCAGTATAAGACGAATTCATCTCTTGCCAATATAAACAATTCCAAACGACCCAATGCTTATGGTAGGATTTTAATAATTTTTTTGACCTTTAAATAGCATTATTCCCCATTTATGTAGCCTGATGCAGCTTTCCTGCCAAATCCCTCCTCTATCTTCGTGTATGTAGATCTGGGTCTGACCAGATGACCTAAAAATCTTTCTAGATGACGTAAAAATATTGCACTAGTAGCATCATTCCATATCTCTGGATATGGAAAATGGAACGCTGATCAGAAGAGTGAAAGTTGATAGCGAAAAAAAAATATTCCTTACTTTGCATGCCCGTGTTCCCTGCAAACTTAATACTTAAATTCTATATATATTTTACTTCAACCATACAGCTCTGATATATACTCCAACTTAATCTATTCATTTTCTCTATTAATTTCACATTTGCTAATTATTAAATCTAAGGACTACAAATTTTAAACCTATTCCTATACCCTTACAGTCTGACCTTGGTCAGTGATATTCATGGCTGCTATGCTTTTATCACATAATTATCTATATATGGAAGAACTCATTAAATAGCATGGACATATTCTTGTGTTATTTTGCAACAAATTTACTTGTAGCAGTCACTCCTTAACTAAACTTTCAACAATCAAAGGATTATTTTTTTTAGAATTATTATAAACTAAATAATTTGTATAATAATGCCACCTATAAAACAACTCACAATTGAATAAAATTGTACATTTTTGGGCCATTTTTTTGGGGTTTTTCATGTAGTGTTGTTCAATATAACATTACATTAGCCCCGCAGATAAAAACGTACCTTTAGGTAATTTATAAATTGTGATTTAAGCAAATTTTAATTATACCTAAGCAAGAAAATATAATGGGATTTTTTGTTTTAAACTTTGAAATTTTAGTTTGATTAAAAAATATGCCTCCCCAACTTGCGTTTTTACAAGAATCTAGATCGGTGGCAAAGATGCATGGAAATTGTTGCATTAAAATTTTAAATTGCTATAGAATGTAGATTCTTCATTTCCAACAATACAAATAAAAAATAAGTTTTTATTTAGCTTGCAATGTTTGTATGTCGGTTTAGGTCCAATCTTGCAAGCTGAATCAAAACCACTTCCTCTTATCCTACGGAGTTGAATTTTTGGCATGTTGACATGTTGGTTGAGTTTTGATGAAATGCATTTTTATGGTTAGTATGACCTCATTCTACACCTGGGAATGGCTTCAGAGAGAGGAACTCCTCAACGGTCAACAGCGCAGACACAAAATTTTGTATACGTATTCAAGCACTTAAATAAAAGCTTGTTTTTTAAAATGTATTTTTACTATTAATTGTTATTTTAATATTCACTTTATTCACCCCGGCAGACATGAGCAACTATTTTTTTGTAATGCGGCCATCTGTGGTGCCTACTCACACTCAAATACCAACTTCTTAAGATTAACCATTTATTAGTTACAAAACTGCAACAGACAATAAAGTTTCCCGTTTATATTGCACGGTTAATTTAGGTTCAATTCTCTGTTTGAGTCAAATCGTGCAATATATTTTGGACCCACTATAAAAAACCCATTCACCACAACCGTATGTTTCTGCGCCGACTTCAACATTTTGGTGGATCGCTTTTTTATTGTTTACTAATAAGAAGTTAATTGAATTATTTTTTATATTTTCTGGTTGTATATTAATTTTGAAGTCGGTTTAATATGGGGAAGAGTTGGTTAGAATACAGTATATTGTATGAAAACCTCATGAAGACAATAACAAACCTTAATATGTCCGTTACTTATGTCTTCTTAACTTTTCACAATGAGTTTGGTTGCCAGTTTCATATAATTTTAATGTGGTTTTGACTTCTCTTTTGGTTTTTGACAGTTTCATAGAGCCAAATAAAGAAAAATGAAATCTGTCATAAAAATTGATACATTAAAAAGCTGGTTATAAAAATCTTTCCTGCCATTTTCTAGTAAATCCTGATAGTAAAAATGACTAATTATCTGCTTTCTTCCGATTTCAGATCCCTCTCGATTGAGAGTACTGCAATGGAATGTATTGTCTCAGAGTAAGCGTTTTATTTTTATTTCTTCAGTGTCAAAATATGAACTAAACTGAATAGTTTTAGCTAAAGATCTAAAGCAGCCAAGTGTTTAAGTTCCTACTATCGGTACAATCTGTCCGAATAAAACTTCGCCACAGTAATTTATTGTAGCTATTCTGAAAAGACCCAAATTTTAAAAAATATTTTTTTATTTGCAGAGTGAAAATTTGGCACAATAAGTTTAAGTATAAAATCCAAACCTCTTTTTAATTCTGTACCCTTGTTAGTTAAAAAAACTTTTAAGGGGAGATAGATAAGATTATTTCAAACTTATTTAACAACATGTACCTTTAGTTAATAATTATAAAAAATAACAAAAAGTAATATCTAAAAAATGTGGTTAAATAGCAAACTTTATAACCTGTATAGAAATACAATGGTTCAGCCATTTCATTTCTATAGATACTGGTATAAGAATGATACATTCTGTATAAAAATGAAATGGCTGAAGAATTTAACATTTTATCAAAATTGTTGGATTGCCCCAGGGGCAGGGGGTTTGATTGATTTGTTTTGTCGTCTTATTTAAAATCCTTGGCCTTGTAAAAAGTTATTCCAAAAAGTGATGAGTTTTAGGCAGGCCTAAATAATTATAAACAGTTCTTCTTACTGCATCAAATCATCATGTGCAAATGCCAGCCCTAAAACTAGTAACTACCAGCTTAAGTGATATTTCATTTTTTTCAATGGTATCTAGTTTTGCACGTATAATACTTTGAAACGCTGAAAGTGTTTCTTATTATTATTATTAAAAAAACTAATAAAAAAAATTATAAAACCCCTCAAGATAAAATGGAAATGTATTATTTATATTTGAGTTATATAAAAGTAAAACTTACTACTGACATTGAAATTTTAAAAAATCATCTATTTTACTTATGACTAGCTGTTCAACGCCGGGCTTTGGCCCGGTTTGGCAGCTAGGCCCTGCAGGCGGCTCTGTAGCCACCCGCTCAACGCCTCGCGCCTGTGGCAATCGGGATGAATCTTTACGACTCATCTCAAAATTAATAATGTACAGTGTAGTAGTAGACGAAGAGAAAATTGATCTTGATGTTTATGGATTTAAATATGACACAAAATGTGTTTTCGAAGTGCCGTCAACTCTTTTCGAATCGCTGTCAAAAAGCTTTCCGGGCTAGATTACCTATTTTTGTTCTAAAAATATTTAACAAATGTATTATATTCGTATTTTTTATGAGCATGACAGTTAATAAAGAAAATTGAAGTGGTGGACACAGAAAAATGCATCAACTATGAAATGAAAACTGAGAAAAAATAAAATAAGTAATGTCAGCCAACTTTATGCAAAATTAAATTTTCCAGATCATGAGAACTATCATAGTACACAGATTTATAAGTTCACTTTAATAGTTCATTCGTTTTACCGCCCAACTTCATACAGCCACGCAGGGTTGCTACATCTTACAGGAGAAATATTTTGGAACCATCGTAATAGGTTACACAATGTACAATAATTTAGTAGAATATTTTAGGGTATAAATCCGCACATAGTCATACCAGTCCTAATGCTTCACCAATTTTCTTCTTAACACAAGCAGATAAGTTTCATTTAGGAGGTAGTAAATACTTCACCTCTTTTTTAGCCCCCCTGTAACGCAAAGTCTTTAACCTGTTCTATAGACCCCCTTTATGCTGTCCTTACAATGTAAACAATCTGTAAGTATAGCAACGATTGGTAATCATTATTTATTTAAGCAGATAGTCCGCTTCGCTTTATTGGGGTACATTGCTTGTCTCCTCATGCCTTCTACCCTCCCTGTTCGCTGCGAGTGGTCATAGTGGACCTTGAGCTAATTTTACGTGATTTTACCCTGATCCATAAGAAACTAAAACGTATCAACAGTGAAACAATATTTTTTTTTGTGTAGCGCTTGGTCAACATAATGACAACTTTGTTCGATGCCCGCCTGAAGCCCTGGAGTGGTCGTACCGGCGATATGCAATTGTTGAGGAGATAATTCAATATGAACCGGATATTGTATGCTTGCAGGTATTAGATTATGTTCTTCTATATCTTTCTATATATATCTTTCATATATCTTTCTATAAACATTTTTTCTCTTAACTCACATACATTATCAGTTCACAATATGTCAATCATATCCTATAGGATACGATTGATGTTGAACTATGATTCAACATTTGGCGAATATGTGAGCCATCAAAACATACAAAAGGTTTTAGCACTAAAACCTTATCGCAGTGATATCACTTTTAAACCATTAAGTAATGATTTCCACCAAAAAATTTTGGTTCGCAAACTGCGTACGTAGTGATTTACATTTATGAAACTCGCAATTGTGAAGAAAAATAAGCTTTGGTGTCTAATACGTCCAATTGCCACAAATTTGGATTCATCTGTTTTACCATGAAATTTTTCATTAAAAATATCACTCTGGTCACTATTTGTCCTTTTTTTAAAAAACAAACCTCTTATTGACTTTTTGACATTGGATACCCAACTTTTTACTATTTTTGATAACTATATATTATTAGCTATTTGCTACTTTTAAATATTTGTCAGGTGTATAAACTATACATTAATATGATAAACTGTTCAAAAAAGGTACAGTTGTTAAAAAAAAAATGTTTTTTTTTCTGTGATTTTTGTGATCCTGTGAATTTTTTCCACAAACTGGTTTTCTGGAAAATGTCAAAATGAAAATCGACCAATGAAGCGTACATAACTATCTAGTTCAGCCAAACAAATCTTTTAAAAGGCATCTGCCAATCACAGAAAACAAAATTTGTTGACCTATGGAAGAAAACTGGGCGGGTATGAAATGGCCTTTAAAACCATCATATGCGCAGAAAATAGTCAGTTTTAAGCAAAGATTTGACCGGTTAAAAATGTCTCGTATGTTATCGAGATATCGGCGCGAAAAAGAAACTCCGAAATTCTAACCAATCGTTTTCAGTTAGATCCCGTAACTCGTTGGAATAGTTAAGAATTTCAACCTTAGAAAATCTCAGATAGCCTCGCTGTGCAGATAGGGTGTGCGTTATCGTAAAATCTGGATAAGAATATCGTAAGTTAATTTATTGCGAATATTAACTGTAATTAATTTTATTGCAAATAAGTAAATTACAGCAGGTGAAATTATTTGTAAAAGATAAAATTAATAGTGTAAGAATTGTAACAAACTCTCAAACTATTTCCATATAAATAAATTGTGCTAATGAAAATAATTTGTTGCAAAATAAACTCTGTGTGTCCCCAAACTGTTGATGTCTTTCTTCAATTTTCCAAGTACGATTTACAGTGTTGTAATAATCAAAAAAGGCGACCTGTGGTCCACTCAGGTAAACCAATCTAAACCACAGGCGAAAAAGAAACTAGGGCGCCGGCTATTGGAGAAGAACTTGGCACTACGTGGCGCCCGAAACATGATTGCTTCCTGAGGAAAGTGAAAGCGGGTGCTTACAACGCCTGCCCTCTGGAAATCCCCGGGTATAATCTCTGGCCGTCTTCGGGCTGGAAAATTGTACAATGTGGTTTACCTATGTTTCAAATAAATGCATTTTCATTTATTGCGGCCGACCACTAAAAGATCTGATTGCTAAAATGAGATAAACTCTCCGATTGTAATGAAAATGTTTGATAATTTCAGGAAGTCGACCATTTTAACTTCCTTAAGAAAACATTGGGCACTCAAGGGTATGTCGGAATGTTTGTTCCTAAACCTGACTCTCCTTGCATGTATATATCAAATAATAATGGACCTGATGGTTGTGCTATTTTCTACAAATCAGACAAGTTTGAATGTGTCAAATCTTCAAACCGAATACTAGAAGTATGGAGAGTACAAAGTAATCAGGTAAGAAGTAAATTACATATAAGGTTAACGAAGCAAAAGAGATCTTAAATTCAAATAACGCTGTTACTTACAGATTATTTAACTGACAAACTGATGGTTTAATATTTATATTAAATTGCTTGTTAAAATTCTATTGAAGTGTTTTAAACTTTTATTTGAACATTTTAACAATGTAAAACACAATTACTACAATGATGTTGCAATTATTATATAGGTGTTTTTTTTTACAGGCGTGGTTTTCAATCTGGCACTACTTTTTTCGTAGTTGGTGTTTTTGACAGCTGTCACTTGATTTATGCTCAGTTTGGTTTGCCATTTCATAATGAATAGACTTACTCCTGAACAACGTTTGCAAATAGTGCAAATTTAGAAAAAATCACTCTATTTTTTTTTTAAATCACTCTAAAATAAAGTAAAAATCGCGTCGTGGGCCTGTGGCGTGGCCTCCAAGATCGTGCGATTTAACACCGCTGGACTATTTTTTGTGGGGTTATGTGAAGTCGCTTGTCTACGCAGATAAGCCGGACACGATTAACGCCTTGGAAGAGAATATTCGGCGCGTTATTGCTACATACATTATTGCTGCAAAAAGTGGTTGAAAATTGGGCCTCTCGGCTGGAATTTGTTCGAGTCAGCCGCGGCGGCCACTTACCCGAAATCATTTTTAAAAAATAATGGCAAACCCTTATCTTTATAATAAAACTAAATTCTTAGCCATAACATCAAATTATATGCGTTTTATCTCTTCTTGAAAACCACGCCTCTAAAATCATCACCCTTTATTAGGTAGTGCAATTGGATTATGCTTTCATTTTAGCAATAGGCATGTTTTGTCATTGCGACTTTGATATTTTTAAACAGAAGCAAAAAAAATGTAAACAAACTGAATCGTTATACTCGTCAAGAATGTGGGATAATTATTTCAATGTTTTTGACAATTGATCAGTTGACGGTTGAGCCACGTTTAACCAACTAAACGTGAATTTCTTTTCATAAATTCTCCGGTCGTGTGGCACCAGCTGGGCAAACATTATGGCGTTTAGCTGTTCGCCTAGAGGAGACTAGCTTAACGAGGGACAGTAGCAAACGTTCTACCGAGAATATCACAGCTGTGGCTGCAGATGTCCAAGAGGACCCTCAAACATCAACCAGATAACGGGCCACGCATTTGGGCATCAGTAGGCGGTCTTTACAGTGAAAATTAGCTTTAAGACGTGTCCGTAAAAAGTGCGAACAGTGCTTCAGCTATTACTTGCAAACCACCAAGCACTTGTAAATTACAGCCAAGCAGGCCTAAACCTCCATCGCGAAGAGGATTATTTTCCTTTGAAAATCGTCATCAGCAACGACGTGCATTTCCACTGTTCAATGTGGATATAAGGAGCTTGGTATCAATAGTTCCCTCTTGTTACTTCTTATCAATAGTTACTTCTTGTCTTACTTACCTTACGTACTTTTTACTTCGTAATAAAGAAGTCTAAATATGAATCATGTTTCTTGTAACCACCATGGCAGACTGCTATATGAATGAAGATTGACCATCACTGACGCAACCCACATTTAATTTTGCTACCTCTAACAGCAATGCTTATTGTTTCTGAACAGCGATTATGATATTTTGTGGTCGATATTATGCTACTGTCACATGTCTGTTATATCGCTTTGTTTTGTGTGAGTATAAGAAAGATGATATCTGCTACAAAACCTCGACTTCAAGAGTTTTCACGTTGAAGAAGTCGATTCTCTCTTTGCAGGCGATGAGATCCCGGTGCTGCCGGTGTATGCTCTCAACTCTTTCTTGTGTACTTCATATTGTGGAGACCAAATAGGTGAAGTAAACTCTAACAAACTGTGGATAGCAAAGTAGCTTAATATTGAGGAACAAAAAAAGGTTTAAAAACCCAAAATCGAAACTTAAACGACTTGTATACTTTCAGTGATAAGAGCTGTGTCGTCTGTCTGGTCACTGACAAATTTGTGGACTAGATAATCATGAACACTCTCAGCTTTGCTTTTTGTGCTATCGCTATTGCCACACACTAATTTAATGCTGTTTCTAGTAAAAGATATCCAGTCGCACTTCATATTTATATCAATATTATTATTAGTGCAGAGTATAGATTAACTGTTAATATTTTGCTGAATACTCTCGCAGTCATTGATATCAGACACTGTCGATTAAATTTTCATATCAGCGTAAAAAATATTTTTGGAATTGAAGTCTGACCAATTTCGTTGATGTGAACATTAAATAGCAGAGGCCCTAGATGCGTTTTCTTAGGGACATCAGATGGGATGAAAATAAAGGTTGATCGATAGTCATTGACGACAACTGCCTAGATTCAATTCTCGAAATAAGACTTGAACCACCCAAATAAATCATCGTGTATGCTTAATTTATCCAGTTCAAGAATGAATATTTCCAGTGATCTATGCAGTCGAATGCCTTAGAGTAAACTCTCCAAATATCTGTGCACTGATGTTGACTTTTTCTGAAGTAAGGTTGAGGGACTTCTACTTTAAACTAAAGATGAGAAAATGACCCATTGAGGGAATTATACAAACATCATAATATAATATATTATACAATTGTATTTATTTATGAATTTTCAGGTTTCTATAGCAATGACATTACTCATTAAAGAAACGGGAAAGAAAATATGTGTGGTAACAACACACTTGAAAGCAAAGAAGGGAGCACTTTTGGCAAAGCTGCGCAATGAGCAAGGAAGAGACTTGCTCGAATTCGTGTTCTCATTTGATCATCAGAACCCAGTCATAATATGTGGAGACTTTAACGCAGAACCAACAGAACCAATATATGAAACTATATTGACTTTTAATAAAAAAAGTAAATACATTCATTTTCTTTCTTAAAATCAGTCGCTTAGTGCAATACAATAACTATAAAGAAGAGTTCTTCTTTTTTTAATATTTCAATTTATTTTGTCTAGGTAAAAAGTTCTAATACCATGGTAAATATTGTGATATAAATCTCAATATTAAAAAATCTCTAACACAGAAAAATATTAGTATGTTCATCACCACCATACATTCATTCTAATTCAATATACATATACGTTAACACTCTTACGTCTACACCCTAATACATTTTTCACATTATAATGTTGGGGGTCTAATAATGGGATGTGTTGAAGACTGGGCACTGGTATCCCTTTAAAAGATAGAAACATCCGCCATTTTCCTTTTTTTTTATACTCGTATGCTGATTGGAATAGTTATTTTTACAGATCTCGCCTCTGCGTATGCATCCGTCAGTTTAAACAATAATGAATTATTGTCGGAGTCGTCCAAGTCTGCCGAGCATGAACCCCCATACACTACATGGAAGGTTCGTGAAGAGGGTGAAGTTTGCCACACTTTGGATTATATATTCTACGATTCGATGGACATAGAGGTCGAATCAATTTTGAAATGTCCCACGGATATAGACATTGGTCCAAATCGGGTGCCATCGTTACATTATCCCTCTGATCATTTTTCGCTTGTCTGTGATATAAATTTAAAGTAACTATGCGCCTAGTCATTGCATTACAATTTTTTAAAGTATTGTTTCAGGTCGAACTTTTGATATAAGTTCAATATATCAATTTTTAAAATTTTTTGATATAAAATTATTTATAAACGGATCACGTTAATTAGGTCGGTGTTGGATATATTTTGAAATTAGTATTAAAATTACTGGTGGAAATGATTAGTCAATTATTTAAAATAAGTTGTTTAAAAAAACATAACTTAGGCACTAAATAATTCACATAAATAAAAAGACTAATCTGGTTTAGCTGGTAATGGCAATATATTTAGCCTTTTGCTACATGTTTTGAGTATCAAATAAAGTATTTATTATTATTATTAGCTGGATTGGCCAAAAAATTATAGCAAATGCATATATAAGAATGGTCGGGGGTCACCCAGCATAAGACGAAATTATTATTAGTTTGTGATATTATATATATATATATAAGCCCACTTAAAAAAACTCTTAATCAGTGTCTGTTGAGGGAAATGCACCTGAAACAAAAACTCAAAAATAAAATCTACAGCTATATGTTAGAAATCTGTAAATTTATAAATAGTATGCCAACAGAGTGAAACAGCGGTATAAAATATCTATTGCCATTAGATTTTTTTTTCTGTGTAGAATAAATAACCTTTTGTATACTATTATTATCATATTTTTTTCAGTTTTGGAAGTCTTTTATTTAATATTAATGAATTGATTTATTACCTATTCAATTTTAGGTCTAAAATAAATTATTGCAGACAAAAAATTTAATTTGTTTTGATTTTGTGATTTGATTTATTTTGCACTTTTTGATTTTTAAAAATGTAAGTTTAATTTATATGATTTAATTTGATCGGTAACTGTAAAAAGTATATATTTTTTTAATTATGGAGTTTTCATAAATTTTACATTTACACAAGCATCACGGCATGAATAATTCAAAATATATAATAGTTTCACAAAAGTTACTTTTGAAATGTGCTATTCCACGAAACGCAATCAAAAATAAATAAATATTATATTTATTGAATAACAAGTGAAGTTTTATACTGAGTTGATAATTGAAAACCATGAATTTTAGTAAACATTTCAGATGTTAGGTTTTTTGTTTTACTGAAAAAATATCGTTGTCACTGGCGCAAGAGGTTTTGGCTATGTTTGATAGGGTATTTATTTTCCCAAACATGGATATTTCTATAAGTCATTAGATCCTCAGTGCCTCATAGATGTTGTTACCATACGCTCTGTTCATTAATATATAGGCATTATTAACTGTTTTACATGTTTATTGAAGGGAGGATAAAGAAGCTAAAAAATATATTATAATTGTTAATAAATGAGTATGCGTTTAAATGTTAGCCATATTACTCTAAGTTAGGTTATGCAATGCTTTATGAATGTTAAAAGCGAAATAGTTAAAATACATTCTTTATTGGCAAGGACGCATCTTAACTTTTCCGCTAGATCAGCTTTAAAATATTTGTTTTTTTTTAACTTTATGTCTCGGACCTATATCTTATCTTAGCTTAGCAAAAACATTCGTCATTCAAGTACAGGGTCCTAAGTTATATCATTTGTGAACTATTTTTACGACGGCGGTCACTGACCGGTCGCCTTTGGGCCCACACCAAATGCGGGCACGTCACCTGATTTTAGTCACTATGACTTCGAAATATTTGGTCTGCTATCATTTAATAGTAAAAATGGACTTTTTGGTGAAATTTGTGGCAACAGCAGCTCGACAAAGTTGATAATTTTGAAATATATGAAGCGCGAATTGCAAAGCATAACATGTTACAAGTGAGACAAACCGCTTTGTCAAACGTGTCCCATCATCTAGATTTAAATGTAAGTATGAAGATGTGTTTACAACCACCTTTAATTCAGACACACTTTAATTTTTTGATTTGATCATTTTTTTTTTAAATATTATTTTTTACTTTCAAAGCATACAGATAAAGGCTGGTAAAATACAACCATGTAAATTCCCATCAAAATTATACTTCCACAAACAATGAATCACACAAAAACACACAATGAAAAAGTTAAAACCTATACAAATTAGTCGACCAGTAAAATTTTAACTTAATAGTAAAACACCTATTCGGTAGATTACTACAGAATCTCCTAAATTCAAAGCATATCTGGCGCATATCAATGTCAAAAATAAATTAGACAATCAAAAAAAAAATAGTTTTTTTACAAGCTTTTAAATGCATATACAAAATTTAGTGTCTGTGCTGTTGACAGTTGAGGAGTTTCTTCGTCTGGAGCCAATCCTGGGTCAAAAATCAGTTCATGCTAACCATAAACAAGAATGGCTATGACACTCCGTAGCTATCAACTGCTTCTATACATTGTTTAGTAGTAGTATATTTTTTAGTCAGAACCAGATGTCTTACAGCTAGGGCCTACAGGTGTCATTAACGGCATCTTACCCCCGACTTACTATGGGTTGTTCATTTCCTATCTCCACTTGAGCCTACGGCACTTTTAACACATTCGATGTGCGTTTTGGATAGCCATAAGAGGTGAAAGTGAGTTATTTTTTTGGACCGAGAAAAAATAAAAAAAACTTAGGTATCATTCGTTCAATTCATCATAAATTTTAAAATATTTCAGTTTTTTTTTTGTAAATTTTGACTCAGACTAGTAATGCATCCTCCCCCCTTCCTATTTACTGGATTTGTGATTTATTTCATACTAACTTCTCTCAAATAGACCTTTTTTCAAAAACTCATCAAAAGTTTCGCAACAGCGGTCTTAAAACCAATACACACCAATGCCAATACAAACACACGGGTACACACACCCATGGACAAAACACACACTCACAAATTATGTGTCTTTAAAAGTAATTATTACCAAATAATCAACTTATATTCAACAATAATCAACTTATAGTCGTCGACCTGGTGGTCGGATTTTTAAACATAATTTAAGTTTATTTTCCTCCCCAAGAGATACCAAACTTCAACCAATAAGTAATAATAACGTGCTTGTTTCTGTCGACACCATTAAGTCGCAGTCAGTACAGCTTAAACTAACTTTCTAGTCGGATTTACTCAGATATGAAACCAATAAGTCGCAGCTACATTAAAGTTCCATCACTTTAGTCATATCTTAGTAATATTTTGGTGAGGGAAGACGCCTCGACCTAATCGCATTTCTTCCATTTTGAATATAATACTGCAATTGTGAAGTGGTAGGAACATTATAGTGATGTACAAAGATAAAAAACTTTAAAGATATTCCAGTATTTTCTACAGAAAAAGGTCAATGGTAATAATAACGATTTGTCTGAGAAAATGCCAGAACATAAACTGACACGAAACAATTGGTTAGGATATGGGTGCCATCGCTTCAATTTTCTTTTATCAAAAAAAAATATAACCCAAGTTCCTCACCTTACTATACCTTCGATATAAAAGAAAATTCTTTTTGGTTATAGTGTGCATACTTATTCTAGAAAGAGTATATTCAAAGATGCTGATGTTGTAAATATCGATGTTTTGCAGCGGTTGGTGGTTTGTTTACTCTAAAGTTGTGACTTTTTGACAAATAAAACCGGCATTTTTTTTTATATAATGTGATATTTATTATAATGTCTCTCAAACTGATATAATTTAGAAATGTCATAGTCTATCAGCATAAAATAAGAAGAGATATTTTAATTTTTTTAACTTTATGAAAAGAAAAAAATAAACATTTGTTTTACATTTACAATTAAATTTAAAATTTAAACATTTTTTTCAGCCACTACTTTTTCTATTATATTTTAAAAAATATACATAGTTTTAGTGAAAATAAATAATTAAGTAAAGTGATAATAATAAAAAAAAATCGCCATTTCAGATTCCCCATAGGTATCTATGCATATATTTTTTTTAATTTTCTGTTCCTGGTAAAAAATATATATTACATATAAGAGTAGTTTATATGGTATCTAGGAAAATTAGTAATAAAAAATGAGTGTCATCGTTTTAAATTTTCTTTTATTGAGTAACAAAAATAACATGTTTTTTTTTTTCATTTGACACTTTTTAATTTTTACATTTTGTATAGTTAGTAAATAAACCATATTTTAGAGAATTTTATAAGCTATTTAAAATAGTGCAGTTTATTAACATAATATACATAGCATCTTTAAAATAAGCATGTTAGGTAAGCACCCGTAATTAGACCATTTTTTGAAAATTGCGCTTTTCTGTGACTTTTACGTAAAAGTATCCTCGCCACGTGTCGGATTAATCATACCTAACAGCTATTATATAGTTTTTGAAAATTAAATTCCTTTCTATACATAAATTATCCAAAAATATCAATTTAAACCTATTACCTTGTACACCATGTCCCAAGACCATTTATATGTGTATATAGCAGTTTCCAGCAGATAAGCCTTGGGCTTAGCTGGTACATAAAATAAAATAAATGTAAATTTGATGAACAAACTAATAATAATAATATAAAAATGAATGTGTCTGTCTGAAGCATTATAATAACCCGGCGGATTTTAAATGTTAGTAATAGTTTAAAGATGGTTTTTAAGCAATGTAAAATAGCCCAGAAAATTCGGGAAAAACTGAAAGTGTATTCTACATCTACGGAACAGTCGTCATAGGAATAAGGCAGTAGGCACGTAATGGCCAGAAGGGTATACAAATGGGGAGAGAAATAACCCATCCCGAGTGCCGCAAGCACGAGTTGTTGTCGTGCGCCTATTGCGTCCTCAAAGCCGCTCGAAAGGCCTAGTTGCCAACCCGGGGTTGAACAGCTGGTTCCCGAAAAAAAAAACATCTAGTTAGCCCTGCGACTTCGAGCATTAGTTGTAAAGGCGATATATCAAAATTTATCATGGTTATGAAAAACAAAATTATAAACTTTACGTGATAATATTATACGGTTCTTGTAATAGGTACCACAGCTGATCGACGCATCATAAACAGCTTTGTCCGTTCGTGCGGTGAGGTCGTTGGCTGTGCATTGTATGCGAACGCTACGGCCTAAGAAAGATAATCTACACCAGCGCTTTAATAAAAATAATTAATTTGGGGATGTATTATTTTTCCATTTTTTTTTTTTTAATAATTTCTTGCTAATAATAGGGAACATAAACACCCCATTAAGTCTTCGGGACAGCTGCATACAGGACAGCCAGAGAGGTTAGTACCAGCGCTTATTTTAAATTATATTTGTGCCTCATTCTCCTGCGGCATGGGATTTTCTGGGGCAGCCGCCAGGAAAATTTTAGAATCCTAAATTTATAGTTTTTTCGGCTAGCATAAAAACTGGCGATACTAATACTGCGATGCAGTCACATAGGAACATTCATATGTACACATCCATACTCCAGGGGGGGGGGGGTGGGACTCGGGCACTCGCATATTTAAAAGGAAACCCTTATACGACATACGATTTAGATCGCGGTATTCTAGTGGTGGCCTTGGACTATTGACCCAAAGATCGCAGATTTCAATCCGCACAGGGTCATACCATTTTCAACGCTTCATTACCAACTGTTAAATATATAAATTCTTTATGCTTATCTTTTTTTTTTTTAAATAATTGCTATGACCTAGGTCATATAAAATTATTTTGGGCCCTACTCAACTAGGCCAAATTCGCCTGTGCTAGAGTCAGGGGTGATGGTGGTGGTGAATCTATACATATATTTTTTATGAATCAGGGGTACAGGTTTGAAACAAATGAACTCAAATTTTGTCGCCTACACACGACCGCGCCGCGCAGCGATGCCATTCGTACTATAATTATCGTATTTGTACGATAAATAATTGCCGCTGTACGATGTACAATAGCAATGTCATTATCGTACTCTGTCTCGACGTTTGACATTTATAAAGCAAAATCAGTTTTTTTTGTAACACGACAATGATCTCAGAATTTGGTCTTAAAAGCATACATTTTAAAACTCATTTCGTTAGACATGTTGATAACAAAACAACTTAGGCAAGAAACGATTTCATAACATTAAGGATATCAATAAAATGGCTGTTGAGTTTTGGTGTCATCAGTTGTGAATATCAGCAATGACAGAAATAATGAGTCTAGTGATGACAGTAATGATAGTGAGCAGCATTTTCCTTGAGGCCATAAAGTAACTTTAGTTTTTTGTTTTATTAAATATTTACTTTATCTCTATGTACCTACTATAATTGAGATCTAAAAATACCAACGATCTTTTAAAACATAAATACGGCATATCATACAAATCGTTCTTGTAAAAACCAGACACCGGTAGATTCTCGCTGCAACACTCCGCCGTGCTGGATAGAGACTTATCGCGATGACATAATAATATGCGAGCACCGAGACGCGAGGAGCGTACTCGGCGCAAAGCGGCGTACTTGGGCGTGGTGCGTTTTTCTTGCCGTATATTTTTGTCAGCTATAATTTTGTCAGCTCTGTATGATAATTCGATTTTAAAAGATGGCATCGCTGACGCCGCGCCACATTCTAGATTGATTCTAGCTGGACGCTGTTGTGTTGAGCCAGCGACGTCTGACTAGGTCCGACCGGAAGTTCGGTCTCGGTCTCGGCCAAAAATACAGTTTCGGTCTCGGTCTCGGTCTCGGCACAAACAAGCCGTTTTTCACATACTGAGACTGAGAATAATGACATAAATTATGGAAATAATTTAAATGATAAAACCACGAAACGCAATTTGGTTTGCGTACTTAATCGGCGATTTTCCCGTGTAAAACATTCTGTACCTTTGATTATAACAACACTTCGAAATCAATATATTTAACAGAAAATGCGATTGTTTAAGCAAAATAATAAATTAGGAAAACGATAAGAACCACCTTACAGTCAAACCAATCACATGTAATACTCTGCCACTGTTAGGAATGATACTCGTGTATGTACACACTACTTTTATTTACTACTTTCAAGGATATATCCACCACAATAATATTCAATACGCGGGACTCGTTTTGCCTCCACCAAACGTCACGCCGCTCCGCGGTCGCTGTCATCCTCTCTTTTTCTTCTTTTGCTCCGTAGTTATTCCGCTCACCGTATTCCATAGTTTTCAACAAGTTGCCAACAGCCACAGCCAAGATATTTATTTTCACGGCAAATTACAGGAGAGACTAGTCTATGGACTGAAAATTGATGATGATGGCGATGAATGCAAGGTCACGATGTTATTATCAATGCTATTGTTGTACACGAACTAGCTATTAAATCCCTTTTAAGTTCTACTACTTTACTACTACAGGGGTAAATAGTCAATTTGCCTTGTAGTAGTAAAGTCTCGGTCTCGGCCGAGACTAAAAAAGGTGGTCTGACGCGACCCACACCTGACCAAACCAAACTGACATATTAAACGATGATGACAGATTTACTATGTCGCTGCATGCTCAGGTTCGAAGTACTCTATTAGCTGATCGTATTTATTTTAGCTTTTGTGCAAAAGCACGAGAATTGTCTAAAAACATTAGTTAGGCACAGACGCTGTAAGTCGTTCATAGAGGAAGTTTCCTAAAAACAGTTCTTTACAAGTTGCTTTATGTAACGAAAAATTCACAATTCTCAAATTCTTCGATTTATTTAAAACCTAAATTTATAGGAATAAATAAATAATATATATATAATATAATACTGATAATATATTTTATTATTAGTATTTTTTTAAATGACATTTAATTTTTCTAAAATTTCATGCTTTTACGAACATAGATGTTCCAAAACCAAATTGTTAGTTAATGTACTAAATCGCTAACTATTGCGGCTATATTTATTTTTTATTTTGCGGCTTTTTTTATCTATTTTTTTTTTATTTTGTTTCTTATGTAGCGAAAATATGAATATTCAGACGCTTCTTTACCAAAAATATTAACTCAGTCTTGATGAAATTGGCAAAGACAAATTAATGACTATAGTCCGGTATCAAAATATCCCCTCCACTCACTAGGCTTTGGCCAACGAAATAGAAGACAATCAAATAAATAGTCCCATACAAACAATCACTCACAGGTGTCGTGGCTGCAACAGCCATTTTGTTCGAGAAATGAATCATCGATCTTCCAATGACCCAATCAGCGTGGGTAACTGGCTTGCTCCGGATAGCTGTGCTGCCAATACAAAACTTGAAGGAAAATCAAATTGTTGCATATTTAAAATTACAGCAAACAAGCAGTAGATAATCCTATATTTAGATTTCACAATTTTATATAAAATACGGCAATTAGTGTTTATAATGATTGTATTCCTTTTAATTAAAGCCTGTTTAGAATAATTTTGTTAATAGCTTTTTGGGAAATTTATCTTTCAATTATACCTTGCCATAACAAAAAAGTTTAAGGTTTTAGACCATTAAAAAAAAACGAAATAGGTTTCGTGTATAAATCTGCCATTTTGTTCAAGATATGAGTCATTCATTCGTCAATACACCAATCCGGTTACCATAAAACTTTTTTACGCTTGCGCATACATGTTGGAGGTAATTTATCTTTTTAATTTAAATTTGAAATAGTTTTGTTTTTAGTCACATATATTACCCACTAATAATTATTAAAATTTTCATATATATTTTTTTAATTAATATACCTATTTTTTACTGGCTCCTTTAATAAAACTTCGCGTGCATAAAACTTCAGACTTCTGAAAAAGAAAAAAATCTATAATGCAAACTCGCTGTCATTTTGTTCAAGATATGAATCAAAAACCAACCAATCCTGTTAACCATAAAAGGTTTTACGCGTACGCATTTAACAATTGAAATTTACAAACCGTGGAGGAATGTTATCAATGTGAAATTGTCAGGTCGGGGTTCACCTTGTCGGGTGAATTTTCAGAAATTATGTTACAGTAATATTGTTTAGTCCTATATTTTAAGAATCCTGTGATGTGCACATGGCTTATGTAAATATAATAATAATTGCCAAAAAAAAACCTATTCAAACATTTTATAGTTATTACATAAATTGTGTGACCTATTTTAAAACAAACAATATTATGACATTAACACCAGGAAAAAAAATATCGGTAACATCATTGCCTCAAAAAAATTTCGAACTTTATTTACAATATGTATAAAGCCAATTAATTTTCATTCTAAAACTTATACTTAATATTTTAAGTTTACACTTTAGTTTGGTTCCGGTGAGCCCCAGGTTCAGGTGAACAAGCGAGAGCTGCCAGTCTACCAACGGCCGTCCCGTTACACAAGGATTGTCTGCCGTGTGCGTCTACTTTACTTTCAAAAAATGTAAAATATGTATTAAATTGAGTTTAGGTTTTTGTGTATGGGAATCTGATGACTATTTCGTTTTAGATAACACAATTTTAACTTCCCAGATTCTTTAAAATCTCCATGAATGTACTCTAAAATATAAGTAACAAATCAAAGATCATATCAAACAAAAGAACAAACTAAATTATTGTTACGAAGGTAATTACAGAATGCGCTATCTATTCATTCTAATCTGGCCCATTCTAAATGGGCGTTATAGCTATTATATAATTGTATACTTACAATTATAAGATAAGTTAAAAAAAATAAGGCTTTCTGAGTACTTTCATTCTAATTTTCTGATCCAAATTCAACTTTTGCTGATTTAAAAAAACCTAATTTTAATTTAGCAAATATAGTTGTTTATGCACTCGACGTTTGTGGTTTCGGCCAACCCTTCGTTTATTCAATACATGTATTTAATAAATAACAAAGGAATTCTAAGCAGGTTTTAAAAGTTTTATTAACACGCACATATAAACCTAAATCGTAAATTGCGCAAGCTAAGAATTGTTTTTATTTGTCACGTTTGGGTCCATTAAAAGCTCAATTCTTTATTTTTCGAACAAAATGGCTGACATTACCACGAAACCTGTTGGGTGTTTGTATTATTGATTTTCATACTTATTTTAAACGTCCCTAGCTTTTATGGACATGAAACTAAGAAAATTTTTTTTGTCAGTTTCGTATGTTAAAATTAAGCCTCTTAATATGACTAAAACGTTTATTGAACCAGTATAATAATATGTTTTGTTTATATTATGTATTTCATTGCAATACCATTCGCAAAGCATTTCAAAAAGGTAAATTATTCCAACACATACATATAATTTAAGTATTTAATGCGCAAGCGTGGAAACCATTTATAATGAACAGGATAGGCGGATATATCATTCAATTGGCGAATAAAATGGTGGATTTTGCCACAAAACCTGTTGCGTGTTAAAAGTATTGATTTTTATGCGTTTTTAAAATGTCTAATACTTTTTTGACTTCAAGTTTTATTACTACATGCCATCATGATATTTATCAATTATAATTAGAAATAAAAGTTTATTATTAGAAAACCTACAGTACAATATACAAAAAATGGTACATACGTTATTGATTTAAATACTTTTTTTAAACGTCCTTAGCTTTTATGGACATAAAACTTAGAAAAAAAAATGTTGTCCTTTTCGTATGTTAAAATTAAGCCTCTTAAATTTCACTAAATCTGTTATTGAACCAGTATAATAATATGTATTGATAATATTAAGTATTTCATGGCAAAACTATTCGAAACGCATTTTAGGAATGTAAATTATTCCAACACATAGATAAAATTTGAGTATTTACTGCGCAAGCGTGGAAATCATTTATAATGAACAGGATAGGCTGATATATCATTCAATTGGCGAACAAGATGTTTGATTTTGCCACAAAACCTGTTGCGCGTTAAAAGTATTGATTTTTATGCGTTTTTAAAATGTCTAATACTTTTTTGACTTCAAGTTTTATTACTACATGCCATCATGATATTTATCAATTATAATTAGAAATAAAAGTTTATTATTAGAAAACCTACAGTACAATATACAAAAAATGGTACATACGTTATTGATTTTAATACTTTTTTTTAACGTCCTTAGCTTTTATGGACATAAAACTTAGAAAAAAAAATGTTGTCCTTTTCGTATGTTAAAATTAAGCCTCTTAAATTTCACTAAATCTGTTATTGAACCAGTATAATAATATGTATTGATAATATTAAGTATTTCATGGCAAAACTATTCGAAACGCATTTTAGGAATGTAAATTATTCCAACACATAGATAAAATTTGAGTATTTACTGCGCAAGCGTGGAAATCATTTATAATGAACAGGATAGGCGGATATATCATTCAATTGGCGAACAAAATGTTTGATTTTGCCACAAAACCTGTTGCGCGTTAAAAGTATTGATTATTATGCTTTTTTAAAATGTCTAATACTTTTTGTACTTCAAGTTTTACGACAACATGCCATCATGATATTTTTCAATTATATGACTGTATACTTCCTATCATTAGATAAGGTAAAGATAAAACGGCTTTCGAAGCACTTTCATTCTAATTTTCTAATCCAAATTCAACTTTTGCTGATTTAAAAAACCCTAATTTTAATTTAGCAAAAATAGTTGTTTTTGCACCCGACGTTTGTGGTTTCGGCCAAACCTTCGTTTATACAATACATGTATTTAATAAATTCTAAGCAGGATTTGAAAGTTTTTATAAACACGCATATATTAACCATTCGAATATTCGAATATTCATTCGAGCTCGAACTACCGCCGCGGGTAGGCGCATACGAGAAATCGACTGCATCAATTCGTGACGGTACTTTCCTAACTAAAATACAATAAATTTGATAAAATACTAATAGTGTTAGAAAATGATCGGAAACTGCTTTAAGTGTCATACTAAGTTACCTTCCAAAGAAGACGATTACCTTAAGTGCCACAGTGGATGTGGAGTGACATACCACTTTAAGTGTGGTCCCGATAGAGAAACAACTCTAAAAAAACAAAGAGCTACCTGGATCTGTAAAAACTGCATCGAGGGAACTTCTAGTCGTCAAGACTCGGGTGCTAACATCCCCGCCCTGGACCACTTGGAGGAGAGAGATCTGGAGAAACTATCGGCGAAGGACCTCATGATTCTCTTCAATCGAAAGTTTGATATCGTGTTTGAACTGCAGCGGGAGGTGCGTGAACTTGCTAATAATCTTATAGAGTGTAAACGCGAACTGCAGGAGTTCAAGCAATCTACTGCGGATGCGGCGGCGCGGGAGCAAAACAGGGAAGAAGCCTTCAGCCAGCTGAACCTGCGCGTGGAACAACTGCAACAGCAACGTATCTCTAACGAAGTGGAGATCTTTGGCGTGGACGTCGGACGCGGGGAGAGGAGCGACCTGGAGGTGGTTGAAACCATAGCAGCCAAGCTGGAAGTAGACCTGACGGGGTCCTTAGAACGTGTCTATCGGAAGCAATCACGAAACAAGAACAAAAGTGATACGTTTGTGCTGAAGTTTAATTCTTCTATAGCAAAGGATAACATCTATGGTAATAGGAAGAATAACCTTACCAACGAAATTTTCAAGACTGGTAATAAAAATCGCATCTACATAAACGAGCACCTTACTAATTACTTTAAAAACCTCCTCTGGAAAACTAAAACAGCGGCTACAACCTCTTTTAAATATATTTGGTACAAAAATAATAAAATTCTCTTAAAAAAATCCGCAACGGATACAAACACTTTAAAAATCTACTCAGAGAAAGATTTGTATGATACACTACCCGCAGGAAATATTTAATTTTCTGCACTCAATAACTATAAAAACAGTTTTCTTACTCTTATAAGTGCTAGAGAATTATATGCCTTACAGCTTTATTAGTAATGTAACGAATAATAAGTATTCTTGTGCTGAGGAATGGCTAAGTGACATAAAACCTGATTCCCGACATAACCTAAATTTAATTCATTTAAATATTCGCTCGATAATACTAAATTTTGATAAACTAATTATATGTTTAACAAATAGCTTAAGTAAAATATCTATAATAATTCTCTCTGAAGTAAATATAAATGATAATCAATTGCCTCTTTTTAACATCCCAGGTTTTACGAAATTTGCCAATTTGCGACAAAATCGAAGAGGAGGTGGATTAATCGTATTTGTTCGTGATGAAATTAGGTGTATGACGTATTTAAAATATTATAACTCGCATGAAAACTTAATTGCCAAGATACAGATAAATAACAAAACCTTCAATATAATAGCCACATATAGACCACCGAATTCAAATATAATACAATTTTTAAAAGACCTAAAATTACACATTGAAACAATACCAAAAAACGAGACAATTATATTTGTCGGAGATACAAATATCTGCCTAAAATCAGTGAAGCCGAATACAAAAAAATACTTAGTATTACTGTATAAATACGGTTTTGAATCATATATAAATGACTATACAGGAGAAGAAATCGTTCTTAATGATCTAAAAAAAAGCTGCATCGATCACATATTCATAAAAAGTAGGTATCTAGATATTAAACCGGGAATAATCCAAACTAAAATATCTGACCACTACATAGTGGCCGTTAGCATACCTCTGGGCCGTAATAGTGCGTCGCCCCAAAAAATAAGTTACAATAAAATAAATGAAAAATTACTCTACGAATATTTCGAAAAAATCAATTGGAACGATTTAGCTATAAATCACAACGATCCCGACTCGTTATGTAACGAAATATGCAAAATATTCGACGATGGTTATCGCGAGGCAACCGTCCAGCTTACGCGTACTAACTACAGTCGGACGGACAAACAGTGGATAACAGTCGACTTGGTTCGAAGCATGAAAGAGCGAGACAGACTCTTCCGACGCTGTAAAAATGCTCCGAATAATATTGATTACAAAAAGCACTATAATAATGTACGCAATAAAACAAACATCGATATTCGCAAAGCAAAAAATAAGTATTATTCAAAATTGCTTCTTGACTCGAAAGGGGATATGAAAACTACGTGGAAAATATTAAATCAAATATTGGGAAAACGTCAATCGAGCGGTGACTCTAAGATTGTCAATCATATGATGATCGGTGAGCTTGACGTGGCAAATAACTTCGCAATAAAATTTCAGGAAAATGTCACTGCAACGCGAATTGTATGCAACACTCTATTATTGAACAAAAGCCAATATATATCGAATTCTGATTTCTCAATGCGTATGCCTCTAGCGACAATTGACGATGTCAAAAATATAGTTTTAAACCTAAACACAAACAAAGGCCCAGGCATGGATGGAATTAGAGTTCGCGACATAAAAATATTATTTGATAAAATTAGTCCGGAATTAGTGTCATTAATAAACTTGTGTTTAAAAACGGGTAAATATCCGGAGGTACTCAAACAGTCGATCGTGCGGCCGATTTACAAAAGCGGCTCGCACATAGAGTACAGAAACTATCGACCTATTTCTATACTGTCAGCAATCAATAAAATAATCGAAAAATTTATTTGCGGTAAAATACAATATTACCTAGAAACCTACAGCATAATACGACACGAGCAATTCGGGTTCCAAAGAGGGAAATCAACTACCGATCTATTATTAAAATTTTCAGACTATATATTAAATGCACTTAATAATAAACATCATTGTCTAGTAGTTTTTATTGATTATGCGAAAGCATTTGATACACTCAATTTTAAAAACATAATAAGCTCGCTGGACTCAGTTGGTATCAGAGGACCCTTACAAGACCTTCTTAAAAATTATCTAGAAAACCGTACATCTCGGGTGAAAATAAACAAAACTCTGAGCGAATGTAAATCTCAAAAAACGGGCGTTTCTCAAGGTAGTGTAATCGGTCCTCAAGAATACATCATATATGTTAATTCTTTGCCACTTATTGTGAAAAATTCAAAAATACTCGAGTTTGCCGATGACACTGCGTTAATCGTGACGCATGATGACATTAATGTAGCGTCTACATTATTACAAGAGGATGTTGACAGCTTGCTCAAATGGTCACATGACCACGGACCGAACTTAAACGTTTCAAAAACCAAACTGATTCACATAAGGTCTTCCCAAAATAAATCATTAAACGAAGTTAGTATCAAGGGCCATACTCATAAGTGTCTACACGATATTAAACGCCAATGTGATTGTCCCGAAATCGAACGAGTTGACCAGCATAAATATCTCGGTTTGATCGTTGATTGTCGTTTTAATTGGAAATATCAAATCCTGGAAGTATGTAAAAAACTAAGATGTCTACTGGCCAAATTAACTTTGGTAAAAAACAGTCTCCCCTCATCAATTTTAAAGGACCTTTATCGGTCCTTAGCAGAGCCTATAATTATGTATGGACTGCACATTTGGGGGAACTCATTTCATACATACATCCAGGACATTGAGACCTACAAATACGTATCATAAAATTGTCGTTAAACTGGGAAACAAAAAATCGCATCCGGGAAAACTATAAAAATATCTTTAGACACTCTAACCTGTTGTCTGTTTTCTCATTGTGGAAATACAAAATTGCCCTTTATTACCATGCTGATAGTGCTCTTAAAATCCCAGTAAAACACGAGCATAAAACAAGACAAGTAAGCAAAAAAATGCTTTCTGTCCCTAAATTTAAGAACTTATATGGCAAGCGGCAATAATGCGTGGGGTTCCCCACTTTATACAATAAATTGCCTGGCGATATTAAAGAGAGTGCTACGTTAGCACTATTTAAAAATAAATTTAAAAAATACCTCTTAGAAACACATGTAAAATAATTATTAGGATAGAATATATACTACTAAAATAAAAAGTTGAAAATAACATCTGTGCTATGTGTCATGTTAGGTTTAATATTATTTCTATTGTTCTGTTTTTGTTATTCATGTTCCATTCTTGTTATGCCAAATCTACCTTGTCCAAATTTTCATATACTTATTTATACCTTTTAATTATGTATTATTAGTTAAGAAACTTATTAAAAGGACCTGTCGACAGTCTCTGACTAATGGGTCCTTGCTCATTTTGTTTGTAATACAAAAACTATGTTGAAATAAACGCCGTTGTTGACGGCATTGAATTGAAATTGAACCTAAATCGTAATCTGAGCAAGCGTAAGTAATGTTTTTATTTGTCACGATTGGGTCCATTAAAAGCTCAATTCTTAATTTTTCGAACAAAATGGCTGACATTACCACAAAACCTGTTGCGTGTTTGTATTATTGATTTTCATACTTATTTTAAACTTCCTTAGCTTTTATGGACATGAAGCATAGAAAAAAATGTTGACCTTTTCGTATGTTAAAATTAATCCTCTTAATTTGACTAAACGGTTATTGAACCAGTATAATAATATGAATTGTTTATATTAAGTATTTCATGGCAATACCATTCGAAACGCATTTTAAAAAGGTAGATTATTCTAACACATATATATAAAATTTGAGCATTTACTGCGCATGCGTTGAAACCATTAATAATTTATAATGAACAGGATAGGTTTATTGTCGGATATATCTTTGATCTGGCGAACAAAATAGCGGATTTTTCCACAAAACCTGTTGCGCGTTAAAAGTATTGATTATTATGCTTTTTTAAAATGTCTAATACTTTTTGTACTTCAAGTTTTACGACAACATGCCATCATGATATTTTTCAATTATATGACTGTATACTTCCTATCATTAGATAAGGTAAAGATAAAACGGCTTTCGAAGCACTTTCATTCTAATTTTCTAATCCAAATTCAACTTTTGCTGATTTAAAAAGCCCTAATTTTAATTTAGCAAAAATAGTTGTTTTTGCACCCGACGTTTGTGGTTTCGGCCAAACCTTCGTTTATTCAATACATGTATTTAATAAATACTAAAGGAATTCTAAGCAGGATTTGAAAGTTTTTATAAACATGCATATATTAACCTAAATCGTAATCTGCGCAAGCGTAAGATATGTTTTTATTTGACACGACCACAAAACCTGTTGCGTGTTTGTATTATTGATTTTCATACTTATTTTAAACGTCCTTAGCTTATATGGACATAAAACTTAGAAAAAAAAATGTTGACCTTTTCGTATGTTAAAATTAATCCTCTTAAATTTCACTAAATCGGTTATTGAACCAGTATAATAATATGTATTGTTTATATTAAGTATTTCATGGCAAAACCATTCGAAACGCATTTTAGAAATGTAAATTATTCCAACACATACATAAAATTGAGTATTTAATGCGCAAGCGTGGAAACCATTTGTAATGAACAGGATAGGCGGATATATCATTCAATTGGCGAACAAAATGGTTGATTTTGCCACAAAACCTGTTGCGTGTTAAAAGTATTGATTTTTATAAGTGTTTTTAAAATGTCTAATACTTTTTTGACTTCAAGTTTAATACAACATGCCATGATATTTTTCAATTATATGACTGTATACTTCCTATCATTAAATAAGGAAAAGATAAAACAACTTTCGAAACACTTTCATTCTAATTTTCAAATCCAAATTCAACTTTTGCTGATTTAAAAAAACCTAATTTTAATTTAGCAAAAATAGTTGTTTATGCACCCGACGTTTGTGGTTTCGGCCAACCCTTCGTTTAATCAATACATGTATTTAATAAATACCAAAGGAATTCTAATCAGGATTTGAAAGTTTTTATAAACACGCATATATTAACCTAAATCGTAATCTGCGCAAGCGTAAGTAATGTTTTTATTTGTCACGATTGGGTCCATTAAAAGCTCAATTCTTCATTTTTCGAACAAAATGGCTGACATTACCACGAAACCTGTTGCGTGTTTGTATTATTGATTTTCATACTTATTTTAAACGTCCTTAGCTTATATGGACATGAAACTTAAAAAAAAAAATGTTGACCTTTTCGTATGTTAAAATTAATCCTCTTAAATTTCACTAAATCGGTTATTGAACCAGTATAATAATATGTATTGTTTATATTAAGTATTTCTTGGCAAAACCATTCGAAACGCATTTTAGAAATGTAAATTATTCCAACACATACATAAAATTTGAGTATTTACTGCGCAAGCTTGGAAACCATTTATAATGAACAGGATAGGCGGATATATCATTCAATTGGCGAACAAAATGGTTGATTTTGCCACAAAACCTGTTGAGTGTTAAAAGTATTGATTTTTATGTGTTTTTAAAATGTCTAATACTTTTTTGACTTCAAGTTTATTACAACATGCCATCATGATATTTTTCAATTATATGACTGTATACTTCCTATCATTAAATAAGGAAAAGATAATACGGCTTTCGAAGCACTTTCATTCTAATTTTCTGATCCAAATTCAACTTTTGCTGATTTAAAAAACCCTAATTTTAATTTAGCAAAAATAGTTGTTTATGCACCCGACGTTTGTGGTTTCGGCCAACCCTTCGTTTATTCAATACATGTATTTAATAAATACCAAAGGAATTCTAAGCAGGATTTGAAAGTTTTTATAAACACGCATATATTAACCTAAATCGTAATCTGCGCAAGCGTAAGTAATGTTTTTATTTGTCACGATTGGGTCCATTAAAAGCTCAATTCTTCATTTTTCGAACAAAATGGCTGACATTACCACGAAACCTGTTGCGTGTTTGTATTATTGATTTTCATACTTATTTTAAACGTCCTTAGCTTATATGGACATGAAACTTAGAAAAAAAAATGTTGACCTTTTCGTATGTTAAAATTAATCCTCTTAAATTTCACTAAATCGGTTATTGAACCAGTATAATAATATGTATTGTTTATATTAAGTATTTCTTGGCAAAACCATTCGAAACGCATTTTAGAAATGTAAATTATTCCAACACATACATAAAATTTGAGTATTTACTGCGCAAGCTTGGAAACCATTTATAATGAACAGGATAGGCGGATATATCATTCAATTGGCGAACAAAATGGTTGATTTTGCCACAAAACCTGTTAAGTGTTAAAAGTATTGATTTTTATGTGTTTTTAAAATGTCTAATACTTTTTTGACTTCAAGTTTATTACAACATGCCATCATGATATTTTTCAATTATATGACTGTATACTTCCTATCATTAAATAAGGAAAAGATAATACGGCTTTCGAAGCACTTTCATTCTAATTTTCTGATCCAAATTCAACTTTTGCTGATTTAAAAAACCCTAATTTTAATTTAGCAAAAATAGTTGTTTATGCACCCGACGTTTGTGGTTTCGGCCAACCCTTCGTTTATTCAATACATGTATTTAATAAATACCAAAGGAATTCTAAGCAGGATTTGAAAGTTTTTATAAACACGCATATATTAACCTAAATCGTAATCTGCGCAAGCGTAAGTAATGTTTTTATTTGTCACGATTGGGTCCATTAAAAGCTCAATTCTTAATTTTTCGAACAAAATGGCTGACATTACAACAAAACCTGTTGCGTGTTTGTATTATTGATTTTCATACTTCTTTTAAACTTCCTTAACTTTTATGGACATGAAGCATAGAAAAAAATGTTGTCCGTTTCGTTTATTAAGCCTCTTAATTTGACTTAACGGTTATTGAACCAGTATAATAATATGTATTGTTTATATTAAGTAATTCATGGCAAAACCATTCGAAACGCATTTTAGAAATGTAAATTATTCCAACACACATAAAATTGAGTATTTAATGCGCAAGCGTGGAAACCATTTGTAATGAACAGGATAGGCGGATATATCATTCAATTGGCGATCAAAATGGTTGATTTTGCCACAAAACCTGTTGCGTGTTAAAAGTATTGATTTTTATGCGTTTTTAAATGTCTAATACTTTTTTGACTTCAAGTTTTATTACAACATGCCATCATGATATTTTTCAATTATATGACTGTATACTTCCTATCATTAAATAAGGAAAAGATAATACGGCTTTCGAAGCACTTTCATTCTAATTTTCTGATCCAAATTCAACTTTTGCTGATTTAAAAAACCCTAATTTTAATTTAGCAAAAATAGTTGTTTATGCACCTGACGTTTGTGGTTTCGGCCAACCCTTCGTTTATTCAATACATGTATTTAATAAATACCAAAGGAATTCTAAGCAGGATTTGAAAGTTTTTATAAACACGCATATATTAACCTAAATCGTAATCTGCGCAAGCGTAAGTAATGTTTTTATTTGTCACGATTGGGTCCATTAAAAGCTCAATTCTTAATTTTTCGAACAAAATGGCTGACATTACCACAAAACCTGTTGCGTGTTTGTATTATTGATTTTCATACTTATTTTAAACGTCCTTAGCTTATATGGACATGAAACTTAAAAAAAAAAATGTTGACCTTTTCGTATGTTAAAATTAATCCTCTTAAATTTCACTAAATCGGTTATTGAACCAGTATAATAATATGTATTGTTTATATTAAGTATTTCTTGGCAAAACCATTCGAAACGCATTTTAGAAATGTAAATTATTCCAACACATACATAAAATTTGAGTATTTACTGCGCAAGCTTGGAAACCATTTATAATGAACAGGATAGGCGGATATATCATTCAATTGGCGAACAAAATGGTTGATTTTGCCACAAAACCTGTTGAGTGTTAAAAGTATTGAGTTTTATGTGTTTTTAAAATGTCTAATACTTTTTTGACTTCAAGTTTATTACAACATGCCATCATGATATTTTTCAATTATATGACTGTATACTTCCTATCATTAAATAAGGAAAAGATAATACGGCTTTCGAAGCACTTTCATTCTAATTTTCTGATCCAAATTCAACTTTTGCTGATTTAAAAAACCCTAATTTTAATTTAGCAAAAATAGTTGTTTATGCACCCGACGTTTGTGGTTTCGGCCAACCCTTCGTTTATTCAATACATGTATTTAATAAATACCAAAGGAATGCTAAGCAGGATTTGAAAGTTTTTATAAACACGCATATATTAACCTAAATCGTAATCTGCGCAAGCGTAAGTAATGTTTTTATTTGTCACGATTGGGTCCATTAAAAGCTCAATTCTTCATTTTTCGAACAAAATGGCTGACATTACCACGAAACCTGTTGCGTGTTTGTATTATTGATTTTCATACTTATTTTAAACGTCCTTAGCTTATATGGACATGAAACTTAGAAAAAAAAATGTTGACCTTTTCGTATGTTAAAATTAATCCTCTTAAATTTCACTAAATCGGTTATTGAACCAGTATAATAATATGTATTGTTTATATTAAGTATTTCTTGGCAAAACCATTCGAAACGCATTTTAGAAATGTAAATTATTCCAACACATACATAAAATTTGAGTATTTACTGCGCAAGCTTGGAAACCATTTATAATGAACAGGATAGGCGGATATATCATTCAATTGGCGAACAAAATGGTTGATTTTGCCACAAAACCTGTTAAGTGTTAAAAGTATTGATTTTTATGTGTTTTTAAAATGTCTAATACTTTTTTGACTTCAAGTTTATTACAACATGCCATCATGATATTTTTCAATTATATGACTGTATACTTCCTATCATTAAATAAGGAAAAGATAATACGGCTTTCGAAGCACTTTCATTCTAATTTTCTGATCCAAATTCAACTTTTGCTGATTTAAAAAACCCTAATTTTAATTTAGCAAAAATAGTTGTTTATGCACCCGACGTTTGTGGTTTCGGCCAACCCTTCGTTTATTCAATACATGTATTTAATAAATACCAAAGGAATTCTAAGCAGGATTTGAAAGTTTTTATAAACACGCATATATTAACCTAAATCGTAATCTGCGCAAGCGTAAGTAATGTTTTTATTTGTCACGATTGGGTCCATTAAAAGCTCAATTCTTCATTTTTCGAACAAAATGGCTGACATTACCACGAAACCTGTTGCGTGTTTGTATTATTGATTTTCATACTTATTTTAAACTTCCTTAACTTTTATGGACATGAAGCATTGAAAAAAATGTTGTCCGTTTCGTTTATTAAGCCTCTTAATTTGACTTAACGGTTATTGAACCAGTATAATAATATGTATTGTTTATATTAAGTAATTCATGGCAAAACCATTCGAAACGCATTTTAGAAATGTAAATTATTCCAACACACATAAAATTGAGTATTTAATGCGCAAGCGTGGAAACCATTTGTAATGAACAGGATAGGCGGATATATCATTCAATTGGCGAACAAAATGGTTGATTTTGCCACAAAACCTGTTGCGTGTTAAAAGTATTGATTTTTATGCGTTTTTAAATGTCTAATACTTTTTTGACTTCAAGTTTTATTACAACATGCCATCATGATATTTTACAATTATATGACTGTATACTTCCTATTATAAGATAAGGTAAGAAAAAAAGGCTTTCTAAGCACTTTCATTCTAATTTTCTGATCCAATTTTAAATTTTGCTGATTTAATAAAACCTATTTTAAATTTAGCAAAAATAGTTGTTTAAGCACCCGACCTTAGTGGTTGCGGCCAACCCTTTGTTTATTCAATGCATGTATTTAATAAATACCAAAGGAATTCTAAGCAGGATTTGAACGTTTTATTAACACGCATATATAAACTTAAATCGTAAACTGCTCAAGCTTAGAATTGTTTTTATTTGACACGATTGGGGCCGTTAAAAGCACAATTCTTCATTTATCGACCAAAATGGCTGACATTACCACGAAACCTGTTGCGTGTTTGTTATATTATTGATTTTCATACCTTTTTCAAACTTCCTTAGATTTTATGGACATGAAGCTTAGAAAAAAAATGTTGTCCGTTTCTTATGTTAAAATTAAGCATCTTAATTTGACTAAAACTGTTATTGAACCAGTATAATAATATGTATTGTTTATATTATGTAATTCATGGCAAAACCATTCTAAACGCATTTTAAAAATGTATATTTTTCCCACACATACATAAAATTTGAGCATTTACTGCGCAAGCGTTGAAACCATTTATAATTAATGAACAGGATTGGTGCGTAGGCGGATATATCATTCATTTGGCGAACAAAATGGTGAATATGGCCACAAAACCTGTTGCGCGTTAAAAGTATTGATTATATTGCGTTTTTAAAATGTCTAATAGTTTTTGGCCTTCAAGTTTTATTACAATTTGCCATCTTGATATTTATCAATTAAAATTAGAACCAATAGTTTATTATTAGAAAACCAACAGTACAATATACAAAAAATGGTACATACAATTATTGATTTTAATACTTTTTTAAACGTCCTGAGCTTTTATGGACATGAAGCTTAGAAAAAAATTGTTGTCAGTTCAGTTCAATGCCGTCAACAACGGCGTTTATTTCAACATAGTTTTTTTATTACAAACAAAATGAGCAAGGACCCATTAGTCAGAGACTGTCGACAGGTCCTTTTAATAAGTTTCTTAACTATTAATACATAATTAAAAGGTATAAATAAGTATATGAATTTTTGGACAAGGTAGATTTGGCATAACAAGAATGGAACATGAATAACAAAAACAGAACAATAGAAATAATATTAAACCTAACATGACACATAGCACAGATGTTATTTTCAACTTTTTATTTTAGTAGTATATATTCTATCCTAATAATTATTTTACATGTGTTTCTAAGAGGTATTTTTTAAATTTATTTTTAAATAGTGCTAACGTAGCACTCTCTTTAATATCGCCAGGCAATTTATTGTATAAAGTGGGGAACCCCACGCATTATTGCCGCTTGCCATATAAGTTCTTAAATTTAGGGACAGAAAGCATTTTTTTGCTTACTTGTCAGTTTCGTATGTTAAAATTAAGCCTCTTAATTTGATTAAAACGGTTATTTAACCAGTATAATAATATGTATTGTTTATATTATGTATTTCATGGCAATACCATTCGAAACGCATTTTAGAAATGTAAATTATTCCAACACATACATAAAATTTGAGTATTTACTGCGCAAGCTTGGAAACCATTTATAATGAACAGGATAGGCGGATATATCATTCAATTGGCGAACAAAATGGTTGATTTTGCCACAAAACCTGTTGAGTGTTAAAAGTATTGATTTTTATGTGTTTTTAAAATGTCTAATACTTTTTTGACTTCAAGTTTATTACAACATGCCATCATGATATTTTTCAATTATATGACTGTATACTTCCTATCATTAAATAAGGAAAAGATAATACGGCTTTCGAAGCACTTTCATTCTAATTTTCTGATTAAAATTCAACTTTTGCTGATTTAAAAAACCCTAATTTTAATTTAGCAAAAATAGTTGTTTATGCACCCGACGTTTGTGGTTTCGGCCAACCCTTCGTTTATTCAATACATGTATTTAATAAATACCAAAGGAATTCTAAGCAGGATTTGAAAGTTTTTATAAACACGCATATATTAACCTAAATCGTAATCTGCGCAAGCGTAAGTAATGTTTTTATTTGTCACGATTGGGTCCATTAAAAGCTCAATTCTTCATTTTTCGAACAAAATGGCTGACATTACCACAAAACCTGTTGCGTGTTTGTATTATCGATTTTCATACTTCTTTTAAACTTCCTTAACTTTTATGGACATGAAGCATAGAAAAAAATGTTGTCCGTTTCGTTTATTAAGCCTCTTAATTTGACTTAACGGTTATTGAACCAGTATAATAATATGTATTGTTTATATTAAGTAATTCATGGCAAAACCATTCGAAACGCATTTTAGAAATGTAAATTATTCCAACACACATAAAATTGAGTATTTAATGCGCAAGCGTGGAAACCATTTGTAATGAACAGGATAGGCGGATATATCATTCAATTGGCGAACAAAATGGTTGATTTTGCCACAAAACCTGTTGCGTGTTAAAAGTATTGATTTTTATGCGTTTTTAAATGTCTAATACTTTTTTGACTTCAAGTTTTATTACAACATGCCATCATGATATTTTTCAATTATATGACTGTATACTTCCTATCATTAAATAAGGAAAAGATAATACGGCTTTCGAAGCACTTTCATTCTAATTTTCTGATCCAAATTCAACTTTTGCTGATTTAAAAAACCCTAATTTTAATTTAGCAAAAATAGTTGTTTATGCACCCGACGTTTGTGGTTTCGGCCAACCCTTCGTTTATTCAATACATGTATTTAATAAATACCAAAGGAATTCTAAGCAGGATTTGAAAGTTTTTATAAACACGCATATATTAACCTAAATCGTAATCTGCGCAAGCGTAAGTAATGTTTTTATTTGTCACGATTGGGTCCATTAAAAGCTCAATTCTTCATTTTTCGAACAAAATGGCTGACATTACCACAAAACCTGTTGCGTGTTTGTATTATCGATTTTCATACTTCTTTTAAACTTCCTTAACTTTTATGGACATGAAGCATAGAAAAAAATGTTGTCCGTTTCGTTTATTAAGCCTCTTAATTTGACTTAACGGTTATTGAACCAGTATAATAATATGTATTGTTTATATTAAGTAATTCATGGCAAAACCATTCGAAACGCATTTTAGAAATGTAAATTATTCCAACACACATAAAATTGAGTATTTAATGCGCAAGCGTGGAAACCATTTGTAATGAACAGGATAGGCGGATATATCATTCAATTGGCGAACAAAATGGTTGATTTTGCCACAAAACCTGTTGCGTGTTAAAAGTATTGATTTTTATGCGTTTTTAAATGTCTAATACTTTTTTGACTTCAAGTTTTATTACAACATGCCATCATGATATTTTTCAATTATATGACTGTATACTTCCTATCATTAAATAAGGAAAAGATAATACGGCTTTCGAAGCACTTTCATTCTAATTTTCTGATCCAAATTCAACTTTTGCTGATTTAAAAAACCCTAATTTTAATTTAGCAAAAATAGTTGTTTATGCACCTGACGTTTGTGGTTTCGGCCAACCCTTCGTTTATTCAATACATGTATTTAATAAATACCAAAGGAATTCTAAGCAGGATTTGAAAGTTTTTATAAACACGCATATATTAACCTAAATCGTAATCTGCGCAAGCGTAAGTAATGTTTTTATTTGTCACGATTGGGTCCATTAAAAGCTCAATTCTTAATTTTTCGAACAAAATGGCTGACATTACCACAAAACCTGTTGCGTGTTTGTATTATTGATTTTCATACTTATTTTAAACGTCCTTAGCTTATATGGACATGAAACTTAAAAAAAAAAATGTTGACCTTTTCGTATGTTAAAATTAATCCTCTTAAATTTCACTAAATCGGTTATTGCATCAGTATAATAATATGTATTGTTTATATTAAGTATTTCTTGGCAAAACCATTCGAAACGCATTTTAGAAATGTAAATTATTCCAACACATACATAAAATTTGAGTATTTACTGCGCAAGCTTGGAAACCATTTATAATGAACAGGATAGGCGGATATATCATTCAATTGGCGAACAAAATGGTTGATTTTGCCACAAAACCTGTTGAGTGTTAAAAGTATTGATTTTTATGTGTTTTTAAAATGTCTAATACTTTTTTGACTTCAAGTTTATTACAACATGCCATCATGATATTTTTCAATTATATGACTGTATACTTCCTATCATTAAATAAGGAAAAGATAATACGGCTTTCGAAACACTTTCATTCTAATTTTCTGATCCAAATTCAACTTTTGCTGATTTAAAAAACCCTAATTTTAATTTAGCAAAAATAGTTGTTTATGCACCCGACGTTTGTGGTTTCGGCCAACCCTTCGTTTATTCAATACATGTATTTAATAAATACCAAAGGAATTCTAAGCAGGATTTGAAAGTTTTTATAAACACGCATATATTAACCTAAATCGTAATCTGCGCAAGCGTAAGTAATGTTTTTATTTGTCACGATTGGGTCCATTAAAAGCTCAATTCTTCATTTTTCGAACAAAATGGCTGACATTACCACGAAACCTGTTGCGTGTTTGTATTATTGATTTTCATACTTATTTTAAACGTCCTTAGCTTATATGGACATGAAACTTAGAAAAAAAAATGTTGTCCGTTTCTTATGTTAAAATTAAGCATCTTAATTTGACTAAAACTGTTATTGAACCAGTATAATAATATGTATTGTTTATATTATGTAATTCATGGCAAAACCATTCTAAACGCATTTTAAAAATGTAAATTTTTCCCACACATACATAAAATTTGAGCATTTACTGCGCAAGCGTTGAAACCATTTATAATTAATGAACAGGATTGGTGCGTAGGCGGATATATCATTCATTTGGCGAACAAAATGGTGAATATGGCCACAAAACCTGTTGCGCGTTAAAAGTATTGATTATATTGCGTTTTTAAAATGTCTAATAGTTTTTGGCCTTCAAGTTTTATTACAATTTGCCATCTTGATATTTATCAATTAAAATTAGAACCAATAGTTTATTATTAGAAAACCAACAGTACAATATACAAAAAATGGTACATACAATTATTGATTTTAATACTTTTTTAAACGTCCTGAGCTTTTATGGACATGAAGCTTAGAAAAAAATTGTTGTCAGTTCAGTTCAATGCCGTCAACAACGGCGTTTATTTCAACATAGTTTTTTTATTACAAACAAAATGAGCAAGGACCCATTAGTCAGAGACTGTCGACAGGTCCTTTTAATAAGTTTCTTAACTAATTAGAGCGAAGCTCTCATAAGGAGACTCCAATTAGAACTTTGTCACGGGCTAACTTGGTCATTCCTTGACCGATTTGAAAAATTTTTGATTTTGAGAGAATCTACACGAAAAAGTGAAGGTCGTGACGGAGCTTGATTTTAAATATTGTCAAAAATAAAATTTTTGGGGTCAAAAGAAAATTGTCTATGGGAATATCCATTATAAAAAAGTCACGCGCTTTTTTGAAAATTTTTTATTCGAAAATAATTAATCGAATTTTATTTTAAATTATTCTAATTTATTTTAATTTTATTTTAAAGCTCTAATAACATGGAAGTTGCTACTCAACCAATTGAGCTCAAACATCTAACTCAAATCGAACAAATGCTTATCAGTCGAGTCCAGCCAGTACTCAGAGTCTATCAGGTAAAAGCTTGTGGAGGTGCAGGACAGTATAGATATACTGGTAATGTTCTCAACATCCAACAAGATATTCAGCCCATCGCAAATACATTACCTCTTATACCAGAAGAACTTCAAGTAATTTTAGTAAGACGAATCGGCATGAATGGACATTCCGATTTCAGAGTTCGTAGAGAAAAAGTACTCACAGCTTTAAGATGGCTCATTCGCAATAATCCTTATTATGCAGATGTTACAATCAACCAGGATGTATTAAATTCATTGCCAAGCGACGGAAATATTGCTGAACAATTACGATATGTCAGTGAAGGAGAAATAATGACTGATGAACTTGAACAAGATTCATTGAATGAAAATTGTGTTCCTGTTATGAACCCTATTCGTAATCAAAGAGATTTAATAACAACTGCTCTAACATGGCCAGTTGCTGACCAAGAAGCTGTAAATGAGTTCAGATATGCTGGTTACATTGTCAAGGCTTTCCCACATCTTTTTCCTGATGGGAAAACAGATTTTAACGACACTTCACGTTCTGTTAAAGTAACTTTCGCTAAAGTAAATCGCTTCGCTCTAATATGTGCTGCAGCGAAGCAAAATGCGAGCGACTGCGGCGACCTAGTAATACATAATTAAAAGGTATAAATAAGTATATGAATTTTTGGACAAGGTAGATTTGGCATAACAAGAATGGAACATGAATAACAAAAACAGAACAATAGAAATAATATTAAACCTAACATGACACATAGCACAGATGTTATTTTCAACTTTTTATTTTAGTAGTATACTAGCTGACCCGGCCACGCGTTGCTGTGGCTAAAGTTTTTGTTATATTACATTATAGTAAACAATCTAAGAGGAACAATAAGAGAACATCAGTCACGGAGTCCACTATGCTTTTTCACACAGATGGTATTTGTAAAAAAATATGGTGATCTCCTTATTTGACTTTCTACTACTATAACCCTTTAGTACAATGAAATTATTTACGAACAAAGACGAAAATGTTGATGTTGGTATACAAATTCACTGGATTGAGATTTGAAGGGGAAGTACGTTGAACACAATTAATTAAAATGTTCTTACACTTGATACTAAGCAGAAATCAATAGGTAAAAAATAAAAATTTATCAGATTTATTATTTCCATTTAATTTTATAACAAATATAAGTATATTACAGTATAATTAATACAGTAAATAACATGTGACGCTTAAACTCATGAATGAGGTAGGCAAGGCAGACAGTCTTAAACTTTTAAACATTAATATCTTTTTTTTTGAATTATAAATACTTTCAATTTCAATTTAATTTAACACCAATCGGTGCACAATGTTTTTGGTTAACCTGTCTTTAGCTAACACAAATAGATTCGACGGTTTCCCAACACGTGAACACGCAACATATAGTTGCCCATGAGAAAAACATGGATTTTCCAAATCTAAACCACAAATGGACATTGTTTGACCTTGAGATTTATTTATAGACATGGTGAAAGCTAAACGAATTGGAAACTGTAGCCTTTTGAAGGGTATGGTAGAATCTGATGGTATCATCGGAATACGTGGCAGCAGGACCACTTTTCCTTTAAACTTCCCAGCCAAAATGGTTGCTTCAAGAATGTTTCCGGTGATCTTTTTGATGACCAAACGCGTACCGTTACATAATAGAGGTGGATTCAAATTACGGAGGAGAATAATAGGGGAACCAATCTTTAATCGAAGATTATGTGGTGGCATTCCAGGGATAACTAATGAATTTAAAAATTCAATCGGAAAATTTACACTTTCATTTTCATCAACAACAGTATCGATTGATTTAAAAGACATCAGATCGCCTGGTAACAACTGTTGTATCTGGAAGTTAATTTCGTCAACATCAACGTTTTTGGCTGCCAAAATCGCCCGTTGACTAAGCCATTCATGATTCAAATAATTATTCTGTATATCCGGGAAAATACTCTGAATCAATTCAGTTTTATCCTGAACAACAGTGCAAAAATTGTCTGGTAGTTTAATGCATTGCGTATTTGGTTGCAGTTTTATTTTACCGTTCCCAATATCTAGTAGTTGTTCGGAAAATATTAGTGCTGATGGATCATTTTGCAATTGTACTCGCATATTTATGGTCAATCGAAGTGTTTCAACACTTCGCCATAAGAATGATTGTTTCAAACATGCATTAATCTCATCCGCGAAAGTAGAGCGAGGTATAACCGGTAAGGTCTGCCGGAAGTCACCAGACAAAAGTAAGATAGCACCACCGAAAAGTTTATTATTGCTGTTTAAATCTTGCATAGTTCTGTTTAATGCTTCAAGTGAATATTTGTGTGCCATTGTGCACTCATCCCAAATTATTATAGAACTCTTCCGCAACACTGCAGCTATTCCACTATTCTTTTTGATGTTACACATTGCATCTGGTTTATTATGAACGTCCAATGGCAGCTTGAATGTTGAATGTGCTGTTCGCCCACCATCCAGTAAAGTAGCCGCAATGCCTGACGATGCTAATGCTAATGCGATTTTTTGTTGCGACCGTATTTTGGCAAGAATCAACGATATTAAAAATGTCTTACCGGTTCCACCGGGTGCATCCAAGAAAAAAAAACCGCCTTGTTCAGCAGCAACAGCCAGCATAATCCGATCATAAATAATTTTTTATTCTGTTGTCAGTAATGGTTCACTGTTCATGATAATTGTTGCTAAACTTCCATGGTCATATTGATTTTCTCGTTGTAAATCGGTATTGACTAAGTCGGTGGCTGGACGATTAGGTGATGGCATACCATAATGATTAAGTGGTAAATTTGAAATAAAAACACATAAATCCTCGATCAAGACCAATGCTTCATTGTACATCTCTGGTGTATAATCTATGTTTTGGCATTGATTTGTTTGTCTAATTCGGTGCAAGATGTCTTCTGTCATACAATTTTTATATTTTTCCCACAAAGTTTGTGCTTGCGAGGGATAACATGTCGCCAAAATAATTGCAAACAACTGACGAATGTTATTCGGTGTTGATGTCAACGCAGCATCAGCAAGCGTTAAGTCCCAATGGTTATCGTCTTCTAGCAATTGCAGTTCACGACATGCATCCTGGTATGTATTGAATACTCGACCATTAGCTGTTCGTAAAAATTCAAAAGACGTTGGTCCGGGAACATTCACCAATAACAAACGTAAATAGAAGCACTCACGTTGCTTTGGATGTACCGTGTAAAGTCTCCCCAATGTCTTAGCTTTGAATATGCCTGTAATGGAAGGATGTGGTTTTCCTTGTTTCCGTGGCTCCCATTTTTTACTGGATTTGTTCCATGTGAAATAACGTGGAACATCACCATACACCAATGTCTTCGCGAATTGGCCAAAAACATCAGGTTTTTGACACAATGTAAAAAATTCAGTTAGAGTCGTTTTCGGAGCTTCGAACGCTCTTTGGAGAACATTTTCTTCAGTGAAGTATACACGTTGACCGTTTTCAAGATGTATTGCCAGATGTTGGACAGCAGGATCTCTTTCGTGGATGGGAAAGCTGAGAATATGCCAAATAGCTTCATTGCTGCTAATGTATCTGCCCATTTGGTATCGTGCTATTTCGTCATTTTTATTTATGTTTTTTACTTCAAATATGGCCAAATCACTGCCTTTGTTTACATATTTACAAATATACTTAATTGATTTAACAGAACTGCAAAGCTCAACATTGATATGAGCTTTGTAAGTTTTTGAAAGTAGTGGTGAGTATGGTACCACCCACTGATTATCAAACTCAACTTGATTTGGAAAGTTCGGCAGTCGCATTGTAAATGTGTGGCCACCATTCTCAGTACTTCTGCGGCGATACATTGGATAACCATCAATATCCGTGATCGTGTCATTCGTATGCGGCTTTGGGAAGTTTTTTTTACATTTCCATTTTCCATGCACGGTGACGTCATGTTGAAAACACCGCATGGCCCATGGATCATGTGTTTGGTGACAATATCAAATAATTCTTGATCAATTAATGGGTCTGGAATTTCGGCTGAAATTATTTGATCGATTTCTTCAGGACGGATTCTATCTTTAAGCCAAACCAAAATGTGGGCATGAGGCAAACCTCGCTTTTGCCACTCTATCGTATACAGCCAACAACGTGTGATACCAAAAATTGTATATTTAACAATAAAATCAATTAAGGATTTCAATTTTTGTTTAAACACACGTGCAGTTAAATCATGACGATGAATGGCTTGTTGTCCTGGCAATAGTAAAGTTTGTATCTCTTCCCAATTCGGATTACATGTGAATGTAATAAATAAATCCGGTCGGCCGTAATGACGTACGTAAGTCATCGCATCTTGTATGTATTCCTGCATGTTCCGTGGACTGCCGATGTAGCTTGAAGGTAAAATGAAAGCATTACCGATGTCATTGGGATTTAAATTTCCATCGATGTTTCCAACAACAGCATCTCGTAAGTGAATATATTCTTCCGATCGTAGTTTTGCCTGGTTGAATCGAAGGAATCGCAAGCGTTCGCTTTCGACCTTAGCATACATATCAACAATGTATTGATGGAACAGCTGACGATATCGAAGGATATAATTGTCTTGATGTTGTCTAACCATTATTCGGTGTGCGTAGTAGTTCATTGAGCTAACTTTATTATTTCTGTAATCACCTAAAAAAATAAATAATAAAATGCAATACGAAATTAAAATCTATACATACAGTAAGAAAGTAAATAGATAATTGTCAAATTTACCGGTATTTGGATCATACTGATTGATATTAAGGTGATATTCATCTTGTCCTTGCCAAAATATCAATGGATATTGTAGTGCGTCATATGAACGGTGTAGATCCTAAATCGTACTGACAGTGTTGTCTCGCCGTGTAATGTTTATAGATCTTTTGTCAACTGGATCACCAACCATGATAACAGCAACCTCATCAACAGTTGGAGCGTTGAATCTACCAGCATGTTCACCTAATGGTACTTTGTCGGCTTTTATGACGATTTGATAATTGTCATTTTGCAGTCGTGGCGAAACTCTTTTGATCAATTGAATTAGTTGATTGTGATCTTCTAAAAAATTTCCAATAATATCACAATTGCTCTTTCCTCTGCTTGTTCAATAAAATTATACAGGCACCGAGTCGTCACGCGCTCTTCACAATCGCCCATAAAATAAAAAGGTATCGACATCTGTCAGTTTTATGACTGCCAAATAATATCAGACAAATAATTAGCAATAAATTAAAATATGACGATTTGATAATTGTCATTTTGCAGTCGTGGCGAAACTCTTTTGATCAATTGAATTAGTTGATTGTGATCTTCTAAAAAATTTTCCAATAATATCACAATTGCTCTTTCCTCTGCTTGTTCAATAAAATTATACAGGCACCGAGTCGTCACGCGCTCTTCACAATCGCCCATAAAATAAAAAGGTATCGACATCTGTCAGTTTTATGACTGCCAAATAATAACGGACAAAAAATTAGCGATAAATTAAAATTGCGACTATAATTTGAGATTTAAACTATCCTATCTCTCAAGTGCACATCGAACTGCACATGGTGTTCAAATTTTATTATAATCGGTTAAGTGTTTTAGGAGTCCATTGAGGACAAACATTGTGACACGAGATTTATATATATTAAGATATTCTATCCTAATAATTATTTTACATGTGTTTCTAAGAGGTATTTTTTAAATTTATTTTTAAATAGTGCTAACGTAGCACTCTCTTTAATATCGCCAGGCAATTTATTGTATAAAGTGGGGAACCCCACGCATTATTGCCGCTTGCCATATAAGTTCTTAAATTTAGGGACAGAAAGCATTTTTTTGCTTACTTGTCAGTTTCGTATGTTAAAATTAAGCCTCTTAATTTGATTAAAACGGTTATTTAACCAGTATAATAATATGTATTGTTTATATTATGTATTTCATGGCAATACCATTCGAAACGCATTTTAAAAAGCTAAATTAGTCCAACACATACATAAAATTTAAACATTTACTGCGCAAGCGTTGAAACCATTGTATAGGCGGATATATCATTCATTTGGCAAACAAAATCGTGGATTTTGCCACAAAACCTGTTGCGTGTTAAAAATATTGATTTTTAATAGTGTTTTTAAAATGTCTAATACTTTTTTGACTTCAAGTTTATTACAACATGCCATCATGATATTTTACAATTATATGACTGTATACTTCCTATCATTAAATAAGGAAAAGATAAAACGACTTTCGAAACACTTTCATTCTAATTTTCAAATCCAAATTCAACTTTTGCTGATTTAAAAAAACCTAATTTTAATTTAGCAAAAATAGTTGTTTATGCACCCGACGTTTGTGGTTTCGGCCAACCCTTCGTTTAATCAATACATGTATTTAATAAATACCAAAGGAATTCTAATCAGGATATGAAAGTTTTTATAAACACGCATATCTTAATATATATAAATCTCGTGTCACAATGTTTGTCCTCAATGGACTCCTAAACCACTTAACCGATTATAATAAAATTTGCACACCATGTGCAGTTCGATCCAACTTGAGAGATAGGATAGTTTAAATCTCAAATTATAGTCGCAATTTTAATTTATTGCTAATTATTTGTCTGTTATTATTTGGCAGTCATAAAACTGACAGATGTCGATACGGAACGGCACGGAACATGCATGCATACAAGATGCGATGACTTACGTACGTCATTACGGCCGACCGGATTTATTTATTACATTCACATGTAATCCGAATTGGGAAGAGATACAAACTTTACTATTGCCAGGACAACAAGCCATTCATCGTCATGATTTAACTGCACGTGTGTTTAAACAAAAATTGAAATCCTTAATTGATTTTATTGTTAAATATACAATTTTTGGTATCACACGTTGTTGGCTGTATACGATAGAGTGGCAAAAGCGAGGTTTGCCTCATGCCCACATTTTGGTTTGGCTTAAAGATAGAATCCGTCCTGAAGAAATCGATCAAATAATTTCAGCCGAAATTCCAGACCCATTAATTGATCAAGAATTATTTGATATTGTCACCAAACACATGATCCATGGGCCATGCGGTGTTTTCAACATGATGTCACCGTGCATGGAAAATGGAAAATGTAAAAAAAACTTCCCAAAGCCGCATACGAATGACACGATCACGGATATTGATGGTTATCCAATGTATCGTCGCAGAAGTACTGAGAATGGTGGCCACACATTTACAATGCGACTGCCGAACTTTCCAAATCAAGTTGAGTTTGATAATCAGTGGGTGGTACCATACTCACCACTACTTTCAAAAACTTACAAAGCTCATATCAATGTTGAGCTTTGCAGTTCTGTTAAATCAATTAAGTATATTTGTAAATATGTAAACAAAGACAGTGATTTGGCCATATTTGAAGTAAAAAACATAAATAAAAATGACGAAATAGCACGATACCAAATGGGCAGATACATTAGCAGCAATGAAGCTATTTGGCATATTCTCAGCTTTCCCATCCACGAAAGAGATCCTGCTGTCCAACATCTGGCAATACATCTTGAAAACGGTCAACGTGTATACTTCACTGAAGAAAATGTTCTCCAAAGAGCGTTCGAAGCTCCGAAAACGACTCTAACTGAATTTTTTACATTGTGTCAAAAACCTGATGTTTTTGGCCAATTCGCGAAGACATTGGTGTATGGTGATGTTCCACGTTATTTCACATGGAACAAATCCAGTAAAAAATGGGAGCCACGGAAACAAGGAAAACCACATCCTTCCATTACAGGCATATTCAAAGCTAAGACATTGGGGAGACTTTACACGGTACATCCAAAGCAACGTGAGTGCTTCTATTTACGTTTGTTATTGGTGAATGTTCCCGGACCAACGTCTTTTGAATTTTTACGAACAGCTAATGGTCGAGTATTCAATACATACCAGGATGCATGTCGTGAACTGCAATTGCTAGAAGACGATAACCATTGGGACTTAACGCTTGCTGATGCTGCGTTGACATCAACACCGAATAACATTCGTCAGTTGTTTGCAATTATTTTGGCGACATGTTATCCCTCGCAAGCACAAACTTTGTGGGAAAAATATAAAAATTGTATGACAGAAGACATCTTGCACCGAATTAGACAAACAAATCAATGCCAAAACATAGATTATACACCAGAGATGTACAATGAAGCATTGGTCTTGATCGAGGATTTATGTGTTCTTATTTCAAATTTACCACTTAATCATTATGGTATGCCATCACCTAATCGTCCAGCCACCGACTTAGTCAATACCGATTTACAACGAGAAAATCAATATGACCATGGAAGTTTAGCAACAATTATCATGAACAGTGAACCATTACTGACAGCAGAACAAAAAATTATTTATGATCGGATTATGCTGGCTGTTGCTGCTGAACAAGGCGGTTTTTTTTTCTTGGATGCACCCGGTGGAACCGGTAAGACATTTTTAATATCGTTGATTCTTGCCAAAATACGGTCGCAACAAAAAATCGCATTAGCATTAGCATCGTCAGGCATTGCGGCTACTTTACTGGATGGTGGGCGAACAGCACATTCAACATTCAAGCTGCCATTGGACGTTCATAATAAACCAGATGCAATGTGTAACATCAAAAAGAATAGTGGAATAGCTGCAGTGTTGCGGAAGAGTTCTATAATAATTTGGGATGAGTGCACAATGGCACACAAATATTCACTTGAAGCATTAAACAGAACTATGCAAGATTTAAACAGCAATAATAAACTTTTCGGTGGTGCTATCTTACTTTTGTCTGGTGACTTCCGGCAGACCTTACCGGTTATACCTCGCTCTACTTTCGCGGATGAGATTAATGCATGTTTGAAACAATCATTCTTATGGCGAAGTGTTGAAACACTTCGATTGACCATAAATATGCGAGTACAATTGCAAAATGATCCATCAGCACTAATATTTTCCGAACAACTACTAGATATTGGGAACGGTAAAATAAAACTGCAACCAAATACGCAATGCATTAAACTACCAGACAATTTTTGCACTGTTGTTCAGGATAAAACTGAATTGATTCAGAGTATTTTCCCGGATATACAGAATAATTATTTGAATCATGAATGGCTTAGTCAACGGGCGATTTTGGCAGCCAAAAACGTTGATGTTGACGAAATTAACTTCCAGATACAACAGTTGTTACCAGGCGATCTGATGTCTTTTAAATCAATCGATACTGTTGTTGATGAAAATGAAAGTGTAAATTTTCCGATTGAATTTTTAAATTCATTAGATATCCCTGGAATGCCACCACATAATCTTCGATTAAAGATTGGTTCCCCTATTATTCTCCTCCGTAATTTGAATCCACCTCAATTATGTAACGGTACGCGTTTGGTCATCAAAAAGATCACCGGAAACATTCTTGAAGCAACCATTTTGGCTGGGAAGTTTAAAGGAAAAGTGGTCCTGCTGCCACGTATTCCGATGATACCATCAGATTCTACCATACCCTTCAAAAGGCTACAGTTTCCAATTCGTTTAGCTTTCGCCATGTCTATAAATAAATCTCAAGGTCAAACAATGTCCATTTGTGGTTTAGATTTGGAAAATCCATGTTTTCCTCATGGGCAACTATATGTTGCGTGTTCACGTGTTGGGAAACCGTCGAATCTATTTGTGTTAGCTAAAGACAGGTTAACCAAAAACATTGTGCACCGATTGGTGTTAAATTAAATTGAAATTGAAAGTATTTATAATTCAAAAAAAAAGATATTAATGTTTAAAAGTTTAAGACTGTCTGCCTTGCCTACCTCATTCATGAGTTTAAGCGTCACATGTTATTTACTGTATTATACTGTAATATACTTATATTTGTTATAAAATAAATGGAAATAATAAATCTGATAAATTTTTATTTTTTACCTATTGATTTCTGCTTAGTATCAAGTGTAAGAACATTTTAATTAATTGTGTTCAACGTACTTCCCCTTCAAATCTCAATCCAGTGAATTTGTATACCAACATCAACATTTTCGTCTTTGTTCGTAAATAATTTAATTGTACTAAAGGGTTATAGTAGTAGAAAGTCAAATAAGGAGATCACCATATTTTTTTACAAATACCATCTGTGTGAAAAAGCATAGTGGACTCCGTGACTGATGTTCTCTTATTGTTCCTCTTAGATTGTTTACTATAATGTAATATAACAAAAACTTTAGCCACAGCAACGCGTGGCCGGGTCAGCTAGTTATAAAATATAAAATACAGGACATCAAATAACTTGTACAGAAAAAAGGGTGACCTGAGTTTGCAAACCGTAGTTCCGTACTAAATATATTTTCCTTAACTTTTTATTTCGTTTTCTATTACCTAAAGTTTTTAAACCTAAAAATAGAAATAGTATAAATTGCAACCATTGAAGTGGTTGTACCTAAATGTATTTAGTTATTTATCAAAAGTATTATAAATAGCGAAATAAAACATGATTACAATTAATATAACATAACAGCCCAACAAGTATAATTTCCAGATTAACAGATTACTACCCTGTGATATACATTTAAATGAGTGTATGAGAGAACCGTGAATAACTATCGTACCCCCGAACCGTGAACCCGCTAACCGTGAACCCGCTAACCATGAACCCGCTAACCGTGAACCCGCTAACCGCGTAAATTGTGTTGACTTTGAAGTCAGAACACCGCTTATGGCTTTTGAGTTTTACGAATGCATCAATATAACGACACAAAAATAACTTTCTTGTTTGAGATGGATTGGAGGTGCTTAACATGAGCACGGAAGAATAGGCATACAGAATTACCAAAAATCTGAAAGTTTCCTTGAGTATGAGAAGATTGGTAAGATCTTAGGGAAAATAATAGTTTATGTGGCTTATTCCTGAAGTTTAGGCGAAAAAGTTAAAAGAATCGACACTAAAAAGAGATCGTAGAAGTCTGTTTAAGGTCGCGGGCCCGAATCCGCACATAAAAATCATACCATTTTAACGCATCATTACAACCATCTCCCCTCACTCTGGCACAAGCAAATTTATCTTAAATGAGCAGGGTTAACAATAATTGTATATGACCCAGCTCATAGAAATTAACAAAAACATGTATAGTTCATTTTTTCTTTAAAACTATATATCAATAATCAGTCTATCAACAGAATTGAAGTATCTAAATTCCAATCAATTTCAAATTTGCCTCTGATAGCTGATTTAGTTACGCGTAGTTAATAAATATGTGTTAACTCCAAAACTATTTATTTAAATGATATTTACACTAAATGTTTAATGTAACTAACATATTTACTTTGATAAGGATTTAAAGTTAATTGATTAATCAATTAATAATTAATACTGTATTGCTCAAAAATCTTTGTAACTAAGTGCATTTCATAATCTTGACTGTCGAAATATGTGCGCGTCACTAAGACCTAACATGCTAAATGAAAAACGAGGCAGACAAACGGACGCATAAGTGACCTTATAAGGATTCCGTTTTTATCTTTGTGAGGTTAGGTAAAGTAAAGTAAAAGTTTATTTCCAAGAACAACTTAATGCATAGGAATGACAATTTTCAATTTCCAATTGGTTCAGAAAAATCGATATAATGCAATCATGCCTAGAGTTTTCGACATTTATACTACTCGTACTCTTATTTCATAGCTAAAAATACATCAGAAATATATATATATATATATATCTTAATATATATAAATCTCGTGTCACAATGTTTGTCCTCAATGGACTCCTAAACCACTTAACCGATTATAATAAAATTTGCACACCATGTGCAGTTCGATGTGCACTTGAGAGATAGGATAGTTTAAATCTCAAATTATAGTCGCAATTTTAATTTATCGCTAATTTTTTGTCCGTTATTATTTGGCAGTCATAAAACTGACAGATGTCGATACCTTTTTATTTTATGGGCGATTGGAAAGAGCGCGTGACGACTCGGTGCCTGTATAATTTTATTGAACAAGCAGAGGAAAGAGCAATTGTGATATTATTGGAAAATTTTTTAGAAGATCACAATCAACTAATTCAATTGATCAAAAGAGTTTCGCCACGACTGCAAAATGACAATTATCAAATCGTCATATTTTAATTTATTGCTAATTATTTGTCTGATATTATTTGGCAGTCATAAAACTGACAGATGTCGATACCTTTTTATTTTATGGGCGATTGTGAAGAGCGCGTGACGACTCGGTGCCTGTATAATTTTATTGAACAAGCAGAGGAAAGAGCAATTGTGATATTATTGGAAATTTTTTAGAAGATCACAATCAACTAATTCAATTGATCAAAAGAGTTTCGCCACGACTGCAAAATGACAATTATCAAATCGTCATAAAAGCCGACAAAGTACCATTAGGTGAACATGCTGGTAGATTCAACGCTCCAACTGTTGATGAGGTTGCTGTTATCATGGTTGGTGATCCAGTTGACAAAAGATCTATAAACATTACACGGCGAGACAACACTGTCAGTACGATTTCGGATCTACACCGTTCATATGACGCACTACAATATCCATTGATATTTTGGCAAGGACAAGATGAATATCACCTTAATATCAATCAGTATGATCCAAATACCGGTAAATTTGACAATTATCTATTTACTTTCTTACTGTATGTATAGATTTTAATTTCGTATTGCATTTTATTATTTATTTTTTTAGGTGATTACAGAAATAATAAAGTTAGCTCAATGAACTACTACGCACACCGAATAATGGTTAGACAACATCAAGACAATTATATCCTTCGATATCGTCAGCTGTTCCATCAATACATTGTTGATATGTATGATAAGGTCGAAAGCGAACGCTTGCGATTCCTTCGATTCAACCAGGCAAAACTACGATCGGAAGAATATATTCACTTACGAGATGCTGTTGCTGGAAACATCGATGGAAATTTAAATCCCAATGACATCGGTAATGCTTTCATTTTACCTTCAAGCTACATCGGCAGTCCACGGAACATGCAGGAATACATACAAGATGCGATGACTTACGTACGTCATTACGGCCGACCGGATTTATTTATTACATTCACATGTAATCCGAATTGGGAAGAGATACAAACTTTACTATTGCCAGGACAACAAGCCATTCATCGTCATGATTTAACTGCACGTGTGTTTAAACAAAAATTGAAATCCTTAATTGATTTTATTGTTAAATATACAATTTTTGGTATCACACGTTGTTGGCTGTATACGATAGAGTGGCAAAAGCGAGGTTTGCCTCATGCCCACATTTTGGTTTGGCTTAAAGATAGAATCCGTCCTGAAGAAATCGATCAAATAATTTCAGCCGAAATTCCAGACACATTAATTGATCAAGAATTATTTGATATTGTCACCAAACACATGATCCATGGGCCATGCGGTGTTTTCAACATGACGTCACCGTGCATGGAAAATGGAAAATGTAAAAAAACTTCCCAAAGCCGCATACGAATGACACGATCACGGATATTGATGGTTATCCAATGTATCGCCGCAGAAGTACTGAGAATGGTGGCCACACATTTACAATGCGACTGCCGAACTTTCCAAATCAAGTTGAGTTTGATAATCAGTGGGTGGTACCATACTCACCACTACTTTCAAAAACTTACAAAGCTCATATCAATGTTGAGCTTTGCAGTTCTGTTAAATCAATTAAGTATATTTGTAAATATGTAAACAAAGACAGTGATTTGGCCATATTTGAAGTAAAAAACATAAATAAAAATGACGAAATAGCACGATACCAAATGGGCAGATACATTAGCAGCAATGAAGCTATTTGGCATATTCTCAGCTTTCCCATCCACGAAAGAGATCCTGCTGTCCAACATCTGGCAATACATCTTGAAAACGGTCAACGTGTATACTTCACTGAAGAAAATGTTCTCCAAAGAGCGTTCGAAGCTCCGAAAACGACTCTAACTGAATTTTTTACATTGTGTCAAAAACCTGATGTTTTTGGCCAATTCGCGAAGACATTGGTGTATGGTGATGTTCCACGTTATTTCACATGGAACAAATCCAGTAAAAAATGGGAGCCACGGAAACAAGGAAAACCACATCCTTCCATTACAGGCATATTCAAAGCTAAGACATTGGGGAGACTTTACACGGTACATCCAAAGCAACGTGAGTGCTTCTATTTACGTTTGTTATTGGTGAATGTTCCCGGACCAACGTCTTTTGAATTTTTACGAACAGCTAATGGTCGAGTATTCAATACATACCAGGATGCATGTCGTGAACTGCAATTGCTAGAAGACGATAACCATTGGGACTTAACGCTTGCTGATGCTGCGTTGACATCAACACCGAATAACATTCGTCAGTTGTTTGCAATTATTTTGGCGACATGTTATCCCTCGCAAGCACAAACTTTGTGGGAAAAATATAAAAATTGTATGACAGAAGACATCTTGCACCGAATTAGACAAACAAATCAATGCCAAAACATAGATTATACACCAGAGATGTACAATGAAGCATTGGTCTTGATCGAGGATTTATGTGTTCTTATTTCAAATTTACCACTTAATCATTATGGTATGCCATCACCTAATCGTCCAGCCACCGACTTAGTCAATACCGATTTACAACGAGAAAATCAATATGACCATGGAAGTTTAGCAACAATTATCATGAACAGTGAACCATTACTGACAGCAGAACAAAAAATTATTTATGATCGGATTATGCTGGCTGTTGCTGCTGAACAAGGCGGTTTTTTTTTCTTGGATGCACCCGGTGGAACAGGTAAGACATTTTTAATATCGTTGATTATTGCCAAAATACGGTCGCAACAAAAAATCGCATTAGCATTAGCATCGTCAGGCATTGCGGCTACTTTACTGGATGGTGGGCGAACAGCACATTCAACATTCAAGCTGCCATTGGACGTTCATAATAAACCAGATGCAATGTGTAACATCAAAAAGAATAGTGGAATAGCTGCAGTGTTGCGGAAGAGTTCTATAATAATTTGGGATGAGTGCACAATGGCACACAAATATTCACTTGAAGCATTAAACAGAACTATGCAAGATTTAAACAGCAATAATAAACTTTTCGGTGGTGCTATCTTACTTTTGTCTGGTGACTTCCGGCAGACCTTACCGGTTATACCTCGCTCTACTTTCGCGGATGAGATTAATGCATGTTTGAAACAATCATTCTTATGGCGAAGTGTTGAAACACTTCGATTGACCATAAATATGCGAGTACAATTGCAAAATGATCCATCAGCACTAATATTTTCCGAACAACTACTAGATATTGGGAACGGTAAAATAAAACTGCAACCAAATACGCAATGCATTAAACTACCAGACAATTTTTGCACTGTTGTTCAGGATAAAACTGAATTGATTCAGAGTATTTTCCCGGATATACAGAATAATTATTTGAATCATGAATGGCTTAGTCAACGGGCGATTTTGGCAGCCAAAAACGTTGATGTTGACGAAATTAACTTCCAGATACAACAGTTGTTACCAGGCGATCTGATGTCTTTTAAATCAATCGATACTGTTGTTGATGAAAATGAAAGTGTAAATTTTCCGATTGAATTTTTAAATTCATTAGATATCCCTGGAATGCCACCACATAATCTTCGATTAAAGATTGGTTCCCCTATTATTCTCCTCCGTAATTTGAATCCACCTCAATTATGTAACGGTACGCGTTTGGTCATCAAAAAGATCACCGGAAACATTCTTGAAGCAACCATTTTGGCTGGGAAGTTTAAAGGAAAAGTGGTCCTGCTGCCACGTATTCCGATGATACCATCAGATTCTACCATACCCTTCAAAAGGCTACAGTTTCCAATTCGTTTAGCTTTCGCCATGTATATAAATAAATCTCAAGGTCAAACAATGTCCATTTGTGGTTTAGATTTGGAAAATCCATGTTTTTCTCATGGGCAACTATATGTTGCGTGTTCACGTGTTGGGAAACCGTCGAATCTATTTGTGTTAGCTAAAGACAGGTTAACCAAAAACATTGTGCACCGATTGGTGTTAAATTAAATTGAAATTGAAAGTATTTATAATTCAAAAAAAAAGATATTAATGTTTAAAAGTTTAAGACTGTCTGCCTTGCCTACCTCATTCATGAGTTTAAGCGTCACATGTTATTTACTGTATTATACTGTAATATACTTATATTTGTTATAAAATTAAATGGAAATAATAAATCTGATAAATTTTTATTTTTTACCTATTGATTTCTGCTTAGTATCAAGTGTAAGAACATTTTAATTAATTGTGTTCAACGTACTTCCCCTTCAAATCTCAATCCAGTGAATTTGTATACCAACATCAACATTTTCGTCTTTGTTCGTAAATAATTTCATTGTACTAAAGGGTTATAGTAGTAGAAAGTCAAATAAGGAGATCACCATATTTTTTTACAAATACCATCTGTGTGAAAAAGCATAGTGGACTCCGTGACTGATGTTCTCTTATTGTTCCTCTTAGATTGTTTACTATAATGTAATATAACAAAAACTTTAGCCACAGCAACGCGTGGCCGGGTCAGCTAGTATTAACCTAAATCGTAATCTGCGCAAGCGTAAGAAATGTTTTTATTTGTCACGATTGGGTCCATTAAAAGCTCAATTCTTCATTTTTCGAACAAAATGGCTGACATTACCACGAAACCTGTTGCGTGTTTGTATTATTGATTTTCATACTTATTTTAAACGTCCTTAGCTTATATGGACATGAAACTTAGAAAAAAAAATGTTGACCTTTTCGTATGTTAAAATTAATCCTCTTAAATTTCACTAAATCGGTTATTGAACCAGTATAATAATATGTATTGTTTATATTAAGTATTTCTTGGCAAAACCATTCGAAACGCATTTTAGAAATGTAAATTATTCCAACACATACATAAAATTTGAGTATTTACTGCGCAAGCTTGGAAACCATTTATAATGAACAGGATAGGCGGATATATCATTCAATTGGCGAACAAAATGGTTGATTTTGCCACAAAACCTGTTGAGTGTTAAAAGTATTGATTTTTATGTGTTTTTAAAATGTCTAATACTTTTTTGACTTCAAGTTTATTACAACATGCCATCATGATATTTTTCAATTATATGACTGTATACTTCCTATCATTAAATAAGGAAAAGATAATACGGCTTTCGAAGCACTTTCATTCTAATTTTCTGATTAAAATTCAACTTTTGCTGATTTAAAAAACCCTAATTTTAATTTAGCAAAAATAGTTGTTTATGCACCCGACGTTTGTGGTTTCGGCCAACCCTTCGTTTATTCAATACATGTATTTAATAAATACCAAAGGAATTCTAAGCAGGATTTGAAAGTTTTTATAAACACGCATATATTAACCTAAATCGTAATCTGCGCAAGCGTAAGTAATGTTTTTATTTGTCACGATTGGGTCCATTAAAAGCTCAATTCTTCATTTTTCGAACAAAATGGCTGACATTACCACAAAACCTGTTGCGTGTTTGTATTATCGATTTTCATACTTCTTTTAAACTTCCTTAACTTTTATGGATATGAAGCATAGAAAAAAATGTTGTCCGTTTCGTTTATTAAGCCTCTTAATTTGACTTAACGGTTATTGAACCAGTATAATAATATGTATTGTTTATATTAAGTAATTCATGGCAAAACCATTCGAAACGCATTTTAGAAATGTAAATTATTCCAACACACATAAAATTGAGTATTTAATGCGCAAGCGTGGAAACCATTTGTAATGAACAGGATAGGCGGATATATCATTCAATTGGCGAACAAAATGGTTGATTTTGCCACAAAACCTGTTGCGTGTTAAAAGTATTGATTTTTATGCGTTTTTAAATGTCTAATACTTTTTTGACTTCAAGTTTTATTACAACATGCCATCATGATATTTTTCAATTATATGACTGTATACTTCCTATCATTAAATAAGGAAAAGATAATACGGCTTTCGAAGCACTTTCATTCTAATTTTCTGATCCAAATTCAACTTTTGCTGATTTAAAAAACCCTAATTTTAATTTAGCAAAAATAGTTGTTTATGCACCCGACATTTGTGGTTTCGGCCAACCCTTCGTTTATTCAATACATGTATTTAATAAATACCAAAGGAATTCTAAGCAGGATTTGAAAGTTTTTATAAACACGCATATATTAACCTAAATCGTAATCTGCGCAAGCGTAAGTAATGTTTTTATTTGTCACGATTGGGTCCATTAAAAGCTCAATTCTTAATTTTTCGAACAAAATGGCTGACATTACCACAAAACCTGTTGCGTGTTTGTATTATTGATTTTCATACTTATTTTAAACGTCCTTAGCTTATATGGACATGAAACTTAAAAAAAAAAATGTTGACCTTTTCGTATGTTAAAATTAATCCTCTTAAATTTCACTAAATCGGTTATTGAACCAGTATAATAATATGTATTGTTTATATTAAGTATTTCTTGGCAAAACCATTCGAAACGCATTTTAGAAATGTAAATTATTCCAACACATACATAAAATTTGAGTATTTACTGCGCAAGCTTGGAAACCATTTATAATGAACAGGATAGGCGGATATATCATTCAATTGGCGAACAAAATGGTTGATTTTGCCACAAAACCTGTTGAGTGTTAAAAGTATTGATTTTTATGTGTTTTTAAAATGTCTAATACTTTTTTGAGTTCAAGTTTATTACAACATGCCATCATGATATTTTTCAATTATATGACTGTATACTTCCTATCATTAAATAAGGAAAAGATAATACGGCTTTCGAAGAACTTTCATTCTAATTTTCTGATCCAAATTCAACTTTTGCTGATTTAAAAAACCCTAATTTTAATTTAGCAAAAATAGTTGTTTATGCACCCGACATTTGTGGTTTCGGCCAACCCTTCGTTTATTCAATACATGTATTTAATAAATACCAAAGGAATTCTAAGCAGGATTTGAAAGTTTTTATAAACACGCATATATTAACCTAAATCGTAATCTGCGCAAGCGTAAGAAATGTTTTTATTTGTCACGATTGGGTCCATTAAAAGCTCAATTGTTAATTTTTCGAACAAAATGACTAACATCACCACAAAACTTGTTGCGTGTTTGTATTATTGATTTTCATACTTCTTTTAAACTTCCTTAACTTTTATGGACATGAAACTTAGAAAAAAAAATGTTGACCTTTTCGTATGTTAAAATTAATCCTCTTAAATTTCACTATATCGGTTATTGAACCAGTATAATAATATTTATTGTTTATATTAAGTATTTCATGGCAAAACCATTCGAAACGCATTCTAGAAATGTAAATTATTCCAACACATACATAAAATTGAGTATTTAATGCGCAAGCGTGGAAACCATTTGTAATGAACAGGATAGGCGGATATATCATTCAATTGGCGAACAAAATGGTTGATTTTGCCACAAAACCTGTTGCGTGTTAAAAGTATTGATTTTTATAAGTGTTTTTAAAATGTCTAATACTTTTTTGACTTCAAGTTTATTACAACATGCCATGATATTTTTCAATTATATGACTGTATACTTCCTATCATTAAATAAGGAAAAGATAAAACGACTTTCGAAACACTTTCATTCTAATTTTCAAATCCAAATTCAACTTTTGCTGATTTAAAAAAACCTAATTTTAATTTAGCAAAAATAGTTGTTTATGCACCCGACGTTTGTGGTTTCAGCCAACCCTTCGTTTAATCAATACATGTATTTAATAAATACCAAAGGAATTCTAATCAGGATTTGAAAGTTTTTATAAACACGCATATATTAACCTAAATCGTAATCTGCGCAAGCGTAAGAAATGTTTTTATTTGTCACGATTGGGTCCATTAAAAGCTCAATTCTTCATTTTTCGAACAAAATGGCTGACATTACCACGAAACCTGTTGCGTGTTTGTATTATTGATTTTCATACTTATTTTAAACGTCCTTAGCTTATATGGACATGAAACTTAGAAAAAAAAATGTTGACCTTTTCGTATGTTAAAATTAATCCTCTTAAATTTCACTAAATCGGTTATTGAACCAGTATAATAATATGTATTGTTTATATTAAGTATTTCTTGGCAAAACCATTCGAAACGCATTTTAGAAATGTAAATTATTCCAACACATACATAAAATTTAAGTATTTTCTGCGCAAGCGTGGAAACCATTTGTAATGAACAGGATAGGCGGATATATCATTCAATTGGCGAACAAAATGGTTGATTTTGCCACAAAACCTGTTGCGTGTTAAAAGTATTGATTTTTATGCGTTTTTAAATGTCTAATACTTTTTTGACTTCAAGTTTTATTACAACATGCCATCATGATATTTTTCAATTATATGACTGTATACTTCCTATCATTAAATAAGGAAAAGATAATACGGCTTTCGAAGCACTTTCATTCTAATTTTCTGATCCAAATTCAACTTTTGCTGATTTAAAAAACCCTAATTTTAATTTAGCAAAAATAGTTGTTTATGCACCCGACATTTGTGGTTTCGGCCAACCCTTCGTTTATTCAATACATGTATTTAATAAATACCAAAGGAATTCTAAGCAGGATTTGAAAGTTTTTATAAACACGCATATATTAACCTAAATCGTAATCTGCGCAAGCGTAAGTAATGTTTTTATTTGTCACGATTGGGTCCATTAAAAGCTCAATTCTTAATTTTTCGAACAAAATGGCTGACATTACCACAAAACCTGTTGCGTGTTTGTATTATTGATTTTCATACTTATTTTAAACGTCCTTAGCTTATATGGACATGAAACTTAAAAAAAAAAATGTTGACCTTTTCGTATGTTAAAATTAATCCTCTTAAATTTCACTAAATCGGTTATTGAACCAGTATAATAATATGTATTGTTTATATTAAGTATTTCTTGGCAAAACCATTCGAAACGCATTTTAGAAATGTAAATTATTCCAACACATACATAAAATTTGAGTATTTACTGCGCAAGCTTGGAAACCATTTATAATGAACAGGATAGGCGGATATATCATTCAATTGGCGAACAAAATGGTTGATTTTGCCACAAAACCTGTTGAGTGTTAAAAGTATTGATTTTTATGTGTTTTTAAAATGTCTAATACTTTTTTGAGTTCAAGTTTATTACAACATGCCATCATGATATTTTTCAATTATATGACTGTATACTTCCTATCATTAAATAAGGAAAAGATAATACGGCTTTCGAAGAACTTTCATTCTAATTTTCTGATCCAAATTCAACTTTTGCTGATTTAAAAAACCCTAATTTTAATTTAGCAAAAATAGTTGTTTATGCACCCGACATTTGTGGTTTCGGCCAACCCTTCGTTTATTCAATACATGTATTTAATAAATACCAAAGGAATTCTAAGCAGGATTTGAAAGTTTTTATAAACACGCATATATTAACCTAAATCGTAATCTGCGCAAGCGTAAGAAATGTTTTTATTTGTCACGATTGGGTCCATTAAAAGCTCAATTGTTAATTTTTCGAACAAAATGACTAACATCACCACAAAACTTGTTGCGTGTTTGTATTATTGATTTTCATACTTCTTTTAAACTTCCTTAACTTTTATGGACATGAAACTTAGAAAAAAAAATGTTGACCTTTTCGTATGTTAAAATTAATCCTCTTAAATTTCACTATATCGGTTATTGAACCAGTATAATAATATTTATTGTTTATATTAAGTATTTCATGGCAAAACCATTCGAAACGCATTCTAGAAATGTAAATTATTCCAACACATACATAAAATTGAGTATTTAATGCGCAAGCGTGGAAACCATTTGTAATGAACAGGATAGGCGGATATATCATTCAATTGGCGAACAAAATGGTTGATTTTGCCACAAAACCTGTTGCGTGTTAAAAGTATTGATTTTTATAAGTGTTTTTAAAATGTCTAATACTTTTTTGACTTCAAGTTTATTACAACATGCCATGATATTTTTCAATTATATGACTGTATACTTCCTATCATTAAATAAGGAAAAGATAAAACGACTTTCGAAACACTTTCATTCTAATTTTCAAATCCAAATTCAACTTTTGCTGATTTAAAAAAACCTAATTTTAATTTAGCAAAAATAGTTGTTTATGCACCCGACGTTTGTGGTTTCAGCCAACCCTTCGTTTAATCAATACATGTATTTAATAAATACCAAAGGAATTCTAATCAGGATTTGAAAGTTTTTATAAACACGCATATATTAACCTAAATCGTAATCTGCGCAAGCGTAAGAAATGTTTTTATTTGTCACGATTGGGTCCATTAAAAGCTCAATTCTTCATTTTTCGAACAAAATGGCTGACATTACCACGAAACCTGTTGCGTGTTTGTATTATTGATTTTCATACTTATTTTAAACGTCCTTAGCTTATATGGACATGAAACTTAGAAAAAAAAATGTTGACCTTTTCGTATGTTAAAATTAATCCTCTTAAATTTCACTAAATCGGTTATTGAACCAGTATAATAATATGTATTGTTTATATTAAGTATTTCTTGGCAAAACCATTCGAAACGCATTTTAGAAATGTAAATTATTCCAACACATACATAAAATTTAAGTATTTTCTGCGCAAGCGTGGAAACCATTTGTAATGAACAGGATAGGCGGATATATCATTCAATTGGCGAACAAAATGGTTGATTTTGCCACAAAACCTGTTGCGTGTTAAAAGTATTGATTTTTATGCGTTTTTAAATGTCTAATACTTTTTTGACTTCAAGTTTTATTACAACATGCCATCATGATATTTTTCAATTATATGACTGTATACTTCCTATCATTAAATAAGGAAAAGATAATACGGCTTTCGAAGCACTTTCATTCTAATTTTCTGATCCAAATTCAACTTTTGCTGATTTAAAAAACCCTAATTTTAATTTAGCAAAAATAGTTGTTTATGCACCCGACATTTGTGGTTTCGGCCAACCCTTCGTTTATTCAATACATGTATTTAATAAATACCAAAGGAATTCTAAGCAGGATTTGAAAGTTTTTATAAACACGCATATATTAACCTAAATCGTAATCTGCGCAAGCGTAAGTAATGTTTTTATTTGTCACGATTGGGTCCATTAAAAGCTCAATTCTTAATTTTTCGAACAAAATGGCTGACATTACCACAAAACCTGTTGCGTGTTTGTATTATTGATTTTCATACTTATTTTAAACGTCCTTAGCTTATATGGACATGAAACTTAAAAAAAAAAATGTTGACCTTTTCGTATGTTAAAATTAATCCTCTTAAATTTCACTAAATCGGTTATTGAACCAGTATAATAATATGTATTGTTTATATTAAGTATTTCTTGGCAAAACCATTCGAAACGCATTTTAGAAATGTAAATTATTCCAACACATACATAAAATTTGAGTATTTACTGCGCAAGCTTGGAAACCATTTATAATGAACAGGATAGGCGGATATATCATTCAATTGGCGAACAAAATGGTTGATTTTGCCACAAAACCTGTTGAGTGTTAAAAGTATTGATTTTTATGTGTTTTTAAAATGTCTAATACTTTTTTGACTTCAAGTTTATTACAACATGCCATCATGATATTTTTCAATTATATGACTGTATACTTCCTATCATTAAATAAGGAAAAGATAATACGGCTTTCGAAGAACTTTCATTCTAATTTTCTGATCCAAATTCAACTTTTGCTGATTTAAAAAACCCTAATTTTAATTTAGCAAAAATAGTTGTTTATGCACCCGACATTTGTGGTTTCGGCCAACCCTTCGTTTATTCAATACATGTATTTAATAAATACCAAAGGAATTCTAAGCAGGATTTAAAAGTTTTTATAAACACGCATATATTAACCTAAATCGTAATCTGCGCAAGCGTAAGAAATGTTTTTATTTGTCACGATTGGGTCCATTAAAAGCTCAATTGTTAATTTTTCGAACAAAATGACTAACATCACCACAAAACTTGTTGCGTGTTTGTATTATTGATTTTCATACTTCTTTTAAACTTCCTTAACTTTTATGGACATGAAACTTAGAAAAAAAAATGTTGACCTTTTCGTATGTTAAAATTAATCCTCTTAAATTTCACTATATCGGTTATTGAACCAGTATAATAATATTTATTGTTTATATTAAGTATTTCATGGCAAAACCATTCGAAACGCATTCTAGAAATGTAAATTATTCCAACACATACATAAAATTGAGTATTTAATGCGCAAGCGTGGAAACCATTTGTAATGAACAGGATAGGCGGATATATCATTCAATTGGCGAACAAAATGGTTGATTTTGCCACAAAACCTGTTGCGTGTTAAAAGTATTGATTTTTATAAGTGTTTTTAAAATGTCTAATACTTTTTTGACTTCAAGTTTATTACAACATGCCATGATATTTTTCAATTATATGACTGTATACTTCCTATCATTAAATAAGGAAAAGATAAAACGACTTTCGAAACACTTTCATTCTAATTTTCAAATCCAAATTCAACTTTTGCTGATTTAAAAAAACCTAATTTTAATTTAGCAAAAATAGTTGTTTATGCACCCGACGTTTGTGGTTTCAGCCAACCCTTCGTTTAATCAATACATGTATTTAATAAATACCAAAGGAATTCTAATCAGGATTTGAAAGTTTTTATAAACACGCATATATTAACCTAAATCGTAATCTGCGCAAGCGTAAGAAATGTTTTTATTTGTCACGATTGGGTCCATTAAAAGCTCAATTCTTCATTTTTCGAACAAAATGGCTGACATTACCACGAAACCTGTTGCGTGTTTGTATTATTGATTTTCATACTTATTTTAAACGTCCTTAGCTTATATGGACATGAAACTTAGAAAAAAAAATGTTGACCTTTTCGTATGTTAAAATTAATCCTCTTAAATTTCACTAAATCGGTTATTGAACCAGTATAATAATATGTATTGTTTATATTAAGTATTTCTTGGCAAAACCATTCGAAACGCATTTTAGAAATGTAAATTATTCCAACACATACATAAAATTTAAGTATTTTCTGCGCAAGCGTGGAAACCATTTGTAATGAACAGGATAGGCGGATATATCATTCAATTGGCGAACAAAATGGTTGATTTTGCCACAAAACCTGTTGCGTGTTAAAAATATTGATTTTTAATAGTGTTTTTAAAATGTCTAATACTTTTTTGACTTCAAGTTTATTACAACATGCCATCATGATATTTTTCAATTATATGACTGTATACTTCCTATCATTAAATAAGGAAAAGATAAAACGACTTTCGAAACACTTTCATTCTAATTTTCAAATCCAAATTCAACTTTTGCTGATTTAAAAAAACCTAATTTTAATTTAGCAAAAATAGTTGTTTATGCACCCGACGTTTGTGGTTTCGGCCAACCCTTCGTTTAATCAATACATGTATTTAATAAATACCAAAGGAATTCTAATCAGGATATGAAAGTTTTTATAAACACGCATATATTAACCTAAATCGTAATCTGCGCAAGCGTAAGTAATGTTTTTATTTGTCACGATTGGGTCCATTAAAAGCTCAATTCTTCATTTTTCGAACAAAATGGCTGACATTACCACGAAACCTGTTGCGTGTTTGTATTATTGATTTTCATACTTATTTTAAACGTCCTTAGCTTATATGGACATGAAACTTAGAAAAAAAAATGTTGACCTTTTCGTATGTTAAAATTAATCCTCTTAAATTTCACTAAATCGGTTATTGAACCAGTATAATAATATGTATTGTTTATATTAAGTATTTCTTGGCAAAACCATTTGAAACGCATTTTAGAAATGTAAATTATTCCAACACATACATAAAATTTGAGTATTTACTGCGCAAGCTTGGAAACCATTTATAATGAACAGGATAGGCGGATATATCATTCAATTGGCGAACAAAATGGTTGATTTTGCCACAAAACCTGTTGAGTGTTAAAAGTATTGATTTTTATGTGTTTTTAAAATGTCTAATACTTTTTTGACTTCAAGTTTATTACAACATGCCATCATGATATTTTTCAATTATATGACTGTATACTTCCTATCATTAAATAAGGAAAAGATAATACGGCTTTCGAAGAACTTTCATTCTAATTTTCTGATCCAAATTCAACTTTTGCTGATTTAAAAAACCCTAATTTTAATTTAGCAAAAATAGTTGTTTATGCACCCGACATTTGTGGTTTCGGCCAACCCTTCGTTTATTCAATACATGTATTTAATAAATACCAAAGGAATTCTAAGCAGGATTTGAAAGTTTTTATAAACACGCATATATTAACCTAAATCGTAATCTGCGCAAGCGTAAGAAATGTTTTTATTTGTCACGATTGGGTCCATTAAAAGCTCAATTCTTAATTTTTCGAACAAAATGACTAACATCACCACAAAACTTGTTGCGTGTTTGTATTATTGATTTTCATACTTCTTTTAAACTTCCTTAACTTTTATGGACATGAAACTTAGAAAAAAAAATGTTGACCTTTTCGTATGTTAAAATTAATCCTCTTAAATTTCACTAAATCGGTTATTGAACCAGTATAATAATATTTATTGTTTATATTAAGTATTTCATGGCAAAACCATTCGAAACGCATTCTAGAAATGTAAATTATTCCAACACATACATAAAATTGAGTATTTAATGCGCAAGCGTGGAAACCATTTGTAATGAACAGGATAGGCGGATATATCATTCAATTGGCGAACAAAATGGTTGATTTTGCCACAAAACCTGTTGCGTGTTAAAAGTATTGATTTTTATAAGTGTTTTTAAAATGTCTAATACTTTTTTGACTTCAAGTTTATTACAACATGCCATGATATTTTTCAATTATATGACTGTATACTTCCTATCATTAAATAAGGAAAAGATAAAACGACTTTCGAAACACTTTCATTCTAATTTTCAAATCCAAATTCAACTTTTGCTGATTTAAAAAAACCTAATTTTAATTTAGCAAAAATAGTTGTTTATGCACCCGACGTTTGTGGTTTCAGCCAACCCTTCGTTTAATCAATACATGTATTTAATAAATACCAAAGGAATTCTAATCAGGATTTGAAAGTTTTTATAAACACGCATATATTAACCTAAATCGTAATCTGCGCAAGCGTAAGAAATGTTTTTATTTGTCACGATTGGGTCCATTAAAAGCTCAATTCTTCATTTTTCGAACAAAATGGCTGACATTACCACGAAACCTGTTGCGTGTTTGTATTATTGATTTTCATACTTATTTTAAACGTCCTTAGCTTATATGGACATGAAACTTAGAAAAAAAAATGTTGACCTTTTCGTATGTTAAAATTAATCCTCTTAAATTTCACTAAATCGGTTATTGAACCAGTATAATAATATTTATTGTTTATATTAAGTATTTCATGGCAAAACCATTCGAAACGCATTCTAGAAATGTAAATTATTCCAACACATACATAAAATTGAGTATTTAATGCGCAAGCGTGGAAACCATTTGTAATGAACAGGATAGGCGGATATATCATTCAATTGGCGAACAAAATGGTTGATTTTGCCACAAAACCTGTTGCGTGTTAAAAATATTGATTTTTAATAGTGTTTTTAAAATGTCTAATACTTTTTTGACTTCAAGTTTATTACAACATGCCATCATGATATTTTTCAATTATATGACTGTATACTTCCTATCATTAAATAAGGAAAAGATAAAACGACTTTCGAAACACTTTCATTCTAATTTTCAAATCCAAATTCAACTTTTGCTGATTTAAAAAAACCTAATTTTAATTTAGCAAAAATAGTTGTTTATGCACCCGACGTTTGTGGTTTCGGCCAACCCTTCGTTTAATCAATACATGTATTTAATAAATACCAAAGGAATTCTAATCAGGATATGAAAGTTTTTATAAACACTCATATATTAACCTAAATCGTAATCTGCGCAAGCGTAAGTAATGTTTTTATTTGTCACGATTGGGTCCATTAAAAGCTCAATTCTTCATTTTTCGAACAAAATGGCTGACATTACCACGAAACCTGTTGCGTGTTTGTATTATTGATTTTCATACTTATTTTAAACGTCCTTAGCTTATATGGACATGAAACTTAGAAAAAAAAATGTTGACCTTTTCGTATGTTAAAATTAATCCTCTTAAATTTCACTAAATCGGTTATTGAACCAGTATAATAATATGTATTGTTTATATTAAGTATTTCTTGGCAAAACCATTTGAAACGCATTTTAGAAATGTAAATTATTCCAACACATACATAAAATTTGAGTATTTACTGCGCAAGCTTGGAAACCATTTATAATGAACAGGATAGGCGGATATATCATTCAATTGGCGAACAAAATGGTTGATTTTGCCACAAAACCTGTTGAGTGTTAAAAGTATTGATTTTTATGTGTTTTTAAAATGTCTAATACTTTTTTGACTTCAAGTTTATTACAACATGCCATCATGATATTTTTCAATTATATGACTGTATACTTCCTATCATTAAATAAGGAAAAGATAATACGGCTTTCGAAGCACTTTCATTCTAATTTTCTGATTAAAATTCAACTTTTGCTGATTTAAAAAACCCTAATTTTAATTTAGCAAAAATAGTTGTTTATGCACCCGACGTTTGTGGTTTCGGCCAACCCTTCGTTTATTCAATACATGTATTTAATAAATACCAAAGGAATTCTAAGCAGGATTTGAAAGTTTTTATAAACACGCATATATTAACCTAAATCGTAATCTGCGCAAGCGTAAGTAATGTTTTTATTTGTCACGATTGGGTCCATTAAAAGCTCAATTCTTCATTTTTCGAACAAAATGGCTGACATTACCACAAAACCTGTTGCGTGTTTGTATTATCGATTTTCATACTTCTTTTAAACTTCCTTAACTTTTATGGACATGAAGCATAGAAAAAAATGTTGTCCGTTTCGTTTATTAAGCCTCTTAATTTGACTTAACGGTTATTGAACCAGTATAATAATATGTATTGTTTATATTAAGTAATTCATGGCAAAACCATTCGAAACGCATTTTAGAAATGTAAATTATTCCAACACACATAAAATTGAGTATTTAATGCGCAAGCGTGGAAACCATTTGTAATGAACAGGATAGGCGGATATATCATTCAATTGGCGAACAAAATGGTTGATTTTGCCACAAAACCTGTTGCGTGTTAAAAGTATTGATTTTTATGCGTTTTTAAATGTCTAATACTTTTTTGACTTCAAGTTTTATTACAACATGCCATCATGATATTTTTCAATTATATGACTGTATACTTCCTATCATTAAATAAGGAAAAGATAATACGGCTTTCGAAGCACTTTCATTCTAATTTTCTGATCCAAATTCAACTTTTGCTGATTTAAAAAACCCTAATTATAATTTAGCAAAAATAGTTGTTTATGCACCCGACATTTGTGGTTTCGGCCAACCCTTCGTTTATTCAATACATGTATTTAATAAATACCAAAGGAATTCTAAGCAGGATTTGAAAGTTTTTATAAACACGCATATATTAACCTAAATCGTAATCTGCGCAAGCGTAAGTAATGTTTTTATTTGTCACGATTGGGTCCATTAAAAGCTCAATTCTTAATTTTTCGAACAAAATGGCTGACATTACCACAAAACCTGTTGCGTGTTTGTATTATTGATTTTCATACTTATTTTAAACGTCCTTAGCTTATATGGACATGAAACTTAAAAAAAAAAATGTTGACCTTTTCGTATGTTAAAATTAATCCTCTTAAATTTCACTAAATCGGTTATTGAACCAGTATAATAATATGTATTGTTTATATTAAGTATTTCTTGGCAAAACCATTCGAAACGCATTTTAGAAATGTAAATTATTCCAACACATACATAAAATTTGAGTATTTACTGCGCAAGCTTGGAAACCATTTATAATGAACAGGATAGGCGGATATATCATTCAATTGGCGAACAAAATGGTTGATTTTGCCACAAAACCTGTTGAGTGTTAAAAGTATTGATTTTTATGTGTTTTTAAAATGTCTAATACTTTTTTGACTTCAAGTTTATTACAACATGCCATCATGATATTTTTCAATTATATGACTGTATACTTCCTATCATTAAATAAGGAAAAGATAATACGGCTTTCGAAGCACTTTCATTCTAATTTTCTGATCCAAATTCAACTTTTGCTGATTTAAAAAACCCTAATTTTAATTTAGCAAAAATAGTTGTTTATGCACCCGACATTTGTGGTTTCGGCCAACCCTTCGTTTATTCAATACATGTATTTAATAAATACCAAAGGAATTCTAAGCAGGATTTGAAAGTTTTTATAAACACGCATATATTAACCTAAATCGTAATCTGCGCAAGCGTAAGTAATGTTTTTATTTGTCACGATTGGGTCCATTAAAAGCTCAATTCTTAATTTTTCGAACAAAATGACTAACATCACCACAAAACTTGTTGCGTGTTTGTATTATTGATTTTCATACTTCTTTTAAACTTCCTTAACTTTTATGGACATGAAACTTAGAAAAAAAAATGTTGACCTTTTCGTATGTTAAAATTAATCCTCTTAAATTTCACTAAATCGGTTATTGAACCAGTATAATAATATTTATTGTTTATATTAAGTATTTCATGGCAAAACCATTCGAAACGCATTCTAGAAATGTAAATTATTCCAACACATACATAAAATTGAGTATTTAATGCGCAAGCGTGGAAACCATTTGTAATGAACAGGATAGGCGGATATATCATTCAATTGGCGAACAAAATGGTTGATTTTGCCACAAAACCTGTTGCGTGTTAAAAGTATTGATTTTTATGTGTTTTTAAAATGTCTAATACTTTTTTGACTTCAAGTTTATTACAACATGCCATGATATTTTTCAATTATATGACTGTATACTTCCTATCATTAAATAAGGAAAAGATAAAACGACTTTCGAAACACTTTCATTCTAATTTTCAAATCCAAATTCAACTTTTGCTGATTTAAAAAAACCTAATTTTAATTTAGCAAAAATAGTTGTTTATGCACCCGACGTTTGTGGTTTCGGCCAACCCTTCGTTTATTCAATACATGTATTTAATAAATACCAAAGGAATTCTAAGCAGGATTTGAAAGTTTTTATAAACACGCATATATTAACCTAAATCGTAATCTGCGCAAGCGTAAGTAATGTTTTTATTTGTCACGATTGGGTCCATTAAAAGCTCAATTCTTCATTTTTCGAACAAAATGGCTGACATTACCACAAAACCTGTTGCGTGTTTGTATTATCGATTTTCATACTTCTTTTAAACTTCCTTAACTTTTATGGACATGAAGCATAGAAAAAAATGTTGTCCGTTTCGTTTATTAAGCCTCTTAATTTGACTTAACGGTTATTGAACCAGTATAATAATATGTATTGTTTATATTAAGTAATTCATGGCAAAACCATTCGAAACGCATTTTAGAAATGTAAATTATTCCAACACACATAAAATTGAGTATTTAATGCGCAAGCGTGGAAACCATTTGTAATGAACAGGATAGGCGGATATATCATTCAATTGGCGAACAAAATGGTTGATTTTGCCACAAAACCTGTTGCGTGTTAAAAGTATTGATTTTTATGCGTTTTTAAATGTCTAATACTTTTTTGACTTCAAGTTTTATTACAACATGCCATCATGATATTTTTCAATTATATGACTGTATACTTCCTATCATTAAATAAGGAAAAGATAATACGGCTTTCGAAGCACTTTCATTCTAATTTTCTGATCCAAATTCAACTTTTGCTGATTTAAAAAACCCTAATTTTAATTTAGCAAAAATAGTTGTTTATGCACCCGACATTTGTGGTTTCGGCCAACCCTTCGTTTATTCAATACATGTATTTAATAAATACCAAAGGAATTCTAAGCAGGATTTGAAAGTTTTTATAAACACGCATATATTAACCTAAATCGTAATCTGCGCAAGCGTAAGTAATGTTTTTATTTGTCACGATTGGGTCCATTAAAAGCTCAATTCTTAATTTTTCGAACAAAATGGCTGACATTACCACAAAACCTGTTGCGTGTTTGTATTATTGATTTTCATACTTATTTTAAACTTCCTTAACTTTTATGGACATGAAGCATAGAAAAAAATGTTGACCTTTTCGTATGTTAAAATTAATCCTCTTAAATTTCACTAAATCGGTTATTGCATCAGTATAATAATATGTATTGTTTATATTAAGTATTTCTTGGCAAAACCATTCGAAACGCATTTTAGAAATGTAAATTATTCCAACACATACATAAAATTTGAGTATTTACTGCGCAAGCTTGGAAACCATTTATAATGAACAGGATAGGCGGATATATCATTCAATTGGCGAACAAAATGGTTGATTTTGCCACAAAACCTGTTGAGTGTTAAAAGTATTGATTTTTATGTGTTTTTAAAATGTCTAATACTTTTTTGACTTCAAGTTTATTACAACATGCCATCATGATATTTTTCAATTAAATGACTGTATACTTCCTATCATTAAATAAGGAAAAGATAATACGGCCTTCGAAGCACTTTCATTCTAATTTTCTGATTAAAATTCAACTTTTGCTGATTTAAAAAACCCTAATTTTAATTTAGCAAAAATAGTTGTTTATGCACCCGACGTTTGTGGTTTCGGCCAACCCTTCGTTTATTCAATACATGTATTTAATAAATACCAAAGGAATTCTAAGCAGGATTTGAAAGTTTTTATAAACACGCATATATTAACCTAAATCGTAATCTGCGCAAGCGTAAGTAATGTTTTTATTTGTCACGATTGGGTCCATTAAAAGCTCAATTCTTCATTTTTCGAACAAAATGGCTGACATTACCACAAAACCTGTTGCGTGTTTGTATTATCGATTTTCATACTTCTTTTAAACTTCCTTAACTTTTATGGACATGAAGCATAGAAAAAAATGTTGTCCGTTTCGTTTATTAAGCCTCTTAATTTGACTTAACGGTTATTGAACCAGTATAATAATATGTATTGTTTATATTAAGTAATTCATGGCAAAACCATTCGAAACGCATTTTAGAAATGTAAATTATTCCAACACACATAAAATTGAGTATTTAATGCGCAAGCGTGGAAACCATTTGTAATGAACAGGATAGGCGGATATATCATTCAATTGGCGAACAAAATGGTTGATTTTGCCACAAAACCTGTTGCGTGTTAAAAGTATTGATTTTTATGCGTTTTTAAATGTCTAATACTTTTTTGACTTCAAGTTTTATTACAACATGCCATCATGATATTTTTCAATTATATGACTGTATACTTCCTATCATTAAATAAGGAAAAGATAATACGGCTTTCGAAGCACTTTCATTCTAATTTTCTGATCCAAATTCAACTTTTGCTGATTTAAAAAACCCTAATTATAATTTAGCAAAAATAGTTGTTTATGCACCCGACATTTGTGGTTTCGGCCAACCCTTCGTTTATTCAATACATGTATTTAATAAATACCAAAGGAATTCTAAGCAGGATTTGAAAGTTTTTATAAACACGCATATATTAACCTAAATCGTAATCTGCGCAAGCGTAAGTAATGTTTTTATTTGTCACGATTGGGTCCATTAAAAGCTCAATTCTTAATTTTTCGAACAAAATGGCTGACATTACCACAAAACCTGTTGCGTGCTTGTATTATTGATTTTCATACTTATTTTAAACTTCCTTAACTTTTATGGACATGAAGCATAGAAAAAAATGTTGTCCGTTTCGTTTATTAAGCCTCTTAATTTGACTTAACGGTTATTGAACCAGTATAATAATATGTATTGTTTATATTAAGTAATTCATGGCAAAACCATTCGAAACGCATTTAAGAAATGTAAATTATTCCAACACACATAAAATTGAGTATTTAATGCGCAAGCGTGGAAACCATTTGTAATGAACAGGATAGGCGGATATATCATTCAATTGGCGAACAAAATGGTTGATTTTGCCACAAAACCTGTTGCGTGTTAAAAGTATTGATTTTTATGCGTTTTTAAATGTCTAATACTTTTTTGACTTCAAGTTTTATTACAACATGCCATCATGATATTTTACAATTATATGACTGTATACTTCCTATTATAAGATAAGGTAAGAAAAAAAGGCTTTCTAAGCACTTTCATTCTAATTTACTGATCCAAATTTAAATTTTGCTGATTTAATAAAACCTATTTTGAATTTAGCAAAAATAGTTGTTTATGCACCCGACCTTTGTGGTTGCGGCCAACCCTTTGTTTATTCAATGCATGTATTTAATAAATACCAAAGGAATTCTAAGCAGGATATGATAGTTTTTATTAACACGCATATATAAACCTAAATCGTAAACCGCGCTAGCTAAGAATAGTTTTTATTTGACACGATTGGGGCCGTTAAAAGCACAATTCTTCATTTTTCGAACAAAATGGCTGACATTACCACGAAACCTGTTGCGTGTTTGTTATATTATTGATTTTCATACCTTTTTCAAACTTCCTTAGATTTTATGGACATGAAGCTTAGAAAAAAAATGTTGTCCGTTTCTTATGTTAAAATTAAGCATCTTAATTTGACTAAAACTGTTATTGAACCAGTATAATAATATGTATTGTTTATATTATGTAATTCATGGCAAAACCATTCTAAACGCATTTTAAAAATGTAAATTTTTCCCACACATACATAAAATTTGAGCATTTACTGCGCAAGCGTTGAAACCATTTATAATTAATGAACAGGATTGGTGCGTAGGCGGATATATCATTCATTTGGCGAACAAAATGGTGAATATGGCCACAAAACCTGTTGCGCGTTAAAAGTATTGATTATATTGCGTTTTTAAAATGTCTAATAGTTTTTGGCCTTCAAGTTTTATTACAATTTGCCATCTTGATATTTATCAATTAAAATTAGAACCAATAGTTTATTATTAGAAAACCAACAGTACAATATACAAAAAATGGTACATACAATTATTGATTTTAATACTTTTTTAAACGTCCTTAGCTTTTATGGACATGAAGCTTAGAATAAAATTGTTGTCAGTTCAGTTCAATGCCGTCAACAACGGCGTTTATTTCAACATAGTTTTTTTATTACAAACAAAATGAGCAAGGACCCATTAGTCAGAGACTGTCGACAGGTCCTTTTAATAAGTTTCTTAACTAATAATACATAATTAAAAGGTATAAATAAGTATATGAATTTTTGGACAAGGTAGATTTGGCATAACAAGAATGGAACATGAATAACAAAAACAGAACAATAGAAATAATATTAAACCTAACATGACACATAGCACAGATGTTATTTTCAACTTTTTATTTTAGTAGTATATATTCTATCCTAATAATTATTTTACATGTGTTTCTAAGAGGTATTTTTTAAATTTATTTTTAAATAGTGCTAACGTAGCACTCTCTTTAATATCGCCAGGCAATTTATTGTATAAAGTGGGGAACCCCACGCATTATTGCCGATGGCATATAAGTTCTTAAATTTAGGGACAGAAAGCATTTTTTTGCTTACTTGTCAGTTTCGTATGTTAAAATTAAGCCTCTTAATTTGATTAAAACGGTTATTTAACCAGTATAATAATATGTATTGTTTATATTATGTATTTCATGGCAATACCATTCGAAACGCATTTTAAAAAGCTAAATTAGTCCAACACATACATAACATTTAAACATTTACTGCGCAAGCGTTGAAACCATTTATAATAAACAGGATAGGTGTATAGGCGGATATATCATTCATTTGGCAAACAAAATCGTGGATTTTGCCACAAAACCTGTTGCGTGTTAAAAGTATTGATTTTTATGCGTTTTTAAAATGTCTAATAATTTTTTGACTTCAAGTTTTATTACAACATGCCATCATGATATTTATCAATTAATATTAGAGATGATATTTCTGATTATTAGAAAATCAACAGTACAATATATAAAAAATTGTACATACAATTCCGTATAAAATTGACTTATGACAGGTATTGGCTAAAGTATAGAAATATATGTAAAGATTAAAATTAAATTACACACGCACTAGGGTACTATGAGTAGATGTGCTTTCAGTCGACTGAAAGTTCGCCAGAGTTAAACAAATGCTTAAAATATTAAATAAATAAACATAAATCGAAACTACAAACTAAATTAGTGTTACGAAGTTAATTGCAGAATACGCTTTATATTCATTCTAATCTGGCCCATTCTAAATGGGCTTTATAGGTATTATATGATTGTATACTTACAATTATAAGATAAGTTAAAAAAAATAAGGCTTTCTGAGTACTTTCATTCTAATTTTCTGATCCAAATTCAACTTTTGCTGATTAAAAAAACCTAATTTTAATTTACCAAAAATAGTAGTTTTTGCACCCGACGTTTGTGGGTTCGGCCAACCCTTCGTTTATTCAATACTTGTATTTAATAAATACCAAAGGAATTCTAAGCAGGATTTGAAAGTTTTTATAAACACGCATATATTAACCTAAATCGTAATCTGCGCAAGCGTAAGTAATGTTTTTATTTGTCACGATTGGGTCCATTAAAAGCTCAATTCTTAATTTTTCGAACAAAATGGCTGACATTACCACAAAACCTGTTGCGTGTTTGTATTATTGATTTTCATACTTATTTTAAACTTCCTTAACTTTTATGGACATGAAGCATAGAAAAAAATGTTGTCCGTTTCGTTTATTAAGCCTCTTAATTTGACTTAACGGTTATTGAACCAGTATAATTAGAGCGAAGCGAGCGTAGCGAGCGAAGCTCTCATAAGGAGACTCCAATTAGAACTTTGTCACGGGCTAACTTGGTCATTCCTTGACCGATTTGAAAAATTTTTGATTTTGAGAGAATCTACATGAAAAAGTGAAGGTCGTGACGGAGCTTGATTTTAAATATTGTCAAAAATAAAATTTTTGGGGTCAAAAGAAAATTGTCTATGGGAATATCCATTATAAAAAAGTCACGCGCTTTTTTGAAAATTTTTTATTCGAAAATAATTAATCGAATTTTATTTTAAATTGTACGACAATTCACTGACAATTACGATATGTCAGTGAAGGAGAAATAATGACTGATGAACTTGAACAAGATTCATTGAATGAAAATTGTGTTCCTGAATTTTATATACAAAAATGAATTTCTCTTTTTGTATATAAAAGATTTCAAGAACCTCATTTTAGAAAATTATCCATTCGTTGAAAAGTTATGTTTTCAATTTCCCGATGAAATTCTCTTGTACATTAGTATTGAAGATATTTTAAGTACCTCATTTTAGAAAATTATCAAAATCTATCCCGTCGTTAAAAAGTTATTGTCACAGACTAAATTTTATTTAGAAAATTTTAGTAAATCGCTTCGCTCTAATATGTGCTGCAGCGAAGCAAAATGCGAGCGACTGCGGCGACCTAGTAATATGTATTGTTTATATTAAGTAATTCATGGCAAAACCATTCGAAACGCATTTTAGAAATGTAAATTATTCCAACACACATAAAATTGAGTATTTAATGCGCAAGCGTGGAAACCATTTGTAATGAACAGGATAGGCGGATATATCATTCAATTGGCGAACAAAATGGTTGATTTTGCCACAAAACCTGTTGCGTGTTAAAAGTATTGATTTTTATGCGTTTTTAGAGCGAAGTGAGCGTAGCGAGCGAAGCTCTCATAAGGAGACTCCAATTAGAACTTTGTCACGGGCTAACTTGGTCATTCCTTGACCGATTTGAAAAATTTTTGATTTTGAGAGAATCTACATGAAAAAGTGAAGGTCGTGACGGAGCTTGATTTTAAATATTGTCAAAAATAAAATTTTTGGGGTCAAAAGAAAATTGTCTATGGGAATATCCATTATAAAAAAGTCACGCGCTTTTTTGAAAATTTTTTATTCGAAAATTATTAATCGAATTTTATTTTAAATTATTTAATTTGATATTAATTTAATACAATTTAACAATAATAAATCGTTTTTAACAATAAATAAAAATACAAAAAATAATTAGGTAAGTTTCACGCATAAAAATAGTAAAAAAAAACAAAATTCGCTCGAAGGTCACGTCACTTTTTTTCTTAGCGATTTATTCTAATTTCGATTTAATTTTCTAAATTAAGCATTAATTTTGAATAATTTATCAAGATTTTTATTTTTAAAAACCATCTCTATGGTCGTAGTTATAAAGAGAAAATAGCATTCATAAAAAGTTATGCTGTTGATTTCCGGATGAATTTTTTTTGTGCATTTGTATCAAAGAGATTTCAAATACCTCATTATAGAAAATTATCAAAATCTATCCCGTCGTTAAAAAGTTATTGTCACAGACTAAATTTTATTTAGAAAATTTTAGTAAATCGCTTCGCTCTAATATGTGCTGCAGCGAAGCAAAATGCGAGCGACTGCGGCGACCTAGTTAAATGTCTAATACTTTTTTGACTTCAAGTTTTATTACAACATGCCATCATGATATTTTACAATTATATGACTGTATACTTCCTATTATAAGATAAGGTAAGAAAAGAAGGCTTTCTAAGCACGTTCATTCTAATTTTCTGATCCAAATTTAAATTTTGCTGATTTAATAAAACCTATTTTGAATTTAGCAAAAATAGTTGTTTATGCACCCGACCTTTGTGGTTGCGGCCAACCCTTTGTTTATTCAATGCATGTATTTAATAAATACCAAAGGAATTCTAAGCAGGATATGATAGTTTTTATTAACACGCATATATAAACCTAAATCGTAAACCGCGCTAGCTAAGAATAGTTTTTATTTGTCACGATTGGGTCCATTAAAAGCTCAATTCTTAATTTTTCGAACAAAATGGCTGACATTACCACAAAACCTGTTGCGTGTTTGTATTATTGATTTTCATACTTATTTTAAACTTCCTTAACTTTTATGGACATGAAGCATAGAAAAAAATGTTGTCCGTTTCGTTTATTAAGCCTCTTAATTTGACTTAACGGTTATTGAACCAGTATAATAATATGTATTGTTTATATTAAGTAATTCATGGCAAAACCATTCGAAACGCATTTTAGAAATGTAAATTATTCCAACACACATAAAATTGAGTATTTAATGCGCAAGCGTGGAAACCATTTGTAATGAACAGGATAGGCGGATATATCATTCAATTGGCGAACAAAATGGTTGATTTTGCCACAAAACCTGTTAAGTGTTAAAAGTATTGATTTTTATGCGTTTTTAAATGTCTAATACTTTTTTGACTTCAAGTTTTATTACAACATGCCATCATGATATTTTTCAATTATATGACTGTATACTTCCTATCATTAAATAAGGAAAAGATAATACGGCTTTCGAAGCACTTTCATTCTAATTTTCTGATCCAAATTCAACTTTTGCTGATTTAAAAAACCCTAATTTAAATTTAGCAAAAATAGTTGTTTATGCACCCGACATTTGTGGTTTCGGCCAACCCTTCGTTTATTCAATACATGTATTTAATAAATACCAAAGGAATTCTAAGCAGGATTTGAAAGTTTTTATAAACACGCATATATTAACCTAAATCGTAATCTGCGCAAGCGTAAGAAATGTTTTTATTTGTCACGATTGGGTCCATTAAAAGCTCAATTTTTCATTTTTCGAACAAAATGGCTGACATTGCCACAAAACCTGTTGCGTGTTTGTATTATTGATTTTCATACTTATTTTAAACGTCCTTATCTTTTATGGACATGAAGTTAAAAAAAAAAATGTTATCCTTTTCGTTTGTTAAAATTAAGCCTCTTAATTTCACTAAATCGGTTATTGAACCAGTATAATAATATGTATTGTTTATATTAAGTATTTCATGGCAATACCATTCGAAACGCATTTTAAAACGGTAAATTAGTCCAACACATACATAAAATTTGAGTATTTAATGCGCAAGCGTGGAAACAATTTATAATGAACAGGATAGGCGGATATATCATTCAATTGGCGAACAAAATGGTGGATTTTGCCACAAAACCCGTTGCGCGTTACAAGTATTGATTTTATTGCTTTTTTAAAATGTCTAATACTTTTTGGACTTCAAGTTTTATTACAACTTGCCATCTTGATATTTATAAATTAATATTAGAACTAATAGTTTATTATTAGAAAACCAACAGTAAAATATACAAAAAATGGTACATACAATTATTGATTTTAATACTTTTTTAAACGACCTTAGCTTTTATGGACATGAAGCCTAGAAAAAAATTGTTGTCAGTTTCGTATGTTAAAATTAACCCTCTTAATTTGATTAAAACGGTTATTAAATCAGTATAATAATATGTATTGTTTATATTAAGTATTTCATGGCAATACCATTCGAAACGCATTTTAAAAGGTAAATTATTCCAACATATATATAAAATTGGAGCATTTAGTGCGCAAGCGTTAAAACAACTTATTGTCGAATATATCTTTGATTTGGCGAACAAAATAGGGGATTTTGCCACAAAACCCGTTGCGCGTTAAAAGTATTGATTTTATAGCTTTTTTAAAATGTCTAATACTTTTTGGAATTCAAGCTTTATTACAACTTGCCATCTTGATATTTATAAATTAAAATTAGAACTAATAGTTTATTATTGGAAAACCAACAGTAAAATATACAAAAAATGGTACATACAAATATTGATTTTAATACTTTTTTAAACTTCCTTAGCTTTTATGGACATGAAGCTTAGAAAAAAAATGTCTCAACACATACATAAAATTTGAGCATTTACTGCGCAAGCGTTGAAACCTTTTATAATAAACAGGATAGGTGTATTGTCGGAAATATCTTTGATTTGCTGAACAAAATGGCGGATTTCGCCACAAAACCTGATGCGCGTTAAAGTATTGATTTTTATGCGTTTTTAAAATGTCTAATACTTTTTGGACTTCAAGTTTTATTACAACTTGCCATCTTGATATTTATAAATTAAAATTAGAACTAATAGTTTATTATTAGAAAACCAACAGTAAAATATACAAAAAATGGTACATACAATTATTGATTTTAATACTTTTTTAAACGTCCTTAGCTTTTATGGACATGAAGCTTAGAAAAAAATTGTTGTCAGTTTCGTTTGTTAAAATTAAGCCTCTTAATTTGAATAAAACGGTTATTAAATCAGTATAATAATATGTATTGTTTATATTAAGTATTTCATGGCAAAACCATTCGAAACGCATTTTAAAAAGGTAAATTATTCCAACACATACAAAAAATTTGAGTATTTACTGCGCAAGCGTGGAAACCATTTATAATGAACAGGATTATTGTATAGGCTGATATATCATTCATTTGGCGAACAAAATGGTGGATTTTGCCACCAAACCTGTTGCGTATTAAAAGTATTGATTTTTATGAGTTTTTAAAATGTCTAATACTTTTTTGATTTCAAGTTTTATTACAACATGCCATCATGATATTTATCAATTAAAATTAGAAATAATAGTTTATTATTTGAAAACCTACAGTACAATATACAAAAAATGGTTCTTACATTATTGATTTGAATCCTTTTTAAAACGTCCATAGCTTTTATGTACATAAAGCTGAGAAAAAAATTGTTGTCAGTTTCGAATGTTAAAATTAAGCCTCTTAATTTCACTAAATCGGTTATTGAACCAGTATAATAATATGTATTGTTAATATTATGTATTTCAAGGCAATACCATTCGAAACGCATTTTAAAAAGGTAAATTATTCCAACACATATATAAAATTGGAGCATTTAGTGCGCAAGCGTTGAAACCATTTATTGTCGGATATATCTTTGATTTGGTGAACAAAATGGCGGATTTTGCCACAAAACCTGATGCGCGTTAAAAGTATTGACTTTTATGCTTTTTTAAAATTTCTAATACTTTTTGGAATTCAAGCTTTATTACAACTTGCCATCTTGATATTTATAAATTAGATTAGAACTAATAGTTTATTATTGGAAAACCAACAGTAAAATATACAAAAAATGGTACATACAATTATTGATTTTAATACTTTTTTAAACGTCCTTAGCTTTTATGGACATAAAGCTTAGAAAAAAAATATTCCAACACATACATAAAATTTGAGCAGTTACAGCGCAAGCGTTGAAACCTTTTATAATAAACAGGATAGGTGTATTGTCGGATATATCTTTGATTTGGGAAACAAAATGGCGGATTTCGCCACAAAACCTGTTACGCGTTAAAAGTATTGATTTTATTGCTTTTTTAAAATGTCTAATACTTTTTGGACTTCAAGTTTTATTACAACTTGCCATCTTGATATTTATAAATTAAAATTAGAACAAATAGTTTATTATTAGAAAACCAACAGTAAAATATACAAAAAATGGTACATACAATTATTGATTTTAATACTTTTTTAAACGTCCTTAGCTTTTATGGACATGAAGCTTCGAAAAAAATTGTTGTCAGTTTCGTATGTTAAAATTAAGCCTCCTAATTTGATTAAAACGGTTATGAAACCAGTATAATAATATGTATTGTTTATATTATGTATTTCATGGCAATACCATTCGAAACGCATTTTAAAAAGGTAAATTAGTCCAACAGATACATAAAATATGAGTATTTAATGCGCAAGCGTGGAAATTATTTATAATGAACAGGATAGGCGGATATATCATTCTATTGGCGAAGACAATGGCGGATTCTGCCACAAAACCTATTACTCGTTAAAAGTATTGATTTTATTGCTTTTTTAAAATGTCTAATACTTTTTGGACTTCAAGTTTTATTACAACTTGCCATCTTGATATTTATCAATTAAAATTAGAACCAATAGTTTATTATTAGAAAACCAAGAGTAAAATATACAAAAAATGGTACATACAATTATTGGTTTTAATACTTTTTTAAACGTCCTTAGCTTTAATGGACATGAAGCTTCGAAAAAAATTGTTGTCAGTTTCGTATGTTAAAATTAAGCATTTTAATTTGACTAAAACGTTTATTGAACTAGTATAATAATATGTATTGTTTATATTATGTATTTCATGGCAATACCATTCGAAACGCATTATAAAATGGTAAATTAGTCCAACAGATACATAAAACATGAGCATTTACTGCGCAAGCGTTGAAACCTTTTATAATAAACAGGATAGGTGTATTGTCGGATATATCTTTGATTTGGTGAACAAAATGGCGGATTTTGCCACAAAACCTGTTACGCCTTTAAAGTATTGATTTTATTGCTTTTTTGAAATGTGTAATACTTTTTGGAATTTAACTTTATTACAACATGCCATCTTGATATTTATAAATTAAAATTAGAACTAATAGTTTATTATTGGAAAACCAACAGTAAAATATACAAAAAATGGTACATACGATTATTGATTTTATTACTTTTTTAAACGTCCTTAGCTTTTATGGACATAAAGCTTAGAAAAAAAATATTCCACAACATACATAAAATTTGACCATTTACTGCGCAAGCATTGAAACCATTTATAATAAACAGTATAGGTGTATTGTCGAATATATCTTTGATTTTGCGAACAAAATAGTGGATTTTGCCACATAACCCGTTGCGCGTTAAAAGTATTGATTTTATTGCTTTTTTAAAATGTCTAATAATTTTTGGAATACAAGCTTTATTACAACTTGCCATCTTGATATTTATAAATTAAAATTAGAAATAATAGTTTATTATTAGAAAACCAACAGTAAAATATACAAAAAATGGTACATACAATTATTGATTTTAATACTTTTTTAAACGTCCTTAGCTTTTATGGACATGAAGCTTAGAAAAAAATTGTTGTCAGTTTCGTATGTTAAAATTAAGCCTCTTAATTTGATTAAAACGGTTATTAAATCAGTATAATAATATGTATTGTTTATATTAAGTATTTCATGGCAAAACCATTCGAAACGCATTTTAAAAAGGTAAATTAGTCCAACACATACAAAAAATTTGAGTATTTACTGCGCAAGCGTGGAAACCATTTATAATGAACAGGATTATTGTATAGGCTGATATATCATTCATTTGGCGAACAAAATGGTGGCTTTTGCCACAAAACCTGTTGCGTATAATAAGTATTGATTTTTATGAGTTTTTAAAATGTCTAATACTTTTTTGACTTCAAGTTTTATTACAACATGCCATCATGATATTTATCAATTAAAATTAGAAATAATAGTTTATTATTTGAAAACCTACAGTACAATATACAAAAAATGGTTCTTACGTTATTGATTTGAATCCTTTTTTAAACGTCCATAGCTTTTATGTACATAAAGCTGAGAAAAAAATTGTTGTCAGTTTCGTATGTTAAAATTAAGCCTCTTAATTTCACTAAATCGGTTATTGAACCAGTATAATAATATGTATTGTTAATATTAAGTATTTCATGGCAAAACCATTCGAAACGCATTTTAAAAAGGTAAATTAGTCCAACAAATACAAAAAATTTGAGTATTTAATGCGCAAGCGTGGAAACAATTTATAATGAACAGGATAGGCGGATATATCATTCAATTGGCGAACAAAATGGTGGATTTTGCCACAAAACCCGTTGCGCGTTAAAAGTATTGATTTTATTGCTTTTTTAAAATGTGTAATACTTTTTGGAATTCAAGTTTTATTACAACTTGCCATCTTGTTATTTATAAATTAAAATTAGAACTAATAGTTTATTATTAGAAAACCAACAGTAAAATATACAAAAAATGGTACATACAATTATTGATTTTAATACATTTTTAAACGTCCTTAGCTTTTATGGACATGAAGCTTAGAAAAAAATTGTTGTCAGTTTCGTATGGTAAAATTAAGACTATTAATTTGATTAAAACGGTTATTAAATCAGTATAATAATATGTATTGTTTATATTAAGTATTTCATGGCAATACCATTCGAAACGAATTTTAAAAGGTAAATTATTCCAACACATATATAAAATTGGAGCATTTAGTGCGCAAGCGTTGAAACCATTTATTGTCGGATATATCTTTGATTTGGTGAACAAAATGGCGGATTTTGCCACAAAACCTGTTGCGCGTTAAAAGTATTGATTTTTATGCTTTTTTAAAATTTCTAATACTTTTTGGAATTCAAGCTTTATTACAACTTGCCATCTTGATATTTATAAATTAGATTAGAACTAATAGTTTATTATTGGAAAACCAACAGTAACATATACAAAAAATGGTACATACAATTATTGATTTTAATACTTTTTTAAACGTCCTTAGCTTTTATGGACATAAAGCTTAGAAAAAAAATTTTCCAACACATACATAAAATTTGAGCAGTTACTGCGCAAGCGTTGAAACCTTTTATAATAAACAGGATAGGTGTATTGTCGGATATATCTTTGATTTGCTGAACAAAATGGCGGATTTCGCCACAAAACCTGTTGCGCGTTAAAAGTATTGATTTTTATGCGTTTTTAAATTTCTAATAATTTTTGGACTTCAAGTTTTATTACAACTTGCCATCTTGATATTTATCAATTAAAATTAGAACTAATAGTTTCTTATTAGAAAACCAACAGTACAATATACAAAAAATGGTTCATACGTTATTGATTTTAATACTTTTTTTAAACGTCCATAGCTTTTATGTACATAAAGCTGAGAAAAAAATTGTTGTCAGTTTCGTATGTTAAAATTAAGCCTCTTAATTTCACTAAATCGGTTATTGAACCAGTATAATAATATGTATTGTTAATATAAGGTATTTCATGGCAAAACATTTCGAAACGCAATTTAAAAAGGTAAATTAGTCCAACTGATACATAAAATATAAGTATTTAATGCGCAAGCGTGGAAACCATTTATAATGAACAGGATAGGCGGATATATCATTCTATTGGCGAACAAAATGACGGATTTCGCCACAAAACCTATTACGCGTTAAAAGTATTGATTTTATTGCTTTTTTAAAATGTCTAATACTTTTTGGACTTCAAGTTTTATTACAACTTGCCATCTTGATATTTATAAATTAAAATTAGAACTAATAGTTTATTATTAGAAAAGCAACAGTACAATATATAAAAAATTGTACATACAATTGCGTATAAAATTGACTGATCACAGGTATTCGCTAAAGTATAGAAATATATGTAAAGACTAAAATTAAATAGTTTATTATTAGAAAACCAACAGTAAAATATACAAAAAATGTTACATACAATTATTGATTTTAATACTTTTTTAAACGTCCTTAGCTTTTATGGACAAGAAGCTTAGAAAAAAAATATTCCAACACATACATAAAATTTGAGCATTTACTGCGCAAGCGTTGAAACCATTTATAATAAACAGGATAGGTGTATTGTCGGTTATATCTTTGATTTGGTGAACAAAATGGCGGATTTTGCCACAAAACCTGTTACGCCTTTAAAGTATTGATTTTATTGATTTTTTAAAATGTCTAATACTTTTTGGAATTCAAGCTTTATTACAACTTGCCATCTTGATATTTATAAATTAAAATTAGAACTAATAGTTTATTATTGGAAAACCAACAGTAAAATATACAAAAAATGGTACATACAATTATTGATTTTATTACTTTTTTAAACGTCCTTAGCTTTTATGGACATAAAGCTTAGAAAAAAAATATTCCACAACATACATAAAATTTGAGCATTTACTGCGCAAGCGTTGAAACCTTTTATAATAAACAGGATAGGTGTATTGTCGAATATATCTTTGATTTGGCGAACAAAATGGCGGATTTCGCCACAAAACCTGTTACGCGTTAAAAGTATTGATTTTATTGCTTTTTTAAAATGTCTAATACTTTTTGGACTTCAAGTTTTATTACAACTAGCCATCTTGATATTTATAAATTAAAATTAGAACAAATAGTTTATTATTAGAAAACCAACAGTAAAATATACAAAAAATGGTACATACAATTATTGATTTTAATACTTTTTTAAACGTCCTTAGCTTTTATGGACATGAACCTTCGAAAAAAATTGTTGTCAGTTTCGTATGTTAAAATTAAGCCTCCTAATTTGATTAAAACTGTTATAAAACCAGAATAATAATATGTATTGTTTATATTATGTATTTCATGGCAATACCATTCGAAACGCATTTTAAAAAGGTAAATTAGTCCAACAGATACATAAAATATGAGTATTTAATGCGCAATGTCTAATAATTTTTGGACTTCAAGTTTTATTACAACTTGCCATCTGGATATTTATCAATTAAAATTAGAACCAATAGTTTATTATTAGAAAACCAACAGTAAAATATACAAAAAATGGTACATACAATTATTGATTTTAATACTTTTTTAAACGTCCTTAGCTTTTATGGACATGAAACTTCGAAAAAAATTAGAAAATTAGAATTGATTTTATTTATTTTTTAAAATGTCTAATACTTTTTGGAATTCAAGCTTTATTACAACTTGCCATCTTGATATTTATAAATTAAAATTAGAACTAATAGTTTATTATTGGAAAACCAACAGTAAAATATACAAAAAATGGTACATACAATTATTGATTTTATTACTTTTTTAAACGTCCTTAGCTTTTATGGACATAAAGCTTAGAAAAAAAATATTCCACAACATACATAAAATTTGAGCATTTACTGCGCAAGCGTTGAAACCTTTTATAATAAACAGGATAGTTGTATTGTCGAATATATCTTTGATTTAGCGAACAAAATGGCGGATTTCGCCACAAAACCTGTTACGCGTTAAAAGTATTGATTTTATTGCTTTTTTAAAATGTCTAATACTTTTTGGACTTCAAGTTTTATTACAACTAGCCATCTTGATATTTATAAATTAAAATTAGAACAAATAGTTTATTATTAGAAAACCAACAGTAAAATATACAAAAAATGGTACATACAATTATTGATTTTAATACTTTTTTAAACGTCCTTAGCTTTTATGGACATGAACCTTCGAAAAAAATTGTTGTCAGTTTCGTATGTTAAAATTAAGCCTCCTAATTTGATTAAAACTGTTATGAAACCAGAATAATAATATGTATTGTTTATATTATGTATTTCATGGCAATACCATTCGAAACGCATTTTAAAAAGGTAAATTAGTCCAACAGATACATAAAATATGAGTATTTAATGCGCAATGTCTAATAATTTTTGGACTTCAAGTTTTATTACAACTTGCCATCTGGATATTTATCAATTAAAATTAGAACCAATAGTTTATTATTAGAAAACCAACAGTAAAATATACAAAAAATGGTACATACAATTATTGATTTTAATACTTTTTTAAACGTCCTTAGCTTTTATGGACATGAAACTTAGAAAAAAATTGTTGTAGGTTTCGTATGTTAAAATTAAGCCTCTTAATTTGATTAAAACGGTTATTGAACCAGTATAATAATATGTGTTGTTTATATTATGTATTTCATGGCAAAACCATTCTAAACGCATTTTAAAAATGTACATTTTTCCCACACATACATAAATTTTGAGAATTTACTGCGCAAGCGTTGAAAACATTTATAATGAACAGGATTGGTGCGTAGGCGGATATATCATTCATTTGGCGAACAAAATGGTGGATTTTGCCACAAAACCTGTTGCGCGTTAAAAGTATTGATTATTATGCGTTTTTAAAATGTCTAATACTTTTTGGACTTCAAGTTTTATTACAACTTGCCATCTTGATATTTATCAATTAAAATTAGAACCAATAGTTTATTATTAGAAAACCAACAGTAAAATATACAAAAAATGGTACATACAATTATTGATTTTAATACTTTTTTAAACGTCCTTAGCTTTTATGGACATGAAGCTGAGAAAAAAATTGTTGTCAGTTTCGTATGTTAAAATTAAGCCTCTTAATTTGATTAAAACGGTTATTGAAGCAGTATAATAATATGTGTTGTTTATATAATGTATTTCATGGCAAAACCATTCTAAACGCATTTTAAAAATGTACATTTTTCCCACACATTCATAAATTTTGAGAATTTACTGCGCAAGCGTTGAAAACATTTATAATGAAAAGGATTGGTGCGTAGGCGAATATATCATTCATTTGGCGAAGAAAATGGTAGATTTTGCCACATAACCTGTTGCACGTTAAAAGTATTGATTATTATGCGTTTCTAAAATGTGTAAAAGTTTTTAGACTTTAAGTTTTATTACAACTTGCCATCTGGATATTTATCAATTAAAATTAGAACCAATAGTTTATTATTAGAAAACCAACAGTAAAATATACAAAAAATGGTACATACAATTATTGATTTTAATACTTTTTTAAACGTCCTTAGCTTTTATGGACATGAAGCTTCGAAAAAAATTGTTGTCAGTTTTGTATGTTAAAATTAAGCCTCTTAATTTGATTAAAACGGTTATTGAACCAGTATAATAATATGTGTTGTTTATATTATGTATTTCATGGCAAAACCATTCTAAACGCATTTTAAAAATGTAAACTTTTCCCACACATACATAAAATTTGAGCATTTACTGCGCAAGCGTTGAAACCATTTATAATGAACAGGATTGGTGCGTAGGCGAATATATCATTCATTTATTAAACAAAATGGTGGATTTTGCCACAAAACCTGTTGCGCGTTAAAAGTATTGATTTTATTGCTTTTTTAAAATGTCTAATACTTTTTGGACTTCAAGTTTTATTACAACTAGCCATCTTGATATTTATAAATTAAAATTAGAACAAATAGTTTATTATTAGAAAACCAACAGTAAAATATACAAAAAATGGTACATACAATTATTGATTTTAATACTTTTTTAAACGTCCTTAGCTTTTATGGACATGAACCTTCGAAAAAAAATTGTTGTCAGTTTCGTATGTTAAAATTAAGCCTCCTAATTTGATTAAAACTGTTATAAAACCAGAATAATAATATGTATTGTTTATATTATGTATTTCATGGCAATACCATTCGAAACGCATTTTAAAAAGGTAAATTAGTCCAACAGATACATAAAATATGAGTATTTAATGCGCAATGTCTAATAATTTTTGGACTTCAAGTTTTATTACAACTTGCCATCTGGATATTTATCAATTAAAATTAGAACCAATAGTTTATTATTAGAAAACCAACAGTAAAATATACAAAAAATGGTACATACAATTATTGATTTTAATACTTTTTTAAACGTCCTTAGCTTTTATGGACATGAAACTTCGAAAAAAATTAGAAAATTAGAATTGATTTTATTTATTTTTTAAAATGTCTAATACTTTTTGGAATTCAAGCTTTATTACAACTTGCCATCTTGATATTTATAAATTAAAATTAGAACTAATAGTTTATTATTGGAAAACCAACAGTAAAATATACAAAAAATGGTACATACAATTATTGATTTTATTACTTTTTTAAACGTCCTTAGCTTTTATGGACATAAAGCTTAGAAAAAAAATATTCCACAACATACATAAAATTTGAGCATTTACTGCGCAAGCGTTGAAACCTTTTATAATAAACAGGATAGTTGTATTGTCGAATATATCTTTGATTTAGCGAACAAAATGGCGGATTTCGCCACAAAACCTGTTACGCGTTAAAAGTATTGATTTTATTGCTTTTTTAAAATGTCTAATACTTTTTGGACTTCAAGTTTTATTACAACTAGCCATCTTGATATTTATAAATTAAAATTAGAACAAATAGTTTATTATTAGAAAACCAACAGTAAAATATACAAAAAATGGTACATACAATTATTGATTTTAATACTTTTTTAAACGTCCTTAGCTTTTATGGACATGAACCTTCGAAAAAAATTGTTGTCAGTTTCGTATGTTAAAATTAAGCCTCCTAATTTGATTAAAACTGTTATGAAACCAGAATAATAATATGTATTGTTTATATTATGTATTTCATGGCAATACCATTCGAAACGCATTTTAAAAAGGTAAATTAGTCCAACAGATACATAAAATATGAGTATTTAATGCGCAATGTCTAATAATTTTTGGACTTCAAGTTTTATTACAACTTGCCATCTGGATATTTATCAATTAAAATTAGAACCAATAGTTTATTATTAGAAAACCAACAGTAAAATATACAAAAAATGGTACATACAATTATTGATTTTAATACTTTTTTAAACGTCCTTAGCTTTTATGGACATGAAACTTAGAAAAAAATTGTTGTAGGTTTCGTATGTTAAAATTAAGCCTCTTAATTTGATTAAAACGGTTATTGAACCAGTATAATAATATGTGTTGTTTATATTATGTATTTCATGGCAAAACCATTCTAAACGCATTTTAAAAATGTACATTTTTCCCACACATACATAAATTTTGAGAATTTACTGCGCAAGCGTTGAAAACATTTATAATGAACAGGATTGGTGCGTAGGCGGATATATCATTCATTTGGCGAACAAAATGGTGGATTTTGCCACAAAACCTGTTGCGCGTTAAAAGTATTGATTATTATGCGTTTTTAAAATGTCTAATACTTTTTGGACTTCAAGTTTTATTACAACTTGCCATCTTGATATTTATCAATTAAAATTAGAACCAATAGTTTATTATTAGAAAACCAACAGTAAAATATACAAAAAATGGTACATACAATTATTGATTTTAATACTTTTTTAAACGTCCTTAGCTTTTATGGACATGAAGCTGAGAAAAAAATTGTTGTCAGTTTCGTATGTTAAAATTAAGCCTCTTAATTTGATTAAAACGGTTATTGAAGCAGTATAATAATATGTGTTGTTTATATAATGTATTTCATGGCAAAACCATTCTAAACGCATTTTAAAAATGTACATTTTTCCCACACATTCATAAATTTTGAGAATTTACTGCGCAAGCGTTGAAAACATTTATAATGAAAAGGATTGGTGCGTAGGCGAATATATCATTCATTTGGCGAAGAAAATGGTAGATTTTGCCACATAACCTGTTGCACGTTAAAAGTATTGATTATTATGCGTTTCTAAAATGTGTAAAAGTTTTTAGACTTTAAGTTTTATTACAACTTGCCATCTGGATATTTATCAATTAAAATTAGAACCAATAGTTTATTATTAGAAAACCAACAGTAAAATATACAAAAAATGGTACATACAATTATTGATTTTAATACTTTTTTAAACGTCCTTAGCTTTTATGGACATGAAGCTTCGAAAAAAATTGTTGTCAGTTTTGTATGTTAAAATTAAGCCTCTTAATTTGATTAAAACGGTTATTGAACCAGTATAATAATATGTGTTGTTTATATTATGTATTTCATGGCAAAACCATTCTAAACGCATTTTAAAAATGTAAACTTTTCCCACACATACATAAAATTTGAGCATTTACTGCGCAAGCGTTGAAACCATTTATAATGAACAGGATTGGTGCGTAGGCGAATATATCATTCATTTATTAAACAAAATGGTGGATTTTGCCACAAAACCTGTTGCGCGTTAAAAGTATTGATTTTTATGCTTTTTTAAAATTTCTATTACTTTTTGGACTTCAAGTTTTATTACAAATTGCAATCTTGATATTTATCAATTAAAATTAGAACTAATAGTTTATTATTAGTAAACCAACAGTACAATATATAAAAAATTGTACATACAATTGCGTATAAAATTGACTGATCACAGGTATTCGCTAAAGTATAGAAATATATGTAAAGACTAAAATTAAATTACACACGCACTAGGGTATTATGAATAGATGTGCTACTAGTCGACTGAAAGTTCGCCAGAGTTATACTTTGATTAAAATATTAAATCAATAAACATAAATCGACTTTCTTATATCTCTATGAATGTTCTCTAAAATATAAGTAACATATCAAAGATCATATCAATTAAAAGAACAAACTAAATTAGTGTTACGAAGGTAATTGCAGAATGCGCTTTCTTTTCATTCTTACCTGGCCCATTATGAATGGGCTTTAAAGCTATTATATGACTGTATAATTCCTTTTATAAGATAAGGTAAAGAATAAAAGGCTTTTTAAACACTTTTTTTCTAATTTTCTGATCCAAATTTAAATTTTGCTGATTTAATAAAACCTATTTTGAATTTAGCAAAAATAGTTGTTTATGCACCCGACCTTTGTGTTTGCGGCCAACCCTTTGTTTATTCAATGAATGTATTTAATAATTACCAAAGGAATTCTAAGCAGGATTTGAACGTTTTATTAACAAGCTTATATAAACCTAAATCGTAAACTGCTCAAGCTTAGAATTGTTTTTATTTGACACGATTGGGGCCGTTAAAAGCACAATTTTTCATTTTTCGACCAAAATGGCTGACATTACCACGAAAACTGTTGCGTGTTTGTTATATTATTGATTTTCATACTTTTTTCAAACTTCCTTAGCTTTTATGGACATGAAGCTTAGAAAAAAAATGTTGTCCGTTTCGTATGTTAAAATTAAGCATCTTAATTTGACGTAAACGGTTATTGAACCAGTATAATAATATGTGTTGTTTATATTATGTATTTCATGGCAAAACCATTCTAAACGCATTTTAAAAATGTAAACTTTTCCCACATTTACATAAAATTTGAGCATTTACTGCGCAAGCGTTGAAACCATTTATATGAACAGGATTGGTGCGTAGGCGAATATATCATTCATTTGGCGAACAAAATGGTGGATTTTACCACAAAACCTGTAGCGCGTTAAAAGTATTGATTATTATGCGTTTTTAAAATGTCTAATACTTTTTGGACTTCAAGTTTTATTACAACTTGCCATCTTGATATTTATCAATTAAAATTAGAACTAATAGTTTATTATTAGAAAACCAACAGTAAAATATACAAAAAATGGTACATACAATTATTGATTTTAATACTTTTTTAAACGTCCTTAGCTTTTATGGACATGAAGCTTAGAAAAAAATTGTTGTCAGTTTCGTATGTTAAAATTAAGCCTCTTAATTTGATTAAAACGGTTATTGAACCAGTATAATAATATGTGTTGTTTATATTATGTATTTCATGGCAAAACCATTCTAAACGCATTTTAAAAATGTAAATTTTACCCACACATACATAATATTTGAGCATTTACTGCGCAAGCGTAGTAAATGCTCAACTTGCGAACAAAATGGTAGATTTTGCCACATAACCTGTTGCACGTTAAAAGTATTGATTATTATGCGTTTCTAAAATGTGTAAAAGTTTTTGGACTTCAAGTTTTATTACAACTTGCCAACTGGATATTTATCAATTAAAATTAGAACCAATAGTTTATTATTAGAAAACCAACAGTAAAATATACAAAAAATGGTACATACAATTATTGATTTTATTACTTTTTTAAACGTCCTTAGCTTTTATGGACATGAAGCTTCGAAAAAAATTGTTGTCAGTTTCGTATGTTAAAATAACCCTCTTAATTTGATTAAAACGGTTATTGAACCAGTATAATAATATGTGTTGTTTATATTATGTATTTCATGGCAAAACCATTCTAAACGCATTTTAAAAATGTACATTTTTCCCACACATACATAAAATTTGAGTATTTACTGCGCAAGCGTTGAAACCATTTATAATGAACAGGATTGGTGCGTACGCGAATATATCATTCATTTATTGAACAAAATGGTGGATTTTGCCACAAAACCTGTTGCGCGTTAAAAGTATTAATTATTATGCGTTTTTAAAATGTCTAATACTTTTTGGACTTTAAGTTTTATTACAACTTGCCATTTTGATATTTATCAATTAAAATTAGAACCAATAGTTTATTATTAGAAAACCAACAGTAAACTATACAAAAATGGTACACACAAATTTTGATTTTAATACTTTTTTAAATGGTCTTAGCTTTTATGGACTTGAACTTCGAAAAAAATTGTTGTCAGTTTCGTATGTTAAAATTAAGCATCCTAATTTGATTAAAACGGTTATGAAACCAGTATAATAATATGTATTGTTTATATTATGTATTTCATGGCAATACCATTCGAAACGCATTTTTAAAAGGTAAATTAGTCCAACAGATACATAAAATATGAGTATTTAATGCGCAAGCTTGGAAACTATTTATAATGAACAGTATAGGCGGATATATCATTCTATTAACGAACAAAATGGCGGATTTCGCCACAAAACCTGTTACGCATAAAAAGTATTGATTTTATTGCTTTTTTAAAATGTTTATAATTTTTGGACTTCAAGTTTTATTACAACTTGCCATCTTGATATGTATCAATTAAAATTAGAACCAATAGTTATTATTAGAAAACCAAGAGTAAAATATACAAAAAATGGTACATACTATTATTGGTTTTAATACTTTTTAAACGTCCTTAGCTTTAATGGACATGAAGCTTCAAAAAAAATTGTTGTCAGTTTCGTATTTTAAAATTAAGCATCTTAATTTGACTAAAACGTTTATTGAACCACTATAATAATATGTATTGTTTATATTATGTATTTCATGGCAATACCATTCGAAACGCATTATAAAATGATAAATTAGTCCAACAGATACATAAAATTTGAGCATTTACTGCGCCAGCGTTGAAACCATTTATAATAAACAGGATAGGTGTATTGTCGAATAAATCTTTTATTTGCTGAACAAAATGGCGGATTTCGCCACAAAACCTGTTACGCCTTTAAAGTATTGATTTTATTGCTTTTTTAAAATGTCTAATACTTTTTGGACTTCAAGTTTTATTACAACTTACCATCTTGATATTTATAAATTAAAATTAGAACTAATAGTTTATTATTAGAAAACCAACAGAAAAATATACAAAAATGGTACATACAATTATTGATTTTAATACTTTTTTAAACGTCCTTAGCTTTTATGGACATGAAGCTTAGACAAAAATTGTTGTCAGTTTCGTATGTTAAAATTAAGCCTCTTAATTTGATTAAAACGGTTATAAAACCATTATAATAATATGTATTGTTTATATTATGTATTTAATGGCAATACCATTCGAAACGCATTTTAAAAAGGTAAATTAGTCCAACAGATACATAAAATTTGAGTATTTAATGCGCAAGCGTGGAAACCATTTATAATGATCAGGATAGGCGGATATATCATTCTATTGGCGAACAAAATGGCGGATTTCGCCACAAAACCTGTTACGCGTTAAAAGTATTGATTTTATTGCTTTTTTAAAATGTCTAACAATATTTAGACTTCAAGTTTTATTACAACTTGCCTTCTTGATATTTATCAATTAAAATTAGAACCAATAGTTATTATTAGAAAACCAACAGTAAAATATACAAAAAATGGTACATACAATTATTGATTTTAATACTTTTTTAAACGTCCTTAGCTTTAATGGACATGAAGCTTCGAAAAAAATTGTTGTCAGTCTCGTATGTTAAAATTAAGCAACTTAATTTGACTAAAACGTTTATTGAACCAGTATAATAATATGTATTGTTTATATTATGTATTTCATGGAAATACCATTCGAAACGCACTATAAAATGGTAAATTAGTCCAACAGATACATAAAATTTGAGCATTTACTGCGCAAGCGTTGAAACCTTTTATAATAAACAGGATAGGTGTATTGTCGGATATATCTTTGATTTGCTGAACAAAATGGCAGATTTTGCCACAAAACCTGTTGCGCGTTAAAAGTATTGATTTTTATCCGTTTTTAAAATGTCTAATACTTTTTGGACTTCAAGTTTTATTACAACTTACCATCTTGATATTTATAAATTAAAATTAGAACTAATAGTTTATTATTAGAAAACCAACAGTAAAATATACAAAAAATGGTACATACAATTATTGATTTTAATACTTTTTTAAACGTCCTTAGCTTTAATGGACATGAAGCTTCGAAAAAAATTGTTGTCAGTCTCGTATGTTAAAATTAAGCAACTTAATTTGACTAAAACGTTTATTGAACCAGTATAATAATATGTATTGTTTATATTATGTATTTCATGGAAATACCATTCGAAACGCACTATAAAATGGTAAATTAGTCCAACAGATACATAAAATTTGAGCATTTACTGCGCAAGCGTTGAAACCTTTTATAATAAACAGGATAGGTGTATTGTCGGATATATCTTTGATTTGCTGAACAAAATGGCAGATTTTGCCACAAAACCTGTTGCGCGTTAAAAGTATTGATTTTTATCCGTTTTTAAAATGTCTAATACTTTTTGGACTTCAAGTTTTATTACAACTTGCCATCTTGATATTTATAAATTAAAATTAGAACTAATAGTTTATTATTAGAAAACCAACAGTAAAATATACAAAAAATGGCACATTAAATTATTGATTTTAATACATTTTTAAACGTCCTTAGCTTTTATGGACATGAAGCTTAGAAAAAAATTGTTGTCAGTTTCGTATGGTAAAATTAAGACTATTAATTTGATTAAAACGGTTATAAAATCAGTATAATAATATGTATTGTTTATATTAAGTATTTCATGGCAATACCATTCGAAACGAATTTTAAAAGGTAAATTATTCCAACACATATATAAAATTGGAGCATTTAGTGCGCAAGCGTTGAAACCATTTATTGTCGGATATATCTTTGATTTGGTGAACAAAATGGCGGATTTTGCCACAAAACCTGTTGCGCGTTAAAAGTATTGATTTTTATGCTTTTTTAAAATTTCTAATACTTTTTGGAATTCAAGCTTTATTACAACTTGCCATCTTGATATTTATCAATTAAAATTAGAACCAATAGTTTATTATTAGAAAACCAACAGTAAAATATACAAAAAATGGTACATACAATTATTGGTTTTATTACTTTTTTAAACGTCCTTAGCTTTAATGGACATGAAGCTTCGAAAAAAATTGTTGTCAGTTTCGTATGTTAAAATTAAGCCTATTAATTTGATTAAAACGGTTATTAAATCAGTATAATAATATGTATTGCTTATATTAAGTACTTCATGGCAATACCATTCGAAACGCATTATAAAATGGTAAATTAGTCCAACAGATACGTAAAATTTGAGCATTTACTGCGCCAGCGTTGAAACCATTTATAATAAACAGGATAGGTGTATTGTCGAATAAATCTTTGATTTGCTGAACAAAATGGCGGATTTCGCCACAAAACCTGTTACGCCTTTAAAGTATTGATTTTATTGCTTTTTTAAAATGTCTAATACTTTTTGGACTTCAAGTTTTATTACAACTTACCATCTTGATATTTATAAATTAAAATTAGAACTAATAGTTTATTATTAGAAAACCAACAGTAAAATATACAAAAAATGGTACATACAATTATTGATTTTAATACTTTTTTAAACGTCCTTAGCTTTTATGGACATGAAGCTTAGAAAAAAATTGTTGTCAGTTTCGTATGTTAAAATTAAGCCTATTAATTTGACTAAAACAGTTAATTAATCAGTATAATAATATGTATTGCTTATATTAAGTACTTCATGGCAATACCATTCGAAACGAATTTTAAAAGGTAAATTTTTCCAACACATATATAAAATTGGAGCATTTAGTGCGCAAGTGTTGAAACCATTTATTGTCAGATATATTTTTGAATTGCTGAACAAAATGGCGGATTTCGCCACAAAACCTGTTACGCGTTAAAAGTATTGATTTTATTGCTTTTTTAAAATGTCTATTACTTTTTGGACTTCAAGTTTTATTACAACTTGCCATCTTGATATTTATAAATTAAAATTAGAACAAATAGTTTACTATTAGAAAACCAACAGTAAAATATACAAAAAATGGTACATACAATTATTGATTTTAATACTTTTTTGAACGTCCTTAGCTTTTATGGACATGAAGCTTAGAAAAAAATTGTTGTCAGTTTCGTATGTTAAAATTAAGCCTCTTAATTTTTTTTAAATGGTTATTAAATCAGTATAATAATAGGTATTGTTTATATAAAGTATTTCATGGCAATACCATTCGAAACGAATTTTAAAAGGTAAATTATTCCAACACATATATAAAATGGGAGCATTTAGTGCGCAAGCGTTAATACCACTTATTGTCGAATATATCTTTGATTTGGCGAACAAAATGGCGGATTTCGCCACAAAACCTGTTACGCGTTAAAAGTATTGATTTTATTGCTTTTTTAAAATGTCTAATACTTTTTGGACTTCAAGTTTTATTACAACTTGCCATCTTGATATTTATAAATTAAAATTAGAACTAATAGTTTATTATTAGAAAACCAACAGTAAAATATACAAAAAATGGTACATAAAATTATTGATTTTAATAATTTTTTAAACGTCCTTAGCTTTTATGGACATGAAGCTTCGAAAAAAATTATTGTCAGTTTCGTATGTTAAAATTAAGCCTCCTAATTTGATTAAAACGGTTATGAAACCAGTATAATAATATGTATTGTTTATAATATGTATTTCATGGCAATACCATTCGAAACGCATTTTAAAAAGGTAAATTAGTCCAACAGATACATAAAATATGAGTAGTTAATGCGCAAGCGTGGAAACCATTTATAATGAACAGGATAGGCGGATATATCATTCTATTGGCGAACAAAATGGCGGATTTCGCCACAAAACCTGTTACGCCTTTAAAGTATTGATTTTATTGCTTTTTTAAAATGTCAAATACTTTTTGGTCTTCAAGTTTTATTACAACTTGCCATCTTGATATTTATCAATTAAAATTAGAACCAATAGTTTATTATTAGAAAACCAACAGTAAAATATACAAAAAATGGTACATACAATTATTGATTTTAATAATTTTTTAAACGTCCTTAGCTTTTATGGACATGAAGCTTCGAAAAAAATTGTTGTCAGTTTCGTATGTTAAAATTAAGCCTCCTAATTTGATTAAAACGGTTATGAAACCAGTATAATAATATGTATTGTTTATATTATGTATTTCATGGCAATACCATTCGAAACGCACTATAAAATGGTAAATTAGTCCAACAGATACATAAAATTTGAGCATTTACTGCGCAAGCGTTGAAACCTTTTATAATAAACAGGATAGGTGTATTGTCGGATATATCTTTGATTTTCTGAACAAAATGGCAGATTTTGCCACAAACCCTGTTGCGCGTTAAAAGTATTGATTTTTATCCGTTTTTAAAATGTCTAATACTTTTTGGACTTCAAGTTTTATTACAACTTGCCATCTTGATATTTATAAATTAAAATTAGAACTAATAGTTTATTATTAGAAAACCAACAGTAAAATATACAAAAAATGGTACATAAAATTGTTGATTTTAATACTTTTTTAAACGTCCTTAGCTTTTATGGACTTGAAGCTTAGAAAAAATTTGTTGTCAGTTTCGTATGTTAAAATTAAGCATCTTAATTTGATTAAAACGGTTATAAAACCAGTATAATAATATGTATTGTTTATATTGTTTATATATAAATATTATATTCTATTATAATATTATATTATATTGTTTATATTGTTTGTATTGTTTATATTGTTTATAAGGCTTATAAAATATTATAGGTTGATGTGAAATTTCCCTTTTCCCTTTACTCTCCCTCCCCTTCTAATCTCTTCATCCTGCGATTCTTAGGATAAGCACTAATTTGTTTACTCACTCGGTGGAAATATTTATTTGGTTTTATGTTATACTTGAAGTTGGTACTATTGTATTTATTCTTTTTATTTATTTGTTTTTTTTTGTTATGATTGTACATGTACTGTCGGTTTATAATTTTATCGTGTAACTGTTTATTTCCCTAATAAAGATAAATTAAATTAAAAAAAATATTATGTATTTCATGGCAATACCATTCGAAACGCATTTTTAAAAGGTAAATTAGTCCAACAGATACATAAAATATGAGTATTTAATGCGCAAGCGTGGAAACTATTTATAATGAACAGTATAGGCGGATATATCATTCTATTGGCGAACAAAATGGCGGATTTCGCCACAAAACCTGTTACGCATAAAAAGTGTTGATTTTATTGCTTTTTTAAAATGTTTAATAATTTTTGGACTTCAAGTTTTATTACAACTTGCCATCTTGATATTTATCAATTAAAATTAGAACCAATAGTTATTATTAGAAAACCAAGAGTAAAATATACAAAAAATGGTACATACTATTATTGGTTTTAATACTTTTTTAAACGTCCTTAGCTTTAATGGACATGAAGCTTCAAAAAAAATTGTTGTCAGTTTCGTATTTTAAAATTAAGCATCTTAATTTGACTAAAACGTTTATTGAACCACTATAATACTAGGTCGCCGCAGTCGCTCGCATTTTGCTTCGCTGCAGCACATATTAGAGCGAAGCGATTTACTAAAATTTTCTAAATAAAATTTAGTCTGTGACAATAACTTTTTAACGACGGGATAGATTTTGATAATTTTCTATAATGAGGTATTTGAAATCTCTTTGATACAAATGCACAAAAAAAATTCATCCGGAAATCAACAGCATAACTTTTTAACGACGGGATAGATTTTGATAATTTTCTAAAATGAGGTACTTAAAATATCTTCAATACTAATGTACAAGAGAATTTCATCGGGAAATTGAAAACATAACTTTTCAACGAATGGATAATTTTCTAAAATGAGGTTCTTGAAATCTTTTATATACATTATAAAATTCGATAAATTATTTTCGAATAAAAAATTTTCAAAAAAGCGCGTGACTTTTTTATAATGGACTAGCTGACCCGGCCACGCGTTGCTGTGGCTAAAGTTTTTGTTATATTACATTATAGTAAACAATATAAGAGGAACAATAAGAGAACATCAGTCACGGAGTCCACTATGCTTTTTCACACAGATGGTATTTGTAAAAAAATATGCTGATCTCCTTATTTGACTTTCTACTACTATAACCCTTTAGTACAATGAAATTATTTACGAACAAAGACGAAAATGTTGATGTTGGTATACAAATTCACTGGATTGAGATTGATTTGAAGGGGAAGTACGTTGAACACAATTAATTAAAATGTTCTTACACTTGATACTAAGCAGAAATCAATAGGTAAAAAATAAAAATTTATCAGATTTATTATTTCCATTTAATTTTATAACAAATATAAGTATATTACAGTATAATACAGTAAATAACATGTGACGCTTAAACTCATGAATGAGGTAGGCAAGGCAGACAGTCTTAAACTTTTAAACATTAATATCTTTTTTTTTGAATTATAAATACTTTCAATTTCAATTTAATTTAACACCAATCGGTGCACAATGTTTTTGGTTAACCTGTCTTTAGCTAACACAAATAGATTCGACGGTTTCCCAACACGTGAACACGCAACATATAGTTGCCCATGAGAAAAACATGGATTTTCCAAATCTAAACCACAAATGGACATTGTTTGACCTTGAGATTTATTTATAGACATGGTGAAAGCTAAACGAATTGGAAACTGTAGCCTTTTGAAGGGTATGGTAGAATCTGATGGTATCATCGGAATACGTGGCAGCAGGACCACTTTTCCTTTAAACTTCCCAGCCAAAATGGTTGCTTCAAGAATGTTTCCGGTGATCTTTTTGATGACCAAACGCGTACCGTTACATAATAGAGGTGGATTCAAATTACGGAGGAGAATAATAGGGGAACCAATCTTTAATCGAAGATTATGTGGTGGCATTCCAGGGATAACTAATGAATTTAAAAATTCAATCGGAAAATTTACACTTTCATTTTCATCAACAACAGTATCGATTGATTTAAAAGACATCAGATCGCCTGGTAACAACTGTTGTATCTGGAAGTTAATTTCGTCAACATCAACGTTTTTGGCTGTCAAAATCGCCCGTTGACTAAGCCATTCATGATTCAAATAATTATTCTGTATATCCGGGAAAATACTCTGAATCAATTCAGTTTTATCCTGAACAACAGTGCAAAAATTGTCTGGTAGTTTAATGCATTGCGTATTTGGTTGCAGTTTTATTTTACCGTTCCCAATATCTAGTAGTTGTTCGGAAAATATTAGTGCTGATGGATCATTTTGCAATTGTACTCGCATATTTATGGTCAATCGAAGTGTTTCAACACTTCGCCATAAGAATGATTGTTTCAAACATGCATTAATCTCATCCGCGAAAGTAGAGCGAGGTATAACCGGTAAGGTCTGCCGGAAGTCACCAGACAAAAGTAAGATAGCACCACCGAAAAGTTTATTATTGCTGTTTAAATCTTGCATAGTTCTGTTTAATGCTTCAAGTGAATATTTGTGTGCCATTGTGCACTCATCCCAAATTATTATAGAACTCTTCCGCAACACTGCAGCTATTCCACTATTCTTTTTGATGTTACACATTGCATCTGGTTTATTATGAACGTCCAATGGCAGCTTGAATGTTGAATGTGCTGTTCGCCCACCATCCAGTAAAGTAGCCGCAATGCCTGACGATGCTAATGCTAATGCGATTTTTTGTTGCGACCGTATTTTGGCAAGAATCAACGATATTAAAAATGTCTTACCGGTTCCACCGGGTGCATCCAAGAAAAAAAAACCGCCTTGTTCAGCAGCAACAGCCAGCATAATCCGATCATAAATAATTTTTTGTTCTGCTGTCAGTAATGGTTCTCTGTTCATGATAATTGTTGCTAAACTTCCATGGTCATATTGATTTTCTCGTTGTAAATCGGTATTGACTAAGTCGGTGGCTGGACGATTAGGTGATGGCATACCATAATGATTAAGTGGTAAATTTGAAATAAGAACACATAAATCCTCGATCAAGACCAATGCTTCATTGTACATCTCTGGTGTATAATCTATGTTTTGGCATTGATTTGTTTGTCTAATTCGGTGCAAGATGTCTTCTGTCATACAATTTTTATATTTTTCCCACAAAGTTTGTGCTTGCGAGGGATAACATGTCGCCAAAATAATTGCAAACAACTGACGAATGTTATTCGGTGTTGATGTCAACGCAGCATCAGCAAGCGTTAAGTCCCAATGGTTATCGTCTTCTAGCAATTGCAGTTCACGACATGCATCCTGGTATGTATTGAATACTCGACCATTAGCTGTTCATAAAAATTCAAAAGACGTTGGTCCGGGAACATTCACCAATAACAAACGTAAATAGAAGCACTCACGTTGCTTTGGATGTACCGTGTAAAGTCTCCCCAATGTCTTAGCTTTGAATATGCCTGTAATGGAAGGATGTGGTTTTCCTTGTTTCCGTGGCTCCCATTTTTTACTGGATTTGTTCCATGTGAAATAACGTGGAACATCACCATACACCAATGTCTTCGCGAATTGGCCAAAAACATCAGGTTTTTGACACAATGTAAAAAATTCAGTTAGAGTCGTTTTCGGAGCTTCGAACGCTCTTTGGAGAACATTTTCTTCAGTGAAGTATACACGTTGACCGTTTTCAAGATGTATTGCCAGATGTTGGACAGCAGGATCTCTTTCGTGGATGGGAAAGCTGAGAATATGCCAAATAGCTTCATTGCTGCTAATGTATCTGCCCATTTGGTATCGTGCTATTTCGTCATTTTTATTTATGTTTTTTACTTCAAATATGGCCAAATCACTGCCTTTGTTTACATATTTACAAATATACTTAATTGATTTAACAGAACTGCAAAGCTCAACATTGATATGAGCTTTGTAAGTTTTTGAAAGTAGTGGTGAGTATGGTACCACCCACTGATTATCAAACTCAACTTGATTTGGAAAGTTCGGCAGTCGCATTGTAAATGTGTGGCCACCATTCTCAGTACTTCTGCGGCGATACATTGGATAACCATCAATATCCGTGATCGTGTCATTCGTATGCGGCTTTGGGAAGTTTTTTTACATTTTCCATTTTCCATGCACGGTGACGTCATGTTGAAAACACCGCATGGCCCATGGATCATGTGTTTGGTGACAATATCAAATAATTCTTGATCAATTAATGGGTCTGGAATTTCGGCTGAAATTATTTGATCGATTTCTTCAGGACGGATTCTATCTTTAAGCCAAACCAAAATGTGGGCATGAGGCAAACCTCGCTTTTGCCACTCTATCGTATACAGCCAACAACGTGTGATACCAAAAATTGTATATTTAACAATAAAATCAATTAAGGATTTCAATTTTTGTTTAAACACACGTGCAGTTAAATCATGACGATGAATGGCTTGTTGTCCTGGCAATAGTAAAGTTTGTATCTCTTCCCAATTCGGATTACATGTGAATGTAATAAATAAATCCGGTCGGCCGTAATGACGTACGTAAGTCATCGCATCTTGTATGTATTCCTGCATGTTCCGTGGACTGCCGATGTAGCTTGAAGGTAAAATGAAAGCATTACCGATGTCATTGGGATTTAAATTTCCATCGATGTTTCCAGCAACAGCATCTCGTAAGTGAATATATTCTTCCGATCGTAGTTTTGCCTGGTTGAATCGAAGGAATCGCAAGCGTTCGCTTTCGACCTTAGCATACATATCAACAATGTATTGATGGAACAGCTGACGATATCGAAGGATATAATTGTCTTGATGTTGTCTAACCATTATTCGGTGTGCGTAGTAGTTCATTGAGCTAACTTTATTATTTCTGTAATCACCTAAAAAAATAAATAATAAAATGCAATACGAAATTAAAATCTATACATACAGTAAGAAAGTAAATAGATAATTGTCAAATTTACCGGTATTTGGATCATACTGATTGATATTAAGGTGATATTCATCTTGTCCTTGCCAAAATATCAATGGATATTGTAGTGCGTCATATGAACGGTGTAGATCCGAAATCGTACTGACAGTGTTGTCTCGCCGTGTAATGTTTATAGATCTTTTGTCAACTGGATCACCAACCATGATAACAGCAACCTCATCAACAGTTGGAGCGTTGAATCTACCAGCATGTGCACCTAATGGTACTTTGTCGGCTTTTATGACGATTTGATAATTGTCATTTTGCAGTCGTGGCGAAACTCTTTTGATCAATTGAATTAGTTGATTGTGATCTTCTAAAAAATTTCCAATAATATCACAATTGCTCTTTCCTCTGCTTGTTCAATAAAATTATACAGGCACCGAGTCGTCACGCGCTCTTCACAATCGCCCATAAAATAAAAAGGTATCGACATCTGTCAGTTTTATGACTGCCAAATAATATCAGACAAATAATTAGCAATAAATTAAAATATGACGATTTGATAATTGTCATTTTGCAGTCGTGGCGAAACTCTTTTGATCAATTGAATTAGTTGATTGTGATCTTCTAAAAAATTTTCCAATAATATCACAATTGCTCTTTCCTCTGCTTGTTCAATAAAATTATACAGGCACCGAGTCGTCACGCGCTCTTCCCAATCGCCCATAAAATAAAAAGGTATCGACATCTGTCAGTTTTATGACTGCCAAATAATAACGGACAAAAAATTAGCGATAAATTAAAATTGCGACTATAATTTGAGATTTAAACTATCCTATCTCTCAAGTGCACATCGAACTGCACATGGTGTGCAAATTTTATTATAATCGGTTAAGTGGTTTAGGAGTCCATTGAGGACAAACATTGTGACACGAGATTTATATATATTAAGATATTCCCATAGACAATTTTCTTTTGACCCCAAAAATTTTATTTTTGACAATATTTAAAATCAAGCTCCGTCACGACCTTCACTTTTTCATGTAGATTCTCTCAAAATCAAAAATTTTTCAAATCGGTCAAGGAATGACCAAGTTAGCCCGTGACAAAGTTCTAACTGGAGTCGCCTTATGAGAGCTTCGCTCTAAATATGTATTGTTTATATTATGTATTTCATGGCAATACCATTCGAAACGCATTATAAAATGGTAAATTAGTCCAACAGATACATAAAATTTGAGCATTTACTGCGCCAGCGTTGAAACCATTTATAATAAACAGGATAGGTGTATTGTCGGATATATCTTTGATTTGCTGAACAAAATGGCAGATTATGCCACAAAACCTGTTGCGCGTTAAAAGTATTGATTTTTATGCGTTTTTAAAATGTCTAATACTTTTTGGACTTCAAGTTTTATTACAACTTGCCATCTTGATATTTATAAATTAAAATTAGAACTAATAGTTTATTATTAGAAAACCAACAGTAAAATATACAAAAAATGGTACATAAAATTATTGATTTTAATAATTTTTTAAACGTCGTTAGCTTTTATGGACATGAAGCTTCGAAAAAAATTGTTGTCAGTTTCGTATGTTAAAATTAAGCCTCCTAATTTGATTAAAACGTTTATGAAACCAGTATAATAATATGTATTGTTTATATTATGTATTTCATGGCAATACCATTCGAAACGCATTTTAAAAATGTAAATTAGTCCAACAGATACATAAAATATGAGTAGTTAATGCGCAAGCGTGGAAACCATTTATAATGAACAGGATAGGCGGATATATCATTCTATTGGCGAACAAAATGGCGGATTTCGCCACAAAACCTGTTACGCCTTTAAAGTATTGATTTTATTGCTTTTTTAAAATGTCTAATACTTTTTGGTCTTCAAGTTTTATTACAACTTGCCATCTTGATATTTATCAATTAAAATTAGAACCAATAGTTTATTATTAGAAAACCAACAGTAAAATATACAAAAAATGGTACATACAATTATTGATTTTAATAATTTTTTAAACGTCCTTAGCTTTTATGGACATGAAGCTTCGAAAAAAATTGTTGTCAGTTTCGTATGTTAAAATTAAGCCTCCTAATTTGATTAAAACGGTTATGAAACCAGTATAATAATATGTATTGTTTATATTATGTATTTCATGGCAATACCATTCGAAACGCATTTTAAAAAGGTAAATTAGTCCAACAGATACATAAAATATGAGTATTTAATGCGCAAGCGTGGAAACCATTTATAATGAACAGGATAGGCGGATATATCATTCTATTGGCGAACAAAATGGCGGATTTCGCCACAAAACCTGTTACGCCTTTAAAGTATTGATTTTATTGCTTTTTTAAAATGTCTAATACTTTTTGGTCTTCAAGTTTTATTACAACTTGCCATCTTGATATTTATCAATTAAAATTAGAACCAATAGTTTATTATTAGAAAACCAACAGTAAAATATACAAAAAATGGTACATACAATTATTTGTTTTAATACTTTTTAAACGTCCTTAGCTTTAATGGACATGAAGCTTAGAAAAAAATTGTTGTCAGTTTCGTATGTTAAAATTAAGCATATTAATTTGACTAAAACGTTTATTGAATCAGTATAATAATATGTATTGTTTATATTATGTATTTCATGGCAATACCATTCGAAACGCATTTTAAAAAGGTAAATTAGTCCAACAGATACATAAAATATGAGTATTTAATGCGCAAGCTTGGAAACCATTTATAATGAACAGGATAGGCGGATATATCTTTGATTTGGTGAACAAAATGGCGGATTTTGCCACAAAACCTGTTACGCCTTTAAAGTATTGATTTTATTGCTTTTTTAAAATGTCTAATACTTTTTGGTCTTCAAGTTTTATTACAACTTGCCATCTTGATATTTATCAATTAAAATTAGAACCAATAGTTTATTATTAGAAAACCAACAGTAAAATATACAAAAAATGGTACATACAATTATTTGTTTTAATACTTTTTAAACGTCCTTAGCTTTAATGGACATGAAGCTTCGAAAAAAATTGTTGTCAGTTTCGTATGTTAAAATTAAGCATCTTAATTTGACGAAAACGTTTATTGAATCAGTATAATAATATGTATTGTTTATATTATGTATTTCATGGCAATACCATTCGAAACGCATTATAAAATGGTAAATTAGTCCAAGAGATACATAAAATTTGAGCATTTACTGCGGAAGCGTGGAAACCATTTATAATGAACAGGATAGGCGGATATATCTTTGATTTGGTGAACAAAATGGCGGATTTTGCCACAAAACCTGTTACGCCTTTAAAGTATTGATTTTTATGCGTTTTTAAAATATCTAATACTTTTTGGACTTCAAGTTTTATTACAACTTGCCATCTTGATATTTATAAATTAAAATTAGAACTAATAGTTTATTATTAGGTAACCAACAGTAAAATATACAAAAAATGGTACATAAAATTATTGATTTTAATACTTTTTTAAACGTCCTTAGCTTTTATGGACATGAAGCTTCGAAAAAAATTGTTGTCAGTTTCGTATGTTAAAATTAAGCCTCCTAATTTGATTAAAACGGTTATGAAACCAGTATAATAATATGTATAGTTTATATTATGTATTTCATGGCAATACCATTCGAAACGCACTATAAAATGGTAAATTAGTCCAACAGATACATAAAATTTGAGCATTTACTGCGGAAGCGTGGAAACCATTTATAATGAACAGGATAGGCGGATATATCTTTGATTTGGTGAACAAAATGGCGGATTTTGCCACAAAACCTGTTACGCCTTTAAAGTATTGATTTTTATGCGTTTTTAAAATATCTAATACTTTTTGGACTTCAAGTTTTATTACAACTTGGCATCTTGATATTTATCAATTAAAATTAGAACTAATAGTTTATTATTAGAAAACCAACAGTAAAATATACAAAAAATGGTACATACAATTATTGATTTTAATACTTTTTTAAACGTCCTTAGCTTTTATGGACATAAAGCTTAGAAAAAAATTGTTGTCAGTTTCGTATGTTAAAATTAAGCCTCCTAAGTTAATTTAAACGGTTATTAAATCAGTATAATAATATGTATTGTTTATATAAAGTATTTCATGGCAATACCATTCGAAACGCATTTTAAAAAGGTAAATTAGTCCAACAGATACATAAAATTTGAGCATTTACTGCGCAAGCGTTGAAACCTTTTATAATAAACAGGATAGGTGTATTGTCGGATATATCTTTGATTTGCTGAACAAAATGGCAGATTTTGCCACAAAACCTGTTGCGCGTTAAAAGTATTGATTTTAATGCGTTTTTAAAATGTCTAATACTTTTTGGACTTCAAGTATTATTACAACTTGCCATCTTGATATTTATAAATTAAAATTAGAACTAATAGTTTATTATTAGAAAACCAACAGTAAAATTTACAAAAAATGGTACATAAAATTATTGATTTTAATAATTTTTTAAACGTCCTTAGCTTTTATGGACATGAAGCTTCGAAAAAAATTGTTGTCAGTTTCGTATGTTAAAATTAAGCCTCCTAATTTGATTAAAACGGTTATGAAACCAGTATAATAATATGTATTGTTTATATTATGTATTTCATGGCAATACCATTCGAAACGCACTATAAAATGGTAAATTAGTCCAACAGATACATAAAATTTGAGCTTTTACTGCGCAAGCGTTGAAACCTTTTATAATAAACAGGATAGGTGTATTGTCGGATATATCTTTGATTTGCTGAACAAAATGGCAGATTTTGCCACAAACCATTCATTTTCGAGCCTCCATCCAAAATTGGTGATTCTCAATTATTGAGACCTGATATAGGTCCAGCAGATATGCACTCGGTTACTGTCGATATAGATATCGTTTCAGCTGAAATTAGACAATTAGACTTAAATAAGGGTGCAGGTCCAGATGGAATTCCAGCGACATTTATCAGGAACTGTAGTGCACAGATAGCCTTGCCACTAACTCTCCTGTTTGATCGGTCACTTAAGGAAGGATACTTCCCCGTGGAATGGAAAAAGGCATATGTTACTCCAGTTTATAAATCAGGGTCCCGTAACGCAGTTGACAACTATCGACCTATTTCTAAATTAAACACAATCGCTAAGTTATTTGAAAAAATAGTCCATTTCCAAGTGTTTGAGGTAACGAAGCATTACATTTCGAACGCTCAGCATGGCTTCTTCAAAGGGCGCTCCACTGTCAGCAATTTAGCTTTATTCACCAATTACATTACTACCTCCATGGACCAAAAATGTCAAGTGGATGCTATCTATACCGACTTTAGTAAAGCCTTCGATAAAGTTGATCATAGAATCCTATTAAATAAATTACTGAAGATCGGCATTCATGGTGATCTACTTAGATGGTTTTCTTCCTATATTAGTAACAGGAATCAGTGTGTAACAATTGGTGGTTTTCGGTCGGATTGGCTTGTTATTACCTCAGGTGTTCCACAGGGTAGCCTACTTGGGCCCCTGTTGTTCCTCTTCTACATCAATGACATTTTCTCCTGCTTTCATTTTGCACTAGTGTTAGGTTATGCTGATGATTTGAAAATATTCACTAAAATTAAGAATCTCACAGACTAATAAATTACAGGAAGACCTAAATAGATTTTCTGATTATTGCCTTGAAAACCGTCTCTTTTTAAATGCGGGCAAATGTGCTCATATTTGCTTCACGAGAAGCATTAATAAAATCAAGTTTACTTTTAGGCTCGGCAATTCTCAGATATCTTCAACCGATTTTATTAAGGATCTTGGAATTGTGCTGGATAGTAAGATGCTGTACGATAAACATGTCGAGTATGTTACTGCAAAGGCGTTCAAACTTTTAGGGTTCATTTTTCGAATCTGCAGGGAGTTTAAATCGGGTATCGCTCTAAAGACCTTGTTCTTTACTTATGTTCGTAGTGTCCTGGAATATGGCTCCCAAATTTGGAATCCTAAGTACGCGACACATGTATCTAAAATCGAAGCGGTTCAACACAGATTCCTCAAACACATGGATCGTAAGTCCTCCATGCACTTTGCTAATTCATCCGAATCATCTCTATTTCATAAAGTTGAATCCTTAGCTGAGAGAAGGTCTAAAGCTGATGCTGTATATGCATACAAAATAATATCAGGTGCAATTAACTGCAGCTCTCTGCTGGAGCTAATGCGCCTCAGGGTACCTTCACGTGCGACAAGATCAAACGTTTTGTTAGACATCCCACGTCGTAGAACCAACTATGGGCAAAATGAACCCATTTATAGAATGTGTTCAACCTTAAATTCAAAGTACCCAGACATTGATGTATTCAATATTAATTTAGTGGCGTTCAAAAGGCTTATAAAATATGATATGTTGATGTGAAATTTCCCTTTTCCCTTTACTCTCCCTCCCCTTCTAATCTCTTCATCCTGCGATTCTTAGGTTAAGCACTAATTAGTTTACTCACTCGGTGGAAATATTTATTTGGTTTTATGTTATACTTGAAGTTGGTACTATTGTATTTATTCTTTTTATTTATTTGTTTTTTTTTGTTATGATTGTACATGTACTGTCGGTTTATAATTTTATCGTGTAACTGTTTATTTCCCTAATAAAGATAAATTAAAATTAAATTAAAATTAAACCCTGTTGCGCGTTAAAAGTATTGATTTTTATCCGTTTTTAAAATGTCTAATACTTTTTGGACTTCAAGTTTTATTACAACTTGCCATCTTGATATTTATAAATTAAAATTAGAACTAATAGTTTATTATTAGAAAACCAACAGTAAAATATACAAAAAATGGTACATAAAATTATTGATTTTAATAATTTTTTAAACGTCCTTAGCTTTTATGGACATGAAGCTTCGAAAAAAATTGTTGTCAGTTTCGTATGTTAAAATTAAGCCTCCTAATTTGATTAAAACGGTTATGAAACCAGTATAATAATATGTATTGTTTATATTATGTATTTCATGGCAATACCATTCGAAACGCATTTTAAAAAGGTAAATTAGTCCAACAGATACATAAAATATGAGTAGTTAATGCGCAAGCGTGGAAACCATTTATAATGAACAGGATAGGCGGATATATCATTCTATTGGCGAACAAAATGGCGGATTTCACCACAAAACCTGTTATGCCTTTAAAGTATTGATTTTATTGCTTTTTTAAAATGTCTAATACTTTTTGGTCTTCAAGTTTTATTACAACTTGCCATCTTGATATTTATCAATTAAAATTAGAACCAATAGTTTATTATTAGAAAACCAACAGTAAAATTTACAAAAAATGGTACATACAATTATTGATTTTAATAATTTATTAAACGTCCTTAGCTTTAATGGACATGAAGCTTCGAAAAAAATTGTTGTCAGTTTCGTATGTTAAAATTAAGCATCTTAATTTGACTAAAACGTTTATTGAATCAGTATAATAATATGTATTGTTTATATTATGTATTTCATGGCAATACCATTCGAAACGCATTATAAAATGGTAAATTAGTCCAAGAGATACATAAAATTTGAGCATTTACTGCGCAAGCGTTGAAACCTTTTATAATAAACAGGATAGGTGTATTGTCGGATATATCTTTGATTTGCTGAACAAAATGGCGGAATTTGCCACAAAACATGTTGCGCGTTAAAAGTATTGATTTTTATGCGTTTTTGAAATTTCTAATACTTTTTGGACTTCAAGTTTTATTACAACTTGCCATCTTGATATTTATAAATTAAAATTAGAACTAATAGTTTATTATTAGGTAACCAACAGTAAAATATACAAAAAATGGTACATAAAATTATTGATTTTAATACTTTTTTAAACGTCCTTAGCTTTTATGGACATGAAGCTTCGAAAAAAATTGTTGTCAGTTTCGTATGTTAAAATTAAGCCTCCTAATTTGATTAAAACGGTTATGAAACCAGTATAATAATATGTATAGTTTATATTATGTATTTCATGGCAATACCATTCGAAACGCACTATAAAATGGTAAATTAGTCCAACAGATACATAAAATTTGAGCATTTACTGCGGAAGCGTGGAAACCATTTATAATGAACAGGATAGGCGGATATATCTTTGATTTGGTGAACAAAATGGCGGATTTTGCCACAAAACCTGTTACGCCTTTAAAGTATTGATTTTTATGCGTTTTTAAAATATCTAATACTTTTTGGACTTCAAGTTTTATTACAACTTGGCATCTTGATATTTATCAATTAAAATTAGAACTAATAGTTTATTATTAGAAAACCAACAGTAAAATATACAAAAAATGGTACATACAATTATTGATTTTAATACTTTTTTAAACGTCCTTAGCTTTTATGGACATAAAGCTTAGAAAAAAATTGTTGTCAGTTTCGTATGTTAAAATTAAGCCTCCTAAGTTAATTTAAACGGTTATTAAATCAGTATAATAATATGTATTGTTTATATAAAGTATTTCATGGCAATACCATTCGAAACGCATTTTAAAAAGGTAAATTAGTCCAACAGATACATAAAATTTGAGCATTTACTGCGCAAGCGTTGAAACCTTTTATAATAAACAGGATAGGTGTATTGTCGGATATATCTTTGATTTGCTGAACAAAATGGCAGATTTTGCCACAAAACCTGTTGCGCGTTAAAAGTATTGATTTTAATGCGTTTTTAAAATGTCTAATACTTTTTGGACTTCAAGTATTATTACAACTTGCCATCTTGATATTTATAAATTAAAATTAGAACTAATAGTTTATTATTATAAAACCAACAGTAAAATATACAAAAAATGGTACATAAAATTATTGATTTTATTAGTTTTTTAAACGTCCTTAGCTTTTATGGACATGAAGCTTCGAAAACAATTGTTGTCAGTTTCTTATGTTAAAATTAAGCCTCCTAATTTGATTAAAACGGTTATGAAACCAGTATAATAATATGTATTGTTTATATTATGTATTTCATGGCAATACCATTCGAAACGCATTTTAAAAAGGTAAATTAGTCCAACAGATACATAAAATTTGAGCATTTACTGCGCAAGCGTTGAAACCTTTTATAATAAACAGGATAGGTGTATTGTCGGATATATCTTTGATTTGCTGAACAAAATGGCGGAATTTGCCACAAAACATGTTGCGCGTTAAAAGTATTGATTTTTATGCGTTTTTGAAATTTCTAATACTTTTTGGACTTCAAGTTTTATTACAACTTGCCATCTTGATATTTATAAATTAAAATTAGAACTAATAGTTTATTATTAGGTAACCAACAGTAAAATATACAAAACATGGTACATAAAATTATTGATTTTAATAATTTTTTAAACGTCCTTAGCTTTTATGGACATGAAGCTTCGAAAAAAATTGTTGTCAGTTTCGTATGTTAAAATTAAGCCTCCTAATTTGATTAAAACGGTTATGAAACCAGTATAATAATATGTATTGTTTATATTATGTATTTCATGGCAATACCATTCGAAACGCATTTTAAAAAGGTAAATTAGTCCAACAGATACATAAAATATGAGTAGTTAATGCGCAAGCGTGGAAACCATTTATAATGAACAGGATAGGCGGATATATCATTCTATTGGCGAACAAAATGGCCGATTTCGCCACAAAACCTGTTACGCCTTTAAAGTATTGATTTTATTGCTTTTTTAAAATGTCTAATACTTTTTGGTCTTCAAGTTTTATTACAACTTGCCATCTTGATATTTATCAATTAAAATTAGAACCAATAGTTTATTATTAGAAAACCAACAGTAAAATTTACAAAAAATGGTACATACAATTATTGATTTTAATAATTTATTAAACGTCCTTAGCTTTAATGGACATGAAGCTTCGAAAAAAATTGTTGTCAGTTTCGTATGTTAAAATTAAGCATCTTAATTTGACTAAAACGTTTATTGAATCAGTATAATAATATGTATTGTTTATATTATGTATTTCATGGCAATACCATTCGAAACGCATTATAAAATGGTAAATTAGTCCAAGAGATACATAAAATTTGAGCATTTACTGCGCAAGCGTTGAAACCTTTTATAATAAACAGGATAGGTGTATTGTCGGATATATCTTTGATTTGCTGAACAAAATGGCGGAATTTGCCACAAAACATGTTGCGCGTTAAAAGTATTGATTTTTATGCGTTTTTGAAATTTCTAATAATTTTGGACTTCAAGTTTTATTACAACTTGCCATCTTGATATTTATAAATTAAAATTAGAACTAATAGTTTATTATTAGGTAACCAACAGTAAAATATACAAAAAATGGTACATAAAATTATTGATTTTAATACTTTTTTAAACGTCCTTAGCTTTTATGGACATGAAGCTTCGAAAAAAATTGTTGTCAGTTTCGTATGTTAAAATTAAGCCTCCTAATTTGATTAAAACGGTTATGAAACCAGTATAATAATATGTATAGTTTATATTATGTATTTCATGGCAATACCATTCGAAACGCACTATAAAATGGTAAATTAGTCCAACAGATACATAAAATTTGAGCATTTACTGCGGAAGCGTGGAAACCATTTATAATGAACAGGATAGGCGGATATATCTTTGATTTGGTGAACAAAATGGCGGATTTTGCCACAAAACCTGTTACGCCTTTAAAGTATTGATTTTTATGCGTTTTTAAAATATCTAATACTTTTTGGACTTCAAGTTTTATTACAACTTGGCATCTTGATATTTATCAATTAAAATTAGAACTAATAGTTTATTATTAGAAAACCAACAGTAAAATATACAAAAAATGGTACATACAATTATTGATTTTAATACTTTTTTAAACGTCCTTAGCTTTTATGGACATAAAGCTTAGAAAAAAATTGTTGTCAGTTTCGTATGTTAAAATTAAGCCTCCTAAGTTAATTTAAACGGTTATTAAATCAGTATAATAATATGTATTGTTTATATAAAGTATTTCATGGCAATACCATTCGAAACGCATTTTAAAAAGGTAAATTAGTCCAACAGATACATAAAATTTGAGCATTTACTGCGCAAGCGTTGAAACCTTTTATAATAAACAGGATAGGTGTATTGTCGGATATATCTTTGATTTGCTGAACAAAATGGCAGATTTTGCCACAAAACCTGTTGCGCGTTAAAAGTATTGATTTTAATGCGTTTTTAAAATGTCTAATACTTTTTGGACTTCAAGTATTATTACAACTTGCCATCTTGATATTTATAAATTAAAATTAGAACTAATAGTTTATTATTATAAAACCAACAGTAAAATATACAAAAAATGGTACATAAAATTATTGATTTTATTAGTTTTTTAAACGTCCTTAGCTTTTATGGACATGAAGCTTCGAAAACAATTGTTGTCAGTTTCTTATGTTAAAATTAAGCCTCCTAATTTGATTAAAACGGTTATGAAACCAGTATAATAATATGTATTGTTTATATTATGTATTTCATGGCAATACCATTCGAAACGCATTTTAAAAAGGTAAATTAGTCCAACAGATACATAAAATTTGAGCATTTACTGCGCAAGCGTTGAAACCTTTTATAATAAACAGGATAGGTGTATTGTCGGATATATCTTTGATTTGCTGAACAAAATGGCGGAATTTGCCACAAAACATGTTGCGCGTTAAAAGTATTGATTTTTATGCGTTTTTGAAATTTCTAATACTTTTTGGACTTCATGTTTTATTACAACTTGCCATCTTGATATTTATAAATTAAAATTAGAACTAATAGTTTATTATTAGGTAACCAACAGTAAAATATACAAAACATGGTACATAAAATTATTGATTTTAATAATTTTTTAAACGTCCTTAGCTTTTATGGACATGAAGCTTCGATAAAAATTGTTGTCAGTTTCGTATGTTAAAATTAAGCCTCCTAATTTGATTAAAACGGTTATGAAACCAGTATAATAATATGTATTGTTTATATTATGTATTTCATGGCAATACCATTCGAAACGCATTTTAAAAAGGTAAATTAGTCCAACAGATACATAAAATATGAGTAGTTAATGCGCAAGCGTGGAAACCATTTATAATGAACAGGATAGGCGGATATATCATTCTATTGGCGAACAAAATGGCCGATTTCGCCACAAAACCTGTTACGCCTTTAAAGTATTGATTTTATTGCTTTTTTAAAATGTCTAATACTTTTTGGTCTTCAAGTTTTATTACAACTTGCCATCTTGATATTTATCAATTAAAATTAGAACCAATAGTTTATTATTAGAAAACCAACAGTAAAATATACAAAAAATGGTACATACAATTATTTGTTTTAATACTTTTTAAACGTCCTTAGCTTTAATGGACATGAAGCTTCGAAAAAAATTGTTGTCAGTTTCGTATGTTAAAATTAAGCATCTTAAATTGATTAAAACGGTTATGAAACCAATATAATAATATGTATTGTTTATATTATGTATTTCATGGCAATACCATTCGAAACGCACTATAAAAAGGTAAATTAGTCCAACAGATACATAAAATTTGAGCATTTACTGCGCAAGCGTGGAAACCATTTATAATGAACAGGATAGGCGGATATATCTTTGATTTGGTGAACAAAATGGCGGATTTTGCCACAAAACCTGTTACGCCTTTAAAGTATTGATTTTTATGCGTTTTTAAAATATCTAATACTTTTTGGACTTCAAGTTTTATTACAACTTGGCATCTTGATATTTATCAATTAAAATTAGAACTAATAGTTTATTATTAGAAAACCAACAGTAAAATATACAAAAAATGGTACATACAATTATTGATTTTAATACTTTTTTAAACGTCCTTAGCTTTTATGGACATGAAGCTTAGAAAAAAATTGTTGTCAGTTTCGTATGTTAAAATTAAGCCTCCTAAGTTAATTTAAACGGTTATTAAATCAGTATAATAATATGTATTGTTTATATAAAGTATTTCATGGCAATACCATTCGAAACGCATTTTAAAAAGGTAAATTAGTCCAACAGATACATAAAATTTGAGCATTTACTGCGCAAGCGTTGAAACCTTTTATAATAAACAGTATAGGTGTATTGTCGGATATATCTTTGATTTGCTGAACAAAATGGCAGATTTTGCCACAAAACCTGTTGCGCGTTAAAAGTATTGATTTTAATGCGTTTTTAAAATGTCTAATAATTTTTGGACTTCAAGTATTATTACAACTTGCCATCTTGATATTTATAAATTAAAATTAGAACTAATAGTTTATTATTATAAAACCAACAGTAAAATATACAAAAAATGGTACATAAAATTATTGATTTTATTACTTTTTTAAAAGTCCTTAGCTTTTATGGACATGAAGCTTCGAAAACAATTGTTGTCAGTTTCTTATGTTAAAATTAAGCCTCCTAATTTGATTAAAACGGTTATGAAACCAGTATAATAATATGTATTGTTTATATTATGTATTTCATGGCAATACCATTCGAAACGCATTTTAAAAAGGTAAATTAGTCCAACAGATTCATAAAATATGAGTATTTAATGCGCAAGCGTGGAAACCATTTATAATGAACAGGATAGGCGGATATATCATTCTATTGGCGAACAAAATGGCGGATTTCGCCACAAAACCTGTTACGCCTTTAAAGTATTGATTTTATTGCTTTTTTTAAATGTCTAATACTTTTTGGTCTTCAAGTTTTATTACAACTTGCCATCTTGATATTTATCAATTAAAATTAGAACCAATAGTTTATTATTAGAAAACCAACAGTAAAATATACAAAAAATGGTACATACAATTATTTGTTTTTATACTTTTTAAACGTCCTTAGCTTTAATGGACATGAAGCTTCGAAAAAAATTGTTGTCAGTTTCGTATGTTAAAATTAAGCATCTTAATTTGACTAAAACGTTTATTGAATCAGTATAATAATATGTATTGTTTATATTATGTATTTCATGGCAATACCATTCGAAACGCATTTTAAAAAGGTAAATTATTCCAACAGATACATAAAATATGAGTATTTAATGCGCAAGCGTGGAAACCATTTATAATGAACAGGATAGGCGGATATATCTTTGATTTGGTGAACAAAATGGCGGATTTTGCCACAAAACCTGTTACGCCTTTAAAGTATTGATTTTATTGCTTTTTTAAAATGTCTAATACTTTTTGGTCTTCAAGTTTTATTACAACTTGCCATCTTGATATTTATCAATTAAAATTAGAACCAATAGTTTATTATTAGAAAACCAACAGTAAAATATACAAAAAATGGTACATACAATTATTTGTTTTAATACTTTTTAAACGTCCTTAGCTTTAATGGACATGAAGCTTCGAAAAAAATTGTTGTCAGTTTCGTATGTTAAAATTAAGCATCTTAAATTGATTAAAACGGTTATGAAACCAATATAATAATATGTATTGTTTATATTATGTATTTCATGGCAATACCATTCGAAACGCATTTTAAAAAGGTAAATTAGTCCAACAGATACATAAAATATGAGCATTTACTGCGCAAGCGTTGAAACCTTTTATAATAAACAGGATAGGTGTATTGTCGGATATATCTTTGATTTGCTGAACAAAATGGTGGTTTTTGCCACAAAACCTGTTACGCGTTAAAAGTATTGATTTTTATGCGTTTTTAAAATATCTAATACTTTTTGGACTTCAAGTTTTATTACAACTTGTCATCTTGATATTTATCAATTAAAATTAGAACTAATAGTTTATTATTAGAAAACCAACAGTAAAATATACAAAAAAGGGTACATAAAATTATTGATTTTAATACTTTTTTAAACGTCCTTAGCTTTTATGGACATGAAGCTTCGAAAAAAATTGTTGTCAGTTTCGTATGTTAAAATTAAGCCTCCTAATTTGATTAAAACGGTTATGAAACCAGTATAATAATATGTATTGTTTATATTATGTATTTCATGGCAATACCATTCGAAACGCATTTTAAAAAGGTAAATTAGTCCAACAGATACATAAAATATGAGTAGTTAATGCGCAAGCGTGGAAACCATTTATAATGAACAGGATAGGCGGATATATCATTCTATTGGCGAACAAAATGGCGGATTTCACCACAAAACCTGTTACGCCTTTAAAGTATTGATTTTATTGCTTTTTTAAAATGTCTAATACTTTTTGGTCTTCAAGTTTTATTACAACTTGCCATCTTGATATTTATCAATTAAAATTAGAACCAATAGTTTATTATTAGAAAACCAACAGTAAAATTTACAAAAAATGGTACATACAATTATTGATTTTAATAATTTATTAAACGTCCTTAGCTTTAATGGACATGAAGCTTCGAAAAAAATTGTTGTCAGTTTCGTATGTTAAAATTAAGCATCTTAATTTGACTAAAACGTTTATTGAATCAGTATAATAATATGTATTGTTTATATTATGTATTTCATGGCAATACCATTCGAAACGCATTATAAAATGGTAAATTAGTCCAAGAGATACATAAAATTTGAGCATTTACTGCGCAAGCGTTGAAACCTTTTATAATAAACAGGATAGGTGTATTGTCGGATATATCTTTGATTTGCTGAACAAAATGGCGGAATTTGCCACAAAACATGTTGCGCGTTAAAAGTATTGATTTTTATGCGTTTTTGAAATTTCTAATACTTTTTGGACTTCAAGTTTTATTACAACTTGCCATCTTGATATTTATAAATTAAAATTAGAACTAATAGTTTATTATTAGGTAACCAACAGTAAAATATACAAAACATGGTACATAAAATTATTGATTTTAATAATTTTTTAAACGTCCTTAGCTTTTATGGACATGAAGCTTCGAAAAAAATTGTTGTCAGTTTCGTATGTGAAAATTAAGCCTCCTAATTTGATTAAAACGGTTATGAAACCAGTATAATAATATGTATTGTTTTTATTATGTATTTCATGGCAATACCATTCGAAACGCATTTTAAAAAGGTAAATTAGTCCAACAGATACATAAAATATGAGTAGTTAATGCGCAAGCGTGGAAACCATTTATAATGAACAGGATAGGCGGATATATCATTCTATTGGCGAACAAAATGGCCGATTTCGCCACAAAACCTGTTACGCCTTTAAAGTATTGATTTTAATGCGTTTTTAAAATGTCTAATACTTTTTGGACTTCAAGTATTATTACAACTTGCCATCTTGATATTTATAAATTAAAATTAGAACTAATAGTTTATTATTAGAAAACCAACAGTAAAATATACAAAAAATGGTACATAAAATTATTGATTTTATTAGTTTTTTAAACGTCCTTAGCTTTTATGGACATGAAGCTTCGAAAACAATTGTTGTCAGTTTCTTATGTTAAAATTAAGCCTCCTAATTTGATTAAAACGGTTATGAAACCAGTATAATAATATGTATTGTTTATATTATGTATTTCATGGCAATACCATTCGAAACGCATTTTAAAAAGGTAAATTAGTCCAACAGATACATAAAATTTGAGCATTTACTGCGCAAGCGTTGAAACCTTTTATAATAAACAGGATAGGTGTATTGTCGGATATATCTTTGATTTGCTGAACAAAATGGCGGAATTTGCCACAAAACATGTTGCGCGTTAAAAGTATTGATTTTTATGCGTTTTTGAAATTTCTAATACTTTTTGGACTTCAAGTTTTATTACAACTTGCCATCTTGATATTTATAAATTAAAATTAGAACTAATAGTTTATTATTAGGTAACCAACAGTAAAATATACAAAACATGGTACATAAAATTATTGATTTTAATAATTTTTTAAACGTCCTTAGCTTTTATGGACATGAAGCTTCGAAAAAAATTGTTGTCAGTTTCGTATGTTAAAATTAAGCCTCCTAATTTGATTAAAACGGTTATGAAACCAGTATAATAATATGTATTGTTTATATTATGTATTTCATGGCAATACCATTCGAAACACATTTTAAAAAGGTAAATTAGTCCAACAGATACATAAAATATGAGTAGTTAATGCGCAAGCGTGGAAACCATTTATAATGAACAGGATAGGCGGATATATCATTCTATTGGCGAACAAAATGGCCGATTTCGCCACAAAACCTGTTACGCCTTTAAAGTATTGATTTTATTGCTTTTTTAAAATGTCTAATACTTTTTGGTCTTCAAGTTTTATTACAACTTGCCATCTTGATATTTATCAATTAAAATTAGAACTAATAGTTTATTATTAGAAAACCAACAGTAAAATATACAAAAAATGGTACATACAATTATTTGTTTTAATACTTTTTAAACGTCCTTAGCTTTTATGGACATGAAGCTTCGAAAAAAATTGTTGTCAGTTTCGTATGTTAAAATTAAGCCTCCTAATTTGATTAAAACGGTTATGAAACCAGTATAATAATATGTATTGTTTATATTATGTATTTCATGGCAATACCATTCGAAACGCACTATAAAAAGGTAAATTAGTCCAACAGATACATAAAATTTGAGCATTTACTGCGCAAGCGTGGAAACCATTTATAATGAACAGGATAGGCGGATATATCTTTGATTTGGTGAACAAAATGGCGGATTTTGCCACAAAACCTGTTACGCCTTTAAAGTATTGATTTTTATGCGTTTTTAAAATATCTAATACTTTTTGGACTTCAAGTTTTATTACAACTTGGCATCTTGATATTTATCAATTAAAATTAGAACTAATAGTTTATTATTAGAAAACCAACAGTAAAATATACAAAAAATGGTACATACAATTATTGATTTTAATACTTTTTTAAACGTCCTTAGCTTTTATGGACATGAAGCTTAGAAAAAAATTGTTGTCAGTTTCGTATGTTAAAATTAAGCCTCCTAAGTTAATTTAAACGGTTATTAAATCAGTATAATAATATGTATTGTTTATATAAAGTATTTCATGGCAATACCATTCGAAACGCATTTTAAAAAGGTAAATTAGTCCAACAGATACATAAAATTTGAGCATTTACTGCGCAAGCGTTGAAACCTTTTATAATAAACAGTATAGGTGTATTGTCGGATATATCTTTGATTTGCTGAACAAAATGGCAGATTTTGCCACAAAACCTGTTGCGCGTTAAAAGTATTGATTTTAATGCGTTTTTAAAATGTCTAATACTTTTTGGACTTCAAGTATTATTACAACTTGCCATCTTGATATTTATAAATTAAAATTAGAACTAATAGTTTATTATTATAAAACCAACAGTAAAATATACAAAAAATGGTACATAAAATTATTGATTTTATTACTTTTTTAAAAGTCCTTAGCTTTTATGGACATGAAGCTTCGAAAACAATTGTTGTCAGTTTCTTATGTTAAAATTAAGCCTCCTAATTTGATTAAAACGGTTATGAAACCAGTATAATAATATGTATTGTTTATATTATGTATTTCATGGCAATACCATTCGAAACGCATTTTAAAAAGGTAAATTAGTCCAACAGGCACATAAAATATGAGTATTTAATGCGCAAGCGTGGAAACCATTTATAATGAACAGGATAGGCGGATATATCATTCTATTGGCGAACAAAATGGCGGATTTCGCCACAAAACCTGTTACGCCTTTAAAGTATTGATTTTATTGCTTTTTTAAAATGTCTAATACTTTTTGGTCTTCAAGTTTTATTACAACTTGCCATCTTGATATTTATCAATTAAAATTAGAACCAATAGTTTATTATTAGAAAACCAACAGTAAAATATACAAAAAATGGTACATACAATTATTTGTTTTAATACTTTTTAAACGTCCTTAGCTTTAATGGACATGAAGCTTCGAAAAAAATTGTTGTCAGTTTCGTATGTTAAAATTAAGCATCTTAATTTGACTAAAACGTTTATTGAATCAGTATAATAATATGTATTGTTTATATTATGTATTTCATGGCAATACCATTCGAAACGCATTTTAAAAAGGTAAATTATTCCAACAGATATATAAAATATGAGTATTTAATGCGCAAGCGTGGAAACCATTTATAATGAACAGGATAGGCGGATATATCTTTGATTTGGTGAACAAAATGGCGGATTTTGCCACAAAACCTGTTACGCCTTTAAAGTATTGATTTTATTGCTTTTTTAAAATGTCTAATACTTTTTGGTCTTCAAGTTTTATTACAACTTGCCATCTTGATATTTATCAATTAAAATTAGAACCAATAGTTTATTATTAGAAAACCAACAGTAAAATATACAAAAAATGGTACATACAATTATTTGTTTTAATACTTTTTAAACGTCCTTAGCTTTAATGGACATGAAGCTTAGAAAAAATTGTTGTCAGTTTCGTATGTTAAAATTAAGCATCTTAAATTGATTAAAACGGTTATGAAACCAATATAATAATATGTATTGTTTATATTATGTATTTCATGGCAATACCATTCGAAACGCATTTTAAAAAGGTAAATTAGTCCAACAGATACATAAAATATGAGCATTTACTGCGCAAGCGTTGAAACCTTTTATAATAAACAGGATAGGTGTATTGTCGGATATATCTTTGATTTGCTGAACAAAATGGTGGTTTTTGCCACAAAACCTGTTACGCGTTAAAAGTATTGATTTTTATGCGTTTTTAAAATATCTAATACTTTTTGGACTTCAAGTTTTATTACAACTTGTCATCTTGATATTTATCAATTAAAATTAGAACTAATAGTTTATTATTAGAAAACCAACAGTAAAATATACAAAAAAGGGTACATAAAATTATTGATTTTAATACTTTTTTAAACGTCCTTAGCTTTTATGGATATGAAGCTTAGAAAAAAATTGTTGTCAGTTTCGTATGTTAAAATTAAGCATCTTAAATTGATTAAAACGGTTATGAAACCAGTATAATAATATGTATTGTTTATATTATGTATTTCATGGCAATACCATTCGAAACGCACTATAAAAAGGTAAATTAGTCCAACAGATACATAAAATTTGAGCATTTACTGCGCAAGCGTGGAAACCATTTATAATGAACAGGATAGGCGGATATATCATTCTATTGGCGAACAAAATGGCGGATTTCACCACAAAACCTGTTACGCCTTTAAAGTATTGATTTTATTGCTTTTTTAAAATGTCTAATACTTTTTGGTCTTCAAGTTTTATTACAACTTGCCATCTTTATATTTATCAATTAAAATTAGAACCAATAGTTTATTATTAGAAAACCAACAGTAAAATTTACAAAAAATGGTACATACAATTATTGATTTTAATAATTTATTAAACGTCCTTAGCTTTAATGGACATGAAGCTTCGAAAAAAATTGTTGTCAGTTTCGTATGTTAAAATTAAGCATCTTAATTTGACTAAAACGTTTATTGAATCAGTATAATAATATGTATTGTTTATATTATGTATTTCATGGCAATACCATTCGAAACGCATTATAAAATGGTAAATTAGTCCAAGAGATACATAAAATTTGAGCATTTACTGCGCAAGCGTTGAAACCTTTTATAATAAACAGGATAGGTGTATTGTCGGATATATCTTTGATTTGCTGAACAAAATGGCGGAATTTGCCACAAAACATGTTGCGCGTTAAAAGTATTGATTTTTATGCGTTTTTGAAATTTCTAATACTTTTTGGACTTCAAGTTTTATTACAACTTGCCATCTTGATATTTATAAATTAAAATTAGAACTAATAGATTATTATTAGGTAACCAACAGTAAAATATACAAAAAATGGTACATAAAATTATTGATTTTAATACTTTTTTAAACGTCCTTAGCTTTTATGGACATGAAGCTTCGAAAAAAATTGTTGTCAGTTTCGTATGTTAAAATTAAGCCTCCTAATTTGATTAAAACGGTTATGAAACCAGTATAATAATATGTATAGTTTATATTATGTATTTCATGGCAATACCATTCGAAACGCACTATAAAATGGTAAATTAGTCCAACAGATACATAAAATTTGAGCATTTACTGCGGAAGCGTGGAAACCATTTATAATGAACAGGATAGGCGGATATATCTTTGATTTGGTGAACAAAATGGCGGATTTTGCCACAAAACCTGTTACGCCTTTAAAGTATTGATTTTTATGCGTTTTTAAAATATCTAATACTTTTTGGACTTCAAGTTTTATTACAACTTGGCATCTTGATATTTATCAATTAAAATTAGAACTAATAGTTTATTATTAGAAAACCAACAGTAAAATATACAAAAAATGGTACATACAATTATTGATTTTAATACTTTTTTAAACGTCCTTAGCTTTTATGGACATAAAGCTTAGAAAAAAATTGTTGTCAGTTTCGTATGTTAAAATTAAGCCTCCTAAGTTAATTTAAACGGTTATTAAATCAGTATAATAATATGTATTGTTTATATAAAGTATTTCATGGCAATACCATTCGAAACGCATTTTAAAAAGGTAAATTAGTCCAACAGATACATAAAATTTGAGCATTTACTGCGCAAGCGTTGAAACCTTTTATAATAAACAGGATAGGTGTATTGTCGGATATATCTTTGATTTGCTGAACAAAATGGCAGATTTTGCCACAAAACCTGTTGCGCGTTAAAAGTATTGATTTTAATGCGTTTTTAAAATGTCTAATACTTTTTGGACTTCAAGTATTATTACAACTTGCCATCTTGATATTTATAAATTAAAATTAGAACTAATAGTTTATTATTATAAAACCAACAGTAAAATATACAAAAAATGGTACATAAAATTATTGATTTTATTAGTTTTTTAAACGTCCTTAGCTTTTATGGACATGAAGCTTCGAAAACAATTGTTGTCAGTTTCTTATGTTAAAATTAAGCCTCCTAATTTGATTAAAACGGTTATGAAACCAGTATAATAATATGTATTGTTTATATTATGTATTTCATGGCAATACCATTCGAAACGCATTTTAAAAAGGTAAATTAGTCCAACAGATACATAAAATTTGAGCATTTACTGCGCAAGCGTTGAAACCTTTTATAATAAACAGGATAGGTGTATTGTCGGATATATCTTTGATTTGCTGAACAAAATGGCGGAATTTGCCACAAAACATGTTGCGCGTTAAAAGTATTGATTTTTATGCGTTTTTGAAATTTCTAATACTTTTTGGACTTCAAGTTTTATTACAACTTGCCATCTTGATATTTATAAATTAAAATTAGAACTAATAGTTTATTATTAGGTAACCAACAGTAAAATATACAAAACATGGTACATAAAATTATTGATTTTAATAATTTTTTAAACGTCCTTAGCTTTTATGGACATGAAGCTTCGAAAAAAATTGTTGTCAGTTTCGTATGTTAAAATTAAGCCTCCTAATTTGATTAAAACGGTTATGAAACCAGTATAATAATATGTATTGTTTTTATTATGTATTTCATGGCAATACCATTCGAAACGCATTTTAAAAAGGTAAATTAGTCCAACAGATACATAAAATATGAGTAGTTAATGCGCAAGCGTGGAAACCATTTATAATGAACAGGATAGGCGGATATATCATTCTATTGGCGAACAAAATGGCCGATTTCGCCACAAAACCTGTTACGCCTTTAAAGTATTGATTTTATTGCTTTTTTAAAATGTCTAATACTTTTTGGTCTTCAAGTTTTATTACAACTTGCCATCTTGATATTTATCAATTAAAATTAGAACCAATAGTTTATTATTAGAAAACCAACAGTAAAATATACAAAAAATGGTACATACAATTATTGATTTTAATAATTAGCTTTTATGGACATGAAGCTTCGAAAACAATTGTTGTCAGTTTCTTATGTTTAAATTAAGCCTCCTAATTTGATTAAAACGGTTATGAAACCAGTATAATAATATGTATTGTTTATATTATGTATTTCATGGCAATACCATTCGAAACGCATTTTAAAAAGGTAAATTAGTCCAACAGATACATAAAATATGAGTATTTAATGCGCAAGCGTGGAAACCATTTATAATGAACAGGATAGGCGGATATATCATTCTATTGGCGAACAAAATGGCGGATTTCGCCACAAAACCTGTTACGCCTTTAAAGTATTGATTTTATTGCTTTTTTAAAATGTCTAATACTTTTTGGTCTTCAAGTTTTATTACAACTTGCCATCTTGATATTTATCAATTAAAATTAGAACCAATAGTTTATTATTAGAAAACCAACAGTAAAATATACAAAAAATGGTACATACAATTATTTGTTTTAATACTTTTTAAACGTCCTTAGCTTTAATGGACATGAAGCTTCGAAAAAAATTGTTGTCAGTTTCGTATGTTAAAATTAAGCATCTTAATTTGACTAAAACGTTTATTGAATCAGTATAATAATATGTATTGTTTATATTATGTATTTCATGGCAATACCATTCGAAACGCATTTTAAAAAGGTAAATTATTCCAACAGATACATAAAATATGAGTATTTAATGCGCAAGCGTGGAAACCATTTATAATGAACAGGATAGGCGGATATATCTTTGATTTGGTGAACAAAATGGCGGATTTTGCCACAAAACCTGTTACGCCTTTAAAGTATTGATTTTATTGCTTTTTTAAAATGTCTAATACTTTTTGGTCTTCAAGTTTTATTACAACTTGCCATCTTGATATTTATCAATTAAAATTAGAACCAATAGTTTATTATTAGAAAACCAACAGTAAAATATACAAAAAATGGTACATACAATTATTTGTTTTAATACTTTTTAAACGTCCTTAGCTTTAATGGACATGAAGCTTCGAAAAAAATTGTTGTCAGTTTCGTATGTTAAAATTAAGCATCTTAAATTGATTAAAACGGTTATGAAACCAATATAATAATATGTATTGTTTATATTATGTATTTCATGGCAATACCATTCGAAACGCATTTTAAAAAGGTAAATTAGTCCAACAGATACATAAAATATGAGCATTTACTGCGCAAGCGTTGAAACCTTTTATAATAAACAGGATAGGTGTATTGTCGGATATATCTTTGATTTGCTGAACAAAATGGTGGTTTTTGCCACAAAACCTGTTACGCGTTAAAAGTATTGATTTTTATGCGTTTTTAAAATATCTAATACTTTTTGGACTTCAAGTTTTATTACAACTTGTCATCTTGATATTTATCAATTAAAATTAGAACTAATAGTTTATTATTAGAAAACCAACAGTAAAATATACAAAAAAGGGTACATAAAATTATTGATTTTAATACTTTTTTAAACGTCCTTAGCTTTTATGGATATGAAGCTTAGAAAAAAATTGTTGTCAGTTTCGTATGTTAAAATTAAGCATCTTAAATTGATTAAAACGGTTATGAAACCAGTATAATAATATGTATTGTTTATATTATGTATTTCATGGCAATACCATTCGAAACGCATTTTTAAAAGGTAAATTAGTCCAACAGATACATAAAATATGAGTATTTAATGCGCAAGCGTGGAAACCATTTATAATGAACAGGATAGGCAGATATATCTTTGATTTGGTGAACAAAATGGCGGATTTTGCCACAAAACCTGTTACGCCTTTAAAGTATTGAGTTTTATGCGTTTTTAAAATATCTAATACTTTTTGGACTTCAAGTTTTATTACAACTTGCCATCATGATATTTATCAATTAAAATTAGAACTAATAGTTTATTATTAGAAAACCAACAGTACAATATATAAAAAACTAGCTGACCCGGCCACGCGTTGCTGTGGCTAAAGTTTTTGTTATATCTTAATATATATAAATCTCGTGTCACAATGTTTGTCTTCAATGGACGGCTGAACCACTTAACCGATTATAATAAAATTTGAACACCATGTGCAGTTCGATGTGCACTTGAGAGATAGGATAGTTTAAATCTCAAATTATAGTCGCAATTTTAATTTATCGCTAATTTTTTGTCCGTTATTATTTGGCAGTCATAAAACTGACAGATGTCGATACCTTTCGACTGGGTTGATGGCGCTAATGTCTGTTATTATTTGACAGTGACAGTTATTCGACGCAAACGTATTAAAAGAGCCCATCAGTTGGCAAAACAAATTGAATCAAGAAATCTAGCTCAAAGAATCAGGACAGCAGGTCATGCACAAGAAACTCAAGAACAGTGTAACGAACGTCTTCAAGAGAATATCATAAGAACAAGAAAATTATTATTTTCAGTCAAATGCCACCGAAAAAATCTAACCTCAACAACGCGAGCTGCAAAGGGACACGACGCAAACGTGTTGAAAGAGCTCAGCAATTACCAGAACAAATCGAACCAAGAAATGCAGCACAAAGAATCAGGACTGCAGAAAGTCGTGCACGAGAATCTCAAGAACAGTGTGACGAACGTCTGCAACAGAATATTACGAGAACAAGAGCGGCACGAAAACGAAACATAGCTACAGTACGAGTACTAGATCGACAAAGGCAACGGATCAGCCGCTCATTAACACGTGCATCATTCGTTCGGCTTGCCTTTGAATATGCACCAGATATTAACTACTCAGCGCATTCAAAAACTGCTATCGGTGGAATGGATATAGTATGTCAATATTGTCAGGCATTGAAATTTCGGAATGAAGCAGCCGGCATGTGCTGCGCATCAGGAAAAGTTGTGCTGTCACCTCTACCCGCTCCGCCGGAGCCTTTATTATCCCTTCTTACTGGCAATTCAGATGATTCCAAATTATTTTTGCGTAAGATACGCAAATTTAATTCTTGCTTCCAAATGACGTCATTTGGGGCAACTAAAATTTGCGATCGTGCATCCGATGGACGTAATTTTGAAACTACATTCAAAATTCAAGGCCAGGTGTACCATAAAATCGGATCACTGATGCCAATGCCTGATAACAATCCGAAATTTCTTCAAATTTATTTTATGGGCGATTGTGAAGAGCGCGTGACGACTCGGTGCCTGTATAATTTTATTGAACAAGCAGAGGAAAGAGCAATTGTGATATTATTGGAAAATTTTTTAGAAGATCACAATCAACTAATTCAATTGATCAAAAGAGTTTCGCCACGACTGCAAAATGACAATTATCAAATCGTCATAAAAGCCGACAAAGTACCATTAGGTGAACATGCTGGTAGATTCAACGCTCCAACTGTTGATGAGGTTGCTGTTATCATGGTTGGTGATCCAGTTGACAAAAGATCTATAAACATTACACGGCGAGACAACACTGTCAGTACGATTTCGGATCTACACCGTTCATATGACGCACTACAATATCCATTGATATTTTGGCAAGGACAAGATGAATATCACCTTAATATCAAACAGTATGATCCAAATACCGGTAAATTTGACAATTATCTATTTACATTCATACTGTATGTATAGATTTTAATTTCGTATTGCATTTTATTTTTTATTTTTTTAGGTGATTACAGAAATAATAAAGTTAGCTCAATGAACTACTACGCACACCGAATAATGGTTAGACAACATCAAGACAATTATATCCTTCGATATCGTCAGCTGTTCCATCAATACATTGTTGATATGTATGCTAAGGTCGAAAGCGAACGCTTGCGATTCCTTCGATTCAACCAGGCAAAACTACGATCGGAAGAATATATTCACTTACGAGATGCTGTTGCTGGAAACATCGATGGAAATTTAAATCCCAATGACATCGGTAATGCTTTCATTTTACCTTCAAGCTACATCGGCAGTCCACGGAACATGCAGGAATACATACAAGATGACTTACGTACGTCATTACGGCCGACCGGATTTATTTATTACATTCACATGTAATCCGAATTGGGAAGAGATACAAACTTTACTATTGCCAGGACAACAAGCCATTCATCGTCATGATTTAACTGCACGTGTGTTTAAACAAAAATTGAAATCCTTAATTGATTTTATTGTAAAATATACAATTTTTGGTATCACACGTTGTTGGTTGTATACGATAGAGTGGCAAAAGCGAGGTTTGCCTCATGCCCACATTTTGGTTTGGCTTAAAGATAGAATCCGTCCTGAAGAAATTGATCAAATAATTTCAGCCGAAATTCCAGACCCATTAATTGATCAAGAATTATTTGATATTGTCACCAAACACATGATCCATGGGCCATGCGGTGTTTTCAACATGACGTCACCGTGCATGGAAAATGGAAAATGTAAAAAAAACTTCCCAAAGCCGCATACGAATGACACGATCACGGATATTGATGGTTATCCAATGTATCGCCGCAGAAGTACTGAGAATGGTGGCCACACATTTACAATGCGACTGCCGAACTTTCCAAATCAAGTTGAGTTTGATAATCAGTGGGTGGTACCATACTCACCACTACTTTCAAAAACTTACAAAGCTCATATCAATGTTGAGCTTTGCAGTTCTGTTAAATCAATTAAGTATATTTGTAAATATGTAAACAAAGGCAGTGATTTGGCCATATTTGAAGTAAAAAACATAAATAAAAATGACGAAATAGCACGATACCAAATGGGCAGATACATTAGCAGCAATGAAGCTATTTGGCATATTCTCAGCTTTCCCATCCACGAAAGAGATCCTGCTGTCCAACATCTGGCAATACATCTTGAAAACGGTCAACGTGTATACTTCACTGAAGAAAATGTTCTCCAAAGAGCGTTCGAAGCTCCGAAAACGACTCTAACTGAATTTTTTACATTGTGTCAAAAACCTGATGTTTTTGGCCAATTCGCGAAGACATTGGTGTATGGTGATGTTCCACGTTATTTCACATGGAACAAATCCAGTAAAAAATGGGAGCCACGGAAACAAGGAAAACCACATCCTTCCATTACAGGCATATTCAAAGCTAAGACATTGGGGAGACTTTACACGGTACATCCAAAGCAACGTGAGTGCTTCTATTTACGTTTGTTATTGGTGAATGTTCCCGGACCAACGTCTTTTGAATTTTTACGAACAGCTAATGGTCGAGTATTCAATACATACCAGGATGCATGTCGTGAACTGCAATTGCTAGAAGACGATAACCATTGGGACTTAACGCTTGCTGATGCTGCGTTGACATCAACACCGAATAACATTCGTCAGTTGTTTGCAATTATTTTGACGACATGTTATCCCTCGCAAGCACAAACTTTGTGGGAAAAATATAAAAATTGTATGACAGAAGACATCTTGCACCGAATTAGACAAACAAATCAATGCCAAAACATAGATTATACACCAGAGATGTACAATGAAGCATTGGTCTTGATCGAGGATTTATGTGTTCTTATTTCAAATTTACCACTTAATCATTATGGTATGCCATCACCTAATCGTCCAGCCACCGACTTAGTCAATACCGATTTACAACGAGAAAATCAATATGACCATGGAAGTTTAGCAACAATTATCATGAACAGTGAACCATTACTGACAGCAGAACAAAAAATTATTTATGATCGGATTATGCTGGCTGTTGCTGCTGAACAAGGCGGTTTTTTTTTCTTGGATGCACCCGGTGGAACCGGTAAGACATTTTTAATATCGTTGATTCTTGCCAAAATACGGTCGCAACAAAAAATCGCATTAGCATTAGCATCGTCAGGCATTGCGGCTACTTTACTGGATGGTGGGCGAACAGCACATTCAACATTCAAGCTGCCATTGGACGTTCATAATAAACCAGATGCAATGTGTAACATCAAAAAGAATAGTGGAATAGCTGCAGTGTTGCGGAAGAGTTCTATAATAATTTGGGATAAGTGCACAATGGCACACAAATATTCACTTGAAGCATTAAACAGAACTATGCAAGATTTAAACAGCAATAATAAACTTTTCGGTGGTGCTATCTTACTTTTGTCTGGTGATTTCCGGCAGACCTTACCGGTTATACCTCGCTCTACTTTCGCGGATGAGATTAATGCATGTTTGAAACAATCATTCTTATGGCGAAGTGTTGAAACACTTCGATTGACCATAAATATGCGAGTACAATTGCAAAAAGATCCATCAGCACTAATATTTTCCGAACAACTACTAGATATTGGGAACGGTAAAATAAAACTGCAACCAAATACGCAATGCATTAAACTACCAGACAATTTTTGCACTGTTGTTCAGGATAAAACTGAATTGATTCAGAGTATTTTCCCGGATATACAGAATAATTATTTGAATCATGAATGGCTTAGTCAACGGGCGATTTTGGCAGCCAAAAACGTTGATGTTGACGAAATTAACTTCCAGATACAACAGTTGTTACCAGGCGATCTGATGTCTTTTAAATCAATCGATACTGTTGTTGATGAAAATGAAAGTGTAAATTTTCCGATTGAATTTTTAAATTCATTAGATATCCCTGGAATGCCACCACATAATCTTCGATTAAAGATTGGTTCACCTATTATTCTCCTCCGTAATTTGAATCCACCTCAATTATGTAACGGTACGCGTTTGGTCATCAAAAAGATCACCGGAAACATTCTTGAAGCAACCATTTTGGCTGGGAAGTTTAAAGGAAAAGTGGTCCTACTGCCACGTATTCCGATGATACCATCAGATTCTACCATACCCTTCAAAAGGCTACAGTTTCCAATTCGTTTGGCTTTCGCCATGTCTATAAATAAATCTCAAGGTCAAACAATGTCCATTTGTGGTTTAGATTTGGAAAATCCATGTTTTTCTCATGGGCAACTATATGTTGCGTGTTCACGTGTTGGGAAACCGTCGGATCTATTTGTGTTAGCTAAAGACAGGTTAACCAAAAACATTGTGCACCGATTGGTGTTAAATTAAATTGAAATTGAAAGTATTTATAATTCAAAAAAAAATATATTAATGTTTAAAAGTTTAAGACTGTCTGCCTTGCCTACCTCATTCATGAGTTTAAGCGTCACATGTTATTTACTGTATTATACTGTAATATGCGATCGTGCATCCGATGGACGTAATTTTGAAAAACTACATTCAAAATTCAAGGCCAGGTGTACCATAAAATCGGATCACTGATGCCAATGCCTGATAACAATCCGAAATTTCTTCAAATTTATTTTATGGGCGATTGTGAAGAGCGCGTGACGACTCGGTGCCTGTATAATTTTATTGAACAAGCAGAGGAAAGAGCAATTGTGATATTATTGGAAAATTTTTTAGAAGATCACAATCAACTAATTCAATTGATCAAAAGAGTTTCGCCACGACTGCAAAATGACAATTATCAAATCGTCATAAAAGCCGACAAAGTACCATTAGGTGAACATGCTGGTAGATTCAACGCTCCAACTGTTGATGAGGTTGCTGTTATCATGGTTGGTGATCCAGTTGACAAAAGATCTATAAACATTACACGGCGAGACAACACTGTCAGTACGATTTCGGATCTACACCGTTCATATGACGCACTACAATATCCATTGATATTTTGGCAAGGACAAGATGAATATCACCTTAATATCAAACAGTATGATCCAAATACCGGTAAATTTGACAATTATCTATTTACATTCATACTGTATGTATAGATTTTAATTTCGTATTGCATTTTATTTTTTATTTTTTTAGGTGATTACAGAAATAATAAAGTTAGCTCAATGAACTACTACGCACACCGAATAATGGTTAGACAACATCAAGACAATTATATCCTTCGATATCGTCAGCTGTTCCATCAATACATTGTTGATATGTATGCTAAGGTCGAAAGCGAACGCTTGCGATTCCTTCGATTCAACCAGGCAAAACTACGATCGGAAGAATATATTCACTTACGAGATGCTGTTGCTGGAAACATCGATGGAAATTTAAATCCCAATGACATCGGTAATACTTACATTTTACCTTCAAGCTACATCGGCAGTCCACGGAACATGCAGGAATACATACAAGATGCGATGACTTACGTACGTCATTACGGCCGACCTGATTTATTTATTACATTCACATGTAATCCGAATTGGGAAGAGATACAAACTTTACTATTGCCAGGACAACAAGCCATTCATCGTCATGATTTAACTGCACGTGTGTTTAAACAAAAATTGAAATCCTTATCCTTAATATAACAAAAACTTTAGCCACAGCAACGCGTGGCCGGGTCAGCTAGTTACATTATAAATTATAGTAAACAATCTAAGAGGAACAATAAGAGAACATCAGTCACGGAGTCCACTATGCTTTTTCACACAGATGGTATTTGTAAAAAAATATGCTGATCTCCTTATTTGACTTTCTACTACTATAACCCTTTAGTACAATGAAATTATTTACGAATAAAGACGAAAATGTTGATGTTGGTATACAAATTCACTGGATTGAGATTTGAAGGGGAAGTACGTTGAACACAATTAATTAAAATGTTCTTACACTTGATACTAAGCAGAAATCAATAGGTAAAAAATAAATATTTATCAGATTTATTATTTCCATTTAATTTTATAACAAATATAAGTATATTACAGTATAATACAGTAAATAACATGTGACGCTTAAACTCATGAATGAGGTAGGCAAGGCAGACAGTCTTAAACTTTTAAACATTAATATCTTTTTTTTGAATTATAAATACTTTCAATTTCAATTTAATTTAACACCAATCGGTGCACAATGTTTTTGGTTAACCTGTCTTTAGCTAACACAAATAGATTCGACGGTTTCCCAACACGTGAACACGCAACATATAGTTGCCCATGAGAAAAACATGGATTTTCCAAATCTAAACCACAAATGGACATTGTTTGACCTTGAGATTTATTTATAGACATGGTGAAAGCTAAACGAATTGGAAACTGTAGCCTTTTGAAGGGTATGGTAGAATCTGATGGTATCATCGGAATACGTGGCAGCAGGACCACTTTTCCTTTAAACTTCCCAGCCAAAATGGTTGCTTCAAGAATGTTTCCGGTGATCTTTTTGATGACCAAACGCGTACCGTTACATAATTGAGGTGGATTCAAATTACGGAGGAGAATAATAGGGGAACCAATCTTTAATCGAAGATTATGTGGTGGCATTCCAGGGATATCTAATGAATTTAAAAATTCAATCGGAAAATTTACACTTTCATTTTCATCAACAACAGTATCGATTGATTTAAAAGACATCAGATCGCCTGGTAACAACTGTTGTATCTGGAAGTTAATTTCGTCAACATCAACGTTTTTGGCTGCCAAAATCGCCCTTTGACTAAGCCATTCATGATTCAAATAATTATTCTGTATATCCGGGAAAATACTCTGAATCAATTCAGTTTTATCCTGAACAACAGTGCAAAAATTGTCTGGTAGTTTAATGCATTGCGTATTTGGTTGCAGTTTTATTTTACCGTTCCCAATATCTAGTAGTTGTTCGGAAAATATTAGTGCTGATGGATCATTTTGCAATTGTACTCGCATATTTATGGTCAATCGAAGTGTTTCAACACTTCGCCATAAGAATGATTGTTTCAAACATGCATTAATCTCATCCGCGAAAGTAGAGCGAGGTATAACCGGTAAGGTCTGCCGGAAGTCACCAGACAAAAGTAAGATAGCACCACCGAAAAGTTTATTATTGCTGTTTAAATCTTGCATAGTTCTGTTTAATGCTTCAAGTGAATATTTGTGTGCCATTGTGCACTCATCCCAAATTATTATAGAACTCTTCCGCAACACTGCAGCTATTCCACTATTCTTTTTGATGTTACACATTGCATCTGGTTTATTATGAACGTCCAATGGCAGCTTGAATGTTGAATGTGCTGTTCGCCCACCATCCAGTAAAGTAGCCGCAATGCCTGACGATGCTAATGCTAATGCGATTTTTTGTTGCGACCGTATTTTGGCAAGAATCAACGATATTAAAAATGTCTTACCGGTTCCACCGGGTGCATCCAAGAAAAAAAAACCGCCTTGTTCAGCAGCAACAGCCAGCATAATCCGATCATAAATAATTTTTTGTTCTGCTGTCAGTAATGGTTCACTGTTCATGATAATTGTTGCTAAACTTCCATGGTCATATTGATTTTCTCGTTGTAAATCGGTATTGACTAAGTCGGTGGCTGGACGATTAGGTGATGGCATACCATAATGATTAAGTGGTAAATTTGAAATAAGAACACATAAATCCTCGATCAAGACCAATGCTTCATTGTACATCTCTGGTGTATAATCTATGTTTTGGCATTGATTTGTTTGTCTAATTCGGTGCAAGATGTCTTCTGTCATAGAATTTTTATATTTTTCCCACAAAGTTTGTGCTTGCGAGGGATAACATGTCGCCAAAATAATTGCAAACAACTGATGAATGTTATTCGGTGTGGATGTCAACGCAGCATCAGCAAGCGTTAAGTCCCAATGGTTATCGTCTTCTAGCAATTGCAGTTCACGACATGCATCCTGGTATGTATTGAATACTCGACCATTAGCTGTTCGTAAAAATTCAAAAGACGTTGGTCCGGGAACATTCACCAATAACAAACGTAAATAGAAGCACTCACGTTGCTTTGGATGTACCGTGTAAAGTCTCCCCAATGTCTTAGCTTTGAATATGCCTGTAATGGAAGGATGTGGTTTTCCTTGTTTCCGTGGCTCCCATTTTTTACTGGATTTGTTCCATGTGAAATAACGTGGAACATCACCATACACCAATGTCTTCGCGAATTGGCCAAAAACATCAGGTTTTTGACACAATGTAAAAAATTCAGTTAGAGTCGTTTTCGGAGCTTCGAACGCTCTTTGGAGAACATTTTCTTCAGTGAAGTATACACGTTGACCGTTTTCAAGATGTATTGCCAGATGTTGGACAGCAGGATCTCTTTCGTGGATGGGAAAGCTGAGAATATGCCAAATAGCTTCATTGCTGCTAATGTATCTGCCCATTTGGTATCGTGCTATTTCGTCATTTTTATTTATGTTTTTTACTTCAAATATGGCCAAATCACTGCCTTTGTTTACATATTTACAAATATACTTAATTGATTTAACAGAACTGCAAAGCTCAACATTGATATTAGCTTTGTAAGTTTTTGAAAGTAGTGGTGAGTATGGTACCACCCACTGATTATCAAACTCAACTTGATTTGGAAAGTTCGGCAGTCGCATTGTAAATGTGTGGCCACCATTCTCAGTACTTCTGCGGCGATACATTGGATAACCATCAATATCCGTGATCGTGTCATTCGTATGCGGCTTTGGGAAGTTTTTTTTACATTTTCCATTTTCCATGCACGGTGACGTCATGTTGAAAACACCGCATGGCCCATGGATCATGTGTTTGGTGACAATATCAAATAATTCTTGATCAATTAATGGGTCTGGAATTTCGGCTGAAATTATTTGATCGATTTCTTCAGGACGGATTCTATCTTTAAGCCAAACCAAAATGTGGGCATGAGGCAAACCTCGCTTTTGCCACTCTATCGTATACAGCCAACAACGTGTGATACCAAAAATTGTATATTTAACAATAAAATCAATTAAGGATTTCAATTTTTGTTTAAACACACGTGCAGTTAAATCATGACGATGAATGGCTTGTTGTCCTGGCAATAGTAAAGTTTGTATCTCTTCCCAATTCGGATTACATGTGAATGTAATAAATAAATCCGGTCGGCCGTAATGACGTACGTAAGTCATCGCATCTTGTATGTATTCCTGCATGTTCCGTGGACTGCCGATGTAGCTTGAAGGTAAAATGAAAGCATTACCGATGTCATTGGGATTTAAATTTCCATCGATGTTTCCAGCAACAGCATCTCGTAAGTGAATATATTATTCCGATCGTAGTTTTGACGTTTGCGTTTTGACGTTTGCCGCTCGCGTTGTTGAGGTTAGATTTTTTCGGTGGCATTTGACTGAAAATAATAATTTTCTTGTTCTTATGATATTCTCTTGAAGACGTTCGTTACACTGTTCTTGAGATTCTTGTGCATGACCTGCTGTCCTGATTCTTTGAGCTGGATTTCTTGATTCAATTTGTTCTGCCAACTGATGGGCTCTTTTAATACGTTTGCGTCGAATAACTGTCACTGTCAAATAATAACAGACATTAGCGCCATCAACCCAGTCGAAAGGTATCGACATCTGTCAGTTTTATGACTGCCAAATAATAACAGACAAATAATTAGCGATAAATTAAAATTGCGACTATAATTTGAGATTTAAACTATCCTATCTCTCAAGTGCACATCGAACTGCACATGGTGTTCAAATTTTATTATAATCGGTTAAGTGGTTCAGCCGTCCATTGAGGACAAACATTGTGACACGAGATTTATATATATTAAGATTGTACATACAATTGCGTATAAAATTGACTGATCACAGGTATTCGCTAAAGTATAGAAATATATGTAAAGACTAAAATTAAATTACACACGCACTAGGGTATTATGAATAGATTTGCTACTAGTCGACTGAAAATTCGCCAGAGTTATACTTTGATTAAAATATTAAATCAATAAACATAAATCGACTTTCTTATATCTCTATGAATGTTCTCTAAAATATAAGTAACATATCAAAGATCATATCAACCAATAGAACAAACTAAATTAGTGTTACGATTGTAATTGCAGAATGCGCTTTCTTTTCATTCTAACCTGGCCCATTATAAATGGGCTTTAAAGCTATTATATGACTGTATACTTCCTTTTATAAGATAAGGTAAAGAATAAAAGGCTTTTTAAATACTTTTATTCTAATTTTCTGATCCAAATTTAAATTTTGCTGATTTAATAAAACCTATTTTGAATTTAGCAAAAATAGTTGTTTATGCACCCGACCTTTGTGTTTGCGGCCAACCCTTTGTTTATTCAATGCATGTATTTAATAAATACCAAAGGAATTCTAAGCAGGATTTGAACGTTTTATTAACACGCTTATATAAACCTAAATCGTAAACTGATCAAGATTAGAATTGTTTTTATTTGACACGATTGGGGCCGTTAAAAGCACAATTCTTCATTTTTCGACCAAAATGGCTGACATTACCACGAAAACTGTTACGTGTTTGTTATATTATTGATTTTCATACTTATTTCAAACTTACTTAGCTTTTATGGACATGAAGCTTAGAAAAAAAAATGTTGTCCTTTTCGTATGTTAAAATTAATCATCTTAATTTGACGTAAACGGTTATTGAACCAGTGTAATAATATGTGTTGTTTACATTATGTATTTCATGGCAAAACCATTCTAAACGCATTTTAAAAATGTAAACTTTTCCCACATATACATAAAATTTGAGCATTTACTGCGCAAGCGTTGAAACCATTTATAATGAACAGGATTGGTGCGTAGGCGGATATATCATTCATTTGGCGAACAAAATGGTGGATTGTACCACAAAACCTGTTGCGCGTTAAAAGTATTGATATTATGCGTTTTTAAAATGTCTAATACTTTTTGGACTTCAAGTTTTATTACAACTTGCCATCTTGATATTTATAAATTAAAATTAGAACTAATAGTTTATTATTAGAAAACCAACAGTAAAATATACAAAAAATGGTACATACAATTATTGATTTTAATACTTTTTTAAACGTCCTTAGCTTTTATGGACATGAAGCTTAGAAAAAAATTGTTGTCAGTTTCGTATGTTAAAATTAAGCCTCTTAATTTGATTAAAACGGTTATTAAATCAGTATAATAATATGTATTGTTTATATAAAGTATTTCATGGCAATACCATTCGAAACGCATTTTAAAAAGGTAAATTAGTCCAACAGATACATAAAATTTGAGCATTTACTGCGCAAGCATTGAAACCTTTTATAATAAACAGGATAGGTGTATTGTCGGATATATCTTTGATTTGCTGAACAAAATGGCAGATTTTGCCACAAAACCTGTTGCGCGTTAAAAGTATTGATTTTTATCCGTTTTTAAAATGTCTAATACTTTTTGGACTTCAAGTTTTATTACAACTTGCCATCTTGATATTTATAAATTAAAATTAGAACTAATAGTTTATTATTAGATAACCAACAGTAAAATATACAAAAAATGGTACATAAAATTATTGATTTTAATAATTTTTTAAACGTCCTTAGCTTTTATGGACATGAAGCTTCGAAAAAAATTGTTGTCAGTTTCGTATGTTAAAATTAAGCCTCCTAATTTGATTTAAACGGTTATGAAACCAGTATAATAATATGTATTGTTTATATTATGTATTTCATGGCAATACCATTCGAAACGCACTATAAAACGGTAAATTAGTCCAACAGATACATAAAATTTGAGCATTTACTGCGCAAGCGTTGAAACCTTTTATAATAAACAGGATAGGTGTATTGTCGGATATATCTTTGATTTGCTGAACAAAATGGCAGATTTTGCCACAAACCCTGTTGCGCGTTAAAAGTATTGATTTTTATCCGTTTTTAAAATGTCTAATACTTTTTGGACTTCAAGTTTTATTACAACTTGCCATCTTGATATTTATAAATTAAAATTAGAACTAATAGTTTATTATTAGAAAACCAACAGTAAAATATACAAAAAATGGTATATAAAATTATTGATTTTAATACTTTTTTAAACGTCCTTAGCTTTTATGGACATGAAGCTTCGAAAAAAATTGTTGTCAGTTTCGTATGTTAAAATTAAGCCTCCTAATTTGATTAAAACGGTTATGAAACCAGTATAATAATATGTATTGTTTATATTATGTATTTCATGGCAATACCATTCGAAACGCATTTTAAAAAGGTAAATTAGTCCAACAGATACATAAAATTTGAGTATTTAATGCGCAAGCGTGGAAACCATTTCTAATGAACAGGATAGGCGGATATAACATTCAATTGTCGAACAAAATGGCGTATTTCGCCACAAAACCCGTTACGCGTTAAAAGTATTGATTTAATTGCTTTTTTAAAATGTCTAATACTTTTTAGACCTTAAGTTTTATTACAACTTGCCATCTTGATATTTATAAATAAAAATTAGAACTAATAGTTTATTATTAGAAAACCAACATTAAAATATACAAAAAATGGTTTATACAATTATTGATTTTAATACTTTTTTAAACGTCTTTAGCTTTTATGGACATGAAGCGTAGAAAAAAATTGTTGTCAGTTTCGTATGTTAAAATTAAGCCTATTAATTTGATTAAAACGGTTATTAGATCAGTATAATAATATGTATTGTTTATATTATGTATTTCATGGCAATACCATTCGAAAGTAATTCTAAAAAGGTAAATTAACCAACACATACATAAAATTTGAGTATTTAATGCGCAAGCGTGGAAACCATTTATAATGAACAGGATAGGCGGATATATCATTCTATTGGCGAACAAAATGGCCGATTTCGCCACAAAACCTGTTACGCCTTTAAAGTATTGATTTTATTGCTTTTTTAAAATGTCTAATACTTTTTGGTCTTCAAGTTTTATTACAACTTGCCATCTTGATATTTATCAATTAAAATTAGAACCAATAGTTTATTATTAGAAAACCAACAGTAAAATATACAAAAAATGGTACATACAATTATTTGTTTTAATACTTTTTAAACGTCCTTAGCTTTAATGGACATGAAGCTTAGAAAAAAATTGTTGTCAGTTTCGTATGTTAAAATTAAGCATATTAATTTGACTAAAACGTTTATTGAATCAGTATAATAATATGTATTGTTTATATTATGTATTTCATGGCAATACCATTCGAAACGCATTTTAAAAAGGTAAATTAGTCCAACAGATACATAAAATATGAGTATTTAATGCGCAAGCTTGGAAACCATTTATAATGAACAGGATAGGCGGATATATCTTTGATTTGGTGAACAAAATGGCGGATTTTGCCACAAAACCTGTTACGCCTTTAAAGTATTGATTTTATTGCTTTTTTAAAATGTCTAATACTTTTTGGTCTTCAAGTTTTATTACAACTTGCCATCTTGATATTTATCAATTAAAATTAGAACCAATAGTTTATTATTAGAAAACCAACAGTAAAATATACAAAAAATGGTACATACAATTATTTGTTTTAATACTTTTTAAACGTCCTTAGCTTTAATGGACATGAAGCTTCGAAAAAAATTGTTGTCAGTTTCGTATGTTAAAATTAAGCATCTTAATTTGACGAAAACGTTTATTGAATCAGTATAATAATATGTATTGTTTATATTATGTATTTCATGGCAATACCATTCGAAACGCATTATAAAATGGTAAATTAGTCCAAGAGATACATAAAATTTGAGCATTTACTGCGGAAGCGTGGAAACCATTTATAATGAACAGGATAGGCGGATATATCTTTGATTTGGTGAACAAAATGGCGGATTTTGCCACAAAACCTGTTACGCCTTTAAAGTATTGATTTTTATGCGTTTTTAAAATATCTAATACTTTTTGGACTTCAAGTTTTATTACAACTTGCCATCTTGATATTTATAAATTAAAATTAGAACTAATAGTTTATTATTAGGTAACCAACAGTAAAATATACAAAAAATGGTACATAAAATTATTGATTTTAATACTTTTTTAAACGTCCTTAGCTTTTATGGACATGAAGCTTCGAAAAAAATTGTTGTCAGTTTCGTATGTTAAAATTAAGCCTCCTAATTTGATTAAAACGGTTATGAAACCAGTATAATAATATGTATAGTTTATATTATGTATTTCATGGCAATACCATTCGAAACGCACTATAAAATGGTAAATTAGTCCAACAGATACATAAAATTTGAGCATTTACTGCGGAAGCGTGGAAACCATTTATAATGAACAGGATAGGCGGATATATCTTTGATTTGGTGAACAAAATGGCGGATTTTGCCACAAAACCTGTTACGCCTTTAAAGTATTGATTTTTATGCGTTTTTAAAATATCTAATACTTTTTGGACTTCAAGTTTTATTACAACTTGGCATCTTGATATTTATCAATTAAAATTAGAACTAATAGTTTATTATTAGAAAACCAACAGTAAAATATACAAAAAATGGTACATACAATTATTGATTTTAATACTTTTTTAAACGTCCTTAGCTTTTATGGACATAAAGCTTAGAAAAAAATTGTTGTCAGTTTCGTATGTTAAAATTAAGCCTCCTAAGTTAATTTAAACGGTTATTAAATCAGTATAATAATATGTATTGTTTATATAAAGTATTTCATGGCAATACCATTCGAAACGCATTTTAAAAAGGTAAATTAGTCCAACAGATACATAAAATTTGAGCATTTACTGCGCAAGCGTTGAAACCTTTTATAATAAACAGGATAGGTGTATTGTCGGATATATCTTTGATTTGCTGAACAAAATGGCAGATTTTGCCACAAAACCTGTTGCGCGTTAAAAGTATTGATTTTAATGCGTTTTTAAAATGTCTAATACTTTTTGGACTTCAAGTATTATTACAACTTGCCATCTTGATATTTATAAATTAAAATTAGAACTAATAGTTTATTATTAGAAAACCAACAGTAAAATTTACAAAAAATGGTACATAAAATTATTGATTTTAATAATTTTTTAAACGTCCTTAGCTTTTATGGACATGAAGCTTCGAAAAAAATTGTTGTCAGTTTCGTATGTTAAAATTAAGCCTCCTAATTTGATTAAAACGGTTATGAAACCAGTATAATAATATGTATTGTTTATATTATGTATTTCATGGCAATACCATTCGAAACGCACTATAAAATGGTAAATTAGTCCAACAGATACATAAAATTTGAGCTTTTACTGCGCAAGCGTTGAAACCTTTTATAATAAACAGGATAGGTGTATTGTCGGATATATCTTTGATTTGCTGAACAAAATGGCAGATTTTGCCACAAACCATTCATTTTCGAGCCTCCATCCAAAATTGGTGATTCTCAATTATTGAGACCTGATATAGGTCCAGCAGATATGCACTCGGTTACTGTCGATATAGATATCGTTTCAGCTGAAATTAGACAATTAGACTTAAATAAGGGTGCAGGTCCAGATGGAATTCCAGCGACATTTATCAGGAACTGTAGTGCACAGATAGCCTTGCCACTAACTCTCCTGTTTGATCGGTCACTTAAGGAAGGATACTTCCCCGTGGAATGGAAAAAGGCATATGTTACTCCAGTTTATAAATCAGGGTCCCGTAACGCAGTTGACAACTATCGACCTATTTCTAAATTAAACACAATCGCTAAGTTATTTGAAAAAATAGTCCATTTCCAAGTGTTTGAGGTAACGAAGCATTACATTTCGAACGCTCAGCATGGCTTCTTCAAAGGGCGCTCCACTGTCAGCAATTTAGCTTTATTCACCAATTACATTACTACCTCCATGGACCAAAAATGTCAAGTGGATGCTATCTATACCGACTTTAGTAAAGCCTTCGATAAAGTTGATCATAGAATCCTATTAAATAAATTACTGAAGATCGGCATTCATGGTGATCTACTTAGATGGTTTTCTTCCTATATTAGTAACAGGAATCAGTGTGTAACAATTGGTGGTTTTCGGTCGGATTGGCTTGTTATTACCTCAGGTGTTCCACAGGGTAGCCTACTTGGGCCCCTGTTGTTCCTCTTCTACATCAATGACATTTTCTCCTGCTTTCATTTTGCACTAGTGTTAGGTTATGCTGATGATTTGAAAATATTCACTAAAATTAAGAATCTCACAGACTAATAAATTACAGGAAGACCTAAATAGATTTTCTGATTATTGCCTTGAAAACCGTCTCTTTTTAAATGCGGGCAAATGTGCTCATATTTGCTTCACGAGAAGCATTAATAAAATCAAGTTTACTTTTAGGCTCGGAAATTCTCAGATATCTTCAACCGATTTTATTAAGGATCTTGGAATTGTGCTGGATAGTAAGATGCTGTACGATAAACATGTCGAGTATGTTACTGCAAAGGCGTTCAAACTTTTAGGGTTCATTTTTCGAATCTGCAGGGAGTTTAAATCGGGTATCGCTCTAAAGACCTTGTTCTTTACTTATGTTCGTAGTGTCCTGGAATATGGCTCCCAAATTTGGAATCCTAAGTACGCGACACATGTATCTAAAATCGAAGCGGTTCAACACAGATTCCTCAAACACATGGATCGTAAGTCCTCCATGCACTTTGCTAATTCATCCGAATCATCTCTATTTCATAAAGTTGAATCCTTAGCTGAGAGAAGGTCTAAAGCTGATGCTGTATATGCATACAAAATAATATCAGGTGCAATTAACTGCAGCTCTCTGCTGGAGCTAATGCGCCTCAGGGTACCTTCACGTGCGACAAGATCAAACGTTTTGTTAGACATCCCACGTCGTAGAACCAACTATGGGCAAAATGAACCCATTTATAGAATGTGTTCAACCTTAAATTCAAAGTACCCAGACATTGATGTATTCAATATTAATTTAGTGGCGTTCAAAAGGCTTATAAAATATGATATGTTGATGTGAAATTTCCCTTTTCCCTTTACTCTCCCTCCCCTTCTAATCTCTTCATCCTGCGATTCTTAGGTTAAGCACTAATTAGTTTACTCACTCGGTGGAAATATTTATTTGGTTTTATGTTATACTTGAAGTTGGTACTATTGTATTTATTCTTTTTATTTATTTGTTTTTTTTTGTTATGATTGTACATGTACTGTCGGTTTATAATTTTATCGTGTAACTGTTTATTTCCCTAATAAAGATAAATTAAAATTAAATTAAAATTAAACCCTGTTGCGCGTTAAAAGTATTGATTTTTATCCGTTTTTAAAATGTCTAATACTTTTTGGACTTCAAGTTTTATTACAACTTGCCATCTTGATATTTATAAATTAAAATTAGAACTAATAGTTTATTATTAGAAAACCAACAGTAAAATATACAAAAAATGGTACATAAAATTATTGATTTTAATAATTTTTTAAACGTCCTTAGCTTTTATGGACATGAAGCTTCGAAAAAAATTGTTGTCAGTTTCGTATGTTAAAATTAAGCCTCCTAATTTGATTAAAACGGTTATGAAACCAGTATAATAATATGTATTGTTTATATTATGTATTTCATGGCAATACCATTCGAAACGCATTTTAAAAAGGTAAATTAGTCCAACAGATACATAAAATATGAGTAGTTAATGCGCAAGCGTGGAAACCATTTATAATGAACAGGATAGGCGGATATATCATTCTATTGGCGAACAAAATGGCGGATTTCACCACAAAACCTGTTATGCCTTTAAAGTATTGATTTTATTGCTTTTTTAAAATGTCTAATACTTTTTGGTCTTCAAGTTTTATTACAACTTGCCATCTTGATATTTATCAATTAAAATTAGAACCAATAGTTTATTATTAGAAAACCAACAGTAAAATTTACAAAAAATGGTACATACAATTATTGATTTTAATAATTTATTAAACGTCCTTAGCTTTAATGGACATGAAGCTTCGAAAAAAATTGTTGTCAGTTTCGTATGTTAAAATTAAGCATCTTAATTTGACTAAAACGTTTATTGAATCAGTATAATAATATGTATTGTTTATATTATGTATTTCATGGCAATACCATTCGAAACGCATTATAAAATGGTAAATTAGTCCAAGAGATACATAAAATTTGAGCATTTACTGCGCAAGCGTTGAAACCTTTTATAATAAACAGGATAGGTGTATTGTCGGATATATCTTTGATTTGCTGAACAAAATGGCGGAATTTGCCACAAAACATGTTGCGCGTTAAAAGTATTGATTTTTATGCGTTTTTGAAATTTCTAATACTTTTTGGACTTCAAGTTTTATTACAACTTGCCATCTTGATATTTATAAATTAAAATTAGAACTAATAGTTTATTATTAGGTAACCAACAGTAAAATATACAAAAAATGGTACATAAAATTATTGATTTTAATACTTTTTTAAACGTCCTTAGCTTTTATGGACATGAAGCTTCGAAAAAAATTGTTGTCAGTTTCGTATGTTAAAATTAAGCCTCCTAATTTGATTAAAACGGTTATGAAACCAGTATAATAATATGTATAGTTTATATTATGTATTTCATGGCAATACCATTCGAAACGCACTATAAAATGGTAAATTAGTCCAACAGATACATAAAATTTGAGCATTTACTGCGGAAGCGTGGAAACCATTTATAATGAACAGGATAGGCGGATATATCTTTGATTTGGTGAACAAAATGGCGGATTTTGCCACAAAACCTGTTACGCCTTTAAAGTATTGATTTTTATGCGTTTTTAAAATATCTAATACTTTTTGGACTTCAAGTTTTATTACAACTTGGCATCTTGATATTTATCAATTAAAATTAGAACTAATAGTTTATTATTAGAAAACCAACAGTAAAATATACAAAAAATGGTACATACAATTATTGATTTTAATACTTTTTTAAACGTCCTTAGCTTTTATGGACATAAAGCTTAGAAAAAAATTGTTGTCAGTTTCGTATGTTAAAATTAAGCCTCCTAAGTTAATTTAAACGGTTATTAAATCAGTATAATAATATGTATTGTTTATATAAAGTATTTCATGGCAATACCATTCGAAACGCATTTTAAAAAGGTAAATTAGTCCAACAGATACATAAAATTTGAGCATTTACTGCGCAAGCGTTGAAACCTTTTATAATAAACAGGATAGGTGTATTGTCGGATATATCTTTGATTTGCTGAACAAAATGGCAGATTTTGCCACAAAACCTGTTGCGCGTTAAAAGTATTGATTTTAATGCGTTTTTAAAATGTCTAATACTTTTTGGACTTCAAGTATTATTACAACTTGCCATCTTGATATTTATAAATTAAAATTAGAACTAATAGTTTATTATTATAAAACCAACAGTAAAATATACAAAAAATGGTACATAAAATTATTGATTTTATTAGTTTTTTAAACGTCCTTAGCTTTTATGGACATGAAGCTTCGAAAACAATTGTTGTCAGTTTCTTATGTTAAAATTAAGCCTCCTAATTTGATTAAAACGGTTATGAAACCAGTATAATAATATGTATTGTTTATATTATGTATTTCATGGCAATACCATTCGAAACGCATTTTAAAAAGGTAAATTAGTCCAACAGATACATAAAATTTGAGCATTTACTGCGCAAGCGTTGAAACCTTTTATAATAAACAGGATAGGTGTATTGTCGGATATATCTTTGATTTGCTGAACAAAATGGCGGAATTTGCCACAAAACATGTTGCGCGTTAAAAGTATTGATTTTTATGCGTTTTTGAAATTTCTAATACTTTTTGGACTTCAAGTTTTATTACAACTTGCCATCTTGATATTTATAAATTAAAATTAGAACTAATAGTTTATTATTAGGTAACCAACAGTAAAATATACAAAACATGGTACATAAAATTATTGATTTTAATAATTTTTTAAACGTCCTTAGCTTTTATGGACATGAAGCTTCGAAAAAAATTGTTGTCAGTTTCGTATGTTAAAATTAAGCCTCCTAATTTGATTAAAACGGTTATGAAACCAGTATAATAATATGTATTGTTTTTATTATGTATTTCATGGCAATACCATTCGAAACGCATTTTAAAAAGGTAAATTAGTCCAACAGATACATAAAATATGAGTAGTTAATGCGCAAGCGTGGAAACCATTTATAATGAACAGGATAGGCGGATATATCATTCTATTGGCGAACAAAATGGCCGATTTCGCCACAAAACCTGTTACGCCTTTAAAGTATTGATTTTATTGCTTTTTTAAAATGTCTAATACTTTTTGGTCTTCAAGTTTTATTACAACTTGCCATCTTGATATTTATCAATTAAAATTAGAACCAATAGTTTATTATTAGAAAACCAACAGTAAAATTTACAAAAAATGGTACATACAATTATTGATTTTAATAATTTATTAAACGTCCTTAGCTTTAATGGACATGAAGCTTCGAAAAAAATTGTTGTCAGTTTCGTATGTTAAAATTAAGCATCTTAATTTGACTAAAACGTTTATTGAATCAGTATAATAATATGTATTGTTTATATTATGTATTTCATGGCAATACCATTCGAAACGCATTATAAAATGGTAAATTAGTCCAAGAGATACATAAAATTTGAGCATTTACTGCGCAAGCGTTGAAACCTTTTATAATAAACAGGATAGGTGTATTGTCGGATATATCTTTGATTTGCTGAACAAAATGGCGGAATTTGCCACAAAACATGTTGCGCGTTAAAAGTATTGATTTTTATGCGTTTTTGAAATTTCTAATACTTTTTGGACTTCAAGTTTTATTACAACTTGCCATCTTGATATTTATAAATTAAAATTAGAACTAATAGTTTATTATTAGGTAACCAACAGTAAAATATACAAAAAATGGTACATAAAATTATTGATTTTAATACTTTTTTAAACGTCCTTAGCTTTTATGGACATGAAGCTTCGAAAAAAATTGTTGTCAGTTTCGTATGTTAAAATTAAGCCTCCTAATTTGATTAAAACGGTTATGAAACCAGTATAATAATATGTATAGTTTATATTATGTATTTCATGGCAATACCATTCGAAACGCACTATAAAATGGTAAATTAGTCCAACAGATACATAAAATTTGAGCATTTACTGCGGAAGCGTGGAAACCATTTATAATGAACAGGATAGGCGGATATATCTTTGATTTGGTGAACAAAATGGCGGATTTTGCCACAAAACCTGTTACGCCTTTAAAGTATTGATTTTTATGCGTTTTTAAAATATCTAATACTTTTTGGACTTCAAGTTTTATTACAACTTGGCATCTTGATATTTATCAATTAAAATTAGAACTAATAGTTTATTATTAGAAAACCAACAGTAAAATATACAAAAAATGGTACATACAATTATTGATTTTAATACTTTTTTAAACGTCCTTAGCTTTTATGGACATAAAGCTTAGAAAAAAATTGTTGTCAGTTTCGTATGTTAAAATTAAGCCTCCTAAGTTAATTTAAACGGTTATTAAATCAGTATAATAATATGTATTGTTTATATAAAGTATTTCATGGCAATACCATTCGAAACGCATTTTAAAAAGGTAAATTAGTCCAACAGATACATAAAATTTGAGCATTTACTGCGCAAGCGTTGAAACCTTTTATAATAAACAGGATAGGTGTATTGTCGGATATATCTTTGATTTGCTGAACAAAATGGCAGATTTTGCCACAAAACCTGTTGCGCGTTAAAAGTATTGATTTTAATGCGTTTTTAAAATGTCTAATACTTTTTGGACTTCAAGTATTATTACAACTTGCCATCTTGATATTTATAAATTAAAATTAGAACTAATAGTTTATTATTATAAAACCAACAGTAAAATATACAAAAAATGGTACATAAAATTATTGATTTTATTAGTTTTTTAAACGTCCTTAGCTTTTATGGACATGAAGCTTCGAAAACAATTGTTGTCAGTTTCTTATGTTAAAATTAAGCCTCCTAATTTGATTAAAACGGTTATGAAACCAGTATAATAATATGTATTGTTTATATTATGTATTTCATGGCAATACCATTCGAAACGCATTTTAAAAAGGTAAATTAGTCCAACAGATACATAAAATTTGAGCATTTACTGCGCAAGCGTTGAAACCTTTTATAATAAACAGGATAGGTGTATTGTCGGATATATCTTTGATTTGCTGAACAAAATGGCGGAATTTGCCACAAAACATGTTGCGCGTTAAAAGTATTGATTTTTATGCGTTTTTGAAATTTCTAATACTTTTTGGACTTCATGTTTTATTACAACTTGCCATCTTGATATTTATAAATTAAAATTAGAACTAATAGTTTATTATTAGGTAACCAACAGTAAAATATACAAAACATGGTACATAAAATTATTGATTTTAATAATTTTTTAAACGTCCTTAGCTTTTATGGACATGAAGCTTCGATAAAAATTGTTGTCAGTTTCGTATGTTAAAATTAAGCCTCCTAATTTGATTAAAACGGTTATGAAACCAGTATAATAATATGTATTGTTTATATTATGTATTTCATGGCAATACCATTCGAAACGCATTTTAAAAAGGTAAATTAGTCCAACAGATACATAAAATATGAGTAGTTAATGCGCAAGCGTGGAAACCATTTATAATGAACAGGATAGGCGGATATATCATTCTATTGGCGAACAAAATGGCCGATTTCGCCACAAAACCTGTTACGCCTTTAAAGTATTGATTTTATTGCTTTTTTAAAATGTCTAATACTTTTTGGTCTTCAAGTTTTATTACAACTTGCCATCTTGATATTTATCAATTAAAATTAGAACCAATAGTTTATTATTAGAAAACCAACAGTAAAATATACAAAAAATGGTACATACAATTATTTGTTTTAATACTTTTTAAACGTCCTTAGCTTTAATGGACATGAAGCTTCGAAAAAAATTGTTGTCAGTTTCGTATGTTAAAATTAAGCATCTTAAATTGATTAAAACGGTTATGAAACCAATATAATAATATGTATTGTTTATATTATGTATTTCATGGCAATACCATTCGAAACGCACTATAAAAAGGTAAATTAGTCCAACAGATACATAAAATTTGAGCATTTACTGCGCAAGCGTGGAAACCATTTATAATGAACAGGATAGGCGGATATATCTTTGATTTGGTGAACAAAATGGCGGATTTTGCCACAAAACCTGTTACGCCTTTAAAGTATTGATTTTTATGCGTTTTTAAAATATCTAATACTTTTTGGACTTCAAGTTTTATTACAACTTGGCATCTTGATATTTATCAATTAAAATTAGAACTAATAGTTTATTATTAGAAAACCAACAGTAAAATATACAAAAAATGGTACATACAATTATTGATTTTAATACTTTTTTAAACGTCCTTAGCTTTTATGGACATGAAGCTTAGAAAAAAATTGTTGTCAGTTTCGTATGTTAAAATTAAGCCTCCTAAGTTAATTTAAACGGTTATTAAATCAGTATAATAATATGTATTGTTTATATAAAGTATTTCATGGCAATACCATTCGAAACGCATTTTAAAAAGGTAAATTAGTCCAACAGATACATAAAATTTGAGCATTTACTGCGCAAGCGTTGAAACCTTTTATAATAAACAGTATAGGTGTATTGTCGGATATATCTTTGATTTGCTGAACAAAATGGCAGATTTTGCCACAAAACCTGTTGCGCGTTAAAAGTATTGATTTTAATGCGTTTTTAAAATGTCTAATAATTTTTGGACTTCAAGTATTATTACAACTTGCCATCTTGATATTTATAAATTAAAATTAGAACTAATAGTTTATTATTATAAAACCAACAGTAAAATATACAAAAAATGGTACATAAAATTATTGATTTTATTACTTTTTTAAAAGTCCTTAGCTTTTATGGACATGAAGCTTCGAAAACAATTGTTGTCAGTTTCTTATGTTAAAATTAAGCCTCCTAATTTGATTAAAACGGTTATGAAACCAGTATAATAATATGTATTGTTTATATTATGTATTTCATGGCAATACCATTCGAAACGCATTTTAAAAAGGTAAATTAGTCCAACAGATTCATAAAATATGAGTATTTAATGCGCAAGCGTGGAAACCATTTATAATGAACAGGATAGGCGGATATATCATTCTATTGGCGAACAAAATGGCGGATTTCGCCACAAAACCTGTTACGCCTTTAAAGTATTGATTTTATTGCTTTTTTTAAATGTCTAATACTTTTTGGTCTTCAAGTTTTATTACAACTTGCCATCTTGATATTTATCAATTAAAATTAGAACCAATAGTTTATTATTAGAAAACCAACAGTAAAATATACAAAAAATGGTACATACAATTATTTGTTTTTATACTTTTTAAACGTCCTTAGCTTTAATGGACATGAAGCTTCGAAAAAAATTGTTGTCAGTTTCGTATGTTAAAATTAAGCATCTTAATTTGACTAAAACGTTTATTGAATCAGTATAATAATATGTATTGTTTATATTATGTATTTCATGGCAATACCATTCGAAACGCATTTTAAAAAGGTAAATTATTCCAACAGATACATAAAATATGAGTATTTAATGCGCAAGCGTGGAAACCATTTATAATGAACAGGATAGGCGGATATATCTTTGATTTGGTGAACAAAATGGCGGATTTTGCCACAAAACCTGTTACGCCTTTAAAGTATTGATTTTATTGCTTTTTTAAAATGTCTAATACTTTTTGGTCTTCAAGTTTTATTACAACTTGCCATCTTGATATTTATCAATTAAAATTAGAACCAATAGTTTATTATTAGAAAACCAACAGTAAAATATACAAAAAATGGTACATACAATTATTTGTTTTAATACTTTTTAAACGTCCTTAGCTTTAATGGACATGAAGCTTCGAAAAAAATTGTTGTCAGTTTCGTATGTTAAAATTAAGCATCTTAAATTGATTAAAACGGTTATGAAACCAATATAATAATATGTATTGTTTATATTATGTATTTCATGGCAATACCATTCGAAACGCATTTTAAAAAGGTAAATTAGTCCAACAGATACATAAAATATGAGCATTTACTGCGCAAGCGTTGAAACCTTTTATAATAAACAGGATAGGTGTATTGTCGGATATATCTTTGATTTGCTGAACAAAATGGTGGTTTTTGCCACAAAACCTGTTACGCGTTAAAAGTATTGATTTTTATGCGTTTTTAAAATATCTAATACTTTTTGGACTTCAAGTTTTATTACAACTTGTCATCTTGATATTTATCAATTAAAATTAGAACTAATAGTTTATTATTAGAAAACCAACAGTAAAATATACAAAAAAGGGTACATAAAATTATTGATTTTAATACTTTTTTAAACGTCCTTAGCTTTTATGGACATGAAGCTTCGAAAAAAATTGTTGTCAGTTTCGTATGTTAAAATTAAGCCTCCTAATTTGATTAAAACGGTTATGAAACCAGTATAATAATATGTATTGTTTATATTATGTATTTCATGGCAATACCATTCGAAACGCATTTTAAAAAGGTAAATTAGTCCAACAGATACATAAAATATGAGTAGTTAATGCGCAAGCGTGGAAACCATTTATAATGAACAGGATAGGCGGATATATCATTCTATTGGCGAACAAAATGGCGGATTTCACCACAAAACCTGTTACGCCTTTAAAGTATTGATTTTATTGCTTTTTTAAAATGTCTAATACTTTTTGGTCTTCAAGTTTTATTACAACTTGCCATCTTGATATTTATCAATTAAAATTAGAACCAATAGTTTATTATTAGAAAACCAACAGTAAAATTTACAAAAAATGGTACATACAATTATTGATTTTAATAATTTATTAAACGTCCTTAGCTTTAATGGACATGAAGCTTCGAAAAAAATTGTTGTCAGTTTCGTATGTTAAAATTAAGCATCTTAATTTGACTAAAACGTTTATTGAATCAGTATAATAATATGTATTGTTTATATTATGTATTTCATGGCAATACCATTCGAAACGCATTATAAAATGGTAAATTAGTCCAAGAGATACATAAAATTTGAGCATTTACTGCGCAAGCGTTGAAACCTTTTATAATAAACAGGATAGGTGTATTGTCGGATATATCTTTGATTTGCTGAACAAAATGGCGGAATTTGCCACAAAACATGTTGCGCGTTAAAAGTATTGATTTTTATGCGTTTTTGAAATTTCTAATACTTTTTGGACTTCAAGTTTTATTACAACTTGCCATCTTGATATTTATAAATTAAAATTAGAACTAATAGTTTATTATTAGGTAACCAACAGTAAAATATACAAAACATGGTACATAAAATTATTGATTTTAATAATTTTTTAAACGTCCTTAGCTTTTATGGACATGAAGCTTCGAAAAAAATTGTTGTCAGTTTCGTATGTTAAAATTAAGCCTCCTAATTTGATTAAAACGGTTATGAAACCAGTATAATAATATGTATTGTTTTTATTATGTATTTCATGGCAATACCATTCGAAACGCATTTTAAAAAGGTAAATTAGTCCAACAGATACATAAAATATGAGTAGTTAATGCGCAAGCGTGGAAACCATTTATAATGAACAGGATAGGCGGATATATCATTCTATTGGCGAACAAAATGGCCGATTTCGCCACAAAACCTGTTACGCCTTTAAAGTATTGATTTTAATGCGTTTTTAAAATGTCTAATACTTTTTGGACTTCAAGTATTATTACAACTTGCCATCTTGATATTTATAAATTAAAATTAGAACTAATAGTTTATTATTAGAAAACCAACAGTAAAATATACAAAAAATGGTACATAAAATTATTGATTTTATTAGTTTTTTAAACGTCCTTAGCTTTTATGGACATGAAGCTTCGAAAACAATTGTTGTCAGTTTCTTATGTTAAAATTAAGCCTCCTAATTTGATTAAAACGGTTATGAAACCAGTATAATAATATGTATTGTTTATATTATGTATTTCATGGCAATACCATTCGAAACGCATTTTAAAAAGGTAAATTAGTCCAACAGATACATAAAATTTGAGCATTTACTGCGCAAGCGTTGAAACCTTTTATAATAAACAGGATAGGTGTATTGTCGGATATATCTTTGATTTGCTGAACAAAATGGCGGAATTTGCCACAAAACATGTTGCGCGTTAAAAGTATTGATTTTTATGCGTTTTTGAAATTTCTAATACTTTTTGGACTTCAAGTTTTATTACAACTTGCCATCTTGATATTTATAAATTAAAATTAGAACTAATAGTTTATTATTAGGTAACCAACAGTAAAATATACAAAACATGGTACATAAAATTATTGATTTTAATAATTTTTTAAACGTCCTTAGCTTTTATGGACATGAAGCTTCGAAAAAAATTGTTGTCAGTTTCGTATGTTAAAATTAAGCCTCCTAATTTGATTAAAACGGTTATGAAACCAGTATAATAATATGTATTGTTTATATTATGTATTTCATGGCAATACCATTCGAAACACATTTTAAAAAGGTAAATTAGTCCAACAGATACATAAAATATGAGTAGTTAATGCGCAAGCGTGGAAACCATTTATAATGAACAGGATAGGCGGATATATCATTCTATTGGCAAACAAAATGGCCGATTTCGCCACAAAACCTGTTACGCCTTTAAAGTATTGATTTTATTGCTTTTTTAAAATGTCTAATACTTTTTGGTCTTCAAGTTTTATTACAACTTGCCATCTTGATATTTATCAATTAAAATTAGAACTAATAGTTTATTATTAGAAAACCAACAGTAAAATATACAAAAAATGGTACATACAATTATTTGTTTTAATACTTTTTAAACGTCCTTAGCTTTTATGGACATGAAGCTTCGAAAAAAATTGTTGTCAGTTTCGTATGTTAAAATTAAGCCTCCTAATTTGATTAAAACGGTTATGAAACCAGTATAATAATATGTATTGTTTATATTATGTATTTCATGGCAATACCATTCGAAACGCACTATAAAAAGGTAAATTAGTCCAACAGATACATAAAATTTGAGCATTTACTGCGCAAGCGTGGAAACCATTTATAATGAACAGGATAGGCGGATATATCTTTGATTTGGTGAACAAAATGGCGGATTTTGCCACAAAACCTGTTACGCCTTTAAAGTATTGATTTTTATGCGTTTTTAAAATATCTAATACTTTTTGGACTTCAAGTTTTATTACAACTTGGCATCTTGATATTTATCAATTAAAATTAGAACTAATAGTTTATTATTAGAAAACCAACAGTAAAATATACAAAAAATGGTACATACAATTATTGATTTTAATACTTTTTTAAACGTCCTTAGCTTTTATGGACATGAAGCTTAGAAAAAAATTGTTGTCAGTTTCGTATGTTAAAATTAAGCCTCCTAAGTTAATTTAAACGGTTATTAAATCAGTATAATAATATGTATTGTTTATATAAAGTATTTCATGGCAATACCATTCGAAACGCATTTTAAAAAGGTAAATTAGTCCAACAGATACATAAAATTTGAGCATTTACTGCGCAAGCGTTGAAACCTTTTATAATAAACAGTATAGGTGTATTGTCGGATATATCTTTGATTTGCTGAACAAAATGGCAGATTTTGCCACAAAACCTGTTGCGCGTTAAAAGTATTGATTTTAATGCGTTTTTAAAATGTCTAATACTTTTTGGACTTCAAGTATTATTACAACTTGCCATCTTGATATTTATAAATTAAAATTAGAACTAATAGTTTATTATTATAAAACCAACAGTAAAATATACAAAAAATGGTACATAAAATTATTGATTTTATTACTTTTTTAAAAGTCCTTAGCTTTTATGGACATGAAGCTTCGAAAACAATTGTTGTCAGTTTCTTATGTTAAAATTAAGCCTCCTAATTTGATTAAAACGGTTATGAAACCAGTATAATAATATGTATTGTTTATATTATGTATTTCATGGCAATACCATTCGAAACGCATTTTAAAAAGGTAAATTAGTCCAACAGGCACATAAAATATGAGTATTTAATGCGCAAGCGTGGAAACCATTTATAATGAACAGGATAGGCGGATATATCATTCTATTGGCGAACAAAATGGCGGATTTCGCCACAAAACCTGTTACGCCTTTAAAGTATTGATTTTATTGCTTTTTTAAAATGTCTAATACTTTTTGGTCTTCAAGTTTTATTACAACTTGCCATCTTGATATTTATCAATTAAAATTAGAACCAATAGTTTATTATTAGAAAACCAACAGTAAAATATACAAAAAATGGTACATACAATTATTTGTTTTAATACTTTTTAAACGTCCTTAGCTTTAATGGACATGAAGCTTCGAAAAAAATTGTTGTCAGTTTCGTATGTTAAAATTAAGCATCTTAATTTGACTAAAACGTTTATTGAATCAGTATAATAATATGTATTGTTTATATTATGTATTTCATGGCAATACCATTCGAAACGCATTTTAAAAAGGTAAATTATTCCAACAGATATATAAAATATGAGTATTTAATGCGCAAGCGTGGAAACCATTTATAATGAACAGGATAGGCGGATATATCTTTGATTTGGTGAACAAAATGGCGGATTTTGCCACAAAACCTGTTACGCCTTTAAAGTATTGATTTTATTGCTTTTTTAAAATGTCTAATACTTTTTGGTCTTCAAGTTTTATTACAACTTGCCATCTTGATATTTATCAATTAAAATTAGAACCAATAGTTTATTATTAGAAAACCAACAGTAAAATATACAAAAAATGGTACATACAATTATTTGTTTTAATACTTTTTAAACGTCCTTAGCTTTAATGGACATGAAGCTTAGAAAAAATTGTTGTCAGTTTCGTATGTTAAAATTAAGCATCTTAAATTGATTAAAACGGTTATGAAACCAATATAATAATATGTATTGTTTATATTATGTATTTCATGGCAATACCATTCGAAACGCATTTTAAAAAGGTAAATTAGTCCAACAGATACATAAAATATGAGCATTTACTGCGCAAGCGTTGAAACCTTTTATAATAAACAGGATAGGTGTATTGTCGGATATATCTTTGATTTGCTGAACAAAATGGTGGTTTTTGCCACAAAACCTGTTACGCGTTAAAAGTATTGATTTTTATGCGTTTTTAAAATATCTAATACTTTTTGGACTTCAAGTTTTATTACAACTTGTCATCTTGATATTTATCAATTAAAATTAGAACTAATAGTTTATTATTAGAAAACCAACAGTAAAATATACAAAAAAGGGTACATAAAATTATTGATTTTAATACTTTTTTAAACGTCCTTAGCTTTTATGGATATGAAGCTTAGAAAAAAATTGTTGTCAGTTTCGTATGTTAAAATTAAGCATCTTAAATTGATTAAAACGGTTATGAAACCAGTATAATAATATGTATTGTTTATATTATGTATTTCATGGCAATACCATTCGAAACGCACTATAAAAAGGTAAATTAGTCCAACAGATACATAAAATTTGAGCATTTACTGCGCAAGCGTGGAAACCATTTATAATGAACAGGATAGGCGGATATATCATTCTATTGGCGAACAAAATGGCGGATTTCACCACAAAACCTGTTACGCCTTTAAAGTATTGATTTTATTGCTTTTTTAAAATGTCTAATACTTTTTGGTCATCAAGTTTTATTACAACTTGCCATCTTTATATTTATCAATTAAAATTAGAACCAATAGTTTATTATTAGAAAACCAACAGTAAAATTTACAAAAAATGGTACATACAATTATTGATTTTAATAATTTATTAAACGTCCTTAGCTTTAATGGACATGAAGCTTCGAAAAAAATTGTTGTCAGTTTCGTATGTTAAAATTAAGCATCTTAATTTGACTAAAACGTTTATTGAATCAGTATAATAATATGTATTGTTTATATTATGTATTTCATGGCAATACCATTCGAAACGCATTATAAAATGGTAAATTAGTCCAAGAGATACATAAAATTTGAGCATTTACTGCGCAAGCGTTGAAACCTTTTATAATAAACAGGATAGGTGTATTGTCGGATATATCTTTGATTTGCTGAACAAAATGGCGGAATTTGCCACAAAACATGTTGCGCGTTAAAAGTATTGATTTTTATGCGTTTTTGAAATTTCTAATACTTTTTGGACTTCAAGTTTTATTACAACTTGCCATCTTGATATTTATAAATTAAAATTAGAACTAATAGATTATTATTAGGTAACCAACAGTAAAATATACAAAAAATGGTACATAAAATTATTGATTTTAATACTTTTTTAAACGTCCTTAGCTTTTATGGACATGAAGCTTCGAAAAAAATTGTTGTCAGTTTCGTATGTTAAAATTAAGCCTCCTAATTTGATTAAAACGGTTATGAAACCAGTATAATAATATGTATAGTTTATATTATGTATTTCATGGCAATACCATTCGAAACGCACTATAAAATGGTAAATTAGTCCAACAGATACATAAAATTTGAGCATTTACTGCGGAAGCGTGGAAACCATTTATAATGAACAGGATAGGCGGATATATCTTTGATTTGGTGAACAAAATGGCGGATTTTGCCACAAAACCTGTTACGCCTTTAAAGTATTGATTTTTATGCGTTTTTAAAATATCTAATACTTTTTGGACTTCAAGTTTTATTACAACTTGGCATCTTGATATTTATCAATTAAAATTAGAACTAATAGTTTATTATTAGAAAACCAACAGTAAAATATACAAAAAATGGTACATACAATTATTGATTTTAATACTTTTTTAAACGTCCTTAGCTTTTATGGACATAAAGCTTAGAAAAAAATTGTTGTCAGTTTCGTATGTTAAAATTAAGCCTCCTAAGTTAATTTAAACGGTTATTAAATCAGTATAATAATATGTATTGTTTATATAAAGTATTTCATGGCAATACCATTCGAAACGCATTTTAAAAAGGTAAATTAGTCCAACAGATACATAAAATTTGAGCATTTACTGCGCAAGCGTTGAAACCTTTTATAATAAACAGGATAGGTGTATTGTCGGATATATCTTTGATTTGCTGAACAAAATGGCAGATTTTGCCACAAAACCTGTTGCGCGTTAAAAGTATTGATTTTAATGCGTTTTTAAAATGTCTAATACTTTTTGGACTTCAAGTATTATTACAACTTGCCATCTTGATATTTATAAATTAAAATTAGAACTAATAGTTTATTATTATAAAACCAACAGTAAAATATACAAAAAATGGTACATAAAATTATTGATTTTATTAGTTTTTTAAACGTCCTTAGCTTTTATGGACATGAAGCTTCGAAAACAATTGTTGTCAGTTTCTTATGTTAAAATTAAGCCTCCTAATTTGATTAAAACGGTTATGAAACCAGTATAATAATATGTATTGTTTATATTATGTATTTCATGGCAATACCATTCGAAACGCATTTTAAAAAGGTAAATTAGTCCAACAGATACATAAAATTTGAGCATTTACTGCGCAAGCGTTGAAACCTTTTATAATAAACAGGATAGGTGTATTGTCGGATATATCTTTGATTTGCTGAACAAAATGGCGGAATTTGCCACAAAACATGTTGCGCGTTAAAAGTATTGATTTTTATGCGTTTTTGAAATTTCTAATACTTTTTGGACTTCAAGTTTTATTACAACTTGCCATCTTGATATTTATAAATTAAAATTAGAACTAATAGTTTATTATTAGGTAACCAACAGTAAAATATACAAAACATGGTACATAAAATTATTGATTTTAATAATTTTTTAAACGTCCTTAGCTTTTATGGACATGAAGCTTCGAAAAAAATTGTTGTCAGTTTCGTATGTTAAAATTAAGCCTCCTAATTTGATTAAAACGGTTATGAAACCAGTATAATAATATGTATTGTTTATATTATGTATTTCATGGCAATACCATTCGAAACGCATTTTAAAAAGGTAAATTAGTCCAACAGATACATAAAATATGAGTATTTAATGCGCAAGCGTGGAAACCATTTATAATGAACAGGATAGGCGGATATATCATTCTATTGGCGAACAAAATGGCGGATTTCGCCACAAAACCTGTTACGCCTTTAAAGTATTGATTTTATTGCTTTTTTAAAATGTCTAATACTTTTTGGTCTTCAAGTTTTATTACAACTTGCCATCTTGATATTTATCAATTAAAATTAGAACCAATAGTTTATTATTAGAAAACCAACAGTAAAATATACAAAAAATGGTACATACAATTATTGATTTTAATAATTAGCTTTTATGGACATGAAGCTTCGAAAACAATTGTTGTCAGTTTCTTATGTTAAAATTAAGCCTCCTAATTTGATTAAAACGGTTATGAAACCAGTATAATAATATGTATTGTTTATATTATGTATTTCATGGCAATACCATTCGAAACGCATTTTAAAAAGGTAAATTAGTCCAACAGATACATAAAATATGAGTATTTAATGCGCAAGCGTGGAAACCATTTATAATGAACAGGATAGGCGGATATATCATTCTATTGGCGAACAAAATGGCGGATTTCGCCACAAAACCTGTTACGCCTTTAAAGTATTGATTTTATTGCTTTTTTAAAATGTCTAATACTTTTTGGTCTTCAAGTTTTATTACAACTTGCCATCTTGATATTTATCAATTAAAATTAGAACCAATAGTTTATTATTAGAAAACCAACAGTAAAATATACAAAAAATGGTACATACAATTATTTGTTTTAATACTTTTTAAACGTCCTTAGCTTTAATGGACATGAAGCTTCGAAAAAAATTGTTGTCAGTTTCGTATGTTAAAATTAAGCATCTTAATTTGACTAAAACGTTTATTGAATCAGTATAATAATATGTATTGTTTATATTATGTATTTCATGGCAATACCATTCGAAACGCATTTTAAAAAGGTAAATTATTCCAACAGATACATAAAATATGAGTATTTAATGCGCAAGCGTGGAAACCATTTATAATGAACAGGATAGGCGGATATATCTTTGATTTGGTGAACAAAATGGCGGATTTTGCCACAAAACCTGTTACGCCTTTAAAGTATTGATTTTATTGCTTTTTTAAAATGTCTAATACTTTTTGGTCTTCAAGTTTTATTACAACTTGCCATCTTGATATTTATCAATTAAAATTAGAACCAATAGTTTATTATTAGAAAACCAACAGTAAAATATACAAAAAATGGTACATACAATTATTTGTTTTAATACTTTTTAAACGTCCTTAGCTTTAATGGACATGAAGCTTCGAAAAAAATTGTTGTCAGTTTCGTATGTTAAAATTAAGCATCTTAAATTGATTAAAACGGTTATGAAACCAATATAATAATATGTATTGTTTATATTATGTATTTCATGGCAATACCATTCGAAACGCATTTTAAAAAGGTAAATTAGTCCAACAGATACATAAAATATGAGCATTTACTGCGCAAGCGTTGAAACCTTTTATAATAAACAGGATAGGTGTATTGTCGGATATATCTTTGATTTGCTGAACAAAATGGTGGTTTTTGCCACAAAACCTGTTACGCGTTAAAAGTATTGATTTTTATGCGTTTTTAAAATATCTAATACTTTTTGGACTTCAAGTTTTATTACAACTTGTCATCTTGATATTTATCAATTAAAATTAGAACTAATAGTTTATTATTAGAAAACCAACAGTAAAATATACAAAAAAGGGTACATAAAATTATTGATTTTAATACTTTTTTAAACGTCCTTAGCTTTTATGGATATGAAGCTTAGAAAAAAATTGTTGTCAGTTTCGTATGTTAAAATTAAGCATCTTAAATTGATTAAAACGGTTATGAAACCAGTATAATAATATGTATTGTTTATATTATGTATTTCATGGCAATACCATTCGAAACGCATTTTTAAAAGGTAAATTAGTCCAACAGATACATAAAATATGAGTATTTAATGCGCAAGCGTGGAAACCATTTATAATGAACAGGATAGGCAGATATATCTTTGATTTGGTGAACAAAATGGCGGATTTTGCCACAAAACCTGTTACGCCTTTAAAGTATTGAGTTTTATGCGTTTTTAAAATATCTAATACTTTTTGGACTTCAAGTTTTATTACAACTTGCCATCATGATATTTATCAATTAAAATTAGAACTAATAGTTTATTATTAGAAAACCAACAGTACAATATATAAAAAACTAGCTGACCCGGCCACGCGTTGCTGTGGCTAAAGTTTTTGTTTTATCTTAATATATATAAATCTCGTGTCACAATGTTTGTCTTCAATGGACGGCTGAACCACTTAACCGATTATAATAAAATTTGAACACCATGTGCAGTTCGATGTGCACTTGAGAGATAGGATAGTTTAAATCTCAAATTATAGTCGCAATTTTAATTTATCGCTAATTTTTTGTCCGTTATTATTTGGCAGTCATAAAACTGACAGATGTCGATACCTTTCGACTGGGTTGATGGCGCTAATGTCTGTTATTATTTGACAGTGACAGTTATTCGACGCAAACGTATTAAAAGAGCCCATCAGTTGGCAAAACAAATTGAATCAAGAAATCTAGCTCAAAGAATCAGGACAGCAGGTCATGCACAAGAAACTCAAGAACAGTGTAACGAACGTCTTCAAGAGAATATCATAAGAACAAGAAAATTATTATTTTCAGTCAAATGCCACCGAAAAAATCTAACCTCAACAACGCGAGCGGCAAAGGGACACGACGCAAACGTGTTGAAAGAGCTCAGCAATTACCAGAACAAATCGAACCAAGAAATGCAGCACAAAGAATCAGGACTGCAGAAAGTCGTGCACGAGAATCTCAAGAACAGTGTGACGAACGTCTGCAACAGAATATTACGAGAACAAGAGCGGCACGAAAACGAAACATAGCTACAGTACGAGTACTAGATCGACAAAGGCAACGGATCAGCCGCTCATTAACACGTGCATCATTCGTTCGGCTTGCCTTTGAATATGCACCAGATATTAACTACTCAGCGCATTCAAAAACTGCTATCGGTGGAATGGATATAGTATGTCAATATTGTCAGGCATTGAAATTTCGGAATGAAGCAGCCGGCATGTGCTGCGCATCAGGAAAAGTTGTGCTGTCACCTCTACCCGCTCCGCCGGAGCCTTTATTATCCCTTCTTACTGGCAATTCAGATGATTCCAAATTATTTTTGCGTAAGATACGCAAATTTAATTCTTGCTTCCAAATGACGTCATTTGGGGCAACTAAAATTTGCGATCGTGCATCCGATGGACGTAATTTTGAAACTACATTCAAAATTCAAGGCCAGGTGTACCATAAAATCGGATCACTGATGCCAATGCCTGATAACAATCCGAAATTTCTTCAAATTTATTTTATGGGCGATTGTGAAGAGCGCGTGACGACTCGGTGCCTGTATAATTTTATTGAACAAGCAGAGGAAAGAGCAATTGTGATATTATTGGAAAATTTTTTAGAAGATCACAATCAACTAATTCAATTGATCAAAAGAGTTTCGCCACGACTGCAAAATGACAATTATCAAATCGTCATAAAAGCCGACAAAGTACCATTAGGTGAACATGCTGGTAGATTCAACGCTCCAACTGTTGATGAGGTTGCTGTTATCATGGTTGGTGATCCAGTTGACAAAAGATCTATAAACATTACACGGCGAGACAACACTGTCAGTACGATTTCGGATCTACACCGTTCATATGACGCACTACAATATCCATTGATATTTTGGCAAGGACAAGATGAATATCACCTTAATATCAAACAGTATGATCCAAATACCGGTAAATTTGACAATTATCTATTTACATTCATACTGTATGTATAGATTTTAATTTCGTATTGCATTTTATTTTTTATTTTTTTAGGTGATTACAGAAATAATAAAGTTAGCTCAATGAACTACTACGCACACCGAATAATGGTTAGACAACATCAAGACAATTATATCCTTCGATATCGTCAGCTGTTCCATCAATACATTGTTGATATGTATGCTAAGGTCGAAAGCGAACGCTTGCGATTCCTTCGATTCAACCAGGCAAAACTACGATCGGAAGAATATATTCACTTACGAGATGCTGTTGCTGGAAACATCGATGGAAATTTAAATCCCAATGACATCGGTAATGCTTTCATTTTACCTTCAAGCTACATCGGCAGTCCACGGAACATGCAGGAATACATACAAGATGACTTACGTACGTCATTACGGCCGACCGGATTTATTTATTACATTCACATGTAATCCGAATTGGGAAGAGATACAAACTTTACTATTGCCAGGACAACAAGCCATTCATCGTCATGATTTAACTGCACGTGTGTTTAAACAAAAATTGAAATCCTTAATTGATTTTATTGTAAAATATACAATTTTTGGTATCACACGTTGTTGGTTGTATACGATAGAGTGGCAAAAGCGAGGTTTGCCTCATGCCCACATTTTGGTTTGGCTTAAAGATAGAATCCGTCCTGAAGAAATTGATCAAATAATTTCAGCCGAAATTCCAGACCCATTAATTGATCAAGAATTATTTGATATTGTCACCAAACACATGATCCATGGGCCATGCGGTGTTTTCAACATGACGTCACCGTGCATGGAAAATGGAAAATGTAAAAAAAACTTCCCAAAGCCGCATACGAATGACACGATCACGGATATTGATGGTTATCCAATGTATCGCCGCAGAAGTACTGAGAATGGTGGCCACACATTTACAATGCGACTGCCGAACTTTCCAAATCAAGTTGAGTTTGATAATCAGTGGGTGGTACCATACTCACCACTACTTTCAAAAACTTACAAAGCTCATATCAATGTTGAGCTTTGCAGTTCTGTTAAATCAATTAAGTATATTTGTAAATATGTAAACAAAGGCAGTGATTTGGCCATATTTGAAGTAAAAAACATAAATAAAAATGACGAAATAGCACGATACCAAATGGGCAGATACATTAGCAGCAATGAAGCTATTTGGCATATTCTCAGCTTTCCCATCCACGAAAGAGATCCTGCTGTCCAACATCTGGCAATACATCTTGAAAACGGTCAACGTGTATACTTCACTGAAGAAAATGTTCTCCAAAGAGCGTTCGAAGCTCCGAAAACGACTCTAACTGAATTTTTTACATTGTGTCAAAAACCTGATGTTTTTGGCCAATTCGCGAAGACATTGGTGTATGGTGATGTTCCACGTTATTTCACATGGAACAAATCCAGTAAAAAATGGGAGCCACGGAAACAAGGAAAACCACATCCTTCCATTACAGGCATATTCAAAGCTAAGACATTGGGGAGACTTTACACGGTACATCCAAAGCAACGTGAGTGCTTCTATTTACGTTTGTTATTGGTGAATGTTCCCGGACCAACGTCTTTTGAATTTTTACGAACAGCTAATGGTCGAGTATTCAATACATACCAGGATGCATGTCGTGAACTGCAATTGCTAGAAGACGATAACCATTGGGACTTAACGCTTGCTGATGCTGCGTTGACATCAACACCGAATAACATTCGTCAGTTGTTTGCAATTATTTTGACGACATGTTATCCCTCGCAAGCACAAACTTTGTGGGAAAAATATAAAAATTGTATGACAGAAGACATCTTGCACCGAATTAGACAAACAAATCAATGCCAAAACATAGATTATACACCAGAGATGTACAATGAAGCATTGGTCTTGATCGAGGATTTATGTGTTCTTATTTCAAATTTACCACTTAATCATTATGGTATGCCATCACCTAATCGTCCAGCCACCGACTTAGTCAATACCGATTTACAACGAGAAAATCAATATGACCATGGAAGTTTAGCAACAATTATCATGAACAGTGAACCATTACTGACAGCAGAACAAAAAATTATTTATGATCGGATTATGCTGGCTGTTGCTGCTGAACAAGGCGGTTTTTTTTTCTTGGATGCACCCGGTGGAACCGGTAAGACATTTTTAATATCGTTGATTCTTGCCAAAATACGGTCGCAACAAAAAATCGCATTAGCATTAGCATCGTCAGGCATTGCGGCTACTTTACTGGATGGTGGGCGAACAGCACATTCAACATTCAAGCTGCCATTGGACGTTCATAATAAACCAGATGCAATGTGTAACATCAAAAAGAATAGTGGAATAGCTGCAGTGTTGCGGAAGAGTTCTATAATAATTTGGGATAAGTGCACAATGGCACACAAATATTCACTTGAAGCATTAAACAGAACTATGCAAGATTTAAACAGCAATAATAAACTTTTCGGTGGTGCTATCTTACTTTTGTCTGGTGATTTCCGGCAGACCTTACCGGTTATACCTCGCTCTACTTTCGCGGATGAGATTAATGCATGTTTGAAACAATCATTCTTATGGCGAAGTGTTGAAACACTTCGATTGACCATAAATATGCGAGTACAATTGCAAAAAGATCCATCAGCACTAATATTTTCCGAACAACTACTAGATATTGGGAACGGTAAAATAAAACTGCAACCAAATACGCAATGCATTAAACTACCAGACAATTTTTGCACTGTTGTTCAGGATAAAACTGAATTGATTCAGAGTATTTTCCCGGATATACAGAATAATTATTTGAATCATGAATGGCTTAGTCAACGGGCGATTTTGGCAGCCAAAAACGTTGATGTTGACGAAATTAACTTCCAGATACAACAGTTGTTACCAGGCGATCTGATGTCTTTTAAATCAATCGATACTGTTGTTGATGAAAATGAAAGTGTAAATTTTCCGATTGAATTTTTAAATTCATTAGATATCCCTGGAATGCCACCACATAATCTTCGATTAAAGATTGGTTCACCTATTATTCTCCTCCGTAATTTGAATCCACCTCAATTATGTAACGGTACGCGTTTGGTCATCAAAAAGATCACCGGAAACATTCTTGAAGCAACCATTTTGGCTGGGAAGTTTAAAGGAAAAGTGGTCCTACTGCCACGTATTCCGATGATACCATCAGATTCTACCATACCCTTCAAAAGGCTACAGTTTCCAATTCGTTTGGCTTTCGCCATGTCTATAAATAAATCTCAAGGTCAAACAATGTCCATTTGTGGTTTAGATTTGGAAAATCCATGTTTTTCTCATGGGCAACTATATGTTGCGTGTTCACGTGTTGGGAAACCGTCGGATCTATTTGTGTTAGCTAAAGACAGGTTAACCAAAAACATTGTGCACCGATTGGTGTTAAATTAAATTGAAATTGAAAGTATTTATAATTCAAAAAAAAATATATTAATGTTTAAAAGTTTAAGACTGTCTGCCTTGCCTACCTCATTCATGAGTTTAAGCGTCACATGTTATTTACTGTATTATACTGTAATATGCGATCGTGCATCCGATGGACGTAATTTTGAAAAACTACATTCAAAATTCAAGGCCAGGTGTACCATAAAATCGGATCACTGATGCCAATGCCTGATAACAATCCGAAATTTCTTCAAATTTATTTTATGGGCGATTGTGAAGAGCGCGTGACGACTCGGTGCCTGTATAATTTTATTGAACAAGCAGAGGAAAGAGCAATTGTGATATTATTGGAAAATTTTTTAGAAGATCACAATCAACTAATTCAATTGATCAAAAGAGTTTCGCCACGACTGCAAAATGACAATTATCAAATCGTCATAAAAGCCGACAAAGTACCATTAGGTGAACATGCTGGTAGATTCAACGCTCCAACTGTTGATGAGGTTGCTGTTATCATGGTTGGTGATCCAGTTGACAAAAGATCTATAAACATTACACGGCGAGACAACACTGTCAGTACGATTTCGGATCTACACCGTTCATATGACGCACTACAATATCCATTGATATTTTGGCAAGGACAAGATGAATATCACCTTAATATCAAACAGTATGATCCAAATACCGGTAAATTTGACAATTATCTATTTACATTCATACTGTATGTATAGATTTTAATTTCGTATTGCATTTTATTTTTTATTTTTTTAGGTGATTACAGAAATAATAAAGTTAGCTCAATGAACTACTACGCACACCGAATAATGGTTAGACAACATCAAGACAATTATATCCTTCGATATCGTCAGCTGTTCCATCAATACATTGTTGATATGTATGCTAAGGTCGAAAGCGAACGCTTGCGATTCCTTCGATTCAACCAGGCAAAACTACGATCGGAAGAATATATTCACTTACGAGATGCTGTTGCTGGAAACATCGATGGAAATTTAAATCCCAATGACATCGGTAATACTTACATTTTACCTTCAAGCTACATCGGCAGTCCACGGAACATGCAGGAATACATACAAGATGCGATGACTTACGTACGTCATTACGGCCGACCTGATTTATTTATTACATTCACATGTAATCCGAATTGGGAAGAGATACAAACTTTACTATTGCCAGGACAACAAGCCATTCATCGTCATGATTTAACTGCACGTGTGTTTAAACAAAAATTGAAATCCTTATCCTTAATATAACAAAAACTTTAGCCACAGCAACGCGTGGCCGGGTCAGCTAGTTACATTATAAATTATAGTAAACAATCTAAGAGGAACAATAAGAGAACATCAGTCACGGAGTCCACTATGCTTTTTCACACAGATGGTATTTGTAAAAAAATATGCTGATCTCCTTATTTGACTTTCTACTACTATAACCCTTTAGTACAATGAAATTATTTACGAATAAAGACGAAAATGTTGATGTTGGTATACAAATTCACTGGATTGAGATTTGAAGGGGAAGTACGTTGAACACAATTAATTAAAATGTTCTTACACTTGATACTAAGCAGAAATCAATAGGTAAAAAATAAATATTTATCAGATTTATTATTTCCATTTAATTTTATAACAAATATAAGTATATTACAGTATAATACAGTAAATAACATGTGACGCTTAAACTCATGAATGAGGTAGGCAAGGCAGACAGTCTTAAACTTTTAAACATTAATATCTTTTTTTTGAATTATAAATACTTTCAATTTCAATTTAATTTAACACCAATCGGTGCACAATGTTTTTGGTTAACCTGTCTTTAGCTAACACAAATAGATTCGACGGTTTCCCAACACGTGAACACGCAACATATAGTTGCCCATGAGAAAAACATGGATTTTCCAAATCTAAACCACAAATGGACATTGTTTGACCTTGAGATTTATTTATAGACATGGTGAAAGCTAAACGAATTGGAAACTGTAGCCTTTTGAAGGGTATGGTAGAATCTGATGGTATCATCGGAATACGTGGCAGCAGGACCACTTTTCCTTTAAACTTCCCAGCCAAAATGGTTGCTTCAAGAATGTTTCCGGTGATCTTTTTGATGACCAAACGCGTACCGTTACATAATTGAGGTGGATTCAAATTACGGAGGAGAATAATAGGGGAACCAATCTTTAATCGAAGATTATGTGGTGGCATTCCAGGGATATCTAATGAATTTAAAAATTCAATCGGAAAATTTACACTTTCATTTTCATCAACAACAGTATCGATTGATTTAAAAGACATCAGATCGCCTGGTAACAACTGTTGTATCTGGAAGTTAATTTCGTCAACATCAACGTTTTTGGCTGCCAAAATCGCCCTTTGACTAAGCCATTCATGATTCAAATAATTATTCTGTATATCCGGGAAAATACTCTGAATCAATTCAGTTTTATCCTGAACAACAGTGCAAAAATTGTCTGGTAGTTTAATGCATTGCGTATTTGGTTGCAGTTTTATTTTACCGTTCCCAATATCTAGTAGTTGTTCGGAAAATATTAGTGCTGATGGATCATTTTGCAATTGTACTCGCATATTTATGGTCAATCGAAGTGTTTCAACACTTCGCCATAAGAATGATTGTTTCAAACATGCATTAATCTCATCCGCGAAAGTAGAGCGAGGTATAACCGGTAAGGTCTGCCGGAAGTCACCAGACAAAAGTAAGATAGCACCACCGAAAAGTTTATTATTGCTGTTTAAATCTTGCATAGTTCTGTTTAATGCTTCAAGTGAATATTTGTGTGCCATTGTGCACTCATCCCAAATTATTATAGAACTCTTCCGCAACACTGCAGCTATTCCACTATTCTTTTTGATGTTACACATTGCATCTGGTTTATTATGAACGTCCAATGGCAGCTTGAATGTTGAATGTGCTGTTCGCCCACCATCCAGTAAAGTAGCCGCAATGCCTGACGATGCTAATGCTAATGCGATTTTTTGTTGCGACCGTATTTTGGCAAGAATCAACGATATTAAAAATGTCTTACCGGTTCCACCGGGTGCATCCAAGAAAAAAAAACCGCCTTGTTCAGCAGCAACAGCCAGCATAATCCGATCATAAATAATTTTTTGTTCTGCTGTCAGTAATGGTTCACTGTTCATGATAATTGTTGCTAAACTTCCATGGTCATATTGATTTTCTCGTTGTAAATCGGTATTGACTAAGTCGGTGGCTGGACGATTAGGTGATGGCATACCATAATGATTAAGTGGTAAATTTGAAATAAGAACACATAAATCCTCGATCAAGACCAATGCTTCATTGTACATCTCTGGTGTATAATCTATGTTTTGGCATTGATTTGTTTGTCTAATTCGGTGCAAGATGTCTTCTGTCATAGAATTTTTATATTTTTCCCACAAAGTTTGTGCTTGCGAGGGATAACATGTCGCCAAAATAATTGCAAACAACTGATGAATGTTATTCGGTGTGGATGTCAACGCAGCATCAGCAAGCGTTAAGTCCCAATGGTTATCGTCTTCTAGCAATTGCAGTTCACGACATGCATCCTGGTATGTATTGAATACTCGACCATTAGCTGTTCGTAAAAATTCAAAAGACGTTGGTCCGGGAACATTCACCAATAACAAACGTAAATAGAAGCACTCACGTTGCTTTGGATGTACCGTGTAAAGTCTCCCCAATGTCTTAGCTTTGAATATGCCTGTAATGGAAGGATGTGGTTTTCCTTGTTTCCGTGGCTCCCATTTTTTACTGGATTTGTTCCATGTGAAATAACGTGGAACATCACCATACACCAATGTCTTCGCGAATTGGCCAAAAACATCAGGTTTTTGACACAATGTAAAAAATTCAGTTAGAGTCGTTTTCGGAGCTTCGAACGCTCTTTGGAGAACATTTTCTTCAGTGAAGTATACACGTTGACCGTTTTCAAGATGTATTGCCAGATGTTGGACAGCAGGATCTCTTTCGTGGATGGGAAAGCTGAGAATATGCCAAATAGCTTCATTGCTGCTAATGTATCTGCCCATTTGGTATCGTGCTATTTCGTCATTTTTATTTATGTTTTTTACTTCAAATATGGCCAAATCACTGCCTTTGTTTACATATTTACAAATATACTTAATTGATTTAACAGAACTGCAAAGCTCAACATTGATATTAGCTTTGTAAGTTTTTGAAAGTAGTGGTGAGTATGGTACCACCCACTGATTATCAAACTCAACTTGATTTGGAAAGTTCGGCAGTCGCATTGTAAATGTGTGGCCACCATTCTCAGTACTTCTGCGGCGATACATTGGATAACCATCAATATCCGTGATCGTGTCATTCGTATGCGGCTTTGGGAAGTTTTTTTTACATTTTCCATTTTCCATGCACGGTGACGTCATGTTGAAAACACCGCATGGCCCATGGATCATGTGTTTGGTGACAATATCAAATAATTCTTGATCAATTAATGGGTCTGGAATTTCGGCTGAAATTATTTGATCGATTTCTTCAGGACGGATTCTATCTTTAAGCCAAACCAAAATGTGGGCATGAGGCAAACCTCGCTTTTGCCACTCTATCGTATACAGCCAACAACGTGTGATACCAAAAATTGTATATTTAACAATAAAATCAATTAAGGATTTCAATTTTTGTTTAAACACACGTGCAGTTAAATCATGACGATGAATGGCTTGTTGTCCTGGCAATAGTAAAGTTTGTATCTCTTCCCAATTCGGATTACATGTGAATGTAATAAATAAATCCGGTCGGCCGTAATGACGTACGTAAGTCATCGCATCTTGTATGTATTCCTGCATGTTCCGTGGACTGCCGATGTAGCTTGAAGGTAAAATGAAAGCATTACCGATGTCATTGGGATTTAAATTTCCATCGATGTTTCCAGCAACAGCATCTCGTAAGTGAATATATTATTCCGATCGTAGTTTTGACGTTTGCGTTTTGACGTTTGCCGCTCGCGTTGTTGAGGTTAGATTTTTTCGGTGGCATTTGACTGAAAATAATAATTTTCTTGTTCTTATGATATTCTCTTGAAGACGTTCGTTACACTGTTCTTGAGATTCTTGTGCATGACCTGCTGTCCTGATTCTTTGAGCTGGATTTCTTGATTCAATTTGTTCTGCCAACTGATGGGCTCTTTTAATACGTTTGCGTCGAATAACTGTCACTGTCAAATAATAACAGACATTAGCGCCATCAACCCAGTCGAAAGGTATCGACATCTGTCAGTTTTATGACTGCCAAATAATAACAGACAAATAATTAGCGATAAATTAAAATTGCGACTATAATTTGAGATTTAAACTATCCTATCTCTCAAGTGCACATCGAACTGCACATGGTGTTCAAATTTTATTATAATCGGTTAAGTGGTTCAGCCGTCCATTGAGGACAAACATTGTGACACGAGATTTATATATATTAAGATTGTACATACAATTGCGTATAAAATTGACTGATCACAGGTATTCGCTAAAGTATAGAAATATATGTAAAGACTAAAATTAAATTACACACGCACTAGGGTATTATGAATAGATTTGCTACTAGTCGACTGAAAATTCGCCAGAGTTATACTTTGATTAAAATATTAAATCAATAAACATAAATCGACTTTCTTATATCTCTATGAATGTTCTCTAAAATATAAGTAACATATCAAAGATCATATCAACCAATAGAACAAACTAAATTAGTGTTACGATTGTAATTGCAGAATGCGCTTTCTTTTCATTCTAACCTGGCCCATTATAAATGGGCTTTAAAGCTATTATATGACTGTATACTTCCTTTTATAAGATAAGGTAAAGAATAAAAGGCTTTTTAAATACTTTTATTCTAATTTTCTGATCCAAATTTAAATTTTGCTGATTTAATAAAACCTATTTTGAATTTAGCAAAAATAGTTGTTTATGCACCCGACCTTTGTGTTTGCGGCCAACCCTTTGTTTATTCAATGCATGTATTTAATAAATACCAAAGGAATTCTAAGCAGGATTTGAACGTTTTATTAACACGCTTATATAAACCTAAATCGTAAACTGATCAAGATTAGAATTGTTTTTATTTGACACGATTGGGGCCGTTAAAAGCACAATTCTTCATTTTTCGACCAAAATGGCTGACATTACCACGAAAACTGTTACGTGTTTGTTATATTATTGATTTTCATACTTATTTCAAACTTACTTAGCTTTTATGGACATGAAGCTTAGAAAAAAAAATGTTGTCCTTTTCGTATGTTAAAATTAATCATCTTAATTTGACGTAAACGGTTATTGAACCAGTGTAATAATATGTGTTGTTTACATTATGTATTTCATGGCAAAACCATTCTAAACGCATTTTAAAAATGTAAACTTTTCCCACATATACATAAAATTTGAGCATTTACTGCGCAAGCGTTGAAACCATTTATAATGAACAGGATTGGTGCGTAGGCGGATATATCATTCATTTGGCGAACAAAATGGTGGATTGTACCACAAAACCTGTTGCGCGTTAAAAGTATTGATATTATGCGTTTTTAAAATGTCTAATACTTTTTGGACTTCAAGTTTTATTACAACTTGCCATCTTGATATTTATAAATTAAAATTAGAACTAATAGTTTATTATTAGAAAACCAACAGTAAAATATACAAAAAATGGTACATACAATTATTGATTTTAATACTTTTTTAAACGTCCTTAGCTTTTATGGACATGAAGCTTAGAAAAAAATTGTTGTCAGTTTCGTATGTTAAAATTAAGCCTCTTAATTTGATTAAAACGGTTATTAAATCAGTATAATAATATGTATTGTTTATATAAAGTATTTCATGGCAATACCATTCGAAACGCATTTTAAAAAGGTAAATTAGTCCAACAGATACATAAAATTTGAGCATTTACTGCGCAAGCATTGAAACCTTTTATAATAAACAGGATAGGTGTATTGTCGGATATATCTTTGATTTGCTGAACAAAATGGCAGATTTTGCCACAAAACCTGTTGCGCGTTAAAAGTATTGATTTTTATCCGTTTTTAAAATGTCTAATACTTTTTGGACTTCAAGTTTTATTACAACTTGCCATCTTGATATTTATAAATTAAAATTAGAACTAATAGTTTATTATTAGATAACCAACAGTAAAATATACAAAAAATGGTACATAAAATTATTGATTTTAATAATTTTTTAAACGTCCTTAGCTTTTATGGACATGAAGCTTCGAAAAAAATTGTTGTCAGTTTCGTATGTTAAAATTAAGCCTCCTAATTTGATTTAAACGGTTATGAAACCAGTATAATAATATGTATTGTTTATATTATGTATTTCATGGCAATACCATTCGAAACGCACTATAAAACGGTAAATTAGTCCAACAGATACATAAAATTTGAGCATTTACTGCGCAAGCGTTGAAACCTTTTATAATAAACAGGATAGGTGTATTGTCGGATATATCTTTGATTTGCTGAACAAAATGGCAGATTTTGCCACAAACCCTGTTGCGCGTTAAAAGTATTGATTTTTATCCGTTTTTAAAATGTCTAATACTTTTTGGACTTCAAGTTTTATTACAACTTGCCATCTTGATATTTATAAATTAAAATTAGAACTAATAGTTTATTATTAGAAAACCAACAGTAAAATATACAAAAAATGGTATATAAAATTATTGATTTTAATACTTTTTTAAACGTCCTTAGCTTTTATGGACATGAAGCTTCGAAAAAAATTGTTGTCAGTTTCGTATGTTAAAATTAAGCCTCCTAATTTGATTAAAACGGTTATGAAACCAGTATAATAATATGTATTGTTTATATTATGTATTTCATGGCAATACCATTCGAAACGCATTTTAAAAAGGTAAATTAGTCCAACAGATACATAAAATTTGAGTATTTAATGCGCAAGCGTGGAAACCATTTCTAATGAACAGGATAGGCGGATATAACATTCAATTGTCGAACAAAATGGCGTATTTCGCCACAAAACCCGTTACGCGTTAAAAGTATTGATTTAATTGCTTTTTTAAAATGTCTAATACTTTTTAGACCTTAAGTTTTATTACAACTTGCCATCTTGATATTTATAAATAAAAATTAGAACTAATAGTTTATTATTAGAAAACCAACATTAAAATATACAAAAAATGGTTTATACAATTATTGATTTTAATACTTTTTTAAACGTCTTTAGCTTTTATGGACATGAAGCGTAGAAAAAAATTGTTGTCAGTTTCGTATGTTAAAATTAAGCCTATTAATTTGATTAAAACGGTTATTAGATCAGTATAATAATATGTATTGTTTATATTATGTATTTCATGGCAATACCATTCGAAAGTCATTCTAAAAAGGTAAATTAACCAACACATACATAAAATTTGAGTATTTAATGCGCAAGCGTGGAAACCATTTATAATGAACAGGATAGGCGGATATATCATTCAATTGTCGAACAAAATGGCGTATTTCGCCACAAAACCTGTTACGCGTTAAAAGTATTGATTATATTGCTTTTTTAAAATGTCCAATACTTTTTGGACTTCAAGTTTTATTACAACTTGCCATCTTGATATTTAAAAAATTAAAATTAGAACTAATAGTTTATTATTAGAAAACCAACAGTAAAATATACAAAAAATGGTACATACAATTATTGATTTTATTACTTTTTTAAACGTCCTTAACGTTTATGGACATGAAGCTTAGAAAAAATTGTTGTCAGTTTCGTATGTTAAAATTAAGCCTCCTAATTTGATTAAAACGGTTATGAAACCAGTATAATAATATGTATTGTTTATATTATGTATTTCATGGCAATACCATTCGAAACGCATTTTAAAAAGGTAAATTAGTCCAACAGATACATAAAATATGAGTAGTTAATGCGCAAGCGTGGAAAACATTTATAATGAACAGGATAGGCGGATATATCATTCTATTGGCGAACAAAATGGCCGATTTCGCCACAAAACCTGTTACGCCTTTAAAGTATTGATTTTATTGCTTTTTTAAAATGTCTAATACTTTTTGGTCTTCAAGTTTTATTACAACTTGCCATCTTGATATTTATCAATTAAAATTAGAACCAATAGTTTATTATTAGAAAACCAACAGTAAAATATACAAAAAATGGTACATACAATTATTGATTTTAATAATTTTTTAAACGTCCTTAGCTTTTATGGACATGAAGCTTCGAAAAAAATTGTTGTCAGTTTCGTATGTTAAAATTAAGCCTCCTAATTTGATTAAAACGGTTATGAAACCAGTATAATAATATGTATTTTTTATATTATGTATTTCATGGCAATACCATTCGAAACGCACTATAAAAAGGTAAATTAGTCCAACAGATACATAAAATTTGAGCATTTACTGCGCAAGCGTGGAAACCATTTATAATGAACAGGATAGGCGGATATATCTTTGATTTGGTGAACAAAATGGCGGATTTTGCCACAAAACCTGTTACGCCTTTAAAGTATTGATTTTTATGCGTTTTTAAAATATCTAATACTTTTTGGACTTCAAGTTTTATTACAACTTGGCATCTTGATATTTATCAATTAAAATTAGAACTAATAGTTTATTATTAGAAAACCAACAGTAAAATATACAAAAAATGGTACATACAATTATTGATTTTAATACTTTTTTAAACGTCCTTAGCTTTTATGGACATGAAGCTTAGAAAAAAATTGTTGTCAGTTTCGTATGTTAAAATTAAGCCTCCTAAGTTAATTTAAACGGTTATTAAATCAGTATAATAATATGTATTGTTTATATAAAGTATTTCATGGCAATACCATTCGAAACGCATTTTAAAAAGGTAAATTAGTCCAACAGATACATAAAATTTGAGCATTTACTGCGCAAGCGTTGAAACCTTTTATAATAAACAGTATAGGTGTATTGTCGGATATATCTTTGATTTGCTGAACAAAATGGCAGATTTTGCCACAAAACCTGTTGCGCGTTAAAAGTATTGATTTTAATGCGTTTTTAAAATGTCTAATACTTTTTGGACTTCAAGTATTATTACAACTTGCCATCTTGATATTTATAAATTAAAATTAGAACTAATAGTTTATTATTATAAAACCAACAGTAAAATATACAAAAAATGGTACATAAAATTATTGATTTTATTACTTTTTTAAAAGTCCTTAGCTTTTATGGACATGAAGCTTCGAAAACAATTGTTGTCAGTTTCTTATGTTAAAATTAAGCCTCCTAATTTGATTAAAACGGTTATGAAACCAGTATAATAATATGTATTGTTTATATTATGTATTTCATGGCAATACCATTCGAAACGCATTTTAAAAAGGTAAATTAGTCCAACAGATACATAAAATATGAGTATTTAATGCGCAAGCGTGGAAACCATTTATAATGAACAGGATAGGCGGATATATCATTCTATTGGCGAACAAAATGGCGGATTTCGCCACAAAACCTGTTACGCCCTTAAAGTATTGATTTTATTGCTTTTTTAAAATGTCTAATACTTTTTGGTCTTCAAGTTTTATTACAACTTGCCATCTTGATATTTATCAATTAAAATTAGAACCAATAGTTTATTATTAGAAAACCAACAGTAAAATATACAAAAAATGGTACATACAATTATTTGTTTTAATACTTTTTAAACGTCCTTAGCTTTAATGGACATGAAGCTTCGAAAAAAATTGTTGTCAGTTTCGTATGTTAAAATTAAGCATCTTAATTTGACTAAAACGTTTATTGAATCAGTATAATAATATGTATTGTTTATATTATGTATTTCATGGCAATACCATTCGAAACGCATTTTAAAAAGGTAAATTATTCCAACAGATACATAAAATATGAGTATTTAATGCGCAAGCGTGGAAACCATTTATAATGAACAGGATAGGCGGATATATCTTTGATTTGGTGAACAAAATGGCGGATTTTGCCACAAAACCTGTTACGCCTTTAAAGTATTGATTTTATTGCTTTTTTAAAATGTCTAATACTTTTTGGTCTTCAAGTTTTATTACAACTTGCCATCTTGATATTTATCAATTAAAATTAGAACCAATAGTTTATTATTAGAAAACCAACAGTAAAATATACAAAAAATGGTACATACAATTATTTGTTTTAATACTTTTTAAACGTCCTTAGCTTTAATGGACATGAAGCTTCGAAAAAAATTGTTGTCAGTTTCGTATGTTAAAATTAAGCATCTTAAATTGATTAAAACGGTTATGAAACCAATATAATAATATGTATTGTTTATATTATGTATTTCATGGCAATACCATTCGAAACGCATTTTAAAAAGGTAAATTAGTCCAACAGATACATAAAATATGAGCATTTACTGCGCAAGCGTTGAAACCTTTTATAATAAACAGGATAGGTGTATTGTCGGATATATCTTTGATTTGCTGAACAAAATGGTGGTTTTTGCCACAAAACATGTTACGCGTTAAAAGTATTGATTTTTATGCGTTTTTAAAATATCTAATACTTTTTGGACTTCAAGTTTTATTACAACTTGTCATCTTGATATTTATCAATTAAAATTAGAACTAATAGTTTATTATTAGAAAACCAACAGTAAAATATACAAAAAAGGGTACATAAAATTATTGATTTTAATACTTTTTTAAACGTCCTTAGCTTTTATGGATATGAAGCTTAGAAAAAAATTGTTGTCAGTTTCGTATGTTAAAATTAAGCATCTTAAATTGATTAAAACGGTTATGAAACCAGTATAATAATATGTATTGTTTATATTATGTATTTCATGGCAATACCATTCGAAACGCATTTTTAAAAGGTAAATTAGTCCAACAGATACATAAAATATGAGTATTTAATGCGCAAGCGTGGAAACCATTTATAATGAACAGGATAGGCAGATATATCTTTGATTTGGTGAACAAAATGGCGGATTTTGCCACAAAACCTGTTACGCCTTTAAAGTATTGAGTTTTATGCGTTTTTAAAATATCTAATACTTTTTGGACTTCAAGTTTTATTACAACTTGCTATCATGATATTTATCAATTAAAATTAGAACTAATAGTTTATTATTAGAAAACCAACAGTACAATATATAAAAAATTGTACATACAATTGCGTATAAAATTGACTGATCACAGGTATTCGCTAAAGTATAGAAATATATGTAAAGACTAAAATTAAATTACACACGCACTAGGGTATTATGAATAGATTTGCTACTAGTCGACTGAAAATTCGCCAGAGTTATACTTTGATTAAAATATTAAATCAATAAACATAAATCGACTTTCTTATATCTCTATGAATGTTCTCTAAAATATAAGTAACATATCAAAGATCATATCAACCAATAGAACAAACTAAATTAGTGTTACGATTGTAATTGCAGAATGCGCTTTCTTTTCATTCTAACCTGGCCCATTATAAATGGGCTTTAAAGCTATTATATGACTGTATACTTCCTTTTATAAGATAAGGTAAAGAATAAAAGGCTTTTTAAATACTTTTATTCTAATTTTCTGATCCAAATTTAAATTTTGCTGATTTAATAAAACCTATTTTGAATTTAGCAAAAATAGTTGTTTATGCACCCGACCTTTGTGTTTGCGGCCAACCCTTTGTTTATTCAATGCATGTATTTAATAAATACCAAAGGAATTCTAAGCAGGATTTGAACGTTTTATTAACACGCTTATATAAACCTAAATCGTAAACTGATCAAGATTAGAATTGTTTTTATTTGACACGATTGGGGCCGTTAAAAGCACAATTCTTCATTTTTCGACCAAAATGGCTGACATTACCACGAAAACTGTTACGTGTTTGTTATATTATTGATTTTCATACTTATTTCAAACTTACTTAGCTTTTATGGACATGAAGCTTAGAAAAAAAAATGTTGTCCTTTTCGTATGTTAAAATTAATCATCTTAATTTGACGTAAACGGTTATTGAACCAGTGTAATAATATGTGTTGTTTACATTATGTATTTCATGGCAAAACCATTCTAAACGCATTTTAAAAATGTAAACTTTTCCCACATATACATAAAATTTGAGCATTTACTGCGCAAGCGTTGAAACCATTTATAATGAACAGGATTGGTGCGTAGGCGGATATATCATTCATTTGGCGAACAAAATGGTGGATTGTACCACAAAACCTGTTGCGCGTTAAAAGTATTGATATTATGCGTTTTTAAAATGTCTAATACTTTTTGGACTTCAAGTTTTATTACAACTTGCCATCTTGATATTTATAAATTAAAATTAGAACTAATAGTTTATTATTAGAAAACCAACAGTAAAATATACAAAAAATGGTACATACAATTATTGATTTTAATACTTTTTTAAACGTCCTTAGCTTTTATGGACATGAAGCTTAGAAAAAAATTGTTGTCAGTTTCGTATGTTAAAATTAAGCCTCTTAATTTGATTAAAACGGTTATTAAATCAGTATAATAATATGTATTGTTTATATAAAGTATTTCATGGCAATACCATTCGAAACGCATTTTAAAAAGGTAAATTAGTCCAACAGATACATAAAATTTGAGCATTTACTGCGCAAGCATTGAAACCTTTTATAATAAACAGGATAGGTGTATTGTCGGATATATCTTTGATTTGCTGAACAAAATGGCAGATTTTGCCACAAAACCTGTTGCGCGTTAAAAGTATTGATTTTTATCCGTTTTTAAAATGTCTAATACTTTTTGGACTTCAAGTTTTATTACAACTTGCCATCTTGATATTTATAAATTAAAATTAGAACTAATAGTTTATTATTAGATAACCAACAGTAAAATATACAAAAAATGGTACATAAAATTATTGATTTTAATAATTTTTTAAACGTCCTTAGCTTTTATGGACATGAAGCTTCGAAAAAAATTGTTGTCAGTTTCGTATGTTAAAATTAAGCCTCCTAATTTGATTTAAACGGTTATGAAACCAGTATAATAATATGTATTGTTTATATTGTGTATTTCATGGCAATACCATTCGAAACGCACTATAAAACGGTAAATTAGTCCAACAGATACATAAAATTTGAGCATTTACTGCGCAAGCGTTGAAACCTTTTATAATAAACAGGATAGGTGTATTGTCGGATATATCTTTGATTTGCTGAACAAAATGGCAGATTTTGCCACAAACCCTGTTGCGCGTTAAAAGTATTGATTTTTATCCGTTTTTAAAATGTCTAATACTTTTTGGACTTCAAGTTTTATTACAACTTGCCATCTTGATATTTATAAATTAAAATTAGAACTAATAGTTTATTATTAGAAAACCAACAGTAAAATATACAAAAAATGGTATATAAAATTATTGATTTTAATACTTTTTTAAACGTCCTTAGCTTTTATGGACATGAAGCTTCGAAAAAAATTGTTGTCAGTTTCGTATGTTAAAATTAAGCCTCCTAATTTGATTAAAACGGTTATGAAACCAGTATAATAATATGTATTGTTTATATTATGTATTTCATGGCAATACCATTCGAAACGCATTTTAAAAAGGTAAATTAGTCCAACAGATACATAAAATTTGAGTATTTAATGCGCAAGCGTGGAAACCATTTCTAATGAACAGGATAGGCGGATATAACATTCAATTGTCGAACAAAATGGCGTATTTCGCCACAAAACCCGTTACGCGTTAAAAGTATTGATTTAATTGCTTTTTTAAAATGTCTAATACTTTTTAGACCTTAAGTTTTATTACAACTTGCCATCTTGATATTTATAAATAAAAATTAGAACTAATAGTTTATTATTAGAAAACCAACATTAAAATATACAAAAAATGGTTCATACAATTATTGATTTTAATACTTTTTTAAACGTCTTTAGCTTTTATGGACATGAAGCGTAGAAAAAAATTGTTGTCAGTTTCGTATGTTAAAATTAAGCCTATTAATTTGATTAAAACGGTTATTAGATCAGTATAATAATATGTATTGTTTATATTATGTATTTCATGGCAATACCATTCGAAAGGCATTCTAAAAAGGTAAATTAACCAACACATACATAAAATTTGAGTATTTAATGCGCAAGCGTGGAAACCATTTATAATGAACAGGATAGGCGGATATATCATTCAATTGTCGAACAAAATGGCGTATTTCGCCACAAAACCTGTTACGCGTTAAAAGTATTGATTATATTGCTTTTTTAAAATGTCTAATACTTTTTGGACTTCAAGTTTTATTACAACTTGCCATCTTGATATTTAAAAAATTAAAATTAGAACTAATAGTTTATTATTAGAAAACCAACAGTAAAATATACAAAAAATGGTACATACAATTATTGATTTTATTACTTTTTTAAACGTCCTTAACGTTTATGGACATGAAGCTTCGAAAAAAATTGTTGTCAGTTTCGTATGTTAAAATTAAGCATCTTAATTTGACTAAAACGTTTATTGAATCAGTATAATAATATGTATTGTTTATATTATGTATTTCATGGCAATACCATTCGAAACGCATTTTAAAAAGGTAAATTAGTCCAACAGATACATAAAATTTGAGTATTTAATGCGCAAGCGTGGAAACCATTTATAATGATCAGGATGGGCGGATATATCATTCTATTGTCGACCAAAATGGCGGATTTCGCCACAAAACCTGTTACGCGTTAAAAGTATTGATTTTATTGCTTTTTTAAAATGTCTAATACTTTTTGGACTTCAAGTTTTATTACAACTTGATATTTATTAATTAAAATTAGAACCAATAGTTTATTATTAGAAAACCAACAGTAAAATATACAAAAATGGTACATACAATTATTGATTTTAATACTTTTTTAAACGTCCTTAGCTTTTATGGACATGAAGCATAGAAAAAAATTGTTGTCAGTTTCGTATGTTAAAATTAAGCCTATTAATTTGATTAAAACGGTTATTAAATCAGTATAATAATATGTATTGTTTATATTAAGTATTTCATGGCAATATAATTCGAAACGAATTTTAGAAGGTAAATTATTCCAACACATATATAAAATTGGTGAATTTAGTGCGCAAGCGTTGAAACCATTTATTGTCGGATATATCTTTGATTTGCTGAACAAAATAGCGAATTTCGCCACAAAACCTATTACGCGTTAAAAGTATTGATTTTATTGCTTTTTTAAAATATCTAATACTTTTTGGACTTCAAGTTTTATTACAACTTGCTAACTTGATATTTATAAATTAAAATTAGAACTAATAGTTTATTATTAGAAAACCAACAGTAAAATATACTAAAAAGGTACGTACAATTATTGATTTTAATACTTTTTTAAACGTCCTTAGCTTTTATGGACATGAAGCTTAGAAAAAAATTGTTGTAAGTTTCGTATGTTAAAATTAAGCCTCTTAAGTTGATAGAAACGGTTATTTAATCAGTATAATAATATGTATTGTTTATATTAAGAATTTCATGCCAATACCATTCGAAACGCATTTTAAAAGGTAAATTATTCCAACACATATATAAAATAGGAGCATTTAGAGCGCAAGCGTTGAATCCATTTATAATAAACAGGATAGGTGGATTGTCGGATATATCTTTGATTTAGTGAACAAAATGGCGGATTTTGCCACAAAACCTGTTACGCGTTTAAAGTATTGATTTAATTGCTTTTTTAAAATGTCTAATACTTTTTGGACTTCAAGTTTTATTACAACTTGCCATCTTGATATTTAGAAATTAAAATTAGAAATAATAGTTTATTATTAGAAAACCAACAGTAAAATATACAAAAAATGGTACATACAATTATTGATTTTAATACTTTTTTAAACGTCCTTAGCTTTTATGGACATGAAGCTTAGAAAAAAATTGTTGTCAGTTTCGTATGTTAAAATTAAGCATCTTAATTTGATTAAAACGGTAATGAAACCAGTATAATAATATGTATTGTTTATATTATGTATTTCATGGCAATACCATTCGAAACGCATTTTAAAAAGGTAAATTAGTCCAACACATACATAAAATTTGAGTATTTAATGCGCAAGCGTGGAAACCATTTATAATGAACAGGATAGGCGGATATATCATTCAATTGTCGAACAAAATGGTTGAGTTTCCAACAAAACCTGTTACGTGTTAAAAGTATTGATTTTTATGCTTTTTTAAAATTTCTAATACTTTTTGGACTTCAAGTTTTATTACAACTTGCCATCTTGATATTTATAAATTAAAATTAGAACTAATAGTTTATTATTAGAAAACCAACAGTAAAATATACAAAAAATGGTACATACAATTATTGATTTTAATACTTTTTTAAACGTCCTTAGCTTTTATGGACATGAAGCTTAGAAAAAAATTGTTGTCAGTTTCGTATGTTAAAATTACCCTTATTAATTTGATTAAAACGGTTATTAAATCAGTATAATAATATGTATTGTTTATAATAAGTATTTCATGGCAATACCATTCGAAACGAATTTTAGAAGGTAAATTATTCCAACACATATATAAAATTGGAGCATTTAGTGCGCAAGCGTTGAAACCATTTATAATGAACAGGATAGGCGGATATATCATTCAATTGTCGAACAAAATGGCGTATTTCGCCACAAAACCTTTTACGCGTTAAAAGTATTGATTATATTGCTTTTTTAAAATGTCTAATACATTTTGGACTTCAAGTTTTATTACAACTTTCCATCTTGATATTTATAAATTAAAATTAGAAATAATAGTTTGTTATTATAAAACCAACAGTAAAATTTACAAAAAATGGTTCATACAATTATTGATTTTAATACTTTTTTAAACGTCTTTAGCTTTTATGGACATGAAGCTTAAAAAAAAATTGTTGTCAGTTTCGTATGTTAAAATTAAGCCTATTATTTTGATTAAAACGGTTATTAAATCAGTATAATAATATGTATTGTTTATATTAAGAATTTCATGGCAATACCATTCGAAACGCATTTTAAAAGGTAAATTATTCGAACACATATATAAAATTGGAGCATTTAGAGCGCAAGCGTTGAAACCATTTATATTAAACAGGATAGGTGGATTGTCGGATATATCTTTGATTTAGTGAACAAAATGGCGGATTTTACCACAAAACCTGTTACGCGTTAAAAGTATTGATTTAATTGCTTTTTTAAAATGTCTAATAATTTTTGGACTTCAAGTTTTATTACAACTTGCCATCTTGATATTTAAAAAATTAAAATTAGAACTAATAGTTTATTATTAGAAAACCAACAGTAAAATATACAAAAAATGGTACATACAATTATTGATTTTAATACTGTTTTAAACGTCCTTAACGTTTATGGACATAAAGCTTAGAAAAAAATTGTTGTCAGTTTCGTATGTTAAAATTAAGCATCTTAATTTGATTAAAACGGTTATGAAACCAGTATAATAATATGTATTGTTTATATTATGTATTTCATGGCAATACCATTCGAAAGGCATTTTAAAAAGGTAAATTAACCAACACATACATAAAATTTGAGTATTTAATGCGCAAGCGTGGAAACCATTTCTAATGAACAGGATAGGCGGATATAACATTCAATTGTCGAACAAAATGGCGTATTTCGCCACAAAACCCGTTACGCGTTAAAAGTATTGATTTAATTGCTTTTTTAAAATGTCTAATACTTTTTGGACTTCAAGTTTTATTACAACTTGCCATCTTGATATTTATAAATAAAAATTAGAACTAATAGTTTATTATTAGAAAACCAACATTAAAATATACAAAAAATGGTTCATACAATTATTGATTTTAATACTTTTTTAAACGTCTTTAGCTTTTATGGACATGAAGAGTAGAAAAAAATTGTTGTCAGTTTCGTATGTTAAAATTAAGCCTATTAATTTGATTAAAACGGTTATTAGATCAGTATAATAATATGTATTGTTTATATTATGTATTTCATGGCAATACCATTCGAAAGGCATTCTAAAAAGGTAAATTAACCAACACATACATAAAATTTGATTATTTAATGCGCAAGCGTGGAAACCATTTATAATGAACAGGATAGGCGGATATATCATTCAATTGTCGAACAAAATGGCGTATTTCGCCACAAAACCTGTTACGCGTTAAAAGTATTGATTATATTGCTTTTTTAAAATGTCTAATACTTTTTGGACTTCAAGTTTTATTACAACTTTCCATCTTGATATTTATAAATTAAAATTAGAAATAATAGTTTATTATTATAAAACCAACAGTAAAATTTACAAAAAATGGTTCATACAATTATTGATTTTAATACTTTTTTAAACGTCTTTAGCTTTTATGGACATGAAGCTTAGAAAAAAATTGTTGTCAGTTTCGTATGTTAAAATAAAGCCTATTAATTTGATTAAAACGGTTTTTAAATCAGTATAATAATATTAATTGTTTATATTAAGTATTTCATGGCAATACCATTCGAAACGAATTTTAAAAGGTAAATTATTCCAACACATATATAAAATTGGAGCATTTAGTGCGCAAGCGTTAAAACCATTTATAATAAATAGGATAGGTGTATTGTCGGATATATCTTTGATTTAGTGAACAAAATGGCGGATTTTGCCACAAAACCTGTTTCGCGTTAAAAGTATTGATTTAATTGCTTTTTTAAAATGTCTAATACTTTTTGGACTTCAAGTTTTATTACAACTTGCCATCTTGATATTTATAAATAAAAATTAGAACTAATAGTTTATTATTAGAAAACCAAAATTAAAATATACAAAAAATGGTACATACAATTATAGATTTTAATACTTTTTTAAATGTACTTAGCTTTTATGAACATGAAGCTTAGAAAAACATTGTTGTCAGTTTCGTATGTTAAAATTAAGCATCTTAATTTGATTAAAACGGTAATGAAACCAGTATAATAACATCTATTGTTTATATTATGTATTTCATGGCAATACCATTCGAAACGCATTTTAAAAAGGTAAATTAGTCCAACAGGCACATAAAATATGAGTATTTAATGCGCAAGCGTGGAAACCATTTATAATGAACAGGATAGGCGGATATATCATTCTATTGGCGAACAAAATGGCGGATTTCGCCACAAAACCTGTTACGCCTTTAAAGTATTGATTTTATTGCTTTTTTAAAATGTCTAATACTTTTTGGACTTCAAGTTTTATTACAACTTGCCATCTTGATATTTATAAATAAAAATTAGAACTAATAGTTTATTATTAGAAAACCAACATTAAAATATACAAAAAATGGTTCATACAATTATTGATTTTAATACTTTTTTAAACGTCTTTAGCTTTTATGGACATGAAGAGTAGAAAAAAATTGTTGTCAGTTTCGTATGTTAAAATTAAGCCTATTAATTTGATTAAAACGGTTATTAGATCAGTATAATAATATGTATTGTTTATATTATGTATTTCATGGCAATACCATTCGAAAGGCATTCTAAAAAGGTAAATTAACCAACACATACATAAAATTTGATTATTTAATGCGCAAGCGTGGAAACCATTTATAATGAACAGGATAGGCGGATATATCATTCAATTGTCGAACAAAATGGCGTATTTCGCCACAAAACCTGTTACGCGTTAAAAGTATTGATTATATTGCTTTTTTAAAATGTCTAATACTTTTTGGACTTCAAGTTTTATTACAACTTTCCATCTTGATATTTATAAATTAAAATTAGAAATAATAGTTTATTATTATAAAACCAACAGTAAAATTTACAAAAAATGGTTCATACAATTATTGATTTTAATACTTTTTTAAACGTCTTTAGCTTTTATGGACATGAAGCTTAGAAAAAAATTGTTGTCAGTTTCGTATGTTAAAATAAAGCCTATTAATTTGATTAAAACGGTTTTTAAATCAGTATAATAATATTAATTGTTTATATTAAGTATTTCATGGCAATACCATTCGAAACGAATTTTAAAAGGTAAATTATTCCAACACATATATAAAATTGGAGCATTTAGTGCGCAAGCGTTAAAACCATTTATAATAAATAGGATAGGTGTATTGTCGGATATATCTTTGATTTAGTGAACAAAATGGCGGATTTTGCCACAAAACCTGTTTCGCGTTAAAAGTATTGATTTAATTGCATTTTAAAATGTCTAATACTTTTTGGACTTCAAGTTTTATTACAACTTGCCATCTTGATATTTATAAATAAAAATTAGAACTAATAGTTTATTATTAGAAAACCAAAATTAAAATATACAAAAAATGGTACATACAATTATAGATTTTAATACTTTTTTAAATGTACTTAGCTTTTATGAACATGAAGCTTAGAAAAACATTGTTGTCAGTTTCGTATGTTAAAATTAAGCATCTTAATTTGATTAAAACGGTAATGAAACCAGTATAATAACATCTATTGTTTATATTATGTATTTCATGGCAATACCGTTCGAAACGCATTTTAAAAAGGTAAATTAGTCCAACACATACATAAAATTTGAGTATTTAATGCGCAAGCGTGGAAACCATTTATAATGAACAGGATAGGCGGATATATCATTCAATTGTCGAACAAAATGGCGTATTTCGCCACAAAACCTGTTACGCGTTAAAAGTATTGATTATATTGCTTTTTTAAAATGTCTAATACTTTTTGGACTTTAAGTTTTGTTACAACTTACCATCTTGGTATTTATCAAATAAAATTAGAACCAATAGTTTATTATTAGAAAATAACAGTAAAATATACAAAAAATGGTACATACAATTATTTATTTTAATACTTTTTTAAACGTCCTTAGCTTTTATGGACATGAAGCTTAGAAAAAATTGTTGTCAGTTTCGTATGTTAAAATTAAGCATCTTAATTTGACTAAAACGGTTATTGAACCAGTATAATAATATGTGTTGTTTATATTATGTATTTCATGGCAAAACCATTCTAAACGCATTTTAAAAATGTAAACTATTCCCTCACATATATAAAATTTGAGTATTTACTGCGCAAGCGTGGAAACCATTTATAATGATCAGGATAAGCGGATATATCATTCTATTGTCGACCAAAATGGCGGATTTCGCCACAAAACCTGTTACGCGTTAAAAGTATTGATTTTATTGCTTTTTTAAAATGTCTAATACTTTTTGGACTTCAAGTTTTATTACAACTTGATATTTATCAATTAAAATTAGAACCAATAGTTTATTATTAGAAAACCAACAGTAAAATATACAAAAATGGTACATACAATTATTGATTTTAATACTTTTTTAAACGTCCTTAGCTTTTATGGACATGAAGCATAGAAAAAAATTGTTGTCAGTTTCGTATGTTAAAATTACCCTTATTAATTTGATTAAAACGGTTATTAAATCAGTATAATAATATGTATTGTTTATAATAAGTATTTCATGGCAATACCATTCGAAACGAATTTTAGAAGGTAAATTATTCCAACACATATATAAAATTTGAGCATTTAGTGCGCAAGCGTTGAAACCATTTATAATAAACAGGATAGGTGTATTGTCGGATATATCTTTGATTTAGTGAACAAAATGGCGGATTTTGCCACATAACCTGTTACGCGTTAAAAGTATTGATTTAATTGCTTTTTTAAAATGTCTAATACTTTGCGGACTTCAAGTTTTATTACAACTTGCCATCTTGATATTTATAAATTAAAATTAGAACTAATAGTTTATTATAAGAAAACCAACAGTAAAATATACAAAAAATGGTACATACAATTATTGATTTTAATACTTTTTTAAACGTCCTTAGCTTTTATGGACATGAAGCTTAGAAAAAAATTGTTATCAGTTTCGTATGTTAAAATTAAGCATCTTAATTTGATTAAAACGGTTATGAAACCAGTATAATAATATGTATTGTTTATATTATGTATTTCATGGCAATACCATTTAAAACGCATTTTAAAAAGGTAAATTAACCAACACATACATAAAATTTGAGTATTTAATGCGCAAGCGTGGAAACCATTTATAATGAACAGGATAGGCGGATATATCATTCAATTGTCGAACAAAATGGCGTATTTCGCCACAAAACCTGTTACGCGTTAAAAGTATTGATTATATTGCTTTTTTAAAATGTCTAATACTTTTTGGACTTTAAGTTTTGTTACAACTTACCATCTTGGTATTTATCAAATAAAATTAGAACCAATAGTTTATTATTAGAAAATAACAGTAAAATATACAAAAAATGGTACATACAATTATTTATTTTAATACTTTTTTAAACGTCCTTAGCTTTTATGGACATGAAGCTTAGAAAAAATTGTTGTCAGTTTCGTATGTTAAAATTAAGCATCTTAATTTGACTAAAACGGTTATTGAACCAGTATAATAATATGTGTTGTTTATATTATGTATTTCATGGCAAAACCATTCTAAACGCATTTTAAAAATGTAAACTATTCCCTCACATATATAAAATTTGAGTATTTACTGCGCAAGCGTGGAAACCATTTATAATGATCAGGATAGGCGGATATATCATGCTATTGTCGACCAAAATGGCGGATTTCGCCACAAAACCTGTTACGCGTTAAAAGTATTGATTTTATTGCTTTTTTAAAATGTCTAATACTTTTTGGACTTCAAGTTTTATTACAACTTGCCATCTTGATATTTATAAATTAAAATTAGAACTAATAGTTTATTATAAGAAAACCAACAGTAAAATATACAAAAAATGGTACATACAATTATTGATTTTAATACTTTTTTAAACGTCCTTAGCTTTTATGGACATGAAGCTTAGAAAAAAATTGTTATCAGTTTCGTATGTTAAAATTAAGCATCTTAATTTGATTAAAACGGTTATGAAACCAGTATAATAATATGTATTGTTTATATTATGTATTTCATGGCAATACCATTTAAAACGCATTTTAAAAAGGTAAATTAACCAACACATACATAAAATTTGAGTATTTAATGCGCAAGCGTGGAAACCATTTATAATGAACAGGATAGGCGGATATATCATTCAATTGTCGAACAAAATGGCGTATTTCGCCACAAAACCTGTTACGCGTTAAAAGTATTGATTATATTGCTTTTTTAAAATGTCTAATACTTTTTGGACTTTAAGTTTTGTTACAACTTACCATCTTGGTATTTATCATATAATTTGAGAACCAATAGTTTATTATTAGAAAATAACAGTAAAATATACAAAAAATGGTACATACAATTATTGATTTTAATACTTTTTTAAACGTCCTTAGCTTTTATGGACATGAAGCTTAGAAAAAATTGTTGTCAGTTTCGTATGTTAAAATTAAGCATCTTAATTTGACTAAAACGGTTATTGAACCAGTATAATAATATGTGTTGTTTATATTATGTATTTCATGGCAAAACCATTCTAAACGCATTTTAAAAATGTAAACTATTCCCTCACATATATAAAATTTGAGTATTTACTGCGCAAGCGTGGAAACCATTTATAATGATCAGGATAGGCGGATATATCATGCTATTGTCGACCAAAATGGCGGATTTCGCCACAAAACCTGTTACGCGTTAAAAGTATTGATTTTATTGCTTTTTTAAAATGTCTAATACTTTTTGGACTTCAAGTTTTATTATAACTTGCCATCTTGATATTTATAAATTAAAATTAGAACTAATAGTTTATTATAAGAAAACCAACAGTAAAATATACAAAAAATGGTACATACAATTATTGATTTTAATACTTTTTTAAACGTCCTTAGCTTTTATGGACATGAAGCTTAGAAAAAAATTGTTATCAGTTTCGTATGTTAAAATTAAGCATCTTAATTTGATTAAAACGGTTATTAAATCAGTATAATAATATGTATTGTTTATATTAAGTATTTCATGGCAATACCATTCGAAACGAATTTTAAAAGGTAAATTATTCCAACACATATATAAAATTGGAGCATTTAGTGCGCAAGCGTTAAAACCATTTATAATAAATAGGATAGGTGTATTGTCGGATATATCTTTGATTTAGTAAACAAAATGGCGGATTTTGCCACAAAACCTGTTACGCGTTAAAAGTATTGATTTAATTGCTTTTTTAAAATGTCTAATACTTTTTGGACTTCAAGTTTTATTACAACTTGCCATCTTGATATTTATAAATAAAAATTAGAACTAATAGTTTATTATTAGAAAACCAACATTAAAATATACAAAAAATGGTACATACAATTATAGATTTTAATACTTTTTTTAATGTACTTAGCTTTTATGGACATGAAGCTTAGAAAAAAATTGTTGTCAGTTTCGTATGTTAAAATTAAGCATCTTAATTTGATTAAAACGGTAATGAAACCAGTATAATAACATGTATTGTTTATATTATGTATTTCATGGCAATACCATTCGAAACGCATTTTAAAAAGGTAAATTAGTCCAACACATACATAAAATTTGAGTATTTAATGCGCAAGCGTGGAAACCATTTATAATGAACAGGATAGGCGGATATATCATTCAATTGTCGAACAAAATGGCGTATTTCGCCACAAAACCTGTTACGCGTTAAAAGTATTGATTTTATTGCTTTTTTAAAATATCTAATACTTTTTAGACTTCAAGTTTTATTACAACTTGCCAACTTGATATTTATAAATTAAAATTAGAACTAATAGTTTATTATTACAAAACCAACAGTAAAATATACAAAAAATGGTACATACAATTATTGATTTTAATACTTTTTTAAACGTCCTTAGCTTTTATGTTATGTTTTATTGTTGTAAGTTTCGTATGTTAAAATTAAGCCTCTTAAGTTGATTAAAACGGTTATTAAATCAGTATAATAATATGTATTGTTTATATTAAGAATTTCATGGCAATACCATTCGAAACGCATTTTAAAAGGTAAATTATTCGAACACATATATAAAATTGGAGCATTTAGAGCGCAAGCGTTGAAACCATTTATATTAAACAGGATAGGTGGATTGTCGGATATATCTTTGATTTAGTGAACAAAATGTCGGATTTTGCCACAAAACCTGTTACGCGTTAAAAGTATTGATTTAATTGCTTTTTTAAAATGTCTAATACTTTTTGGACTTCAAGTTTTATTACAACTTGCCATCTTAATATTTAAATAATTAAAATTAAAACTAATAGTTTATTATTAGAAAACCAACAGTAAAATATACAAAAAATGGTACATACAATTATTGATTTTAATACTTTTTTAAACGTCCTTAACGTTTATGGACATAAAGCTTAGAAAAAAATTGTTGTCAGTTTCGTATGTTAAAATTAAGCATCTTAATTTGATTAAAACGGTTCTGAAACCAGTATAATAATATGTATTGTTTATATTATGTATTTCATGGCAATACCATTCGAAAGGCATTTTAAAAAGGTAAATTAACCAACACTTACATAAAATTTGAGTATTTAATGCGCAAGCGTGGAAACCATTTCTAATGAACAGGATAGGCGGATATAACATTCAATTGTCGAACAAAATGGCGTATTTCGCCACAAAACCCGTTACGCGTTAAAAGTATTGATTTAATTGCTTTTTTAAAATGTCTAATACTTTTTGGACTTCAAGTTTTATTACAACTTGCCATCTTGATATTTATAAATAAAAATTAGAACTAATAGTTTATTATTAGAAAACCAACATTAAAATATACAAAAAATGGTTCATACAATTATTGATTTTAATACTTTTTTAAACGTCTTTAGCTTTTATGGACATGAAGCGTAGAAAAAATTGTTGTCAGTTTCGTATGTTAAAATTAAGCCTATTAATTTGATTAAAACGGTTATGAAACCAGTATAATAATATGTATTGTTTATATTATGTATTTCATGGCAATACCATTCGAAAGGCATTCTAAAAAGGTAAATTAACCAACACATACATAAAATTTGATTATTTAATGCGCAAGCGTAAAAACCATTTATAATGAACAGGATAGGCGGATATATCATTCAATTGTCGAACAAAATGGCGTATTTCGCCACAAAACCTTTTACGCGTTAAAAGTATTGATTATATTGCTTTTTTAAAATGTCTAATACATTTTGGACTTCAAGTTTTATTACAACTTTCCATCTTGATATTTATAAATTAAAATTAGAAATAATAGTTTGTTATTATAAAACCAACAGTAAAATTTACAAATAATGGTTCATACAATTATTGATTTTAATACTTTTTTAAACGTCCTTAGCTTTTATGGACATGAAGCTTAGAAAAAAATTGTTATCAGTTTCGTATGTTAAAATTAAGCATCTTAATTTGATTAAAACGGTTATGAAACCAGTATAATAATATGTATTGTTTATATTATGTATTTCATGGCAATACCATTTAAAACGCATTTTAAAAAGGTAAATTAACCAACACATACATAAAATTTGAGTATTTAATGCGCAAGCGTGAAAACCATTTATAATGAACAGGATAGGCGGATATATCATTCAATTGTCGAACAAAATGGCGTATTTCGCCACAAAACCTTTTACGCGTTAAAAGTATTGATTATATTGCTTTTTTAAAATGTCTAATACATTTTGGACTTCAAGTTTTATTACAACTTTCCATCTTGATATTTATAAATTAAAATTAGACATAATAGTTTGTTATTATAAAACCAACAGTAAAATTTACAAAAAATGGTTCATACAATTATTGATTTTAATACTTTTTTAAACGTCTTTAGCTTTTATGGACATGAAGCTTAGAAAAAAATTGTTGTCAGTTTCGTATGTTAAAATTAAGCCTATTATTTTGATTAAAACGGTTATTAAATCAGTATAATAATATGTATTGTTTATATTAAGAATTTCATGGCAATTCCATTCGAAACGCATTTTAAAAGGTAAATTATTCGAACACATATATAAAATTGGAGCATTTAGAGCGCAAGCGTTGAAACCATTTATATTAAACAGGATAGGTGGATTGTCGGATATATCTTTGATTTAGTGAACAAAATGGCGGATTTTGCCACAAAACCTGTTACGCGTTAAAAGTATTGATTTAATTGCTTTTTTAAAATGTCTAATAATTTTTGGACTTCAAGTTTTATTACAACTTGCCATCTTGATATTTAAAAAATTAAAATTAGAACTAATAGTTTAATATTAGAAAACCAACAGTAAAATATACAAAAAATGGTACATACAATTATTGATTTTAATACTTTTTTAAACGTCCTTAACGTTTATGGACATAAAGCTTAGAAAAAAATTGTTGTCAGTTTCGTATGTTAAAATTAAGCATCTTAATTTGATTAAAACGGTTATGAAACCAGTATAATAATATGTATTGTTTATATTATGTATTTCATGGCAATACCATTCGAAAGGCATTTTAAAAAGGTAAATTAACCAACACATACATAAAATTTGAGTATTTAATGCGCAAGCGTGGAAACCATTTCTAATGAACAGGATAGGCGGATATAACATTCAATTGTCGAACAAAATGGCGTATTTCGCCACAAAACCCGTTACGCGTTAAAAGTATTGATTTAATTGCTTTTTTAAAATGTCTAATACTTTTTAGACCTTAAGTTTTATTACAACTTGCCATCTTGATATTTATAAATAAAAATTAGAACTAATAGTTTATTATTAGAAAACCAACATTAAAATATACAAAAAATGGTTCATACAATTATTGATTTTAATACTTTTTTAAACGTCTTTAGCTTTTATGGACATGAAGCGTAGAAAAAAATTGTTGTCAGTTTCGTATGTTAAAATTAAGCCTATTAATTTGATTAAAACGGTTATTAGATCAGTATAATAATATGTATTGTTTATATTATGTATTTCATGGCAATACCATTCGAAAGGCATTCTAAAAAGGTAAATTAACCAACACATACATAAAATTTGAGTATTTAATGCGCAAGCGTGGAAACCATTTATAATGAACAGGATAGGCGGATATATCATTCAATTGTCGAACAAAATGGCGTATTTCGCCACAAAACCTGTTACGCGTTAAAAGTATTGATTATATTGCTTTTTTAAAATGTCTAATACTTTTTGGACTTCAAGTTTTATTACAACTTGCCATCTTGATATTTAAAAAATTAAAATTAGAACTAATAGTTTATTATTAGAAAACCAACAGTAAAATATACAAAAAATGGTACATACAATTATTGATTTTATTACTTTTTTAAACGTCTTTAGCTTTTATGGACATGAAGCTTAGAAAAAAATTGTTGTCAGTTTCGTATGTTAAAATTAAGCATCTTAATTTGATTAAAACGGTTATGAAACCAGTATAATAATATGTATTGTTTATATTATGTATTTCATGGCAATACCATTCGAAAGGCATTTTAAAAAGGTAAATTAACCAACACATACATAAAATTTGAGTATTTAATGCGCAAGCGTGGAAACCATTTCTAATGAACAGGATAGGCGGATATAACATTCAATTGTCGAACAAAATGGCGTATTTCGCCACAAAACCCGTTACGCGTTAAAAGTATTGATTTAATTGCTTTTTTAAAATGTCTAATACTTTTTGGACTTCAAGTTTTATTACAACTTGCCATCTTGATATTTATAAATAAAAATTAGAACTAATAGTTTATTATTAGAAAACCAACATTAAAATATACAAAAAATGGTTCATACAATTATTGATTTTAATACTTTTTTAAACGTCTTTAGCTTTTATGGACATGAAGAGTAGAAAAAAATTGTTGTCAGTTTCGTATGTTAAAATTAAGCCTATTAATTTGATTAAAACGGTTATTAGATCAGTATAATAATATGTATTGTTTATATTATGTATTTCATGGCAATACCATTCGAAAGGCATTCTAAAAAGGTAAATTAACAAACACATACATAAAATTTGATTATTTAATGCGCAAGCGTGGAAACCATTTATAATGAACAGGATAGGCGGATATATCATTCAATTGTCGAACAAAATGGCGTATTTCGCCACAAAACCTGTTACGCGTTAAAAGTATTGATTATATTGCTTTTTTAAAATATCTAATACTTTTTGGACTTCAAGTTTTATTACAACTTTCCATCTTGATATTTATAAATTAAAATTAGAAATAATAGTTTATTATTATAAAACCAACAGTAAAATTTACAAAAAATGGTTCATACAATTATTGATTTTAATACTTTTTTAAACGTCTTTAGCTTTTATGGACATGAAGCTTAGAAAAAAATTGTTGTCAGTTTCGTATGTTAAAATAAAGCCTATTAATTTGATTAAAACGGTTTTTAAATCAGTATAATAATATTAATTGTTTATATTAAGTATTTCATGGCAATACCATTCGAAACGAATTTTAAAAGGTAAATTATTCCAACACATATATAAAATTGGAGCATTTAGTGCGCAAGCGTTAAAACCATTTATAATAAATAGGATAGGTGTATTGTCGGATATATCTTTGATTTAGTGAACAAAATGGCGGATTTTGCCACAAAACCTGTTTCGCGTTAAAAGTATTGATTTAATTGCTTTTTTAAAATGTCTAATACTTTTTGGACTTCAAGTTTTATTACAACTTGCCATCTTGATATTTATAAATAAAAATTAGAACTAATAGTTTATTATTAGAAAACCAACATTAAAATATACAAAAAATGGTACATACAATTATAGATTTTAATACTTTTTTAAATGTACTTAGCTTTTATGGACATGAAGCTTAGAAAAAAATTGTTGTCAGTTTCGTATGTTAAAATTAAGCATCTTAATTTGATTAAAACGGTAATGAAACCAGTATAATAACATGTATTGTTTATATTATGTATTTCATGGCAATACCATTCGAAACGCATTTTAAAAAGGGTAAATTAGTCCAACACATACATAAAATTTGAGTATTTAATGCGCAAGCGTGGAAACCATTTATAATGAACAGGATAGGCGGATATATCATTCAATTGTCGAACAAAATGGCGTATTTCGCCACAAAACCTGTTACGCGTTAAAAGTATTGATTATATTGCTTTTTTAAAATGTCTAATACTTTTTGGACTTTAAGTTTTGTTACAACTTACCATCTTGGTATTTATCAAATAAAATTAGAACCAATAGTTTATTATTAGAAAATAACAGTAAAATATACAAAAAATGGTACATACAATTATTTATTTTAATACTTTTTTAAACGTCCTTAGCTTTTATGGACATGAAGCTTAGAAAAAATTGTTGTCAGTTTCGTATGTTAAAATTAAGCATCTTAATTTGACTAAAACGGTTATTGAAACAGTATAATAATATGTGTTGTTTATATTATGTATTTCATGGCAAAACCATTCTAAACGCATTTTAAAAATGTAAACTATTCCCTCACATATATAAAATTTGAGTATTTACTGCGCAAGCGTGGAAACCATTTATAATGATCAGGATAGGCGGATATATCATTCTATTGTCGACCAAAATGGCGGATTCCGCCACAAAACCTGTTACGCGTTAAAAGTATTGATTTTATTGCTTTTTTAAAATGTCTAATACTTTTTGGACTTCAAGTTTTATTACAACTTGATATTTATCAATTAAAATTAGAACCAATAGTTTATTATTAGAAAACCAACAGTAAAATATACAAAAATGGTACATACAATTATTGATTTTAATACTTTTTTAAACGTCCTTAGCTTTTATGGACATGAAGCATAGAAAAAAATTGTTGTCAGTTTCGTATGTTAAAATTACCCTTATTAATTTGATTAAAACGGTTATTAAATCAGTATAATAATATGTATTGTTTATAATAAGTATTTCATGGCAATACCATTCGAAACGAATTTTAGAAGGTAAATTATTCCAACACATATATAAAATTTGAGCATTTAGTGCGCAAGCGTTGAAACCATTTATAATAAACAGGATAGGTGTATTGTCGGATATATCTTTGATTTAGTGAACAAAATGGCGGATTTTGCCACATAACCTGTTACGCGTTAAAAGTATTGATTTAATTGCTTTTTTAAAATGTCTAATACTTTGCGGACTTCAAGTTTTATTACAACTTGCCGTCTTGATATTTATAAATTAAAATTAGAACTAATAGTTTATTATAAGAAAACCAACAGTAAAATATACAAAAAATGGTACATACAATTATTGATTTTAATACTTTTTTAAACGTCCTTAGCTTTTATGGACATGAAGCTTAGAAAAAAATTGTTATCAGTTTCGTATGTTAAAATTAAGCATCTTAATTTGATTAAAACGGTTATGAAACCAGTATAATAATATGTATTGTTTATATTATGTATTTCATGGCAATACCATTTAAAACGCATTTTAAAAAGGTAAATTAACCAACACATACATAAAATTTGAGTATTTAATGCGCAAGCGTGAAAACCATTTATAATGAACAGGATAGGCGGATATATCATTCAATTGTCGAACAAAATGGCGTATTTCGCCACAAAACCTGTTACGCGTTAAAAGTATTGATTATATTGCTTTTTTAAAATGTCTAATATTTTTGGACTTCAAGTTTTATTACAACTTTCCATCTTGATATTTATAAATTAAAATTAGAAATAATAGTTTATTATTATAAAACCAACAGTAAAATTTACAAAAAATGGTTCATACAATTATTGATTTTAATACTTTTTTAAACGTCTTTAGCTTTTATGGACATGAAGCTTGGAAAAAATTGTTGTCAGTTTCGTATGTTAAAATTAAGCCTATTATTTTTATTAAAACGGTTATTAAATCAGTATAATAATATGTATTGTTTATATAAAGTATTTCATGGCAATACCATTCGAAACGAATTTTAAAAGGTAAATTATTCCAACACATATATAAAATTGGAGCATTTAGTGCGCAAGCGTTAAAACCATTTATAATAAACAGGATAGGTGTATTGTCGGATATATCTTTGATTTAGTGAACAAAATGGCGGATTTTGCCACATAACCTGTTACGCGTTAAAAGTATTGATTTAATTGCTTTTTTAAAATGTCTAATACTTTTTGGACTTCAAGTTTTATTACAACTTGCCATCTTGATATTTATAAATAAAAATTAGAACTAATAGTTTATTATTAGAAAACCAACATTAAAATATACAAAAAATGGTACATACAATTATAGATTTTAATACTTTTTTTAATGTACTTAGCTTTTATGGACATGAAGCTTAGAAAAAAATTGTTGTCAGTTTCGTATGTTAAAATTAAGCATCTTAATTTGATTAAAACGGTAATGAAACCAGTATAATAACATGTATTGTTTATATTATGTATTTCATGGCAATACCATTCGAAACGCATTTTAAAAAGGTAAATTAGTCCAACACATACATAAAATTTGAGTATTTAATGCGCAAGCGTGGAAACCATTTATAATGAACAGGATAGGCGGATATATCATTCAATTGTCGAACAAAATGGCGTATTTCGCCACAAAACCTGTTACGCGTTAAAAGTATTGATTATATTGCTTTTTTAAAATGTCTAATACTTTTTGGACTTTAAGTTTTGTTACAACTTACCATCTTGGTATTTATCAAATAAAATTAGAACCAATAGTTTATTATTAGAAAATAACAGTAAAATATACAAAAAATGGTACATACAATTATTTATTTTAATACTTTTTTAAACGTCCTTAGCTTTTATGGACATGAAGCTTAGAAAAAATTGTTGTCAGTTTCGTATGTTAAAATTAAGCCTCTTAAGTTGATTAAAACGGTTATTAAATCAGTATAATAATATGTATTGTTTATATTAAGAATTTCATGGCAATACCATTCGAAACGCATTTTAAAAGGTAAATTATTCGAACACATATATAAAATTGGAGCATTTAGAGCGCAAGCGTTGAAACCATTTATATTAAACAGGATAGGTGGATTATCGGATATATCTTTGATTTAGTGAACAAAATGGCGGATTTTGCCACAAAACCTGTTACGCGTTAAAAGTATTGATTTAATTGCTTTTTTAAAATGTCTAATACTTTTTGGACTTCAAGTTTTATTACAACTTGCCATCTTAATATTTAAATAATTAAAATTAAAACTAATAGTTTATTATTAGAAAACCAACAGTAAAATATACAAAAAATGGTACATACAATTATTGATTTTAATACTTTTTTAAACGTCCTTAACGTTTATGGACATAGCTTAGAAAAAAATTATTGTCAGTTTCGTATGTTAAAATTAAGCATCTTAATTTGATTAAAACGGTTATGAAACCAGTATAATAATATGTATTGTTTATATTATGTATTTCATGGCAATACCATTCGAAAGGCATTTTAAAAAGGTAAATTAACCAACACTTACATAAAATTTGAGTATTTAATGCGCAAGCGTGGAAACCATTTCTAATGAACAGGATAGGCGGATATAACATTCAATTGTCGAACAAAATGGCGTATTTCGCCACAAAATCCGTTACGCGTTAAAAGTATTGATTTAATTGCTTTTTTAAAATGTCTAATACTTTTTGGACTTCAAGTTTTATTACAACTTGCCATCTTGATATTTATAAATAAAAATTAGAACTAATAGTTTATTATTAGAAAACCAACATTAAAATATACAAAAAATGGTTCATACAATTATTGATTTTAATACTTTTTTAAACGTCTTTAGCTTTTATGGACATGAAGCTTAGAAAAAATTGTTGTCAGTTTCGTATGTTAAAATTAAGCATCTTAATTTGACTAAAACGGTTATTGAACCAGTATAATAATATGTGTTGTTTATATTATGTATTTCATGGCAAAACCATTCTAAACGCATTTTAAAAATGTAAACTATTCCCTCACATATATAAAATTTGAGTATTTACTGCGCAAGCGTGGAAACCATTTATAATGATCAGGATAGGCGGATATATCATGCTATTGTCGACCAAAATGGCGGATTTCGCCACAAAACCTGTTACGCGTTAAAAGTATTGATTTTATTGCTTTTTTAAAATGTCTAATACTTTTTGGACTTCAAGTTTTATTACAACTTGCCATCTTGATATTTATAAATTAAAATTAGAACTAATAGTTTATTATAAGAAAACCAACAGTAAAATATACAAAAAATGGTACATACAATTATTGATTTTAATACTTTTTTAAACGTCCTTAGCTTTTATGGACATGAAGCTTAGAAAAAAATTGTTATCAGTTTCGTATGTTAAAATTAAGCATCTTAATTTGATTAAAACGGTTATGAAACCAGTATAATAATATGTATTGTTTATATTATGTATTTCATGGCAATACCATTTAAAACGCATTTTAAAAAGGTAAATTAACCAACACATACATAAAATTTGAGTATTTAATGCGCAAGCGTGGAAACCATTTATAATGAACAGGATAGGCGGATATATCATTCAATTGTCGAACAAAATGGCGTATTTCGCCACAAAACCTGTTACGCGTTAAAAGTATTGATTATATTGCTTTTTTAAAATGTCTAATACTTTTTGGACTTTAAGTTTTGTTACAACTTACCATCTTGGTATTTATCAAATAAAATTAGAACCAATAGTTTATTATTAGAAAATAACAGTAAAATATACAAAAAATGGTACATACAATTATTGATTTTAATACTTTTTTAAACGTCCTTAGCTTTTATGGACATGAAGCTTAGAAAAAATTGTTGTCAGTTTCGTATGTTAAAATTAAGCATCTTAATTTGACTAAAACGGTTATTGAACCAGTATAATAATATGTGTTGTTTATATTATGTATTTCATGGCAAAACCATTCTAAACGCATTTTAAAAATGTAAACTATTCCCTCACATATATAAAATTTGAGTATTTACTGCGCAAGCGTGGAAACCATTTATAATGATCAGGATAGGCGGATATATCATGCTATTGTCGACTAAAATGGCGGATTTCGCCACAAAACCTGTTACGCGTTAAAAGTATTGATTTTATTGCTTTTTTAAAATGTCTAATACTTTTTGGACTTCAAGTTTTATTATAACTTGCCATCTTGATATTTATAAATTAAAATTAGAACTAATAGTTTATTATAAGAAAACCAACAGTAAAATATACAAAAAATGGTACATACAATTATTGATTTTAATACTTTTTTAAACGTCCTTAGCTTTTATGGACATGAAGCTTAGAAAAAAATTGTTATCAGTTTCGTATGTTAAAATTAAGCATCTTAATTTGATTAAAACGGTTATGAAACCAGTATAATAATATGTATTGTTTATATTATGTATTTCATGGCAATACCATTTAAAACGCATTTTAAAAAGGTAAATTAACCAACACATACATAAAATTTGAGTATTTAATGCGCAAGCGTGAAAACCATTTATAATGAACAGGATAGGCAGATATATCATTCAATTGTCGAACAAAATGGCGTATTTCGCCACAAAACCTGTTACGCGTTAAAAGTATTGATTATATTGCTTTTTTAAAATGTCTAATATTTTTGGACTTCAAGTTTTATTACAACTTTCCATCTTGATATTTATAAATTAAAATTAGAAATAATAGTTTATTATTATAAAACCAACAGTAAAATTTACAAAAAATGGTTCATACAATTATTGATTTTAATACTTTTTTAAACGTCTTTAGCTTTTATGGACATGAAGCTTAGAAAAAATTGTTGTCAGTTTCGTATGTTAAAATTAAGCCTATTATTTTTATTAAAACGGTTATTAAATCAGTATAATAATATGTATTGTTTATATTAAGTATTTCATGGCAATACCATTCGAAACGAATTTTAAAAGGTAAATTATTCCAACACATATATAAAATTGGAGCATTTAGTGCGCAAGCGTTAAAACCATTTATAATAAATAGGATAGGTGTATTGTCGGATATATCTTTGATTTAGTGAACAAAATGGCGGATTTTGCCACAAAACCTGTTTCGCGTTAAAAGTATTGATTTAATTGCTTTTTTAAAATGTCTAATACTTTTTGGACTTCAAGTTTTATTACAACTTGCCATCTTGATATTTATAAATAAAAATTAGAACTAATAGTTTATTATTAGAAAACCAACATTAAAATATACAAAAAATGGTACATACAATTATAGATTTTAATACTTTTTTTAATGTACTTAGCTTTTATGGACATGAAGCTTAGAAAAAAATTGTTGTCAGTTTCGTATGTTAAAATTAAGCATCTTAATTTGATTAAAACGGTAATGAAACCAGTATAATAACATGTATTGTTTATATTATGTATTTCATGGCAATACCATTCGAAACGCATTTTAAAAAGGTAAATTAGTCCAACACATACATAAAATTTGAGTATTTAATGCGCAAGCGTGGAAACCATTTATAATGAACAGGATAGGCGGATATATCATTCAATTGTCGAACAAAATGGCGTATTTCGCCACAAAACCTGTTACGCGTTAAAAGTATTGATTTTATTGCTTTTTTAAAATATCTAATACTTTTTAGACTTCAAGTTTTATTACAACTTGCCAACTTGATATTTATAAATTAAAATTAGAACTAATAGTTTATTATTACAAAACCAACAGTAAAATATACAAAAAATGGTACATACAATTATTGATTTTAATACTTTTTTAAACGTCCTTAGCTTTTATGTTATGTTTTATTGTTGTAAGTTTCGTATGTTAAAATTAAGCCTCTTAAGTTGATTAAAACGGTTATTAAATCAGTATAATAATATGTATTGTTTATATTAAGAATTTCATGGCAATACCATTCGAAACGCATTTTAAAAGGTAAATTATTCGAACACATATATAAAATTGGAGCATTTAGAGCGCAAGCGTTGAAACCATTTATATTAAACAGGATAGGTGGATTGTCGGATATATCTTTGATTTAGTGAACAAAATGGCGGATTTTGCCACAAAACCTGTTACGCGTTAAAAGTATTGATTTAATTGCTTTTTTAAAATGTCTAATACTTTTTGGACTTCAAGTTTTATTACAACTTGCCATCTTAATATTTAAATAATTAAAATTAAAACTAATAGTTTATTATTAGAAAACCAACAGTAAAATATACAAAAAATGGTACATACAATTATTGATTTTAATACTTTTTTAAACGTCCTTAACGTTTATGGACATAAAGCTTAGAAAAAAATTGTTGTCAGTTTCGTATGTTAAAATTAAGCATCTTAATTTGATTAAAACGGTTCTGAAACCAGTATAATAATATGTATTGTTTATATTATGTATTTCATGGCAATACCATTCGAAAGGCATTTTAAAAAGGTAAATTAACCAACACTTACATAAAATTTGAGTATTTAATGCGCAAGCGTGGAAACCATTTCTAATGAACAGGATAGGCGGATATAACATTCAATTGTCGAACAAAATGGCGTATTTCGCCACAAAACCCGTTACGCGTTAAAAGTATTGATTTAATTGCTTTTTTAAAATGTCTAATACTTTTTGGACTTCAAGTTTTATTACAACTTGCCATCTTGATATTTATAAATAAAAATTAGAACTAATAGTTTATTATTAGAAAACCAACATTAAAATATACAAAAAATGGTTCATACAATTATTGATTTTAATACTTTTTTAAACGTCTTTAGCTTTTATGGACATGAAGCGTAGAAAAAATTGTTGTCAGTTTCGTATGTTAAAATTAAGCCTATTAATTTGATTAAAACGGTTATGAAACCAGTATAATAATATGTATTGTTTATATTATGTATTTCATGGCAATACCATTCGAAAGGCATTCTAAAAAGGTAAATTAACCAACACATACATAAAATTTGATTATTTAATGCGCAAGCGTAAAAACCATTTATAATGAACAGGATAGGCGGATATATCATTCAATTGTCGAACAAAATGGCGTATTTCGCCACAAAACCTTTTACGCGTTAAAAGTATTGATTATATTGCTTTTTTAAAATGTCTAATACATTTTGGACTTCAAGTTTTATTACAACTTTCCATCTTGATATTTATAAATTAAAATTAGAAATAATAGTTTGTTATTATAAAACCAACAGTAAAATTTACAAATAATGGTTCATACAATTATTGATTTTAATACTTTTTTAAACGTCCTTAGCTTTTATGGACATGAAGCTTAGAAAAAAATTGTTATCAGTTTCGTATGTTAAAATTAAGCATCTTAATTTGATTAAAACGGTTATGAAACCAGTATAATAATATGTATTGTTTATATTATGTATTTCATGGCAATACCATTTAAAACGCATTTTAAAAAGGTAAATTAACCAACACATACATAAAATTTGAGTATTTAATGCGCAAGCGTGAAAACCATTTATAATGAACAGGATAGGCGGATATATCATTCAATTGTCGAACAAAATGGCGTATTTCGCCACAAAACCTTTTACGCGTTAAAAGTATTGATTATATTGCTTTTTTAAAATGTCTAATACATTTTGGACTTCAAGTTTTATTACAACTTTCCATCTTGATATTTATAAATTAAAATTAGAAATAATAGTTTGTTATTATAAAACCAACAGTAAAATTTACAAAAAATGGTTCATACAATTATTGATTTTAATACTTTTTTAAACGTCTTTAGCTTTTATGGACATGAAGCTTAGAAAAAAATTGTTGTCAGTTTCGTATGTTAAAATTAAGCCTATTATTTTGATTAAAACGGTTATTAAATCAGTATAATAATATGTATTGTTTATATTAAGAATTTCATGGCAATTCCATTCGAAACGCATTTTAAAAGGTAAATTATTCGAACACATATATAAAATTGGAGCATTTAGAGCGCAAGCGTTGAAACCATTTATATTAAACAGGATAGGTGGATTGTCGGATATATCTTTGATTTAGTGAACAAAATGGCGGATTTTGCCACAAAACCTGTTACGCGTTAAAAGTATTGATTTAATTGCTTTTTTAAAATGTCTAATAATTTTTGGACTTCAAGTTTTATTACAACTTGCCATCTTGATATTTAAAAAATTAAAATTAGAACTAATAGTTTAATATTAGAAAACCAACAGTAAAATATACAAAAAATGGTACATACAATTATTGATTTTAATACTTTTTTAAACGTCCTTAACGTTTATGGACATAAAGCTTAGAAAAAAATTGTTGTCAGTTTCGTATGTTAAAATTAAGCATCTTAATTTGATTAAAACGGTTATGAAACCAGTATAATAATATGTATTGTTTATATTATGTATTTCATGGCAATACCATTCGAAAGGCATTTTAAAAAGGTAAATTAACCAACACATACATAAAATTTGAGTATTTAATGCGCAAGCGTGGAAACCATTTCTAATGAACAGGATAGGCGGATATAACATTCAATTGTCGAACAAAATGGCGTATTTCGCCACAAAACCCGTTACGCGTTAAAAGTATTGATTTAATTGCTTTTTTAAAATGTCTAATACTTTTTAGACCTTAAGTTTTATTACAACTTGCCATCTTGATATTTATAAATAAAAATTAGAACTAATAGTTTATTATTAGAAAACCAACATTAAAATATACAAAAAATGGTTCATACAATTATTGATTTTAATACTTTTTTAAACGTCTTTAGCTTTTATGGACATGAAGCGTAGAAAAAAATTGTTGTCAGTTTCGTATGTTAAAATTAAGCCTATTAATTTGATTAAAACGGTTATTAGATCAGTATAATAATATGTATTGTTTATATTATGTATTTCATGGCAATACCATTCGAAAGGCATTCTAAAAAGGTAAATTAACCAACACATACATAAAATTTGAGTATTTAATGCGCAAGCGTGGAAACCATTTATAATGAACAGGATAGGCGGATATATCATTCAATTGTCGAACAAAATGGCGTATTTCGCCAAAAAACCTGTTACGCGTTAAAAGTATTGATTATATTGCTTTTTTAAAATGTCTAATACTTTTTGGACTTCAAGTTTTATTACAACTTGCCATCTTGATATTTAAAAAATTAAAATTAGAACTAATAGTTTATTATTAGAAAACCAACAGTAAAATATACAAAAAATGGTACATACAATTATTGATTTTATTACTTTTTTAAACGTCTTTAGCTTTTATGGACATGAAGCTTAGAAAAAAATTGTTGTCAGTTTCGTATGTTAAAATAAAGCCTATTAATTTGATTAAAACGGTTTTTAAATCAGTATAATAATATTAATTGTTTATATTAAGTATTTCATGGCAATACCATTCGAAACGAATTTTAAAAGGTAAATTATTCCAACACATATATAAAATTGGAGCATTTAGTGCGCAAGCGTTAAAACCATTTATAATAAATAGGATAGGTGTATTGTCGGATATATCTTTGATTTAGTGAACAAAATGGCGGATTTTGCCACAAAACCTGTTTCGCGTTAAAAGTATTGATTTAATTGCTTTTTTAAAATGTCTAATACTTTTTGGACTTCAAGTTTTATTACAACTTGCCATCTTGATATTTATAAATAAAAATTAGAACTAATAGTTTATTATTAGAAAACCAACATTAAAATATACAAAAAATGGTTCATACAATTATTGATTTTAATACTTTTTTAAACGTCTTTAGCTTTTATGGACATGAAGAGTAGAAAAAAATTGTTGTCAGTTTCGTATGTTAAAATTAAGCCTATTAATTTGATTAAAACGGTTATTAGATCAGTATAATAATATGTATTGTTTATATTATGTATTTCATGGCAATACCATTCGAAAGGCATTCTAAAAAGGTAAATTAACCAACACATACATAAAATTTGATTATTTAATGCGCAAGCGTGGAAACCATTTATAATGAACAGGATAGGCGGATATATCATTCAATTGTCGAACAAAATGGCGTATTTCGCCACAAAACCTGTTACGCGTTAAAAGTATTGATTATATTGCTTTTTTAAAATGTCTAATACTTTTTGGACTTTAAGTTTTGTTACAACTTACCATCTTGGTATTTATCAAATAAAATTAGAACCAATAGTTTATTATTAGAAAATAACAGTAAAATATACAAAAAATGGTACATACAATTATTTATTTTAATACTTTTTTAAACGTCCTTAGATTTTATGGACATGAAGCTTAGAAAAAATTGTTGTCAGTTTCGTATGTTAAAATTAAGCATCTTAATTTGACTAAAACGGTTATTGAACCAGTATAATAATATGTGTTGTTTATATTATGTATTTCATGGCAAAACCATTCTAAACGCATTTTAAAAATGTAAACTATTCCCTCACATATATAAAATTTGAGTATTTACTGCGCAAGCGTGGAAACCATTTATAATGATCAGGATAGGCGGATATATCATTCTATTGTCGACCAAAATGGCGGATTCCGCCACAAAACCTGTTACGCGTTAAAAGTATTGATTTTATTGCTTTTTTAAAATGTCTAATACTTTTTGGACTTCAAGTTTTATTACAACTTGATATTTATCAATTAAAATTAGAACCAATAGTTTATTATTAGAAAACCAACAGTAAAATATACAAAAATGGTACATACAATTATTGATTTTAATACTTTTTTAAACGTCCTTAGCTTTTATGGACATGAAGCATAGAAAAAAATTGTTGTCAGTTTCGTATGTTAAAATTACCCTTATTAATTTGATTAAAACGGTTATTAAATCAGTATAATAATATGTATTGTTTATAATAAGTATTTCATGGCAATACCATTCGAAACGAATTTTAGAAGGTAAATTATTCCAACACATATATAAAATTTGAGCATTTAGTGCGCAAGCGTTGAAACCATTTATAATAAACAGGATAGGTGTATTGTCGGATATATCTTTGATTTAGTGAACAAAATGGCGGATTTTGCCACATAACCTGTTACGCGTTAAAAGTATTGATTTAATTGCTTTTTTAAAATGTCTAATACTTTGCGGACTTCAAGTTTTATTACAACTTGCCGTCTTGATATTTATAAATTAAAATTAGAACTAATAGTTTATTATAAGAAAACCAACAGTAAAATATACAAAAAATGGTACATACAATTATTGATTTTAATACTTTTTTAAACGTCCTTAGCTTTTATGGACATGAAGCTTAGAAAAAAATTGTTATCAGTTTCGTATGTTAAAATTAAGCATCTTAATTTGATTAAAACGGTTATGAAACCAGTATAATAATATGTATTGTTTATATTATGTATTTCATGGCAATACCATTTAAAACGCATTTTAAAAAGGTAAATTAACCAACACATACATAAAATTTGAGTATTTAATGCGCAAGCGTGAAAACCATTTATAATGAACAGGATAGGCGGATATATCATTCAATTGTCGAACAAAATGGCGTATTTCGCCACAAAACCTGTTACGCGTTAAAAGTATTGATTATATTGCTTTTTTAAAATGTCTAATATTTTTGGACTTCAAGTTTTATTACAACTTTCCATCTTGATATTTATAAATTAAAATTAGAAATAATAGTTTATTATTATAAAACCAACAGTAAAATTTACAAAAAATGGTTCATACAATTATTGATTTTAATACTTTTTTAAACGTCTTTAGCTTTTATGGACATGAAGCTTGGAAAAAATTGTTGTCAGTTTCGTATGTTAAAATTAAGCCTATTATTTTTATTAAAACGGTTATTAAATCAGTATAATAATATGTATTGTTTATATAAAGTATTTCATGGCAATACCATTCGAAACGAATTTTAAAAGGTAAATTATTCCAACACATATATAAAATTGGAGCATTTAGTGCGCAAGCGTTAAAACCATTTATAATAAATAGGATAGGTGTATTGTCGGATATATCTTTGATTTAGTAAACAAAATGGCGGATTTTGCCACAAAACCTGTTACGCGTTAAAAGTATTGATTTAATTGCTTTTTTAAAATGTCTAATACTTTTTGGACTTCAAGTTTTATTACAACTTGCCATCTTGATATTTATAAATAAAAATTAGAACTAATAGTTTATTATTAGAAAACCAACATTAAAATATACAAAAAATGGTACATACAATTATAGATTTTAATACTTTTTTTAATGTACTTAGCTTTTATGGACATGAAGCTTAGAAAAAAATTGTTGTCAGTTTCGTATGTTAAAATTAAGCATCTTAATTTAATTAAAACGGTAATGAAACCAGTATAATAACATGTATTGTTTATATTATGTATTTCATGGCAATACCATTCGAAACGCATTTTAAAAAGGTAAATTAGTCCAACACATACATAAAATTTGAGTATTTAATGCGCAAGCGTGGAAACCATTTATAATGAACAGGATAGGCGGATATATCATTCAATTGTCGAACAAAATGGCGTATTTCGCCACAAAACCTGTTACGCGTTAAAAGTATTGATTATATTGCTTTTTTAAAATGTCTAATACTTTTTGGACTTTAAGTTTTGTTACAACTTACCATCTTGGTATTTATCAAATAAAATTAGAACCAATAGTTTATTATTAGAAAATAACAGTAAAATATACAAAAAATGGTACATACAATTATTTATTTTAATACTTTTTTAAACGTCCTTAGCTTTTATGGACATGAAGCTTAGAAAAAATTGTTGTCAGTTTCGTATGTTAACATTAAGCCTCTTAAGTTGATTAAAACGGTTATTAAATCAGTATAATAATATGTATTGTTTATATTAAGAATTTCATGGCAATACCATTCGAAACGCATTTTAAAAGGTAAATTATTCGAACACATATATAAAATTGGAGCATTTAGAGCGCAAGCGTTGAAACCATTTATATTAAACAGGATAGGTGGATTATCGGATATATCTTTGATTTAGTGAACAAAATGGCGGATTTTGCCACAAAACCTGTTACGCGTTAAAAGTATTGATTTAATTGCTTTTTTAAAATGTCTAATACTTTTTGGACTTCAAGTTTTATTACAACTTGCCATCTTAATATTTAAATAATTAAAATTAAAACTAATAGTTTATTATTAGAAAACCAACAGTAAAATATACAAAAAATGGTACATACAATTATTGATTTTAATACTTTTTTAAACGTCCTTAACGTTTATGGACATAGCTTAGAAAAAAATTATTGTCAGTTTCGTATGTTAAAATTAAGCATCTTAATTTGATTAAAACGGTTATGAAACCAGTATAATAATATGTATTGTTTATATTATGTATTTCATGGCAATACCATTCGAAAGGCATTTTAAAAAGGTAAATTAACCAACACTTACATAAAATTTGAGTATTTAATGCGCAAGCGTGGAAACCATTTCTAATGAACAGGATAGGCGGATATAACATTCAATTGTCGAACAAAATGGCGTATTTCGCCACAAAATCCGTTACGCGTTAAAAGTATTGATTTAATTGCTTTTTTAAAATGTCTAATACTTTTTGGACTTCAAGTTTTATTACAACTTGCCATCTTGATATTTATAAATAAAAATTAGAACTAATAGTTTATTATTAGAAAACCAACATTAAAATATACAAAAAATGGTTCATACAATTATTGATTTTAATACTTTTTTAAACGTCTTTAGCTTTTATGGACATGAAGCGTAGAAAAAATTGTTGTCAGTTTCGTATGTTAAAATTAAGCCTATTAATTTGATTAAAACGGTTATTAGATCAGTATAATAATATGTATTGTTTATATTATGTATTTCATGGCAATACCATTCGAAAGGCATTCTAAAAAGGTAAATTAACCAACACATACATAAAATTTGATTATTTAATGCGCAAGCGTAAAAACCATTTATAATGAACAGGATAGGCGGATATATCATTCAATTATCGAACAAAATGGCGTATTTCGCCACAAAACCTGTTACGCGTTAAAAGTATTGATTATATTGCTTTTTTAAAATGTCTAATACTTTTTGGACTTTAAGTTTTGTTACAACTTACCATCTTGGTATTTATCAAATAAAATTAGAACCAATAGTTTATTATTATAAAACCAACAGTAAAATTTACAAAAAATGGTTCATACAATTATTGATTTTAATACTTTTTTAAACGTCTTTAGCTTTTATGGACATGAAGCTTAGAAAAAAATTGTTGTCAGTTTCGTATGTTAAAATTAAGCCTATTAATTTGATTAAAACGGTTTTTAAATCAGTATAATAATATTAATTGTTTATATTAAGTATTTCATGGCAATACCATTCGAAACGAATTTTAAAAGGTAAATTATTCCAACACATACATAAAATTTGAGTATTTAATGCGCAAGCGTGGAAACCATTTATAATGAACAGGATAGGCGGATATATCATTCAATTGTCGAACAAAATGGCGTATTTCGCCACAAAACCTGTTACGCGTTAAAAGTATTGATTATATTGCTTTTTTAAAATGTCTAATACTTTTTGGACTTTAAGTTTTGTTACAACTTACCATCTTGGTATTTATCAAATAAAATTAGAACCAATAGTTTATTATTAGAAAATAACAGTAAAATATACAAAAAATGGTACATACAATTATTTATTTTAATACTTTTTTAAACGTCCTTAGCTTTTATGGACATGAAGCTTATAAAAAATTGTTGTCAGTTTCGTATGTTAAAATTAGGCATCTTAATTTGACTAAAACGGTTATTGAACCAGTATAATAATATGTATTGTTTTAATAAGTATTTCATGGCAATACCATTCGAAACGAATTTTAGAAGGTAAATTATTCCAACACATATATAAAATTGGAGCATTTAGTGCGCAAGCGTTGAAACCATTTATAATAAACAGGATAGGTGTATTGTCGGATATATCTTTGATTTAGTGAACAAAATGGCGGATTTTGCCACAAAACCTGTTACGCGTTAAAAGTATTGATTTAATTGCTTTTTTAAAATGTCTAATACTTTGCGGACTTCAAGTTTTATTACAACTTGCCATCTTGATATTTATAAATTAAAATTAGAACTAATAGTTTATTATTAGAAAACCAACAGTAAAATATACAAAAAATGGTACATACAATTATTGATTTTAATACTTTTTTAAACGTCCTTAGCTTTTATGGACATGAAGCTTAGAAAAAAATTGTTGTCAGTTTCGTATGTTAAAATTAAGCATCTTAATTTGATTAAAACGGTTATGAAACCAGTATAATAATATGTATTGTTTATATTATGTATTTCATGGCAATACCATTCGAAACGCATTTTAAAAAGGTAAATTAACCAACACATACATAAAATTTGAGTATTTAATGCGCAAGCGTGAAAACCATTTATAATGAACAGGATAGGCGGATATATCATTCAATTGTCGAACAAAATGGCGTATTTCGCCACAAAACCTGTTACGCGTTAAAAGTATTGATTATATTGCTTTTTTAAAATGTCTAATACTTTTTGGACTTCAAGTTTTATTACAACTTTCCATCTTGATATTTATAAATTAAAATTAGAAATAATAGTTTATTATTATAAAACCAACAGTAAAATTAACAAAAAATGGTTCATACAATTATTGATTTTAATACTTTTTTAAACGTCTTTAGCTTTTATGGACATGAAGCTTAGAAAAAAATTGTTGTCAGTTTCGTATGTTAAAATTAAGCATCTTAATTTGACTAAAACGGTTATTGAACCAGTATAATAATATGTGTTGTTTATATTATGTTTTTCATGGCAAAACCATTCTAAACGCATTTTAAAAATGTAAACTATTCCCTCACATATATAAAATTTGAGTATTTACTGCGCAAGCGTGGAAACCATTTATAATGATCAGGATAGGCGGATATATCATTCTATTGTCGACCAAAATGGCGGATTCCGCCACAAAACCTGTTACGCGTTAAAAGTATTGATTTTATTGCTTTTTTAAAATGTCTAATACTTTTTGGACTTCAAGTTTTATTACAACTTGATATTTATCAATTAAAATTAGAACCAATAGTTTATTATTAGAAAACCAACAGTAAAATATACAAAAATGGTACATACAATTATTGATTTTAATACTTTTTTAAACGTCCTTAGCTTTTATGGACATGAAGCATAGAAAAAAATTGTTGTCAGTTTCGTATGTTAAAATTACCCTTATTAATTTGATTAAAACGGTTATTAAATCAGTATAATAATATGTATTGTTTATAATAAGTATTTCATGGCAATAACATTCGAAACGAATTTTAGAAGGTAAATTATTCCAACACATATATAAAATTTAAACATTTAGTGCGCAAGCGTTGAAACCATTTATAATAAACAGGATAGGTGTATTGTCGGATATATCTTTGATTTAGTGAACAAAATGGCGGATTTTGCCACATAACCTGTTACGCGTTAAAAGTATTGATTTAATTGCTTTTTTAAAATGTCTAATACTTTGCGGACTTCAAGTTTTATTACAACTTGCCATCTTGATATTTATAAATTAAAATTAGAACTAATAGTTTATTATAAGAAAACCAACAGTAAAATATACAAAAAATGGTACATACAATTATTGATTTTAATACTTTTTTAAACGTCCTTAGCTTTTATGGACATGAAGCTTAGAAAAAAATTGTTATCAGTTTCGTATGTTAAAATTAAGCATCTTAATTTGATTAAAACGGTTATGAAACCAGTATAATAATATGTATTGTTTATATTATGTATTTCATGGCAATACCATTTAAAACGCATTTTAAAAAGGTAAATTAACCAACACATACATAAAATTTGAGTATTTAATGCGCAAGCGTGAAAACCATTTATAATGAACAGGATAGGCGGATATATCATTCAATTGTCGAACAAAATGGCGTATTTCGCCACAAAACCTGTTACGCGTTAAAAGTATTGATTATATTGCTTTTTTAAAATGTCTAATATTTTTGGACTTCAAGTATTATTACAACTTTCCATCTTGATATTTATAAATTAAAATTAGAAATAATAGTTTATTATTATAAAACCAACAGTAAAATTTACAAAAAATGGTTCATACAATTATTGATTTTAATACTTTTTTAAACGTCTTTAGCTTTTATGGACATGAAGCTTAGAAAAAATTGTTGTCAGTTTCGTATGTTAAAATTAAGCCTATTATTTTTATTAAAACGGTTATTAAATCAGTATAATAATATGTATTGTTTATATTAAGTATTTCATGGCAATACCATTCGTAACGAATTTTAAAAGGTAAATTATTCCAACACATATATAAAATTGGAGCATTTAGTGCGCAAGCGTTAAAACCATTTATAATAAATAGGATAGGTGTATTGTCGGATATATCTTTGATTTAGTAAACAAAATGGCGGATTTTGCCACAAAACCTGTTACGCGTTAAAAGTATTGATTTAATTGCTTTTTTAAAATGTCTAATACTTTTTGGACTTCAAGTTTTATTACAACTTGCCATCTTGATATTTATAAATAAAAATTAGAACTAATAGTTTATTATTAGAAAACCAACATTAAAATATACAAAAAATGGTACATACAATTATAGATTTTAATACTTTTTTTAATGTACTTAGCTTTTATGGACATGAAGCTTAGCAAAAAATTGTTGTCAGTTTCGTATGTTAAAATTAAGCATCTTAATTTGATTAAAACGGTAATGAAACCAGTATAATAACATGTATTGTTTATATTATGTATTTCATGGCAATACCATTCGAAACGCATTTTAAAAAGGTAAATTAGTCCAACACATACATAAAATTTGAGTATTTAATGCGCAAGCGTGGAAACCATTTATAATGAACAGGATAGGCGGATATATCATTCAATTGTCGAACAAAATGGCGTATTTCGCCACAAAACCTGTTACGCGTTAAAAGTATTGATTTTATTGCTTTTTTAAAATATCTAATACTTTTTAGACTTCAAGTTTTATTACAACTTGCCAACTTGATATTTATAAATTAAAATTAGAACTAATAGTTTATTATTACAAAACCAACAGTAAAATATACAAAAAATGGTACATACAATTATTGATTTTAATACTTTTTTAAACGTCCTTAGCTTTTATGTTATGTTTTATTGTTGTAAGTTTCGTATGTTAAAATTAAGCCTCTTAAGTTGATTAAAACGGTTATTAAATCAGTATAATAATATGTATTGTTTATATTAAGTATTTCATGGCAATACCATTCGAAACGCATTTTAAAAAGGTAAATTAGTCCAACAGATACATAAAATTTGAGCATTTACTGCGCAAGCATTAAAACCTTTTATAATAAACAGGATAGGTGGATTGTCGGATATATCTTTGATTTAGTGAACAAAATGGCGGATTTTGCCACAAAACCTGTTACGCGTTAAAAGTATTGATTTAATTGCTTTTTTAAAATGTCTAATACTTTTTGGACTTCAAGTTTTATTACAACTTGCCATCTTAATATTTAAATAATTAAAATTAAAACTAATAGTTTATTATTAGAAAACCAACAGTAAAATATACAAAAAATGGTACATACAATTATTGATTTTAATACTTTTTTAAACGTCCTTAACGTTTATGGACATAGCTTAGAAAAAAATTGTTGTCAGTTTCGTATGTTAAAATTAAGCATCTTAATTTGATTAAAACGGTTATGAAACCAGTATAATAATATGTATTGTTTATATTATGTATTTCATGGCAATACCATTCGAAAGGCATTTTAAAAAGGTAAATTAACCAACACTTACATAAAATTTGAGTATTTAATGCGCAAGCGTGGAAACCATTTCTAATGAACAGGATAGGCGGATATAACATTCAATTGTCGAACAAAATGGCGTATTTCGCCACAAAACCCGTTACGCGTTAAAAGTATTGATTTAATTGCTTTTTTAAAATGTCTAATACTTTTTGGACTTCAAGTTTTATTACAACTTGCCATCTTGATATTTTTAAATAAAAATTAGAACTAATAGTTTATTATTAGAAAACCAACATTAAAATATACAAAAAATGGTTCATACAATTATTGATTTTAATACTTTTTTAAACGTCTTTAGCTTTTATGGACATGAAGCGTAGAAAAAATTGTTGTCAGTTTCGTATGTTAAAATTAAGCCTATTAATTTGATTAAAACGGTTATTAGATCAGTATAATAATATGTATTGTTTATATTATGTATTTCATGGCAATACCATTCGAAAGGCATTCTAAAAAGGTAAATTAACCAACACATACATAAAATTTGATTATTTAATGCGCAAGCGTAAAAACCATTTATAATGAACAGGATAGGCGGATATATCATTCAATTGTCGAACAAAATGGCGTATTTCGCCACAAAACCTGTTACGCGTTAAAAGTATTGATTATATTGCTTTTTTAAAATGTCTAATACTTTTTGGACTTCAAGTTTTATTACAACTTTCCATCTTGATATTTATAAATTAAAATTAGAAATAATAGTTTATTATTATAAAACCAACAGTAAAATTTACAAAAAATGGTTCATACAATTATTGATTTTAATACTTTTTTAAACGTCTTTAGCTTTTATGGACATGAAGCTTAGAAAAAAATTGTTGTCAGTTTCGTATGTTAAAATTAAGCCTATTAATTTGATTAAAACGGTTTTTAAATCAGTATAATAATATTAATTGTTTATATTAAGTATTTCATGGCAATACCATTCGAAACGAATTTTAAAAGGTAAATTATTCCAACACATACATAAAATTTGAGTATTAATTGCGCAAGCGTGGAAACCATTTATAATGAACAGGATAGGCGGATATATCATTCAATTGTCGAACAAAATGGCGTATTTCGCCACAAAACCTGTTACGCGTTAAAAGTATTGATTATATTGCTTTTTTAAAATGTCTAATACTTTTTGGACTTTAAGTTTTGTTACAACTTACCATCTTGGTATTTATCAAATAAAATTAGAACCAATAGTTTATTTTTAGAAAATAACAGTAAAATATACAAAAAATGGTACATACAATTATTTATTTTAATACTTTTTTAAACGTCCTTAGCTTTTATGGACATGAAGCTTATAAAAAATTGTTGTCAGTTTCGTATGTTAAAATTAAGCATCTTAATTTGACTAAAACGGTTATTGAACCAGTATAATAATATGTGTTGTTTATATTATGTATTTCATGGCAAAACCATTCTAAACGCATTTTAAAAATGTAAACTATTCCCTCACATATATAAAATTTGAGTATTTACTGCGCAAGCGTGGAAACCATTTATAATGTACAGGATAGGCGGATATATCATTCAATTGTCGAACAAAATGGCGTATTTCGCCACAATACCTGTTACGCGTTAAAAGTATTGATTATATTGCTTTTTTAAAATGTCTAATACTTTTTGGACTTTAAGTTTTGTTACAACTTACCATCTTGGTATTTATCAAATAAAATTAGAACCAATAGTTTATTATTAGAAAATAACAGTAAAATATACAAAAAATGGTACATACAATTATTTATTTTAATACTTTTTTAAACGTCCTTAGCTTTTATGGACATGAAGCTTATAAAAAATTGTTGTCAGTTTCGTATGTTAAAATTAAGCATCTTAATTTGACTAAAACGGTTATTGAACCAGTATAATAATATGTGTTGTTTATATTATGTATTTCATGGCAAAACCATTCTAAACGCATTTTAAAAATGTAAACTATTCCCCTTACATATATAAAATTTGAGTATTTACTGCGCAAGCGTGGAAACCATTTATAATGTACAGGATAGGCGGATATATCATTCAATTGGCAACCAAAATGGTTGAGTTTCCAACAAAACCTGTTGCGTGTTAAAAGCATTGATTTTTATGCTTTTTTAAAATTTCTAATACTTTTTGGACTTCAAGTTTTATTACAACTTGCCATCTTGATATTTATAAATTAAAATTAGAACTAATAGTTTATTATTAGAAAACCAACAGTAAAATATACAAAAAATGGTACATACAATTATTGATTTTAATACTTTTTTAAACGTCCTTAGCTTTTATGGACATGAAGCTTAGAAAAAAATTGTTGTCAGTTTCGTATGTTAAAATAAACCTGATTAATTTGATTAAAACGGTTATTAAATCAGTATAATAATATGTATTGTTTTAATAAGTATTTCATGGCAATACCATTCGAAACGAATTTTAGAAGGTAAATTATTCCAACACATATATAAAATTGGAGCATTTAGTGCGCAAGCGTTGAAACCATTTATAATAAACAGGATAGGTGTATTGTCGGATATATCTTTGATTTAGTGAACAAAATGGCGGATTTTGCCACAAAACCTGTTACGCGTTAAAAGTATTGATTATATTGCTTTTTTAAAATGTCTAATACTTTTTGGACTTCAAGTTTTATTACAACTTGCCATCTTGATATTTATAAATAAAAATTAGAACTAATAGTTTATTATTAGAAAACCAACATTAAAATATACAAAAAATGGTACATACAATTATAGATTTTAATACTTTTTTAAATGTACTTAGCTTTTATGGACATGAAGCTTAGAAAAAAATTGTTGTCAGTTTCGTATGTTAAAATTAAGCATCTTAATTTGATTAAAACGGTAATGAAACCAGTATAATAACATGTATTGTTTATATTATGTATTTCATGGCAATACCATTCAAACGCATTTTAAAAAGGTAAATTAGTCCAACACATACATAAAATTTGAGTATTTAATGCGCAAGCGTGGAAACCATTTATAATGAACAGGATAGGCGGATATATCATTCAATTGTCGAACAAAATGGCGTATTTCGCCACAAAACCTGTTACGCGTTAAAAGTATTGATTATATTGCTTTTTTAAAATGTCTAATACTTTTTGGACTTTAAGTTTTGTTACAACTTACCATCTTGGTATTTATCAAATAAAATTAGAACCAATAGTTTATTATTAGAAAATAACAGTAAAATATACAAAAAATGGTACATACAATTATTGATTTTAATACTTTTTTAAACGTCCTTAGCTTTTATGGACATGAAGCTTAGAAAAAATTGTTGTCAGTTTCGTATGTTAAAATTAAGCATCTTAATTTGACTAAAACGGTTATTGAACCAGTATAATAATATGTGTTGTTTATATTATGTATTTCATGGCAAAACCATTCTAAACGCATTTTAAAAATGTAAACTATTCCCTCACATATATAAAATTTGAGTATTTACTGCGCAAGCGTGGAAACCATTTATAATGTACAGGATAGGCGGATATATCATTCAATTGGCAACCAAAATGGTTGAGTTTCCAACAAAACCTGTTGCGTGTTAAAAGCATTGATTTTTATGCTTTTTTAAAATTTCTAATACTTTTTGGACTTCAAGTTTTATTACAACTTGCCATCTTGATATTTATAAATTAAAATTAGAACTAATAGTTTATTATTAGAAAACCAACAGTTAAATATACAAAAAATGGTACATACAATTATTGATTTTAATACTTTTTTAAACGTCCTTAGCTTTTATGGACATGAAGCTTAGAAAAAAATTGTTGTCAGTTTCGTATGTTAAAATAAACCTGATTAATTTGATTAAAACGGTTATTAAATCAGTATAATAATATGTATTGTTTTAATAAGTATTTCATGGCAATACCATTCGAAACGAATTTTAGAAGGTAAATTATTCCAACACATATATAAAATTGGAGCATTTAGTGCGCAAGCGTTGAAACCATTTATAATAAACAGGATAGGTGTATTGTCGGATATATCTTTGATTTAGTGAACAAAATGGCGGATTTTGCCACAAAACCTGTTACGCGTTAAAAGTATTGATTTAATTGCTTTTTTAAAATGTCTAATACTTTGCGGACTTCAAGTTTTATTACAACTTGCCATCTTGATATTTATAAATTAAAATTAGAACTAATAGTTTATTATAAGAAAACCAACAGTAAAATATACAAAAAATGGTACATACAATTATTGATTTTAATACTTTTTTAAACGTCCTTAGCTTTTATGGACATGAAGCTTAGAAAAAAATTGTTGTCAGTTTCGTATGTTAAAATTAAGCATCATAATTTGATTAAAACGGTTATGAAACCAGTATAATAATATGTATTGTTTATATTATGTATTTCATGGCAATACCATTCGAAACGCATTTTAAAAAGGTAAATTAACCAACACATACATAAAATTTGAGTATTTAATGCGCAAGCGTGAAAACCATTTATAATGAACAGGATAGGCGGATATATCATTCAATTGTCGAACAAAATGGCGTATTTCGCCACAAAACCTGTTACGCGTTAAAAGTATTGATTATATTGCTTTTTTAAAATGTCTAATACTTTTTGGACTTCAAGTTTTATTACAACTTTCCATCTTGATATTTATAAATTAAAATTAGAAATAATAGTTTATTATTATAAAACCAACAGTAAAATTTACAATAAATGTTTCATACAATTATTGATTTTAATACTTTTTTAAACGTCTTTAGCTTTTATGGACATGAAGCTTAGAAAAAAATTGTTGTCAGTTTCGTATGTTAAAATTAAGCCTATTAATTTGATTAAAATGGTTATTAAATCAGTATAATAATATGTATTGTTTATATTAAGTATTTCATGGCAATACCATTCTAAACGAATTTTAAAAGGTAAATTATTCCAACACATATATAAAATTGGAGCATTTACTGCGCAAGCGTTAAAACCATTTATAATAAATAGGATAGGTGTATTGTCGGATATATCTTTGATTTAGAGAACAAAATGGCGGATTTTGCCACAAAACCTGTTACGCGTTAAAAGTATTGATTTAATTGCTTTTTTAAAATGTCTAATACATTTTGGACTTCAAGTTTTATTACAACTTACCATCTTAATATTTATAAATTAAAATTAGAACTAATAGTTTATTATTAGAAAACCAACAGAAAAATATACAAAAATGGTACATACAATTATCGATTTTAAAACTTTTTTAAACGTCCTTAGCTTTTATGGACATGAAGCTTAGAAAAAAATTGTTGTGAGTTTCGTATGTTAAAATTAAGCATCTTAATTTGATTAAAACGGTTTTTAAATCAGTATAATAATATGTATTGCTTATATTAAGTATTTCATGGCAATACCATTCGAAACGAATTTTAAAAGGTAAATTATTCCAACACTTATATAAAATTGGAGCATTTAGTGCGCAAGCGTTGAAACCATTTATTGTCGGATATATCTTTGATTTGGCGAACAAAATGGCGGATTTCGCCACAAAACCTGTTACGCGTTAAAAGTATTGATTTTATTGCTTTTTTAAAATGTCTAATACTTTTTGGACTTCAAGTTTTATTACAACTTGCCATCTTGATATTTATAAATTAAAATTAGAACTAATAGTTTATTATTAGGTAACCAACAGTAAAATATACAAAAAATGGTACATAAAATTATTGATTTTAATACTTTTTTAAACGTCCTTAGCTTTTATGGACATGAAGCTTCGAAAAAAATTGTTGTCAGTTTCGTATGTTAAAATTAAGCCTCCTAAGTTAATTTAAACGGTTATTAAATCAGTATAATAATATGTATTGTTTATAATAAGTATTTCATGGCAATACCATTCGAAACGAATTTTAGAAGGTAAATTATTCCAACACATATATAAAATTGGAGCATTTAGTGCGCAAGCGTTGAAACCATTTATAATAAACAGGATAGGTGTATTGTCGGATATATCTTTGATTTAGTGAACAAAATGGCGGATTTTGCCACATAACCTGTTACGCGTTAAAAGTATTGATTTAATTGCTTTTTTAAAATGTCTAATACTTTGCGGACTTCAAGTTATATTACAACTTGCCATCTTGATATTTATAAATTAAAATTAGAACTAATAGTTTATTATAAGAAAACCAACAGTAAAATATACAAAAAATGGTACATACAATTATTGATTTTAATACTTTTTTAAACGTCCTTAGCTTTTATGGACATGAAGCTTAGAAAAAAATTGTTATCAGTTTCGTATGTTAAAATTAAGCATCTTAATTTGATTAAAACGGTTATGAAACCAGTATAATAATATGTATTGTTTATATTATGTATTTCATGGCAATACCATTTAAAACGCATTTTAAAAAGGTAAATTAACCAACACATACATAAAATTTGAGTATTTAATGCGCAAGCGTGAAAACCATTTATAATGAACAGGATAGGCGGATATATCATTCAATTGTCGAACAAAATGGCGTATTTCGCCACAAAACCTTTTACGCGTTAAAAGTATTGATTATATTGCTTTTTTAAAATGTCTAATACATTTTGGACTTCAAGTTTTATTACAACTTTCCATCTTGATATTTATAAATTAAAATTAGAACTAATAGTTTATTATTAGGTAACCAACAGTAAAATATACAAAAAATGGTACATAAAATTATTGATTTTAATACTTTTTTAAACGTCCTTAGCTTTTATGGACATGAAGCTTCGAAAAAAATTGTTGTCAGTTTCGTATGTTAAAATTAAGCCTCCTAATTTGATTAAAACGGTTATTAAATCAGTATAATAATATGTATTGTTTTAATAAGTATTTTATGGCAATACCATTCGAAACGAATTTTAGAAGGTAAATTATTCCAACACATATATAAAATTTAAGCATTTACTGCGCAAGCGTTGAAACCTTTTATAATAAACAGGATAGGTGTATTGTCGGATATATCTTTGATTTGCTGAACAAAATGGCAGATTTTGCCACAAACCCTGTTGCGCGTTAAAAGTATTGATTTTTATCCGTTTTTAAAATGTCTAATACTTTTTGGACTTCAAGTTTTATTACAACTTACCATCTTGATATTTATAAATTAAAATTAGAACTAATAGTTTATTATTAGAAAACCAACAGAAAAATATACAAAAATGGTACATACAATTATTGATTTTAATACTTTTTTAAACGTCCTTAGCTTTTATGGACATGAAGCTTAGAAAAAAATTGTTGTCAGTTTCGTATGTTAAAATTAAGCATCTTAAATTGATTAAAACGGTTATGAAACCAGTATAATAATATGCATTGTTTATATTATGTATTTCATGGCAATACCATTCGAAACGCATTTTAAAAAGGTAAATTAGTCCAACAGATACATAAAATATGAGTATTTAATGCGCAAGCGTGGAAACCATTTATAATGAACAGGATAGGCGGATATATCTTTGATTTGGTAAACAAAATGGCGGATTTTGCCACAAAACCTGTTACGCCTTTAAAGTATTGATTTTTATGCGTTTTTAAAATATCTAATACTTTTTGGACTTCAAGTTTTATTACAACTTACCATCTTGATATTTATAAATTAAAATTAGAACTAATAGTTTATTATTAGAAAACCAACAGTAAAATATACAAAAAATGGTACATACAATTATTGATTTTAATACTTTTTTAAACGTCCTTAGCTTTTATGGACATGAAGCTTAGAAAAAAATTGTTGTCAGTTTCGTATGTTAAAATTAAGCATCTTAATTTGATTAAAACGGTTTTTAAATCAGTATAATAATATGTATTGCTTATATTAAGTATTTCATGGGAATACCATTCGAAACGAATTTTAAAAGGTAAATTATTCCAACACTTATATAAAATTGGAGCATTTAGTGCGCAAGCGTTAAAACCATTTATAATAAATAGGATAGGTGTATTGTCAGATATATCTTTGATTTAGAGAACAAAATGGCGGATTTTGCCACAAAACCTGTTACGCGTTAAAAGTATTGATTTAATTGCTTTTTTAAAATGTCTAATACATTTTGGACTTCAAGTTTTATTACACCTTACCATCTTGATATTTATAAATTAAAATTAGAACTAATAGTTTATTATTAGATAACCAACAGAAAAATATACAAAAATGGTACATACAATTATTGATTTTAAAACTTTTTTAAACGTCCTTAGCTTTTATGGACATGAAGCTTAGAAAAAAATTGTTGTGAGTTTCGTATGTTAAAATTAAGCATCTTAATTTGATTAAAACGGTTTTTAAATCAGTATAATAATATGTATTGCTTATATTAAGTATTTCATGGCAATACCATTCGAAACGAATTTTAAAAGGTAAATTATTCCAACACTTATATAAAATTGGAGCATTTAGTGCGCAAGCGTTGAAACCATTTATTGTCGGATATATCTTTGATTTGGCGAACAAAATGGCGGATTTCGCCACAAAACCTGTTACGCGTTAAAAGTATTGATTTTATTGCTTTTTTAAAATGTCTAATACTTTTTGGACTTCAAGTTTTATTACAACTTGCCATCTTGATATTTATAAATTAAAATTAGAACAAATAGTTTATTATTAGAAAACCAACAGTAAAATATACAAAAAATGGTACATACAATTATTGATTTTAATACTTTTTTAAACGTCCTTAGCTTTTATGGACATGAAGCTTAGAAAAAAATTGTTGTCAGTTTCGTATGTTAAAATTAAGCCTCTTAATTTGAATAAAACGGTTATTAAATCAGTATAATAATATGTATTGTTTATATAAAGTATTTCATGGCTATACCATTCGAAACGCATTTTAAAAAGGTAAATTAGTCCCACAGATACATAAAATTTGAGCATTTACTGCGCAAGCATTGAAACCTTTTATAATAAACAGGATAGGTGTATTGTCGGATATATCTTTGATTTGCTGAACAAAATGGCAGATTTTGCCACAAAACCTGTTGCGCGTTAAAAGTATTGATTTTTATCCGTTTTTAAAATGTCTAATACTTTTTGGACTTCAAGTTTTATTACAACTTGCCATCTTGATATTTATAAATTAAAATTAGAACTAATAGTTTATTATTAGAAAACCAACAGTAAAATATACAAAAAATGGTACATAAAATTATTGATTTTAATAATTTTTTAAACGTCCTTAGCTTTTATGGACATGAAGCTTCGAAAAAAATTGTTGTCAGTTTCGTATGTTAAAATTAAGCCTCCTAATTTGATTTAAACGGTTATGAAACCAGTATAATAATATGTATTGTTTATATTATGTATTTCATGGCAATACCATTCGAAACGCACTATAAAATGGTAAATTAGTCCAACAGATACATAAAATTTGAGCATTTACTGCGCAAGCGTTGAAACCTTTTATAATAAACAGGATAGGTGTATTGTCGGATATATCTTTGATTTGCTGAACAAAATGGCAGATTTTGCCACAAACCCTGTTGCGCGTTAAAAGTATTGATTTTTATCCGTTTTTAAAATGTCTAATACTTTTTGGACTTCAAGTTTTATTACAACTTACCATCTTGATATTTATAAATTAAAATTAGAACTAATAATTTATTATTAGAAAACCAACAGAAAAATATACAAAAATGGTACATACAATTATTGATTTTAATACTTTTTTAAACGTCCTTAGCTTTTATGGACATGAAGCTTAGAAAAAAATTGTTGTCAGTTTCGTATGTTAAAATTAAGCATCTTAAATTGATTAAAACGGTTATGAAACCAGTATAATAATATGTATTGTTTATATTATGTATTTCATGGCAATACCATTCGAAACGCATTTTAAAAAGGTAAATTAGTCCAACAGATACATAAAATATGAGTATTTAATGCGCAAGCGTGGAAACCATTTATAATGAACAGGATAGGCGGATATATCTTTGATTTGGTAAACAAAATGGCGGATTTTGCCACAAAACCTGTTACGCCTTTAAAGTATTGATTTTTATGCGTTTTTAAAATATCTAATACTTTTTGGACTTCAAGTTTTATTACAACTTACCATCTTGATATTTATAAATTAAAATTAGAACTAATAGTTTATTATTAGAAAACCAACAGAAAAATATACAAAAATGGTACATACAATTATTGATTTTAATACTTTTTTAAACGTCCTTAGCTTTTATGGACATGAAGCTTAAAAAAAAATTGTTGTCAGTCTCGTATGTTAAAATTAAGCATCTTAATTTGACTAAAACGTTTATTGAACCCAGTATAATAATATGTATTGTTTATATTATGTATTTCATGGAAATACCATTCGAAACGCACTATGAAATGGTAAATTAGTCCAACAGATACATAAAATTTGAGCATTTACTGCGCAAGCGTTGAAACCTTTTATAATAAACAGGATAGGTGTATTGTCGGATATATCTTTGATTTGCTGAACAAAATGGCAGATTTTGCCACAAAACCTGTTGCGCGTTAAAAGTTTTGATTTTTATCCGTTTTTAAAATGTCTAATACTTTTTGGACTTCAAGTTTTATTACAACTTGCCATCTTGATATTTATAAAATAAAATTAGAACCAATAGTTTATTATTAGAAAACCAACAGTAAAATATACAATAAATGGTACATACAATTATTGGTTTTAATACTTTTTTAAACGTCCTTAGCTTTAATGGACATGAAGCTTCGAAAAAAATTGTTGTCAGTTTCGTATGTTAAAATTAAGCCTATTAATTTGATTAAAGCGGTTATTAAATCAGTATAATAATATGTATTGCTTATATTAAGTACTTCATGGCAATACCATTCGAAACGCATTTTAAAAAGGTAAATTAGTCCAACAGATACATAAAATATGAGTATTTAATGCGCAAGCGTGGAAACCATTTATAATGAACAGGATAGGCGGATATATCATTCTATTGGCGAAAAAAAGGCGGATTTTACCACAAAACCTGTTACGCGTTAAAAGTATTGATTTTATTGCTTTTTTAAAATGTCTAATACTTTTTGGACTTCAAGTTTTATTACAACATTCCATCTTGATATTTATCAATTAAAATTAGAACCAATAGTTTATTATTAGAAAAGCAACAGTAAAATATACAAAAAATGGTACATACAATTATTGGTTTTATTACTTTTTTAAACGTCCTTAGCTTTAATGGACATGAAGCTTCAAAAAAAATTGTTGTCAGTTTCGTATATTAAAATTAAGCCTCTTAATTTGATTAAAACGGTTATGGACCAGTATAATAATATGTGTTGTTTATATTATGTATTTCATGGTAAAACCATTCTAAACGCATTTTAAAAATGTACATTTTTACCACACATACATAAAATTTGAGCATTTACTGCGCAAGCGTTGAAACCATTTATAATGAACAGGATTGGTGCGTAGGCGGATATATCATTCATTTGGCGAACAAAATGGTGGATTTTGCCACATAACCTGTTGCGCGTTAAAAGTATTGATTATTATGCGTTTCTAAAATGTGTAAAAGTTTTTGGACTTCAAGTTTTATTACAACTTGCCAACTTGATATTTATCAATTAAAATCAGAACCAATAGTTTATTATTAGAAAACCAACAGTAAAATATACAAAAAATGATACATACAATTATTGATTTTAATACTTTTTTAAACGTCCTTAGCTTTAATGGACATGCAGCTTCGAAAAAAATTGTTGTCCGTCTCGTATGTTAAAATTAAGCATCTTAATTTGACTAAAACGTTTATTGAACCAGTATAATAATATGTATTGTTTATATTATGTATTTCATGGAAATACCATTCGAAACGCACTATAAAATGGTAAATTAGTCCAACAGATACATAAAATTTGAGCATTTACTGCGCAAGCGTTGAAACCTTTTATAATAAACAGGATAGGTGTATTGTCGGATATGTCTTTGATTTGCTGAACAAAATGTCAGATTTTGCCACAAAACCTGTTGCGCGTTAAAAGTATTGATTTTTATCCGTTTTTAAAATGTCTAATACTTTTTGGACTTCAAGTATTATTACAACTTGCCATCTTGATATTTATCAATTAAAATTAGAACCAATAGTTTATTATTAGAAAACTAACAGTAAAATATACAATAAATGGTACATACAATTATTGGTTTTAATACTTTTTTAAACGTCCTTAGCTTTAATGGACATGAAGCTTCGAAAAAAATTGTTGTCAGTTTCGTATGTTAAAATTAAGCCTATTAATTTGATTAAAACGGTTATTAAATCAGTATAATAATATGTATTGCTTATATTAAGTACTTCATGGCAATACCATTCGAAACGCATTATAAAATGGTAAATTTGTCCAACAGATACATAAAATTTGAGCATTTACTGCGCCAGCGTTGAAACCATTTTTAATAAACAGGATAGGTGTATTGTCGAATAAATCTTTGATTTGCTGAACAAAATGGCGGTTTTCGCCACAAAACCTGTTACGCCTTTAAAGTATTGATTTTATTGCTTTTTTAAAATGTCTAATACTTTTTGGACTTCAAGTTTTATTACAACTTACCATCTTGATATTTATAAATTAAAATTAGAACTAATAGTTTATTATTAGAAAACCAATAGTAAAATATACAAAAAATGGTACATACAATTATTGATTTTAATACTTTTTTAAACGTCCTTAGCTTTTATGGACATGAAGCTTAGAAAAAAATTGTTGTCAGTTTCGTATGTTAAAATTAAGCCTATTAATTTGATTAAAACGGTTATTAAATCAGTATAATAATATGTATTGCTTATATTAAGTACTTCATGGCAATACCATTCGAAACGAATTTTAAAAGGTAAATTATTCCAACACATATATAAAATTGGAGCATTTAGTGCGCAAGCGTTGAAACCATTTATTGTCGGATATATCTTTGATTTGCTGAACAAAATCGCGGATTTCGCCACAAAACCTGTTACGCGTTAAAAGTATTGATTTTATTGCATTTTTAAAATGTCTATTACTTTTTGGACTTCAAGTTTTATTACAACTTGCCATCTTGATATTTATAAATTAAAATTAGAACTAATAGTTTATTATTATAAAACCAACAGTAAAATATACAAAAAATGGTACATACATTTATTGATTTTAATACTTTTTTAAACGTCGTTAGCTTTTATGGACATGAAGCTTAGAAAAAAATTGTTGTCAGTTTCGTATGTTAAAATTAAGCCTATTAATTTGATTAAAACGGTTATTAAATCAGTATAATAATAGGTATTGTTTATATAAAGTATTTCATGGCAATACCATTCGAAACGCATTTTAAAAGGTAAATTATTCCAACACATTTATAAAATTGGAGCATTTAGTGCGCAAGCGTTAAAACCACTTATTGTCGAATATATCTTTGATTTGGCGAACAAAATGGCGGATTTCGCCACAAAACCTGTTACGCCTTTAAAGTATTGATTTTATTGCTTTTTTAAAATGTCTAATACTTTTTGGTCTTCAAGTTTTATTACAACTTGCCATCTTGATATTTATCAATTTAAATTAGAACCAATAGTTTATTATTAGAAAACCAACAGTAAAATATACAAAAAATGGTACATACAATTATTTGTTTTATTACATTTTAAACGTCTTTAGCTTTTATGGACATGAAGCTTAGAAAAAAATTGTTGTCAGTTTCGTATGTTAAAATTAAGCATCTTAATTTGATTAAAACGGTAATGAAACCAGTATAATAACATGTATTGTTTAAATTATGTATTTCATGGCAATACCATTCGAAACGCATTTTAAAAAGGTAAATTAGTCCAACACATACATAAAATTTGAGTATTTAATGCGCAAGCGTGGAAACCATTTATAATGAACAGGATAGGCGGATATATCTTTCAATTGTCGAACAAAATGGCGTATTTCGCCACAAAACCTGTTACGCGTTAAAAGTATTGATTATATTGCTTTTTTAAAATGTCTAATACTTTTTGGACTTTAAGTTTTGTTACAACTTACCATCTTGGTATTTATCAAATAAAATTAGAACCAATAGTTTATTATTAGAAAATAACAGTAAAATATACAAAAAATGGTACATACAATTATTTATTTTAATACTTTTTTAAACGTCCTTAGCTTTTATGGACATGAAGCTTAGAAAAATTGTTGTCAGTTTCGTATGTTAAAATTAAGCATCTTAATTTGACTAAAACGGTTATTGAACCAGTATAATAATATGTGTTGTTTATATTATGTATTTCATGGCAAAACCATTCTAAACGCATTTTAAAAATGTAAACTATTCCCTCACATATATAAAATTTGAGTATTTACTGCGTAAGCGTGGAAACCATTTATAACGAACAGGATAGGCGGGTATATCATTCAATTGGCAACCAAAATGGTTGAGTTTCCAACAAAACCTGTTGCGTGTTAAAAGCATTGATTTTTATGCTTTTTTAAAATTTCTAATACTTTTTGGACTTCAAGTTTTATTACAACTTGCCATCTTGATATTTATAAATTAAAATTAGAACTAATAGTTTATTATTAGAAAACCAACAGTAAAATATACAAAAAATGGTACATACAATTATTGATTTTAATACTTTTTTAAACGTCCTTAGCTTTTATGGACATGAAGCTTAGAAAAAAATTGTTGTCAGTTTTGTATGTTAAAATAAACCTGATTAATTTGATTAAAACGGTTATTAAATCAGTATAATAATATGTATTGTTTTAATAAGTATTTCATGGCAATACCATTCGAAACGAATTTTAGAAGGTAAATTATTCCAACACATATATAAAATTGGAGCATTTAGTGCGCAAGCGTTGAAACCATTTATAATAAACAGGATAGGTGTATTGTCGGATATATCTTTGATTTAGTGAACAAAATGGCGGATTTTGCCACAAAACCTGTTACGCGTTAAAGTATTGATTTAATTGCTTTTTTAAAATGTCTAATACTTTGCGGACTTCAAGTTTTATTACAACTTGCCATCTTGATATTTATAAATTAAAATTAGAACTAATAGTTTATTATAAGAAAACCAACAGTAAAATATACAAAAAATGGTACATACAATTATTGATTTTAATACTTTTTTAAACGTCCTTAGCTTTTATGGACATGAAGCTTAGAAAAAAATTGTTTTCAGTTTCGTATGTTAAAATTAAGCATCTTAATTTGATTTAAACGGTAATGAAACCAGTATAATAATATGTATTGTTTATATTATGTATTTCATGGCAATACCATTCGAAACGCATTTTAAAAAGGTAAATTAACCAACACATACATAAAATTTGAGTATTTAATGCGCAAGCGTGAAAACCATTTATAATGAACAGGATAGGCGGATATATCATTCAATTGTCGAACAAAATGGCGTATTTCGCCACAAAACCTGTTACGCGTTAAAAGTATTGATTATATTGCTTTTTTAAAATGTCTAATACTTTTTGGACTTCAAGTTTTATTACAACTTTCCATCTTGATATTTATAAATTAAAATTAGAACTAATAGTTTATTATTAAAAAACCAACAGTAAAATATACAAAAAATGGTACGTACAATTATTGATTTTAATACTATTTTAAACGTCCTTAGCTTTTATGGACATGAAGCTTAGAAAAAAATTGTTGTCAGTTTCGTATGTTAAAATTAAGCCTCTTAAGTTGATTAAAACGGTTATTAAATCAGTATAATAATATGTATTGTTTATTTTAAGTATTTCATGGCAATACCATTCGAAACGCATTTTAAAAGGTAAATTATTCCAACACATATATAAAATTGGAGCATTTAGTGCGCAAGCGTTGAAACCATTGAATATACAAAAAATGGTACATACATTTATTGATTTTAATACTTTTTTAAACGTCGTTAGCTTTTATGGACATGAAGCTTAGAAAAAAATTGTTGTCAGTTTCGTATGTTAAAATTAAGCCTATTAATTTGATTAAAACGGTTATTAAATCAGTATAATAATATGTATTGTTTATATTAAGTATTTTATGGCAATACCATTCGAAACGAATTTTAAAAGGTAAATTATTCCTACACATATATAAAATTATAGCATTTAGTGCGCAAGCGTTGAAACCATTTATAATGAACAGGATAGGCGGATATATCATTCAATTGGCAACCAAAATGGTTGAGTTTCCAACAAAACCTGTTGCGTTATAAAAGTATTGATTTTTATGCTACTTTAAAATTTCTAATACTTTTTGGACTTCAAGTTTTATTACAACTTGCCATCATGATATTTATAAATTAAAATTAGAACTAATAGTTTATTCTTAGAAAACCAACAGTAAAATATACAAAAAATGGTACATACAATTATTGATTTTAATACTTTTTTAAACGTCCTTAGCTTTTATGGACATGAAGCTTAGAAAAAAATTGTTTTCAGTTTCGTATGTTAAAATTAAGCATCTTAATTTGATTAAAACGGTTATTGAACCAGTATAATAATATGTGTTGTTTATATTATGTATTTCATGGCAAAACCATTCGAAAGGCATTTTAAAAAGGTAAATTAGTCCAACACATACATAAAATTTTAGTATTTAATGCGCAAGCGTGGAAACCATTTATAATGAACAGGATAGGCGGATATATCATTCAATTGTCGAACAAAATGGCGTATTTCGCCACAAAACCTGTTACGCGATAAAAGTATTGATTATATTGCTTTTTTAAAATGTCTAATACTTTTTGGACTTCAAGTTTTATTACAACTTGCCATCTTGATATTTATAAATTAAAACTAGAACTAATAGTTTATTATTATAAAACCAACAGTAAAATATACAAAAAATGGTACATACAATTATTGATTTTAATACTTTTTTAAACATCGTTAGCTTTTATGGACATGAAGCTTAGAAAAAAATTGTTGTCAGTTTCGTATGTTAAAATTAAGCCTATTAATTTGATTAAAACGGTTATTAAATCAGTATAATAATATGTATTGTTTATATTAGGTATTTTATGGCAATACCATTCGAAACGAATTTTAAAAGGTAAATTATTCCAACACATATATAAAATTGGAGCATTTAGTGCGCAAGCGTTAAAACCATTTATAATAAATAGGATAGGTGTATTGTCGGATATATCTTTGATTTAGTGAACAAAATGGCGGATTTTGCCACAAAACCTGTTACGCGTTAAAAGTATTGATTTAATTGCTTTTTTAAAATGTCTAATACTTTTTGGACTTCAAGTTTTTTTACAACTTGCGATCTTGGTATTTATCAAATAAAATTAGAACCAATAGTTTTTTTATTAGAAAATAACAGTAAAATATAAAAAAATGGTACATAAAATTATTGATTTTAATACTTTTTTAAACGTCCTTAGCTTTTATGGACATGAAGCTTAAAAAAAAATTGTTGTCAGTTTCGTATGTTAAAATTAACCTTATTAATTTGATTAAAGCGGTTATTAAATCAGTATAATAATATGTATTGTTTATATTAAGTATTTCATGGCAATACCATTCGAAACGAATTTTAAAAGGTAAATTATACCAACACATATATAAAATTATAGCATTTAGTGCGCAAGCGTTGATACCATTTTTAATGAACAGGATAGGCGGATATATCATTCAATTGGCAACCAAAATGGTTGAGTTTCCAACAAAACCTGTTGCGTTTTAAAAGTATTGATTTTTATGCTACTTTAAAATTTCTAATACTTTTTGGACTTCAAGTTTTATTACAACTTGCCATCTTGATATTTATAAATTAAAATTAGAACTAATAGTTTAATATTAGAAAACCAACAGTAAAATATACAAAAAATGGTACATACAATTATTGATTTTAATAATTTTTTAAACGTCCTTAGCTTTTATGGACATGAAGCTTCGAAAAAAATTGTTGTCAGTTTCTTATGTTAAAATTAAGCCTCTTAAGTTGATTAAAACGGTTATTAAATCAGTATAATAATATGTATTTTTTATATTAAGTATTTCATGGCAATACCATTCGAAACGCATTTTTAAACGTAAATTATTCCAACACATATATAAAATTCGAGCATTTAGTGCGCAAGCGTTGAAACCATTTATAATAAACAGGATAGGTGTATTGACGGATATATCTTCGATTTAGTAAACAAAATGGCGGATTTTGCCACAAAACCTGTTACGCGTTAAAAGTATTGATTTAATTGCTTTTTTAAAATGTCTAATACTTTTTGGACTTCAAGTTTTATTACAACTTGCCATCTTGATATTTATAAAATAAAATTAGAACTAATAGTTTATTATTAGAAAACCAACAGTAAAATATACAAAAAATGGTACATACAATTATTGATTTTAATACTTTGTTAAACGTACTTAGCTTTTATGGACATGTAGCTTAGAAAAAAATTGTTGTCAGTTTCGTATGTTAAAATTAAGCATCTTAATTTGATTAAAACGGTTATTAAATCAGTATAATAATATGTATTGTTTATATTAAGTATTTCATGGCAATTCCATTCGAAACGAATTTTAGAAGGTAAATTATTCCAACACATATATAAAATTATAGCATTTAGTGCGCAAGCGTTGAAACCATTTTTAATTAACAGGATAGGCGGATATATCATTCAATTGTCGAACAAAATGGCGTTTTTCGCCACAAAACCTGTCACGCGTTAAAAGTATTGATTATATTGCTTTTTTAAAATGTCTAATACTTTTTGGAATTCAAGTTTTATTACAACTTGCCATCTTGATATTTATAAATTAAAATTAGAACTAATAGTTTATTATTAGAAAACCAACAGTAAAATATACAAAAAATGGTACATACAATTATTGATTTTAATACTTTTTTAAACGTCCTTAGCTTTTATGGACATGAAGCTTTGAAAAAAATTGTTGTCAGTTTCGTATGTTAAAATTAAGCCTATTAATTTGATTAAAACGGTTATTGAACCAGTATAATAATATGTGTTGTTTATATTATGTATTTCATGGCAAAACCATTCTAAACGCATTTTAAAAATGTAAACTATTCCCTCACATATATAAAATTTGAGTATTTACTGCGCAAGCGTGGAAACCATTTATATATAATGAACAGGATAGGCGGATATATCATTCAATTGTCGAACAAAATGGCGTATTTCGCCACAAAACCTGTTACGCGTTAAAAGTATTGATTATATTGCTTTTTTAAAATGTCTAATACTTTTTGGACTTCAAGTTTTATTACAACTTGCCATCTTGATATTTATAAATTAAAATTAGAACTAATAGTTTATTATTAGAAAACCAACAGTAAAATATACAAAAAATGGTACATACAATTATTGATTTTAATACTTTTTTAAACGTCCTTAGCTTTTATGGACATGAAGCTTTGAAAAAAATTGTTGTCAGTTTCGTATGTTAAAATTAAGCCTATTAATTTGATTAAAACGGTTATTAAATCAGTATAATAATATGTATTGTTTATATTAAGTATTTCATGGCAATACCATTCGAAACGAATTTTAAAAGGTAAATTATTCCAACACATATATAAAATTGGAGCATTTAGTGCGCAAGCGTTAAAACCATTTATAATAAATAGGATAGGTTTATTGTCGGATATATCTTTGATTTAGTGAACAAAATGGCGGATTTTGCCACAAAACCTGTTACGCGTTAAAAGTATTGATTTAATTGCTTTTTTAAAATGTCTAATACTTTTTGGAATTCAAGTTTTATTACAACTTGCCATCTTGATATTTATAAATTAAAATTAGAACTAATAGTTTATTATTAGAAAACCAACAGTAAAATATACAAAAAATGGTACATACAATTATTGATTTTAATACTTTTTTAAACGTCCTTAGCTTTTATGGACATGAAGCTTTGAAAAAAATTGTTGTCAGTTTCGTATGTTAAAATTAAGCCTATTAATTTGATTAAAACGGTTATTAAATCAGTATAATAATATGTATTGTTTATATTAAGTATTTCATGGCAATATCATTCGAAACGAATTTTAAAAGGTAAATTATTCCAACACATATATAAAATTGGAGCATTTAGTGCGCAAGCGTTAAAACCATTTATAATAAACTAGCTGACCCGGCCACGCGTTGCTGTGGCTAAAGTTTTTGTTATATTACATTATAGTAAACAATCTAAGAGGAACAATAAGAGAACATCAGTCACGGAGTCCACTATGCTTTTTCACACAGATGGTATTTGTAAAAAAATATGGTGATCTCCTTATTTGACTTTCTACTACTATAACCCTTTAGTACAATGAAATTATTTACGAACTAAGACGAAAATGTTGATGTTGGTATACAAATTCACTGGATTGAGATTTGAAGGGGAAGTACGTTGAACACAATTAATTAAAATGTTCTTACACTTGATACTAAGCAGAAATCAATAGGTAAAAAATAATAATTTATCAGATTTATTATTTCCATTTAATTTTATAACAAATATAAGTATATTACAGTATAATACAGTAAATTACATGTGACGCTTAAACTCATGAATGAGGTAGGCAAGGCAGACAGTCTTAAACTTTTAAACATTAATATCTTTTTTTTGAATTATAAATACTTTCAATTTCAATTTAATTTAACACCAATCGGTGCACAATGTTTTTGGTTAACCTGTCTTTAGCTAACACAAATAGATTCGACGGTTTCCCAACACGTGAACACGCAACATATAGTTGCCCATGAGAAAAACATGGATTTTCCAAATCTAAACCACAAATGGACATTGTTTGACCTTGAGATTTATTTATAGACATGGCGAAAGCTAAACGAATTGGAAACTGTAGCCTTTTGAAGGGTATGGTAGAATCTGATGGTATCATCGGAATACGTGGCAGCAGGACCACTTTTCCTTTAAACTTCCCAGCCAAAATGGTTGCTTCAAGAATGTTTCCGGTGATCTTTTTGATGACCAAACGCGTACCGTTACATAATTGAGGTGGATTCAAATTACGGAGGAGAATAATAGGGGAACCAATCTTTAATCGAAGATTATGTGGTGGCATTCCAGGGATATCTAATGAATTTAAAAATTCAATCGGAAAATTTACACTTTCATTTTCATCAACAACAGTATCGATTGATTTAAAAGACATCAGATCGCCTGGTAACAACTGTTGTATCTGGAAGTTAATTTCGTCAACATCAACGTTTTTGGCTGCCAAAATCGCCCGTTGACTAAGCCATTCATGATTCAAATAATTATTCTGTATATCCGGGAAAATACTCTGAATCAATTCAGTTTTATCCTGAACAACAGTGCAAAAATTGTCTGGTAGTTTAATGCATTGCGTATTTGGTTGCAGTTTTATTTTACCGTTCCCAATATCTAGTAGTTGTTCGGAAAATATTAGTGCTGATGGATCATTTTGCAATTGTACTCGCATATTTATGGTCAATCGAAGTGTTTCAACACTTCGCCATAAGAATGATTGTTTCAAACATGCATTAATCTCATCCGCGAAAGTAGAGCGAGGTATAACCGGTAAGGTCTGCCGGAAGTCACCAGACAAAAGTAAGATAGCACCACCGAAAAGTTTATTATTGCTGTTTAAATCTTGCATAGTTCTGTTTAATGCTTCAAGTGAATATTTGTGTGCCATTGTGCACTCATCCCAAATTATTATAGAACTCTTCCGCAACACTGCAGCTATTCCACTATTCTTTTTGATGTTACACATTGCATCTGGTTTATTATGAACGTCCAATGGCAGCTTGAATGTTGAATGTGCTGTTCGCCCACCATCCAGTAAAGTAGCCGCAATGCCTGACGATGCTAATGCTAATGCGATTTTTTGTTGCGACCGTATTTTGGCAAGAATCAACGATATTAAAAATGTCTTACCGGTTCCACCGGGTGCATCCAAGAAAAAAAAACCGCCTTGTTCAGCAGCAACAGCCAGCATAATCCGATCATAAATAATTTTTTGTTCTGCTGTCAGTAATGGTTCACTGTTCATGATAATTGTTGCTAAACTTCCATGGTTATATTGATTTTCTCGTTGTAAATCGGTATTGACTAAGTCGGTGGCTGGACGATTAGGTGATGGCATACCATAATGATTAAATGGTAAATTTGAACTAAGAACACATAAATCCTCGATCAAGACCAATGCTTCATTGTACATCTCTGGTGTATAATCTATGTTTTGGCATTGATTTGTTTGTCTAATTCGGTGCAAGATGTCTTCTGTCATACAATTTTTATATTTTTCCCACAAAGTTTGTGCTTGCGAGGGATAACATGTCGCCAAAATAATTGCAAACAACTGACGAATGTTATTCGGTGTTGATGTCAACGCAGCATCAGCAAGCGTTAAGTCCCAATGGTTATCGTCTTCTAGCAATTGCAGTTCACGACATGCATCCTGGTATGTATTGAATACTCGACCATTAGCTGTTCGTAAAAATTCAAAAGACGTTGGTCCGGGAACATTCACCAATAACAAACGTAAATAGAAGCACTCACGTTGCTTTGGATGTACCGTGTAAAGTCTCCCCAATGTCTTAGCTTTGAATATGCCTGTAATGGAAGGATGTGGTTTTCCTTGTTTCCGTGGCTCCCATTTTTTACTGGATTTGTTCCATGTGAAATAACGTGGAACATCACCATACACCAATGTCTTCGCGAATTGGCCAAAAACATCAGGTTTTTGACACAATGTAAAAAATTCAGTTAGAGTCGTTTTCGGAGCTTCGAACGCTCTTTGGAGAACATTTTCTTCAGTGAAGTATACACGTTGACCGTTTTCAAGATGTATTGCCAGATGTTGGACAGCAGGATCTCTTTCGTGGATGGGAAAGCTGAGAATATGCCAAATAGCTTCATTGCTGCTAATGTATCTGCCCATTTGGTATCGTGCTATTTCGTCATTTTTATTTATGTTTTTTACTTCAAATATGGCCAAATCACTGCCTTTGTTTACATATTTACAAATATACTTAATTGATTTAACAGAACTGCAAAGCTCAACATTGATATGAGCTTTGTAAGTTTTTGAAAGTAGTGGTGAGTATGGTACCACCCACTGATTATCAAACTCAACTTGATTTGGAAAGTTCGGCAGTCGCATTGTAAATGTGTGGCCACCATTCTCAGTACTTCTGCGGCGATACATTGGATAACCATCAATATCCGTGATCGTGTCATTCGTATGCGGCTTTGGGAAGTTTTTTTTACATTTTCCATTTTCCATGCACGGTGACGTCATGTTGAAAACACCGCATGGCCCATGGATCATGTGTTTGGTGACAATATCAAATAATTCTTGATCAATTAATGGGTCTGGAATTTCGGCTGAAATTATTTGATCGATTTCTTCAGGACGGATTCTATCTTTAAGCCAAACCAAAATGTGGGCATGAGGCAAACCTCGCTTTTGCCACTCTATCGTATACAGCCAACAACGTGTGATACCAAAAATTGTATATTTAACAATAAAATCAATTAAGGATTTCAATTTTTGTTTAAACACACGTGCAGTTAAATCATGACGATGAATGGCTTGTTGTCCTGGCAATAGTAAAGTTTGTATCTCTTCCCAATTCGGATTACATGTGAATGTAATAAATAAATCCGGTCGGCCGTAATGACGTACGTAAGTCATCGCATCTTGTATGCATGCATGTTCCGTGCCGTTCCGTATCGACATCTGTCAGTTTTATGACTGAATCTACCAGCATGTTCACCTAATGGTACTTTGTCGGCTTTTATGACGATTTGATAATTGTCATTTTGCAGTCGTGGCGAAACTCTTTTGATCAATTGAATTAGTTGATTGTGATCTTCTAAAAAATTTTCCAATAATATCACAATTGCTCTTTCCTCTGCTTGTTCAATAAAATTATACTGGCACCGAGTCGTCACGCGCTCTTCACAATCGCCCATAAAATAAAAAGGTATCGACATCTGTCAGTTTTATGACTGCCAAATAATAACGGACAAAAAATTAGCGATAAATTAAAATTGCGACTATAATTTGAGATTTAAACTATCCTATCTCTCAAGTGCACATCGAACTGCACATGGTGTTCAAATTTTATTATTAGTCCATTATTTTATTATTAGTCCATTGAGGACAAACATTGTGACACGAGATTTATATATATTAAGATAGGATAGGTGTATTGTCGGATATATCTTTGATTTAGTGAACAAAATGGCGGATTTTGCCACAAAACCTGTTACGCGTTAAAAGTATTGATTTCATTGCTTTTTTAAAATGTCTAATACTTTTTGGACTTCAAGTTTTATTACAACTTGCCATCTTGATATTTATAAATTAAAATTAGAAATAATAGTTTATTATTATAAAACCAACAGTAAAATATACAAAAAATGGTTCATACAATTATTGATTTTAATACTTTTTTAAACGTCTTTAGCTTTTATGGACATGAAGCTTAGAAAAAAATTGTTGTCAGTTTCGTATGTTAAAATTAAGCCTATTAATTTGATTAAAACGGTTATTAAATCAGTATAATAATATGTATTGTTTATATTAAGTATTTCATGGCAATACCATTCGAAACGCATTTTAAAAGGTAAATTATTCCAACACATATATAAAATTGGAGCATTTAGTGCGCAAGCGTTGAAACCATTTATAATAAACAGGATAGGTGTATTGTCGGATATATCTCACGGTCAATGCTCACTGAGATTGTCTTTGCGTTCCTTCTGATTATGACGTTTTGGTCTGTTCTTTTGACCACCGCAAAAGGGCCTTCATAGGGTTGTGAAAGTGGGGGGGTGCCCCTATCTATTCTTAAAAAGACATGCCTGCACGTAGCCAAATCCGGATGTACAAATATTTTTCTCGGTATGAGTTCTTTTTTGGGAACTGACGCGAGATCTGTGATATGTGCCCTTAAGTTCTCCGTGTACGTGTCTGGGTGTCTAAGTGGCGTTGTGGGGCCGAAGAAATCTCCCGGCAGACGCGGTTGCATTCCGTAAGTCAACTGCGCTGGGCTCGTGTTGGTATCGTCCCGAAGCGCTGCCCGTAGTCCCAGTAAGACCGATGGAAGTTCAGTTGCCCAGTGTTCGGTGTGCCCTCTAGCCATCAGGGCTGCTTTTATGACTCTGTGTATCCTCTCATTTTTTCCATTGGCGATGGGATGGAAATTCGACGTTCTTATCCTCTGGATACCCATGCAATTCGTGAGGTTTCGGAAAAGTTCGCTTTCGTACTGTCTTCCCTGATCAGTAGTTATTCTTAGGGGAACGCCGTACCTCGTGATCCAGTTGTAGATGACCTTGGCAACCGTCTGTGCCGTTTGATCGCGTGTTGGTATGGCCTCTATCCAGCTTGTTGTCCGATCTATCATCGTTACAATGTAGCGGTTGTCCTCTGACGTAGGCAGTGGACCCACAATGTCACAGTGGATGTCTTCGAAACGATCCACCTGTTCGAATTTTCCGAAGGGAGCCGATGGATTTTTGACCTCTGACAACCAAGGCATGTTTGAGCCCACTTCTTGATATCCCGGTGCATGTGTGGCCAGAAGAAACGTTGTTTTATGAGGTTCCGGCTGCCCCTGATTCCTGGGTGTGATATCCCGTGTAGGTTGTCGAAAACCTGACGTCGGAACTCCCTGGTGAGATATGGTCGTACCTGACCGTCCGTAACTGCACAATTAATAGTCGCGGCGGAGTTTGGTAGAGTGCAATCTTGCAGTTGTCTCCTTGTGAGATAAGAGGTCAGCTCCTCGTCGTTCTGCTGTGACCGAGCTAGTGTGTCGTAATCGAGTGGAGACGGAGTATCGATAGCCTCTATACGTGACAGGAAATCTGCTACGGCATTTCGGTCACCCTGTATATACTTTATTTTGGTTGTGAACTGTCCAATATAAACTAGGCGTAGTTAATTTCATAATGATGCAAATTTAACTAAGTTTTTTTAAATACATTCTATTTTATTCTATCATTTTATTCTTACATTCTATTCTATTTTTTATGATTTTCCAAACACGACAGAGTTTTCTGTTAATACAAGTCGTTAGATGAGACAAAATGATTTAGACCACGCGCAAGACCAAGAGGAGCGCTTCAGGAAGAGGCCCCTTAAGATTGCATATTGAAACTCTTATTATTTTGTTGGTATTTATTATGAATGCTTATGTTATTTTATCGGTGAATGCATATTTATAATGATCATTGATAGGTATACCAGAACCATCTTATGATTGGTGGTTGGATACTTCTGTGCGGGTTGCATCACACTCTGGCCGGAGTACCGGGCGTCCCGACACCCGGTCCACAACTCTCGGTGAGCGCTTAGGGCCGCAGTCCTGCAAAGACTCTATCCAGACCTTATAACCTTAACAAAATGTAAGTATTTTCTTTGATATATTAAATAATCTGTTCACATATTAAACTACCTTGTAATGATAATCTTGAAACACCCAATAGAGAAACCCCTTACCCTTTTTCCTTACGATTTCACTCCAAAAATTTGCACGGAAATGTCGCTAAAGAGCCAATTAATTACTTTAAAAAATCTTAGTCATATGCAAAAATAATATTGAAAATTGCTCAAAACAACCCACCCACCCACTCACCTCACCCACTTTTTTTTTTGAAAATCTTAAAAAGTGTAATTTTCCACTCAGTTTCTTCCTTTGATAGCTCATGTAAATAAACGAGTAGAAAATCTACCTCTTACAACACCGCCATTGAATTTTTTCAGAATTTATGATTGATCTGAGTCAACATTTGTGATATAGGATTCATTTTATAGCATCATGTGTTTAAAGAAGTTACCAGCGAGCATATTTTGATGATATTCTAGGCTAAATCAAATTAATAATGATAAGACATAGCGATATTATGATGGTGAGCAGTAGGTTTTCCATGCTGTAAATGGATGAGCAACAAGGATCAAAGAGCGAATTGGTCAGGTTCTACTACCGTATACCATCTTTGGTTTGAAGATCATATGAAAGTCTATATTTGCTTAATTCTTCAAAATCATACATTTACAATAATCTATGACTATATATTAATTATTGTTAACGCTGATGTGTTCCTATAATTAAAATCACCCGTCACCGTTCATGGAAGTATAACAGCTTCGATCTCGGGAATGCTTTGATGTGTGTACAAATATTTGTTTTGGTTCTAAAATTAACTTATTGTTTTATTGAATGTGAATCTGTAAATAAATTAAATAAATGTGCCAAAAATTGTAACCTCAGCCATGGAAACTTGAAAAATATATCTATAGAATTGAGCGACTGCCCCTATCCTAGTCTGTCTTCAAAAGAATAAAAAAAATCCTTTTTGTACACATTACACAGTATTTTACACATTTTGCCTTTGAATGTGTTAATTTATTATAGTCTTACTGAATTATCTGTTATGCTAGAAGATAGTGAGCCACTGCTGGGTCTATAGTTTGAGTCCACGCTCGTTGCTCCAGACTCCAACGACACCAATGTCAACAATGCGAACAACGCAGCTGTATCCGGGAACGAAGCCACCGAGATCTTGGATAACGACAACAACAGAGGAGTGGATCACCATACTGTCGTACCGGACAAGGCTGAACCGAATGCTGTGAGTAGCACTTCTTCTTTCGTATGGCTTGTGTTATTGGGCAAGCACCATTGGGCGCAAGTCTGTTACTGAATGAGTATTTTTTTTGTGTATGTCTTGTTACTTAACTCAGTCGACAGTGTTGAGAAAAGCACTGTTGAATATTCTCAACGGCGAAAAATGACCTGGCCAGATTTGACCCACTGGGGATTTGAATCTGAGACCTCTGGATTTAGAAGCAGGCGCTTATACCATTGCGCCACCAGGCCGGCCGTTCACTGCTGTATCTTGATTGCCATTTTTATTAGATTTTCAAAAGAAAAACAAACAAAGAACTTGGAATAAAAATAACTGTAAATACAAAAGGTTTCGCTTAGAAGTGACACATTGACATCATGACCTGTATCTTAAAATTTATAATTTCTGAAAACTCGCCAGTCACCCAATCTTCTTAAGGAACCAACGCTCGTCTTTTCACTCGTTCATTTACAGTGAAATCTTCAGATAAATGAAATTCGGTTCCTTTCAATAACTTGCTGTTTCTCAGAACATTTAACTTGACTCCATACTACACTATGATCGGCGGTGAATTACTTTTTCCTCCTAATCGACGGGCATATGCAATGTGCTATTCATAAATTTCAACGTTTAGGAGCGAATTCAGAGTCGTTTTGCTCCACTCAAGTGTTCCCCTCAAGTGTTTAGTTCGCACGTTAGAACTAGCGGTAGTCACTATTCGCACGCTGTAGATTGAATGAATATTATTCTTTAGTGCTGCTGTTTTTTAATAAATTTGAATGGAAATAATGTGCCTAACAATACATAAAGACACATTTTACCTATTTATATAAGTAACAAGCGTTTGTATGGAAACAGACACTAATCAAAGACTATGTTTTACAATTAAATGAAATTGTATTCCCAGTGAGTTGTGAACTTTCACCTGAAGATGTGATGCATAATCATTTCCAAAAAGTAGCTTTATAAACAAAATGTAAGATATTAAAATATGTTATATCAACAAAGCAGTTAAATATTATTTAAACAAACTCTCATTTACAAGACTACTATCGTACAGCTTTATTACTTGTTACGATTAGTATACAATGGAAGTTGAAAATCTAAAACTAGCAACTAAATTTTTGTTAAATAATTATGAACCGTAAATGAATAATGAAATTATATTGCTAATATAACAAACAAATCATTAATATAACTAATACTATTTATTACGTCATATTCTTCTTTATTTGTTGTAAAAAAAAATATATACCTGGTTCGTGTTGTGGGTTTCTTCGGTTATGTACCCTGGCATCCACATCAAAAACAGTGGATATCAAAAAAAAAAAAACAATACTTTAATTATATTCCAAAAGTGTGCGAATAGTGACTACCGCTAAGTTCGGACTACGAACTAAACACTTAAGTGGAACACTTGAGTGGAGCAAAATGGCTCTGAATTCGGGCCTTGGTTTCGATTGTATGGAGTAGTGTATGGAGGAGAGTTCAAAGCCAATTGTTTTCTGCAAATGCAGCCAGACGGTAGTGGAGTATTGACGCGTACCTTGCTCCTGCTTTTCTAATATTTGCGCTTTTCTGATGTTTTTCTAACATTTTTCTAATGTTTAGCACTGATTTTAGTAGGTGAGAAATGGAAAAAGGATAGGTGGATCAATCGTTTTGAGACCGAGAGACCTCAACCTTTTGAAGTCCAAACGAAGGTTCCGAGAGACCTCAACTTTTCGGCGTCCAAAACGAGGGTTCCGAGAGACCTCAACTTTTCGCTTGCTTGCTATAATTAGGTACACAATTCCAATGTGTCAATAATACGAGAGGGTGTGTGAAAATGATTAAACAACGCAATATCGATAATATATTTATTCAATATAATTGTTCAATATAAATCATAGATACACCACAATGATAACATTTTAAATTAAATATTCTATTCAATTCCATCATTACATTCTTGGTGGATTCGAGACTGTTGAACGCGCCTATTCGACAGAATTCGAGGTAAAATCGTGGGCTGTTTATTATCCGTTTATAATTTGCACAGAAGACATTCAACCAAGCATGTGCCAGCGTGCAAACCCGTCCTGACATTGAACTAAAATGCGTTCAACTCGTTGCAAACTACCCACGCTTGGATGCGTTTTGGCTTGAGTGCTCGTGGAACCGGTTTGTTTCCCTATATGGTGGCAGAACGATGCATGATGAGCTATAAAACCCCGCGCATAATAAACATTGACTGTATTCACAGCGAACAGCGGCGATTCAAACGTCTCTCTGACCAAGATTGTGTTTTTTCCACGTGAAATAAAAAAAGGGTATGTACAATTGAATTAATATGTTTTTTTTTATATGCTATTAGATAATGATGTATTTTTAATGTAAAACAATAGTTTTTGTGTTATTATTATTTTATTTATTTTTGAAAGTATATATCAGTGATAGCAATTTTTAAACCGATGCATTATAAAAATCTCATTGCAACATTGATTTGATTATTATATAAGGATTTTTTTTTCAGAGATGTGGTTTTTAATCTGTCACTACTTTTCGTAGTTGGTGTTTTTGACAGCTGTCACTTGATTTATGTTCAGTTTGGTATACCATTTCATAATGAATAGATTTACTCCTGAACAACGTTTGCAAAAAGTACAAATTTTAGAAAAAATCACTCTAAATTTTTTAAATCACTCTAAAATAAAGTAAAAATCGCGTCGTGGGTCTGTGGCGTGGCCTCCAAGATCATGCGATTTAACACCGCTGGACTATTTTTTGTGAGGTTATGTGAAGTCACTTGTCTACGCAGATAAGTCGGACACGATTAATGTCTTGGAAGAGAATATTCAGCGCGTTATTGCTGACATACGGCCAAACTTGCTGCAAAAAGTGGTTGAAAATTGGACCTCTCGGCTGGAATTTGTTCGAGTCAGCCGCGGCGACCACTTACCCTAAATCATTTTTAAAACATAATGGCAAACCCTTATCTTTATAATAAAACTAAATTCTTAGCCATAACATCAAATTATAATGCGTTTTATCTCTTCTTGAAAACAGCACCTCTAAAAACATCATTCTATATTTAGTTTCAATAAACACTATTTTGTATGTATCTTGACAGTACAAGATATATATATGTTTTTCTTATATAATATTATTGAAAGAAATCTGTTTAGATATTTGAATCAATTATAAAAATCTGTTTGTCTGTCTTATTGAATGAAATCTAACTATCATTTTTAATAGTTTGAAAAGATCTCGGAACATTTTTTATAAGTATTGTTTTTCTCCCTACAGCTTTAAAATGAAAAGAAATATTCAAAACGACCAACCATCAACAAGCAAGAAGATGCGGTGTGGCTCATGCAACAAGCATCTAGATGTTGGAAAATATGCTAGCCACCTGAGAAGTGCCGAACACAGAACTCTGAGCGTTAGATCTTCACTCAACACGACAACACAAGAGATCCAGAGTGGATTTAAGAGTCGTATCAAAACTTACGAGATCTACAATAACTCTTCTGATGTCGTTCTGCCGGATGTTTTTATGAATTCGATTCAAGACGAGGTAAAAAAATTAATACTGACTCAAATCGAGTCGGTGCACAGCGTTAAAGTTAACCTTGTTCTGTTTGGATCATATCTGCTGCCGACTTGCAATGAATCATCATTAAAATCTTTCAATACGCGGAATGAGATTATATGTAATAATGTAGACTTTGATAACGTCTATTCCATTTTTAAAAATTCGATAAAGACGCAAAGTGAGCATTTTCAAGAAATGCAAAGCGGGTGGACACTTGTAAATACTAGATTCCTGGAAGTAAACATAAATAAATTTCAACCAATTGCCGGTTCAAGCTTTGTCCGCCTACCGCAAAATATTATTAGTAAGAGGGCTGTTTTGAATATTATTAACGATGATGAATATTGTTTTTTATATTCCATCGTAGCTTTTTTGAAACCTGCACAAACGCATAGAAGTAGAACATCTTCTTACCCTCATTTTGCTGAAATTTTAAATGTGGGTGATATCAGTTTTCCAATTAAATTAACTGACATAAATCTTTTTGAAAAACTAAACCCTACTATTTCTGTTACCGTTTTCGGGTTAAAGCTAGCTAACAACGGCAAACATATTGTTTGTGGACCACTTAGATATAGTAAAATAAAGCGTCAATATCATGTAAATCTTTTATATATAGAAAATGAAGAAACTGATTTTGGTCATTACACCCTTATAACTAATTTTTCGCGTCTAGTTTCGGGCCAAATAAATCATCATAATGGTAAAAAACATTTTTGCGATGGCTGTTTTAATTTTTTCGCGACAGAGTTCAAATTACAACACCACCAGCGACACGATTGCGGCGAGAGAATAGTCCGCCTTCCTACAACTAAAGAAATCGATATTAAATTCATCGGTAAAACCCAGGAAAATATTTTACAATTTAAAAATTTCGATAAACAGCTCGAGCATCCATTCGTAATATTTTTTGATTTTGAAAGCGTGCTTCTTCCCATCCAAACGTGCCAACCAGACCCTAAAGCTTGTTATACTCAATATTTAAATAAGCACGAAGTTTTTTCTTATGCATTCTATGTCTATTGTAATTACGACACATCTCTATGTAAATTTTTCACATACACGGGTCCCGATGCCGTAAAACATTTTGTCGCCTCTTTGCACGAGCAAGCTCTTATTATTTATAAACATATGAAAACTGTTGTGGTCATGAAAAAGCCTACAACTAGTGATCTGCTTCAATTGAATTCATCAACCCGTTGTCATATTTGTAAAAAAGATTTTGTCGATGGAGACAAATATGTCCTCGATCATTCACACACTACAGGGGCGATACGCTCATGGGCATGCAATTCTTGTAATTTACTTTATAAATATCCAAATTATCTCCCCATATTCGGGCATAATATAATTAATTATGATATGCATTTTTTGATTAGAGAATTGGCTTACGATAACGGGAGTGTGACTTGCATACCGTCAAGTAAAGAACGCTTTATTTCCATTTCAAAGCGCATAGGTGTCTTCCATCCAAAGACCGGTAAAGCTGGTACTTTTGAGCTGAGATTTTTAGATAGTTATAAGTTTCTTGCTTCATCTCTAGACACTTTAAGCAAAAATTTGACTTTGGAGAATTTTACAAATATGAGAAAATTTTTCCCAAATGATGCTGATATTGGTTTATTGAAGGAAAAGGGCATATTCCCCTATTCTTATGTAAACAGTCTAGAGAGATTAAAAGATACGCAACTGCCATCTAAAGAACATTTCTATAACGACTTGAAAGATGAGCAAATAACCGATCAAGAATACGATCGTGCTTTAAAAATATTTACTCACTTTAAATGTACCTCTTTGGGATCATATAGCTCTTTATATTTAATGTGTGATGTGCTTATACTTTCGGACGTAATGATTCACTTTAGGAAATTATGTATGGCCACATATGACCTAGACTGTGCCCAATACTATACCCTACCATCCCTATCTTTTGATGCATTTTTAAAACTCAGTAAGGTTCAGCTCGAATTACTTACTGATTTAGATATGCTAACTTTTGTAAAGTCCTCTATTCGAGGCGGGTATTGTGGTGTTTCAAAAAAGTACACCAAGAGCAATAATCCCTACCAAAAAGATTATGTTCCCACCAAAGAGTCGAGCTATATCGTATACTGTGATATTAATAACATGTACGGTCACTCGATGTGTTCCAAGCTCCCAGTATCGGACTTTAAATGGTACAGCGATGAGGACACCGATCGTTTTGATCCTTTATCATTCGATTGTGATGGTGAGGTAGGGTTAATTTTAGAAGTCGATTTACACGTACCGTCACAAACGCACAATTACCTTGATTCTTTCCCCCCATGTGTCGAGCAACGAGTCCCTCCCAATGCAAAATTGAAAAAACTTTTAGGCACCCTGTATGATAAATCAAAATATATTTTACACATTAAAAATTTACAGCAGGCACTTTCGTTGGGTTTAAAATTGGTTAAAATCCATAAAATACTGTCATTTAAACAGGATTTTGTTTTAAGGGATTATATTAATATAAACAATAAATTGCGAACGGAAGCTACTTCACCATTTGAAAAAAATTTATTTAAATTAATGAACAATAGCGTCTTTGGACGAAGCATTCTTAACCCCGAAAGATTTATGGAAATTAAGATAGTAAATCAGTGGAATAAAAAAGTAAATCGAATGGGTGCTAGAGCTTATATTGCCTCTCCATATTTTCATTCTTCTCTCATGCTCGAGAATGATTTGTGTATAATTCAAATGACAAAACCCGAAGTCTATTATAATCAGCCTGTTTTTCTCGGTGCCGCAATCTTAGAATTAAGCAAGACTCTGATGATTGATTTTTGGTATAATTATTTAAAACCTAAATATCAGGATAATATTGAATTACAATATACTGATACAGACAGCATAGTAGCATATATCAAAACCAATGATTTTTATGAAGATATAAAGCCCGATCTCCATCGTTTCGATACGAGTAATTTCCCAAAAGATAATGTTTTTAACATGCCAATAGTAAACAAACAGGTTTTAGGTCTGATGAAACTGGAGACGGGTGATAATATTATAAATGAATTTTTGGCAATTAGATCAAAATGTTATGCTTACAAATGCGAGTCTGATGAATTGGTTAAAAAATGTAAGGGTGTTTCGGCTAAATCCCTATTCTTCGATGATTATAAAAGGTGTCTTTTTGAAAATGAACCGAAATCTTTAAAAATGAAATTTATCAGAGCTAAAAATCATAACGTTTACACCATAGCACAGAATAAAGTAGCCCTTGTAAACTTTGATGACAAAAGGCATGCGCTACCTGATGGTGTAAATACTTTAGCGCACGGCAATGTTAAAATATAAGTTTTTATACGATATTGACGCTTTATGAATATAGAATAAGTTTAGATAATTATAAGGTATATATGTAATATCAAGATGTGGTAATTTTAGGATTATGTAAATGTAAAATAAATTAATATCAAGATTTGATAATTGTTAGCTTTGATAAGTTTATGAATAAATAATGTCTATACCTAATTATTTCTTTCATTTCAATTCACCTATTTATAATAAAAAATGTTTGCTATCCCGCAGACAGAAAAACAAAATGGTCGCATAGACCACGCCTAGTGTATCTATCTCACTCTGACAATTCTAACCCCCACTATTCATCTCATTCTCCTTCAACAATTAGATTCCATCTCACTCGCGTTTCAAGTCTCCTAGTGAAAGTACATTACATTAGTTGCTTCGCAATGGAATCTCATAATTATTTAAATAACCTAACATGGACTGATGATGCTGATAATGTTTTGCTATCGTTTGATAATCATGCTGATAAAAATATCGAAAAAAAGAAAAAACGCAAGGCTCCAGTTTTGAAGCTCCAACAATTGAGTGCAGATGCTGGGAAATCAGGTATCCCAAACTCAAGAATTAGCCAACTGACTGATAATGGGCGTGTGGTTATAGAAGCCTCGCAGAAAATGGGCAATGATTATCTGATTAAGCTGGAGGTATACAGGATTAACGACATAGTCAACGAGAAACCGATTGATTATTGGAAAAAGTCTACATTCCGCGCTACAGTCGGGGTGAAATCCCAAGAAGAGGAATATAATACTATCATCAAACTGGCGAATCAGCTAAGTGCGATTGTTCTATCTCAGGATGATGTCACCAGGAGGGAGTGGACTAATCAGACGACGCGATTCTAACATTCCTTCTATGACACGGGTGGATAATGGTCGACTCTGCGGTTATTGTTGATTTTCAATGTCTCAAAACTGACCTTAAAACCAATTTTATAAAAGAATTTGCAATTAAATCTTCAAATTTGGAACATGTTTCGATTTTTCAATCTCCGCCGTTTATCCAGCAACAAGTTGTATCAACAAACAAATGGCTAACTCGCAACTATCACAATTTGAACCATTCTGATGGCACTATTCCCTACGATGAATTGGAAAGTTATATATCGACTCTACTAATAGGGATACAGAGAATTTTCGTCAAAGGATTGGAGAAGAAGAGGTTGCTTCAAAAGCTGATGCCCGAATTGAAAATTATCAACCTTGAAGACATTGGCGATTATCCGTCTCTCCGCAAAATTAACTGGATTTTTAAAAAATGTGATCTTCATAGAAGAAGACGCGGCGCATGTGCCTTAAATAACGCCTGTATTATGTATGAGTTTCTAATTAGACAGATTGAATAAAAAAGTATTAAAAATATTGTTTTTATTATGCAACATTATCCTTGCTAATCCATTCATTATGCGACTTATCTAGACCGAGATATTTCACGTAGACTTTGCTGCCTTTTTTCCGCAATATTTTTTCAACCAAATAAAGATCTGGGTATTTAGTTTTTTTCAATTCTTCCTCGTAAAATCCTCCTAAAATCGGTTGTCCGCTTGAATCACTCAATAAATAAGTTCTAGGAAATGTATTTTGAATTTTTTTGACTGTAAACAACTCTGTAGTATACGAGGGGAGATAGCCTTTCTGAAATATATGTTTATATTTCGATATTCGAACTTGATCACCCACTTTAAATTTGGGTTTTGAGGGATCTTTTATTTTCAACACATTAAAGGCCCTATCGTAAATTAATTTCTCATTTTTAGCCGAAACTTGAATCGGTGCAATGTTGATTGTTCTATGTTTCCGTGCATTATAGTCCTCAATTAGCTTATCCAATATCGGAGGTATCCATTTATAGTTTCCCTGTATATGGAATTGCTTATACATGTTCGATTTCAACGTACGATTAAATCTTTCGACAACGCTAGCTTTGATGGAACTATAGGTCGAGTATAAATTAATGTCATATTCTTTCATTAATGATTTAAACGTAGAGTTAAACCATTCTTTACCATCGTCGGTGTGCAAATGTTTGGGGGATCTATTAGACTCTGTAAAAATATCACGCATTGCCTGCGTCACGTCCCTTGCATTTTTTGATTTAAGGGGTTTAGCAAAGGCGAATTTGGAAAATACATCAATAACTGTCAGTATGTAGCGATATTTCTTGTTTATATTAGACAAAGATTGCATCTCAACGAGATCTGCACTCCAGAGCTCGTCTATTCCCTTCGTTAGTACTCTCCGTCTTTTAAAGTTTTTTCGTACAGCTCCGTGTATTTCCTCAACGATTCCGACTTTGACCGGTGTTATATATTTACTCATGTTAAAAGTGTAATGAAGACACTAGTCATTGTACGTTTTCTAAACCATATATATATTAAAGTTGTTATAAACGACGACAGCGTAATTAAAGATAAAACTATAGAAATTATACTCCAAACGTCTGCATATTTACTAATCAAAGTAGTGGTTGTATTTAAATGTTTAGGTGCTAATGTAGGGTGAACATCTATGCAGGGATATTGGAATGACTTGTTACACGGTATCTCGCATCTATTTCCGTAAAACGAAGTCTGCTCGCAGTGACAACGCCAGAATGGTCTGCTTCTAATTTGAGAACAGACTCCTCCGTTTAAGCACCTATCCTGGCAAGCGGCGACGAGCATCGCCCCGAATGAAATGAGTAATAACTTCATTTTGATCAATCCCACCCTCATTTCGCTGCTTTTATAGTATTTTACTTTGGCTTGAGACGTTTCTCCAAATCGACTATGGTCTGCTTGAGACGTTTCTCTAAATCGCTTATGCCTTGCTTGAGTTGCTTCATGCTCACGGCGTCGGCGTTGTCCTTACCGTCGGCCAGGGAAACGATTCTATGACCCTTTACCGAGAAGTAGCTGTTTGTAATCCCAAAGATTCGATCCATCTCTTTAATATGATTGTTAATTAACGATTCGTTTGTTTTTATCTTGGTTTCCATACCTGTAACGGCTTTTTTCAATTGATTTACGTTCACACCATCCATTCCTTGAACCCCCTCCAACATTTGACTAATACGATGGTTTTTGACAGAGTAGTATTCACCCGTTATACCGAATAAGTGGAGAATGTCATTTGTAAGATCTTTTAGGTTTTTATTTAATGTTTCCACAGTCGACTCTGTCTTGATATTTTTATCTTTCATTGTTTCAATGAGAGATTTAAGCGTGATTAAATCATCATGGTTCCCGCCGATGGAGTGCATCGTGCGAGCGGCGAGGTCATTTAATTCAGATTTTATTTTAGTCATTTCGTGCACAGTAGTATTGTCTAAATTATTAAGCGTCTCATTCATATGAATAGTGTAAGTATTAATTTTTTCATCTAGATTTTCTACTCCATTTACGTTGACATTATTTAATTCAGACTTTATTTTCGTCAATTCCTGCACTGTACTAATTGCTAAATTTTTAATCATCTCATTCGTATGTTTTAATTTCTCATCCAAATCGCTATTCAACCCTTTACCAGACCTCTCATCATTTATTAACTTTATAATTTCATCTCTAGTCAGAGAGATATCTTGACTCCCAAACTTTGATATCGTATGTGATGCGTACTTTGATTGTGGCATTTTGATAATATACCAACAGCGACTATGCTTTATATACGTTAGACGATAATTCCCTCCTCTTGAAGCTCTTCCAGAATCGATAGGATTTCGTTTTGGTGAGAATTATTCCCTGCAGCCTTTGAAGCCATCAATAAACGTAATCTATCCACCAACTCGTTCACATCATTCCAATACACGAAACCTGACCCGTTCAATGTCATATTCGCAGGGATTAGACCCTCGCCGAGTCTTTCCTTTATCTTAATAATTCTAGACTTATGGTTCTCAATATCGGTTTGATTTCGAGGTTTTGCCTTTGGCGGGAACAGTTTCGCTATTATGTTCAAATATTTATGTCCTTTATTACTGTTAACGTTCATGTGACTATCATAATTTTTCAAGTGACCGTTCGTGAGTAGCAGAATTTTTTTGTACTCTTCTAAATCTTTCTCATTGTAGACTAAATTGTCCGGTTTCTTTTTAACGAGCAATTCGTACAGCCCCATAGTCCCCTCAAATTCATTCTCGTCAATTATTATATCATTTTTATCCAACCTTATCAACTTGTTTCCTATGATTAGATTATCGCCTTCTATCCGGATTCCATATTTTTCATCTCGCTCTTTGGGGTATGTAAAGTAAAATTGCAAATACTTTGCCGCAATATGTCCAAATTCCTTATTCAATTCGAAAAATGTGCTCGTGCTCCCGTGTAACGTTTCCTGTAATTTTTCCACTTTTGATAGGTTGTCCTCGCTTTCCGATTTTGTTTCAAATGTGTCGTCGATAAAAGGTTTCAATTCCAACTCTGAATAATCGCCCATGGGTACGTGCGCTATGTCGTAAAAGGGTTTTCTATTCACCGTTGACGTTCTCGGTCTGAACCATGCGCTCACATTAGGCTCGGTGCTTTCATCCTCGGATTTGATGATCACCTCTTCCTTAACAGGCTTAACCTTCTCCAGCGCCTCAATCAGGGGGTGAAAAGATTTTTTAAAAGAGTCACTATCGCTCACTTCTCGCTGCTTGAAGGATTTAAATTTTTTCCTAATTGTATCGGAGATATCAATTATTTTTCGCTTTAATTTTTTATCATTTTTCTCATAATATGGCAACATTATGATCGAACCTGACGATATGAATCGTTTATCAGCCTTATATATATAGTTTACGTTGTAAACGCTATACATATGTGTGTTATGATGGGAACACAATTCTTACGTTGACTAACACAACAGAGTGTGTTAGAAACACACATTATACATTATGTGTTGTGTTGAGAACATTACGTTGAGAACAGCCCCTCAAACATACGATGGGAACAGCCCCCTCAAACATACGATGAGAACAGCCCCTCAAACATACGATGAGAACAGCCCCCTCAAACATACGATGAGAACAGCCCCTCAAACATACGATGAGAACACCCCCCCCTCAAACATATGATGAGAACAGCCCCTCAAACATACGATGAGAACAGCCCCTCAAACATACGATGAGAACAGTCCCCCTCAAACATATTTACTACAAGTAAATAATAGTATCAAATTGATATTTATATCGTCCGCTACTCATAGCCGCTTCTTTATCGATTGTTAGAAATCCATACTGATCCCTCTGCCAACATAGTTTAGCCATTTGGGAAAATTTATCGAATGACATATCTGAACTGACATGATCGTCATAAGCATGTTTTAAATTGAGCATGTCCATTTTAAATAAACAGACAACGTTGCAGGTGTCTCTGATTAGATGTTTACCTATCCTGGCATAGCTCTGACATAGGAGGAAGCAGTCTATATCCGAATGTCTTCCGAGGCTAAAATAAGCCCTCAAATTGCTCTGATTACTAGTGGGAATATCGTCAAAAATACATATAGTGTTTTTCTTCATTTCGTGCGGTTGTATAATATTTTCATTTTCGCTGAATGTATGATATTCGACTTCTTTCACATTATTCATAACATCGCGAAGCATTTGATACTTGGGTTGAAATAGAGTTTTGCTATAAACGTACACGTTTTGAAATCGAAGTCCATTTGAACTGAATAAGAGCGAAAACAACGCGTTTGTTTTACCGCAGTTTGAAGGACCGGCGAAAATTGCCCTTATGTGATCGGGTAATAGACTTCCATGTCTACTTCTATTTTGAGGTTCATTTAGATCTAAATTGCAAACTTGAATTGAGTTGTCTTGCTTGACAAATCTCATTTTAGTGGATCGATTGATGAAGGGTATTTGCTATATATATAGAGAGAGTAAATTGCATACTCAACGTTAGTATGAAAGTTGGAGGAGGAATAATAAATAGAGTTTTAGATAATCTTAATACAGAACTACATCTCCCCGGAGGGTACAGGTACTGCGGTCCTGGAACGGATCTAAATAAACGTGCTAATCAGAGAGGGATAAATCCTCTAGACGAAGCTTGCAAAGAACACGATTTTGCGTACCTTAAATCCAAAGATATTGGGTCAAGACATAAGGCTGATAGGATACTAATTAATAAAGCTTGGGATAGATTTAAATCGAAAAACTCTTCATTTGGTGAAAAAAGCGCTGCTTGGTTAGTTACAAATATAATTAAGGCTAAAGTGAAGATGGGATCGGGCTTATCCACATTACGCCAGGCTATGAAGAGCGTTAAACATGCATTGAAGCATAGCAAGGGTGGGATGAATCCTAGAAATGTCAATATTGCTTATAAAACTGCTAAAAAGTGTTTGAGAGGGAAAAAATGTAAACTACCTCGAATTATTCCTATACCTAAAACGGGTGGCTTTCTCCCCTTTCTATTACCGCTCTTTGCTGGACTTTCAGCTCTCGGAGGAATCGCAGGCGGCGTATCGTCTATCGCTAAAGCTGTAAACAGTGCTCAAGAAGGGAAACAACAATTAGAAGAAGCGAAACGACATAATTTAAAAATGGAATCTGTTGCATTAGGTAAAGGTGTACATTTGAAGCCATACAAATCAGGCTTAGGACTATACATCAATCCGTATATCAAAAGCGGAAAAGGGTTTCGTAAACATTCCAAGAAGGGCTCTAACAAACATAGAACTTATTAAATATGCAAAATTAATGAAGCTACCCCATTTCATAGGAGTTTTTATGCGTGACAGTCTACCCCGGTATCCCAAACGTAAAGAATCGGCTATTGTAAATTTACATAAAAGTACACAGCCCGGATCGCATTGGGTATGTTACAGAAAGGACGGTGAGATTATAGAGTACTTTGACTCGTATGGAAATCTCAAGCCTCCTTTAGAACTGATTCGCTACTTTGGGGATAAAAATGTTGTTAAATACAATCATCAGCGCATTCAAAGCTTCAATTCGAGCGAGTGTGGACGTTTATGTCTAAAGTTTTTAACGCAAAATGGAACAAATCGGTGAAGATGTTTGCGGAGGGTATTCGATGAGCTGTCATCCAAGGGATTCGAAGCTCGATCAACCAATCACGCACATGCTGATTTTAGGAAAGAAAGGAATCACGAGAGTAAAGGATATGCTTGTATGCAACTTTTGCTATCATGACATTCCTTTGAAAGAAACTCATATTGATAATTGTGCAATTTGTGAACGGAGACTCTCGAGAATTGAGGAGGAAACGTTTACCGATAGAAGTGATGGTATTTTTCACAATGAGATGTCTAGTATGTGATTGTAGTTCATGAAATTGTATAAAAAGAAAATAAATTATTGAAATAACTTAGTTTGTTGTTATTGCACCATGTCCTATGTGTTTTCATTGTCTGGGAATACATCCACGCTCTCGAGCGACTATTTCCCACCGATAATTTTACAAGATGAGTCTAAATATGAAATTGCCTTTGTAAGTTTAGAGACCTACAACAGCATACCGAACATTGAAGAGAATATTAATAACAAATTTTACTTTGGTGATAAGGTTTTTTCACTAGACCAGGGGACGTATGGGGTGGATGATATTGCTAAATATTTACACAATAAGGTGAGTGAAGAGGATCCTATGCAATATGTTAGAATAAACGCTAACCATAATACTCTAAAATGCGAGATTAAATCCACTAGCACGATTGATTTTTCTAAAGATGATACTTTTGGTCATCTTTTAGGGTATGATAAGAAAATATTGAAGGCAAATACTCTTGAAATCGGTCAACATCCCGTGAACATCTTACCGATAAATGTTATAAAAATAGAGTGTTCGTTGGTAAGGGGCTCATTCCACAACGGTAAGCCTAGACATACAATCCACGACTTTTTTCCGTCCTGCCCTGCTGGTTTTAAGCTTATTGAGAACCCTTCAAATTTAATATATTTACCTATTGAGAGTAAATCTATAACAAACATTGAATTGAAATTAGTTGATCAAAACGAAAAACTGGTCAATTTTAGAAACGAAAATATTACCATCAGACTTCACCTTAGGAGGATAGTGTGATATGCCATTATTATTTAACGACGTTAAGAAGAAGAAAAAGTCACCTAAGACGCCCCTGACCGATGAGAATAAATTATTTTTAAAGTCGATTGGATTGCAGCTTGTAAAATGAACTCGGATATTCTCAACGTTACCGAGGGTGTATCGGTAGATGAGGATATTACATCATACCGATTACATTCCTATTACCCGTATACTAATACCAGCTACTCTAATAGTGATGAAATTAGGATCCCAATCATGACTCAGGACTTTTACACGCATCCACATCAAAGCTATGTATACATCGAGGGATGGGTAGAGGCAGAAGATGGCGTCACGTCGCTGGTGAACAAGGCCACCAACGGAACAGTAACGAAAAAGGTTAAAATGATAAACAATGGTATAAGTCACCTGTTTGAGAGTGCGTCATACGAACTATTTGGACAAGTTATTGAACAAAATCGAAATTTGGGCATTAGCAGTACAATAAAGGCCTATGTATCGTTATCGGACAGTGAGAGTCGAAAACTTAATAATGCAGGATGGTGCTTGAATAATGAGAACATTCTCGATGACAACTTGCATTTTAATGTATGCATTCCTTTAAAATTCTGGCTGAATTTTGCCGGGGATTTTAAAAAAATAGTTGTAAACGCCAAACAAGAGTTGTGTATCCTACGCAGTAAGAATGATGTGAACGCATTACTTTATGATGAAGATCATATTAAAGATGTTGAAAACAAAAAGGTTAAACCTATAGTGAAAATAAGCAAAATCTGCTGGAGAATGCCGCATGTGGAAGTTAATGATAGACTACGAATGAAGCTTTTGAATATAGTGCAAAAGGATGAAACTCTATTTATCCCATTCAGAAAGTGGGAAACGTTTGAATATCCTACGTTACCTCGTGAGACAACTCAGCTCGAGTGGCAGATTAAGGTGACCAACGCGCTCGAGAGACCTAGATTTATAATACTCGGACTTCAAACCAATAAAATGGGCAAAGCCAACGCTGATGCCTCTAAATTTGATCATTGCACTCTATCTAACGTTAAAGTTTTCCTAAACAATAACATTTATCCCTATAATAATCATAGACTGGATTGGGAAAAAAATATAGTAGCGCAGTTGTTTGAGAGCTATTCATACTTTCAAAAAATTTATCATCAAGATGATACTGTACAACCTTTGCTATCCCTAGATAAGTTTAAGAGTCTAGCTCCGTTGGTAATTATCGATTGTAATAGACAAAGTGAATTGTTAAAGAGTGCACCCATCGACGTTCGGCTACAGTTGGAGACGGTGAAAAACATACCAGAGCAAACATCGGCTTATTGCATTCTCTTACATGATGTTATTATTCACTATAAACCATTGTCAAATTTAGTATTCAAATATAATTAAATGAGATCAATTATTATGTTCCAAGTCTAGACACGATTGTGGTCAACGATCATGTTGAAGGTTAGAGCATGAGAATGGATGCAGGCCCCGAGACAATATTTAATTATCATAAATAATTGGACTGGTTTTTGCAAGTCGATGCAGGTTGGGTTGAATGTCCTCTCTGAGTGCATGTGTATTTTCATGGTTAACAAACCGGTTCCACGATCTTGCTACGTATGCAGTCAAGTGTACTTTGCGAGACGACATTAAATGCATTTGGGTTCAATGACCATAAATGATCAAACAGGTTTGCACGCCAGTACACGCTTGGTTGAATGTCTTCTGTACATATCATAAACGAATAATAAGCAGCCCGCGACCAACTTTTGTGTAGGGATTACATGCCCACATTCATTCCAATCCAATCCAGTCTACAGAATGGACGTGTTCGAAAAGTATTCTTTTAAGGATTTATTGTATCCACAAATACCCAACCATGTACTCGAGGACTTGAGTGATCTAATCTGGAGTGTTTCAGTAGAAGACGGGGGCTTTAACGGAGTCTGGACCATTAAAGTTTATCCAGACTTGTTATATTGTGGTAGACACACAGGCAATCAGTGTGTTGGAGGGAGTCTTCTATCCAATAGAAAACAGATGTACGATAAACTAAAATGGCTTCTTGGCTACTATTGGTCGGGCCCCCAACTAGATAGCCTCGAATCAGCCGAGAAGGTGAAGAAGGAATTGAATAGAATATTTAATTTAAAATGTTATCATTGTGGTGTATCTATGATTTATATTGAACAATTATATTGAATAAATATTTTTTATTGATATTGCTTTTTTAATCATTTTTTCTCAATCCCCACACAAGTATTAGAAATTGACACATTGGAGTTGTGTACCTAATTATAGCAGGCAACTGAAAAGTTGAGGTCTCTGAACCCTCGTTTGGACGCCGAAAAGTTGAGGTCTCTCGGAACCATCGTTTGGACGCCAAAAGGTTGAGGTCTCTCGGTCTCAAAACGATTGATCCACCTATCCTTTTTCCATTTCTCACCTACTAAAATCAGTGCTAAACATTAGAAAAATGTTAGAAAAACATCAGAAAAGCGCAAATATTAGAAAAGCAGGAGCATGGTACACGTCAATACTCCACTACCGTCTGGCTGCATTTGCAGAAAGCGATTGGCTTTGAACTCTCCTCCATACACTACTTACAGAAACCACAGATATACTCAACCAATTCATTATAACCCTCACACGACGGGAATTTATCTGGATACCAAATTATATAAGATTCATGCATCTATTTGTTCGATTTCATTAAATATTTTCTTAAAGTTTATATCAGATGATGTTGAAATTTTCTTGGACAGCGTTTCGATTGCTCCAGTGAGAACTAAAAGTCATCTGCTACATAGAATGTTTCAGACATATTTATATTGATTAACAAAAAATATCTCAAGAGAGAGTAAAAGTATGTCACCCTACAATCGATTAGCGCTGTAACTGTAAGCTTTAAACAACAAAATATGTTGTAAAAGGTGGCGCGAGGTGCAACGTAGCATATACTGGGTGGCTACATTGCATTTACTACAGTCCACCTCTTACAGCTTACAGCTGTCATCGTCGACTAAAATGAAAGAATGTAAATTCATTAAAGGTCATTTATTAAATACACATTAAACAACAATTAATGACAATCATTATTAATTTAATAATTAATAATTAATTAAATATTTATAATTAATAATTATTAATTTGTATAACATAACACAACATTAATCAACAAAAAGTTACAATATCACAATTACAAACATATTATAAACAAACAACAAACTATATTACAAACAATTACAAAGCAATTATTATAAACAAACAACAAACTATATTACAAACGATTACAAAGCAATTATTATAAACAAACTACAAACGATTACAAAGCAATTATTATAAACAAACAACAAACTAACAACAAACAAACGATTACAAAGCAATTATTATAAACAAACAACAAACTATATTACAAACGATTACAAAGCAATTATTATAAACAAACAACAAACTATATTAGAAACGATTACAAAGCAATTATACAAACAAACAATAACAATTATATTCAAAATATTTTCAATTATTTTTTGGTTGGTTGGACGAACCCAGCCGGGCCCGTTCGAATCCCTGCCGAGTCGAACCCGGTCGCAATCTGGGCGATCTCATCCGCCGGTCACATTCCGATTCCTGCCAAGTCAGACCCGTTTGGAATCCAACCATCGTCGAAATCTATAGGGACGAAGGCGAGTTGGATCCCTGCCGAGTCGGAGCCGGTTGGATCCGCTGGGCAAGTTCGCCCAGGATCTGGGGCCTCGGAGAAACGAAAATTGCAACAAATCATCGTTGCAATCAGAACAATCACAAAACGGGCTGATCGGCAGCTGGTCCGTAGACGAGACGGGAGACGAGGTTGCAGACAATTCCTGCCGCGACGAACCCCAGCGGTCCCGTTCGTATCCATGCCTAGTCGAACCTGCTCGCAATCCCGGCTATCTCATCCACCGGGCACATTCAGATTCCTGCCAGGTCAGACCAGATTGGAATCCAACGATAATCTTTCAGGACGAGTTGGTTCCCGAGTTGGATCCCGGCCGAGACGAAGCCGGTTGGATCGGCTGGACTCTTCGGCCCTGGGTCTGGGGCCTAGTTGCTGGCATTATTTTTAATGTAATATACAATTATTTTACATAACAGGTAAATTTAATTATATTTTACTGAGCAATTTAGCAAAAATATTGCTATAAAGTTTGTCAATTAAGTACTTAATACAAAAATACATTATTATACAGGTGTCCCATAAGTGGTGGTACAACTTTCCGTAGTACATTTTTTTTTAGGTAAACTTTATACAAAGTTGAGGTAATTTTTTTATGAAAATAGTAAATTATGACAAAATTCAAGTTTCCTTTTTTAATATCGAGGAAAAGTTCAGGAAAATACTTTTACTAGAAAGATAAATTACTAATAAGCACGAAACAAAAAAAAAATGTTGAAAAATTGATCATTTTTTATTCATGATTTTTTATGTAAGACGGGGTAAGTATTTTCAAAAAAGTGGTTGTAAGTGGTATAATTTCTAAACCATTGAGAATTGGTAGATCATGTTTATAATAAGTTTGATTGCAAATGACCTCTTCTATCACCTGATTTCGTTTGATCCACCACTTATGGGACACCCTGTATATTACAGAACATCGAGCCTACAGATAAGATTGGGTTGAGTTTTCAATCTGAACATTTTAACAACTCGGCATGGCTACCATTTAGATATGCTAAAAATTTTACTTTTATTGATGTTTGGAATTTACTGGAAAGCATATTTCAAAGTAATACTGAAGGTTTAAACACGGATACCTTTCGATTGACGATGACCCAAATAAAAACACCTTTTGGACTAGGACGTCGTAGCATCGGACGGTATAATAATTTTGAAGAACGCTGCAAAGCTGCTAGCGGTATTATCTCCATAAAAAATAAAGACAATTTATGCTTGCCAAGAGCCATTGTGGTAGGAAAGGCATACGCTAAAAACGACCCACAAAAAAATAATATTCGGCTTAATAAGAAGAATTTACAAATGTTGAAAGTCAGAAAGTTGATGCATAAGCTATCGATGACTATTCCACAGGAAGGCGGAAGCCCACAAGAGATTCGCCGTTTTCAACAGCACATGAAAAAATATAAAATATGTATTTTTGACTTCGAATCGAAAGGAAGGAAACCAATTTTCGAAGGGCCTGATGCTAAATTAAAAATTAATTTACTCTTTAACAAAAATCACTTTAATGTAATAACTTCTCTAACGTCAGCCTTTTCATGCGGTTACTATTGTGAGCATTATTTTACCCCATATAATACTAAACTTAGTCATAGATGTGAGGCAGTTTGTCCTGCATGTCAGCAAACACCAGTATGTCTTATAACGACAAAAATCAAGTGCAGCGGGTGCAATAGAGACTTTATGAATGAACGATGTTTTCAAAATCACCAAATCAACGGAATATGCAATAAATTGAGACGTTGTAGGGAATGTTATCGTAATATCCTCAAAAATAGGGATCATAGATGTAATGAAATATTTTGCAAAATATGTAAGACTCATCAATCTGAGAATCATCTATGTTACATTCAACCGAATGGTAAAAATCCTTCAAAGCTTGACTTTATATTCATATTTTACGATTTAGAAACAAGACAAGAAAAACCATTGGACGGACAATCAGAAAATAAAATTCACGAAACTAACCTTTGTGTTCTTGAACAGAGATGTTATGCGTGTATAGATGAATTGAAATTATACTTCTGTCAAAAATGCGGATATCGCCAAAGGATTTTTAATTCGGGGGATATAATAGGCACATTTATGAAGTATGTTTTAAACTTACGGAAAAAATTTAAACGTGTTGTTATTATTGCACACAATGGACAATCATTCGACCATCAGTTTATATTAAAATATATTCTCGAGCAAACGTCAGTTAAACCAGACCTAATAATGCGTGGAACTAAAATTATATTATTAGCACTCAATGGACTTACATTTATCGATAGTCTGAATTACTTTCCAATGCCTTTATCTGCTCTGCCAAACGCATTTGATCTACCCGATTCTTTTAAAAAAGGATATTTTCCACATCTTTTCAACAAAATTGAGAATAAAGATTATATTGGCGATCTACCTAATATAAAATTTTATTCTCCAAATACAATGAAAGCATGTGATGATTGTAATACAAGTTGTCATAAGAATGGATGTAGAAATAACTTTTTGAACTGGCATGACCAGGCTGTGAAACAAAATTATATATTTGATTTTAAAAAAGAATTGGAAGAATACTGGCGTTATTGCTGATATACGGCCCAACTTGCTGCAAAAAGTGGTTGAAAATTGGGCCTCTCAGCTGGAATTTGTTCGAGTCAGCCACGGCGGCCACTTACCCGAAATCATTTTTAAAACATAATGGCAAACCCTTATCTTTATAATAAAACTAAATTCTTAGCCATAACATCAAATTATATGCGTTTTATCTCTTCTTGAAAACCACGCCTCAAAAACATCACCTATAGTTTGTAAAGCAACCGGGCAATGCGAAGGCCCAGAAATCTTTGTAGGACCTAATATATGCGGAAATAATTCTGCACCTATGATGCCGATGACCAAATTCGGAGTGTCGAATGTTTCATCTGCCAGGGGAATATTTCGTAAATATTGTAAGCTTGCGGTATTAACCTTAGATGTAGGCAAATTGTTGGTAGGTAATTCGGTCTACCAATAGTGCATTGAACATATAATGACAATTTTTATCGATCCGCGAGGCAATCGTAAGACTGACCGAGCCCTTGATTGGGTATGGCGTACCTCCGATACCTACTACTGACGATTTTATGAGTTTGATTTTTACACCTAATGTTGAACAAACATCCTCTGTTACGAAGTTACTCATGCTAACGCTGTCCAGTAAGAAACGTTGGCGTATATAATATCCAGCACTAGAACATCGGCTTAAATTGTTGACAACAAAATAGTTTTGGCGTTACATGTACCGCTGTGTAAATTACTTAAAGAACCTGGCGTTTGAGACTGCACAGTGTCTTCATTCTTTTGTGATTGTGAGACAGTTGTGTTTGAAAAACACAACAATGTATTATGCGCTCGTCTGCAATTGTTACACACATGTTTCGATTTGCACTGCGAAGGCTTGTGTGTGGTGCTTAGACAATTGATACAAACGATTTTGATCGTACAAAGTCGGAACGGCTTTTTGGTGCAATATCAAGAAATGTAGAGCACTTATACAGAGAATTGGTGTCTCCATGAATATTTATCAATTGATATTATTGCCGTTATCATTTTATTTGCTATGAAATTCTCACACGTGGCCGTTGTAAACTTGTTTATTTTCTGAACTGACCTGTAATTATAAGTATTGGGCTGCTTATCACAAAACCGAGCGAAATACATTTCGGCTGTCGATTTATTTGCGGCTGTAATCCATAAATGGATTACATGATTTCTTTCATAAAGGCGATTATCCCTCAACATGGCCCCTTCGATTTCGCACGAATAGCATCTTGGCTGTCGATTTATTTGCAGCGGTTTTTGCTCCTTACGGGTTTTTTCATAATAAAGGTTGTCTCTCAAAATGGCCCCTTCTAAAGTTATTTCGCTCGCGATATGCCACAATTCGCTCATCGATTTTATGTTCATATTTGTTCGTATATCTTGCTACTTAAATCTGTTGATTCGCGTCATGATTATGATGACCAGTTCTTTCTCGCTATAATTTAACATAAATGCCTTCGCCGATGATTCTACACTTGAGGCAAACTCTCTTAATGACTCGTTTTCAAATTAAAATCTAAGGACCCGCTCGTTTTTTATTGTTTCCCTGCGTATAGGACTAAGTAAATTTAGTAAATGCGTTTTTAAACTAAGCCAAGTCGCGAGCGCTCCGCTAATTCTTATAGTTAACATGCTAATTATTTCGCAGTCGGGCAAAATATTTAAGGAGAAACATTTATCCACTTCTATAATGAAATTTAATAAGTGGCGATAATTTGATTTATTCGAATTAGGATGAATCTTTACTTCCATATCTTGTTCGACCGTATCTTTCGATGTCCCAGGCTGTGGTTCCGACTTCGTGGTCCCTTCCAAAAGATTAAGTCTGTCCTGCCCTGCCCTGTCCTGTCCTGACCTGCGATGAGTGTCGTTTGTCCACTCATCTGTCTGCTGCTCTCGGCCAACGCTTCCGTTAGTTGCTCCATGGACTTCTTCATGGCGTTCAAGGGGTCCGCTGCCGCGGCCCTGCAGCTCTAGTCACAAACCCACTCGCGAATCTCTCGCTGTCTCTTTGGTGGTGTTAGTGAGACTCGCCGATGCCTTATTATCAAGAAGTTCTCCACTTGCTGCTAGTCGATAATGTTAATAGATTGTTACTACATTGGCAATATTTTGTCACTGTAAAATGTTTCCATTGCAAAAGTTACATTATGTGTGTTATTTTTAGGTTTTTCTACACGATAATTTCTTACTCCGAAAGAAAATATACATACTCCGATATCGCTACCTAGTGATGAGTTTGTAAAGCTTCTTAAAATAGACCGGAAAAGTTATACTAGCAACTTACAGATAGCGCTAGATATGAATAATCATTTATTTATTTTATTTATTCTTTATTGAAAAATCCACAGTATTACATTCTATAATTACAAACAAAACTTATTACTAATATATAAAACCAATTAAGGATTTCGGTCATTTTACATGTTAAGATTAGCATAAAAATTTGAACAGTGTTCTTAAAATATAAAGGTGTTTTTTTAGAGGCGTGGTTTTCAAGAAGAGATAAAACGCATATAATTTGATGTTATGGCTAAGAATTTAGTTTTATTATAAAGATAAGGGTTTACCATTATGTTTTAAAAATGATTTCGGGTAAGTGGCCGCCGCGAAAATACGAAACAAACACCAGCGATCGCGACGCGAGAGTGGGGACAGCTCTCGCTGCAAAATCGGCGAGTTTGCAGCGATTGGCGAGCGAGCGAGACGCGATTGAAGCGTTGTTGACTACCGATTTCGCATGAAGTATGGGAAGCGGCGAGCGGAACAAGCTTCGGCTATCCGTCGCTTCGGCGTTTGGCACCAATACCATCATAAATATACAATGTGGATACGTGACAGCCTCGCTCGCGTTTCGCGCTCGCGGTCCCGACTAGCCCTGCTGGTCAGGTGCTTTTTTGAGGTTTCCTCGTCGCTCATCTTTTATCCCGTTTGGTGCCTCCACCAGTTGTAATGATAATGGTAGGATAGATAGTATATTCTTTATTATTACTTATACTTTTAACAATTACACTTCTTTAAAATTATACTTCTCAAAACAAATACATATTATTCTCGTTAAGCAACACTCGTGCAACTCTCGATCGTAAGTCTAGAGCTTCGGACAACTGACCTAAAATGTTTGCTGGGTCAGCTGTGACTTGTTTGTGTAAGATCCCATATTTTTCACATAAAATAACATAAATATAATTTAGTTTATTTTGTTTTAGTGAGCCAATCGTGGAATTATACAGAAAGGAAAATTACAACGGATCTTCGTTGGAATCAGAAAACGGGCTGATCGGCAGCTGGTCCGTAGACGAGACGGGAGACGAGGTTGCAGACAATTCCTGCCGCGACGAACCCCAGCGGTCCCGTTCGTATCCATGCCTAGTCGAACCTGCTCGCAATCCCGGCTGTCTCATCCACCGGGCACATTCAGATTCCTGCCAGGTCAGACCCGATTGGAATCCGACAATAATCTTCCAGGACGAGTAGGTTCCCGAGTTGGATCCCGGCCGAGACGAAGCCGGTTGGATCGGGTAGAGACTTCGGCCCTGGGTCTGGGGCCTCGTTGCTAGCATTATTTTTAATGTAATATACAATTATTTTACATAACAGGTAAATTTAATTATATTTTACTGAGCAATATAGTAAAAATATTGCTATAAAGTTTGTCAATTAAGTACCTAATACAAAATTACATTATTATACAGGTGTCCCATAAGTGGTGGATCAAACGAAATGAGGTGATAGGAGAGGTCATTTGCAATCAAACTTATTATAAACATGGTCTACCAATTCTCAATGGTTTAGAAGTTATACAACTGACAACCACTTTTTTGAATATACTTACCCCGTCTTACATAAAAAATCATGAATAAAAAATGATATATTTTTCATTAATTTTTTTCTTGTTTCGAGCTTATTAGTAATTTATCTTTCTAGTAAAAGTATTTTCGTGAACTTTTCCAGAATGTGTCCGTAACCTTCCGGACACATTCTGGTGAACCGACAGTGAACTACACAGTTCTACGTTACAAAGAAGATGCAACCGGCAACCACATTTTCGGACGCACGGACAACATGGCGGCGCGGAGTTCATCACGCCACGCGTCGGTAAGCGACGCAAGGGTCGGTAACATGGTGTTTAACAACGGAATAGGCCACACCATGTCCGCAAAACCCGGGCAAACTCAGCATCCCAACGACGACTCGGCAACATCATCGACCATCAGCAACAGAAATTCGGAAATTCGGAAACCGACCCTTGCGTCGCTTACCGACGCGTGGCGTGATGAACTCCGCGCCGCCATGTTGTCCGTGCGTCCGAAAATGTGGTTGCCGGTTGCATCTTCTTTGTAACGTAGAACTGTGTAGTTCACTGTCGGTTCACCAGAATGTGTCCGGAAGGTTACGGACACATTCTGGAAAAGTTCACGAAAATACTTTTACTAGAAAGATAAATTACTAATAAGCTCGAAACAAGAAAAAAATTAATGAAAAATATATCATTTTTTATTCATGATTTTTTATGTAAGACGGGGTAAGTATTTTCAAAAAAGTGGTTGTAAGTGGTATAACTTCTAAACCATTGAGAATTGGTAGACCATGTTTATAATAAGTTTGATTGCAAATGACCTCTCCTATCATCTCATTTCGTTTGATCCACCACTTATGGGACACCTGTATAATAATGTAATTTTGTATTAGGTACTTAATTGACAAACTTTATAGCAATATTTTTGCTATATTGCTCAATAAAATATAATTAAATTTACCTGTTATGTAAAATAATTGTATATTACATTAAAAATAATGCTAGCAACAAGGCCCCAGACCCAGGGCCGAAGTCTCTACCCGATCCAACCGGCTTCGTCTCGGCCGGGATCCAACTCGGGAACCTACTCGTCCTGAAAGATTATTGTCGGATTCCAATCGGGTCTGACCTGGCAGGAATCTGAATGTGCCCGGTGGATGAGACAGCCGGGATTGCGAGCAGGTTCGACTAGGCATGGATACGAACGGGACCGCTGGGGTTCGTCGCGGCAGGAATTGTCTGCAACCTCGTCTCCCGTCTCGTCTACGGACCAGCTGCCGATCAGCCCGTTTTCTGATTCCAACGAAGATCCGTTGTAATTTTCCTTTCTGTATAATTCCACGATTGGCTCACTAAAACAAAATAAACTAAATTATATTTATGTTATTTTATGTGAAAAATATGGGATCTTACACAAACAAGTCACAGCTGACCCAGCAAACATTTTAGGTCAGTTGTCCGAAGCTCTAGACTTACGATCGAGAGTTGCACGAGTGTTGCTTAACGAGAATAATATGTATTTGTTTTGAGAAGTATAATTTTAAAGAAGTGTAATTGTTAAAAGTATAAGTAATAATAAAGAATATACTATCTATCCTACCATTATCATTACAACTGGTGGAGGCACCAAACGGGATAAAAGATGAGCGACGAGGAAACCTCAAAAAAGCACCTGACCAGCAGGGCTAGTCGGGACCGCGAGCGCGAAACGCGAGCGAGGCTGTCACGTATCCACATTGTATATTTATGATGGTATTGGTGCCAAACGCCGAAGCGACGGATAGCCGAAGCTTGTTCCGCTCGCCGCTTCCCATACTTCATGCGAAATCGGTAGTCAACAACGCTTCAATCGCGTCTCGCTCGCTCGCCAATCGCTGCAAACTCGCCGATTTTGCAGCGAGAGCTGTCCCCACTCTCGCGTCGCGATCGCTGGTGTTTGTTTCGTATTTTCGCGGTGGCCACTTACCCGAAATCATTTTTAAAACATAATGGTAAACCCTTATCTTTATAATAAAACTAAATTCTTAGCCATAACATCAAATTATATGCGTTTTATCTCTTCTTGAAAACCACGCCCTCTAAAAAAAACACCTTTATATTTTAAGAACACTGTTCAAATTTTTATGCTAATCTTAACATGTAAAATGACCGAAATCCTTAATTGGTTTTATATATTAGTAATAAGTTTTGTTTGTAATTATAGAATGTAATACTGTGGATTTTTCAATAAAGAATAAATAAAATAAATAAATGATTATTCATATCTAGCGCTATCTGTAAGTTGCTAGTATAACTTTTCCGGTCTATTTTAAGAAGCTTTACAAACTCATCACTAGGTAGCGATATCGGAGTATGTATATTTTCTTTCGGAGTAAGAAATTATCGTGTAGAAAAACCTAAAAATAACACACATAATGTAACTTTTGCAATGGAAACATTTTACAGTGACAAAATATTGCCAATGTAGTAACAATCTATTAACATTATCGACTAGCAGCAAGTGGAGAACTTCTTGATAATAAGGCATCGGCGAGTCTCACTAACACCACCAAAGAGACAGCGAGAGATTCGCGAGTGGGTTTGTGACTAGAGCTGCAGGGCCGCGGCAGCGGACCCCTTGAACGCCATGAAGAAGTCCATGGAGCAGCTAACGGAAGCGTTGGCCGAGAGCAGCAGACAGATGAGTGGACAAACGACACTCATCGCAGGCATAAAGGACAGACTTAATCTTTTGGAAGGGACCACGAAGTCGGAACCACAGCCTGGGACATCGAAAGATACGGTCGAACAAGATATGGAAGTAAAGATTCATCCTAATTCGAATAAATCAAATTATCGCCACTTATTAAATTTCATTATAGAAGTGGATAAATGTTTCTCCTTAAATATTTTGCCCGACTGCGAAATAATTAGCATGTTAACTATAAGAATTAGCGGAGCGCTCGCGACTTGGCTTAGTTTAAAAACGCATTTACTAAATTTACTTAGTCCTATACGCAGGGAAACAATAAAAAACGAGCGGGTCCTTAGATTTTAATTTGAAAACGAGTCATTAAGAGAGTTTGCCTCAAGTGTAGAATCATCGGCGAAGGCATTTATGTTAAACTAGGTCGCCGCAGTCGCTCTCATTTTGCTTCGCTGCAGCACATATTAGAGCGAAGCGATTTACTAAAATTTTCTAAATAAAATTTAGTCTGTGACAATAACTTTTTAACGACGGGATAGATTTTGATAATTTTCTATAATGAGGTATTTGAAATCTCTTTGATACAAATGCACAAAAAAAATTCATCCGGAAATCAACAGCATAACTTTTTAACGACGGGATAGATTTTGATAATTTTCTATAATGAGGTATTTGAAATCTCTTTGATACAAATGCACAAAAAAAATTCATCCGGAAATCAACAGCATAACTTTTTAACGACGGGATAGATTTTGATAATTTTCTAAAATGAGGTACTTAAAATATCTTCAATACTAATGTACAAGAGAATTTCATCGGGAAATTGAAAACATAACTTTTCAACGAATGGATAATTTTCTAAAATGAGGTTCTTGAAATCTTTTATATACAAAAAGAGAAATTCATTTTTGTATATAAAATTCAGGAACACAATTTTCATTCAATGAATCTTGTTCAAAATCTTCCAATAGTAACATTGATTTGCATTTTGAACATTGAATATAACCAATAGATTGAATCTTAGCATAAAATTCATTGATCAAAAGCATTTCTGAATGCATTATATTTCCTGCTTGTGAATCCTCCTGTTGTCTAGCCCTTGATAACTGCTGCCGTAAAGCGTCATTTGTCCTGCGACCGAATTGTCGCCTTCTTATGGGAGGCATTGCTCTTATTCTAGATGTTAAAAAAACATAAGCAGATTAAGCCATAGTAAAAGACATGTTCGCTCATCACAAGTTAACTACTTTATAATTTGGATGAATGCTATTTTCTCTTTATAACTACGACCATAGAGATGGTTTTTAAAAATAAAAATCTTGATAAATTATTCAAAATTAATGCTTAATTTAGAAAATTAAATCGAAATTAGAATAAATCGCTAAGAAAAAAAGTGACGTGACCTTCGAGCGAATTTTGTTTTTTTTTACTATTTTTATGCGTGAAACTTACCTAATTATTTTTTGTATTTTTATTTATTGTTAAAAACGATTTATTATTGTTAAATTGTATTAAATTAATATCAAATTAAATAATTTAAAATAAAATTCGATTAATTATTTTCGAATAAAAAATTTTCAAAAAAGCGCGTGACTTTTTTATAATGGATATTCCCATAGACAATTTTCTTTTGACCCCAAAAATTTTATTTTTGACAATATTTAAAATCAAGCTCCGTCACGACCTTCACTTTTTCATGTAGATTCTCTCAAAATCAAAAATTTTTCAAATCGGTCAAGGAATGACCAAGTTAGCCCGTGACAAAGTTCTAATTGGAGTCGCCTTATGAGAGCTTCGCTCGCTACGCTCGCTTCGCTCTAATTATAGCGAGAAAGAACTGGTCATCATAATCATGACGCGAATCAACAGATTTAAGTAGCAAGATATACGAACAAAAATGAACATAAAATCGATGAGCGAATTGTGGCATATCGCGAGCGAAATAACTTTAGAAGGGGCCATTTTGAGAGACAACCTTTATTATGAAAAAACCGGTAAGGAGCAAAAACCGCTGTAAATAAATCGACAGCCAAGATGCTATTCGTGCGAAATCGAAGGGGCCATGTTGAGGGATAATCGCCTTTATGAAAAAATCATGTAATCCATTTATGGATTACAGCCGCAAATAAATCGACAGCCGAAATGTATTTCGCTCGGTTTTGTGATAAGCGGCCCAATAGTAATAATTACAGGTCAGTTCAGAAAATAAACAAGTTTACAACGGCCACGTGTGAGAATTTCATAGCAAATAAAATGATAACGGCAATAATATCAATTGATAAATATTCATGGAGACACCAATTCTCTGTATAAGTGCTCTACATTTCTTGATATTGCACCAAAAAGCCGTTCCGACTTTGTACGATCAAAATCGTTTGTATCAATTGTCTAAGCACCACACACAAGCCTTCGCAGTGCAAATCGAAACATGTGTGTAACAATTGCAGACGAGCGCATAATACATTGTTGTGTTTTTCAAACACAACTGTCTCACAATCACAAAAGAATGAAGACACTGTGCAGTCTCAAACGCCAGGTTCTTTAAGTAATTTACACAGCGGTACATGTAACGCCAAAACTATTTTGTTGTCAACAATTTAAGCCGATGTTCTAGTGCTGGATATTATATACGCCAACGTTTCTTACTGGACAGCGTTAGCATGAGTAACTTCGTAACAGAGGATGTTTGTTTAACATTAGGTGTAAAAATCAAACTCATAAAATCGTCAGTAGTAGGTATCGGAGGTACGCCATACCCAATCAAGGGCTCGGTCAGTCTTACGATTGCCTCGCGGATCGATAAAAATTGTCATTATACGTTCATTCTTCTTCAACAACATTGTTTTATTGATTGTGAAGAACGAAAGCTGGATGTTCATCATTTATATCAAGGATAACTGGATTTTCTTGAACAACATTGTTTTCTTGATTGTGAAGAACGAAAGCTGGATGTTCATCATTTATATCAAGGATAACTGGATTTTCTTCAACAACATTGTTTTCTTGATTGTGAAGAACGAAAGCTGCATGTTCATCATTTATATCAAGGATAACTGGATTTTCTTCAACAACATTGTTTACTTGATTGTGAAGAACGAAAGCTGGATGTTCATCATTTATATCAAGGATAACTGGATTTTCTTCAACAACATAGTTTTCTTGATTGTGAAGAACGAAAGCTGGATGTTCATCATTTATATCAAGGATAACTGCATCTTCTTCAACAACATTGTTTTCTTGATTGTGAAGAACGAAAGCTGGATGTACATCATTTATATCAAGGATAACTGCATCTTCTTCAACAACATTGTTTTCTTGATAGTGAAGAACGAAAGCTGGATGTTCGTCATTTATATCAAGGATAACTGGATTTTCTTCAACAACATTGTTTTCTTGATAGTGAAGAACGAAAGCTGGATGTTCGTCATTTATATCAAGGATAACTGGATTTTCTTCAACAACATTGTTTTCTTGATTGTGAAGAACGAAAGCTGGATGTTCATCATTTATATCAAGGATAACTGCATCTTCTTCAACAACATTGTTTTCTTGATTGTGAAGAACGAAAGCTGGATGTACATTATTTATATCAAGGATAACTGCATCTTCTTCAACAACATTGTTTTCTTGATAGTGAAGAACGAAAGCTGGATGTTCGTCATTTATATCAAGGATAACTGGATTTTCTTCAACAACATTGTTTTCTTGATTGTGAAGAACGAAACCTGGACATTCATCATTTATATCAAGGATAACTGGATTTTCTTCAACAACATTGTTTTTTTGATTGTGAAGAACGAAAGCTGGATGTTCATCATTTATATCAAGAATAGCTGCATCTTCTTCAACAACATAGTTTTCTTGATTGTGAAGAACAAAAGCTGGATGTTCATCATTTATATCAAGGATAACTGGATTTTCTTCAACAACATTGTTTTCTTGATTCTGAAAAACGAATACTGGATGTTCATCATTTATATCAAGGATAACTGCATCTTCTTCAACAACATTGTTTTCTTGATTGTGAAGAACGAAAGCTGGATGTTCATCATTTATATCAAGGATAACTGGATTTTCTTCAACAACATTGTTTTCTTGATTGTGAAGAACGAAAGCTGGATGTTCATCATTTATATCAAGGATAACTGGATTTTCTTCAACAACATTGTTTTCTTGATAGTGAAGAACGAAAGCTGGATGTTCATCATTTATATCAAGGATAACTGGATTTTCTTCAACAACATTGTTTTCTTGATTAAGAAGAACGAAACCTGGACATTCATCATTTATATCAAGGATAACTGCATCTTCTTCAACAACATTGTTTTCTTGATTGTGAAGAACGAAAGCTGGATGTTCATCATTTATATCAAGGATAACTGGATTTTCTTCAACAACATTGTTTTCTTGATTGTGAAGAACGAAAGCTGGATTTTCATCATTTATATCAAGGATAACTGCATCTTCTTCAACAACATTGTTTTCTTGATTGTGAAGAACAAAAGCTGGATGTTCATCATTTATATCAAGGATAACTGCATCTTCTTCAACAACATTGTTTTCTTGATTGTGAAGAACGAAAGCTGGATGTTCATCATTTATATCAAGGATAACTGGATTTTCTTCAACAACATTGTTTTCTTGATTGTGAAGAACGAAAGCTGGATGTTCATCATTTATATCAAGGATAACTGCATCTTCTTCAACAACATTGTTTTCTTGAATGTGAAGAACGAATGCTGGATGTTTATCATTTATATCATGGATAACTGGATTTTCTTCAACAATATTGTTTTCTTGATTGTGAAGAACGAAAGCTGGATGTTCATCATTTATATCAAAGATAACTGGATTTTCTTCAACAACATTGTTTTCTTGATTGTGAAGAACAAAAGCTGGATGTTCATCATTTATATCAAGGATAACTGGATTTTCTTCAACAACATTGTTTACTTGATTGTGAAGAACGAAAGCTGGATGTTCATCATTTATATCAAGGATAACTGGATTTTCTTCAACAACATAGTTTTCTTGATTGTGAAGAACGAAAGCTGGATGTTCATCATTTATATCAAGGATAACTGCATCTTCTTCAACAACATTGTTTTCTTGATTGTGAAGAACGAAAGCTGGATGTACATCATTTATATCAAGGATAACTGCATCTTCTTCAACAACATTGTTTTCTTGATAGTGAAGAACGAAAGCTGGATGTTCGTCATTTATATCAAGGATAACTGGATTTTCTTCAACAACATTGTTTTCTTGATAGTGAAGAACGAAAGCTGGATGTTCGTCATTTATATCAAGGATAACTGGATTTTCTTCAACAACATTGTTTTCTTGATTGTGAAGAACGAAAGCTGGATGTTCATCATTTATATCAAGGATAACTGCATCTTCTTCAACAACATTGTTTTCTTGATTGTGAAGAACGAAAGCTGGATGTACATTATTTATATCAAGGATAACTGCATCTTCTTCAACAACATTGTTTTCTTGATAGTGAAGAACGAAAGCTGGATGTTCGTCATTTATATCAAGGATAACTGGATTTTCTTCAACAACATTGTTTTCTTGATTGTGAAGAACGAAACCTGGACATTCATCATTTATATCAAGGATAACTGCATCTTCTTCAACAACATTGTTTTCTTGATTGTGAAGAACGAAAGCTGGATTTTCATCATTTATATCAAGGATAACTGGATTTTCTTCAACAACATTGTTTTCTTGATAGTGAAGAACAAAAGCTGGATGTTCATCATTTATATCAAGGATAACTGGATTTTCTTCAACAACATTGTTTTCTTGATTGTGAAAAACGAATGCTGGATGTTCATCATTTATATCAAGGATAACTGGATTTTCTTCAACAACATTGTTTTTTTGATTGTGAAGAACGAAAGCTGGATGTTCATCATTTATATCAAGAATAGCTGCATCTTCTTCAACAACATAGTTTTCTTGATTGTGAAGAACAAAAGCTGGATGTTCATCATTTATATCAAGGATAACTGGATTTTCTTCAACAACATTGTTTTCTTGATTCTGAAAAACGAATACTGGATGTTCATCATTTATATCAAGGATAACTGCATCTTCTTCAACAACATTGTTTTCTTGATTGTGAAGAACGAAAGCTGGATGTTCATCATTTATATCAAGGATAACTGGATTTTCTTCAACAACATTGTTTTCTTGATTGTGAAGAACGAAAGCTGGATGTTCATCATTTATATCAAGGATAACTGGATTTTCTTCAACAACATTGTTTTCTTGATAGTGAAGAACGAAAGCTGGATGTTCATCATTTATATCAAGGATAACTGGATTTTCTTCAACAACATTGTTTTCTTGATTGTGAAGAACGAAACCTGGACATTCATCATTTATATCAAGGATAACTGCATCTTCTTCAACAACATTGTTTTCTTGATTGTGAAGAACGAAAGCTGGATGTTCATCATTTATATCAAGGATAACTGCATCTTCTTCAACAACATTGTTTTCTTGATAGTGAAGAACGAAAGCTGGATTTTCATCATTTATATCAAGGATAACTGCATCTTCTTCAACAACATTGTTTTCTTGATTGTGAAGAACAAAAGCTGGATGTTCATCATTTATATCAAGGATAACTGCATCTTCTTCAACAACATTGTTTTCTTGATTGTGAAGAACGAAAGCTGGATGTTCATCATTTATATCAAGGATAACTGGATTTTCTTTAACAACATTGTTTTCTTGATTGTGAAGAACGAAAGCTGGATGTTCATCATTTATATCAAGGATAACTGCATCTTCTTCAACAACATTGTTTTCTTGATTGTGAAGAACGAATGCTGGATGTTTATCATTTATATCATGGATAACTGGATTTTCTTCAACAATATTGTTTTCTTGATTGTGAAGAACGAAAGCTGGATGTTCATCATTTATATCAAGGATAACTGCATCTTCTTTAACAACATTTTTTTCTTGATTGTGAAGAACGAAAGCTGCATGTTCATCATTTATATCAAGGATAACTGCATTTTCTTCAACAACATTGTTTTCTTGATTGTGAAGAACGAAAGCTGGATGTTCATCATTTATATCAAGGATAACTGGATTTTCTTCAACAACATTGTTTTCTTGATTGTGAAGAACGAACGCTGGATGTTCATCATTTATATCAAGGATAACTGGATTTACTTCAACAACTTCTTTTGCACGGCCTGGCAACAATAGGTCCCGAACCCTAAAACAAAATACATTTATTTATATTTATATTACTTTAGATAGAAAATATGGGGTCTTACAGAGACAACGGCGCACAGACGTCCGAATTCAGTTTATACGGGGCCAAATCATATTGCATATTTTGTAGTAAATTAGGTCTTTGGATTTCGACCTTCCTATATCTAAAAGCCAGTCAGTAAGCATTGTTTTAAATCTATTTCCTGTGGCTCGTCTTACATACTCTATACATATAGGAGTTTTGGCAGTAATTTTTTATGCATATGGGTAGATGAATAATTGTAACATATAAGTACTTGTAATTGCAATTACATATAGATTAAACATACATATTACATTTATATTACCTTCACCATAAATTATTTTTATACATTCTAAAACCATACTTAATTTATTACTTTATTTGAACATACATACAAATCACACACACTCACGACTACCACAAACATCACTCACAAATTACACATAACACATCAAAAAATTGATTATGCATGTTCAACTAATCAACTTTTACGGAACCATATTAAAATCATTCATCGGAAAATAATAAATTTCAAATGAACAGAGTGTGATTATGCATGTTCAATTTATGGAACTTTACGAAAACATATCGACGCCGTTCATCGGAAAATCAGAAAATTTTAATGCAGGGAATGTGATTATTCAATTTCATTTAAAGAAAGTTTACGAAACCATAATAACCCCGTTCATCTGAGAAAAAGAAAGTTTAAATGCAGCGAGTGTGATTATGCATGTTCAACTAATCATCTTTTACGGAACCATATTAAAATTATTCATCGAAAAATAAGCAATTTCAAATGCACAGAGTGTGATTATGCATTTTCAACTCAAGGAAATTTACAGAACCATATTTACGCCGTTCATCGGAAAATAAGAAAGTTTAAATGCAGCGAGTGTGATCATGCATGTTCAACTAAAAGAAATTTACAGAACCATATTGACGCCATTCACCAAAAATTAAGAAAGTTTAAATGAAGCGAATGTGATTTTACAAATTTTGCCAAACAAAAATTACAAATACATAACTATTGATACCACATATAAGAAACTTCAGCTAGTTCATTATGGTTCATTTAAATAACAAATTCATTATCATATTATTAAGAAAATATGTTGTTTTTAATGTTGCATTTCAGATATAACATTTACAGTTAAGTACTGTCATCTTAAATTAGAAAAGTTCATATGCAATGTGTGTGTGTGTGTGTGTGTGTGTGTGTTTTAAGAGTTATTTTGTATTTTATTTGGAAATTCAAATATTTTCAGAAACATACCTGTTATTTGCATATTTTGAATAAAATTATTAAAGCCACGGCAATTATCTTTTGAATGCGCATAACACAGTTTTGCGTAAAATCGTTATAATTGCAACAACTTGGTACTTAAAAGGTTAATTCGTTCTAACCTCGTATTTGCTTACGAACTCAACCTTTTGCATCAATAATTATGAATTCGACGTTTTTGGAACTAACACTAGTTAATGGTCATATTTTTTTTATAGGAATATTAGTGTTTTTGTCAATTTTAGGTTATTTTTTTCTCATGCAACTTGATCTATGGTGTTGTACGGACTACAAGCTGTCCGTCAATGCCAACAACACTATTTTCGTACCATTTACCAGGAAGAGGAACACAGGTAAACTAAGAATGCCGTACCTACCTCTTCAACAAAGCCATTGCATTCTCCAAGGAAGTCAAATACCTTGGGGTGACACTAGACAGCAAGCTCGCATGGAATACGCATATCGGCAACATCACACAAAAGGCTATCAAAGCAATCTGGACATGCTGCCGATTCGCTGGGAAAACCTGGGGCTTAAAGCCCAAAATGGCCCTCTGGCTTTACACGGCCGTGATTAAGCCCATTATCACATATGCAGCTGCTGTCTGGTGGTCGAAAACATTACAACACACCTGCAGGATAAAACTAAATTGTCTACAAGGACTAGCCTGCAGAGTAGTAACCGGAGCCATGGGCTCAACCCCGACTGCAGCACTAGAAGCCCTGCTGAACTTGACGCCGCTCCACATACAGGTGGAAAAAGAGGCAATGGCGGTCATGGTGCGAGCTAACACGTCGAACGGTACAAAAAATTGGCTTTCGAGTACTATCAAAAGGCTCAAGAAACAAACAATGCTCAACCCAGTAATGGAAATGACCTCAGACAATATGACAACTGAATATAACTAAGTCAGAACCTTCACCACGGATATACCAGATAGAACCATATGGGACTGAATGAACTTCGAAAATGAAGCAATTGTGTGGTATACCGATGGCTCCAAGAACGGAAACAATATAGGATCAGGCATATATGGGGCTATACCCAGACTTGAGAAATCAATAAACCTGGGGTTGCACTCCACTATATTCCAGGCGGAGCTATATGCCATCATTGAGACTGCGCATGAAAGCATCGAAAGATCCTACAAAAATAAAAACATATACATACTTTCAGACAGCCAAGCGGCTCTGAAGGCTATCAACTCAAATGCCATATATACTCAACACCTTAGCATCACACAACAGGGTCACACTTATGTGGGTACCGGGACACTCATCGGGACAGGCATTGATGGCAATGAGAAAGCAGACGAACTGGCAAAGAAGGGTGCGAGCATGACTATGATAGGCCCGGAACCGGATAGCTAAAAGCACCACCAGCAGAGTGCTGAAAATCTGAGCTTGGAAACAAAGCCAAAAATACTGGCAGGAATTGCCCGGAAAAAAGCAAGCCAAAGAACTCATAGTAGGATTCTCGCAAAAAAGACTCTCGGAGCTACTGAAGTTAAGCCGAGACCAAATAAGGATCCTAACCAGAACCTTAACTGGCCACTGCAAGCTGAACAAACACCTGCACAAATTAAGCCTATCGTCTGACGACAGGTGCAGGCTTTGCCAAGTGAGCCCAGAAACTCCGTTACACCTACTGGGAGAATGTGGGCCCCTCATGAACAAAAGGTACCAGCTTCTAGGCAACCATCTCCTCAAGCCTGAGGAGATTAGAACCATCGCACCTAAAAAGATACTCAACTTTATCTACAGTACGGGACTAGAGGGCGAACTATAAGTGGATTTAAATGTGCAATAGTTCTGGAAAGGACGCGGTACGCGGGGGGCGGACTCCCCACATCCACTAATATACATAACATGGTGTTATTCTACACTTGAAACTGGACAATTTTATTCTACAAGTTTTTTAATGTGCTCAAAAAAAGTAACTCAAATGGGCAGTAAAATAATCAGTACTCGAGAGTATGCATATGAAAATAATTAGTCATCTCGTCATATGTAATGAATTCCAGATGCTCGCGGCGTGCGATATGTCTAATGAACCTTTTTTGAATGCGTTCCACTCTGTTCTTGTACACATCATATTGCGGAGACCAGATAGGAGATGCAAACTCTAAGAGACTGCGAACGTACGCAAAGTATAGGGTTATGTGTGCTTGTGACCCCGAAAAAGACTTACATGACCTAAATATGAAGCCAAGTGTTTTGTATGCTTTGTCAACAATATAAGATATATATGTTGGTCGCCGATTAATTTATGATCTAAATGAACGCCCAGATCGCGGACACATGTAGTTTCAATTATGTCGTCTTTAGTCGCACCGATGGTATAAGTGAAATCGGTTTTTATAACATTTCGCGTATAAGATATCTTGTTGCACTTAGTTGAATTTATGTCTGCCGCGAACGTTCTGATATATTATATTTAAATAGTGTGTAAAACGTATTCATCCATAGCTAGGTCAGAAAGAGAGATTATTACAGTGAGTGCGACTAACATTATTATTGTAGTTATTTTTATTGAACTTAATCTGAAGTAATCACGCGATAAGTTATTAATTTCATAATAAAGTAAAATTAGGCAGACAATCAGTGAGTAGTACAATTTGAATAAAATGTCAGTCGCATTATTAGTTTGTATCGGCGAAAATAAGTGTGTATTTAAGAGCGAATAAACATCACAGATAAAATTGTTAGAGACTATTCTAACAGATGGATTTAGTGTCTGCACAAATGAGTCCAAAAACAAAAACATGCCCACACCGCGTTCGCGTATCGGCGAGATTGATGCATTCGACCGCCCGCGCCGACGGTAGTGATTGCGTCGTGACAAGTCAACAATCGGTAGTCGCGGCAAGAGTTTGAAATATGCCAATCTTTTGTAATAATGTTCTATCAGTAATAAATTAGTAAGTAAGGTTGTAATGTTTTTGCGTTTTGCGATGATGTACAAAAGTGTTTGTTTGTTTGTATTATGCTTGAGCGTGATGTGAGTTGTGTAAAGGTGAGTGGAATGTATGTTTCGTACGATTGTAAATATTAGTTTAAGTGAGTGAAATAATGGGCTTAAATGATAACATGTATAAATAAATTGATAAAGCACACAATACCGAAGAGTATTAACGTAACAGGTAGGAAGAATTAAACCATTTTCTTTAGGTCTTCCTCTAAAGAGATGCTGATTGGTGGACAAGTTTCGTTTTTCCTTACATATATTCTGCAGTTTCTCGTCCAGCAAAAGCGAAACCCCGTTGCCTTCGCAAGGTCTCTAACTTTCTTATAAAGTTCTTTGTTACGCACGGTGAGATGATCCCGGCCAAAAATTTCTTTAGGGTCTCCCGGTATTCCGATATCGATGGTTTTAAGACCTCTCGCTTTTCTAATTCCCGAAAGAATGGTGTCTTTATGATGACGTTGGCGAAACGTCACGACTACCGCTTTTGGACGATTTGAAGTAGTCGTACGAGGGGTGACATGAGTGGCGAATTCAATGTCTCCGCGCTGAATTATACAGCCGGCATATTTACCAATATTGGTAATAATGTCAACCAAGTCTTCGTTTTTGAGATTAGGGACACCTACTATTTCAAGGTTTTCCTCGCGATTTTTCTGCTCTCCTTGCTCAATTTTATTCTCCAAAGCAATTACAGTCGCTTGTAGGGAGTTGAACTTTTCCTCCATGGTGCTTACTTTGGACAGTTTCGCGTCAAAAGTTTTTATTTTCGAATCCAATTCATCTAACCGCTTGCTTGTGAACTCCATAGATATTTTAAAGTCCAAAAGTTCAGTTTTAATGTCCATAATGTCATGGCGAATGCATGAAAAGATTTTATTTCCGCATGCATGGCTATGATGCTCTCATAAAGAGTCGAAAGTGTGGGCGCCTCAGTAACTATTGTGGAACACGTAGATGGGGCATTTTTATTGCATTTCACGCACTTTAACTTGGATCGCCGTTCTTTAGAGAGCTTTGTGTAATCAGACTTCTCAAGGCAGGTGCAAATTAGATGATAATTGCATTTGCATGAGGCACAGGCAAAAGTAAGTTCTTCATTTTGTATCTTCGTGCTACATTCTTTACAATCCATGATAATTTAATTTAGGATTTTAATTATTCAGTGCAGATCTACGAATTATATATGCATAAATATAATGATGCATAAAAACCGGACGGTTACAGTGAAATCAGGCTGATGTTCTGACTCTGGTCGCAACTTCAAGAGCGTATGTTGGGCAGCGAGTGAGGCGGTGCCTTTCTGCTTGTTGGATAGATATAATACTAATTATGCGATATTGGCGGGTAGCAGTTAGCAGTTAGCAGTGATGTTGTCGATTGCTCCCTCTAACCTATGCGGATGGGTAAATGTTGTCCTTGTCTGTTGATTTTTAGGTTAGGCTAAATTATGCACCGATAAATAAAGAAAAAAGATGCCAATTGACATTTCATTATTACTGGACGTATTGCCTCTGTAGTTGTTTATCAGCTCGTAAATTAAGCAAGTTATATAAGTAGTGTTACCGTTTGTTCGTTTATCACCTCTGTTGGGGTGCAACAAAGTGCACTGTTCTGCCGTTGCACTTCACTCCACACTGACACTGATAACACCAATGAATAGCCCGTGTAAGTTTACTAATATTTTATCGTTCAGGTTTATGTTATTGTTGTTTTATTTGTGAATAAATGTGAAAAATACAGGAGCCGATTTTATGCGCGTGCTCATTCAGACAGTAATTATTCGCATAATTTTAGCAATCATATAAAACCATGATTGTTTGTGTACCGGGACACATGGTGGGTCAAACGGGACAACCGGGACTGAGGCTCTAAATCGGTGACTTGTCCCGGTGTACCGGGATGTATGGCAACCCTAACGTTGATGCATAGAGGGAGACACAATTTTACAAAGTGGTTGCAGTGAATGGTTAGAATTGAGAAGACATTTAATAACTGCTTTACATTTTGGTAAACTTGTGAAAAAATGACAAGATATAAGCTGTTCTACAATAGTTAAAATATGTTGTATAAACAAAATATAAGTCATGTTGCATCGATTCAACGCGGAAGGAAAAATGAAAGAATAGCTTTGCAGCAATTAGTGTTCATGAAAATCGAGAAATAAGAATATGTGGATGTTCATAGATAGCGATATTCATTTTATAGGTGCCACACCAGACGGTTTATGTGATGAAGATATGATTGTCGAGTAAAATGTCCCATAACTGCTTATAAGTTGGGATTAGAAAGAGCAATTAAGGAAATAAAAGTGACATTTTGGAAACTAACAATGGATGGAAGATTTGAAATGAATAAAAACCATGACTGGTATTTTCAAATGCAAGGCCAATTTAATGTTACAAGAAAACAGCAATGTTTAATACTTACATATAATGGCCGGTCGGTTTTACTTTTGGCAGGTTCTGAGATCTTGGGTTTGGCTGAAAATAATGCAATAAACAGATTAAAACATTTTGTTTATAAACACAACAGAATTGAAAATTGGCGCAATCGAAATTCATACGCACATCATTTTTTACTCTTTTTAACCCCCGACTCAAACAGAGGGGGTTTAAGGTGTCTGTGGCATCGCAGCACCCAAACGGATGAACCGATTTTAATTATAGTATGCAATTTTATAGAAATTACAGACAGAAAAAATACAGAAATATAACAAGCTGATACTATTGCGTTTATAAAATTATTTCTTTTCTCAGCATTGTCGCTTGATGTTGATGGATCCATCACGTTAGACATGCTTCATCAAGTCTCATAGCTCGTCTTGATTACAAACACAATATTACACATTATTGTACACTATAATAGACGTTGGTGCCGTCAAAGCCGCCCGCAGGGCTTAGCTACCAACCCGGAGTTGAACAGCTAGTATGTTAAAAATTTGTTTAATTCACAACGCATTTAATTGACAGTCGAATTTTATAATTTTTGCTTTACCTGCTTTCTCATTAGCCGCCTAAACATTCTGCTAGTCGCTCTCCTTGCCATGCTAAAGAAACCTTTACAACAAGGCATTTTAACGCAATCAACTTTTAAAAGTCACTTTTCAATAAATTATGAGAATTCATTTGAACCCAAAAACCATGGAAACGACATATGATTATATTGATTTTTCTTTGCAACGAAACTATAAAGTAACGAATCAATTTACATAGCAACTGTATTCACAGTTGCTATGGAAAATGCCGCCAAAATCACAAGATCTCGGTGGCCAATTGTGATCACCTCTTAGAGAAATAACACTCCCAGGAAACTTTTCTTGCAAAATAGCGATTAAATATGCAAAAAGAACTAGAAAGAATAAATAATGAAATGGAATCCCTTAAAAAAGACTTATTCTCCGCCAATGGCAAAGCAGAGGAGGTAATAAACAATTTGGAATCCAAGGAAGATGAACTTCAATATGCCAAGGAGATGGTAGACATTATGAATAAGGAGAAGAATTCTGTCAAGGATCAATTAAAATCATTAAAAGAATCGAGTGATGCTATGGAAAGTGAAAAAAAATAACATGGCATCTGATAAAGCTTAAATGTATAAAGATTTTAAAAGAGCCCAAAGAAAGATGAGAGAAGCTGCAAAAGATATTAAAAATTTACAAGACGATAACAAAAGTATGAATTCTCAAATTGAAAAACTAAAACAGCTTTTACAAGACGCTGAAAGTTCTATAGAAAATCTTACCAAAGGTAGTGATGATCTTAAAAGGATACATTCCAAACTAGCTAAAGAAAACGACCGAATGAAAAGTGCACAGCAAAATCTTGAATCTGAATTATTGGATATGAATAGAAACCTAGCAGGTGCAAAAAGTAAAGAAGGCGTCGCTTTAAATGCAAGTGAAAATTATGAAAATGAGCTTAGAAAGCTAAAAGCTAAACTTGATGATCTAGGTTCTTTAAACAAACAACTTGTAGAAGATAAAAAAGGTTCGGAAAATAGTCTAGAATCTAGATGATGTAAAAGCAGATTTAGAAGTGGCCTTAGATTAGATGCACCTTAGTCATATAAGAATGGTAGATGAGGAAAGGAGAAACGGTGGGGAAGGGGGAACTGTCAGATGTAATCGAGGAGAGAAATAAAGAGGGTTGGGTGAACTTGTACTGTTTGTGTTTTAATTCATTACACATGAGAAGTTAACACTTTCTTGTGGACGCGATAACTGCCGTAATTTTACACCAATCACTTTCAAATTAATACATAAAAATTTAAGGCTACAAATCTCCGTCAATTTCGTTAATGGGTAAAATCAGACCCGGATCAGGGAGGCGAATTCATTTACATTTTATAATATTCTTAAGATAAGGGCCTAAAACTTACCTAAGTAAACTTTTTTGATAACACCAACCATTTCTCCTAGGGGTGGGAAAATTTGGTTATCCAAAATTAAAAAAAAAAGCATACCTCCCTTAATAAGCACAGCATCAAATCAATTCGGAATGTTATTGTTGGCCTATAATCTCCCTGCAATCTTTGTTTAAAACAATTTTTGATATGAGCAACCCTTACGGCACAGTTTGAGGTATTTATGAATGACCCCATAAAAGGATGTGTGTAAGAAAAGTTCAATCTTTATACATTCAATATTCATCCATACCAATTTAAAAAGCATTGTCAGAAAAAATATAGCATGTTTTGGTTATTTATATAGGGTGATGATTTTAGAGGCGTGGTTTTCAAGAAGAGATAAAACGCATATAATTTGATGTTATGGCTAAGAAATTAGTTTTATTATAAAGATAAGGGTTTGCCATTATGTTTTAAAAATGATTTCGGGTACTTACCCGAAATCATTCCCCCGCCGCGGCTGACTCGAGCAAATTCCAGCCGAGAGGCCCAATTTTCAACCACTTTTTGCAGCAAGTTGGGCAAGTTGGGTTGGGCAAGTTGGGAGTGATTTTTTCTAAATTTGCACTATTTGCAAACGTTGTTCAGGAGTAAGTCTATTCATTATGGAATGGCAAACCAAACTGAGGATAAATCAAGTGACAGCTGTCAAAAACACCAACTACGAAAAAAGTAGTGCCAGATTGAAAACCACACCTCTAAAAAAAACACCCTATATATGATCTAAATGACTAAAATATGCTGGAATAGTCCATTTTGTTTAACAACAGCTGTTTCCAACAGGCGCACCGGTTGTGTTCCCAAGTTCATTCGGGTCATTAAAATTGATCGAGGGAAACCTTGGGCTTGGCGGGAAACCAGGGCAGCTTCTCGCCAGTTGAACTTTTCAAGGTTAGAGAAGGATAAGGAATTTAGGTCGCGGTAGGCGACCAAGAGATGATGTCGACTTTCCCCGGGAAAATTCATTGTCCACATACAAGATGATTGTAGTCAAACGATTCGTATACTTGGCATATAGACGGTATTCTATCATTGGCTATATAACTGTGACTTGGCACAAAGAAGTGGTACAAATATGATGTTTTGAGAAAGAAGCAAACTAAATTATATAGATTTATTATATAATAATATAAATCTTTCGTAATTATTATAATTTAACACTTTATAATATAATTATTTCATGAGCACTTACATAACAAGACTTACGTAATAATATTTATATGATATTTATACTAATAAAAAATATGGAAACAAAAAAAAACCTTGTCTGGTGGGGTGATAAAATCCACACCACCTATCTATTTTGCTTTGTATGAGATAGTTTTAGATTGCTTTGTAACTAGCTATATTCACTGTTTTATACTATTTAACATGTACTGTTTTGGATTGAATAATTAAAAAAAATATATCCAAACTTTAGGGATTTTTTAAAATAAAATATTTCATATTTCAGAAACATTTTTTTTTTAATTTAAAAAAATCGCTCCCTGTGGTTTTTTAATAGGATATACATTAAATTTGTAACATTTCGATTTTTAGTCAAATTAAATATATCATAGAAACACAAATAAACATATATGTATAAGAATATTAATTTTATTGTGCATGCTTCAATTTATCGATTTACTTTTTATTTTATTAATTTACTTGCGTAAAACTCGTTGCCGTGGAGATCCAAATATTGCGTAATTCGAATCTAGGGGTTTAGGGGAACCGCTGTAAAGTTTAGGGGTTCGGTCCTGAATATTCCAGCAAAACGAACCTAAAACTATACATTGATGGTGCAACGTCAGGTTTCAGGCTTCCATAAAGGGATTTCACGAACGCGGACTCATGTTTCAACAACCTTGAAATTCGGCGATTTATTTTTATAGTGTCAGGTTTTACTCTTTGCGCGGATAGAAATAAAAAAAACAAACTTTGCTATGTTTTTGCTGTTGTTTTTTTCTAAGGCTCTAATGTATTTTATAAGAGAGCGATTCAATTAAAAAAGAACCATTAGAAAATTATTATTTATTAAATTTCCCCAAAATAGAATTGAAATTTAAAAATCTGCCTTTACATATTGCCTTTGAAGGCATATTATCTAGGTATCTAAACATATATTTTTTTATGATTAAATATCCAATGGTTACCAAAAAGGAAAAATCGAGACTAATATCTATCGTCTGGCCTCGCCTTAGCCTGTTATTCAAACAAAGTGCAAAATTGAACATTAGTATCACTTGCGTGACTGAAGGTTGCGTAGCATAATTTTAGATCTTTCACCGGGAATTAATTCGTCCGCCCAGCCCTACTCCAGACCACGTGAAATGTATTTTTAAACGGTCTTTGGCCCATTTCGTGACGATATTTGAATAAGCCGTCAGATTGTGATGCGGCGTTTGTATAACATTATTCACTAGTTATGATTGTAAGATTTACCAGCGGTTTCCAACCTTGGCGGACTGATATTTTCCTTTCAGTTACTAAGATCGTAAAAAAAATAACTTCGAGATTTTACCGGAAATTTGTCGTTTTGACTAAAGTTCGTTGCATTCATCGAAAAAGATTCTCTAAAACAGAAAATCATTATTAGACCTCTAGTTCACTTTAATGTTAAAATCTAAAAAAAAACCGCATTTAATAAAATTATTCTAAATTTTGATTTCAGTCTTTTAGTACTTTTTTTTGAAATGTTTAATTCTTGTCTTTAATTTATTTTGATTGGTCTACCGTAAATTATACAAAGTATTTGAATAAAAAATAAATTTAAGATATACTCAAGTAACAGTGAACGGGGAAGGGAATCTTTGAGGGTTTGTGTGATGAAAACTATTTTTTAAATTGTTAAACACTATACTATGAGTAGGATAGAAAGTGAATAGGACAGTCAGGTCACGTTGAATCTACACATTTGAACATGTCAATTCAAAATTCATGAATTTCTAGACAAGAGCATTTTTGTATTTTTTTCTTTAAAAATGTTCAGTTTTCAACGGGTAAAGTAAAACCAATGTTTAAATTTAGTCCGAGTAGACTATACCGCCATACGAAAATTCTACTTTATGGGTTAGACTTTCAACTTATCACCAATGAAGTTCATTTTCCAAAATGTAATTTCTCATTTTAAGTTTTCCTTCTTCGCGAACAAAAACTCATCCGCAACACATTCTTCCAAAATACGAATACGCAATAATAATAATCATTCCTCTAAAATTTCATTTAGGCTTGGTATGAATCATGCCAGTGGTCATGACAAACCAGGATGTACAACATATGAATATCCTCTCCTTCGGCTGACTGCAGCCAAGGTCAGCAAATTGGACGCGAATCCAATAAAGTGTTCTATTGTCAACACCTAAACATTTCAAAGGCTTCTTCGCTGACGGCGACACAATTAAATAGATACTTGTCTAAGCTTTTTATATTACCAACAATATTATATTATATATATCCTCGTATAATCGTCGAAGACACATTTGATCATGAGGCTACGATAGGGTTACCATACGTCCCGGTAAACCGGGACATGTCACCGGTTTAGAGCCTCGGTCCCGGTTGTTCCGGTTGACCCACCATATGTCCCGGTAAAAGAATAATCATGGTTTTATATTATTGCTAAAATTATGCGAATAATTCGTGCGACGACGTTAGATCACGTTGGCTGACGGTGAAAGTGTGGGGTCAAGGGATGTACTGACAGTTTACAAATATTTTTCCATATTTCCAGTAAGGAATGAAAGACTGAAATACCTTTGTGAGGGAGCTGATGTAATTCATGGTAATTTACAATCTCACTCAAAAACCGTCTTTGTTGCCGGTCATTGAACGTATTCTGAAAATGTGGGAACCATTGAAACGGCGGGGTATTACAAGAACGATTTGTATCACATGCCGTATCGTTGCCTGGTCCCATCAAAAGATCGTAAATGGTTAACTTCATACCGATGCTCGACCATAACTAAAAGTCCCAGAAATATAATAGGCCAATATCGCCGATATGCATCAGGCGATGGAATGATTTATGACTGATGTCTACGGCAATTTCAACCACTAAAATACTACCACGTTTTTTTTATGGGAGTTTTTGTTAGTTTGGGTTAGGTGTATCAAATATTCCAGGTTAAGTACATATGTTGAATCATCAATAACTACTGTAAGACTTTCACTACTGTGGTCAATGAACTAGAAAGTTCAAATCAATACATCATTAGCACAGTGTGAAAATTTCGTTTTTTTTTATAAAATATGTGCCTAATTATAGAACGATTTTTATTTATATAGTTCTGGAATATAACTTAATAAATTATTGTATTATGTTATTTTGTGTGTTTGTATGTGATTTAATTATCAGATTCAAATATAATAATTATAATTTTAACATGGAATACATAATTATATTACAATCTATAAATGTTTAACCTGCGACAATAAACCCAAATAACCATTAAGGAAAACCGTTTAGTATATTGAAAGGGCTAAGTAATATGGCGTCCTGGAGGGTTAGTCTCAAAACGCAAGCGCGATTAGAGACGTCAAACTGACAGCTCCTCTGGCTCGCTAATCGCGCTCGCGTTTTGAGACTAGCCCTGCTAAAAAAAAACACTTGTTGCGGGCTGTTTCAAAGAAAATAAATTATTATTTCGGCCCGAATATCGTAATTTTAAACATTTTTGAACACAAAGATATGTCCTCTTTATGTCCACTACTTACTAACACGTAAGTAGTGAGCATAGAGTCTGGCGTGCTCTTAAATCATTCTGTCTCATCTAACGGCTTGTAGAACGAGAAACACCCCGTGACGTTATAGGATAATCTTGATAAAGTGAATCAATGTACCTATTTAAAAAAAATATAATTGAATTTGCATCTTTATAAAATATCCCTCTGTAATTTTATTTTGACAGTCCATTCATTCAGTCAATAACATATTTACGTTTACAGTTTTGGATAAAACAGGCCAGGCTGACAATACGATTTAAAAATCTTTCCCTTAATTGAATCTTTGAATTGAATCTGAAGTGTTATAACCATAACATAACCAGAATCTGAACCTAATCAGAATATGACCGGAAAATAGTGTCGAGCGCATACCTACTGCAAAGTTCGTCAGTCGAAATAGACGTATTCGTTCGTTGGCCATAATCACGATCGTTGGACATCATGGCGTCTCGCCAAACGTGCATAAATTATCAGGATCTTTGACGAGCTTTCAAAAAGATATTGTTTCCGTGTCGCCATCTTTGCAAATGGCCGCAAAACACACATCAAAAATCAAAATAAAAATTCAAATGCATTATTTACTCCATAAACCCAAGATTATTGCCAAACCTTATTGTGGTACATAGCATAATCAAATTGCTCAAATCAAATCAAATCAAATCAAATTAATCAAATCAAAAAGGTATAACTAACAAAGACCACGTTATTAGAATGCAAAGTTTTTCATGAAAACGATGATTTTTGTTGCGGTCCTTGCGGTAGGTAGTTGGCTATGTAACATTTTGTTACTTTTGAGATAATAGTATTGGAAAACGTATCAATACAAATAAATGGACCATTAGAATCCACAATCGTTGTATTGTTTTTTGAACTTAGATTGTCGAAAAACTAAAAAAAATTATGCTTAATAGAAACAGTGACTGTCCATAACCCAGCCAGCTACATCGAAGGACGTAATCCTTGATTGTCCAGCCGATTTGCAAAATAGTTACTATAGACTGCAAAAAATAATTACTATTTGCAAAAACCTCGCAAATGTGGTTCTTTCGTTTTTTAGTATAAACATCAACTTTCAGTACTTTTTAACTAACAATTTTTAATGTAAGAGAGGATGAAAGGTTAACTCAGCTTATCGCCCTCACATCGAAAGTTTGAATGTTAAAAGAAATGGGTATATTTTCGCCTATAAACATTAAAGTAATTACTATCAATTTTATAATATTGTTACTTTTACAGTAAATTAATTATTTGGTTTTATTTTGTTTTCTTGTTTTCGTGTTATTTATTTCTTGTAACATATGTTTTTTGAAAAAATATAAATAAAATGAGATAATTTTATTTTCACGAAACAAACTATTATATATTATATCTCTCTTCGCGGATGAAGTTTTCTAATAACAATGGGAATACGATCCGTATCAGCGATATGCTACGATTTTAGTATTTATAGTGAATAATTGACTAATTTTCGTTAACAAAAACTCAAGAAATAAAATAACGATTGGGACCCACCTGCTCCGTTTGTTTTATCACTTGGAGTATCCTAAAAGTAGGTAAAGTAAAAAATATATTATTATTATTGTAACAAAGATTCTCTGAAATAAAACGTCTTAAGAAATTTTATATAATAACACATACATATGTATGTAATATGAAATAATTTTATTAGACGTCTTCATGTTAATTTATGAAGAAGCATATTACCAATTTTGCTGAAACAGGATTCATAACAATAAATAATAATTCATTTAATTCAAATAGAATAGATAAATTTTATAAATTCACTGAATGACCAAAGTTCAATCTCAATTAACTTATGTTAATAAGAATAATGCCGATTTGATTACTGTAAAAAATAAGCGTTATAAACTAAGGTTGCGATTTCATACCCGAGTTCATAAGTTATTAAGTCGAATCAATTTGTAATACAAAACCTGGTACAAACAAAAACCTGGTGTTATTATAAGTTAACATAAAACTCAAACTATTAGGAATTGTTTATAGTTACTTCAGTAGTACAGTTATAAACTAAGGTTGCGATTTCATACCCGAGTTCATAAGTTATTAAGTCGAATCAATTTGTAATACAAAACCTGGTACATACAAAAACCTGGTGTTATTATAAGTTAACATAAAACTCAAACTATTAGGAATTGTTTATAGTTACTATCAGTAGTACCTTTCTTTCTCGTTTAGTTTGAACGTGATCCACCGAGGCTTTTTTCAAGGTATTCCTAATTCTATCGGCATTATCTGTAGATCGCTTTATTTTGGATGTAGCATTGCCGTGCGATCCTTTTTCTAACTTTTCGACCCCCAATGCGAACTTGTCTTCGTTGCGTGGACTACATTTCGTTTCATTTAATTTCATGGTGTAGCCATAATCTTTGAACGTTTTTACTTCATACATTTGGAGCTGGACCTGGCCCTCGCCAATGCTTTTATCGGGGCCGATGCTGGTTTGAGTAGGGACGCTTTTACCGGCTTCGCGGTCATACTTTTGCCATTTTTCTCGATCTTTGCCTTCATCGCAAACTCCCACTAAGGCATTTCCTTTGTCATGTTCATCATCTGCTCGGAAAGCCGCTGTACAAGCTGGTTACAAAAAGTTGTTAATTTACTACACTTCACGAACAATTTATTTATAATACTGTCATATTAACTTTTTCTACTAACACAAGAATTATAGATGAAACGTATTTTTTTAACGGAATAAATAAGTTTTAGTTGCTATTCGTTTTGAAATGACTTTTAAGTTATCTGGTAACAAAAACACGAATGTGGATAATGTAACCACTTCTTTAGTAAAAAAATTGGTCTATTTATTTTTGATGATTCATCAATACAATTTATAATATAATACTCCTTACTTTTATCCGATACGACATTTGCTGATGCTTGTACTCCAACTTGTATTTTTGCCTGCAATGGTATTTCCACATTAAATACCAACGATTGCAATATTATAAAAAATAAAAGAAAAATAAATAAATAAGACACAATAAAAGAAAAAAATAAACGTATGTTAGGATAGGTCACTCTATACATATTTTATTATTAATTTTATTAATATTATTTATTTTTTTTATTTTTAATTAATACTTTATAAATAATATATCTTGATTTAGTTCGAACACGTGAATATAACACAAATAACTCTTCAAAATTACGCTACGAATTAAATATATACCAGGTATGACTACATATGAAATAAAAATATCTAAAATTACCTTGTCTTTGGTTCCAACTAAAAAAGTAGGAAAAAAAGTAAGATTAGTAATAAAATATTCTTATATTATTGCGTAGTCGTTAAGTAAATTAATATTATATGAAACGATTTTTTGTTATTACAGTTTTAGATCAATTATGTACAAATATTTTTTTGGTAATCTATTTAAAGTATATTTTTAGGGTAGTCTAGGTTAGAATTGAAATGTATAGCGACATAATTATTGTTATCATTGTTTTTTAAAAGTAGATGCTTTGGGCACTAAGCAATAAAACATTTTTCGTTTGCAGTCAAACATACTGTATGAATGGGACGTTCCTTACTGGCGTTTGAAAACGTTTGCCTGAAAATCTATTCTAATTTCAAATAAATTGTCAAAACAAGCAAATTTCTATTTTTTCTAACCTCCAACGTTCGTATAACTTTTGATTAGAAGTCGTAGGTACCGACACTTTTTTATTGTTTTTTTTCTATATTACTATATTTTATACTACGTAAGGAATCTAAGCAAACGCTCATTTGTAATGTCCTGGTAGTTTACTAAAAGTATGATCATTTGTCCGCGATGTTGAATAAATTAAGTAGCGCGTTAGGGATAATAGAAACGCCTCCATCGATATGACGACATACTTCTCGAAAAAGCAACGCCGATTCCAGGAAGACCTACAGGATGTTCCGCTGCCGGCGAGGCCTCACAGCAAGCTGAAGGCCTGCACGTCAGTGATGGACTCCCGAGCTTGGGCCGCCCACCCCGCTGACAGGAGCGATTACCTCCTAGACCTGATCAAACGAAATGATAAATGTCCCGATTCAATACCAACCGAGGTCATTATAGACACCCTCGTCGCGGATAAGACCGAAGAAATCAATGCTTTGAAGGAATTGGAACAAATCATCGCGACTTACGAGAGTCTCAATTTGACACCAGAGCAAAGGGCGTTTGTCGATAAAGCGGTCAGTAAAAGTCATTTCTATTACGGTTAAGCCTTCATAAACCGATATTATTGTATTCTTTATACCGGTACCAACCAAAATTATGATACGGATTGTAGACCGTATTAGTGTAGACCCATTTACACATTCATATCTAGGCACCATATCGGATAAAATACAGAGAATGTTAAATTAGAAAACCTTACTTTTTCGATTTGATATTTTGTGATTTAAATCAAGGTCTGGTAATGTTTATCTTTATTGAAACAGATGTTTTATTTTATTTATAGCGAACAGAGCATAAACTTATAGCAATTTCGTATGTGCTAGATGTATGTTTTATAGTGACTCCCTTTTTCTCTGGATCCACCACCAATGTGGGTTACTAAAACTAAAATAGCGGTAACCTTATTAAAGCTATAATATCTTTCTTTGCAGCTAACTAAGAAGTTAATTTCTGAGAAAAAATATACAAGCAAAGTGGAAAGAATTAAAAATAAAATAGGCAATAAAATAATATGTTCAAATGGTGTATTAATAATATGTAATAACACACCAATTAGACATATTTTAGTAATGTTATAAAGCGATGGGTCTAAGTTTTTGTGAGAAAAACTCGTATGGACGAAGACACTAATAAAGGCGGCGCAGGTGGCGAGAACAGTATTACAATGAGTTTTTGCTTCCACTTGAGCGCCTTTATCAATCCTTATACCAATATCGCCAACTTCTTTTTAATCCGTATGTGGTACATCTCAGCATTTTGTACCTATTTATATTATATTTAGGACGCTAGAGAGTGCGTTTTCTGATTGGGACGGGACACAAAGCAACTTATTATTATTTATCACTTAATACGTGCTGTCAACCTGGTCGTTATAATATTATGTAATAAAAATCATAATCTTCCAGGGAAATAATTCTCTTTTTGTATTCTCACAGAGAGGAAAAATAGCGAATCCCGAAAAAGTTTCGGATGAGGACGGTTCCTCCAGAACCGGCTATGGCACTGCTAGATCCGGACCATCTACTGGTAACCCCTAAAACCTATTTACTAGTGTGGAACTGTAATAGATGGTATTTTTTATGTACTGGTGCAATGACTAACCTATACTCAAATTGGGGAATTTCCCACGTCATGGTTTCCTTTTTGCCTCGGCGAGTTTCTCTTTGAAATCTCTTACCTATCTGTGACTCAAAAGCACTAGTATTGACGTCACCATATTATTATGTGAATTTTATAGATTGCAGGAAATCCACTTTTTTACGGGAAACAATTTATAGTATTTGTGCACATTTTTTTCACAATCGTCCCGAACGTGCTGTATTTTAAATTGCAAATATTTAATCCTTATTAGGAATGTCATTATTTTGTATTTATATCGTATAACTATTTTAACCGTTATTCTAGAATTTTAGTCATTGTTCATAAATTATATGAGGAAATAGCTGCAATGCGGCTCTTACATATGTATTTAGGTAAAACTATGGAGTGATCAAATGTACCTAACAAAATAAATTAACTTGTTATGTCATTACTAAATAGATTGTTATGAATGGACTTCCTTAGTGCTGTATTATTTTATTATGTTCTTAAGCACATTCGATAAATCAGGCGGATTTGCAACCGATTGACTCTAGAAAGTCATTGAAAGTTATACAAAATTAAAAGCCAATTTTAAATAATGAAAAAAACGTGTCCAACACATTATCATATCTTACATTTTTAGCAAAAGGAAAAACCAAAAGTATTTAATAATGCAAAATCGCATTAAAGGAATCGGTGAAGGTATTTGTGTCTCTAATATATTTGCAGTAAGCCGCGAGTACAGTTGCATAGCTTCATAAGTTTTTTTAATAATTACATATAATTTATTAAGTTTTAAATTTTAAAAATGTTGTATTTGTTCAATCTACCTATATAGCTAGGCAGCGCTTGTACTATGTAGACTTAGGATTTAAAATACTCTGAAATTATTAAAAATTAAGACAATTATTAAATTGTTAAAAATTAAGACAGAATAAAAACTTAAATAAAAAATAAAAATAGTGTTAAAATATCAATTTGTGTAATTGTGTAACATATAAATTGTAAGAAATAGACAATAAATATTAAATGAAATTAGTAAGGCTCATTGAAGACTTACCTAATTAAATAGTGATGATAGTTTTACTATATGCATAACAAATTTACTATTAATCAATTCAAGAATTTTGCGGGTAAAATTTAACGCTTTTAATTTTAAAAGAAAATATAATTTATAAAATCAGTTAACCAATAAATGAAGAAACTCATACACTAAGAATACTACACACCCACACTGACAATAGAACTTTGCGGACACTCATTTTACAAGTATAAATCACCGTTAGTATAGTGGTAGTTTACCCACACTAACGGTATAATATGGGGTTCTAGGTTCAAATATTATTTTCGGATGCATTAGTGTTTGTCTTCTCTAATTTTAATATGAAATAATTTACCAAAATCTTGTTAAAATAAATACTGCTAAAATAAATATTTATAAATAACAATATTTATATTACAGCAATCCTAATAAAAAATAAACTAATAATAATATTTATCAACACTTTTTTTTACAGGTAAACCGGATACACTTTCAATAGAAAAACTTAAAGTTTACTTACTAAATAAAGACAAGCACATCGCAGAAATTCATCGACAGGTTCACGTCATTCACACGGCAATTACAAGCGACTGTGGCCTGCGCGAATACATTTCCTACCCGGTAATCACTCAGACTAATGGCGAACGGCTTTATGCATAGTCGCTTCAGTTAGATGCTAACTCGATTGCCTGTGCATAAGGCTAAAAAAATGTTTACATAGAGCGGCAATAAAGAGCTAACTACATTCGTACCATAACACACGCATATAGAACATTTGACCGTGAACCGCGCGTCAGGAAATCATGACTCATAACTTTGGACCTAATGTGTCGTGTCTATCTAAATGACCTTCCTAAGCCAGAGTCGTGGTAGTCAAGTAGTTTACTATTAACCCGAAACCTCACAGTCATACCATTTTTAACGCTTCAGTACCGTTCAGACTCTAGCGCAAGCAAATTTGGCTTAGTTGAGTAAGGCCCAAAATAAGTGTATACCTTTTAAAAACAAAAAAAAAATACACAAAATGATTGCGCCAATTTTTTTGAACCTCTTGACGATAACGGCTGAAGATGCAATTTTTTGTATGTCTAATAGTTCGAACTAGCGACGCGGAAAACGTCGAAACTGTAATTTAATCATACGAGTTTTTGATGTGTAAACATTTATACATGGGGTGGCATGCATTTCGATTTGGTATTATCTGTCAGTGACGCTCTGACGTCAGAGTAAGTCGATAGCATCGTACAAAATGTGTCAAATCGAATTTTCGCACGGCTGAAATTTCGTATTTAAATCGAGTTTGCTCTTTATGAACGGATTACGCGACGAACCAGCCAGTGTGAAACACAGAATGACTTAACAAAAATTGTGAGTCCCGGCGATCGCACTTTTTTTCCAACAGCTTCGACTTTAAAATATTTAGTATGTGGGATGTCGTATTATTTCAGTAAATAGGAAGGAGGCGGAACCCACCACCCCCCGCCGTCATACCTAACCCGCTCTCCCCCGTCCCCCGTCCCCCGTCTATTATACAAGCCTACTCGCCTCAGAATCAATAAATGTTGCGGTAACTTATTAGCTGAATTAATTTCGGTATTTTATTAAAAATACTCAAAATGAATTAAGTTCAATAAATGTTTTCACACAATTAAAAATTACATAATGAAGCAATTATCGATGCGCGCACGATCATAAAGTGAACATCTTCGAAGCCAACTTACCGTTTGAAGATAGAATTGCAAAGCCGTTCCATACAAAATGTATGAGAAAAATAATTTTCTTTATAATTTTAGTTTTAATAGTTATTCTGCTAGTCGGGGCGGAGACAAATCCAACAAGCCGCAGATTATAAAAATCGGTCCAGCCGTTCTTGACTTATAAATGGTGTAACTAACCCGACTTCGTTTTATATATAGATAGATTATTTTCTTCCGGGCGAATAATATAAGACATTGTCGATATGTTGGCATGCAAAACCCTATTCAGTTATAAACGACACGCATTTTCCGCTCCATTATAATAAAAAAAAAGATTTGTCTGGAATCGAAAAAGAAAAAGGGGTTAAAAAAACCTAAAATTAAAAATCTAATAAATAATTAAACGAAAAGCCTAAGAAGTTTATGATAAAATAAAGACTAGACACCTAGAAATGTTATGCGGTGAAGGAAAAATGGGAAGTAAATTACAATGTTTTTTTTATTGACCGCAAATATGTGAATTATGCATTGTGGTGTGTAGTTTGTTACTAGGAGGCTCATAGACGCTTTGTACGAGTCTAACAATATGGCTGGGCACATTTCGGACGTTCGCTTCTCTGGCAGATAGAAAACCTTTTTATTGCCGCTCTATATTAGCAGAATATTGGTTATGACATCGGTGTGTTATATTTTTGCTAAATAATTTGTTTTACTTTCAACAGCCAGAAATTCCCGATGATTTGGAAATTTATGAGAGAATCCTCAGGAAAATTCACGTAATACGAACCTTTGTAAACGGCGTAGGGGGTGGCGAGTTAGTTGAGCGAGTAGAAGCGACTGTTGGCATTGGCGGTGCAGTTGAACACTGCGTCCCGGATATCTCATCAGCGCCAGGCGGAAGTGGAGTACCAGCTATTTGTTCCGGCAATGAAGACCAACAGGAATACCAGCCAATGCAGACAAAAGAGAATGAGGGTCTAAAGAGACGGTCGATTGAAATATCTACCGGGGAATCTAATAAGCCATCGGATCTAGCGCCGAGATTGGATGGTATTCCCATAGCCCAACTAAAAGCACAAATTAATTTGCTACAAAATGAAAATGAGAGACTTGAAGAAGCTCTTGATTTGAATACACATAAAAAAGATTTTGATTTGTTAAATCTAGAAAATGGAAAACTTAGGTTAGGCCTTAATGATTTAAAATATGCATATGATAATTTAGACATACAATACCATCAAGCTAGAAGAAAACAGGATTTGATGCAGATTAAAATCTACGAAGTATATGGGCTTGAAGATGAGTTGAAACGATTAAAAAGAGATAATCGAGACAAAAAAGACCTTTTAGCTTTGCAAGCAATTCATGTTAATGCTTTTAAGGATGAGTTAGAGTGTAAATGTTGTGATCTGCGTAATATATATAATGAATATCTATATTTAAAAGATAAAGCAGAAAAAGATAACGCAACAAGTAAGAAAGAACTTCAAGCGTTAAAAGCTACCATTGCTAAACAAAAATGTATAGTCTCCGATAATGAAGATGAGATCAAAAGACTCCTTAAAGAAAGGGACACACTGCTGACCCAACGAGAAACTGAGGTAAGAGATTTTTTTCTAATGTGATCATTCCGCTAAATATCTTGAAATTAAATAATGTTAATATACCCTATATTAACTTTATGCGCATAAATAAGTAAATAGCATGCTAATTTTAACATAGTTGTAAATTACTGTAGGAACAAATTACCAAAATTATTACAGCTTACCACCATCTCTTTTCGATTTATGTTTCAGCGTGTAACGGCTCTCAAATATGTATGAAATGTAGGAGAAATTAATTATGTTACTTCGCTTGGAGTGCTCAATAAAACTTTTTGTTTGTACATTTTAGCTTGGCCAAACTGATAATTTGATCGCTGAACTAGCATTAAAAGGGAAACAACTTCTAGAAAACGATAAACAACTAAAGGAACTCGACAAACTGAAAACAGATATTTTTATACTAAAAGGTTTGCTTGATTCGGCTGATTTAGAGAAGAAACATCTGTTTTCGGAAATAAAAGATAAAGATAAAATGTTAAAAAATGCTGAAACGAGGTTCAACAGTGTAGAAGGTAAATAATACTACGATATTTATTACATATTCTCATGTTTTTTTTTCTTAATTGATATTTTTATAATATTGTATTTCCTTAAAATAATTTTTGTCTCATCAGATGAAATGAGAGCCGAACTTGAAAGTGAGAAAGCTGCAAACGATAATCTGAAATCACAAGGCGCTGATCGACTTAAACAAATCCAAGGGCTGAACAGGCTAAGGCAAAAGTCCGAGGAAAATGCTAATCTATTTAAAAAGCAAAATATTGACATGAGAGTTGATTCGAAAAAACTTTTAGATCAGATATCTTTGCTGAAAGACAAGGAACAATCTTACGAAAATCTGAAAGTTACTCACACATGTATGTGTCTGGAAAAGGAGCTATTAGAAAGTGAAGTGATATCCAAGATTGTTGAGATGAGCAAGACTCAAAGCGCCCTCTCATTAATAGAGAATCAAAATGAGTTTCTCTTGCAAAGAATTGCGGAACTAGAAGATCAAAAGATGGAATTGACAAAACAAGTAAGAATATCAAAACTTGTAAGATTTATTTGGTCAATTACATATTTTATCGTATATAAAATGTTTAGGTTCTTACTTTTTTGTTATTGCTAAATGAATATGCAAAAAAAAAATGGTATTCTACCTAACAGTTGTCGGCTCGATCCTCACCAATGGGAGAGTGAAAATAGCCTGCCTATAATACGAGCTGCTTTCATCCCCAGCACGGCAAACATGGCTTAGTTGAGCACGGCCCACCATTTATTACACAAGACCTAATTCATATACATTTTTTATGTTGATTAAAAAATATATGTAATTTAAGGTTTAGATGTAATAAAAAAGGTTTGTATGAGGTTATGTAATTTATCGCCTGCACACAGGCGACGAATTACCGCGCGATATATTTCATATATAATAAGTAAAATATCGCACGGTAATTTATCGCCCGTGACAAGTCCTGAGTCGTTTCGTTGCCACGTTCAAAATGTTCAATTTTTCAAAATTTCAATAAAAATCTAGTTTTTTTTTGCGGATAGCCAATGTTCATCTTTTTCCTGTTTTTTGCTACATATTTTAGTTTATTATATATTTTTACATTCACAAGCTGTGTGTTATAATATTTGCAGCTAAACGAGTTGTTAGAAACTGCTCCATCGCCTGAAATTTTGGACAGACTTAAGGAAGAAGTGGAAACCTTCAAAGCATCTGCTGTTAGTATTGCAACTTTTCTGCTGATATCTTTACTTTTTATCTCGAGTTTTCTTCCACTGTGTATAGTTAACTATTTCCCTTTTTTCCACGTTGAAGTATTTTGAAGGAAGTTCTAGTATTTTGAAAAAATAATTTATTTTTTACGGTAACGGAATTGTTGCCCTCATAAAGAATGAAAAAACATTTGGAGTGAAAAACTTAAAGACGTAATCCTGTCATTTCTCTATACAAAAGTTGTAGTATAGTAACTCTTTTTTTAATACAAAATAATAATTCGTATATCGTTTTATCACATACTTTATCAACGTTAAGATAGAATAAAGAAAGGTTTCTACTTTGTCTAAAAGATAAGTACCTCAAAAACTCGTCTGTATCAAAACTTTAGACGTAAATATTTGATTAACTGAATACCAGAAACAAGTAAAAAAAAAGATGTAAATTTAATTAAGTTTATTAAAATATGATGTCTTTAAGAATTATTCTATTCTAAGTAAAGCACTATTTTTCTGTGAAAATATCATGTCTCATGAAGTTTAGCTAAACTAAACAGTTGTTAGATGAAATAGAATGATTAAAGACCATTGCCAATAGGCATCGGGAAGAGCCCTTTTATGTTATAAAACAGTTCCATTTCAATTTAATCAAAATTTTTAGACTATTTAGCTAGTATTTAACTTTCAGGCGGTTACCTCTTATGGTTGTCACTTAGTACATATCTGTAATATGTCACTTTTGTATGTTTTAAATATTTCTTTTTTGTACATACAATCTAATACAAAACATTTTTTCGTCTTAGCAACTCGCAAGTACTCTACCAGATGAAGCCCGAAGGAGATTGGAAGAGGAGAATGCGGAAGCTGAGAGGCTAAGAAAAGAAAGAGAAGCGACAGGACAAGAGCTGGTAAAAATAATCGTACTATTATTCATTATCTTTATATTTAATTTAATAATAATAAAAACATGGTACACTATCGTAAAAACCATTCTTTATTAGGCTGTACCTCACTGTATTACGAAATTAGCATCGCTTATGAACTAATTCAATTCACCTGCGGCTATTTTAAAATGATTTTTAAATGTATTTCGAAACCAGATCCATCAAAACGTTGAAGTCGGCGCAAATGGTTTATAGGTTTATACTGAGTTGCATATTTTCTGACAAGCCAAGGACTATAATAAAGTGCCTAAAATTCGTAGTTGGGAAAGTTTTTTTTGTAGTTCACCTAATTTAAGAGTTTGACAAAGTGTGATCGAATAATACTTATACATTGTGCCAATCATATAAATATTTAAAAATATTTTTTGTTTTTTTTTGCTCCTTTTTTCGTTTTCCTTCCACCACTCATTTGAACATATGAACAAAACTCTCATAAATCATTGGCAATTTTAAAGGTAAAACTTCAATATGTCTATCCGAAAGAGTTTGATGCACTGAAAGTTTCTATCTAACCTTATTCATTGTAAACTAGTAGCTGAAAAAGAAAAATCCGAGCCATAAATACCAATACTATATTGTTTATTATAGTTTTTCAATCTTTAGTCTCAATATTAATAAACAAAATTTGCCTTGTGGTATAATTAGTCAACAAATAGTAAAAAAAAAAATATAATCTTTGCATGTTCAATCGTCTTAATGTTAATTATTTAATAAATATGTGACAGAACACGTTTCCCATTTAGCAACAACGAGTGTTGGACGAGGAGAAACAAATATCTGAAAGGCTAATAAATGAGAGGGAAAATGCAGAGCAATACCAGAAGGATAAAGATGAAAGGAGACAGCGAGAAAAGTCTCAATTATTACACGATTCAGAAAGAGAAAAAGAAGGCTTGTTATGTAAAACGGATGATGGGCGATTAGTTAAAAAAAGCTACATCATTAGTGAATTAGAAAACTTAGGAAATATGGACGAAATAAAAAAAGAAATTGCAGTGAAAGATAATAAAATTAAACTCATGGATGATCATATTAATGATCTCAAAAAAGAAATTGAGCAATTACAGAATGAAATGGACAAATGTTTAATTGCCACTAGAGAATGTCAAGGGCTTGCAAATAAGCTTGGTATGGAATTTTAATACCATTAAATGCATCTATTCATTCATATTGTACCGTTATATTGAAACCATTTAATTTTTGGTTTTCGAGAATCGTGACCACCTATTTCATTATACTGATAAACACTTTATTTGACACGCAAAAATAACCATCAACCATCCATTTTTAAATTGATCTTTATAACTATACCGATTCCTTAGTATTTTTTTTATAAAATTAAGGAAATTTGTGTTATATTAACTCATCAAGTTCTTTGCTATTCAAATAAAACAATCAACAAACTACATCAGCTAATATTTCACTTTCTGAAATGAATTTTTAGTCACCAATAACTTTTTAGGAATAACAGGACCTTGAAATTAACTATATTAATGTGAAAGGAGTTAACAATATATTGCTCAAAGTATGTCAACAATCCAAGCTGTAAAGGTTGTTGGTGATTCAGTTTTAGTTTTCAATCATAGAAAATCTAATTATTGAGTTCGACCTTCTATAGTATCATCAGAGGATTGCTTTCATTCCGACTCAATTTGGTCCTGATACTGGGGACTCCTGATGTGGGGATGTGGTTTTCACCACATTGACCCACATCGTCGTCTAGCATAGGTACGAAGTGAGTAGATTACCCTAAATTATCATGTCTATCGCTAACAGCGAATCAGGCAATTTCACCATGCGACACCTATTTTTACGTAAAAAGTAACATTTTTACTATTGCCTTTTCTGGATTAAATTTCTTAAAAAAAAAGTATGATTTATTCTCTGATCCATTCCTCCTTCCCCCCCATCTCCGAATCGAATTCAGAGATGGGGGGACCATCTCCGAATTCGATTTTCCAAATAACCAAATTTTTCAATATATTTTGGTAAAAGCATATTTATATATATTATTTTCATTTACAAAACATATTTGACTTTTTAACTTAATTATTTTGCAGGAAGTAATCTAAACAATGAAATCATTGACTTGAAAAATGAAAATAAATATTTGCTGGAAGAAATGGCTCTGATGCAAGCTAAGCTTAAAGACTCACTCGAGGCATCAGAACTAAGTACTGCTAAAGCCGCACAGTTAGCCGAAGAACGAGATAGAGTTCAAAGGGATTTAAATTGTATGGAGAAAAATTTGTTGAAAATTCAAGCAAGAAAGGCCATTCCTGATATGGATACAACAGCTAGTATATCTGATTTAATTAAAAAGGCAACAGATGCTGCAGAATTGGAAGAGAAAAAAGCAAAGGAGTTACAAAATGATCTAGAAAGGTCCAAACAGGAACTAGGAAACTTGCGTGATGCAAATAAAAACCTCATGGACGATTTCGCAAATATGCAAAAAGAACTAGAAAGAATAAATAATGAAATGGAATCCCTTAAAAAAGACTTATTCTCCGCCAACGGCAAAGCAGAGGAGGTAATAAACAATTTGGAATCCAAGGAAGATGAACTTCAATATGCCAAAGAGATGGTAGACATTATGAATAAGGAGAAGAATTCTGTCAAGGATCAATTAAAATCATTAAAAGAATCGAGTGATGCTATGGACGGGGAAAAAATAACATGGCATCTGATAAAGCTGAAATGTATGAAGATTTTGAAAGAGCCCAAAGAAAGATGAGAGAAGCTGCAAAAGATATTGAAAATTTACAAGACGATAACAAAAGTATGAATTCTCAAATTGAAAAACTAAAACAGCTTTTACAAGACGCTGAAAGTTCTATAGAAAATCTTACCAAAGGTAGTGATGATCTTAAAAGGATACATTCCAAACTAGCTAAAGAAAACGACCGAATGAAAAGTGCACAGCAAAATCTTGAATCTGAATTATTGGATATGAATAGAAACCTAGCAGGTGCGAAAAGTAAAGAAGGCGTCGCTTTAAATGCAAGTGAAAATTATGAAAATGAGCTTAGAAAGCTAAAGGCTAAACTTGATGATCTAGATTCTTTAAACAAACAACTTGTAGAAGATAAAAAAGGTTCGGAAAATAGTCTAGATTACTCTAGATGATGTAAAAGCAGTTTTAAAAGTGGCTCAAGATAAATATCAAGAAGCTCAAGTACATAATGCGGAATTAGACAAAGCAAAAAAACAACTAGCTTATGCAGACCTAATAGGTGAAATATTACAAAAGGAAAAGAGTGCTCTGGATGACAAAATTAATGATTTAATAAATACGGTAAATACATGACAGTAACAACAAAAATGCACAAAATGAAATCATTGACTTGAAAAATGAAAATAAATATTTGCTGGCTCTTTAGCTTTTTTAAGCTTAGCTGGCTGGATGCAAGCTAAGCTTAAAGACTCACTCAGGGCATCAGAACTAAGTACTGCTAAAGCCGCACAGTTAATCATTAATTTTGTCATCCAGAGCACTCTTTTCCTTTTGTAATATATCAGCTATTAAGTCTGCATTAGCTAGTTGTTTTTTTTCTTTGACTAATTCCGCTTAATGTACTTGAGCTTCTTGATATTTATCTTGAGCCACTTTTAAAACTGCTTTTACATCATCTAGATTCTAGACTATTTTCCAAACCTTTTTTATCTTCTACAAGTAGTTTGTTTAAAGAACCTAGATCATCAAGTTTAGCATTTAGCTTTCTAAGCTCATTTTCATAATTTTCACTTGCATTTAAAGCGACGCCTTCTTTACTTTTTGCACCTGCTAGGTTTCTATTCATATCCAATAATTCAGATTCAAGATTTTGCTGTGCACTTTTCATTCGGTCGTTTTCTTTAGCTAGTTTGGAATGTATCCTTTTAAGATCATCACTACCTTTGGTAAGATTTTCTATAGAACTTTCAGCGTCTTGTAAAAGCTGTTTTAGTTTTTCAATTTGAGAATTCATACTTTTGTTATCGTCTTGTAAATTTTCAATATCTTTTGCAGCTTCTCTCATCTTTCTTTGGGCTCTTTCAAAATCTTCATACATTTCAGCTTTATCAGATGCCATGTTATTTTTTTCACATTCCATAGCATCACTCGATTCTTTTAATGATTTTAATTGATCCTTGACAGAATTCTTCTCCTTATTCATAATGTCTACCATCTTCTTGGCATATTGAAGTTCATCTTCCTTGGATTTCAAATTGTTTATTGCCTCATGTCATATGCGTACATGTCATATGTATTATGACATGTACGCATATGACATTTGTGTATGTGTATGTATAGGAAGGCGTTGCTGAATTAAATAGCCTGAATAAAGATTTGGAAGATACTCAGGAGAAATTAGAAAAACAAGTAGCCATATTAAAAGAAGATGCCTCAAAAGAAGATGAAATAAAAAGGCTGACAGATCGTCTACAACAAGCTGAACATCAAAAAAACAAATACGCAAACAATTTAAAAGAATACAAGAAAGCAGCGGAATCGAAACCGCCTGATCTAGCAAAAGCTGAAGCTGATTGTGCTGAAAAATTAGCAGCTCTAAAAGCGCAATACGATGCCAATATCAAACGGATGAAAAAAGAACATGAAGAAGGAGTGAGGCGTTTACAACAACTACACGATGAAGAGCTCAATGACATGGAGAGGAAATACGAAAATGAAGTAGAAAGTTTGCATAAGCAACTCGAGGGTAAAGGCATAATTCCGGTAAGTTTTAGTACTTTCCATTATACCTATGTATGTTTATATTAAATCATTACTCGTCATGTATAAACAGTAATACTAGGTCGCCGCAGTCGCTCGCATTTTGCTTCGCTGCAGCACATATTAGAGCGAAGCGATTTACTAAAATTTTCTAAATAAAATTTAGTCTGTGACAATAACTTTTTAACGACGGGATAGATTTTGATAATTTTCTATAATGAGGTATTTGAAATCTCTTTGATACAAATGCACAAAAAAAATTCATCCGGAAATCAACAGCATAACTTTTTAACGACGGGATAGATTTTGATAATTTTCTAAAATGAGGTACTTAAAATATCTTCAATACTAATGTACAAGAGAATTTCATCGGGAAATTGAAAACATAACTTTTCAACGAATGGATAATTTTCTAAAATGAGGTTCTTGAAATCTTTTATATACAAAAAGAGAAATTCATTTTTGTATATAAAATTCAGGAACACAATTTTCATTCAATGAATCTTGTTCAAGTTCATCAGTCATTATTTCTCCTTCACTGACATATCGTAATTGTCAGTGAATTGTCGTACAATTTAAAATAAAATTCGATTAATTATTTTCGAATAAAAAATTTTCAAAAAAGCGCGTGACTTTTTTATAATGGATATTCCCATAGACAATTTTCTTTTGACCCCAAAAATTTTATTTTTGACAATATTTAAAATCAAGCTCCGTCACGACCTTCACTTTTTCATGTAGATTCTCTCAAAATCAAAAATTTTTCAAATCGGTCAAGGAATGACCAAGTTAGCCCGTGACAAAGTTCTAATTGGAGTCTCCTTATGAGAGCTTCGCTCGCTACGCTCGCTTCGCTCTAACAATAATCATTTGAGATAATGGCGGTCTAGTTATTAGGATGTTTTTATTTACCCAGCGGTCATTAGTTCGAATCCGCTGACTTTATAATAATTTAAATAGAAGAGAAATAAAGCAATAATTGTGATTTAATCACCAATCATTTTTTTAATTATTTACTAATTAAACGCAATTTAAATATTGTGTATTATATATGTATATTATGTATTTATGACGAAGAAAATAATTATGGTGACTTTTCACCTACGTTTTGCACTGTGTCCCAATGGGTAAAGTTATTCAAGCTAGGAAGACATTAATTATTGGATAAAAACCTGCCACTGAAAAAAATGATACACAAACTAAAATTCTCAGCAGAAAACCCTCGATATACAAAACACCAATTAGATGGTACGTATGCCACTCAACTTGCCAGGCAGTAGTGTTTCGTATATTTTAAAACCTAGTAAAAATAATTATGAACAAAGTCAGTGTCCTCCGGGTACGAAGTATGCTCACAATAGGAAAAAACGAACGAATCGCTGTTGCAGGGGAGTTTCTAGACATATGCACATATTTGAATGGAATTGGATTGGAAGTAACGTAACCTGTTATGATACCTGGATTAATCGCCATGCTCTCTAGGCCAAACAACAAAGCATGCAGAGACAAAGATGTGGCACCTAAGCACCCCTTAAATTCAAGATTGTTCCTAGTGCCAGCATGATTACAGCCCTCAGGTTCTGGGATGGTGATGGAATTATCTTTTTTAATTTATGCCGCAAAAACTACCACATGTTTTTATTACTCATTGCGTTCATATAATGGTAAGATTGAATGCAGCTAGCATTCCAAGATTTCTCTCTCTCACACACACATCGCAGGCATAGGCACAATTTCTTGTAGCCCGTCATTGGTTATTTATTCTCTTATGTTTCAACCTGGAAAACTTACCTTAGGCCTGTATCAAGCGGAAAACGCAACTTGAAATCTATATTATTTGTTAACATTCTAGAAAGTTGTCCCCGAGAAGGACAAAACCCAGGAAAAAAGAGAGAAGAAGGGCAAAGTTGGAATATGCAAATGCACTCTCGATGATGCCTTTGGAATTCCATGTTCGGGTGACAAAACATCTGATCCCTCGGACGCTGAAGATCTATATGTTAAAGAAATCTCTTACAAGATATTGGACATTGGTCTGGATGTTAGTATCTGCTTATCAGGTTAACCACTATACCTAAAATCAACTGAATAACAGATTTTTGACATGTGTTGCTTTAATAATAATAAAAAAATGACCACCGAAAATATAGATTGGTTTCTATTTTTAATAGGTCACCATGATTTTTTTTCCACGTTCGGTCGTTCCGTAAAACAACCGCATATTGGAGTCAAGTTGTTACCATCCCGTTTCTCATTCACTCGCAAAATGTGGTCCGTTAAGAGGTCCGTTACGAAATGACCTCTAGCTGTACCATATAGCTGACATTCCATCCATGCCACACCATCGCACTTCATTCTGATTCGCACTGATTCGCCATTTCTGATCGTCAGATCTTGCAATTCCTCAGCACAAAAAATGAAAGATTTGACGTTGAGCCTAGATTGCCAGGTGTATTTAAAATCACTACTGTCCTTTAGGGGTTTGATTTATACCAACATAAGCAATAAAAAATGTGAAATAATATTATTATTATATTTGAAGGCACTGAGTCAACAAGAACTGTCGTTCATCCATCGCAAGACGTGTCGATCAATTAAGGATAGAAATGCTAAAAAAATAAAAGGCCAAGCTTTAAATCTTAAGATACAGACATTGGAGTCGAGCCTTATTCAGAAACAACAGCTTTCCCAGCAGAGAAGTAATCATATTTCATTTTTATTCTTTTTATTTCTTGTTAATGAATTTGGTGAATGAATAATAATTACTGTGCCAGCTTTAACCTCTAAGGATTAAGTCAGACGTATCAGTGCGTTATAATTAGCTAGAATGTATGGTTGCTGAACAGTGGCCTGTAAAATTGAATATTATTAAGAACTTACCAGGGTACATGCTCGCATACACGCATACATTCTGTGGGATATGTATTTTTTTTTATCATTTTATGTTATGTGTGTATGTACTGCGATATCCACATTGGTAACGAGATTAAAAAGGCATAAAGGCAGCTCCAATTGTTAATGAAAAATCTAACTAACTTTAAAGCACGTGCATTAGTAAATCATTCGTTAGCTCAACCTTTCCTTGAATATTGCGCTACAGCACAGTTTAAAGAAGCTTTCTAAGTACGCAGTAGGTACCGTAATCAAAGATAAGCCATTAGATATGCCTTCAGTCGTTGTGGGCGGTTTGATAGACCTACAGAATTATTTCACAACTACTAAAATGTCATGGGTGTCATTTAGTAAGGAAACGTTCTGTGAATCGGCTTTTAAATTTATTTAAGGCGTATTTATGATATTGCGTGTATTGAAATTAGCTCCGAATTAGCCAAACCAAATTAGCTTGGTTGGAAATATCATCTAGCTATAATTATAACTTTTTATGAAGAAAAATGTTGGGTTCAATTCTTTTCTTCCTAGAATGGAATTAGCGAATAAAATGCCTTGAGTACTAAGGTATATTTAGCACCTCTCCCCAAACAAAGACTATGTTTTTAAAGGTAAATTGGTAACATTAACTGTCAATACCAGCAATATCACCGGAGCTAGTTCCTTAATATTATAATTGTAATTAGTTATAATTAATTATTTTACGTATGAAATAATAAATAAATGAACGCTTCGGGAAAACCTCCAGCTATGCTAGTCTAGTTCGGCCCCTGCAGGCTGGCTTGCCCACTCTCTGTTGTATTTTTCAAAACGTTTCACCAATGCCTTCCTGTCTGCTGTCCCAGTGGTCCACTTGGAGCGAATCGTCCAACAAGTGCGACAGCGGCTAGAGGAGGCGCGGGTGGTCCTCGGCAGCGGCAAGCAGCATCCTTCGCCGTGCGGTCATCACGGCACCAGGTTGGCTTCGGGGTTGACTTCATTTCTATTTTAAGCTTTTGTTTCGGGTGCAACTGCGCCCAGGCCTGGGCGGATCTGTAGCTGCATATGATCAGTTAATATTACAGATAGAACGAGAATTCCACTACCTATGTAAACAAATCAATACAAAAGTTTTTAGCGACACTGTAAGTTAAAATATGTTTTTCTAGGCCTTAGGAACAGCACATACACCTTTATATTGAGCTCAAGTGCAGCTTTCTCTGATTGCCTATGATATAATTAATGTTTGGGTAAGTAGTCTAGTTTATTTATCGTGTTTCTAATTGTGAGTGAAACATTTAAGAAAATAAATATTAGACATTAGTTTTTTCAATCATTTTTTTTTTACGATACGAAACATGTTTTGTTTCCACTTATTATATGTCCCCGCATGGCTGTCAATTACCGCCAATTAAAAAAAAATAAAAGCGATAAACATTACTTTTTTAGTTTGACTTGAAACCGACTTCTTTCTCCAAGCACACTTGTCTTTAAATATATATAATTTTATTAGGTACTGCATTTAATTTTGATTATGTTAATTGGCTATACTTATCAGATTGAATAACCTATCGCACTTATCTTTTTTATGGCTGTAGCTGGTAAACAACAGCAATAAAGTTATAAATTGTTTATTATTATGATTGATCCTTCAAAACCGTAGACCTTTAGAGAATTTTATAATTCTCGACGGTTACTATCAAAAATATATTAAACCAATACATTTAAAAGAAATTGTAGATTTTAGAGTTTGTCTGTATACCCCGGTATATCCTACTAATATTAATATTAAAGTTGATACACCTATAGGCAGAATGATTTCATTTGTAAACACTACCTGCGGAAATACATTAGCCCTTTTTTAAATTCTATTTGACAGTTGCATAGAATTAAAACACGCCTCTAACTTTGAGCCTAATCATTTGTATTTTAAGTATTTGAATGGTAAACTATAATGATGATATGTTTTAACGCGTAATAAACAATTAACAATCTCTAGAAACACATAATCATCATTTTGTTTACCGTAACAGGTACTTATGCAAAAAAAAACTTTTTAAACTGATATCTGCCAATTTACTTAAGAAATAAATATTAAAGAACTTTCTGTAATATTTGACTGGTCAGTCAAACAAAAGTCATATATTGTTAAGGGTCGCTAATTAAATTACTGACTGTCCTGACTATAAAATACGGCATATAAAATACAGTTCTGATAAATTTCAGCTGTAGTGTTTCATCAGATTAGGTTTTATTTAATTACTAACTTTTAGTCCCTTTGATTATTTTTTTTAACTCAACATTAGCCTACACCATAGTATAATAATGTATAGTAACATCTCAATGTTTATTCAGATTATCGTTACTTTTGATGTATTTTTTGTTTTTAGTTGTTATATCATACACAATAAAGTTATTATATCATACATAATACATAATAATGTAGGTACTTAATAGGTATATAAATCTAAATGCCTAATTTCATTTATTTTTATAATTTTGAGTATTTCGATAGCCTAAATTTATAAATGAAATCACGGATGTCATAAGATATGTTAAATGTCTATTTATTTTTAGTATTTAGCATATTACACATTCCCTTATAATACACGTTTTTGAAAAACTAATAGCTAAAACAGAAAGTCATTTTATTTGTGACGAATTTGATTTGTTTCTAACCAGGGCTGACCTAGCAGAGGAAAAATGTAAAAATTGCGAACTACACGGTTTACTTGCTTACGCAAAGAGACACAATCAATACTTGCAGACACTTTTGGACTGCCAGGGCACGTGCAGTAAGGAAGCTGCTGTCAAGCTGGAAGAAGACTGAATCTAGGCAACCATTGCAACAAGGAGGCGTATTTATATTAATACTATATATTTTGTAAACTTAATTCGTTTTATTCAACCGCTATAGTTATCATGTGTAGGTACCTATCCCAAATTTGAAATGCGCAAATTTAACAGTTAGCCAAAAGAAAACCACCAACGCGAATTACACTTTTGCAATTCTTGTTTAAAATCTATAAATACGTTTAAACTGTGAAATTTAGTGATAGATATTGTATGAACTCGTATTTTGTCAAAATGTAATGTGGTTATGTCGTCCTTTTGATGTTTTTGAGGTTTTTTTTATAATATACCCACGTTTTTTAGAAACAGTTTTTAATTTTGTTTATTAAATAAAAATTATTTTCTTATTTTTTGTGGTGTTGGTTATTATGCACTCGACTAAAAGGCACGGTTAATAACATTCATGTCAAAATTAGGTGCGGGATGGAATATGGCGTTAATATGTTTTCGAAATCAAAAACACTAAATGGGATCATCTCAAAATGTTCAATGGACGGATAGATGTCGATTATTCCTTGAAAATGGTCGATACATTCAAATTAGTTTCCTTCCACAAACTTAGGTGAGGGTTCATCGCTCGAATGCCAAACCACATCCTAAAGATAAAAATGCTTCGAATATTTATTGCAAAACTGCATGCGAGTCGAGCCTGGGCGCACGCGAGGCCGGTCACGTTATCAGCAGCGCTGCGATAATATGAGATGAGTTCCTGGGCGTGGTTGGCACCACTGCTTCTCTCGTTTGTGTGTTGTTTCCATTTCATCTGCGTCAGCAATAGTCAAAGTGTCAACGGCGCCGAATTGTTGACGACCAACAATTGCCCTTCGAAAGAAACGTGCCGCGACTGCCTGCGGACTGCGGACTGCGGACTGCCTATGGTGCGCCCGACCGGTAAGCCATATTGCATTACAAATATCTGCCACCCGGACTTGGACTACCGTCGAATTTACTTTAACAAGATTTAATGCCGTCTTTGTATTGGTATGGTCAGGGCCGGACCGTTTACATAGGCAAACTAGGGCGCTCAACTTTATCAATAGAACAAGAATTAGCCAAAGCGATTGATTTAAAAATCTTTTTCACTTTTCCTAAAATGAAGGTAAGGAAAATAAAACTTATATAACTTTACGCTCTATTTAATGTTCTTTTAAAATGCTTTCATATTTCAATCTTACTAACATAAAAGATATCCGCCTTTTTGCTGCATAATCATATCTGTGCTCTAATTATTTAATTAAAAATTACACACGCCAAGTGCGGCGCAGCGCTGGGTTACGGTCATGTCTTATGACCCCGGAAAACTGTCAATTTCCAAACCGATTACTTTTCTTTTTAGTTATTTGTCCGAAAAAATCGTAGCTTAGTCGATTCGTATTTGTTTTATGGTCGTTCAAAACTATAACTAACTGAAATGTTCGTCAACGGAACGTAACCTGATCTTTTTTTATAAAAGAAATTCAAAATATCGGGCAATTTAAATTAGACGTAAGACGTAACCACAATGCCGTTCAGAGTTCGTAAGATAGCGACTTTTTTTTTACTGATTTCAATATTCACATAGGCCCGCCCGACAATTAGACTAATTAGACTGCAAAAACTCACTAGCCTACCTACTTGTAACTAGAGCTTTGTACGCCCACTGCTCTCGAAGCACTACTAACCATAAAAAAACCTCAATAACTTACCCAGAAGAGGCAAAAGAGGCGATGGCAGCAGCACAACTACTTGGGCCATTCCAAAACGCAAACGCATCGCTTAACTGTCAAACCTTGCATTTATTTGTATTGAAATTGCAAGATTTAACAGCTAAGCAATGCGTTTGCGATTGGAAATCCAAAGGAGATATGATTTGAAAAACAAATAATTTCTAGGAAAAGCTCTCAGTTTCAGTACAAACAGGATGGCGAACTCTTCTAATTACAAACTTACAAACAAACAAACTTTACTAATTAAACTCTTATTTAAAATGCCTATTTAGGTATCTATAGTTGTCGTAATTATTTATTTTAGGCCATTAAATGTTTTTTTTTTCGCCGTAATATTGTTTTTTATTATTGATAATTTTTACATATCGTCGGTTAGGTGGTAAAACTAACCACGTTCTAATTACTTGATTTATTTGAATTTTGATCGTGCAATATATATCATATTCGTTTTTTGACATATTTTTAACATTTGTACTTAAACAAACAGAAAGGGCTAATTTTACCGGGCATCGCAGTAATAATTTGATGGCGTTCAGTCATAAACTAACCATTTTCCGATTTTTTGAATCAATCACTATTTTCATCAAAAATTGTCATTTTTCATGCTGTCTAGTAAACAGTACTAGATTGGGAAAACTAATTAGGGATTTTTGTATTTATTTTGTAACAGATGTATTTATTTTGTGAAAAAAATTGATTTAACCAGGATTTGTTTTTTTAAAATGATTTCAATATATTTATTTTACAGCTGGAAAAAAGTGAGAGTATCTCTAACTCACTGTTGAGATGTACGAGTCGAGGTCTTGCAGAGCAAAATTGGTGCTCACCAGAATACATCGTAGACAAAACGTCATCTGTGCAAGTTCTGGAAAATCAACCCCTGCGTGGACTCGACAGAAGCGGGCACTCAGCAGAAGCCATTGAACTTAGGCCGCAAAGATTACGAATCAGTCTGAGACCTGGAACAGAAGTAAGGGTTCCTTTTCAATATAGGCAAGCCGAAGACTACCCCGTGGACCTGTATTACCTAATGGATCTGTCCAGATCGATGGCAAAAAGCAAAAATTTACTCTCTGAACTGGGAGACAAAATCATTCGCTCCATAAAGAATATAACGAACAATTTTCAAATCGGCTCGGAAGTTTTGTTGATAAACCCGAAAAGCCATTTTCTAGTACTGCGCCTTATAAGTAAGCGTTTTTTTTATTATTTTTAACTAATACGAACTTAATTACTTCTTTAGTGTTCTTTGATCAAAAACTACCAACTACCAGCCAAATTACAACATTCTATTAGTAGCCGTTAAATGTTAAAGCTTGTTGTCAGTCAGACAAAATAAATAATGATTATTGACCGATATGCTACGAAATACACACGAAAACTAACTCATAGTAATAAATATAGCTTAGGGCTGTTTCCATAATTATTTTCCTGTAAATGTTTTCCATACCTAATGTAATAATAAGCCTAATATTATGAGAATTATATATTAAAATTTATTATTTTGCAGTTAATATTTATTATAAATGTGGGTGGGTATTATGCCTATTTTTTTACCTATTTTTTACCTATACCTATTTTTTTTCTTATAAAATTACGTTAATTTGTTTTCACATATAGTTTCTTTTTTAATTCCTTTATTTTCACTGTAGGTACGTGTACCTAATACTTTTTACATTATGATATTTGCTCGATATTAAGGCCTAGGTATGTCTGAATCAAACTAACACATTCGTTTCTTTCTGTTTAGCGCCGTTTGCTCGAATTCTGTAGTATGTGTTACTTTGTCAATATGTAAGCGTTATTTTAAATAAGGAAATGAAGTTATAATTAAATTGCAATATTATTTAAATTCCAAACATTGAAATTTTGCTTTTAATGGTTGGTTAAATCGATGTTGATGCAGTATTTTTTTACTTAAAAGATGGCGGTTATAGAATATATTCTATTTGGAAATTCGGCGGCCATCTTGGATCCTCCATATTAAGTTATACACAAATTTTTCGAATAATGTATTTTTAGAATAATTTAACCCAGTTTAAATTCATCATATTGAATAGGCCAAATTGGACTTGTAAAAAATACTGAGATTATATTGATATTTGAGGCAGATATTCGCCAAAATTTTCCTGGAGATTATGTGTCATACCCAACGATCTTTTTCTTTCACCCCAACTGGGGTAGTACTTATTACTTTCTTAATTAGAAAAATAGTAAATAATAACCCATCAATAACTTAAGATTTTTTTCATTTTTCCTTGACAAAACTATTGACATATTTCCAGGCTTCCTTCTTAATCCGTGCGGAAACTCAATAGCATGTGTTACGCCATACGGTTATAAAAACCATTTGCCTCTAACATCGGACACAGATCGATTTTCCAGGGAAGTAAAATCGGCACAGATGTCGGGCAATATTGACAGCCCAGAAGGCGGCCTTGATGCTATGATGCAGGTTCTGGTTTGTACTGACGAAATAGGGTGGAGGCCAAAAGCTAGACATCTTTCACTGATGCTAGTTTCCACCTCGCTGGCGATGGTAAATTAGCAGGTATCGTTGAGCCCAATGACGAAGCATGCCACTTGGATGCTGAGGGCAACTACACACATTCTCTCGAAATGGATTATCCGTCGATATGGCAGATCGATAAGAAGGCGAAAGAGAAAAACATTAATATTATATTTGCGGTCCCAAGCTTAAAAGAAGATACGTATACGACCTTAAAAAAATATGTTACCGGTTCTTCCATCGGTATTTTGTCACATGATTCTTCCAATGTCGTCGATCTTGTAACCAAAGAATATAATGTGAGTATCATTTGTTTTTCTTGGACCATAAAACAAACCGTGCGTCAAAAAATAATCAAGAACGGCGATGACAACTATAGCTATCATTTAATATCAACTGCTTCTATACATTGTTTAGTAGTAGTATATTATTTAACCAGACCTTAATTAGTAAATTATGTAACAGACCTGAAGCCTTCTATATAGTTATGTCCTACGGGCGTCCCTCAGACTGCTCGTGCCTGTCTGTCGCTTCAACTTGTGATGGGCTGAATAGATTAAAATAAAAAAATGAACAGGTATAATGGTATGATGACATGCTTTCAATTCATCATAACTTTAACACCATATCAGTTTTTTTGTAAATTTGAGGCGCGGTTAGTTAGAAACAATCTTTCTATTTTCTCAATTTAAGATTTATTTAATACCAACTTCTCCCAAATTGACCTTTTTTCAATAAAACGGTAAAAGATACGTCAATGAAAATAGCATATATTTGACTTATTACATGCAAACGACTTGACCAAAAATCGTCCAAAAATGTCCAGAAACATACAATTGTTTTCTAAATTATTATTTCTTTATGGTTGGTAATTAATCCGCCAAAAGTAAATTAGCTATTTTAATTTTATTTATCGAATGAACAAAAGATTGATTAGTTAAATTGACGTATTTAATTATTTATATTTCAAACAGTGAAAGTGTATTTTATATTTCGCGCACCTGTTTGTAATTTTAACTTAGTTTGAAAGTGTAATTAATAATCTAATGAAAGGAACTCGATTGCATTGCCTATTTAAATCATCATTTGTAGTTTATTCTATTGAAGTGGTCTGATTACGAAACAGTTTGGGAATCTACCAATTAGACCGTCTACAAAAAAATATTCTCAAAGTATTGCATAGTCTAGTAACCATTATTAGGGGGGTCGCTTCATTTCCTATCCCCATTTGTGCCTGTGGCACTTTTAGCCTATTCGATGTGCGTTTTGGATTGCCATAGAGGCGACAGTGGGTCATTTTTTAGGTCTGAGTAGATTAAAATAAATAAATAGTAAAAATTCATTTTTAAAAATAAGCTTTTATTAAAGTGCTTGAATGCGTTAACAAAATTTCTTTTCTGTGATGTTGGCCGTCGAGGAGTTCCTTCATATGAAGCCAATTCTGAGTGTAGAATCAGGGTTGCTATTACCATAAAAATGCGTTGTCATCGGACTAAACCAACACGTCAAATTTCAACTCCATAGGATAAGAGGAAGTGGTTCTATTTCAGCTTGCAAGATTTGACCTAAACCAGGAAATTAAGTAAATTACAGTTTAAAATGAAAAGCCAATATAAACCAAAACAATGGATCACAATACCTCTACTGTATCTTTTACGAGCTGTCCCAGCGAACTGTACCGCCGCATCAATAAATGTTGTGTTAACTTATTAGCCGAATTAAATTCAGGTTTTTATTAAGAATACTCATAATGAATTAAGTTCAATATTTTTTTTCACACAATTCAAAATTACATATGAAGCAATTATCGATGTCAAAGTGAACATCTTCGAAGGCAACTAACATACAATTTGAAAATGAATTTTCTTTATTACTTTTTTTTTTGTGAATTTTCCCTATGTTTAATAGTTATTCTGCTATTCGGGGCGGAGACAAATCTAACAAATCAAAGATCATAAAAATCGGCGCAGCCATTTTTGAGTTATTAACGGTGTAACTAACCCGACTTTGTTTTATGTACACATTACATTAATAAAGGCAAAGTTATTGTTGTTAAACTAATTTTTAGCTGAAACAATGTATTATAAATGAAGCTATTCCACCTGGTTTCGGTTTCTTGAAAACGTTTAAGCTGGAATAAATTTATTGTTTTTTTGTGAAGATTGAATTTCTTTAGAAACTGTGCTGATACGAAAATGTGAGATGACAGTTTTGACTTTGGTTATTAAGTACTTCAAAAATTTCTACGGGGGATGAATTTATTGTCGTTCGTACTATTAAATTTATGGTGTGTGCAAAGCATGGCAGATGTCGCAAGTTTAACAATATTAATCGCTATTATTTATATGCATTATCTGAGACTTCGCAATATTTCCCGATTATTTAACAAAGATTGATTGGTGTCTGAAATATTTAGAGACGAATGCCTCTTTTTAATTCAGCGAAAATACTAGGTTTTATTGTTATTTATAAAACCATTTATCACATTATAAAGCGATAATACATGTGATAGAATGATACACTTTTTTTCTTACCTTACAATGTCCAGTAATACTGTAACGGGGATGTGACGTCTGCAATAGAATAGCTCTTTAAATCCATCATTCTCTACGATAGAGAATTGCTGCATATCTTTCTCAACCGTAGCAACCAGCTTTTGTACTATTCTTTTTTAACTGCATTCTCACCTTAAAATAATAAAATATGGGCATAAGTAAATAAAATTAAACAGAACAAATTATAGGAAAAGCTAATTATACTACTCGAAAACACAGAACGAGAACTTCCGTGACAAACAAAATATCAAACGAATCTGATCTGAATACGTATCTTTAAAAAAAACCAGTTTAACCAGGTTGTAGGTCTTAAAGGTATAGGAGGCATTGCTAAGAAAAAAATGAAATGTCGTCAAGTAAAAGAACCTACTTTCCTTTTATTTAATAGTTTGTCAGTGTAGAGATGTCAAGCAAAAATAATTATAAAAAAATAAAAATGAGAAAAAGTAATTTTTTTCCAACTGTTACTAACATTAAATTTTACATTTCATAGCTGACCATTTCATAGAACAAATTTAAAAAAAATATATGCAATGATTATAAAAGTATAACTATTCAATAACGCTCTATCTTAAAAGCTTAATGAATTAAGGTCGATTTTCGACCACTGGGCGACCTCTAGTTAATATAAATAAGAGATCGTTAATAATTGTGTATAATAATCTGTTCGAGCTGTAGATTTCCATGTAAAATGTTCTTTTTTACACACTAAGACTTTATTTTTTGCATTTTTGAAAGTAAAATACTTCAAACGACGCTGATTTTTTTTAGAAGACACAATTCATTGCCATAATTTCTTAACCATGTAAAGTCAATGACATCTTACTTTTCTATAATAAAAATCACTAACATGGCAAACAGCTTACACTTTTACCCCTCACATCAGCTTGTCGATGTTCATGTGAAAAATGTCTTCTCACAGGAGAGGGTTAATTCTCCAAATCTTATAATCACCGGCACGGTGCCGTGTCGGATATTCGAATCTACAATATTCCTGTAAGTAGGATCTATGTTTCTATAACCGATTAAATCACCTTAGAACAGCAATTCAATAGAATTAAATGTATTGTTTTTTTTATAAAAATTAACAAATAAATTTAATAAAATGAATTTGTTAGGTTTCATGACCTTTCAGCTTATTTTCGTCGCCGACCCGGCAGCGGGTGAACGCATCCGTGAACGCTGGGTGGCGTACACAACATCTCGGCGTCCTCCTTCGAGGTGAGGTCATGAACCCGTCTCAACGCGAGTGTCGCCCACCAGCGCCCCTGTTGACCTGCTAACAGAAATATTATGCGCTGAAAATATAGGTAGATATTATAATAGAAGGTGGATTGAACAGTGTAAAGCAGCCCTGATGACTTCGATTCGTGTTTTTGTTCTAAGATGACTTACTAAGATGACCTACTGGATGACTTGCGTCGCATCCTCTTCGGCGCGTGCGGTGTTGGCTTTCTATGGAGAGTTTACGATGACGCCTTCCCTCGAGGGCTTCGTTTGCAATGTGAGGGCGACTCTGTGCTTGCCTTGCAAGGCCTGGGACTCACTTCTCGGTTCACTTGCTCCACCACGGAACGTCCTGTCCATGTGGAACTCATGTTTGAGTTCCATTCACAGTTCGTCGGCGTAAAGTATGTTTCTCAAAAACATTTCTAGAACAGTGGTAAATGCTTACGATACCTGAACACACGCACACGCGTCTTTAACTATTACCGCGGCATTAGTTTTCCGGAAAAATCAAACGAGACCTTTCAATTTTGACAAGATTTTGATTTCGTTTTTCTAAACCAAATTTTATTTAAACGGATTGAAGGTTCTTATGCACGGTCAGATACTATTAATAAATGTCAATTAAATCAAAGTAAATTAATAGTCATCCTTTAAATACGTGCATTTTTCGCCGTTGAAAATATTCAACGGCGCTTTTTTCAACACTGTCGACCACTTTTTAATAAACGAAAGTAAAGTTTGTAACGAACTCGCGAATTATTCCACTGAACAAATGCCATCTGCCGTTTTTTTCGATCATTATTATTTTGTCTAGTTGGTTTGCATCCTAGCTGGAACGCAGGCTTGTTTCCTGTCAGTCGAATTTCGGATACACGAAGGTAGTCAGTTTTAAATGTGTTTTTTGCACTTTGAATTTGGACGTCGCTTGAATGACGCTCATAGGATGGGATTGATTTGACTGTGCAATTAAATTGTTAACAAATATAACTACCATAATACTCATGTCCATCCCGTATACGAGTAGATACCAGGATTTTATTATGGGTAAACCTGTTATCCAGTTGGAAACGGTATGTCCTTAATCCGATTACTTTTGATTTAGTTTTCGACCTATTTATCTCGAGTTTATTTACATTTTAGGGTTCGATATTTTGGTTTTTCTTACCACATCCATGATACTTGAAGTCCCCGCTTTTGGCAGGCACGTCATCGTCTGCCAAACGATTCTTACCTCTGGGTATAATTTGTTCTTAAAAATACTTTTAGCAGTTAACGTAGCTATTTTAAGAAATTAATAAATAATATTCTTATGTCAACTGTAAAGTTAAATTCGGAATTAAATGTTTCTTGTATTTACAAATTGCAAACCAGATATTTTTTATTTTTTACCATTTTTTACCCTGGAGGAAGATTTTTTGCATTGCTTACCCTGAAGCTTTAGCTATAGAAAAATTGAATTAGGTAAGTTTTGTTCAAAAATATTTTGTTTTCTATGGCGTGAAAAAAAATAAAAAAAACCTTACCTAATCTCACTGCGAACTTCCGAGATACATAATAGATCTCCGATTGTTTTTAACCTAATTGTGTAAATAACCAGTCTATATTATTGTTCATTCCTGGCTTGAGTACCATTAAACCGATTTAAAAGCACGCTCAAGAGAAAATTTAATGTAAGCGATTGTTTTATTTCAAACTAATAAAATCTATTTAATAATAATATTTTTTTCCTTTATTCTAGACATATATTTTACTACTACCTCAAAGTAGAAATCTTATCCTGGTAGCGTGTATTGTATAGTATTTTATGAGAGCGTTGCAGCAAATAGTAAGGAAGGTCAAAATTTAGCGCGAGTCAAAATTTACAAAAAAAAAACTGAAATGATGTTAAAATAAATTGAAAGAATATAATGACACTATTCCATCAATTCAGGCCTAAAAAATAACTTACTTTCGCCTCTAAGGCCGTCCAAAGCGCACGTCAAATGGGCTAAAAGTACCGCAGGGTAGAAATATGACTTAAATGACGCCTCTAGGGCCTAGCTGTAAGACGTCAGGTTCTGGTTAACCAATTTACTGCTACTGAACAATCTATAGGAGCAGTTGATAGCTACGGAAACTGCGGGGTGTCATAGCCATTCCTTTTCCATTATAAAATCAAAATCGGGTACATGGTTTCTTTCAGAAGGTTTTCTTATCTGCTGTACTTTATAGCTTTTTTTTTTTTTTTTTAATTACAGTAATGCACCATGTACAACCCCACGAAGGCTGGTGTCTTTTCCGTGGGTATCTTATCTTACAATTCAACAATATAATTACACATTTTTCTTATAACTATGGTGACACTTTTCAAGACACCTTAATTAGATTAAAATTAAAACACTGCGCGCTGACAGCAATCCCAAGTAATCCTTCCTTTATACAATATAATGTAACTGTAAATGTTATAATGTAGAGACGTTGAGTAGTCACTCAATATAATAAACATACATAATAAGACAACAACATAAACAACAGCATACGTAAAAGTTTTTATAACCCCTATTTGGTTGTAGTATATATAGTGTTTGGTTGTAGTAGTATATCTCTTTTTATTTTGTGTATTTTTTATATTTATGAGTATAAATCCGCATTTATAGCAAATAATATTTGTAGAGTTTCATTCTTATGTCCGCTTATGTTAGATTTGAAGCATTGTTACATTTTTATTTTATATTTCTTGGTTATTGATTCTTCCGCATGTATTGCATCGGTTTTTTATCGTTAATAATTGGTCGATTGTACTATACTAGTTTGTCGTAGCGAAAAAGTTTATATATTTTGTGTTTAAATTGTGCGCTTTGATTTGATTCGCTTAGTTTTGACTTTAGTTTGGACGCCAATCCATTAATTTTCAGACAAATACATTTTATTCGCAACTTGTACCGTTTTCTAATTTTCTTTGACCGAATAGAAATGAGTTGAATATTTTTAATATTAAGCTTTTATACAACTTTTCAATTTATAAAATAAAATACTTAGTTCTTAAATTTATTTACGAACTTTTCTGAACACTTCGCGTAACACGTTTCTAAAATATTTTACGACGTTAATTTGAACGCGTACTTTTGATAATTGTTTTCGGAACACGTTTACGAAATATTTTATAGTTCGATGACGGTATCATCTTTTATCTGAAATAAAATTTTATTAGTCACATTTATATATTCACTCACCTTTTTAGCTATGAAATAAAATATGTATCAAACATGCAAGTTTATTTATTAACTATTATGACTTTTAAATAGGACATAAGCCCTTTTATTTTATTAAAGCCTCCGTGCAATGTTAAATAGGATTCTTATATTAATTTGTAAATTGGATTTTGCTATTAAGTTATTCGAATATCTTAGCTCTAAGCCCTCAACCATATTTTTATGGTAACACAATATTCTATGAAATAAATCTACTTTGACGTAAACTTTTTACAACATGCTTAATACTATTGGCTTCGTTTCGTCTTAGGAGACGTATATTGGTATTACCTTATTTTATATGTGTTTTTATATGTTTTTTTTTTTTTTGTGTGCACTATGTGGAAGAAAATTAACGTGCTTTATAAAATCGTAATGTTTATTAATGCATATGAAACTAAAGATAACATAATTTTGAAACACAATAAATCATAAACGAACAAATCTTAATATATATAAATCTCGTGTCACAATGTTTGTCCTCAATGGACTCCTAAACCACTTAACCGATTATAATAAAATTTGCACACCATGTGCAGTTCGATGTGCACTTGAGAGATAGGATAGTTTAAATCTCAAATTATAGTCGCAATTTTAATTTATCGCTAATTTTTTGTCCGTTATTATTTGGCAGTCATAAAACTGACAGATGTCGATACCTTTTTATTTTATGGGCGATTGGGAAGAGCGCGTGACGACTCGGTGCCTGTATAATTTTATTGAACAAGCAGAGGAAAGAGCAATTGTGATATTATTGGAAAATTTTTTAGAAGATCACAATCAACTAATTCAATTGATCAAAAGAGTTTCGCCACGACTGCAAAATGACAATTATCAAATCGTCATATTTTAATTTATTGCTAATTATTTGTCTGATATTATTTGGCAGTCATAAAACTGACAGATGTCGATACCTTTTTATTTTATGGGCGATTGTGAAGAGCGCGTGACGACTCGGTGCCTGTATAATTTTATTGAACAAGCAGAGGAAAGAGCAATTGTGATATTATTGGAAATTTTTTAGAAGATCACAATCAACTAATTCAATTGATCAAAAGAGTTTCGCCACGACTGCAAAATGACAATTATCAAATCGTCATAAAAGCCGACAAAGTACCATTAGGTGAACATGCTGGTAGATTCAACGCTCCAACTGTTGATGAGGTTGCTGTTATCATGGTTGGTGATCCAGTTGACAAAAGATCTATAAACATTACACGGCGAGACAACACTGTCAGTACGATTTCGGATCTACACCGTTCATATGACGCACTACAATATCCATTGATATTTTGGCAAGGACAAGATGAATATCACCTTAATATCAATCAGTATGATCCAAATACCGGTAAATTTGACAATTATCTATTTACTTTCTTACTGTATGTATAGATTTTAATTTCGTATTGCATTTTATTTTTTATTTTTTTAGGTGATTACAGAAATAATAAAGTTAGCTCAATGAACTACTACGCACACCGAATAATGGTTAGACAACATCAAGACAATTATATCCTTCGATATCGTCAGCTGTTCCATCAATACATTGTTGATATGTATGCTAAGGTCGAAAGCGAACGCTTGCGATTCCTTCGATTCAACCAGGCAAAACTACGATCGGAAGAATATATTCACTTACGAGATGCTGTTGTTGGAAACATCGATGGAAATTTAAATCCCAATGACATCGGTAATGCTTTCATTTTACCTTCAAGCTACATCGGCAGTCCACGGAACATGCAGGAATACATACAAGATGCGATGACTTACGTACGTCATTACGGCCGACCGGATTTATTTATTACATTCACATGTAATCCGAATTGGGAAGAGATACAAACTTTACTATTGCCAGGACAACAAGCCATTCATCGTCATGATTTAACTGCACGTGTGTTTAAACAAAAATTGAAATCCTTAATTGATTTTATTGTTAAATATACAATTTTTGGTATCACACGTTGTTGGCTGTATACGATAGAGTGGCAAAAGCGAGGTTTGCCTCATGCCCACATTTTGGTTTGGCTTAAAGATAGAATCCGTCCTGAAGAAATCGATCAAATAATTTCAGCCGAAATTCCAGACCCATTAATTGATCAAGAATTATTTGATATTGTCACCAAACACATGATCCATGGGCCATGCGGTGTTTTCAAGATGACGTCACCGTGCATGGAAAATGGAAATGTAAAAAAAACTTCCCAAAGCCGCATACGAATGACACGATCACGGATATTGATGGTTATCCAATGTATCGTCGCAGAAGTACTGAGAATGGTGGCCACACATTTACAATGCGACTGCCGAACTTTCCAAATCAAGTTGAGTTTGATAATCAGTGGGTGGTACCATACTCACCACTACTTTCAAAAACTTACAAAGCTCATATCAATGTTGAGCTTTGCAGTTCTGTTAAATCAATTAAGTATATTTGTAAATATGTAAACAAAGGCAGTGATTTGGCCATATTTGAAGTAAAAAACATAAATAAAAATGACGAAATAGCACGATACCAAATGGGCAGATACATTAGCAGCAATGAAGCTATTTGGCATATTCTCAGCTTTCCCATCCACGAAAGAGATCCTGCTGTCCAACATCTGGCAATACATCTTGAAAACGGTCAACGTGTATACTTCACTGAAGAAAATGTTCTCCAAAGAGCGTTCGAAGCTCCGAAAACGACTCTAACTGAATTTTTTACATTGTGTCAAAAACCTGATGTTTTTGGCCAATTCGCGAAGACATTGGTGTATGGTGATGTTCCACGTTATTTCACATGGAACAAATCCAGTAAAAAATGGGAGCCACGGAAACAAGGAAAACCACATCCTTCCATTACAGGCATATTCAAAGCTAAGACATTGGGGAGACTTTACACGGTACATCCAAAGCAACGTGAGTGCTTCTATTTACGTTTGTTATTGGTGAATGTTCCCGGACCAACGTCTTTTGAATTTTTACGAACAGCTAATGGTCGAGTATTCAATACATACCAGGATGCATGTCGTGAACTGCAATTGCTAGAAGACGATAACCATTGGGACTTAACGCTTGCTGATGCTGCGTTGACATCAACACCGAATAACATTCGTCAGTTGTTTGCAATTATTTTGGCGACATGTTATCCCTCGCAAGCACAAACTTTGTGGGAAAAATATAAAAATTGTATGACAGAAGACATCTTGCACCGAATTAGACAAACAAATCAATGCCAAAACATAGATTATACACCAGAGATGTACAATGAAGCATTGGTCTTGATCGAGGATTTATGTGTTCTTATTTCAAATTTACCACTTAATCATTATGGTATGCCATCACCTAATCGTCCAGCCACCGACTTAGTCAATACCGATTTACAACGAGAAAATCAATATGACCATGGAAGTTTAGCAACAATTATCATGAACAGTGAACCATTACTGACAGCAGAACAAAAAATTATTTATGATCGGATTATGCTGGCTGTTGCTGCTGAACAAGGCGGTTTTTTTTTCTTGGATGCACCCGGTGGAACCGGTAAGACATTTTTAATATCGTTGATTCTTGCCAAAATACGGTCGCAACAAAAAATCGCATTAGCATTAGCATCGTCAGGCATTGCGGCTACTTTACTGGATGGTGGGCGAACAGCACATTCAACATTCAAGCTGCCATTGGACGTTCATAATAAACCAGATGCAATGTGTAACATCAAAAAGAATAGTGGAATAGCTGCAGTGTTGCGGAAGAGTTCTATAATAATTTGGGATGAGTGCACAATGGCACACAAATATTCACTTGAAGCATTAAACAGAACTATGCAAGATTTAAACAGCAATAATAAACTTTTCGGTGGTGCTATCTTACTTTTGTCTGGTGACTTCCGGCAGACCTTACCGGTTATACCTCGCTCTACTTTCGCGGATGAGATTAATGCATGTTTGAAACAATCATTCTTATGGCGAAGTGTTGAAACACTTCGATTGACCATAAATATGCGAGTACAATTGCAAAATGATCCATCAGCACTAATATTTTCCGAACAACTACTAGATATTGGGAACGGTAAAATAAAACTGCAACCAAATACGCAATGCATTAAACTACCAGACAATTTTTGCACTGTTGTTCAGGATAAAACTGAATTGATTCAGAGTATTTTCCCGGATATACAGAATAATTATTTGAATCATGAATGGCTTAGTCAACGGGCGATTTTGGCAGCCAAAAACGTTGATGTTGACGAAATTAACTTCCAGATACAACAGTTGTTACCAGGCGATCTGATGTCTTTTAAATCAATCGATACTGTTGTTGATGAAAATGAAAGTGTAAATTTTCCGATTGAATTTTTAAATTCATTAGATATCCCTGGAATGCCACCACATAATCTTCGATTAAAGATTGGTTCCCCTATTATTCTCCTCCGTAATTTGAATCCACCTCAATTATGTAACGGTACGCGTTTGGTCATCAAAAAGATCACCGGAAACATTCTTGAAGCAACCATTTTGGCTGGGAAGTTTAAAGGAAAAGTGGTCCTGCTGCCACGTATTCCGATGATACCATCAGATTCTACCATACCCTTCAAAAGGCTACAGTTTCCAATTCGTTTAGCTTTCGCCATGTCTATAAATAAATCTCAAGGTCAAACAATGTCCATTTGTGGTTTAGATTTGGAAAATCCATGTTTTTCTCATGGGCAACTATATGTTGCGTGTTCACGTGTTGGGAAACCGTCGAATCTATTTGTGTTAGCTAAAGACAGGTTAACCAAAAACATTGTGCACCGATTGGTGTTAAATTAAATTGAAATTGAAAGTATTTATAATTCAAAAAAAAAGATATTAATGTTTAAAAGTTTAAGACTGTCTGCCTTGCCTACCTCATTCATGAGTTTAAGCGTCACATGTTATTTACTGTATTAATTATACTGTAATATACTTATATTTGTTATAAAATTAAATGGAAATAATAAATCTGATAAATTTTTATTTTTTACCTATTGATTTCTGCTTAGTATCAAGTGTAAGAACATTTTAATTAATTGTGTTCAACGTACTTCCCCTTCAAATCTCAATCCAGTGAATTTGTATACCAACATCAACATTTTCGTCTTTGTTCGTAAATAATTTCATTGTACTAAAGGGTTATAGTAGTAGAAAGTCAAATAAGGAGATCAGCATATTTTTTTACAAATACCATCTGTGTGAAAAAGCATAGTGGACTCCGTGACTGATGTTCTCTTATTGTTCCTCTTAGATTGTTTACTATAATGTAATATAACAAAAACTTTAGCCACAGCAACGCGTGGCCGGGTCAGCTAGTAAGAATTATATGTATATAAAACAAGAAATTTTAAACAAATAATCGATACACTATACCAACACCAGATCTTCTATTAAATTCTAAAATTGGAATTAATGAAACGTAATATTTCGGATATTACATGTATAGATTAATACCCAAGAAAAACACCATAGCCGTTTATATCACACCGAAAGCTGGTCGGATAATATAGATATTTAATATTGAAGTCAACAATTTTTCGTACTGAAGATTGAAACTTGACATATCGACACAGCGCACTTAGAGGATTAAAATTAAACTGTATTTCAAAAATATGATTAGAAAAAAAAATAGGCCTGTTTTTTATTTCAACTTTTTACCGACCTTGCAGGTAATTTGAACCCATGAGCTCTGCAATTATAAGCGCGGATATCTACCACTCCGCCACCAAGCCTATACCCTACTCGGCAACAAGTCGCTATATAAAGTAAAATGACGTGCTTAGTTACGAGCACCTATAGTTACCGATCCGGCAGGGCGAGCCCATTTTCGTAGCGGCCGGGGGGTGTGCAGATTTTCTACTTTTGGAGATGAATGTTTGGGTGACTATAATTCTATATAGTCGATATATATAATTACTTCGAGTGTCCTCAATTAGTTGAACAAATCAACTTCCATGTACCGTCGACAATCACTCTTCGAGCCTCTTCAATCGCAATATGTGAGGTCAAACATTCAACAAACTGTTCCTAGAGGTGGAGGTTTTCTCGAAGGCCAGAGTTTTTAAGAAATCTCTATTTACTCTTCGAAAGTCTTTTCAAAACACAGCATCCTGAACTCAGAACTCTTATCGTTAATCTTAATTTACCTCCTTAATTTTTATTTTTATTTATGTGTTGATGTTCCATTTTATTTATATAAGAAGAAAATCAATGTGACAGCTCGGCGCAACGACGTCAACCGAATGAGTACTTAACCTCCATGCGAACAGACTAGTTTAACCGAACGAACGTGATGCATTCCGAGCTTGCACCGGATTTCGAACGTGTCTCAATTAAATTCATTTTTCTTTAAAGAGGTATTACTTAAAAACCCACATGTGAGCTGTTATGGGAGGTAGTATCAGACTTTGTCACCTACTAGGTTCCTGTAAAAGCATTGGTTTCGAAATTATGAGTCAAGACTTTAGTTGTATCAATTTCCTACTGCACAAACATTTATGACGTATAGCTAATTTATGTATAGCTAATTAAAAAATATTTAGAAATTGTCTAATATAAAACCACCAGGTAAAATAACGTTTTTAAAATATTGAATTTAATGCTTTTTTTTAAGATAGCTTCTGTTTTGAAACCTTTTTAATACAGATTTTTCTCGTTTCTAAATAAGTGAATGACTTTAATTTATAACGGATATATTAAGAGGCCCTAAAAATATATTACGATAAGCATTCAAAACTTTGCTAGCCGCTTAGAAGTAATCATTATGTCAGAGTGCAGTTTGAGAGACAGCGGAAGCCAGGAAAATAGTCAAAATACTGTTCAGGGTCCAGGTCCAGGATGTGTATTTATTTTGATTAGAATAAAAAAGGGAAAATTATTTTTAAGAAATAGATTTACGTAATACAAGATATCACGTGATGTCCTACAGCCAGGCCCTACAGGCGTCATTGACAGCCTTTTTTCCCTAGACTAGACGTACTAACTTGCTACGGGTTGCTTCAATTCCTATCTCCATCCGTTTTGACAATATAGTATAGCAATTAGGAATAATGGAACAGTAAATTCCTACAAGCGATCGACACTACTATAGTTCTGTTTCCTGCCCCCTCAATTTGATTATCATCTGTACTAAAGAAGGCATCGTTTAGTCTTTTTCAAGGTTTAATGCTACGCAATAAGCAGGTTACTGTTTTCGTTTTCAAGAAAGTATATATTTTAGGCAATTATAATATTTATTAGTTGATGTTATTTTTTTTTCAAATTAGCACTTAGATAAAAACCCACATTAAATCTGTAAAAGTTTAAATTATATTGGGTAAGATATATTTATATTATACCAAGTATCTTGTTTTTTACTAGCAATAACAACATAGATAGATAATTTATTTAACCCACCTTTATTTATCATACGTAGGAACGTTTGAAATGCTTATTATATTATCATTAAAAAATGAAGTAGGTACCTAATAAGTAATGTTGGGTATATTTTTTAATAGATTTGCCTTATTAAATGAACATTGTATAAGGGTCTAATGTTCACAAGCATAGAATAATAAAGGTCACAGTGCCAATGACCTGCAATGGGTACCATGTCATGACTCCGGAAAATTTCGACATATCTTCGCGTTGCATATACCCTAAAATCCAAACCACCCTCAGTTCAAAAGTTTATATATATCTATACCTAAATCTTGATCAAGTTCGTTAATGGGTTTATTAGACCAAGGGGGGATTTTTCGAAAAAGCGAAATTTTGCTATAACTTTCTTAGTTTATAAGATATCGATCTTTTTAAATTTTATATTATTCCTTAGATAAGAACCTAAACTTATCTTAGTAAACTTCTTTGATTGCACCAACCATTGATCCCAGGGATTGGAAAAAGTATTTCTTTTTAATTCAAAAAATCATTGGGCACATGATCAAATCCGTTTGAAACATTAATCGTAGGCCAATAATTTCTCTTTAACTTTTGTTTGAGACATTTTTTGATATGAGCAACCATTACGGCACAGTACAAAGAGGGATTCAGTATACGTACTCTCGCTGCGCAAGGGAAGGGTACGGAGGGCTGTTTTTTTTATCAGACTGTAAGATGAGATAGAAATATCAAGATAGCAAGAGAGAGAAGAACTTTCGTGAAGAGGCCTTTAAATATAAGGCGCTCACTCCTAAGATCACTCCTATAGATTTCCTTATCGATTCACTGTATCGATAATCAAATTTAATTTAAGTCAGTATAATGTCAGAGACCGCTCAGCGTTCTGTTTCGCCGAGCTGTCAGCAGTCCCTTTGGGCTGTTGACCGCGCGACGCAAGGTACAAAATAAACTTTTTATAATATAAATATTTTTTTTCGTGCGACCGGTTTAGAAATATGTTTTAATAGCTCCGAACGTTGAACAGGCGCGGGTTTTGGAGTACCTAAAGTAAGAATGGCGTGGTTCAATAGCACGTTGTTAAAACTGGGACTGAAACACAACTCCTGTAGGAGGTATATAATACTCTGGATGTATTCAGACGCGAAATGAAGGTTCAGGCTATATTATTGCAAGCTGGCGCAACGGAAAATAAAATTCGCGATTGCGGCCGAATGCTTAAAAAAGCGATTTTTGCTTAAATGTCATCGAAGCGTTTTTATTTATTTTCTGTTTGGGGGGTTGGTTTACGCATGATAATGTGGAAATTCCAATTTGATGGACTAAATATTCGGTCCGATGTTGTATAATTCAAGGATAAAGACGGAAAGTTTCGCAAATTTCGGCGGACATGAAAGTGCGACTTGGAAAAGCAAAGTAAAGTGTTGCTGTGTATTTTAAATGTGAATGCAAAGTTTAGAAAGCGGTCTGACGAGACGGAAAGGACACTATAAAGCTGAGAGAAAGAGGCTATTAGCGAAATTGAGAAAAGCTCGCTTTTATAAAAAAGGCCACAGACAAACCTAACGGATGATATAAGTCTGTAACTTATGGGTAGAAAATATCCGATTTGAGAGGCAAATTTGAAAATTACACAAATGGAACCTTTTTTTCAAGAGAAAGAACGCAAAGCAGATTCTTGGTCACTATTTTTTTGGAGTTCAACGCGACAACAGCTGAGATTTGACATTCGATCGACGCATACATTTTTGGATGATTGAAGCTGGTTTCAAGGAATATAGATAATCGCTAGAAGGGACGATTGAAGGAAGCTACATCTTCGAGAGTACATATATAAGGACTGAGGATCGGCTAACAGAGCTCGGACGCCTGAGAGAATATTCCGGGACCTTTTCTCGGAAATTTCCTTAAGGAAGTTTCTGGACCTCGAACTTTCCTTTAAGGTCGACTTGAGGAAAAAATCTTTTTGGAAGAGCTTCGATCAGCGGACAGTATAGACTAAATTTTTTGGAAAACTGAAGCTGGATTGGATGAGAAAGTGAGCTTCTTATGCTAATGACAGTTGAGTTCCAGAACGGAATTACTCGGGGACCTTCTTCTGCTGCTCGTGTCAACTAAGGGGAACCAGACCACGGGTCCCGTCGGGGAAAACGACTGCCCGTATGTGTGCAGTAACCCTTAATACTTGATTTATTGTAAATGTGATACTGTGATAATGTGTAAAGTTTCAGGGATACGCCCCGTTTTAAATATTGTTGTAAATAGTATCAAAATAAATATGTTCAACACATTCGAGTTGTTTTTATTTGATGGGAATTGATGAAAGGTAGAATTAATTTCCATGTTTAGCAACACATTTGAGATCTACCATTATAAACAATACATCTATTAGCATAGCAACGAAATTTCAAGTAACGTAACGTAGCAACGAATTAAATTCGAATATATTTTCTTTCCGAAATTAGTTGCTATGCATTTTTTATATTAATCTGAAAAAGACGACAAGATGGCCGTTAAAATGTTTTTCCGTGGGTTTAGAATAATGTAATACAGATTGCCTGTGGCTAGATAATTTCGAAATAACGTTTATACAGTGCATAATAGTCGATATAGTTCATAATAGATAAAAGCAGGCCGCTAGCAGGCCAGTCTCCGAGTGAGTGATTATGTGAAAATAAGTGACATTAAAAAGTGTTCTTTGAGACCCGCAAAAGTTAGTGGAACCTGAGGGAATCACGCTGCGAACACGAGGTCAGTCTTTGGTTTCCCGATTTGCTGTTCCACTTATATTTTTTACCTTTTTACTTTAATTGGTAGCTTTTAATAGGTCAGTTGAATTTGTTAACATTATAGATATGAATTCATTGATAGGAAATAATGATGTCGATGATTTGTAAAAATCACTTATTACCAATATTGTCATATATATGTTTATTTTTGTGTATTTTCAACATCTCCACTAGACTAAAGTTAAATACAGTTTAAGTAACTTCCGAACCTCAATCAAAATAAAAAAAAGTAGGGAAATTATAGGGCCACAATTAACATTTTGAACTGATTTGAACCAATTTATCCCACCCTTAGAACCAATGGTTGGTGCTATCAAAGAAGTTTACTCAGATAAGATTTAGGCCCTTATCTAAGGAATAATATTAAATTGAAATGAATTCGATATCCTATATCGAATTTGCTCATTAACGAACTTGACCGAGATTTTATGCCCTTAAATTTTATGTATCAATTTGAAAGTGATTGGTGTAAAATTACAGCAGTTGTAGTGTCCACAAGAAAGTGTTATAGATAGATAGCTAGGTAGATATTTAAACGTATAAATAAACTTTTAAACTGAAAGTAGGTGAGGGTGGTTCTAGGGGATGTGAGTGGTGAAGTCATGTTGAAATTTTCCGGAAGTCATGACATGGCACCAATTGCAGACCAGGGGGGCGGGAATGGGAGGGGTTTTTCCAAAAAGTAATTATTTCCTATAACTTTCTTAGTATATAAGATGTCAAACCTATTAAAATTTTATTTTATTTCTTTGATAAGGGCCTAAAAGTTAAGCGAGTTAAATTTTTTGATAGCACCAACTATTGGTCCTAGGGGTGGAAAAAAGTGTTTTCAAAATTCAGAAAATCATACCTCCCGTATGTTATGTATGTTAGTGGATGTGGGGGGTTTTTCCCCCCGTGTACCGCGTCCTTTCCAGAACTATTGTACTTTTAAATCCACTTATAGCTCGCCCTCTAGTCCCGTACTGTAGATAAAGTTCAGTAAGTTTTTGGGTGCGATGGTTCGATATTTGAATACCGCTGTGCATTATCGTTGCGCCCTATCGAAATGTCAAGTTTCATTCTTCAGTATTAAAAATTCGTTGACTTTAATGTTAAATATCTATATTATTGACACAAAAATTGAACTGTTTCGCATTTCTACTTTTCGAGCTGAAAGATGCAACGAATAGTAGATTATTATAAGCATGGATGTATTCAAGCTAAAATGTGCCAAGAGCTGGAAGTAATTCGGTGAAGGTGTTAAGTAACTTCTTAATAACAGTATGCAGTGGTATTTGACCCTTTATTAATTATATTTTTTTTTTGTTTTAGATTCCCCAAAGAGTGATTGGCGATATGAGCACCTGTTACTATCGGTAAGTGTTTTTAAATATTATTAAGTAATTATGTAAGTCCAGTGTAAATTAAGGTTTCAGTTTCATATCAAAATGAAATATGGCGTTTGTGCATTCGCCTTTTCAGCCTGAAATTAGAGGAAACAAGAATAAAACAGTGTGGTCACCCCACCCGGGAATGACGGAAAACTTCTGTGAGGAAGTTGATTGAATTTGTCATATTATATTTCAAAATTTACCCACTGCCATTTGCATTCAGGAATGTTTTAATGCTCCATTTTATTTATATAAGAAGAAAATCAATGTGACAGCTCGGCGCAACGACGTCAACCGAATGAGTACTTAACCTCCATGCGAACAGACTAGTTTAACCGAACGAACGTGATGCATTCCGAGCTTGCACCGGATTTCGAACGTGTCTCAATTAAATTCATTTTTCTTTAAAGGGGTATTACTTAAAAACCCACATGTGAGCTGTTATGGGAGGTAGTATCAGACTTTGTCACCTACTAGGTTCCTGTAAAAGCATTGGTTTCGAAATTATGAGTCAAGACTTTAGTTGTATCAATTTCCTACTGCACAAACATTTATGACGTATAGCTAATTTATGTATAGCTAATTAAAAAATATTTAGAAAGAGTGTAATATAAAACAAAAAAACCACCAGGTAAAATAACTTTTTAAAATATTGTTAAATGCTTTTTTTTTTAAATAGCTTCTGTTTTGAAATCTTTTCATGCACATATTTCTCGTTTCTAAATAAATGAATAATATTAATTTATAACGGATATATTAAGAGGCCCTACAAATATATTGCGATAAGCATTCAAAACTTTGCTAGCCGCTTAGAAGTAATCATTATGTCCGAGTGCAGTTTGAGAGACAGTGGAAGCCAGGAAAAATAGTCAAATAAATACTGTGCAGGGTCCTGTATGTGTGTATTTATTTTGATTACAATAAAAAAGGGAAAATTATTTAAAAGAAATAGATTCTTTGAAAAAGAAATCATTATTACGTAAGTAACTGGCAGATTTGAGATTTGATTGAAAAGTTATAAATTTAAAAATATCTTGTTTTGCTATCATTTTCTTTACCAAACATATATGTAACTATAACGGATTGATTATTAGATTCAAATATTTTATTTCATTCTTTAAGTTTATTTCATTTATCTACTTTATTAAATTTATAAGTTCAATTAGTTTATTATAATAGGTTATTTATTTTTTGTATTATTTTTTGTATGAATTCATCCACTCATTCGGCTATTTCATCTCATTCAACTCTCATTCATAAAAATTTTATATAGTTTTTTTATTCATATATTTTATATCATACATCTAGTTTATTTTATTTATCTAGTTTATTTTATTTATCTAGTTTATTTTATTGATCTAAATCATATAATTTATAAGATCATCCAGGAATTTATTTTTTATATATTCATCTTCTGTATTTTTTTTAATCAATCATTTATTTCTAATCGTTCAGCTTTTTCATCTCATTCATCTCAATCATTAGGTTATTTCATTCATGTAGTTTAATAATTTCATCCGCTGGTTCCGCTTTTTCATCTCATTCATCTCAATCATTAGGTTATTTCATTCATGTAGTTAAATAATTTCATCCGCTGGTTCAGCTTTTTCATCTCATTCATCTCAATCATTAGGTTATTTCATTCATGTAGTTTAATAATTTCATCCGCTGGTTCAGCTTTTTCATCTCATTCATCTCAATCATTAGGTTATTTCATTCATGTAGTTTAATAATTTCATCCGCTGGTTCAGCGTTTTCATCTCATTCATCTCAATCATTAGGTTATTTCATTCATGTAGTTTAATAATTTCATCCGCTGGTTCAGCTTTTTCATCTCATTCATCTCAATCATTTAGTTATTTCATTCATGTAGTTTAATAATTTCATCCGCTGGTTCCGCTTTTTCATCTCATTCATCTCAATCATTAGGTTATTTCATTCATGTAGTTTAATAATTTCATCCGCTGGTTCAGCTTTTTCATCTCATTTATCTCAATCATTAGGTTATTTCATTCATGTAGTTTAATAATTTCATCCGCTGGTTCAGCTTTTTCATCTCATTCATCTCAATCATTAGGTTATTTCATTCATGTAGTTTAATAATTTCATCCGCTGGTTCAGCTTTTTCATCTCATTCATCTCAATCATTAGGTTATTTCATTCATGTAGTTAAATAATTTCAACCGCTGGTTCAGCTTTTTCATCTCATTCATCTCAATCATTAGGTTATTTTTTTCATGTAGTTTAATAATTTCATCCGCTGGTTCAGCTTTTTCATCTCATTCATCTCAATCATTAGGTTATTTCATTCGTGTAGTTTATTAATATCATCCGCTGGTTCAGCTTTTTCATCTCATTCATCTCAATCATTAGGTTATTTCATTCGTGTAGTTTAATAATTTCATCCGCTGGTTCAGCTTTTTCATCCCATTCATCTCAACCATTAGGTTATTTCATTCATGTTGTTTAATAATTTCATCCGCTGGTTCAGCTTTTTCATCCCATTCATCTCAATCATTAGGTTATTTCATTCATGTAGTTTAATAATTTCATCCGCTGGTTCCGCTTTTTCATCTCATTCATCTCAATCATTAGGTTATTTCATTCATGTAGTTAAATAATTTCATCCGCTGGTTCAGCTTTTTCATCTCATTCATCTCAATCATTAGGTTATTTCATTCATGTAGTTAAATAATTTTATCCGCTGGTTCAGCTTTTTCATCTCATTCATCTCAATCATTTCGTTATTTCATTCATGTAGTTAAATAATTTCATCCGCTGGTTCAGCTTTTTCATCTCATTCATCTCAATCATTAGGTTTTTTCATTCATGTAGTTTAATAATTTCATCCGCTGGTTCCGCTTTTTCATCTCATTCATCTCAATCATTAGGTTATTTCATTCATGTAGTTTAATAATTTCATCCGCTGGTTCCGCTTTTTCATCTCATTCATCTCAATCATTAGGTTATTTCATTCATGTAGTTAAATAATTTCATCCGCTTGTTCAGCTTTTTCATCTCATTCATCTCAATCATTAGGTTATTTCATTCATGTAGTTTAATAATTTCATCCGCTGGTTCAGCTTTTTCATCTCATTCATCTCAATCATTAGGTTATTTCATTCATGTAGTTTAATAATTTCATCCGCTGGTTCAGCTTTTTCATCTCATTCATCTCAATCATTTCGTTATTTCATTCATGTAGTTAAATAATTTCATCCGCTGGTTCAGCTTTTTCATCTCATTCATCTCAATCATTAGGTTATTTCATTCATGTAGTTTAATAATTTCATCCGCTGGTTCAGCTTTTTCATCTCATTCATCTCAATCATTAGGTTATTTCATTCATGTAGTTTAATAATTTCATCCGCTGGTTCAGCCTTTTCATCTCATTCATCTCAATCATTAGGTTATTTCATTCATGTAGTTTAATAATTTCATCCGCTGGTTCAGCTTTTTCATCTCATTCATCTCAATCATTAGGTTTTTTCATTCATGTAGTTTAATAATTTCATCCGCTGGTTCCGCTTTTTCATCTCATTCATCTCAATCATTAGGTTATTTCATTCATGTAGTTTAATAATTTCATCCGCTGGTTCCGCTTTTTCATCTCATTCATCTCAATCATTAGGTTATTTCATTCATGTAGTTAAATAATTTCATCCGCTTGTTCAGCTTTTTCATCTCATTCATCTCAATCATTAGGTTATTTCATTCATGTAGTTTAATAATTTCATCCGCTGGTTCAGCTTTTTCATCTCATTCATCTAAATCATTAGGTTATTTCATTCATGTAGTTTAATAATTTCATCCGCTGGTTCAGCTTTTTCATCTCATTCATCTCAATCATTAGGTTATTTCATTCATGTAGTTTAATAATTTCATCCGCTGGTTCAGCTTTTTCATCTCATTCATCTCAATCATTAGGTTATTTCATTCATGTAGTTTAATAATTTCATCCGCTGGTTCAGCTTTTTCATCTCATTCATCTCAATCATTAGGTTATTTCATTCATGTAGTTTAATAATTTCATCCGCTGGTTCAGCTTTTTCATCTCATTCATCTCAATCATTAGGTTATTTCATTCATGTAGTTTAATAATTTCATCCGCTGGTTCAGCTTTTTCATCTCATTCATCTCAATCATTAGGTTATTTCATTCATGTAGTTTAATAATTTCATCCGCTGGTTCAGCTTTTTCATCTCATTCATCTCAATCATTTCGTTATTTCATTCATGTAGTTAAATAATTTCATCCGCTGGTTCAGCTTTTTCATCTCATTCATCTCAATCATTAGGTTATTTCATTCATGTAGTTTAATAATTTCATCCGCTGGTTCAGCTTTTTCATCTCATTCATCTCAATCATTAGGTTATTTCATTCATGTAGTTTAATAATTTCATCCGCTGGTTCAGCCTTTTCATCTCATTCATCTCAATCATTAGGTTATTTCATTCATGTAGTTTAATAATTTCATCCGCTGGTTCAGCTTTTTCATCTCATTCATCTCAATCATTAGGTTATTTCATTCATGTAGTTTAATAATTTCATCCGCTGGTTCAGCTTTTTCATCGCATTCATCTCAATCATTAGGTTATTTCATTCATGTAGTTTAATAATTTCATCCGCTGGTTCAGCTTTTTCATCTCATTCATCTCAATCATTAGGTTATTTCATTCATGTAGTTTAATAATTTCATCCGCTGGTTCAGCTTTTTCATCTCATTCATGTCAATCATTAGGTTATTTCATTCATGTAGTTAAATAATTTCATCCGCTGGTTCAGCTTTTTCATCTCATTCATCTCAATCATTAGGTTATTTCATTCATGTAGTTTAATAATTTCATCCGCTGGTTCAGCTTTTTCATCTCATTCATCTCAATCATTAGGTTATTTCATTCATGTAGTTTAATAATTTCATCCGCTGGTTCAGCTTTTTCATCTCATTCATCTCAATCATTAGGTTATTTCATTCATGTAGTTTAATAATTTCATCCGCTGGTTCAGCTTTTTCATCTCATTCATCTCAATCATTAGGTTATTTCATTCATGTAGTTAAATAATTTCATCCGCTGGTTCAGCTTTTTCATCTCATTCATCTCAATCATTAGGTTATTTCATTCATGTAGTTTAATAATTTCATCCGCTGGTTCCGCTTTTTCATCTCATTCATCTCAATCATTAGGTTATTTCATTCATGTAGTTTAATAATTTCATCCGCTGGTTCAGCTTTTTCATCTCATTCATCTCAATCATTTAGTTATTTCATTCATGTAGTTTAATAATTTCATCCGCTGGTTCAGCTTTTTCATCTCATTCATCTCAATCATTAGGTTATTTCATTCATGTAGTTTAATAATTTCATCCGCTGGTTCAGCTTTTTCATCTCATTCATCTCAATCATTAGGTTATTTCATTCATGTAGTTTAATAATTTCATCCGCTGGTTCAGCTTTTTCATCTCATTCATCTCAATCATTAGGTTATTTCATTCATGTAGTTTAATAATTTCATCCGCTGGTTCAGCTTTTTCATCGCATTCATCTCAATCATTAGGTTATTTCATTCATGTAGTTTAATAATTTCATCCGCTGGTTCCGCTTTTTCATCTTATTCATCTCAATCATTAGGTTATTTCATTCATGTAGTTTAATAATTTCATCCGCTGGTTCAGCTTTTTCATCTCATTCATCTCAATCATTAGGTTATTTTATTCATGTAGTTAAATAATTTCATCCGCTGGTTCAGCTTTTTCATCTCATTCATCTCAATCATTAGGTTATTTCATTCATGTAGTTTAATAATTTCATCCGCTGGTTCAGCTTTTTCATCTCATTCATCTCAATCATTAGGTTATTTCATTCATGTAGTTTAATAATTTCATCCGCTGGTTCAGCTTTTTCATCTCATTCATCTCAATCATTAGGTTATTTCATTCATGTAGTTTAATAATTTCATCCGCTGGTTCAGCTTTTTCATCTCATTCATCTCAATCATTAGGTTATTTCATTCATGTAGTTTAATAATTTCATCCGCTGGTTCAGCTTTTTCATCTCATTCATCTCAATCATTAGGTTATTTCATTCATGTAGTTTAATAATTTCATCCGCTGGTTCAGCTTTTTCATCTCATTCATCTCAATCATTAGGTTATTTCATTCATGTAGTTTAATAATTTCATCCGCTGGTTCAGCTTTTTCATCTCATTCATCTCAATCATTAGGTTATTTCATTCATGTAGTTTAATAATTTCATCCGCTGGTTCAGCTTTTTCATCTCATTCATCTCAATCATTAGGTTATTTCATTCATGTAGTTTAATAATTTCATCCGCTGGTTCAGCTTTTTCATCTCATTCATCTCAATCATTAGGTTATTTCATTCATGTAGTTTAATAATTTCATCCGCTGGTTCAGCTTTTTCATCTCATTCATCTAAATCATTAGGTTATTTCATTCATGTAGTTTAATAATTTCATCCGCTGGTTCAGCTTTTTCATCTCATTCATCTAAATCATTAGGTTATTTCATTCATGTAGTTTAATAATTTCATCCGCTGGTTCAGCTTTTTCATCTCATTCATCTCAATCATTAGGTTATTTCATTCATGTAGTTTAATAATTTCATCCGCTGGTTCAGCTTTTTCATCTCATTCATCTCAATCATTAGGTTATTTCATTCATGTAGTTTAATAATTTCATCCGCTGGTTCAGCTTTTTCATCTCATTCATCTCAATCATTAGGTTATTTCATTCATGTAGTTTAATAATTTCATCCGCTGGTTCAGCTTTTTCATCTCATTCATGTCAATCATTAGGTTATTTCATTCATGTAGTTAAATAATTTCATCCGCTGGTTGAGCTTTTTCATATCAATCAGTTAGTTATTTCATTCATGTAGTTTAATAATTTCATCCGCTGGTTCAGCTTTTTCATCTCATTCATCTCAATCATTAGGTTATTTCATTCATGTAGTTTAATAATTTCATCCGCTGGTTCAGCTTTTTCATCTCATTCATCTCAATCATTAGGTTATTTCATTCATGTAGTTTAATAATTTCATCCGCTGGTTCAGCTTTTTCATCTCATTCATCTCAATCATTAGGTTATTTCATTCATGTAGTTAAATAATTTCATCCGCTCGTTCAGCTTTTTCATCTCATTCATCTCAATCATTAGGTTATTTCATTCATATAGTTAAATAATTTCATCCGCTGGTTCAGCTTTTTCATCTCATTCATCTCAATCATTAGGTTATTTCATTCATGTAGTTTAATAATTTCATCCGCTGGTTCAGCTTTTTCATCTCATTCATCTCAATCATTAGGTTATTTCATTCATGTAGTTAAATAATTTCATCCCCTGTTTCAGCTTTTTCATCTCATTCATCTCAATCATTAGATTATTTCATTCATGTAGTTTAATAATTTCATCCGCTGGTTCAGCTTTTTCGTCTCATTCATCTCAATCATTAGGTTAATTCATTCATGTAGTTTAATAATTTCATCCGCTGGTTCAGCTTTTTCATCTCATTCATCTCAATCATTTAGTTATTTCATTCATGTAGTTAAATAATTTCATCCGCTGGTTCAGCTTTTTCATCTCATTCATCTCAATCATTAGGTTATTTCATTCATGTAGTTTAATAATTTCATCCGCTGGTTCAGCTTTTTCATCTCATTCATCTCAATCATTAGGTTATTTCATTCATGTAGTTTAATAATTTCATCCGCTGGTTCAGCTTTTTCATATCAATCATTTAGTTATTTCATTCATGTAGTTAAATAATTTCATCCGCTGGTTCAGCTTTTTCATCTCATTCATCTCAATCATTTAGTTATTTAATTCAAGTAGTTTAATAATTTCATCCGCTCGTTCAGCTTTTTCATCTCATTCATCTCAATCATTAGGTTATTTCATTCATGTAGTTAAATAATTTCATCCGCTGGTTCAGCTTTTTCATCTCATTCATCTCAATCATTTAGTTATTTCATTCATGTAGTTAAATAATTTCATCCGCTGGTTCAGCTTTTTCATCTCATTCATCTCAATCATTAGGTTATTTCATTCATGTAGTTTAATAATTTCATCCGCTGGTTCAGCTTTTTCATCTCATTCATCTCAATCATTAGGTTATTTCATTCATGTAGTTAAATAATTTCATCCCCTGTTTCAGCTTTTTCATCTCATTCATCTCAATCATTAGATTATTTCATTCATGTAGTTTAATAATTTCATCCGCTGGTTCAGCTTTTTCGTCTCATTCATCTCAATCATTAGGTTAATTCATTCATGTAGTTTAATAATTTCATCCGCTGGTTCAGCTTTTTCATCTCATTCATCTCAATCATTTAGTTATTTCATTCATGTAGTTAAATAATTTCATCCGCTGGTTCAGCTTTTTCATCTCATTCATCTCAATCATTAGGTTATTTCATTCATGTAGTTTAATAATTTCATCCGCTGGTTCAGCTTTTTCATCTCATTCATCTCAATCATTAGGTTATTTCATTCATGTAGTTTAATAATTTCATCCGCTGGTTCAGCTTTTTTATCTCATTCATCTCAATCATTAGGTTATTTCATTCTTGTAGTTTAATAATTTCATCTGCTGGTTCAGCTTTTTCATCTTATTCATCTCAATCATTAGTTTATTTCATTCATGTAGTTTAATAATTTCATCTGCTGGTTCAGCTTTTTCATCTCATTCATCTCAATCATTAGGTTATTTCATTCATGTAGTTTAATAATTTCATCCGCTGGTTCAGCTTTTTCATCTCATTCATCTCAATCATTAGGTTATTTCATTCATGTAGTTAAATAATTTCATCCGCTGGTTCAGCTTTTTCATCTCATTCATCTCAATCATTAGGTTATTTCATTCATGTAGTTTAATAATTTCTCCGCTGGTTCAGCTTTTATCTCATTCATCTCAATCATTAGGTTATTTCATTCATGTAGTTTAATAATTTCATCCGCTGGTTCAGCTTTTTCATCTCATTCATCTCAATCATTAGGTTATTTCATTCATGTAGTTTAATAATTTCATCCGCTGGTTCAGCGTTTTCATCTCATTCATCTCAATCATTTAGTTATTTCATTCATGTAGTTAAATAATTTCATCCGCTGGTTCAGCTTTTTCATCTCATTCATCTCAATCATTAGGTTATATTATTCATGTAGTTTAATAGTTTCATCCGCTGGTTCAGCTTTTTCATCTCATTCATCTCAATCATTAGGTTATTTCATTCATGTAGTTTAATAATTTCATCCGCTGGTTCAGCTTTTTCATCTCATTCATCTCAATCATTAGGTTATTTCATTCATGTAGTTTAATAATTTCATCCGCTGGTTCAGGTTTTTCATATCAATCATTTAGTTATTTCATTCATGTAGTTAAATAATTTCATCCGCTGGTTCAGCTTTTTCATCTCATTCATCTCAATCATTTAGTTATTTAATTCAAGTAGTTTAATAATTTCATCCGCTCGTTCAGCTTTTTCATCTCATTCATCTCAATCATTAGGTTATTTCATTCATGTAGTTAAATAATTTCATCCGCTGGTTCAGCTTTTTCATCTCATTCATCTCAATCATTTAGTTATTTCATTCATGTAGTTAAATAATTTCATCCGCTGGTTCAGCTTTTTCATCTCATTCATCTCAATCATTAGGTTATTTCATTCATGTAGTTTTCACATAAAATTTATGAAATTTGAATAAGCAATTATATAAAAAAAATGCTTAAAGAAATCGTCGTAAATATATCATTTATTATTTATTTATTATTAACAGATGGTGTCAATTCGTTTATTGGGTGAATTCTGATTACGTGTCGATCGTTAATGGCCTTGACACCGTTACGGCGTATGGCAACAGCTGAGCGCTCACAACAAATACATTTTTAGTTTAGTGATCCTTTTACTTTTTTTACATATAGTTTATGAATTATGAATAAGAAATTATTTAAAAAAAATGCATAAATAAATCACCGCCAAATATTAAATATTTATTTAAACATTTTGTTAGTCTGGTTTTTTTAATTATTTATTTTTCAGTTTGCTTTCCTCGGACCCAAATATGTAAGTTTTTGCTTCGGATTTTTTTTAAAAAAAAATCTATTATTCCTGTCTAATTGTATAATTTCCCTAATATTTAATTTGAATGAAGGTAGTAAGTAGTAGCGCATTGACCGTGCTAATTGTATGATTGCAACTAACTTGATATGTTATTAAATTGACCCACAGGTGGCGCGCTGGTGTTGAATTAAGCGCACACTACCGTTTAATGACTCCTGTATCTATAGGCAAGAAATTTACAGTTTGACAATTATTCCTTTATTATTTTTCCTAATTCCCCGATATGTTCTATAAAGCAAGGGTAGTTGGATTTATCTCTTTTCTCCCTACATATAACTGATAAAACGTTCGTTAGTAAATTGTGTCAGTTATCAAATCACGGTCCCTACCCTATATGTTCGCTATACTCAATTTTATCATAGCGCTCGTGTAAATTTCCTTTTTGCTCGCAGGCGCTCTTTAAGGCCTCGCTTGCGACCGAGCTTGTGAGAAGAGCGATTTTATATTATCATGATTACAAATTTTTTACCCAGTAACCATGACGAATTTTGTATCCGGAATGGTCTTGAAACACGGTGTCTACATAATTTGAATTGAAATAAAACAACTCGGCTATGCTACCACATCCAAGGGCGGATACAGGGGGATGTCGTTCAATTCGTAATATATTATCACAATTTTAGAGGTGTGGATATTTCACTACAAAATTTGTGTACTAATTTTCGATCGATTTCTCTTTAAGGCATCACTTTCGAGCGGACATTGCTAATTGTCCCGACATGTGTACAGATGACAATTCAGCCTTTTTGGATGGAAATAATGTAGGTTACTATATTATTACTATACATCTAATTACTTCGTACAGGCAGGGTATTAGGTTGACTTTTTTACAAATCGATTACCGTTTACTCAAGGCTCATGCCCAGGGATTGGGCGTGTACTGAGTGCGTCATTGATTACCCCTATAAAACATTCAATAATTTTGCAAACAAGGTCTACGACGATTCGTAACATTTAAGGTCAAGCCCAAGTCCTCTCTCTACCGCGCGTTGAAAAAGTCAAGAAACAGTCCAAATGGACACGTTGAAATAAAAGAACGTTGAACGTTGTTAAGTAGTATTTTAAAATACCAATTTCCAACTTTACCGACTTGAAGGTTTGTTTAAAATTATATCTTGTGAATATTTTCTCGAAATATTTCTACAATCAGCGCGTGATATGAACTCAAAATACAAATATATTTATTTTAGTCAGAATAGTAGTGCTTATAGATATTAAACAAAAACATATTCATCCTTACACTCATTAATATACCACGACACAATCTTTCGCGCATGCGATTATTCTAAACACCAGGCCTACAAAACTTGAATTCCTATAGCAATTTAAATTTTGCAACAACTTAGCAAATTATAATAATTTACAACATCCATAGGAACTCATAGTGTCTCGTTTTTTTGTTAATTTTATTGAATTTGTGTAATTCAGTTTAAAAAGTGTAATATTCACACTTCTGAATGCTGTTAAAGCTTTTATATATTATTATAAAACACAATATAAATATTATACAAAACAAGGGAACAACAGTCGGTTAGATGTAAAATTGTTTTTTTCAATATTAAGTCAGATTATGGTTGACATATCTGATAATATGAAATACCCCTATTATTTAATGTCTTATTTGTTTTTACCATTTGTGATTATTATTTCATTTATGTTTACATAGGCGCTTATTGTAAAAGAAATAGTTAATATACCGTATTTTTTAAAAAACTTTTAGGCGTAATTTATTCTATAATAAATAAAATAGCATGTCAATGTAGTAACCATTTTATGTGTTCATCTTTCAAAACACCAGCATACTAATAAATTATACGTCACACTTATCAACCGTGTAATATTTTTGTTTTCGTTATCGATAGAAAAAACATATACCTACCAAAGCTATAGCAGCTTCCGTGCGGCCGAAGACGCCAAGGACGTTTTCTCCGTGAGCGACGCACGAAAACCTCTGCGGATTGTGTTCCTGGACGTCAAACCCATGAGGTACCCGCCCCGCCCTCCGGCCTCCTACAACAAGGTGGCGCCCACTACTCTCAATGGAGCCTTCACCAAAAATTATGTCATCAGCAATGACGTGGTTTATGAGAATATTAAACCGGTGCTTATGGTACTCAGGTGATTATTGATTTTTGTTCTTCTCTTCCTTTAATTATTTATTGGAAATCCATCTAAATTTCGGGACGTTCTGTAACATTTTCAATAGTAACTTTTGTCCCCTCTAAATATCGTCTCGAGTTAACATTAAAATAATTTAGCATAGATTGGTATATAGATAACTACACAAAGTATATCTACCTAAGTTATAACACAATATTATAAGTTATTTATTTAACAAATCTTGATTTTGGTATATATAAATTGCTTCTGAAAGTTATACCTACTTACATACTTGTTATTACCTGTTATCATGAAACTGGGGAGCTTTAGTTACATTTCTAGACCCATGGCTGCTAAAAAAGTAGGTATTCTATTTACTACCTCCTTAGTGAGCTGTTACTGATCAAAGGATAATTTCAATAAGTCGTTTGTTTATCGATTATTTGTTTTTACTTGGCGAAAAGTAAATATTATTGACTCCGTAGGATCTTTATGTGAAATAACCATTTATGCGTATCAAAATTATTTTATTATAATCATTGGAACAATGATACGAGACACACATAATCCCTTCATACAAAAGCCTGTTCTGAACTGCTGAAGAGTATATTTTAAACACATAAATAAATTCACAAACACATAAAGGTATGTAATATAAAATATTCCGGCCACTCTATCTTTCCCACAGAATACCTATTGACTATTATTATTATTATTATATTTATTAATTGTATAATTTTGAATTTAGCGTTCCACGGCGTGCGTTTATTTAAATTATCAGATGGCACAACGGTTTTATTGAAACATTGGTTATTTAATATTTACATCTTAATATATATAAATCTCGTGTCACAATGTTTGTCCTCAATGGACTCCTAAACCACTTAACCGATTATAATAAAATTTGAACACCATGTGCAGTTCGATGTGCACTTGAGAGATAGGATAGTTTAAATCTCAAATTATAGTCGCAATTTTAATTTATCGCTAATTTTTTGTCCGTTATTATTTGGCAGTCATAAAACTGACAGATGTCGATACCTTTTTATTTTATGGGCGATTGTGAAGAGCGCGTGACGACTCGGTGCCTGTATAATTTTATTGAACAAGCAGAGGAAAGAGCAATTGTGATATTATTGGAAAATTTTTTAGAAGATCACAATCAACTAATTCAATTGATCAAAAGAGTTTCGCCACGACTGCAAAATGACAATTATCAAATCGTCATATTTTAATTTATTGCTAATTATTTGTCTGATATTATTTGGCAGTCATAAAACTGACAGATGTCGATACCTTTTTATTTTATGGGCGATTGTGAAGAGCGCGTGACGACTCGGTGCCTGTATAATTTTATTGAACAAGCAGAGGAAAGAGCAATTGTGATATTATTGGAAATTTTTTAGAAGATCACAATCAACTAATTCAATTGATCAAAAGAGTTTCGCCACGACTGCAAAATGACAATTATCAAATCGTCATAAAAGCCGACAAAGTACCATTAGGTGAACATGCTGGTAGATTCAACGCTCCAACTGTTGATGAGGTTGCTGTTATCATGGTTGGTGATCCAGTTGACAAAAGATCTATAAACATTACACGGCGAGACAACACTGTCAGTACGATTTCGGATCTACACCGTTCATATGACGCACTACAATATCCATTGATATTTTGGCAAGGACAAGATGAATATCACCTTAATATCAATCAGTATGATCCAAATACCGGTAAATTTGACAATTATCTATTTACTTTCTTACTGTATGTATAGATTTTAATTTCGTATTGCATTTTATTATTTATTTTTTTAGGTGATTACAGAAATAATAAAGTTAGCTCAATGAACTACTACGCACACCGAATAATGGTTAGACAACATCAAGACAATTATATCCTTCGATATCGTCAGCTGTTTCATCAATACATTGTTGATATGTATGCTAAGGTCGAAAGCGAACGCTTGCGATTCCTTCGATTCAACCAGGCAAAACTACGATCGGAAGAATATATTCACTTACGAGATGCTGTTGCTGGAAACATCGATGGAAATTTAAATCCCAATGACATCGGTAATGCTTTCATTTTACCTTCAAGCTACATCGGCAGTCCACGGAACATGCAGGAATACATACAAGATGCGATGACTTACGTACGTCATTACGGCCGACCGGATTTATTTATTACATTCACATGTAATCCGAATTGGGAAGAGATACAAACTTTACTATTGCCAGGACAACAAGCCATTCATCGTCATGATTTAACTGCACGTGTGTTTAAACAAAAATTGAAATCCTTAATTGATTTTATTGTTAAATATACAATTTTTGGTATCACACGTTGTTGGCTGTATACGATAGAGTGGCAAAAGCGAGGTTTGCCTCATGCCCACATTTTGGTTTGGCTTAAAGATAGAATCCGTCCTGAAGAAATCGATCAAATAATTTCAGCCGAAATTCCAGACCCATTAATTGATCAAGAATTATTTGATATTGTCACCAAACACATGATCCATGGGCCATGCGGTGTTTTCAACATGACGTCACCGTGCATGGAAAATGGAAAATGTAAAAAAACTTCCCAAAGCCGCATACGAATGACACGATCACGGATATTGATGGTTATCCAATGTATCGCCGCAGAAGTACTGAGAATGGTGGCCACACATTTACAATGCGACTGCCGAACTTTCCAAATCAAGTTGAGTTTGATAATCAGTGGGTGGTACCATACTCACCACTACTTTCAAAAACTTACAAAGCTCATATCAATGTTGAGCTTTGCAGTTCTGTTAAATCAATTAAGTATATTTGTAAATATGTAAACAAAGACAGTGATTTGGCCATATTTGAAGTAAAAAACATAAATAAAAATGACGAAATAGCACGATACCAAATGGGCAGATACATTAGCAGCAATGAAGCTATTTGGCATATTCTCAGCTTTCCCATCCACGAAAGAGATCCTGCTGTCCAACATCTGGCAATACATCTTGAAAACGGTCAACGTGTATACTTCACTGAAGAAAATGTTCTCCAAAGAGCGTTCGAAGCTCCGAAAACGACTCTAACTGAATTTTTTACATTGTGTCAAAAACCTGATGTTTTTGGCCAATTCGCGAAGACATTGGTGTATGGTGATGTTCCACGTTATTTCACATGGAACAAATCCAGTAAAAAATGGGAGCCACGGAAACAAGGAAAACCACATCCTTCCATTACAGGCATATTCAAAGCTAAGACATTGGGGAGACTTTACACGGTACATCCAAAGCAACGTGAGTGCTTCTATTTACGTTTGTTATTGGTGAATGTTCCCGGACCAACGTCTTTTGAATTTTTACGAACAGCTAATGGTCGAGTATTCAATACATACCAGGATGCATGTCGTGAACTGCAATTGCTAGAAGACGATAACCATTGGGACTTAACGCTTGCTGATGCTGCGTTGACATCAACACCGAATAACATTCGTCAGTTGTTTGCAATTATTTTGGCGACATGTTATCCCTCGCAAGCACAAACTTTGTGGGAAAAATATAAAAATTGTATGACAGAAGACATCTTGCACCGAATTAGACAAACAAATCAATGCCAAAACATAGATTATACACCAGAGATGTACAATGAAGCATTGGTCTTGATCGAGGATTTATGTGTTCTTATTTCAAATTTACCACTTAATCATTATGGTATGCCATCACCTAATCGTCCAGCCACCGACTTAGTCAATACCGATTTACAACGAGAAAATCAATATGACCATGGAAGTTTAGCAACAATTATCATGAACAGTGAACCATTACTGACAGCAGAACAAAAAATTATTTATGATCGGATTATGCTGGCTGTTGCTGCTGAACAAGGCGGTTTTTTTTTCTTGGATGCACCCGGTGGAACCGGTAAGACATTTTTAATATCGTTGATTCTTGCCAAAATACGGTCGCAACAAAAAATCGCATTAGCATTAGCATCGTCAGGCATTGCGGCTACTTTACTGGATGGTGGGCGAACAGCACATTCAACATTCAAGCTGCCATTGGACGTTCATAATAAACCAGATGCAATGTGTAACATCAAAAAGAATAGTGGAATAGCTGCAGTGTTGCGGAAGAGTTCTATAATAATTTGGGATGAGTGCACAATGGCACACAAATATTCACTTGAAGCATTAAACAGAACTATGCAAGATTTAAACAGCAATAATAAACTTTTCGGTGGTGCTATCTTACTTTTGTCTGGTGACTTCCGGCAGACCTTACCGGTTATACCTCGCTCTACTTTCGCGGATGAGATTAATGCATGTTTGAAACAATCATTCTTATGGCGAAGTGTTGAAACACTTCGATTGACCATAAATATGCGAGTACAATTGCAAAATGATCCATCAGCACTAATATTTTCCGAACAACTACTAGATATTGGGAACGGTAAAATAAAACTGCAACCAAATACGCAATGCATTAAACTACCAGACAATTTTTGCACTGTTTGTTCAGGATAAAACTGAATTGATTCAGAGTATTTTCCCGGATATACAGAATAATTATTTGAATCATGAATGGCTTAGTCAACGGGCGATTTTGGCAGCCAAAAACGTTGATGTTGACGAAATTAACTTCCAGATACAACAGTTGTTACCAGGCGATCTGATGTCTTTTAAATCAATCGATACTGTTGTTGATGAAAATGAAAGTGTAAATTTTCCGATTGAATTTTTAAATTCATTAGATATCCCTGGAATGCCACCACATAATCTTCGATTAAAGATTGGTTCCCCTATTATTCTCCTCCGTAATTTGAATCCACCTCAATTATGTAACGGTACGCGTTTGGTCATCAAAAAGATCACCGGAAACATTCTTGAAGCAACCATTTTGGCTGGGAAGTTTAAAGGAAAAGTGGTCCTGCTGCCACGTATTCCGATGATACCATCAGATTCTACCATACCCTTCAAAAGGCTACAGTTTCCAATTCGTTTAGCTTTCGCCATGTCTATAAATAAATCTCAAGGTCAAACAATGTCCATTTGTGGTTTAGATTTGGAAAATCCATGTTTTTCTCATGGGCAACTATATGTTGCGTGTTCACGTGTTGGGAAACCGTCGAATCTATTTGTGTTAGCTAAAGACAGGTTAACCAAAAACATTGTGCACCGATTGGTGTTAAATTAAATTGAAATTGAAAGTATTTATAATTCAAAAAAAAAGATATTAATGTTTAAAAGTTTAAGACTGTCTGCCTTGCCTACCTCATTCATGAGTTTAAGCGTCACATGTTATTTACTGTATTATACTGTAATATACTTATATTTGTTATAAAATTAAATGGAAATAATAAATCTGATAAATTTTTATTTTTTACCTATTGATTTCTGCTTAGTATCAAGTGTAAGAACATTTTAATTAATTGTGTTCAACGTACTTCCCCTTCAAATCAATCTCAATCCAGTGAATTTGTATACCAACATCATCATTGTCGTCTTAGTTCGTAAATAATTTCATTGTACTAAAGGGTTATAGTAGTAGAAAGTCAAATAAGGAGATCACCATATTTTTTTACAAATACCATCTGTGTGAAAAAGCATAGTGGACTCCGTGACTGATGTTCTCTTATTGTTCCTCTTAGATTGTTTACTATAATGTAATATAACAAAAACTTTAGCCACAGCAACGCGTGGCCGGGTCAGCTAGTTATATTATATTACATTACATAGTTAGCAGCTGAAGACAATTTACTTTGTGTAACTGATTGCATTATATTAAAAAAAAGACATGTACTGACTGTTTTTATAAAAAATAATAAATGAATAAATAAAAAAATAAATATTTTTATCGTTTACCTAGGTTGCCCATTTCAATTCGCGCATCAATTACTTGGGTTCTACTGTGTCAGGGGGTGGGGGGGTACTATTGGAAACTAACAGACGGGTTTTTTTTACTACGTGTGTAAAAAATAATACAGCAACACCTGACATGGTCCACCCTGAATCAACAGTCTTTTCGTGGTGTCGCCACCATGTCGAAAGAATTGCAGTATTCTTAGGAGAACGGCGCTGAGGCAAACTTTATATTATAATTTGAAGCTCTTCTATAATCGAAGTTCGTTCGTCTAGCAGCTCAGGAAAACTAAAGGACATGGTCCACCCTGAATCAACAGTCTTTTCGTGGTGTCGCCACCATGTCGAAAGAATTGCAGTATTCTTAGGAGAACGGCGCTGAGGCAAACTTTATATTATAATTTGAAGCTCTTCTATAATCGAAGTTCGTTCGTCTAGCAGCTCAGGAAAACTAAAGGACACACAGGCAGCAATAAATTTCCATAGCATCGATACGCCGTATGGTTTTCCTCGTATGCTCGTTTCTGCGTCATTTAGGAAAATTGGAAAAACCTAACCTCTAACCAGGCGTACTTAGTGGTTTTGACTAAATCATATATATTTTCCTAAATTTTCGACTTGTTTAGTTTAGTTTTTATATGTTGTTGTTAACTTTGTAAAAAATATTAATAAAAACTGTGCGGTTGTTTGAAATGTTAATAAGACTGACGAGAGATTAATTTTAATCCGAAGAGCAGATTCTCTGTCCTCTGTGATACAAAAATATATTTTTAATTTTAAATCAGGGTTATGGGCGGCCTCCACCTGACCAGACCGGCTCCGAGGATGAACCAGCTGATCTGGATATCGCCGGCCATGGTTTACTCGGCTTTGGCCTTCACGGCCGTGTTGGCCTACGTGGTTTACGTCTCCTGGCACAGAGTCCAGATCGTTCGTTCCGCCGAGGGTCGCTTTGAAGAGGCAGTCATCGGGTACCTCTTCACCGTTTACCTCTTCCCCACTATTCTCATCCCCATCATGTGGTATGAAACTAGGAAGGTCGCAAACGTCCTTAACAAATGGGCCGATTTTGAGGTACCTATATATTTATTTGTATTGATTATTGTATTATTATTAGAAAATTGAGGTTATTATAAAAACAATATTACTTTAGGACATTTATAACGGACATAGTAGAGATTTAGGATTTTATGATTAGGTTTCAATTTACGAACGTATAAAACAAACTAATTAAAATTAATAATGCTAATCTTGAGTAAGGCACACATATCAGGTGCTTCGGGCCCCCAGCGCCGAATTTCGTCTCCTGCAGGCTGATCCAAAGATGCAAGTGTAAATTTAAGGATATTGAAAAAAAAACGTGAACTTTAGCACATCATGACGCGTATAGACTACCTACATTCACTTCCTCCCAATCTCCTCCTCCAACCAGTATTTATAATCAAGGTTTTTGATCAAAAGGTCCACCTATATATTTTAATTTATAATATTTCTTTATTTGGAGTAATCAATCATAATAATAATGTTATATGTAGCTGTTTAGTAGTTGGTTCAAGACGTGGTGGCTTGAGACTTCAACTTCAGTTTCGGTTAGTATATTGACTATGGGTACGTCACTTCTATGAGACACTGAAAAGCGAGACATTTGGAAACTGTATTTATACTATTCCCATAAAAGCTTTTAAAACGGCCAAAAAGGTTTTAAAACGCCCAAGGCTAGCTTTCCGAAAGGTAATCAATTTTCAAACGCTGAATTTGTCCACCAGGAACTCTACCATAAAGTTGCTGGACACCCGCTGCCATTAGATCTCCACAGTCAAGCTCTCGTGATCTCCATCCTCATCCCCATTCTGTCGACGGCGTCCGTCTTTATAACCCACATCACGATGGTCCATTTCAAGCTGCTCCAGGTCCTGCCGTACATCTTTCTCGAAATCCTCACATATCAGCTCGGGGGCTATTGGTATCTTCTGTGCGAGTGCCTCAGTGTAATATAATGAGTCGGAACTCGGTCTCAAAGTGGACACGCGGGTGACTTCAGCGCACAAGGCAACAGAAGAGGCCCTTCGTATAATGCACGAGTATGAGGACACCAATGGTCCGCTGGTCTTTATTGCGGTCGCTGGCAGGTCAAACGGTCTGGGGCCTGTCCTGTCCGGTAACACCAGTTACCCTGTTATCAACTGCCCACCGCCAGCGGACAAAGTCGTACAGGTACATTCAATTTATGATTATTTTATTTGTCAACGGATTTTATTATTTTATTCTGTGCTATTTTTTTATGTGTGGGGCAAATGACCTACCACACTAACCTGAACCAAGCAATATTATAGTACAAGCATACATTTACTTATACTACAGTGAACAGGATGGAATTATGATGAAAATGATACTATTACTAAGCTGACAAGAACTTCCCCACTATTTTACAGGTGTTTAGCATAGAAAGCTACCATAGTAGCTTTCTGTAATTGTATGAATGTCAGGTGTTTTGAAGCTAGTACGCAGATTCTGAGGTACAACTCCGGTGGAGGATATTATTAAATTGTTATTAGATATCAATAAGGAATACTATTTTGTTGTTTTTCTAAGTAGGGTTATATCAGGTCTAATCTAGTGTATAGTTCTGTCAGTTGTAAGCCATAAGGGTAATTACGAAACCATTGTTTGTAGAAAAAAAAATCAAAAACACATTTTCTAAAAATTCTATTTGGTGTATTATTCATTTAAATAATTCTATAGTCATTACGAGTTAACTAAACAATTCTAATTATATAATATTAGCAGCCAATTTAAATAATACCAATATAAAAAAGTCGACACAATTACACCCTTATGACATTAACGTTTTAAGCTTAAGGTGGTCATTGTTTTTAATTATATTTATATCTCTAAATCATCATCAGAATCAGAAAAATTAACAGCGGTTGTAATTAATAGCAAATTGTTTAGTGAATGTAACGGCGCTTTTGTACACCTTCAGATCGATAAATATTAGTGATAGATAGATGTACCACCTTTTACCATCTTATCACACTAAAATACATAAGAGTAAAATAGAGTTAAATGTAGTTACGTACTAGGCTATCTTTAAATATATTAGACTTTGTTTTACCACTAAGAAAAATAAAAAAAATAGCAAAACCTATGTATTTAGCTCTAAACATGTACTTTTGTAGTTGTGTAGAATGGTTCTGTTCCAATATAGCATATAAACGTTGTTTTCAAGAACTATTTCTGGTTTGAATTTATAGCAAGCGGTTTTTCACTGATACGTTGATGGTATTATAATATTTACCAGCAAAGCACAAACCCAGCACAACCAGGTGACCGCTATAGCACTCACCTGGTTGTGCTCGTGCTTGTAGCCTGTATTCTGGATTTGCAGGCACTGGCAATGTGTTGAATGGACTCCGGTCGTAATCTGCTTTCAATAACTATTACATTTTGGATTTTTACCTAGCACATTACATAGCACAAGCCAAGTTTCTTGTAGTGCCCATGTGGAAACCATTTTGATTTACTGATGGAGGGGGGGGGGGTGTATAGCATTGATAGAAGCTTTAAATTTTGAATAATATAATGCCTCAAACGGTACCAGTAAGTCAATGCTAAAACTTATATGCATTGAATATATTTTTCCCCAAAACTGGTACCTCTACCAAAATATACGTACTTAAGAAGGCTACTAAAAGATGCGCAAACTCCGAAATTTAAATGACAAAAAAAAGCATGCAAATGTGTACAGATTAGATAGAAAAACTATAAGCACAAAATCAAAAGCCTCAACAGTTGCTACAGACACCTTAGGATTATTTTTTTTATATACCCGAAAACTCGGTCAAATTTATAGTAATCTGAAAACTCATTGAAGTATCATTTTCAACAGGACATCTGGTCGAGCTTGTCCGTTCCATCGGGGCTGGGCTGCGCGACCGTCATCTATCCGGATAGCGCAGCGATCCTGGCGGCGCAGATCATAGGCCTGCAGGACTACACCATCTGGGCGCGTCTGAGAGTGAAGCAGTTGGATAACGCTGTCTCGCTGCGCAGGGCAAACCAGAAAATTGGACAGCTGACATCGTAAACGTCGAGATAACACCGTTGCGCGCTTCGATAGCACAGTTGTAAGCGCGCGAAGTGGATTTTGATGCTGAAGCCGTTTAAATTTTTTGATTAAACGGTTAATATAATACGGTGCTCGAACCAACGTACCACCAACCGCGGGAACCAACACAGTTCACTTTAGTTTATTGTTAGCATGATCTTTATACATTTCAGGTTAATTTTTATTTGCGTCCAGTGATACCTACTTTATTATTAACCTAGTTCTAAAATAACTTCAAAACATTTACCAATGCAAGATAAAGTGATTTGTGGTTCTATCTGCAGTACTTACAAAAATTTTCTAACATTTTAATATATAATGCCTGTACAATAGTTTGTAATTGTTTTTATTATTAGCTGTTAGGAGAGTGGTGTCAAATCGCCATCAATAAAGGCAGCACTTTCACGCCTAAACGTCCGGTAATTTATCTCTTACATCCAAAGCATCATCTTCTATTCACCACCTGTAACGACTAACATCTAATAATAAAAAGGTCAAAAAAACAATCTACAGATATCAATATTATATATATGCTGATGTAAAATTCTTTTTGTCAGAATGGACTTTATCCAAATATTTTAATGGTCAAATATTTTTTTTATTCTTTATTTATTTATACTATTCTTTTATTCTGAACGAATAAAATAATGTCCACCTTTGTATATGATTAAATGTGATATTGTGCATAATTAAAATACCATACCAATATTTTTACAACGAAATAAAAATGTCTTAATATAAGCTGTTTTGAAATATAAGGATTTTACTAATGATTAATAATTAATGATTTAATTAAGTATGTGTGATTTTGAAAATATATAATTTTTGAAACAACTTGAAATTTTTATTTTAGGTAGATTTCATTAGGAAATCTACCTGTTGCGATGGATACTTCCGGAATATTTGACATATCTTCGCATTTCACATCCCCTAGAACCCTAAACCACACTCAGTTTAAATGTTTACATATCTATCTATCTATATTACTATCTTGTGGATACGATAACTACCGTAATTTTACACCAATCATTTTCAAACTGATACATAAAATTTAAGGGCACAAAATCTCGGTAAGTTCGTTAATGAGCAAAATCAGACTAGGAGGCGGGAATGGGGGGTTTTTTCTTGGAGAAATGAAATTTCGCTATAACTTTCTTATTAAAGAAGATATTAAATTCATTTAAATTTTATATTATTGCTTAAATAAGGGCCTAAAACTTATTTAAGTAATTTTTTTTTGATAGCACCAACCATTGGTCTTAGGGAGGGGAAATTTCTTTGCTTGCAATATTTGGATTAAATAAAAAATTTAGTATCTGAGGCGGGTCGGTAATTCTGCTGTGGATTTTTTAAAAATAATTCCTACTATCATATCTATCTCTTACAATTAAAATTGTAATTATAAGAGATAAATAAGTGTCTTTCTTTCTGGTAAAGATTGTCTTGAAGCAATAAGCTTACCCTTTTGTAACACGTCAAATTGACAGCGAGCACAGATGACTGAGGTGTATTTACTTTTAAATGCATAGTTGAATTTAAGTTAGACTTTGTTTTATAAAATTTGTGCATGAAACCGTACTTAAATGAGTCAATTTTACGTAATATTTATATATCCTTGGTTGAATCTATTATTTTGTATGGTATTGCAATTTGGGGCCTTACATATGAAATATATATAGAGAGAATTTATATTCTACAAATTCGTATCTTAAAAATAATTATTCCAAAAAGTAATCAAATTTCAATGCAAGGCGACTATTCTAAATTGTCCACCCATTTCAAAGTTCTTCCGGTATGTCAACTTTGCTATTATAGAATTGCAATCAACCACTTCTCAGATGAAACATGGAAAAATCTTGTTACTCTCCTAGACAAATGTCGAATGAAAAATATATTGTCGAAAGATGTATAAATACGTATGGCTATAGACAATTAATTATTTGTCTAGCGTGGGTAAGCAAGTTATCCGTACATCCCGCCGTCAGAATTGTTAAGGCGACTACATACCTGATACTACAAAAATGCAAATTTTACAGGTTTTCAAAAGCGTTAGGAGAGAGATCCAGAAGAATTATAAGTAATCTAGTTTATTTATTTTAAAGATAACTTATTAGTATAGAATTTATTATTACCTAAAGAAATTTTGTTTAAAATATTGTGCAAAAAAAAAAACAAAACCATATATTTAAAATAGCATTTTTTAAGTCACTTGCCTCTGGAACCAGAAACATCCCATATAAAGTAATTTTTTTTTTTTACTAGATTTTTAAACATGAAAATAACAGTTTACGCCAAAAGTTTTTAATTTTTCAGAAAATATGATTTTGTTATCATTAAAAAAATTCTTCAAAAACGTATCCGTTATTTTTCAACAAAAAAAAAACAATATGCTATTAATTTCTCATTCAAAATGGTAAGTCACCGTTCGTGTCCGTCATAGAGTTTACACCTTTCCGTTCATTTGCACAAGGTTACTTTTTGCATGCAACGATTTGTAGATCGTTCAGAATCGTTCAATGAGTATCCTGTGTTCACGTATGTAGCCGCCTTAAGGAGTTATCAAATAGGCACTCTAGAGTTAAGACACACGAGGGCTACTGATTTCAGAGCTACTCCAAGTTCAGACTTGGGGCCATCAAAATTTTATGGGCCTGCAAGAAAAAGACATTTTTATTGTGTATAACAGGTTCACCGTGATAAGCATTTTCGACTAAACTATTCAGTCGAGTAAATCAATTAACTTAAACTTAAAATTTATTCATTTTTAAGTAGGTTTATTCGCCAACGCAGAAAATATCTTAATACATAAAAATGGATGAATATAACGATGCTGTGTGTCGTGCGCGGATGGCCCGAAAGGAGTCACCAAGCGACTCATCCTAAGTGCTGTAGGTTGAGTCGTCGCGCGCCGAAGGCACCGTTAAAGACGTCTGCAGAGTATATGCGCCAACCTGTCCGGGTTGAACAGCCGGGTTGAACAGCTAGTTTACTATAAAATTCATTATTAATAAAGCATAGCAAGTAACAAAGCCTAGTTTGGTTTTAAATTCTAACAAACGTTTTCAGATTGGTTCCGTCGAAAGTCGATAATAATCGTTCTTCTATTACGATTTTATGTCATATTTAATAATGGTAGATCTACAAATTTCATAGAAAAAAAAAACAAAGTATACTGTATAACCTCTACTGTATAACTACTGTATAGTCTATAATGCTCAAAGAAGCTATTTATACCCAAATATCAAATATGAAAACCTAAATATCTTCCTTTTTTTGAAGTCAGTTAAAAAAATATTTGTTTTCAGACCATATTATAATTGTTAAAAAAAATGAGTTACAAATCTCGACTATTATAATCTACCAACTTCGAATAAATTCGAATAAATTAAACGTCCATTACTACGTGAACTGACAACTCTAATGTCAAAACTCATAACAAAACCACAAGGCGAGGGTCTCCGAGTTGACAGAACCTTGGTCGTGGCGAACGCAGAAAAGAAGTTATTAAATTATTATTTCATTATTTTTAAGATATTCACCAGTTGGTACGATTTTACTGTAACACATCTCAATGGGTCCAATTAGAAGCGGGTAAGATTTAATGTGAAAGTTGTTTGGGTAGATCCGTTTTAGGTTAAAGCGGAAATCATTATTTTGCATATTTATTTTGTAGATTTATTGTTGACAACGTATCGCCAAGTGAAGATGTCGACGGTACAATGGAGCATAGCGATGAAGAGGTTAAGGTGGTCGAAAAAGATCCAGATATGCCAAAATTGAATCACTTCAACAACATTAAAAACAAACACGTGAGAACGGCCAAGGCGCTGAATTTCAGGAAACAAAAGCGAAAGGATCAGAAAGAAGCACGATTGCAGCGGCGCAAGGAGGGCATTGAACCAGCGAAGCCGCACACTCTTGAAACCCTGCGGGAGAAGGATGAAACGACTGTGGGCAACATTGACGATGACGACAATTTTGAGGTTTTGTAATATCAATTTGGCTATTTCTTTTGCCAATGGTTACCAGTTTTCAAACTGCAGTCATAAAATCATGCCCTATGTATGCTCACTCGTGGTTTACAATTTGCTTAAACTAGATTCACAGAATAGACAATAGTTATCACAGAAGTTGAACTCCTTTGATTTTGAAAAAAGCCGCCTTTTTAAATGGCTACAAAGTTTCATACACCTTGCCTAAATTATACCTTGCCTAAATTATACCTTACCCGGAGAGTTGCTATTGGGTTACCGATCTCTTTCCGACCACCTAGGCATAATGGTACAATGGTATGACATTCTTTCATTTCATTATTCATTTTAATACCATTTCAGTTACTGAATTTGTGATTTTTGTTCAATACTTACTATCTTCTTCCAAATTGACCTTTATTCAATAACTCGGCAAAAGTTTCACAACCCTGTCTATTATACCACTACTATACCAACACCAACCAATACAAATACTATACCAATCTACAAAATCACAGACAAAATTCCTAGTTTAGTTCCGTGTTAAATCAGTTTTTATTTTATTTTTTCAATATATATATATTTACTAGCTGACCCGGCCACGCGTTGCTGTGGCTAAAGTTTTTGTTATATTACATTATAGTAAACAATCTAAGAGGAACAATAAGAGAACATCAGTCACGGAGTCCACTATGCTTTTTCACACAGATGGTATTTGTAAAAAAATATGGTGATCTCCTTATTTGACTTTCTACTACTATAACCCTTTAGTACAATGAAATTATTTACGAACAAAGACGAAAATGTTGATGTTGGTATACAAATTCACTGGATTGAGATTTGAAGGGGAAGTACGTTGAACACAATTAATTAAAATGTTCTTACACTTGATACTAAGCAGAAATCAATAGGTAAAAAATAAAAATGCCTGTAATGGAAGGATGTGGTTTTCCTTGTTTCCGTGGCTCCCATTTTTTACTGGATTTGTTCCATGTGAAATAACGTGGAACATCACCATACACCAATGTCTTCGCGAATTGGCCAAAAACATCAGGTTTTTGACACAATGTAAAAAATTCAGTTAGAGTCGTTTTCGGAGCTTCGAACGCTCTTTGGAGAACATTTTCTTCAGTGAAGTATACACGTTGACCGTTTTCAAGATGTATTGCCAGATGTTGGACAGCAGGATCTCTTTCGTGGATGGGAAAGCTGAGAATATGCCAAATAGCTTCATTGCTGCTAATGTATCTGCCCATTTGGTATCGTGCTATTTCGTCATTTTTATTTATGTTTTTTACTTCAAATATGGCCAAATCACTGCCTTTGTTTACATATTTACAAATATACTTAATTGATTTAACAGAACTGCAAAGCTCAACATTGATATGAGCTTTGTAAGTTTTTGAAAGTAGTGGTGAGTATGGTACCACCCACTGATTATCAAACTCAACTTGATTTGGAAAGTTCGGCAGTCGCATTGTAAATGTGTGGCCACCATTCTCAGTACTTCTGCGGCGATACATTGGATAACCATCAATATCCGTGATCGTGTCATTCGTATGCGGCTTTGGGAAGTTTTTTTTACATTTTCCATTTTCCATGCACGGTGACGTCATGTTGAAAACACCGCATGGCCCATGGATCATGTGTTTGGTGACAATATCAAATAATTCTTGATCAATTAATGGGTCTGGAATTTCGGCTGAAATTATTTGATCGATTTCTTCAGGACGGATTCTATCTTTAAGCCAAACCAAAATGTGGGCATGAGGCAAACCTCGCTTTTGCCACTCTATCGTATACAGCCAACAACGTGTGATACCAAAAATTGTATATTTAACAATAAAATCAATTAAGGATTTCAATTTTTGTTTAAACACACGTGCAGTTAAATCATGACGATGAATGGCTTGTTGTCCTGGCAATAGTAAAGTTTGTATCTCTTCCCAATTCGGATTACATGTGAATGTAATAAATAAATCCGGTCGGCCGTAATGACGTACGTAAGTCATCGCATCTTGTATGTATTCCTGCATGTTCCGTGGACTGCCGATGTAGCTTGAAGGTAAAATGAAAGCATTACCGATGTCATTGGGATTTAAATTTCCATCGATGTTTCCAGCAACAGCATCTCGTAAGTGAATATATTCTTCCGATCGTAGTTTTGCCTGGTTGAATCGAAGGAATCGCAAGCGTTCGCTTTCGACCTTAGCATACATATCAACAATGTATTGATGGAACAGCTGACGATATCGAAGGATATAATTGTCTTGATGTTGTCTAACCATTATTCGGTGTGCGTAGTAGTTCATTGAGCTAACTTTATTATTTCTGTAATCACCTAAAAAAATAAAAAATAAAATGCAATACGAAATTAAAATCTATACATACAGTAAGAAAGTAAATAGATAATTGTCAAATTTACCGGTATTTGGATCATACTGTTTGATATTAAGGTGATATTCATCTTGTCCTTGCCAAAATATCAATGGATATTATAGTGCGTCATATGAACGGTGTAGATCCTAAATCGTACTGACAGTGTTGTCTCGCCGTGTAATGTTTATAGATCTTTTGTCAACTGGATCACCAACCATGATAACAGCAACCTCATCAACAGTTGGAGCGTTGAATCTACCAGCATGTTCACCTAATGGTACTTTGTCGGCTTTTATGACGATTTGATAATTGTCATTTTGCAGTCGTGGCGAAACTCTTTTGATCAATTGAATTAGTTGATTTAGTTGGATAACCATCAATATCCGTGATCGTGTCATTCGTATGCGGCTTTGGGAAGTTTTTTTTACATTTTCCATTTTCCATGCACGGTGAGGTCATGTTGAAAACACCGCATGGCCCATGGATCATGTGTTTGGTGACAATATCAAATAATTCTTGATCAATTAATGGGTCTGGAATTTCGGCTGAAATTATTTGATCGATTTCTTCAGGACGGATTCTATCTTTAAGCCAAACCAAAATGTGGGCATGAGGCAAACCTCGCTTTTGCCACTCTATCGTATACAGCCAACAACGTGTGATACCAAAAATTGTATATTTAACAATAAAATCAATTAAGGATTTCAATTTTTGTTTAAACACACGTGCAGTTAAATCATGACGATGAATGGCTTGTTGTCCTGGCAATAGTAAAGTTTGTATCTCTTCCCAATTCGGATTACATGTGAATGTAATAAATAAATCCGGTCGGCCGTAATGACGTACGTAAGTCATCGCATCTTGTATGTATTCCTGCATGTTCCGTGGACTGCCGATGTAGCTTGAAGGTAAAATGAAAGCATTACCGATGTCATTGGGATTTAAATTTCCATCGATGTTTCCAGCAACAGCATCTCGTAAGTGAATATATTATTCCGATCGTAGTTTTGACATTTGCGTTTTGACGTTTGCCGCTCGCGTTGTTGAGGTTAGATTTTTTCGGTGGCATTTGACTGAAAATAATAATTTTCTTGTTCTTATGATATTCTCTTGAAGACGTTCGTTACACTGTTCTTGAGATTCTTGTGCATGACCTGCTGTCCTGATTCTTTGAGCTAGATTTCTTGATTCAATTTGTTTTGCCAACTGATGGGCTCTTTTAATACGTTTGCGTCGAATAACTGTCACTGTCAAATAATAACAGACATTAGCGCCATCAACCCAGTCGAAAGGTATCGACATCTGTCAGTTTTATGACTGCCAAATAATAACGGACAAAAAATTAGCGATAAATTAAAATTGCGACTATAATTTGAGATTTAAACTATCCTATCTCTCAAGTGCACATCGAACTGCACATGGTGTTCAAATTTTATTATAATCGTTTAAGTGGTTTAGGAGTCCATTGAGGACAAACATTGTGACACGAGATTTATATATATTAAGACTAGCTGACCCGGCCACGCGTTGCTGTGGCTAAAGTTTTTGTTATATTACATTATAGTAAACAATCTAAGAGGAACAATAAGAGAACATCAGTCACGGAGTCCACTATGCTTTTTCACACAGATGGTATTTGTAAAAAAATATGGTGATCTCCTTATTTGACTTTCTACTACTATAACCCTTTAGTACAATGAAATTATTTACGAACAAAGACGAAAATGTTGATGTTGGTATACAAATTCACTGGATTGAGATTTGAAGGGGAAGTACGTTGAACACAATTAATTAAAATGTTCTTACACTTGATACTAAGCAGAAATCAATAGGTAAAAAATAAAAATTTATCAGATTTATTATTTCCATTTAATTTTATAACAAATATAAGTATATTACAGTATAATTAATACAGTAAATAACATGTGACGCTTAAACTCATGAATGAGGTAGGCAAGGCAGACAGTCTTAAACTTTTAAACATTAATATCTTTTTTTTTGAATTATAAATACTTTCAATTTCAATTTAATTTAACACCAATCGGTGCACAATGTTTTTGGTTAACCTGTCTTTAGCTAACACAAATAGATTCGACGGTTTCCCAACACGTGAACACGCAACATATAGTTGCCCATGAGAAAAACATGGATTTTCCAAATCTAAACCACAAATGGACATTGTTTGACCTTGAGATTTATTTATAGACATGGTGAAAGCTAAACGAATTGGAAACTGTAGCCTTTTGAAGGGTATGGTAGAATCTGATGGTATCATCGGAATACGTGGCAGCAGGACCACTTTTCCTTAAAACTTCCCAGCCAAAATGGTTGCTTCAAGAATGTTTCCGGTGATCTTTTTGATGACCAAACGCGTACCGTTACATAATAGAGGTGGATTCAAATTACGGAGGAGAATAATAGGGGAACCAATCTTTAATCGAAGATTATGTGGTGGCATTCCAGGGATAACTAATGAATTTAAAAATTCAATCGGAAAATTTACACTTTCATTTTCATCAACAACAGTATCGATTGATTTAAAAGACATCAGATCGCCTGGTAACAACTGTTGTATCTGGAAGTTAATTTCGTCAACATCAACGTTTTTGGCTGCCAAAATCGCCCGTTGACTAAGCCATTCATGATTCAAATAATTATTCTGTATATCCGGGAAAATACTCTGAATCAATTCAGTTTTATCCTGAACAACAGTGCAAAAATTGTCTGGTAGTTTAATGCATTGCGTATTTGGTTGCAGTTTTATTTTACCGTTCCCAATATCTAGTAGTTGTTCGGAAAATATTAGTGCTGATGGATCATTTTGCAATTGTACTCGCATATTTATGGTCAATCGAAGTGTTTCAACACTTCGCCATAAGAATGATTGTTTCAAACATGCATTAATCTCATCCGCGAAAGTAGAGCGAGGTATAACCGGTAAGGTCTGCCGGAAGTCACCAGACAAAAGTAAGATAGCACCACCGAAAAGTTTATTATTGCTGTTTAAATCTTGCATAGTTCTGTTTAATGCTTCAAGTGAATATTTGTGTGCCATTGTGCACTCATCCCAAATTATTATAGAACTCTTCCGCAACACTGCAGCTATTCCACTATTCTTTTTGATGTTACACATTGCATCTGGTTTATTATGAACGTCCAATGGCAGCTTGAATGTTGAATGTGCTGTTCGCCCACCATCCAGTAAAGTAGCCGCAATGCCTGACGATGCTAATGCTAATGCGATTTTTTGTTGCGACCGTATTTTGGCAAGAATCAACGATATTAAAAATGTCTTACCGGTTCCACCGGGTGCATCCAAGAAAAAAAAACCGCCTTGTTCAGCAGCAACAGCCAGCATAATCCGATCATAAATAATTTTTTGTTCTGCTGTCAGTAATGGTTCACTGTTCATGATAATTGTTGCTAAACTTCCATGGTCATATTGATTTTCTCGTTGTAAATCGGTATTGACTAAGTCGGTGGCTGGACGATTAGGTGATGGCATACCATAATGATTAAGTGGTAAATTTGAAATAAGAACACATAAATCCTCGATCAAGACCTTCATTGTACATCTCTGGTGTATAATCTATGTTTTGGCATTGATTTGTTTGTCTAATTCGGTGCAAGATGTCTTCTGTCATACAATTTTTATATTTTTCCCACAAAGTTTGTGCTTGCGAGGGATAACATATCGCCAAAATAATTGCAAACAACTGACGAATGTTATTCGGTGTTGATGTCAACGCAGCATCAGCAAGCGTTAAGTCCCAATGGTTATCGTCTTCTAGCAATTGCAGTTCACGACATGCATCCTGGTATGTATTGAATACTCGACCATTAGCTGTTCGTAAAAATTCAAAAGACGTTGGTCCGGGAACATTCACCAATAACAAACGTATTTAGAAGCACTCACGTTGCTTTGGATGTACCGTGTAAAGTCTCCCCAATGTCTTAGCTTTGAATATGCCTGTAATGGAAGGATGTGGTTTTCCTTGTTTCCGTGGCTCCCATTTTTTACTGGATTTGTTCCATGTGAAATAACGTGGAACATCACCATACACCAATGTCTTCGCGAATTGGCCAAAAACATCAGGTTTTTGACACAATGTAAAAAATTCAGTTAGAGTCGTTTTCGGAGCTTCGAACGCTCTTTGGAGAACATTTTCTTCAGTGAAGTATACACGTTGACCGTTTTCAAGATGTATTGCCAGATGTTGGACAGCAGGATCTCTTTCGTGGATGGGAAAGCTGAGAATATGCCAAATAGCTTCATTGCTGCTAATGTATCTGCCCATTTGGTATCGTGCTATTTCGTCATTTTTATTTATGTTTTTTACTTCAAATATGGCCAAATCACTGCCTTTGTTTACATATTTACAAATATACTTAATTGATTTAACAGAACTGCAAAGCTCAACATTGATATGAGCTTTGTAAGTTTTTGAAAGTAGTGGTGAGTATGGTACCACCCACTGATTATCAAACTCAACTTGATTTGGAAAGTTCGGCAGTCGCATTGTAAATGTGTGGCCACCATTCTCAGTACTTCTGCGACGATACATTGGATAACCATCAATATCCGTGATCGTGTCATTCGTATGCGGCTTTGGGAAGTTTTTTTTACATTTCCATTTTCCATGCACGGTGACGTCATGTTGAAAACACCGCATGGCCCATGGATCATGTGTTTGGTGACAATATCAAATAATTCTTGATCAATTAATGGGTCTGGAATTTCGGCTGAAATTATTTGATCGATTTCTTCAGGACGGATTCTATCTTTAAGCCAAACCAAAATGTGGGCATGAGGCAAACCTCGCTTTTGCCACTCTATCGTATACAGCCAACAACGTGTGATACCAAAAATTGTATATTTAACAATAAAATCAATTAAGGATTTCAATTTTTGTTTAAACACACGTGCAGTTAAATCATGACGATGAATGGCTTGTTGTCCTGGCAATAGTAAAGTTTGTATCTCTTCCCAATTCGGATTACATGTGAATGTAATAAATAAATCCGGTCGGCCGTAATGACGTACGTAAGTCATCGCATCTTGTATGTATTCCTGCATGTTCCGTGGACTGCCGATGTAGCTTGAAGGTAAAATGAAAGCATTACCGATGTCATTGGGATTTAAATTTCCATCGATGTTTCCAACAACAGCATCTCGTAAGTGAATATATTCTTCCGATCGTAGTTTTGCCTGGTTGAATCGAAGGAATCGCAAGCGTTCGCTTTCGACCTTAGCATACATATCAACAATGTATTGATGGAACAGCTGACGATATCGAAGGATATAATTGTCTTGATGTTGTCTAACCATTATTCGGTGTGCGTAGTAGTTCATTGAGCTAACTTTATTATTTCTGTAATCACCTAAAAAAATAAATAATAAAATGCAATACGAAATTAAAATCTATACATACAGTAAGAAAGTAAATAGATAATTGTCAAATTTACCGGTATTTGGATCATACTGATTGATATTAAGGTGATATTCATCTTGTCCTTGCCAAAATATCAATGGATATTGTAGTGCGTCATATGAACGGTGTAGATCCGAAATCGTACTGACAGTGTTGTCTCGCCGTGTAATGTTTATAGATCTTTTGTCAACTGGATCACCAACCATGATAACAGCAACCTCATCAACAGTTGGAGCGTTGAATCTACCAGCATGTTCACCTAATGGTACTTTGTCGGCTTTTATGACGATTTGATAATTGTCATTTTGCAGTCGTGGCGAAACTCTTTTGATCAATTGAATTAGTTGATTGTGATCTTCTAAAAAATTTCCAATAATATCACAATTGCTCTTTCCTCTGCTTGTTCAATAAAATTATACAGGCACCGAGTCGTCACGCGCTCTTCACAATCGCCCATAAAATAAAAAGGTATCGACATCTGTCAGTTTTATGACTGCCAAATAATATCAGACAAATAATTAGCAATAAATTAAAATATGACGATTTGATAATTGTCATTTTGCAGTCGTGGCGAAACTCTTTTGATCAATTGAATTAGTTGATTGTGATCTTCTAAAAAATTTTCCAATAATATCACAATTGCTCTTTCCTCTGCTTGTTCAATAAAATTATACAGGCACCGAGTCGTCACGCGCTCTTCCCAATCGCCCATAAAATAAAAAGGTATCGACATCTGTCAGTTTTATGACTGCCAAATAATAACGGACAAAAAATTAGCGATAAATTAAAATTGCGACTATAATTTGAGATTTAAACTATCCTATCTCTCAAGTGCACATCGAACTGCACATGGTGTGCAAATTTTATTATAATCGGTTAAGTGGTTTAGGAGTCCATTGAGGACAAACATTGTGACACGAGATTTATATATATTAAGATAAATAATAAAATTTTAAATGGATGTATTTCATGTTCTTTTTGTTGGTTTTTTTTTTAAATTGAAAATCGGTTTTTTCTTATTTATTTCATCTTATTTAAATTTGTTTAATATATTTTAATATTATTCTTTTTTAAGACATTACGTCTTTATACAATTACTTTTGGGTAACCACTATAAATAAACACGGATATAATATTTCAATCTTAATATATATAAATCTCGTGTCACAATGTTTGTCCTCAATGGACTAATAATAAAATAATGGACTAATAATAAAATTTGAACACCATGTGCAGTTCGATGTGCACTTGAGAGATAGGATAGTTTAAATCTCAAATTATAGTCGCAATTTTAATTTATCGCTAATTTTTTGTCCGTTATTATTTGGCAGTCATAAAACTGACAGATGTCGATACCTTTTTATTTTATGGGCGATTGTGAAGAGCGCGTGACGACTCGGTGCCAGTATAATTTTATTGAACAAGCAGAGGAAAGAGCAATTGTGATATTATTGGAAAATTTTTTAGAAGATCACAATCAACTAATTCAATTGATCAAAAGAGTTTCGCCACGACTGCAAAATGACAATTATCAAATCGTCATAAAAGCCGACAAAGTACCATTAGGTGAACATGCTGGTAGATTCAGTCATAAAACTGACAGATGTCGATACGGAACGGCACGGAACATGCATGCATACAAGATGCGATGACTTACGTACGTCATTACGGCCGACCGGATTTATTTATTACATTCACATGTAATCCGAATTGGGAAGAGATACAAACTTTACTATTGCCAGGACAACAAGCCATTCATCGTCATGATTTAACTGCACGTGTGTTTAAACAAAAATTGAAATCCTTAATTGATTTTATTGTTAAATATACAATTTTTGGTATCACACGTTGTTGGCTGTATACGATAGAGTGGCAAAAGCGAGGTTTGCCTCATGCCCACATTTTGGTTTGGCTTAAAGATAGAATCCGTCCTGAAGAAATCGATCAAATAATTTCAGCCGAAATTCCAGACCCATTAATTGATCAAGAATTATTTGATATTGTCACCAAACACATGATCCATGGGCCATGCGGTGTTTTCAACATGACGTCACCGTGCATGGAAAATGGAAAATGTAAAAAAAACTTCCCAAAGCCGCATACGAATGACACGATCACGGATATTGATGGTTATCCAATGTATCGCCGCAGAAGTACTGAGAATGGTGGCCACACATTTACAATGCGACTGCCGAACTTTCCAAATCAAGTTGAGTTTGATAATCAGTGGGTGGTACCATACTCACCACTACTTTCAAAAACTTACAAAGCTCATATCAATGTTGAGCTTTGCAGTTCTGTTAAATCAATTAAGTATATTTGTAAATATGTAAACAAAGGCAGTGATTTGGCCATATTTGAAGTAAAAAACATAAATAAAAATGACGAAATAGCACGATACCAAATGGGCAGATACATTAGCAGCAATGAAGCTATTTGGCATATTCTCAGCTTTCCCATCCACGAAAGAGATCCTGCTGTCCAACATCTGGCAATACATCTTGAAAACGGTCAACGTGTATACTTCACTGAAGAAAATGTTCTCCAAAGAGCGTTCGAAGCTCCGAAAACGACTCTAACTGAATTTTTTACATTGTGTCAAAAACCTGATGTTTTTGGCCAATTCGCGAAGACATTGGTGTATGGTGATGTTCCACGTTATTTCACATGGAACAAATCCAGTAAAAAATGGGAGCCACGGAAACAAGGAAAACCACATCCTTCCATTACAGGCATATTCAAAGCTAAGACATTGGGGAGACTTTACACGGTACATCCAAAGCAACGTGAGTGCTTCTATTTACGTTTGTTATTGGTGAATGTTCCCGGACCAACGTCTTTTGAATTTTTACGAACAGCTAATGGTCGAGTATTCAATACATACCAGGATGCATGTCGTGAACTGCAATTGCTAGAAGACGATAACCATTGGGACTTAACGCTTGCTGATGCTGCGTTGACATCAACACCGAATAACATTCGTCAGTTGTTTGCAATTATTTTGGCGACATGTTATCCCTCGCAAGCACAAACTTTGTGGGAAAAATATAAAAATTGTATGACAGAAGACATCTTGCACCGAATTAGACAAACAAATCAATGCCAAAACATAGATTATACACCAGAGATGTACAATGAAGCATTGGTCTTGATCGAGGATTTATGTGTTCTTAGTTCAAATTTACCATTTAATCATTATGGTATGCCATCACCTAATCGTCCAGCCACCGACTTAGTCAATACCGATTTACAACGAGAAAATCAATATGACCATGGAAGTTTAGCAACAATTATCATGAACAGTGAACCATTACTGACAGCAGAACAAAAAATTATTTATGATCGGATTATGCTGGCTGTTGCTGCTGAACAAGGCGGTTTTTTTTTCTTGGATGCACCCGGTGGAACCGGTAAGACATTTTTAATATCGTTGATTCTTGCCAAAATACGGTCGCAACAAAAAATCGCATTAGCATTAGCATCGTCAGGCATTGCGGCTACTTTACTGGATGGTGGGCGAACAGCACATTCAACATTCAAGCTGCCATTGGACGTTCATAATAAACCAGATGCAATGTGTAACATCAAAAAGAATAGTGGAATAGCTGCAGTGTTGCGGAAGAGTTCTATAATAATTTGGGATGAGTGCACAATGGCACACAAATATTCACTTGAAGCATTAAACAGAACTATGCAAGATTTAAACAGCAATAATAAACTTTTCGGTGGTGCTATCTTACTTTTGTCTGGTGACTTCCGGCAGACCTTACCGGTTATACCTCGCTCTACTTTCGCGGATGAGATTAATGCATGTTTGAAACAATCATTCTTATGGCGAAGTGTTGAAACACTTCGATTGACCATAAATATGCGAGTACAATTGCAAAATGATCCATCAGCACTAATATTTTCCGAACAACTACTAGATATTGGGAACGGTAAAATAAAACTGCAACCAAATACGCAATGCATTAAACTACCAGACAATTTTTGCACTGTTGTTCAGGATAAAACTGAATTGATTCAGAGTATTTTCCCGGATATACAGAATAATTATTTGAATCATGAATGGCTTAGTCAACGGGCGATTTTGGCAGCCAAAAACGTTGATGTTGACGAAATTAACTTCCAGATACAACAGTTGTTACCAGGCGATCTGATGTCTTTTAAATCAATCGATACTGTTGTTGATGAAAATGAAAGTGTAAATTTTCCGATTGAATTTTTAAATTCATTAGATATCCCTGGAATGCCACCACATAATCTTCGATTAAAGATTGGTTCCCCTATTATTCTCCTCCGTAATTTGAATCCACCTCAATTATGTAACGGTACGCGTTTGGTCATCAAAAAGATCACCGGAAACATTCTTGAAGCAACCATTTTGGCTGGGAAGTTTAAAGGAAAAGTGGTCCTGCTGCCACGTATTCCGATGATACCATCAGATTCTACCATACCCTTCAAAAGGCTACAGTTTCCAATTCGTTTAGCTTTCGCCATGTCTATAAATAAATCTCAAGGTCAAACAATGTCCATTTGTGGTTTAGATTTGGAAAATCCATGTTTTTCTCATGGGCAACTATATGTTGCGTGTTCACGTGTTGGGAAACCGTCGAATCTATTTGTGTTAGCTAAAGACAGGTTAACCAAAAACATTGTGCACCGATTGGTGTTAAATTAAATTGAAATTGAAAGTATTTATAATTCAAAAAAAAGATATTAATGTTTAAAAGTTTAAGACTGTCTGCCTTGCCTACCTCATTCATGAGTTTAAGCGTCACATGTTATTTACTGTATTATACTGTAATATACTTATATTTGTTATAAAATTAAATGGAAATAATAAATCTGATAAATTTTTATTTTTTACCTATTGATTTCTGCTTAGTATCAAGTGTAAGAACATTTTAATTAATTGTGTTCAACGTACTTCCCCTTCAAATCTCAATCCAGTGAATTTGTATACCAACATCAACATTTTCGTCTTTGTTCGTAAATAATTTCATTGTACTAAAGGGTTATAGTAGTAGAAAGTCAAATAAGGAGATCAGCATATTTTTTTACAAATACCATCTGTGTGAAAAAGCATAGTGGACTCCGTGACTGATGTTCTCTTATTGTTCCTCTTAGATTGTTTACTATAATGTAATATAACAAAAACTTTAGCCACAGCAACGCGTGGCCGGGTCAGCTAGTTTATTATAATTATAACGTGGCAATGAATATTCTTTTACATGTTTCTATTTGCGCTCATATATCAGTATATATTCATTCTAACTGGACAGTAATAAATAAAACATTCCAACAGCCGTTCTGTCATATTATTATGAAATTCAAATAGGATCGCAGTCTGATGCTGGCGCCTTATCGAAATGTCAAGTTTCATTCCTCAGTATTAAATATTCATTGAGTTTAATGTTATTCGCTATATTATTTTGCCTACTTTCGATGCGATCCAAACGGCTATGGTTGTTTTTCGAGAGCAACTCTTTCGCATTTGTACTTTTCGAGTTGAAAGTTGTAACGGACAGACGCCCAAAGGACGGGTATAGTAGCTTATTATACACGAATGAATAGAAGTTAAAAGCACTAAATACGTCTATACACATGTACTGTTTAATTAATTTCTTTTTAATAATAGTGAAAATCAGTGAAAACATTCAATTCAAATGTCTGGGAAAAGCGGTTAAATTTGTCATAAATTGACTTGAGCACGGTCTGCACTAGATCTGCGATTGAGCATATTCAAAACTTTTTGGACAAGTAAATAGTTGTGATTTATAAAATTACTTTCACTAACTTGATTTAAGACCAATTTATTACGCGAATTATTCCTTACTATCCTGACCAATGAGCATGTTTAACATTAATCAATTACAAATTGCATTGGGGAAGTATTTAGTTTTTAGGTCCAAATTTTGGACCCTTTCTTCGATCATTTGGATTTTGTTGTATAGTTTTTGAAATGTTTCTTTTTAATTACAACTGTCACGTTATTGTTTAATTTTAAATGTGTTAAAATTGTAATTTTTATGTTTGTGACTTTACTAATGAAATAAAATAAATATAAAAAGGATTTCTTTAGATAAAGCGGGACTTGGAGCTGGACGAACTGGCAGTCTATTATCAAAATAGTTATGAGCCAAAAGTGTTGATAACCTTCTCGGACAATCCCCTCAGGAAGACACGAATATTTGGGAAGGAACTAACCCGGATAATACCCAACTCAGAGTATCGCTTTAGAAGAAGGTAAGGGAATTTGGGCAACAAACGCTGTGACTTACTTATTGTTCAATGATGTAATATTGCGCATATTGTTGTTGCCAAATCGGCGGTCAAGCGCATTTTAGAATCGGCGAAGCGCGAGAGCTACACTGATGTCATAATTGTAAACGAAGACCAGAAGCAGCCAAACGGGTTCCTTCTCATCCACATGCCCGACGGGCCAACGGCTCATTTCAGGCTGTCCAACTGTAAGATCACCAAGGAAATGAAGAAAAACTACCGCGAAATCACGCAGCATAGACCCGAGGTCAGTTTTATCCTACATATTTTCGTACCGCAAGGATACATATCCTTTTCAGCCAAACAATGTGAAAGAATTACCGGAGTAAAACATTGAGCCGTAAAATAAAGAATAGATAATAAAAAAAATATGTGCGTTTGTCGAGATTTGCAGTTAGGATGTGTGAATGTTAGCACCGGATAGCTGTCACACTGTGATAGCTCAGAAAGTTACCTCGAACGTCACTGACAGATCGACAAAATCGAAATTCACTTCACCTAGGGTTCGCATATAAATGTTTACCAATGAAAAATTTGTATTATAAATGTGAATGATATTACTATTTATTAGGAAAATTACACCCATGACCAAGGAAATATAAAGAATAGAGGGAAGAGATAATAAAGGGGTAATTGATTCCATAATCTAGCAGCATAAGATATAAAAGTATGATAAAAAAAAATGAAATTCTATAGTAAAGTACCCTTTCAAAAACAGGAGAACTGCGTACATATTTGTAATCAATCATTGAGCTGATTAAAGGTAGTAAAATTCTGATGTTATACATTTGACAGAGAGCACTAGGTTTCTAGGTTAGGTCACCGGGAGAAATCAGCAGATTAATTCTGGGTTTGACCGATTCTTCCGACAATGGCCTAATTTAGTCATTTTATACATTTGAATCACTCATTTAGTTTGTGAGTATGATTTTACAAAAGGTGTGAACTCCTCAGCTGGTGAACACTTGAAAGTATTGAACAGCCTGTCGCTGTGTTTTTTAACGCAAACTTTTTGTTGATATTGACAGGTCATCCTAGACAACTTCACAACGCGTCTCGGTCACACCGTTGGTAGAATGCTCGGCGCACTTTTCCACCACGAGCCGGAATTCACCGGCCGCCGCGCTGTCACATTTCACAATCAGAGGGACTACATATTCTTTCGGCATCACAGGTATATTTATAACAGCTTAATTCTGTTGGTGAATCAGTTGACAAATTGACAGGAAAGATGACTCTTCATATTTTACTGCCATACTCTTCACTTATGACCATTAAACTAAAAATACAGTACTTACTGATATGACAATATTTTTTTTACGGTGACTGCAAAACTGAAATAATACATTATTATACAAATAAAATTGGATTGAGGTACTTTAATCAAAAACCGAATAATAAAGATTTATACTAATAAATATTCAGAATTGTTAAAATGTCTCTGTGTGTGTGCGTGACAGTCCTCTAATTTATTCACTGTTCGGCATCACAGGTGCAATATTTAAATATGTCTGTATTAGTTCTGTAAGCCTGTCAATACATGTGTTTCAACTCATGAGATAGTGGTAGTCTAGTGGTTAAGCCACAGCGACCCAACGATCATGGTTTCGAATCCGCACATTATATTATAGTCGTATCATTTTTAACTCTCCATTACCACCATTTCCCCCTACTCTCGCACAAATACATTTTGCTTAGTTGATTAGGGTCTAAAATAATTGACCTAGGTCATATAATTTAAAAAAAAAGACCAGCTAGTTGTTTAAAAAATAGAAATTTTAGCCAGAACTTTTTAATTTTTTTGCACATAAAGATGGATGTCAGAATACTTCTGGGGGCAAATAGTGTGGTTATTTTGTGTATTTTATAGTGAATTCATGCTTAACCAGCTTATTAACGACAATAAATTTTAAAGCAAATTTAAATAATTAATAATTTCATAAATAAATTTGTAGCATTAAAAGAGCAAGAAACGACCGCAGAAAATATGTCAATATTGTTATTGTTATTTTTTGTCCAGATATGAATTCACGGCGGACGGCAAGAGGGCAAAGTTGCGCGAGCTTGGTCCACGTTTCACGCTCAAACTGCTGTCAATGCAGCAAGGGACTTTCGACTCCAAGTACGGTGATTATGAGTGGATGATAGCAGGTCGGAGACACGAGATGGAGACAAGCAGAAGACGGTTCTTCTTGTAGTGTTACTTTCAATTCTAATAATTATTTGAATTTTCATACATGTACCACATCATCTAAGAAATGCCCAGAATGTGATTCTCAAACAAAATATTTTATACATTCATAATTTTATTTTATACATTCATAATTATAGTTACATGTGTCTATAAAATATATATCATGTATTATTCTTGCAATAATTTCATTGTATAACTGCAGGCTATAATTATTAATGAAGAAAATTAATCCTAGAATTAATTTTGAATTTTAGGTTTATTTTTCATCACATTACAGAACAGTATATTATTTATATGAAAATTTCAGAAAACAATCATTACATATTTGCTTTCAAAATATATAATTTACCGATTTTACATAAGCGTGACAAGACTGTTTAATTGTGACTTTCGCTCATGATCACACTTCCCGTCCTCAGGGTAGGTTCGACACGTCCATTCGATACGAGCTGACGGGCACTAGTGCACTGTTTAGTTTGGTTTCTCGGTCCGAGTTGGGTAGTCCTTGTGAGCAACCTCTTGTATTTACAGCGCCGTCACTCATTTCAAAATTTTGCAGCAAAACATACTGTAACGGACATGGTCTCGAAGGGCAGATACTTTGTTTAAGGGCGTCAATTTAACAACAATTTGCACCAGTTCACCTCAAAACTTTTGGTATTTTACTATACAGGTTACATGATACAGGTTTATATGATTCAATCGCTATCAAATATACTCGGATCTGTTTTAGATTATAAACATTTTATATGAAAGATAGCTAACACCAGGACTATTTAAAATCTCGATCATGATATGGTCCCCCAAGGAGAGCATTTTCAGTAGTTTATGCTGGTTCATCATTATCGCCTGTTGCTAGTTTATTATAGCGAAATGTTAAATCAGTGTACAACGGATAAATACTTTATTATTTGTATTCGACTTACGGTGGGACACATGGGTTTTATCCATTTGATTTGAAATGCTGCCTAGAAATGTTTAATGCCTTAGTGCCAGGCTAATTCTGGTAAGTATTGTTAAGATTTTGAAATAATTATCTCCGTTTAGATCTGGGAGATAATGTAGTTCAATCAACGTCCTCCCGATGACCCCTACCCATACGTTCACACTAAACTTTCTTTGAACTGAAGTTTGTTTTTGGTGATGTAAATTATGAAAACTAGTTATCCTGTCCTTAGAAAATTTCGACTGATCTGTCCATTAAAATTCTGCCAAGAAAGTGTCCGTCTTCGATGTCCTCGTGCAGTAAAAAATAAAAAAAAACAGTCTTAAAAATATACGTTTACCAGACATCAGATGGTTCTCTGATGGAAAAGGTCGGGGATTTTTTTTACGGTCAGATAAATCGCAACCATTTTAGCTAAAACCTTCGGCCACCAGTTACCGCCCATCCATATCTTAACTCTTAGCATACAACCATGAACTAAAAGGTAACGCTCTACCGCTAAGAGAGTGCAGGTATGAGATATTTTGACTATTTGAAATTGACTGGTTTTATTTGGTTATTATGTCAAAGTTCTTGAAAATTACTAGCATTTTAAATCAGTCAGTTGATTAATTTCAATCTCTAGAAGTTTACAAACTTACACTTACTAGGGTGGGCGCTGGCTGGGCTGGGGTATCTTGTAAATCGCATTGTTTGCCCGGTCTTAAATTCGCAAATTGCAAGCATTGTACAGCAGACAATGCTCTCGCTTGCATTTTGCAATTTCAAAGTTGTATACAAACACAACTTTACCGAATACATATTAAATTATAAATGAATTGCCAGTAAATTTCAGACCTAAGTTTGCCATATTGTAGTTTCGAGCTCGGGACATCGCAAAAATATGTCTAGACCTTGTTCTTACAACCACCAATCGCCCCAATCATAGTTAAATGCAACCAACAACTACAATTTAAGAATTATAATTATTGGAAATTGATTGATTTTGAGGGAACACTCTCTGCCAAAAAAAAATCACTTTGTTTTTATTTTCACCATTTTGCCTGGCTGACTCCGTTATTAGGTTTGTTTGAGTTGATAAATAACCACGCTTATTTAATTGTGGTGTTTCAGCCAGAGGTTACGTTCTTTACTCACTTTACTTTAGGTTCCTTGCTAAACTCAGCTATTCTTAAAACGTGCTAGTTTTTTGTTTTTAAACAAATTTATGAACTTGCGAAAAAATGACAAATAAAACAATCATTTAAATATATGTCCTTATTTTTAATTAGGATGTTAAACTTGCAAGACAAACAAAAAACAAAATAGAGAAAAAAATGGTCTGGCATTGACAACTCGTCAGATAACCGTTAGATCCGTGGAATGTGAGTAAATAAGTTGAAAATATTTTATACATTGAATATGATGTTAAACTTGAGATAGGAACGAACCTATTATAATAAATAATAAAATAAAACTCAAAGCTTTTGCTATCATCAGTTAAGCCATAATAGTATTACCGATGACTGTTATTAAATTGGAAATATGCCGTTTATGTATGTGGATTACGGCAACACCGCGGCGGTAAACGAAACAGATTTACGCTACTTCTAGGGTAATCTTATTCAATCACCACCAGTGTTGCATTTACATAACATTCTCAAAAACAATCTGGTCATAGGTCATGCTGACGAACTCTTTACAATGAATCCCTTATGGGAGACATCTCAACGATTACGAGTAACGGATAATTAAAACTAGATAACAGATGTTAAAGTCGAAATTAAGATAACAGGAAATAAAATATAGTCAGGTACAATAATAATGTCGCCGGCGCGTGATGCGCGCGGTGGCTAGCTAGCTTGTTGACCCGACTGACTGCTTGCGTCGCTGGCGGATCGCCCGTGCGCCGTTCGAATGCGCGCCTGCGCAGATGCCGACCAATCAGATGCGCCCGGCGGCGATCACCCGTCGCCGGCCAAACCGACGCTGCCAGTCGCAGTCCAAATATGTAGCGCCGCTACAAGGTAATACGATACAATAATTACTTTTCTCATGTAAAAAATATAAAATAAGTATAATTAGTTTTATTTGATGTCTAGGAATAAAAGTAAAAAATAAAACATATTTAACAAACATATTAATTAAAAAAAAAAGAAATTATGTTTTTTAATAATTTTAAACTGATTTTTTAATAATAATTTTACAGTGAACAAAAATGTAATAATCTTACCGGTCAACCATAATATTTCTTAATTCTTCTTCATCTCATCTCATATTTTGTAGTAGTAAGACAGTGCCTTGCTCTAAAAAAAAAAAAATATTTAATAGACTAATACTCAAAAGTGACTTAAGGTAGTGGTATTTAATCATTTTCAGTTAGAGCTAATACATGAAAACTTGATTTATAATCATTTCTGATCATTGGTTAGCACTTATCATTAGTGAATTAAATAGGAAGGAAGTTTACCATACATGCAAATTGAACTTTAGCGACCAAAATTTTTTTATTGTTATATAGAGATGTTTTGAGTTATCTTAGCATAGTTTCGTGTCTGCGCTGTTGACCGTCGAGGAGTTCCTTTATCTGGAGACAATCCTGGGCGTAGAATCAGGTCATGATTACCATACCATTACCATAATAATGCATTGTCTTCGAAACTGAACCAACATGTGAAATTTCAACTCCGTAGGATAAGAGGGTAAGGTAAAGCTTGCAAAATTTGATCTAAACCCACATACAAAATCTTGTAAAAATTATATTCTGCTTGATTTCTAAAAATATAAAAAAAAACTCACCCTGCCCCTAGTTCTAAATGTTTTCTTACTGTAAAACTTGTCCTGAAAGAGAAAAGTAAAAAAATATTCATTATTAAAGTTTGATACATTTTCAATTATTTTCTTACTTTTTAACCATCAGATTTGTTTGAAGTCAACATGAGGTTTTTGGGTTCGTCTCTGTTGAGGGAGCCTAAAGGCTGATCATCATTGTAAACTCATAATAGCTCCGTTTATAATTTTCTTTTCAAAGATGGTAAATGGTTGATTAAGTGATAGCAAATCATATAAATATGGTCAATCCCACTCAGAATGACTAAATGTTGCATGAGTTTTGTTGTATTTCATCTACAGAGAGTAATTAAAATTTCTTTTGTCCTTTAAGGGGGGGTCGATATGCATTAACATCTTAATTGGTCTCATGAAAACAATTTATCTTAGCCTATCCGCATCTGACTAACTAAAACCTTGATGTAACTCAGTACATGGTTTAGGACAGATGATTCGATCATCGACGGTGACATCAGAATATTCATACTTTTGTTTGATTTTGATTCAATTTTAAATTCGTTTTTCTCACAAGATGTTAATTGTTTTAATAAGATAGTATTTGTTATTGCGCGCGGACTGGACCAAGCTAATTGGAGGGCGGGAACCACAGGCCATTGAATTTGGTAGACGTAAGCTAAATATACGGGCTGAAATCCTTTTTTTTTGATAATGTATTTCTTAAAGTAGTATTTTAGCCCAGTTCAAAATAAACTTGCAACGTTTGAACTCGCAGGAAATCCGGTTTAATATGAATACATTTTACAAATGGAGAATTTTAACCTCGCCTGTGTGTAACTTTGGAGCTAACAGACATTTATACAGAGATAAACATTTCCTTAGAATTCCTTATTCTGGCTGGCTTTGTGTTCACCAAATAGCTGATTCACATATCTGTTCAGACTATGGTTGAAGATCACTAATTTTATGAACAAGGATACAATTCACTACACAATCCATAAACTAACGGGTTGACTCAAAAGTAGGTGAAATTGCTAGTTTTAAATAAAAATCGCAACACTAAAACTATTGTATGAAAAAATTACTGGGTCGCGTCCTCCTCAATATGTGGAAAGGTTAGTTGCCGAAAATCTTGAATGGCTTTTTAAGTATTATTTTTTTATTAATGGTTTGTTCCATGCTTTTATTTTTTGTTTTACATTCTACAGCTAAATAAAAAAATCAAAGTTAAAATTACCTGTAGGGCAATAGCCAAGGGAAAAGATCTGAGAGCTAAAGTCATGCTGTTGAAGTTGTCTTCCTTCGCGCAGGTCCCAGGATCTACAAAAAATAAACAAAATTTTGGGTGTATTTAGTCGCACGGTGAATGCTTCCGCAATACACAATCCACTCTCAGAAAGTACAACTATCAAAAAATAATCCCGGACAACCGATTGTGTTTAAGAGTCCAATAAAAAATCCAGTAAAGATAGGGCTGAGGGTTGAGATTGTAAAATTTATCATGACACCATATCGACAAAGTGTACCTAACCGTTTGGGTCCAAATTGATTTCTCTTTTAGGATTGCAGTCTAGTTATGATAAAAAATTAAACGTTTTTAAAAATCCTCTCAATAAAGTTTATTTGATCATTTTCTCTCGCTAACTCTTAAGAGCCAGTATATCGTGAGGTGACCTTGAAGTTCGACCTTTGCAAATGGTGTCGGCCACTTGCACTTCGAGCATCCGTCGACAACATCAAAGAATAAACATTTGGCAGTTTTTTATTTATATTAAAAACATAAGTCAATTAAAAAAAAATCTAAGTTTAAGGTTTCCTGTAGAATTTCATTGCGGACATTTTTATGTATAAATTAGGCTTACGTTACATATGTAGTTTAGTTTATGAGAATTTAAAAAAATAAAAGTCAACAATTTCAATATTTTTTTATGTAAATATAGGATTATTTATTTAAAAAACCGCTTAAAGGGTTGCTAGAAAAATGTTCAGATAATCTAATTATATGTTTTATATATATGCCTGGTATGAAAATCTATCATGGCAGTAGACCTCAAAAACATGCATAAAATGCAATTCGAGTGCGTTATGGCTCTTAACCTTATGGGTTGAATGAATGAGGAAATGAATGAAAATTTTCAGAATCTAATACTTTGCTGTTAGTTTTAGAATTCATAAACCTGTTTAGAAAATTATGTGGGTAGCACTCAAATTATGATAACATTTCCATAACAAAAGGTAGTGGGTACATATAGACATTCTTTTGAGTTATGAAGGCGCTAAAGCAAGGAGTCCCCACCGAGCTAACAAGAAGCGCGTTGTGCACCTCTCGTCGCCTGTAATTGGTTGGGCACGTCTTTTGCTGTTATGCCTCTAGAAACAAACGAGGACACAATTTTGTTCACAAAACTTTGTTTAGATTTATTACTTTTTTGTAAAAAGATGAGTCAGTAACAAACTGACGGATGAATGGATTTTGCCTAAAAGCAGTAATATTTTCAACCAATGAATCGTTTCCAGTTTTGAAAACTTATGACAATTACGTCAACTTACGTCATCCGATATGATGCTTATACAAAAAGGCAGAAAATTAATTTTAATACATACCAAGGATTAGCTCGAACGAAGCATTTGAAAATAGTATCTAATAAATTATACTTACTCTCTAGTTATTTTATAATTATTTATTTCTAAGTTTTAGATATTAACTATATCACTAAAAAACATTTTGAATGTATCCCTGTTTTGTAACTTGAATAAATGAAATAAAATATTTTCGCAAATTGTTCCAGATCATATGGAGCATGTCGAGATGATTATTTTTATGAAGGATAAATGTCGACTCCATTGTTGTTTATTTTTATTGTTTTTGTATTTTTGTGTAAAATGTGTTAAAGTATGATATTTATCGTGTTTTTTTTATTATCGAAATTTGTTTCATAGTTATTATTTATAAATAATATTTTTCAACAACGGCTGAAATTGTAAATTCTGTTTACACGTTTGTTGAATTAGGCTAAAATATTGAGTTATAAATAATTTGTTACAACTTTGTTATGGAATATTTTTTACTATCGAAAAGTATTTCTCCATGCATTTGATATTGCACATTATTTTAATATTAGTAATAGACTAGACTTGAGGATTATTTTTCCGACAAGTAGAGAGTTACAATTTATTATCTTAAACAATGCCATTTACCGGGGGTTTATCCATGTATTTGATACTATACATTACTTTAATATCAGTAGTGTATTTTATAGAACAGGCTATATGTAAGGATTTTGCTATTATAAAATTGTGGTTTTTCCAATAAGTAGAGAGCTACAATATATATTTTCTTATTTTAGTTAAACAGTGTAATTTAGCGGCGTTTAATAATTAGTGATCGCAGCAGATGTTGCTTCACTGGCCTTTCTAGGATTTGTTTAAATCGAGATTGTCTGACGGACAGTTTATTGTGAAATGTATGTAATATGATCATCAACCAAATCTTGATGTAATCGGTTATAACGACCGAATAATGCCATTTCTATCTGTGATAAATCATTAATATCTTGAAATTAGGGAACTTCATCATACATCTGTTTAATGATACAGCTGTTTTGTTTTATTCTGTTTGTACTCCTACATTATGGTTTGAAAATTATGCATATGTTGAATAACATTTTGTTCACTATTAAATTTCCAACAGAACTAATTTTAACAAAAATCAATTGAAGCAAACTACATAGGCGCTCTAACCGATATAAACTGGAAGCTATACTTCGAACCGGATTATAATTTTTTTCAAACTAAATAATGTATCACTTCTATATAAGGTCGATGCTTATTACATATCAAATAATGGAGGGATATTTAGATTATCATAGTTATCAATAAATTAAAACTGTAATTCTTAGTATTAGATCCCTTTGTTAGTATGGTAGTCCCCGGAATAAATAACAAAAAATAAAATATTTACACCGAGATTCAGGTGACAGTCATACATACTCCTAATATATTTAAGTTTGTAGTCTTAAATAGTTAACAAACTATATACAACTGACAGAAAACAAATAGCAAAGGTCCATAAATTTTCCTACAGGTATAAAAGACAGAAGCGATAGAGCTTAAAGGTCAAAAAAGATTCCAAATGTAATGAAACAGAAACTTAAATGTATTTTCAATGGGACAACTTAAGGTCGTAGTGAGAATTTAATAAATAAATTTGTATTATCGAAATATATCCAATGCTACGCCAGTTCACATGCGATCAATATGTTTACAATATTGTTGTTCCCAGGAGTTACTTTCTATAGTAATCTTGTTACTCTTATGATGAAGTTTCTTATAAAATGTTAGGAACTTGCGACTATACCTGACGGTATTATCCAAGCCGCCTGTCCATAACTTTGTACCATCGGCAGATATGTCTATGCAGCTAGCGCCATCTGTGTGCCCCTGGAACTGCCTCACGAGCGTTTGGTTGTGTAGATCCCACACTGCTATATTTCCATCAGAGCAACAGCTAAAGCAAACCTGTAATATGGTACACATTAGGATTATTACAAGTAAAATTCTTAATATTGTTATTAAATCAGTAAAACAGTTAGCCACCGAAATAACTTGAAAAGTAGAATTGTAATCTGGGATCTGGTCCAGTTAGCCAGTGACGTGCAGGGTGATTGCAGGGTGGTGTAGCCCCCCTTTGGCGGCTTTCGTTATAATATAAATCATATTGTTAATAATACATAAACAAAAAATATAATATTAAACCGAAAATATATTAAATTTGCGGTTTTTCGTTAAAAATCTCGGCAAGCCCGGTTTTTTGGATCCTAAGAAAGTACCGCCCCGCCACTGCAGTAAGCCGTTAGAAACTGGAAGCCCTGATGATGTTAATGTAATTATTTGTACTATATAACATGGCTATGATACGATCTAAACAAAACAATAAAAGTGAGTTATTTGAGTCAGTATGGGAACTGAATTTATGATTATCAACAATTATGTAATTAATACTATGTATGTATGTATGTATAAATGCCTCACTTAAGATGAAACCCGATCATTTTTTTTATACAAAAATTATAGTGTACTGACTCTTTTTGTAGATATACAAAAAAAAACTGGATATTGTTATATCTCATAATTACATTGAATGAAAATGGAAATTTTCTAGTTAGAGATTGCCTTGAAACATCTGTATTTTTCCAAAAATTTTATTAAAACTTTATAAATTTTATTAAAACTTTTAACAAATAAAGCCGACCTTAGCACAGGCGCTGTTTAATTAGGTAGAGTTTTGTAAAATGTGTTTGAGTACTTTAAAAACCAATAAATAAAACTATTATTATTATTATTTGTAAATTGTTTATTGACTGAATACAATAATCGAGAAATTAAAACTAGTAGCATAGTTGATTTCATAAAGATACAAATTTAACTATTTTTTTTTTTAAATACGTTCATTCTGTTTATCAAGATTATATATTTATAATGAGAAGTCGATTTATCATTTTGTATATTTTTTTTTATTAAAATATTGTGTGGTAGATATAAAGTTAGGTAAACATGGCTAAACTAAACAGCCGTTAGAGGAAATAGAATAATTTAAACCTACACCCAATAGTCGTCGGGATGAGCCTCCTTAAGGTTTATTGGTTCGCGTGTAAAAGTAAGCTAGGTATTACAAATATGAACAAAATAATTGATGAATATAATATACCTTGGAGTCTGGACTGATAGCAAGGGCATAGCAAGCCGGCGCACTTGAAGTGAGTACGGCTTTGAACCTAGGCGTGGGGCTCGCAAGATCCCAGATTGATAAATTGGATGTTTCACCGCCAACTATAAGAGTTCTTCCATCAGGTAGAAGCTTTACTGATCGGATGTAGTTGTCACGTTGCTGAAATATTTTTATAAAATACAGGAATATTATGCATGGATCATGAATCATCCTTGATTACAAGCAGGTATTTATATTCCATTAGTGGGCATCAACGTTTGGCCATATTACACTATTGTCATTATATCATTTCTCACTTCATAGTTTAGAGTTTCAATTCGCTAAAGCTTTTATAACATTGCTGAGCATTATTACTATGAGTGAATGCATAGAAGAAAATATTTCAGTTATTGAGCATATATTTTAACAGCTTATGATCATTGCCAACTCTAGTGTACGGAGAGATACAAACCATCCTCCGCCCATGGATAAGACAAACCCACCATTATCACACCTAACACCTAAGAAACACCTCCATTTTTAAACAGGCTCTTGAAGGAAATCTGCAAGGTAAGCTGATGACGATGATGACACTAATTATGAAAACAACTTAATGGCGTCGCATAGTACTTGAGAAGACTAAAACAAGAATGAAGTTAAGGTCATTGCCCAAAATGAATAGAATGGAGATCCACTATTCAGGCTTTTAGTCCCAAACCGGGATAACAGGAATTACAGACAGAGAAAGACATATTAAGAATTAAACATAGCAATTGACAAATGTTAGAAGTCGCCACGACAATCAATTGATACTTACCAAGATTCTCAACCACAGAAGAGAGAACCGACACACTGTCCAAAAATTGTTGTAGCCTTCAAGATTCTGGGTTATACATCCTATTAACTCTATTCGGAGATAATTCTTGTTAAGTCAGGTGGTACCAAAACCATTTTGACATCTTCAACACTAAGAATTGATGGTTTTATGAGTTCTAATTTGGGTCGTGTGGAGAGTTATCTTAAGATAACTTCAAAAAGAACTGAGGTAATGTCCTGGTTTTTGTCTCCAACGTAGTCCCAAAATAGCAAGGATGTCAAAGTTCAATCTAGTGGTGCTCTTGCCTGGATATTTTATAGAGGATCGCAGGCAATGTGGAAGGATATTAAAAAATTAAACCACCGCTATCAGTTATCTAAAACAATTGTTAATACAACAGACTGCTAATTCAAATAAGCTGTTTCTATGCTCTCTCCTGAATATTCTCATAAAATGTCTTCTTTCACTTTTTTTGAACATTATTTTATACATAATTTAATCACACACACTACCACAAACTCACCAAGCAGTCGAGCTGACTAACAGGACTCTTGCTTCCGGGCTGTGAAATGTCCCACACTTTGACGCATCCCTTGCCTCCGGTGTACACATACTTAGTGGGGTTGGAGATGGTGACGGCGCACACGACTTCTCCGTGGGCTAATGTGTTGATCTGTCTCGCATGCCGTGGGATCCCTGGGCCAATCAGCGCATCCGGGGGAAAGGGCACAGGTTGCATTTGCCCGTCCGCGCTCACATGAAAGGAATAGGCGCTGCAAAATTAAAATAAATACCAATGTTTTTCCAATTCACCATGTTTATTAGACGAATTTTATTCTAACATACATAGTAATAACTGATGTATTTTGTGATTGTGGTGGTCTAGTTGCTAGGGCAAGATTATTGACTGAGCAGTTACAAGTTTGAACCCTCACATTGTGATCGTTACTACTTTTAAAGACTAATCACCAACATCTACCCTAATACCTTATTAGGACTGATATTAGTACAGGGACATGGAATAAAGTAAAATTTTCTAAATTAGTACTTGTACCAAATCATTATTATACAGTAATACCTACTCTATTTTATAATGCGCAGATATTTTATTCTAAGCCATGTTATTAAAAATTTGAGTTAAGTGTTCCATGGGAATTCAACTTCTCAAAAAACCACAAGTTCTCTGATTGAATTACTAACAATCCTTTATATTTTCAGGAGCCTTTGTAACTGTTTTCATGGGCGTAGAAAACCCTTTTCATTTCCATGTGTCATGAATTCCTAGCACTTGTATGCATTAAATTTAATTTGAAAGGTTACAGAGTGGAGGTTCGACTATTTGCAAAAAATATAACTTACAGGAAAATGGTATCGAGAGGTTTGCGGTTCTACTCCATCAAAAAATAATAATACTAACGGTTTGCCTCCAGGAATGGCAGACAAGGCGGCGGCGGCTGCTGCAGCGGCAGCCGCGGGTCCGAGAGGGGCTCGGAGAGGTTCGTAGGAGCGGGGCGGGCGCGGGGCGGGTAGGGGGGCAGGCCTCCTCCGCCCGCGCCGCCGACTGCGCCCGCGCCGTAGACGGCCTGCAAGTCGTGGGGACCTCCGCCTGAGGATTACAAAATAATACATTTTTGTGACCGAAAGTCCTTTTTGGACAGATTTTACTTCAAACTGAATGCTTTCTTTGCCTGTACTACTCGTATGTAAAATGATATGAAAAATACAAATCAAAAAAAAAATATTATGTCTAAAAATATTTGTAAAGTTTATGTAAAACATGAATCCACACTCGTTATCGTCCACACGTATACACAACTACATTCCTTCCTGGACAGCTGATCTACCAGCCCGTCGCCGACTACCAGATTCGACGATGATCTGCCAGCTTCCACCGAACGACTTCCCCAGCAGCTGGTCTTCGAGCGCCTCTGCCCTCCGACAAAGAAGCCGTCAAGTACGCCTCCACGCGCCGACTCGCATTGTAGTGATTTGTGCCTACAAATTTGTGATACCACCAAAAACTTTCTTACTTTGCTACCGACATCTATATATATAAGAAGACTCTTCAATAAACTTTGAATTATTAAATATTTAATCCCTAGATGTTTTTCATAATTTTCTGAATAACTGAATTCTATTTATCTATATTAATCTATAATCTAGTATATTTAAATGTCCTCCGTGCATTTACTTGGGATTAGAATTTACGAATTGTGTTTGATTTCTGTTCCTCAACTCTAACCTTCAGTCAATAGAATTGTAGAAACTTTCTCTCTTAGGAGAGTGGCATCCGTGATAAACCTTATGTGGGAGTAAATAAATTATATATAAAAATTTAACGCCACATAAATTACATATAACCCCACGAAGTTATTTTAATCTCACTGTAATTAAATTAAACAAAATGTATATACGTAGCAGGTTATATTTGTGTTTTTATTTTATTAACATTGACAGGTACAAACGTATGTTATTTTAAATTATAATTTTAAACCAAATTAACAGTTCTCATTACTACATACCTATATTATATTATTAGTATGCTAAACGTATTTCGATACTAAAATATATGAAAAAAAAGGTTCACTCACCGTTCATTGCGAGATGATAGGGAGGATACTGGCCGATGGTTGGAGGTTTGACGACAGGCTTGAGCGAGCCGGCGGGTTGCGCCTGCGGCGCCGGGCCCGAGGGACCTCCGCCGCCGCCCGACGCCCCGGAGCCTCCGCTGGTCGGCGTCACCGACTTGGCGACCGGCGTGGGCGGCTTCTCGTCCAGCTTCTTGGCCGACGGCGTGGACGCGTTGCTGGACGTGCCCGATCTGTCGGACCACCGCAAACCCTCACTATATTGGTAAACGAACGCGAGAGATACTCTTTTATAGCTGATTCTCATTCATACATGCACTGGAGGGAAATTGCAGTTTTTATGCAAAGAACATGAAGTTAGCAACTGATGGGCGGTGGCTACAGTTGTTAACTTCATGGCAAGAATAACAATGAGTTACGATTAATATATTTCAGGTATTTTATTTCTTTAAATACATAAATTTCATTTAAATATATATTAACTTTGAAAAACTTTACTTATTTAAAGGCGCAACATACAGAATAACCCTAAAATGCATGAACCCTTGTTCTTCTTAGACATTTAGTTCTAAAAGAACACAGCACTTTCATAGGTATTATGATGACCTGATTTTGATTTTGACTTGAAGGTATGTTTTAAATATTTATATCCGTGGTCTTAAACCTTAAGCTAGAACAAATTAAAAATATTATCAATAAAAAAACGGATTTCTGCGCAGATAATAAACATATCAAATAGTCCCCGAAAGGCAAACATTGCAGCTATTAATTTTATCCAGAACTATCGTATTCATTAAAATTATTTATAAGTAAACATAAATAAATGATTCGTAGCTAGAATAAAATATTTGATCAAAATACTAAATTTAATTCAATTGCGCATCTAGGGTAGGTTAGCAATATTGCCTACCTATTTAAACCCCATAATACCATATCTGTGTTTGGTGTTCAGTCAATAAATTCGCATTTCGGTGAAATTTAGAACTAGAACGAGATTTGTGGGTTCGTCTCAAAGCATACAGTACTAACAGATAATCGCTTCGTCCTTTCCATAAGAATAATATAAAAGTATTTTGCATCTTCTATTAAGACGAGGAGGATCCAAAGTAGGTATATTTTGTATATGTATAGTAGAGTAACGATAAGCTGACCGTTTTTCAATTATGAGGGAGGTGAGAAATTTCACACCTATAAAAATTGCTCTTCTTGATCAATATAATATATTATGTTCCCTTATTGAGAAATGGTAATCTTATCGTTACCCGACTATATTATTAAAGAAAGCTAAATAAGTAACTGTCAAGCACTTCTCGCACAGAGATCTTCTGGACTCTGGACGGGTTAGTAGAGATCAGGTATCCTTAGTGGTTGAGGTTTATTGTGTTGGGATTAAGCGTGTGAATAACATAACATACATGACTACGTATGTGAATGATTTAAATAAAAATAAATTGATTGACTTAAAAAAATAAAAAGTCTGCCGCGATTTTTCTTCCTGTGATTTGGCCGTTAGTCGATCGTTGTTGAACGACTTGTACTCAAGGATATTGAGAACAAAAGGACCCTCACACATACGATGCTCTATATTTAGAAGTTTTTAGTATTTTTGTACACATACTTACAACTCTATAATTCCTTTATACTTTTAGACAAACGTACTGTGTCTATCAGAAGTACTGTGTACTGTGTACTGTGTACAGAGGTACTTTACGCTAAACGAAGCGTAAAGTACCTCTGTCAGTGCATATGATAGCCTCTATTAGATCAAGTAAGTATAGACACATACAAATATGTCTTGAACAGTAATAAATATAATTACATTTAATATAAAATATAATATAATTTTATATAACATAATATCATATAAAAAATAATATAATTTAATACAGCATGGCACATTATGTCATGTTATTTAATAATAATATTAAAATTTGTATGTACACACACGCATGTAGTCATAAATTGTGGATTCTGGTTGTGAGTTAGGGTGTGTAAAAAGGGGGTCGTTGCGAGGGTTGGTAAAAAGGGGGTGTTTTTCAGTTGGTGTGATGTTTGTATGTTTGTGAAAACCAGACGGGGAGGTTAGTGGTCATTGTATCACAATAAACTAAAACGGACCTATTTTAAAATTAATATTCTTAATAATAAAATTTAATACGGCGAGACAGTTTTGAGACGACAATATGAAGGCGAAACCAGAATATATATTTTTTCTCCTCTTTCTTTGTGGTTTATCTTCAAATATCGTTGCTATAACATTTGTATGCATTATATTCGTTAGTTAGCGTAAAATATGTGGGACACTATAATTAATAAAACCAGAATTTACTTTATGAAGTACAGAACTTTGATACCTTTGGATAAAGCTTTAATACTCTTATATTAAAAAGTTCAAATAAAATTATAAACATTTCAAACATACATACATTACAGTAGGTATTAAATTTGGCTAATTTAGTAAGTCGCTTAGCTACCAATGGCACTCATCGGTTATATTGAATAATCACGTATTCGTTTTGAAATAAATATCGACTTTGTCTATTATTTAATATATTTATAAAGTATTAAAAAATAGTTTTAATGGTTTTAATTCAATCCTAGAAATTATTTTACCACCCAATTAGGAGACAATATTTATCTAAAGATTATTTTTTTATATTTTTGGTAACCACTAATATAAACGTTTTTAATTGAGTTTATAAGTTTTCTTTTTGCATACCTAGATAATACATGTTTATTGGTAACTACAAAGATAGAAAGGCGTAACAAAGCACCAACAAAATCGTAAAAATAGCAACTGGAATATCGGTCACAGGCTCCCAATTCCACATCGATCGATTATCCCGCAGCGATCGATTATATAATTATCTTGTTTATGTGAAAAGATTGTAAGCAATTAAATAATGTCATTTTTAGATAGCAACAATTTACTGCCTCCAATGCAATCTGGCTTTAGAAAATACCATAGTATCGCTTCTGCTCTTAGTAGTGTTACCGACGATATAATCGCTGCTTCAGATGATGGAAAAGTTACTGCTCTTAGTTTCTTTAGATTCTAGAAAAGCTTTTGACTCGGTGTCCCAAAAATGACTACTGGCAAAGCTTAAACACATGGGTATGTCACATAATGTCTGTAAATGGTTTGAAAGCTACTTAATTAATCGCTCTCAAAAAAACTGTATGTAAAGCAAATTCAGGACAAGAAATCTCATCCGACATTGCAGTGTTAAAAATTGGCATACCACAAGGTACACTACTTGCTCCTATGCTATATACGATCTACACATTTGATATACTGTCATATTTAGATAGCTGTGAGGGCCATATGTATGCGGAGGACACTCAGGTTTACTACTCTTTCAAACCGGATGATTATTCTGACAGCTGTAGAAAAATAAATGCGGACTTAGAATTAATTAATAAATGGTCTACAAAACATAGTCTCAAACTTAACCCAAAGAAATGGGAAGTAACTCTTATCGGCACAAACCAACAAGTTCTGAAATGTAAAAATAACTTTTTAAGTTCTATATCCATTTCTGGAACAGCTTTACCAATTGTAGAAGTATCTAGGAATCTAGGCATCTACTTGGACTCGCAACTTAATTTTGAAGAGCACGTTAAAAGGAAAACACAATGGTGCTTTGCACGTCTTAAAACGCTTTACAAAATTAGAGAATTTCTATCTAAGGCAAACTGTAACGGACTCACTAATTCCTTCAATCTTGGACTATGGTGATGTAGTATATGGCCTACGCTTATCCAAAAAAGTACAAAAAAATCCAAGGTGTCCAAAATGCCTGCAAACGCTTTTGTTTTCGGATCCCTAGGCGAACCCATATCTCAGGCACATGAAACAAAAACAGTATTTTAAATATGGTCAATCGCAGAAATCTCCACTATCTCCACGAAAAAATCACAATCACCTCAGGTGCGAGAGATCACCCTTTGATCATCCTTCACCATAGGCTGACGACTTGCCTCCACCTCTAAGGAGCAAAACAAACCAGGCCTCCTTCAGGACTAGGTGTCGACAATGGCTTCTGGAGCTGCAAACTACCACTTAGTTACGTTTTATATAGTTTTTTATGCTGGTCAAACATTTTGTATTTTGTTATGTATATGTTACATAAGAGCATGTGAGGATTAGAATTCACTGTAAATAAAAATAATATATTACGTTAACTATAAATTATATATTATTACATAATAAAACGGGACGTGCTGTAAATCAGCATCCTCCTCTCTCAGAAAGGAGGGAAGCTGAGCACACTTCTTTTATTGGAAAATGCGATTGAACTTATGTACCTACCATTTATTTTTGTTTTGCATTTTTCAATAAATAAACATTTTCGTTCTTTCTATGAGTTGTCATAATAACAAATGTTCTCCTTGTCGAGATCTTTCAATTGGTGTATAACAAATCCTATAGGAGGGTGTACTTCCCATACATTTTTGTCCATTGTCCGTCAAAAGAACAAAAAATTTAGACATTAAAAAAAAAAAACAAATTGTAAGATATTGTACAAAAATCACAAATAGTGGTTGGATAATGCATAAAAAAAATCTACCTTCCTTGAATCAATCAGTAAAAATATTAGAAAAATGCTTCTCAAATTAAACTTCAACCAAAATCTAACAAAAGTTTGGAATCGAGATAGCCGTCGCGACCATATCAATCTGTCCCAAACAAAAACAAAGCATTCATGACCTGCTTTACATCGAGTAAATTAAATGTAAAAAAAAATCTTCATCGATAAAAATAAACACCCTAAAAGGACAGTAATTGTTAGGTTTGCATATATATATTCTATTAGCATAGCTAATATTATTTAGAACATATATATTGATTGATTTCGCGGTATACCGCGTCCTTTTAGAACTATTGTACTTTTAAATCCACTTATAGTTCTCCCTCTAGTCCCGTACTGTAGATAAAGTTAAGTATCTTTTTGGGTGCGATGATTCTAATCTCTTCTGGCTTGAGGAGATAGGTGCCTAGAAACTGGTATCTTTTGTGAATGACATTCCCCCGGTAGGTGTAAAGGGGTTTCTTGGCTCTCTTGGCCTTTGCAGACTTTTCTGCACCTGTCGCCGGCCGAAAGGCTTAATTTGTGCAGACGTTTATTCAGCTTGCAGTGGCCTGTTAAGGTTCTGGTTATGATCCTTAGTTGATTTCGGCTTAACTTCAATAGCTCCGAGAGTCTTTTTTGCGAGAATCCTACTATGAGTTCTTTGGCTTGCTTTTGTCCGGGCAGTTCTTACCAGTATGTATTTTTGGCTTTGTTTCGAAGCCAGATTTTTAGCAGTTTGCTAGTAGTGCTTTTAGCTATGCCGAAGGCCGGTTCTGGGCCTTTCATAGACATGTTAGGCACCTTTTTTGGCCAGTTAGTCTACTTTTTCGTTGCCATCAATGCCTGAGTGGTCTGGTACCCACATAAGTGTGATCCTGTTGTGTGTTGCCAGGGTGTTGAGTGTTTGTACACCTGTTGAATAAATAAATTAATAAAGTTTAGCACTAGCTTTGACTTGATAGCATTTGAGTTGATAGCCTTTAGAGCTGCTTGGCTGTCTGAAAGTATGTTTTTATGTTTTTATTCTTGTAGGATCTTTCGATGCTTTCAAGCGCAGTTTCAATGATGGCATATAGCTCTGCCTGGAATATAGTTGAGTGCAATCCCAGGTTGATCGATTTCTCGAGTCTGGGTATCGCCCCACAAATGCCTGATCCTATATTGTTTCCGTCCTTGGATTCATCGGTATACCATACAATTGCTTCATTTTCGAAGTTGGGTCCTTCATTGTCCCATTTGATATTTTCGTGGTAAAAGCTTTGACGCAGTTGTATTCGGTTGTCAGATTGTCTGTGATCATTTTTATTACTCCTGCGCTCTCAAGTACAAGACCTCTTTAGAACCTTTATAAATATTATGCTATCCGGCACTTTATCAAATAATTAAAAACTTTTTCAATATTGTCAAAGATTGTGTCATTTATCTTTTCAGGCGATTTGCCGCTATTAAAAAACAATCATCAAATATTAAGTTATATATATATAAGTATACGTAAGTGGTTTTTATATTTTTGTTATATTGTACATACGAAGATAGGGCAGCATCTATTAAGTAATAAATAAATACTATAATAATGTAGGTATATTTTGATTCAATATTCATTCTTTAACTAATAATATTAGGTATGTATCTACTCGCAGTATTTTATTAGGTAACTTCAATATTTTTGTTACGATATTTTGTATTTCTAGGTATTATTTTAGTGGTAATGATCGTTTCGAAAGACATGTATGTATCTTATCTTGTAAATACAATTGTTCATTATCTTTTTAAATTTTTGATTTGACTTATAGAATTAATTGCATTTGATGTTATGTACTCGTATGTAATTTAGTAATATTTTTGTTCATTTGTGTTTATTAATCATATCTAATACATAAATATTTAATGATACATATTTATTATTTATTTATTTAGTTTATTCAACAAATTTACAATATCATTCTTTTATGTACCAGCCAAGCCCAAGGCTTATCTGCTGGAAACCAGGTGTGTAAAATACAGATATTAATAATTGTGAAACTTGTTAAGGGGCAGTGTGTTATATTAGAAATTGATTTAACCTGATTTTAATCTGTTGTTATTCTTTAGTTCTATTGACGATGTCGAAATCACGAATTGATTATAAAATTGGTAAAAATAATAAACCAACTGATAAACTATAAAAAAGCAAACTCCCAATATTCAAACCAAAATACAAGGATCTAGTAACGCTATGTCAAACCTACGAATACTTAAACCTTCCGACAGACAATAATGCCAATGATGAACTAATGAAATCCGATATTGATGATAATAATGACATTGATTAGAGCGAGTGTTTACAATTCAATAATATGCCAATTAATTAGGGTTAAGTTGATATTAGAATAAACACATGTTAGTGATTGTGTAACTTGTTTAATTTAAATGATTAAAAATAGGAAAGCTCAATTTTGTCATGTCTAATGTCGCCTTAAAGTTGCCTTAAGCATATGTATCTAATCACGGACTTTACCTAATTATGTTTGTAGATCTTCAGTAGTGATAAGATTTAAGAATAATGCATCACGTAATTTGGTATGCTTGTAAGGCAGGCATTAGACGTTCAATAAATATCGCAGTCCTGGATCGTGATAGTTATTGCAATACTGTCAATACCTCTTATTACACGTTCAATAAATACTGATGGTATTGACGATACCGCGATATTTATTGAACGAATTATCGGATAATTATTCCATTAATTTATCAAACTAAAAAAATATTCATTAAATACAGATCACATTTACCATACGTTTAATTTGATAATAAGTCGTTATTGCTGACTTTGTATTTTTACAATACGGCCTCGTAAGAATTTTGATTCGCTAAGCAAACATTGCGACTAGCGAGATTAGAATTTCATCCAATTTCAGATAATTTATAATATGACTTATAAATTATTTTTATAGACCACAATATTTCTTTAAACAGTACGTTAGTCATTTAGACACAATAATTTTAAGTGCATGTTTGCTTATAAAACTTTTTACCTTACGTAATATTTCTTTTAAAAAGCACGTTAATCATGCAGATATATTTTCCTGAAGAAAACATTTGTTCATTAACCCCTTTTCCAGAACGAGAAAATTAATCATTTTCCTAACAAGCCATGTAATTTTCAATCCGTTAGAGATATAAATATGTTTGGCGAAGAAAATAATAGCAGAACAATATATATTTATAACTTCGCAATCAAATCTCAAATCGGTCAGTTACTTAAGTAATAATGATTTTTTTAAAAAAAAAATGCAATCTTTAAAATGGTTCTGTTGTAAAGTTTGTCCAATGGCTTGTTAGTTACTTTGCCTTTCAACCGTCGATTTATAAATTTACAAGCTGACCCGGCGAACTTAATACCTCGTCAGAATTAATTGTTGTGTTAACTTTCAGCTGAATTAAATTTAGTTTTTATTAAGGATCAATCAATAACAAAAATCAATATGATATGTATTTTAGGTATCGATGCGCGCAAAATGACAAAGTGATCACCTCAAAAAGTGAACATCTTCGAAGTCAACTTACCGTTTGTAAATAGAATTTCACAGAATAAAAAGCCGTTCCATACAAAATGTATGAGAAAATTAATATTTTTTTTTCGATTTTTTCCTTCATCGGAAGTCTATGTTGTAAACTTGTAAACTTACTTTGCAGGGACACATCTTTTAAATTTAAACGTCCCCAACACGAATAGCCATAGCAACCAAATTTCAAGTTGTTAGCAACGTAAACCAATTAAATTTGAAAATATTTTTTTCCGAAGATTTGTTGCTATGGCTATTTATATTAATATGAAAAACACGAAAAGATATGCATTTCCTGCGCTAAGATAATTTCGAAATAACGTTTATACAGTGCATTATAGTCGACATAGTTCATAATAGATAAAGCAGGCCAGTCTCCGTGTGATTGTGTGAAATAAGTAACATTAAAAAGTGAATTTTGAGACCCGCAAGAGTTAGTGGAACCTGAGGCAATGGAGCTGGATCCTGTCGGCCCGCGACGTACTGCGAACACGAGGTCAGTCTTTGGTTTCCCAATTTTGATCGCACCGCCCCCCGCACCCCTGAATCATGAAAGCCTGCTTCTTAACACTGCCGGTCGAATTAAGGAACATCGCTCTAGGTACAAGCGAGAAAATGTCTGTGTAAAATATGTAAGTATAAAATGAATTACCTATTTCGCAGTAACTGCAATTTGCTCCGTAACCCTAACCTAGCTTGTTATGTCGGTTGACATGAGTTTTCATTTTTTTTATCTTATTTTTATGAATAATTCATGGAAATATGACAGTATCTGGCATTTTTTCCTTTGCTATGTATATTTCCAACGTGTTTCAGTCGGCGCTTTTAATATCTCCACATTAGCGCTGTGGACTTATTTGTTAAAAAAAATGTCAAACAATCTTAAAATGTATTATACAATCTTGAATTATAGTATGTTTAGGATAATATATACCTTAGCGAGTTTCGAAGCATAAGAAATAATCATAAATCACATACAATCACTTAATGAAAAATATATATTTTTAAAAAATGCCCTACCATATCTACTAAAGGTCTCGTGGATGGCTATCAGATTATTTTTTTGGAAATAATATCTATAATTTTCAAATCTTTTTTCTAATGCAATGAAAAGTTCTATTTAGATCTCTTCGAAAAATAAGAAAATGCGTTTTCACTTAATCTTTTCTAATCTTTTTTAATATTTTCTCCATCGGTCTCTTTACATTTTAGTTCAAATAGGAGGTTAAAAATTAGAGTTACGTATACAGGTTTTCCAGTAAACCTTGGTAGATATATTAACAGCCTGCTTCTCAACACTGCCGGCTGAGTTAAGTAACATGTCACGAAATGTGCCTGTAATGAATAAATAGCATATAAGCATAAAGGACAACAATAAGGCAGTCAATTTCATCAATTAAAAGCGACTTCCTAATTTAGCCTAATTTCCCTAATTTAGCTAGAGCGACCATTTCACAACCTTAATGGTGGCAAATCATTTAAAACTTCCAGTTTAAGGCTGTTTTTTAATACTACTATATCGCTCTAAATACAAGCGAGGAAATTGTCTGTATAAATGATTTGCTGTAAAAAAAACTTATATCAAGCATTGCGCGAGCTGCCGCGCGGGGAGTGGATCGCGCACCTCCACCCGCCGTACCCTTGCGCAGCGAGAGTGCGTATACTAAGTCCCTCTTTATAGTGTGTCGCAAGGGTTGCTCATATAAAAATTGTAGGAAAATTATAGCAACACAATTAACATTTTGAACTGATTTGAACCAATTTATCCCACCCTTAGAATCAATGGTTGGTGCTATCAAAGAAGCGTACTGAGATAAGATTTAGGCCCTTATCTAAGGAAAATATTAAATTGAAATGAATTCGATATCCTATATCCTATATACTAAGAAAGTTATAGCAAAATTTTACTTTTTAGAACACCCCTCTCCATTCCCGGCCCTCTGGTCTGATTTTGCTCATTATAGAACTTTGATATAATAAGTTATATATAACATAACAACTAACAAATAACATAACAACATTTGGAGATTTGGTACCTAAAATGGTGTCCTTTGTTCACTTATGTAGGTCCACTTAATATTAACTCACAAGGGCAAAACAGGTTGCTTTGAGAGTAAATGGTTCCAGTATAGATATTAGAATTTTAAAGATGTATGTAATCTTTCTTTTTTTTTGCTAAATATTCAATTTGACTTTACCACCTCATCATGCCTTGATCTATATAAATGCCTAAATATTTGATGGAAACTGAAGTGGTGTAAAATTTATGATGAATTGAAAGAATATTATCATGATATTGTACCTACCTATGTTTTTAAGTAGATGATTAGGAAAGCTACCTATTGCAATGGGTACCATGTCATGACTTCCGGGAAATATCTTCGCATTTCATATCCCCTAGAACCCATAACCAGCCTCTGATTAAAAGTTTAACTTTATGTATCTATCGATCTATATCACTTTCTTGTTAACACGACAACTACCGTAATATTCATCCAATCACTTTTAAATTGATACATAAAATTTTGAGTTCACAAAATCTCGGTCAAGTTCGTTAATGGACAAAATCAGACCAGGGGGGCGGGAATGGGAGGGGTTTTTCGAAAATGAAAAATTTTGCAATAACTTTCTTGGTATAGGATATAGGATATCGAATTCCTTGAAATTTTATTTTATTTCTTAGATAAGGGCCTAAATGCTAAGTTAGTTAATAGCACCAACTATTGGTCCTAGGGGTGGAAAAAAATATTTTCAAAATTCAGAAAATCATACCTCCCTTTCTAGGCACAGAATTAAATCTATTCAAAATGTTAATTGTTGGCATATAAATTGTCTACAACTTTTGTTTAAAACAATCTTTGAAATGAGCAACTCTTACGGCACAGTGTTAAGAGAGATTCAGTATCCGCACTCTCGCTGCGCAAGGGTACGGCGATTTGAGGTGCGCGTGCTGCCGCGCGGGGAGCGGATCGCGCGGCAGCTCGCGCAATGTTTGATACAAGTTCGTACAATTGGAGTTCGCCGATCCCCTACTTTGATCCGGAGAATTGTACCGGGTTATTATTATTTAATACGACAAAGGTACATTTGTCACTGTAATTTGCTCTACTACATTTCGATTTTTTTCCTCAATTAAATGACACAATAAATAAATAAATAATACGTCCCAACAGCCATGCTATCATATTTTCGACATTTGAATACCGCTGTGCATTATCGTTGCGCCCTATCGAAATGTCAAGTTTCATTCTTCAGTATTAAAAATTCGTTGACTTTAATGTTAAATATCTATATTATTGACACAAAAATTGAACTCTTTTTCATTTCTACTTTTCGAGCTGAAAGATGCAACGAATAGTAGCTTATTAAGCATGGATGTATAGAAGCTAAAATGTGCCAAGTGCTGAAAGTAATTCGGTGAAGGTGTTAAGTAACTTCTTATTAACAGTATGCAGTGAGTGGTATTTGACCCTTTATTAATTTTATATTATTTTTCTTTGTTTTAGATTCCCCAAAAAGGGATTGGCGATATGAGCACCTGTTACTATCGGTAAGTGTTTTTAAATATTATTAAGTAATTATGTAAGTCCAGTGTAAATTAAGGTTTCAGTTTCATATCAAAATGAAATATGGCGTTTGTGCATTCGCCTTTTCAGCCTGAAATTAGAGGAAACAAGAATAAAACAGTGTGGTCACCCCACGCGGGAATGACGGAAAACTTCTGTGAGGAAGTTGATTGAATTTGTCATATTATATTTCAAAATTTACCCACTGCCATTTGCATTCAGGAATGTTTTGATGCTCCATTTTATTTATATAAGAAGAAAATCAATGTGACAGCTCGGCGCAACGACGTCAACCGAATGAGTACTTAACCTCCATGCGAACAGACTAGTTTAACCGAACGAACGTGATGCATTCCGAGCTTGCACCGGATTTCGAACGTGTCTCAATTAAATTCATTTTTCTTTAAAGAGGTATTACTTAAAAACCCACATGTGAGCTGTTATGGGAGGTAGTATCAGACTTTTTCACCTACTAGGTTCCTGTAAAAGCATTGGTTTTGAAATTATGAGTTAAGACTTTAGTTGTATCAATTTCCTACTGCACAAACATTTATGACGTATAGTTCATTTATGTATAGCTAATTAAAAAATATTTAGAAAGAGTGTAATATAAAACAAAAAAACCACCAGGTAAAATAACGTTTTTATAATATTGAATTTAAAACTTTTTTTTAAGATAGCTTCTGTTTTGAAACCTTTTTAATACAGATTATTCTCGTTTCTAAATAAGTGAATGATTTTAATTTATAACGGATATATTAAGAGGCCCTAAAAATATATTACGATAAGCATTCAAAACTTTGCTAGCCGCTTAGAAGTAATAATTATGTCCGAGTGCAGTTTGAGAGACAGTGGAAGCCAGGAAAAATAGTCCAACAAATACTGTCCATGGTCCAGGTCCAGGATGTGTATTTATTTTGATTAGAATAAAAAAGGGAAAATTATTTTTAAGAAATAGATTTACGTAATACAAGATATCACGTGATATCCTACAGCCAGGCCCTACAGGCGTCATTGACGGCCTTTTTTCCCCAGACTAGACGTACTAACTTGCTACGGGTTGCTTCAATTCCTATCTCCATCCGTTTTGACAATATAGTAGAGCAATTAGGAATAATGGAACAGTAAATTCGTACAAGCGATCGACACTATTATAGTTCTGTTTCCTGCCCCCTCAATTTGATTATCATATGTACTAAAGAAGGCATCGTTTGGTCTTTTTCAAGGTTTAATGCTACGCGATGCGCAGGTTACTGTTTTCGTTTTCAAGAAAGTATATATTTTAGGCAATTATAATATTAGTTGTATGTTATTTTTTTTTAAATTAGCACTTAGAAAAAAACCCACATTAAATCTGTAAAAGTTTAAATTATATTGGCCAGGATATATTTATATTATACCAAGTATCTTGTTTTTTACTAGCAATAACAACATAGATAGTAATTTATTTATCCCACCTTTATTTATCATACGTAGGAACGTTTGAAATGCTTATTATATTTTCATTTTAAAATGAAGAAGTACCTAATAAGTAATGTTGGGTATATTTTTTAATAGATTTGCCTTATTAAATGAACATTGTATAAGGGTCTAAATGTTCACAAGCATAGAATACTAAAGGTCACTTACTTGGAGCAGTTCAGGGCCAATGACCTGCAATGGGTACCATGTCATGACCCCGAAAAATTTCGACATATCTTCGCGTTGCATTTTTTGATTTTTTGATATGAGCAACCATTACGGCATAGTACAAAGAGGGATTCAGTATACGTACTCTCGCTGCGCAAGGGAAGGGTACGGAGGGCTGTTTTTTTTATCAGACTGTAAGATGAGATAGAAATATCAAGATAGCAAGAGAGAGAAGAACTTTCGTGAAGAGGACTTTAAATATAAGGCGCTCACTCCTAAGATCACTCCTATAGATTTCCTTATCGATTCACTGTATCGATAATCAAATTTAATTTAAGTCAGTATAATGTCAGAGACCGCTCAGCGTTCTGTTTCGCCGAGCTGTCAGCAGTCCCTTTGGGCTGTTGACCGCGCGACGCAAGGTACAAAATAAACTTTTTATAATATAAATATTTTTTTTCGTGCGACCGGTTTAGAAATATGTTTTAATAGCTCCGAGCGTTGAACAGGCGCGGGTTTTGGAGTACCTAAAGTAAGAATGGCGTGGTTCAATAGCACGTTGTTAAAACTGGGACTGAAACACAACTCCTGTAGGAGGTATGTAATATTCTGGATGTATTCAGACGCGAAATGGAGGTTCGGCTATATTATTGGAAGCTGGCGCAACGGAAAATAAAAATCGCGATTGCGGCCGAATGCTCAAAAAAGCGATTTTTGCTGCAAATGTCATCGAAGCGTTTTTAATTTCCTTTCTGTTTGGGCGTTGGTTTACGCATGAAAATGTGGAAAATCCAATTTGATGGACTAAATATTCGGTCGGATATACTTTAAGGATAAAGACGGAAAATGAGTTTACAACTTTGATAATCTCTGTTGGAAATAGACGTGTTTTGTACGAAATAACCATCAGCCCCATAGAAAGAAGCATCAGCTGATTTTTTATGATTTTTGTCATCATCGCTCGAGGAAAGAGGCTATTAGCGAAATTGAGAAAAGCTCGCTTTTATAAAAAAGGCCACAGACAAACCTAACGGATGATATAAGTCTGTAACTTATGGGTAGAAAATATCCGATTTGAGAGGCAAATTTGAAAATTACCCAAATGGAACCTTTTTTTCAAGAGAAAGAACGCAAAGCAGATTCTTGGTCACTATTTTTTTGGAGTTCGACGCGACAACAGCTGAGTTTTGACATTCGATCGACCTATACATTTTTGGATGATTGAAGCTGGCTTCAAGGAATATAGATAATCGCTAGAAGGGACGCTCGATGGAAGCTATATCTTCGAGAGTGCATATATAAGGACCGGCTAGCGGAGCTCGGACGCCTGAGAGAATATTCCGGGACCTTTTCTCGGAAATTTCCTTAAGGAAGTTTCTGGACCTCGAACTTTCCTTTAAGGTCGACTTGAGGAAAAAATCTTTTTGGAAGAGCTTCGATCAGCGGACAGTATAGACTAAATTTTTTGGAAAACTGAAGCTGGATTGGATGAGAAAGTGAGCTTCTTATGCTAATGACAGTTGAGTTCCAGAACGGAATTACTCGGGGACCTTCTTCTGCTGCTCGTGTCAACTAAGGGGAACCAGACCACGGGTCCCGTCGGGGAAAACGACTGCCCGTATGTGTGCAGTAACCCTTAATACTTGATTTATTGTAAATGTGATACTGTGATAATGTGTAAAGTTTCAGGGATACGCCCCGTTTTAAATATTGTTGTAAATAGTATCAAAATAAATATGTTCAACACATTCGAGTTGTTTTTATTTGATGGGAATTGATGAAAGGTAGAATTAATTTCCATGTTTAGCAACACATTTGAGATCTACCATTATAAACAATACATCTATTAGCATAGCAACGAAATTTCAAGTAACGTAACGTAGCAACGAATTAAATTCGAATATATTTTCTTTCCGAAATTAGTTGCTATGCATTTTTTATATTAATCTGAAAAAGACGACAAGATGGCCGTTAAAATGTTTTTCCGTGGGTTTAGAATAATGTAATACAGATTGCCTGTGGCTAGATAATTTCGAAATAACGTTTATACAGTGCATAATAGTCGATATAGTTCATAATAGATAAAAGCAGGCCGCTAGCAGGCCAGTCTCCGAGTGAGTGATTATGTGAAAATAAGTGACATTAAAAAGTGTTCTTTGAGACCCGCAAAAGTTAGTGGAACCTGAGGGAATCACGCTGCGAACACGAGGTCAGTCTTTGGTTTCCCAATTTGCTGTTCCACTTATAATTTTTACCTTTTTACTTTAATTGGTAGCTTTTTAATAGGTCAGTTGAATTTGTTAACATTATAGATATGAATTCATTGATAGGAAATAATGATGTCGATGATTTGTAAAAATCACTTATTACCAATATTGTCATATATATGTTTATTTTTGTGTATTTTCAACATCTCCACTAGACTAAAGTTAAATACAGTTTAAGTAACTTCCGAACCTCAATCAAAATAAAAAAATGTAGGGAAATTATAGGGCCACAATTAACATTTTGAACTGATTTGAACCAATTTATCCCACCCTTAGAACCAATGATTGGTGCTATCAAAGAAGTTTACTCAGATAAGATTTAGGCCCTTATCTAAGGAATAATATTAAATTGAAATGAATTCGATATCCTATATCGAATTTGCTCATTAACGAACTTGACCGAGATTTTATGCCCTTAAATTTTATGTATCAATTTGAAAGTGATTGGTGTAAAATTACAGCAGTTGTAGTGTCCACAAGAAAGTGTTATAGATAGATAGCTAGGTAGATATTTAAACGTATAAATAAACTTTTAAACTGAAAGTAGGTGAGGGTGGTTCTAGGGGATGTGAGTGGTGAAGTCATGTTGAAATTTTCCGGAAGTCATGACATGGCACCAATTGCAGACCAGGGGGGCGGGAATGGGAGGGGTTTTTCCAAAAAGTAATTATTTCCTATAACTTTCTTAGTATATAAGATGTCAAACCTATTAAAATTTTATTTTATTTCTTTGATAAGGGCCTAAAAGTTAAGCGAGTTAAATTTTTTGATAGCACCAACTATTGGTCCTAGGGGTGGAAAAAAGTGTTTTCAAAATTCAGAAAATCATACCTCCCGTATGTTATGTATGTTAGTGGATGTGGGGGGTTTTTCCCCCCGTGTACCGCGTCCTTTCCAGAACTATTGTACTTTTAAATCCACTTATAGCTCGCCCTCTAGTCCCGTACTGTAGATAAAGTTCAGTAAGTTTTTGGGTGCGATGGTTCGACATTTGAATACCGCTGTGCATTATCGTTGCGCCCTATCGAAATGTCAAGTTTCATTCTTCAGTATTAAAAAATAGTTGACTTTAATGTTAAATATCTATATTATTGACACAAAAATTGAACTGTTTCGCATTTCTACTTTTCGAGCTGAAAGATGCAACGAATAGTAGATTATTATAAGCATGGATGTATTCAAGCTAAAATGTGCCAAGAGCTGGAAGTAATTCGGTGAAGGTGTTAAGTAACTTCTTAATAACAGTATGCAGTGGTATTTGACCCTTTATTAATTATATTTTTTTTTTGTTTTAGATTCCCCAAAGAGTGATTGGCGATATGAGCACCTGTTACTATCGGTAAGTGTTTTTAAATATTATTAAGTAATTATGTAAGTCCAGTGTAAATTAAGGTTTCAGTTTCATATCAAAATGAAATATGGCGTTTGTGCATTCGCCTTTTCAGCCTGAAATTAGAGGAAACAAGAATAAAACAGTGTGGTCACCCCACCCGGGAATGACGGAAAACTTCTGTGAGGAAGTTGATTGAATTTGTCATATTATATTTCAAAATTTACCCACTGCCATTTGCATTCAGGAATGTTTTGATGCTCCATTTTATTTATATAAGAAGAAAATCAATGTGACAGCTCGGCGCAACGACGTCAACCGAATGAGTACTTAACCTCCATGCGAACAGACTAGTTTAACCGAACGAACGTGATGCATTCCGAGCTTGCACCGGATTTCGAACGTGTCTCAATTAAATTCATTTTTCTTTAAAGGGGTATTACTTAAAAACCCACATGTGAGCTGTTATGGGAGGTAGTATCAGACTTTGTCACCTACTAGGTTCCTGTAAAAGCATTGGTTTCGAAATTATGAGTCAAGACTTTAGTTGTATCAATTTCCTACTGCACAAACATTTATGACGTATAGCTAATTTATGTATAGCTAATTAAAAAATATTTAGAAAGAGTGTAATATAAAACAAAAAAACCACCAGGTAAAATAACTTTTTAAAATATTGTTAAATGCTTTTTTTTTTAAATAGCTTCTGTTTTGAAATCTTTTCATGCACATATTTCTCGTTTCTAAATAAATGAATAATATTAATTTATAACGGATATATTAAGAGGCCCTACAAATATATTGCGATAAGCATTCAAAACTTTGCTAGCCGCTTAGAAGTAATCATTATGTCCGAGTGCAGTTTGAGAGACAGTGGAAGCCAGGAAAAATAGTCAAATAAATACTGTGCAGGGTCCTGTATGTGTGTATTTATTTTGATTACAATAAAAAAGGGAAAATTATTTAAAAGAAATAGATTCTTTGAAAAAGAAATCATTATTACGTAAGTAACTGGCAGATTTGAGATTTGATTGAAAAGTTATAAATTTAAAAATATCTTGTTTTGCTATCATTTTCTTTACCAAACATATATGTAACTATAACGGATTGATTATTAGATTCAAATATTTTATTTCATTCTTTAAGTTTATTTCATTTATCTACTTTATTAAATTTATAAGTTCAATTAGTTTATTATAATAGGTTATTTATTTTTTGTATTATTTTTTGTATGAATTCATCCACTCATTCGGCTATTTCATCTCATTCAACTCTCATTCATAAAAATTTTATATAGTTTTTTTATTCATATATTTTATATCATACATCTAGTTTATTTTATTTATCTAGTTTATTTTATTTATCTAGTTTATTTTATTGATCTAAATCATATAATTTATAAGATCATCCAGGAATTTATTTTTTATATATTCATCTTCTGTATTTTTTTTAATCAATCATTTATTTCTAATCGTTCAGCTTTTTCATCTCATTCATCTCAATCATTAGGTTATTTCATTCATGTAGTTTAATAATTTCATCCGCTGGTTCCGCTTTTTCATCTCATTCATCTCAATCATTAGGTTATTTCATTCATGTAGTTAAATAATTTCATCCGCTGGTTCAGCTTTTTCATCTCATTCATCTCAATCATTAGGTTATTTCATTCATGTAGTTTAATAATTTCATCCACTGGTTCAGCTTTTTCATCTCATTCATCTCAATCATTAGGTTATTTCATTCATGTAGTTTAATAATTTCATCCGCTGGTTCAGCGTTTTCATCTCATTCATCTCAATCATTAGGTTATTTCATTCATGTAGTTTAATAATTTCATCCGCTGGTTCAGCTTTTTCATCTCATTCATCTCAATCATTTAGTTATTTCATTCATGTAGTTTAATAATTTCATCCGCTGGTTCCGCTTTTTCATCTCATTCATCTCAATCATTAGGTTATTTCATTCATGTAGTTTAATAATTTCATCCGCTGGTTCAGCTTTTTCATCTCATTCATCTCAATCATTAGGTTATTTCATTCATGTAGTTTAATAATTTCATCCGCTGGTTCAGCTTTTTCATCTCATTCATCTCAATCATTAGGTTATTTCATTCATGTAGTTTAATAATTTCATCCGCTGGTTCAGCTTTTTCATCTCATTCATCTCAATCATTAGGTTATTTCATTCATGTAGTTAAATAATTTCAACCGCTGGTTCAGCTTTTTCATCTCATTCATCTCAATCATTAGGTTATTTTTTTCATGTAGTTTAATAATTTCATCCGCTGGTTCAGCTTTTTCATCTCATTCATCTCAATCATTAGGTTATTTCATTCGTGTAGTTTATTAATATCATCCGCTGGTTCAGCTTTTTCATCTCATTCATCTCAATCATTAGGTTATTTCATTCGTGTAGTTTAATAATTTCATCCGCTGGTTCAGCTTTTTCATCCCATTCATCTCAACCATTAGGTTATTTCATTCATGTTGTTTAATAATTTCATCCGCTGGTTCAGCTTTTTCATCCCATTCATCTCAATCATTAGGTTATTTCATTCATGTAGTTTAATAATTTCATCCGCTGGTTCCGCTTTTTCATCTCATTCATCTCAATCATTAGGTTATTTCATTCATGTAGTTAAATAATTTCATCCGCTGGTTCAGCTTTTTCATCTCATTCATCTCAATCATTAGGTTATTTCATTCATGTAGTTAAATAATTTTATCCGCTGGTTCAGCTTTTTCATCTCATTCATTAGGTTATTTCATTCATGTAGTTTAATAATTTCATCCGCTGGTTCCGCTTTTTCATCTTATTCATCTCAATCATTAGGTTATTTCATTCATGTAGTTTAATAATTTCATCCGCTGGTTCAGCTTTTTCATCTCATTCATCTCAATCATTAGGTTTTTTCATTCATGTAGTTTAATAATTTCATCCGCTAGTTCCGCTTTTTCATCTCATTCATCTCAATCATTAGGTTATTTCATTCATGTAGTTTAATAATTTCATCCGCTGGTTCCGCTTTTTCATCTCATTCATCTCAATCATTAGGTTATTTCATTCATGTAGTTAAATAATTTCATCCGCTTGTTCAGCTTTTTCATCTCATTCATCTCAATCATTAGGTTATTTCATTCATGTAGTTTAATAATTTCATCCGCTGGTTCAGCTTTTTCATCTCATTCATCTAAATCATTAGGTTATTTCATTCATGTAGTTTAATAATTTCATCCGCTGGTTCAGCTTTTTCATCTCATTCATCTCAATCATTAGGTTATTTCATTCATGTAGTTTAATAATTTCATCCGCTGGTTCAGCTTTTTCATCTCATTCATCTCAATCATTAGGTTATTTCATTCATGTAGTTTAATAATTTCATCCGCTGGTTCAGCTTTTTCATCTCATTCATCTCAATCATTAGGTTATTTCATTCATGTAGTTTAATAATTTCATCCGCTGGTTCAGCTTTTTCATCTCATTCATCTCAATCATTAGGTTATTTCATTCATGTAGTTTAATAATTTCATCCGCTGGTTCAGCTTTTTCATCTCATTCATCTCAATCATTAGGTTATTTCATTCATGTAGTTTAATAATTTCATCCGCTGGTTCAGCTTTTTCATCTCATTCATCTCAATCATTAGGTTATTTCATTCATGTAGTTAATTAATTTCATCCGCTGGTTCAGCTTTTTCATCTCATTCATCTTAATCATTAGGTTATTTCATTCATGTAGTTTAATAATTTCATCCGCTGGTTCAGCTTTTTCATCTCATTCATCTCAATCATTAGGTTATTTCATTCATGTAGTTTAATAATTTCATCCGCTGGTTCAGCCTTTTCATCTCATTCATCTCAATCATTAGGTTATTTCATTCATGTAGTTTAATAATTTCATCCGCTGGTTCAGCTTTTTCATCTCATTCATCTCAATCATTAGGTTATTTCATTCATGTAGTTTAATAATTTCATCCGCTGGTTCAGCTTTTTCATCTCATTCATCTCAATCATTAGGTTATTTCATTCATGTAGTTTAATAATTTCATCCACTGGTTCAGCTTTTTCATCTCATTCATCTAAATCATTAGGTTATTTCATTCATGTAGTTTAATAATTTCATCCGCTGGTTCAGCTTTTTCATCTCATTCATCTAAATCATTAGGTTATTTCATTCATGTTGTTAAATAATTTCTTCCGCTGGTTCAGCTTTTTCATCTCATTCATCTCAATCATTAGGTTATTTCATTCATGTAGTTTAATAATTTCATCCTCTGGTTCAGCTTTTTCATCTCATTCATCTCAATCATTAGGTTATTTCATTCATGTAGTTTAATAATTTCATCCGCTGGTTCAGCTTTTTCATCTCATTCATCTCAATCATTAGGTTATTTCATTCATGTAGTTTAATAATTTCATCCGCTGGTTCAGCTTTTTCATCTCATTCATCTCAATCATTAGGTTATTTCATTCATGTAGTTTAATAATTTCATCCGCTGGTTCAGCTTTTTCATCTCATTCATGTCAATCATTAGGTTATTTCATTCATGTAGTTAAATAATTTCATCCGCTGGTTCAGCTTTTTCATCTCATTCATCTCAATCATTAGGTTATTTCATTCATGTAGTTTAATAATTTCATCCGCTGGTTCAGCTTTTTCATCTCATTCATCTCAATCATTAGGTTATTTCATTCATGTAGTTTAATAATTTCATCCGCTGGTTCAGCTTTTTCATCTCATTCATCTCAATCATTAGGTTATTTCATTCATGTAGTTTAATAATTTCATCCGCTGGTTCAGCTTTTTCATCTCATTCATCTCAATCATTAGGTTATTTCATTCATGTAGTTAAATAATTTCATCCGCTGGTTCAGCTTTTTCATCTCATTCATCTCAATCATTAGGTTATTTCATTCATGTAGTTTAATAATTTCATCCGCTGGTTCCGCTTTTTCATCTCATTCATCTCAATCATTAGGTTATTTCATTCATGTAGTTTAATAATTTCATCCGCTGGTTCAGCTTTTTCATCTCATTCATCTCAATCATTTAGTTATTTCATTCATGTAGTTTAATAATTTCATCCGCTGGTTCAGCTTTTTCATCTCATTCATCTCAATCATTAGGTTATTTCATTCATGTAGTTTAATAATTTCATCCGCTGGTTCAGCTTTTTCATCTCATTCATCTCAATCATTAGGTTATTTCATTCATGTAGTTTAATAATTTCATCCGCTGGTTCAGCTTTTTCATCTCATTCATCTCAATCATTAGGTTATTTCATTCATGTAGTTTAATAATTTCATCCGCTGGTTCAGCTTTTTCATCGCATTCATCTCAATCATTAGGTTATTTCATTCATGTAGTTTAATAATTTCATCCGCTGGTTCCGCTTTTTCATCTTATTCATCTCAATCATTAGGTTATTTCATTCATGTAGTTTAATAATTTCATCCGCTGGTTCAGCTTTTTCATCTCATTCATCTCAATCATTAGGTTATTTTATTCATGTAGTTAAATAATTTCATCCGCTGGTTCAGCTTTTTCATCTCATTCATCTCAATCATTAGGTTATTTCATTCATGTAGTTTAATAATTTCATCCGCTGGTTCAGCTTTTTCATCTCATTCATCTCAATCATTAGGTTATTTCATTCATGTAGTTTAATAATTTCATCCGCTGGTTCAGCTTTTTCATCTCATTCATCTCAATCATTAGGTTATTTCATTCATGTAGTTTAATAATTTCATCCGCTGGTTCAGCTTTTTCATCTCATTCATCTCAATCATTAGGTTATTTCATTCGTGTAGTTTAATAATTTCATCCGCTGGTTCAGCTTTTTCATCTCATTCATCTCAATCATTAGGTTATTTCATTCATGTAGTTTAATAATTTCATCCGCTGGTTCAGCTTTTTCATCTCATTCATCTCAATCATTAGGTTATTTCATTCATGTAGTTTAATAATTTCATCCGCTGGTTCAGCTTTTTCATCTCATTCATCTCAATCATTAGGTTATTTCATTCATGTAGTTTAATAATTTCATCCGCTGGTTCAGCTTTTTCATCTCATTCATCTCAATCATTAGGTTATTTCATTCATGTAGTTTAATAATTTCATCCGCTGGTTCAGCTTTTTCATCTCATTCATCTCAATCATTAGGTTATTTCATTCATGTAGTTTAATAATTTCATCCGCTGGTTCAGCTTTTTCATCTCATTCATCTAAATCATTAGGTTATTTCATTCATGTAGTTTAATAATTTCATCCGCTGGTTCAGCTTTTTCATCTCATTCATCTAAATCATTAGGTTATTTCATTCATGTAGTTTAATAATTTCATCCGCTGGTTCAGCTTTTTCATCTCATTCATCTCAATCATTAGGTTATTTCATTCATGTAGTTAATTAATTTCATCCGCTGGTTCAGCTTTTTCATCTCATTCATCTCAATCATTAGGTTATTTCATTCATGTAGTTTAATAATTTCATCCGCTGGTTCAGCTTTTTCATCTCATTCATCTCAATCATTAGGTTATTTCATTCATGTAGTTTAATAATTTCATCCGCTGGTTCAGCTTTTTCATCTCATTCATGTCAATCATTAGGTTATTTCATTCATGTAGTTAAATAATTTCATCCGCTGGTTGAGCTTTTTCATATCAATCAGTTAGTTATTTCATTCATGTAGTTTAATAATTTCATCCGCTGGTTCAGCTTTTTCATCTCATTCATCTCAATCATTAGGTTATTTCATTCATGTAGTTTAATAATTTCATCCGCTGGTTCAGCTTTTTCATCTCATTCATCTCAATCATTAGGTTATTTCATTCATGTAGTTTAATAATTTCATCCGCTGGTTCAGCTTTTTCATCTCATTCATCTCAATCATTAGGTTATTTCATTCATGTAGTTAAATAATTTCATCCGCTGGTTCAGCTTTTTCATCTCATTCATCTCAATCATTTAGTTATTTCATTCATGTAGTTAAATAATTTCATCTGCTGGTTCAGCTTTTTCATCTCATTCATCTCAATCATTAGGTTATTTCATTCATGTAGTTTAATAGTTTCATCCGCTGGTTCAGCTTTTTCATCTCATTCATCTCAATCATTAGGTTATTTCATTCATGTAGTTTAATAATTTCATCCGCTGGGTCAGCTTTTTCATCTCATTCATCTCAATCATTAGGTTATTTCATTCATGTAGTTTAATAATTTCATCCGCTGGTTCAGCTTTTTCATATCAATCATTTAGTTATTTCATTCATGTAGTTAAATAATTTCATCCGCTGGTTCAGCTTTTTCATCTCATTCATCTCAATCATTTAGTTATTTAATTCAAGTAGTTTAATAATTTCATCCGCTCGTTCAGCTTTTTCATCTCATTCATCTCAATCATTAGGTTATTTCATTCATGTAGTTAAATAATTTCATCCGCTGGTTCAGCTTTTTCATCTCATTCATCTCAATCATTTAGTTATTTCATTCATGTAGTTAAATAATTTCATCCGCTGGTTCAGCTTTTTCATCTCATTCATCTCAATCATTAGGTTATTTCATTCATGTAGTTTAATAATTTCATCCGCTGGTTCAGCTTTTTCATCTCATTCATCTCAATCATTAGGTTATTTCATTCATGTAGTTAAATAATTTCATCCCCTGTTTCAGCTTTTTCATCTCATTCATCTCAATCATTAGATTATTTCATTCATGTAGTTTAATAATTTCATCCGCTGGTTCAGCTTTTTCGTCTCATTCATCTCAATCATTAGGTTAATTCATTCATGTAGTTTAATAATTTCATCCGCTGGTTCAGCTTTTTCATCTCATTCATCTCAATCATTTAGTTATTTCATTCATGTAGTTAAATAATTTCATCCGCTGGTTCAGCTTTTTCATCTCATTCATCTCAATCATTAGGTTATTTCATTCATGTAGTTTAATAATTTCATCCGCTGGTTCAGCTTTTTCATCTCATTCATCTCAATCATTAGGTTATTTCATTCATGTAGTTTAATAATTTCATCCGCTGGTTCAGCTTTTTTATCTCATTCATCTCAATCATTAGGTTATTTCATTCTTGTAGTTTAATAATTTCATCTGCTGGTTCAGCTTTTTCATCTTATTCATCTCAATCATTAGTTTATTTCATTCATGTAGTTTAATAATTTCATCTGCTGGTTCAGCTTTTTCATCTCATTCATCTCAATCATTAGGTTATTTCATTCATGTAGTTTAATAATTTCATCCGCTGGTTCAGCTTTTTCATCTCATTCATCTCAATCATTAGGTTATTTCATTCATGTAGTTAAATAATTTCATCCGCTGGTTCAGCTTTTTCATCTCATTCATCTCAATCATTAGGTTATTTCATTCATGTAGTTTAATAATTTCATCCGCTGGTTCAGCTTTTATCTCATTCATCTCAATCATTAGGTTATTTCATTCATGTAGTTTAATAATTTCATCCGCTGGTTCAGCTTTTTCATCTCATTCATCTCAATCATTAGGTTATTTCATTCATGTAGTTTAATAATTTCATCCGCTGGTTCAGCGTTTTCATCTCATTCATCTCAATCATTTAGTTATTTCATTCATGTAGTTAAATAATTTCATCCGCTGGTTCAGCTTTTTCATCTCATTCATCTCAATCATTAGGTTATATTATTCATGTAGTTTAATAGTTTCATCCGCTGGTTCAGCTTTTTCATCTCATTCATCTCAATCATTAGGTTATTTCATTCATGTAGTTTAATAATTTCATCCGCTGGTTCAGCTTTTTCATCTCATTCATCTCAATCATTAGGTTATTTCATTCATGTAGTTTAATAATTTCATCCGCTGGTTCAGCTTTTTCATATCAATCATTTAGTTATTTCATTCATGTAGTTAAATAATTTCATCCGCTGGTTCAGCTTTTTCATCTCATTCATCTCAATCATTTAGTTATTTAATTCAAGTAGTTTAATAATTTCATCCGCTCGTTCAGCTTTTTCATCTCATTCATCTCAATCATTAGGTTATTTCATTCATGTAGTTAAATAATTTCATCCGCTGGTTCAGCTTTTTCATCTCATTCATCTCAATCATTTAGTTATTTCATTCATGTAGTTAAATAATTTCATCCGCTGGTTCAGCTTTTTCATCTCATTCATCTCAATCATTAGGTTATTTCATTCATGTAGTTTTCACATAAAATTTATGAAATTTGAATAAGCAATTATATAAAAAAAATGCTTAAAGAAATCGTCGTTAAATATATCATTTATTATTTATTTATTATTAACAGATGGTGTCAATTCGTTTATTGGGTGAATTCTGATTACGTGTCGATCGTTAATGGCCTTGACACCGTTACGGCGTATGGCAACAGCTGAGCGCTCACAACAAATACATTATTAGTTTAGTGATCCTTTTACTTTTTTTACATATAGTTTATGAATTATGAATAAGAAATTATTTAAAAAAAATGCATAAATAAATCACCGCCAAATATTATCATTTATTTAAACATTTTGTTAGTCTGGTTTTTTTAATTATTTATTTTTCAGTTTGCTTTCCTCGGACCCAAATATGTAAGTTTTTGCTTCGGATTTTTTTTAAAAAAAAATCTATTATTCCTGTCTAATTGTATAATTTCCCTAATATTTAATTTGAATGAAGGTAGTAAGTAGTAGCGCATTGACCGTGCTAATTGTATGATTGCAACTAACTTGATATGTTATTAAATTGACCCACAGGTGGCGCGCTGGTGTTGAATTAAGCGCACTCTACCGTTTAATGACTCCTGTATCTATAGGCAAGAAATTTACAGTTTGACAATTATTCCTTTATTATTTTTCCTAATTCCCCGATATGTTCTATAAAGCAAGGGTAGTTGGATTTATCTGTTTTCTCCCTACATATAACTGATAAAACGTTCGTTAGTAAATTGTGTCAGTTATCAAATCACGGTCCCTACCCTATATGTTCGCTATACTCAATTTTATCATAGCGCTCGTGTAAATTTCCTTTTTGCTCGCAGGCGCTCGTTAAGGCCTCGCTTGCGACCGAGCTTGTGAGAAGAGCGATTTTATATTATCATGATTACAAATTTTTTACCCAGTAACCATGACGAATTTTGTATCCGGAATGGTCTTGAAACACGGTGTCTACATAATTTGAATTGAAATAAATCAACTCGGCTATGCTACCACATCCAAGGGCGGATACAGGGGGGATGTCGTTCAATTCGTAATATATTATCACAATTTTAGAGGTGTGGATATTTCACTACAAAATTTGTGTACTAATTTTCGATCGATTTCTCTTTAAGGCATCACTTTCGAGCGGACATTGCTAATTGTCCCGACATGTGTACAGATGACAATTCAGCCTTTTTGGATGGAAATAATGTAGGTTACTATATTATTACTATACATCTAATTACTTCGTACAGGCAGGGTATTAGGTTGACTTTTTTACAAATCGATTACCGTTTACTCAAGGCTCATGCCCAGGGATTGGGCGTGTACTGAGTGCGTCATTGATTACCCCTATAAAACATTCAATAATTTTGCAAACAAGGTCTACGACGATTCGTAACATTTAAGGTCAAGCCCAAGTCCTCTCTCTACCGCGCGTTGAAAAAGTCAAGAAACAGTCCAAATGGACACGTTGAAATAAAAGAACGTTGAACGTTGTTAAGTAGTATTTTAAAATACCAATTTCCAACTTTACCGACTTGAAGGTTTGTTTAAAATTATATCTTGTGAATATTTTCTCGAAATATTTCTACAATCAGCGCGTGATATGAACTCAAAATACAAATATATTTATTTTAGTCAGAATAGTAGTGCTTATAGATATTAAACAAAAACATATTCATCCTTACACTCATTAATATACCACGACACAATCTTTCGCGCATGCGATTATTCTAAACACCAGGCCTACAAAACTTGAATTCCTATAGCAATTTAAATTTTGCAACAACTTAGCAAATTATAATAATTTACAACATCCATAGGAACTCATAGTGTCTCGTTTTTTTGTTAATTTTATTGAATTTGTGTAATTCAGTTTAAAAAGTGTAATATTCACACTTCTGAATGCTGTTAAAGCTTTTATATCTTAATATATATAAATCTCGTGTCACAATGTTTGTCCTCAATGGACTAATAATAAAATAATGGACTAATAATAAAATTTGAACACCATGTGCAGTTCGATGTGCACTTGAGAGATAGGATAGTTTAAATCTCAAATTATAGTCGCAATTTTAATTTATCGCTAATTTTTTGTCCGTTATTATTTGGCAGTCATAAAACTGACAGATGTCGATACCTTTTTATTTTATGGGCGATTGTGAAGAGCGCGTGACGACTCGGTGCCAGTATAATTTTATTGAACAAGCAGAGGAAAGAGCAATTGTGATATTATTGGAAAATTTTTTAGAAGATCACAATCAACTAATTCAATTGATCAAAAGAGTTTCGCCACGACTGCAAAATGACAATTATCAAATCGTCATAAAAGCCGACAAAGTACCATTAGGTGAACATGCTGGTAGATTCAGTCATAAAACTGACAGATGTCGATACGGAACGGCACGGAACATGCATGCATACAAGATGCGATGACTTACGTACGTCATTACGGCCGACCGGATTTATTTATTACATTCACATGTAATCCGAATTGGGAAGAGATACAAACTTTACTATTGCCAGGACAACAAGCCATTCATCGTCATGATTTAACTGCACGTGTGTTTAAACAAAAATTGAAATCCTTAATTGATTTTATTGTTAAATATACAATTTTTGGTATCACACGTTGTTGGCTGTATACGATAGAGTGGCAAAAGCGAGGTTTGCCTCATGCCCACATTTTGGTTTGGCTTAAAGATAGAATCCGTCCTGAAGAAATCGATCAAATAATTTCAGCCGAAATTCCAGACCCATTAATTGATCAAGAATTATTTGATATTGTCACCAAACACATGATCCATGGGCCATGCGGTGTTTTCAACATGACGTCACCGTGCATGGAAAATGGAAAATGCAAAAAAAACTTCCCAAAGCCGCATACGAATGACACGATCACGGATATTGATGGTTATCCAATGTATCGCCGCAGAAGTACTGAGAATGGTGGCCACACATTTACAATGCGACTGCCGAACTTTCCAAATCAAGTTGAGTTTGATAATCAGTGGGTGGTACCATACTCACCACTACTTTCAAAAACTTACAAAGCTCATATCAATGTTGAGCTTTGCAGTTCTGTTAAATCAATTAAGTATATTTGTAAATATGTAAACAAAGGCAGTGATTTGGCCATATTTGAAGTAAAAAACATAAATAAAAATGACGAAATAGCACGATACCAAATGGGCAGATACATTAGCAGCAATGAAGCTATTTGGCATATTCTCAGCTTTCCCATCCACGAAAGAGATCCTGCTGTCCAACATCTGGCAATACATCTTGAAAACGGTCAACGTGTATACTTCACTGAAGAAAATGTTCTCCAAAGAGCGTTCGAAGCTCCGAAAACGACTCTAACTGAATTTTTTACATTGTGTCAAAAACCTGATGTTTTTGGCCAATTCGCGAAGACATTGGTGTATGGTGATGTTCCACGTTATTTCACATGGAACAAATCCAGTAAAAAATGGGAGCCACGGAAACAAGGAAAACCACATCCTTCCATTACAGGCATATTCAAAGCTAAGACATTGGGGAGACTTTACACGGTACATCCAAAGCAACGTGAGTGCTTCTATTTACGTTTGTTATTGGTGAATGTTCCCGGACCAACGTCTTTTGAATTTTTACGAACAGCTAATGGTCGAGTATTCAATACATACCAGGATGCATGTCGTGAACTGCAATTGCTAGAAGACGATAACCATTGGGACTTAACGCTTGCTGATGCTGCGTTGACATCAACACCGAATAACATTCGTCAGTTGTTTGCAATTATTTTGGCGACATGTTATCCCTCGCAAGCACAAACTTTGTGGGAAAAATATAAAAATTGTATGACAGAAGACATCTTGCACCGAATTAGACAAACAAATCAATGCCAAAACATAGATTATACACCAGAGATGTACAATGAAGCATTGGTCTTGATCGAGGATTTATGTGTTCTTATTTCAAATTTACCACTTAATCATTATGGTATGCCATCACCTAATCGTCCAGCCACCGACTTAGTCAATACCGATTTACAACGAGAAAATCAATATGACCATGGAAGTTTAGCAACAATTATCATGAACAGTGAACCATTACTGACAGCAGAACAAAAAATTATTTATGATCGGATTATGCTGGCTGTTGCTGCTGAACAAGGCGGTTTTTTTTTCTTGGATGCACCCGGTGGAACCGGTAAGACATTTTTAATATCGTTGATTCTTGCCAAAATACGGTCGCAACAAAAAATCGCATTAGCATTAGCATCGTCAGGCATTGCGGCTACTTTACTGGATGGTGGGCGAACAGCACATTCAACATTCAAGCTGCCATTGGACGTTCATAATAAACCAGATGCAATGTGTAACATCAAAAAGAATAGTGGAATAGCTGCAGTGTTGCGGAAGAGTTCTATAATAATTTGGGATGAGTGCACAATGGCACACAAATATTCACTTGAAGCATTAAACAGAACTATGCAAGATTTAAACAGCAATAATAAACTTTTCGGTGGTGCTATCTTACTTTTGTCTGGTGACTTCCGGCAGACCTTACCGGTTATACCTCGCTCTACTGTCGCGGATGAGATTAATGCATGTTTGAAACAATCATTCTTATGGCGAAGTGTTGAAACACTTCGATTGACCATAAATATGCGAGTACAATTGCAAAATGATCCATCAGCACTAATATTTTCCGAACAACTACTAGATATTGGGAACGGTAAAATAAAACTGCAACCAAATACGCAATGCATTAAACTACCAGACAATTTTTGCACTGTTGTTCAGGATAAAACTGAATTGATTCAGAGTATTTTCCCGGATATACAGAATAATTATTTGAATCATGAATGGCTTAGTCAACGGGCGATTTTGGCAGCCAAAAACGTTGATGTTGACGAAATTAACTTCCAGATACAACAGTTGTTACCAGGCGATCTGATGTCTTTTAAATCAATCGATACTGTTGTTGATGAAAATGAAAGTGTAAATTTTCCGATTGAATTTTTAAATTCATTAGATATCCCTGGAATGCCACCACATAATCTTCGATTAAAGATTGGTTCCCCTATTATTCTCCTCCGTAATTTGAATCCACCTCAATTATGTAACGGTACGCGTTTGGTCATCAAAAAGATCACCGGAAACATTCTTGAAGCAACCATTTTGGCTGGGAAGTTTAAAGGAAAAGTGGTCCTGCTGCCACGTATTCCGATGATACCATCAGATTCTACCATACCCTTCAAAAGGCTACAGTTTCCAATTCGTTTAGCTTTCGCCATGTCTATAAATAAATCTCAAGGTCAAACAATGTCCATTTGTGGTTTAGATTTGGAAAATCCATGTTTTTCTCATGGGCAACTATATGTTGCGTGTTCACGTGTTGGGAAACCGTCGAATCTATTTGTGTTAGCTAAAGACAGGTTAACCAAAAACATTGTGCACCGATTGGTGTTAAATTAAATTGAAATTGAAAGTATTTATAATTCAAAAAAAAAAGATATTAATGTTTAAAAGTTTAAGACTGTCTGCCTTGCCTACCTCATTCATGAGTTTAAGCGTCACATGTTATTTACTGTATTATACTGTAATATACTTATATTTGTTATAAAATTAAATGGAAATAATAAATCTGATAAATTTTTATTTTTTACCTATTGATTTCTGCTTAGTATCAAGTGTAAGAACATTTTAATTAATTGTGTTCAACGTACTTCCCCTTCAAATCAATCTCAATCCAGTGAATTTGTATACCAACATCATCATTGTCGTCTTAGTTCGTAAATAATTTCATTGTACTAAAGGGTTATAGTAGTAGAAAGTCAAATAAGGAGATCACCATATTTTTTTACAAATACCATCTGTGTGAAAAAGCATAGTGGACTCCGTGACTGATGTTCTCTTATTGTTCCTCTTAGATTGTTTACTATAATGTAATATAACAAAAACTTTAGCCACAGCAACGCGTGGCCGGGTCAGCTAGTATTATTATAAAACACAATATAAATATTATACAAAACAAGGGAACAACAGTCGGTTAGATGTAAAATTGTTTTTTTCAATATTAAGTCAGATTATGGTTGACATATCTGATAATATGAAATACCCCTATTATTTAATGTCTTATTTGTTTTTACCATTTGTGATTATTATTTCATTTATGTTTACATAGGCGCTTATTGTAAAAGAAATAGTTAATATACCGTATTTTTTAAAAAACTTTTAGGCGTAATTTATTCTATAATAAATAAAATAGCATGTCAATGTAGTAACCATTTTATGTGTTCATCTTTCAAAACACCAGCATACTAATAAATTATACGTCACACTTATCAACCGTGTAATATTTTTGTTTTCGTTATCGATAGAAAAAACATATACCTACCAAAGCTATAGCAGCTTCCGTTCGGCCGAAGACGCCAAGGACGTTTTCTCCGTGAGCGACGCACGAAAACCTCTGCGGATTGTGTTCCTGGACGTCAAACCCATGAGGTACCCGCCCCGCCCTCCGGCCTCCTACAACAAGGTGGCGCCCACTACTCTCAATGGAGCCTTCACCAAAAATTATGTCATCAGCAATGACGTGGTTTATGAGAATATTAAACCGGTGCTTATGGTACTCAGGTGATTATTGATTTTTGTTCTTCTCTTCCTTTAATTATTTATTGGAAATCCATCTAAATTTCGGGACGTTCTGTAACATTTTCAATAGTAACTTTTGTCCCCTCTAAATATCGTCTCGAGTTAACATTAAAATAATTTAGCATAGATTGGTATATAGATAACTACACAAAGTATATCTACCTAAGTTATACCTAACACAATATTATAAGTTATTTATTTAACAAATCTTGATTTTGGTATATATAAATTGCTTCTGAAAGTTATACCTACTTACATACTTGTTATTACCTGTTATCATGAAACTGGGGAGCTTTAGTTACATTTCTAGACCCATGGCTGCTAAAAAAGTAGGTATTCTATTTACTACCTCCTTAGTGAGCTGTTACTGATCAAAGGATAATTTCAATAAGTCGTTTGTTTATCGATTATATGTTTTTACTTGGCGAAAAGTAAATATTATTGACTCCGTAGGATCTTTATATGAAATAAATAAATTTGTATCAAAATTATTTTATTATAATCATTGGAACAATGATACGACACTTAGCGCTTACACACACATAATCCCTTCATACAAAAGCCTGTTCTGAACTGCTGAAGAGTATATTTTAAACACATAAATAAATTCACAAACACATAAAGGTATGTAATATAAAATATTCCGGCCACTCTATCTTTCCCACAGAATACCTATTGACTATTATTATTATTATTATATTTATTAATTGTATAATTTTGAATTTAGCGTTCCACGGCGTGCGTTTATTTAAATTATCAGATGGCACAACGGTTTTATTGAAACATTGGTTATTTAATATTTACATTATATTATATTACATTACATAGTTAGCAGCTGAAGACACTTTACTTTGTGTAACTGATTGCATTATATTAAAAAAAAGACATGTACTGACTGTTTTTATAAAAAATAATAAATGAATAAATATATAAATAAATATTTTTATCGTTTACCTAGGTTGCCCATTTCAATTCGCGCATCAATTACTTGGGTTCTACTGTGTCAGGGGGGGGGGGTACTATTGGAAACTAACAGACGGGTTTTTTTTACTACGTGTGTAAAAAATAATACAGCAACACCTGACATGGTTCACCCTGAATCAACAGTCTTTTCGTGGTGTCGCCACCATGTCGAAAGAATTGCAGTATTCTTAGGAGAACGGCGCTGAGGCAAACTTTATTTTATAATTTGAAGCTCTTCTATAATCGAAGTTCGTTCGTCTAGCAGCTCAGGAAAACTAAAGGACACATAGGCAGCAATAAATTTCCATAGCATCGATACGCCGTATGGTTTTCCTCGTATGCTCGTTTCTGCGTCATTTAGGAAAATTGGAAAAACCTAACCTCTAACCAGGCGTACTTAGTGGTTTTGACTAAATCATATATATTTTCCTAAATTTTCGACTTGTTTAGTTTAGTTTTTATATGTTGTTGTTAACTTTGCAAAAAATATTAATAAAAACTGTGCGGTTGTTTGCAATGTTAATAAGACTGACGAGAGATTAATTTTAATCCGAAGTGCAGATTCTCTGTCCTCTGTGATACAAAAATATATTTTTAATTTTAAATCAGGGTTATGGGCGGCCTCCACCTGACCAGACCGGCTCCGAGGATGAACCAGCTGATCTGGATATCGCCGGCCATGGTTTACTCGGCTTTGGCCTTCACGGCCGTGTTGGCCTACGTGGTTTACGTCTCCTGGCACAGAGTCCAGATCGTTCGTTCCGCCGAGGGTCGCTTTGAAGAGGCAGTCATCGGGTACCTCTTCACCGTTTACCTCTTCCCCACTATTCTCATCCCCATCATGTGGTACGAAACTAGGAAGGTCGCAAACGTCCTTAACAAATGGGCCGATTTTGAGGTACCTATATATTTATTTGTATTGATTATTGTATTATTATTAGAAAATTGAGGTTATTATAAAAACAATATTACTTTAGGACATTTATAACGGACATAGTAGAGATTTAGGATTTTATGATTAGGTTTCAATTTACGAACGTATAAAACAAACTAATTAAAATTAATAATGCTAATCTTGAGTAAGGCACACATATCAGGTGCTTCGGGCCCCCAGCGCCGAATTTCGTCTCCTGCAGGCTGATCCAAAGATGCAAGTGTAAATTTAAGGATATTGAAAAAAAAACGTGAACTATAGCACATCATGACGCGTACAGACTACCTACATTCACTTCCTCCCAATCTCCTCCTCCAACCAGTATTTATAATCAAGGTTTTTGATCAAAAGGTCCACCTATATATTTTAATTTATAATATTTCTTTATTTGGAGTAATCAATCATAATAATAATGTTATATGTAGCTGTTTAGTAGTTGGTTCAAGACGTGGTGGCTTGAGACTTCAACTTCAGTTTCGGTTAGTATATTGACTATGGGTACGTCACTTCTATGAGACACTGAAAAGCGAGACATTTGGAAACTGTATTTATACTATTCCCATAAAAGCTTTTAAAACGGCCAAGGCTAGCTTTCCGAAAGGTAATCAATTTTCAAACGCTGAATTTGTCCACCAGGAACTCTACCATAAAGTTGCTGGACACCCGCTGCCATTGGATCTCCACAGTCAAGCTCTCGTGATCTCCATCCTCATCCCCATACTGTCGACGGCGTCCGTCTTTATAACCCACATCACGATGGTCCATTTCAAGCTGCTCCAGGTCCTGCCGTACATCTTTCTCGAAATCCTCACATATCAGCTCGGGGGCTATTGGTATCTCTGTGCGAGTGCCTCAGTGTAATATAATGAGTCGGAACTCGGTCTCAAAGTGGACACGCGGGTGACTTCAGCGCACAAGGCAACAGAAGAGACCCTTCGTATAATGCACGAGTATGAGGACACCAATGGTCCGCTGGTCTTTATTGCGGTCACTGGCAGGTCAAACGGTCTGGGGCCTGTCCTGTCCGGTAACACCAGTTACCCTGTTATCAACTGCCCACCGCCAGCGGACAAAGTCGTACAGGTACATTCAATTTATGATTATTTTATTTGTCAACGGATTTTATTATTTTATTCTGTGCTATTTTTTTATGTGTGGGGCAAATGACCTACCACACTAACCTGAACCAAGCAAGATTATAGTACAAGCATACATTTACTTATACTACAGTGAACAGGATGGAATTATGATGAAAATGATACTATTACTAAGCTGACAAGAACTTCCCCACTATTTTACAGGTGTTTAGCATAGAAAGCTACCATAGTAGCTTTCTGTAATTGTATGAATGTCAGGTGTTTTGAAGCTAGTACGCAGATTCTGAGGTACAACTCCGGTGGAGGATATTATTAAATTGTTATTAGATATCAATAAGGAATACTATTTTGTTGTTTTTCTAAGTAGGGTTATATCAGGTCTAATCTAGTGTATAGTTCTGTCAGTTGTAAGCCATAAGGGTAATTACGAAACCATTGTTTGTAGAAAAAAAAAACAAAAACACATTTTCTAAAAATTCTAATTGGTGTATTATTAATTTAAATAATTCTATAGTCATTACGAGTTAACTAAACAATTCTAGTTATATAATATTAGCAGCCAATTTAAATAATACCAATATAACAAAGTCGACACAATTACACCCTTATGACATTAACGTTTTAAGCTTAAGGTGGTCATTGTTTTTAATTATATTATATCTCTAAATCATCATCAGAATCAGAAAAATTAACAGCGGTTGTAATTAATAGCAAATTGTTTAGTGAATGTAACGGCGCTTTTGTACACCTTCAGATCGATAAATATTAGTGACAGATAGATGTACCACCTTTTACCATCTTATCACACTAAAATACATAAGAGTAAAATAGAGTTAAATGTAGTTACGTACTAGGCTATCTTTAAATATATTAGACTTTGTTTTACCACTAAGAAAAATAAAAAAAATAGCAAAACCTATGTATTTAGCTCTAAACATGTACTTTTGTAGTTGTGTAGAATGGTTCTGTTCCAATATAGCATATAAACGTTGTTTTCAAGAACTATTTCTGGTTTGAATTTATAGCAAGCGGTTTTTCACTGATACGTTGATGGTATTATAATATTTACCAGCAAAGCACAAACCCAGCACAACCAGGTGACCGCTATAGCACTCACCTGGTTGTGCTCGTGCTTGTAGCCTGTATTCTGGATTTGCAGGCACTGGCAATGTGTTGAATGGACTCCGGTCGTAATCTGCTTTCAATAACTATTACATTTTGGATTTTTACCTAGCACATTACATAGCACAAGCCAAGTTTCTTGTAGTGCCCATGTGGAAACCGTTTTGATTTACTGATGGAGGGGGGGGGGTGTATAGCATTGATAGAAGCTTTAAATTTTGAATAATATAATGCCTCAAACGGTACCAGTAAGTCAATGCTAAAACTTATATGCATTGAATATATTTTTCCCCAAAACTGGTACCTCTACCAAAATATACGTACTTAAGAAGGCTACTAAAAGATGCGCAAACTCCGAAATTTAAATGACAAAAAAAAGCATGCAAATGTGTACAGATTAGATAGAAAAACTATAAGCACAAAATCAAAAGCCTCAACAGTTGCTACAGACACCTTAGGATTATTTTTTTTATATACCCGAAAACTCGGTCAAATTTATAGTAATCTGAAAACTCATTGAAGTATCATTTTCAACAGGACATCTGGTCGAGCTTGTCCGTTCCATCGGGGCTGGGCTGCGCGACCGTCATCTATCCGGATAGCGCAGCGATCCTGGCGGCGCAGATCATAGGCCTGCAGGACTACACCATCTGGGCGCGTCTGAGAGTGAAGCAGTTGGATAACGCTGTCTCGCTGCGCAGGGCAGACCAGAAAATTGGACAGCTGACATCGTAAACGTCGAGATAACACCGTTGCGCGCTTCGATGGCACAGTTGTAAGCGCGCGAAGTGGATTTTGATGCTGAAGCCGTTTAAATTTTTTGATTAAACGGTTAATATAATACGGTGCTCGAACCAACGCACCACCAACCGCGGGAACCAACACAGTTCACTTTAGTTTATTGTTAGCATGATCTTTATACATTTCAGGTTAATTTTTATTTGCGTCCACTGATACCTACTTTATTATTAACCTAGTTCTAAAATAACTTCAAAACATTTACCAATGCAAGATAAAGTGATTTGTGGTTCTATCTGCAGTACTTACAAAAATTTTCTAACATTTTAATATATAATGCCTGTACAATAGTTTGTAATTGTTTTTATTATTAGCTGTTAGGAGAGTGGTGTCAAATCGCCATCAATAAAGGCAGCACTTTCACGCCTAAACGTCCGGTAATTTATCTCTTACATCCAAAGCATCATCTTCTATTCACCACCTGTAACGACTAACATCTAATAATAAAAAGGTCAAAAAAACAATCTACAGACATCAATATTATATATATGCTGATGTAAAATTCTTTTTGTCAGAATGGACTTTATCCAAATATTTTAATGGTCAAATATTTTTTTTATTCTTTATTTATTTATACTATTCTTTTATTCTTTTTTTATTCTGAACGAATAAAATAATGTCCACCTTTGTATATGATTAAATGTGATATTGTGCATAATTAAAATACCATACCAATATTTTTACAACGAAATAAAAATGTCTTAGTATAAGCTGTTTTGAAATATAAGGATTTTACTAATGATTAATAATTAAAGATTTAATTAAGTATGTGTAATTTTGAAAATATATAATTTTTGAAACAACTTGAAATTTTTATTTTAGGTAGATTTCATTAGGAAAGCTACCTATTGCGATGGATACTTCCGGAATATTTGACATATCTTCGCACTTCACATCCCCTAGAACCCTAAACCACACTCAGTTTAAAAGTTTATATATCTATCTATCTATGTTACTATCTTGTGGATACGATAACTACCGTAATTTTACACCAATCATTTTCAAACTGATACATAAAATTTAAGGGCACAAAATCTCGGTAAGTTCGTTAATGAGCAAAATCAGACTAGGAGGCGGGAATGGGGGTTTTTTTTTGGAGAAATGAAATTTCGCTATAACTTTCTTATTATAGAAGATATTAAATTCATTTAAATTTTATATTATTGCTTAAATAAGGGCCTAAAACTTATTTAAGTATTTTTTTTTTGATAGCACCAATCATTGGTCTTAGGGAGGGGAAATTTCTTTGCTTGCAATATTTGGATTAAATAAAAAATTTAGTATCTGAGGCGGGTCGGTAATTCTGCTGTGGATTTTTTAAAAATAATTCTTACTATCATATCTATCTCTTACAATTAAAATTGTAATTATAAGAGATAAATAAGTGTCTTTCTTTCTGGTAAAGATTGTCTTGAAGCAATAAGCTTACCCTTTTGTAACACGTCAAATTGACAGCGAGCACAGATGACTGAGGTGTATTTACTTTTAAATGCATAGTTGAATTTAAGTTAGACTTTGTTTTATAAAATTTGTGCATGAAACCGTACTTAAATGAGTCAATTTTACGTAATATTTATATATCCTTGGTTGAATCTATTATTTTGTATGGTATTGCAATTTGGGGCCTTACATATGAAATATATATAGAGAGAATTTATATTCTACAAATTCGTATCTTAAAAATAATTATTCCAAAAAGTAATCAAATTTCAATGCAAGGCGACTATTCTAAATTGTCCACCCATTTCAAAGTTCTTCCGGTATGTCAACTTTGCTATTATAGAATTGCAATCAACCACTTCTCAGATGAAACATGGAAAAATCTTGTTACTCTCCTAGACAAATGTCGAATGAAAAATATATTGTCGAAAGATGTATAAATACGTATGGCTATAGACAATTAATTATTTGTCTAGCGTGGGTAAGCAAGTTATCCGTACATCCCGCCGTCAGAATTGTTAAGGCGACTACATACCTGATACTACAAAAATGCAAATTTTACAGGTTTTCAAAAGCGTTAGGAGAGAGATCCAGAAGAATTATAAGTAATCTAGTTTATTTATTTTAAAGATAACTTATTAGTATAGAATTTATTATTACCTAAAGAAATTTTGTTTAAAATATTGTGCAAAAAAAAAAACAAAACCATATATTTAAAATAGCATTTTTTAAGTAACTTGCCTCTGGAACCAGAAACATCCCATATAAAGTAATTTTTTTTTTTTACTAGATTTTTAAACATGAAAATAACAGTTTACGCCAAAAGTTTTTAATTTTTCAGAAAATATGATTTTGTTATCATTAAAAAAATTCTTCAAAAACGTATCCGTTATTTTTCAACAAAAAAAAAACAATATGCTATTAATTTCTCATTCAAAATGGTAAGTCACCGTTCGTGTCCGTCATAGAGTTTACACCTTTCCGTTCATTTGCACAAGGTTACTTTTTGCATGCAACGATTTGTAGATCAGAATCGTTCAATGAGTATCCTGTGTTCACGTATGTAGCCGCCTTAAGGAGTTATCAAATAGGCACTCTAGAGTTAAGACACACGAGGGCTACTGATTTCAGAGCTACTCCAAGTTCAGACTTGGGGCCATCAAAATTTTATGGGCCTGCAAGAAAAAGACATTTTTATTGTGTATAACCATTTTAAGTGATAAGCATTTACCGTGATAAGCATTTTCGACTAAACTATTCAGTCGAGTAAATCAATTAACTTAAACTTAAAATTTATTCAATTTTAAGTAGGTTTATTCGCCAACGCAGAAAATATCTTAATACATAAAAATGGATGAATATAACGATGCTGTGTGTCGTGCGCGGATGGCCCGAAAGGAGTCACCAAGCGACTCATCCTAAGTGCTGTAGGTTGAGTCGTCGCGCGCCGAAGGCACCGTTAAAGACGTCTGCAGAGTATATGCGCCAACCTGTCCGGGTTGAACAGCCGGGTTGAACAAAGTCCGGGTTGAACAGCTAGTTTACTATAAAATTCATTATTAATAAAGCATAGCAAGTAACAAAGCCTAGTTTGGTTTTAAATTCTAACAAACGTTTTCAGATTGGTTCCGTCGAAAGTCGATAATAATCGTTCTTCTATTACGATTTTATGTCATATTTAATAATGGTAGATCTACAAATTTCATAGAAAAAAAAAACAAAGTATACTGTATAACCTCTACTGTATAACTACTGTATAGTCTATAATGCTCAAAGAAGCTATTTATACCTAAATATCGAATATGAAAACCTAAATATCTTCCTTTTTTTGAAGTCAGTTAAAAAAATATTTGTTTTCAGACCATATTATAATTGTTAAAAAAAATGAGTTACAAATCTCGACTATTATAATCTACCAACTTCGAATAAATGGATATTCGAATGTTTTTATTCGTAATCGTCCATTACTACGTGAACTGACAACTCTAATGTCAAAACTCATAACAAAACCACGAGGCGAGGGTCTCCGAGTCGACAGAACCTTGGTCGTGGCGAACGCAGAAAAGAAGTTATTAAATTATTATTTCATTATTTTTAAGATATTCACCAGTTGGTACGATTTTACTGTAACACATCTCAATGGGTCCAATTAGAAGCGGGTAAGATTTAATGTGAAAGTTGTTTGGGTAGATCCGTTTTAGGTTAAAGCGGAAATCATTATTTTGCATATTTATTTTGTAGATTTATTGTTGACAACGTATCGCCAAGTGAAGATGTCGACGGTACAATGGAGCATAGCGATGAAGAGGTTAAGGTGGTCGAAAAAGATCCAGATATGCCAAAATTGAATCACTTCAACAACATTAAAAACAAACACGTGAGAACGGCCAAGGCGCTGAATTTCAGGAAACAAAAGCGAAAGGATCAGAAAGAAGCACGATTGCAGCGGCGCAAGGAGGGCATTGAACCAGCGAAGCCGCACACTCTTGAAACCCTGCGGGAGAAGGATGAAACGACTGTGGGCAACATTGACGATGACGACAATTTTGAGGTTTTGTAATATCAATTTGGCTATTTCTTTTGCCAATGGTTACCAGTTTTCAAACTGCAGTCATAAAATCATGCCCTATGTATGCTCACTCGTGGTTTACAATTTGCTTAAACTAGATTCACAGAATAGACAATAGTTATCACAGAAGTTGAACTCCTTTGATTTTGAAAAAAGCCGCCTTTTTAAATGGCTACAAAGTTTCATACACCTTGCCTAAATTATACCTTGCCTAAATTATACCTTACCCGGAGAGTTGCTATTGGGTTACCGATCTCTTTCCGACCACCTAGGCATAATGGTACAATGGTATGACATTCTTTCATTTCATTATTCATTTTAATACCATTTCAGTTACTGAATTTGTGATTTTTGTTCAATACTTACTATCTTCTTCCAAATTGACCTTTATTCAATAACTCGGCAAAAGTTTCACAACCCTGTCTATTATACCACTACTATACCAACACCAACCAATACAAATACTATACCAATCTACAAAATCACAGACAAAATTCCTAGTTTAGTTCCGTGTTAAATCAGTTTTTATTTTATTTTTTCAATATATTTATATACTAGCTGACCCGGCCACGCGTTGCTGTGGCTAAAGTTTTTGTTATATTACATTATAGTAAACAATCTAAGAGGAACAATAAGAGAACATCAGTCACGGAGTCCACTATGCTTTTTCACACAGATGGTATTTGTAAAAAAATATGGTGATCTCCTTATTTGACTTTCTACTACTATAACCCTTTAGTACAATGAAATTATTTACGAACTAAGACGACAATGATGATGTTGGTATACAAATTCACTGGATTGAGATTGATTTGAAGGGGAAGTACGTTGAACACAATTAATTAAAATGTTCTTACACTTGATACTAAGCAGAAATCAATAGGTAAAAAATAAAAATTTATCAGATTTATTATTTCCATTTAATTTTATAACAAATATAAGTATATTACAGTATAATACAGTAAATAACATGTGACGCTTAAACTCATGAATGAGGTAGGCAAGGCAGACAGTCTTAAACTTTTAAACATTAATATCTTTTTTTTTTGAATTATAAATACTTTCAATTTCAATTTAATTTAACACCAATCGGTGCACAATGTTTTTGGTTAACCTGTCTTTAGCTAACACAAATAGATTCGACGGTTTCCCAACACGTGAACACGCAACATATAGTTGCCCATGAGAAAAACATGGATTTTCCAAATCTAAACCACAAATGGACATTGTTTGACCTTGAGATTTATTTATAGACATGGCGAAAGCTAAACGAATTGGAAACTGTAGCCTTTTGAAGGGTATGGTAGAATCTGATGGTATCATCGGAATACGTGGCAGCAGGACCACTTTTCCTTTAAACTTCCCAGCCAAAATGGTTGCTTCAAGAATGTTTCCGGTGATCTTTTTGATGACCAAACGCGTACCGTTACATAATTGAGGTGGATTCAAATTACGGAGGAGAATAATAGGGGAACCAATCTTTAATCGAAGATTATGTGGTGGCATTCCAGGGATATCTAATGAATTTAAAAATTCAATCGGAAAATTTACACTTTCATTTTCATCAACAACAGTATCGATTGATTTAAAAGACATCAGATCGCCTGGTAACAACTGTTGTATCTGGAAGTTAATTTCGTCAACATCAACGTTTTTGGCTGCCAAAATCGCCCGTTGACTAAGCCATTCATGATTCAAATAATTATTCTGTATATCCGGGAAAATACTCTGAATCAATTCAGTTTTATCCTGAACAACAGTGCAAAAATTGTCTGGTAGTTTAATGCATTGCGTATTTGGTTGCAGTTTTATTTTACCGTTCCCAATATCTAGTAGTTGTTCGGAAAATATTAGTGCTGATGGATCATTTTGCAATTGTACTCGCATATTTATGGTCAATCGAAGTGTTTCAACACTTCGCCATAAGAATGATTGTTTCAAACATGCATTAATCTCATCCGCGACAGTAGAGCGAGGTATAACCGGTAAGGTCTGCCGGAAGTCACCAGACAAAAGTAAGATAGCACCACCGAAAAGTTTATTATTGCTGTTTAAATCTTGCATAGTTCTGTTTAATGCTTCAAGTGAATATTTGTGTGCCATTGTGCACTCATCCCAAATTATTATAGAACTCTTCCGCAACACTGCAGCTATTCCACTATTCTTTTTGATGTTACACATTGCATCTGGTTTATTATGAACGTCCAATGGCAGCTTGAATGTTGAATGTGCTGTTCGCCCACCATCCAGTAAAGTAGCCGCAATGCCTGACGATGCTAATGCTAATGCGATTTTTTGTTGCGACCGTATTTTGGCAAGAATCAACGATATTAAAAATGTCTTACCGGTTCCACCGGGTGCATCCAAGAAAAAAAAACCGCCTTGTTCAGCAGCAACAGCCAGCATAATCCGATCATAAATAATTTTTTGTTCTGCTGTCAGTAATGGTTCACTGTTCATGATAATTGTTGCTAAACTTCCATGGTCATATTGATTTTCTCGTTGTAAATCGGTATTGACTAAGTCGGTGGCTGGACGATTAGGTGATGGCATACCATAATGATTAAGTGGTAAATTTGAAATAAGAACACATAAATCCTCGATCAAGACCAATGCTTCATTGTACATCTCTGGTGTATAATCTATGTTTTGGCATTGATTTGTTTGTCTAATTCGGTGCAAGATGTCTTCTGTCATACAATTTTTATATTTTTCCCACAAAGTTTGTGCTTGCGAGGGATAACATGTCGCCAAAATAATTGCAAACAACTGACGAATGTTATTCGGTGTTGATGTCAACGCAGCATCAGCAAGCGTTAAGTCCCAATGGTTATCGTCTTCTAGCAATTGCAGTTCACGACATGCATCCTGGTATGTATTGAATACTCGACCATTAGCTGTTCGTAAAAATTCAAAAGACGTTGGTCCGGGAACATTCACCAATAACAAACGTAAATAGAAGCACTCACGTTGCTTTGGATGTACCGTGTAAAGTCTCCCCAATGTCTTAGCTTTGAATATGCCTGTAATGGAAGGATGTGGTTTTCCTTGTTTCCGTGGCTCCCATTTTTTACTGGATTTGTTCCATGTGAAATAACGTGGAACATCACCATACACCAATGTCTTCGCGAATTGGCCAAAAACATCAGGTTTTTGACACAATGTAAAAAATTCAGTTAGAGTCGTTTTCGGAGCTTCGAACGCTCTTTGGAGAACATTTTCTTCAGTGAAGTATACACGTTGACCGTTTTCAAGATGTATTGCCAGATGTTGGACAGCAGGATCTCTTTCGTGGATGGGAAAGCTGAGAATATGCCAAATAGCTTCATTGCTGCTAATGTATCTGCCCATTTGGTATCGTGCTATTTCGTCATTTTTATTTATGTTTTTTACTTCAAATATGGCCAAATCACTGCCTTTGTTTACATATTTACAAATATACTTAATTGATTTAACAGAACTGCAAAGCTCAACATTGATATGAGCTTTGTAAGTTTTTGAAAGTAGTGGTGAGTATGGTACCACCCACTGATTATCAAACTCAACTTGATTTGGAAAGTTCGGCAGTCGCATTGTAAATGTGTGGCCACCATTCTCAGTACTTCTGCGGCGATACATTGGATAACCATCAATATCCGTGATCGTGTCATTCGTATGCGGCTTTGGGAAGTTTTTTTTGCATTTTCCATTTTCCATGCACGGTGACGTCATGTTGAAAACACCGCATGGCCCATGGATCATGTGTTTGGTGACAATATCAAATAATTCTTGATCAATTAATGGGTCTGGAATTTCGGCTGAAATTATTTGATCGATTTCTTCAGGACGGATTCTATCTTTAAGCCAAACCAAAATGTGGGCATGAGGCAAACCTCGCTTTTGCCACTCTATCGTATACAGCCAACAACGTGTGATACCAAAAATTGTATATTTAACAATAAAATCAATTAAGGATTTCAATTTTTGTTTAAACACACGTGCAGTTAAATCATGACGATGAATGGCTTGTTGTCCTGGCAATAGTAAAGTTTGTATCTCTTCCCAATTCGGATTACATGTGAATGTAATAAATAAATCCGGTCGGCCGTAATGACGTACGTAAGTCATCGCATCTTGTATGCATGCATGTTCCGTGCCGTTCCGTATCGACATCTGTCAGTTTTATGACTGAATCTACCAGCATGTTCACCTAATGGTACTTTGTCGGCTTTTATGACGATTTGATAATTGTCATTTTGCAGTCGTGGCGAAACTCTTTTGATCAATTGAATTAGTTGATTGTGATCTTCTAAAAAATTTTCCAATAATATCACAATTGCTCTTTCCTCTGCTTGTTCAATAAAATTATACTGGCACCGAGTCGTCACGCGCTCTTCACAATCGCCCATAAAATAAAAAGGTATCGACATCTGTCAGTTTTATGACTGCCAAATAATAACGGACAAAAAATTAGCGATAAATTAAAATTGCGACTATAATTTGAGATTTAAACTATCCTATCTCTCAAGTGCACATCGAACTGCACATGGTGTTCAAATTTTATTATTAGTCCATTATTTTATTATTAGTCCATTGAGGACAAACATTGTGACACGAGATTTATATATATTAAGATTTATAAATAATAAAATTTTAAATGGATGTATTTCATGTTCTTTTTGTTGGTTTTTTTTTAAATTGAAAATCGGTTTTTTCTTATTTATTTCATCTTATTTAAATTTGTTTAATATATTTTAATATTATTCTTTTTTACGTCATTACGTCTTTATACAATTTCTTTTGGGTAACCACTATAAATAAACACGGATATAATATTTCAATTTATTATAATTATAACGTGGCAATGAATATTCTTTTACATGTTTCTATTTGCGCTCATATATCAGTATATATTCATTCTAACTGGACAGTAATAAATAAAACATTCCAACAGCCGTTCTGTCATATTATTATGAAATTCAAATAGGATCGCAGTCTGATGCTGGCGCCTTATCGAAATGTCAAGTTTCATTCCTCAGTATTAAATATTCATTGAGTTTAATGTTATTCGCTATATTATTTTGCCTACTTTCGATGCGATCCAAACGGCTATGGTTGTTTTTCGAGAGCAACTCTTTCGCATTTGTACTTTTCGAGTTGAAAGTTGTAACGGACAGACGCCCAAAGGACGGGTATAGTAGCTTATTATACACGAATGAATAGAAGTTAAAAGCACTAAATACGTCTATACACATGTACTGTTTAATTAATTTCTTTTTAATAATAGTGAAAATCAGTGAAAACATTCAATTCAAATGTCTGGGAAAAGCGGTTAAATTTGTCATAAATTGACTTGAGCACGGTCTGCACTAGATCTGCGATTGAGCATATTCAAAACTTTTTTGACAAGTAAATAGTTGTGATTTATAAAATTACTTTCACTAACTTGATTTAAGACCAATTTATTACGCGAATTATTTCTTACTATCCTGACCAATGAGCATGTTTAATTATGAGCATGAGCAATTACAAATTGCATTGGGGAAGTATTTAGTTTTTAGGTCCAAATTTTGGACCCTTTCTTCGATCATTTGGATTTTGTTGTATAGTTTTTGAAATGTTTCTTTTTAATTACAACTGTCGCGTTATTGTTTAATTTTAAATGTGTTAAAATTGTAATTTTTATGTTTGTGACTTTACTAATGAAATAAAATAAATATAAAAAGGATTTCTTTAGATAAAGCGGGACTTGGAGCTGGACGAACTGGCAGTCTATTATCAAAATAGTTATGAGCCAAAAGTGTTGATAACCTTCTCGGACAATCACCTCAGGAAGACACGAATATTTGGGAAGGAACTAACCCGGATAATACCCAACTCAGAGTATCGCTTTAGAAGAAGGTAAGGGAATTTGGACAACAAACGCTGTGACTTACTTATTGTTCAATGATGTAATATTGCGCATATTGTTGTTGCCAGATCGGCGGTCAAGCGCATTTTAGAATCGGCGAAGCGCGAGAGCTACACTGATGTCATAATTGTAAACGAAGACCAGAAGCAGCCAAACGGGTTCCTTCTCATCCACATGCCCGACGGGCCAACGGCTCATTTCAGGCTGTCCAACTGTAAGATCACCAAGGAAATGAAGAAAAACTACCCATAGACCCGAGGTCAGTTTTATTCCTACATATTTTCGTACCGCAAGGATACATATCCTTTTCAGCCAAACAATGTGAAAGAATTACCGGAGTAAAACATTGAGCCGTAAAATAAAGAATAGATAATAAAAAAATTATGTGCGTTTGTCGAGATTTGCAGTTAGGATGTGTGAATGTTAGCACCGGATAGCTGTCACACTGTGATAGCTCAGAAAGTTACCTCGAACGTCACTGACAGATCGACAAAATCGAAATTCACTTCACCTAGGGTTCGCATATAAATGTTTACCAATGAAAAATTTGTATTATAAATGTGAATTATATTACTATTTATTAGGAAAATTACACCCATGACCAAGGAAATATAAAGAATAGAGGGAAGAGATAATAAAGGGGTAATTGATTCCATAATCTAGCAGCATAAGATATAAAAGTATGATAAAAAAAAATGAAATTGTATAGTAAAGTACCCTTTCAAAAACAGGAGAACTGCGTACATATTTGTAATCAATCATTGAGCTGATTAAAGGTAGTAAAATTCTGATGTTATACATTTGACAGAGAGCACTAGGTTTCTAGGTTAGGTCACCGGGAGAAATCAGCAGATTAATTCTGGGTTTGACCGATTCTTCCGACAATGGCCTAATTTAGTCATTTTATACATTTGAATCACTCATTTAGTTTGTGAACATTGCCTTATGATTTTACAAAAGGTGTGAACTCCTCAGCTGGTGAACACTTGAAAGTATTGAACAGCCTGTCGCTGTGTTTTTTAACGCAAACTTTTTGTTGATATTGACAGGTCATCCTGGACAACTTCACAACGCGTCTCGGTCACACCGTTGGTAGGATGCTCGGCGCACTTTTCCACTACGAGCCGGAATTCACCGGCCGCCGCGCTGTCACATTTCACAATCAGAGGGACTACATATTCTTTCGGCATCACAGGTATATTTATAACAGCTTAATTCTGTTGGTGAATCAGTTGACAAATTGACAGGAAAGATGACTCTTAATATTTTACTGCCATACTCTTCACTTATGACCATTAAACTAAAAATACAGTACTTACTGATATGACAATATTTTTTTTACGGTGACTGCAAAACTGAAATAATACATTATTATACAAATAAAATTGGATTGAGGTACTTTAATCAAAAACCGAATAATAAAGATTTATACTAATAAATATTCAGAATTGTTAAAATGTCTCTGTGTGTGTGCGTGACAGTCCTCTAATTTATTCACTGTTCGGCATCACAGGTGCAATATTTAAATATGTCTGTATTAGTTCTGTAAGCCTGTCAATACATGTGTTTCAACTCATGAGATAGTGGTAGTCTAGTGGTTAAGCCACAGCGACCCAACGATCATGGGTTCGAATCCGCACATTATATTATAGTCGTATCATTTTTAACTCTCCATTACCACCATTTCCCCCTACTCTCGCACAAATACATTTTGCTTAGTTGATTAGGGTCTAAAATAATTGACCTAGGTCATATAATTTAAAAAAAAAGACCAGCTAGTTGTTTAAAAAATAGAAATTTTAGCCAGAACTTTTTAATTTTTTTGCACATAAAGATGGATGTCAGAATACTTCTGGGGGCAAATAGTGTGGTTATTTTGTGTATTTTATAGTGAATTCATGCTTAACCAGCTTATTAACGACAATAAATTTTAAAGCAAATTTAAATAATTAATAATTTCATAAATAATTCAATTACAATATTCAATATTCAATATTGAATTGTTATTTTTTGTCCTGATATGAATTCACGGCGGACGGCAAGAGGGCAAAGTTGCGCGAGCTTGGTCCACGTTTCACGCTCAAACTGCTGTCAATGCAGCAAGGGACTTTCGACTCCAAGTACGGTGATTATGAGTGGATGATAGCAGGTCGGAGACACGAGATGGAGACAAGCAGAAGACGGTTCTTCTTGTAGTGTTACTTTCAATTCTAATAATTATTTGAATTTTCATACATGTACCACATCATCTAAGAAATGCCCAGAATGTGATTCTCAAACAAAATATTTTATACATTCATAATTTTATTTTATACATTCATAATTATAGTTACATGTGTCTATAAAATATATATCATGTATTATTCTTGCAATAATTTCATTGTATAACTGCAGGCTATAATTATTAATGAAGAAAATTAATCCTAGAATTAATTTTGAATTTTAGGTTTATTTTTCATCACATTACAGAACAGTATATTATTTATATGAAAATTTCAGAAAACAATCATTACATATTTGCTTTCAAAATATATAATTTACCGATTTTACATAAGCGTGACAAGACTGTTTAATTGTGACTTTCGCTCATGATCACACTTCCCGTCCTCAGGGTAGGTTCGACACGTCCATTCGATACGAGCTGACGGGCACTAGTGCACTGTTTAGTTTGGTTTCTCGGTCCGAGTTGGGTAGTCCCTGTGAGCAACCTCTGTATTTACAGCGCCGTCACTCATTTCAAAATTTTGCAGCAAAACATACTGTAACGGACATGGTCTCGAAGGGCAGATACTTTGTTTAAGGGCGTCAATTTAACAACAATTTGCACCAGTTCACCTCAAAACTTTTGGTATTTTACTATACAGGTTACATGATACAGGTTTATATGATTCAATCGCTATCAAATATACTCGGATCTGTTTTAGATTATAAACATTTTATATGAAAGATAGCTAACACCAGGACTATTTAAAATCTCGATCATGATATGGTCCCCCAAGGAGAGCATTTTCAGTAGTTTATGCTGGTTCATCATTATCGCCTGTTGCTAGTTTATTATAGCGAAATGTTAAATCAGTGTACAACGGATAAATACTTTATTATTTGTATTCGACTTACGGTGGGACACATGGGTTTTATCCATTTGATTTGAAATGCTGCCTAGAAATGTTTAATGCCTTAGTGCCAGGCTAATTCTGGTAAGTATTGTTAAGATTTTGAAATAATTATCTCCGTTTAGATCTGGGAGATAATGTAGTTCAATCAACGTCCTCCCGATGACCCCTACCCATACGTTCACACTAAACTTTCTTTGAACTGAAGTTTGTTTTTGGTGATGTAAATTATGAAAACTAGTTATCCTGTCCTTAGAAAATTTCGACTGATCTGTCCATTAAAATTCTGCCAAGAAAGTGTCCGTCTTCGATGTCCTCGTGCAGTAAAAAATAAAAAAAAACAGTCTTAAAAATATACGTTTACCAGACATCAGATGGTTCTCTGATGGAAAAGGTCGGGGATTTTTTTACGGTCAGATAAATCGCAACCATTTTAGCTAAAACCTTCGGCCACCAGTTACCGCCCATCCATATCTTAACTCTTAGCATACAACCATGAACTAAAAGGTAACGCTCTACCGCTAAGAGAGTGCAGGTATGAGATATTTTGACTATTTGAAATTGACTGGTTTTATTTGGTTATTATGTCAAAGTTCTTGAAAATTACTAGCATTTTAAATCAGTCAGTTGATTAATTTCAATCTCTAGAAGTTTACAAACTTACACTTACTAGGGTGGGCGCTGGCTGGGCTGGGGTATCTTGTAAATCGCATTGTTTGCCCGGTCTTAAATTCGCAAATTGCAAGCATTGTACAGCAGACAATGCTCTCGCTTGCATTTTGCAATTTCAAAGTTGTATACAAACACAACTTTACCGAATACATATTAAATTATAAATGAATTGCCAGTAAATTTCAGACCTAAGTTTGCCATATTGTAGTTTCGAGCTCGGGACATCGCAAAAATATGTCTAGACCTTGTTCTTACAACCACCAATCGCCCCAATCATAGTTAAATGCAACCAACAACTACAATTTAAGAATTATAATTATTGGAAATTGATTGATTTTGAGGGAACACTCTCTGCCAAAAAAAAATCACTTTGTTTTTATTTTCACCATTTTGCCTGGCTGACTCCGTTATTAGGTTTGTTTGAGTTGATAAATAACCACGCTTATTTAATTGTGGTGTTTCAGCCAGAGGTTACGTTCTTTACTCACTTTACTTTAGGTTCCTTGCTAAACTCAGCTATTCTTAAAACGTGCTAGTTTTTTGTTTTTAAACAAATTTATGAACTTGCGAAAAAATGACAAATAAAACAATCATTTAAATATAAGTCCTTATTTTTAATTAGGATGTTAAACTTGCAAGACAAACAAAAAACAAAATAGAGAAAAAAATGGTCTGGCATTGACAACTCGTCAGATAACCGTTAGATCCGTGGAATGTGAGTAAATAAGTTGAAAATATTTTATACATTGAATATGTTGTTAAACTTGAGATAGGAACGAACCTATTATAATAAATAATAAAATAAAACTCAAAGCTTTTGCTATCATCAGTTAAGCCATAATAGTATTACCGATGACTGTTATTAAATTGGAAATATGCCGTTTATGTATGTGGATTACGGCAACACCGCGGCGGTAAACGAAACAGATTTACGCTACTTCTAGGGTAATCTTATTCAATCACCACCAGTGTTGCATTTACATAACATTCTCAAAAACAATCTGGTCATAGGTCATGCTGACGAACTCTTTACAATGAATCCCTTATGGGAGACATCTCAACGATTACGAGTAACGGATAATTAAAACTAGATAACAGATGTTAAAGTCGAAATTAAGATAACAGGAAATAAAATATAGTCAGGTACAATAATAATGTCGCCGGCGCGTGATGCGCGCGGTGGCTAGCTAGCTTGTTGACCCGACTGACTGCTTGCGTCGCTGGCGGATCGCCCGTGCGCCGTTCGAATGCGCGCCTGCGCAGATGCCGACCAATCAGATGCGCCCGGCGGCGATCACCCGTCGCCGGCCAAACCGACGCTGCCAGTCGCAGTCCAAATATGTAGCGCCGCTACAAGGTAATACGATACAATAATTACTTTTCTCATGTAAAAAATATAAAATAAGTATAATTAGTTTTATTTGATGTCTAGGAATAAAAGTAAAAAATAAAACATATTTAACAAACATATTAATTAAAAAAAAAAGAAATTATGTTTTTTAATAATTTTAAACTGATTTTTTAATAATAATTTTACAGTGAACAAAAATGTAATAATCTTACCGGTCAACCATAATATTTCTTATTTCTTCTTCATCTCATCTCATATTTTGTAGTAGTAGACAGTGCCTTGCTCTAAAAAAAAAAAAATATTTAATAGACTAATACTCAAAAGTGACTTAAGGTAGTGGTATTTAATCATTTTCAGTTAGAGCTAATACATGAAAACTTGATTTATAATCATTTCTGATCATTGGTTAGCACTTATCATTAGTGAATTAAATAGGAAGGAAGTTTACCATACATGCAAATTGAACTTTAGCGACCAAAATTTTTTTATTGTTATATAGAGATGTTTTGAGTTATCTTAGCATAGTTTTGTGTCTGCGCTGTTGACCGTCGAGGAGTTCCTTTATCTGGAGACAATCCTGGGCGTAGAATCAGGTCATGATTACCATACCATTACCATAATAATGCATTGTCTTCGAAACTGAACCAACATGTGAAATTTCAACTCCGTAGGATAAGAGGGTAAGGTAAAGCTTGCAAAATTTGATCTAAACCCACATACAAAATCTTGTAAAAATTATATTCTGCTTGATTTCTAAAAATATAAAAAAAAAACTCACCCTGCCCCTAGTTCTAAATGTTTTCTTACTGTAAAACTTGTCCTGAAAGAGAAAAGTAAAAAAATATTCATTATTAAAGTTTGATACATTTTCAATTATTTTCTTACTTTTTAACCATCAGATTTGTTTGAAGTCAACATGAGGTTTTTGGGTTCGTCTCTGTTGAGGGAGCCTAAAGGCTGATCATCATTGTAAACTCATAATAGCTCCGTTTATAATTTTCTTTTCAAAGATGGTAAATGGTTGATTAAGTGATAGCAAATCATATAAATATGGTCAATCCCACTCAGAATGACTAAATGTTGCATGAGTTTTGTTGTATTTCATCTACAGAGAGTAATTAAAATTTCTTTTGTCCTTTAAGGGGGGGTCGATATGCATTAACATCTTAATTGGTCTCATGAAAACAATTTATCTTAGCCTATCCGCATCTGACTAACTAAAACCTTGATGTAACTCAGTACATGGTTTAGGACAGATGATTCGATCATCGACGGTGACATCAGAATATTCATACTTTTGTTTGATTTTGATTCAATTTTAAATTCGTTTTTCTCACAAGATGTTAATTGTTTTAATAAGATAGTATTTGTTATTGCGCGCGGACTGGACCAAGCTAATTGGAGGGCGGGAACCACAGGCCATTGAATTTGGTAGACGTAAGCTAAATATACGGGCTGAAATCCTTTTTTTTTGATAATGTATTTCTTAAAGTAGTATTTTAGCCCAGTTCAAAATAAACTTGCAACGTTTGAACTCGCAGGAAATCCGGTTTAATATGAATACATTTTACAAATGGAGAATTTTAACCTCGCCTGTGTGTAACTTTGGAGCTAACAGACATTGATAAACATTTCCTTAGAATTCCTTATTCTGGCTGGCTTTGTGTTCACCAAATAGCTGATTCACATATCTGTTCAGACTATGGTTGAAGATCACTAATTTTATGAACAAGGATACAATTCACTACACAATCCATAAACTAACGGGTTGACTCAAAAGTAGGTGAAATTGCTAGTTTTAAATAAAAATCGCAACACTAAAACTATTGTATGAAAAAATTACTGGGTCGCGTCCTCCTCAATATGTGGAAAGGTTAGTTGCCGAAAATCTTGAATGGCTTTTTAAGTATTATTTTTTTATTAATGGTTTGTTCCATGCTTTTATTTTTTGTTTTACATTCTACAGCTAAATAAAAAAATCAAAGTTAAAATTACCTGTAGGGCAATAGCCAAGGGAAAAGATCTGAGAGCTAAAGTCATGCTGTTGAAGTTGTCTTCCTTCGCGCAGGTCCCAGGATCTACAAAAAATAAACAAAATTTTGGGTGTATTTAGTCGCACGGTGAATGCTTCCGCAATACACAATCCACTCTCAGAAAGTACAACTATCAAAAAATAATCCCGGACAACCGATTGTGTTTAAGAGTCCAATAAAAATCCAGTAAAGATAGGGCTGAGGGTTGAGATTGTAAAATTTATCATGACACCATATCGACAAAGTGTACCTAACCGTTTGGGTCCAAATTGATTTCTCTTTTAGGATTGCAGTCTAGTTATGATAAAAAATTAAATGTTTTTAAAAATCCTCTCAATAAAGTTTATTTGATCATTTTCTCTCGCTAACTCTTAAGAGCCAGTATATCGTGAGGTGACCTTGAAGTTCGGCCTTTGCAAATGGTGTCGGCCACTTGCACTTCGAGCATCCGTCGACAACATCAAAGAATAAACATTTGGCAGTTTTTTATTTATATTAAAAACATAAGGCAATTAAAAAAAAAAATAAGTTTAAGGTTTCCTGTAGAATTTCATTGCGGACATTTTTATGTATAAATTAGGCTTACGTTACATATGTAGTTTAGTTATTGAGAATTTTAAAAAATAAAACAACAATTTCAATATTTTTTTATGTAAATATAGGATTATTTATTTAAAAAACCAGCTTAAAGGTTTGCTAGAAAAATGTTCAGTTAATCTAATTATATGTTTTATATATGCCTGGTATGAAAAGCTATCTTGGCAGTAGACCTCAAAAACATGCATAAAATGCAATTCGAGTGCGTTATGGCTCTTAACCTTATGGGTTGAATGAATGAGGAAATGAATGAAAATTTTCAGAATCTAATACTTTGCTGTTAGTTTTAGAATTCATAAACCTGTTTAGAAAATTATGTGGGTAGCACTCAAATTATGATAACATTTCCATAACAAAAGGTAGTGGGTACATATAGACATTATTTTGAGTTATGAAGGCGCTAAAGCAAGGAGTCCCCACCGAGCTAACAAGAAGCGCGTTGTGCACCTCTCGTCGCCTGTAATTGGTTGGGCACGTCTTTTGCTGTTATGCCTCTAGAAACAAACGAGGACACAATTTTGTTCACAAAACTTTGTTTAGATTTATTACTTTTTTGTAAAAAGATGAGTCAGTAACAAACTGACGGATGAATGGATTTTGCCTAAAAGCAGTAATATTTTCAACCAATGAATCGTTTCCAGTTTTGAAAACTTATGACAATTACGTCAACTTACGTCATCCGATATGATGCATACAAAAAGGCAGAAAATTAATTTTAATACATACCAAGGATTAGCTCGAACGAAGCATTTGAAAATAGTATCTAATAAATTATACTTACTCTCTAGTTATTTTATAATTATTTATTTCTAAGTTTTAGATATTAACTATATCACTAAAAAATATTTGAATGTATCCCTGTTTTGTAACTTGAATAAATGAAATAAAATTTTTTCGCAAATTGTTCCAGATCATATGGAGCATGTCGAGATGATTATTTTTATGAAGGATAAATGTCGACTCCATTGTTGTTTATTTTTATTGTTTTTGTATTTTTGTGTAAAATGTGTTAAAGTATGATATTTATCGTGTTTTTTTTATTATCGAAATTTGTTTCATAGTTATTATTTATAAATAATATTTTTCAACAACGGCTGAAATTGTAAATTCTGTTTACACGTTTGTTGAATTAGGCTAAAATATTGAGTTATAAATAATTTGTTACAACTTTGTTATGGAATATTTTTTACTATCGAAAAGTATTTCTCCATGCATTTGATATTGCACATTATTTTAATATTAGTAATAGACTAGACTTGAGGATTATTTTTCCGACAAGTAGAGAGTTACAATTTATTATCTTAAACAATGCCATTTACCGGGGGTTTATCCATGTATTTGATACTATACATTACTTTAATATCAGTAGTGTATTTTATAGAACAGGCTATATGTAAGGATTTTGCTATTATAAAATTGTGGTTTTTCCAATAAGTAGAGAGCTACAATATATATTTTCTTATTTTAGTTAAACAGTGTAATTTAGCGGCGTTTAATAATTAGTGATCGCAGCAGATGTTGCTTCACTGGCCTTTCTAGGATTTGTTTAAATCGAGATTGTCTGACGGACAGTTTATTGTGAAATGTATGTAATATGATCATCAACCAAATCTTGATGTAATCGTTTATAACGACCGAATAATGCCATTTCTATCTGTGATAAATCATTAATATCTTGAAATTGGGGAACTTCATCATACATCTGTTTAATGATACAGCTGTTTTGTTTTATTCTGTTTGTACTCCTACATTATGTTTTGAAAATTATGCATATGTTGAATAACATTTTGTTCACTATTAAATTTCCAACAGAACTAATTTTAACAAAAATCAATTGAAGCAAACTACATAGGCGCTCTAACCGATATAAACTGGAAGCTATACTTCGAACCGGATTATAATTTTTTTGAAACTAAATAATGTATCACTTCTATATAAGGTCGATGCTTATTACATATCAAATAATGGAGGGATATTTAGATTATCATAGTTATCAATAAATTAAAACTGTAATTCTTAGTATTAGATCCCTTTGTTAGTATGGTAGTCCCCGGAATAAATAACAAAAAATAAAATATTTACACCGAGATTCAGGTGACAGTCATACATACTCCTAATATATTTAAGTTTGTAGTCTTAAATAGTTAACAAACTATATACAACTGACCGAAAACAAATAGCAAAGGTCCATAAATTTTCCTACAGGTATAAAAGACAGAAGCGATAGAGCTTAAAGGTCAAAAAAGATTCCAAATGTAATGAAACAGAAACTTAAATGTATTTTCAATGGGACAACTTAAGGTCGTAGTGAGAATTTAATAAATAAATTTGTATTATCGAAATATATCCAATGCTACGCCAGTTCACATGCGATCAATATGTTTACAATATTGTTGTTCCCAGGAGTTACTTTCTATAGTAATCTTGTTACTCTTATGATGAAGTTTCTTATAAAATGTTAGGAACTTGCGACTATACCTGACGGTATTATCCAAGCCGCCTGTCCATAACTTTGTAGCATCGGCAGATATATCTATGCAGCTAGCGCCATCTGTGTGCCCCTGGAACTGCCTCACGAGCGTTTGGTTGTGTAGATCCCACACTGCTATATTTCCATCAGAGCAACAGCTAAAGCAAACCTGTAATATGGTACACATTAGGATTATTACAAGTAAAATTCTTAATATTGTTATTAAATCAGTAAAACAGTTAGCCACCGAAATAACTTGAAAAGTAGAATTGTAATCTGGGATCTGGTCCAGTTAGCCAGTGACGTGCAGGGTGATTGCAGGGTGGTGTAGCCCCCCTTTGGCGGCTTTCGTTATAATATAAATCATATTGTTAATAATACATAAACAAAAAATATAATATTAAACCGAAAATATATTAAATTTGCGGTTTTTCGTTAAAAATCTCGGCAAGCCCGGTTTTTTGGATCCTAAGAAAGTACCGCCCCGCCACTGCAGTAAGCCGTTAGAAACTGGAAGCCCTGATGATGTTAATGTAATTATTTGTACTATATAACATGGCTATGATACGATCTAAACAAAACAATAAAAGTGAGTGATTTGAGTCAGTATGGGAACTGAATTTATGATTATCAACAATTATGTAATTAATACTATGTATGTATGTATGTATAAATGCCTCACTTAAGATGAAACCCGATCATTTTTTTTATACAAAAATTATAGTGTACTGACTCTTTTTGTAGATATACAAAAAAAAACTGGATATTGTTATATCTCATAATTACATTGAATGAAAATGGAAATTTTCTAGTTAGAGATTGCCTTGAAACATCTGTATTTTTCCAAAAATTTTATTAAAACTTTATAAATTTTATTAAAACTTTTAACAAATAAAGCCGACCTTAGCACAGGCGCTGTTTAATTAGGTAGAGTTTTGTAAAATGTGTTTGAGTACTTTAAAAACCAATAAATAAAACTATTATTATTATTATTTGTAAATTGTTTATTGACTGAATACAATAATCGAGAAATTAAAACTAGTAGCATAGTTGATTTCATAAAGATACAAATTTAACTATTTTTTTTTTAAATACGTTCATTCTGTTTATCAAGATTATATATTTATAATGAGAAGTCGATTTATCATTTTGTATATTTTTTTTTATTAAAATATTGTGTGGTAGATATAAAGTTAGGTAAACATGGCTAAACTAAACAGCCGTTAGAGGAAATAGAATAATTTAAACCTACACCCAATAGTCGTCGGGATGAGCCTCCTTAAGGTTTATTGGTTCGCGTGTAAAAGTAAGCTAGGTATTACAAATATGAACAAAATAATTGATGAATATAATATACCTTGGAGTCTGGACTGATAGCAAGGGCATAGCAAGCCGGCGCACTTGAAGTGAGTACGGCTTTGAACCTAGGCGTGGGGCTCGCAAGATCCCAGATTGATAAATTGGATGTTTCACCGCCAACTATAAGAGTTCTTCCATCAGGTAGAAGCTTTACTGATCGGATGTAGTTGTCACGTTGCTGAAATATTTTTATAAAATACAGGAATATTATGCATGGATCATGAATCATCCTTGATTACAAGCAGGTATTTATATTCCATTAGTGGGCATCAACGTTTGGCCATATTACACTATTGTCATTATATCATTTCTCACTTCATAGTTTAGAGTTTCAATTCGCTAAAGCTTTTATAACATTGCTGAGCATTATTACTATGAGTGAATGCATAGAAGAAAATATTTCAGTTATTGAGCATATATTTTAACAGCTTATGATCATTGCCAACTCTAGTGTACGGAGAGATACAAACCATCCTCCGCCCATGGATAAGACAAACCCACCATTATCACACCTAACACCTAAGAAACACCTCCATTTTTAAACAGGCTCTTGAAGGAAATCTGCAAGGTAAGCTGATGACGATGATGACACTAATTATGAAAACAACTTAATGGCGTCGCATAGTACTTGAGAAGACTAAAACAAGAATGAAGTTAAGGTCATTGCCCAAAATGAATAGAATGGAGATCCACTATTCAGGCTTTTAGTCCCAAACCGGGATAACAGGAATTACAGACAGAGAAAGACATATTAAGAATTAAACATAGCAATTGACAAATGTTAGAAGTCGCCACGACAATCAATTGATACTTACCAAGATTCTCAACCACAGAAGAGAGAACCGACACACTGTCCAAAAATTGCTGTAGCCTTCAAGATTCTGGGTTATACATCCTATTAACTCTATTCGGAGATAATTCTTGTTAAGTCAGGTGGTACCAAAACCATTTTGACATCTTCAACACTAACAATTGATGGTTTTATGAGTTCTAATTTGGGTCGTGTGGAGAGTTATCTTAAGATAACTTCAAAAAGAACTGAGGTAATGTCCTGGTTTTTGTCTCCAACGTAGTCCCAAAATAGCAAGGATGTCAAAGTTCAATCTAGTGGTGCTCTTGCCTGGATATTTTATAGAGGATCGCAGGCAATGTGGAAGGATATTAAAAAATTAAACCACCGCTATCAGTTATCTAAAACAATTGTTAATACAACAGACTGCTAATTAAAATAAGCTGTTTCTATGCTCTCTCCTGAATATTCTCATAAAATGTCTTTTTTCACTTTTTTTGAACATTATTTTATACATAATTTAATCACACACACTACCACAAACTCACCAAGCAGTCGAGCTGACTAACAGGACTCTTGCTTCCGGGCTGTGAAATGTCCCACACTTTGACGCATCCCTTGCCTCCGGTGTACACATACTTAGTGGGGTTGGAGATGGTGACGGCGCACACGACTTCTCCGTGGGCTAATGTGTTGATCTGTCTCGCATGCCGTGGGATCCCTGGGCCAATCAGCGCATCCGGGGGAAAGGGCACAGGTTGCATTTGCCCGTCCGCGCTCACATGAAAGGAATAGGCGCTGCAAAATTAAAATAAATACCAATGTTTTTCCAATTCACCATGTTTATTAGACGAATTTTATTCTAACATACATAGTAATAACTGATGTGTTTTGTGATTGTGGTGGTCTAGTTTCTAGGGCAAGATTATTGACTGAGCAGTTACAAGTTTGAACCCTCACATTGTGATCGTTACTACTTTTAAAGACTAATCACCAACATCTACCCTAATACCTTATTAGGACTGATATTAGTACAGGGACATGGAATAAAGTAAAATTTTCTAAATTAGTACTTGTACCAAATCATTATTATACAGTAATACCTACTCTATTTTATAATGCGCAGATATTTTATTCTAAGCCATGTTATTAAAAATTTGAGTTAAGTGTTCCATGGGAATTCAACTTCTCAAAAAACCACAAGTTCTCTGATTGAATTACTAACAATCCTTTATATTTTCAGGAGCCTTTGTAACTGTTTTCATGGGCGTAGAAAACCCTTTTCATTTCCATGTGTCATGAATTCCTAGCACTTGTATGCATTAAATTTAATTTGAAAGGTTACAGAGTGGAGGTTCGACTATTTGCAAAAAATATAACTTACAGGAAAATGGTATCGAGAGGTTTGCGGTTCTACTCCATCAAAAAATAATAATACTAACGGTTTGCCTCCAGGAATGGCAGACAAGGCGGCGGCGGCTGCTGCAGCGGCAGCCGCGGGTCCGAGAGGGGCTCGGAGAGGTTCGTAGGAGAGGGGCGGGCGCGGGGCGGGTAGGGGGGCAGGCCTCCTCCGCCCGCGCCACCGACTGCGCCCGCGCCCAGCGACTGCGCCCGCGCCGTAGACGGCCTGCAAGTCGTGGGGACCTCCGCCTGAGGATTACAAAATAATACATTTTTGTGACCGAAAGTCCTTTTTGGACAGATTTTACAAACTGAATGCTTTCTTTGCCTGTACTACTCGTAAGTAAAATGATATGAAAAATACAAATCAAAAAAAAATTATTATGTCTAAAAATATTTGTAAAGTTTATGTAAAACATGAATCCACACTCGTTATCGTCCACACGTATACACAACTACATTCCTTCCTGGACAGCTGATCTACCAGCCCGTCGCCGACTACCAGATTCGACGATGATCTGCCAGCTTCCACCGAACGACTTCCCCAGCAGCTGGTCTTCGAGCGCCTCTGCCCTCCGACAAAGAAGCCGTCAAGTACGCCTCCACGCGCCGACTCGCATTGTAGTGATTTATGCCTACAAATTTGTGATACCACCAAAAACTTTCTTACTTTGCTACCGACATCTATATATATAAGAAGACTCTTCAATAAACTTTGAATTATTAAATATTTAATCCCTAGATGTTTTTCATAATTTTCTGAATAACTGAATTCTATTTATCTATATTAATCTATAATCTACTATATTTAAATGTCCTCCGTGCATTTACTTGGGATTAGAATTTACGAATTGTGTTTGATTTCTGTTCCTCAACTCTAACCTTCAGTCAATAGAATTGTAGAAACTTTCTCTCTTAGGAGAGTGGCATCCGTGATAAACCTTATGTGGGAGTAAATAAATTATATATAAAAATTTAACGCCACATAAATTACATATAACCCCACGAAGTTATTTTAATCTCACTGTAATTAAATTAAACAAAATTTATATACGTAGCAGGTTATATTTGTGTTTGTATTTTATTAACATTGACAGGTACAAACGTATGTTATTTTAAATTATAATTTTAAACCAAATTAACAGTTCTCATTACTACATACCTATATTATATTATTAGTATGCTAAACGTATTTCGATACTAAAATATATGAAAAAAAAGGTTCACTCACCGTTCATTGCGAGATGATAGGGAGGATACTGGCCGATGGTTGGAGGTTTGACGACAGGCTTGAGCGAGCCGGCGGGTTGCGCCTGCGGCGCCGGGCCCGAGGGACCTCCGCCGCCGCCCGACGCCCCGGAGCCTCCGCTGGTCGGCGTCACCGACTTGGCGACCGGCGTGGGCGGCTTCTCGTCCAGCTTCTTGGCCGACGGCGTGGACGCGTTGCTGGACGTGCCCGATCTGTCGGACCACCGCAAACCCTTACTATATTGGTAAACGAACGCGAGAGATACTCTTTTATAGCTGATTCTCATTCATACACTGGAGGGATATTGCACTTTTTATGCAAAGAACATGAAGTTAGCAACTGATGGGCGGTGGCTACAGTTGTTAACTTCATGGCAAGAATAACAATGAGTTACAATTAATATATTTCAGGTATTTTATTTCTTTACATACATAAATTTCATTTAAATATATATTAACTTTGAAAAACTTTACTTATTTTGAGGCGCAACATACAGAATAACCCTAAAATGCATGAACCCTTGTTCTTCTTAGACATTTAGTTCTAAAAGAACACAGCACTTTCATAGGTATTATGATGACCTGATTTTGATTTTGACTTGAAGGTATGTTTTAAATATTTATATCCGTGGTCTTAAACCTTAAGCTAGAACAAATTAAAAATATTATCAATAAAAAAACGGATTTCTGCGCAGATAATAAACATATCAAATAGTCCCCGAAAGGCAAACATTGCAGCTATTAATTTTATCCAGAACTATCGTATTCATTAAAATTATTTATAAGTAAACATAAATAAATGATTCGTAGCTAGAATAAAATATTTGATCAAAATACTAAATTTAATTCAATTGCGCATCTAGGGTAGGTTAGCAATATTGCCTACCTATTTAAACCCCATAATACCATATCTGTGTTTGGTGTTCAGTCAATAAATTCGCATTTCGGTGAAATTTAGAACTAGAACGAGATTTGTGGGTTCGTCTCAAAGCATACAGTACTAACAGATAATCGCTTCGTCCTTTCCATAAGAATAATATAAAAGTATTTTGCATCTTCTATTAAGACGAGGAGGATCCAAAGTAAGTATATTTTGTATATGTATAGTAGAGTAACGATAAGCTGACCGTTTTTCAATTATGAGGGAGGTGAGAAATTTCACACCTATAAAAATTGCTCTTCTTAATCAATATAATATATTATGTTCCCTTATTGAGAAATGGTCATCTTATCGTTACCCGACTATATTATTAAAGAAAGCTAAATAAGTAACTGTCAAGCACTTCTCACACAGAGATCTTCCGGACTTTCGGGTTAGTAGAGATCAGGTATCCTTAGTGGTTGAGGTTTATTGTGTTGGGATTAAGCGTGTGAATAACATAACATACATGACTACGTATGTGAATGATTTAAATAAAAATAAATTGATTGACTTAAAAAAATAAAAAGTCTGCCGCGATTTTTCTTCCTGTGATTTGGCCGTTAGTCGATCGTTGTTGAACGACTTGTACTCAAGGATATTGAGAACAAAACGATGCTCACACACACACACACACACACGATGCCCTCACACATACGATGCTCTATATTTAGAAGTTTTTAGTATTTTTGTACACATACTTACAACTCTATAATTCCTTTATACTTTTAGACAAACGTACTGTGTCTATCAGAAGTACTGTGTACTGTGTACTGTGTACAGAGGTACTTTACGCTAAACGAAGCGTAAAGTACCTCTGTCAGTGCATATGATAGCCTCTATTAGATCAAGTAAGTATAGACACATACAAATATGTCTTGAACAGTAATAAATATAATTACATTTAATATAAAATATAATATAATTTTATATAACATAATATCATATAAAAAATAATATAATTTAATACAGCATGGCACATTATGTCATGTTATTTAATAATAATATCAAAATTTGTATGTACACACACGCATGTAGTCATAAATTGTGGATTCTGGTTGTGAGTTAGGGTGTGTAAAAAGGGGGTCGTTGCGAGGGTTGGTAAAAAGGGGGTGTTTTTCAGTTGGTGTGATGTTTGTATGTTTGTGAAAACCAGACGGGGAGGTTAGTGGTCATTGTATCACAATAAACTAAAACGGACCTATTTTAAAATTAATATTCTTAATAATAAAATTTAATACGGCGAGACAGTTTTGAGACGACAATATGAAGGCGAAACCAGAATATATATTTTTTCTCCTCTTTCTTTGTGGTTTATCTTCAAATATCGTTGCTATAACATTTGTATGCATTATATTCGTTAGTTAGCGTAAAATATGTGGGACACTATAATTAATAAAACCAGAATTTACTTTATGAAGTACAGAACTTTGATACCTTTGGATAAAGCTTTAATACTCTTATATTAAAAAGTTCAAATAAAATTATAAACATTTCAAACATACATACATTACAGTAGGTATTAAATTTGGCTAATTTAGTAAGTCGCTTAGCTACCAATGGCACTCATCGGTTATATTGAATAATCACGTATTCGTTTTGAAATAAATATCGACTTTGTCTATTATTTAATATATTTATAAAGTATTAAAAAATAGTTTTAATGGTTTTAATTCAATCCTAGAAATTATTTTACCACCCAATTAGGAGACAATATTTATCTAAAGATTATTTTTTTATATTTTTGGTAACCACTAATATAAACGTTTTTAATTGAGTTTATAAGTTTTCTTTTTGCATACCTAGATAATACATGTTTATTGGTAACTACAAAGATAGAAAGGCGTAACAAAGCACCAACAAAATCGTAAAAATAGCAACTGGAATATCGGTCACAGGCTCCCAATTCCACATCGATCGATTATCCCGCAGCGATCGATTATATAATTATCTTGTTTATGTGAAAAGATTGTAAGCAATTAAATAATGTCATTTTTAGATAGCAACAATTTACTGCCTCCAATGCAATCTGGCTTTAGAAAATACCATAGTATCGCTTCTGCTCTTAGTAGTGTTACCGACGATATAATCGCTGCAACAGATGATGGAAAAGTTACTGCTCTTAGTTTCTTTAGATTCTAGAAAAGCTTTTGACTCGGTGTCCCAAAAATGACTACTGGCAAAGCTTAAACACATGGGTATGTCACATAATGTCTGTAAATGGTTTGAAAGCTACTTAATTAATCGCTCTCAAAAAAACTGTATGTAAAGCAAATTCAGGACAAGAAATCTCATCCGACATTGCAGTGTTAAAAATAGGCATACCACAAGGTACACTACTTGCTCCTATGCTATATACGATCTACACATTTGATATACTGTCATATTTAGATAGCTGTGAGGGCCATATGTATGCGGAGGACACTCAGGTTTACTACTCTTTCAAACCGGATGATTATTCTGACAGCTGTAGAAAAATAACTGTGGACCAAGAATTAATTAATAAATGGTCTACAAAACATAGTCTCAAACTTAACCCAAAGAAATGGGAAGTAACTCTTATCGGCACAAACCAACAAGTTCTGAAATGTAAAAATAACTTTTTAAGTTCTATATCCATTTCTGGAACAGCTTTACCAATTGTAGAAGTATCTAGGAATCTAGGCATCTACTTGGACTCGCAACTTAATTTTGAAGAGCACGTTAAAAGGAAAACACAATGGTGCTTTGCACGTCTTAAAACGCTTTACAAAATTAGAGAATTTCTATCTAAGGCAAACTGTAACGGACTCACTAATTCCTTCAATCTTGGACTATGGTGATGTAGTATATGGCCTACGCTTATCCAAAAAAGTACAAAAAAATCCAAGGTGTCCAAAATGCCTGCAAACGCTTTTGTTTTCGGATCCCTAGGCGAACCCATATCTCAGGCACATGAAACAAAAACAGTATTTTAAATATGGTCAATCGCAGAAATCTCCACTATCTCCACGAAAAAATCACAATCACCTCAGGTGCGAGAGATCACCCTTTGATCATCCCTCACCATAGGCTGACAGTTTACGAAGGTTCCTTTAAATTTACGGCATCAAAGATCTGGAACGACTTGCCTCCACCGCTAAGGAGCAAAACAAACCCGGCCTCCTTCAGGACTAGGTGTCGACAATGGCTTCTGGAGCTGCAAACTACCACTTAGTTACGTTTTATATAGTTTTTTAGGCTGGTCAAACATTTTGTATTTTGTTATGTATATGTTACATAAGAGCATGTGAGGATTAGAATTCACTGTAAATAAAAATAATATATTACGTTAACTATAAATTATATATTATTACATAATAAAACGGGACGTGCTGTAAATCAGCATCCTCCTCTCTCAGAAAGGAGGGAAGCTGAGCACACTTCTTTTATTGGAAAATGCGATTGAACTTATGTACCTACCATTTATTTTTGTTTTGCATTTTTCAATAAATAAACATTTTCGTTCTTTCTATGAGTTGTCATAATAACAAATGTTCTCCTTGTCGAGATCTTTCAATTGGTGTATAACAAATCCTATAGGAGGGTGTACTTCCCATACATTTTTGTCCATTGTCCGTCAAAAGAACAAAAAATTTAGACATTAAAAAAAAAAAACAAATTGTAAGATATTGTACAAAAATCACAAATAGTGGTTGGATAATGCATAAAAAAAATCTACCTTCCTTGAATCAATCAGTAAAAATATTAGAAAAATGCTTCTCAAATTAAACTTCAACCAAAATCTAACAAAAGTTTGGAATCGAGATAGCCGTCGCGACCACATCAATCTGTCCCAAACAAAAACAAAGCATTCATGACCTGCTTTACATCAAATAAATTAAATGTAAAAAAAAATCTTCATCGATAAAAATAAACACCCTAAAAGGACAGTAATTGTTAGGTTTGCATATATATATTCTATTAGCATAGCTAATATTATTTAGAACATATATATTGATTGATTTCGCGGTATACCGCGTCCTTTTAGAACTATTGTACTTTTAAATCCACTTATAGTTCTCCCTCTAGTCCCGTACTGTAGATAAAGTTAAGTATCTTTTTGGGTGCGATGATTCTAATCTCTTCTGGCTTGAGGAGATAGGTGCCTAGAAACTGGTATCTTTTGTGAATGACATTCCCCCAGTAGGTGTAAAGGGGTTTCTTGGCTCTCTTGGCCTTTGCAGACTTTTCTGCACCTGTCGCCGGCCGAAAGGCTTAATTTGTGCAGATTCAGCTTGCAGTGGCCTGTTAAGGTTCTGGTTAGGATCCTTAGTTGATTTCGGCTTAACTTCAATAGCTCCGAGAGTCTTTTTTGCGAGAATCCTACTATGAGTTCTTTGGCTTGCTTTTGTCCGGGCAGTTCTTACCAGTATGTATTTTTGGCTTTGTTTCGAAGCCAGATTTTTAGCAGTTTGCTAGTAGTGCTTTTAGCTATGCCGAAGGCCGGTTCTGGGCCTTTCATAGACATGTTAGCACCTTTTTTGGCCAGTTAGTCTACTTTTTCGTTGCCATCAATGCCTGAGTGGTCTGGTACCCACATAAGTGTGATCCTGTTGTGTGTTGCCAGGGTGTTGAGTGTTTGTACACCTGTTGAATAAATAAATTAATAAAGTTTAGCACTAGCTTTGACTTGATAGCATTTGAGTTGATAGCCTTTAGAGCTGCTTGGCTGTCTGAAAGTATGTTTTTATGTTTTTATTCTTGTAGGATCTTTCGATGCTTTCAAGCGCAGTTTCAATGATGGCATATAGCTCTGCCTGGAATATAGTTGAGTGCAATCCCAGGTTGATCGATTTCTCGAGTCTGGGTATCGCCCCACAAATGCCTGATCCTATATTGTTTCCGTCCTTGGATTCATCGGTATACCATACAATTGCTTCATTTTCGAAGTTGGGTCCTTCATTGTCCCATTTGATATTTTCGTGGTAAAAGCTTTGACGCAGTTGTATTCGGTTGTCAGATTGTCTGTGATCATTTTTATTACTCCTGAGCTCTCAAGTACAAGACCTCTTTAGAACCTTTATAAATATTATGCTATCCGGCACTTTATTAAATAATTAAAAACTTTTTCAATATTGTCAAAGATTGTGTCATTTATCTTTTCAGGCGATTTGCCGCTATTAAAAAACAATCATCAAATATAAGTTATATATATATAAGTATACGTAAGTGGTTTTTATATTTTTGTTATATTGTACATACGAAGATAGGGCAGCATCTATTAAGTAATAAATAAATACTATAATAATGTAGGTATATTTTGATTCTATATTTATTCTTTAACTAATAATATTAGGTATGTATCTACTCGCAGTATTTTATTAGGTAACTTCAATATTTTTGTTACGATATTTTGTATTTCTAGGTATTATTTTAGTGGTAATGATCGTTTCGAAAGACATGTATGTATCTTATCTTGTAAATACAATTGTTCATTATCTTTTTAAATTTTTGATTTGACTTATAGAATTAATTGCATTTGATGTTATGTACTCGTATGTAATTTAGTAATATTTTTGTTCATTTGTGTTTATTAATCATATCTAATACATAAATATTTAATGATACATATTTATTATTTATTTATTTAGTTTATTCAACAAATTTACAATATCATTCTTTTATGTACCAGCCAAGCCCAAGGCTTATCTGCTGGAAACCAGGTGTGTAAAATACAGATATTAATAATTGTGAAACTTGTTAAGGGGCAGTGTGTTATATTAGAAATTGATTTAACCTGATTTTAATCTGTTGTTATTCTTTAGTTCTATTGACGATGTCGAAATCACGAATTGATTATAAAATTGGTAAAAATAATAAACCAACTGATAAACTATAAAAAAGCAAACTCCCAATATTCAAACCAAAATACAAGGATCTAGTAACGCTATGTCATTATTATCAAACCTACGAATACTTAAACCTTCCGACAGACAATAATGCCAATGATGAACTAATGAAATCCGATATTGATGATAATAATGACATTGATTAGAGCGAGTGTTTACAATTCAATAATATGCCAATTAATTAGGGTTAAGTTGATATTAGAATAAACACATGTTAGTGATTGTGTAACTTGTTTAATTTAAATGATTAAAAATAGGAAAGCTCAATTTTGTCATGTCTAATGTCGCCTTAAAGTTGCCTTAAGCATATGTATCTAATCACGGACTTTACCTAATTATGTTTGTAGATCTTCAGTAGTGATAAGATTTAAGAATAATGCATCACGTAATTTGGTATGCTTGTAAGGCAGGCATTAGACGTTCAATAAATATCGCAGTCCTGGATCGTGATAGTTATTGCAATACTGTCAATACCTCTTATTACACGTTCAATAAATACTGATGGTATTGACGATACCGCGATATTTATTGAACGAATTATCGGATAATTATTCCATTAATTTATCAAACTAAAAAAATATTCATTAAATACAGATCACATTTACCATACGTTTAATTTGATAATAAGTCGTTATTGCTGACTTTGTATTTTTACAATACGGCCTCGTAAGAATTTTGATTCGCTAAGCAAACATTGCGACTAGCGAGATTAGAATTTCATCCAATTTCAGATAATTTATAATATGACTTATAAATTATTTTTATAGACCACAATATTTCTTTAAACAGTACGTTAGTCATTTAGACACAATAATTTTAAGTGCATGTTTGCTTATAAAACTTTTTACCTTACGTAATATTTCTTTTAAAAAGCACGTTAATCATGCAGATATATTTTCCTGAAGAAAACATTTGTTCATTAACCCCTTTTCCAGAACGAGAAAATTAATCATTTTCCTAACAAGCCATGTAATTTTCAATCCGTTAGAGATATAAATATGTTTGGCGAAGAAAATAATAGCAGAACAATATATATTTATAACTTCGCAATCAAATCTCAAATCGGTCAGTTACTTAAGTAATAATGATTTTTTTAAAAAAAAAATGCAATCTTTAAAATGGTTCTGTTGTAAAGTTTGTCCAATGGCTTGTTAGTTACTTTGCCTTTCAACCGTCGATTTATAAATTTACAAGCTGACCCGGCGAACTTAATACCTCGTCAGAATTAATTGTTGTGTTAACTTTCAGCTGAATTAAATTTAGTTTTTATTAAGGATCAATCAATAACAAAAATCAATATGATATGTATTTTAGGTATCGATGCGCGCAAAATGACAAAGTGATCACCTCAAAAAGTGAACATCTTCGAAGTCAACTTACCGTTTGTAAATAGAATTTCACAGAATAAAAAGCCGTTCCATACAAAATGTATGAGAAAATTAATATTTTTTTTTCGATTTTTTCCTTCATCGAAAGTCTATGTTGTAAACTTGTAAACTTACTTTGCAGGGACACATCTTTTAAATTTAAACGTCCCCAACACGAATAGCCATAGCAACCAAATTTCAAGTTGTTAGCAACGTAAACCAATTAAATTTGAAAATATTTTTTTCCGAAGATTTGTTGCTATGGCTATTTATATTAATATGAAAAACACGAAAAGATATGCATTTCCTGCGCTAAGATAATTTCGAAATAACGTTTATACAGTGCATTATAGTCGACATAGTTCATAATAGATAAAGCAGGCCAGTCTCCGTGTGATTGTGTGAAATAAGTAACATTAAGAAGTGAATTTTGAGACCCGCAAGAGTTAGTGGAACCTGAGGCAATGGAGCTGGATCCTGTCGGCCCGCGACGTACTGCGAACACGAGGTCAGTCTTTGGTTTCCCAATTTTGATCGCACCGCCCCCCGCACCCCTGAATCATGAAAGCCTGCTTCTTAACACTGCCGGTCGAATTAAGGAACATCGCTCTAGGTACAAGCGAGAAAATGTCTGTGTAAAATATGTAAGTATAAAATGAATTACCTATTTCGCAGTAACTGCAATTTGCTCCGTAACCCTAACCTAGCTTGTTATGTCGGTTGACATGAGTTTTCATTTTTTTTATCTTATTTTTATGAATAATTCATGGAAATATGACAGTATCTGGCATTTTTTCCTTTGCTATGTATATTTCCAACGTGTTTCAGTCGTCGCTTTTAATATCTCCACATTAGCGCTGTGGACTTATTTGTTAAAAAAAATGTCAAACAATCTTAAAATGTATTATACAATCTTGAATTATAGTATGTTTAGGATAATATATACCTTAGCGAGTTTCGAAGCATAAGAAATAATCATAAATCACATACAATCACTTAATGAAAAATATATATTTTTAAAAAATGCCCTACCATATCTACTAAAGGTCTCGTGGATGGCTATCAGATTATTTTTTTGGAAATAATATCTATAATTTTCAAATCTTTTTTCTAATGCAATGAAAAGTTCTATTTAGATCTCTTCGAAAAATAAGAAAATGCGTTTTCACTTAATCTTTTCTAATCTTTTTTAATATTTTCTCCATCGGTCTCTTTACATTTTAGTTCAAATAGGAGGTTAAAAATTAGAGTTACGTATACAGGTTTTCCAGTAAACCTTGGTAGATATATTAACAGCCTGCTTCTCAACACTGCCGGCTGAGTTAAGTAACATGTCACGAAATGTGCCTGTAATGAATAAATAGCATATAAGCATAAAGGACAACAATAAGGCAGTCAATTTCATCAATTAAAAGCGACTTCCTAATTTAGCGTAATTTCCCTAATTTAGCTAGAGCGACCATTTCACAACCTTAATGGTGGCAAATCAATTAAAACTTCCAGTTTAAGGCTGTTTTTTAATACTACTATATAGCTCTAAATACAAGCGAGGAAATTGTCTGTATAAATGATTTGCTGTAAAAAAAACTTATATCAAGCATTGCGCGAGCTGCCGCGCGGGGAGTGGATCGCGCACCTCCACCCGCCGTACCCTTGCGCAGCGAGAGTGCGTATACTAAGTCCCTCTTTATAGTGTGTCGCAAGGGTTGCTCATATCAAAAATTGTAGGAAAATTATAGCAACACAATTAACATTTTGAACTGATTTGAACCAATTTATCCCACCCTTAGAATCAATGGTTGGTGCTATCAAAGAAGCGTACTGAGATAAGATTTAGGCCCTTATCTAAGGAAAATATTAAATTGAAATGAATTCGATATCCTATATCCTATATACTAAGAAAGTTATAGCAAAATTTTACTTTTTAGAACACCCCTCTCCATTCCCGGCCCTCTGGTCTGATTTTGCTCATTATAGAACTTTGATATAATAAGTTATATATAACATAACAACTAACAAATAACATAACAACATTTGGAGATTTGGTACCTAAAATGGTGTCCTTTGTTCACTTATGTAGGTCCACTTAATATTAACTCACAAGGGCAAAGCAGATTGCTTTGAGAGTAAATGGTTCCAGTATAGATATTAGAATTTTAAAGATGTATGTAATCTTTCTTTTTTTTTGCTAAATATTCAATTTGACTTTACCACCTCATCATGCCTTGATCTATATAAATGCCTAAATATTTGATGGAAACTGAAGTGGTGTAAAATTTATGATGAATTGAAAGAATATTATCATGATATTGTACCTACCTATGTTTTTAAGTAGATGATTAGGAAAGCTACCTATTGCAATGGGTACCATGTCATGACTTCCGGGAAATATCTTCGCATTTCATATCCCCTAGAACCCATAACCAGCCTCTGATTAAAAGTTTAACTTTATGTATCTATCGATCTATATCACTTTCTTGTTAACACGACAACTACCGTAATATTCATCCAATCACTTTTAAATTGATACATAAAATTTTGAGTTCACAAAATCTCGGTCAAGTTCGTTAATGGACAAAATCAGACCAGGGGGGCGGGAATGGGAGGGGTTTTTCGAAAATGAAAAATTTTGCAATCACTTTCTTGGTATAGGATATAGGATATCGAATTCCTTAACATTTTATTTTATTTCTTAGATAAGGGCCTAAATGTTAAGTTAGTTAATAGCACCTTGGCTATTGGTCCTAGGGGTGGAAAAAAATATTTTCAAAATTCAGAAAATAATACCTCCCTTAATAAGCACAGGATTTAATCTATTTAAAATGTCAATAAATTGTCTACAACTTTTGTTTAAAACAATCTTTGATATGAGCAACTCTTACGGCACAGTGTAAAGAGAGATTCAGTATACGCACTCTCGCTGCGCAAGGGTACGGCGATTTGAGGTGCGCGTGCTGCCGCGCGGGGAGCGGATCGCGCGGCAGCTCGCGCAATGTTTGATACAAGTTCGTACAATTGGAGTTCGCCGATCCCCTACTTTGATCCGGAGAATTGTACCGGGTTATTATTATTTAATACGACAAAGGTACATTTGTCACTGTAATTTGCTCTACTACATTTCGATTTTTTTCCTCAATTAAATGACACAATAAATAAATAAATAATACGTCCCAACAGCCATGCTATCATATTTTCGACATTTGAATACCGCTGTGCATTATCGTTGTGCCCTATCGAAATGTCAAGTTTCATTCTTCAGTATTAAAAATTCGTTGACTTTAATGTTAAATATCTATATTGTTGACACAAAAATTGAACTCTTTTTCATTTCTACTTTTCGAGCTGAAAGATGCAACGAATAGTAGCTTATTAAGCATGGATGTATAGAAGCTAAAATGTGCCAAGTGCTGAAAGTAATTCGGTGAAGGTGTTAAGTAACTTCTTATTAACAGTATGCAGTGAGTGGTATTTGACCCTTTATTAATTTTATATTATTTTTCTTTGTTTTAGATTCCCCAAAAAGGGATTGGCGATATGAGCACCTGTTACTATCGGTAAGTGTTTTTAAATATTATTAAGTAATTATGTAAGTCCAGTGTAAATTAAGGTTTCAGTTTCATATCAAAATGAAATATGGCGTTTGTGCATTCGCCTTTTCAGCCTGAAATTAGAGGAAACAAGAATAAAACAGTGTGGTCACCCCACGCGGGAATGACGGAAAACTTCTGTGAGGAAGTTGATTGAATTTGTCATATTATATTTCAAAATTTACCCACTGCCATTTGCATTCAGGAATGTTTTGATGCTCCATTTTATTTATATAAGAAGAAAATCAATGTGACAGCTCGGCGCAACGACGTCAACCGAATGAGTACTTAACCTCCATGCGAACAGACTAGTTTAACCGAACGAACGTGATGCATTCCGAGCTTGCACCGGATTTCGAACGTGTCTCAATTAAATTCATTTTTCTTTAAAGAGGTATTACTTAAAAACCCACATGTGAGCTGTTATGGGAGGTAGTATCAGACTTTTTCACCTACTAGGTTCCTGTAAAAGCATTGGTTTTGAAATTATGAGTTAAGACTTTAGTTGTATCAATTTCCTACTGCACAAACATTTATGACGTATAGTTCATTTATGTATAGCTAATTAAAAAATATTTAGAAAGAGTGTAATATAAAACAAAAAAACCACCAGGTAAAATAACGTTTTTATAATATTGAATTTAAAACTTTTTTTTAAGATAGCTTCTGTTTTGAAACCTTTTTAATACAGATTATTCTCGTTTCTAAATAAGTGAATGATTTTAATTTATAACGGATATATTAAGAGGCCCTAAAAATATATTACGATAAGCATTCAAAACTTTGCTAGCCGCTTAGAAGTAATAATTATGTCCGAGTGCAGTTTGAGAGACAGTGGAAGCCAGGAAAAATAGTCCAACAAATACTGTCCATGGTCCAGGTCCAGGATGTGTATTTATTTTGATTAGAATAAAAAAGGGAAAATTATTTTTAAGAAATAGATTTACGTAATACAAGATATCACGTGATATCCTACAGCCAGGCCCTACAGGCGTCATTGACGGCCTTTTTTCCCCAGACTAGACGTACTAACTTGCTACGGGTTGCTTCAATTCCTATCTCCATCCGTTTTGACAATATAGTAGAGCAATTAGGAATAATGGAACAGTAAATTCGTACAAGCGATCGACACTATTATAGTTCTGTTTCCTGCCCCCTCAATTTGATTATCATCTGTACTAAAGAAGGCATCGTTTGGTCTTTTTCAAGGTTTAATGCTACGCGATGCGCAGGTTACTGTTTTCGTTTTCAAGAAAGTATATATTTTAGGCAATTATAATATTAGTTGTATGTTATTTTTTTTTAAATTAGCACTTAGAAAAAAACCCACATTAAATCTGTAAAAGTTTAAATTATATTGGCCAGGATATATTTATATTATACCAAGTATCTTGTTTTTTACTAGCAATAACAACATAGATAGTAATTTATTTATCCCACCTTTATTTATCATACGTAGGAACGTTTGAAATGCTTATTATATTTTCATTTTAAAATGAAGTAGGTACCTAATAAGTAATGTTGGGTATATTTTTTAATAGATTTGCCTTATTAAATGAACATTGTATAAGGGTCTAAATGTTCACAAGCATAGAATACTAAAGGTCACTTACTTGGAGCAGTTCAGGGCCAATGACCTGCAATGGGTACCATGTCATGACCCCGAAAAATTTCGACATATCTTCGCGTTGCATTTTTTGATTTTTTGATATGAGCAACCATTACGGCATAGTACAAAGAGGGATTCAGTATACGTACTCTCGCTGCGCAAGGGAAGGGTACGGAGGGCTGTTTTTTTTATCAGACTGTAAGATGAGATAGAAATATCAAGATAGCAAGAGAGAGAAGAACTTTCGTGAAGAGGACTTTAAATATAAGGCGCTCACTCCTAAGATCACTCCTATAGATTTCCTTATCGATTCACTGTATCGATAATCAAATTTAATTTAAGTCAGTATAATGTCAGAGACCGCTCAGCGTTCTGTTTCGCCGAGCTGTCAGCAGTCCCTTTGGGCTGTTGACCGCGCGACGCAAGGTACAAAATAAACTTTTTATAATATAAATATTTTTTTTCGTGCGACCGGTTTAGAAATATGTTTTAATAGCTCCGAGCGTTGAACAGGCGCGGGTTTTGGAGTACCTAAAGTAAGAATGGCGTGGTTCAATAGCACGTTGTTAAAACTGGGACTGAAACACAACTCCTGTAGGAGGTATGTAATATTCTGGATGTATTCAGACGCGAAATGGAGGTTCGGCTATATTATTGGAAGCTGGCGCAACGGAAAATAAAAATCGCGATTGCGGCCGAATGCTCAAAAAAGCGATTTTTGCTGCAAATGTCATCGAAGCGTTTTTAATTTCCTTTCTGTTTGGGCGTTGGTTTACGCATGAAAATGTGGAAAATCCAATTTGATGGACTAAATATTCGGTCGGATATACTTTAAGGATAAAGACGGAAAATGAGTTTACAACTTTGATAATCTCTGTTGGAAATAGACGTGTTTTGTACGAAATAACCATCAGCCCCATAGAAAGAAGCATCAGCTGATTTTTTATGATTTTTGTCATCATCGCTCGAGGAAAGAGGCTATTAGCGAAATTGAGAAAAGCTCGCTTTTATAAAAAAGGCCACAGACAAACCTAACGGATGATATAAGTCTGTAACTTATGGGTAGAAAATATCCGATTTGAGAGGCAAATTTGAAAATTACCCAAATGGAACCTTTTTTTCAAGAGAAAGAACGCAAAGCAGATTCTTGGTCACTATTTTTTTGGAGTTCAACGCGACAACAGCTGAGATTTGACATTCGATCGACGCATACATTTTTGGATGATTGAAGCTGGTTTCAAGGAATATAGATAATCGCTAGAAGGGACGATTGAAGGAAGCTACATCTTCGAGAGTACATATATAAGGACTGAGGATCGGCTAACGGAGCTCGGACGCCTGAGAGAATATTCCGGGACCTTTTCTCGGAAATTTCCTTAAGGAAGTTTCTGGACCTCGAACTTTCCTTTAAGGTCGACTTGAGGAAAAAATCTTTTTGGAAGAGCTTCGATCAGCGGACAGTATAGACTAAATTTTTTGGAAAACTGAAGCTGGATTGGATGAGAAAGTGAGCTTCTTATGCTAATGACAGTTGAGTTCCAGAACGGAATTACTCGGGGACCTTCTTCTGCTGCTCGTGTCAACTAAGGGGAACCAGACCACGGGTCCCGTCGGGGAAAACGACTGCCCGTATGTGTGCAGTAACCCTTAATACTTGATTTATTGTAAATGTGATACTGTGATAATGTGTAAAGTTTCAGGGATACGCCCCGTTTTAAATATTGTTGTAAATAGTATCAAAATAAATATGTTCAACACATTCGAGTTGTTTTTATTTGATGGGAATTGATGAAAGGTAGAATTAATTTCCATGTTTAGCAACACATTTGAGATCTACCATTATAAACAATACATCTATTAGCATAGCAACGAAATTTCAAGTAACGTAACGTAGCAACGAATTAAATTCGAATATATTTTCTTTCCGAAATTAGTTGCTATGCATTTTTTATATTAATCTGAAAAAGACGACAAGATGGCCGTTAAAATGTTTTTCCGTGGGTTTAGAATAATGTAATACAGATTGCCTGTGGCTAGATAATTTCGAAATAACGTTTATACAGTGCATAATAGTCGATATAGTTCATAATAGATAAAAGCAGGCCGCTAGCAGGCCAGTCTCCGAGTGAGTGATTATGTGAAAATAAGTGACATTAAAAAGTGTTCTTTGAGACCCGCAAAAGTTAGTGGAACCTGAGGGAATCACGCTGCGAACACGAGGTCAGTCTTTGGTTTCCCAATTTGCTGTTCCACTTATAATTTTTACCTTTTTACTTTAATTGGTAGCTTTTTAATAGGTCAGTTGAATTTGTTAACATTATAGATATGAATTCATTGATAGGAAATAATGATGTCGATGATTTGTAAAAATCACTTATTACCAATATTGTCATATATATGTTTATTTTTGTGTATTTTCAACATCTCCACTAGACTAAAGTTAAATACAGTTTAAGTAACTTCCGAACCTCAATCAAAATAAAAAAATGTAGGGAAATTATAGGGCCACAATTAACATTTTGAACTGATTTGAACCAATTTATCCCACCCTTAGAACCAATGGTTGGTGCTATCAAAGAAGTTTACTCAGATAAGATTTAGGCCCTTATCTAAGGAATAATATTAAATTGAAATGAATTCGATATCCTATATCGAATTTGCTCATTAACGAACTTGACCGAGATTTTATGCCCTTAAATTTTATGTATCAATTTGAAAGTGATTGGTGTAAAATTACAGCAGTTGTAGTGTCCACAAGAAAGTGTTATAGATAGATAGCTAGGTAGATATTTAAACGTATAAATAAACTTTTAAACTGAAAGTAGGTGAGGGTGGTTCTAGGGGATGTGAGTGGTGAAGTCATGTTGAAATTTTCCTGAAGTCATGACATGGCACCAATTGCAGACCAGGAGGGCGGGAATGGGAGGGGTTTTTCCAAAAAGTAATTATTTCCTATAACTTTCTTAGTATATAAGATGTCAAACCTATTAAAATTTTATTTTATTTCTTTGATAAGGGCCTAAAAGTTAAGCGAGTTAAATTTTTTGATAGCACCAACTATTGGTCCTAGGGGTGGAAAAAAGTGTTTTCAAAATTCAGAAAATCATACCTCCCTTATGTTATGTATGTTAGTGGATGTGGGGGGTTTGTCCCCCCGTGTACCGCGTCCTTTCCAGAACTATTGTACTTTTAAATCCACTTATAGCTCGCCCTCTAGTCCCGTACTGTAGATAAAGTTCAGTAAGTTTTTGGGTGCGATGGTTCGATATTTGAATACCGCTGTGCATTATCGTTGCGCCCTATCGAAATGTCAAGTTTCATTCTTCAGTATTAAAAATTCGTTGACTTTAATGTTAAATATCTATATTATTGACACAAAAATTGAACTGTTTCGCATTTCTACTTTTCGAGCTGAAAGATGCAACGAATAGTAGATTATTATAAGCATGGATGTATTCAAGCTAAAATGTGCCAAGAGCTGAAAGTAATTCGGTGAAGGTGTTAAGTAACTTCTTATTAACAGTATGCAGTGAGTGGTATTTGACCCTTTATTAATTTTATATTATTTTTCTTTGTTTTAGATTCCCCAAAAAGGGATTGGCGATATGAGCACCTGTTACTATCGGTAAGTGTTTTTAAATATTATTAAGTAATTATGTAAGTCCAGTGTAAATTAAGGTTTCAGTTTCATATCAAAATGAAATATGGCGTTTGTGCATTCGCCTTTTCAGCCTGAAATTAGAGGAAACAAGAAAAAAAACAGTTGGTCCCCACGCGCGAAAGACGGAAAACTTCTGTGAGGAAGTTGATTGAATTTGTCATATTATATTTCAATATTAACACACTGCAATATTGAATTTAATACTTTTTTTAAGATAGCTTCTGTTTTGAAATCTTTTTAATGCAGATATTTCTCGTTTCTAAATAAGTGAATGATTTTAATTTATAACGGATATATTAAAAGGCCCTAAAAATATATTACGATAAGCATTCAAAGCTTTGCTAGGCGCTTAGAAGTAATCATTAAGTCAGAGTGCAGTTTGAGAGATAGTGGAAGCCAGGAAAAATAGTCAAACAAATACTGTCCAGGGTCCTGTATGTGTGTATTTATTTTGATAAGAATAAAAACAGGAAAATTATTTATAAGAATTTATATTCTATGAAGCATCTTCTATCTTCTACCTAGCTATTCTATCTTTTTTATCTATATTCTTTGAAGCATGTTAAAGATTGCATTTTTTAAAAAAAAAAACAATAATACTTAACTGACCGATTGAGATTTGATTGCAAAGTTATAAATTTAATAATATCTTGTTTTGCTATCATTTTTTTTTACCAAACATATCTGTAACTCTAACGGATTGAAAATTACATGGCTTGTTAGTCAAATGATTAATTTCCTCGTTAAAATAAACTCTTACAAATACAGTGACTTTGATACCTGTACCTAAATTAAATTATAAGATATTGGGCCAACTTTTTATAGTATTTTTTTACAGCATTTTAAATCAAACTTAGGTATTGAAAATGTAGTAGAGCAATGGTTCAAAAGAAATTTTTTTTTTACCTAAAATAATAATTGTTATTGAAAGATTAATTACAATAGTTAGTACGTGATGTCCTACAGCCAGGCCCTACAGGCATCACTGACGGCCTTTTTTTCCCTAGAATAGACGCACCTGTGGTACTTACTTGCTACGGGTTGCTTCAATTCCTATCTCCATCCGTTTTGATAATATAGTATAGCAATTACGAATAATGGAACAGTAAATTCGTACAAGCGATCGACACTACTATAGTTCTGTTTCCTGCCCCCTCAATTTGATTATCGTCTGTACTAAAGAAGGCATCGTTTCGTCTTTTTCAAGGTTTAATGCTACGCGATATGCAAGTTACTATTTTCATTTTCAAGAAAGTATATATTTTAGGCAATTATAATATTAGTTATTTTTTTTTAATTAACACTAAAAAACCACAATAAATCTGTAAAAGTTTAATTATATTAGGTAAGATATATTTATATTATACCAAGTATCTTGTTTTTTACTAGCAATAACAACATAGGTAGATAATTTATTTATCCCACCTTTATTTATCATATCGTACGTAGGAAGGTTTGAAATGATTATTATATTTTCATTTTAAAATGAAGTAATAAGTAATGTTGTGTATTTTTTTTAATAGATTTGCCTTATTAAATGAACATTGTATAAGGGTCTAATGTTCACAAGCATATAATAATAAAGGTCACTTACTTCGAGCAGTTCAGGGCCAATCACCTGCAATGGGTACCATGTCATGACTCCGAAAAATTTCGACATATCTTCGCGTTTCATATCCCTTAAATTCCAAACCACCCTCAGTTTAAAAGTTTATATATATCTATACCTAAATCTTGATCAAGTTCGTTAATGGGCCAAATTAGACCAAGGGCTGGTAAGGGGGGTTTTTTCGTGAAATTTTACTATAAGTTTCTTAGTTTATAAGATATCGATCTTTTTAAATTTTATATTATTCCTTAGATAAGAACCTAAACTTATCTTAGTAAACTTCTTTGATAGCACGAACCATTGATCCCAGGGATTGGAAAAAGTATTTTTTTAATTAAAAAAATCATTAGGCCCATGATCAAATCCGTTTGAAACATTAATCGTAGGCCAATAATTTCTCTACAACTTTTGTTTGAAACATTTTTTGATATGAGCAACCATTACGGCACAGCACAAAGAGGGCTTCAGTATACGTACTCTCGCTGCGCAAGGGTACGAAGGGCTGTTTTTTTTACAAACTGTTAGATGAGATAGAAATATCAAGATAGCAAGAGAGAGAAGAACTTTCGCGAAGAGGCCTTTTAATATAAGGCGGCACTCCTCCTAAAGATTTCCTTATATCGATTCACTAGTATTCGGTGGTAACGAGGCTGTGAAATTTTATTATAAACATTTTCTCGAATATTCTACAAGTGTAGTGTATTTACTTAGAACCTTCCAGGGGATTAATCTGTATCGATAATCAAATTTAATTTAAGTCAGTTTAATGTTTGAGACCGCTCAGCGTTCTGTTTCGCCGAGCTGTCAGCAGTCCCTTTGGGCTGTTGACCGCGCGACGCAAGGTACAAAATAAACTTTTTATAATATATTTTTTTTTTTCGTGCGACCGGTTTAGTTGATTTGGCTGATCAGGTATTAGTTACATTAATTTCTAATTTCTAATCGGCCAACCATCAAACTAATAGTCACCATTAACAGTGAATGTCGTTAAAGTTGGATTAGATATACCAGAAATATGATTTAATAGCTCCGAGCGTTGAACAGGCGCGGGTTTTGGAGTACCTAAAGTAAGAATGGAGTGGTTCAATAGCACGTTGTTAAAACTGGGACTGAAACACAACTCCTGTAGGAGGTATATAATACTCTGGATGTATTCAGACGCGAAATGAAGGTTCAGGCTATATTATTGCAAGCTGGCGCAACGGAAAATAAAATTCGCGATTGCGGCCGAATGCTTAAAAAAGCAATTTTTGCTAAAATGTCATCGAAGCGTTTTTATTTATTTTCTGTTTGGGGGGTTGGTTTACGCATGATAATGTGGAAATTCCAATTTGATGGACTAAATATTCGGTCCGATGTTGTATATTTCAAGGATAAAGACGGAAAGTTTCGCAAATTTCGGCGGACATGAAAGTGCGACTTGGAAAAGCAAAGTAAAGTGTTGCTGTGTATTTTAAATGTGAATGCAAAGTTTAGAAAGCGGTCTGACGAGACGGAAAGGACACTATAAAGCTGAGAGAAAGAGGCTATTAGCGAAATTGAGAAAAGCTCGCTTTTATAAAAAAGGCCACAGACAAACCTAACGGATGATATAAGTCTGTAACTTATGGGTAGAAAATATCCGATTTGAGAGGCAAATTTGAAAATTACACAAATGGAACCTTTTTTTCAAGAGAAAGAACGCAAAGCAGATTCTTGGTCACTATTTTTTTGGAGTTCGACGCGACAACAGCTGAGTTTTGACATTCGATCGACCTATACATTTTTGGATGATTGAAGCTGGCTTCAAGGAATATAGATAATCGCTAGAAGGGACGCTCGATGGAAGCTATATCTTCGAGAGTGCATATATAAGGACCGGCTAGCGGAGCTCGGACGCCTGAGAGAATATTCCGGGACCTTTTCTCGGAAATTTCCTTAAGGAAGTTTCTGGACCTCGAACTTTCCTTTAAGGTCGACTTGAGGAAAAAATCTTTTTGGAAGAGCTTCGATCAGCGGACAGTATAGACTAAATTTTTTGGAAAACTGAAGCTGGATTGGATGAGAAAGTGAGCTTCTTATGCTAATGACAGTTGAGTTCCAGAACGGAATTACTCGGGGACCTTCTTCTGCTGCTCGTGTCAACTAAGGGGAACCAGACCACGGGTCCCGTCGGGGAAAACGACTGCCCGTATGTGTGCAGTAACCCTTAATACTTGATTTATTGTAAATGTGATACTGTGATAATGTGTAAAGTTTCAGGGATACGCCCCGTTTTAAATATTGTTGTAAATAGTATCAAAATAAATATGTTCAACACATTCGAGTTGTTTTTATTTGATGGGAATTGATGAAAGGTAGAATTAATTTCCATGTTTAGCAACACATTTGAGATCTACCATTATAAACAATACATCTATTAGCATAGCAACGAAATTTCAAGTAACGTAACGTAGCAACGAATTAAATTCGAATATATTTTCTTTCCGAAATTAGTTGCTATGCATTTTTTATATTAATCTGAAAAAGACGACAAGATGGCCGTTAAAATGTTTTTCCGTGGGTTTAGAATAATGTAATACAGATTGCCTGTGGCTAGATAATTTCGAAATAACGTTTATAAAGTGCATAATAGTCGATATAGTTCATAATAGATAAAAGCAGGCCGCTAGCAGGCCAGTCTCCGAGTGAGTGATTATGTGAAAATAAGTGACATTAAAAAGTGTTCTTTGAGACCCGCAAAAGTTAGTGGAACCTGAGGGAATCACGCTGCGAACACGAGGTCAGTCTTTGGTTTCCCAATTTGCTGTTCCACTTATATTTTTTACCTTTTTACTTTAATTGGTAGCTTTTAATAGGTCAGTTGAATTTGTTAACATTATAGATATGAATTCATTGATAGGAAATAATGATGTCGATGATTTGTAAAAATCACTTATTACCAATATTGTCATATATATGTTTATTTTTGTGTATTTTCAACATCTCCACTAGACTAAAGTTAAATACAGTTTAAGTAACTTCCGAACCTCAATCAAAATAAAAAAATGTAGGGAAATTATAGGGCCACAATTAACATTTTGAACTGATTTGAACCAATTTATCCCACCCTTAGAACCAATGGTTGGTGCTATCAAAGAAGTTTACTCAGATAAGATTTAGGCCCTTATCTAAGGAATAATATTAAATTGAAATGAATTCGATATCCTATATCGAATTTGCTCATTAACGAACTTGACCGAGATTTTATGCCCTTAAATTTTATGTATCAATTTGAAAGTGATTGGTGTAAAATTACAGCACTTATAGTGTCCACAAGAAAGTGATATAGATAGATAGCTAGGTAGATATTTAAACTTATATATAAACTTTTAAACTGAAAGTAGGTGAGGGTGGTTCTAGGGGATGTGAGTGGTGAAGTCATGTTGAAATTTTCCGGAAGTCATGACATGGCACCAATTGCAGACCAGGGGGGCGGGAATGGGAGGGGTTTTTCCAAAAAGTAATTATTTCCTATAACTTTCTTAGTATATAAGATGTCAAACCTATTAAAATTTTATTTTATTTCTTTGATAAGGGCCTAAAAGTTAAGCGAGTTAAATTTTTTGATAGCACCAACTATTGGTCCTAGGGGTGGAAAAAAGTGTTTTCAAAATTCAGAAAATCATACCTCCCTTATGTTATGTATGTTAGTGGATGTGGGGGGTTTTTCCCCCCGTGTACCGCGTCCTTTCCAGAACTATTGTACTTTTTAAATCCACTTATAGCTCGCCCTCTAGTCCCGTACTGTAGATAAAGTTCAGTAAGTTTTTGGGTGCGATGGTTCGATATTTGAATACCGCTGTGCATTATCGTTGCGCCCTATCGAAATGTCAAGTTTCATTCAAGTTTCAAGTTTCAAGTAACTTCCGAACCTCAATCAAAATAAAAAAATGTAGGGAAATTATAGGGCCACAATTAACATTTTGAACTGATTTAAACCAATTTATCCCACCATTAGAACCAATGGTTGGTGCTATCAAAGAAGTTTACTCAGATAAGATTTAGGCCCTTATCTAAGGAATAATATTAAATTGAAATGAATTCGATATCCTATATCGAATTTGCTCATTAACGAACTTGACCGAGATTTTATGCCCTTAAATTTTATGTATCAATTTGAAAGTGATTGGTGTAAAATTACAGCACTTATAGTGTCCACAAGAAAGTGATATAGATAGATAGCTAGGTAGATATTTAAACTTATATATAAACTTTTAAACTGAAAGTAGGTGAGGGTGGTTCTAGGGGATGTGAGTGGTGAAGTCATGTTGAAATTTTCCGGAAGTCATGACATGGCACCAATTGCAGACCAGGAGGGCGGGAATGGGAGGGGTTTTTCCAAAAAGTAATTATTTCCTATAACTTTCTTAGTATATAAGATGTCAAACCTATTAAAATTTTATTTTATTTCTTTGATAAGGGCCTAAAAGTTAAGCGAGTTAAATTTTTTGATAGCACCAACTATTGGTCCTAGGGGTGGAAAAAAGTGTTTTCAAAATTCAGAAAATCATACCTCCCTTATGTTATGTATGTTAGTGGATGTGGGGGGTTTTTCCCCCCGTGTACCGCGTCCTTTCCAGAACTATTGTACTTTTTAAATCCACTTATAGCTCGCCCTCTAGTCCCGTACTGTAGATAAAGTTCAGTAAGTTTTTGGGTGCGATGGTTCGATATTTGAATACCGCTGTGCATTATCGTTGCGCCCTATCGAAATGTCAAGTTTCATTCAAGTTTCAAGTTTCAAGTAACTTCCGAACCTCAATCAAAATAAAAAAATGTAGGGAAATTATAGGGCCACAATTAACATTTTGAACTGATTTAAACCAATTTATCCCACCATTAGAACCAATGGTTGGTGCTATCAAAGAAGTTTACTCAGATAAGATTTAGGCCCTTATCTAAGGAATAATATTAAATTGAAATGAATTCGACATCCTATATCCTATATACTAAGAAAGTTTTAGCAAAATTTTACTTTTTAGAACACCCCTCTCCATTCCCGGCCTTCTGGTCCGATTTTGCTCATTAAAGAACTTTGATATAATAAGTTAGAAATAAAATAACATTTGGAGATTTGATGCCTAAAATGGTGTCCTTTGTTCACTTATGTAGGTCCACTTAATATTAACTCACACAGGGCAAAACAGGTTGCTTTGAGAGTAAATGGTTCCAGTATAGATATTAGAATTTTAAAGATGTATGTAATCTTTCTTTTTCTTTTGCTAAATATTCAATTTGAGTTTACCACCTCATCATGCCTTGATCTATATAAATGCCTAAATATTTGATGGAAACTGAAGTGGTGTAAAATTTATGATGAATTGAAAGAATATTATCATGACCTTGTACCTACCTATGTTTTTAAGTAGATGATTAGGAAAGCAATGGGTATGATGTCATGACTTCCTGGAAATTTGACATATCTTCGCATTTCATATCCCCTAGAACTAAAAACCAGCCTCTGATTAAAAGTTTAACTTTATGTATCTATCGATCTATATCACTTTCTTGTTAACACGACAACTACCGTAATATTCATCCAATCACTTTTAAATTGATACATAAAATTTTGAGTTCACAAAATCTCGGTCAAGTTCGTTAATGAACAAAATCAGACCAGGGGGCGGGAATGGGAGGGGTTTTTCAAAAAATTAAATTTTTGCAATAACTTTCTTGGTATATAGAATATAGAATTCATTAAAATTTTATTTTATTTCTTAGATAAGGGCCTAAATGTTAAGTTAGTTAATTTTTTTGATAGCGCCAACTATTGGTCCTAGGGGTGGAAAAAAATATTTTCAAAATTCAGAAAATAATACCTCCCTTAATAAGCACAGGATTTAATCTATTTAAAATGTCAATAAATTGTCTACAACTTTTTTTTAAAACAATCTTTGAAATGAGCAACTCTTACGGCACAGTGTTAAGAGAGATTCAGTATACGCACTCTCGCTGCGCAAGGGTACGGAGAGTTGAGGTGCGCGTGCTGCCGCGCGGGGAGCGGATCGCGCGGCAGCTCGCGCAATATTTGATACAAGTTCGTACAATTGGAGTTCGTCGATCCCCTACTTTGATCCGGTGAATTGTACCGGGTTATTTTTTAATATGAAAAAGGTACATTTGTAACTGTAATTTGCTCTACTACATTTCGATTTTTTTCCTCAATTAAATGACACAATAAATAAATAAATAATACGTCCCAACAGCCATGCTATCATATTTTCGACATTTAAATACCGCTGTGCATTATCGTTGTGCCCTATCGAAATGTCAAGTTTCATTCTTCAGTTTTAAAAATTCGTTGACTTTAATGTTAAATATCTATATTATTGACACAAAAATTGAACTCTTTTTCATTTCTACTTTTCGAGCTGAAAGATGCAACGAATAGTAGCTTATTAAGCATGGCTGTATAGAAGCTAAAATGTGCCAAGTGCTGAAAGTAATTCGGTGAAGGTGTTAATAACTTCTTATTGACAGTATGCAGTGAGTGGTATTTGACCCTTTATTAATTTTATATTATTTTTCTTTGTTTTAGATTCCCCAAAAAGGGATTGGCGATATGAGCACCTGTTACTATCGGTAAGTGTTTTTAAATATTATTAAGTAATTATGTAAGTCCAGTGTAAATTAAGGTTTCAGTTTCATATCAAAATGAAATATGGCGTTTGTGCATTCGCCTTTTCAGCCTGAAATTAGAGGAAACAAGAATAAAACAGTGTGGTCACCCCACGCGGGAATGACGGAAAACTTCTGTGAGGAAGTTGATTGAATTTGTCATATTATATTTCAAAATTTACCCACTGCCATTTGCATTCAGGAATGTTTTGATGCTCCATTTTATTTATATAAGAAGAAAATCAATGTGACAGCTCGGCGCAACGACGTCAACCGAATGAGTACTTAACCTCCATGCGAACAGACTAGTTTAACCGAACGAACGTGATGCATTCCGAGCTTGCACCGGATTTCGAACGTGTCTCAATTAAATTCATTTTTCTTTAAAGAGGTATTACTTAAAAACCCACATGTGAGCTGTTATGGGAGGTAGTATCAGACTTTGTCACCTACTAGGTTCCTGTAAAAGCATTGGTTTCGAAATTATGAGTCAAGACTTTAGTTGTATCAATTTCCTACTGCACAAACATTTATGACGTATAGCTAATTTATGTATAGATAATTAAAAAATATTTAGAAAGAGTGTAATATAAAACAAAAAAACCACCAGGTAAAATAACGTTTTTAAAATATTGTTAAATGCTTTTTTTTTTAAATAGCTTCTGTTTTGAAATCTTTTCATGCACATATTTCTCTTTCTAAATAAATGAATAATATTAATTTATAACGGATATATTAAGAGGCCCTAAAAATATATTGCGATAAGCATTCAAAACTTTGCTAGCCGCTTAGAAGTAATCATTATGTCCGAGTGCAGTTTGAGAGACAGTGGAAGCCAGGAAAAATAGTCAAATAAATACTGTGCAGGGTCCTGTATGTGTGTATTTATTTTGATTAGAATAAAAAACGGAAAATTATTTAAAAGAAATAGATTCTTTGAAAAAGAAATCATTATTACGTAAGTAACTGGTAGATTTGAGATTTGATTGCAAAGTTATAAATTTAAAAATATCTTGTTTTGCTATCATTTTCTTTACCAAACATATATGTAACTATAACGGATTGATTATTAGATTCAAATATTTTATTTCATTCTTTAAGTTTATTTCATTTATCTACTTTATTAAATTTTATAAGTTCAATTAGTTTATTATAATAGGTTATTTATTTTTTATATTATTTTTTGTATGAAATCATCCACTCATTCAGCTATTTCATCTCATTCAACTCTCATTCATAAAAATTTTATATAGTTTATTTTATTTATCTAGTTTATTTTATTTATCTAGTTTATTTTATTGATCTAAATCATATAATTTATAAGATCATCCAGGAATTTATTTTTTATATATTCATCTTCTGTATTTTTTTTTAATCAATCATTTATTTCTAATCGTTCAGCTTTTTCATCTCATTCATCTCAATCATTAGGTTATTTCATTCATGTAGTTTAATAATTTCATCCGCTGGTTCAGCTTTTTCATCTCATTCATCTCAATCATTAGGTTATTTCATTCATGTAGTTTAATAATTTCATCCGCTGGTTCAGCTTTTTTATCTCATACATCTCAATCATTTAGTTATTTCATTCATGTAGTTTAATAATTTCATTCGCTGGTTCAGCCTTTTCATCTCATTCATCTCAATCATTAGGTTATTTCATTCATGTAGTTTAATAATTTCATCCGCTGGTTCAGCTTTTTCATCTCATTCAACTCAATCATTAGGTTATTTCATTCATGTAGTTAAATAATTTCATCCGCTGGTTCAGCTTTTTCATCTCATTCATCTCAATCATTAGATTATTTCATTCATGTAGTTTAATAATTTCATCCGCTGGTTCAGCTTTTTCATCTCATTCATCTCAATCATTTAGTTATTTCATTCATGTAGTTAAATAATTTCATCCGCTGGTTCAGCTTTTTCATCTCATTCATCTCAATCATTAGGTTATTTCATTCATGTAGTTTAATAATTTCATCCGCTGGTTCCGCTTTTTCATCTCATTCATCTCAATCATTTAGTTATTTCATTCATGTAGTTAAATAATTTCATCCGCTGGTTCAGCTTTTTCATCTCATTCATCTCAATCATAAGGTTATTTCATTCATGTAGTTTAATAATTTCATCCGCTGGTTCAGCTTTTTCATCTCATTCATCTCAATCATTAGGTTATTTCATTCATGTAGTTAAATAATTTCATCCGCTGGTTCAGCTTTTTCATCTCATTCATCTCAATCATTAGGTTATTTCATTCATGTAGTTTAATAATTTCATCCGCTGGTTCAGCTTTTTCATCTCATTCATCTCAATCATTATGTTATTTCATTCATGTAGTTTAATAATTTCATCCGCTGGTTCAGCTTTTTCATCTCATTCATCTCAATCATTAGGTTATTTCATTCATGTAGTTTAATAATTTCATCCGCTGGTTCAGCCTTTTCATCTCATTCATCTCAATCATTAGGTTATTTCATTCATGTAGTTAAATAATTTCATCCGCTGGTTCAGCTTTTTCATCTCATTCATCTCAATCATTTAGTTATTTCATTCATGTAGTTAAATAATTTCATCTGCTGGTTCAGCTTTTTCATCTCATTCATCTCATCATTAGGTTATTTCATTCATGTAGTTTAATAATTTCATCCGCTGGTTCAGCTTTTTCATCTCATTCATCTCAATCATTAGGTTATTTCATTCATGTAGTTTAATAATTTCATCCGCTAGTTCAGCTTTTTCATCTCATTCATCTCAATCATTAGGTTATTTCATTCATGTAGTTTAATAATTTCATCCGCTGGTTCAGCTTTTTCATCTCATTCATCTCAATCATTTGGTTATTTCATTCATGTAGTTTAATAATTTCATCCCCTGGTTCAGCTTTTTCATCTCATTCATCTCAATCATTAGGTTATTTCATTCATGTAGTTTAATAATTTCATCCGCTGGTTCAGCTTTTTCATCTCATTCATCTCAATCATTTAGTTATTTCATTCATGTAGTTAAATAATTTCATCCGCTGGTTCAGCTTTTTCATCTCATTCATCTCAATCATTAGGTTATTTCATTCATGTAGTTAAATAATTTCATCCGCTGGTTCAGCTTTTTCATCTCATTCATCTCAATCATTAGGTTATTTCATTCATGTAGTTTAATAATTTCATCCGCTGGTTCAGCTTTTTCATCTCATTCATCTCAATCATTAGGTTATTTCATTCATGTAGTTTAATAATTTCATCCGCTGGTTCAGCTTTTTCATCTCATTCATCTCAATCATTTAGTTATTCCATTCATGTAGTTAAATAAATTCATCCGCTGGTTCAGCTTTTTCATCTCATTCATCTCAATCATTAGGTTATTTCATTCATGTAGTTTAATAATTTCAACCGCTGGTTCAGCTTTTTCATCTCATTCATCTCAATCATTAGGTTATTTCATTCATGTAGTTTAATAATTTCATCCGCTGGTTCAGCTTTTTTATCTCATACATCTCAATCATTTAGTTATTTCATTCATGTAGTTTAATAATTTCATTCGCTGGTTCAGCCTTTTCATCTCATTCATCTCAATCATTAGGTTATTTCATTCATGTAGTTTAATAATTTCATTCGCTGGTTCAGCCTTTTCATCTCATTCATCTCAATCATTAGGTTATTTCATTCATGTAGTTTAATAATTTCATCCGCTGGTTCAGCTTTTTTATCTCATACATCTCAATCATTTAGTTATTTCATTCATGTAGTTTAATAATTTCATTCGCTGGTTCAGCCTTTTCATCTCATTCATCTCAATCATTAGGTTATTTCATTCATGTAGTTTAATAATTTCAACCGCTGGTTCAGCTTTTTCATCTCATTCATCTCAATCATTAGGTTATTTCATTCATGTAGTTTAATAATTTCATCCGCTGGTTCAGCTTTTTCATCTCATTCATCTCAATCATTAGGTTATTTCATTCATGTAGTTTAATAATTTCATTCGCTGGTTCAGCCTTTTCATCTCATTCATCTCAATCATTAGGTTATTTCATTCATGTAGTTTAATAATTTCATCCGCTGGTTCAGCTTTTTTATCTCATACATCTCAATCATTTAGTTATTTCATTCATGTAGTTTAATAATTTCATTCGCTGGTTCAGCCTTTTCATCTCATTCATCTCAATCATTAGGTTATTTCATTCATGTAGTTTAATAATTTCAACCGCTGGTTCAGCTTTTTCATCTCATTCATCTCAATCATTAGGTTATTTCATTCATGTAGTTTAATAATTTCATCCGCTGGTTCAGCTTTTTCATCTCATTCATCTCAATCATTAGGTTATTTCATTCATGTAGTTTAATAATTTCATCCGCTGGTTCAGCTTTTTTATCTCATACATCTCAATCATTTAGTTATTTCATTCATGTAGTTTAATAATTTCATTCGCTGGTTCAGCCTTTTCATCTCATTCATCTCAATCATTAGGTTATTTCATTCATGTAGTTTAATAATTTCATCCGCTGGTTCAGCTTTTTTATCTCATTCAACTCAATCATTAGGTTATTTCATTCATGTAGTTAAATAATTTCATCCGCTGGTTCAGCTTTTTCATCTCATTCATCTCAATCATTAGATTATTTCATTCATGTAGTTTAATAATTTCATCCGCTGGTTCAGCTTTTTCATCTCATTCATCTCAATCATTTAGTTATTTCATTCATGTAGTTAAATAATTTCATCCGCTGGTTCAGCTTTTTCATCTCATTCATCTCAATCATTAGGTTATTTCATTCATGTAGTTTAATAATTTCATCCGCTGGTTCCGCTTTTTCATCTCATTCATCTCAATCATTTAGTTATTTCATTCATGTAGTTAAATAATTTCATCCGCTGGTTCAGCTTTTTCATCTCATTCATCTCAATCATAAGGTTATTTCATTCATGTAGTTTAATAATTTCATCCGCTGGTTCAGCTTTTTCATCTCATTCATCTCAATCATTAGGTTATTTCATTCATGTAGTTAAATAATTTCATCCGCTGGTTCAGCTTTTTCATCTCATTCATCTCAATCATTAGGTTATTTCATTCATGTAGTTTAATAATTTCATCCGCTGGTTCAGCTTTTTCATCTCATTCATCTCAATCATTAGGTTATTTCATTCATGTAGTTTAATAATTTCATCCGCTGGTTCAGCTTTTTCATCTCATTCATCTCAATCATTAGGTTATTTCATTCATGTAGTTTAATAATTTCATCCGCTGGTTCAGCCTTTTCATCTTATTCATCTCAATCATTAGGTTATTTCATTCATGTAGTTAAATAATTTCATCCGCTGGTTCAGCTTTTTCATCTCATTCATCTCAATCATTTAGTTATTTTATTCATGTAGTTAAATAATTTCATCTGCTGGTTCAGCTTTTTCATCTCATTCATCTCAATCATTAGGTTATTTCATTCATGTAGTTTAATAATTTCATCCGCTGGTTCAGCTTTTTCATCTCATTCATCTCAATCATTAGGTTATTTCATTCATGTAGTTAAATAATTTCATCTGCTGGTTCAGCTTTTTCAACTCATTCATCTCAATCATTAGGTTATTTCATTCATGTAGTTTAATAAATTCATCAGCTGGTTCAGCTTTTTCATCTCATTCATCTCAATCATTAGGTTATTTCATTCATGAAGTTTAATAATTTCATCCGCTGGTTCAGCTTTTTCATCTCATTCATCTCAATTATTAGGTTATTTCATTCATGTAGTTAAATAATTTCATCCGCTGGTTCAGCTTTTTCATCTCATTCATCTCAATCATTAGGTTATTTCATTCATGTAGTTTAATAATTTCATCCGCTGGTTCCGCTTTTTCATCTCATTCATCTCAATCATTTAGTTATTTCATTCATGTAGTTAAATAATTTCATCCGCTGGTTCAGCTTTTTCATCTCATTCATCTCAATCATTAGGTTATTTCATTCATGTAGTTAAATAATTTCATCCGCTGGTTCAGCTTTTTCATCTCATTCATCTCAATCATTAGGTTATTTCATTCATGTAGTTTAATAATTTCATCCGCTGGTTCAGCTTTTTCGTCTCATTCATCTCAATCATTAGGTTATTTCATTCATGTAGTTTAATAATTTCATCCGCTGGTTCAGCTTTTTCATCTCATTCATCTCAATCATTAGGTTATTTCATTTATGTAGTTTAATAATTTCATCCGCTGGTTCAGCCTTTTCATCTCATTCATCTCAATTATTAGGTTATTTCATTCATGTAGTTAAATAATTTCATCCGCTGGTTCAGCTTTTTCATCTCATTCATCTCAATCATTTAGTTATTTCATTCATGTAGTTAAATAATTTCATCTGCTGGTTCAGCTTTTTCATCTCATTCATCTCAATCATTAGGTTATTTCATTCATGTAGTTTAATAATTTCATCCGCTGGTTTAGCTTTTTCATCTCATTCATCTCAATCATTAGGTTATTTCATTCATGTAGTTAAAGAATTTCATCTGCTGGTTCAGCTTTTTCATCTCATTCATCTCAATCATTTAGTTATTTCATTCATGTAGTTAAATAATTTCATCCGCTGGTTCAGCTTTTTCATCTCATTCATCTCAATCATTAGGTTATTTCATTCATGTAGTTAAATAATTTCATCCGCTGGTTCAGCTTTTTCATCTCATTCATCTCAATCATTAGGTTATTTCATTCATGTAGTTTAATAATTTCATCCGCTGGTTCAGCTTTTTCATCTCATTCATCTCAATCATTAGGTTATTTCATTCATGTAGTTTAATAATTTCATCCGCTGGTTCCGCTTTTTCATCTCATTCATCTCAATCATTTAGTTATTTCATTCATGTAGGTAAATAATTTCATCCGTTGGTTCAGCTTTTTCATCTCATTCATCTCAATCATTTAGTTATTTCATTCATGTAGTTTAATAATTTCATCCGCTGGTTCAGCTTTTTCATCTCATTCATCTCAATCATTAGGTTATTTCATTCATGTAGTTAAATAATTTCATCCGCTGGTTCAGCTTTTTCATCTCATTCATCTCAATCATTAGGTTATTTCATTCATGTAGTTTAATAATTTCATCCGCTGGTTCAGCTTTTTCATCTCATTCATCTCAATCATTTAGTTATTTCATTCATGTAGTTTAATAATTTCATCTGCTGGTTCAGCTTTTTCATCTCATTCATCTCGATCATTAGGTTATTTCATTCATGTAGTTTAATAATTTCATCCGCTGGTTCAGCCTTTTCATCTCATTCATCTCAATCATTAGGTTATTTCATTCATGTAGTTAAATAATTTCATCCGCTGGTTTAGCTTTTTCATCTCATTCATCTCAATCATTTAGTTATTTCATTCATGTAGTTAAATAATTTCATCCGCTGGTTCAGCTTTTTCATCTCATTCATCTCAATCATTAGGTTATTTCATTCATGTAGTTTAATAATTTCATCCGCTGGTTCAGCTTTTTCATCTCATTCATCTCAATCATTAGGTTATTTCATTCATGTAGTTAAATAATTTCATCCGCTGGTTCAGCTTTTTCATCTCATTCATCTCAATCATTAGGTTATTTCATTCATGTAGTTTAATTATTTCATCCGCTGGTTCAGCTTTTTCATATCAATCATTTAGTTATTTTATTCATGTAGTTAAATAATTTCATCCGCTGGTTCAGCTTTTTCATCTCATTCATCTCAATCGTTTAGTTAATTTCATTCATGTAGTTTAATAATTTCATCCGCTGGTTCAGCTTTTTCATCTCATTCATCTAAATCATTAGGTTATTTCATTCATGTAGTTTAATAATTTCATCCGCTGGTTCAGCTTTTTCATCTCATTCATCTCAATCATTAGGTTATTTCATTCATGTAGTTTAATAATTTCATCCGCTGGTTCAGCGTTTTCATCTCATTCATCTCAATCATTAGGTTATTTCATTCATGTAGTTTAATAATTTCATCCGCTCTTTCAGCTTTTTCATCTCAATCTCTCAATCATTTAGTTATTTCATTCATGTATAATAATAATTTCATCCGCTCTTTCAGCTTTTTATCTTATTCATTTCAATAATTTAGTTATTTCATTCATGTAGTTTAATAATTTCATCCGCTGGTTCAGCTTTTTTATCTCAATCATTTAGTTAATTTCATTCATTTAGTCATTAAAATGCAATCAGTAAAATATAATAAAATTATATGATGGTTTAATACAACACTAATGCAGGTTTATCGGCTGTTTCCCCGCTGGCCTCCCTTGATTTCCCCTAAATGCCCTGTTGCGGTCAAAATGGAATTCTGTCCAGGGTACTACTGACTCTTAACAAATGGTGCGAATTCGGTCATTAGGTGAATTCTGATTCTGCATCTGTGGCCTTGACACCGTTACGGCGTACGGCAACAGCTAAGAGCTCACTACAAAGACATTATTGGTAATCCTTTTACTATTTTCACATACAATTTATGAAATTTGAATAAGCAATTATATAAAAAAAATGCTTAAAGAAATCGTCGTTAAATATATCATTTATTATTTATTTATTATTAACAGATGGTGTCAATTCGTTTATTGGGTGAATTCTGATTACGTGTCGATCGTTAATGGCCTTGACACCGTTACGGCGTATGGCAACAGCTGAGCGCTCACAACAAATACATTATTAGTTTAGTGATCCTTTTACTTTTTTTACATATAGTTTATGAATTATGAATAAGAAATTATTTAAAAAAAATGCATAAATAAATCACCGCCAAATATTATCATTTATTTAAACATTTTGTTAGTCTGGTTTTTTTAATTATTTATTTTTCAGTTTGCTTTCCTCGGACCCAAATTTGTAAGTTTTTGCTTCGGATTTTTTTAAAAAAAAAATCTATTATTCCTGTCTAATTGTATAATTTCCCTAATATTTAATTTCAATCAAGGTTAGCGCATTGACCGTGCTAATTGTATGAGTGCAACTAACTTGATATGTTATTAAATTGACCCACAGGTGGCGCGCTGGTGTTGAATTAAGCGCACACTACCGTTTAATGACTCCTGTATCTATAGGCAAGAAATTTACAGTTTGACAATTATTCCTTTATTATTTTTCCTAATTCCCCGATATGTTCTATAAAGAGATAAATCCAACTACCCTTGGATTTATCTCTTTTCTCCCTACATATAACTGATAAAACGTTCGTTAGTAAATTGTGTCAGTTATCAAATCACGGTCTCTACCCTATATGTTCGCTATACTCAATTTTATCATAGCGCTCGTGTAAATTTCCTTTTTGCTCGCAGGCGCTCGTTAAGGCCTCGCTTGCGACCGAGCTTGTGAGAAGAGAGATTTTATGTTATCATGATTACAAATTTTTTACCCAGTAACCATGACGAATTTTGTATCCGGAATGGTCTTGAAACACGGTGTCTACATAATTTGAATTGAAATAAAACAACTCGGCTATGCTACCACATCCAAGGGCGGATACAGGGGGGATGTCGTTCAATTCGTAATTTATTATCACAATTTTAGAGGTGTGGATATTTCACTACAAAATTTGTGTACTAATTTTCGATCGATTTCTCTTTAAGGCATCACTTTCGAGCGGACATTGCTAATTGTCCCGACATGTGTACAGATGACAATTCAGCCTTTTTGGATGGAAATAATGTAGGTTACTATATTATTACTATACATCTAATTACTTCGTACAGGCAGGGTATTAGGTTGACTTTTTTACAAATCGATTACCGTTTACTCAAGGCTCATGCCCAGGGATTGGGCGTGTACTGAGTGCGTCATTGATTACCCCTATAAAACATTCAATAATTTTGCAAACAAGGTCTACGACGATTCGTAACATTTAAGGTCAAGCCCAAGTCCTCTCTCTACCGCGCGTTGAAAAAGTCAAGAAACAGTCCTAATGGACACGTTGAAATAAAAGAACGTTGAACGTTGTTAAGTAGTATTTTAAAATACCAATTTCCAACTTTACCGACTTGAAGGTTTGTTTAAAATTATATCTTGTAAATATTTTCTCGAAATATTTCTACAATCAGCGAGTGATATAAACTCAAAATACAAATATATTTATTTTAGTGAGAATAGTAGTGCTTATAGATATTAAACAAAAACATATTCATCCTTACACTCATTAATATACCACGACACAATCTTTCGCGCATGCGATTATTCTAAACACCAGGCCTACAAAACTTGAATTCCTATAGCAATTTAAATTTTGCAACAACTTAGCAAATTATAATAATTTACAACATCCATAGGAACTCATAGTGTCTCGTTTTTTTGTTAATTTTATTGAATTTGTGTAATTCAGTTTAAAAAGTGTAATATTCACACTTCTGAATGCTGTTAAAGCTTTTATATATTATTATAAAACACAATATAAATATTATACAAAACAAGGGAACAACAGTCGGTAAGATGTAAAATTGTTTTTTTCAATATTAAGTCAGATTATGGTTGACATATCTGATAATATGAAATACCCCTATTATTTAATGTCTTATTTGTTTTTACCATTTGTGATTATTATTTCATTTATTTTTACATAGGCGCTTATTGTAAAAGAAATAGTTAATAAACCGTATTTTTTTTTAATCTTTTAGGCATAATTTATTCTATAATAAATAAAATAGCATGTCAATGTAGTAACCATTTTATGTGTTCATCTTTCAAAACACCGGCACACTAATAAATTATACGTCACACTATCAACCGTGTAATATTTTTGTTTTCGTTATCGATAGAAAAAACATATACCTACCAAAGCTATAGCAGCTTCCGTTCGGCCGAAGACGCCAAGGACGTTTTCTCCGTGAGCGACGCACGAAAACCTCTGCGGATTGTGTTCCTGGACGTCAAACCCATGAGGTACCCGCCCCGCCCTCCGGCCTCCTACAACAAGGTGGCGCCCACTACTCTCAATGGAGCCTTCACCAAAAATTATGTCATCAGCAATGACGTGGTTTATGAGAATATTAAACCGGTGCTTATGGTACTCGGGTGATAATTGATTTTTGTTTTTCTCTTCTTTCAATTATTTATTGGAAATCCATCCAAATTTCGGGACGTTCTGTAACATTTTCAATAGTAACTTTTGTCGCCTCTAAATATCGTCTCGAGTTAACATTAAAATAATTTAGCATAGATTGGTATATAGATAACTACACAAAGTATATCTACCTAAGTTATAACACAATATTATAAGTTATTTATTTAACAAATCATGATTTTGGATTGCTTCTGAAAGTTATACCTACTTACATACTTGTTATTACCTGTTATCGTGAAACTGGGGAGCTTTAGTTACATTTCTAGACCCATGGCTGCTAAAAAGGTAGGTATTCTATTTACTACCTCCTTAGTGAGCTGCTACTGATCAAAGGATAATTTCAATAAGCCGTTTGTTTATCGATTATATGTTTTTACTTGGCGAAAAGTAAATATTATTGACTCCGTAGGATCTTTATATGAAATAAATAAATTTGTATCAAAATTATTTTATTATAATCATTGGAACAATGATACGACACTTAGCGCTTACACACACATAATCCCTTCATACAAAAGCCTGTTCTGAACTGCTGAAGAGTATATTTTAAACACATAAATAAATTCACAAACACATAAAGGTATGTAATATAAAATATTCCGGCCACTCCCACAGAATACCACAATCCCACAACCCCACTCCCCACAGAATCCCACCACACATCTTTCCCACAGAATACCTATTCACTATTATTATTATTATTATATTTATTAATTGTATAATTTTGAATTTAGCGTTCCACGGCGTGCGTTTATTTAATTATCAGATGGCACAACGGTTTTATTGAAACATTGGTTATTTAATATTTACATTATATTATATTACATTACATAGTTAGCAGCTGAAGACACTTTACTTTGTGTAACTGATTGCATTATATTAAAAAAAAGACATGTACTGACTGTTTTTATAAAAAATAATAAATGAATAAATAAATAAATAAATATTTTTATCGTTTACCTAGGTTGCCCATTTCAATTCGCTCATCAATTACTTGGGTTCTACTGTGTCAGGAGGTGGGGGGGTACTATTGGAAACTAACAGACGGGTTTTTTTTACTACGTGTGTAAAAAATAATACAGCAACACCTGACATGGTCCACCCTGAATCAACAGTCTTTTCGTGGTGTCGCCACCATGTCGAAAGAATTGCAGTATTCTTAGGAGAACGGTGCTGAGGCAAACTTTATAGTTTAATTTGAAGCTCTTCTATAATCGAAGTTCGTTCGTCTAGCAGCTCAGGATATCTAAAGGACACACAGGCAGCAATAAATTTCCATAGCATCGATACGCTGTATGTTTTTCCTCGTATGATCTAAGTTTCTGCGTCATTTAGAAAAATTGGAAAAACCTAACCTCTAACCAGGCGTACTTAGTGGTTTTGACTAAATCATATATATTTTCCTAAATTTTCGACTTGTTTAGTTTAGTTTTTATATGTTGTTGTTAACTTTGCAAAAAATATTAATAAAAACTGTGCGGTTGTTTGCAATGTTAATAAGACTGACGAGAGATTAATTTTAATCCGAAGTGCAGATTCTCTGTGCTCTGTGATACAAAAATATATTTTTAATTTTAAATCAGGGTTATGGGCGTCCTCCCCCTGACCAGACCGGCTCCGAGGATGAACCAGCTGATCTGGACATCGCCGGCCATGGTTTACTCGGCTTTGGCCTTCACGGCCGTGTTGGCCTACGTGGTTTACGTGTCCTGGCACAGAGTCCAGATCGTTCGTTCCGCCGAGGGTCGCTTTGAAGAGGCAGTCATCGGGTACCTCTTCACCGTTTACCTCTTCTCCACTATTCTCATCCCCATCATGTGGTACGAAACTAGGAAGGTCGCAAACGTCCTTAACAAATGGGCCGATTTTGAGGTACCTATATATTTATTTGTATTGATTATTGTATTATTATTTACTTAAATGATCTAATTAGAAATTTGAGGCTATTAAAAAAGCACGATTACTTTATGACACTTATAATAAACTTAAATAAATAATGCCAGTCTTGAGTAAGGCACACATATTAGGTCTCCTGCAGGCTGATCCAAAGATGCAATTTGAAATTTAAGGATATTGAAAAAAAAACGTGATTAGGTACATCATGACGGGTATAGACTACCTACATTCACTTCCTCCCAATCTCCTCCTCTAACCAGTATTTATAATCAAGGTTTTTATCAAAAGGTCCACCTATATATTTTAATTTATAATATTTCTTTATTTGGAGTATTATATAGGTAATCAATAATAAGTCGTATTCAATCATAAAAATAATGTTAGGTATATGTTTAGTAGTTGGTTCAAGACGTGTTGGCTTGAGACTTCAATGTCAGTTTCGGTTAGTATATTGACTATGGGTACGTCACTTCTACGGCGGACCGTGCCTAAAACGAGACACTGAAAAGCGAGACATTTGGAAACTGCATTTATACTATTCCCATAAAAGCTTTTAAAACGGCCAAGGCTAGCTTTCCGAAAGGTAATCAATTTTCAAACGCTGAATTTGTCCACCAGGAACTCTACCATAAAGTTGCTGGACACCCGCTGCCATTGGATCTCCACAGAAAAGCCCTCGTGATCTCCATCCTCATCCCCATTCTGTCGACGGCGTCCGTCTTTATAACCCACATCACGATGGTTCATTTCAAGCTGATCCAGGTCCTGCCGTACATCTTTCTCGAAATCCTCACATATCAGCTCGGGGGCTATTGGTATCTTCTGTGCGAGTGCCTCAGTGTATCTGCTAATGTTCTCGCAGAGAATTTTCAACAGGTAAAGCATTGCTTTAATAAATTTCCCAGAAGACAGGGTTGCGACACTGGCAAATATTTTAATCCGTTGACTTTATTACTTATCGAAGTTTTACAGACGTGACATTACAAAATTGACGCATAATAGAGAATTTGAAGGATGTAAAAAAAAGATCTATTTCGAACGTTATCGAATTGTGCGGTATTTATGATTATTTATGTTTCAAAATGCCATGTTTCAAAAATTAAAAACAAAATACTATCAGGCCTCTGCTGTAAGAAGGTATTCACGTTATTCTGTGAGATATTACAACCAAAGGTGCCAACTTCAAAGTACGTTACGCATCGTTGGATCCCTTTGCGCTGTGTCAAGACCGAGAGGAACCGCTTCAAAGAGGCAAGGAGACGAATCTTCAGGCGTTTCGGTCAATTAGGCCATTCATTTTGAGACGTTCTAAGCCCGCCTTACAAATTTATTTATGGCTGCAACTGATAGACCATTGGCTCTCAAATAGTTTTAAACGTTAACAAAATAGGAAGAAAAATTTATGTTTGTGTAAGTTGATGTCAGATGTAATTAATTTAAGTACTTTTAGTTTTGATCGAAATAATGCAGAAAAATACTGCTTGCGGAATAAATCATCCATCTTATTATGTCTACACTTAGTCATTTTATCCTCGTCTTACTCTGGTTGTTTCATTTAAAATGTTGGATAAAAATCAAAACCACTCTTGCATAGAGCGGATAGTTTCGTTATGTTCAGTAAATTTATTTATTCAATACTAGTTGTTCAACCCCGGACTTCGCCCGGGTTGGCAGGTAGGCCCTGTAGGTTCATTCGCCGCGTGACGACTTGTGCCTGCGGCACTTGGGATTCTAAATTCTCTAAATTACTCACTCGGGCACTCTAAATTAATAATGCATAGTAGGTGACAAAGAACCAATTTATGAATTTCGATTTTTATTTTCGAGTGGCTGTCAATCGTTTTCGAATTGCTGTCAAAAAGCGTTCTAGACTGAGTTCATATTGCCATAAAATAAATATAAAAAATACATAATTTTGCTTTTCCTAACGCCATGTGACTTGATGCTAGGGCCATATTATTTTTACTGCTATATATTCGTAATTGTGTTTTCTAGTCTTAATTAAAATCAGGATATAAATTTGTCCTCACGGGTATTTTTATAATCAATAACTGGGCTTTTAGCTTAATTAACTCTATGCGCGCATACACGCGCGGATTACGCTAGCTGACTGCCCCTAAGAGCTGAATGTACTGAAAATGTTAAAACCCCTTGATAGTTGTGCCTGATCCTTGCCTAGGCGCTGAAGCACATCGGCCCGGCGAGCATCGTGGCCGAGTACCGCGCCCTCTGGCTGCGCCTGAGCAAGTTGAGCCGCGACCTGGGAGTCGCCAACTGCTACACCTTCACCTGCTGCAACTTATATCTCTTCCTCATCATCACCCTCTCCATCTACGGATTGCTCAGCCAGATATCGGATGGGTTCGGCGTCAAGGATATTGGCCTGGCCGTGACGGCGTGCTGCAGCATCTGTCTGCTTTTCGTCATCTGCGATGAGGCCCACCACGCCTCCTCACATAATGTAAATATTTATTTATTTATTTTTTTTAAACCACCTACAATTGAGTGCAAAATAACCATTTTGAATTAAGTCGGTTACTAAATATTTATTTTTGTAAAAAAAATCTTAGGTGCGAACAAACTTTCAGAAGAAGCTTCTGATGGTGGAGTTGTCCTGGATGAACTCGGACGCGCAGACAGAGGTCAACATGTTCCTGAGGGCCACGGAAATGAACCCCTCGCATATTAGCCTCGGGGGCTTCTTTGACGTCAACAGAAATCTTTTCAAGTCTGAAAGTGTAATTTTTTAAATGTCTGCTGCGGACGCCTGTTTTTGATCCAAAGCCGTCCGGAGTTGCTGGCCGGATTTAACCCGCAGGTTTTCGAACCCGGGAGGGTTCCAAATCCTGCGATTAGTGAACCGGATTTCCTCAACAATGTCTATCGATCACACACGCGCTCAATTATAGATTTACGCGATGTTATATGCCTGTAAAACACTCGTTCAACATACATATAAAACACGGCAAATTCAAAATGAAACGTTGTTTATATCTTCATTTAAAAATATTTACGGTAAACGAGCTTTGCAATGATACCATTCTTTTTTAATAATTAGCCAAGATCTTTAATAAAAACTAATATTAAATCTAAAAAAATTAAATATGAAGTTAGAAATATTTGCTATGAAATCTCACAAAAACACTCTCATTAATTGTTTGTAGACTTGACGTGTTAATTATTGTTTTAAAATGTTATTATAATTATACTTAATTTTTGTTTGTAATTTACTACTAAGCGATAAAAATGTATATCAATGTATGTGTATATTTATATTGTGTACATGTAAAATACAGAATAAAATAATTTGAACATATTTCACAATTAGTATTATCTGGTTTCCAGCAGATAAGCCTTGGGCTTGGCTGGTACACAAAATAAAATAAATGTTAATTTGTTGAATACACCAAATAAATAAATAAATAAATGCATAGCCTCGCCTCACATGGCTTCCCCAAAAATACAAGTCATACGATGATATTATTGCAACTTTTTATTAACCTATAAAAAAAACATATGTTGGCCTATTTGTCATTGGCGATGTTTGTTGACGGCGGGTCTAGTCTGAGCTGTCAATCGACAATCGACTCGAATGTGACATCACTTATCCGCGGTCGCGCGACGCCCCGACTGCACAATATAAGCTTACTAGCTGACCCGGCCACGCGTTGCTGTGGCTAAAGTTTTTGTTATATTACATTATAGTAAACAATCTAAGAGGAACAATAAGAGAACATCAGTCACGGAGTCCACTATGCTTTTTCACACAGATGGTATTTGTAAAAAAATATGGTGATCTCCTTATTTGACTTTCTACTACTATAACCCTTTAGTACAATGAAATTATTTACGAACAAAGACGACAATGATGATGTTGGTATACAAATTCACTGGATTGAGATTGATTTGAAGGGGAAGTACGTTGAACACAATTAATTAAAATGTTCTTACACTTGATACTAAGAAGAAATCAATAGGTAAAAAATAAAAATTTATCAGATTTATTATTTCCATTTAATTTTATAACAAATATAAGTATATTACAGTATAATACAGTAAATAACATGTGACGCTTAAACTCATGAATGAGGTAGGCAAGGGTAGTCTTAAACTTTTAAACATTAATATCTTTTTTTTTGAATTATAAATACTTTCAATTTCAATTTAATTTAACACCAATCGGTGCACAATGTTTTTGGTTAACCTGTCTTTAGCTAACACAAATAGATTCGACGGTTTCCCAACACGTGAACACGCAACATATAGTTGCCCATGAGAAAAACATGGATTTTCCAAATCTAAACCACAAATGGACATTGTTTGACCTTGAGATTTATTTATAGACATGGCGAAAGCTAAACGAATTGGAAACTGTAGCCTTTTGAAGGGTATGGTAGAATCTGATGGTATCATCGGAATACGTGGCAGCAGGACCACTTTTCCTTTAAACTTCCCAGCCAAAATGGTTGCTTCAAGAATGTTTCCGGTGATCTTTTTGATGACCAAACGCGTACCGTTACATAATTGAGGTGGATTCAAATTACGGAGGAGAATAATAGGGGAACCAATCTTTAATCGAAGATTATGTGGTGGCATTCCAGGGATATCTAATGAATTTAAAAATTCAATCGGAAAATTTACACTTTCATTTTCATCAACAACAGTATCGATTGATTTAAAAGACATCAGATCGCCTGGTAACAACTGTTGTATCTGGAAGTTAATTTCGTCAACATCAACGTTTTTGGCTGCCAAAATCGCCCGTTGACTAAGCCATTCATGATTCAAATAATTATTCTGTATATCCGGGAAAATACTCTGAATCAATTCAGTTTTATCCTGAACAACAGTGCAAAAATTGTCTGGTAGTTTAATGCATTGCGTATTTGGTTGCAGTTTTATTTTACCGTTCCCAATATCTAGTAGTTGTTCGGAAAATATTAGTGCTGATGGATCATTTTGCAATTGTACTCGCATATTTATGGTCAATCGAAGTGTTTCAACACTTCGCCATAAGAATGATTGTTTCAAACATGCATTAATCTCATTCGCGAAAGTAGAGCGAGGTATAACCGGTAAGGTCTGCCGGAAGTCACCAGACAAAAGTAAGATAGCACCACCGAAAAGTTTATTATTGCTGTTTAAATCTTGCATAGTTCTGTTTAATGCTTCAAGTGAATATTTGTGTGCCATTGTGCACTCATCCCAAATTATTATAGAACTCTTCCGCAACACTGCAGCTATTCCACTATTCTTTTTGATGTTACACATTGCATCTGGTTTATTATGAACGTCCAATGGCAGCTTGAATGTTGAATGTGCTGTTCGCCCACCATCCAGTAAAGTAGCCGCAATGCCTGACGATGCTAATGCTAATGCGATGTTTTTGTTGCGACCGTATTTTGGCAAGAATCAACGATATTAAAAATGTCTTACCGGTTCCACCGGGTGCATCCAAGAAAAAAAAACCGCCATGTTCAGCAGCAACAGCCAGCATAATCCGATCATAAATAATTTTTTGTTCTGCTGTCAGTAATGGTTCACTGTTCATGATAATTGTTGCTAAACTTCCATGGTCATATTGATTTTCTCGTTGTAAATCGGTATTGACTAAGTCGGTGGCTGGACGATTAGGTGATGGCATACCATAATGATTAAGTGGTAAATTTGAAATAAGAACACATAAATCCTCGATCAAGACCAATGCTTCATTGTACATCTCTGGTGTATAATCTATGTTTTGGCATTGATTTGTTTGTCTAATTCGGTGCAAGATGTCTTCTGTCATACAATTTTTATATTTTTCCCACAAAGTTTGTGCTTGCGAGGGATAACATGTCGCCAAAATAATTGCAAACAACTGACGAATGTTATTCGGTGTTGATGTCAACGCAGCATCAGCAAGCGTTAAGTCCCAATGGTTATCGTCTTCTAGCAATTGCAGTTCACGACATGCATCCTGGTATGTATTGAATACTCGACCATTAGCTGTTCGTAAAAATTCAAAAGACGTTGGTCCGGGAACATTCACCAATAACAAACGTAAATAGAAGCACTCACGTTGCTTTGGATGTACCGTGTAAAGTCTCCCCAATGTCTTAGCTTTGAATATGCCTGTAATGGAAGGATGTGGTTTTCCTTGTTTCCGTGGCTCCCATTTTTTACTGGATTTGTTCCATGTGAAATAACGTGGAACATCACCATACACCAATGTCTTCGCGAATTGGCCAAAAACATCAGGTTTTTGACACAATGTAAAAAATTCAGTTAGAGTCGTTTTCGGAGCTTCGAACGCTCTTTGGAGAAATTTTCTTCAGTGAAGTATACACGTTGACCGTTTTCAAGATGTATTGCCAGATGTTGGACAGCAGGATCTCTTTCGTGGATGGGAAAGCTGAGAATATGCCAAATAGCTTCATTGCTGCTAATGTATCTGCCCATTTGGTATCGTGCTATTTCATCATTTTTATTTATGTTTTTTACTTCAAATATGGCCAAATCACTGCCTTTGTTTACATATTTACAAATATACTTAATTGATTTAACAGAACTGCAAAGCTCAACATTGATATGAGCTTTGTAAGTTTTTGAAAGTAGTGGTGAGTATGGTACCACCCACTGATTATCAAACTCAACTTGATTTGGAAAGTTCGGCAGTCGCATTGTAAATGTGTGGCCACCATTCTCAGTACTTCTGCGGCGATACATTGGATAACCATCAATATCCGTGATCGTGTCATTCGTATGCGGCTTTGGGAAGTTTTTTTTACATTTTCCATTTTCCATGCACGGTGACGTCATGTTGAAAACACCGCATGGCCCATGGATCATGTGTTTGGTGACAATATCAAATAATTCTTGATCAATTAATGGGTCTGGAATTTCGGCTGAAATTATTTGATCGATTTCTTCAGGACGGATTCTATCTTTAAGCCAAACCAAAATGTGGGCATGAGGCAAACCTCGCTTTTGCCACTCTATCGTATACAGCCAACAACGTGTGATACCAAAAATTGTATATTTAACAATAAAATCAATTAAGGATTTCAATTTTTGTTTAAACACACGTGCAGTTAAATCATGACGATGAATGGCTTGTTGTCCTGGCAATAGTAAAGTTTGTATCTCTTCCCAATTCGGATTACATGTGAATGTAATAAATAAATCCGGTCGGCCGTAATGACGTACGTAAGTCATCGCATCTTGTATGTATTCCTGCATGTTCCGTGGACTGCCGATGTAGCTTGAAGGTAAAATGAAAGCATTACCGATGTCATTGGGATTTAAATTTCCATCGATGTTTCCAGCAACAGCATCTCGTAAGTGAATATATTATTCCGATCGTAGTTTTGACGTTTGCGTTTTGACGTTTGCCGCTCGCGTTGTTGAGGTTAGATTTTTTCGGTGGCATTTGACTGAAAATAATAATTTTCTTGTTCTTATGATATTCTCTTGAAGACGTTCGTTACACTGTTCTTGAGATTCTTGTGCATGACCTGCTGTCCTGATTCTTTGAGCTGGATTTCTTGATTCAATTTGTTCTGCCAACTGATGGGCTTTTTTAATACTTTTGCGTCGAATAACTGTCACTGTCAAATAATAACAGACATTAGCGCCATCAACCCAGTCGAAAGGTATCGACATCTGTCAGTTTTATGACTGCCAAATAATAACAGACAAATAATTAGCGATAAATTAAAATTGCGACTATAATTTGAGATTTAAACTATCCTATCTCTCAAGTGCACATCGAACTGCACATGGTGTTCAAATTTTATTATAATCGGTTAAGTGGTTCAGCCGTCCATTGAGGACAAACATTGTGACACGAGATTTATATATATTAAGATTAGCGTGACAAAACTATTTTGTACTAATAAATCCACTTTTTACAATTGACAGCTTTTAAAATTCATTTCATCGTTTGGTTTTCTATCAGGGCAACTAAATATTACCCAATACCATCATTTTATGATGTACGAAATAAAATAATAATATAAAAAAATATTTTAAAGATGGTATAATAATATAAGAAGTAGACATTCAAAAAACCGGATTCTAGCATGAAGAGTTAATATGCAACATATGCTTCATTACACGGTCTTCTCGAAATAAGTTTTAATCTATGCTGTTACGCACATTTTTAATTTTTGTTAATAATTTAATGATGGTCTTATTTATTTGTTAGGATGATGTATGTTTATAGTGACTTTATTTGACATTAGATTGATGGTTGTCAGTTTTAAAGTTTTACACGACCATGATAAATTGCTAGACGATCAATCTCTTGGTCAGTAAAGACGTTTGTCTCATAAATATATTATATCGCTATTAATATCACTTTTTTTTTTGTAGCACCAACCTTTAATGAGCCCTCTGTATGCAGCATAACGAAGAATTCTATGCGCGGCAGCAGGAATCCATATTGGAATATGGAAAAAAATGTTCAGGTGATTCTTTTGAAAGGCCATTCGTTGTGGTTTGCAGAAAATAAAAAAATAGCGTAAGACAACGGGTAAAATTCGTATATTATGTATTCTATTTATTAATAGAATATTGAGTAGTCACAGACTTACATACAATTGCAATTTCTGTAGCGCTAAAAACGTCCTTACGATATCATAAACAAAAAATGGAAAATATGACTCAGCGCGCCTTATCAGCGCTGCTAAAGATGGCCAATTAAAAAACGCGGTAGAAGTAAATGATTACACTTTGAGGTGTCGCCACACCCCACGTGCCACACCCCACGTGCCACACCCCACGTGCCACACCCCACGTGCCACACCCCACGTGCCACACCCATGTGCCCGGGGCTATAGTCTACGTTTTCACTTACTTCAATTAATGCTCTAACTTATGGCATATGAATGCATTAGAAATTAAGGCGAAGCCAAAGGATAAACATTAATTTCGACTCATTTAGACCCTTTGTTATTATGGAAACATTTAGAAACCATTGGATATTTAATAATAAAAAAAATATGTTTAGATACCTTGTTCTTATGTCGTCGACATAGTAAAAGTAGATTTTTTTAATTTAATTATATTTCTGAGAGATTTAATAAATGAGAAACTGCTAATAGTTCTTTTTTAGTTGAATCGCTCTCTTATAAAAGACATTAGAGGCTTAGGAAAAAAGTAATTGAAAGGAAAATAAAGGTTTTAATACTTAGTAAAGTTAGGTTTTTAATTTCTATATTAAGAAGCTGTAATTAAATAAAATCCAACAATTGCTTTCTGACCGCGCAAAGATTAAAATCTGACGCCATACAAAAATAAAGAGTTTTGTCTCGCTAAGGAGCTCACAGTGGGTCAGTCACGGCGGCGAAGGAAAGAGATACCGCTTACTGTTTGAGTCGATTTTCGAGCGCCGATCGGCAGTCAGACTAAGCTTGCGAGAAGTGTTGCGTTGCCTCAAGCATCGATTTTCGATTTTTTAGTTTGAACTTCAACCGTCCTAAAAACGTTAAGGCATGTGAATATTTTAAGATAGCAAATGTTTGCTGTCAATATTTATTTCACTAAGTCCGTTAGTACGAGAACTAACATACCTACTTCATATGCTAATCTAGATAAAATATGATATTAATAGTCATATAAGTACGCTGGTCACTTTTGATTATAAAATCGTATGTGCACACTTTCAGCTGATAAAAGAAGCTATATATAATCATTAAATATGTGAATTATGTTTTCCTTCAGCTGCTGGCGACAATGGTGACATACCTAGTGGTTTTGCTGCAATTCCAGATCAGTATTCCAGATGATACGGGTATGCCCTCAGGAGACAGGAATGTGACCGCATTCTCATCTCCCTTATATTGAACCTTCAAAATAGTCGGTAGTGGTAGTCAGGTGGTTAGGCGTTGGATTATTGACACAGAATACGAATTACAATGATCTCGGCTTCTAATCCGGTCATACCATTTTTAACGCTTTATTGCACAGGCACATTTGGCCTAGTTGAGTAGGGCCCAAAATTACCTAGGTCATAGCAATTCTTTTTTGAAAAAAAAAGTATTATGAAGAGGTTAGATTGTAAATAAATAGTCAAAGAGCTCAAAAATAAAAATGGGCAATATTTGCGCTTATTTGCTTATGTTTGACGACAAAAAAAAAAAAAATTCGACGAGACTTTAATTTCTTGATATTTGACATAGGTACATAATATTACTTCACATACACACACTATATACTATACACTTCTACAATTACATTGTGTTAATATCTATCCCATCACAGAACAGCAATCCACCATCCACCATAGCAATAAACAAAAATATGAATTTGTTGTAATGTTATTAAATTAATGTTGGCAGCGATCTTGTAGTAGTGTCGCAAGAATACTTACAGAGTATATACCATTTGTATGTAATGCATAGACGCCGTTTGTTGGAAGAACAGTTTCACAGAAGTTTTGGGAAATATAGTTTTCCAAAGGAAGTTCAGAGGATTAACTATTTCCTGTAAAGCACCAGATTTATAGATATAGCCTTTATCGTTCTGGATAACCGTTAGTCGGGTTTTTCACTTAGTCCCGTATTCAGGGAGATTATTTCCTGGATAAGTTCAGGGCCTTACGTTCCTTACAGCAAAGAGTTTGGAATATTATAATATTCAATAATCTAATGATAATCTAATGTTATAATAATCAATCTGACCTAACCTAGTTTGTATTCTTGCGCGGCGCAAAATAAATACTTTCATTTGAATATCTTAAGCATTAATTAAAGAAAACAATATATTCGCCTTTTCAGGTTAAACACACGTCTGTTGAAACATCGTATTACATAATTGTATATTAATTTAATAGATACAAAAATTACGAGTAATCGGTACCTGATATTGACTTTTTTTATTTCAAATTCAAAAACCGTTTAACACGAATACGGAATAAAAATGTACAAATGTAAAAATGTTAGTACTTTGTTTTTAATTAGTCCTAGTGGCCCAATGGGGAAAAAAATATATGTACTTAACAATATTTTCAAAATAGCTTTTGTGAAATACTCGTACCTTAATATTATACTATTTTATGGTAAAATACGTCAATAGTTGATATCGCAATACGCGAAAGAGAAATACGAGGGACTTAAAAAATATTTTAATCTAGCAAAAACCAAATATAATATTAAAAATAGTTTAAATACGTTAGAAAATATGATTATTTGCTCGATAATTGATGTTGATGATCCTCGGTGAACTTTTTCCCCTGAAAATGTAAGAATGGTTGATTGTAAGTGTAATACACCAAAATGAAAATTAAATATAAGTAAATAATAGAAAATAAAATTGAAAATCTTTTATCATTGTTACAAAAAATAGAATTGTAGAGTTTTTTGGAAATATTTTACTTTTTTAGACTTTTTTAGATACAATTTTAAATAATTACTTTAGGGAATAATAAAAATGTGTCAGTAGTATGATTTTTATTCTGCACACAATATTATCGATCCTAATGCCACTGCCTCAATGTGAGTGCTGAGTATAGAGGCATAAAAACGAAAATGTTATAATGAATGTTAGTAAGAATAAAGCGGTCTGTCGAATATATATCGTATAATCTCGTAATGTCAAATGTCATTTTATACTCATTTTTGATACACTCTAGTTGCTTTACTTAATTAAAATTCTGAACAAAATTAACCTGCTTAGATCGGATAGTTTTGTAGGCTTCTGTGAATTACTTAATCAATTACAAAAAAGTACATGTTTTTATTTTTCTACACTCCCGTATATACAGGGTGTCCCAAGGTCAATCCCAATAAAAAAAAACAGCTAATAGGTCCTACGATTCCTAGTGTTATTTGTTAAGAAACTATATCAAAATTCAAAGAAATACAACGTTAAAGTTTCTATTCTCAATCATGTAAAGCAGCTATTTTTCAATGGCTCCTCCCTCGGATAACTACGCCACTGGGTCACTGCGCCGCGGACAGTCAAAATCGAGGTTAATGACCTGCCGCGTTGTTCGAAACGCCCTATTAGGGCGGAGCTAAATGATGCCACTGGTCGAACAGAGGTCGGTCTAAGAAGAAGGGATAACTCCTTACCCCTTCTGTGGGATTGTAAGAGGGATGCCATTGGTCGACAGATAATATTGATTATCGATTGATAAGATCGATTTACACCAATTTTATTACAAAAATAATCAATTTGGTGATGAAAAATTTTCGCATTTTGTTTCATAATTTCTTACTCTTAATAGGGAACTTAAACACCCCCTAAAGTTTGTGGGACACCCTGTGTAAAGAGAAGTTTAAATATGAATTCATATGTATTTTTACGGATACTCGTGTACGATAAAGATGTACCTACTTGTCACGCTGAGGAGCTTGGAGAAATGGTGACGCAGCCGGCGTGGGTGGTAGAGGTGTGTTCACGGGATCTAAAGGTTCCACAGAGCTCAAAATGGACTGGGATTGGGTGTCACTGCATTTGGAAAAAAAAATATATTGATTTGATAGATGGCGGTCGAACATTCTATGATGACCAGAGACAGAAAGGAGTCAGGAAAAAAGAATATAACATCTAAAAATCATAAAACAGAAAAATGGATGTTGCCGTTGTCCCAATCACAATTTGTTTATTGCTTTCAGTGCTTCTGTACTTACTGTTTAATAAAAAGATTGAATAGATTTGAATTGAATTGATTACAAGAGACTAATCGCCCGCCTTGATAGAACTGCACTTTTATATTTTATAACATTTTATATTTTTTCGAAATTTTCCCTCAGCTCAAAAATAAATATAATTATTTTCAGCGGAAGTCAAAACCGTATATTTAAATAAAGATTTTTATAAACGATATATCGCACTAACGGTGGATTATTATAAAATTATCCATAATTCTCTTCTTCTAATTGAATCACTTTCCTCTTCTTCTCAATTTATTCTTCTTTTTATTTTTTCTCACTAATATCATTATGGAATTGTAAATTAAGATGATTTGGAAAACTTAATTTATGTATAAACGTTTAAAAACTTACTGAAAATTACAGGCGACTCGAAAAAAAATTAAATTTGAGGTTAAGCGATTTATGTGAAATATATTGTATTTGAGTAAAATAAATAAAAAAAATACTCTCCCAGAAAACCGACGAAATCAATTTGATAGAAGTAGGTACATTTTTTCTTTATGGCTCAAGGTTTATGGCCAGACCCTGCGGGCTGCATTGACGGTGCTTTAGACCAAAGGTGTCCAAACTACGGCCCGCGGGCCAAACCCGGCCCGGCAGGCGATTTTATCCGGCCCGCCAAGGATTTTGAAAAATTTCGTTGCAAATTTCGTTAAAGCAATTGGCTGGTAAATTTATTTCTATGTATGGCACTTCCTATATGTGCGAATAAACTTTTTCCAGGATGAAGTATCTGAAATCTAAATATAGGGCAAATTTATCGGATGATCATTTGCAATCATTGCTAATAATTGGTGTTTCCGATTTGAATCCCAACTTTGAAGAAACTCTCCAGGAAAAAACACAGATCCACCATTCCCGTTAAAAATTGCATGAAATAATTTTATAATAATATAATTTAGACATGTTTGTTTAGTATTGTTATATCTGTAATTTACTATAAAAAAAAATTATAGTATATATATGTGGCAACAATAAAAAAATCAATGCTGCTTTACTTGTAATAAGGTTTTTTAATTCACATATTTATAATGCTTGGCCCCCGCTAATGAATTTAAATACCAAACTGGCCCTCGCAGCAAAAAGTTTGGACGCCTCTGCTTTAGACTCCTAAACGACACGTCTCTGCGGCTTGTGATGGGGACAATATGTTCAATAGAGAAGTAATAATAAAAGTACTTTACAATATTTGTTAACTCCATAAATGGTAAGTAATGAAGAACATAACCAAATATAATAAGTATAGGATAGTACAAGTAGAAGAAAAGACGCGCCAACTTGAATATTAGTTGTTGATGAGACGAGGGAAAAACCTACAAAACGAAACCTGCACAGACAACTTCGTGTGTTGAGATAATCAGGTATGAAAAGCACACTTTCCTGCACAGAGTGCTAGCAGGGCAGGTCACGTGATCCTCGCGCTGATGACCCCGGCGGTTCCAACCCCTTTCGGAGAAATGCGAATACTTCCTTGGAGCGATTCGTCTGACGGACCTCCCAGGACAAGGACCACATTGCTGGTCCGTTCCATTTTTTTCGTCGACTTTCTTCATTCTATTTATAGCGTCGCCACCGACCTATATGCAGAATGTATGCACCATAGATATGAAGTAGTAAAAAAATTTGTACAATAATAATAGAGAATGAAGTATATTATTTTATAAAATATTTTTAATTTTTACATTTATATAAATGTAAAGTACCTAGTATTTTATTTATTTATTTAATTCTTGCAAATGTTACAAAAATAATGTTAAATACAAAATATTCTGCCTAACTAGGATGTCGCTCCTCTAAGGAAGACGTTCTATTTATTAATTAAAAAGTTTTGTTGAAAAGAAAAAGATTCGCTTACAATACAATACAATATGTTGTACAATCCGATTGGCCATATAAAAAATTGGGCATGCCAAAACAATATTTTAATAATATTTTTAACCTAGCTATAAATTTACTAATGCATTCAAATACAATCTATAAATTTACTAATGCATTAAGGTTGTATGTTGTAAGTCTTAGTACTTTTAAGCAAGAATATTGCTAATCATTTGATACTGCGGATGTATTATTTGATATGGATGAGGCGTTACGATTTGATTCGACGTAAAGCGAGGCGAAACAGTGTTCTTTTTTGAGGTGACGCGGTCAGCAACCCCTTCCAGTTAAAAAACACTATGAACCTCACATTGACGCATCCATACTGAATAAGTAATACATCCATGTTTAGGCACATTTTTGGAATGATGTGCATTGTGTCGAATCTATGTATGTATGTTTTTAAAATTAAATCAAGTTGTTTTAAACATGAATAATCATGGCATATTTGTTGGAATATATAAAGTTGGTGTTTGAAAATATTCTCGATAGGTACCCTAATCTACAAACTGGCCAACTCTACTTTGGAGGCAAAAGCGATTTTGAAATAAGTTGGATTTTTAGACTATCCATAAAAGAATCAACTCCCTAAATATTAAATAATCAACGATAAACTACATACATAAATCAGCTAACTCCAACCGAAATCTTGCAATGACAGCGCCGCCATTTTGTACGTATAGAATCCTATACATATAAGTAGGTATACGCTGTGTGTTCAAAAAGTAAGGTGACTTTTCAAATTTCGCGGGCTACGTCCGTTCGATCCTCGATTTTATTTTGTTATGTTGGTACACATGTTTTTAAAATTGACATTTGAGCAACACCTTGACATTTGACTGAACTTGGCGTGTTTTTTCGAGGTTGGTCATTGGTGTCTTCTCGGCCTTCTTGGACGAGTTCATACCACTTGTAAACGTTTTTTTTACTTTAGTAGACTCACCGTATGCCACTGTCAACATTTCAAGAGTTTTAGAGCACTTGATTCCATTTTTTACACAAAATTTAATGCAAACCCTTTGATCCATGTTTTTCGACAGTAGAAAATCGCCGAGCACGCAAAACACTTCTAACCTTAATGCCTCTCAGAAACAAACCAAAAATGCTATATATACTCTTGAAAATTTTCACAGATGTTAAAAACAAGTGTACCAACATAACAAAAAAAAATCGAGGATCGAACGGACGTAGCCCGCGAAATTTGAAAAGTCACCTTACTTTTTGAAAACACCTCGTAGACTCGTAGAAGTGTGTTTTGTTTGAGGCGCTACAGGGATCCAGAGCTGACAAAACTACGATTATATGAGGGTTAAGGTATCAGACATTCGCATCTATGTAGCAACTAAAAGTAAAAACACTACACTACAAATAATAAGCTTCCACGGAAAGTCAGCACTGAATAATGTAATGTGTATAATGGTGGAGCCGTTACTTTTAGATAGGAAAGCTATCTATTGTAATGGGTACCATGTCATTGACTTCTGGAAAATTACGACATATCTTCGCGTTCACATGCCCTAGAATCCAAACAACTCTTACGGCACAGTATAAAGAGAGATTCAGTATACGCACTCTCGCTGCGCAAGGGTACGGCGTGGCGGCAGTTCGTGCAATTGATACAAGTTCGTACAACTGGAGTTCGCCTGTCCCCTACTTTGATCCAACGAAATCTACCTTCGCCTTCTAGCGTGTCGAATGGGATTTTTGTATATTATTTACTTGTATATTGTTAACTCTCGGTTGACAAGAGCTCTGCACGCCCACAGAGGACTTGGAGTTCGGTTTCACGACGGTAAACCGCTTGGTCGATTCTGTAGATGTGCAGGTCGATGTGATCATGGAAGACGAGCCAACTGCCATGTAGGATGCTCGGGGAAGGTCGGAGAAGGTCACCAGCGTCGATGACTCCGACGGATTCAGGGAGTGCGTCGATCTGAATACAGAAAAAACCAATTCGTCAGCCTCACAAAACTAGCTAATTTTATGTGCAACATATTTTCGTAACCGATTACCTTCAATATAAAAATTGTGCAATAGTTGCAAATATTTTTTCTAAAGGTTAGTACCGTTCGTTTTACTGTCAACAAAAACGAAGGCGAATTAAAAAAAACAGGATATAGTAGCTAATATATCCTGTTTTTTTTTAAATTGGATGGATTGGAGCTCATAAAGAATAAGTTGGATACATACTATTAAAAGGAATTTTATAATTTAATATTTTTCCTAATAATTTAATAAATATACAGAGTGTTCCAGAGTACAGGTGTACTTAAGGTCACTGGCGTATTGTTTTATAGGCGCGGCATTACCCCTTCAAAAGAGACGCGTGAAAGAGAAAGCAAATTTGGCAGATGTAAAAAACGTCAACTCGCAGTTCGAGATCTATTTCGAACATTATCGAATTGTGCGGTGTTTACGATAATCTACATTTCAAAATGCCAATTGTGTGTTAAAAACGTCACAATACTATTTAGCAAAGAAATTTTAAACTAGTGCGCGTTCAACCAAATGAAAAGTCACTTTTGAAGAGCAAAATAGTATATTATGCCAAGTCTATATAACTTTATAACTTAATGCTTACACCTATTGTAAATTCAACTCGAATAATGTTAGTATGATATCAAAGATATGTACTACCTCGAAGGAGAGTAAGGGGTGGAATGCGCTGTAAAGCTCGTCGGTGACCTCGATGACCTCGAAAACGTCAAAGGCCTGGAAGGCGTTTCGGGGACGCAGTGGGACACGGTTCCAGATGAGCAAGGCGACGTGTAACATGGCGAACGCGATGGTCTGGATTGGTTCTTGAGCAGCAAGAGACTACTTGAAGGCCTGTAGTTCAAAATATACATTTATACTGTGATGGGTTTCCACCAACTAAAAGCTGCTAAAAAGTAAATCTTTAAATTATTAAGAGCCATAACGCACTCGAATTGCATTTTATGCATGTTTTTGAGGTCTACTCCCAAGATAGCTTTTCATACCAGGCATATATAAAAATATAATTAGATTACTGAACATTTTTCTAGCAAACCTTTTAACTGGTTTTTTAAATAAATAATCCTATGTTTAAATAAAAAAATATTGAAATTGTTGTTTTATTTTTTAATATTCTCATAACCCAAACTACATATGTGACGCAAGCCCAATTTATACATAAAAATGTCCCCAATAAATTTCTACAGAAAACCTTAAACTTAGATTTTTTTAATTGCCTTATATTTTTAATATAAATACAAAACTGTTAAATGTTTATTTTTTGATGTTGTCGACGGATGCTTGAAGTGCACGTGTACGATACCATATATGCAAAGGTCGAATTTTAAGGTCACCTCACGATAATCTTAATACGCGAAGAGAACTTTGTAACCCATTAAATCATATTGAAACCGGAGGAGTGTGAGATTTGGCATAGTTAAAATTTATATGGAGAAGGAGTGCAGAAAGCTAAAAGTAGTCTATAATATGTCTTACAAATACATTAAATATTAAATTAAATAAAACATTCATATTACTGACAGCCGATTAATCGTATAAAATGTTTATTGCGTGAGAAATAGCATGTTGTTGGCCACGCTATAAAACTGCTATATATGACAGAAAATCCAAATTTCTTTGGTTCTATACCGAAGAGGTCAAAAGACGCAGGACACAAGCAACTCCGGTTAATATCGGGTTATAGGGCTAAAGTAGAAACAGAGAAAAGCGCCATCGAAACTAGGCCAGGGTAAGCTCAGCGCCTCGCCTATACTCAAACTATAATTTTTCAAGGTTCATTTTTATTTATTTATTTTTAAACTAGGAAAATAACACCCATAAACATTACCGCTTTATATTGGTATCTACTCGTATATTAGATAAATATTTTTTTTAGTAAATATAATAAAAATCACCTCGATCTGTTATAGTCATTTTCGTATAGCACCCGTCTGCTTGCGTTCCGATTGGAACATTCTGAAACACATGCAGGGGCGGATGGGGGATAGTAGCTTCTCTGCGGGCCGTTTTGGTGCGTCGATTCGATCTTGCAATAACTTGGGCTGTCAGAAGACACATTGTAATACATTTACAATATTGTATTTGTTTTGTAAAAATGGTATTCAGATTATAATGTACTTAAGTAGGTATAACCTTTTAAAAGAAAGACTGGCCGTGTAATATGAGAAGTTGATGCCATGTTCTATATTTATTTATTTAATTAATGTTTAAATAACACATATACATAGTGACAATTTAATGGAAAATACATTGGTTAACAACTTTAGTCCACTACAGGCACCTCCAATTTAACATCTATATTTAAATTATCATACATGATAAATTATGACCATTTTTCGTACACATTTTTTTTTATTAAAAAAAAAGCTCAGCTTAATTAAATCTAATGTAATCAAACAAATTAATATTAAACTTAGCACCCAGTTAGGTAAGTGCTAATTATTTCATAATAATTATTCTTTGAAATAAAATAAATAAATATATAAGCGAACTAACCTAACGTAACTGGTATTTTAAAATATTAAGGTACTACTGGTTACAATAGTTCAAGAGAACAGTGAAAATTATAAGCGTTAAAAAAATCTTTGCGTTTTATTATGAAAAATTATTAACGTGTATTTATATAGAATGTGGTATAATATGGTGGAGAAAAGAAACAACCCTAATATGTGAAATAACAGCTCAAAATAAGCATATTATATTTATTAAATTTGTTTCTTTGCTTTAATGCTTTTGGTAGGTATGTTATTATTATGATAACTTACAAAAAGATCTTTTTGAGGCAATCGCGTAAGCCGCTATTTTCTCCTCTGCTCGCCTCACAAGGCCGTTGAAAATTTTCTGGAAACATTCCTGGCTTTGGCTCCCGGAAGACTCCGTATCTGTTATCGCACATCAGAAAAGTTATAATTTTAGTGCTTTTCCCATTTCAGAGACCGTGTTATCTGCTATTAGCAGTCCGCCGACATTTTTTTGACCCGCGGTAAAGCAGCCAACTAAAAGATGCTAAACTGTGTCAATTGGCTTTATTCGTCAATTGGTAAAAATATATTGAATTTTAAAGCTGTTGCTTCTCATCAATACGAATTGGGAAAGTGCTACAACAAAGTCGCTTTAAACAAGTGTTGACTTGAAATCATGGTATACGGCAGTTATTTCAACGAGTTAGGCTACATTACAGGGTAAATATTTAATTAAATGTGCTAATTACTTTTTTTAAATAATTGCTATGATCTAGGTCATAAACAATTATTTTGGGCCCTACTCAACTAGGTGAAATGTGCCTAGAGTCAGGGGAGATGGTGGTAATGAAGCGTTAAAAATGGTATGACCATGTGCGGATTCAAAACCGCTACATTTGGGTCAATAGTTTAACGCCTTAACCACTAGATTACCATGATCTCATGGTCCATGGTTTGAACTGGGTTATAGACGTATTTATTTTATAGAGAACAAAATGTTTAATACGTTTCGTATACAAATAAAATGATTTTTACGACGTTAAACAATGGCGAATTAATGAAAATTTTGATTCGAAGCTCTTATTCGTTAATATGGAAATTAATAGTTTATATCAATATCAACAATGGATTTGGCAAAGATATTGCAAGATTAAAATGAATATTTTATCAACGATCTCTCCACCTGAAGATTATCTTGATTTGATAGTGGCGTATCTTAAACGCCATTCTCATAGGTTCATCCCGTATCCTAAATGACATTCTTAGCAATAATAAACACGGAATAACCCCTTTTTGATGTCCCGGCAACCTTCGACGACCAAAAGTCCTAACAAGATGACCAGGCAAAGGACTGTCACGGCACCAGTGGCTAACCATGAAAGGAAGGGGAAAGTGTCTGATCTTCTGATCCGACCTGCATCCGCGGCATCAAGAGATACCCCATACGTGACGACATTGACAGCCTGCCTGTCGAATCAAATTATAAACTAGGATAAATCATTTTTTTATACTACATCAAATGATTATCTATTATTGAATTATTCTCATATTGCATTAGAATATTTTTAATGTTTTATTTTTTTATTTATTTAATTCTTCAAAATGATTACAGCTATATAAAAAGACAGTTACATAAAAATACATTAATTAACAACCTAAGTCGACTACGCGCATCTTCAATTGTACACATTATGTTTAACAGAATGAATTAGCTTCTATATTTATATATATGAGTAATATAATTTGATGAACTATATATAAAAAAAAAAATGGTAGAATTAAGTGTTCAAGCCGAGATTTCTAATAAAATAGTATACTTTTTACAGTTCTAGTACCGCATTGAAGTTACCTATTGAACTTACCAATCCACGTCATCGATCGTCGTTGGATACTTCCTGCATGTCAAAAAGCCCTCGTACTCAGCATATTCTAGAAATTTGGTTTCCGGGGCACTCAGAGACGAAATCATTCCGTCATTATTAACCTGAAAAGAACTAAAATTAAAAACTATTATTTTATAAAGTCTGTATCATATGAAAAAAAATATTACTGTAAACGTTATCATTCAAATGTCGAGTGACAATTTGTAATGAGCATGTTTGCTATTATTGCAAAATCATTATGTTTTATTATTCGCGGGTGTCATTCGCGTTCCAGCGATAAAGTAAATATCGATGAATATACAGGATGTCCCATTCTCGAAGACTTAGTTTTTTTTTTGTGAAAGAATGATATAAAAAAATGCGAAAAAGAAACATCCCCAAAATTAATTATATTTTTTAAAAGATTGTGTTTATTCGGTCAGCGCGCGAATTCCGAAGCCGGGCCGATCGATTATAGTCTTGGCGCCGTTACGGCCTACGGCGACAGTTAAGCTTTCACACAAACACAATATTACATGATCCTTTTACTACTTTGATGGAAAGTTTTCTTTTTTTTTCTCGGTATAGATGATAATTTTTTATATAGTTTCCTTACAAATGACACTAGAAATCGCAGGACCTATTTATTAGCTGTTTTTCTATCGCGAATGTGAATCATTTCTTACTTATAAAATGGGTTACACAAAACTCCACTTAAATTTTTGGGAATGGTCTTGGGACACCCTGTATACGAAGATGAAGCGATGGTTATACAACAGTTGTATGCACAGGATCAGCCGCTCTCAAGTTAATCACACTATGTCGAATAATAAGGTGTAATTTCTTAACAACACCAAATATTTGGTGTTTAGTTTAAATGTTATTATTCTATGTATTTATTGTTTAATTACCTCTATTATTAATTGTATTAAAGGTTTTTATGTACTATTTTTTTTATGTATATAAAAATAATAATTAAAAAAAAACCACGCTAGCTGTACAAACAAAATGGTTGTTTTTATTGTTTAATTTAGTACCTAGTTATTTATCTTTGGCATACAGTCTGAACCAACTTGCCTTTCGTCCGCAGTCGGCAAAGTTTCGTCCAGCATCAGCCACACGACCGAAGGCTGCCGCTTTTCTGGTCTTCGCTGGTAGAGGCAGGTCACGTTCACCGACGAATTCTCCAGTTCCATCTCTCTGTACAGCCCTGACAGGCTGGCTGTCCTGCTCGACAGCGTACTGTGGGAATCTGTAACTGATGGTGTAATCATTACAAATAAAAAACGCACGAGTTAACAATACAATCTCTCATCAAAACGGTAATAGTAATAAAACAATCTGGTAGTGTGACTTGAGTTTACCTGCATTGATACCGCCTCGATTTCATGAGATAAATATTAGAATATTTTTTACCTAACTGCAGAACGAATGAAAGAAAAATTGTAATAATAATTCGTTGCACACAAATTAATTTTATTTGCATACGATTATTATTAGTATAAACAATTTCTTTTAGATTTGTATACCAAAACAAAATTTTCAAGCAGATATTTAAAACGTTTAAAAAAAGTACCAAAACGAAAAATCGCTTCTAAGTATTTTAGCTACTTTTATATTTTTTACTCGAGAAATTAGTTTTTTAGTTAACATTTTAAATAAACCCGTCAGAACACGGCTAGATAAAGGACTTGAAGAGTATATATACTAAGAGGCCGTATATTTTAAACACTATTTTAAATAATATATTCCACTCAACAAGTGTCATTGGATTTTAATGAAAGCAATTCAAAACAAAAAAATCTTACCTTTACACAGAGTTTGCACAGGAAGAGCATTTAAATCTTGCAGCTCGCTATCGACCGCAATAAACCCGACGGTGCCTTTTAGGTTTTTCGAATGTACTCCTAAAAAATTCTGGAAAATTATAAATGTTATAGTTTCATCTTTCATTGGCGCGGTAGTTTCAATCACGCTAATCTCGATAACCACCAATTGATGGAATTCAAAGGGATTTTACTATTTTATAGAGCATCATTCATGGCAGCTTTAGGTTTAAACCCCAGGGGCGGACAGGTTTTTGATTCATTCATAATCTTTAAAAAAATGTCTCTAAAACTATTGAATTTTAAAAGGAAGTTTTTTTTATAAAAATATTCACAGTTTCGGGTGATCCAGCTCATAATATATTTATTTTCATTCTCTGTTTCAGAAAAAAGTACTAGTGATCTGAATCATAATCATTACGTTATATAAATCATCAAATCGTTTTATTTTGTTGTCTTCAAGTCAGCATCGCCATTGTTTCGAGTCGGAAACTAGTCACGAAGGAAATGTTATTACGGAGGCATAAAATGAATATTTAAACAAACAAAAAACAAAATTCTCTCTAGTACATAAAGAAAAATCGATTTAAAATTGAATAATTAACTTTTTATTTTCACCTTTAAGTCATCGCATGCCCCTCCCACATGGAAATCATTCAGGCAAAATGACTGCTCGGCATCATTGTTCTGACGGGCTTTGAGGCTTTCCAGGTTTTCTATTTTTAATGACAATCAGATTAATTTTGGTTTTTTATTATTATGTTTTAAATAATTTTGTAATTTAGTGGAATATTTCGAGAGCATTTCCATAGGTTGGATGTAAAATAATTCTCTTGTGGCTTATACCACTGCATAATAAATGAATAAAAATCAATAAACCGTATTAGCATATTATTATTAATAGCAGCAGTACTATATAAGTGTATAAAATGATCGAATAACGTGTTATTTATCCGTAAGCGATATTTTATCACATATAACTTATGTAAGTTACTGTCGGTGACAATAATAACAGCAATGCAATTTTCTTTTCGATCCGCGAAACAGATAAACAGCCTTTCATAAATAAATAAATAATTATAAACGGGTGAGGCGGACAAAAGAATACTCATAAAATTTGCTTTAAAACATTTTTTTTTCTGTGTTTGCCTTGCGGTTCTGACTATACTAAAAGGTTTTACGAGTCGGGAAGAACTCACAACATATGACCAGCATATCGTGTTTTGGTTTTATTTAAGGAGTTGCATTCTAGTATTTTTTTTTTAATTTGTTTTAAGAAGAAACCATTAGTTGATTAGAAATCCTTTTTTTTTATTTAAAAATATTATAAACAACACAATTCAATTTTAAAACTCACTCTAAAGTATTTGTAAAGGGTACAATACGCTTACAATATATTAAGTTGAGTGTTTACAATAAAAGCGAAAAAAATATATGAGTAGAAAATAAAAAACTATCACTAATTACGGCGAGAGATGAAAATGAAATGAAGTCTTACGTTCATTGTTGTCAACGCAAGGTCTCCCTTGGTCGGGGACCTCTGCGTCAGCGACTTCTACGAGGATATTATTTGGAATTGTGACGTCATCATCATTAGATTCTTCCTCATTCGGTATATAAGGTTTTTCTTCCCCTTCGAGTTTATTTTCGGGAACGTCTGATTCGCTTATGACCAATTTGGGTCTTCCATTTGTCGAGTAATAAATGTTCGGATCGTGTCTTATCTGGAATGTTATCAATTTTTGATATTAAGCGAGTCATCCTGTCAAAATATTGGTGGATGTTGTTTTCTATATAAAGGTGTATTTAGGAAAGAGTAAACTTTCTTTAGACATTGTTAACTTATAAAATGATTGAATTAGACATGGTATACGTATGTCATGGAGTACCAGCGGCCTGGTGGCGCAGTGATATAAGCGCCTGCTTCTAAATCCAGAGGGGGTTCGAATCCCCAGTGGGTCGAATCCGACCAGATAATTTTTCGGCGTTGAGAATATTCAACAACGCTTTTCTCAACACTGTCGACTGGTTAAGTAACAAACATACACAAAAAAAAAACACTCATTCTGTTACAGACTTGCGAGATATTGTTTGCCTGTAATGAACGGACTCGCATCATGAAAACAACATTAAGGCAGTCGGAACTGCGCCTAATGGCGCCTTCCCGGCAACACAAGTCATACGAATGAAGAATGAAGTAGCGTGATCTATTTTTTCCTGTCATCAGGTTTTTAAGACCCAAGAAATATAATCGTTATAAACATATAAAATATATTGGAAAACCTTGAATAGCTTAAAATGAAACCATTTTCCTTCGTCGGTTTCGGCAGCAATAGTCGCTTTGAAAACTTGGTCTTCCTTCACAGCTCTTAACGATAATCTGCAAATATTTTTAAACGCTTTTATACAGATTGAACGATGGTTTTTATTTATTTTATCGTATCCGGATGGGAGGGTTTACAAAGTGCATACACGTGCGAAGTTAATAACTCGCTGTAATTGTCATAAAAGTTCAATAAATAATTAATCCGAAGTATATGTACTTGGAGTCCTCTAATTCAATAGCGATGCCGTGATTTTCTTTCTTGTCATACATTAGGAAGACGAGGCCACTCGGTTCGTCCGGTTGGAAGCTGAACTCCAGCTCCCATTGGTCGTCATGCTGTGGACATGGCCCAGTCAGAAAGGCATCCTCATTCAGGTGCTGGTGTAAAAAAAAAACACATAATTTTGGTAGGTTAGTTTATTATGGTTTTAGAAGAATTTTATAAAAATAACTTGACAAACATCAAGAAATATATTTACTGTTCCAAAATATGTAAATTATTATCATGACTGATTAATGAATGACTAAGGAATAACTGATATTTAAATTGTTTAATTAATTCAGTGGATTAATACAAGTAGAAATACAAATTAGTTTAGTATAAACGATAGCGATGTAAATAGATTTAAATATATATCTATATGTTTTTAAAAAAGAATTGCTATATACGTGGGAATTCCAATGCCGCACCGATCGATAATGACCTTGACACCTTTACGGAGTACAGCGACAGCTGAGTGCTTACAACAAAGATATAATTACATGATCCTTTTACAATTTTCGCGTTAAGTTTACATTTTTTTCATGGTAACCATGATGATTTTTTATATCTTAAAAATGAATTCTTAAAATTACAGGACCAATTATCTGTTTTTAGGTAGATTTCTTTAGGAAAACTACCTATTGTAATGGGTACCATGTCATGATTTCCGAAAAATGTCGACATATTTCGTTATTCACATCCCCTAGAGGTTAATACCACCCTCAGTTTTAAAGTTTATATATAAATGTACAAATCTATCTACCTATCTAGATAGATACCACTAGATAGGTAGTATAGATATACCACTTTCTTGTGGACACGATAACTGCTGTAATTTTACACCAATCACTTTCAAATTGATACATAAAATTTAAGGGTACAAAATCTTGGTCAAGTTGGTTAATGGGTTAATGGGCCAGGAGTGAAATTGTTCTATAATTTTTATAAAAGATATCGAATTTATTTAAATTTTATTTTAATCCTTAGATAAGGGCCTAAAACTTACATAAGTCAACTTTTTTGATAGCACCAACCGTTGGTCCTAGGGGGTGTAATATATAATTATAATTTTTATAATATATAATTTTTAATATAAGCAACCCTTACGGCACAGTATAAAGAGGGATTCAGTATAAGCACTCTCGCTGCGCAAGGGTACGGCGCCGCACGGGAAGTGGATCGCGCAATGCTTGATACAAGTTCGTACAATTAGAGTTTGCCTATCCCCTACTTTGAAATCTACTTTAAGTGTACCGAAAGGGATTTATTTTATCTGGAATGGTCTTGGGATACGGACTAAAAATAATAAGGTGTGACAATGATATTATATATTTAATTTTAAAGAAATCTTAATGTTCACGTAGTGGTTTACAAAGATGATAGAATAAGTTGATACTACATAAATCTAAACACAGATATTTATATAATAGTACTTGATAATAATATAATTAATGAACATTATCTAAATAAAACATTGTTTAAAACAAGCGAAACTAAGATATTTGTGGTTAAAAAAAACATTAACTATGTTTATACACATTAATTATGTTTATGCCATAGTATCTGTTTTCTTTAACTTTATAGAAACTATTATGGAAACTAAATTAACATAAACTTGTAATTAGAGAGCTGTTTCTTACCAACAAATAGCATGGCAATTCGATAAGAATTATTGTAATTATATTTTCTGTGCGTTTTAAACAAAGTTAATTACTTATGTACCTAAAATAACGTATTTTTAACTTTCCTGGATATTTACAAAAGTAGGAATTTTTAATGTTTAGGATAATCGGTTACCAAATTAATTGAAACTTCTGTTGCGGGAGGACAACTCTAGCGTGATAAATTATATTATATTAGTGTGTTATGTTATATTATAAAAAATAACTAATTATATTATATTATCATGTATTGTCTTACGCGGTATCCTTCCTCCTTATCTCCCTTAAGAAAGAGGACATTATTCACGTGACTGGGATACATTTCGCCAAGAAGACGATCTTCTTCAGACTGTAGATAAACGCATTTATTTCACAGATAGTAAAAAATTATGAAATATTACAAAAATCAAAATATTTTAAGAATTTACATTTAATATGTATCTAAAAAAAAAAATGATACAAAAAGATTGTAATGATGACCATAACCGTATTAGTTACTAGTTTCCTATTTTTTTAATACTTTAATCAGGATTAAATAATTGTTTTAATATGTATTAAATTAAATTTATAAAAAATAACTGAAAAATATTTATTAAATTGTATAAAATATTACGTAGTAGAAAACATAGCGAACTATGTGAAAATGCAATGATTTAAATATTTTACTAAAACATTTGGTTATTTAAAAATTTCTTGCTTCGCGACGCCATAATGTTTTGTAATTTATTTTTTTGTAAAAGTATTTTTTAGGCTTGTTAACATCGCAAGAAATACGATAAATTTAAATAAAAATCATATAAGAAAAATCATTCTATGACATTCTACGCACAACTATGCGATTCGCAACTATTTATTTCGCTTACACATAAGTATGTGTAAGCGAAATAAAATGACGTTACCTGAAAATAGGGTAGTTGCAACCATAATATTTTGTTGTTTTTACTTGTTACCATTTTATTTTACTGTGATTCAAATCAAAATGACGGTGCGACTGAACAGCCATGATCGTGAAATTGACAGCTGTTGTTAATGGTAGCGATTGCTAGATAGTATGTTAAAGGTAACCAAAAATTATGGTACTTATATTGAGAAATATGTTAGTACCATTACCATTATGTTAGTACCATTGATAAATATGTTAGTAGTTTATATTAGTACCAAAAATTATGGTACTTATATTGAGAAATATGTTAAGTAAGTTCAACAATAATCGATGTGTAACTCCAATAAAAAATATTACTGTCTTTATATCGTTGCCAATACCATTATTTTTGCCGCCATTATCATTTTTCTTCCAGTGTGGTAGATGTAGGTACGAAATGGTCGGTAGTTTCTAAACGTTTAAGATCATACGGTCGGATGTTGCAAAGCCGTAATGTGCTTATCGCAGCGCTCCTCAAAGTACATATTCCAAGCACTTTACAAGATGAATCAGAAAAATACTGGCCTAACCAACACAACTCGAACAGATAAAAGGAAACGCTCTTACATCGAGTTTACGAAAATGAACTGGCTTGAAGTTGACGATGTACTCTTGAATATGGCCAGCGAATCCATTGCCAACGATTGTGTCCATTTCGAAGTTGGGACTGACCACAGGACACGAGAATCGCGATCTGCGAGGACATTAAACCTTGACGATTAAAACTGTTATCGCAGACTAATTGATAGATTTCGCAATTATGAAAAAATAACCGACTTAAAATAAATCTAAAATTTGTATTATTTCTTAGTCTTGTTTGGTTTTAGATTTATATTAGTTCAAACCTGTTTAAACATATCGAATACTTTGCAAAACATACATCCTAAATTAACTCTTCGAATCGCTAGGATTCAATTCATTTACTCTATGATCAAAGCCACGAAAGGGTTTGACGTGTAGCATAAAAGTAATTTATTATTAAGTTCTACAGCATGGAACAAAGCAAAGTTCTACAGCATGGAACAAAGCAAAGTTCTACAGCATGGAACAAAGCAAAGTTCTACAGCATGGAACAAAGCAAAGTTCTACAGCATGGAACAAAGCAAAGAAAGCATGAGATTGCAAAAATTTGCTCTGTAAGAGTCATATTGACGTTAGGTAACAAATAGGCCAGTTTTAGATTTTCACAATGGGCTGTAATAATTAAACGACCAATGCGCACGTTTATTTATAGAACTTGAAAAATATTTACAGTGACTTTGAACTAGGCGATTGAACTGAGTAATTGGTGAAAGCCTTTAAGGCGCAGAGGTGTGGATTAAGACAACCTGGACGCTGCGACGGTGAAACCTGTTACGGTGAAACTCCTCGGTCAACGGTATCTTTCCTTTGGACGTTATCCCCGGGGCATTCGTTGCTCGCTTTCGTTAGAAGTAAAGGTTCGATCTCCACCGACAGGTAAGCGTCGTCCGGTGCCTTCGTACAATCCTGGACCGTCTTGTAATCTCCGTAGGTCAGTCAAGGGTAAAGGAAGTAGTGAAATTATCCGCTTGAAGGTTCCTTCTTTAGCCCTAGATGATCAGACTATAAGTGACCGCATGTCCTTATTATCTTTTTTCTGCTACTGCATTTAGAAACATGTCATTGGTCTAGGCTAGGTGTTGATTCTGACCAATACTATATTTAATACTTAATAGTTAAGGCATATTGGTTCTTATTGCTTTCACCTAGTGGATATTTTTTGTAAAACGGTGCGAAAAAACGCAATATTTGTAAATAGATGTGAAGATTAAATTTCCTTTTTACATCATTTAGTGTCTTTTTCACATAAATAATTAAAAAATAGTGATGTAAAAAAAAGAGCTAATAATATACTAATATTCTTCAATTCATTCTAATGTGAAATATAATATTATAACAATAGGTAATTAAAAAACAAATTAAGTAATGCGACTAAGTATAATGTATAATCTATATTAGTAAGTATCTGGTAGACGAGTCGGCAAGCTCTTCCAGAATATATAACCTGCATACTTAAGACATCTAAAATAAAGGGCGTATGAATTTGAATTTGGTGTGTCTAACCTCAACATGCTGTTGTCATCGTTAATCCTTATCGAGGCGCGGTGCTTGGACAGCGTCCCCATAACGCTGTGCCACTCGCCAACCTGGAGCCTCCGTCTGCTGAGCATGGGTGTCAGCGGGCATCGCGCCATATTGGCCTCGAGCAGTGGCCTGCCCTCGTAGAGAGACAGGCGAACGAAGTCGCAGCTCTTGCTGCCGCCTACTTCGTTGTGCGCTACGCAGCCAGCGCCCTTTCGGATAAACAGCTGCCCTGAGAAAAAATATTCACTTCTTTGGCTGAAAAATTCATATCGAGGCGGTCACAAAATCCAGATTACAGAAGTAAATACAGAAAAATGAAAAATGAATGTACCCGTTTTTGAAAGTGGGAGTTCTTAAGGACTGTAGTTCACCAAACCAAAACCACATCTGTATTGTTTCAAGTTCTAGCACCGACATTTTGGTTTTTAATAAATTGGTGAAAATCATTGCCATTTAGGATATTTGGCGAAGAAAATCCTCCTAAACCCAATTAAATATCCGCATCTCCTATGGGAGAATTGAATTGTATGCAATTCGCTGTTAGGGATATGAATTTAATATAAGAAACTTGGGTCTTCTTTCTACTTTGATACCAAAAATTTTCAATGCAAAGCTATCAAGAGTGCCAAGCTTAATAAAAAAACCAAAATAGAGTTTAAAAAGTTTGTAGCGCTGAGTGATGGAGCGGGTAATTAATAATTAAATTTTATATAATTTCACTAACCTTTCGTTTATTAAGTTTTTGATATATATTGTGCAGTTAGTATTTTTAAGGATTTAAGGATTAAGCCGCTTTAAGAATAAAACATAATTCCAAACTGAGTTTCTGCCTGATGAGTCCTTCAGGCTCTGGCAGGATAAGATATATTTTCCTTGTAATGTTATCTGATGAAAAATATACGTCACTTATGGTGGTATTGAACTGAACTGCTTATGAATTTACTAAAATGGCCTGTCTAGGGGCTTAGAGAGATTTAATCCCAAAGCCAGAAAAGGTAGTATTTATAAATACTTATATACTATTGATTCTAAAAAGGGGGGACGGAGGCGATATTACTCTCTTCATATATTTATATAACTTTTTATTACTTTTTATTTTTATTTAGGTTAGGAAAGTATTGATATCAATCAGAAGTTACAGCTGCTCATTTTGTAAAGGTCAGCTTATACAGTTTTTAATTGTATTTGTTTCTATGCTATGTCTATAATCGACGGAAAAGCTTCAAAATTGGTCAAAATGGATTCAGGGCCTTTCGATGCTTTCCTTGTTTGATTGACCAATTAATATGATTTCAAGTATCAGTAGGGATTCCAGAAAACAGAAATGTTGTATATGTGATACCTGTCGGCTTTATTGGCATAAATCTCAAATAAAAGTGAAAGAGTCGACCGATTTTGCTTGTCTCATGATACTGGGCGAGACTCTCGCCGGTGAAGGTTGTAATCTGAAAAGAAACAAAACGATTGTTGGTAATGAGAAATCACCTTCGCGTTATATTAAAGGAAGAAAAACAGGTTGATGGTTCTATCCACAGAAAAACAAACACTAAACTGTTTTAAACGCTGTTTCAAAGCCTGGCATAAAATGAAGACAGTTCAAACGTCAACCTATGTTACGTAAATTACGTTTTAACCCATTTTGAAGAAAATTTTTAATATAATTTAGTTTTATTTTTAAATACACAATATAAAACAATAAATATATTTTTTTTGTAAAAAAAATAATTTAAAAGATTATTTCATTTTATTCTTACATTGATTCCCTTTAAATTTAATAATTTTAAAAAATATTTTTTTTTATAAACAGATTATTTATTAGATTTGTATTAGCGACATCTGTTCGGGGCTGTTAGACGAAGGAATTGTGATAAGGATAAAATGTTGCCAAAAGCACAGAATAAATAATAAGTTCCGAAAGCATCGGAAAAAACATTTCACGGTAATCTACTTCGTACAATTACCGCTAGATGGAGGCCTCGCGGAAGACAAAATTACATATTTAAACAATAATTATAAAGGTAGGCATAGACAATTCATTAACAATTGCCACAACATTAAAATTTGTTTTATTTTTTATAATAACGCCGCTATTGTCTTTATGTACACACAGCATTCTTTCATAAATGTTCAATGATCCTCGTAACTCATCAATCGATTCAAGATTACTAACCGTAAAATATAATGTCACCGAGGAACCCAAATTCCCATGTATTTCCTCAGTGAAAAAATCAATCACTGATTTGCGTATATAAAGCTTTGCCGGCCGGTGGCTTTATCTAGTCTATGGTCTAAATATTTGAAAATAATGAAGGATTTTAAATATTGCTCTTTCGTCCGAAAATATCTAGGTGTAAAAAAAGATGGATTTATTTGTTTTCTTTCTTAAAGTATTCGCGATTGAAATGCTCTATAATGAATATTTAATTATATTAACGTCTTTTACCCAAAAATGTTGATGACTAACATAACAGTTTAGACCACCATCTGCTAATATATGATATATCGCCGAAAATAGCTTCAACATGTTGTTATAATAAATAAAACAACATTGTTTTATAATTGTTTTACCAGCAATTAAATTCTTATTAATAACCTTGTGAGGGCTGCCTTCGCATGGTTGCTCATAGCAATGATTGGTTGCGGCCTCTCCTCCGGAGCATTTGTCAACCAGGTTCGATCGGGACGAGAGACAGGCTCTGTACCTCCTTCTCACTCCCGGTCCACATTCATGGGAGCATGCCTCCCACTCCGACCACTGCGACCACGCACAGGCGCCTGAAACAGATATAACACCGGTGGTAAACCTACAATATTAAATATTAATATAAACCTAAAAAATCATAAAAAACATATTAATGCGTAATATCTAATACGCGTACGCATCTTTGATAATTTCATATATAACCTTCTTTGTTTCTTCTCATTGCCATTGATTATATAGTGTTTATACACTATATAATCACTATATAGGTTATAAACACTATATAATCAATGTCATTGCCTATTTACAAATATTCTTCCGTTATATTAATCAGAAATGCACTCAATAAAGCTAAGAGAGTCGAGGAGTGTTTTAAATACTAATTTATAAAACCTAGGTACCACTCAAAATACTTCTAATTTTATGTGTAGTAGTCAGTCAGTAGGCGCACTATAAGGTATCTTAAAAATGCACTATGTATAGGTTTTCGGGTAAATTTTATGAGCTAGATATTTAGCATTCAAAATTGTAAATCATGACAGATTTTTTTATCCCTAATATTAGTGGGTACAGCCTTTTAAAATTCAAAATTTTGTCCGTATGATTTTTCAGATTTTTACTTACTGTGTGTACAGACTTTTTAATACTGAAGTTATGTAAAAATAAAAAATATATATATTTTACAATAAATATCCGTGAAAGTTTAATATATGTACATATGGACAGATTTAACATTTTTTCTTGATATTGGCCCATATTAGAGACCTTGGACCGTATTAATTTATGTATTATATTTGATATAAACGTAGAAAAATGAATATATGACATTATCTATTTTATTTTTATTACTCTTTTATATATATTACTTAAATGCCATCTAAGTGTATTATCATCTTTTCCCCCCTCTGGCAATATTTTTTCCATATCTTGAAAAATTTTAAAAACTTAAATCAAATATATTAAATAACTTATTATTAATGTATAACTAATAATGTAACTTTTATATAAACTTAAGTTTATGTCAATCAATTGAATAAACATGCATGTGTAAACATGAAATTGGAGAGCATCGAGTGTGGGTAACCTGTGTAATGTTAAATTTATAAAATACTGAACCTTGACTTGAACCTTTGAGTTACTCACGTACGCTTCTTAAATTAAAAATGACCCCTAATTATACTAAAATTAATGCGCAGTCAGTTTAGTCAGTTGTGCATACGAATTAGCAAATACTCGCTAAAATATGCATAAGTAAAAATATTCTCGTCTTCAAATAGCTTTAACCCAGCGTCGTTTCATTTGATCGTATATTGAGAGTGCAGGAGTCTGTGTTTACACACTCTTCCATAATACATATCTCTTTGAAACAAATAGATTCAGTATAAAAAATATGCTTGGATTTGTGTTGCCCACACACACATTTTGCGGGCTACATTTGTGAATTTAAACAGTTTACTATAATGAAATGTCGGTAACGGGTAAAATCGGACAATAGCATTATTGGTGTTGGAATCTTTATTTTAGACCAAATAAACATATATTTTAGTAAATACCTGGTTTAGTTTAGATATAAACTCAATAGTTCTATTTAAAGAATTAAATTTGACATCTCAAAATAGTGCCGACAGAATGATGGGAATGCGACTGTGCAGTCTCGCAAGACAACTAACTGCTCGATGGGGCGCGCGAGGCCATCTTTGTTTATTTATTAAATAAAATTAACAGTAGAGCATGATATTGGGAAACTTCAAAAATTTAATATTTTCAAATATTATAAATTAGTAACTTTTGATATCGATGTTTCTTAGACCTATTTTTTCAATATCTTCAAAATTTTAACTCTACAAATTATCGCGTAGTCGCCATTCAATGTAATTGGCGTAGCCAGCATTTCTTTCTGGGGAAGCGGCTAGGAGGGAACTTAGGAGTTACCTAATGCCGATCATTTGAGTAAACGAAAAAACGACCGAAAAACATATCTAGCAAATCAGTCACTAATCTCCCGTGCCGGCATTTTAGGAATGAAGGGCTCATTCGTTAGAACAAAAAAGCTAGTATAATACCTATTTAAATAATCCATTTTTTTATTTTGCAACCATTTTTTGTACTAGACCAGGGAACCGCCATCTTTGTTGCTACACCAAAGGTTTGTTTGTGATATTTATTACCTGTCTAGATAGCCTCTTTTGGATTATCGCTCAAATTAAAAGCTCTCGAAATTACGCACGACTAACCTAATACGCTCCTTTGTAATGTCTACCCATACATATTATACAAGTATGTAATCCATCTAAGCATGCTCTGAGTTCGTTCTCTGTGTAATTTTAAGGTTATATCTGAATATTTTAGAAAATTAGAAAGTTTGTATGAAAATAAACATGATTTAAAAAAACCAACGGGTTGACTCGATTGTGAGTTTAAAAGCACAAGCTCATATGCTGAGAAAAAAACCTGTAACTATATTTTAGTTAAAATGCTATCTAGGTAAATTAACCATATTTTAGTAGAAATAGCAAAGAAAAGGTTGCATCAGAAAAACGAATTGTTAAATTAACTATCTATTTTTGGTAAACGTGTTTTTGACAGAATTAGATTTAGCCATAGTCTGATAAAATCAACTATATTAGACAGTGTAGTAAGCCAGACATATAGTAAAACCAAATAGATATACATATAGTTGAATAAGTTGCATAATTTTAACTAGAAAGTTTTAGTTGTTTGTAGTGTGTTTGTTAGTTGTTTAGTGTGCTCTTAGATTGTCACTTTAACAAGTAAGTAAAGTAGCGTGCTATGGAGTAGTATCAAAATACCCTCAGAAGGGGAGGACCAACAATGAGGTGCGCACTATTCACTGCACCAAACTCTATAGGACAACCACGTCGAGGGACATTTATTAATCTAATTTTAAAGTGAGTTTTTATATATATTAGATTTTCAGGATTGCCACAAAATTGGAATCGAATGTTTTGAATACATATTTTGATGACAGCAATTGATCACAATTATTACTAAACCTTTGTGCTCAAACGGTCGATCGCGATCGACTGGTCGATCGCGATCGACCGCAGAAATGATTGTGCAGAAAGCTAATATCTATATATGCTACGGTACGCCCTACCTAGGTAGGCAGGGTGTATCGTGTATGTACGACAACCCTGCATCACACACACTTGCAGTCTCTCAGAGTCGATCGTAAGTAGTCTAAAAATATTTAGGTAGATCGCCAGCAGTTCAAGTTTGAGCACCCCAAATAAACCATGATCCTACCATTTAGAGAAACATATACACTTTATCTCGTATTCCGTTAGGTGCCCAATATAGTCGTCATTGACTTGTAATGGACGCTTCAAAACTAAACTAACCTATAAAGATTGATTTTTCTTTCGAAACCTAAAAACGGCAACATAAATTGAACAAAATTTGCCTATTTCGCTGGGACTGATTATATCAGCCATTTTTGGCAATCAACTGCAATTAGATAAAGATTTATTGGTTGTAAATTTTTGTAATCGGATTTGCGCGATCAAGCGTTATATTACCTGTCTTTCAGGTCCAAACGATTATTATCAGCGCTTTATAATCGATTCCAAATTGAACTGATACTCATTAAAAATTGGCTACGTATCAAGCTTGTTTCGGTTTTATCGTCATTTATTTTGCTTTGACAATCTGATATATGAGTTTTTGTCACTTTTATTAATGCCTTATTCTCTCTTTTGGCGCTAACATAATTGTCATTAAAAAAAAAACAAACAGATTATATATATTTACTAGCTGACCCGGCCACGCGTTGCTGTGGCTAAAGTTTTTGTTATATTACATTATAGTAAACAATCTAAGAGGAACAATAAGAGAACATCAGTCACGGAGTCCACTATGCTTTTTCACACAGATGGTATTTGTAAAAAAATATGGTGATCTCCTTATTTGACTTTCTACTACTATAACCCTTTAGTACAATGAAATTATTTACGAACTAAGACGACAATGTTGATGTTGGTATACAAATTCACTGGATTGAGATTTGAAGGGGAAGTACGTTGAACACAATTAATTAAAATGTTCTTACACTTGATACTAAGCAGAAATCAATAGGTAAAAAATAAAAATTTATCAGATTTATTATTTCCATTTAATTTTATAACAAATATAAGTATATTACAGTATAATACAGTAAATAACATGTGACGCTTAAACTCATGAATGAGGTAGGCAAGGCAGACAGTCTTAAACTTTTAAACATTAATATCTTTTTTTTTGAATTATAAATACTTTCAATTTCAATTTAATTTAACACCAATCGGTGCACAATGTTTTTGGTTAACCTGTCTTTAGCTAACACAAATAGATTCGACGGTTTCCCAACACGTGAACACGCAACATATAGTTGCCCATGAGAAAAACATGGATTTTCCAAATCTAAACCACAAATGGACATTGTTTGACCTTGAGATTTATTTATAGACATGGCGAAAGCTAAACGAATTGGAAACTGTAGCCTTTTGAAGGGTATGGTAGAATCTGATGGTATCATCGGAATACGTGGCAGCAGGACCACTTTTCCTTTAAACTTCCCAGCCAAAATGGTTGCTTCAAGAATGTTTCCGGTGATCTTTTTGATGACCAAACGCGTACCGTTACATAATTGAGGTGGATTCAAATTACGGAGGAGAATAATAGGGGAACCAATCTTTAATCGAAGATTATGTGGTGGCATTCCAGGGATATCTAATGAATTTAAAAATTCAATCGGAAAATTTACACTTTCATTTTCATCAACAACAGTATCGATTGATTTAAAAGACATCAGATCGCCTGGTAACAACTGTTGTATCTGGAAGTTAATTTCGTCAACATCAACGTTTTTGGCTGCCAAAATCGCCCGTTGACTAAGCCATTCATGATTCAAATAATTATTCTGTATATCCGGGAAAATACTCTGAATCAATTCAGTTTTATCCTGAACAACAGTGCAAAAATTGTCTGGTAGTTTAATGCATTGCGTATTTGGTTGCAGTTTTATTTTACCGTTCCCAATATCTAGTAGTTGTTCGGAAAATATTAGTGCTGATGGATCATTTTGCAATTGTACTCGCATATTTATGGTCAATCGAAGTGTTTCAACACTTCGCCATAAGAATGATTGTTTCAAACATGCATTAATCTCATCCGCGAAAGTAGAGCGAGGTATAACCGGTAAGGTCTGCCGGAAGTCACCAGACAAAAGTAAGATAGCACCACCGAAAAGTTTATTATTGCTGTTTAAATCTTGCATAGTTCTGTTTAATGCTTCAAGTGAATATTTGTGTGCCATTGTGCACTCATCCCAAATTATTATAGAACTCTTCCGCAACACTGCAGCTATTCCACTATTCTTTTTGATGTTACACATTGCATCTGGTTTATTATGAACGTCCAATGGCAGCTTGAATGTTGAATGTGCTGTTCGCCCACCATCCAGTAAAGTAGCCGCAATGCCTGACGATGCTAATGCTAATGCGATTTTTTGTTGCGACCGTATTTTGGCAAGAATCAACGATATTAAAAATGTCTTACCGGTTCCACCGGGTGCATCCAAGAAAAAAAAACCGCCTTGTTCAGCAGCAACAGCCAGCATAATCCGATCATAAATAATTTTTTGTTCTGCTGTCAGTAATGGTTCACTGTTCATGATAATTGTTGCTAAACTTCCATGGTCATATTGATTTTCTCGTTGTAAATCGGTATTGACTAAGTCGGTGGCTGGACGATTAGGTGATGGCATACCATAATGATTAAATGGTAAATTTGAACTAAGAACACATAAATCCTCGATCAAGACCAATGCTTCATTGTACATCTCTGGTGTATAATCTATGTTTTGGCATTGATTTGTTTGTCTAATTCGGTGCAAGATGTCTTCTGTCATACAATTTTTATATTTTTCCCACAAAGTTTGTGCTTGCGAGGGATAACATGTCGCCAAAATAATTGCAAACAACTGACGAATGTTATTCGGTGTTGATGTCAACGCAGCATCAGCAAGCGTTAAGTCCCAATGGTTATCGTCTTCTAGCAATTGCAGTTCACGACATGCATCCTGGTATGTATTGAATACTCGACCATTAGCTGTTCGTAAAAATTCAAAAGACGTTGGTCCGGGAACATTCACCAATAACAAACGTAAATAGAAGCACTCACGTTGCTTTGGATGTACCGTGTAAAGTCTCCCCAATGTCTTAGCTTTGAATATGCCTGTAATGGAAGGATGTGGTTTTCCTTGTTTCCGTGGCTCCCATTTTTTACTGGATTTGTTCCATGTGAAATAACGTGGAACATCACCATACACCAATGTCTTCGCGAATTGGCCAAAAACATCAGGTTTTTGACACAATGTAAAAAATTCAGTTAGAGTCGTTTTCGGAGCTTCGAACGCTCTTTGGAGAACATTTTCTTCAGTGAAGTATACACGTTGACCGTTTTCAAGATGTATTGCCAGATGTTGGACAGCAGGATCTCTTTCGTGGATGGGAAAGCTGAGAATATGCCAAATAGCTTCATTGCTGCTAATGTATCTGCCCATTTGGTATCGTGCTATTTCGTCATTTTTATTTATGTTTTTTACTTCAAATATGGCCAAATCACTGCCTTTGTTTACATATTTACAAATATACTTAATTGATTTAACAGAACTGCAAAGCTCAACATTGATATGAGCTTTGTAAGTTTTTGAAAGTAGTGGTGAGTATGGTACCACCCACTGATTATCAAACTCAACTTGATTTGGAAAGTTCGGCAGTCGCATTGTAAATGTGTGGCCACCATTCTCAGTACTTCTGCGGCGATACATTGGATAACCATCAATATCCGTGATCGTGTCATTCGTATGCGGCTTTGGGAAGTTTTTTTTACATTTTCCATTTTCCATGCACGGTGACGTCATGTTGAAAACACCGCATGGCCCATGGATCATGTGTTTGGTGACAATATCAAATAATTCTTGATCAATTAATGGGTCTGGAATTTCGGCTGAAATTATTTGATCGATTTCTTCAGGACGGATTCTATCTTTAAGCCAAACCAAAATGTGGGCATGAGGCAAACCTCGCTTTTGCCACTCTATCGTATACAGCCAACAACGTGTGATACCAAAAATTGTATATTTAACAATAAAATCAATTAAGGATTTCAATTTTTGTTTAAACACACGTGCAGTTAAATCATGACGATGAATGGCTTGTTGTCCTGGCAATAGTAAAGTTTGTATCTCTTCCCAATTCGGATTACATGTGAATGTAATAAATAAATCCGGTCGGCCGTAATGACGTACGTAAGTCATCGCATCTTGTATGCATGCATGTTCCGTGCCGTTCCGTATCGACATCTGTCAGTTTTATGACTGAATCTACCAGCATGTTCACCTAATGGTACTTTGTCGGCTTTTATGACGATTTGATAATTGTCATTTTGCAGTCGTGGCGAAACTCTTTTGATCAATTGAATTAGTTGATTGTGATCTTCTAAAAAATTTTCCAATAATATCACAATTGCTCTTTCCTCTGCTTGTTCAATAAAATTATACTGGCACCGAGTCGTCACGCGCTCTTCACAATCGCCCATAAAATAAAAAGGTATCGACATCTGTCAGTTTTATGACTGCCAAATAATAACGGACAAAAAATTAGCGATAAATTAAAATTGCGACTATAATTTGAGATTTAAACTATCCTATCTCTCAAGTGCACATCGAACTGCACATGGTGTTCAAATTTTATTATTAGTCCATTATTTTATTATTAGTCCATTGAGGACAAACATTGTGACACGAGATTTATATATATTAAGATTGCTTAGCGGCAAAAAAAAAAGTAAGATATGTGGACGTGAACTGTCGGACGTGCGTTTCTCGCCTGAAGTCGCCCGCTGTCAGTGCTTTGTCGCATTTTCACTCTCCTAAGGGTGTTACTTGTTTTAGGCTTTTAGGCCTATCTGGAGAATATATAACTTATAACATAAAACAACACACTCAGTCCGTGATAGTTTGTAAGAAATTTTTGTATTGGTAACTGCAGAACAAATTATTATATTTTTAATTTTTAGGGTAACTATCAATTATTTAAGTTCAAGAAAAATGTTATACCTAAATGTAAATACAATAAACGGTGCTTCGGATAGATACAAATATGTTAATCTTTATAACTACCCACAGCAGTGACTAGTCTGATTTAAGTAGTAGATATTATTTGATTATTTATATTATTTAGACATTGTTTACATAAAATAAAGATAGCATTGAAACTTATTATCCCACTAAAAATTATCAGCTGTTCTGGGCATTTAACCCAGTCAAATGTTAGTTGGGCGTTAGTTTTAACTCAATGCTTACAGCTTCTATGGGCGACTTGCACTAACGTCTTTGATGGCTGTTAAATTCCTCAACCCGAAAATAACTTATTTTACGGGTATATTTTTTATGGCACAGAACACACAAATACGTAGAATTCGCAGATTTGAAAAATAGTAGTAATAAATAGTACTTCAAGAGTACAGGTTGAATGCTGCTGCGTGTTGAAAATTTCGATGATGAGTTTTCTAAAAGTATTTTTGCTAAAACGGGTAGCGAGGTTGAAGGAGTGGGGCTTTGAATGCCAAAGTGTCGGGTTTTGTTGAGAAGGTATCGGGACTCCGCTGGCAAATTTAGCTTTAAGAAATATTGTTATACGTTACAGGGGAAACTTAAATAAAAAAAAAATGTTGTTTTAGACAAGCTGTACATAAAAAATAATTACCTAAACGCTTTTTGCTGTCCGCGAGCTAAAAATTTATCAAATCGAACATTGCTTCACAGTTATAGAATTATGTAATCAACTTTGTAAGCGTTTAAAAGCGCCTATAAATAAAAAAAAAATTGTTTTAGACAAGCTGTACATAAAAAATAATTACCTAAACGCTTTTTGCTGTCCGCGAGCTAAAAATTTATCAAATCGAACATTGCTTCACAGTTATAGAATTATGTAATCAACTTTGTAAGCGTTTAAAAGCGCCTATAATTAAAAAAAAACTTATTTAATGTGAATTTGGAAGAGGCTTTTGTTTGATGTGTTTTTCGCGTGTTTGCGCTGTTATGCAAGAATCGACTTGCCAACGGTTAGCAACCAGCGACCAGCAGATGGCCACACGCACAGCACAGCACAATGACTAATCACGGCTGACGATAATTCCGCCATCGACAACATTTTCATTTGCTGCGCCTTTTCAGTGAAAAGTTTTGCACGTTTTGGGTACTGGGTAACGTAATTTGTGAACTAGGTTCACAAATGATATTGTCATAACCTGAAAACTTGAAGTAGGCAGGTATTTGTTAACGCACAACAGTTAACATTTTGGCCATAGTTACAGTAAACGCAACGGTTTATAAAAATCACTTCACATTAGAATTGAACCGCATTAAACGGTCTGATGTGTCTATATATGTGTGCAATTTACATACATCTAGTAGAATAAATTGTTATACACGGCACGAAAAACCATATATTTTTAAAGTTGAATATTACAAAGAAAAATATATTTTATTTGCCCTGGATTTTGCAGACAGACAATGCAGTTATACCCTAATGATTTCTGTTCGTACAAGTAAGCCGAAATAGTGAAGCCAAGTATCCATAATTCCGCCATTGAAGATGCTATGTGCCAGATTTGTTCTGACTTTGAGGACACAATTTCGGGACCCCGGCTTTAATAATAATACCCAGGCGGTAATATTATATTGTTCTAACATACGATCAATAACCTATTTAAAATGTTGCGCTAACCTCTACACCTATAAATGGTTTGAGCTTACAAAGGTAGAGGTACATAGCTAGTGTCGTATTGATGTCATGGGCGAATGGACGATCGACGCGTACGGACAAGCCACGACAGAGACAACTATGAAAGAAAGAGAAACAATATAATGCGGCAGTGACGCCTGGAGAAGTACCACCACCTGCCGTCGAAAAAAAGTTGCCTTCAATGTTTAGAAAAAAATATAGCCACAAAATATAGTAATAGATTAGGATATAAATCTATATATTAATACGTGATGAGAAAATATTGTATCCCTTTTTAAGAAAATTGCGGGTACAGAGTGTGACATATGCTATTTGGCATAGTTAAAGTTTATATAAAGAAAAGTCCATAAAGTTAAAATGTATTTGTTACAAATAAATTAAATTTAATAAATGAAACGTTCATACAGCTGACAGCATAATGAGTTTTGAACTGTGAATTTTGTGTAATTTCAAATTTTCTTTTTTCAATAATCTGCCAATGTCAAGCAAAAATAATTTATATCATCTTATACTTCTATGAATAACAAGTCTCATTTTTAAATGAAAAAATAAAACTAACAATTAATTGTATCAAAAATAAGTATAAATATAAACTTTCTGTTTTTTTTTCAAATGTTACTAACATTAAATTTTAAATTTCATAGTTTTTGTAGGGAATTAAGGCAAACAACACACGCTAATGACGTACTTTTACACGCTGGCAGCTGACGTAATAGAACAAAATTAAAAAATTATATGCAATGATTAAAGAGGTGTACTAACCTCATAAGATAAGGTGTAATAACCTCATAAGGTGTAATAACCTCATAACCTCATAAGGTATAAGAACCATAATAAAGCTCAAATTTAAAAAACAATGAGTCACGGTCGAATTTCAACTACTGGGCGACCACTAGTAATATATATTTTTTTATTGTACAATATTCTGTAACATATCATTTGAAAGTTTTAAGGATCTCTTAGACCTTTTTGAAGCGGTTTAGATTTTTTATATGAAATAAAGTAACGATTTTCACATTCTAAAAAAATTAACTGAAAACATAAATGGAAGTTCGTTGATAATAATGTTTTTTTTTTAATTATTAGGGCATAACACACATAAAACATAATGCGTTTTTATAAAAAAAAAATAATAGCGAATTGAACTAAATTATTTTATATTTGTTTGTAAATTGTCTTGTGGTGACTGGAAGAACTTCTCTATGAATAAAATAATGTTTTCAACGTTCAAGAGACACTCGCGTGGACCTAAGTACACTCAGGTCATCTGAGCTAGAATATTGGCGTAACTCATTAAAATGCCATTAGGTTTTCATTAGTCGATCAGTTGAGTGATCGCTGATCAGCAGCGGATCTTTGACATCAAAAGAAATGAACCAGCTAAGATAAACGCCTCGCCCAGTTCTACACGACTAATCGATTACAGCCTGTAATCGTGTCTATTAAATACTATATTAGTCATATTAATGATGCTCATCGAGATTTAATATCGATAATAATGCAGCTTTTATTAAAATATCACTTCTATTGTTAGTTATTGTTTTAATATTACAACAGAATTAAATAAAACTGGTATGCCTAAACCTAAATGATTATTATATGAAAACCTTGAAAATTATTAATGACTTACTAATTAATTTTCTGGGTCCATAGAGCTGTTTTCAATCGTTTGCTCAATATTAAAAACGACGTTTTCACAACATATTTTTTTTATTTATCATAATATTTATAAAAGTAAATAAAATTACGAGTAAAGTTATGTTTCCTTAAAATAAAGGTAATTTGTGGGAAAAATAATAGTATAGAAAAGAAAAAAAATATTTATACTTTTTACATAGTGCAAAAGGTACATAATGTGTATTTCTACTAAAAATACTATATTATGTAAAATAACGTGTTTAAGTGATAGAATGTAGAGATAGTTCCATAACGTATGTATAAAATATAAAATGAATACTCGTAAGCATGCAAAAAATAAAATGTATCATTATTTTTGAAGATTTATTTTCACACACAATAAACAAAAATATATAATTAAATAATTTTTGAATAAAATGAAAATTAATACATGTCTATGCCCACTGTCTCTACCAATCTCAGATTATCTAAAAAACGGCCAAAAGCGAGTCGTGCAAATGTGGAAATCTGAGTTTCGCTCTAATATATATTTTTCTGCAAACGTTGCTGATTTTTTTTTCAAAATGTTATAATTTTAGAGTAGTAAATCTTTTAAAGGTAGAGGGAGGAGGGTAGTTGTTTTTTATATTAAATAATCTACAAAACATTACCCATAACGTATCCTTATTATCATTCAAAAAAGAGATTTCCAATATCATTAATAGTACCATACCATACGTAACCATACTTAATTTTTTACTTTATTTTAATATACAAATACAAATTATAACAAATTATACAAATGTCACACTCTCACAACTACCACAAACATCACTCACAAATTACACGTAACACTTCAAAAAAAAAAAAATCTACTGTATACGTATATAATATTAATAATCTATATATATTTTAAGAACACTGTTCAAATTTTTATGCTAATCTTAACATGTAAAATGACCGAAATCCTTAATTGGTTTTATATATTAGTAATAAGTTTTGTTTGTAATTATAAAATATAATACTGTGGATATTTCAATAAAGAATAAATAAATAAACAAATAAAATAAATATTTATATAATAAAAATAGTATTAGTATCTCAAAAGAGGTTCGAGGACCTAAATACTATATAAAATAAACTGGTATAATAGTAATTATTTCTCATGTCAAATTACATCTCACTACAGTACAAGTTTAGCAGTGACAGGTCTATGTCAGAGGAGGGACAGTAAGAACGACAGATTGATTAGAAGGGTAATTTTTATCTTTTCGGTGGATGAACTACGAAAAAAACTATTGATGTTTAAACATTTCCAGACTAGAGTAAATTGCGATTTAGTGACAGTGACGCATGCGACCTTATGAGCGTATACAATACGAGACGATGTGTCTGGAAGGTATTCAATTAAATAATTGAATACCAGACGCTAAATAGCAACTGACATTTAATATTTATTATCAATATTTAATTTAGTTTTTTTTAATCCTCCAATTACATTTACAAACCAACTCTCTAATTACACTGCAAGAATGTTTTTTTATAATTCGGTCACAAAATAATTTTTTAACATATACAATATGGTTAGGTTATATATAAAGGTGTTTTTTTTTAGAGGCGTGGTTTTCAAGAAGAGATAAAACGCATATAATTTGATTTTATGGCTAAGAATTTAGTTTTATTATAAAGATAAGGGTTTGCCATTATGTTTTAAAAATGATTTCGGGTAAGTGGCCGCCGCGGCTGACTCGAACAAATTCCAGCCGAGAGGCCCAATTTTCAACCACTTTTTGCAGCAAGTTGGGCCGTATGTCAGCAATAACGCGCCGAATATTCTCTTCCAAGGCGTTAATCGTGTTCGGCTTATCTGCGTAGACAAGCGACTTCACATAACCCCTCAAAAAATAGTCCACCGGTGTTAAATCGCACGATCTTGGAGGCCACGCCACAGGCCCACGACGATTTTTACTTTATTTTAGAGTGATTTTAAAAAAAATTATAGTGATTTTTTCTAAATTTGCACTATTTGCAAACGTTGTTCAGGAGTAAGTCTATTCATTATGAAATGGCAAACTAAACTGAGAATAAATCAAGTGACAGCTGTCAAAAACACCAACTACGAAAAAAAGTAGTACCAGATTGAAAACCACGCCTCTAAAAAAACACCCTATAGTAAGTTAAGTAATACATGTTTCAGTTTGAAATAGGCACAACTATATTTACCAACATCCCTCGCACATCTTCTCCCGTGGCAGACGCGCGTCTGAATTGGGGGACTCTCTTGACAGCTGTCACTGTCCGCACAGTGGCAGCGAAGGCGCCTGGAGCGGAGGCCCGGACCGCAGGGGTCGCTGCAAGCGGACCAAGCGCCCCGCTCACAGGGCGCTGCGGAAACCTCAGGAGCCACTTGGGTCTTCATTGTTCCAGCTTTGTCTGTTGAGTTTTAAAAAGTTTTTTTAAACGCTTTATTACCAGCAAATTTAACTTTTTATAAGTAGGACCCAAAATCATTGAAATTCTTATTATAAAAAATAATTGTTTAGTTTTAATATCATATTTATTCAACTATTATGTTTTGTTTTGTAATAATATCTCCATAATATGATTAATCAACTTGTAGCCGTTAAAGGTACGTGATATAAACAATATAAATAAATATCTCGCTATTAAATAGAATCCTGTGATAGAAAAGTTGAAGTTAGAATAACTTCAACTTCAGAATAAGATTCTGTTCAATGATTTTTGTTAAGAATGCTTATCAAAGCAACCCTTTTTTAAGCAGATAAAATGTTTTGAAATTACATCAAAAATACATAAAAAAAAAACAAAATATTTGATATTTTTAAATGTAGTTGCCAACCAGAGAAATTTATTTTTGTCTATGTATATTATTATCTAAGCACCTTAACTACTATACTTATCTTTAATATTATTCTAGCTGCAGCACTTAAAAAACGTAAGAAATGAGTCGAGATTTGGAATCTGAGGCTTACCATTGCAACCAAGATTGTACTTCACGCACATCAGATTGTTCCACAGTTTTACCTGAAATGAATACAATGGTTTATGAATTATTTCCATTCTCAAATATCAATTTATTTTTATTTAAATCATTTTATAGATCAGATCTTACTTAGGTACTTATACGTTATGTATTTATTCGCATTCTTAAATTATAACAATAAAATCATTATCTGTAAATAGTTGCTACCATTCATCCTTCCTAGGGGCTTCCATCCAACCTAACTTTTCTCTTTTAAAGTGTTTCTTTTACTCTACATAGATACACACCAACTTTACACTTTATACTACACTTATTTATTAATTTAAAAAAAAATGTGTGATTAAAGGGAATTATTTTCTTTTAAATTTACGACAGTTTTAGGATACGGTAGTTTAATTGATAAATTACCTATCTTATTACTGGTGAATAATTATTACAGTGTTTATTTATTTACTTCTATTTAATTGGTAAATACATGATAATTTTACGCAAATATGTAAAATAAAAATATATATTACACAAATACGTAATGTTGTAAGGAGTGTGTGTGTGTGTGTTTCTCATTCAATAAGAACAAACACATATACTCAGGAAAGGAAACAAGAATATTATGACTGATTGGCACAAAAACCATTGTATATTTCCAGACCTCCATAGCCTAACTTAACTATAAATACTACTTTCGTTGTAATACTAAGCTATACCGGAACACCTTTTCCCGTGCGTTCTTTAATGGTGGAAATCGTGCAGCCCTCAACAACGCAGTCCACTATGACCTGTCCAAAGGTCGACCCGAACGTCGACAGGCTGCTCAGAGCGACCTCTCTTTTAGGTTGCCCTTTTATCAAATTCTTGAAGTCTTCAAATCTGCAGCCTACGTAGAAATAAAAACAGATTACAAATTATTAAAATAATATTCTTTTATAGATACTGTTGGGGGTTGGTAATTTTCCCCAACCCCCAACCCCCAACCCCTCCTACTTCCTGGTCCCGGCCTCGCTCCCGAATGGGTTTTCTATTTTTTTAAGTTTGGAGGAAACTATTATTGGCTTTGTGTTTTAATTGTTTTTTTGTTTATTGTAATTACTATGTAAGCTGTTATTTCCTGAAATAAATAAATAAATAGGATTCTAAAATTGTCAGTTCAAATCATTCGTCTTTACTTGTTGGATTTCAACCAATCTCTGTATCAATAGGGAAATAAAATAACAATCTCTGAATCAACAAAAATAACCTATAAACAGTTTCATAAGTCAGTGAAAAAGTATATAAATTCAAAAAGATAATTGCTATGACCCAGGTCATATACAATTATTTTTGGGCCCTACTCGACTAGGCCAAATGTGCCCGTGCTAGAGTCTTAGTCAGGAGAGATGGTGGTAATAAAGCGTTAAAAATGGTATGACCATATGCGGATTTGAACCCGCGTTTTGGGTCAAGAGTCCAACGCTTTAACTACTAGACTACATTAGATTACATTAGACTACATTAGAGATAGAGCTAAGAGATATGTTTACCTTCAACACTTATACCCATCTACGACTTAAACTTTCCAAAAGCGTCTCAAATCTTACCCAAAAAAAAAACTTTTGTCCAACAGAGTGGTTGATTTGTGCGATGAATTGCCTACAAGTGCCGTTACTTTCAATTTAGTTTATCAGTTCAAAAACCGTTTAGATGAGTTTCACAAGAGCACAACAATCAAATATGTAGGTTTATCAGCTGTAAAGCTGCATACCCATTATTTAAAAGTAATAAATAGGCATACATGTTACTAGGTTATTGTCAAAACTGTCAATACAAAAGTAATATTTTACCCGCCCCTGTTTCGTTTGGAAAAATATCAATAATTTAGATCGTCTGATTCCCGCCCATACAACATGCAACTAAACGTCAAAATATAAACACATCGTTACATAACCGACTGTAAACTGTAATCAACTGGTTATGTAGCCACCACATTCCGTGCCCTGATGAAGTGCCTGATGCCGCTGGCAGTGATGCGAAGATACCTGTGTATTTTCACAAGTGAATTTTGATCGCTACTTGGTGCGCAATATGCGAGTTATACAATGGAGTTATGATTGATTTCGGCGGACGCTTTTTCAAGGCGCGTGGGAGTTTGAAATTAAACGATTTTGAGCTGACCTAAATCAACGGCTACCTGATCCATTTGGAGATATGTTACAATCTTCAAAGGATTAACAGCGCTTACTGAGCTATTATCATACAAAGGTTTATCAATTTAATGGATTATAAGTTCTTTATCTTATACGTCTCATGACATTGCGTATTTACAGGTTAGCTTCGTCGTTTTATGAAATAATATTCAAAAGTTTTCAACACATAAATAATCTTAATGTAACAATATTGTCAAAAGTCTAATTTATTTATTATTATAAATGTAACATAAATATTTTATTATATTTTTTCTGTGAAGTTGCAAAATAATCTTGAAAAACAGAAGCAATATATTTAAAAAAACTTAGTTGAATTTGCATCAAGTAGATGAGGAAAGACTCATTTAAGACCATTCAATCATTCAATGATTCAAGATAGAGAAGAGTATATAAAATTATGGTGTGTTTTAGTAGGCGATAAGACGATTCACCTTTGATCCTGCAAAACCTCTCCCTCGTGGCGGGTCCTTCGCAGGGCGCTCCCGTGTCCGACGGGGGCGGGTTGTCGCAGGCGCGTTCGCGGCGCCTCACTCCGGGCGCTCCGCAGGCGCCCTCGCACTCGCCCCAATCGCTCCAGAGAGACCAGCCACCGGCGCGAGGGCATCCAGTCGAGGTCCTCTGCGCCAAAGACATCAGAGCGCATTGTAGTGATAAATTATCGTCAGTTATCGTTCCTGAAAAAGTCGAAGTAAAGTCATTGCTTCATAAGTGGACATATTTCGGTCATTTTGCCATACAAACGTCTTGTAACTCTTAGTTGAAGACATTACAGAAAAATATTTTACCCTATTGATTACTAAATTATTTATTAGTAAAAAAAAAACACGAAATAAACCAATTTAAGCTTTGGATATTTATAAATTTGTTTCTACAACAAAAAAATCTGAATAATATAGGAATTTGGTCCGTGATTTTATGCCTTGGTATAGTATTTTGAGACAGCGTTGTGAAACTTTTGCTAAGTTAATGAAAACATCAATTTGGGAGATGACAGTGTTAAATAAATCACGAGTTTGGTAAATAGGGGAAGCTATAATCCCGAATTTGTGCGCATTTTGTCTAGATAGAACATGTCATTGGATCTTTTGGTTTTGCTTGGATTTCGTAAAGGAATCAACTGTAGAAGGACTGAGTAAACTAAGTTATTAGGGAGTATTTTATGCAAAAATGGCATATCTAGAAAACTCCGCCGATCTGCGACTTACTCTTTTATGAATTCAAAGTAAAATGTTGGCCTTGGAACCAGTTCCATAAATGACAACTCTTATAAACCTTTTTGTGAACGGCTTCGATCTGGTTGCAGTATTTTGCGTAAAATTGGTTTCAAAAATGAACAGCATATTCGAGTTGACTGCGAACCAAGCTATCAAAGAGAATGTTGAGAACTTTAATGTTTTTGAATGGTTTCGCCATTCGCAATACAAATCTTAAAATACGATAAGATTTTTCAACCAAATTTATTGAAATCGAATTTAATAGCTTTTTTATTGTTTCGAATAATGATTCCCAAAGTGGTCTATATCGACCCCCAGGGGTCTATGACAACCTGCAAGGGGTCTACGTCAGCGAAAAAAAAAAAATTGGGGGTCCATGAAATGAAAATGGGATACATGCACTGATAGTATCTATTTACTTATATTATACTATCTTATAACATAAAGACACATTATTTATAAAAGTACCTATGAAGTAAAAAAAATATTATTTATGTTTATAAAATTGTGTAAGTTGTAGGATGTAGGCAATCGCTTTGTGGTCACAATACATTTTGAACTTGTAAAAACCAGCTCATAATGATATACCAGTATCGTCTTGTTACTTGTTACCAGTATCACTGACTTGTTCAATTCGTCACTCTATAAATACGAATGTGAGACAAATACCTTTATTCGTTTCCTGAATCTTGAAAAGGAAAATGCAAAAAATCAATATCAGATAAGTAGGGGTCTACCCAAAACCGAAAAACATGGCAAGGGGTCTACGACACAAAAAAGTTTGGGAACCTCTGGTTTGGAACATAATGCAACAGTACTTACGCTAACAATGACTGTGACTATAATGTGTGGATTCAAACCCGCACCGGTGAATCGATGGTCTAATGCCTTAACTGCTAAACCACCATGCTAACTAAACAATGCATTTATTTGGCGACAGCTGTTTAGAACAAGTCTATTTTTGAACTATGTGTGTAAAAATTCTCATGGCATCATTATTTTACTGTTTTTTTTTTCATCTTATGATTATGTTCATATGCTGAATTTTAATACCAAATAAAATAACTGACTTCACGAGTAAAAATTACATATAAAAAACTAAACTCGCTATAAAAAAATATATTTTCGACCTCCAGATTCTTGAAAGGGGTCCGTGACAAGCGCGCTTATTATGACCAAACAAATCCATCTTTTCATAATCAAGAGGCCAGTTTTGTCGACGTCCTCCGTACACGATTACGTGCCAACGCGAACACCAAATGTTTTGACACAACATTTCATTGACAGAAATGGATGTTGACATATTCACTGACAGATGCATTTTATTGCGAAAGTTTTGATCCGAAAATGTTTTATGACCGGCCATCAAGAATAGCGAATCAAAATATTTCGCTCTAACCGTAAATTCTAAATAAAATAAAATTATCTTAGATACCAATTATTATAAAACTGAGTCTTCTTGCTTATGTTATTAATACATGTAACTGGACTATGCATATTTGAAGCCGCGATTTCGAGGTTCCAATCGTTCTGAGACAACCTGTATATAAAATTATTTAAATCCGTCTACCAATATCGTATCATCACCATAATTAATGTTAGAATAGACTCGTTTATATAAATGTATATCCTATATATACTTATGTACCATAGAAAGAGGATATAGCCGTTTGCACGGAAATCACACTCCATTTTTAAAGCTAGAGACAAAAAATTCAAGTACTTTATGAACGTTGTCTTTTATTTTGTACTAAATATTAATTTTACCGTTCCTAAAAACTGCATAGAACGAAAAAATCGATACCGTTAATGTAAAAGTGATTGCATCCTCGATAGCAAAAACAATTTCTATAGGTTTTTTATATTTAATATTGTAATAAGTATAAGAATATTGAATATTCCATAAATGTTTATTATCTATATTGCAATATTCCACATACGATCATAAAAAAAATATTTCGATATTGGAAGCGCAGCCCGCCAACATAAGGGCCGATTTCATAATCCCATCAGAAATAAAATTTAAAAAATCTACACCTGAGTTATATACATTAAAATCATTCGGCCAATACACAAGTGATTTGTTTTTCATGTAATAAGTTCACGTTTCATGTTCCTTTATTTTTTTTTATTCTTTTTTATATAATTAAAAAATGTATGTAAATTTACTACGTATAGTTTGTAAGACTTGTCATCAAATTGAGTTTCTGGCAGCCAAAACCATGTTTTTGGCAGAAACCATTTAATGTATTATGTGTTTTTTTTTATTAGGAAAGCTACCTATTGCAATGGGTACCATGTCATGACTTCCGGGAATTTTGACATATCTTCGCATTTCATATCCCCTAGAATCCAAAACCAGCCTCTGATTAAAAGTTTAACTTTATGTATCTATCTATAAGTATCACTTTCTTGTTAACACGACAACTACCGTATTATTTATCCAATCACTGTTAAATTGATACATAAAATTTTGAGTTCACAAAATCTTGGTCAAGTTCGTTAATGGGCCAAATCAGATCAGGGGGGCGGGAATGGGAGGGGTTTTTCGAAAAAGTAAAATTTTACAATAACTTTCTTGGTATATAGGATATAGGATATCGAATTCATTAAAATTTTATTTTATTTCTTAGATAAGGGCCTAAATGTTAAGTCAATTTTTTTGATAGCACCAACTATTGATCCTATTTTACAAGTATTTTTTTACAGTATTTTAAGTCAAACTTAGCTATTGAAAATGTAGTAGAGCAATGGTTCAAAAGAAATATGTTTTTTACCTAAAATAATAATTGTTATTGAAAGATTGATCACAAGATAGTACGTGATGTCCTACAGCCAGGCCCTACATTGACGGCCTCTTTTCCCCAGACTACACTCGCCTGTGGTACTAACTTGCTACGGATTGCTTCAATTCCTATCTCCATCCGTTTTGACAATTTAGTATAGCAATTAGGAATAATGGAACAGTTACAAGCGATCGACACTACTATAGTTCTGTTTCCTGCCCCCTTAATTAGACTATCGTCTGTACTAAAGAAGGCATCGTTTCGTCTTTTTCAAGGTTTAATGCAATGCGATACGCAGGTTAATTTTTTCGCTTTCAAGAAAGTTTATATTTTAGGCAATTATAATATTAGGTTTTTTTTTTAAATTACCTCTTAGAAAAAAACCCACAATAAATCTGTAAACGTTTAAATTATATTGGGTAAGATATATTTATATTTTACCAAGTTACTTGTTTTTTACTAGCAATAACAACATAGATAGATAAAAATAAACTTTTTATAATATAAATATTTTTTTTCGTGCGACCGGTTTAGTTGATTTGATTAATTACATTAATTTCTAATCTCTACCACCAAACTAATAGTCACCACTAACAGTGAATGTCGTTAAAGTTGGGTTAGTTATACCAGAAATATGATTTAATAGCTACGAGCGTTAAACAGGCGCGGGTTTTGGAGTACCAAAAGTAAGAATGGCGTGGTTAAATAGCATGTTGTTAAAACTGGGACTGAAACACGACTGCTGTTGACATTTGACATTCGATCGACGTACACATTTTTGGATGATTGAAGGTTTCAAGGAATATAGATAATCGCTAGAAGGGACGGTCGAAGGAAGCTACATCTTCGAGAGTACATATATAAGGACTGAGGATCGACTAGCGGAGCCCGGACCCATGAGAGAATATTCCGGGACCTTTTCTCGGAAATTTCCTTAAGGAAGTTTATGGACCTCGAACTTTCCTTTAAGGTCGACTTGAGGAAAAAATCTTTTTGGAAGAGCTTCGATCAGCGGACAGTATAGACTATTTTTTTTGGAAAAGTGAAGCTGGATTGAATGAAAAAGTGAGCTTCTTATGCTAATGACAGTTGAGTTCCAGAACGGAATTATTCGGGGACCTTCTTTGGCTGCTCGTCTGAACTAAGGGGAACCAGACCACGGGTCCCGTCGGGGAAAACGACTGTCCATATGTGTGCAGTAACCCTTAATACTTTATTTATTGTAAATGTGATACTGTGATATTGTGTCAACGGTTAGAGATATTTTCGAGTTGGAAATGCATTGTTGGTAAATTAGGCACACTCGAGAGTCACGCTATATTGAAGCCCCATTTGTAAATATTAACAGCTTGTAATATTATTAATATTGTTGTAAATATAACGATTATAATTAAAGTATATTTATTTGCGAGTGATTGTTTCTCGACGAAAGTGTGACACGCTAACCCGTGACGTTGTTGTAAATAAATTTGTTCAAACATTCGAGTTGTTTTTATTTGATGGGAATTGATGAAAGGTAGAGTTAATTTCCATGCTTAGCGACACATTTGAGGTCTAAAATTTAAACGTCAATAATATATTTTTTATATTCCCAATACCATAGCAACGTAAATTTGAATATATTTTCTTTCCGAAATTAGTTGCTATGCATTTTTTATATTAATCTGAAAAAGACGACAAGATGGCGTCCTAAAAATGTTTTTCCGTGGGTTTAGAATAATGTAATACAGATTGCCTGTGGCAAGATAATTTCGAAATAACATTTATACAGTGCATAATAGTCGATATAGTTCATAATAGATAAGAGCAGGCCGCTAGCAGGCCAGTGATAAGGTGAAAATAAGTGACATTAAAAAGTGTTCTTTGAGACCCGCAAAATTTAGTGGAACCTGAGGGAATCACTCTGCGAACACGAGGTCAGTCTTTGGTTTCCCAATTTGATGTTCCACTTATATTTTTACCTTTTTACTTTAATTAGTAGCTTTTAATAGGTCACTTGAATTTGGTAACATTACAGAGATGAATTCATTGATAGGAAATAATGATGTCGATGAATTTTAAAAATCACCTATTACCAATATTGTCATATATATGTTTATTTTTGTGTATTTTTCAACATTTCCACTAGACTTAAATTAAATATAGTTTAAGTAACTTCCGAACCTCGTTTGCTTTGTTATGGATTGGCTTTGGAAAGCCGTATTGACATAGCTAATAGTTCATTTATTCTAAATATGAATCATGAAAGCCTGCTTCTCAACACTGCCGGCTGAGTTAAGTAACATGTCACGAACATGTACCTGTAATGAATAAATAGCATAAAAGACAACAATAAGGCAGTCAATTTCATCAATGAAAAGCGACTTCCTAATTACCTAGCTAGAGCGACCATTTCACAACCTTAATGGTGGCAAATCATTCAAAACTTCCAGTTTAAGGCTGTTTTTTTATACTACTATATCGCTCTAAATACAAGCGAGGAAAATGTCTGTATAAATGATTTGCTGTAAAAACAACTTATATCAAGCATTGCGCGAGCTGCCGCGCAGGGAGTGGATCGCGCACCTCCACCCGCCGTACCCTTAGCAGCGAGAGTGCTTATACTAAGTCCCTCTTTATAGTGTGCCGCAAGGGTTGCTCATATCAAAAATTGTAGGGAAATTATAGTAACACAATTAACATTTTGAACTGATTTGAACCAATTTATCCCACCCTTAGAATCAATGATTGGTGCTATCAAAGAAGTGCACTTAGATAAGAATTAGGCCCTTATCTAAGGAATAATATTAAATTGAAATGAATTCGATATCCTATATACTATATACTAACAAAGTTATAGCAAAATGTTACTTTTTAGAACACCCCTCTCCATTCCCGGCCCTCTGGTCTGATTTTGCTCATTATAGAACTTTGATATAATAAATTAGAAATAATATAACAACATTTGGAGATTTGATGCCTAAAATGGTGTCCTTTGTTCACTTATGTAGGTCCCCTTAATATTAACTCACACAGGGCAAAACAGGTTGCTTTGAGAGTAAATGGTTCCAGTATAGATATTAGAATTTTAAAGATGTATGTAATCTTTCTTTTTTTTGCTAAATATTCAATTTGACTTTACCACCTCATCATGCCTTGATCTATATAAATGCCTAAATATTTGATGGAAACTGAAGTGGTGTAAAATTTATGATGAATTGAAAGAATATTATCATGACCTTGTACCTACCTATGTTTTTAAGTAGATGATTAGGAAAGCTACCTATTGCAATGGGTACCATGTCATGACTTCCTGGAAATTTTACATATCTTCACATTTTATATCCCCTAGAACCCAAAACCAGCCTCTGATTAAAAGTTTAACTTTATGTATCTATCTATCTATATCACTTTCTTGTTAACACGACAACTACCGTAATATTCATCCAATCACTTTTAAATTGATACATAAAATTTTGAGTTCACAAAATCTCGGTCAAGTTCGTTAATGGACAAAATCAGACCAGGGGGGCGGGAATGGGAGGGGGTTTTCGAAATAGTAAAATTTTTCAATAACTTTCTTGGTATATAGGATATAGGATATCGAATTCTTTAAAATTTTATTTTATTTCTTAGATAAGGGCCTAAATGTTAAGTTGGTTAATTTTTTTGATAGCACCAACTATTGGTCCTAGGGGTGGAAAAAATTATTTTCAAAATTCAGAAACACACACAGGCACAGGATTAAATCTATTAAAAATGGTAATTGTATAATAGTCATATAAATTCTCTACAACTTTTGTTTAAAACAATCTTTGATATGAGTATCTCCGCATATTTCCGATATATTTAAATTACAAAAAAAGGCTCTAAGAGCTATTTTAGCGTTAAATCAAAGAGTATCATGCAGACCATATTTTAAAAGATTAGGCTTATTGACAATATATGGGCTGTATATATTAGAAGAAACATGCCACTTCTTCTTAAATAAGCAAAATGCATCTACACACAGCAACATTCACGAACACAATACGCGTTTCAAGGAACATTATGTACCAACCATGCTAGCCCGTACAACTTTATTCCAAAGCAATAGTCAGTATTTAGGACTAAAATATTTTAATATGCTGCCTGAAAACATTAAAAAAATAATCAATTTAAAGTTCAATCAATTTAAAGGTGCATTGAAGAAATATATTACTGAGCAAAACATTTATAGCTTTAATGAATTTAAATAGTTCTCATTCGTGATGATCATGTCAAAAATATACTAATTTTAAATCGTTTTCATTAAATATTATCTACTATGTAAATATTATGTTCAAACTGCTTAAAGTTTAAAGGGTGTTGTTATTGTCGAATCATAAAGAGTTTCAACTTGCATTGTATGTGCTCATTTGATCAAAATAAATTACACTTTTTAAAACATACTTTGTAATAAAATTTATATTATAATTAAAACTTTGTGATCTTATTTTTAATCAATGATGTTTCTGCTAATGTACAATTCAATATTGTTGCACTACATTGTATTCTAATTTTTTATTGTATTTTAGGTAATGTATTTATTGTAAAGACATTCCTATACATGTGATGGAAATAAAGATTCTCATCTTATCTTATCTAACTAGACGAATCTGTACTACGTTATCTACGTGTATCTGTAATATGTTACTAGTTTATATATGTACCTATACCTTTGCTAATGCTTTTTCACATGTTTTAACCGCCGTACTGTTTTCAATTGCAAATGTCATTCCTATACAATTAATGTTTGTTTTTGGAAATAAATTATCTTATCTTTAAAAAATGTTCGTCTATCCCCTACTTTGATCCGGTGAATTGTACCGGTTTTTTTTTTAATACGATAAACATTTGTAACTGTAATTTGCTCTACTACATTTCGATTTTTTTCTTAAATTAAATGTCACAATAAATAAATAAATAATACGTCCCAACAGCCATGCTATCATATTTTCGATATTTGAATACCGCTGACTTGAATTGAAGTGACGACGGGCACAGTACTACGAGGTTAGCTTCCCTGCGTTTCTGGCATTGCAAAGTCGTAGAAGGCAATTTTAATAGAGTCAATCACGCGAAGACCATCGCGACCTCAAAGAAGTTTAATCAAATCTTCTACTTTGGACAACGCTCACTGTAAGAATTATTTACATACGTGAATTTATTTATTGGAATGTCTTCGTTTGTATATTAAAGTTATATGTACATGTTTGCAGATCATCGCGATTGGAACGAGGATATGACGTGGACTTTATGATATTTCGCTTGAAAGAGAGTAGAATATATGTAACATTTCCAGTTGCCTCTGCCCTCGCCTTAGGATTTCGACTTCTCTACGTCGCATAGAGCGCAGTACAACTCGTAATCCATCCCGGCAGCAAAGAAGATTTACATTAAAAGCCTAAATTGATGAAATCTGAAGGTTATTTATCTTGTAAAACGGTTTTGTTTAATTGCATTAGTGTGCGATAGTTTCTAAACTCACCGGGTATATTTGCAGATCCATAATACACAGGAAAATCAGTCTGGTGGGTATGCATGACAATAAGATTGGTTGAGTGGCGAATCCACTGTGACTGATGAAGGGGAGCCTCGAATTGCGCTTTATGCAGTCATCGTAGTTCTGGGATCTTGAAGACGCTAGAAAATAATATTACTATATTTTAATGTAAATATACATGCAACGACTTATTCCTACATGTATTTAATAAAATACATGTAGGAATAAGTCGTTGCATGTTTATATATATTTATGTTCCTAGTTTATTATTAACCGTATTTAGATATAACATTGATTGTAAAGAGCGCAAAAAATATGCTCTATATCTCATTCAGCGTCTTATATTATATTTGTGTTGTTAATTTTATTAACCTTAGATTTTTATTAAGTTTATTATAACGATGTTTGAATATTTAGGCAGCAAGAATTAAAATTGTTAATATTTTCGAGCTATATTGTAGAAATTGTAAGAAATGTAAAATATAGTCTGTGACAGTGTTATTTTATCTAAAGTATTATTTGGTTGAGGTTCTTAGAGAAGGATCTTCCATTCTTTAAAACAGGACCGGGTGTGTGGTGGGTTCATCTGTCACAGTCTATATTAATATTCTTTTGTAGCATTTGTGTTCGTTGATTTTATTGAAAAATAAGACTACTATTAAGAATGATAACTAAACTTCAAACAGGACTTGCGTAAACAGGACTTGGATAAGTGACGACTGGCACAGTACTACGAGGTTAGCTTCTCTGCGTTTCTGGCACTGCAAAGTCGTAGAAGGCAATTTTAATAGAGTCAATCACGAGAAGACCGTCGCGACCTCAAAGAAGTTTAATCAAATCTTCTACTTTGGACAACGCTCAGTGTAAGAATTATTTACATACGTGAATTGATTTATTGGAAGTCTTCGTTTGTATATTAAAGTTATATGAACATGTTTGCAGATCATCGCGATTGGAACGAGGATATGACGTGGATTTTGTGATATTTCGCTTGAAAGAGAGTAGAATATATGTAACATTTCCAGTTGCCTCTGACCTCGCCTCGCGTTTTTAAAATGTCTAATAATTTATGGACTTCAAGTTTTACGACAACATGCTATCATTATATTTTTCAATTAAAATTAAGACTAATAGTTTACTATTAGAAACCCAAAAGTAAAATATACAAAAAGTGGTATAAAATGCATTATAAAATGGTAAATTAGTCCAACACATACATAAAATTTGAGCATATGCAGCGCAACCGTTGAAACCATTTATAACGAACAGGATTGGCGTATTGTCCAATATATCTTTGATTTGGCGAACAAAATGGTGGATTTTGCCACAAAACCTGTTGCGCGTTAAAAGTATTGATTTTTATGCGTTTTTAAAATGTCTAATATTTTTTGACTTCAAGTTTGGCATTAATATGTCAATAATCTAATTGTTAATCTGATTGGATTGCGTTTAGTCCTAAAAGTGGTTGTTGCAAATTCAAATGACGAAGAATTAAATTACGTTAAGAAATATAGCTATATAATGCTGTGGTCGAATGCAGCTTGTAGTGATTTACGTTTATCTTTCCAACGATGGCGATAAATATATGCTATGATCAATTCGAAAAATTATTACATAAAATGAATATTGACATCCTTAAAAGTAAATTTAGCATCAAAGAGATTTCTGTAATTTGTTCAATTTGTGTTTGGCAATAATAGTCACTTATAGACCAATTTAGGTTAGGTTAGGGTTGGTTACGATTTCAGGGTTTGTTTTCAATTGAACACTAGTAATTTTAACTTTTCTTTAAATTCTTTCTTACGGGTACACAGGATCTTAACGCATCATTGAACGTGACGCAGACGACCCTGAGATCTTTATTTGTTATGATCCCGTCCCATGATAGCGTCCTCTCATCTAGAGGAGTGACCAGTTAATATTATGGTCTGGATTAGCCAGACCTGCCATGTAGCGGGAGTGAGTCAAAGCAACCTCAATCTGCGGCATATGAGGCGGCCGGCGCTGGCAGAGGAAACAGGAGATGTTACATACACTATGCACTATGACGGCTGTCCTGCGCATTATGCCAGGGCAGTCTGGAGAATGTCTATCGAGACAGATAGATTGGATGTCTGGGTCCAATATTGTGGCCGCCCCGGTCACCTGATTTAAACCCTCTTAAACAACATTGTTTGCCTCAATTCTAGCAGGATATTCTAAATGAGTTGGCGAGTCATTTTGAAGAAAATGTAAACTCTCAAGAATTGAATACTCGAGCAGAACTGCAGCAGCGTATTTTCAATGCAGCAGAGGAGATCAAGCAATCAATTAAGAGATCAGGAGAAGGTCATTTCGAGCACTAATTGTAAAATTTTCATCGCAATAATTTAGATGTAAAGATATCAAATTTGCTTGATAAAATGTCTGCGAACAAACTTTATTTTATTGTAAATGTTATAAAATTATTTTATATCCTTGCACCTAAGCATCTTTAAAAAACCTTTTATTTTCTTATTACTTGCCAACCATAAAATTAAAGATATGGCACATTTTGGCTAAAATTCTAATAGTTTGTTTCTACTCAGAAATGCGATACAAAAAAAAAATAAATAAATATAAAAAGTTGCCATTTGTAGACATAGCCGTATAAAAATCAGTCTTTGATGCCGATTTCTCAAATTTTCAAAAAATGCCAATATCTTGTAAATGGTTTTTACTAAAGCCATGTTTTGATATTAAGATAGTACGTGATGTAAAACAGGTTCTATCAGCTGTTAATATATCTACCAAGGTTTACTGGACCTGTAACGTATTCTATTTAATCATCAACCAAAACAAAAAACTTTCGTTAATTTTTAACCCCTTAAATGAACTAAAAAAATGAATGAAGACCAATAGAGAAAATAAGATTGGTAAATACGCATTTCCTTATTTTCCAAGAGAATCTTAACACCACTTTTCATATCAATACAATAAAGGTTTGGAAAGTATTCATATTATTTCCAAAAAAAATAATCTGATTAAAGCAAAAAAAAAAAAAAAAACTGGTCTAAAATGACAAAAACATTTCAAAGTGTGGTCGTCTAACAAAAAACCAGACTGCGTGTCGTCACGACGTCGCGACCCAGTAATCGTATCTACAAATGTATTGACGACACTAAACGGATTGGAGTATATTAATATATTTATATAGATTTTTTTGTGAGTTAAAGGTCTTGTGAAGCCACCCACAATACCTTCCTTCAGTAGATATATGTAAATATGTGGTATGGCATTTATTAAATATATATATATATAGATTTGATGATATAATATTTTTTAAGCTTTCGCCATTCGGCGTCGTCAGAAAATATATGAGATAATATGATGTTTAAAATGCAACCTTCATAAATTCGAAAATCGCATTTTAAACTAAAAGATAAATATATCCAGCCACTACAATTATATTAAATAATTGCAGTTTTGCTAGATAAATTAATCAGTATTATGAAATGAAACTAATTTCTTAAAATAATATATCAAGCATCATGCGTTAAATGCTGTTAAGTTAGTTTAATTTTGTCTATTTAGACCTACAGATCTACAAGCGCCCAAAACCCAAATGTGAGAGAGTTCCCATGTCTTTAAATCAATTTCGCGGGCAGACTTCAAAACTTTTACATTAAAGCAAGCATCGAAATCCTTGCCGTGAGTTCTCGCGTGAATTGGAACGGGTAAAGCGGAAAGTAATTTGGTACAGGATAATCTATGATTATTAATTCTAATGTTTAATGGCGTCGTAGTCTCACCAACATAGAACGCATCACAAAATTTACATAGAAGCTGATATACAACGTTTATATATATATATATATTTAAATTAAATGATTGTATTTGATTTATGCTTATTTCTTATGCTTCGAAACTCGCTAAGGTATGTACTATCCTAAACATACTATAATATACATTTCAATTGTATGTCAATTTTTTTGTGGAGACATTAAAAGCGCCGACTGAAAAAACGTTGGAAATATACATAGCAAAGGAAAAAAAATGCCCGATACTGTCATATTTCCATGAATTATTCATAAAAATAGGATCAAAAAAAAAATGAATACTCATGTCAACCGAGATAACAAGCTAGGTTAGGATTACGATGCAAATTGCAGTTACTGCGAAATAGGTAATTCATTTTATATTTACATATTTGATGGGCTTCCAGTCTCGCAAGCAAATTTGTTCCGCGACCCTCCATCGACGGAATCAATTGCATCCGCAGCATCTTTTATCCTCACACACTCGATCTTGATACCCTAACTAATTTATAAATAAGGTTTAACACGTTTAATACATTATTTTTTTAATTTAACAAGGAAAAATTTATTTTTTCCCCATGAAAATATTTTGACACTAATGAAATGATATAATCTTTTTGTATCTTCGCAACAGTAACCACGGTATTCTTTACGAGGCGAGGCGGCGAAGACATGGTTTATAAATGGTGTTTAGCAGTGCTGTATGTTAAAAAAGAGATTAGAAAAATGGCTCTTGGCTATTTTAAATTGCATAGTTATTCATTTGAGACATTAGCTATATCAAAGGTTAAGAGAAATATACCTAAATATTAGTTTTAAGTACCTAAATCATATAAATACCTCAAAATAAACACGTTTTAGACTCGAATTTTATATTATTTAAAACTTAGATGAGTATTGGAAAAATAGGTTATTAAATAAGCTAAAACATTTATTAAGAGACATGTTCAAAATGTCTGTAGGTGTATGAGCGGGTATCACCCGATTACGACTTATATTTTTGGTGTTAAGGATTTACGATTTTACATTATTTATTAATTTAAAACCCAGTTGATTGATTATTAAACTAAATAGATCATTTAATTCAAGAGAAATACATACCTGCGAGGTTTTGACTACCGCAGCGATGCCCTCCTAGCCCCCTACTCTAGCTCAACGGCGCCAAGTTAGCATTTCGAAGTCACTATCATGCGCACATTAGTTTCACTTCAAAAAAAAACGGGAAATTTATATAGGCGAAAGCCTGCTGATGTTGAGGAGTGCTCGACGCTTTCGGCGCTACATGGCTCTGCGCTTCGGGCTCTTTTGCACTTTCACTGTATTGGATTATGTAAGTCATAATAAGTTGCGACGTACCTTCAAACTAATCGCGCTTAAAAATCACACACTTAAAATATCATTATACAAAAATTATACAATATACAACTAATATTATAATTGCCTAAAATATAAACTCTCTTGAAAACGAAAACAATAAACTGCGTATCGTGTAGCATTTAAACCTTGAAAATAATCTATTCATGTTTTTAGAAAATAATGTATTTATGTTTTTTTTAATTAATAGTATTCTCTTTTTAGTTATATTAATATTTTTTTAAATTTTATTTTCTGTTATTTCCTGTTTAAGTATTTTATTCTATCTCTTGAAATATTTATTTTTCTGACTTGTTAAATTAAATATGTTTTATTTTCTTTTTAGAAAATCTATCAGTGCAATTTTATTTTATTATATTCATCATGTATATTTTGTTTCTACATTGTTGTATATTATAAGTTATTTTATCATTTCTATGTATATTTTTGTGTATCTCGGAAAATAAATCTTATCTTATCTTATAGTAAACACGCAGAGGCGAATGTCGGTTCAAAGAGGCGTGTTTACGCGTTCGCCCGACGTGCAGCGAAATCTACCACAAGCAATGATCTTTTAAAACATATAGATACGGCATGTCATACAAATCATCTTTGTGAAATCGCGACACCGACGATTCCCTCTGCCGTTCAGAATTCATTAGGAAAGTTACCGGAAGTTCCGGAAAATTTCGACATATCTTCGCGTTTCCCATCCCCTAGAACTCAAAACCACCCTAAATATCTTATTTCTTGTGGACACGATAACTGCCGTAATTTTACACCAATCACTTTCAAATTGATATATATAAAATATAAGGGCATAAAATCTCTGTCAAGTTTGTTAATGGGTAAAATCAGTCCAGGAGGCGGAAATGGGGAGGGGGGCTTTTACGAAAAAGTGAAATTTTCTTAGTAACTATATAAGATATTGAATTCATTTAATTTTTTTTTTTTTAGATAAGGGTCTAAAACTTATCTAAGGAAACTTTTTTGATAGCACCAACCGTAGGTCCAAGGGGTGGGAAAAAGTAGTTTTCCAAAATTCAAAAAAATCATTTCTCCCTTAATAGGCCAAAAATTGTAGGCCTATAATTTCCCTGTCTGTTTTGTATGAAACAATTTTTGTTATGAGCAACCCTTACAGTATAAAGAGGGATTCAGTATAAGAAAGAGCTCTAGCTGCGCAAGAGTCGGCGGATTGAGGTGCGTGAGCTGTGGCGCGAGGAGTGAATCGCGTGGCAGAAACTCGACTCTGTCAAACAGGCGAAGAACAAAATCCTGTACGCTCTGTAAGAAATTCCTGTAGATATAGTGACAGCTAAACGTTTTGTTCTGCCTACAGTTCTGTACGCACAAACGAACGAGTCTTGTAACCTTAACAGACTATTTGGTTACCGTTATGTTATGTTATGTATGTTAGCGGATATGGGGGTTGTTTACCCCACTTTTACTGCGTCCTTTGCAGAACTATTGTACTTGTAAATTCACTTATAGTCGCCCTCTAGTCCCGTACTGTAGATAAAGTTAAGTATCTTTTTAGGTGCGATGGTTCTAATCTCTTCTGGCTTGAGGCGATGGTTGCCTAGAAGCTGGTATCTTTTGTAGATACGGAGCCCACATTCCCCCAGTAGGTGTATTGTGGGTTTCTGGGCTCTCTTGGCAGAATCTGCACCTGTCATCCATCGATAGGCTCAGTCTGTGCATGCTGAACACTTGCAGTGGCCTGTTAAGGTTCTGGTTAGGATCCTTAGTTGGTTCCGGCTTAACTTCAGTAGCGCAGAGTCTTTTTTGCGAGAATCCTACAATGAGTTCTTCGGCTTGTTTGTGTTCGGGCATTTCTTGCCAGTGTTTTATGGTTTGGTTTCTAGCCCAGATTTTTAGCAGTCTGTTGGTAGTCATTCTAGCACCTTTCTTGGCCTCTGCTTTTTCGTTGCCATCAATGCCCGAGTGACCTTGTACCCACATGAGCGTGACCCTGTTATGTGTTGCAAGGGCGTTGAGTATTTGTACACAGTTTAGCAAGAGCTTTGACTTAACAGACTATTTGGTTACCGTTACTAAAGTTTTTAGTACGCCCAACCAATGTTAGGTATACCTGACTGAACTCCGTTACACATAAAGGAACTGCTTTATAAGCGCGAGGCCTGTTTGCGAGCCTACTACTGATTGGTTAACGTAACAAAACAGCCTTGTAAGGTGTACGCAACTTTTCATTCGAAATCGCATCTATCAATTATTTGATAGACCTCATAAAACAGTATTGTGTTTGGTACAGGCCACAAGAAAGTTTTGTTAGGTGTAAGATTTATCAATCTACAGGAATTGGCTTGTTGGCAGGAATTGGGTTGTTGGCAGGAATTGGGTTGTTGGCAGGAATTGGGTTGTTGGGTGTTGGCTTGTAAGTCTATCAAGCAGATTGTATACACTACAATACACTTAGGTTGGGCCTACTAACATTAAGTAGCCACAATAAATTATGATTCTACTGAACTTTTCGGTTAAATCAGACCTCTTTAAGCGTCAAGTGGTTGGGTGAAGTTTTACAGCTGACAGCTGACATTTATTCGGACAACTTTCATTTGAGGGCTTTGGATTTTGAAGGTTTTTAGCATCGCTAATGTATTAAAATCTTGCTACCTCACACTAGAGTAAATTTAATGAAACTAATTTGAGACCTCAAGTGAAAAATTCATTTGAAAAAAATCATCGAAATCGCTTAGATATTTCGGAGTAATGAGCGATCAAACTAAAAAAATAAAAACAGATTTTCCATCTCCTTTTCTTGAAGTCGGCTAAAAATGAATATGATGTTTTACAGTCACACTATGTTACTCATTATGTATACATTTTTTTTATTTTATTTTAATTATTTTGGTAGCAAATGCTTTAAGTTTACGTCCAGCATATGAGAAAAGTTCAGAAAAGTTTTATGAACCTTAAAAAGTTAATAACGGAATATTAGAAACTTTATTTTTATTAATATAACATACTCAGTATTTTATTTCTTTATAAAAGAATACGTTGCATCTTCTTCGGCAAACAGTTTGTCGATACGATCAGCGTATTCTGAAAAATAAGAAATATTTTTATTTATTTTATTCATTTATTTATTCTTTATTGAAAAATCCTACAGTAATAATTTTTATAATTACAAACAAAACTTATTACTAGTATACAAAACCAATTATGAATTTCGGACATTTTAGATATTAACATTAGCATAAAAAAATTGAAACAGTGTTCTTAAAATATATATAGATTATGAATATTACATACGTATACAGTAGAATTTTTGTTGTTATGTGTAATTTGTGAGTGATATTTGTGGTAGTTGTGAGTGTCTGTGATTTGTATGTATATGTTGAAATAAAGTAATAAATTAAGTATGGTTTTAGTATGTATAAAAATAAAAAATAAAAATAGTTTATGATGAAGGTAATATAAATATGATATGTATGTACATTCTATATGTAATTGCAATTACAAGTACATATATGTTACAATTAACCATTAACAACACAACAATCTAACAATACAATTAGGTTTTATTTGTCTTTATTATTAATGGTATTGGAAATCTCTTTTTTCAGGTATTCAATATATCACTTTTGTTATAAAGGGAGCAGATACGTGGTATGGCGCTATTGGTCATTGAATTAGTATGATAACGGGGAATACGGAATAATTCTTGCTGCCTAGTTGACCTGTATGGCACATTTATATTTATTTTTTGCAATAAATTTGGACAATCAAAAATACAATTAAAAATTTTGTATAAAAATGTTAAATCAGCTAATTGTCTAAGATGTACAAGAGCATTTAATTTATAAAAAGCTGAAGCATCTTCAAGGCTTTGAGAACAGCAATGAGATTTAAAGTTTAAAAACCTAATAAATTTATTTTGAATATTTTGAATTCTTTCTATGTAGATATTATAATGAGGACACCAAATAGACGAAGCAAATTCTAAATGAAAGCGAACAAAAGAGTTATAGGTATAATAGTTTTAACAGTAAAATATCATTAAAAGGTTTGGATATTCTTTTAATAAAACCAAGCATTTTAAAAGCTTTATCTACTATATTATTTACTATATTATTTATTGTGGTTTGCAGAGCTAAGTTTGCTATCTTATATTACGCCTAAGTCTCTAATGTATGAAACAATTTTCATCGGAATGTCGTCAAAATTATATTGGTAGTTTATCTACCCCTAGTTCTATTCCTTGTAAAAGTTATCTGAAAGCATTTTTCTACGTTCATTTTAGTTTTATTACGAAGTCAATAAAAAAAAAATATAGTCTCTCAGTGCATTTAAATCTTCTTGTAATAATACGCAATCGTTTTGAGATTTTATTTCTTTGTAAATTTTAAGATCGTCCGCGTATGATAAAAACATTGAATGTTTGAAACACGTAGCGATATCATTCACATAAATATTGAAAAGAATCGGACCGAAATGAGACCCCTGTTGTATTCCTGAAGGAATGGTTGTACAGTTTGAACGAGCTGAAACACATTGTAAACGGTTTTTGATATAAGAAATCATCCATCTAAAAAGATTACCTCTGATACCAGTTTTGTATATTTTCTCCAATAATATGTCATGATTCACACGGTCGAAAGCTTTAGCAAAATCTGTGTATATTGCATCTGTTTGTATTTTTTTGTCCATGGAAGTTTACACATCGTTAGTAAATAAATCGTTAGTAAATATTCTAGAAAACAAAAAAAATACAAAAATAAGTTTAAAACAGTATTCAAAATAATTTTACGAGTATTAACATGCGCGTCGGTGTAGTAAAAAGATAACTTTATCATTATAATTTTTATTTTTAATCTTATTTTGTGAATAATATCACAATCATTAATTTCAATTCAATTTTTTCCTAAAATCTTAACAATAAAATTAAGGAGACTTTCGAATTTGAAGTGGAGTTAAAGCGGGCTGTTTTATTATTTAAAATGGATTTGTAGGAAGCGATTTGACTGTAAAACTATAATTTACACAAAAAGTCTACACAAAAATATTTCTTAAAATTGAACGATTTATCCCCTCCACTTTTAATATTTTGATTTTATTTTGAAAGTTAAATTTCATTAAAACGGCTGTATCTACCAATTTAGGTATGTCTATCCATTTATGCATTTGATCTAAATTTATTTAAAAAAAACATCTACAAAATATTACTAACTAATAAACGTGATAAATGTTAATATAGTATCAAATATAAAATAATTTGATGTAAAACTATTTTTAAGCCGTAATGAAACATACGTAAGTAGCAGAAAAAAAAATTAGGTGAGTAAATTTGAGTAAGAAAATATTGAAGTTCGAAAGTATTCCTTAAATGCAAAAATAAAGTACTGCGTCACCTTCTGATTTCTTAGTATCTCGGCAAAGTTGGCAGAAGCATTTATGTGTGGTTGACGTTTGAGGCGTGGTCTGGCTGGCAACATTTTCAGCTCCTGAAAACATAAAAGAGAAACTGTTACTATGCATTAACCAGAACTTGGCGTCTTACAGCTAGGCCCTACAGGCGTCATTAACGGCGTCTTCCCCCCCACTACTCAAGCCTATCAAATCCTGCGAAAGAGCTATCTTTTAAATTATTTATCATAGTCATAACTTCAGTTCAATCTGTAAACGTTAACTTGAATATATTATGTGACTCAACGATAGAGATATTATTGTGGGCTCATCCTCGGATTTCCCTAATTTTTGAAGTGTAATTTTGAGGTCTATAACACTAATTGACTCGTTGAGTTTAGGTGAGGGTAAAATTGTTGGAAGGTGAACTGATATTTCAGTATCGCAAATTATTTCAGTAACGCCATGGTGAAGTGAGATAAATATATGGTCCAGGCTTGATCTGGTGGGTTTATTGATAACAGAGACTAATCCATATTCAGCAAGGTATTCATGCGCTTGTTTATCGGAATGATTAAATAAATTTATATTGATATCTCCTGCCATAATGAGGTGTATATTTCTGTTAGTATCGAGGACTTTCGATAAATGAACTCAAAATGGAGATAAGTTGTTTGTTGATGGTGATCTATATATATGAAAAATAACTACCGTGTCATTGACAATAGCTTACAAATAATTGGAGTCCTGAATATAAATTTCATTGACAACAACATTAAGAGCTCTTTTTATAAACGTTACTAGCTGACCCGGCCACGCGTTGCTGTGGCTAAAGTTTTTGTTATATTACATTATAGTAAACAATCTAAGAGGAACAATAAGAGAACATCAGTCACGGAGTCCACTATGCTTTTTCACACAGATGGTATTTGTAAAAAAATATGCTGATCTCCTTATTTGACTTTCTACTACTATAACCCTTTAGTACAATGAAATTATTTACGAACAAAGACGAAAATGTTGATGTTGGTATACAAATTCACTGGATTGAGATTTGAAGGGGAAGTACGTTGAACACAATTAATTAAAATGTTCTTACACTTGATACTAAGCAGAAATCAATAGGTAAAAAATAAAAATTTATCAGATTTATTATTTCCATTTAATTTTATAACAAATATAAGTATATTACAGTATAATACAGTAAATAACATGTGACGCTTAAACTCATGAATGAGGTAGGCAAGGCAGACAGTCTTAAACTTTTAAACATTAATATCTTTTTTTTGAATTATAAATACTTTCAATTTCAATTTAATTTAACACCAATCGGTGCACAATGTTTTTGGTTAACCTGTCTTTAGCTAACACAAATAGATTCGACGGTTTCCCAACACGTGAACACGCAACATATAGTTGCCCATGAGAAAAACATGGATTTTCCAAATCTAAACCACAAATGGACATTGTTTGACCTTGAGATTTATTTATAGACATGGCTAAAGCTAAACGAATTGGAAACTGTAGCCTTTTGAAGGGTATGGTAGAATCTGATGGTATCATCGGAATACGTGGCAGCAGGACCACTTTTCCTTTAAACTTCCCAGCCAAAATGGTTGCTTCAAGAATGTTTCCGGTGATCTTTTTGATGACCAAACGCGTACCGTTACATAATTGAGGTGTATTCAAATTACGGAGGAGAATAATAGGGGAACCAATCTTTAATCGAAGATTATGTGGTGGCATTCCAGGGATATCTAATGAATTTAAAAATTCAATCGGAAAATTTACACTTTCATTTTCATCAACAACAGTATCGATTGATTTAAAAGACATCAGATCGCCTGGTAACAACTGTTGTATCTGGAAGTTAATTTCGTCAACATCAACGTTTTTGGCTGCCAAAATCGCCCGTTGACTAAGCCATTCATGATTCAAATAATTATTCTGTATATCCGGGAAAATACTCTGAATCAATTCAGTTTTATCCTGAACAACAGTGCAAAAATTGTCTGGTAGTTTAATGCATTGCGTATTTGGTTGCAGTTTTATTTTACCGTTCCCAATATCTAGTAGTTGTTCGGAAAATATTAGTGCTGATGGATCATTTTGCAATTGTACTCGCATATTTATGGTCAATCGAAGTGTTTCAACACTTCGCCATAAGAATGATTGTTTCAAACATGCATTAATCTCATCCGCGACAGTAGAGCGAGGTATAACCGGTAAGGTCTGCCGGAAGGTCACCAGACAAAAGTAAGATAGCACCACCGAAAAGTTTATTATTGCTGTTTAAATCTTGCATAGTTCTGTTTAATGCTTCAAGTGAATATTTGTGTGCCATTGTGCACTCATCCCAAATTATTATAGAACTCTTCCGCAACACTGCAGCTATTCCACTATTCTTTTTGATGTTACACATTGCATCTGGTTTATTATGAACGTCCAATGGCAGCTTGAATGTTGAATGTGCTGTTCGCCCACCATCCAGTAAAGTAGCCGCAATGCCTGACGATGCTAATGCTAATGCGATGTTTTTGTTGCGACCGTATTTTGGCAAGAATCAACGATATTAAAAATGTCTTACCGGTTCCACCGGGTGCATCCAAGAAAAAAAAACCGCCTTGTTCAGCAGCAACAGCCAGCATAATCCGATCATAAATAATTTTTTGTTCTGCTGTCAGTAATGGTTCACTGTTCATGATAATTGTTGCTAAACTTCCATGGTCATATTGATTTTCTCGTTGTAAATCGGTATTGACTAAGTCGGTGGCTGGACGATTAGGTGATGGCATACCATAATGATTAAATGGTAAATTTGAACTAAGAACACATAAATCCTCGATCAAGACCAATGCTTCATTGTACATCTCTGGTGTATAATCTATGTTTTGGCATTGATTTGTTTGTCTAATTCGGTGCAAGATGTCTTCTGTCATACAATTTTTATATTTTTCCCACAAAGTTTGTGCTTGCGAGGGATAACATGTCGCCAAAATAATTGCAAACAACTGACGAATGTTATTCGGTGTTGATGTCAACGCAGCATCAGCAAGCGTTAAGTCCCAATGGTTATCGTCTTCTAGCAATTGCAGTTCACGACATGCATCCTGGTATGTATTGAATACTCGACCATTAGCTGTTCGTAAAAATTCAAAAGACGTTGGTCCGGGAACATTCACCAATAACAAACGTAAATAGAAGCACTCACGTTGCTTTGGATGTACCGTGTAAAGTCTCCCCAATGTCTTAGCTTTGAATATGCCTGTAATGGAAGGATGTGGTTTTCCTTGTTTCCGTGGCTCCCATTTTTTACTGGATTTGTTCCATGTGAAATAACGTGGAACATCACCATACACCAATGTCTTCGCGAATTGGCCAAAAACATCAGGTTTTTGACACAATGTAAAAAATTCAGTTAGAGTCGTTTTCGGAGCTTCGAACGCTCTTTGGAGAACATTTTCTTCAGTGAAGTATACACGTTGACCGTTTTCAAGATGTATTGCCAGATGTTGGACAGCAGGATCTCTTTCGTGGATGGGAAAGCTGAGAATATGCCAAATAGCTTCATTGCTGCTAATGTATCTGCCCATTTGGTATCGTGCTATTTCGTCATTTTTATTTATGTTTTTTACTTCAAATATGGCCAAATCACTGCCTTTGTTTACATATTTACAAATATACTTAATTGATTTAACAGAACTGCAAAGCTCAACATTGATATGAGCTTTGTAAGTTTTTGAAAGTAGTGGTGAGTATGGTACCACCCACTGATTATCAAACTCAACTTGATTTGGAAAGTTCGGCAGTCGCATTGTAAATGTGTGGCCACCATTCTCAGTACTTCTGCGGCGATACATTGGATAACCATCAATATCCGTGATCGTGTCATTCGTATGCGGCTTTGGGAAGTTTTTTTTACATTTTCCATTTTCCATGCACGGTGAGGTCATGTTGAAAACACCGCATGGCCCATGGATCATGTGTTTGGTGACAATATCAAATAATTCTTGATCAATTAATGGGTCTGGAATTTCGGCTGAAATTATTTGATCGATTTCTTCAGGACGGATTCTATCTTTAAGCCAAACCAAAATGTGGGCATGAGGCAAACCTCGCTTTTGCCACTCTATCGTATACAGCCAACAACGTGTGATACCAAAAATTGTATATTTAACAATAAAATCAATTAAGGATTTCAATTTTTGTTTAAACACACGTGCAGTTAAATCATGACGATGAATGGCTTGTTGTCCTGGCAATAGTAAAGTTTGTATCTCTTCCCAATTCGGATTACATGTGAATGTAATAAATAAATCCGGTCGGCCGTAATGACGTACGTAAGTCATCGCATCTTGTATGCATGCATGTTCCGTGCCGTTCCGTATCGACATCTGTCAGTTTTATGACTGAATCTACCAGCATGTTCACCTAATGGTACTTTGTCGGCTTTTATGACGATTTGATAATTGTCATTTTGCAGTCGTGGCGAAACTCTTTTGATCAATTGAATTAGTTGATTGTGATCTTCTAAAAAATTTTCCAATAATATCACAATTGCTCTTTCCTCTGCTTGTTCAATAAAATTATACTGGCACCGAGTCGTCACGCGCTCTTCACAATCGCCCATAAAATAAAAAGGTATCGACATCTGTCAGTTTTATGACTGCCAAATAATAACGGACAAAAAATTAGCGATAAATTAAAATTGCGACTATAATTTGAGATTTAAACTATCCTATCTCTCAAGTGCACATCGAACTGCACATGGTGTTCAAATTTTATTATAATCGGTTAAGTGGTTCAGCCGTCCATTGAGGACAAACATTGTGACACGAGATTTATATATATTAAGATTACGCCATCGTTTTGTTTATAATTCAATTTTGCAAAGTATGTATCATAGCCATCAACACGTTGAATTGGAGAATTAACCTGTGTAATTGCGTACAATTTCTGTAGAGTAACCACATTAAATAAATAAATACGGACATAATATTTCAAATTATAATAATTACAATATGGCACTGAACATTCTTTTACGTGTTTGTATTTGCGCGCATACTTATATAAGTTTGTAACTGGCTAGTAATAAATAAAACATTCAAATTTTTCAAATTCAAATATATGATATTTGAATGCTTTACCGAATTGTTATAGTACTATAAATTTGCTGACATTAATGTTACACATCTATATTAATCGACCATCCTCCGACGTAATCTAAACGGCTATGGTTGTTTTTTAAGAGCATCTATCTATACAGGAAATTCAACTCTGTACTTTTCGAGTTGAACGGGGACAGGAGCTTTTTATACATGAATTTAAAGAAACTAAAAAGGATATTCGGTTCCTCTTTTTTTTTTCGCAAGCCATTGCATTTTGGCAGGAAGAGAGGTCACTCTACTAGAAGAACACATTCTACTGGAACTGGGCAATAATAATAACGGTTTGTAAACAAAGCACTATTGTGAAACGTAAAATTATTTAAGATTGTGCTAAAATTGCAGAAGAAGCTATTTAATTTTTGGGGATACGTGTGTGTGGGATTGATTTTGATACTAATTAAATTCACCTATTGAGAATATAGTTTATTTTACCTGAAAGCTTAGAGTGTGGGCAGTCCTTAGTTGGGGTCGACCAAGCCTCTATGACCTTTTTAATGTCGCCGACCGAATACACATGACCCTTTGGTTTCGCATCTTTTTTGTCCATATTTTACAAACACTTATAAGGCAGTGGCGTTTGCGTTGAGAACAGGACGGACCCTCGGCACTGACTGATTGATTTCAGTGCCGCCTCATTGTTTCGCGCTTAGGCACACTAAGTTTACGGAAAGTCTCGGAGTCCGTTCTCGCGTTTCGTCCCATAAGCAAATTGATAAGAAATGCGCGCAGCGGGTTTTGCTATCATCACTGGCAGGAGTATGAGTGTGGCTTCATAGCTCGGAAATGACCGCATCGATCTTAGAAAACGACAGGGTTCTGCAGTCCAGTTGCATACAAAATAGTGGCCGATTTTATGGTGTGAATACATTATAATCATGATATTTGTCAGCTATCAGTTTATATAAAGTAGGATTTCTTGTTGCTTATTTACAATAAAATAAACCCGAGCCCCAAATATTTGTCACAGCATGTTGTTATCCCATTCCCCATAAAAAGTAGTGCCCCAGTTAGTATATTTTATATCTATGTAGCAGGCATACCATTCCCATTTATTATAATACCTCCTTGACTGGTACTTGACTAAGAAATTTAGCTTACGTAGGGTGCAAAATTGGAACTTGAAATACTTGCAACTATTATTGATTAGCAAGGCTTGCAAGCAGGCTACTGATTCCTACTTTGTTTTACAGATATAAGTTTCGGGATGAGATATAAGGTTTTCGTTTTTCGAAAGTACGGAGAGCCCAAAACCTGAAGCTTCGAAGCCTTACTCTTTCTCCGTTCCACTGGAAGCCTCTATAACAGTTGATTCCAACGACACTTTTGTCAAATGCACAAACTAAGGCAAGTATCACACAAAAATTACATTTAAGCACAATAAAAATTAATGAAATTCTTTATAATTTAGAGAAGTTTTATTGACTTTTTTTTATGCTAAATACGTATCTTAATCTCTTTAATGAGTTGCAATTTACACCTTTGATGCAATTCCAATTATTCTGTCATGTTAAATTGTAAATGTTACTGTTTATGGATAAATACATTTTTTTTTGCAGGACCTCAAACCTCAAACCTCAGACCTCAATCAACTTCTGGATAGCAAGCACCATTTAGGGCAAAGGTCTTCAGAGTCTTGACAAATCCATTCCTATTGAGAATTTTGCGAGGCTTTACCTAGTGCGAATAATATATATTATATGCATATTTTACAAGGGAACTCATATCGACAAATTATTGCTGCAATTTATGGAAAGTCTACCCATGAAATTGTAAGAGTATTTACACTGACAATTATTTTTATATTGTAGTTACATTTTATGTTAAAAACAAGAGGACTCAGCTAAATACCAAGTTCAAAAGCATGTACTGGCTTATTGGGCGCAGATCATGCCTTTCACTCGAAAATAAAGTGCTCGTTTATAAAACAATCCTCAAACCGATCTGTACATATGGCATTCAACTATGGGGTACGGCCAGTAACTTCAACATTGAAATACTTCAACGCTTCCGGAACAATGTCCTGAGATCAATCGTCAACGCCCCATGGTTTAGAAAAAACATCGAGATCCATGAGTAAGTACATTGAAATGCCATTCGTGAAATATGAAGTTAAAAAATACAGTGAGAACTACAATATCAAACTAAAAAAACATACAAATGCACTAGCATCTAACCTCACAAATGTCACTGAAAATGTTAGGCGTTTGAAGCGTTTTGATATTTCAGACTTGGTCAGTAGACAATAGCAGACAGGCTCCATATAAAGGTCGACTCCTTGTTGAAGGAGTTAACCTGCACGCCATCTATCACTGATACACATCTGATTATGGTCCAAAGGACTGATTACAGATAGTCACCCAGGACAACAAAAAAAAAAAAAAATTTTATGTTGTAAGATTCAATAGCTACATATTAATCATTGTTAGGTTTATAAGCATAAACAATATAAGCCAGTCAGATTTACTGTGAAATCTATACACTCATACCCTAACTATTAAGTTATGACTAATTTTGTAATCGAACTTAGTTTATTATTTTAATTTCTTAATATACTACCTTAAATATTCTAATGCAATTATTGTTTAAATTAGAGGTCAGTGTATAGAAATCAAATAAATCATGTAATAAATCACTAGTAGTAACATTGTTATAAATTATTAATATTGAAAAATAAAAATTTATTGCAGTGTATTCATTGTCTTCAACCCTAGTTACTCGGCTGCTGTGACCAAGTAGATTGGTTGCAGCGACCTTGTATGTCAGCTGTTGCAACAAATAGAGTCGGTTGCGATAGCCGAGTAAGATCGCTGGTGTAACCGATTAGAACAGTTGTAGCGAATGTGTATCTTAGCTGCCGCAACCGAGTTGGTTAGTTACAGTAGCCGAGTAAAACGGTTACATTGACCGTTTATGTTAGTTGTCGCAATCAAGTCTTTTACTAGTGCGAGTGGAAAGACACTATTTAACCGTACTCGGTTACCGGTTTAACCGAATTACTATTCGGTTGTTGTCAGCCGAGTATGTTAGTTAGCGTAGCCAACATACTCTACAGATTCTACAGATTTTCAGCTCTCAAGGATGGGGTCAGAGACTGTCATAAGCTCAAATTTTAGAAAACGCCGGTATAATCGTGCCGAAGTTTTAAATTGTAAAACAACGTCGGTACAAACAAAACCTACAAAAATATTTCACGATTAATTGTGAAATATTTGTGTGGGTTTTTGACCTTAAAGTGTAATAAAAAAAACATATACTTATATGTAAATTATTTTAATTTAAAAATAATACGTATAAATATTATTGTGCGTACCTTTAAAAAAGAGAAAAGGGTATGTGAGGTAAAAAATAAGATGAACTCTTTTACGGATTTTTTACATTTACGTTTATGATCGCTCAAATCAAAATATTATGTCGTATAATTACATTGCTAGGGCGCCGCTTTGCTTCGCTGCGGCATACATTGGAGCGGAGTTTAGTATATAATCTCCATAGGGATTACCATTTAATTTTTTATAATTCTTTGCGCAATTAAATGTATATGTTTTTTGGTATCTATGCACAGAAGACATTGTCATGGTCATTTTAAAAAAATAATTATCAAAATCGGTCTTGTAGTTCTAGAGCCTTAGTCCGTGAACAGAGTGACATTTGAGTCACCACATGGGAGCGGAGCGAGCGTAGCGAGCGAAGCTCCAACTAGCTCTGGTTAAAATTTATAATGATTTGAAATCAACTCTTCAACTCTTTAAAATTCCTAGTTTAGATCCGTATTAAATCGGTTTTTTTTGTTTCTATATATATATATATATAAATTATTTTTATTTTTATACATGCTAAAACCATATTTAATTTATTACTTTATTTTAACCTATACATACAAATCACACACACTCACAAATATCACTTATAAATTACACATAACACAACAAAAAAATCTACTGTAAACGTATATAATATTCATAATATATATATATTTTAAAAACACTTTCATTTTTTTTATGCTAAAATTGTATGTAAAATGTCCGAAATCTATAATTGGTTTTGTATACTAGTAATAAGTTTTGTTTGTAATTATAAAAAATAATATTGTAGGATTTTTCAATAAAGAATAAATAAATAAATTAAATAAACTAGCCGTTTAATTCCAGGCTACGCGCTGGGTTAGAAATTAGGCCCTGTAGGCGGCTTTAACGGTTTCTTCGGCGCGCGATGAATCGTGCCTCGGGAGGGGTCGCTTCGCGTCTCATTTTTCAGAGAATAAATAATGGTTTCCAATATTTTTGAAATTCGATTTAATATTTGAGTACTCTATCGAACTGCCAATGTTTCATCTATTAGTACTGAAATTTTATTAAGTTTAATGTTTCTATACACTGTGTCTCAAGACCATTCGCGAAAAAAAGAACTAGTTGGTCATGTGGTTTTTAGTGTTGATGTTACGAAACAATCAAAATTCATCACGGTTGCCAAGAAAAAAAGTGTAAATTTTACGTGATAATAGTAAAAGAATCATGTTAATCCTTGTTGTTAGCGCTCAAAGCCGCAACGGGGTCAAGGGCATTATCGATCGATGCTGTATCGAAATTACGCGGATTGAATTAACACCATCTGTTAAAAAATATAATAAATTTGGACATGTATTTTTCGCATTTCTTCCTCATAATACACAACACCCCCTCCCCCTCCCTTAAGTCTTGAGACGCCTTGTATGTCTATATCTAATCAGACCCCGATGTGACCCAAACGGTTACGGGTGTTTTTTTGCACACAAAAAATCTACTCTTTCGCATTGGTATTTTTCGACAGACAGATGGCCACAGGGCGTGGATAGTAGCTTTTTATACATGCATACACATATAGAAGCTAAAACTATCGAAAAATGCCAAGCAGGCCTCACGCATGGTAAGTACTTTGGCTTGGCTGGGAACGATGGAGGTCACTTGCTATGCTTAGTGTTCCATTTTCAGTATTTGCAACCGCGATTAGTCGCGCCGCCTGAATACCTGGAACAACAGTCACCAATGCGTTCCGTGCCATCAGCATGCAGGTCATGCAGGTTGACAAGAAGTTCGCCCGTCGCCTGGACTGTTTCATTATATTTATTGTCTTATTATGTGTGGCTTTGTAGCTCGAAAATGACGACAAAACAATTTTTGTTTGAATTCGCACTGCCAATTAGCTGGATTTTATATCGAAAATGGTTGGGCAATAAGAAAGTTTTTTTTTGTAGTGTGTTTTTGTATTAAACAAAAAAAATGATTAAAATGTGATATTTTTTTATTTTTTACTGAAATACCTCGATTACATTATTTGTTTTCATAGTTTCCAAGATACCTCCATCTCTCTCAACATGACGAACATGACTCTATTTTTTATTTTATTTTATTTATTTAATTTTAAAAGAAATAAATCTATATATTTACATAGTAATTTACATTAACATACGAAGAGAGGAAAAAACTAAATACTATTTATATAGTATGCTAGTAGTAGTAGTAGTATTAGTAGTATTTATGTAGTATGTATTTTTTATGCTTATGCATAAAGCAGATTCCTACATTAATACTTAGATAAAAATACAATTATTAAACATCGTCTCAATAGAATATTTAAGAACGAAACTAGTTTTTTAAAAATAGAAATTTACTTAATTGCACGCAATCATGACAATTAAGCAAGAGGGAGATTCGAGGAGTGAAGAGCAATATTATTCGAGAAACAAATTGGTGCGCGAAATACATTGAAATTAAACAGAGACAGAATGGCCGGACAATCAATTTTATTCAAAAAGAGGTTATTTAAATAAAGTTCGATCACTCAAAGATTCCAACCGATAAAATGATAACGCTCCTTAATGAAAAGAGAATTCAACGCCTCGGTAGAAGCTAAACTTGAGCGGAAGTAACATTTTAGATACATGTCCATTAACCAAAACAGCTTGGGATCTATTACAGAGATAAGAATGGATCCACCTTAAGAGGGCTTAGTGGGCAAAACAAAATATCAATTTGGAGACATCTCGAAGTATGTTTGAATGTTTAGTTATGAATAAATACGAGTACGTGTCGCACATATAAACAATCGCCCAGCCATGCAGCGTTCCAAGTCGCTTCGGACGGCACGTTTCGCGAGCCTAGTAGCCAAAACCTAGTAACTTGTCAAAATATAATTTTTATGCATTACTGGAAAAGATAATTGTTTTATTGTGAGAATATATCGTAATTTAAATATATTTTGAATATAATAAAAAACTGTCAATGGCAGAAGAATATAAATTTTTCACAGTGAGAGAGTTCATTTCAATTTTACCCGTATTAATTAAGTATTAATTATTCTATTTATTTATTTATTCATTCTTATACACCAAAATACATACATTACAGAACAGTAGTAACAGTTCAATGGCAATTATTGTAACCAACAAGCGACCGGCACCTACTGCACTGATCTGCCTTCTTAATTAGACGCCGTCTATACCAAAGAAGGCAATGACCGTCGATTTTTGTTAATTGAAATGATTTCGGTATTAACTGAAAGGATAACTTTTGAAAAAGTTACACGCGTAAATAAGAATAAATATTGCAAATTTGTAAATATTTGCATAATAAAAGGTATATATATTTATATAATACATAAGCGATAATAAATACACACATATATATTACAAAACTAATTCATTTCATACTTAAACTAATAAATACTTCATTCATTCTATACTTCAAACATAATATCTAAGGAAAAATATGTAACCACCTTTTTCATAATAAAAGAATTAAATATCCATTAGATACCTATATATTGAAAATAAATGAAATATTGTAGTTTTATTTAAACATTTTTTTATTTGAATAAGTTTGAGTAAAACGATTTTAACAATAATAAAAGATTAAAAATATGATTCTTATTAGTTATTTTGGGCATTCAAAATATGTTATTATGTCATACAGATAATATAAAATAAAATAATGGAAATACAATAATACTATTTTTTTTAAATCTTTTGTTTCAAAATTTGTATAGTAATGACAGCAACCTATACGTCATACTATCTAATAGAAATACATCAAAATATTAAAATCGGTCTGTTGACATATCGTAACTATGGTTGTTAGATTAACTCATTCTTAGGGGCAAATATCGACATAGAACGGTCTAGATTTGCCCTCAGGAACATATTACTTATTAGAATTACGTATACACACCTACACAGAGAAAATGTAAAAGAGACAGCATTATTTTGTGTTCTAATGTTTAAAATATTCTTATAATATATATTTAACAATATATATTATTCTTGGGCGTAAACAGACGCTCATAGCGTGTTGCAGCGTATTTGAGATGGTACTTTTCCTAAGACCATTATTCCACTTTACTATTTTCTATAAATTGAGACGGGGAGCGATGCGAGTCGTTGCGTGCCTAAGGAGTCGTTAAAACTGCCCAAAGGGCCAAGCGAAGCCCGGGGTTGAAGAACTAGTATTTATATAGTTTTTAAATATTATTATAGCATCGATCAGATGACGGAAGTGGCACATTAAGCAAACAAACCCAAACTGCTTCCCTTAGAACAGATTCTTCTAGTTAGGGCAGGTCAAAACAGCCGTTTAGAATGCCACATTGTGAGCGAAATCAAAAATAATATAAAACAGAAAGACAGATATTATCTGTCTCTCTTTGTCCGCCAGGTTGAGTATCGGTCTCTTTCTCGCGCTGCGTCGGTCAGTTTATATTTGAATAATATTAGTTTATTTAGGTATTTCAACAGAAATTATAAATATAATGAGGTATTTACAAGTGGTATGATATGTCTTCCATTAGCTGATTCTTCGATTTATTATAATATTCAGCTACAATGTTTTGCAAATCGACTGAGTTTACCTAGATTTCAGTTAGACCTTTTGATTGATGTCAAAAGAAAGAGATAAAGCAGGTATGAAGAGCGCGGCAACATCAGTGCAACGTCGTGCGCGTAATAAACACTTAAATTATTACTTGGGAAATCAAGCGCTTTTGTAAAAATTTACGTAGCACTTTTAAAATATAAAGAATTTTAAAAAATGGTCGGTGCAATCATAGAGCATATCTTGTTCTACCTACATGTTAAACATAAAATAACCCTTTGATCTATATTGGCAAAGATCTGTGAAATTGTACCGATGATTGCTAAGTACTCTTGAAAAATACCGTTTTTTGAACGTAATAATATGTTTATGAAAAATCCAGTAAGAGAGATTAAAGATTAAGGTGTAAATTTCTATATTTGATTAAAAAAATGGTGAGATTTTCTTTTATAAAGTCAAAATAAGAGTGTAAAAGTAAGAGTCATTACCTTTATTGTATACAATTTCTGTTGGGTAACCAGATTAAATAAATAAATTTATAAATCTTGAATTGGAGATTTATTTTATTTTATTTCGTTCTAAATAATCATTTGATTTTTCACACGTCTAAAAATAAAAAAGTGGTGCTTCAGGTTAAAGTCATTTGTTGTTTAGAACTTTCGAATATTTTAACATTCACTAATAAGTATATTTATTCAAAAAACAACACTAAAATTATCAATGAATGCCAGAGAAGAGTGTGACACTCATAGAACAATGAAAGAACATAGATCGAGAGTAGCAATTAAGTCGAAGGGGAGATTGACTCGTCGATCATTTAGGTCATTAACCTCATAAAGCCTTGTACCTGCGGAGAGTCCGTCCCTGTCGCAACGCGTACCCCGCGAGTCTGTCTCGCGCCGAAGGGATTTCAATAACGAAAATATCATTAAGTTCATTCAACTTTACGAGCTTTAACTAAAGTTATCGTAGAACTCAACCTTCTTAACTCCATTAGAAGGTCGAGCGTGAGTGGAGACGAATTTCGGTGGAACTGGGAATATAAAATAAAGACTTCCAACAGCGAGGCCGTTTATCCTTTTTTTGTAAGCCATACGGTGTAACTTGTGGAATGTGCAACAAATAGCAATAATAAGCGCTATGAGCCAGCTTCAGTAACGCGGCTATTCGCTATGCTAGAATAACAGAGTGATTTATACCGTGTCGCCTTGTGACCGTAAGTAGCACGCCCAGGCTCCAGGCAAATGTGGATTGTACCCGGAACGCATAACTCGCTAGCGAATGACTTCGGAGAGAGGATTTACGCAAGTGGGCGCCCTCTCTCAAGAGTACACCTGAGCCCCGAGACCCGACCTGGCGTGTCGTATTAAATCACTTTCGTCTCTCAGAATGAAGAAATGCAGATATACCATCGGTAGAAGGTCCCATCAGTTTATTTTATTCCTGTAAAACCATTGGTTTCGTAGTTATGAGCCAAGACCTTAGCCTAGAAGCTGTCATTTTCGTTCGAACACTTATTTTGCGGTCACTTTGTATATAATCATATAAAAATGAAGGTGTGTTTGTCCTAAGTATAGAAGTTAGAAACCACTCAGCAGATTTGGCTACTTTTTTTTAAATGTTTGTAATCGCCGACACGCTCGGAATGCAACACGTTTGTTCGGTTAAACTCGGGTGTTCGCATGGAGGTGAAGTACTCATTAACTGTCACATTGATTTTCTTCTTGGATAAACTATATTAGCTTCTTAGCATAAAATACCCCTCCAGGGTAATCCAAACAACAATAATGTGATTTTTGTAATGCGATTGAGTTGGGTCAACACAAATGAAAAAAATGTGCATATAGGATGGGGTATCGTCTAGAAGGGTTACTTCTAATGGATTCTAAAATGATTGTTCTAACATTAGTAATATGGAGTAAGTATGCGTTCAAACATTAATATTATTTTGTTTTCTTCTGTTTTTTACTTATTTTTTTTGACATAATGAAAAACTTGTAGAACAAAAGTTGATCAGTATAAAGTATAGAATGACCCCATAAAACGATGTGTATGAGAAAAATTTCGACTTGTATATTTATTCAGTTGGGATAAAAGCGCCTTAAAAGATGAATGACATCATTTTTGATATTTATTTAAACAATTAGAAAGGTTTATTATTTTATTTGATACAGCGTTAGGTATAAACCCTATACCAAAATAAAAAAAGTACTAAATAGGTTCTATACTTTTAAAGCAAAAAACCTAACCTAACCCAGAGTTTAGTTTTAAAAAAAAATGCATTTTTACTCTCACCTGTCCTCTTTAGGCTTTAGAATAATGTATAATATTGTATCTGTCAAATCTATACATACAAATAAAATTGATGATAGACAGACGTTTATAATTTCGAAAAAAAAAATTTCTTCTATGTTCATACGATTATTGGCATGCAACCAAAATCTAGACACGTATTATTTTTGTCTGTCGGTTTGTTTACCCGGTATAATCTCCGAAATGGCACAGCCGATTTTAACGAGAATTTCATTAGAGATTTAGTTGCGTTCCTGTGTAGAAATTGAAAAAATGTAGAAATTAGGGCCTCAAAGACGTAGAAAATGCTAAATGCAGAGTCGCGTATTATAGGGCAAAAATACGTCAAAAATACTTTAGACTCTGTATGCGTCTGGTGTAGCGCCGAGCCGCCCATGACATGTCTATCGGCTCTCGATACTCTGAAAGAGGTTTTTACGGAGAGAAAAATTGAAAAAGCCCTGCGGGCGTCAAAGTCGCCTGCATTTAATATACGGTAGGCATGTAATGGCCCGAAGGGTCTAGAGATGGAGAGTGAAACAACTCATTCAGAGTACCAAAGAGACTTATGTATTAAGTTGGTGAAAATAAAAATAATGAAAATGTAAAATTAAAGCGCAGTATTAAGGTGTGCATTATTAAGATAATATATACCATTCATTGCAAGTATTTCACTTAAATATATTTGATTTTTGTTTTTAATAGCGGCAAATCACCTGTAAAAATAAATGAAATAAATTTATATAATTACCCTACACTTATAATATAGGGTGATGATTTTAGAGGCGTGGTTTTCAAGAAGAGATAAAACGCATATAATTTGATGTTATGGCTAAGAATTTAGTTTTATTATAAAGATAAGGGTTTAAGGCTGACTCGAACAAATTCCAGCCGAGAGACCCAATTATCAACCACTTTTTGCAGCAAGTTGGGCCGTATGTCAGCAATAACGCGCCGAATATTCTCTTCCAAGGCGTTAATCGTGTCCGGCTTATCTGCGTAGACAAGCGACTTCACATAACCCCACAAAAAATAGTCCAGCGGTGTTAAATCGCACGATCTTGGAGGCCACGCCACAGGCCCACGACGCGATTTTTACTTTATTTTAGAGTGATTTAAAAAAAAATTAGAGCGATTTTTTCTAAATTTGCACTATTTGCAAACGTTATTCAGGAGTAAGTATATTTATTATGAAATGGCAAACCAAACTGAGCATAAATCTAGTGACAGCTGTTAAAAACACCAACTACGAAAAAAGTAGTGCCAGATTGAAAACCACGCCTCTAAAAAAAACACCCTATTTATATATATATATATATATATATATATATATATATATATATATATATATATATATATATTTGTGTTGCAACACCATTTCAGATACTAATGTATGCAAAAATTCGCTTACCAGCTGAGGACGACGACAGCGGGTCGCCTCTGCTTGAAACCGTCCGCCTGCCCTTCAATTTCAATATTATACGTCGTATTAACATATGGAATAATTGGTTGGGGGAACTGTGCTAAAACTAATCTAAAGCCGTTAGAGCTGGCCCAAAAATCGGTTCTGAGAACTATTCAAAGGTGCCATAAACGTTTCCCTTCCGATCAGTTGTTCACAGACTTCAGGGTGTTAGATGTAAGACAATCCTTCATAAAGAAGGTAATATTGTATGCCCAAAAAAACATAGCAAATATGAAAAGAATAGAGCATGGCCATAAAACAAGAGCACATTATATACGATATACGGTCACGGAGCGAATTTCGGATGAAATTATAGTTTTCAGTCTGAAAATAGTTTGAAATGGTGTTTTGTGCCAGTATTTTTATTCCCAAGTATTCCCAACTCGGTGAAAAAATTACCATTTGTCAATGTTGACGATTGTTTCTTCCCCAATGAGAATTGAATATACTGCCGATACCTTGATTAATTTATGGTATTATTCTAATGATGTTTCTTTCTTTCACACTTCTTATTTTTCTCGGGGTGGAGGGAGGAGAGGGGCAATTGCCCCCAGTGCCTCCTTTCTGGATTAGCCCTTGAATCCACGGTTTAGTAAGAAAATCAATTTCAAGCATCAATATAGGTATGAAATAAAACTAATTACACTTCCCGTGAAAAACAATTTCATATTTTATGCTATGCTCATTACTAATATTATTTTACGATTTAACAAGCCACACGCAATGTGAAACAACATGATTGAAGCAAATCAGCATAATTCACTTTGGTTGCCAATCTACGTTTATTTTTTTAGTATCTTTGATTACAACCAATGATATTTCAAAATACACTGTTACAGGTCGGCAGCAGGGATTAGCTTTTATATTATAACTAAATTAAATACTTTTTCACTATATTATAATTATAACAATAGATGCACAAAGTCACACACACATTTAATTTCAGGAAGGTAATTTCAATTTATATTAATAATAAGTGTACATATTTGTTTATAAATATTGAATTGTTTCTATTTTTTTATTTATAGTTAAACAAAATAACATAAGTAAATAAAAAATATACTCACCTGGATTAAAACATGCAGTTTATTGCTGTCTCAGAGAATATTTGATAAGTAATATTTATAGAACGCTGCAATTACTAATTTATAAAAGCATTTTGGTCCAAGTTGGAGTAAGAGTAGATATGCCAATCCTTAAATAGGTTATTTCTAATTAGAAATTATGGACATTTTCAACTTCCATTCACGGTAATGGATATATTAAAAGTGTTTTTGGTAATTTTTTTTAGGATAACAGGGCCACATGATATGAAAACAAATACAATTTTTACTGAACTTATATTTTAACAAGAAACAGGCGAACAGTTACAATTGATTTAAGCAACCATCTTCAATCAAAATTTATTAGTGTACATAATTGATGAAACAAGTTTCAATGGTAGTATGTCCCTAATACTTCACTAATCTCGTGCGTAGCATTAAAATGGCACACCTAATTTAAATTAATATTCATGGTAATAATATCTAAAGCGCCAAATGATATCAAAAAGTAATAATAGATATAAGTTGCGTAAACAATTAAATATTTGTGATCATAATACAAAAGAAAAACAATTTTCCGTTACTGATATTGATTCTCCTACAAAATTGACAAGTTTATTAACAAATTATTTTGGTGAATTTGATAAACAAAGCAAAATTTGGCAAAATAAGTAACTACGCGTTTGAAGTAATTTTTTCACGGAGAAGAAATACTTAAATAGGTAATGAAGGTACTACTAATGAATTTTCAGCTGACCTTCTAACTCATATTTTTTTATACTCAGATTGATAATCTAGAAAAGAATTTAATGTTAGTCTTGAAATATTTAATAACTAATAATTAATCGAATTAGATAAAAATAAATTGTGTATTTATTTAATATCTTCGACGATAAGGTTTGATTTTTGAAAAAATACATTAATTTCCCTCGCTCCGTTATGTTTGCCTTGCAAAATTTATAAATATTGAAAATACCTATTTTTAATATCTAAATTTCTCTAACCTAAAAAGCAGTCACTGCAGTAAAATTTACGTAATCAAAAATTACAATATTTATCCAGACAACAGGTACCTTGTGAATTATTAGATATTAAATTACTCGTCAAACACATTATTTCACATTTAATAATATTACTTAAAATTTATACAATTTTGTTCATCTAGATGGCTCGGCTGGGGGTAATTTGAATTATAATATAATCTGTGCATGCTTTATGTGGTGTTTTTAATATTATTTAGATTGTACTTATTTTTTTTACAACAGCATTATTTTTCTTTGGCTTAAAACGTTTAGTCGTCTAGTTGGGTTTTTGAATATTACTACTATACTAATTTCCTATTAATATTATCGAGTAGTAAGCATCCCTGTGTCTTAGATTATCTCCCGAGAGCCGCATCACATAAACGACAGAACGATCGCTAGGAGGCTGGTGTATGTACCAACAACTAGGCCGATGATCCCGAATATTATCAGAAAAGTGTCTTTGATGAGCAACCATTTGAAACGACCGAGTCTGTCAGGCCAAGCGACGCAGAGCTCCATGATGGCTGGGAAAGCTATACCGAGTGCTGACAGGCAAAACGCTCCAAACAACGATATGAACAATCCCAGACGCGGTATAGCCACTGCCAGGACAACTGAAATAAAAATAATATATATATTTTTACATCATTAATCGGTTTGGTTTCTGAATTTTCTTCTAAATACCAATTATTTTTATTTTAATTCATACGAAAACTTACTATTTTTAATACAACACAAATTTTAAAAATGTTAACCAAATAAAACATATTTATTTATTTATTTGGTTTATTCAACAAATTTACATTTATTTTATTTTATGTACCAGCCAAGCCCAAGGCTTATCTGCTAGAAACCAGGTGCGTAAAATACAGATAATAATAATTGTGAAATATGTTCAAATTATTTTGTTCTGTATTTTACACGTCCTTTACAATATAAATATAGTATATTACACATATATTGATATAAATTTTTATCGCTTATTATTAAATTACCAACAAAAATTAAGTATAATTATAATAACATTTTAAAACAATAATGTACACGCTAAGTCTACAAACAATTAACGAGAGTGTTTTTGGGAGATTTCGTAGCAAATATTTCTAACTTCATATTAGTTTTTTTAGATTATTATTCAGAGTATTATCCTACAGCGTGTTACAGAACCAAACATTCTGAGAGCATTTTGGTAATGTCAGTAATGAGGTTTGGGATCGATTTTATCTTTGATTTTGCGTATGCATTTTTTTCGCTATTATAAAATACATAAATAGTGGATAAATTAGGGATTTCCTACATGACTTAAAACTAAGTTCATTGAATCATTTTAAATGCCTTTAGGTGAAAACCTATTTATTTATAATTATATTTTTAGAAAAGGTACAAAGAAAATTACAATAGCCACTACCAAATTACCATGAAATTTGTTATCAAGGAACAAACAGCTCTCTTATTACAATAATTTATCTTTATCTAGTTTCAAAAATGATATTCAAAATTTGTAAAGCTGGAAAAAGATACATTTAATGGTAAATCATTTTCTTTCAATTGTCACACTTAAATATTTTTAGTTCACGCATCATCAATCAATAAATAGTATAAAACTAAACTTCCATCCACGTCTGTATCGTTCGCTTAGTTCTTCTAAACTAAACTACACAATGGATTTTTATGCGGTTTTTACCATTATTTAAAGAGTTTCTTTCCAAAGGTATATGTGTATAATATATTCGTATTAAATTTAAAAATAGTAAAGCTATCCCGATGTTTGTAATCAAGTCGTAAAGATACGCTTTTAGAGCGCTTACAGGGCCTACGCTAACTAAACCATTTAAGCCAGTCGAATAAAAAGGGTGAAAAATATATAATGTAACATTAATTGGAAAAGGTTTTAAATATTGTCTTTATTCAAAGCATTATGATGTTGTTTATGTACTAAATTTGCAACTCATTCACGAACCCGGAAATTGTTTAAAGTGTTTATTTTTCACAACAAATAAATAAAAGTTTTGCTAACTATAATATCAGTTCAGCTAGAGTTTACAAAAATAAATATAAATTTGCAAAATAAATATAAAACGAAACATCTCCCTGCCCGGTCGCGGCTGTCCGCTTAGCCAGGCAAACGGGTAACGTTGCCGGAATGAGGCAAATTGTAATACCTACCAAACAATACAATCTTTACTTAAGTCCACAGAAAAATCCGCAATAGCACATATTTATATTTTCTAAGAGTGACCCACAGTGACTATTTTTATCTTTCAAAGTTTTATCACAAATAAAGGGATGACAGATTGTATGGGATTTTTTTAAGCAACATGCTAGGTAGGTATTATTGGGCATTTTGGACAACGCAACTCTTTGTAGTTCCACCCGAGTACCGGAGGTATGAGTTATCGTGCGCCAAAGGCGGATGACCCTAAAGGTCGTGGCCGCCTAGATGCCAATTTAGGGTGAAACCCATTATAAATATTATATATTTACATATATTACTATTACCAACCAACCAAGGTGAGGTTTATCATACCAAGGTGATTCACCCTATATGTGTACTTTAGCACTTGTGATTTATTTAATAGATGTCATGGGTTGGGAAATAGGATAAATAATGATGATACTTTGAATTTATTTTTGTATTGCTGTGTTACATAACATATTCTACAGAATGTCCCAAGACCTTTCTAATGATTTAAAAGTAAGTCGTTAATGAGATACACGTCGTATCGTGATGCGATAAAGTGAAACGATGCATTGGTGAAGCGATAAGGTAACCTTGACCGCGATACGAGTACGTCGACCGACTGGCAGCGACTAACCGGACAATGTAAACCCTACTCTCCGCTTTCCTACCTACCATTTATGACGCGTAGCATCAGCTCGTTTAGTATCATCAAGTAAATTTACATTTTTTCTCTCGGAAACCATTATGAATTTTCACATACCGACTTCACAAATAATACTTGAAATCGCAGAACCAATTAGGTAACGGAACTTTTATGGGGATCGTCATGGGAAACGGTGTACATAATGTTATAACGAAAAATAACAAAACATACATTAAATACACATACTCGTAAGACGGAGCTCTTTGGCTAACTTTAGTTTAACCATGGAAATGCATATCACGCCCTAGACAGTCCCTAGGAGTTGGCCCGTCTGGCCCTACTTGACCTTTATGGGAAACCGCCATAGAAAATAATGGTAAAAACTGAAATTACCTAGTGGTCTTAAAAGTTTAATTGTAAAGAACGAAATTTGTTAGTATACTTACAAGTCGATAAAACAGCAAGGATGCGCAATAAATATTCCCAGGCCAGTTTATTGTTGCTGTTTTCTAATCTTTTCAACATATAGGTATTCCAAATAATCTCAACTGGGACGTAACATTGCAGTCCGTACGTAATGAAAATCGCTACGGCGAAAATAATTTTGATACTTTGTGACATACTGAAAAAATACAAATTGTAACATATTTTAAACTGGTTTTTAGTTATTTCACATTTCAATTTGACATGTATTTTTTTAAAATGTATGTTCACTCATTTCGCGGAAATGCTTAAGCGATTTCGATGAGTTTGTTATGTACGGTAGAGAATTTTAGTTTAGTTATTTTACTTCTAGTGATCTAGTGTATGTAGGAAAAATAAATAACTACTAAGTTTTCTATGGACATACATAATTAACCAATATATTAATGAGACTAATATTTAGAAAACACTCAAATAAATACTAAAGCCTGTAAAATAATAAAAAAAACCGTCTTCAATATTAACCCTAAACCCTAAAAATAATAAATATATATATTTTTTTTATTGTTAGTAAACAAAAAAAATACGATCAACTAAAACGGTGAAGTCTACGTAAAGCGATGGTTTATGCCGAAGTTGCATAGACAAAATTGAAATCAGTCACTGGCATGTATTAGTAAAAACCTTATATATATAGTAAAAACAGAACGATCATATAGTAGGTGTCATTTGTTTCCCTTAAAAGTGGCTCTGAATCATTGATAAGGGAAAAAAGAGACAGCTAGCTGAGTTGATAACGTTTTTGTATACGCTAGAAGTGATTATGTGTTCTTTTTATTATCTTGTGAATCCTAAGGTTAATTTAAATTACTTGGTATAGAAAATAATCTTACATATAGACAGTTTTACATGAAATAATTTCCCTATTGCGAGTAAGAAATTAAAAATGTGAAAAAATTTCATCCCCAAATTTGTTAATTATATTGAAATGCAGGTATACATTCCCTTTAGAATTCGCTCGTTCGTTCGCTCGCTCGCTCGCGCTTTCAAGGGCCTTGACCGATGGCGGGCAACGACCCTGCGTCACGAGCGAACGACCAACTGGCGAACAACAATTTATTATTATTATTTATATTTATTTATTGATAACAACGATTTATTTTTATTATACGTAAAGTATATATTATTTTTTTCGTGTAAACTATGATGATATGTTTTCTTTACAAATCATGTTTGAAATTACAGGGACGATGATATTATCAGCAGTATAAAAATGACCCAAAGTATTATTAAGATATAAAGTAGCAGTATAAAAATGAGCCCGTCGTGCAGACTTCGAACCCTTTCTTCGGACCCTTACTGAATGCTATTTTTCGTGGCTGAAAGAAAATGTTACGTTTTTCCATAACGCTATTCCAATTTTTTCACAAATTAAATGAATTACACGGCCCGGAAAACTGCAAAAAGATTTTTTAGTTTTCTAGTAATTTAACAAAAAATAATTTGTAGAATCAAGCAGCACGACTTCTTAGAGCAGAAATAGGGAATTAGCGCTAATCCTAAACATCTTTGTAATTCTTCTCCCTAAAGAGGTACTTCGGTAAAAAAAAGAAAACTGAACTTTCCGCATATGAATCTCTCGCTTTAGCAATTGATGTAACTCTATCGATGTATCAATTCAACAGCAAGTTAAATATATTACATTAAATTATACCAAATATATTACAAGGCTAATAAATCAAAACGGCTAGGAGACATGTTTGTCACATAAATTTCAACTATCTAGGTATTTAATTGGCAAGACCACATCGGTTTACTATGCAATCGTCGTAGACTTTGTTTGATAAAATTTTAATATATCCTTAGTTGAATCTATTATTTTGTATGGTATTACAATTTGGGGCCTTACATATGAAACATATATACAGCGAATTTATATTCTACAAATTCGTATCTTAAAAATAATTATTATAAAAAGTAAAAAAAATTGAATACAAGGCGACTACTCTAAATTGTTCACCCATTTCAAAGTTCTTCCAGTACGTCAACTTTGCTTAATAGAATTGCAATCAACCACTTCTTAGATGAAACATGGAAAAATCTTGTTACTAATAAGTACTCTACTAGCAAATGTCAATTGAAAAGTATATTCTCGAAAGATGTATAAATACGTATGGATATCGGCAATTAAAATATGTAATAATAAAGGTTGATACACTTAAAAGAAAATCGGTAATAAAACTTAAATTAAAAGAATTTATGAAAAAACATATTAAAAATGATTTATGTTTTAGTTAAATTAAGTTAATTTTATTTGTAAATCACATGAGTTACGTTGACTTTATTTTTAAGTATTTTGTATTATATTTTATGCATGTTAAAATAAATTGTTTTTAGTTAAGATTAAGAAACCGCCAGATAAGACAATGTCTTAGCTGGATCTGGATACATTGTAATTGCATATATTTGAATAATAAAAGGTGCTTCTGGAAACATTGAAATTGAAATTGAAATTATTAGAGCAATACTTTACAATTAAATAAAATGTGCAATTAGAACAACAATCTGACAGCAATTTCGATTAATCAAGTCTTACTTCATTTAGTATTTATTTTAATGACATTTTTTTTTAATTTTCTGCTGCGTTTATTGACTAATAAATAATTTAAATGTTGTGCAAATATAATGTAAAACGTACCTAAGTTACAATCACTACCTATACATTTTTTTATTCATTTTATGTATTTAAATTTATCATATAACCGATACTGATCTTGTGCCATAGCTGTTCGGTCCCTCTAGATTACGAAAATTGCCTATCATATGTAAAACGCTTAAGCCGACCTGAATAATGAGTAGAGTTCCTATTGTTTTTCAACTATCACCTTATTGTAAGATTTAAATATGTATTTGTTAACATTCTGTTTACCGAAGAATATAAATAAATAATTAATGTAAATTATAAAAAAAACTCATCGAATTGAGAACCACCTCTGCATTAAAAACAGCAGAAAAAATATTAAAAAAAAGTTAAATTGTATTGATTGTTACGTAGAAAAAGCAAAAATGACAAAAGTAAATGAGTAAAATACTAACATTTCGTCTTGCGGCAGATTGAGCGTTATAGATCCCTTCGCTTCCTCGCCATATTTGATATAACCTAAAGCACCCATCATAACGTATAAAAGCACTATGACGGTCATTCCTATATTTAAAACACCGCAGTAGCCACCAAACGAAGCGGGTGTTTTCATATTGTTTTCCAATGCTATTACCTAAAACAGGTCATTAAACAAAGTCATAATGTGAAACCAAGCTACTCTAATTTTATTCGTAACGTTATTTTATTTTATGCGTTGCTGTTCCGTTGGTGTTTTTGGTTCCAATACATTTGGTTACATTTGATTTTATTCATGTGTAAAGATTTATATCGGGAACCAAATTTTTCGGGTTGAAATGACAGTAACAATGACACATGCGCGTACGCTATGCGTTTGAGAAAAGCTATGGGCGACGCTCTATGGGTTTCAAGGAGGGGGCTGGTATTTAATTACTAAGTAACTAGCCTAAATAATGTAAATTCAGTTAAAAAATGACATAAAATTTTGGATTTTCGTTTGTGTACTCCTTGGTAAGAAGCCAGATGAAAATAAATTAATTCTAAGACCAGGGGGCGGGTAGTGTAGTGTAGTGTAGTGTAGTGTAGTGTAATGTTGGAAAGGAGTATGGAAAAACGCCTCCGCGCCGTATTGAATTGCGGACGATTGCTAATCTGTTAAAAATATACTAAACAAATTATGTGTAAAAGAAATATAGATTTTAGGAAGATTTACATAAAATAATTAACTAGTTGATACCCAAGTCTTATGAATTTTTCAAAATAAACGCGTTTAGGTTCGATTTATTTAAATTTTAAGGTACTTCACAACTTAACAATGAATATTGGCAAAACTAAGCAGGAAATTCATAACTCTAATCATAATTAAATTTGAAAAAGTTGACGTAATAAATACATAAATGTAACAAGTTTAGGCTTGAAAATGATTGTGGCGCAATAAGATTTTTGTATTATGATCATCAAAATGATTCATCTGCTGCACAATTACCTAAACAATTGATTGATATTGGTGATGGAAAAATGCCTATCTATCCAACAAGTCAAACGTTGACTCCATTTCCAGATGATTGTTGTAATATTGTGCCTTTAAGAGATGTATTGGTTTTTCAAAATATTGGAGCTAATTTAAACTCAATGTTGCTGCGAGAGATATTATTAATGCTGATGCCATCAATATACAAATTCAAAACAAGCTGGAAACTGAATCATTTGCGTTTAAATCAATTGATACAGTGATAGACCAAAATGAGGTTGTTAATATTCCCACATGCGGTTTGGACTTAAAAAAATCATGCTCCTTCCGATTCATTTGTTTATGCTGAAAATAGAGGTACATAATTGTATAAACACGGCATAATTGTAGTAGTAATTGTAATTGTACTGTATTGTACACGGTTTAAAATTACAATTACAAACGTTTTGTTTCATTGAAATCCAAATATTTATTTAAAAAAAAAAATATGTTTGGGATCAAAAACGTCAATTACTCTTAGTATGTATAGATGTTTTGGAGGCAGTTGTGAAGTTTTGATATTTTTATCTAATAATTCTTAAGTTAAGTATTATCATAAGTAATATAAAAATCTAATCTCGCTCTGTTTTTATGAATTTAAAAAATAAAATAAAAAAACACAAAACAAGTTATACGCATTAAAACCAAAAATAGGAAATAATAACATTAGTACATATTTTTGAGATTGCCCTGGAATTATGCCGAGTTAGATATATTTCATAAATCTTGACATCCTGGCTAGCATTAGCCCTTTTCTTTATGGATTTTAATTTTCTCGAGAGTTTCAAAAATCTTAAAAAAATATAGCCCCCCCTGACTATTTAAGCTTTCGGGTAGGAATAAATGATCGGAAAGACTATGTAGTGATAATGATTACCTTAATTATAGCTTTTTTGTTTTATTCTTCGTTGCCTGTTTTGTTATTTTGTCCAATATTCAAACGACAAGAATGAAAATTCAAAACACACGCACTTTTTGTGATCCCGATAAATGGTTTTTTATTTTCTTTACCTCAAATCGCGCTATACTTTCAATTTTAAGTTCTTCAAATTTTACTTTCAGAGTAAATAATAGTGATGCGTAAAGACGCGTTGCTAGATATTTGTATTTTAGAATTTTTCATGTTTTAATTGTATTGAAGATTAAAACTGCCATTTAACAGTATATATTAAAAATGTAATATAAAATCTCCCTCGTCGTTCGCAATAAAGTGTGCAATAATCGTTTCGTGATTTTCACACGGGCCACATGGGCCACATGATGAATTCAAAATGAACTTAATGGGTCGGAATTAAATCCAACTGTGTGAAGTATGAAGTATGGAAAGTATGAAAACCTACCACACCAACAGCCTCAAGGGCAAACAAGGTCGTCCCAAAGAAAAGGGGAAAGTTTGCAAGGTCGCCGACCATCGCCCTGCTGGACGGCGGCGGCAATTCGTCCAGGACGTACACGAGGATAAGAGCGATTCCGACGAAGGTTATGACGTTGGCCAGCGTCGAGAAAGGCGCCAGCAGCTTGAGGTTCCTTATGCAGTTGATGCCGATGAGCGGCAGAAGCAAGATGCACATGTGAAGCTTCACGTCGATCACGGGCAGGTAAGCGTCGCAAATCTGCAAAAATATATTGATTTGCACGATCAGCACGATTAGCAATATACCAAGCCTGGCGTCGCGGCGCCTTGATGCCTGCTTGTACCTAACAAATTTAAGGTCCCTGCTACTTGTGTCTCCTATAGCTTATTTTAATTCCTGTCCGGTATTCAATAGGAGTGAAGTGGAATTATATGACTACTGGTTTTTTTGATGGATTTCGAAATAATATTGCAACGCAGTATCTGTCAAAAACATTTAAAAAAATCTACTCTTTTTAGTAGATGTTTGTAGATCTTTTTTTGTGAGCATAATTGTATTTAAAAAAAAAATGAAGTTCATAGATTATCAGGTGTAAAAGAAACATCTCTTAAACTTTAAAATAAACTTTTTACAAGTATCTGTATTTTTGGCTTTGCTGTACTTAATAAAATATTCTTATGGGCCTTGTTTCAAACAAATGGATAATATAAAGGATAATTCGATGTTAAGGTTTTTTTTAATGTGATTTCACTAATTACTTTGGATCGGTTGGAGTGATTATATTATTTTTTAAAAAAAATTGCGATGTTTCTATTATATTATATAGATTGGTTACGACTAGTGTATAATAGAAACAATATTTAAAAAGTAATTCGAAATGTTTTCGTATCGAATGAATCAATATTAATACAATTTATATTTAGAAAATATACAGGTAATTTACTAAATAAAATGAAAAAACTTAAAAATTAATATAACTGACACACATTAATTTTATATCAAAAATTTAAGAAATTGTACGATAAACTGATACTAAACAATAAAAAATCTGATTCACCAAAACGTTGAAGTCGGCGCAGAAACACGCCTTATACTCTAACCAACCATGAATCCGTCTATGGTCTAAACAATGTCTTCACGTTTCAACGTTTTGGTCCATCGTTTTTTTTTATTATTTACTTAAAATGAGAAGTTTTATTTTTTTACCAAAAAATCTAGTTTATGTTATTAATTCTTATTTTTTTCTATTTTAGTCACTTTTATTTTTTTTTTTAGGAAACAAATGCACTATTGAAAAATGAACGCAAAAAGCAATACATATTTAGTAAAAAAAAAAACAAATTTTCATTACAACTCGAAGCAACACTTTAAAGTATGCAAACATACTTTTTTATGCAGAATAAATATACTTTTTCTTTTTTAGACCAATGATATAATATAGGTACACTGTCGAAGAGTGTTTTTTGTACTCTTTATTTTAACTGCTTTTCCGTAACCTATAAGTCATTATTGGATTAGCAAAAGGACACAAATATTTATTTATTTATTTATTCTTTAAATAAAATCTACTTTTTCAAAAGGGATAAGTATTAAATTTAAGAACAAAACAAAAAAAAATGGGTATGCGTCGGACCAGATTGTGGAAGTTATACTTCTTTGGCCATTCGTACACACCCACTCACAGACAGAATATATAAATGAAATATAAGACATTTTTCTCTGTTATTCTATATATTTCTCTTCAATATATTATTATAAGTCACTTTATAATTATACTAAATTATCATTATTAAGTTCGTATATTCGTATACTTTCGTACAATTGGTGGGAAAAAATACAGACAACTAGCTTCAAATTTCGAAAGGGACTCTACAACGCGACAAACATATTTTGTAAAAAAGCAATTGGATTCTACAACTCAACAAACGTAAAAATTACTTCTAACGCGTGACGCTGTTTCTCGACCAACATCCCATCCTAATGAGTACAACGGGCGCAAAGAAGTATAAGTTCAAAAAGTGTAGCAAATATCTCACCTGTTTGATATTTGTCGCCACAAAGACAATATAAACACAACATATGCCGAGTTGATAAACGATCATAAATATGTCAACAAATAGCGGCGCCGCCGGTGCCAGTTTTCTAAGGCACTGTGGTCCTTCCTCCAAGGCCAACTTCATGGACTCAGGGTACGTGAGTATCGGAACCTTTTTCCGCTTGCATAGCTCATACTGAGATTTCACCTATAGTACATAGGGTTATATAATTAGTATATACATACTCGTAGATAGATAAGTTCAAAGGCATCGGTCAAACGAGACAAAGGGACTCACTAGTATATGAAGACAATATGTGGCCAGAATTCCAATAATAAATGTGTTTACTATTCCCGATATCAGTCCAGAGTTGTAAAAGGCCTGGGGCATTGCTAATATTCCCGTACCGAGACTTCCTTTTAGTAAATGGATGAGTGTTTCCGTGTTGCTAAATTAAAAAAAAAAATAAAAACGCCATCAATTATAAATTACTTACATATTCTCAGGGTACTATTATCTAAATAATCTACTCTTTATAACAAAAAAAAATGATAAAAGAAATGTCTATCATATTGTCTGACGGTTGGTCGACATTAAAAATAAAATCACAAAATTTGATTAGATAGGTCAAATATTTATGTTAAAAAATAATACTAATTTATAATGATTATTTATTTGAATTTATTTGACTTTATTTAATGGCAAAACATCAAACCAAAAATATTTTATTTTTTTTTTATAAAGTTACTAAAGACTTACTGTATTTGAAATTACAGAATGTCGGTCTAAAAACGAATAATATTAGTCACGGAAAGACCTATTTCATCCTAAAATACGAAGAAGGTAGTAGGTTATCAGAAATGTGTCATCAAACTCTTTTTGGATACTCACTTTGTAGGATGTGGTACATTTCGGTGCTCATGAGGATTATAACTATCTCTCGACGTGGGGCTTGCACTTCCGTCGTCATATCTCTTTGACCTGAAAGTAAAAAATATATTTTGAGTGGAATCAAATATAATTTTAAGGTGTATGCAATTCGTGCCACACGACGACATATGATAGACATTTCTTTTATCATTTTTTTTTTTTGTTATAAAGAGTAGATTATTTAGATAATTTACAGTAGATTATTTATAGATTATAGATAGTAGATTATTTATTTAGATGATTTACAACTTTCCGTAGTACATTTTTTTTAGGTAAACTTTATACAAAGTTGAGGTAATTTTTTTATGAAAATAGTAAATTATGACAAAATTCAAGTTTACTTTTTTAATATAGAGGAAAAGTTCAGGAAAATACTTTTACCAGAAAGATAAATTACTAATAAGCACGAAACAAAAAAAAAAAATGTTGAAAAATTGATCATTTTTTATTCATGATTTTTTATGTAAGACGGGGTAAGTATTTTCAAAAAAGTGGTTGTAAGTGGTATAACTTCTAAACCATTGAGAATTGGTAGATCATGTTTATAATAACTTTGATTGCAAATGACCTCTTCTATCACCTGATTTCGTTTGATCCACCACTTATGGGACACCTGTATATAGACACTAATAAATTATTAAAACTATACAGGCTATCTTTATACCCTGTGTTTCTATTCCCGAAAAAAATCCCAGTTTTTTTATTTAAATTAATTATTTCAAACATGATTTGTTTAGATGTCATCAAAATTCATCGTGGTTTCCCACAAAAAAAAAATGTAAACTTTACGTGATAACACTAAATCGTTCTTGTGTTCATCTCCTCGCAGGGCTGTGTCACGCCGGGGTGTCGCGCCGGGTCATTGGTCGGCGCTTTGGCCGAGAGCGAGCGAGCAAACGAAAGAGCAAAATACAAATAGAGAATTTACACGAGCGCTTTGATAGAATTAATAAAATTGAGCATGAATTATTTTCGCATTTTTTTATACACTTTCTTACACGGAAAGGGAAACCCCCAATTTACTATTACTTATTAATGTATAGAAGCAGTTGATATTATATGATACAGTATGCTACAGGATGTCATTGTTTATTTTTGTTAAGTAACTATTATTATTTGCTATTATCATTTTAAGTAGAATGTATTTTGGAAGTCGGACTAAAGATATACTACAAAAGATAATGATTACTTGTATGCGTCTTTGTTCGGATCAGAAATGATCTGGAGACTGATATGTTCGTCCTTTCTTGACATGGCAACTAGCGGGAAACTTATAATTTGAGACCTGGAATTAAAAATAAAAAATCTTATGAAGGTGTCCATACTAAAACTGACTAAATTACCCTAAATTGACTTACACTAAATTACCTACTCAGTTTTTTTTTGGGTTATGTACCCCAAAGGAAAAACGGAACCCTTATAAAATCACTTTTAAGTCCGTCCGTCTGCTTGTCACGGAGGTTTTTCTCAAAAACGACTTGAAGTATGAATTTGAAATTTATTTGAATTTTTAGTCTACTTGACGAGTCTACTTGTAGTTCGACAGTCATAAGTTATGAAATATTTTTATCCTTTTTTTATGCCGGTAAATTGAGCCCCCTTTAAAAAATGTATTGTCTGAGGTAATTTTTCTAAGGTTTTCTTTTAAGGATTCTCATCTGAGGCCCTTCAGGATACGTGATTGAGACAATCATTTAAAAGTGCCGGGTCGTAGCTTCGTAGCATGCCAGGCTCCTACCATCTGAAGAAACCGAGAAGGTTCATGGTTTCTATTAGCTAATAAAAGCCAGTCATCATCAGTTGGTAGAAACTCGTCATCATCAGCTAGTAGAAGTCTGTCATCTTCAGCTGGTTAGAGCCGTTCATTAGCATTGCAATGTTTCTAACTTAATCTAAATACGAATAATATGATTGTTCGTTTGAGATAGATTAATGCTTTCTGGTGATGCTAATAAACTAATCTTTCATATTGTGTAATAATTAAAATACTTCCAATTTCCAACCTTACTTTTACTACATTACTGTAAATAGCGTAAAACACTTTCAACTAATATTAATCATAATTAATATTAATCATATTATTGTCATATTAATTTATTTACATAAATTGTCTACACTGTATAGTCCTAAAGAAGCAACAGTGTGTTTCTGCACAGAATTCAACGTTTTATTTTGTTATATCTATATTTCTTATTTTTATCTGTTTGTAATTTATTTTGTAAGAAGTAACGCGTTTTATAAATATATTTTTTCAATGTATTTGAGATAACAGAAATAACAGAAATGATATTGGCTTAGTTTCCCTGGAGTATTCAATCAGCGTAATCAATTGCAGCTGCAATATGGGATATTGCAAGCAATAAAATATTTATTAGGGCTGCCTTGAAGGCGCAATTGAACCATACGCGTATTTGTCATATAGAAACATCATTCTTGCATATGTTCGCCAATAAAATAATGTAATCATCAACATTGCACACTAGGTCGCGATATCACATGACAACATTGTTTAAAATCTCCTCTCTGCGTGTGCAAATTTACTAGGGTAGGCAGTTTATTTTTGTAAATTTGTAACTGGTAGCGCTGGCGCAAATGGTTTTATTTTAATTATGTAAAATAAAACTTTTATCATACTTAACTGGGTATTTTATACAAATGTAACCAAATCATCTATATTTTTAATTTTGTACAGGGATTGTATTGTGCCTTTCGTCTTCGGTACTCGGGGTGGGTCGCGTCGCTTTCCAATACAGTCAAGCTCGCTTGTATGAAAGGTATATTTTCACACAGGCGTTCCCAATATTATTCTAGCGTATTTAAAGAGTAAGTAATTTCAATGATATATAGTATATATATATATATATATATATATATATATATATATATATATATATGTATAATAGAGTTGTAAACAATCTTTGACAATATTGAAAAATGTTGAAAAAGTTTTTAATTATTTGATAAAGTGCTGGATAGCATAATATTTATAAACTTTTTCAAAAAAATTACAGTATATAGTATAGTTATATATAGTATATATAATTTATATATAATATATATTTAAAATATTATAACATTTTACACTAAATAGGACAGGTGAGAGTTAAAAATGCATTTTTATAAAACTCAGCGCAGGGTTTAAACCGACATCCTGCGCTCTCATTACATTAGGCTTCATACATGTTAATTTTCTTAAGGTAATATCGTCAACTTCATGCCTAAGTTACCAATGTGTATTTTTGATCAAAGTGAATCAAAGAACAGTTTCTACATTAATTTACAATTACAATTTGTATATACACTAATGTTCAATTTTATTCTGCAATACCTTATGCAAAAAAATTATGTTCCACTTAGCTTACTTTGACATTTTACTGCAAAATACTTTTAAAAGGGCGTAAAGGCTTTTGGAAGATAACCTGAAAGGATGTATCTGCAGTGTTTACAAAAAGTTCAAAATTTATTTTTTGTAAATACAGTACAAACTGGACAAACACTTTTTTATTATATCTGATCATTTATTATGTATCTATCACAGATTAGTAAATATTTTGGTCTATCTGTGGTTAGTGTACCATAGTATCTATTATAATATTTTAGAAACTATTAGGATGATGAGGGCGGGAAAGATAGAGATTCGTGCGTTAGTACCTTCTGTTGTGTGGTCGGGTGTTACGGGTTCCGGTTGTGTAACACTGGGATACGACACCTACCCAGTAGGAGAACAACTTGACGACTAGTCCTAACGCCCATCACGGGCGACAGTCAATTAAGGAAATAAATGCCACCGCCAAAAATCCAATAAATATAAAAAGTGCAATTCGAACCAAAAAATAAACCTAGGTTGGGTTGAATTCATCCCTTCATCCCACTGGTCATTTGAGTTTGAATTTACAATAAGCTCTAGACCTTAGTTATCGTCGAAACTAGACTAATTGGCTCTGGTTGGACTGAAATTGAATATTAATCTATTTCAGTATATTTTAATAGTATGATAAGCTATCTTTTACTAATAATTTTACTTTAAATGCGGTTTGATGGATTTAAGAAGATTATAGGAAGTGGTGGTATGGAACCATCTGTTTCGCTTCGGACTAGAATTTCAATGAAAAGTCAGTAAGAACGGCAAATGAAAAATGCACACCGCTCCGAGTGTTCGGATCCAATTGTGGTGCTACTTTATCATTGACAGACCAACGCTTCAGTACCTCTGTTATGTCGGGATGACGACAGGTTCGGGATGGGAAAAAAATCTAATCGGCTTTTTAGACCAGGCGATGAAGGTCGTACAATTAATATCAATAATAATGGTAGATGATCGCACGAATTATTCTATTTAGCAAAGAGCCGTCGCAAATGATTCTAGATAATTCACAGTTTATTACAGGTAGCTAAACAGTATTTATTATTTTACCGTAGGTATTTTTCAGGAAACAAAATCGCACAGCAAATACTAATACAATAGATATTTACAAAAAGGCATTAGAGTGGTTTTTAAAAATATTACGTGCATACAAACATAAACAATGAGATATTCGCCAACACACACATGTCAGAACACTTGAATCGACAGCATATGTACCAGAGTATGACGCTGTCCAACAGCAATTTAAATATAACGTAATGCTGAGTCGTCCTCTGGTAGAGCTGATGTCCCAAGTAGATTTGCATGTGTTATGACACTGCAAGAAATATTCGCGAAAGTAGGTCGGCTTTGTTAAAAGGAAGCATCGGAAACAACACATTTCATAAAGTTTTACCTAATAACATAAATTTAATAACTAAAATATAATAAATTTCAGCAGGTAATTGAAGTACTCAAAGTAGATATTTTGAGATTATTAAATTTAATTCATCAATATTATTAAGATCTCTCGTCAGCGAAGTAAAATATGGTATTATTAAAAAAAAATGCTAAAAAAACAAAACAAAACACTTTTTTTCGTAGCAATTAAACATACACATCAATTAAAATACAAAAAGTCAGGTTTACAGAAATTTCGCAGTAAAATATGCCTTATTATTATAATTATTAACACGGATAATTACAAAATACTGAATGTGGTTTAATTTACGCCTGGATTCATTCATATACATTGTAGCTCATGAAATAGTTATTTTTTATCTTAAATGATATTGCTGTAGATTCGGTATATAAGTTAAAGAGTGTTTCAATGATTGAAGTGATTGGGAACCACATTTTATAATAGATACTTGACGCATAAACGCGAAATTGATTAAATATTTTTGCACAATAGGAAAAATAAAACAGTTTATTATAATAGAATAAAGGTAAAACACAATAATATATTATATGTGGTTACATAGCCCAACAGTATCAACGGAGTTAAGAAGCTCTTAAATATTGTAAAAATACTAATTTGATCTATTTGATGGCATAAAATGTTCAGCGCAACCAAATAGAGATTGGGAGGTCCGACTTGGATTCTGGTTTTGGACTGAATGTATGCCGAATATATATTTTTTTTTGAAATTGTGAAATATTTTCATTCTATTTTTGACTTTTAGCCATGGTGTTGTTAAAGTGTTGATTCTTACGCTTAGGAAGATCAGGTAAAATAAACGAGCATGCTTTAATTTTTTTTCAGGAACCCGAAAAAACTATTTATTTTAAAAACAACCAAATTCAAAGATTAGGCATATTCCCCGAAATGTTTTTGCAGACCAAAGGAATCAGAGATCTATTTATTTATTTTTTTTACATCTACAACTTATTCGCGATGAGTACTTATAGTTCCTAGTAGAAGGCTACAGCTACTAGACAAACACCATCTACATCTATTATTCGAACAAAAAATATAGTAATATTGTGAAGAACCTAGGAGATTAGTGAAACATTAATTAGATTAAAAACCTCGTATTTTGTTACTGATGGATTTTGATACTAAAAATTGTAAAAATTAAATTAAATCATAATTATTATAATAGGTATAAGAGAAATTTAGATAACAAGATCGTAACGTGATAGTCACAAGTTTGTTAGCAAGTAAAATGATAGTAATGGGCTACCTTTACCATAGATAAAGTGGCAAAAAAATAAATATTTAAAATATCATGTATACGAGTATGTAGGTACAATATACTTCCGCAACTTTTTCCGAATTTTGATTGCATGGGTACACTGAGTACATTGTGTACACTGAGAGTGTATATATACACAGTCACGATGTAATTGTTTTTTGTGTGGTTTTTTCGTTGGTTATACATTTTAAGATACGAATCTGCTATTCTTATATAAATTTAAATTAAAGTTGTCTGTAACACGAATTCCTATTTAATCTACTTCTAATGTCTTAATTGAGGAATGTGCCGTCGGCATATCAGTCATTCATGTAATTAACCCATTGACCACTAACGTTTAACCCAAAACGCATGAGCAAGTAAGTCGTGGATTAACATTTAATCCATCCTAACACTATTTCAACTATGCTCATGCAAAGAATGTGTAAAAATGGTCGCGTGTGCAGAAAAAAAAGTATAATACAAGTAAAAAAATTATTATGTGAAGTTTAGATTAATTTTAGAATATTTTTAAATGAGTATATTAAAATATCATATTGGAATCATTTAGGTATATTCAGCGGACTTTCTGTATGTACTATGTAATCGAAATATTAATATTTCTAACTCTAGTACTAAATTTTATTATGTTCTACCAAACTAAGCAATGCCCTTAGCATTGATTATTTTATTTTATTTATATAGGATTTTTATTTGTATAGGATTTTTGTCCACAATGGATTTTACTTTATTATTCTTAATTAAACATAAAAATAGATATTTGATATGAAAGGCACTTTGATAAATAAATAATAAGTGTAAATATTTAAATATATATTTAGGACAACAATATTCTTTTGATAGTAAGACTAAAATTGTTTACCTTTAAAGGAAAGTCTAAACTTTGCGTAAAATCATTCCTACAATTTAAATAGTACATACCTACTATTTTAATTTCAAAAGTATCAAAATAAATCTATCTTTCTGAGCCTGACATTATAGTTTGAATAGATCACTCACTCACTCACTGAAACTCATTATTTTTTTTTAAATGCATTTGCAAAACTGCACCTACTTTATTTTTTAGAGAAAACATATTTTTAGTCATATTTAGAATTAGAAAAAAATATATGGCATTTAAGAAAACAAATATTTTTCGAGAAAACGCTGCAAAAACATTTTTATTTTATTGAAAAAATATTTATAGTAAGAAAATTATTATAGGGTTTTGGGTTTGGGTTTTGGGTTGGTTTATTTTGTGACAAAATAAATACGAGTGACACGTCCGTCACTTGAAGAGTGCGCAAATCAACATTTGGCACTAGACAAAATGCATTCGCATACGTACTGAAAAAGCTTGCCTTTACACTTCACACTATATTATGACGAGTTCACACAATAATCTGGTACTCTGATGCTTCTATGATATCTTGAAATGCTCTACACGATTTAGCTTCGTTGCCACATAAAAGATTTATAAAATAAAGAATTAACAAAATTTAGTAGTTCAAGAGCTATTAGCGAACAATCTGTTATAGTTTGAATTACCAATTTATTGAGAGTCAATAATATGCGTTTATATATTTGATACTGACAATATATTAATAAAGTTGAGAATAGTGGTACCTCCATTAAGAACCAATTTCTTTTTAAAGACAATATTATAAAAATAAAAACTAGTAAATTCAATTCGAATCATTCTTTTAAACACCACATTATACCTATAAACATTATAAAAAAAACTAAAAATTATTATAAAAAAACATACCGCTAGGTTTTCCTGGGCTGTACTTATTATTGGCTTGGGCTTGTTATTTTGATCTTAAAGCTATTCTTGGTTTTAGTGTAAGCTCTAAACTATTGCAATGTTCAGCGCTACTTGTTTTTTTTTTGTTTTAGTTTAAGATCAACTTGTTTAGCCAACAAATGGAAAATATAGCACACGTTAACACCGGCCATCCGCCGTCTGCTCAGACAAATTGAAGCGGCCGGGAACGCATTTCTCAGCTAGGGAGGTGTTTAACGGGCTAGTGGGTTTATTCATACGATAAGAGAGTTTTTGTATAAAGAGGCAAATAAAAAAAATATGCAAAATAATATTTATTAAATGCTGAATATCTCGCAATTCAATATTGTATGATTTTTTCTCTTTGCGCAAACTTCTTTAATGTGCTTTTGCAAATTTTACTAAATAGATTTTATAATAGTTTTTAACGTAGTGATGCACGATTATGAATTAATCGTACATAACATTTGTACGACCTTTCATGTTTTGCATACTTTAATAATGGTCAAATTGGCTTCGGAAATCTCTAACAATGAACATCTGTCAAAAAAATGTTTGATCAGGTTTATTTTTACCTTACTTACACTTTTCTTACAATATGAGATTTTAAATTTAAACTTGAAAAGGAAAAATTATTCTCCTTTCAAACAATATTACAGAGAATACTTTTTAGAATATAAAAATATTCTCTATAATATTGTTCACATTCCGCTTTTTCTTGTATTTTAATATAACTATAACTACGGTATTGTATGCTTCATATTGGCCTCATATTGCTTCATAAAGTGACCAAAACGCTTTAATTGCCGTAAAACATCTGTTTCTCCGAACAGAATCATCTATTTATATACCTTATAAAAAAATTTATCAATTATATCGAACCACACAAAAACGAAATATATAAATAAATTAACATGATTGATGACGAAACTATAAATAAAAATCTCTTTATAACGTTATATATAGGCCAACCTCTGGTTTCTAAATGTATGACTTTCTTATACAATATTGTACACTCAAAGGTAGATTCTTCATTTCGTTTATCTCTTTTCGATTTCCCACCCCCTTGTCCCTCACGCACTCCTTACCTGTTTCGATTGCCTAAATGTAATTCAAGTTACGCACAAAATGCCGTACTTAATTCAGTGCATTCAGGATACCTATAATAAAAACATTGATTTATTCCTTCTTAACCGTAAACAATGTTTTAATGTGAGTATGCACCATCTTTTCTTTTAATAATAATGAAATATTATTTTTGCGATGTGTAGGGACTTATCACTCATTATCAATAAGATATCAATATTACACTTTCCACTCTGCTGCCTACACACTTCTTTCACACGCACACTTATTTCACAATTCACACTTCTCACTTCTCTTAGGCACATGTGGGCCCCTCATGTACAAAAGGTACCAGCTTCTAGGTAACCATCTCCTCAAGCCAGAAGAGATTAGAACCATCGCACCCAAAAAGTTACTTAACTTTATCTACAGTACAGGACTAGAGGGCGAACTATAAGTGGATTTAAATATACAATAGTTCTGGAAAGGACGCGGTACGCGGGGGGCAAACCCCCCACATCCATTACATACATAACATAACATAACATAAAATAACATAGGTACTTGTTTCATGACTCTTTAAATTTATTATAATTACACAAAACAACAACAAAAAATTAATCGCCGCCCATGAATTTAATCTTATCGTACGAGGTGCAACCCTGCCTGTCTGGGAAGAGTCGGTAATTATAGTCGCATCGAGTCCCATCAACTTCCAAAGAATTGCATGCATGCGATGCATCATCGTGATGGTCGTGCGGGGTAACCAGTGGTCGGGCTTCTAGGTGGCTGCTAAACGGTTGCTGGCGGCACCAAACGATAAAGACAATTGCAAACATTTTTCAGCCAATTATTTTATGAAGGGTCCACGAAAAGGTTACATAAACAAAGTTTGGGAAATTTATTAATTATGACGTTTTCCTCGTATTCCTTCGGTTGGCAGGTGAAATAATAAGGTTAGTTTTTAATCGAATGTTCAATTCTATTCTTTAAGTGGGTTAGGTTCTTTGGTCAAAATTTAAATACGTTTAAGTTAGTCTGATGGTATCCGAAAGAAAGAAATTGAAACCGACATTCTAACCCTTAATTAGGTGGTCTTGGCGTCCAATATAAAAAGTTCTTTCAACTTGTTTACTAAATTAGGAAGATGGCATAAGTTTTAAGGTAGACATTGAGTAAGCTAGGTAGACTACATATTTTGCTTCTAAAACATGAGAGTCCATTAAAGGTCAAACAAAAATTGTGACGGACTGTCGAATCCCAAAAAGCGCCAAAGCACATGTCTGCTTACTAACCGTTGAATTGCTTCTCGGTCAAAAACTAGATAAGAGATATGAGGATCCCAAACAGATAAGGATGGATATAGAACGTATCAGTGAGCACGAGAGCGAGAGCGAGAGAGTGGGCGCAAACGACAGCCCTAGAACGCAGTCCAATAGAATGTAAGTTTCGCATAACAAAACTCTATGAGAGACCTATTTTTATTTTATTATTTCGCCATGTGTGCCAGCCACCCATTATAAAGTATTTAATATGTGTACCTATTGTATTTTATTTGATTGAATAATGCACCATGTACATAACCCTGCAAAGGTTGTTGCATTTTTTGTTTAGATTTTATTTGATTTGAGATTTATGCAGTTTAAAATGTATTTGTAAGCATTTTAAAAAAAAATCATTTATATAAGCACAGAATTTTCAAAGTTTTATTATAATACTTATAATACATTTATATTGTGAACGAATAAAAAAAAACAAACTAAATTTAATTTGATTGTATAAACACAATTAATTTGATTTATTAAACACAATTATCTTAAATGTTCAACAGCTGATATTTCCCTTCGCCTTTCCGTCTGGAAAGCAGGGTTTCGTTGGGGTTCCTATGGTAACAATAAGACAAACACTGACAGTTGACACTTCCGGTGCGTCATAACAATGCCGGAATGAAGAAAGAAATATAAATTAATTTCAGGTTCATTAGATTTATTCATTTATTTCAATATTTTGCAACCAGCTAAGTTAGCGTAGTAGGTTAGGCCTTTGCAGTAATCAATTTGCGTAAATATAGTCTTTGTTTGGGTAAAGAGGATAAATATAGATCTACATAGGGCAATTCCTTCGCGAATAATTCTAGAAAGAAAGAAGAGGTTTCAATTTAGCTGGATGATTTTTCCGACGGAGGTTAATTATCTGGTATAGCTAGTTAGGAGCATATAGGCATATAGGGTTACTTTAATAGACAATTTTGAATGCTGAGTATTAGTTGCTTATTTGATTATGCATACGGATGCCGTGATATGTGCGGGAGGAAAATAAAGGCGAATGTCAATTGAATAAACTATCTCGGCTTAAACGGAATTACAGATAGTTACGAAATGATACGGGAGTCGCAGTCGTTTGCGCGTGGGTTTGTCTAAGATCATCATCGGAATGGTTATTATGTGCGTGCACCTATATACATTATAAACTAAACTTAATTTAATTTTGTTAAATTATATTGACAACAGAATTATAATTTTTCACATATCAATCAATTATATTATCATAAAATAATGCCCGCGCGACAGTTCGCGCACCTCAACCCACCCTACCCTCGCGCAGCAAGAGTGCGTATACTGAATACCTCTTTATACTGTGCCGTAAGGGTTGATCATATCAAAAATGATTTCAAACAAAAATTGTAGAACAATGATATGCCTTTAATTAACATTTTGAACTGATTCAATCTAATGCCTATTAAGAGAGGTATGATTTTTTTTAATTTTAAAAAATCAATTTTTCCAACCCCTAGGACCAATGGTTGGTGCTATTAAAAAAGTTTTCTAAGATAAGTTTGGCGCTTATCCGAAGAATAATATAAAATTTAAATGAATTCGATATATTTTAAACTAAAAAAGTTAAACCAAAATATCACTTTTTCGAACTAAACCCCCTTCCCCTCCCTGGTCTGATTTTGTCCATTAACAAACATAACCGAGATTTTGTGACCTTAAATATTATGTGTCTAATTGGAAAGTGATTGGTGTAAACTTACGGCATTTATCGTGTTCACAAGAAAGTGATATAGATATATATACTAATTTCCCGTCGAGAATATCACAGAAAAAATAAGCAATAATTCAAAATTATATCCGAATATTTTTCCTTAAGGTTAATTTTTTGAATGCTGTAATCAAAATGTTGGCGCCTTATGTGTGTGTCTTCGTGTAGAAAATCGAGGTTATATCAGAACAGCGCCTGACCCCGTCCACAGGGTTTACCGCCATGTTCATTCGGGTCAATGACCGCACCGATTGCATAATGGCCATAGCTCCCTTCTACTCCCTGCGAGTACAGGACAAAAATGGCAAACTGCTTTCAAATAGCAATCATCGTTTAATTTATAGCACTGATGAAAACATGTCACCGAGTTCATTGATGAAATAAGCAGGAAGGGTCTTTTAACGCACTAGTTAAATGTGTTCTATAGGTATGAATTAGTATATGAAGAGTTATCGTTTGTGTATGTGATATGAAAATTAATGTATTGGAATGAATAATTTTTTTAAGATATTTTTTCAAGAAATGTAATTATTTTTATTTTTATTTTTAACCTATACAGAAAGTATTTAAATTCACTGTTGTATTTTTAAGGGTTGATAGGGTGAACTTAAAGTCAGCAGTGTCCATTTAAGAGGTGATTCTGGACATTATATTAAACAACTTTTGTTCAACAACTTTGTAAATAAACCAAAAAAAAAATGTTCCTAAAATATAAAAGTAGAATCCTAAAAACATTTTTAAGTTTGGTCACCTAACAAAATATCCAACCGCGCAGCGTTGCCGCCCAGTAACCGATTAACTCCAAGCGGAACCGTACTTACAGATGCATTGACGCTAGTGGGCGACAGGTAGTTTCTGCATATAATTTATTATGTAGGTTACACAAGAGCCGCGCATTTAATACGCGCACCAAAGTTTCAATAGAGTACGAGAATATATATTTTTATCTGAAATTTTTTTGGTAGCTATTTGAAAACTGGTGTAACAAAAGTTGTCCAGTTTCTTAAAAGGATGCTGCTGACTTTAAGTTTATCCTGTATAGATGTGAAACTCGAATAATGGCCTAAATAGGTACTTAGGTTCGAAACTATTCTAAATATCACAAATGTTAAAGATTTAAATGTTTGTGTTATTTTGACAGCTAAAGTTTTAACGGTTTTACTGTCCATACAGTAAAAATAATCTTTAGAAACCCATAAAAGAGGTCGAAATTTTGGCCGATTTAGCGCACAGACCATTATGGCATGACAAACATCAGATTATAACGTACCTCGTTATATTCATTGTTAGAAATTAAAAGTTTACAGGCATTTGAAAATTCCATGACATATTTAATAGAGGTTGAGTCTGTATACAATGGTTGTGGTTGTAAAATACTCTTATGCATCTTGAAAGTTCTAACTGTTTAAAAACCTGTTAGAATTCTGGTCACTCCCTAATACTTCATTGTGCTGAAAGATAATTTCCTTAGAATATAAAATGTTTTAGTATCGGACATTGTCGTTATGCTTTTGTGTATTATTTATACTGAAACATTGATTTGAATTATTATTAATTTAAATAAGATCTTATTAATATTAACAATAACATAACAGTAATTTAACATAACTTATTATTACCATTTGGCGCCATTACTAGAATATGTTTGTACTAAGGAAGGCGATAAATATAATTGTGCGATACATTCAACCAACCTTGATTGGTTTTTGGTTTAAAATTAAACGAGAAATGAGAATCTGATTATTATTTATATTTTATTAATATATAGCTTCATTGAAACTGGAAAAAATATTCCCTGCAAACTTTATCATAAATAATAAATTAGATTATACGATATACAAACAACACAAAGTTTACAGTGATCCAATGTTTAAATTTGAATGGATTATTAAATTAGTAAGAAAATCCATTCGCGAGATAAACAATACAATACACTTGACGCGAACCACGATGTAGGTTATGGTATATGGATATAAGTACATATGTTTATGCACTCATTTGAGTGCACAAGCTATTTTTAGTATTGCTAAGCACATATCGAAAATATCCCAGCGGATGCAACATGAAGTCAATGCTTTAAATACATCGTGTCATTGTCACATATTGCGGGGCCATGAGTGGCCATGCGAAACACATCTAAAACATTCGTATGAATGGCTTTATAATAGACAAATGGACCAACCAGCGAAATAGTACAAAAAGTTCTTTCACTTTACATTCACAGAAATAATAAAACATACACTAAATGCTACGCAAACTAACTGCTTTATTTTTCACATTTATATTTTATTCATTTTTATCAAAATAATTATCATTTATATAATCATCACATTTACCTGCATTTTTTTATTCTACATTATCACATATCATATGATCTTTATTTTTTTTTTAAATATGATTTTATTTTTCATCATAGTTAGGCACATACTCGTACATTTTTCACAAGTTTAATTTAATACTAAAGAGAACAAAAAACTGGGAGTGAGAAAATCATTTAAATAAAACTCTGAGTTGCGATGGGTGTAAGCGACCCGTAATGTTTAGTAATAGTATTTATTCATTTGGCATCAAATCCGATGCATTATAAGAACAATCTTTTGCAGAGAATTTTTATGAGATTTAGCCTTATTTACTTTCTTTAGTTCATTTCTATAGTTCAGTTATTGATTATATTTCGCGATTTCATATAATTTTTGTGATTAATGAAATGTCAGTGAGAATGAGTACCTAAATATCGATGTTCGTTGCAATGAAACTGTGTCTCATGACATTTTTTGTATCCATTACAATAAGCTTTTATTTATCTTGCAATTGTCTTTTTAGGTCAAATCTTGCAAGCTGTATTAGAACCACTTTCTCTTATCCTCGGAGTTGAAATGTGAGATGTTGGCTAAGTTCTGATGAAAATGCATTTTTGTGGTAAGCATGACCCAGGATTGGCTACAGATTAAGAAACCCTTCAGCGGTCAACAGCACGTTCACGAAATTTTGTATACTCATTTAAGCACTTAGATAAAAGCTTTTACTATTAATTTATATGGTTTTACCTTGAATCTTCATAACAGTTACCGATGGTGATTTTATTTCTATTCTAAATGTCCTGTTTTTATTTTTCCCAGTCACAATATTTCTTATCAGTATCAAACTTGAAGATGGCATGTAATCATTTAATGGATAAGCATATTGCCAAAAAAAACAACAACCACATAAATAAATCCTTCTTGTCAGCCGTACGCGAATTTGATTACCTAATCGAATTCGTGTACGGTTGATTGTGTACCTACATTAGGTACAGAATGCGTCACATCTCAAATTGCATTATAGTTACATCTAATTAATTGGTTTGCCAAAGTTAATTATTTGAATGTCAGGCATCTAAAAACCCAAAGTTCATAGGATCGAAAGTATCCAAGAGGAGACTTTATATTTTTTTAAACTGTATCATTGCTTGTGACCTGTGAACATAGAAGCACTACAAATTGAAATATGAAATATAGAGAGTTAACAGTTATTGTCATTAAACCGTCACTTATTAAAATGTAACAAGGCAACAGGATTTCAAGGTCGAGATAGCTATACCCATCACGAGTCGCTTAGCAACGGCAAGATGAGCTTTGGTTATCAATCTTAACTCCGGGTTGTGATATCTTCGTAAGAAGGGTCAATTTTAGATTGGAATATATCCATTATATATTTTGAATAAAAACAACCATTACGTCAGAATAATCAAATGATAAATAAGGTCAGAATATTAAATTATGGAATTTAAAATGTTTTAAAGAAGATTTTTGTACCTGAGAACCAATGCAGTGAGTCGGTTTAAATGCGGGCCTGTATTTTATGAAAATTTATAACATTTAGATAATACGTCGACTTTCAAGGGTTTGCAGAATGAAGTAGTTGATTTACTTTTTGTAGGACGTGTTGAGATCCAGGTGCTCGCGACAAGCAAAACGCTTTATCGAAGTTTTTTTCTTAACTCTATCTACTCTTGAACATATATGTCATATCGTGGAGACCAAATAGGTGAGACGAACTCTAGACTACTTCTGAGGTAAGCAAAGTATGAAGATGAGTGAGCTTAAGAACCAGAAAAAGGCTTAGACGCTCACAATAGAAACCCAAGCATCCCGTAAGCCATGTCTGTGATAAAAGCTATTTGCTGAAAACCGATAAATTTGTCGTTTAGATGCACACCAAAATCACAAATACAAAAATACATGTACTTTCACTTATTGTGCTTGTGTCGGTAATAGTGTACAGATAGTCTAATTTAGTATCGTTTCTGGTAATAGATATTTTGTTTCATTTTCACGTGTTTATATCAATGTTATTATTGGCACAGTGTATAGATTAACTGTTTAACTTTGGCTGGATATTGCATTTAAAGATATAAAGACACTGCCAATTAAATTTTCATATCATCAGTGTAAAGATTACGTTTAAAATGAGGAAGCAGTGACCGATGTCGCTGAATAGAAAATTTTGAATGTTATACTATGCAATAGTTTAACAAATAAATCTAAGACGTATTAGCTAAATACAATATGATAGTGTCATGGAATTTATTAAATAATTATATTTTTACTGAAGACTTAGAAGTCTATCTGATATTAATTAATTCTTATCCTATTAAAGAATTAATATTGGCAAAATTATTGGTTAACGATAGTATTGATATAATGATGAGGTATTGAGACTGAAAAAAATGAACGAAAGAAATAGTTTATCTAACATACGAGTAGGAAATGTAAACATCACAGCACTTTAATAAGCGTGCGTATCATTTATATATTTAAATATTAAAAGATTTAATTTCAATATGATGGATCACTTTATTTTGATACAAGCAAATATTATTTGTTATTTATTACAAGGTATAATTAGACTTGATAAATAATAAAAAGTGTAAAGAAACAAATTAAATATAAAATAGACGGTAAATTGAACCTGCGTTTCTAAATATCTATTCGGTTATTATAGACACTTTGTCACCTATTTATCCGTATGTAAGCTTTAACTTTACTCTTATCAATTAGCTACCGTTATGTTATCTAATTATGCAGTTTAGAAACTTAATACACTTTAAAAGAAAGTAAAGTTGCGTATACTGTGTTTTGCATAATAAAACCTATGGCTTGGAATTTAAAAGCATTTTTCCTATTTCCATTACCTTTGTGAATTGTCGACTGCCTGGATTACATGTCATGGTATCAAGACAGTTGGGACTGTGTTTTATAGCTTCTTGTCGGCATCACAAGCTTTACGATAAAAAGAGAAAATATTTTTTTAAAAATAATTATGGAATGTAATTTCATACCTGATTCGACTATTAGCATGCCGCGCGTAATTATTTCAGCACATTTTCAACACAAATGCCACAATGCCAACAACCACCTAAACGAACAAATCCGCTTTGCATTAGTTACACAAATGCGACGCTCTGCGCTTTTCCGTTATGAACGTTCCTTCGATTACATCGACTAAACCTGCGGACGCATCACAACTTTATCAAAATATCTAGACACGACGATGATGAAAGCAATATTTGCCTTTATTCAAAAAACCTACCGAAAGAATAACGCTACTTTTAATAGAACATTTTATCTGAAACTCCCGGCATGCACGTCTTTACGGGGAGGATATGGCGTTACGAGTAAGGAAAATCTATATGAGGGTTGCTTGGAGGGGTGAAACGTGGCCGACTCTATATAACTTTGTAGATACAAAGGCACAGGGGAGTGGGAAAAGGGGCTGGCTCCAGCCTCTAAATGAAACCTAACGATCACACTTAGGTTAGACGGCTTATTTTAATCACACGAAATTTATGAAGTAATTAATTAATATTCAAAAATAATATCAACATTTAAACCTCATTTTCTGATAACTGGTATTATCATTTTTTTTATAAATTTTATAAGTAGGTAATAATATAATGTAATGTTTGTTTGTGTCTTTTAAGGACGTTTAGTAGTTTTACTGAATAGGTATGACATGATAAAAGAAAAATAAAGTATTCCGTACATAGTAACCAAAATATATAAATATGTAAGAAACTGTATAGTATAGTCTGGAGTTCTATTTAATGCAATTAATTTGACTATATTAATAAATACAAGATAAAACTCATTCGCTTATTGGCAAAAAATTATATTCCGTTGACAGATTGTTTCTTTTTTATAATTTGTTAAACTGTACAGAAAGTGATTTGCTAACGAGATATATTAGTATTTTTGTTTAATATTAACAGATTGCTAGTACCTAGGTAATATTCTAGGTATTAAGCCCTGCGCAAATAAGCTAAATTTGCTGGTCAAAGGGGAAAGTTTCAAAATAATTCGTAAAACCGTTTAAAACAGTGAGTACATTAGGTTGTTTATTACATTATTAGGTATTTTTACCCTTTCGTTCACCTGTGTGAAAAAGGAAAATTAATGTTTATAAATTACATATGTATATTTTAAATATTTCCTAATTCTATCGCGATCTCCGCATAAAACTGAACGAAAAAAAATATTTTTAGAGTTCCAGATCAAAATGTCAAAAACAGCAATACTTATGATTAGACTTAGTAGGATGTCTGTACCAGCCTTGTATCTTTTTAAACGGTTAAACATACAAAGTTGTGATTTGGGATACAATTAGAATATCGAGTACCTACGAACGGCTGATGTAACGTTCACTGGGGCAGAGCCAATTATGAGAACATTTAAAATATATGTTATTTTATGTAAAGGGCTCTCTTTGGAGATACTCTAAATATTTTTTTTTTTATAAATTATAGTTTTTTTTTTACATATAAGTATGTTCTCCCATTTCCTCCTGTCTTTTATCATAGAAAGTATGAGGTACAAATATCATATAGAAAAAAATAGGGCAAATTAGGAAGTCGGTAAAGATTACAATAAAACAGAGAATGTCAGTTTATGACATTATCTCTGGCCTTTCTATGTTTCGGCCAAAAAATGAAAACAAAGGAAGTTAATTTTTTTTATGGTTATTAAAATATTTGAGATAAACTAAAACCTTTAAAAATCTAATCAAAAGATAGCCACTGCCTCGAAGTATATGACCTCAAACTCAGCAGACTTCCTAGGCAATCACAACAAAATGTGTACAAGTAGTACATAGGAAAGACCGAATCACAAGAATCGCAGGTAAAAAATAGACAAGAATTTTTTTAGGTTGTATCAGTGATTGTCCACTACGATGCTTCAATGAATCTGCACAAGATTTACACAACCTTATAAGCTAGTGTAAATATTGTGCAGGTAAATGCTAACGATTGGCTATATTCTCTGGATATTTTCCCCTAGTCGAAATTTCTGTTATTTAAAGCATCTTTGGACTATCATGTTAATTCTTTTTAATTTCTGACATTTATTATTACTTTGATAATCCTTTAATTGTTAAAAAGAGAACTAAATAGTTTAAGTTATCTCATTTTACGTCTTTGCCATGCAATAAATAAATTGGTTGTATATTTAATGCGGTTTTGTAGATAGGTCCATTAAACTTTACCATCTCAAAATAATCATGGGAAGGTCGATATTAAGGTGCATTCAAACAGCTGCTTGCATTCACCAGGAAGTAGTTGCGACTGTAGTTGCCTTCAAGTAGTCGATAGCCATAAGAACCTAGGTACTTATAGCTATACCTTATACCTGTAGACAAAAGCCTAAACTGGGGAGTTCATATATCTATGATCTGTGTTAAAATGAGTTTCTTCTTGAAAACTGTATACCATATTCGAAATATTTTAAATTATAATAGAAAAATAATAATTTACGTATCACAAATCGAATCCATTATGGCATACGGAGTCCGAGTTTGGGGTATTACCTTCGACAGCTATATGGATAGAGTACACGATTTACAGCTACGAATTTTGAAACTAGTGGTACCCGCTAATAATAGGGATCAAAGTCGAAGAAATCCGTTGTTGCTATTTGCGCACTGTAAGGTGTGTTACGTGCTAAATATCTAGTTCATTATAAAATATTACTCGATCACCTACATAGCGAATCTTTCAAGGTACCCATAGGACACCCGCTGACCACCCGACAAAAAAGTAGAGGCTTGTTAGTGGTGCCTAGGTATAAAAATTATTACGGTAAACTCACTCTTGCTTTTCTTATACCTACTCTTTTTAACTAGTACATTAATAAGATTTTTTCCAAAATAACTAAATATAAGGTTAAAGACACGATAAAGGAAAATATAATAAGAAAAATTCTGAAAAAGGTGTGTAAAAAAGTTGTATACCTGCTCCTTCTCTATCTGCTCGAGATGGAAAGAGAGTAGGTTAGTTAAGTACGTATAGGGTATAGATCGGTACGAAAACCTCATATATATATAAATATAAAAATACATTGTTTGGTAGGTTTTTACTTTTTTGGTTGTTATTGAATTGCTGCTTTTGCATTTTAATATATTGTTTTTTTTTCCTTTCTCTTATAACCCATAAACCCATTGAAACTTTTGTATTGTAATATAGAATGTTTTTTTTCACCCACAGAAAAGGCACCGTCTTTGTGGGGGAAATGTAAAAATGTTTTGTAAAAAAAAAAAAAACCTCTTCTACTGGTTTCCTAATACTGAAAGTATCGTAGAAATAGGAATATTTGAAAACACATATATTTGGTTTTAAATAATACCAATAATAATAATAGAGATACCAGCATAGAGGTTGTGGAGGACTACTATCTCGTACAAACCATACAGCTCGGAAGACAACACTTCACAAAAGAGTGTTATAAGTGAAACCAGTTTCGCGAAATTAAAGCATATACTGAGAGCTAACATACCACAGTGCCTGAAAACAAGTCTTCAATCAATGCATCCTTTCCGTCCCAACATACGGAGCAGAAACTTCGACACTAACAGACGGCCTTATCCACAAATTAAAGGTCACACAGCGAGCCATAGAAAGAGCTATATTTGGAATCTCTTTGCCCGACAGAATCTGCAATGATACTATCCGCGTTGGACGGACGACATCAAACAACGAGCCGAAAGCAGCTGGATGCGCATAGCAGCAGATAGGGAGGAATGGCGCACATTAGGAGAGGCCTACGTCCAACAGTGGGTAGACACCGGTTGATGATGACAGTGAAATTAAGTTCACACGATCTGTTTAAATATACTTTTAGTACCTGCTTGGTCGTGATGAAGTGCGTGAGTAATGTTTATTTAAATCAATTCTATTTATTAAACCAGGAAGAAACTTACTTTATTTAAGAAAAATCTGTGGCACAAATTCAGAGTGATAAAAGTCAAAGTGACAATTCCGTAAAAAATTAAAAACATTAAATGTTGAAGAATGCCAGTTTGTAACTATTTCTTTACGAACTGTTCTGTCCCCACATTTGTGTGCATAAACACCTCAACACAGTAAATCAGAACAAAGCTCTAACTCACTGTAATATTTAATAAAGAGGTACATCTACCTACATTGTACGAGTATATTATTTTAAAATTACTTTCATGCTTAAGATGATTGTTTAGTAAAAAAATCAGGCAAGGATCCTCACATCCTATGAGACATCCCACTGATTGAAAAGTCATTCTTCGCTTTTAAAGATTTGCAACGATTTAGGCAAGTCCGAATAACAGACCTGATCTGGTGGTCCGATATTATAGAAGAGTCTAATGCTATTGCAGAATATATTTTTTAATACAACAGCACAACCGTGAGCCGTCTTAGCTTGGCAACTGACGGAACTCATTCACAAACCTTGGCACGCTATTAATAAACAAGCCAAAACTGTTTTTTAGGGAGGTATAATAGTTAATTTGTTATAAATGTACCTCTACTTAAACATATAAAACTATTTATTAATTCATTTACTTACCAAAAAACAAAATATTTTTTTTTATTATCTATATGAAAAACCAAGAAATAATTATATTCAGTTTAATCAAAAATATAGGTACCTAATGCAAACAAATGCAAATAATGTACCAAATGAATTAACCAGCTGCACTCTAATTGTGGTTTCCAAAATAGCAAGCGCATCGTTAAATTGTAAATAAATACAATTACAATTAAACCCGTGTTATTACAATTTCCTACCGCAAATTTTGACAGTTAGTAATGTATTTTGGATTTGGAATGACTGTTATTCCAGCTTACTGATATTATTGAAAAAAATACCGATTTTTAGAGATTATTACTACTACAAATTAACTAACTGATACTTAGTCTTATGCTAGCTTACCTACTTATAAATTTGGTGTAATATTACGATACGATAACTAGTACGATAGAGACTTTCTTATTTATTTATTAAGTTGGCCAGTTTAAAAAATTGATACTAGTAAATATTGACATAAATTAGATTGTAGACCCGGTTATTATTATAGTCAATTTTCACAAATAGGACAGCGGATAATTTTCTGTATCTCATACCGCTTGTTTGTAAAGTAAACTGTCTATATACAGAGTAACAATTATGTTACCTATGTTGTGTTAATATGTTATGTTTTTTATAATGTTAAACAATTTCAATTCAACTTCAATTTTAATGAAGCAACTTTTATTATTCAAATATATACAATTACAATGTATAGATCCAGCTAAGACATTGTCTTATCTGACGGTTTCTTAATCCTAACTAAAAATAATTTATTTAAACATGCATAAAATATAAAACAAAATACTTAACAATTAAGTTACCCTTTGCGTTTATAAGGGTAAAAAAAGTATTAAGTATTAATTTTGATATCGAAAAAATTGTAGACAGACTAATAGCAATATCTCTAAATCATGGGCTTGACATTGTTTTGTGTAAAAAAAATTACAAATATTTTTTTTTAAAATCTATATTTCAAACAACAACATTGAACTAACGGTCTAATAAATTATTGGTTATTTCGTCTGTTATGTACCTACCTACTTTCATTCATTTTTAAATCGTCTCATGGCCTATTTAGAATTTGTCATCTTCGCTTATTCTTTTTTCTATTTGACCTATGAAAGAGATATGCTTCATTCATGTTCAAGGCTTACTACAAATAAACATAATAATAATAATAACCTGTTATTACATCATTTATTTTTTTTTTTTAGACAGTACTCTAACAAAATACTGTAATAGATGACATACATACTTCATACAAAGGTATTTCAAAGCATTTATGTTTTAATTATTTTTAAGCCTGCGAAATACGTTCATAATCATCACTATTATTATCAATAGGTAATAATATTTGAATATATTAATAAAATTTGACACCTTTTAATTAAAATGACATTCTGTGGTTAAAGATACGGTGCCATCTGGATGACGTATTGTAAACTAGGTTGACTGTTGAAGATTCGCGTCCGCGGGTGCCTTACTTTTGCCCTTACAGTCAAATATATTAATTTATTTAGATTTTTGTTCATACTTTTTTATTTATTTATTTATTATTTATTATGGTACAGTAGTAACTACAACAATAAATGGTATAATAACACTGAAAAAGAAAATAAAGTAATATAATTTAGATTAATTAAACACCAGTCATTTATTGTTGCTCCGAAGTAACATGGCTACTCTAACTAGGTTAAAAAAAACCTGTTCTAAGAGCGACCAGAAGAAGGTTTGCAGACAAGATACAATACTTATTACGTATGTGAGACGTTAGTAATAAAAAAAGGATCATAGGATAAATATCATAAATACAAAACATAAATACATAAACAAAATACTAATAATAAATACATACATATGATACAATAATAAAATGCATTTTTATAAAACTCAGCGCTGGGTTTAAACCAACATCCTATGCTCTTAAGTACAGGACCTTCAAATAACTTTACAACTCAATTATACAATTATATAAATAATACGCACACAAATCATGTGCTTTAATTTTACACTTTTACATACCCATTATTTTTATTTTCATCAACTTCATAAATAAATCACTCATAAAATCATCTCATTTCATCATCATCCTTCATCGTAATCACATATCCATTATTTCTATATTTTTTGTTAAAATATCATACTTTCCTTATTTCATCTAATTAGATGGTTACATAATATTTGACAATATTTTACACTAAAGAGTTAAAAATTCATTTTTATAAAACTCAGCGCTGGGTTTAAACCGACATCCTGTGCTCTCAAGTACAGGACCTCTTTGGAACTTTTATAAATATTATGCTATCCAGCACTTTATCAAAAAATTAAAAAATTGTTCAAAATTTTTCAATATTTTCAAAGATTGTGTCATTTATCTTTTCATGCGATTTGCCGCTATTAAAAAAACAATCATCAAATATAAGTTAGATAGTGGTGTATAGTGGTGGTGGTTATATAGTGGTGGGTAGTGGCGTACCTTGAGGTACGCCAAAGTTGACTTCTGCACTATCACTTGCTATCACTCACTTGCTTGCTTCTGCACTATCACTATCTTGTTGCCAATTTTAACTTTATACGTTATTTTAGTTAGATAACTTCTAAACCATTCTAATGCCTCGCCCCTGATACCGATCCTATCTAGTTTTTGAAGAAGTTTACAGATGGAGACAGTATCAAATGCCTTGGCTAAATCGAGGAATTTAGTCGCACCGTTTTTGCTACTACGACTTATAAATTGAGTGAGCTTTAAAAGGGCGTCCTGTACTCTACGACCATCCCTGGAGCCAAATTGATTGGGAGACAGTAAGTTGTTTGCTTCAAGAAACTCGCAAAGACGACATTTGACTATCTTTTCAAGGATTTTGGAAATAACAGGCAGCAGAGATATGGGCCGATAGTTTTTTATTTCCGTGCTTTCTCCATTTTTAAAAATGGGTATTATAATAGCATTCTTAAAACAATCGGGGAAAATGCCACTTTGCAAGCTTAAATTACTTATTACTAATTACTTAAATTACTTTACTAAAATGTTTTAGATAAAACCATCCTCGATAGATATTAAAGTTGAATTCTTGTATTTTGGTTCTTCAGTTCAGTAGATATTGAGCCTTGGGCTATTCCATGCGCATCTAGTCGAAATGTCACCATTTCCGGTTAAAAATGTTTAAGTACTCGTATAATAAATTAAAACAAAGCTGCAAAATTTAATTGTAATAATATAAAATAGTTATAATCTTTTGCTCTAATAATACTTACAACGATAAATATTTATTTATTTATTAATCCAAAGTAAACTATAAAATTAAAATTATTTTTCTCTGAAGTGTGTTTAAATAGTGGATCATTTTTTGTTTATTTTATTTTAATTTAATGCACAACAATGTATATATTATGTTGTATTCATGGAAAATAAAAGTAATTGAAATTGACGTTAGTCAGTATGGGCATTGACATTAATTGTGTTTATCGAATGCCATACAAATAAAGGAAATCTTGCAGGAAATAGCATTTTATTTTAAAATATATTGCACTGGCGATTTATCTGAGTAAATTATAACTTTCCTGCGATTATTTCAGTATGCAAAATGAGTAACTATAAACATAATAAGGTTATTTGACATAAAATATATTTTTTTTTATGAACATCTGAATTTTAAAATATTTATTAGGGCATTTCGAGAATGACTAATCTACTGCTCCGCGGGAAATTCGCAACCCTGCTAACGAATTCAAACTGATAATATTCTTTCAAGTTTTAGTTTATTTGAAATAGATTACAAAAATCCTTTGTCTAAATTTAAACAAGAATTGTTATGCAATCCTGTAGCTATCATACAGATATCTTCAGGTATAGCTACTCGACTACTAGCGCCTGTGCAGCTGTGGTACAAACATCTTATGCTTGCAGCACTTTTTACCATTCGACGAGCGATTGGATAGGCGACAGTGGATTATTTTTTAGGTCTGCATAGAATAAAATAAAAATAAAAAAACATACAATGGTGTGATGACATTTTTTCAATTAATCACAAATTTATATTATTGAAATATATATAAAACTAATATTATTTTTGTTTTGTAAATTTTGATGCGCGGCTAATAATGAAAGAATAATATTTCAATTTATAATGTTGCACTGAACATTCTTTTACATGTTTCTATTTGCGCACATACTCGTAGATGACATTGTATTCATTTTAATATTCCAGTATTAAGTAATACGTCCTCAATTTTCCAACAGCCGTGCTGTCATATTTTTGTAATTCGAATTTTTTCAAATTAAAATTTAATGTCTATGTCACGACCTTTATTTCATATATCTTAGATCAATCACGAGACATTACTATTTAGAGGTGTAAACCCAGATTTTATTTAATCTGGGTATTAGAGGAAAACTAAATGGAATGTTTATTGATTATCTAAGTGATTAATTTATGACCGTGAAAGTCAATAACTGTTTCAGTGACCTCGTATTAATTAAATCTGGTGTTTCTCAGGGGTCAAAGATTTTATCCACAGCTTTCAACGTGTATTGCTATGATTTTGTAAGTATCATAAAATTCTATCAGTCATCAGCATGCAGATGATACTGCGCTTGTAACGGAGTCGATCGTTAAGAAATGCCTAGATACATTTTAAACAGATTTTAATAGCCTCCACCGATGGTCCCATGCAAAAACTAAACTAATTCATATCCGCTCGACACATACTCCCTAAATTTACCTTTAATAACATGTTGGATCCGTGTAATTACATTAATACGAATTATTTTGTTTCCGATCCTGTATAGATTCTGAATAAACGCTTTGCAAAATATTATGAAGGTATAATTATACATACCGAAAAAGGTTCTTAGATATTTTATATAAAGCGTTAATTTCTTGATAAATATGCTATATTAAATGCAAATTTGGCTATTGTAAGTGTAAAACTAATTGAGTATTATGTTGGTAGACGAGTTGACTACTGATTGTCCGATAACACGTGTGCTGGGAATACCACGGCAACCCTGTTTGGCTTGCCTGCCAATATGCATCTCGACCGTTACAGCGGAATGTAGCGGCGCTTCAGTACGCCGAGACGCCATATTGAAGCGTCTGGCGTTGCGACGCCCGCCTGAAAACATTGTGATTCGCAGTCGTCCGTCGGTAATCGCGCAACGCCGACTTTTGCGAGCGTCTGAGACTGCGCGAAAGGCGCTGCTGATAATCGAAAATCATTCGCCCTCCGGTTGATTTCTATTGCCACGGAGAAATGGCTAAAAAAACGTTCGTGTACGACGGTCACGAAATCGTGAGTCCATTCTTTATATTTTAAACTATGCAACTGTTGGATCTGCTCCAAGTGGAACTTGACAATCTCTTAATTATTGGAAACATTTGTCCGAAAAAACGAAATTTTTACATTTGATGTGTCGTAATTATAAATAAACTGTATCCTTTTAATATCAAAATTGTTATGGCATTGTATTTATTTATATTATTACAGTGAAGTAGAAGACAGAGACAAAAAAAATATAAGGGTTTCATCCTTTGTCTATACTTTATAATCTTAACTAGACTTACTATTTTATTTAATATATTATATTTAAGATATTAAGTGTTTGTTAAGTTTTATTTAAGACACATAATAAAATCGACGAGGCCACCGACTGTCTTGTCAGCCCTTTAAACAAAACCCTCGGTACAAGCAATATCTTTTTTTGAATGTAATAAAACAAATTAGTTTTTTATTATTATTATTTAGCATAAGGTGGTAGCATACAGAGGGCATAAAAGGTATTTATTGTGGTTAGTTTAAATTAAAATTAACATATTTTTTAAATTTGTAAAATTTGGTAAACTATTGTCAAATATTATGTATAATTAAATGCAATTGAGGATATTGTTATGTATACATAGCAAAGACGAGAGAGTCAACCCATAAGGGTTTCATTTTTTTATAACTTCAGTGCAATACTTTAAAAGTATATTTACAAACTGAGTCTTACGACACGCGGTGGTTTAGAATGCTTGGTTCACGCTGGTAGACGTCTAGTTAGATATCTAGATGCTCTTAGAGTTAGAGTGCGATGCGACACATCCTGAGTACCAAGTACCAAGGTAAAATCCTGTACGTGAATTGAATTGAATTCCTTAACAATACTGTTAGAAAAAAAAATAGTATTTATTATTATACGATTATTAGTCTTAATTATTTTTCTTTATTTTAATGCTTGAGTAGACACAAATGTTTGTACTTAAATATAAAATAAATGAAAAAGCTAGACCGCTGTAAAATGAATCCACCTATTACATTTTTACATGTGTATTATGTTCTACCTACATACATTTTAACAAAACATTATTTCCAATTGAGGGCGGTTGTTTTTTTTCAGAAGCAAGCACTTTTTACTCAGATAATAGTGTTTTTCCCCCAAAAGTCATGAGGATAATAAGAAAGAAGAAAAGCCGTAATATGTTTTTTATTTAATACGGCTTTTCTTCTTTCTGCCTATATGTTAGTCTGTGTGAATGTTTAACTCAAAATAAACAAAATATACAAGTAAAATATTTTTTTTAGTGTAGCTAGAAGATCTGTAAAAAATGTATCAATATTACTGTGTTTTCGTTGTCGCCATTTTAACTTGGATAAAACTCCCCGTGGCAATCAGGATGAGTAGCTTCGCTTCTTATCTGTAGACTTTTCGCGTGATGCGATCGAAATAATCATTTAAAAGTCTAGGTTGTAGCTTAATTAAATAGGACATAGCATCTATCGTAATAATATAATAGGCGCATGCAATGTTTAGATTGTTTTAAATTAATTATCATTTTAAAAACTAATGATGCGCCTATGTTTTTCTGTTATACAATTCTGATTCTCTGTAGGTTAAATTTCTAAATTGTGTAATAGTAAAAGAGCCTCGAAAAGTCTATACATTTTATCAAAACTTTATACGTAAATCTATCTATATGTATAAAACAGTGTGTTTGTTTCTTTGTCCTTTATGCATTCCTAAACTGTTGGTCTGATTGCGATGACGAGTTTGAGAACCTGTCGTGAACACACCCTATTAGGTTTTTGAATTAAAAAAACATGAAATTCGACCATTAAGGGGGGTATGGGGAGGGGGTGAACATTTTTATGAAAAAATATATAATAGTAGAATTAGAGAATTATCTTCTTGTATCGCTGCTTTTATTTCTTCATAAATAAATAAAATACAACATATATAAATAAAAAAATATATACTTAGGTCTAGAGGTTTGAAATTTTACAAATAGCTTCTTTACTTAATATAGGCACGCAATTACAGTGGATTTTGCGAAATTCAACCATTAAGGGGGTAATGGGGGTTTGAAGTTTGTATGGAACTTATAAATTGTTTGTATGGAAATCGAAATTGGTGAATTGTTGTGCGCACGCCCGCGAAGGCGAAGGGGAGTGAAATGACCCATCCCGAGTGGTGCATGTATGCGCGCCGAAGGCGCCGTCAAAGCCGCATGCAGGGCCTAGCTGCCAACCCGGGTTTATGCGTTAGATTGAGACAGAGCAGATCGCTATAGGGAAGAGGAAGAGAATTAGATCTGAAAATAAATTGAATCTTTTAAATTTTTTTATGTTTTACTTTTACAGAATCAGAAGTTACAAATATATATAATGTCATATTAATAAATAATAATAATAAATAAATGACAAATATTAAAAATTTCTTTAATCATACGTTAATAACATCTAGGGTTCTATAAACGTGTCATCTTTATAACTTCATAATTATGTTTTTTTTCTAACTAGTAATGTTATGTAATATGATGTATTGCATAAGACTATGCAATAAATTTATTTTTACAATAATAATTCCTATGCATTTATTTAATCGCATTTTCAGCAATCTAGCTAGTTTTATTACTGTTTTATCTGAATGTCGTGCATATTATTAATGGCATTATATTTTTTTTTATTACAGCTGTATTTTGCTATCAGAATTTTTGCATTGTGAAAATATATTAAGGACATTGTTCAATGTTAAATAGTCTTATATTTCCTTTGTCGTATTTCAAACAGTTTTTTTATACGAAAAGCTGATTTAGGCTTTCAAATTACATTATTTACTAATTTATTTATAAAAGTACAAAACAGCGATACCAGAAGATAATTTTCTAACACTAGAAAACATCAAATTAATTAAGCAAACTTAAACAATGTGTACTGTGCGTGGAGTGAGTTTGGTGCCATTTGTGGCAGGGACATGTTTGCGCGCGGGTGTGTGTGATGTGTCTGTGTGTGTATGTATGTAAACCTACATATTATTAGCGATATAATAAATAATTTAAAAATAACAAAATATACTTACGAATGAATATTTATCATGAATATAATAATTATTTATACATTTTACACTAAATATTATCATAGCTTACGTTACGAATTTCTCGCATAAATAACCCCTTATTCTCTTGGAATATATCAACTACACACTCTACACATCGTTGCGTTTTGTGCATGGTTAGTATTACGCCGAGTGATGTGAAATAATTGGGTGTTTCTGGTATTCCTGTACGGAACTCTGAAGGGGATGCTGGCAATCAAGTATGAGCTATGGAATTTCTGGTTCATCACATTATATAGAAATGCCATGTCTGCGAGAGTACGCCTAAATTCAAGCGTGGTCATCTTATAATGAGAAATTCCCTCAGCGTATGTGGAAAAACTTGAACGTGTTCGGAAATTTAGATGTTTATTTTAATAATAGTTTTTGAACATTTACGATGCGACTAATATGAATTCTATATTGCGGTGACATATTTGTGAGCTCCTACACAACAACGCTCTTAACAAAAGGGTTATAAAGTTACAATAGAATACGTACTGTGAAGTGGTTTACATGATTTTATAACGAAACCAAGTGTTTTATATGCTTTTTGAACTATATGCTCGATATATTTATTAAAATTTAATTTACTGTCAAGGGTCACGCCTAAGTCGCGTATGCTATCAACTTCCTCAATTAAAATATTATTAATTTCATAAGAAAAGCATTTTTTTTATTATTCCGAGTGAATGAAATGTTTTTACGTTTAGCTGGTTTTAGACTTAATTGACACAGTATGCTGACAAGCGGTCGAGATCAGCTTGTAACAGTGAGCTGTCAAAATACGTCTTAACAGTTTTATATATCTTCGGTCATCTGCGTATGATATATGTTCTGAATCAAGGAAACACATATAAATATCATTAATGAAAACATTAAAAAGCAGTGGACCCAAATATGACCCTTGTGATACCCTGTCGGAATATTCATAAAGTTGGTCTTGAAACCACTCACGACGATTGTCTGACGGCGCTTGCTAATGTAAAATGTAAGCCATCTTAATAAATCACCATGTACGAGTATGCCTAATAAGTATAATTTATTTATTAAAATCGAATGGTTAACACGATCGAACGCCTTAGAAAAATCAGTGTACATCACGTCTACCTGATGACGATTATCCATATTGTTTGTTACATAATCAGTATACTCCGATAAATTGGTAATGACCGAACGTTTTCTCATGAATCGTGTTGCTGTGTCGAAAGCGACTTGACTATGGAAGGATACAATTTTATACAATACACATTTCGTATACAATTTTTTCAAACAACTTACTAAAAACAATTAAAATAGAGATTGGCCTATAATTCTCTATGAGATCTTCAGGGCCGCTTTTATGTATCGGTACGACATATGCTTCCTTCCACTTGGATGGGAAGACACCTTCGCTTAAGGACCGATTGAAGATGATCGTCAATGGTGCGGCTAATTCGGATGACATTTGCTGATAAAGATAGGTCGAATGGAATCACTACCTGAACCTTTATTTACATCTAAAGCTTTTAAGTATTTAAATGCATCTGCATCTGTGAGTAACGTATATATTTTCTGTCGCTACTACCTATATAAAATGTTAGATTTATGTATACTATGTGTATCTTATACAAATACATAATGTTTGCTCGAAGTTGAGTGTCTATTACCAAAGTACTAAATCTTATAAAAGCTTAAACTAACATGATTTTACTAGCATGGGAGAGGTTTTTCATATTTTTGGAAACGTTCTTTTTCTATAGAAAACAGCGATCTGTATCTGTGAAGTGGGTATGGATAGATAACGTAAATACGTGTACAATATTTGCCCAAGAGATCGTTATAATCTCATATCGGGAACGAAAGGAGGAAGGTTATAAATAGTATAACTTGGTGTGACTGTGTTGAAAGCACAGTCGAGGGATGGGGACAGATTCCTCTGTGTGATTCAGCATATGTAGCATATCATCATGTAGCGTAGATTTGCACTTGTTATTTCTCCATGTTTTGTTGCGTTTGTTATTTACCCACTTGTTATTTACAGCAGATATTTTTTTTTTAATACACTCTTATATCATTCAAAAGGCTTTCTTTGGAGTAAATATTAAACGAAACTAATTAAATATATAATTTGGATATAATTTAAAACATTTAGGTAGTACGTGTTTTACGATTAACAATACGTTTTATGATACAATGATATTGATCTATACTAATGTATTAGAGAGAGAAGTCCTAAACGGACTGACTGACTGACTCATCAACGCAGAGCCGAAACTACTAAAGTAGAAATACCGGAATATGGCCTGAAAGTTCCTTCGTGACAGGCTCGCAATAAGAGCGGATCTTATGATATTTGATTTCTATTTATTGTATATCAGCATGCGAAGATTTTATAGACGTTTTATTTTATTTTATTTCAGAGACGGACAGATGTTTGGCCTAAATATCCCACGATTCCGTCTGGGATATTTATTATTTATTATTTCAAATATTTATTATCGAAATTTTAACGTAGGAATACATTTTGTTACGTTTCAGTTTCGAAATGGAAAGTCGTCTTCGGGAGGAGCCATGATCAACCCTTCATTTGAACCAGACGATGATTCTAAACAACAAAGGTACGAACGTATTATATTATATAAACGGAGGATATGACTCACACGGTTAACAACACCATTACACGTGGAAAAGGAAGGTTTACGTAGCATTTTTGGTCCGGTAAATGAAAAAGCAATACAAAAACCACGAATCAGTTCAGTTTCAGTTTTAATGACCTCAACAAGGACGTTTATTTTATGATATTGTTTTTATTACAATAAAAATAAGCAAGGACCCATAGAAAATGTCGATAGGTCCTTTTGTTAAGTTTCTTAACTAATATTATTGCATACATAATTAAAATGTATAAGATAAGGTAGATTTTAGCATTGACAAAAATAGAAAATAAAAAACAAAAACGAACGGTAGAAATAATATAAAACCTAATATGACATAGAGCACTGATATTATTTTCAAATTTTAATATTTTAGTGGTACATCATAATACATATGTTTCTAAAAGGTTTTTTTTTAATTTATTTTTAAATAGTGATAACGTAGCACTCACTTTATTGTAATTAGACCAGGCAATTTATTGTATAAAGTGGGGACCGCCACGCATGATCCCGCTTGCCATATAAGTTTTTAAAGGTAGGGATAGAAAGTATTTTTTTTCTTACTTGTCTTGTTTTATACTGGTGTTTTACCGGGATTTTAAGGGTACTATCAGCATGGTAATAAATGGCGAGTTGTATTCCCACAATGAGATAACAGACAGAAGGTTAGAGTACTGGGGAGTGAATCGAAAACGCCTTTTAACTGACCTTTAACTGGTTGCTAATTTGATGTATATGTTATTTAAACTAAATATCATCCAACATACTAGTCTTAAATCCCAATCAGTCTACACCTGAAAGCGCGTTATTTTTTTTTTCCTAAAACACTTTTGATCAGGACGCGTCAGCCAAAACAGGGGTATTCCACATTCATCGACGTCTTCAATACTCATCGGATACTCTCTTCTTTGCAACCTTGATAATACAATCCAAAGTGGATTTATCTAGCCAATCTCACACATTTTCATGCACTTTTCTATATAACTATAAACTTACATAAGGTAGGTTTAACATACTCAGCACGATCGTATTTAATTCGATAATTGCTGTATCACCAGAAGCCGTTATATCGATATTGATTTATCGTCTTGCTGCATTTATAATCATATTTAAAATGATGGCATGTCGCATATACCTGAATTCATGGAAGTCATAGGCTAGTCATCGTTTCATTTTTCCATTTTAGTTCAGTTTTCATGCCAATTGGAAATTCTTGAAATGTTCCGTTCGTAAAAGAACCTTCGCTTCTGCATCGAGAATTCGCAGATTTAAAACTTTTATACAAAAATAAAAACTGTATTTTTACCTGTCCAAATTTATTGTAAAAATAAATATAAATGTACCTTACAGAGTAGCATAATTTACAACGTAATTTGAAAATTGATATTAACCCTTCCTTTTGTTCGCCTACAATATTCACATGTGTGATTAGGGAGCCGTGGTCGTTTTGACGCAACTGGCTCAACAAAAATCCTATATCTCCGAGCCTGTTTCCGATAATGCCTCCAAATGGCTCCTGAGTTTTAAGTGAAAATTAGACTTATTCATAATGGTTCTGAATAAATGAGATAGATGCACTAGATAAATAAAATAAATATCTATTTATACACCGTATCATCTACTACATATATCTGCAAATCTGGGAAACTTTCACTGTCCATATTGATCATAATACTTGGTATTTCCTACAAATTAAAATAGGACGTTATTACATACTTTATGTAGTTAAGTTTATGAAGTTTCCCTCGAGGCATTTTTTGCAGCGACGTGGGCCGACTTGCTTGATATGAAAAGTGGTTGATTGCAATTCTATAAAAACAAAAATGGTGTACCGGTAGAACTTGAAGTTGCATTGAAATCTAATATTAAGAAAGAAAATAATTATATTTAAAACGCGAATTTGTAAAATATATATTCGCTGTAAAATGTTTTATTTAGGCAAGACCACATATTGCAATACCATACAGAATAATAGATTCAAACATGGATTTATAAATATTACGTCGATATGGATTATTTAGGTAAGGTTCATTTAGATAATATATAATACATATTTTTTATGTTCTACCAGTATTCCGTACACAACTTCACACGTCACATGCACAAAAGAAGCTGGTATTGAGATGCGAGAAATTGGTGATGACAGTCAAAACTTCGAAGACGATGAGTACAATCCTTATGACCACAGGGAAGTGGCCCGACCAACCACGTAGGTTTAAATATTATGTATTTAACTAACTTTTTTTTAAATAAACTTTATTCGGAATTTTAACAGTAGATGTGCATTATTTAAATATACGATATTTCTATATAATAAAAAATCTCTATATCATGAAATAAATGAAATATGACGACTTCAAATAACTACAATAGCTCGCACGTAAAGCGCATGCTTAGCATTTTTACAAAATACTTCACTACAACTTTGGTATCTATAAAGCAACTACATCCAAATTTATATAAAAAAAACGTTTGATTCGTGCACAATGGTGCACCTCCACATTTTAGTCGGTGGTAAATGACATTTACCCCAATGATTCGATTGGTTGAAATGGCGTAACTTCCTTACCACCAGGTTTAAAGCCTTTAAAGCATTACATTTTTGCGCATTCGTAAAAATATTAAAAACATTACGTTATCTGCAGGTAAAAATAATAGAGATTGAATATTAACCGATTGTGATCCAACACGCAATGATCAAACTAACGTAACTAGTCAAATACGCAAACCGTGGTAGTCTAGCGGTTAAGATGTTGGACTACTGACCCGAGGGTTCGAATCCGCAGATGGTCATGCCATTTTTAACGCTTAATTACCACCATCTCCCCTGACTCTATCACAGGCACATTTGGCCTAATTGAGTAGGGCGCAAAATAATTGTATATGACCTAGGTAGTAGCAATTATTTATAAAAAAAAATGGATTTCTTACGTTTCTTAGATTTCTTATGTTATAATTAGTCGTTCGCGGTAAGTTTATATTACCTAATTACATTGTATATATCCTATGTTGAACGTAAGTTATTTTTGTAAATATTCATTAAACCATTCACTTCTCATTTATTATACGTCATATTCACAATTTCACCGTTTTTCATAATTATTGTTTCCTTTTTAAATCATTTATTTACTACTTTAATGAAAATTTGACCTTATTGCATAATCGCACAGATAGATAGGTGAGAGTGAAAAGCTTTCATAAAATACAGGCCAGTATTTAAACCAGCGTGCATTACCTCAAGCGATGCAACTATCTGTGCGTTTGTATTAATTTTTCTTTAAACATACTGGGTATATAATTTGTTTGAAAATTTTCAATCTTTAAAATATTAAAAAGAATACGAATTTTCTATTTGTCAATATACTTTCAGATTTTTATATAAGTAACTAGCTGTTCAACCCCGGGTTTCATCCCGGGTTGAAAGCCTTCGGGCCATCAGCTCGCTTTAATTTGATTTTTTTTGAGACGGAGCCTTCGGCGCGTGAAAACTCGCGCCCGCGGCACTCATGTGTAACGAATGTAATGTATGTACAGCCTGTTTCGAACTGAATTTAATAAAATTATATTCTAACGAATGTATTTAAATTATGCATGTCTTTATAGACAAATAAAAGTTCTCCATGTAATGCAACTATCAATTTATAAATCCATTAATACATGGAAACAAAACTGTAATGACGAGCGTAAATAATGTCAAATTATGATAACATCTTAAGGTGGATATCGCTAATTAAATTAACTATCCCTAAAATTAATTTATTAAGTGATATTTATGAATCAATGTTTTTATTATATAACTTCTAAATAGTTGAGTCACCGCGGCTTTTCTAATATTTTAATTCTTGTTAAGATTAAAAACATCAAATTGCTTAGAATATTTCTAGTTTTTCTTAAATTAGAGATAAGATAAAAAAGAATTCTTAGCGTGTTTGGACCTAAAATTCGGGTTTTTCAAACGCAGTAGTTATTATTACTACGCCGTGCCGCAGTACCACAATATGCGATACTTCGCAAGTGTTTTGACGATCGCTTTTATCTGTACATTTTTTCTCCGTAGATTATAAACATCCAAAACACTAACACTTAAAACAGTAAACATTTAATATTACGCTATTTATGTTACCATTACAAAAAAAAAACACTAATCGAGTGATCATAATATAATGGCATTTAAACAATTCTTCTATTTTGTAAAAATCATTTTATACAGATTTCAAAATTGTTCACACTGTCTCAAAAAAAGTAATGTGCTATAGAACTCTTTTAGAGCATCTAAATGTTCAGATAAAAACTTAAACTTTAAATGAAATTGTAATATTTTCACAAATTTTATGATAGTAACTAGTGAGCGGGGTAGTTTACACTTAAATAATAATATCATACTAAATGACACTAAAGTGAACTTCAGCCCGATTGTCTCTTTCAAAATTTTATTTTCTATTCATTGTTTGTCATCTGTCTTTGCATCTTTCCATTTGTTGATTTATTAAGTTTTGTCATACAGGTTGTCTTGAGACAATTCCCAATAAAAAAAAAACAACTAATTTACCATACGATTTCACATATGAATTGTAGACGACATATCATCATGTCATCATGGTTTCCGGGATCGCGTCTCGCAACGCCAAAGTCAATTCACACCAGTGCTTTAGAAAAATAATTAATTTGGTGCTAATTTATTTTATCATTTTTATATAATTTTTACTCGTAATAGGGAAAATAAACATGCCCTAAAGTCTTTGGAAATGGTCTCAGGAGACCCTGTGTTGTTCAGATTATTATGAGTAGGTACTGATTTTTGTCGTAAGGAACTCCGAGACACTCATCCACCTGCTGAAGGGAAGTCTTGGAACGGGCATCCTTGCAATGCCATGTGCCTTTTCACGCTCTGGTTACGTTTTGGGCGTAATAGGAACTACCGTAATCGGCTTCATTTGCACATATTGCATACATATGTTGGTGAAAGCTGAATATGAACTCTGTCGCAGAAGAAGGATTCCTAAGATGACATATCCCGAAGTCGCCGTCGCAGCAATGCAAGAAGGGCCTGCGTGGTGCCAAGTCTTCGCTCCTTATTCTGGGTGAGTGTACAATTCTAATCTCTAACAATATGACAGGTAAGAAATACTTATCAAAAAGTTTTTTTTAACGTGCACAAAAGAGTGCATTTTGTTTGTAGGGTCAGGAAAAATACCATTTTGCCCTAATTCAAAATAAACTCCGGTCATAAAAACGAAACACACATATTGTAAAAAAAAAGCCCTGATTTTGAAAGTAAGAGCCATTCGCTGGACGTAATTTTGCCTTGAATGATATTTTCTATGAGTGTTTTTTTATTCCATAGTTCTTTGTTAAATCATTCAAATTTACGAGTATATTCAGCCTTGCATATAAACTATTAGCATACTAAATTATGTAGGCTGTCACTTTCAGTAAATGTGCTAAGCGTTTATGCATGAGGCCACATTTAGATTCTAATTCATGTACGAGTATAAGAAGATACTATCCCGTCCCACGGCCGTCTTTCTGTCCATCTTCAGTCCGCCTGTTACATCAATCAACCAAGAGCGGTTCCAGTAGTCTTTTCACACAAAATAGAATGTAATGACAGCAATTAGAGAATTTTTGCAAAATTTTCATGGATGAATTTATTTCACATATTATTGTGCACACATTAAGGCCAAGCCCTGCCTTCATTATTCTATTCAAGCAATGCAAACTCATATCATATTTAGTAAAATAGTTTTTTTTTTTGCAGGTTTATTGTCAACTTCTTTCTTCTGATCTATCAGCTTGGCACTTGCTGTGTTTATGTTGTTTTCATCAATGAAAACTTGAAAAGCGTGATAATTACTTATGGAGGATCCTCAACAGAGATTAAAATCAGCATGGCGTGCGTCTTTGTGGCTTTGGTGCTGATCAACTGCCTCCCGGACCTCAAAATGTTGGCACCCTTCTCGCAGGCAGCCAACATTGCTACTTTTGTCAGCTTTACTATTATCCTTTATTACATTTGTCGCGATGGGTTCTCCGTGGAAGGAAAAGTTGCGTTCGGTAAAATCGAGAATTTTCCACTCTTCTTTGGCACCGTGTTGTTTGCTCTCGAGGCAATTGGAGTGGTGAGTACATACATACACACATATCTTACATATCTTACTTATTTGACTACGTACATATCTTATTTTTTATTTAGTATCATCGTTTTCGGTGGACCTTGTAGATTTATTTATTTATTATTTAATTAATTTTTATCTGAACTAGGTCGGAATAGTAGTGCATTATTAATAATAAACTAATAAATAACGTAAATGTTATCTAGCAAATACAAATAAACCTAATAATAAATTAAATAAAAGTTAAACACACAAACAAGCTACTTTATAAAATTTCTCACATTAACCTCTCCTTATCATAAATGTATGATAAGAAGAGGTTAATGAGAGAAATTTTATGAGGAATGCCTTATCTGCTGACGCACCCATCAATCAATTTTCATATATATACTCTTTAAATAGCATTCAATTCATACATGTCACAAAACATACACATTTAATGTATCGCATGTGTAAATCTATGTATATAAAATTACTGTTTCTTTCTTTCTTTGTTTCTTTGTCCTTTATGCATTCCTAAACCGTTTGTAAACGAGTTTGTGAAGTTGTCGTGAGCACACCCGATTAGGTTTATGAATTTACAAAAATATGTAATTAAACCATTAAGGGGGGGTAATGGGGGTTTGAAGTTTGTATGGAACTTATAAACCGTCGGGTCTAGAAACTCAAAAAATGTAGCTTCTTTACATAACATAGGCATCGAATGAGAAACGAAAAATCAAATTAAGCTACGAGGATGCCTCTAAGGACCTAAAAATGAGGAGTGAAGCAACCCACCTCGAGTGCCCTGCAGTGCCACTGCGAGTGCACGCACGAGTTGTCACGCGCCAAAGTTGCCGTCACAAAAAATCAAATTAAGGCGAGCGGATGGCCCTAAGGGCCTTGTGATGGGAGTGAAGCGACCCATCCCGAGTGCCGCAGGCACGTGTAGTCGCACGCCGAAGGCGCTGTCAAAGCCGCCTGCAGGGTCTAGCTGCCAACCCGGGGCAAAGCCCGGGCTTGAACAGATAGTATATATATAAAATGAGAATATTCGAATTGTTAAATTAATAATAAAAGTGATTATTTTTTGTCATTTAATGAGCCTATTGTATTGTAGAGATTGGTATGCTAAGTGAGAAACGAAGCTTACGTAATTCCGTAGCTCGAAGGGCTTGCAGATGAGGAGTGAAGCGACTCATCCTGAGTGCCGCAGGACCCGGGGTGATTCCTGGGGGGGGGGAGCATCTAATGCAATATATATATCTTTTTATGGAAAGAAATTTTGAGAGGAGCTAGAATAAACATTCCTAGAACCGTTGATTAAAGTTCGAAGGCCCTGGACTTGATACGCCGTAGACACCGCTTGCTAGTCGAATCTCTGAGAATTTTAAAATCTCTGAAAGTTGAGACAAGGCTTACCTACCGACTAGTGTTGATTCAAGTAAAATATTTATGTTTAATTTTTTCTCTCTATCAGGATAAATCGGCGATATCAAAAAAGATTATTCGTTTGGTTGAACAGGGCAGTTATGTACCATAATATGCAATTAAAAATATGTGTTTTAAATGAATGTAAATTTTATTTTAGATTTTACCTCTGGAAAATGAAATGAAAACGCCCGAATATTTTGGAAGCAAATTTGGTGTACTCAATAAGGCGATGCTGGCTATTGTAACCATGTATATATTAATGGGTCTTTTGGGCTATATCAAGTACGGAAAAGAAGCGCTTGGAAGTATTACTCTAAACTTGCCCAGCGACACGGAAGTGTAAGATTTACCTTTTAGTTTCGTAAAGTAAAGGAATCATTTCCCTCCCGTCCGCTTCGCTGCTTGCTAGCTAAGGGACTCTAGCTAAGCCATTTAACTCAGGGCATAAACTAAACAATAAAGCTAGGATTCGAGATTTACCGCGGTTTCAACTTTGAACCAGTCGACATATTCTGTGTCGCACGCATGATTTTGATTTCGGTATTTTTTTTAGGGGTTAAATTCTCACCCTGAGAGATGTAATATTGTTTTTCAATAAATTAACAGAATCTATATTCTTTCAAAACTGCATACAATTTTTGATATTTATATCGGGTCCTGGGAATTTTCCGCGGCTAGATTGAATAAAGATTTGTTTTCAGGTGCACAAGGTTTCATAGAGAACAACAGTACTGAACTGCATTTAATAATTGGAATCACAATAAATATTTTTGATGTTCTCATAATTTCGTTGTACTTAACTAGGGAAACCTAAAACAGAAGCGTGGTTCTAAGTAACAATAAAATCTATAAATAAAATATAATAATAACCTATAAATAAAATATATTTTTCAATAACACAAATACTTGATACGCTTGAAACGATACATTTGTTATTCAAGTTTGACCAAGCAGTGTCGCTTAAAGCCACTAGGTGGCAGCTATACGTATAGCTACAGATATACTGTAATCGTTTTTCAACCTAAATATATATTTCTAGCAGGTCAACCACAGGCTTTGCCCGGGACTCATCTAGGCTTTGCGGGCGGCTTCGCCGTGCGACGACTTGTGCCTGTAGCACTCAGGATGAGTCGCTTCGCCCCTCCATCTCTAGGCCCCGGGCCACTTACGTGCCTACCGTCATATTTTATGCAGCCATCTTTGACAAGTCGTACACGGCACTCGAGATAGGTTGTTTCGCTCTCCATCTCTGGGCCAATCGGTTCACTTACGTGTGCCTAGATATATCTCTTCCCGTATATTTTGACGGGATGATATACAGCTTAAAGCCACTAGGTGGCAGCTATACGTATAGCTACAGATATACCTCTTAGATATATCTCTTCCCGTATATTTTGACGGGATGATATATACAGCCTATGTCCATCGAACTGGCGGTCCATTCTAAATATTGGTGATTTTTTTTTTAAAGTCGAATAAGTAGTTTCGGAGATTACCTAGCATCTTGGTAGTAGTGACGCAATGACTCGTTGGTGGTTCGCATCAACGAGTCATCGCATTACATTATTCCCATTCAAAAAAAATTCTCCATACAAAAATTCTCTCGATCCTTGCGAATACAAGTTTTCACTTCAAAAACTTTAATTAAAAATAAAACCGGCTTTAAATAAATCTACAACCAAAAAACTAATAAATAAGACTATGAACTTTTTATTGTAGTAAACATTCAAAAAACCAACCCAACAAAGAGTTGAAATCTGCGTAGAAAAGTACTGCATGCAACTCAGTATAAACCATGTCTCTTTTTAGGTAAATTTCATTAGGAAAGCTACCTATTGCAATGGTGCCCATGTCATGACTTTCAGATAATTTAGACATACCTTCGCGTTGCGAAACCACCCTCAGTTAAAAAATAGGTATATGACCTAGGTCATATACAATTATTTTGGAACCTACTCAACTAGGCCAAATGTGCTTGTGTTAGAGTCAGGGAAGATAATGGTAATGAAGTGTTAATAAATGGTATCACCAAATGCGGATTCGTACTCATGACCTTTAAGCCAATAGTCCTAGGCTACCACGATCTCAAACATTACCAATTACCTATCTTTATTAAATAAGACGGTAATGAATGAACATGCCTGGCCAGATTTAAGCTTCCAACTTTCTAAGCCATCTTATATTAGTCATAATGACCATTTTCCCAGAGAATACATAGGTATTACCTAGGATAAGAATGGAAAAATTGAGAAACGGAACATTGAGTTTAATTCTTTTCTTTTCGGGATAATTCGCGAATGGAAATCTGTTCACAGTAGTATTTTACACCATAATGTGTGGTCACATAAGTTGTAGCTATCCTTTTCTTCAAATCAGCTGTTGATTTTTAGATGCAAGCGACAGATAATTTTATATCGTAATACTCGTATATATTTTGAAAATTTGTTGAGCGAAGCTCCCATGTTGGGACTCAAATGTTACTCTGTTCACGGACTGAGGCTCTAGAACTACAGGTCCGATTTTGATAATTATTTTTTTAAAATGACCATGACAATGTCTTCTATGCATAGATAAATAAATGGTAATCCCTATGGAGAAATACATTTATATACTAAACTCCGCTCCAAATGTATGCCGCAGCGAAGCAAAGCGGCGCCCTAGTATATTATATTCACATTGGAAGTATTCTTATAAGGTTATATTCTTCCGATTTGCTTCGAGCAAATGTAAAGGGGAAAGGTTAGGTTAGGTTTAAGGGGAAAGGTTTAAAGACGCTGCAGTTAAGCCATAGAAACTAAAAAAATAATAAAATCGGTATTATAATTTATTGGAAACGTTTTGAAGTTTTATTTTTTTTTTATATTTTTTCAGAGCTGCGCAAGTGGTACAAATCCTCCTGGCGATATCTATATACATCACTCATGGCTTGGCTTGCTATGTGGCTATAGATATAATTTGGAACCAATACATCTTGAAGCACTGCCAACATAACCGGTTCCGAATACATTATGAATACCTCATTCGAATTGCGATAGTACTTATAACATGTAAGCACAGTATTTGTTAATATTTGATTTGTAATATTCGGTAACGAAATATTATCACTCTATAACCACCCTATCCTATTTATCTGTGTATATACACTAGGAGATATATATTAGGCAAAAAACAATCAAAAATTATTAGGCAAAAAACAATCAAAAACATTCTCCAATATTCAATGGTATGTATGTAAATATTCGCTATTATAAATAAGAACCTGTAAAAAAGTACGAAAATAATTCATCCCTAAATTTATTATTTTTATTTTAAAGCGGTGGTGTAAATTAATTTTGTTATAAGTGGCAATGTAACCTTGGCAGCAACGCGGACGCGTCATGTAGCTGTATTGCGCATTTCAGGAATCGTATTTTCAAGTAAAGTTTACAATATTATTTATTTTGGAAATAATGATGAATGTTGATATACCGTCTTTACAAATAATACTTGTAATCGTAGGACCTATTAACTAATTGACTTAACGAAAAGGAGGAAGAAGTCAACCAAAACGTAGAAGTCGGCGCAGTGACTTCATGGTTTATAGTGAAGTTACTTAAGGATTGTTTCTGAATTATTTCAACGTTTTGATCGTTTGATCGTTTTTTTTTTATTGTATTATTTCTTAGTTTTTTTTAATTTACAATAACTTTTTATTTATTAAAGTAAATGGTATTAGGTTTCGGTCAGAGTAATCAATTGGATATTATATATTTTCTCTGGTTATTAGACTTATATTTGATGATTGTTTTTTAATAGCGGAAAATCGCCTGAAAAGATAAATGACACAATCTTTGACAATATTCAGAAATTTTGAACAATTTTTTAATTTTTTGATAAAGTGCTGGATAGCATAATATTTATAAAGGTTCTAAAGAGGTCCTGTACTTGAGAGCGCAGGATGTCGGTTTAAACCCAGCGCTGAGTTTTATAAAAATGCATTTTTAACTCTCACCTGTCCTCTTTAGTGTAAAATATTGTCAAATATTATGTAACCATCTAATTAGATGAAATAAGGAAAGGATGATATTTTAACAAAAAATATAGAAATAATGGATATGTGATTACGATGAAGGATGATGGTGAAATGAGATGATTTTATGGGTGATTTATGTATGAAGTTGATAAAAATAAAAATAATGGATATGTAAAAGTTTAAAATGAAAGCATATGATTTGTGTGCATATTATTTATAATACATACCAAATTACTCGGTTAAAGTGATAATTTGATCTTTTTGATCGATCAATAATATATGTCCCAGTTTGAGTTGGCTATAGTAGATGGTATAGTAGATAGTAGGTGGATGGATGTCATCAGTAGAGGCAAAATCTGACTGCAAACAGCAACCAATAGAGTCTATCGAACTATCAATATTTTATTTATTAGTACAATAAAAATGTTGACTTTAATGTTATATAGGGTGTTTTTTTTTAGAGGCGTGGTTTTCAATCTGGCACTACTTTTTTCGTAGTTGGTGTTATTGACAGATGTCACTTGATTTATGCTCAGTTTGGTTTGCCATTTCATAATGAATAGACTTACTCCTGAACAACGTTTGCAAATAAAGCAAATTTAGAAAAATCACTCTAAATTTTTTTTAAATCACTCTAAAATAAAGTAGAAATCGCGTCGTGGGCCTGTGGCGTGGCCTCCAAGATCGTGCGATTTAACACCGCTGGACTATTTTTTGTGAGGTTATGTGAAGTCGCTTGTCTACGCAGATAAGCCGGACACGATTAACGTCTTGGAAGAGAATATTCGGCGCGTTATTGCTGACATACTTGTTGCAAAAAGTGGTTGAAAATTGGGCCTCTCGGCTGGAATTTGTTCGAGTCACTTACCCGAAATCATTTTTAAAACATAATGGCAAACCCTTATTTTTATAATAAAACTAAATTCTTAGCCATAACATCAAATTATATGCGTTTTATCTCTTCTTGAAAACCACGCCTCTAAAATCATCACCCATTATATCTATATTATCCGATCAGCATCAAGTTTCAAGAGCATACGAAAATTCAGCAATTTGCATTTGTACGTTTCGAAATGGATGACGCATGGACGGACGGATGGTGGACGGATGGTGGGATGGACTATCCCACGCCACGTCACACCCCGCATCAAGTTTATTATGGTCTATCGCGATCCACCCATTTTTAAAATATCTTATAAGCTGGACTTTAAAAACTAAACGCCTCGAGGAAGTGGATTATCATTTCTTGCTACTTCTTTACAATATTTGGAACCTAGAGCATTTTGAACGATCTCTAGGACTCGGGTTATTAGCATTTTTTTTAATTAACCATTAAACCATTAACCATTTAAACATCAGGTCGTCAGAGTGCATTTTTTTTTATATTTCCAGATCTGTTTGCCATCAGTATTCCGGCACTAGATCTATTCATTTCACTATTCGGTGCGTTTGGTCTTTCTGCCCTTGGCCTAGCATTTCCAGCCGTTATAGAAATGAGCACCTACTGGAATCACCTCTCAACAAAAAAGCGCACCAGGATGGCGATTAAGAATGGAATAATTATCTTTATTGGAATCCTGGGCCTTATTACTGGAACTTACTCTAGCATCAGCGGTATCGCGAAGGAGTTTTCTTAAAATTTGGATTAATACAACGTGCTTCTTCGACTCGAGGAGCATCAGACTACCAAAGACCCACAGCAAGTCTGAAAAATAAACACTTTCCTTAATTAGTATTATTACTTTAGGTTTTAATTACTTAGATTTATGATTGGCCGTACGCTTCATTAGATACAAGTACTGGGTATGCACGCTAAAGTGTGGAACGTTTTCACACTCTAATGTTTGTATTAAATATAATTTAAAAAAAAAATAGGAGGTACATAGTTGTTCTATTTTGTTAAATAAAAAAATAGTTAACTTAAATTAACTTTACAATATTTAAATAAGGGTAAATAAGATACCTTTTATTATAACATTGTTATACACATGTATTTATTATTTATGTATGAAGTATAATTTATTTACAATATTTTTTATGTAAAATATGTATATTTCTATTAAATTATCATTCAATTACAAAATGAATATATTTTATAGGTAAGTAACTTTGCTCTTATATATATATATCTGTCCGCAAACTGTGCTAATAAAATTCAAATTACATATTTACCTATATAATTTGAATTTGACAATCAACCAAATTAGGTAGGTAGGGCCTAAATACATTCTTATGTACAAGTATTATTTATTTTCGTAAATAAAATAAGTTATATTATAAATTCACTTTATTACTGAGACGCGCAGTCACGTCCGCGTAAATAAATAAGCTCAGTCTACGTACATAGCTTTTGAACTTACGAGTAAAGACAATTCAACCTGCAAAAAAATTGATGACGTCATAAAAAAATGAATAGCTTCCGACCTCTTTGTGTGTGGTTTTTTGTCGATTTAATTTAGCCTAATATTTGACATTTTCGTTTTAACATTTATTTCGTGGACACATTGTATAAATAAAAAATAATAAACATAATCTTTGTATTTTAAGGATGGAAGTTTTTTACCTTTGTTCGGAATAAACTTTGCAATTTTAATATTTTTGGGTATTGTTTAATAAAATATGATAAAACCAGAAATATGTGTAGCGTCTAGTCAAGATTTATGAAAAGTGAGAAAAAATAACACATAATAAGAAATATAATATCAAAAAAAAAAGTTTTTTGTATCATGTAGCTTACAGAAAAAGAAGGCAGGCGAACGAAACTAGGATAAGTAAAAAATAATATTCGATGAAATCTTCAAACCTTATATATCGTGTCCCAAGACCATTCCCGTTATAAAATCCAACAAATTGGTCCTGCGATTTCAACCATGATTTATTTTGACCTCATAAAAATTCGTCATGGTTTCCGAGAAAAAAAAAATAAACTTCATGTGCTAATATTAAATCTTTCTTGTCATAGTTTCGTCCGCTCGCGCACCGGGTCATTGATCGGCCTTAAATGAGAGTATTTTTCTCGCTTTGCCACATTTCTACATTATTTTGTATTATGGTAAAGACGATTGATTTTCTCGTTTTAACTTAATACTTCATCCTTTTTCTTAATACTTGAAAAATAAAGAATTATGTTACGCGTCAGCAAAAAATAAATACCCAAGTTGTATTGCTATAAAACTGTTTTAAAATATATTCAAGTGAGTATATAGTAAGAAATATATTCATTGTAGTTTTTCCAGTGTTCTAGAAAAAAATATTTAGTAATTAGAGCTTCTAATGTGGCATACACATAAATAAATGCTTCTGTTTCTCCGGATAATACCATTAAGAAATCAGAAGTAAACCATTACATACATCAATTTTAATTTAAAGATAATGGCACTGTTTACCAAGCGTTTTCATTAAATTTAGTTTCTTTAATAATTTTGCTCTATATCTTTGTATCACTTTTTGTAAGCTATTTCCTTTTTTGGTATTCAAAAATAAACAACATATTAGACATTTACGATACAAAGCTGCCTTAGGTTTAAATAGGTAATTTATATAGTCTTTAGTAAAATAATTTATATAAAATAAGTATATTTTTTTAAAGGAAAGAAATTTTTGTACAATTTAAACTATTAGGAAAATGTGATTTGTTTACAAAAATTCAACATTCTAAATTGTCCTAGGGATAAAAAAATATGTTTCTTAGAACTATTTATTAAATTATCAACGACGACAGCGAGATATCTTTTTTGATCTGTAAACATATATACGTGGACCCCTTGTGGTGGGGTGAATTTCGATTTGGTATTATCTGTCAGCGACGCTCTGACGTCAGAGTTAGTCTATGACATCGTACCAAATATAGCAAGTCGAATTCGCGCCCAGATGACATTTTGCATGTTCACCTTTATGTACCAGAACGAGGAGTACCAGAATTGCGTAACATCAGAAAAAAATAAATGTAATGCATCCACAGACAAACGCTAATGTTTACACATCTTAATCGTGAGGTCCGGCACCTTTTTTAGTGTTGGGTACATTTTGTCCGAATGTGTTATTTGCTTAGAGAAATTAATATAGTAATTTTACGTATGTAAAATAATTTACTGCGATAAGTATAGCATTGGTATATAACAAGATATTACTTCACCTTATGGCTTGTGTTAGCGCTGAGGTTTCGGCTAATCCGACTGCTTGCACGTTAATTAATTAATTAATTTATTTATTTATTTCAGGAAGCAACAGTAATTACATAGTAATTACAATTAACAAAAAAAAAACAAAACACAAAGGCAAAACAGTTTCCTCCAAACTTAAAAAATTGAAAACACATTCGGGAGCGAGGCCGGGACCAGGAAGTAGGAGGGGTTGTGGAATCCAGACAATCACCAGAATATAATATAAAACACAATATAATATAAAATATAATAAATTCTACATATACATATGAATATAAATATACTATTCAAGGGCTAGAGTTGAGAGGGCTTGAATGCCGGGAAATTACATATTTTGTAATAATTGTAAAATAATAATACGGATAATATGCAAAACGTTGTGTTTATGTTAACTTAAACAGATACACACAGGTTATGGATACTCTATCCATTCCTGTAGATAAACTTAATCGTTTATTTAGGGGCCTAAATTTAAGGGAAATTCTATGAGATCTTAACATAAGAATAATTAAAATAACTAAACATGTAATTTGTTATAACCTTAAAGTCTATTATGGAAAGGTTCTACTGAATTTAGAAGTCTAATAACCATGCAAGGTTTGAAATTGACAAACAGTACGATTCTCGTTGCTTGCTACTCTCTCGCTCGTTCGGTTTTATGTTTAGATAGCATTTTTTTTTTCAGAAAACTGTCAATTAAAACTGTTTTTCTTGATGATTTGGGTTGTTTGATATAATATTGATGACGGCATTCTTCGGGACTCTCAGACTTGGCTGCATTACGTTTACTAGATATACTTCATGAGAGTGTGTCGAAATGCATTTTATTCATAGTTGTGGATGCTGCAGGACTCCTGGAGCTCATGGCAGAAGAGGAAAAGCACGTCACGACAATGACGAAGATCCTTTCGACGTCAGAGAATACAGTCACTTTCTTCCACGAGACTATAGAAAGAGGGTGCAGTTTTGTCGTCGAATGCTGAGAAAAATTCACAAACACATACCGACGATAAGGAATACTCATGATATACGCAGTTAGGAAGTACAGAATCTCCATCTAATAAAACACAACTTACAATATCAATTTAAAATTAGTTTGTGGACATACTGGATTGCTAAATAATAAGGCCATTTGAAATACCCGATAACCTAAATGGAAACCTTACCTTAACCTTAGTAAGGTTTTAATAAGAAATGACATCGTGTTTTATTAAAATAGCAATATATTTTTTTCTAAAAGTACTAACTTAAAAATTAGCTATTGGATCAACTTCGTGTTAATTGATTTTTTTTACTGTATTTAAAGTCAAACTTTGCTATTCAAAAGGTCGAAGAGCAAAGTTTTAAAAGATTTTTTGTTGTTTTTGCTTAAATGCTTATTAAAAGATTAATTGCAGCATTCAAACTACTTTTTGATAATATTTAAAAAAAAATACTCTCAATAGTTGCCAATTATAGTCACAGACTTGAAAAAAATTGACCTATGGTCCGATACCACAAAATTTCTTAAAGTGCTAATATCTTGAAAACCGTATCATGTTTTGCTAATAAAATAGTACTTGATGAGACTTAAAGGATATTTTAAGGATTTTTGGACCTCTTGTATGTAAATATATCACTTTGGTAGACGCTACATTTATGTGTATTCCCACTTTAAATTATTTAAATTCATCCTTAGTTACTCTACAATAATAATATTTGTAATATTTTGTAATTTTGTAATATTTTATTAGGAACTAGCTGTTCACCCAAGGGCTTGGCAGCTAGGCGCTGCAGGGAGCTTTGACGACGCCTTCGGAGCGCGATAACTCGTGCCTGCATCACTAAGGATGGGTCGCTTCGCTCCCTATCTGTAGGCTCTTCGGGCCATTCACGTGCTTAAATTTGATTTTTCGATTTTGATGCCTATGTTATGTAAAGAAGCTACATGCCATTTTTCGAGTTTCTAGACCCGACGGTTTATAAGTTTATTACAAACTTCAAATCCCCATTACCCCCCTTAATGATTTAATTTCATGTTTTTTTTTTAATTCACAAACCTAATCGGGTATGCTCACGACAGTTTCCCAAACTCGTCATCGCAATCGGACCGACGGTTTAGGAATGCATAAAGGACAAAGAAACAAACAAACATAGATAGAAACAGTCATTTTTACCACAAATTTCTTTCCAAGTTTGACCAATTTCGATCTATTTAAGGTTCAATTGTCTTTTTCGGTCGCTATAATTATTTAATATTTTACCTACAACGAATACGAGTATTTTTTTTTTTGTTTGTCAGGTAGAGTTGATGGCCTACGTATTTTTATAAGAATTCTTATTTTCATTTTTATAGGAAAAATATGAATGCATCCTAAAAACGCAATTTAGAATCACAATAAATAATTGAAACAATGAACTTCTTTACGTATACGAATGGTCAAAGTGTACGAATTCTATGAATTGTTTATCAAGTCGTTAATGCATGATAACGTTAATAGTTTGTCAATCGCAAAGTACTCGTATAAAATGTCACCAATGCGATTGTGCTTGTGACCGTTTCTGCATGCAGTAGATATCCTTGAATCTCGTATTTACACCGTACGATAATTTATAAGATACGATTAAATAAATATGTCCCAAAATTTATTTGCATAAAAGTAGCTTATATATATTCACCATCCTCATATTTTTTTGTATTTTTTTTTTAAATTTAATTAAACCGAGGTCTAAGAATTATTATATTATTAATTATGTTATTTTCCTGTGTGATTAGGAACCATTGCGCCTTAAAATGTGTATTGCATGTCCGACGTGCTTTAGAACTTCAGAGGAAATCACTGGACTTGACTGAATCTATTCGGACTGAATCTATTAGTGGAGGGGTTTTTCTATTTTGTGTTTGTTGGCTAAATCAGTTGTAAACGGTCAAACTATATGCTTCTGGTTGTCTAAGGTTTTATTTTAATAATATCGCACGTTGATTCTCTTTATAGATATGTTTAAAAATAATTTGAAACATTATATACCTTGATAAACTATGTACTCGCGATAGTACCTACTACATACTACATGTACCTCAATTTAGTTTTTTTTATTGTTTATAACAAAAACTTAGTATGGATAACAACTGCAAAAGAGATTTATTAAAAAAATTATACCTATTATGTTAAATCAATAAATATATAAATACGCTCTTTCCCGTTTGTATACTAAGCCATCGTAACCTAATTACTGCACCTTAATTAAGTTAGATTTATTAAATAATGTACGATTAAAATGTAACAGGAGTTTCCCTTTAACAACAATAAATACTTTAATAAACCGGTAAGTTTTTCTCAAAGTGGGCCTTATCTTGCTTGTCACTGGCGGTGAGAGTGGTCGTGCCTCAACATTATAGTAGCCCAGCACTGCCGGTTAAGCAGCTTATTAAGATGCGTCTTGGAGCCAATATTCCCAATTTCACGGCCGAAACGACCGTCGGAAAGATTACATTCTACGATTGGATTGGAAGTTCGTAAGTTTCATATCGATTATATATTATTTAAATAATTTAATTTTAAAAAAAACTAGACTTGATATTCAATTCACACTTCATCATATGCACATGATCGGATCATATTTGTAAGGGATCATTCTATATAATGTACTTATTCTAAAATAGCGGCTAGCGATTGCATGCATATTTTAGGAATATTAGAACATTTTTTTAAATTAGGTAATCGATTCGAATCTTCCTCTAAGATATCAAGTTATTTTTACTGTAGGTAGTTACACAAAAATATTTATGCCGAAAATGTCGAAAAATAAGTCAAAATTCGATAAGACTTGTATAAAAAGGTTGTGTAAGTAGGTGTATTTTGTAGTTTACCAGATGTATATGTTCGTCAAAAAGGTCGGTAGCTACGCACCTTTGGTGTGTATCGTTTTCTTTTCACTGCGCAAATAGAAGTTGTACTTACTTATGCGTCAACCGTAAGCTTTGTCTGTACATTTGGTTCTAGCTGGTGTGTTCTCTTTTCCCATCCTGCTGACTTCACGCCGGTCTGCACGACGGAGCTGGGCCGTTTAGCAGTGCATATGCCCGAGTTCACTAAACGGAACGTTAAGCTTTTGGCGCACTCCTGCGACGAGATCAAAATGCACACAGATTGGATCAACGTAAGATAATTTATTTTCCGAAACATACAAAAGTGTACATTGGAATTACATAGAATTACCACAACAATGTGGTAACAAAAATACATGCTAAGGATAATAAATTACACAAGTAATTTTTTTAAAAGAAAATAAAACAAATTTAGTTTAATATTTGACTAAGACCTAATGACCTACGCAGGAAATAACAAAAACAAAAGTTATACAAGATACAACAAAACTATTTAGATAACTTAACAAAAAAAAAGAATAAAAGGTGTTTAGGTGAAATATCCTTACATCGTTACAAGAGAAATACCACTAAAAGTCTTTTCCGCTGTATAAGTTACTTTCCAATAATTATTCTTTGACACATTTTTTTTAAATCCTTCAGAAACGTCAGGTTTGAATGGATCGGCGATCTATTATAGAAGTGAAGAATCGTGTAATTACTGCTGTTTTGGAATTTTGAAGTTCTAGGTTGAGAGTAATGAACAAAATAACCATAATATCTTGTTTTGTGTATATGTATATTTTCATGTTATTATACTGGTCTCTATTTTTAAAAAGAAAACACAAAGTGCTTCCTGAATATAGGTATCATATATAGTTCTCAGCGATTTAAAGTGAGGGCGGCATGATGCCCTGATAGCTTTTTTTCAAGGGTGAATATGTCAGCTGCGTATGGTTCAGAGCCCCACATTAATATCCCATATCTAAGGTGGGATTCAAATAACGCATAATAAACTGATTTAGTAGCTTGCAGATCCATGCACGCTCTACTTCTACGTATAGCGTAGTAAGCCGAGGGCAAGTTGGATTTTAGGTGATCAATATGCGCAGGCCGATTTAATTTTTCATCCAAATAAATCCCGAAAAATTGACCTGCTAACTTCAATAGGGTGCTTTATATTAAGTGTTTTACCCATATAATTAGTAAAATGAATTAAAGCAGTCTTTGTCTTTGTGAGTGCTGGTGAAATAGGCCAGTGCTTAATACTACGCCTTTTCAATGCATTGAAAAACGCGTGTGTCCGCCGAAGGCCATCAATAAACTGTTTATTTGTAGTCAACTCGCGGCTTATTATTTCATAGCCACGTAGCGTGAACGCGAGGACGTCGACGAAGGTGCTCTTGGTGATGAAAAGCTGCTTGACCTCTCGCAGGCCAAGTGACCTCCCCCCCCCTCTGAATTTAAGAAATACGGACCCAAAGAATATCAGGGAAAACTCGTCTTTGTTGCAATACGACAACAAAACAAACTATACAACAAAAATAACTAATTTTTCGTCTAACAAAGACTTTTCCCAATCTCTATACAGTATATAATAAAGATATAGTAGTCATCGGTAATATGGATTTACAAAATGTTTTCACTATTTTCTTAAATTTGCAATTAAATGTCGTAGTTGTAGCTTCTATACATACATTACGCGAGAAGCTACTATCCCCGTCCTTTGGCCGTCCGTCTGAACGTTGCATCTTTCAATTCGAAAAGTACAAATGCGAAAGAATTGATGTTTATATATATAGATTGATACCCAAGAATAACGACCAAAGCCGTTTAGATAACATCGAAAGCTGGTCGGATAATATATATATTTAACAATAAAGTCAACAATTGTTTAGTATAAAACTGACATATGACAATAATATGACATGGCGGTCATCATTAGGGAAGATCAATTCGAATTTCAAACATTTGGCAGCCTGGCTACTGGAACGTTTTATAAACTTATATATGAGCGAAATAAAAATATGTAAAAGAATGTTCAGTGCTGCGTTATAATTATTATAAATTGAAATATAATATCCGTGTCCATTTATTTATTTATTGTGGTTACACAACAGAAATTGTACACAATACAGGTAATGACGTATGGAAGAATAATACCAAAATATTCCATTCGAATTCAAATAAATAGGAAAAAATTAAAACAAAATAAATAAAAAAAAGGATTTTAAATACAAAAAATATTGATTATTTATATATGTTGAAAAAGATAAAAAAAATAAATGATTTAATACGGAACTAAACCAGGAATTTAGTCTGTGGTTTTGTGCATTCGTATAGTATTAGTATAATAGACAGCGTTGCGAAACTTTTACCGAGTTATTCAAAAAAGGTCAATTTGAGGGAGAAGTTAGTATTGAATAAATCACAAATTCAGTAAATAAAATAGGGGGGTACTAGCCACGCCTCGAAATTTATAGGAAAAACTGAAATTATGTTAAAAAATTATAATGAATGAAAGAATGTCATCATACTATTTTAGCAGTTTTTTAGTCTGGGGGAGGCCTGTAGGATATAACTATAAGGCGTCAAGTATGTTACATTTTCTAATTAACGTTTGGTTAAATAATTTACTACTACTAAACAATGTATAGAAGTAGTTGATAATAAATGATAGCTACAGGTGTCATAGCAATTCTTTTTATGTTTACAGCTTAATTTTAAACGAGTTGCAATCAGAATCTGCTTTGATATAACAAGGTCAGACACTTAACATAGCTGGAATCCAACTTAGCAGAGAATGTTTCTCACGTGGACATTCTAACCTGTATACCGACTCTAACCTTTTTATTACTAGTCCTAGAGTCCTAGTTTTTTATTACTTCATTATTAAATGGCATGGTGCAATTCCTTATTACGTGTAAGAAATTGTAGAAAAATATTCGAAAATAATTCATGCTAAAATTTATTAATTTTTTAAAACCGCTCGTGTCAATTATCTTTTTGTATTTCACTCTTTCGTTTGATCCCTCGTGCTCGGTTAAGGCCGGCCTCGCGAGCGGACAAACTTATGACGAGAACGATTAAATATTATCACGTAAAGTTTACAATTTTTTTTCGGACACCATGATGAATTTTGATGTGACATCAAAACAAATCATATTTTTAAATCGCAGGGTTAATTAGCTGAATGGTCTTGGGGCACGGTGTGTTAACCTGTTAAGGGCGCACGGTGGCCGGTGGGCGGGTGGGGCAGGGTGTATTTACTGTGTTGTTCAAAAAGTCTTCGCAGTTGAAATACTATTTTATTTTTAATTGGTATTTCATTTTAAAAGACAAATGGTTATTGTCGGTTATCTTTAAAAGATAAACATTAATATTATATATAGTTAAGGATTTTTTAGTGGATATTTTTAAGATCCTAATTTTGTATTATATTGTTGATTTTTTTTTAGGTATAGAACCCTAACTAGTATTTCCTTCACAGGACATTCAATCTTATTGCCTGGACATAAAAGGGGGATTCCCTTATCCAATAATTGGCGACGCCGGTCGAAAGCTGGCCATAGCTCTCGATATGCTGAATGAGTCTGATCAAAATGACCCAACCATCCAGATGACGGTGCGCGCGCTCTACGTCATAGACCCTGACAAGAAGCTCAGGCTATCGATGCACTACCCTGCGTCCACAGGAAGAAACGTGGAGTAAGTTGTTTTCTTCGAAGCTATATTCCTCAATTATAGATATACTATAGAGATCGTGGTAGTCTAGTGGTTAAGGCGTTGGACTATTGACCCAAATGTCGCGGAGTCGAATCGGCACATGATCATACTATTTTTAACGCTTTAAAAATATTTATTACCACCATCTCCTCTGAAAAATCAATATTATGAAATCTGAATCTCACTAAATATTTTTTCTGATCTCTTTTATATATAAATCCTTACTTAAATGAAATATGTCAGCATTACTAAAGTTGATATGTTTTCATAACTCTCTACAACGTTGCATTCCGAGCATGTTTAAGATGACGCCTCGGTAAGGGGAATATGTATTGAAGGTTAAGAGTGCCCTCAGAGTACCCTCAGAGATTTAAAGAAGTATTTCGAACAGAGGCGTTGTCAAACGTTTTTAGGGGGCTCACATTATCAAAAGCTTACAAGCTCTAATAAGAAATCCCAAAGTTTTAAAGGATTTTAGAACAACATGTTCGACATGATCGATTTACTACCTAGGTTTATACCGAGATCCCGAATTCTGACAAGATCATCAATGTTTGCGCTGTCGATATGATAATTAAAGTTAGTTTTATCAAATAAATCTTATAATCTTATATGTTAATTTTATAGAAAAAATGTAACCATAAACAATTTATTATAATCAGAATTCGCATAACCACTTTATCCAAGGCTTGCGAGTGTTGAAAAAAATACTTTGGGCACGCCGGAAGGCGGACGTAGATTTTACCAGATCAAAGTAGGGAATAGGCAAAGTCCAATTGTAGGAACTTGTACTAAACATTCCTTTTGATGTTTATGGACATTTTATTTCAAGCATATAAAGATATTATTACGATTTTTCCTAAGATCCCTTACTTGATTTATGTCCATTTCAGATGCTTTAATTGTGAGAGGCTTTAAGGGTTCGTATTTCTACATACAAAAAGACAATGGTTTTTCAAAAGTTTTATCTAAAAACAAATCTGTAAAACCTTCTTTTGAAACTTTCCAGGAAGGAATATTTCGGAACTTTCTTTATGTTCCTACGACATTTTTCATACTTCTCAAACATTTTAAGGTCAAAATAGTCCAGGATGCGTTCACAACCTTCCACTAATCTGCATCACCTTCTATGAGCTTCTGAAACTGTCCAAGATGGAATATACTGGAAGCTTCCATTTACTGCTGCAATTATAAAAAAATAATTTAATTTATCTTAGGTATATAAATTACCCATATAAATGATAGTTAAGTTATTTTCAAGAAAGAAAAATATAAAATAGACAATTGCTGTACTTGAACCCACTAAAATTGCCTGTAGCTCTTTGGATTCAAAATTACTGCTACCACACCAGATCAAACTACACTTATACAGACAAAACTACACTTATAATAAAAAAAATACAATACTACCTGTACTACGATATCAAAACCACGAGGAATATACAAACATGTCATATTATATTTATTAATAAGAAATAAATATCTTATATTTAAGAATATCTTACGTACTTAATAAATGATAATAAAATTCTTTTTTTTCTTAATACATTAATTATTACCTCATAGGACTTGTAGTCAGAATCTATTTAGTTCCTTATTTTTATATATTCTCGAATCATCGAATGGGCTAAAAGTGCTGTAAACACAGGTGAAGATAGGACATGAAGCAACATATCACAAGTTGGTACCACAGGCACCAGTATTCTGGGGTATGATTCCGTTAATGACTCGTGTAAGTCCTAGCTTTAAGACGACAGGTTTTGGTTGAATAATTTACTACTAATAAATAATGTATAGAAGCAGTTGATGTTATATGATAACTACAGGATGTCATAGCCAATTTTCTTTTGTTTTTATTATTGTAATGTTTGCATGTTACTTTTCAGTGAGATTTTACGTGTCATCGACTCTTTGCAACTTGTTGACAAAAATAAAAACATCGCAACGCCAGCTAACTGGGTGGTAAGAAAAAATGCTTATTAGAATATTTTTTCTTCTTAAGATTTTACAACCCAAAACGATGAACTAGGAAAACTTGCTAAATAAATAAATATTAATTAACAAAACTACATTTTTATAAGAACCATTATCAGAAAAGATTTTATTATTGATAAAAAACACAAAAATAACATTCAAACCAAAAAGTACAATACAAATATAGCTATGTATTTCATATTGAATTGGTCGTAAATTATCTTGTATTTTTAATAACAAAAACATCCAAGAACTTAAAATTAATATAGGTTATGTTTTATTAACCTTTAGTTATTTTATAAAAAAAGATCTGCCCGGTAATGATAATAGGTGTGCTCGGCAGCGATAAACCATTTTGGATAAAATATATACATCTAAGCATTAGGCTTAAAATTAGGATGTTTTATGATGTAAAGCATTAGGATGAGATGTTTTTTTTTATGCGGTTTAGGCAAACCGGATTAACAACCGGCCATCATAAGTAAACCTATCAAAAATTTAGATTAATTCTGCACCAAATCAAAAAACTCGAGAAGCCACCAACCCAAACAGCTAACCAATTTGCCTGCGAACTATTATAATATTGTTATAAATATTATTGTTGGAGTCAGATTTCCGTGACTTTGACGACTTTAGGACGCAATAAAATTGTTACCTAGGGGGAAAGCGGAGTAGTTTATATGAACAGTGCAACAGAATTAAAAAGAGCCAGTGCACTCTGAATTTCACCCCCTTTTGACACTCCAACTTTATAATAACTTTTCACCTACATAGTATTATAATACATTCACATTGTTTGCTTACAGCCTGGCGATAAGGTGATGGTACTACCCGAAGTTCAGGATGAGGATCTCAAAAAGCTGTTCCCTAAAGGAGTCCTTAAAGTTACAATGCCATCGGGAAAAAATTACGTACGAACGACAGTTGATTATTAAATTTGCTCATTTACTTTTGAACAATAAAATAAATAAACGATTTTACAATCGACGAATTTTTAAAAACCTCTTCAGACTCAAAAAAGCTTATCCGTTTTAGATAATTTATTAAAAAAGGTTTGTCCTCATTGTTTAATACTCATAGTGAAAATTGCCAGCAAACATCAGTTGTGTGTGAGTTGGTCTCACTTATCAATTAGCGAAACGAACTTTACATGAAAAAGGATTTCAATCTATTCCATACTATACTTAAAATTCTGTGAACTTAAAAATAATTTAAGTTAAGAAAACTTTTAATATATATTTTCTCTTATAGCATTAAAATTGATATAATTTTGTTTCTAAGCAAAATTGTAGCCCTCTTCCCCCCCCCTTCCCCACCCCCCTAACTTTGAGGGTTTTATCCATTTTAATATGGTTCCTACCAGGGACGATGTAAAATTAAAATTAAAACTATAAAATTAATTCGTAGCTTCGTTTAGACGCTTTCAAACATACAGACATCATTTTAAAAATAGTCAAAATGTCTTCAGCTGTGCTACTCTTGTACCATTCTGTATAGCAAACCCTTTGCTCAACTTAAAACATAAAATAATATGAAAGGCTGTCAATACCACTATCGACTTTAAGTTATAGATATTATAAAATACTTACAAAAACCTTCCTGAAGTATATATCGATAAATGGGAGACCCTGAAGACATTTATGTAAAATAAAAAGACAAATATTTTATACAAAAACTTACTTAATTTATATCAATCCAATGTCAAATAAATAAAACTTAATATTGTTTGTAATATCTACTTAATTTAAAAAATAAGTCAATATTTGATCCCTCTTTTGAACTTAACCTATTGATAATTTACATAATACAACATTATCAATGTCAATATCAATTAAAACAATTTTGAAAATAATACATTTTAGCATTAAATGCGAATCACTTTTGTGAATCACAGTGATTATTTTAAGAATGCAGTTCATGTCGAGGCTATAAAAATATCGGCACAGTGCAGAATTAAAATGAAAAGAATTTATGTGCTACTTAAAACAAAAAGGTGGGTATCTATAAGTCTAAAATAGGAATAATAAATCTGGTAGCGATAAGTAAAATATATTTAAAGCAAAGACATTACAACCTTAATCTAACATGTAACAGATTTTGGTATGATGAGTGAACCTGATAATAAACGACATAGTGGTGTCAATGATTACTATCAAATTAAACGTTACCTAATCACATAAAAAAAGTGTATTTGGCATATTTTTAAAAAGTGCTGGTAGATAATTAATTGGAAAGGCACTTAGTGTTACACTAATTAACAACAAATACACCCTAAAGAGGTGTATTCGTCTACATCGGTTGACTAACACAACAATTTATCAATAAATCGCTAATGATATAATTGCTACGATTATGTACGTTATAATAATATATTTTTGACTTTTTTAAAATATCTTTGTAAAATAATGACTTGGTAAATGACTAGTTTTTTTCTAATACTTTGTTTCCAATATTAATTTGATTGTTATTAGATGAAACTTTGGTTTACATGTATTATTACAGTAAAAACTTTCTATTCTGTGTACAAGCCGAATAAAAATATTTATTTTTATATTATAAACAGTCAATATTATTCGATGGTGTATAACAGTAGACTAAACCTAATAACGGTAAAAATTTTATTTAAAATTGTACTAATCTTTTAAAATATTCTTTATTTTTAAAATTATTTTATTAAAAGTAATGGAATGTACTCGTAATATTAAATACTTATGTAAATAATATGTACATTATACAACATTGTTAGTATCAACAAGTATCGCACTTCCCAAATGGCAAAAAAAATATTAAACCTTTTAATATAGATAAAATACAACACAAAATTCATGGACTGACCAACAGTTTAAGAAATAACCAAAAGCGTTCGCAAGTGTTAAAATAACAAAGGCAGTTAATTTTTAAATTTAGCGCCAATTTCTTCTTGGCAAAAAAAGACACATTGTCCTTTGACAGTAAAGGGTGGCTCCGGATGCAACTAGGCCCAAGCAAATGTTTTTTTCTGACTTCTTTCTGGTTGTCTATGTTTCATTGTATTTGAGTAATAGATTTTGTTTAATTAAATAGATGATATAATTAATAATCCAAATCTTTATATTTTATAACGATTAACCAGCTCTCCGTTAAGATATAGATTCATTAGGAAATGTAGAAAACAGGGACCTAAATTTATTTTAATTTAAATGATAGTTTCTATCAGAGAATTTGTTTCATTGCACTTCAAAAGGGGAATAAGTCAAAAAATTGCAGATTTGAGTTATGTTTAAAAAAAATATGTCGTTTTAATCATTGCGTAATAGTGCATCTCAAATTTCATTTATTTTCTTATGGTTTTATAACTCGTAGTTTACTTCAATATGGTAATATTATAACCATTTCATAACCTTTTGAAACCTTTGATTTCATCTTGTGAAAAAAGTGCCTTTTTACTTGTTCCCCTTTTGAAGTAAGGGGACCTATATTTGAACGCAGATATTCATGAAAATAAATTAATAAATTTATGAAAACTCTATGACTATTTCTTTGAGACTGGTGTACGTTCCGATGACCAAACCAGCGACTCCGATGGCAACGATAATGCAGTTCTTTATCGACATCCATATCAGAGTGCGAGGTGACGAGGTGTAACAGAATGTACTCGATTCGATGATAGCCGGAAATGCCAGTCCAAGCGCCGATAGGCACAAGGCTCCGAACAGAGAGATGAATAATCCCAAAGCCGGGATGCTGACAGCGAGTACAACTGAAAGAAGAAAAAATAGTTTCCCTAGCATTTACTTGACATTCTAGACATTTTGTATTTTAGCATTATGTACTCGTATAGAGTACATCCAGGAGTGGATGGCGAAAGCCTGAGGAAGAAGAAGAAGAAGAAAATAACTAAAAAAACTAACCGCGTCTCTAAAATGGTGGATATGTAAGAAGAGACAATATTCAATATTACACAATATTGGAGGTGCTTGAGACGGGTCCTAGCACTATAATTTAATTTACGAATTTTTTTTTTTTTTTTGTTATGGAATATAAATTGGCCGATGAGTGTAAGTCTATAACCTTCCTAACTAGGTAATAGTTACCTGTTCTAAGGAAGGTTATATATGAAGTGATAAAGTGCATAGCAGAGACCAGCGCAAAACCCTGAGAAAATATAAAAAAATAATAAGGCACAAACAAATATACACACTCATATACACACCCACACACACATACACACATGAATACAATTTAAATGTGTACTCAAGAATACTTAATATATGAAAAAATAAAATGAATAAATGAAACAATTAAAAAATAACAAATAAATGAATAAACAAATATTAAATATATAGGTAAATAAATATTCGATATAAATAAATAAATATTCAATATAAAATAGTGTTATACTACATATAGTATAGAAACATATCTTATAGTGATATATATATATACATTGGGCATAAACATATTGGTATGACATATCTAAGTAAGCATATTTTTCATAGCATAAACATTCTAGGTAACTAAAATAATATTTTTTACTCAGTAGCTAAAGTCACTTATACTCCTAAAACAAGTAATGGGACCTAGAGCTGTGTTTTGTCATTATAATTTCTTTAATTCACGAATTCGTTAAAGTTATATTCGTATGTCTGTATAATGCATTCGAAAATCGACAGAGATTCACCAACCTATTCGACTGATTAAAGTGTTGCGAATATCGCAAATACATACCTATCGAAATGTCCTCTCTATTCCGAGGCCTTTAATAATTGAAAACGACCTACCCATTGAAGTGGAACGTGAGCGGTTTTGCCCTCGAATTCAAATTGAAAAATACTCTGTGCTTCATTTAAGAGAAAATATCGGATAATATAAGATATCGTGTACTTCGTACCCTACAGGGCCAAATGAGTACCTTAAATTAAACAAAAGTCGCACGGCATCTCTACGTTGGTACCTTCTGTTTTCGAAAAATTATAACGAAAGATATCATTTATTTTATAGGTTTTTTTAATGCATTAGAACTTTAAAATATAACATATTGTAGGATATTGTGGGGTCAAGTATATATAACGAAGGCTTCGTGCCGATTTTTTTTTCTTTTTTTTATTTTTATTTCCCTTTATTCAAATGACTTACTAAGGTAAATTAGAAAGGAGTGAAAACGCTATGCATTTTAATTTTGTATACAAATAAAAGTGTAAAGTTCTCATTACACATATTTTTGTACGCTGAAATTGTGCTGCTAAGACTTTCTTTCTTTTTTTTGACATAATTTCCACAGTTTCAAGATTCGATAATAGCATTATTATAAAAATATATTTTAAATCTTCTAAAAAAGCCATTTCCAATATTTAAAAAAAAAAACAAAACGCCATATACAAATACGGGTATAATCGCCATTCGGTATTCTATATATGTATACCAAATCACAAGTATGACTAGCCGTTTGTAAGATAAACCTTCAGCTCTCACCATAAGAGTTCCTGTTTTCAACCATGTCGGTCTGTAACTCTAAAAATGTGTGAGTGCCGAGACTCGTGGTTAAGGTGTGTTAATATGAGCGTTCGTCTGTGCATGTAATTTAATTTATCTTTTTTTTTCAGGAAACATATTGTCATACATAGTAGAAATAAAATCAATAACGTACCACATGTTATCACACATGTGTCGAAATTACAAACAAGTATATATAAGATTAACTAAATGAGTTATATAAAATAAAAAATTGGCGAAAATAATTTAGTAACTTAAAAAAAATACATATGATTTTGTGCTACTTCACTGTATTGAAAGCTGATTCGGATACAGTTCGCTTCAAGTCATTAATTATATTTTATTTGTATCAAAATAACTGAAGTGCGTATTGTAAAAAATGTGTGAAAACGATTATTATTAAAAGGGAAACAATTTCTAGCAGTGTAGCTACCCGCCACCGAAATAACCAGAGTCGATGTTATTATGCAGTATTTTATAAAGACCAACTATAATATAAAGGAATAAAACCGATTCTTTGTTCGAAGAAAAATCTAGGTCTCTCAACAGATTCGATTGATCGAAAGTATTTCAAGACAAGTTATTCATTAATTTCTGAAGAACCAATATGTAATAATTGCGAAAACTATTGTTATAACTAGTTTTGCTTGGTGGAAACTGGTTAACTCGCGTTTTAAAATTACTCATTAGTATATTCTAGTTTTCACGCGGGAAAACTAGTTGTAACAAAAGCTCTTCGTCCGAACTAGATTTAATTAGGACAAGTCGGGCTTTAACTGAATTCTGGTTTCGACTATAGCACAACAACTACATTTTAATAATAATAATAACTTTAATAACTAAATAAATGCCATTACATGCAGTAGTACATAATATAATAAATATAAATACGGTACACGTATTTTTGAGATCTTAGACCAGATCACACTACACTTTTTAATATACTCGTAATATCAATAATTGTGAAACTTACATGTGATTAGGACAATAGCAGTGCGCACGAGCAGTTCGAATACAAAACGGTACTTGTTTTCGTGTAAGTATTTCATGGCGTACTGGTTCCATACGATCTCAATTGCAACGTAGGAGGACAAAGCGTGACTAATAAATATAGCAAGTGCGAGTAGAAGTTGCGCAACTTGGGCAGCCCTGAAAAGGAAGAAAAATGTATGCACCCACGCATCAACGAAAATTACCACAGACCAATGCGGGTAGTTTGTTTGTACTGCAGACTCCAGAAGTGAAACCTATTTACACAAAATCTACAAACACTTGAACTTGAAAATTCAATGGGGGTACTCTATTATATATATCGATTTATCATTAAGTTTCCACAGATCCATAATCCAAAAAAAAGACATTTCGCTTATGATTACTAAAGTATGAAATTAACGTTTTGGATTGTAATTTATTGAAACATCTGTCCAAAATAACCATCCCTTGTAGGTACTACGCGGTTTAGATAACTTGTTGCGATTTTCTATACATATAGTAAAGCAAATAATGAAGTTTTGCTTAGAAAATCGGGCCTGTTCATGGCATATAATATATAACATAAATATGTATGTGCCCAGCTGATTATGTATAAAAAGAAGAATATTACGGTGATAAGCTAAATTATATCATCCTCACATAAATATTTTTACCTGAAATATTAAAAAAAAATTACAAAGGACCTCATTTAAAAATAACATCTGAATCAACTATTTCCTACTACATTGAACTCATTAGAAAACAAAAAATTTCGAATGTAACAATTTGTAATCTACTTAATTATACACATTTAAAGAGGACCACAAAATAAAAACCTTCAAATTAAATAAGTGCCATACGATATTTGCATGTAATTTGGATTTAACTCAATATACTTTACATTATTATGTAGTACAGAAATTATTAATTATTAAAAGCAGTGATATAGCGTTACAGCCACGGGTTTAAAAACCACGAATGTTAATTTATTTTTCATGTTTTCATGATTTTGTTGTAAATATCGAAACATTGAAACAAAAGATTAAAAATTGTCTGATAGCTTATTCTTTCGATTACACATAGATTATGTAGCGATACTTTGACATATTTATGTGAAAGTATTGATGATTAAATATTATATGGCCACGCGGAAACAATAAACAAAGTTTAAAAATTGATGTACAATTGTTTTTCAATAGCATTATTTGAGGGGAAACGCTAGCTTATAACTATAACCTAGATTTCCTGTAATAACTACCTGAAACCTAGGTTGATGAACATGGTGTGTTATGCCATTTTTAAGGTTCCTGAGCAAAATAGACAAAAACATAATCCATTATCTCATCGAGCCTCGAGATATGATAATGTCTGTCCCAGGGCTATGTATTCCTAATTATTGATCATACAGAGTTGTAATTTAGTTCCCATATGTTTAGAATGTCGACTATATCAGAAATACCATGAGATACATCAAAAACAATAACAATAAAAACCAAAACAAAAAATAACTAGAACTACTCAGGAAAAAAAGACGTTAAAAATTAAAATAATGCCTCCAGGCAAACAATAACAAATAAATAAATATTTGTTATCTCATGTAAGTCGTTGCATAACTACACTTAAAGCATCGATAAAAAATGCCATAATGCCATAAAATTCTTTACTCCAGCCGTAAAAGCAGCGCGAAAAAGTAGATAAATCTTTTTGACAACTGTGATATTTTTTTTTTTTGTTATTTATCCTTTTCTCGTGAAAATGTTTTAGTTATAAATAATATCAGCTAAATAAAACTTTTGTAAAAATAAAAATATATTCCAGTGTAATTTAATTCAAATAATATAGACACAAGATTATTGTAATTTTACCATTGATTATTGTAATTTTACCATTTACCAAGATATTTGTAATTTTACCATTTTACTCGTTTTCTCAAAACGATTTTTTTTTTGTGTAGATATCCCTTATTTATTACATAGATAATTTAAAAAAAAAATGATACTCCGAGTTGAGGTCGTAGTAGTTTAGACACTGAACTAAACAAAATGTAGCGGTTGTGGGTTCGAATTCGGTCATTACATAGTCATGCTAATGTAACGCTTTATAGCCAACATCTTCCCAGGCAAGAAAATTGAACAATATTGAGAATCAAAAATGCTTGTTTTTGACTTGGGTATAGCAATTTTTTAAAAAAAAAACCTTTATGTTTAGCCAAATAGATTCAGGTGAACTCAAATACGTATTTCCAAGTAAAATATTGAAATAGAACTTACGGTTGATAGTATTAAAAACATTTTTTAATATGTAATTAATAGCGGTAGTAAATAATAACTTACGTTTCCGAATATCCCGGAAGGTTGAGGGTAATACTTCCCTGTGCTTCGACGCCGTATTTCAAATATCCGAAGAAGCCCATCACCACATAAAGGCTTATTATCAAACCCATCGAGATATTTAATACCCCGAATGGTCTTGCAAAATTTTCAGGTGTCTTCATTTCGTTTTCGAGAGGCAGTATCTGGAAATTATTGAATATTTTTAATTTATCCTTGCATTTATTAATATATGTCAATTAATAAAATATACAACTCATATTTGATGATTGTTATTTAATAGCGGCAAATCGCCTGAAAAGATAAATGACACAATCACAATATTGAAAAATTTTGAATATTTTTTTAATTTTTTGATAAAGTGCTGGATAGCATAATATTTATAAAGTTTCTAAAGAGGTCCTATACTTGAGAGCGCAGGATGTCGGTTTAAACCCAGCGCTGAGTTTTATAAAAATGATATATATATTCCCAGTGTATCAAATCCGGCCAGGTCATTTTTCACCGTTGAGAATATTCAACGGCGCTTTTCTCAGCACTGTCGACTTAAGTAACAAGTGACATACAAAAACACTCATACACATAGATACTACGGACATATACACAACGGGACCCCAAGAATGTGGCCATTAGGATGTAGTGTAGCAGCCATTTGGATGCCCACCCAATCCAATCCATTCATGTCACCTCGTTTGCCCTAGTAGTAAAAATGAAAATCTTGAATAGTGAAAAAACCTATATGCTAGAATATTTTTGTAAAAAGTTACATAATCTAGCATTACTGATTTTGCAGGTATGCCAGTATTGAAACATTTTCCTATTACGTCATTGGTGGATTTTCGACGCTCATTACGCTTATATAATTCTAAATGTAGGTCTGATGATCACATACCACGCCAATAGCCTCCAGGGCAAACAGCACGGTGCCGAAGAAAAGTGGAAAATCCTCTAACGCCCCAACCGCGTTTTTGCCTTCGAATGTCAGCGGCTCGCGGAATAAAAAGTAGGAAATGATTGCGAAGCTCCCTATGGTCAAAGCATTGGCAAACTGGGATAAAGGAGCCAGATGCTTGAGGTTTCGGACCCAGTTGATTCCGATAAGAGGTAAAAGAATCGCGGCCATGTATACTCTGACGTCAATGGCTTCCTGCGTGTATAGGTCCGCCACCTGTTTTATATTTACTGACATAAACACCACATAAACGCAGCTCGTGCCCAGTTGGTACATCAGCAGAAACGCATTCACCACACCGCTGTTGGAAATAAACCTCATTAGTTTAAATTGAAAAATAAATTAACAATTAATTTCAAATATAATAAAAAATACCACATGCAAAAATTAGATATTATTTTTTTTGTATTAAACAGCTTTGAGCTTCAATTAAAAATGTTTGAAAAACGAACTTAAAAATATATTTAAAATAACGATCAAGATTGATGTAATAAATAAGAGCCTAGTGTTTGTTGCAGAGGTGTGTAACTAGAATTAATCATCGATAATCAAACACGGAATCATTACAGTCGCAGATAAGTTACTCAGAGGACATACCTTAGAGCAGGGATTTACAAAGTGGATCCAGGGTCGAAATCAGCTTCCCAGGGATCGACATAAACATTATAAGGTCTATAAATCGACCCCTATTAATTAACACAAGTTCTTATTTGAAACTTTCAAGATACTATATTAGTTGTATTAGGTTTACGAAATTGTTATAAGAATTGTTATAGAATTGTTATAGAATTGTTATATTGACTAATATTTTAGTATGAAGTATAATTGCTGAATTTTTAAAAAACTCAACAAGCCGACTAAAACGATTTTTACTTTGCGATTTTAATGTTTGATTCAAAAAATATTTTCCTACTTAAGTATTTTCACGTAATTTGTATTAATTACACTTGATATTTACCGAATTTTATGTTAATTTATTTTGTTAAATTTTGATGAGAAAATGTTGTCACGCTTATTCACTTAACCAACCGCAAAGTTTTTAAATTGGTAAGTATTTTGTATCAATAGGAAAAAAACTTGAGATAGGATTTTTAAAGTAATTTGGCTATGGGGGTCTGAGATATCAGTTCATTTTCGAAAAGAGGTCTCTTGCTCAAAATAGTTTGGGAATCCCTACCTTAGAGAAACTCAACAAATGGCGTTCCTGTATTAATTATTATTTCATTTAATGGCTTTAACTGAATCCTTTAAAATGGGACAAAAAGTAACAAATGTGAGAAAAATAAACTTATTCAAAATTGCATAAAATAATATAACGGATAAGTGATATAATGAATAATATGAATATGTGTGAAAACATACATTAAAAATATTTGGAAGTAGTCGCTTTGCAAAGTAGTTAATGTCGCATGCTAAACGTCGCAAAAAGGTATGTAAAATCAATTTATGTAACCAAAAATATTGAAAATACGTAAAAATTAAAAAACTATAATAAAATGAAAAGTGCCCATGCAGTTTATGTGAAAAATAATAACACGCATAATTAAGGCAAGTTTTCTGCCATAATACAATTTCTTCTAATTTACCCAGATAGGTCGGGTATTTAATTTTTATGTTTTTATTAAATTACCACTAATACCAACAATAAAAAAAAAACATTGTGAAAAAAATATGAATTTTTTGATTCCCTCAAATTTTTTGAACATAAAACCAATTGTTTTTTAAATACTAGAAGTTTTGTTTACTTTTATAATAGCATACTAAACTCTTTAGCGGTTAAAAACGCATATTGTTAATACAACCGAATAATGCTAGCATATGGCCAATATAAAATTACAAACTTCGCAAAATTTTCTAGTTTTAGGCAATCATTTGATATCAGTTGTGTGACACGATTAAAAAATAGGGATTAAAACAAACATTTTTACTGCCGAAGTCACAAGTCATGCGCATGAAGAGCAAAATGATACATTTAACATTTATTTATTTATTTATTATATTTACAATTTCCTGGTAGTTTAATAACACTTCCTCTAAGGAAAGAGGATTATTCTAATACTAAAACACAATTTTTATAGGGCGCAATAAAATGTTGCATCTTAATCTAAACTCAGCACACAGGTAGTGTCGAAGAAGCTGGCTCCATGTTTACCTAACTAGATGTGATCATCTCTTCTAAAATAAACTTTACTTTTTTAGTCGCCGTGCATAAAGTTCCCAAGAAGGTGCGTAGAAGTTAGTTCTTTGGTGTAACAGCTTTGATCCCGTGAGTAAAATAAACTTGGCGATGTCTCACAACTACGCCCGGTTTGGCAGTTTTTACACCCTTTGACTGCATGAACATAGCTTTGGTTTTAACCCTTGCAAGTAAAATACGATATTAACATTTGAATGCAAATCTATCCGCCCCTAGCCAACTTTCTTTTTTTTTCATGAAATAAATTCATCTTACCACTCTCATCATTCATATTTTACCTATATGTTTAAACTTGGTCAAGTAAGTTACCGGAAAACGCGTATGACCGCAACGACCGTCGTCCTCTCAATGCTGACAGTAGTTTCCGGTTTCAAAACAACTAGTTTTATATTAAATTAGGCAGTTCTTATATTTTAGTTATGGATTGTCATCCTTTCATACATTTATATTTAGTGCTAATCTACTAATAAAAAGTAAAGATTACTTTACGACACTTAAAATCTTACCCGCAATAAGGAGCTATAGCTTTACACCACCAGGGACCTTCTTGCATAGCAGCAGTAGCCACCTCAGGATATGTCATCTTTGGCACTCTTCTACGACGACATAATTCATACTGTGCGTTGATCAGCATATGTATACAGTACGTGCATAAAAACCCAATTAAAATTGTTCCCATTATACCAACCGCATACCCTGACTGGACGAAAGCATTCGGCATAGCGAGTATACCAGTACCAAGACTTCCCTTGAGTAAATGAATGAACGTTTCGTAGTTTCTGTTAAAATGAATACAATGTTATACACTTAAATAGACAAATTAAATACCAGACATTTATTTATTGGGCGTAACATATATACCTATATGTTTTTAAGAAGGAGCCATTTCAGCCTAGTTGTTTTTTTTTTTGTTATTTCTTGGCAGAACGTTAAATACTAACTTTCAGTTAAATTGAAATAATATCATCTTGTCAATTATAAGAGACTCTCAAAAATTATTGTGTATGGTAGTGATCTTACAGCATGTTGTTCAATGTTGATCAGCAGCAATGTTCAATGTTTTTTAATGGGTTTTGTGAGTAGAGACTCACATTGTCTCTACAGACGATGTTTCTAAAAACGTTGTTTGTTAAACGGTCGTCTCCAAAGTTATCTAAAACCATTTTTAAACATCTATTAAGTGGATCTTATATTGCATTTACTTTTTCTAAATAGATAGATTGGTGTGCAAAATATTTTCAACATCGGTTATTTTGTTTTTATATTACAAGAGAAAAAATATGAGAAGTCACTTCTCAAAGAAAAACGCCCACACCACCAAAGAGGCAGCCATCTCGCATAAATAATACGCAATCTACAGATGATCATTGTTGGTCTAAACCCGTTAACGTGCAAATTATAGTTGTATTATTATTCAAAATAAAAAAAATGTAATAAGTGATAGTTAATAAATAATACAAAGTAATTACGTTGTTGGTTTCTTTACTGTCCTGTGCTCGAACGGGTTATAGTCCTTTTTGTTCCCTTCAATATCCGCAACTCTTTGAGATATAGATTCTATATCGTGTCTGTTCAGAAAAAAAACAGTTATAACTACACTAATACAAACATGAAACTTATTTACGGGAATTCTATATACACACGAGGCAGAAAACAGGTTAGGTTTGTGAGATAATTGTCTATGGGAATGCACAATGTATCGAATGTTTTGCTTTGTTGTTAAGCATTAAGTGACTGCAAGTAGTTACGTTATTACTGTATACTATTCACCATTTAGACATGTAACGATTTACGCAACTATGACTAATAACTTTTAGCGCTGTACATATATATATACGTATTCATACGTCCAAGCAACAATAATTGCCTTTCCAGAACCTAAAAATTTTAGCTAAACTAGTGCAACGTTTCGTTACACGTTAATCGCATGAATACAAGTCATTATACCGAGCGTACATAGTTTCACTTCAAAAATAAATATAAAGAAGAAAAGTATTATAGTCACATACAATAAACAGAACACGGATTTATACCAAGTGCCACTTGTTCTCTTCAACCATCAGATAAACCGCATCTCTAGCATGCAATAGAACATATACCTATTGAAATATCACACTAAAATTGCTGATATATTCACCAAAGCAGGCATTTAATCGGAGCATTTACTATTTAATTTGTGTAATATGAATAACCATCCTACCTAAATTAACAATCATTTAGGATCGAGTTTTTTTTACCATACTCCATAAAAACTTCCATGGAATTCCGACGACATAGAATAACCATAAATGCCTTTGTTTAACACTAAATATTTGTTTTAGTTAAAGATCTCGCAAAGAAATACTAAGGGATAAATTAATGAATATTATTTAATCTCAAAGATCTCTTTATTACACATTGAATTTATAATAGCATATAAGGGAAGAGAGTGACATCTATATCTATAAAATTACAATTAATTTCGAGGAGGATTTTCTGTCACGCCAGACAGAAACTTTGCGTAGAACACAAAAGCGGCTACAAAGGAAATTATGTCGGACATTAAAACAAACCACTTCGTACTTACCACGATAAGTTAAATACTAAAATGAATTCCTTAACTGTTTATTGAGTTCGAAAACGACATCAAACATACTCTAAATTAATATATTAAAGAAATAATTCGAAAAATATTATAATAGTAAGGGGGGGGGGTCCTGAAAAACTTAGTTTTAATTGAAGCCCCATCAAAGATTGTTGGGATGCACAGACGACTTTTTATGATGTATCATCTAATGGTCTATATAGGCTATCATTTGGAGGATATCTATTAGAAAATGTTAGCTCAGAATACAATCATTTTAAAAATGAAATTCTCTCCATGTATAATAATAATATTTATAATAAACAATAAAAAAACAAACAACAAAAAAATCAAACTGATATGACACAACTCATATGATATTATAATAAATAATTTACATACACAATAATAAAAAACATATATATAATTTTGCGTATTGCATAAGCGCACAGATAGATAGGTGAGAGTGAAAAGCTTTCATAAAATACAGGCCTGTATTTAAACCAGCGTGCATTACCTCAAGCGATGCCACTATCTATGTGTTCGGTATTAAATTTTCTTTGAACATTCTGGCTATTTAATTTGTTTGAAAATTTTCAATCTGTAAAAGTATTAAAAAGAATTCGAATTTTCCAAATATCTTGACATTATCTTCCTACAGTATCTTGATACTGTCAGACTTTTATATAAGTAATATAACTAACGGCGAAAACCTATTTTAACGTAAGAAATCATCTAAATACGGTATTCAAGAAATGCATTATACAATTTTATTACATAATAAAAAACATATGTATACTTTGAATATTATAATATAATTTATTTGTTTAAATTTAATATAATTGTGCTTTTATATTTATATGTATATACTTTTATATGTATATTAATATAAATATATTGATATAAGTATACTTTCGTAATATTTCATTAAAATTTATACCTACTACTTAAAATAAAAATATAGGATAAGGTACCATTGTGTTTGTTTTGCTTCTTATGGTTAATTATAGTCTCAATGGATAAAAGTATAATGTGTAAGGTGTAATGTGTGAAAGTTCGCCTTGAGATGCGGAGTGTAATTCCTATTAAAATAAATGAATTTTTGAAACTTAGAATGCTCATGGTAAAAACACCAGCATTCGTAGGGTTATTTAAATAGCGCATTACTGAAACAAAAATAATAATAACTAACCAGCTTAAGAAATAATCGCAAAAAAGTTTAAACAAATAATTAATGCAGTTATTCGCGCTTACATTTTAGGAGCTCTACCACCATTGTTCGTAACGCCAGTATGAACAGTGTACTTGCCGGCAATGCTTGGCGAATTCTGAAACGTTTTAAAATATATAAAATTCCTCATCTGCTTTCTACTAATCTCAGGATTAGTAATAATCAAACATTTTCATAAAAACCTATGAATTTTCTTAGGGTAGGTAGGGTAGGTACATGCTTTTTTATTAGCCTATACATTTTTCAATTACAATAACTGCAGCATTCTCAAATGTGTTGCAATGACAAAATTCAATGACTTTCTGGTATAAATTAGGTTATACGCAAAATTATTACCCATGTTCTTTTTTATTTTCTCTAATTAAGCGGTTATAAATATAATAACAGCCATTCAACAGGTAAAAAAACATGATAATTGAACTTCTTACAAGATTGCAATAATACGGTGCGGTATGGTTATTGCGTGTTTTGTTTATATTTGTCTGTTGCTAAGTTATTAGCAGGTAAACTAGTTTTTTAATAAAAGTTTTTCTTAATATTATATTTTCTTAGTGACATGTAGATACAAGCCAGTAACTTCTAAATTACACAGTAAATGCACAATAAATTATATGTTAGTGTGTAAAGTGATTTTTTATTAAAGTTTCGTTACAATACGAAATGATTGCGTTATAACGAATGACTAGTGTTAATAATTCACCGCTTAGAATGAATGTAACCATAAACGCAATGCTTTTAGTTCGGTATAGGCAATTTATACGTCATGCTGCCTGTAACATTTGCTGCAGTGATTCGAGCGCCCTACTTTAACTCAACGTAGTTGAGGAGTAGGGTGAACGTTTATCTAGAACGTGTAAAAGAATTTCACTTTGTAATGTATTTTTTTTTTTATTGAGAAATCAAGTTGGCCTATGAGTACAAGTCTATAACCTTCCTAACTAGGTAAGAGTTACCTGTTCTAAGGAAGGTTATATATGAAGTGTTACAGTTCATACAATAGACCAGCGCAAAACCCTGTTATATTATTACTTTAACGTGAGTAAAATTATTTCTAACTAAAGTGGTTACAGAGATCTAGATGTAGGAAAAGATACTGTCTATAACTCGTTGATTAAATGCAACTCTTTATTTACACAAAAAACTTTTAGCTATTTGAACTAGGTGGGAATGAAACTAAATTATTGAATAATATCAATCCCCAATAGCTATTACATGGCTATCTAATCTTGCACACATATTTTACAATATTAATTGACAAATAAGTTATATTTATAATATTTACTCATTTTTCCATATTAATTTTTCTATTTTTTTTTATCACTTATATTTACAACATGATATAATAGGTTAATAAAAATTATTTGTTTTTATTTTTTTCAAGTCCTAACAACGTCAATGCAATCAAAATTCGTAAGTTAACCTCAGTACAAGTGTAACATTCACAGTGCGTTCCCTGCTCTGTTGTAAAATTAAAAAAAATATATAATATCATTACCAAATCGCAGTATAGTAGATTGTATGAATATTGAAAAAATATCGTAATATAATATAATATGCAAATGTTTAAATTATCTAATGCATAAATACTTGCTGCACTAATATTTAATCTTAATATATATAAATCTCGTGTCACAATGTTTGTCCTCAATGGACGGCTGAACCACTTAACCGATTATAATAAAATTTGAACACCATGTGCAGTTCGATGTGCACTTGAGAGATAGGATAGTTTAAATCTCAAATTATAGTCGCAATTTTAATTTATCGCTAATTATTTGTCTGTTATTATTTGGCAGTCATAAAACTGACAGATGTCGATACCTTTCGACTGGGTTGATGGCGCTAATGTCTGTTATTATTTGACAGTGACAGTTATTCGACGCAAACGTATTAAAAGAGCCCATCAGTTGGCAGAACAAATTGAATCAAGAAATCCAGCTCAAAGAATCAGGACAGCAGGTCATGCACAAGAATCTCAAGAACAGTGTAACGAACGTCTTCAAGAGAATATCATAAGAACAAGAAAATTATTATTTTCAGTCAAATGCCACCGAAAAAATCTAACCTCAACAAAGCGAGCGGCAAACGTCAAAACGCAAACGTCAAAACTACGATCGGAATAATATATTCACTTACGAGATGCTGTTGCTGGAAACATCGATGGAAATTTAAATCCCAATGACATCGGTAATGCTTTCATTTTACCTTCAAGCTACATCGGCAGTCCACGGAACATGCAGGAATACATACAAGATGCGATGACTTACGTACGTCATTACGGCCGACCGGATTTATTTATTACATTCACATGTAATCCGAATTGGGAAGAGATACAAACTTTACTATTGCCAGGACAACAAGCCATTCATCGTCATGATTTAACTGCACGTGTGTTTAAACAAAAATTGAAATCCTTAATTGATTTTATTGTTAAATATACAATTTTTGGTATCACACGTTGTTGGCTGTATACGATAGAGTGGCAAAAGCGAGGTTTGCCTCATGCCCACATTTTGGTTTGGCTTAAAGATAGAATCCGTCCTGAAGAAATCGATCAAATAATTTCAGCCGAAATTCCAGACCCATTAATTGATCAAGAATTATTTGATATTGTCACCAAACACATGATCCATGGGCCATGCGGTGTTTTCAACATGACGTCACCGTGCATGGAAAATGGAAAATGTAAAAAAAACTTCCCAAAGCCGCATACGAATGACACGATCACGGATATTGATGGTTATCCAATGTATCGCCGCAGAAGTACTGAGAATGGTGGCCACACATTTACAATGCGACTGCCGAACTTTCCAAATCAAGTTGAGTTTGATAATCAGTGGGTGGTACCATACTCACCACTACTTTCAAAAACTTACAAAGCTCATATCAATGTTGAGCTTTGCAGTTCTGTTAAATCAATTAAGTATATTTGTAAATATGTAAACAAAGGCAGTGATTTGGCCATATTTGAAGTAAAAAACATAAATAAAAATGACGAAATAGCACGATACCAAATGGGCAGATACATTAGCAGCAATGAAGCTATTTGGCATATTCTCAGCTTTCCCATCCACGAAAGAGATCCTGCTGTCCAACATCTGGCAATACATCTTGAAAACGGTCAACGTGTATACTTCACTGAAGAAAATGTTCTCCAAAGAGCGTTCGAAGCTCCGAAAACGACTCTAACTGAATTTTTTACATTGTGTCAAAAACCTGATGTTTTTGGCCAATTCGCGAAGACATTGGTGTATGGTGATGTTCCACGTTATTTCACATGGAACAAATCCAGTAAAAAATGGGAGCCACGGAAACAAGGAAAACCACATCCTTCCATTACAGGCATATTCAAAGCTAAGACATTGGGGAGACTTTACACGGTACATCCAAAGCAACGTGAGTGCTTCTATTTACGTTTGTTATTGGTGAATGTTCCCGGACCAACGTCTTTTGAATTTTTACGAACAGCTAATGGTCGAGTATTCAATACATACCAGGATGCATGTCGTGAACTGCAATTGCTAGAAGACGATAACCATTGGGACTTAACGCTTGCTGATGCTGCGTTGACATCAACACCGAATAACATTCGTCAGTTGTTTGCAATTATTTTGGCGACATGTTATCCCTCGCAAGCACAAACTTTGTGGGAAAAATATAAAAATTGTATGACAGAAGACATCTTGCACCGAATTAGACAAACAAATCAATGCCAAAACATAGATTATACACCAGAGATGTACAATGAAGCATTGGTCTTGATCGAGGATTTATGTGTTCTTATTTCAAATTTACCACTTAATCATTATGGTATGCCATCACCTAATCGTCCAGCCACCGACTTAGTCAATACCGATTTACAACGAGAAAATCAATATGACCATGGAAGTTTAGCAACAATTATCATGAACAGTGAACCATTACTGACAGCAGAACAAAAAATTATTTATGATCGGATTATGCTGGCTGTTGCTGCTGAACAAGGCGGTTTTTTTTTCTTGGATGCACCCGGTGGAACCGGTAAGACATTTTTAATATCGTTGATTCTTGCCAAAATACGGTCGCAACAAAAACATCGCATTAGCATTAGCATCGTCAGGCATTGCGGCTACTTTACTGGATGGTGGGCGAACAGCACATTCAACATTCAAGCTGCCATTGGACGTTCATAATAAACCAGATGCAATGTGTAACATCAAAAAGAATAGTGGAATAGCTGCAGTGTTGCGGAAGAGTTCTATAATAATTTGGGATGAGTGCACAATGGCACACAAATATTCACTTGAAGCATTAAACAGAACTATGCAAGATTTAAACAGCAATAATAAACTTTTCGGTGGTGCTATCTTACTTTTGTCTGGTGACTTCCGGCAGACCTTACCGGTTATACCTCGCTCTACTTTCGCGGATGAGATTAATGCATGTTTGAAACAATCATTCTTATGGCGAAGTGTTGAAACACTTCGATTGACCATAAATATGCGAGTACAATTGCAAAATGATCCATCAGCACTAATATTTTCCGAACAACTACTAGATATTGGGAACGGTAAAATAAAACTGCAACCAAATACGCAATGCATTAAACTACCAGACAATTTTTGCACTGTTGTTCAGGATAAAACTGAATTGATTCAGAGTATTTTCCCGGATATACAGAATAATTATTTGAATCATGAATGGCTTAGTCAACGGGCGATTTTGGCAGCCAAAAACGTTGATGTTGACGAAATTAACTTCCAGATACAACAGTTGTTACCAGGCGATCTGATGTCTTTTAAATCAATCGATACTGTTGTTGATGAAAATGAAAGTGTAAATTTTCCGATTGAATTTTTAAATTCATTAGATATCCCTGGAATGCCACCACATAATCTTCGATTAAAGATTGGTTCCCCTATTATTCTCCTCCGTAATTTGAATCCACCTCAATTATGTAACGGTACGCGTTTGGTCATCAAAAAGATCACCGGAAACATTCTTGAAGCAACCATTTTGGCTGGGAAGTTTAAAGGAAAAGTGGTCCTGCTGCCACGTATTCCGATGATACCATCAGATTCTACCATACCCTTCAAAAGGCTACAGTTTCCAATTCGTTTAGCTTTCGCCATGTCTATAAATAAATCTCAAGGTCAAACAATGTCCATTTGTGGTTTAGATTTGGAAAATCCATGTTTTTCTCATGGGCAACTATATGTTGCGTGTTCACGTGTTGGGAAACCGTCGAATCTATTTGTGTTAGCTAAAGACAGGTTAACCAAAAACATTGTGCACCGATTGGTGTTAAATTAAATTGAAATTGAAGGTATTTATAATTCAAAAAAAAAGATATTAATGTTTAAAAGTTTAAGACTGTCTGCCTTGCCTACCTCATTCATGAGTTTAAGCGTCACATGTTATTTACTGTATTATACTGTAATATACTTATATTTGTTATAAAATTAAATGGAAATAATAAATCTGATAAATTTTTATTTTTTACCTATTGATTTCTGCTTAGTATCAAGTGTAAGAACATTTTAATTAATTGTGTTCAACGTACTTCCCCTTCAAATCTCAATCCAGTGAATTTGTATACCAACATCAACATTTTCGTCTTTGTTCGTAAATAATTTCATTGTACTAAAGGGTTATAGTAGTAGAAAGTCAAATAAGGAGATCACCATATTTTTTTACAAATACCATCTGTGTGAAAAAGCATAGTGGACTCCGTGACTGATGTTCTCTTATTGTTCCTCTTAGATTGTTTACTATAATTTATAATGTAATATAACAAAAACTTTAGCCACAGCAACGCGTGGCCGGGTCAGCTAGTTATATTATATACACCTATAATTTATATAATACAATACTTTTTTTATTATTACCAATTGGTATATACAATTTTAAAGTAATATTTTAATACATTGTATATATTTAAATTAGCGTTTTAAATCTATATTTTATATTTTTTTATATAAATACCTAATAGATGAGTTCTAATAGATTTACCTTATTTAATTATTGTTAAAAAAAAGATTTTGTTGTTTTTTTGTTTTATTAAATATCAATATTACAATACAATACATAAAGGCAATAAAAAAATGTATGCAAATGCAACTTACCATTTGAAAGCTGTCCATCGCACTCACTGATTGATTGTTCATCCGCCAAAATATAGCACACCACGGCCGCGGCGCCGCGCACCGCTTAGAAACACTAGCGAAAGATCGATAAAGATAGCGAGCGACTCGCTAAGGATTAGCGACGGTTAGCGGATGCACTCTTAATTCCGTAGGAGAACTACGAATGAGCCGCGCCGTTCGCGAATGCGATTTTTATACGAGAGAAAAGAAGCGGACGTTCAGGGCTGCCAAACAAATTTGCTCGAATGTTATGTTCATACATGAAAGAGTGTACTCACCCTTAAAACATAAAAAAACTATATATTATTGTTTTATGCAAACTAGATATTGTAAGACATAACACACACGAACGACGTGCGTGGCATCTACACAACTATAATCCTACTAGATCTTTTTATGCATAACAATTAACAAAAATCGGTTAAAGTTTACAACTTTCAAGGCTAAATATATTTTTTTAATTTTCTTTAGAAACAAGTTGGAGAAAGGGGTTGGATTGCGCAAGTTTTATTTGTTTGCCCTACCCTACCCTAAACTGACTGTAAAACTGATTCGTTGTTAGATGTGTGACAAAAAACTCACCTGTTTAGTAAGAATTGTTTTTCAAAACTAACTCCAATCGCACATACTTATGTGTGATTTAAACCCCGATTTTGTAATTTTGGTCGATATGTGTTTTTATTGTTTACTAACAGTAAAGAGTTTATTGTGTTTCCTTATTTAAAATTCCTTATTTCTTGGTATTACATACATTTTTAATTGTAACTTTTTTAATTACTCAAGCGATATCTGTTTTTTTTTTGTATATGATAGGGAATTTTTCAGTTTTTTCACTTTAGCTTTGTTATTTTATCTCAAGTGTAATTACGAATCGAAAAATATATTATCCATACAAAATGTTTTCATGTCGAATTTGACTTAAGCATTATCGATGTTCGTAAGAATATTGGGTATAATGATTTTTTTCAGAGAACTATTTTAAAATGTAATACCTAAAAATTATCTGTTCTTACTTAATGAAAAGTCATGCTATGCGAAAATAATCGTCGTAACCGTTCCTCTAGGATACCAAAATAAGTGTTTGTAATTGCATTATTTTTGTAAGGTAAACTAAACATAAAATAAATAATAATATGTATACGAGACGAGTGAAGAGTCCACCAGTACTAGAATATGAAGTATATGCTGTTCACTTATATTTTTAAATACTCGTAAATGCAATTTAACGGCATTGAAATAGAACACGATGAAATTTTTAATTTAAAAAAGTAACTGTGTAAAGATTCGAAACATTTCTTTTATTCATTGATAAAAAAAGAGTCTTGCTGCAGCACAGAAATACAATAAAATTTAAAAATTAGATTTAATTTAATTTTTATTTACCTAAGTCTCAAGTACATATATTATAAAAAACTATTAACTTTTATATTTAATTCCACTGTCAACAAACACGTAAGTGACTACTTTGATATAGCACTAGGTATTTTACAATTAAGAATTCGTAGAAGGTATCGGAATTTTCCGATTACTCTTATTTTTAGACGGATTATTCTTTGAACAAACTTAATTGTGGCAATCGTCAAATAATTTATTTCTCATTGAGGAATTAGGTTTATTTTAATATCCCGCCAAACTATTACACCACGACCACCACCATTTTGTTGTGTTTCTTTGTTAGGCCATCCTACAGCTTATTTTTTAAGGGGTATCAAAGATCAAGAGAGTTAGTATTGACTAATTAATAGACATTGATATCTGATCATATCTTTAATATTTTTAACATTTAGTACTATTTTTCTATGGTTATTATTTTATGTTTGAGTCAATTATTTGACAACCCTATTTACAAAATCTCTTGCAAATTATATTGATACCCACAATGGTGTTTAACAGCCGCATGCAACGCTAACGCGGGGGAATGATTACCCTAAGTACTTAAATTATTAATTTATTTATTAAATTATTATCATTTAAAGTCGTTGTTATATTTTTAACTGTCATATCATAGTTGAAGTACCGAACTTTGTTGAAATAAATCGTTCATAAAAATCTAAAAAATCGGAAGTGATTAACTCTAATTATATTTTTTAAATAATTTAAAACAATCGCTGTATTACTTAAAATTTTATTTAATTTATTCGGTTGAATTTGTACAAAATAGATTTTATATATTTTATGACGCATTACAATAATATCGTGACCTATGTTAGAATTATGAGCCAAATCAGAAGGGTATGAATAGAATGGCTAGCGTGTAAAAGGATATGTAAATATATAATTAAATTTAAAGTAGATAAACACTAGATTCCTAAAGTAAATTATTATTTATGTTTCACCACACTATATGCTATAAGAATACATTAACTTGATTGTGAGTTATATTGTAAGATCCAAAAAAACGCTTATTTTTTAAAAACTTTTTTTGGAATTTTCATTGGGATCGCTTTATAATTAATTCTCCCAGATGTTAAGAAACAATGGTTTACCGAAAAAACAGCCATTTCATGTAATATTTTGTATAGAATCCAATAACCAAATGGTTTAATTAGTAAGTATCTAGAACTAATTACTACTATTTATTACATAAAAGCTTAGGTCGATATGTGTTTTTATTGTTTACTAACAGTAAAGGCTTTATTGTGTTTCCTTATTTAAAATTCCTTATTTCTTGGTATTATATACATTTATACTTGCTACTTTTTTAATTACTCAAGCGATGCCTGTTTTTTTTTGCATATGATAGGGAATTTCCCAGTGGTGGTCGCATTTTAGCTTTGTTATTTTATCCTAAGTGTAAGGTAGTTACAAATCCGTTACAAGCTAAAAAAAATATATTATCCATTCAAAATGTTTTCATGTCGAATTTGGCTTAAGCATTCTCGATGTTTGCAAAATATATAGAAATCCTAAGAAAAGATTGCAACCCAGTTTGATTAGGTTAATTTTAGTAAGGTAGGTAAACATTTTAAATTTAAAAAATTATTTATGATGAAGTTGTTTCTGCGCCTACTTCAACATTTTGGTGAATTACTTTTTATTGTTTACTAAATATAAGAAGTTTTTCATAGTATTTATTATTTAAATATTTTTTTGTTATACCTATATTAATTTAGAAGCTGGCTTTAGGTTTTATTTTTTATATTTAAAGCGTAAGACCAATTTTGTGCGGATATAATGATTTTTTTCAGCGAACTATTTTAAAATGGAATACCTAAAAAATATCTAACATATTTTTTTAACATAGATTAAAGTTTATTAAAAAATCAACAACTGTTAATACCAGCCAAATCGCCAGAGCATACTGTAACATGTTCTTGTAAATAATTATAACTATTCATAATTCCTTCACTTGCATCTTAAAGTCATCTTAAAGACTTGGCCAGTCAGTGTTAAGTTTATTCTACATCGACTATATGATCACGTTTGTTAATCATATGAACCTGATGATCAGTTCTGTCCTTTCAGAAAATTGATCCGTATTAACAATCAAACATTAATCAGAAAAAATATTGTAATAATGGTTTCACTTTACGAGAAAATCAAAACCTTTATTGGACGCATGGCAGGTCAGTCCGTACTATATTTTTAAAAAACAATGCTTTTTAAAAATATAATTAATTTGGTAATTTTTTTTTATTATAAGACTGGTTTAGTTAACGAAATAGATCAACCTCTTAAAAGGTCACTAGTGATTTTAAATACACGTTGGATCTCTCAAAAACTGCTCACGGTGTGAAGGAAAACATTGGAATGTAAATTTATTGTGATTATACACTACACAAATTCTCAAATCACTTCCACTTTTAACTATAATACAACTTCATTTTCTTTGTTACTTGGTAAATATGTATGTTTTTCCATACATATATAACAGACACCGCACTGACCTAACCACCTATCGTATTCAATAAAAATCTCCACGTATGTTTATTACGGAAAAATGCATTGTATCCTTTAATATGCCGAGGCTATTTTATTTCAGGAATGGTAAGTAATTCCCGCTAATTAAACTCTCAAGACCTACATACTTGAGCATTTTTGGTACATTGTAACAAGTTTAGAGTAAAATTTTCTTACCTATTATAATTATGAAATTATTTCATATTTTGCCTATGACAGTTTTTGCGCGGGAGACTTGTTTTCACCCTTTCACAAAGACTTTAATTTAAACAGTTGAGGGGTTCTTATCTTCTAATACTTACATTATGAATAAAGTAGGTTGTATGGATGAATCAGCTCATGAAAACGTTTATCAGGGATGAGTTCAAAATCCATTAATCCCATTAGATGTAGGTACTTTTTTTTTATTACCATTTATACAGGACGTTCCAAGCTCATTCTCGAAAACTTAAAGGGATGTTTATTACGTGTAAGAAATTGTATAAAAAAGTGCGAAAATAATCCACACCCAAATTTAATAATTTTATCAAATGCCGGTCAATGATCCAGCACGACGCGGCCTCACTAGCGACCAAACTAAAGCCATGATGAATTTTGATATGAGGTCACATTTACTACATTGACAATGAGGTCATGTGAGTTAATATTTACTACTATTATTACTAATATTTATAACATGGTGTTTAAGTATGTAATCATTAATTCTAAAGTATGTTAATAATTCTTAAGTATTACTAAGCAAGTGCTACCTGACTATTATTTATTTATCGCTGAATATTCCAATACGGTCTTTCTATGACATTCATATTATAGTAGGCAATGCGAAGGCGTATTTACATTAGATTAAAAATGCCGATCTAGGACCTACTAACAGTTTCAAATTTCGGCATGTTCGTTTTACAACCAGGAGGTTTAAAAAGATTGGAGAAGCGACTATGGCAATATGCATTTAGTATGTTTTGGCGGTTGGTCTTGGACATTGTTTTGTTATGCATAGTTGTCCTATTTTTTCATTAGGTGAAACGCAGCTCACGCTTTGACGGATTTTCAATGCCATCGCGATACGAATGGCTACCTACATATTTGACCTTCCATTCTGCAGTGACTTAACAAAATATTATCTTACAACTTCTGACCGCCCTCACCTGTTTGTTTTTATAACACCGTCGCATAACGCGATTTAATGTCCTCAGCTGAATGTGGTTACGAAATCCTAAAACAAAACAATACACGTAATTAATAAATTCCGGTAAACAGACAGCAGTATCGCTGAGGCTACCGTGTAAGCAACAGCTTGTTTAGTAAATACAACTCGAATTCGACCATTAAGGCAATACTCCTTTTCGTCGCGTCACGAGTTTATGTTTATTTTTTGCCCTAATTACTGACAACCTCGGCGGTTGTTAAAATCAACGTAATTACAATAAGTGAATTCATATAACAAATTGTATTTTTTTTTTACGGTAATGTGGTGATAATACGAGATCTTCGGTAATTATAAAAACATTTTGTTTTTCCTCAGTTATAATGATATTACAGTCTTATATAGCCTTCGATAACTAACGAAATCATTTATTTATTAACATTTAACCATTCAGTCTATCATATATAGATCATGAACTTTTTTTAATTGTTACATGCCCAGCCCGGCCGTACCTATGGGCTGGCGAATAGGGCGATCACCCTGGGCGTCGAGACGCCGCAGGAGCATAAGGGGCGTCAAAATGACGGCAGGAATTTTGAGGAAACTCCGTAGCTATATTGTTGTACGTAAATGATAAATTAAAAATTTAACAAACTTCAGTTACTCAACTATTATTCTATGGATATTACACTTAAATATGGATATTACTAATTAAAATCGTGTAACTTATAACTCATCTGCCATCAGATTCAGATTTCTATTTAACTCTTTCACGTCATTACTATGAGTTGAGAAAAACAAAAACGTTTTAGAGTAAACTATATTCTATTATATAGTTTAAAGTTTAAATGTCAAATGTTTAAAGTTTAAATGTCATAAGTCAATAAAAATATGCGTATACTTATTAATTTCTTCTTGTTAAAAGTTTTAAATAAAAATCATGCCAAACCAGTCACGGTGACCTTGACTGTGTTGTGTCTTGGTCTTTTGAATATTTTTTTTGATCAAGAATTACGTTTATAGTTATTTGGTGGAACTGTGGACTTTCGATTTCGTAATTGAGTTGTAATTTCGCAATTTCGTAACTAGTACATTGGAAGTTGATATAAATATATCTGAAAATGAATAAAGACCTTAAAAAATATTTAGATTATAATTGTTAATTAGATAGTTACTTTTAAACATGTAAGAGGCGTTTTTCGTTAGTATATTTGCTCGCGACACCCAAACACCAGATTTACCTTCGGTCCTACAGCCCAGACCTTGGCCTCCTTAAGGATATTCCTTAATTTTGCTTTTTCTTTTGCTTTTTTACGCTAATTTTAAGCTCCTAGCGTCTGTGCGTTTAAGCTATCAAACTGTCGCAGTTTAGGCCTTCCTTATTGGTTAAAAACCAGTAGACTTAAAATCTAGGTAGAAAATGGTTTAGTAAAATTATTATAGAAACATCAAGATGTAACCCGATGAAAACCTTAAAATGTGTATATTTCATAAAGCATAACGGAACCATATTATATTGCAATAATATCCCTGAATATGTAATGTCTTAAGGAATTATTTAATATACAAAAATGGTGTATTTGGTAGTATGATTGAGAAGTATCTATGATGGTTTTTGTTTCTAGCTTTCGACGTTATAAATTAATAGAACCCGAACGCAAAATCAATAATTACCATTAGATGTAGTCAAGTACACCTTTTATTTCTTTGAATCCCAGATTCTGGAAACGCCGCCCAATGTCTCAACCTAGTACTAATTACTCGCGAAATAATATATTTTAAATTATTGCAACCCTTACATTAATAAATAATTAATGGCGAGGCACTTGGTACTTTGTTGCTCCTGTAAAAAAGTACTTATGGGATTTAGGAGTTATTTAAATGCTGTCATCGATGAGTGTAAGTGGGTATAATTCGCATATAGTTTGCATTAGACTGCTTCAACATTCTCTGCGTCTGTCTTTCAAGTAATTCTCTAACTGAGCTCCTAGACTCTAGAAAACTTTAGTATATTTTAGTGTGCCGTAGTTACTACTTCATTAATATTCTCACGGTAATCAGATTAACCTCCTATGATTTTCATCATTATCTAGAACATCTTGATTTTTAATCATCGCCTCTTTTAAGAAGTATTTCAAGGTCTTCTTCAGTCGAAAGAAACCTTGAAATATTCTTTTATCTTCGATAATAATGAAATGTACTGATCGTTTGTAATTAACTGATTGTTTGTCCCTTCTTTAAAATAAGATAATTGTTTTTGATATAAAAGCGGTCTGTATCCGCCTTTATAAAAAATACACTCTGAATAGATAGATGATGTAACAATAACGCGAAATATGCGAGTGACGAAAAAGACAGCTGTCCTCGTACCTACACCTACCCACACCATGCAATGACAGGCACTAAGTTGGGTCGCTTCACTCACTTGCGATGCACAGACTGCGGGGTGCGGTGAGGGGTAGGGAGGAAAAAGAAACGTTACTTTTTCATCCCTTAACCCTCTCTATGTCGTCCATTTCAAATTTATTACTTTACCGGACTTAAACTAACCGGTATAAACCGGTATATAACGGACTTAAAATAACAGATCAAAGTGATCAATTATTGATCTCTTTAACAGACAATTTGGTAATTATATATAATAACCGGAGATTATATATAATTTCCAAATGATTACTTCGATCGTAACATACGCATTCCAACACCTAATTATAAAGTTTGTTTTTAAACGTGTATTTTTACTTATAATTTATTAGTTGTTTTTTCTTTACAATGGTCTAAATGCTCCTCATATCTCGTCTTTCATGTCTGGCGACATTTTGATGCAAAATCAAAATAAGTATTTATCTCAAAATACCAAAAAAAGTAAGTAGGTATATCTTATATTTTACAATATACGCTTATTTACGCCAAATCTACATCAACACTAGAACAAAATGTTACGATAAACGCAGCGTGTGTTTTAGCGCAGTATACATACATACATACATATTTTATTTATTTTATTTATTTTACCTGGCGCTTCTTTATAGCTCAACGGCTCAAAGGAGTCAGGCTGCAGCGTTTCGTTACACGTTCAGCTGCCTGAATCCAAATCACATCCACTACTGTAGATAAAGAAGTTTCACTTCAAAATTGTTACCCTTACTATGACCGCTATGGTAGTTACTTAATATGACCTTTTGACTCCCTTTACCTTAATTGGAATACCTCTTTTGTTTGGTCTGTGTTTTTACCTGAATAGGTAAAATAAGAAACCTCCTTCGACACAGCAAATAAATATAAAAGTTGAACCATTAAGTAGGTACACAGTAAAAGGCCACAAGGTTTAATACTAACTTTTTAAATTTATACATGAATAAAGCACTATTAAAACATATGATAGGGTTGCAATTACAGTTTTTTTTACATATTATATAGTTTTTTACTAAAATTTGGAGTGCCATATATATGTATATATAGGGATGTTTCAAAACCATTTCCGAATACTTAAGAGATGTTTGTTTATTGTTTAGTGTAAAAAATTGAATAATATAATGCGAAAATAAATCCTACCCAAATTTATTCATTTTATCAAAGCGCTCGTGTAAATTCCCATTTTGCTCGACTTCGCTAGCAACGGAACTTATGACAAGAGCGATTTCATATGATCACGTAAAGTTTACATTTGTTTTACTCGGAAACCTTCATGAATTTTTATATGAGGTCAAAACAAATCATGTTTGAAATCGAAGGGTCTTTGGTCATCTAAGCCGCCCGCAAGGCACTATCATTTTATCTCTTATTTCAATTTTTCAAAATAAACTCATTAAAACAAAACAAAACAAAAATTACGGATAAACAGAAATATTTTTTGTCGTATATATATCTGTCATGCCCAGCTATACACTCCACCTAACGCATTCCTCCAATGCATTCAGCGTCTTTGATAATCTTTGAGGCCATAATTTCTACATTTTTTTGAATTCTACACAGGAACCTTCAATATTTTCGCGATAAAAAGTAGTCTAGATTAATATGTAAAAACTTCTCTACCTGATAATGAAAGTCTCTTTAAAATCGGTTCAGCCATTTCGGAGATTAACCCGGACAAACAAAAATGTGTCTTTCGTTAGTGGTTGGGTGCAAATAATCATATGAACTTAAAAGATAGCATTTATTTCGAAATCACAGACAGACACTTCAATTTTATTTATATGTGTATAGATAGGCAATCTGATAGACATTATGAATGAGTCTCTTGGCCTGTTGTGGGTTAAAGTTTTTAGATTGTGTATCGTTTCGAAATTTCAAGATTTTATAACCATAGATTTGATGATTTTTATTTTTAAGCTTTCGCCATTCGGCGTCTTCAGGCGCAATACATTATACAATTTTACTATATATATATATATATATCTATATGTTATATATATCTCTTTTGTATATTTTTACTTCTTTCAAATGACGCTGTTTGCGTCAGTCCTGCGCGAGGTTTTTAGATTATTCCATTTATTGTTATAATGGTCCTGTGAAATAGCAGTGTCTTGTTAAAATACACTTTTTACTACTGCTCTTCATTTTTATTTATTAAGTACACGTATTACATTTATAAAAAAATAGAGAATACAATTATTAAACCGATGATTTAATAAACATGTTAAGCGTGTAAGCCTCAGCGTGTACACTCGGTTTGACTGGTTTTTTTTAAGTGAAACTATCATAAAACACGGAGACTGATTTACATCCATTCGTGCGACATTGATCCTGTGACGAAACGCTGAACTTCCACTACTTTGCACCGTTAAGTTAGAGTGTGGCACCGGTGCAGCACCGGTCACAGAGATCTTATATTTATCTAAAGATATATAAGATCTTATAGATCTAAAAATATTTCATATATTCATCGTTACATTTATTTTTATTTACGGTTTTGCGCGAATAATACTTATGTAATCTCTTTTTTATATACTGTTAATAATTTGTCAATAACAAACGACTCTCGTCCATTGCATCAGACTAGCCTTGCATCATTGTCATACAACAAAACGTAGATTAGAGGAAGTGAGTCACGGCTGTTTAATGGATGATTTTGTGTGAATAATAAATAGTACAATAATGGTGTCCATACGCATACAAACTTCAATTTAATTAATTTAGTATCACATCATCGTTTTGGTTAAAGTCAGCTGTGCTGATATTTCTTTTATTTTTTTTATTTCGCCAGAATATGTGTATTCTAGCTAAAACGAAATTTCAGAAAATAGAATGCGTATAAGTACAAATTTTATTATGATTTAAACGGACATAACAAATTATTTTAACCAACCGTGTAATTGAAAATATTAAAAATTCGATTCGTTCGTAGTACGTGTTGTGATAACGCGCAACATAAATGTTTGCAAATTTTCACAGTACTATATTTACTTATCGACTATAAGTGGTTTCCTAATCAATTGCTACTTCTGATGACTACTATTATTTTCAGCGTGATACAATTTGGAATCGATATAGCATATTTTGAAGTTGCAAGTTTGAAGAGCATAATATATTTCGTACATTCAAAATTATTTTAAGTTATTCAAAGTGCCTACATCGCTTGTAACTCGGCGATCAGCAACCTCCCTTTTAATGGCTTTATACTTTGTGGTTAATCAGGTTCCTTCATTTAGTCCACTGGCCAGCATTATTGGCCACATTGTTGCCACCAACTAACCAACATTAAAATAATATATTTTATTTACTCATATATACTCGTATTTACTCATATGCTCATATACTCATATTTACTCATATTTACAGTATATTTATTTTAATTTTTTATTCATATTATTTCATTAAATTAAAACCGAAACAAAATTTATTGATAGAGATTCCTAGTATCAATATTAACTTATATTTTATACTATCCAAAATTCTGTTTTTTTTAAAGGATAATTTAAAGGCACTTAATATTACAATAAATTACCATAGTTTTTTAGAGTTCTATAGATTAATTAGTCATTACTTGCATTAATCAAAAGCAATTTCATTGAATACCACAATAATAAAATAGTAATAGTTATTTTTTGGTGTAAATAATATTTTTAAGTTATTCAATAATGTTTTCTATTATTTAGACATCTTTTAGTAGTCTAGTGGTGTCAATTTAGATCGTCAAATAATATTTTAGATAAGCCAGTTCGATCTCAAGGTAACTTTTTTTCATATTTCAAAAAATTATATTAATTCCCTAGAACCTATTTCAAAGTGTCAACATAAGCATAAAAATTAATCGATTGAAGTTTTACCTATCAATGTATAATAAAATTAAACCAAAAATATTTCTATTGCGCTAAATATTAAGTGGGAGTTCAATTTTCGCAAACGGTTTTCGCATTTTTCAAAGCTAGAAAATATTTCTAAACGTGTGATGTCCCTGTTTAAAGCGAATAATGATCAGACAACCACGTACGAGTGATAGTACCTATTACGTATTTATTGGGCGTATATTGAAGCATTTTCAATCCGCGTTAACTGGCGAGTGACCTATAAAAAAAATCTCATATTGATTTATTGTCACATTTTAGCGATTATGTGTGTTGGTAACTCTTTGACGTAATCATTTCGATGAATTTAGGCCTTTTTAATTTAATTATAAAGTATTATAAACCAATAAAGAACTTTGACATATGCCGATTGACACAGTATTAAAGTAGTCATTTTCCAAAATAGCGTAATAATACTCCAAAATGTAAAAAATACTACCTAATCTGTGAAACCAGGACCTTTGAAGATCAGCTTTCTTTCATCTGGAGATAACGCGCCTACAATACAAAAAACTAAAAATTATTATGCAAAAGAGAAAAGTAATGTCTAACCTAATATTGTAAATTCGGTTCTGAGAACTATCGCGTACAAGAAAGATATTCTACCAGTACGTGTTAATCACTCGGAGAACTCCGTTAAATGAGGTCCAACATATCAGGATCCTATGGCAGTTGTACCTATTCTTGGTAATATATACGGATTCAAAACAACACCTAGTCCTACCGCTGTTTAGTTAGGACGTAGTGATAGCTTTACTGGGAATGCTAAAATTGAGGTATGTAAAGCGTTTGATAGGTGGTAGCAAATTTGAACTAATAAGACTCTCATGTAAAAGCTTTACACCTCTTAAATTTAGCTATAAAATATATTTGTGACATCCGTTTCATTTCCCACAGTAGTAAATCCCTCAAATTGGCCAACTGGGGCAATTTGTTAACGAATAACCACATAAGTCAATTTTTTTGCGAGGGAATCCGTCGTCCAGCAAAACCTAGTATTCAGTCTACCACCAAATCCCATCTATTGACCAAACAACCTAACCTAACCTAACTTATTAAATATTTTACAATTAAACTGCCAAAGTATTTGTAAAAAAACTACTTAATTCGCAAATATTTTAGATAAATATAACATTGATAATTTCGTAGGATGTGAATCAAAATTGAGTGCAGAATTCACAAATGCCGAAATATTTTCTTTAAATTATGTCGTTATCAGAAATGATCGTATTCGGAAAAGTGGAGGAATATTCATTTTTGCTAAGAATCCCATGCAATTAAATGAACTTTGGTGTGATAATACGTACGATTTCTTAAGCACCCTTATAAGTAGAGGGTCATTTGATTGTATATCTATCCCCCTTCAGGAAGCGGTTACACTGTTCTCGAAAGATTGTCAAAGTATATTGGCAATATTATGAACCAAAACCCTGATAGTAAAATTATATCAGGACATATGAATGTTCCGAAAATAGATTAGAGTAACATTTTATATCCCATGCTAGAGTCAAATAAATATTAATGAAATTATGTGATTCCTCATTCAATTATACTTCAAAAACATGTCTTCTTGCTTAGTGACTCACTCATCTTCAATTAGATACGCCTATTTTGTCGGGTAGAACTTTACAAGTGAGAGTTGGATAGTCTATTTCTGATAATATATCGGTTCTATCCTCGGTCTCTCAGGGTAATTCTTGCCACCAAAGCTATTTAATATTATTTATTACTGACCTCTGATACCATGTCCAATATGCAGAAACAGATGACTGTGTAATCTGTCAACCTATTAAAAACTCACACGATATGCACATTCTACAAGATGACATTAAATTTGTTTCTGATATAGTGTCGTTGAATAAAATTAAACTCTTTGTTGAAAAATCGTCTTATCTTCAACGACTCTTCTCAATATTCTTACAAAGTTGGAGGTTGTATTATACCTAAAGTCAAAGCCACTAAATATTTTGGCATCTACGTGTCACAATCGTTAAAATGTGTCTCACATATAGGAGCGGTGGTTAAAATATCTGTCTCAGTATTACTCTTTGTAATGCGCAATTTACGGAGCACTGGTCCCAAAGCCTACACCTTTTTAGGGCGTACTACACTGGAATACTGTTCAGCTTTTTGGGATCCGCATCTTGTACATCTCTCAGCTAAACTGGATGCTGACCAAAGACAGGCAAGTAGATACTTTTTTAGGCGTTTCCAGCGTTTTGATAGTCCAGGTCAGCTTATCCGAGAACTTAAATGGGAATCGCTTAGTTTCAGAAGGAAGATACAGTTTTTTAAAGCTTTCACAAACAAATCCGCTTGGTCAACAATAAGTAGTCAGCTGCTCAAACCTCCTCAAACTGTGGACCTAAAGACCATCCGTACAAAATAAACCAAATATTTAAGAGGAAGAATGTTGGATTCCAATCATTCATACCGCCAAAAATCAGAGAATGGATTTCACTTAATCCATCCATTTCGTTCCCATTCCTTATTCATCCAACCACTTTACAAAAGGTGTTACATGCTAAATAACACCCGCTACCACCTATCATTAAGCTATAGCTCCTAAGTCGATCTTCGAAGTGTATACGAATAAATAAATGAAGCATGTTTTTCCTTCCTTTTTCAAAAAATAATTTTATATACATAATAATCATAAAAAAACTATAAATAAAACAATAGACTTCTTATTGTTAGTAAAAAATATAAGTGTAGAACCACAAATCGCTTGTATTGAGGACTCGAAAAAAAAGTCAAAAAAAAGGCCCTTCGTACGGTCGAGCGTTTTCATTTTCAGACATCTGAACGGTATTGGTGATTATATACCGACACAACACCAACGTAATCACTGCCTGACATAGGGCGAAGGGGCGGAGCTTAGTTTTCAACTGACGGTAATGTCATGATTTTGTCATATCCGCTGTGGCTCGCTTACTGCGCTTCTATGCAATTAACTATTTCTATGAGTAGATCCAATAAAACCTTGTAGATGCCACAGAAACACATCATACGCAACTTCAGTATATACCATGTGTCTACTAAAAACCGAATAAAATATAAATAGCTAATATAGTATAGTACCTAGGTGATTTTCTTTGCCTTTAATTTAAGAATGTTATAATGTGCCCCCTCCCGTCCATTTAATGTGTAAGAATATTATTGTGAATCAGTGTTTTTGAAGTGTATAACTTGTTAAACTCGCAAAGACGCTCGGAGGTGATGCCCAGCTATCACGTTGATTATTTTTTATATAAATAAATAGGCGTGCAACAACATTGTTGAATTTAAATGCTAGTATGGGGCGGTACTTTCGAAATATAGAATAATAAATTATTATGCACTTGATGTCAAATTGAATCACCTTCTTTACATAAGTTTTACTTCCAACGCGCGTGGAAGTAAAACTATGTAACTATTTTAGTAAAACTATTCCAATTACCATGCATAAATTGTTTTTTTGTCAGTAGCATGCATCCTTAAAATTACTACCAAGGCAAACGTCGCATAAAATAAAGTGCAACTGCACATCGGAGACCGCAGCTAAGACTGTCGAATACTCCTTGACAATAGCCGTTTATCTCATTAAAGAAGCGTTTCTAATTCGAGTGACCTTTTGAGCTTCCCGTGAAATCAATCTCAAGTTCACTGAGACCTACTTGCATGGATTGAAATTGAACACAGTAATAAATAGTGTGGCTTTTATTCACACAACTCTTTTGGGTTCTATTATGAAATTCTGTAAGTTTTTAACTCTATAAGAACGAAATATATACAAATAATAAAATAATAATGTGGGGGAAACTCGCAAATTCTGTTAGTTTAAAATCTCGTCATATGTTGGCGTTTATTTTTACCTGCAAGCAATGGTAATAAAGGCAGCTACTAAAAAAAATTACAAAAAAAACATATTTTGCAGACTGTTTTGTACTGAGATTCTGAAAATACAGTGTGAGTCTATTTTATGCAATTTATTTGCCGCTAAAAGTATTATTTATGTTCAATTTAATCAATCATAATTTAATTAATCTACCAGTAAAAACGAAGTGTTTTGTTAACATGGAGAGTACTTAGATTAGATTAAAGTAGATATTTAAAAGTTTGTAATAATATTAATTTAAACAAAAAAAATAATGTGATTTGTTTATCTTTATTTCAAAAACAGTTTTGCACAGTAACATACAAAAAATGCATTTGATTGAACAATAAAAACCTATATAAAACTAAAAGCAGGACATGAGATGAACATAAAATGGATTTTTTTTTTATATATATAAAATTATTGACAAATAAACACCTTTTGCATTTTAGACATTAAAAATCTTTTTCACTACCTTCATAAATTTTTCCAAATATAAAACCAATTATTTGAACATGAGAAATAGAGAAATGGCATGACTGACTTATTATAAAAAAATACCGTGCCTTAAGTTTTAGGCACATATGTAAAATACACTTTTACTAAAAAAGCTGTTATATTCGTACGAAGTATCGCCCGTATCGTCGAATTGTGTAAATGTCGAAATTACTATAGGGATATAAAAATGGTCTAAGGTACTAAAAACTAACTAAGAACATTGAGTTTTATTGTTGCTTAGTACTGGGATTTTCGGTTTGAGCAAAGAATAAAGTAGGTTTTACAATGTATATTTACAATACAAGGGCCGGGCCCAGTAAAAAGGGTCGACTGATTCAGATAAAATCATTTTATGAAGAGTATCAAACTAAACTTTTAGACAAAAATAAACTGTGAAAATACGTCAAATTAGCAATTTATCCAACCATTGTTTTACTAACCTTGGATACATAGTCGATGACAAATATAAAAAATTATCGGAAGTCATGACGGAACGTTTTTCAAAGAAGGCAAATAACAGTTAAGCGTATATTCGCATTTACGCTAATAAGCTAACGTTGCCAGTATGAATTCGTGAAAAATAAAAGTAAGATTTAGGTCAAAAGAAGCACGTAACGTCTACGTGTTATTTGGCTAACGTTAAATTGGCACTTATGCTAGTGATTCCGGTGTAAATTCATGAAAAATAAAAGTAGCATTTATTCCAAAATAAGCACGTAACCGCTACGCGTTAAAAGTTAAATTGGCATTTATGCTGGTGTTGCTAGCAAAGAAACGTGATAAACGAGAATTTGATTATTTCATTAATTTAAAAGAATAAGTGGAGCAATTAATCATTGCATGTAGATATTAATTCATTACACGGTATAATTCAAATTTAATTAATAGTCTAAGAGTTGACGATTATTTTGGCCAGCTATTACCTAATCAATTAATTCTTATTAATCTTATTATATTGGAGTTTACACATGCCTCAAGAACCCTCTATCCAAAACATTCATCCTGGGAGATGTGCAAGGAACGGGGCGGGAGGAGGCGGAGAGCAGCTGAACCATCAATATACGAGTCCATTTTTGGCAAACGTTCTGGATGGAATTGCAGGAAGTAGGGAGTGTAATTATCATTACAAAAAAATGATGCAATGAGCAATGGTTAGTCCATATTAAGCCGTTGTTGATTTTTTTAGTGTAGGAGCTTTAATTTTGAACTAAAATCGTTTACAAAATTTACGGTCACTAAAATGTATGATATAACCGCGGCAAATAATATGTCACAATGAGCCCTCTCAATTGGTTAAACAAAGTTTGAAAGGGAAATTAAACTTCGTCTTTAAACGTAACGATTTTTAAATTATTTATCGACCTTATTAAAAATAAAGGTTTTTTTTTATTTTTAATGAATAACAGGTACTTAACATTGATGATGAGCAAAAAATCTAGATCCTGGGGGATAATTCTTGAAAGCAATCCCAAAATTTAGTATGCCAAATCAAGCGTTTTTAGTTTAGTTTTGCATCAAAACTACACTAAAAACGCTTGATTTGTCGTACTTTTGAATTACTTTCAAGAATTAACCCCCTGGATGATAACTCAGATTTATTATGCGCCTAGTAATGATTAATTAATTGGAGCATATCCTTTGTGTATCGTCATATTGTGAAGATCCCGGGTTATATGTAGAAGTTGCTTAAAAACAATAGTAAGGTTCGTGTTGTAAGAATATAATTTAATCTTGGTCCTTAAATTTTGATGTTGTTGTCCTTCTAGTTTCAAACACAAATATACCAAATACTACCAAATATACTACCAAAAATATTATTCTAGCGAATCTATACGATTGAAAAGTCGATGATTTATTTTTATTCGTGTTTTAGTAAAAAAGGTTTTTAATGCATGCATGGGGCACAGTAATAAAATAAATATTTATATTGCCATCTGTTGCACTGCAAAAGTAGGAGGAATTCTGGAGCACTAAAACTTGTTAATTTATGTTTGTAGTTTTATGTTTTACTAATTATTTAATTAAATTAGGTTTATTTAATAAAGGTCGATAACGGTAACAATTAAAAATAACTAAATATATCAAATATTGCAGTGACATCTATATGTTATGGGAAATACCCGCATGAATGAGTTTATTTGTAAGTTACTTGCAATAAACGCCAACAGAGTGAGTTATCATCACAAACTTAGGTTATCTCGTTAATATTTCATAAATAAATATAGGTACTATTGTATGAATAACAAATTTTTAAAAATCTAAAAAAAGTTAAAGTTAATTAATTTTAAAATTAAATTAATTTTAAATTTAATTTAAAATAAATTAAATTAATTATTTTTTTAATAAAATTTAATTAATTTTAATTAAATTAAATTGTATGAAAAATAAATAGTTACCCATTTAATTTTTCAAAAATTTCTAATTTGCGGGACTAATTAAAGGGTTTGTCTGCCTGGTAGGTCTCAAAACATACATAAAAAAATCGAATAAACTCCAATCCGTACTCTTGTCAAAGTTAGTTTCGTGTCTTTTTTGTAACAATATTAAACCTATATTACAAGTATCTTTAGATGTCAGGGTTACATAAATTAGGCAGTATTTAAATTTAGCTAGTAAATAAAATTATAACAAATATCCTATTTGTCTTAAAAAACCACTAAAATATCCAGTATTCATTAAAAACTTCGTTATTTTTTGATGTGTAAACATTTATACGCAGACCCCCTATGATTCCCGATATCGTTCGGATCCACAGAGACGCTTCTGTCAGTAATGCTCGTCGAGCCTTTACAAGCTTTAACATGGAGCCGATGTATCTGGACGGGGAGTTTGGTACTCAATTATGAAGCAACTGGCATTTATTATTATTTAAATAGTAGGTATGTTTTATTTATTTGACAATATTAGTATTGTAACAAAGAATGCAAATTCGTACAATCGATTGCCAACTACGACCCTTAACAAGACTACCGTATGTACTAAGGAAGCCAATATTACTTCTGGTTCAGAACTCTCAATTATATCTTAATAATACGAACACTAATCGTGTGCTTTAATATTTTTACATTTGCAGTATTTTTATTGTTAAACTTACATATGTCACTAATAAAACCATCTCATTTAACCATAATCCTTCATCTTAATCATATATCTATTATTCTTATATTTTTTTGGTAAAATTAATTCATGATTATTCAGAATTATTTTAAGTTACATAAAATTTGACGATATTTTAGACTAAAGAGTAAACAATGCATACACCTACATCCTGTGCTCTAAAAGTATTTGACCTCTTTATAACATTTATAATTACTTCGTTATTATAACAATTAGTTATGATATTAATTTATAAGCGAGGATGGCAAAAATTGATATTACTTATTAGCTGTTAGTATTGATTGTATTACTAATCAATGATATTACTTAGTTTTAGGTAAGGCGAGGATTCAGATAAATAAAAGTATGACAACTAAAGACGACACATCGCATAATTATCGGTAACTAGCTGTTTAACCCCGGGCTTCGTTGGTAACTAGGCACTTCAGGCGGCTTTAACACACGTCAACACACGCCTACTGCACATGGTATGAGTCGCTTCGCGACTCATCTTCAGGCCCTTCGGCTGCGGCAATCAAAGGAACTGAAAATACTTGTGTTGACTTAGATACTCCAAGAGATCTTTCTTTAAGGCAAAGCCAAAGGATAAATATTAGTTTCGATTCATTTAGATCCTTTTTCTTATACCTGGCATTTGGTAACCATTGAATATTTAATCATAAAAAAAGTATTTTTAGATACATCGATCGGTCTTTAACAAGGCATATTTTGTAAATTTAATTCTTTTTCTGTGAAAGTTAATAAATGATAGTGCTAGTAGTTCTTTTTTAGTCAAATTGTTCTCTTATAAAAGACATTACAGCCTTAGGAAAAATACTAATTGAAAGGCAAATGAAGGGTCTAAAACATTTATAATATTAGTATGTATATGGATGAACGCCTTCTTGATTGTTTGTAACTGATGCATTACTCAAATAAATAAAAAAATAAGCATAATTGTCATACTAATCGGTGTAAATCTCTCCAACTAACATAAAATAACTACGCTTTATCGAGTAGGGCCGGGTCCGATATAATTGTATATAACCTAGATTCCTCTAATTAAAAGGTTTTAAAAAAACATAATCAAATCAGATTTTGATGTTGAGGTGTCTTATTTTTTTTTTATTTTATATTAAATTATATTTGAATTTATTTATTTAACAAACTTCAATCCGAAAAGGTAAAGTTTTACTCTGATAAATACAGACTGTTACTACTGTTAGCTAACAACTGCTAGTTAAAGTACTCCCCGTAAATAAGAAGATGATAATCTGGCAATAATGTCCTAAATCCTGGGGGATACAATCCATCGCAATCATAAAGATACCTAACTATATCAATAGTATATAATTCATATAAAGATTTTTATATTACAAAAAAAGTATAACATTTTTTTAAGTACCATAGTTCTTCAAAGGAACCGTTACAAGGCAACTGTATCCAATATCAAACATAAAAAGTACTATCCGCGTGGGCGAAACCGGTTTTCAATACCCTAATAGGAAGTCGATGAATTTAAATACACCTGGATATGGGATCTTCTCTGCTCAGCATGACCGGTGCATGGGCTTTAAAGATATGTGTGGGCAAAGCGAACACGGCCTAGCTGTAAGAACTAATTTCCCAGCATGTAAGAGGAGTTAAATAAATTGGAAAATGAAATAAAATTAACGAAAAATGGGTTTATATATATATATTTTTTTAATAATCAGAGCAAGAAGGCTGTAAGGAAGAAAGCATTTTTGCTGTTCATCTTGGTCTTAAACAAAAAAAAACTAAATTTTCTTGGCCTGTGTTTGTGTGTCTGTTATTATTGTATATTTCAGTTTCTACAGATTTATGAATAAGAACTACTACTATTTCATCATATTTCATATTTCATCCTTTGACGGCCTGCTTGTCTGTCCGTTTATCTATCTCTTCTGTTACAACCTTCAACCTACCGATTAGATTACAACGGAGGCTAGTCGAATAATTAGATATATAATTTTAAAGTAAACATTTTTTCAGGACTAATAAATGAAACATTGACAGTTCGATAGAGCGCTCAAATATCATAATCTAATTTCAAAAATATATAACCACTGCATTTGCATCGTATTATTTATTACTCGCCAGTTAAAATTAATACAAAAAAATCTATGTGCGTAAATAGAAACATGTAAAAGAATGCTTAGTGCCACATTATAGTAATTAAATATTATTATTATATTGAAATATCATATGCGTGTTGTTTCACTACTAGCCGCGCATCAAGATTTACAAAAAAAACAAACCTAAAATGGTGTTTAAATTTATGATGAATTGAATGAATGTACGATTGTATGTTTTTTCTTAATCTACTCAGGCCTAAAATATAACCCACTGTCGCCTCCATGGGCATCCAAAACGCACATCAAATGGGCTAAAAGGGCCACGGGCACAAATAGACAGTAATATTAATAACTCTTATTTGCTATAAGAATTAGGATTAGGTTTGAAAAGACAAAGAAAAACGGAATAAAAAATTGGTTAATTTAGTCTAGTTTATTTAAATTATAATGATATTTAATGTAATTTTATAATGTATGATCATTAGTTTGGTATTTTAAATATAGGTAAAAATATTTGAAATATATTTTAATATCATATATATTATTGCGAGTTTGGCCCTGTGAAGCACGCTAGAGGCGTGTCTGGGGTGAGTGGAAATTTCCATCGCTCAGCGGCTCCGTAGGTAAAAACGCTCAAGCGGAGCGTCTACAATGGGATCGTCAAGCGTGGCACGCGACCCTAGCACTAAATTAGTAAATAATAGTATATGTTTGGTTAATAAACTAACAAAACACTAATAACAATTAATAATCTATAATCTGTCCCAAGACCATTTCCGAAGAATTAAATCACTGCCAAATTTATTATATTTTTTAACAGATTTTTAAAAGGTTTAAATTCGGTCATAGCGCGAATTCCGTTGCCGTGCCGATCCATAATAGCCTTGAAACCGTTATGGCGTGCGGTGACAGCTGAGCGTTCACATCAAAGAAAATTATTACATGATCTTATTTTCACGTTAAATTTGTTATTTTTTTTCCCAATTACCATGAACTTTGATATAGTTTCTTAACAAATAACACTATAAATCGCAAGACCTATTGGCTGTTTTTTATCGGGAATTGTGACGCGGTGTATACATACTAAAACCACATATTAATGTTAAACCCTAACACATACTCACCTTAGCGTTAATAAATTCTACTAGTTAGAAATAAAACATTTATTATCAATTTTAAGAAAAATAAAACTATTTTTCTTGTGCTATCCTAATATCAACTATGAAAAATATCGAATAAAAACATAATTGCTTTTATATGCTAGTAATAAGTTATGTTTTTAACTAATAATATAATAACTGATTCTGTCAGATTTTTCAATAAATATATATGTTGATATTATAAGACAGATGGAGAAAAAGTAGAAGTAGTAGTAAAAGTAGTAATAGTGCTTAAACATTCAAAAAACTTGAACCGTATTATATACGTACATATACATACATATAATGGATATGTGACGAAGATTTATGTTAGTAAAGATTTTTTTAATAGTTGTTGGTTCTCGGTGCAATAAATGATAAATTACGCTGTTAGTAATGTTACTGTAAGTACTACGACAGTTTTTATTGCCGCCCGTCCATAGTGTGTATTGCTCAAAAGTATATTTTTTTGTCTCAATTTCATTTTTTAAAAAAAGATTCAGTAGAATTATATCTAAATTTATAACGTTGGATCTTAATTTTAGAACTCTGATTAAAACTTTCTTTGATACCCTCAGAACAGACTGTCTTAGCAAAAAAACACATTTTGACCCTAGGTGAAAGGATTTGAGTGAATATGATCCTCAAAAATAAATGTTGACTTGTATACTTTTAAAAAAAAATGTTTGGATGTGTATTACAGAAAACCGTTGATAACGAAATTAGGGAAATTTTTATCGAAAGTCTAAACATACCACGTGGTCACTACAGTAATATTTTTTGTTGCGCCAAGTTAGGATCGTAACCTATATATATAACCGCACACAGCGAAAGGGGAACGTTGCCATTTTGTTTTTGCCCCATGTGGAAACTTCTGAGGAGTATAACTTTTGACCTATAAAAGATACAAAGCTACCTTGATTTTATTGGAAAACTTTTGAGAGGACCTACTGTTTTTCATAAAAATCTACTTTAAGTAGTAATATTTATATTGAACTAGTTACAGTTAAAATTTCAAAAGACAATTGGTACAACGTGGGTCTGTACTGGTTATAAATTAAGTCGAAACATAGAAATAGTATGTGCTTAGAAAGACCGTCTCGCCAGCAATCCAATGATACTCATAAAACTCCATATGACACCAACAACACGCAACGCGCATCTGCTTTCATCACTTGACATCGTTACACACAGTTTTACAGTTTATTTCTTACCTTTTTCCCGATGCGATGACAATAAAACTTCACCAGTACCGTTAAGACAAACACACAATTTTGTTCATGATAAGTATACATTCAACATCTTTTTTTCTCGCATGGTTAGGATGATACCATTTATAGAAATACATTTTAAGACAAATAGAAAATAAAGTCCTTCGGGATATAATAATAAAAAGAGATCAAAAAAAACATAATTATATATTATATAAAATGGCACTGCTGACCACAAAGCCATCTATGGCAGAGGACTGAGCTAGAGTACTCACCTGTCAACTATGCTTTGTTGGTTATTAGTGTCGTGCGCGATGATAAATTAGTAAAGTTTATTAATAAAACAAAAAAAAACATTAAACTAACTACAAAGCCGAACATGTGTGTTTGTTTATTTGTCCCTGTTTGTTTGTTTTTCTTTACCAACACACACTATTTAGATAAGTTAATTTAAAACACTTAATAGGTTTATTTAATATGATAACTCGCACTCCTATGCATTACTCTTTTGAATCATCAAAATGTAACTTTACTATTGTTTTCCATGAAATCGAAGGAATATTGCGTCATATTTATAGATTCTACGTTCGATTTATAAGTTTATAGATTTTCCCATGATAATAATTTGGTTCCTAAATTAGGAACGTTAAAAGCATTACAAAATGACCTAATTTTACATTTCAACAAATTGGAAAACTAACAGTAACCCTACAATTAGTAATGCAAGTTATTTTTACTTCTATGCGTCTTTTATGATGTTTTCTGATCGGATGTAGAATTAAAATTTATAAAATCAATATATTATGTCGCCTGCTTGTATCCAAAGATATGGCATATCGCCGCATCAATCAACCTTGTTATGTATGTTCGTTTTTGTTAACTTTAAAAATGAAACCAACCATAAGGTACTAATTACATTTTAAAAACAATACATTAAAATAAAACGATAAAATTAACCAAAAATTTACATAAAATATGCATCAATATGATGCATCTCCAAAGATCATCAAATATCTTTTCAGTTTTAGTTAATGTGTATTACCTATTTTAATTAAATAATATTTAACCTTTTTTTTCAGATTTAAGTATTAACAGTTATATTAATAAAACTTTTCTTTTAAATATTACGAAAGATACATTTTGAAGAAAAATCAAAATTAGGTTAATTAATTAACGAAAATAATACACGTATGAAATAAACAAATAAAATGTTTTAAATCCCTGTTGATAAGGTACTTCTAACAACCAGAGCTGAAACTTTAGTGGAAACAATAAACCAGTTTCTCTTGTAAAATATTTTGAATGGCTTTTAGTAATATATCGATGCCTTCACCGATGCTTTTTTTATTTTGAGTTGATAGTTTTCGTTATGGCCAAATATTTTTTTTTTAAGTTACTAATATTTCTGTATATTATGACATGTTTACTAATGTTACAAACTATCCTAATATACTAATAAATAGTTTTGACGTAACATAAAGTGTACAATATACTAAACAACTAACCTACGAGTATTTCTTATTTGGTGCATTTTGTATGCGAGCAGTGAAACGCAACCGTATTAGATCTTTATTAACAAACATTAATCAATAATATTCCTAAAAGCTTGCAGGCAACATCAGGAATCGAACTTGAATTTCCTATATCTAATCAGATGAGCTGACAAGTTACAACACTTGACCGATGCAACCTATGAATTCATTTATGTATGTTGATACTGACCTACATGTATGTATGTTTGAATAGCATAATATAGTCTTAGGGGCAATTTTTATAACAAAAAAAATTTGCGAAAGCCGCAGTTGAGCTCTGCAGAAGTGTATCCGGAAAGCCCAAATAAACATTATTTAGCGAATAAATATATGGGTTAAAACTTAGCGATGTATCACGAACGGAGTACATTGCTGGATTTAACCTCAATTAGCACAAACCAACGAGGCATTTACCATTATTCCCCTAGTGGTTCATAATGGTTAATGAACTTTAAAGTTACCCACTGGGATAGTTTTTGTTCCCTAAAGTGGTCTTTACCAAGATCCTAATAAAAGAACCGGAATACTTACTTCATCGGAATACGGTCTATGACTTTATCGCCATTGTTTCAAATGAGTCAGGGCAATCATATATAAAGTTACCTTTATAACAATCGAGCTGTGGTCAAAGTAAACATTTAATATTGTTACTTGAACTTTGTTATGACGACCGTTAACACTAACTTTACATGTATTTTTTTTAACAAATTTACCTATTTCAATTTGATTTTTGAGTTCAATTAACGTTTGTACACTACAAACTCGAGAATTACTGGACCGATTTAGATAAAACCTTGACTGCTAGATAGATTATTCAAGCTTTAATATAGGCTAGTAGCATTCGTAATTAAAAACCATGGCCAGAGTAGTGAACAAAAAATCAAACGAATACTGCATATTTTTTACATTATTGAAATAATACACAATTTATATTATCATAATTAATTTAAAAAAAAAAAACATAATCTTGAGGATCACTGCTTCCATTTATCGGTGTCGTATTCGAGTAGCATTCGCAAGACTGCCTCCAGTGGCTGTGATGGTTAATAAAATAACAACCGCTACTGCATGTGTGGTCCTTCTTATCTAACTTTGCGACATAAGGCGAAAACCAGTATCAATTTTTTATTTATTTATGTATAAAATTAGTACTTCTATATTAATATGAGTACTAATTTACATAAAATCTGTCGCTGGAATTATACGTATATGATACCAGTATACACTGGTTACTAAACAAGTTTGGAAAGTGGGCTTTGAGTGGTCTAGGAGGTCGCTGAAATAGAAGTAAGTTATAACAAATACTTCAATATTACTGAATGTGATTTTCTTAATCGGATTAACAATTAAATACTGTAATATAGTAGACGAGTCTTGACAAGTATGTTGGACAACTATTATGCAATTCAAAATGTACCAACGAAGAATGGCTCGATTCTTAAGGGCCGTTAAAAAATGTTGGCTTGCTGAGTGGGCGGATGTGGGCTCAGAAAGTATGGTAATAAAATGAGAATAATTTATTTTCGTTTGTAACATAATGTCTGTCTATTGGCCGTACAACTTACCTGCTAATTAAGCGCAAAAATGACCCAAAACTTTATATAAGATGCATGATGACCTATCTATAATAAGCTTTCAGATATCGGTACGTGCTTCGGGTGCTCATTGAGCAGCTCCTTTACCAATACCCCCCCCCCCCCCTCAAACAACCTATTCCAATACCAAAAATATACAAATACTTTTTTAAACATAAGATATAAGCATCTTAAACTTTATTTACACGACATAACGTGACGATTATGACGTGACAGAATATGGAATTTTATTTTTATTCATTCTTTAGGATAAGATGCTAGTATTTCAACGGATAGTTCTTTTTTCGCAAGGGCCCTACAAAAAAAATGTTACCAATATAAATAGGCAAGGAAATGCTCAGGTTAGCGCCGTCTACAAATAATGTAGCGATAAATCCGGCCGGGGATCGTTGTAAAGCCGCTCTCATGCGCAGGCATGCACAAATGCTATTAGACACAGAGCTGGCAGCGTGAATTTATATGATTTTTTCCACTAAACCACTCTGGTTGCTGGAAGTACCTTATCAACAGGGATTTAAAACATTTTATTTGTTTATTTCATAGTGAACATGATTTATAACATACTAACTGTTCAACCCCAGGCTTTGCCCCGAGTTGGCAGCTAGGCCATGCAGGCGCTTTGACAACTCGAGTTTCTAAACCCGACGATTTATAAGTTCCATACAAACTGCATACCCCCTTACTGGTTTAATTTCATGATTTTTTTATTTACAAACCTAATCAGGTGTGCTCATGACAACCTGCCAAACTCGTCATTTTTATATATAATATAAATAGATAGAATAGGGTTACTTTAATTATGTTTTGTCCTGTTTCCGAATTACCATTATGACAGTCTGGAATTGAACACCCCGCGCTGTTGGGTATCGAAGGGAATATAGTTAAATTTAACAAAAAAATACTAAGAAAGTTGTTTTTTTTTTTGCAACGCATTTGTATAATAAGCAATAATTAATGAGTGTTGCCCGACTATTTACATCTCTTTAAAATAGTATCGGACTGTTCAACTTGTTGAAGGCAAACTATTTTTAATGGCGTATATTATCAGGCTCACGTTTATGAATACCCCAGACCAAATAGAACTTGTCAGCTGCCAGCTCTGTATCTAATAGCATTTGTACACGTGCGCAAACATTTGCCCACATATCTAGGACCGGCTTAAGTAAACCATTCATAAAAATGTTAAGATCGAGGATAAAATACTACTAAAATTATATTGCCATTCACAAGATATAAATAGGTAATATGTTTTTGCCTATATTTAAAATAAATAAATAATCGAAAAATAAATATTATCTAACTACCTTCTTTATACTTATTTTATTATATTTTCTATTCAACAACATATTTAGACAATATATGTTTTAAAGACCTCTGTTTTTCAAGTTTTCAATTTTGAGTAAAATATAATAATAATCAACATTCTTTTACATATTTCTATGTGCGCTCATAGATCAGTATAATATATTAATTCTAACTGGCCAGACTGGCTGGAGTAAATGAAACTTCCAATAGCTGCGCTGTCGTATGTCTGAAATTCGAATATGATCATATTATGTCAGTTTATACTAAAACATTGTTAACTTTAATGTTAAATATCTATATTATCCGACCAGCTTTCGATGTGATTTTAACAGCTATGATTGTTTTTTTGGGTATCAATCTACAAACAAAAAATCAACTCTTTCTTATTTGTACTTTTCGAGTTGAAAGCTGCAACAGACGGCCAAAGGACGGGGATAGTATCTTCTTATACATGAATGTATAGAAGCTAAAATTAGCTATATTACTCGCGGTCAGGATATAATAGTGACAGCCAAGTTTTTTTAAAGTACGTTTGCAGCAAACGAGAGATGGTATGCGCCTTTTTCATCTTTTAGGTAGGTTAGCATACACGCGATAAAGCAAAATCTTTTGTCAGTAGATATTTTTTTCACGGTCACGGCCACCGCGATCAAAGAGGGTCACATAATCCGCTCGATCCACCTTTTCATTACCTATGAATAGATTTATGTCCCTCGGAATGTATCATAAAGAGCCTCTATTCTAAGCATAATATCTAGTAGTGAATATGGACATTCAAATTTTATTATAATTATGTATTTAGAATCAGAGCTATTTCCATTAACTTAATTTTCAAAAGGAAGGGAAAACATATTGTTAACCAAAATAATTTATTTATTTTTTTATTACTATTCCAATAACAAAATATTAACGTTTATCATTAGTTTAGACCAAAATTATAATTCTTTATGTATAAGATATTTTAAATTTGGACGATTACTAAGTATTTTTTTCAACGACTCTACTCCGGCTTGCAAAGATTACCTACCAACCAATGTAAAAAAAGGGGTTTTTTTTGTATCTGCTCAATTTAATTACAGTATTTATCTATCCACATTTATTTCCCCAGGTCTTTATGACCTGCATGTTTAGGGTGGATTAACTTCTATTCCGGAGGGAAGTCTTTATTTGAAATCCTCTCTCGATGACTAGCATAGACTAGTTCCGTGGCGAAACTCTTGAACTTACGAACCAGGGTCGCCTGCGTGTAGATTAGGGTTGCCATACGTCCCGGTACACCGGGACATGTCACCGGTTTAGAGCCTCGGTCCCGGTTGTCCCGTTTGACCCACCAAATGTCCCGGTAAACGAATAATCATGGTTTTATATTATTGACATTTTACAAATATTTTTCCATATTTACAGTACGGAATGAAAGACTGAAATACCTTTGTGAGGGAGCTGTATAGAGTTCGCGGTAATTTACGATCTCACTCAAAAATTTACGATCTCACTCACTTTGTTCCCGGCCATTGAACGTATTCTATATAAAAATGTGGGAACCATTGAGAGATTTCCTTTTTTCACAGACCAGATTGAGTCCCATGGGGGGGCGGTGCCGCCCCCCCCTCCTCCGTTAGCTCCCCTATATTTCCTCCTATATTGATATCAGTCCCGGTCGGAGCCAAACCATTTATGGCACCATTTATGGCATTTATGGTAGATGCAATTTCAGCTGCGGTTTATTAGTTTGTACCAAACTAATCTCAGGGTTATTTTCTGGAATTTTAATTACTTGTGCATTCATGTTTTTCTCAATTGATTTTATGAGATACTGCATGCAGCTCGCATTCAGTATCAAAAATGTCCGGCAGAAACTTACTATGAGATTCGATGTACTAAATGACTAACGAAGCAGTTAGGCGCCAATTATTTGAAACTCAAAAAGAAAGTATATATGGTGCTATATTTAACATTATATTGTCATTCGAGGCTATCAATTTCCAAATTGAGTTCCTCGCGAGTCTAATAAGTTCATTCAATGCACTAACGGCCTTGCCATGTCAATAGTGTCTAGGTCATCATTCGGACGTACGGCCCTTATATTTTAGCCTTTAGTTATATATTTGTAGTTCCTATTAATTTCTTAGAAGAAGAAGTGATGACAAATCTAAACCCTTGATCTTGACCTTGACCTCTCAAATTATTGTCTGAAAAAGAGTATGTTTGTTTCGGGAGAGCACCGAGTTCATAATATAGCATTTAAAGTCTTAAGTAGAGGTGATGTAAAATTGAATAACATATTAGCAATACACACTTCATCAGGTACTATTGTCATATGTGCTGAAAATTATGGTGCATACGCCATCGTCCAGGGCCACCCCCACATCAGAATATTGTAAATAAATTCAGTAAACAGAAAAATAAAAACAAACTACCAAATCGCACAACAGATCGCAACCTGAATATATAAAATTAGAATATGATCAATGCAACCTGTTAGGTTATATTATTTAGACAGGCCTTTGCATACGATTTTCTAGCCGCCTGCATATCGATTTCAATCAAAATATTTATTATCCTAGCGTGAGTTTTGGTTCAACAAACTAAGAATTAATTCGATATTCTATACACGCCATGTTCGTATTCAAAAATCACAATTCTAACACAATTACAATACTTGTGTGTGTTATTACTTATCAGTTATACAGGATGTATTGAAAATCAATACTCTCCTTTCAGAAGGCTAATCTACAGTCAAATATTAATCAGAAAAAATATTGGAGTATCCTAACTACAAGGAAACACGAATTAAAAATTATATTATCATTTTAATGTTTGAGGACTAGGTTTAAAGCATGTTTAAATCAAATACAAAAACGCAAATTTGAAAAAGTATTAAAAAAACCTGCTTAAAAGACTGTAGTGGTTTTAAATATATATTGTATAATTGTATTGTATTGTAAAATTGTATAATTGAGTTGTAAAGTTATTTGACTTATATTTGATGATTGTTTTTTAATAGCGGCAAATCGCCTGAAAAGATAAATGACACAATCTTTGACAATATCCATTATTTTTATTTTTTCATCAACTTCATACATAAATCCCTCATAACATCATCTCATTTCACCATCATCCTTCATCGTAATCACATATCCATTATTTTTATATTTTTTGTTAAAATATCATCCTTTCCTTATTTAATCTAATTAGATGGTTACATAATATTTAACAATATTTTACACTAAAGAGGACAGGTTACACAAAATGCATTTTTATAAAACTCAGCGCTGGGTTTTAACCGACATCCTGCGCTCTCAAGTACAGGACCTCTTTAGAACCTTTATAAATATTATGCTATCCAGCACTTTATCAAATAATTAAAAACTTTTTCAAATTTTTTCAATATTGTCAAAAATTGTGTCATTTATCTTTTCAGGCGATTTGCCGCTATTAAAAAACAATCATCAAATATAAGTCAAATAACTTTACAACTCAATTATACAATTATATATATATATATATATATATATATATATATATATATATATATAGTAAAATAGTAAAAATATAATAGGCGTTCGCCGTTAGTTTACATTATTTATAAAAAAGTCAAAGTTTCAATACTGTCAGACTAAATAATACACAGTAAATATTCATTAAATAATTTTTTTTTGCTGGTATGACCTAGATCATATAAAATTATTTTGGACCCTATTCAACTAGGCCAAATATGCCTGTCCTAGAGTCAGAGGAGATGGTGGGATTCGAACCCGCGACCACGTCCAACGCCCTAACATTAAACATTCTCAGTCATTATATATAATATATAATCCCAGTAAAAAGAAATACACTATTTTTCTAATACGCACTTCGAGCACTTCATATCTTTCGCTTTTAGCGTGTTTACGAGCAAGGACTTACAATCCAAGTGTTGTGAAATCTTTTGAGCATTGAAGTATGTGTCATATCACGTCCACTCTTTGGTCCCTTCTGTTAGAGTGGCAATGTCAAATCTCTAGACTTGGAATGGGTTGTTTTGATGGTCCATCTCGTCTGCGAATCTTTACGTGGGTCTCTATTTCAACCCGCCCCCCCCCCCCCCCTTATAAGAACGCGTAAGATAATACTAAAATCATCTAAGCACAGAATACCATTTAGCTTCACGGGAAATTGCATTAAAATTACTATTATTATATGAAATTTTGAAGTAACTTAGATTCTCGAGGATGAACGTTCTGCTATCATTACAGGCAGTATTGACAACTGTACGAGTATCGCAGTAACGCAATGTGTCCACCAATAAATCTGATTTATTTATTTAAAATTACATATACTTTGGAGGTACCATTCTTCCGGTGGTATAGCTGATTGGCAGGTGATGCAACTAGGTTATTTTGAAGCTAAATTTTTTATTCTTTTTCTTAGCTGGGAAGGGGTCTTAGAGAATGGCTTGAAGACGCTGCAGTTGAGACTATTCCACTGCTGCTGTTTGTCCTAAATAATTGCAATCAAAAATATATTTAGTGTAGGTAAATACATAATCTCTTTTTAGGGTTCCGGACCAAAAAGTTAAGAACACCCGTAAGGTTACATTTCGTTGTCTGTCCATCTGCCTCACAGGTCATAAAAAAGATGTGATTAATAATAATAATAGAAAGTCGAGTGGAGCAGATAATAACATATATCATTTTGGTAATTCAAAGGTAAACGATTTGCTTCCATTGGGTCTAATCAAGTAAACATTTAAATATGTGTATGTATATATATATGTCATCATAACATAATATGCTGAATTGACGAAAAAGACTTTTTTAGAAGAATTAAAATGCACTATTACAATGACGCTTTTATGGTTTTAACAAAATGTTTCTTATCTCCAAAATTATAAAGTATAAATTATTTAAAAAAAATAGGTATAGTAATATGAAGAATTTTACATGAAAACTATAGTCAAATATTACTACATTTTCGTCTTTGTACCATTATAGAGAACATTTACAACAAAAGTTTTTTGTCTTAAAATGTTTAAAAGGCCTGACTTTATTATTTCTAAAAGATTTTTTATTTTATGGCTAATATATATATATATTTTATCAAAAATATGCCATTAAAGTCATGATGTAAAAAATTAAAAAAATGTGTTTAGAGAGTAGTAAATATGACAGAGCGAAGGTCAGAGTATTACTTTTTTCATCTTTGAGCCAAAAAAGTATATTTGTTTTTTTAAAATTCAGAAGATTTATTAAAAATAATAGAAACTACCTAGAATTAAAATTCTAAAAAAGTTTTTATTTATATTTAGGGTTCTGGCACTAAACGAAAATCGGATCCATTATAATAAATGTCTGTCAGACATTTGTTTCGAAAACGACGTGACGTGGGAATTTCAAATTTGGTATAATGTTAGGTCTTCTTGAGGCGCACATATTTCGACAGTCAGATTATGAAATATAATAATCTTAATATATATAAATCTCGTGTCACAATGTTTGTCCTCAATGGACTCCTAAAACACTTAACCGATTATAATAAAATTTGAACACCATGTGCAGTTCGATGTGCACTTGAGAGATAGGATAGTTTAAATCTCAAATTATAGTCGCAATTTTAATTTATCGCTAATTTTTTGTCCGTTATTATTTGGCAGTCATAAAACTGACAGATGTCGATACCTTTTTATTTTATGGGCGATTGTGAAGAGCGCGTGACGACTCGGTGCCTGTATAATTTTATTGAACAAGCAGAGGAAAGAGCAATTGTGATATTATTGGAAAATTTTTTAGAAGATCACAATCAACTAATTCAATTGATCAAAAGAGTTTCGCCACGACTGCAAAATGACAATTATCAAATCGTCATATTTTAATTTATTGCTAATTTTTTGTCCGTTATTATTTGGCAGTCATAAAACTGACAGATGTCGATACCTTTTTATTTTATGGGCGATTGTGAAGAGCGCGTGACGACTCGGTGCCTGTATAATTTTATTGAACAAGCAGAGGAAAGAGCAATTGTGATATTATTGGAAATTTTTTAGAAGATCACAATCAACTAATTCAATTGATCAAAAGAGTTTCGCCACGACTGCAAAATGACAATTATCAAATCGTCATAAAAGCCGACAAAGTACCATTAGGTGAACATGCTGGTAGATTCAACGCTCCAACTGTTGATGAGGTTGCTGTTATCATGGTTGGTGATCCAGTTGACAAAAGATCTATAAACATTACACGGCGAGACAACACTGTCAGTACGATTTCGGATCTACACCGTTCATATGACGCACTACAATATCCATTGATATTTTGGCAAGGACAAGATGAATATCACCTTAATATCAATCAGTATGATCCAAATACCGGTAAATTTGACAATTATCTATTTACTTTCTTACTGTATGTATAGATTTTAATTTCGTATTGCATTTTATTATTTATTTTTTTAGGTGATTACAGAAATAATAAAGTTAGCTCAATGAACTACTACGCACACCGAATAATGGTTAGACAACATCAAGACAATTATATCCTTCGATATCGTCAGCTGTTCCATCAATACATTGTTGATATGTATGCTAAGGTCGAAAGCGAACGCTTGCGATTCCTTCGATTCAACCAGGCAAAACTACGATCGGAAGAATATATTCACTTACGAGATGCTGTTGCTGGAAACATCGATGGAAATTTAAATCCCAATGACATCGGTAATGCTTTCATTTTACCTTCAAGCTACATCGGCAGTCCACGGAACATGCAGGAATACATACAAGATGCGATGACTTACGTACGTCATTACGGCCGACCGGATTTATTTATTACATTCACATGTAATCCGAATTGGGAAGAGATACAAACTTTACTATTGCCAGGACAACAAGCCATTCATCGTCATGATTTAACTGCACGTGTGTTTAAACAAAAATTGAAATCCTTAATTGATTTTATTGTTAAATATACAATTTTTGGTATCACACGTTGTTGGCTGTATACGATAGAGTGGCAAAAGCGAGGTTTGCCTCATGCCCACATTTTGGTTTGGCTTAAAGATAGAATCCGTCCTGAAGAAATCGATCAAATAATTTCAGCCGAAATTCCAGACCCATTAATTGATCAAGAATTATTTGATATTGTCACCAAACACATGATCCATGGGCCATGCGGTGTTTTCAACATGACGTCACCGTGCATGGAAAATGGAAAATGTAAAAAAACTTCCCAAAGCCGCATACGAATGACACGATCACGGATATTGATGGTTATCCAATGTATCGCCGCAGAAGTACTGAGAATGGTGGCCACACATTTACAATGCGACTGCCGAACTTTCCAAATCAAGTTGAGTTTGATAATCAGTGGGTGGTACCATACTCACCACTACTTTCAAAAACTTACAAAGCTCATATCAATGTTGAGCTTTGCAGTTCTGTTAAATCAATTAAGTATATTTGTAAATATGTAAACAAAGACAGTGATTTGGCCATATTTGAAGTAAAAAACATAAATAAAAATGACGAAATAGCACGATACCAAATGGGCAGATACATTAGCAGCAATGAAGCTATTTGGCATATTCTCAGCTTTCCCATCCACGAAAGAGATCCTGCTGTCCAACATCTGGCAATACATCTTGAAAACGGTCAACGTGTATACTTCACTGAAGAAAATGTTCTCCAAAGAGCGTTCGAAGCTCCGAAAACGACTCTAACTGAATTTTTTACATTGTGTCAAAAACCTGATGTTTTTGGCCAATTCGCGAAGACATTGGTGTATGGTGATGTTCCACGTTATTTCACATGGAACAAATCCAGTAAAAAATGGGAGCCACGGAAACAAGGAAAACCACATCCTTCCATTACAGGCATATTCAAAGCTAAGACATTGGGGAGACTTTACACGGTACATCCAAAGCAACGTGAGTGCTTCTATTTACGTTTGTTATTGGTGAATGTTCCCGGACCAACGTCTTTTGAATTTTTACGAACAGCTAATGGTCGAGTATTCAATACATACCAGGATGCATGTCGTGAACTGCAATTGCTAGAAGACGATAACCATTGGGACTTAACGCTTGCTGATGCTGCGTTGACATCAACACCGAATAACATTCGTCAGTTGTTTGCAATTATTTTGGCGACATGTTATCCCTCGCAAGCACAAACTTTGTGGGAAAAATATAAAAATTGTATGACAGAAGACATCTTGCACCGAATTAGACAAACAAATCAATGCCAAAACATAGATTATACACCAGAGATGTACAATGAAGCATTGGTCTTGATCGAGGATTTATGTGTTCTTATTTCAAATTTACCACTTAATCATTATGGTATGCCATCACCTAATCGTCCAGCCACCGACTTAGTCAATACCGATTTACAACGAGAAAATCAATATGACCATGGAAGTTTAGCAACAATTATCATGAACAGTGAACCATTACTGACAGCAGAACAAAAAATTATTTATGATCGGATTATGCTGGCTGTTGCTGCTGAACAAGGCGGTTTTTTTTTCTTGGATGCACCCGGTGGAACCGGTAAGACATTTTTAATATCGTTGATTCTTGCCAAAATACGGTCGCAACAAAAAATCGCATTAGCATTAGCATCGTCAGGCATTGCGGCTACTTTACTGGATGGTGGGCGAACAGCACATTCAACATTCAAGCTGCCATTGGACGTTCATAATAAACCAGATGCAATGTGTAACATCAAAAAGAATAGTGGAATAGCTGCAGTGTTGCGGAAGAGTTCTATAATAATTTGGGATGAGTGCACAATGGCACACAAATATTCACTTGAAGCATTAAACAGAACTATGCAAGATTTAAACAGCAATAATAAACTTTTCGGTGGTGCTATCTTACTTTTGTCTGGTGACTTCCGGCAGACCTTACCGGTTATACCTCGCTCTACTTTCGCGGATGAGATTAATGCATGTTTGAAACAATCATTCTTATGGCGAAGTGTTGAAACACTTCGATTGACCATAAATATGCGAGTACAATTGCAAAATGATCCATCAGCACTAATATTTTCCGAACAACTACTAGATATTGGGAACGGTAAAATAAAACTGCAACCAAATACGCAATGCATTAAACTACCAGACAATTTTTGCACTGTTCAGGATAAAACTGAATTGATTCAGAGTATTTTCCCGGATATACAGAATAATTATTTGAATCATGAATGGCTTAGTCAACGGGCGATTTTGGCAGCCAAAAACGTTGATGTTGACGAAATTAACTTCCAGATACAACAGTTGTTACCAGGCGATCTGATGTCTTTTAAATCAATCGATACTGTTGATGAAAATGAAAGTGTAAATTTTCCGATTGAATTTTTAAATTCATTAGATATCCCTGGAATGCCACCACATAATCTTCGATTAAAGATTGGTTCCCCTATTATTCTCCTCCGTAATTTGAATCCACCTCAATTATGTAACGGTACGCGTTTGGTCATCAAAAAGATCACCGGAAACATTCTTGAAGCAACCATTTTGGCTGGGAAGTTTAAAGGAAAAGTGGTCCTGCTGCCACGTATTCCGATGATACCATCAGATTCTACCATACCCTTCAAAAGGCTACAGTTTCCAATTCGTTTAGCTTTCGCCATGTCTATAAATAAATCTCAAGGTCAAACAATGTCCATTTGTGGTTTAGATTTGGAAAATCCATGTTTTTCTCATGGGCAACTATATGTTGCGTGTTCACGTGTTGGGAAACCGTCGAATCTATTTGTGTTAGCTAAAGACAGGTTAACCAAAAACATTGTGCACCGATTGGTGTTAAATTAAATTGAAATTGAAAGTATTTATAATTCAAAAAAAAAGATATTAATGTTTAAAAGTTTAAGACTGTCTGCCTTGCCTACCTCATTCATGAGTTTAAGCGTCACATGTTATTTACTGTATTATACTGTAATATACTTATATTTGTTATAAAATTAAATGGAAATAATAAATCTGATAAATTTTTATTTTTTACCTATTGATTTCTGCTTAGTATCAAGTGTAAGAACATTTTAATTAATTGTGTTCAACGTACTTCCCCTTCAAATCAATCTCAATCCAGTGAATTTGTATACCAACATCATCATTGTCGTCTTAGTTCGTAAATAATTTCATTGTACTAAAGGGTTATAGTAGTAGAAAGTCAAATAAGGAGATCACCATATTTTTTTACAAATACCATCTGTGTGAAAAAGCATAGTGGACTCCGTGACTGATGTTCTCTTATTGTTCCTCTTAGATTGTTTACTATAATGTAATATAACAAAAACTTTAGCCACAGCAACGCGTGGCCGGGTCAGCTAGTATTATATATATATATATACACACGTAGGCAGAAAAACTATTAGTAATTTATTATATATGTATATATTTATTGACTTTTAAACCTTTAATGCAAATGGAAGAAAAATAGGGAGGGTTTACTGAGTTAATGCCAAATGTTTCGGCGTGAGAAGTCAGCTAGAACGATCAGTACCATTTCGACACCAAAGAACGCATCACACAAATAAAAATTCTAACTCAGTTACTATAGACAATTTACAAAGAACTATGAATATTGTTTCTCTTACTAGAAAAAATCCAGAACTAAGTGTTGTACCTGTAACACAAAGAATGTGCAGTGCCCTAGTTGGGTTGAACGTTGACAACAGCATCGATTGTAGATACACTGATCTTGACCTAATACCAGGATTTTTTAAACCTTTTCTTTTTACGTTTCCTCCTGTTTTAAAAAAAAAAATGTCGGTTTCTGGGTTCAACTGAAGCTTATGAAAGAAATTCTTCGACTTTATACAGCACCGAGCTTAGGAGATTCTATTCAATAAATTTTCATACATCATTTAAGAGAGATTTTTTATTTCGTCATAGACATGAATGTAAAAAAACTGGCATAAACACCTCACAGAAATGTAAGCATATGTAAAATATCAAAAATATTATTATTAGTTTTATTTCGTAAATAGTTAAATTACAATATGGTCATAGAAGGTAGGTATAGCAAATATATTTTTTACTTGAAATGATTGATTTCTATAAGACATGTAGTAAGTTCAGAGAAAAAAACTGTATGTAGGGTTCTAGACCAAACTAGATAAAAACTAAAACCCTCATGCTTGCCTGTGTGTATTTTTATTCAATTAAAATACATTTTAATCTTGTTTTTGAAGTAAAACTTCTTTAGTGCATATTTTTTCCTAGACAGTGAGTGCATCGAATGCGATAATCTCATGCGACGCGCTCTTCCGTTTAAACTCGGGTGGAAGCTCGAAATGATGTGCTCATTCGGTTAAAGTTTATTTATATATATCCAAGAAGCCACCAAGACTGATAGATAACCCCCCCCCCCCCCCCTCCCTAACCGACGGTTACACCGCTTGAAGTCAATAGCCTCTCTAAGAAATCTACCAAGAGAAACAATGGTGCCATTGTACACATGATGTCACTAGAATCTTCAACGCCTGCATCAGACTCGCTCATTTTCCAGAACCCTGAAAGACAGTACGCATAATCATGCTACCGCAACCGGGAAAATAATTGTCAAAAGCCCTAGAGAAGACCATTCTTGCCCGCATGAAAGTGCGCATCGAACAATTCAATTTCCGGAAGACCACTGCACCCAAGCGACGAACCCAAAAGTTCACGCAACAGCTGTCTTTTTGGACATCGAGAAGGCGTTTAATCGGGTTGAAATGACGGATTGAAATACGAATTGGCAAAAACAGACAGCCTCATCCAACTTGCCCGTATAATGTGCTTTTGTCTGTACTTTTCAGATTTCCTATGCCGTGAGGGGTGTTGGTGGCCCATTTAATTTTCGCTTTGTCAGAAATAAGTTTTTATTTTGCACTTTATACGTTAATAACCAAAAATTTCCAGAAACGAAATCACGGGGGCCCACGGCCTGTGCCACGGGCCCATAGTATCCACATTTCGCCAATTGTCATCTCATGGGAGCTTCGATCCAATAATTAATTTGCTATTACACATGTATAAATGCCCCGTATACGAGTATGCGATGACATCATTTATTATATACAGATATTAGATACTTTTACAATTTATTAGATACTTCTGTTATGAATATATACACAACAAACACAAGAAAAGAACTGAATGGTAATTATTTTCGTTTCAAGATCATGAGTTTGTTATTTTTATTAATTTATATTAATTTAGGGTTTTACAAAAAATAATTTTATAACTTTTCAATAACTCAAATATTCAATAACTACGCTGTCTATTATAACAACCAATACAAATACTATACACGTGCACAAAAACACGGACAAAATTCCTAGCTTAGTTCCGTATTTGATAAGATTGTTTTTAATAAATAACTAAAAAAAGTTTAAATTAGTATATTTTGTGTTGTCTTTGTTTTAATTTTTTAAAATTTAAAATCGTTTTTTTTTTCTATTTATTTCATCTTATTTAAATTCTTTTAATGTATTTTTCTTTTTTACGTCATTACCTGTATTGTGTACGATTCCTGTTGGGTAACCACAATACATGCATAAATATATAAATAACATAATAAATATATAAATAAATACGGATTATGGATATTATTGTTATTCGAGAGCATCAATCGAAGTATACTAAAAAAATCAAATAGAAAAGTACAAAACGCATTTGTACTTTTCGATTTAAAAATTAGAACTGACAGACGGACGGACAGACAGACAGACAGACAAACGGCCATAGGACGGAGGTAGTAGCTTCTTATAAGAACACGAATATATTGAAACTAAAACATAGGTACAATGGTATGATGACATTCTTTCAATTCATCATAAATTTTAAAACCATTTCAGTTTTTTTCCTTAGTTCTGCGGCTCGGCTATAACCCCCCACCCCCCCTCCCCTTTATATTTACTGAATTTGTGATTTATTAAATACTAACTTCTCCCAAATTGACGAGTATGAAGCGGAAAACGAAGTGTATATAAATTTTAAATATAATGAAATAAGCACACATCAAATCAACTCTTTCGCATTTGTACTTTTCGATTTGAAAGTTGCACTGGATGGACGGATAGATGGACAGACGGTCAAAGGACGGGGATAGTAGCTTGTTTTACATGACTGTACGGATCGAATTGAAAACATCATTTTTTTGTAATCGGTTAAGTTAATTCACTTACCCGTATATCTCAACGAGTGTCTCATATTGTGAGAAAAACACAAAATAGTAAATACACAATAAAAAAATCGCTAATTATGAAAATCACAAGCAAACCGACTAAATGATCTATTAAAGTTACCTCCTCGAAGTCTTCGTGTCAACATTCTTAAGGTTCCGAATATCGAGGTCCCTTATGTGAGTGTATTTTGTCCAAATATTTGCTGAAATAAAACAAACGCGTTTTCTCTGACTCTTCTGTCGTAGTCACCGAGAGATACATGTATTCTTAAAATTACTAAATGGTGATTTTATGGACGTGACTCCCTTTGCCTCACAGCAAAAACTCATTGAGGAGCTCAGATTGAAAATCGATCGCGACTTCACAAAAACTCCGCGGCCGTCCCGAATAGTCCCGGCTGCGCTAAGCACGTCTAAAAACGGAAAAAATGAAATTTTCCAGTAATCGATATTTTTTAGAAGAAGGTACTTTATTTTCTTCGGTACTTTATTTCACAGAGCCGGGAATATCCAATTTAATTACCGACGCGACGCGTCAATTATGCTAATCGATGCGTCAAACATACACCTGATGCACAGATCACATAGATGCTGTTTGCTTTTCGCTCGTGTTTGTTATCATTGCGTTTATTATCGTGTGTTTGTGTGTGCGTATTATTATCCTTTAAATTATGTAATATAAGTTGCCCAAGATATTATTTAAATATTCATGAAGTAGAGAAATTACTCGATTTAATAGAGAGGGACTATCGCATCATGACTACCTTTGACGCAGCTGGAATACGTCATATAGCGTGCATCTTTTAAACGATTTTGAACTCTATACGAGAGCTATCTTATATATGTAACGTGTGATTCATTATTAGTTATTAGAATTTGTTATTATATATGTAATGTTGTATTAGCCATTGGCTGTAATTAGATCTTTTTTAAATAATTTGAATTTGTAAAAGATTACAATATCACTGCCTTCCTTATTACAGACCCAGTCTGTTTAGGAAGGGAGGTAATAAAGTATAAGTAAGTCATTCTTAGCGCTTGCTTATATATGTAATGTAAGGTAATGTGCTCCTAATGTATTGCACTATGTAAGGACTAACAAATAGACAAAACAAATTACACATAAACAAACAAGTTGCGTGGACGGTTGAAGACGAATTTGGATTCGCACTTGTATGTTGATCGGCGCGTTGCATTGGATCTCGTTAGTGCGATAAAACTACTCGCATTCGTACTGAGCTTGTACTTAGTCTAGCGTGTATTTAGTTTAGTATTTAGTCCAGCAAAAGCTACAGACTAAATCTTACACTGACTCAGAGTTATGTAATTTATCAACATAAAATAACAGGTCTACCGGGCGATTTTCTACAACCTTTTTGAGCACATATTTTATGTTTTAATTGTAGAAGCAAATTTAATTTAACAAAATCTAATTACTTTTTTTTTTAATTTTGTTATCACGTAGGACATTTACTAATGTTGTAAAAGTATACTTAGGACATATTACAATCGTATTTTATATTTTATAAGCGGAGCGAGCGAAGCTCCCATGTGGTAACTCAAATGACACTCTGTTTACGGACTAAGGCTCTAGAACTACAAGACCGATTTTGATCATTATCTTTTTGAAATGACCATGACAATGTCTTCTGTGCATAGATACCAAAAAACATATACATTTGATTGCGCAAAGAATTATAAAAAATTAAATGGTATGGAGAAATACATTTATATATATACTAAACTCCGCTCCAATGTATACGCCCTAGTTTATAATTGACACATAGTCTTTAACTTAAATTTTGATTCTTAATTTAAATTTTTCCCACTCCTGTTCGGGCGGCGTCGGGCCGCATGACGATGCGTATGTAGCGTAGCAATGTTGCCATACGCACATCACTCATTCTCCTCTAATCATAGACAACACATTGTTTATGGCCAGCGCGCGGCCACGCGGTCGAACAAAACAGTCTCAATAAATCCGCCGCTCGAGCACTACGCCTGACTATTATTTCAACCTGTCGCGACCTCAAGGGTTGCACATATCGAAAATTGTCTCAAACAAAAGTTGTAGGGAAATTATAGGACTACAATTACGCAGTCACAAATTCACAGTTGTGCAGTAACCATTGAAATTGCTTGGAGTCTGTAGCGTTTAATTGTTATAATTTATGAATCGTGGTTATTAGAGCGAAGCGAGCGTAGCGAGCGAAGCTCTCATAAGGCGACTCCAATTAGAACTTTGTCACGGGCTAACTTGGTCATTCCTTGACCGATTTGAAAAATTTTTGATTTTGAGAGAATCTACATGAAAAAGTGAAGGTCGTGACGGAGCTTGATTTTAAATATTGTCAAAAATAAAATTTTTGGGGTCAAAAGAAAATTGTCGATGGGAATATCCATTATAAAAAAGTCACGCGCTTTTTTGAAAATTTTTTATTCGAAAATAATTAATCGAATTTTATTTTAAATTATTTAATTTGATATTAATTTAATACAATTTAACAATAATAAATCGTTTTTAACAATAAATAAAAATACAAAAAATAATTAGGTAAGTTTCACGCATAAAAATAGTAAAAAAAAACAAAATTCGCTCGAAGGTCACGTCACTTTTTTTCTTAGCGATTTATTCTAATTTCGATTTAATTTTCTAAATTAAGCATTAATTTTGAATAATTTATCAAGATTTTTATTTTTAAAAACCATCTCTATGGTCGTAGTTATAAAGAGAAAATAGCATTCATCCAAATTATAAAGTAGTTACCTTGTGATGAGCGAACATGTCTTTTACTATGGCTAAATCTGCTTATGTTTTTTTAACATCTAGAATAAGAGCAATGCCTCCCATAAGAAGGCGACAATTCGGTCGCAGGACAAATGACGCTTTACGGCAGCAGTTATCAAGGGCTAGACAACAGGAGGATTCACAAGCAGGAAATATAATGCATTCAGAAATGCTTTTGATCAATGAATTTTATGCTAAGATTCAATCTATTGGTTATATTCAATGTTCAAAATGCAAATCAATGTTACTATTGGAAGATTTTGAACAAGATTCATTGAATGAAAATTGTGTTCCTGAATTTTATATACAAAAATGAATTTCTCTTTTTGTATATAAAAGATTTCAAGAACCTCATTTTAGAAAATTATCCATTCGTTGAAAAGTTATGTTTTCAATTTCCCGATGAAATTCTCTTGTACATTAGTATTGAAGATATTTTAAGTACCTCATTTTAGAAAATTATCAAAATCTATCCCGTCGTTAAAAAGTTATGCTGTTGATTTCCGGATGAATTTTTTTTGTGCATTTGTATCAAAGAGATTTCAAATACCTCATTATAGAAAATTATCAAAATCTATCCCGTCGTTAAAAAGTTATTGTCACAGACTAAATTTTATTTAGAAAATTTTAGTAAATCGCTTCGCTCTAATATGTGCTGCAGCGAAGCAAAATGCGAGCGACTGCGGCGACCTAGTCTACATATACTAGCTAAATCGAGATTGTAATAAAAGCAAAATGCAAAAAATAATTTGCAAATAATATTAGATGTTTGCCATATGTAATATTATATTTTAACTTGCCACAATATTTATTTATCGTTTATTCGGAAAACCAACAGTACAATATATAAAAAAGAATAAACTTTATTTGTATTTTATCTATCATATACACACCAAAACGGATTATACAAAATTGAGGAAATAAATACAAAAAAAAATTTTCCTAATCTTTGATTTCACTTTATGTATGTGAAATAATAATTAAATTGATGATATTATGTGAAATCATCATGTAAATTAGGCGCAAGAAACATGGTTTACTCATAATTTGAACGTTTTCGTAGATCGGGTTTTTAATGTTTCCTAAAAATAAAGAGTTAATTACAATATGTCTTAGCTTTTTTTGTACTTTATTTAATTTTTTCATTTTTCATTCAAGAAGTCATTTTTTTTTTTTGTATATTGCGTTGCTTGCTTTTGGTCATTTTTTGTTTTATTCAATCTATATAGTTTCAATTTCTGTATATGTTATTTACTATAATAATTACCAGCAATGCTCATGCACAATGGATTTAAATAACAAATATTTTGGCGAAACTGTTGCTGTAACTTAGACTAAATCAACATACTGACTGTAATCGATATAATACCAAATCCGTAGCGCACATTTGTCCTAGGTTTAACAATAGTTAAACCTTGATCAGCTCAGTGTCGTTCGCGAGCTGATCATGACTTTGATCTAATTATTATTATCGGTATAGCTTCATTTTGGTCATGGTTGCATGGAATATTTTTAATAGTAAACTTAAAGGTTTAATTAAAAGACACGGCTTTTGGTTTATGTAATAACTAATTATGACGATAACAATAAAACGTATTGATAAATTGCATGTGCAAAGAAACGATAAACTGAAAAGGACCTTAATTAGAAATCACAAATCAAAACGGAAGTTATGGTGAATTAAGTTTATGTAACTCTAATTGATCATAAAGTTTCATTGTTTATTGTTGTAAGCAAAATAATATCATTTACATACCTCAGAATTCAGTAAAACAATGACTGCTGCACACACGCTGCGATTACACGCACGAGCACTATATTTTATATTTTTGTATTTTTTTAAACGAATATTTTATAATTATCAATATTTATTATTTAACATTCAATAAAAGTATCTCTAAACGTAAAAATGTTTTAACAGCCTTAATCAAGAACGTTACAAAAATAACAAGCACCACAGTGCATGCGCTAATAAACCAATCAAAAAATATTTAGTAAATCATATAAATAACAGCAAGGGTTTAAGTTTTATTAAATCAAATATTTAAGTGCAGGATTAAAAAATATTACATCCAGATTTTTTTCGTCTGGCAGAGTAATGCGAATTAATGTTTTATTAAGGAAACATCATTATTTATTTGATTAATTTATCGTTGGCTTGAATTAAACGAAAGACTCTATTAAGCGCAGGTCTGACTAAATTGTTGATGTCTACATCACGATAGGTTACCATCGACGGACGTCCAACGTCTCTCAAGTCTGTAATATTTCGTTTTTATCTTGTTCCTTAAATTATTCGACAGAATTGAGAAATGTTATGTTGTAATCGTACTGTTTTGTCTGCCGAGTAGGTAAATCTGTTATTTTTTCATTTCTGTCATATAACCAAAAATATGTAAACCATATTCAAATAGTTAAAGCGTATATTTTTTCAGCTTAGTAAAAGTAGACAAATAGAATAAATAATCGAAAATAGTAGACAATTATAATAGTAATTCATTATATGCTTAAAGTGAAGAAACTTTGTTTTCATTAACATATTAATAATATAATCATTAGTTTTGATTGAAGTGTGGTGTGTTTCCGAACTACAAATAATAAAATTGTGAAGTGACATTAGTGCAACATTTAATATAATCATGAGTGAAATTGCAAACCCTCAAGTAGCAGTCAAATCTGAAGAAAATGGCAACAAGGCAGGGATCAACGGGTAAGGTGAGTTTTTTTCGTATTAACAGAAAATTGATAGTTACTAATAACACCTTATTTTGTTAAAATTGCCATTATGTTATGCGGTCTTTTGTTTTGTTGTTAAATAATAGGTACTTTCTAAGTAACTTTTTTCTCAAAAAAACAAACCAACTGTAAAATAAATCTAAAATAAAAAAAATAATGTTTTATTTCTATATTTTTTTAAATAATAATCGTTTTATACATTTTAGATTGAAAAATTTATATTTATTTATTTACCTAAATTGAATTAGACGTAACTAATCGAAACTAAAATCGGACCATCCCTGGGAAATGCCTTATCATAACGCAAAAAAAAAACGAAACACTAAAGCCAGTACGGAATACCTAATGAGTGAATTTTAAACAAAATAATATACACTGAAGACAATCTCTTCTTTTTTTTTAAATACTTTGAAAACATTATTATAAAATATACAGGCGTAAGATTTCCGGACTTCTAACTCATTTGACCTTATGAATAAATGCGTTAGATCGATGCTAATCTTAAAAGTGACCACTAACTATAAGAAAATGAATGCATTGGGTGTGACTTTAGCAGCATAATAACGGGACTATGCATAATTCATTTAGCGTTGTATAAAAAGCAATAATGTTGTAAAAATGGTTTATTTTTAACAAAATTGTTTCCGATAATATCGTTGTATGATTAAATGAAGCATAGTTAAAAATGTTTTATTATTTGAATTTCATATGCTATATTTATTTTTTTAGGTATTTCTGCTATTCAAATGCTATCATCAGCATTGTGAAAACTATATCTACAAAAAATACACATTATTCCTGATTGAAAATCGATTTATTTCCATCCGGGGTTTGTTTTAAAACGACTTTTGTTATGATTTCATTACTATCTAAGAAAGACGCCCAAATGTAGACATTACATTGTAAAACATTGTAGAATGAAAAGTCATTTCATGAAACATTTTGCAAATTAGGTTCTTGTCGACACCACAATAATTAAATCAACTTTTTTACAAAGTTTTGTAATAGACTTTTTAGCAGACTTAAAAAAAAGGAGAATGTTCTTAATTCGATGTGTATTAAACTTCATTTAACACTTAAAGAAGCTTACTTTGAAGTTGATTATGCGATTTATTTTTTTTTCATGTGAACATTTTGAATATTTGTTTTGCGATTTCTTATATGTGCTTTTATTTAGTTAAGTAAGGTCTAGCCTAATGTATGAAAATAAATAAAAACTATGTTTTCCAATTGTGTAAGCTTTTTCGATTATATAAAATGAAAAATATAAATTTAATGATTTATATTAATACGTTTATTACGTATAAAATATAAATGTAAATTATAAAAATTAAAGAAACTACCTAAAACCCTGTAAATAACCCAACAAACAAAAAACTAAGAAAATTTCTTTTTTTCTCATATTTTTATATGATTTCCTACTCATAATAGGAAACACAAATAGGCTACTATATCTTTACAAAATGCATTGGGTCATCCTTTGTAATTTTTGATTATTTAGATATGTACCCTTTGATAGTTTAAAATGTGTGGCGCTTAGACCTTTTATAACTTATAATTTTTAAATAAAATTGTTCTTTATATGTATACAAAAAAATAATGTTCAATTATAACTATACATTAATTTCATTTTTTTTTTAAATAGTTCAAAAACTTAACTTTAGTTTTGTTTAATTTAACAACAATAAATGAAAAACGTAAATAGTTTATTTTGGCACTAGACCCACTTGATAGGGACATTTTTTTATGCTTAAACTACTACATAAAAAAATAATTTCAATGATTATATGCAAACGAACTAAATTATAAAATAGTTCGAATATAATATTCTTCTAGTGAATATGACATATTAATTTTAAAGCTACGATTACAAATAATATGAATATGATGATAGCATTTGTATAGCAGAAATACTTAAAAAAATAAATTCTTTTTTTTATTATTATTTTTATGGACATGAGGAGAGAATGTACGAGAAAAAGGAAAAGTTTATGAAAAATTCCGTGGAAAGAGTTCCGTTGTCTGAAATTGTGAATACAATGATTGGATTATCAGTCAAATTCCTTCTCTGCATCACGTATTTTTATATATCTATCGCCGGCCTAGGATTGGAGCTGATGGGTCAATGCATGGAACGTTCATCGTATAAATCTAAAATCCCTTTCGGCACGCCGGAAGGCAGAGGTAGATTTCACAGGATCATAGTAGGGGATAGACGAACCCCAATTGTACGCACTTGTATCAAATGTTTTACAAAGATTTTACGTTTTATTTAAGCTGCAATAGCAAGCACATTAAGACGTTAGGTATTAAGCGTATGAAAACGAAGAACAGTAATCAAATTGTGATATTATGTACCTTTCAAATTAAGGAATTTAACACTTCGGAAACTCTAATTGTATATGCCTTCACAACGCATCTCCATTTTATGTTCCTCAGAACGAGCATTATTAATTTGCACTGAATATGGTAACAAATACATTTTTTATGAACTGAGTCCTTCAAATTGTCATAATTATATAATCAACACTTTTATGTATGTGCGAAATACATTCAGGTTGAAATCGTCCCCATGGCGAGGAAGATAATATTATTGTAGAATGTTTTTATTACGTTTACAAACAAAGTTAGCTCAGGTAGTTAATATTGCAATAAACTGTCGTCTTTGGTAATCAGCTGATATGTGTCGTCGTTGACGAGCAAGGTTTATAAATACTCGGGTTGAGAGATTTGATCAATAATATGTTTCTAATAAAGATATATGTTATGTACATATATGTTAACACATAATAGTAATGCAGTAATAATTTTGAAAGGAATATATTTTTTTAATTATAAAAATTTATATGAACATTCAACACTTAAATTAATTCGAATACGTGTGAAATTTCCCACCGCCTTCCTAACTGAAAAACGGTCAACTTATAGTTTTTCGACAATATATTATTATTAATTACAATATTTTAGAGCTAGCTTAAATGGTATTGCTGTTATTGGCAAGTAGCATGATAGTTATGAATCTAAATTTGAAGATCATGGTCTTCGTTTATAAGAAGGCAGTAAATGTAGATTTGCGTGAAAAATGTTGGTTTCTTTCCGACTGAGGCTATTTACTTTAGAGGTAATATTTCAAAAAAGGCAGTTTCATTAAATTTGGCATGGGTAAAGTCTTACGAGAATTGTCTCTAAGTGGATCTCATTTTAGTTTTAACAATAATTCTGTAAAACTTCAAAGACACTAATATCTACCAACCTTTTTAAACTGTGGCTAGTTCGGTTTTAAGAGCTTAATAAGGGTCCTACAGTGAAGCGCCATATTTATGGATAAGTTTTAGGTCCTTATCTAAGGAATAATATAAAATTTAAATGAATTCGATATCTTATATACTAAGAAATTTATAGCCAAATTTCACTTTTTCGACGCCCCCCCACTCCATTTCCGCCACCCTTCGTCTGATTTTGACCATTGATCAAGATTTTGTGCCCTTAAATTTTATAAATCAATTTGAAAGTGACTGATGCAAAATTACGAAAGTCATCGTATCCACAAGAAAGTGATATTGATAGCTAGATTAAACTTAAGTATAAAGTTTTTAACTGAGGCTGGTTTTGGGTTCTAGGGATATGAAGATATGTCTAAATTTTCCGGAAGTCATAATATGGTACCCATTACAAAAAAGGTAGCTTTTCTAATGACCTCTACCTAAAATTAAGTTGGTACTTAACCTCAAAATTACACTGAAAAAATATTTAAGGAAAACATTTGGTTGTTTAAAAATTTGCACCCGCAGCAAGAAATTTGCTAATCGAACGTCAAAGTAAGCAAATCGTATAGTTTTACTTACACACTAATTATTGTTAAATATTTTTTGGTTAGATTAATTATGTTTCGTGTTATGGCAGAAAGAGATGTAGTTAAAAAATATTTTGCTATGATTACAAAACAAAATGGCGTCGTAGATATACGGCTGACGAAATAAAACGACGTTACCTGAAAATTTGGTAGAAGCAACCATAATATTTTGTTTTTTTACTATTTTATTTTGCTGATTTAAATTAAAAAGGACGTTGTGAATGAATCGTGAAATTTGCAGTTTGCAAAAATTATTGTAGCGATAGTCAGATATTATATTAAGGCAACCAAAAATGTTGGTACTTACATTGAGAAAATTATGGTACTTGCAACCAAGTAAGTTTAACAATAATCGATATGTATCTCCAACAAAAAATATTACTGTCATATCAACCATATTTTATGGTGGTTAATACCATACTTTTGCTGTCATTACAATATATTTTTTTTCAGTGTAAGTATGAAATTGTATGTTTTGTCCTTTCTTATAATTAAATTCACTATTTTTACTTAATATGTGTATGTAATTTTTATAATGAACTATATAATAAAAGTACCCAGTGTTAGTATTTCTTACCATACTTTTGTTTTCTTTGTATGTTCTTTACTTTTCGTAAGACGCACAGATAAATGAGTGATAGTTGAAAGCTTTCATAAAATACAGCGTTGTATTCAAACCAGCTTGCATCGAAGTCAAGTGATGGCCATTTATGAGTTTCGGTTTTAATTTTTTAATAAACGTTCTGGCTCTATAATTTATTTGAATTATTTCAATCTCTGTAAAAATATTAAAAAGTTGATTTGAAATCGGTATTTATTTTATTATACCGCATTGTTTCTAAACGTCGATACTGTCAACGCATTAACCACTAGACTACCACAATCAACCAGCGTGCATTGAACACAAACGATGCAACTATAGGTACGTGCGCTTGGGTATTAATTTTCTGTTAAACATCCTAGCTATATTTTTGTTTGAAAAATTTCCTTCTCTATAAAAATATAAAAAGTTGATTCGAAATCGGTTTATATTTTATTATACCGCTGCCACTATATACCAAATCTCACACTCCTCTGTGTGAGTAATCTTAAAAAGGGTACAAAGTTTTCTCTTCGCGTATTACTATATAATTACATCCGTCCGTATTCATCATATAATTATACTACTTCATAAAATAATGTATTGTTTATTATAAAATGAATTGGATAGGACCCGTCGACAGTCCGTAAAGAACGGACCCTTATTATAATTAGAAATATACACCGTACTAAGACAACCTCAAATTGGATGCGAAATTAGTCTAAATTTACATAATTTTTCTAATACACATAATTTTTTTATTTTTTTTTTTTAATCTTAAAATATTAAAAAGAATTCGAATTTCCCAAGTGTCATTATACTGTCAGTCTTTTATACAATGTAAACCGCCTATTATAAGGTAAAACATCATCTAAATACCGTATTTAAGAAATACATTATACATTTTTACTTCATATAATATACTACATACTTGCCGAAAGCACATATTTTTTGTGAAATTCTTATACGTGTCGTAAGTGATCGAATTTTTGTGCATAAGTATACTCGTGAGATGAGCACCTGAGTACATAAAGCAGGTCAATAAAGCTACAGTCAGAAATAATATTATTACCAAGTGTGGTAAGCATGTCAAATATGGTTAATATTGAATGTATAGGCATGTTTGTACCTGTACAAGCACTAAATCATATGGTTTGTGACGTCACGACGTAAACACAGTTCCTACTACCTCGTTGCCATCGTTATGCTACAGTCTAGAGTCTAGACTGAATGAACAATTGGTCTAGTAGACCAATTGTTCAGGAGTCAAAATTTCGAACATACTTAACCTTGTCGACAGTGCTGTCGACAACTAATGATGACCTGGTTCGGTAGAATCAATAGACGTAAGCGAGACCACTGGGTCCGAAAGCAAGAGTTCATACCACCAATGTGTCCCCGAGCATTTTGCCTACGTCTGGTTCAGGACTTCCTAGATTTTATTCCAGGCGTATATTTTATTCCATTCTGAGAACAGCAATTCAACGTTCAACGTTGTCTCAGTACTGTTTGTCCTGATTGAAACTGATAAGCTAATAAGCAAAGAGTCTCTCATATAGCATGACTTTAAAGTTCTTTAAACGTGTTTTCCTTTTTTTGAAGCCCACAAGCGAATGACGGAAACGAAATCGAAGGAGATAATTATTAATTTTTAATAATAGCAATGATTAGCAATAATAATTTTAATACATTGTATTAATAAATCGTTTTATATATTTGTTTAATAAAAACAAAATAGTAGATTGAATATTCGATCCATATTTATATTCTAAAATGGCTTCAATTCGTATATTTTAAACAATAAGAGAAAGAAACGGAAAAATAATGTCATGACATTTGAATTTAATCACTTATCAAAAATATGTTTAAAAATATTACAAACCTGTTTTTTTACCTGTGCTAGGTGACTACTCGTGCCTAAAATAACATCTCCTAGTTACCAAAATTATCATAGATACGAGAGGTAGAATAAATCTAAACGGGTAAAGAAATATATAGTAGGTAACCTTAGGAACAGCATCGACTTTAAAATAATAATATCTCGTCTGTCATAGTTCAACATCAAATATAAAAAATAAGAAAATGATGAACGACATGGAAGTAGACTTCAAAGATGGAGGAGTACTGAAAGAAAGCGTAGAAGAGATAGTGGATGAATCTGACATACTTAAAATGAAAGATCAAACTGTTGAAGTGGAAGATGTAGGCCAGGCACTCATTAACAGCCTGCCCAAGGAGATTCTACTTCTAATATTTTCGTACAGCGATCACGACTCCATTTGGAATTCACTCCGTGGAGTTTGCAAACTGTGGAATATTTTAGCGGGCGACTGCAGCCTCTGGAAGAATATAGTCATAAAGCCTTCTACCGGAAACACACTCAGCGTAAAAATCCTTCTCGGCAATTCCAAGCTGCTTAAATCTTTGAGCATTGTCGAACGAAACGACGCGTCAGAGTTATTGAAACAAGTAAAAAAATTACACTTACTCGTATAGACAATATGCATGTTCGTGTAGTCCAACAACTGTTTTTTAATTGTTTTTTTAACTGTTTTTTCAACTGATAGATAATTAAACATTCTTAAAAAATAATACAATGAACTTTACCCTACAATATTTAGTTAACGAAAACGTTACATGATCTCAATGAGAGAAAATGACGTAAAAATAAAATCGTATTATCGGTATAATTATTATAAGCATAGAGTGATCGATATATGCTGAAAGCTGATGCTGTTTAGGTATTTAATTTTAGTTTTTTTATATGGTATATAAGCGGTAACACGAACTACAAATATTCCTAGTTGCAGTTTGTTATGCTTCAAAAACCACATTCAAGTATATATTTCAAATATTTAATAATCTATAAAATCTTTCAAATATATATATAATCTATAATAATCTATAATCTTTAATAATCTATATCCGCGTTTGTCTGTTGGTTCGTTTAGTTCTACTAAAACAATGGATTTTGATACGGTTTTTACCATTATTTAGAGAATTTCATTATCTTATAATTATAATAAAATAGTAGAAAATCTCAATATTTTGAATTAAAGTCTTAAAAAGACGCTTTTAGGGTGCTTAAATGGCTTAGCTGACTAAACAATTAATCAATTAATCAATCAATTGGAGATTAATCAATTTGATGCACTACAGAATTGTAGGTTTTAAAAGTGTCTACAGAAAAGTCTGGTATAAGATAAGATCATTTATTTCCGAGAGATAGAAAAATGTATCTCATCTCATCTCCGCCGCCGTACGAATATAATCACAAGAACGCCTTTATTGGTGTGTGTTTTTATTATTTTTTAAATTGCTGATTATAAAAAATGATGATGATTGCTGATAATAGAAAAAATCGCTAACAGAAAACAAAAAGTCTCTTTTACATTTTACAGAATCTATACGTATATTTATACAGACCCTATGTAATTTAAAAAATATATACAGCTTACCTGATTGTATGAAAGAATGGCTGATCACAACGAATTGCTTAAATTTAAAAGGCCATAATACTATAGTTTAGAGAATAAATACTACAAAAAACCTTCTGGCCATCGGCCCATCTGAGGATAAGCTATCAAGAAAATTATAAATATTAATTTTGATAATTCCGAATGTTCTCATGAAATTTTTTAACAGGTGTCAAGAACCAACCCCCTAATTGAGTCGCTAAAGTTGGTACGTTGTCGTGGTACCATCCTATCCGTACCTTTATGCAACCTGCTCCTACGCTGTCCGCGTTTGGTGTCCATCTACATGCCAAACACACCATTCAGATCGCGGAAGTTCTTCAAATTGCTGGCGATGCCAAAAAAATGTAATTTTTCCGCGGCATATCCGCTTTTTTTAGATTTACTAAAATAACCTAATAAAAACCGGTCAAGATCGAGTCGGGCTCGCTAAATCAGGGTTCCATACCAGAATATTATGAACAAACAGTCGATCGACCTAATTTTAGTAGATATATTTAAATAATTACTGCTATAGGGCGAAATACGGCTCACGGCGCAATTTATATATGTAGAGCGGGCTAGCTCCAAAAGTATTAATTAAAATGAAATGCATAAAGGACAACTTTGATCTACATTCATTAAAGGTAACGAATGCATTTACTTTCATAAGAATTCATTTTCAAGAATTGATGTCTTCATACGTGAAGTACCATTAAGATTGTTCCTAGCCTTTTCTTTTTAAGATCTACAGTTATTTGTTCTTTACTGCGTATTTTAGTGACTTTTATTTTTTCAACAATTACTATGATATTGTCAAGAAAAATAGCAGTTTTCTTATTATTTATGACTCAACACCTACTAACCCAATTTATCTCTAAATTTTACCATTAGAAACCTTCCATGGGTGGGGGGGGGTAGTGTATATTTTGTTCTGTCATTTTGAGCAATATCTTTTTAGCCAATTATATTTTTGCAATCCTTAAAGCAGATTCTCTACACGATGCCAATAATGATTATTTTAATTTTTAGGCTCAGTTTATAAAAACTGAGCCTAAAAATTAAAACTAAGTTAAACTAGTATAAACTAAGTTTTAGACGGACGCAAGAGTGATCTTATAAGTGTTCTATTTTTCCTCTCAAGCTTCTGAAAGCTCGAGATATGGAACATGGCTAGGCCCGAAGGGCTATAACATAAGTATGAGACGTCGAATACTCGTGACGGTGAGATCCGATGGTTTGACAGATGAGAGATCAAAGGCTAGGACCGTTGCCCTGTGGTTTGAGCAGCTAGTTAAAATTTAACACTACTAACCTATAGGCATTAAATATTGCAAAGTAACTAGACAGTATGGATCATCGATGGTCAGACACTTTTCTAGACCTGCTCGACCGACAACAAATCATTTCGTTGTGAATTGGGGTTTAATATTTAATATAAAATTGGTTGTAATATAATGCGCAATAACTCTTAGAAATTAGGCTCTAACTTCATTAGCAGAAATCCGTGAATTAATTAGACAAAATTAATATAAACTTAATATGCAATAGTTAAGGTGTAAAAACTATAAATATGTGTAAAAACTAAATTTCCTACACTGCTACCAATCTTAGCAAAACAATTATTATTCTAGAAGATCAGAATGAGAAAAAATATCTCGTAAAGTCGGCATAACTCACTAATAAAATCACGCACCTTTAACGTGTGAAAATAAAGATTTTCTAATTATTTTAAAAAATAAAAACAGAGGATTCTATGGACGGATAGTATGAAAAATGACGGAATATCAACATAATCATTGTTTGGGTGCTTTCGGTTACAACAGTGACTAGCATCTGTTGATATTTCTTCAAACCGTTATTTTTAAGGTACGCTATATTACATTTCTAATATTGCCGGGTATTTTCATTTAGGTGAGAACTTATTAGATTATGTGTAATCCAATTTTGATGTCTCCGGCATGCTTATATATTTGCTCTTGGTACCCTTTGAGTCGACGTTTTCTTTTACTCTCAACGCGATACATAAAATATAAATTGTGATTATAACTGATTTTAAACTTTCACGGTCGCTCTTCCTTAATATCTATATCATATAATTTTACCAATTTTTAAATACCGTGTACCTATACAAAAACCGTACGACACAGCGCACCAGTTCCCGTTAATATTGCCGCAGACGCGTGTTTGCGTGTCCCCCGAGACGGGACTGATTCTTATACACCGTGTCCCAAGACCGTTTCCGATAAAATACAAAAAATCATCATGGTTACCGAGAAAAAATATGTAAACTTCGCGTGAAAATAGTAAAAGGGTATTGTAATAATTGCCTTTGGTGTAAGTGCTCAGCTGTCGCCGTACGCCGTAACAGAATCATTTGTTTTTTTCGCATTTTTTTATATTATTTCAAATTCATAATAGATTAAATAAACCCTCCCTCTGTATTAAGGAATGGTCTTAGGTCTTGGGTGGGTACACGGTATATAAAAATCCTTTTAAATATATGTTTATAACAATAATATTGTCAAAAATCAGGACAAATGATGCATTAATGAAAAAAACACCATTGAATTTGAGTTTGAATGGCGACTTGTTTGTTTTTGTACTTTGCTGCTCAACCTGCAACCTTGATTTATAACCTCTGCCTAGACTCTACAGTCTGCCTAAAACAAATGTAAAATTGAAACAACACAGACACATCACACACACGCGCCACATACATAAACACCCACATACAAACGCGCGTTCGCGCAAACATGTCACTGCCACAAATGGCACCACACTCCACACAGTACTTAACTATGATTATTATTTAACTATGATTTATTAGTTTGTTGTTATCAACCATATTCATGTTTGGTACATTTTTTTGACCACGTAGTGTTAGAGAATTGTCTTCCTGTATCGCTGTTATGTATTTTAAAAATAAATAAAATAAAATAAATAAATAAAATTATATTATTATTAATTAAATTATTTTTTTTAAATAATTGCTATAACCTAGGTCAATTACAATTATTTTGGGCCCTACTCAACTAGGCCGAAATGCCTGTTCTAGAGTCAGCGGAGATGGTGGTAATGAAGCGTTAAAAATGGGTTGACCATTTGCGGATTCGAACCCGCTGCCTTTGGGTCAATAGTCCAACGCCTTAATCACTAGACTACCATCTCAACGGAAGAATGTATAGAAAAACGATCGGGTTTGCTACCTCTTAATATTTGAAATTGTCATATTACTCTAATGTGTTCACTAACGGCCAATCATTTCCACACTCAGGCGTGCTCCGCAAGAGATTACAGAACTTCAAACTGACCAACAATCTACAATATACGGGGCCGATAAACGGAAAGCAGTTGGCCACACTCCTGACGACTTGGAAGAGGAACAACGTTAGCCCTCTTGAGGGCAACATCGTCAAGAACGGATCCAGGATATTGATGTCCGAGATTGTTAGAGAGATTGACGAAACGGAGAACTCTGTCCAGAGAGCTCTGCGTCGGCTGTTCCGCTGACTAATAGAATGAAGAGCTAACAAAATTCACAGTCGCTTCTTCTATTTCTCCAGGCATTTTTTCTAATATTTCTACAAGGTGTTTTTATCCTACGTTTATATTTTGAGTTTGTGAATTGAAGCCAAATTGGCACATGTATACATTGTATATTATTGTTATTATTGTTGTTATTATTGTGCATTATTATTGTATTGTATTGTGTATGTGTACATTTATTGGCATTGTATATATTGTCCTGAATTAAACAATTACTATACATTTTCTAACAAAATTTTCATACAATGAAGCACTCAATAACCAACATCACGTAATTATTGTTCTAGTCGATTTAAGCGTTTGATACTCTAAATCATAATCAACTTGTTGAATCTCTTGAATCTGCGGAGATAAGACATAAATATAAGGCACTATCAGAAAACTATCCCAAAAATAGAACGATGAAAGTCCGAACCAACAACTGCACCAGCAATGATGTAAAGTTGAGCAGCGGCACATATCAGGGATCTTTAATAGGATCAACTCCGTATATTATTTATAGTAACTCGATGGTAGAAACCTAAATATAGTTCATTCCGCCAATTTCCAGACGATACTGCGTTGGTAGTATCTCATAAGGACCTTTCGGTAGCGACTGATCAAATGAATTTTGATTTTTCTCAACTAGTTCGATGGTATCACGACAATGGCCTTATAATAAACCTCTAGAAAAGAAAAGTTTTGTATATGACATCTCCCTACTTATGAAGAGGTGAGGTCAAAATCAAGGCCCACACATACGCATGTCTTGATTCCGATACGCAACATTGTATGTCCGTTTCTTTCAACTGTCCAATCATAAATACCTTCGTTTAACACTTGATAAGCATTTCAATTGGGGGACTCATATAAAAATACTAAGTGATAAATTAAGGTACTTCCTAAAAATATTATTTTACATTAAAAACATTCTGCCATATATATATAAAAAAACTGTTTATATAACCCCCATTGACTCTATTTTAGCATATGGGGTAAGAGTATGGGAACTCACTTTTGATACCTACATCTCTAAAATCGACAACTTACAAAAGAGGCTACTAAAGCAAATTCTACCAACGTATATTAGATCTGAGTGTAAAGAAAACGAGCCTCAATTATTTATTTAGTCCTGCCAGTGAAGCAAATGAATGCACACCGAATCCTGATCGATCACTACTCAGACGCCTCATGTAAGGATCCCGTAGTTCATGCTTACACCACAAGGCAAGCACAAAGACGCACATTGAAGGTTGCTCGTATTAACAATTACTACGGATCACGTGCTTTACGATACTTAATCCCTAAACTATTTAATGAGTTACAATATGACATCAAAACCTTTAAAAACAAGAAAAAAATATATATTTTTCTTATTTTTAAAGGTTTTGACCTAGATAACTACGGAAAAGGCACCAGCCTTAGTGGGGTTATGAATATGGTGCATTACCCAAATAAAAAAAAAAACCTTTTAAGAGGATTATAAATACATCTGAACATATCATTTCTATAGACATTAAAAGGCTGAACAGGTGTGATAAAAACATTATTGACATGAATAGTATTTAAAACATATAATGGTATTATATTTACGCTAACCCCCCCCCCCCCCCCCCCTTCCCCTCCTCTTTTGTTTAAACCTATTTTATCCAAAGCCGATAACCGATTTAATAACATGGTTGCGAGTAGTTTATACATATGTCCTATATCCAAAAGTATTTATTTATGTGACACGCTATAGGTAGTGGACAAATTTGGTTTAGACTAAATGCTTAAGGTACCTTGCATATTTACTTTGATAAGTAAAGAAAAGTACCGGATTGTTCTTCGTAATTGATGACTTTTGTGCAGACACTGTTATTATTTTTTATATTACTGTAGGTCATCATTATAAAATAAAATATGTTGTTAATAGTTTCTTTTTTTGTAGACCTTTTTAAGATTCAGTGGTACATTTTTTTAAATTATCTCTTATCAGCATAAGCCAAAAATAGGTGTTGTATAGCATTTATTTTTTGTGAGACTGTAAAAAAAAATGATTTGGCCCTTTTTTTTGACAAGAAATATCAACAAAACTAACCCTGATAAATTCGAACTTCAGCTTTAGAAAATTTACATGGCGCGGTGTGATTTGAGCTGTAACCAATAACCAAATAATAACTAATTCAAGAAAAATATTGAAAAATATATTTTCAGAATACTGAATTCAAAAAGGTACCATACAATATCAATTTTTTTTTTTGGAGGGGATTAAAAAAGCATGAAAATAAATATCACTTGTGGCGAAAACCTTAAACCATAATAATATCATCATTATGTATATATTGTGGATTATTATGTGCTTATGTTTGACATTATTGGACGTTTTTTTTTATTGAATCCAAAATATAGATGTGAAATAGTATAAAAAAGTTATATATTAATTATTTACTATAATACAATAAAATAGTTAAACTTATTTTAAGCTATATCGTCCAAAGCAAAACAGATACAGCTGCTGGGCTGGATTTTATTACCCTATCAGACAAGGTCTATTCTGAGGTAATACCTGCTCGAATTATGTAATACGGCTGTTTTTTTTACGTTTGTTCTATTATTTCCATAATTAGTGTAAATATAATATATAATATAATATAATATAAATATTGTATAGAGACGTTAGTCAAAGTCTGTATTCATATGTGGCTGTATATTTTTCGTCTAAATACCTAGTATGATATTTGTGTAATAATATGATTGTGTAACAACCTGAGAGTCCCTATGAAAGTATGTCATAATAATATTTTGAAAGACGCGAAGAGTTGCTCAGATGGATGGCATAGCAGTATGGATTTTCATTGATAACTCGGATAACGGCTTTTCGCACAATTGTCAAATTTGTCAAATTCCTACTCCGTAGAATAAGAGAAAGTGTTTCTAATTCAGCTTGCAAGATTTGACCTAAATCGATATACAAACATTGCGGCGGTGTTTTAACTAGTGTATTAAAAATATGAAAAAACCATTCAGCAAAAAAGTAAAAAAGGCAATTGTAAAATAGTAACGGTATACTGGGTATATTGAACCTAATACGTCAAAGATTCAGTTTTATTTATTGACCTTTATACAACAGATAAGTAGGTGATTTATCTTAAAATGAGGTAAATGGGGAATGGCGCGTTGGGCCATAAGACATAAAATTGTATGGAGTCCCCAAAATGCTTCCTGGTCATGAATAAACTCTATTTGATTCTTATATCATTACGATCGCATATGTATGTCAACGCTTAGTAAAGTGTTTGTACAGGTCACGACAATGTAGGTACATATACAATTTTTGGTCAACGATCTGTAAATTCTTAAGTACCAAAATTTCCTCCCGAATTTTCTATATGCTAAAGATCTTTTAGAGTATACTGCTCGTTAACAGACGAACCTCAAGCAAAATGGGTTTAGATCAGCCTAATGGTCGGCAAACGGGACGGGATGTTCGCTTATTATGCATGTTTTTGAGGTCTACTGCCAAGATAGCTTTTCATACCAGACATATATAAAAAATATAATTAGATTAACTGAACGTTTTTCTAGAAAACCTTTAAGCTGGTTTTTTAAATAAATAATCATATGTTTACATAATAAATATTGAAATTGGTAAGTTTTATTTTTTAAAATTCTCATAAACCAAACTACATATGTGACGTGAGCCTAATTTATACATAGAAATGTCCGCAATAAAATTCTAAAGAAAACCTTAAACTTAGATTTTTTTAAATTAACTTATATTTTAAATATAAATAAAAAACTGTCAAATGTTCATTTTTTGATGTTGTCGACGGACGCTCAAAGTGCACGTGGCCGACACCATTTGCAAAGGCTGAACTTCAAGGTCACCTCACGATATACTGGCTCTAAAACATAATTTTTAACGAATTCTACATCATATGCTTAAATTTTTTATAAAATAAATTGATCTAGGTCAAGAAATTAATAATTTTGCCCCTCTATGCTTAATTACACATAAAAAGTAGTTTTTTGTTAACCCTAATAGACGTTTACAAATTTAGGGCTGATTTTTTTAAATATAATTTCTTACCAAGAATAAGTTATCCTAACGTCTAACAGTAATCTTAAGTCTTCGGGAAGAGTCTTGGGACACTCAGTATATAAATAATCAAAGTTTAAATTAGTGTATTTCATATTGTTTTATTTTGTAATTTTCTTTAAATTTAATTAATTCTATTTAATAATTAATAACTTTATTATTTTTTATTAATTCGTTTAATATTTTTTAACATTAATCTTCTTTAACACAAACTTTCTTTATTAGTTAGTTGGGCTACTCTAACTTAAGAATGTTAAGTAATTCAATTTATATTGTATTTACTTCATTACCTGTGTGTGTGTGTTTATTTTTTTCTATTACGTTTCGTTTGTATTAATTGTAACTGGCCAGTAATAAATAATACGTTCAAACAGCCGTAATGTCATATTTTTGAAATTAGGTTATGTTATATGAGTGATCTATCGAACCGTCGAAGTTTCATCTATTAATACTAATAATTTGTTGAATTAAATGTTTTATATCTGTATTATCCGGACAGACTCCGATGTGATCTAAACGGCTGTGGCTATTTTTCTTGAGCAACAATCTACACACAAAAATCAACTATTTTGCATATTGTAGTTTCCTATACATTGTATGTATAGACGCTAAAAGCAGTCGACGGTTAAGTAAACAAAATACAATTTTATAAAGCACAAAATACATGTATTGTCTCCCTCAGATACCTACTCATTATCTATTCAAGAAAGTACAGCTCATATCAAAGCAGTGCTTACCATTTCAGTAAATGTTCCGCAGGTAGCGCTCCTAACAAACTCGAGTGGTAAGTAGTTGCCTACAAAGCGTAACATGCCAACAGCGTAACGATTCGTTAGACGCTTTTTGACCTTGTCGATCGGAAGTTGGCACCGCAATGTCTGTGTCTATCTGACTGGCCGCCCTAACCCCCTTACCCCCTACTCTCTCCACCCCCGCGCCCACACGTCCTTCCCATTCCCTATCCCTCCGCTTCAAGTCTTTATGCTAGCGATGCTGCTATGACGTCAGAAGACATCCGTCGCCTATGAACGATATCAAACAAAACGCTCACAGATAAATCACTTTCTTCCTGGTCTCATTCTTGAATGCGATTGGTTTTTTCGGGGAACTTATATGTAAAAAAAAAGAAACCGTACATTTTGCACTTCAAACTAGTCACTACAAAAGTGAAATTCACGCAAAATCTACTTACACACTAAGTAGGAAAAAGGTTGCTATCATTATTCATTTCTATGTTAAGCGTTTTCGCTCACAACAGACTCTCGATTGCTCAGTTGATATTTTCGGCATGATTATCAATTAAAATACACAAACACGAATGCGAGTACGTTATACATATTTAAACACCCAAGCTGCATGTAACCATTGCCGCAACGATGACTCCCAGCGCCCCGCTTGAACTCAACGGGGTGCAGCGTTTCGCTACACGTTCAGTCGCTTGAATCCAATTCAATGAAGTGAAGAGGTTTCACTTCAGACATGATTTAAAGTGCATGAAATCTTTTAATCTTCGCTCCATTTTTCGATTACATACAAGACTTAGAAAATAATTAGTAGAGTTTAGTGATGTTACTTTTAACTGTTGATATTTCGGTAGTTTTCGGTTTTTTCCATGGTCTATTCTATGCTATGTATGATGTTCTCTCTTTGAAAAAGACACTTTAGCAATTAGTCTGGATTTGTCCAGTTGTTTTCACGTGCAATTACGGCAACGTGCATATACACCGAATGACTTTAAATTTTACACATTTTTGGAAGCGGTTTTTGACCTGATATGCATTAATCTATACGTCGCCTTGATCGAATACTCATCTTCAAAGACTATAACATATTATAAATGGTTTTCTTATATAAAGAGGCAATTATTAAACAAATCTACAGCTAATTCGAAACCCAAATCGTATAAAAAATTTAAAAAAAATAAAACTATAAATTCTAACAGATAAAAAAACTTACTATATTATATAGTCATATTAAGTGAAAAATCAATAAATGAAATTTCTAAACTCAAGACAGATTCCAATCTCAAAGCGAAAGACAGTACGAGACTGGAAAAGGAAAAGTTAGAATTTCTTTATTTAGTAACCGACATTTATTAATTGGAATCAAAATAAAAAAATAGTTTCGGAGGAGAGGTTGGTATTTGTTTATTAAATAACTGATGTTTATTAATTAGAATCAAAATGAATTAAATACCTAAATAATATTTCAGTTTATTTAAATTTCAATCTTATTATAAGTGTTTGAATAAAGTATTTCGTATGAAATTTTATTGCAAATCACATAGGTATTCTAAGATATATATTATATACTCCACTATACTGACGAAAAGTCGATGTTTTGCAGCGGTTAGCGGTTTGTTTACTCTAAAATTGTGACTTGAATTGAATAAAAATTGTCAAACAAAACCGGTATTTTTTTTATATGTTCAGACATATATTATAACATTTTTCTAACTGATTTTATTTAGAAGTGTAACATCTATGACATCTGTGTCATCTGTGTATGTGTGTGTGTGTGACATAAAACAACATAAATTGGAAAAATAACCGTTTTTTATTGCTTTTTTTTTGACAGCCTTTAGTTGTATAATTTGTTTTTATTAACCGCAGATGTACTCGTAAAATTCTTATTTCTTTAGTCGGCGTGCATAAATTATCCAGGCAAATACGTAGAAATTGTAATTATTGTTTTGAGTTAATATTATTATTAATTAAATCTAAATAATATTACTAACTATGTTAGATAATGAATATTTTTTTATTTATGTGTTTGATACAAGTGAGATCGTATAATAGGAAAACATGATTGATGTTGATTTTGTATGTGTGAGTGAGTTTACTCTACTTATTCACTATTCCGACCCAGTTTATATTGTAGTTTAAATTCTTGTTTCATTTTCCTACTTTCCAATCGTTATTTATATTATTGTAAATTTTAGCCAGAAATATAATATATCGTACAAAACGATATCTGCTTCATTAGCTTTTGGTATAAGCACATTTTGGTTAGAATTGGCTCTACTATGACATACTAGCCTAAAAAATGCTTATTTGCAAATCGTTGGAGAATAGTCTTTATGTACATTTGCCTCACATCTGAGTGTTCATGTTTATAAATAATATTTCAGTATTTAAAACCCTAACAATTGCTTTTTGTACAGTCACCAAACGGTTAAAAACTGCACGACTTGCTCCGCCCCAATCCGATATACCATAGGTCAAAACCATTTCGGATACGGCTTGGTAAATTTAAAAACAGCCAGTATATGTTGAGTAGAATTAGAACAAGAGTACTGCTTTGTGGGACCCCGAATTGTTTGAGGATCACTTTTGTGCGATCCTAATTCTACCATTTGTGTACTGTTCCCTAGAAAACTCTTAAAGCTTTCTTAAACCTCTAACAATTACAACATCAAGCTTTTGTAGTAATATTTTATGTGACTTTACTTTTATTTAATTGACTCTTGAAATATTTGCGGAACCTTCATCGCTTCATCAGCGAGCAGAAATACTTTTTTTATGGACTACCGTTTAGAAGCTACTGGCCTTGACAAGGACAGAAAAACTGATTCCGTTTTGTTTAATTTTGGTCCACAACCCTAAAAACCGGTTACCGCTGGTTACCAATGTAAACAGCGCTCCTCAACATTTCGCTGTAGATGGTTTTGTTTATCCAGCGTCGTAGTGATAGTCCACCAGGATCTATGTAAATTAAAGTCAATTTATTAACATATTATCCTAATATATACAAAAATTACGAATAATTACCATTATATTAGCGATACATTTTGACTTCGTCATCAACGCCTACAGTATGCTAAACAGACTGTGACATTTGCATAACCTACAAAAGTGGAAGTGTCTAACGTCATGCAATAACTGTAAAAATCTAGATTTTCAGATGTTAACATTAGCCTTTACTACAAAATAAACATTCAGCACTCACAGCTGAAAAAATATTGGCTTTGGTGCATGCATAAGATAATCGCAGAAACCGAAAGTAATGGTTGTATCAAAAAAAATATATAATTTTACCTAAAAATGTTTATTGTTGGAACCACTTTATATGCTTAAAATCACTACTACCCTTTTTTGATTTGTATCGATAACTAAACTGGTCTCAAAAATATAATAATTTTCTTAATAAAAGTACTTCGCAAACATTAAAAAAAATCAATTCAATTTTGAATTCGTTTTTCATGTATTTGAGAGATGTTTATCCATTATTTTTTCCTGATTAATAGAATAATATTAACTATTTTTAGAATTTGCAAAATGCTGAAACTGTCATTTTAATTACTTAAGATTCGCATTAATGTGTCTTTTTTGTTTTTCAATTTTAAGTTAATTTTTCAAGTCAACTTTAAACTATTTAGTAACGGCGAAAAACATTTATTTTATTTATTGTATGGCTTGTCTTGTCATACTTGTGCTGTTAAACGCAGTTCCGACTGCCTCGTTGTCTTCTGCATGACGCGAAGCCAGTCATTAAAGGGAGAACTAGGTATTTTACATTTTATTTTTAAATCTTTGTACTTTTCTTGAAAACCCATTACTTATATTGTTATGTAAAGATTTTTTATAAATGACATCGTAATAGTATAATTATAGAGCAGGGGGTTCGAATAGCTTTTTATAGACATCCCATATAAAGCTTATTTACCACCATCTTCCTATTCACCACAAGAATGTTTAAGTAGCGCTTAAAATATGCGTGTATGACCTAGAACTTAGCATAATTTAAAAAAAAATCTATAGTTTTTAAGCTATGGAAAAATTAAGTTATGTAGCATGAGCATGAGTGGTAGCATGAGTGCTACCACTTACGCTAAATAAATCATAACAAAAACCTTCGTCAGAGGACATCATAAAAGTATTTTTTTATATTAATATACTCATCATTTTCTCATACAGGATGTCCTAAAACTATTCCCGAACACTTAATTTCCCAATTACTAGGAAAAATTATTTAAAACAAAAGCGAAAGTAATTCACCCCCAAATTTATTAATTTTATTTAAGTGCTGGTGTAAATTCCTTTAAGAGTCGCAAAGCGCGATCGATGCGATCGCGTGAAGTCGTTATGCCATAGCTCGTTCGCGCTCCGCCTAGACCGATTATGGTCAATCACCCGACGCGGCAAATGAACGCCAGCTGGCGGACTCATGACAAAAGCGAATTATTATTATCGCGTAAAGTATACATTTTTTTTTCTCGTATACCAAGATGAATTTTGATACGATGTTTTTCTAAATCATGTTTGAAATCGCAGGGCCAATCAGCTGGATTTTTTATCATGAATGGTCTCAGAACACTCTGTTAAAATAAGCACTGATTTTGAATTTGAATGAAAAATAATAATATATAATTAACATTATTAAATATATAACGAATTATTTAAAAAAGAGACATAACTCAAATATAATAAATAATAAATAAAGATTTATAAATGGCTAAGGAAAAATAAAAATAAATTTTGTATTGCTCTTGAAGTAGCGCCTATGATTATTACACTATTTCAGTAATATCTTGATAAGTGGTGGACCTTCTTATGTGGTATGGGTGCTTTAAGTCAAATTTTCTAAAAAAAAAAATAGGGCTTTATTTAATGATATGGTAGTTTAATACATAATTTAAAAAATATATGTTCTTATTTATTTACCTAAAATAATGAAGCTGGTGATTTTGGAGTATTTTGTAATACCACCAAAAACTGTTTACCTTTACGTTTTTCATTACAAACATAACTAAATTACAATACAAATTATACTTTTTGTATAGAAAACGCGTCAAATACAATCTACCGTACACTTTTGGGTCACTTATAATTTTGTACCTCCCGATTGTGTTCGAAGACAAATAAATGTGTGTGACTTTAGGTTCGAAGACAAATAAATAAATTAGCAACTTAGACAGATATTTTATTATTTAAAACATATACTTTTAAGTTACTTCTTCAATGGTATTTCAGGTTGGTATTTCAGGCTTACCAAGTTTTTTTTCAAATGTTTTCTGCTTTCATTTCTAAAAATGATGACATTTTTGCTAGAATTTGAACATTTTTATATTGATGTAGTTTTAGCAACTGGAAAGTGAGGCAGATACTATGGATTATGTATGACTCATATGCGATAAAAAGGGAATATTCCGGTTATACAAAATAACGGATTTTAAAAAATACGTAAAAATCTAACCCATATCATTCTATTTGATTTTTTATGCGGTGATATTGCTTGTAACTAATTACATATATTAATAAGTGATTGGGCATAAAACATAAGCCTCTTTTTATTTTAAACCTAAATTTCAAAAATCTATTTAAAAATAAAGCATAACAAAACTAACATGTAACACACATTAAACTTACGAAATAAAGTATATTTAGTATTGTATTGTATGTATATTACATTGTTTTGTTTTTGATAAAGGTAAAAAAACCAAAAAAAAATATATTTTTTTGTATTGTGCAACAAAATTGTAAAACGTGCAACCTGCGCCTGTATAATTTCCCTACACTATTAGAGAATCACTATTAGAGAACAATTAGTGATGTTATCTATTAACCTGGCATTACTTGCTAATGTTTAGGGATGATTCATAAATAATTTCCGTAGGCAATGCATTATTCACAAAGATTATTTGGCTCATTTCGAATGGACTATTGAATTAGTTGTGAGTTTACAATTTGCAGAGATGCAATGTCGCTTGATTATTATTGCAAGTACGTCTTAAACATGGTATTTCTCGTTTAATTGATAGTTGAATAGATTTTGTATTTAAAAGTAACTAAGCCGATAGTCTTCATCTACCACATCACATGAGCGTGACGTCAAGTCAAACCGAAACGGCTAATAGCCTTCAAACACATAGGCCACCGTTTCATATGACATGTGCCCACATATATAGTTACTCGTGTTTACACAAAAAGATGTTAACTATACCGTCAAGGTCTGTGGCTTACAATAATGGTGTTTCGTCAATTGTTTGATGTGTGAATAGATAAATCGATAGTGGGTAGGATAACCGGTACAGTAATTTGTACCTGAACACACCCCTTAAAAAGCCATGAATGCCATGAAGCCATGAAGCCATTTAACCATGAAGCCATGTAGTATGTACACCTTTGCGAAAAACAATATCACTATCCAATAATTCTATATGAGATATGTCTATGAATATACAGGCCTTATACAAAAAATAAACCTAATTAAAACGGGTGAAATGCATTTCTCGTTTTTGTGCTTACTTACTTAAAAAAAAGAAACATGCTGTGATCATTTACTCTACTAACATATGCAGAATGAATTTTTATATGTGTAAATACAATTTAAAATGCTTTTAATATATTAATATCCATAAAATTTACTCAAATAATACGTCGTCCTGTCTAACTTGCCCTATGTCTGTATTGTCAATTGCTGCCCGCGAAAAGCGTGGGCATGTTTCATGAAACTGCAAATGCTAGGAATTAAAATAAATAATGATTTAGGCCTATTTAAAATATATATTCCTTAGTATCCTCGTGTACATACATTCTGCCGAGAAAAGGTTATTATCGCAAAATTTCCATACTGCTGAGCTATAAGAACTAAAATTTCAATTAAAAAAAAAACAATAATTTGACCGTTGCATTGTTTATATTTAATATAATAAATGTAAATTATTCGTAATAATAAAGTAATTTAAATTAAATACATTATCTATTATAATTATTCATATATTATTGATGCACATTCGCAGCCGAGCATATTAATAATCATAGATGGTTTATGTTTTATGCTTTTGTAAGCAATGTGTGTGTTTTATAGTTTTAGCAGGGCGAGCTACTAATAATTAGTGTACTCTTCTTACCGAATTTTCATTCTAACGCACTGCAGAGTGCTCTGATGAGCTAGATTGGACCACACATGGGTGAATAGGTACTTATACAGCGCTAAAAACATTCGCCGCGTTTATCGTTACAATTATAAATGTTATAACGCACTCGCAATTGTGTTTCGATATAACTTTGTTACATAACACGTTTGTGTTTTGTATTTATTATATATGATTAGTGATTAAATAAAAATAATTTATTTCAAACTCAAGTTATAATAAATCAAAAATTATCTCTTAAAATCTTTGGATACTTTGTAATTATAAATTGATATATTCAATAAATGGTCTTATTGGGCCCGGGATTTCAAACATGATTTATTTTGACCTTATATCAAAAATCATCATGGTTTCCGAGTAAAAACTTTGTACTATGTACTTGATAATATGAAATTGCTCTTATCAGAAGTTCGGTCGCTAGCAAGGCCGCTCCGTGCTGGGTCATTTACCGGCCTTTCCGAGTGCCTGCGAGCAAAAAGGAAATTTACAAGAGCGCTTCGATAAAATATATTAATTTTGGGTATGAATTATTTTCGCATTTTTTTTTAAAATTTTTTACTCATAATAGGGAACATAAACACCCCCTTTAGTCTTCGGGAATAGTCTTGGAACACTGTTGAGTTTTCTACTTCGCTACATTTTGCGTAAATAAGTTTCACTTCTGTAGTATAAAGTAAACGTTTAAATTTATTTGTAACTAGTTTTTAATAATATCAATAATTATATGAGCGCTCGATAAGTTTTTATAATGTCAATTACAACTCAATCGTGCCACTATCGATAATTTCCACCTTATTCGTTAATTTTAAACCTTATCTGGGTATAAGTATTCACGAGCCGTTTTTATATTTCACATTCTATTCTTTGCTGTATTTCTGATCTGTAACTATCTCAACCCTATCCTATGACGGTTATCGCAAGCGTTCATATATTTCTTTTTAATACTGTTAATTTAGTCTCTTTCTGACATCTAACCTTCCACCATTATGTCCATTCTCTTGTTCATTTAATACATTCTTCTGTGTTTATTCACAAGCTTTTTTTATATTTATTTAATCTATTGTAGTAGTATTCTACCCTCTTTCTGGTCTGTAACCATTTCACTCCTCATCTCCTTTCATTTCACTCCTTCTTGTGCATTTATTTGTATACCGTTCGAGCATGCTAAAGAGGGTGGTGGTGTAATCGTATGACTTTAAAGTACGAAGTCGAATCCGTGCCTGTTGGGTCTTTAGTCAAATGCCCTAATAATTGGATTACACCCCCCCCCCCCCGCCCCGTTTAATTTAGATGGAACTTAAATACAGCTGAAACGGTTCAAAAGACTTTCTTTTACAAATTATTATACGAAAGCGCATTAATTTAATATCGCCTACAGGTAAATAAATGGTAAGCGTTCTATTGATTGCTGTCGAGTGCATGACGAGTTGTAAGAAGCGCAGCGAAACATCCTAAATCTTAGAGAGACGGGTCATCTAGCGGCGCACAGCCAAGTTATTAACCCGGGTTAAATGCATATACGCTGCAATGTCAATTTAAAAAAACACACAAGATTTTAAATAGACATATTAAAATTATATATGCATGAACATCGGAAATGCGATATAATAATAAAAAAATAAAACAATAACATAATTAGTAAACATATTTTTATGATTGCCGAGTTCAAGTTTTTATGGGTTTTAAGTTTTCTTAATCATTAATTCCACTTCTTGAAATTTTGAGCTGGAATATAAATAAGATCAGAAAGGCAGACGGACGGTCATGTAGTGATATTTTTTACTTGTTATAATTTTTTTTATAATCATTATCGGTCTCTTCATTTGCTTGTTTTTTCCAAACTTGTTAAAAAGATACAATTCAGGAACAAACGGATTTAAAAACAACGAAGTTTTACGATAAAAGTTCCTGTAGTTGACCAATTTGTTCCAAAGCGCTAAAAATGAGAAGGTACTCAATTTGATATATTGTACTTATGAATTGATGTTTGTTGGTTTTTAGGGTTCTATATCCCTCAAAAAAAGGAACCTCTTGCATACGTCCGTCTATCTGTCACAGATGCTTTACTCGAAAACAATGTGTCGTAAAATTTAAAATTTGGCATAATGTTAGGTGAGCCGCACATATTATTTATTTATCGTTTATTTGGAAAACCAACATTATAATATGAAAGAATGGTACATACAGTTGTTTGTAAAATTAACTGATGACAGGTTTTCGCAAAAGTACAGAGATACATCTAAAGATTAAAATTAAATTAAATTACACTCGCATTAGCACTCTAAATACAGATATATATATATATATATATATATTATTTTGAAATATGGTATGTTTTAGAAATAGTCAGAGGCCAAAGAAAAGAAACTGAAAATGATGTCCAAAGATTTCTATTTTATTATTATTTTTTATTTATTTTTTTTGTATTGTTAATTTAGTTCATTTTTTGCATTTAAGGTTTTTCGCAACTCGCAATGTAAAGGATATTTGTTTAATAGAAATATATCTGTCGAGGAGAATAAGTCATCGTATTGCCGACACATTCGAGCGACGATTAAAAATAGTGATTTACCTACTTTACTTTAAGTAATTTAGGTAAATTTTCAGTTGCTCAGTTTTTTTTATTATGAAATTTTTTGTCTTTTTTCGTTTATGAAATGTCAGCGGAGGATCTATGTTTCTATAATTGATGACATCGGCTTAGAACAGCAGTAGACGCTATACAGGTGATAGATAGATGAATATAACGTGGAAAAAAAATAGTACGATAGTGCCAAATCAATCTAGCCGGGATTAGGAAAAGAACCACAATAGATATGATGTTATGGGACCTGCGGACAAGAACCTTGCGTGCGCCGCGCCGCTGAGCGGCCGCGCGTACATGGCAGAAGACCCCTCGCGGTGGTTTTAAAAGCGGGCTCGCGGCCTGCGCACCTCATTCCAGTCAGGACCGTACCGGCGCGTGCACGCCGCTCAACCCGTTTACAGCCGACCGTCGCTCGCGCTCGCCATCCGAACGGTTTCAGATCTAAGTGCCGAATTGGAAGCGCTTCAGCTAAAATTAAAATACATTCGTTTATAATTTGGCTTCTTTGCAGTGCGAAATATTTCCTGACTATTAGAAAAAGTCTAAATTTTAATTAAATACCGCCGTTTTGTGCTAGAAACAAAAATAGGAGCCGCTTTTGATAATCGCCCTTTTGAATTTGGACGTCGCATTCGAAGATGTCGAGGAAAAGCAATCACGGCGCAGTTCCGCTCACCCATACTGTGGTAAGTTCATAATATAAATTTTATTTTCATTGTTTTTGTTATTCAATATTTTCATGTGACGCATGCCATCCATTGCACGGCGTTTCCATAGAAACTGCTATTTTGTGTCTCATATACGGATATATGACCGCCGCGCGGCGTGGTTTTTCTTATCAAATCACATCGGAAAATAATGCTATCGCTTCCGATGGAATGGAACTTAACAACCTTATAAAGTTCGTGTTGTGGTTTACGACGCATACTCAGTTAATCACTAACACATTGATAGAGGTTTAAACGAGCACACATGACACTTTTTATTCGATGATTACTTCGCCTTAAAGCAAGCACTATCGGTGGTACTTCTGATTGATATCGCTCCGTCTCCTTCTCTTTTTGGGAATTCAAAACGCATGGGCTGAAATGTTTATGGTTTGTGCGAACTCAGAATAGGGAGATATAGGGAATGCTAAGAGTAGGGACTTGCAACAAACGCCCTCAGCACGGAAAAATGTAATTTATAACACATTCAAAGTTGGTTCTCAGTACTTATCGACGATTACCTAGCTGATATTAGCGACACCTTGTAATAAACTTTTATAGGGAAAAAAATGTTATAAATATTTTTAGAAAATATATTTACTAATGACACATATTAGGAATTAGTTGGGTCTGATATTTTTTTGAGCGTGGAATGTTTTTCTGAATTTGTTTCTGATAGCATAGTGAAATGATAAAAGTATAATACATATTGTGGTATCATATTTGTAAAAATAATTTAAAAAAAAAACCATATCGTAAAAAAATGTCTAACATGTTACTCATTGATAATGTTATTTCTTAGTGTGTTTAGATTTAGACTTTTAGGCAGCTGCTGTTAATGCATTGTTTATATTTTCAGCGGTGTTGATTATTAAATTAATTTTTACTAAAAATTTTTTGAATATCCCCATCTTGCGTGCGATTTCATCAGTCGACAGACCTCGATGGATGGGTATGTGATGGTTTGGGGATTGATGTCAGTCACAAGGAGAATTAAATGTTTAATAAAAAACTTTGTGTATTAGAACTTTATTATATTACAGTCATTAATACAAATTTCCTAAATTCGAAAGAAATTTTGCTCTTTCCAAACTGCCTGGCTATCTGAGGTTTAAGCAATTATTATCTATGTAGTTTGTAGTTTGTCAGTTTGTTGTTGTTTGTGTATGACTATCTTTAATATATTTTTTTTATTATTATTTTCTTACTTCTGAGATACGGCATCGCCAGTAGGTACCTACCTACTATTTTCGACCACGCATTGAACAGGCCTTCTGTGGCCAGGCCACTCGTACCTTTGCGACAGAGGCCTATCCCACATCATTCAAAAATCTGAAAAAGAAAGAAGAAAGAACGCGGTTTATTTTTAAAGCGGCCTCTAAAGTTATATTTGTAACCCGTTAAAGTCTTTTTTTAACCCGTACAATGTAGAGTTAACTAAATCTACTAAAATCAGTATTGTTGCGTATTTAAGAACAGACTCCGTAGGTTTTCTATAAAAATATTTTCAAATCACCTATCTATTTAAAATTCATTTCTTTGCTTATACAGGGCGTATTAATATTCAGGTTGATTTAGATCAATAATCAAACCTTAATCAGTAAAAATGTTTTCCAATTACGAGAAAAACGAATTCGAAATTTCAAAGAAATTGTTTTAATGTCTGAGAAGGTGGTTGAAGAAATGACCTCGCGCCCACGCGGTTTGCGAAGCACTTTCGGGGAAAATCAAAGTTTTTTAATAATATAATCATTTTAGTATGATTTTTTTTCATGTTTTTTTTTTTAGGAATGAATCGGTCAGTGGGTATATTTCTGAGAAGGTTTCCAGATAAGTTAATATCAATCGCTTGTACTTATTGGATATAAATACCTACTGATATCCAATAACCGTAATTTAAGTGTCTAACCGTTAAATACACATAACATGCCTTTTAAATAAATAAACAAATAAACTTCTTATATAAATATTCAACATGAAATACATACGTATTCATAAATATATACATTAATTCATGCATACACACACACATAGATACATATGCATAAATACATATTATTTATTATTTATTTACATTGGGCATAAACGTATTATAGTTTGAAGTAAATCAGAGTTTTTTTTTTTAATATGAAAACATTTTAACTATTATATACTAAATTGAAATAAAAACCAAAAAGTTTTTTTCTATAGCTAATAGTAACTTAAAATGTAGTATTATTATTAAGTTTTATTTAAACAAATATTTCCAACATTATTTTTTTCAGCAGCATCTATCTATAGCCAAAGAGATTAACCAGTGTATTATAGTTTTAGCATCCCTAATTTCATTGCTGATTTGATTATATACTATATTTGGGCCCAGAATAGTGAGATTTTTCTAAATAGAACATAAGTTTTTATAGAATAGTTATGAATTTAATTAATTAATTCGGAAGTAAGCAAATGCGTATATTTAATTATTACTTTTGTAGTCTAGAGTAATAAATTATCGTAACTCTGCATTAATATAACTTTTAACTACTAAAGGCTACTTTTGGCAGCGTTTTTTTTTTGTTTGTGTTTAACACCTTAACTACCATAGTCACGTCTGTCCGTGTCAAAAATAACATTTTAGATATAAAAGAGTAAAAATGTGAAATTGCATACGTGACGTTACATAGTAGTCATAATTAAATATTACCGCTTTGAAATAGCACAACGAATTGAGAGCAGAAAAAAAAATATAATTATCAGTTACTACTCATCATCATCATCTCATCATTATCATTATAATTATGTTACTACTTCAGTAATTTTTATTACTAAATACATAATAATTCTATGATATTTTTGTTTGTGGTCAGGTGTTATGATACAGCTATTGTAAGCTCTTTGTCACACCCGATTTGAGTCCTATGATAAGTGAGTGAGTGATTTTAGTGTGAATTCACATTAAAATGATGATAACTACTACAACGCTTGCGTGCGAGTTGCGACCACACTAAAAATATTAAATAAATCACAGCATACAAGGCTTATATTCACACACACTCAAATACAGCTTTGTCAAAATCACTATTGCATTTGCATCATTTTTTTTTTGTGTGATTAATACATTTTTAAAAGTTGAATTTACTATTGTACAAAATATTACAAACAATACGAAAGACGCGTCTTTTAAATTATTGTAATAACATTCTAGTACCCATTGCAAAAACAACATTGCATTGAATTGGTTGAAGTAAGCTATATATAATATTTTATAATAAATAACTGGCTAAATGCATTCTATAAATAGGTATTAGCTTTAAATAATAGTTCTCGGTCTTGAAATAGATCATTAAACCCTAAAATATTTTTTTCCGTTCCATGGTTATGGTAAGTACCGTATATGATTTAGTATAGGTAAACAAATTTGAAAATATTTACATACATTGAGAAAACTAATTATTCAATATGACCTGAGGTCGAAACAGACACTTTTGGATCAAAAGCAGACATCTATCACCACCAGCTGGACTACCTTTATGACATTCCGAATCGCAAACGCATCGATTAGCTGTCAAATCTTTGTACTAATAAATTACATTTGCAAATGTTAATTTTTGTACTAATAAATTACAAGATTGGTCAGTTAAGCGACGAAAACGAAATATAATCAAAATAAAATGTTTCCTAAACACCAAAGATTAAATAAAATAAAACTAATTCATCTTTTAGATAGAGACAATTCATTTTCCTGAGCCAAAAATATACGTTTAATAAAAAAAATGTTAAAACTTAAGCAAGTCTTGCTACACTGGACCCTCAGGATATAAAAGCTGCTGGGAAAATATTTTTTTAAATATAATAATTATTTTGCAAATTAAGCTGCTCATAGCTATAAAAAATATATCTTTTTACATATATGTACTATTTATTTTACACATTATTGAAATGCTAGGATATAATAATTAATAAAATGTTTCCAAATTTAAAAAAATATATTTCTGTATAGATACATCTACTACACTATTCTCTACTACTACTATACTTTAATATGTTTATGCTCAATGTATTTATATATACTACTACTTTATGTAGATATTCAACATATTTATTTATTGAAAAATATATTATGTGTATTTAACTGTTAGACACTTAAGTTGCATTCATGTGTGTATATCATTAGTGGGTGCTATATGTCAGGGGGCATTTATTTGTGCGTGTGGATAAATCTTAAAATATGTTTTTATTATTTTTCACAGGATTTTGCGTAGATCTTCTGTACTCAAATTGTAGCACTTAATAAATAACCTAACTTAGAATTGCTAAAATTTTTATAATTTTTTAATGGTCATTGTGTTCCCGATACCTAATTTTGTATAATTTGAACTTGTATTGAAATATTAAAGATATGTCAACATTTTTCAATTACGCGCCTAGTTCCACACTATTCTTACAGCCCAAAATAATATATTAAATAAAACTTTTTTTGATAATTAAACAAATTAACAGCGGTTCGTAGTTTTTAAATTAACCAATAATTTGCAAATAAAACGCGGGTTTTTTAATATTTTACCATATTATCTTTTACATTATAAATGAAATTAAAAGTATTAAAAGTAGCACAGATTAAATTATATATTTTACTCACTTAAAAAATATATAAAATTACACGTCAATCAAACTATTTAATTATTTATAAGTATAAAAATAAAATTTATGGTCAAATCATTCTAAATTCTACCGAGGACCAAGTATGTACTACCACTTCTCTCAAAATTAGGATTATCAAAAATCATAAATATCTATAACAATTCAAAAAAAGAAAACAACTTTCAAAATTAATCTGCCATCTAAAAAAAATAAAATTTAGAAATATACAATAGCCTTCTTATTATTAGAAAATTTATTTAATTTTGATTTATATTCAACAGCATTAATATTGATATATTTAATATCAATACTATTATTTATTAACGTATAGTAATAATATTGATCAATTCAACTTGAAAACATTTTTATTTATTTTTTCTACCTGACACGACGTAATTAAACTAAGATTAAAAGGAAATGAAATAAAATTCCAAATAATATGAAAAAAAAAAATCGTGTAAGCTGATCCAATACTATAACAACACAACACAACATATATAATATAAACAACGAATTGAAAACTTCCTATTTCTGAAGTCAAAAAAAAAAAAAAATTTAACATTATTATGTTAAAAAATAGAAGGTTTTCAATTCGCTGTATATATAGGATCAGCTTATACGTTTCTTTTTCATATGACAACCTCCTATTTTTAAAGTAAAAAAAAATATAATGTTAAAAAATAATAATTTTGCAGTTTAAACAATGATGCTAATTCACACAAACAAAATGAATTAAGAATGATAGGTATCTTTCTATTATTTGACTTTTGACTTTAAGCATTAACTTTAAATAGGTATTCAAAGACGCGTTTTCAGTTCGTACCATATTTCTGCACCAGCTTCACAATAATAGCATTAAAATAAAGTAAATGTTCAGCATTAAAATAAAATAAAAATAAAAAATTGATAATATTTACTCAATCACAAGCTTATAACTAACCACGGTCCGCTTTCCTTTGGCTGTTAATCTCAAATTATTATAACTAAAATTGTTATAGATAGAGTGTTAAAGAAGAATTTATTATATGAATACTAGCAACCCTTAAAATATATCTTCAAAAATAAATGGACATGGCTTTCATCAAATTCATTGACCGATGAAAACTTTTTCTTGTAATGAGAATATACATATACAAAAATATAGTTTACTTCAATTATCTTTTTTATATATATTTTAAACAAATAGTCAATAATTATATTAAATAATATAATTTCTGCGAATGTTTTTAGTGGATAAGTGAATAATGAATATTGTAAGTATTACTTCCTAATTACCATTCAGCAGTCATTTTCTCATTTTATCGGCGACCTTGCGACTATATTTTCCCATTGCATATTTCCCGCGTTTTTTCCCCGAATATTGTTTTCAGTTATTAGGCACTGTGAACAATAATAATTATAAAATTTCCTAATCAAAATATTTACGAAATTCGAAGTTCTGTAGATGGAACATGCGCCCGCAAAACAAATGCTGCTGCGAGATAAAATGGGCGAGTTAACCCTGCTTTCGATTTTCTTAGTTTTCCCTCGTCTGGAGCTGAAGATTTTTAAGTTCGCGAAATAGCCCTCAGAAAAGACGGTTGGCTAAAAGTGTAACAAACATTCACAAACATATCTGTATAAAATCAGTGTTAGAGCCACTTCGCGTATAAGCGCGTTTATCTTTCCATTTTGTTTTCTCGCGCGCATCAATAAACGCATTAGCGCTTTTTCGAAGTAATGTTAATGCCTTTACACTTCTAGTCAAATTTCTGTCCTGATACGAATACGTGCACCAATGCGTATCTAATTACTATTTGTACCTGTAATTGTATTTGTGGTAGTATATAATTACCATAAGTATTTATTAATGTAGGTAGGGGCAAGCGATTCTCTTTGAGCATATTATGTAAAAATGCAATCTTGTTGTCAATTAGTTTGTCATAGCGACCGATTAACTGGTATGCTACGCAATTTTTTATTCATTGTAGTTTTAAGGATGCCACTTTAACCTAACCAAATTAGAATTACGGCAAGCGATTTTTTTTTAACTAAATAGGTGGTATGTGACATATTTTTTTTTTTAATAATTATGTAATTTTAGTGTGTCTTCAAATACTGATACTTCTAACAGTATAAAGACTTACAAAATATATAAATCCACATGGTCGCGTTAATTTGCTAATCTGTAAACTATAAATGAGTTAATCTAAAGCAGTTATGGAGTTAAAACTCCGAACTAAACTAAAGATTAATATTCTTTTGAAACTTAAGCTCCTATTTAAATTCATTATTAATACTATTTTATTATTATAAAATACGTATGCATATCAATTATTTTAAAAATTACAGATCAAACTTAAAATCATTTCACAAATCATCGGTTTTGTAAAGCAATGATGACATAGTCTGAAAGACTTGTTGAAAGTCTGAAAGACTTGTAACATTTTTGTAACGTTGTGATCAGACGTCACAGGATAGTTAAATACTGCATATTACTGTATTTTATCTGAAGCCAATTTACGGGATTTTTTGTTGATGTCAGATTATGCTAATAGTCGTCTTTACGTTGCGTCGTTGTCGACGGCAAACATGTTGAACTAATTGTAAAGAATGTAGGTACCTATATAGGAAGCGCGTTTGAGCGGATCTAATTATCGATAATGTAATCTATTATTGCCATTGTAAGAAAATACAACATTCTCATTTAGAATTAAACTAATTCTAATTACATGACAGTCGGTCATATGCATATGAAGTCGCGTTAGTACCTCGCTAAACTTCACAAGGTCCACTAACCATAAAATATATATTTATTAATTTATCTAGTTTTAGACGGTACTCTAACAAAATATTGCATACATAACATGTTTACATTAAACTTAGATACTAAAGTAAAAAAAAAACCTTATCAATATTCAAATAAAAGGAGAACAGCACATGCATATGATAGATAAAACACAACGATGGTCGAAAACGCCAGTTGCAAGCGGTCTGATAAGGTTTTAAACCTCCACTCCTTTCTCGATAACGTTATTACCTAGGGTAACAGATTGTTCCCGAGACTGTGGTTGACGCCTCTGATAAACAGGGACACCTGGTGGAGGAGGTGGAAGGTTGAATAAGGTTTGGAGATCCGTTTTTTGTCCAATCAGTGAAACCCTGTCAAGGGCTTTTGGAAGGGATATTGATATCAACTGCGAATATTTCGTATGGTGCTTAAACCGTAAAGTATTAATATTTTCCAGAGGTTTGTTTCTAATTTTATTTATTTCATCGAGTAACCTATTAGTTCGTAAAACGGAAAGTTTATTTATGAGTGAAATTACATTTTCTCTATCGTACTGGTAATCCCAATAGCATGTTTGAACTGAAGTATGTAAAACGGCTTCCTGACATTTGGTGGAATCGCTGCCATATGTATCAGGGCAATCAAGCCGTTAGATGGTTCGCCCGTAGACAACACTTCTCAATAAACTCGGCGTTGATCGCTTGCTAAGTAGCATTTTAATTCCCGCAGAGAAGCTTTTAAATGGTTATAAATTATGTAGTAGAGCCACGGTCGGACGGTTGCAATTATGGATACAGAATGGTGTCAGAAAAGGTAACAATTAATTCATCCATTTAAATTAAAGTAAAAATAAAAAAAATCCTAGTGGTATGTATTTTTGCCATTAATATATAAATAAATGAATAATAATATTTTTGTATAAAATTTGCCTCAACTTCTTTACCAAAAAATCTGTATTCCCGCGGCTTTAAATTAACACGTGTTGCTTTTATTTCTAATAATGTAATCACAATATATTTACATAATTAAATAATGTAATGTATTTTTTACCATCTATATTAACAGTTTAAAAGTATATATATTATTTACTCATACTGTTTACATAATTATACAGAAATATACAAAACGTATACTCGAGTGTATCAAATCACTAATAAAGTGCTACCTAAGTAGAAATATTGCCCTACTAACCAGTCGGGAATTTCATTGTTTTGCATCGTGAAAATTTAACAGGATTAACGGACTAGAAAAAAAGGATTTGATTCGTGGAAATCTATAATCAGTTTAGCTGGTTGCTAAATCGACTATGCCGTATGTTTTTCGTTAATAACAGACCAGACTAAAATGATAATACTATAATATTCTAAAACGTTTTCTGAGATTACTTATATCTAATCAGGAAATCACAGCACAATAAAATTAATCCAAGACGGAAAATTATCAATGAACTTGCAATATGTAATAATCTAATCTGTAATTTATTCTACATCACTGCACCATACTGACCTATACTTGGGTTGTCTAATATGTGCAATCAGTGATCGATTGATTGTATGCTTTGTATATGATTGCTTGTTTATTTTTTATTTTACATATATCACAATACGTCTCACATATTATTTAAATATTCGTAATAATCTTATTACAACCATCAAATAACCAGCAATTAGGAGTAAATTAGTGTGGTGGATTTTGCTAAATTCAGTGTTGATGTTAGCAGTTATAGCAATTTAGGACTATTGATCATTTTAGGGTTTAAAGTGTCGTACATTCTACACAATTACCCAACACATTACCCAATTCATTGTTTAGGTACAATTCTGAAAATTACGCCTTTAACATTAATAGTTTTTAGAACTATGGGTAGATTGCAAACCATTAAAACCCGTGACAAGCGTAGTATATGTGTATTTTCTAATATCTGAATAAGCACAAAAAAAAAAACTTTGGCGTAGTGTTTCATTTTGTGGTAGGTACTTACAAATTTGTACGAACAAAAATATGAAGCTAATTCTCAATTTAAATATTAAAACAATATTATGTATTTTTTCTAGTTGGAGATATAAATACTATGAGCACACAATAAAAATTATACGCTTAAAGAAGTCTTACCTTAATAAATGAAGTCAGTAAAGACACATTTGTCTGGATACAGTATTAAATTTTGAGTGGTAATCACATTATTATATGCTCGGAATAATTTGCGAGCGAATGGTTAATGCCTCGGAAGATTTCTGGAATAGCGTAAAATGTTGACAGTATTTTATGGAATAAATTAAACAAAATATTAATCAAAGTCAAATTGTATATACATACATTACATATATTGATTTATTTTGACGTTTATTTATGGGGAAGGTATTCATGGTATAATATTTGCATATTATAGTGGTTTATTTTTAATTATAAAGTTTACGTGGTAAATTTGGCTATAGAAATCGTAATTTTTCTTACAAAAACCAACTTAGCTTTTTATAGTACTAAATGATATAAAAATTTTGTTAAAAAAATAGTAAAAACGTTTGTTCTTACAAAAACAGTATTATGGTTATTAATGTAATTGGAGGAAGTTTTGACTAAATAAAGCAAAAGACAAATTAAAAAGAACAAATTTAATTCTCAAAGAATATGACTGAACGTAACTCACTTCACATTTTAAAAATTTATACAAACAACCTCAAAAAAGAAATGAATTCCTAAGCAGATACTAATTTCCGTCGTCTATGTACAAAGGCGTTACATAAAAGAATAGCGCAGCAAATCGGCAGCTGTCTGAGAAGAATAGAGCAGGAAGACAGCAGCTGTCTGAGAAGAATAGAGCAAGACGACAGCAGCTGTCTGGGAAGAATAGAGCAGGAAGACAGCAGCTGTCTGAGAAGAATAGAGCAGGAAGACAGCAGCTGTCTGAGAAGAATAGAGCAGGAAGACAGCAGCTGTCTGAGAAGAATAGAGCAGGAAGACAGCAACTCCGCTGACTATAACGCAGGCACATATGGCTTAGTTTAATAGAGCCCAAAATATATTCTATACTGTTCTTCGAAGCATGAACATTAGCGTAAATATAATATAGTTAATAGTAAAATATAAATATCTAAACGTTGAGTGTGCACTGGAATATTTCCAACTGTAATTATTCTCTGACACTTCTAAAGAATTACATTTTTTATTCAAATATCAATCTATCCAAGAAGCCATGTTGTCAAAATACCGTAAATAAAAACTGCATTTGAAAGCACGTCTATATTTAATATTCACATTTTTTTTTTTTGCTTATCTGAATATGTTTGTATTTATTGGTACCTGTACAATTCTTATAAATTTGGAGTAATGCAGACGTGTATGATCAAACATACATAAATGTTAATATCAGTACACATACATGCAGTTAGGTGTTATACTTATGTTAATACCAGTTATGAAAAATGAAAGAAGTTTAGCAATAAATAGTGATTTGAAATGCAAAGCTTTGGACAGTCTGAGTCGCAATAGATGACGCTTCGGCGCGGGCGCAAACTTATTTATATAAACGCACTAACACTAGCCGAACGAAGGCTGGCTTAAACTGGATTCGTACGGATAAGCAGCTATCTTGCTATGAAAATAGATTTTGAAAGGAACTGCCATTTACTTCGCGTATCGAAACACCGAATGGAGCGTACGTGGCGGCCCGCCCGCCCGCCCGCCCAACTAATTTCTAACTATGTAATGTAATGTAACTATGGAAGCCAATGTAATGTAATGGAAATAGCATAAAAACCATAATTGACCACAAAAACAAATGTTTTTCAGTTCTGGGCCAACACCTGTTCGAATTTTGTTACACGTTTGTATTTTAGTTTATTCATTTTATTTTATATTTATAATATATTAAATTAGGAATTTATGTTAAATTGACAGAGTGTGTTTTGTTTCGAACTTCAGTATAACAACATCTAACAACCTAAAGACTGATAACATGCCAAAAATATTTTTTTTACAAATACTCGGGTCAATATCTACTGTTTTTACTAAATTATTACCCAAAATAGGAAAGTGTTTATCAACCGTGCGTAAATACAACAATGACGTTTAAATTTGTTATACATATATTTATCCGTTTGCTTATAAAGAGATGTAATAACCCAGACACAATGTTATTTATGCATTTAAATAAACATTGCTTTTGAAAAAAAAATATTTAGACTTTTTTTACATTTTTTATCAAAGTATTTGTATCTAATAAGATACTGTGCCAATGAAAGGTTTAAGTAAAATGAGTAAACATCAGTCTTTGGGTGATAATGTAATGGAAGGATTGAAAATTGAAATAAAATTAAATATATATTGATAAATTATTTATGTTGAGTCTAATTTAATTACAAAATGTTTGAATACATACATCATCTTCCCAATATTCAGTTACTTAGTAATTGAATGCTAGTGAGTCCAGTACTCTCGCACGCATAGCATAAGCTCGTGACATCACGATGTTAATATATGTTACCAAATAAATCTGATTTCAGGATCATTTTTTTTATTGGGCCAACACAGATTATTGAAAGTGCTATAGGAATAAGATTAAACAGATTATCCAGAAGATTAAAAAGATTATTGTTTAAGTCTAACCTAGTTCGGAAACCTATTTTTGCGTGATATTTTATTGCAAAAAAAACTATGGAAATTAAAATAAATTTTGTCCCACATTGCACGTTTACGGAAAACTCTGGTCGCATTATAAGTTATAAGCTTTTTTTTATTAACCAACTTCTCCTTCGGTTTTACGCGTTGTCAGAAAATAGTATCACATTTCATCACAATTAATAGATAACTTTCATTTTATAAAAGTAAACAGCTGATAGAAGCAAGTTATTGTTAGGTACTTTCTGCAACGATCGTTTGCCACGGCTAGGTTTAAAAGAATCTGCTAAATGTGCAGTTGGCGTTTGCATTTGTATTTTTATAGAATTTTTAAAAAAATAACTATATCTATATCCAGGATTGGGAAACGATTCTTGGACATTTCACCGTCATCCTTAAGTGAAGTAGCGTATATTTATCGTGAATGTTGATATTTTATTTATTTATTTATTTATTCTTTATTGAAAAATCCAACAGTATTCATTTTTATCATTACAAAAAAACTTATTACTAGTATACAAAACCAATTATGGATTTCGGACATTTTACAATATTAACATTAGCATAAAAAAAATTGTGATAGTGTTCTTAAAATATACATAGATTATGAATATTATATACGTCGTATATAGTAGAATTTTTTGATGTGTTATGTGTAATTTGTGAGTGATGTTTGTGGTAATTGTGAGTGTGTGTGATTTGTATGTATATGTTCAAATAAAGTAATAAATTAAATATGGTTTTAGTATGTATAAAAATAATTTATGGTGAAGGTATTTATGGTGATAATATCACAAAAGCTTTACATCAACTTTTCATCGCCATCACGTAATTTTGTACAAATAGTTATTATTTATTCAAAGAGCTTATCTTTTAAAAGGGTTCTTAGGGGCTTATCTTTCAACTATTTAAGCGATAAGCGCAGTATATCGTACCTTCCTCCGGGGATTGTAGTTGACTTTGGAAATCGATGCATATTTATTTATTGTTTATTTGGACAACCAACAGTACCATATATAAAAAATGGTACATACACATATAAAGTGCATATAAAGTTGCATATAAAGTTGACTGATGACAGGTTTTCGCTAATATATAGAAATACATGAAAAGATTAAAATTAAATTACATTTCCACTAGGGTATTATAAATACAAATATATATATATATATGAATACATACATTACATATACATATATATATACATACATACATACATATTTACTTATTTTATTTATTGATTTTTGTTTTTACATATGTCCTGATGATGAATAATATAATCATACCTAACTGGACATTGCCCGTACTAAGGTAGGCTAATTTTAATAGCTGTTATATTTTAGAAGATTGATGAAATGCAATTGCGCATAGCTTTTTTGAAAATATAGATAAAAAAAATACTATGAAACTAACATTGACATACATACATGTAATACGAATACATAAAAATATACATATACAACCAGTATATAGTTGACCAGAGTTTCAGTGTCCTTTCTACCAAGATCAATTAACCAATTAGTCAGTTTCTTTTTATTCATTAATTTGCTATTAAGCTTTATTTGCAGGAGGTCTTTTATTTTATTATATAGCCTAGGGGCCAGAAAACCAAAATAACTTTGGGCGAATTTGGTTTTAGTTTTAGGAACCACTTTCTGCACTGAAGTAACCCCACGTGTCACTATGGTTTGGTGGTAAATAACGGATTGCATTTTTTTATTTTTATGATAATGAGTAATAATTGTTTTAACATAAATCTGTCGTAATTTCTTGTAAATTTTAACATATAAACACACATACATGTATACTATACATACATATATATATTATTTTGAAACAATAATAGGATTGTAATAATAATACAAACATATTAACAATAACAATAATTATTATTATTATTTTGAATGGTAATAATATTTGTAAAATAGTAATAATATTAAACTGTTATGCGTAGTTAGGTTAGCAAGTTTGAGCATTATTAAAGTTCGTATACCTCTATATCATTGCATATATGTACATTTTTTTATATTACTTCAGCTGCGAGCGTATACAAATACGCCATTAGCGTGTGTTGTTTACCTTAATTCTCTGCAATACATATGAAATTTAATGTTAGCAAGAGTTAAAAAAAATGTTAGTAACAGTGAATACAGCCTTTCAACTAAAGTGACTTCAGATTCAAAATGTTTTGCATTTCAAACCTGCCTTGTAAACCTGCATTATAAATCTACAATCAAAAGTATTCAAATTTCCTAGTATGACATTCAGTGTACATTTAAATTTATCCCTCAAAATAATTTCATCATTTTGAAATACTATTTACAATATTTAAATTTGCATTTGTCCTATTATCATTTCAACTTTCACGCGAATATATATTCCTCCTTCTATATGTCTCACGTCAGTTCTATGTGAAGGCATAATGGAAGATAAGTGAATGTTAAAAAAAATGATATTACCGTAATTAAAAATGAAAATAAACATATAGAATGAAATTACTGAAACTAAGATTAGACAGGGTTTATTTTATATAATAAAATGTACTCATTTTTTTTAACCTTATAATTATGCATTTTTGCCTACACTTAACTTTATTACGATGTTTTCCGTTCACGTATTAATATATAGATGTTGGTAGAGATTTTTAGCTCTTCATTAGGTTTGCATCTGGTATCTGGATTGTAGTGATTCCAAATTAAAGCAATCTTAAGGGAAACTCTTATGTCGAATATCAGGTGTTCAAAGTGAAGTTTATACAATGAAGTATTAAATAAAATCTTTGAGGTTATTCCCAGAGCGTATTTTATGACCAAATACGTATTTTGTTACCAAAATAAATGCATGCAGTACAGAAAGATTCTGAAAACGTGGTAATCTAGTGGTTAAGGCATTTAACGATTGACCCATAACATTTTTACGCTTAATCACCACCATCTCCCCTTGACCCTAGCTCATGCACATCAGCCCAAAATAGTTGTGTATGTGATTGAGGTCATGGTAACATAGTAAATTATAAAAATATTCTCGTAACCAAAAATTTGCAACATGGCAAAAAAAAGCAAATTAAAAAACAAACATGGCAAAAAAAACATTTATAAAACCGCACAGAAGTAAGGACTTTCGTACATTATCGATAAATTCTTTTTTTTGGGTAGGCTTTTGTATATAGGTATGCGGGTTTATATATAATATAAATAAGTATTCAGTAAGTTGGTTATGTCAATATTAGTAAAAGCATTACATAAGCACCAGTTAAGTAAGCTTACTATATTATAATACTTTGGTATTGCTTTTCGTATCATTAGTGCTCTGGATTCAGGCCATACACATAAACATTACCTATATATTTGATAATTGTTTTTTAATAGCGGCAAATCGCCTGAAAAGATAAATGACACAATCTTTGACAATATTGAAAAATTTTGAAAAAGTTTTTAATTATTTGATAAAGTGCTGGATAGCATAATATTTATAAAGGTTCTAAAGAGGTCCTGTACTTGAGAATGCAGGATGTCGGTTTAAACTCAGCGCTGAGTTTTATAAAAATGCATTTTTAACTCTCACCTGTCAAAGATTGTGTCATTTATCTTTTCAAAAATTGAAAAGATAATTGATAGAATATCTTGAAAAATTAATACGAATACACAGACAGTTGCATCGCTTGAGGTAATGCACGCTGGTTTAAATACAGGCCTGTATTTTACGAAAGCTTTTCACTCTCATCTATATATCTCTGTGCTTATGAAATACGGTCAAACTTTCATAAAGTAGTAAAATAAGATTAAAAAGAAACAATACTGATAAACGAGAATGGCTTTGACATCCTGGTCCTGGTTGTTTAATAGTAGTAAATTATTTAACTAGAACCTGACGTCTTTCAGCTAGGTCCTACAGGTTTCATTAAAGGAATCTCCTCCCAGAGACATGGCTGTGACTAACTTACTTACTATGGGTTGTTTATTTCCTATCTTTTAGCTCATTCGATGTGCTATTTGGATAGCCATAGAAACGAAAGTGAGTTATTTTGTAGGTCTGAGTAAAAAAAATAAAAAAAAACTTACCATACAATGGTATCATGATATTCTTTCAATCATCGTACATTTAACATCATTTCAGTTTTTTTTTGTAAATTTTGATTCGCGGATAGTAATAAAAACCTCCTTCCCTATCCTTCCTATTTACTAACTTCTCCCAAAATGACCTTTTTCAATAACTCGTCAAAAGTTTTGCAACGGCTGTCTAATAATACTATACCAATACACATAAAAATTTCTAGTTTAGTTCCATATTAAATCTTTTTTTTTTCTAGATCAAATCAAAGCTTGCAAATGCAGTCATTTCACCTAAAGTGACTTCAGATTCGACTGCACTGTAAATGCATTAATTCACAAGCAAAAGTATTCAAATTTCTTGGGATGACGTACTCAGTGTGCATTTAAATGTATCCCTCAAAATAATATGTAAATTAATCAATTAATATTTTATAATTTTTTACAATTTAGTATTTTTACTACATCGTTCTTAATGGCCATGATTTGAGCGTTACTTACCTACAAAAATTCATACTTTACCGTTTTTGCAACAACTCGAGTCTCTTGGAATAGCGTTTGATAGCGTTGGGATAGAGATCGTAGAAGTGCTTCATAGAATGCTGCTCCAGTTCATCGAACCGATTGCAGGTGGCCGTCCGTCGTTCTCTGAACTTTATGTTGATTGCAATATTCGCTTACACAGAAGTCTTTCTCGGGCGGCCCAGGGTGGTGTAGGGGAAAAGGGTCGGGGTATGGAGGGGTTCGGGGATCTGCTGATTCGTGCTTGCGGTATCCTGTGTAGATTTTATAATAAAAACAAACTTATAATTAAATTATAAAAATATTTTATTTTTATTAAAGTTTACAAATTCTACCTATTGTGATTCATACAAAGAACAACGCATTGGTGTTTAAACAATGCTCTGGTTCTGGGAAATATCGGAGCGAGTGAACCGTCGCCAGGTTCTTAGACCTCTCCTCCGCCTAGCACTTCTATTGAACTTTTAGTACCTAGCTTAGAGTTATTTACTCGTTAGTACCACGGTTCTGCTTAGTTAGTGCTTGTAACTTCCTTTCTTTCATTGCTTCTGCTTACTGACTTGTTATTGGAACTTCGACTGTGTTTTTGATTTAGCAACCGTTTTACTTGGAAACTGCGCTACGTTCAGAATGGATTACATTGTTTGCAATTCCATTTACAGGCTGTGCGAAGGGAATGCTCGCTCGGCGGACTGCGTTAACGCTCGAATCGTTACCTCACGCTTCCTGATTACAGGTTATTTTCACAAGCAAGTGCACAGCGCGTGTAATTACGTGGTTCAATCCCCGGTTCATACCGAGATGGAGGACAGAGGAGGATGGACTCGCCATGTGCGAAAGGACCTTCTACTGGTGAGCGTCGCATCGCCAGATATTCTGGTGTTCCAAAGTCCACTGGACGCAAAGTCCTCTGGTATGCAGAGGTTCCCTTGCCCGCAGACTATGCTCTCCAGATAGCATTCTACAGACTTTTTGAGTCGAGCTATGAGTCAAAATTTAAAAGATTGGAGTAAATACACATTCTTCCGTCTTGGCCGGTGGAGAATTCGAGAACTATTAGGAAGGACCGAAAACATGAAAATTCTTTTACTAGATAGATCAGTAATGAGCACGAAATAAAAAAACTGCCAAAAAGAACAGGTAGTTTTTTTCAAGATTTTTTTAGTGTAGGTTCTTTATGAATTGGGTAACCGTTATAGTAAGTTTTATTGCAAATGGCCTATCCTTATGACCTCTTTCGTTTGATCCACCACTTATGGGACATTATTTTTAAAAGGACATTCATTAAAGGAAATTCATTTAGCGTGTTACTGATAAGACAGAGTCAAAATCATAAATATTTTCTCTATTTTACCCTCACTGTCCTCATCCTTTTATTTTATCCTCGTGATATCGTTCTATCTTTCCAGCAAAGAATAGATATTTGAAGATTAAAGTAAGTTATTCCATTTAAAATTACCTATTACTTTCACACTGGTTTCCAGTGAAAACTATAAATACCTTTTACGTTTTAATTTTACAAAGGATTTGAAATTCCTTAAGCCCTTAATGGATCATTTTTAAAGTAGGTAGGTGTTATCAGCAACGCTGACATTAATCCAATTTACTGAATTCTGGGAAACTAATAATATCATGCAACTTACGAGTGCTTACCGTAAATCAAACGTTTTTTTTCCCAGAATACTAAGACATTCCGTACAAAATGTATGAGAAAATTAATTTTCTTTATAATTTTATTTTCGTGAATTTTTCCGATGTTTTAATAGTTATTCTGCTATTCGGGGCGGATACAAATCCAACAAGTCAAAGATCATAAAAGATCGGTCCAGCCGTTCTTGAGTTATTTTTGGTGTAACTAACCAGACTTTCTTTTATATATTATTATATAGATTACAGTTTTGTTTTCTTAGTTTGATCTGAATCTATTATGGTATGTATACTCACTCATAATATCGATTTAAATGTAATAGGACTATTTTTGTAAAATGGTCAATAAACTCTTATTTTGTCTCGTCTTGTGCGAAGACGTTTTGCCCGATGCATTGCGCATGCGCTGACGCGCATTTTTAATACTATAAGAAAGACGCTCGCCGACACCAGCCCGCAAGAGTCGGCAAGAGACGCGAGCAACGGGCACGCATGACCTAGTGACGTCACGGAAAGTTTTAGCGCCGCTCGAATGCCCAACATCGGACTCTCGCTCGCACATGCTCGCACACTCTCTTTTCGCTTTTTTTCTATTTCGGTTTGGTTGAAATGCCGGTCTACAATCAAAGGCTCTCAAACTTTTTTGGAAATTTCGTTTTTTTTTTTTAAATAATTATTTTTAACCGAGAGGTACGAGAGTACGTTCCGTCAATTTAAAATCAGACTTCGGACTAAATAAGTGAAGGAAAAACTTTGTACCCCTTTTTAAACATATTGTGCGCACGGAGGAGTGCGAGATTTGGCATAGTTAAATTTTATACTGAGAACAAGTGAAGAAAGCTAAAATTTATCTATAATATGTGTTACAAATAAATTAAATTTAATAAATAAAACGTTCATACAACTGACAGCTCATTGACAGGATGAGTTTCGAACTGTGAATTTTGTGTAATTTCAAATGTTCCTTTTTCAATTGTCTGTCAATGTCAAGCAAAAATAATTATTAATACCATCTTATACTTCTATAAATGTCAAGTCTCACTTTTACACGAAAAAATTAAATCTGATAATCAACAGTATCAAAAATAAATACAGATACAAGCTGTAATTGTGTTTATTTTAATTGTTACCAAGATTAAATTTTAAATTTCATAGGTAATGCAGGGAATTAAATTAAACATCAAACGCGAATGACGTATTTGTAAACACTCGCAGCTGACGTAATAAAATAAAATTTAAAAAATATATATGTGCAATGATTATAGAGGTATAAAAACCTTCATAAAGCTAAAACTAAAAAAATAATAAATTCGACCACTGGGTGACCACTAATGTGTTTTTATTGTACCTAATAAGTACCTTAATATCATTTTTGCAGTGTAGGTACAGTTAAATATTAATTACATTATTTTGAATTATTTGATTAAACATACTTATTATAAATATTAAAAATGTGTTTCGTAAGGTAAATAATATAATAAATAAATACATATTAGGCGAATAATCAAAATGGTTATTATAATTCTGAAAAAACAATTCTTACTATACATGCATAAACTATAAATAATAATCATAAAAATAATAATTTTAGTGAAAAAAAAACACTAATGACTTTAATCCAAATAAATACAATTTTAGGTTATGCAGAATAGTATGTAATTAGTTAGCTACTAAAAAAAACTATAAAATGGCAATAGTAAAATAGATCAATAAAAAAATAATCCAAATTAGGCTCTTTCAAACGATATCCCATTTGTTAATTTAAATGTTCTCTTATTGGCACACAGATAAACGTGTAATAATACCTATGCTTACCAATCCTATAGTTTTCTTTAATATTTTCTACCTTCTTTATGCGCCTTCTTTTTTTTTAATTTTATGTTTCATACTTTCGGAGTTAAGGGGGACATACTATTTTTGGTATATTATTTTTAAAAAAACTAAAAATATCAAAAGAATAAGACAAATATTTCGTAATTCTTCTAAGGTAGCCGCCCTGATACAGCATGTGTTTCAATTTATAAAAACATTTTTTTTATTGGACCCAGTGGACGCAAAACAAATATTTTTGATAAAAAACTTAGCATGACTGTTATAAAGATACAGGCCTAGACACAGATAACAAAGTCTCCCCAAAAAGGTTCCTGTTTTTGACTATACTAAAAAAAACTTTAAAAAAAAGCTTTAAAGACAACCCCGTGGACCAAACTAACCTCAATTAAATATTAATAATAATGATTTAGATTAGAAGTTATAGTACTAAAAAAATATATACCCTGTCGTCTAAAATTAAATAGATTTATGAACTAAATACAATAATAGATTTACACTTCTTAAGACTAATTAAGGCGCTTATCGGAGATAATGTCTGGCAAAGTATATTATTTTAAGAGGAAATAGACATTAGTAATATGAAGTTATCAACAACAAATTTGCTTCCAAGATTGAAAATTTGCACATTAAGATGTTTGAAAACGACTTGATTTTGATTCGTATCTTGTGGCACACATAAATTTCATTCAGTATCTGTCAATTTAATAATTAACAACTACAAATAAACACAAGTCACCGATGTTCAAACTTACCCAAAAATAAACGAATTACTAAGAGTTTTTACTTATGTATAAATAATTGCAATTTAGAACTACAATTCAAGTTACAATATTAATGTTAAACGATTCGTACGGCTATTCCCAAACTAATTCCAAACTTTTTAACAATTTCATTATAAAAATAGCCTTTCATTATGTCTCCTTTCGTATGATTCATATTTTTTAAAATTTGACATACTTAATAAATAGGGCAATAAAATATCATACAAACAAAATTAAATAATTAAATAAACAAAATAATCACATAAAGGAATCAGTGGATAAAAAATTAAAATGTCGAATGCATTAAGTGGATTTAAGCCTAAAGTTCGTTCTCGAAGTACATATCTATAAGTTAATTCAGCGGCCAAAATAGAGAAGCCTGTGTGAGCTGGTGCAGCTCTTGAAGAAATCCAGGCAAATTGCGAAGGCGGCATTCATTAACAATGTGAGAGAAACTCTGTCCTGGCGCACCAATGTCGCAAGTTGGATATGATATGTGACCTCATTTATGGAGAATTTCACCGAACCTGGCACGGCCGGTTCAGATACGGTTAAGTGTTCTCCAGATGTTCTTTGGAAACTCTAACCCGGGAACTTTGTCCGTGAGATCAATAATGAATTACTTGTGATGCAGCTGAGCAGTCTCCAACTCGCTCCTTCAGTTTGCTTTAGGGAAAAATAAAAAACCATGTTGCTCCATAGGGGCGGGGCTTCTTGACTATCGGCAGCTCTCGGTTGTGCAGGCTGTCAAGGTCATGATGGATTGGGAGCAGATTAGTTCCAGCTGCAACAATCTTGTCCGTTTTCAATTTTAGTGCCACTTTCCTTTAACAATATGGAGGAGCAATGTTTGCCAGAACTTACAGCCATGGACTTGGTATTGATTTGAGGTCGGATATATCTATCATTGAAGTATGCAACTAGGAATGAATATGTGTACTATCGAGCCAGGAAGAGCGGCAATATTTACCAGTGGGATAGTACAGGGCAAGATCTGTAGTACGCTAAATCATCAGTACCCCAAAATGTACCTTCTGATTTTTATTTAATAGTATTCCTGCTCCTTAATATTTGGGCAGTGGTTTCGTAAAGGCTTATACTAGAGATTTCTGTCCAACGTCACCCCCAGGTACTTTGGAATCTTGTCCTACTTAAGCTGTTGTCCACTAAAAAGTACTGCTAATTCTTGATACGCTTCTCGATTATTGAGGTGAAAACATGAAACCTCTGTTTTTGAGGCATTTGAGCTTAACATCATTTCTTAAAGGCTTCATTTTTTATTCAGGCTGGCAAGGTGAACTATTTAACTTTCTGAAACCGCGTCGCTGGCTTGTCACTTATGTATATGTTACGGTCAAAGTAATCAATGCGGAGATTATATATATTTTCCGGTTAATATATATAATTAACAAGAAATTCGGCAAAGACGACATATTAACCAGCTGTTATATTTAATCTCCAGTAGGATATGGTGAAAGTAATAAAAATGATTTAGATATGAATTTGTATTTCTATAATTGATAATCAGCACCAATGTAATCAAAAGTAATTGAATGCTTTTTCTTTTTGGATGTTAGGCTTTTGTGACACTGTTGAATAATATTTTTTGCAATTGCATCTGTTTGAAGTACATTATTCGTTACAGCTTCAATGCTGGAACCTTGTTTGCCTTAACTGGATTCAGTACGTGCACATACTCGAATGGTGAAGTCGTCACCTAGAACTTCTTCAGCTCATTACAAATTATAAACTGGTTTCAAGAGTAATAGTGATTTATTACGCTGTATTTCATTCCTAGCTTATATTGGCTATTTTTTTCAATACCTATTATCACAGCGATAATATTCCTATAGCCTAATATTCCTTTAGCTCTGTCTACTTCGGAAATCATGATCAAAATATTTTCACCGATTTTTGCAGTTGAAAAATTTGAATTCAACATTATGAACTTCAAATTTATTACTTCAATCGACTTAAACTGGGAATTATAAATAATGATCGGTTAAAGTGATCAATTTATCAGTCTACCCGAGTAATTTCGTATATATATATTTTTCATTCGATTACATTGACCGTAACATAACCATAGATTAAATAATAACTTCCTTGTAGTAGTTAAAAGCATATTTCTGTACAGTTGATGATTTTGGTACGTAGTATATAATAGCCAAAAGCTTTACATTTATATTTAAATACATCTGAATATAACTTCATTTGCTACCAGCTGATACCTGGTAAGCCGTTATAACCGATAACCTAGTTCGAAAATAAAAAATAAACAATTCACTTATTGCTGACCTTAAATCACAATTCACGTATTTTTTTCGTGTTAATCATTAAAAATATATATTTTTTTAATAAACTTGACTAACATAAAAATATTATATAATATTATCATATTTTAATCTTTATTAATAAATAAAGCATTAATTAATTAATAAAGCATTTTTTATAATTAATTAATTATATCAATAAAATAATTAGTTCAGGGGTTTCAAATCAAGACTACTCCTATCCCTGTTCAAACTGTTGGTCGATGAATTACGAACACCTAGCTAGTCGATAGTGAGATGAGAGTACCCGCAGTGCTGTAAGAATATTCTGAGCCTTGTCGCGGGCAGCAACTAATCCAGTGCCAGCAACTTATGTTAATTTTCCTCAGCCCAACAAAAAATTTAGATCATTCATCTCGGCGCTTAACAAGAATCTGCAAAACTGTTTTTTTTTTCGCTAAACCACCTTTCCCCAGTCCTTATTGGGATGTTGGTGAGCTAGATTCATCTTTGAACAAACCTTAATCATCTGCAACACCAATACACGCAGCTACTGCGTTGGTACTAGTGGTTGGTTCATCGGCAAAGAGTCGAAAAATCCCCTCTTCAACAGCAGCCGGTTGGCCGTTCACGATTTCGGCAAATAGTGTCGCTTTCAGAAATGCGCCTGTAAGTAGGTAGATCCAAAAACAGCGATGTAAGCTGGACGTTGGGAACTTTAACATCATTTCCAGGTCAATATATGTATAGATAGATGAAAACAATATCAGCTTATTCAGAAATCGATAATGTAGCCATGTTAGGTGATGATTTAGAACCGCGAAAATTGGATATTTTCACACGATATTGCTCATGGCTCTAATTGCCATGGACATCTGGCATTAAAATATATATATATTTATTATTTTTGAGAAAATACCGAAGTAAATACTTAGAAAAAACAAAATATCTGCTTTGATAAACAGACAAACTATTAAAGTTATTAAAAGGAGTCTGATCAAAATGTTAATCATCAAAAACATGACAACCAAAATTAACTAACCACATATTCCTCGTAAACAAAAAGGTAATTATTAGGAAAAAAATGAAAATTCCTATATACTACTATTTAAATTAACGAAAAAAACTGTTTTTTTTTATTCGGAAAGTTCATATTATCTTTCTCAGAAGAGCATACCTTTTTTAAAGCTACTCTAATGGAGTATGGTTTACTATATTGTGCCTGCTTATATATATGATTTTATTAATAAAATATCATGTTTCGATTTCCTTAATGATTTTTACTGTGCACTTGTTTTTATTTTTTTTTTTAATAAAATATATTTTTAAAATATATAATTTTTATTTCAAAAGTATAGTTGCAACCATGATCTGTAAACAAAGTAGGAAAATTTAACAAAAAAAATCGTTTCGGATTTCACCGGATTTTTTTTAATTTTGAAAAACCATTTTTGCCACCCCTAGTTTTCATCATAAAAGTTTATGTACATAAGTTGTAGACCCTTATTAAAGGAATAATATAAAAATTAAATGAATTCGATATCTTATATACTAAGAAAGTTATAGCAAAAATTCACTTTTTCAAAAAACCCCCTAATTCCCGCCCCCTGGGCTGATTAGGCCAATTGACAAACTTGAACGAGATTTTGTGCCCTTAAATTTTATGTATCAATTTGAAAGTGATTGGTGTAAAATTACGGCAGCATCGTGTCCACAAAAAAGTCATATAGATAGATATATAAAATTTAAAACTGAGGGTGATTTTGGGTTCTACGTGATGTGAAACATTAAGATAATATATCGAAATATTCCGAAAGTTAGGACAAGGTACCCGATGCAATAGGCAGCTTTCCTAATGAAATCTACCCGCAAAGGTTTGAGTGCCTCACCGTTTAGATTACACGGTTACAGCGTTGGTCTCTGAATGCAATGGAAGGATTAAGAATTGCAATAAAATAAAATACATGATTAAAATAATAAATTTTATTTAGTACGTAATAAATACCAAACTCCACTTTCCCAACTAAAACGCAGCTGATAATTCGCTATTTAGATAATAAATGACACTTTCTTAGTAATTTAATCCCAGTCTCCCCATCCAACCGCATTGGCTCGCATCATGAACGCTCCTTCAGTTCAGTTCAGTTTCAATGCCGTCAACAACGTCGTTTATTTTATTATATTGTTTTTTTTTATTACAATAAAAATAAGCAAGGACCCATTAGCCAGATACTGTTGACAGGTCCTTTTGATGTCCGTCCTTCAAGTGTCACAGCCACGAGCGCTACCAAATTGCAATTCACTCGCGACCTAGTAAATACAAAAGTTAATTTAACTCGATAATAAATTATTTATGGTAAAGTTAAATATATCACAAATAAACTATTTAGGTATGCTACAACCCTAGAAAGATTTATTAAGTAACCAGCAATGCAGTTGTCTGTAGAGATTATTACCGTACCCGAAAGACGAAGACCATCTCTTCTACAAAGTATCTACACATTCGGTACGATTCTTATAATTATAATGCGTTTAAGGCATTTTAATGACATAGGAGTATTTTGATACATTTTGAGTATCTATACGTGTGATTTAGGATATTGTCTTAAATAATTGTGCTTTAAAAATTATCCATGTAGGTAAGAACGTTTATTTCAATTACCTATATTATAAGGATTATATACCACGCTAGGAAATAAGTGATCTATTCCATGAAGTCACTTTTGGCGCCAATGTCAAATATACCACTCAGCGTTCATACCTATTATCATGTTCGTATTTTAACGATATCAAAAATATACCGACACATTTTGGCGTCATTTCAAACGGCTCATCAAACCTGGCATTCATCCAAAATATGAACCGCTAGAGGATTGAAGTCAACACTTTTTTTATCTTAATATAGCGAACTTTTGTATACTAAGTATTTAGTCTCTCTGGACTTCGAACCGAATGTCAGATTTTAAATAAACACGTTATGTAGATAAATTGAAAAATATATTAGGGAATGTGTATAATGTAAGAAGTCTTATAAATTATCAAGATATAATATTTGCTCTCTAATAATCAGTGGAAGAATTACTTAATATTACGGGAAATGGTTACTGAAAATATATTATTGTATTATTCACATACTTCAGCACACGGTAAAAATACTGAACGACAATAGAACCGCAACATATAACCAACTAAATATATATTTATTTAATAAAACGTTTACATTATTTTTAGATATTTTTCCAGAACTAATAGAATTGCACATAAAAAAAATATATATTTTATTATTTTACAGTGTTTTTAACAGCCTTTAAAGTTAAGGAATTATAATTTCGACAATTATGTTTATTTTTTGTATGTTCGCTCATATGATCCTCCTATGATTAACCTTTTTAATGTTTCAAAAAACAATAATTAAAAAAACATGTTGTAAAGGCAAGGTTTTAAAATTAAAAAAAAAACCTTTCATGTCAATATCATGTCATGTGCTTACTTTTTAAGTTAGATACATTTTTTATGGACTTTATATTTTTTTTGTAATCCGCAAGGAAGAAAACATACACTTTAAAAAAAAAAAATAATGCAAGACCTGCATATTATGTAGAGGTTTAAAAGACGATGAAGACGAACTAAAAGACTGTAAACCAAGGTTTCTTATGGGGTTCCGTTCAAATATAAAACTACACCAATTGCATGATATTGTTAAATCACATTTTTGACCATGAGACAGTTCCGTTCAAACAATGCATTTTATAAATGATGCACCATTGAATATTATTACAACTTCGATATTCTTTCATAACAATGTATGCAGAAAATTAAAATTCAAAATGTTGCCCTGCTGTCGGGCGCTTGCAATTGTGAATTAGGAAGCTATCCAAATGATAAAAATAATTCTCCGTATTGACAGTCTTGTGAATAGTCGAACCGTTATGACTCCCACGGTGCGGTCGACGCGAATCGTTTGCTACTTACCTACCTACACATTATTGTTATCACCAGCGCTCTACGCGCAAATTAAGTACGGTTCTCCATAGAGCAAAAATTTCAAGGCGAGCGTCGATACATTATCGCCGATCTGAGCAATATCAAACTCGCTGCACGATTAATGTTTCTGACCTTTAAGGCGCGGCGTAACACGCTTTTACGCACCACCTTAGGGTAGGACGCTTTATTTATTAGACAAATTATTCACTTTGATCTACTTACTTGAAATGAAGCTTCTGCGCGTGCGGTGGCTGTAACGAAACGCTGCACTACCACTCTTTTCGCCGTAGAGCTAGCGTGGGACATGAAGTTGGGCGTATGCAGTTGTATTCTTTGCTAAGAACATTTGCTGCATTTATCTGAAATTTGTAGCAATTAATTGTTACAAGACACCCTTAGCCCTAGCCGCCGTGTCCTTGCACGAATTGGGATTGAACCGTAGCTCACTTGTCGTGACATTCAGTATAGTTATAACATATATATATATATTAGTTATCGTATTATATACTATAGTTAATTGTGTAAATGTTTTTTATATAGATTTGATGATACGATATTATATATTTTTAAACAATAATACGCGCACATAATTTGTGCACGCGCACAAACACACACACCCACACACACATGCGCACACATACATCACATCCTCCTCATACAATTCCTATACCTTCGTGTTTGTATTTTAATAATTTGATTTAGTTGAACAAAATTTGCAACAATTTATTTTGAAAACTTCATACCTACTCTATAATAATGTGTTTGTGAATATGTAGGACATCCATAATCGGTTTTGTTATCTGTTTAATTCTTAATTGTTTTAATGTTATTGTTATAACTGTCTGATTTCCCATAAAAAAATTAATAAAAAAATAATATTGCTTCTCATAACGTCTGCGATATGCCAGCTATATATGTCAGCAGATTTTAATATTTAAATATATTATGTTAGATGTCTAACGTAGCGTATAGTACTTATAACTTACTAAAAACAGATAAAATGTTGAATCGCTCGAATATTTTGGCTTCTCGATACATCTACATAAATCCTCTTGGAGAATTCGACGCGTGTTGGCATCATTTCAATAGCAAAATGTCCATAGTCGATTTCAGTAGTGACACTGTGAACATCTACGGAAGACGTTGATATCAATCAATCTGGAATATACTCTAAAGCTTATAGTTGATTTTGTTGCAAGGACTGTCTTCATTTCCGTCCTCGAGTCAGTGCTTCGGGTGAGTTTTTAAAGTATTAAAAGTCCCAAATTTCATAGTGCTATCGAGGCCCTCATTCTGTATAATGCATTCTTACAATGTACCATGTAACGCCGCCATTGGAACCATTTTAACTATACCACTCCCCTCTCCCTCCCGCTCCTTAAACCACTAAAACTTTCTACACCTTTAATAGGACGATGAACATCATTACGTCTTCATTTTTGTGATAACTATAATAAGATCGGGTTCTTTAAAGTAACGGCCCGGATTAAAATCCATGCCGTTATGCGTCCATGCTAAGCCAGCCATGCGAATATTTCATAAAACAGAAGCGATACGCTAAACTCAGGCACTTTTTATATTTCTTGTATATTTGGTTGCCCTTTCCTAAATATCTACTTTAAAAGGCGCCATATTTTTGTGTTTTAAATATACCTTTTAACCTATCTTTTCTCGAATCAAAATATTTATATTTCATTTTTAATTTATACTCTGCGAAGTATATGTTATAGTATTTTATTATTTTGAACGTGATTTGCGCGCCCAAACACCGCAGAGGGTGTCGCCAAGTTTCTTTGCGCTTTCACTGGTTTGTACCGGTAATTTTTTATAGGGCGCCTTTGAATGGGTTATTTACATGTGCGGCCAGCAGCGCCAGTCCTAACCTAATCGCTTAGGTCCAGAACACACGGCTCCGTTTTTAACAAAACATTATTTTATTTTTTTGTTATTTTGATTCAGTATATCGCTACGTATGCACACGCTGTTTCGGGTAAATGAAATATTACGATTTTGACATTTTAATTGTATTTTTTTATTACATTATTAGAAATATAAATATTTTAAAATTAGCCATACTTTTTAAAACTAGACTACCGACTGTTTTATCATAAATTATATTTGCATAAATGTACGAAATCATTAAGTTATGAAAATATGATTACGAACAAAATAAATATTAGTCAATTTGAGAAATACATACCATATACATCCTTATTAAGTTTAAATACAAATAATTAGGTAAATTTAAATAATCAAGAAATTAAAAAATTAACATCTTTTGGTTTAATATATAATAAAATATATTTTCATCAGATACCTATGTTTTTAGACCTTCAACTTTTTTTTTGCTAAAATTTTTATTAATTGACATTTTCTGCTTTTTTGTTTCGAAACTATTTTTGTATGTAGGAAGTGTGGCTGATATTTTTTTATCATTTGTGGTTACTAGTGTCTTGTTTAGCACTAATTTCTTTTTTCTGACACTAATTATAATATTCATTTAAATTTATTTATTTATTTATTTGCGTAATTAGTAAGCAGGAATTAATTGAAACCATATTTAAATAGTCATTGTTAATAAGTAAATCATAATCACTATCTTATGCATATATAGACTTTCCAAGTAATTTGTAAAGTAAAAATAATGGTCTCTTTTGTATGCATCAAATATTTGGATTTAATTTTTATTTCAATTTATTTAGGATTGTTTACTTCATTTTTTATTCTTGTGCATGCAAGTTACTGTTTCCACGCCCACAAAAACCGCACCATGTGTTCTGGGTCGCATTTACAACATGGGGTATCACTAACACACTCAAAGGGTGCCACTTTATATTTACCTGTACCTGTACCTTTTTACCTGTACGTCTAACTGTTAATAAGGGCCAGGCCATAACACCATTCTTCAAACTTGTTATAATTTTACCCTACCGTATTTTAAAATCAAATTACACATATTAATATGCGTACAACATTGCACCAAAATTCTAATCGGCTGTCCTGAACTTGTTTCGGAATTAAGCTTTAATATTTCAACAAGAAACATATATGCGTAGATTCGCCGTTATTATAACATTGATTTTAAAAAGATTACCTCGTTTCTTACACTACACCTTTACCATCTTCTTATGTGTACCGTGTCCACAATGTATTATTTTTTAATAATATGCTTAGTTTTTAACAATTTAACCTTTCTGCATTGGTGTTAATTTAAAAAAAACTTCAATTTAATTTAATTAATTTAATTTCTACATTTATTTTTTTATATAAAGCATTAGGTACATTACAAAAGTATACATAAAACATGCAAATAAAATGCTAATCTTTATTAAAATATATTATTAAAATACTCGGGTGATGTTTCCTATTATTTTTATTTTTATTTTTGTTCTCACGATTGCTACATTGACATTGTCAAAACTGTATTTGAATTTATCCATTGTATGTTCATTATGTATTTCTGATTTCTTGTATTCTTTGTTACTAATTGATAAATAAATAAACATAAACTCCTCTTTCACATAATAATATTGCATTGCTTTTGTGGCTATTCAATATATGTTTCTAACGAAATTCTTAGTTATATTTATAACTATATAATATCTAGTGTCAGATTTAAATGAAATAAATTGAAACCATGTTCATCCAACTAGACCAAACTGAACAGAAAAGCTGCTAGTAGTATGATTAAGTTTAAAGCTGTTATAAGCTACTTACTAAGTATATAGTAGGCAGTTTGCAAGCAGCGGGCGTGCGCGGAAACTCATTTCAATTCATTTTGTCATTAAAGAAATGACAATGATAATTTATACAATAATTAACATTTTTATTAACTATCAAAACATTATGAAATCACATAACATTATTTTACCTAATTTTTATAATGCTCTAACTACTATTGTGCTATTTTTTTAGATTTTGAAGGTATACCTTCATTATATGGATTTAACAAGATATTAAAATGTACGATGTAATTACATTTGACTTAGCAAATATATCCCCGGGAACTAAGGTAGTTTTATGCTTACGGGATAAAATAACGAGAAAACCAGATGAACGGAAAACTAAAAAGTGGTAAAATTGTAATATGTAAATAAAACAAACCATGTGGAACATTAAAAAAGGATCAGAAAATGTATTAACATTAAAAAACGGCTTAATATTTGGCTGACAAGAATAGAACGGAATAACGAGTTTCAGTTCTAGTCGCAGTTCGTTGTTTATCTAAAAAAACATTTAATATTTCATAAAATTGTAACGATCTATAATAATTGAACCACTAAATGATTAAATCATCGATGCATAGGCTTACACGCAGCCAAAGTCGCTATTACTAGAGGGGTTAACAGGGCGCATCACAAAAAAAAGACTAAAAATATTTTTTATTTGCTTTTGCTGTGTTATTGAAAAAAGATCAATTTAGTAGAAGTTAGTATTAAAATCACATATTCAGTGAATAGAAGGCGAGTTTCATTGCTAGCCGTGCGTCAAAATTTACAAAAAAAAAACTAGAATACTGTTAAAGTTTACGATGACTTGAAAGAATATCATTGTTTTTTTTTATTGTTTTAATCTACTCAATATAAATAACTCACTTTCGCCTCTGTGGCTATCCAAAACCCAAAATGGGCTAAAAGTGCCGCAGGCACAAGAGGAGATAGTAAATGAAGCAACCCATAGCAAGTCGGTACCACAGATGCGTATAGTCTGGAGAAGATACTGATGATGCCTTTATGGCTTGTACTGCTGTAAGATGTCAGGTTCTGGTCAATGTTGATTTTATATTTGATAGCTATAGATGTCATAACCGTTCTTGTTTTATGTCGCGTAACGGGAAGTTCAATAAATACCAATTGATCTTTATAGGATTGGCCCCTTTTTCTGTGGTTTTTGGCAGGTTATCGTAGAAATACGAGCTGGGATATTAAATATTTTTTGTTTCAGCTTTTATTGATTATGTGAGTTTATAGTGGAGATGGAGTCACTAGCGAAGAAGATAAATGGCGTACCTACTAATCGCAAACAAATAAGCATACGAGTTGGTACTCTTGTTATGATGCGAATTTCCTGTATCTTATAATTCATATGAATGTGGTTATGACCTTATGAGTGTTCTATGTAAAATAGCACACAAATTCTATTAGACGGCATGAGTAAAATTCAACTTGAACACAATTCGATTGACCATCTGCGCCTGTCGCGCTAAGTGCGGTGCGGTTTCTTCCGCGCGAGGACACAGCATCCAGGCGACATCTCGTTTTCAAGATGGCGGACGCGCAACTGTCCGCGCGCGTGGCTATTTTCGCCGGTCGCGCCGCCGCGTCGTTATTTCAGGCCGCTGCGACGCCGTTTGTTCGTAAATAAAACCTATTTATAGTCTTGAGATAATTACCTAGAATTCCGCTTTAGTGTGTCGTCGATCTGTAATAAAAAAAAAAATACAAAAATGTATCTGTAAAAAAAATTGATAGTGTTTCCATTGTAAAGGATAAAAGAACAACCCATTTTTAAATTATTTTTTTGTAACAGAGCCTATTAGTTGGCACTTTCATTATTACACTGCGTAATTTCTTTAGATATTATGCGCGTTTGCTTCACAGCAAATTGGCTAACTGTCAAAACAATCATCGGGGATTTCCTTGTTTTATGCAATGTAAATCTTCTGGCTTGTTAAATCATCCCGAAGGCCTAAAGATGAAGTCAGGTCTGGGAGTCTGGGTGTTCTGGAATACTTTTGCTAGCCGCTTTGTTGATTTATATCCTTGGGATCAATGGAACTGTTTATTTATTAGGTATTTGTAAACTTTCAGTATACTTACATTGCAGGCGGTGATACGAAGTCTCTATTAAACAAAATATAGTTTTTAAACATTTTAGATGCTTTTTGTTATTGGATAAAGATGACTGATATTTGTACATAAGTTTTAAATAACATTGGATGTTTTATAACTAGCAATTACGAGTACTTGCTAGTTTTTTAAATTAAATATTACTTTATTCAGTACAATAATTATTATATGCGTTTATTTTCATTAAACGTATGCTCGTCCTAAAAAGGCATCTACGTTACCACTTTTAGGTTATTCTTAAATAAAGAAATTCAAATTATAAATATTAATAGAGAGATAAAAAACATTCAAGCCACAAACTGTTTCCATTAAGTTTGTGGGTTGGATGGATTCGAACAAAATTCTATTTCAAAGTTTCTTCTTTAATTTAATATCTTCAATGGAAACCAATGGCTTTGCCACAGTTAATATTACTTGATAAACGGACAGCATACAAGTTAATAATATTTTTATTTTCAAAACAAAACATCACTAATAGAATACCCCCAATCACTATAATTGGAATGTTTACATATAGTTAGTTGTTAGAGTGTTCTAAATCGACGCATTCAAATTAGTTAAGATTATTCTTACTGTATTATGAAGCAGGCACTGTAAATTTCAATGCATTTTGTTACCATGCAGCATGTTTCCGTGTTAGCGACCACAGACACCTTCATGGCCTAACTGTTGACTGAGCTACTTAACTAAGCCACCTAACCTACCCCCACACTTCTAACTATAACCTATGTCCATACGAAAGATATAAGCTTCCTAATTAGCCTGCGGGTAAAATGCCCAGTTAAGTATAGTTATCTAATTGAACCATTATTTTAATAAATATGTAAAATGAATGGTTAATAGCGACAAATAAATAATAATAATAAAGATTTAATAAGCTAACGAATAAAAAAATATTATTATATACGAGTATGGCATTGAATTCTTTCCATAACCTCCGGGGAATTTTATAATAGTAGGTTTTGTGAATCGACGTATAGTATAGTAAGTAAATATATCAAATAGATAAAATTGTCTGAGCTGGCTCGTGCTTGAGGCAATGAGAATAAACTGGCAGCACTAAACGATTAGACCATTAGCTAATGCGCAAATGATTTAATTAAGTAGAAAAATCAAACTCTTTTTGGCTACACAATAAAACAGCTCCAGTTTAAGTGATTGCAGCGGCACTTAGCTTGTCTGAACAAGGCGTGCTCATAGTAATTACTATTATTCCCAATGCCATCGCTAGGAGACACGCAAACAGAAGAAACGACATCCAGAGATCAAATACTGACTACTTCGATAGTACTTAGATAATGCAGCGAAACTATTTTTGTTAAAGAACGGCAATCTGTATTATAATTAAAAACACACTAGGCAGTCATTGGGGACTGCCGACAGTGGTTTTTTTAAATATTCAAATTAATTCTAGTATCAAAAATTAAAATTGTATAACTTAGAAATTAAAATCATTAACTATCACATCTATCGGCACTCCGGGCGGTATATATATTACACAGAAGTATAAGGCTATAATAGGATAGAAAATATCTTTTTCAATAACACAAACCACTTGATACACTTGAAACTAATTATTTGTTATTCAAGTTTTACCAAGCAGTGTCGCTTAAAGCCACTAGGTTGCAGCTGTGGGTTATTTAGCTGCAACAGTCTTGCGCTAAACTATTACTGATTACTTCATCTTCTATTGTTTCAGTTGATACTTTTTTGTTTATAAAACTTTAATATTTATGTAATATTTCACATAGCTTATATGTAAGAAAATTTAAACCCCAAAAATACCCCGACACAACTGATAGCAGATACAAAAAAAGGCCATTTTCAATAATTACGAGTATAAATGCTGAGTTTTGTTTTTGACAAATGTACTCAATTTGCACAGGCCTTTTCAATACGCATAAAAATGCTCAAATTGTGACCATCTATGATGTAAAAAGGTTTGGCCATTTTAATTGTCATCGTAATAAAGGAAAATAAAAACAAATATTTTAAACATAGACAACGGTTGAAATAGACAACGGTTTAGCAAATTAAACCAAGCATTATCATTCCGATTGATTACGTTATTGTGTACCAGTGTTGTATTGTAAGACACCAATATAATTTGTTTTATAATTGAATTATTGGAATAGAACGCTGATTTTGAATATTTTTTCTGATTTTTTATAATTTATTCAATATTCAATAATAAAAAAAACTACCGAGGTAACTCGTGAAAACAATATACGAAAAATACATATAACCACATTATGAAATTTTCACAATAAGCACATTATGAAATTTATTTATTTATTTAAACATCCATATTACTTATTGATCTAGGCATAATATAAATACATTTAAAGAAATCACATTTTCCATAAAGGTTCCTTATTATGTAGTACAGGTTTGCATGGATTTTATCACTTTACTAGGCTGGTGCCTGTCTTAAAGTGATACCAAATTAAGAGGTTCAATAAGGGCGCTTCTTTTTTTTAAGTATACTTATTAATTTAAATCATCATGAAAACATTGTCATGTATTGGTACTTTTAAGTAAACGTAACTGTTCGAAACTAAATAAACCAAACCTAAAAAAATCTTATAGCGCCTAAGTTATTATGAAATTAGAGCAAAGGGATCTATTCCTATTATAGATAGATTCCTATTATAAATAGCTATTATAGAATTTTCATATTTTTTATTCCAAAACAATAACCAATTGTTTTCATCGTATTTCATGTTGAACTTATTTGGATATTATTCTGGTAATTTCAAGATTAAAGATAAGTATGAAGATTCTTCCCTCGCAGATAAGTTATTAATATGCGCTATCACGTCTCATATTAGGAAAGTCCTCTTCTGAGTATGTCGTGATAAATCACGATGTGGCTTATATCTATCTCTCCATTCATATGTCAGCAGCATCAAATAGGTAAAACCAAGTTTAACCCCAATATGCAAAACACCTTTTCACAATATATCAACCGTGTTTCTGCTAATTAAATACACACGTCATTTTCACTAATTTTTATTTCCCAATGTGTACTTTGATAACTTATATTTTATAGGGGCATATGTACTCGTATCACAATCATTTCAATTGAAAGATAGAGTGCAATAAATTCAAGCTACCTTTCTGTTTTACTAAGTCTGGTAGAACAAAAATAGCTATAAAAGGATTATAACACCTACTTAATACCGATGGTTTGTCCATTGTATCTCACAGTCGAAATTTCCTGGAACCGCTAGAGTACGTTTTTAGACCAGTTTTATTTAAAAATCGATTTTTACCGGAATATATTGTTTTCCTTTGTCTATTGTTAAAAGTTTTTCCTTGAAATTTGAACAATTAAATTATGTCTATTGTCTTCTGTTTATTAGTGCATTAATTAGTCTTTAACGCTTGCTAAATCGATTTTAAAACGGATGTCCCATGTTTGAAGCAGCTCCCATTATGGTTTTATACAAAGTCATCGTCTATTGGCAAGAAAACTACTTCTACTAAGCAGATCTCTAAAGTTCAACGAGTGTACCAACGTTTTCTCTGCACTGAGACTGGAGTTCATCGAAGACGTCGAGGTTCTGATGGATGTGATAAACAAAGAGAGATGACCGTTATAGCATAGTCACACGACATTACTTCGAAATAGAGATACTAAAGTGCATTTAAAGTTCGAATTCAACTCCGTTTAGTTTAAGAGACTAATGTCAGCGAGTGGACAGTTTACAGAAGAATTGACGAAACTGATCTGAAGCCTTATAGGCAATACGTCCGAAAGTCACTAGAGACTACTTGCCAGACTACGGTTTGCTCGAGATCATTTCGCATGGAATTTGGACCAATGGAGGAAGCTGCTCATCACTAACGAGAACAGAATCACACTATGGTGCTGATAGACATAACTGTGTATACCTACTTACACGGAGAGAGATATGCACAATGTGCAATTGCGAACGTCTCATATGGTAGAGGATCAGTGATGCTTTGGGCAGGGTTTTCTTAAGAAACGAAAACGGAGCTGCTCTTGATTGTAAATGGAGCACTATGTGCTCATTGATACATAATAGAATTTTTAGAAGAGCATTTTGTCCCACGTGTTTAAATTTCAAGACATGAGTGGGAGAATATCCCTCGAGACTTTTTAAAAACATTAGTGAGGTCATTCAGAAAGCTATGTGAAGAGATTATTAAAAGTTGTGGGGAAATATCTTTTTTAATAAAACTTGACTATTTTTTTTCTTTAATCGTGGCCAATTTACCAATTTTAAAGTGCCTGAATTTATTTTTCTTATAATATTGTTTGAAAAGTCTTTTTAGAGTGACCCTAATTTCATGCACGCCAGTGTATTAGAGGCTGATAATGATAATGCTAGGATTAAACTATACGTTTTAAAAATGATTGACATGACAATGTACGACGGTGCGGCACTTTAAATACAAAAAAACTACCCACACGGTTAGAAACAGAATAAAGAAGTGCAACAGTACAGTCAATAGTTCGCACCGAACGCACCAGCCATGTCGAACTCTAATACTTATAATCGCATCCAAATTTATCATTTATGTATGTACTGAATGTAATAATGACGACTGTCATAGAAATTAGTGAATATTAGATAGTTTATTTTTTCTTTTTTTTTCGAATTTTCAGAAATCTAGTTAATTGTTTTTTTTCATATCTTTGGTACAATACGATGGGGTGTACTTTTATTATCTTTATGCCCAATGCTTAAAGGAATTTCCCAGTGCGTAAGAAGATATAAGGAAATTTATTTACACGTAAAGTGGGATTTACTAAGTTACATCGAAATACTTGTGTAATTCGAAAATTAAATATACCTATAACTTTTTTTACAACTTCGATCGTATGGTAATGAAATGCATGTATTTTCGCAATCAAACTACTTGATTCGTTTTAATCAATATTGCGAGTGTTTTCTGTCGAGGTTGTATATACAAATAATTCATTGGAATTACATTTATTTAAAAATGTCCTTGGCCTAAGTCACACTCAACCAGGCTAAATTTCAATTACTAAATAAATTAGGTCAAGGGAGATGGTGGTGATGACGAGTTAAAAAATGGATATGTACAGATTGGAACCAGTGACCGCTGGATCAATATCAAACACCCCAACCACTAGACTACCACGATCTCATGGTCGATTTTAAGGTTATCTGCGTCAACTTGACTAAGAATAGAAAATATATCTGTTTATCTGATACCTTTATAAATGGGTTATTTAAATTCACTGATGTCCTTTTAAGGGGTTGATCTACGTCAATAATCAAACATTAATCAGCAAAAAATATTGAATAAATATTTCCCAATTACAAGAAAACGAATTTTAATGTTTAATGGCGCGAGGTCGGTTAGCGACCCCCGAGTTCTTTAATATTTTTTTTTTTTTTTTGAGATTTATTTATGTAGACTCATTGGTGTGCTTACAAAATGACTGCTACAGACATACACACAACGGAGAACTTTTTATACCATGGACAATCTCGATATCGATTTTGCCACATCACAATACTTACGTAAAAAGTAATAAATTACGATATTGATACTGCGATATTGATTTGGAGATAACCGTTCGTTATCGGTAAAATTCTATGAAAGAGTTATCGAACTTTTGTTGACGCAATTGTGCGCTTCAAAAGTGGCCACCAACCAAAAAAAAAACACTGTTGCTGTCACTTTAGCAACGCACTAACCCAAATTTATTTAATTTTGTAAGCCATTAGTGAATATAAAAACATACCTAAAACAATAATGTTTTACGAAAACTGCGACAATTACAAAATTTTCTAGAAATACATATTTAATTTACCTACGAAAAGCGTGACTTTCAGCACAATTTGTAAGGACACAGTGATGTGCACTAGATTGTGTATCGTACGGTATGATATTTGTGTAGAAACTTATGTAACACCTTTTTTCTGTTTACCGAAACCTAAATTTTCAAATAGAATAATTACATTTAGAAATTACAAAGACCTTAACCTGGATAACTTGAAAACTGATTTAGCTCAGGCACCTCGGAACGAATTCGACGAATCAATGATTTGAATGAAATGGTTGATAAGCTGAATAAACTCACGTTGGATATTTTCGAAAAACATGCTCTATCGATCACAAAAGTTTTTAATAAACCCCATAAGCCTTGGATTACAGCCTCTGTTAAAAAAATGAGGTCGCTTCCAGACAGAGCCTATTTATGCTCGGTATATAAAAACCAAACTTAGTGGACATTATGAATATTATAAGCAATTTAGAAACCTTGAAATTAAGACGGGACTAGACGGGATTGACTTGGGATTAGACGGGAGAAAAAAGCATATTTTGATTTTTATGTCAACAAAAATATCAAAAATTCAAAAACTATGGTCAGGTTTGGAAAAGGTGCTAATAAAAATACTCATTTACCGCCAGACATCAATGACCATGATAAAATTAATAAGTACTTTATTTCAGCCACATTCTCAAAATGTCATGATATAGAAATAGAAAAAAATATGATCACCACAGACTAGACGAAACAAAAGAATGCTTTAACTTCGTCACTCACGATGAAGTCTCACGCTCAATTAATAGTATAAAATCAAATTTGCAAGGTATGATTAAACTTACACTTCCCTACTCTCTGGCAGCAATCAAATGCATTATTAATAAATCCTTGACGAATGGTAAATTTCCTGATGCTAGGAAAACAGGTATCGTGATCCCACTTCCGAAGAAAACATGTGTATCAGAACTCTCAGACCTCAGGCCGATCACGATACTTCCATGCCTATCAAAAGGTCCTGAAAAGATTGTAAACAATCAAATAATATCATTTTTAGATAGCAACAATATCCTGCCTCCGATGCAATCCGGTTTTAGAAAAACCATAGTACCGTTTCTGCTCTTAGTAGTGCTTTCCTCCTAAAAAAAAACCTAAAAACCTAAAATTGAATACTAGCAAACATTACAATGTTTATTTAACTATCTTTTAAATTTTCTATTCTTCCGGTGTCTCAATCGGGTTGCAAATTTGAAGATGAGTGTAAAATTATAAACGCTTAAAAAAACTTTTTTCAAACTTTCGTAAAACAGTTGCAAATTTATTTTAAAATTGAAGACATGATTCCTAATAAATTAGTGAAATTTGGAAATTTTTGCTTTTTTGTGAATTGAATGTTTATTTTGACTGGCCTACTGTGACAGCACTAGGAATTGGTCCTCAGTTTTCTTAACTAATGCCGGCTAGTGTCTCATATTATGTGAATAACTATACTATGAACGTTAAAGTCATTGGTTTAAACTATTTTATTTGGCTCAGTTACTATAAAATATGTGGTTAATATGGATCGTGTACACCCTCTGAAAGAATACATTTAGATATTGAATTCTTAATGCCGTTTAGAAATCGCACTACTTATAAACGCTAGAATTTAACAATGAGATGACAGTTTAGGTGAAAGTACGGTATAAGATTGGCTTTTATTTGGACATGGTAAACATTGATGCAAAACGCTCGCCCGTTATACGCAATTCTTTGCCAGCACCCGTGCCTGTACTTAATATGACGAGCAATACATCTGTCTAAAGCTGTCATACTCAACCTGTGGCCCGCGGGTCACATGCGGCCCGCCTAGCTTTTTTGTATGGCCTTAAACACATTTATTATCAGGGACATGATTTACAAAATCTGGCATTCTATATTTCGTATATCTTGAGATTAATTTTGACTTTGACGTACATATTTTTTTGTCATACCAGTATAAAGTTGCGGCCCGTGTAACTTTACAAATATATGCATGTGGCCCGAAGACAAAAAAGGTTGAGTATCGTTGGTCTAAAGTGCAATTTCTCGAGCGTTTACAGCCTGTCATACGTAAAAGGCAACAGTGACCTACCGCAATAGACGGATGTCTGCTGTCTGCAGGGCTGTCCAAAACACGACGCACTACTCAATAAATATCACTTTCATCGTAGTACCGAAACCAGAATCCTTCCTATTAAGAAAAAGATTAGTTATTTATTTATTTGCAAAGTTAAACAATGCAAAATCAATCATAAAAAAACACCATTGTGTCGAGAATAAAAAATAATTTATACGAGTGGTCAAAATTCGACCGTAATTCATTAAACTTTTAAGTTATACGGTGACTTTACCTCAATAATCATACCATATATTTTTTTAAATTTTGTTTAACTACATCAGTTGCGAGCGTGTCATTAGCGTGTGTTGTTTGCCTTAATTCTCTGCAATACCTATGGAATTAAATGTTAGTAACAGTTAAAAGAATAAATACAATTACAGCTTGTATTTGTATTTATTATTAATACAATTTTTTTGATACAATACATTCTCATTTTTAATTTTTTTCATATAAAAATGGGACTGGACCTTCATAGAAGTTTAGGATGGTATAAATAATTATTTAGCTCGATATTACTAAATTGACATGGACAAACTATTGAAAAAGGAACATTTGAAATCACATAAAAATCACAGCTCGAAACTCAATCTGTCATTTAGCTGGCAGTAATATGAACGTTTTATTTTATTTAATTTAAAGTATTTATCACGTATCCATATTGTTTATTTATGATGGTATTGGTGCCAAACCGTGAGGCGACGGATAGCCGAAGCTCGTTCCGCTCTCTGCTACCAATACTTCCAGTACTAAATTGGTAGTCTGCAACTCGCTCGCCGATCGCCGCAAAATCGCCGAGTTGCAGCGAATGGGATCCTAGTTCTCGCTACCCAATCGCTTTATTATGATATTTTTGGTTACCAAATTCATTGCTGAAATTATTATACGAGTATACTTTAATTCGGTCATCAATAATATATAAGTAACACTTCACCTATAGTATTTTTTAATACTAATTGAATCATATATTTCATACTTTTATAAAAAGTACAAAACAAAATTAATTTAATTTCCTAATGTTTAAGATGTATAATGTTATTTTTTTGTTTTCGTTTGAAATAAATATTAGATCTTGGTTATATTAATTTTGTACATACAAATATAGTCAAAATAGTACTATTCGTTACATAATATATTGAGCAAAGGCAGAGTAGGATTTCTGTTCGCCAAATATGTTTTTTTATTTGAATTGAACTAAATATTTACACCATTAAATATGCAACTGTCACAAAATTACACTATTACCCATTAGAAAATTTCACTTTAAAGGTTTAAATAAACGTAAGTGAACCAAACAAAATTGTTTATTCTAGCGCTATCTGTAAGTTGCTAGTATAACTTTTTCGGCCTAGTTTAAGGGACTTTTAGGGACCTAGTTTAAGGAACAATCTCATCATTAGGTGGCAATATCGGAGTATGTTCGGAGTAGGAAAAAATCGTAAAGTAAAACCTAAAAATAACACACATAATTTATCTTTTGCAATGGCAAAATTTTGCCAATCTAGTACTAATCGTAACATTAACGACTAGCAGCGAGTGGAAAAGCTTTTGCTACCACCGAACGAACATCACTAAAGAGCCAGCGAGCAATTCGCGAGTGGGTTTGTGACTAGAGAGTATTCCGTTCACATTAGATTGCGATAGTGCAGCTCACCCAAATCACAGAGAAATTCATGTCTGCGTGGATCGAGAATATTAATCTCGCCGAATCGAGATCATATGGATGGATAACGATTAATAAGAGTGTTGCGAGCATATTAGTTTTGCATTTGGGCACCGAATCGATTCGACGCATGCGTCACACGGGAAATGTGGACGACGTCGTGCAAATGTCCCACAATTCATTTATTTTATTTTGTAATGTAAACATCATAAACACACAAAACATGCACGTAACATTTTTTTGAAATTTACCTATGATCGGATTAAACCGACATACCACGATACTGTCCAGTCCAAATCGCTAAAATATGCTGTTTCACTGGAAACACAGCAAAATAATAAATCTTTTGAAATAATATGCTTTTGAATATTCTGTTTTATCTTTTTATGTATAAATCACTACTAAGCAGTTTGTGTCCTCTATCCACACAAGCTGCAAACTGTCAGTCCTACTAGCATTGCTGACGTTTCAGTAATACGTCAATAAATCTGTTTACTTTTCGCTAGTCCAAATCACCATGTGGTATTATTGTTTAGGGAGGTTCAACATTACGTTCCCTTGATCCTCTTATGAAGGCTCCTAAAACCATGTTGTCCGTTATTAATAAAAATCCGTACGGGTACTTTACTCATAAACTTTATGATCTTGTGTGCTTGATGTCAAACAAATCTACACTAAAATCATTGAGGCTAGTTTGCCCAATGAATTTTTAGTTTTCTAGCCCCCAGAATTTTCAACAGTCATTTTCTATAGGTCAATGTTTTAAGTTTAAAAAACAACATAAATTGAAAAGAGAATTTAGGATAAGTTAGGCAAGATTTTGTATTTTTTTTAATATTATCATTAGTTCTGTATATGTATAAATAATTAATTAAGAATAAAAAAAAGGAAAGGTTAGCTAGAAACAGTTATACTCAACATTTTGTTGTTTTTAAAAGAATAAAAAAAAAAAAGAGGTTATCAATTCTATGTAAATATCTTTTAAATGTAAGTTTACTCCTAAATGTTTTAAGCGATTTCGATGTTTTTTCTTTTCTTTGCATATTGTACAATAATATGCAAAAAATATAACAATAATATGCAATAGGCATGTTTTCTGGGCTGGCCCCAATTTTAGTTTAGCTACATCAAAGTATTATAGTAGTGAATAATTATAATTGTTGAAAATTAAATCTGGTTCACTCCTGGGAAGTTTTATTAGTTTACTTCTAGATAAGGTAGCTAAATATTTAAAAAAAAAACCGATTTTAAAATAAATTTACAAAATAAAAACTATATACTACTTATTTTAAGTTAGCAATAAAAAAACAGATTTACCTACGGTGAAGTCGACGCAGATATAAGTAATATTGAAATTGCATACGGTGTGTTTCGGCGTCTACTTTAATGTTTTCATGGCTTAGTTTTTTATTAATTACATACTAAAAATAAGTAGTCTATTCTCTTGTTTCTTAGTTTTTTGTTATACATTTATTTTGAACTCGTTATTACCTTTTTAAGATTTTATTTAATTTAAATTCCATATTGAAAATCAGTCAATTAAAAAAAAAATTAAATTCTAGCAGGATAAAGCAATAACATAGCTCAAAAGTTAAAATTTTGACTTTATGTCAGTCTCGGAAAACGTGGTAAACCATTAATTTAGCTAAATTTAGTTTTTCAAGGAACTGATTATTTCAATACGGGTTTTAATTTAAATGAACAGGAATTAAGTAAAGTCATTTAATACGTTAAAAATAGAAATAGTTGGTTATGATTTTGAATCAGTGTTTTTGTTCTCCTAAACTCGTAGTCCAAATAAATTTAAATTAATACCATCTTAAAAAAAATTTACCAAGTTTAAACTGAATTTACGTACTGTTTTTTTTTTTTGCATTACAAAGAAATTTTTGATAAACATATTTTACTTTTCTTTATATTGCTGTGATTTTAAACGCTACCGTAAATAAAAAAAAGGAAGGAAAGATTTAGATAATAAATTATTTATTCTTCCATATTTAATGACTGTTCATGTGTGTTGACGTAATAGTAATTTATTAAGTAGTAATTCGAGATCGTGGTAATAGTTACCGCGTTTGACTATTGACCCAGATGTGGCAGGTTAGGTTAGGTTAGGTTAGGTAAAAAAAAAACGGCTACAATGTGTAGAATCAAAACACATTGTAGCCGTTTTTTTTTAAGTATTCATCACTCCTGATTCTAGTAAAAGAAATTTATTTTGGTTGAGTAATGCGGAAAATCGCTGTTATAAAGCTGTTTTAAAACCTTACCCTAATGTTGTCTGAAAATATATGGTATTAAAAATAGGTACTTCTATCATTACCACATTAAACGCAATAGATAGGTATATTTTCGTACGCTGACGCGCGGCACCCAATTTTGGTTAGGTCAAATTGATCAATTGTTGCGAATCAAAATAAATACGTCCTCAACACGACAAAACGCGCTGATCATTCGATTCTAATCAGTATTAATATTAATTCATGGCCGTAAAATGAAGCCCTTCCTCAATGATGAACCGATTTATGGGCTCTGGCACAAGCGAGGGCCTGATTTGACAACTCAGGCTGATAGCCATGCTTTATAAGATATTTTTAAGCGTAAACAACTTTTTCTATCGAGCAATGAATATGTGAACTTCGTCCCTTAAAATAAATTTGTCTTGCCTTCAAGTATATTGTATCTTTTACACTCCACTAATCGAACGGTTCAAATCAACTAACTGATTAAAATGCGCCCACGAAGTGAAACTTATTTGCGTACCGTAAAGTTTTTTTTTTGCATATGGCTTACTTTGCCGAGGAGGTGCAATAACGCGCAATTACAACCGCCTTATTGTAATTTTCATGATACGAGGCCGTTCGCTACACGCAAACAACATCTCACGTGTCTGTAAATGAATAAGTGAAAATAATAATAAAAAAAGATGAGAGAAATGAGTTTTTAATTAGCCCTGTAATGTGATAGGCTACCCGTTTAAAGTGGGAACCAAGGCCCGGAATTAGGTTCATTGATCATTATCAATGACCCTAATTCCGGGCCCTGGTTAGTAGTAGCGGGACCTGTCATTGGCAGGAAGCAATCATCGCTGATTTCAGGCGGGAGAGCGTTACACCTACCCACACCTACACCATCATGCTACAATGTTCGCATTCGCACATTTAGCATATTATTATGTAGGTGCGGCGCGGACGAGCGAAATTATATCATTGTCAGTATAAATTTAGAATGGCTATGAGATCCTGTAGCCATCATATAATATCAACTGCTTCGATACATTATTTAGTAGTACCTGACGTCTTACAACTAGGCTCTACAGACGTCATTATAGCATCTCCCACCCAGTCTTCTCATGCCTATAGTACCAACAGCTTGTCATCTCCATTTGTGGCTGCGGCACTTTTAGCCCATTCGATGTGGTTTTGGATGGCCATAGGGTGAAAGTGGGTTATTTTTTAGGTCCGAGTAGATTAAAATAAAAAAAAAACATGATGACATTCTTTCAATTCATCATAAATTTTAACACCAATTTTGCTTTTGTTTTTGTAAATTTTGACCCACTACTATTAATAAACAACACGCATATTATTATTTTTTAACTCTATCCTGAACATTCTTTTACGTGTTTCTATTTGCGCACATAAATAAGTTTGTATTCATTTTAATTGGCCAGTAATCCATAATGCTTCCTCAAGTTTCCAACAACCGCACGGTCTTATTTTCAAAATTCGGATATTATATTTGGGCTTTCTATCGAACTGTCAATGTTTCATTTATAATTACTAAAAATTTGTTTAATTTAAAGTTACATACTATATTAACCGATTAGCCTCCGACAAACGGCTATGGTGTGTGTGTGTGCCTGTGTGTTTACTTGAGTTCTGCCTTTTTTTGAAAAAGCTCATCTATGTCTTGCGCATGGTCTTAAATTATAATGTCACTGCTTGTAGATAGAGAAAAACTCTGTGACCTTATTGGAAATCATGAAAACGGAAACAATGTATTAAAACAACAGGTTTTCGGACTCGGACCTAAAAAATAACCCAATTTCACCCTATGGCCATCCAAAACGCACATCGAATGGGCTAAAAGTGCCATATAAAAATAAAAAATATAAAAATGGCATATTTTTACTATTAAACAAAAATAGTGAAACGTAAATTATTGTAAATTAAATTATTATTAATTTAATTATTTCATATTAGTAGCATCTAACTTCAAAAATGACACTTAGAAACACGCAGCTTAGGTAATGTTTTCTAAAGCACCGTATAAGTTGCATAGTCGCACAAACAATTAAAAAAAACATTTAAAAAAAAAGTACATTAAGCTATTTAATATGTTGTAAGTACTCTAATGATTGTTGTGTTTTTAACATTCGCTTCCGTTTTGTTTCAGAAATCGCAAATGAGGCCTATGATGGCGGAGTACGATCCGAAGAAAGAGAGGGTCAAAAATGATTTATCTGATTTGGTTATGGTCAAGTAAGTTGAGTTCCTGCATGCATGTCGCTGCTCGCGGGCTGACTGTTCTATAAAGCCCTGTACTTCATAATCATAATCATTACCTTTTGTGTTTGATACCTCTTTCTTTTAATAACATTATTTTTTAATGTCCTTTCATTATATTTAATTTTCTATTCGAATCCTGCATAATTTATGTTTGCCTTAATGGTAATCTAAAGGTGTCTAAATCTAATATTAAATTAACATCATTTTATTTTTCGGTATGTTGGTACCGAAAAATAGGCGAAGATATGTTACACGTCTTTAACTGGCTTGTATGCTCTTAACTATTAGACCATCGTCGTGATATTATTGTATATTTCGTCTGCCAACGAATGTATCATTTATAATATATCAGTTTGTTGTTATTACTGATATTCACGTAGTGCCGTGATGCTATTTTAATCCAACCGACCACCCACGTGTCGGCAGATAAGTCACGCGCCATCTTCAACACCGGTTACAGAGAGCTCTGCGTCGCACGGCTGCCACAAAGGCAAAGTACCTATGCAGGTTATGTTAGCAATGGGGAAATAACACACAATATAGTGTACTATAAATAGTGTCTAGGTGCTCCATTTAATTATCATTTTTAACCAATTTTTAGTATACTATAATCGTATTTTTTTCTCGTGAAGTTGGCGTGGACGTAAATTTGTAGCGGTGCGTCGCATGACTTAACATTCTTTTTTGTCATGTCATGTGCCTGTGTCCATTGACATCCGTGTGCTAGTTTACACTGCAAAATCTTGACAATGCTGTGTAAACTAGCACGGCCAATAGGTATAACCTGAACTACTCGATGACAAAGAAAAATATTACGTTACGTCAACTATCCACCGCTTCAGTTTGCGTTGACGCCAATTACTTTTGAACAAACATAAGAACTAGTTTTGTCCGTTGCCGCAATGTCAAAATGTCAAAAAAATTTAAAATCACTCTAAAATAAAGTAAAAATCGCGTCGTGGGCCTGTGGCGTGGCCTCCAAGATCGTGCGATTTAACACCGCGGGACTATTTTTTGTGGGGTTATGTGAAGTCGCTTGTCTACGCAGATAAGCCGGACACGATTAACGCCTTGGAAGAGAATAACATAAAATCAAATTATATGCGTTTTATCTCTTCTTGAAAACCACTCCTCTAAAATCATCACCCTATATATAATTTTTAATTCAAAATTCTCTTTTTTTATTTTTTTTAATAATTATTATTAAACAAGTTTGGGTTTGGGCGCTTTATAAAAAGTGCATGTTTCTAAGTTTTGTGGAAAGGAAACTATTATTTTCAATTATTGAATTCGAAACCAATCAAATTACAATTCTCGCATATTTTTTACAACTATACCTATCTACGAGCTAAAGTTCGCAGTCACATCCAAAAGAAAATTGCGGATGTGCCATGGATGTTTAAAACTGTGCAAATATTTCGCGACCACATTTGCGTACAACCCTGGTGCCTGGTATCCTGATGCTTGGTATCCTAGTGACCTTCTGCGAGCAGCCGCGCGATGCCGCAGACCTCTCAACGCGTGAGATCTCTGCCGAAACGTCGGGTAAATTAAAATAGCCAACACGAAGTACTACGTAAATATCCGTATTCACAACAAATGAATATAAGTAATAAATGTGAAACTTAAATACAATAGTCTATTAGATATTTGAAAGCGTATGCCAATAATAATTCTTTCTTTTTTTAATGATCACTTCGACCGTATTGCGGGCGTTTTTAATATTTAAATATCCAATTGCGCGAAAGAAGATTTAACAGACAATGTATGTTTCTTCATTACACTATAAAGATTCGAAGCGCATAAATAAGCCAACGGGCTCCGTTTGCGGTGATTGAACATTGAATCTTTATTGTTGATTACATTTTGCACTATAACTAATTATCGTTATATAGTTGGAAAAAAAATTACTTTAAATGACCTCTTTCGCAACCGGATATTATATATATATATATTTTTTTTTAACAATTTTTGAAATTAGTACTAAGTAGACTAAGATTCGAAACTAACATAGGCATATGCGCGATGCTCTTCAGATGAACAGTTTATTCTTCCTATAGTACTCTATCACTTTGTTCTATAGTTGTCACTAATTGCATGAACCAGCATTTGATCAAAAATATTTTGGTTTCCTTATATCTGGTATATCTCTCCCGTATGGGCATTTTTGTTTGCTTATTCACCTATATACTTTTTTAAAATCGCATACAAACTTTTGGTCCTGGAAAAGCCATTTTCATATAAACTCCGTTAAATGCCTTAGAATAATTAACGTGCTAAAAATATAACCTGGTTTCGGGGATAACTAATGCTCATGGTATAGGTAAATATATCAATATTACTTTATGACATGACTTTTTTGTGCTAATGATATATTTTCTTAATAAAAATGGTATATTATATGTATGTTTACGTGTTAAGTTAGTAAAATGGCTTAAAGAAAGCTAATAGTGCAAAGCAAAGGCGACGCGACGCTCAACCGTGGAGGGCCGTGTCGTCAGCGCTGCCAAAGAACCAAGATGCTTCCATCGCGCAGCACCCCTTCTCCGCTCCAGACCCGAAAACCGGTACAACATTCGATTTTTATGGTTTCATTTAATTTATTATAATGTAACTTAATATTTTTCTTACTTAATGTACCTATTTGAAATGTAGTTATCTGTATAAAGTTGTATTTAAATATATCTTCTAAACATTCGCCTCAAGCGCATTTGGCACATTTGACGCTCTTGGGACGGATGCATGCGGCAGGCAGTGCACGTCAGTTCAGGCTTGAGATTATTGTCAAGGACAAATTATCACAAATTTAATTTAGCTTTGTGAGTTACCCGCGAATAAGAGACTCCTCGATGAGATGTTCGTCACTTAGAGCCAAAAGCAAAATGCAAGAAGCTCGGATACATTTTCCTCGTAACTAATTAAGCTAGAATGAATTTCCGTCGGACTAACTGTAAAAGCCAAGGCTGAACAGATGGGCCTGCCCCATTTTGTTACTATACTAAAACTTTCACGGGACCATTATTATATCAGTTCTAGAAGATTTTATATAATTTGGTCCGACGAATACCCTCATTGTGCGCAAATCGAATCAGATATGAATGCCGTCGGATTTATTGGTTCGTTTTATTTACGTACGATGTCGTTATTGTCCTACAATTCCGGGCCAGTTTTATTATCTGACCATGTTTTATTAAACCTCCCCATACAACTAGGGGCGCGTTGCGGGATATATACTTAACAACCTCTTGTTTATGACTAATATTTTGGGAAATTAATTTTATAATCACCGATTCGCTCATTACTATGTTGCATTTTTACTTTCTTTCAATCATCAAAGTAACGAAATGTTTGGTTTGTCGCGTTTTCCATCATACATTTTCATATTTTCTAAAACTTGTTTAGCAGTAGAGTGCTATGCTTTGTGTTCTTGAAATGATTATTATTGTGTAAGACCATTAAATGACTCACTCTAACGCATCCGCATCCGATGTGTTTCCCAGGTACCAATGCAATAACAGTGTCCCGATCACGCTCCAAGCTGGATCAACTGTCCCCTTGGTTGAGTTGTCGGGAAGGGACATCGAGAGCGATGACAATTACAATCCCTTTGAGAACCGCAAACTTCCCCATCCAACATCGTAAGTCTAAATTTATCATTAATTACACCTCATATAATATTTAATTAGTAAAATGTACTACCCGCCACTATAAAATATTGATATCCACGCAGTATAATAAAATTATTTATACGGTCAACCTAAAGAACATTATTGAGAAAAAAACCAATTTGTAAATTAGTACATTTTCGAGTCATGTGGATAGCTGGGTTTAAAATAATATAAATGTACTCAAATTTTATGGTCTCCTAATCTTAAATTTCTCTCACTATTTTAATAAAATTTAGTATACTGAATGCATTTTTAGACAAATTAAATAATAGGTTATCGCTTACATTAAGATACATAAATATAAATTTAAACATAAAAAAAAATAAAGGACTGCCGACAGAAGAGAAAACTTAAAATTATGAAATAACATTGTTTTTTTATATACAAATTAATTGAAGTATTTATTAAAAAATAAAATTTGTGAATTAAAATCACTAACATTAGTCTAGTTATCACATGTAAAGGCACGGCGAGCAACGTCCCAGAAGGTATACGAGTATATTACACGCAAGTATAAATATATACGTACTAAGTTAGGTTAGGTTAGATACAAACTAACAAAACATGTCAAACTTATAGCTATACAGATAAACTGTCATGATTGTCGTGTAAATATATGTAACTAGTTGGTCAACCACGGGTTTCAGCTAGGCCTTGCAGACGGTTCTGTAGGTTAGGTTCTGTAACCTAACCTAACTTCGGCGCGCGACGACTCGTGCCTGCGGTAATCGGGATATCTCTTTTATTTTTAACGGGATAAACCTATGTCACCCGAAGGTTCATTCTAAATATTGTAAGAGAATTTTTGAAATCGGATAAGTAATTTCAGAGATTACCTAACCTAACTTAACATGTCGGTAGCGGGTACGCGGTGACACGAATTCATTATATTTTCCCCATCCAAAATTTTTCCTCCATACAAAAATTCGCCAGACCGTGCCTATAGAAGTTAACATTAGTCCGGTTTTCAAATCTATCAGCACTCCGAGTAACAATTATATATAATTTTTTATATGGTTTACTTATTAATCAAGCCCACGATTTTTTCAACAAAAAATTCAATAATATAAGGTAGGTTCAACAATTATTTTGACGGTAAATGTTTGTGTTTTGATGGTATAATTCCGATAGAATATGCTAATATGTCTTACATTTAAAATAAAAGTCAATTTGCATCTTTTTTATATTTTGATAGTTTTATTTATTATTTGAATTTCGGTAAATATATTACAATAATAATATATAAAAGGGTTTTAATATTATTACTAAGCCAAGCTGGCTCCCCAACTATTTTCTAGATAGCAATCGTAAAATGAGTATAAGCCTAAAGTGTTCGCTGGCTCCTGACTATGTCGTAATGCTGACTCAGTAATACGAACCCAATACCATAACCTTATGCATTACCGAATTAGGTTATGGTTACCTGTAAGTGAATGGGTGATAGTCATAAGAATATAAGTAACCTGTTTACTAAAAAACATTTTATAATTTATTTGAAATGTAATATATTTTTTAACAACTATTTAGGCTTTACGTTCGTAATATTGTTTGTATTTTGTAATGTTTAGCTGTTTTTTTTTATTCCTCATAAAGTGATGAATTTTCTGTAATGTAATGTGATGTGATGTGAAATACTAATAAAAATAAATACATGACTATGGTCAGATCATAAATGTGCGCCGAGGCAAAATAAATACGTAGAGGGAGTAGGTATGTACGAGGGCATGTTAAATGGGTTTATGATAGCAATCCATTTTACTAAATTCTATGGTGTTTAGTGTCCGCTTTAATTTATAAAATATATATTATACCTATATATTACCGACTTATCAAAAATGGATGGAACAAATGATGAGTGACATAACTACAAAGTTAAAAAAAAAAAAAAAATTAAAATGTACAAGAATATTGTGACGTCATTCAGTTCTTTCAAAGTAATTTTATTAAAAAAACTAGTATTTTTATCAATTTATTTTATTTAAAAAACAAAGACCAAAAGTACGAGTATGAGACATTCGCGTATTCCGCTTTTTCTATGACTGCTATCAGAATGACCTCGGAGATGCATTCAAGCTTTACCCCGTAGGTTTTAAATCTTAAACCGTTGTGAACTTGGATTTTTATAAATTGAAATCTTCCCGCTCTCCAGTGATATGGACACGCTCATACACTTGCTTAAGGGGTCGTTGGGCAGCGGGATTCTCGCTATGCCGCTGGCCTTCCTCAACGCTGGTCTATTCTTCGGCCTGTTCGCGACTTTCGCCATTGGCCTCATCTGCACCTACTGCGTTCACATCCTCGTAAAGACGGCCCACGAGCTCTGTCGACGAATCCAAGTGCCGTCGCTGGGATTTGCCGAAACTGCCGAGGCGGCTTTCCTCGCTGGACCTGTTGCCATGCACAAATTCTCACGCTTTGCGAAGTAAGTTTTTTTATTTCTCCTATGCTTATGCTAATTTAGGCGTCCATTTCTTTTTTCGTATCTTGGTAAATACATTGATTATATACTGTTTTATAATGTAAACCACCAACTAGGGGCTGATCGTAGGTAAGAAAATAGATACTCGTTAATTTCTTACACACATTTCTTTACACAAAAAGGTAACACAAAAATAACAAATAACCTAAAAAAACAACATAATTTAAAGAGTGTGGCTATCATATAATATCAACTGCTATAGATTGTTTGGTAGTAATACATTATTTAACTAGAACCTGAAGTCTTAGAGTTAGGCCCTACAGACGTCATTAAAGGCATCTCCCACCCAGACTACTCGTGCCTGTGGTACCAACTTGTAATGGGTTGCTTCATTTCCTATGTCCATCTATGCCTGCGGCACTTTTAGACCATTCGATCTGCTTTTTGGATGGCCACAGAGGCGACAGTGCATTTTATTTCTGAGTAGATTAAAATAAAAATAAAAAAACAAAATTCATTCTTTCAATTCATCATAAATTTTAACACCATTTTAGTTTCTTTTTTTGTAAATTTTAACGCGCGGTTAGTACCACTGAAACAACACTGAATGTTACTTTTAATTTAATTCTAATGCTAAATTGTAATATAAATGTATATAGTGACTAACACTGAATTTTAAATGTTATTTTATAATAAAATAACGCCGCAGGTTTCGATGTGTGGCACTACTCTTGGAATTTTAGTGCCAGAGGTCGATAGGGGTCGTGGAGATGCTTGGACATTTTAATTGTTATGAAAAAAACTCACGATGAGCTATATCAATGTGTTAAAAATAGGGCACTATCAAGCGATCTTATTCAAGTGAGTCTAGAGTTGGTCCAAAACGAATCGTAGTTTCGAAAGAAATTCCCTGCGTCGTAATTATGCTCAGATCAGTTGCAACTGGAGTCTCGCTGGCCGGGGTTTTAGAAAATGCATTTGCAAAAAGAACTGTGGTATATTGAAATGCTTATTTAAATGCTTGTATAAATAATAAACTTTTATGCATTTGGAAATTCTACTCCAGCTCATTCAGCTCCAGTTTGTAAAATTAAATATTTTTTTGTTTGAGTTAAGTTTGAACGCCTTATAAATAAAAAAAAAATAATTTGTATTGTAATTATTTTAAAAATTGACCAATAATTACGCTTCAACTGTTTTTAATTATATTACAACAATAGGTGCTTTTGATTTTTGTTTATCAATCATAAATTGCAAGCATCATTATAACTTGAGAGTGATAACAAATTTAATTATATAAAGAATTATATTATATTATATTAATAAGCAATACAAATATAGATTTTCGTATTTGTGTTTATCATTTCATGCATTTCCTAATTCTAGTTTAGCATTTTATACGGGTATATGAAATTTAAAAGAGTTTTGAATATTTCTTAGGCAATATATAAAATAAATAAATTTTCTTTATCCATCATTTTATATATTTCCTAGGAATTATATAGATTCATCTAATAAACAATAATTTCGGTAACAAATAGGCACATTTAATTTTATAATAGACACTTTTAAAATAAAATCACAATAGTAATAAAATATAATTGCAAGATGCACATAAATGAGACGTAACAGCTAATATTAAAATATTTTTTGTATTCACTATTGAACATTTTATCATTCAACAGTGGACACAAAAAAAATATTTTTAAAAATAAACGTCTCACAGAGTATCAGTGCAGCAGTACTCAAAATACCAAATATAAAAAAAAACGATATAAAAGTAACCATTATAAGTAACAGACAGGCAGCCAACGAAGAAGAAAAAATAAGGGCACCTGTGTTCACCATATCAGTATTGAACCATAAAACAGCCATGTGAAAACACAGCATTGCATGGAACTATTATCATGATTTCTAATTCCTTTAAGGCAGCCCTTTTAAAACCATTTATCATTTACATTCAAGCACAGATAACAACTTTGTTTTTATTTTTCAGAGCTACAGTTAACACATTCTTGGTGATCGACTTATTAGGATGCTGCTGTGTATATATCGTGTTTGTGTCAAAGAACCTTAAACAAGTGGTGGATTTCTATGTGGATGTAACATGGGACGTCAGAATTTACATGGCACTCTTGTTACCCTTTCTCATTGCAATGAACTTGATTCGAAATCTGAAACATCTATCGCCTCTCTCGATGGTTGCTAATTTGTTAATTGGAACTGGCATGGGTATAACCTTCTATTATATCTGTACTGACATTCCCTCAGTGCACATTAGGCCAAACTTTGCCGCCTGGCATCAACTGCCGCTATTCTTTGGAACAGCTATATTCGCCCTTGAAGGAATCGGTGTAGTCATGCCTCTTGAAAATAACATGAAAACCCCCACACACTTTATTGGATGCCCTGGCGTACTCAACACTGGAATGTTCTTTGTGGTTTCGCTTTATGCTGTGACTGGATTTTTGGGATACTTGAAATATGGTGATGCCACACAGGGCAGCATCACGCTCAATTTGCCAGAGAATGAACCGTACGTAGTTTTCTTTTATTATTTCTGGTACGCATTAGATTTATATGATTTTTTTATATCTTTTTAAATATTCACATATCAATAAACCCAGCTACTAAATGGGCTAACATTTTGATGCCGCAAAATTAACATTGCCATTGCCAAAAAACTCAGTAAAGCCTGCTGCAGTAGCAGCCTCTTGTGGTCACCACCGGTGGCAACCTTAGGTTCACTACAATTAGTATGGTCCATGCGCACGCACACGCAGCGGCCGCCACTAGCCGCGCGACCACACACTGCGCAGTGGTGTGTCTCCCTACTCGTGGCTTCCACTCGCCCACGTCCCACAGCACAGCACAGTCACCCAGAAATTCAGTTCGTATCACCCCGTTCACTGTTCATAATAATTAATAAAATACATAAATATCATAAGACCTGTGTCATTTGGCTTCGCATGAATTTAAGTATGTTATTCTCGCCAATCTTATTAGAGCGTTATTCGCAGAAGTCCGCTCGAAATCGGTTTCATTCAATATAATATTAATCTGGTATTGATTTCAGTTTAAATGTAACAGAGATATAATTTTGTTACGAATTTAGACTTTCTGTTTCAAATGTGAGAAATTTAACATATACAGACGCAGAGTAGGGTCGCTGCCGTTAGTAAGAAGATATGTACCTTTAATTGTTCAGGTGATTGTCCACAGAAGCGACGAAGAAACGTCACAACATGTCTCTATAACTGGAGAATTTTAACTTTTATTTAGTGCCATGTAATACCGAAGGATCTACTCTTTCATAAGTGAACGTTGACTAGTAGAAAGTCACGGGGCGGACAATAAAAGTTTACAGTTTAATATCTTAGGATTTGACTTATGTTTGTCGGGAATCCTGTATTCATTTGTCGTTAAACCTCCGGTATGGCAGTGCTCGGGTCTGTTTCATTTCTTCTTTTTGTCATTCACCCGTCCTCAATGACTGTAAAACAATCGGATACATTTTTATACCTACTTTGCGGTGAATTTGCTCGAAACGATAGTTTGGACAACTCCATCGAATGTCCACTCTCATGTGAGAGTAAATACCCTCTATTAACTATTACCTATTACCCTCTATTACCTATTACCTTTACCTATTATCTTTACGATAATCTCAGTTCTACTTCAGGCTCTCATTCGAAAATATAATATAGATTCCATATGATTAAATTGCAGTTACATTTGTGGCATATAAACGGAAATTTTGGTTTGCTTATCTCGTTGAATGCTGAAGAACGCCTTTTATGATTTAGAATTCCATAATAATGGTATATTTGTGTAGGTTATTATAATATAAATATTAAAAAACAACCCAAAATAAACTCGTTCTCTTCACATCTACCTAAAATCCAAAATCTCCTCGTTTCAATATTTTACTTGTACTCTTTCTAAACCATACTGAATATTGGTAAAATAAGTCATCGCTATATTGTTTATTTGATATTATATGTAAAAACATATACTATAAATACGCGCATCACCCAACTTTCCGAAACATTGCAGTGCTACAATGATAACTAATATACAAATATATAACTTTTAATTAAATATGCCGCCATATATTGGTTTTACTCACTGTCACCTTACCCTCCTCAGAGACGCCCCAAGTTAGGAATTGACCTTGTGCTCAGGAAAAAATAATTGTTTGCACAAAGATTCTAACCCGACGACTCGAACAAACAAACAGCAACCGTCAAGAGGATCTTACTTATCAACGGTCACTCTAGCTACTCCGATCCAGCAAAGAAGCTGGATCTGTCTCAGGGTCGTTAAGAGATTTTTTTGCTTATTCGCGCATTCATGACTAAGCCTATCTTCGCGCTATTAGTACCTTATACTTTTAAAGAAATACCGGTACAATGGCTTGTTGGAACTATGAATGCTCTTTTGAGCGCCACTCGCTTTGAAATAAACGAGAAATTATAACCAAAACTATCCGATTTCCAAATCTAAACCAAACTCAAGTTACGCACAGATCGACCAAGCCAATGTATTGTTCAATTATATTTCTCCTTCATACTTTTCGCTATTGAAGAACTATAATTTATCTTTTCTAACACAACAGCACTAACAAATAAAAGAAGATGTTTATTCAAATGGGCGTGATCCCTTATATTGCCACAAAAACGTAAGTTCATCTTTATTTATTTATTTATGTATTTATTTAACAGGTTTCCCCATGTACATTATAATTAAATTAAAAACAAATTAAACTACCAAAAGAAAAACAAAAAGCATTAAATACAAAAAACAATAAAATGAAACATACTATGCTAAAAAATAAAAATAACGCCTGCGGGCAAACATTAACAAATAAATAATTCACGCCGATCCTACAACGGCGTAATAGAAAGCAGTTTTTTAATCCCATTGGGCGAACAGACAATGATATCAATCTCCGTAGAAATGGAATTTAATCATTCGACTGCTCTCCCAATCGGACTATACGTCGGTACGACGCGCTAACTGCCTAAATAACGTGTGCTTCCGCGCTCTAGTAAAACGGTCCGGAACAAAGAGACCAATATCTCCGAGTATTACGGGATTCTCGATGAAACCGCGAATAACTTTATAAAAATAAAACAATGTATGGACTTGTCGCCTAAACTCGAGCGTGTTAAAGCTTAACATCCCTAATACAAATGCTGCCATCTTGGCAATGGCAACCGGTTTTACATGAGCGAGCTTTATATCAATCATCAAATATAATATCCGAAACAGGTACAAATTAAGCAAAGAAACTCAGATATCAATATGTTAAATATTCTGTGATTTAACATTATCAGTTCTAAATGTAGCTTCCAACATCACTTAATTATAGTAACATATATTATTAATAATGTGCAAACAGCACCTATAAATTTACCAAATTATACAGATTCTTATTCAAGTTACTCTATTTTTTTTTAAACGTTAAAACTCTGATTGTATACGGTTATTACTGTTATTGAAATGCCATGTCTAAAAGGTAACCTTACATAAACAAATAAATATTCAAACAAAATAAAACCAAACTACAAAAACACAAAGTTCGCAAACAGGGCCAAAATATTCTATAAAAACCGCCAGCAACGCTTTTTTTAAACCATTTTATGTCAAACTCTATAGGCAATTCTCATTCGATATGGTGCATAATTTTCGTGTCAACAAAACCAAAAACAAATCCAAGTACTAAAATTATAATTTGCGCCATGCTTGTTACAACTTGAAGTCAAATCAACGGCTAAAGACAACATTATGTGTTTAATTTAATTTAAAATTCAAAAAACTAATTTTTCAAACAATTAGGTTATACGTTTCATATCTTAATCAAATTACGATCAAATCATTATAGCACCTTTCGCCTACGTGCTGTGCTTGTTGAAACTCGAGAGACGAGATACTAAATTTTATCTCTCGCAATTATTAATCAGAATTACAACTTCTGAGGCTTTTAACAATCAAAGAAATAATTTTGGAGCCATCAAACTATTCAAGATATGCCCCATTTCGGAATTGAATCAATATCAAACGATTCTCAAAATTGTTCCATTACAGCGTATTAGACTTAGTGAGGTATCTCCGGAGAAGATTCGGAAGTAAATAGATTTCCTACTTCGTATTACGACGGTTTCCTCCAATTCCTTTGGTCAGCGTCAGTTCCAACTGCTTTAAACCCACGTCCTGGAAAGGTCGTTGCAGCTAACATCGCTCGCAAGGGTCTCGAGTCGCTCGTCACACCTCCTCGACACCACCGCATGGTTTCCCAGCATATCTCAAACCAGGATTGTAAGGAAGACGATCATTTCAATTGCGTCCTTCGCGATGTGCCGTGCCCTGACAGTTTAAAACTATTTATTGTTACAAAATAATGCATCTTGAAAAATAGTTATAATATAGTGTGAGTCTAAATTAATTTTAATCATTTCATGTATTGCTGTTGTTTAGCGAAAACCTATTATCAGTCAACTTTATACACAATTGTATATATATATACCATTTCTTATATAATGTTCTGTTGGTTTTTCAAATAAATAAATACCTTACTTCAGCCATCAAGAGAAATAAGATTTCCCGGCTAAATCTCTTCACCACATTCATCCAAACATCTAGAGATGACCAAAAACTAGAAACCTTTCTTGAAAGTACTTGAAAGCCACTCTGTCAAAATCATTCCACATTTGGATACACAAAAAGGAAGACTGATAAATATAATCATAAACACTTTTTTAACCTATGCCTTCTTTCTGCTCCTTTGGTGCACTTTCGTTTGATGGTTTAGGCATGATGATGATGATGATAGACGATAATGTAGGCATCTCTGTTGCCAGCAGTTTTAAACATTTAGTTTCCAGTATGTTGGCTGACCATGACAAGGTTCTTCTTCCAATTTATAAATTAGAGTAGCATGTCACAGCAGATTTTTTGTAATGTAAAGTAATTTGCAATATATTTAGGAAATAATATTATTGTTTGGTACGATGCATTTAAAAATAATTGATTCGAATTAAGATAATATATATAATTGGCTCATTTACCCCTAGTCCCGTTTAGTGACGCATACTAAATATCTGTGAATAATTAAAACTATAAAATAGTCATTCAAATATAGTCATCTATAGCAAGTTGTCTACCATGATATGTAGGCTAGGTTAGGTTATATTTATTCATTTTATTTTTTCATATATTAAGTGTTATTGAGTAGACACTTAAATTGTATTCATGTGTGTGTGTATGTAGGTGTGTATATCAGTGTGTTTATTTGTGCCTTAGTTAATTTTTATATTTTCACAGGGTTTTGCGCTGGTCTATTGTATGCACTGTAATACTTCATATATAACCTTCCTTAGAACAGGTAACTCTTACCCAGTTAGGAAGGTTATAGACTTGTACTTATCGGCCAACTTGATTTCTCAATAAAAAAAAAATCAACGTAAATTTGAAAAATCAACTTATAGATATATTTTACAATTACCGTTCCTTATATTTCAGACTCGCTCAATCAGTGAAGATAATGATAGCAGTGGCAATATTTTTGACGTACAGCCTGCAGTTTTACGTCCCAATGGAAATTATTTGGAAAAATGTTGAGCACCGCTTCAGCCGTAGGAGAAACATGGCAGAGTATGCTATTCGCATAACAATTGTCATAGCAACGGTACTGATTGCAATTGCTATTCCAGATTTGGGGCCATTTATTTCCCTCATTGGTGCAATATGTTTGTCAACCCTCGGCCTAATGTTCCCAGCAATTCTGGAGCTCGTTACATTTTGGGAAAGACCTACAGGCTCCTTTTACTTCATGGTGACGAAGAATGCACTATTAATAGCATTTGGTGTGATTGGTTTCATCACTGGCACGTATGTCAGTTTACAGGAAATAATCGAAAACAGAGGGTAATTATTGTTAAAATATTGTTTAATTTCTGAATGGCATAGTTTTAACAAATAAGATCCTATCTATATTTTGAGTTTTTGAAATCTTGTTTACTATTTAAGTATTTATCATTTTACAGTAAATGATTTTGGTTGTATTTCGAAATAATTTTAGTTACACAGTACCTAATGTTTTAAGCCTCAAGTGACATTTACAAAAGTAGTACATTTTGACCATGCTTTTAATAATAATATAAATTGAAGTAAGTACTTGTTCGTACCTTAGATTAACATTGCTAGAGTTAAAGCATATATTTCATTTTAGTTTATTCATGCAATTAATTAGGTACTGTAAAGGTTGATAAAGAAAAACAATATTTACAGTAAGATAAATTTGAGTAGTGCGAGAAATTTTGGAATTTAGACTTCATTTAAAAATTAAGTTAAAATTTCTTTAATATAGCACATAAACTAGTAATTGTAATGACTAAAAGTTCAAAATACCTTTTCACTCTTGTATAGATTTAATTTCTGTAATCCATTGATATAAAGTCTAGATGAACTTTTCAAATGGGTGTAACATTTGATGCTATACGTAGCCATCAGCAGCTGCAGTTAGGGAACTACGAGTATAAATAAGCCAATAAGTGGTTTGTTGGTTTAGTAGCATGGTTTATCGGTTCACGCTATTCCATTTGAATGGGTCTACGTAGGACCATTATACAGGAGTTTTTAAATTTAGGGCACTTGTTTTAGAAGTTTGATGTATAACGAGAATTAAACCGGTCTTAAGAAAATAAAAATATAATTTCAAAAAAAAAAATCTACAAACTAATAAAAAACTTTTATCGCTCTATGCGTTCAACCGCATTGTCAAACAATAAAACAATTTCTATTTAATTTTGAAGTTCTGTTTGTTGTAATGAGCAACATTTTTCCAATATGTTTTGCTGATTAATGTTTGATCTACAGCCTCAAATTTAAAAACAACCCTGTATATCGATAAATTAACTTAATTCATGAATTTGTTTTTAAAATAGGCATCCCTTGTATGAATAGGTTTAGCGAAAGTACATTACAATATTAAAATTTTCTGTTTTAAAAATTAGGATTTTGGTTAAGGAAATGAAATGTGATAAAATAGGATAAATAAAAAAATCTTTTTTTTCATAAATCAACAATATCAAAATATATGAACATACATATATCATTGTATTAATATTATATTACTAAAATTTGTCTTGAGTCGCACTCATTAAAAGAAGTAACTAAAAGCTGCAAAAACCTTGAAGTTGACCCTTGAAGTTGAAGTATTTCATAGACATTCAAATTTCCAGTAGGTATTCTAAATATGGAGAGGAAAATGCTATTCCAACATAAATGTCAAAATCATAGTAAGCCTAATTTGTTTGTGTTGAATTTGTAGTTCGTTTATTATATTGTTTACTAGATCCATCTGTGAAAGTATATTTTTTATAACAATATAGCTAAAAAAATATTGCTAATAACAAGTGTATTCTGTATACAATATACTGTAATAATTAATATTTTATTATGAATTGTAAATTACAAACCAATTAAAAAAAATGTGATGAACGTGTAGGGAAATTAGCTGATATGGTGGAGATAAATGTTTTAAAGGTAGAGAGCTGTGTGAGGTTGTGTGCCTCTTTCGTTCATAATAATCAAAATAATTAGCAATTGGACACTAAGTAGGACCTAGATATCACCAAAAGTATTTTTTGCTGATGAGCTGTATATAACATCTACCCATTTCATTGATCAATTTTCCTATTCCATTTATGGTCTTCATGATCTTAGTTAATGACTTTTAAAGCGACTTTTCAAATTTTGAAGCCTTGAATTTTGACTTTTGTTTCTTTTGCTTCAATACCGTGCAATTACTATATATGACTCTTTATACTCCTTCTAATTTATAAGTAGTTAAATAATAAAGTGATTTTGAGTGCAACAACAAAAAAAAACGCTTGTCCGATATATAAAACATTTGGTTACTAAATTACTAATCTTCTTCGGCCCGTGTCAAATTTCTCGTAAAACAATATTAAATGATTATTATCTACCAACGTTAAAGACAAAAATTAAACCATTTGCAAATTATAAAAAAAAAACTTGTATTTTTAAAATACTTCCATATGGTTTCAGTTATAAATTCAGTAAAAAAATTCATTTATTAATCAATAAATATATAAAAAATAAGATTTTTTTAAAAATGGTTAAAGTTGGATTCACACAAACATATTGTAAATTTGTTATTATTTGTAAAACACATTAAATTAAATTAATTAAAAATGAAATTAATGAATTAATTAGACATAAACATTCTAACCCGTCATCACATATAGTTCATATATCTACACATTTTTGTTGCGATTTTCAACAAACAAAAAACATGTAATCTAGTTATCAATAGTTTGTCATAAAGCATAAAAAATATTAAAGAATAACTATACATTCTTAAAATGCAAAAGAGTGTATGGGTGTCATCTAAAATATAATTGAAATTTCAAATTGCAGTCTGCAATAATTTATTTTTGGACCTAAAATTAAAAAAGAAGTAATTTCTTATAAGCATTTACTCGTATATATATTATTACAAGACATAAAAAATACATAAATTGCCATTTTATAAGCAAAGATTTGTAATAGCAATACAATAATAGTAGTTATAATTATTTATTTACATAAAATTAAAATATATTCTAAATTAGTATTATCAAATTGGGCGACCGCAATGTTCTGTACAAGTAGAAACATTAGTCATAGCACGAATTACTTCAGTTTGGCTAAGTAATACACCAGTGCAGGCAGCCATTCACAAGGCCATTATGATAAAAGTGGGTATATACGTTTATCAAAATCGCCTCATGAAAAATTTGGCTTTATAGTTGCGCTGTGGGTATAGCTGTGTAATTTTATTTTTATTTGTATTAATTTTGTTTGTATTTTCTAAAATTTATGTAATACTATATTAGGCCATTGGCTATAATATTACATTGCTTTTTTTGAATAAATAATAATAATTAATCATAGATAATTTGTAAATTACTAATGCTGTAAATATCCGCCATAATTTATCAAAATGTATTTTTAAATTATTTCAAGGACTAACACCATAACATTGTACCATAGTACCTTCTTTTTACTATACCTACCTGAAAAAGTTATTTTTAATTGCAAAGTATCTAAACAGTTACATGTTAAACACAGACACCTCGGTAGTACTTACAATAAAGCGTAAGAGCATTCAAGGAGAAAATATCTGTGTTTAATTTATCGTAAAGCAGCCACTCTAATATTGGCCAAATTTTGAATCAACACTCGTTTAAGTGACTAGCCACAATAAAGATACTTTATAATCCTAAAAGATGTAATGGTTTACCTTAATTAAATAGGAATTCATTCAAATAGTTTTTTCTTGCACAAAGGCCAGCCTTTAGGCCAATCTAAAATGTAATATAATTTACATAGTGTATTCTTATTCATTATTGGCAGGAAAAGCACTAAATTATGAATTAAAATGAAATATTTATCAGCAGGGTAAACATTTCCCATTTATAAAATTTAATCAAAACCATTCAAATGTCGGATAATGCGATTGAACACACACGTTTCAAAATAAAACAAACCTTGACCTACTTTCCGTCAGGGCTGTTTGACGCAGTCGGTCGGTCTCTTGTGCCTTGATGCAGACCCATTGTTTAACTGTCAAATATTGTAATTTCTTTACTAAGAAATTGCAATACAGTAAAACGAACCGTTTGCAGTTTAATATGACAAAGGGATGCACCCGAATATGGGTGGGTGCAGCAGGGTGCGGACGGGCAAGGGGTACTTGAGCCTTTAAACTGTTTAAGGTTTTTTTTTAAATTGAATTAATATGAACTCTCTTTTATAAATTATTTTTTTTCATGACCCTAAAAAGCCAATAGTGATTTTAAATACCCATGTATTCATTTTTTTTTTAATAATTTTTATTTAAAACTTTAAATATAATAATAACATAAGCCAAACAATAATTTTATTATGGCCTTTGAATAAAGATTTCATTAGAAAATTGATCTTAAATGAAAGATTAGTCATCCACTTCCTTATGACTAAATAACGGGTGAGAATGGTGAAAGTGTGGAGCTTTTTAAGTATCCATTTTAGAGTAGTAGATTTTTTTTTTTTTGCTACATTTTTAATTCACTAATGACAGATACTTATAGTCACAACCGAGCATATAAATGAGCTAGTCATATTACTGTTCACTCTAGGTATCATTTCAAAGCGATTATATATCTAGTCATAACGAAGGGCTGCCAATCATTAACCTTAGTAGTCGAATTTAACCTAACTAACAAGAACATATTGAGGTATTTTTATAACAAACTAAGATTGCCGCCGCATAAAATTTACATATTGTTATTAGCCACATACTGGTAACATTGTTTGGTATCTATTAGACTGATAAAGGAGAGGAAAATATTTTTTCATTTCTTATAAGACGCCCATGAACTTCAGGTCAATTAACCCAATAATAAAGAAATTACACAGACCTATGGCAATTTTGGATACTCTTAAATTATCTTTTATTTAATTTGTCACAGTCCTTTGGTTTGATATTAAATAAGATGTTAAAGGAAAGATTATGCATGTGAACAGTTAATATTGATTATTTTCATTTCTACCAATTTCATTTCAAAATATTTTGAAGTGTACTAAGGTTCTTATCATGGATGGGTTTTATTATACTATTTTTCTATTTATGTATTTGAATCTTGCTATAGACACTAAAGGAGCATTAAAAGCAAAAGTTGAATATACAAAGGTAGTGTACATATATTAGTAATTCATGATAAAAATCTATTGCAGTTTTGAGTCATATGATCAAATTTTGTATTTTAAATGTAGGACATTTACATTAAGAAAAGAGTATTTAATAAGGAAATTTTACACGAACTATAATTTCACATAAACAAATTGCTATTATTATGATGTAAATTCTTTCAAACAATGCATTAATTTTTTTTTTGATTTTTCTTAATGTTATATAAAGATCCTTATCTTATATTGAAATTTTAAATAGTTATATTATTGCTTTATGACAAAGTCTATATGAACCCTAACGAATATGGTTTTATTGTTCCTTATTTCTAATTTAAAGCAAATTTATTACTTCATCTGATTAGTAGTCTGATTTCGTGTCAATACAAAAAAATTGAATATGTGAAAAAAGGAAATTACAAATTTCGTGAACAGGGTGATAAAATTTTATTTGCTTTATAGTCACTAGTATTATGGGTTTGAGTAGTATGATTCGTGTAAATTATTCAGTAAAACTATTACGGTTGCATATTTTAAATATTCAGAGAACTCCAGCAAAACACCAGAGAGATGAAAATGATCGTTAAACTGTCTTACTAATTAAACGATTCAAATAATATGTGCCACGTTTATTTATAAAAATAAATAAGTAAATTATTTGATCATCATTCCTAAGCTCGTGTAAAACACCTGAAGTTTTTTATAAATGTATTTGAAATGTATGCGAATTAGTTTATAATAAAGATTGATTCTAACAATGTCTATGTTTTCTATTTCAATACCCTATTTTCCCCATTTTAATGGCATAAGGAAAGTTTTTTCTAAAGGTAGATCCCAACTCTCTAAGCCTCCTTATATTGGCCGTAATGACAATCCTTCCAAGATAAAACCTATCTTGAGAAAACGGAATATTGGGTTTAATTCGTTTCTTTCCAGAACAATTCGGCAGTGGAATACTCTTCATAGGTCACTATTTGATCCTTTTCCTTGTTCCAAGGCTGTTTTTAAGCGTAGGCTGCGAGTTGTTTAGGATTAATTATTTTTTTCCTCGCTTACTAAACTCAACAGTATCACCGGAGCTAGCTCCTACATATTGTAATTACCTCATAATAAAAAAAAATAAAATAGAAGTAAGTAAAAAGATGACACTATATTCAGTTTAACCACACTGACCGCAGCCACTACGTTAAATCTATTTAGGTAATACATTTTATTTATCCCTTTTTTCCCCATCTTATTTATCTAGAGCATAGACATGTACTTGAAGGTATCCGGTCATATTTTATTTAGGCCAGTATTATGGTTCCATTTTTTTTTATAAATAAAACGAATATCATTTCTTATCCAAAACATCAATTATTAGTTCATTATAAATAAAAAGAATATCATTTTTTGTTCAGAATATTAGTTCTGGGTGAGAAATGATATTTTTAATTATAGAAGAACAGTATTTTTTATTACATTACTTCTGGGTGAAAAATTATGTTCTTTTATTTATAGTATTCAACATTGAATTGTATTTAGACGCTAGGCTGGCTTGAAGTTTTTCAATCTATAGTGATGTAAGCCTTTATCTTGTTTTTTCACCACACGATGCCGCCGTCTGGCGAAGGTTGTTTGCCGAACAAAATATCACACGCGGGGCTGCCACCCGTTTAGTTTCAAAATAATAATTTTTTATTATTTGTAGTCAATATTTTCAAATTTTGCCGCCTACAACCTCTAGATTGGCCACTCTGACAACTATCTTGTCTATTTGACTTACTGGCAAGTTGTCAACTTGAATGAGTGAGTGTGATGGCTGACATCCTGTTCATTATGGGTCATTGTTGGTTGTTCTGTGTGAACTGAAAGGAGGATGGGTTGCTGTGTGCTTGCCTGGTTTAAATAAAGTCTGTGTGACTGAGAAAAATAAAAGAGCTGTGGAGCGAAACAGGAAATTTTATTTCGCTCATCCTGACACCACATATTAGCAGATAATAAGTAAACCACTATGAAAATGAATCACATAAACAATCAAACGACAATTAGTCTATACCTTTCATGAATTCAGGTATATGGGACTTGCCGCACTTTTAAATATTAATAGAAACGCATTAAGATGGTAACGTATTTATCCAGAAATGGTACCTGTTATATATGGTGATTACGAAATATCCCATTATTGGCTCTAAGTGTGTTAAAATTAATACAGATGTAAAATAAGGGTAAGAGCCACATTATAGTTAGTATTAAATTTAAAAATTATTTATTTATTATATTTGTGTTGTTTCACTAATAGTCATACAGTCATAATTTCAAAAAAAAACTAAAATGTTTTGATATACATGTTATATTATCTAACCAGCCTCCGAAGTGATCTAACGACCATAGATGTTTTTTAAGAGCAATCTAGTAAATTATTTACCCAGAACCTGACGTCTTACAGCTAGGCCCTATAGGCGTCATAAACGGCATCTTCCCCCCTTGACTCAACGCGCCTTTGGTACTAACTTACTATTCCATTTGTTCGTTTCCTATCTCCACTTTGGCTTGCGGCACTTTTAGCCCATTCGAGTGGGTTTATGGATAGCCATAGAGGCGAAAGTGCGTTATTTTTTAGGTCTGATTCGATTAGATAAAATACTTAGGTACAATGATATCATGACATTCTTTCAATTCATCATACATTTTAACATCATTACAGTTTTTTTTTGTAAATTTTGACTCACGGCTAGTAATGAAACCTTCTACTTCACCTTCCTTCCTATTTACAGGATTTGTGATTTATTTAGTACTAACTTCTCCCAAATTGACCTTTTTTCAATAAATTGTCAAAACTTCCACAATAGCTATACCAATACACTCAAAATTCCTAGTTTAATTACGTAATATATTTTTTTCTAGATATATAAAAAAATACATGTAAGAAATTGTATAAATTAATGCGAAAATAATTCATCCCACATTTATTAATTTTTATCAAAACGCTCGTGTAAATTCCTTTTTGCTAGCAGGCCATGAGACCAAAGCTGGCATGACCCGGCGCGGCGCAGCCTCGTTAGCGACTGAACTGATTATGCACTTTGTTTTACTTTTTATGGTTAAAATATCCATACTACTACATGAAATATTCTTTTAACTTTTTTTTAGCTCAATAACAATCGTTAAATTTAAACTAGTAATTATTACGCTTTTATATCATAAACATTTTAGTTATATTGGGCGAAATTGCCGAAATACAAGATTTTAAACAGATGCGAACGAAATTACAAAAATATACGAAGAAGATTACTTCAAGTAACGCCGATTATTAGTGATGGGTGACATTTAAAAAATGTGCGAAGAAGATATGCAAAAACCACCCCTAATGAGGACAATCCTTTATAATGTATTAGAAACGATTTATCCAATTGGATTTAGCGAAATAAAAAATGGGAATGGTGCATTTAAGGCCAAGTGTCGCTGATGTTTTTTTAGATATTATTTTAAAATATCGGCATTCGATATACCGATATTATATCCCAATATCGCCAAATCTTATTGCTGTTTTGTTGCTATAAAATTCTGTAATTAAATTCAATTGTGTTCATCAGCTGTCTTTAGGCCTTCGGTACTAGCCACATGAATACGGTTAATCTTGTTGACCTGAGGTTCGATTAAGATTCTGAAAAAAGAGGCAAATAATCAGGTGGTGTTGAAGGCGCAAAATTAAAGACCACCTAAATATTATGTGTATCATACACACATGCAATACGAATTGCGATTACTTTGATAGGTACGGTTTTCCATTACGATCCGTATTCAATTCCGTGCATGGATATGGTTTCGAGTTTGTGGCGTGTATGTGACAATAATTATTTTAGGATAGTGATTTGATCGATCATTAACAGCATGAATAGAATTAAAACAAATTGAATCTTCCTCGTCTCTTATAGCCTGATTTAGCGTTACTTATCTGTGGCACAATATATGAATATTACTTAATTCTTTATACATTTTTTGAATAGTGTGGTGCAACCTAAAACTTGAAAATGAATGCCTTAAATTTGATTAGCTAAAAAAAAATCGAGTTCATGAAGGGGCCTACGTTAAAATGTAATTTATGGTCCCTTGTACTATTTTTTTTACGCTTAACTCGCCGCTTTTTTGCAAAGTGAGATTACCCTAATAGTATCTGAAAGAAATGAAGAAGAAAGTAGTTTATATAGAAGTAACATAATATTTGAACAAGTTTTATTTTATATTTTGGTGATAATCACATGTTTTTTTTTTAATGTTATTATGCATTTTCTTTAAGCGAGACATCTATGAAAAAAGAGTATTATCTATGAAAAAGTCTGATTACCTACATTTAATTTTTGTTTTCTAGGTGTATAAAAAACAATACCATCGTTTGAAATTATTGTGACTCAGGCTTAAAAAAGTACATTTATGATTACGACATGGCAACAATACTGCGATCTTTTCTGTTTGTAGTTCGTGCGTAATTTGCTCGCGTAGAGTTACGAGAGTTGCGTTGAGCGAGAAAACAACTTTATTGTTCGTTGTCGCGGTTCGCGACCTCTGTGTGTGTTGCGTTCGTTCAATTATTCGTAGTTTCATCTGTCTGATTATAATAAATTCATAATAATAAAACATTAGTTGCATTTGTCATTATAGCCAATTTTCATGAGAGATAGTGGTGTCAAGCTATTTACAGGACTCGACTGACATCAACATCAAATCTGTTGACGTGTTATAATCAATGCAAGATTTTTGTTTTCGTATTTATTCACTACTATTATTTTCTATGTTCCTTGACGTTTTGGTGTGCTATCAACATTGTCCAAATGAAGCTCAACTGTGACAAACATCCAAGAATGTCACCTGTGAAGTTAACTCCACAGGAGAGACGGGAGTTGGAGAAGTTTACAAAGGTGATGGCCGTAAAGTCTGCTCAAATTATTGTGCAGTCTAGGCTAGGAGAAAAGGCAAAGACTCGTGGCAATTCTCCTAGTACTTGTTCTGATTGGGTATGTGATGATATTTCATAAATTAATTTCACTACAAACACAATTGGACATTTGTATTTCATCTATTCCCTATTTATTGCAGTTTAATATTTCAATCACTGACTTACCAGATGTATTGGCGGCATCCAGAAAAGTCATATCAGAGAATGTACCCCAACCACCCATGTGTATTGAGATTTCGTTGCAAACTGTGGAAGGTGATGAAATGGCCCTCGAAACATGGGTGTTAGCTGTAACTCCTGACCAATGCGATTTGGGAATAAAAGTAACATGCACAGTTTATAACCGGATTGGAATTTTATTGAAGTCTCTGATATCAGTGACCAGAGTAACCCCAGCTTACAAACTTTCAAGGCGTCAAGGCCCTGAATCGTTTGTAATTTTCTATAAGGTCTATGTTGGAGAACCGAATGTTCATGGCTTAGGTAAGACCAAAACAGAATTCAACCTCTGAATTATTCTATTTATTTCTTTATTTAACCGCTCTCCTGTCACTGTTCGTACGCGACGGGGCACCTATTTACACTTTTTTGCCATAATAATTTAACCCTTTTAAAAAAAAGAAGTACCTTAGTTAAAATAATACTACCCAATAACCTATAAATATTTCCTTACAAAGTAAATCTAAAAACTATCTACCTAACTTCACAATTGACAAGCGCAAACTAAAATTTCTCAAGATGTCTTGAAAATAATTTAACTATGTTAGTTACCATTTTAAAGCTTGTTCATCCCTTTATCGACTGGAACTAACATCTTAATGCAAAAGACAATGCAAATAGTTCAAGATGATTTCTAGAGAGAGAGTACGAGCGAAATAGATCACCGCTTACACTTCGCGCATACATAAAATCAATTGTATTGTTCAATTATTTTATAAATATTCTAATTTAGATAACCTTACATATTATATTACTTAAATATTGACTCATTTCTCTCTAATCAGCAAAGGTTATGATGTTCAGTGCAAGGCTCACGTCTCATGACGGAGCTGAGTGAATCTTGAGTAGCGCAGAGTGTTGGAGCAGTGTGCGCTGATGGCAAGCTTACGGTAGAAGGCTCCAGGTAGACTGACTTTTCTTTGGACGAGGCGTGATGAGGCAGCTTTGGCCAGGAAAAAAATTTACTAAAATTGCTGTTGTGTTCTGAGGAAATGTTAGTACTCTCAGGTGATTTGTGTTAGAGGTGAAATACTGACTTTTCTAGTGCGCCAGAAATAATCCAGGGGCACATATCTCAAACAAAATACGACTTAAGTAAATTGATAAACTTGCATTATATTTTAATTATACCGTTTTCTATATAAAAGACCTTTACCAAACAAATAGATTAATTTGGAAATTATTTACAAAGAGACAATGCAGTTCAATCGACAATGGCGGAAGATATTAGGTATCCAAAACGCTAAAGAAGTCAGAAAATCTGATTTCGAAGACACCTTTATAAATGCTTTATATGTACATGTGAGAAGCCTGCTGTTTATCTAATAGCTGGTAGGATAACTTAAGGCGTAAGGGAATTAGACTCCTAAAAACTACAGCATACTGTAATCCAGACATATTGAAAATCTGGACTTGTTTCATATCAATCCTGATTATCAAGGTCCTACTGTACCTATGTCTCCAAAAACAAAAAAATATTACAGTCCGAGCGTGGATGGAGCACGGGAATCATTTTTTTTATTTTTTAGATTACCTACAAGTTACATTATTGGCAGGTTAATGTGTCAACTATTTTTATTAGTTAGTGTTTAAAATTTTGACATTAATAAAGTATGACCATCCATAATTCTTTGGGGGTTACAACACTACTAAATGCGTACATTTAATAAATGTCATCTCAATATTATTTTTTCTCTCAATTTTCGTTGTTACAGGAGAAGGTTACAAAGAAATCACCGTAGGTCAGTTGTGTACCCCTGTTGGTACAATATGCTTGTCAGTTTCATACCGTACTAAAATGACAATAACACCAACCCAGGTTCAGCATGACACTTCAATTATGGTAAAAAGCGATCATTTTCACCCTGATTTGAGTCCCAAACATGTCCGTTACAGACAAAAGTAAGTATACTGTTGATTTGAGATTATATACTAAGAATTCTTTAAAGATATACCTACATTTGTGATTAGGTTATTTTATGGATATGGTAATGATTATCTGTCTTTATGAGTACAGAGTTTTAACTTTATATTTTCTGATCTGACTATAAGAAGTATATTGACTGTGGTAGCTAGTTTATTTTTCTACCTGAGAAACATTTATAACAGCGTTATGCGTGTACAAAAGACACATTTTTCAAGTTATTCTTTGCGCCCGTTGTACTCATTGGGATGGGATGGGATGTTGGTCGAGAAACCGCGTCACGCGTTAGGAGTAAAATCCGTAGAGTGCCTTTTTATACGTTTTTTCGTATAATTTGTGAAAAAAAAAAATATATTGAAGAGAAATATATTGAATAACAGAGAACAATGTCTTATATTTCATTTATATATCCTGTTTGTGTGTGTGTGCGAATGGCCAAAGAAGTATAACTTCACCGTCTGGTCCGACGCAGACCCAATTTTATTTAATATAATTGCCCTAAATAAAACTATTTAATAAAGTATAGAAACATTTGATTTGAAATCATAGCCGCAGGATATGAGAGTCACTTTTGTTTAAATAATATTTTGCACAATTGTATCATCTCTGTGTAATATTTTTGTTTTAGTGAAAAGAAGAAAGTTAATCTTGATAAACCCATGAGAGCAGGTGCTTTTGTGGACATGTCGAGAGTGAAGCAATACACAGAGTCGGATTTTGTATTGCCCGAAGAGCCTCCATTGAGTTGGTTATTGAACAGTCAGAAAAAGGTTATATTTTATAATTACAGTCAGTCCGATAAATAGTTTCCGCCGAACTTTCTCCAAATAGCTGCTTTATTACTTTAGGAACATTTCAGTGAGAATAAATGCTTCACAATATTGTTTGAAAATGCCTAATTATTAATATTCATAAAGGGCAATGGGCGGTTGGTTCATGCCACCAACAGCAGTGGGATGCATATCATCTAAAAGGTCTCATTTTGTAGTCAAATTCTTATTTTAGGAGGTATTTGAATGTATAGGAATATTCTTTACACCATGGATGTTCTAACAAACAATGTTTTCAATTATAAATGGTTGACTTGTTTATAAGTTAGGTCTCAGGAAAAAAAAAAAACCCCGGTGTTTTCGGGGAAAAACCTATGTGATTGGTAAATTTGAGGTTGATACCTATCTAAATCAATGATTCTTAATCTATTTTTTTTTTCAACCCTTACTAAATGAAGTATTTTTAGTGTAGTGTTTAAAATCATTTGATTTTATATATGAACCAACTGCAAACATTATTTAATATTTACTACTACTTAATTACTTATGTTATGTTTATGTAGTTAGGTTTTACTGTATGCTATATAAGATTGTAATAATAATGAATTTGATTATTTATGTACAATTGCTTTTTAATAAAACGATTATTGCTAAATTATTCTTATTGTGAATGAAAACAAAATAAATTAGTATTCTTCAGCTGCCGGGCTGGCAGCTTTGTGGGCCCTCGTCAAAATGTAGTTGTGTGTAATGTTATATTAAATATACACTGCAAGTTTTTGACTATGACGTCATATACACATATAATTACAACAATACAATAATTAGTGAAAAGTAGGAATTATAATACTATTTAATACAAATATATTATTTTAAAACATTATTTCAATAAATAATACTTTTGCATGAGGAAAATAGTATCGTATTTCAAAATATTACAGTATTAAATAATACTTTGAATTGTCTATTAAGTGACAAATTACACTTAATTCGTAGAAATATTATTGGAAGAAGAAATAATTTATATAATACACTAAAACTATGAAACTATTTCATACAAGTCCCCTTAAAACATTATTTTATCAAATGATACTTTAAATTATCAAATAAAAATTAAACTTGATGCTAGAAAATTTATTTGAAGCAGAAATAAAATAAAACTAAATATTGCAATGAAATCAAAACTTTTGTTGAAATAGTGTTAAATAACAAATAAACATTTTCAAGATATAAAAATATGACCTTAACCATAATGATCAGACCATTAGCTTTCTTCTGAGCTAGTCACTTGTAGATGCAACTTTCTATTATTTGACTTATTTAAATATTTGACTTTTTTAAATATTTTCTCAATATTTAGAAATAGGTCTCTCTCACAGTTCATAAGCATTAAGTTATTTAAAAGTTATTGGCCTAAATTTACTTATTACTTACTTTAAATAAAAAAAAAATGTATTTGTTAATCAAAATATGGATTATGCCCAATAAATTCAACATTTCAATTAAAATTGTCAAAATCATGAAAGCTCTACCTAAAGATTTTGTGTACTATCTGATCCATTAAAACTTCCTAACCGACCCCTTCAGTGTTATCTATGAGTCCTGGGTAGGATAAAAATATATATAAAACATTAATATTTTGATGATACCTTGTATAAGTATTACTTGGTCCTAAGACACATAATAATTATCGATTCTTAATGGATAAGATTCAAAATGTAATGTTAGAACTCCAACTGCTATGAAAACCACTAACCAAGGTCAGGTCCATCAGGTTAGGCAGTCTACTAGAGAGGTAGGTTAGGTTAGTGCAGACAGTCTACTAGAGAGATGGAGAAAAACAGGAGATTTACAACCTTTTAAGAAGTTTATAGAATTCTTTGCAATACCTCCTTCTTTATTCAACTTTCCAACCAGACAAACAAGAGTAACATTTGTATGGATTTATTTTTATTTTTTTGTCCTTTTTACCAAGTTTGATCAAAGTGTGTTAATCTGTTATGCAAAACCGAATATATCCTTTTTTTCAAAGAAAAAAAAAACTAATATTAAAGGACGTATTAACAGCCTTTACTTAATTATTATTTATAACAGCAAATCTAAATTATTTATAACACTAATCATGTAAAATATGCGCCAATATCTATTGTCTATATCTGTAGTATCAGATTAATTTGCATATGGAAATTGCAACATTTAACATTTAAAATAAATTTATTCTAGCACACAACCGGTGCACGGCAGAAGATTTTTTGTTAACTGATTGTTAGACTGCATCTTTCACTCTTCTTACTTCAAAAGTATTATCCCTTATGCTTACGATTTTGTGCTAAAAATATACTAATTAATACTATAAAAAATAAAGAAAACTCATTCGTCTACTGTAAAATCTGTAGTGCAGGCATGAGGCAGACGTCTATTCACCACAAGTCCAGGTATCATCTGATTTGCCATGAAAATCTCTATTATAAAATATTACTGTGTTACTATCTGTCTTACACTACACACTATCCAGTTTCATACATTTTCAAAGAGTATCCAGTGATGATGAATCATTATCAGAGGTCTTGTTCAGTTTTTCTTTTTACACCGAATAAATACTCCGTTTTATATTTTTGAAGTTCAAAGTTCTTAACATTATCATATAATTCATATTTTCAATCGCCACGTGTCAATTATAATGCTAATGATCATGAATTGTTCAGGAAGTGTTCTCCGTGAAATTTATGTCATTATGAACCAAAATATTTTAGTCTGTATTATAAATTTATTTTTATGGTGGTGTCATATTTATGTTGATCTGCAGAAATAATGTATGCAATTGCTTAGATTAATTATACTTATAGACCTTTAAGTAACTCAGACATGGGTATCTAAATGGTAATAAACCTTTTATTATCATTTTAAAACCACCTTCAGCCATATTAGTCAATCGCTTTCAAGCGTTTAATGCATATTTATGGGTTAACAAACACCAGAAATATGAATGAATTCAATAAGGTTACATAATTCTATACCTCTTACATGTTTCTGACGAGATAAAAAAAAATATTTTCTCTTCATATTTTATCACTATAGATTGTTCTTTGAGATTTGAGAGCTCTCTTAATGGCTCTTCCATCTAAGCATTGGCTAAAATTTTCTAGTTCCACGCCAAGTCTCAAAAATCTGTTTCAAATGTTTTGATAGTTAAATTAAATAATCACATTAAAAATTACAGATTGAAACTGAAGATGATTTAGAATCATCAAAAAGTGAAACTGAATCGTTGCAGCCAGTTGTTGGTGATAGTCAAAATGGCAATGAATTATACCGAGATGATTCGAGGGAAGGTGGAATTGCTGTACCTGAAAGAAGATCATCATTTTGGTCAACTTCAGCGCACGATGATGATAAATTAATGAAAGAACTGGTAATGAAGAATTTATATATTGGTCAATGAGAAATTTCAATGTTTTAAATGCAGTTTAAAATTTTCTTTTACCTATCAAATGTCTTTTATTGCCAGGGAGTTTAATATAATTAAAAATGCATCTAATTCTTCTTCTTCCTCAACCTGTTGCTATCCACTCCTGGATGTAGGCCTCTTCCATTTCTTTCCATCATACACACCACACATTTGTTACCACCGATTAAATAAAGAACTCTCATGTTCCCTAATACACAACAATTGGGAGAGCAGTTGATCATATAGAATTCTGTTATATCTGGGTTGGGCATATTCTGCTGCTCATTTAACTTGAGAATAGTCCAACAGTTTAATAATAGTTTTACACAATGAAATAATAACAAATTATTTGAAACAAAAAAGCTTTACAAAAATTGTATACCTAGTTCATATTTATGATCTTATAATAGTTATAATATTTTGTACTTTTTCCTAATATATATGGTTTATAGTATAAATATTTTAGGAGTTCCTCAAATCTATTAAATAATTGTGACACTATTATATATTCAAGTGTCCTATTACCATAGTAATCGATACATAACCTTCTCATAAGCCTTGTCACATAATTGGCGTAAAATCGTAATTTGGTGACGTAAGACAACAGTTCCATATTCGTACACTCACTGATTGTCAATTGCAAACTGTTTGTCAATTTATAAAACAAAAACTTTGTATGTTTAGGGCGCCTTTTATAGCTTCATGCAGCAAATGGTTTATTGTCATTATTTAGTTTCATGGTTGTTAACCTTACCATTTGTACTGCTCATAATAAATTCCCGAGTTCGGATTACAGTGGGTTTGGATTAAAGGATAATACTGTATAGCTTTTATAATAATAACTGTATAATATGAAAGTATTCAATATCTGGATGTTTTTTTAATTTTGTCGAGTGCCATTCTTTGACTTGTCATAATCTGCCCTTGAATCATTTTAATTTATTTACTAAATAAATTGTATATTATTTGCAGCATTTCCCATTCGCTACTGCTGGCAGCAGTCCAATTGGCGAGCTAGCTCGGTTTTACCGGGAATGCTACCATGCACCACCACTGCAAACATTCACACGTAGTGGCGGCAGCGATAGTTCTGCTGATGCCGACATTCGCATCACAAATCCTTTACCCATAGTGCAAGATCCTGAGCAGGACTTATTAGGAGCTGACGATGATGAAGACATTGCTGATATTGCCAGGCAGCTTGAGCTCTTTGAAACCTCACTCCAGGAATATGACACCATGGTGACGTCCTTATGCCAACCGGCGGGAAATGGTAACTGACCTTAAAGGTCACACACCCTGTAAATATATTTAAGCGGGATTGCGCCTTAATAAAGTCTGATTCAATATTATTTAACCTCTACACTGTTAGAATTTTTGTATGATAGAGTTGTTGTTGAACATGTGTGCAAACATAAATAAGGTATTGGCATAATTTAAAGGGATTTGTTGCCTCACTAATAACCGTCTTATGATTATCCATATAAGAAAAATAAAAACAAAGAAAAAAATAATAACAATTTTGATATTGAATAAGATATAGGCTTATCAGCTATGCTGCCTGCCTATTACAAATAATAATAATAATCTTGTATGATAATTTTCAATTTCTTAAAACAAAAGTGATTAAAAGGATCTTATAGAAAGGAATGCATCACACACATTTGACATCTTATCAAATATTAGCGCTGCTCTGTTATACAAGAATATTAATTTGTTTATTATAGAACAAGTAATTATGGTTACTTTGAAGGCGCTATATTTAACCGACAAGGCTTTTGGTGATTATGAAATAATGCTTATATTAAGTGACAATAGTCTGGAAATAGCTTTAATATAACACAATATGAACCCCATTTGTGTATCATTATTTGCCTATATTTACTTGTCTTTTCTATTATGCCAAGAGATATTTTAATGAAACAAAATAAAATATGCGTGTTTTATTTTTAATTGTTATTATTTAAAACATACATTTTAATAGATTAAATTGTTTCTGATGCTTATGGCTACAACCGTAACTTTATAGCTTAATTTATATATATGAAAGGAAAAAATCAGTTGTTACTGTCCCTGTGTGGTTACTGTATAAATTCACAAAATTACCTCGTGCCTGAGTAGTGTAATATTTAGTAAACTAGTGTTTAATAGGAAGAAGCCGGCTTGTCTCTCAACTCAGTTTGTATGTGTCTCAATATTTTTAGAGCAACTTTTCATTCTGTATTTAGCTTAATAAAGTGTTTTATGTTTTCTGATGTAACTCATATATAATTAATATTTATACTTCATAATGTATATGTGATATGAGAGGCAATACATACTTTGATGATATTATGTAATATTAAAGAAATAATGATCTATTTCTCTACATTAAATTCAAGTAAATGTATAACTTTTGAATAAAAGTAACTTTGGCATTAAGGAAACGTGGTTCCTGACAAAGTCACGGCCGTTGTTGGTTCAAAAATGATTTCAAATGAAACGATTATATCATACCAATCCATTTGTTTCTTCTGCGTACCATCAAAGAATGGAATCTTTATCGTGTTTAAACCTTTAAGAGCCTGTCCCAGCTAAATAGCAGAATTAAATGTTTGGCCAACAATTATCAAATATTATTACTGTGTTCGTTTACATCTTAATATATATAAATCTCGTGTCACAATGTTTGTCCTCAATGGACTAATAATAAAATAATGGACTAATAATAAAATTTGAACACCATGTGCAGTTCGATGTGCACTTGAGAGATAGGATAGTTTAAATCTCAAATTATAGTCGCAATTTTAATTTATCGCTAATTTTTTGTCCGTTATTATTTGGCAGTCATAAAACTGACAGATGTCGATACCTTTTTATTTTATGGGCGATTGTGAAGAGCGCGTGACGACTCGGTGCCAGTATAATTTTATTGAACAAGCAGAGGAAAGAGCAATTGTGATATTATTGGAAAATTTTTTAGAAGATCACAATCAACTAATTCAATTGATCAAAAGAGTTTCGCCACGACTGCAAAATGACAATTATCAAATCGTCATAAAAGCCGACAAAGTACCATTAGGTGAACATGCTGGTAGATTCAGTCATAAAACTGACAGATGTCGATACGGAACGGCACGGAACATGCATGCATACAAGATGCGATGACTTACGTACGTCATTACGGCCGACCGGATTTATTTATTACATTCACATGTAATCCGAATTGGGAAGAGATACAAACTTTACTATTGCCAGGACAACAAGCCATTCATCGTCATGATTTAACTGCACGTGTGTTTAAACAAAAATTGAAATCCTTAATTGATTTTATTGTTAAATATACAATTTTTGGTATCACACGTTGTTGGCTGTATACGATAGAGTGGCAAAAGCGAGGTTTGCCTCATGCCCACATTTTGGTTTGGCTTAAAGATAGAATCCGTCCTGAAGAAATCGATCAAATAATTTCAGCCGAAATTCCAGACCCATTAATTGATCAAGAATTATTTGATATTGTCACCAAACACATGATCCATGGGCCATGCGGTGTTTTCAACATGACGTCACCGTGCATGGAAAATGGAAAATGTAAAAAAAACTTCCCAAAGCCGCATACGAATGACACGATCACGGATATTGATGGTTATCCAATGTATCGCCGCAGAAGTACTGAGAATGGTGGCCACACATTTACAATGCGACTGCCGAACTTTCCAAATCAAGTTGAGTTTGATAATCAGTGGGTGGTACCATACTCACCACTACTTTCAAAAACTTACAAAGCTCATATCAATGTTGAGCTTTGCAGTTCTGTTAAATCAATTAAGTATATTTGTAAATATGTAAACAAAGGCAGTGATTTGGCCATATTTGAAGTAAAAAACATAAATAAAAATGACGAAATAGCACGATACCAAATGGGCAGATACATTAGCAGCAATGAAGCTATTTGGCATATTCTCAGCTTTCCCATCCACGAAAGAGATCCTGCTGTCCAACATCTGGCAATACATCTTGAAAACGGTCAACGTGTATACTTCACTGAAGAAAATGTTCTCCAAAGAGCGTTCGAAGCCCCGAAAACGACTCTAACTGAATTTTTTACATTGTGTCAAAAACCTGATGTTTTTGGCCAATTCGCGAAGACATTGGTGTATGGTGATGTTCCACGTTATTTCACATGGAACAAATCCAGTAAAAAATGGGAGCCACGGAAACAAGGAAAACCACATCCTTCCATTACAGGCATATTCAAAGCTAAGACATTGGGGAGACTTTACACGGTACATCCAAAGCAACGTGAGTGCTTCTATTTACGTTTGTTATTGGTGAATGTTCCCGGACCAACGTCTTTTGAATTTTTACGAACAGCTAATGGTCGAGTATTCAATACATACCAGGATGCATGTCGTGAACTGCAATTGCTAGAAGACGATAACCATTGGGACTTAACGCTTGCTGATGCTGCGTTGACATCAACACCGAATAACATTCGTCAGTTGTTTGCAATTATTTTGGCGACATTTTATCCCTCGCAAGCACAAACTTTGTGGGAAAAATATAAAAATTGTATGACAGAAGACATCTTGCACCGAATTAGACAAACAAATCAATGCCAAAACATAGATTATACACCAGAGATGTACAATGAAGCATTGGTCTTGATCGAGGATTTATGTGTTCTTAGTTCAAATTTACCATTTAATCATTATGGTATGCCATCACCTAATCGTCCAGCCACCGACTTAGTCAATACCGATTTACAACGAGAAAATCAATATGACCATGGAAGTTTAGCAACAATTATCATGAACAGTGAACCATTACTGACAGCAGAACAAAAAATTATTTATGATCGGATTATGCTGGCTGTTGCTGCTGAACAAGGCGGTTTTTTTTTCTTGGATGCACCCGGTGGAACCGGTAAGACATTTTTAATATCGTTGATTCTTGCCAAAATACGGTCGCAACAAAAACATCGCATTAGCATTAGCATCGTCAGGCATTGCGGCTACTTTACTGGATGGTGGGCGAACAGCACATTCAACATTCAAGCTGCCATTGGACGTTCATAATAAACCAGATGCAATGTGTAACATCAAAAAGAATAGTGGAATAGCTGCAGTGTTGCGGAAGAGTTCTATAATAATTTGGGATGAGTGCACAATGGCACACAAATATTCACTTGAAGCATTAAACAGAACTATGCAAGATTTAAACAGCAATAATAAACTTTTCGGTGGTGCTATCTTACTTTTGTCTGGTGACTTCCGGCAGACCTTACCGGTTATACCTCGCTCTACTTTCGCGGATGAGATTAATGCATGTTTGAAACAATCATTCTTATGGCGAAGTGTTGAAACACTTCGATTGACCATAAATATGCGAGTACAATTGCAAAATGATCCATCAGCACTAATATTTTCCGAACAACTACTAGATATTGGGAACGGTAAAATAAAACTGCAACCAAATACGCAATGCATTAAACTACCAGACAATTTTTGCACTGTTGTTCAGGATAAAACTGAATTGATTCAGAGTATTTTCCCGGATATACAGAATAATTATTTGAATCATGAATGGCTTAGTCAACGGGCGATTTTGGCAGCCAAAAACGTTGATGTTGACGAAATTAACTTCCAGATACAACAGTTGTTACCAGGCGATCTGATGTCTTTTAAATCAATCGATACTGTTGTTGATGAAAATGAAAGTGTAAATTTTCCGATTGAATTTTTAAATTCATTAGATATCCCTGGAATGCCACCACATAATCTTCGATTAAAGATTGGTTCCCCTATTATTCTCCTCCGTAATTTGAATCCACCTCAATTATGTAACGGTACGCGTTTGGTCATCAAAAAGATCACCGGAAACATTCTTGAAGCAACCATTTTGGCTGGGAAGTTTAAAGGAAAAGTGGTCCTGCTGCCACGTATTCCGATGATACCATCAGATTCTACCATACCCTTCAAAAGGCTACAGTTTCCAATTCGTTTAGCTTTCGCCATGTCTATAAATAAATCTCAAGGTCAAACAATGTCCATTTGTGGTTTAGATTTGGAAAATCCATGTTTTTCTCATGGGCAACTATATGTTGCGTGTTCACGTGTTGGGAAACCGTCGAATCTATTTGTGTTAGCTAAAGACAGGTTAACCAAAAACATTGTGCACCGATTGGTGTTAAATTAAATTGAAATTGAAAGTATTTATAATTCAAAAAAAAGATATTAATGTTTAAAAGTTTAAGACTGTCTGCCTTGCCTACCTCATTCATGAGTTTAAGCGTCACATGTTATTTACTGTATTATACTGTAATATACTTATATTTGTTATAAAATTAAATGGAAATAATAAATCTGATAAATTTTTATTTTTTACCTATTGATTTCTGCTTAGTATCAAGTGTAAGAACATTTTAATTAATTGTGTTCAACGTACTTCCCCTTCAAATCTCAATCCAGTGAATTTGTATACCAACATCAACATTTTCGTCTTAGTTCGTAAATAATTTCATTGTACTAAAGGGTTATAGTAGTAGAAAGTCAAATAAGGAGATCACCATATTTTTTTACAAATACCATCTGTGTGAAAACGCATAGTGGACTCCGTGACTGATGTTCTCTTATTGTTCCTCTTAGATTGTTTACTATAATGTAATATAACAAAAACTTTAGCCACAGCAACGCGTGGCCGGGTCAGCTAGTCAATTATAAATTTTAAGGGCGGTTAGTAATAAAACAACCCTCCCCCTTTTCTATTTACTGAATTTGTGATTTATTTAATACCTACTAACTTCCCCAAATTGACCTTTAAGCTTCTATATATACCTTCATGTATTAGAAGCTACTATCACTGTCCTTTAACCGTCTGTCTGTCTGTTGCATCTTTCAACTCGAAAAGTACAAATGCGAAAGAGTTGAATTTTTATATTTAGATTGATATCCAAGAAAAATAACCATAGTCATTTTGATCTCATCGAAAGTTGGTCGGATATATAGATATTTAACATTAACGTCAATATTTTTTTAGTATGGAACTGACATATGACAACATGGCTATATGGTAACAGTTTAGCTGCCACGGAAATCACTGACCGAGTTAAATCCCACCATAAAAGGGTGAGAGTGAAATAGTATAGGAATAGAACATCTACAAGTAAGGCTAACCAGAAAACATACAAACGTTTTCTTTGAATTTACCTCTAAAACCACTCCAGCAGCATCATTCCAAATCTGGATACTGTTGTATATATAATATTATTATATTTAATATTATATTAACATAGATTTTGTAAATAAAACTCGAATTATTTACCACCAAAGCCATTAAAAACATTTTCAATTCCCTAGCGCACTTTTCACATAAACAATCAAACTTCAAAACCAAACCAAAATGAAATAAATCGATGATTAGATTATGCCTTTCATGAATTTAGGTATACGCTACATGTCGCACTTTTAAATATTAATAGAAATGCAGTAAGACTATGACGTGTTTACTTGCACATGGCACCTGCTGTATAAAGCAATGCCGTGATATACTGTCATCGGCGCTAAGCGTGTCAACCATTGCCATCATACGGACTAATATATCCGCACCCTCGGCCGGCGGCCTAAATGTCGCATTTGCATTGCGACGGATATATCCGTCAGAGCGAGAAAGCATCCCCCACTGATTTGATTATTTCTGCTAATATGACAGTATGATTTATTGACTTGACGTTTGCGCCATTGGAATCGCAACGAGCCAATCAGTACCTCAGATTTTATTCAAGTCAATGCAGTGTCTAACTCTGACACACTTCCGTCCCAGTCGGTAGCTGCGCTGTAATTTTTTTTTTTCGACATTTGTACATTTTTTGGAAGAGTTAGAAATGGTAGTGTAAAGTGTATATATCTAACGTATATTTGAAAATGTAAACAAAAAAGTGTAATATTTGACAAAACTTTTGTGGCCAACAAAAAATCTATAAGAGCAGTTTTTTTTAAAAAATTAGAGAATTTCATGGGTATCGGATGATACTGATTTGTAAAGATTGAACGACTCATGCCTGCACTATGGATATTTTAGTAGACGAGTGAGTTTTTAAAAATTTTCCTTAGAAATGAATCGGTTCTCAAGCCCTTTTGGCGCGAAATCCTACCTTAACGGGTTTTTTTTTCTATGCTATTTGCCCTATAACCGACTTCAAAAAAGGAGGAGATTCTCAATTGGATTTGTATGTTTTTTGTTTTTAATGTATGTTCACTCATTGCTCCGAAATTTTTATATTTTTTTTTTGCTTATGATGGGAAATTTCTTAGGTGATGTCCCATTTTAGTTTCATTAAGTTAAGTCAAGTGTAAGCTAGCAAAAAATATAAGTTTTCCATTCCATATGTTTTCATGTCAAATTGGTTTAATCGATTATGAGTACTTATTATTATTGCAAATTGTACCGAAATGCTTGGCAAAGTGTCATTAAGTTACTCCTAGTAGCAGGTAAATAGGTAGCTAAAAACAATATTATAAAACACAAAAAAAAAACTTAAAAGGAGGCACAAAAAACAACACCATATTATACTACTTGATTGTAAACCATGTCTGCGCCGACTTAAACGTTTTGGTGGATTGGTTTTTTATTGTTTACTAATGATACGAGGTTCATTGTATTATTTTTAAATTTTTATTTGAAAATTTATTTTGAACTCACTTTTATTTTTTCCATCTCATGAGTCACTCATTTCCATGGCAGCTTCTTTCTAACCACACACATAATATTACTGGGAATATAGTATACTATATATAATATATATATTTTTTCCTGTGATATAAGAAAAATTTCTAAAACTCATTCATTACTTTTCATTTATAATTGACAAAACTTTCCCTACTAAAGTACCCTCCTTAAGAAAATTTGACAAATATTTTAATTTTAGTTCTACCAAGCATAAAGTATTTTTTTCTCAATGTCCTTTAAGACCATTTTAGATTTTAATCTAAATTACTAATATTCCAGATTCAACAATAATAAAAAAATAGAGATAAGATTTTATTACATGGCCATTTTTTGCAACTAACATTAGATAATTGTATGTTTAATCGATTCAAACTCAAAACAGCCAAAAATGGGTGTTCATTATATTTTTGTAATTATTCGTATAATATATGAATGTGTGATCTTTTATGTAAATTGTTGCATTTTTTAAAAATAAATAATGATGAAAGGAACTTTAACTACAATGGGGTATTACTATCTAAAGCAAATGGTAACAAGTGAGTGGTGGTAACAATCATATAGTTCTATTATTTCTGTGTATTATGACTTGGCTATGGCTATATTGTTTGGCTTAAGTTTTTAGTGTATATTAGTTTCTTTTTAAACTTAGAGGGAACTTTTCTCCGAATTGTGTAAATTATATCTACATATATATTATTTCTGTATATTATACGACTTGGCAAATCATCATGAATTAAAGATGCGTTTTTTTAGCTTTTTGGTACATACTGTTTTAGATACACCTAAATACATTTCAAAAAACAAGTTTGTATGCAGTTTTTTTTTGTAAGGTTTGAATTTATCAAGAATACAGGGTGTAAATAACCACAGTGATTTTATTTTAATAGTTAGTACTCATTGTGTATATACTTTTTCGTTTGGAAAGTAGACTTTTATTATGTACCATTACTATTTGTTTTTTTTTAACTATGTAAATATATTATTTTACTTACCATTGGTACGCGCAGCGCGGTTCAGAACACAGGCGAACATTGTATTATTGCATTGCGTTAATTACTGTTTTTTTCACATCAAAGCCAAAACAATAATAAAAACCTATCTTCTTAACCTTCTTATCACTACGATTCCAATCATTAATCTTAAGTTGCAACTTTGCACTAAAAAAACACGGTTTTGCGTAATAAATGCGTTAAATTATTTATTACTGGCCAGTTAAAATTCATATAAATCATTAATATGCGCAAATAGAAACGTAAAAGAATGTTCAGTGCCACATTATAATTATTATAAATTGAAATACGAGTATTATGTCCGAGTTTATTTATTTATTGTGGTTACCCAACAGAAATTGTATACAATACAGCTAATGAAGTAAAGACAATATAAATTGAAGTATACATTTCTTAAAGTAGGGTAGACCAATTAACTAATAACGATAGAGGAAAAAAAATTATATTAAAAAAAAATATTTTAAATTTAAGTAAAAATACAAAAAATAAGAATATAAATGTACCAGTTTAAACTTTGATTATTTATACAGATGTTATTCAATTTAGAGCACTCCTTTTAGGATTAACATTAATCAGCAAAAAATGTTTCTCAATTACGAGAAAAACCATTTCAACACACTATTTAATTTTGCCAACTTTTTTTATTTAAATAACATAATGACCAAAATATACCTAATTTAAAAATGGTAAAACATAAAATTAATAATTTTTTTTTGTTCATAAGAAAGATCACTATGGCTCATCTCCAGGTAGTTTTGGAAGGGTGTGATAGGCTTTAAAGCAGTCTGGCATGTGGAGGGCCACCAAACATCTCTCACATTCCCATCGAGATTCACTCTTCTTCTTCAAAGAACACATTTTCATAATCTTGATGGATTTTGTTTGACTGGATTCGGTGGAATTTGCCTAGGGAAGTGTATCCATTGTAATGCTTATAGCCGCAAAGGACATACTCCTCCTGAAGCTCTTCCGCGGCACTTGTATGTCGGCAGGATAATGTTTTCGAAAATCATCTCAGCTACGTCAATTCTGTACTCACTGTATGACAGTCTCTTTACATTACAAATATTTTTATACAATGCACACGTGTTGAATAAGGCCATGTCGGCCAAGTAAAAAAATATCTTCTTGTATCCCTTGGAGTATCTTCGCATGATCGGAAAAGAAGCTAGGCATTGGTCATTCCTATCAACTCCACCTATGCCACGATTATAATCAACAACGTCCTTTGGTTTTTGCAATGCATTCCCAGTCTGTCGGTCAGTTTTTAGAGTGTCGGTCATTTGAATACCAGAATGTATAGTCGACAGTAGATGAATAGGCTTTTTGTCTATCTATCGTATTGCAGCTACATCATAGGTGAACAGAATATTGATGTCACCATGTTTCAAAGATTTTTGTTTTTTCCTATTGATCCTATATGTTGGTGGCATATTCTTCCTTATGGGTCGGACAGTTCCAACGGCATTTATTCTTTCTTCAATTTGAAAAATAATGTTGGTGAACTATACCAGTTATCCATAAACAATGTGTATCCATCAGCGGTGAATGGTTCCATCAGCTTATATTCAATCCCCTCACTAGCTGGTAATGATGGGTCTGATTTATTACCGGTATAAATTTCAAAATCAAGGCAACATCCTGAACTTGATTCACAGATTTTGTAAAGTTTTATTCCAAACCTAGCCCTTTTAGATTTGTTGAACTGTACGTAGCTGAGACGGCCACGAAGCTTCATCAAAGACTCGTCAATTGACAATTCTTCAGTGGGCCTGTAATTCATGTTTTTTTTTCTGAAGTGCTCCATCATGGGGCGAATTTTGGATAATTTATCTGAGTTGTCCAAAAAATCATTGTTTGTAAAATGAAGATTTGATAATATTTTTTCAAATCTTAAATGGCATGTTACTTCTGAAGAATGGAGTATCAGTGACCTTTCTTTCAATCCAATATGATCTCAAAGTATTCTTTTTTTACTTGACTTTGCAGTATGTAAATTCCAAAAAAACACTTTTATTTCATTAGCAGTAACATTGAACTACGTGTCATCATGTTTTATGGCAAGATTTTGGTTCGCAAACCTATTGGTCTCCTCTGCAATTAATAGAAAAAAATCCTCAGTAAAAATAATTTTAAACAGGTCCTGACCTCAGGACCTGTTCAAAAGTGTTTTTATGTTTACTGGTCAAAATCCAACACCTGTTGGATTTTGACCCAAACTCTTTTCTGCCGAACGGAACAAGCCTGGTACTCCCGTAAATGATAATTTGGATATTTGTGATGAATCATCGTTCCAAACCCACTCCTCTTGTTTGGTTTTTTTAGCGGGTATCTCTCGATCCACGGACAATTTCTGTTGGGCTGTTCTATAGAACTGTCACTTGATACATCAGTTTCACTATTTGAACACTCTAAAATATTTTTCGAGGTATAAATCACTTGAATCACTAGAATATTCTTCAACTTCACTCTCAATATACCCCCACAAGTAATTGCATCTTTATTTGATAAAATATTACAAGCGCAATGTGTTCGTTTACCAGTGTGGTCGGCTATTTTGTAAAAAATGTCAGTTGTCGAAATGTCGTAATATCTTGTAATAAATAATGTCAAATTCAATATGGTAATTAAGTTTAACTATGCATTTAATACTCTAGATATATTTGTTAACATTATTTGCATGAATAACGTAATTGTCAATAATGTTTCATGTGAAAAAAATGCATTCAAAAACGAACCGGCGTGTGGCCGGCTAAGTGACTCAATGCTAAAATGACATTTGAGAGCGCGGTTGAACGCATGGTACAAGAACGGCCAGTGACTCCGCGAAGCACTTCGCAGAAAAATAATATACCTTGGTATATTTTTTTTTCTGTGAGACCGGTTTAGTTATCAATATAGATCTATCTCCTAAGAGGAGTGCCTTAAATTTAAAAACACCTGTATACTCGTATATAGAAACAAAAAACTAATATAATACAGAACTAAACTAGGAATTTTGTCTGTGGTTTTTTGCATTGGTTTAGTTTTAAAGACAAAGTTGTGAAACATTTGCTGAGTTATTGAAAAAAGATCAATTTGAGAGAGGTTAGTATTAAATAAATCACAAATTGATTAAATCGTGGGGGTTGTTTCATTACTTGCCGTGCGTCAAAATTTACAAAAAAATAAAAAAAAATGGTGGTTAAATATATGATGTATTGAATGAAAGAATGTCAGGTTATTATATGATAGTTAAAGTGTGTAACAGCTATTCTTGTTTTTGTTAATAATTGTTTCGTTTTAAGATGAAATAGCAATTTAAGTAATTAAATATTTATTATAAAGTACACAAACATTCTATTTATTTTTTATAATTTGAATTTGTACTATTAATAAGTAAAAATTTATAGTAATTCAGTATATGTAGTAGCGGGCAGTTTGGTATAATTTTAAATTTTGAAGTTATTACATAAAATCCACACTTACCTTTAAAGTCTAATCCTGACATCTTATACAAGATAAGAAGATGAGAAGATAATTCTTACACAATACAACATTGCAACTGAATTCTTAGGTTATGCTAGGGCCTGTCTCACATTTGCAACCAGCCTGTTCATATAAGCGAACTTTTCGTAACAGCATTTTTCATTTTGATACCTAATATAGATGTGTAGACAATAATGATATAGACAGTAGTTGTCTATTTTGTTACTCAGTTGACAATGCTCAAGTTGCCACCGAAAAATCTCCACAAGGTCAAAAATTTGCCATCGAATATCGCCAATGATTTTGACACACAAAATGTGTCCCCAGAAAACTCAACAATCTCAATTTTGGCGACAATATTGGCAACACTGGATCCGAGCGACCGATGACTGTTCGATTATTGTTTGAAGTTTGTTTGTCAAACAAACTTCCAAGAGGCGGTCAGAGGAGTGGGTGGGGCGCAAGACAGCTATCGCCAATCTTATGAAATAAGTTTTAATGGAGTATATCTCCTCAACGGTGCATTCTAAAAATATATTCTCTGAGTATATTCATATACATATCCTGTACAACACTATAATAAAATTAAAGCATTATGATTATTTATTCCGTATACATGGTTTTAAGAAGAACTACATATGTACAAAAATTAAGTTACAGACTTTTTTTTGTTTTAATCATTTTGCAAATATTAGGCATATTAGGCTTTTGCACATTTGATATAGCTAGCAAGCACAATACTGTCAAATCTAAAAGAGTCACTTACCCCGAAGGCGGGGGGAAGGATGAGTTTAGCTTACCCCATTTTTCCCCATTTTTGCGGTTTGCGACAATAAAGTTTCATGGCAGAGCGTGGCAAGCAGCTATCGCCCGCCATTTCGATTTATGAGTGGTTGTTATGCACTCGGCTGTACACAAATGGCAGTAACGTTGAAAAAGGTGTATCTACCTATGAGGATATTACGCTGAAAAATAAAAAAAACATGTGAAAAACAATTTTGCTATATTTTGCAATCTTCATTCCTAACACGAGAACTTATTGAACCACCCGCGTATGACCGCTCGCAAAGTGTTAATAAACATTAAAGTAATCATAGGCATTTGATTTTTACTTTTGACTGCTTCTTTAGGCAGTCAAAAGTCAATTGAATCATAACAACTGTATGTACCATTTTTTTTTCATATATTATACTGTTGGTTTTCCGAATAAACGATAAATAAATAAAATAAATAAAGATATAGTAATGATCGGTAATGAATATTTTGTATTATTATAGCCACACAATTTGTTAAAATGGAAAGTATATTTTCTACCTTTAGTAAATTTTGATTTTTGTTAGGTTTTTTTATTCTGAGTTGAATGGCTTGATTTGTTGTAATAATCATGATACCTAAACACAGTTATGTATCTAAGGGTTAATTTTGAATACTCTGTCATTGTTCTTATGGTATATTTTAAAACAAGTTGTCTCAACACCATTCCTGATAAAAAAAAACAGCTAATTAACCCTGTGATTTCAAATCTGATTTGTGAAGATGATATCAAAATTCTTTAATTCCCGTGATTAAGAATTGTAAGCTTTACTTGATAATATTAAGGTGTTGTAATATGATGTCAGCTGACAGTCCGCTTGCGACGCCGGGTCATTGATGATCGAGCAAGCCTACGAATAACGACCGCGTGAAACCCCCGAAGGGCAATTTACACCAGCGCTTTAATAAAAATAATATATTTTAGGATTAATTATTTCACATTATTTTATATAATTCCTTACTTGTAACGGGAGAAAATAAACACCCCTTAATTCTACGGGAATGGGTCTCGGGACACCTGTATTTTCTGAGCAAATAAATTTTTACTTCATTTATTAAATAAATAGTTCTAAAGATTAGAAATTAAGATGATAATGATCAATGATGGTGTAGCAATCCTACTGTGTGAACTTATTTTTTTTTTTATAATAAAGATTTACACTTTACAATACTTATCATATATTTTAAGTTTTAACAAAATATGTATTTTTTTCGTATAAACATATTGGTTTGTAATATAGATTTTGGGTGGGCATTAAGATATTTAGGTTATAGAATAAATCATTTTAAAGAAAAGTTTTCTACTACAACACAGCAAACCTGACAACTCAAGCTGTGGATACTTGTTTCTATACATGGACTATGTTTCTGTTTCTATGTACTTTATGAAACTGACTTTCTATATTTTTAATAAGGGATTTACTTATAGTTTGTCCCATTTGTGTGATATGGGATGTGCTTTAAACGTGCTTTCCATAAATGGCACAACAGTTCCTGATGAATTTCTAAACAGCTTTTAAGATGTTCTATTTTGTTAACTAAAATAACATGAATATTATGATTTAAATGCTTACATTTATTTCATATTGTTATGAATGAACAAATTAGGTTATTGATACAATTTAAATATACAGTCTGAATATGAGTGCAACAAAATGTGAACATAAAACTTTTTAAAGAATGTTTTTTATGACATTAGATGCACAAATGTCAAATTTTTATATATCATCAATGCATGCAATGATAGTAATATTTTGATATCCTAATATTGTTATTTCGGTGAAATAGTCTTTGGACACGCATAGTTTGTTAGATGTATAATGATACTTTAATGTTCATCACAAACCGCCCTGAAAATGAGCAGTTGAGTTATCGTCGCAGCAGATGGTGAAGCTGTGAATAGCTTTTAGGATTTACACATAATCGTGCTAGTACACAGCTTTGCTTACAACCTTTAACATAATACTAAAATGTGGATTGATAAATGTACGTTGTTTTTATCTTGAAAAATCTCACTTTGTTTTTCTGTTTGTGTATCTGTGTAATTTTTCAAACAAATATACGTTTAACATCTCATTGTCCAATACTGTACGTCTCCTATTATACTCTACTCCTCCGGTACCGCACCGGTGTCCTTAATGTGCAGTGGTCTTTGGCGAGGTTACATTTGGTAATTCTCCGTCCAGGATTGTCATCTTTTCTATTGACATAGACATTCAGGTGGAATGGGCATCATCCGACAATGAAATCACTCAAAGTGTTTACTTCCGAAATTCCATTTCTTATATACTCAAACTAATCAGGTCTCAAAGCTAAACTTTATAGCGTTCTGTCTCTGAACTTCTGGCCCTGCCACATTACGATGCCTATAAAATTACTATGTCAATACATTTGAATTTTGAATGGTTCGAAAAAAAGCGGTCACCAAACCACACAATGTATTTAATATTGCATAATTGTTAAACCTTTTATGAATGAGATGTAATAAATAAAATTTTTGAAATAAAACTTCTTGAATATTATGTTCAACCAAATATCAATTTTGTTTATAGCTTAGCTTAGGGTGATTAGGATCATTATATTTTGAAAGTTTTGTTAAACATACTCTTTAGTATGGAGAATCCACAGTAATGGATTAGCTAGGACATAAACGATGTAGCAAGACATTCATATTTACAGCAGTAAGGATAGCTGGAAAAAACTTGTGTGAGGTCTATTGCTACCAGCTAGCAAAAGCAGAGGCTGCAGACAATGCCAAATGGTGATGTCTAACACTTGCCTTAAACCGTAAGAGCGATGACCACTTCAGTTTTCACTAAAATGGTATTTAAATGTGATGAAATTAAAACTTCAGTTTAAATAGGCTCACCATGAAAATAGAATTTAATGACTGCTTATTACGGATAGGACATAATCATTGAAAAGGCAGCAACGAATGCATCATGCTTTTTTTAAGTTTGTTTCATAATATAGGCAGGCTGCTTTTATTGAAAATTCCAACAAATGCAAAAACATATATTTGTAAGTGAATGAGTACAAGTTGTAAAACACTCCAGGTTGTATGACGTAGAGAAATAGCTGCAACAGGATTAGAACCCAGTGTGTACAAAAAAAAAGAATATGTATATATATATAACGGCAACGCCTATTATAACGTAAGGAATAATCTAAATACAGAATTGAGGCAATATATTATACAATTTTACTATATTATATATATATAACTTTCCGCTTTACCCGTTCCAATTCACGCGAGAACTCACGGCAGGGATTTCGATGCTTGCTTTAATGTAAAAGTTTTGAAGTCTTTGCCCGCGAAATTGATTTAAAGACCCGGGAAGTCTCTCACATTTGGGTCTTGGGCGCTTGCAGATCTGTAGGTCTAAATAGACAAAATCAGCTTAACAGCATTTAACGCGTGATGCATGATATATTCTTTTAAGAAATTAGTTTCATTTCATAATACTGATTGATTTATCTAGCAAAACTGCAATTATATAATAATAATTGAATTGCTGATTATTAAAAGGGGTATATGTTACATTATATTAAAAGGGAGCTATGTTACGGAATTTGTTTTATTTTTATTAAAAAAGTTATTAGAAATAAAAAAAAATATAAAACAAAAACAAATCAGCAAACACACTAAGTTTTTCACAAATGCATAAATTTGTAATATATGTATTATATTAGAAATGAATCAGTTTTTTTTTAATATCTCGCAAAGTTGAAAATGTAACATAGCTCCTTTTTAATAATCAGCAATTCAATTGTAGTGGCTGGATATATTTATCTTTTAGTTGAAAATGCAATTTTCGAATTTATGAAGGTTGCATTTTAAACGTCATCTTTCATATATTTTCTGAAGACGCCGAATGGCGAAAGCTTAAAAATAAAATTCATCAAATATATATATATATATATTATTGCATCTATAATGCATACCATGATTGCTTTATGTCAAAAAATATTTTTTTTTTCTCATATATTAGGTAATAATTTAACAAATATAATAAAAATATCTTTTTGTTTGGGATTCAGATTGGAATTTAAAATTTGGTTATAGAGGATTTATATGCCATATTTACGAGTACTAATAAAATATTACTTTTTAGTTGATACGTTTACTAAGCTTAAGTTTTTTTAAATGAATTTGTATTAAATTATTTATTGATTTAATCAATCTCACACATAAAACCTTTATTTGAAAATTCCAGTGCATTTTTGTTATAAAAATTTGTAAATTTACAGGATTTAATTTATATTTTCTATTGTTTTGTAACCAAAGTTGTTTTTGATGCAAATTGAAAAATACATACAGTGTCTTTTATATATATTTTAATCATATATATATTTAATTGTGATGAAATTACTTAAAAATCATGCAAGTTGTCCGAGTTCAATTGGGAACATAACGATTTTACCTAATTTCCCATTTTTCTCTTCCAAAAGCCATTCAAAATCTTCTTTTTTTATTTTCTAACTTTTCCGATTAGATTTTCCCAAAATTATCTTTCATGACAATTTTCAAACACAACTAAAAAATGAGCCAAATCGATTGAGACGTTATTAAGTGATGATGTACCACATACATACGGCATTTGATTTTTATTTATATAGCTTTTTCTTACTTTTCAATAATTATTAATGTAACAACAAAAAAATATTAAATTATTTATCAAAATATTTTTGTCAAATTTCCCACTTACACCAACCTCAAGCATCTGTTATATTACTAAAACTGCAAAATTTTAATTTAATGGGTATTAGGGCCGATAGAGGTATAATATTTATTCATTGTTAAAATATATTTACTAACGATTGCTACAGAATGCCATTAAATATCTATAGCATTGAAACCATTAATAATTATTTATTAAATAATAATTAAACATACCTGACGAAATAAAGTCAATGAATGTCTACTTTGGTTTCTTTCATATAGAATATGTCTTTAGTTTTTTACTTACAATTTATCAAAAAGTTATTGCTGATTAAATCTTAAATCAGTCATTAAATCTTATGTTTGTTCAGTTTATTCAATTTGAGATTGCATTAGTAGAACTAGGTTTATTGATTTTAGAATTGATTAGATACATACATGCTGATTATATTGTTATGTATGATTCAAATGCTTATAGTTTTTATACTGAACAAATAAAATGAAGACTGATTTGTAAGACAAGTTTTAGAAAATAACGGATTGATAAAACATTGGGTTCTTGGTAAAGTTAAATATGATTATTTCCAAAGATTGCTACTTGGCTTTTGTTTCAATTTAAAAAAAAATGTATTGATGGGTATTAAAAATTAAGTTTTTGTTTAGCTAATACTCATTGCTTGTGTATGACTACAAGCTTTAATGGTGAAAATTAGCAGTCATTATTGGCTTGCAAGTTGAATTCAAGATTAATAAAAATTATATAACGTTTTAAATGGCTATAATCCTAGTGCCTAAATATTTTTGTTTTATTGTCCGTATCAAACTACATTGCTTGATGTGCAACCTATATCATGTTATATTCTTTGTTGTATATTATTGCTAACATTGTAATATTAAACGTTTATAAAGTTAAAAGTGTTTATTCTTTTGTACTATTGTGTTATTTCTAAATTTCTGCTGGCAGTATTAGAGATTAATTTAAGGTTATTTCGACTACCTCGTTTACTTCAGTAAATTAAAGGTTAATGTGCCTCAAATTTGCTAAATTTGTATTAACCTTTTGACTGCACCTATTATAATATTACCACGCTATTATTATGTTTGCGGTGCCACCATGGACTATATATAGTCCACATCATTTTATGAGCGTATTTGTAGTAAACACATATATAAATTTAGTAATATCTTTCTGAAAGTTATACCTACGTTAAAAACATCCGTATCGCACGCGCCAGCGTGGAGATAATACCACAGGTTATGGTGTGATAATACCACAGCTTATGCACAAATAGTAAAAAAATAAATATTATAGAGATATCAATTTATTCAATTATTCAATATAAACCTTATCAATTTTTTAAGTATTCAAGTGAGATATCAATAAAAACAATCTTATTGGAAATTAATTTATGTTTTGAACCACTCTTATCTCATGTGCTTATCGTTTATCATTAATCTCAGCTTACTGGTCATTGCGTTTTATGAATTTCGATTGGAATAAAAGATAGATAATAGCTTCATGAATATAATAAACGTTCGCATATATTCATACAAACTACACATAATAAGATTTTGTATGTTTGTTACTCTAGCAGCTGTTAATAGGGGTTTTTTTTTTATATTAGTGCCCCCCTGCATAGAGTTGAAGATTAATTAAAATGAGGAATTGTTTATGTATTTGCTGTCCTAATTCTGGTGCTTTTTTGGGTTTAATTATATTGATTACAGGAGTTATAGTATCTTTCGTTGTGGTGCCGCCAATTGTAGAGAGATTGATAACCGAAGTAAGTTACCTAGTTTTTTTTTTATTTTCTTTGTGTATCCTATACAATACTTGCATTCAACACCGTCCGTGCTTCGCCCAGGGTTGGTTGCTAGGAATACCCAGACGATACATGTCAAGTAGTTAGAAAAATAGAATTCATTAAATTTTCCGCTTTAATATTATTACTTTACTTCTAAGAGATTTTTTTTTGTGTGTTTAGATTTTTTCTAGTTGTGTAATTAATAAATTACGTTTTTAAGTATATTTAAAATCAATATCAGTTCGTTCAGTGCATGAAAAATAGAAACATATCTAAGGCGGCCATTTTATTACGTGTGCCCAGGAGAAATTACGAAGAAAAAATGAGAACATTTTTTACAAATGTGTCTCTGGGTTAATATGAAATATTATCTACCTACTTCTATTGTAAAAATTGTAAAATTGTAAAAATATTTACTACATTTGAAAAGATTTTTATTTATTACGTACTATTAAAAACCAAGTCGCCAACGGAGAACTTAAATGCTTGTAAAATAACTTCCGGTATAACTGGTCCATAAAAGAACACGAAAACTCAGCTCTTACAAAGATTAAAATTTGTTTAACGAATATCACAAAAGAGAGAAATAACTAAACTTTCATATAATTTGCATTGTTAATAAAAAAATATCAAACAGATTTTTTTTTTAAATATGTTTTATTGTTTCGCTATTTATATATTTACATTTGTTACATTTTTTAACATTCATTGATTAATTTGAATAGTTATTAAATTAGATGAATATAACATTAATTGATGTATTATTAATGTATACATTATGTATTATTTATTTATTAAATGAATTATAAACAGCGAAATTGAACAAGTTTACAGTTAATATTATAGATAACATAATATGGCCAACAAGTATAATTCCAAGATTAAGAAAGTATTATTGTGTGATTGTTATACATGTACAGTAACAGTGTAACAGTATGAAGTGGACTTTTTATTCACAGCATCCCATGTCATGTGTGTGTGGGTGTGTGTGTGTGTGTGTGTGTGTGTGTGAGCGCCGCTAGTTGCCAGGCGAAGAGTATTGTGCTATTAACATCTTTGTATAAAAATAAAGAGGTGTGGCAAGTGCACGTGTTGAAAACATCGCTGTATCTCACTTACACACTTTATTGATGAAGTGGAGTTAGAGGGTAGATAATGTTCGACTTGATAGGATATTGATTAATGCGTTTTCGATTGAAGGTTAATAAAAAACTTTTCACCATGCATTCACGTCTGGCATTCACTCCGCAAGGCTTACGGAGAGGGCTTACGGCGTAAGCCCTCTCTATTTTTCTACCATCTGTACTAACAGTCAAATGTCAATACTGTCAGACTTTTATATAAGTAATGTAAACTAACGGCGAACGCCTAACGTGAGGAATCATACACACACATTAAATTAGCGTTTTAATAAAATCATGACATTACTGACTATAATTAAAGCGTGGAGCACCCACGTGGATTATGTCAATATAACTAATGATTTATGCTTTATATCACAAAATAAAAAAAACTTTTATCACACCAACTATACTTGAAGGTCGAAGTATGCTAGAACCAAAGCCGAAAGCTATAGGTAGCTTTCGGCCCCCCATTCCAAGGAATGGGGGGTTAAAGGATTATCGGAAAAGCATTAATTAGTTGAGGACCCCTATATCTTGAGTTCTAAGAAAAACTCCTCGGCTTTGCTAAAATGCAAATCGTGGTAGTCTAGTGGTTGAGGCGTTGAACTATTGACCCAAAGGTCGCAGGTTTGAATCCGCATATGGTCATACCATTTTTAACGCTTAATTACCACCATCTCCCCTGACTCTAGGATAGGCATATTTGGCTTATTTGAGTAGGGCGTAAAATATTTGTATATAATGACCTAGATCATAGCAATAATTATTTAAAAAAAAAATGAGTACCAACAAGATGCTAACAAGTACCTACCTAGGTAAGTAGGTAGTTTAGTTGACCTTGAAGTCAGCTTAGCGTTTAGGTGGCAAATAATTAAGAGTTCCCAGACTCTCAGAGTAAAATACAGACTCCAAATATACCTGGGGTCTAGACGTCCTCCGCTGGATTTTTTTTTAAACCTATCCTTGCAATGGTGCAATTTTAGAGAAAATAAATTGTAAAAGCCTGTATATATTCTATACAATAATTTGAAATATTACAACTTATAGAACAAAAATTGGGTACGGTTAATCAATATACCTTCAAAACATGAGATTTAACATGAAACTGTATTTCAAATTTGTTAGAATTTTACAATAACTTCTTCTAAAAAACCTTTTTTCGAAAATTTTTAACTTTTTGGAGCATTTAGCTCGAAAACGGTTGGGTATTTGAAAAAAGCGTACAGAATAAACGTTATATACAATTTTATGAGATTTTATTTGTTCCTAGAATGTTTTGCCTAGGATCCACCGTTTTTGAGCTAATGCTTTAAACCCAAAAGTGGGACCTTCTTTGTGTCCCCTCACTCTGGCTCCCCCCTAGACGTCAGGACTTTTAGTATGTTAACTCTCTAAGTACACTAAACAAGTTTCTGAAGGAATGGCTTAGGTCCTTGCTCTTGCACTCTACACCCTTTGGCCATTTGGCCAACTATTTAGTGTTTTTACGATGAAATAATCTAGTTCTTTTGCAAATTAACTTTCCACGGATGGGCAAATCTAGGTTTCTCTGTTGTATATATAAACCAAGAGCGTCTTCTTAACTCGGATTGTCTGCCTTGGTTGTTTAGAGTTTTGCTAATCCCAGGACTGCACTCCATGCACGTAAAAAAAGGTTGTTTTCATATTGATATTAGTGATTTGCCGGAGATCTGTATCCGTATCCACGGATATCCGAGGGGGACGAAAGATCCGTATCTGTATCCGTTACTTTTTGGCGGATCTTGAACGGATCCTTTACAGGAAATACTTTTAAATTCCATTGGAATAATTTTTTATTTCTTAAAATCACATATTTAGCAGATTTATATTGCATTAATCAAATATTTAAATATTTATTGTAGTGAATTACTAATAGTACCTCAAAGGTACTAATTAGACTATCTTTAAAATGAGATCAATTTCAAATTTTTGTGATATGCTTATTAAAATAATGAAATCTTTTTGAGACATTTATTATAGAAAGTTATGATATTAATTAAATTAAGAGTCAACTGTCGTGTCAAGGTTACACGCACCGATCCGACTGAGTAAGGTCTGTATCCGCAGATCTGAACACCAATGGATCTGTTGAATATGCAGCATAAGCCTTTTAAGCTGTGATTTATTCGAGACATGGGCTATAAAATCGACCCTGATGATAGATAGTTTTCCAAATACTTAGTAAGATTTTTTGTAGCCGTTCCTTCTAATACTTTTCAATTCAATATTGTATAAACAAATAAAGTTTCTTTTCGAAGTTTAGCGACAGTGGTTTTGAGCGTTATTACCACGGCCTGGAGAAAAGGACTTTAAACTAGGGCGCGTGACTTCAGTTCTAGCATTACCAAAGGGTAGGGTAAGCGAGTGTTAACCCTTTTCCGACCTCTCCGGGGCGCCGGGTAAGGAAGACATGTCTTTCGACGGTAAAAACGAAAGTTATCGAAGGTATCTTTTCAGGTCTACTACCATTGAATTCTATCAAAGAGTAATTAATGAATCAGTTTGTAAATCTGTTCTAAAAATGTATTTTTTTTTTCTTTTCATTTCAGAGCGTTGTTCTGGACAACGATCAAACTGAGCAATACCAAAGATGGCAGACTTCACCGATTCCGTTTATATTCAAAATTATGTTTTTCAATGTGACTAACGTAGACGAGGTGCAAGCTGGGGGAATCCCCAACGTTGAGGAGATAGGTCCTTACATTTACAGGTACGACTTTTACGTTATTATTCTTTTTTACTAACTTTTAATGATAGTTCGTAATACAGTCAAAGGCACTCGGAGCATAAGTCCGAGAATTTAAAGTTGAACTGAAACGCGTAAAAAATTAGAGATAGTTCGTGTGTGTGTACAGTATCTATGAGAACCAGCGCTTTCGCACTCCGTATGAGCAGATAAGGTTAATATTCACATACACATACCTACACACTCTGCTCAATCACAATCACCTTTCAAGGTAAAGCTCCATTTACCAGGACTGTACATTATGGTGTCATCTAAAAAAAATACCCCTTATAACTTAATATTAACCTAACCTTAGCCTTAAAGGAATATTGAAGCGTAACGTTTTCGTTATATGTGTACACGCTTGCTTTCAAAATACTACGTATGCAGAAGTAATTCATAATATTAAATAAAACTAACTTCAAAATAGGTCTAAAACTAAAAAACTTACATATAAAACAACTAGCTGACCCGGCCACGCGTTGCTGTGGCTAAAGTTTTTGTTATATTACATTATAGTAAACAATCTAAGAGGAACAATAAGAGAACATCAGTCACGGAGTCCACTATGCTTTTTCACACAGATGGTATTTGTAAAAAAATATGCTGATCTCCTTATTTGACTTTCTACTACTATAACCCTTTAGTACAATGAAATTATTTACGAACAAAGACGAAAATGTTGATGTTGGTATACAAATTCACTGGATTGAGATTGATTTGAAGGGGAAGTACGTTGAACACAATTAATTAAAATGTTCTTACACTTGATACTAAGCAGAAATCAATAGGTAAAAAATAAAAATTTATCAGATTTATTATTTCCATTTAATTTTATAACAAATATAAGTATATTACAGTATAATACAGTAAATAACATGTGACGCTTAAACTCATGAATGAGGTAGGCAAGGCAGACAGTCTTAAACTTTTAAACATTAATATCTTTTTTTTTGAATTATAAATACTTTCAATTTCAATTTAATTTAACACCAATCGGTGCACAATGTTTTTGGTTAACCTGTCTTTAGCTAACACAAATAGATTCGACGGTTTCCCAACACGTGAACACGCAACATATAGTTGCCCATGAGAAAAACATTGATTTTCCAAATCTAAACCACAAATGGACATTGTTTGACCTTGAGATTTATTTATAGACATGGCGAAAGCTAAACGAATTGGAAACTGTAGCCTTTTGAAGGGTATGGTAGAATCTGATGGTATCATCGGAATACGTGGCAGCAGGACCACTTTTCCTTTAAACTTCCCAGCCAAAATGGTTGCTTCAAGAATGTTTCCGGTGATCTTTTTGATGACCAAACGCGTACCGTTACATAATTGAGGTGGATTCAAATTACGGAGGAGAATAATAGGGGAACCAATCTTTAATCGAAGATTATGTGGTGGCATTCCAGGGATATCTAATGAATTTAAAAATTCAATCGGAAAATTTACACTTTCATTTTCATCAACAACAGTATCGATTGATTTAAAAGACATCAGATCGCCTGGTAACAACTGTTGTATCTGGAAGTTAATTTCGTCAACATCAACGTTTTTGGCTGCCAAAATCGCCCGTTGACTAAGCCATTCATGATTCAAATAATTATTCTGTATATCCGGGAAAATACTCTGAATCAATTCAGTTTTATCCTGAACAACAGTGCAAAAATTGTCTGGTAGTTTAATGCATTGCGTATTTGGTTGCAGTTTTATTTTACCGTTCCCAATATCTAGTAGTTGTTCGGAAAATATTAGTGCTGATGGATCATTTTGCAATTGTACTCGCATATTTATGGTCAATCGAAGTGTTTCAACACTTCGCCATAAGAATGATTGTTTCAAACATGCATTAATCTCATCCGCGAAAGTAGAGCGAGGTATAACCGGTAAGGTCTGCCGGAAGTCACCAGACAAAAGTAAGATAGCACCACCGAAAAGTTTATTATTGCTGTTTAAATCTTGCATAGTTCTGTTTAATGCTTCAAGTGAATATTTGTGTGCCATTGTGCACTCATCCCAAATTATTATAGAACTCTTCCGCAACACTGCAGCTATTCCACTATTCTTTTTGATGTTACACATTGCATCTGGTTTATTATGAACGTCCAATGGCAGCTTGAATGTTGAATGTGCTGTTCGCCCACCATCCAGTAAAGTAGCCGCAATGCCTGACGATGCTAATGCTAATGCGATTTTTTGTTGCGACCGTATTTTGGCAAGAATCAACGATATTAAAAATGTCTTACCGGTTCCACCGGGTGCATCCAAGAAAAAAAAACCGCCTTGTTCAGCAGCAACAGCCAGCATAATCCGATCATAAATAATTTTTTGTTCTGCTGTCAGTAATGGTTCACTGTTCATGATAATTGTTGCTAAACTTCCATGGTCATATTGATTTTCTCGTTGTAAATCGGTATTGACTAAGTCGGTGGCTGGACGATTAGGTGATGGCATACCATAATGATTAAGTGGTAAATTTGAAATAAGAACACATAAATCCTCGATCAAGACCAATGCTTCATTGTACATCTCTGGTGTATAATCTATGTTTTGGCATTGATTTGTTTGTCTAATTCGGTGCAAGATGTCTTCTGTCATACAATTTTTATATTTTTCCCACAAAGTTTGTGCTTGCGAGGGATAACATGTCGCCAAAATAATTGCAAACAACTGACGAATGTTATTCGGTGTTGATGTCAACGCAGCATCAGCAAGCGTTAAGTCCCAATGGTTATCGTCTTCTAGCAATTGCAGTTCACGACATGCATCCTGGTATGTATTGAATACTCGACCATTAGCTGTTCGTAAAAATTCAAAAGACGTTGGTCCGGGAACATTCACCAATAACAAACGTAAATAGAAGCACTCACGTTGCTTTGGATATACCGTGTAAAGTCTCCCCAATGTCTTAGCTTTGAATATGCCTGTAATGGAAGGATGTGGTTTTCCTTGTTTCCGTGGCTCCCATTTTTTACTGGACTCGACCATTAGCTGTTCGTAAAAATTCAAAAGACGTTGGTCCGGGAACATTCACCAATAACAAACGTAAATAGAAGCACTCACGTTGCTTTGGATGTACCGTGTAAAGTCTCCCCAATGTCTTAGCTTTGAATATGCCTGTAATGGAAGGATGTGGTTTTCCTTGTTTCCGTCGCTCCCATTTTTTACTGGATTTGTTCCATGTGAAATAACGTGGAACATCACCATACACCAATGTCTTCGCGAATTGGCCAAAAACATCAGGTTTTTGACACAATGTAAAAAATTCAGTTAGAGTCGTTTTCGGAGCTTCGAACGCTCTTTGGAGAACATTTTCTTCAGTGAAGTATACACGTTGACCGTTTTCAAGATGTATTGCCAGATGTTGGACAGCAGGATCTCTTTCGTGGATGGGAAAGCTGAGAATATGCCAAATAGCTTCATTGCTGCTAATGTATCTGCCCATTTGGTATCGTGCTATTTCGTCATTTTTATTTATGTTTTTTACTTCAAATATGGCCAAATCACTGCCTTTGTTTACATATTTACAAATATACTTAATTGATTTAACAGAACTGCAAAGCTCAACATTGATATGAGCTTTGTAAGTTTTTGAAAGTAGTGGTGAGTATGGTACCACCCACTGATTATCAAACTCAACTTGATTTGGAAAGTTCGGCAGTCGCATTGTAAATGTGTGGCCACCATTCTCAGTACTTCTGCGGCGATACATTGGATAACCATCAATATCCGTGATCGTGTCATTCGTATGCGGCTTTGGGAAGTTTTTTTACATTTTCCATTTTCCATGCACGGTGACGTCATGTTGAAAACACCGCATGGCCCATGGATCATGTGTTTGGTGACAATATCAAATAATTCTTGATCAATTAATGGGTCTGGAATTTCGGCTGAAATTATTTGATCGATTTCTTCAGGACGGATTCTATCTTTAAGCCAAACCAAAATGTGGGCATGAGGCAAACCTCGCTTTTGCCACTCTATCGTATACAGCCAACAACGTGTGATACCAAAAATTGTATATTTAACAATAAAATCAATTAAGGATTTCAATTTTTGTTTAAACACACGTGCAGTTAAATCATGACGATGAATGGCTTGTTGTCCTGGCAATAGTAAAGTTTGTATCTCTTCCCAATTCGGATTACATGTGAATGTAATAAATAAATCCGGTCGGCCGTAATGACGTACGTAAGTCATCGCATCTTGTATGTATTCCTGCATGTTCCGTGGACTGCCGATGTAGCTTGAAGGTAAAATGAAAGCATTACCGATGTCATTGGGATTTAAATTTCCATCGATGTTTCCAGCAACAGCATCTCGTAAGTGAATATATTCTTCCGATCGTAGTTTTGCCTGGTTGAATCGAAGGAATCGCAAGCGTTCGCTTTCGACCTTAGCATACATATCAACAATGTATTGATGGAACAGCTGACGATATCGAAGGATATAATTGTCTTGATGTTGTCTAACCATTATTCGGTGTGCGTAGTAGTTCATTGAGCTAACTTTATTATTTCTGTAATCACCTAAAAAAATAAATAATAAAATGCAATACGAAATTAAAATCTATACATACAGTAAGAAAGTAAATAGATAATTGTCAAATTTACCGGTATTTGGATCATACTGATTGATATTAAGGTGATATTCATCTTGTCCTTGCCAAAATATCAATGGATATTGTAGTGCGTCATATGAACGGTGTAGATCCGAAATCGTACTGACAGTGTTGTCTCGCCGTGTAATGTTTATAGATCTTTTGTCAACTGGATCACCAACCATGATAACAGCAACCTCATCAACAGTTGGAGCGTTGAATCTACCAGCATGTTCACCTAATGGTACTTTGTCGGCTTTTATGACGATTTGATAATTGTCATTTTGCAGTCGTGGCGAAACTCTTTTGATCAATTGAATTAGTTGATTGTGATCTTCTAAAAAATTTCCAATAATATCACAATTGCTCTTTCCTCTGCTTGTTCAATAAAATTATACAGGCACCGAGTCGTCACGCGCTCTTCACAATCGCCCATAAAATAAAAAGGTATCGACATCTGTCAGTTTTATGACTGCCAAATAATATCAGACAAATAATTAGCAATAAATTAAAATATGACGATTTGATAATTGTCATTTTGCAGTCGTGGCGAAACTCTTTTGATCAATTGAATTAGTTGATTGTGATCTTCTAAAAAATTTTCCAATAATATCACAATTGCTCTTTCCTCTGCTTGTTCAATAAAATTATACAGGCACCGAGTCGTCACGCGCTCTTCACAATCGCCCATAAAATAAAAAGGTATCGACATCTGTCAGTTTTATGACTGCCAAATAATAACGGACAAAAAATTAGCGATAAATTAAAATTGCGACTATAATTTGAGATTTAAACTATCCTATCTCTCAAGTGCACATCGAACTGCACATGGTGTGCAAATTTTATTATAATCGGTTAAGTGGTTTAGGAGTCCATTGAGGACAAACATTGTGACACGAGATTTATATATATTAAGATAAACTTCTTCAATGCAGAGACATGGTTTGACATGGACAATTTCTTCGCGACTTCGAGGTTTTGGTGAATCTTTTTTTTTATAGAAGTTTATTGTTTTATTTATTACTTTTTCGGGTTCCGTGCCTAAAAAGAAAACAACGGGAACCTTATAAAATCAATCTTTCGTCCGTCCGAATTTCTGTTAGAAATGTTTTTCTCAAAAAAGGACGCAACCTAGGAATTGTCCTCGTAATGCGCACATACTTAAATATTAAATTTATAACCAAATATGTTTTTTGGACCCCAAATCGGACCTTCTCAAAACAGTTTTTAAAACCATGTATTATGTATGTATTGTTTTAAAAATAAGGATTCTAAAAATAATTTTTTGGTGAATTGATTATTGGTTGTTTTCTTTTGTGTTTGCCCAAAATGATGATGTTTGGTGATAGCCCAAAATGTTCGAACACAGTACAATGGAAGGTTCTTAAAGTTAAAATGTTGATATTATCAGGGTTAGTAGGTATTGTGTCGTAAATAAGGATAAAACTGCCAAAAATCGGAAAAGCCGCCTTTCGGGCGCTTACGAGGTTTACACTGACAAAACGATTAGATAATATACAAAAATAGATCTTGAATATTTTCATAAAAAAGTGGGTTATAGAAAGTAATTTTGTCTCATAAAATTTGATTATAAAAATAGGAGTTCGCTTACGAAGACTATTTGAATAACACAATATTTATCCTTATTGTTTTTTATTCCATGTCATTTAAATAAATACTTCTGACTCTAGTAAACATTTATCAACTACGCGCAACAAATTAAATAAATACGTTTAATAAATATGGGAAAATTAGGATAAGACAGGTAGGTAAATTAAGTCGATCGACTGTTGATAAAGTTCTGTTATAAAGCTGACATGAGTGGTACAAAGCTAATAACGTGCCTAAATTAGGTAACGTATTTACTAGGTACATTAAAATTAATAAAAAAAAAATAACTGTCCTCCTCCTCATCAATCTCCTCTTTTTTAGAAGTTGGTTAAAAATACAAAATATAGTTACTTACCTATTTATGTTTTGTTTTTCAATTTGTGTGCACACGGCCTTTTGTTTCATAAGTGGCAAATAATCCTTAAATTTGCTTATGCTAAAACAATTTGCGTTTTTCTCAATACAAGAGTATTTTTAAACGGTCAAGTGTAAATCGAGTTTACACACCGAGGGATCCATGCCGAATATATATTGTTTTCTAATGAAATCATTATTCATTATTTGATTAAGATGCATATGAATGTACGCACTTATCTAAATAAGAAAGGAGATATAAAACTTTGCATTTAAATAAAAAAATATGAAATTAGTCATACAAAAACAATTTTTATAAATAACAATAATATAAAATAATTATATGTGTATAAACAGAAAAGATAAAATAATAAAAAGATACTCTAACAGTCATAAAAATAAAATTATTTCAAATCTTTAAAAAAAACCCTTTTCATCGATGTAACATTCATTTGGATTAATTAAAAAATATATTTTCCAAATGTTCACTTTTCAATTGGTCGCAAAAAAATATTTTTGTTAAAATCACGACTTCGACAATGCCGAATCACAACTTTTCATAACTAACCATATTATGGAAGATACAGACAGCCCTAGTAAGTCTAAGTGTTGGTAATTTATTATAAATCATTGGTAATTTATTATTGTTTAATTTTAGGCAAACTCGTTATAAATACGATATTGAACGAGACCGTCTTGCAGGAACGCTATCCTACTTTCAGCAACAAAACTATGAGTTTGCTGACGACCTTTCTAACGGTCGACTGGAGACTGACGAAATAACAATTCTTCATACATCTATGAACGTAAGTTAACATGGCCAATATGGGCACAGTATAATATGGGGCTGTCGACATAGGAAATAAATTATTATTTAATTGTCTATGAATATTTTACTAAACTTTTTCCCATTTAAATTTCATACAATATTTCAAAAGGACAATATCACGATTTTATAATAATGCATTTTTATAAAATCCAAATGTCCACCGAATTAAAAATAACTAATATGTTTTCATGTTGAATTGGTATAAACGTTTCGATGAGGATTTTTGCAAATTTAACCGGACTGCTTGGAGTTAATTTCATCAGTCTCATTAGATAAATTCAAAAGCTAAAAAAAAATGAAATAAGCTCAATTTTTTTTCTATATTAGGTATACTTGACGAAGCTAATAAAACTAAAATAAAACCACCCCTTAAAAAATCCCTATGCAAAAAGTAAACCAACCCTCAAGCCTATCCGGAGTAATGAATAAGCAAAAATATACTCATCAAATTGAATAACTCATTTTTTAAGTCAATTAAAATTAAGGATTTTTGTTGAAATTATAGTTGATTTACTAACGAAATATTACTATCGCCAGATGTTGTAGAGTAGTACTTTAAAAAATAGAACTGATTATGCAACCAAAACACCATAGAAATAATACAATAAACTTCCTATTGGTGATAAACATTACAAAACCTATCGATTAAAACATTGAAGTCGACACAAAGACACCGTAGAAACTTCAAAAAAAACCTTGTCCCTGCGCCGACTTCAACGTTTTGGTGGATCGTTTTTTTGTTAGCCTACTAACAATAACATGTTTATTATAATATTTTTAGTTTTTGTGCTATATATTTATTTTGAAGTCGGTTTATTATATTTTTTTTTGCTTTTTTTTATTAAAATGTTTACCTTTAAAGTACATTAGAAGTAACTTAAATGAAACATCGATGGAATCAACTACGAGCATACAGGCACAATTTGATAAAATAATAATTGAAATCATTTGAACCAATTCGGCGTGAAAAACATTTTGAATGCAAAACTTGGTTTTTTAATTTTGCAAGCTTTGGTACAATTGACGTAACTTTATGAAATTAAAATAAGACCTACCCTAAGAAATTCTTATCATAGCAAATAAAAAAAACATCGAAATCGCCAAAGTAATTTCGAAGTGTGAACGAACATACATAAAAAAAACTGTGAATTGTCAATTTCCCCATTTTGAAGTTGTTTAAAAAAGTATCGATGATAAATTTGTCTTCCGTGCAGGCTATTCTACTGGAAGCGGAGACAACTAACACCTTGCCCCTAATAAGCGGCTCCCTGAACAACATATTCAACAGTCCGACGTCCATGTTCCTCACGACGACTGTTAGAGAGGTCCTCTTCGACGGCGTTCCTCTCTGCGTCGATGCCACAGGCTTAGCTGCGTTGCTTACATGCAGAGTCATCGCTGCAGCCGAATCCAGTACACTGCGGCCTGCCGAGGACGGATCAATACTATTCTCATTTTTCCATCATGTATGTTTTATTTTATTTGATAAGTTATTTAGTTGAAAGTTCTATCATCTCAAAGTTCCTCAATTTAAAGCACTTTCAAACGTCAACTTTAAAATGGTCAATATCCATCATTTTTAAGTTCAGAATCTTCAAAAGACAGGCTCTTTAGTGCAGATCCCAGCACACATGATTATATTCATTGTAGTTTTCGGGTGATACTATCTCGATACGATATTTCAGTATGTGCTAGGCGACTGACTTATAGCACGAAAGTTAATCATAGATAAGATAAGATAATTTATTTTCCATGAACAAAGTACAGTACAGGAATGACAATTACATAGTTGTACATACCGTTACATTTCAATCATAAAAAAAAACAACTGAATAAGACAGCAGAGAAATAAGAATAAAGAATACAATAATAATAATTAAAAAAAAATACATGAACAGAAGTTACATGTGCATATGATGCCATGTATGGACATGTTATGTAAGCAGTACTTACGGAATTAGGCCGCCTCGAGATATTTCTCTCCTTTAATTTTTGTTTTATTCTAAAAAAAAAACAATATCCGCATTGAAAATAAAATATATTTAAAATTTATAAATATCCTATTAACATATTGTTTGCATGACTATGTGGCTGCCACTTTGGTAAATACCATTCATATAACGCTGGCGGTTAAATCAATTTGCAAACAAAATCATTTTATAGGATTTTGATTCTGCGGCCTTGTTCAATTAAACCTGTAATGAGACGAACCCTCTGACTTTTCTTAGCTGATATATGAACCTAGAACATTGACTACTGTAGCATTGGATTGCCAAATAAGAACCATCTTTTATTATTTTCAGAAAAATACTACGCATGACGGTAGATACACAGTGAAGGATGGTTCGGAAGATATAAACGATTTAGCGCGAATAGTCTTATGGAATAATGAGACCAGGTTAAGTATATGGCAGGAGAATGAAATCGGAAATGCTCCTTGCAATGACATATCTGGAACAGATTCTTCAGTCTTCTCGCCATTTGTCAGCGCTCAACAGATACAAGTTTTCAACACGGATATATGCCGGTAAGGTCGATTGAAAATATTGTATTATCAAATAAAATAAAGCAATCATGATTTTACTTTCCAATTTATGTAGAAAAATTGATTTCGTTTTTATAAATTATTTAAATTGATGTACTCGTAAGTACCGACTATGTTGAGGAGTCGACAAATTGACTTGAAACTAGTCTCTACTTGCTCTATATTTTTGTGAATTAAATTTAGATGGTAAATTTACTAATATTGATCCTAAGGCGAAACAAAAAGAGTTGAAAATAAATCAACTAAATGCGGTATTTATAAAATAAATTATACAATGTTACTATATCTAAACCATGGCCATGGCGGTTCATTTTCATATATCCTACGTTGAACGTAAGTTATTCTTTCAAATATTTAAACCATTCACTTCTCATGAATCTACGTCATATTCGTTATCATTTTTTTACTACTTTAATGAAATTTTAACCGTATTTCATAAGCGCACAGATGGATAGGAATTAATATATATAGTTGAAGTAAAATTGTATAATATATTTCTTAAATACCACATTTAGATGATTTTTACGTTTAAAATAGGCAAACGCCATTACATATACATATACATATACTACTTATATACAAATCTGACAATGTATTGATATTTGGAAAATTCGGTTTCTTTTTAATATTTTATGGATTTAAATTATTTTTAACAAATTATATAGCCAGAATTTTCAAAGAAAAATTAATACTGAACGCACAGAGAGTTGTATCGAGCAATACTTTCAGACTTTTACATAAGTAGTGTAAACTAACGCCGCCTATTATAACGTAAGGAATCATTTAAATACGGTATTTAAGCAATAAATTATACAATTTTACTATATGTGTGTGTATATAAATATATATAAGCATACATACAATGATCGTTCATATTTTTCCATTTATAACAATAATAACAAGAAGCGAGCATCGCGAAATGTTATGTAAAAAAGATGTTATGTATGTGACGATTTTGATGTTGCTTGATTTTGGCAAAATACTTATAAAGCGCATTTCAGGACCAGAAATGAATGGCTGAAAAGGAGCATTTTCTTCGCACAAGAGTAGCTTAACTTGTCGGAAAAGCTTTGCCTCGCTTTTACTGGCGAAATGGCTATGGTCTAAGGTGCGAAACGTATTTTTAATGCGTTGCTACTTTGCATGCGATGCCCACTAGTCTCTATTATATTTTTGTATTTTTGGTTATTGCATTCTCGCGTTTGATTTAATATTTCAAATATTGTTTTAATTCACTTTTAGTTATTGTTGTTTTCCAGTTCACTTATGTTTACTGTGGTGCCATAATAAATATAGCGTTTGTTATATATTTTTTTGACATGTCGCTAAACACGTATATTTTACAAGATTTTACATTACACTTTACAATAAATGACGCGCTTGCATTTAGCATTGCATGTGGACGTAAAAATCTTTTATTATTTTGTTTATTTATATATCACTAGTGGTGTGCATAAATATTATTATATTTAGTGATTTATTTCGAATACTCCACGTTGGTAAAAGAATTTTAGACGCCATGGACATTTTGTTAATTTGACAACTCCAAAATTGTTTCGTGCTTTTCTCGTTTTCACAGTAATATGTATTCATTCTGTGAACTTGTAGTTAGGGTTCTGAACAAAACAAAAATGGAAATAATCTGTGTTTGAGTATTTTTTATATACATATATTAGACCTCAAAATATAAACATACAAATACAAGACAATATGGAATAATATTGGAATTTTTATATATTTTTTTTTGGCCTCAGTTAACCTTTGTTATAAAACCGCATCGAAAGGACCGACCACGCTGGTGCGATAGAAATAATGCCTGCATATACTTGTGTAATATTTATTAATATTACGCTAAACTGGTAATTTTTAATAGAATGTCTGGCAACCGAAGGTGTACGAAACACTGAACGCCATCGCTGCACCAATCGTTACAAGCAACTTGGACGTGTACCGTGCTTAAAATATTCGTTGCTTTTTTTATTAAATTTTTAGTTTTTCATTATAAAGTAGTCTCGGTTGTGTTTTAATATTTCTGTGTGCATGACATCGTAGTAATAAATCTAATTATTAAATAAATTGTGAATATCTATTACGAATTACCTTACCTGTATCCTACGTAGTGTGAATGTAGATTGTGCGGAAATAAGTTTCTATCTTTTATTATATACGTGTATAAGCTGTAAATTAATACCTAAGATTATTCGAACTAATATGAGACCTCATAATATACGCAGGTACAATACAATAATTTACAAATCTCTGTATAATAACAAAAAAATTGATTATCAAATAAAATTAAAACTAGTTTATGTGCTGGAATAATATAATAACTTAGCACGAATTATTAGACACTCGTGACACTTCTTTAAAAGTTGTTGACATTTCGTTGTAAATCAATAAAAAAGTTGTGCCCAATATTCTCCTTGCAATTTTTTTGTTATTTTGCAAAATACAGACAGATTTTATAGTGGTAGTGGTGGACACATTTTATTACACTATCGTACTTTTCGGTGCCTCTGCTTTCGATAAAGATCTCGCAGTACAAAGTGATGCAATCAAAAGATTGTAAAAACTGTCATCTTTTTTTATTACCAAATCTGCTCAACTCACTCAACCACTTTTTAAAATAAAACATAGATCACGTTTATGTGGTTACACCACGCGCGCCAGAAGTAAAATATCCTAAATTAAATTTATCATATTATAATTTCAAAGTTATCACTAATACTGGCATCTACATTCAACAATGCTTTCGCACATCTATTTATATAAGAAAATAACTAACGTGACAGACAGTTTTAACCGACTTTAGCCGTATGAACGCGTCGCAATAGATTCACTGTCTAGAGATAACTTTTACTTCAATTTAAGGTACTCGTATTATTCAGTTCGTTAGGCGGCTAGTGTGTGAAACTTAATCGGCGCACGCGCTTGTCCGAAAGCGTAGACCAAAAAAAAAGTGATTCAAAACCATAATTTCACTAACGGTTTCGAATTATTGCTACAAGTTCATAAACCATGGGAAATTTGTTTTTATATTTTTAGCCGATCGCACATTTTCCACGAGTACACTACGTTAATAATAATAATAAAATAGTAATTTTTTAGTTTCTTTTCTTTGGCCTCTGGCTATTTTTAAAACATACCATTATTTCAAAATATTGTTTCAAAATTAAAATGTATTCAGAGTGCTAATGCGAGTGTAATTTAATTTAATTTTAATCTTTACATGTATCTCTGTACTTTTCCGAAAACCTGTCATCAGTTAATTTTACAAACAACTGTATGTACCATTCTTTCTTCTTAAATTATACTGTTGGTTTTCCGAATAAACAATAAATAAATAAATAAAAAAGTGAAATAAAAGTTTGCTAATGTGGCCAGCGTTTTGCATCTGATTGAACATATTTTTAAAAGTATTTCTCTACAGGTCTGTTACTATTCACTATGAAAAAACAGAAACTTACGAGGACATTACTGGTCGCAAGTATGTAAATCGTGAAGATATGCTGTCAGCTGACCTCAAGTGTTTTTGTGATGAGTCCAGAGGAGACTGCTTTAAGAACGGTGCCATGGATTTATACCCTTGCATTAGTAAGTATAGTTTGAGCTAGGTACTTATTTTCATTGAAAACTAAATCCTACTATATTAAAACTAGAACATTCTTTAATTACATCTTTTGGGACGTTTCTAGCATTTTAAAATGACATAAGCCGACCTCCATCTTAGAACTATCATTTTGTAATTATTATAAGCACTACGGTGGACTTTTTAGGCTAATAAATAAATATGAATACTACACCATTAAAATTTTACATCCTGGCTACCATCTTAAATTCAATATGTATAATAATTGAAAATTGGTATCAAAGGGTTCTTGTTTATTGCTAAAAACGAGTATAAGTATTTACTACCTTTCAAGATTTTAAAAGATTTGTGGTTTAATGTTGTAAAAATATATTGATGTATAAATATAGAAAACTTTTAAAAAATAGTACGAGGAAGCACTTTAGATAGGAAATGGATATCATCTGCTTTTGTTTAAATTATCTACATTGTGTAGTAAAATTGAAGTGCTGCTTTGTACGCCAACAACTACCTGACTATGTGCTTACTTCATTTTAAAATTAATTTTAGAAGCTTTTAAAAATTTTAAATTACCAAAAATATTTTACTATTTTGCATTTATTTAGCATATTTCAACACAAAAACAAATTTAGGCAGGTCCTTTTACTTAACTAAATAACTAACTTTTATTGGTTATAAGTAACTAGTTATTCAACCCCGGGTTTAGCTGCGGGTGGCGCTGTACTTGTACAGTGTTGTAGATGATAATTAATATTAACTTTGACGTTTATGAATTTAAATATGACACAAAATTTATATTAAAATCGTCATTAATTGTTTTGGTATCGAATCGACACTTTTATACCTTTGTATTTTATATTATTATAGATGAAAGTTGATATTAATGGTGTTATTAAGACGTCGTCTTGTTTGGTTACCGAAAGAGATTATCTGTCTGATCGAGTGATTGGCCAGTCGCATTTTAAAACGTGACTTTCTTTTTAAATTATGTCACAGTTGAATCCGTATGATATAGCAATTAATGAATCCGAATTTTTCAAAAAACATGTCTAATACACGAATTATAAAAATATGTTTTACGTGTGTTTAATATTTATATTTACTATGTCCGTTCTACTAAGTAGCATTCTTGGTCGGCCGGTTCATCTCAATTTTATTAGACGAGTTTTTGCTTTATTTGATCTTTAATTTTTTTTCTCAAATTCGCCTATTACTATTTCAATAAAAAAAGCACCGTTAATTGTAATACTAAGGCCAACAATACTCTTACATACATATATTTATATAGTGGTTTGTTGAAGGTAATCAAGCGCGTCCGGTCAGCAACATAAACAAATAAAAACCGCGTATAACAGCATAAACAGCACGCGGCACGATTTCCAGCTAATAAAGTATACGGTCAAGCGAAGACGACCACCTGTTCAAGTGTTCCACTCCTCGCTCTTGACCGGCCAGCGAATGCGGCACTCTGCGCCAGTCGCAGTCGGCAGACAGAGTGGCGAAGAAGAACGCACCAGCAACGTGCCGTAACCGCTCACCGTCACGCTACTTATATAATTATAATATAATAGGCATTAGGTATAGCGACGCGCCATGTCCGCGAAAGTGCTCCGGCAGGTACTCGCGTGCGCCCTCCTCGCGAGTGCCGCAGCCAAAGTGTATGAGCGGTGTGAACTAGCAAGGGAAATGGTTAACCAGCATGGAATTCACATGGACCAAGTATCGACCTGGGTTTGCATTGCGTTTCATGAGTCCTCTTTCAATACAGCAGCGATCGGAAGGCTTAACGCTGATGGCAGCGAGGACAATGGACTGCTGCAGATAAGTGATAAGTACTGGTGTGGTCATAACGGACCCGGCCGTGCCTGTGATATTGAATGCTCAGATCTACTAGATGAAAATTTAACAGACGATATTATTTGTGCACTCAAAATTTATGCTGAACATACGGAAATATCTGGCGATGGGTTTAATGCGTGGACAGTTTATCCGCGATGTAAAGGACTCCGAAGTAAAAAGTTTGTAGAAGGATGTTTTAATGCTAACGATACTGGCACTAAGATAATAGAAAAATACCATGAAAAAATTACTACTACCCCACGAATCCCGCGAAATTTAAATTTTGTTTCAATGAGACGATCGGCACCTGCTGAGGATTCAGATCTGTCTTCTGTCAACAGTTCCCTTGATAATGAAATTAATAGACTTTTTTCGATAATTAATCTATTTAATGAACCAGATGATAGACTTTACGAACAATCTTTAAGATCTATTAAAGAAGAATCTAAAAATTTGTCTTCATATTATGGCACTACAAAATTAAATATTGATCAAATCTCCCTTGGGCCGAAGTTTTTGAAAATGTGGCCATTTTTAATAAGTACTACCCCACCTAAAACCCAGCAATCAGGAGATATTAATAAAAATGATTTCTTGAACCCGAGCGACCCGACACAAGAAACTTATCTACAAGTTTTACAAAATTTTACTGAAAAGCCTGTCATTCCTGTTAAAAAACATTATGTAACAATTGATAGACAGAGGGGACTTAAAACTCAAATCACAACACCGATGTCATCTTCAGGAGAAGCGACGGTTTCAGATAAAAGCTACATAATATCAACGAACTATGTACCAACTTTGGCATATCAAAGCAATGATCTTCAGGGCATCAATTCGACGATTAAAAATAAAGAAACCAAGCAAGTTAATTTAACAAATTCGATGTTACTTTCTGTATCAAACTCTTCCTCAAATTACACAGGAAATTATAATTCTACATCTAAATCTACAGAACACCAACAAACCAATAAAAACTACGAACAGTTAGTTAGGCATCCCTGGAATTCTACGTCGAAACAATATGTTACTATTGACAGACATAAAGAAAAACCTAACCAATATCCATTAGGAAAAAAATATACGATTTTGCCTAAAATCGAATCAACAACAATAACTAAATCGGAGTATAAAGGGAGTACAAAGCCAGAAACTTCAATTCCGATTATAATAGATTCTTTGAATCTGACATTTCCTTATCAAAATAATTATCTGCAGACTACATCGTCACCTAGTATTCGTACTACTTCAAACCATAAACTAACAAGAAAACGCACTAAAATTCCCGAAAATAACCAAAATAAAACAAAAAGGGAGAAAGTTTTAGCAGAAAACTCGATTATAGGTACAATAAGTCATGATAGTATATTTCAAACGATTTCATCTGAAATTCCTAAGTACACACTAAAATTTAAATCAAAAAGTACGGACATGGAAACAACGGGAAGTATGATTAAAGTTCCGAATACCAATGAGTCTCAGAATTCGCGAGTAAGTTCTATCAGTATGAGAAAACGATATCGCACTAAGACAACGACTCCTAAACCGACTTTACCATTAACAAAACCTTCTTCTACAAGACGACTTAGTATCAGCACCTCTTTAACTACGAATAGGCCATCAGAAATAACATCACATCAAAATAAGCGAACACGGAAGGTACGGAAGACACAATCGTTAACAAGCCATAGAAAAGCTTCACCCAATGATAGATCTCGAAAAAGTACAAAAACAACACATATTAAAACCACTCATTTTAGTACAAACGTATTACCAAGGGGTCGTGTGCGTCCGTCAAAGCGAACAATGAGGCTACGACCAACACAAAATAATACAATGGATAGTGGAATTTCTACGATTAAACCATACCTAGAAATTAACCCGACTAATACTGCCAAAAGATCAAACACAACTTTACATACACGAAAAAGATATAAAATAAATAAACATACGACTCCAACAAAATTTAACGAAGACAATTTAATTCCAAATATCCAAAGTTCAAGTGCATCATCCACAAAGCAATCGGCATCGAAGATTTCAAAACAAACAAGGAACGGGAACGAGATTTCAAAACAAACAAAGATTAGAACTTCGCCAACTACTGAAGATATTTCACAGGGCTTAGGATCCACCTCAACACCTACAAGTATAAAGAAGAAAAAAACAAAAAGGAGAATCTCGGTAAATTAAAAAAATTTACGATTTACTTTTGTGCATAACAAAGAATATATAATAAATGCTTTCCTTGTGATTTTAGTGAATCATCAGTGAAATGTGTTTAAACAATTTACGTAAGTTTAAGTATGGCAATATTACGGGTGGAAAAACACAGCAAAACGTTTTAAGAGTAGGTGGGTAGTGAGTGCTTCGATCACGAAATTCTGTACATCATTCGCGTTCATTCGAAACCTGTACCCAAATAATATTATGATGTTATGATTTTATTGTTTATATCGGGCAATAATAATAATAACTGACCATATAATAAATATTTTTTAGGACATTATTTTGTTTTATTATTTTACAGTTGTCTTTCTTGAGTCTAAAACATATTTTTTGGACATTTTAATAAGATTTTTTTTGTCAAAGCTTTGAGAACAAAATACTTTTTTCGAAAAGACAAATCATATTCAGATAGAAGTCAAAATGTTTTTTTAGAATACAAGTCATATTTAGTTATATCGTTACAACATTTTTAATGTTTTATTTTTGAGATAAATTTACCTTGTAATATAAAAAAAACCTATTATTATTAACTAGCACGTTTTTAATATACCTATATTAGTATTGAAGCCCTATGTGTAACAAGTTTACTAGTATACCTAGACCAAAACAAAGAAATGGGGGTAGCAAGGCAGAATAACTGAAAAAAAAATTCTCGGCAAGTTAATGGTGCATTTTTTTTCATATTAGTCTATATATTATTTGGTGTAAGAATTAATGTGTTATCGGTTTCGAAAATAAAACGGAAAAATATTGCAGAAAAAGCAATTTCTAGCATAAGTTACAGACCAGAATGCTTCAATGCAAATTATATTAAATATTTCCATTTTTTACTATACTTTAAAAAGAATAGCTACTGCCTTTATATTTTTAGATGTCAATTAATAATATATACCTAAATAAATACTATAAATAGAATTTGATTTTTTTGAAAATGATTAAGTACCCAGTTTAAAATAAAAAATAATAATGAAGAAATTACATAAAAGCCTGCGTCAAACATGCAATGCAGGCTTGTGTTAGCTAGTAATAAATTAGCATATGGCTCACGGGTTGACATTTACAATTTTATTTATTTTATTCAATATGGTACAATAGGATGTTACAACAATAAATGATATAATAACACTGAATGAATTAAATTAATATAATATAGACAAATTAAACACCAGTCATTTATTGTTGCTCTGAAGTAACATGGCTACTCTAACTAGGTTAAAAAACCTGTTCTAAGAGCAGCCAAAAGGAAGTTGCAGAAAAAAATGAAATATTATTACGTTCGAGAGACAATAAAACTTTAGTATCTTATATTCATTTTATTTTTTATGAATACATGTATCTCGATTATTATAATGAAAATTACAAAGCCTGAGCCATGCTCATATTAAAGCAGACTTTTATTGGTGGTAATTATGTATATAATTTCCAGCGCCACGTTGAGTATAAATTTTTTTGATATTAATTTCTAATTATAAATTATATAAGTATAATTTATATTTTCTTAATAAAATATTAATTATAAATTATATAAGTATAATGTATATTTTCTTAATAAAATATTTTTACAAATATATAAACGATCAATCGATACACGCAAAGAACAAAATTGTTACTCGTTTTTTGTTACTTTACTGGAGAGAAAAAGCACAGATCCAAAATAAAACTTTTATATTCTACACCAAAAGCCACATCTTTTTTAAATACTCTTTTCTCCATTTGGTCGTTTTACTTTTTAATAGTTAAAACTGTACTGAAAATAAAAAGAAACAACGTCTTAACGAGGTCAACAGGAGAAATGATTTAATGTTGTATGTAACATTGAATCATTTCTCCTGTTGACCTCGTTAAGACCCTGGTGCCCTTACAGTTATTGTTGCGATTCGTATAATATTACGATAATTATTATTAGCATATTATATTCATTTGATACAAGAAACTATACATACATAATATATTGTAATAAAATATATTTTTGTATGAGGATAATTTAGTCATACGTTTATGTTATGTTACTTGTTGACAATTTTCTGTTATCAATTAAGTGATGAGTCACAACCTTGGTTTTTATTGAAATATTACAGGTACTTATCTTGTATCATCTGTATCTTCCTAGTGCAAAAAGATATATTAAACGATTGTTATTTTTAGGGTCCGTACTCCAAAAAGAAAAAAAAACGGAACCCTTATAAGATCACTTCTGCGTCTGTCCATCTGACTGTCACGGACGTTTCTCAAAAACGACGTGACGTAGGAATTCGTAATTTAACATTTTAGGCCTTCGGGACGCGGTTATATTTCGACAGTCAAAGGTTAGGAAATATTTTTATATATTGCTTTTGAGGGGCTTTTGTAAATACACAAAAAAATATCGTGTGAGGTATCGTTTGCAAGGTTTACTTTCATGGATAAACCAAATATATCTTTTTTGAATTTTTGGTTTATTATTTACAAATACATCCCTTCCAATTAAAGGTTACTAAAACTAAAATTTCGATACTATTATGGTTAATATGTATTGAAATAAGTAATGACAAAACTGCCCTTTCTTCGTTATTCTCAGATATGCTGAAAAAATAAATATCGAAATACCGCTTTTCGGGCGCTATACGTTTACTAAACCATAAAAATTTTAAAAACGTCTACAAAAAATCAGCAACAACATATGATTTTCTTCACTTCTGAAGACTTTTTTTTGAGGTTTTGTGACTCAGCATAATGCTGATACTGCAGTTTACGTACGTAAGTCTCCGAGTTTTAATATCATTATGTCCTTTATTACAAAATTAATACATTTTTTATGCAAATTTATCTGCTATGTAATAGATTTTGTTTTGAAATAACCACTGAGATGAAAACTACATGGATTTTGTAACGATTACTCTTATTACATACAAACTAGATTCACACTATAATAAAAATAAACAATTTTTTGAGATCAAAACATATGTGCCGCTTTCGTACGATTGGTAAATCGTTAAATTTGCAACACGTTTCCGTTAAATAAGGTGCGTAATGGCAATTTTAAATGTTTCTACTATAAAATATATCATTTTTATGGGTTAAATATGAAACTAGCTTCGGCAGGCATAACCGATTCGTCACACACAAAGGCTCTCTGACCTTTCCGCGATCTCTCAAACTTTGTTTGGCTTTGAAATTAGATAAACGATGTATTTATCTATTTCTGTGTCTATGAATTCCTCTTTTTCCATAGTGGTTTTTTAACGTTATTAGTAAATAAGTAGATAAATAAAAAATTGTATGAATCCATATTCTGGATCCGAATTCAATGTTTTTGTTCTACCCACTTGGGTCTAATGGCCCCAGCTGAGACGCTCAAATACGCTCCAAAGACGCTTTTCACAAAATTGTTTGGGTTAATTAAAAAAAAAACTCTCAAACAGTAATTCATTTACAAAAGTGCCAGATATCTGCCTTTATTTCACCACCCCCAGCCAACAACGAAGTTACTCAAATATTTACGGTTTTGATTTACGAATGTGGTTAAAAAAGGTGGTTTAAGACAAAAATGCTGTTTTTTTCTGTAATACCGAAAAAATCTATTACAACTTTAATTTAATAGTAACGAACGGAAAACCGTTCTTATTCTGTTATTGGTTAAAAATTAAATTTAAAAAGGCGGTAATAATTGCTACTTCTTAACGCAGACATAATAATCAGCGCCTTTCTATAATTGCACGTCATTGCATCTGACTGTCACGTCGTTTTTGAGAAACGTCCGTGACAGTCAGATGGACAGACGCAGAAGTGATCTTATAAGGGTTCCGTTTTTTTTTCTTTTTGGAGTACGGACCCTAAAAATATACAGTCTTTTAATATATCTTTTTGCACTAGGGAGATACAGATACACCTCGTTATTCCTGGGCATCGGGATAACCGCAAAATGACTTACTTTGTTTTCCGGCAACGTATATATAATTACGGTTAAAAAAAAAAGTAAATATGAATTAAAGTTAAAAAGCCTCATATTAATGCATTTTTACAGGTCTATAAACAATACACTACATTTTGTTGTAACGGCTGTCGTTTGTTAGAACGTTTTAAAAATTGGATATTATTAGATACTTAGTTTGTTTTGTTAGAAGTGAAGTAATTGCTTCACAGAGAGCTTCGACAGTACAACAATTGCTTCAACAGGAGAACAATTTGTCAATAAAATAGGCAAATTGATTAAAAAGAAATAGAAGAAGCCTAGATGTACTACTCCGATATGATTCGTAAATATAATTTCTTATGAAATAATAATGTCTATTTTGAATTACTTCTAAGTTTTTAGGTAAGGTATCCGGGACACAAATATAGCTACAAATGTTCATAATAGTCTGTGATCATTTAACCTTTGTATGGGCGTGTCCAGGGCGCAAAAGAGTCAATCAGAAACGTAGTTGGGAAGAATGGTATCTCTTTCTACTTGAATGAAAGAAAAATTCAATGACATTGTTGAATTTTGGAAGATAACATTTTACATGTTTTAAACGTAATTTTCTTTTTCTCAATATTCAAAATTCTTTGTCTATTATTTAAATCCATTATAATTCAAGCATTTCGTGCTGGCCAGAGGGGCCCCTAATATTCCCTTTAAAGCTTCAAACTTTATTTCCTCGAAGAAACAAACTGAAAATTAAATTACAAATTTCTCTCGTGAGCTTTATCGTGATAAATAAATTTAGATTGCTCCTCAGCAGCCGAGCAATTAATACAAATATCCACTCAACCTACAGACCTTTTTAAACATAAAATAACGTGTACGGATTTATAAAATCGTGTGACGTTTTTCGAATCTGAATCAGTCTCGTCATTTGTTTGTATCGGACGGACGTGTCGAAAAATCCTCTGAGGATGGGATGTGTGATTATCTCCGAAACGCCGAGGTTGTGTGTTGTACACACGGTATGCAAAAAATCATAATAAGTAGTATATGTTTATAATGAAGGACGAGTTGTAAGTTTAAAATCAGTTATCAAATTCCTACTCTAGATCGGTAGCTCGGAATTTCGACATAGATAACCACCAATTAAACCAATCTTATCTTATCTTAATAATATATATAAATCTCGTGTCACAATGTTTGTCCTCAATGGACGGCTGAACCACTTAACCGATTATAATAAAATTTGAACACCATGTGCAGTTCGATGTGCACTTGAGAGATAGGATAGTTTAAATCTCAAATTATAGTCGCAATTTTAATTTATCGCTAATTATTTGTCTGTTATTATTTGGCAGTCATAAAACTGACAGATGTCGATACCTTTCGACTGGGTTGATGGCGCTAATGTCTGTTATTATTTGACAGTGACAGTTATTCGACGCAAACGTATTAAAAGAGCCCATCAGTTGGCAGAACAAATTGAATCAAGAAATCCAGCTCAAAGAATCAGGACAGCAGGTCATGCACAAGAATCTCAAGAACAGTGTAACGAACGTCTTCAAGAGAATATCATAAGAACAAGAAAATTATTATTTTCAGTCAAATGCCACCGAAAAAATCTAACCTCAACAACGCGAGCGGCAAACGTCAAAACGCAAACGTCAAAACTACGATCGGAATAATATATTCACTTACGAGATGCTGTTGCTGGAAACATCGATGGAAATTTAAATCCCAATGACATCGGTAATGCTTTCATTTTACCTTCAAGCTACATCGGCAGTCCACGGAACATGCAGGAATACATACAAGATGCGATGACTTACGTACGTCATTACGGCCGACCGGATTTATTTATTACATTCACATGTAATCCGAATTGGGAAGAGATACAAACTTTACTATTGCCAGGACAACAAGCCATTCATCGTCATGATATAACTGCACGTGTGTTTAAACAAAAATTGAAATCCTTAATTGATTTTATTGTTAAATATACAATTTTTGGTATCACACGTTGTTGGCTGTATACGATAGAGTGGCAAAAGCGAGGTTTGCCTCATGCCCACATTTTGGTTTGGCTTAAAGATAGAATCCGTCCTGAAGAAATCGATCAAATAATTTCAGCCGAAATTCCAGACCCATTAATTGATCAAGAATTATTTGATATTGTCACCAAACACATGATCCATGGGCCATGCGGTGTTTTCAACATGACCTCACCGTGCATGGAAAATGGAAAATGTAAAAAAAACTTCCCAAAGCCGCATACGAATGACACGATCACGGATATTGATGGTTATCCAATGTATCGCCGCAGAAGTACTGAGAATGGTGGCCACACATTTACAATGCGACTGCCGAACTTTCCAAATCAAGTTGAGTTTGATAATCAGTGGGTGGTACCATACTCACCACTACTTTCAAAAAATTACAAAGCTCATATCAATGTTGAGCTTTGCAGTTCTGTTAAATCAATTAAGTATATTTGTAAATATGTAAACAAAGGCAGTGATTTGGCCATATTTGAAGTAAAAAACATAAATAAAAATGACGAAATAGCACGATACCAAATGGGCAGATACATTAGCAGCAATGAAGCTATTTGGCATATTCTCAGCTTTCCCATCCACGAAAGAGATCCTGCTGTCCAACATCTGGCAATACATCTTGAAAACGGTCAACGTGTATACTTCACTGAAGAAAATGTTCTCCAAAGAGCGTTCGAAGCTCCGAAAACGACTCTAACTGAATTTTTTACATTGTGTCAAAAACCTGATGTTTTTGGCCAATTCGCGAAGACATTGGTGTATGGTGATGTTCCACGTTATTTCACATGGAACAAATCCAGTAAAAAATGGGAGCCACGGAAACAAGGAAAACCACATCCTTCCATTACAGGCATATTCAAAGCTAAGACATTGGGGAGACTTTACACGGTACATCCAAAGCAACGTGAGTGCTTCTATTTACGTTTGTTATTGGTGAATGTTCCCGGACCAACGTCTTTTGAATTTTTACGAACAGCTAATGGTCGAGTATTCAATACATACCAGGATGCATGTCGTGAACTGCAATTGCTAGAAGACGATAACCATTGGGACTTAACGCTTGCTGATGCTGCGTTGACATCAACACCGAATAACATTCGTCAGTTGTTTGCAATTATTTTGGCGACATGTTATCCCTCGCAAGCACAAACTTTGTGGGAAAAATATAAAAATTGTATGACAGAAGACATCTTGCACCGAATTAGACAAACAAATCAATGCCAAAACATAGATTATACACCAGAGATGTACAATGAAGCATTGGTCTTGATCGAGGATTTATGTGTTCTTAGTTCAAATTTACCATTTAATCATTATGGTATGCCATCACCTAATCGTCCAGCCACCGACTTAGTCAATACCGATTTACAACGAGAAAATCAATATGACCATGGAAGTTTAGCAACAATTATCATGAACAGTGAACCATTACTGACAGCAGAACAAAAAATTATTTATGATCGGATTATGCTGGCTGTTGCTGCTGAACAAGGCGGTTTTTTTTTCTTGGATGCACCCGGTGGAACCGGTAAGACATTTTTAATATCGTTGATTCTTGCCAAAATACGGTCGCAACAAAAAATCGCATTAGCATTAGCATCGTCAGGCATTGCGGCTACTTTACTGGATGGTGGGCGAACAGCACATTCAACATTCAAGCTGCCATTGGACGTTCATAATAAACCAGATGCAATGTGTAACATCAAAAAGAATAGTGGAATAGCTGCAGTGTTGCGGAAGAGTTCTATAATAATTTGGGATGAGTGCACAATGGCACACAAATATTCACTTGAAGCATTAAACAGAACTATGCAAGATTTAAACAGCAATAATAAACTTTTCGGTGGTGCTATCTTACTTTTGTCTGGTGACTTCCGGCAGACCTTACCGGTTATACCTCGCTCTACTTTCGCGGATGAGATTAATGCATGTTTGAAACAATCATTCTTATGGCGAAGTGTTGAAACACTTCGATTGACCATAAATATGCGAGTACAATTGCAAAATGATCCATCAGCACTAATATTTTCCGAACAACTACTAGATATTGGGAACGGTAAAATAAAACTGCAACCAAATACGCAATGCATTAAACTACCAGACAATTTTTGCACTGTTGTTCAGGATAAAACTGAATTGATTCAGAGTATTTTCCCGGATATACAGAATAATTATTTGAATCATGAATGGCTTAGTCAACGGGCGATTTTGGCAGCCAAAAACGTTGATGTTGACGAAATTAACTTCCAGATACAACAGTTGTTACCAGGCGATCTGATGTCTTTTAAATCAATCGATACTGTTGTTGATGAAAATGAAAGTGTAAATTTTCCGATTGAATTTTTAAATTCATTAGATATCCCTGGAATGCCACCACATAATCTTCGATTAAAGATTGGTTCCCCTATTATTCTCCTCCGTAATTTGAATCCACCTCAATTATGTAACGGTACGCGTTTGGTCATCAAAAAGATCACCGGAAACATTCTTGAAGCAACCATTTTGGCTGGGAAGTTTAAAGGAAAAGTGGTCCTGCTGCCACGTATTCCGATGATACCATCAGATTCTACCATACCCTTCAAAAGGCTACAGTTTCCAATTCGTTTAGCTTTCGCCATGTCTATAAATAAATCTCAAGGTCAAACAATGTCCATTTGTGGTTTAGATTTGGAAAATCCATGTTTTTCTCATGGGCAACTATATGTTGCGTGTTCACGTGTTGGGAAACCGTCGAATCTATTTGTGTTAGCTAAAGACAGGTTAACCAAAAACATTGTGCACCGATTGGTGTTAAATTAAATTGAAATTGAAAGTATTTATAATTCAAAAAAAAAGATATTAATGTTTAAAAGTTTAAGACTGTCTGCCTTGCCTACCTCATTCATGAGTTTAAGCGTCACATGTTATTTACTGTATTATACTGTAATATACTTATATTTGTTATAAAATTAAATGGAAATAATAAATCTGATAAATTTTTATTTTTTACCTATTGATTTCTGCTTAGTATCAAGTGTAAGAACATTTTAATTAATTGTGTTCAACGTACTTCCCCTTCAAATCTCAATCCAGTGAATTTGTATACCAACATCAACATTTTCGTCTTTGTTCGTAAATAATTTCATTGTACTAAAGGGTTATAGTAGTAGGAAGTCAAATAAGGAGATCACCATATTTTTTTACAAATACCATCTGTGTGAAAAAGCATAGTGGACTCCGTGACTGATGTTCTCTTATTGTTCCTCTTAGATTGTTTACTATAATGTAATATAACAAAAACTTTAGCCACAGCAACGCGTGGCCGGGTCAGCTAGTTGTTTATATTTTATAACCCCACACCCTCACAGACACAACCACACACCCTCACTGACACTTTTATACCGTACACATCACACATACACATTCAAAAATAGCGTTTAGCTCAACAAAGTTTTAAATATTTTTGTACATAGGCGTAAGCTTTAATTGGCCTTATTATTAACCCTTTGAAAAAATGTATATGCTATTATTACGCTGTATACTTACCTTTTAATAAATTAATAAATAAATAAGTAGCTACACTATACCATTATTTAGAATAAGGTGAAAACGTATAGCTTAAAATAAAATATATTGACTTAAAAATTATGTTTAATAAGCCAAAAATTGTGACTTTTTTCAGATGCTCACGTTGTGTTATCGCTGCCACATTTTTTGTATGCAGACAGCGAGTATTTATCCGGAGTAACAGGTTTATCGCCTAACGTTGATCGACATGAAACGATGGTCTTATTAGAACCTGTAAGTTTGCTTTGTACTAGTATTACCTACTAGTATTAGTTTAGATTTGTCTAAATTTAAATTTATGATATAGGTAAATGCATTGAAATATTAATCTAACTTTTTCTAGGATAGAAATATAGTTGTATAGTGGTATAGTCACATAGCTCGCAGCAATAGTTGAAGGTTTTAGATGTCTTTGGAATAGAAATGATTATAAATCCAAACACTTTCTTCAGAATAGGAGTGTGCTTATTGGATTGTCGGTGTCGTGTCTAATAAATCGAGTTGTATACAGCGTTGGAGCAATTCGTCCATAACTGGAATCCAGACCACTTGGGAGTGTCAAGCATCCCCGTGTGATTCTCAGCGAGAATCGTGCCAAAATTGTAAACTTTTCCTCAAAATTATGATGAAGGACGCTAGATAAGGACCGTCGGTAGAATGGTGTATGCGTATGGCTACCAAACTGGAGCCAAACTACACAGATACACATTTCACAATTCGTCTCTGACAAACATACTTAGTTTTATGGCCTGGTAGTTCCCACATTGTACCTGGTCTATACAAGAGAGAGGTAGAGGTAAGGCTAGCTCGACGATTTTTGTGCATGTCACATAGTCAGTAGTCGCCGATGGGCTTGGCCCGCGCGCACAAATTCCGCCGCAACAAATGTTGCGTAAAAGGGAATACTCATTTACCGGACTGCTTATTATAAAAAAAATACCCATATTTTAGATACATCACTCCATCAGAAATATTTTCCTTTAAGAGTCGTGAAAATATCACCTGTAAGAGTCGTGAAAATATCACTAGTAGCAGTAAAGAATTATAAATTGAAAACAGCCTTATTGCAATAATTATTTTTATTTAGTATTTAACACACACAGAATGTTACCTTACTCAGAATGGAGGCTACATATCAATACTTAATATGTATTAATTATTCTATTATTCTATTTGTTTATGCTTTAGTCCCTTAAATATGACCGATATTTGTTTTTTTTATTTTAATGATGCCGAAGGCCATCTGCGACTAGATAAACCTTTGAAATCACTTCTAATCGACAGATAACAACTAACGCAATCGATGCCCACTTCATAGAACACGTTCGCAAATATTTATACTTATGACCATTCATCGTAATAAAAAAAGAAGAATCAGAGGAAATATGAAACAAAAATCACAAAATGTTTTTAAAATTCTTAATAGTTATTTTTTTATTTCATTGTTTATTATTTAACTAGCTGTTCAAATCCGGGTTTTGCCTCGGGTTAGCAGCTAGGGCCTGCAGGCAGCTTCGACGGCAACTTCGGCGCGCGACAACGCGCGCCTACGGCACTCGGGATGAGTTGCTTCGCTCTTCATTTTTAGGTCCTTAGAGGCATCCACGTGCCTAAATTTGATTTTTCTCATTCGATGCCTATGTTATGTAAAAAGCTATATGCCATTTTTCGAGTTTCTAGACCCGACGGTTTACAAGTTCCATACAAACTTCAAACCCCCATTACCCCCCTCCCCTTAATGGTTGAATTTTTAAGTCACAAACCTAATCGGATATGCTCATGACAACTTCCTAAACTTATCATCGCAATCGGACCGACGGTTTAGAAATGCGTAAACGACAAAGAAACAAAGATATAGTTATTTTTATATATATTTTTAGAGATATATAGATCGGGTAGTCTGTAATGCTGTATATTATATATTTTAATTATGAGATAAAAAAAATATTAATTTAATGACAAATGACAAGGCAAAATTATTGTTAGCGTACTTATCATTTAAAACAATTACAATTTAAATACTGCCATTAAATGTCCATACTGAGCGAATTTGTCATCCGCTGTCTCGCGATGTAATAATAATCTTCATTATTGTAAGACCTAAACACTCACTATTTATCTACTTACATACACTCGTACCATGGTTTTTGATAACTGATGTATGACAGAAAGTCAAAATCTTATAATATCTGGTAAATGGAAAAACAAGGAAAATATGGCAACAAAAGAATCAAAGTAGGTTTGCAAAAGTAGGAGAAATGAGGATTACCCTTACTTCTCAGCATACTTCAGTATTTAAAACACTGGGAATATGGGGCTGAATTCTGATTGGTCCCTGAAATGCCTGCTGTATACATTAATCGCTCCTTCGAGATATTCCTGTTTAAAACCCGTTTTTACGTACGTAAGATCCTGGCAGATTTATTAGTATTAACCTATACCTAACTATGGTGATATTGTATGCTGTTTATCAAACAAAGAATTGTGCTCGCTTCTACTTTAAAGGTTCTTACATCCTTATCGTTCCTTAACAAGCGTTACACCAATTAATCAATTAAATAGTCACCAATTAATTGGCGTTGGCCAATCGCAGATAGTTATATGTACAACATTTTCAAAAACTGGCCTATCTTTTAGATAAGCTGCACAAAGCATGCAAATTTCACGAGAAGCAACGAGAATTTAATGAATGGTGAATCGCGATATAACCTAACCTAACCTCGAAGGTTTTTCTTAATTGGCTGCCTCCAAACAGAACGAATTACAGCATAGCAAAAGCAAAAACTTAACAATTGAAATTACTTTTTTTTTTAAAGATTTGCCATGACCTAGGACAACGAATTTGGGCCTTACTCTTCAAATACTTATGTTGAATTTTTCTTACTCTATGAATAAAACAGGTTTCGTTTGCAAATATGTTTTAAAATATTAATGAATTTGGTTTTAGAATTCCGGAACACCCTTGCGAGGAGCTAAGAGAGTCCAGTTCAACATGGTCTTGAAACCATTACAAAGTATTAGTTTAACACAAAACCTGACGCCTACGCTTATGCCTATTTTGTGGATAGAGGAGGTGAGTATTGAGTACTACTACCCTTGAGTTTTAATTAACCATAAGCGGTTAATAACTGTTAAAAACAGTGAAAGAGTGAATGATTTGTTTCAGCGAAAACGTATCGGATGTAACAATATAGCATAATATCGTTAATGATAATGTTTCATTTAACTTTGAAGTCATTCGTTCATTACGTTTGTGTATTTATCTAACTTCGTCAGTGTTCAACTTCAACTGCGAAAGCCTAATGGCGTAATCCAGAGATTCCGGGTTCGACCCAGGTGCGTTAAGTTAGGTTATATGATCTTATATAATAAATGAAATTGTGCATTGTTTAAAATAACTAATCTCATCATACCAACTGTCCCGCTACACACTCAATGATTTAAGGGTGACATAAGGGCCAGGTTAATTTTGTTATTTACCTAAGCTTAGTTTAAAAATAATTATTTGTTATTTGACAACTATTTTGTTTGTTCGGCCTACGGCACCAAACGGCACTCGAAAAGACAACCAAAAATATATCTATGTATAACCAAATAACTAAGGAATTATACAATAACCGTAAAACAATAAAAAACCTGATCTACCAAAACGTCGATGTCAGCGCAAAAATACACTGTATGCAACTTCAGTATAAATCATGTCTCTGGGACGACTTCAACGTTCTGGTGAATGGTTTTTTATTGTTTATGTTTTATATTTGTACAATTATAAAATATTGCTAATTTATTTTCAGGGTATTGAGCTTCCTGACGATCTCGTCGAAATGCTAAAGGATGCGCTTATAAACAATCTGCGCTACATAGAGATATTCAAATGGTCTACCATTATAATTGGAGCTGCTCTAATTATCATTTTTACCCTGCTTTCGCTCTCATTATACTTCTTCTTTGTTCGACCAAGAAACAGAAAACCTACTCAAACCGTCCAGGCGCAGTTTAAAAAATAAAAAATAAACTATGATGTTTTATTAAGTACGTGTGTCCTTAAATAAATATTTTAATATGGAAAAGCAGTCTTTAACCAATTTCCTTAGTTATTTATAAAATATCTAATTTTATTGTTGATACGAGGCGTCAACAGGAAATGTTATGTTGTCAAAATTCTAGCTCGAGAAAGTAAATGACGGCGCATTAATATTATGACATATAACTTAGGTTATAACATATTATAATTAACCACATTTTTAACATGAACCTCCATTTTTCAAATGCATCTTGTCGGTAACAAATATTTTTTACGTCCTCCCCCATATCCCCCTTAAAATATCCCATGTTTACCTTAGTTTGCATTCTGTTTATTGTTTTCTTCTTGCCGGCATCAAATATTTTTAGTTCGTTTTCTTTGGCCAATTTATGATCAGCACCCTCGTCATAAATAATATCGATAGATAGATAACTTTGTCGTGATCCTATGCAGAGACTTTCCTAGTACGACAAATTTGATGACAATCGGAAAGTTCCCATCCAGCAGAAGGCAATAGGGAATTCTCTTTCAAAGGCAAAGGGAAAAGTTTTGCACGCCAGACACGTCTCCCTAGCGACGTGACGGTTTTTGCGGTTTGCCTACCAGGCATACTATCCTAGCAGGCAGGTCCTTTTTGATATATCAACTTGTTAAAATTTCACTACTTTACCGACAGCCACACGCTACAATTTTTTCATAAAACGACATTTTATCATAAAAAGATAATATGGCAATTTGTTTTTGTTTACTTCCAAACAAACGATATTTAATATGAGACATTCGTATATGAATTGCAACACAGAATTTATCAAAAATTTAAATTATAGGCTTGGCTTAACAGGGCACTTACCTAGATATAAATCAACGCAACGACGTGCTGCATTTATTTGCATTAACCCCTTCCATTGTGGATTACCGGGGCATATAGTTTATATGAATTGCACATAGCATTTGGAAAACCAATTGACAACACATTGTTTAAATGTATGTAGATATACATCTCTTTGTTTGACCATTTGAAAAGAGAGAGCGCGAGGAAAAAAGGTCGAACCCCTAGAGGACGACTAGTGTAAAAGTGTATTGATGTTTGTTTAAGAGAAAATATGCAAAACTCATAAATCTAATAGGGCGTTACACGTATTATATATACAACTGGCTTCAATATCACGGTTTTACCTTAATTCCTAGTAAAACCGCTGTTATATGTTTTACTAAAAAATTAATATTCTCCGTACTAAACTATCAGCTGAAAATCACTAAGTATTATTGAAATGTGTAATTGGAGCGAAGCTCCCATGTGGTGACTCAAATGTCACTCTGTTCGCGGACTAAGGCTCTAGAACTACGATACTCAACCTCACATACATATATTTGCAAAGCTACGCGGGCCGCAACACTATACTGGTATGACAAAAAAATATGAAACGACAATCCTCTTTGGGTGTCACTATTTGTACGTCAAAGTCAAAATTAATCTCAAGATATACGAAATACAGAATGCCAGATTTTGTAAATCATGTCCCTGATAATAAATGTGTTTAGGGCCATACAAAAAAGCTAGGCGGGCCGCATGGCGGGCCACAGGTTGAGTATGACAGCTCTAGAACTACAAGACCGATTTTGATAATTATTTTTTTTAAAATGACCATGACAATGTCTTCTGTGCATAGATACCAAAAAACATATACATTTGATTGCGCAAAGAATTATAAAAAATTAAATGGTAATCCCTATGGAGAAATACATTTATATACTAAAATCCGCTCCAATGTATGCCGCAGCGAAGCAAAGCGCGCCCTAGTAATATAAAATATTTTTAAACTTTGATTTAAAAATATTTTCAAAAAGTGAGAAGAAGGATTGAACGTGCGACATTGTGTATGTGGTAAATGGTGGAGTTGTGACACGCATACACTAAAACTACAGTGTCTCATCATCCAGAGTTGTATGGACTACACAGCTTTTAAAATGAACGTCTTTTAAGACGTTCATTTTAAAAGCAAAAAACTCGTTCTAAGACAAAACTCATTCAAAAGCACACATTCAAAAGCATCACATTTTGAGCGCTATGAAGTACCTACATTACTATTAATTACTCATAAGTAGAAGCCGTTGAATTAAACTATCATTACTGTTTGTTATCAGTTCTTAATAAATCGATTATAACCATTTTGATCATATTTATTATTTATTAGTTCAAACAATAAGAAGTTACAACAATAAATGATATAATAACACTGAAAAAGGAATTAAATTAATATATATAGAAAAATTAAACACCAGTCATTTGTTGATGCTTTGAAGTATAACATGGCTCATTATATCAATTAACATTAACGTAAATTAGTAGTTTTTATGTTTAAAGTATTTAATCTAATAAATTTTATAATATAATACAAAATTTATAAAAAAATTATACGCAAAAAAAGGATAAAAAATGTTTTAAAAATATTACCTCAACCTAGCCATAATTATTTTCAATGAAGGCAATTTATTTAAAAAAAGAAGAAGACGTCACATTGCTAAAAGAATAACCATTATTTTTATCCATATGCCATATTTGATCATGATAACTATTTACCTTTGCGTCAATCTCTTCAAAACTTTAATTTTCTTCATACAATTGTGCCCAATATGATAATCTTTTTAATGATGTTTTTAAAGTTACCTTTTGTTGAACTTGGCGACTTGCACCCAAGTTGCATTGGTGATGAAGCGTCCGTCCATCCACTCGATGTAATTCATTCCGTTCTAAAGGAGCAAGCAAAGTGGAGTGTTCCTCAAGAATTTTCCTACGTCGGCAAAGACGCCATACAAGGGGTTGATGATACGTTTCGAAAACGATGCTGCCAAGGTTTGAGATCAAGTTTTGCTTTAGTCACATTTGAAGAATTTTATTCAATTATGGTTTAAATTTTAGTTTTCCCAAAATCTTGGATTATTAGCAATTTTCAATTACACACACTCATTTTCGTCACGAATATTATCAGCTACTCGTGTTACGCTGTCCAATACGAGTAAGTACCCAGAGTAATCATTGTTACTTTTAATAACATATTTTCAAAACCAAAACGGAAATGTTATTTTATCGAAATTACAGCACGAGAAATTAAATGACGGCGCAATGAGAATGTAATAGTTTAAATATAATAAGATATTATAATTTACCACATTTGTAAATATTATATAAACCTAGCTGTGCAATCCCGGGCTTCGCACTATGTCGGCAGTTTGGCTCTGCGGGCAACTGTGACGAATTCAGATTTTGTCGATTTTTTCCGGGAAATTTTTCAAACTATTACGAATATTTAAATAAAAATAGTGAAATCAGCCGAGTACTTGTATATATTTATATTTTTGTGTAATCAGATTTAGGTTAACCTATGTATATATCCATTTCATTGTTTAATCTGTGAATTGAGGTAATTTAGTAGACTTAACTATAAATATTTACTCTTATTATGATTAGTTACGTCCTTTCATTCCTAATAATCATTATTAATATAATAAAGAGAGAAGTCATGAACTAAATGACTGCGTCATAAGCGAAGAACCGACACTACAAAAGGCACAATCACGGAATTTGGTCTGTAGGTTCCGTGAAAATGACATTTTTGAACATTTATTTATAAATAGTATTTATATATAACAAAACATGCTTCGCTCAATGATTTCCAACTGATAAGCCTTGGGCTTGGTTGGATCTTACATAATATACAATGTTTAAATAAATGAATAAAAAATAAAAATAAAAAAAAAAACCTTCAAAAATAAATGGTATTTGACCATTTTCAAAAATAATTTAAGGGGGGAGGGTCACATAGAGAGAATCCTTATTGTCATTAAAATGACATCTATGTCTTAATAGCTCATCATAGTTTATTACGAATTTGCAATCAGAATAGAGATAGGGAGCGAAGCGTCTCGAGCCGAATCTGCTAACCCGGAGCCTTGGAAAATAGCACGGTAGGCACGTAATTGTCCCTGAGGACCTAGAGATGGGGACCGAAGCGGCTCATCACGAGTGTAGCAGGCACGAGATATTGCGCGGCTAAGGCGACGTCAAAGCCGCTGCCAATCCGAAAAAGAAGTATACTACGACAAAAAATATATCTAATTAGCCCTGTGATTTTAATTATTATTTCAGCATGGTTTTCGAAAAAAAAAATGTTTTACGACGTCATATGCAATTCACACCAGTGTTTTAATAAATATAACGCAATTGGAAATTAATTATTTTCGCATTTATTTCGAAATCCATAGACTTCTATGGAATTCGTTTTCTTACAAATGTACTCAAACCTTGGTACATAAAGTGTATGTACTTTAGTAGGTAACTTAAATTAATTGAAAACAAAACTATTTTATAAAAATAAACGTCAGGATCCTCCTCTGATCGCGACCCTCTCGTCGAAGCCCCTCTATGTCCGGGGGCCCGTGGTATTTTGCCCGCTATGCCACCCTATTGTGGCACTTGTGCCATTTTTACACTAGTGCCATCTGCAAGTCGTGTACGTATAAGGTAATTGTTATGGAGCATTTTTCACTGTTGGTGCATGTATGTGTTTTAAATGATACAATAAAAGGTTACACAATTTAAAAGATATATATATAAATTTCGACTCGAGAAGAGCATTAACATTGATGGGAAAAAAATGTAACAATGCTCGTAGCTAACTTTATGGTATTTAATAATAATTTTACCTTTTTGATATTAAGGAAACTACTGAATACTGGGCAAATGTTTCGCTTTTAACTAACAAATTGTTATACTGAGTAATTGCAAAATTTGACAGATAATCGAAGTATTTGCAATATAGAATGACCGAACTGAAATTGTGTGCTTAATAGAAGTATTGAAAACCAAGCGACTGCAATATTCTTCAACAAGATCTCAACAAAATTTTGATTTCAGATAACAAGATGAACCTCAATGTCTCCAAGACTTCCTTTTTGCAATTTGGCAAGTCAAAGATAATCCAACCCGACTATACTGTTTCTGGACAGGTAATCCCGAATAAGTCTCGTAAAGTATCTTGGAGTACACATCTCCAATACTCTACATTGGGGGGCGCACATTAGCGAAGTAATAAAAAAATCTGGTCGCTCACTGCGTTTCGTAGAACGGAACATGCGTTCTGCTGGACCACTTGCTAAGGCACTTGCGTATAAATCACTGGTTCGTCCATCCTTAGAGTATTGTTCATCTGTTTGGGATCCTTATATTTCCTATCTAAATTCTGACCTTGAAGCAATTCAGCGGTTAGTAAGCAGACACGTGTTTAAGCGCTTTCGCAGATTTGACAGTCCGACGAAATTTTTATCCGACCTTAAATGGAGCTCTTAAGTTTAAGGCGTAAAATATGTTGTCTTATTAACTTATTTAGAGCCTACTTACAGCTCCCAGCATGGTCTTCCATTAGTGAGTAACTTCACAAACCCTTCTATATTCGATGAAAGCACCATTCTCACAAAATAAACGAAATTTTTAGGAGAAAGAATGACAGATTTCATTCTTTTCCTCTGCGTACTATTAGAGAGTAAAATAGTCTCAACTGCAGTATTTTCAAACCATTCCCTAAGACCCCTTCCCAGCAAAGAAAAATGATTAAAAAAATGTCTTTTAAAATAACTTCGTTGCACCACCTGCCAATCAGCTATACCGCCGGAGGAATAGTTACCTCCAAAGTATATGTAATTTTTAAATAAATCAATAAGACTAGCAGGCGAAAGAACGGATAGGCAGAAAGCTATATCTCCTCTAAAGCTATTTCATATATTATTAGGAATATCAATTTAATATATCGTTCGATGTTCATCAGCTAGCGATGACGAGCTTGTTTTGCCCCCCAAGAGGGTACGCCTCGCAGGTTTGAAGCCCAAATTGCAGAAATCAAAAAGTATGCTGTTCAGAATACCGAAATCTTGGGGTCGCTGGAGCTCGTGGTCCCCGTGCTCTGTGTCATGCGGCCACGGGGTCGCCACGCGCTGGAGATCCTGCAAGGGGTCGGCATGTGCACTCGACGAGCGAGAAGCTCAGCTGAAGGTCTGTGACTTTTCCAGCTGCGATCGACAATAATTAGATATATACATATTTTTCATTATTATATTTTTTTCATTTATTTTTGTGCTTTCTTACTGTGCCAATGTAAATTAATGAATAAATAAATAGGAAAATACCATCGTTTTATTACACTACACTTAATACATTTATTTTTATTTATTTAATGACAGTAATTTAAACTATAATTTATATATTATCCAAAGGTCTACACAACTAGTCAATGCCCATACTAAGGTAGACTTTACTGGAAGCATTGCTTTTCTAAGCATAACCATCGCACTGAACAACAAACAATTACATTTTATTGTAATTATATAACTTTCAGTTAATCTATTGTTTATTAATAAATTATATCAGATATTCATTCCACCCGCCCATATTCATTCATTCTGCTCCATTACCACCATCTTCCCTGACTCTAGAACAGGCACATTTGGCCTAGTTGAGAAGGACTCAAAATAATTCCATATGACCTAGGTCAAAGCAATTGTTTTAAAAAAATATATAAATTATTGAACTATAAATAAGATTCTTATTATCAAACACGAAATAGAGAGACAGAACCTAATATCAAATTTTATCCAATACTATAATATAATATATATATGTACCGTTAATAAATTATAAATGATAATAGTAATATCTTTTTTTATTATAATAATATAATATAGTAATAATACACATATATAAACATTCGACACATATCCATTTGATGGAAGTTGTCCCTCCCCCTACCTCTATAAAAACATTTAGGGGTAATTTACCAAAAATTCTGTTATAACGCATCTTCTATTTTTTTTATTGATTGAAGGGAAATTTTACCTAATAAAATAAAATAAATAGTTTTTACCTTAGGGCACATTTACTTGCATTAGTGCAAGTAAATGTTATTTAGTACAAGTAACATTTACTACCAAATATTTAAAATTATGTTTCTTAATTCCAATAACCATAAACATTAACAACTATAAATATTTATACGCAGATATAATTTAAATACTTAGAATACGAATAGCTAATTATTTTTTAAAAAATAACAAATTACAAATCAATGGTAATGATACCTATACTTTCACATAATACTCAATTATAACTATAATATAGCTATTTGATTAATTTCAGTATGGCAATTTATTATTATTATTATATTGACATTACATAATATAAACATGATTAATTGTTTTAGGTACATAAATTTCGTTCATTTGTCATAAATTTCATCTGTTGAAAGTTTGTCTAACTTATTGTATAATGAATATTATTACTCTCTCGTTAGAAGTTTGTAGTATTTTCAACAGGTGGCAGTATCGTTGGTAAATTATAACTTTTATTTTAACAAACCTTTTTACCATTGTAGACTATATAAATTAACAGGAAAGTCCAGTAAAATAATACATAATTATGCGTCACATATCATGTCATAGACGAGGAACATATTGCCTTTCATGTGTTCGCAATTATTCAACTAAGAAATACACTTTGTGTAATTAAATATAAAATTTAAAATAATTTCATATAAATATATGCTTTTTATTTATTTTACACTGTATGTATTAAAGATGCATCTGACTCATTACTAATACTTCTGTAATGCTACCCGCAAAGCCTAACCGCGAGCCTGCAGCGAATGAAACAAATTGATATTATTGGCCCAGTATAAATAATAATTGAAAGTATTGAATCCATATAAAAAATTGACAATTTAAATTGAAATTTCTCTCAGCCCTATAATTTTAATGTCCTCTTTCAATTTGCACGCTGTACACTTTATAATAAATTATTGTTTCTATGACTTTTCGAACTATGACCAATGGATCCAGCTGCTGCTTAATGAACTTTCCTACTATAGTCAATGCATAAATCAATTTTATTTACTTTTATTCAAAATACAAACACTCGTACCTACGTACATTTTATATCCAATATATTTTTAAATTGTTAATAAACAAGAAAACGTAATCCAAAAATAAAATTTAGTAGTAACCGTCAAACTTAATTGGGCAACTGACCAAATCATTAAAATTTTAACGTCACCAAAACAAAAGTCAGAGTATCTGGTTCATTGATTTCATAATCCAGCGCTGGTTTTCAAAACGTTCTAGTAGCTTTTAGGCCTCTAGGGTTCTAGAAGACCGACACATTGATGTCTAACTAAACTGACAAAGTTGTTCTAATTTGAAGTCTGTAGTTTAATAAAATTATTTTCCAATTTTAACGACTATACAAAAAAAGTGACGTATTCTTAATTCTAATTCAATATGAGCCACATATATTAATTATGACTTACATTTCAGCAGTCACTTTTGCAGGGTATGTTGTCTTAATATTATTTAAAGCGGCCATAATATTTATATTTACTACACAATACATTTATTTTATATTTTTTATATGATCAAGCAAGTCATCAAAGCAATACAAAACGAGTATATTACTTTTTAATTTTTTTGGTTTCGGAAAAAGGTGCTTCGAATGGCCAATGTCGTGAGCAGTGTCGCGGTCAAACTCAAGTTATATCATTCAAGTCTAGAAAACGTTTTTTTTCCCAACTGCTTCAACATCAATCGCAAAGTTATTGGCTCATTATGATCGCCTAGCTAGATAGTGGGCATGTCTCAAAATATAAGTTTGAAGTGACAGCATTAGACATTTTTTTGTTTTATATTGATTAAATAAATTTTGTGCTAATTGAAATGTAAAAAAAAAATGTGTTACATTATTTCTTATATGTAACAATATGGAATTAAGTTAATTTATAATTGACGATAATATTGCGACAAAACCAAACATTTTTTGACAAGAAAATATAAATAATTTTATTCGAAAATCGAAAATGATTGAAATAACGCTGTAAAGTTTATTATATCGTTATGTAATTAAAATAGCGTGGGGATATTTTCGTCACATTTTACCTACATTCTGTACTCATTCATATAATCATAATACTAGGTCGCCGCAGTCGCTCGCATTTTGCTTCGCTGCAGCACATATTAGAGCGAAGCGATTTACTAAAATTTTCTAAATAAAATTTAGTCTGTGACAATAACTTTTTAACGACGGGATAGATTTTGATAATTTTCTATAATGAGGTATTTGAAATCTCTTTGATACAAATGCACAAAAAAAATTCATCCGGAAATCAACAGCATAACTTTTTAACGACGGGATAGATTTTGATAATTTTCTAAAATGAGGTACTTAAAATATCTTCAATACTAATGTACAAGAGAATTTCATCGGGAAATTGAAAACATAACTTTTCAACGAATGGATAATTTTCTAAAATGAGGTTCTTGAAATCTTTTATATACAAAAAGAGAAATTCATTTTTGTATATAAAATTCAGGAACACAATTTTCATTCAATGAATCTTGTTCAAAATCTTCCAATAGTAACATTGATTTGCATTTTGAACATTGAATATAACCAATAGATTGAATCTTAGCATAAAATTCATTGATCAAAAGCATTTCTGAATGCATTATATTTCCTGCTTGTGAATCCTCCTGTTGTCTAGCCCTTGATAACTGCTGCCGTAAAGCGTCATTTGTCCTGCGACCGAATTGTCGCCTTCTTATGGGAGGCATTGCTCTTATTCTAGATGTTAAAAAAACATAAGCAGATTAAGCCATAGTAAAAGACATGTTCGCTCATCACAAGTTAACTACTTTATAATTTGGATGAATGCTATTTTCTCTTTATAACTACGACCATAGAGATGGTTTTTAAAAATAAAAATCTTGATAAATTATTCAAAATTAATGCTTAATTTAGAAAATTAAATCGAAATTAGAATAAATCGCTAAGAAAAAAAGTGACGTGACCTTCGAGCGAATTTTGTTTTTTTTTACTATTTTTATGCGTGAAACTTACCTAATTATTTTTTGTATTTTTATTTATTGTTAAAAACGATTTATTATTGTTAAATTGTATTAAATTAATATCAAATTAAATAATTTAAAATAAAATTCGATTAATTATTTTCGAATAAAAAATTTTCAAAAAAGCGCGTGACTTTTTTATAATGGATATTCCCATAGACAATTTTCTTTTGACCCCAAAAATTTTATTTTTGACAATATTTAAAATCAAGCTCCGTCACGACCTTCACTTTTTCATGTAGATTCTCTCAAAATCAAAAATTTTTCAAATCGGTCAAGGAATGACCAAGTTAGCCCGTGACAAAGTTCTAATTGGAGTCTCCTTATGAGAGCTTCGCTCTAATAATGTTATACGAGTATAACTACATTATTCGCTTACCCTCCGATGCTATACAGCTATAGTTATTTTTTAGGCCATTAATCTACTAAAATAAAACAACTCTTTTTTTGGAGCGTAGCGAGCGAAGCTCCCAAGTGGTGACTCAAATGTCACTCTGTTCACTGACTAAGGCTCTAGAACTACGAGACCGATTTTGATAATTATTTTTTTTAAATGACCATGACAATGTCTTCTGTGCATAGATACCAAAAAACATAAACATTTGATTACGCAAAGAATTATAAAAAATTAAATGGTAATCCCTATGGAGAAATTCATTTATATACTAAACTCCGCTCCAATGTATGCCGCAGCGAAGCAAAGCGGCGCCCTAGTATATTTTTTTATGGATGGTATAAGTTTATGGTGAGCGTGCGAATACTGACGGGCGCGCGGATCGATAACGTAACCTTAAACGTAACGTAACGTAACGTGACTTCAAGGTGCGCTCACGACAAGGACTTTATTACACGATCTGTTTAATATTATCGCGTAAAGTTTACATTTTTTCTCGAGAACCAGAATGAATTTTGATATAGCGTCTTTACAAATTATATATACACGAAATCACAGGACCAACTAGCAGAATTTATATCAGGAATGGTGGAATGGTATATAGAACACTTTGCAAGTCATCTCTCTGAAATTCTGTTAATTTTGTTTAACAAAATATCTCCACAGCGGCGATGAGATACCAGCCGACTGGAAGAACGCTAGAGTTATCTTACGCACAAAAAAGTTATAAAAAGTTTAGACTGATTCTTTCACATCTGAAAATTATTCTTTAAAATATAGGTAAAATAATGAAAACCCAAATCAACCAAGCGACAAGCTAGGTTAAGGTAACGATATAAACCGATTGGCCCACCCTCGTAAACTTATGCCACTCTAACCGACTTAATTAAGTAAGTTTGTCGTGTCAACCTTTGCTGGAAATTCTTGCATTCACGACAGGATTGTGTTTCGAAAGCTGCACCGTTCACTGTTTAAATCTGGTTATAATATTAATATAATAAATGCAACTGAGTTGATTAGCAAATTTACAAAGAACCGAATATCGATATCGATTTATTTATAGTTTTCGATGATGTAATATTTGAAATACAATATATTATTATCATTTGGGTAAAAATGGTTTGACTTTTTGTCATAGTTGAAAAAAAAACAATATAAAAGAGAGCATATATTCTTATTGGTCCATAATGAAGTAATGTTACAACCCGCTATAGATATTTTTGATGTGTCCTGATATTTTATTGAAGCAGATTTAAAAATCTCCCTCGGTCATGTTGTAACATATTTACTTATTTATTTGTATAAGATATGCTTACAGCTATACACACAGCTGACAGTTACATAGAAATACATAGTTAACAACTTAAACCCACTACAGGCATCTCCAATTTAACATATATGTTTAACAGAACGAACTAAGATCTAATTTATGTGATGATAGAGTGAGTGTTGTAATCTGTGAGTATATATTAGTGGTTTTCTTTAATTACATTCTAACTTCTCCTAAATTGATCTATTTTCAATAAATCAGCAGAAGTTTCGCTGTCTTAAAATACCATTGCACAAAACCAGTAACCAAATTCCTAGTTTATATTATTTTGATTTTTTTTAAATAATATTTCTTTATTGTTAAAGTACAGCTTAGCAATAGTACAGTATTTTTAAGTAATGTTATCAATAGACAACAGCTTACAATAGAAAAAGTTTTAGTGATCTAAAAAGATAAACACATTACAATAAAAATAGGTATATTTCTATATATAAATTTATTATTTATTTAGTTTATTCAACAAATTTACAATTCCTTTCTTTTATGTACCAGCCAAGCCCAAGGCTTATCTGCTGGAAACAAGGTGTGTAAAATACAGATATTAATAATTGTGAAATATATCCAATTTATTTTGTTTTGTATTTTACGGTATATCGTAAAATACAAAACAAAGTATATATATTTATATATATATTTTGTTTTGTATTTTAAGGTATATCGTAAAATACAAAACAAAATATATATATTTATATATATATTTGCCATAAATATATATATTTATACTAGCTGACCCGGCCACGCGTTGCTGTGGCTAAAGTTTTTGTTATATTACATTATAGTAAACAATCTAAGAGGAACAATAAGAGAACATCAGTCACGGAGTCCACTATGCTTTTTCACACAGATGGTATTTGTAAAAAAATATGGTGATCTCCTTATTTGACTTTCTACTACTATAACCCTTTAGTACAATGAAATTATTTACGAACTAAGACGACAATGATGATGTTGGTATACAAATTCACTGGATTGAGATTGATTTGAAGGGGAAGTACGTTGAACACAATTAATTAAAATGTTCTTACACTTGATACTAAGCAGAAATCAATAGGTAAAAAATAAAAATTTATCAGATTTATTATTTCCATTTAATTTTATAACAAATATAAGTATATTACAGTATAATACAGTAAATAACATGTGACGCTTAAACTCATGAATGAGGTAGGCAAGGCAGACAGTCTTAAACTTTTAAACATTAATATCTTTTTTTTTGAATTATAAATACTTTCAATTTCAATTTAATTTAACACCAATCGGTGCACAATGTTTTTGGTTAACCTGTCTTTAGCTAACACAAATAGATTCGACGGTTTCCCAACACGTGAACACGCAACATATAGTTGCCCATGAGAAAAACATGGATTTTCCAAATCTAAACCACAAATGGACATTGTTTGACCTTGAGATTTATTTATAGACATGGCGAAAGCTAAACGAATTGGAAACTGTAGCCTTTTGAAGGGTATGGTAGAATCTGATGGTATCATCGGAATACGTGGCAGCAGGACCACTTTTCCTTTAAACTTCCCAGCCAAAATGGTTGCTTCAAGAATGTTTCCGGTGATCTTTTTGATGACCAAACGCATACCGTTACATAATTGAGGTGGATTCAAATTACGGAGGAGAATAATAGGGGAACCAATCTTTAATCGAAGATTATGTGGTGGCATTCCAGGGATATCTAATGAATTTAAAAATTCAATCGGAAAATTTACACTTTCATTTTCATCAACAACAGTATCGATTGATTTAAAAGACATCAGATCGCCTGGTAACAACTGTTGTATCTGGAAGTTAATTTCGTCAACATCAACGTTTTTGGCTGCCAAAATCGCCCGTTGACTAAGCCATTCATGATTCAAATAATTATTCTGTATATCCGGGAAAATACTCTGAATCAATTCAGTTTTATCCTGAACAACAGTGCAAAAATTGTCTGGTAGTTTAATGCATTGCGTATTTGGTTGCAGTTTTATTTTACCGTTCCCAATATCTAGTAGTTGTTCGGAAAATATTAGTGCTGATGGATCATTTTGCAATTGTACTCGCATATTTATGGTCAATCGAAGTGTTTCAACACTTCGCCATAAGAATGATTGTTTCAAACATGCATTAATCTCATCCGCGAAAGTAGAGCGAGGTATAACCGGTAAGGTCTGCCGGAAGTCACCAGACAAAAGTAAGATAGCACCACCGAAAAGTTTATTATTGCTGTTTAAATCTTGCATAGTTCTGTTTAATGCTTCAAGTGAATATTTGTGTGCCATTGTGCACTCATCCCAAATTATTATAGAACTCTTCCGCAACACTGCAGCTATTCCACTATTCTTTTTGATGTTACACATTGCATCTGGTTTATTATGAACGTCCAATGGCAGCTTGAATGTTGAATGTGCTGTTCGCCCACCATCCAGTAAAGTAGCCGCAATGCCTGACGATGCTAATGCTAATGCGATTTTTTGTTGCGACCGTATTTTGGCAAGAATCAACGATATTAAAAATGTCTTACCGGTTCCACCGGGTGCATCCAAGAAAAAAAAACCGCCTTGTTCAGCAGCAACAGCCAGCATAATCCGATCATAAATAATTTTTTGTTCTGCTGTCAGTAATGGTTCACTGTTCATGATAATTGTTGCTAAACTTCCATGGTCATATTGATTTTCTCGTTGTAAATCGGTATTGACTAAGTCGGTGGCTGGACGATTAGGTGATGGCATACCATAATGATTAAGTGGTAAATTTGAAATAAGAACACATAAATCCTCGATCAAGACCAATGCTTCATTGTACATCTCTGGTGTATAATCTATGTTTTGGCATTGATTTGTTTGTCTAATTCGGTGCAAGATGTCTTCTGTCATACAATTTTTATATTTTTCCCACAAAGTTTGTGCTTGCGAGGGATAACATGTCGCCAAAATAATTGCAAACAACTGACGAATGTTATTCGGTGTTGATGTCAACGCAGCATCAGCAAGCGTTAAGTCCCAATGGTTATCGTCTTCTAGCAATTGCAGTTCACGACATGCATCCTGGTATGTATTGAATACTCGACCATTAGCTGTTCGTAAAAATTCAAAAGACGTTGGTCCGGGAACATTCACCAATAACAAACGTAAATAGAAGCACTCACGTTGCTTTGGATGTACCGTGTAAAGTCTCCCCAATGTCTTAGCTTTGAATATGCCTGTAATGGAAGGATGTGGTTTTCCTTGTTTCCGTGGCTCCCATTTTTTACTGGATTTGTTCCATGTGAAATAACGTGGAACATCACCATACACCAATGTCTTCGCGAATTGGCCAAAAACATCAGGTTTTTGACACAATGTAAAAAATTCAGTTAGAGTCGTTTTCGGAGCTTCGAACGCTCTTTGGAGAACATTTTCTTCAGTGAAGTATACACGTTGACCGTTTTCAAGATGTATTGCCAGATGTTGGACAGCAGGATCTCTTTCGTGGATGGGAAAGCTGAGAATATGCCAAATAGCTTCATTGCTGCTAATGTATCTGCCCATTTGGTATCGTGCTATTTCGTCATTTTTATTTATGTTTTTTACTTCAAATATGGCCAAATCACTGCCTTTGTTTACATATTTACAAATATACTTAATTGATTTAACAGAACTGCAAAGCTCAACATTGATATGAGCTTTGTAAGTTTTTGAAAGTAGTGGTGAGTATGGTACCACCCACTGATTATCAAACTCAACTTGATTTGGAAAGTTCGGCAGTCGCATTGTAAATGTGTGGCCACCATTCTCAGTACTTCTGCGGCGATACATTGGATAACCATCAATATCCGTGATCGTGTCATTCGTATGCGGCTTTGGGAAGTTTTTTTTACATTTTCCATTTTCCATGCACGGTGACGTCATGTTGAAAACACCGCATGGCCCATGGATCATGTGTTTGGTGACAATATCAAATAATTCTTGATCAATTAATGGGTCTGGAATTTCGGCTGAAATTATTTGATCGATTTCTTCAGGACGGATTCTATCTTTAAGCCAAACCAAAATGTGGGCATGAGGCAAACCTCGCTTTTGCCACTCTATCGTATACAGCCAACAACGTGTGATACCAAAAATTGTATATTTAACAATAAAATCAATTAAGGATTTCAATTTTTGTTTAAACACACGTGCAGTTAAATCATGACGATGAATGGCTTGTTGTCCTGGCAATAGTAAAGTTTGTATCTCTTCCCAATTCGGATTACATGTGAATGTAATAAATAAATCCGGTCGGCCGTAATGACGTACGTAAGTCATCGCATCTTGTATGTATTCCTGCATGTTCCGTGGACTGCCGATGTAGCTTGAAGGTAAAATGAAAGCATTACCGATGTCATTGGGATTTAAATTTCCATCGATGTTTCCAGCAACAGCATCTCGTAAGTGAATATATTATTCCGATCGTAGTTTTGACGTTTGCGTTTTGACGTTTGCCGCTCGCGTTGTTGAGGTTAGATTTTTTCGGTGGCATTTGACTGAAAATAATAATTTTCTTGTTCTTATGATATTCTCTTGAAGACGTTCGTTACACTGTTCTTGAGATTCTTGTGCATGACCTGCTGTCCTGATTCTTTGAGCTGGATTTCTTGATTCAATTTGTTCTGCCAACTGATGGGCTCTTTTAATACGTTTGCGTCGAATAACTGTCACTGTCAAATAATAACAGACATTAGCGCCATCAACCCAGTCGAAAGGTATCGACATCTGTCAGTTTTATGACTGCCAAATAATAACAGACAAATAATTAGCGATAAATTAAAATTGCGACTATAATTTGAGATTTAAACTATCCTATCTCTCAAGTGCACATCGAACTGCACATGGTGTTCAAATTTTATTATAATCGGTTAAGTGGTTCAGCCGTCCATTGAGGACAAACATTGTGACACGAGATTTATATATATTAAGATATACCGTATTTAGATGATTTTTACGTTAATATAGGCAAAGGCGTTAGCTTACCTTATATAAAAGTCTGACAGTGTAATGACATTTGGAAATTTCGAATTCTTTTTAATATTTTAAGGACGAATTTTTTTTCAACAAATTATATTACCAGAATATTCAAAGAAAAATTAATATTGAACGCACAGATATTTGCATCGCTTGAGGTAATGCACGCTGGTTTAAATACAGGCCTGTATTTTATGAAAACTTTTCACTCTCACCTATCTATCTGTACGCTTACGCAATACGGTCAAACTTTCAATAAAGTAGCAAAAAAATGATTTAAAAAAGAAACAATAATTATAAAAAAAAGTGAAAATGTAACGAATATGACGTATAATGAATGAGAAGTGAATGGTTTAATGAATATTTACAAGGAAAACTTACGTTCAACGTAGGATATGTGAAAATGAATCGTCATAGCTAAAAATAAAAAGAAAAGTGTAAAATATATGCACATTACGTGCAAATTGTTTAGATATAGTAAATTAAGGAGAAAGTAAAATAAAGTTAAATTAAATATAATGTAGGAATATAATATAAATAGGAATATAATATAAATAGGAATATAATATAAATAGAGAATATAAGTTAAATTCGTTTACATTATTTTCTTTTTTTTTTGTTATTTTGTTTAAATTTAAAATCGTTTAATTTTGTGTAAATTTAAAATCTTGCTTAAATACGTTTATTATATTTTAATATTATTCTTTTTACCTCTAATTATTTTTATTAGTCGATTGGGCTACCATAGCATAAGGATTGTATACTTCAATTTTTATTGTCTTTAGTACTGTGTAACCAGTTTCTGTTGGGTAACCAGAATAAATAAATAAAAAACTACAAAACGATCATAGAAAAATTAACTTATTCCCAGAACATTCTTGGATTTTAAAAGCCAGCACTAGATACAGTATTCTATCAAAGTTTACTTTACTCACCAAGAAAGGCGTTAAAAGAACCTATAAAGGTCAGATTTGTCAATACGCTGAATTTTCCGTTTTCGTTTGCAGATCAAAAATTGTTAAAATTGAACAAACTAGTACCTAGTACCTGGAAAAAAAATAGTATTTTAATTCGATGTACCCACATTTTCATGCTACGCGACCGTACTATTATTGAGATTTACCAACAGCTTAATGTCGCTTAAGATGTCAAAAGAAGTTTTTTTGAACTTCTAACGTAATAACCTTTTCTTATATCAACACCAGCTATTAAACCGAAAGGTTAACTTCATAAAGTTTCTTTGTGTATTGACGACACAATGAATTAGTCTAAACCATCGATGTAGAAAGGTTCTAAGCATCTCAGACATCATTGAACAAAATGATCATTATATTATATGCCGTATCACGTATGAGAACGTGTATAGCTCTCATATCTTATTAAGAATTAGGATTTTTTTTAAATTGTTTAATGAAAAATAAAATCGGCACGGAACCCTCAACGTGTTAACTCTGTTCACTTGAGCGGTTTATACACTTTGTCTTGAAAGGATTGAAGTTTAATTCAGAATATCGATTTTGAAATGTGTTAAGCGAATCCAACACATCGACGTCTTTTTATGCAATCGTATTACAGCGGTTGCCAAAAACAAAGTAGGTACGTACTGCTGGCTTCGGCGAATCCACACCGTGTGTCTACATACATCGTCAATGCTTCTCAGCTATTGTCAACTAAATGTTTGCGTATTTGTTTTATTAGATAAATTAATAAATACATGAAAAAATATTATATATCTATCAACTTTACATAACTTTTAACTATATTTTTTTCTGATAAAGGCTAATCGCCTGGCAAAAAAGGTAGTATATAGAAAGTATCTTCTACTAGCTCTTGAAAAGGGGGCCATGGAGCTCAGAAACGTCCAGCAGAGATGGACTTAATTCGTTCTTTGTTTATATTTTCTCTACCCACCTTTCAATAATAAAAAGACTTATATATTAAAATAGTAGTGTAGTAGTAAAATTGTCCAGAATGTTTTACCAAATATCTCAAGAATGTTTGTTATTTGACCAAACGCTTTTAATAAATTACTCATGGCCATTAAAATCGAACCTTTTTTTAATAGGTTTCTTTATGTTATTTAAACCCCCCTAATTTGGGTACGTACAAAAATCAAATTCGTGTATGTGCCTACAGAAATCAGAAATGGCAACGCATGAATTATCCATACACCAACATCGCTGGTCAGATGGCTTTATTTGCCTGCGGCGCCTTTTCATGCGACCCGCGTATGTGATTATTGCCACGTTGCCGTTCGATAACGCGAACGACTTTCGATATATCAATTTCCTTCATTTATTTACTGTCTGCAGAATATGTTAGAGGTTAAAAAATATCACAGGATCAGCCTCACGGGTTTTTAAAAAAATCTGCGTTGAAGTTGCTTCTGTGGTAAAAACGTTCGCTAATAAACGAGAGCTGGATTTTATTGTATAAAACATTATGTTTAAACATGTCGATGTGCACGCGTGTTTGAAGCACACATCGACCAATATTCACTTGTATACTACACAGACCATATTACGCGTGTACAAGATACACGCGAGAATCACCGGTGCGATATGAACTGTCTGAGATACAAAGCGCTATTTAAAACTAGGGCGCCGCTTTGCTTCGCTGCGGCATACATTGGAGCGGAGTTTAATATATAAATGTACTAGCTGACCCGGCCACGCGTTGCTGTGGCTAAAGTTTTTGTTATATTACATTATAGTAAACAATCTAAGAGGAACAATAAGAGAACATCAGTCACGGAGTCCACTATGCGTTTTCACACAGATGGTATTTGTAAAAAAATATGGTGATCTCCTTATTTGACTTTCTACTACTATAACCCTTTAGTACAATGAAATTATTTACGAACTAAGACGAAAATGTTGATGTTGGTATACAAATTCACTGGATTGAGATTGATTTGAAGGGGAAGTACGTTGAACACAATTAATTAAAATGTTCTTACACTTGATACTAAGCAGAAATCAATAGGTAAAAAATAAAAATTTATCAGATTTATTATTTCCATTTAATTTTATAACAAATATAAGTATATTACAGTATAATACAGTAAATAACATGTGACGCTTAAACTCATGAATGAGGTAGGCAAGGCAGACAGTCTTAAACTTTTAAACATTAATATCTTTTTTTTGAATTATAAATACTTTCAATTTCAATTTAATTTAACACCAATCGGTGCACAATGTTTTTGGTTAACCTGTCTTTAGCTAACACAAATAGATTCGACGGTTTCCCAACACGTGAACACGCAACATATAGTTGCCCATGAGAAAAACATGGATTTTCCAAATCTAAACCACAAATGGACATTGTTTGACCTTGAGATTTATTTATAGACATGGCGAAAGCTAAACGAATTGGAAACTGTAGCCTTTTGAAGGGTATGGTAGAATCTGATGGTATCATCGGAATACGTGGCAGCAGGACCACTTTTCCTTTAAACTTCCCAGCCAAAATGGTTGCTTCAAGAATGTTTCCGGTGATCTTTTTGATGACCAAACGCGTACCGTTACATAATTGAGGTGGATTCAAATTACGGAGGAGAATAATAGGGGAACCAATCTTTAATCGAAGATTATGTGGTGGCATTCCAGGGATATCTAATGAATTTAAAAATTCAATCGGAAAATTTACACTTTCATTTTCATCAACAACAGTATCGATTGATTTAAAAGACATCAGATCGCCTGGTAACAACTGTTGTATCTGGAAGTTAATTTCGTCAACATCAACGTTTTTGGCTGCCAAAATCGCCCGTTGACTAAGCCATTCATGATTCAAATAATTATTCTGTATATCCGGGAAAATACTCTGAATCAATTCAGTTTTATCCTGAACAACAGTGCAAAAATTGTCTGGTAGTTTAATGCATTGCGTATTTGGTTGCAGTTTTATTTTACCGTTCCCAATATCTAGTAGTTGTTCGGAAAATATTAGTGCTGATGGATCATTTTGCAATTGTACTCGCATATTTATGGTCAATCGAAGTGTTTCAACACTTCGCCATAAGAATGATTGTTTCAAACATGCATTAATCTCATCCGCGAAAGTAGAGCGAGGTATAACCGGTAAGGTCTGCCGGAAGTCACCAGACAAAAGTAAGATAGCACCACCGAAAAGTTTATTATTGCTGTTTAAATCTTGCATAGTTCTGTTTAATGCTTCAAGTGAATATTTGTGTGCCATTGTGCACTCATCCCAAATTATTATAGAACTCTTCCGCAACACTGCAGCTATTCCACTATTCTTTTTGATGTTACACATTGCATCTGGTTTATTATGAACGTCCAATGGCAGCTTGAATGTTGAATGTGCTGTTCGCCCACCATCCAGTAAAGTAGCCGCAATGCCTGACGATGCTAATGCTAATGCGATTTTTTGTTGCGACCGTATTTTGGCAAGAATCAACGATATTAAAAATGTCTTACCGGTTCCACCGGGTGCATCCAAGAAAAAAAAACCGCCTTGTTCAGCAGCAACAGCCAGCATAATCCGATCATAAATAATTTTTTGTTCTGCTGTCAGTAATGGTTCACTGTTCATGATAATTGTTGCTAAACTTCCATGGTCATATTGATTTTCTCGTTGTAAATCGGTATTGACTAAGTCGGTGGCTGGACGATTAGGTGATGGCATACCATAATGATTAAATGGTAAATTTGAACTAAGAACACATAAATCCTCGATCAAGACCAATGCTTCATTGTACATCTCTGGTGTATAATCTATGTTTTGGCATTGATTTGTTTGTCTAATTCGGTGCAAGATGTCTTCTGTCATACAATTTTTATATTTTTCCCACAAAGTTTGTGCTTGCGAGGGATAACATGTCGCCAAAATAATTGCAAACAACTGACGAATGTTATTCGGTGTTGATGTCAACGCAGCATCAGCAAGCGTTAAGTCCCAATGGTTATCGTCTTCTAGCAATTGCAGTTCACGACATGCATCCTGGTATGTATTGAATACTCGACCATTAGCTGTTCGTAAAAATTCAAAAGACGTTGGTCCGGGAACATTCACCAATAACAAACGTAAATAGAAGCACTCACGTTGCTTTGGATGTACCGTGTAAAGTCTCCCCAATGTCTTAGCTTTGAATATGCCTGTAATGGAAGGATGTGGTTTTCCTTGTTTCCGTGGCTCCCATTTTTTACTGGATTTGTTCCATGTGAAATAACGTGGAACATCACCATACACCAATGTCTTCGCGAATTGGCCAAAAACATCAGGTTTTTGACACAATGTAAAAAATTCAGTTAGAGTCGTTTTCGGAGCTTCGAACGCTCTTTGGAGAACATTTTCTTCAGTGAAGTATACACGTTGACCGTTTTCAAGATGTATTGCCAGATGTTGGACAGCAGGATCTCTTTCGTGGATGGGAAAGCTGAGAATATGCCAAATAGCTTCATTGCTGCTAATGTATCTGCCCATTTGGTATCGTGCTATTTCGTCATTTTTATTTATGTTTTTTACTTCAAATATGGCCAAATCACTGCCTTTGTTTACATATTTACAAATATACTTAATTGATTTAACAGAACTGCAAAGCTCAACATTGATATGAGCTTTGTAAGTTTTTGAAAGTAGTGGTGAGTATGGTACCACCCACTGATTATCAAACTCAACTTGATTTGGAAAGTTCGGCAGTCGCATTGTAAATGTGTGGCCACCATTCTCAGTACTTCTGCGGCGATACATTGGATAACCATCAATATCCGTGATCGTGTCATTCGTATGCGGCTTTGGGAAGTTTTTTTTACATTTTCCATTTTCCATGCACGGTGACGTCATGTTGAAAACACCGCATGGCCCATGGATCATGTGTTTGGTGACAATATCAAATAATTCTTGATCAATTAATGGGTCTGGAATTTCGGCTGAAATTATTTGATCGATTTCTTCAGGACGGATTCTATCTTTAAGCCAAACCAAAATGTGGGCATGAGGCAAACCTCGCTTTTGCCACTCTATCGTATACAGCCAACAACGTGTGATACCAAAAATTGTATATTTAACAATAAAATCAATTAAGGATTTCAATTTTTGTTTAAACACACGTGCAGTTAAATCATGACGATGAATGGCTTGTTGTCCTGGCAATAGTAAAGTTTGTATCTCTTCCCAATTCGGATTACATGTGAATGTAATAAATAAATCCGGTCGGCCGTAATGACGTACGTAAGTCATCGCATCTTGTATGCATGCATGTTCCGTGCCGTTCCGTATCGACATCTGTCAGTTTTATGACTGAATCTACCAGCATGTTCACCTAATGGTACTTTGTCGGCTTTTATGACGATTTGATAATTGTCATTTTGCAGTCGTGGCGAAACTCTTTTGATCAATTGAATTAGTTGATTGTGATCTTCTAAAAAATTTTCCAATAATATCACAATTGCTCTTTCCTCTGCTTGTTCAATAAAATTATACTGGCACCGAGTCGTCACGCGCTCTTCACAATCGCCCATAAAATAAAAAGGTATCGACATCTGTCAGTTTTATGACTGCCAAATAATAACGGACAAAAAATTAGCGATAAATTAAAATTGCGACTATAATTTGAGATTTAAACTATCCTATCTCTCAAGTGCACATCGAACTGCACATGGTGTTCAAATTTTATTATTAGTCCATTATTTTATTATTAGTCCATTGAGGACAAACATTGTGACACGAGATTTATATATATTAAGATTTCTCCATAGGGATTACCATTTAATTTTTTATAAATCTTTGCGCAATCAAATGTATATGTTTTTTTGGTATCTATGCATAGAAGACATTGTCATGGTCATTTTAAAAAAATAATTATCAAAATCGGTTTTGTAGTTCTAGAGCCTTAATCCGTGAACAGAGTGACATTTGAGTCACCACATGGGAGCTTCGCTCGCTACGCTCCAATAATTGATAAAATATTTAAAAAATTAAATATCGAGTGTTAATTTCTTCGACTTTTAAATAACACTTTATGAAGTATCATTTTAACCCTCATGAATTGCGATCATGTTACCTTGACTCGAGATATTTTAATGCTATACGAAAATATTCCTTTATATAATGTACCAAAAAGGTAATTTAATAAATAAAATAAAAACGATTATGCAATCACACGTTAAAATTTCAACCGAATCGGCACAGTAGGTTTTCCATATTATATAATCGATATTATGTTTTAGTATACTAGCAGATATGATAAAATATGACAAATTTACTTGAAAATGATTATTTAGTGGAAAAAATAGGGCGGGTAAAAAATATTTTTACAATCAAAGTAAGCCTTTTCAAACAAAATACCACTAGTTTATTTATTTATTAAACAAGTTTCCCCATCACATTACAATTAAAGTAAAAAATAAACTACTAAGAGAAAAAATAATATAATAAACAAAAAACGTTAAAAATTCAAATAATGCCTCCAAGTAACAACAAAGAAACAATTCACGCTGATCTTACAAAGGTGTAATAGAAAGCAGATTTTTAATCCTATTGGGCGAACAGACAAAGATATCAATCTCCGCGGAAATGGAATTTAATAATTCGACTGCTCTCCCAACCGGACTATACTTGTATACGTCGGTACGACACGCTAATCACCTAAATAGCGTGTGCTCCCGCGATCTAGACAAACGGTCCGGAACAAAGAAACCAATATCTCTGAGTATTACAGGATTCTCGATGAGACCGCTAATAACTTTAAAAAATAGAATAATGTATGGACTTGTCGCCTAAACTCGAGCGTGTAACATCCCTAACATCCCTAATACAAATGCTGATGGATACGTATTGGGAAATATTTCAGGATAATATCCATGCCTCCTCCGAGTAACCTTCAGGATATTACAGTAAGTAATCTCATGAGGACTCCAGATAATGGAACTATACTTGAACTTTTATATAATGGAACTTTTATATACTCCGCAGATAAAAGCGAGATTGCAGACTGGTTTGAAGCACGAATCATTTTATTGGCACGCGCAACTATGCTACGCATGTGCAAATGAAATGTTAGACGCGAGTCATACAAAACTCCCAGGTCGCGAATTTCGTCGCATCTACGAATAATCTCATTATCCAGAGAGTGCTCAAAACTTACTTTTTCACGCAAGGTACGTGAGAAAGGTTTATTATAATGTTGCTCATTATTGGCGCAATGAAGAAAATTTTTCAAAACGTTTCACGATATGAAGGGGGGGGGGGGGGTAAACGAATATGAAGGGACGGTTAACTAAAAAAATCAATAAAACTTAATCATAAAAATATTTTTATATTGTTCCATAAGGGTCTTTTCTTTCGATTTATACTAATGTTAAAAATATATAGGGCTACTAGCTGACCCGGCCACGCGTTGCTGTGGCTAAAGTTTTTGTTATATTACATTATAGTAAACAATCTAAGAGGAACAATAAGAGAACATCAGTCACGGAGTCCACTATGCGTTTTCACACAGATGGTATTTGTAAAAAAATATGGTGATCTCCTTATTTGACTTTCTACTACTATAACCCTTTAGTACAATGAAATTATTTACGAACTAAGACGAAAATGTTGATGTTGGTATACAAATTCACTGGATTGAGATTTGAAGGGGAAGTACGTTGAACACAATTAATTAAAATGTTCTTACACTTGATACTAAGCAGAAATCAATAGGTAAAAAATAAAAATTTATCAGATTTATTATTTCCATTTAATTTTATAACAAATATAAGTATATTACAGTATAATACAGTAAATAACATGTGACGCTTAAACTCATGAATGAGGTAGGCAAGGCAGACAGTCTTAAACTTTTAAACATTAATATCTTTTTTTTGAATTATAAATACTTTCAATTTCAATTTAATTTAACACCAATCGGTGCACAATGTTTTTGGTTAACCTGTCTTTAGCTAACACAAATAGATTCGACGGTTTCCCAACACGTGAACACGCAACATATAGTTGCCCATGAGAAAAACATGGATTTTCCAAATCTAAACCACAAATGGACATTGTTTGACCTTGAGATTTATTTATAGACATGGCGAAAGCTAAACGAATTGGAAACTGTAGCCTTTTGAAGGGTATGGTAGAATCTGATGGTATCATCGGAATACGTGGCAGCAGGACCACTTTTCCTTTAAACTTCCCAGCCAAAATGGTTGCTTCAAGAATGTTTCCGGTGATCTTTTTGATGACCAAACGCGTACCGTTACATAATTGAGGTGGATTCAAATTACGGAGGAGAATAATAGGGGAACCAATCTTTAATCGAAGATTATGTGGTGGCATTCCAGGGATATCTAATGAATTTAAAAATTCAATCGGAAAATTTACACTTTCATTTTCATCAACAACAGTATCGATTGATTTAAAAGACATCAGATCGCCTGGTAACAACTGTTGTATCTGGAAGTTAATTTCGTCAACATCAACGTTTTTGGCTGCCAAAATCGCCCGTTGACTAAGCCATTCATGATTCAAATAATTATTCTGTATATCCGGGAAAATACTCTGAATCAATTCAGTTTTATCCTGAACAACAGTGCAAAAATTGTCTGGTAGTTTAATGCATTGCGTATTTGGTTGCAGTTTTATTTTACCGTTCCCAATATCTAGTAGTTGTTCGGAAAATATTAGTGCTGATGGATCATTTTGCAATTGTACTCGCATATTTATGGTCAATCGAAGTGTTTCAACACTTCGCCATAAGAATGATTGTTTCAAACATGCATTAATCTCATCCGCGAAAGTAGAGCGAGGTATAACCGGTAAGGTCTGCCGGAAGTCACCAGACAAAAGTAAGATAGCACCACCGAAAAGTTTATTATTGCTGTTTAAATCTTGCATAGTTCTGTTTAATGCTTCAAGTGAATATTTGTGTGCCATTGTGCACTCATCCCAAATTATTATAGAACTCTTCCGCAACACTGCAGCTATTCCACTATTCTTTTTGATGTTACACATTGCATCTGGTTTATTATGAACGTCCAATGGCAGCTTGAATGTTGAATGTGCTGTTCGCCCACCATCCAGTAAAGTAGCCGCAATGCCTGACGATGCTAATGCTAATGCGATTTTTTGTTGCGACCGTATTTTGGCAAGAATCAACGATATTAAAAATGTCTTACCGGTTCCACCGGGTGCATCCAAGAAAAAAAAACCGCCTTGTTCAGCAGCAACAGCCAGCATAATCCGATCATAAATAATTTTTTGTTCTGCTGTCAGTAATGGTTCACTGTTCATGATAATTGTTGCTAAACTTCCATGGTCATATTGATTTTCTCGTTGTAAATCGGTATTGACTAAGTCGGTGGCTGGACGATTAGGTGATGGCATACCATAATGATTAAATGGTAAATTTGAACTAAGAACACATAAATCCTCGATCAAGACCAATGCTTCATTGTACATCTCTGGTGTATAATCTATGTTTTGGCATTGATTTGTTTGTCTAATTCGGTGCAAGATGTCTTCTGTCATACAATTTTTATATTTTTCCCACAAAGTTTGTGCTTGCGAGGGATAACATGTCGCCAAAATAATTGCAAACAACTGACGAATGTTATTCGGTGTTGATGTCAACGCAGCATCAGCAAGCGTTAAGTCCCAATGGTTATCGTCTTCTAGCAATTGCAGTTCACGACATGCATCCTGGTATGTATTGAATACTCGACCATTAGCTGTTCGTAAAAATTCAAAAGACGTTGGTCCGGGAACATTCACCAATAACAAACGTAAATAGAAGCACTCACGTTGCTTTGGATGTACCGTGTAAAGTCTCCCCAATGTCTTAGCTTTGAATATGCCTGTAATGGAAGGATGTGGTTTTCCTTGTTTCCGTGGCTCCCATTTTTTACTGGATTTGTTCCATGTGAAATAACGTGGAACATCACCATACACCAATGTCTTCGCGAATTGGCCAAAAACATCAGGTTTTTGACACAATGTAAAAAATTCAGTTAGAGTCGTTTTCGGAGCTTCGAACGCTCTTTGGAGAACATTTTCTTCAGTGAAGTATACACGTTGACCGTTTTCAAGATGTATTGCCAGATGTTGGACAGCAGGATCTCTTTCGTGGATGGGAAAGCTGAGAATATGCCAAATAGCTTCATTGCTGCTAATGTATCTGCCCATTTGGTATCGTGCTATTTCGTCATTTTTATTTATGTTTTTTACTTCAAATATGGCCAAATCACTGCCTTTGTTTACATATTTACAAATATACTTAATTGATTTAACAGAACTGCAAAGCTCAACATTGATATGAGCTTTGTAAGTTTTTGAAAGTAGTGGTGAGTATGGTACCACCCACTGATTATCAAACTCAACTTGATTTGGAAAGTTCGGCAGTCGCATTGTAAATGTGTGGCCACCATTCTCAGTACTTCTGCGGCGATACATTGGATAACCATCAATATCCGTGATCGTGTCATTCGTATGCGGCTTTGGGAAGTTTTTTTTACATTTTCCATTTTCCATGCACGGTGACGTCATGTTGAAAACACCGCATGGCCCATGGATCATGTGTTTGGTGACAATATCAAATAATTCTTGATCAATTAATGGGTCTGGAATTTCGGCTGAAATTATTTGATCGATTTCTTCAGGACGGATTCTATCTTTAAGCCAAACCAAAATGTGGGCATGAGGCAAACCTCGCTTTTGCCACTCTATCGTATACAGCCAACAACGTGTGATACCAAAAATTGTATATTTAACAATAAAATCAATTAAGGATTTCAATTTTTGTTTAAACACACGTGCAGTTAAATCATGACGATGAATGGCTTGTTGTCCTGGCAATAGTAAAGTTTGTATCTCTTCCCAATTCGGATTACATGTGAATGTAATAAATAAATCCGGTCGGCCGTAATGACGTACGTAAGTCATCGCATCTTGTATGCATGCATGTTCCGTGCCGTTCCGTATCGACATCTGTCAGTTTTATGACTGAATCTACCAGCATGTTCACCTAATGGTACTTTGTCGGCTTTTATGACGATTTGATAATTGTCATTTTGCAGTCGTGGCGAAACTCTTTTGATCAATTGAATTAGTTGATTGTGATCTTCTAAAAAATTTTCCAATAATATCACAATTGCTCTTTCCTCTGCTTGTTCAATAAAATTATACTGGCACCGAGTCGTCACGCGCTCTTCACAATCGCCCATAAAATAAAAAGGTATCGACATCTGTCAGTTTTATGACTGCCAAATAATAACGGACAAAAAATTAGCGATAAATTAAAATTGCGACTATAATTTGAGATTTAAACTATCCTATCTCTCAAGTGCACATCGAACTGCACATGGTGTTCAAATTTTATTATTAGTCCATTATTTTATTATTAGTCCATTGAGGACAAACATTGTGACACGAGATTTATATATATTAAGATTACAGACGGAGAGACAATCGACCAAGTAACCATAAGGGTCGTTGGTTTAGACTTTAGACCATTTTGGTCCGGAACCCTAAAAATAGTTTTTTTAAATCTTTTTTATTTTAAATTTACCCATAGCGAGTGCCGCAGATATGAATCTCTTCGACCACCGATGGCCGCCCGATTGGTTTATCGTAACCGAATATTTTTCAAATCGAATTCCGAATGACAGAGCTATATGTTTTTTTTATTTAAAAAAAAAAAGAATAGGTGGTATGTAAATATAGTGTACTTTAATATATATAAATATAGTGTACTTAAAATAATATATTTATTCTGATCAAGACACGATGAACGTTATTAGTCCGACAGCCGTGCACGCAGGAACGTTAGAGATTTATTAAAAAATATGCTAGGTCTGTGATGGTAAGGGCAAACATATCGACATATTTTACTCATGCCGCGATGCCGTTAGACCACATTCATACCGAAATATGATTTTAATGGTTAGTTAATAGTGCCGTTGGTTGACGACTCGCGCGCGGCCTGTACAGCGGGCCGACCGCGTTAACACTCCGTCCTCGGCGACGGCGTTGAGTGGTGGTAGGCAATAGTGGGCATTCGACCGACTGCCCGGCGGTCCGTTGCGTTGGCCACTCGGAGTCAATCCGGAGCAAGAGTGCCGCGTCGTCGTCCGCGCCAACAGCCAAATTCTATTCCACCAAACCAACCGCCAAAGGACCGTCGAGGAACTGAGCTTCGCCAGGAATTCTCTGCATTGTCCGACGAACGGTGAGTTCATAATAAAATCAATCGCGCCTTAACCTTCATGTTTTTTTTTTTAATTCTCAGGTGAAAGTATGTTTCGCGCGCAGCCTATATCCATTTCGTAGCAGTTACGTTAGAATCGGAAACTAATAATATGACGTATTTGTACCGTCGATCTTATAAAATATAGTATGTTGATCTCTCAATATCGAGTGTATCGACAAATAACATGTTTTATAAAGTTAATACTATAATATAAACAAACCAACGTGCGTATCGCTCAAATCAGATTTTGGCTAGTGGGGTAGCAAAATCCACACCAGCTGTATCTGCTTTGCTTTATCCGAGATAGCTTAAAATATGTGAAACTATTGTTTTATAAAGTCGATTCATTGTTTTATGCTATTTCACATGTACGGTTTTGGATTTTACAAAAGTATTCTTAAATGGAGAACCATTTATGTAATTTAAATAACTATTAAAATAGTAACTCCCAAATCCCTCTCATTCCAAACTCATCGTTGGTAACATCCATAGTTTATTTTCATCAAAAGAAACGCCTCAAACCTTAAAACAAACTAAAAACATGTACCGAAGTAAAATTTTATGGAATGAATACAAAAAGAACGAAACGGCTATATATGGTCTCATCTCTTGAAAATAACAATAAACATAAAAACAAATTATAAAATACTTTAAAAGCCGTTTATCTTTTAAAATTAATATTTATTAATTGTGAAGTTACATCCTGTATTACTTTTCTTATATATAATCTTTATTGCAATGCAAAATCATTTTATTAATTTATGCTCAATATTACCTTTAGCACTTGGCTATTTATGGTTAATGCTGATTTTAAATTTATTATATCTACATTTTAATTCATTACTTTATTTAATATTTGTAGTATTGCATTCTTGCTTTGCGATAAAATATGCCTTATTTAATCCAGTATTTAAAATTGAATAAACGCAGCGATGTAACGTTTTTATTGTATTGGTCCTTTCTACTAATATAGACAACTGATAGAAAATGAATGATTATGTATTTATATTTTTCATTTATTGTGGTAGTGAAATAAAACAAAAATAATAAACTCTATGGAAAATCAGAAATATATTGATAGGCCGCCAATTTGAAAACTACCCTATTTTCTGCTGGTTTTATGTCAATCTGTGAAAAAGAAAAGAAAAAAAATGCATTAGGGCTCGCCCATCTCAAACATAACATTATGTCAATCTGTTGAATCGTATGGGGCATTTTTTTTATTTTTATTATTAATGACAAAAGAAATTTTTGTTGAGGAAGCTCTTGCACCTGTGTTTTTGCAATTGTTATATTTACTTTTAAATCGACTTTTAAATTTCTCCCTGTGTTATCCGGTTATAAAATAAACCAAGGTAAGATTACGTAATACGCACTTGTAGATTACGTATTACAGGCAATTATACGACAAGTTTCGAAGTTTGCGGTATTGTTACCATATCCAGAAGGATTTGATCGAATTATTACATAATTATTAAATACTGTTTAATATTCAATATGACGTAGTAAGTTAATGGGCCATAAATTACTAAAGCTTCAAAATATTATATATACTACAATAATGGCTTTTGAAGGAATAAATGACAATAACAGTAAATGATATATTTAAATTGAACGAATTATTATCAAGGAAACCAAATTATTTTAAGAGTATGACCCCTCTAACTAGGTTTGAAACATCATAAAATGATAAATTAAAAAAGTAAAAAAATGTTCATATCGATAATCACCATAGATTATCTTATAACCTTTTTTTATAAAAGTAGCAGTTTTTATTTCATTAAATATTGAAGGTAATCTCATGATTTCATCGAAAAAAAAAAACAAATTGTGGCCAAGTCGTATAATTTATTATTGTCATTAATTTAACGGTCAATGACTTATAGATTGTTTATCCTACAGCGAGCCTAATTAAATTCAAAATTATTATTAATGTTTACATTATTTTGAATAGATCTTTTTAAAGAATCTGATGTATACTTTTTTTTTGCTCAAAATGTAGTAAGTCAAAGTGCGCTATTCTCAACTTGCGTCACTTGGATCCTAAGTGCGGAAATATAGCATGCATGTGGATCACTGGTAGAAGATAAACCTTGTTGTAGCACAGACATGTTAACACATTGCAATTCTATTCCTTCCTTGACGCTATATATTTAATAAGAACACGAGTTTCCAAATAATGCAACATGTTTACTCATCAACCGCAAGTATAACTACGGTATTTTTATACCATTCAGGAAACAAAGCAAACACGTTCTTTTATCGGTTAAGTTTTATTTGTTGTCTAATAGTACATCTTCAGATTTCTTCCTAATGGAAAAGCAGCGTTTGCATAATGTTATTAAGTTACATTTAAACCAAATTTATGTAGTTAGCATAAATTACTTGATCAATCGTTAATCTTCATATTTATGGTAAGAAGTCAACATGGACAGTCTACTTTATTTAAAACTAATCTGCGTTTTTAGGGCCGATTACTTAGGCCCTAAATCGTTAAAAAGCCTTATCTCACTAAATTTATCTTGTATTATTGTGATTATTAAGTTAGACGATTAGTACACGATACAGATATTCTCAATTACTACAAAATATTATGTAAAAATATTTAGTAACGCTAATCAACTATTATTTTCGTATTTTATTGCTAAAAAATATTCTTTTATACATTTATTAGGGTTGAATTTTAGGCCCTAACTTAATTATTTTCATTTATGTTATTATTTTTATGATCTACAATAAAAATATAGGTTAAAATATATATATATATATATATATTCTTTTTTTTTGTATATATGAGTATAAACCGTAGATTCAAAGTTATCATAATATAGGCATTATTTAATTTTGAACAATATCGCATCCTGCATTTTCTTTTGTTAAACTGTCTAATCGTATAGCAAACACGCGGTGACACTTTCACAGCGGTCACCGGTTATTAGGAGTATGAATTTGTATGGGAGTTCTAGGTCGAGTTGAAGTCTTACTTTGAAGTTGAAGTCTTTGTACTGAAGACAGCTAAACAGTAATTCCCAGGTGAGTCCTACTGCTGCTCTACAGTTTAGCGTTGATAATACTATTTTCCAGCAACCTATTTCGTCTTGCGTAAACAAAATAAAACATACCTAAATAATTATATAATTATTATTATTTTTTTTTTTAATAGTACATCGCGTTTAACAGCATTCCCGAACATTAAAGCGGTTCCGACTTAATTTTGAAATAGTTGTTCTCGTAATTTAAAAAAAAAAACATATTTTTGTTGATATAGATAGATCAACCTCCTGAGATGACCGTAGTGATTTTAAGCGCGTGATTGAAAGTGAAAATTATTCAAAATTAAATTTATTTACGCAAAAACTACATACATAGAGGCTGGGTTAAGTTAAGTTATTACGTTATATCAAATAACTAACGTTTGCTATTTACCACTGAGAAATGATGTGGTTATAAACACAGCTAATATTTATAGAGTTAAAATAATTATCCATACGCCCAAGTCCCTTGTAACGATTTCTGCAGCGATTCCTTCCCACGTGGGAAGTACTTATAGTATGGTATTAGTAATAATTAGAAAAAAGGCAGAGTTGAATAACAAATCTATATACTGTTATTTTATATCCATTTTGTTAACTTTACCAAACGTAATAAATTTACCAATGTAATTCTTACAACATAAATCCTTACCCAGTAGTTCCTTTTTAAGTATAGTCATAAACATTAATATTGAACTAAATTTGAAATACTTCTATTTCCACCTATGTATATTATTTAGTTTACACCAAATAATAGGTTGCTACAAATCGATTTCCATTATTATAAAAAAAAAACTATTATTATTATCTCCATAGTTTATTAAAGTATTTATGATTCATACTTTAACACTAAAATAAAATACTAGTTATTATACTAAAGTGTAATTATACTTTACTTCAACCGCCTATAAATAGTTTTCGGTTATAATAAAACTGAAAATTGGTTTATAACAACCTATTATTTTATGTGACCTAATATGCAAACATTGGTAAGGGTGTTGTAAGAATGACATTGAGATTATAGATTATGCTCTTAAGTTAGGCTAACAAGCAGAAAGATTTGTTATTACACAAGTGCTGCCAACATACCAAATTTCAAAAAAGGAACTTCATACATATAAAGACAGATAGAGGTTATTAAAAATAACAATAACAATTTAAAAAAATTTATAATCAATTTATATTTTTCACACAATTAATTTATACATTTAAAAATAAAACTTATTAAATCATAAATTCTATCGAACGGATTTGTGAGACACAGTTGATTTCTAGTTTGCCCGCCAAACTACATTCCCCTTCAATTATTGTCCTGAGCAACTGAAATAATGACAACATTCCAATACACACACATAAACACACTTAACACCATCATCTTCATTGATATAACAAACATTATTACATTATTTTTATGGGTAAGGTGGATTTGCTTTGTAATCATTTTTTTGCTAAATTTTTAAATAAAAAATGTAATATATAGGGTGATGATTTTAGAGGCGTGGTTTTCAAGAAGAGACAATACGCATATAATTTGATGTTATGGCTAAGAATTTAGTTTTATTACAAAGATAAGGGTTTGCCATTATGTTTTAAAAATGATTTCGGGTAAGTGGCCTCCGCGGCTGACTCGAACAAATTCCAGCCGAGAGGCCCAATTTTCAACCACTTTTTGCAGCAAGTTGGGCCGTATGTCAGCAATAACGCGCCGAATATTCTCTTCCAAAGCGTTAATCGTGTCCGGCTTATCTGCGTAGACAAGCGACTTCACATAACCCCACAAAAAATAGTCCAGCGGTGTTAAATCGCACGATCTTGGAGGCCACGCCACAGGCCCACGACGCGATTTTTACTTTACTTTAGAGTGATTTTAAAAAAATTTAGAGTGATTTTTTCTAAATTTGCACTATTTGCAAACGTTGTTCAGGAGTAAGTCTATTCATTATGAAATGGCAAACCAAACTGAGCATAAATCAAGTGACAGCTGTCAAAAACACCAACTACGAAAAAAGTAGTGCCAGATTGAAAACCGCGCCTCTAAAAAAAACACCCATAAGGAATTAATAAATATCTGCAAACAAATTAAAAATACAGAGTTTCTCTATTATCAATACCAGCTATAATTTGAACCTCAGTATGAAATAACCTATGCCATGCGCAAATGGCTACCTATAGAAATGCAATTTCATTGAACTGAAATACTTTCAATCGACTTTAACTCATATTAATTTCGATGGAACATTCAGTCGAATCAAAATGGCTACCACAACACGCTTCTCCCCGTCACATAATAAAAATACCAGAAAACCTTTGGACGTATTCTTGCAATTCGCAATTATGTAATTAATTAATCACACGTAAGTTGATCCAGAATAATTATACAGAACAAATAATATAACTCGTCACGACACGCGTCGACTTTCTGTGGTTGAACTAGGCGAGTGAAGTGTGACTCGAACTGTGGCGGGTCAACAGAGCACAACTGAATAACCGGTAAAGGTAAATCAGTGTTGTTTTTATATAATAAATATTAGACTCGTGTTTTGTAATGATTGCTAATAACATTGTTAAAATAAGCAAGTCGCCAGGATGGAATAGCTGAACTTTGTAATTTCACCTAATCTTTATTTTTATTGGAATTAGTACGTTCAGTAATAAATGAAATTATTAAGTCGTCATTACCTATCGAAAACAAAAAACAATAAACAAACTCATAACAAACCATTTGTGTAATAAAAACCAGATTTAAAAAAAAACATTCCGGCGCGAAACCGGCACAGGACAGCTAGTTTATTTTCAATAGTATAATGTTTTATTACACTACACTTCTCTCTCAAGTTATTCTATCGCAAACGAAACCTCGGTTGTTTTGAACATCATTTCTCATGAATCGTGATATTATTAAGAGCAGGCGGTTGACCAAGATGCTTAACATGCGAGACGACGCGAGCCGAATCTAACCTAATCAGTCACCAGCCGCCAAATTCTTACCGGTCGCGACCCACAAAACAAATATCAGTAAATCACAACCGTAGATTATCAAAATATATACATACAAGTAAAATGTATATAAAAAGAAATACACGCATAATAATAAAAAATATAATTTTATAATGTAATAATAAAAAATGAAGGGAAGATTACAAATCACCTCGTAATTGAATATGAAGCAATGCAATGAAATGAAAATCATATTAAAAAGGATGAATAATATATTTTTTTTAACTATTATGGCCTGTGCCCTCGCAGGCACTCCACACTAATATGCAACCTCCGCAGTTCTGACTGTTAGACGAGCGATGGTTGTTATCCGTAACTCAATGACCAATGCAGAACCCATCGCAAAAATTGCTCTCTAATAGTATATACAATTTTCGGTAACACATTGCAGTCGGCATGCGTATTTATCCGATATGACTCACTAAGATTAGGGTTCAAAAACAACGATAGGACATGTGTTACATCGAGGCCAGTTACTGGGAATGAGCCCGGGATTATATGTTTCTGCGCGGTCACCTGGATAAAATGTTATGAAGGGAATGAAGTAATGGTAAGTTGTGTTGTGTGTCTATAGGAGACCATTGGCGGTTTTAGTAAAAGCGTTTTGATTAAGGAATTAGTCGATAAAATAGGAAAAATGCTTGTTTAGGATGTTTTTCAATTTTTCTACACCGGGAAAGGGAATGAGTGCATTGTTATAGTGATTTCGAAATAATTCAACATGTATAATTCATCCATAAAATGACTTATAAGCTAATTTTTACAAAAATCATACGGTTATTTATAGATGCGTTTATGGTTTTTAATGGCCGTCATAAAATTACTGGTGGCATACTAATTATATGCTGTGTCAATACTGGAAATACCGTATGACTATATACAAAAATGCTTGCTAACCGGGTCTTTCGTCTCAGGACCAAATATTTAGACTCATATTGTAATGATTTAAGAAATTATGAGTCATATAATCAAAAAGTGTCTGTCGTATACTGAACAAAGAAAAGCGTCGCCTCGTAGTGTGGTAATGATCCGTTCGGATCATTAACTTTTTGAGCGGCTGACATAATGAACCATTCTATCATTCATTAGCTTTCTGACCAATTGAACCTTAAACTCATTACGTCGTGATGAAACGTCTTTAGTTGTTAAATTCCGACAAAAAATTTGAAAGTTTTACTTCGAATATTCTAAAAAAAAAAACAAACAAATAGACGATAAAATAAAAAGAAATATTGCTTTTATATTTATTATTTCTTCTGCAAATTTTATGTATATATATAATACAATATTAAAAAAGTAACTCCACTTGTACCTGCGGCACTTTTAGCATTTCGATGTGTGTTTTGGACCGCCATAGATGCGACAGTGGGTTAGTTTTTAGATCTGAATAGATAATAAAAAAATCATACATTGATATGTATCATAATATTCTTTCAAATTATCATAAATTTTAACACCATTTTCGATTTATGCGCGACTAGTAATTAAAACAAAACTGATATAATATTTCAATTTAATGATAATAACAATTATTTTATAGTTATTTTAATTATATGTGACACTGAAAATTCTTTTACATGTTTCTATTTGCGCCCCTATGGGTAAACACATCTATATGTGTTTGTATTAATTTTAACTGGCCAGCCATAAATAATACGTCATCAAGTTTCCAACTCGTATAATTTTGATATTCGAATATAATATTTGCGATTTCTATTGAACTGCCAAATGTTTTAATTATTATTACTAAAAAATTGTTGACTTTAATACCTAATAATTTAATGTAATACCTAATATCTATCTTTAATGTTATATATATCTATATTATTTTACCAGCCTCCTATGTGATCGAAACGGCTATGGTTGTTTTTCAAGAGCATCAAATCTACGCACAAAAATTCGCATTTGTCTATTCGAGTTGAAAGATGCAACGGACGGACTAAACGGCTAAAGGTCGGGATAATAGATTGCTATATTAGAATGTATATAGAAGCTAAAAACGATGTGAAGCAATCATTTATATTTTGGGTTTTATTTTGTTTGCAAATGATGGCCAAAAGCTCTTTAACATAGTCGGGTAAATTTTACCGTTTGGACGTTGTAAATTAATATTTCATTTGTAGGTTTTATTAACCATTTGTACTGAAGATTATTTTTTTCTTAATAAAGCAACGAATACAAACGAACCTATACGAGGCTCTCAATTTTGAAAGCAGCACTGATTATTTGAGTTTCAGGAGGCTGGATTCGTAATTTCTAAAGCGGCCAAAATTATAGTCTGAACTAGTACTAGTTGGTTAAACATACGCTTATTTCGAGCTTTGACTAAGAAGCTAACTCATTTTTCAGTATTGAGCAGTCAAACCTAGAAGTGATCGTGCGTCGGGAATGTAAGATTTTACAAACGGACTAGATCGACCAACTTGAATATTAGGCAGATTACAAAGTTGTTTGCCAAGTCTATAAAAAAAAATGTTTAAATCTATTTTTTCCCATCGTCTTGTCAACGATATTTTTTTCTAGTTAGATCTGGTCTCTTAAGTCGCTCATTTAAAATATTTATTACAATTAAATTAAATTTTAATTTTCATGATCAGTTGTATTTTAGAACAATTTTGTAGGATTACATTTTTTGTGCCTCAATAAATTAATTGCGCTCAGCTTCCTTACTCGATAAACGAGCAAAGCTATTAGCAATATTATAACAAACCTATCCGAAATTATAACAAAATATTTATTTAGTATACCGAGCAATTTAAGAGAAAATCCATAAAAACAATATAATTTTATTCAAGTATTTGCCTACATTCTCGTAGTTCATTCTACATAATTTAAAACTAAACTATGCACAAAATATATTATATACGCTGTCACGGTTGTTTTACTCGACCTTCGCCTTTCGACGTCGGCCGATCCCGCGTCGGGTCTCCGCTTCACCTCGGAGGGTCGCGACGAGGGTAGGACTCGCTTCGACGACCGTCCGCGTCGATTCCGCCTCGGGCGCGCTTTCTCCCGCCGTCTCGCGCTGCACACTCAATGGGTTCAACCGGTTCGCCGGAGACTCGGACCTCGAGGAGCGAACGGTGACTCGGTCGGGCCACCCTTCGGTTGTAGGATAGTCGTACAACTAAATCGGTGGACGTCGTGATGACGTCAGGGCGCCAGACGGGTGTCCCAAGCGACGTCACGCGCGCGCGCCTCGTCCCACTCGCGCGGCTACGGTGAACGTGGCGGAACCGCCACGGTGTTCGGCGGTCGTTCTCAGCTCGTCCCCGCTACGGCAAGTCCGGTTAGGCCAGACTGCAACTTATTACCTTGGCTGGGAAACTGGCTACTCCTCACTACTACGAGGTGAGTGTACTCAGACCGCCCGCTCTATCGTACGACCTCAGCGCGCCCTACCGGCGTCCGCCGCAATTTGTTACAAGCTTCACCGTCACCGGCTGCGCGGTGCACGGCGCAGGCGCCTATAATCGATAACGCCAACTTCACTACGTTGCCGCACCGGTGCTATGTTCGAACCGCATCGATCCGTCCTACGGTACACAATGTAAACAAAGAAATATGGCGACATTAATAATTATACTATCACTTCGGCCCAACTGGTACGATGACAACTGTCGACCACCCGTACAAATAAAGTGTAGCTTCACACAACAATATAAGTATACAATAATACAGCAAAATAATACAATAGTACAGCAAAATAACACAATAATACAGCAAAATAATACAATAATACCGCCTAGTGCGGCCGTCTGACGACTCAAAACGTCAAACTCCTGATTTAGACCGGCGGTCACACCGCCCTACAAATTAATTTGAACATTTGGCATCTTATTTAACAGGCTATTATAATCGACTTTCTCACAAAAGAAACTCCTAAATCTCAACTTCAATATACACATTTAATCGAACTAATTTCATCGAACTTCAGGCAGATATGGCACGGTTAACTACGTTATTCTTTAGTCATTATTCAATATTTACTTCAGGCATCTTACTTCAATCGGCTGACCTTTGACATTGCATTACTATACTCAAAATATTGAAAGGGGTTTCAACTACAAATATTCCTTAGAACTACAAATGTAAACATAAACATTATACTGGTTTTATGACACTGCAGAGAGAGTAGGATACATTAAGATTTCAAATCTGACCTCAACACTTCATCCTTGCTTCGGTCCTGTGTCCCACTCCTGTCAGACGAGCGCTGCTCACTCCAACTTCCAGTTGTCGCCAGATTCTGCTAGAATTCGCCAATCCTCGGGATCATCCTGGTCCCTGGGGCGTAAGACATAAGGAACGTCCTATTACGCTCAAAATCTATTGATCATCATCGCCGCTTCTTCTTTTTAAACTAATTCTTCGGCCTGTGCCTTGCTTTTAAAACTTCTGGGGAATGTTTAATTTGTTCACGTACTATCCAGACAATCTTTTATCATATTATTCTTCCTGGGGAGGAAATATCTACATCTTCTTTTTGCGCGGGGGAATAGGGTTATATTAGATCGAATAACGATCGCGACGATCACTCCTGTAATCTCATCGGGAGATATTATTCCCGGTTCCTGCCGTGAATTACGGCCCTCGCGTGCGAGCTACTTCTATATCATACAAAAATTACGCCGATCATAATCCCACGGAACTACGGTCAAATTTTGACTTCTTATTACAACCGATCACTGCCGTGCCGTTTAATTAATATTATAACGCCGGATTGACTCAATATCCGCCGATGGCCGATTCGTGCCCGCGTGCCACGAAAATTTTAGATTCACTTTCTCTTTCCAGAAACGACTGATCGCGCTCGCTTTAACGCACGTCATTTGCCTCCCCGGCCCGTGGCCGGGGGGCAGCCAAAAATAAATACTTTTCGTACTACATATTGCACTTTTGTAAAACAAATCCGATTTTTAATAAAAATTGACTCTTCGACAAAATCACCACGCCGACCTCCGTTCTCTCTCTTTCCTCCTCTCTCCTTTCACTCTCTTTCTCCTACTCTAACTCTAACTAGCTCTTTCTCATCTATCGCCTATTTTTATTCTCTTTCCGCGTCTGCTAGCGCGCTCTCGCGGCGGCGATCGCTCTCCCTTACCCGCGGTGCGGACGCGATCTTTATTCTCGTCTCTTTCGCACCTATCTCTCTCTCATTTCAGGGTGCCCACTCTTGAAAATCAATCCCCTTGTGGCGCGAATTACCGAGCGCTACAATGCCGGGGAGTAGGGACGTGATCTGCCCTCAGATCACACTTCTGAATTTCTTCCCACTATTAATCATAAAAAGACATAAGCATAACTTAATTACAAAATATTATAAAGTCGGCAATATCAGACAATATACTTAAACTTACTTATCTCCATTTAGAGAAATTTACACTTATTGCTCTAATTGGAGCATTACTTCTCAAGACACTTCTCATCATGTGAATCTTATTTAGATTTCACTAACTTTACAATAATTTAGTTATTCATACAGATTAACAATTTCATCAATTAACAACCAACAATAAAATCATCCCATGCTACATCGGCCTATCTTACGACATACTGTTCAAGGCTACCTCGCGAATGTTCGATAATTTTGTTTCTTATACTCTATCACTTTAACGGCTTTTTTTTAAATTTCACTTGCCGTGATCACTTTTCTCTTGCGCTTCGTGCGCAGCTTTGCACCAGCACTTCTTAGGGCTAAAGTTCAAATGTATAGCAATGTCTCCTCGAAGCCTACTCTTTAACATGTATCTTACTTCCTCAATGTCAAACCAGGTCTAGCCTCACCACATATTTATCCTCCTTCGACATATATTCAACATGAAACTTCTCAATTAAACTGTATTTCCTCTACTTTGACAATTTCCGATTCTTCTGAATCGTTCGCTTCTCAAAACCCAACTTCAATTTAACATTATTACTCAAATTATATGAATGCCTGTCATGGATCGTGCCCTTCCATGCTCAGTTGCATGGCTACATTTAAAATGGACCAATCGTCATTATTACTCTTCGCGCCTACATCTTTTCCCGACTATGCCTTCTCTTTGCCGTGCCATATCGCCTATCGAAGCTTCATCATTAACAATCTACTTTTCTACTTTACTCCAATAAAACTTCTTTTCTAAACAGAATAACACGCGGACTTTAGCTTCACATCATTTCACATAGTCTCCCGAACAATCAACTGAACAATTTACTCTTTGACTTTACTTATTTTGCTCTACTTAATCAATACTTCTAAGCCTGTTAGATTACTTAACATTGACGAAACCGTCGGGTATTACTAATTTTTAACTGCTCTCCTCACGAGCTAGCATCCGTTGAGCATCCCCTCTCTCATAAACCGAACCTCTTCTATATATCAATTAGTTTTCAAAATTCCGAACTCCTTCAAATAATCTCACTTCTATTCAGTACAACACGCGGATTTTAACTTCAAATTATTTCCATGACTCTCCAACAATAACCAACTCAAAACTTCACGCAGCGGACATACACATCCGGACCTGCTCCTCTAACCAAAACATCGGATATACTGTTGTGTAACTAAAGGGGGGAGTAACAAGATATCACTCCTGCTATTCAAGGGGGAACTCAGCTTCTGTACAGTGCTTTGCGTCATTTCTAACGCAAAACATACAATGGCAGGGAAATGTTTGTTAGTTCTATTCGAAAGATCTATTAGACACTACTTTGGCTGCATAGCGCAGATGAAGTAGAAAATACTTCCATACCGATGGACTTATTGGGTCGGTCTCATAGCCGCCGTGCCAACTTGGAAACGAAAGAATTTTATACTAAGGGCACAACCAACGCAAAATCTTAGATCACACTACTTTCTAGACAAAATGTAATTACTCAGACTGGCATCTATAACACCAGAAAGCGCCTGCATCAGGGCAAAGATGACAGCGGGCCTCATTGGACTGACAAGGATCAAGACGCAACGCCAGCGAGGAATCGCTTGCATCTTAAACTCAAAATGGGCTGTTTAATTGTTAGCAATCTCAGTAAGCTTCAAGAATTCTCTTTCTTCATTGTCACGATTACATCTTCGGTGTTCCTACTTTAAACGACATCAATTTGGAATGCGGGAACTGATTTAGATTTGAGGGACAAGCTGCATCAATATCTTGATAACCTACCTTTCATGACCGTATCATTCCTCCTCTTTCACACGGTCTTACCTCTTTCATCCCTTTCATACTAAGGACACCGAGACCATCGAAGAGCTCACCTCATTATAAACCAAAGAATCGTGTTCTACGCAGCACTTGATACTGCACAGATAGAGAACATAACTGGACATCTTGAATTTAACACCGTAGCTTACATTGACAACTTCTCATTCTAACTGCTAGTCAGCAATAAACATAAGTAGAATAGGGAACTAACGACATCACGTCATACAACGTGATCCAATCAGGATCGCAATGCTCGACTTCAAGACGAGGGTTTGGACTCACATGATCGCAAACAATAAGGACTGCATCCTCTTTAACTTAACAATCGCAAACATAGAAACCGGTGTGTAATGTGTAAGTGTAACTGGGTAAGTGTAAATATATAAATAGGCAATGGACCAACCGTCCATGCTCAGAAATACTAGTAATTCAAATGACCGACTCAAGGAATGGTCGCTACTCCAAAACACTCGAATCGTCACCGATTGTGTAACGTATTGTTTTTACCTGCTCTATTGGCAGGGTTGTAAGGGTCCGTCGGCCCTTCAGCACATATTCATCAATATGGCAGTGTAGGGGGGTGTGGGGTGTGATGATAGGGAAACTCCTAATAACTCGCGCAACCGCGCTCTAGCAACAATACATCAAAAACTCGCGCCAACTGCGCCCAATAAACCAACAAAAACTCGCTCATATGGCGTACTCCAAACCAACTGCATCAATACTACCGCGTACAACAAGAGAGAGTGTCACCGTAGCTCTTTCACTAGCTACCTCAATATATTATTAGTAAAGTGTAAAAGTGTAGTAAATAAGTTTTAGGTTTGCGTCTGATTGGGGGTAAACAACGTAGCGAACTGTCGACTGCTGAGATCGTCGACGGGAAATATAAGAACTCAGAAACACAACAGTACTAACCTAACGGCTTTAGCCGGGTTAGTAGGGATAAAAAAAAATAAAAAAAATTTAACTACACGGATGCTCAACTTCAAAATGCGTATTGCACAAAACAACAAGGCAACAAACGACGTCGACTACAACTGATTTACTTTACTGACCGACCTCAAGATACTCAACAATACTCAATATATCTTCATATTTTACTGGAAAACAAAACAACGAAATACATGTGCCACAAATCAATTTCATACAGCTTATTCTGGGCTTACCTCTGTTCTTCGATACACGAGTATACGACAGTAAGTTTCTTTTTCACACGACTAACCAGCCTTGAGGATATCTTTAATATGATGGACCCCTTTGCTTTTCCCATTTAAGTCTTCCAGCTCATATGCTACTGCGGATTTCTTGGCAGACACTCTGCATTTCACAAACCGTGGAGCCAGCTTAGCTGAAAAGAATTCCGCCTTCTTCGATTGAATGTGGTTTTTGACCCACACCGTGTCTCCAAGGGAAAATACCACTCGCTTGCGACGCAAATTATACCTTTCGGCATTCTTCTGAAACGACTCCAGCATGCGCTGTTGTACCAAGTTGTAGGTTTCGGCTAACGTCTCAAGTCCAGCACTATGAGCCAACGGTTCATCTACTTTCAAGTCAGATGGATTCGAGGGAATGAAGTTGAGAATTTTATGAAACCTTCCGTCCACAATTACATTTCTTCCGTACATTAAATACGATGGCGTAAATCCAGTCACTAAATTTTCAGTGTTATTAAGGGCATGCTGCACCAGGGGCAGATGCTTATCCCACGTGCGTTGGTCATCTTTCACTAGAATAGCCAAGGACGTCTCCACGACCTGGTTATACCTTTCCACAGTGTTCGACTGAGGGGCATACACACATGAATAGAACAGCTTGGGGACTTTATACTTCTCTGCAAACTCTTTAAATTTGTTAGACGTAAAATATTTCGCGTTATCCAAAATCAATACTGCCGGGGTTCCAAACAGTAGGAACACGTCATGCTCCAAAGCGCGAATTATGTGATCCGAAGTGCTTTTCTTAAGGGGGAACAACCAACAGAATTTCGTGAAAACATCTACAACAGATAAAATAAAAATGTTTTGTCCTTTTGTCCGGGGTAGTGGACCAATCAAATCTATACTTAACGTATGAAGCGGACGGTCGACCAATTTCGGTCGCGTCATAAATCCTTGAGGGGCTCCTGTACTTATTTTGTGTGCTTTACACACGTCACATCCATGAATGTAATCATTTACGTCTTCAGTCAGATTTGGCCAATAATATACCTCTTTTATTTTTCTAGCAGTCTTGCGAACTCCTAAGTGAACTGCGAATTGTCCTTCATGATGATCAGATATAATTCCTCTCCTTTCTTCGTGGGGTACCACTACTTTCCACGGGTTAGTGTTTAACTCTCCCGGTCTGGGGGTGATATACTTAAACAACTTATCGTCAGCTAAACAATATCCTTCAGCGGCCTCACGGCACGACTTAACTCTCTCCACCAGCTTCTCATACCATTTGTCGGTACTGCTCTGGTCTCGGGCATCAATCTGTGCGCATTGCATCCGAGATAATGCATCAGCGACAACATTTAGGGAACCTTTCCGGTGTACAATCTGCATATCATATTGTGACAGTAACGTGCTCCACCGAGCGAGTCGTCCTGACGGACTCTCCAGCGAAGTTAACCATTTTAAACTTGCATGATCCGTGTAAACTGTAAAGTGCGTACCTTCCAGGTACGGTCGAAAATGATGAATGGCTTTTACCATTGCCAGTAGCTCTCTCTCCGTAACGGTATAATTCTTCTCCGCAGGACTCAAAATTTTAGAAAAATATGCAATCGGATGTTCTTCACTATCTTCATCAGATACTTGAGTAAGAACGGCACCAACAGCAATGTCACTCGCGTCACAATGCAAATTAAATTCTTTCGAATAATCTGGACATGTAATTATAGGGGCTTGTGTTAACGCCTCCTTCAGATGCTCGAACGCCTTCTGAGCTTCTTCATCCCAGCAGAACTCCTTCTTCACTCCACGTTTTCCACCGGTTAACTTACACAAGGGTGTAGCTATCTGGGAAAAATCTTTAATCTCCTGCGCCTTAATTACGGGGTCCAAAATCTGCTCTCCTCTCTTCACGATGAATAGGCGGCTCCAAAACCGATACGGCTGGGCGTCTGTTATGTAGGGGGTGTCTATGAGTGTAACTATTAGGTCCTCTTGCATAATTGCGGGTATGATTCGTATTCCTTGCATCTTGCGTAAATGTACTTACGTTTACGTTATATTGTTCATAATTCTTGGCTAATTGCAACAAATGAGAAATATTGTTAATTAAATGGCTTCCAAGTAACGACTGATATTGCGTTGAAACATTCATTTTTATTATCTCCAAAAGTACTTCCTCCGGAATCTTGCGATCCAAATGATTGTTGATAGACCTCACGTCCGTTACAAAATCATCCATATTCTGTCCAGGCTTCTGTTTAGTATTCCTTAAGGCCGCTTCCATGCGCACCTGATAATTCAAGGGTTCAAATTTGTGAATAAGCATAGCGCGAAGCTGTCTCCAACCATCTACTGATCCTCTTACGGTACGGTACCACTTCAGGGCTCCTCCTTGTAACAACTCAGTGAAACAATTCACGATAGATCCTAACCTCACTTGGCGCGATCTAGCCATGTCCTCCACATTGTCCAAAAATTCAAGTACCGAAGTACTGCCATCAAAACGTAAATTCCACCGATGTACGTTAGGATTAAAACGACGTCCAGTGTCTCTCACCTCATCCTCAGAATCGCAATCTCCATCTGTCTCCAACTGAACTCGCTCCAATCTTCTTCTGACTCTTGGATTCGAAACCGGTAACATGTACTCCGTATCTGTACCAACAGTGTCATGTACTTCAAGTCTTCTCCCTACCGCCGGGGCATTAGCGTCAGCTTTGTGAACTGGGTTCACGGGTGTATAATGGGGCTCCATATTAGGCAAATTCATCGCTGCAGCAAAACCTTGCTCCTTCATCTCGGTCTCCATCTCCGCGTCAGTTCCTACGTCCATAGCCTTATCTTTGGGTAGCAAAGAGTCCTTTTTAAGATCCCTATTAATTTTCCTCAAGTCCCGGTCAGACATGATTAAGAAATAACTACTTACTCCGCCGTATACTGCGCTCCTCGAACACTATCGGCCAGGGCTGCGAACAAAACAACAAACAACAACACCGAAAAATATGAAACTGCACTTGTACGGGATGGTCAGGTACCAGCCGGCCACTCGACTCAACAACTTCTAACAAACAAAGGGGAAAAAAAAATAAAAAATTGAACTACTTAATACTCAATGTTGCTCTCTATAATTGAAGGGACCTCCTCGACAACAAATTACGCTTCTCGAATTTAAACAATTTTAGGGAAACCCACGTTTACTGAACGAACGCCCCACGCTCACTAAAGAAAAAGCTCCACATTTACTACAGAGAAAGCTCCACGTTTACTACAGAAAAAGCTACACGTTTACTAAAAAGAACGCTCCACGTTTACTACAAAGAACGCCCCACGTTGGGCGCCAAATGTCACGGTTGTTTTACTCGACCTTCGCCTTTCGACGTCGGCCGATCCCGCGTCGGGTCTCCGCTTCACCTCGGAGGGTCGCGACGAGGGTAGGACTCGCTTCGACGACCGTCCGCGTCGATTCCGCCTCGGGCGCGCTTTCTCCCGCCGTCTCGCGCTGCACACTCAATGGGTTCAACCGGTTCGCCGGAGACTCGGACCTCGAGGAGCGAACGGTGACTCGGTCGGGCCACCCTTCGGTTGTAGGATAGTCGTACAACTAAATCGGTGGACGTCGTGATGACGTCAGGGCGCCAGACGGGTGTCCCAAGCGACGTCACGCGCGCGCGCCTCGTCCCACTCGCGCGGCTACGGTGAACGTGGCGGAACCGCCACGGTGTTCGGCGGTCGTTCTCAGCTCGTCCCCGCTACGGCAAGTCCGGTTAGGCCAGACTGCAACTTATTACCTTGGCTGGGAAACTGGCTACTCCTCACTACTACGAGGACGCAATCGTGGAGCTGAAGGGGCTGCTCGGGATCTCAGGGGGTGGGGGTTGACGCTCCACGACGCATTATAGCCCCGTGTCCTTTACCGGTGCGCCTTCCCCGCCAGTAGGGACGACGCCGGCTTCCTCACCATCAAATCAAATTTCAAGGGGTGGGGGGAATCTACCTTAAAGTAGGAACACGGTTTGATACTAAACAACTGATCTTTATTTAATCACGGTGAAGAAATTTACAATTTGTTACATTATTTTGAACTTCAAATCTCCTATATCAAATACCATACACGGCGGCAGATGTCGCCCTATAATATCGTGATAATATTTATCAACATATGCTAGACAGAGTCAAATGACAATCTCGACGGTATAACGCCGTCAATTCTAAACAAATATAAACGAGAGAGCAGAAAATATAATACACGGCGATAATATTCCTCTACAATCACCAGACATAGTCAAATGACATTCTGACGGAACAACTCCGTCACTTCTAACCGATTATAAAAGAAAAGGTAAAAAATATAATTCTGATAATTCAATTCCTATACAACATGCACGGCATCGTTGCAGCTCGAAACGTTCCTAGGCGATCGATGATGCTTCCGTACAACCGTAGTGAAGTATGCTATGACGTAAAAATATTTAATTTACGTGATTTTAATTCTCGTTCTTTAATATAAACTAATTACCATAATGCGCTAGTAATATTGTAAAAGGTTGTAGTCACCAAAATATAATGACAGTTAATTACTATATAAAATAGTTTTCATTGTAACCTAATTCTAATATAGCGTAATGACAGGCGGCTGTCACCCGCTAATGTCAACAATGCAAAATGTAAACAAACAATGGCCGCCGATTGCGGACCGCCCGCTCTATCGTACGACCTCAGCGCGCCCTACCGGCGTCCGCCGCAATTTGTTACAAGCTTCACCGTCACCGGCTGCGCGGTGCACGGCGCAGGCGCCTATAATCGATAACGCCAACTTCACTACGTTGCCGCACCGGTGCTATGTTCGAACCGCATCGATCCGTCCTACGGTACACAATGTAAACAAAGAAATATGGCGACATTAATAATTATACTATCACTTCGGCCCAACTGGTACGATGACAACTGTCGACCACCCGTACAAATAAAGTGTAGCTTCACACAACAATATAAGTATACAATAATACAGCAAAATAATACAATAGTACAGCAAAATAACACAATAATACAGCAAAATAATACAATAATACCGCCTAGTGCGGCCGTCTGACGACTCAAAACGTCAAACTCCTGATTTAGACCGGCGGTCACACCGCCCTACAAATTAATTTGAACATTTGGCATCTTATTTAACAGGCTATTATAATCGACTTTCTCACAAAAGAAACTCCTAAATCTCAACTTCAATATACACATTTAATCGAACTAATTTCATCGAACTTCAGGCAGATATGGCACGGTTAACTACGTTATTCTTTAGTCATTATTCAATATTTACTTCAGGCATCTTACTTCAATCGGCTGACCTTTGACATTGCATTACTATACTCAAAATATTGAAAGGGGTTTCAACTACAAATATTCCTTAGAACTACAAATGTAAACATAAACATTATACTGGTTTTATGACACTGCAGAGAGAGTAGGATACATTAAGATTTCAAATCTGACCTCAACACTTCATCCTTGCTTCGGTCCTGTGTCCCACTCCTGTCAGACGAGCGCTGCTCACTCCAACTTCCAGTTGTCGCCAGATTCTGCTAGAATTCGCCAATCCTCGGGATCATCCTGGTCCCTGGGGCGTAAGACATAAGGAACGTCCTATTACGCTCAAAATCTATTGATCATCATCGCCGCTTCTTCTTTTTAAACTAATTCTTCGGCCTGTGCCTTGCTTTTAAAACTTCTGGGGAATGTTTAATTTGTTCACGTACTATCCAGACAATCTTTTATCATATTATTCTTCCTGGGGAGGAAATATCTACATCTTCTTTTTGCGCGGGGGAATAGGGTTATATTAGATCGAATAACGATCGCGACGATCACTCCTGTAATCTCATCGGGAGATATTATTCCCGGTTCCTGCCGTGAATTACGGCCCTCGCGTGCGAGCTACTTCTATATCATACAAAAATTACGCCGATCATAATCCCACGGAACTACGGTCAAATTTTGACTTCTTATTACAACCGATCACTGCCGTGCCGTTTAATTAATATTATAACGCCGGATTGACTCAATATCCGCCGATGGCCGATTCGTGCCCGCGTGCCACGAAAATTTTAGATTCACTTTCTCTTTCCAGAAACGACTGATCGCGCTCGCTTTAACGCACGTCATTTGCCTCCCCGGCCCGTGGCCGGGGGGCAGCCAAAAATAAATACTTTTCGTACTACATATTGCACTTTTGTAAAACAAATCCGATTTTTAATAAAAATTGACTCTTCGACAAAATCACCACGCCGACCTCCGTTCTCTCTCTTTCCTCCTCTCTCCTTTCACTCTCTTTCTCCTACTCTAACTCTAACTAGCTCTTTCTCATCTATCGCCTATTTTTATTCTCTTTCCGCGTCTGCTAGCGCGCTCTCGCGGCGGCGATCGCTCTCCCTTACCCGCGGTGCGGACGCGATCTTTATTCTCGTCTCTTTCGCACCTATCTCTCTCTCATTTCAGGGTGCCCACTCTTGAAAATCAATCCCCTTGTGGCGCGAATTACCGAGCGCTACAACGCGAAGGGAAAACGTAGGATTTCTTTTTCAGAATATTTCGCGAACGGAAGAGTGTAAGTATTGACATACGAGTAGTTAAAGTATAAACTTTAACACTCCTCCATATAAATGGAGGAGTGCGAAAAGTTAAAATTATCTGTAATATGTGTTATAAATACATTAAATTTATTCAAATAAATAATAATAAATTAATATTGAAACTGACAGATTGACTTAATGAGTTACGAGGTGTGAATTTTGTGTGTTTTCAAACGTCCTTTTTCAATAATCTGTCAATGTCGATAAAGTAATGTCAAGGCAAAACAGCATAATTATTAGGTTAAAAATAATTGAGTACATTTTCTTATATAAATTAAACTCTGTAAAATCTTAGTTTCAGTAATTTAATTTTACATGTTACTTTTTTAATTTCAGTAGTTTCATTTTTTTTAACATCCAGATATTCGCACCTATTGTCCATTATGCCTCCACGTACTCGTAGAACTAACGCGAGACACAAAGAAGAAGGAATATATATTCGCGTGAAAGTCAAAATGATAATAGGCCAAATGCAAATTTAAATAGTGAAATTACAAGAAAAAACGTATTTTTTGTTATTTTTTATTGCCCTACTGACCAGGTATAATTAAAAATCGATACAAAATAAAAAACAATTGAAAATATGCGCCTCGTATTGTTTCATTAAATCATAATAACTGGGCGGCTAAAAAATAAAATATGTCCATTAAACTTAAATTAGTTTCAAAGTAAATTTAATGATTCAAAAATTCTGTGTAAACGATGTTTTTTGTAAAAATTCTTTCATCATTTGCTAACTGCCCTTGACCATTATATTCAGAAATATAAAATCTCAAACCATCGAATGATCCAACTCTACTTGCTGCGATGTATAATTGACCATGTGTAAAAACTGGCTGTCTCAATAAAATTGCAATTTTTTCGAATGTTTGTCCTTGAGACTTATTTATTGTCATCGCAAATGCAGATATAATTGGAAATTGAGTTCTTTGAAAGTTAAATGGTAAGATTTTACCGGAATATGTTAAATTTATGCGTGGAATCAAAATTCTCTTATTGCATAATTAATGCCCAATCTTGTTCCATTGATTAATGCTTCCTTTGTATTTAAGTTTATAATTAGTAAAACTATGCAATTAACTTTCAATACTATCTTATGTGGTGATAAACCACTTATAGTCAAAGAATTCAAAAACTCTGTTGGATCGTTATCGATTTCATTGTCGTCATCACAAATCATTTTATCGTAGCTATGATATGTTTTCTGATCACCTGGTATTCGATTAAGTATATCAGTATTAATAAAAGTACAATCATCATTTTTAGGTGACTGATTTTTAGGTGAAAATAACTGATTTTAATATATAATCTGAGAGTATGTTTTCGAAAGTATTTCCATACAACTCATTACTCATATTATTCTAACCTCCTATTAATTGCTGAGGTATTTCAATAATATTTTCACCAAACTGTATGAATTGTGGGGCTTCATCATAAGCAATATTTTTTTAATTATTCGACAAATTCTATTTCAATTGATAAGGATCTCATATTTTGAGTAAACGTTACTTTTTGAGAATAAACAAATTTATGCCAACTTGTGACACAATTTTCAATTAAAGTTATACGTGGTCCATGTGGGACAACTGGTAAGAATTGCCGAAAATCACCGCAAAGGAGTATCGTTTTCCCTCCAAATGGTTTATGTTTTTGATTTTCATCGCATAGATCCTGCAATAATCTATCTATGATAACACTTGCAGTGGGCACATAGGAATTTCATTAATGATGATAAATTTATGTAACATCCATATTCGCTACAGAATTTTCCAAAATAAGTATAGGCAATTTAAACATATTGTGTAAATTTCTACCTCCAAGTAATAAAGTTGAAGCTATGCCACTGAACGCTGTTGCAATGCAACGAAGATTAAGCGAATTTAATTTGTGAATGCTGTTTGGGCGAATATTTTTCCACAACCTGCATGAGCGGTTGTGGAACCTGTCGAGGCAACTACCGCGCACTAATACCATTATCACGCCTTCTGTATAATGGATATCCATTTAATGATTCACCTGTTAATTCAATAAATCGTCTTGGATAACCTTTTGTGAATTTTCATCTCTCATACATACAGAATTTGGATTAAGCACCACACCATGGACCATGCATCATGTGTTTTACAACATATTCATGTAATGTTGGATGTGTTTGAATATTACGAATCTCCGCAGATACAACTTTGTCAATATCGGTAGCGTCAGCAATGTTATCTTGCTCGTTTAAAGAGAGTAAAATGTGAGCATGAGGTAATCCCCTCTTTTGAAACTCAATTGTATAAATAAGTGCTTTAACTTTACCGAAGATGTTTTTTTTTGTGTAAGGCCCTCAATTAATGCTTTCAGTTTGGACTTGAATACACGCACAACAATATCAGGTCTATTCTAATATTACAAACTATTTCAGGCTAACTTGGGTTACAAGTCATTGTAATAATCAAAGAAGGCTTTCCGAAATGTAGTAGAATTGATATCGTATCTAAAGAAATCTGATAACTACATATTTCTTAGAGATCCATTGAATGAAGATGGTAAAATTACTCTACGGCCAACATTATTGGCATTGGGATTCAATTGTAAATAATGTGTTAAATTGTTGTAAACTTCAGACTTTTTTGGTTTTATCGAATGAAATGTAACCTAGTGCCCACATACATATCAACTATCCACCGCAGAAATAATTTTTGTAATTGGTGAAGTTAGATGTAGTTGGTACATTATTAGAAATATTGATATGCCACCCAGTATCACCATGTGGAAAAAGCAATAAATACGCTAAAGGGTCCAATGATGAATCCAAAACAGAGTTATTTTTAATGGTACCATTAACTTTTGCAAACGAAACCATATTTCGTTCAAAAGGTGGCCCACCATCAACTGTATTAAATATTACTGCTACATCAGTTTGAACTGCATAAAAGTCCTTTTGATGAAATTACTGAAATTAAAAAAGGTAACATATAAAATACAATTACTGAAACTAAAATTAAATAGGGTTTAATTAAAATAATAACATGCTCACTTTTTTTTAACTTAACGATTATGCTTTATTGTCTAGACATTACTTTATTGACATTGACAGGTTATTGAAAAAGGAACATTTGAATTCACAGTCTATCTGTCATTTAGTATGAACGTTTTATTTTATTAAATTTAATGTATTTATAATACGTACTACAGATAAATTTATCTCTTCGCAATCTTTCTCCATTTAAACTCTCATTCTCCTTCGTAAGCGCGATATGCGATATGCGCGGAATCCGAAGTTTTCCCTTCACGTATTAATATATAGATTATGCATACTTGATAAAAGGGTAACTCATTTAAATATTTCTTAGAAACTAATTTAATACATGTATATATACAATATAATATATATATATAATATTTTGCACTATTTATTATATGTATTATGTTGTATTTATGATATTTATCCTATGATCCTTTTTGTAATTACTAACGTCTCACGTACGTAATAAGTATTGTATTTTTTCTGCAACCTTTTTCTGGCCGCTCTTAGAACAGGTTTGTTTAACCTAGTTAGAGTAGCCATGTTACTTTAGAGCAATAATAAATGACTAGTGTTTAATTTGTCTATATTATAATAATTTAATTCCTTTTTCAGTGTTACCATATCATTTATTGTTGTGACTTCATATTGTACCATAATGAATAAATAAATAAATAGATTGTGTATGCATTGGATTCAGATATATTGCTGTAGTCATGTTTGTCCGTACAAATGATTCAACTCAAAAACAGTTATAAAAAACCAAGGTTTGACGTTGTTTATTGCTTCGTAAGTAAGTAAAGAAAAAGGACCCATATTGTTCGTGTGTGACCGAGGTCATTGTAATTATTTGCGTCCATAAAAAAAAAACGTTATTACATTTTGATCGAGGCTAATCGCCTCTCTAAAGCAACCGCACAAAATTATTAAAACCGATTTAAAATTTAGTATTTTAAAATTTAGTAAATTTAGTTTATTTTCAATAAACATAGCGTCTACTCAACACGTCTTCGAATCATTTCTCGGGGGCCTCCGGCAAATATTTCTGCGATATTGGCAAAAGCGTTAGTTAACGACCCGCTGAGTTGGGCGGGAGTGGTTATGGTGGGGGGGTGGGGGGAGTGCGCGATACTTACGCACGGCGAAAGCGACTCGTTTGAAATTTGTCGTGATGCAACACAGCGTGCGTACTATTTGCTTGTATTATTCTTATTATGTCGACCGCAACATGAGCGCGTTGTTTTACATAGCGGATAGAATCTTTCGGTGCTGACAATTTGGTCAGAATTTTTAACCATTTCCTATATGAAAATTAGTTTTTTTTATATCAGCCTGAAATTAGCCACACGTTTCCCGGAAAATAACATACGTACTGCGTACATTTTTATAAATTTATTTTTGTTTGTATATTATTTGTAAAAAAACCTCTTCTCGAACCAAAGAATATATTATTTTCTTTTTTGATATATTTTTAATTGACAATTCAAGATAGATGCTCGGAAGATTCACCGTTAGATTCATTGGCCCTTTCTATTTTTGGTCATAAGCGGTAAAAATCAAAATAAAAAATAATGAGGTCATCATTGAAATAAACGATAACGACGAAGTATTTTAAAGTATATGGTTTGACGGTTATCAAAATTATTTTTCGTCCATTCAAAATTCATCCAACCTGAATTTAAATAGATAAATGATTCAATCCTAAAAAAGATTAAAGATTAATCTTATATGAATAATTTTATTGTATATATAACATTTTCTCATATAAATAAATATCCATAGATGAAACAGCCACCAGTAGTTAAAATAACAATGAATAATAAACACATTCGATGTTCACACAAGGGAGAAGATGGTTTCTTGCTACAAACCACATTGCTATGCATAAAGACTACTTGGTAAAGGTACTATAAAATTTAACGGTTGGTTTTTAAAACCAACACATTAGTATAAAATTAATCTTCTGTTATATCAAACCACTATCTAAAATACTATATATTTAATGGCAATTCATAGTTTCTGCGATTGAGGGAGGGTGGGAAGGTTGTAGGGGCAAGGAAGGTTTTTAAAATCAAGGTTTAAAGTTGCTGGAAATTAACACCAGAGCGCTTTAATAAAATTGTGAATTTGGCGATGAATTATTTTCGCATATTTTATACAATTTTCTCTGTATACAAATTGGTCCAAAAAAACTATCGTTTTTTGGTCCGACGTGCGCAATATTTAGCTGGCAATGTTTGTGTGTCGGTTTAATCAAATCTTGCAGAACTGAATTAGAACTCTCATCCTGCGGAGTTGAAATTTAACAAGTATTCCAGTTCGATGATAATGCATTTTTATAGTAAGCATGACTTGATTCTACACCCAGGATCAAGTCAAGTCCACCAAGCCTACTTTTGCTATGGATATGTTGTTTAGGTTGAGTGCGCGCGCGCAGCCGGACCGGTCGGAAAAGTGCATAACACAGCGCATAGCGGTCGATTGCACTGCTTCGTGACGCGCAGCGCTTTCGAGTGCGCACGGCTACGAGTATCACTTTCGCCTACCGAAGCGGAATCGATGCGGGCAAAATTCGCGGAGAACATTTCTACTTTGGTTGACATAATTGCATGTGCGCTTAAAAAAAAAAAAGAAACCTAGCAATATAGTAATTTTAGTAGGTACGCATTTCGCTATCAGTAACAAGCGTGGGTACATAGTATTTGGTCAGCTGACTTCAAAAATCTACAAACGTCATCTTATAAGATAACTGTCGAAACCAAAATAAACAGTTTTTTACTTAACAAAAATAATGATCTGGCTAACGGAAAACCGATGAAAACGATATTAGGTAACTTTCCATCGTATTCCAGATCAAACTATTCTTTAAATCGAAGTCTAAATATATGTTTATTTTCGATGCGCTATTATGGCGTATCGCCCGCGACGGAGGGGTTATTTTGATTTATTTTTTTTTATCTTTTGCAAACTTCTTTGCAGTATAACGTTTGTCTCGTAGAAGCTACGACGCTCGTTTTAATTGAAATCTAAAGCTTTTGTTACGTAAAGTTATATAGAATTGAATTTAAAAATACAATGCCAGACAAAAATACAAATCTTATTTGATTAAAAAGACCATCTCACCTGCAATCCATGAACCTACCGATGACACCCATGAACCTACTACATATGCAAAAACTACAAACGCAACAAGTCGTGGCTCAACAACTACTCATCAAAAGCCCTTATCCCTCGACCGTGCATCGCTTCCTCCTTTTTTCTGTGATATATCCAAACGCATATTATAATAATCTTAATCATAATATAATAATAATATAGTTATAATAATAACTTGATCATAATAATGTAATCATTTTTACGGACTAGAAATTGGGTAATTTAAATCTTGTGTTCCTTGTACTTAAATGGTTTCATATTATTTATTTATCGAATATATAATATGCTAAGCTCTTTATTGTTAATGTTGAATCCAATCCAATAACAAAAAAATAAATTTCTCATTCATTCTTTCTTTCTAATTAAATATCTTTAAAGTTTTAATTTTGTAAAACGTGTTTTAGAAGCGTCTTTAAGACATTATTTTTGATAGCCTCAGGGTACCAAAGCCACTCTTGTTTTTGATAATGTAGTAAGATATCCATAAGTCACCGGATATCCGTTTCATCTTTAGATACGATACCCTTTATTAGAGTCATATTAAATGTTTTATTTTACGCATATCTCAATCAAAAATAAAAAAAATCTTTACTTAAAATTTGCATTGTTCGGTAGTGTATTATTAATAATTTTATAAGTAATCATTTTAAAGAAAAAACGATACTAATATTTTTTATAGGTAACTTATAAGTAGGTTACATTAATATTATAAATGACTGCTTGTGTTAATTACCCTCTCGTCTAATCTCCGCTAGGAACTCATGTTGGTGATGTAGTGAAAAGGGCTCACAGACAATTAGGGTCTGTTATGCGAAGTCTTAAAGGTGCAGATTTTAAAGCTCGAGCATTGGCATATAAAACGTTGGTTCGTCCTACCCTTAAATACTGCTCATGAGTATGGGATCCTCACAGCCAATGTCTTAAAGACGAATTAGAGCAGTTCAGAGAGAAGCAAGCCGGCATGTCTTTAGGCGTTTTAGTTGATATGATAGTCCATCTGAATTAATTTCAACTCTTAATTGGGAGCCACTAAGTAGAAGGCGTTTTGAATTTAGATTGACTAGTTTATATAAAACTGTGAGGAATGAGCCTGCCTGGTTTGCTTTAAGATCCCAACTCTCTAAGAATACTGTCAGACTTTTATATAAGTAATGTAAACCAAAGCAACGCAAAATGCATTTTTATAAAACTCAGCGCTGGGTTTAAACCGATATCCTGCGCTCTCATCAAGTACAGGACCTCTTTAGAACCTTTATAAATATTATGCTATTCAGCACTTTATCAAAAAATTAAAAAAATATTCAACATTTTTCAATATTGTCAAAGATTGTGTCATTTATCTTTTCAGGCGATTTGCCGCTATTAAAAAACAATCATCAAATATAAGTCAAATAACTTTACAACTCAATTATACAATTATATAAATAATACGCACACTAATCATGTGCTTGTAACAAAAATATTTTGTAACTGAAATATATCTCAAAGTGCGTCGCGCTTTTATCGATCATTTTTTCCGCCCTGATCGTCGTACCCGTAGGTCGATATTTTTGCGTTTATTGGTGGGCGCTTAGAGAGGCACAATTACAGGTTTTTCTATTGGTTAACCGTGGATGTTTGACAACCCTATTTTTCTATCTCCCTCTAAGAAACGGACGGTTTCTTTCCATTTATTTATGATTTGACACCGCTTACGTCTATCCTACATAAAGATGTTTATTATTATTCTTTTACGGACTCATATTATTTTCTTCATATAATCTTTTAGATGCCTTTTTGTCTGTTTTTATAGTCTTTTTGATATATTGTTGAATATTTTTTTAGCAAATAAACATTTCTTCTCCTAAAATGACCCGTTATTACACTCTACTTATGATTACGCCATACTCTAATAAAATTATATTGATCCAATTAACTGAACCTAGTGTTATACCTACTTATAAGTATAGAAATTAATACCGTATACGAACTTTCATTCTTGAGTGTTAATTAATATTGTTGCAAACTAACTTTTAGATATTAGTCACATCTAAAATTACCACATTAATTATCATACGTTTCTATCATACCTAAATGCTCTGCGACAACTTAGCACAATAGCTACTTATCACATGATCACAGCATTTAAAACTTTCAACTGTTAATTGAGGGCATTAATTAATCAGTATTTAATTAAATGACTAAAGTTATATAGGGTGATGATTTTAGAGGCGTGGTTTTCAAGAAGAGATAAAACGCATATAATTTGATGTTATGGCTAAGAATTTAGTTTTATTATAAAGATAAGGGTTTGCCATTAGGTTTTAAAAATGATTTCGGGTAAGTGGCGGCCGCGGCTGACTCGAACAAATTCCAGCCGAGAGGCCCAATTTTCAACCACTTTTTGCAGCAAGTTGGGTATGTCAGCAATAACGCGCCGAATATTCTCTTCCAAGGCGTTAATCGTGTCCGGCTTATCTGCGTAGACAAGCGACTTCACATAACCCCACAAAAAATAGTCCAGCGGTGTTAAATCGCACGATCTTGGAGGCCACGCCACAGGCCATTTTTATAAAATAGATATTACATTCCTCATCGTAATGACAAAATTATATCTTGGGAATGAATATTAATTCCTTCACAGCTTATAGATAGGTATGAAACGCAGTTCTATAACTTTCAAGATTTATAGGTCTTTAGGAAGGGTTTGGGGGGGAGGGACTTGACCGATCGTGGTTATAAAGCAATAAAGCAATCGATCTTTTTTGGTCTAAAAGAGTTACTTTTTAAAGATATTTTAACTCGACTATTTACCCGTAGACGATTTACCGATAGATGCTAGTGAGACGATCTCTCTGTACTCGTATAGCTAAAAATAAATTACAGTAGTTACAGCTTTGTTTCATTAAAAATAAGTTTTATATTTTTTGGCTTATCTTGGTATCTATCAAAATTTTTAAAAATGGGAAAGCTAGAAAGCTAGTAATATTGTATTTTTATTTTCGGCCCGATGTTACATGTAGTGTAGTTTATACCTTTTAATAAATGTTAATTAATAAAAGTCAAATGTCGTCCGCGTACAAGGACGATTTTATGATATTGGTATTTCGAAGGTCGATATAAATCAGCCCTTTCCTGGGAGGAGGAAGTGACTAGCAAGATATCTTTTTGTAATGGGAGATGAATGGCTAGTATCGTAAAACATCGTAACAAAAAAAAAACTATTTCATTTTTTGAATTGACAGCTATAAACGATGTAAATAAAAATACCCTACAAATGTTTTTTTTTAAATCATGAATTGCACATATGATTAAATAACATGTTTGTACAAATAAAAAAAAAAAGCAAACATTTATTTTTTTTACCTATATAAGACTGCTGTTAAATAAAAATTAATAAAAAATATTAACCGGAGACGGAACGATTCTTCTATCAAGAAAATTAACACCCTAGTTGCGTATTTGTTGGTGATCTCAAAATATTAAAAAAATGTAATAACAAAATATTGGACTTAAATAACTAACAATAATAATAATAAACTTATATAATACGATAAAATAAATGATCCGAAAAGAATAGTAAATTCGCTAAACTAAAAAGGAGTGTTTCGGCGGCACGCAAACCAAAGATCGCTCAGCGAATCGAGCACAGGGACGTTTCATAAACAATAATGGATAACCACATTAATTAGCTTGCTTCGATGGGCAATAACCAACACAATTAGGTACACCAGTAAGCTCACACACACTAACATAATAACTCGACACATAACATTATCTGAAGATTGTGTTCGCATTTGCAAATTGTAAATGCGAACGAATTCCCTAATTGTTTATACTGACTATCGTTCTCTCTCATACGTTCACAATTTTTGTTTTTTATTTATCTAGCACACACGCAACCATCGTTCTCTCTCATTCACACGTTCTAACCACACGCAATCTTAAAATTCACATACAGTACGCGAAATCTTATTTAAAAACTCATTAGGCTTGGACCGAAGACTGACGACTTTAACTGTAAATAAATTTGGTTGGGATGCATTATCTAGGTCTGTTATAGATATTTCAATTTAAGGCTATTTCAATCTACTGTTCTTAAAAAATAATACAATTAAAGTTATAATGAAGTAACTATAGTAAAACTACAAAGAAATACAATGGACATAAAATCAAATATTTGTTATAATTACTTTTATTTCTTTCACCTTGTTAACCGCTACTTCCATCTGAATTAGAATCATCCTAATCGTTCACTTTTTATATTGGTATTTCGTACTTTTTCTGGCCATAAAAATGTAGTATAGATCTTATTGTATCATTGTTTTGTACATTTATACAATTTGAGAATCTTTGATTATTTAATTGCTTTTTAAAGACACAGTCGACAAATAAAAATTTTCGTACTACTATATATATCACCCAAGACGCTCACATGCAAATTCTTAGGCGGTCCCGGTCAAACTTACTAGTCAAAAAAATAAAAATAAAATTTATAGCTGTTAAGAAATATATTTCATTACATTACTATTATTACCTATTAGATAATAGCTACGTATTTTTTTGTCAAAAAATCATCTAAATATCAGTCGAAGGTAAAAACTACTAATTTTTGCAATAAAAACATTTTTGGAATAAACAAACTTGCAATAAACAATATAGCGAATATATTCAATTTGCTGTAGCTATCTCCGTGATATAAAATTTGAATTAAAAAGGCGTGTGGAGCGTTTATAAAAAGTTGATATACTCGTATTTAAAAACGAACAATCTATAAACGGAAAATATACAGGTGTCTCAGGCACTAGTGATAATCGAAAGCCAAGAGGTAAAAGACCTCAAGGCCCACTCGAAATACCCCCCTGTATGTTTAGCAAGTTTGATAGTTTCTGTGTTATGATGTTTTTAGCGTACCTCCCAGTTTGACGAGAATTCTTTTAAGTGACATCAAGCCTACCTCTTGCTTTCAAACTACTTGACTGGCAATCTATGATCAAAATAACAATTATTTCCATAGATCTTTAGTAAATGTAATACCGAAAAAAAAATAACAACAAAAAATGTCCTTTTAGAGGATTAATATGTGATACACCTATATATAACTTGTATCATTTTTATTATTTTTTTTATTATAACAGACAATAAAAAATACGCAGAAGGAATCAAACATTTAATAATTCTATTAAATTAATGTTAAATATTTTTATAGAGATTGCAAGGGCCTATAAGAGTTACATATTACCTATAACTCGTATAATCAGTGAAATATTTTTTTCTAAAAAAACCACAGCTATCGTCTCTGAATAAATGAATTGGTATCTTATTATTAGTTCTACGAGGTGGTCTTTTAATGTTTTATGTTCCTAACGATATTGACGCAACAACGAATGATCTTGGAGAGACTTTTACGTCATTAAGCCGACCCACTTTAAGTTGCGACAAAATGTCCGATGCGTTGTTAGAACTATTAAAAAGACGGCATTAAATAAAAAATACCAAAACATAAAAAACTATTATATAAAGGTTGATTTTACCGACGCTAACACCGAAATGGTGTTATATATATTAGGAAAAGGTTATGGACATTTCAACTTTATCGATATGTAATATATATTTATATGTTATATTACAAGGTTCATAATTAGTTTGTACTAACTACGTGACAACATTTTTAGAGAAACTCGGTTTTTTGTAACATTTTTTTTGCGCATTCGTATTTTATCTCCTTAAATTATTTCCTAAAACACGTAGGTCGTAACATTAACATAACCTTCAATTATTTTCGTCGTTACCCCATACACTCTGATGCCACTTATGTCCGTCTAAGAATAATTAATTATGATCTAAACGCGAACATGACTGAAAATTAACGGTTTAATCATTGTATAATATAAACATTCCTGTTAATTTTAAATTCTTTTCAGTGCTTTGGCCTCTAACACATTATACAGGCTGTATTTAAATTCCCTAATGCCTTTTGATCTATATCGACAACTAAACCGGTCTCAGCAAAAAAATAATTAATTTCGAAAAAAAATAATAATAATATGTTTATATTATTAAAAAAACTTTATTTTTCTTCGAAGTACTTTGCGAGCCTCGCGCTCGGGCGTTCGCTGTTTGATCTCGAGCTATGCGTTCGTCCGCGTTCTCAAACATTAAAACGTTTTCTATTATTTTTCTCGTGGTTTCGTTTCTCATGTTCCCAATTGGGAAACATTTTTCCATAATTCTTGCTGATTAATCTTTGTTTGTTGATATTGTAATAAAAATACTTTAAATTATCAGTCGGGGTTGTAATCCGCCCTGCGACCTTATACCAATAGAATGAATTGTCTGTGGCATCTATGTTGATTTCATCTCTTCGTATGAATGAAATCCAAGGTGGCCTCACGGTCCTTTAAGTGCCTATCATTGGAGGGCACCATTCCTCTTCTCCAGCGCAAGTTTCATTAGAGGCGACTCGCTGCTGCTTAGGAGGCCAGCATCTTTTACTCCAGAATCGGTACTATCATTCTCGTTGCTGATGCTGGTACTAAATGTTTTCAAGAGGTATCAATGTCACTGTTTTGGGGGAATCTATTCTATTTGTCAAGTTTAATTTCCCAAAACTAATAGCATTTTATTCACTGTTCGTGGTGTAAAGTATATTTAACGTAATTCCATTTATATAACAGTTAAATTCGAAAGCTGATCACTCACATCATGTCTCGATCATGTCTCGGGTATTTTTTTAGTATGTATCGCGATCAAAAATATTCGCTTGTTTATTTCACATAAACTATTTTATTTAAAAGCTTTAGGGTTTTTGTACCTAGATTTCAAATTTGCCTAGTATCTGGAAAATTTTATAATCGGTGATGAATTAGTTATTCTTCAAAATTATATTTATTTAATAATATTCAGTGAGCGAAAAGGGTACTTTTATCTGCTTCGTAACTTGTAGGTTTGTTTTAAGAATTGAAAACATACGACATGCGCATCTTCATGATGAAGGTGGGATTTATTGACTTTCTAACTGTTCGGTTAACCACAGTCAAAATCCTCGGGTAAGCAGCTGACAACGTGCCTCGGCGCACAGACCACTCGCGACTCCCGCACAAGGGATTGGTCGCTTCACTTAACATCTCTGAAACCTTCGGGATATTTGGGACATCGTTCTTGACGCTGGAATATTTACAGGTTCAAAATACTCACTTTCAATACTCCTAAATAGTGAGCTACTAGGGAACAAAAAAATAATCATTCATGTCAAAAATAAAATTTAGGGCTAAAGTATAAGAAAAATATATTTTTTTTAATTCCATCTGCATAATATTTTATTTACCTGTGTTGTGTAGTGCAATTAGAGGGTTTGAAAGTGTATCTCGAACATGGCTTTTAAAAAAAACAGGTTAATTTTTACGGATACAAACGAAGATTTATTATAATTTCTTATGACAATGTTTATTTTGTTACAGTTTTTGCATAATACATGTTTTATCATATTATTGTCTCAAATAATGCAAATCTTATTTTATTTTGATTTAAATAGTATTACAATAATTTGCCTCTGTTTGGTACCCAAACTACCATCTCAAACTTGTCCATAGTTTGGGTACCACCCAAACTATGGACAAGTTTGAGATGGTTTTTTTTTTAGTTTAGGTTAACATATCGCACATAATTATTTTAAGCCATACTTTTTAAGTGAATCGTCTAGAATCGTCATTATTATCAAAATATCATTTATTATGATAAAGAAAACTTAAAAAAATATAACAATTAAATATAAAAGTTATGATTTTAATTCTGACAGAGGAAGTTTTTTTTAAAAAAAAAAATTATATTGTAAGTTGGGCAAACACTTTTAAGAGTATCTTCCTGATCCGTAAAGAATAAATTGTATTTTTTTTTTCGAACTCCACTTTCCTATTATAATGAATCTTCTATCTGTCTTCTATATATATATAAAAATAACTGAATCTTTCTTTGTCCTTTTGACGAGTTTGGAAAGCTGTCCTGAGCACACCCGATTAGGTTTGTGACTTAAAAAAAAACATGAAATTCAACCATCATGGGGAGGGGGGGTAATGGGGGTTTGAAGTTTGTATGGAACTTTGATACCGTTGGTTATAAAAATCTCATAAATTGGGATATAGCTTCTTTATATAACATAGACATCGAATGAGAAAGTTTTTTTTTTAATATTCAACCAATAACGGGGTTTATGGGGGGGGTGAACTTTTCTATAAAAAAAATATATGCACAGGTCTGGAGATTTGAAATTTTACAAATAGCTTCTTTACATAATATAGACACGCACCAAAAGTGGATTTGGCGAAATTCAACGATTACCCTTAACGATTTCCCATTACCCCCGTGGTAATGGGAAATCGAAGTTTGTATGGAACTTATAAACCGTCGGGTCTAAAAACTCGAAAAATAGCATGTAGTTACTTTACATAACAGGTATCGAATTCGAAACGAAAAATCAAATTTAGGCACGTGTCTGGTCCGAAGAGCCTAGAGATGGGGTGCGCAGCGACCCATTCCGAGTGCCGTAGGCACGAGTTGTCGCACACCGAGGCGCCGTCACAAAAAATCAAGGTGAGCGGATGGCCCAAAGGGTCTAGAGATGGGGAGCGAAGCGACCCATTCCGAGTGCCGCAGGTACGAGTCGTCGCGCGCCAAAGGCGCCGGTAAAGCCGCCTGCAGGGTCTGCCAACCCGAGGCAAAGCCCGGGGTTGAACAGCTAGTATTATATAAAATAAGTTGGCTTTTATTATAAAAATACTCATTTTATTTTGATGATGCCATTAAGGAACCTATTAAATAATGACTAACAACAGAGGTCAGGGTCTGTCTGCTAATGATAATGACGATGAAATAAGCGACATAATCGTGTATATTATACGTATATAACATAGCTTAGTAGATAAATGTATTTCTTAGACACCGTATTTAGATGACTAATTAGTTTCAAGGCACATGCCATATACATACAAGGTGTCCAGTAAATAGTGGATAATAAGAAGATGGTGAAAAAGGTAATTTTCAACAAAAAAGTTTCAAATGCTTGCTCGATTCTGAAACATTTTGAAGTTATCGTTTTTTTTAAATATTTCTTGGTGATGATTTCGTTGCTTATGCAGTATAATGACAACACTGCTTTATATTTTATCTCGCTGGTAAAATATGTATTTAATAATAATAACTACAGTTTTACTTATTAAAAATTATAATCATAATCGAATAGCTAAAATGATTACTTATTTGTTTTAATGAGAATTTGAATAAATTCCTATTTTCTTTTCATTCCGTCAAAGATTGTGTCATTTGCCGTTTAAGGAGATTTGCCGTTATTAAAAAGCAATCATCAAATATAATAAATACCTTTTATATAAAAGCGTGTTGTACAAAGCCATAGAGCAAAATAATTATAAAGGTACTAAAGCCGTGCTGTACTTGAGAGCGCAGGATGTCGGTTTATAACTCCTGACATCCTGGACTCTCAACGGCCTCAACAAAGTACAGGACCCCCTTAACTTTTATAATTATTTTGATTTACGGTTTTATATGTGACGGTTTTTCAAAGCCAAACAAAACCTTAATAATTTTTTATGTCATTATGACATGTCAAATTAATTATAACACGATAAAGCGAGACACCCGGTAGTTGTGTTACGTTCAGCTTGATTGTTATTGTTTATAATATTCGAAAATAAAAATAATGGAAAAACCGTGTATTACACCACGTGTGTGGAAGTAAAACTTCTGCAAGGCAGTTGATTAAATGTGTCCACAACTATATAATGATGTATTAATATGATTTTTTCACCCGCCAACGCCAAGATAACTTTGTCAATTCCAGGATGCACTGAGTCTGCTGAACCAATCTGTAAATATAACCAAAAAACAACGTATTGTTCACTAGTTGTTTTCACAATCAAAATTGCATAAATGTATATGAGTAAGTAATTAGATAATGTCATACTATTAATAGTTCTTCCGAAAATGAAACAGTTCAGGAAGTTTAGTTAGTCGTAATCACTACACAATTTAACTATAAAAATTTAAAAATGAAACTAAGGCAATTATTATGAACGTTTATTGTAACTTACGATTACTTAATCGCGGCGGTGTTTTTTACTATTTATCCCCATCGAATTTGCGACAGCCCTAGTGTATAGCCCGTTTAAAATCCCTGTTTATCACCGGGTTAACATTGTATTATTTTTAGACTGATCAAAGGATTCTAATTGTCTCTAAATTCTTTTGGGATGCACTTAAGGCGACGTTACTTAAGACGTTTTCACCGAAGTGCCTTTTTTAGCTAGTGCGCTTTATATCCATTTTCGTTGCCAACACAACCTATACTCAACAACAATATTTTAGCACGCTATTTATATAAGATGGAAATCAAGAGCCAGTTACTAAAAAATCAACCCACCGACTTCAGCCGAATGAGCGTGTCGCATTAGATTAATTCATTATATAGGAAAAAAGGTGTAAGAAGTTTTACTTCGATAAATTGAATTGATATTATATGAAGTAGTAAAGTAAAACATATTACCTATACGAATTACCTTTAGAAAATAAATACTAATTTCGAGAGAAAAGTACATGTTTTAGGTGTCATTCATATCATGGAAATCTAAAATGAATAGTAAAAAGACAGTTTTAAAAATAAACTTTTATTCAAGTGCTTGAGTGCGTGTATAAAATTTTGTGCGTGTGCTGTTGACCGTTGAGGAGTTCCTTCATCTGGAGCCATTTCTGAGTGTGTTGATTCAGGCCATGTTACCATAAAAATGCATTATCATCGGAAATGAACCGAAATCTCAAACTAAAACTCTGTAGGTTAAGAGGAAGTGGTTCTAATTCGGCTTGCAAGATTTGTCCTAAACCGACATACAAACATTGCAAGCTTGTAAAAAAAAGATTTACTTCAGAATCGAGAAGAAGGTTTCTCGGTATTTTCTAATTCCAGTTTTTCTATTCTAGTCACTGTACGAGTAGGTACATAATAGAGAAGCCCGCAGAACACTTTTTACAATGCAACACAACTAAACCTGCCTAAAGAATAGAGGCATCCTAAGGGCATTACGTCACCAAGGCAAGCTATTTTCGCCTCTATTTGTACAGGATACAGCCTGAATGCGCCTCTTCGCAAATACGCGGACGACGAGTTTTTCAACGACCCGAGTTGCGTCAACCACACAAAGCGACATTTCCTCTCGAGGTACGTCTAGATATCACCAAATCGTACCTGCGTACCGATAGTGAACATGATAGTGCCGAGCGTACAGTATACCAAAGGTGTCAAGGTCGATTACATTTACGTATTAAACACGTTGTCTGGAAATTTACGGCAAGCCCGAGTGCCATAAAGCTCTGCACATTTGGAACAAAGAAAGGCGTTGTTCTTATAGTTATTACTATGCATAATACATTCGTAAGCCTGTGATATATCCTGTGGTTCAGAAAAAAACATTGCACGACCTTGAAGTAGGTCATTAAGGCGCCTTCATACCTGAATCAATAAATATTACCATATTAAAAATTATGAGTTACACGTTTAAACCTAATAATAAGTTCACAGTTGAAAACAAAATGAAATAGGAAAGACAAAATGGAAACAATAGAAAAAAATGAACATTGGTATGCACATAAAATCGCAAGCCTAAATACTAAATACATAGCTGTGCGCTGTGTTGTAGGTTTAATATAGGGCTGTTTTTTTTAGAGGCGTAGTTTTCAATCTGGCACTACTTTTTTCGTAGTTGGTGTTTTTGACAGATGTCACTTGATTTATGCTCAGTTTGGTTTGCCATTTCATAATGAATAGACTTACTCCTGAACAACGTTTGCAAATAGTGTAAATTTAGAAAAAATCACTCTAAATTTTTTTTAAATCACTCTAAAATAAAGTAAAAATCGCGTCGTGGGCCTGTGGCGTGGCCTCCAAGATCGTGCGATTTAACACCGCTGGACTATTTTTTGTGGGGTTATGTGAAGTCGCTTGTCTACGCAGATAAGCCGGACACGATTAACGCCTTGGAAGAGAATATTCGGCGCGTTATTGCTGACATACCCAACTTGCTGCAAAAAGTGGTTGAAAATTGGGCCTCTCGGCTGGAATTTGTTTGAGTCAGCCGCGGCGGCCACTTACCCGAAATCATTTTTAAAACATAATGGCAAACCCTTATCTTTATAATAAAACTAAATTCTTAGCCATAACATCAAATTATATGCGTTTTATCTCTTCTTGAAAACCACTCCTCTAAAAACATCACCCTATATTTATGTTTGTGCGCGCGTGTATGTAAATAGACCGTAGAGATGTTGACGCGAGAATGTGTTTTTCTGTTGGTAACCCGCTCATTCCCCGGTTTTGTTTCATGGCTAGGTTACTGAATAGGTTTCAATAGAATTTGATACCTACACATGTAAAAATTTTACTAACTTTTAGATTGAAATCTTAGATCCGATTAGATTGGAAGATTCATTAGTGGTTCTTACCTTAACTTACCTTATAAATATACCATATTTGTTTTACATGTGGCTATTTTGATGACAGAAAACTTAACCCATTTTATATAGGTTTTTATTATTAGCTTCTATACATTTACGTATAAGAAGCTACTATTTTCGCCCTTTGCTACTATCATATTCGAATTTAAAAAAAAAATAATATGACAGAACGGCTGTTGGTTCGTTTTGCTTAACACTGGCCAATTAGAATTATTATATAGTCGTCTATAAGCATGAATATAAATTGTATACAATACAGGTAATAACGTAAAAAGAATAATATTAAAATATATTAAATTAATTTAAATAAGATGAAATAGATAAGAAGAAAACAATTTTTAATTTAAAAAAAGTCAAGAGAGGGCATGACACCTGTAGCTATCATTTAATATCAACTGCTTCTATACATCGTTTAGTAGTAGTTTATTATTTAACCAAGAATCTGACGTCTTACAGTCCTACGGGTGTCATAAAATGAATTTCCCCCAGACTACTCATGCCTGTCTGTGGTTTCAACTTGTGATGGGTTGAGTGGATTAAAATAAAAAGAAACATAGGTATGATGACATTCTTTCAATTCATCATAAATTTTAACACCATTTCAGTTTTCTTTGTAAATTTTGATGCGCAGTTAGTAATGAAACAACCTCTACCCCTCTCCTTTCTATATATTCTTTTTAAACAACTTCTACATTACTGGTTTTAAGAATTATACAATAAATGCAATTTAAAATGCTGAGTTAATGTAATAAAAAGAATATTATAATTTGATGCGATTATATTTTTTTTTTGTCTTAATAAATGCCACTCCGTCCATTTATAGTTACACGTCATCCATGCTTTCGTTTATTGCTACTGAAGATAATATATAAAACCATGTTATTCATTATTCTGTAACATAATAATACTTATATTAAATCGAATGAATGACCACATTAAGGTCGTCTCATTACCATCAAGAATCGAGGTAGATTATTAATTCGAAGAGGCATTCTTTACAAATATTATTAAAGGCCTTAGTAATGAGTCTACTCACAAAAGGCGACGATAAAAAATAGCTTTATAAAGCGTATTTAGTTTGCGTTTCAGTCATTATTATGTTTATTTTATTTGTATAGTAACATAAGCATGTATAGAGGGGCTAGAAATGAATATTTTGATTACTATCTATTTATCATACGATTTAGAGATTGAGATCAAAATAGTAACATAAACGTATTGATTAAATTAAAAGTCCTAATTTATTATAGTTAAAAGGAAACGTATGAATTCCAGAACTTGGGGTCGCACTCTGGAATTATTTGGGATATACGAGCGTTTGACTTTTGATTTAGCTGTCGCAGTTTTTACACATATAGGGTGATGATTTTAGAGGCGTGGTTTTCAAGAAGAGATAAAACTCATATAATTTGATGTTATGGCTAAGAATTTAGTTTTATTATAAAGATAAGGGTTTGCCATTATGTTTTAAAAATGATTTCGGGTAAGTGGCCGCCGCGGTTGACTCGAATAAATTCCAGCCGAGAGGCCCAATTTTCAACCACTCTTTACAGCAAGTTGGGCCGTATGTCAGCAATAACGCCCCGAATATTCTCTTCCAAGGCGTTAATCGTGTCCGGCTTATCTGCGTAGACAAGCGACTTCACATAACCCCACAAAAAATAGTCCAGCGGTGTTAAATCGCACGATCTTGGAGGCCACGCCACAGGCCCACGACGCGATTTTTACTTTATTTTAGAGTGATTTTAAAAAAATTTAGAGTGATTTTTTTCTAAATTTGCACTATTTGCAAACGTTGTTCAGGAGTAAGTCTATTCATTATAAAATGGCAAACAAAACTGAGCATAAATCAAGTGACAGCTGTCAAAAACACCAACTACGCAAAAGTAGTGCCAGATTGAAAACCACGCCTCTAAAAAAAACACCTTTATATATTAGTTAAACTATTTTTAAACGCTTCATTATTCTCTTGTGGCAAACAAATTTAATTATGTTGAGTACGTAGGTGCCAAATAATTGTATATGACCTAGGTCTTAGTAATTGTTTAAAAAAACATGGGTACCTGACCTATTTAATAACCACCTACTTATTAAGGGTATCCTAATGAAATATTCTAAATAAAAAATTCTGATAATATTTATTGCAACCGGTTCGCACTGAAACGTAAACTACCAACCAATCCGAAAAATACTAATATATATTATGTTTTTATATAAATTTAAACTATAATAGCAGGTATCATAAATATTTTAGAAATGATTTCCTGTGACATCTACGGATACAATTCATGAAAGGTATCGCGTTTCTGATATTTTACTTGTACACCGTACCCCAGGAAGTTTTACGAAAACTTAAAGGTGTGTTTTCATTCAATATTTTAGGTATAATTTTGAATAAAAAAAAATATATTTAATTTGATTACTTGCTTTATGAAATAGTGTAAATAACCACTACGTTACTGTGCTATTTTTGCACGACGAGATGGTACAAAACTAAATTCTTCAATTTTCAAAGCAATTTTCTATGCAAATGCTCGAAAAACACGCACTTATCAATCAAAAGTCAAACTACTAATCAAAGTTATCTTTTGCAAGCGTACTTTATTTTTCTTTAGCAACCGTACTTTATTTACTATGACTTAGTCTTACCCTTCAAAACGATAAAAATCATTACGTCGCAATAATCCTACTATTAAATAAATTAAAAATATCCGGCCTAATATTCTACGTATGTAAATATAATACAATAGTTTGTTTACTGTTTTACCTGTTTAATTGCCTCTTTGTAAGAGGCAGACATTTTGTGTGTGTGTGTGTGTGTGTGTGTGTGTGTGAGGGTGTGTGTGTGTGTTGCAGGATACTTTGGTGTAACATAACCATTTTCTGTTCCTTTCTTTCTCTGGAATCCATAACGAGAAGGCTATCGCAATTTGGTCCTATAGGTGTTTCTCTGTTTTTTTTTTTTTTTTTTTTTAAACTTTATTATTATTTTTTTACAAAACACCTTTACATTTCCCCACAAAGACGGTGCCTTTTCTGTGGGTGAAAAAAAATAACATTTTATTACAGTATAAAAGTTTCAATAGGGTTACATCAATGAGAAAAGGACAAACAAAAAAACAATATAATAAAATGCAAAAGCAATAAAATAGATAGCAACAAAAAGTAAAAAGTAAAAATTAACAACCTATCAAAATGCAAAGTTAAAGAAAAAAAAAAATGTTCTCTTACTGACTCGTCGCTTCCTGTTTACTTATCTACTTTAATTAGTTATTATTACCCTTAACCCTTGAATCTTTATTGTTGCATTGGACATAATCTAAAGGGTTTAAACAGCCGTAATAGTGAATTGGGGACCTGACTTCAAAATATCGAAGACAACCTTTATCACAAAAATGTACTTAAGGCTGTACTGCAAAACTGGTTAGCAAAATATCAGCCACTCCTGCACTCATCCGATCGGAAGCTACTGCCGTGAACTACATGACTGACCACCCTTCAATTCGTCTGGCTTTGCTTATCTCTCGGCCAACAGATCTGTTGTTGCCTCTGATTTCACTTCTCTCTTCTCTCCAGACAATGCAGGGGATTTCAACGCAAAGAACGGCAGACTTATTCACCCTAAAGGTTGCATCCTGAACGAAATATTAGATGCATGCGGAGCTATAACCCACGCCCCCATAGATCCAACCAGATTTCCTTTTTGCGATCAGTTCGGAGCCCCGGACGTCTTCGACATAGCACTTCTCAAAAACACTACAAACAATCATCCACACAGTACATGAACTCTCCTCTCAGACCAGCAATCCAGCAATTTAATAGTATTTAGAAGGAAGCCTAAACTCCGCCTACACCAAAAAACACAGACTTTACTCTCTCAGAAATAGATTCTAAACCAAACATAGACAGGGCAATATACAACTTCACAAACACAATAAAATCCCTGATTGACAACGTTACTTCCACAAAATCTGTCGGCAGGAGAGTTGGAGATTCTGAAGGAGGGTGTATAAGAAAATAAAGTAAACGCTCATTTTAATTCCGAATCAAACTAAGTTAAACGCTGGCGCTGGCTTTTGTACTTTTTGTACATAAAATTTAGTAATGTGAAAACTTTCAAATTTAAATTCAAATTCAATGTCGCTGTCGCGACCTCTACTTCATATATTTCAAGTAAGCAGTTTACATGTCCTGGAAGAACCTTCCGACTCGTCTACTAGATACTCACTAGTATAGAAATTATATCTAGCTACATGTTCCTTAATTATTATTATTATTATTTTTTGATTACACACTTAAACCTTCAAAAACATTGACAGATTCCCTTAGATCCTTGTTAATTTTAGGCTGACTTGCCATCTAGTAACATCTCGTAAAACAATCCAATCAAAAATAAACTAAATGTTTATGTGGTTCATTCATTTATATAAGTGGCTTAAAAAGTTATAGTGATAAACGTATTTATGAATTCTGGAAATGTTCTACTTTACTTATTAATCGCCAATTTTAATTCTCCTTTGCTTCCCTTCCTTTTTTTCATTTTTTTGTTTTGCTTTCCTTTGCTTGCTTTAAATTAAAAAATCGAAAATGAAACAATTTTTACACAAAATACAAATTAAAAATTGTTATTGTAAGAAAGTTCAGCATATTTTAGGTTTTTTTGAGAGTGCAGGACAAACTAATGAAATTTTACGTGCGATGATAATAAAATTTCCTTGCCTACGATTATTCCAATTCGTCATTACTGCATTAATTTTTCAATAAAATTTAATGCAGTAAATTTAAAAAATCCATCATTTTTACTTTAATTTGGTATACTTTCCGCCACACACAGATTTGCCTTAAATGTCAACCCACTTTAAATATCTTTTCCGACTTTGGGATTTAGTTTTCAGTTGAAGCGCTTGAATAAAGTCTAAATTGAATTTGCCGAAAAGTATCGAGACTACAATAACTACTTCGATTAATAAAAAGGTCAATCTGTGAATTTAAATATACCATATTGGCAATCAATGACTCTTTATTTCAATTCTCTAATTTACGTTTAGTGTCGTGTCATTTGTATAAGATTTGTTTGTTTGTTTGTTTTCGGGTATCAACCCGCTCCTTTATTTTTTTACTTTTTATTATGCTTACAATCTTGACCTTCCTCTTTTATCTTATTTATCTTCTCAGTTAATCGCATTTTCAAACTCGACATTTCCTGCATTTCTTTCATATGAATCAATTGACGGCATAATAATTAAATAATGATATTGTCTATTAATCAATTTCTTAATAATAGCTTCAAGCAATTTTATTTCGTTAGGGATATACTTGCATTATGTTGATAGACTTTTGTATAGAGATAATATGAAAAAATATGTTTTTGTCCTGCTATTTTTCGGAATGACCGATTCAATTATTAAAAATGTATGTTTCAGATTCAATTTCATGTGTGGTTTTTATTTTATATATTATTACAATGTATTAATCAAATTTATATTGCCATTCAAAATGAAATGATCCTACCACATTTGACAAATAATTTTGAACCGACACTGACTGACAGCGCAACAGATTGACGAAATTACTTAAAGCCTACTAATCGCGACATCAAATTGTCTTACGTCACCACTTTAAGATTAGGCACACCTAGAGTGCTGTTACTCTTAAGCCTGCCGTCCACATACACTTAATACTATTATGCAAAGGTCCAAAGATGGCTCACTATGCAATCGTAATACCTCGTCTGAACACAGTGGAATTGGATAGTAGGCCTACTCTGGGCCGCCAATCGACTATCGAGTCGAATGTGGATCTGTTTCACTGAGTGCGGATGTGCAGCGGAGATTTTTATTTTTCCGTACCTCATAAGGAAAATACGGAAGAATTTGCCATTAGGTTGGTTCTTCGTGAAGCGCTCATAATCAAACTGTATAAGATTAAAAATATACATATATTTTTAAATAGGGGTGAGTTAGGCCTTCTCAAATAAAAAAAAACTTTAATTTTGGTACTGTGTGGATATCGTTCGGGAGGGCTGTTTAGAAATTAATTTATTTATTTATTTATTATATAATATCCATACAAATTAATATCATTACATGTATATGTACATAGCATGTTATCATTACATTACATATCATTACATGTATATAGCATGTTAATGATATTCCATAGAAGAAAAGTACAGCTTGTGTGGATTAGTAACACCTCACCTCAATTCCAAATATATTTTTTTATTTTGTTTGGCAAATTGGTTTAAAATGTATAAAGAATAGAATATATATATATTCCCACCCTAACTTTTTTTATAGAAGCACAAGCAGCGGGTTATTGGAATATTAGCATGTTCTTGGTGGTTAATTATTTATTTATGTCGTCATTTACATTCACTCGTAACAACAAATAGTGCTTACACTATAAATGCATCGTTTATACGTGCATTATTGTGATTTGTCTATCTACGTGCAAAGTTAAAAGGTTCGGCAGTTGCCGCACCAACCCGTTCCGTTCTCCTATTATAAAACGAATCGAGGCGGATGTTTTCCACCGGCGCACGGCAATATTTGGCAGTCCGGGAAATGCCTGTCGCGGTCTATCGCGAAAGGAAAATATATGTAATTGCACGAATGAAGCGAGCCATGCGTGCTTTATGCTATTGCCGTATTGCCGTATTCGACGTGACAGGGATGGATGGGTCAGTCTTCGTTTCCTCATTCCGGCCGCGGCGCGCCTTGGATCGCTCAGTATAGGAAAATCGCTTTCTTGCTAACGACGCGTCGCATTCAAACCATTTACTACAGTGAAAAATAGCTATTAATTAACCTACAATTAATTAGTGTTGAATCTAACTCGAGTTATATTGTATGTGCACTGTTATTTGTCAATTAACATTACATATATAAGGTAAAAATTTCATTTTATTTAATTCAAACTTGAAAATAAATGCCTATTTAAAAAGTAAACAAAATTTTAATATTTATATAATCATTAAAATTTTTCAAACAAATTATAGAGCCAGAATATATATTTTACTTATATCAGCTAATAATAAAAAAACAATAACTCATTTATAGCTTTCACGATTAAACACACCAAAATAAATAAATCCAAAGGGAAAAAATAAGATTATTTGAAACCTCAAAATCCTTAAGAGGTTTTAAATTTAATATTCACTTTTATTAAATTAGGTATTTAATTTTTGTAACTACTATTAACATTATTATGTTATTATTTTAAATTAAACACAAAAAATATATATTATAGGTAAACAATATAGGTATTTTCTTGTAATATTTATGTATAGACCTAACCTCTTACTACAGTCACATTGAGTACCATAATATTTAGACGAATGATTGTTTCATATTATTATGTATTTGGCAGGATAGGGCTTCATAATGTCATCGACTCCCGTAACCGACTTCTACCAAGGCCAGTCGATCTTCATAACTGGGGCGTCGGGGCTGATGGGCAAAGTGCTCGTCGAAAGGTTGCTGTACAGTTGTCCTGGAGTGGAGCGAATCTACATTCTCGTCAGGCCCAAAAAGGGCAAAACCGTTCATCAGCGAGTGGATGAAATTTTTAAGTTGCCGGTGAGTTAGCTTATCTACATATTATTGTTTGTTTCTATTTGGGACGCAACAGTCGAAAACAATCGGGTACAAATTTCTCGCTCACCTCGTGCACCGCACCGGGAGGCATTTTGTCATTTAGTTCAATTTATTTTTCTTTATGGTTTATTGCACTTTACATTTATCATCGTATAATTAGGTATAGTAAAAGGTAAGTATTACATATATAAATACTAGCTGACCCGGCCACGCGTTGCTGTGGCTAAAGTTTTTGTTATATTACATTATAGTAAACAATCTAAGAGGAACAATAAGAGAACATCAGTCACGGAGTCCGCTATGCTTTTTCACACAGATGGTATTTGTAAAAAAATATGGTGATCTCCTTATTTGACTTTCTACTACTATAACCCTTTAGTACAATGAAATTATTTACGAACAAAGACGAAAATGTTGATGTTGGTATACAAATTCACTGGATTGAGATTTGAAGGGGAAGTACGTTGAACACAATTAATTAAAATGTTCTTACACTTGATACTAAGCAGAAATCAATAGGTAAAAAATAAAAATTTATCAGATTTATTATTTCCATTTAATTTTATAACAAATATAAGTATATTACAGTATAATACAGTAAATAACATGTGACGCTTAAACTCATGAATGAGGTAGGCAAGGCAGACAGTCTTAAACTTTTAAACATTAATATCTTTTTTTTTGAATTATAAATACTTTCAATTTCAATTTAATTTAACACCAATCGGTGCACAATGTTTTTGGTTAACCTGTCTTTAGCTAACACAAATAGATTCGACGGTTTCCCAACACGTGAACACGCAACATATAGTTGCCCATGAGAAAAACATGGATTTTCCAAATCTAAACCACAAATGGACATTGTTTGACCTTGAGATTTATTTATAGACATGGCGAAAGCTAAACGAATTGGAAACTGTAGCCTTTTGAAGGGTATGGTAGAATCTGATGGTATCATCGGAATACGTGGCAGCAGGACCACTTTTCCTTTAAACTTCCCAGCCAAAATGGTTGCTTCAAGAATGTTTCCGGTGATCTTTTTGATGACCAAACGCGTACCGTTACATAATTGAGGTGGATTCAAATTACGGAGGAGAATAATAGGGGAACCAATCTTTAATCGAAGATTATGTGGTGGCATTCCAGGGATATCTAATGAATTTAAAAATTCAATCGGAAAATTTACACTTTCATTTTCATCAACAACAGTATCGATTGATTTAAAAGACATCAGATCGCCTGGTAACAACTGTTGTATCTGGAAGTTAATTTCGTCAACATCAACGTTTTTGGCTGCCAAAATCGCCCGTTGACTAAGCCATTCATGATTCAAATAATTATTCTGTATATCCGGGAAAATACTCTGAATCAATTCAGTTTTATCCTGAACAACAGTGCAAAAATTGTCTGGTAGTTTAATGCATTGCGTATTTGGTTGCAGTTTTATTTTACCGTTCCCAATATCTAGTAGTTGTTCGGAAAATATTAGTGCTGATGGATCATTTTGCAATTGTACTCGCATATTTATGGTCAATCGAAGTGTTTCAACACTTCGCCATAAGAATGATTGTTTCAAACATGCATTAATCTCATCCGCGAAAGTAGAGCGAGGTATAACCGGTAAGGTCTGCCGGAAGTCACCAGACAAAAATAAGATAGCACCACCGAAAAGTTTATTATTGCTGTTTAAATCTTGCATAGTTCTGTTTAATGCTTCAAGTGAATATTTGTGTGCCATTGTGCACTCATCCCAAATTATTATAGAACTCTTCCGCAACACTGCAGCTATTCCACTATTCTTTTTGATGTTACACATTGCATCTGGTTTATTATGAACGTCCAATGGCAGCTTGAATGTTGAATGTGCTGTTCGCCCACCATCCAGTAAAGTAGCCGCAATGCCTGACGATGCTAATGCTAATGCGATTTTTTGTTGCGACCGTATTTTGGCAAGAATCAACGATATTAAAAATGTCTTACCGGTTCCACCGGGTGCATCCAAGAAAAAAAAACCGCCTTGTTCAGCAGCAACAGCCAGCATAATCCGATCATAAATAATTTTTTGTTCTGCTGTCAGTAATGGTTCACTGTTCATGATAATTGTTGCTAAACTTCCATGGTCATATTGATTTTCTCGTTGTAAATCGGTATTGACTAAGTCGGTGGCTGGACGATTAGGTGATGGCATACCATAATGATTAAGTGGTAAATTTGAAATAAGAACACATAAATCCTCGATCAAGACCAATGCTTCATTGTACATCTCTGGTGTATAATCTATGTTTTGGGATTGATTTGTTTGTCTAATTCGGTGCAAGATGTCTTCTGTCATACAATTTTTATATTTTTCCCACAAAGTTTGTGCTTGCGAGGGATAACATGTCGCCAAAATAATTGCAAACAACTGACGAATGTTATTCGGTGTTGATGTCAACGCAGCATCAGCAAGCGTTAAGTCCCAATGGTTATCGTCTTCTAGCAATTGCAGTTCACGACATGCATCCTGGTATGTATTGAATACTCGACCATTAGCTGTTCGTAAAAATTCAAAAGACGTTGGTCCGGGAACATTCACCAATAACAAACGTAAATAGAAGCACTCACGTTGCTTTGGATGTACCGTGTAAAGTCTCCCCAATGTCTTAGCTTTGAATATGCCTGTAATGGAAGGATGTGGTTTTCCTTGTTTCCGTGGCTCCCATTTTTTACTGGATTTGTTCCATGTGAAATAACGTGGAACATCACCATACACCAATGTCTTCGCGAATTGGCCAAAAACATCAGGTTTTTGACACAATGTAAAAAATTCAGTTAGAGTCGTTTTCGGAGCTTCGAACGCTCTTTGGAGAACATTTTCTTCAGTGAAGTATACACGTTGACCGTTTTCAAGATGTATTGCCAGATGTTGGACAGCAGGATCTCTTTCGTGGATGGGAAAGCTGAGAATATGCCAAATAGCTTCATTGCTGCTAATGTATCTGCCCATTTGGTATCGTGCTATTTCGTCATTTTTATTTATGTTTTTTACTTCAAATATGGCCAAATCACTGCCTTTGTTTACATATTTACAAATATACTTAATTGATTTAACAGAACTGCAAAGCTCAACATTGATATGAGCTTTGTAAGTTTTTGAAAGTAGTGGTGAGTATGGTACCACCCACTGATTATCAAACTCAACTTGATTTGGAAAGTTCGGCAGTCGCATTGTAAATGTGTGGCCACCATTCTCAGTACTTCTGCGGCGATACATTGGATAACCATCAATATCCGTGATCGTGTCATTCGTATGCGGCTTTGGGAAGTTTTTTTTACATTTTCCATTTTCCATGCACGGTGACGTCATGTTGAAAACACCGCATGGCCCATGGATCATGTGTTTGGTGACAATATCAAATAATTCTTGATCAATTAATGGGTCTGGAATTTCGGCTGAAATTATTTGATCGATTTCTTCAGGACGGATTCTATCTTTAAGCCAAACCAAAATGTGGGCATGAGGCAAACCTCGCTTTTGCCACTCTATCGTATACAGCCAACAACGTGTGATACCAAAAATTGTATATTTAACAATAAAATCAATTAAGGATTTCAATTTTTGTTTAAACACACGTGCAGTTAAATCATGACGATGAATGGCTTGTTGTCCTGGCAATAGTAAAGTTTGTATCTCTTCCCAATTCGGATTACATGTGAATGTAATAAATAAATGGCCGGTCGGCCGTAATGACGTACGTAAGTCATCGCATCTTGTATGTATTCCTGCATGTTCCGTGGACTGCCGATGTAGCTTGAAGGTAAAATGAAAGCATTACCGATGTCATTGGGATTTAAATTTCCATCGATGTTTCCAGCAACAGCATCTCGTAAGTGAATATATTATTCCGATCGTAGTTTTGACGTTTGCGTTTTGACGTTTGCCGCTCGCGTTGTTGAGGTTAGATTTTTTCGGTGGCATTTGACTGAAAATAATAATTTTCTTGTTCTTATGATATTCTCTTGAAGACGTTCGTTACACTGTTCTTGAGATTCTTGTGCATGACCTGCTGTCCTGATTCTTTGAGCTGGATTTCTTGATTCAATTTGTTCTGCCAACTGATGGGCTCTTTTAATACGTTTGCGTCGAATAACTGTCACTGTCAAATAATAACAGACATTAGCGCCATCAACCCAGTCGAAAGGTATCGACATCTGTCAGTTTTATGACTGCCAAATAATAACAGACAAATAATTAGCGATAAATTAAAATTGCGACTATAATTTGAGATTTAAACTATCCTATCTCTCAAGTGCACATCGAACTGCACATGGTGTTCAAATTTTATTATAATCGGTTAAGTGGTTCAGCCGTCCATTGAGGACAAACATTGTGACACGAGATTTATATATATTAAGATAAACGTTATAACATAAAGTTCACTAATTAATTTAACCACCTTTAGTTTGACTGTATTTTTTCAGTGTTTTATACGCAAGTAGAATTAATAATATTTTAAATATTTATTTAAAAAAAATAATAATGATATTATTACAATTTATTTTTTAAATTTTTACGTATGTATACGTGCCAATATTTTCAAAGTATTTAGTTTTATCTGTTATTTTTTGAACTGTACAGATCAATATCTGATGTAGAAATGACATCCTTTAATTTTTGTAGTGAAATCTTTTATAAGGCGAATTTTTGGTATAGGTAAAAAATGTTGTGTGTTAAAAATGTAATGGGTTCGCGGCACTGCGTTACCGTCACCGACATGCAGTGGGGGAGCCAGTGAACACTTTTGGATTATACTAGTTTTACGACTGCCATCTAGAAAATAGTCTGGAAGCCAGCTTGGCTCAGTAATTATAATAATACCCTGTTAAATATTATTATTATTATAACATAATTACCATACATCAAAAAACAAATAAAAGTGACAAAATATAAAAATGATAGAAATAACGAAATTTTAATTTTTGTTACTGTATAGTTTTTTTTTTTTTGCAGATGTTTCAGCGCATCCGAACCGAATGTTCCGATCAGTTGAAGAAGGTGGTTCCGTTGCATGGCGATGTCCTGTATGACAACCTGGGTCTTGATGAGGAGAGTTTAGAGCGTCTCTATAATGAAGTTTCTATCGTATTCCACTTAGCTGCGACACTTCGACTGGAAGCGAAACTCAAAGACGCCATCAATATGAATACTACTGGAACTAAACGGGTCTTGGACGTCTGTAAGCGATTCAAGGGCCTGAATGCCTGCATTCACCTCTCCACTGCCTTTTGCTATGCCGACTACGAAAGACTGCAGGAAAGGGTAATACATTATTATTCAAGATATTTATTGCTTGTGGAAAAATTGATAGGTTCATGCTCAATAAAAAAAAACTAACATGTTCACTGCAATTACAAATTACTATAATATGTTGTATTTTTTCAAATTTCTGTTTGTAATTGCAACATTTAACTATCATATGTTTGTTGTAATTTTGTCGTTCTAACAAATCACACAGGACCAAAATAATGACATTAAAGATAAACGTAGGATGATTAGGTACTATTTATTTTGACTCAAACCTAAAATAATAATATTATGAATCAAAATAAAAAAAGACAACCAAATGATTTGGTTAAGTTTACAGGGACCTGGATATAACTTGTTGATTGCGAATCACAATATTATCACTATACCTTTGTATATATTGTTAATTATATTATTTACCCATACATTTATATATAGCCTCTAATTATCTAAATAATATCCAAAATACCCTGATAAGACTACTTACTGTGTAAATAAAACAAAAAAAAAAATGAATTACACGACTCCTGTTTTAAACCTCCGCAATATTTACCAAATGGTTAAATCTCATTAATGCAATAGATTGTTAAATGAAATGCGAAATTATTAAGTCTTAATATTTTCTTCATATTGTGTTTATGTTTAATATTATACCATTAAGTATGCCTGCGAATATTTTAAGTCTCACAATGAAGTATGCTTTGGCGTCTCGCTAGCGATTCTTACGCTTCACTAACTAGGCTAGTTAGTGAAGCTACTACTACTAGGCGCATAGCCGCTACTAGTGCATACTAGTAGCGGCTATGCGTGTCAATGTAATATAATGCCTGTACATATTATGCTATCTAATCTGAATTCTCAACCAGCACTCCGGTGAAAATGACTTCGTTTCAAAATACGATTCTACCAATATTTTATATTTTAAACTTATAACTAAAATAATTATTGTTTTCTTCAAAAACGCATAATACGAATTATACATATTTTAGATTTTTTTCATATATATATTTTGCGTAAAATACACTAACTGTAGGGTTAAATTCACATCTAAGGTACATAATACAAAACATAGTTATGTAGTGAATAAATTAAAATAAAATAGGGTATTAGGAGACTTCTGGGCACCAATTTTTACTAAAGTATAATATTCAATCCGGTTCATATTTGTATGTACGAGCTCATGCAATCAATTAACAGATAGATAGATAGACAAAACACTTTCATTATTCTGATATAGCAAATTTGAATTATTTTGAAGTGAAATTAGTATTTTTAAACTGTTTGCAAGTTCTAATTGAAATATTGTATTGGTATTTTGTTCACTAGCCCATCCGTTATTACGTGCGCTTGATATAGCTACTAGTACTGTTGTGGCCTAATAAAAGTATTACATAGTGCTGTACTTCTTCCAGAAATTTTATGGTATAGCGTTGTTGGGCTGTGATCATATGAGCGCTTTCAATTCAATTAAAACGCCTACGTTATCGGTAGATAAAATACTTGACACATGGTTATTGAGAAGCAAACGATGCAGGTTTAATTACTAGGATTATTACAGCTAATAAATCATCAAACGAAAGTGCACTGGAAGGACAAAATACTCTCGTGATCCGTCATAAATATATAAAGGACAATTTAGTAACTATAATAAGGGCATATCGTGCAGGTTCATGATCCACCAGCAAACCCTCGCGATTTGATGCATGCCATCGAATGGATGGACGAGAAGGCTCTGGACTTGGCTACTCCTGTCCTGCTGGAAGCTCATCCCAACACCTATACGTATTCAAAACGCTTGGCTGAAGCTCTCGTCAGAGAATATTATCCGGAGCTAAGATTAGCGGTAGCAAGACCCAGTATAGGTAAGTATGAATCTGTGATAAAATTTAATTTTGTTTCACCAAAATAATTTTGTTTTGTTTGTTTGTTTTGTTTTGTTTGTTTGTTTAGTATATAAGAATGAACCCGAAGCCTTCGTGTTTCTTGTCATCAACGAAATGCTATTCTTATAATAAATATTGTATGTAACTGAATCAACATTTACAACGTTATCCAAAACATTCAGAACTCCATAAAATGATGCCGAATTTAATTTCCAAATCTAATATTTCAAATAACTTTTATTTGTAATAAATTATATTTATTTTTGTCCTAATAAATAAGTCACGCTGAGATAGCTTAATAGCTTAACGAAAAAAGCGCTTGTTTTTAGCACAACACAATTGTATTTTAAATCAGAAAAATCTAGTCCTAAAATTATTAAAAAAAAATGATTTAACATGAACGGTAATAACATTTTTTATTAAATTAAATTTATTAAATATCAACATTTATTAAACGTGTAATCATTTAAACTTAACGTAAGATTAAATTATTTTTTTTTCAAAAATAAGGAAATATTTTGTAACTGCAGTAAACACATTCGACATCAGGCTTTAAATAAACTAAAATGTCGATTTTACTTACCGTCGGAGTTAAATCACATTCATAAAAAGAAGCAGTAAATCGGCCTACCCACTTTATTCAGATTTTGGTCTGCTCGAAAAACCTCTCATGCTCGGGGGAGCCATCTGACCTAGGGGGAGGAGGGTGGGGGTAGGTTAGTTTATAATGGTTTTATAATAAGTCAGCTATTTCCTGGCGAGGTATGTGGGGGGGAGGGGAGCGTCCCCCTGGGCCGCCTGTAGTTAGGCCGGTGGTTGCTATGAGCAGCTATTCAAAGTTTCTATATTTTGCTTTCTAAAGTGCTATAATGGCTAGCGTTGACCATAAAACCATAATATACAAGTGCGTCAAACATTTCTTTAGTTGCCTGATCAGCTCACATGCGTGACCTCGGTCCGCGATCCACGCCAGTTAGAAAGTGAAATTGACCAGTTAAATTGAAATTCATTGTAATTAAAAGAAGGCTTTAAAAATGTTGTACAATTGACATTGCACCTAAATAATTCTAATACATGTAATCTGCAAAACGTGTATTGTAAATGCATAAATCCACAATCAAAATTATTAAAATATCTTGCAGTGACATTCAGTGCGCATTTAAAATATCCCTCTAAATAATTTCATCGGTTTGTAACATTTAAATTTGCATTTGGTTAATTCTCATTTCGACTTTCACGCGAATTTATATTGCTTCTTCTTTGTCCCTTACTCTCCGACATAAAGGAAGTAGATGCAAATATCTGAATTTAAAAAAAAAAAAAAATTTGAACCTAAAATTAGATGGAGTTTTTTTTTGTGAATTCTTTATTTATAAACAAAATACATATTCTATTTTTTTGTTCACTAAACTCTTGCGGGTTTTATGACATTTTTTATATTAGTTAATTAGACATTTTTTGATATTTAATAAATATGCTTTTTGCCTTATTACATTTGACATTGATAGATTATTAAAAAGGGAACATTTGAAATCACACAAAATTCACAACTCTGTTAGTAGTATGGATATTTTATTTTAATAATTAATATGTTATTTATTTGTAACATATATTAGAGATAAATTTTAGCTTTCTGCACTTCTCCGTGCGCGCAATATACTTAAAAAGGGGAACAGTTTTTTTTTCTTCACGTATTAATATACAAATTTTATTATTCGAATAATAATAAATACCTACCATTTCTACAAACATATTAACATAAATATAATGTTGATCTATGTGACTAACCCGATTGCCCAAATTAATTTTTAGGTTGTTGATAATCTCAAATATCAAAGCCGCGTAAAATAAACCTGTATATTTCCTTACTTCCAGTTTGCCCTGCATGGGAAGAACCAATGCCGGGATGGGTTGATAACTTGAACGGTCCCGTGGGCCTTATGATAGGCGCCGGCAAGGGCGTCATTCGCTCAATGCACTGCAATGGTGCTTATCACGCCGAGGTTATACCCGTCGACTACGCTATCGCTGGTCTTATTTGCATTGCTCATAGGATCGCCACCATGGATCAAATGTAAGGCTTCATTAAATTATTACCCATTAAAAAAACATACCTTCAGGTTTCAATAAAGGTAAACCCAAAGATTAAAATCCTAAAAATATTGAACCATTATTAGGAGGTACTCCCATTTTCTATTCCTCACAAAGGGGGCGATGGTGGGTGGAAAATAAGAAAATATAAAATAAGGAATTGAAATAAGAACCACTGATGTATTTTTTATGACTAGTATATGACATCTAAGATTAGGTAGAAATGACAGTTAAAACTTTCCATGTTAGTTATTATTTAATTTATGTATAATAATAAAAACTAATAAATAATTACAAAAATTCAAGAAATAACACAATATAATAGTTGTATAATACATTGAAACTATCATAATATGGACTATAATAAATAATTTAATATATTTCCTTTATGTTTAGTTTTAGTATATTTAGTATATAAATTATACGTAACACAATTATCAGAATTATATATTTATTTATATGTGTATATTATTTTATACGTTAATATATTTTTTATACGTTATATTCGTTACATTTTCACTATTTTTCATAATTAAATCATAAAATATCAGGAAACATCAAAAATATCTATAGCGGGCTGTAACATTACTTCATTATGGACCAATAACATATTATGACCACATGGCATGGCATGGCATGGCATGGCATGGCATATTATGATGACCACATAGCTTACACTTCTGTATTTAAACAAATAATATATGTGCTCTCAATATTTGTTACAAATACTATTTACAACAAATAATATTTGTTTATATTATAATAATTTATTTTTTGTTCAGTATTACTATATCATTTATTGTTCTGACTTCCTATTGTACCATATTGAATAAATAAAATAAATAAATAAATTATCGTTGCACAAGTATGTAAGTCATTAAAGCGTTTACAACAAAATTAAACTAGCTTGAATACTTGAAGTGAAAACTTCTATAGACGGGTTAGGGCGAATTTTTGTATAAGAAAAAGTTTTTGTGTGGGAAAATGTAATGGATTCGCGTCACCGTCACTGTCCGTCCCGTAACCGTCATCGGTTAGGTCATCTCCGAAACTACTTATCCGATTTCAAAAATTCTTTCACCAATATTTAGAATGGACCTTTAGGGGGGGGGGGGGGACATAGGCTATAAATTATCCCATTAAAATAAAAGAATTTTTCGTGGAGACCAATTTTGAAACGTAAGTGAATGAAAAAACGGTCGAGCGAATGCGTTTCTTACGAACGCTGCATTATATGTACACCTGTAAGTTGCCCGAAGGGTCCAGAGATGGGAAGCGAAGTGACCGATCCCGATTGCCGCAGGTACCGTCAAAATGGCTGCATAGTAGAGATAGGGAGCGAAGCGAAGCTGAAAGCCGGCCGAAACCCGGGGTTGACCAACTAGTTACATAATATTTAGGTTAAAAACGACTATCATTACATTATATCTGTAGCTCTATACGTATGACTTGTTTTATTAGTATGAGTTTTTAGAATGTAACTATGCATAACCCACAGCTGCCACCTAGTGGCTTTAAGCGACACTGCTTGGTCAAACTTGAATAACAAATAATTCGTTTCAAGTGTATCAAGTGATTTTTTATATTTATCAAATAAAATCCATTTCGTTATGAGCGATAAAAAAAGTTACACTTTACCAAATATTACCAAAAATTACAAAAAATTATAGTTGTTTAGTCTTTGAGACAGGAATGCCTGAAATGTGAGACCTAATATTTTAATTTAAAGATATTATTTTTTAAGACTGTAAGGGTCAGATAACTTTCAACATATATCGGTATAATACGATCTAAAATTATACGAAAAAAAACGTATAATTAAAGTTAAAAAAACATAGACAATTCGATAGAGCGCTCAAATATCATAATCGAATTTCAAAAATATGACAGCTTAGCTGTTGGAACGTATTACTTTTTACTGACCAGTTAAAAATAAATCAAACTCATCTATGCCGCAACTAAAAACATGTAATAGAATGTTCAGTTAATAATAATTATTATTAACAATAATGATTATTATTTGAATATTAATATTAAATCGAAATATTATCTCTTTGTTGTTTCATTACTGCGCGTGTTAAAATTTACATAAATAAATTAAAATGGTTTTAAAATTTATGATGAATTGAAATAATGTAATTCCATTATGTTTTGTTATTTTAATCTACTCAGACCTAAAAAATAACCCACCACCGCCTCTATGGTTATCTAAAACGCAATCGAATGGGTTAAAAGTGCCACAGGCACAAGTGGAGATAGTAAATGAAGCAACCCATTAATAGCTTAGATGTCTTTAATGACGTTTGTAGGGCCTAGCTGTAAGTCTTACAGCTAGGTTGACATTTGGATTTAGGTTGAGTACGCGCATATTAGTTCATACTCCTAAATATAGATGGCAATATTTGATGCGAGGGTGTGTGTGTGTGTGTGTGTGTATTTCAAAATCGATTCGGGCCACAGAAAAATCGCACTTTTGACATGGCTACATATTTAACAAATACTAAATTGTTTCGTCCTATTTCCGGTAGATTGAAATCTATATGCAAGATATTCGTAAAATAGCGTGTATGCGATATATTACATATATATATTATTTATAGCCTTTTTGAAGTATATTATAATGTTTCGCGTTCAATTGCAGGCCTGAAAAGCTGCCCGTCTACAATATGACCAGCGCCGATTCAAAAAACACGACTTGGTACGACGTCCTGGCGATCGGCCGCGCCGCCGTTAGAAAATTTCCGTTCGAGGCGCCGCTTTGGTATCCAGACGGAAACATTCGCGCGAATAAATTCGTGCACAATATGTGCGTTCTATTTATGCACATTCTGCCAGCGTACTTCATTGACTTCCTTTTGCTCATTTTTGGACAGAAAAGATTGTAAGTCAGCTTCTTATATTTTTATTTATATTTGCAGCAAAGTCGTAAGTATATAGGCACAGAATTAAAAATAACCCAACATACTTTGAACACACTATAAGAAATATAAATTTAAATGTTTTCCCAGTATGCCTCGAGCATTGCAATTTATTTGCAACTTGCCAAGCATTACTAAAATATTTTAGAGAAAATTTAACCTATGAAAATACCAGTTTATATTAAATTTTGGGGAACTTTCACCAAAACATATATGTCCTTTTTCCGAACAGGTTCAGGTGATAAATAGCATACCCCTTGTTATTACTCAATTCCAGCGCTAAGGAAAAAAACTACCTTTTTGAAAGTCCATCTTAATGAGATGTTTTATTAATGCTGGTTAGCGGTTTCGTAATACACATTTATAACCATTATATACCCGAATGTATAACAAAACTAGAGACACAACTGAGTATAAAATATTTGGGTATCGTGACAAATTCATTATTTGAGAGAATGGCTACCCGTAGTATTATGTTTTTGTCTGTTATCATATCTTCTACATCTTAATAAAACTACAGAGACTACTTAAGCGGCACTTGATCTTATAAGTTCTTCGTAGTTCGTAACTCATGACAAATAGAAGTGAGGTCATAGCCATTCTTCTTTGACATTATATTAATACCTAAACGTAGCAGTACCAAATAAAAGAAATAATATTTATGCTATATTATTTTTTTAGCATGGTACGTGTTCAAAAACGAATATCAGACGGACTGGAGGTTTTGCAATTCTTCACGACCAGGGAATGGCAATTCGAAAGCCACAATTTCAAAGATTTATACTTGAAACTTACACCAGAAGAGAAGAAAAAGTTCTTAATGGACTTTGTCTATATCGACGACGAGATATTCATTGAGAAATGCATGCTCGGAGGCCGCCAGTATTGCTTGAAGGAACCCTTGTCGTCTTTGCCGAAGGCAAGACTTCATAATAACATGTGAGTCTTAAATTTAATAAACGTCATTAATCTTCATTCTTTTCTTATCGCCGCTTTTATATTCACACGCGCATTATTTTACTTTTGTATATTTTCTTTTAATTGACTGTAATTTTATATTCTCATGATGTCGTGATATTGCTTTATATCATTTATTTTACTGTAATAAATTCTTTCATAGATTTATAAGATTTTCAGTATCATTATTTTGTATGTTCAAAGCGTTTTAACAACAGTGACTAATAATGGTCACGCTTGAACCTATATGATTTTAAAGCCATGTAATACTTAATATTGATAATAAAAAATAAAATGTTTATTATTTTTCGATATTGATAAAAAATATAATAATTTATGATATATCTAAAACAACCTCTGCTGAACAAAATACGACGTGCATTTTAGTTCACAAACACAGTTCTTATTTATATAATTAATAATTATGAATATTCATTGTGTTTATTCTATTTTATTGTTTTTGGATTCTATATTACTCTATGGGTATAATAAAAGTTTCCTATTGTTCTCTATGTGAAACTTTATTCAGTAAAATGTATTTATTTGATTTTTGCAATTTATATATCATAATACTACATCATAATAAAACGAATAGGCATTATATTTTTATGATTAGGGCAACATAACGTCTCTGTTTTTTTTTAAGAATCGCTACATATTGAAATTATGTTAGGCCCTACTCAACTAAGCAACATTTACATGTGTTAGAGTCAGAGATGGTGGTAATGAAGCATTGTACAGATTTTAGCCAGCGTCCATTGGCTCAATAGTCAGACGTCCACTAGGCTACCGTGGTCCCAAGCATGTAACTTACTTAGTTATTTTATTTACATATATACAAAATGTCTCTAGGAGGTCTCACAGCTACCTACAGTTTCCCAGTTTTCACTTCATTTTCCACTCCTTATATATTACGCTAAAGTCTCTAAATAACTAGCTTTAAGACATTTTCGCAAATAATTGGTTTTTATATTATTATTTTTTTAAACACGGTATGATACATGTATGTATTTACAAAGTCTGTTCATATTCACCTGAAAATATTATTTTCCGACGTTTATTAACTATTAACTAAAATTTATTTTTTACACTGAACTATTTTTTTATTTTTCAGTTTATATGTCCTGGATTGCATTGTGAAGGTGGTCTTTTATGGTTGGATTGCTTGGTGGGTGGCATCCTTCTCGGAAACTGCCAAATATATTATAGGAAACATACCGATTGTTGGACCATCTTTGTTTTAAAATTATCTATTCTAATTTGACATAGATATTAAAATCCCCTAAAAGCGGTAGAATGACTAATTGATGTAAAGGAATAAAATCATCCAAACCATAACTAAATCTATCATATGGTAGAACGCTCAAAATATGGCTTCAGACCGGTTCGGTCGGGAACATAAACGGCTTCAGAGCTTTAGAGATATTATAAAAGCACTTATTTACATTCTCACAAAAAAAAATATTTTTAATAAATAACTTTGTTATTGCCCCAGTAAATTGACGCATCGAAATGCTTTGAATCATAAATTACTTGTTCATACCTAAATATACTTAAAAAATATAGTAAAATAAATCATAAAACAACAACTGGCCATTCGATCACTTTTTTAAACCATTACAATTATGTATTAATATTTGCATGTGTTTAGTTATATGTTTAGATTCACCTTAAATATCAGAAAACTTATAGAAAGAAGAGCGTATGTTTTTTTTTTTTGTTTTGTTGTCAAACTGGAAAATAAATTAATTCATTTAAATAACCTAATATACAAATTACTACTTAAAAAATACTCATTGATCAGACCAAAATTAAAAAGTAAATCATTATTAAAATAGAATAAAAAGATATTTTCATAAAAACATTGATTTATTATGTTTACGGAATACAGATTTTTGAATAGTTTTTAAATGTGGACTTATCTAATTATTATTTTATGGCTAATAGATGCTACTACATAATATATTTTTTCACATATTCTTTTAATTCCATACGTTTTGCTCAGTGTCGCTCACTATTTTTTCATATAATATAATTTTATTGTAGTAATGTACCACGATATAACCTAGCATATTTAATTAGACCAATTCTTTGTATTTGTGCGCATAGTCATATTTCGATTGTTGTTTAAATCATATGATGTTTAATATTATTTCTGAATCATTATATTTAACTGCTTATTTAATTACTAAACATAAGAATTGCATTGATACTCCTTAGTGACCATAAAGGTGATTTTGTTTTTTTTTTTGCTTATAAAATGCCATTATATGTAATAAACAATAATACAGAAAACAATAAACCTTCGAAAATCTCTTATAATCAAAACATTAATATTTTTTTGATTTTTAATTGTTGCTTGTTAAAAAATATGTGTATTACACAAACATTAATCGATGCATTTACCCTACTTAATTTCTATATTCATCTGTTTATATAATTAGCGTAAAAACAAATGTACAATTTTTACCGCAATTTTTGATATGGATGACTTAACACATATTTACTTGTTCGTTTGACAAGATCACAGTTACGTACCTAATAATAATAATAGTATCATATTATACTCAAATGACGATCTAAAATAATCAAATAACTACGCAAGATTACATATTCTTCTTTGATAGTAATGTTCTACTTGAAAGGTTATTAAATTTTTAATCATCTCAATCAATATTACTTCAAAAATATAATTTATTTATTCATTTAAATCATTCTGTAATATAAGGTACTGTATATATAGTCACACTGCAGTTACTATTTTAAGATTACCTCTACTACTTCTACCGTTTTTTGGTCTTTCTTATTAAACCTAAATTCTGTTCCATGGATATATTGAAATCCTCCTTTTGTTGCCTGTTAATCGCCATTCTTGAACCATCTAATTTAAGTTACAGTTGTGTCCATCACATTTGTTTTCTTTGGCTCCTGATCCGCTCGTTTTTCCCTTAAATAAAATATATTTGTATACCAGAAATGTAATAATTGCAGTTAGCAATATTATTTTTGTCTAATACTTAGTCAACAAATGAAAAACTTATCACTATCGTAAAAATAAAGTTACACTTGATATTCTAATATTCTTGCAATTGTTATGAATACTGTTAACTGTTTGTACAGCTTGTAAAAATTATTTTAAGATGTTAAAAACATGAATATATATTGAAAGAAAGGAGATTATTTTATGTGAATACTAGTTAGGAAAATGACTCCATTAAAAATTAATTAGAATGATAACAACATGCAAGATTAAGAGATTTCAATAAATTAGGAACTGTATTGGTTTTGGTTAGACGTAAAATGAAAATATATATATATATATATGTATTTTTCATTTCATCGATCTTCTGAGAAAAATATATTTAAGTGGTATTAAATTTAAAATGGAATAATGGTTGTAATTGTTAGTAGTTCAATATTTTTCACTGCCCTTTTTTATAACTTGCGTTAATACTTCAGATGTATAAAATAAAATTTTGAAATATAAAAAATGTTTTGTTTCACCCAATAATTTACAATTAAAATTTACTATCATTTTATATTGTTTATATGTTATGTAAAACGTTTCACACGTTAACTATAAAGAGAATAAGAGTTAAGCCGACCTTTTTAGTAAGTAGACCTTTAAGATGCCATTCAATCAAGCTGACAACATCTTACAAGTCTGTAATTGTATGGTGCTTGAGTTTTCATTGCTACTCGGTCAACTGTATTAAGGTAAGCACTGTTAAATATTTTTAACAGTCAATAGAATGGTCCCACCGACCGCCAAATTTAAGACCCTCAGGGTCAGACGCAGGCATTCATATCAGTGCACTAACAGACCTCTATCCTCTCCAAACGCACCTAAGGTTTATCACTTGTGTATTCACATTCACAAACTGATGTTCATAAAAATATACATCATCACCTTACACGAAAACACTAACCATCTACCCATACTATACCTAAATTTACACAAAATTGTATTATTTTTATTAGAAGGAGTAAGTTACACATGTAGCTGGCCTTTAAACTCCTACGTTAACGTTAATCGTATTGTCTGTTTTTATTGAAAGTTTTTCTAATATTAAAGAAATCTAGTAGGTAGGATAAATAATGAGGTAACACAAAATGAAAGTCATCTTTACATTTTTAACAATTAATACGTTTATTGTGTTTCAATAAAAATGATAGCCAACTTTCAGACACACTGTTCTATAGATGATATTTAAGAAAATAAATGATTGACAAAATTTCTTGCCATTTCTCTAAATAAATCCAATGCCTTAGCATTATTACATTTATAGAAATACCTCCATACAACTTAAAATAGCATTTTCCAACATCAGCTGATTAAAATACATTCCTTTTTTGCTCAATTAGGCATATTACCTTTCTCTTCTTACATAATACCATAATAACATAATAATATAATGTTCATATTGTTAGAGTTTTTTTGTTAAACAATAATATTAAGAATCTTAAGTGAATAGCCGTGCAATAATGGTACATAATAAAATATACTGAAACAAAGAAGCATCTGAAATGCATTTTTATAAAATGAAATCAGTGTGTCTGATTGGAAATTGCCAAATATTTAAACAGTAAAAGCCTTGTCAATTAAAAATGAAATACAATAGTAAACTGCACGTTGAGCTTATGACTTATACTGTAAACACTAATAGAATAAGTTAGCATAGAGAGTGGAGACCTTATAATTAATTTTTCACAATAAATCATGGATATCATAATTGAATAAAATGGAAGAAATCATTTTTGTATGTTAAAAATGACAGCAGTAGCTTAAAAATGTTTTTTAAACCAAAAGTAACAAATACATGCAGAAAAATATAAAATATGCTCCCGATAAGTCATGCATGCATGCATTGCAGATACATATCTCACAATACAAATTTATCTTTTTTAACCCAAATCCTACCAATAATGGTAATTTAAGAATGAGCGAAGTTATATTTACATCTATTTTAGATGATTGATTCATCACAACGTGGGATCTTGTCTTGTCTTTCAGGCAAAGGTTAAAGTGAAAACTATTAAAGATACAGGTAATTTGACAATGAGTTAGGATTAGCCTTTGAACAACTACAACAAAAACTTAATGAAATATTATTTCACATATATTTTTTGAAAGAAAGGTTTTAAAATAATAAAACCTATTAAAATAATTAATAATTTAAAAAATAACTTGATTTATTGTACATTCAAATAGAAGACACCGCTATCGGTCACCAGGCAGTAAAATAATTTCACTAGAAAACCACAGATCCATTACTGCCAGAATAGTGGTTAGGTCAGGTACTTGAAATTACTCTAAATCAAGGAGTTTCAAGCTTCCTAATAACGTAATCGTTTTAGAAAGTTTTTAGAAGAAATATGTATATTATGAATGCTTTTTTTTGTAGAAATATAATGTTTAAATAAGGAAAATTATAATTTTTGCAAAACTCTGAAAAATGAATAATAGGTACTTTGAGTAATAATCTCAGTGTGTAACCAGATATGATATTATTGAAATCAGCATTTTATATTTATTTACGGGTATATTTATTTCATTTTAACGATATATATTTATATGGGTATTTAGAAACAAACTCAAAAGAATGTAAACTTATCAGAATCTGATTTTTCGAGGTTGTGAAAATAAATAGATTTTGTTATATTAATACACCGACTTACTTACAGTTATACTGTTATATTACATACTGCCAATTAGATTATGTTTTATTTTTTAATTCTCAGAGTTTACATAAATTTACTTTAGCCAATGATAAAAATAATTACCTAAAAATATATTATTATCTTTATTGTGAAAGTTGAAAATTCAGATTGACATATATGAACTTCATAATTAGTTTGTGAAACCTATAAGATTTAATAAAAAAATTACTCTAGTTACGCTTTCCTATTGAAATATAAAAAAAACTTTACCCGAAATTGTATGATTTTTAAATTAATGCATTCATTATACTACGAACACTGACCATTTTATTGACAAAGAAAAATCAAACAGTAAAATTATCAATGGATTATTTAAAGAGATTTATTTTAATCCAAAATGTATTTTATTCTTAACAATTCTGAATTTTAAAATAATAAATCAAAAATTAAACCAACAGTAGAAAGTAGGTACCTACATTATGAATGAGATAAATATTAATATAAACGTTAGTTTAGGAGATAAGATCTCCAGAAAAAACATTTTTAAATAGCAATTTGCTTACAGCAACTCATTTTCTTCTTCAATAATTTAATTTAGGTACCATTAGCTTTTTAAGCCTGAAGATTATGAGGTACATTTTAGACAATATTCATAGTCGAAAGATATATTATTAATTAATATTCAATATTGATAAGTGCAACAAATTTGTTTTTCATGTGTGAAAGGCCTAAGGAAAATACTTTTAATCGAAATTATTATTATTATTTTTAGGTTATATGTCACAATAATTATTATGAAGAAGAAGTATAATTTAAATGTTTTGATATTTTTCTCTTTGATTACTTTAATCTCCTTAGCAACTGTACTCAATCTATAGATCAAAGTGTCATGGTTTGCAATGTGACCTACGAACTAACTATGTGTGTCAAAAAAATTGGAGTTATCGTTGCATTATTTTTGAATATTTAAATGGCAAGGTCACTTAATTATTTTTTTGTAAAAAATTGATCTATTTACTTCTTACAAATGAAAAATAATGTATACATACATACCTAATATATTTCATTTAGCCAAGGAAAATGGGACAAAAAGACCTCAAATCCCGCTTCAACGCCCTCTAGAGCCAGTCTTAACATTTAATACTTTGACACATACAAACGCTCCGAGAATAAATTTTAATCGGTTTACACTTTAATTTTGGCTTGAGGTACATAAATGCTTTTTTCATTTCCGTAAACATTTCGATTAAATTTTCTTAAAAATTCTTAAATTAAATACAAACGATAAAAAGCTGGCAACTGCCAGGCCGCCAGACCCCAATAATGTCGATCACAGGATTCGCAACTCCATTCAAGAAGAGTGTTTTATTCATCGTTCCAAACTACGATCATACGATTTTTTATTATAATCTATTTTAATAATAAGTTTTGTTAAATCTAAACATACCAATTATTTATTTAAAAATCATCTCTCACTTACAATTCTTGATCATTATTCTATACAACTTGAAACGATGTATATCAATAACTAACACTCGCAATCACACATCATTATAACTTAAATGGTAACACTGATTTTAATGAACACAAAGCTTGACTTCACTCTCTACGCCAAAACGATTGGTAGAATTCCATGTGGAAATACCATTATTTGATTGGATGTAGTCTCGAATCGCACCTATCTAGTAGGTGTCTTGTCTATGTTTATTGAATGAAAATATAAAAACACTCTTACAAGCAATGCTTATACATAATTATATTGAAACATACTCAGAAAATAGCGACTGAGACTCAGCATTACTATTTACAAAGGGAAACATATAACTTAAATGTATATATGGCAATAACGTAACATCTTTGAAATATTCTTTGGAATGAGAGAAATAAACGGATCGAGAGATTGATTATAAAAAACTAAAATTATTAAATTGGGCTCCAATATGTTATTGGCTGATAAGGTGGATTGCATTGAGTTTTATGTTCTTATAATAATCTTATAGTAAGGGTAAAAAACTGTTAATACGCTCGTAGTGAAGCCCCCACGTAATTCAAATATATATTTATACGAGTATGTATAATAGTTTGGCATTTGATTACGAACATACAATTTTATAATAAGAAAGAAATAAACCCACTATGTGTACAAAGTTCGAAATTTTATAGATATTATTATGTGTAAGAAAGTAAAGATTATAAAAAATATACAGAAACTCTGAACTTATCATGGAATTTGAATGTATACAGCCAGAGTGCATCTGGTGCAAAAGCGATATTTGAAATGTCAGCCTCTTTTAGGAATTTCTCGAGATATTTTAAAAAAGACTAATCAGATTGCCAGTTCGATAGCGAGTTGATAATAATTCAACTCAAGGTTTGTAGCATTTACATAATAAAGATAGGAATTACACACACATTTAGTTGAATACTGCCAAATGATGACGAGGAATGCATACATTTTTAATAAATATTTAATTATCACTAGTGTTATTTTTGACATAACACAGAAAAATGAGTCTTATTATACGGGTAAAGAACATAAATTACATCACGAGTAATCTAAATTACATTATATAGTAATGTACCTAGATGTGCTTCAGACGGTAAACGTTTAATGCCTCTCGGTAATAATACAGATATGAATTTACGGTACTAATTAGGATAAAGGTATAAGTAGCGATGCTTATTGGTCAGAATGCAGAATGTTGAAAGCCAATAACCGCTTGATAGATTGCGGCGTTGGCCAGAAGAAAATCATCTTCGTATGCATATCGAGAAACTCACTTCGCAATAGATTTTGAGAATGATTGTTGATCTATTTTTTATGTGCGTCTTAAAACCACGCTGAGCGCACAGTACGGTATAAATGTATTAAGATAACAAATATTGACTAGTATTGTTTCAACCAATCATAATATGTTGCACTGAGCTACACATTTCAGTGCTTGACTTTGATTTGAAAAAAAAGGGGGGGCCTAAGAAATATTACGAAAAACGTGTTGTTCTAAAGTCATTATTGCTGTTGGTAAGAGTACCAACACTCAACAGCTCAAATACTCGACAGCGAGTGTTTTTTTTGATACAAAATATGTATTTTGTATTCAACCCTAAAAACAAAATTGTAGTACATTACGGAATTATTATCACTTTTCTATTATTGACATGTCAAGAATAACACTAAAAGAAAAAATGATTGGTTAGGAAAATAAAGTATTTTTATTGACAATGTTGAAAGATTACCGATTAAAACTGTTTTTTATTTATAAAAATAAAATAAAAGTATTTATTTACAATATTTTATTCATAATTATTAATAAGGTTTGCAGATAATATATATAAGGTCTTGTTAATAGACATTTTCGGTGTATTTTTTTAAAAGACTGACTTCTTATCTTCGTAAAAGTTACATATTTTTCTGAAACAATCCTTAAGTTATGAAACAAATATTGGCCAATAAATAAATCGTATATTGGCTGGATATGATATTTGTTGTAGTTATTGGGGTCAGAAAAATATTTTTTAATGTTAGTTTATTCAATAATCCGACGTAAAACTATGTTTTAACTACCTACACAATAATTATTATAAGTTTTTAAATACATAGTTACGTTTTACCACGATCGTCATTAAAACTGCATTCTAAGAGTAAAGGTAATGGCACAACTTAAAATATCAATAAGACTCTTTCACATAATCTTAAAATTACTAAAAAAATATAAAATAACTTAGGTGTAACTAAGCAAAGATAATTTCCATGCTCATTGTACTAAATGATGTTTTATAGCATAAAAACTGTGCATAGGTATAAAGTAAACGAACATTTTATTAAATAAAAGCTCGCTAAATTACAATTCCAATTAAATTATGTTATTCGTAAAATTACCATAATTAATGGCATTGTAAATATGGCTATCAAAACATTTCTTTTCGTGTGCAATAATTTATAATAAAAATGTAATACATACTTATTTCGAAATAGATCTTACATAATATTATATATATATATATTATATTACTTATTACGGAAATACATTCATTCAAACTCTTTTTATTGATTTTACGAAAATAAAAATCGTACCGCAACAAAGCAATTTAAATAAAAAAACAATGGAATTTTTGTTCAATAACTTTTTTGTGCCTAAATAAAGACATTTTAAAAGACATAAACTAATATATAATATATTATATTCACCTTCATAGTATTATAAAAAACATAAATTGCTTGAACGCACTAATCATAAATGGCACCTGTTCGAGCCGATAGCACATACATTTAAATAAAATTTCAATAAAGGCAAACCATATAAAACCTTTCAAACTTTCAATCAACATTAACAAATAAATTTATAAAAAACACGTAGATAAATGCACTTAAATTAACATTTCAATGGAGTTTACACCAATATATTTGATGCTAAAGACCAACATTAATATAAAATTTTAAAATCAACAATATCCTCTATGTAGCATGCCGAACCAATGAGGATATTTTATAAATTATATTTAAAATATTAAAAAAAGCAAAAATAAACACGACAATATGGTAATACGTTAATATCTTGAACTACTAAGTTACGGTTTCTATCATTAACATCCACACGAGTACAAGTATACATCTATATATTTCTAATTATTTATAGTATTATTTGGCTTTTCGATGACGAATGATAGGTGTTTCAGTCAACGAACAGACAGTTCGTGTAAGCGTCCCTTTACATATTTACCTTTGGCAGTAGTATTTGTTCGACCTCGTTGGCAATTTTGATTTTATTAAGGTATTAAACGCAAGCCAAGTCATGCGGATCAGTTTCGGGGCCTGTTTTCGCACGGAAATGGCGAATCTAGATCCTGGAACTGAGCCGAGGTAGAACAAACTTCAAAGAATTTAGGGGACTTATAGACGTGAAACCATTGCGCGATGCTACCTTGTCGACAGTCTACTTTAAATTTATATGAAATCAACGATGAACTTTATTCGCACAACGAAACGAAATTTGTTTTATTCAGGCTTTAAAATACGTTAAAAATTACGTTTTTTCTCAATATTTTCGTAAAGTTACTATATAATTATTAACTTAATCACAGCACATGTACCATGTGTAAAAAGATTGCGATGAATCCAGCACATGTGTATCGTAATTGGTGTCGGGCGCAGCACGGCGCGGCAGGGCTGGTGTGAGGGGCGCGCTGCGCTCAGTTGCGGTGGTAGTTGTGGCGCTTGGTGTGCAGGGCGAGATGGTCGGAGCGAGAGAAGCAGCGCTCGCAGTGGCGGCACTTGAACGGCTTCGCGCCGGTGTGCTTGCGGTAGTGCCGCGTGAGCTCGTCGCTGCGCGCGAAGCGCCACTCGCACCCGACCCACGAACATTTGTAAGGCTTTTCGCCTGGAAAGTAGACAAAATACATTCGCATTGCAATACATACACATGCCTACTAAACAAAATAAAGATTTTTAAGCAGAAAAATTGACATACAAAACGAACTCATTTAAAAAAAATAATATCGGATTAACAGTTTTTTTTAATTATCGTATTTTATTTTTTAAATGGATAAAAATACACTAGGTATATATTTTTGATGGAACATAGCTTAAAATACTCTTATGCCGGGGTGGTTCCAGGTCCAGGGATGATGGAGGTGAAAACGAAGAAGACTTCTCCCATCTTCTGGATCCTTTATTTCTCCTTTATTTTATTTATTTCTTTATTTTTAATTTACATTTACAATTGGGAAACATTTCAACGATGATATGTATCGGATACTTAAAACTAGATAACAATTGTATAACGACGGAAATTAAGATAATAGTGTAAAATAAAATCAGGTACAGTAATAAGTCGTCGGCGCTTAATGCGCGCGGTGGCTTGCAAGCCTTACTTTCTAAGGTGTTTACCATTGTAATATCAGTTTGTAATGCATGTGTTTGTTTCTGTTTAAATCACAAAATATATAATTAGCAAAAGAGATGCTGTTCGCTTCTATTTGAGATGGAGATACAATGCAACAAAGAACACAGTCGACTCAATAATGAAGTTTGTCATAAGAATTTAATAAAGTCAGTCGACGCCATTACGCGGCGTTTTTCGTTTGTTGCTCTCGTGTTTACGATGGTTTTTTAGTGGTAAAATGTAATTATAAGCTATTATTTTGTGTAAATATTATTTAAAAATAGTGTTCAAACGTGTTATATGTGTGTTTTAGTGCATCAAAGTGTCAGAGGGTTGCAAAAATAAATGTTTTTACTTTACATAATAACGACAGCGGCGGCCATTTTACGAAGATGTTAACAACACAATAAACAAAGGTAATTAGTATCTTATTACATATTTATAAGCATTTAAATAAAGTAGTCCGTGTGAAATTTTATTGCGAATCACATATGTAATCTAAAATATTTATACTCCAAGATGCTGATGTAAATTTGGCATTTCGGAACGCTTGTCAGTTTGAACTATTGACAACAATTGACATTTTTAACTGATATTTTTCTAACTGATTTTTTTGTAAATGTTATTCTTAATCGAAAAAAATTGAAAATTCCATTTCCAATCACTATCAAAAAATTACATTTTAAAAATATATATTTTTTATTCTAACCCTGGCTTAGTTTATTCGTTATATTTGAAATAAGTAGAATAATATCTTATAAAGCGACAATAAATTGAAAAAAAAATATTTTGTAATAAAAATTATTTAAAAAAAAAATATTACGGCACCAGTGACGATCCCTCTTTGGTATCTATGGTTCTTTTTTTATTTTCTGTTTATGGTGAAAATAAATATTATTTATAAATAGTTCTATATGATATATAGAAACATAAATAGGCAATAAAATGTGTATCATCGCTTTAAATTTTCTTTTGAGGTTCAAAAATAACATTTCGGTTTAAAAGATGTTTATTTTGACATTTTATTTTTTTCATTTTGTATAGTAGGTAATAAAATTGTATTCTAGAGAAGTTTATAAGCTATTCAAAATAGTGCAATTTGTAGATATGACGTTGGTAGTTTTTCTAAAATGAGCATTTCAGTAAGCGCCCGTAATTAGGCCATTTTTTGAAAATATTTTTGATAATCGACGGACAGTTTCGCCAACTCAGCTTATGCATCAGACGGGACTTATGAGGAGGTTCAGACACGACGGGTTTGGAGTATTTTACAAAAACCGAAGATGATCCAGATAATTTACAAAGTTTGTAGGAGTTGGTAACAATAAAACCATTAGAAAGCGCTAAATCTGGCGGTTCGGCAGTCTGTTTTATAAAATCCACAGACGATCGTTGAACAGAATAATGAAAAAAGTGAAAAAACACGGATTACCTACTTATGAATGAAATACGGAAACGACACTAACTAACTAAACACTTCATAAAATTATAGACACTGGAACGGATAAGATATATAAAAGAAATTATAAAGGCTTAAGTAAAAACCAGTCACACACGTCAAAAAAAAAAAACAACCACAAATCCTGAACAAAAATTATTAAGCTATTCAGGATTAAATAAAAAAAAAATATGTTAAAACGTAAAACATCTTTCCTAACTATTTATTGAATAATACCGTTCGCGACTGAGCCTTATCTGCGATCGGGAGCGTAGATGAAGAGCGTAGAGGTAGACAGGTAGTAAATGAGTGAAAATCGCTCACGAGAATCTAAAATATACTCTTAAGAATCTAAAATAATAAAAATAAGGTATTCATAAAAGTCAAAAAAGGTAGGAGGTATCCGATCATCTGAGTAAGTTAGATAAAAGCATTGAGAAAGTTACCTGTATGAGTGCGCTGGTGGGCTTTGAGGTGTGAGCTCTTAGTGTAAACCTTCTTGCAGGTGGGGAACTGGCACTTGTGGATGCGGCGCTTAGCATCCGGCGAGTGTTCCTGACGCTGACGCGGTGCGAGCGGAGGGGGAGCACGCCAAGCCTGCTGCACGCCGACGCGCTGAACACCACCCGCGCGCACCGTAGTCCGTGGAAAGAATGCACCGCGCTGTGGCAGCTACGCAATTACCAAGTAATATATTAATTCTATACGATATACATCTATCTATCTATCTATATACGAAGAATATAAAAATGTTTGTTTCTTTATTTCTTTTTCCTTTATTCTTAAGCCGTCGGTCCGATTGCGATGACGAGTTTGGGAAGTTGTCGTGAGCACACCCGATCAGGTTAGTGAATTAAAAAAAACGTGAAATTCAACCATTAAGTAGGGGGGGGGGGGGGGGTGGTTAAGGGAGAAATTTGATACCGTTGGTTATAGAATCTCAAAAATTGGCATATAGCTTCTTTATATAACATAGACATCGAACGAGAGCGTTTTTTTTAAATATTCTACCAATAAGGGGGTTATGAGGAGGGGGTGAACATTGATGCAAAAAAATATTTACTTAGGTCTAGAAACTTGAAATTTTTCAATTAGCTTTTTGAGGTAATATAGGCACACACTAAGAGTGGATTTTGCGAAGTTCAACCATTAAGAAGAGATGATGGGGGTTTGAAGTTTTTATGGAATTTACAAACCGTCAGGTCTAGAAACTCGAAAAATGGCATGTAACTTCTTTACATAAGATAGACATCAAATGAGAAACGAAAAATGAAATTTAGGCACGTGGATGGCCCGAAGGGCGTAGAGATGGAGAGCAAAGCGACCCATCCCGAGTGCGGCAGGCATGAGTTGTCGCCTGCAGGGCCTAGCTGCCAACCCAGAGCGAAGTCCGGGGTTGAACAGCTAGTACAAGTATACGCGAGTGAAAATATACAATAAAAGAAATCATTTTCTACATCCTATTGATCGTCAAACTGTGGACTTAAAGTTCTAGGTGAAGGCTTCTCCAGTGTTGCGCATGCTTCAGGTTTGACGTTTCCTGCTAATCTGTATACTCGAATGGAATTATATATATTCGCAGAGCAGTTTTTTTCTAACCTAACTTATATGATCCACAAATGTGTCTTCTGCAATGCAATATCATTTTATTGCGCCGTCCATCATCTCACTTAAATCTACGCTACGTTTAGGACCACCGTAGCGTATTTTACTGTATGAGTTAATATTATCTGCAAAACAATAAACTTAGTAAATAAGAGGTAGGTAGGCACCTGCGGCTGTTGGATAGCGCGTGCCTCCGGGCTTGACGGCGGAGTGATCAGCGGCGGCGGGTGCGAGTGAAGAGCGCCGCGCATGACGACCGCCCGACGCGGCGTCGGCTGCTCTGCGTCCTCGTGAGAGTCGCTGTCGCACTCGTCGCAGTCACTGCTTGCGCTGACTGCCTCGCGCTTGATCTACGTACGTATATATATATATAAACGTATAATTATGCATTCAATTTTTTTAAATATAAACATGACATTAATAATCATAAATGTGCACTAAAGTAAAATTATCACAACTTTTATTTAAAAGTGAACGTGTTTATTTTTTAAATTCTGATATAAAAATACAATAATAAAAAAATATTTTTTTATCAGAAATTTATTACATACTGATAAATACGCAATGATGTATTTATGAAATACATTGTTAATTAGTTCAAAAGTTTAGTTTGTATACCGTTTAGTAAAAAACAAAATTAACTAAGACTATTTCAATCAAAGAAATGCCTTCTCATTTTTTTTTGTGCGAGTGACCGAAATAATATCAGCGTTAAAAAAAGTATGTGAAATTGAAAAAAGTAATAAAATGATATAGTTTAAAACTATAAAATTACCATGTTTTTGCTTTAGGATAATAATAGCAAAAATATAATGTCATCATTTTATTAGGCACAAGTTACCGATATGTTTTTGTATAGTTCTCGCGCGTGTGCCATCGAAATACTATTTTCTAATTTAGTCTCTGTTGTTACTCATTTGTTCCATTAGCATTAATAAATTTTTATTAATTTATTTTAAATAAATGAATGGAGTTAATTAGTTGTGGTTGGCAATAAAGCGATAAATGAAACGTTACCATGGCCTCCCAGGAGTATGCGCTGCTCGTCGAACTGACGGTGCTAAATTCGTCAGCGTGGTCGAACGCTCGCGCCTGCTCGCGGCGGCGCTCGAGCGAGCGCTGGCGTTCGCGCTCGAGCGAGCGTTCGCGCTTGCGCTCGAGCGAGCGCTCGCGGTCGCGCTCGTGCTCGCGCCGCCCGAGCACCTCCACCTGCCACGTCACCTCCGCGTTCCAAGCGTCTTCCGTGTCCATCTCGCGCTTTATCTTCGGCTCGTCCTTGAGGTAGCGCTCCATCTCGTAGCATGTCTGTAACAAAATCATTACCGAATACATTTATTAACTGATTTTAATCACAGTTTCATAACAATTTAATCAATTTTAAAACAAATTATTTATTTAAAATTCACAAAACATTACTATCTAAAAATCATTAGGTAAATCCTCCTAAAAAAACATACGTTACAATAACGTAAATAAATAAATAAGAATCTTATCTAAATTTCTCGCCACGACTAGTTAGGTATACTGTGATCGAATCACCTTAAAAAGGAACTGCCAGTGCGCAGATATATTTATATATATTGTCATATTATTTCATAGTGGAAATACCTTTGCATACTAACATGATTATAAATAATATGAATTGTCGAAATAGATTCAAAGTGAATAAAAATACAAATTCGGCGATTGAAAACATAAAAAAAAAAAAAAAATTACAGGATATCATAAGATTTTTAAAAATTTAGAAATTTGACGCATTCACCCAATCAAATTACAGCATAATCTTCTGTAGCGGCGCTACATATTTGAACTACGGCTGGCAACGTCGTTTTGGGCGGACAAGCGATCGCGGCCAGGCGATCTGATTAGTCGGCATCTGCGCAAGCGCGCATTGCACGGGCCACGCACCAGCGACGCAGGCAATCAGTCGGTACATTGGGCTTGCAAGCCACCGCGCATTGTTATTTTTTAATTTTCCGTTGTTTAACATTTGTTATTAGATTTTTTAAGTACAATCGTTTGTTGAAATATTCACGACTTAGGAATATATAAATAAAGGCGATGGTGCCGGAGGATTACAAACGTTCATCAACATTGCGTTTCAATCATCTCATCACTTGGAGTTGGAACCCTTGATCCAACATCTTCCTGGTCACCATACTTCCATCAATCACTAGAGGTCGTCCAGTGATCAAAATTCGACCGTATTAAACATTATTGAGATTCTTATACCTCTATCATACAGTAATCTTTGCATATATATATTTCTTAATTTTACATGTACAAGTACAAGTACGTCATTAGCGTGTGTTGTTTGCCTTAATCCCCTGCAATACTTATGAAATTTAAAATTTAACCATAATAACAGTCGAAAAAAAAATACACAATTACAGAACGTGAATTGAATTTACGAATCTTTTCAAAATAAGTTTTCGACCTTCTTTTTATTGAAAGTTCATCTGATGTAAGTCGATCATACACTCATTTAAAGTATTCATTATGATAAGGCTAATATGCTTTACCATTATGACAACATGAAGCCTTTCCCCTAAAGTGACTTCAGATTCGAAATGTTTTGCATTGCAAAACCTCCATTGTAAATGCATTATCCACAATCAATAGTATTTAAATTTCTTGAAATGACATTCAGTACGCATTTAAATGTATCCCTCAAAATAATTTCATAATTTTATAATACTATTTACACTATTTAAATTTGCAATTGGCTTATTATCAATTCGACTTTTACGCGAATATATAATCCACTTTTTCAGTTCTATGTGAAGGCATAAGGGAAGATAGGAGCGAATATCTGAATATAAAAAAAAATGAAACTACAGAAATTAAAAATGTAACATGTACAATTAAATTACTGAAACTAAGATTAAACTGGGTTTGATTTATATAATAAAATGTACTCACTTTTTGCTTTTTGGCCTTAACATTACTTTATTACAAAAGGTTTTATTTTTAGGATACTTTATTACTTTATTATAGATTATTGAAAAAGGAACATTTGAAAGGCTATAATAAGCTATAAAACCGGTTTTCTCTATTTTGGGATTTTAGTATTTTTATGTTTTAAAATAAAACATATTATTAATTGTAGTAAGTTTTGCTTGAGCATTTTTAATTGTGTGTAAAAATAGGTAATATGTAAAATAAATATTTAATATTCTATTTATTTAGACACTGACATAACATTGAAAAAATATACCGAAATTCAGATTACTAGGGCGCCGCTTTGTTTCGCTGCGGCATACATTGGAGCGGAGTTTAGTATATAATTTAGATAGATAGATTACCATTTAATTTTTTATAATTCTTTGCGCAATCAAATGTATATGTTTTTGGTATGTATGCACAGAAGACATGGTCATGGTCATTTTAAAAAAACAATAATCAAAATCGGTGTCGTAGTTCTAGAGCCTTAGTCCGTGAACAGAGTGACATTTCAGTCACCAGATGGGAGCTCCGCTCCAATAACTGCATTTCTGTCGGTCTTTTTACGTCAGCATACAAGTGAAAAAATATATATCGCAATTGCGAGAAAATGAATTTAAAAAGTAAATGTTTAGTTATCGATATAGATAAACCTTCTAAAAGAACGGTAGTTATTTTAAATACCTCAAATTATTAAACTTTGATCTCCCAAATCGAATTAATTCTGCAATTTATTCTTTAATTGCGCTAATGTGGTTATTAAATGTCGATAGAGCGACATCGGAACACAAGCATATAATCAGTGATTTGTTATCGAATATAAATAATTTATGTGACAAATAAAAGAAGACAGTTTTCTAGAGTCGAGATCTAACTTTGGATCAACTCTATATCTCCGGGAACCAATTTTCATGCCAGTAATATTTTTACCTCTCGGTCAATTTATTCACTTAAATTATTCACATAAAATTATTCATTATTCACTTAAAAGTCACTACAGGAAGTGAATGTTTGAAATCAAAGTATCCATTAACGTAACAGTAATTTTTTTGTCTACTATAAAATGTTGAAAGAACGCTACAGTTCCACCATGTATGGTAAAACTTCTTTATACGCGGTACTTGAATTCATGCGATTGATCGTATAACGAAACGCTGCACACCCACTCCTCGGCACCGTTGAGCTAGAGTGGGGCACTAGAAAAGTATAGCTGCAGCAATCGCTACAGGCAGCTTGGGCATATAATACCACGCTAAAAATATTCGTCGTTTTTATACTTATATTTCTAGTAGTACACTGGTTAGTCGTTATAATGTGCATAACACGTAATAATAAATAAAATTGTGAGGGAGTTACCTCACACTCCTAACCTGTTTCCTTAATGGTGTGTATGTAGATTTTGCGTAAATGGTTTCACTTTTGTAGGGGGTTGTAAAATAGTCGCGGCCTTATTCATAAATGCATTGATACGCTGCTAAGCTTAAGAGCACGCACTCGAATTGCATTTTATGCATGTTTTTGAGGTCTACTGCCAAGATAGCTTTTCATACCAGGCATATATAAAAAATATAATTAGATTAACTGAACATTTTTCTAGAAAACCTTTAAGCTGGTTTTTTAAATAAATAATCCTATGTTTACATAAAAAAATATTGAAATTGGTAAGTTTTATTTTTTAAAATTCTCATAAACCAAACTACATATGTGACGTAAGCCTAATTTATATATAGAAATGTCCGCAAAAAAAAACTACAGAAAACCTTAAACTTAGTTTTTTTTTTAAATTGCCTTATATTTTAAATATAAATAAAAATCTGTCAAATGTTCATTCATCGATGTTGTCGACGGATGCTCGAAGTGCACGTGGCCGACACCATTTGCAAAGGTCGAATTTCAAGGTCACCTCACTATATACTGGCTCTTAAAAGTGAGCACTGACCCTATTAAAATCCATGGGCTGTCCTCGGGCAGTGAACTAACGCGACTGTGCATATGGTTGGTGGTCTTTTTTTTATATTAAACGTTTTAATTATTTACTGGCGTATCTTCAGGGTTACAGATTTCAGGTGTTTTCTTCATGTTTATGAACATGTCAAACCTAGGGTAAATATTAGTAAATGACGCTATCGACGAGTCGAAACGAACGCAACAAACGGATCTCTGTTACCAACCGGCAGGCCATGTGTTCTTCTAAACGGTAAAGAAGGATCGAGTCATTGCCCCAGAACGGTTCTACCGAGTTTCCATAAAAGCCGAAGAGCTTGAGTAAAATACTACGAGTGAGCTGATAGACAACATTGCTTAATCAGTATTTCATACAGGTTGTTAGAAAAAACACATGTATTTTTTTTTTTAAATTATTAAAGTATTTCTTTTTTTTTAGTAAAACTTCTTGATGTGAAATAAAAAGCGAGGAAGCTACTTTATGTGTAGGCCTTTTTAAAAATCTAACTAAAATTTTAATGTCCACTTTTTAGTTGCAATTTTGTTATACAAAACTCACATGGACTCGTTTTGTTCTATTTTATCAATTGACAAACTATTTTACGCTAAACGCGTTCGTTACGTCAAACAAATGGAACTTCGAAAAAACGTGACGTGTGACATACGTGACGTGTGACATAACACGCCACCTCCGCCCTTTTTTCCTATCTATGTGAGCTTTCAATAATAATTGGCAGGCAATATGTCAATCTCCATTTACGCAAAGCGACTTGTGTTGTGGAAGGATGCTACGCGACATCCATCATACTTTATTACATCATCATATATAAATAAGATGATGTAATATCATCAAATAACGGTTTAAAATATGAATCCTAATATTAATATAAAAATATCTTTAAAAAAAAAAGTTCTTTGAGCGAATGACACACCTAGTTTATAGTCACTTATGTGAGGCCCTGCTTGACTAAGCTAAGTTTGCTTTTACTAGAGTAGGGGAAGATGGCTATAGTGTGAATTCGACCCTGTGACCGTTGGTAGACCATTAGTGTCATTGGCACTACAATAATGTAATATCCTAATAAAGTTTGATACGCTCTCTCACAAATAAATCGTAATAAAATAAAGTAAGTACGAGTTACCATTTAATAAGTAATACATTGAATGTAAACTTATATGTATCGACATACCCAAAATATTGACAATACAACTCTGGGGTTAAATTATTTTAAATATGATTTATAACATATTTGATTTAAAATAGACTATCTGTAAGGACAAATACACTATTGTATTTATACTTACACACTATTGCATGTATGTTAATATCTATATTAGTCAATATACGCCTCAATAACACCTCGGTAGTTTGGTTCACCTAGATAGGTAATTTTATTAGGACATTTTTTTTTGTGGATAGCCAATTTTATTTTTTTTATTTAAATCGCTCAGAAAAACATACTATTAAACAGAATCCTATCTTAATATATATAAATCTCGTGTCACAATGTTTGTCCTCAATGGACGGCTGAACCACTTAACCGATTATAATAAAATTTGAACACCATGTGCAGTTCGATGTGCACTTGAGAGATAGGATAGTTTAAATCTCAAATTATAGTCGCAATTTTAATTTATCGCTAATTATTTGTCTGTTATTATTTGGCAGTCATAAAACTGACAGATGTCGATACCTTTCGACTGGGTTGATGGCGCTAATGTCTGTTATTATTTGACAGTGACAGTTATTCGACGCAAACGTATTAAAAGAGCCCATCAGTTGGCAGAACAAATTGAATCAAGAAATCCAGCTCAAAGAATCAGGACAGCAGGTCATGCACAAGAATCTCAAGAACAGTGTAACGAACGTCTTCAAGAGAATATCATAAGAACAAGAAAATTATTATTTTCAGTCAAATGCCACCGAAAAAATCTAACCTCAACAACGCGAGCGGCAAACGTCAAAACGCAAACGTCAAAACTACGATCGGAATAATATATTCACTTACGAGATGCTGTTGCTGGAAACATCGATGGAAATTTAAATCCCAATGACATCGGTAATGCTTTCATTTTACCTTCAAGCTACATCGGCAGTCCACGGAACATGCAGGAATACATACAAGATGCGATGACTTACGTACGTCATTACGGCCGACCGGATTTATTTATTACATTCACATGTAATCCGAATTGGGAAGAGATACAAACTTTACTATTGCCAGGACAACAAGCCATTCATCGTCATGATTTAACTGCACGTGTGTTTAAACAAAAATTGAAATCCTTAATTGATTTTATTGTTAAATATACAATTTTTGGTATCACACGTTGTTGGCTGTATACGATAGAGTGGCAAAAGCGAGGTTTGCCTCATGCCCACATTTTGGTTTGGCTTAAAGATAGAATCCGTCCTGAAGAAATCGATCAAATAATTTCAGCCGAAATTCCAGACCCATTAATTGATCAAGAATTATTTGATATTGTCACCAAACACATGATCCATGGGCCATGCGGTGTTTTCAACATGACCTCACCGTGCATGGAAAATGGAAAATGTAAAAAAAACTTCCCAAAGCCGCATACGAATGACACGATCACGGATATTGATGGTTATCCAACTAAATCAACTAATTCAATTGATCAAAAGAGTTTCGCCACGACTGCAAAATGACAATTATCAAATCGTCATAAAAGCCGACAAAGTACCATTAGGTGAACATGCTGGTAGATTCAACGCTCCAACTGTTGATGAGGTTGCTGTTATCATGGTTGGTGATCCAGTTGACAAAAGATCTATAAACATTACACGGCGAGACAACACTGTCAGTACGATTTAGGATCTACACCGTTCATATGACGCACTACAATATCCATTGATATTTTGGCAAGGACAAGATGAATATCACCTTAATATCAAACAGTATGATCCAAATACCGGTAAATTTGACAATTATCTATTTACTTTCTTACTGTATGTATAGATTTTAATTTCGTATTGCATTTTATTTTTTATTTTTTTAGGTGATTACAGAAATAATAAAGTTAGCTCAATGAACTACTACGCACACCGAATAATGGTTAGACAACATCAAGACAATTATATCCTTCGATATCGTCAGCTGTTCCATCAATACATTGTTGATATGTATGCTAAGGTCGAAAGCGAACGCTTGCGATTCCTTCGATTCAACTAGGCAAAACTACGATCGGAATAATATATTCACTTACGAGATGCTGTTGCTGGAAACATCGATGGAAATTTAAATCCCAATGACATCGGTAATGCTTTCATTTTACCTTCAAGCTACATCGGCAGTCCACGGAACATGCAGGAATACATACAAGATGCGATGACTTACGTACGTCATTACGGCCGACCGGATTTATTTATTACATTCACATGTAATCCGAATTGGGAAGAGATACAAACTTTACTATTGCCAGGACAACAAGCCATTCATCGTCATGATTTAACTGCACGTGTGTTTAAACAAAAATTGAAATCCTTAATTGATTTTATTGTTAAATATACAATTTTTGGTATCACACGTTGTTGGCTGTATACGATAGAGTGGCAAAAGCGAGGTTTGCCTCATGCCCACATTTTGGTTTGGCTTAAAGATAGAATCCGTCCTGAAGAAATCGATCAAATAATTTCAGCCGAAATTCCAGACCCATTAATTGATCAAGAATTATTTGATATTGTCACCAAACACATGATCCATGGGCCATGCGGTGTTTTCAACATGACCTCACCGTGCATGGAAAATGGAAAATGTAAAAAAACTTCCCAAAGCCGCATACGAATGACACGATCACGGATATTGATGGTTATCCAATGTATCGCCGCAGAAGTACTGAGAATGGTGGCCACACATTTACAATGCGACTGCCGAACTTTCCAAATCAAGTTGAGTTTGATAATCAGTGGATGGTACCATACCCACCACTACTTTCAAAAACTTACAAAGCTCATATCAATGTTGAGCTTTGCAGTTCTGTTAAATCAATTAAGTATATTTGTAAATATGTAAACAAAGGCAGTGATTTGGCCATATTTGAAGTAAAAAACATAAATAAAAATGATGAAATAGCACGATACCAAATGGGCAGATACATTAGCAGCAATGAAGCTATTTGGCATATTCTCAGCTTTCCCATCCACGAAAGAGATCCTGCTGTCCAACATCTGGCAATACATCTTGAAAACGGTCAACGTGTATACTTCACTGAAGAAAATGTTCTCCAAAGAGCGTTCGAAGCTCCGAAAACGACTCTAACTGAATTTTTTACATTGTGTCAAAAACCTGATGTTTTTGGCCAATTCGCGAAGACATTGGTGTATGGTGATGTTCCACGTTATTTCACATGGAACAAATCCAGTAAAAAATGGGAGCCACGGAAACAAGGAAAACCACATCCTTCCATTACAGGCATATTCAAAGCTAAGACATTGGGAAGACTTTACACGGTACATCCAAAGCAACGTGAGTGCTTCTATTTACGTTTGTTATTGGTGAATGTTCCCGGACCAACGTCTTTTGAATTTTTACGAACAGCTAATGGTCGAGTATTCAATACATACCAGGATGCATGTCGTGAACTGCAATTGCTAGAAGACGATAACCATTGGGACTTAACGCTTGCTGATGCTGCGTTGACATCAACACCGAATAACATTCGTCAGTTGTTTGCAATTATTTTGGCGACATGTTATCCCTCGCAAGCACAAACTTTGTGGGAAAAATATAAAAATTGTATGACAGAAGACATATTGCACCGAATTAGACAAACAAATCAATGCCAAAACATAGATTATACACCAGAGATGTACAATGAAGCATTGGTCTTGATCGAGGATTTATGTGTTCTTATTTCAAATTTACCACTTAATCATTATGGTATGCCATCACCTAATCGTCCAGCCACCGACTTAGTCAATACCGATTTACAACGAGAAAATCAATATGACCATGGAAGTTTAGCAACAATTATCATGAACAGTGAACCATTACTGACAGCAGAACAAAAAATTATTTATGATCGGATTATGCTGGCTGTTGCTGCTGAACAAGGCGGTTTTTTTTTCTTGGATGCACCCGGTGGAACCGGAAAGACATTTTTAATATCGTTGATTCTTGCCAAAATACGGTCGCAACAAAAAATCGCATTAGCATTAGCATCGTCAGGCATTGCGGCTACTTTACTGGATGGTGGGCGAACAGCACATTCAACATTCAAGCTGCCATTGGACGTTCATAATAAACCAGATGCAATGTGTAACATCAAAAAGAATAGTGGAATAGCTGCAGTGTTGCGGAAGAGTTCTATAATAATTTGGGATGAGTGCACAATGGCACACAAATATTCACTTGAAGCATTAAACAGAACTATGCAAGATTTAAACAGCAATAATAAACTTTTCGGTGGTGCTATCTTACTTTTGTCTGGTGACTTCCGGCAGACCTTACCGGTTATACCTCGCTCTACTTTCGCGGATGAGATTAATGCATGTTTGAAACAATCATTCTTATGGTGAAGTGTTGAAACACTTCGATTGACCATAAATATGCGAGTACAATTGCAAAATGATCCATCAGCACTAATATTTTCCGAACAACTACTAGATATTGGGAACGGTAAAATAAAACTGCAACCAAATACGCAATGCATTAAACTACCAGACAATTTTTGCACTGTTGTTCAGGATAAAACTGAATTGATTCAGAGTATTTTCCCGGATATACAGAATAATTATTTGAATCATGAATGGCTTAGTCAACGGGCGATTTTGGCAGCCAAAAACGTTGATGTTGACGAAATTAACTTCCAGATACAACAGTTGTTACCAGGCGATCTGATGTCTTTTAAATCAATCGATACTGTTGTTGATGAAAATGAAAGTGTAAATTTTCCGATTGAATTTTTAAATTCATTAGATATCCCTGGAATGCCACCACATAATCTTCGATTAAAGATTGGTTCCCCTATTATTCTCCTCCGTAATTTGAATCCACCTCAATTATGTAACGGTACGCGTTTGGTCATCAAAAAGATCACCGGAAACATTCTTGAAGCAACCATTTTGGCTGGGAAGTTTAAAGGAAAAGTGGTCCTGCTGCCACGTATTCCGATGATACCATCAGATTCTACCATACCCTTCAAAAGGCTACAGTTTCCAATTCGTTTAGCTTTCGCCATGTCTATAAATAAATCTCAAGGTCAAACAATGTCCATTTGTGGTTTAGATTTGGAAAATCCATGTTTTTCTCATGGGCAACTATATGTTGCGTGTTCACGTGTTGGGAAACCGTCGAATCTATTTGTGTTAGCTAAAGACAGGTTAACCAAAAACATTGTGCACCGATTGGTGTTAAATTAAATTGAAATTGAAAGTATTTATAATTCAAAAAAAAAAATATTAATGTTTAAAAGTTTAAGACTGTCTGCCTTGCCTACCTCATTCATGAGTTTAAGCGTCACATGAATCCAGTGAATTTGTATACCAGCATCAACATTTTCGTCTTTGTTCGTAAATAATTTCATTGTACTAAAGGGTTATAGTAGTAGAAAGTCAAATAAGGAGATCACCATATTTTTTTACAAATACCATCTGTGTGAAAAAGCATAGTGGACTCCGTGACTGATGTTCTCTTATTGTTCCTCTTAGATTGTTTACTATAATGTAATATAACAAAAACTTTAGCCACAGCAACGCGTGGCCGGGTCAGCTAGTATATACATATATTTAAACGGTAATTTAGTACATTCAATTTATCAAAGAATGTTTTGAAGGTATGAATAAAACCTTCAAAAATTGTAGTTTAGTTAGAAGGTCAATTTAGATGGAAAATAGTTAATCTATATTATATTAATACGTGAACTTCGGATTCCTTTTTAATCATATTTCGCGTACGGAGGAGTGTGAGATTTGGCATGGTTAAAGTTTATATGGAGAAGAAGTGCGAAAAGTTAAAATTATCTGTAATATGTGTTATAAATACATTAAATTTATTAAAATAAAACGTTCATACTAACTTACAGATTGACTGAATGAGTTTCGAGCTATGAATTGTGTGTGATTTCAAATGGTCCTTTTTCAATAATTTGTCAATGTCAAGGCAAAAAAGCAAAATTGTTTAGTTAAAAATAAGTGAGTACATTTTAGTTTCAATTAGTTTTAGTAATTTCATTTTAGATGTTACAATTTTAATTTCTGTAGTACATTTTTTTTACATTCAGATATTCGCTCCTATCTTCCATTATACCTTCACATATAACTGACGTGAGACATAAAGAAAAAGGGGGATTATATATTCGCGTAAAAGTCGAATTAACAATAGGCCAATTGCAAATTTAAATAGTGTAAATCTTAATATATATAAATCTCGTGTCACAATGTTTGTCCTCAATGGACTCCTAAACCACTTAACCGATTATAATAAAATTTGAACACCATGTGCAGTTCGATGTGCACTTGAGAGATAGGATAGTTTAAATCTCAAATTATAGTCGCAATTTTAATTTATCGCTAATTTTTTGTCCGTTATTATTTGGCAGTCATAAAACTGACAGATGTCGATACCTTTTTATTTTATGGGCGATTGGGAAGAGCGCGTGACGACTCGGTGCCTGTATAATTTTATTGAACAAGCAGAGGAAAGAGCAATTGTGATATTATTGGAAAATTTTTTAGAAGATCACAATCAACTAATTCAATTGATCAAAAGAGTTTCGCCACGACTGCAAAATGACAATTATCAAATCGTCATATTTTAATTTATTGCTAATTATTTGTCTGATATTATTTGGCAGTCATAAAACTGACAGATGTCGATACCTTTTTATTTTATGGGCGATTGTGAAGAGCGCGTGACGACTCGGTGCCTGTATAATTTTATTGAACAAGCAGAGGAAAGAGCAATTGTGATATTATTGGAAATTTTTTAGAAGATCACAATCAACTAATTCAATTGATCAAAAGAGTTTCGCCACGACTGCAAAATGACAATTATCAAATCGTCATAAAAGCCGACAAAGTACCATTAGGTGAACATGCTGGTAGATTCAACGCTCCAACTGTTGATGAGGTTGCTGTTATCATGGTTGGTGATCCAGTTGACAAAAGATCTATAAACATTACACGGCGAGACAACACTGTCAGTACGATTTCGGATCTACACCGTTCATATGACGCACTACAATATCCATTGATATTTTGGCAAGGACAAGATGAATATCACCTTAATATCAATCAGTATGATCCAAATACCGGTAAATTTGACAATTATCTATTTACTTTCTTACTGTATGTATAGATTTTAATTTCGTATTGCATTTTATTATTTATTTTTTTAGGTGATTACAGAAATAATAAAGTTAGCTCAATGAACTACTACGCACACCGAATAATGGTTAGACAACATCAAGACAATTATATCCTTCGATATCGTCAGCTGTTCCATCAATACATTGTTGATATGTATGCTAAGGTCGAAAGCGAACGCTTGCGATTCCTTCGATTCAACCAGGCAAAACTACGATCGGAAGAATATATTCACTTACGAGATGCTGTTGCTGGAAACATCGATGGAAATTTAAATCCCAATGACATCGGTAATGCTTTCATTTTACCTTCAAGCTACATCGGCAGTCCACGGAACATGCAGGAATACATACAAGATGCGATGACTTACGTACGTCATTACGGCCGACCGGATTTATTTATTACATTCACATGTAATCCGAATTGGGAAGAGATACAAACTTTACTATTGCCAGGACAACAAGCCATTCATCGTCATGATTTAACTGCACGTGTGTTTAAACAAAAATTGAAATCCTAAATTGATTTTATTGTTAAATATACAATTTTTGGTATCACACGTTGTTGGCTGTATACGATAGAGTGGCAAAAGCGAGGTTTGCCTCATGCCCACATTTTGGTTTGGCTTAAAGATAGAATCCGTCCTGAAGAAATCGATCAAATAATTTCAGCCGAAATTCCAGACCCATTAATTGATCAAGAATTATTTGATATTGTCACCAAACACATGATCCATGGGCCATGCGGTGTTTTCAACATGACGTCACCGTGCATGGAAAATGGAAATGTAAAAAAAACTTCCCAAAGCCGCATACGAATGACACGATCACGGATATTGATGGTTATCCAATGTATCGTCGCAGAAGTACTGAGAATGGTGGCCACACATTTACAATGCGACTGCCGAACTTTCCAAATCAAGTTGAGTTTGATAATCAGTGGGTGGTACCATACTCACCACTACTTTCAAAAACTTACAAAGCTCATATCAATGTTGAGCTTTGCAGTTCTGTTAAATCAATTAAGTATATTTGTAAATATGTAAACAAAGGCAGTGATTTGGCCATATTTGAAGTAAAAAACATAAATAAAAATGACGAAATAGCACGATACCAAATGGGCAGATACATTAGCAGCAATGAAGCTATTTGGCATATTCTCAGCTTTCCCATCCACGAAAGAGATCCTGCTGTCCAACATCTGGCAATACATCTTGAAAACGGTCAACGTGTATACTTCACTGAAGAAAATGTTCTCCAAAGAGCGTTCGAAGCTCCGAAAACGACTCTAACTGAATTTTTTACATTGTGTCAAAAACCTGATGTTTTTGGCCAATTCGCGAAGACATTGGTGTATGGTGATGTTCCACGTTATTTCACATGGAACAAATCCAGTAAAAAATGGGAGCCACGGAAACAAGGAAAACCACATCCTTCCATTACAGGCATATTCAAAGCTAAGACATTGGGGAGACTTTACACGGTACATCCAAAGCAACGTGAGTGCTTCTATTTACGTTTGTTATTGGTGAATGTTCCCGGACCAACGTCTTTTGAATTTTTACGAACAGCTAATGGTCGAGTATTCAATACATACCAGGATGCATGTCGTGAACTGCAATTGCTAGAAGACGATAACCATTGGGACTTAACGCTTGCTGATGCTGCGTTGACATCAACACCGAATAACATTCGTCAGTTGTTTGCAATTATTTTGGCGACATGTTATCCCTCGCAAGCACAAACTTTGTGGGAAAAATATAAAAATTGTATGACAGAAGACATCTTGCACCGAATTAGACAAACAAATCAATGCCAAAACATAGATTATACACCAGAGATGTACAATGAAGCATTGGTCTTGATCGAGGATTTATGTGTTCTTATTTCAAATTTACCACTTAATCATTATGGTATGCCATCACCTAATCGTCCAGCCACCGACTTAGTCAATACCGATTTACAACGAGAAAATCAATATGACCATGGAAGTTTAGCAACAATTATCATGAACAGTGAACCATTACTGACAGCAGAACAAAAAATTATTTATGATCGGATTATGCTGGCTGTTGCTGCTGAACAAGGCGGTTTTTTTTTCTTGGATGCACCCGGTGGAACCGGTAAGACATTTTTAATATCGTTGATTCTTGCCAAAATACGGTCGCAACAAAAAATCGCATTAGCATTAGCATCGTCAGGCATTGCGGCTACTTTACTGGATGGTGGGCGAACAGCACATTCAACATTCAAGCTGCCATTGGACGTTCATAATAAACCAGATGCAATGTGTAACATCAAAAAGAATAGTGGAATAGCTGCAGTGTTGCGGAAGAGTTCTATAATAATTTGGGATGAGTGCACAATGGCACACAAATATTCACTTGAAGCATTAAACAGAACTATGCAAGATTTAAACAGCAATAATAAACTTTTCGGTGGTGCTATCTTACTTTTGTCTGGTGACTTCCGGCAGACCTTACCGGTTATACCTCGCTCTACTTTCGCGGATGAGATTAATGCATGTTTGAAACAATCATTCTTATGGCGAAGTGTTGAAACACTTCGATTGACCATAAATATGCGAGTACAATTGCAAAATGATCCATCAGCACTAATATTTTCCGAACAACTACTAGATATTGGGAACGGTAAAATAAAACTGCAACCAAATACGCAATGCATTAAACTACCAGACAATTTTTGCACTGTTGTTCAGGATAAAACTGAATTGATTCAGAGTATTTTCCCGGATATACAGAATAATTATTTGAATCATGAATGGCTTAGTCAACGGGCGATTTTGGCAGCCAAAAACGTTGATGTTGACGAAATTAACTTCCAGATACAACAGTTGTTACCAGGCGATCTGATGTCTTTTAAATCAATCGATACTGTTGTTGATGAAAATGAAAGTGTAAATTTTCCGATTGAATTTTTAAATTCATTAGATATCCCTGGAATGCCACCACATAATCTTCGATTAAAGATTGGTTCCCCTATTATTCTCCTCCGTAATTTGAATCCACCTCAATTATGTAACGGTACGCGTTTGGTCATCAAAAAGATCACCGGAAACATTCTTGAAGCAACCATTTTGGCTGGGAAGTTTAAAGGAAAAGTGGTCCTGCTGCCACGTATTCCGATGATACCATCAGATTCTACCATACCCTTCAAAAGGCTACAGTTTCCAATTCGTTTAGCTTTCGCCATGTCTATAAATAAATCTCAAGGTCAAACAATGTCCATTTGTGGTTTAGATTTGGAAAATCCATGTTTTTCTCATGGGCAACTATATGTTGCGTGTTCACGTGTTGGGAAACCGTCGAATCTATTTGTGTTAGCTAAAGACAGGTTAACCAAAAACATTGTGCACCGATTGGTGTTAAATTAAATTGAAATTGAAAGTATTTATAATTCAAAAAAAAAGATATTAATGTTTAAAAGTTTAAGACTGTCTGCCTTGCCTACCTCATTCATGAGTTTAAGCGTCACATGTTATTTACTGTATTATACTGTAATATACTTATATTTGTTATAAAATTAAATGGAAATAATAAATCTGATAAATTTTTATTTTTTACCTATTGATTTCTGCTTAGTATCAAGTGTAAGAACATTTTAATTAATTGTGTTCAACGTACTTCCCCTTCAAATCTCAATCCAGTGAATTTGTATACCAGCATCAACATTTTCGTCTTTGTTCGTAAATAATTTCATTGTACTAAAGGGTTATAGTAGTAGAAAGTCAAATAAGGAGATCACCATATTTTTTTACAAATACCATCTGTGTGAAAAAGCATAGTGGACTCCGTGACTGATGTTCTCTTATTGTTCCTCTTAGATTGTTTACTATAATGTAATATAACAAAAACTTTAGCCACAGCAACGCGTGGCCGGGTCAGCTAGTAGTATTATAAAATTATAACATTATTTTTAGGGTTACATTTAAATACTTAGTGAAAGTCATTCCAAGAAATTTAAATACTGTTGATAGTGGATTAATGCATTTACAATGCAGGTTTTGCAATGCAAAACATTTGGAATCTGAAGTCACTTTAGGTGAAAGGACTACATTCACTTCATGTTGTCATAAGGATAAAACATATTGGGTTATCATAATGAATACTTTAAATGAGTGTATGATCGACTTATATCACATGAGCAGTCAATAAAAAGAAAGTCAAAAAAATATTTTGAAAAGATTCGTAAATTCAGCGTTCTGTAATTGTGATTTTTCGACTGTTATTAAGATTTCATTTTAAATATCATAAGTATTGAAGGAAATTAAGGCAAACAACACACGCTAATGACGTATTTATGCACGCTCGCAGCTGTCTAATAAAACAAAATTAAAAAATATATATTTTCAATGATTATAGAGGTATACTCACCTTATATGAGGTATAAGATCCTCAATAATGCTCAAACTTAAAAGTTTAATGAATTAGGTCGAATTTTGACCACTGAACGACCTCTAGTATATTTTAAGACGCATTACGAAAAAATCTTGAGAAAAAACAATTTGATACAATTGAGGAATAGCATTTAAAGATCAGTCCCGTAATTTAGTTATTATTTCCGATTATAACAAGGCACTTACATTGGTAGTGTCGATCAAACACAAAACAGACAAAAAAAAATCAGCTGTCAGGCCCAAATTTAAAACACTAATATCCTTATATAATATGCAGTACATGTAGTAACTGTGAAATCATCGGATAAAACTTTCTAACATAAATAGGTTGGTACATATAATTTCTGAGACTACCTTTCAAAAGTTTTATCTCTATGGAAGCAATACTTTGCGCAGATGAAGTACACGCAAAGTGCAACGAAAGTATCGAAGATTGCTACTTGTAGCAGAAAATATACGAGTAAGTTGAACGAATAACGGAAAGTTTGTAGATTTGATACATGCAAAACTCTAAACGAAGGAAATTGCTTCGTTCGTGTTACGTTTTACTAGCATTCATTTGAACAGAATTATAATATAACAAAAAAAATATTATCATGTATAAATGATAAAAAATAAGAATGCAAACGCAAATCCTACTACAGAGCAATATAATTTTCCATAACAATAGGGTAAAAATCAACAACTTTGTCATAGAAACTAACGACTTTAGATGATATCGAGGCGCATAACAGATCAGTGACAAATTAACGACGACATGTCACTAAGAAAAGTTTATCCTTTATTCCTTTTAGGTACTTTCGTAACCCTTAAAACGAGTTGCCATAAATATATTTCAACGTATCTGTAAATGTAGTAATGTAATTTAAATTGCGGCACGAGTAATAATGTCAAATGAGTTTATAAAATATATGCAGGTTCGTAAATTTTTATTACGGCGAATGAAGTATGGACTGAAATGTCCTCATTTTTATAGGATTATTTATACATGCATACATACATTTTTATGACACCCCCTTTTAACATTAATATTCCGTCTGTGATAATCACAATAAATTTAAAAGCATTGCATAATATTCAAACTCTTCAGGCGAGGAAAACAATAAAAAGTAAGAAGTTTACCTTTATTTTATGTTTAACGTTACCTTTATAATTCCGGGATGACACTATATTAGCACATTAAATTTTAATATTTGAATGTATTCATTCTTGATTCATTGCATTTCTAATAAAGTAATATTCATATTTATTTATTTAACTTCATTAAAAATATAGCTGTGTATAAAGTACCTACCTACAGTTTTTCTAATACTGATGGCATTTTATCTGCATAGGATAGTAGGCGTTATTTTATTTAAAAGAATAGAAACTTTATTATATATTTTATATACTTATTATTTAACTTATATTTATATATTTTAAATAGAAAGAATTTATTTAAAATATATAAATAAGAATTAGAAACAATAACAGAATTGTTAAAAAAAATAAATATAACTTATGTATCTAATTCATTTAGACACATAGCTTAATTACAATTCAGTAAATTTTGGTTTAAGCTCCATCATTACTTACTTGACAAAGTTATGGTGATGAAGCTGGAAAATAGTGGTGATGAAGCTAGCTTAGCCTATAGTCCAACACCTTAACAATTTACCATAATCGAAACAACTTTTACCATTTATATTTGACCCTAAGTTATAGGACAGACTTTAATTGAACGTACATGGTTTTTAACCACGAATGACGCCATTTTGGTTAGACAAAACGGTTTTTAATTTGATACCTCTACACGTCAATGTTTGAAGAAAGAAAATTAGTGGTTTCAATTCATTTTAGTGGTAAAACGGAACATTTAGCAGTTAATTATAAAAAAAGAATCAAGTGCATTTTATTATTAGACAACGTAGATAAAGTCCAAACACTGAAATAAATATAAGTTGTAAGAATATTGTAGCACGTAGTCATACTCGTACGACTATGTGCTACATTTAACTTTAAATGTGTGCAATTTGTATAAATATGTGATGCTCAATACACCGATAGGTAGAGAGAGGTAAATCATACTGCGGAGCTGTCCGGGGACTAGCAGGAAAGCAGCAAGGGAATAGGACGTCATGTTTTATTCAGGGGTTGCGCCCACCGCCCCACCGCCCTACCGCCCTACCGCCCTACCGCCTCTCCGCCCTACCACGCTTCGCGACTTGAATGCTGCTTCGGAATATCCGCTCCTATTTTTGTGGGGAGCAAGTAGCCGGCCGCAATTACCTCTGAGAATTTCCGCGTTTCTAATGTCTCCCACAAAACAATTACCTTTACCTGGTATGAAATTGTTACAGGATATGATGGTTTTATTTTGAATACATTTTTAATGTTTTAATTTTATAGGTAGCAGTGCTGGCAGGTGCGTTATTCGATATTTTATGCTTTCAGGCATAACAGAGCAGGTATAATTTAAAATGCAATCTATGCGATTATAAATTAATATAGTTATGGCTATTTTCCTGTAAGTAAAATAAGATTTTTACTACAGATACATACTAGTATTATTGAAAAGGAGAATAATATAACAGATAAAGAAAGCCAGAATGTTTTTTATTATTTTATAGCGGACGTTAAGCTCACAAGCTTAGTTGAGATTGAGCTGGGCTTAAAATAATTGTGTGCCTAGTTATAGTCTATCTTGAAATAAAACATAACTTATTATTTATAAAATACTTTATTACTAAATATTATTATTATCAATTATTACTTTATTATTGCTTGTATAGGGTGTTTTTTTTAGAGACGTGGTTTTCAATCTGGCACTACTTTTTTCGTAGTTGGTGTTTTTGACAGCTATCACTTGATTTATGCTCAGTTTGGTTTGCCATTTCATAATGAATAGACTTACTCCTGAACAACGTTTGCAAATAGTGCAAATTTAGAAAAAATCATTATAAATTTTTTTAAAATCACTCTACAAATAAAGTAGAAATCGCGTCGTGGGCCTGTGGCGTGGCCTCTAAGATCGTGCGATTTAACACCGCTGGACTATTTTTTGTGGGGTTATGTGAAGTCGCTTGTCTACGCAGATAAGCCGGACACGATTAACGCCTTGGAAGAGAATATTCGGCGCGTTATTGCTGATATACGGCCCAACTTGCTGCAAAAAGTGGTTGAAAATTGGGCCTCTCGGCTGGAATTTGTTCGAGTCAGCCGCGGCGGCCACTTACCCGAAATCATTTTTAAAACATAATGGCAAACCCTTATCTTTATAATAAAACTAAATTCTTAGCTATAACATCAAATTATATGCGTTTTATCTCTTCTTGAAAACCACGCTTCTAAAATCATCACCCTATATTTAGTTAACATACAAAATCATCTAACAAATTGATATATTTTTACTACAGCAGTAATGATATATTTCAGTTTTTGATTACAGAATAATTTATTTATTAAACAGGTTTCCCCGTGTACACATTACAATTAAAGTAAATAATTAACTACAAAAACAAAAATCAACATCAAAAACATGTCTCGTTTTTACCTTACTTTAAAAAAAGTGATTTGAATACATAAATGCATGTACCTACCCAAAGTCCTTTAGAGTTCAGCATATAATTTCCCCACTTTTCATTTTCTGCCAACGGTACTGCGGAGAAAGCTGGCTTACCTATAAACCTAGTCGAAGTTCTCTTTATTAAGGTTTTAGTTCTGTAAATGTTGAAACATTATGGAATATTTCTTAAACCATAATTATCAGGGCTAGTAGTTATTGAGTCAGAGATAATGAACAAAACTCAAAGTCGTTAACGAAAATAAACGTAGTAAAAATCTGTGGGATAATCATGATGGCTGTCCGAGTAATAGAATGAAGAATTCGTCTTAAAATTTTATCTCTACTTGGTTGATAATATTCATTTACTAAAAACCTTAATATAAAAAGAAATATTATAGGTTTTTTCTTCTTCTGTATATAATTATTATTGTAATTCGTAATACGTAGATTAAATCTTGAGTCTATTTAAATAAAAATGTTTTTTTTTCAATTTAGATGTTTTTGTAATGTAACTCGGTAATGAAAAAAAAGATGGATATTGTAAAGCGTTTTCATTCAAATTTGGTATCTGCAAGTTTGGTCAACAGCAAAATGAGTGGTAAGTGCATACGAAGCTGCCACGATCTCGAATGATCGATAGCAGAGATCCTCGACCGAGTAAGCAGTAGAAAAGATAGATAGATAGATAGAAAGGGACGGCGACAAAGACGGGAATGTTTTATTTGGGCAACGTGCGCGGAATATCTTATGCGATTTTGTTCTAGCGATGTTAAGCGCTACTGGGTCGAGGAAGAAAGGCAGGGAGACGGGCGTAAGACGGATTACTGAAAAGTTCAAAGCGGGTAGATTGCTGGCAATTTTAAACATTTCATCAAGTTTATATTATGTAAATATAGGCTATTATATAAAAATACGCATATTATACACTAATCACGCAATAATCATTTTTTTTTATTATTTAAAAACGACTTTTCGCCGTTTTATTAATTATATTCATAATAAAAAGTTTTGAAAAAGAATGGCACGACACCAACATCGTGCCATTCGATACAAACGTGTGCATATATTTGTGTAGTTATTTCAGAATAATAACAAATAAAAAGTTTGCAATTTTCTACGTTCTACATTTTTTTACTGCATACAGTTAGATTGATCCAAAGCTATTAGGTACGAGAGCCGTAAAATGAATATCAACGGGGTTATAAGAAATGCGACATTACCCTCCACTAACCTCAATATTGACGAAAAAAGAAACGTATTTCTAACTTAAAATTTATTGTGTTTTATACGGGTTTTGCGTCGACTACCTGCTGTTTTGTTTGCCTTGTCACCGCGGGTGGTTTTTATTCTCGGTTGCCCTCGACTACCGCCGCGGTCGGAGAGTCCAACACGTCTAGCACTGCAGATACGCCACGCCACCCATACAATCTCTATGAAACTTATATTTTTGGTACCTATTGCTTTTAAATTCTGCTTGTAATTATATGATTTTTTATTATGTTATACTTTGGTGTATATATATATACAAGTTATAGGCAAAACAGTTAATTATTATACTTTTATTAGTTTGTAAATTATTTTGTTTTGTTTTATTTTGATAACAGTAATTTAATGAGAGCTACTGATGTTTAAACCGACATAAATATTTAATCTTTGAACGGATCCAACAGAAAAAATATTAAATAGTATCTTAGCCGATTCGATGCAACTTATTCGATGTTGGATTATTTATTTATTTAATGTCATTTACATACACTCTTATAACATAAAGCAGTAAAATAGTGTTAACATAATAAATACATTGCTTTTACATACATTATTATAATTTGTAATTACGTTATGCATCGTTATGTAATTGCGTTATGATTAGTTTTATGCATCACCTTAATAGCACAAATACGTAAATTAAAAGTAGTTGGCTGCGAAGTCGTTTTCAAGTTTGCATAATACTATGCATTGTCGCATGGTTTAGCAGTCAGGATGAGTCAGTCGGGGGGCCCCCAGAGAAGCAACTTATCAAATTACCTTCGGATCTGCCCGGGTTGCACTGCCAGAGGCGGATGTAGTACCACTAGGCTGAATAGGCTAGGCGCCTAGCCTAGGGCGCCTAAGGAGCCTAGGGCGGCAAATTTTTGGGGGCGGCATATTGTTACGAAAAAGATTAACGATTGAAAAAACGATGAAGGACGCCGTACTTGTGATTGAGTCAGATTTACTGCGAGCAGTCAATTATGATGATATAATCGACTCTTTTGCTAAGCTGAAGTCTAGACGCGTGTTAATTTAAATGGTAAATCCTTTGTTTTTGTACTGTTTTTAACTGTTTTTTTTTATGATTTCTGGATACGCAAAGAATCTTCTCTAATGGTATGTGATAAATACTAATAAAATAAATCAATAAAATGTTTCATTTACCCTCATCTATAGTCAGATGTGCGAATGTTGTTATTTTGAATATGGCCTAGATAAAATTAATTAAATTAATATAACCATCCTGTTCAACCATCTTATTTTTTGTTCGATGATAATATTTTATAATGGAAAACTTTTAAAGACGCCAGCCACCAAACGGATCCTTTTAAGAGCAGTTCGCTTCTTACGTCGGGCAAAGTAAATTTTTCTCTCGAAAGGCGCAATTTATTCCTTTGGCGAATCGAAAGAGCGCAAACATTTGTAAACTTTGCCATCGCGTCTTGTAGGCATTGAATCAGTCATAGTTGGCTACATACTTACACCCAGAGATACACATAAAGGCAGGTGAAATAAGTACGAGTTCATGTCGGCCCATACTTGATAGAGGAGGAACATGTTCCTTTCCCTCGCGAGACGCGACGTGACGCGAACCCGTTGCAATACCTCTTTGAGGTGGTCCTAAAATATAGCGTCTACGTTACATAAATGAGACCGTACACATTTATCCCAAAAGAGAATATAAAACTACGTTTATTTATATGATGGTTAGCTATATATCTGTGTATAAAAAAGCTTGTCAGATATGCCGACCAGAAATTGCCGAAAAAAATTTTGTTACTCAAAACAACAGAATAAATACAATTATTGATGATACTATCAAGAACGACGGCGAAAAAAAACGGGGTTTCAACGTTTTGCATTATGGTAGAGACTTTACGAGTAACATTTTTTTTGCGTTAAAAAATAATATGGTATTTTTAATAACTGATTAATAAAATTGAAGTAACAGACTTCTAAAAAAAAAAATTTCTCTATTACCTTAATCGCGTCATAAGACATGTCTTTGGACTTGCTCTCGTGGGTTTTTTTAGTTTAACGTTTTTGCTAAAACACACGGTTTTTTTTTATTGATGGTCGCGAGTTAAATATCTTCTAACATTACCAATTTTCCTTCTATAAAGAAATCATAGTTTGGTCTTCCAGTATTATGCGGTAGCTGAGATGTAGACCATACCGTGTGATAGATGTACAATGAAGCCATAAACATAAGTCAAGGTAAAAACGTGCTCGACTTGCCAAATGCTAATTCTACAAAATTATAGTTGCACGTAAAGTTATAGTTACGTGTATGTGCACAGTTATAGTTGTATGTTTTTTTCAACCAGTTTATTACAGATTTACTATACTTCATCTAGTACATATTTCTAACTTTCTGTTTGGATACATAATAACAAATTCCACATCGATTAAAACCCTCTATTATTCGGTAGCTGTAATAATGGGTGTCGCTTTACTTGTCATATTTATACGTGTTCACAATCATTTTATTTTGCTTTTATTAAATGTTTATTCTGTATATTCGAACAGTAGAAAATGATATTAAAATTTATTTATTTATTCATAATAAAAATATTCACAAGGTTCACACTTTTATACGACAAACAAACGCCACAAATGAATATTTTAACAGTGAGTTTAAATGTAAGACAAAACAAAACAAACGGATATCAACAATATAATCTAAAAATATTTCAAATTCAGTCTTGACTTTAACCTCCTATATCTTTAAACGATGCTTTGGCTACTCGTCGAAATTAATTTGGAATATTTTAAACATATCAAGAGTATTGGAATGCACCGGACACCACTATGAGAAAACTTTTTTTTTTAAGTTTTTTGGTAATTCAGCATCTTATTGATGGATGTTGAATAAAGTAATAATGAGTACACTTTATTATTACCATTATTAATATATTTTATTAGGATATACTCATAATATTACTGTTCAAATTTCTGTTAAAAAAACATAAATTATTGCATTGTGTTTGTTATATAAAAAGTATTTGATGTGTATACTAGATAGTGGTGACTTGAAATAAGATTTACACGGGGTATTTTTTACTGCTACCTTATTTATGAAACCTTATTTATACATTTACATAATCTTATTAATATTATTTTACCGAAATCAGGCGCGTATATTGGGGCGGCAATTTATATGTGAGTTTCTCAATCTTCCAGAAAATCATATAAATTTGTTTTAGTATAATATCCATATGTTATATTTATCTTTAAGACGGTGACGAATGAAAATGAGCAGATTTTTTTGAAAGAGCTAAAAAGAATCCTGGCGCGCCTCGAATAAGGCTTAAAATTGTCGCACTTGTGGAATATGGCGAAATTTAATGAAAAACGAAGTTTATTTTACAGTAATATTTACTACTAATTTAAAAATATTCTACAATAATTCCGTTAAAAATAGTATGAAAGGTATTTTTTGATAATTTTATCAATATACATTATTAATTAGGTACTTTGTAAACGGTCTGAAAGCAAATTTTAGAGATAAGTTTGGTTTCTTTTTCTATCGAAAAACTTTCCACAAAGGTGTTTTGGAAACAATAGTTTTCTCAAAAATGTAGTCAAATATGGTATATATTTTCCTCTTCGCATAGATATTAGTTGCATAGATAGATTTTGCTGCAAATGATTTACAAAATGTTCAATTGGGTCATTTCAACTTTTTAGATTATGTTCAGTTTTCTATTTTAAAAACTCTTATCATTTGAAATAAAAGCTGATAGGTAATGCATTTTTAACTTTCACCTGTCCTCTTTAGTGTAAAATATTGTTAAATATTATGTCATCATATAATTAGATGAAATAAGAAAAGGATGATATTTTGAAAGTCTGAAAGTCTTCAACTCTCACCTAGCTATTTGTGCATCTTATGAAATACGGTCAAATTTTATACAAAAAAATAAATAAAAAGGAAAGTGTAAAAAATATGCACTTACGTGCAAATATTATAAAAACAAACAAAACAACAACAAAAAAACTCAACAAAAAAAAAATCTAACTACCCCTATTTTTCTGGTGTTCACAAATGAAATCCAATTTTAAAAAACTTACATTCAATAATCCAAATTGGAAAAATATACTTGATTGCCCCCCTATATTGTCCTACATACGTCCTCTCAATTTACGTAATATTTTAAACAAAAATAAAACGTTTGGAAACCAACCAAACAATATATTTCCATTTCTAAAAAACGGGGTCGATCCATATAAAAAAAAAGACCTCGTTTAGTTTTAAAAAATCTAAAATTATTATAAGTGACAACAAATTTTAGAGCGCGTAACAATAAACTTATAAAATTACCACAAACATAACGTGCACCACCAGAAACGTTGTATATCAGCTTCTATGTAAGTTTTGTGATGCGTTCTATGTTGGTGAGACTACGACGCCATTAAACATTAGAATTAATAATCATAGATTATCCTGTAACAAATTACTTTCCGCTTTACCCGTTCCAATTCACGCGAGAACTCACGGCAGGGATTTCGATGCTTGCTTTAATGTAAAAGTTTTTATAAAGCAGTTTCTATAAAATGAAGAAGCCATTCTAAATTTTTCAATATTGCCAAATATTAGTTTTTCAGGCGATTCGCCGCTATTAAAAAACAATCAACAAATATAAGGGAACGGCATAAGCAGCAAAATCAAAATGATTATGTCAGGATAATAGGGACTACAATTAAACAAGAATGGATATGACATCCTGTAGCTAACATATAAGATGAGTTTTAACTGCTTCTATACATTGTTTAGTAGTAGTAAATGATTTACCCAGTACCTGACGCCTTACGGCTAGGCACTACAGGCGACATTACCGGCATCTTCCCTCCAAACTACTCGCGCCTGTGGTACCAACTTGTTATGGGTTGTACCAAATGGTGTATATAATATGGTACAAAGAACTATACAAATATTGTCATAGAATATAAAATTCAGAACAATTTATAACACTTTTATATGAGTGTTTTATATATATTTTTTTATAAATACAATTTTCATTTTAGCAAAAAAGATGTATATCATATAAAAACAATACTTCAATACTACATTTATAAGCTTATTAATTAGGTATGTAGTTAATGCGCATTTTCATTTCTACCCTTCCTAAATTAATAAACCATGAAGTTTTTCTTTTTTAGGGATGAGGGAATAAAATAAAGTTACCTTTGACTTTGCTCACAACAGCGAGAGACCTAGAAAACGAAGGTTTGGCATTGATTTAAGCCCTTTAGAGGTTTCCAATTTGTGCAGATAGCCATGAAGGCGCATCTGAGCATAGGCAGCCGCTAATTATGCATTAACACGATCGACCGATCAGGCTTTTTTAACCATAAACCAAAGCAGTTTCTCATCGAATGCATTAGCAGCAAGCCTTAAGACCTCACGTCTCCATTCCCCCTTTTCCTTATACGCTTTTTATTAAATTAATATTACAATAAAGGACATTGGTTGGGGAATTTCAATATTTATTATGCTTCACTCTGGTTGAGAATAAGTGTAATTAATAACCATTAGCAGGTTTAAAACAATTGTTTACTTCGTTGAAATAATTAGGTATCTATGAAATTTTAAAATAATAAAGGGGAACGGACGAAGTGGTTTATATGTAGGATTGGGGGAGGAGGGGGGGGGGGGTTGCACGCTTCGTTCGTCGGACCGCTATATTCTGAACTGAACTGGTCAGCAAATGGCGAAGTACTCAAAACCTTATGAGACTAAAACACTATAATGAACTTAAGTATGTAATTTCAAGGTCGGTCGTGCCAGGAATTGACCCGTCCTTGGAGCCAAGCCCGATTGCGAACCGTGAAATGGAAAACATCAATATAATTTAGGTGGTCGCTAAAGACATAAATGTCTAATTTTACAAGAACTAGATCCGTGTCAATGGCTCTCCCTCCTCCCCTCGCAGGCCCCGAAAATCCATCAAATTAAAACGCGATAGGGCTCAAAGAGCTGTGCGTGTCTGGAGCGGTGGCCCAACCCAAAGGCCACTCCATCAACATTCTCCTGTCGTGCGGTGTCGTTATATGCGTGCGTAGATATGACGTCACTTTGAATATCAATGATGGGGAAGTTATTGAAATTACACCCCCGAGATAAACTTCACTATTGCCCCCGTTCGTATATTACTATGACATTGTCTGAAGCGTACCGCCAATTTAATATATCTATATTAGATTATTGGCCTATACAGTTATTGGGTTATTTTTTTAAATACAGGCTTGTATTTAAACCAGCATACAATAAACTTGAGCGTTGCAACTATTTCTACGTTTCTGTAGTCATTTACTACAATTATATAGCCAGGGTATTTTTAAAAAAATACCGTGGCTATATAATTTATTTAGCTATAAAGGTTTATTCGAAATTTGTAAATGTTATTAAAGTCACGTTATAGTATTTCTCATGGCGAAAGCTTTAAAAATAATAATTCATCAAATAAGGTATTTAAGAAATACTTTTTACCACTTTACTATTTATATGTATAATTATAAAATAGAGTTGTAAAGGTATTTTGACTAATACTTCATCCTACTTGCAATTATCCATATTTTTTTTTTTTTTTATAAATTCATTCTTTTCTTTTTTCATCTGATTAGATTCATTTTTAAAAAAACTAAGCGCTGGGTTTAAACCGACTACCCGCGCTCTCAAGCACAGGAACACTTTAATACCTTTATAATTAAAATTAAAATTTTGATTATTGTCAAAAATTGTATCATTTATATTTTCAGGCGATTTGTAGTTATTAAAATACAGTCATCAAATATGAGGCAAGTATTTTTATAACTCAATTAAGTATATATAATCATCCGAATAATACACTTTAAGCATGTACTATCGTATCATTTATTCACCAATCATGTACTTTATTTTTTGTCATTTCCATTATTTTTATTTTCATCAACTTCATACATAAGTCACTCATGAAATCATCTCATTCACCTATAGTCATTCATCTTGTTCATATATCCAATATTTTTTATTTGTTAAATTATTCATCAAATTAGATGATTATTTGACAATATTTTAAACTAAATAGGACAAGTGAGAGTTAAAAATGCATTTTTATAAAACTAATCGCTGGGTTTAAACCGACATCCTGTAAAGGATTACCTTTGGAAGATCAACGATGGAAACCCTTCTTGGACGAAAGGACCATTTCCACGTAATAAAGGAAGTTTTAAAGGGAAAAACGTCGGATTTCATTCTTTTCTTCCGCGTACCATTAAGAGTGAAATAGTCTCAACTGCAACGTCTTCAAACCATTCCCTAAGACCACTTCCCAGCTAAGAAGGATTAAAATTTTTGCAAAAAAATAACTTTGTTGTAACACCTGCCAACCACTTATACCACCGGAGATATAGATCCATCAGAAGTATATGTTATATTAAATAAATAAATGAAAATATTAAAATTCAGGCATAGTAATAGTAAGTCATTATTAAAAAAAAAAACAAATATTGAACCTCAGATCTCATGCCCAATATATACTAGTATATATCGCTGCCACAGTGCAAAACTGCAATATTTACCTTTGCCAATATCGCAGTGTTGTACTGGGGCAGCAATATATTTACTAGCAAATAATGGAAAATAATAACGTAGTAAATAGAAAATCGTGTAAATGTTTGTATCATATTTACTTTTTTTTTATAAATGGACACTCCCTCAGATATGTTTTACCATACACCAAATTAAAAATAATTTTAATTCAGGTGCAATACAAATAACGTCCTACGCGCAGTTTTAAGTCGTATTTGTAAAACGTATAACTACCAATTTCACATAATTAAAATATTTCATTTTCAAAAAAAAAAACATACGAAACATCACATAGTTACTCACTCCCTAATGTTTACACATATACAAACACCTCCTTGCCCACACCCTTTTCAAACATGATCACAGGCGTGCCTTTAATCCTAAATTTACAATTTTTAACAGTAAATATTTTATGATTAAAAAATAATCAAATTTATAAAATTGATTATTTTCACATTTACAATATCAACTCATGAAAACCGATGGCGCGAACAGAATCTTCATGGGAGGGCGGGGAGGGAGGGGTCATGGAATTTGCGGAGGCAAACTTGCCCCTCTTAACGTCTCAAATTACACCTGACGCGAGCGGAATTTCCGCGAGCGGTTTAACGCAAAAGTTAAAATATCGGAAACAAAGTTTGCCGTTGAAAGTTCCGTTACTTCGACGGTGTTAACTGTTAATTTAACACGGTATTGCGTTATAATTCGCGAAGACTCGAAGTCGATTTAGAAAACGATTATTTAAGCGGTTTGGTAAAAATAATTTTACCTGTACTTTCCATCAAGGCGAAAGGATCAATATTTATTTCGATTTATTTATTTAGACCCTTGGCTGGCATTTGGTAACCATTCGTTATTTAATAAAAAAAAAATATGTTTAGATACTTTGATCTTATATTTTTAAAGGCAGATTTTTAAAATTCATTTCTATTTCTGAGAAATATAATAAATGAATAATTGCTAATAGCTCTTTTGTAGTTGAATAAAATAACTCTTATAAAAGACAAAAAAAAAATAGTAATTAAAAGGCAATTGAAATGTCTAAAGCATAATATTTTTTTTTTTTTTTATATTATAAAGCTTTAATTAAATAAAAACCAACAATTGCTTACTGAGCGCGCAGAAAGTAAAACCTGACGCCATATAAAACTAAAGCATCAAATTTTAAGACTGTCAACATGCTTCGACTTAAATAAAGGTACAATTTTGTCTAGAAATTACTCTCCTAAGAGTGCGCTTTCGGTGGGGGAAGCCTTATTGTGGGCGTTATAATTTATCACTGCGCATTCCAGGCATCCTAGGTTACCAATAAAAAGATAAAAAATCCTTTTCGGCACGCAGGTAGGCGGAGGTAGATTTCACCGGATCAATGGAGATGCAAACTCCAATTGTACGAACATGTATAAAACATTGCGCGAGCTGCTGCGGTATCCACTCCGTGCGCGGCAGCTCGCGCACCTCAACCCGCTGTACCCTTGCGCAGCGAAAGTGCTTATACGGAATCCCTCTTTATACTGTGCCGTAATGGTTGCTCATATCACTGCAATTAGCGCTGTAGAGGCAAGTAAAACGAAAACCAATTCATTGCCCAAATATAAACGAAGTTCTGCTTACTCGGTAATCATAAAAATCAACATAAATAAATTTAAAAATAACAAATAAATTTAAATTTTTATGTAACAACAATGTAACAATTATAACTTTACGTACACATTTTTCCTTCAATTTGTTAGCGATACTTAAGTTATTTTAAAATTTGTACAATATTTTCTATTTTAAAATTTCTACCTGGTACAAAAATAAGATTTTTTTCAGGTTGGGGTTCGATCACATGATAGGTAATTTAAATTTAATCAAAAAGTTTTTATTTTGGAAATATATATTTTGTATGTGTAAAATATATTGGAAATAGATATACGTAAAACTAAATAAAATGTAAAAGTAGAACAAAATAAATTTATTTATTTAGTTTTAGGTAAAGGTAGGTTTTTGGTAAATAAAAAGACTGTTTTAGATTTTTTTATTTATATTGCAATGTATTTTCCACCTTAAATTAAAATTTTCAAATTTTAATTTAGGATGGTTATTAATAAAACTAAATCTGTTCTTTTTTATTATAATTCAATTTAATCATTACTTACAAGGCAAGGTATTTATTTTATTTTGGCTTATTTTTACTATCTTAAATAACCCTTGATCATTGATATTTGAATATTATAAACATTTTTTATATACAAAAAAATCTTTTTTGTTTAAGGTAATTTTTCTGTTTGCTTCGAATACTGGTTTAATCTGGTTATGTTATATTACGAGTATATATATGTTATATTATATGTTATATGGTGTTTTGGCCTTCGTGTACCTACTGCGTCCTTTGCAGTACTATTGTACTTTGAAATCCACTTATAGTTCGCCCTCCAGTCATGTACTAGTATCTTTTTGGGTGCGAAGGTTTTAATACTTTCAGACTTGAGAAGATGGTTGTTTAGAAGCTGGTATCTTTAGTAAATGTGGGCCCTTGGTTTTATTTTAGAAAGTTTGTAAAATTTCTGATATATTACTTTATAATATAATATAATATTATTCACATAAATGTATCATGCGGTTTATAAACATTATAAACGATTTCCGTACGACAAATATAACTTTAATTTGCTAAATAATAAGGTTTGAAGGTTACTTAAATATCGATTTTTCGAGCTGTTTCAGAAGCAAAAAGCCTTTAAATCCAGCACACCCCTATGACGAGGAATACTAGAGTACTTTAAAGCTTGGAGTCTGCGGAGGGAAGCAGGAAATCTATTTGAATTGATTTATTGGCCACTGGTTACGTCGCAGTTTCCTAACCGCAAGGACCCGGGCACTTTTGTTTCCTAATTCAACTGTAGAGCACCATGGTGCAGGGGAGGGCCAAGAGATCTTTATTCGAATTGCTTTTTTTTGCTGCTCCAAGTAAATTTAAAGCGGTTTTTTTATTCGAATTTGGGTGACAACTTAAAAAAAAGTAAATCAGCAACAATTGATTGAATAAAAAACGCAGAGAGGTTGAGGGTGAGGAGGATCAATCAATTTTGGTATATCGGTTTGTATCGTTTATTTTTACTGATATTCCTATTCAATTTGTCATTTAACCTCGTAAAAAAAACCACTGATTATACATAAAACATTATCTCGGAAAATCAATAACTATTAAAAAAATAATTTCTAAAAACATGTTGCTCGAATGTTTTTTGATCTATTGGAGCGTTATTATTTTTCCTTAAAACCTAAAGTGTTCGAACAATAGACACCAGCTTGTGACACTTATGCGATTTCGATATTATTATGTTTCTTCAAAGTTGAAAACAATTTTGATTTTTCTTCCTTGAAAGCTACCATTTTAAATGTCAAGTCAGTCTATAATAAAACTACTGAACATACTGTATTTTATTAGGTCAATATAGGCTTATGGATGTAGGGTAGACGGTGATGAAAAACGGTACACTTGATAAATATTCTAATTACAAGTAAATTGAATTCCAGCAACTTGCCGTAGCAGCTGGATGATGTAAATAAGGTAGAGGGGGAGGGAGATAGGGAGACGATGTAGATTGCTCTCGCTCCAATTCGAAAGCTTTAGGTTAACTCATTTTCAACGACTCTCGATGTTTTCTCAGACGAAGACTCTTCCCTATTAAAATACGTTTAGACATCGTGCCTTTGTCGGTCATATTTTTAGACTTGGCCATTTAATTATCAATTTGAAAAGTTTATGCGCAAATGCGTATTGCCAAATTGGGTAAAGCGCAGATAAAATCGTATTTGCAAGTGGTTAAACTTATATTACGGCACATTGACACATTATCAACAACACACAATGCATTCTAAATATATACTTACCTAACCACTGAACTATTTACTTAAAATATAACAATCGACAAAAATGTATTGGTAGACGCCGCAGATAAATATATAAAAACCTGCTTTGATCCTCAAAGTCTAATAATTTATGGTATGACTACCTAATCTCAATGCAATGCAAGAACAGAACACTCACTTCCAAATAGAACTCAAAAAACTCAAGTAGCTAAAATAAAAACTAAAAATATTTTTTTTTATGAACTAGCAGAAATAATTTAAAATATATTGGGCCCGCGTAATGAATGTTGACTTGCAATAGACGATTTAATACTGGCGGGTAGTTACACCTAACCGCATCTCATTACGTAGGTACATTACTTATGTACGAGTACGTACCTCGTATATACCCTATATCTCTCCCACACACATTTACCTAAAAGACATAATTTGTTCTTATGTATTTCATTCCACACTCATTAGACGTTTGGGTAAGGCATGTAAATATAACGTTTATTTTCTAATTTACTCTTTAAAATATTACAATTTTTACCTATGAGAACTGGCAACTTCCCTCTCACTAGTGTTTTCTATCGGTTTCGGAGGTGTGGGGAAGTTACAGACCTCCATATTTGAGGTTGGAGACTGTGTCCAGACTTCCAAGCTATTATCGGCCCTCGCTTCGCTTATACCGCCTGCGTCATTAGCTAGATTCCCCTGCGACGCTCCGTTCATATCTATCTTAATTGGTGGTGAAGTAGCCATCACATCGCGGACTATTTGGTCGATATGACGCTTATATTTAATGTTTAAAAACTCGGAAATATTAACCAAGTACATATTTTTTCCAATTATTTTTAATATAACGCCTTTAATCCAATATGGTTTTTTTGGATTTCAATATTCCCTTACCGATACTGCGTCACCCGCTCTAAATTATTTTTTTTTTACTTCAGTACTATTATTTTTGAGACTTTTGTTGATTTGTAATCTTATTTCCCATACTTGTACTATTACTCATTGACGGCGGTTTAATCAAATTTTCCTTAACTTTTCTTTAAAATGAGAAAGTCATCTACAAAATTTAAACTTTCAGTCAACACTAATTTAAATTTGCTAAGGAAATCTCTACCAACAATTGTCGACCGCCGCGACGAATAATGTACAGATCAATATACTGCGTATTATTGTTATATGTTAACGGCAATGACTATAACAGAACGGCTAAATATTATATTATAACTAGTTAACCGAATATTAGAATTATTTACAGCCTGACCGGGAAAATATTTTTTCCACAAATTTTCCCATTCCGACAAGCCCTTGCCTTTATCTTGTCTGGCGCTATAGAATTGCATCCTGTCTGCGAATGACGATCTTTTTGGAGTAAAATCGACATCCAATAAAGTGTAAAGCATGAGTATACCGTCCTTTCTACCTTAAACGGAAAAGCCAAACTGCGCAAGAGTCGGAAGGATTCCTCCGACAGACAACTCAGAAATATAGCTCTTCTTTTAATTCCGCCGGCATCATTACCATCGGTTACGTTATTCGCAATAAAAAATTGGTTTAAACTACACTAGACGACTATAAAAGATTTTTCTGACGCCGGCAGTCTAAGAACCCCTGCAAAAGGTCCGATGTGTTCTAGCTTTGAGTATTTGGCAAGTAGACAAGCAACACACACCAACTATAATAGGGATCGCCAAAACTACTTCGACACAAAGCTACCTGACCTTAATAGAAGCCACTTAGTAGAAGGCGTTTTGAATTCAGGTTAACTAGTTTATATAAGACTGTGACGAATGAGCCTGCCTGCTCTCTAAGCCTCCTTATATTGGCCGTAATGACCATCCTTCCAAGATAATCAGCGTTCATTACCTCAAGCGATGACACTATCTGTGCTTTCAGTATTAATTTTTCTTTAAACATTCTGGCTATATAAATTGTTTGAAAATTTTTAATCTGTAAAAATATGAAAAAGCATTTGAATTTTCCAAATGTCAATACTGTCAGATTGTTATATAAGTAAAGTAAACTAACGGCGAACGCCTAATATAACATAAGGAATCATCTAAATACGGTAAATAAATAAATAAATATGTTAACTATCAGACTTTTATATAATGTAAACTTACGACGAAAGCCTATTAACTATAAGGTAAAAAAAACATCTAAATACGGTATTTAAGCAATACATTATACAATTTTACTATATATAATTATCTATATACATTGGGCATAAACATTAAAGTATGAGGTATGACGTATCTAAGTAAGCATTTTTTTTTTGAAACATTCTAGGTAACTAAAATAATGCAGAGATATTTTTTACTTAGTAGATATAAGTTGTTTAAATTACAGTATTATTCAATTTCATCTAAACAAATATTTCCGAAATTATTTTCTTAGTAGCATCTCCACCCAAAGAGATTAACCAGTTATAGATTTAGCGAGACTAGCTTTAGTTTTAGCATCCCTAATTTCATCGCTTATCTGATTATATATTTTTGGGCTCAGAAAAATGAGATGTCTTTGTCCAAAAGATGTTTTCATTATTGGTCCCACTAAGTGCCCTCATCATTCGATCTTGGCTTCATAGCTTTAGTGCACTGTATATTACTTATATTATTTTGCCAAACATGTATGACTACTTTTTTAATAAAAGATTGTCTAATTAATATCTAGCACCCTCTAACTTGAGAAAATAATTTCCGAACTATACCTAAAAGGCCTTTTAATGATCACACGAATAATCAATTTTTGAACTTTGATTAATGGTTCAAAGGCTTTTCGGGTAGCACCGCCCCACACGATTAACGCATAGGTGATTAAAGAGTTAGTTAAGGAATTGTAAACCATTTTTAAAGTTTGGGAAGTTAAACAGTTTCTAAGATTTTTATAAACTACAATTTGCGAACGAACTCTCTTAGCAATTGAATCAATGTGATGGTTCCAGCGAAGGTGTCTGTTTATTTTAACTCTTAAGTATCTAATATGGTCGACATTCTTCAGAGAAAAACAATCACATTTTATTAGGTTCTGACAGTCTTGGATGCGAAGCTGAAAGTCCGTATTAACTAAACCGGCGGAAGTAATACTGAAAGTAACATATTTAGTTTTGCTAATGTTTAGAATTAAAAGATTATTGTCCATCCAATTGGTAATATTTTCCAAATTATGTTGCATCTTACAATGTAAGTCAGTCCATGTGTCACTAGAACATATAATCACAGTATCGTCCGCGAAACTTATAATTTTTTCTTTGAGTTGCAAGTTGCATAATGCATTAATGTAAATTAAAAACAAAAGCGGCCCTAAAACACTACTCTGTGGCACACCAAATGTTGTTATTTCAGATCGCTCTCCTGCTCATTAATCCTGACAGCATGACTTCTATCAGTTAGATACGACTTGAACCAATCATATTCGCTACCCTTGATCCCTATGCAATCTAATTTTTTAAGAAGAATGCTAAACGAGACAGTATCAAATGCCTTAGCCAGGTCGAGGAACACAGCAACGCATTTTTTCCCTTTGTCAACGTTTCTAGTTATATATTCTGTTAAATCAAGAGCAGCATCTTGTGTACCTCGATTCTGCCTAAATCCATATTGGTTTGCAGATAATAAATTATTTTGCTCTAGGAACGGAGTCAAGCGGTGTTTGATAATTTTTTCAATAATCTTTGACAATGTAGGCAGCAATGGGATGGGTCTAAAGTTTTTTATTTTCGCCATATCACCATTTTTATGTATTGGTATAATGACAGCCTTCTTTAATCTGATAGGAAAAACACCATTTGTCATACTAAGTTTTATAATATGGCACAGGGGTACTAATATATCGGATTTTAATCTCTTAATTATATCCACATTAATTAAGTCGGATATTTTCCCATGTTTAAGACTATCAATAACTTTAGAGGCTTCTATATGGTTTATTGAACTAAATATTAGTATATGGTGAGATAAGAGAGTCAGACTCTAAAGCTAATTGCATTTCAGTTTTGTTGAGACGTTTTAGGATTTTACTCGCCAGGTCCGATTCTACAGTGGAATAAAATTTATTAGCAAAATCTACAATTAATTTGCCATCTGATTCCATATTATTTAGGGTTTCTATTACACGCGTTTTGTCAATGCAGGGTGCTTTTTTTGAGTTAAGATGGCCGATCTCTTTAATAGTTATCCAAAGCTGTTTACTAGTATCAGATTTTAGATCAGTTTTTAGTTTTTTGAATTTAGTTTAGTTTTTGATTAATAACATACTCTTGAATGTGGAAAAGGATTACCAACAGCAATAATATTAATGTAAACCTTCGCTAGACGACGAACAAAACGAAATGGCGATGAAAACTTTAGGCGAAGTTTAAAAATAAGTGCATTTGACCAATATTTTAAAGTTGATTATTGGATAAATGTTATATTACTAACATACCGGTTTTTAAATAAGCCATTCCTGGGCATAGGCCTCCCTTATTTCTATCGTGCCTTCCGATTTTGAGCTCCTAGCAATCACTTTCTAGCTCTTACTACACTTTTGTTAAAGGCGTCCCTACACATACGTTAACTAAAGTACTAAAGCCAAAATCGTTTACGAATATCTCAGAAGCGCAGAGAGATTCCCTTATTACTCAACCTCACCGCGCTGAGGTGGGGTGGGGTGGGGCCGTACAATACTCGCAATCAATTATTAAAATTGATACGCGAGATCGGGCCTTTGGAATTGCAACCGCAACGGTTAAACACATACGAGATATAAATTGGCAACATTACGCGCTTTAATGGCCGAACTAACGAAGCTAATAAAGTTGTATTTTCGGTAAACCATTGTATTTAATTTACATCACACGAATAAAATCAATACGATCAATATGCAAATTACGCGGCACATTTTTTTTTCGTTTATAACAAGAAATGATTCACTAAGCTGACATCGTCATGCTAACTTTACCAATAAAAAACGTGCTAGTAGCAAACTATGGTTATTCATTATTTATTTTGAATAATCCCTTTTTCTGCAAATAATACAGCCAATACTCTTAAACGCTCTCTTTTTCTTCCTGTTTCTCTTTAGTCTTTTTTACCTTGCAAATAATTTTTAGAAATTTAAACTGATATATTGACTAAAACCAAATTAAATTATCTTTCATTGTTTTAAGGCTTTTTAAAGTTGGCGTTCCATTGATTACTACTCAGGCAAAAAAAAAATTGACATCGAACAAAAAAAATATATCAATTTGTGTCGTAAGTGCACACAATAGTGCACTAAGTAACATATTATCAGTGTATTTCATGTAGATTTAACTCAATTCGCTCACTGTGTCATTTCTTACGACATTTTTGCTGAATCATTTATGGTAATGATGTTTTTTCGTTCATATGTGGAGGGGGTTGCGAAAAAGGCGTAAAGCATAGTAATATAATTCTGTCATAATAATAATATAATTCAATAGAATGATATTTGTAAAATTGAAGGTCCTTTAAGTGGTTTTAGAGATTTAGTTTACCCCCAGAATATGTTCTGGATGAAAAGCGGCCTAGAAATAAACTATGTCCACTGAATGCGAACGTTATAACACATCCGTACAAAAAAAAAACGAACTTTCGTCCTATAGAATTGAATCCGGAATAAGGATGCGAGAGAAAAGGGAAAGGGAAAAGGGAAGGAGACCTACTTATTTTATTTTTTGTGACCTTGACCGCCGACACGTTCTTTTAAGAGCTTATGCAAGCCCTGCGTTTGGGTAAACTTAAGGCAAGACGACCCCAAAGCGGATACGACTATTTCGAAATAAAGTGTAAGCAAATTATCAGGTAAACTATTGAAGAGACAAATTAATAATAATAATTATATTAATAATATTTATTTATTCTTTTCTGAGTACATGCCATTTAAACATTTAAGTAATCTACCTTCATTTAGTGTTTTGAAGTTAACAGTACTAGGCGGACTTTTTATTCATAGCGTGATAGTGTGCTTGTGTGCATGCCAGTGTGTGTGTGTGTGAGAGAGAGCCCACTAGTTGCCAGGCAGAGTATTGCGCTATTGCATGCACTAGAAAAACCTGTTCTGCAGTAGCAACCGAAGCGCGTATACTAATTTGTAGCACTGTTGGCGCATTACCCGTTAAGACAACGTATTTTAAACATGCAGTATTGTCAGAGAGTAATAAATAATTCTAAAAAACGGTATAATTCTATAAAAACGTAAATCCGGTCAAAATAATAATGATAATATACTATAATATCTAGTATATGTAATCATTAAATATAAAAGCGTGTTTTCTTATTATTGTTCGAAATTAAAGCATTTTATGTAAAAACAAACCATTTTAATCTACTCAATATTTATGGTAAATAACACATAAAGAAGTAAAGAAATGAAGATGATTATCTTAGGTCTAAATATTTTTTAATATTAATTGTAGATTTTCATTTTAATAGCCATGTCCGTTATCATTATTGTTTTTTTTTTGTAAAAAGTCTTCGGATTCAGACCTTCCTATATCTAACAGCTAGTCAGCAAACATTATTCTAAATCTATTTCCTAGTCTGATTTCAGCTGGTAACTGGTTATATACTTTGGGCATATGGTACACGAGGTTTCGTTGGCCGAATGTTGTATGTTTCCTTTTTAGCGCGAGTAAACCTTGTGCATTGGAACGTGTAGCGGTGGGTGCGTGAATTAAGACGAAACCACAGATTAGGGTTTCTCGTGTAATCGCGCACTTCGTTACATCAGTCTGTGTATTACCGCATACTGAACTCGATTTAAACTGCTACATATTCGGTCGATACGGCCGGCTTGTTAAAGTAAATTATTATACTAGTGTCAGCTTTTAACATTTGAATTTAAAGAAATACTAAAGCGATAGCTTAATTTCGTTCTAAAGCCATTAAATCTTGTGGCATTTAATATGGCATGATTTTTTATTAATTTTTTTCTCATGATCGTTCATATCAGTATAATATTCTAGATTTGTAGTCGCGGGTACTGTTAATTTATTTCAATACCCGGCCATTGGTTAGTTTTGGTGCGGGGACATATTGATCGTAAGAAAATCGTGATCGGTGCGACGTAATAACGCTGTCTGTATAAATGTCTCTGAAGAAAGAGGTTCCGATAGTTTTTTGCCACCGTCCGGTGAGACTGTAGGAATTTATTAGCTCGTTTATCACGACATTATGATTGTCACCGAACGGTGTTGAATTCCCGTAATTTTAATCCTACAATTTTAATTTTTAGCTATAAATTTCTCCTAGCATCTTCGTGCTATTCTAATCTGATAAAAATCGTCTCGTTAGAACGCGTTTATTTAAACGTATTTTTTGAAAACGTACAAATAAGACCGTTAAACGAATGGAAAAGAAGAGTTTTTTTTATTGGAAATCTTCAGAGAGATAAGATCTTTGACCATTACACGAAAGGCAGTATTGGCACGCGCATTTATTGTAAATTCTATTTTTCCTTCGCGGAGCTCTGAGTGTGAGAGGCTGAGTGTGCGGCAGTTTAACTTGTAGATTTGATTTGATTCGAAGAGTACGACCGCAGTTTTGATTGATACAGTACGAGCGGTTTTCGAACTTGAAAACGGGACCAGCTTCCCGCGGATCGCAGCTGGAGGAATAAGGCGAAGTAAGTAAGGACAAACGAGCTCGTTACCAAAGACGTAATCTGGAATAGAGCGATGACGTTGAGGCAATTATATTGAACGACCTCCGCCCCGTTCAGAACCCGACCAAGACATTCTTAGAGGAACCTATCGTTTCGCACAAGTAGACCTCGCTAAAAACAATATTCTATAAATAATAACTCTATGTTCTTGCCATCCTAGGATTCACTCTAGGATTGTTGATTTGTGAACTGCTTTTGTTTATTTTATTCTTTGTTATTGATCACGAGCCTAGTATTATTTATATTATATTTTACGTGTCTGTTTGATAAACCCTGTACTAATTAATGCCATCATTGTTAAGAATCATAGAATATTTAAATGTCGTAGCTGTATAAATTTCCCACCTCGATAAATCCTGAATTGTATATAATCTTTTTAAGCCTTTAGACCTATACATCCACTCCTGTTCGTTATGTCCGATATACTTTTCTGTAAAAGTATGTCGAACATAACATTTTTAAAACAAAAACAATAAACGGTAATGTCTCTAATAAAACATTACGGTATATATTGGCTAAATTCAAAATCTGTATTTTGAATGTTGCCAATATGTACCATAATGTTTTATTACCGACCCGATACTTTTATCTTCAAATTTGTTAATGTGCGAAGTGCCAGGCTTCACTCATCGCGGATCTGAAATCTTTTATTTCTTAGGTAGTCGTCAGAGAAAATGAAAAATTAACACAACGAACTGAGACTTCCGGTATCATTGCGGTGTCACAGTCGATTCACGATTGCCAATGAACCTCACTTTACAATGCCATTCCGGTCCAAAATCTCATCTAGAATCTCACTATCAGCAACTAAGAACTCTGTGTGAAGCAACAGCACGCAAAATGAGTGCGAATGGTTCTTTATATTTCAAGATGACCCTGAAATGAATTTAATTTTCTATTTTTACCTTAGACGAACGAGTCTGAGCTGCCGGATTAGTTTATGCAGAGAGGGAAAATTATTTCATAAGATGAAGAGTACTGACCGCGGATTATTAACGGAGGAAGGTTTTATGCGAATGGGTTCATCCTCTGAATGCAAGAACCGGAGATACGTTGCAATCGGTAAGGTAGGTTAATTGCGGTAATGCTTGAACTGCATGCATACTCTTCACCTGATTCTTACCCTTCCCTAAGCCTTCTAATAAAAATAAGCACAATGAATCGATTTGACATTTTTATAGGGCTAAATAAATACTTTTAGGATTTTTTTTTTTCAAATTATAAAATATCTTTTGTATATTTTGTCAAATAATGGTTATTTGACAAAATACCAGGCTAGGTAAATAAAAACATTTAATAACTTTATCTTAGATTTCATCGTCATAGTAAAACATTCTCGTAAACGCATCTAGAATGAAATTATAAAGCCGTTAAGTCAACATCAAATGGTGCATCTGTCATTTTAGTGTATCTAATACAAATTTGATCAACGAGTTGGGCCTACGAATAGATACGTCGGGTGATGCTAGTTAGCACAGAACTAGATGGATAGGTAGGGCTAGATGGATGCATTAAATTAGGTAAATTAATCCCCAGGCGAGCTCCTCGATTCATTTGTCTGTTGGTAATGATGCGGGTTCACTGACACAATAAGCGCTGATTGCAATGTCCGGGGACAACAATAATTCTTGTTTGGTTTAACCAAGTGCCAAGTGCCTAACAAAGCAAGCTCTGGATGTGTGATTCTTGGCATTATTGTTAGACTACAATCGATGTAAACACATACATAATAAACGCTCGTAGTAACTGACTTCATCCGGAGTACATAACCTAGCTCATGCCAGTTACCATCGACGAGGTCTCGTGTAATAAAAATTTATTTGAATCGGTTCAAGTTGGAAAAAAGTTTAATTTCCACTCAAATTGGTATAGTTATATTTAAATCTTAAAGCTATTTTGAAGTAAAACTTCTTTGAGTGCACCTCACACAACTTTTTCTGACCATTGAATAAAACTAATGCGAAAGGGTGTTCGGGTAAATTCGTGTAAATTCGGCGACAAGCATTCGTGTCGCGTCGCGTCATTCATTGCGTGCTCTTATCACTGAAATAAAAAGGGGTCCGGAAATATTGTTAAATGTAGATGATGAGTTTAATCATCTTCCTTACAGAAGTTCTACTTTTAACATGTGTGGTATAACCACATACTGTTAATTTTTTTTAAAAGTAAATTTTACTTCCCATATAAATTAAAAAAACATCATTTGCGACTTAATAGATATACCTACTTTTTTGTCTATGTTATTTTTTTTCATTAGTATTGGAATGAACTAAAAGACATTGATATTATGAGCGCATTAAAACAAAGACGAGATCGGAATAACCGTGCTTTATAAAAGTGCCGATATAGAAACACCATTTTAAATACCGGTCGCGGTTCTCGACACAAACGATAACTTTTTAAACAAAAAAAATTCTAAACAACAGCTTATTGGCCTTGAGATTTCAAACATGATTTCTTGTGAAATATAAAATTCATCATGGTTTCCGAGTAAAAAAATTGTAAACTTTACTTGATATCGCTCTTGTCATAATCGGCCTTGCCGAGCGCCTGCGAGAAAGTATGGAATTTACACGAGTGCTTTGATAAATTAATAAATTTGGACAAGAATTATTTTCGTATTTTTTTAATACAATTTCATACACTTATTAGGAAATATAATTGCTTTAATATTAAGCCTTCGGGAATGGTTTTGGTACACCCTGTATATCTAAAATTAAAGAAAGTTTCTTTTTTAATGGAGAAGAGATACACAGATACAATTTCTAAAGCCACGTCTTTCGCTCCCTGTAACTGAATTCGACGCCTGGCGGCGGCGCGCGCGCAGTACGTGACGAAATCGCTATCCTGTAGATGTCACGAAGGAACGAGAATAAAGTGTACGGAGCAGTCGCACTTGTAGGAATACAGTGAATCGGCGAAATATTTATTATTTTAAATATAAATACTAGTAGATGTGAAAAACAACATAAATAGTAATATGTTTTATAGTAAACTACAAAAGTAAAAAGTATTTATGCAAAATTTACGTAATAAATGTGATAAAAAAGTCTATATCTATTAAATATTTCGATTTATTTTTTTCAAGTTTTCATACTTATATTTCAGAAAAGAGACTTAAATTCTTTAATTTATCTCTTTAGATAAATTAAAGAGACTTAAATTAAAAGAGATTATTAAAATGTGAAATTAATGTTTATATCCAACAAAAAAGGATCAAAATACTTTCTGATTAGTTGTAGTTACATTGCAAAAGCGAAGGCATAGTCTACCTTGGAACAGGATTAATCGGGTGTTTTTTTTAGAGGCGTGGTTTTCAATCTGGCACTACTTTTTTCGTAGTTGGTGTTTTTGACAGCTGTCACTTGATTTATGCTCAGTTTGGTTTGCCATTTCATAATGAATAGACTTACTCCTGAACAACGTTTGCAAATAGTGCAAATTTCGAAAAAATCACTCTAAAGTAAAGTAAAAATCGCGTCGTGGGCCTGTGGCGTGGCCTCCAAGATCGTGCGATTTAACACCGCTGGACTATTTTTTGTGGGGTTATGTGAAGTCGCTTGTCTACGCAGATAAGCCGGACACGATTAACGCCTTGGAAGAGAATATTCGGCGCGTTATTGCTGACATACGGCCCAACTTGCTGCAAAAAGTGGTTGAAAATTGGGCCTCTTGGCTGGAATTTGTTCGAGTCAGCCGGGGCGGCCGTTCGACTACAGTTTATTCAGTACCTGGCAGTGGCATGTAGTAAATTTGTATTCTTGTAATAGAAACAAAAATATGTAGACAGCCTACATTTGGCATAAAAAAAAAAGTACAAAAAAGGGCTCATACACAATGGATAAAGCATGAATGTATAAAGAAAGCTTTTCTTGACATATATTTTTTTTTATAATCGTAAAACAACATTGAAGCATAACTAGTTAATGACACAACCGATACTTTTCCAAAACCACATTCGAGCATTGCGGAGATTGCTGACCCTAAATCACCCTTTTGTAGAATAACTGTTTGTAGAGGAGAGCTCATTCATTGTTTTTGTATGTAATAACATCATTTCAAATAACATTTGAAATAACATCACATTTGATTATATCATAATATTAATTCATGCAATAATAATAAACTGAGTTCAATAAATAATTGCTTAGTCATAAAAATGCCATACTTGATACGCAGATTTTTATGTTTTATAATAATTATTTTTGAGAAACATATTAAATATTTCCGTGATTTTATGTTACACAGATTGTATCAAATAAACAAGTAGTTTTTAAAATATGTGATTACTTTTTGTGATTTGCAAAAATGGTTGCTTTAAAAGCTATATTGGTTTCAAATGTTTAAAAGAGGAAATTATACTTCCTTTTTAAATGAAATTCATATTTTTGTGCCTAAATATAGTTTTTCTTTTATAATTTAGTCTTCTATTCTGTTTACTCAACGTAATAAAATGGCACAAAAATGCATTTTGTAGTAACATTTCTGAGAAATGTTGCAGAATATTTTAATCAGATATGTTTTTTATATTTTAGGTACTAAAATCTATATAATTATTATTACAAAAGTTATGAAAACTTGAGAAGTAAGTATTTGATGAATCATACTTAGAATAGAATAGAACCTCCTGGTGTTGAATGTAGTAAAAATTTAAAATAAATTATTTACCGTAATGTTTTAGAATATAATTATTAAAATAGACGATGGCTGTTTATATTGGGTTCTCAAGTCTACAGTAAAATTGGGTACAGTCTACAGTAAAATTGCTATTATATTTCGATTTAGCTTCATACCAACGCTATTCAAAATTAAGAAAAGAAACTATTATATTTCTTTCAAGATTAATAAAAAAAAAAGTGATATTCAATTTGTGATAAAATTTGCGATATTCAAATGATAAAAAAGGCTAATATACATTTAAAAAAAAAGTGTTTTTTTTAACATTCTAATAACTTTATTCTCTTTAGATTGAGTGTATGTAGGTGATTCATTGAATTATAAAATCTACCCGCATCTAAAAACCTTACAACTTTCGATAACTTTATGTTTTCTGGACCCGACGATTTTCTCAAGCCAGAAAAAATATTGAGATCATCTTAAGTAGGTTATTTTCGAAAATGCTGTTGATCGTTTTATTAAAAAAGCCAAAAAAAGTAAAATAGACTTTAAAATTAATCTACAATTAGAAAACTAAGAAATATTACAATAAACTTCGTAATGTTAGTAAAAATAAAAAAGTGAATCTACCGAAGAGCGCGCAAAAATAAAACTGTATTTCTTCGCTCTGCACAGTGTTATATTTTCTCAATCTAGGCAAAAAAAATTAAATGTGAGGACACTATAGGACACTATTCATCTTGATTTCAGGGAAATTTCTTTGTAAACTTTACGCATGTATAATGAATAACGGGGAAGATTAGAAATCTATTTGTCATTACTGTTTAAGTTTATCGCAGTTTTTTGCAAAGCGTTGCGGGAAAAGGGGTTGTGCGAACGGACAGCGATGCATCTGCGCTTAGTAGTCAAATGAGTCAATACTTGGTTAGTTTGTTTTGCTTTGCTGAAGCTGAAACAATGAGCACGGGGTCGCGCGAGTGTCTTTTGCATCTTATTTTTAATTTTCTCGTTTATTGTGTGAGTTAGGTAAAATGCCACGTCATATTTTTTTCCTTTTTTTCCTTAAAGTCGCTCTGAATCGTTCGAAAGAGACAGCTACCTGAGTTGACTGATGAGACCCACCTTAATCCCGCAGTATTCGTCTGAGATTGCTCGATGAATACGCTGTTTCTGTGTTAGCTAGAGTGATTGTATTGTTTTTATTGTCTTCTGAATCCTAGGGTTACTTGAAATTACTTGTTTTAGAAAAAAACTTACCTAATTTAATAAGCCATTTGACAACATTATGTCAAAGTGTCACAGCTTAACTCCAAAATTAAAATTAAAAGTTAAAAGCTTAACTCCAAAATTAAAATTAAAAGTTAAAAACTTAACTCCAAAATTGGTTATGCAAATTTGATAGTAGGTATAGAGTTGTTATTTATACCACCCAAAAAATATGTTTTATTTAAATAGTAGCTCATAGCCTGCAAGGAACATATTTTTTTCTGCAAACGTTTGCGACACCTATACCATTTTTTCCTATTTTCAGAATGACCAAGCAAATTTCACGACGAGCTATTTTCGATATATGGCTCGCTAAGCCGAAACAACTGAGCACTGATGCCTTATTGGCTTATATACTAGATGAACTTGAAAAGTTTGTCTTCTTTGTTCAGCAGTGTAAAAATGACAGAAAGTCAGGCAGACATCGAGAACGCTTCCTGAACGCTATTTTTTTGTGGCTGAAAGAAAATATTACATTTTTTAATAATGCCATTCTAAGTTTTTACAAACTGAAAGAATTACCTGGCCTGCTAGATTGCAAAAAGACTTTTAAAGTTCTAGTAATAAAACAAAAAAGTCGAATTAAACAATTTGTACAGCCAAGCAGAAAAAGGTGAGTTATTGATGGCGACCAAAGTACAGGCAGAAAAATAGAATTCAGAGTCCTCTTGCGACCGCAAGTTACATATATAAATAGCATATACATTACAAGTTGAATGAATTAAATCGTCTTTGATACCCAGCAGATTTATCGGTCACAGGAAATTCAGTTGAAATTAAATTGCAATCCCCGCTCGATCATACAGTTTTACGATTACGCAAAGTTCAAGAAGAACTTTTGAAGACTACCTGATGCAAATAAAAGTTTGTATATACTTGTAAAGTGGGCTGTGATGAAGCGGAACAAACTAAAACACATTTTTTTTTTCAGAAAAACTGTTGTGACGGAAGTTTGTTCAGTATTTCTACGGTGCCTGGAAAAAATACTCCTGCTGTAGTGGAGCTATTAAAGCAATCATTAGATATTAAATAAAATGTTCGATAAGATCAATCTGACAGCAATTCAGACTAATTAACTTTGAATTCAAATGGTATTTTTAATGACAAATTTCTGTTTTTTCTAATAAATAATTTAAATATTGTCCTAATGAAATGTATATTAAAATCAAAATTATATTAAAATTTTATTTTATGCAACTAAATTAATCAAATAAGAGATCTTGTTATCGTGCACGGTCATTAATGTCATTCTAGATTACGAATCAAACGTCGGTTGTTTGTGATAAGACAATTTTGCATTTGAGAAATATAATTTTACCCTCTATGAGGCCCACCAAATTTTGGTGCCACGATAAGGCCCGTTTAAAAGATTATTTAGAGTACTAAGACTTGGGGATTTAAGCAATCCATTTGTCTATCAACCACTCCATCAGAGCCCGTCTATAAATAACTAGTAACTAAAACAAGATTTATATACAGGGGTTACCGGTAGGGCGATTAGAACCTTTATTTAACCATATATGAATTTTGCAAAACTCGTTACTTTTTGAGATATTTTCATTTTAGTGTTTATTTTTGACAATACGACATTTTATCAGTTTTAAAAAAAAAAAAAAATATTATTTCTTCTGTGCTCATTAACAAGTTATTAAATGCAAATTATCTTCAAAACTTTAAACATATGATGGCAAAAATTACGATTTATTAAAAATTGCTTCTAACGGTTTTTTTTTTTTTTGTTTAAGTGTGGAGGAATAAGCGTAATAAGGCGCTAGAGGTCCAGTACCTAGACACAAAAACTCAGTAGTTCATCTTACGAACCGTTCGCAATAATGTAGGCAACTCATTTCTTCAAAACAATTCTTAGACTACGCCGTTTAAATTATCCGGCCAACGGATCTTAAAACATATAGATACGGCGACTGAGGGTGAAAAACGTTTCACGCTAAGTACGCCACTGAGCAAGTGAGACATGCATAGCAGAGTGTTGCGGCGCGAGGGGAAAACTCGGAGTGTTGCGTCATACAAATCGTCAGCGTTTTCACAAGGACGATTTGTATGACATGCCGTATCTATATGTGCTAAAAGATCTTTGTATCCGGCAATAAGAAGAGACCGATTACATGATTTTTAATAACTCCGACCCCTACATTAATACTAAACCTTGTTTCTTTTTCTTTTTTAATGAAAATTCAAATTTAAATATTTTATAAAGTATTGAGTTTTACATAATACATATAAGGGTTTGCTCTTTAACGTGAAAACTTCTTCAAAAAGCTTCTATCGCCAGAGTTAGCAATTAAACGCTTTTGCCGTTGTCAATTTTTTTAATATATCTTGAGATCCAAGGGTTGAGATGTCAAGTGGTGTAAATATTCATAATAATATAGACCATTGGTCGAGGGTTGTTAGTGCGCTAACGTCATCGAGTCAGATAACGGAGAGTCAGATAGGAAACCTCGAAATTCACTCTACGCAGCCAAAGAATCAGACATAACTCCACAACGGAATGAGTTAGTGCGTCTTTAAGTAGATCTTGAGGTGCGTTAAAATGTAAAGTGTGTTAGACAATCCGTAATCTTAAAGCCATACTATTAACTACGTTTTTTTTATAGCACCATGCTTTCAGTGTTTGCAATTATTATTATCCGTTTTTATGTTGACGTGGTCGTACCTTTGGGTTGTTTTAGTGCTGCGTTGTAGCGCTTGGTTCAAGCTATGGTAATGATTGCGATTTAGGCGGAGCATTGCTACTTGCGAGTCATATGATAAAATCGCCGCGATGCGATTTTATGGCCATAGCTACTTGGTTATAGTTACTAGGGCAGTATTCACAGTTCACACGTCGATCGAGAACGCCGACCCTAATGGTTGGCAACATAAATCTTACTAAATTTCTCCCCCAGCGAGCCGATGGCCCTGTCAACATAATCCTGAACGGCTCGTCAAGAGACAGAAGAGTGCCGCCCCCACCCCCTCTCGCGCTGCGCACCCTCCTCGTAAAACCGACTGCATTAGTCCCGAGCGAAAACTCCACACCCAAGCGATTCTATGAAGCGCTTCAAAGACACACAAATCCCAAAACAACACAATTCACAAAGACACACATCAAAATCTTTCTGTTGAAATTTTCATTTTTATTTATTGATTTAAGAAATTATCACTTCTACAAAATAACAAATAACAAAATATAAATAAAGGCATACAAATTAAAATTACGAAAATATTATAAAACTAAAGTTAATTTCTACAAGGTTAGTATAAAATGTTATCTAACGTTACTTTTTTTTAAATTGCGTTTAACAATGATTAAAAATGATAATAATTTTCAATAATTCAGTTTACTATATTTTTTTTAAATAATTGCTATGACCTAGGTCATATACAATTATTTTGGGCCCTACTCATTTAGGCCAAATATGCCTGTACTAAAGTCAGGGGAGATGGTGGTGATGAAGCGTTAAAAACGGTATGACCATGTGCGGAATCGAACCTTCGACCTTTGGGCCAATAGCCGAACGCCTTAACCACTAGACTACCACGATCTCAATTTACTAAGTAAAATTTGACATAAACAATAATATTTAGTACATAAACCTCATTGGAGTACTAAAGGAACAATAATCTGTTGAGCTCTTTTCGAGTTATAGTAGTAACACACTAATGGCGTAGATTAGGGAATCAAACAATATGTATTTTGACCTAACCCTATTTAAATAAAGTCGTAATCTTCATAAGTTTTTAAAAATATTAATTACTATCTATCAACACTATAGTCCACCTTAAAAGCTTTTTTATTTAAGCACATCTTTATTTCAGCCGGGTTTAGAGTTATTTTTGGCATCCAATTTCATAAGATACGTATGTTTGGCTACTTTCATCAACCCTGTAATTGAGATAAGTTCGTCTGACGGCCCTTAAGTGACGCCAAACAATTAAACAAGGTCTCAAAGCGCGTTTTGCTATAAAATGTACAGAAGTTCGTAAAAACAAAGAACGAAGGCACTTACTGAGTGCCGCCGTCGCAAGCCATCGCGACGCCGAAAGCGCAGTAAATTTCCTTAAGGCTGTTCGTTTTATAATTTAATAACGAAATGCTCATGAAGGAAACCAACATCATCCTTGACGCTAGAACCATAAAATGTAGCATAGTTGAGCATTGCCCAAAATAAATGCTTGAAACCCAAGTTATAAAAATTATATTTATAAACTTTTTAAAGATATTATCAACGTTAAAAATAGTTTTTGTTTACATATTATCTATAAATAGTCCTAAATATAAGTATATCCTAAAAAGTGTCAATGAATTGAAATTAAACAGGCAGCAAACAGCCTAGTGAAGTAATAAAATCCATTTTCATTTTTCATAAAATAAAGGCCTGTACCAACACGCGAAAGTTTGTTTGGATAAACATAATATGGCAAGAGTTTATGAATTTTCTATTGGATATTCTCTAAATTTAGTGCGTGTTTTGGTCAATCTTTTTTTTATTGTTTACTCAATAAAAAGTTTATTGTATTAGGTACTTATAAGTTATTAGGTTTAGAATTATTTGGTTATTTTTTTTTTTAGCCTTATTTCATTTATTTAATAATAATTGACGTAAGTGTTTTGAATCATATATTAAATGAGTAATTTTACAAAAATAAAAACTGTAGGAACTCTTGTGATCGCTTCGATGAGATTAAATAAGAATGTGAGGTGATATCGCCTATGTTTCTAGATCTGGGCGACTTTCGGTGGAATAACAGACTCCTAAGAGCACAATCTATTTGCGCCGGCGCGGCGGCCACCTTCCGGACATAGAAAAGCCATTACTGTTCCGGACAAACGGAAGACGATGCAACGCCATGCGACATTTCTTTTGTAAAACGTCAACCGAACACCAAACATTACGATCTACATACAATATAATAACTTTATTATACTCTGAAAAATTACATGAGTTAGAAGTTAACTAAGTTGATTAAGTAAATTTAAGATATATATTTTTAACTAAAGAAAAAATATTTGATTAAATTTGTCGCATATTATATTTCAAAATTAACACCTTATAATGGCCATACTGGCATCTACATTATTACTTTTATTTATTTTATTAAGAAAGAAACACAATAACGAACAAAGGCGCAAGAAATATACTCGAAGAGCGTTTCGCATTGGATTCATTCGCTGCCTAGGAAAAAATGTGTGAGGAACTAAAAAGTTTTACTTTTATATTTTTATATGCATGGTAGATGAAACATACACCATATTCTATAGAATTTTAAAATAAATTACTAAAAGATTGAGTCAATGATAGTTTATACAGAAAAGGCTCTATAAAATATCTACTAGTATATAATTAAATATAACCCTAAATTGGGGAATTTAGAAAAGATGATTTAGAAAAAGGTGCAATATGCTACGGAAACATGGTATAATACAATATTTGGTATCTAAAACCTACTTAGTTTATTAATAGTTTTTTCTCACTAGCCGCTATAAGGTTTGTGTAAGTGTGTCCTTTTGCAAATCATCAATTTATGTATTTGCATAATAAATATGATTCAATATACTTCGTACAAGATAAAACAAAAAAAAAATGTTCAAAATGAATAATGATAATAGTTCGTCTATTATTTTTTATACATATATACACATTTATTTTATGTAGATCAACATCATATCATTATACCTTTAAAGTACCCTCATGCTCCTCAAATAACGCTCTACATTCGCCGATACCACGGATGCAGAGTTATTTTAATTAAACTGTTAACTGCTTCGATAAATTGACTCTGAATAAATCGCAATTTAAAGTGTTCAGCAATGATCTTTTGTGTAAAAATTAACTGTTCTAAATTCGTGTAGTAGATATGTATATATATTGATATAAAATGGTTTTGTTATTTTTGTTATTAACTTTAATACTTTTTATTAGTAGAATCCTATTTTTAGTTTTTCATAGTTTTTTATCGTTCCATCATATGTATTTTTTATTTTATATGTACTGTGTAAAATTGTTGGTTTCTCCAATAAAGATAAATAAATAAATTATATTTTTTCCTAACGATATGGTGTAAATTACCAGTCCTTTCAGACAGCGAGTGTATTGCGACTCGGCGCGCGATTTAAGGTAATCTTGACCGCGTTACGCGTACGTTGACCTAAGAACCGTTTAATATTATGACATTACATTGCGTTATATTGTTAACATTTTTTTTCTTCGAAACCACGATGAATTTTGATAAACCGTCTTTACAAATAATGCTTAAAATTTAGGGCCGATTAGTTGGATTCTTTATCAGGTTTAACTGCTTTAAACTAATCACACCTCGCACTGGATAACTTAAAAACAGCGTTTTAAATAAAGTAGTAATAAAAAAGAAAACGAATTATATCATCGCTTGCACTAAATGGAAGTCATTAAAAGAGTGTATTGTTAAAAACCGTATGTTTCGTATTCGATGGGCAGTTATAAGGACAAACATAGAAGTGGCGCACCCACAGCGCGAGTGCACCCGTCAACAGCACGTTTTTCTTAAGTCTATAAGTACGGTATAAGCTTACTATTGGCAGCAGTGGCTGCCATTTTAACACAAATAACTTCGGCGCGATGTATAGGAGTCAGTGACGTTTCTTTACTATTTATTTTATTTATTGGTAATATTAATATGCAGCAAAACAACCAAGAACAGATGCAAAAATGCACTAAAAATATTTACAGTGAATACCTTTTCTTTTAGATTTTCAAAGGATTAGTATCAGTTGATATAATCTGCAGGTAAAATAATTCCGGAGTATGTTCGCCTAGGTCGATTCGAATAATATTTAGCAATTTTATAATTTAACACAAAAATTTAAGTCAGTTATAAACGGTTTTGCATTACGTTCATTTTCATAAGCAAGTTTAAGTTAGTGCCCAATGGGCGTATTACACGTATTATATCTATATTACATAATTACAACTCGTTTATTATTTACAGTGTGAATTTTGTATAATATGAAATACGACAAATAATTTAGATTCCTCTTATTTAACATTTGAAATTTAAACTATAAACTGTACATTATTTTCAGGGATTACACCGGAACAAATAAAATTATAGGGATGAAATGTAAGGTAGCAATGCAACTACAAAATTTACAAATATTTAAAGACATTCTTAATGTCATAAAAACCTAACACATAAGGGATTACAAAATAAATAAATTTCTAAATTAGTTAAATTATTAATCTGGTACTATTACATCCACAAACATTTACAGTTGGTATAAAATAAAGCTTGAGAACAGTTTTCGTTTCTGAAATAAACATTACAAAAACATTTTTTTGTGGACCTGGAAAAATAGCTTCGTTATACTTACGTTTTTGTGTTTCCTCGACTTTGAATTAAAAAATAATTAACATAAACCACAGGCGCCAGGACATCTGAGATAAAAGGATCTCTGTAAGTAAATGCCAAGATGAGGAGCTGAAATTACCAAGAATATCTTTTTGGATGGAAATTCAGGTTTGTAATAGAAAATCTTAATTTACCTATTGGACAAAAGTAAATTATTTTGTTGACCATAAAACAGGGATTGACGCCCAGATCCTCTTTCGTGTATGTCACGGGACACGTCAGGCTTAAAGTGATATGTCATTGTTGTCTGCACCATGGATCTATTATTAGCCGTGATTATAATTATACTTATTTTTTGTTTGTAATTTACTACTAAATGATAAAAATTATATATTACTATATAGTGTATATTTATATAGTAAAGGACGCGTAAAATACAGAACAAAATAATTTGCACATATTTCTCAATTATTAATATCTGTATTTTACATACCTGGTTTCCAGCAGATAAGCCTTGGGCTTGGCTGGCACATAAAATACAATAAATGTAAATTTGTTGAATAAACCAAATAAATAAATATTAGTATGTTTAAACTGCTCATTGTGACTTCTTAGCTGCCCGTTCTGTCTCGCTCGCACGTCGGTTGGCTGTCGGGATGTCTCGCTCTTTTGACAAGTGCATATTTATGGCTAATATCTTACTTAGCATAGTTTTATTTCTAAAAGGGTAAGCTGACCGCGTTCTCTACAAATTATATATAATAACAATCATGTTATAATATTTACCAAATAAATAATTTAATAATATTATTTCCAGGTATAATTTATTAAACCACACGCAACGGCCACAGTAGTAGTTAAGCTTAAAACTTATTTCTTTATATCCAAGCAACCGTGTCCGAAAATTATAATAGAGATTGGAAGAAGGGAAGAAGGGAGCGGAGGTCTGTGAAGTCGTAACCAGATCCCGCAACGAGCTGCAACTGAGCGAGTACGGTGAGTAAGCCTCGTTTAGTACGTTTTAAAACACGACAGGTAAATGCGTCTCTTTCATAGCTATGGGGCGAATGGCCGAGGTGGGCACTATGTCACCGAATATTCCGAACCGATGATATATTTTATAAAAAATATTTATACTACGGTTTCTACAACAGTTCTATATTGAATATGTCATTTAAATAATGAGTAAGCTAAGAATAATAAAAATAAGCTAAAAATACTAGATTGAATGGCATAGATTTATTGGAAATATTTGTATAAAGATAAAACAATACTGTAATTTAAAATACTGAAACTAAAAAAGAATCACATCTTTCTACAAATAAAGATTTATTTAAATTAATTGATGTCCTTTTAGGCGGTTGATCTATATCAACAACCAAAAACATTAATCATAAAAACATATTATAAAAATGTTTACCAATTAAAGCATTCGGCATTAAGCATTGTGCCAGTAAGTTAAGCCCCCTTTTGACTGAAATTTTTACCACTTCAATGTCCACAGGAAAAATACCCAAACAATGGAAACAAGGAATTGTCACACCTATAAGAAAGGCAACAAGATGAATCCAGTCAATTATCGACCAATTACTCTGACATCAGTATTATGCAAATGTATAGAAAGAATTATTGTTGATCAGCTGCGCTCATTTCTAAAAGTATATAATTTCACCAAATCAGCATGGATTCATGCCAGTCCGCTCCACAATCACGAACTTGTTGAGGTGCCTGGAACAATGGACTAGTAACTTGGATCAGCGCCGCCCGGTTGTATACTTGGACTTTGAGAAGGCGTTCGATAGGGTTCCCATCGAGAGGCTGCGAATAAAACTAGAAAGTTATGGTATAAGAGGTGCACTACTAAAATGGATAGAATGTTTTCACAGTGATCGCAGTTTTCAAGTGAGAGTGAATAATGTCCTTTCGGATCCATGTATTCTGTTAAGTGGAGTCCCCCAAGGATCTGTGTTAGGACCAATATTGTACATAAAATTGATTAATTATATCCTCAGTCTATTAAAAAGCTCAAGTTCAATATTCGCTGATGACACCAAGATCTTCGCCAATCCAATTATACATTCAGATCAGTTACAACAAGACCTTGATCGACTCACTAACTGGACTAAGAAGTGGCTACTATCTTTAAATGCAGCCAAATGTACGGTTTTACATATAGGTAAAAACAACCCTTGCTAAGAATATTACCTGAACTGAGAAAACTCGTATAAAGTTAACAAACAGACTGACCCCCACATCATAACTACGGATCTAAAGTGGAGTGATCGTATATGCAAAATAGTGGGAAAGGCTAATTCTATGTTATACGTAGTACGAAGAGTATTCGCAAATATAACCGAAGATTTATTTTTTAAAATTTATAAGACGTACATTAGACCGATTTTGGAATGTGGCTTTCAATTAAGGAATCCATTTAGCAGCGGCCTGCAGTCACCATTTCATAAGCGGGTAGACTGTCGTTGGTTAATATATCCTTGGTTTGATTAGTTAATAAACTAAAAGAGTCTTCGGAATTTATTTTCTGCTACTGTTCAAGATGTTTAGGTTGGGCAGTATCGAGAGCACATGCGTTTGACGCAAACTGTTATGCAAGGGAAAAGGTTGAAACATTGCGAATGGTTTCGAATGGATTCGAACGCGTTGGCAGATTCATTCATTTGTGCTACGCAGCCGTCGTCCGCGCCGAATTATTACGGTGGCAAATGTTTTCCAGCGAGTTATAAATAATGCGGGTTATTCCTAAGAAGAACGTTATAAATAACCGTGCTCCGATGACTGAATGTTGTGATAATATATATTATTTGGCCGGTATTAATGATAACTGTACCGTAATTAAATGTCTTGGTAAGGGACAAAAAAAAAAAACAATTAAGTACTATAAAAGACTTAAGTCATAGGAAAAACTCAAAACACTTATAATTAAAAGGGTTTACGCAATCAACAGTTCTTCGTTTTAAAGAGATTTAAGTTTTAAATATTAGACAAATCACCGAAGTATAGAAATGCTATGCAGAAAAGAAATCCCTATATCAAATGTAGCTACCTGCTTGCAATGGTGACATATCGGTCATTTGTCACTTTTATTAGATAATTGCTGCAAAAAATTGACATCTAGAAACCAAATTACCTAACCTGACAAGAGCTGCCGCAGATGTATATTAAAAAGTTTAAAGGGATGAAGGATCAAGGTCTCGTGGCTGGGGAGCGAAGCGTTCATCGAGAGTGCCGCAGACGTTAGTCGTCTGGCTTCCAACCTAAAACGAGCAAAGCCCGCCGTTGAATAGCTAGTATATGAATTTGAATTGAATATTGTTTGAATTGTGAAATCCATGAGGAAACATCTAAAATAGCATGCCTTTGAAATCCTCTTTGAAAGTTAAACGGTAGAGCATGCCAATTCTGACGGCCAATGTAGCCATCCTTTGCCCTCCATCAGTTCTATTAGTGCACAGGATTATTCATGAAATTGATCAAGCCTCTGAGACTGTGTAAATTAATGAAATTTGACTACGCGTTGACCGTATCAAAGTTACTGTCGGCGCAGTGTCATCCGATAGGTCGGCATGGGTTACACACATTTCATGAATATTCAAGAGGTTTAAAGTGAATTTAGCAGTAGTCACATCAGGGGCGGGTGTACTACTAGGCTGAGTAGGCTGAAATCTAGGGCGGATTTTTTTTTTTTGGGCGGTATATTACGAAAAAGTCAAGACATTACATTAATGCCGATGAAGGATGATCTGCTAATTGATCTCACCGTACTTGGGATTGAGTCAGATTTACTGCGAGCAGTTAATTGTGACGACATAATCGACTCTTTTGCTAAGTCTAGACGTGTGTTAATTTAAATGGTAAATACACACCTGTCGTTTTTTCAAGCCTAGGGCGGTTAATGTGGTAAGTCCGCCCCTGTGTTACATAATGTATGTCCCGTGTCGACCGTGTAGCTTTATAGGGTTAGGGCGAACTTCGATTTGCATTTTATTTGTAGTTTAATTGATTTCCGAAGCAATTTTTTTATTTTAAAATCAAAAACTAAAGAAAATCATTGAGGTCGAGATTTTATATCAACCAAAACCAAACTTAGTAAACAAGCGTTCATTATTTTAAAATATTATACTGGTATGAGTTACATTTCGCACAATAGAATGACAATAGCCTCGTTGAACAATAAATAATTGGGCATTAAATCGTTAAACCGTTAAAGATAAAAATTAAAAGTTGTATGTCAGTTTGTTTGTTACTTTTTATTTTTATTAATAAAGTAAACATGTTGGCCGATGAGTACAAGTCTATAACCTTCTCTAGTATATAGTAAGTCTATATATAGTATATAATCGGTCTGTCACACAGACCGATTTTCAGCCATCTTCCAAATCAATTAAAAAGCTACAGGTACTTTACAAAAAATAGTTTTATTCTGCGTACCAATATCAGCTAATAAATTCAAAAACACAGACAAAAGAATATATGTTAGTTATTTTAGACATTTAGTGATGTAGTTGATCATTATGTAACACGAATGCACAGTGTGCTATTTTGTATTACCGTATTTTTTGTACAGTTAGTGAATAAAGTCCATACTAATATTATAAACGCGAAAGTTTGTCTGTTAGGTTTTCACAGTTAAACCACTAAACCGATTTAAAAAAAAAAAAACATATTGTGTTTATTCCCCTAAAGTATTGTGTCTTTTAGATAAACGACTGATTTAATCCAACTAAGATAGTTTCCTAAATTACCGTGTTTAGCGAAACTTTTAGGTTTTTTTTATGTTAACGGAGATTTGCTCTTAACGTCTGAGACATAGACACTCATATCATAGATAAAATTATCATTTATTATCTTTTTTTTTTCTGTTTATAATTTGTTTATCTCATTGATTTTACATATTTCTCGAAAAAATAATGAATTATTTACATAACCATATCTAAATGGGCATTTCAAAGATTGATTAAATCAAATTTAGTGACAAAAGAAATATTTTATTTGACAAAGCAATTTCTAAGTGTGTGACACTGTTTTTATTTTGTAAATTCATTGATTATATATTATACGATGTATTGTGCTTCAAATAGGCAAATAAAAAGAAATAACTGAAGCCTCGATTTCTAAGAATGTTAACGGTGGTTTGTATGATGCAATTACGAATTAATGATGAACGGTGGTTTGTTGATTCATTATGAGCAGATTACTCTTAAATGGTAATAAAATGTATCTCATGTATGTCATTTTATGCTTGGCGACTAGTTGTGATCGTGCTGTGTGATGAATGGAGAGCACGACATGCATCTTTGATCAGTTACAACCGGCTCAAGGCGGCTAAACTGCTAATCGTTAAGTTACATCCTGCTTAGTCTCCTTGTTTTCTCCTTGCGTCTGTTGCTATTACTTTAATATCGCAAATAATATTCAAAAATAAAAAAACCTGTACATCTTAAAGCACCATAAATAACTTACATAACCTAACAAGATTATTTCGAAATTATAACAAAGCGTTAGGGAGCCATTGAAAAACATTAGTTCCGATATCCTCGTGAACTCAATGTCCCTAAAATAATTAAGCCTACCGTTCAAATAGGAAACTAACAGCAATTAACTTAAATATAAAATATATGTATATATAGGATGTTTTTTTTAGAGGCATGGTTTTCAATCTGGCACTACTTTTTTCGTAGTTGGTGTTTTTGACAGCTGTCACTTGATTTATGCTCAGTTTGGTTTGCCATTTTATAATAAATAGACTTACTCCTGAACAACGTTTGCAAATAGTGCAAATTTAGAAAAAATCACTCTAAATTTTTTTAAAATCACTCTAAATAAAGTAAAAATCGCGTCGTGGGCCTGTGGCGTGGCCTCCAAGATCGTGCGATTTAACACCGCTGGACTATTTTTTGTGGGGTTATGTGAAGTCGCTTGTCTACGCAGATAAGCCGGACACGACTAACGCCTTGGAAGAGAATATTCGGCGCGTTATTGCTGATAAACTTGATAACTTGATAACTGATAACTTGCTGCAAAAAGTGGTTGAAAATTGGGCCACTCGGCTGGAATTTGTTCGAGTCAGCCGCGGCGCCCACTTACCCGAAATCATTTTTAAAACATAATGGCAAACCCTTATCTTTATAATAAAACCAAATTCTTAGCCATAACATCAAAATATATGCGTTTTATCTCTTCTTGAAAATCACGCCTCTAAAATCATCACTCTATATATCTAATAAACCTATGTCTAACGCAAATAAAACATTATTTTCATACCTACATTAAACTTAATTCGCCGAAATACAAAATCTCTCTCTTCCTGACACACACACACATATACATCACATCCTTGAATACAAATGTTATACCCACGTGTTCGTATTTTAATAACTTGATTTAGTTGAACAAAATTTGCTACAATTTAGTTTGAAAAAATGTGTATGAATGTTTGTGAATATGTAGGAAATTCATAATCGGTTTTTTTATCTGTTTAATTCTTAATTGTTTTAATGTTATTGTTATAACTGTGCATTTTCCTATAAGAAAATAAAATAAAATAAAATACATATTTTTATAATGACCTCATATATATATTGTAATATTTTATTTTCCGTCGAGAGAGGCATATGCGATCTACTTGACAAATTCCACCTTACTTATTACACACCTTCCTTGATCATCATTCAACATCTGGACACGGAAAAAGGAGACAAGTAAAGAATTTTTAAATCACCCAGCAATTCTTCAGTCTACCCTTATCCGTCGCCAACGAAATAAGTACAACTCCACTTTGGAGGTGCACTTATTCCTCCGTTCTTTACTGCTGCATTTCGTTTTTTTATGTTAAGCCCTATCACGGTCGGTAAATTGGTAGCTATTGTATGCTCTAACTACACGTTAGAGTTTAACTCAAACTCATATTTTAGGAAAGGGTGACGCAGCATTTTTTAAATATATTATTACCTAAATAATAGATAAAAATAATACACAAAGGTAATAATATAATAATACACATACATTTGTGCATTCTACACAAGATCTGAATAGAAACCTAATGTGAAATATTGTTCACAAAAACTGGAAGCCTGTCAACGAACTCTCTTTTGAGAAAATTTCACGAACTCCAAGAGTAAAGAAGCGTTATTCGCTTTAGCAGATTGCCGAGGGCTTATGTAAACAAGGATGCAAGCTGCTGGGCAAAAAGCTCTCATGTACCATCTTAAGCAAATAGCTTAAGATGAAAAGGAGTCAAACTAAGTCAAGTCGATGCCGCCGCGCAGTTTGCGTGTCGTAATTTCGAATAAAGACTGATAATTTTATGTATGTATTTAACTTACGGTAGGCACTTTATTAAACTACACTTAGTATATTTTAAATTAAGCATAAAGTCAAACAATTTTGTTTGTTTTTTGCGATATAATACTACATCCGTAAATTCTTTTTCTTTCATATATATATTTTTATTTTATATAATATTTATTTAATCATATTAAAATCTTTAAAAATATAATTTCACAAAGCCACCTGAACTGCATTGTAGTACACCGCAAAAGTTATGTAGGTAATCATTTGTAAGTTACTGGGTATACAAATATGTAGTAACGGTTACAAACTAAAATTTATCAAACCGGTAATAATTACTTAAAGTAACGGTAAAAAAATAATTGTATTAACAGTCCTAATGCCGCAGCAAAAAAAAAATAAATAATGATAAGCAAATGGTTTAAAGACATTATAAAAGACTCAACCCGTCCACGGAAAAAAACCTAGTCGTTGTATGGAGAAATACAAACACGCAAAGTATGCAGATGCAAAGATTTCATACTGGGAGACGATTCTGAATGCTGCAATACATACGCACTAGACGACATTGATCTTCTCGAATGGTGCCTTGTTTTCATAATTCTTTGGATTACAATACGATTCTTCTTCTTCTAAATCGATCGTGAAACTGGTTGCATTATGGTCCAATTAACCACAATCGCAGTCACAGTCCGTTCCGGCACTACCGGGCGGGCAAAAGTCGTCATCAATCATGGTTACCTCCAATGCATCGTTTTTAAATATTCATACTTTTACCTTATAATATTAAAAGGTATTCTGCAAAAAGTTTAATGACATACGTGTATGCACTTAAAAAAAAACACCGATTAATAACGGCATTGGAGGCTGAGAACTGGCAGCAATTACAATATAATAACAACTCAAAAATAACAATCAGGGTGACCATTATAAAATATAAAATACAGGACATCAAATAACTTGTACAGAAAAAAGGGTGACCTGAGTTTGCAAACCGTAGTTCCGTACTAAATATATTTTCCTTAACTTTTTATTTCGTTTTATATTACCTAAAGTTTTTAAACCTAAAAATAGAAATAGTATAAATTGCAACCATTGAAGTGGTTGTACCTAAATGTATTTAGTTATTTATCAAAAGTATTATAAATAGCGAAATAAAACATGATTACAATTAATATAACATAACAGCCCAACAAGTATAATTTCCAGATTAACAGATTACTACCCTGTGATATACATTTAAATGAGTGTATGAGAGAACCGTGAATAACTATCGTACCCCCGAACCGTGAACCCGCTAACCGTGAACCCGCTAACCATGAACCCGCTAACCGTGAACCCGCTAACCGCGTAAATTGTGTTGACTTTGAAGTCAGAACACCGCTTATGGCTTTTGAGTTTTACGAATGCATCAATATAACGACAAAAATAACTTTCTTGTTTGAGATGGATTGGAGGTGCTTAACATGAGCACGGAAGAATAGGCATACAGAATTACCAAAAATCTGAAAGTTTCCTTGAGTATGAGAAGATTGGTAAGATCTTAGGGAAAATAATAGTTTATGTGGCTTATTCCTGAAGTTTAGGCGAAAAAGTTAAAAGAATCGACACTAAAAAGAGATCGTAGAAGTCTGTTTAAGGTCGCGGGCCCGAATCCGCACATAAAAATCATACCATTTTAACGCATCATTACAACCATCTCCCCTCACTCTGGCACAAGCAAATTTATCTTAAATGAGCAGGGTTAACAATAATTGTATATGACCCAGCTCATAGAAATTAACAAAAACATGTATAGTTCATTTTTTCTTTAAAACTATATATCAATAATCAGTCTATCAACAGAATTGAAGTATCTAAATTCCAATCAATTTCAAATTTGCCTCTGATAGCTGATTTAGTTACGCGTAGTTAATAAATATGTGTTAACTCCAAAACTATTTATTTAAATGATATTTACACTAAATGTTTAATGTAACTAACATATTTACTTTGATAAGGATTTAAAGTTAATTGATTAATCAATTAATAATTAATACTGTATTGCTCAAAAATCTTTGTAACTAAGTGCATTTCATAATCTTGACTGTCGAAATATGTGCGCGTCACTAAGACCTAACATGCTAAATGAAAAACGAGGCAGACAAACGGACGCAAGAGTGACCTTATAAGGATTCCGTTTTTATCTTTGTGAGGTTAGGTAAAGTAAAGTAAAAGTTTATTTCCAAGAACAACTTAATGCATAGGAATGACAATTTTCAATTTCCAATTGGTTCAGAAAAATCGACATAATGCAATCATGCCTAGAGTGTTCGACATTTATACTACTCGTACTCTTATTTCATAGCTAAAAATACATCAGAAATATATATATATATAAATTGTAAATAGAAGTTTTATAATTATGCTTAAATATACTATTTGAGAATTAGTATAAAGAATAACTGGCACATAACATTTAGTACGTAGTTAATATATGACCATATTTTTTTTAAGATATGTTCGATAATATTTATTATACACAAATGTATAATTTTAATGTGAATCGAGTGTCCTATATTAATTATGCTCGTGTGACCCGCCGAGTCCCGCGTTTGCGAAACGAATAGTGCACGCAATTCGTGTTCGCGTTTTGTTTGGCCAACTTGCCTATTTTGCTCTTGCAACTGCAATATCGCCAACACCGCAGACGGCTGCCGTTAAAATATTTTCATAATAGGCAGCTTCCCGCCATTGTTTCGGAGAACTGTGAAGAATGAGTCAGGCGAACAACGAGTCATGGAGTCATTTCAATCCGCGGCTTCTTGCCTGCCAACAGCCACCTATAAATGGAAACAAATATGAAAAAAAAAAACCAACCAATAAGCGAACGAAATTGTCGTGTTTTTTTTTGTCGCTGTCTGGAACGAATAATTTTGAAAATTGGTTACTTCTCAATAATTTTAGGAATTCAGGAACGGTGGAACTGTTTTAAATCCGCTTACGTAGTATTTTAAACACGCTTTTAATGTATCGCAATACTGTTAAACATAAGAGTATAAATTGTACCGTATGTTTAAAATATTGAATTAAATCTAATTAAACATTGTTTTTTTATATCATTTATGCACGAAAAAAAATCCTATACGTTTTACAAAATTCTTGTAGATAAAGTAACAGTTAAACGTTTTGTTGCGCGTACAGGACCGTTACTAAAATGTTTAGTAGGCTCAACTAACATTTGGTACGTCTCGTCGAACTCCGGTGCACATTAACAAAGTGCTTTGTAAGCGCTGCCGAACTGTTCGGTAGAGAAACAAAACGGCGTAATAAGCGAGAGCGCGAGGTGTATTTGCGAGTCTAACACTGATTGTTTGGTTGACGTTACAAAATAGTCTTGTAATAGGTACGCAACTTTCAATTTGAAACAGCATCTACCGATTGTTTGGTAGATTTAAGAAAACAGTTTTGTAAGATGTAAACAACTATTCATTTGAATTCTGCATCTAGAAAAAATATTTGGTACAAGTATAAGAAAGTTTTATACTATAGCATATACTTACTATACTAGTATATAGAAGTTAACTACTACATATACTAACTAGTATATAGTAACTTCTATTCTAGTATAGCATAAAGATTTAAGGTGAACGTCTTATCAATCTACATGAATTGGTTTTCGTCTAACAGATTGTATACTTCGGTTGCGCCAAAATTATGATTCTACTGAACTCTTCGGTTAAATCAGAGCTCAATATTTTTTTCAGTCTAGAATAAAACATTTCTAATTAACGTGCATCTAAATATAAATAGTTATTAAATAGATGTAAATTACAATTATTATTTTCGATGATAATAGTTTAAGAACAACAAATCGCCTTACATATTATTTTACAGAAATATCAATTTGGAATAATTTATATTATTTTTTTTAACGCAAAAAAGGAACGTATAAAATGCATGCCTATTCATATTAGTATTCATTTTTAAATTTAAATAATTATTTTGGTATTGGTATTTGATAATTTTGGTATTATTTAGTATTTTGGTATTAGCAAAATGTTTTAATTTAAAATGTTTTATTGTAAAAATGTTTTATTTTACGTAAACTAAATATAACAATATAATTAATATTGATATTATTTATAGTTTAGGTAAAATAAAACATTGTAATAGTGCCGATACTTTATTTTGATTTTTAATTATAGTATGTTGCTAAACCATTATCTTACATTCTTTATAATTATCTACTTTTCTAAATCGGTATTTAAATTTGTAATTATTCTGCTAATTCTTTAAAAATTATAGGTCGGTTATTAATTTTAAAAGATGAAATATTAATATTCAAATAAGGGAATGTATGATTTATTATAATAAATTAAAAACGAAACTATATAAGGAAAATATATAAAAAAAAAAAATATAAGAAAACGTAAGTGCAAATTATTTGACTCTGTGTTAAAACAAAATATTACTTTTACATTATATTTAGATAATTCTATTTTTATCAATAAAACTGAGATTGATAAAACTGAGATAATTAATTGAGAAATTACTGTATAAATCATTCACAAAAATGCCTAGAGATTCGTAAGAAAGGATATTTTACATATTTTATTGCTATGGTTAAACAGAATAATAAAATCAAAATTTTAAAAGTTTTAAAAAAAATAGAGTAAAAATAAGATATTTTTTTCATTTAATTTATGACTTTTTTTTCCAAACGTATAGCGCATCTAGTTTACATTTGGACTTTGATGAATAGCAGTATTCAGGATTGCGTGACAGAAATTAGAATTGTAAAATATGGAAATTTGTAGTTGTGGCATTAAAAAAACTGACCAAAGATGCTGATTTTCCCTAGATTCGTAAAAATGTGAATATCTCGAAAACAAGCGACTTTTTACTGAGGTTATATTAAGATATTCAGATTAGTCGTGAGCTGGGTTGGCTGCGAATTTTGGGACACCTCAATACTGATTTAACATTGTTATTGTATTTGAATACAATAACGCTTATACAATAACGCAATAACGCTTGGGATAGTGATTGAAATATTTAAAAGCAAAAAAATAATTAGGTACAATAAAAAATAACTTAAGGGGTTGCTTGACGCACGCCTATCAGATGCTTTTTCGAAGATCTGAGAATTAAATTGGGTACGACAGCAAAAACAACTCCAAAGTTATAATTAAAACGGTCAAATAATCGGCAAAAAGCCCTAATAAAGTGACTAAAAGGTCCGTGAAGCGTATAAAATCTGGCAAGTTTAGAATAAAATGGTGGCTCGCGTACGAAGTAGCGACCGACATCTTTGACCCGAGCATGTGAATGTTTGTTTGCTTTCAATTGGTTCGCCATTTCGTAGCTAATTCCCTAGTGCGAATTACTGTGTACATAACCGGGCGCTCATTTACCCCTATTTCTATTATCCACTTTCACCTAAAACATCACCCGGTATGAAGGTCTGTTCACAGATGTCAGGCCAACATCAGAAATAATAGAAAAATCGGTGCAATTTCAATTGGAGATTATCTCGACATTATCTAAAGTAGGTAGTTGGTAATTCTTAGGTGGGGGATTCGATCAACGAAATACACTCGTCTAATAGCGAAGTACCTTAGGGGTCCATCTAATATAATTTGCGTATAACGCGATATATTACTTATTAAATTAAATAAATATCGAAGTCCGCTTAATCGTAATAAAAAGTTAAGTTAAATGAAGTTAAGTTTAATATCCCTTCCAATATTATGTTACATGATTTTATTTTTTCAACCCTCTTGTTTTGTATTTGCTCCTTTTGATGCAGAACATTTTGTTTAAATATGTATTTTACGTCCTTTTACGTTAGATGGTTTTTAAATTTTGTAAAGGTAGACTGATTGGATAGAAAAAAACGGTCAGTCAGTAACATGTGTTTCTTTGTTTTAAGAAATCTCTAAAAAGGTGTTTGACTGTAAAACGAATTATGAGCAAAACATACTCGTATTACTAATGTCATGACGGTAAGAATGACACAATCGTGAGTCATACATCTAAGGTTATTTATTTATAGTGTCCGAGTAATTTAATCATGGAGAGTAATTATGCAGTTTACGTAATAGTTTGGTATTAATTTATTCGTGCTGTGATTTGATACGATGAATTGAATACGTAAAATATATTTATATATATATTTTTTTTACATAATTTATAATTATATCCCATATATATTAAAAGGCTTTTTATATTATTAATATATTCAAGTTAGCATCTGATATTGACACATTTTTTTGACACGTTGTCTATCTATAGAACAATTTTGTATGTTTATAATAAATGACGCCCGCTAAGGTTTAAAATCAGGTATTTATAAGTATATGTTGTTTTCATACCTATGTTTTGTTAATTCAACCTCGGTCGTCGCCCGGGTTGGCAGATAGGCTCTGCAAGCGGTTTCGGCGCCCGGCAACTCGTGCCTGCGGCACTTGGGATGGATCGCTTCGCGTGCGAACAACAATTCACCAAATCTAAGCCCTATGGATGGCCAATAATTGCCAATTTCTGATTATTTTTTTGGCAATTTTTGTCATTTTTCTATGCCAGAAACCTTCGCTCAACAGCTCACCAAAGTTTTATAGTAGTCGGATGAATGGTTTAGGAATGCATAGAAGACGAACAAATAAACAAACAAAATATACAAGCTGGATATGTACCAATTGATTATTAAATTTAGGTATATTTAATAATAATCTATTTTCTTTTATACAACTGTTACCGAATTGCAAAAAGTCATATTAATGGTTAGTTATATAGATAGTTCTATCTAACTTAGTTCTGTTAGACTTACATAGACCATACAATGGCATAAATATGCTATAGTAATTAGTCGTAGATTAGATTAAATGTAAAAAATATGAAATAGATAAATCATAGGAAAAAAAAATGCTCCTTCTAAAAGCTTAATATTGATTGACAATATCTAGACATATGTAATAATGATTTCATTTTCATTTCTCAAAACTACTAATATAAACCATTTAAGTTTTAAAAAAAAAAATTTGTACAAATTGATCCAAATTGTACTTTTTGCCTTTTTTCTTATTTTTTTAAACTTGATTTCGTTTCTTGTTTGTTTTACCACGAAAACATAAATCCCAAATATTCCACTAAGGAAAAGACATCCGTTTCAATACTAAAGTGGTTCACGACCAGCGGATGAGATACATTTAAACTACCAAAACATGCCAAAAATATAATCTCATTTCACAAATAATGAAAGGACTTCATAACTAAAGATAATAGGTTTACTATTTATTTATTTATTCCTATAAACCAAAATACATATATGTACAGAGCAGTAGTTATAGTTTAATGCCTATTTAATGTAACCAACAAGCGACCGGCACATACTGCACTGATGTTTCCTGCCTTCTTAACTAGACGCCGTGTACCAAAGAAGGCAGTGACAGTCGATTTTCGTTAATTGAAATTTTTCCGGTATTAAACTAAAAAGAAAAGTTTTGAAAAAGTTACACGCGTAAATAAACTAAGAATAAATATTGCAAATTTGTAAAACATTTGCATAATAAAAGGTATATAAATTTTTATAATTCATAAGCGAGTATAAATACATACACATATGTTCATAAGATATATATATATATATAAAAGTATATGTATTATATATTATATATATAAAACATTTAAAGTAGTATATAACTATATATATTATAAATAAAATAATAAATAATAAATTAATAAATAAAATATTATCAGTAAAAGAGATAACAATGGGTAAAGCGTGATATTATAAATAATTTTATATTACAATTGTTGAGTTAAATCAACTACACTAGATTAGCTATTGCTTGCCGTCCAACATTTATTAACCACTTTAACATTTTTGCCAACTTGTGTGAATTTTTCATTTTAAGAGATTCAGGAAGTATATTGTGAATTTTGGGGCCTATTTATGTACTTAAGAGATCTCTGTCCAAATGTGTAGTCTTTTTTGGAACTTTTAGATGGTCGTTAGCAATTGCTCCACTATGAAAACAAAGAATATCTGTAATCAAATGTTACTTCCCAGTAACAACTTTTACAAAATCGCTGATAAAAATCACTTATTCAGAGAAAAATCTACGAATTCATTTCCGAAACATTTTCGGATTTATAAGCAGTGTCAGTTTCAATACAAATCCGTGTCACTGCTATTCTCTCCTATCATGTATCAGCATGAGCTACAAGTCTGTATAATATAATATATTTTTGTCAAGAAAAAACTAACTGTGTACTATATGAATATTATATTTGATGCCAGTAAAACATATATATTTATTTTACATTTAATTACTTTCAAATAAAAAAAAGAAAAAAAATATATTGACGTAGAAAGTATTTTTTTTTTGTTAGAATTTCTGTGAAAATTCTGTGGTTTACCACACGCTACCACTACCCCTACCCTACTCTATCGTCACTCCCTTGGCAGTAGAGTAGGGTGGACTTGAATTGAGAGTGACGGGGGTAGAGGTTAAATGTTTTTTTCGATATTAAGTGGATTTAATCGCTGGGTCGCCTAACTCTTAGACTACCAAGATCTACATAATATTATTTTTATTTATTTATTTATTTAACAGGTTTCCCCGTGTACGCGTTTATAGAAAGTAGATTTTTAATCCTATTGGGCGAACACACAAAGATATCAATCTCCGCGGAAATGGAATTTAATAATTCGACTGCTCTCTCAATCGGACTATACTTGTATACGTCGGTATGACACATAAGTAGCGTGTGCTTCCGCGATCTAGACAAACGGTCCGGATCAAAGAATCAATATCTCTGAGTATTACGGGATTCTCGATGAATCCGCGAATAACTAAAAAATAGAACAATGTATGGACTTGCCGCCTAAACTCGAGCGTGTTAAAGCTTAAGATCCCTAATACAAATGCTTCTGTCCTCAAACATCGTTATATAATATTAATATAAACTATTAAGGACGAATGTTAGACATTTTGTCAACCCAAAATATTATTATCATTGTAAAATATCAGACTTTCCAATATTCAATAAACGCGCATTGTGGCAATCAAACAATTAAACTTTAATGAAGGGCCGTCGCTCGCAGAGAAGCGCCTTTGACAAATATGTTTTAAATTTATGAATTCAGATTGTGGAATAATTAAAAGTAAATTTGAGCATTTTACGAATACACGATTAATTGATATCCAAAAAAAGAATCGTAAAAAAAAAAATAATAATTGCAATTTCTTACCAACTGCCAGTCAGTATAAAGGGTAGGCTTTAAATTGAACGCAGAATGAACATATTTAACTACAATGAAGGTATTGTAATTTGTGTTTGTAGTATTTATTTGTGATTAAATTAAACTTTTTATTGATCTAATTTCTGATTTCAACTTAAAAAAATTTTTAATTAGAAAAAAATAGGGGTTTAGTTTTGGTCTCGAGTCGTTTATCTCTAAAATAATCCCTTCAGCCATTTCGCAGTAATGAGTAAATTAAAAACGATGTAATTGCGAACCTCCTCCTTTTTTGAAGCCGGTTAAAATCGTATAAAATCGTATAGAAAATAATGACAAGTTGCATTTGTTGTTTCGCATACCATTCTGCAACCTTCTAGGGAACCGATTGTAAACACAGTTACGCAATGCAATACACTGTAATCACATGCGTCAATTGAGATTTTACAAGGGACTTGTGGTGTCGTAGTAAGAACACATATTTGTCGTTCAGAGGTTCTGGGTTCGTGCACACTAAAATTAAACACGAATTAAATTAAACTTAAATAGAATTTAATTAAAATGTACCAAACATGAAAGATGAGTGTTAAAAAATCATCAAACAAAAGCAGGCATGATTGTAAAGCGACTCGCTGCATCTCATGAGCAGAGTGGCAAACTTTTGGTAATTTAATTCAAATCTGCTTTTATTATATCCGGGCTTAATAATTTAACACGTGGGTAGGATTTTAATTCATATGAAAAAAATAGTACAAAATATTTATTTATTAAAAAATATCTTCTAAATATTAATAAAATAAAAATTTCCGATACAAAATATATATCTATATTAGGGTATTGTAAAATACGCTACTATTGTAATGTATTTCTAGCATGAGGGTCTATTTAACCACAGATATTTTTTTTTTATTTTGACTTAGCTTAATGACCAGCATAGTCCAGAGACAATACAATATTGCCCCTTGTATTTTATAATAATAACTTCGCTACATCTATCCAGCTATTTTTTTTTTATTTTGACTTAGCTTAATGACCAGCATAGTCCAGAGACAATACAATATTGTCCCTTTGTATTTTATAATAATAACTTCGCTACATCTATTCACTACGTTTTGTTGATCGTGGTACCACGTTAGATCGTGGTAGTCTAGTAGTTAAGGCGTTGGACTTTTGACCCAAGGTTGCGGGTTCGAATTCGCACATGGTCATACCTTTTTTAAACCTTCATTGCCACCATCTCCCCTGACACACACACACACACAGGGCACAGGGGCAGGGGTAGGGCACAGGGACATTTGGCCTAGTTGAGTAGGGCCCAAAATAATAGTATATGACCTAGGTCATTAAAACAAATGCTACTCCGCGTGCGATGCACCTTAGAATTTTGTTATAAACAATAATAGACACGATAGAGACTTTCATAAGTTCGTTGTCATCGGTTTTCTAACATATCCTTTCACACCAATTTCATAAACGTATTCATGTCAAAAGTGAAAAACATTAAAAACGAATATTCACACCCCTAATAAACTATAACAAATATTAATTATCGACACCGATGAGAGTGACGTTAAAGGGTAAATGCGTATTTTGATGCTGTCATCCAATGAACACAAGCGCATATTAAGCGATACAATCGGCTCAAACTCGATTGGATGTATTTTGAGGAGATGACTTCATTGTGCATGAGTCGAGTTGCCAACCGATCAAAAATGCAATTCATATATAATTTTAGCTTTTAACGTGCAATTATATGACCTATTTAGTACCTTTATGTTGCTATCCTAATAGCTTTTTTATTAAAATAATACAATTTTCTAATTTTTTTAATATTGTCAAAGAATGCGTCATTTATCTTTCAGGCGATGTGCCACAATTAAAAAATAATCATCAAAATATATAAGTCAAATATCTTTACAACTACTATACAGGCCCGTATTCAAACCAGCGTGGATTACCTCAAGCGAGCAACTATCTGAGCATTCAATATTATTTTTTTTTGAACATTCTGGCTATATAATTAGTTTGATAATTTTCAATCTTTAAAATATTAAAAAGCATTCGAATTTTCCAAATGTCAATACTGTCAGACTTTTATATAAGTAATGTAAATTTACGGCGTTTGCCTATATAATTACGAAATCATCTAAATATGGTATTCAAACAATACATTATACAATTTTACTATATATATATATATATATATATATATAATATATATATATATATATATATATATATATAATTTTAATTATTTTACTACTTTCAACGGATTGATCTCTATATCAACAACTAACCGGACCCAAATAAAAATTATATTTTTATTATTATAAAGACTATTGACCCAGGGATCGCTGGTTCGTATATTCATACAATTTTTGACGCTTCATTACCATCATCACGCTTGACTATAGCGCAAGCAAATTTAGCTATGTTGAGTATGACCCGAAATAGAAGTATGTGAGTATAGTACCTAGGTCATACTTTTAAATAAAAGATTTAAATATTTTTATGGTAAAAAAAACGGAATTATACAATAGTTTAAAAGAAGAAATACTTTCGCTTGTTACCAACGCATTTACACTCCTACCAACGCCACCACATTTAAATGTTCCTTTGGTATATTTGCAATAAAATTTAAATTTCACTTTTATTGGCAGAATAATGCAAGTGAAAATAGATAATATGATAAATTGATATAGTACGTATTAAATTTATTAATAAAAAATATTGCACCAACAACATCGCATCTCGCGAGAGCAAAACGTGAATTATATTTTCATAAATTCATTCATTAGTAATTTACAAAATATATCATATTAATAGGTGCTTACTAAGTCAAATAATACCAATAAAATGACAAACATTTACGAAAAATAAAAATAAGGTTTTAAATTTATTTTGAAAACCTATTATTTTTTAAATTCTGTTAAGTATATCGGAAAGAAATAAATGGTTTTTTCTATGTTACTTTGTGGGAGTATTAACTAAATATTTTTTTTCACTCCCTCACAATATAAACAATGTTGAAATTATAGGTTACTTTATTCGGTATTATTTGGATTTTTAGGTTTTTCAATTGACATTTTTAATTACAGTTCAATTAATTAAATTTAGGGTTTTAAATTGAATCTCAATAGATAATATAACATTACATGCTAGGTAACCCGGTGTAAAGTGTAAACTGTAGAATGTGTAAGAATCATGTGTGAGCTTTGCATAAAGTATTCGCCAGTTGGCCACCATTTTGGCATTCATTTTTGAGCGGCGACGACTTTTGGAAATTGAATAATCCCAGCGCCATGTCATCGCTAAAGTTGCAGCCCGGTACAGGCGAAACGATAACAATCCCATTATATGGAGAGTATACAATTTAATTACATCGAGGGATGTGGGATGTGTACACATATGTGCTTGGCATAGATTGCAGTGACAAACTAAGCTTTTAAAGAATTTCTTTAAAACAAGTCTTTCTTTTAAGTTGAACAAAATATGTTTTTTCTACAAAGTCAATTTAAATAAGTAGCGGTCGCACGAAGGTAGGCTTACGTTTTAAAATGCAATGTAAAAATCGACGACAGAATATTAGCTAACCATGAATAATATTCACATACTAAGCAATACATGTTGAAATTCAAATCGACTCAATTTCCAATTCTAAATACATACATACAACATCGCTGGCAAATCTATTTTACATCCACTATATATTTATGTTTTAAAAAAATAAACATGATCAAAGAAATTAAATTGACAAATACAAACTATGTATTTAAATAGAATTAAATAACCAATAATAATATAATAAAAGAGTAGAGAATATAGATTTATAGTCATATAAAAAATATGCATTATTGTAAATTTTATCAATATAAGTTAAGTCAATTTCGCTTAATTAAGTTATTTTTTTCGCGTTTACTAAAATAAATTGTTCATACATTAAAATTACTTTTAACATTATATTTGTACATACTAACTACATCGCATATTAATATAAAATTCGCTGAGCAAATCTATTTTTAATGAATATGATTTACATTGACAGTTTAAACTTTAAAGCAAAGGCAAGTATTATATATTCGCAATTAATTCATAACATCAAATAATTAATATTATAATATTATAATTTCAGTATCGCCAACCGTACATTTGGTAGGAATAAAATACAAGGAAAGCAGCGACACAAATAACGAACAAACGCTATTTTTAATGAAAGAACTAAACCGTCTGAAGGTTATATATTGCCGCACGGCTTACAAATACATCTGTTGTATTTTCTTCGCATCCTAGAAAACATAAATAAATTCCTTACCCTCCGAACAAAAATGAAGAAATAGTTGAAGATATTCCTTTTGAAAGGAGCCATAGTTATTTCGTAGCGGGGCAACTCGGGAAAAGGGAAAAGTGCGATCCATCACGGTGCGTAGCGGAAAAAGCATACCTTCGTGTACGGGGTGGAGTGGGGTGGGGGTGGGTTGGTCCTTTCTACCCTAATCCATTCCATATCAATTATTGATGAATTGCTTCTATTAATCGTCTGCGTTAATGATATTACCTGAAACAAAAAAAAACATTATTTAGAAAAAATGAAAAATTATTTGAATTTCATATCGAATATTTGGATATTTTTTTCCGCTATAACGAATAGATATAAATATTTCGAATTAATCTATACGATTAATAAATGTACACGGTAAAATTGAGACGTACATTAATATGTAAACTTGATTTTTAATCTTTAGTTAATAATAATACAGCATATTGTTTCAATTAATACATAACTAGGGCCGGGTGGCTATCTAGTTAACATTTTTTCACAGCCGTTTATAGTGAGTCCCTACTCGTTCCGTTGGCCAGTGTTACTGGGCAGCTACGGTGAATTATGAAGTCGCGGTGGCCTGAAATATGATTTTATTGATATATTTTAAATTTATATCAACAAACTAAAATAAAATAATAAATAAGACACATATTACTCCGACCGCCATTATATTAGATATTAAAATTCGAAAATATCTAATATAATTCCGTTTTGTGACCGTCGCCTTCAGCACCTTGATAAAAAGCACTCGCCGATCTTTACAAATTCGTATAATATTTTTGGATGCTCAACCTTGAGTGATAAACTTTAGAAAAACGCGTTTATCTTTTCAAGTTTTCGAAGTGAAAACTGTGAAGTATAGTGAACTTTTGTATGAGAAACAGTTTTTTATGGGGAAAATATAATAGATTCGTGTGACTGCGTCACCGTCCGTATTTAGGCACGTAAGTGGCCCAACGAGTTTTTTTTTTGTGAATTCTTTATTTATAAACATTTTTTTATATTTATAAACAGTTTTCATGTGAACAAATTCGTTCCCACTTATACTTATTTAATAAAATTTATATATACATTTTATTACATATTCAATATTAACATATGATAACACTTTTAACAATACTTTTTACACATGACATGAACAATTCTTTCAAGCCTTCTTTTGCATATTCATTGTAGAATTTGGCCACTTTCAAATTTCCTTTTGTTGTTTGCCTGTTATTTTACTGTGCGGTATTTGCTGTTTATATTCCATGGAGTAAAATTGTTCCAATGTTACCTGATAATCATTTTTTTTTTCTATTGGTAATGTATTACAATATCTAAATAACTTATTTTCCTCACTTTTTAATTTATTTTTAATTTTTTTGTTACTATAGTTTTTATTATTTGAAGCTGAAGTTTTTTTAATTTTTTGAATGTATGTTTTAAATGTTAGACCATATGTACTAATTCCATATTTTATTCGTGTTTCCGCAAGTGATATATATAATATCTTGAGATGGGTAGCGAAGCGACCCCTCCCGAATGCCGCAGGCACGAATCATCGCGCACGCGCAGTGTTTTTTATTTTTAGTTTTCACTTCTGTCGGCAGTCTTCATTGGCTGCCTATGTTTTTTTTTTTTTTGAGACTTTTACGAGTTATGGTGGTGGTGAAGAAATATTTAAAGTCAATAATAAAATCAGAAAAATTTGGGTTATCAAATAACCCCAAAAATATTGTTAATTTTAGGTAAATCATAAAAACGAACTCAAATAACAAACTAAAATACATATTCTTATTGTTATTATGTAGTGAAATTAGTTTTCATATTATTAAAATAAAAAAATATAGGCACCAGGAGTGCTTGTAGGTGGAAGCAATGCGACTTCGTCATGCAGTATTCTGGCGCTTTATTAGAGTAGCTTTATTAAAAAATCGAGGGTGGGCTGCCGTGAAAGCCACAGGACTATTCAGCCTGCCTGAAAATCCATGCGAAATAGATGCGGTTGCATGCAGAAGCACGCGCTTTGTAACCCACAGCCGTGGGCCCATTGTCCTTACACCACAATGCGGGTTCATCTCGTGGTTTTGAGCAGGTCAACAGAACAAAGAAACACGTAGAGACGGTATGTCTGCCAGCTCTCGGCGACTGGCCTTCTTTCTCACTCAGATATTCCCACGGCGCACTCTCAGCCCGCCCAGGTGATTCATTGCTATTGTCTTGTGACGGTGGACATGGGCTTATCTGTGCCTAACCTGTCCATGATATTTTTCCAATCATTATGTTTCGTAGTGTAAATTCTGCCGGAAGACAATTTAATATTTTTAAGATCGCTGAAAAATAAAAATCAACACTAACGTGACTCACCTCACGTAACACTACTTTTTATTGAATATTTACCTATATATTTCAAAAGTGTGTTTATTTATTTATTTAAAAAGTATATTAAGTGTTTAACAGGTAGACACTTAAATTGCATTCATGTGTGTGTATCTTTAGTGTGTGCGTGTGTATATCAGCCTGTATATTTGTGCCTTAAGTTAATTTTTAAAATTTTTCACAGAGTTTTCCGCCGGACTTTTGTATTCACACTATAACACTTCAAAAATAACCTTTTTTAGAACAAGTAACTCTTACCTATTTAGAAGGGTAACAGACCTTGTACTCATCGGCTAATATGACAGGTACCCAGGTACTCGATTTTATATATTTGGATATGGTTTTTAGTTTGATATTTTAAACACCTACGAACAGTTAGCACCCCAACATGCGAAATTGATATTTTTAATAATGCAGATCGTTTGATCACGTTTGATCAAAATATTGCATCGTTTGATCGGCCTTAAGAAAAAAGATATACAAAAAATAAATTTTGGGGTGCTAACTGTTCGTTTTTTTCGAAGTATTGAAAAATAGGTCAAAATGTATTGATCCTGGTGTAGAATCGTTAGATCACGAAAGATCAACTATATTTGACGTTTGATCAAGTCAGATAAAATCACAATAAATTAGTAATGTTTGGTTCAAAAAATAAATAAAAAAAATTTTTAGGTTTTCAAAAAGTAAACCACTATGACTTCGTTTGATCACATTTGATCAAAAAAAATCATCGTTTGATCGGCCTTAACTCAAAAGTTATAGCCAAAATATTGAAAAAAAAAAACTTTTATTTGTATTAAGTACTTCAAAATCGGAAATTCCCTTTTTTAATAATGCAGATCATTAGATCTTTACCTATTGATCAAAAGATTTTATCGTTTGATCGGCTTTAACTAAAAAGTTATAAACTTAAAAAAACCAAAAACAACTTATGATGGCGGCCCAACAGAATATAATATGAACATTGATAAATTTGGTGAACCATATTTATTCAATAGATTAAATTGTCTGTGGAAAGTTACAGCTGTATAAATCTCATTAACTATACCAAAATTATGTGGATTATTGTACTTTAGAGGTAAATAAAACACTTATTATTATTTTGTTTAATTTATTTATCTAAATAAATTAATGAGTGGGCCGGATTGGTAGTGCTCGCGGTACGGGCGTTGGCTGCGGTCCGTAGTTGAGAGACCCCTGGCCTCCTGGCCTAGGGCCTAGGCAATGCGAACAAGAGCGACGCAATTCTAAAATTACTCGAGTGGACAAAAAAATGAATCGTCAACAAACCAAGCCGAGCCGAGCGTCTTCGACTATCTGCGTCACACCAGCATCTTAAACATCTAAATTTCAAGTGCCTAAAAGTTCACATCAAAAAGTTTAGCGCTTTTTATAAAATTGAAAAATTGCATTAGCACCATAAAATCTAATATTATGCTAAGCGGTGTTATTGGCATTTTTTTTTGATAAATGCAGTTAGAAACTAAAAATATAATATTGTTATAATATATAATAATATAATATATAATAATTATAAAATCTTCTGAGGCAATGAACTGCATTATTAAAAAAAGGGATTTCCAAATTTGAAGTACTCAATATAAATAAAAGTGTTTTTTTATTATTTTGGCTACAACTTTTTAGTTAAGGCCGATCAAACGATGAAATGTTTTGATCAAACGTAAATAGGTAAAGATCTAACGAACTGCATTATAAAAAAAAAGATTTCCGAATTTGAAGTACTCAATATAAATAAAAGTGTTTTTTTATTATTTTGGCTACAACTTTTTAGTTAAGGCCGATCAAACGATGAAATGTTTTGGTCAAACGTAAATAAGTAAAGATCTAATGATGAAATGTTTTGATCAAACGTAAATAGGAAAAATCTAACGAACTGCATTATAAAAAAAAGATTTCCAAATTTGAAGTACTCAATATAAATAAAAGTGTTTTTTTTATTATTTTGGCTACAACTTTTTAGTTAAGGCCGATCAAACGATGAAATTTTTTGATCAAACGTAAATAGGTAAAGATCTAACGAACTGCATTATAAAAAACCAGATTTCCAAATTTGAAGTACTCAATATAAATAAAAGTGTTTTTTTTTTATTATTTTGGCTAGAACTTTTTAGTTAAGGCCGATCAAACTATGAAATGTTTTGATCAAACGTAAATAGGTAAAGACCAAACGATCTGCATTATTAAAAAAAGGGATTTCCATGGTTGAAGTACTTAATATATATACACATTTTTTTTTATTATTTTGGCTATAACTTTTTAGTTAAGGCCGATCAAACGATGAAATCTTTTGATCTAACGTAAATAGGTAAAGATCAAACGTTATGCATTATTAAAAAAAAGAACTTCCGATTTTGAAGTACTTAATACAAATAAAAGTTTTTTTTTAATATTTTGGCTATAACTTTTGAGTTAAGGCCGATCAAACGATGATTTTTTTTGGTCAAATGTGATCAAACGAAGTCAGAGTGGTTTACTTTTTGAAAACCTAAAAAAATTTTTTTTTTATTTTTTGAACCAAACATTACTAATTTATTGTGATTTTATCTGACTTGATCAAACGTCAAATATAGTTGATCTTTCGTGATCTAACGATTCTACACCAGGATCAATAACTTTTGACCTATTTTTCGATACTTCGAAAAAAACGAACACTTAGCACCCCAAAATTTATTTTATGTATATCTTTTTTCATATGGCCGATCAAACGATGTTTTTTTTTGATCAAACGTGATCAAACGAAGATCAAACGATCTACATTGTTACAAATATAAATTTCGCATGTTGGGGTGCTAACTGTTCGTAGGTTAAAATTGAACATTATGTTGTCGATACCTTATTTTATACAAAACAAAAAAAAAAATTAGCTACGCTCATGCCTAAGAAATATATTTCAAAAAATATAATCAAGATAAATGAACTCAAGTGAACGTTAATTTGTTCATAAATTATTTAAAATAAACTAATAGAGTGGGGTTTCTTAATAAATAATATCGTTGTTAGTATTATGAGCCATCTATTTTGCTTAAATCTATCCATATTGTAGTGTTATATACCGCAAAATGGTCTATTTTGAACGACAAGATAAAAAGGAAAATAAAACAAAACCATACATATTCCATATGAAATATGTGGAAGCCGGTATTAACCAAAATCATCAATTGAAATCTGTAAGCATGATGTATGAATAGCGGCAATTTATACGCGAATAAGCGGACGTTAAATGCCCAAATGCAAAGGATCAAAAAAATAGACAGGGCTAGACGAAAAACGGACATTCAAAGGAACCCAGACGTCTGCAACACTTTTTGGGTATGGGTTTGGGTCACTTTGCTCTCGCTTTCCTGGTTTCTTAGACACCAACAAATCAGTGAAATTCCCGTTTTTATGGGTATTATCTCAGTTTGATAGTCATGTCCTATAAGCGCCACTGTCATTTTGGATAGGCATCGTACATAGAATTCTAGCAACAACATTGTACAAGAAAGAAAGAAAACAAATAACTAATCACGTAGTTTCACTTTTACATACAATACACCGATATTTTAACGGCAATATTTTATAATCAAAATTAATAAACAATTATTTATGACTGCTAGCGAAGATTATTAAATAATAAAGTTGAATTATGTCTTATGGCACCTTCAAAACGGTCGTGGTTCTTTTAATTTTGAGTTGTGAATAAAAATTTTACAATATTATTAATTGCAGAAAAAAAAACCTAGAACTCAACAATTGTTTTTTTTTAATATTTAAATGTTTATTTCTTTTTACGTAAAAACGCCATTCGCGGGTCGCTTTAACTGTTCTCACAAATATGCGTAAAAAAAACCGCAGCGCGGAAATGCTGTGCTCCCACAAAAAAATTGTACGAAATAAACTTATAGGGCAGAATCCGTTCTAAGATCTTACCCTCGCACGCCTCGAATCCGTCGAAACAAGTTCAAACTCTCGAAAGAATTCGTGGCTTATTAGTAAAAAATAAGGTCTCCGGCGGGCGAAGGCGTTGGGGGAGTACAGATAGGGGGATGCGAGGGGGGGGGGACGTCTACATTGCGCGTGCAAACTAAGATCCGCATTGCAGTCAATTTCTATTTTATTAGAATTAAATACTGGCGAGCGGTTGCGATTAGCATGAAGACACTGCGCGAATTATTATTATTACTAGTGTGAACATAAAAGGTGTATAGCAAAAAAAAAACATTATATATGGGTACTTATTTCATGTTGTGCAAAAGAGTACTTTTAAATAATGCTTCTATTTAGGTGGCCATAGCTCTGTACATACATAATTCACCCTATTTTTTTTAAAAAAAAAAAGAATTATATCACAACTAAAATATTACCGCAAGTATCTTCTACCATGTTTGAAGAGTAAAACAAATGTGATACAGTGTTGTTGTTTAGGTGGATGTTCAAAAACCGTTCTTGTTATATGAAAATAACCGCACAAAAGCGATAAGACGTCGTCGAGCAACAGTGATAAGGGTACTTGTAAAGAAGCAGTTCAATGAAGGCTTTCATACATTCATGCTACAGTAAATTTTGTGCCCGTAAAAATATTATTTTACAGCGGAAAATGTGTGCTTTTCCCGCAAAGCAGTCGAGCCTCGCTTGCGCGTCACGGCTAAAGTAAAATGTCAATATTCCGACACAATTATATATGCAAATACACAGCTATGCGCCCTGATGCATCGCAGAACGACCGCTCATGACACCACCAGGATGAAGAAATGAAAGAAAAACTAAAACATGCCAAAACGAACATGTGGAGAAGGGATTAAGTGACATTTTCATGTTATTAAAATCAAACAAACGAAAAAAGACAGCACCCCTACAATAAGCCGTGATTGCTTATGAGAAAAAGAAATTGCAAAATTTTAAAACATATATCCTTTAAAATCGTCGCCAGCCTGCATCCCCCACTGCAGGGCATAGGCCTACCCAAGTACTTTCCCATCCAGTCGTGGCTCGCGAGGGTTTGATATCATCAACCCAACGCATTGGTGGTCGCCATTGCAAGACTATTTTGGTCCGCTATTCTTGCAACTTACCATGCCAAGTTCTTGTTTCTTAGATATCACACAACTTCGATCGTAGCCTTATCGATTTATTTCTATACCGGTCGCGTAGCTTGATCTTTGGGTGACTCGAGTCGTGGTTTCTACTCCATATGTTAGAACTGAGAGGACACATTGGTTGAAAACATTAAACTTCACGTTATTGGGTAGTTTTCTTTGAAATGTTAGACGCAGTTTTCCAAATGCTGCTCATGCCTGACAGATCGTTCTACCAATTTCAGCTGTTTGATTTTCTTTCCCAGTTGTGATCAAGCCTTCCATATATACATAACTAGATACACATTCTACTGGTAGCTGAAAGTTTTCTGTTTTTCTTTAAAATATCGTTCATTAAATAATGACTTGATTTTCCGACTTTGGACCACAAAGACTGTGGTCTAATTGAAACTGTAGGCTACACGAGTAGACTTCTAATCAAAACTATATGGTCTATAATAAATTAAATGAAACTTAAGGCAATAAACTCCTTATTGAAATTACGCTACAGAGTCCTCATTGAATCTAAGGGCTATGGGTTTCTAATTTGAACATCAAATTCTAGTTAATTCTACTGGTTATTGATTGAACCCTTATCAAAATTAAAGGTTGTAGCAATCTAATATTTACTTGTTTTCTAACAATAATCATTTTAGATACCAAAACAAATTATAAAAATGACAAAATACTATTTACAAGATATGGTTCAAATGACTAAACAATGTTATGACGGTTTGACCTGAAATTAGGATGTTTATAATAAGTATTTTTTTAAACAACCTAAATATCGACTGGATTTTCTTGTAATGTATAAATATCTTTATATCATCACGAAAACGCACACGCCTTTTCGTCCGGAGTAAAAAAGGTCAAAAAAGCCATAACGTTAGGCTTACTTTGTTTTTGAAAACATTGCACCAACACAAACTCTGTTAGTTCTCCATATAGGTAAATTTCGTTAAACCAAGAAATAATCTCGTCAGAGACCTTCTAAGAACCGAAAATTTATTTTTTAAAACTCTGCCCTGCGATATTACGAAACACGCAGCTATTTGACTAATATGTTCTTCGATTTCATGAATTCCTTGCCCGAATACAAGTATGTAATTTTCCAGAAACATTAAAAGATCAATGGCCTTATAACCCACCTTATCCAAAATTAATTTTTGACTTCCACCATTCCTTAAAATGTCTTCCTGCGTATAGAGGATGCTCTGCGTTCTTGTAAATGTTTTAGCAATTTGTGAACGAAGAACAGAGAACTCTCGCTCTGACCCTTAGACATCTATTATAGACGGAGTTCACCTTTAAACCAAGATAAATAGCATATTTATGCCGGGAAAGAAATAGCTACATTTTCCTAGAATAATAAAAGTATTTTGCACCACACCCGTTTCACAGTTGACTAATAAAAATGTTTGTTTTATGCATAAATACATAAAACTGATACTGTAAAATATTTTACGAAAGATTTTTTTTATTTCTAGCCAATGGAGCATTTATACAATATGCTCCTTTCATAGGAGAACAGTATCGAAAATTTATTGTTTTATATGTAAAAAAAAAATATTTGTTGATACTTTAGATAGGTATATATGTTATATATAGATCTAAAGTAAAAATCCAGCGTAGTTTCATATAAAACCAGATATTGCAGTTACAAAAAAGAAACTAAAACTGAATTAATAAAATGCCTAATTAATTATTATTAAAATCAAGGAAAGTCCCATGATAGCTGCATGATATAAAGCATGGCATAATCGTTTCCTTATTTTTGAACAATATTTATAGTTTATTTTTATTGTATTTATTTCATTATTTTATCTTGATTATGCATAATTTAATTAATTTTCATATTCCTCGTATTATCTTCTCTATCTTTTGCATACATTTTTTCATTTTAAAATATATTTTTGTTTGTAATGGTTCACCTGAAAATCAGCATTTTTTTCGTTTAATGAGTAACATAAATAACTAATGGCACACGAAAATTCGTCGGCTAAATGAGGACATAACACCATAAGTGCTAACACCACTTTGTAAAACGTAAAAAATGTAATATTTAAAATAAAACAAAAACTCCATTAATACTAGTTAAATTAAATACAAAATAATGCAGTCTCCAAGATTAGGTTATTCTGAAACAAGTCATAAACTAGAAATGCAGTCACTTCACATTTAAATTTCATTAGTAATGTAAAAAACACTAGAAGACTGATTTGCTATTTTTCCTTGCGAAAATAATTATGAATAATCAAAAAAAAATGCAAGTAACATGCGAGCTCTAAATTGTCCATGCAAAACGGCCGCTTGAGAGGGATATAGATGTAGCAGGATTACATGCTTCAGAAAGAGTCTTTTCTAAGTAACATTGGATTTAAAAGAGTCAAATGATATCAAAATAATATCTTGCGCCAAAAACGGACTGGGCAGATAGATATAGTCATTTAGGCGACGATATGCAAATTTAAATGATAATTTGTTGGATTATTCCGTCTAACGCGAGACAGGTTTAGTGCAGTACATGTACCTTCGATCCTCGTGTTATGATTTACACATTTGCAATGGCTAATAGCTAATTGAGATTAACCGCAGAGCGGACAGGCGGCCTTTCAGCTGACATTCACAGAACGCTAAAATATGAAACCTATATAGTGCGCAAAATGAGAACAAAGATAAAAAATAATGTAGGTATATGTTGTTAGTTATCTAACGATAATTATGATAAATAATAATGTTTCCCAAAGGGTTATCAGCTCTTCCCATTCCCCCTCTCGATGCATGAAACCTCGAATATCTCGAAAATTATTAATCTAATCTAAAAATATCACTCTATATTTTTTGTAGCAAATTTTATGAGGAATCTCATGGTGAAATCTCAAAGTAAATTCTGTCGATATTATTTACCTACTTAATGAACGGTGTGTCAACATTCATCAATTTAATAACAGAAAAACACAATGGATACAAAATAAGTCAACGTCAACGTTATTTATTACCTATGGTGATGCATTGTAGAAGCTTGCATCTACACCTGCTTGCAGCCTGAGACCATTCCAGATAAAAAACACCCAGCTCAATACCCTGTCCTATGTTTTCAAACATGATTTGTTAAGATGACATATCAAAATTCATTATGACTTTCGAGAAAAAAATGTAAACTTTACGTAGTAAATTGTTGTCATACGTGTGACAGCTGATCGAACAGTTAAGCAGTTAAGCAATTAAGGCTACCATTGCGTTTTGCCAAGGCTAAGTCGCATCAGCGCTTTAATAAAAAATATTGAATTTAGGTCTGACTTATTTCTGCATATTTTTATATATTTCCTTATTCGTCGTAGCACTACCACTAATAAGTACTCCCTTAAGTCATCGTAATATATGAATCCCGCACTGAGGGGTTGGGCGAAAGCGAAAAATAGTAATAACAATCAACTTTAATTCCCAGCCTTTAAAGAAGTTATGCACGTGCTAGCTAATTACCAGTCTCACTCATCAGAAGTGTGGGTTGAACGGCTTCCTAGGTCACAAAAAAATCAACTACATTTTAAAATAAGTGAATGCAGCGTAATGACTATTTTTCAGGGTCCAAATCGTATATTGAATAATTAATTATTCATTAAATTATACATTTTTAATTTTAATTTTAATTTTTGATTATTATATTTTTATGTTATTAAAATCTTGGCGTCACTTATATTTCATCCTTATATTGCTTTTATACTATTTGCTTTATTATTACGTAACGTTATGATATAACGTTATTTCGTTTTCATACGAAAAAAACCTTTGTTTAATCAATTGAGAAAATCTAAAATAGTTTTTTAAGAATTTGAGAATTTAAAAATATATCCTGTATGTATAAATATAAACTAATTTTATTAGGTTGCATTGAATCCAATTCGCTACAATAAAGGATCTGGATTTTTTAATTTGCTAAATGGCTTTACCGATAATCCTGAAATCTTTTTACGTTAGTGATGTCTACCAACGCAACCAATCTCTTTAACCTTCCTCGTTGCAGGATAAAAGAACTGAAATATTGCTTCTTTGATTATCGACTTATTCAGTTTGAGAGGTGCAAAAAGTTTGCAAAAAATTTTTGGTCATTTTCGGTAATGTAATGTGATAAATACTAATAAAAATGAAATCAAGCAAAAAAATACGCAAGTACGAACGAAAATAAACCTAATTGGCTAGGTCTGAGGTTGACAATCTGGGATCCTGAAGATGAGGGAGGCGAATGATAAGAATGGGTCGTGCTTAGCGGCAGCGTGCGGCGTCGTCTCGAGTCCGTGGTCCGGGCTTTGTTTCCTCCCGGTCTAAATACTATTAGATATGGCTGGTCAGCAGATTTACATGCTACTTTATAGAGTAGCATATTAAATAATATAAAAAAATAACCAACGAATTCTTACGCCTGATTACAATAAAAACTTTAGAATAAAATCATAATAGAGTAAAAATAAATATAATTTTATTACTTTATTTATTTACAAGATATAAACGTTTGCTTGCGATGATTGCTGTAGCGATGCACTTTCAACGGCGCATAGGAGTGGGGGGGTGCAGGTTTTCGTTACACGTTCAGTCGCACAAATCCAAGTCCAAGTGTCCAAGTGTGAACATTTTACAGAAATATTCAAGCAATTAATAGGTACTGCGTATTGCCAAAGTACGGAATGATTCGAAGGCGCTAATTTGTTTCCAGTACACTAGTACGGATACTAGTAGTAGTAGTAGGAAAATAGTACGGATGGGAGCAAGGTCAGGATGAGGCGTTAAGAGCCGTTGATTATAAATTAAGACAGGAATTAATAATTTCCTTGAAAGGGGTTTTAACGGCTATAGTCAAGGAATAATCGCCAGACGCTATCCATTACAATACGCCTTTACGAAAGGTTTTTTAAATTTTAGAATATTTTCATATTTCAATATTACTATTGTATATTTCTTTTTCATTTTTTAATATGTTTCTATACACAAAATACGTGTTTCTGTAATATGATTTGTTGTTCGTTAAATGTATTCTATGTAAGTATTTTCTATTTCGCACTTCGTGCTTCTATTCAATACGACAACGTATTTTATTTGTATCGGACTGGTGAACTTACTATACATTCCCATATCATAACATCTTTCTATCTGAGCCTATATATTAATATATTTAGTGGACTCAGTCGATTTGTGACGAGGAAGTTTCACTTTTATATTTATTTATTTATTTTCTAATGGGAAAACATACAGTTATAAAAATATTACATTAACAAAAATTAAGAATTAATTAGATAACAAAACCGATTATGGATTTCCTTCATATTTACAAACATTCAGTAAGTATGACGTTTTCAAACTAAGTTTAATTATTTTAATGCTAACAGTATGTATAGGATTTGTATATAGAAGATGTTTTGTCTTAGATTGATTTTGGGTATGAAAATAATATCTTAGATTTATTTTAATATTTTATTATTTTAGCCTTATAGATTTAATAGTATAGATATCAGTAAAAACGAATACAATTGTTCGTAATAGAAATAAAAATCGATAAAATTCGATACCTACATATCAATTATAACAACTATTCCTATATCCATTCTGTGCACTAGGTACCTTAAAAGTACCTTAAAAACCTATCGTAAAAACGGATGCTTCGTATTACGGTTTTAGTATTATTTGATCATTGCCTATATTTTTTAAATAATATTAGTAAAAAAAATATTCCTGGGTTTCCACAGGAATATGCCCATGCAGATGGAATCCATACGAAGATAAAAATATTTCGATTCTCGGAGGAAGACGACAGGTTCATAGATGGAAGAAGGCATCGCGTCGGCGACTACTGTTTGCAATTGCTGGGAGCGGCCCGCCGAAAATTGAGACACAAAATTTGTAAGCGAAACACGAATGTATGAGGCTAGAGTTACGTACTATGTAGGATAAGGAGGCAACTTAAAAATATCGATATTGAAAACAAATTTATAGCAATCAATATACGCAAAATTGTGCACAATTACAAATTATAGAACTATAATAAATATTGCTATCTAAAATAAAAATATATAATCTTATTTACATAAATAAAAAAAGACACAACCTGATGTGAAACGCTAGTGGCCGCCTAGTTAATGCATTAGAATATTGACCAAGCATTCGCAGGCGTTTAAGTTACATTTTTAACATTTATTCGCTAAACCATTAAAGCAAATTTAGTTTTATTGCAGGACCTTAAAAAATTGTGTATGAAATATATAGGTCCTATCCATAAATGATGATAAAAAAACGGAATAGTTATTCGAAACTAGCTAAAATTATACGAAGTCCAGCCATTTATTTTTCGTATTATTAGTTTTTGATGTTCAAAATCGATGTAAGAATGACATTTAGACCTTGTTTCGTTGTAAAAGTAATTATAATATCACTAAATTATTAAATACTTAAATAAGAATAATAATGGAGGATTGCAAGTTATCATAGAGAACATTTCAAGTATACGAGTAAATACCTAAACTTCTAAATTTTAATCTTACAAGCCTGACCGAGAGAAAGACATCCTTCATCTAGGTTACTTTAGAGAGCGTCAGCCAGCGAAGGAGTGTTCAGTGGTAGTAGTAGTAGCGTCGTAAAACTGTTATACATACGTGCTGTTCGTGACTTGACATATATCAAATTGAAGAGGGAATCAATAACCTCTCGCAGTCCTCCACTCCCAACCCTCTGTGGTATTAGTTGCCAAGTAAAGCTTGAAGTTATCGGCGATATTTAGGGATTTCGCTACCATGTAAAATATGCTTACACCATTTATGACTAAAAACAGGATTGGAGCATTTGACTCGATACTGAACAAGGTTAGAGAATAAAAAAAAATATAGTAAAAACTAAGCAAGGTCGACTTCTACTAGGTAATGTATAATTTAATAAAAAATTATACCTAAAAGTATCTATATAATATATTTACAAATTGATAACTCGATTAAAAGCATTGTGGTCCAACCCTATGGCGTACTTTGTTATAACTGGATGTGTGTTTATAAATAAAGAAACATTAATCACGGCTGCCCGTGCTGCTGGAGGAGGGTGGTCGGGTGGGAGAGAATAAGAGGACGATGGTATGCCATGAGAGAGAGGGACGCAAGTTTACGGCACACAAACCCACAACTCCAGATAACTTGTACTTACGGCACCACGTCTTGAACACATTACCAGAACGTTTACTTACGACTGACTAAAACTTTCTTCTAACCATTAGGGTTAGCAATAGGGATAAGCGAAATCGAAACACGAGCACTCAATAAGGCACGGATTTAACGGATAATCGAACTTATAAGAATTTTTTAATTATATTAAACGATATATACTTTACTTACCGCCAAGGAACTTACCTCTCACATAAGGAGTTCACAAAATAGTCCTTAAATATACATCCTACAAATGTTTATTATGTACAATTTAATCATCAAAATTTTAAATTCTGTATTAATTTAGTGCCCTAAAATTATCCAGGATTAAAATTCAGGCAAATTATCATTAAAATTAAATTATTATTATTACCCCTTATGCTGAGACATCACGGTGGACAAGGTCTATAATATCTAAACGGTTAGTCGAAGACAGTAACATTTTTAAACAGTATATGCATAGTGTTTATAGATAAGATTCTTTTTTACATGTATAATGTGTAGGAATGTATTTTTTTAATCTATTGAGTATGTGAACATAAAATAACATAAAATCTAATGTAATACTACTATAAAGTAATACAAAAAAATAATATATTACCACAATATTAAATTTTACTTAAGCCGAATCAATGCTCTTTGAAATAATTGAACCTTTTACTTAATCAACTTAATTCCTTATTAAATTAAGCCTCCTTTAGAGTTTTTTTAAATAATTTTTAATATATAGTAACAAACGAGTTTTTTTCTGTAACCGCATTCAAAAATTATTAGGTCTTAATTTATGAAAAAAATGTGTTTGTAACATGTATGTTTGTTCCTAAAAGTAAAACATGTTTTGGGCTAAGCTAGAACAACATAAAAGATGCAGAAATAATAGTATTGCGAAAGTAATAATTCCGAAGAATAACATATACGGAAACAGGATTATTTAACTAGGTGGAAAGGAAATAATATACCTAAAAGACTATGTTAAAAGACTATGAAAACAAAGATGTATTTATTTATTATTATATTATTTTTTAAATATCATATTAAAGTAATTTATAAAATTAAATTTGAATATAAAAAATCTTTAATATGTTATATTAAATTATATACCGTGTCTGTTATAATTTATTATGATATACTATAAATAAACTAAGATATTTTTTATGAAATAACAAAATTGCATGTTACTCAGCGCGTATGGTTATATTTAAAAAATATTTTTCTAATTACTTTGTTTAAAAGTACGTTTAAAATTACTCAATATTATCTCAATAAAATAAAATACGCATGGATTGCGATAACATAAAAATATTATTTTCCAATTTACTAAAATAAATTAAATTAAATGTTAAATTGAAAAACATTGGTTTTTAATCTATTCTTTCCCTTTTTTTTAACAACGACAGGCTTTGTTCAAGTTTGCATTCTTATATATGTGGAAAAATGTATGTAAACTATTTATTTATATGTATAAATAATTGAATTGATATGTCATAATTATTCTCTTTCTTAACAGCACAGTCGTAATACTCGGTCTCCATTTGATATTTTAATATTTTTGGGGATTAACACTACTTGGCTTTTGAACAAAATTTACACATTATTTACTCATACATTCTGTGCATTTTTGACCAGTTTCTTTTAGTATGCAGGAAGAAGAATGAGATTAAAGAAAAAAAATAGAAATATACCTTTAAATGTTACCACGAGCCTCCTCCAATAAAATGTAAAATATATGAATGTAATAAGTTTTAAAAAAGTAATAGATACATACATATAGGGAGTTCAGAGAGTTACAATCAGAAACAAAAAATCGTTGGTTCCATTGTCCTAAACGTTATAAAAACTTACGAGCAAGAACATAATAAAATAACAGCGTCTGCCGAGCGCTATTGTGTAATAAGCCACTATGACGCAGCGCAGCGTGGCGGCCGGCTCGAGGTGTCGAGGCAAACAGGCGAACGGGCGAACGGGCGAACTCGCACTGCCATCTCTAAATATACCTACTCTTATATCGACGGTATTCAACGCCTCTGTGTGGAAGCATTTCAGTTTTTTCATGCAAACAAATAAACAACATTTGTTTGTATTTGTATGCAGATACATACAAGAGCCCTCTATTGCTTTCTTACTTTGATTCGAACCTTCACATAATATGAACAGTCGTGTATATATTAAATAATAAATTATAAAATACCACTTATTCATCCTGTAGTATTAAGTATATTCATTGTCCTATTGTGTACAGATATTACATTCAGAAAAACGTTAATTTCTGAAATATAATCTGCGTTGTTTGAAAATATATTTTAATGTTGCTGTTCTTGGAAACCCTCCATATGATACGTTTTTCTATTAGAGGAACAGATTCAGTCGAATGTTAATCTTCTCAAGAACCGCATCCAGATTTTACATACAATATACGTAACCTTGCTCAAAGGTCTGTGGACTGGATCATTCTAGCGACCTACATAACACGTCATGCTAACCACATGACAGATTACCGCCTGCTACGCTACCGCAGTATTGTCATTGACAGATTTGGCTTAGACTTAATATATACATCTAATATTTATCATCATTTGATAATACAACTAAAAATTGTACAGAAGCATAATAATAAATAATAATATTTTAAGATCTATCAATAGCATAATCGAAATAACACTAACTAACCCTTAACTTCCACTTAAGACTTACTTTGGGCTATATTTATGAACAAAAATCATATTTTTTATAGTAGTTTGATATTTAAATAATCTAAATTTATAAACCTCTTTAGAGAGACGAAAAAGAACTGCAATTATCGCTAGTGAGGCAACCGCTTCACTCAATTAGATAATATTTCATTTTTAGTTATCATAACAACATAACAACAATATATAAAATGATTTTAGTAAAATGGAGGCGGCTTTGAAATTTATATTACATACCTACCGCATACACAATAATCAATCCCGACGTCACAGATCCCGTTCTCAGGGGGAATGTTCAATACGCTCGCTCGATGCGAACTAATTAATGATGGGGTCTGTCATTAGTACGAGAAAAATGTATACTAAAATATGTTTATATGTGTACTACATGTACCAAACTATATGGAAAACTTTATAGGCCCACTTCACTCCATTGCAGGACGTGTAGGTATAGTATGCGCATCCGGTAAGATCCTCTTCGTGCCCTACATATCTGTTTATTACTCAACCTATTTATGAGCTAAGCACATCCAAAAACATTGCTAAAAATATTAAGTTGTTATTATTATTCTTTTAACTTCGTAGGATGTCGGTTTAAATTCAGCGCTGAGGTTTTTATAGCATTAACAATAACTATTTTTATCAATAATACCACGAGCACTTTAGATCGAAGTGGTGTATGAACCACTGTGATCGAGAATGAGAATGAAAAATATAAGTAGTTAGTATATTTCGCATCTAAAGAACGCTTCGAAAGAATGACAAGGGAAACTTGGTCGGCAATTAAAGTACTGCGCTTTGTGCAGTGCAATTAAACGGAGGAAATTATTAGAGGAAAAGCAAATCGCAGCTCTTAATTTAATCGATATAGGATTAAAAGCGACGATTCTCAGGCGTTCGACATTCAAGTGAGCGCACATGAGAAGCAATGAGGCAAGGAAAACTTTTGTACGCTGTACTAAGTCATCGCTTTTGAATAACATTGTGAAACACATAACATAGTGTGGTTTAGAGATCAAAACCACCCGAGAATAGTTTATATCCATCTATTGTTTTATTATAGATGAAAATATACTTGACCACTTAAATTTGCCTCAAAAGCAACGAATAAGATTTGGCGATCGATACGCAACGAGGTCAAGCTTTTGTGCCTGAGTCGCGGGTACGGATGATCTGAATACATCTACAATGTTCGTCAAGAGATCGTTTCATTATCATGGTATCGGGAAGAAAGGAAGGTAGGAAATAAACAAAAACAAGCTTTGACTGTGACTGGATGCACAGTTGAGGAATGAAAGCAGATGTATTCATGGCTATCGATGATTTTCTAAGTAGATAGTAGATTTTTGGATTTCGACTTGTGTTCATTTTTACAACTTCACCGTAACTATTAGTTTAAGAAATCGATAAAACCCGACAAAAACTGTCGATTAAAATCAAATAAAAATAAAATATACCTAAATTTAAACTTTATTATTTATTTATAGAAACAAAAACAAAAAAAATACTGATTTAATACAGAACTAAACTGAGAATTTTGTCCGTGGTTTTGTGCATTTTTAAGACAGCGTTGCGAAACTTTTGCCGGGTTATTGAAATAGATAAATTTAGAAGTTAGTATTAAATAAATGGCAATTTGAATAAAAAGAGAGGGGGGAGTTGTTGTCTCATTTCTAGTCGCGCGTCAAAATTTACAAATAAAAACTAAAATAATGTTAAAATTTATGATCTGAAAGAATGCCATGTAATGACAGGTACCACAGACGCGAGTATTCCGGGGTGAAGATGCCTTTAATGACGCCTTTAGGGCCTAGCTGTAAGACATCAGGTTCTGGTTAAATAATGTACTATAACTAAACAATGTATGCAAGCAGCTGATATTATGTGATAACTACAGAATGTCATAGCCATTCTTGTTTGATACTTTGTGCGTTCGAAATGTTCGATGTTCATACAAACTCGATGCTTGAATAGTCCTTATTTGGAATAGCTAATATTTCAGGTGTGTCGTAAATATGTTTAGTTAGTATTGATGTGGATTCTGGGCTCTAGCCTTGTGTCACTTACAACCTGGGGTTTGGCGATCCCATCACAACTAGCTGAAAAGTGAAGGGATGACGGTGAATTGTGAAGTCTCGTTATGTGTCCGTAGAGAAGACGATGTTTAACAGTATGGCTACTAACTCAACCCTCGTAAAGTTTAAATGTTCCATAAAAAAAAATATCTAAGAGTATTTCTAAACAAAATGAACGCATTGATCGAATGCTCAGTAGTAATTTTCACATAGCCAGCCAACGTGTTCAAATCGACGATTCCCCCTCCGTAGAGAGTGCGGGCGAGACGCGCTGGAGCTATTTCTGAGTAACTGCCTCTCGAAGCGAGCGGGCAAACATAAACACGCCCGGCATAATACTCATCATTATTTAAAAGCAGTCCTATAAATACAATACTGCGTAGATTCGATTCCCAAGTCATTAAGATTTCTTTTTTATTTATTCGCGTTATGTCGCTCCTTTTCACAGCTATAATCTTATAAACATCACCACATACAATTTTGAGCAGTTTACCCCTTCGTGCCGCTTCCAATAAGACCTACCAACACATAAAGTTTTTCAGATATGGGTTGCAATTTTTCTCACATACTGATATAAGAGCGTTCTTTAATAATTTAAAAGTATTTTGAAGATAATTAAAGGCCGTGTGTTTAATCCAGTATAAGATAATCCAAATGATAAATTGCTGTTTTTTTTTAGGTAGGAGCATGTTTTATTTTTAGGATATAGAAATATAAAAAAAAAACTGAATTACCCAAAAAATTACACTTACCAATTACACTGAAATTAACTCGTTTAATAGTACCTAATAGAGAAACGCCCGTCATCACCATTTTCAAACTTCGTCTAAATAAATAAATAACGTCTTTAGCTTCTTCCTTATCCTACATACATCCATAACGTCTTTCCAATCTTATACTTGCTTAGGCATCTTTTAATGACTAATTTAAAATAGATCATATATGTTATCAGTTTAACCCTTACCTAGTGAATAGATTCAAATGTCAACATCAAATATTCCTCTTTATTAAATCCTAATCTAAAGATTCCTCCACCAAAGTTGAAGTTGGAAGGTGGTGGTTGGTTGGTGGGGAAGTGAAAGTTGGTTTATATATCTTGTTCCATGCTCATTGCCGATAAGAAAAAAAAAAACAGCCAATTGATCCTGCGATTTTAATTATTATTTGAGAATACAATATTTTTAATATTCAGTTATATGTAATATGCATCTATAAATACTCATATTTTAATTTAAGCAGACACATTAATATTATTTATTATACGACCTTTCTGGATTAGCTGATAGAGATTGACTCAGGGAAATAAACTCGCCATCTTTATTTAAATTCATTATGATTATAACTGCAAATTTTACTTATTATCCGTACTTATCGGTAATGTTATTGTTATATACTGATAATGAGAGATGCTTTAAAGATTAAATAGGTTAGGTTAACCTCAAACTAAAGTCCTTCCTCTTTCGGAATCGGCCCCTTCAAGCCATATTACGAAATCTAATCACGAAAGTCCAAAGGGATTCCTGGCCTTTGAAGCGCGCCTCGACATTTTTAAATTGAGGCCAAACGCTCGCGGGGATGCTGAAGAGGCTCAAGATATGAAAGAGAATTAGGCGGGTAGGCCGAATAGACTTCCTGCCGCTGTAATGGGCACTCCGTGGCCCATCCCGTGCCCCTCGCGACGCCAAAGACACGAAGCTTTGGCCGGCGGCGCGGCAGTAACGCCGCCCGCCCCGCCTAAGCTTGTGACCACTTGTGACATTACATGCCGCAAAATCCAATCTTCCCCTAGATCCTAGAACCCAGTTCTTTTTAAAATAAAATAATTATTACTTTATATGTGTATAACACAAAACATTAGAATACATAAAGCAATAATAATAATAATAATAACATCCCGACCTAACCCAATATCCTATATACAGTGCTAATTGAGGTGTACTCATAACCGGGCACACTTTCATACTGCTTCTATCTAAATCCTCACACATATGTATGTATCCACTTCCACCTAAAACCCCAACTGCTATTCACAGATGTCTAGCGACATTCCAAAGACATTCAAAGTTTTTGGGAACTCTTGAATTTAGCATTATCAGTTATAACTGAGAGTGGAGTTTGATTTCTGGAAGGTCTAGGCTTATGAAGCCGAATAAGGCTCTGGTGAAAGATATTGCTATCAATAATTTAAGTTCAATACCTTTGAACTGGTTCAATATTATTAGTTTCATTCTTTACAAATTTTATCCACTTCACAAAATTTCCGTCATTGCTACATGATTTATTTTTAATCAATTCTTTAGCCAGGGATTTAACATCAATGAACACTGAAAACTCTTTTATCTAGTAAGAATGGTTATAGTTTTATTGTAAAGTTTCTTTGGTCAAATTATGTTTAATAGTTTCATCGTCATGGGTATCATTAACGATACACTGTGTCAATTTTTGGCAGTAATGGAGCGAGAAAAACTGAACTTAGCTGCATTATTAGTATAAAAGTACGATTTTAGCACTTACTTTGTGAGTGGACGATTCAACCAAGCTAACGCAAGCGTTTTATTACTAGCGTGATTATAAAGTGCATCTTATAACTACAGTACTGGAGTAATAGTAATAGTAAAGAATTTTCCTTGTATGACTTGACTTGATATCTGATATTGACTGATTCATATCATTTTCGAAATAGGCATTATTTTTTTTTGTATTCGCGTACGTAGATATTTGAAAATTGCAAATAAATTTAGAGATCGTGGTAGTCTAGTGGTTAAAGCGTTTGACTATTGACTTAGTGGTCTCGGGTTCGAATCCGCACATTAATCATACCATTTTTAACTCTTCATAACCACCACCTCGCCTGACTTTTACACAAGCATATTTAGCTTTGTTGACCTAGGTCATAGTAATACTTTTTATATAAGAAGTGGAAACCTTAGTCTAATAAACTTAGCAAAATTAAGGTTAGGATCCCCAGATAGTTTTTGATATTCTGTAGCATTGTTGAGTTGTCGCTAACACTCAGCGACATAATCTTTTTTATTTAAAATTAACATAGTTGAGATTTCATCAGCTGGTAATATTACTACACTATCATCTTTTCGTCATCTGAAATTGGTTTGATTTTGGTTTTAACGTGTTAAGAAAATAAGGCTGCAGAGTTTTTCCAAGCAAAAGGTTGATATACACTTCAACTGGATGGTCTTTAGGCATAGAGGGAGGCTCTCTATTAGAATTTTCGCAAAATATTAAAAGTGAGTTATATATTTTTGAATTTTTAGATTGTGGATGAAGTTGCCAAATAAGGAGCCATCTTAGATTGCGGCAAAATTCCAAAAATATCTTTTCCAAATTGAAAGGTATCAACTTTCAGTTTGATATATACTCGTATATATATAAAGATAACTTAGGGTGTATTACTGTGTTTTCTATATAACAACATTTTATTTAAAAACAATTTTAAATATAAGTGCTAGTTATTCAGTATTCAGTATTCAGTATATTTATTTCAAGAAACAACTTTGCAGTCGTGTATGAAAGGCAGAAATGAGTAACATAAAACAATAAGTAAATAGAAAAATATAACAATAACAATATACATACAACAAAAGTTTGATAACGAAATTATATTAATTTCGTGTTTTGTTTGATATTATTTGAGTATAATCAAACAACTCTATATGAGGAATGTCGGCACAGAATCATTATCAAACAACTCTATATGAGGAATGTCGGCACAGAATCAAGGTAGCAGGTAAGTCCGAGTAAGGAGATGCGATTTCGTAACGAACAATATTTGCCAAGACGCGGAAATTTCCGTCAGAAACTGCGTCCTTTTTTTACCTTCTGCCGGACCATTTATCGGCACTACCGTTCTGTGCCATGTTTCACAAAATTGCGACACGCTTACGACAGGCGAATTACTATGCACGAAAAACTTATCTTTATGTTAATCCAAACTAAACTATTAATTTTTCGAGGATAAGATATTTTTTGGTGTGATTTATAACGGAACCCTGAGAATGTTTCAGGATGAAAGGATTTGCTATTTGGTGACAGTAATGACACGTGTCAGTGGCGCTTCTGTCAGTAATGCTCGTGACGTCTGAGTAAGTCGATACGCAATACCTACGTAATGCGAGAAGATGCGCCCGCTTTTATGTGGAACTACTTTACTTTTTATTTTTTTATTTTATTTTATTTTAGGTAACAACAGCTGACATAGAAGTAAAATTACAATTAAAAAAAACCAATTAAAACATAAAGTCAATGAGAGTTTCCTCGAAACTTAATAAAATAGAAAAACACATTCGGGAGCTAGGTTGGGATTAGGAAGTAATAGGGTTTGGAGAATTTACATAATTACCAGAATATAAAATACAGCATAACTCCTTAATTGCTTACGTATACTCCGTGTAGTTTGGAATTTAATCGCTATAGAGCGGTAGTAAATTATTTCTAGATATTAATCGATTGATGCACTTGCAAGAGATCGAACATTCTAATGATTCGATCTCTTGCAAGTGCATCAATCACAAAAAAAGAATTATAGTAAAAGAATTATAGTAAATAAATAATAATTCTACATACTTGAACTTTGGCATATTGGCTCAGTTGCGATGACAATGCATTTTTATGGTAAGCATGACCTGATTCTACACCCAGGATTGGCTACAGATGAAGAACCTCCTTAACGGTCAACAGCAGACACGAAATTTTGTACACGGTTCAAGCACCTAAATAAAAGGTTGTTTTTAAAAAAAGATTGTACTATTATTTTTTTTCTTATTCATTATTTATAATTTCCGTAATAAAGTATTAATATTAATAATAATCAAAAGCCTTTTGGTTTGTTAGTATGATTTTGAAACAGGGCTTTGACGAATTTCCACGTTAAGCGAAACGAGCGCTTTTTCTCTTTTCAATTTAACCCTCTATCAGATCCCGAGCGCTGGAAATGCCTGACACAATGGTGCCACATTTCAGTGTTCAGGCTTCACGAACTATGTACTTGAAATATATATATATATATATATATATATATATATAACATATGTAGCTAGAGAGGGTTACACCGAGGGGAGCTCTAATGGGCCTGTAATAAATAAACAGTTCACATTTTAGGGAAATATATTATTTTCAAAGGTGGTTTTCTATAAAAACAATATTTGTCTAGGATTTCTTAAGCACCACCGGAGGTTACCTACCACATCATAGATTTTTTAGTTATTATTATCACAAATATTTGCACGAATATAATTTGCATGATATATTTAATTACCTTTCTTGAAAAATGTTATAAAAACCTACAACGCATGAAATTTATTTGACTGATGTCACCAACGTTCACAAAATTTTATAAAAAATAAGTATATCAATGTAGCTATTGAATTGCCACACATAAATATATTTTCAAAGGTTAGTCGAGCTGAAAAGACGTATAGCTGAGAAAAAAATTATTAACGTTATTTAAAACGTTATTTAAATTATTGCTATTTTATGCCCTATTCAACTATACTAAATTTGCAAGTGCCTGAGTTTGGAAAGACGGAAGTGATAAAGAGCTTAAATGCACAGTGACAGCATTTTTCCGTCTCACTATTACAATCTAATATATTATATATATATAAACAAAAAAATCCTGACTGACCAACTAGACTTATCAACTCAAACATTTAACATAAAATAATAAGAAATGTCAAATTTAAAAGGAACATTGTTTTTATTGCGTAAGAACTTAATTGCGTAATTGTTTTTATTGCGTAAATTCTATGAAGGAAAAAACCATAAATCTAACCACGACACAGGGGTGGGATTTTTAATTAACAATAACATAACAAGTGGTTTACCTATCTCCGAAAACCCAGTTGAAGAGCGTGGTTTTTATTTTGGTAAATTATGATATCTAGTGAAACCTGAAGGGCTGACACATAGATCTATGACACATTGGCATAGATTGCCAATATGAAAATCGAAGAAACTGAAAAAACTGAGCCAGGTAGGCTGAAATAAGACGTCAAGGAGCTGAATAAAGTGAGGCTCCAGAGCCACCTGAAAAACGATTCATTAGTTACGGGGTGCATCGTTAACAACATCTGTACTAGTGTATGTCTCTGTATGTCTAGTGTATGTCTAGTGTATGATTCTGTCTCGAATATTTTGTCATTTCGCTACGACATTCCGCTAGACAATGGAGATTACTCTCTCGGGCGAATTTATTTCAGTGAAAGCTGGAATGATTCGCAAGAATTCGCCTTTCCTTTGACACTAAGTGCGAGAAGTTGTAACGCCCTATTTTGCTCGCTGCCGAGAAATTCCCGCCATAATTGGCCGCCCCCCCCCCCACCCCCCCCTCACCATCACTCCCCCCGCTCTACAATTTACGAGTACTTTAAAAATATCTGGCCAAAGTCTACTGTGAACTTCTACTTTTGTTTCCTTTAAACTAATTAACTATAATAATTAGGCATATCATTTATCCAAACGATTGCACGGTAATTTATGAATTTGAAGGTAGTTAGGTTATTGTGTCTTAGTTTTTTTTTTTTTTTTTGTTAATTGTTATCGCTGTAAACTGTGTAAGTAATTTAACTTTATATACCTTCTCTTTACCTTTTCTTTACCTTTTTTAACTTATTTTGAATTGTTAATAGTTGTTTTTAATGTTTATAATTTATTATGATATTGCTGTATATTGTAAAATATTGTGGAAAATAAATAACTTGAACTTGAACTTAATTGGTTAAGAAGTAGTCAAAGAATTTTAGTTATATTAATCTTTAAACAAGTTATTAATACGATCCGCCATTCCTCTTTTTCTTCTGCCAAAGACTTGACTTCTTGATACGACATGACATTAACTTTGTCCTTCACTTGAGCAACGTAGGAGCGTCTAGTCCTCGTTTTCCCCTTTCTCGTGACTGAATAAGTTTCGAGCTGTGAATTTTGTGTGATTTCAAATGTTCCTTTTTCAATAATCTGTCAATGTCAATAAAGTAAAGTCAAGGAAAAAAAGCATAAATAGGTTAAAAAAAAGTGTGTATATTCTATTTTATAAATTATTGTATATTTGTATATTCTATTTTATAAATTAAACTCTGTATAATCTTAGTTTCAGTAATTTAATTTCAGATGTTTCATTTTTAATTTCAGTAGTTTCGTTTTTTTTTTGCACCTATCTTACATTATGCCTTAACATAGAACTGAAGTGAGACACAAAGGAGGAGGAATATAGTCGAAATGATAATTGCAAATTTAAATAGTTTAAATAGTATTACAAAATGATGAAATTATCTTGAGGGATACATATAAATATGCACTGAATGTCATTCCAAGAAATTTCAATACTTTTGATTGTGGATTAATGCATTTACAATGCTAGTTTTGCAGTGCACTACATTTTGTATTTGAAGTCACTTTAGGCGAAAGGCTGCATTCACTTAATATTGTCATAATGAATACTTCAAATTATTGTCAAAGCAAATTACATCCCATGAACCTTGAACCTTATATCCAATAAAAACAAAGTAAAAAAAATATTTTGAAAAGATTCGTAAATACAATTCGGCGTTCTGTAATTGTTTATTTTTTGGTTAAACTGTTAAATTAACATTAAATTTTAAATTTCATAAGTATTGCATGAAATTAAGGCAAACAACACACGCTAATAACGTATTTGTACATGCTCGAAGCTGACATAATAGAACAAAATTAAAAATATATATATGCAATGATTATAGAGGTATATTCACCGTAATAGAGGTATAAGAACGTCAATAATGCCCAAACATAAAAGTTACGGCCCGGGTTACGGTCGAATTTCGACCAATGGGCGACCTCTAGTATTATATAATTATACCATTCAAATTTTGTATACTATTTAGTCGTGATATTACACAAAGGCAGTTTCTAACATAATAACATAACCCAGGACACTAGGTTATAACAATTCAGCACTCAAAAGCAATATAGTAAATAATAAATCGCAAGTACTTTTTACGTGCATACCGTGAACGTTGGACATAATTATTACATACAAGATTTGTAAAAAACTGTAAAATTCATATGTTTAATAAATAAATTTTAAATCAATATATATATATATATATATATATATATATATATATATTGAAATAGTAAAATAGTAAAATGTATTGTTTAAATACCGTTAATTAGATGATTTCTATGTTAAAATAGGTAAACACCTTTAGTTTAACATATATAAAAGTTTGACAGTACTGACATTTGGAAAATACGAATGCTTTTTAATATTTTAAGGATTGAAATTTTTTGCAAATAAAATATATAGCCAGAATGTTCAAAGAAAAATTAATACCGAAAGCACAGATAGTTGCATCGCATGAGGTAATGCACGCTGGTTTAAATACAGGCCTGTATTTTATGAAAGTCTTTCACTCTCACCTACCTATCTGTGCGATATGCAATACGGTCAAACTTTCATTAAAGTAGTGAATAAATGATTTAAAAATTAAACAATAATTATGAAAAAAAGTGTGAAAATGTAACGAATATGACGTATAATGAATGAGAAGTGAATGGTTTAATGGTATATATATATAATTCTTCGTTCTTCGACCCGAGATATTTAATAATCTACAATAATTAAAGCTTACCTTAGTACGAGCGATGTCTAGTTAGGTAGATTTTTGAAAATATGTTAATGTAATTTAAAAACTAATAAATAAATTATTATTATTATTATTCATGTTATTGTTATGGTAACTATTGTTTTTTTTAATACAACAGTTTTTATAACAAGCTCGTGCAACTGTGCTACACAAATTAAAAAAAGAAAATCATATGGTTAAAAAGGCGCTTTTTCGGGTTTTGCAAGAAAGAATTATTTTCAAATGAAAACACACGCACATCAGCATATATACAGGAAAACGGAAAGTCACATACCATCCCCGTCACGTTCCACTAAAGAGAGGCACGCAGAGGTAGTGTACCTACTCTTACATTCTTTTCTAGTCGTTGCTGTCTTTTAGCGTAAGTTGCCAATATGCCGTCGCTTATTTCGGCATATTCTAGTCGCCCAAATATCCGACGCTATATTTTCCCCACATATTTTGGGGAATTTTCCCGTATCGTCGGGCGGTAGACCGCAATCCAGGCCCGAGAGTGGGGATTTATTGAAATTCCAATGTCGGCAGCCTATTTTGTACGGAAATTTACAAATATATTGCTGCGTCGACCGTATTAAGTAACCTTACAAAATGTGGCTCTTCAGAATAAACTAACCGCGCCGCGTAGGACAATCATTCCAACGATATTAAGTGTGACCAAAATATTATAAGTGTGACCAAAATATTACAATTAAAACTACAAATTTATATCCGATCGAAGATATTTTTGGCAAGTTCTGCAATAATAAACAAACATTTTGTGGTTACACCACGCGCGTTAAAAGTAAAACTTGTGGAAGATGATTAAGTTTGTCGAAAGCATGGACTAATAAACATTGGACATGCCATCTTAGCTGAATAAAAAAACCATAAAAATTATAAAAACCATACAGTTTAACCAAAAATAAGAAAAATTATACGTAACATCAAAAAATAATAATAATCAAATATGATAGATAAAACATATTGTTCATGCATATTGTAAGCCTAATACTAGAAAATGGAATATGTTTTGTTTGAAGAAAATTTTTTGGTCTGTCAAAGAAGTTGGGTAAAAATAAGTCAATGTTAAAAGCCGTGATTTTTTGTCAAAATCATCAAAACAATCTGTTACTATTAGCGACAACAGATTCGTGTATCAATACATCTAGAAGAATTCATTATTTTTAATAAATTAGTAAAAATACATTTCGAATAGGTACAATTATAAATGACAGTAAGATTATAAATGCGTATACAAAATTTCGTGTCTGTGCTGTTGACCGTTGAGGAGTTCCTTCGTTTGGAGCCATTCCTGGGTGTAGAATCAGGTCATGCTTTCCATAAAAATGCATTGTTATCGGAACTGAACCAAAATGTCAAATTTCAACTCTGTAGGATAAAAGGAAGTGGTCTAATTCAGGTTGCAAGTTTTGACCTAAACCGCCTAACAAACATTGCAAGCTGAATAAAAGCTTTTGAAAATGTTGACATTCAAACGATAATAAAAAGTAATTTATAAAAAAACACGTATTAAACATCCATAATTTAAATGTCACTATAGCAAAATCCGCTTTAATACTAATAAATTATGTGAATCCTTGTCACTATTGTATTTATATCTCAAAAGTAGCCCTTAAATATATTTTTAAGAAATCGATTAAAATTTTATATTCACCTCACTATAAATAATATGGCAGTCACTAAATATTTACAATGAAATAAAATCTCAAAATGCTTCCTGTGTTGTGCTTAAAAATCATAAAATTTCACAGCACAGGAAGGCACGACCGCACAAAATATTAAAAGTTTGACCCTGCGCACGAACGAAAATTGCATATGCGCAAATTGTTCATATGAGGTGCTAGAGGGGGTTCATACATTCGCTCTAACTCGTACGAAAAATTTGCATCTTAGATGAACATTTTGAATTTCTTTTTGACTTACAAAATCTAAATCATTTTACCTACTCCACATTGTACGAACGAATTGTAGAGCTGTAAATATTATCTGTCATAAGTTTTTCTCGCATTTTTACGCTGCGAAATCGAACCATGCAAGCACAGACGGAAACAAGCGGTCTACGGCACTGGCAGACTGTGTATTCATGCTCCTTCTCACGGTGGGGGCATCAGCTTCTCTTCCACTTCAGTTGCCGCCGGCCACAGGTCCACAATTCCTAGAGTCCACTACATAACTACTCGTACTGTATTAACGCCTCCATTGATATGTGATATGTTAACATTATGCAATTCTTTTTTACTACCTAACCTTAAACTTTTACAGTAGTCTTTTATTAAAATCATATGATCTACAGTTTTTTACAAATCGTGTATATATCAATTATGTCCGACGTTCACGGTATGCACGTAAAATTTATGCAGTTATTATTTGCTATATTGCTTTTGAGTACTAAATTGTTATAACCTAGTGTTCTGGGTTATGTTATTTTGTGACAAACTGCCTTTGTGTAATATCACGACTAAATCATTATAACTAACGCTATCAAAGTAACTTATGAGGGGATGATTATAACATTTATGTTCAGGCTGACAAAACGATTTATATTATTGAAGCGACCACAGTAATGTAATTTAACTAGTAAGGTAAGGTAATTTGATGATATTTTGTTAATTTGACAAATTAGTAAGTTAATATGATAAAACATAGATTATGATTTGATTTTATTTATGTAGTATTAACTTTTTTCTCTCTTCGCATGTAAATGTAACCACTATGTAAACCAGTATATTTCTATAAAATTTAATAAACATTTTTTCACAAATTATAACTTTTAATTTTTGTTACAATTAATTTTGTATCGGGCTGAATTGGCCCACCGTTATTATTAGGTTGAAGCAAATCTGAAATATTTTTTAATTCGGACATTACAAAAAAGGTACACTTTTATACTGAATAACTTTAGATATTGCTATGACTAATAAAATAGCATCTCGAACAATTTATAGTATAATATATTTAATGAGATCTAAAGTGCAGCGGCCGGCATCTTCCCACTGCAATACGATGTGCATTCGCATGTGGCATTGACATTATGACCCGCGAAGCGCAATTGAAGCTTCCTATAACTGAACTAAGGTGGCCTTTACTCGAAGAAACAATATTTTACGCATAAATATTCTAAATTGTGGTATGTTTAGAGTGTCCATATGGCGATGACAAAAAGGGAGATTCGAACATTTTTTATTACTTAAATTACCCAAAAAGTTAGTTCTAACTGTTAAAATTGGTGATATATGTAAATAGCTTACAATGTTCGGACCAGCATAAAGATGTAATATCATTGAAACACAGGATACACAGAGTATGTCTGAATATAATATTTATATGATGATTTCGTAAAAGTATTTTAATTATTTATTTACTGTATTATTTTTTAAAGTTTACAGTTATGATGTTATCGAAGAACAGAAAAAGAACGAGTGAGTTTTAACTCACCTGGAAAAAATAGAAGAAGGTAAAATCAATATCATTATGTCAACGTAATGTATTATGTACAAAAAAATATCTACCTATGTGTGGTTACACCACGTGCGTAGAAGTGTAGAAGAAGTAGAAAACAAAAACTGCATTCCGAGCGTCCTTCTGAGTTTGAGATTAGATTTCATTAATTGGATATGAAAAACTGTGTAAAGTGAAGAAGTAAAAGGTAAAGAAGTTTAACCTAAAAATGTAAAATATTCAACCCCGGGCTTCGCACGCGCTGGCAGGTGCTTCTTGGGGCGGCAGGAGGCGTTAAAAGCACGTTGTATGGGGAGCTTTCAGCTATACACCTTCGGCAGCTTTCGGTTTATTTGATTGTCGAGCAGATTTCTGTCTAGGGTGTTTTCATTGTGACGTAATATAATATAGATAGGGGCGGGTGGTAGTTATTCGGTAGTAATATACTACCTAATTGAATTCGGTAGTATAGTGCGAGTTGCAAATAGTCGCTCGGCATTGAAATCCTCAATCCTAGCTATCTAGCGTTGTATTTTTTGAAGTACAACTTCTTTACGCACAGTAGAGTGATGTGGTTTCTTTCAAAACATGCAACGTAAAGTTGCGGCCCCAGTCCTTCGCCCCGTTACAACCAACCGTTATAACCTGCTAAAAACGATGATTTTGTTCGAATTGCATAATTTTGGGTAGGTAACAACTTTTTGAAATCGGTCTGTAAATAATTAATCAGAAATTTACTAAAAGATACATTACGTTCCAAAATATGAAACCAGAAGATATTCAAACTGCCCAATATATTAGCTTAATTTGTGGAAAAGCGACAGGTAGAATATACGAACAAGTTGTAAATAATAACAGGCCTAGTTGTTGTGTATTTTGTTTTAAAATCTTTTTTTTTTTTAATGAAAAAGCGAATACAATAATATTAAGGGAATAAAAAAACTAAGAAAATATATGTACTATAAACTTCTTTTTGTCAGTAAACATAAAAAAAACAAAACCAAACCAAAATTATTAAACAAAAACAATATGCAACTTCAGTATATGTAAACCTATGTCTCTATTTTTTTACGTTTGCTGTAGTGAGGTTGTATATATTAATATTTATGTTACACTAAAGTAATTATTAAACATATCAAATGTTTCGTTAATTAGTCGCGATATAAACGACACAATGAAATATATTGCGGATTAATTTCATTTCATTTCATCTTATTTTAAAGAGTTCATTTAAAGTCCTCTATATTTTAATATTTGCTTGTATTTATTTTTTTATTATTATAATGGTAATAAATAGAACTTTATATTATTTTATACAAAATATTTAGCACATATAACAGTTTTACACACAGTTTTTAAAAATAATTTACGTTCAGCGGTATTAAATTAACCAGCGATATTAGTTCTATAAAAATGACCCACCTTAGGACGTTCAATACCCAGTTAGTATATGTTCTATTAATATCAAATAAATAATAAAGGTAGGTTTTGTTTAGATATGGTATAGGCGTTTGGTGAATTAGTAAACGTAGCCAACTAGACATTGGAAAACACGGTATAAAACTTTTAACATAAGTATTGTAAAATTGTATTGCTTTCTTGATCAATCTGCTAAATAAATATTACATGAGATACTTAAACAAATATTGTGAAAGTTATTTATACGGACAGCTCGGCTACACCTGTATAATATGGGTGCAGATGCCACTCACATGCACTCACATGGCAGGAACGTAAGCAACATATAAAATTACAGATGCAGGTTCTGTCAACTGTCAATAACAGAAGCCATGAGTTTCTGAACAGCTTACATTCGCACCAGAGCAAACATATCGATGTCTTCCATTCCGTTCTCGGCTCGTTTGTTCGCCTGATATTGAGAGGGATAACGAAATCGAATTAATTAATTCCCTTATTTACCCTTCGACGTTTTAATTAAGTGCGTCTTGTGTGAGTCCAGTGCTTTCCAATGTGCCGCAAATATTTATCGAACTTTGAAATAAAATTTGTCATGTACTAAAACTATACCGATTATTCATTTTGGTAAATTATTATTATTTTTTTTAAATAACATAGTTAAATAAAACATACATCTTAATATATATAAATCTCGTGTCACAATGTTTGTCCTCAATGGACGGCTGAACCACTTAACCGATTATAATAAAATTTGAACACCATGTGCAGTTCGATGTGCACTTGAGAGATAGGATAGTTTAAATCTCAAATTATAGTCGCAATTTTAATTTATCGCTAATTATTTGTCTGTTATTATTTGGCAGTCATAAAACTGACAGATGTCGATACCTTTCGACTGGGTTGATGGCGCTAATGTCTGTTATTATTTGACAGTGACAGTTATTCGACGCAAACGTATTAAAAGAGCCCATCAGTTGGCAGAACAAATTGAATCAAGAAATCCAGCTCAAAGAATCAGGACAGCAGGTCATGCACAAGAATCTCAAGAACAGTGTAACGAACGTCTTCAAGAGAATATCATAAGAACAAGAAAATTATTATTTTCAGTCAAATGCCACCGAAAAAATCTAACCTCAACAACGCGAGCGGCAAACGTCAAAACGCAAACGTCAAAACTACGATCGGAATAATATATTCACTTACGAGATGCTGTTGCTGGAAACATCGATGGAAATTTAAATCCCAATGACATCGGTAATGCTTTCATTTTACCTTCAAGCTACATCGGCAGTCCACGGAACATGCAGGAATACATACAAGATGCGATGACTTACGTACGTCATTACGGCCGACCGGCCATTTATTTATTACATTCACATGTAATCCGAATTGGGAAGAGATACAAACTTTACTATTGCCAGGACAACAAGCCATTCATCGTCATGATTTAACTGCACGTGTGTTTAAACAAAAATTGAAATCCTTAATTGATTTTATTGTTAAATATACAATTTTTGGTATCACACGTTGTTGGCTGTATACGATAGAGTGGCAAAAGCGAGGTTTGCCTCATGCCCACATTTTGGTTTGGCTTAAAGATAGAATCCGTCCTGAAGAAATCGATCAAATAATTTCAGCCGAAATTCCAGACCCATTAATTGATCAAGAATTATTTGATATTGTCACCAAACACATGATCCATGGGCCATGCGGTGTTTTCAACATGACCTCACCGTGCATGGAAAATGGAAAATGTAAAAAAAACTTCCCAAAGCCGCATACGAATGACACGATCACGGATATTGATGGTTATCCAATGTATCGCCGCAGAAGTACTGAGAATGGTGGCCACACATTTACAATGCGACTGCCGAACTTTCCAAATCAAGTTGAGTTTGATAATCAGTGGGTGGTACCATACTCACCACTACTTTCAAAAACTTACAAAGCTCATATCAATGTTGAGCTTTGCAGTTCTGTTAAATCAATTAAGTATATTTGTAAATATGTAAACAAAGGCAGTGATTTGGCCATATTTGAAGTAAAAAACATAAATAAAAATGACGAAATAGCACGATACCAAATGGGCAGATACATTAGCAGCAATGAAGCTATTTGGCATATTCTCAGCTTTCCCATCCACGAAAGAGATCCTGCTGTCCAACATCTGGCAATACATCTTGAAAACGGTCAACGTGTATACTTCACTGAAGAAAATGTTCTCCAAAGAGCGTTCGAAGCTCCGAAAACGACTCTAACTGAATTTTTTACATTGTGTCAAAAACCTGATGTTTTTGGCCAATTCGCGAAGACATTGGTGTATGGTGATGTTCCACGTTATTTCACATGGAACAAATCCAGTAAAAAATGGGAGCCACGGAAACAAGGAAAACCACATCCTTCCATTACAGGCATATTCAAAGCTAAGACATTGGGGAGACTTTACACGGTACATCCAAAGCAACGTGAGTGCTTCTATTTACGTTTGTTATTGGTGAATGTTCCCGGACCAACGTCTTTTGAATTTTTACGAACAGCTAATGGTCGAGTATTCAATACATACCAGGATGCATGTCGTGAACTGCAATTGCTAGAAGACGATAACCATTGGGACTTAACGCTTGCTGATGCTGCGTTGACATCAACACCGAATAACATTCGTCAGTTGTTTGCAATTATTTTGGCGACATGTTATCCCTCGCAAGCACAAACTTTGTGGGAAAAATATAAAAATTGTATGACAGAAGACATCTTGCACCGAATTAGACAAACAAATCAATGCCAAAACATAGATTATACACCAGAGATGTACAATGAAGCATTGGTCTTGATCGAGGATTTATGTGTTCTTATTTCAAATTTACCACTTAATCATTATGGTATGCCATCACCTAATCGTCCAGCCACCGACTTAGTCAATACCGATTTACAACGAGAAAATCAATATGACCATGGAAGTTTAGCAACAATTATCATGAACAGTGAACCATTACTGACAGCAGAACAAAAAATTATTTATGATCGGATTATGCTGGCTGTTGCTGCTGAACAAGGCGGTTTTTTTTTCTTGGATGCACCCGGTGGAACCGGTAAGACATTTTTAATATCGTTGATTCTTGCCAAAATACGGTCGCAACAAAAAATCGCATTAGCATTAGCATCGTCAGGCATTGCGGCTACTTTACTGGATGGTGGGCGAACAGCACATTCAACATTCAAGCTGCCATTGGACGTTCATAATAAACCAGATGCAATGTGTAACATCAAAAAGAATAGTGGAATACCTGCAGTGTTGCGGAAGAGTTCTATAATAATTTGGGATGAGTGCACAATGGCACACAAATATTCACTTGAAGCATTAAACAGAACTATGCAAGATTTAAACAGCAATAATAAACTTTTCGGTGGTGCTATCTTACTTTTGTCTGGTGATTTCCGGCAGACCTTACCGGTTATACCTCGCTCTACTTTCGCGGATGAGATTAATGCATGTTTGAAACAATCATTCTTATGGCGAAGTGTTGAAACACTTCGATTGACCATAAATATGCGAGTACAATTGCAAAATGATCCATCAGCACTAATATTTTCCGAACAACTACTAGATATTGGGAACGGTAAAATAAAACTGCAACCAAATACGCAATGCATTAAACTACCAGACAATTTTTGCACTGTTGTTCAGGATAAAACTGAATTGATTCAGAGTATTTTCCCGGATATACAGAATAATTATTTGAATCATGAATGGCTTAGTCAACGGGCGATTTTGGCAGCCAAAAACGTTGATGTTGACGAAATTAACTTCCAGATACAAAAGTTGATACCAGGCGATCTGATGTCTTTTAAATCAATCGATACTGTTGTTGATGAAAATGAAAGTGTAAATTTTCCGATTGAATTTTTAAATTCATTAGATATCCCTGGAATGCCACCACATAATCTTCGATTAAAGATTGGTTCACCTATTATTCTCCTCCGTAATTTGAATCCACCTCAATTATGTAACGGTACGCGTTTGGTCATCAAAAAGATCACCGGAAACATTCTTGAAGCAACCATTTTGGCTGGGAAGTTTAAAGGAAAAGTGGTCCTACTGCCACGTATTCCGATGATACCATCAGATTCTACCATACCCTTCAAAAGGCTACAGTTTCCAATTCGTTTGGCTTTCGCCATGTCTATAAATAAATCTCAAGGTCAAACAATGTCCATTTGTGGTTTAGATTTGGAAAATCCATGTTTTTCTCATGGGCAACTATATGTTGCGTGTTCACGTGTTGGGAAACCGTCGGATCTATTTGTGTTAGCTAAAGACAGGTTAACCAAAAACATTGTGCACCGATTGGTGTTAAATTAAATTGAAATTGAAAGTATTTATAATTCAAAAAAAAATATATTAATGTTTAAAAGTTTAAGACTGTCTGCCTTGCCTACCTCATTCATGAGTTTAAGCGTCACATGTTATTTACTGTATTATACTGTAATATGCGATCGTGCATCCGATGGACGTAATTTTGAAAAACTACATTCAAAATTCAAGGCCAGGTGTACCATAAAATCGGATCACTGATGCCAATGCCTGATAACAATCCGAAATTTCTTCAAATTTATTTTATGGGCGATTGTGAAGAGCGCGTGACGACTCGGTGCCTGTATAATTTTATTGAACAAGCAGAGGAAAGAGCAATTGTGATATTATTGGAAAATTTTTTAGAAGATCACAATCAACTAATTCAATTGATCAAAAGAGTTTCGCCACGACTGCAAAATGACAATTATCAAATCGTCATAAAAGCCGACAAAGTACCATTAGGTGAACATGCTGGTAGATTCAACGCTCCAACTGTTGATGAGGTTGCTGTTATCATGGTTGGTGATCCAGTTGACAAAAGATCTATAAACATTACACGACGAGACAACACTGTCAGTACGATTTCGGATCTACACCGTTCATATGACGCACTACAATATCCATTGATATTTTGGCAAGGACAAGATGAATATCACCTTAATATCAAACAGTATGATCCAAATACCGGTAAATTTGACAATTATCTATTTACTTTCTTACTGTATGTATAGATTTTAATTTCGTATTGCATTTTATTTTTTATTTTTTTAGGTGATTACAGAAATAATAAAGTTAGCTCAATGAACTACTACGCACACCGAATAATGGTTAGACAACATCAAGACAATTATATCCTTCGATATCGTCAGCTGTTCCATCAATACATTGTTGATATGTATGCTAAGGTCGAAAGCGAACGCTTGCGATTCCTTCGATTCAACCAGGCAAAACTACGATCGGAAGAATATATTCACTTACGAGATGCTGTTGCTGGAAACATCGATGGAAATTTAAATCCCAATGACATCGGTAATACTTACATTTTACCTTCAAGCTACATCGGCAGTCCACGGAACATGCAGGAATACATACAAGATGCGATGACTTACGTACGTCATTACGGCCGACCGGATTTATTTATTACATTCACATGTAATCCGAATTGGGAAGAGATACAAACTTTACTATTGCCAGGACAACAAGCCATTCATCGTCATGATTTAACTGCACGTGTGTTTAAACAAAAATTGAAATCCTTATCCTTAATATAACAAAAACTTTAGCCACAGCAACGCGTGGCCGGGTCAGCTAGTTTTTTATAAAAATTAAAAAATACCACAAAAATGGAAAGGTTTCACAGTTGATTTATATCGAGAAAATTCAATTATTTTAGTTTGGGAATGAGTGAGATCAAATTGAAAGTAATTAACAATAATTTGTAGGTACTTGTGATGATTTAAACCTGTAGGTTTTACACCAACCCATTTATTTAACCTTATCTTATAAGAAATGTATATGTATAAAAAAGGTGTAGCATCATTTAATGGGGGTGGTTTAGCGACTCAAAACAAACTTATGGTAACCTACATGAATACATATCTTTTGATGTTAATGCTGTTTTATTAGCATTATTATTTTATTATAATAAACACATTACCGAAAAATATAAATATCAATAATATATACTTATTAAAAAGGGTGGAAAAGGCGAAAGTCACATCCTGTACACCTGTGTTTTGTATACCCGGGCACCCATTTACTAATCCCAAAAATGATTTATATTAAATGACAAAAATAACTCATTCAACAAAGCGTATTAACGAAATTCAACAAATATTTGATTATTTTAAGCAGCCAAACCAACTATTTTGCTAAGCTGAATTGTTTGGTTATAACGTGTATAATGCCTACAATTTTAAGATATCTGTATAAAATCAAAATCGTGGCAAAGCGAAATATCTCAAATCAAAATAAAAAATAGAGATATTTTTGAGAGAAAGGTGAACTGTTTCCTTAGATTTTTGTAAGGTGATCTTCGAATAACATACATTAAAGTACCTACCCCTTCTGAACAAATATTTGTTCAACTTTAGGATTAATATAGTTACTTTAAAGTTTCTGATTTCGTCATCATATTGTTACATCCGAGGCACACTAGATAAACATGTTGAGTACCTTGACTGGATGCATCTATAGCCATTCGCATGTGTGAAGGGGGGGGGGGGGGGGGTTAACTCATATCACAGCTTGCACGGCTACACGACCGAGTGTTATCCCAGATCTTTCCACTAATAACTACTGATGAATTTTCTCATGCATCGTTTTATGCATCATTATATACTTCAAACTGATCAACTTAAGTTTACCGAGTGTTTCAATGGACCGGCGAACCAAACGTTTCCTGGGATATTATTTATTTTGTATGGAAAAAAATTATCAAAATTAACAAAATTTGTAGAGCAAAACTTGTTTAGTTTGGGTGTGTAGAAAAACCCCATACAAAAATTTGCATGAGAAAAAGTTCACCCTGTATAGTTCGTCGTGGTTTCAGTATCTCGAAGTAGATATTAAAACAGCCCCTCCCATCTAATAAAGTTAAAATGTAATGACCTGTGCGAATAGAACAGAGGCTCGGTCGTTTGGGGTCGTTGACCGAACAGACGCATAGGCATTATGTCTATATCAAACATACTTACGCACTAGTCACATTTTATTTACTAAAATTCAATGCATATGGAAAATGCAAAATGGTAAGGTACAATACTTGGACATCTAGTATTGTAGTTGGAATTTCAATACCACTAATCTTCATCGATAGTACAGATATATCATAAGATCTGCAAAGTTGTTATGTATCAGATCGTTGATGAATTATTGTAACACATTTTCGCTGGTTACATCCAAATAATCGTAATTATAAGCTAATACTGTAGCAAAAAAACGTTTTACATAAAATTTAATAATAAATAATTAAATTATACATTTTACCGTGTTTGATTGGGAAATTAAAATAAAAAAAAAACTACAAATACTCTTAAGAAGCTGCACCCTGCTTAAGCAGGGTATCCAAAGACTATTCCTGATAACTGAGCCAGGCGATAAACCCTGCGATTTCAGGTAGATTTTGTTAGGACGTAGCGTAAGAAAAAAATTTGTTCGTGTGAAACCTACTTTTTCACTCACTCACTCACGTTCCTCCCTAAGATGTCTAGGTTAGTAGGTTAGTGTAACTATTCATATTTGTGTATAAAGGACGCTCTATTGATGCCGCGTGTATGCATTTGAGTCGATTGTCCGCTCCTTAGAGTCGGGTCGCATGTACGCCGATAACGTACTGGTCGAATGGACTTACTGCTTTAGGGAAGAAGGGGTAAGGGGAGGAGAGTAGCTGAGTAGGGAACACAAACACCATTATTAAGTCTTCGGAAATAGTCTTGGCGTATACACGTAAACGCAATAGTCTTCGTCAGTTATACAATTTACTGAAAATTTGAATAGAAATCTTAAATTAATTTCCAACAAAAAAGGTACATTAATTTCCCGGGAAACCTTCAGAGTCAAGGAACCAAGAGTTAATTCCAACAATATATTAAGCTTACAAAAAATGTTTTGCAAATAAAAATCAATAAATTTTGATAAAAAGTTAAAACACTTATATACATCGGTCCTCGCTGACATTAAAGTTATTTTGAATGTATCTAATTCAATGAGTTGCTCCTCAGTTTAAATTATTTTATTTTTCACAATTTTATGAGTATTAAATTTTGAAATTAAAATTGAATTAAAATGGTGACATTAAGGAACTCAATAATTCGTTTTAGTTAACGTAGTTCATAAAATGTTGCTAGATCGGACAATGGACATTGACCTCGTGTAATGCGAACATCCGAGCCAGTGACGTCATCAACTGTCCCTTGGGATGGGGACAGCAGTCGTTTCCAGCGAGCGTGCAAGATACGCCTTTATGTGGTAAAATAGGGTGCGGACATACAGGTGCACCGATGCACGCGTGGGTAGAAAGTAAACAGTTATAATTTAATTGGGAAAATCAGTTTTGAATCGTTGACTAAAACTCGTCCTAAACGATATAGGTATCAAAAGTATCGTAAGCTATTAGAAATCTTTCGCACGAATAAACCCTAACGATTTGCTTAAAATAATTAAATTAGCATGTTTTTATAGACAAGCTCAATCTTAAGAGTTGAGTTCTGAATCGTAAAAATTATAGTACTGAAACATGCATACGTATAGGATCATTGAGAATATAAATTAGAGTGATTATAGTCTTATAAAATCAAAATCGTTCGGCAGTTCAGTGTTCTTACAATTAGAAAAACATCACGAGATTATTTTTAATCCAATGCGGTCAATGGTAATCCATATCCTGTCTTAAAGTAGGTTAAACCTTACAAAGTCCCGCCCCCCACCTTCCCCTCGTGTTCCCGGATCGCCAATTCAGATTACTCAAATTACTTCCGCAAATACTTCAAAGATATTTTTTTAGATGAATCTTAACCGACTTCAATTAAAGGAGAAGAGAACTTCAATTAAACTTCAATAAAATGAATGTTCAGTCATTATCTCAGAAACTGCTCAAGCGATTTAGATGTTTTTTTTGCATATGTGGTTTGTGTGGTATTTTCCAGGTGTGGTCGCATTTCAATTTTGCCATTTCGTCAATCTCGTCAGAGATATGGCTTACATTTATTGAAATTGCATAATATGGTGTGTTCCTGGGCCGTTTTGTGGATGCCTTTTTTATTGTTTACTAACAATAAGAATTTTATTGTACCTTTTATTTATTTGTTTTTTGGTTTTGATTTTGAGGTCGGTTATTTTGTCTGAACCAGTAGGTACTCGTGGGTATTTATTTGTGCGACAAGTACTCTAGTATGACCGCACGCTTATGTAGCGAATTAAGTATATTTTCGGCCGCCGGTCCTGTATTTCTTTTTTTTCTGACAGGTGGTTGCTTTAAAAAATGAACGTGACTAATCTAGGAAAGGCGATTATGATAGCCGTTTGCAGCAGAGAAAATTAATTTTAGGTGGAATACTTTTAAAGTTTAATTCGCCATGTTGCTTACCATTTTTAGCGTAATAAAATTAAAAATAAATTTATTTATTTAATCAAGTAAAAACAACTGGTACAAGAGGTGAAAATAAATCCTAATGAATCATATAATTTTGCATCCTTACAAGTATTTTTACATATATAGTGATTTATTTCATATGGAATGGTAATAAAAAATAAAATATTTTTTTAATTATGAGATGTGAGAGTTTACAAAATTTTAAGCATAACTAACAGCAGTAATATTTTACATACATAAAAATTAAATAGTGACAAGCAAAGTGGCTATGGAGTTGGATTAAAATTAAAGGTGAAGAGAGTCGATTTCAGGATGCTGTATTTTGAAAAGACTAGAAGAAAAGGTAAACATTTTTTAAAAACTGTTACGTTCGAGAAAACAGCCGCCTATAGTATCATCTGTTGTAGGTTTGGCATAATCTGTCAAGCGGTGCTCTAAAACTTGTTTGAACCTGAGCGTTATTGGCTCAAAGAGTTGGCGGGATAGTCTCGGCGGTACATGGCGGGGTAGGTACATATTGCTCGCCAGCCAATGGTTAATCTTATATTCTTAAATTTATAATTTTAAAAAAGATCGTTACTTATTTTAGTTAATTATACATAGGAATAAGGTGTGGTATAACAAAATAAAAGGGTGATGCAATTAGAAAAGTTTAAGATCAAATAGAGGGTGTGCAGTTTCGCACATTTATAAATATATTTAAACTACATGACTCCTACATATTTATAATAGTGGTAACGTAACAAACAAAAAGCAATATGAATACAGTTCAATTAATTGTTTTCTGTGGTAAGCCAAATATAAACATTAATATAAATGTTTATAGGTTCTTAAATCAGTAACCTACACCGCTTTATCATAACCGGTTAAAATAAATTAACAAGGAATAATAAATAAAATATAAAAGTTATTTAAAAAACTTAACTTATTTTACTACCTGTATTTAATCCATTCCAATATACCTCAACCTCTTTTCTATAGCTAATTATATTTAAGACCTGGAAATTTATAGTTAAAAAAAAGGGAATTACGTACTTTGTTCAGACTGTATTGTTATATGGATAAAAAATAAATAAATAAATGATAATAGCAAAAAGTTTATTAAATAAAGATAAAAGTAATAATAATGTGTTTTGGTTTTTTTCCTGCGGCAAATGAATCGACTGAAAGCTTCGTGGTGTACAGAATCGAATCCGTTACACAAATCAGTAATAATAACACGAAGGCAAATGAAACCGCCTGTTTCATTCAGAAGAGTCCGTCCCTTACTCGGTGATAAGAGGTTTGGTTCATTCATGGTTAACGCGTGGGCCTAAGCTGTCAATTTGGGAAGAGGATCCGAAGCCACTGTACTCGTTTAATGCGTTTTATTTGCCGGAGTGGATCGGAACGAATGTGCCGTTTTATATATATTTGAAGTGAAAATGTATATTTTTGAAGTGAAACTTACTATATGCACGGTAGGGTGACTTGGATTCATGCGGTTTGAATGTGTAACGAAACGCTGCACCACTACCTCGCTGCGCAGTTGAGGTAAAGAGGAACGCCGGTAAGGTGTCGTTGCGGAAATAGTTACAGTCATCTTGGGCGTATGAACACATATACCGCGCTAAAAACATTCGCTGCGTTAATAGCTAGTCTATCGTTACAAAGTCTAGTCTATCGTTACAAATAAATACATAAAAACCTTGGAATAATAAAACACAATATTTATTTCATTATTGTGATATGTCCATTGAGTATTTTCCTCACTAACCTACCTCGTGTGTAAGTAGATATTGCGTTAATATATTTCGTCTTATTTTTAATGACCGCACGGCAACACCAAATGCCATGCCATTCAGGTTCAAAGATAAACGGCAAAAAAGGAGAAGAATTCGTTTAGACCTCCTATTTATCGAAAATCTTTCGCTTAAACATATACCGTGTTATTAATAAAGTTTTAGCGGGGGTTTAGCGAAGGTTTAGTGCTAAAACTTCGTTAAAACTAGGTTTAGCGAAGATCGTTATTAATAAACGTAGAATAGCACTAAACTGCTGCTAAACCCCGCTTTAAGTGAGCTGTCAAATGAAACCTGCTACAGACGTGGTTTAAAGGTGGTTTAGTGGTGGCGGGGGCTTTTTATTCCCTCAAAGCTTACGTCAGTCAATCAGTCAGCGGGTTTTTGTTTATTTTGTGGTGATTTTTTGCGTTCGCTCGCTTGCTGTTTTAATGAAGTGTATAGTAAGTGTATAGTGTGTGTAAGTGTATAGTTATTTATATTTGAACCAGTATTTACGTAAGTTAATGGTATTGATGGGAGACGCCCTAAAATATATAAAACTTTCTTTGACATACATAATATTAGTAATAGTATTCTCATCACTACACATACGCACACACCACCACACTCACACACATTTATATATATTATACATACACATTACACATTACACACCAATGCACATACATACACATTAACACACTCTTACATTTCGCACCCTATTATATTCACAGATTATAACACTCGGCTTAAGTTGTTATTTATCTATTTCTATGTAACTGTCATTATGTATAGCTGTAAGCATTTCTCATACAAAAATAAAATAAAACGAGATGTGATCCTTCCTGAGACACGGATGGCCACGATTTCAAAGCAAAGTACAGGTTCTCAAAGAACAATATGTTAAAAATAATAGAGCTAGAATAGACTTCCCTTCGACAAGCTGAAAGAAGATTGAATAATATAAATCATTAGTTAACATTACATTTTTATGGTCTTTACGGTCTTTCGCGCCAGGGTACCGGTTGTCATTCATATCATAAAACTATAATTCTTTTCAAAAACATTTGCACCTGTTGACATTTAGCCCAGAATTTCATTAGTACCCTAGAGCCATGATACAGCTTGATATGTGATGTTACGTGTGCAAAAGGTTGCAAAAAGCCACAACCATAACTCCTCAACATAATCAATGCAGTAGCGTGGACCGCCGCCTGTCTTCCAAACAACACACAAATAAAAGAATTTTTATTACATTTGCCCTAGAGATCCTGGTCACATAGCATTCTGATCCGCTACAGTTTGCTGGTAAACTTGGCAAATTATTGGGAGAAATCGGAGGGAGCGCACGGGTTCATCTTTCGTTCAGCAAGTCAGCTTGGAGGTCGTTCTAGTGTCTTTGGTATGCTCACAATATCTTGACGTAAGCGACAAACATTTATTTTGAAGTTTCAAATTTTTGCTCTAATTATCAATATTTAGGTCTTACCCTTATGATAGGTTACTATGTTCCTATATGCATATTAATAACAATAATTATAAGGTTACATTTTCAATCCGTATTGTTTGTATGATGATTTTACTTCTGGAGTTATGGAAATGTTTATACATTCAACTCCGATAAATTATAAAGTCTAATTCGCAGTAATCGATATATTTATATTATCACTGCTTTGTAAAATAACTTAAACAGACTTTACAAACTCTGATCTCCTGGGCGAGGGCTGGGTGGGGACGTCCACCCCCCCCCCCGTAGCCAGAAAGGCCTGCCTATGAGCTATTTTTCTTTTTTTTTACTCCACTCTCAATACATTCCATTGTGCGTATAACCGCGTTAAGTCACGGTTGTTTTGAGCTCATTCTATTAAAACTAAAGAAAAAATAACAATGTTCATTGTTTGACGGTACATTTAAAGATGCAAAGGATCAACAGACCAAAATAATCTAGGAACGCTATAAACTGTACAGACCTTGTTAGGATTTCACTCTAAGTAGTTTTTTTCGCCGTATTGGTGTTAGCAATTGTTGCATACGATTTCCTTTTTTAAATCTACCAAGCTCAGTAGCAAATCATGTGAAAGCAATTATGAGTGTATGTGTATAAAGTTTTAAATTTATTTTTAAACGAATATAATACAAATAGTCAACAAAGGATAAAAAGCTTTATACCTACTCTTTCAGTATGATCCCAATTTGCGGAACGCTTCATTTTTTTAATGTCACACATTAAAAATTAAAAATAAACATAATTAACCATTTAAATAAAGAAATTGATACAGAAAATACAATAATATTCAACAATAAACGATCAGCTGTTTGGCTCGATGAGATGATTGACGTACGTACGGGAGGCGATGTTGCCACATTAAAAAAAAGTCTAAAATCACGTCCGTCGCAATAGTGAAGTTTTAACTATACCATCACACTAAACTTGTTTATTAATAACGTTTCGTGAAATCGACGAATACTCCGTTAAAACTGGTTTAACTAAACCGTGGCTGATCCGAAGCTTAAGGAAATCTAATTAATAAGGCAGATTATGTTTGGTTTCACCGCGCCGGTCTATCGAACGGACGCCGCACTTTGTAATCGTAGCTTTGAGAATTCGCAGGCACCAAGAAGTCGATTTACTCTGCGGTTAAAAGACCTCAAGTTATGGGAAAGGTGAAAAGTTGACGCAGAAGGTCTATTCTATGTAGATGAGAGGTCGCATTTCGGAATGACCGATGAATGGCTGTGGTGAAATTAAGTAATTTTGATCCTTATTTATTTCTAAAATACTCGTACATGGGTGAGGCAAGATTCGCATTCCAATCTGGCAAGCCATCGATAAGTCTACCGATTGATGAAGATGAAATTTCTGAGCCAAACGCAATTTGCATTTTAACAAGTTTACCTGATACAAAAAAATCGCCAGCGTGTTGAGTTCCGATGCAAATATGGTTGTGAACGCATAGCGGTATCTAGGCAGGCACAGATGCTATGTGATCAATCAATATTCCAACGAGCGTATTTAATCGATTTTCCTTGACGACATATCCTCACATTCCATTAGACGAACCATTAGATATCAGGCAACTTTTTAGGTAATCACTATGGTACCCGACGATTTTTTTGCTTCGGGGTATCGCCTAGCCGAAGTAGCTACACTTCGGCTAAGTAATAATTCAATTCTTTGAAAACTGTCCTAACCTAACCTAACCCAACTTTGCTGGCAAGCTAATGACTAAAACTTAGAGATCATTTGCTATACGGACACTATTCATACTTATATTCAGGCGTAAAAAAATGTATATAAGCTACAAATAGCTTCAGCCCGATGACGCTTTATCGCTCATCTACACATATCATTGGTAATTTATATTACATTTATTTATTTTAGACGGTACTCTTACAAAATATTGAAACATCAAATAAATAAAATATTAAAATTAAATAATATTAAATTATTATTTGATATTCTTTATATATTACTAAGCGGTGACAAGCTATACGTGTTCTATTACTATCTAATTTTACGTTCCATATATTTTTTTTTTTGAACTAAGTCAACTTTCATTGCCGTAGAAGTTGTGCGTATTACTACAAATAAAAACTGTAGATAATAAATCTATGTGTCCTAATGGCTACAATGCCATTACTTTTTATACCGGAAACAACCAACTTCGAAGATTTATACGACTGTCACAAGCTGTATCTCATATAATATTTATTTTATATGATACTGGCGCATCGAACTATGTAGGTATATTATATTAAAAAATAAGATGACAGCCTTTGAATTGTAATTTAAAATATTGTCGGTGGAATCCAGTCAGTGAGCCAAAACAACATTAATTCAAGTTCCTTCGCTAGATGATGTCACTCTATGATGATGTGATGTAATGCTGGCGGTTCTTTTTCTTGAAAACAACAAATATTTTTTATTTTTTTTAAATTCGAAGATCCATCGAGTGCATTTTTTATCAAGGCCACGCGATAAAAAAAAACCGTTTTGAATTGGATGCTCTTAGATACTTAGGTCTAAATACATGTTAATTATTATGTTCTATTTTTAACATTTATTAATTTACGTTTTGAATTTTTTGAATACTATATAAAATTGGTGTGGTGAGGATATGGCAGAAAATCCGATTATAACGAAATTAGGGATTTTTCTAACGTATTGCAGCTCGTAAACTATTTGTATCGAAAATTTAATTACACCGCTCGATAACCAAAAGACCAAAGACTTTTTTACTTTTTGTGATATGTTCTTGATTTCAATCGACATCTTTTGTTACTGATTCCTCATAAAACCGTCTTGCTAGCAATCCACCGATACTATGAAAGTCCGTATGAGCGAGTAAATGCGTGTCGGGAACGCAAGAAAGGCGCGGCTCAGCCCGTCAACAATGGCACATCTGCTCACATTCCTCACACCGGCGTTTAATTTTTTATTTCGTATGTACATTCTTTCCTTCCTGATGCCAATGAAGGATCTCTTGGGGTTTATGAAATCATTTTGATAAAATAAACTTCAATTTTCAGAATGTGTTCAGTTTAACATAAATAAAAAAAAATTAAACCCATGTTTCACACTAATGCACAGAGCGCCACAGGGTGACCAGTTTGGCGCGAATTTCGAGAAGTTGTAGAGTTTGAGTACGCACTATCCATAAAAAAAAAAAAACACACATTGTTTCGTAAGTGCGTGTTCATTTTTTGATTGTAAAATTCACCTTACACAATTTTTCCTAGGCCGCGAATGAATTGATTGCGACACGCTCATTCGGCTTAACTCGTTCGGCCCAGCTGTCACGTTTATTTTTGGTTGGAGATAAAAACTAATTCCAGGACCACTAAAATGTTTATGTTCAATTCGAGTAGGATTTAATGGTTTATACAAAAATATATATTTTATTCGTAGTAAAACTCGTAGTAAAATAAAAGCAGGTAAATATATATTTTGGTTATTTAAGTTTGTGCATTATCGGATATGTGTTATTTGGAAAACAAAATTGGACATGTGTTGTTGGAATTAAAGCAATTTAATTATTTTTAAAATACCTACAGTCCGTCCTACTTCTTTAAACTCCTTGCCTTGTAACGGTTTGCCGTGTCTGCAGAACAATAGCAATTCTTTGTGCTCTAATATTCTTTGCTTCTTGTATAAAAGTGAATTCTCCGCGCGCGTAAATATCTCCCCTTCCCTCGCTCTCCCCCCCCCCCCCTACATAGCCAAGACCACTTTGTGACTTTGTATGAGCCGGATGCCTGCTGATTTAATTTAAAGTGAATGTGAAGCATTTTCACAAAATTTTCAGCGTTATAGTAAAAAGTAATAACATGAGGATATTTTTCATTAAAATAATATTAGTGGGTCTCTTGCCAATGAAATATTAAACAATTATTACTTTCGTCATTATGGTGAACCTAATATTTCCTATACAACGAAACAGTCGAATGCTGAATTTAACGAAATGTGCACTAAAAAAAATAACCAATTTTAATGCGATGTTTATAATAAATAAAATTCCATTTACAAAATTGTTCAATAAAGTTTATCGATTACATCGTCCTGTTTAAACTGTATTACGTTCCTAAACGATTACAAAATTACAATTATGGTTTTCTTTAATAAGAATCATATTTTTATTACTTAGTCAAAATTCTTGTTTTTTTTTTATCTTAACATTTTCGATAGTATTAGAAGAAGAAGAAGAAAAAGAAAATGTTTCTTTATTGAAAAATGTAAAACAGAAATAAATGGTAGGTACATACGCTTAATCGAATTTTCCAATGAAACGAGTGTACTCAGCTGCTCTCCTTTCTGAGAGAGAAGGGTGCTGATTTTCAGCACGTCCCGTTTAATTACATTATAATAAATATTTACGCTTGACGTATAAACATATTATTTTTATTTCCAGTGAATTGTAATCCTCACATGCTCTTTTGTAACATATACAAAACAAAATCCAAAATGTATGACCAGCATAGAAAACTATATAAAACGTAACTAAGTGTTGGTTGTTTGCAGTTCTAGCAGCCATTATCGACAGCTAGCCCCGAAGAAGTCAGGGTTTGTCCAAAGACGAAAAAATATTTTTATATTTTTGTTTGAACAGATCAATAAATTCGAAACAGCTGATTTTAATAGGTATGGCGTGTATAGACAACCTAGTCGGGTTGGCTTCAAGTCGGGCAAACACTTAATACTTAATGTGTATTTACAACAATTAGATACGTAGTCGAAAAAATAGAAAAATTTGTTTAGAACATTTCCCTTCCGATAAAAACTAAGTATACAATAAACACATTGTAAATTTATTCATATTATATTTGTATACTTAGTAGATTGTACAAAAAGCACTTAATTCTTACTAAGGCAGGTTTATCAACCGTTATTATTAGGAAATTTGAGTAACTTAATTTGCGATGGATGCCTTTTTGCATCGTTCACTCGCAGTCGAATCATATAAAGAAACAAGGCATCGTTCACTGCATCTTTTTGTGGGTCAAGTCAGCGGGCGCCAGAGAAATAGCTCCTCGCCGACCAAATTTATTGATCGCCTAATCCTGTCTCGGGCTGACACGTACCTACTCACACACGCACACACGCGCACGCAGCCTCCGTGGGGCATCCGATTGGCGTGCGCGTGTGTTGGTGGCACGGTACCACTTTCGTTTACAACCGGTCTTTTGTCGGGTCGTACGCGTCGCGAGTCGCAAAGCGGTGCCGCCGATCCGTACGATTGTAACCGATCGGTTATGGAGTAGTGAAACCGAGCGTAATTCTAAGAGTATTGGATGCGGAGCGAAGTTGATGCAATTTCATTAATAAATACTGGCAACCATTAAGGTGCGCATTTCAACCATACGATACGTACGATACCGTATGTTACGTATTGGCTACGCTTAAGTTCGATCCTGTAATTTGGGTAAATAGTCTATGCTCGAAATTCATTTAGGCCTTAGGAATAAAATAGTTTCTATACTAGCTATGTATATTATATCCTATATATAGGATTCTGTATGGCGCTTAGAACTAATAGAGCACAAACTCTGAACGTTTCGCAACCAGGATACGAATCAATTAAATATTATTTAACCGCGAATACAAATGCTGCATTTGAAATTTGCTTATGTTGGATCGGGGATCTACAAAAATTATCAGGGACCCATCCAAAAAACACATGCACAAACCTCCCAGACTATATTATTACAAATCATTTCCCAAAAAAGGCATATAAAAATTGAGGCAGTTTGAGCAAATATTAGCATGGGCCGATACGCCTTTTATTTTACAATGCCAACATGTGTTAAAAGCATATTCGTGTTAGATATTTTAGCGATATTAGCACGTTTTTTTTTACAGGACGGTTGTTAATATAAACATTACATACATTGCTTATTTTTCAGGAAACCAAAAAAATATTAGTCTTGACCTACGTTTGTGGTGCTTATGTCTAAAAATGTTTTCAATGAATATTTAAAATATCTTGTTTGTACTTACATTTCGATTAGGTACATAAAAATAAATAAAAAAAACATTCCCGTTAAAGCAAAATATATATATATGTACGTAGGATAATTTCTGAGATAACCAGAAATAGATACTAAACTAAGGCAAAAATTTACTTCTCCTTTTATGGTAAATTATGCAATTAAACTCCAGCAAAAACAAATGCTCAAACAGTATAACAACAAATAGTGTAGAATACACTAACACTATACTTAATTAAACGGCTGAGTTGCGGTTACAAAATCAATCGTAAACAAATTTTTGTAATCTTCCGAATTTCAATTTTCAATAACGTTATATTAAAAAAAACGTTATATTTATTAATATTATTACTTATAGCATGCCTAAAATGAAGCTCGCACAATATTACGATATAAAAGTTATTAGTGTTTTGGTTCAGTTTTTTTTAATACTGCTGAGGGCAATATTATTGTTATTTTTTCATTTAATTTGTATTGTAAATCATTTAAAAATATTAATAATTATTAATAAAACTTAGTTATATTATTACCCATATAATTTTATTTCTAAATAACTATACAACGCAGCAATTACATTGTGATATAAAATACACACCAATATATAGCATTGGGCAGGTAGTGGTAAGGTTATTTTTAAAAAAACGAAAGTAGGTTTATGACTTTCTTGATAAGTACATATTTTGTAAGTACATAAGCGTAATGTTTTTGCAGTAACTTTTATGTAAGGTAGCAATTAATAAAAAAAAATGATTTTACTTTAAAGTCAGTTTAATTTTTTTTCTTTTAACTTTTCGTTCATAATTAATTTTACAGAACTAATTACTTTTTGTACTTTTGATTGTCAAATATAAAATACAAAATGGGGATACCAAATAAAAATATATGTCAATATTTATTTATTTATTCTTTAATGAAAAATCCACAGTATTAAATTTTTATAATTACAAACAAAACTTATTACTAGTATATAAAACCAATTAAGGATTTCGGTCATTTTATGTTAAGATTATCATAAAAATTTGAACAGTGTTCTTAAAATATATGTAGATTATTAATATTATATACGTATACAATAGATTTTTTTTTGAAGTGTTATGTGTAATTTGTGAGTGATGTTTGTGGTAGTTGTGAGTGTGTGACATTTGTATGTATATATTAAAATAAAGTAATAAATTAAGTATGGTTTTAGTATGTATAAAAATAATTTATGATGAAGGTGATATAAATGTAGTATGTATGTATATTCTATATGTAATTGCAATTACAAGCATTGTAATTGCAATTACATATTACAATTGCAATAAGTAATTGCATATTAAGTAATTGTAATTGCATATTACAAAATGTGAAGGAAATCATGAAAATGATGGTTTTGCTGGTTTTGAATAGGGTTTCAGATTGATGTTGAAAACTAATGGAAATGATCGTGATTGGCCACATTGGAATGCTATAGAGGTGTGGAATGCTATGTTATGTCGGTACCCGACCGCACCGCAGGAATTCACGTGGTAATTGTGGCGTTTGTCGCCTATATATATACACAAATTAACGTTTACAAGACCATCACGTCTCTCATTCAATGACCTGCTTATGAAACCTATTATACTCGTAATCCTAACCGAACTAAATCTGTTTGTGGCACAAAATCCCTCAATTGTGACTACGTATGAGAATCACAATTATTAATATTTAGGGTAAGTACTTATAAGTATCGTAATTCAGTCGAAAAGTATTAATATCAAAGTATTAAGTATTAATCGATCAGTAGTGTTGAGTTAAGAATACATTTTTTTTGAAATGGCGTGTTATAACTTAATAGTTGTACCTAATTGTAATAGTTTTGCTTTAAAAATAATACATATAAAATCAAGCGACATAATTAAGGATCATATTATTAAAAAAATCGTGTTTAAGAAACGTGGGGATTAGGGTTTACAGACTACCTATTTAAAGTACATAGTGTCAGAATAATACTAATTTAATATAGTGATCACATTATAATTATTTAAAATTTTCCTCATTTTGGGCGAGTTTGGAATCATTTTAAAAGAGCTTTAAAATAGTATAGTTCTTCAGAAAGAAAACGGAAAAACAAAAAGATAAATTCTGGATACGTGGTTGACGTCACGTTGTTTAACTAAATTCAGCATCGCCGTCGATAAGGATATAAAATCAACTTCCATGTTGCGAAATAATAGTTACGTCGTTTGATTTCGAAGTCTGTCAACCTTTGAATCCCGGAGTGCACCGAGGGAAGGCTGAGAGTGAGACCTTTAGAGCCCAAGTTCACCAACAAATACCTCAGCAGTCAGACAAACAATGACCTCAGAGAAAGTGATTCTTACGTAAAGTAAGGGTTTCCATTACATTGGTGCAGATCGCCGGGCATTAAAAGCCCCGACCGCCAACCTAAACACATTTCGTTACAATATCTGAATTTAATTAATCAATGACCACTCGTATGTATTATCAATTTATCTGATTTGGCAGTAGTAGCCGTTAACTACTGAACACCTATTATTAATTATAGGTGATCAGTAGTTAGCGTCTACCATCACTGCCACTACCGGTATAAAAGCGCTCTTAGCGAAGCAGTTTCTAAAGTTAATCGCCCCATACCCACTCATCATATTATTGTAAGTTCGTTTAGTTGAGCAGCACCAAGCGCTTATCATACGATGTAGCAAAAAAATATTCCTTTTTTTTTATAAAGAATTGCTATGACCTAGGAATTATTTTGGGCCCTTCTCATCTAGGCTAGAGTCCGCCTGTGCTAGAGTCAGGGGAGATGGTGGTAATGAAGCATTAAAAATGGTATGACCATGTGCGGATTCGAACCCGAGACCTTTGGGTCAATAGTTTAACGCCTTAACCACTACCACAATGTTTTTATATTTTTATTTTCACATTATTTGTACAAAGAACGAAAATGAAACTAGAAACACTAGAAAATGAACCCATAAACAAATATTGTTTCTAAATAACGTATTGAAATATGGGCCTTTCAATGTATTCCAATTTCAGGTTGAAACCACCCCTGAATCAGTTGTATTTTAATATACACCTGAAGTAACAGTAATTAATATGTTAATTAAGAATTTAGATAAAATTTAAGAATTTACATAATTACACTCGTCATCGATTGCTGTTCCAAACAATTTAAGTTTAATTTTATTCAAAATAGATTTTAAATTGTATTGGGGATCGAGCCTCGGGATATACACATGAAAGGCAACTAAAGGGCAAAGAAGCTATTAGACACAGGATATTAAAAAAAAACTTCTACCTTAAGACGCCCACCATCCCAAAATATGTGATGACGGTTAAAAACGCCAATATGGCTGACAAACTGTTAAACGGTCTTTTTGAACAGACAAACCTGTTTCTGCCTAAACCTGCTTCGAGGCGGTTAGATTACATGATGCGGCGTCGCGTCGTTTGGAGGCAGATCAAATAACATAGTTTACCACAGAACAGAAAACAGCGTTAGACTGCATTTTGCAAATAATATCAGGTTAACAAAGACAAAATATCAATCGCTAAAAATAGCTAGATACCGACTAAATTGATTTTAATACCCAAACACACATTTTTACAACCGCACATATTTAAACGATATTTTCTATATAAATGTGTAGGTAGAACCTACAAGATTTTTTTGCGCGCCATTTGCGATAAAAATATTCGATGTTTATTTCCTGGTGCGTTTGTTTTATTTTACATGATGAAATTCGAATGCTTTTTAATATTTTAAGGATTGAAATTTTTTTCTAATAGATTATATAGCTAGAATGTTCAAAGAAAAATTAATATTGAAAGCACAGATAGTTGCATCGCTTGAGGTAAAGCACGCTGGTCTAAATACAGGCCTGTATCATATGAAAGCTTTTCACTCTCACATATCTATCTGTGCGATAATGCAATACGGTCAAACTTTTATTAATGAAGTAAAATCACTTTCATTATTTTATATATATATATATAAATATAAAATATTTGATGATTGTTTTTTAATAGCGGCAAATCGCATGAAAAGATAAATGACACAATCTTTGACAATATCGAAAAATTTAATATATAAATAAATTTTAATTTTTTGATAAAGTGCTGGATAGCATAATATTTATAAAGGTTCTAAAGAGGTCCTGTACTTGAGAGCGCAGGATGTCGGTTTAAACCCAGCGCTGAGTTTTATAAAAAATATACAATTATATAAATAATACGCACACAAATCATGTGCTTTAATTTTACACTTTTAAATTTCCATTATTTTTATTTTTTTCATCAAACTCATACATAAATCACTCATAAAATCATCTCATTTTACCATCATCCTTCATCGTAATCACAAATCCATTATTTTTATAGTTTTTGTTAAAATATCAAATATAAAAATTAGAAGGTTACATAATATTTGACAATATTTTACACTAAAGAGGACAGGTGAGAGTTAAAAATGCATTTTTTATAAAACTCAGCGCAGGGTTTAAACCGACATCCTGCATTCTCAAGTACAGGACCTCTTTAGAACCTTTATAGTTATTTTGCTATATGGATTTATATCCTACGATTTACCGCAGCAATAATAAAACTTATCTAAATTTTTCCATTTTTGTCAAAGTTGTGGTAATATTGTCCCATAAAGTACCATAATAATTACCTCTAATTTTAATGAACCTTAATTGGTGCACAAACAAATAATTTGTGGTAATAAATTGACCTTCTCTATTTCTCGTAATACCTATTAACTACTCTTCTTAAATACATGAGTATTTTTCAGAATGTGTACACATTCTGATAATAAATATGATTCGGATGGAGTATGCTCCATTCGAGATAAGGAGGGGGGGGGGTGATATTATTATTTTGTATGACTAATCGTTAGCTGTGTCGTTAGGAAGAACACACAAAATATTAACAGACAGACAACAAAATCTCACCATAAGGGTTTCCTGTTTTTGATCATTTCGGTCCGGAACCATCCATTAAAAAAGCAATAAAAAATATATGAACGTAGATTAAAATTTACGCCCAGCGCTGTAGAACTGTGGGCGAAGCTAACCATTAAAATGAAAACCTGAAGCGGGCGGCGCATATAGATTATGAGAAGCTATTAATTTGATTATTTCATTAAAAAAAATACATATTTTAAATTTTGTATCAATTTTTCTTATAAGAAAATTAGAATAACTTTGGCAATTTTTAACACTAAAGAGGATAGTTTAAATAAAAACAAAGCTTTAACCTAAGTCCTATGTGTATGTAGTGTATTTTAGGCCCTACTCAACTAAGTTGATAAACTTGTGCCTAAGTAAGGGGAGATGGTGGCAATGAATCGTTAAAAATGGTACGATATATTGTATTGTTGATGTTTAATATTTGTGGATAAATAAATGTTTATAATACTCAGTACTCGATTTTTTAATAATGCAAGTGAGTTCATACAAAACATGTCAGATAGCCTTCCTGAGACATGTCTGAAACTCTTAAATTATTCAACATACACCCAAAACATTTAGGGAGGCGATTTTTAATCACCTAATCATCAATTTTAGGTATTTTGTCGACTCTTCAACTAGCATAAACGCGAACTTTTTCTGATACACATCCTTTTACTGCACATGCAATGACATATTTTTTTTCGTACAAAAAGAATAATATCCTAGAATAATTGGTTCACCGTGTTGGTTTGAGGCACCGTGCCGTGCAGGAGGTCCCCGTGAACCGCACCCCCGCCACTCTCCCCCAAACACCGCGCGAGTGTTGAGGCACATAATCGTAAAGTGACTATCCGTTTAAATGTTTCTATTACTTATTGGAATACTTTTTTCGACACATTGAAAAACTCATAGGGCAAAAGTTGTCCAGTTTTAATGTTCATCAGTGCTTGAGAAAAAGTTCACCTTGTATAATGTCTTACACGATTATGTACGTAATACTGTAAGAGTAGGTATAATTTAAAGTATTCTGCACCGAAAACGCTTTTTTTTTTTTGCATATGTTGATTACTTTCTGTAAGCCTAAAAATTTCTAAATCCACGGTCAACCGCCGTGCCGCCGAGAAGATAATTTAATTTTAAATTACGAGTTAACCCTAAAGGATGTTTGCAAAGTTAATTATCTCACAGAAGTGGATGTTAGGGTTCACAGAAGCGTGCGCCCACTCACAGCAAATATGCCTTCCTTAACTCGTCGACATGTGCGAGACATGATGGATGGAAATTATATGAGGGGCTGATTTAAATTTATTTGTTCCTTTCATTTTGGTATGTCATTCAGTAGCCCCTTCTACCGTATTACGATCTAGTAATTACGCTTATAGGTAATAGTAATTAAAATTTATTTATTATCTTCAAAAATTAATTCTATCATGTGTTTATTTTGTAATGTGAATCTTAATATTTAATGCATATACATACATATAATAAACTAAGTATATATAGGTTTTCCCTTGACCTTTTTCGTTAAAAAAATCAACTGAAATATCAAATTTGACTTGCAAGGATGTGATATCAAAATTTATCATGGTTTCCGAGATTAAAAAACTTGATTGCATTGCCTAATACGTCGGCAGCTAATCGTCCGCTCGCGACGCAGGATCAGTGACCGCACGCCGGTCAGGGCTACGAATATAGATCGCGTGTCGCTACGGGACAACCTGTATAAATAATGCTTAAAGTATTAAAGAAATATATTTTTAAAGCTTTTATTATTATTATCACTTACATTATAATTATTATGTTATACACTACACCGACCTCAACAAATGTATAAGTTTACAGTGTTAAACATACTGTCAGGTTGTTTTCCTTGTTCTAATATTATCATTGCTTAGGCATATTACATAGGGAAAGTAAAGTAGACCATTTATGTTTAAATAATTTATTATCTGTAATTTTATTTATAATTAAAACTCGCCGAAACGAAAATATTTTTTCATGATCTTTTTAGGTCACTAGCAGTGATTTTTTTTATTGGCAATAAGCTCGCTTTTTTGTAATGGCAGTTATGCGTGACAAATAAAGTGTTAAATATTGCCTGAAATATAAACATATATATATATACTTTTTATCTAAAAGACAAATGGTAGAAAAATAGACAAGACTTACGGAGTGAATGCCAGACGTTTCGACGCGAGATGCTGCCTTCTTCGGTGGCGATTTGGCACTGATTCTTTCGGCTGTCACTCGAACATGCACATCGTTATGCCAGTGAGGAGACAGAAGATTTTAAAGGGGGAAATCAAGGTATTAACAAAAAATATATATACATATACTCACAAAGAAAATACACATGAAAAAAAAATACATGCATATGAAGTATAAATTTAAATAAAATAATAAAAACAAAAACACCGGTAACACAATTTGCGGGAGAAAAAACCACCTACCTTACTAAAAAGCGTAGTTGGGTTAGGTTAACCTAACCCTATGCCAGTATGAATGAGACCGTCATTATTTTCAATACAAATAAATGTGATTATTATTAAACATTCAAATTAAATTTGTTTATCACCGAAAGGTACCGACTAGTTTTCATTTAGAGACATTTACTTTAATGGCGGCCCGTATATAACTGGCTGTCCATTACTGTTCAATTTATTCAACACCTTATTGAACGGAAGCAGGCTGTTAAACCTATAAATCTATTTTCGTTCTTGTTAACACGATTGGAAATCGTCGCGTCCCTTTAATCTTTGTTTTCCTGTTTTATTTCGAAAGAGGAAACTCTTTCGAAATAAATGTAAAAAGCTCTGTACTCAGCCGTAAAATCGATCAATTTATTTACCGAATCGTCAATTTGTGATTTCTCGAATATTTCTTCGAATCCACCCTGAAAAGTTCAGGAAAAAATGCGAAAAAAATATGAACATCTTTATCATAAATTATCTTGCAATGTCCTTTACTATCTATAATATCTAGATATATCCAGTTATATACACTTAAAAACTATTTATTTTTATTGATTTTTACATATTTATACTATAAAATATTGTATCTACTACTACTAGCACTAGTACTAAATTAGTATCTATTAAGGATCCAACCATTGTGTTACTTATAACAATTTTTCTTAATTATATAACAATTCGATTATTTATCCATTCATAGTTGCTTTCAGCCTCCGGATGATCAAACTCAGTTGCACTTCTCCACAGGTACTGGTCACACTGTGCCATGGTCCTTCTACGAAATTTATATATTGTATACACTTTGTATACAATTGTATATATTGAATATAATTTTAATTTGTATACAAAAATATAACATTTATTTATAATTGTATGGCGATTTTTATGTTCTATCTGCCTTTTATTGATTGTCTAAAGACTAAACGTAATAAAAAATATGAGTTAACCCTTCCATTTATTAATAAACTTTTATCTTTACATGAACCGACCCGTGCTGTTTATTGGTGTTTAATGCTCTTTATCACCTGGAACTCAAAATAACTAAAGTCCTAACTTAATAGGGGTGACGTTACGATGATGAGCCATCATCACCACCTGAACAACTTATAACATAGCTGCTAATCCAGCCTAAAAGGCCATTTCAAGCCATGGAACGCTATGACAAACTATGGCGAAACCTGGAGATTCATTACTAGCCGTACCAACCCTTTGAGCTAGTCTTGATAAAGTTTGGATGATTATGTTAATATTACAGCTATATTTTGTAATGTATGTCTGTTATTTATTATTTTTTACACTCAGTTTTATCGTGCGTATTATAATCTATATTTTATTTTTTTGTGTTTATTTTTATTAATTCCTGATTACAAATTTAAAAAAATCGCCCAACTGTCTTCTTTGTAGACCCTTCCCTGGGCGACGGTACGGTCGAAATTCTGGCATGGCACATATCAAAGCTAGCAATAAAGGTATTTTGAGACTTTCAACCCTCTATTAAGCCACCGATTAAGAAGAAAAAGACTTAATATGTTTTGTTTGTTTAGGTCGTAGTTTAGAATGGACTTTTAGCGAAGCTAATTGAGTACAAGCTATTTTTTTATAACATTACATAAACATAGTGTAGAAAGTATTATATATACAAGTGCTTTTGTGCTTTAGCGTGTTATAGTATAGAATAGTAAGCACAATAGTATCGGCATTGATTCGACTATATCAACATCATAAAAAAAAATAGGTAATTCGTATCTTTTTATATATTTGCATGAAAAAACATTCGGCGGAAGCATTTCATATAATATTTTATCGCAGATCACATGAGAATTCAACTACTACGGATATAATGATGTGGTAATTTTTGCAATTCAGCCTTACAGAGAAAAAAATAAGGTAAGTAAATAAATAATAAATAAGATTAGTAATAAAGATAAGTAAAGGAATATTATATAAAGCGATACGAAAAATATAATCCGATAGTTCTCGTACAATAAATATTTTTAAATAATTATTACGGCACAAGGTATGACACATCCTTATGTAAATTTCTTTATTTAATTGTTTGATCAAATTAAAAAATTTAAATTACTTATAAATAGTTTTTTTATTATATTAATTATTTTTACTGTCAAACATACAATTTGGCACACAATAATTCATTTTTTAAATTTTGGTATGAATATAAAAAAATCTAGAGAATTAAGGTATTCAAAATAGTGCTGGTTATCAAGATAACATAAGCGCCCGTAATTACACCATTTTTTGGAAATCTTTGGGCATTTTTCATGGCAGTGCGTAAACGTGGCATGGACTCACTGGAAATTTATTTATGGAAATTTATTCTCGTAGATATATTATTAAAAATATTCGGAATAACGATTTCATTGTATATAAAAAACATACTCTGTTCGGAACCTTTAACGGTAAACTTAGTGTTTACTTGACCGGTTTCGCAAACGAAAAACATACGCTACCATAAATTTAGATTTTTCCACAAGAACCAAATCTTGTTGGAATTGCGCTTTCGAAGATGATGTCACCTAAAGTGTGGTGCGGCCTCAGCGACTCCGTTCAGTTTCGTTGCCGAAAAACTGTATATATTTCAAATAAAATCAGATAAGGTTGTAAAAGACTTTCAAATAATCATTCAATTTATCTACAAAGAAAAATTTTAACATAATTCTATAGACAGTATTGCACTTTAACTATGTTACTGAACATGTATAATATTATTTCAGTGCCAAAAAAGTTTGCTTTCGTAATTTATTACTAAAAAAGAACTATATTTTTACGCACCCTCACTGACACTTTTATACCGTACGCATCGCAAATACACTTTCTAAAATAGCGTTAAGCTCAACAAATTTCTAAATATTTTTGTACATAGGCGTAAGCTTTAATTGGCCTTATTATTAACCTTTTGAAAAATGTATATACTATTATTACGCTGTAAGCTTACCTGTTAATAAATAAATAAATATCTATCACACCATTGTAGGCATTCGGAGATGATGTCACCTAAAATTTAAAGTAGCTCGCCGCGGCAGCAATTTCAGTCTTCGTTAAATCTCAACAGAACTCTGAGATCATTCTCTGTCACGAAGTAGCAATAATTAACCTACTCAACCTTCAACAGTCCTATCAAAGATCGCCCGACTTGATACCTTTCGTATCGTTAGGACACGCACACTCACAGGCACACGCAGTGTCTATTTAATTAATAAGCAACATTGTCAAAAACACGCTTAATAAAACGCAAATTTATTTAAAAAAACCGCATTTTTCAATTTTCAAAAACAATTTTTCACGATTACATTTTTATGTCTCAAAAAATGGGTTATGCTAAGTTTACTCACTCGTTTAACAAGCAAAGCGCTGGTTCAACCCTTACAATATTAAACAATTTTAATCGAAACAAAAAAAAAACAATAAATTTAAAGATGAAAATATGGAATTATGTTACAGAAATAATGATGAAAATTTATAGTCATTATTTAAAACAATTAAAAAAAGATAATAATACTAATAATGATTAAATGATTATAACAATAAAGAGAATAATGGGATACAAAGGTAGTTATAGTTTTATAATAACTTCGTCCTCCAAAAAAATGTAGAAAACATGAGCATATAAACTCTGTTCAAACTTTGTCCTTCAATATACGAGACTAACTACCTTTAGGTAACTTTCCAGATAATAATATATTCTTTATAAACGGCATCAAAACGGCTAATTGGCCACTATGATAATTGTTGATTATGCATATTTTTTAAAAAACTATCTTTATTATATTTTATTAGTTCTAACAGTAAAATTGCTACATTTGTGATAAAATGAACAAAAAAAAGCAAAATCGTAATTTTGTTAATTAGGTCTTTTTGCTAGCTGAAAAGCGACTTAGATTTTATTATGTTCAAAAAATTAATTAATATTAAAACTAGTACTGTCAGGGGCACTCGGAGCTTTACCCTAAGCATTTACAGTCAAAGAAGATATAAATACAATAATATTTGAATTGTTTTGTCGCTCGTTGTAAGACTGTACTGTGTATATGCGAACCTAGAATACTGCGGATAGAGGGTAAATAACGTTCGTATTTATATAGTTTAGTTTTTAATAGTAATAGGTCTTTAGGGCAAAATTTAGACCGGAGGCAGGGGCAAAAAACGACGATTGAAGAACTTTACAAGCAATATTACCCTCTGTGTAGACAGACACTGATGTTATAATAGCGTCTGATTGTCACTTTTCAAAACACCTGTTTCATAACAATAATAGCGCATGTGTTTTTCAGGGCCAGGACAGCTTCGAAATAAATAAAGGTTTCATAAAAAAAATGCAATTTATGTACTACTTTACGGAGATATATATTATATATTAATTTGCATAATACTGACTAAAAATGTCTAAAATCAAATTGTCCGAAAGTGCTTTAATAGGGTCTGTATTTGTATAAGCAACAAAATAACTGTTTTACAAAACAGAAGTGTAGCGAAATTTGCTAATTTCAAGCGCGTTTCTGCTTTGCGAGACCAAGGCGGAATGGCCCTCAATATAAACATAAAACAATCTGGTTTGACATTAAAATTATTATAAAATGAGTCTGTGTCTAAAATGTGTGTGTGTGTAAAATGTGTCTTCTGGTCGTAAAAAAAAATAATTTATTTTTAGTTTTGTTTAGTAAAAAAATGAGAAAATCGCATTGTGTGATTATTTATAGTGAATCAAGCTTTTTTATTTTGTTATTTATCTGTACGTAATGGGATTTTAGTCGAAATAGAGGTCGGAAGTGTCGAATTTGAGAATTTGCGTTACTTCGACAAACGCCTCTCTCTAAAATGGTTTTATATGGTGTGATAGAAATATTTAAAACATACCTAATCCAAAATAAAATTTGGAATAACCCGTCAAACTTTCCCGTTTTCAGTTACAAAATGGATACTCACTCTAAATTATCGAGTAGTTAAAGTATGTTTCCACATCGTTTACACACATCGTTCAAGAAACAAAAGCTAATTATAATGAAGATATCCTCCGAATCGATATGATTTTCTATAAATCTAAATCGCTGTCAGTTCGAAGTTGGTAGAGATTATTTGTTTTAACTATGTACTGGAATTGTAAATATTAAATTAACTTACAATTCACAATTATCTAGTCTGATGGTTAAGTAACTTCCAGTTTCAAATATCCCACTGTGCAGTTTTTATGTATTTCATTTGATTGTGAAAATATACTACATCATTTTCAGTTCAAAGGCGCTTGAAATATGTGTTTTTTTTCAATTTACAGGCTCGATTTCGATTTATCGATTTATTATCATGTTTAAAAGGACGCAACCCGGTCATTTTTCCATACAAAAATTGTAGTATTATCACTTTATTTTTTGGAGAAAAATAATAATGGATATCGTTTTATCTCATAATAATTATCAGAGAGCTATGCAGATTAAAAAAGCAAATATTTACCTTGCCTAAAAATCAAGTTAATTTATTTTAACAAAACTTTGGACGTAAATATCTTACTACCGAATTAAAGAATGGAGAAAATAAAACTAGTGACACAACTCAACGAAGTTTTTGAGAATAGGTGCCATTGATTCCATGTTTCATGGTTATCCTATAACTGTACAGAGTGTTTCTCTTTCTACAAGCCGTTAGTTGAAATAGATTTAATTAACATCACGCGCAAGGCAGAAAACAGCTTTTTTTTAAAAAAGCCCCTTAAATAATAAAACTCACATTATAGCACATGATTTTTATTTAAATTACTTTGCGATAGAAATAATTCAAAACTTTATATACACAAACACCTAAACAAAAATACTTCTTTTTTCACTAACACAACACTAACACTAATCAGTGCTCGTTTTTTGAATTTATGAAAGTGATTTATATTCTGTGATTATCGTATTTTAGCTGTAAAATCCGGAAATTCATTATTGACCCTTACACCAAACTACTGTGTCGAGTACCGAAACAATTATTTACGTAATTTCAGTTTAAATTAAAACTTTTTCTTATTCTTTAATGCAGATGAGACCCGAAGGGCTGTCGCTCGAGGCTTCGAAGGTGCCAACACGGAATAAAGCCTAACGTCGAACAGCTAGTATTAAATAAAATATATGATGGAAATTTACTCACTCAAACGAAGCTGTCCCAAAACAATATTGCTTATTAATTTAATATTAAATTTGTTGAGCCGTAACATCGTGTAGTCAGTCTGTTGGCCAAACGGTTCTCCTGACCATAAATTTGTAACTGGCAACTAATTACTGATTGAAGCGACTCGAAATTGGAGGTTCAAAGAGCTGGGGATGAAATTTCCCGTTGCCAATATTAAATTAGAGTTGTTGTAAATGTACCTTTTTCATAGTTAATGAAGGCCATGTTTTTAAGATAAAGATTTATTTACAAAACACCAAAAGTGTTCAAATTTTAGGTAAATATAAATACCCAACAAAACAAATATTAAAAAAATATGTATTTGATACTGTACGAAAATACTCATATATAGGGCATCCTCTTTTCTTTTAGCACTACAATTATTACCTTCGTGTTTTTGGGTACACACATTATATATACTATTGTAATACTGTACTTTAGTATATTAAATTGGATACAATAAAATATAAAAAATAAATTAACTGTTATAGGTTCAGATAAATCTGCCATAACAAATTCTAAAACAGAGATTAAAATAAATCAAGATCTCGAAGGCATCGCTTGCCCCACACAATCCTAGACGTGTAGCCGTTATAAATATAGCTTGCTATGAGGACTAGCCTTAGCGGGTCGGGTGTAATAATTAATTATAATATATAATGTGTGTACCCAAAAACAAGAAGGTAATAATTGTAGTGCTAAAAGAAAGTATTTTAGTAAGATAGTATTTATTTCCTCATATATTTTTTAGTACTGAAGAAAAATCTTCAAAATACAACCAAAAAAAAAAATTAAAATTTTTAGGGTACTATATATTTTATGTATTTTATTCTTCGAAAGAGATTTATTTTTACCTCATTGTTTTATTAACAAAATTAATAAAATAATATTTTCCTTAAGCCCATATAACTTAGCGTCTATATTTGCGGGGCTCCAAAACCATTTTCACCAAATAGTGGCCGCTTTGCAGAATAAGTTATACTTCGCAGCCATTTAAGATTTGCCAAATTAACATTAAATGACATAGTTGTATTGATGGGGCGCACAACTTTCCTAATTTGCAAAGAGCATCCTCTCGTTCGATTCATCGATTAGGAACATCTATATGAGAAATAACGAAGAGCGCTTGAGGTTAGGTAATTTGTGCTTTAACCAAATTGTGCTCTCAAATTATATATACATTTAATATCTACGTGTACCGACGATTAAGCGTTTCTACCCATGGGGTAATATTTCAGCTGTATCATGTTACTTTGCATATTATAAAAAATAAATTTGAAATGATTTAATTCATTATTGTATATAGGATGTCCCAGAACGGTCGAGCATCCCCGAAGGGAGTGTGATACTGGCTTTAAATATCCATAGCCCAGTTATTTGTTTTACTATTGAACGTATGATTGATTATGAGCCGTCGCGACTTTGCTGTCTCACTATAAGAGTTCTTGTTCATAACTAAATGTACAAAGTCTACTTTAAAGTTTTTCAGGTCCAGGCCATCAAAGTTTACGTTGAGGACATTCGCTGAGGCTAAGTAAAACGCCCGCCGCATGCGACTAGACCACGTCCTGACTTGGACGTTGTGTAGTCATGCGTGTACGAATATGAACATACAATCTTTTTCACAAGTAATTGAAATGGCTCTTTGGAACTGGGGAAAAGTTGACAGTTCATATTGAAGTTGTTGTCTGATATAATGGGAATGCATTTCTAAAACATTCTTTTGGAAAAGTAAATTTCACGATATTATTCAAGGAAATATGTTTCTTTTCGGTATATTAGAAGTTTAATTTTTTAATAATAACTATCGATATGCGGTTTTTATAGCTTTCATGCATAACAACATAAATCATAATCAAAATTAAAGAAGCTTCCCTCCCCCTCCCCCCTCCCTCTTGTTTTGTACAAATATGCCACAGTAGCGTTCTGTACCTATAATAATAAGATTATTTTAGGAATTATTCAATAACAATAAAGAGAATATCGCTGAATTTAGAATATTAATTATTAACGCTCTGTTTGTCCTATAGCCAAAACCGTCGACCGCAAACGCGGTTATTCGACAGAATTCGCTAATCAAAGACTAAATTATGGTTTTATTGAACGTCTCGCCAGCATAATTTACGTAATTTGCCCTTTCCGAGAATACAACCCTAATAATTAGAAGTCACCACACGTCTACACTACTACTACTGCCTACACGTCGAACGGATCTGTGGCTATTATTTAGAAAACTTTCGTGAAAGTAGGAATCATTTCATAAATTATTTATTTATTGTACCACTTAAATTATATTTTTTTTTATTATTAGGTATTTAATATAAATCACGATATCTTTAAATTAATACTTTAATTATCATATTTATATCAATAGTTATTTCTAATTAATATAAGCTATTTTTTTTAAAATGCGTTCTTATGAAACAGTGCTAAATTTAAAGTGACATAATGTAATACAGTGCCAGGTACATGCTAGGTTTATTACTTTTTTTTTAAATGTTTGTATTCATATCCAAAGCTAATAGATTTAAAACATTTATAAATCTTTAAGTATTATCAAAAAATGACGGAGGTAGAATGTTTGATAGAAAATGAATACCACGCCGCACAAATAGTTACATCAAATTCAAATTCAAATATTTATTTCCATTAATACAAAAAGTATGTAGGAATGACAATACAATAATAAAAAGAGTAAAAAAATTATGATGACAAGCAAAACAAGCGAATCATCAACAACTTTAAATTTTCATAAGAAAGTAGACCATAGAACAAGTGATAATTTAAAATACAATCAAAACATTAAACTGATAAAAAATAACTAAAATAAAATACAAAGAAAAAATAAGAGAATTATTTGAATTCATTCAGATTGTAAATAATTTGTTCAATAATAAACCTTTTTATTTCCCTTTTGAATGTATTGCAATAATCAATTTCCGTTAAATTTGCGGGCAACATATTGATATATATCGCTTACATGCTGGTTTAAATACTGCGCCGTATTTTATGAAAGCTTTCTAAATCTCAGCTATACCATTTGTGCTTCTCATACAATAAATTCAAACTCCTCTATAGTAATAAAAAAAAATATTTAAAAAGTCTCTATAATTTTTTCTAAAAATATCAATATTTGTAAAACTATTTAAAAGCTGTTCGAAATTTCTAAATGCCATTACTGTCAGCTTTCATATTCCGCAAAGTCACGGCGTACTCATATAATCATCTAAAATATGGTATATAAGAAATACATTTTACTTTTTTTTTAAATCATTTACGCTTTAAATATTATTGTAAATATAAACATCAAACGCAATTCATTTTTATCACATTACTTGTAAATATTATAAAATCGTTGATAATTCACTCAAACACCGCTGGCTTAATTATTGCTTTTAATATTCCTACATTAGGAATCCTCAGTTTTATTTTATTTTCCTAAGGTTATGTTAATTTATTTTTTACTTTTTCTTAATATAAGTTAATAAAGAATTATTTATATATAACAAGGTTATTTTTTCCTATTTTGCATATAGGCTTATTTACTAAATATTTGCATTCGTTGTGTTTGTTTGATAAATAAATATAACCGCAGTCGTAAAGGAACCTACCTTGTAGGAAGAACCCATGCTAGTAGGAAAAATGCAAATTTCAAATAAATATTTTTTTTTTCTGAAATTCGAACAAAAAGCGCGCGGGAAAATTTAACATAGGATTTCCCATTCTGATTTTTTTTATTTTTATTCCCATTTTTATTATTTCGAATTTTAAAAATCTGTCACGACCTAGTATTCTTCATGTAGATTCGATCGGTGGTGAAATCATTGCGATCTGACATCACAAACATTTCGCTTTTAGAGTCCATGGATCGCCATGGGAGCTATATACGCTCCGATAAACTAACATAGTAATAAGACTCAACTATAACTATTATTTATTTATGCATGATGTTCGTAACATAAGTGTTAATAACATTTAATGTAAAGGTATAAAATGTATAAATAAATATTATAGTGTTATTATTATGTTATTGAATATAAATATTAAACATTCGTAATACATAAATATTATTATTTTTAAATTATATGTAGGTTTATATATACAGACTAAACACACACACGCACCCACACAAACATTTACATGCCACAAATAGAGGCACCACACACTGTAAACATACGAGTACTTCACATAACGCATGTTACATATTGTTCAATAATTTGACGTTTTCAACCATATTTATATTTGGTACTTTTTTCTGGCCATATAAATGTAGTATTAGAGTGTTTATTATTTATTTTATTATATCGTATCGTATTTAAATAAATAAATAAATAATGTGTCTTCGAGTGATAGCGTTTCCATTTGACCATGGTTCGTCTCCAGGTTGGCCCCCGCCAATCGGGTCTGCGTTGTCGGCAATGAAATAAGTTCGCTTAGTCATTTATTTCAGTGCCATGAAACTCTTCAACAAATTTCATTAGGATACGTCAAAGATGTGATCTCCGGAGCCCTGGTTCACCCCCGCGCCCCCTCCCCCTGCTCCCGCCCCACACCTGCGCACTCCGGCGCTTACTATCACTTCGGACAAAACATAAATTAATATCATCGAGTCGATGTGGCCATCCTAGTGGAATTTCTCATTCAACACTCGAAATGAATCAAAGCTTAATTCATTATAAGTTCTGAATTCTTTCGTAGAACTTGATTTCATCTTGAGCCAATGTTTCACGACTTTTCGTGCCGAAAACGCCAGTGCCGCTGATCAATGCGTTATATTGAATATTCATAATATTTTAATATTGCAAATTCGAGTTTTATTTTAATAGTAACAATTTGGTTAGATATTATAGAAATGCGCACATAGTTGTATACAATAAATATTATTTCTTCTATGTATCACTGTTTTGTACAAAAATAAATAAATATTTCGATGGTTCAGTAACGCAATACAGTGGTTTATGCTTTTTGTACGAACAGACCCTATTTTAATAACAATTGAATAATTTACAAATTAATCATTCTATGTAAAAGTTGTTGCGTGGAAAGAAGACCGAGACATTCTGTCGACTGCACGATTCATTACGAATTAATTTACAAAGAAATAAAAAAAAACATTTTTAATGCGGTCTGCGCTTTTTAGAAGTCAACTATTTTACGAACCACGATTTTTTTTATAAAGGAATGGGTATTCGAAAAATATGGTTAATTTGCTAATGAACATAAAAAAAAATTGTAGGTCTACATGCAGGTGAAGAACACAGGAGTTTCGCTGTTCCTTATGCCCAGCCTAGTGTAAAATAACCACTCGATGTTCTGGTTTATATCCCTTGGCAGGTGTTCGCCGCTCTCATTACAGCTGCGTCTTTCGGGGGCACCTGCCCAGGAATAACGATCGAAAAATGAAGTGGTTATTTTGCACATGACTACGCACCTATGTTATTTCCCAAAAAAAAGTTTTTTAGTGATTTAAAAAATTAAATTTGTTTTAGGTATAAAATGTCTCATTCAGTTGCAATGAATGGCCTCGGTTCAAGAAGATAACAGTCAACACCGTGCTTAACAGTACCTTCCCGTTAACACAAGTTATGTGATAATTATATTGATACACTTGGTCAGACTTCTGATCAATGTCATAAAAAAGGCTTAAACTGTTGGCGATATTTATATATTAAATAAAAAAATATGTTTATAATATAAGATGAAGAACAAAAATGGAGTTTCCTTACAGAGAAATATTTTGCATTACAATACGTCAATTTTCAGCCTGAAGCTGTGCGACTTTAGTGAAAGGGGAAGGAATAATAAATGAATGAATGAATGAATGAAACGACCGAACTAAAATGGCATCTTGCGGAGGACCGCATTAGGTGGGAGGCTCGTTCTGCACGAATGCCCGAGTAAATATCTCGCTGCCCGGCTCCCGTACGGGCAACTTTGAATATTACGAAGGGGAGAGAGAGAGAGAGAGAGAGAGAATCATTCCTTCATTAGAGCGACGAACGCGGTGTTTGGGAAGCGACGAGATATTAGGATACTGTTTCATTTAATTTGCTCATTATGTCTGAAATATACATAAAACATACAACGCTAAGTTAAATAATCATAGTAGCATAGGATAAAATATTAAAAATAGCGGTTTTAAAATTTCGTAAAAGTTTAAAATAATTATTAACATAATAAAGGTTAATACATACTCGTATATCTGCTTTCAATAAATGTGTAATGAAGACCAAACCAATGAATACAGCAAATTCTTACCTGCAAAAAAAAAAACGATAAGACGAAAATATAATGTGAATAATATTATTTATATAATCGATATATGATCGTAAATAAGGATTTAATTTGTTTATACTCAAATAAACTAAAAATAATTACTGTTCGAATAATAATTTCTATTTAAAAAATGTCCAAAGTTATGTATTGTTTATTCAAATCCTCCTTCCTAAAAATAGGCAAGCTAAGATCTTAATCTTAAAAGTATTAATTAGACAATAAATACTAACGTAATCACACAAATATTTTTTTACATATGGGGGTCATAAATAGGAATACAGAAATGGAATATATACTATTTTTTATGTTTTATCAGTTTCTTTCAAATGGAAATAAGTATTTGTATAAAAATTGTTCAATTTGATTAAAGTGAATTTCAAATACGTATGCAGAATGCTAAGTCAGTGGTAGCAAACATAGTGAAACATCAGAACGATATAGGTAATTTGAAATAACTTACTAGTAATTATAGATTTTATGATTTTTATTTTTAAGCTTTCGCCATTCGGCGTCGTCAGAAAATATATGAAAGATGACGTTTAAAATGGAACCTTCATAAATTCGAAAATCGCATTTTCAACTAAAAGATAAATATATCCAGCCACTACAATTATTATTACATATTTTCTGACGACGCCGAATGGCGAAAGCTTAAAAATAAAAATCATCAAATCTACATAAAAAACATTTGCACAATAAACTTTAGTACTTGTAAATTAGTTGGCACCTATTTGATTTCGACTAATACACAAATGTAAAGTGAACCGCTCGGCTGGAACAATGAGATGTAACGTAAGCCCGTAAAGCAATCATAAGTTGTATTTATTTTAAGATTAAATGTAGTCAAAAACAAAAACCGTATGATTTATTTATTAATTAATTTAGTTGATGAAAATAAAAATGATGGAAATGTAAATTTAATTTTTTAATTGTTTCATTTATTTATTTTATTTTTTCATATATTAAGTTTTCTTGAGTAAACATTTAAATTGTATTCATGTGTGTATGTGTGTGTGGGTGTGTATATCAGTGTGTATATTTGTGCCTTATTATTTTTATATTTTTCTCAGGGTTTTGCGCTGGTCTCTGCTATGCACTGTATCACTTCATATATAACCTTCCTTAGAACAGGAAACTATTACCTAGTTAGTAAGGTTATAGACTTATACTCATCGGCCAATTTATATTCCATAACAAAAAAAAAAAAAAAAAGTGTAAAATTAAAACACATGATTTGTGTGCGTATTATTTATATAATTGTATAATTGAGTTGTAAAGTTATTTGACTTATATTTGATGATTGTTTTTAATAGCGGCAAATCGCCTTTATAAAAATATAAATGACACAATATGATTATATATATATATGTATATATATTTGATGATTGTTTTTTAATAGCGGCAAATCGCCTGAAAAGATAAATGACACAATCTTTGACAATATTGAAAAATTTTGCTGGATAGCATAATATTTATAAAGGTTCTAAAGAGGTCCTGTACTTGAGAATGCAGGATGTCGGTTTAAACCCAGCGCTGAGTTTTATAAAAATGCATTTTTAACTCTCACCTGTCCTCTTTAGTGTAAAATATTGTCAAATATTATGTAACCATCTAATTAGATGAAAGAAGGAAAGGATGATAATTTAACAAAAAAAATAAAAATAATGGATATGTGATTACGATGAAGATATATATATATATATAAACTAGCTGACCCGGCCACGCGTTGCTGTGGCTAAAGTTTTTGTTATATTACATTATAGTAAACAATCTAAGAGGAACAATAAGAGAACATCAGTCACGGAGTCCACTATGCTTTTTCACACAGATGGTATTTGTAAAAAAATATGGTGATCTCCTTATTTGACTTTCTACTACTATAACCCTTTAGTACAATGAAATTATTTACGAACTAAGACGAAAATGTTGATGTTGGTATACAAATTCACTGGATTGAGATTTGAAGGGGAAGTACGTTGAACACAATTAATTAAAATGTTCTTACACTTGATACTAAGCAGAAATCAATAGGTAAAAAATAAAAATTTATCAGATTTATTATTTCCATTTAATTTTATAACAAATATAAGTATATTACAGTATAATACAGTAAATAACATGTGACGCTTAAACTCATGAATGAGGTAGGCAAGGCAGACAGTCTTAAACTTTTAAACATTAATATCTTTTTTTTGAATTATAAATACTTTCAATTTCAATTTAATTTAACACCAATCGGTGCACAATGTTTTTGGTTAACCTGTCTTTAGCTAACACAAATAGATTCGACGGTTTCCCAACACGTGAACACGCAACATATAGTTGCCCATGAGAAAAACATGGATTTTCCAAATCTAAACCACAAATGGACATTGTTTGACCTTGAGATTTATTTATAGACATGGCGAAAGCTAAACGAATTGGAAACTGTAGCCTTTTGAAGGGTATGGTAGAATCTGATGGTATCATCGGAATACGTGGCAGCAGGACCACTTTTCCTTTAAACTTCCCAGCCAAAATGGTTGCTTCAAGAATGTTTCCGGTGATCTTTTTGATGACCAAACGCGTACCGTTACATAATTGAGGTGGATTCAAATTACGGAGGAGAATAATAGGGGAACCAATCTTTAATCGAAGATTATGTGGTGGCATTCCAGGGATATCTAATGAATTTAAAAATTCAATCGGAAAATTTACACTTTCATTTTCATCAACAACAGTATCGATTGATTTAAAAGACATCAGATCGCCTGGTAACAACTGTTGTATCTGGAAGTTAATTTCGTCAACATCAACGTTTTTGGCTGCCAAAATCGCCCGTTGACTAAGCCATTCATGATTCAAATAATTATTCTGTATATCCGGGAAAATACTCTGAATCAATTCAGTTTTATCCTGAACAACAGTGCAAAAATTGTCTGGTAGTTTAATGCATTGCGTATTTGGTTGCAGTTTTATTTTACCGTTCCCAATATCTAGTAGTTGTTCGGAAAATATTAGTGCTGATGGATCATTTTGCAATTGTACTCGCATATTTATGGTCAATCGAAGTGTTTCAACACTTCGCCATAAGAATGATTGTTTCAAACATGCATTAATCTCATCCGCGAAAGTAGAGCGAGGTATAACCGGTAAGGTCTGCCGGAAGTCACCAGACAAAAGTAAGATAGCACCACCGAAAAGTTTATTATTGCTGTTTAAATCTTGCATAGTTCTGTTTAATGCTTCAAGTGAATATTTGTGTGCCATTGTGCACTCATCCCAAATTATTATAGAACTCTTCCGCAACACTGCAGCTATTCCACTATTCTTTTTGATGTTACACATTGCATCTGGTTTATTATGAACGTCCAATGGCAGCTTGAATGTTGAATGTGCTGTTCGCCCACCATCCAGTAAAGTAGCCGCAATGCCTGACGATGCTAATGCTAATGCGATTTTTTGTTGCGACCGTATTTTGGCAAGAATCAACGATATTAAAAATGTCTTACCGGTTCCACCGGGTGCATCCAAGAAAAAAAAACCGCCTTGTTCAGCAGCAACAGCCAGCATAATCCGATCATAAATAATTTTTTGTTCTGCTGTCAGTAATGGTTCACTGTTCATGATAATTGTTGCTAAACTTCCATGGTCATATTGATTTTCTCGTTGTAAATCGGTATTGACTAAGTCGGTGGCTGGACGATTAGGTGATGGCATACCATAATGATTAAATGGTAAATTTGAACTAAGAACACATAAATCCTCGATCAAGACCAATGCTTCATTGTACATCTCTGGTGTATAATCTATGTTTTGGCATTGATTTGTTTGTCTAATTCGGTGCAAGATGTCTTCTGTCATACAATTTTTATATTTTTCCCACAAAGTTTGTGCTTGCGAGGGATAACATGTCGCCAAAATAATTGCAAACAACTGACGAATGTTATTCGGTGTTGATGTCAACGCAGCATCAGCAAGCGTTAAGTCCCAATGGTTATCGTCTTCTAGCAATTGCAGTTCACGACATGCATCCTGGTATGTATTGAATACTCGACCATTAGCTGTTCGTAAAAATTCAAAAGACGTTGGTCCGGGAACATTCACCAATAACAAACGTAAATAGAAGCACTCACGTTGCTTTGGATGTACCGTGTAAAGTCTCCCCAATGTCTTAGCTTTGAATATGCCTGTAATGGAAGGATGTGGTTTTCCTTGTTTCCGTGGCTCCCATTTTTTACTGGATTTGTTCCATGTGAAATAACGTGGAACATCACCATACACCAATGTCTTCGCGAATTGGCCAAAAACATCAGGTTTTTGACACAATGTAAAAAATTCAGTTAGAGTCGTTTTCGGAGCTTCGAACGCTCTTTGGAGAACATTTTCTTCAGTGAAGTATACACGTTGACCGTTTTCAAGATGTATTGCCAGATGTTGGACAGCAGGATCTCTTTCGTGGATGGGAAAGCTGAGAATATGCCAAATAGCTTCATTGCTGCTAATGTATCTGCCCATTTGGTATCGTGCTATTTCGTCATTTTTATTTATGTTTTTTACTTCAAATATGGCCAAATCACTGCCTTTGTTTACATATTTACAAATATACTTAATTGATTTAACAGAACTGCAAAGCTCAACATTGATATGAGCTTTGTAAGTTTTTGAAAGTAGTGGTGAGTATGGTACCACCCACTGATTATCAAACTCAACTTGATTTGGAAAGTTCGGCAGTCGCATTGTAAATGTGTGGCCACCATTCTCAGTACTTCTGCGGCGATACATTGGATAACCATCAATATCCGTGATCGTGTCATTCGTATGCGGCTTTGGGAAGTTTTTTTACATTTTCCATTTTCCATGCACGGTGACGTCATGTTGAAAACACCGCATGGCCCATGGATCATGTGTTTGGTGACAATATCAAATAATTCTTGATCAATTAATGGGTCTGGAATTTCGGCTGAAATTATTTGATCGATTTCTTCAGGACGGATTCTATCTTTAAGCCAAACCAAAATGTGGGCATGAGGCAAACCTCGCTTTTGCCACTCTATCGTATACAGCCAACAACGTGTGATACCAAAAATTGTATATTTAACAATAAAATCAATTAAGGATTTCAATTTTTGTTTAAACACACGTGCAGTTAAATCATGACGATGAATGGCTTGTTGTCCTGGCAATAGTAAAGTTTGTATCTCTTCCCAATTCGGATTACATGTGAATGTAATAAATAAATCCGGTCGGCCGTAATGACGTACGTAAGTCATCGCATCTTGTATGCATGCATGTTCCGTGCCGTTCCGTATCGACATCTGTCAGTTTTATGACTGAATCTACCAGCATGTTCACCTAATGGTACTTTGTCGGCTTTTATGACGATTTGATAATTGTCATTTTGCAGTCGTGGCGAAACTCTTTTGATCAATTGAATTAGTTGATTGTGATCTTCTAAAAAATTTTCCAATAATATCACAATTGCTCTTTCCTCTGCTTGTTCAATAAAATTATACTGGCACCGAGTCGTCACGCGCTCTTCACAATCGCCCATAAAATAAAAAGGTATCGACATCTGTCAGTTTTATGACTGCCAAATAATAACGGACAAAAAATTAGCGATAAATTAAAATTGCGACTATAATTTGAGATTTAAACTATCCTATCTCTCAAGTGCACATCGAACTGCACATGGTGTTCAAATTTTATTATTAGTCCATTATTTTATTATTAGTCCATTGAGGACAAACATTGTGACACGAGATTTATATATATTAAGATATGTATATTTCAACCCTCAGTTCAAGCTCATTTATAAAAAAAAATAATTAGAACATGTAATTTTAACAATTCACCAAAATCCATAATATTTTATTTTATTCCACATTTTAAGACTGTACGGAAATGATTTATATAAATCGAATTGTGACGACAATCTATGTTTGAAACCTAATGGAAAACATTCGCAGTCATGTTTTTGGCCGCAGAGAGCGAGCGGCGGAATCACTTTGCGTAACTTTTCCGGCCGTTGCTTTTTATTATGTTGCTTGATTTATTGAGCCGGCATGGCATGGTGCGCCGAGTCTCGCGCTGCGCGTCGCTCAATACTATATTACATAATAATTAAAAATATATATTGCCGACTTCAGATTAAACCCTAAGCCGGGAAACTAAGAAATAATATAATAAACTACTTCTTAAACAATTAAAGTACTGATCATCCAAACGTTGAAGTCGGCGCAGAAACATAACGTATGCAGCTTCTGTATAAACCATGCTTTCATCCTCATCGTTTTAGGGTATTTTTTAAAGTGTTTATGTACTAACAATAAAAAGATTATTATATAATTTCTAAGTTTTTGGGATTAGGTTTTTTTTGTTCTTATATATTTTTTTAAGTATTTCGTTGTGTATTGTGTAATAGTATAAATACATAATAACATTACGTTCAGTCGCATGAATCCAAGATACTCTAACGTGCATGAAGAAGTCTCACATCGTAATGATTATTAGATAGAGTTTTATTTATTCATAATGACACACACAATAGAAAGTCACAACACTGAAAAAAAAAGAAAATATTATTATATAGGCAAATTGAATACCTTTTCATTATTGCTGTATTGAAGTAACATGGCCACTCTAACTAGGTTAAAAAAACCTGTTCTAAGAGCGGCCATAAGAAGGTTGCAGAAAAAATAAAATACTTATTACGTACGTGAGACGTTACTAATAACAAAAAGGATCATAGGATAAATATCATAAATGTAAAACATCATACATACAGTAAATCTATTTATTAAATATATAATTCTAATAATTGCGTTATGTATAATTTATATACAAAAAACTAAGCAAAAAGAAAATATATAAAATTACTTATTAGAGTTACAATACATGCTACGTATACATTTATCAAACTGGTCTCAAAGTTTGTGTATTTATTATAACTCAAAATATATTATTTTTTATAGATAAGGCAATGTTAGCTGCCTATTTAGATGACCGCTCTGTTGCTCTCGCACGGCGTCGGTTGGCCGTCTCGCTCTTTCAGACATGTGCATCATTAAGGCCAACATCGTGCTGACTTAGTTTTGTTACTGGTAGGAATGGCTAAGGCACCGTTTCTCCTGGTTTCGCGTCGCGTCAAATCATAACACCTATCGATACTAAATGACAGATCCGTGCCGAACAAATACCCTATTAAGCATCGAGCAACCTGCACAAATTAAGCCTATCGACCGACGACAGGTGCAGATTTTGCCAAGAGAGCCCAGAAACTCCGTTACAACTACTCATTTACAAAAGGCACCAGTTTCTAGGCAACTTTATCTACATTGCGGGACTAGAGGGTGAACTATAAGTGGATTTAAAAGTACAATAGTTCTAAAAAGGACGCGGTATACGGGGGGCAAACCCCCACATCCTCTAACATACATAACATAACATATAACATAAGCATCGAGATGTCCTGAGACTATCAACCACACAACTGATACCCCGTCCGCACTGCAAGTAGAACAGCCCCAATGGCTTTTTGCTACCCCAAGAATCGGGATGGTAAAAAGGATCCAATCCGAAAAATCGGCTGATGTAATTTTACGTGGTGCACTGACGATGCGATGCCACTCCAAGTAGGGTTTGCCTCGCTAAGGCTTGGCGTGATGGCGGTTACGCGAGCTACTACTGTACAGTACACCCTTGCGAATGTCTCAGGAATTTCAAAACGCTCGTTATATCGGTGACGCTTTAATTATTATGCCGTCATTTAACTGATTTATGGGTCTGTCATATTATCCCGAGTCGTTAATCGACGACCGCACCAAGTTAGGCAGCGGAAGAGTTAGGCGGTACTAATGGTGCTAATACTGTCATGCAACGACTGGTGCTTACGAGACTAGCACTAATATGCTACTTTATGTAAGTAATATAGATAAATTATTATAGGTGATTTCTGTCTTACAACTATCAGCCAGAATTTCAGATTCAATTGGAAAATCTGTAATGTCAACCTATTTATGCTTATTATCATCTATGATGATGACTCATAATGTCCTGATTACATATTGTATCTCACGTCCTGATTACGTATTGTATCTCTTGTATTGTATTGTATCTCTTTTACTTCATTTTTTTTTATATTTTATTTTTTTTTATTAAAAAAAAGACATACATTAAATGGGTTCTGCCAAAAACATGATTTTGGCTGCCAGAAACTCAATTTAATGACACGTCTTACGAAATATACGTACTAAATTTACATAATTTTTTAATGAGATAAAAAGAACCAAAACAATTTCAAAAATTAAATAAAATCCAGTTAATAATAAGAACACCATTTCGTAATACCATTCGAATTAGAATGATTTTACGAAACACAAACTTAAAATACGTTTTACCTCCGGCTGCTTTGATTTGACCTATATGTACCTATGTCACACCGTAACTCAAACATAGTCAAATAAAAATAGTTTTTTTGTGAGCGTTTTTAAGAAGTGTTAAGGCATATTGAATCTGTCACATATTTCTCTAAAAATTGTTCTAATTAATTTTTGGTCCATCCTGAAACTGCTTTTGGGCCAGTGATACTGGTAGTAATGATGTGACAAACACGTACTAATTTATATAGCCCTCCTTCCCGACGGCCTGAATAAAGTTTATGTGGCGCTACATTGCCTTATATAAGGGCACAGACTTATTGCACTCTTAGGGCACTCTTTTATTGTATTCTTATGTCCATGCACTGCTAGAGTTACTTAGCATTACAAGCTCAGGTTCGCGGCACTTATATGGTCTAAGTATCGTCTGCTCCGTTTGTAACTTTATTTTCTTTTCATTGGCGTTTGGTGAGCAAAACGTATTTGCAAAATGTTACAAAGTTGTTGGCTAGAAAATAGGTAAATTTTTAAAAGGAATTTTATTGTTATAAATTTTACTAAAACCAAAAAGCATAATTTTTGATATCGAATATCCTTCAAATTCAAATTGTTTTTGTAGGTATTTTATAAAACAGATGATATACCAAAATTAGCATTCTGTTAGCTGCTAAAGAAGTGGCCATGGAACCTCGGCATTTTCAGCAGAGGTGCTCATGCAATTCATTCTTTAGATAGATTATTTTTATTTGTTTATTAATAATGATTTAAGTCTATTAATATTAACATGACACCTGGTTTCTTATAATACCAAACGATGATACTATATGCATGCAATCGCCGTGTTGCAATAGGTACATACAAGTCCAGCCCCTAATATTACCGTGTCACAGAATAATAATATATGTGCTAATAAAATTGCATATAAAATTTGCAATTGTAGTGCAAATGCGCGTCGGATGGACAAACACCGATTTTTGAGTGTTCGGACCATCAATCGCCGATCATCGAAGGAAACCTAATATCCCAATCACCCACTTCAAACACGAAATAATTACTGTTACTAGTTAAATATATTTTGTTAAAAAATAAAGGGATAATCCGAACACAGACAATTTCCTAAAATAAAAGTAAAAGTAAAATATTTCTATTTATTTGATAATATTATCGAAATAATATAGAAATATAAGCAATATTTATTTTGCGTGAAGAAATACTCAATGTTTCAATACTCAATACTTGGGGGTAACTATTAAAATCTTAGGACTTTTATAAACCGTTGTGTATAACAAGTGAGGAAAAAAAAATCTAGATTGAAATAGTACAATGGGTTAATAATATGAGAATGTATTTTTGTCTATGCGCTTCGATGGTATGCGCGAGCGTGATTAAGTCAGAGGTCGATTAAGAGAGGTTTAAATGTGTGTGAGCGATTAAAGTGGAGGGAAGGAGGGATGTTCGTCCATGATTACTGTGGATGCTGTACTGGTAGCGTATTTGTCAGTATTTATAGTAGTTTTTAACATTTAAAATAAATGAAAAGAATACCTATTTATTATACTCCCAGTCCCGTGACCATTTACAAAAACTCAAAGGGTGTTTTTTTTTCACTATTCTAATAGCCTAAAAAATACTTAATAATTAATAGCCAAATTTGATTACTTTTTTTTTTCAAAATAGTGTAAATCACTGCTAAAGTATTCCGTGCGAGGATCACGTGCACCGCCGCAACAAACTAGCTCGACGGCCATCGCAGCTACGCATGACATGATCATTTCATTTCATTAAAATTACACAAAGTTTACAAATTAATTTCTCTAAAGCCACGATTAATTTGGATATACTTTCTTTACAAGTATTAGTGGAAATCGAAAACCAATAATCTATATTTTTATCGTAGCACGGTCGTTGGACACGGTGTATGTTAGGAACTTCTAAACAATTAGGTAAAATTCAGTATAAAAGTTATTATATGATATTTTATTATATTAGCTACAATATTTATATTATTAGAATATTATTTAATTTTATTGACTGATAAATTTGGCAAAATTTAAAATACTTTTTTATAATAAATTTTTAAGATTAGGCATTCTGCAAGCCCACTTGCTATGATGTACTTGCTTGTACTCGTATTCTGAGCATAACAGTATTTTAGTATGTCAATACACGTAGGAAGTAACCAATTTGTCCAGGTGCCACCACATACGGTGTTACCCTCGACAACCGGGAAGGCCTCGCTATAAAATCTGTTATTCGACCCGTACGATGTAGCGGGCAAAGGTTACTGCCAGCTGAGCGAGCAGAAACCTTTGCCCGAGCAACTTTATAAATTATTTCCTAGAAGTCCCTTTGTTTATTTTAAACATAAGCACATGCAAATGCAAACGAGCGTGTCGCCGAGTTTAGTCGAATGAGCGTGTCGCAATTAGATTCATTTACTCTACGGGAAAAACTGCGTAAAGTGTGCTTAAAGAATTTTACTTGAAAAAAACATATTTCTTCAGGCAATAGGCTAAAACAACTAGTTGTTTAGGCTGACTTTACCTTACCAATTCAAAAATGTAATTTTAGAAAATAATTTAATAAAAGGTAATTAAAAACCTATATTGTTTATGTTTTTTTAGTATAATTATTAATTAATTAAAGACTTTTAGTAGTTTTTAAATGAGATTTCCTATTATTAAAACATTTATTAAACCCACATAGCGGCATTCTCCTCTTACTCTGAATGGCTAGTTTTTATCATAAATAGTTTAATTTTATAGAATCGACCTTACCCCAATTTTATCTATTGAGCATCCAAAATCTGACAACGCAACGGTGTCGGTGAGAATATGTGTAACATTTAGCGTGTGTAAAAGCACGCGAGTCCGGTACGGAAATAACGCCCTTAATATAGGTTTTTTAACCTAGTTAGAGTAGCCATGTTACTTCAGAGCAACAATAAATGAGTGGTGTTTAATTTGTCTATATTATATTAATGTAATTCTTTGTTCAATGTTATTATATCATTTATTGTTGTAACTTCTTATTGTACCATATTGAATAAATAAATAAATAAATAACATCTCGCCAATCCAGAGTATAGCTAATATCGCTTACCAATACCGGCCGCACAAAATGGCGGGTATGTTAAATTCGATCATCGACTGGCGGCAAAATTACACTTAAAACGCTTCTACGTAATGAAACTTTTCTACGTTTTTTTCTCATCTGAAATGTTAAACCTGCGTCGCTGATTTTAGTGACACCGGTAACCGGCACACGGCGATTCGAACCTAAGTCCTATAAAACTAAACATTTCTAAGGTTAGCCACTGCCCCTTGAGTGCCTCGTGTGTTGAAGTCATTCGCAAAATTCAAAGCTTGAGTAGATTTAGTACGCCGGCTACTTCAAACCGCAGAATTTCCGACAGCTTGGCGTATGGGAAGCTAAGTCGAATCCCGTTTCACTAATTCAAGTGACGTCTTCATATAATTAGGTTATGCTACGTAACGCTTCGTAGGATCTGTTTAGCTCGGATGAGATTTGAAGAGGAGTTAAAGTTTGAGAGTGCTTCGTGAATACACTAGAATTTATTTAATTTTAACAAAATATTACATTTTAGAAGTTATGAAAACAGTTCGCTCTGATATAATACAATGAGATGTTATCAATGTTGTAACAGGATTCAGGCAGTGGTCTCGTATTGGCCCATTGGCCCTAAACTGTTGGGTTAATCACATGCAAAACATTCTCTAAAAAAGTCAGTGGCTTATTAATAGGTATATGGTCGTGTAAATTTAGGCAAAATTAATTTTATTATAAATATATTTTTTTTAGTAGGTTAAACATTACATAATAGGTATCTTATTTATAATAAAAATATACATATACATTTAACGTTTATATATACACATTTGTATAGATATAAAATATAATCCAGCTTATGTAATAAACCTGTCAAGTCGTAGTTAGTAAGTATGTCATTACATACTTTTACATATTTATGATATTTTTTCTATGTGTTAATTTTCTATGCCAGGAAACAAAGTATAGTAGTGTCAATCGCTTGTAGGAATTTGCTGTATTCCTTATTGCTATTCTAATATAGTCAAAATGTAATATTGTCAAAAATCTAAACCTAAAAAAATAGATATTATTAAACACTTGTGGCTTATGGTCGCTTTCCACAATGACTTATGATCCATTACATTTTATTTTTATATTTCTATTTTTGAAGGGAAACTTCTTTATGCACGTTAGGACGCTGTCCCCTCACTTATCCTGGTCTTTGGGGCGCTGGGAAGGCACCGCTCTAGCAATCGTTACACAAGCAGCTCTTACCCTTATAGCGTGCACAGGACATTCGCTGCGTTTATAGTTACATTTCATAACGTAATAACTACGCGCATTTGTGTTTCAATATATTACATTGTGCATAATATGTTTGTGAATTGCATTTTATGAATCTGTCACTCTTCCTGAATATGAATCTATGAAAACTTCGTAATAATAAATAAAAATATTAATTGAGAATTACCTCACAAGCCTAAACTGTTTCATCTCTCGTGTTTATTTAGATTATGCATTTTTTACAACGTAAAAAAACGCGCTCTTTTTCCTGTCGAATGATGTATGACTTGCTTCCAATAAACATTTACGTCACAAATAATAACCAAGTTTCAGTCCTCTGACAGACTATCAATCGTTCGCTGCTTATAAAAAATGTAACGAAAACATTTTGATGTGCTGTACTTAACTTTTAATGTGTATTCTTGCTTCTCGACGCCTAAATAGATAAAAAAAAATACAGCTAAATAGTTAACGAAAAATAACTGTTATCTGACGCGGTTAGGGTTTAATTTGATAAACTTGACCTGTGTTTTGGTTGAATCCAACCAAAACACAGGTCAAGGTCACAGGTCAAAACAAAAAAAAAAATAAACAAATTAAATTTAAAAGCTGTTTGAGACAAGCTCAAAAAAGTCATACTTTCTTCATACTTTGCGACCTGTGAGTAAGGAAAGTGTTATTATCCGACGCAATTTCAACAGCACTTTAAGAGGAAGGATACAAAATAAATTATTTAAGAGCAATGCATTATTATTTTAAAAAGAAGGATGGAAAATGGTATCACACCTCCTCTACAAACAACGTATGAAAGCTATGTTCCTAAATTTTCATTAGTTTCACAATAAAGTATAAGATAGGTTATATCTAAGCCCAATAAATACCCATAATAAATAAATATTAAAAACAAAAGATAATTAAATACATAGTAGGTATATAAATTACAAAACAGAAAAATAATTTAATTTAAAAATTAATTGATGCATTTAATAAATTAATGTAACTTAACGAAAAGTCTTCGGAAGGTATTGAGTAGCCATCATTTTTTTTTTCTACGTTTAGTCACTGACGATTCTCTTGGATAATCTTTCTTATTTTAACCTAAAGACACTCAACATTAAAACGAACGTTAGGTACAGAGAATCTCGTTCGCACAAAAGATACAGCCTCTGTGAACATTAACGAGAAATTTTATTATTGAGCTTTTTAGAGCGAAACTAATTGACATTATTTTCGCTCAAAGTTGACATTATTGACCGTTAACAAGTGGTGAAACGACTAGGCCTGCACTCGCAAACACACTCATTTCATCCAAAGTTCAAAGGCTCGTTGAACATTGGAATAAAAAAAAAATGCTCTTAAACCTCCCTTATTTTTGGGAAGATCTTATGAAAAAACAAGGAACCCTAAAATATGTGAAATATTAAATTTAACTGTGTTATAATCTATCTGATTAAGCTCTAGGCTAGGATTTTCGACGAAAATGTTGATAGCAAATATCTACTGGCGAGACTGCACTTTGGGTTCGCGTTTCCTCTGCCGGCAAGTTGAGTGGTTCGCCTCACGACTTCAAATTCAATTTCTACGAGCGACTCTTGCACGCGAATACACTCCTGTATATGTGAAACATCCTAGCAAACACGAATGTGATATTCATGTGAATACAATTATGTATATCTTAATATATATAAATCTCGTGTCACAATGTTTGTCCTCAATGGACTCCTAAAACACTTAACCGATTATAATAAAATTTGAACACCATGTGCAGTTCGATGTGCACTTGAGAGATAGGATAGTTTAAATCTCAAATTATAGTCGCAATTTTAATTTATCGCTAATTTTTTGTCCGTTATTATTTGGCAGTCATAAAACTGACAGATGTCGATACCTTTCGACTGGGTTGATGGCGCTAATGTCTGTTATTATTTGACAGTGACAGTTATTCGACGCAAACGTATTAAAAGAGCCCATCAGTTGGCAAAACAAATTGAATCAAGAAATCTAGCTCAAAGAATCAGGACAGCAGGTCATGCACAAGAATCTCAAGAACAGTGTAACGAACGTCTTCAAGAGAATATCATAAGAACAAGAAAATTATTATTTTCAGTCAAATGCCACCGAAAAAATCTAACCTCAACAACGCGAGCGGCAAAGGGACACGACGCAAACGTGTTGAAAGAGCTCAGCAATTACCAGAACAAATCGAACCAAGAAATGCAGCACAAAGAATCAGGACTGCAGAAAGTCGTGCACGAGAATCTCAAGAACAGTGTGACGAACGTCTGCAACAGAATATTACGAGAACAAGAGCGGCACGAAAACGAAACATAGCTACAGTACGAGTACTAGATCGACAAAGGCAACGGATCAGCCGCTCATTAACACGTGCATCATTCGTTCGGCTTGCCTTTGAATATGCACCAGATATTAACTACTCAGCGCATTCAAAAACTGCTATCGGTGGAATGGATATAGTATGTCAATATTGTCAGGCATTGAAATTTCGGAATGAAGCAGCCGGCATGTGCTGCGCATCAGGAAAAGTTGTGCTGTCACCTCTACCCGCTCTGCCGGAGCCTTTATTATCCCTTCTTACTGGCAATTCAGATGATTCCAAATTATTTTTGCGTAAGATACGCAAATTTAATTCTTGCTTCCAAATGACGTCATTTGGGGCAACTAAAATTTGCGATCGTGCATCCGATGGACGTAATTTTGAAACTACATTCAAAATTCAAGGCCAGGTGTACCATAAAATCGGATCACTGATGCCAATGCCTGATAACAATCCGAAATTTCTTCAAATTTATTTTATGGGCGATTGTGAAGAGCGCGTGACGACTCGGTGCCTGTATAATTTTATTGAACAAGCAGAGGAAAGAGCAATTGTGATATTATTGGAAAATTTTTTAGAAGATCACAATCAACTAATTCAATTGATCAAAAGAGTTTCGCCACGACTGCAAAATGACAATTATCAAATCGTCATAAAAGCCGACAAAGTACCATTAGGTGAACATGCTGGTAGATTCAACGCTCCAACTGTTGATGAGGTTGCTGTTATCATGGTTGGTGATCCAGTTGACAAAAGATCTATAAACATTACACGGCGAGACAACACTGTCAGTACGATTTCGGATCTACACCGTTCATATGACGCACTACAATATCCATTGATATTTTGGCAAGGACAAGATGAATATCACCTTAATATCAAACAGTATGATCCAAATACCGGTAAATTTGACAATTACCTATTTACTTTCTTACTGTATGTATAGATTTTAATTTCGTATTGCATTTTATTTTTTATTTTTTTAGGTGATTACAGAAATAATAAAGTTAGCTCAATGAACTACTACGCACACCGAATAATGGTTAGACAACATCAAGACAATTATATCCTTCGATATCGTCAGCTGTTCCATCAATACATTGTTGATATGTATGCTAAGGTCGAAAGCGAACGCTTGCGATTCCTTCGATTCAACCAGGCAAAACTACGATCGGAAGAATATATTCACTTACGAGATGCTGTTGCTGGAAACATCGATGGAAATTTAAATCCCAATGACATCGGTAATGCTTTCATTTTACCTTCAAGCTACATCGGCAGTCCACGGAACATGCAGGAATACATACAAGATGCGATGACATACGTACGTCATTACGGCCGACCGGATTTATTTATTACATTCACATGTAATCCGAATTGGGAAGAGATACAAACTTTACTATTGCCAGGACAACAAGCCATTCATCGTCATGATTTAACTGCACGTGTGTTTAAACAAAAATTGAAATCCTTAATTGATTTTATTGTAAAATATACAATTTTTGGTATCACACGTTGTTGGTTGTATACGATAGAGTGGCAAAAGCGAGGTTTGCCTCATGCCCACATTTTGGTTTGGCTTAAAGATAGAATCCGTCCTGAAGAAATTGATCAAATAATTTCAGCCGAAATTCCAGACCCATTAATTGACCAAGAATTATTTGATATTGTCACCAAACACATGATCCATGGGCCATGCGGTGTTTTCAACATGACGTCACCGTGCATGGAAAATGGAAAATGTAAAAAAAACTTCCCAAAGCCGCATACGAATGACACGATCACGGATATTGATGGTTATCCAATGTATCGCCGCAGAAGTACTGAGAATGGTGGCCACACATTTACAATGCGACTGCCGAACTTTCCAAATCAAGTTGAGTTTGATAATCAGTGGGTGGTACCATACTCACCACTACTTTCAAAAACTTACAAAGCTCATATCAATGTTGAGCTTTGCAGTTCTGTTAAATCAATTAAGTATATTTGTAAATATGTAAACAAAGGCAGTGATTTGGCCATATTTGAAGTAAAAAACATAAATAAAAATGACGAAATAGCACGATACCAAATGGGCAGATACATTAGCAGCAATGAAGCTATTTGGCATATTCTCAGCTTTCCCATCCACGAAAGAGATCCTGCTGTCCAACATCTGGCAATACATCTTGAAAACGGTCAACGTGTATACTTCACTGAAGAAAATGTTCTCCAAAGAGCGTTCGAAGCTCCGAAAACGACTCTAACTGAATTTTTTACATTGTGTCAAAAACCTGATGTTTTTGGCCAATTCGCGAAGACATTGGTGTATGGTGATGTTCCACGTTATTTCACATGGAACAAATCCAGTAAAAAATGGGAGCCACGGAAACAAGGAAAACCACATCCTTCCATTACAGGCATATTCAAAGCTAAGACATTGGGGAGACTTTACACGGTACATCCAAAGCAACGTGAGTGCTTCTATTTACGTTTGTTATTGGTGAATGTTCCCGGACCAACGTCTTTTGAATTTTTACGAACAGCTAATGGTCGAGTATTCAATACATACCAGGATGCATGTCGTGAACTGCAATTGCTAGAAGACGATAACCATTGGGACTTAACGCTTGCTGATGCTGCGTTGACATCAACACCGAATAACATTCGTCAGTTGTTTGCAATTATTTTGACGACATGTTATCCCTCGCAAGCACAAACTTTGTGGGAAAAATATAAAAATTGTATGACAGAAGACATCTTGCACCGAATTAGACAAACAAATCAATGCCAAAACATAGATTATACACCAGAGATGTACAATGAAGCATTGGTCTTGATCGAGGATTTATATGTTCTTATTTCAAATTTACCACTTAATCATTATGGTATGCCATCACCTAATCGTCCAGCCACCGACTTAGTCAATACCGATTTACAACGAGAAAATCAATATGACCATGGAAGTTTAGCAACAATTATCATGAACAGTGAACCATTACTGACAGCAGAACAAAAAATTATTTATGATCGGATTATGCTGGCTGTTGCTGCTGAACAAGGCGGTTTTTTTTTCTTGGATGCACCCGGTGGAACCGGTAAGACATTTTTAATATCGTTGATTCTTGCCAAAATACGGTCGCAACAAAAAATCGCATTAGCATTAGCATCGTCAGGCATTGCGGCTACTTTACTGGATGGTGGGCGAACAGCACATTCAACATTCAAGCTGCCATTGGACGTTCATAATAAACCAGATGCAATGTGTAACATCAAAAAGAATAGTGGAATAGCTGCAGTGTTGCGGAAGAGTTCTATAATAATTTGGGATGAGTGCACAATGGCACACAAATATTCACTTGAAGCATTAAACAGAACTATGCAAGATTTAAACAGCAATAATAAACTTTTCGGTGGTGCTATCTTACTTTTGTCTGGTGATTTCCGGCAGACCTTACCGGTTATACCTCGCTCTACTTTCGCGGATGAGATTAATGCATGTTTGAAACAATCATTCTTATGGCGAAGTGTTGAAACACTTCGATTGACCATAAATATGCGAGTACAATTGCAAAATGATCCATCAGCACTAATATTTTCCGAACAACTACTAGATATTGGGAACGGTAAAATAAAACTGCAACCAAATACGCAATGCATTAAACTACCAGACAATTTTTGCACTGTTGTTCAGGATAAAACTGAATTGATTCAGAGTATTTTCCCGGATATACAGAATAATTATTTGAATCATGAATGGCTTAGTCAACGGGCGATTTTGGCAGCCAAAAACGTTGATGTTGACGAAATTAACTTCCAGATACAACAGTTGTTACCAGGCGATCTGATGTCTTTTAAATCAATCGATACTGTTGTTGATGAAAATGAAAGTGTAAATTTTCCGATTGAATTTTTAAATTCATTAGATATCCCTGGAATGCCACCACATAATCTTCGATTAAAGATTGGTTCACCTATTATTCTCCTCCGTAATTTGAATCCACCTCAATTATGTAACGGTACGCGTTTGGTCATCAAAAAGATCACCGGAAACATTCTTGAAGCAACCATTTTGGCTGGGAAGTTTAAAGGAAAAGTGGTCCTACTGCCACGTATTCCGATGATACCATCAGATTCTACCATACCCTTCAAAAGGCTACAGTTTCCAATTCGTTTGGCTTTCGCCATGTCTATAAATAAATCTCAAGGTCAAACAATGTCCATTTGTGGTTTAGATTTGGAAAATCCATGTTTTTCTCATGGGCAACTATATGTTGCGTGTTCACGTGTTGGGAAACCGTCGGATCTATTTGTGTTAGCTAAAGACAGGTTAACCAAAAACATTGTGCACCGATTGGTGTTAAATTAAATTGAAATTGAAAGTATTTATAATTCAAAAAAAAATATATTAATGTTTAAAAGTTTAAGACTGTCTGCCTTGCCTACCTCATTCATGAGTTTAAGCGTCACATGTTATTTACTGTATTATACTGTAATATGCGATCGTGCATCCGATGGACGTAATTTTGAAAAACTACATTCAAAATTCAAGGCCAGGTGTACCATAAAATCGGATCACTGATGCCAATGCCTGATAACAATCCGAAATTTCTTCAAATTTATTTTATGGGCGATTGTGAAGAGCGCGTGACGACTCGGTGCCTGTATAATTTTATTGAACAAGCAGAGGAAAGAGCAATTGTGATATTATTGGAAAATTTTTTAGAAGATCACAATCAACTAATTCAATTGATCAAAAGAGTTTCGCCACGACTGCAAAATGACAATTATCAAATCGTCATAAAAGCCGACAAAGTACCATTAGGTGAACATGCTGGTAGATTCAACGCTCCAACTGTTGATGAGGTTGCTGTTATCATGGTTGGTGATCCAGTTGACAAAAGATCTATAAACATTACACGACGAGACAACACTGTCAGTACGATTTCGGATCTACACCGTTCATATGACGCACTACAATATCCATTGATATTTTGGCAAGGACAAGATGAATATCACCTTAATATCAAACAGTATGATCCAAATACCGGTAAATTTGACAATTATCTATTTACTTTCTTACTGTATGTATAGATTTTAATTTCGTATTGCATTTTATTTTTTATTTTTTTAGGTGATTACAGAAATAATAAAGTTAGCTCAATGAACTACTACGCACACCGAATAATGGTTAGACAACATCAAGACAATTATATCCTTCGATATCGTCAGCTGTTCCATCAATACATTGTTGATATGTATGCTAAGGTCGAAAGCGAACGCTTGCGATTCCTTCGATTCAACCAGGCAAAACTACGATCGGAAGAATATATTCACTTACGAGATGCTGTTGCTGGAAACATCGATGGAAATTTAAATCCCAATGACATCGGTAATGCTTTCATTTTACCTTCAAGCTACATCGGCAGTCCACGGAACATGCAGGAATACATACAAGATGCGATGACTTACGTACGTCATTACGGCCGACCGGATTTATTTATTACATTCACATGTAATCCGAATTGGGAAGAGATACAAACTTTACTATTGCCAGGACAACAAGCCATTCATCGTCATGATTTAACTGCACGTGTGTTTAAACAAAAATTGAAATCCTTATCCTTAATATAACAAAAACTTTAGCCACAGCAACGCGTGGCCGGGTCAGCTAGTATATATATATATATATCCATTATTTTTATTTTCATCAACTTCATACATAAATCACTCATAAAATCATCTCATTTCACCATCATCCTTCATCGTAATCACAAATCCATTATTTTTATATTTTTTGTTAAAATATCATCCTTTCCTTATTTCATCTAATTAGATGGTTACATAATATTTGACAATATTTTACACTAAAGAGTTAAAAATGCATTTTTATAAAACTCAGCGCTGGGTTTAAACCGACATCCTGCGCTTTCAAGTACCAACCTTTATTATTATTATGCTATACCCATAATACCCATAATAGTCTGGGTTCTTTATCAAATAATTAAAAAAACATTTTCAAAATTTTTCAATATTGTCAAAGATTGTGTTATTTATCTTTTCAGGCGATTTGCCACTATTAAAAAACAATCATCAAATATAAGTCAAATAACTTTACAACTCAATTATACAATTATATATATATATATATATATATATATATATATAGTAAAATAGTAAAATGTATTGTTTAAATACCGTTAATTAGATGATTTCTATGTTAAAATAGATGTTTTCTTTTTATTTTTAACCATAACGATTCATTTTCAGATAAACTACGTTGAACGTAAGTTATTCTTGTAAATATCCATTAAACCATTCACTTCTCATTCATTATACGTCATATTCGTTACATTTTCACACTTTTTTTCATAATTATTGTTTAATTTTTAAATCATTTATTCACTACTTTAATGAAAGTTTGACCGTATTGCATATCGCACAGATAGGTAGGTGAGAGTGAAAGACTTTCATAAAATACAGGCCTGTATTTAAACCAGCGTGCATTACCTCAAGCGATGCAACTATCTGTGCTTTCGGTATTAATTTTTCTTTGAACATTCTGGCTATATATTTTATTTGCAAAAAAATTCAATCCTTAAAATATTAAAAAGCATTCGTATTTTCCAAATGTCAGTACTGTCAAACTTTTATATATGTTAAACTAAAGGTGTTTACCTATTTTAACATAGAAATCATCTTATATATCTTAATCTTAATCTTAATCTTAATAATATATATAGATCTCGTGTCACAATGTTTGTCCTCAATGGACGGCTGAACCACTTAACCGATTATAATAAAATTTGAACACCATGTGCAGTTCGATGTGCACTTGAGAGATAGGATAGTTTAAATCTCAAATTATAGTCGCAATTTTAATTTATCGCTAATTATTTGTCTGTTATTATTTGGCAGTCATAAAACTGACAGATGTCGATACCTTTTTATTTTATGGGCGATTGTGAAGAGCGCGTGACGACTCGGTGCCTGTATAATTTTATTGAACAAGCAGAGGAAAGAGCAATTGTGATATTATTGGAAAATTTTTTAGAAGATCACAATCAACTAATTCAATTGATCAAAAGAGTTTCGCCACGACTGCAAAATGACAATTATCAAATCGTCATATTTTAATTTATTGCTAATTATTTGTCTGATATTATTTGGCAGTCATAAAACTGACAGATGTCGATACCTTTTTATTTTATGGGCGATTGTGAAGAGCGCGTGACGACTCGGTGCCTGTATAATTTTATTGAACAAGCAGAGGAAAGAGCAATTGTGATATTATTGGAAATTTTTTAGAAGATCACAATCAACTAATTCAATTGATCAAAAGAGTTTCGCCACGACTGCAAAATGACAATTATCAAATCGTCATAAAAGCCGACAAAGTACCATTAGGTGAACATGCTGGTAGATTCAACGCTCCAACTGTTGATGAGGTTGCTGTTATCATGGTTGGTGATCCAGTTGACAAAAGATCTATAAACATTACACGGCGAGACAACACTGTCAGTACGATTTCGGATCTACACCGTTCATATGACGCACTACAATATCCATTGATATTTTGGCAAGGACAAGATGAATATCACCTTAATATCAATCAGTATGATCCAAATACCGGTAAATTTGACAATTATCTATTTACTTTCTTACTGTATGTATAGATTTTAATTTCGTATTGCATTTTATTATTTATTTTTTTAGGTGATTACAGAAATAATAAAGTTAGCTCAATGAACTACTACGCACACCGAATAATGGTTAGACAACATCAAGACAATTATATCCTTCGATATCGTCAGCTGTTCCATCAATACATTGTTGATATGTATGCTAAGGTCGAAAGCGAACGCTTGCGATTCCTTCGATTCAACCAGGCAAAACTACGATCGGAAGAATATATTCACTTACGAGATGCTGTTGCTGGAAACATCGATGGAAATTTAAATCCCAATGACATCGGTAATGCTTTCATTTTACCTTCAAGCTACATCGGCAGTCCACGGAACATGCAGGAATACATACAAGATGCGATGACTTACGTACGTCATTACGGCCGACCGGATTTATTTATTACATTCACATGTAATCCGAATTGGGAAGAGATACAAACTTTACTATTGCCAGGACAACAAGCCATTCATCGTCATGATTTAACTGCACGTGTGTTTAAACAAAAATTGAAATCCTTATCCTTAATATAACAAAAACTTTAGCCACAGCAACGCGTGGCCGGGTCAGCTAGTATATATATATATAGATATGATGATAAAATATTTTTAAGCTTTCGTCATTCCGCGTTGTCAGAAAAAATATGATAGATGACGTTTAAAATGCAACCTTCATAAATTCGAAAATCGCATTTTCAACTAAAAAATAAATATATCTAGCCACTACAATTATTAGTTTCGACCCGTTTTTGAAAAATTTAGTTGTTTTTGAAAAGGGAATTAAAATACCACTTGAACAAGCTCACTCAGTTTAAGAACCAAGTCGAGTTTCTTGAGAAGTGCTTATCTACGGGCACACCGCCTACCGGTTTGGTTACTCCAATATATATGGCAGCGATTCCGCCTAATGTTAGGAAGCCATTTTAAATACTTCAGTTCAAAAATACTATTGAGACTACGAGACTTTTATGTTCTCAGTATGAAGTACTAGTAAATATTCATGAAAGTGTCGTCGGACTTATTAATAAACTTTCCATTTTGCGAAATAAAAGATTACCCGATGAAATAAATAGAATCATTAACAAATCTTTGGAGAAATTAAATGCTTCCCCAACACTTTATCTTTTGCCGAAGATTCATAAACATGACACGTCTGGGAAACCGATTGTTGCCTCGTATAACAGCTCGACGGAAAGGTTATCGTCCTTTTTAGATTCTTACCTTCAGCCTTTCATAAAGGCCCTACCTTCTTGCGTTCGTGATACTTACCATTTCCCAGCGAAAATTAATGCCATCGATATCTTGACCTATCTTGGTTTGCTACCGTAGACGTGGTATCGCTTTATGCTAACATTCAGCATAGTGGAGGACTTCACAGTCTCGGTCACTTTTTGTCGTTCCGCCCGTCTTCGGATTTGCCATCTACCGGCTTTTTGTTGCAGCTTGCTAACTTGGTATTGACCCATTCAATTTCAATGAGTTTTATTTACAGACAACGCCAATTTGTTAATGGGCCTTCTCGAGTCTGGGTTCTTTAATACGCAAGCTTTGAATACAAGCTCCATTGACCGGATTCTCCTACGAGATTTAAATGATTTTAGTTCACTATCTTTTACGTCGAGCGTGTCGCGTGAGAAGGCGACGTTTCTTGATGTCAAAATAACTTTGGTTAACCGAACTTTCCATACACATAAGACCAACTAACCACCAACTATATTTGAATTTTGAGGGTTGTTGCCCTCCCCACATCAAACGCTCGATTCCTCATTCTCTTTCTATTCGGGGCTACCGTATTTGCAATAATAATGATAGTATGTCTGCATATATTGACTCCCTTAAATCAGCACTTTTTAAGAGGAATTATCCTGCGTCAATTGTAAATCGGCAAGTTGTATGACTCCGGTATGCGTAGGATCGCGGATAATGACTATTCCTCTACCAAAACGCTTTTACGGAAGCCGCCGATGGTCTCGTATAGACGCCCGCCTGACCTCCGCAACATTTTGTCCAGGACGGCTCCCCCGCCCAGCTGGCCGCGTTGAGCCGTGTTATTCCCGGCTCATACCCGCGTAATCAACCACCATGTAAAACATGCCCCATTGGCAGTCCCTCGACGTTGTTTTCGAGCCCCAATGTTACTGAGTCGTACCGCATAACCACACATGCTGACTGTGCTACTGAAAATTGCATATACTATTTGCAGTGCACTTTTTGCGAAGCGTTTTACATTGGTGAGTTTACGGATCAATAACCACCGATCGTCGGTGGCAAACTCAATTTCCCGCTTGCCTATCCTGAACCATGCGCGGCTACACGTAAAACTCTTTGACGTGCGTTTCCAGGTTAAGGTTATTAGGTAAGTCGTGTTCGAAGACCACACCGGAGATAACAGCTAGGACTGCGGAGCTTGCTCATATATGGATGTTGGGTGCCTGCGAAGGCACAGGTCTCAATATTCAACGGTAAAATTTTTGGTTCTTTATGTATTTGTCTTTTTTTATTTTCTTTCGTTTTTTTGTCATATTTTTTTTGTCATATGTCATATGTTTTCCATTTCAGCCTTCATACATTCATTTCATTTCATTTCAGCATTTCATATTTGGTTATTTATATGTAAAATGTTTTTCGTGTTATTTAGTACGTATATAATTATACTTCTAATATCAAATAATCTCTATAATTATATGTTAATATCTTACCAAATCTTATTACATTTATATTTAATTTAGTGTTTTTTTGGAGTGCCTTGATCCCCTCTCTTAAATCCCCCATCCTACCCACTGGTTTAGCACCGTGTAAAAAGTACAGGACCTCTTTAGAACCTTTATAAATATTATGCTATCCAGCACTATATCAAAAAAATAAAAAAAATCAATATTGTCAAAGATTGTGTCATTTATCTGTTCAGGCTATTTGCCGCTATTAAGAAACAATCATCAAATATAAGTCAAATATATATATATATATATATATATATATATATATATATATATATATATATATATATATAAATATATATATATACAATGTTGTCGCATAGAATGTTTTATGTTCAGACAAATATGTCTATATTTATAGTTGGACTAAAAGAAAAATAAAATACATAATGAGTATACTAATAGAGCTCATGCTAAAGTAGCAAAAAAAATTGCATATTTGAGTAAATTTAGATTATATACATACATACAATATTATTTTTATTTTTATATATATGCATTTCCATATGTGATATATGCGCCTCTTTAAATACGTTGTCATTTATAGTTTTGATTATACCTAAGAAAGTTTGCTTATTGACAGATTATAATGCGTCAGTAATCTACTCAATTGTTTTGATAAGTTTTCTGTTATTGTGTAAGTATATATTTTATTACATAGGTTTAAATTTCGATGGAACCACCTGCAACACTTGCGTCATCAGAAATATGTTAACATTCAGATGGTATATGCATCAAATAATAACTGCGGGCGGCGGGAGTTATTTATTGCTTGCTATGAAATATACCCATAGCTATACTTACCAACTACCTTACGTAAACATTATTAAAATTTATCAACGGTTATTGTCGAAAACAGGCGAAGTAGTCGAGCTAGCTGATTTGTGAGTTAGTTGTTGCTAGGCTATATTTCAATCATATCCGCCAGCCAAATGCAAGCTGCGCGCGCAACATCTAAAATTACCGTTTCGAAGGGTTTAGGAAAATTTGTCGGAAACTAGAGTACTTACCTACTCTCACTAATGCATAAGAATATCTTTTTGTGTTTGCATTGGTGTATAAAATAAAATTACTAATCAAAGTTTTTCATATTTTATGTATACTAAAAAACTATTAGTCTTTTAAGATTATACACTGAAGAAGTTAAACTTATTATACAAAATTTGCAAACACACGAGGTGATAGTCACGCTATGAGGTAATTCTTAATGGGATGGGATATCCACAATTTATTAAATATATATCGACTATTCCACAACATAACGAATATTCTATTAATATATATTGCAATTGGCTTATGATAACTATAGTTCAAAGTAAATGTTTTCGATTCTAATTTATTTAAGTATCAGCGTCAATTTATCCAGCTAATTTAGCTGTGGATAAATTTTGATTATTACTATATTTTATAATTTAAATTTACGATCTGAAATATCCAATAAAATACACAAACATATTATAATCGGAGTTATATTAAAACACAAATGCGAGTACGGTGTTAAGTTATTATTATTATTATATTATTATTTGTTTAAAACATAGTCTTTTATTAAAATGTTATATTTATAGAATGACGCAGAAAAATGTATCTGCAGGATTCTGCCGTTGGGGTGGATTATAAGTAAAAAATACGACCACTTCGTCCATAAACGCACAAAACAGCATAACTACTTACTACTTTTTCAGGAAGTCTAATTATTATTAACTTCCCTGAAATAAAAAATATTTTTATTTATATTAAAACTGCTTGTACTTTGCTATCGTTATTTTTTTCATACATATTCTTTAAAATTATGTTATTTTTATATGTATTTCTATACATTTGTAATATATACATATAATTTATATATTTATAGTGGTAAAACTTATACATTTTTAATATAATTTAAACTTACCATTTTGAATGGTATCTTTTTTAATGCTTTATACTTTTTTGTTCAATCATTTTGGCTGCGGTCATTGATATATATAATCGTACTAGCTGTGCTGTGGCTAAAGTTTTTGTTATATTACATTATAGTAAACAATCTAAGAGGAACAATAAGAGAACATCAGTCACGGAGTCCACTATGCTTTTTCACACAGATGGTATTTGTAAAAAAATATGGTGATCTCCTTATTTGACTTTCTACTACTATAACCCTTTAGTACAATGAAATTATTTACGAACAAAGACGAAAATGTTGATGTTGGTATACAAATTCACTGGATTGAGATTGATTTGAAGGGGAAGTACGTTGAACACAATTAATTAAAATGTTCTTACACTTGATACTAAGCAGAAATCAATAGGTAAAAAATAAAAATTTATCAGATTTATTATTTCCATTTAATTTTATAACAAATATAAGTATATTACAGTATAATACAGTAAATAACATGTGACGCTTAAACTCACGAATGAGGTAGGCAAGGCAGACAGTCTTAAACTTTTAAACATTAATATCTTTTTTTTTGAATTATAAATACTTTCAATTTCAATTTAATTTAACACCAATCGGTGCACAATGTTTTTGGTTAACCTGTCTTTAGCTAACACAAATAGATTCGACGGTTTCCCAACACGTGAACACGCAACATATAGTTGCCCATGAGAAAAACATGGATTTTCCAAATCTAAACCACAAATGGACATTGTTTGACCTTGAGATTTATTTATAGACATGGCGAAAGCTAAACGAATTGGAAACTGTAGCCTTTTGAAGGGTATGGTAGAATCTGATGGTATCATCGGAATACGTGGCAGCAGGACCACTTTTCCTTTAAACTTCCCAGCCAAAATGGTTGCTTCAAGAATGTTTCCGGTGATCTTTTTGATGACCAAACGCGTACCGTTACATAATTGAGGTGGATTCAAATTACGGAGGAGAATAATAGGGGAACCAATCTTTAATCGAAGATTATGTGGTGGCATTCCAGGGATATCTAATGAATTTAAAAATTCAATCGGAAAATTTACACTTTCATTTTCATCAACAACAGTATCGATTGATTTAAAAGACATCAGATCGCCTGGTAACAACTGTTGTATCTGGAAGTTAATTTCGTCAACATCAACGTTTTTGGCTGCCAAAATCGCCCGTTGACTAAGCCATTCATGATTCAAATAATTATTCTGTATATCCGGGAAAATACTCTGAATCAATTCAGTTTTATCCTGAACAACAGTGCAAAAATTGTCTGGTAGTTTAATGCATTGCGTATTTGGTTGCAGTTTTATTTTACCGTTCCCAATATCTAGTAGTTGTTCGGAAAATATTAGTGCTGATGGATCATTTTGCAATTGTACTCGCATATTTATGGTCAATCGAAGTGTTTCAACACTTCGCCATAAGAATGATTGTTTCAAACATGCATTAATCTCATCCGCGAAAGTAGAGCGAGGTATAACCGGTAAGGTCTGCCGGAAATCACCAGACAAAAGTAAGATAGCACCACCGAAAAGTTTATTATTGCTGTTTAAATCTTGCATAGTTCTGTTTAATGCTTCAAGTGAATATTTGTGTGCCATTGTGCACTCATCCCAAATTATTATAGAACTCTTCCGCAACACTGCAGCTATTCCACTATTCTTTTTGATGTTACACATTGCATCTGGTTTATTATGAACGTCCAATGGCAGCTTGAATGTTGAATGTGCTGTTCGCCCACCATCCAGTAAAGTAGCCGCAATGCCTGACGATGCTAATTCTAATGCGATTTTTTGTTGCGACCGTATTTTGGCAAGAATCAACGATATTAAAAATGTCTTACCGGTTCCACCGGGTGCATCCAAGAAAAAAAAACCGCCTTGTTCAGCAGCAACAGCCAGCATAATCCGATCATAAATAATTTTTTGTTCTGCTGTCAGTAATGGTTCTCTGTTCATGATAATTGTTGCTAAACTTCCATGGTCATATTGATTTTCTCGTTGTAAATCGGTATTGACTAAGTCGGTGGCTGGACGATTAGGTGATGGCATACCATAATGATTAAGTGGTAAATTTGAAATAAGAACACATAAATCCTCGATCAAGACCATTGTACATCTCTGGTGTATAATCTATGTTTTGGCATTGATTTGTTTGTCTAATTCGGTGCAAGATGTCTTCTGTCATACAATTTTTATATTTTTCCCACAAAGTTTGTGCTTGCGAGGGATAACATGTCGCCAAAATAATTGCAAACAACTGACGAATGTTATTCGGTGTTGATGTCAACGCAGCATCAGCAAGCGTTAAGTCCCAATGGTTATCGTCTTCTAGCAATTGCAGTTCACGACATGCATCCTGGTATGTATTGAATACTCGACCATTAGCTGTTCATAAAAATTCAAAAGACGTTGGTCCGGGAACATTCACCAATAACAAACGTAAATAGAAGCACTCACGTTGCTTTGGATGTACCGTGTAAAGTCTCCCCAATGTCTTAGCTTTGAATATGCCTGTAATGGAAGGATGTGGTTTTCCTTGTTTCCGTGGCTCCCATTTTTTACTGGATTTGTTCCATGTGAAATAACGTGGAACATCACCATACACCAATGTCTTCGCGAATTGGCCAAAAACATCAGGTTTTTGACACAATGTAAAAAATTCAGTTAGAGTCGTTTTCGGAGCTTCGAACGCTCTTTGGAGAACATTTTCTTCAGTGAAGTATACACGTTGACCGTTTTCAAGATGTATTGCCAGATGTTGGACAGCAGGATCTCTTTCGTGGATGGGAAAGCTGAGAATATGCCAAATAGCTTCATTGCTGCTAATGTATCTGCCCATTTGGTATCGTGCTATTTCGTCATTTTTATTTATGTTTTTTACTTCAAATATGGCCAAATCACTGCCTTTGTTTACATATTTACAAATATACTTAATTGATTTAACAGAACTGCAAAGCTCAACATTGATATGAGCTTTGTAAGTTTTTGAAAGTAGTGGTGAGTATGGTACCACCCACTGATTATCAAACTCAACTTGATTTGGAAAGTTCGGCAGTCGCATTGTAAATGTGTGGCCACCATTCTCAGTACTTCTGCGGCGATACATTGGATAACCATCAATATCCGTGATCGTGTCATTCGTATGCGGCTTTGGGAAGTTTTTTTACATTTTCCATTTTCCATGCACGGTGACGTCATGTTGAAAACACCGCATGGCCCATGGATCATGTGTTTGGTGACAATATCAAATAATTCTTGATCAATTAATGGGTCTGGAATTTCGGCTGAAATTATTTGATCGATTTCTTCAGGACGGATTCTATCTTTAAGCCAAACCAAAATGTGGGCATGAGGCAAACCTCGCTTTTGCCACTCTATCGTATACAGCCAACAACGTGTGATACCAAAAATTGTATATTTAACAATAAAATCAATTAAGGATTTCAATTTTTGTTTAAACACACGTGCAGTTAAATCATGACGATGAATGGCTTGTTGTCCTGGCAATAGTAAAGTTTGTATCTCTTCCCAATTCGGATTACATGTGAATGTAATAAATAAATCCGGTCGGCCGTAATGACGTACGTAAGTCATCGCATCTTGTATGTATTCCTGCATGTTCCGTGGACTGCCGATGTAGCTTGAAGGTAAAATGAAAGCATTACCGATGTCATTGGGATTTAAATTTCCATCGATGTTTCCAGCAACAGCATCTCGTAAGTGAATATATTCTTCCGATCGTAGTTTTGCCTGGTTGAATCGAAGGAATCGCAAGCGTTCGCTTTCGACCTTAGCATACATATCAACAATGTATTGATGGAACAGCTGACGATATCGAAGGATATAATTGTCTTGATGTTGTCTAACCATTATTCGGTGTGCGTAGTAGTTCATTGAGCTAACTTTATTATTTCTGTAATCACCTAAAAAAATAAAAAATAAAATGCAATACGAAATTAAAATCTATACATACAGTAAGAAAGTAAATAGATAATTGTCAAATTTACCGGTATTTGGATCATACTGTTTGATATTAAGGTGATATTCATCTTGTCCTTGCCAAAATATCAATGGATATTGTAGTGCGTCATATGAACGGTGTAGATCCGAAATCGTACTGACAGTGTTGTCTCGCCGTGTAATGTTTATAGATCTTTTGTCAACTGGATCACCAACCATGATAACAGCAACCTCATCAACAGTTGGAGCGTTGAATCTACCAGCATGTTCACCTAATGGTACTTTGTCGGCTTTTATGACGATTTGATAATTGTCATTTTGCAGTCGTGGCGAAACTCTTTTGATCAATTGAATTAGTTGATTGTGATCTTCTAAAAAATTTCCAATAATATCACAATTGCTCTTTCCTCTGCTTGTTCAATAAAATTATACAGGCACCGAGTCGTCACGCGCTCTTCACAATCGCCCATAAAATAAAAAGGTATCGACATCTGTCAGTTTTATGACTGCCAAATAATATCAGACAAATAATTAGCAATAAATTAAAATATGACGATTTGATAATTGTCATTTTGCAGTCGTGGCGAAACTCTTTTGATCAATTGAATTAGTTGATTGTGATCTTCTAAAAAATTTTCCAATAATATCACAATTGCTCTTTCCTCTGCTTGTTCAATAAAATTATACAGGCACCGAGTCGTCACGCGCTCTTCCCAATCGCCCATAAAATAAAAAGGTATCGACATCTGTCAGTTTTATGACTGCCAAATAATAACGGACAAAAAATTAGCGATAAATTAAAATTGCGACTATAATTTGAGATTTAAACTATCCTATCTCTCAAGTGCACATCGAACTGCACATGGTGTGCAAATTTTATTATAATCGGTTAAGTGGTTTAGGAGTCCATTGAGGACAAACATTGTGACACGAGATTTATATATATTAAGATGTAAAAAGATTGCTGCGGTAGGCAGAGTTATGAAGTGCTACGAAAAAATGTTTACTTGTGCTTAGGATATAATTTAAAGTGAATGCCACACGAGATGTGAATATTGCTAGGAATTTCGCCGAAACCTCAAGCATGCGATGGGTTACAGGTGAGGTACAGCTGACTATGCGACCTGGCCTTGCAACTGCTGCAAGTCGGCCGCGGAAATTACTTCGGAGATAAGCCGTTCGCTCCATTATTCACTTAGCAATTAAATCTGCGACTGAGCTGAACGCCCGCAGTTGCACGGCTGAAATTGCTGTCGAGATAATTTCTCATTTATAAGTTATCGTTTGGAATGCAAACAACATGCATCCACTTCTATCTCGCACCGTTTGTACCCTAGGAAATGTCAATAAATACATAAAGAAAGACTTGCAAAGATTAAAAAAAAAAAAAAATGCATTCTTAAATAGCGTCAATCTCAACAAAGTTTTAAATATTTTTGTACATAGGCGTAAGCTTTAATTGGCTTTATTATTAACCCACTAGAAAATGTGTATACTATTATTACGCTGTAATAAACTTGTTAATAAATAAATAAATAAATAAATTTAACAAGCATTGATGAAAAATCCAGTTGGCTAGTACAAATCTAAATACATAAATGAACATGAGTTACATAAAAGATAAGAAATATGAAATTTTGTGATTCCTACATTGATAAAATTTGCCTAAATTAGCCAGTTATTAATATAAATATTATAATGCGGGGGATGATCATAGGCGGTAATAGAATAGGTCAGATAAGTTGAGTTTTCGCACAAGCGAGGATGCGCCTATCCTTATATTCAGACGGAAACGCCTAACGCTTAGTCATCGGTTTATTATTGAAATTAGCCCTGATAGGCCAGAAAAACCGACATATGATGGCCCGTAGGCGCCAAACGGCACCTGCATAAGCATTAAAAATAATGTAATTTTTATTCTCTTCTTATTTTATGATTGAATAAAACGAAATGATTGACCACTCCAAAGTAGATTAGTACAATTAATAATATTATTATCGTATTTAATGGTTCATTTTTATTAAACATATGATTTTATTTTTACTAGTGGCCGCTAGTGGTCGAAATTCGACCATAATTCATTAAATTTGTAAGTTTAAGCGTTATTAAGTTTCTTATTCCTCTATAATCATTGCATACATATTTATTTTTGTTCGTATTTGTATATTTATTATTACGTTAGCTGCGAGCGTGTACAAATACGTCATTAGCGTATGTTGTTTACCTTAATTCATATGAAAATTAAAATTTAATGTTGGTAACACTTAAAAAAAAACCACAAGTACAAAATGCTGAATTGTATTTACGAATGTTTTCAAAATGGTTTTTTGACGTTCTTCTTAGTGAAGGCTATCCTTTCATCTAGAGTGACTTCATATTTAAAATGTTTCGCATTGCAAATCTGTATTGTAAATGCATTAATCCACAATCAAAAGTATTAAAATTTCTCGGCATGACATTCAAGTACGCATTTAAAAGTATCCATCAAAATAATTTAATAATTTTGTATACTATTTACACTATTTCAATTTCCATTTCGTGTATTATCTTTCCGATTTTCAGGCGAATATAAAAATATACTCTTCCTTCTCTAAAAAACCTTCTTCTTTGTCTATCACTCCGACCAGCCGTCAGTATTCTTTGTCGAGTCATATGGGAATGTAATAAAACAAAATTATATTAATGAAATTAAATAATGTAACGTGTAAAATGAAATTACTGACGAAGATTAGACATGGTTTAATTTAAATAATAAAATATACTCACTTTTTTGCAACTTATTAATTACGCTATTTTGCCTATATTGAAATTGACAGACTATTGAAAACAAAATTTGAAATCACACGAAATTCACATATCTATTAGTAGTATGGACAAACATTTTTTATTTTATTAAATTTAATGTATTTGTAACACACATTATGGAAAAAAAATAGCTTTCTGCACTCCTTCTCCATATAAACTTTAAATATGCCAAAACTCAGACTCCTTTGTGAGCGCAATATGTTTAAAAAGTGGTACAAAGTGTTCTCTTCTCGTATATATAGATAAATTTATGTACAATATAATAAAGGAAAGGAAGTAATGTTTATTCATTATCTGTGAATGGTAAAAAAAATAAAATAATATCTTTATTGAACCCTAACTTTAAAAATCAGCCTAGTGAAGGGATAATTACAGGGTAGTAAACCTGTAAAATATAAAATAATAAAGAACTTTTACACATCAATATAGTTATCACATATTTAGGTGTCATACCCATCCAGGCCATTAATTAATGTTTTTAGTCAGAGTGGTCTAATTAAAGTAGGCTAAGTTTGCCTTTAATCAAGTCTTGTTTGGCGAACGTGTAGTTAATTCATCAACAAGAACGCCGCCATAGCGTTTGTCATCAACAGAGCGAGCAGCGCGAAGGCGCGATCGTCTGGCCTACTTAATTTGGACTAAGTCAGTTTCGGCTTCCAAAGCCAATCCGACAATCCGACATTACAACACATGCACTGTACACTGCAACTGGGTACTTATTATTTGACTGCATTGCCGCGTCGTGGTTGCTAAATATACACTAGGGCCACACTTTATTTCTATTATTTTCCTTTAAATTCAAAATATTTGAAATATTATGAAAGACGTAAAGCAACGATTAATTTATAATATCTAAACTCCTAAATGTCATTTTTGATGATAGAGAACATTTTTGGAACAATTAGCACTAATGCTAAATTTCATCAAATATACAAACGTAAACAAATATATAAATAATGATAACAATAAATATAAGGATAAAATATTTGAGTTTAATGGGAACTGAGAATAAGTGTACAGTATATAAAACAAAGTCGGGTTAGTTACACCATATATAAGTCAAGAACGGTTGGATCGATTTTTATGATCTTTGATTTGTTGGATTTGTCCCCGCCCTGAATAGCAAAATATCGGAATAATCAAAAAAAAAAATATAAAGAAAATTAATTTTCTCATACATTTTGTATGGAAAGGCTTTGTATTCTGTGCAATCTATTTTAAACGTTAAGTTGCCTTCACTTTGTGAGATTATCACATTTATACGCACATCGATAATAGCTTCATTATGTAATTTATTTTGATTTTTGCACATTTATTGAACTTAATTCATTTTGAGTATTCTAAATAAACTAAACTAAATTTAAGTTAATATAACATTTATTGAATCTGAGGCGGTACGAAGTTCTTCGGGTAAGCTTGTATTTTATAGATACACATAGCACATATTTTGAAGAAAGAAAATGAATTATTCCCACGTAGAAATATTTGTTTTTTTATTATTTATTTTGAAAGAAAAAGAAATGAATCCATGTTACATTCTATCAAACTTATACGTTTTTCTCAACAACTAGGAGACGTAGGAATTTAAAATTAGGCATAATGTGACGCGCATTCATTTCGACAGTCAAAGATTAGAAAATTGTTTGTAAAAATTCATTTTTTTATTATACAACGCACCCAATAACCCCACCATACAATTATACATATTTCATATATATAGGAAGTTCGATTACTCAATAATGTACGGTCGGGTCGATTCAGCGGCGTCGGCGCGACGGCAGCATTAGCACAGAACAAATAATAGTTGCGCTAGGTAGAAGTGCTCCGTCCCACGCTGCGCAGTGGGCGCAGTAATTTGCAGGCGACGACGCGACGCAACGCAGCCGTCCGTCTGCCTGCCTCTCGGATGTCTGCTTATGCCGCTCGATGCCATTGTCATGGTAATCGTTACGGTGTTTGCAACGATTCGAGAACGCTTTTAATTATCGACTCCCGCTCTCCGTCGAGCTCGCGTCTTCTTTCGAAATGGGCACTTGAAAGGAAAGGCAAGGAAAACACAATCGCTTTGAACCGTGGAAACATTTTAATGAGGTGCTCTCAACTGAGCTGCACTACTACAAAGATTCAAATTCGCAACTATAACAATAAAACCCACGATACTCCTAAAAACCTTTACCATAATAATGTCATGAGCATACGAGAGTTATCAAGTGCATGCATACTGATTTTAGTATAGCATTTGATAAAGTCAGCCCAACATACATGGCGCCGCTTTATTAAGCAACTTAATTATCGCGAACACGTTCAGTACGACAACTACGAGGACTCATTATCCCATCACAACTTACTGAGCCTAGAGAACCGAAGGGCAATCAATGACATGACCTTATTGCACAACGTGCTACATAACCAGATAGATAGCTTCTATTTGCTAAGCAATTTGCGCTTGTGGGTTCCGTCATGTCTAACTCGAAATAGTGAATTATTTTTTGTGCCTAAGTGCAATGCGAATTACGCAACGAATTCAGTTACAAACCGCATTGGTACAACATATAACCACAATTTCAGCGAAAAACTGTTGATATTCAGTCATCGCTTTTAAAAGGAGCGTTTTGTTTAGAAGGTGGACCTCTTTTATCACGGTCTCTTGATCGTATTCGAAAAAAAAACGATATAAAAGCCGTTATTTAAAATGCACCTAAATACTACGAACATAACGTGTCATCTGCGAATGGGAGAGCTATTGACCTAATTAATTCTGTTTCGGCTGAGCTTAAATATATTCAGCTGTCTGTTAAGTGTGTTGCGAAATTAGGCACGATTAAGAATTCCATATACGGACCGAAAACCAAACTTGTTATGTCAATTGGCCCCGTTTTTAGCAACGTCAAAATATAAAAATAAAACAGTTTGCACGGCGCAAGGGTTAAACACGCCGTTTCAGCGGTCGTTGTGCCAATGTTTGCACGTGACGTTGATTGCAGATCTCACAACGATGAGATCATCAATCATGCTATTCTCTCTCCCTCTCTTTACTATTACCTATAGCTTACAAACTATTTATTCCATCAGTGCTAACATAAATAACCACTTTAATAATAATTACTACTTTATATAGCTTTTACTATTCGAGTATATCGTATACTTATCTTTTGTTTTCGTATAGTATACAAATAAATATGGTGAAATATGGTGGTATACACAAAAATATTACCAGGTATTTGCGGAATTATTTAATGAATGCTAGGTGTACTCTGTATACGTATATAATATTCATAATCTATATATATTTTAAGAACATTGTTCCAAATTTTTTATGCTAATGTTAATATGTAAAATGTCCGAAATCCATAATTGGTTTTGTACACTAGTAATAAGTTTTGTTTGTAATTATAAAAATTAATACTGATGGATTTTTCAATAAAGAATAAATAAATAAATAAAATAAACTTTTCCATGAGTCTACATTGATCTAAATCTAAGCGCAGAACGGTATTGCGTGCAAATGGCGTATAACTATTCTAACTATTGTTTCTAGCAGTACAACTGCATTTAGGCCGTTATTTTAATTTATCTCAAAGTAATTTACATTAAAAACTTATTAAGAAGCATGGGACATATTTTTATTTAAGAAAAATATTGCTCAAGAGCGAGTCGGGTTCGCGCAATCAGGAATCCGTAACAAAACTTTATCAGCATACAGTCGATCGACCGAAGTTAAGCATCTAAATCTAATTCAAAAATAGCCGTAATAGTCGATGTAATAAAATTGTTGTGCGTGGCTCACAAATATGCGCTAGCTCCAAAAGTATTTATTTAAATTATAATGGACTAATTTAATTTACACTAAATGCGGTATTTACGATAATTACTTTAATATGTATAAATATTGTGCTATTCAAGTCTTCGCAGTGAACAACAATTTTTAATCGAAATATAAAAGACAAAAAATGGTTACTATGCGTCAACCTTATAAGATACTTATATGATTTTTTATAGACCTTTTTAGGACTATAATTCTCTACTACAATAATTTTGTGTATTACAGTCAATGTAAGCTATTTAAGCGCCTGAAAAGCGGCTTTCCGACTTTTACTTTTTCATATAACATTAATAAGTTTCCATACCTGGAAAGAGATTGGAAAAAATACCGGCATTTTTTTAAATCTATGACTTAATACCTAATTACGCTAATAATGTCGAAATGTCAGCTTTAAATAACCAATTCGCCAAAAAAATACATAATAATATTTTTTGAATCCTTAAAAGTAGACCTTACAAACAGAATATAAAAGACTAAACTTTTTATTTTGAGAAGGCCAAATAAAAAATAAATTGAAGCATTTCGGATACCAAACACCGTGGAGAGGGGTGGTACTCGCGCCAATCAAGGCCTTTGTCGATGGTCAAAACGGCCAATGTTTGTCATTCGGTCGCGCCTTGATTAGCTACCAGTGCTCAGTTGTGTCGCATCTCTGCGGCGTGCCTCAGTCTCCCGTCAAGCGTCGCACGTTGACTCGCATCACATGCGTCAGCGAGGCGAACAATAGCTCTGGTCTTCCAAAATGCCTAGACTTGATGGCCACTGGCCACTGGACACTCCCAATCATGAAGCTAGCAAACTGCCCATTAGATGGTGTCCCGTTGATTTCATAACCTAATCAATTATATTATTACGCAATAACATTTTTTGACATACGAAACTGGAATACGGTCAATATGATAGTTAGAACACACACAAATACACATTGACAAAATTAAATTTGAAATCTATAAAAAAATGTAAAGAATAAGTGTCATGTAGAGAAAAAATATAAAAAAATATTCTATCAACGCGTTACCGCTTTAAGTTAAATGGGTGATCACGGTGATATATTTTCATTTTGGTAGGTACGTATTTGTGGGGCAGAATTAATCACATCATATCTGGGCAATCAGCATATCTATATATGCTGTTTTGAAATCAGTCTTTTGGTGAAATGGGTGAATCTTAATTTTCTATCACCAAATTGTTTGGCTTTTAGGTATATTTTTTTTACATCCAGCGCTGTTTGATGACAGAACTGTATGTATTTTCAATTAAAAGGGTAAACTGACTTATCCCTAAAACCTTATCCCTCCCACCCTATTTCCGAATAATTTATGTCTACGAATGTCAACTTATATACAAATTATTGAGTTTTTTTTTTTATATTTAAGAGGCAGCCAAAGCGTTTGCGTTTTATTGTTTCAACCTATCTATCCTCGATACGTCGAAATCTCAGCATAAATACCACGCCAGAAGTTTGAAATATGCAACGAAGTGTGCCTTTCGACAGAGCCTCAAACGAAATTAATCAAAAACACCTGCGGGTGCCAATTCTCACACGCATATGAAGACTCCAGTCCGTATGTGCGATTACAATGATTAATAACCCATCGAGTCCGCTATTCACAACTTACGAATTTCGCTCGCTCATATTTTCAGTTGTGTGCGTTATAAATGTTAATAGTTAATACTTTCACAATTGCATTAATAAATAATATAATAAACCATAATAATAACATAACAACAATATAACAACATAATATAGGTTGTTTTTTTTTTAGAGGCGTGGTTTTCAATCTGGCACTACTTATTTCGTAGTTGGTGTTTTTGACAGCTGTCACTTGATTTATGCTCAGTTTGGTTTGCCATTTCATAATGAATAGACTTACCCCTGAACAACGTTTGCAAATAGTGCAAATTTAGAAAAAATCACTCAATTTTTTTTTTAAATCACTCTAAAATAAAGGAAAAATAGCGTCGTGGGCCTGTGGCGTGGCCTCCAAGATCGTGCGATTTAACACCGCTGGACTATTTTTTGTGGGTTTATGTGAAGTCGCTTGTCTACGCAGATAAGCCGGACACGATTAACGCATTGGAAGAGAATATTCGGCGCGTTATTACTGACATACGGCCCAACTTGCTGCAAAAAGTGGTTGAAAATCGGGCCTCTCGGCTGGAATTTGTTCGAGTCAGCCGCGGCGGCCACTTACCCGAAATCATTTTTAAAACATAATGGCAAACCCTTATCTTTATAATAAAACTAAATTCTTAGCCATAACATCAAATTATATGCGTTTTATCTCTTCTTGAAAACCACGCCTCTAAAATCATCACCCTATATAATTTAAACCATGAAGGTCTATTATGTAAATAAAGTTTTTCCATCATATATTTTTATTTTTAAATAATTGCTATGACCTAGGTCATATGCAATTATTTTGGGCCCTATCAACTAGACCAAATGTACCTGTCCTGGAGTCAGGAGAGATGGTGGTAATGAAGCGTTAAAAATGGTATGACCTTGTGCGGATTCGAACCCGCGACCTTTGGGTCAATAGGCCAACGCCTCAATTACCACCACGATAAAACAATATAAGGCATAACAATTTTTTCTGAGGAAAGTAAAATAAATAAAGTTAATAAGGTATAAAATATTTTAGATGACTTAGTTCAATCCTCAAAAAAAACTGTCTTGGTCTTTTTTCAATTTTTTAGTCATGTTCTAACAAGAAAAACACATTCTAGTTAAGATTTTTTTTAGTAAGTCTATCTATTTATAGTAAAGTAACAGACCACTATAAATAAAAAGAAGGAATGCGTGCTTCCAATTAAGTATTATAAAACATTTTATTATAAAATAAAAATGAGAAAAAAAAAACACACTGTAAAAAGTAAGGAATATAAAACGCATAAATACATGACATGAAAAACTATAGTTATCTACTTAATTTGTACAACAGATATCTATCCATCAGGTCCTTATTACGTAGAAGTCGGCGAAGAAACATACGGTAAGAATGTAAAATTTATTTTTGAATTTTAGTACCTAGATCAGTTTTTATTTGATTAGTTTATAATTGTTTCGTAGTTTTGTAATATTTCATATCTTTTAGGTTGCATGTGTTATTAACAAAGTATTTCTTATAATAATAATTACAATAACCATTAACGCTTTCGTTTTAAAATATCAAAGTGGTGTGTTTGTCTCAAGTACTATTGTCCCCGCTTCCTCCTGCCTTCCCCTTTTCCTCCTCCTTTCATGGACGTGTTATTATTATCATGGGAAGATTTTTTTCATAGCTGCGACAGGAAAGATGAGCGGGACCTGCCTATTATTAATGGCAAAACACAAATTTCTAGCAAAGACAAAGCGGTCATTATAAATCACGCCGGTCTGCCACGATGGGGAGCGAGATAAACGCCCTCTGCCCCCCCCCCCCCCCCCCGGATCCCCCCTCAGCCCTAACCGCCCGCAAGCGACCCAGCTGAAAAACACATTTCTTGTTCCCGCGGCGGCGAGCGGAAGAAAATGCGAAAATAATTCAGCGAAAATGGCGCTTGACAAACAGATAGATCTACGAGATAGACACTTGACACTGTTGTCGTGCCGAGAAGTGCCACCGTGGTCGGGGAATGTGCCGATTGCAATTATTGATAAACTCTTTGAAAACTATTTAAAGCCTAATTGAAGTAGAGCGTAAAGAATACTGTATTTTTTAATATTATGTAATAATATTTTATTTTAGATGGTGTTAATTCCTCAATTAACGGATCCGGCTCGAACTCTCGAAGTGACCAAATAGCTGTTCTGAATCTTTGGCCACTCGGCCTGTGAGGTTAAGACGACAGATATACGAAGAGCCCGTCGTACTGCCGTACTGCCGCCCGATCTACGACGACACAGAGATTTGTAGACCCAAGCCTATAAACTCGACCCTCGACGCAGTCAATTTAAACTTGCAATTCGAATATAAACTTCTTTATTGTGGACTGTATTACCATGATTCGAAGAGTAAGTGGGTACAAAGATACGAATCAACGGGCAGCATCTCGGCGCTGCGTAAACTATGGAAATGCACCCAGAATGCTATAATACATCGCCTTTTATTCATAAAGCTAAAAAATCCCCGCGAATACGGGACTTTACCTTAAGCTAGCTATATAATTTTCAAGATTTTTATTAATAATTTTAGAATCAAACATTAATGATTTTCCTTTAAGATGTATTAACTTAATATCTATCTTAAATATTTCAGTATTGCATGTAACATTATAAGAATACATTATTTATTAAATATCCTAAATAAAAGTATAAAACTTACGTATTCTAGGATTCTGTAAGTTCTCAAGCGATTATACGCCAATATTTTAACTAATTATAATTATTCTATAAAAATAACATAGCTTCTATTAAAGATAAAAACCCGATTATAATAAAAAGAAACAATATAAATTATGTCACATATACTACAATACAATATACTACAAATGATATTATATTATAATTAAATTATATTATATGATTACATATAAATATACTTAAACTCGTACTACGTATAGGTATATTATATTATATAAATGATACAATCTTTGACAATTTTGAAAAATCCAATTTCCTTTACAACTCAATTATACAATTATATAAATAATACGCACACTAATCATGTGCGTTAAATTATTACATTTTTACATATCCATTATTTTTATTTTTAGTTTTTTATTATTTTTATTTGACAATATAGAAAAATTCAAGCTCTTTACAACTCAATTATACAATTTAATAAATAATACGCACACTAATCATGTGCGTTGACATTTTACATTTTTACATATCCATTATTTTTATTTTCATTAACTTCATACATAAGTCACTCATAAAATCATCTAAACTCACTATAATTGTCCATGTTAATCACATACTCATTCTTGTATGCATTATTTTTATATTTTTTGTTAGAATATCATCTTTTTTAATTTCTTTTAATTAGATGGTTAGATATTATTTTTGACAATATTTTACACTATAGCAAATAAAAGAGTAAGATGATCACCCACTAGATGTCATATTTCAATAGATTTGCACGTCATTAAAAAGTACCTAATGATTAAATCTTATAGAGCGTTCGTCTTTAGGCTAGTAAATCCCCCGGATAATCAGAAAATTGGGAAATTAGGAAATTCTGTTAAAATAACAAATGAAACATGTTGCAATACATACACATTCAGTATACAATTTACAGTAGAAACCATGTCATATAAAGACATTGTATATACTGAATGTCGCATATGGTGCGTTTCTGCGCTGATTTTAATGTTTCGGTGGATCATTTTTTTATTGTTTACTAATAATGAGAGATTGTGTTTATTTTCTTAGTATTTTGATTTTAAATTAATTTTTGGGAGTTGGTTATTTTTTATGTTTTCGATTTAGTTTTTTAGTTTCGGTTTTTTAAGTTTTAATGTTTTCAAATTAGTATAAACTAAATCTAAAATAGTTCGAAGGGTAGCCTTGAAGGATCAGCGGAATGTCTTCGGCTGTAAGGTCAGTTAACGGGTACTAACTCTTTCTTAAGGATCCATCGGATCTGTCGTAGAACATTATATTAGGTTGATTTTTGTATGATATAACGGCGCTGGTTAACGTGTTTTAAGGATACGGTAATTCGAAGGACACTAATAGTAAGTGACTTTTAACCAACATTATCAAATAAGAGAGTGTAGTGCTTAGAAATACGTTAGTGTTTATACGTAAGTACCTCTAAATTAGTAGTAAATTCATATAATATAAGGAAAATGTAATGTTATGTAGGTCGCACCTATATATTGCCATTGTAAAATACAATAAATACACATAGTTGGAATATCTCCCTTTTTTTAAGATCACAATATTTAATATAGAGGGGACTGAGTTACCTCATTATCTTTATAATATACAAAACCCTATAAAATATACAAATAAATAAGATGTGTTTGGAAGTTTAAGCATTTGTTTATATTTTGTTTACAGATGTTAGGAAACGCACATATCAAACGTTAAGTCTCTTCACAAATAGGTCGCATCAATGGAAATAAACTGCTCATATCGTATTGATCAATTTGTTAGTATCCCAAGCCAAATTGAAATTTAGATCGAACTGTCTGGGGCATGGCCTCGTTTTTTGATCAAAACATTTAGCCATGAGATCAGCATAATTTGGAACGATATCTAAAAACAGTGCTTTAAAAGAAAAACAGTTTAAGCATATTACACCATACATGCGCAATAGTATCATAAATAACTATTTAATAAGTACTATACTTTTTGTTTTATTTTTAAAGAATAGGTTTTTGGATATTTTGTGTGATTAATAAAATTCCAATGATTTTGGTTTAAATTTATTTATATTTTTTGGAATAAATATATAATTGATATATTTATTTTAATCTGAACGATATTATATGTAATAAACAAAAAATATCTATCACACTCAAATATGATTTATTTTATTCAGTTATATTTGATATATAACTAGACGACGCAAAATCTGTCCTGTATTTAAACAGTACCTACACATCTTTCTTTTATTAGTCTAACTGCAAAATGTTTGTTTAAAGTGTGTAATCGTAATGAATGAAGTTATATTAAAAATAAAAAATATTACGCTCACTATTCGCACGATTTTAAATTTAAACAAAAAAAAACTTGAAATACACCAATTCAAGCTTTGATTATTTGTATACAAAATCTATAACTATTTAAACAAAAAAAAAACTGTCCTAATACAGAACTAAATTATAATTTTGTCCGTGGTTCATTGCATTGGTATAATATTTTGACAGCGTAGTCTGAGAGGAAGATGCCGTTAATGACGCCTCTAGGGCCTAGATGTGAGACGTCAGGTTCTGGTTAAATAATTTACTACTACTAAACAATGTTTAGAAGCAGTTGATATCATATGATACCGGGTCTCATAACCATTCTTGTTTAGATATCTTTCAATGTGCCTGGATTTCCTCACGTCATCAAAGATTGTTTTACTGGAGAAACGTAATTAACGCAGATGCGTCTCATATTGAATCTTCCACTAAATAGAGTTAAAAAGCTTCTATTTTTAGAATTACCGAAAGCTTCTTTTATCAACAAATGGTGCGTTCTTCGTGGATCATGCAAGATAAATTTGAATGTCATCAAATATTAATTACATATATTTTTGGTCAGTATATTCTCTGTGACATAGCATTTATCACCTACTATGAAACTATATCAGTTTAATTTTTATGACAACGTCCAATTATTTTTATTTTTATATTAAACTATTTTTATGTTATTGTATCTGATCAGCCTCCGCGATGTGATCTAAACGGCTATGGTTGTTTTTCAAGAGCATCAATCTACACACAAAAATCCAACTCTTTCGCATTTGTACTTTCGAGTTGAAAGATGCAACGGACAGATTGACGGTCAAAGGACGGGGATAGTAGCTTCGTAAACATGAATGTATGAATAGAACCTAAAAGTATTTAAAGATAGTTTGCTTATTCCAGTGTAACACGAAAATGGCATAATAATAGGTTTTAATCCAATCTTTGGAACTCGTTTTGAAGTGCCGCCTTTTAAAGTACAAGTTTCTAATAAAGGTGTCTTTATTACAGTAGAGGTATATTTTGCTTCGAAATGCATAATCTAGTTAATTCTCAGGTGAAATTGTTTTTTGCAGAGACAAAAGTCGTGAAATATTCTAAGTTAAGTTTTAATTGTTTTTAGTTAAATGAAGTTACCCGCGCAATGTAATATTAATTTGATCTGGGATTCCTCCTATGGAAAAAAAACTACATCAGATAATCGGGTCAGTAAAAGCAGAAGCCGTGTAGACGACGCGCAAAGCATTGGAACCGCGCTCTCAAGTGGTTAGCATAATATGGTTTGCGTCAATACGTGCACCTATGGATAGGCACCAATAGGTACGGCCGAGTCGGTTGAGACTTATAGCGAGTAGTATATGTAGTAATCGCTGTACGATATATACTCTGCTGTAAGCGTGAAGAGGCAGTTGGACGGGGAGTAGTAACACTTTAGGGAAAGCATGTCCAAGAAATTAATCCTTCAATTAAATTACGATTAATTAATTAAATTAGGATTCATTAAATTACTTTGACTATCAGGAATGTATTACAAAATGAGGTATATGAAATGAAGAAATAAATCACCGGGTGTTTCGTATTAAAATATGGCACTTGTCCTGTGTGAAGTCGTTAATCAGAGATGGCACCCACCACAGTTTGTATAATTATACAAGCAAAGGTTTAAAATGAAGTTGGCATTATATTTCATATAATGCAATATTTGTTTTAATCGAATAATTTAAATAATATTGTCCCATTTAATAATATCAAAAGCAATGTATCGATTTCGATGCAAGCAATTTTCTGAAAAGCACGTGTCTGAAAAGAGGGGAGAAGACACGATCGAGACTGCTCGGGGCAGCCTGCAGGGGATTCGCTATTATAGGAACACGAGAGAGGGAGCTATCCCTGCGGCGTGCAGGGTGTTTCTGTTTGTACACGTAACACTCGTTCGCGCTATAATTTAAGGGAGTCGCAATATTTTGCGACTCCTTTGCTAGGATATTTCCTAGCGACAGAATAGAGACCGGCGTCTTCCAACCGATTTGGTTTCGTTCGAAAACTGTTGTAAGCTGCGTCTCTAAAGGACAATGTCAATAAAAAACCAATGACGAGGCGTTGGACGTTTTCGCAAACTTCCACGCAGCTTTGGAGTAAGTTGCGTGTACGACCCATTAAATGTCATTAGCAATTTTGGCATTAACATTTGTCGTTTATTTTTCTATGAGTATTTATAATATTTATTGAATGTACCTATCTAAATGAAAAGGAACCGGTTTAACCGCATATGGTATCATCCGATCAAATTCCAAAAGCGATGAATTTCGATGCAAACTATTCACAAATATAATTTGCATAGCTCAGCAATTTCTGTGTAGTAATTTTTCAAACAAGATTGCGCCAAAATCAAGCGATCGCCTAAACAGCTGAATAGGTTTTGAACCATCTGGGTTAATCTCAAGCTTATATTTAATTTTAATGAAAGAGTCACAAGAGTTGTCTTTCGAATATTATGAGCACTTTGAAACTTCGTATCCGCACAATTATGGCTCAAGGATCAACATCTTAAAGAGTTTTATCTATATTATCTTGGAAAATCACATAACACACCACACACACTGACATTTATGACTGATGACACTTTAGTCATCCAACCACATTTTATTTAAAACTATTACAAACCATTTAATTGTAAACAACTTATCTATCCTTCTTTTTATATAGTGATGTTTATTAGTTTTTAATTTACTACAAAATCGAACTAAAAGATTGATCTAATTGATTGATAGCTAAGGATGAGAGTGTTCTGAATACTTTATTGTATCACTCATAGTTAAATTAAAATTGTTACACACAGCGAGGTGTGTTATTCTAGGTGTTTACAGAAATTATAATCGTCAGTCCATTTTCGTTTTTAAGTAAAATTTAGTGCTCCCCCCCCTCATATACCCCGTTTTGTTGTTTCTTAAAATATATGTAAATTGAAATATGTAATAGGAACATGTCCATAATACAAGAATGAGTAGCAGTTATACTGCTCGAATATGTAAAAAAGATTAGTTGATTCCAGACACTCGTCTGATTAGAATCTTAAGTATTTATCATCGGATGACAGCATAGACTAGTTTAATGACGAGCTGCGGCAACTATAAAAAACTAGTGTCATTTTGCCACCAGTCGATCGATGGTCGAAGTCATCATGCCCGGCATTGACAAGCGATATTAAGCTATGCTCGCGGTTGACGAGATGATAACGTAAGCGTTATTCCCCTGTTGGGCTCGCGTGGTCTTTCTTACACGCGTTAAAGTCAGATTTTGGATACACGGCTCGGCAATTAAGGTAAGGGCGTTTCTATACAGTTAAACTGTTCTATGGATGGCGGCGAAGTTATACTGTTTAGAAACCTTACTACAGCTCAATAAATTTAATTGTTGTGAGAAATTGCAAAAAGAGTTTCCCGAGACTCAAGGGTTAGGCAGGTCCAACCGATGGTGAGTGACGGAAGAGAGCGTGTGTGAGAGAGAGAATCCACATGCTGTCATTGTTCTTACTCTAATAGCCGACGGGGGAAAAGCTTCTTCTATAGGGCCTTTAAAAAAAATGTTCCTTATTACACCTATTGAATTCCTGTAGCGGTAATACGAACGAGTGTAAACTCGATCGAATAGACGTGTTGCCCCAAATACATAAACAGACGATATATTTATGCGGTGTCGCTACAGGACCCTCTCAGAATTGGTAATCGATTGTGATATCGATATTAGGTTCCACCTAGCCGTATAAATTACCTTGCTTCGAGTGCCGAGCGTAACCTACCCGCTTCAGAATACATTACATGACATCATCTCGGTTATTGAGTTCAGATGGTTGACAGGGCAGATGATTTGAGTAGATATTACGCCTTACACATTTTATTTTTATTAAATCGTATTTTATCAATCAAATCAGTTTAAATTGCATTTTTGCACCGTGATAACACGGTAAATATACTTTATAAAATACCAGGTATATAAGTAAAATTAAAAACATACGCATTTATGCCATGTTTTATTTACACACCAGTATAAAAGTAGGGTAAATGATCAGTTCTTGTATTTAGCTACATTTTTTTTATTCATAATTGAAACAAAATTTAAAAACATTAACGAAGTGACGTGTAAAGTCAAACCACACGACACATTAAGAAAAACTTAAGAACTGTATTATTAATAAAATTGGAAGTTACCCATTTTAAGAAAAGTTACTAAGTGCGAAAGTATATGCTGTAGTCCTAAGCGAAACCCTTTGAAAATGAATGTTTTTTAGTTGAGCTCAGCTTTCTTTGGGATAGCTATAAACGACGAAACAAAGTAAGCAAAGGAGCATGCATCCAGCGACCGGCGCTTTTTGACTTGGTACATCGTTGTGCTTTTAAAAGCTATTAGCGTACAGTTACTGTAAACAAAGCTAAATGAAGCTACGAGAAACAAAAAGGCCCCCGGGGCTTGAGGCAAGTAAAACTGAGGCCCGCGGCTTGGCGCCACTACGCATAACCGCCGTCCCTGGTTTCATTATGCGACATCGTGCCAACAGCAGCCTGAGATGAAATGAGCAAACTTGGACTATAATTGATTGGCTTGTGTGACATGCTGAAGTTTGGCATCTTGGGAGAATTATCTTCTCAACTCAAGATGCTATGAGAATCGAGACGATACATAGTATGGTTTCGAACACGAAACGTTTAAAGTATTTATTCCGTTACATGTACAAAATTAGTGGATATTAAACCTGAATGTAAATTGTTAAAAATGATTTACTCACAAAAAACTTACAGAAATGAAAGTTTATAATATAATAAAGTTTAATATTATATAATTATGAGCTTCGTGGCCAGTAATAAAAAAAAAGTGTAATAAAAAATACAAGTATTATTGATATTAAAAATTGTATTCTCTTAAACTCGAGCGGATATTTCGATGTGAGTGATGGTATTCTTAGGATGTAAAGTATGAATTACCACTGAACCGCTATTTTTAGACCATTTACTTGTAGATTAATACCATTTTAGATTTTATAGTAACATTACAGTTGATCAGATTTTAGGAATGAGTTTATGTCATGAAAGACCGAAAATGGAAAATACGTAAGAATCGATATGGCGCATTTTGAAATTGTAGTGTTAAATAAATAAATAATCATAGCTACTTATATTACAGTTCTAATTTTTAAATATTTTTTTTACTTCTTTAATAAAAATTTGACCGTATTGCATTTTCGCACAGATAGGTAGGTGAGAGTGAAAGACTTTCATAAAATACAGGCCTGTATTTAAACCAGCGTGCATTACCTCAAGCGATTCAACTATCTGTGCGTTCAGTATTAATTTTCCTTTGAACATTCTGGCTATATAAATTGTTTAAAAATTTTTAATCTGTATAAATATTAAAAAGCATTCGAATTTTCCAAATGTCAATATACTGCCAGATTTTTATATAAGTAATGTAAACTAACGGCGAACGCCTATTATAACCTAAGAAATCATCTAAATACGATATTTAAGTAATACAGTATACAATTTTCCTAAATAGACTTTTTTAAATAGATATTTAATTTTAATATTTATATATTTAATTATATATATGTAGTGCATGAGATATAGCTACATAAATGTTATATCAATAAATGAAGTACGGGTGGCGCGACAGAGGCAACCGCTGGCAATGCCCGAGAGACGTTGGCTCTATATGCACTTTATCGTAATTGCTAGATTGTGTATTATGTAATTATAACCACTTCCTAGTTATATCAAGTGCCAAACACTATAATATATATATATATATATATAGACTATTTTACATATATGGTTGGCAGCCAGGCCCTGCAGGCGGCTCTGTAGCGTCGGGCGACGACTCGCGCCTGTGGCTTCGCGACTCATCTTTAAATTAATTATGTACAGTGTAGTAAGTACATTACAGACAAGATTTTACACTAGAACCCGCAGGCGGATCCGTAGGCACCTTCGGCGTGCTACTACTCGTGCCAGTGGCACTCGGGCACTCATCTTAAAGCCCTGCAGGCGACTTGAAGGAGGCTTTCGGCGCGCGATAATGTACAGTCAGTGCACCTTGACGTTTTCGTTTATAAATTTAAATATGACAGTAAATTTATTTCCTGGTCACTTTTAACTGTTTTCGACTCGCTGTCAAAAAGTATTCCAGACGAAATGACAATACATACTTTTGTATATTACTAGGATCGCCGCAGCATAGCAGCATATTGGAGCAGAGTAGGGAGATTTAGCTTGCATGACAGTTAGGTGCGTGAAAACAATCATTATAAGTGTTAAAATAAAACATGTATTGAACAAACTTAAATCATAAAAAGCAAGAGTTGAATATGGTAATTGGCAACTTAGGGAAATTAGCCGATCCAATAGTTTTTATTTTACTATTTAATAACCAAAAATTTCGAAAATTGCCTAACTATAATTACGGAGATATGGGTATAGGTACATTTCAACATCGGAGTCATAAAACCTTAATCCTAAACAAAACGGATTTTTATTTTAATGGACATTATTTTATATAAATTGTTGGTCATATTGGTTAAAAAATCAAGAATGGCTATGACATCCTGTAGCTAGCACATAATATCAACTTCTTCTATACATTGTTTATTTATAGTACATTATTTAACCAGAACCAGACGTCTTACAGCTAGGCCCTAACGGCATTAACGGCATCATACCATCAGACTTCATGTCCTATCTCCACTTGTGACTGAGGCAGTTTTAGCACATTAGCCCATTCAATATGCGTTTTGGATAGCTATAAAGGCGACAGTGGGTTATTTTTAAGGTTCAAGTAGATTAAAATATTTTTTTTTAATGTTATCCTGACATTTTTTAATTCATAATTTTTTCTTTTTGTACATTTTCAAGTGCGGATAGTAATTAAATAGCACGGATTAATGCAATAGGATCGTTAGCTAGACCAAGGTTTTAATTTCGATTTGTTGTTTAGCGGTAGTGCGGACTTTAGACCAGAGGAGACTAATAAAGTTTCTCATCAGTAAAACTTTATGAGCTCGCGTTTAACAAGCAATAAAGCACGAACGCTAAATTATGCTCTCTTTGGCACGTTGTTATTGCGCTTGAAGAAAATTAATTTTAAAATACCTCGATATTATAACATTTTTTTTGTTTTTTTTTTTTTGCAACGTGTTGGGTAATTTTATTTTTTAGTTATTTTTTCCAAAATACATTACAATATACAGCAGGAATATCATATATATAAACATATAAAATAAACATTAAAATAACGACGATTACAAAAACAAGAGAAGGTAATACTATAAAGTCAAATTACCCACAAGTCCAAGAGCGAAAACAACCAGAGTATAACAATAACCTAACTACCGTCAATTTCTTTTAACCTCATAAGGACCCTAGTTTGGATAAATGATATGCATAATATCGGAAACTGGTTTTGTTATCAGTGACAGTGAACAACGCACTAGGGTGCACATCCATAAATCTAGACTTATTTAGGTCACAAATAAGCTTTTTCTTACAGTCTTCTGTTTAAAGATCATATTTGTAGTTTCAGGGCGCTACGATGGTTTTGTTTGTCTGTAACTCAGTAAAGTCTATCGAAAATAGGTCGCAGAACTATGTTAAAGCTATAAATAAAATTTATTTATATTAAATATCGAAAAATTAATTTTCTAAAAAATATCAGTAAAGTAGTGAACGACAGGGCTAATAAAGATAGAAATGAAAAAATTAAAAGAAAGATATTACACTATCAATATATAAAAAGATTTTCGTGCGTAGATATAAACATCTGCGGATAATTTTTTTTTCATTCTTGTTTCATCATAAAATGCTACGATTAATGTGCTCCTAAAAATGTATCTTAAATGTATTTTAAAATAATATAAAAATGTATCTGTAGATAGTGGTAGTCTAGTGGTTAAGGCGTTGAACTATTGACCCAAAGGACGCAGGTTCGAATCCCCATCTCATACCATTTTTAACGCTAGGTCATAGTAATTATTGAAAAAAAATACTTAGATGCTAAGATACTAAGATAAGCGGGAACAAGGCGCATTACTTAAATAAAAACAGTCACTGTCGCACCGTTTATAAATTAACCTAACCTACGATATAGAGGATGACACTCTAACTGTATTTATAACTATATTTATATTTCTTATTCACAAAAAGTATGTGTGATTAAAGTACCCCCTGCAGAAATAAATTTCTATCTAAATTCAGGCTGCAAAAGATCAAATTGGGCGAAGCTAGTATTAAATAAATCACAAATTTAGTCAATTCGGAGGGAGGGGGGGGTTTGTTGAATTGATAGAATGTCATGTAATATCAGATTTCGCAACTTTGCCTTAAAATATTATACCTGCCAATTGCACAAAACCACGGACAAAAGTCCTAGTTATAAGTTCTGTATTAAATCAGTTTTTTTTTTATTATTTAAATGTATATAAATATGCAAAGCCTAAATTGGTGTCATTCATGTTCTGTTTTATTTTCGTTTAAATTTAACATGTTTTTTTTTAATTTATTGTATATTATTTAAATGTGTTTAATATATTTAAATCCTATTTGTTTTTAACTCTATCTTTATTAATCAATTTGGTTACCCTAGTTTAAAAAGCAAAGCCTAGTAGCAAAGCGTATTGACAGTTGACCTTCAAATTAGTTACATCATTTTTATAGTGAGTCAGGATTTACTCTGCACGGTCAGTAAGCAATTGTTGGTTTTAATTTAATTACAGCTTCATAATATGGAAATTAAAAAAATAAACTTTTCTATCTTTTAGACCCTTCATTTGCCTTTCGATTACTAGCCTTTTGATAGGAGAGAAATTCAACTAAAAAAGAACTATTAGCAGTTAATCGTTTATTAAATTTCTCAGAAATAGAATCGATATTTAAAAATCTGCCTTTACTATATTTAAGACAAAAGGACTTATCAAGGTATCAAAAAATATTTAATATGATTAAATATCTATTGATACAAATGAAGAAAGAAGAAATAGTTTTCCATAGAAGAAATAGTCTAAATAAAACCAAATTAGTATTTATCCTTTGCCCTTAATAAATAAGACGTTCTAACGGCCGTTCTGTAATATTTCTAAAATCCGAATTGAGCTCTCAATCGAACGTTGTCAGTGCTTCAATTATTAGCACCTACTAAAACTTTGGTGACTTCATTGTATATCTATATTATTCTACCAGACGTTTAAATCGCATGATTGTATTACGAGGTATGTTTTCGGGAATTTACTAATTCAGTTGCCGCCAAAAAGCACTTTTAGACCTCAGACCCCTCGCACTGTAGTGACACTACCCTTATTTATTTGTCCAACGAACATTTTTTTAGAATAATATATTGGTTTGTTGTTGTTTTTAAAAAAATACTTACCATGTGCTAGTCAAATTTTGTATTAGTCCGTGACCAGTAAGCATTTTATGTATTTCAAATAACATATTTTAGACATTCAAATAAATTGTGGCGCATTAATGTTCTGACCGACACAAAGATTATTTATTATCTTTGGAACGGCCCAACAAACAAGTGAGTCTGTAGGCGAGTTTTCAGAATCATATGTTTTTTTAATATCTAAAAAAAATATATCTATAATCCAGCCATCCCGAAGTTTGTGATACACTCGTGTGTTCATATAATAGGTATGTAGTCACTATACGCTGTCGTAAGCGTACCACGATTATTTATAATAATGCAAAGTGGTAAAATTAGCCAAAATTATTTTACATATAAGGTCTTTATCATTGTTTACAAAAATATTAAAAGCTAAATTGCAAGGATTATTGTACAGACATAACATGCAACTTCGTGCACTGCGTAAAAAATGTGTTTTTTATAAAATGCAAAAAGTTTTTTTTTTAATATCTCTGTGTAAACTACCATTTCATATTTCAATTATGTCAAATATTTAAGAAAATTTGCATGTGAAATAGCGAGTGAAGTATTTTATGGGAAGTAAACCTTCTTTACTCACAGTAGGATTCAAGCGAATGAACGCGTAACGAAACGCTGCACCCATTTTTTTTTTGTGCCGTTTAGCTATAGTTGGGCGCTGGAAAGGCATTGCTGAAACAATCATTACAGGAAGCTTCGACAAATGAGAAAGTATACCACGATAAAAACATTGTACCTTAAATACACTAGTACCCACAGTACATAGTCTATATTATTAAATATTATAAAGACTTGAACACTGGTATTTCGGTATTTCGTAATAAAGTACCCGCATTTATGTTATTAGATTGTAAATTTGGACGAAACTTACGCAATTACTTAATTATTGCTTACATAATAAGTGAGCATGCTTGCAAAAATGCAAAAATAAATATTTAAATTCGTCTAAGTCACTAGGATTTAATGTGTACAGTATTATTGTGTGTACAAAAAAAGCACAAAAAAAAAATAATGATAAATTTGTAAGTATATAGAAAATTTAAAGATATTATTCGGCCGCGTAACCCTTGACCGATTACGTAATTTGCAAATTTGGCTATTGATATTGTCTAGAATAACATCATAGAAGCGTTAATTTGCAAGTTAAATTTTACGACCGCGGGTTGCCTCATCGCTTGTGGAGCAGCGATGAGGCACCTCACAATGTTTTAGCATTGTTATTTTTATTGTTGGTCAGTTTATTTTAATTAACCGAAAGAAAACATTTGTTTTTGTAAAAGGTGCAATTAAAGGAGTAAAATAATAGACCTGAACTGATCGGTATAACATTTTTAATATTATAAATATAAAGAAAATAATAAATATAACTAAATATCACAGTTTTCAAATATAACGAATGTTTTATACCAACTGTTCTTAAGATATTGTTTTTTCCAAATATTAAGTCATAGTCAGCAGTGGCTTTTCCAAAAACATGTATTAAAAGCATGTCGAATTAGACACAGATTTTGTTTTAATTTATACATAACTATCGGTTTAACCCGAGGATTTGTCCCGGGTTAAATCACAATCACAATCGACACTCACTGTGACACTGTGACAATCGAGTTTGGTCAGAATTAGCATAAAAACCTTCTCTGAGAAGTGTCGAAGTCTATTAGCGTCCAATATACCAAAATTCACTTTTTTGTATGTAGATTCAAAGAAAATAATAAAAAAAAATAGTTTAACATAACGGAACTTTAACTTCTGAATATAACGGAATAAAACAATGTCTGCTCTTTTTTTTATTATAGAAAAGGCGTTTTCTGTTTAAAAACTTCATCTATTTATGTTTTGTATGTAAACTGAACCCTCTACTTTTCCAACCATTACTTTGAGCTTTACGTAAAGCCAAGCCGGCTTTACGAAAAGGCCAAGTTTTCTCTTATTAAGTTATAAATATGAAAAATTATTTTAAATTAATATATGACAACTAGCTGACCCGGCCACGCGTTGCTGTGGCTAAAGTTTTTGTTATATTACATTATAGTAAACAATCTAAGAGGAACAATAAGAGAACATCAGTCACGGAGTCCACTATGCTTTTTCACACAGATGGTATTTGTAAAAAAATATGGTGATCTCCTTATTTGACTTTCTACTACTATAACCCTTTAGTACAATGAAATTATTTACGAACAAAGACGAAAATGTTGATGTTGGTATACAAATTCACTGGATTGAGATTTGAAGGGGAAGTACGTTGAACACAATTAATTAAAATGTTCTTACACTTGATACTAAGCAGAAATCAATAGGTAAAAAATAAAAATTTATCAGATTTATTATTTCCATTTAATTTTATAACAAATATAAGTATATTACAGTATAATACAGTAAATAACATGTGACGCTTAAACTCATGAATGAGGTAGGCAAGGCAGACAGTCTTAAACTTTTAAACATTAATATCTTTTTTTTTGAATTATAAATACTTTCAATTTCAATTTAATTTAACACCAATCGGTGCACAATGTTTTTGGTTAACCTGTCCTTAGCTAACACAAATAGATTCGACGGTTTCCCAACACGTGAACACGCAACATATAGTTGCCCATGAGAAAAACATGGATTTTCCAAATCTAAACCACAAATGGACATTGTTTGACCTTGAGATTTATTTATAGACATGGCGAAAGCTAAACGAATTGGAAACTGTAGCCTTTTGAAGGGTATGGTAGAATCTGATGGTATCATCGGAATACGTGGCAGCAGGACCACTTTTCCTTTAAACTTCCCAGCCAAAATGGTTGCTTCAAGAATGTTTCCGGTGATCTTTTTGATGACCAAACGCGTACCGTTACATAATTGAGGTGGATTCAAATTACGGAGGAGAATAATAGGGGAACCAATCTTTAATCGAAGATTATGTGGTGGCATTCCAGGGATATCTAATGAATTTAAAAATTCAATCGGAAAATTTACACTTTCATTTTCATCAACAACAGTATCGATTGATTTAAAAGACATCAGATCGCCTGGTAACAACTGTTGTATCTGGAAGTTAATTTCGTCAACATCAACGTTTTTGGCTGCCAAAATCGCCCGTTGACTAAGCCATTCATGATTCAAATAATTATTCTGTATATCCGGGAAAATACTCTGAATCAATTCAGTTTTATCCTGAACAACAGTGCAAAAATTGTCTGGTAGTTTAATGCATTGCGTATTTGGTTGCAGTTTTATTTTACCGTTCCCAATATCTAGTAGTTGTTCGGAAAATATTAGTGCTGATGGATCATTTTGCAATTGTACTCGCATATTTATGGTCAATCGAAGTGTTTCAACACTTCGCCATAAGAATGATTGTTTCAAACATGCATTAATCTCATCCGCGAAAGTAGAGCGAGGTATAACCGGTAAGGTCTGCCGGAAGTCACCAGACAAAAGTAAGATAGCACCACCGAAAAGTTTATTATTGCTGTTTAAATCTTGCATAGTTCTGTTTAATGCTTCAAGTGAATATTTGTGTGCCATTGTGCACTCATCCCAAATTATTATAGAACTCTTCCGCAACACTGCAGCTATTCCACTATTCTTTTTGATGTTACACATTGCATCTGGTTTATTATGAACGTCCAATGGCAGCTTGAATGTTGAATGTGCTGTTCGCCCACCATCCAGTAAAGTAGCCGCAATGCCTGACGATGCTAATGCTAATGCGATGTTTTTGTTGCGACCGTATTTTGGCAAGAATCAACGATATTAAAAATGTCTTACCGGTTCCACCGGGTGCATCCAAGAAAAAAAAACCGCCTTGTTCAGCAGCAACAGCCAGCATAATCCGATCATAAATAATTTTTTGTTCTGCTGTCAGTAATGGTTCACTGTTCATGATAATTGTTGCTAAACTTCCATGGTCATATTGATTTTCTCGTTGTAAATCGGTATTGACTAAGTCGGTGGCTGGACGATTAGGTGATGGCATACCATAATGATTAAGTGGTAAATTTGAAATAAGAACACATAAATCCTCGATCAAGACCAATGCTTCATTGTACATCTCTGGTGTATAATCTATGTTTTGGCATTGATTTGTTTGTCTAATTCGGTGCAAGATGTCTTCTGTCATACAATTTTTATATTTTTCCCACAAAGTTTGTGCTTGCGAGGGATAACATGTCGCCAAAATAATTGCAAACAACTGACGAATGTTATTCGGTGTTGATGTCAACGCAGCATCAGCAAGCGTTAAGTCCCAATGGTTATCGTCTTCTAGCAATTGCAGTTCACGACATGCATCCTGGTATGTATTGAATACTCGACCATTAGCTGTTCGTAAAAATTCAAAAGACGTTGGTCCGGGAACATTCACCAATAACAAACGTAAATAGAAGCACTCACGTTGCTTTGGATGTACCGTGTAAAGTCTCCCCAATGTCTTAGCTTTGAATATGCCTGTAATGGAAGGATGTGGTTTTCCTTGTTTCCGTGGCTCCCATTTTTTACTGGATTTGTTCCATGTGAAATAACGTGGAACATCACCATACACCAATGTCTTCGCGAATTGGCCAAAAACATCAGGTTTTTGACACAATGTAAAAAATTCAGTTAGAGTCGTTTTCGGAGCTTCGAACGCTCTTTGGAGAACATTTTCTTCAGTGAAGTATACACGTTGACCGTTTTCAAGATGTATTGCCAGATGTTGGACAGCAGGATCTCTTTCGTGGATGGGAAAGCTGAGAATATGCCAAATAGCTTCATTGCTGCTAATGTATCTGCCCATTTGGTATCGTGCTATTTCGTCATTTTTATTTATGTTTTTTACTTCAAATATGGCCAAATCACTGCCTTTGTTTACATATTTACAAATATACTTAATTGATTTAACAGAACTGCAAAGCTCAACATTGATATGAGCTTTGTAAGTTTTTGAAAGTAGTGGTGAGTATGGTACCACCCACTGATTATCAAACTCAACTTGATTTGGAAAGTTCGGCAGTCGCATTGTAAATGTGTGGCCACCATTCTCAGTACTTCTGCGGCGATACATTGGATAACCATCAATATCCGTGATCGTGTCATTCGTATGCGGCTTTGGGAAGTTTTTTTTACATTTTCCATTTTCCATGCACGGTGAGGTCATGTTGAAAACACCGCATGGCCCATGGATCATGTGTTTGGTGACAATATCAAATAATTCTTGATCAATTAATGGGTCTGGAATTTCGGCTGAAATTATTTGATCGATTTCTTCAGGACGGATTCTATCTTTAAGCCAAACCAAAATGTGGGCATGAGGCAAACCTCGCTTTTGCCACTCTATCGTATACAGCCAACAACGTGTGATACCAAAAATTGTATATTTAACAATAAAATCAATTAAGGATTTCAATTTTTGTTTAAACACACGTGCAGTTAAATCATGACGATGAATGGCTTGTTGTCCTGGCAATAGTAAAGTTTGTATCTCTTCCCAATTCGGATTACATGTGAATGTAATAAATAAATCCGGTCGGCCGTAATGACGTACGTAAGTCATCGCATCTTGTATGTATTCCTGCATGTTCCGTGGACTGCCGATGTAGCTTGAAGGTAAAATGAAAGCATTACCGATGTCATTGGGATTTAAATTTCCATCGATGTTTCCAGCAACAGCATCTCGTAAGTGAATATATTATTCCGATCGTAGTTTTGACGTTTGCGTTTTGACGTTTGCCGCTCGCGTTGTTGAGGTTAGATTTTTTCGGTGGCATTTGACTGAAAATAATAATTTTCTTGTTCTTATGATATTCTCTTGAAGACGTTCGTTACACTGTTCTTGAGATTCTTGTGCATGACCTGCTGTCCTGATTCTTTGAGCTGGATTTCTTGATTCAATTTGTTCTGCCAACTGATGGGCTCTTTTAATACGTTTGCGTCGAATAACTGTCACTGTCAAATAATAACAGACATTAGCGCCATCAACCCAGTCGAAAGGTATCGACATCTGTCAGTTTTATGACTGCCAAATAATAACAGACAAATAATTAGCGATAAATTAAAATTGCGACTATAATTTGAGATTTAAACTATCCTATCTCTCAAGTGCACATCGAACTGCACATGGTGTTCAAATTTTATTATAATCGGTTAAGTGGTTCAGCCGTCCATTGAGGACAAACATTGTGACACGAGATTTATATATATTAAGATGTTAAGATTTTTCTTTATTTAACATTTTATTAATAAAAATCTCATATAAATATTTTTTTGTTACTTTGTATCAAGTATTTTTGTCAATTTTCAACGGGAATCGATAAATATTTTTTTTCCACTTTCATTTAAATTAGATAAAAGACCAAAATTATGGTTTGTAAAAGTGGACATTCTAAAATGAGATAATCGATCGATATTTTTAGAAAAAATCTAAATTATGTTAAAAAAAAGTAAAATAATATTGAATTACCGCCACAATATGCCTATTTTTGCGTTTTTTATATTCAAAATCACAAACATCTCGCATATATTCATACGAGTTATTACGAGTTTTTTTCATAAAAGCAATTCAATGCCTATGCAACTTGAAAAATAGTATTTGTCATAAACATTTCTTAACAATGTAATACCCTGATCCTATTATGATCATAAAGATAGAATTTAACCATTTTTTCCCATAAAAGAACTTGGCCCGAAGCCTTTTTAAACTCATTTTAGCAAAAAATGCCACTCAGCTACTTCGCGTCAAACGACACGCCCAGCTATCATTATCCTATAAGTTTTAAGAACGTCATCCATAGTCTTTGTTATAAAGGTACTTACGTATTAAAGCAATACATCACTACTATATTCTTAATTTATTTTTTTGTTGAGCGACTGTATAAATATTTATATTTAATTAACGTTGTAATTAAATTCCTAAAAAAACCCTTAATATTAAAAAATGCTTTAAGCCGGTATTGATGCCTAATAAATGCTCTATGTTTAGTATGTCATTACCAGAATTATTTAGGAATATAAAATTAATTGATTTTGGACTATTTTGAAGCCAGTATGAGAAGAATTAATTTAATATGCGAAGTGTTTTAGAAAGTGAGGTCTTTAAAGCAATAAGAAACTCACCGAATAGTAATTAAAAAGCCCTTTTAATAGTATTTAAAAATCTGAAAACAAACTGCGCCAACGGCCCATTAAATGAAAGTATTTTTAAAAAAAGTAGCTCTCACATCACCCCAGAACAGACTTTGTCTGGTCTGGTAATAAAATCTACACCAGCAGCTGCATCTATTTTGCTTTGTAGGAGATTTTTATTTACATATATACTTTGTAAAATATAGTTAAATATTTTCTTGTATAGTCGATAAATAATATATAACCGTTTAATGCTATTTTACATGTATATTTTGAAAGCAATAAAAAAAATAAATATTTTATTTAAGTACGTTATTTATTTATTTTTCCTAACAACGTATATAGAATTTCGTTAGGACATTTATTTGTTTTAAAGCGTAAAAAGTTGTTCAAAGTTAATCCAATCAGTTCTAGAGACAATATCTTCACCTAACACCAACAACAAACAACGTGTGTATGCAACAGTGTAGAAAAAGATACCTCTATAGATAGGAAGGCAGTTAAAGGCACCGCATGTGCAACGAGAAATTAAGATTATACGAGCACAGTAATATTTAAAATTAATTTATTTATTGTTGTACTCGTTGGATAAAACTGGTTTTAGTTGGGAGAACATGTTTTTGGTTTACCAGAGTATGATATGCTACTCATTAAGAGTTATGTGTGAAAAACACAGACCACAGCGAGTTTTAAGCCCGCATAAAATTTTTGTGAGCTTGAAATTGTGTGAGGATGTGTGTTTATGCTAGACCCAGTACAATTAACCTCAACCCGCCGCACCCTTGCGCAGCGAGAGTGGGTATACTAAATCCCTCTTTATACTGTGCCGTAGGAGTTGCACACATCAAAAATTGTAGGTAAATTATAGGCTTAAAATTAACATTTTGTACTGATATGATCGGGTAGCTATTAAGGAAGATATGATTTTTTGAATTTTGAAAAACCAATTTTTCCAATCATTAAAGTTTACTTAGATAAGTTATAGGCCCTTATCTGAGGAATAAATTAAAATGAATTCGATATCTTATATAAATACTAAGAAAGTTTTAGCCAAATTTCACTTTTTCGAAAAAATCCCCCTAATCCCGCCCCCTGGTCTGATTTTGCCCCTTAACAAACTTAACCGAGATTTTGTGCCCTTAAATTCTGTATAACTTTGGAAGTGATTGGTGTAAAATTACGGCAGTATCGTGTCCATAAGAAAGTAATATAGATAGATAGATGATAGATAAACTAATATAACTAAACTTATAAACATAACTGAGGATGGTTTTGAGTTCTAGGGGATATGAAATGCGAAGATATGTCGAAATTTTCATGGAAGAGTCATGAAATGGTACCCATTGGAAACTACTTGCTGTCCTAATAAAATCTACCTAAAATGAATAGTTTTATTCGTATCCTTTGATTTCATAATATTTATAAGACGATAAAAACAAAGTATGGCAATTATTCATAATTATTCATTACTTTTGATGAGTAAAATGAAAACGGTCGTTAAGTTTTATGCCATGACGTCTTCCGACGTCCTCTTTCACTATTTTTTGTAATGCAAATGACGACCATGAATACTTACAATTAATGGATGAATTTTCCGTCGCCCCTACTCTACCATCGAATCTTGGGCGATCAGCTGGTTCTCACCCCTCTGCATCACGGTTGGACGTCGGCCCGATTTGATACCACGAACTGTTGGGTACGTCTACCAAAAGCGTCTTTATGTACATACCGAGACTCCGGTGGCATTTAAGGCATCCCTAATCCCTTCTACCAAACTCATAAACTCTAAACATAAACCTTCGCATAAACTCTAAAACGAGGCAATCGTATTGTCGTGTCAGTCGACGAAGAACGTGAATATTTTAAATTTAAAATTTGTTCATAGAGTCAAGATAATTTTAAATTATTACAATAACAATTTGATGTATAGGTTTTTAACGCTTCATTTATAATCGCTGAATTTCAAAAATAAATACCAAAAAAACAAACGTTTTTTTTATCTGCATATTTTTATATAAAATATGATTAAAAAAAATACTCGTCACATTATATGATCTCGTAAGAAACACGGGTTCTAGAGACTAAATTGAGCCGACTTTGTAGGTAACGCTGTCAAAGCAACGCGGAACCTGGCAAACTTAGGACACGGTATAGGACTAAAGACCCACCCACGGAGGCGAACTGTGTTTGAACAAGTGTCTCGCCTGGAAAGTTTCACGACTATATCTATACCACTTAGTCGCACGTAACGCAATGGACACAATAAAAATGTAAATGTTTCAGTAAAACATAGAACACTAAAGGCTTTGTATCGAAAGCTCGGAGTGAAACAAGGCGACGCGCTCTAACTTCGATTAGCACTTACTTGTCACTCATGTCAAAGAGACTTTTAGGAATTAATTATATTTCAATACCAGATAACGCGGTTTAACTGGTCAATTTCTACGTTTAATATTACTTTTATTATGATTAATGTATTGGTTCTTTTTTGTGAAAGTTGTATTCAATAAAAATATTGGATATTAAAATAAAAATAAAAAAATCTCCACATACTTTTGTTAAAATTTAGGCGTTTATGGAAAAAAAATATAATATATATACACCGTGTGTCTCAAGACCAGTTCCGATAAAAAAAAAACATTTAATTGATCCTGTGCTTTCTAGTGTTATTTGTTAAGAAACTATGTCAAAATTCATCATGCTAACCGAGAAAAAAAATGTAAACTTTACGTGAAAATAGTAAAAGGATAATCTAAAAGGTGATGCACAAAACTAATCCATTGCACCTAATTACAAATTACAACAATCTACGTACAAGCAATGTATTTATTATGTGAACACTATTTTACTGTTATATATTATAAGAGTGCATGTAAATGACGTTAAAATCACGCCGTAACGGCGTCAATGTTATTTTGACAAGTTGTTTTATTTTAGGGATCGTGAAAGGGCTTATTATCATAGCATGGTCACTCATATCCATATTGCGATAGACTTTCAGTTTAGTAAATCGGTTACTACTACTTGAGCTTGCGTTGTGTTAATGTTTAAAAGATAATTAGTATCACTCTGTATTCGTGTAGGTTTAAGCGCTGTTTGCTTTAGATAATAATGGGCAACGCAGTCGTTAAAACATTTTAGAGGTAATCAGATTTATATTCATGTTAGCTAAATAGAACAAAATGGTCACCTGTGACATTAAATTTTACAACCACGCTAAGTTCAAGGATCGTGTGTAATAATATATTCTGGGATATTGTACATATCTCATTATTACTTTTATTAGGTCAATACTGTGATTGCAATATTACTAGAAGTTCATTTAGGCAGTATTTAATGACTTTTTGTTTCTACCAATTATATAATGGTTAAAATGTGTGATGTAAGGATAATAATATATATCGGGTAACGATTTTGCAACCAAACTAACGGGCAAACTAATGCTCGTACACATAATTCTTAAATTAAGCTATTATTAATAAAATAATAGTAATATTTTGACCTAAGTAATGATGTTTTCCTAGTTACCAATCAACGTTTGAACATTATTCAAATCAAGCATTTTGAGGTCCAATCGTAATAAATGTCGATTAAATAGAGAAGTTGGATCGAAGTTGATGAAAACTGTAATAAAAAGTCGGTCCGCAAGTCCAGCGTGGCTTAGCGAGGCAATCATTTGTATTCAATGGCCACTCCTTTTCCATATTCCTATCAAATGCAAACGAGCCACGGAGCGGCTGCATCAAACGTAACAGCCAAAAGAGTGGTCGCTTTTTATTGCATTTCAGATTTTCAGCCTGATATTTTACAAACTGTCATATTCTATTTATTATCATTATTAGGAAAATAAAAGAGTTACATAAAAATATCATATACAGGCGGTAATTATAACGTCAAACAAAAACAATGGTAGCAGCTTTTAAGCCAATTATAATCTAATAAAAATAAAATAAAACCAATTAAAAAAATTCATCGAATGAATATAAACTATAACAACTAGTGTTTAAATAGATAACTACTCTATGAATCTAAGTATTATCTTCCACATATTTAAAACTGGTCATGTGTTGCTTCCGTTCTGTAGACATACATACGAGTATGTCTATGTATATATATTGAATATATTTTTTACCCATTATGCGCGGTCAACCTATCTACCGATGATTAATGACCATTAGGTGAGCAGTAGCACCGTTAAACATATCACAAGAGGTTGATGTTTTTCATGTCAGAGGGGCACAAAAGAACAAATGAATAAACTGCTATTTATGCGATTTTTCGCATAAATAGCGGTTTATTACAATAATACCTATGATTATTTTGACTTGAAAACGTTTTTAAAATGGATTTTGAAACAAAAAACCCCAATTTTTTTATTCGTACCATTACGAAATGTAAACTGGTGTGGATATATTTTTTATTCGACAGTTTTCTAGACCGTTTTTTTTTTTATTAAAAAACATAACGCCGTTAAATGTATAAACGATGTTTTTAAGAAATAAAGCATAGTCCCTTAGTAAATAATAGCCTTTTAAAGACTAAAGAAGGTCTGAAACAGACAACTAATCCTTCAGCCCACTCATCCCCTCCCTATCCTCTCTTCCAATTCCCTTAAAAATCCACAAGCGAAAGAAGCTTTTTGGGGATCTCAATTCTTGCTTTACTCATTATTCTCAATTTCAACATTCTGGGATGGTGATATTTTTAAAACGCGTCATTTCTTTAACTGAACATTTTCGTTCTAATAATCCATCCGATCTGAGCCCGTTATTTTAAACCTGAGTAAATATGGAGCTAAAACTTACTGGCTCATTACATTACATTTTCGGAACTCTTGAAATCTTAATGTATTTATAATAAATACATTTTGTATAGATTTAACACAAATTATAGAGTTACGAGTTTATAATGAAAAATCATTAATGTAACCTAACCTATACTACAAAATCCCTTTCAGCACGCTATAAAGTAGAAGTAGATTTACCCGGATCAAAGTAGGGGATAGGCGAACTCCAATTGTACGAACTTGTATCAAACATTCCTTTCGATATATTACGGTTTATTTCAAGCTACAATAGCAAGCACATAAAGACATATTACGATTTTTTTATGGTTACGTGACTTGATCCATGTCCATTCCAGGATTAGTGAGAGGTTTTTCAAAACATATGTAATATACAAAATGTCATTTTTCTATATACAAAAAGACAATGGATTTTTAATAGTTTTATTTAAAAACAAATCTGAAGAACCTTCTAGAAGCTTCTGAAATTGTCCAAGATAAAATATATTGAAAACTTCCACCCTAGAACCAATGGTTGGTGCTATCAAAAATATTTACTTAGATGACTTTTAGACCCTTATCTAAACAATAATATAACATTTAAATGAATTCGATATCTTATAAACTAAAAAAAATATAGCAAAATTTCACTTTTTCGAAAAAATCCCCATTTCCGGCCCCTCGTCTGATTTTTCCCATTAACGAACATACCCTTAAATTACCCTTGATTCTGACGCCAGGTACGAAGTCCGTCGACCGAGAGTGATGCACCGAATGCACCAGACCTGTTGAAGAGGGTTTCCCCTCCGACGCAAGACGACAGTCTATAAGAACGGAGGTCGCCCGCTAGTGCAGCGCCTTTTCAACCAAGTTCGCGCGTCGCCAGTACCTGCTCGTCGGTACCTACTTGTCCGCAGTCGTCAAGCCGGTTTCCGTCCACACATCATGGAGTCAAGCACTATATTGTATATCGGAGTATTTATGTAGTAAGAGGATCAGGTAATAAATGTTCTAATAGACTCTCAAGTTATTACTATTATCACACGGGCCACACTCCAAACAGACTGTTACATTCTGGTGAACCCGACGTTGAACCACGCAACCTTCCAGCACATTTCTGGGCTTCAGTGCTACATTTTTGGTTGCACTTTTGGTCAACAAAGGATGACGCAACCTACAAGCGCATTAATGGATAAGAAGCAGTCGCGATTGCTTCTTTTCCGTAATCAAATCAATTTAAAACCCACTATTTATACCTAATACAACCCAAGTTTAACAGTCTGCTAACATTGCATCAATGACGTTCTTAGATACATGTTGATGCAATGCAGTTTATGCTTCCATAAACACCATAATAATGAATAATTTATAAAATAGTAAAATAAAATACATAGTAAAAAGCGTCGATTACATCTTTTGAGTGTCCGAGTCTTTACTATTTCACAGCGGCCACCCTTTATCTCGCATGGGTTCCTTTGAGGAGCCTTCATCTCGCATGCGCTCGCGTATGCGAGATGAAAGCAAGCGAATAGCCATCGGCAAGCGGAGTTTTCATCTACTACCAAACGTATTTATAATATATTCTGTATATGTGTACAGATTGAAAGCTACCCACCCTCAAACCCTCTCATCCTTTAGCGCCTTTCATCAGAAATCAAATATGGGCAGATAATATTCAATCATAATAATGGTTGCATTACCACAAGAAGATTTATTTCGTTTGTCATAGGTATACACGTTTTAGTTTTTTATTAATATAATATTTATATTAGGAGAACGTCTGTTGAACAAAATCAGAGAAGAGACGATTATATTTTTCCAATTTGGATCATTGAACACTTTTGATAATGAAACTCTTGACAAGACTTTTACCTTTTGAAATGCTTTTCACATTTATCAATATTAATAAATCATTTAGGTTTATTTTTAATGTACGCGTAATTTGTTTTCGTGAGGTTACCTAAATCTATGTTTCAATTTTTTTTTGCAAATGGTTATGAAAAGTATTGCCACTATTAACATTTTAATATTGTTTATATAATCGAGCTTATTAAATATCTAGTTTCTTTTTTTATTATTTTTTGAGAAATTAAGTTTATAATCTTCCTAACTAGGTAAGAGTTACCTGTTCTAAGGAAGGTTATATATGAAGTGTTACAGTGAGCATACAAGATACCCTGTGAAAATATAAAAATTAACTAAGGCACAAATACACACACTAGTATGCACACCCACACACGCACACACACACATAAATACAATTTAAGCATCTTTTCAGTAACACTTAATACTTATTAAATAAATGAATAAACAATTATATAATTATATATATATAATTGTATAATTGAGATGTGAAGTTATTTGACTTATATTTGATGATTGTTATTTAATAGCGGAAAATCGCCTGAAAAGATAAATGACACAATCTTTGACAATATTAAAAAAATTGAACAATTTTTTAATTTTTTGATAAAGTACTGGATAGCATAATATTTATAAAGGTTCTAAAGAGGTCCTGTACTTGAGAGCGCAGGATATCGATTTAAACCCAGCGCTGAGTTTTATAATATACATTGGGCATAAATATATTATAGTATGACGTATCACGTATCTAAATATGCATATTTAAAGTAAGATTAAAGCAATACATCTGATTAAGAAATTTTACAATTTTACAATTATTTAATTTTCTGCCTTCTGGATAAATAATAAATAATAAAAAATATTGGCTTTAAAAATATTTTGATAGCTGTAAACGAAGTAAGAATGAGCCATCAATGTGCGTCTAGGTGAAAGGCCTTGCAAGTTACAGGTTTGATAATTTTCAGTTGATGGTGTTATTGTCGGTGGTTGAGGTGCTCTATTAAGTAGAAAAGTAAATATCAGCTTAATAATAAATATAATAATTAGCGTTCGTCTCTAAATGTAAGAATATATATATATATATATACATATATATATATAGAAATTGTAAAATGTATTTCTTAAATACCGTATTTTAAATGATTATTAGAGGAGTATGCTCTGCCGTGACAAAAAATAAATGTTGTGTAAACATATGTTTACACATGTTAATATATGTTAATACTAAAAATGCGTCCTTATCTTAATTCACGGAGGAACAGAAATGATTAGAAAAGAATTATAGGCTAAATTAGTTTTATATTTCGTATGAATTAGGCGGGCGGGCGGCGCCACATCGTACTTGCGGATAACAGGCGATAGCTCACGCAGTGAGGACTATGGGCGGTGTTCGTCTGTAAAATGTAAACAGAGCTATTTTGGGCGTAGCTTACACGAGGACACCGAGGCATTAATGCAATAAATTTGGCTCTATGCTACCAGCGAGTCGCCACTGCCGGCTCTTGAGGGCTGCCGACCCCAACAATAGGAACGTATTTTGACTAATTTATAATAATCGATTAATGAAAATTGTACTGATTTATTAAAGACCCAAAACCCGAAACCCGAAATAATAATGAATAGAAACCCTTACTGAGGTGGACTTAAAAAAATATACAGTTTTTCAAACTGCTATCTTTAGATACGTATATTATTATACGTATATATACGTATATTAAATAAATATGTATTTGTAACATATATAAATTAGGCTAAATATGATCTTTTTTAACAATCTTTAGATGTCCTAACATTTAAATTATTTGTATTCCTAAAAGCTTATCGGAAAACATCGTTTGTAAGTATTTTTTTCACTTTTTAAATTGTATTAAGCCGTAAAATAAACATAGATAATGCAAGTATGCTAATTTTGAGTAGTAGGATTAAAATACCCATAAAAAAATTAATTACATTTTTTTTTTACTTTTTTAATAAAAAAAACGATGGAACGGCTAACACAGAAACAAAAAATTAAATAATCCAAAACAAAGCACTTTTTAACAATATGTCACGGATTGAATAGTATGTGTATATTTTTTAATGCTTATTTTTTTTCGTTTATTTTATTGAACATAGAGACCGAATAATTTTTTCATTATTTTTTTTTTTTAATATTAAATAGTGTGTCAGTGCACACGAGTCGAGTACGACATCCTATCCCGTATACCAAATCATAACTTTGAATGACATATTATTAAAAAAGATACAGGCCAAGGACAGACGGACATACAGTTCAGTCAGTTCAGTTCAATGCCACCATAAGTGACGTTTATTTTTCACCAGATAACATAACAAAGAAAAAAATACATCTTGTCCTGCCAGAGCCTGAAGGGCTCATTTGGCAGAAACTCAAATTTGAATTATGTTTTTCTTTAAGCGGCTTACTCCTTAAATCCTTAAAACTACTAATTGTACATACATAACAAACTTAAATGAAAATTATACACAATTTAATTAATAATTATGTAAATAAATAATAATTTTAACTACCCACTCGATCACTCAGCGCTACAAACTTTTTCAGCTCTAATTTGGTAAAGTCACAGGTTCTTGTTTTTACGGAATTTTGTCTACCAGTTTGTCTAAGGATATCATCGGCTGGTCGCTTGAAACTGGGATACATTGTGTAATAAGATGTCGATGTTTTAAAAAAAAATTACATCGCTATTGTTGCGCGAGGGAAGGGGGACGGGGGCGGGGTGAGGGAAGGTGGGGTCCTCTGTGCTGTTCCGCATCACGTGAGAGCGGATAAATTATGTATGTATGGCTGCGAAGGAAGAAGCACCCACGAGCTGCCTTCACCGCTCACCACCAACCCATCAGAAATTTAGACGGGCCGGGTTTTAAATCATCATGCCGAGTGGGATTTGTATCACCGGTCCACTGATTCATATTAGATAGTCTTAGGGTGCAATATGAAATTAATACCCTGAGTACTATGTATAAGTTGCCTAAAATATACAAAATATTTATTTGTTGGTTTTGAATTAATATTTAAACAAAAAAAAAAATAAGGAGTGCTAACAAAAATCTAAATATGCAACGCGATAGCAAGAACTTAGGACCATGGCGTATAGCATGCGGCAAAGGAAGATTACGCCCCATTATGTTTTTTTTTTTTTTGCCCCATATAGAACCTTCGGCGCAGTATAAGTTTTAACTCTGCGAAGCTACAAAGCTTCTTTACGAAAATGTAGTAGTAATCTGGCTTCGTTATAGTTTCCTGTAATATTAACTTATCATATGCCTGATTATTTTATTATTTTAGGAGATAAAGTAAATTATACATTTTAATAAAACGTCATCATAAAAATAAAAATGTTTAAATTTTTCTAAGCACCGATATAGCACGTCAAAGCATTTTTTAATGTTCACTTTAACATTGTTGATAAAATAACCTATAATATAAAATCAGCGCTAGGTATGTACTTGACTTTATATCGGAATACCAAATCCCAACTTTGTGTTACTCTCACTATAAGGGTTCCCGTTTTTGACCATTTTGGTCCGGTACCCATAATATAAGATTATTTTTAGATATAAAATAACCCTTTTCTACTATACCTAAATATTATATTACCTTTAAAAAAAACATTGAAGATACCTTAATATTTCGAAAGAGATATTTAGATAAAATACTCAAAGTAATGAGCTCTTAAAAAGAGGATAACCTTTCTTTCATAGCTTATGAAAGCCTTTTATAGAAGTTAATATGTTCGTTCAGTGATTACACTTTTCTTTTACTTGTAAGCCTAATCCTCCGATAAAAATTGCAGTATCCATTGCAACTTTTAATCGAGAATCATTTTTATTTTAAGTGTCAACCCTTTCACATACATAACATACACCCCACCCCACGAACTTATACACCACGTTACGAATTATTTATTCTCGTATGTTATGGAATTCAATTACAGCACGGCCAAATTAATTCAGTACCAGGATGTTATTTTTTTTAATTTATCAAATGATGCTCACAAACAATCTCAAACCTGTAAATTCAATCCATATGGACAGTGGAGGTAAAAAGTAATACCTTTAATTTACGTAACTCACCCTTAAATAGGTCGTGGGACGGTCTAAAGTTATCGTATTTATTTGCTTACCTGAAAACAGAGAAATTTATAATTAAGTCACAGTTTTAAAATAAATTAATAAAATTAATTACACATTAAGAAAATAATCATGGATTTACTATTAATTATCTGTGAAATAAAAGTAGATAGGTGAAATAATTTCTTTTAAACAATTTAATTTTAGAAAAAACCTTTTTATAATAGTCTTATTTATATGTTTTTCTATCGCAAATATTGCTAAAATAAAAGTACCATTTATCGTGTCTATTCATCGTGTGTCTATTTATACGTGACTATTTTATGTCTGTGAAATAGTCTACATTAGGATATTCAGGAATTAAATATTATAGTCATTTGTAATTACAATGTATAAAATTTATTTGAATTAAAAGACACCTATAGCTATTACGTCTAATAATAATTTGTGCATATTGAACGACGTTATGTTATTCTTTTTTTAGGGTACCGGACCAGAATGGTCAAAAACAAGAACACATCTGGTGATACTGAGTTGTCTAACCGTCTGCCCAAGGCTTGTGATTTGGGATACTGATAAAAAGTCGAATAGCGCAGATGTACTTTATTTTATTTCACCATTAATATTATTTTTTCACTGGGTTCAATAAATTGAAAATTTGATAAATATGTTTTTTTCATATGTATAACACAAGTGCTATCGTATATCGAAAGGGCTATATTAGTAAAAATAGAATATAGCTTATTTTTATTTTTATGAGAGCACTTTCACGATGTGTTTAAACATAAAGTAGCAAAATAGTATATCCCCCTTCCTTACCTCTGAAAGTATAAGTTATAAAACCAAAAAAAAACAGTTATATGTCTCTACATAATAAATACTACAAGACGGTGTATCATGTGATTATACGTCCGTGTGTTCGTATGTTTCAACTCGAAAACATAAAATATCAGAAAGTTATATTTTCGTATGATTATTAGAACTCTCGAGAACGTGAATTATGTAAAAACCAAGATGGAACAATATACCCTTTTTTTAGCTTAGTATTGACAAAAACAACATATTAAATATAATAAAAATAATAAAAATCAATCGGTCAAAACAGAAAAACCGAAAACATGCAAAATATAATACTAACTCACTAGGAATTGAATCGCGAATCTCATGTCTACGCGAATTGTGTAGTAGGTCATTGCACCATACGCTTTGGTACGCTATTTTGCAAAAAAAGAGATTACGGGACCGAAAAAAATTCGGGGCGGAAAGTATCGCGTTTCGGTTATGGTTAACGTTTTTGTTCAAAAGCACGCAATTTTATAACATTTTGTAACTGTCATCCGGCACAATGTTTCACTCAACATTTTGATTATGTTTCTGCTTAGAAATATCCTAGAGTAGGTACCTCAAGATCTACACGTCGACGCACGACTAACTCATGTCACCCTATCCTTTGCGGAGTCGGGCAGAGAAGAGGTCTGACCTAAACACTAACAAGAAATCGTATACACGATAATTTATTAATCTTATATAACAAGAAACTCCTCGTTCACATAAATAAGCCTCCTTTCCACATAATAACAAAATAGGTTAGAAACCTATTTTTTTCTAAACTTATTTCGGACACATTAATTGCCTGAAGGATGTAATTTATCGGGGATTTTTATTGCTACTCTCATAGTGTATACATACTTCAAGAATGTTTGCGGGTTTCTAAAAAACTTTTGATGGGAACTCTCAGGAAATGGCGGCTACAAACAGTGAGCCTCTCAACAAACAGACGAACCATAGGATTAGCGACTCAAGTCGTAAAAACGACATCTTCTTTATGAAAATAACCTCTGGGAAAATACAAGCCTTATTTCTCTCTACAAGGCATTCAAAGGAATTTTTATTTTCTTTTCTTTGTGAAACATTTTAAATTATATTATACAAGACTGGAAGCCCTTTAAGAATGGACCGGATTAGAAAAAATATAAAACAAGTATTACCCATTAGGTACAGAGTGATTGTGGATTAATGCATTTACAATGCAAAACATTTCGACTCTGAAATCACTTTAGGTGCAAAAGGCTGCATTCATTTAATATTGTCATAAGGGTAAAGCATATTGGCCTTATCATAACGAATACTTCAAATTAGTGTATGATCGACTTACATCAGATGAACCGTCAATAAAAAGAAACTCAAAAGAATGTGTTGAAAAGGTTCGTAAATACAATTTAGCGTTCTGTAATTGTTTATTTTTTTCTTCAACTATTATTAACATTTAATTTTAAATTTCATAAGTATTACAGGCAATTAAAGCAAATAACACACGCTAATAAGATATTTGTCGACGCCAAAATAAAAACAAACAAAATAGAATAAAATAAAAAATATGTATATGCAATGATTATAGAGGTATAAGTACCTCAATAATGCTCAAACTGAGCTACGGTCGAATTTCGACCTCTGGGCGACCTCTATTTTATTTAAATATCTACTCGTATATAACGGTTATGATTGTACAAAATCTCGGTGCGGAAGGTAGTACTAATTCGGGCCAAATTGTAGATTCGGTTAAACAGTTAGAATTAACAAAAAAAAATATATGAAGTAAAAATGTTTTTCAGTAAAACATCTTAGATATGATTCATGCGACCAAATAAGCAACAAAATGTCGCGTTGCGGCTCCACTCCTCTGTGCCGTGAGCAAGCGCGAGGCGCTGGAAAGGCGTTCTTTCAGACAGTTTTCTATGCTGAAAACATACGTTGCGTTACATTTTTAAGTGGGAAGTAATATATTACTCATTATCAGTCATAACTTATTAACGTACTCACGTTTGGATTTTAGTATTACTTCGTGCATTATTGTGTGTATTATATTTGTTTTAACATAGTTTTATAGTGGTAAACTAAATGTAGTTTCAATAATTATATAAATGTCGTTTCAACTAAAGTTTTTATATTATCGTTTATCCTTTCGTAAACTTACATCAAAAACATTAATTTTATGCAATATTAATTATCGTAATCCAATTACCTCTTCTGAATCAGAATATTGAAGTATGACCCTAGTAAGAGAATTACAATTATCCTTCATAAACCCAACGTGTTTCCCACCTCGTGTGTATGTAGTTTTTGCGTGAATAAGTTTCAATTCTGTAGAGTCTTTTTTATTAGGTGTTCAAGCTAGATGCGCTTTTTATGAAAAATCGATAAACGGAAACCGTTAAAAACTCGATTGCGCCGAACGAAGTCGACTGAATGCAATTCGTCTCGCCAATCAGTCAGTCGGCTCTGCCGCAAAACGCAGGAAGCAAAATATGATAAACTTCTGCAGAAACAATATCCGTCCCGAGCAAATAAACGTCAATTCAAATAGGTACAAAAACGTTTACGGGAATTCGCTTCGAATACCGACTAGAAATACCTACAAACTAGCCCAGATAGCTCCAAGTATTTCAGTATTTTTGCAAATTGTACTGAAATACTTGAACTTGATTTTATTAAGTTTCATTATGTTACTTTTAGTGTAACGCAACTATACATTTTGAAATAAAAAAAAAAAAGCTTCCAAATTCATCTAAAACAAAAAAGTAATACAATAAACTTCTTATATTTAGTAAATAATAAAAAAAACGATCAACCGAAACATGGTTTATAGTAAAGCTACAAGGAAAGATTTGATCAAAAACACATTTTATGTATAATTTTCCAAAAATCCAACAAAACCTAAAAATTTTAATGTGATTTCATTGTCTAACAATAATGTCACAATTTAACTGAGAGTGCTCCTGTCAATAATATTCGCTGAGAGAAAAATATTGATCATTTAAAGTGGGCTTTGTTTTGAGTTCTTCACATTTTATTGATGAAAATATCTCCATTTGAAGTTGAATAGACACTACTCATTTATAAAGTCACATCATACAACATACAACGCACACATACAACGCAGGCGCATCGACATATAAAGTCCTGAAAAATGGCTAGAAAAGGCCGGATCGTTTTAACTTTCAAAACGCAAATGTTAAGTAGTTAAGAACGCCACTCCTAAAAAAATAAATGATGGCTGTGATCAAAATAAGTTAATTTGTTTCATCGATTGAAAATCGATGAGACCGCGCAACAAAAGACATTGTCAAGAGCACACACTTTGTGACGGACCGTTGCTATACTAATACAATATTTTAACGAGTCTCAAATCTGACAAAACTATTTATGACTGGATGACAAGTATACGATATAAGTGGATTATATGTAATGTTAACCGCTGTTATGGTTTGGAGTTTTTATTAGGCATTTTATTTTAAAAAATAATGATACATTATAATAATTATAGAGATCGTAGTAGCTAGTGGTTAAGGTGTTTGACTATTAGACCAGAGGCGGCTAATTCCAATCCGCAGTCGGTCATATCATTTTTAACGCTTTATTACGACCATCTCCTCTGACTCTAGTTGAGTAAATCCCAAAATATAAGGTTTGAGTAAAAAAGTGAAATATTAAAATAGTGAACAGTGAAATATTTATAGGTCGTATATTTAAAAATACATTGTAGTCATTCATACACACAGTGCATAGCTAAACTTTATAGATACCACACATCGTCCTGTCTGTCAAATTGATGCTGTAACAGATATTTAAAGTCAACGCATTAAAAGATGTCAACATATTTTTAGGGAACCTTGATGCCGACAATTCCGATAATGCCGACAATCACAATTATATACTTTATGCATTTTTGCGCTAAAATAAAAAAATCTTTTGGATACTTTTATTACATTATATCTTTATTATAGTAAAAAACTTGGTTATAGTAAAGTAAAACACAAAAAAAAACATAATTTGATTATATTTCCTTAAGTAATCTGATTTAATGGTGCTGCGAGATAGGTAAAAGTAATTCCTTTGAGTTCGGTAAATTCTTTCAATGAAAAAATGTTACATTTAAAATATAAACTTTTTGTTTTCGAGGAGTCTAGAAAAAGATGAAGTAAAAAGAGTTTGAGGGAGCTTATTTAATGAAATTCTAATAAACGGTAGCAATAATAAAATGTATATCGAAAAGTGTTTGTGAGACGATTTTGAAAAAAAATCCATCTTATTTTTGTACGGCTAGTTGGACATTTTCATTATTCGATTTGAATGGGACCTCTGTAGAAGTGACTAGGTTACCGACTAGCAGGTCTTTGGCTGATTTGATAACAGGACATAAGAGGTAATCTTCGGACTAAACGAGGCTGCTGAAGGTAACCCCGACAAATATGCATCTTTGAAGGGAAATAAATGGCGGCTTCTGGTATCCATAGTCTATTTATCTATTTTACTATTGGGAGCGACCAAAATATAAGCATATTTATATAGATGCGAGTGTACAGTCATTAACATAACTATTTTTCGCTTACACACTTCATTATTAAGTAGAGCGAGAAAATATATTTGACTTGATAAAAAAAAAGAATAAACACAATTAACCAAGAGTATCGTTTTCGATTGTAGATTATTTAAATATTATAAAAAACACACCCTACATGTCAGTCAATCATGCTTAATAGTTCTAGGACATCCTATAAAAAGTATTGGGTGTGCCACGCGATTGATCCAAAACATTTTTGTAATTGGATTTGGTATTCACAATAATACAAAATATTACACGACATATTTTCATAAAAAGCGCTTTGTGGCCACCTTTACCTACAAAAGCGTTTAATTTTCCAAGCAGCAAAGTTCACCGCAACGACACACCCATCTAGAAGTAGTACCAACGGCGACGAGCGAGTGTTCTAGAACAAAATCTCATATAAATAGTACGTTATGGCTTTCAGAATAGTCGGTCGTGGGCTTCACTGCTGACGTACAAGGCCGGGGGGGGGGGGGGGGGCTTCCGCTTACTCGTTGTAAGCAGCCCTTGTGAAAATTAACAATGTACGCAGCAGTGTGGCTGCACCTAAATGACACAATTTCAAGCCGCGCGTAATTCCGTGTAAATATATACCAAAAAAACGTTCTTTACTGACCTAAATAGCAGTATAATACCGTAGAAAATGTGTGAGAGCCGGGACTCACCGTTAAGATGTGAAGTTAGCAGCGTTCGTCTGTGAATGTAGTGGGAGGATTGAATTAATCAGATGATACAATCAATAAATATAGCTTACTAAGTAAATACCAACCTCCTCTTCCCTATCTAATGTTATTTTATTTTAATTCCACCAAAAAAATAATCAGTTTCGTGGTAAATAGAATTGAAAATCAACTTTCACTTCTAGTCCAGTACTTTACGCTCCGAAACCAAATCGCAATACACACTACCCTCGAAAAATCCTCTGGTCCCGATATAAATGTTTAGGTCGCAGGAACATTGAATATGAATAATCTATTTTTTTGCAAAATCTCTAGTAATTTTGCAAAACACTAAACAAAAATTAAACGTTATTAAAAAAATGTCCCATTATTATGTTATATTACTAAGAGAAATAAGTGTTTTTGCAAAACTCCTAACCACATTCATAATATTCCAAATGAGGTGAGGTTAAGCAATCGAACTAGACGAATTTCGTAATTTTGCAAAAAAATTAAGGCATAAGATTACCCTTTAAACCATAAGGGTATTAATGGGTACAATGAAATCACTCGATCTAAGAGTTTAATAAACGCAGATAAGCAAAAAAGTTTCCGTTTTAGTTAATAGTTGGAAACTAAGATGAGTATCCGTGGCACTAGTACTTCAAAACTCTAGGTTTGTTTTGAATGTTTTTTATGCGTATTTAAACTTATGGCAGCATGGCTACAGAAACATGAAAAGTTTCACGTGAAAATGGGTTACGCTCTCATTACACGCGACTCGAGATCATTTAAATCTTTATGACAGAATAAACTGCTCTCGGATCGTATTTTTATCCGAACTTGGAATACTATTCAACCAATGCCGTGCCCGTACAACCAAGTCTTCGTGGGTTCAACGCCGATCTTTTGTTCTTCGGGTGATTTGTTGTTGTGGGTTCTTTGTATGTTAGGGTCATTGTCGATTGAAATAATATATCAAAGTTTTCATTATAACCACTGTTGATGCCGAAATCACACCCCTTGCATGCTCAAACTTTACCCTGAAAGCCAGCATTTCTATATATCGCGCATTTCCATTGTACAACTTAAAGCAAATGTTCAAGACAAACTTTAAATCATTAACATTAACACTGGCTACTGTTTAAAGTTACTGATTAAAACGGTCTAAATGAGAAACTCTTATGATGTGTATTTGTTGTCAGTCTAACTGCCCGACCGTCCCTGGCCTGTAATTTATAATCGGTTAATCATAAAAAGTTTTAATTCAGTATGCACATTCAGTGTTGCTATCACGGTGCATTTTATGTCAATCATTTTTTTTTGTGACCAATTAGAGCGAAATATTAAAGTAGGTAGGTATATATTTTATTTATTTAGCTTCCGGTTTGAAGAGAGTTTTCTTTACAAAAAGTGCCATTTTTGAACTGACATTTAACCTTATAAAAAACACAGATAGTGGTGGCAGGAGAAACGACAAAATAGAAAGTAGGTTTTTGGTATAATGGTACTATTTCTAAAATAGTAGAATATTTCGTGCGATGTACTCAAGGGTAAGTAGAATGAAAAAAAAAAACGACTAAGCCAAAGTCGTGCTCACGGAATTAGGGTCCCACATCCCACTACCACACTCAAAGCATACTAGAGCAAATACTTCTAAGCACGTAACAGTACCAAAGGCAAACAAAACTTTCACAAAAAGATTTTTGATGTACCTAGCGCCTCATATTTATAAGAAATTAAACCGGGATTCGAATTTAACAAAATGGACCAACAAGTTAAAATTGATGATAAAAGAGTGGCTCATTGAGCTAGGCCGGTTTAAGTCAGAGCAATTAGTTTTCATCATTTGTGTAATCATGCTCTATTGCGACTTACAAATATAGTTTCTTATTCCTTTTGTATAATAACATTACAACCCTCTCTCTATCTCTCTCTTCATTTCCACAGAGCGCCCTCTTAAATACCCTTTCTCTCACATTAAAATTTTAAAATACATAAAAATGTTTTTACTACACTACTTTACGCTACACTACATTACACTACACTACACGACACTAAACTACCGACTACATTTTTTAATATTCTACACAATAACAACACTGTATTTATTTTATTAGCGTTAGATATCTCCTTTTATGTTCTTTTTTTCTCTCTCTTCTTTTTTTTTGTTTTGCTTCTCTGAATCTTATCTATGTACTTACGAATTATAAAATAAACGGAAATATATGTTCGTGTAAATTAAAAAAAAAAAAGATATTAGGAACCTTAGATTACTGCCCTTTCTGCTCCGTATACTTCGCATTCAGGTAGATTTTTATTGGAAACAGATAGATAGTCCATCTTAGGACAGGTGTTCAACACCTAGTTAGATGGACACGGTGAAGACTCTGACATGCCACTAAGTGCGAATTTAGATGAGAGGAGATGTATCTCATTTTCTCTTTGTATGTATAGACAACATGTTTTTTTTTGTAATAATTGTATGTCTAGCTGTAAGTTTTTTTTCTGTAAAAAAAACAATAAATAAATAAATAAATAAGAGAACCTAATTTAATTATCTACTTGTATCAATCTAATACAAATTTGCCCTAGCTTAAAAAAAATATTTATTTTAATGACATGTTTAAAAATACAAATGCTTACTGTGATTTGTGCTTAAATAATTGATAATTAAATTAAATTTTAATAATTTGACAGTAACACACTAACACTAAGTGTATTGAAACTTTGTAGACCATTTTTGAGTTATACAATTCTTTAGCAAACTAAACCGGTCTCACGAAAAATAAATATAATTTCGAAAAAAATCATACTTTAACAACTTAAAATTAAATAAAAAAATGAATTATTAAAAATAAAAAAGAAATTATTAAATAAAAATATGTTTTTTTATTACTTCACGAGCCGCGCGGTCAGGCGCCATGCGTTTTAACCACGTTTTCGAACATTAAAACGATTTCTATTAAATTTTGAATTCGTTTTTCTCATAATTGGGAAACATTTCTCAAATATTTTTTTGTCAGTAATGTTAGGTGGATCAACCACCTAGTAATTACAAGTTATTTAAAGTAGCCAGGTGCAATACGAATGCATGTAAAAATGGAATTATACCGCGAATATGTTCGTTCGTTTTATAACAACAAATTATCGGATGTTGACATTTTTAATAATACACTAAAACAGTTTAAAAATGCTGGTCATAGCTGCAGGTGATATAATTGGTATCTAGGTACCTAATTATATATCATTTATATATTTTATTTTCTATTACAGTCTTGTGGATATGTAATACCTATATTTATATATATATATATCAAATAAATCTATCTAACGCAAATAAAACTTTATTTTCATACCTACATTAAACTTAATACACCACCATCACAATCTCTCTTTTCCTCACACACACACACATGCACACACATACGCACCCTCGCACACAAACACACACCCTCATCCACACACACACACACATACATCACATGCTCCTCATACGAATGTATACCTGCGTGTTTGTATTTTAATAATTTGATTTGCATCAATTTAGTTTGAAGTCTTCATACCTACTGTATAATAGTATGTTTGTGAATATTATTGTTATTACTGTGTGTTTTCCCATAAGAAAATAAATAAATAAAAAAATAGTAATTTTAATTACAACCCGTATATATGTTTATGTATATCATTATTTATACCAATTCAACAAACATAAAATATGTTTGTAATACTTAAAAGTATACATTTTTAAAAATAAAAATAATTGCTATGAACTAGGTCATATATAATTATTTTGGGCCCTACTTAACTAGGCCAAATGTGGCTGTGCCAGAGTTAGGGGAAACGGTGTAATGAAGCTTTAAAAATGTTATGACAATGTGCGGTTTCGACACCGCGACCTTTGGGCCAATATTTCTACGCCTTAACCAGTAGACTACCACGATACTTTCCACACGATATTGCCGGAATATGTGCGTGTCACGATTACTTTATGCTAAATTTCAAATTACGAGGTCACTTGCTTTCAAGCAAAAAGTCTGTGAAAGACAGTTGTATAAGGGTTCCGTGTATTCCTTTTGAGGTTCGAAACCTAAAACGATGATTACATTCATGCGAGGATAATTCATAAGGGTTATTACGTCAACGTGAACGTGAACGCGTAGAGTTGCCGCTGTTAGAGCGTTGCTCCTCCGATTCGGAAGTTTCATATAACGCACGAGTCTCATTTCCAACACCAAACAAATTAACAAACTACAGAGTATGACGGCACGTGGCACAATGGTATGCCAGGCGAACTCAGATTACAAGCTGCTACGAAAATTGGTTTAGGTGTGAATAGGAAGATATACAGTCTCAGTGTGTTTTGGAATTATTGAGCAACCTTAAATGCCCTCAAATATTTAAAAAAATACTCTAAAATACTTATATTATTTTTACAACTTATTTTACTTTTTTTTAGTACACAGCGAACTACTATCGCCTTGCTTTCGCTCATCTCTGTGTAATTGATTAAGTTTTCAATTAGTTTTTCTCGTAATAGGAAATATTTTAAATATATGGGAGTAGCAATCAATGCCATTCAATAAAACTTATGTTAATTAAAAATTTAAAAAAAAATATCAAGATTCAATCCTTTTTAGGAGCCACTCTGATAATAAGCAACTCCATCACGACTGGATGTATTAGTGCATATATAATTAGGAGAATCTCAAAATTTAAATAACATTATAAATAAAATATATTACAACAAATTGCTACTCCTGCTTTATTTCTACTATTTATGGAAACTCAGACAAACACAAATACAAGGTAAGGAACTAGGTTTGGTTTGTGAAGTTATTCTCAATATATTTATTAAAAATATATTTTGATTCAAAAAAAAACTGTGACTAATGTATGAATTATTTTTTTTTTGCCTTGTGCGCCATACTGCGGAAACCGATACGAACGGCGACAGGAATAGGGTATTCATATTATTACTGAGCCAAAAGTGTTCGCTGGCTCCCCGACTGCATGTCAGTGACGTGAACCCGTTGCATTTTCCCGATACGAAATTCGCCCGACCCGTGCATATAAAAGTTTTCAATTTAAAAATGCCGCCCGATGGAGAGTTAATTACCTATTCGATGAAGCGTATTTGTGTATCCGTTGCACGACCGCCGTAGTAAGCGAAAACGAGTCAACCATTCTCACTTGCATTGTTTCACTTCAAAGGTTGGTTTTCGACCTAAATGATAAGGTCATAGATGTCACTTTTAACGAACGCGCTTTAACGCGCATCGGTGGGAACAATAGAAATGCACCTTTGTATTTCCTCATGCGCGTCTAATTCACTATAAGCGGCTGTGAAATGCGCCTTACGCAAAAAGTCGCGGGAAAACCGCGTTGACATAATTTTGTCATTGTCATTGAGTTAATAATACACGTACCATTGTGCCATCGTTCTAGCGAAAACAGCACACCGGCCAACATAAAATAATTCAACGAAATTAGAAACAAGCGAAATAAATAATCAGCCAGTAAATAGTGCATTTTTAACCTCGTTAACCTTTTTTACGTAATTGTAATACATCGGAAATCAGGCGACAGTAAATCCGTTGAAATAGAATAAGAGTTTGACGAATAGCGGAAATTCGCGAAGTAACAAGGAAATTACTGTTATATGTATAGGGTAAATGACCTGTTTATAACATTACTGGCTACTTCTAAGATCTATATTTCATAAGGCATACCCTTTTTACTTTCTAGATTATCATCGGTTGCTGTGGATATAAGTACTATATTATAATATGATTAAATGAAACGTTTGATGATGATGATGGCTTATGTCTACTATGTGGACATTTATTGTCGGGACCGTTTTAGAACTTGCCCGAGGCAACAGATGAGGGGATCCTTTATAGACCCCCCTTAGGGCTTGAGTCCTTTAAGATTAAAGGGAGATTTCCTATGTGGATTTGTTAATATATTCCTCAATTGTTTCCCTGAACTGCAACAGGTGGGTTTCCATCAATAAGAACGGCACGTGGGTAAGCCCTTCTCACATCCGGTGGTCTGCAGAGGGGCTATATTGCGAAGGTGTGAATGGCTAGAACGGTCGGCTTTCAAAAACATTTTCCTCGTGAGCTTTTTCACAAAGTCCATAACGGATTCCTCCTTGATGTCCTGTTTCAAAGTTTCAAAATTCCGGACGAACCACGGAGCTTGCGAGATCATTCTCATGCCGACATTCTGTACCGCTTCCATCTTCTTCCAGTTGGTTTTCGAGATTAGATGAGACCAAGCCGGAGCAGCATAGGTAAGCCTGGATCTTAAGTACATTTTCAGTAGTGAGGCCCTCACGCCTGCTGGTATTATCGCGGTCTTCTTTAATTACATCCAGGTTATTCCCACATAGGCATTGTTTCAAATCTACGACGCGACTATTCAATACAAAGTATATTAAAATGTAGTTCATAAGGAATCTTTCTTACGCAGTTCACGAAGCGTAAGAAAAAATATTAGTTTATGCGCTGGTGGGATAAAATACTGGTGCTTCAATTTCTAAATAAACTCTTTTTTTTGTATTGTAAAATATTTCCTCTGTATGTTATAATTAATAACGAAAATTTTGAATTTGGATTTCAAACAAAATCGACGGTTCGGCTCGGTATGAAGGATGATGGTGAAATGAGATGATTTTATGAGTGATTTATGTATGAAGTTGGTAAAAATAAAAATAATGGATATGTAAAAGTGTAAAATTAAAGCACATGATTAGTGTGCGTATTATTTATATAATTGTATAATTGAGTTGTATAGTTAATTAACTTATATTTGATGATTGTTTTTTAATAGCGGCAAACCGCCTGAAAAGATAAATGACACAATCTTTGACAATATTGAAAAATTTTGAATAAGTTTTTAATTTTTTGATAAAGTGCTGGATAGCAAAATATTTATAAAGGTTCGAAAGAGGTCCTGTACTTGAGAGCTCAGGATGTCGGTTTAAACCCAGCGCTGAGTTTTATAAAAATGCATTTTTAACTCTCACCTGTCCTCTTTAGTGCAAAATATTGTCAAATATTATGTAACCATCTAATTAGATGAAATAAGGAAAGGATGATATTTTAACAAAAAATATAAAAATAATGGATATGTGATTAAGATGAAGGATGATGGTGAAATGAGATGATTTTATGAGTGATTTATGTATGAAGTTGATAAAAATAAAAATAATGGATATGTAAAAGTGTAAAATTAAAACACATGATTTGTGTGCGTATTATTTATATAATTGTATAATTGAGTTGTAAAGTTATTGGACTTATATTTGATGTTTGTTTTTTAATAGCGGCAAATCGCCTGAAAAGATAAATGACACAATCTTTGACAATATTGAAAAAGTTTTTAATAATTTGATAGAGTGCTTATATTTTAAGGATTGAAATTTTTTTCAAATAAATTATATAGCTAGAATGTTCAAAGAAAAAATAATACCGAACGCACAGATAGTTGTATCGCTTGAGATAATGCACGCTGGTTTAAATACAGGCCTGTATTTTATGAAAGCTTTCACTCTCACCTATCTATCTGTGCGCTTACGCAATACGGTCAAACTTTCATTAAGTAGTAAAAAAATATTTTAAAAAAGAAACATAGATATGGAATTTTGAATTAAAAGGATTACAAATATATATCCGTATATGACGTTTCCTATTTATTTGTGACTGCAAATTACAATATATTTAATTTTACGTAACCCTTGATTTCGAAGGAACTTTATTTTTTTTGGGGTGTCATAGGCAGCTTTAATCGACTGAAGACGTTTCGATAAAATAAGCTAGAGAATCGTGTAACTGTCTTTTCAAAATACATAGAAACTATTGTTGAATTTGTTGTTGTTTGAATTGATAGCAAAAAACGTTACATTGGCGACAAATATCGATATTGAATGCTAAATCCGACAGAATTAGCAAAGGGTAGAAATTTTCGTGTTAGATTCCAACTAATGAATTAAACCTATGCAAATACAGAAAAAGCAGACGGCCTCCCTACTTTCGTAGGTTGCTATGTCCCATTGGGCATTTTCATCACGGCCTTGGAACAGGTTAGAAGTGAAGTTTTCAGAATGGAGTTCGCTTTAAAATTGTAATTGTATAACCCGGCTATTTGAACGATTTCAGTGTAGAATTACTGCAGTCCATCCTCTTCAAACAACACTTAATGACACGACGGTCGTGGAAAGCACGTTCCTCCGCCCACTGGTCGCAATTTCAATTATCGTCTACGTTCGATTCCCTTATAAGGCAAATCTAAATGTACTCAGTAATTGATTTATTGTTGGAGGTCATATTGTTATGTTTTCGAATGGTATGTTTATTCAGTTGGTCATCACCACACATATGCTACGGGTTTAATTGATCGTGGTAATCCAGTTATTTTAGCGTTTGACTCGCGGCGCGCGGGTGCGAATTCTCTCATTATTGTATTTATTACTTTGTATATATACTTTCAGTTTGACAAGTTGTCAATTTCAATTCAATTTAATTGATCTTTTTTCATATGTTAGATCAATTTAATCGTTTTAGCCTCCAATTGCTTCAATATAAACCGCTGCAGGCTCAAAAAACTGTCAATATAGTGGTTTGCCTTACATGAAATATTTCAAAAACAGACACGACTTCAGTTTTCGTCTTATCCTACACTGTCTTCTATTGACCACCATGATAGACGAGCTTTACGCCATGATAACTTTGAGGATAGCATAATGTCTCTTAGTCATAGTATTACCGTCATCAAACGGATTTGAAATTTCGCTAGAACCTCAGTAGCAAGGAACCTTGGAAACGTACTTAACAAGTGTGTTACAGAAAATTCAAGACAAAGGTCTGTTTACGTTTGCCTACAGAGTTTTTCGTGTAGAGAAAAGCTAAAAGATCGACGCTCGACGACCAACAAAATTAACGAACATTGAGAACCTTCATACCCGTCCAAAAAAGTAACGGATAAGCGAAATTCAAGATCAAATTTAAGCCTCATTCGTGGCGCTGTACAGCTTCTCATATCTGATGATGTGAGAAGGCTCCGGCTGACTTGGATACGCTAAATTCTTTGAAGTCCAAACATCAACTTCCATCCCGTCCATTGATTTTTAAAGATACTCCTTCAGTTTCCGATGTAAACTATATAGCTACAGTATAAGATGTCTGCAATTGAATTGTTGTAAAGCATTTTAAGCGCTTTTTTTAAAAGCTTAGAAAAACATCATACTTATGCAGCTTACTTTCTTTCCTGTCTTTGTGTTTGCATTCCGAGATGAATGTAATCTTTAAGATGCCCACCAAATTGATGGAAACCAAATCCTTTAACACCAATCCTTCTGCAATGCTTTGAAAAAAAAATAAATAAAAATTGGTGGTATAGGAGTTTGTAGTGCTTCTGAGGTGGTTTCCTTGCTTCTTCTTCTCACGCTAGTTCTAACCTCATAGGTAGAATATTAAATCCGTCACTTAACAGTAGCTTCGAGGATGACGGCATGATCGCGGTGAGTGATAGCTACAGCAGTTTCCAATATAGGCATTACCAATATTGTTTTCTGTGCAAAAAAGTTCGGATATACCTCTAGTAAAGGAAGACGAAAACAGATGTTTTCGAGAAAAACATCTGTGACAGAGTGACGGATTCAAGACGGATCTTATAATATTCTGTTTTAAGCTTTCTAGGTACGAAACCCTAAAGTTATATAAAAGAGTATGTGCGTTTGTGTATCTGGTAATATTATTAGATACACAATTTTTTATACCCGATTTTTTTCAAATTTTACAAGAAATATCCTATAATATATATTTATATGTACTCATATACTATCCATATGTGTAGTGTGTGTATTATATAATATATAATTTATATTGTTTCTATTTAGTATAATCTGTGTTTTATCTTTCATATGTGTGTGTTCTCCTTTTATTTGAATATTGATAAGGTTTTTCATTTTACTTCAGTGTCTAAGATTAATGTAAACATGTTATGTATTCAATATTTTGTTAGAGTACCGTCCAAAAATAAATAAATATTGAAAACGGCTGATTACAATTTGAGCAATTTAGTTTCACCTGTGGTTACATTAATAGTGTATCTACTCGTATAAACTTTATATGGATCTGTGTAAGAGACGTGACTGAGTAGCAGAATATGTCCAACTCAGCTCAAACAGAATTTAATATGTTGTACGCTCCCCCAGTCAGTATGGTGAAGGCTATCTTCAATACATACATAAACATAAGCCATTCATCCATACTGGGGCAAAGTTTGAACATCGAATATCAGTCGATATTAGCGGAACTCAAATAGATAGTTTAAGTTGAGATTGCCTAAATACATTTTGAATTCTATTTTATGGTAGTACATCTAACAATTTCGACGTAGAAGGTATTGTAACTTTATACTATTTTGTTGTTAATTGCAATGCTATTTTTTTTTATGTCGGCAAATTTTTATATCGGAAATAAAGCATCTAGCAACGTGAAAAAAATCTTACCAATATTTAAACGAAGAAATTAGTTATTAAACACCTGTACCTAATATTTAATATCAACTGCTTCTATACATTGCTTAGTAATAGTTAATTATTTAAGTAGAATCTGACGCCTTATAGCTTTGTCCTACAGTCGTCCTGTAGGACCTAGCTATAAGACGTGCCTGCTGTGGTTTCAACTTGTGATAGGTTGAGTTGATTCAAATAAAATAACAGGCACAATGGTATGATGACATTCTTTCAATTCATCATAAATTTTAACACTATATCAGCTTTATTTAATATTACCTTCGCCCAAATTGTCTTTTTTTCAATAACTCGGCAAAAATTTTGCAACGCTGTCTATTATACTAGTAATATACGAATGCATAAAATTCCTAGTTTAGTTGTGTATTAAATTATGTCAGTTTCATACTAAAAAAATGTTGATCTTAATGTTAAATATCTATATTATCCCACCAGCTTTCGGTGTGATAATAACGGCTATGATTGTTTTTCTTGGGTATCAATCTGCAAACAAAAATTCAACTCTTTCGCATTTGTATTTTTGAGTTGAATGTTGCAACAGGCAGACGGCCAAAAGACGGGGTTAGTAGCTTCTCATACATAGAAGCTAAAAGGTAAAATGCCATATCATCGTACAAATAAAAATAGTTAAAATTTGTATCAAAACGCACGATCTCGAATGCCTTTGAAACTTTTAGGAGTAGTGGTTATATAATCTGTTGTCCAAATATAGAAGTGGTAGAATCTTTTCGATACTTGAATGTAACGGTCGATCATAGGTTTAATTGAAATAATCAGGATTAATTTGTTTGTACAACCATGGGACATATTGCAGCTGTTTATTTTGACTGACTACTCTAGTTTTAATAAATACACCAACACACGTTCCTACAGTAATCGTAATAAATCAACTTCGTCTAATGAATGGGAGATACAAACCGAAATAATATATAAAGCTATATTAAATTAAGTATATAAAGTTAAACTTGCACATATCTACATGAAAGCATGTCAGCGATTGGAAGCTCATATTTAATGAAAACAATAATGTTATCACTGGGAAAGAGCACTGCCAACGACTGTAGAGTGGAGATAGGGAGAGAGAGATAGAGGGAGAGAGACTTTCGCGGCGGAAATTTTCTCGGGCACGGTGCCGATCGAAATCTGCGCCGACGCCGGAAATGACAAATGGATCAAGACTGCAACTTCCGGCCGGCATGGAGACTGGCGAGCGATCTACCACTGTTACTGCCTACACACCAATGCACGCTTGACCCGAATCCAAACGTGCTGCCAACTGCTGACTCTAATATAGATTTTATAAGAACTTTACATTATAGTTAACGATTTTCATTTTATCGTTTACATAAATGCCCAATGAATGTAATGATCAAGGCATAGGTATATTTCTTGAAATAGCCAAAGCATTCAAGTAGGATTTCTATAAAACAATAACGGCTAACTGCAAACAGGCTATTGAGGCTATATAGGGAATCAAGCGTTGGCCCCGAGGGAAGACGAAAAGCTTTTGGGCGTGTAAAAAGCCGTGAGTAAACACGTTTTATATTACAAATAATATTTTTTACGAAAGTCATCATAGGTCTAAAAATATTTATGTTTAGTTTTATTGTTAATTAATTATATTGTGGTTTTAGTTTGCTAAACTGATATCATGAAATCAGAAACCACTTTTAGTAACTAAAACAAGACGCAGAATGTCGCACAAATTATAAAACACCAATTAAAACATTAAAAATTTTCGGAAAAAAATACACTTTCATAATTTTCAAGAAATATTGCCTAATATTCTTTAGGTTTAAATTGTAAATTATTCATAATACAGAGTGCCATTTGGGAATTGACTGGATAGATTTTAATTGGATAGAACTTGATAATTGACAATGAAAATTAAAAAATAGAATATGATTATTATTTTGTAGGCAAAAATTTAGCGCCAGCTACATCTAGGAATCATTTTTTAGGCACCTACTAATTGTACGAAGTTGAGCTATCTAAAGCCACTTTTATAACCATCGGTATTATGAAGAAATTTATAAGGCAAAAAAAAAACATATCAGCCGGCTTCGTTTTTTTTTCATTCTTTAGCAGTTTGTTTTTGAGTTTACACAAAAATATTTTTTAAAATTTCAATACAACTTTTTTTTCAGTTTTTTACATGCAGCTGTCGTCTGTTTTAACTGTGGTTTAATACGCCTATATTAATCGTAGTACCTATATATTATGATTATTATAGACGCAATAAGCCTAGTCAATAAGCCTATGCAATAGTTAAAATAATCAAAAGTAAAACAGGTCGAAACGCCGCTATCATAAAACAATAAAATAAACACTTTATTTACAAATGTTTAAATTAAAGTAAAACAAATCAATATTTAAAATGTGTGATAATCTCATTTGAATAACAAATAAAACACTCCTGTGTAAGTTCAAGTTCAAGTTCAAATTCAAGTTATTTATTTCCAAAATATATTATAATATATAGCAATATCCTACGAGTATATACTTCATTTACAATTACTTCATAACATAACGAAGATTAAAAACAACACATAAAAAAATATGTTATATAATACCTACATCTAGCAAACAAATAATAATTGAAAAATAAATAGAATATACATATATTATTGTGTTTGTTTCTTTTACCGTTAATACATTGAATAACTCACAGACTGCACAGCAATTACATGACTAGATAATAATATAAAGTTTAGGTCCCTATAAGTCTAACAGCTATAACAACTAAAGTATAACAATAATAAAAACAAAAAGAGTAACCTAACTTCCGTCAATTTCATTTAAATCACCGTAAGAACCTAACCGAAGAACATAAAACCTATTTTGGATAAATGTTATACGTAATATTAGAGTGGTTATTAAGTGGTAAGTAAAGAATTAGGGTGCATATCCATTAATCTAAACAATGGGATCTAAGATAGAAGGATTTATATATTTATTTATTGTTCATTTGGAAACCCAACAGTACAATATATAAAAAATGGTACATACAATTGTGTGTAAACTTGACTGATGACAGGTTTTCGCTATAGTATAGAAATACATGAAAAGATTAAAATTAAATTACGTTCGCACTAGGCTATTATAAACACGAAGTTAGAATTCCGGGATTGTGTAGGCTAAATATTTATTTCTATTTTTTAAAATTATTATTATTGTTTTTTTTATTTTGTTTACTTTAACCAGTAGAAGTAATATTCGACCACTTCAAGGTTCAGATAAGGTTACTTATAGCACATTTTACCAACACCGTGCCATTGTATAAGCCAAGTTTAGCATGTGGCACAATTTAGGTAAAAGGCGAAAAACCGCCAACCGCCGCGATACTAAAATTGTCTTAAAAAGTCAGTACAAACTCGAAACTTAGAGACATGCAATTTGCGTAGGTCCCTCTCGAAGTCGGTGGTAGTGTGTCATACGCTATCGCCCTCTTTATTACTCTCAGACGAGGGTTAGTTAACAATGCGCACTCTTTCTGCTACGGGGGGGGGGCGTCGGCGAGGAGTCCCCGAATTCCCCGAATCCGAAATCGATATTTTCCAGTAATGAGGTACCAAAATGGGAAAGCGGTGTGGTTTTTGGTCTCAGGCCACATTATTGGGGCTGTGAATACCTCCGTAGTACATCTTTAAATCTAGAGCTCCTTTAGTCATTCCGTCTTCGAGCCGCAGTGTATGCCGGATGCCGGATGTGGACTGTTATCAATCCAGTTAAGATGCGGAGATTTGCAATTGGCAGGCTGAGAGAGTATTTTGTAAAATGAGGATGCGGCCCTGGCATCGCTGTGCTGGCATGGCTACATATTATTGCACTGTCTCACCTGCTTTGTGCCATATTCGCATTAGAGGTTTAGAGCAGATGTTGCATAGATAAACCATAGTGACAGGATAGATACGCCAAAAGGCGTGTTTTGCTTGAACCCTATCTCGCCAGTTTGTCTTCTCCTTTGCTGCCCTAATTGTGACGGCGACCGTGTACTTTTACCTTTACCCATTTTACCCGTTTTACTTTTACCCATTAGCCTCGATTGTGATATGATATATTCAACAAATAAAAAAATATATTATTTGAATATTATTTGTCAAAATAATATTTACAACTAGGTGCATATTAAATGTAAACTAGCCATGAAGCCAAGGACTAAAGTAATTTCTAGTATTATATTTTTTATGAATCTTTTTACGATTTTGAAAGGAAAAAATATCTCTAAGTCGCGTATCAAATCCGTACAGTCATACCATTTTTAATGCGTCTTTCCGAACTCTATCACAAGCAAGCCCAAATTAACTGTGTATAAATTTGGTCATCACCCATCCTTCTCTTTGCGTCATTTATATCCAACTACATATTGAATGATTTGCTAGGCCCTACATGCGTCATTACCGGAATCTTCCTCCCAGACTACTCGCGCCTGTAACATGTTATGGTTTGCTTCATTTCCTATCTTCACTCGTGCCTGCATCACTTTTAACCCATTCGATTTACGTTATTTATTTGGTCTGAGTAGAGTCAAATAGAAATAGCACTATAGTATTATGACATTATTTTAATTCATCATAAATATTAACCCCATTTTAGATTATTTTTTTTGTAAATTTTGACGCGCAACCAAATAGTAATGAAACATCACGGACATGATATTTTAATAATAATTTGTGTACTTAAAATTCTTTTACATGTTTCTATTTGCTCACATAGATGAGAACTTTAACTGTTCAGTAATAAACAGTACATTCCAACAGCCGTGATGTCATATTTTCCAAATTCGAAAATGATCTTTGGGCTTCCTGTCGAACTGCCAATGTTTAATTTATTAGTACTAAAAAAATGTTGAAAAAATATTATATATAGTGACACAGTACACAGTATTATATATAGTAACACAATTATTTTGCAATGTGTGCATATTATCCGGCAGCTTCCGATAAGATCTAAACGGCTATGGTTGTTTTTCGAGAGAAAAGATGCAACGGACAGACGGACGGCCAAAGGACGGGGATAGTAGTTTCTTATAGAGGCTCAAATATAGTAGTACCGTGATTATCCCACCAGATTATCTGTGGATGTCCCTCCTCTCTCAGACCAGTACTGTCCTATGTGAGATAGGTCCTTACGTCCTCGAAATCAAATAACCATTCAATCCAGCCTAGTACCAGTATAAATGTTTATACATAAATATTTTCCTAAATTACTACAAAAAAAAATGAATGAGAAATGGTTTAACTAAAATGTGTCGTTCTCTGTAGAATCGCTAACGTCTCCGATGGGTCCGCTTTGCTTTGCATAGATCGCAGATCGCGCAGCACAAGGTCACACGGCGCAAGCGCAGACGTAGTTGTGTCATACTTTATCAATGATGTCAATAGGCATTGAGTCATTCGGCTAGCAACACTGGTAAGGCAGAATTCTCAGAGGAAATCATCGATCAGATAAATGCCATTACGAGACAATAATATGCTTCTACTATGAGACATTTGGCACGTAGATAGAATATTAAGATTATCGTTCAAAGTTTGTTATATCGACCACTAGGTCCAAAATAGTTTTATATATATGAAGTGAAAATAATGTATGGAAAAAAGTATACAGAGACCGGTAATATTTATATTATATACCCTACCTAACCTATACCATAGCTAACCTATTCACCTTTCCAATTTATTATAACTAGTTTTTTTTTATTTCTTCATGTAACCCTTGATCAAGTAAGTTAATATGTTTAAATACTCGGTATATCTAAGGAGATATACCGAGGAATTGAAATAAGGAGGAAATAAGGATTTGAATATCGTTGGATGCAGATGGTATAAAGTGATAAGTATCAAAAATAGTCAAAAAAATATATCATACGTCTCGCTTGCTCGCTATGCGAGCATGAAAGATGTACGATAACAGGCGAGGAGTGTACTCGACGCAAAGTGGCGTACTTGGCGTGATGCGTTTTTCATCCTCAGTTGCCGTTTATCATTCTGACAAACACATTAATTAACAATTTAAGCCGACTACAGGGACCTCCAATTTGACACGAGAGTGTCAATGTGTATGTATGTAGAGTGGTGTTCAGAATGGTGTACATACTCGTATATATAGTGGGAACTAGCATACTATACTATTTCTGTTTTATGAGAGAGTTTCTTTGATGTTGAGAATAAAGTCGCCTTTAATTAAAATAAAAAATGTCTATATAGTTAAGGTGATGGTTAGATGTTTTTCCAATAGGGTTTATTAGTGAATTAAATGCACAATTTGTTTTACACTTTATTTCGATTTTGACATGACGGAACCCTTAAACACAAACATAAAAAATAGCGCAATAAAAACGTGTAAAAGATTTCGGATGCCGTAATCAAAAGCCGCCTAGGCGCTAAATGCTTAACGAGCAGAATAAAGTGCGTAGCGAGCAGCTCGTTGAAATAAAAATAATGAATCATAGCTCAGGTATTTGAATTAGCTCACCTGAATGTGGAAACTGTGTCACCAAGCCGCCATGGAGGCGTCGCCAGATGACTATGGGAACAATGCCCTTTTGTCAGGGCCGAAACACACCGTGCGTTTGACTACTATTCAATTCTATCTCTTTTTGTTGTTTCACATTATCGTGCAAAGGTATATAAAATTTGAAGAAATACATTTAATGTAATTTTATTGTTATTTAGTTTTCTTATCGAAAAACACACTGGTGGAATATGTAATATTTTATAAATATAGTTTTAAAACTTTTATTAATATATTCAAATGATAAAAACACAAAAATCATTATTAATGGTGATAAACAAACAAACCACATTGATATTTCATCACTTTAAGGTACTTGACGTCCGCCAACTCTACAGTAAGACAATCCTAGTGTACTACCTAAAGGACTCGCCATGCACACAATACCTCAACAAAGTCACAAGATTTCAACCATAAACAATACAAAATGCGAACCAGTTCCGGACAGAGGCATTACATGCTTTTTTGCACCCAGAATGCATATAATATTTTGTTCCCTAGAATTGATCAATCTAGTTAAAACCAATTAAACATCGTCACAAATACAAGCAAATGGTGTAATATTGACCGCTTAATAAAACAAGGTAAGAATGTGAAAAACAACTGATAAATACATAGTATATTTTGTAAAAAAAAATATATATTGAAAACTTGCACTCGACATACATACTATTGTCTACGTTTGGGTTTATTTGTATATTTTAGTATGTATGTATGTATATCTATTGAAATATTTAATTAGTATGTATAATTTCTGTTATCACATAAAATTATGTACCTAATTAGTTTATAACTCAAAAAAAATATATTGATACGTCATTAAAATCATTTTATAATTTCAAAATCGTAGTAATTATAAATATTAAAGGACCTCCAAACGAATTTATTAGATGCATTTAACATGTCACTTCGATGCTACTCTTATGTACTAACGAAGTGATTACAACCTAATATACCTGTACCTATATTCTGGATAAAATTATATTTATGAGTCAATGTTTATAAAATTTATCAAATTTATGTATAAAAAAAATAATAAAATTTAATACGATATATTCGTTAACAACTGGTATATTTATATAGTCATTTTAAAGAAGAAATAATTTTTATTTAGATATTTGTTTTATTATTATTTTTTTTTTTAAATATCATAGCAAATAATTCCAAAACACCAATTCACATTTCATTTTTTTTTTATTTTACCCTATAACACGCATTACTATTAAAGGATATTAATATATTTTATTTCTGTAATATAATGATATATCTATAGGTATTATAGTTCATTTGATTCCGGCTGCGGTAGCGAGAAATGAAGCAAGCTGACTTTGTAAGGCCATTGTTTAGTAGTTTAGTATTTCGCTACGTGGAAGCAGCAAGCACTAAAGAAAACGTGATGGCGTAGTTTTGCTTATGTAGTACCATTACCGGTCAGTGACCTTTAGCCTTCATTTTCAGGAACGCTAAAAGTATACGTACACATGAGGAACATAGTATCGTATAAACAGACGAGCGTCTTTAAGTTTCAAAATCGACATACCTTCATCTCAAATACAGGAATAATAGTAAATATCGCCAGGTTGCTTATATCCAAAGCCAATAAGCTAATAATAAAATCATATTTTATCCTTATATATCGTTGACAAATTTTAATGAGATCCATTTTATGCGATTTTTTTTACGACCTATCTACATTAAAAAAAATATATATTCATTTACTAAAATAGAAATGGTAAGGTTTAATTTACCGAAATAATCTGTTATATTTTACATATAAAGATTTTCTCTTTGGTAGATATATTTGTTTAGCACATTTATTTGATTTAATGTTTTGCGACAAATGTTTTTTTCTTAATAATATTGGTTTTATAAGTATTGCTTTCATTTCATTACAGATTCTTAAAACTAATTATCATGCTTAACCTCTTAGATGCCTCTGAGATGTTACTATTGTATCAAATAGTTACACCTTAAAAAAAAATATACTCAAAAAATATACAAAAAGAATTCAAAAGTTTTGATTTCTACACCTATTTGACCTATGTGATTTTATAAATTAAATCACCGTACCTCAAAAAATTGTCTCAAAAACAAAATGACGTAGAAATCTTAAATATGGCATATTGGTAAGTCTAGATGTAAATTCCTTTTTTAATTCTCTTTGTTAAGGCAGTCGTGAGTTGATGTTTTTGCATTATAGGTAAAGGATTTCCCAGCAATTATGTTGATTACAAAGATAAAAAAGGAAATTAAATACACTTAACATTTATTGTTTGCAAATCTTTTCTGTACGCTGAGTAAAAAAAATAATCTTACAGTGTCTATATTTATATTTAAATGGTTTTTTTGGGCCATTTTTGGTAGTAGATTATTGAAAAAAAAAACTCGTGTAGAGAAAGATAGCGAAAGATAACAAAGTTGCATTCCGGATTATTTTTTTTTTATGTGTTTTGATAGTTCAAAATAAATTATTTTATGATTATCCGAATTGAAACCTGTTGCCGACGGAACCCTGTAACGATGGAATCTTGTGACGGACCGGCCAAGTGCTAACACTAAAATCGACGGACAGGGCGATTCTTTGTTAGCGCTGGGAAGGCTCGGCGTATGCAGTGCTCCCATCGAAACAATGGTTTAAGAAAAGGGTAAACTTTTCCCTAGAGACAATGCCTCGAAACAACGGACGCTGGGGCAGTCAGAAATCTTTAGAGACCGCGAGCGGACTCCGAGATTGTATCTATTAGCACTATTAGCTTCAGTTCGCTGAAGCTAGAGATCTCGAATTGGTTGGCGTGTTCTGTCGCCAACAGAAACCAGCGGCAGGTTGTGAAGAAGCGCGTAATAGTTGCGTGCACGGCGCATTCTTCACACCAGTGTCGGGATTCACCGTGACGTGAACAATAGAGTAGGACGCCGCGATCAATGTATTTCTTGGGCTAATTTCCAATTTTCAAATACCACTGTACACCCCTTTAATTATTGTTAAATAATAAATACGACCTACGAGTAGCTACGACCTGTAGCTATTGTTAAATATCAACTGCTTCTATATATTGCTTAGTATTCTAGTAAATTATTTAACGAGAACTTGACGTTTACAGATATGCTCTAAAGGCGTCATTGAAAACATTTCCCCCAGACGACTCATGTCTGCCTGTGATTTAAACTTGTGATGGGTTGAGTAGAATAATTAAATACGGAAAATAAATTGAAATAAAGAAATTATTTCAATTTATAATTATAATATGGCAATTTTAACAGGCCAGTAATAAATAATACGTTCCAACATACTATCATACTGTCATATTTTTGAAATTCTAATATGATATTTGAGCGCTCTTTTGAACTGTCAAAGTTACTTCTAATCGTACTAGAAACTTGTTGATTTTAACATCATTATTCAAACAGCCTCTGATGTGATCTAAACGGCTTGGTCATTGTTTAAAAGCATCAAACTACATAGAAAAATTTAAGCCAACAGACTGCCAAAGGGCGGCGATAGTAGCTTTCTATACACGAATGTATAGAAGCTAAAGGATTAAAAAAAATATCCCAACTTTATCGTGCACTACATTGATAAAAAAAAATATTTTTCTAAAGCGAAAAGTTCGCCATCTGTTGTTCTTATTTTGTAACTTCCTGTTCTTTTCTAGCTAAAACAGATATTATTTGTATAAATAAATTAACATACTAATACTGAGGTTAACGTCTTCCATTTGTAGGTTTTTTGCAGATTTTATTTCTTTTTATTTATTTATGCTAAACGCTGACTAAAATTGGTGTCAGTAGTACTCATAATAATAGACATTTGAAGGGCGTGCTGAGTCCTTAACTATGTATAGAACTGCATTATTTATAAGGTCAAAAGGGGAATGAGTAAAAATATATCTATAAATGTTAAGTACTGTATATTTTAGCTCTTTATTAATAATTCCAAATTCGTCCTAATAGGCTAAGTTTTGCTAAAGCTCTCATGAAATCGAAGAGAAAGTTTAATTACAAAATAAAACAGATTTAATTCTTTTTTTCGCTCACTGGTATGGTCGGCTGGAAATGTTCCGTTTAACCTGATCGTATTTTCCACGTCCCTGTTTCCTAATTTGTATACATAAACTACCAACAGATATATTGTGCAAAACAGTTTATTATTACAGTAATCATTTTTATTATTAAAAATAATATATCAAAGTTTGTTTTATGTTTGGGTTACAAACTGTGAGTTACTTAAAATTGAAAAAAGTATATTTAATACTTTTAATATTTCCTGTCGAGGACTATATTATTCAACGATTTCAATCGTATAGAATAGAATGTACAGCGAAAGGGGGCGATATGTATTACACTTTATTATTCAAACGAACTCGATGATTAACTAAGTAATATACGAAATATTATGTGATTTCAAAGTCAGATGCCTTCATGTGCATCTGATGCGGTCCATTTGTGTGCAAACAAAACTATGCGAAAACGTGAACTACGTGCCGGAATGCACAAAAACCGTCACACTTAATTGGGATTGTTGAGACCAAAAGGCACGACCATAAGAATAATAACCGATTTGCAGCGTAGAGTGAGAAAAGGAGTACTTCATTATGCAGTCGATGAACCTTGTCTAAAATTATACTGGTAGCTTTTTAGTTTGGCAACAGAAACAATAGGTATGATTGAAACAGTTCGTATTAGTTATAACTAGACCAAACCTCAGTTCTCGTATTTCAGATCTTCGTGAATATTTGGTGAGCAGTAAGTTAACTAAAAAACTATAAAAATAATTTCCTTTTAATTCAAATATATTAAACAATTTAAATAAAATGAAATAAATAAGAAAACAACGACTTTAAATTAAAAATATATATTACAACAAAAAGAACACTTTATTATTTACATAATTGTAGGAAATATAAAAATTAAGTGATTTAATACGGAACTTAACTAGGAATTTTATCTGCAGTTTTGTGCATTGGTATAGTATATGTATTGGTATGGACAACGTTGCGAAACTTTTGTCGAGTTATTGCAAACAGGTCAATTTCGATTACTGTCATGCAAAAACGTTGAAGTTAGTTACGCTAAGCCATAGAAAATATTATTTTTCCTAAAGTCTTTCGTTCTTCCGGAGAAGAAATATCTTCTGATTCTTTGGTCGTTGAAAATTTATGAATCAAAAGTTAAGCAAAAGCCTATTAAAATTATTATTACGACATAGAATGGTTGCAAATACCCATTTACTGGAGTAGGTCTTTGGTTCGAGATCTAAGAGAGATTCAAAGAGCGACGTGGTCGAGATTTAAAGCTTGGTTAGTTGGTTGGTTATGGTTGGCTGACGTTATATTATATTAAAATTCTATCCCCCCATTCGATTAAGGCATTAAACGATAATTAATTACCAATAATGCGAAGTTAAACGACCCGCTTTCTGCATATTTCATTGTATCTTAGGTCTGAAAGTGTCACGTTGATGAGCACATTCATTTGTGGTACTTTGCCCTATTCCTCCTTCCTAGCATTATTCGTAAATTTATAAAACCTTATCTTATTATTTTTGGATGGTCGATATGACTGCTGCGCTAAAGCGCTTGACGTTATAGCATTTGCATTTAACTTTTAACCTTCAATTAATTTCTTTTTATTAGAAGCCATTTTTTATTTTTCCGAGATTCCACTAAAAAATAAGTATGTTATTTTACGTCAAATCATTGATTAATTTTATTTTATGTTTTGTAATTTCAATCGATTCGTAATAATAAACGTAAGAGTTATAAAACTTATGAAATTCAGAGCTGGGACAGCGTAAGATTTCAATTTCATAAAAATCTGAGTAAATAAATTTAATCTAAGGCCACTGATGAGTGGTACACATACAAAAAGGCCTTAACCGAATATAAAAATGAAATCAGGAATGTCAATGGACAGTCGTGGAGGAAATTCTGAGAGGAGATCAACCAGGTCACAGACGGAGCCACACTACACAAAATACTGTCCAAGGCCTCCACCAACGTACTGGGCCTCATGAAAAAACCAGACGGCACATTTACTAACTCGGAGAGGGAAACCCTGGAACTGATGGCACAGGCTCACTTCCAAGGCTCCATCGCCCAAGATAACTCCACTATACCATCCCCACTCATCAACAGGGCAGGAAAAGGCCCACAAATGAAGACTGGAGGAGGGCGACGAGTATCTTTAGGCCGAACAGCATAAAATGGGCTATAACCTCCTTTAAGCCATACAAAAGTGGGGGAATATATGGAATATTCCCAGCCCTAATACAACAAGGTTTGGAATACCTGCTCCCACTGCTAATCAAAATCTTCAGAGCGAGCTATACCTGGGAATATATGCCTGAGCAATGGACAAAGGTACTACATCCTAAAAGCAGGAAACAAAGACAACAGCCTGCCCAAATCGTACCGACCTATCAGTCTAACTTCATTCATGCTAAAAGGAATGAAGAAAGTACTAGATGTCTACATCAGGGAGGGAACACTAAGGCACAACCCCCTAGATGAGAACAACATGCTTATCTTGAAGGCAAATGGACGGAGTCAGCGCTGCTGGATCTGAGAGACAAAATACAAAAGGCTCTAGAAGATAAAGGAGATTGCCATGGGAGCCTTTCTAGACATTAAGGGAGCATTTGACAACATCTCAACGGCTATCATCAAAAAATATTTTTTGATGATATAAAAAAATTTATATATTTTATAAAAATATATATATACTAGCTGACCCGGCCACGCGTTGCTGTGGCTAAAGTTTTTGTTATATTACATTATAGTAAACAATCTAAGAGGAACAATAAGAGAACATCAGTCACGGAGTCCACTATGCTTTTTCACACAGATGGTATTTGTAAAAAAATATGGTGATCTCCTTATTTGACTTTCTACTACTATAACCCTTTAGTACAATGAAATTATTTACGAACAAAGACGAAAATGTTGATGTTGGTATACAAATTCACTGGATTGAGATTTGAAGGGGAAGTACGTTGAACACAATTAATTAAAATGTTCTTACACTTGATACTAAGCAGAAATCAATAGGTAAAAAATAAAAATTTATCAGATTTATTATTTCCATTTAATTTTATAACAAATATAAGTATATTACAGTATAATACAGTAAATAACATGTGACGCTTAAACTCATGAATGAGGTAGGCAAGGCAGACAGTCTTAAACTTTTAAACATTAATATCTTTTTTTTTGAATTATAAATACTTTCAATTTCAATTTAATTTAACACCAATCGGTGCACAATGTTTTTGGTTAACCTGTCTTTAGCTAACACAAATAGATTCGACGGTTTCCCAACACGTGAACACGCAACATATTTGCCCATGAGAAAAACATGGATTTTCCAAATCTAAACCACAAATGGACATTGTTTGACCTTGAGATTTATTTATAGACATGGCGAAAGCTAAACGAATTGGAAACTGTAGCCTTTTGAAGGGTATGGTAGAATCTGATGGTATCATCGGAATACGTGGCAGCAAGACCACTTTTCCTTTAAACTTCCCAGCCAAAATGGTTGCTTCAAGAATGTTTCCGGTGATCTTTTTGATGACCAAACGCGTACCGTTACATAATTGAGGTGGATTCAAATTACGGAGGAGAATAATAGGGGAACCAATCTTTAATCGAAGATTATGTGGTGGCATTCCAGGGATATCTAATGAATTTAAAAATTCAATCGGAAAATTTACACTTTCATTTTCATCAACAACAGTATCGATTGATTTAAAAGACATCAGATCGCCTGGTAACAACTGTTGTATCTGGAAGTTAATTTCGTCAACATCAACGTTTTTGGCTGCCAAAATCGCCCGTTGACTAAGCCATTCATGATTCAAATAATTATTCTGTATATCCGGGAAAATACTCTGAATCAATTCAGTTTTATCCTGAACAACAGTGCAAAAATTGTCTGGTAGTTTAATGCATTGCGTATTTGGTTGCAGTTTTATTTTACCGTTCCCAATATCTAGTAGTTGTTCGGAAAATATTAGTGCTGATGGATCATTTTGCAATTGTACTCGCATATTTATGGTCAATCGAAGTGTTTCAACACTTCGCCATAAGAATGATTGTTTCAAACATGCATTAATCTCATCCGCGAAAGTAGAGCGAGGTATAACCGGTAAGGTCTGCCGGAAGTCACCAGACAAAAGTAAGATAGCACCACCGAAAAGTTTATTATTGCTGTTTAAATCTTGCATAGTTCTGTTTAATGCTTCAAGTGAATATTTGTGTGCCATTGTGCACTCATCCCAAATTATTATAGAACTCTTCCGCAACACTGCAGCTATTCCACTATTCTTTTTGATGTTACACATTGCATCTGGTTTATTATGAACGTCCAATGGCAGCTTGAATGTTGAATGTGCTGTTCGCCCACCATCCAGTAAAGTAGCCGCAATGCCTGACGATGCTAATGCTAATGCGATTTTTTGTTGCGACCGTATTTTGGCAAGAATCAACGATATTAAAAATGTCTTACCTGTTCCACCGGGTGCATCCAAGAAAAAAAAACCGCCTTGTTCAGCAGCAACAGCCAGCATAATCCGATCATAAATAATTTTTTGTTCTGCTGTCAGTAATGGTTCACTGTTCATGATAATTGTTGCTAAACTTCCATGGTCATATTGATTTTCTCGTTGTAAATCGGTATTGACTAAGTCGGTGGCTGGACGATTAGGTGATGGCATACCATAATGATTAAGTGGTAAATTTGAAATAAGAACACATAAATCCTCGATCAAGACCAATGCTTCATTGTACATCTCTGGTGTATAATCTATGTTTTGGCATTGATTTGTTTGTCTAATTCGGTGCAAGATGTCTTCTGTCATACAATTTTTATATTTTTCCCACAAAGTTTGTGCTTGCGAGGGATAACATGTCGCCAAAATAATTGCAAACAACTGACGAATGTTATTCGGTGTTGATGTCAACGCAGCATCAGCAAGCGTTAAGTCCCAATGGTTATCGTCTTCTAGCAATTGCAGTTCACGACATGCATCCTGGTATGTATTGAATACTCGACCATTAGCTGTTCGTAAAAATTCAAAAGACGTTGGTCCGGGAACATTCACCAATAACAAACGTAAATAGAAGCACTCACGTTGCTTTGGATGTACCGTGTAAAGTCTCCCCAATGTCTTAGCTTTGAATATGCCTGTAATGGAAGGATGTGGTTTTCCTTGTTTCCGTGGCTCCCATTTTTTACTGGATTTGTTCCATGTGAAATAACGTGGAACATCACCATACACCAATGTCTTCGCGAATTGGCCAAAAACATCAGGTTTTTGACACAATGTAAAAAATTCAGTTAGAGTCGTTTTCGGAGCTTCGAACGCTCTTTGGAGAACATTTTCTTCAGTGAAGTATACACGTTGACCGTTTTCAAGATGTATTGCCAGATGTTGGACAGCAGGATCTCTTTCGTGGATGGGAAAGCTGAGAATATGCCAAATAGCTTCATTGCTGCTAATGTATCTGCCCATTTGGTATCGTGCTATTTCGTCATTTTTATTTATGTTTTTTACTTCAAATATGGCCAAATCACTGCCTTTGTTTACATATTTACAAATATACTTAATTGATTTAACAGAACTGCAAAGCTCAACATTGATATGAGCTTTGTAAGTTTTTGAAAGTAGTGGTGAGTATGGTACCACCCACTGATTATCAAACTCAACTTGATTTGGAAAGTTCGGCAGTCGCATTGTAAATGTGTGGCCACCATTCTCAGTACTTCTGCGGCGATACATTGGATAACCATCAATATCCGTGATCGTGTCATTCGTATGCGGCTTTGGGAAGTTTTTTTACATTTTCCATTTTCCATGCACGGTGACGTCATGTTGAAAACACCGCATGGCCCATGGATCATGTGTTTGGTGACAATATCAAATAATTCTTGATCAATTAATGGGTCTGGAATTTCGGCTGAAATTATTTGATCGATTTCTTCAGGACGGATTCTATCTTTAAGCCAAACCAAAATGTGGGCATGAGGCAAACCTCGCTTTTGCCACTCTATCGTATACAGCCAACAACGTGTGATACCAAAAATTGTATATTTAACAATAAAATCAATTAAGGATTTCAATTTTTGTTTAAACACACGTGCAGTTAAATCATGACGATGAATGGCTTGTTGTCCTGGCAATAGTAAAGTTTGTATCTCTTCCCAATTCGGATTACATGTGAATGTAATAAATAAATCCGGTCGGCCGTAATGACGTACGTAAGTCATCGCATCTTGTATGTATTCCTGCATGTTCCGTGGACTGCCGATGTAGCTTGAAGGTAAAATGAAAGCATTACCGATGTCATTGTGATTTAAATTTCCATCGATGTTTCCAGCAACAGCATCTCGTAAGTGAATATATTCTTCCGATCGTAGTTTTGCCTGGTTGAATCGAAGGAATCGCAAGCGTTCGCTTTCGACCTTAGCATACATATCAACAATGTATTGATGGAACAGCTGACGATATCGAAGGATATAATTGTCTTGATGTTGTCTAACCATTATTCGGTGTGCGTAGTAGTTCATTGAGCTAACTTTATTATTTCTGTAATCACCTAAAAAAATAAATAATAAAATGCAATACGAAATTAAAATCTATACATACAGTAAGAAAGTAAATAGATAATTGTCAAATTTACCGGTATTTGGATCATACTGATTGATATTAAGGTGATATTCATCTTGTCCTTGCCAAAATATCAATGGATATTGTAGTGCGTCATATGAACGGTGTAGATCCGAAATCGTACTGACAGTGTTGTCTCGCCGTGTAATGTTTATAGATCTTTTGTCAACTGGATCACCAACCATGATAACAGCAACCTCATCAACAGTTGGAGCGTTGAATCTACCAGCATGTTCACCTAATGGTACTTTGTCGGCTTTTATGACGATTTGATAATTGTCATTTTGCAGTCGTGGCGAAACTCTTTTGATCAATTGAATTAGTTGATTGTGATCTTCTAAAAAATTTTCCAATAATATCACAATTGCTCTTTCCTCTGCTTGTTCAATAAAATTATACAGGCACCGAGTCGTCACGCGCTCTTCACAATCGCCCATAAAATAAAAAGGTATCGACATCTGTCAGTTTTATGACTGCCAAATAATATCAGACAAATAATTAGCAATAAATTAAAATATGACGATTTGATAATTGTCATTTTGCAGTCGTGGCGAAACTCTTTTGATCAATTGAATTAGTTGATTGTGATCTTCTAAAAAATTTTCCAATAATATCACAATTGCTCTTTCCTCTGCTTGTTCAATAAAATTATACAGGCACCGAGTCGTCACGCGCTCTTCACAGTCGCCCATAAAATAAAAAGTTATCGACATCTGTCAGTTTTATGACTGCCAAATAATAACAGACAAATAATTAGCGATAAATTAAAATTGCGACTATAATTTGAGATTTAAACTATCCTATCTCTCAAGTGCACATCGAACTGCATATGGTGTGCAAATTTTATTATAATCGGTTAAGTGGTTTAGGAGTCCATTGAGGACAAACATTGTGACACGAGATTTATATATATTAAGATATAGGATCAGGCATATGTGGGGCGATACACAGACTCGAGAAATCGATCAACCTGGGCACTCCACTATATTCCAAGCAGAGCTATATTCCATCATTGAAACTGCGCATAATAGCATAGCACGACTCTACAAGAATAAAAACATATACATACTTTCAGACAGCCAAGCAGCTCTGAAGACTATCAACTCTAATGCTATTAAGTCAAAAGTACTGCTAAACTGTGTACAAATACTCAACACTCTTGCAGCACACAACAGGGTCACACTTATATGGGTACCAGGCCACTCAGCCATTGATGGCAATGAAAAATCAGGCGAACTGGCCAAGAAGGTGTTAGCATGACTATGATGGGCCTACGGCATAGCAAAAAGCACTACCAGCAGACTGCTAAAAACCTGGGCTTGGAAACAAAGCCAAAATATTGGCAAGATTTGCTCGAACAAAAACAAGCCAAAGAACTCATAGTAGGATTTTCGCAAACATAGTAGGATTCTCGGACTCTCGGAGTTATTGAAGTTAACCAAAACCAACTAAGGATCTTAACCAGAACCTTATCAGGCCACTGCAACCAGAATAAACATCTGCATAAATTAAGCCTATCGACCGACGACAGGGACAGACTTTGCCAAGAGAGCCCAGAAACCCCTTTACACCTACTGGAGGAATGTGGGCCCTCATTTACAAAAGATACCAGCTTTTAGGCAACCATCTCCTCAAGCCAGAAGAGATTAGAACCATCGCACGCAAAAAGATACTTCTTTATCTACAGTACGGGACTAGGAGGCGAACTATAAGTGGATAACTATAAGGACGCAGTGTACCGTGTCCTTTGTACTTTTGCAGAACTATTGCCCCGTGTACGGGGAGCAAACCCCCACATCCACTAACATACATAACATAGTTCGAGACCTATTTAAACAAATTTTAAAGTCTTCTTGTGGTTGCATTTTCAATATTCATCGATAATGGAAATTTCATCAAGCAGCATATCGCTTTGCAAAAAAGCAGAATTTTCAAATTGAACGCGAAATTAAATGTCAAATACAATGTTCGTTCGTGTTATTTTTTTTAATAAACTGACAGGCTGGCCATTTTCGCAGCGTTACGCGCGTTGTGCGGCGCTGGTTGCGGAGTTGTAGTTTGATTAAAACTAAAGCTGAAAGTTAGACCTTTTTGAATTTTCCGCCCGGCAACAAATTGGCTGTGAGGTTTTAGCGGCTTTGACCGTCGCGTCGTGCCTTTGAAATAGAGCGCTCTGATGGCGGGTTAGTCACTTTAAGCGCTGGATTAACGTTAGTCAGTATAAACCCTTTTATTTATATTAACAAGCTGCTCTTTGAACATTTAAAAAATATATATATTACCACACATAAAATATAACAAATACGCCATTCTGTTATTGTTTAGCTACAAAAGTTACTTTTGGACTGATGAGTTATATTCAAAATAAATAAAAATTAATGCAATAAATAAATAAATAACACGCAGATAGAATTAATAATCTCCTCCTTTTTTTTAAAGTCGACTAAAGCCATGACACATAACGAGAATTAAAAACTTTGGAGCTTGGTTTATACTTTAACCTGCTATAGGTCCAGGAACTTCCATGTAAATACCGTTATATATTTTCTAGAATAATTATTCTAAAAATATCAATGGAACACTCTAACGAAACAAAGGTTGCGGTGATATTATGAAACATTTTTCATTTTATCAAATCTCCATATATATAGATAAATAAGTAGACAGATTAAATGTTCTGTCTCTTCAACTTCAAGGGTTGGATAAAAAATTATTTTCTAAATTACAAATGTTTTACAATGTTAAATTTTAATATGACTGCAAATACAAAAATAATTAAATAAGGTTATGAAAACCATTATTGATTTTTATCGCTTAATTATTTACAAAATTAAATGTTTGGTAAAACCTTTTATTAAATAACTATATCTGAATAGCTTGATCAATCAAATGTAGCTAGCCACTTTAAAATATATTTGTCTTCATAATTGATTTTTATTGCTTAATTATTTACAAAAATTAAAAAAAAACAATGTTCGTCTATGAATGTAATGGGAATATTGAAAATTTTAGGGAAATAAAATATAAGGAGCATTATATATATTAAAATATATATATATAATATAATAATTCGTTTATTTTGATTCTAATTAATAAATGTCAATCAACTGAACACAGATTGGGGTAGTCTAATGCTTAAGGAGTTTGTCAATTAACCCAATACTTTGATCATAGGAATACCTTTATTAAAAAAACAATAATAATACCAGCCTACTTTTTCATTACGTCGGATTAATTTGCGTCGTTGAATAATTTACACTTGTTATAACGTGATAACGTTTACGCATTTGTGTTCCAAAATACTTCGTACAAAACTATGCTTGTGATTGTATTTGATAACCCAATAATCCTCTTTTCTACACCGGCATTGATTGTATGTAGATTTTGGGTATATAGGTTTTACGTTTGTGGTGTGTGGTATTAGATATATGTTCTCTTTTATGTAGATTTCATTAGATTTCATTTTTGTTTATACAAGTTCGCCTATCTCCCACTTTGATCCGGTGAAATCTACATCCGCCTTCCTGCGTGCCGAAAGTGATTTTTTAATTTGAGGAATAGTCGTGTTGTAAATGCGACCGATGTGATGAAATGGCAATCCGGCGTAAGGGTGGAAAGATGTCCTATCTATACTTATACTGGTGTACTCTTGTTGAAAAGTTGACAAACAGTCTCATTAGCAACTAATGAACCGCTTCGTATTGAGCGAGTGAGACGCGAGAACCGTAACGGCAGCTCGCCGACCCTCTCTAGCAAACAACGTTTGGAATTTTAAGCGTCCAGCGTTATCGCTCGACGCGACCACGTCCGCTCTGGCCGTCACCGACGCGAACTCTTGTCAACGGATGGAATGATGTCCGTCAAACCACGCCAAACACTAAACGCATTCGCGGACAACAGAAAAGGCAAAAAGTTATATTCTATACTTGGATTTATTAGGCAAATCTTCTTGCTTCTTACTAATTCTACATACTTATAATCCCAATTATATCCTTGCTTTGACATATTTGACAGAAACTCTGTTCTGTACCGTTTACTCAATACCTACAACAACAAATTCAGCGAAGTTGATGCACTTGACCTAAATCGTGGCGAGTTTCTTTCAAAAATCCGAAGTATTTCATGCCAATCTGATTCAAAATAAAAGCGTTGCATATTAAAATTAAATTATCTATACGCTACATATATGATGTTCATACATACAAACATGCACACACGCAACCACACACCCTCACAGACACAACCACACACCCTCACTGACACTTTTACACCGTACTCATCACACATACACATTCTAAAATAGCGTTAAGCTCAACTAAGTCCTAAATATTTTTGTACATAGGCGTAAGTTTTAATTGGCCTTATTATTAACCTTTTGAAAAATGTATATACTATTATTACGCTGTATGCTTACCTGTTAATAAATAAATAAATATTAAATGGCTAAAGTAAAATAAATAAATCATTTATATGATAAAAAAAAAATTATTTCGTTCAGGGTTAGCTGGTGAGCGTCGTATATAAAATGTTTAGTAAAAAAAAATGAAAACCTCATGTTTCTATATTACCGGAGTAACTCTCGTGGATCGACTCCAATAGCGAAATGTTCGTCGAACCCGGAATTTTAAAATTCGAAATAATAAAAAAGTTATGTTTAAAAATATTTTCCCTATGGGAATTTTTCCGCGCGCTTTTCGTTCGAATTTTAGCAAAAGAATTATTTATTTGAAGCTTGAATTTCTCCGCTTCAATATGCTGCTAGCTAAGGTTTCACCTTAATGACTGAGGCTACCTAGCGTTTTTTATATACACAACGCGTAGCTGTGCGTTTTGTATTTATAAATAGGACATACGTTAGTCATCGATTTTGAGTGATTCGTTATTCTCTCTCACTTGACTTAATTAGATAAAGTTAACTTGTATAACTTTACTTTTCCATTTAAACAGTAAAAACGGAAAGTTTGTGGAATTTTGGAATCTAGACACAAGGCAAAACTTTTTAAAATAATCGTAAATTTCAATATAAAATGTCTTTGAAAATAGTTGAGTTTTAGTTTAATACATGTACCTACTGGGAAAATAGAACATTTTTTATTTTTTTTACTGGGAATTAATCACGCACGAAACATATATCTGGCCAAAACTGGTATCTAATTGCTACCATTAATAATTTTTATATAATGAAAAATTCGTAATCCGTAAAAAATGTTTTTGTAAAAGGTGGCAATGTACAAATGGGGGTTTTGTGATCTAGAAAGCTATCCTGTCAGCCAGACCTAATCTAATCTGACTACGGTTGTTAAGCACTCTTGTCAATAGGCCATAGACAGGTTGAGTGGTTGGCGCTTCCGGTCAAATATCGATTTTATATGTGGGATGATTGGAATTTCGAACTCGCTATGGTATCTGCAGTAATGGAAGGCCTATTTTAGAAGCACTCTCAAAATATTTTACCGTTAAACATTTGTGCATGTCCATACATAAATAACCGTGTATGGAGATAACTCCATTTTATTTTCAACAGCCGTAGCGTTTATCATATTCGAATATCAAAAATATGAGTACATGGCTGTTGAAACTTGCGTTCTATGTCCGCAAATAGAAACATGTAAAAGAATGTTCAGTGCCACATTGTAATTACTATAAAATTATTAAATTGAAACATTATATCCGCATTGTTTCATCACTAGTTGCGCGTGGCCGTCCAAAACGCGCATTGAATGTGCTAAAAGTGCTGCAGAAATGAAGTAACCCATCAGAAGTCGGTAGGTACCAAATGCACAAGTAGTCTCTGGGTTGGGGATGCCATTAATGACGCCTGTAGGGCCTAGCTGTTGCTGGTTAAATAATTTACTAATACAGGTGTTAAAGTCATTCTTATTAATAGTGTGTAGCGTATTGGTAATACAGTTAAACACACCCTCACTAAGTTTCGTCATACTTTAACACGTTGGAAGAAGTTTTAAGAAAGGTTTACAAAAATTTAACATGCCTCTTGAAATCATTTTAAGCCCTTTGATCTAAAATAATGTTTAGATGAAAATAAAGGAATTCAGTAGATCGATTCTCAGGCGTAAACTAAGCCTATAGATTGTTTTTAGGAATACGTATAACATTATTAATAAAAACGGTAAAGTTTGCTTGACCTTATATTCAGAGACCCGCTGTGCCGAACCGAAACCTTTATTAAAAATTGACGGCCGTGTAATGAAACTGCCGTATGTTTACATTTCGAGATCTCTTCGTCAACAAAATGCCGGCTGACGAGCTGACGAGCTGACGAGCTGATGAGCGCTTCTGTTTGCACAAACAAATGCGCTCGTCAAATCGGCAAATTGTTGTAGACAGGCAAACTCAATGCAGTTGCATTTTTTTTTTTTTGTTAGTGAAATTATACCGGTGAACTATCTTTAAACCGCTGGCATTTGAAAGAATATAAAGACGGTGGTTTACGGGAAAATGTTAATTTTATTAATATATTCATTACTGATTATAGTTTTTTTACGGAGGAACTATAACTTGCTTAATTTAACCGGACCAGTTTCGGTTGAAAAAGTCACTTTTCAGTTGGGACTTGTTATTCGTTGATGAAAATCATATCGACGAAGCAGTTCTATCACATCGAGTTCTTGTCCTTGGCCTTATAATTCCCACAAGCATGGGCAAATCGCGCCATCTTCTTCAACCATCCTCAGCATTGTGTGCATGCCTTATCAACGAAAGCCATGAATTGTTGAAGCAAAACTTCTTTAACGCCCGCAACTTACACATTATTTTTTCTAGGAGTACCTAATTGCGAAATGCAATACGCTCATTCAGCTAAAAACGCCCTGCTGTATCGTTGATTTTTGGTAAAATGTCACGTTGACATTCTTCTTATTTAAACTATAAATAGGCGCTGAGAACTAATTTTTTATTTGGGGTAAATTGGGCCCTCTCAAATAAAAAGGTTTTTTTGGTATGGTGTAGGGTATAATTTGTAAGCTCTTCTTAATTTCGAAAAATATATTTTTTTAAAATTTGGTTTCAAAGATATAACTAATAATACTATACTAATAATATAATAATAATACCCATTTGTAGGGTTTTTAGGCAAAAAATCGTTATTATGAGGGTTAGTAGTTATCGAGTCATATAAAAATAGACAAAATCCAAAAAGTGTACATAAGCATATTATGATATTGCATAGATTGATCGATCGAATGATATGGTAAATTTGATCAACTGACAGTTTGCTAATATACTCGTACTTCTGGTATGGAACCTCGATTGCGTAAACCTGACTCACCCTTGACCTTATTTTTATTTCTTCTGCTCACTCCACTTTATTATAGATAATATATATTGTTGTGGATACTATATGAGTATGAGCTGTACTTCATGCCATATATTCAAAAGTTGAATTATTACAAAATAAATTAACAAAATACAAATCTCAGGATTTGTTTTTAATACCTTCGAACTTATGTTACCATATTTTTTTAGCAAACTCAGTATCAAATTATTGCATCCCTGTATAATTAAATAAAAAAAATGTCAATTTACCATTTCTGAAATAGATTGTTAAAAATAGATATTATACCCCAGAAAAATGTTATTTACGTAAACAGAAATTTCACATTTATAAACTATTCAGATAAATATTATATTATTATAGTTTAATTATTATATTTATTAATATATTATTATGTAAATATTACCAAAATACCATATCATATCAGTGTCAAAATACCATATAAATACTCGCGCTCTTACTTATTTATTTATTTATTCATTATGGTATAATCGAAAGTCACAACAATAAATGATATAATAACAATGAAAAAGGAATTAAATTAATATAATATAGACAAATTAAACACCAGTCATTTATTGTTGCTCTAAAGTAATATGGCTATTCTAACTAGGTTAAAAAAACCTGTTTTAAGAGCGGCCAGAAAAAGGTTGCAGAAAAAATACAATACTTATTACGTACGTGAGACGTAACTAATCACAAAAAGGTTCATAGGATAAATATCATAAATACAAAATATAATAGATATTATAAATAGTGCATAATATTATATATATATATATATATATATATATATATATATATATATATATATATATATATATATATATAATATTATATAACATACAACATTCATTTTTTTAATATATAATTCTAATAATTTGTTACCTTTAATTTATAGGTTTAATATACAGAAAAAACTAAACATAAATAAAATATACAAAATTATTTATTATAGTTCGTATATGTTAGCTTTTTTTATTGCAACACACTGCTCACCATCTTTTCAGATGCGTCTCTGTCTATTGCGAGGAGCCATTTGGTGATGCTTTTTGCAAGACTGTATTTAGATTGTGCTTTTTTAAACTGCTCATCTGCGCTGTTGAGAAGTTTAAGTCCAAGGAAATTGAGATGCCTTTGTCCAAAAGTGGTATTCATTTTTGGCAGTACCATATTTCCTCGTAACCTTGATCGAGTTACAATATTATTTTATATATTTCAAATAGGTAATACCTCGATACAGGTATTTGCCTAATCCACACAACCAGTACTAATAATACATAAGTAGTAATAAATTATAAATTGGATGTTTAATAAATTAATAAATAAACGTAGGCTTTCCACTGGTTTGCGACTTGATTGGAAAACATTGGAAAACATCTTCACCGGAAAGAATGAAAACGAAATACGCGCCGAAGCAAAAAGAAAAGCAAAGAGTGTGTGTGTAACGTTGTTTGTCTCTAGCAATGCGCGTGTTCTAAAGCCTGCTTTCGCCACAAATAGCCAAGCGCTACTCAAAAGGCCGCACCCTAAACGCTGAGGTATTCCTTTGTTCCGCGGCTCGCGGCCAACGAATACGCGAGAGAAACCAGCGATAATGTGGCACCATTGTCGACGAAAAAATATTTTGTTAATATCCTAGTTCCAGGTAGCAAGCAATGTGGCGGCGACATTCTTGTCGCACGAACGCGTTTCAACGACAGACGACAAAGACGGCTTTTGGCGCCTCAAGTCTCATTGCCTCATGTGCCATTTAATTTTCAAAATATGTGTGTTGTTTCTTTACAGCTTAGATCATCGACCAGGATACATGATGTCCCAAGACCATTCTCGAAGGGTAGTGTTTATGATCCCTAATATGTGTAAGAAATGCGAAAAGAACCATGCCGAAATTTCTTAACTTTATCAAAGTGCTGGTGTAAATTCCCTTCGCTCTTTCGGTCGCTCGTTCGCGCTCTGCCAATGACCCGTCGCGCGAGCGAACGAACTTATGACAAGTGCGATTTAATTTTATCACGTATCGTTTGTTTTTTTTCTCGGACGAATTTTGATATGAGGTCAAAAAAAATCATGTTTGAAATCTTAGGGCCATTTAGCTGAATTGGTCTTGGGACAGTGTAGGAATGAATCACATATGTTTACCTTACCAATATTTGACAGATAAACAATGGAATAGGCATCATTACTTTTAATTTTTCATATCTCTTTCAAAAAAGATTGTGTAAACGTAACATTAAAACCAGTTAAATTAAAAATACAAACCCCTACGACATATCCACACCACCTATACAATCCTTCTTACGTAAACAGTTTTATATTCTATTTGTTATATTTATTTCCTTTGTTTTCAAAACATATATTTAACATGTGGATTCACATATATATATATATTTTTCACAACTGATATATATTTTATGAGGCAATTGAGTAGTTTTATATTTAATGTTTTTGGCGTCGACTTGATCAAATTACGATGTTAAGTTCTCGCAGTATATGACGTAATAACAAGTTATAAATTTAGATTACTTCTAAATAGATTGTAATATTAGCAATGGTTTGCCCGTCTTATGTTGTCGCTCTAATTTCAGTGGTCACCAACAATCATTATAACCTAACGCTTCACGCTACCAAACCGCTCGTTGGCTGATTGTTCTGTACCCGTGGCCATCGCCCCATAACCGCGCTTGCTGCAGTTTTACACGTCGACTTCGGCACACGGGCGTGTCGTCTCGTAAAAACACTGCAAATAACACAGGAAACAAACTAAATATCTACATTTTAATATTGTTTACACCACTCTGCTTTTGCATGCGTATAGTATGTTAAAAGAAAAGTGGAAACTAATTAGGGGAATTTCTATATTAACAAAAAAAAAACCGCGTGTGTGTGGTTTCACCACGCGCGCTAGAAATAAAATCTGTTAGGAATTAATGAAAATTGTATCTTCATTTTAATTTTTTTTTTTTTACATAAGAAGAAAATCAACGGGACAGCTGAACGCACCGACTTTAGCCGAATGAGTACATTAGCCCCGAGCGAACGACAGTTTCACATTAGATTTATTCTCTGCTTAGGAAAAAATGCAAATCAGTTTTGTACGCAACGATAAAGATCACGTAACATTGACAAATAGCGAAACATTGTTGAATGTACGCAGATGCCAGTAGGTACTAAGTGATCATTTTGAAATACCTGTACCTGTAACAATTTTTAACAACTTCCTTACAGAAATTATACTTTCAAGGAGCGTTGTGTAACTTTAACTTTAATTTATAGGTAGCTTAAGCAACAGCAGCAGCAGGACAACTCTGGTATATTAAAGCTTTGAAATATAACACAATAAAAATTATAATAAGGAAAAAATAAAAATAAGAAATACATTATTAATTATAGAAAATACGTATGTAGATACTTAAATAAAAAGCGAAAAACGAATAAAGGTGACACGACTTAAGACACTTTTGTAAAAGACACGAACGTTAGGTTGAAGGTGATTTTTTTTTTGTGCAAAATAGGTTTTAAGTGCAACTAATAGTTACAAGCACCTTTTAAATCTACCTATAATGTAACAAAATTACGAGTTTCTTCAAAACAATTTCATTAGAAATAAATTGTTTATGTTATCAGTCTACGAACCATTCTTTTATTCCATATACGCGCTTTCAAAAGATTAGGGACCGACGAAGTATAGGAATTAATAACACAATAAATGAAACAAGTCTGTATGGTAAGTAAAAAATCGTCGCGCTTCGACTAAATCAATCAGCTGGGCTCCTCCCCCCCCCCCCCCCTCCGCCCGCCCTACAGCCACCCGCAGCGCTATGCGCCGCAATGATAACGCGTTTATTTTCCGCGAAAGAAATGGCTTTTCCAGCGCGCGAAGAGATTTGATTAATGAAACATGACGCTTCCGGTGGGCGGGCGACGAGTGCGGCTTTCCGGCGTTTCAGTTATTGGCGAATATGCACAGACGAGCATGGGAAATAAACAATTACGTACTTTATAAAATACAAAGCAAAAATATGTAACACATTTAAGAATTGAAAATGAGTCGTTTAACCAGGTCAGCAAAAGTTGGCTTAGTGCGTTCACAGCCAAATTATTAAAATTACATTTCAGGTAGCAAAAAGTAGCTTTTCTTTAGATGAATGTTATCTGTACTTTGGAGACGGCTACTAAACTATCCCTGTTTTTTATTTACGGTGTGAATGGCAGTTCAAGCTACAACTGATAAGCAAAGGTCGTTTAAATGTGTACATTTCAATTAACAAGTACTGTGTCTTTAATGTGTAAAAATAACTTGTAATACTTCATGAAAAAAATGCATAGCTACTAGCTTATCTATGACAAACGGCCCAGAGTAGCAAAGTCATGATATGAAGAATCGTTTAAAACAACGGTTTAAATCAAAAACAAAAATACAGTTTCTGACTAGACGAAGGCACGCTTACGGCTTTCCTGTCGTCACTCAACTTAAGTCGCTGAACTTATCGTGTTTTGACGTTAGAAGCACGCGCAGCGAAATACGGGGACAAAGCCTGGCTTGGCGCTGTACTCGAAAACAAGACCATTAAATTAAAAACGAATATTGCGGACTGAGCAGAAAGCTGGGACTTTCCACCGTAGTATTTTAGTTCTGTTGAGTTTGAACTAAATAATTTGTATAATAATAGAATTATTTATTTTTCCATATTTGTAGTGTAAGTAAATACCATAATTTTACCTTCACAAGATAAACACATATATATATATATATATATATATATATATATATATTTTAAATTCAAACGACGCCGAAAAACCTGGTTAAGTTGCGAACGAAATTTAAAACATCTGTTATAATACAACGACAGCTGATCGATGTGTCATTCAGCTAGTTAGGACTATGTCATTGATCGCGGATCCTAAACAACTTAGCCAAGGTTAAGAGATATCGATCGCGCGTCGCCACGCCAAAGGCAATTTACACCAGAGCTTGAAGACTAAACTTGGGGTAGAATTATTTCTCATTTCTTTTTATATCACCTCACTCATAAAAGAGAACATAAACACCCCATCAAGTCTTGAAGAATGGTCTAGTGATACCCTGTATAATGATTAAATCAAAATATATATTTTCTGTGTCTTATTTTCTCATGGACAGGAAGGGTGGATCTCTTCAATAACGTATAGTATAAGTTATAGTTTGTCTGTGGTTCGGGAATCTTTTCAATCCCGTAGTATAAAAAATAATACTGATTATTTATAGTACTATTATTTTATTTAAAATAATTAACATTCATTTCATTACGATTTTCTTTATATTTTCAAATGAAACGTTTCCTTTAAGACAAAGATTATGTACAGTTCAAATTCGTATAACAATGCTTTAGTGGTTTTAATAAATGTCGCATTAGCATTTAACTATTTACCTGCGTGTTTCTCTAAGTCTAATCAGATCTTTTCATCATGTTTAGAATACTTGCCTAAGATTCCTTTCCGTAATGTTTACCAATCCACTTCAAATTTTATATAAATGTTTTCATAAACACAAATAACAGCTAGAAATTGTTTTCTTTGTTAAATTATCTTAGGTAAGGCCGAAAAGAAACCCCGTTTTTTCACGATTCCAATTTGTAATATTTAATTAAAATAATTTAAAAAAATGCAAGTACAAAATAAAACTCGCAGATGATTTAAAAAAAAAATAGTATAAATCTTCACCTTATTTTAAGTATATATATATATTAGGAATAACGCTTTCAAAAAAAAACCTAAATTTATTTTTTTATTAGTAATGTTACTGTACAGCAAACAATAAACAAATTCTAATAGTTTACAGTATTACAACTATATATAACCTTGTTATGATTGACCTTCAATGAGTTTTGCAAATTGGTTTCTGTACCGTCAACACTAGGCGATCCCGTTTTGTGACGGTATAAAATTTTAGTAGTTGTATAATATGTCAATAAGTTTCTTTAAGCGAGTTCTCCATATTATTTGAAATTAGATCTTAGCTATCAAAAGTTATAAAAAAAGTTTTGTTTCTAACATGTAATGTGGCTTTTAATTTTTTTTTGTTAATGTTAAAAAACTTTTAATTGGTTAATGTTTTATTTTAATCATTGCATGTTTAGCTGTAAGTATTTCTGTAAGCGAAGAATAAAATTATGATTTGTAAACATAATGCATCCATTAAAAACGAAAATTTTATAAACTTAAAGCGCCAATGAAAATAGGGGACGAGAAAATATACATTATTTTTGCATCCTAGCAACTAAAGGTGGACATTTATTTATTTATTCAATATGGTACAATAAGAAGTTACAACAATAAATAATAACACTGAACAAGGAATTAAATTAATATAATATAGACAAATTAAACACCAGTCATTTATCGTTGCTCTGAAGTAACATGGCTACGCTAACTAGCTTAAAAAACCTGTTCTAAGAGCGGCTAGAAGAAGGTTGCAGAAAAAATACAATACTTATTACGTATTAGGGGAAAATTTCGGTATTAAATTTGTAATAGGTTAGGAGAGCCGAAAGGTTCCGGGGTATCAAATTTAGGGAGTTCGAATTTTTAATCCGAGTTTCGGGGGTTAATTTTGGAAAAGTAAAGTCCTCTCTGGCGAAGGTCTCTGACGTAGTGAATCTGTATCGAATGGTGGTATATTGGCGATAAGTAACTTCCGGCAAACAAAATGGTGGCTAGCGGTTAAAAAGTGTCGTATTTTTTTTTTTTTGTTTTTAAACTTCTTTAGAATGTACAACTTGGTGGTTGTTTATTTGTTGTCTACGATAATAAGATCGATCCAAATTCCTTCGATTTGACTGTTTGCCTACGCTGTGCCTTCGATACGTAAATGCACTGCCGGCGGAATACGCCATGCGGTCCGCCCGGCGCGCGCATTCTTGTTTGCGCCCACGTAACCACGTGTGCCCATTCCGGGCGAGTAAATTCATGCTCTTACTACGCTACGGAATACGCTATCTGTCGTAAATCGAAACCGGTTTAGCAGCGCGCCAAGAACGCCGTCGCGGGAGGCGCTTGCATCACAATGTTATTATGATGGCCGTATCGTCACGGCGCGACGCATCACGTTAGCCGGATTCCATCTACCGACCGCGTCGCCTCGTACACTCGCAGGATTTGCATCATCAGCTTCAACGGGCAACATCTAAGACGAAATGTGGCTTCGAATATTTCCTTCTTCCTAGCCTATCTATTCCTTCTATATAGGAAAATAAAGATTTTCTAGCTAGCTAGACCAGATACGGATCTTTTGGTGAAAAATACTGATTTTTGACAATTATTTCCTTCACAGGTTTCAAGAAGACAATGTTTTTAGGTGGCAGAGGTAGAGTTCCAGTCTGGCAGTGATAATACTTTGCTGTTATACAATTATCTAATTTTGATATGTACCAATTCTGAACTATAACCGTGTTTTTAAAACCTTTCTTAAAAACCCACCTCACCTAAAAACCCGGATTAAACGTTTGGGCAAAAACTATATAACTAGCTAGCAACCCGGGACAGAGCCCGAGTTGGACAGCTAGGCCTGTAGGCGGCTCTGTAGGAGCCTTCGGCGCGCGACGACTGTGCCTGCGACACTCGGGATGAGACTCATCTCTCATTTAATAATGTAGTAGTAAATGTGTGTGTGTGTAGTGTAATGTAATGTGTGTGTGTAATTTAATTTAATTTAGTAGTTGACGTTTATTTTCGAATCAGTCAAAAAACCTTCCAGACGGAATAACAAAACATACTTTTGTACTTAAAAATATTATAGACATCTAGTAAATGAGAAACTAACCTTATTATTTCACCAGCCAATCTGTCATAATCCGGAGGCGGACCTCTAACATTAATGCCGATACCTTATTCAATTATAATAATTTTCGCGATCCAACTCTTTGTTGAAACGGTTTTTTTATAATTGTTTACTAACAATACGAAGTTACTTTTTATTTTTCGGTTTAAGATTTACCTTGAAGTCGTTTTATTTTTTATTGTTAAGTTTTTTTTAGTGATAATACGTCATTTGCTAATACATTTTTAGATTATAACAGCCCGAAAATATATGCTAATCGAAGTATAGTGCTGTTGATGTACGGGCTAAGGCAAACAATGTGTAAAATCTCTTAAGAAATATTCTCGCATAAGCATTTTGGATTAAAGAGTGGCTTCCGTGTCGGTTACTGCTGGCATGAAAGCAAAGTCTCAAAGTTAAATTTTCCAAAACGCACACATCACAATCGGCTGTTTATTGCTTGCTTCATAATTATCATTAAAAATAATTAAAAACATAATATGAAAATTATATTTTTTCATTTAACTAGACGTTATCGTAACGGTCATAATATGGAGGCAAAAGTAAACCTTGAACAACTCATACTAATGCGACAGCTAAGATGGTTAGATAAAAAAAACCTTTCTTAACCCCTAACCCACCCAGCCTACCAGAAGACCAACTATCTGTATCCACGTCTAACCTTTTGTAACCTTATCTTACCTTATCTTATCTTACCTTATCTTACCTTTTGTAACCTTAAATCTTAGAGCAAACGATATGTATTTTCATCTGAACTATTATACCTCCTTCATTAGGCATCAAACGAAATGCAAACGTGGATACTTTATCATTCTTTATATTGAATAGATAAGTTTCATTAGATAACAAAAGATTGCATCACAGTGAAAACAATTTAGATTTGCTCAAGTGTTTTATCACGCGTATGGTAATGGAACTTATGCATTAAAAATCTCTATTAAAAAGTTTATTGTAGGTCAATTGTGACATCCAGATGTTTGTAGTTGTACATGTAGTATTTAATAGTTATATTTATAACTATTATATATATTTGATGATTGTTTTTTAATAGCGGCAAATCGCCTGAAAAGATAAATGACACAATCTTTGACAATATTGAAAAATTTTGAATAAGTTTTTAATAATTTGATAAAGTGCTGATAGCATAACATTTATAAAGGTTCTAAAGAGGTCCTGTACTTGAGAGCGCAGGATGTCGGTTTAAACCCAGCGCTGAGTTTTATAAAAATGCATTTTTAACTCTCACCTGTCCTCTTTAGTGTAAAATATTGTCAAATATTATGTAACCATCTAATTAGATGAAATAAGGAAAGGATGATATTTTAACAAAAAGATAAAAATAATGGATTTGTGATTACGATAGAGGATGGTGGTGAAATGAGATGATTTTATGAGTGATTTATGTATGAAGTTGATGAAAAAAATAAAAATAATGGAAATGTAAAAGTGTAAAATTAAAGCACATGATTTGTGTGCGTATTATTTATAATTGTATAATTGAGTTGTAAAGTTATTTGACTTATATTTGATGATTGTTTTTTAATATATAATATGTTATATATAATATAATTATAATATTACAGAAGGTTCATTACAGTTTTAACATTATTAAAATGTTTCCAAAATTTCGTATTGATTTTTCTCAGAATTATATACTCACCTACCCCAGAGTAATGATTGTATAAATTAGATGATTTTATGGGTCACTTATGGATGACGTTCATGTAAATAAAAATAATGATAATGTAAAAAATAAAGCACATTAAATAAAGTGTGCGTATTATCCAGATAATTATATACAATAAGGTCGTAAAGGTATCTGACTTATTATTATTACATATATTAGATTATATATCGTATTTTAGGTTAAATATTATTAGAGGTGTTCTTCGTGAAGTATGCGAATATTGTATTGGTGATAGGTATATCATCCATTTACCAGTATAATAAAAAACGGTCGTGAATAAAAATTAAATAAAAAATCACGCCATAGTGTACAAATAGTTTGACATTATTGATAAACTTAAATTTTGTACAGAGATGGAAATTGTTCAAATAAATTATAATACCAGAATATCTAATAAAAAATAGAAATTAATACCGAAAAGTACAAATACCTGCTTCTATCTATATATATATACCATGAACCGAAGTAAAAATCCCTTCCAGCACGCCGAAAGGCGGAGGTAGATTTCACCGGATCAAATTAGGGAATAGGCGAACTCCAATTGTACGAACTTGTATCAAACATTGAACGACCTATCTAGCGATCCACTGTCCGTGCGGCTAATTGTGAAGAAGCGCGCAATAGTTGCGTGCACAGCGGGCTCTTCACACCAGTGTCGGGATCCACCGTGACGTGAACAATAGAGTAGGACGCCGCGATCAATGTATTTCTTGGGCCAATTTTCAAATACCACTGTACACCCCTTTAATTATTGTTAAATAATAAATATGAATAGCTACGACCTGTAGCTATCATTAAATATCAACTGTTCTATATATTGCTTAGTTTTGCTTAAGCACTCATGAAATCGAAGAGAAAGTTTAATTACAAAATAAAACAGATTTAATTCTTTTTTTCGCTCACTGGTATGGTCGGCTGGAAATGTTCCGTTTAACCTGATCGTATTTTCCACGTTCCTGTTTCCTAATATGTTTACAGAAACTACCAACAGATATATTGTGCAAAACAGTTTATTATTACCGTTATCATTTTTATTATTAAAAATAATATATCAAATAAATTAACTTCTGAAATTCTATCAAAGTTTGTTTTTATGTTTGGGTTACTTAAAATTGTGAGTTACTTAAAATTGAAAAAAGTATATTTAATACTTTTAATATTTCCTGTCAAGGACTATATTATTCAACGATTTCACTCGCATAGAATATAATGTTCAGCGAAAGGGGGCGATATGTATTACACTTTATTATTAAAACGAACTCGATGATTAACTAAGTAATATTAACTAAGTGATTAACTAGTAATATACGAAATATTATGTGATTTCAAAGTCAGATGCCTTCATGTGCGGTCCATTTGTGTGTAAACAAAACTATGCGAAAACGTGAACTACGTGCCGGAATGCACAAAAACCGTCACACTTAATTAGGATTGTTGAGACCAAAAGGCACGACCATAAGAATAATAACCGATTTGCAGCGTAGAGTGAGAAAAGGAGTACTTCATTATGCAATCGATGAACCTTGTCTAAAATTATACTGGCAGCTTTTTAAGTTAGATAAGTTTTAGGTCATTATTAAAGAATAATATAAAATTTAAATGAATTCGATATCTTTTATGCTAAGAAAGTTATAGTAAAAGAAGAAGAGTTTTAATGCAATTTAGCAGATTATTTTATTAGTCGTATTCAGTATAGTAATGTAAGTTTTTATGAAACAGAATGTTAATTATATTTAAAAAGTACAAGATATTCTTTCAATCTTTTATGTAGATACTTGCTCTGACTCTACCATAAGAACTAACAGTAAGTTAACCTTAGGAGAAGTTTTACTAGACTAGAGGTTAGAGAGGTATAAAGTATCTGCTTTCTCGACAAAACTCAGTTTGCTATGTTTAAGTAATACGCCGATTAGTTCATAACATATATTTTGTTGTTTTATTAAATATCCTTTTTTATTATTTTGTACGTACGAGTATTGAAGGTTTATGATGCATATTATAAATAAAGCATTTGGGTGAAAGAGGAATACGTTATTGTATATTATATATACAGTATTATGTATCACCTAGAAGAATAATGTCAAAATATTTAGTTAGTATGTTTTGTTTTACGTGTATTTTGCCGCGTTGACTACACAGAAGGGCAAGTCCGAACTCGCCAACGGCTTCTGCAGTGTAAAACAAAAAATCGGTCGGTTTTAACCTATCGCTGAACAACAAATTTTACGTAGTCGTTATTCGCAGTACTGGCCATGCGTGAAGTTGACGTCTAACCGTTTTTTATTTTTTCGTTTAATGACATTGTTCCTGCCGTTAAAAGCGTCATTTTGCTACGTGGAGTAAGGGTGGAAACTATTAACGCAAACCTTTAGCAAAGATTATTATCACACTGCTCAAAAATTTCACATCCAGCAGTATAAGTAGATGATACCATACCATACCACCAATACCATAAATAAAAACAGAACCCAAAGAATGATATTTGTTGACCTATAATTTTAATATAGTTTATACATTAAATCGCTCATGCAAAAATAGTAAATAATAATGCGTCGAAATTATATTATAATGGAACCTCGCAAAAAAAATATTGAATATTCCATTTTTTAATAAATGTATGTGCTATTATGTCGCCATATTATCTACGCAAGCTTTTCAAAATAAAATTCATACTTTATTATGAGAAAACTGCACAAGAAAATATTATAATATTAAATATAATTATACGAACGTACATTATAAGATTATTATAAAAAATGCAAGCATTTAAAACAATGTAAAATATACAGGTTTAAACTATATTATATTATAACACTTTTTTTATATTAAGGAGTCGCAGAGCAAAAAAATAATTTACAAATATAATAAGTGAACTATAACAAGTGAACTAAAGTGCTTAGTAAAAAAATCTTAAACGATAAACCATTATATATGAAGAGGAAAATTTTAGGTACCTACTTATATTACTAGGAAACTACCTAAAATTATAAATTCGTATGAAGACTTTAATATTTAAGAAATTAATCAATTTAATTGTCACATATTAAATTTCAATTAGTAAATCAATACATATAAATTACCAAATTACTTGCAATTATATATTAGATATGTATTGGTATATCGTCGCCTTTTTCATGTATAGAAATCGTACTTTTAAAAAGTTTTTGTCTTCAAGCCCTAATAAATTACTTTCTATATATATTGATACTTTCTGTATGTCTATTTATGTAGGAATTCAATATAATGTCAGACATTTAAAAAAATTGATCGCAGAATATTGGTTTATACCCAACGATGAGTTTTGAAAGATGCATTGTTTGTTGTCCTTTTTAGTTTAAAATATTGTCATTTTTTTTTTATTTACCTAAAACATAATCAATTTTAGCATAGACTTGTGTAAATATATTTTATTTTATTTATTTCAGGAAACAACAGCTTACATAGTAATATGTTATAGCTTACATAGTATATGGTATTATAGCTTACCTAATTATTTTTTATATTACCGTGTTAGTAAAAAAGATGTATGCCTACCTTTTTAAGGCTAATTTGATTACGAAGAACAGGAGAATACTAGGAGTAAGTGAGATGCGTCATATTTTACCCACCTGTAAAAAATAGAAAAACGTCATTAACATGCGATTACAGATTTGACGATACTATTTTATTTATAATCTTAATATATATAAATCTCGTGTCACAATGTTTGTCCTCAATGGACTAATAATAAAATAATGGACTAATAATAAAATTTGAACACCATGTGCAGTTCGATGTGCACTTGAGAGATAGGATAGTTTAAATCTCAAATTATAGTCGCAATTTTAATTTATCGCTAATTTTTTGTCCGTTATTATTTGGCAGTCATAAAACTGACAGATGTCGATACCTTTTTATTTTATGGGCGATTGTGAAGAGCGCGTGACGACTCGGTGCCAGTATAATTTTATTGAACAAGCAGAGGAAAGAGCAATTGTGATATTATTGGAAAATTTTTTAGAAGATCACAATCAACTAATTCAATTGATCAAAAGAGTTTCGCCACGACTGCAAAATGACAATTATCAAATCGTCATAAAAGCCGACAAAGTACCATTAGGTGAACATGCTGGTAGATTCAGTCATAAAACTGACAGATGTCGATACGGAACGGCACGGAACATGCATGCATACAAGATGCGATGACTTACGTACGTCATTACGGCCGACCGGATTTATTTATTACATTCACATGTAATCCGAATTGGGAAGAGATACAAACTTTACTATTGCCAGGACAACAAGCCATTCATCGTCATGATTTAACTGCACGTGTGTTTAAACAAAAATTGAAATCCTTAATTGATTTTATTGTTAAATATACAATTTTTGGTATCACACGTTGTTGGCTGTATACGATAGAGTGGCAAAAGCGAGGTTTGCCTCATGCCCACATTTTGGTTTGGCTTAAAGATAGAATCCGTCCTGAAGAAATCGATCAAATAATTTCAGCCGAAATTCCAGACCCATTAATTGATCAAGAATTATTTGATATTGTCACCAAACACATGATCCATGGGCCATGCGGTGTTTTCAACATGACGTCACCGTGCATGGAAAATGGAAAATGTAAAAAAAACTTCCCAAAGCCGCATACGAATGACACGATCACGGATATTGATGGTTATCCAATGTATCGTCGCAGAAGTACTGAGAATGGTGGCCACACATTTACAATGCGACTGCCGAACTTTCCAAATCAAGTTGAGTTTGATAATCAGTGGGTGGTACCATACCCACCACTACTTTCAAAAACTTACAAAGCTCATATCAATGTTGAGCTTTGCAGTTCTGTTAAATCAATTAAGTATATTTGTAAATATGTAAACAAAGGCAGTGATTTGGCCATATTTGAAGTAAAAAACATAAATAAAAATGACGAAATAGCACGATACCAAATGGGCAGATACATTAGCAGCAATGAAGCTATTTGGCATATTCTCAGCTTTCCCATCCACGAAAGAGATCCTGCTGTCCAACATCTGGCAATACATCTTGAAAACGGTCAACGTGTATACTTCACTGAAGAAAATGTTCTCCAAAGAGCGTTCGAAGCTCCGAAAACGACTCTAACTGAATTTTTTACATTGTGTCAAAAACCTGATGTTTTTGGCCAATTCGCGAAGACATTGGTGTATGGTGATGTTCCACGTTATTTCACATGGAACAAATCCAGTAAAAAATGGGAGCCACGGAAACAAGGAAAACCACATCCTTCCATTACAGGCATATTCAAAGCTAAGACATTGGGGAGACTTTACACGGTACATCCAAAGCAACGTGAGTGCTTCTATTTACGTTTGTTATTGGTGAATGTTCCCGGACCAACGTCTTTTGAATTTTTACGAACAGCTAATGGTCGAGTATTCAATACATACCAGGATGCATGTCGTGAACTGCAATTGCTAGAAGACGATAACCATTGGGACTTAACGCTTGCTGATGCTGCGTTGACATCAACACCGAATAACATTCGTCAGTTGTTTGCAATTATTTTGGCGACATGTTATCCCTCGCAAGCACAAACTTTGTGGGAAAAATATAAAAATTGTATGACAGAAGACATCTTGCACCGAATTAGACAAACAAATCAATGCCAAAACATAGATTATACACCAGAGATGTACAATGAAGCATTGGTCTTGATCGAGGATTTATGTGTTCTTATTTCAAATTTACCACTTAATCATTATGGTATGCCATCACCTAATCGTCCAGCCACCGACTTAGTCAATACCGATTTACAACGAGAAAATCAATATGACCATGGAAGTTTAGCAACAATTATCATGAACAGTGAACCATTACTGACAGCAGAACAAAAAATTATTTATGATCGGATTATGCTGGCTGTTGCTGCTGAACAAGGCGGTTTTTTTTTCTTGGATGCACCCGGTGGAACCGGTAAGACATTTTTAATATCGTTGATTCTTGCCAAAATACGGTCGCAACAAAAAATCGCATTAGCATTAGCATCGTCAGGCATTGCGGCTACTTTACTGGATGGTGGGCGAACAGCACATTCAACATTCAAGCTGCCATTGGACGTTCATAATAAACCAGATGCAATGTGTAACATCAAAAAGAATAGTGGAATAGCTGCAGTGTTGCGGAAGAGTTCTATAATAATTTGGGATGAGTGCACAATGGCACACAAATATTCACTTGAAGCATTAAACAGAACTATGCAAGATTTAAACAGCAATAATAAACTTTTCGGTGGTGCTATCTTACTTTTGTCTGGTGACTTCCGGCAGACCTTACCGGTTATACCTCGCTCTACTTTCGCGGATGAGATTAATGCATGTTTGAAACAATCATTCTTATGGCGAAGTGTTGAAACACTTCGATTGACCATAAATATGCGAGTACAATTGCAAAATGATCCATCAGCACTAATATTTTCCGAACAACTACTAGATATTGGGAACGGTAAAATAAAACTGCAACCAAATACGCAATGCATTAAACTACCAGACAATTTTTGCACTGTTGTTCAGGATAAAACTGAATTGATTCAGAGTATTTTCCCGGATATACAGAATAATTATTTGAATCATGAATGGCTTAGTCAACGGGCGATTTTGGCAGCCAAAAACGTTGATGTTGACGAAATTAACTTCCAGATACAACAGTTGTTACCAGGCGATCTGATGTCTTTTAAATCAATCGATACTGTTGTTGATGAAAATGAAAGTGTAAATTTTCCGATTGAATTTTTAAATTCATTAGATATCCCTGGAATGCCACCACATAATCTTCGATTAAAGATTGGTTCCCCTATTATTCTCCTCCGTAATTTGAATCCACCTCAATTATGTAACGGTACGCGTTTGGTCATCAAAAAGATCACCGGAAACATTCTTGAAGCAACCATTTTGGCTGGGAAGTTTAAAGGAAAAGTGGTCCTGCTGCCACGTATTCCGATGATACCATCAGATTCTACCATACCCTTCAAAAGGCTACAGTTTCCAATTCGTTTAGCTTTCGCCATGTCTATAAATAAATCTCAAGGTCAAACAATGTCCATTTGTGGTTTAGATTTGGAAAATCCATGTTTTTCTCATGGGCAACTATATGTTGCGTGTTCACGTGTTGGGAAACCGTCGAATCTATTTGTGTTAGCTAAAGACAGGTTAACCAAAAACATTGTGCACCGATTGGTGTTAAATTAAATTGAAATTGAAAGTATTTATAATTCAAAAAAAAGATATTAATGTTTAAAAGTTTAAGACTGTCTGCCTTGCCTACCTCATTCATGAGTTTAAGCGTCACATGTAATTTACTGTATTATACTGTAATATACTTATATTTGTTATAAAATTAAATGGAAATAATAAATCTGATAAATTTTTATTTTTTACCTATTGATTTCTGCTTAGTATCAAGTGTAAGAACATTTTAATTAATTGTGTTCAACGTACTTCCCCTTCAAATCTCAATCCAGTGAATTTGTATACCAACATCAACATTTTCGTCTTTGTTCGTAAATAATTTCATTGTACTAAAGGGTTATAGTAGTAGAAAGTCAAATAAGGAGATCAGCATATTTTTTTACAAATACCATCTGTGTGAAAAAGCATAGTGGACTCCGTGACTGATGTTCTCTTATTGTTCCTCTTAGATTGTTTACTATAATGTAATATAACAAAAACTTTAGCCACAGCAACGCGTGGCCGGGTCAGCTAGTACTTATATATTTTAATCGAAACAAATCTAAATATATTGTGTGTGTCATATAACTTAAAAAGGAACGTTACAAAAAATAAACGAAATTTAATCACTTAACTTTTTAAATTATTACAGTCGATTAAATTTCTCGTACTACCTATCTATACCTACTGTCAGAAACAGACATACAGGATGTCCTAAGACCAGTCCCGATAAAAAAATCCCTTTCGGCATACCGAAAGGCAGAGGTAGAATTCACCGAATCAAAGTAGGGGATCCGCCGGTCCCTTGCGGGTTGAGGTGCACTCTAGCGAGAGAACGTATACTGAATCCCTCTTTATACTGTCCGTAAGGGTTGCTCATATCAAAAATTGTTTCAACTAAAAATTTCAAAGAAATTATAGGTATACAATTAAAATTTCTCACCCCTAGGGCCAATGCTTGGTGCTAAAAGTTTACTTAAATAAATTTTAGGCCCTTTCTGAGGCATAAAATAAAATTTAAATGAATATAATATCATATATATATACTAAAAAGGTTATAGAAAAAAAATCAAAAAATCCCCCCCATTCACGAAATTGACTGAGATTTTGTGCTCTTAAATTTTATGTATCAATTTGAAAGTGATTAGTGTAAAATTACGGCAGTTATCGTTTCCACAAGAAAGTGATATAGATGGATGGATATATAAACTTATCTATAAACTTTTGAACAAAGGATGGTTTTGGGTTTTAAGTAGTGAAAGTTTTAAACACTATTTTCGTCACAGGCAGACATAAAAATGGTCAAATTTATTTTGTTTTTACAGCATAGCTCACAGTAGTTTTTGCAAAATTAAATGTTTTGAAAAATAATTTAAAAAACAAATTTCAGAACAAAACACCTTTTTCCTAGAAATAATTTTAATCGATATAAGTATGTTTTTATCGAGTATATGTTTCATTCATTGCTCTATATATAAGAACATTCATGAACCTTTTTGAAAGAAGACGAAATCTACGATTTTTTAAAACATTGTTTTTCATATTTTAAAAGTTCTTAATTAGTGTGTTTGTCACAACGATCAAAGGCAACTGAGAGTGAAAAACGCACCACGCCAAGTACGCCACTTTGCGTCGAGTACACTCCTCGCGTATCATAACATCTCGCTTGCTCGCATGCGTCATCGCGATAAGTCATCCAGCATGACGGAGTGTTGCGGCACGCGGAACGGCGGGGGGAATCTACCGGTGTCGGGTTTACATGGACGATTTATATGACATGCCGTATGTGTTTTAAAGGATCCTTGGACGAAATAGCTTCAGGAAATCTTTAAAAAACTTCAATAAGGCCTAATAATTTTTAATGCATCTAAATGTAGGCTTTAGTGTTGCTGTAAATTGCTGTAAATAAAAAATGCCAATACAACTGCCAATACTACACGTAATATAAAACAAATAATATTATTAATTCTTAGTTACATAAACAAGGTTTTTTATTTTATACATTTATACATTTTATACTCGAACAACAAAGAACAATTACTTTTAGAAAATAACTTTAATCGAATTGTTTAGTTCAATGTTTTGCTAAAGTGTTCTTCAGAGCTATAAACAAAATAGTTCACACGCGAATGACAATGATTACTATCAATGCACAAAAAACATGGCTACATGACTGGAGATATTGTGCGGAGCACGAGTGAAGACAACGAAGAGCGACAGAAACTACAGGAATAAAAAGGAGGGAGAGAGAAAGCGACTATCTTTATGGCGTGTTGGGCAGCCAACGTTTGACAACACACATCCGGTTACTTTACAACACGCGAAACTACAAATTATTTTTCATCATTTAATTTGATGAAGTTCATTTAATGGAAATTATTATCCAATATTTAAACATTGCTTTTCCTTTCAAACGATTAATATTGTTTGATCACCTTGGTCATCTTTACCCCAAGCATATTTTGCATAGTTGACTACGATCAGTTTATGATTTTTTTTCTCAAAAATCCGAAGCTAATTTTTTTAAAAGAATATAATATAACTGTTACAGAAAGATTCATTAAATGGTCAAAATCTGCGCGAATTAAGTAATATACTTTACGCTGCCAGTGTGCAGTCGTCCGTCGCGTAATGACTCATTCGTGCAAAACAGCGAAAACGCATTATTGACGAGTGAGAAACGACGGAAGTCGGCGCGGCAGCTCGTTCGGCTAAATATCGCCCGACACAATGAAGCTAGAAGTTAATATTTGCAGGACGTCTTAGTGAGGGAAGAGAGAGAGGGCGGCGTCGACCAGGCGAGAGCTTTATAGGACGTTTAATTAAGAAGCACAGCCGCCCGCCCTGAAGAATATTAAATAAAGTGGCGCTTGACGAGGGCGTGCGCACAGCAGCCATTGTAACACAGGAGCCATTGTAACGGGAAAATAAAGCCACCAGTGATCATGTAATAACTACGATTTTTTCCTTTTGATATAACCACAGTTAACACTAAAAACTCAAGCTATCACTAAAATTCAATCAGAAATAGAGCTTTTTGGAGTATATTTAATTTTCTTGGTTTTTCTTTTCATCTTTACATCACTCAAAATTCGAATTGATAAATTTAGACAGACTCGGTTTGAGGCAAAATATGTTAAAGTTAAGCAATGATATTGAGTGCCATTCGATATTTGTATGCAGGACCGCTAGTCGCGTTGTGAAATTGCTTTGTCACCTCTCACCCTCTGCTGAGGACGAAGAGGGCTGAAAGTGGAGAAAAAATGTTAATTTACGAAGAAAGAAAGTCAAACAAACGCGTTATACGAATGTGGTCGGCATTTTCGATGGAAGAGTCGCATGGAAATATATCGTTCATAAAATATTGCGTCAGCTGCCGGCATTAGTTTTTTTTTCATGGCTGTTTGCCTATAAGGGGTTGCATTGTTAACAAATTTAATCAGCGCGAAGCGTTTGAAAACACCAAAAGTTGGCACACATAGATTTTGATGGGCTCTTTCATAATAGTGAATTTTATGGTGCTAATTTTTCACGACACCGATGGAAAATAACTACTTTGCTTGCAAGTAGATTTGGAGCGACGATACTGCTCCTAACAATTTTATGAATGATGGGGTTTTAATAGTAAAAGGTCAAGATATCCTACAGAAGAATGGCAACATCAGCGGTCATTCCGTCCGTCATTATGTATGTTTTTTTTACGTTTAAACATAAACATAATATTTTGTACGTCCAGCACTAATATTAAAACCGAATACTGCACCTAAATTCAGTCAAATTCAACATTTAGGTCACAAGAAGCAAATTTTGTTACCGTGTAATCGCCGCCTAATGCTACTTTTAAGTTTGCGGTGAAAGTCGAACACATAAGCTAGCATAAAATCGAAGTAGACGATGCTCCGCGCGCATTAATTTTTAACAACCTAAGACGGCTTGATTATCGATGCCCTATTTTGCCTATGCACTCGTACGTAGGCAGAACCGCTAAGGGTGTGTATAGTAAGACACATCTCGGAGACGTCCCAAACGTATCGAACCTCGGCGTGGCCGCATTTTGCTTACTTATTTATAAAGCGACTGAGCGCTCATCTATGTGTATAATATGCATTTTTTAAACACAAAATTCAGTGTACTTATATGTTGTCAGTAAACTAGGAGCCAAAAAGCGAATAGAAACTCAGACTGAAGGTTTCTAATGATAAAATTTCCATAATATCAGGGTTGGTAGGTATTAAGTCATAAATAATGAAAAAAACCCGCTTTTATCGTCAGTCTCATCGTTTCTGAAGGAAAAGCCGTTTTTCGGGCGCTTAAATGGCTTAAACTGACTAAACCATAGGAAATACAAAAAAAAACAGAGTGTATTTTTTTTTTAAAGTTTAGTTTATTCATTTAAAAACAGTAGTTTGCTTACGAAAACTTTTTAAACAGCACAATATTAATCCCTATTAAAGTAAAAATGTTTTTGCACTTAAGCATTTACATAGTTTGGAATTTATTACATTTTTTCTAGAATTTTTGTTTTTTTATTTTTTTCCAAAAACTCGGCTATTTATTTAAAAGAGATAGACCACTCTTTTAAAGATTTTTTCCAAAAGGTTCTTATTTTGTCGTAAAAATAAAAAACCGAAAATTTTGAGGTCGGAGTTGAAACACTTTATTCTGAAGATATAAGAAGAGTAAAATACAATTTGCATTTTACAATATACTAACAATATGTACTACATAAATCTATTTTGATGTAGAAATGTTTGCAATATTCTTATATTATTTTTTTTTAACTACTAAAAAGAAAAACTGCCAATGGTTTACATTTGGGATGCTTTTGCCGCAACGAAAGGTACTGAAAGGTTCAAAAGAATACTCATCAAAATAATACGTATGCAACTTCCGCTTTCACCATTGTGACACCGCGCTAACCTGTGTTGAAGCCATTTGAACATCACATTAATGGCGTAGGATATAAGCATCGGGACATATTGTTAACATATAGTGTGATTAAGTGTATATGAGTCGAAAGAATAAATAATTCGTTTTATTCGGATCAAAATAGACAAAGATAAATTAATATTGGCACATGTATCCAACGACAATTGACATGTGTATCGCGGGTGACAATCAGATATTTTTCGAAAGTAAGTTTATTATAATCGATTTATTTTGAGCGCTTCATCAATAGCTCTGGCCCTAAGTCTCACCTGAGTTCTTAGGAATAAAAAAAAATACTGTTTCAGAAAATGGTAATTTAATGTGATACACGGTACACGGTATTAAAATCACTTGAGTTGATTGAAGTTGTCGAGTAAAGTAGCTGAGATGGTAAATTCAAGATACGGGTTCGATCCACAGGTGCAGTATAATTGTCGCGTGAGGAATATCGCCAATCTATAATTATTATTTATTTGGTAGGATTTACTTATAATGTTTTTATTGTGTAATATTATGTGGATAATAATTCCGGGTAGCTATTAATTTATTGCCTGTTAAGTAATACTTAATTTGTAATATTACTTCATAACAACAACAAAAAAAACTTTAAACGTTTAATGCATATTAATCTTGTATATTAACCTCACTTATATTAATACGCGAAGAGAAATCATTGTACCCCCTTTTAAGCATATTGCGCGCACGGCGGAGTGTGAGATTTGGGATGGTTAAAGTTTATACAGAGAAGAAGTGCAGAAAGCTAAAATTATCTATAATATATGTTATAAATACATTAAATTAAATAAAATAAAACATTCATACAACTGACAGAGCTTTCAATTTTGTGCTCCAAATGTTCCCTTTTCAATAATCTGTCAATGTCAATATAGTTATTTAAAGACAAAAAAGCGTATTTATTAAGTTTCAAAAAAATGAGTACATATTAGTATTAAAATTAAACCCTGTCTGATCTTAGTTTCAGTAATTTCACTTTAAATGTTCAATTATTTAATTTCAGACATTTTATTATACGGGTCGGAGTGACAGGCTAAGACGAAAGAATATATGTGTATTCACCTGAAAGTCAAAATGATAATACAAATTTAAATATTTAAATAGTATACAAAATGATTGGGGATACAAACAAATTGAGGGATACATTAAATACGCACTGAATGTCATTCCAGGAAATGTTAATAGATAAAAGATATTTTGAAAACATTCATAAACATAATGCAGCATTTTCTCTCATCTCAGAAGCTAAAATTTCGGATAGAGTTACGCGTGAAGTGTATGATTTTAAAATATGATGCTTTTTGCTGCTGGATATAATCGCTCATTCTATGCGCAATTATTTTCTTATGAAGTTAAAACAGCTGTCTATAAAATAGATTACGTGAACACTAATTATTATTATTATTAGTTTATTCATTAAATTTACAATTATTTTATTTTATGTACCAGCTAAGCCCAAGGCTTATCTGCTGGAAACCAGGTGTGTAAAATACAGATAAATTATTAATTGTGAAATATTTCCAACTTATTTTTTTCTGTATTTTACACGTCCTTTACAATATACATATTCACATAAATTGAGATACATTTTTAAATCTTAATAGTATATTACAAACCAAAAGAAAGTATACTAATAATACATTTTAAAATAATAATTAACACAAATTTACTACAAACAATTAAAGAGAGTGTTTTTGTGCGATTTCATAGCAAATATCAAACATGCTATAAATTAATAATAAAAAACGCATTATATTAATAATGCGTGAAATCTCCCTTGAAATGCAACGCCCTTAATCCTTTCTTTCGGTCATTCATTGCAATGAAAGATCATTGTCAGAGAGTTAAAGAGTTAAAAATCAAAATAAAGAAATTTATATAATTAATATGCAATGATTATACTCGTAGAGGTATAAGAACCCTCAAACCTATAAGATTTTATGAATTACGGACGAATTTCGACCACTGGGCGACCACTATTATTAATAACATAAAACAACATGACACTGGCTGCGTTAGTACTAGCAGTGGGCGATAAGGCGATAATAATAAAACCAATGGTACGTTATACGCGATTTCAAATTAACCTATTACTTTAACGGTTACAAAATTTGTAGCTGAACACGTTACCGTGCTTCATTGTCATGATGTCGCAAAGATATTTCCGTGTCACTGAAGCTGTAGTCTGGCCGGTAAAAAATAATAGGGTGACTGTCATAATAGTTATGGTCGGCGATCTACCTGAATGCAACATACGGTGTCCATCTGTGTCCTCGTGGAATGTGCAAGCCAAGCAATGGGCAATAAATCGCAATAATAGGCAAGTGAAGCGACTTCGTTAAACACGAATCTGTAGCTATGGCTGTGAATCAACGCGATTTCGTCACCGCTATGAGTTAGCTTCAGTAGCGCGGTTATTCGTTGCGCTAGAATAATATGGTGATTTAAAAAGTGAATAGTTTTTGCCAAGTTTACATAATATGTAATAATAATTGAGGCATTCATTTCAGGTTTTCTATTAGCCGTAAAGTTAATAACAGTGTTCATGTTTTGACTATGTATAGTGTAGCTATTAGCAACGGTGAGCCATTGATGTGTCAGGATGTATTACGTGATTGCAATCGGCACGGATTAAAAATAGTCTTTTATCTCTAGAATATTCTGCTCTGTTATCATTGGTCGTCGGTGAAAAAGAATGTACCGGATATCGTAAGGTTTAGTGTCTTACCGCTATATCTTTTCTAGCATATAACTTCTGCAAACATATTCAAAAAATAGTTCTAGTGGTGCATTTAAATTACCTAAACCATTATAAACACTACCATTACAGTCATATAATTATTAGATGTCAGTGTGCAAATGAAAGTTTTAAAAATGATTTCCGATCCACTTTTTTGTTTTTTTATAGAACTAAACTAACAATCAGAACTTGAACCATTATTTCGCCATCAGGTGATAAAATCTAGTAGGGCTCGCCTAAAATCATACACTGTAGGTGTTCTTAGCTGTGGCTTGTACAGCGTAACTCTCGAATTTTAGCTATTAACGCCTACAGGCCGAAGATGTAATTCCATAAAACTCAAAACTCAACTTTTTGATTTTTAATGTTTTTGCCTTTAATCTGGTGGCAAAAAAACTTATTTATATTTTTTTATTGTTGTTTTAGAATTATTAGTATCAACATATTATGGACACTAGCGCGAATAAGTAATACACTCAATTGTGTGTAATCCTTTCAGGAAAACGAGAAAAGTTAAAGTTTCGCCAGAATTATAACATTATAAACTGAAAATCCAGCGCAGTATGATGCTCGCTAAGTTTATGTGTCGCTCATTTGTTTTGCTGTTACCATTCTACAGGATTCGTCACGGAGCGAGCTGCACGTCACATGTGACCTACTTGCAACATTATCAAGTTGACTGTCAAGTACTCGCATCCGTCACGCACATCACAGTTTATAATATGATTCTTCTGTAAGATAGATCAATTATTAAACTATTGTTCTATGTACTTAAATTATTTGTAAAATAATCATGACATCAGTTGGTAAAAAATAAAAAGAAAACCTCATATGGAAATTAAAACAAGATGCAGTTGAATAGTTCTCTTTTTGAGCTGTAAAGCTACTTTTAATGGTGGTATATTCTACCATAAAAATTCTCGCTCATCGAGTACAAATGATTGACTTTCCATACAAAGATGTCCAGATATGCCTTCTAAAAGACACTCTTTTTTATGGCCTTATTTTAAACCTATAGGATGATGATTTTAGAGGCGTGGTTTTCAAGAAGAGATAAAACGCATATAATTTGATGTAATGGCTAAGAATTTAGTTTTATTATAAAGATAAGGGTTTGCCATTATGTTTTAAAAATGATTTCGGGTAAGTGGCCGCCGTGGCTGACTCGAACAAATTCCAGCCGAGAGGCCCAATTTTCAACCACTTTTTGCAGCAAGTTGGGCCGTATGTCAGCAATAACGGGCCGAATATTCTCTTCCAAGGCGTTAATCGTGTCCGGCTTATCTGCGTAGACAAGCGACTTCACATAACCCCACAAAAAATAGTCCAGCGGTGTTAAATCGCACGATCTTGGAGGCCACGCCACAGGCCCACGACGTGATTTTCACTTTATTTTAGAGTGATTTAAAAAAAAAATAGAGTGTTATTATTTTCTAAATTTGCACTATTTGCAAACGTTGTTCAGGAGAAAGTCTATTTATTATGAAATGGCAAACCAAACTGACCATAAATCAAGTGACAGCTGTCAAAAACACCAACTACGAAAAAAGTAGTGCTAGATTGAAAAGCACGCCTCTAAAAAAAACACCCTATATTTCGATAGCACGTTTATTTTTTAGGCGATATGCGTTTGTTTCTTACTAAACGTTAGGCTGATTTTAAAATCTTTGAACAATACAAAACAAAATAATTGATAAATAACAAATGGCGCTGTTGCCGCAGAGAAACGAGGACAAACATCACCCGTGGCAGGCTACTCTAAGTGAACTTAATAATATCTCAACTGTGCTTTGTTGGCTACTACTACTGTTTAGCCAGCAAAAAAAATGAGGCTATATTAAAAAGTGAGGTTATATTACAACCAAAGCAAAAAGTGGATGCAAAACATTGACGCAAAATAAAGTAATTAAGTGGTTAATAATTTATTTATTAAAGTATAATTGATTATTATTTATGACATTACAATGAAAATACAGTTTTGAAAAATATAGAAACATTTATGGTTATACTTAAGTCAAAAATTTAAACTAAACGTCTGTGTTTTTAAGGGAAAAAAGTATGCAGTAACATTTTAGGCTGAAGGGTAACTTACGTAAGCACATATCACATAACTGTTTGAAAACCGTATTTAGTGGCATGTCGGATTATGCTCAGTGTCCATACGATTATTCTGTTACCATACGCATGAAATTGTCAAAAAGTTCGACCCTCGGTAACAGACTTTTTTTTAAAATCGCGAAAATCTTTATCGTAGAAAAAACACGAAATTCCGAAAACGACCGGTAACAAGAACGGCTATGACAATCTGTAGCTATCTTATAATATTAACTACATCTATTCATTAGTAGTAATAAATTAGTTACCCAGAGCCCACAGTAAGCCCATAGCAAGTTGATTCCACAGTACCAACTTGCTATGGGTTGCTTCATTTCCTATCTCAACATGTACCTGCGGCACTTTAAAGCCATTCGATGTGCCTTTCAGATGACGATAGACGCGACGTACTTTTCGCATTGAAAGATGCAACAGACGGACGGACGGACGGACAGGCGGCCAAAGGATAGGGATAATAGCTTCTTATACATGAATGTATGTATAGACTCTAACAGTAATTTCGCTGACCCTATACGCTTCGGCTCTGTCTACCTCTTTCCATGGACACAGGCAATAAAAAAACACCTATCTCACTTGCACTAATTACGAAACGGTAAAGACCAATAAAAGCGAGAGAATACTGGCACTCCGGCCGAATCACTCTTCATTAAATGAATTACGATTTAGAACACGAGCGGCTCTTCTAATTGGGGTTAATTCTAGAGTCGAATTTTATCTCACTTTTGCCGGGTCAAAGAGACAAAGAAGGCATCACTTTAGAAGGCCACGTGATCCCTGAACTGAAAGCGTCCGGTTAGAAATTCACATTTCTTCCTTAGTCGGTATGTGGAAAAAATGTGGAAAAAAAATCGGTATGTGGAAAAAAAATTAAAGATGGCTAAGAAAAATTGCGATCCACAAATAATTAAGAGGCTTGCTAAGAAGAGGCGGATAAAAAATAAATTACCTACCTACATGTATGTTGAAAACGAAAAATGTATTTTAATGTGTAAACGTTTATACGCGGAGTGAATTTCGATTTGGTTCGGATCTGTCAGTGACGCTCTGTCGTCAGTAATATCCGTGCAAAATGTGTCAAATCGATTTCGCGCCCGGCTGACATTTCGGATTTAAAATTTCCAACATTCAACATTTTGACAATGAAACTTAACACCTAGATATACAAAAAAAAAGATATTTTACAGTGGTTAGTTAATTGGTAAAGGCATAAACGAGTATTTAAATATATAGATATACTAGCTGACCCGGCCACGCGTTGCTGTGGCTAAAGTTTTTGTTATATTACATTATAGTAAACAATCTAAGAGGAACAATAAGAGAACATCAGTCACGGAGTCCACTATGCTTTTTCACACAGATGGTATTTGTAAAAAAATATGGTGATCTCCTTATTTGACTTTCTACTACTATAACCCTTTAGTACAATGAAATTATTTACGAACAAAGACGAAAATGTTGTTGTTGGTATACAAATTCACTGGATTGAGATTTGAAGGGGAAGTACGTTGAACACAATTAATTAAAATGTTCTTACACTTGATACTAAGCAGAAATCAATAGGTAAAAAATAAAAATTTATCAGATTTATTATTTCCATTTAATTTTATAACAAATATAAGTATATTACAGTATAATACAGTAAATAACATGTGACGCTTAAACTCATGAATGAGGTAGGCAAGGCAGACAGTCTTAAACTTTTAAACATTAATATCTTTTTTTTTGAATTATAAATACTTTCAATTTCAATTTAATTTAACACCAATCGGTGCACAATGTTTTTGGTTAACCTGTCTTTAGCTAACACAAATAGATTCGACGGTTTCCCAACACGTGAACACGCAACATATAGTTGCCCATGAGAAAAACATGGATTTTCCAAATCTAAACCACAAATGGACATTGTTTGACCTTGAGATTTATTTATAGACATGGCGAAAGCTAAACGAATTGGAAACTGTAGCCTTTTGAAGGGTATGGTAGAATCTGATGGTATCATCGGAATACGTGGCAGCAGGACCACTTTTCCTTTAAACTTCCCAGCCAAAATGGTTGCTTCAAGAATGTTTCCGGTGATCTTTTTGATGACCAAACGCGTACCGTTACATAATTGAGGTGGATTCAAATTACGGAGGAGAATAATAGGGGAACCAATCTTTAATCGAAGATTATGTGGTGGCATTCCAGGGATATCTAATGAATTTAAAAATTCAATCGGAAAATTTACACTTTCATTTTCATCAACAACAGTATCGATTTATTTAAAAGACATCAGATCGCCTGGTAACAACTGTTGTATCTGGAAGTTAATTTCGTCAACATCAACGTTTTTGGCTGCCAAAATCGCCCGTTGACTAAGCCATTCATGATTCAAATAATTATTCTGTATATCCGGGAAAATACTCTGAATCAATTCAGTTTTATCCTGAACAACAGTGCAAAAATTGTCTGGTAGTTTAATGCATTGCGTATTTGGTTGCAGTTTTATTTTACCGTTCCCAATATCTAGTAGTTGTTCGGAAAATATTAGTGCTGATGGATCATTTTGCAATTGTACTCGCATATTTATGGTCAATCGAAGTGTTTCAACACTTCGCCATAAGAATGATTGTTTCAAACATGCATTAATCTCATCCGCGAAAGTAGAGCGAGGTATAACCGGTAAGGTCTGCCGGAAGTCACCAGACAAAAGTAAGATAGCACCACCGAAAAGTTTATTATTGCTGTTTAAATCTTGCATAGTTCTGTTTAATGCTTCAAGTGAATATTTGTGTGCCATTGTGCACTCATCCCAAATTATTATAGAACTCTTCCGCAACACTGCAGCTATTCCACTATTCTTTTTGATGTTACACATTGCATCTGGTTTATTATGAACGTCCAATGGCAGCTTGAATGTTGAATGTGCTGTTCGCCCACCATCCAGTAAAGTAGCCGCAATGCCTGACGATGCTAATGCTAATGCGATTTTTTGTTGCGACCGTATTTTGGCAAGAATCAACGATATTAAAAATGTCTTACCGGTTCCACCGGGTGCATCCAAGAAAAAAAAACCGCCTTGTTCAGCAGCAACAGCCAGCATAATCCGATCATAAATAATTTTTTGTTCTGCTGTCAGTAATGGTTCACTGTTCATGATAATTGTTGCTAAACTTCCATGGTCATATTGATTTTCTCGTTGTAAATCGGTATTGACTAAGTCGGTGGCTGGACGATTAGGTGATGGCATACCATAATGATTAAGTGGTAAATTTGAAATAAGAACACATAAATCCTCGATCAAGACCAATGCTTCATTGTACATCTCTGGTGTATAATCTATGTTTTGGCATTGATTTGTTTGTCTAATTCGGTGCAAGATGTCTTCTGTCATACAATTTTTATATTTTTCCCACAAAGTTTGTGCTTGCGAGGGATAACATGTCGTCAAAATAATTGCAAACAACTGACGAATGTTATTCGGTGTTGATGTCAACGCAGCATCAGCAAGCGTTAAGTCCCAATGGTTATCGTCTTCTAGCAATTGCAGTTCACGACATGCATCCTGGTATGTATTGAATACTCGACCATTAGCTGTTCGTAAAAATTCAAAAGACGTTGGTCCGGGAACATTCACCAATAACAAACGTAAATAGAAGCACTCACGTTGCTTTGGATGTACCGTGTAAAGTCTCCCCAATGTCTTAGCTTTGAATATGCCTGTAATGGAAGGATGTGGTTTTCCTTGTTTCCGTGGCTCCCATTTTTTACTGGATTTGTTCCATGTGAAATAACGTGGAACATCACCATACACCAATGTCTTCGCGAATTGGCCAAAAACATCAGGTTTTTGACACAATGTAAAAAATTCAGTTAGAGTTTTTGAAAGTAGTGGTGAGTATGGTACCACCCACTGATTATCAAACTCAACTTGATTTGGAAAGTTCGGCAGTCGCATTGTAAATGTGTGGCCACCATTCTCAGTACTTCTGCGGCGATACATTGGATAACCATCAATATCCGTGATCGTGTCATTCGTATGCGGCTTTGGGAAGTTTTTTTTACATTTTCCATTTTCCATGCACGGTGACGTCATGTTGAAAACACCGCATGGCCCATGGATCATGTGTTTGGTGACAATATCAAATAATTCTTGATCAATTAATGGGTCTGGAATTTCGGCTGAAATTATTTGATCGATTTCTTCAGGACGGATTCTATCTTTAAGCCAAACCAAAATGTGGGCATGAGGCAAACCTCGCTTTTGCCACTCTATCGTATACAGCCAACAACGTGTGATACCAAAAATTGTATATTTAACAATAAAATCAATTAAGGATTTCAATTTTTGTTTAAACACACGTGCAGTTAAATCATGACGATGAATGGCTTGTTGTCCTGGCAATAGTAAAGTTTGTATCTCTTCCCAATTCGGATTACATGTGAATGTAATAAATAAATCCGGTCGGCCGTAATGACGTACGTAAGTCATCGCATCTTGTATGTATTCCTGCATGTTCCGTGGACTGCCGATGTAGCTTGAAGGTAAAATGAAAGCATTACCGATGTCATTGGGATTTAAATTTCCATCGATGTTTCCAGCAACAGCATCTCGTAAGTGAATATATTATTCCGATCGTAGTTTTGACGTTTGCGTTTTGACGTTTGCCGCTCGCGTTGTTGAGGTTAGATTTTTTCGGTGGCATTTGACTGAAAATAATAATTTTCTTGTTCTTATGATATTCTCTTGAAGACGTTCGTTACACTGTTCTTGAGATTCTTGTGCATGACCTGCTGTCCTGATTCTTTGAGCTGGATTTCTTGATTCAATTTGTTCTGCCAACTGATGGGCTCTTTTAATACGTTTGCGTCGAATAACTGTCACTGTCAAATAATAACAGACATTAGCGCCATCAACCCAGTCGAAAGGTATCGACATCTGTCAGTTTTATGACTGCCAAATAATAACAGACAAATAATTAGCGATAAATTAAAATTGCGACTATAATTTGAGATTTAAACTATCCTATCTCTCAAGTGCACATCGAACTGCACATGGTGTTCAAATTTTATTATAATCGGTTAAGTGGTTCAGCCGTCCATTGAGGACAAACATTGTGACACGAGATTTATATATATTAAGATATATGCATAGAAGCCTGTATTTAAATTTATTTTTCTTTATTCTATTTCTTTTAAAATGCCATCATATTCAAAATGGGGCTAAACGTATATTTCAAAATATGTACTTATTATACTAATATAAGCAGATTCGTTATATTATTTTATCTATAATAATTGTTGTAAATAGAAACAAAGAATAATTGTTGTCCTTTTTACCTTATGAATTGTCAGCTGAGGATCTATGTTTCTACTCTATGTATAACTGATTACATCACCTTAGAACAGCAGTACACGCTATAAAGGTGATGTAAAATTAAATGTATTGTTTTTATAAAAATTAATAAATAAATGAAATGAAATGAAATAAAAGTTTTCTAATTATGAACGTAATACGCGACGAACCAGCCAGTTAAGCGAAACACAGTTTATTGCAATGCATTCACAGACGAACGCTGATGTTACACATCCTTACCATAAGTCCCAGTAGATAGATGTTACATTTTTTTTTAGGTTTAGTAGGTATAGGCTTTTAGTAGGACTGAATTCTAAATTGGTTGCTACGTGACATTCCTAGTACATTTTATAACCTTTGGAATTTTGAAACACAATTACAAATTGTTTATTATATATTTTTGTATTATAAATATAATATATCTTTAATAAACAAATATAAAAGTTTCAGCCCGTTTTATGCTAGTAAGCTGAAGATGGTATAATACTCGTAAGTATTTTTGAATCTTCTTTAAACAATGACTATGCTATAAAGGCGATTCACAAATATCATAAAGTACGAGTGCATACATCAGAGCTTCATAAATAATATTATTATTTACAAACACTACACTATTTTAAGCCAAGTGCACATAACGGAAAATGAAGGAAAGGAATACGTTTTGTTTCATTCTCTATCGTAAAACATTTTGTTAACAAACTATGTTAAAAGCCAACATTAATAATTCGCAGTAACGGTTCAAATGTCAGGCATTTTTTTATTATTTTTCGAGTCACAATTGTAACGGAATTCTTTATTAATGAATGGTCAGCTCTGTATGACTCAACGGCGCAGGCGGCCTGCGGTCGTGACGGGTTCGTCTTATATCAATGACCTCGCATTCATGCACTGAATGGATTCTATTTTATTTTAGTTTCAGTTATCAGTGGTATCAGTTTAAATATGACCATATACAGCTTTAAGAGCTACTTTATGATCATATATGTTCCAAAATGTTATATACGATATGTAAAAAAAACAATATAAATTTAATGCATACTGGTTGAGGCGCAAACACGCTTGTGAAGATTAACTACCAACAAATAGGCATCATATTGCAGTACAATTTTTAATATAGTATATTCTTCTAGTCGAATCCACCTACAACAAATTAAATATATTCTATAGGCCTATAGGCATGTCTTTACTCTAGCATTTATATATATATATATATTATATACATTGACACGTGAGGGTTAAACATGCATTTTTATAAAACTCAGCGCTAAATTTAAACCGATATCCTGCACTCTTAAGTACAGGACCTCTTTAATACCGTTATAAATATTATGCTATCCTACGCTTTATCAAAAGAATAATAATAAGTTTTCTAAATTTTTCAATATTGTCAAAGATTGTGTAAATGATCTTCTCAGGCGATTTGCTGCTGTTAAAAAATATTCATCAAATATAAGTTATATATTTATATAGCCTAGTTGTAACACGTCAGGTTCTGGGTAAATATTTTACTACAACTAAACAATATATAGAAGCAGCTGATATTATATGATAGCTATAGGTTAGGGTTAGGGTAGCATAGCCATTCTTGGTAATTTCAAATTCAATTAATTATTATTCAAAATAAGGAATCATAATAATTTAATTTTTACGTTAGGTAAACATCAACATAAAATTAAAATATTCATTAGTAAGTTAAATTCAGAATTAATAACGAACAAAACAAAACCCCAAAATTATTAAGCTGATCCATTCGATGTTATTGTGAAAACATAAACCTTATTTTTTTAAGGTGCCCAATTTTCAACTAAAAAAATAAATAAAGATATTTCATAATATTTGGCTGTTGAAATAGATACGCGTCACGCAGACATAATATTATGCCGAATTCAAAAATCTATGTCAAGACGTTTTTCGAGAAAAACGTCTGTGACAAACAGGCAGATGGACGCACGAGTGATCTTATTTTTCGTTTTTCCTTGTTGGGATACGGGACCTAAAAAAAATACATACAATTAATATATGCTTATTTGGTCGCGCCATTGCACCCGCTTTAATGTTGCTTAATATCTTTGTTACAGTCTGTATAAATAACCTGCACATCGACAAGCAATGAAATTGGGTTGAATTATTAATTGGGTTGAATCACTTTAGGTTCGTAGGTATAGAGAGAGTCCTACCGCGTGACTTGCTACACACACGGGGACTTCGGATTGCGTGTCGCATTACGTAACTAGATCGTACCGTTAACGTTAACGTTAACGTCCTGCATGTAGTGTTGTCTCCCACTCACTCTAACAGTCCTGTCAATTGATGTCAAATCGGGATAGGTGGCAGCCAACTCGCCGTTCGGGTTCTATCTCGGATAACCTAATAATTTCAAATGAACGCCTGCCTATTGTCTTGCTGCACTATGAAATAAATACAAGCCCTTGGGTTCTCATATTTTATTTTATCAGCACTTATACCAGATTTTTGAAAACGAAATATATTTCTTCTTTACGGAGTAAAGATTGTGCATACTTTCTCATACTCGCATTTTTATATAATTCTTAAAAACCAATAGTAAAAAAAAAAATTCAAATAAAAATCCTTCCTACAAATACATTTGATTATGATTAGATATTTTTTTTAATAACGTTAGCTTTTGAACGTTTTTACTATGATTTTTAAATAAATTTCACATTATTTAATATTTACTGATTATTTTTAAAATTATCACAAAATTTTTGCATTTCCACATTAAAAAAAAATATAATGATTATCAATGTACAAACATTTAATCGAGGCAAAGTTAATGTTATTATTATTAAGACCATTATTACGTATTACCAGACACAAAAACCTGTATAAACATAAAAATCATAAGATGCGACACCTCACAAGGAGCTAGTTCTAACCAGCATTCTGTTCCGAAAAGTAATACAAATTTTGGACAAAGGCACCGTAGTTTTCTCGCACCTCAATTGTACAACAGAATAAGGGATGCAGGAATATTAATTAGTATCTTTGACAGCAAAAAATCCTTCAATTGCGAAGAAATGAAACAGAAACCTTAATAACATAATATATACCTAAGTAATATACAATTCAATTTGTTAGTAAAAAATCCATATATTTTTACCGTCTCTCTATTTCATATTATTATCCTATAAATGACGTGAAAGATAACATAACATAACAAAACAAAACATGACATAACAAAAGTGACATAAAAATTAAAAACTAATATAGAAAAGTCTGCTTTAGGAAGAACATTACCTAATTAGTTAAAACTTTGCATATTACAATTATGTATCATGTCACTATGTCAATGTAAACAAATAAATAAATATTATAAATATAGTTTTTGAATGTTCAAAAAAGCCTTCTGACATGTTACGAGATCCATATAAATATGTTTTATTGTTTATATTAATGCAGGCATTTTTATTTTTCAAATTTATATAATTCACGTGACGTTTTATTGGTAACAGTCGAGATATTTATTTTCCCGTTTTTTTTTTCAAATAAATGTCTTTTAAAGAAATGATTTTGGCCCCTATCAATTACAAATAGAAAATTTAAAAAAACATTATTAGCTATGATAACAAATAAATTATTTAAAATTCCATCCCTCTAAAAGGAAAAATGGTACTTTTGACCTTACAAGGTCACTTTTTCAAGGCGATTGTCACGAAAATATGTGACGTAGGCATTTGAAATTATGCATAATTTTAGCACATTTCGACAGTCAACGATTAAGTATGTTTTTATTATAAGGGAGAGTTAAACGCCCTTCAAAAATAGTTTTATTTTTTATCTCTTGTGGAGTACTGTTTGAAAGACCCACTTATAAGTATTTCGTAAATGTGTATTTTAAAACTTTTTTAAACTGGGTATTCTTCACTTTATGTTATCGGAGTTAGTGGTGTTAAGTCATACTCGTAGATAACGGAGAACCTGACGCTTTTTTCTTCAGCTCGGATTGAAAAAAATATCTAGTTCTGATATAACCGAAAAGTTTAGTAGAATCATAATTTGTGTGGCTATTGAATTTTAGTAAGACAAATGTAGTATATTGTAGTGTATACAACCTGTTTGATTTAACAATTTGGATACCTTTGCTGCTTAAACACAACGATACGAATCTTCAAAGCAGCCCGCAACAGTAACTGATTAAAAAATATTTCAGCTAATATTGTTATTTTCGTTTCTTGTTATGAGGACATTTAAAATTTTTTTAAAAAGACAAATGATTACATTTGTCTTTTTAAATACATATATATAGAATATAATTAATACCTATTGACATAAATCCGTTTCAAATGTAAAATGAATGAATTTATTAGCGCGGTATTTTTAGATGTCAAGCATGCAGAGCGTCGTTGTAATAGACAAAGATTTATTATTATTACACAGGCACCAAGAGTTTTCGTGTGAACGCGACAGTTGGAACGTTGAAACAACGTCCATTGGCAGGGAAATAATAACAAGGAAAAAAGAGACAGAGATAGTTATGAACCAGAAACTAGCCCGTTCTCTCGTTCTGGTGTGCAGTTGAAAGTGTGACTTCCTCGACGCGGTCACTCGGCCGAAACGCGAACAAAGATACCCCAAACAATGGCGACATTGAGAATGAGAATTTATTAATAATATGAGCGATAAAAACAAGGCTCTGTTTGTAGGCAACTTTCGACTGGAGTCACACATTCAGATGACCACAGCATAAAAGGCACATAATATATTTTATATAGCACAGATTATATTTTAATAGTTACCCTTTTAGGCAGAGACAACTTAGTTAAAGACAACTTTGCGTAGAGACTCCGATATAAAACCAGTAGATGAAACAGCCAAATCGATATTAGGCACATTAGCCACATCAAGTAAACGGTTTTATAAACTAACATGCTTTTTTAATATGTATAATTTATGGTTAATTATTTAAATAAAATGTAAACCCTCAACCCTTCAACCCTTCAATTGATTAGCGGTCACCGCTTTCTCGAAAGTTTTTATCTAGGCATATTTAGGTATGTACGATTATATACGTACATATTAGATAGTAAAGTTGTAAAATGCGACCGGGTTACATATATACGGTATACTGGACTACCCACTAAACTGCAAATTAAAAAAAGTATAAATATTATATGCATATTAATAAATCCAAAACATTATCATTTTCAAAACCACGTTTTTTAGGTTTACTTTATCTAGTTGATGTCGGCTGTTAAAATATGTTAAACTAACAATATTTAAATGCAAGAATATATTTTACGCTAAAATGCAAATTGTGAAGCGCAACCTTTTAATTTATTTAACTAAAGTTGTAATTTATTATATTTTATTTAAACAGCAATATCTCTAGTAGGATGCAAATTGAAAAATCTCTATAGCAGATATATATATTCATGTTTTAACTCATCGCTATAGTTTTTTTTAACTCTTGATGGTTTGGTTTTATAGCTAATTAAGCTAAACAAAAGTATTTTATTCACTTATTACTAAAACAATTGAAAAATAACGATCTGTATTGAGAGTTAAAAGTAAAAATTAAAACAAAAAGATAAAGAATTTGGAAAAAAATCATCATAAATTTTTTTACTCCAATTTATTGTTCCAAAAAATATTTCACTATTAAATATTTTAGGCCTTTTTTAAATTTAACATAATATCACATATTATTTAACAGTTTTGTTTTATATCCTCATAGTTTTGTTTTGCCAAATCAAACTAAACTATTCGCTTATTATAGCTCAGTTTCATTTATTACAATTTAAACGTATTTTACAGTTACACATAAGAGGTATGTATACTTAATGAACACTAGAACCAGAACTTTATAAACAAACAGTCGATTGAGTGAATTTAAATATATATTTGAATCTTATGCAAATTATTAATTTAGTGTATCCTATGTCAGCGTAAATATATTATAGTTTACCTAGTTTGTATTTACTTGTTAAACTATACGTTTGGCAAGTATGTTTTTTTAAGCTAATCGCGCGGTTAAAAAAAACTTGAACGATTTCAAAAACCTAAGTTACCTGATTACCACCTGGAACTTGTATTAGTAGATATGAAACCTGTATAGTTTAAACAAAAACGCTATAAAACAATGTTACCGACATATTTCGTTTAAATTGGTAACCCGCACCAGGTCTTGAAAAGGGCATATAATTTAAGAAAAATGATTAAAGGTAGGTTTTTACATAATTTTTTACTCATTATAGGAAACACAAACACCGTATAAAGTCTGCGCAGAATAAGTATTTATTGAAGTATTCTGAATATAAATCCAATCGATTAAGCGACTTGTATTACCCCCCCCCCCCCCTTAGGTGGGTAAAGAAAGCAGTTCCTTCTTGTATTATTTAAAAAAAGCCTTAATTAGATTGTTTGATATTATTATTGATAATTTGGTTTGAACCAAAAATAAGTAAAAAATACAAATTACTAGAGAAATACATAAAATAAAAAAAAAGTATATAATTATAATTAAATAAATTATATTTTATTTAATACTAAGTTTATTTTATATAAAAATAAATAGTTACAAAGGAACTACAGTAATTGCTGGTGCAATTAAGAACTGGTGTTCTTAAGTATCTTTTTCTAAAAGCAATACGTAATATTATTTTTTCAGAAAAAGTGAAAATGTGGTATTAAGTTTTAGTTCATACGGTAGGTATATTCGTGAATATAAGTATTTTACTGACGGCTGTCCAAATGCCAAATGTTTGTTCATTTTAGTCACCACAAGTAGATAGATCATCATAACATTGCCTGAAGATATTCGACTTTAGTAGGTTGCTGACTGCCGCTGGTGTTGATGTGCAAAATCTGAATAATTGTGATAATAAATCGGTTTATATCTAAAACTTCAAATTCCATGACGCATATTGATAGTGCCGCTTTATAGCAGTTTTTTATTGTCAGTTTCGACACAGTTTAATGATTGTGATTATATGAAAACCTTATAATATTGTAGGTATAAAACTACAAAACTACTTTAAATAAAAGAGATCACAGGTAGTCTAGTACTGATATTGATTTTTTACGTTTTATTGCTGTTTTATGACAACTTCCTTGCGAAATTACGCATCGTAAAACTGAGTCAGCGGCCCTCATATAACATGCAAGCAAGCAATACGACCGTAGCTGGTGCGCGATGTAACGACCGACTTACAACTACCTTTTTGCATGTGAATAAATTCCTGGTACATTATTTTAATATTTATTACGTGTACCACGTGTGTGTTTTATTACAACGATATTAAAATACACAGTGCAATCAGAAGCCTCGTTCTGTAGGCCACCATTTTTGAAGCGCCCCATTCGACGTCGCCGTTGAGTTAGAGGGGGGCATCGCTGCATCAATCGTCACGTGCAGCTCGGACGTATGAATACAAAGCCCCAATAGGCAAGCAATTATTGCAATTTCTCTCATTCAGACGACGCGACACCCGAACGCCCTAATGCGAAAACCTAACACCTGACATCGCTTTTTTATAACCTGCTTTGAAAGGGATGCTGAACAGACAAAACTAAAATGTCAAATTCGACGCTTACAATGATTGAAATTGATCTATATGCCACAATATAATAAAGCAATCACGAATAAAAATATTTAAAGTTTTTTCCATTCCGCATTTGAACGACAGCATCCTTGAGAAATTTTTTTGAATTGATTAAATTCTTTGACTATGATTATTGTAACTTGGATTCCAAATTTCTGAGCCAAACTCCAATAATAATCTCACTGATGAATAGTAAACAATTGTAATTGTGCAGTCAGCAGATTACGAATAGGTTTCATAATTCTAAAAGTAAATCCCAAAAGTCTATTGGTTTTTTCACAGACATAGTAACGGGCTTGTTAAAATAGTAGCGCTCATCGAAAATGATTCCAAGATCTCTAATATGGTCAAGCAATATTTACACCATCAATGGAGTAATAATTCCTCATCACATTTCTATTCCTTGTAAATGTAATAGTATGGCACTTAGATACGTTAAATTCCATGTCGTTTTTTTTACACCAGCTATTAAGGGTGTCAAGATCTCGTTGAATTGTATCGCTGTCCAGACTACTGGATATGGCATTAAATATTTTCAGGTCATCAGCATAGAATAAATTAAGACATTTCAGTTCATTGCAGAGGTCATTAATAAAAATAAGAAACAGCAGTGGCCCTAGGTTAGAACCTTGTGGAACTCCCGATGTTATGGCTATGAAGATTTGAAGCCGCTTATCGTTACCAACTGAGAGCGGTTCGAGATGTATGATTTTAACCACCTCAGAAGGCTACCATGTATGCCAATACTCTTTAGCTTCTTTAATAATATTTGATGATTAACTTTATGAAATGCTTTTCGATCTACTTGTCTACTTGTACTCTTTTATTAAAAGATGAACATATATATTCAGTGTTTTCCAAGAGATTTGAAGTTATAGACCTTTTCGGACCAAACCTGTGTTACGATGCGCTTAAAGCAGGCTTAAAATGCCTATATAATATCTCCTAAATTAAAGACTCGAACACTTTGGCAAAACACGATATTAAACTAATAGGTCTATAATTATCAACAAAGGAGTTGTCACCACTTTTGTATATCGGAACGATGTTAGCTAATTTCCATGCATCAGGAAAAAATCCCTATTGTAAGGATTTATTAAATATTATGAAAAGAGATAGCTCATGAGCACAGTTTTTTATGAAAAAGGGAGGAATCAAGTCCGGACCCGGACTTTTATGTTCATTTAATTCCTTTAAACGCAATTTGACTTCATTGAGTGTTATGACTATCGAGGATAAGGTATTGTTATAGTTATCATTTCCCGGAGTTTCTGCATTACTTGATGTGATATATTACTTGATATATTATTCTGATTAATCTAATATTCCGTACAATAAGTTATCCTCGTAAATTAAAGCAGCATATGTTGTCAGCCTAAGTCGTATTTGTATTTGTTTTGCTTTCACAACTATAAAGTGAAACAATCCTGCTTTAATTTCAATTTGTATAAAACTTAAATAAAACGGAACAAGTTTTGTCTTGCGGTAAGCAAAACTTATTCGAGCATTGTCAACGTAACGATGGATAAATCCAACGAACAAGAGATGTCATTAGTGAACTCGAACTGAGTCCATTTCGGAAGAGATACCACAAGTTCTGAAATATCGAATGAGACAATCGAATGAATATCAAACGAATTTGTCTACTAACGTATTGTTGCGTATTGGAGAGTCATTTCACCACTAAACATTGGCTCTAGTCACAAACCCACTCGCGAATCGCTCGCTGGGTCTTTGGTGGTGTTGGTTAGAATCGCCGAGCGTTTGGCACCAATACCATCATAAATATACAATATGGATACGTGAACCTCTCGCTCGCGGATCGCGTTCGCCGTCCCCCCCCCCCGACTAGCCCTGCATATGCCGATATGTGTTCGTTCCTACATTATATGAGAAACTACCAAAACGAAATGATTTTAAAGCGAGATGATGGTAATGGCAGATAATCTTTCTTTCAAAATCTTAAATCTACGTTTGCACTAATAATTATTTTATATCGGTTTATTTCATAGAAATTGACTGAATAATTTACTATGATACTTAATTGTAAAATGTCCCGACCGGAGAAGAACGAGTGGTCAACTCAAAAACGGAAGCCCCACGCGGTCTGTGGCTGGTTCGTGACAGCCTCTAATCCCGTGTGACAATTAAGAATTATGGTTAATTGCGGCTGTAGGCTATAGAGCGCGCAGAGGGTGACTCTGCGCCGAGCTTTAATCAAATTTGACGGCATGGTCTCGAATTCGTACGAATTCCTCAACGGAATCGAGTTCTCATTTACGAACCTGAATTATAATCATTATTCGCTTCGCCATCTTTTACAGAATAAATTATTAGGCTCAATTCAAATTCATTGTTGTTTACAAACATAATTCATGTATTTTTTTTTTTATGTAAAATGGGCAGATAAATAAGCAGACAGTGGTTGTATCTATAAGCGGTTAAGAATGATTGACTGAATGAATGAATGAATGACTCCCTGCGCAAAGGGGTGGGGGGAGGCGGTTTTATCTACATCTTTATCCCAAAAATAAAAAGGTTTTTTTTATAGCTATAAACGCGAAAATAGTAATCCCTGAAAAGTTTTACCGAAAGAATTACCATATAGATGAAAATACATCTAGTTATATACTTGATTAACTGTATTGGTGATTAAATATGGCAGATATATTGAAAACCGAATAAGATTGGTACGCCCATCTCCAGATAACGCCTTTTTTGTTCGTCTATTCTGACTTTTCACTGTCTCTATGCAGACTGAATAGGCAGTAATTGATTTTTTCTTTTTAACAAAAAACCGCTTTGTTTACTTTTCAGCGTAATTCTACCGAATAAACCTAAACACTAAAACCGGTTTCGGAATTCGCTATGATGCTTAATCCGGTAGGTTAATCATTCATCCTGCTGCCATTCAAATCAGCTTACCTCGCAACTAGCGCGGGCGGTTAAACGCGACGCGCTTAATGTACACCGGCTCCGTTAAACAGGCGTTTATAATACGGCCTCCCCTAAACTTTCCTGAAAAGCAGATAGGGGGTACCACCCTCGCTGCTGAAGATTTGACCCTGCCCAGTCGGGTCCGTCTTGGCGAATTCGCTCCTTACGACGCAGGGGTACTCAAGTCTCGCCAAGTTATGTGAGGAATGTTTTCAGTAAGTGCCCACTTGTATTTATTTACTACAATTTTATTAAACGTTTGATCGTTGGTTTATCTAGCTGCACTAGATCTGCGGTTTCTAGCTCAACCAAAACGCCCATCGAATGGGCAAATGTGCCAAAGGCACAAATGGAAATAGGAAATAAAGCATCCCATAACAAATTGGTACCGCAGGCGCGAGTAGTCTGGAGGGAAGATGCCATTAATACCGCCTGTAGTAGGGCCTAGCTGTAAGATGCCATCTTCTGGTTTAATAATTTGCTACTACTAAACATTGTGTAGAAGCATTTGATATTATATGATAGCTTCAGGGTGTCACAGCCATTATTGTTTAATATATTGTAAAAGAAACTGAAAACAAACTGCCATCTCCCTTTTGTGGATTAACCGTCAAAGGCAAAGACCTCGATTTAAGCTGATCAAATTCTACCAGCGGTTTATTTTACATTGAAAACTACAGGTTCCGTATCTCGTTTAATAGGATAACTCCACTTTTCCAATCTCATCTCATTCATCCAATATTACCTTATTTTAAAGTACCACACATTGATCGCGATTGCGTTGCATTTTTAATTTAAACGAAATTACCAAATTGCAAAATCGATTACATTCAAACAAACAAAAAATGTATTTTAAATAATTGCTTTAATTGATAATTTTATGCAATTTATTTTGACTTTCCAAACCTGTTTGTATTTTTTAAATATAGTTATGAGTTAACGGCAATCAGAGGATTAGTCTTTTTTATACCAAGGTCATAAAAGTCATAAAAAAATAAAACACAAACTTTAATTTAAATTTAGACTACCTACATATATGTAGGATTCCCCCAATTTCTTTACAAGTGGATTATCACGATTTCTTATTATATAAAAAGTGTCCGCGAAATGAGTGATCACAGATACTAGGTTAAATTTAATGAATTAGTAATGATTCAGTAATGACTGTTTTATAGTCCGGTTTTTTGTCGATGAAAATTAGTCCAGTATTTGTCATTTTCGTTACAACACTTATTTCGCAGGCACGTTGTATAAATCTTGCGGTGTGTCACTACATTTCCGAAATGTGTACAGAATATAACATTAGAATAAAAATTAACTTATAAGGCAAGGTAGATTTATATTTAAAGCTTAAATCTGGCTAGGACCCGAATGTGGACATTTTATATTTTTTGCTATTTTCTCTTTCTATTATTGTTCATAACATACAAGCATGCCTACCTATTTCGATTCCTAGATTATTAGCACATGCATAATGAATTCACAGAAAGTGATAAGGTTTTCGTTTAGGACCTACTTACATGTTTATTACTTTGCAATCCATGTCAATTTTTTCAGTCTTCTAAACAGTCTTCTAATGTTATTGTTATATCCAGACATACCTTTATTGCGGAGCGTTTCAAATATAAACACGAAACATTATGATACTCCCTAATTAGATATTCCCTAATTTCCATTAGGCCTTCAATAGTTTTCACATTGTACCTACTCATGGTAACCCCTGCCTGAGGGCGCCGCGGAGCGCGCGCCGTTCGAATGCGTTCGTTGCGGCCGCGGCGCGCGAGTCCAAAGTTTATAGGCAATCTCGCTAATGTAAAATGTTCAAAAGCAACTGTAGCAGAACCTACCCTTTTATCTGCATAAATCGACAAAGATCTTTTTTTTTACTAGTGTTATAGTTAATATCCATATACTAATTATATAATTGTGAATGTGAAAATAAACCTGGTGTGCGTGTAAGTCTGAAGGTTTATGTGTAAGAGTGAGAGATAATAATGATTGTTAATGTTAAATATTTCTAGTAATATTCCTTTATAATATCTTTGAGCGTAAATAAAAAAAAAATACACGACCATTATTATATAAACCATGTACTAGACTTACCAAAACACCAGTTACCAGTGGTAAGAAAACTTAACAGTTTTTCAGCCTCCAACATAAATTATGAAAAAAATTTAGTAAACGTATTATTTTCAGGTATTTTCATTTTTGTATGTTTCCCAAGTTTGTATCAGGGTACGATCATCACAACATCTAAAGGTTTAAATAAACCCAAGAATTATCAAAATAATTTCAAGAAAAATACCGCAAGCAGAAGTTGACATCGCCGGCCGTTGCTCCTTATATTGATTCGCATTCATCCGGCGCAGAATTTCTTTCAGGCATTATGCGTGAGCCTGCGAAGTATATCTATCCCTCTCGGCTACAAGGCTTCCCGGTAGGCCATACGATACTCTCCGTCCCATTCTATCCCCCAAACGAATTTCGGCACGGATCTCAGCTCGTTCCGGGACAATAATTTTCTTGATAAGAAAAGCAGCGGGATTACTGCTAAACCTATAAGAACCACGCTGATACGGAACATCTCTAATTATTATATACACAATTTAATTTATAATTATAAGATTAACTTATGCCCTATATTGTTTTTGTTTATAAATATGTTATAGAGTACTTACTTTTTAGCAATTTAACCATAAACTAAAAAGCAAATTATTTTTATAAATTGTAAAAAAATCTCAAACTATTATAGTTATAATTTGTGTGCCTAAGTTATAAGGCGAAATGGCGTTCTGTTATTCGCAATAATGTGGTAGTACAATACATTGTTACGGGCAAAGTCCGCTAGATGGACGGGCGGCATAACTCGGGAATTGTCAATATTGCCTACTTTAGCTGGTTGGGTGTCCACTGCGAATCTGTTCTTTAACGGACGCTTTCAAGTTTGATGCGGATTCAAGTCAATACTTCCCACCTGACTGTGGCAATACCATTAACGATAATTATGTAGATTGCGGACTTTGCAGGTTTCAAGTAATCATCGCTGCTAAATCACTTTGGGCATACTTGTTGGAGAGTCTATCGAGTAGAAACGGGGAAAAATATGTTGTTATGTCGTAAAAATACAAGATAAGTCAGAAAGACATTAAAAAACGTAATGAGATCGCGTTTGCTTTGACAAAAGCAAATCAACCGTCCAAATTCGAAAAGAATAAATAAAAATACGTTCCACCAGTTAAAATTGGAAATTTGGTAACACTTTCATTGCCAAAAATTTGTCGTAAAAAAGTAATATAATAATTATTATTAGTGTCGTATTGGAGTGAAAAAGTGATAAATCTAACAGTAATTGGCATCAATAGCGGCATTTTATCTTTATAATTTACTCGAAATAAGTTCAGATTCTGTAACGAAGCTGTTAGCCGGGCTGTTACAGTGTGAGATGTCACTATGGAATATGAATGTTGTGTAAGTTGTCGCAAAAGCAGATGAGCAATACATCGCTGTAACTGCAAAAAGTAATCATTCTAAACGCCATATCTAATAATATGATCTAGTGAAGGGTGATTTTAATTATCACTCTGATTTATTACTAACTAACTAAGTAATTAGCCACCGGCTCTCACACCGTCCATCCTATCTGTATGCTAAATAACCCAAGAGTAGCACAACTGTAGCCTTATGTAAACTCTGCTCTGGGAATGTTAGCGCTGTCGACAATGCCATTTGAAACCGGACAAAGTAAGTAATCTAATTAATTATATTTGCTGATAATAATCTGTTGGGTCAATTTCAATTATCATATAATATAATTATTATATTATTATTATTGTCAATTTGGCTTATATCGAACCAATTAATTACTTATAAAGAATTCCAATGGACATTGCCTAATTAAAGTTGGCTGACCCAGAGAACCAATGTCTGCTCTAGATAAGCAGTGTCTTAAACAGACTTTTTTTAAGTCGCCTTTAACAGATACATGAAGCTAGTACCTGTAATATCAAAGTTGTATATTAACTGAATATATTCATATTTTTTTTTAATTTCAAATGAAATACACAGCATCCTAACGAACCCAACCATTTTTTCGTGTAAATTTTTTTTGTTTCGAATAAACGAAATATTAATATTAATAAGGCGTCGGAGGGGAAACCCTCTTCCTCAGCCCTGGTGCGTTCGGTGCGTCACTCTCACTCGACGGACTTCGTACCTGGCGTCAGATGCTGTCGTCGGCGGAAACCTGGTGCGTCCGTCCGGTGAACTTGAGACCCCCACAGTATATTCGATTTGAAAGCTTCGGGTAAGGAGGGGTCTTATGTAATTAGTTTAGAGTCGTCAGGTGCCCCATCGTACGTAGGCAGGGTTTAAACTGGATTAACGGAGAGGGCATAATGAGATAAGACCTACCGAATTTGATTGATCTGTATTTACCGATTGAGTTTGTTTATTTTCCCGGAAATATTTTATGCGTAGCGTTTAATTCGTTATAATATGTAATATATTATGATCCAAATATACGTAGGTCGTTATGGGAATCTATCGATTCTTGGTCATAGCAATTATTTATAATCTACTAGCTGACCCGGCCACGCGTTGCTGTGGCTAAAGTTTTTGTTATATTACATTATAGTAAACAATCTAAGAGGAACAATAAGAGAACATCAGTCACGGAGTCCACTATGCTTTTTCACACAGATGGTATTTGTAAAAAAATATGGTGATCTCCTTATTTGACTTTCTACTACTATAACCCTTTAGTACAATGAAATTATTTACGAACTAAGACGAAAATGTTGATGTTGGTATACAAATTCACTGGATTGAGATTTGAAGGGGAAGTACGTTGAACACAATTAATTAAAATGTTCTTACACTTGATACTAAGCAGAAATCAATAGGTAAAAAATAAAAATTTATCAGATTTATTATTTCCATTTAATTTTATAACAAATATAAGTATATTACAGTATAATACAGTAAATAACATGTGACGCTTAAACTCATGAATGAGGTAGGCAAGGCAGACAGTCTTAAACTTTTAAACATTAATATCTTTTTTTTGAATTATAAATACTTTCAATTTCAATTTAATTTAACACCAATCGGTGCACAATGTTTTTGGTTAACCTGTCTTTAGCTAACACAAATAGATTCGACGGTTTCCCAACACGTGAACACGCAACATATAGTTGCCCATGAGAAAAACATGGATTTTCCAAATCTAAACCACAAATGGACATTGTTTGACCTTGAGATTTATTTATAGACATGGCGAAAGCTAAACGAATTGGAAACTGTAGCCTTTTGAAGGGTATGGTAGAATCTGATGGTATCATCGGAATACGTGGCAGCAGGACCACTTTTCCTTTAAACTTCCCAGCCAAAATGGTTGCTTCAAGAATGTTTCCGGTGATCTTTTTGATGACCAAACGCGTACCGTTACATAATTGAGGTGGATTCAAATTACGGAGGAGAATAATAGGGGAACCAATCTTTAATCGAAGATTATGTGGTGGCATTCCAGGGATATCTAATGAATTTAAAAATTCAATCGGAAAATTTACACTTTCATTTTCATCAACAACAGTATCGATTGATTTAAAAGACATCAGATCGCCTGGTAACAACTGTTGTATCTGGAAGTTAATTTCGTCAACATCAACGTTTTTGGCTGCCAAAATCGCCCGTTGACTAAGCCATTCATGATTCAAATAATTATTCTGTATATCCGGGAAAATACTCTGAATCAATTCAGTTTTATCCTGAACAACAGTGCAAAAATTGTCTGGTAGTTTAATGCATTGCGTATTTGGTTGCAGTTTTATTTTACCGTTCCCAATATCTAGTAGTTGTTCGGAAAATATTAGTGCTGATGGATCATTTTGCAATTGTACTCGCATATTTATGGTCAATCGAAGTGTTTCAACACTTCGCCATAAGAATGATTGTTTCAAACATGCATTAATCTCATCCGCGAAAGTAGAGCGAGGTATAACCGGTAAGGTCTGCCGGAAGTCACCAGACAAAAGTAAGATAGCACCACCGAAAAGTTTATTATTGCTGTTTAAATCTTGCATAGTTCTGTTTAATGCTTCAAGTGAATATTTGTGTGCCATTGTGCACTCATCCCAAATTATTATAGAACTCTTCCGCAACACTGCAGCTATTCCACTATTCTTTTTGATGTTACACATTGCATCTGGTTTATTATGAACGTCCAATGGCAGCTTGAATGTTGAATGTGCTGTTCGCCCACCATCCAGTAAAGTAGCCGCAATGCCTGACGATGCTAATGCTAATGCGATTTTTTGTTGCGACCGTATTTTGGCAAGAATCAACGATATTAAAAATGTCTTACCGGTTCCACCGGGTGCATCCAAGAAAAAAAAACCGCCTTGTTCAGCAGCAACAGCCAGCATAATCCGATCATAAATAATTTTTTGTTCTGCTGTCAGTAATGGTTCACTGTTCATGATAATTGTTGCTAAACTTCCATGGTCATATTGATTTTCTCGTTGTAAATCGGTATTGACTAAGTCGGTGGCTGGACGATTAGGTGATGGCATACCATAATGATTAAGTGGTAAATTTGAAATAAGAACACATAAATCCTCGATCAAGACCAATGCTTCATTGTACATCTCTGGTGTATAATCTATGTTTTGGCATTGATTTGTTTGTCTAATTCGGTGCAAGATGTCTTCTGTCATACAATTTTTATATTTTTCCCACAAAGTTTGTGCTTGCGAGGGATAACATGTCGCCAAAATAATTGCAAACAACTGACGAATGTTATTCGGTGTTGATGTCAACGCAGCATCAGCAAGCGTTAAGTCCCAATGGTTATCGTCTTCTAGCAATTGCAGTTCACGACATGCATCCTGGTATGTATTGAATACTCGACCATTAGCTGTTCGTAAAAATTCAAAAGACGTTGGTCCGGGAACATTCACCAATAACAAACGTAAATAGAAGCACTCACGTTGCTTTGGATGTACCGTGTAAAGTCTCCCCAATGTCTTAGCTTTGAATATGCCTGTAATGGAAGGATGTGGTTTTCCTTGTTTCCGTGGCTCCCATTTTTTACTGGATTTGTTCCATGTGAAATAACGTGGAACATCACCATACACAAATGTCTTCGCGAATTGGCCAAAAACATCAGGTTTTTGACACAATGTAAAAAATTCAGTTAGAGTCGTTTTCGGAGCTTCGAACGCTCTTTGGAGAACATTTTCTTCAGTGAAGTATACACGTTGACCGTTTTCAAGATGTATTGCCAGATGTTGGACAGCAGGATCTCTTTCGTGGATGGGAAAGCTGAGAATATGCCAAATAGCTTCATTGCTGCTAATGTATCTGCCCATTTGGTATCGTGCTATTTCGTCATTTTTATTTATGTTTTTTACTTCAAATATGGCCAAATCACTGCCTTTGTTTACATATTTACAAATATACTTAATTGATTTAACAGAACTGCAAAGCTCAACATTGATATGAGCTTTGTAAGTTTTTGAAAGTAGTGGTGAGTATGGTACCACCCACTGATTATCAAACTCAACTTGATTTGGAAAGTTCGGCAGTCGCATTGTAAATGTGTGGCCACCATTCTCAGTACTTCTGCGGCGATACATTGGATAACCATCAATATCCGTGATCGTGTCATTCGTATGCGGCTTTGGGAAGTTTTTTTTACATTTTCCATTTTCCATGCACGGTGACGTCATGTTGAAAACACCGCATGGCCCATGGATCATGTGTTTGGTGACAATATCAAATAATTCTTGATCAATTAATGGGTCTGGAATTTCGGCTGAAATTATTTGATCGATTTCTTCAGGACGGATTCTATCTTTAAGCCAAACCAAAATGTGGGCATGAGGCAAACCTCGCTTTTGCCACTCTATCGTATACAGCCAACAACGTGTGATACCAAAAATTGTATATTTAACAATAAAATCAATTAAGGATTTCAATTTTTGTTTAAACACACGTGCAGTTAAATCATGACGATGAATGGCTTGTTGTCCTGGCAATAGTAAAGTTTGTATCTCTTCCCAATTCGGATTACATGTGAATGTAATAAATAAATCCGGTCGGCCGTAATGACGTACGTAAGTCATCGCATCTTGTATGTATTCCTGCATGTTCCGTGGACTGCCGATGTAGCTTGAAGGTAAAATGAAAGCATTACCGATGTCATTGGGATTTAAATTTCCATCGATGTTTCCAGCAACAGCATCTCGTAAGTGAATATATTATTCCGATCGTAGTTTTGACGTTTGCGTTTTGACGTTTGCCGCTCGCGTTGTTGAGGTTAGATTTTTTCGGTGGCATTTGACTGAAAATAATAATTTTCTTGTTCTTATGATATTCTCTTGAAGACGTTCGTTACACTGTTCTTGAGATTCTTGTGCATGACCTGCTGTCCTGATTCTTTGAGCTGGATTTCTTGATTCAATTTGTTCTGCCAACTGATGGGCTCTTTTAATACGTTTGCGTCGAATAACTGTCACTGTCAAATAATAACAGACATTAGCGCCATCAACCCAGTCGAAAGGTATCGACATCTGTCAGTTTTATGACTGCCAAATAATAACAGACAAATAATTAGCGATAAATTAAAATTGCGACTATAATTTGAGATTTAAACTATCCTATCTCTCAAGTGCACATCGAACTGCACATGGTGTTCAAATTTTATTATAATCGGTTAAGTGGTTCAGCCGTCCATTGAGGACAAACATTGTGACACGAGATTTATATATATTAAGAAGATAGTGATAAGATACATATTAATAAACAGGGTCGCATCGGGATGGTTGACTTGAGCAATCCTACATCCTACTTCTACGCTCAATCTTAGCCAGCCACATTGTGTTTGTTGAAAATAAATTTCATTACTCACATGTATACATAAATAATTCTCAAGATTTAATTTATACAAAAGGTTAACAATAATATAAAAAAAACAACTTATAAGAATAATATGTTTTCCATTACTTCAAAGTTTCCAATAATTATTGTTATAATACAGTTTACTGTGTTTTGAATCTATCCCACTGCTCATTGTTTAGACATTTTAAATGGATAAAGTGAAGCTCAAAACGAACTATGAAGACATAAGAAGCTATTTTTTTTTTAAATATTAAACTTAAAATTATATTTGCCGTAATCATAACAGAATGTTCACAGAATACTTACCGCAATGTGCTGAAGGCCAAGGCACATAGTAGATGGCACAATTATTGTCTCATCCAGATAAGTAAAAATCAGATAGGAAAAATTTTCAATAACATGTGTTAGTCTTTTTTAAAAAGAATCCCAGCCCATAACCCTACGATCACCCGTCCAGGCGGCAAACGGGCCAACCTTGGAGGCATGTCGCGTCTAGGTTTACCGTATTATTTGTCGTGGCGACACTGGTGGACCATTAAATAAGCCTCTTTTAATCGCAAGTGCTGGAAAGATTAAAAATAACTATGTATTATAAGTACATCGCATAAAATGGTAAATATTTAAAATATTCCCCTACGAAAAATACATATTATAATTACATAATTGAAATATGTAATGGTCGAATTTTATGCAATTTACATGAGAAATGAAGTTTTGAATTATGTATGAACCTATAAAATGTGCATTTACATTTCTTTTATGAAAATTTTCCTTCAAAGAAACAATCAGAGAAAGTAAGTAAAAAGTATCAGGATGCCTTTATTGGTTTTTTGTTTCTGTGAACACGTCTGACGTCGTCTTACTTCGCAATGTTAGAAATAGCTTTAAAACGTTACGATTTCAATATACTATTTAAATCACGGAGTCGAATTTACCCCCATAAAAAAATATAATAATCTTTGACTATCGAAATATCTGCGGGTCACGAAGCCCTGCCATTAAGCCACATTTTTATGTCACATGGATTTAGAGAAAAACGTGCCTTACAGTTGCCTTACAGACGGACGCGCAGGGGTGCAGTTTTTCGTTTTGAGGTACGGAACCGTAAAAAACAGTTTGAAATAATTTTAACAGATGCCAGATGAATAATTTTAACAGATAAAACTAAAAAAATAATTCGATTAAATTGTAATTTTTATTAAACAACAAAAAATATGTTTTTATATTGTATTTGATAGCATGAAATGTATCCATTACTAAACTAATAGATCAATAGATTTCTGTAGTTAAATACGAAAAAATCGAAGCCCGCGGAATTTGAAAAGTCACCTTACTTTTTGATCACACCTCGTATAATGAATATAATATTTAATAAACTTTCTTAAGTTACTTTTAGGTTAAATTATTCGCTAAAATAATACTCAATTCAAGCTTACGTTGTAAGTAATAATACTTGTTATCAAAAATCCTTTATTCACTTACAATTCAGGCTTCAGGCAATTCAGGCTTTCGTGGGAATAATTCCCCAATCGGATTTTGTTTACTCTGCTCGTGGATCTCTTGAGAGTAAAATGCATTAGTGCATCAAACGAGGTGCATTTTATCGATAAATTACTTATGCGGCGTCAAACACGGACTGGTAAAGGGCGCTCGCAGTTGAATATTCACACCAAATTTAATCTAGAGCTTCTATCAACAACTATTAAGTCCTTTGCGCTGATATAATTTCCTCTTCTTATTCTTATACACGATCGCCGTTAAAAATTAATTTGTAAAAAATCTTTAGATTAACTCTCTTTATATCTCACATTATGATTTAGTAACTAATATAGCGGAAGTCCTGACTATTAAAGAAAACGGTTTCTATTTCACAACGCTTAAATGGGATATGTTTTTAAATCCATTTTTTTAAACAATAAAATTAAAACACATTTTTTATGAAAATTTAGAAACTTTTTGCATAAATTTTCATTTTTATATTTAAAAACTAACACAAAAATTTCAAATTTTAGACAAATTTTGTTATTTTATTTCTAAGGTGGTATACCATATATCTCAAACCGCTTAGATAAATCCATCTCCACTTTATTTTCATCATAAAATTATATTTATTTTATATGTTATATTTCTAGTTTTATAAGCGGGTGACTTCAAAAATTGCTATTTCAAAAACATGGTGGTTTTCTTTTTTTTGATATATATTTTTGCATAATGTTTAAAGAGATTTCCTTAGGTAATTCCCTACATTAATAAATTATCTTTAATTTAAATAAACTAATTACTTGTTTTATTTGATTATTTGTGAATATCTTTCCAAACGTCTTTGTGAACATATAAAATTAGCATTTTTGTAGCATTTAGGTATGTAGGTGCTTTAGTATGTGATTATGTGTAGACGTTTTCCAAATATTATTAGTATTTTACTACTAATATACGTTCGATTATTAGTTTTGAAATGGCAAATTATTTTAAACAATTAAAAAAACACTTGAACGGCTATAATTTAAATAACAGCAATTTGGTTTCATTTGGTTTATTTTATGAATTATTTTTAATCTTTAGTGTTTATTTTAATATTATGATTATTTGCGAGTACCGCCTCACTGTACTGTAAAACTGTATTTATTCGGTTTATATAATAATGGCTTTTGCATAGTCGTATTAGTGAAATGACCGCTAACCATATTGAAATGCTTAAGTTGTCGGCATAATTAGATGCTAAATCGAGCAATACTGGTTGTATTATTTGATAATAAATTAGGGATATTAAATTAAAAACTGGTCATGGTTTTTTATCAGAATTTTATGAATAAATATAGGAAAATTAAAATTTTATAAAGAGATATATTTTTAAAAATAACATTATAATGAGGTATTTTGTATTTACTGTTTTTTTTTAACTTTTGGACATTGACATTTTTAGTATACAGATAATAATTTGTAACTGATAATAAAAATGATTACAGCAACTAGATATTATTTTTTCAGTAACTTACAGTATAACTTTCGTATTAGCAGTGTTTTCCTTATCTATGACCAAAGAACTACTAAACCTGTTTTTTTTTTTTGAAAGGAGAGTCCGTAATTTTTTTAACATTTTTGGCTACGTATAACCTGTATATTGGTTAAAATTAAAATCATAATCTTCATTTAATATAAATCCCTGAAAGTAGACCTTGCAAATGCACGCAATACAAAAAAATAAGCTTTTTTTGAGAGGGCACAGTTTACCCCTTGAAATCTAAATATAAATAGGTATTCCATAATCCTTGTCTATCGAAATATATCATGAAGGCGTAATATTATCCAAAATTCTAACGTCACGTCGTTTTCGAGATAAACGTCTGTGCATATAGACGGACGGATGTAAGAGTGATCTTACAAGGGTTCCCCGTTTTTATTCTTTTGAGGTACGGATCCTATAAATTAGATCTAAAATTTTCAATATTTAACTAATTGGATTTGTAATATACGAAATCAATTGCTATTAGCGTATCTTTGTGCAAAGCAAAGTGTCACTCGATAGTTCTATGAACGCGACGTGCGAGGCGAAAATTGGCCAGGAGTGGAGTTGCCGCAGGCATTAGTATGCCACCCGCGGGCGCCCTTAGCATTTTCCTGGTCGATCGACCTCCCCACCCTCCTCCTCTCCTCTCCGGACTTCCTCCGACGAAAACTTTATTTTAGCCTCGCAATTCCTCTTTTGTTTTTCGGATGCCTCTCGACCGCGGATGACAGTAAACAATGAAACTGGACAATTGTGAACAATCCTTATCCAGAGGGGCTTAAGTATGTATTTATTACGAGATAGAAAAATCTGGAAGGGCATGTTAGCACACTTCGCGCACCTAAGCCGCGTGTTCGAGAACCGTCCGGCAGTCCATCTTTTCCAGACCTTTTAGTATAAAAATAGTTCCTTAATCATCATGTGTTGTAAATATATAAAAAAACCTAAGAAAATTCATCACTTAATCCAATAAAAAATGTTATACACTAATTAATAAGTTAAACAGAGCGCCGCGTAGCTCAACTAAAAAAAGTCGATATTTAATGTTCTATTCTATATGAAAATACTATTTACTCATTACTCCGAAATGGACTTTAATGTATTTTTGAAGGTAACTGAATCTTAGCTAAGGTAGATAAAAAAACTTAAAAAATTGAAGGCGTTGGTAAATTGTTTTCTTATTCCTTACAAAGAAAAAGTATATAGTTTATTGATTTGGATGTAAATTTATTTTAAAGTCGGTTTTAATTGTTTTTTTTTTAGTTGTTTTGTATTGTTGTTGTTGTGTAATAATCTAGGTTAGTTCAATTTAAAGTTATAGTTTATACCCAAATTTTCATTTGGTTAAACTATAATCATAATCATGAACAATCATTTTATAAATATTAAAAATGAATGATTGAATATGAATGATATGAATGAATATGTTTAATATATGTATTTATTAAAGTACATGTTATGTTTGTATGTTAGTGGACATGAGGGTTTATTTACCCCGTTGTAACACGTCCTTTGCAGAACTATTGTACTTCTAAAACCATTTAAAGTTCGACCTCTAGTCCCGTACAATGTGTAGTATATAGAAATAATATTTTTTTATTGACGTATTATTAATATGTTTTTAATTAATTAGTAACAATTCACAAAAGTTGAATAAACCATTGACAGAATCGTTCCTTACAATCGTGCAAATGCAAAATCATCATCGTACATCCTGATTAATTTTTTTATTAAATTTCGATTGATGCATGATGATTGGCGTTTCGTTACAGAGAAGATAAAGTGAATTCCATTAATATTTTTGATTTATGTCGGAGCTAGTCTCTATGAAAGCTGGATTAACGTATTTTATAACAAACAATTCGACAGCTTGTTTCGGAAATTTACTTAATTCGCGCCAGATATAAAATAACGGATAAACATATTATGTAACGAAAATGGAATTATAAATATACAATGTTTATATTTATCCCACATCAATCCCAAAATAATATCAATAGATATCATCAAACGCACATAATAAAGTACTTTTATTTATTGTAATATATATTGATTTATAATTATGCTTCCATTATTATGTAATGTTTTAGATATTCAGTAGTGGAAAGTTTCGTGGCAGCATGAAACACTTCGTTCTAGAATTCGTTCAACATCAACTTGATCATTTAGTTAAAAACAACACAAGTAAGCATTGTTAGAAATTATCATTTTTTTCTTTCTTGTCTATTATTTTCAAAACCTAAGGCCGTTATTTTATTCTGATATGAGATGAGTAGAATAATTTACGTAGTAAAATAAAAACTCGTTGTTCCAGCATAGGCCGGGAAAAGATCGAATTATGTAACGTAACAATGTAAAACTACTTGAACTCCTGAGCTAAGATTTGGCACGTTTATAATTTCCTGGTTAGTTTAGGTAATCTCTCTCTCTCTCTCTCTAGATGCATGTCTATCTTTTCTTAGGCACCAAGTGAAGTGTATATACATAATATATATACTACTAGCTGACCCGGCCACGCGTTGCTGTGGCTAAAGTTTTTGTTATATTACATTATAGTAAACAATCTAAGAGGAACAATAAGAGAACATCAGTCACGGAGTCCACTATGCTTTTTCACACAGATGGTATTTGTAAAAAAATATGGTGATCTCCTTATTTGACTTTCTACTACTATAACCCTTTAGTACAATGAAATTATTTACGAACAAAGACGAAAATGTTGATGTTGGTATACAAATTCACTGGATTGAGATTTGAAGGGGAAGTACGTTGAACACAATTAATTAAAATGTTCTTACACTTGATACTAAGCAGAAATCAATAGGTAAAAAATAAAAATTTATCAGATTTATTATTTCCATTTAATTTTATAACAAATATAAGTATATTACAGTATAATACAGTAAATAACATGTGACGCTTAAACTCATGAATGAGGTAGGCAAGGCAGACAGTCTTAAACTTTTAAACATTAATATCTTTTTTTTTGAATTATAAATACTTTCAATTTCAATTTAATTTAACACCAATCGGTGCACAATGTTTTTGGTTAACCTGTCTTTAGCTAACACAAATAGATTCGACGGTTTCCCAACACGTGAACACGCAACATATAGTTGCCCATGAGAAAAACATGGATTTTCCAAATCTAAACCACAAATGGACATTGTTTGACCTTGAGATTTATTTATAGACATGGCGAAAGCTAAACGAATTGGAAACTGTAGCCTTTTGAAGGGTATGGTAGAATCTGATGGTATCATCGGAATACGTGGCAGCAGGACCACTTTTCCTTTAAACTTCCCAGCCAAAATGGTTGCTTCAAGAATGTTTCCGGTGATCTTTTTGATGACCAAACGCGTACCGTTACATAATTGAGGTGGATTCAAATTACGGAGGAGAATAATAGGGGAACCAATCTTTAATCGAAGATTATGTGGTGGCATTCCAGGGATATCTAATGAATTTAAAAATTCAATCGGAAAATTTACACTTTCATTTTCATCAACAACAGTATCGATTGATTTAAAAGACATCAGATCGCCTGGTAACAACTGTTGTATCTGGAAGTTAATTTCGTCAACATCAACGTTTTTGGCTGCCAAAATCGCCCGTTGACTAAGCCATTCATGATTCAAATAATTATTCTGTATATCCGGGAAAATACTCTGAATCAATTCAGTTTTATCCTGAACAACAGTGCAAAAATTGTCTGGTAGTTTAATGCATTGCGTATTTGGTTGCAGTTTTATTTTACCGTTCCCAATATCTAGTAGTTGTTCGGAAAATATTAGTGCTGATGGATCATTTTGCAATTGTACTCGCATATTTATGGTCAATCGAAGTGTTTCAACACTTCGCCATAAGAATGATTGTTTCAAACATGCATTAATCTCATCCGCGAAAGTAGAGCGAGGTATAACCGGTAAGGTCTGCCGGAAGTCACCAGACAAAAGTAAGATAGCACCACCGAAAAGTTTATTATTGCTGTTTAAATCTTGCATAGTTCTGTTTAATGCTTCAAGTGAATATTTGTGTGCCATTGTGCACTCATCCCAAATTATTATAGAACTCTTCCGCAACACTGCAGCTATTCCACTATTCTTTTTGATGTTACACATTGCATCTGGTTTATTATGAACGTCCAATGGCAGCTTGAATGTTGAATGTGCTGTTCGCCCACCATCCAGTAAAGTAGCCGCAATGCCTGACGATGCTAATGCTAATGCGATTTTTTGTTGCGACCGTATTTTGGCAAGAATCAACGATATTAAAAATGTCTTACCGGTTCCACCGGGTGCATCCAAGAAAAAAAACCGCCTTGTTCAGCAGCAACAGCCAGCATAATCCGATCATAAATAATTTTTTGTTCTGCTGTCAGTAATGGTTCACTGTTCATGATAATTGTTGCTAAACTTCCATGGTCATATTGATTTTCTCGTTGTAAATCGGTATTGACTAAGTCGGTGGCTGGACGATTAGGTGATGGCATACCATAATGATTAAGTGGTAAATTTGAAATAAGAACACATAAATCCTCGATCAAGACCAATGCTTCATTGTACATCTCTGGTGTATAATCTATGTTTTGGCATTGATTTGTTTGTCTAATTCGGTGCAAGATGTCTTCTGTCATACAATTTTTATATTTTTCCCACAAAGTTTGTGCTTGCGAGGGATAACATGTCGCCAAAATAATTGCAAACAACTGACGAATGTTATTCGGTGTTGATGTCAACGCAGCATCAGCAAGCGTTAAGTCCCAATGGTTATCGTCTTCTAGCAATTGCAGTTCACGACATGCATCCTGGTATGTATTGAATACTCGACCATTAGCTGTTCGTAAAAATTCAAAAGACGTTGGTCCGGGAACATTCACCAATAACAAACGTAAATAGAAGCACTCACGTTGCTTTGGATGTACCGTGTAAAGTCTCCCCAATGTCTTAGCTTTGAATATGCCTGTAATGGAAGGATGTGGTTTTCCTTGTTTCCGTGGCTCCCATTTTTTACTGGATTTGTTCCATGTGAAATAACGTGGAACATCACCATACACCAATGTCTTCGCGAATTGGCCAAAAACATCAGGTTTTTGACACAATGTAAAAAATTCAGTTAGAGTCGTTTTCGGAGCTTCGAACGCTCTTTGGAGAACATTTTCTTCAGTGAAGTATACACGTTGACCGTTTTCAAGATGTATTGCCAGATGTTGGACAGCAGGATCTCTTTCGTGGATGGGAAAGCTGAGAATATGCCAAATAGCTTCATTGCTGCTAATGTATCTGCCCATTTGGTATCGTGCTATTTCGTCATTTTTATTTATGTTTTTTACTTCAAATATGGCCAAATCACTGCCTTTGTTTACATATTTACAAATATACTTAATTGATTTAACAGAACTGCAAAGCTCAACATTGATATGAGCTTTGTAAGTTTTTGAAAGTAGTGGTGGGTATGGTACCACCCACTGATTATCAAACTCAACTTGATTTGGAAAGTTCGGCAGTCGCATTGTAAATGTGTGGCCACCATTCTCAGTACTTCTGCGGCGATACATTGGATAACCATCAATATCCGTGATCGTGTCATTCGTATGCGGCTTTGGGAAGTTTTTTTACATTTTCCATTTTCCATGCACGGTGAGGTCATGTTGAAAACACCGCATGGCCCATGGATCATGTGTTTGGTGACAATATCAAATAATTCTTGATCAATTAATGGGTCTGGAATTTCGGCTGAAATTATTTGATCGATTTCTTCAGGACGGATTCTATCTTTAAGCCAAACCAAAATGTGGGCATGAGGCAAACCTCGCTTTTGCCACTCTATCGTATACAGCCAACAACGTGTGATACCAAAAATTGTATATTTAACAATAAAATCAATTAAGGATTTCAATTTTTGTTTAAACACACGTGCAGTTAAATCATGACGATGAATGGCTTGTTGTCCTGGCAATAGTAAAGTTTGTATCTCTTCCCAATTCGGATTACATGTGAATGTAATAAATAAATCCGGTCGGCCGTAATGACGTACGTAAGTCATCGCATCTTGTATGTATTCCTGCATGTTCCGTGGACTGCCGATGTAGCTTGAAGGTAAAATGAAAGCATTACCGATGTCATTGGTATTTAAATTTCCATCGATGTTTCCAGCAACAGCATCTCGTAAGTGAATATATTATTCCGATCGTAGTTTTGCCTAGTTGAATCGAAGGAATCGCAAGCGTTCGCTTTCGACCTTAGCATACATATCAACAATGTATTGATGGAACAGCTGACGATATCGAAGGATATAATTGTCTTGATGTTGTCTAACCATTATTCTGTGTGCGTAGTAGTTCATTGAGCTAACTTTATTATTTCTGTAATCACCTAAAAAAATAAAAAATAAAATGCAATACGAAATTAAAATCTATACATACAGTAAGAAAGTAAATAGATAATTGTCAAATTTACCGGTATTTGGATCATACTGTTTGATATTAAGGTGATATTCATCTTGTCCTTGCCAAAATATCAATGGATATTGTAGTGCGTCATATGAACGGTGTAGATCCTAAATCGTACTGACAGTGTTGTCTCGCCGTGTAATGTTTATAGATCTTTTGTCAACTGGATCACCAACCATGATAACAGCAACCTCATCAACAGTTGGAGCGTTGAATCTACCAGCATGTTCACCTAATGGTACTTTGTCGGCTTTTATGACGATTTGATAATTGTCATTTTGCAGTCGTGGCGAAACTCTTTTGATCAATTGAATTAGTTGATTTAGTTGGATAACCATCAATATCCGTGATCGTGTCATTCGTATGCGGCTTTGGGAAGTTTTTTTTACATTTTCCATTTTCCATGCACGGTGAGGTCATGTTGAAAACACCGCATGGCCCATGGATCATGTGTTTGGTGACAATATCAAATAATTCTTGATCAATTAATGGGTCTGGAATTTCGGCTGAAATTATTTGATCGATTTCTTCAGGACGGATTCTATCTTTAAGCCAAACCAAAATGTGGGCATGAGGCAAACCTCGCTTTTGCCACTCTATCGTATACAGCCAACAACGTGTGATACCAAAAATTGTATATTTAACAATAAAATCAATTAAGGATTTCAATTTTTGTTTAAACACACGTGCAGTTAAATCATGACGATGAATGGCTTGTTGTCCTGGCAATAGTAAAGTTTGTATCTCTTCCCAATTCGGATTACATGTGAATGTAATAAATAAATCCGGTCGGCCGTAATGACGTACGTAAGTCATCGCATCTTGTATGTATTCCTGCATGTTCCGTGGACTGCCGATGTAGCTTGAAGGTAAAATGAAAGCATTACCGATGTCATTGGGATTTAAATTTCCATCGATGTTTCCAGCAACAGCATCTCGTAAGTGAATATATTATTCCGATCGTAGTTTTGACGTTTGCGTTTTGACGTTTGCCGCTCGCGTTGTTGAGGTTAGATTTTTTCGGTGGCATTTGACTGAAAATAATAATTTTCTTGTTCTTATGATATTCTCTTGAAGACGTTCGTTACACTGTTCTTGAGATTCTTGTGCATGACCTGCTGTCCTGATTCTTTGAGCTGGATTTCTTGATTCAATTTGTTCTGCCAACTGATGGGCTCTTTTAATACGTTTGCGTCGAATAACTGTCACTGTCAAATAATAACAGACATTAGCGCCATCAACCCAGTCGAAAGGTATCGACATCTGTCAGTTTTATGACTGCCAAATAATAACAGACAAATAATTAGCGATAAATTAAAATTGCGACTATAATTTGAGATTTAAACTATCCTATCTCTCAAGTGCACATCGAACTGCACATGGTGTTCAAATTTTATTATAATCGGTTAAGTGGTTCAGCCGTCCATTGAGGACAAACATTGTGACACGAGATTTATATATATTAAGATGTATATTACTATAATATTACTTTCATTGCTTGAAATATTATTTTTCTTCGACTCTTATTGAGTGTGAAAGGTAGTTCCGTACTTACCATGTTTCACATCCATACAACAGGACTGTTTTTTGACGCATACCATTTTTCAGTGCATAATAACGGGTGTTTTTTTTAGAGGCGTGGTTTTCAATCTGGCACTACTTTTTTCTTAGTTGGTGTTTTTGACAGCTGTCACTTGATTTATGCTCAGTTTGGTTTGCCATTTCATAATAAATAGACTTACTCCTGAACAACGTTTGCAAATAGAGCAAATTTATTACCAAAATAATTGTTCGGATCGCGCAACGTATCGCGCGCTGCGTCCAATATTCGGTCGACATAATCGCCCAGCAGAGTCGGTAATTCGAGATATCATGAATCGGTTTCGCATAACGTTTACTCTTGTGGATAATGCGCATCCTCAGAGACGTCGTACAGTGCGCACCGAAGACGCTATTGCTGCTGTGGAGCAGAGTATCGAGGAAGACCCGAATGAGTCCATCCGCCATCGCGCGCAACAATTGGAGCTGTGCCCATCCACTTTATGGAAGATTTTGCGGAAGGATCTTGGTTTGCGGGCTTACAAAATCCAACTCGTGCAAGAATTGAAGCCGAACGACCATCAAGCGCGTCGCAGGTTAAGTGAATGGGCCCAAAACGAGATGGCCACCGATCCCGATTTTCACAAGAAAATATTGTTCAGCGATGAAGCTCACTTTTGGTTGAATGGGTACGTTAATAAGCAAAATTGTCGTATTTGGAGTGATAACAATCCACAAGCCATTGTTGAGACGCCGTTACATCCTCAAAAAGTCACTGTTCGGTGTGCTCTATGGGCAGAGGGAATCATTGGTCCATATTTCTTCAAAAATGAAGCCGGCCATAATGTTACAGTCAATGGGGAACGCTATAGAGCAATGATTAATGACTTTTTCGTGCCTGAATTGGAGGATGTTGGTGTGGCCGACCTTTGGTTCCAACAAGACGGCGCTACAGCCAACGAAACAATCAATTTATTGAAGGAAACTTTTGGTGAGCGCATTATCTCGCGTCGTGGGCCTGTGGCGTGGCCTCCAAGATCGTGCGATTTAACACCGCTGGACTATTTTTTGTGGGGTTATGTGAAGTCGCTTGTCTACGCAGATAAGCCGGCCAAGATTAACGCCTTGGAAGAGAATATTCGGCGCGTTATTGCTGACATACGGCCCAACTTGCTGCAAAAAGTGGTTGAAAATTGGGCCTCTCGGCTGGAATTTGTTCGAGTTATCCGCGGCGGCCACTTACCCGAAATCATTTTTAAAACATAATGGCAAACCCTTATCTTTATAATAAAACTAAATTCTTAGCCATAACATCAAATTATATGCGTTTTATCTCTTCTTGAAAACCACGCCTCTAAAAAAAAACACCATTTATTAAGGGATCACGACCCGATAGCGTTGTGACGAAAATCTGTGAGACAGCTTTGCAATAATAACCTCTAGTACCTACATACTGAACGTAGAAAATTAATTCACATAAAAGTATGGCTAAACGACAATGGATCTCGAAGTGATGAGGTCTAAGAAAATGACGGACATGTCAATGTCATTTTCACACTTGGCTCAGCACGGCAACAAGACGCTTTACGTAAAACCGTAGCGTAGGTTGAACCTTCCGAATTTTTATTATGATTTTGAAGAAATCGGGCAGGTAGGTAGGAGTGAACAGATCGCCTTTTCTGCGTTGTAAAAATAATACATCTTTCATCAGTCTTTCATTGAAATGAATGCATTCAATTCTTCTCACTATCAATTCAATTCAATTACATTCTATTCTTAGATTTGTGGCTCCATGTTTGGCAATCAAATACGATAAAGATTGAAGAAATGCAACTGGTATGACCTAGAAATCAGATTTCAGTTCGGATGTGATAAAAGTTCTGGTAATACGTGGCAAATATATGCTAGTTTTCAAGGAGTTACTTGATATCATAAGGAGACTCTTATAAGGTTATAAGAAGATTTATTTGTCTTCGTTGCCTATGCAGCTGAGATACTTAATCTGTACAATTTTTCTATATTCCCCTATTAACTTCATTATTTTTGGTATTTTTCGATCTCTGGTGTTATGAGGTAGTATTTTTCTTCTTGCTTGCCATTATTTATAGAAACATTAATATAATACAACGATAGTGACATTTCGTGCTTTACTTTTAATGCGGATAGTCACTATTGTTTCCAAAGTATCACGTCATTTAAAAGCTGGCTTTGACTCTTGGGCTGAACTACTATAGTAGCCATCATTTGCAAGATGGAGACTATTTTACCATTATTTAAGAAAAAAAGCTATTATTATCAAATAAAATAAATTGATGCTTTTAATAGTGAAGATTCATATCAATAATAATCTTGAGTACTAAATTACTGCGTAGATATGTGAGGCGTATAGGTATAAGTACTCTGTGTGTTAAAAAGGTACTTGGTCAGTTACTAAAGTAGTGGACGGATTATACTAGTACGTACCAGTACGTAACCGGGGCCATGGAGGCTAGTCTTTAATATACACGCTTCTTTAGCTTCTTCAGCTTACTGGGCCTGGAGGAGAGATGATACAACAATAATCCAACAATTAAATCCGGAGAAATTCTTTCGGACTCGTTTCAGCGCCACAGGGAACTTCTAAATCCCCTCAAAAGGCACATAATCGGGAAAGTTCCGAGAGCAAACAAAAGCAATGAAAGTCTTTGCGGCGGGAAGAGTAAAGATATATACATGTTTCATTTTGACAACACGAAAGAAAGAGAGGCCAATGAAGAGAAAGGGAGCGGTGGGGACCGCCGCGCTGATGGAAGTTCACCCTTTTTTTAAAGTTCGTCCGCCGATAATCCGGCGTGGAAAAGAAACGAATACATATTGCCAAAGTTTTGATGGATGCTCGGATGGAAAACCTTCGGAGGCTCGAGGCAGGACGTCTCCGAGCAACGCGGCCTTATTAGCGATACCTCCTGCAAATGCTAAGGTGCTATTCGATAAGATCTCACAGTTCCTATGCCGTCAAACTTCAGATAATGCTTATTTTTTAAATCTAATCGTATATATGTAACACTATTATAAACAATGCAATATAACGTTTGTTTTCACGCGAGACTCGCCAAACCGCTGCCGGTTTGTTTTAAATCGTTAAGACTCCCTGGGGCGTATTGGACCCTTGAGTGATCATACGAGTACTGGGTGCGACCAAGGCCAAATTGGCAATTCGGAGCGAAGTCATAACAAATTGTGGAAGAAATCAATGTATTCACTGTGTGTGAGAGAAAATACGCATGTTGGGTTGAATTTAGCTTTCCGTCGTAAAAGTGGAGATTTCGCATTTACATTTTTCATACATATCACTTTTGCGTCAAAGTTTGTAAAGAAACCGTTTGTACCTATAGTACAACGGTCCACACTTGGGATAATACCGCTAATGTAAATGAGAACGCACGCAGAACACAACCATAATGGCAGTATATATTTGTTTAATTTCCATAAGATGAGAAATACCCTATCTGTCATTAACGAAAATGAGTTGACACCTAAATACTCGTATATACTGGTATGAAGGTATCCATATATTTTTAAAAATCAAGAAGTTTACTCCTGAAATAGCAATATATACGGTTACACCCCAAAATTATCAAGGAAACTGTAGCTGTAACCAATTACAATCAGAAATACTTTTAATTGTATTATATATACTTACATATATGTAATACATAACTGTCATATATTTTCTGATGACGCCGAATGTCGAAAACTTGAAATATTTTATCATCTAATATATATATATATAGATTAGATGATAAATATATATATATATATATACTAGCTGACCCGGCCACGCGTTGCTGTGGCTAAAGTTTTTGTTATATTACATTATAGTAAACAATCTAAGAGGAACAATAAGAGAACATCAGTCACGGAGTCCACTATGCTTTTTCACACAGATGGTATTTGTAAAAAAATATGCTGATCTCCTTATTTGACTTTCTACTACTATAACCCTTTAGTACAATGAAATTATTTACGAACAAAGACGAAAATGTTGATGTTGGTATACAAATTCACTGGATTGAGATTTGAAGGGGAAGTACGTTGAACACAATTAATTAAAATGTTCTTACACTTGATACTAAGCAGAAATCAATAGTTAAAAAATAAAAATTTATCAGATTTATTATTTCCATTTAATTTTATAACAAATATAAGTATATTACAGTATAATACAGTAAATAACATGTGACGCTTAAACTCATGAATGAGGTAGGCAAGGCAGACAGTCTTAAACTTTTAAACATTAATATCTTTTTTTTGAATTATAAATACTTTCAATTTCAATTTAATTTAACACCAATCGGTGCACAATGTTTTTGGTTAACCTGTCTTTAGCTAACACAAATAGATTCGACGGTTTCCCAACACGTGAACACGCAACATATAGTTGCCCATGAGAAAAACATGGATTTTCCAAATCTAAACCACAAATGGACATTGTTTGACCTTGAGATTTATTTATAGACATGGCGAAAGCTAAACGAATTGGAAACTGTAGCCTTTTGAAGGGTATGGTAGAATCTGATGGTATCATCGGAATACGTGGCAGCAGGACCACTTTTCCTTTAAACTTCCCAGCCAAAATGGTTGCTTCAAGAATGTTTCCGGTGATCTTTTTGATGACCAAACGCGTACCGTTACATAATTGAGGTGGATTCAAATTACGGAGGAGAATAATAGGGGAACCAATCTTTAATCGAAGATTATGTGGTGGCATTCCAGGGATATCTAATGAATTTAAAAATTCAATCGGAAAATTTACACTTTCATTTTCATCAACAACAGTATCGATTGATTTAAAAGACATCAGATCGCCTGGTAACAACTGTTGTATCTGGAAGTTAATTTCGTCAACATCAACGTTTTTGGCTGCCAAAATCGCCCGTTGACTAAGCCATTCATGATTCAAATAATTATTCTGTATATCCGGGAAAATACTCTGAATCAATTCAGTTTTATCCTGAACAACAGTGCAAAAATTGTCTGGTAGTTTAATGCATTGCGTATTTGGTTGCAGTTTTATTTTACCGTTCCCAATATCTAGTAGTTGTTCGGAAAATATTAGTGCTGATGGATCATTTTGCAATTGTACTCGCATATTTATGGTCAATCGAAGTGTTTCAACACTTCGCCATAAGAATGATTGTTTCAAACATGCATTAATCTCATCCGCGAAAGTAGAGCGAGGTATAACCGGTAAGGTCTGCCGGAAGTCACCAGACAAAAGTAAGATAGCACCACCGAAAAGTTTATTATTGCTGTTTAAATCTTGCATAGTTCTGTTTAATGCTTCAAGTGAATATTTGTGTGCCATTGTGCACTCATCCCAAATTATTATAGAACTCTTCCGCAACACTGCAGCTATTCCACTATTCTTTTTGATGTTACACATTGCATCTGGTTTATTATGAACGTCCAATGGCAGCTTGAATGTTGAATGTGCTGTTCGCCCACCATCCAGTAAAGTAGCCGCAATGCCTGACGATGCTAATGCTAATGCGATTTTTTGTTGCGACCGTATTTTGGCAAGAATCAACGATATTAAAAATGTCTTACCGGTTCCACCGGGTGCATCCAAGAAAAAAAAACCGCCTTGTTCAGCAGCAACAGCCAGCATAATCCGATCATAAATAATTTTTTGTTCTGCTGTCAGTAATGGTTCACTGTTCATGATAATTGTTGCTAAACTTCCATGGTCATATTGATTTTCTCGTTGTAAATCGGTATTGACTAAGTCGGTGGCTGGACGATTAGGTGATGGCATACCATAATGATTAAGTGGTAAATTTGAAATAAGAACACATAAATCCTCGATCAAGACCAATGCTTCATTGTACATCTCTGGTGTATAATGTATGTTTTGGCATTGATTTGTTTGTCTAATTCGGTGCAAGATGTCTTCTGTCATACAATTTTTATATTTTTCCCACAAAGTTTGTGCTTGCGAGGGATAACATGTCGCCAAAATAATTGCAAACAACTGACGAATGTTATTCGGTGTTGATGTCAACGCAGCATCAGCAAGCGTTAAGTCCCAATGGTTATCGTCTTCTAGCAATTGCAGTTCACGACATGCATCCCGGTATGTATTGAATACTCGACCATTAGCTGTTCGTAAAAATTCAAAAGACGTTGGTCCGGGAACATTCACCAATAACAAACGTAAATAGAAGCACTCACGTTGCTTTGGATGTACCGTGTAAAGTCTCCCCAATGTCTTAGCTTTGAATATGCCTGTAATGGAAGGATGTGGTTTTCCTTGTTTCCGTGGCTCCCATTTTTTACTGGATTTGTTCCATGTGAAATAACGTGGAACATCACCATACACCAATGTCTTCGCGAATTGGCCAAAAACATCAGGTTTTTGACACAATGTAAAAAATTCAGTTAGAGTCGTTTTCGGAGCTTCGAACGCTCTTTGGAGAACATTTTCTTCAGTGAAGTATACACGTTGACCGTTTTCAAGATGTATTGCCAGATGTTGGACAGCAGGATCTCTTTCGTGGATGGGAAAGCTGAGAATATGCCAAATAGCTTCATTGCTGCTAATGTATCTGCCCATTTGGTATCGTGCTATTTCGTCATTTTTATTTATGTTTTTTACTTCAAATATGGCCAAATCACTGTCTTTGTTTACATATTTACAAATATACTTAATTGATTTAACAGAACTGCAAAGCTCAACATTGATATGAGCTTTGTAAGTTTTTGAAAGTAGTGGTGAGTATGGTACCACCCACTGATTATCAAACTCAACTTGATTTGGAAAGTTCGGCAGTCGCATTGTAAATGTGTGGCCACCATTCTCAGTACTTCTGCGGCGATACATTGGATAACCATCAATATCCGTGATCGTGTCATTCGTATGCGGCTTTGGGAAGTTTTTTTTTACATTTTCCATTTTCCATGCACGGTGACGTCATGTTGAAAACACCGCATGGCCCATGGATCATGTGTTTGGTGACAATATCAAATAATTCTTGATCAATTAATGGGTCTGGAATTTCGGCTGAAATTATTTGATCGATTTCTTCAGGACGGATTCTATCTTTAAGCCAAACCAAAATGTGGGCATGAGGCAAACCTCGCTTTTGCCACTCTATCGTATACAGCCAACAACGTGTGATACCAAAAATTGTATATTTAACAATAAAATCAATTAAGGATTTCAATTTTTGTTTAAACACACGTGCAGTTAAATCATGACGATGAATGGCTTGTTGTCCTGGCAATAGTAAAGTTTGTATCTCTTCCCAATTCGGATTACATGTGAATGTAATAAATAAATCCGGTCGGCCGTAATGACGTACGTAAGTCATCGCATCTTGTATGCATGCATGTTCCGTGCCGTTCCGTATCGACATCTGTCAGTTTTATGACTGAATCTACCAGCATGTTCACCTAATGGTACTTTGTCGGCTTTTATGACGATTTGATAATTGTCATTTTGCAGTCGTGGCGAAACTCTTTTGATCAATTGAATTAGTTGATTGTGATCTTCTAAAAAATTTTCCAATAATATCACAATTGCTCTTTCCTCTGCTTGTTCAATAAAATTATACTGGCACCGAGTCGTCACGCGCTCTTCACAATCGCCCATAAAATAAAAAGGTATCGACATCTGTCAGTTTTATGACTGCCAAATAATAACGGACAAAAAATTAGCGATAAATTAAAATTGCGACTATAATTTGAGATTTAAACTATCCTATCTCTCAAGTGCACATCGAACTGCACATGGTGTTCAAATTTTATTATTAGTCCATTATTTTATTATTAGTCCATTGAGGACAAACATTGTGACACGAGATTTATATATATTAAGATATATATATATGTATATGTCACATTCGTTACATTTTCACCGTTTTTCATAGATAGATAGGTGAGAGTGAAAAGCTTTCATAAAATACAGGCCTGTATTTAAACCAGCGTGCATTACCTCAAGCGATGCAACTATCTGTGCTTTTGGTATTAATTTTTCTTTGAACATTCTGGCTATATAATTTATTTGAAAAAAATTTCAATCCTTAAAATATTAAAAAGCATTAGAATTTTCCAAATGTCAGTACTGTCAGACTTTTATATAAGGTAACTTAACGGTGTTTACCTATTTTAACATAAAAATCATCTAAATACGGTATTTAAACAATACATTATACAATTTTACTATATCTAAACGATTTGCACGTAATGTGCATATATTTTACACCTTTCTTTTTATTTTATATATAAATTTATATAAATCAGCTGAAATAAAAATAACAAATGTCTAAAACAGTCTCTCAAATGGATATTGGATAAACAGCTCTTCTGGCAAATTTAAACTCTAACTAGTTCTGATCAAGAGTGACGATATGTAATTAAAGTTAAATTATGTAATATAATTACGAAACTTCTTTAATGTTTTTATAAGAAAAACGGCTCACTAGGAGCAAGAAAGTTGCTTTCACTAAGTGAATGGATGAAGATGAGCAAAGTAGGTAAATGTGAAATGATTTTGTAGCCACCTCTCATTACATTAATCCAACAATACCACCGTCCAAACGACAGCCATCTGGCAAACACACGAGACCATATTTACGTAGGTACTCGTAACATAAGTTTAGATAAGTAGCTATCTACATATATTTGAGTATGTAAAATAGGGTCCGACGGTGGTGGTTCTACATGACTGACAAAGTGAGGGGAAGCAATCAAAATTCGTTTGTGAGCCGAAAGTTCACAAACGACCCGATGACACGAACGAAATTGAGTTATACGTCCGAGACCTCAACGGAATATCGACATCCCCGTATATGCCAGCATGTACGACTATTTCCTTATAGTAGCGATAGTCGCTTTCTGATCTTAAATATTTCTACATGAGGTTATATAAAGATTTTTTTTTTTTTTATAACAATAATTAAATTCAGAAAAAACTAAGCAGAAATAACGGTTGGTATGTTTTTAAAGGTTTAATTTAATAGTTTTAGCTTCTACGGGTATACTTACATTCATATATAACAACTAGCTGACCCGGCCACGCGTTGCTGTGGCTAAAGTTTTTGTTATATTACATTATAGTAAACAATCTAAGAGGAACAATAAGAGAACATCAGTCACGGAGTCCACTATGCTTTTTCACACAGATGGTATTTGTAAAAAAATATGGTGATCTCCTTATTTGACTTTCTACTACTATAACCCTTTAGTACAATGAAATTATTTACGAACTAAGACGAAAATGTTGATGTTGGTATACAAATTCACTGGATTGAGATTTGAAGGGGAAGTACGTTGAACACAATTAATTAAAATGTTCTTACACTTGATACTAAGCAGAAATCAATAGGTAAAAAATAAAAATTTATCAGATTTATTATTTCCATTTAATTTTATAACAAATATAAGTATATTACAGTATAATACAGTAAATAACATGTGACGCTTAAACTCATGAATGAGGTAGGCAAGGCAGACAGTCTTAAACTTTTAAACATTAATATCTTTTTTTTGAATTATAAATACTTTCAATTTCAATTTAATTTAACACCAATCGGTGCACAATGTTTTTGGTTAACCTGTCTTTAGCTAACACAAATAGATTCGACGGTTTCCCAACACGTGAACACGCAACATATAGTTGCCCATGAGAAAAACATGGATTTTCCAAATCTAAACCACAAATGGACATTGTTTGACCTTGAGATTTATTTATAGACATGGCGAAAGCTAAACGAATTGGAAACTGTAGCCTTTTGAAGGGTATGGTAGAATCTGATGGTATCATCGGAATACGTGGCAGCAGGACCACTTTTCCTTTAAACTTCCCAGCCAAAATGGTTGCTTCAAGAATGTTTCCGGTGATCTTTTTGATGACCAAACGCGTACCGTTACATAATTGAGGTGGATTCAAATTACGGAGGAGAATAATAGGGGAACCAATCTTTAATCGAAGATTATGTGGTGGCATTCCAGGGATATCTAATGAATTTAAAAATTCAATCGGAAAATTTACACTTTCATTTTCATCAACAACAGTATCGATTGATTTAAAAGACATCAGATCGCCTGGTAACAACTGTTGTATCTGGAAGTTAATTTCGTCAACATCAACGTTTTTGGCTGCCAAAATCGCCCGTTGACTAAGCCATTCATGATTCAAATAATTATTCTGTATATCCGGGAAAATACTCTGAATCAATTCAGTTTTATCCTGAACAACAGTGCAAAAATTGTCTGGTAGTTTAATGCATTGCGTATTTGGTTGCAGTTTTATTTTACCGTTCCCAATATCTAGTAGTTGTTCGGAAAATATTAGTGCTGATGGATCATTTTGCAATTGTACTCGCATATTTATGGTCAATCGAAGTGTTTCAACACTTCGCCATAAGAATGATTGTTTCAAACATGCATTAATCTCATCCGCGAAAGTAGAGCGAGGTATAACCGGTAAGGTCTGCCGGAAGTCACCAGACAAAAGTAAGATAGCACCACCGAAAAGTTTATTATTGCTGTTTAAATCTTGCATAGTTCTGTTTAATGCTTCAAGTGAATATTTGTGTGCCATTGTGCACTCATCCCAAATTATTATAGAACTCTTCCGCAACACTGCAGCTATTCCACTATTCTTTTTGATGTTACACATTGCATCTGGTTTATTATGAACGTCCAATGGCAGCTTGAATGTTGAATGTGCTGTTCGCCCACCATCCAGTAAAGTAGCCGCAATGCCTGACGATGCTAATGCTAATGCGATTTTTTGTTGCGACCGTATTTTGGCAAGAATCAACGATATTAAAAATGTCTTACCTGTTCCACCGGGTGCATCCAAGAAAAAAAAACCGCCTTGTTCAGCAGCAACAGCCAGCATAATCCGATCATAAATAATTTTTTGTTCTGCTGTCAGTAATGGTTCACTGTTCATGATAATTGTTGCTAAACTTCCATGGTCATATTGATTTTCTCGTTGTAAATCGGTATTGACTAAGTCGGTGGCTGGACGATTAGGTGATGGCATACCATAATGATTAAGTGGTAAATTTGAAATAAGAACACATAAATCCTCGATCAAGACCAATGCTTCATTGTACATCTCTGGTGTATAATCTATGTTTTGGCATTGATTTGTTTGTCTAATTCGGTGCAAGATGTCTTCTGTCATACAATTTTTATATTTTTCCCACAAAGTTTGTGCTTGCGAGGGATAACATGTCGCCAAAATAATTGCAAACAACTGACGAATGTTATTCGGTGTTGATGTCAACGCAGCATCAGCAAGCGTTAAGTCCCAATGGTTATCGTCTTCTAGCAATTGCAGTTCACGACATGCATCCTGGTATGTATTGAATACTCGACCATTAGCTGTTCGTAAAAATTCAAAAGACGTTGGTCCGGGAACATTCACCAATAACAAACGTAAATAGAAGCACTCACGTTGCTTTGGATGTACCGTGTAAAGTCTCCCCAATGTCTTAGCTTTGAATATGCCTGTAATGGAAGGATGTGGTTTTCCTTGTTTCCGTGGCTCCCATTTTTTACTGGATTTGTTCCATGTGAAATAACGTGGAACATCACCATACACCAATGTCTTCGCGAATTGGCCAAAAACATCAGGTTTTTGACACAATGTAAAAAATTCAGTTAGAGTCGTTTTCGGGGCTTCGAACGCTCTTTGGAGAACATTTTCTTCAGTGAAGTATACACGTTGACCGTTTTCAAGATGTATTGCCAGATGTTGGACAGCAGGATCTCTTTCGTGGATGGGAAAGCTGAGAATATGCCAAATAGCTTCATTGCTGCTAATGTATCTGCCCATTTGGTATCGTGCTATTTCGTCATTTTTATTTATGTTTTTTACTTCAAATATGGCCAAATCACTGCCTTTGTTTACATATTTACAAATATACTTAATTGATTTAACAGAACTGCAAAGCTCAACATTGATATGAGCTTTGTAAGTTTTTGAAAGTAGTGGTGAGTATGGTACCACCCACTGATTATCAAACTCAACTTGATTTGGAAAGTTCGGCAGTCGCATTGTAAATGTGTGGCCACCATTCTCAGTACTTCTGCGGCGATACATTGGATAACCATCAATATCCGTGATCGTGTCATTCGTATGCGGCTTTGGGAAGTTTTTTTTACATTTTCCATTTTCCATGCACGGTGACGTCATGTTGAAAACACCGCATGGCCCATGGATCATGTGTTTGGTGACAATATCAAATAATTCTTGATCAATTAATGGGTCTGGAATTTCGGCTGAAATTATTTGATCGATTTCTTCAGGACGGATTCTATCTTTAAGCCAAACCAAAATGTGGGCATGAGGCAAACCTCGCTTTTGCCACTCTATCGTATACAGCCAACAACGTGTGATACCAAAAATTGTATATTTAACAATAAAATCAATTAAGGATTTCAATTTTTGTTTAAACACACGTGCAGTTAAATCATGACGATGAATGGCTTGTTGTCCTGGCAATAGTAAAGTTTGTATCTCTTCCCAATTCGGATTACATGTGAATGTAATAAATAAATCCGGTCGGCCGTAATGACGTACGTAAGTCATCGCATCTTGTATGCATGCATGTTCCGTGCCGTTCCGTATCGACATCTGTCAGTTTTATGACTGAATCTACCAGCATGTTCACCTAATGGTACTTTGTCGGCTTTTATGACGATTTGATAATTGTCATTTTGCAGTCGTGGCGAAACTCTTTTGATCAATTGAATTAGTTGATTGTGATCTTCTAAAAAATTTTCCAATAATATCACAATTGCTCTTTCCTCTGCTTGTTCAATAAAATTATACTGGCACCGAGTCGTCACGCGCTCTTCACAATCGCCCATAAAATAAAAAGGTATCGACATCTGTCAGTTTTATGACTGCCAAATAATAACGGACAAAAAATTAGCGATAAATTAAAATTGCGACTATAATTTGAGATTTAAACTATCCTATCTCTCAAGTGCACATCGAACTGCACATGGTGTTCAAATTTTATTATTAGTCCATTATTTTATTATTAGTCCATTGAGGACAAACATTGTGACACGAGATTTATATATATTAAGATTAACTTTCCCCGTTATTTTGCCGTCTGTCTGTCACATATTTCAACGCGAGAAGTACAAATGCGAAAGAGTTGTTTTGTGTGAAGATTGATGCTATTGAAAAACAACCATAGTAGTTTATCACATCGGAGGCTGGTCGGAGAATATAGATATTTAACATTAAAGTCAACAAATTTTTAGTGCTAATAAATGAAACATTGGCATCGTAAAATTTCAACTAAATATTTATTTAATTTATTTATTTGTTGACAGTAACTAAACATTAATTTCACATTATGCAAAGTACTACCTAACCAGGCAATGCGCGTACTAAAGTAGACTTTACTAAAAGCATCGTTCTTATAAGTATAACCGTCTCACTGCGCAACATACAATTACAATTGTTTGAATTGCATTGTATGCAATAATACATAATATATAAATAATAATAATACATAAATAATAATATTAAAAATATATATTACTATATATATAAATAATAATATATAAATGTATATACCAAACTATAAATAAATTGACTTGGGAAACATTAAGAATTGTATTTCGGGTGAAATTTTGAAATCTGTATTTTTCATGATCATAAAGTTAGCTTTCTTTAAATTTTTCAAACTTACATACGTAAAATGTGGAAAGACACTAAAATTCCTGCATATTGCCTTTAAAACATAGATATATTTATTGTAATAACTATTTTTATATTTATTATCTAGGTTATGCCGTTAATATGGTTACGTAACTTAAACTGTTTCCTACTACGTGTGTAAATAACGTAATAACGTAATTAACTTGCGGTCCTTTTTTAACACTTTTTTCCTTCGCAACTCATAAATGTATAATATTTTTTGCGATAATTCTCGCATCTTTGGAAGTATCTAAACCCTTAAAAGATCCAAAAAAGAGTAGTTATCATTATATTTACTGTCATATGACGACATTAAAGTAAAGCAACCGTAAAAGGGGGGCGCTAGGATGCTAGGGGTGTCTGCAGAATAGAATTATGCTCGCTCACATAACGTCTGATCACAACGCTTCAGGCCCTGACTGCCCTGACCCAATTTGAGGTGACAGTGACTCCAATAAAATTATTGTTGGCGCCTCAAACTGCAATCGCGTATCTCTGATATAAATGAGATGTGAAGTATTCAGTCGATTTAAATCTACATCAGAAAGTGACAAACCCATAATTTTGCTGGAATTTTAATCAAAATCATAAAATTTTACGACACTATTATTAAATAAAATTGAAAGAGGTTAAAACAAAGTTTTAAATGCGGTCTTAAATTAAAAACACTCAAGTATAAGCTGAATTTTACATGCCAAAAAACTCCGAAACGAACATTATCTTACAATAAAATCATTATTCTCAATATGTTTGCTAATATTCCTATAAAAATAAATTTATTGCGTTAAGAAGTAAAGAGTTGGGTAGGTGTGCCAGTAAATTTGCATGCAAATTAACAAATCTTATGTTTTTTTAAAATATAAAACTATCGAAATATTAAATACAATATATATTACGATTATTATATAATAACCTTCAAAATTTAATATATAAAATAATCAATAATAACTTATATGTAGGAACATTAGAAAAAATAATATAATATTAACATAATCGGACTAAAAATATTTAATGTCTACACGAATTCTTGCAAATACCCTGGAGCTGTGCTAAGTTTGAGATCATTATCTCAAGAACCTAGCTAACTTGGTTTTCTTGGAGGTTTTTATAGCCATGCAAAAAAAAAAATCCTGACGTTCAGATAGACAAAACAGGTTAAACGAATGTTCTATACATATTTATTTAAATTCATTAAAACCATAAATGTTTGTTCATCAATACATTTCTGTAAGGTACGCTAGTGTGGCTACATCCCGTTCGATCATTCAATAGATTGGTAGGTTATTTGTACTACTCTGCAGCCTGTAAAATATAAACATGTTTTTTCTGTAACCATCTTATAGCACAAATATTTAAAGGACTTTGAATGTTCTAATTGTGGACAGTTGAAATAAGAACGAGAATATTTATTACTATTTTATTTTTGTAACTTTATGACTATAAATATTTCTATATGTTTTGTTTTATTATTATTACAAGTAAAAAAAAGAATGCGAGCGATAGCTTATTTATTCGGAGTCTCATTTGCGAGTTTTTGTGCAAATTATGCTAAATAAATAAAAGAATTATTCAAATCGTGAACGATCGCTCCGCGTCGCCGTAAATCACTACATACTTATCTATTTAACAATTAATAAAACAAAATTATTTTTTTAATTAAAAATTTGACTAAAACCCAAATTGAACTAAAATTGCAAAATTACTCAATCAATTCCGGCCATGTCCAGGAAGCACCAAATGATAAGAAAATCAAAACATGATAACTTCAATATTTTTGTAGCCCTCTTGGGATTCAACAATGCATTATTGTGACGTAAGACGGTGTATTATTTTAGTATTTCTTTTGTGTGATATATTACGTGAATGCAAGATTATAACCGCGAAGGACGGTTTGATGGTGGTGATTGATGGTTTGGAATGGTGGTAACATTGCCTACTGTTTTCGCCATAAAGCTAGAATACCAGTCTTACAAGTATAAAGTAAGCAAGCCGTTAGTATGTGTCACTATCGCATTTATATTATTTTCTACCCTCGAGGGGCTCTTTGGATAATCAATGTGACTCACATCACATCGCATGTCAAAGTAATCCTTTTTAAACAAAGAAATATTTCCGCTACATAATTTCTACATGTCTATTAACAAGGGAAATCGATCTGCCATCTATAGATTTGTTTTATTTAGGCGAAACCTTATACATATGCGGAAAAAAATGTGCATGACCTGGAATTTAGTTTTAATTTCGACGTATAAATATTTAACGAATTACTCATGTAAAAATATAATAACAATCCTTTTTTTTTATAAATTCATATTTAAACGCGTTGATTTTTAATATTAGATATAGGAATTTTATAATTTGATTAGGTACCTATTATGAAAATAACTATGGATATAAAGAAATCTAAATTCATTATATTGAATATCTAATATCAAAATGTAATATCTTTCACAATTAAATTTCTATTGCTATATTGCTGAAAAAGTTTTAAATGTTTCTTCGTGCTATTTTTTACGCTCTATAATTTGAGAAGAGTTTGATCAAATGTATCGGATCATTGGATGATTTATATTTGATGTTTAACTTCAGCACGTAGTTTGACTTTTCAGTTATAGAAAAGTATTGCGAAACCGATATTTATTTATTTATTCTTTATTGAAAAATCCACAGTATTACATTTTTACAATTACAAACAAAACTTATTACTAGTATATAAAACCAATTATGGATTTCGGTCATTTTACATAATAACATTAGCATAAAAATTTGAAAAGTGTTCTTAAAATATATATAGATTATTAATATTATATACGCATACAGTAGATTTTTTTTTTACGTTTTATGTGTAATTTGTGAGTGATGTTTGTGGTAGTCGTGAGTGTGTGACACTTGTATGTTAATAAAAATAAATAAAGTAATAAATTAAGTATGGTTTTAGTATGTATAAAAATAATTTATGATGAATGTGATAAAAATATAGTATGTATGTATATTCTATGATATGTTATTACATACTTCTTGTATATCTACCTTAATATAATATATAAGTAGTAGTAATTCAGTTATATTCATTTGCTTAAAAAATATGTAAATCATAAAAGGTCATTCATTGCACAGGATATCGTTAGTTTTTAGGAATATTCGGGATCTAGGTATAGGTGTTCAATAATAATTTTGGGCCCAAATTGATTAAGCTACATTTGATTGTGCTAGAGTCAGAAGAGATGGTGGTAAGTAAACTTTAGAAAATTATGTGTATCTGTGGTTACACCGCATACGCGTTAGAAGTAAAACTTTTATAAGACAGTTGATTAAATTTATCATCAACTGCAGAATAATGCATTAATATCTATATTTCAAAATATATCACTTCAACAATATTTCCGCACGACTATTTACAGAAAAAAAAAATGCATCGGAATAATTGTGTAAGGTAAGGCTGATAAAAGCTTTACTTTAAAAATCGTATGATTTTAATATCCGGATTCGAGCCCGCGACTCCAGTACAATAGTTAAACGCCTTAATAACTAGACCACAAGTTACTATTAAAACAATTAAATTTTTGACCATTTGCAATACCTCTGGGTTTGACGTAAGTTACAGATATGTATTGATTTGGTACATTGTCAGCATCAGCTCAAATCCATTAGCTAAGAAAAGTTAAACAAAATAGTAAAATGATTAAATTGAAAATTCGCTCGCAAACAAACAATGAACCACGAAATCAAGTGGGCATGAGCATGAGCATGAGCACATCCCAAACGTGCGGTTCTGGGATAAAACCCGTCGCCCCCGCACCGCACCTCGCCGCGAGTGTACTCGGACGACAATCGCCGCGATTGTCTGCAATGTGGCTGGAATGAGCGCCGTTCATTTGGAAGAACCTCGCCTCTACAAGAGTGGGCTTTGTTCCACGCGCCAGCCTCAGTTTGTTCTGTATTCGCGGTCTTGAGTTTAAACATCCATCACACACGTTACAGATATTAATTCATTATTTATTAATTTTTTTTCTAAATAACTATTGGTCTCATTTATTATTAAATCATATAAATCAATTGATTTTATTATTATTTGAAATAAACGCCATATTATGTTCAAAGAAAAATATGCGATATCTATATTTTTTTTTAAATAGAGAATTTATTTAAATGACACGATGGAAAGGACAAATTTGGTAAAAAAATGTTTGATAAGGATTAGTAGTACTGTGTTAATAGCAAATTAAAATAGTCATTGTATTATAAAACGTTTATGTGGTGTTGCTCTATGACTCAATACCTACATCGAAAATTTAACCGTAAAAACCTTTCATTTACAAGGTCATTTACGGTTAAATTTTCGATGTAGGTATAGCAACACCACATAAACATTTTATAATATAAGTACGATACAATATACACACAGATATCTGTGTAAGCAAATTCACTATATATACATAAAAAAAATATTTTTGGAATCCTTAAAAATAGACCTTTCAAACGATATTCCCACAAGACACAAAATATATACATTTTATTTTTTAAGAGGGCCCAATTTGCAACCATAAAAAAATAAATAATAATCTTTGATTGTCGAAATATTTGCGCGTTATAACGTCTGACAGACACACAATCAGATGCAAGACGGTTCTTATAAGGGTAGCCGTTTTGTTTTTTTTGAGGTACGAAACACTAAAAGGCTTAAATTAACCTAAAATACATGCGCGGTGACTCAACCGTGTTTCGATGTGTCGCGTTGGGGAGCAACAGTGATGAAAAACGAATTCACGCTTAAAAATATGAATCATGTCACTATGCGAATGCACGACGGCTATGTCTTGAATGCTAATCATTTTGGTTATGCAAAATTAAATTGCGACCTGACTACGAAAAAATTGGTTATTGTATAATATTGTTTCTAATAAAATCTATACTGAACTAGAAACTACTGACCTGCCTGATACTAGAAACTACTGGCCTGATACTAGAAACGCAACGAGCATTCAATGAAAATATTTATGCAACCTATCAACGGATTACTGCATTTTCAGTATTAAAATTTCCAATATTCATTCTATTACTAACTGTAGGATGGCCGAAATGACTCACATAATTTAAGATGATAATGAATTTACATAAAGTTATTTCATTTACTCGAAACTATTATAAATAATAAGATATTTTAAGAGTAAAACTCCATTTTTTTTTAAATGGCTCATAATATAAAATGTTTCATTTCTCTAATTATTATTATTAGGTGCTGTTTATTGCATTCTAATGTTTTTATTTATGCATATATTATGTAATGTAGCGTATCTTCTATGTTCGCAAATGTCGTTATTTCATTTACTTTGGCTACGTTCATGTGGTTGGGATGTATTTAAATAATTATATTACTAATAATTATTTATATTTTTTAAATTTTATTAATAAAAAACAATATAAAGTATTTCAATACAACCAACAATTTGAACTATTAAAGTTTTAGCACTAAGGAAGATAAACTTTAGTTTTAATGATGTAATTTTTATATAACATCTTTTTGACGATTTTTTTTAAACAGATATGTATTATAATAATCCACTATTTCTTTTCAACCATACTTCAAGAGCCAAGCAGTTACAACGATCTTTTGGATCTTATTATATCACTCGATGTGATAGTGTGTTCTACATTGCAGAAACCAAAATCACAGTTTCTAGGAAAATATCCGAATGGCTACTTAATTATTATATTCTTAATGTTTTTTGTATCTTTATAAAAGGATCCACGAGACCAGCAAGTTTAAAAATAGTACACAAAATAGTATTTCTTTTCGATTAATGCATTAAATTCCTTTATTATAAATAAACCTTTGGCATTAGTCTCGACTCAATTATGTCTAGAATGCAATGTGTGTAGTTAGCACTGAAATCTTATGATTTCAAATATCAATCGTGTAATCATATTCAAAACGCTAAAAACATATTATTTAAGAAACCTTTTACGAATGGTACACAAGAATCAATGGTTTTGGAGCGAGACATACCGTAATCCCTTATAAATATTATATGCAGAACCAAAACCCTTCAATAATCTAACAATCGCGTTGCTGGATCCGGTTAATTATAATTAACTATAATCCGACTCAGCATAATTAATTATACTTATTAAGTAAGTTGTAAGTACCTTGTACGTTACATTACAGAGCGTAATACACGTTCTTTTCTAAATTAAAGAAACTATCGTAAAGTTATCGTATAACATAGGCATTGTTTTGTTAACATAAAATAAATGACTCAGACCTACACAACATACAGTTAACAGCATGATTTGCGGGTTGAGGAATTTAACCTCCGCTTAAGACGTGGCCTTCAACGCGCTAACAATTATTTACAAACATTTTATAATGTTTCTTGTCGTTAGGAAGATAATAATTTACGTTGACAAATTTTATGCATGGCCGTCCTAGAATGCGCCAGTTCCGTTTATGTAACTTTCATGTTTGCAAAGGCAATAAACATAAACGCACTCACAAAAGACTGCATTTTTGTTTATTATTACGGTGGCAGTTGTTCATAACCCAAATCATAAACACAAAATCACAATCAAATCATATTTTAAAGATATTTTCAAAAGCACACATAACATAGGGAGTAATTAAAGAGTTTTTTTTATTTATCTTTATTTAGGAAATAAAACAGTTACGTAAGAAAAAAAACTTACACAATAATAAAATGAAAAAAACAGAAAATAATGGTACCGAATAACAAGTATAAAATAAAACCAATTTAATATTTCCATCAAGTGAGTATAAAATTAGTGTTTAAACTAAGAAATACAAGAGAGTTGAAAAGAAGGGGAGAGAGAGACAAGGGAAATTTCATGTTAAAGTTTTTTGAACGCCACTAAATTTAAGGTTGAACACATTCTATAAATGGGTTCATTTTGTCCATAACTGGTTCTACGACGTGGGATTTCTTTTAAATAATAGTTAATTAAACCAAAGACGGCGAGCGAATGAGATAGACCAGTAGTAATATTTTATTGACACAAATAACAAAAAAATACGTATTTTTTTCCCGATAACAATACACCTTGACATTAGGTACTTATACGTAAAAAGTATAAACGAAAATATTTGTTTTATCGTCCATAATCGTCCGTCCAACATATGATAACATTTTTGTCAATAATTTAATTTGAGATATACTGCGCTAAATGGAAGTTATATTATTATAAGTAGAATAACTAACTGAGCCTCTTCGCAATGTTTTTTGTTACTGTAAATATTTGCCGGTGCGCCGTCGCGTAAGCGACGCCTCCGCCATTTTGATTATCTGTGCAAACAATCGAAATCGGAAATACGACAGTGTGTGTGTGTGTGTATGTGTGTATGTTCGTGCTGGATGACTCACGTTGTTCCCTGAACTCGAGGAGGGAGTCAAAGTGGATTGTGGGGTAAATAGGGCTCGGTCGTGTATCGTCACGAAATCTAACGCATTTCTCTGGCTCCCCCCTTCACCCCAGTCGCCACAAACTCCCATCAGCGTTCATTTTCTCTATCGCGATCGGCTCTTCTTTTACACGTTTATAGTAAAAATTATTGCGTAGTTCTGACCCTACAATACGCGCATACAACTACTTCTAATACAATATTCGGTAGGCCTTTAATATAAACCGATATAAGTATACGCAGTGGTTCATAAGGTGAAGATCAAACCGAAACTGAAGGTACCTCAAGACCGACAATATTATTCATTGTTTAAAGGGTCCGATTTTAAATGCTATTTACCTAAAGAAATATCATTTGCTATCAACAAAAACGAAAAAAAAATTTTGGGCGTCATCCTATTTTCCATCGTACTTCAAAGTGATATTAAAAAAAAATGTTACAGGTAAACTGCACTCTTTTTTAAAACTACTACTTTCTAAGAAATAAATATTAGTTTCATAAATAAAAAGGAGAACATGAGCACAGGTCGTGCACTCATATGGGCTCCAGTGGCCACTGGTAATTCGAGATGTCTCTACTCGTATGAGGATGTTGCGAACAAAGATAATGATTGAGACATTAATGCCAACTTACGAAGAAAAATGTTATTTTTTACTCACAATTTCTTTAAAATAATGATTTAATTAAATTATATTAAAAAAAATAAATTTTCTTGATATCTTCTAAATAATTGAAATTTTTAAGTTTTTGTAGTTATTAACACACCGTCGTTAAACATATAAATTACCTATAAGATGATATGCAATATGTTTCACTATTTTACACACACATCGCACATTAAAATAAATAATCACATATAAGCAATATGCACATATATAATATAAGTGTAACTATTAACTTATTATAAGTGTCAGGTTTGTTAAACATGTAGGTATATTAGAAAGTAAGGATGTGTGTCTGGCATTCATAGCAGTATAACATTTTTATCATAAATCGATTTCATTCGATCATCTTTTATACTTTTTTTTTATTCCCGTCGTCCTAACAGGCCCTCATTATTTAATATATACTCGTATATGACTAAACTGGTGCGTCCTAAAGTAATAGGTTAGGATGATCTGAAGTGTCTTTATATTACCAACATAATATTGGAACGCCGTAATGTTGTTTGTATTTCATTTAAGGGGTGATATGCAAACACCATTTTTACATCGATGGGGACAACAAAGCACTCATAATATCGCCCATTAAATGCTGGAAAATTATACTTGAACGATAAATTGACCAACTCTTTGTTAGGGAGATGACGCGCATAAAAAGTTTATAGGGTAAGGGTGGGCAAAATGGAAAAGCTAATTTTGGCTAAACAAAACAAATAAAAAGCAACGAAATTGTTATTTTTTTTTAATTGCATTCTTTTAACTACCTTTCCAGCGTGATATTTTTACACTAAAATCAGTAACATTACATAATTTTAAAAAGTTAGAAGCTTAATTAGTAGACAGTATGTTTTTTCCATTTTGCCCTTGTATGTAGGCAAAATGGAAAGTTAAAAAGGGCAAAATGGAAACCTAACCTAACCTAACTAAAAACAATAATATCTTTAGGGTTTGCAATTGTTGCAGATAAAACGTGCACCGTCTGTATCTACACAGAGTTCATGTGCCCATTGTCGGCACTCTTGACACTGAATCCACTCTTCAGTGGGTGGTTCAGTGTATGGCTCTCCACAGAAGAGGCAGTTCACGGAAACTTGCTGTTTTGAAGAGCCAGGTTGGGGTTCTTTTTTGGGGTTCCATTTGAGTTTCTGTATATGGTTTTCACGTAAAACATTTATATATATTTTTTTTTTATTTTCTTTATTTTTCAGATTAATTTTCCTTCTAATAGCCTTTTCTTCGAGCTCATTTTTATATGGGGAACTTGTTAAAATTTCTGATTTTTGACACTGACTTTTGCGCTTCGAAACATTAGATTGTATGGTCTTGGGCAATGGCATAATATCCTTTGGAGAAATTAAAACTACATTAGTGGCAACAACAGTTGTTGCGGAGTCAGTGGTTGCCAAAGTTGTTGCTGCGGTAACTCCAGCGACTATAGATGTGACAGGAGCGGATACAGCAGTAGAAGTTGTAGTTTTATCGGTGTAGACAACAGTAGGTGCTGCACCTATTACAAAGGCGCTTACTAGCTGGTTATTGAATTCTGCAGCAGCAACCGTAGTTGTTGTAATAATGGAAGTAGTAGCTGTAGTTATTGCAGTTGCGGTGATGCTAATAGATGTTTCAACATTTTCACAGGTAACTTGATTGTTTGCACTTAGTTGCTCAACACCTGAAGTAAAAACCGTAGAGGGTGCAAAATCCAAGTCATTAAATAAGTTTCTATTGTACGGATAGATTCCGCACTTTTTGAAACCATTGGCAGCATTTTCAAAAGTCGCACTTTTTTCAAATGCAAAGTTGACAAGTCTAGCAACATCAAACTGGTTTATACGGCGTCCTGGATGGTTCTTTTGAAATATATCGACTGCTCTTTCAAAGGCTAACTTAAATGATTTGTACACAGAAACATCCAGAGGCTGTAATTTGTGACTTGTGTGGGGTGGAATACTTACAAAAATAACTCCACTTTTTCTGGCCAAACTTAAACCTTCCAGATTTTGGTGGGTGGAATGGTTGTCCATTATAAGAAGTACGGGTTTCTCTTGCGTGGGTTTTGTTTTTTCTATGAATACTTGCAACCACTTGTTGAAAATGTCATTGACGATCCAGCCTGACTCTGAGCACCATGCCTGTGCACCATTGGGTGCACCGTCTAGCAGCCTTTCATTCATTCTTTTTCGTTTTCCGAAAATAAAACAAGGCGAAATGAAACGTCCTGTGGCACTGCAACAGCAGACTACAGTTGTTAATTGCCCCTTTTCAGCAGATGATATAACGCCAACCTGTTTTTTTCCTTTCAGTGATATTACTCTAGGAGGTTTCTCAGACGTTGTCTTAACACCAGTTTCATCCATATTATAAATATCATCAGGACGATTGATAAAATTATGATTTGATATAACTTTCCAGAGGTTGTCATAAAAAATGTTGACTTGCGTCTTGTTAAAGGCTGCACAGCGCGCAATTGATGTTGCTTCTGGAACTCTATACGTCAGCTGAGGGTGTCTCCTCATAAAACCATCGATCCAGGCACGTCCAGCCTTATCATTTTTAAAGGGGTGGTGAATATTATTTTGTTCTGCCAACTGGTAGGCTAAATTTTGCAAAGATTCTCGGGTTAAGCCATAAAAGCAATTATCTAGTTGCTTAGCGTGTTCAAATATCAGGTTTTCTTGTTCTACCGTAAACACAGGTCGGAATCTACCTAACTTTGTATCTGGTTGATTGCTTTTCAGGTGACGAAATAGAGATCCAAGAGGTATACCATATTTTTTAGAAGCGCCTGATATTGATGTTGCTTTGGCCTCCTCCATTGCCTTCTTCATGTCTTCGGCGGTCCATGAAGCTCGACTGGTCTTTCTTTTATATTTATTTACCATCTGTGGACAAATTAAAAATTACTACACATATAAAAAATAAGAATATAAAAAAAAACTAGGTGAGGGCAAAATGGAAAGCTTTCCATATTGCCCTCGCATGATTTTTTCCATTTTGCCCAAACCATACCCCATTAATAAAAAGCATAGTTACTCAAAAACAAGCTATCAAAAACCATCAATCTATATAAATTACATACAATCACTTTGAAATAAACGTTATAATAAATAATTATGTAAGAAATACGCACCTTTCACGCAAAAAATCCCACCAAAATATTCACGGAATTTCGTTGTCGAACCGCATAAAATATTCCCTGCACACGTGTGACGGCCTCGGTCGCCGCAAGCGCACTAAAATTTCGTCAGCCAACGGTCATTCTCATAGGTACCTAGCCGCGGGGTGGTGAGACGAGGGGAGCTCAGGGCTAGGATTTATTATTAATTTCCATTTTGCCCTCTCCTTCCATTTTGCCCACGCTTACCCTATATAAAATATACAGTTGCCGTAGGGAGTGAATTTCCATAGTGATTTTTGGCACACGTCACGAAAAAATAAAGGTAGGTCCTAAAATGTAATGAAATTAAAGAATCTGCCACTTAGTCAGAAAACAGTCTCATAGCTGGATCTATTTAGAATGTATTTGTATATAATTGGTTGAATAAAAGTTGCTTCTGACAACGTTGAAATTAAATTGAATTGAATTGTCCACTAGTTAGACAGAATATTATAAACAATGTATTGTATGTAAGGAATACATCTAGCATTGACATGACACGTAGATAGAAACGGAAAAAAAGAGGTTAGAGTAGTATCGGGAGTCAAGGAAGAGATTTTCATTAAAGTGTAAGTCGTGAGTTGAAGCTATTTTTTTATTAGTGACAAAGCACACATTGCTTTGTCACTAATAAAAAAATGTAACAAATGTTTAATGTTGATATATGAAATGTAAAATCTTCGCGTAGAAGCACGATGTATGCGTTATGGTAAGAAAAAATGTGTTTAGGATGATTCGAAACTTCAAATCGCAATTAAAGTAAATGTGGCAATGGATGAAATCGTTCATCTTATCTAAGAGTTCTAAAATCTTAAAGAAATTAAATACTTGAAGGTCTTATAGAGGGAGGGGGTTAAATGGAATATATACATGTTTAACAATAGCTGGATTACTACTATAATTGTGTTTGTATATATGCTGTTTCGAAGTGAAGAGCTATTTTTAGGATTGAGTGGAATATGAATAGAGATTCTATACGATTAAATATTGGAGGCCGCACTCAATTACTTATTATTTCTGATGATAAAACGATGAAATAATATGTATAAGCAATTTTGTATAACTGTATATCCGCCACACTCTTGTATTAATATGAGAGTGTGGCGGATATTGCACTCGAAATATGATTTATGATCAAAAATTTCGATTTTTCTCGGAAGTTAATTAATGTATCAGTATTCTTCCAATTGGGCAAAGCATATTTATAAAAAATCCTTTTCCGATTTAAACAAACCAAAACTTTCCCTCAACTTCAACTTATATCATGCACCTACCACGCAAACAAAGTTAGAGATTTCGAAAAGATTTCCATTGAAAGGATGTCTTTATAATCAGCTAAGCGTCCCAGTAGAACCCCAAAATAAAATAGTTCGTTCGATCAAAAGCATATTCCTATTCCTATCGGGTAATCATAAAGTAAATTTTGGTGCGAGCAGAATAAACAAAGCTATTTTTAACCCGTCGAATTCCGAAAGAGCGTTGATCAGTAGCAGACCTGAACGAGTGAGTATACGCGACGCTTATTAACATTCTTCCGTTGAAATCGACACCCGAGGCCACTTGGGGTATTATACCTAACAACTTTAAAGTCCTCATTTTGAAAATATGGCTTCGGCCCAAATAACATCTCAGCAACCACATAGCATAGGAAGACCAGAATTATGATCTAAGACTAAGATATTAAACGTGCGCGCATTAATAAAGCTGAAAGCCCTATAAGTACAAAACTATACATCGTATGATGTCGTCACAAATTATTTCGTCTAGCTAACTTTAAAATAATTCAATACATTATCTTTTTTACTATCGGTTTAAAATAGATTATAATGAGACAAATAAAAAAAAAAAATATTATTTTTCTAATACTCCGTTTACAAAAACTGTAAATATAATGATGCCACAGCATCAACAGATTTTTTTTTTGGCACTTTGCTTAGGTGGGCTGAAGTAGCTAAAGATGAAAAGTGCAGTAATCCATAATTAATTTGTTCAAAGACCAAATAATTAAAGATGCCAAATTTAGTATGGAGTATCAAGATCAAGGCAAATCAGATTGATTTCGCGAATATTTGACAATATTGAAAAATTTTGAATATTTTTTAAATTTTTTGATAAAGTTCTGGATAGCATAATATTTATAAAGGTTCTAAAGAGGTCCTGTACTTGAGAGCGCAGGATGTCGGTTTAAACCCAGCGCTGAGTTTTATAAAAATGCATTTTTAACTCTCACCTGTCCTCTCTAGTGTAAAATATTGACAGATATTATGTAACTATCTAATTAGATGAAATAAGGAAAGGATAATATTATAACAAAAAATATAAATAAATGAATTTGTGATTACGATGAAGGATGATGGTGAAATGAGATGATTTTATGAGTGATTTATGTATGAAGTTGATGAAAAAATTAAAAATAATGGAAATGTAAAAGTGTAAAATTAAAGCACATGATTTTTGTGCGTATTATTTATATAATTGTATAATTGAGTTGTACTCAATTGTGTTGAGTTGTTGAGTTGTGAATGAGAAAATATAAATGTAAACCGGCTCTACCTGTCCTAGTTAGATGTATTATTGTATATCGAAATGAAACGCGTTTAAATACTATTTTAATAAAAAGTGCATGAAAAATATTTTCATCCACAAAAAAAGACCTCGTGTGGTATTCGTTATCAATTGATTGAATAATGCCTCATACGCACCGCACCGAGAGAGCTTTTTGGCGTGCCGATGGGCTTGTCTGGTTTGGATCGCGTCTTCGGCGCATTCAGATGTAAAGTGCATTTTATCTCACCTGAAAAACCAAAACATATAATCCCAATTAATTTATGCCTCGTTCTCGAGGCGAAGTTAATTGTAACAAGGGAAGTGAAAAACATTAATTGTTTAGTTGCAGTAAATTCTTTATTTATTATGAATCGAAAACAAAAGTACATTTTATTCCTTTAAAGACGTGGTGTTAACCAAAAGATAATTTACACTATAGCTACAAGAAATAAAAATTAAAATGAACAATTTACTTCCTCAAAAAATGGTCTACCTTAGCACCAGCAATTTCTAGTTAGATTTGATTTTGTAATCAAGTTACGTCATATATTATTATTTTAAATAAGTACATGTAATCATTTATTTAACATCTTATCTTATTATCGATGAAAACAGAATTGTGTTCCGGAGGTTATTTTGGCTAATTGATAATGAAGGCATCTCACTCACCCCGACTACATCTACCTATCCTTAAATATATACCTTAGCAGCGCTGTGGCTTGAAACCAAGGAAAGTAAAATAACTTAGGTTTTTAGGAACTTAGGATTTTCAAAGATCTACAGTTAATAAGATGCATGACTGCTCACATATTCGTTAATAATATAACTTTTAAATACACGAAAAGGTTTAACTTTTATTTGTTTTTTTTTTTTGTTAATAACTCAATAAACAAACAAAAGCACATTGTCGATGCAAGATAATAAAACACAATAGAAACAGTTTATTGGAAAAAATAAACGGTCAGTCGCACAGCACGCGCAGGGCAATGCCAGCCAAGCGCCGCACGCCCGCTGTAAATTGATTAAAAAAGGTTATTTCACAACACAATCGAGTATCATTCATCCAATCACGCCATATTTCCAAACACAAAATACAATGTCAAACCCCCTTCCCCCAGCCTCACAACCACCACCAAAACGCAGCTCCATCACCCCTAGTCTGTCCAATTAAGGTCTTATATAATTCTGTATACAGAGTGTCGCAAGACCATTCCCTAAGCCTTAAGGGGGTGTTTATGTTACATATTACGAGTACGAAATTGTGTAAAAAATGCAGAAATTTTTCATTCCAAAATTTAATATTTTTAATAAAGCGCTATTGTAAATTGCCTATATTGTGATGACACGCGATCTATATCTGTTAGCGCGGTCAATGACCTGGACGACCAGCTGGCGTTCTTATTACAACAAACGTTAAATATCACCACGTTAAGTTTACATTTTCTATTCTCGGATACTGATTCATTTTGATGTGTCGTTGTTGTGATGTGTCGCAGGGAAAGGGTGGCTAATTGGCTCGGTGAATTTGATTTTGTGATACGTTTGTCTGGGTGTTATGTTCAAGTTCAAGTTATTTATTTTTCCACAATATTTTAAAATATACAGGAATATCATAATACATTATAAACATTAAAAACAACTATTAACAATTCAAGATAAGGTAAAAAAGAAAAAAAGAAGGTAAAGAAAAGGTAAAGAGAAGGCATATAAAGTTAAATTACTTACACGGTTACAGCGATAACAATTAGCAATAAAAAACCAAGACACAATAACCTAACTACCTGACTATCGTTACGTTTTGTCAATGCGTGGTACGTTTGACATCCTCAATACCTTGTTTGATTATCCTGCAACCTTTATAAGACCTCGTCTTAATCTAAATAATTGGAATCATTATCTTATTGTAAGAAATAAACAACCAGCTCGGAAGCGTTTTGTTTGTTTTTTAAATTTTTTGTTGATATTCACAGCCTGAGAGTATAGGCATCGCCGCGTATAGCCATCGATATGACTCGTTTGTATATATACACTTCGACTTGTATATTTTGCAATGTCGATTCGAGCAATGCACCCGTGCGCCCGACATCAACACATCCGCAGTCGGTCTCCGAGTTTTATCTTCGCTCGCCACTTCCTTGCCACGATTGCCTGAAAGCGGAAGACATTCATAGTTCGGAGTATTTTTTTGACCCCGGATGAATATGTTTTTCGCGACTCTGAGCATTCTTCTTCTGCAATGGAAGCCTGCGTTAAGTATGGCTTGTGATAAAGCCACCGTTATCGCCAAAAGTGCCCACAAATATGATATTTTAAATATAACTACCAATAACCTTATACATTTATACCACTCTGATAAAAAAACCTTTATCCCATTGTGTACAAAAGACCGAGAGAATCTGTAGGAACCATTCCGGATGTGTGCTTGCTGTGAGGTTTAGTTCCACGATTACAGGCAAACGCGGACACGAATTGACAAAAAACTTTATTATCTGGTTTATTACCGCTATCTAGTTGTCTAGTTGATTTAATTTTCATATAAAACGCAGGATTTCTACTACAATTTATTTTTGAAAATAAGATCTCAATTTTTACGTTAATACTTTTGTACAAATGCTTTCATTGGTTAACTTGTAATTTAGGTACACCCGTTTGACACAGGGGTTTCGCATTGTGATCTAAAATTCATCATATTTTAAAAGTGTATTTCATTTAAAAGATCAAAATCATAGTGGAGCGTATGTTTTGTTTTCTCTGCGCGTAATATAATGAGATGTAATCTGTGCGTAATATAATGAGATGCGAATGAAAAAGAAAATCTGTAATTCATTCATAAAGAAATCCTACTTTGCGGCGGGGGCAAATAGATGGTTTCTTCGAAAATCTCCATGGGCTGGTTCTTGATTACCACGCATTATCTAATTAATTATTTCTAAGTAATTTACCACTGCGTGGGCACTTTGAACCCGTAGAGGTTCACTCACGGGCGAGTTGCTTTGGTTTTGGCACTAAGCTACCGAACTTGTTTCATTCAAAACACACGACAACGCACTAGACAGCGCCACTCATCATAACTGACGCTAGTTACTACTAACAATACTTCTATTTTTGATCGCTCCTCAATTATTTAGCACTAGCTGCCAGACAACATTTCAAGGTTGGAATTTCAATGGACAAAGATGTGGTTTGAAAGGAACTTTTGTAAAGGAATATTATTTACGCCACAACAGGCTTTGACACCAGTTTCATTTTGTGCAATTTCTTTCCTAGCATTTCGCTCAAAACACAGTAAGATACTTGTCGATGACAAACATGTTAGGAACCGTGGGTTAATACATGTACGCCAATTGAAATGGTTTCCACTCGTGTCATATCTGCACAAAGCACTTCTAAGAGCTTTGAGCTACATTATTCCGTTTATCAAAGTGCAGTCGGTTCTGTATGCTAGTAAGATTTTTTATTTTTTTTTTATATATATATTTTTTGAAGCAGAAATTATTAAATGATATTAAACGTGATTATTTATTATTAGAATTGAATTTATACCTTTATTTGTATCATCCGTTTAACCAGGGATACTTTTGTTTTATTGAACCTATACATTACCATTACAATGTGTATATTCATGCGTAAAATTACCTAACTCGTAGTATCATAAATTACTTTGTTTTGAATAATTATTTATTCTACATATATTTATACTTTTCTATTTAATAGTTTTTGTGAGACTTAATTATGACTGTTTAGTATCCATATTAATCAGCCATTTAAATATGAGGTGGATGGATTTTATTGTAGATTTTTGGTCCTGAGTATGTAAAATTTCATTAGCAAAAGAAGTTCTAGTCTTTGTGACTGGTAGTAATCCATGCACTTGGGACCGCTTGTCGGCTTGTGAAAACAAGAGTCAAACTTTTAGTATGCGAAAGCGGCATCTAGCCCAAGCAACGCGCGGACCTGTATAATATCTTTGAGCTGATGGTTGCCACTAGTATTATTAGGTAGATTCCATTAGGAAATCCACCTATTGCATGTCATGACTTCCAGAAAATTTCGACATATTTTCGCGTTTCACATACTCCAGAGCCCAAAACATCCTCAGTTTATATATATATCTATCTATATCACTTTCTTGTGGACACGATGCTGCCGTAATTTTACACCAATCGCTTTCAAATTGTTACATAAAATTTAAAGCCACAATATCTCGATCATGTTATATGGGCAAAATGAGACCAGGGGGGCGGAAATGGGGGTTCTTTTCGAAAAAGTGTTTTTTTGCTATAACTTTCTTAGTATAAAAGATATCGAATGTATTTAAATTTTATTTTATTCCTTAGATAAGGGCCTTAAACTTATCTAATTTTTTTTTTTTTTTTTTGATAGCATCAACCATAGATCCCGAGGGTGATCATACCTACAACTTTTCTTTGAAACAATTTTTGATACGAGCATCAACAAGGGATGCTCACATCAAAAATTTAAGGCATTGCTTTATTACTTAGATAAAGTCAGTAGTCTACTTTCGAAATTTTAAAAAACATTAATTATAATGTTGCTATATTTCCATTTGGATATTTGACCCCGGATTCTTATTATTTCCGGAATTTTATTATTTCAATAATTTTCTAAGCATCGTACATAGACAACATTTTAGACTAGCGTTGTTGTTAAAACAAACGCTACTCTGTATACCAATCACGTTTAATGGAATTTTATCCCATACTTACCTAAATAAATGATAGCGTTTATGTAATATCATATTGGCCTAATGCCGGCACGATGAAAATGTCTTTATCTCACTGATACTGTCTGATAATGCCCGTCCTACCCCTCCCGCTCACTCCTACCTCGTATCGCGCACCTCATGATCCATTTACAGCTTTTTTTAAAGATTTCTTGGAGCCTAGTAAATGATACTTTATTTTCCATCTAAAAAGTTACATTTTAATGTACATTATACTAGAAAAATATGTCAGTGATGATGTTTGCCTGTGTACTGTAATCTATACTAATATTATAAAGCGGAGAGATTTGTTTGTAACGAAAAAACTCAAAAACTACTGGACCGATTTCAAAATTTTCGTTACCATTCGAATGCTACACTATCGCTGAGTAACATAGGCTATATTTATTACTAGAAAAATCCCTACTAAAATTTCAATATTGTAACACAAGGTGTAAAAAAATTAGCCATAAAATGTCTTTCATCGCATGCGCTGCGGAAACTATTGATGATAGAAAAAAAAATGTTCTACAATATTAAAGAAACTATCAATACCTTCAAAACCTACTCTTCGTAATACCATATGTCCAACTATTGTAGTTATGTCACTATAACTATTTTTTTACATTTTTAAAGTTGATAGAAATACCGACCAAAATCAGACCATGTTATCCATAACTTCGTATTAATCCTTATCCAAATAAATCCCCATTTCGTATTCAAGACTGTTTCAATACCTGTATATATATATATATGTATATATGATTCAATGATTCAAATCGGACATTCCATTCAAAAGATATTACGAATTTAAAAATGTCAATCTTAACAAAATACTAATAGAAAAATAAACCTTGACCATAAAAAATGAACTTAATTCGTGGGACGCACAAATAGTAGCATTTGGAAGGCTTTCATAAAATACGGGGAACCAGCTTGCATTAAACTCAAGCGATCCAACTATTTGTGCGTTCCGATATTAATTTTCTGTTTAACATTTTCTGTTAAAAATATTAAAAAGTTGATACGAAATTTCTACATTACTGCAAGGCTTTCATGTTTCGTCTGATCACGGCATACATCCCTAATAATGTTAAAAAATCATCAAAAATGTTAAGGAAAGTTTATTATTTTTTTGATAAAGCGTAGGATAACAAAATAAATAACTAAAGGTACTAAAGAGGTCCTATACTTGAGAGCGCAGGATGTCGGTTTAAACCCAGAGCTGAGTTTTATAAAAATGCATTTTTAACTCTCACCTGTCCTCTTTAGTGTAAAATATTGACTAATATTATGTAGCCATCTTGATAAAATAAGAAAAGGATGATATTTTAACAAAAAAAGATAAATTACCTTTATAAATATTTTGCTATCCTAAGCTTTATCCCTAAATCATTAAACATTTATAAATTTTCCGATATTGTCAAAGATTGTGTCATTTACATTTTCAGGCTATTTGCCGTAAATGTATTTCTTAAATACTGTATTTGATGAATTATTATTTGAAAATACTTTAACCGTAAGATATATTATGCGGACCAATTTAAAACATGTTTTTATAGCTTAATAAAAACTTGACATTATTGCATGTAACTTCAACTGGTATCAGTGAAAGTTGAAAATTTTTCATAACCGTATTTAACCCATCTTGCAAAACACTAAAGTTTTGGAGCTATTTGGTTCTTTTCAGTATTAAATTTATCTTTTCTATTAGTTATTTTGGCTCTATAAATTTATTTTTATGCTTGGAATTTCCATCGGTGTGAAATCATTAAAAAGTTTAGTCGGACAATACTATCGGTATTGTAAATATCAATAGTCTCAGGTCACATATATCTATTAAAATAATTTTAAAATAATAAATTTATATTTTAATGTACTTTCACAAACTTCACGAATATTTTTATTTCAGGATGTAAAACAAAACTTTATTTCTTTTATGATTACTTTTCGATTTGCTTCAAATTTAACGCAACGAAAAATTTAAATAAATCTTTTCAAAAATTTTAATATTATTCTAAAATATGAAATGCAATTTGCCGTTATTACATTACCTAACTACTTATAATATAATTTAATATACACTATTTCACTGCCTTTTAAATTATTGCCCATTTCTCCGTTCACAGACAAGGCTTAGTGGTCGGTTTTCAAATTATGACTATCCTCCACGCATATAAAATAATTTCGGCAAACAATGTCTTCCTTGTTTATATTACTATTTTAATTAAAAAAGTAATTTCTTGGATAAGTATACAATTATCATATTCGAATTTGTAATTAGATAAGAACGTCATCAAAAGAAACTCTTTGTATTCGCGAAGATAACAGTTTCATTTGAAATTTATGGCAAACAAAAATTTATCGTGATGTTGCTATAAAGAAGTAAAACGAAGTTATTTGCTGCGCCAGGACATCATGTCATATTCAACTTCTTGTATTTGCAGGCTAATTGGCATCCGCTATGTACGCAGGTTTCTTGTTTGAATGTTTCGACAAAAATACTCATCAAAGCCAAATCATAGCGCGCTCTGCATCTCTGCAAATGCGGGAACATTATATCAATGCCACTGAAGTGGTGCTGGACTACTTAATGGAATGTTTAAATTATCACGAAAAAATAAATACTATTTGCAGATGGCAAAAAAATATTTTTGCGTGGACCAGTGGTTCTATTGATTTTTCATAAACAATCAGTTTTATGCGAAACACTACTTTCAACAATTACGAAAATAGTGCCGTGGCGTGTCCTACCAGCTGCCGCGTAGGCCGAAGATGAATCTTTGGTCAGCAACTGCAAGATGAATTGTTTTTTTCTTATAACTATTTTTAAAACAAATTTAATTTTTCCATTTTTTTTTATTAATCATGATCATATACATTTACATATACATTTTTATTTACTATTGACAACAAACCTCTATGGCCACGTAATTTTAAAATTTTGGTAAAACTTTAGTCAGATTTATTTTACAAATTAACGTAGAGCCATATCTATGTACAAATTAGACACAGATAGGCACTGATGGCTGCTCAACGTAAAAATAAAACATTTAAAAAATAACCAATAAAACCATGAAAAACAGTTACTTTTTTTCCTTATAGCATTTTTCCAGTTTTAATCATAGGTCATTATTTATTTACCTAATTAATTAAAGCTCTTTAAATGATCTGCACGCAAAAACAATAAATAGTAGTAATTTATTAATACAATAAACAAAAACAAAAAAAAACATGCATAGTCACGATCAACTCGATTTCAAATTAAAGATTTTGATTTTTACTAGAAAATTAATTGATTTTTATTACTTTGGTGTAATATTATTTTTACCTAAAATAGGATTTAAGTAAAATATTTTTAAAATATTTTCCTTAGATTCTTATAAAAATATATTTTTAACAGCTAAATTAAATTAACAAATTAATTTATTTTTACTACTATTGCTCATACACACATACAATTACGTCTTATTCACTATTTATTATTTTTATTTTACACGCCCATGCACTCTAAACTTTTAAACTCACAAACATCTTCGCGGCTCAAAAATCCCGTTTATTTTTCGTCTTTGTCTTTCGCGCAGCATCCTAATAAAATTAGGTATTTATTATTTGATTTTTTAATTACATATCATTTACTTATCGTTTTATACGTTTTAAAGAAAAAAAAAATGGTTGAATTACACGGTTACAAAAATAAAATAAATAAAGACCTTGTTCTCATCTGAATAGAATACTTTTACAAAATGTGTAGAATATGTTTTCACATTTAATTGATTAATTATATAGTTAAAGGATTAAGAAAATGTGATAATCTTGATTATCACATTTGATATCAATCTTGATTGCTCCTAACTTGTTGGGAGCAATCAAGTTGCGAATGCCTATAATAACAAAAATAAGTAATCTCAAACCATAAGTATAAAGAATATTCTAATATCTATTTTTAAATAAAGAATATTCTATTATTTATTTTTACCAACTATCAAAATTAGGCAACATTTTCTACTTTTTATGTTGACTACATACCCAATATAAAATTACTCGCTTTTAGCTTCCATACAAAGCTACTATGTACAAAAGCTACTATCCCCGTCCTTTGGGCGGTCTATCCGTCCGTCGTTTTGTCCGTGCCAAGCCAATTATTATAAATTGAAATATTTCCGTATTTTTTTATTTATTTAGTTATCTTGGTTAACCATTAGAAATTGTATACAATACAATCACGTATAAAAAAATAATATGAAAAATACTAATCGAATTTAAATAAGTTAAAATGTATAAAAAAACGATTTGAAACTGAAATAATGTTAAAATTTATGATGAATTGAGAGAATGTCATAATACCATTGTACCTAGGTTTTTTTTATTTTAATCTACTCAACCTATTGCAAGTTTAAACCACAGACAGGCGCGGGTAGTCTGGTGAGAAAATGCCTTGTAGGATAACGCTGTACGATTCCAGGTTCTGGTTATATAATTTACTACTACTAAGCAATTTATAGAAGCAGCTGATATTAAATGATAACTACAGGTTTCATTGCCATTCTGATTTAGGTTTATAAAAAATATTATAGTGTTATGGTCCAATCAAGTTGCGAATGCCTATAATAACAAAAATAAGTAATCTTAAACCATAAGTATAAAGAATATTCTAATATCTATTTTTAAATAAAGAATATTCTATTATTTATTTTTACCAACTATCAAAATTAGGCAACATTTTCTACTTTTTATGTTGACTACATACCCAATATAAAATTACTCGCTTTTAGCTTCCATACAAAGCTACTATGTACAAAAGCTACTATCCCCGTCCTTTGGGCGGTCTATCCGTCCGTCGTTTTGTCCGTGCCAAGCCAATTATTATAAATTGAAATATGTCCGTATTTTTTTATTTATTTAGTTATCTTGGTTAACCATTAGAAATTGTATACAATACAATCACGTATAAAAAAATAATATGAAAAATACTAATCGAATTTAAATAAGTTAAAATGTATAAAAAAACGATTTGAAACTGAAATAATGTTAAAATTTATGATGAATTGAGAGAATGTCATAATACCATTGTACCTAGGTTTTTTTTATTTTAATCTACTCAACCTATTGCAAGTTTAAACCACAGACAGGCGCGGGTAGTCTGGTGAGAAAATGCCTTGTAGGATAACGCTGTACGATTCCAGGTTCTGGTTATATAATTTACTACTACTAAGCAATTTATAGAAGCAGCTGATATTAAATGATAACTACAGGTTTCATTGCCATTCTGATTTAGGTTTATAAAAAATATTATAGTGTTATGGTCGCTTCAGATAAATTGATTAAACTGCGATAAATGCAACTTAAATTTCACTACAAGCTACTATGTACGAGTATGAATTACTGTATGCTGCTGTTACGAGGCAAGAAATACTGCGATGTCCTTAAATTTCTCGTTAAATTCAAAGCCCTACAAATTATGGCTGGGTTTGATCTATTTAGCGTTTAGCTAATATCGTCTACGCTGCCAAGTCTTCCAAATCAATCGGATTAATTATCGAAACCCGGAGAATTCTCAAAATATGACCACAGGAATTGACGCTAATTTATGTTCAGTTTCTGATACGAGACTACATAGTACTCCGCTTTACAATTTCTTAGTTTATCATAAGACTTGTTTAGAGTAATTAATCAAACAAATATTTTTTTGTTAGATTACACATTTATATCTAAAACAGCATCAGGTTTCATCTATTATCAATAGTAATATATTTTCAGAAAAAACATACAGACGCCAAACGCACACATTCACGTGTATTTCATGCACATTATGATTTTCCAAAATTATTACTAATATGTTTTTTTAATAAATAAATTAATGTTATGATATCTAGATCATAACATTAATAGACGAGATAGTGGTAATAATGCGTTAAAAAATGTATGACTATAAAGTGTGGACACGAACCCACAACCAATAATTCAATAGTCAAACACCTGAGCAACTAAACTACAAAGATATTATTGTTAATTATTATCATGTTGAGATCATAATTTTAGACAATAAATAATCATTTAAAAAATATATATTTCATGTACTTATCGTAAAAGTTTAAGTTTGAACATTGATAACAACATTTTACAGCCCAAAAAACAATTCCTTCGTACTCGTGCCACGCGTATTTACAATATTTAACTGATATGAATTAAACCCTGTTTACTTTACAAATTGAAAGTTTTTATTAAATAAAACAAGATATCGGCAACATAATGTTCAGTTTTACACTAAATATTAAAATAAAATACAATATCCAAATACTTACACTATTATATTTAAAAACTAAAAAAAAACTTAACTGTTGAATGTATGTTTACATAAAGCATTTCACCTTTTGAATCCTGATAAATCGTTAAAAAAAAGACCTTTATATGAAATAAGAAGAGATTTTTTTTAAATTGTATGTTTCAAAATATCTGTTTTTGATGCAATGCCTTTTGTGGTTTTAAATCCCGGTTTTATGTATATACGTATATAATAAATTCATAACACAACAAATAAAATGATTAATACTTTTTTTCAGCTTACAATCTATTTTCAAGTTAAAGTCCGTTTTTGATAAAACAATATTATTAATAATACCCATTAACTCTAAAAAATCTCTGGTTTTGATTCCTTTATTTAAATATTAATCACATTTTAAAATAAATTCATATAAAAGCCTTTGAACAAGGTGCGCAAAAAGGTTTTGAACGACGCCCCTATTTTGAATCGCATTTGTCGATGAGATCGGTTCGGTTTTGATCAAATGTTATTGCAACCAAAAAATGATTTTGGTTGTAAAACCTGTAATTGTCCGGTTTCGTTTGCCACCTCCTCAAATATGAACGAGCTTTTTAGTTAAAACGTATTTAGCACGTCGCGTAATCGTTATGCTGTCAATAGTCTGATACAATAAAACTATTACTGGAGACCGGCTCGCCACTATGCGATACAATACAGACATACAGCATCAGCTAGCATCAGCTAGCATCAGCATCAGCTAGCCTTTATCTTCGGGAATAGTGAGGCCTGTTTAACGATTCCTGTCGCAAAATAATCACAATACGCCAGGTGCGGCTCTACCATGAAAATGCCATTTTAAATGCAAAGAACTATTAAAAACATCGTTACTATCGACAGTACGCCTAGGCATCTACCTGAAAATATCCAAACGGCATTTTTAACAAGCCCTATAAACCCGGAACGTTAATTTCAATACTACCTATTATTAAATAAATTGCGGAATGTTGTAACTATGTATGTATTATTTAATATGGATAGAAACGGCGTTAATTTTTTGAGGTTTGGGGGAGACGCGGTCATCTTCCCCTTTCAGTAACAAAACTACCTTAAACTGAACTAAACTCGTTTAGAACGGAAGGGTCTCTAAAACCTCGACCATCCTAATATGAGTGCATGTCTTCAAGTATTTTAAAGTATGAATAATTTTTATTAAAATATTTAATTTAGAAAAGTAGTAATGACTTTTTACATTACTGACTGTTCAAATTTTTTTTATTTAACAAACTTTTATTTAGTTATTGTAATAACTCAAAATATATATATAAATTCAACTACAAGCATAGTATCAGCTCTGTCTATAAAAAACATTCTTTCCAATAAAATAAAAAGGGTTGACGTGAATATCTCTAGGATGGTGGCCAAGAGAATTGTAATTGTATCGGGAAAGAAAGATGACAGAAAATCTATATACGAGTATATATAAATCTAATAAATATATATAATAATATGTGTCTGTCTCTCTGAAGCATTATTATGCCGAACGGTTTCTTAGGTATTACTTAGCTAATCTAAGTTATTCCGATTTGGCTATTTTTTTAATATTCGTAATAGTTTAAAGATGGTTTTAGGCAAAGACCGGAATATTAGAAAATTCAGGAAAAACTGAAAATGGATTCTACATCGGCGGAACTATCGTCAAAGTCGCCTCCATAAAATAGGACGGTAGGCACGTAATAGCCTGAAGGGCCTAGAGATGGCAAGTGAAGTGACCCATCCCGAGTGCCACAGGCATAAGTTATCATGCGCCGAACGCACCTTCAAAGCCGCCTGCAGGGCCTGGCTGCCAAACCGGTTTAACAGCTAGTAAACAATAAACCTGTGGGTGACTGTGCGGGGACATCAGCCGAGGAATGAGGGTAGATAGGTGCCCGACACTGCGCCGCGACTTTCTTGCGATCCGGACAGGAGTACATATATCCTGGATAGCTGCCGAGACGGTTTTCTGACCGCATAAGATTTATTTAGTTCAACTTTGCTTTTTGACTAGTACATTCCGACATTTAATTTTGTTTTTTGTATTTTTAACTTCAACCCTATACAACTTCGCCATATCTAGTCACTGGTGTATATTTTATTAAAAGAAATTGATGATCTTGACAAAAGTTTTTGATTAAAAACAAAATAAGGGTGTAGTTTCTCTGAGTTATTCTGGGCAGAAGTTTCCATATGGGAAAAAAATGGTACAGGCCCTTCTCCGCCCCGTAAAATGGTCTACGGCTCTAACCTAACAAAGCGCATAAAAAATATTAGATTTTAAATAATAGTTTTGAACTGTAATACGATATAAACAGTACTAATTTTTTCATAGGTTTTCGGTCATGCCTCTCCGTGCCAATTTTAGAGACGTTTTCACGGCAAAAAACTGCCCAACCTAACCTAACAGGTCCTCAATCGAACGAAAATTGTTTCATTAAATTCAGATTAATGATTGCAGAGCTTATGATGAATAACAAATTGAAAAAGCGAGAACAGATTTCCTAATATTTCTTCTTATGAAGTAGGCATGCTCTTTTGCCATTTATTGTAACAAATTCGACAAAGGAAAAAGAGTTATTTGCGAGAGTCGTTATGGTGTCGAACGCGTTTGCCTGCGGCACTCAGTGTCATTCAAAACAAATTGCAATATGTCATGTTGAGTTGGATTATTATGTAGTGCAACGTATGTTTTTTCGGTACGTATGTATACTATGTAATTATACAAGAAACATTTTTTTTTACTTTTATTTATTTATTTTATCATCAATTGATAACTCAACTGGGATATTGTAAAGCATTATTAGACCTTTGACAAAATTTGTATCAGGTTATTTAGCATCTCCCTCTTCCTTATAATTGATATCGTGCCCTCGCATCCTGTCATCATAATCATGTACGCACTTTTACCGTGTAATGAGATCCTTTCTTTCCTGTGCTACTAGTACTACTACAATGCTACTAGTACTTTCAGTGTCCAACCAAGCTATGGGGAAATATAAATAATTGTGCTAGAGCATTGTATCGCATCATGATTTGTGTTATACATTTATTTTACTTTCGACATAATGATTGTTTATTTATTTAAGTAGGTGATGTACTCGTATATAAACAATGCGTAATGTACAGTAAAAACAAACAGTAGATTCAACATCACCAGGCTTGAATATTTAATCCATATGGCAAAAAAACTGCATTATTGTATGTACCGATAATTACCTCAAACACCTTAATAGACCTCAGACACCTTAATAGGTACTTTAAAACAGTTATTTCGGTGACATTTTAAAAACTATTATTTTAATCTTGTGTATTATTATAGTATGTAATAAATATATTAGAATAGAATTGATGTTTATTTTTCTAAGAGCAATTCAATTCATAAAGGGTCAATGTTAGTAAAGTACACAAAAAATAAATAAATAATTTATAAAATACCTAGTAGTACATAATATCACGTTGATTAGTACAGTTTATTTTTACGTAGTTTAAAATATACCTCTCAAAAAGATAATGTTAAACTGGAATTTGGTAATATTTTATGATATACTAATTCAAAATCGTCATAAAAACCCTAATTACGAAATAATATTATGTGATTACAATAAGTACCGACTTTCAAATTTGTAAATTTTGCACTCGACAAGTAATTACAAATTATGATATGATATCGTCTTCATACATCAAAGTAAATAAAAAGCCAATACGGTCATATTTATATCAGCGTGCGTACAAAAGATAGTGTTGGACGGACGAAAGAATTAATTTAACAAGATGGCCTATAACTGTGACTCAATCGGCCCAGAAATAAGCGCATGAGTCACCGCTATTATCAGTCGAGCATTTTGTGTGGTATTTAGTGAATCTGCCCGCTTCGTCGAAAGTCATTGTCAGGGTCGCATAACTGATAAGAAAGCTGGGTGTTCGTTCTCGCTCTCTCCACGAAAGAGACAGTTACATAGAGAGGCCGTGTAGACATAATTTGTATATCCTTCTCTTATGTGCTCTCGCTCATATGCGTACTCGTATTTGGTGATGTTTCTCTCGTCCCGTATTTTGTTTTTTGTTGTTTGCTGATAATACTAATTTATCTGAAGTTCAGTAGTAGTATCACAATAAGCACACCAATGCTTCGTGAGCAGATATATTTACATATGGATATTGTGATTAATGCATATTAGAAACAGTGACTACATATATGTAGGTTTTTGTAGTTATAATTAAAAGTACACTAAGAAAAAAAGTACACACTGGACAAATATCTTTCAATGTTTGCTTAGACTATGAAGTTAAGAGCAAAATATCGTGGGACCGTTCATAACATGGCTTAAGTTAAATACTATTTTTCAGGTGATTTAGATACATTCTTGCTAATCAACGAAAAACTCGCAGGCGGCGTCACGCGATAATGGAGACAGATTTTTATCTTGTGTTTAGTTTGTGATATCAAAGCCTCAAACTGAATTTATGATTTATAACGTTGCCTTCTTTTGGAATTGCTGCTATAAGAACACTACGTTACCCAGAAGTTAGGGTTTTTGAGAAATCGGACCAAAATTGTAAATAAGTGTTAGGATCGTCGTTTGTCTGTTAGGAAGTTGAAATTTAGTGTCCAGAGTATTTTGCGTTACATCACAAACAATAATTTTGGTGATTGGGGCAGTATTTTAAAAGGATAAAATAACCGTGGTAGACCAGGGTATTCAAGATAGAAATCACCTTTAAGTTACAAGTTACTTTGGCAAATGTGCCCCCTGAATTCCACCCGCCCTGTTCCCGCACATTCAATCACCCATCAGAACTGGCCAATTTTTAACTGATATTAACACTTCCCAAACAAATAAAATATCCAGAATAAGTGCATTAAAGATCGCAGTAATTTCCGTGTTCAACGGGCAATTGAAAACCGGCCACTTTGTAGTCTTTCGGCCGCCACTTCGACCGAACGAATACAAGCCGCGCAGAGCTCCAAATCGCTCCAAGCCAGCATTTAATCTCCCGGTTGACGACTGTCGCCAACCGCATTTGCTATAGTGACAATTTCTAAGCGAATAATTTCCGGTGGCAGACATCGTTTTGGTTGGGACTCTGAAGCCGTTTACTGACTTCATAACTCTAGCTCAGAGCCATTCATACTATGACCGTAAGTTCGCAAGACACGTTCGGTAGCGGTGGGGGCACTCAATATAATTTCATTCAAGTATGACTCTTAACTGAGTCCACGTAATGCATAATTTAAAAATCCGGCAAAAGCAACATTGCCAAATTTTTAGCGTCAAAAAAGATTGTTAGATTATTGAACGAAAAAATATTATGAGCCTTTAACGATTATTTTGGCTTGACTACATTGATAACAAATACAAAAAAAACTTTTTAACCCTTGATAAAAAGATTTGATAGAGGTAAACTTTGGAACCATTGAACCAATTTAAAAAACAAATCACTAATATAAAACTTACATCTTTCGTATGAACGAAGGGTGTTATAAATTATTATTACCGTAAAAAAAGTATGTCACTTTATTTTTTGCGGTTTCAGGCATTTAAAGCATAATTATTAATATCGGAACCTTTACATATTATTTGCTGTTAGGTTGTAGTTTCAGAGAGTAACAGATTAACAGTAAGGACGTCAGGGTGCACTAGAATCTTTGAAAAGAACAGATGGAACTCTATGGATTTAAAACGATTTCAAAATGGCAGAAACAAGAAACCCAATGGTGAAAATTCGATGTAACTTCTACAATATTGGTAGTAAGAGTTTAAAATTTGGAATGTAGTAGGTATCTCAGACATTTCAGGGTCCGGGTAAAAAAAAACGATCAAGAGTGAGTCGGGTTAGCCCAATAAGAGGGTTCCGTACCAGCATTTTATAAACTAATAGTCGATCGGCCGAATTTAAGTTTATTTAAATCACATCCAAATTTGCAAGTTATAACTGAAAAAGCTTAAAAAGAGGGAGAATGAATAAATTGTGCTACATTGTGTAGAAAATGCTTATAGTTTAAACTGCTTATGCTCTAGCTCCTAAAGTATTTATTTAAATAAAATGGCGTAACGGGCAAATTTAATCTACACGAAATAGCAACTAGCATATTTACTTTTCTATACTACTACCTCATTGTATGTACTGTTGTTTGGATTGTTACTATATTGCTTAAAAGATTTTGTAAATTAACTGTTATTTTTTAATCAAAAATCTAAAACAAAAATGGTTACTGTGGATCATTCTCAAAAGATAAACATATGCTATCGGAGACATTTTTTGTAGACCTTTTAAGATCCAAAATGTAATTAATTGTACCTTGATTTAGTATTATTTCTTATGGTTTCAATGTAAGCGCCCGAAAACAGGCTTTTTCAAACTTTTATAGTTTCAATAATATGATAATATTTTATTTAGAAACTATAAGACAGAAAAAAGCATTAGTTATTTTGTTACAAACCCTAATAACCTATTAACCCAAATAATACAGAAGTTTTTATTTTACCTAGATTTCTAAAAAAATAGGCGAAAGGCGGTGTTCTTATAAACATTTAGAGATGTAACGTTATAACCAATTAAGCGAAAATTTTGGACAAATTATTGTTAGAGTTCTTGATATTTTAGTCATTTTAAACGATACCTCAGAAAAAACAACTTTTTTATTCAGGAGGCTCAACTTAACTCAATTAACTACCTCACTCAATTTATACCACCGATCACCTTTATAATGGGGTGAGTATATAATATTGTATATATGTTTTTTTTTTAATATTGATTCACACGGATATTCATTAAATCGTTTTGTATATATTTTTGTGCATTTTCCATTTCTCATACATAAATAATTCTATTTTGAATTAGATGTAGTTGATACATTAAGAGAAATCTTGATATGCCATCCAGTATCACCATTTGGAAAAAGTAGATCTAAATTACGATTTACTTTAATGACCATACAAATTTCTTATTTTGATTTTCAACTCTCTGACAATGATCTTTCATAGCGATGAATGATCGAACGAAAGGATTAATGCATTACAAAATGAAACTCTGTTTATACCTTCATTTAAAAATGTTTACGGTAAACGAGCGTTGTAATTTTGTATACCATTATTTTTTAATAATTCGCAAAGATCATTACTAGAAAGTAATATTAAATCTAAAAAATAAATCTGATAGAAATATTTGCCTCGGAATTTTCGAAAAACACTGTCTTTAATTGTTTGTAGATAAATTAACATAGCTTGTTAATTATTGTTTTACAATGTTATTATATTTATACTTAAAATGATGGCGGATCTTGTTGACACTACGAAATTATACGTTCATGGTCGGAAACTGTCAAGATTCGCGCCAACCACCATATAGGTCGCCATGGACGTATAATGGTATGTTATCATTAGACACAATAGTAATAAAGCATTATCGAAAAATATACGAAATGAGTTGCTTCGCTAAACATTACGAGTGTCTCAGTCGAGGCATTCGAGGCGTCGGGGAACAAGTAAACCGCAGGCGGGCATCTTATCGCTGTTGGAAACCCAGAGATGAGTCATTCCTGAACCAAAACGCTTGCAGGCATTAAAAACTCATGAGCGTTAAGGACGGCGATAGTGGGTCTGAATCATTCCAGCCGCATTTCCTAATGTTTGTGATCTTTTCTTTTCCGAGAAAAGATTATTTTAATTAAAACAGTCTTTTTGGCATTCTACCCGGCATGCAGTCTTCAACAAACAACAAAAACTATTTTTGTTCTGTATTTTGATGGAAAGATTAAAGTTTGAAAACTTAAGATAATGAGATCATGACAAAATGCGTTGTACTGTCATCTTTTTAGCGTTTTGTTTTAATATAAGTTCGCGGGATGTGAACCTAACAGTCCACTCTAACTGCATGGTTAGTTAAGAATAGCGCAGCTATGTATTATTAATTAGTTATTTGGGCATTTTTTGTAATTTAAAGTCAAAGCATTAAAGATCGAAATTCAAACACTCAGTTAATCACACAATCACTTATTTGATAATTGTAAGATAATAGGGGTTAAAAAGAATCGTGTTATAAAGTTACCAACAATCGTGGTCAGAGACTATTTCTACGAATGTATCGACAATCGACTTGACTATTGCATCTCTTTCGTTCACTGCCATCGGTCGTAGGAAAAGAGATGACGCAAACATTTAAGTCGACTTTCGAGTCGATAACACCGACATGGCTTGAACTTAAGGTCTGTAGCATACTATAATAGCTACTATTCTATTAAGTTGAATATAAGGATCATGACATACAATATTGAAAAGCTACAGCTAGAAATAATAAAAACAGACGGAGGAGCAGAACTTAAATAATAATATATTTTCGAAACTTTCGTCGTTGTATAATACAAAAAATGTGCGTATTTCGCTTTAAAGAAATACGAATTTTGTATGGGCAGGCTGATCGTTCTGGGCGCGTTCGCATCCCGCCCAACGGCCCGCCAGACGCAGGGCGGGTTCGCACATGGGCTCGTTCGCAAGGACAATTTACGTTTCGTTTGCCTATCCTGCGCTTCATCTCTCTCACACGGCTATCCGAGCACGAATCTATCTCATTCTCACACGAAGCGTCGTTAGCACGACGATAAAAACGAAGCGAAACGAAAATAAACAAGACGCCTTGACGTAAAATGGGTCCTACTTAGAATTAGAGCACTTTCTTCAGGCTTTCAGGAACCTTTTTCATACTGGACTTTTTCCTATTCAAGTCCGCTTTTATCCATTATTTGGTAACATAATCAAATAGATCTTTTCGGACCTCAGTTGAGTGGCATGAGCATGAATAGTGGATACGTCTGAGAATCGTCATATGTCATGATGAGATTTAAATTTAAAACACTACACTTATATTCATCATTATTGATGTGTAAACATTAATTAAAATAGGGTAGAGTGAATTTGGATTTGGTCGTTTTATCAGTGCACTGCCGTCAGTGACACTCGTCGTGAATTCATGAACTTTTACGGTGTGTGCAGATGCTTTTGGATAGGGAGACTGGTATTTCATTACTATCAACTGACAATTATTATTGTAATTAAGCCTAGTCAGCGACATTTTAGCAATGGAAGGGGAAGTTAGTGTTTATTACTAATACAAAATATATATTCATTGGAATATAAATAAACATATAATATAACTAGCTGACCCGGCCACGCGTTGCTGTGGCTAAAGTTTTTGTTATATTACATTATAGTAAACAATCTAAGAGGAACAATAAGAGAACATCAGTCACGGAGTCCACTATGCTTTTTCACACAGATGGTATTTGTAAAAAAATATGGTGATCTCCTTATTTGACTTTCTACTACTATAACCCTTTAGTACAATGAAATTATTTACGAACAAAGACGAAAATGTTGATGTTGGTATACAAATTCACTGGATTGAGATTTGAAGGGGAAGTACGTTGAACACAATTAATTAAAATGTTCTTACACTTGATACTAAGCAGAAATCAATAGGTAAAAAATAAAAATTTATCAGATTTATTATTTCCATTTAATTTTATAACAAATATAAGTATATTACAGTATAATACAGTAAATAACATGTGACGCTTAAACTCATGAATGAGGTAGGCAAGGCAGACAGTCTTAAACTTTTAAACATTAATATCTTTTTTTTGAATTATAAATACTTTCAATTTCAATTTAATTTAACACCAATCGGTGCACAATGTTTTTGGTTAACCTGTCTTTAGCTAACACAAATAGATTCGACGGTTTCCCAACACGTGAACACGCAACATATAGTTGCCCATGAGAAAAACATGGATTTTCCAAATCTAAACCACAAATGGACATTGTTTGACCTTGAGATTTATTTATAGACATGGCGAAAGCTAAACGAATTGGAAACTGTAGCCTTCTGAAGGGTATGGTAGAATCTGATGGTATCATCGGAATACGTGGCAGCAGGACCACTTTTCCTTTAAACTTCCCAGCCAAAATGGTTGCTTCAAGAATGTTTCCGGTGATCTTTTTGATGACCAAACGCATACCGTTACATAATTGAGGTGGATTCAAATTACGGAGGAGAATAATAGGGGAACCAATCTTTAATCGAAGATTATGTGGTGGCATTCCAGGGATATCTAATGAATTTAAAAATTCAATCGGAAAATTTACACTTTCATTTTCATCAACAACAGTATCGATTGATTTAAAAGACATCAGATCGCCTGGTAACAACTGTTGTATCTGGAAGTTAATTTCGTCAACATCAACGTTTTTGGCTGCCAAAATCGCCCGTTGACTAAGCCATTCATGATTCAAATAATTATTCTGTATATCCGGGAAAATACTCTGAATCAATTCAGTTTTATCCTGAACAACAGTGCAAAAATTGTCTGGTAGTTTAATGCATTGCGTATTTGGTTGCAGTTTTATTTTACCGTTCCCAATATCTAGTAGTTGTTCGGAAAATATTAGTGCTGATGGATCATTTTGCAATTGTACTCGCATATTTATGGTCAATCGAAGTGTTTCAACACTTCGCCATAAGAATGATTGTTTCAAACATGCATTAATCTCATCCGCGAAAGTAGAGCGAGGTATAACCGGTAAGGTCTGCCGGAAGTCACCAGACAAAAGTAAGATAGCACCACCGAAAAGTTTATTATTGCTGTTTAAATCTTGCATAGTTCTGTTTAATGCTTCAAGTGAATATTTGTGTGCCATTGTGCACTCATCCCAAATTATTATAGAACTCTTCCGCAACACTGCAGCTATTCCACTATTCTTTTTGATGTTACACATTGCATCTGGTTTATTATGAACGTCCAATGGCAGCTTGAATGTTGAATGTGCTGTTCGCCCACCATCCAGTAAAGTAGCCGCAATGCCTGACGATGCTAATGTTAATGCGATTTTTTGTTGCGACCGTATTTTGGCAAGAATCAACGATATTAAAAATGTCTTACCGGTTCCACCGGGTGCATCCAAGAAAAAAAAACCGCCTTGTTCAGCAGCAACAGCCAGCATAATCCGATCATAAATAATTTTTTGTTCTGCTGTCAGTAATGGTTCACTGTTCATGATAATTGTTGCTAAACTTCCATGGTCATATTGATTTTCTCGTTGTAAATCGGTATTGACTAAGTCGGTGGCTGGACGATTAGGTGATGGCATACCATAATGATTAAATGGTAAATTTGAACTAAGAACACATAAATCCTCGATCAAGACCAATGCTTCATTGTACATCTCTGGTGTATAATCTATGTTTTGGCATTGATTTGTTTGTCTAATTCGGTGCAAGATGTCTTCTGTCATACAATTTTTATATTTTTCCCACAAAGTTTGTGCTTGCGAGGGATAACATGTCGCCAAAATAATTGCAAACAACTGACGAATGTTATTCGGTGTTGATGTCAACGCAGCATCAGCAAGCGTTAAGTCCCAATGGTTATCGTCTTCTAGCAATTGCAGTTCACGACATGCATCCTGGTATGTATTGAATACTCGACCATTAGCTGTTCGTAAAAATTCAAAAGACGTTGGTCCGGGAACATTCACCAATAACAAACGTAAATAGAAGCACTCACGTTGCTTTGGATGTACCGTGTAAAGTCTCCCCAATGTCTTAGCTTTGAATATGCCTGTAATGGAAGGATGTGGTTTTCCTTGTTTCCGTGGCTCCCATTTTTTACTGGATTTGTTCCATGTGAAATAACGTGGAACATCACCATACACCAATGTCTTCGCGAATTGGCCAAAAACATCAGGTTTTTGACACAATGTAAAAAATTCAGTTAGAGTCGTTTTCGGAGCTTCGAACGCTCTTTGGAGAACATTTTCTTCAGTGAAGTATACACGTTGACCGTTTTCAAGATGTATTGCCAGATGTTGGACAGCAGGATCTCTTTCGTGGATGGGAAAGCTGAGAATATGCCAAATAGCTTCATTGCTGCTAATGTATCTGCCCATTTGGTATCGTGCTATTTCGTCATTTTTATTTATGTTTTTTACTTCAAATATGGCCAAATCACTGCCTTTGTTTACATATTTACAAATATACTTAATTGATTTAACAGAACTGCAAAGCTCAACATTGATATGAGCTTTGTAAGTTTTTGAAAGTAGTGGTGAGTATGGTACCACCCACTGATTATCAAACTCAACTTGATTTGGAAAGTTCGGCAGTCGCATTGTAAATGTGTGGCCACCATTCTCAGTACTTCTGCGGCGATACATTGGATAACCATCAATATCCGTGATCGTGTCATTCGTATGCGGCTTTGGGAAGTTTTTTTTACATTTTCCATTTTCCATGCACGGTGACGTCATATTGAAAACACCGCATGGCCCATGGATCATGTGTTTGGTGACAATATCAAATAATTCTTGATCAATTAATGGGTCTGGAATTTCGGCTGAAATTATTTGATCGATTTCTTCAGGACGGATTCTATCTTTAAGCCAAACCAAAATGTGGGCATGAGGCAAACCTCGCTTTTGCCACTCTATCGTATACAGCCAACAACGTGTGATACCAAAAATTGTATATTTAACAATAAAATCAATTAAGGATTTCAATTTTTGTTTAAACACACGTGCAGTTAAATCATGACGATGAATGGCTTGTTGTCCTGGCAATAGTAAAGTTTGTATCTCTTCCCAATTCGGATTACATGTGAATGTAATAAATAAATCCGGTCGGCCGTAATGACGTACGTAAGTCATCGCATCTTGTATGCATGCATGTTCCGTGCCGTTCCGTATCGACATCTGTCAGTTTTATGACTGAATCTACCAGCATGTTCACCTAATGGTACTTTGTCGGCTTTTATGACGATTTGATAATTGTCATTTTGCAGTCGTGGCGAAACTCTTTTGATCAATTGAATTAGTTGATTGTGATCTTCTAAAAAATTTTCCAATAATATCACAATTGCTCTTTCCTCTGCTTGTTCAATAAAATTATACTGGCACCGAGTCGTCACGCGCTCTTCACAATCGCCCATAAAATAAAAAGGTATCGACATCTGTCAGTTTTATGACTGCCAAATAATAACGGACAAAAAATTAGCGATAAATTAAAATTGCGACTATAATTTGAGATTTAAACTATCCTATCTCTCAAGTGCACATCGAACTGCACATGGTGTTCAAATTTTATTATTAGTCCATTATTTTATTATTAGTCCATTGAGGACAAACATTGTGACACGAGATTTATATATATTAAGACTAGCTGACCCGGCCACGCGTTGCTGTGGCTAAAGTTTTTGTTATATTACATTATAGTAAACAATCTAAGAGGAACAATAAGAGAACATCAGTCACGGAGTCCACTATGCTTTTTCACACAGATGGTATTTGTAAAAAAATATGGTGATCTCCTTATTTGACTTTCTACTACTATAACCCTTTAGTACAATGAAATTATTTACGAACAAAGACGAAAATGTTGATGTTGGTATACAAATTCACTGGATTGAGATTTGAAGGGGAAGTACGTTGAACACAATTAATTAAAATGTTCTTACACTTGATACTAAGCAGAAATCAATAGGTAAAAAATAAAAATTTATCAGATTTATTATTTCCATTTAATTTTATAACAAATATAAGTATATTACAGTATAATACAGTAAATAACATGTGACGCTTAAACTCATGAATGAGGTAGGCAAGGCAGACAGTCTTAAACTTTTAAACATTAATATCTTTTTTTTGAATTATAAATACTTTCAATTTCAATTTAATTTAACACCAATCGGTGCACAATGTTTTTGGTTAACCTGTCTTTAGCTAACACAAATAGATTCGACGGTTTCCCAACACGTGAACACGCAACATATAGTTGCCCATGAGAAAAACATGGATTTTCCAAATCTAAACCACAAATGGACATTGTTTGACCTTGAGATTTATTTATAGACATGGCGAAAGCTAAACGAATTGGAAACTGTAGCCTTCTGAAGGGTATGGTAGAATCTGATGGTATCATCGGAATACGTGGCAGCAGGACCACTTTTCCTTTAAACTTCCCAGCCAAAATGGTTGCTTCAAGAATGTTTCCGGTGATCTTTTTGATGACCAAACGCATACCGTTACATAATTGAGGTGGATTCAAATTACGGAGGAGAATAATAGGGGAACCAATCTTTAATCGAAGATTATGTGGTGGCATTCCAGGGATATCTAATGAATTTAAAAATTCAATCGGAAAATTTACACTTTCATTTTCATCAACAACAGTATCGATTGATTTAAAAGACATCAGATCGCCTGGTAACAACTGTTGTATCTGGAAGTTAATTTCGTCAACATCAACGTTTTTGGCTGCCAAAATCGCCCGTTGACTAAGCCATTCATGATTCAAATAATTATTCTGTATATCCGGGAAAATACTCTGAATCAATTCAGTTTTATCCTGAACAACAGTGCAAAAATTGTCTGGTAGTTTAATGCATTGCGTATTTGGTTGCAGTTTTATTTTACCGTTCCCAATATCTAGTAGTTGTTCGGAAAATATTAGTGCTGATGGATCATTTTGCAATTGTACTCGCATATTTATGGTCAATCGAAGTGTTTCAACACTTCGCCATAAGAATGATTGTTTCAAACATGCATTAATCTCATCCGCGAAAGTAGAGCGAGGTATAACCGGTAAGGTCTGCCGGAAGTCACCAGACAAAAGTAAGATAGCACCACCGAAAAGTTTATTATTGCTGTTTAAATCTTGCATAGTTCTGTTTAATGCTTCAAGTGAATATTTGTGTGCCATTGTGCACTCATCCCAAATTATTATAGAACTCTTCCGCAACACTGCAGCTATTCCACTATTCTTTTTGATGTTACACATTGCATCTGGTTTATTATGAACGTCCAATGGCAGCTTGAATGTTGAATGTGCTGTTCGCCCACCATCCAGTAAAGTAGCCGCAATGCCTGACGATGCTAATGTTAATGCGATTTTTTGTTGCGACCGTATTTTGGCAAGAATCAACGATATTAAAAATGTCTTACCGGTTCCACCGGGTGCATCCAAGAAAAAAAAACCGCCTTGTTCAGCAGCAACAGCCAGCATAATCCGATCATAAATAATTTTTTGTTCTGCTGTCAGTAATGGTTCACTGTTCATGATAATTGTTGCTAAACTTCCATGGTCATATTGATTTTCTCGTTGTAAATCGGTATTGACTAAGTCGGTGGCTGGACGATTAGGTGATGGCATACCATAATGATTAAATGGTAAATTTGAACTAAGAACACATAAATCCTCGATCAAGACCAATGCTTCATTGTACATCTCTGGTGTATAATCTATGTTTTGGCATTGATTTGTTTGTCTAATTCGGTGCAAGATGTCTTCTGTCATACAATTTTTATATTTTTCCCACAAAGTTTGTGCTTGCGAGGGATAACATGTCGCCAAAATAATTGCAAACAACTGACGAATGTTATTCGGTGTTGATGTCAACGCAGCATCAGCAAGCGTTAAGTCCCAATGGTTATCGTCTTCTAGCAATTGCAGTTCACGACATGCATCCTGGTATGTATTGAATACTCGACCATTAGCTGTTCGTAAAAATTCAAAAGACGTTGGTCCGGGAACATTCACCAATAACAAACGTAAATAGAAGCACTCACGTTGCTTTGGATGTACCGTGTAAAGTCTCCCCAATGTCTTAGCTTTGAATATGCCTGTAATGGAAGGATGTGGTTTTCCTTGTTTCCGTGGCTCCCATTTTTTACTGGATTTGTTCCATGTGAAATAACGTGGAACATCACCATACACCAATGTCTTCGCGAATTGGCCAAAAACATCAGGTTTTTGACACAATGTAAAAAATTCAGTTAGAGTCGTTTTCGGAGCTTCGAACGCTCTTTGGAGAACATTTTCTTCAGTGAAGTATACACGTTGACCGTTTTCAAGATGTATTGCCAGATGTTGGACAGCAGGATCTCTTTCGTGGATGGGAAAGCTGAGAATATGCCAAATAGCTTCATTGCTGCTAATGTATCTGCCCATTTGGTATCGTGCTATTTCGTCATTTTTATTTATGTTTTTTACTTCAAATATGGCCAAATCACTGCCTTTGTTTACATATTTACAAATATACTTAATTGATTTAACAGAACTGCAAAGCTCAACATTGATATGAGCTTTGTAAGTTTTTGAAAGTAGTGGTGAGTATGGTACCACCCACTGATTATCAAACTCAACTTGATTTGGAAAGTTCGGCAGTCGCATTGTAAATGTGTGGCCACCATTCTCAGTACTTCTGCGGCGATACATTGGATAACCATCAATATCCGTGATCGTGTCATTCGTATGCGGCTTTGGGAAGTTTTTTTTACATTTTCCATTTTCCATGCACGGTGACGTCATGTTGAAAACACCGCATGGCCCATGGATCATGTGTTTGGTGACAATATCAAATAATTCTTGATCAATTAATGGGTCTGGAATTTCGGCTGAAATTATTTGATCGATTTCTTCAGGACGGATTCTATCTTTAAGCCAAACCAAAATGTGGGCATGAGGCAAACCTCGCTTTTGCCACTCTATCGTATACAGCCAACAACGTGTGATACCAAAAATTGTATATTTAACAATAAAATCAATTAAGGATTTCAATTTTTGTTTAAACACACGTGCAGTTAAATCATGACGATGAATGGCTTGTTGTCCTGGCAATAGTAAAGTTTGTATCTCTTCCCAATTCGGATTACATGTGAATGTAATAAATAAATCCGGTCGGCCGTAATGACGTACGTAAGTCATCGCATCTTGTATGTATTCCTGCATGTTCCGTGGACTGCCGATGTAGCTTGAAGGTAAAATGAAAGCATTACCGATGTCATTGGGATTTAAATTTCCATCGATGTTTCCAGCAACAGCATCTCGTAAGTGAATATATTATTCCGATCGTAGTTTTGACGTTTGCGTTTTGACGTTTGCCGCTCGCGTTGTTGAGGTTAGATTTTTTCGGTGGCATTTGACTGAAAATAATAATTTTCTTGTTCTTATGATATTCTCTTGAAGACGTTCGTTACACTGTTCTTGAGATTCTTGTGCATGACCTGCTGTCCTGATTCTTTGAGCTGGATTTCTTGATTCAATTTGTTCTGCCAACTGATGGGCTCTTTTAATACGTTTGCGTCGAATAACTGTCACTGTCAAATAATAACAGACATTAGCGCCATCAACCCAGTCGAAAGGTATCGACATCTGTCAGTTTTATGACTGCCAAATAATAACAGACAAATAATTAGCGATAAATTAAAATTGCGACTATAATTTGAGATTTATACTATCCTATCTCTCAAGTGCACATCGAACTGCACATGGTGTTCAAATTTTATTATAATCGGTTAAGTGGTTCAGCCGTCCATTGAGGACAAACATTGTGACACGAGATTTATATATATTAAGATTAGGGAGACTCATACGATTAGTAAGCAATAAAAAATTAAATTAAAATTCAACACAGGATTTCAAAATGACTGGGTGACTTGTCGCCGATCAAGTATCAATACAAGCAACTGTTGATACAAAATACAAAAAAATACAATAAAAATTATTATTATTATCATAGTTTAAATACCAATAAGTATCATTTCTATGTTGAAATGATACTTAACTAACACGAAATATAAACAAAGATAAGAAAGAGAAAAGTGTTTTGGGAACGTCGTCCATTTTCTTCCGTGTTTTCTGACCATACTATAGTAGGTCAGAAAACAGGCTAGAAACATTGTAGGTACACGTAACAGTCGTCGAAGCGCCCGCGCCGGTAGTTTCGTGAAAATATACTCGTACTTAAAAGACGCCTCGAGTAACAAAGCAAACGTCGGCCGCTGGCTCTCTAATTGAGTGCTAACAGTTGTATTTAGGCAACGGTGTTTTTAACTCACCGCTTTACGCTAACCTAGCCTAGCTAGCTAGGTAGGTACATCGACCAAACCTACGCAGGGCCTCGCCTCGCCTCGCCTTGCCTCGCCTTGCCTACGCGTTTCAACATGATATTTATTAGAAAGCGCCTTAATAGTGATACCGCGCTTTTGTAGGTAAAAGCGAAATGTTTTTCTCGCTGGGTTTCATGAATTGTACAGCAAGACGTTTTAGTTTTATATTGTGAAAAATATCGTTTTACTTAAAGTTCGGAAATTAAGTGCAGGCTCTTCTGATGCTATTACAGACAATGTTTTCCTACTGCGATGCTGTTTTAGGCTTTTTACGGATACACAGATTAAGATAAGATAATTTATTTTCCGAAACATACAAAAATATACATAGCAATATAAAAATATACACGATGAAGATAACAAAATGATTGAAGATAGGAAATTAACAAGTAAAATTTCTGAAAAGAAAATAAAACAAATTTAATTTAACAGACGCATCTTGAACGCATTTTAGTATGAAAATTTTATAACTTACAATTTGGAGATGGTTTTAAAAACAGCTCTATTTCGTGCCCGATCTGAACGGTCCTATATTTTAGTTTATTATTAATTTAGAGCGATTAAATCTTAAGGTTAAATTTTGAAAAACCGTGTGACTTTTATTTTAACTAAATTTATTTACTTAGGTTCAAAAAACCCTCACATTAAATATATTCATCTGCTATTTTACATATATATTTTTTTTTACCAGCTATACCGTGTGTAGTCTTTAAATTGTAAATATGTGTGCATTTGAGTGTAAGTATGTGATAATACGCAAGTTCCTATTATTCCTAAGTTATATTCCTAAGTTATTTGACATAGCAGTTTTTGAAGGCAAATATTGCTTTCGTGGGCCTTTCATCTAACCCTCACATAGGCCAGTCACGTGACTTTATTTTAGGACTTTGTCACTTTAATTCACTGCAGTCGACTGAGCGTGCATTACAAATCCATTACTGCGAAATATTTATTGTTTCTAATACCTATCCATCGGTATTTGCGTTCTAAATATTAAGTTATACACAACACCTATCAGGAGATGCATATTAGTTTGTACTCAACGCGATTAAATGAGATGTGTTTTTTAGATTCTATGAGAAGATTCTATCCCCGTCCTTTGGCCGTCTGTTGCAACTTTCAACTCGATAAGTACAAACGCGAAAGAGTTGAATTTTTGTTTGTAGATTGATACCCAAGAAAAACAACCATGGCCGTCACATTAAAATCTGGTCAAATAATATTGATGTAATAAAGTCAACATTTTTTTTAGTATGAAACTGACATATGATAATGAAACGCTAATCATTGAGGCGCGATCATATTCGAATTTCAAACATATGACAGCGCTGCTATTGGAAGATTTTATTTATTACTGGCTATATAGAATTAATATATTATACTAATCTATGAGCGCAAATAGAAATATGTAAGAGAATGTTCAGTGCCACGTTAAAAATATTATAAATTAAAATAAGATGTCCGTGTTTGTTTACAGAAATTGTACCATTACCAGTGATGCCAGTGCATTATGAAGATAATAGACATCTTACAATCGTTGAATACGCAAGTCTTTTGAAAAGTAGTACAGTAATACCGCGGCGTGAAAGCGAGCAAACTATTTCTATTTGTATTAATTTTCTTACAGCTGAGGGGTTTTTTTACAGGTCAGTATTTTTTGACAATATTTTAGTTAATTTAGTTATTATTTATGACATTTTTTATTTTTTAAAAACAAATTAACGAAAATGTAACACGGCGGTAAATGGGAAAAAAATTAAAGGTTTGCCTACTCAATTTATAAATTGTTTACTCTGTGAAATATGGGCACACCTTTGGCAAATGTAACACGTCACTGCGAAAAAGAGACATCCGCTCACTGAGTTACTATTCTATCTGCAAAACATCGGAAACTTAAAATGAATGTTTTGTGTAGCACAAAAATATGTCAGCACAGGTGGATTGTTTATAGCGCGATGCGTCCGCGTGAACGATTGTGGATATTAACCGGCCCAGAATGAATATTGTATACGAGTAACTGCGACAAACCGCGTTCATATAAAGTATCACGTTTATCATTTTATTTAAGCTATATCGGACGGTTAAGCGGACATATACGGCTTATAAGACCAAGTTCATGAAAACTATGTTGATTCGTTTGATTAATAAGTATGGCCTTACACACATTTTACAATAGTGTATAGTCGAAAAACTATAAGCTGACCGTTTCTCAAATTAGGATCGAGGTGTGAAATTTGAAACCTATGTGGATTGCTAAAATGAAATGGGAACAAAAAAGGACTAGATCAATAACAATTATGTTTATTACTTCAATTTTAATTTAATTTAATTTATAAAAAAACAAAATTTTATACTAGATTTTATAGACAGTTTATAAAAAAATATAATATTTTCATAAACAGATGCGAAGTTACTCTCCCCTCATAGTAAAATTGCTTAATACAGCGTGTTCCTTCATCTTTTACATTTAGGGATTACCCTCCCTTAACAACGATTCCCAAACAAGAAATCACATGGCGAGGGGCGTACGAATATTCACACCCTTAAAGTATTGCGTATTACCAAAATACATTTTAACCGTCTGTAATTACGGAAAGTGTGTAATTTATTATTAGTTTGGAATATTTTCCATTAATTATTAACTCCGTATTAAAATTCTGTCTAACCACCATTTATGATGATATTATATCTATTTGTGAAAGGCCCTTTGGGTTTACGTTCTAAATTATTAGTAAAAACTAAACTCTGGCAAGTACGTAAATTGATGGATAAGGCACCAAGTTTATTCAAGAAAAAAAAATCGCCCACTGGAGCCAAATTTCAGCGGCAATTTTTATTTATTAGTAGTGGAAACAAGAATTGGAAAAGGAACGAAGATATAACGTTTTAGCCAAACAAAGATAGGAAGTATACGACTTAAATATGACTATATAAACTTATAGCTCACTATATTCAACGTAACATTACTTAATATTATACCTAACTTAATATCATTAAATATACACCGTGACACACGACGTCGTTCCTAAAAAAAAACCAGCTTACCTATTAATCTTGCGAATTGAAATATTATTTGTGAAGAAGGTTTATCAAAATTCGCCATGGTTTCAGAAAAATGATCTGTGTAGCTGGCAGGGAAGGATAAAAGTGAGTTTTCATCGGCGCGGTTGCGACACATTACGTCGCCCACTATTCTGGGATATTATTTTTTTTATACGAAAAAAAAATGTCATAATTTGGAAAAGTTGTAGAACCAAAATTGTTCAGTTAAAAGTGTAGAAAATCCCAGTAAAAGGATGTACTTACAAAATGTAAGTACATCCTTTTACTCAGGAAATCTGCTCTTTAATTACACATAATTATTCATTTTACCGTTTACCAAAAGTGACAATAGTCAACACTACCGCAAAAATGGCTAAAGCAGTTGCTGACTTCACTCTTGGTTATGTTTAATTTATACCATGACGTAGTTAGATAACGTCAATTTTGGAGCCTGGTTCGAATGCTAAATAATATTATTCGTCAGAATAATATTAATGTTACGGGTATACAAAATTATTGTTATCTTTTATTTATATTACATGCACACATAAAAGTTAAATTTTTATTATCCGAAGTCTAGTTGAAAGTGCAATCTGAAATTGAATCTGCTCTTAAATCGTGGTAGTCTAGTGGCTAAGGTGTTGGATTATTGACCCAAAGGTCGCGGGATCGACACATGGTCATACAATTTTTAATGCTTCATTACCACCATCACCCCTGACTCTAGTACAGGCACATTTGGCCTAGTTGAGTAGGACACAAAATAATTGTATTGACTAGGTCATAGTTATTAATTTTAAAAAAATACCCTTACTATACTTATAGTTACTATAGTTATAGCTACTTATAGTTTTTATTGGGAAATTATGTTTATGTTTTTATGTATATGCATTTTAAAAAAAATAATATTCACATCAAAAACCGATTTGAATAGACAAATAGGACTAAAATCTTTAAAGAGGTATTTACTTTTTAGTTATCTGGGCTACTTAATAGAAATAGGTAGGTATTAGGTACGGAAATCTACCAGTATGTGGGTTAACTAGTAGAGATTGTCTCACGGCAATAACCTCGCTTTTTGTATTGTAATTATGCGTTTCAAATTGATATCATTTTTTATTATTAGCAGTGTAAGAATAGTACAAAAATGGCCAGTTTTATTTCATAAAAGAATGCTTTGGCTTCAAGTGTACACCAAGAAGGTGGAGAAGTGTGTTCAAGTGGGTCCAAGTGTGTGTTCAAGTGTGCCTTACAGAATTATGCTATATTCTTAATAAAAATACTATACGATAACCGTCGATCAATTAACATTATTATTAAAAATAAAAATATTCAGACAAACCAGTGTCGATACCAGGAATTGAAGAAACTCTGAAAACGTAACACCTAATATTTATAATTTTTTTTTCTATAAGTATCGTTTCCATACGATCTGAAGTTAAATTCCTGGTGCGGTAATGTTATTATCTGCATTAGATAATAACACAATAATGTGTTGTATATAGTTCAATAGTTTATTTTCAAAAGTACAATGTTTATTCATATAAAAAACCAAATAAATGTTTCTATTATATTATCACAAAAGGCGAATATTATCAAATATGTAAGAAATAAATTGGGATAAAATTAAAACAAATAATAATCACTGATAATAATAGACTATATCCATTTGTTTTTTTTTATATCACTTTACATTGTTGTATCAGCTTGTAAGATAATATTTTTTTTTTTATATTATGATCATTTTAAAATGAATCTATAGAAGAAAACGTTCTTCAGCGGAATACTAAATATGAGAGGCAAGCAATAAAAAGTTGCAATCCTAGTTCAAGTCGGGACACTCGTACAAGTGGTTGCATTCTAATAGCGGATGCAGCGATCGCGTCCGCGTGCATGCAGGTACGCCGCCGGTCGACGCGCGTGCTTTGAATATGAACCGGCCATCGGACTGTTCCATGATCGAGGTGCCTACGTTTTTTATGTAATAGCTATCGTAACATGCTTGAAAGTTTGATATCCATTATAAAAAATACGAAAACTGTTTCCTATGTCGTTTGTGCATTTAAAGTTTAAGAACAACAGAAAAACAACGTATGACCTGAGTTTCCAGAACAGTGTTCCGCGCAATGTTATACATAAAAACGTTTTTAAAAGTTGTCATCGGTTTTTATGGTTTGGAGAAGTTGGACATTCCACACTATCACAAATTGTATTGAATTTTGTGTAAAAATTTAATAAAAACAGTCTATTACGCATTAGCTAACAGTATAATAACATATGGAATCATTGGATGGAGAGGCGCTCCTCTCTCAACTAGACCCTTTAATCAAAGCACAAAAATCAATATTGAGAGTAATAAATAAAAAGCTTTTCAGGTACCCTAGCGAAGAGTTATTTCGAGATTTTAAATTAATTGATATTCGGCAAATTTATGTTAAAACAATTATTTCTTATTATCATAAACATAAAGAAATGCAATCCGATGTTAATCACCAAACCATAGTGACACGTAGTGACACGTACTTCAATGCAGAAAGTGGTTCCTAAAACTAAAACCAAACTTGCCCAAAGGTATTTTTGTTTTCTGGCCCCTAGGCTATATAATAAAATAAAAGATATCCTGCAAATAATAGCAAATTAATTAATAAAAAGACACTGACTAATTGGTTAATTGATCTTGGTAGAAAGGACACTGAAACTCTGGTCAACTATATTCCTGTGTAATATAATATTGATCTTTTCTATTTCTCAACTTATTATATTTATTAGCTTATTATATATATATTAATAAATATATATGTATATTTTTATGTATTCGTATTACATGTACGTGTATATATATCGATGTTAGTTTCGTAGTTTTTATTTTATATTTACAAAAAAGCTCAGCGCAATTGCATTTAACCAATCTATTAAATAACTATTAAAATTAGCCTACCTTAGTACGGTGTCCAGTTAGGTATGATTCATTATCTAATAAATATGTAATATCAAAAAATCAGTAAATAAATAAATATAAAATGCACGTTTAAAGTAACTAAAATCGCCGATCCAAAGAAAATTTAATAGCATTATAATAAGTTGCTTAAAATAAAACGTGTAAAAAATCACAAAAAAGCACACATCCGGGAATCACACATAAACATTGAAAAAATGAAAAAATAATTTACTTTTTTGTTATGGCGATACTAAAACAATTCTATGGGTTTCGCTTATTTAAATTTCATTAAATTCTAGTGCCGATAAACTAGTAACAGATGGCCTTAGCTCCGATTTGTCAAGAAATTTTATAAACCTTTTTTATATAAATTTTATTTGTACCCTGTTATTTTTTTGTTTTAAGTAAAGTTATTTAAGTAATAATTATTAATAACAGTTATCAACACAATAATTATGAAGACTATAAATAATTTTAATCTATTTATTATAGAACACTGTGAAACATTTTAAAGTATCAATATAACATTCAGATAAAACATATAGCAGAATTTCGACAATTTAAAACGAAAAAGTGCAAAACTCCTTATAAAATGTTTTTTTTTAATTGGTATTCAAAACAACTTATAAATACTTCCCCAGCGCGGCAATCACTATAGTATTTAAACTGACTAATTATGGGTATTAATAATGTTAAATTAAATACCAGTTTTAAAATAGTGCTTGGCAAAATTTATACAAAAAGATTAAAAGTTTTTTAATGTACAATCATAGTTACTGTTTTATTACAATTAATAATTTTCTCACAACTTAATTTAGCCGGTTAATAATCAGCAAAACGAAAACGGCACGTTTCATTATCATAGCGGACTAACGGTTTAGTCTAAAATAATATTGCTTAATTATGCTTCTTGGATAATATGTTGCGCTCGCTGACTCTGCTGTACCAATTTGAGTAAATAGGTTAAAAAGACACCTTGGTGTTTACAATGTTATATTTATCGTAAAAACAACAACACAAAATATTACATTTAACTGGATCTGATACACGTAGGTATATAAACAAGTGTTTAGGTAATTAATGTCAAAATATTCGGAAATGCAATAGTTCAGTTAGTAGTACTCAGTATACAAATTAACTATAACAATGCCATTAGTTGAACTATGAAACTACTAAAAATAACTTATAAACGTTTATTCTGAGGTACAATCACTTAATCGCGGCGGTATTTTTTATTAATAATCGCTATAGGGTTTGCGACCCCCGGGAGTATTTATCTCGTTGAAATCCCGGTTACAACTAAATATTTAAAGTAAAGCTTGCGAGACATGGTGAAAGCAACCTTCCCAGTTACCGCTATTTTTAAAAAAGTTTAATCAATTGAGAATTCGTGCAGACGATCAACGTGCATCAACGATGTCATGCAGATGCAATTATATGAAGGCTATAAAACATTTAATTTATAATTTAAAGGTTTCATTTTTCCCACAGGCCTTGCGGATGAACTGTCAAAATAAGAGAGAACATAAGTATATCCCAAAACATAGAACGCGATGTTACTTTGAACTGTAAATTTGTCCTTTCTTAAAAATATACAGTTAAAATGAAATGTTATATATGTAGGAGAGAGAAATATTGATATCTTTGGTATCTTAAAACTCAGGCAGATCCGTTCCATGTGAATTTTAAGTCAATTTGCTTTTTGAGGAGAATCTATCTACGAAAAGTAATACAATAACCTTTAATTTGAAGTTTTCTTGTTCGTACGTGTACACGGACGCAGAGACTAAAGCAAGACTACTAAAGATAGATTAAAGCAAGACACGATAAGAATGACAAAATTGAATGCCAAGAAAGTGCTGCAACCTCTTAGTCCGAAAAAAATATTAGATTGACAGTTTTAGTACGAAAGAAAATTATGAAAAGATATTTGAGAAATGATCGAAGCGTTTTGCCGCCATAGAGGGAATACCAGGCAATTCTTTCTAACATTGGTCCAATGGCGTTCTGTGGCGTGGCATGGGGATGTACCTATTTTGTCACACATAATATGGACTATTGAATATCTAGATAATTTAATTGCATTTTCTTAAATATACGAAACACAAAAAAAAATAAATACACCAATATTATTATTTTATATATTTTTATGTTTCAATTAAAATATGAAAATATTTGCCATGGGTAGGTATATAGATATTATATATCTACTCTCACAGTGTTCGGTCTCACAACAAAATTCCTCAGTGTTCGTGGCAATCAATAAGTCAACATTTCGTGAGACTAAATTTGTTATGAAATAAATGCGAACGATAATATCTCACGCCAGTAAGAGTCTGTTTGCTCTCGGGAATGAACCGATCAATTATGAAAAATAACCTTCAATATTTATTTATTTATTGTTTAAATATATGAGTATATAATAATATTCTAGAAGAAAAATATAAATGTTTACATTTGTGCAAAAATTGTATAATATAACGTAGTATCAAACTTGACCATTTTGACCGATTCAATTCATTTACGTTTAACATGCTTTTTGTTTCTACGAAAAGAGCAAAAAGAGATCTTCATAAGGTATTCCATTCACAAAAACATCGAGGAAGATAAGAATTGAATTAAAATATCATTCATTTCTTATTTCATCTAATAAGATGGTTATATTGACAATATTTTACACTAAAGAGGACAGATGAGAGTTAAAAATGCATTTTTATAAAAACTCAGCGCTGGGTTTAAACCGACATCCTGCATTGAGAGTACAGGACCTCTTTAGAACCTTTATCAAAAAATTAAAAAATTATTCAAAATTTTTCAATATTGTCAAAGATTGTGTCATTTACCTTTTCAGTCGATTTACCACTATTAAACAACAATCATCAAATATAAGTCAAATATATATATATATACAAGAAATCATCTAAATACGGTATTTAAGCATTAATTACGGTATTTCTATCCGAGCGAAAATCTGTCTTCAATTATAAGTAAAATTGGCTCGACTATTGGCTATAATCTTTCCCAACAAGGTGTAGTCATCGAAGAGGCCTTACGTTTGCCCGGTCGGAGCGAATAAAAGCATTCGCAATACCTACCTCAACGCGGTCAAAAAACATAACAAAATTAAGCAAATAAATACGGATAAACTTAACACCGCCGACATTGGTATAGCAGGCAGGACGCCAATCTACATCCAGGAAGCACTGACGCCGAGGCTGCGCTACCTTTACCTACAAATCAGAAAGATAGCTCGCCAAAAGGGCTACTCATTCGTCTGGCTAAAGGATGGCGTAACCCTCACCAAAATGGATAGCGACAGTCGCATTATGACAATCAATCATTCATCGTCTCTTGATAAATTATGATGGGTAACTGCTCGTACTAATTGTAACTATAATACTAGTACTGGTCCGCCCACTACTAGTACAAACAGCAATCATTTTTTCATGATGTATACTATAAATATAAACTTTAATATAACATATATTTATGTTATTATGTATGTGTACGTATACATTTATATAGCGCTAGGGTTATCATATACATATACATATTATTTTATTACCATTTATCTACATATGCACCATGTTTTTGCTTTATGTATTACTGTTAATATTTACGGTCTACATCTAGTTATAATTAGAAAAACGATGAAACCATTTTACAGATATTATGTCGAGATATTAACTATTAATTTGTTGTCTGCTACTGAAATCTACCTACTAAAAATAACCTCAAGTATTTTTATAAAGTTATAACTTTAATTAAAATACTATAAAATTTTCCTTACCTTTTTCAGTAAAAGGCGCGGTTAATACAATAACAATATGGACGATCTGGTAAGTTTTGAACTCATCGACACAACGCTGTTAAACTTAAGCTAATGTAAGGCAATATCTGCAAATTATCGATGGTTTCAAAATTCTCATCCTGAACATCAGAAGTATCAATCAAAATTTGATAAACTACTGCTTCTATTATCCACAATTAATTCTGAGTTTGACTTTATAATTTTGAGTGAATATTGGGTAAAATATAATTCTCCAATCCAACGTGTTGATAGCTATGATACATACTTTACAAAATTGAACTATAAACAAAACGATGGCGTAATAATGTTTATAAAAAGAGCCCTTAATGTTGTTGTCAATGAAATTTATATTCAGGACTCCAATTGATTGCAAGTAATTTTCAATGACACGGTAGTTATAATTGGCATATATAGATCACCATCAACATAAAACTTATCTCTATTTTGAGTTCATTTATCGAAAGTCCTCAATACTAACAGAAGTAGACACCTCATTATAGCAGGAGATATCAATATAAATTTATTAAATCATTCCGATAAACAAGCGCATGAATACCTTGCTGAATATGGATTAGTCTCTGTTATCAATAAACCCACCAGGGCGCTTTTTTGATATGACTTCAATACAAATCATATTTGAATTTGCAGGGCCAATTCTTAGGGTTTTTACCAGAATGGTATTGGGACAAATTTAAAAAATAATTGATTTGTAAAGGTATTAAACCTATTTATTATATTTCATTGCATTTTATTATTTATTTTTTGATAAGGCATTGAATATAATAGCAAAATAATTATAGAAGTTTATACATATATTTTAATATTATAAAAAAATACTATGCATCGTATAGTAATTATATAAATACAATACAAACAATTTAATATTTAAATGAATAATACTTATGTAAGGAGTAAGCGCTAAAGTAAAACGTCTGTCGCGCCGCCAAACTTCCTCGGGCATATAGTGGCACGTTTTCATGGCTAAATTCAATCTGTAAGTCATTAGCGTAGTTTCTATGTAGAGGGTATTACTGTAAACATATGCACGTCTTTACTTATTATTTTCGACTGCCGCGTCGCCCAAAACTACGGCGGCCACGTCACGTCGCTTTCCATTCAGCGCTTTTACTGCGTTCAGCTGGCACATTATTTACCCCAGGGAATGTTCTCAATTGTGGATTTACGTCCTGAATTCTCCTGAAATAGCAATTTTCGCTATCAGAGAGACAATGCGCAGCGACATACAGGAGATCTGTATGTGTCGTCTTATTTAGTATTTACACACTTAAATGGGTGAAATTTATTGCATCCCAGTCCTCAAACACTACATTTATAATTACGTCTTCAAATATTAAATACACATTAATCATTTAAAACAAAGTTTTTGAAATTTTAATCTTCTTAAATACACAGTGATTATTATTTTCTTATCAAAATCGTGGTGATTTATTTGTTAAGGCGAAGCAGGACTATAAAATTGCCAAATTTGTCATTTTAGATTGTATGTTTGAGATAAGTATATTTAGGACTTCAAAAAATATGTTATAATAACCAAATCGCTTCTTTAACATCTCGTTACATTTTTCATTTTGTAATCCTATTTCGAAAAAAACAAAAAAATTAATCACCTCTTAAAAACTTATTTATTAGCGTTGGAGCAAAAACGGTTAAAGATATTAAGTATAAAAATCCTCATAAAGTTACGTTCGATACCGTCTCACATGTTTCGATTCCATCTGATTTACAGTAAAAAAAAAATATATGTTACACAAAAATCCAAAAAAAAGTGACACTGGCAAGCGACTTTATGCCTTACGTGTGCGCGGTCCCGCATTAGATTCGTTCTTATAAACACCGATGTCAAATTACCACAGTCGCTCAATGTCGGAGCGCTTAGGAAGGCTGTATTTGGGTTGCTGCTGCCTTTTACTTTAAGGGAAAAAATAATATCTTGATATCGCCCTTTCCTAAACTATTGATTTTTTTTTTTAAATAAACAACGATTTTTATAATGATAATCAATAATTGGATAAGTTATTAATACCTGTTTGCTCATTACATATAAGTCGCTGAATCCAGGAAATTCGTATGACCACATCCCGCCCGCGACCACATCCTTCCACTTTTCAAATCAGCTCGAATTAATTGCCAATTAGTCGACGAAGTAAGGTTACTGAAGCAGGCGTTAAAATATTTTTAAATCCATTCATAATAGAACTGTATTTTTTACCGCACGGATGTTCTAATAGATATTTATTTATTTATTTATGAAAGTACAAAACAGCGATACAATAAGATAATTCCCTAATACTACATTTACATGGCCAAAAACAATGTACTAAATATGAATATGGTTGAAAAAAACAATTTTTCTATTGTACAGGTGCTATGTATATTGAAAAATATACGTATCAGAATCATATTAGGTACCTATGTCATGACGGTGGCTAACGGATTTGTTTGTCGAAAAATATATACTTAAAAAGAAATAGAAAAAAATAAGAAAAAAATAGAATATTAGAAAAATTAATATGTTTTCATACATATCGTTAAAAAAAAAAAACAATATGTTGTCAGGAAAAGATCAAGCGAAATTTTGTTTAATCGGCACTATATTTTCATATCTTTCTACTAATTAAATAATGGGATATTCTCCAGCATTCCCTTGTATCATGTTATTATCAGTTATTCCTTTATATCTATATTTATTCGTTTTGATACTAACTAACCTTTGGTGAGTTAGTAAAATACAATAAAAACACGATTGTATCTAAGATACTTTTTTTCCATACAATTATTTCATTCTCCCTCCCCTCTTTACGCACCCTTTTAGAAAATTGGAACAGTTTACCCAAAATTGAAATTACCCAAATTTTCTGTGTTAGCTGGTGAAAATTGTCCTATAAATTTTATAATATGTAGAATACCGATGATCTAGGCCCATACAGCTATTTTCCGGGTTTCTCAGTTGTGATAAATTACTTACTTGTAGAGTGCGTAATGAATTATTAAAACTGCCTAACTATTTAGTCAGGTAAAATTCTTATTCACGATCACGGCTTAGCTACCGAATGAAGGAATTAACACTTAGAACGCCACAATGTCCAACATTATCAAAAAAGAGATTTCATCATTCAAAAATCAAAAAAGAGATTTCCAAAGAGATTTCCAATATCATCAATAGTAAAGATAAATAAAACCTAATTGTATTGTATTGTTAGATTGTTATGTTGTTAATGATTAATAGTAACATATAAGTACTTGTTATTGCAATTACATATAGAATATACATACATACTATATTTTTATCACATTCATCATAAATTATTTTTATACATACTAAAACCATACTTAATTAATTACTTTATTTGAACATATACATACAAATCACACACACTCACGACTACCACAAACATCACTCACAAATTACACATAACACATCAAAAAAATCTACTGTATACGTATATAATATTCATAATCTATGTATATTTAAAGAACACTATCAAAATTTTTTTTATGCTAATGTTAATATTGTAAAATGTCCGAAATCCATAATTGGTTTTGTATACTAGTAATAAGTTTTTTTGTAAGGATAAAAATGAATACTGTTGGATTTTTCAATAAAGAATAAATAAAAATAAAATAAAATTATCGTTGTAATTAAAATTGAATGTTTTGCAATCGATTTTGGAACCACGCGCTGCCAACATAGCAATTAACGTTTTGACCGAGTACCGTCACAACGAGTCTCTGAAAACGCATTGTATGGCCCAGAAACACAAACATCTCTACCGCATTTAGATTGTAATCAAAAAAGAGGTAAAACTAAAATAAAAAAAAATATGTCCGCTAATGAATACATTTGAATTTACTACGTGGACTGTTTACTTTGTGGCGTCACATAGAGAGAGTGAGACAGCAAACAAAAGTGGTAATGACTCGCTCTCGTCAGTGGCGTGGTTCGATTGCAATATTAGGATTAAGTAATTTACAAAAAGGACTAAGGAAAAAGGACTCAGGTAACAAAGTTAAATGTCATGATGCTCATATATCATGCATTTTTATAAAACTCAGCGCTGGGTTTAAACCGACATCCTGCGCTCTCAAGTACAGGACCTCTGGAATTTTGTTTTTTTTTAATTTTTTGATAAAGTGCTGGATAGCATAATATTTATAAAGGTTCTAAAGAGGTCCATTAATTAAAAAAATTAAAAAAAAATAACATTTTTCAATATTGTTAAAGATTGTGTCATTTATCTTTTCGGGCGATTTGCCGCTATTAAAAACAATCATCAAATATAAGTCAAATAACTTTACAACTCAATTATACAATTATATAAATAATACGCACACAAATCATGTGCTTTGTAAAAGTGTAAAATTAAAGCACATGATGTGCTTTAATTTTACATTTAAGGATTACTCAGACACAAGCTTACACGACGTCTCTCTTAGAAGATCTAGTACAGGGATAGCTATTAAAAGCCTATCAACACAAAAATAGGTTGGAACGATTTTAAGGAGTGGTCGTATATAAATTATGAAGACTTGAAGAAACTGCTCTATTCGAACGCTGAGAATTCCACAAAGAAAGTAGCACTTTTTTGTGACGATTATTGACAAACAAAATAATATCGGCATAGGAATACATACTTGATATTTCATAATCCCTGTAAAAACCTTTATGGTTCGTTGGGTAATTACATTATCTTATATGCATATCTTCCTTAAACTAATATTTTTAAATAATCGTTATTTTATGTAGTATACTTAAAACCTTACTGAGATGGCGAAATACAATTTGTAAATTACAGTAAAACCTCAATATTCATTAACCTCAATATAAACTATTAAACGATTTGTACGAAATCCAAAAAAGGCCGCAAATTTGTTATGAAAGTACGATAACAATGATAACAGATAGATAACATTCAACACAGATTATTCAGAGATAACTAGATGAGTTTCGCTGATGGTATAAACGACTAGAGAAGAGTTGTGTTTTAAACTAAACACTGTGTGAGTAATAATAATAAAAAATAATATAAATACGAAAATTAAGAAATTATTATAATTCATACAAAAAAAAACGGTCGTCGCGTGAGAAGATAATTTCGGCATATAAGTATGCTACTTAGGCCCAATATAAAAAACCAATGACAAGGCGTCAGACGTTTTTGCACAATCAGACGCGTTTCACCCAATAAGCGAAAATTTGAAATATCTCTTATTCAGACGAAGCGTGCAAAAATGACACCTCGTCAACAGTATATTATTGAAATTGCTCTTAGGAAGGAATATAATAAAATTTGCATAAAATTGTTATTCGTCAAATAGTAAGTCCTTTTTCCCCAAGAAATAGCCCTAAACAGTAAAAAGGTTAGACGTGTATGCATTCCGGAGGATGATTATTTTTAACTTCAAAAAAATGTTATTGTTTAAACCTTAGCACGTGTATCACTCGATAACGTATCACAACTAAAATTAACAGCCAATAAAAGCAATTGGCGTATTAAAGTAGTTTAAGCAGATATGTAGGAGTAGGTATACGTAACAGAACTTTTGATAGTATTTGCCTCTGCCTCTGTCCGGCTTTCAGCCATTCTCGAATCAAAGAAATAAATAAAATCGCAGCGCTCTCATCGGCGCACGCGCCATAAACGACCATTCGTGCAACAGACGGAAACCTTGCCCGGTTTGCTCAGGTCTGGGGGGCGATGAGGTCCTGCCACACCCCTGCAGCACATCTCCTGTCTTTCCAAAAAATGAATCCCAACAGTGTTATCGTGCTAGTCGTGTTTGACGATTTTGGGCAAATATTCGGTACTACAACTGGGTAACTACACAATGTGACAAATTGAGATCCATGCAATAACTAAAACCTAATCATGTCGTTCATCCTAATCAAACTAAGTTGCAATTTATTTGTCTTTATGTGAATGCGATAACTAGAGATATTTAACTAATGAGTTTTTGATAAGTTTAATAAGGTCCTTTAGCAGTATCCTCTACTGAGAAAAAATCCTGTACGCTCTACAAATATCCTGTAGATATGGTGACAGCTGAACGTTTTGTTGCGCTTACAGTTCTATATTTTATAATGCCTTTTAGAGCGACAGCTACTTACACATTGACTTTTACAGTTTTATTTGTTTTAACTAACAACGAACAAATTGTCTTTCAAGTACGAGTATACTTTCTTACCGTTGAGTAAATTTCATAATTAAAGCTATAATAAAAGGTAAGTAAATGGCTTATATGAACTTGCAGTATTGGTCATTTTTAAGATAAATACTTATTAAATAATATATTTTGTAAACTTCCTACCTGAACCTTGGCTAGTAGTACGGTAGACTTGTACATTCAATTACTGTTCGTATATAATTTAATTTTAGAAATTAGTAACGTTAAAATTAGTGCAAAAAGTTAATTGTGTGAGTACACGTGGGAAGTAGCCTTTAAAACTACCTGGATTCTTATTTGACTTCGCGTCGGCAGTAAGAAAAGAGCCGTTGTAACGCAATATTAAAAGTAATATTATTTCAGCGGGAAAAATAATACCTCTAATGTAAAAATTAAAGATTAGGTATATTACTTATATAAAATTTAGATCATGATTAATAAAAAAAAGGGTTTTTTTTTTTTATAATAGTTATAAGAAAAACAATTCATCTTGCAGTTGCTGACCAAAGATTCATCTTCGGCCTACGCGGTAGCTGGTAGGACACGCCACGGCACTATTTTCGTAATTGTTGAAAGTAGTGTTTCGCATAAAACTGATTGTTTATGAAAAATCAATAGAACCACTGGTCCACGCAAAAATATTTTTTTGCCATCTGCAAATAGTATTTATTTTTTCGTGATAATTTAAACATTCCATTAAGTAGTCCAGCACCACTTCAGTGGCATTGATAAAATGTTCCCGCATTGCAGAGATGCAGAGCGCGCTATGATTTGGCTTTGATGAGTATTTTTGTCGAAACATTCAAACAAGAAACCTGCGTACATAGCTGATGCCAATTAGCCTGCAAATACAAGAAGTTGAATATGACATGATGTCCTGGCGCAGCAAATAACTTCGTTTTACTTTTTTATAGCAACTTCACGATAACTTTTTGTTTGCCATAAATTTCAAATGAAACTGTTATCTTCGCGAATACAAAGAGTTTCTTTTGATGACGTTCTTATCTAATTACAAATTCGAATATAATAATTGTATACTTATCCAAGAAATTACTTTTTTAATTGAGATACTTAGTAATATATACAAGGAAGACATTGTTTGCCGAAATTATTTTATATGCGTAAAGGATAGTCATAATTTGAAAACCGACCACTAAGCCCTGTCTGTGAACGGAGACGTGGACAATAATTTAAAAAGCAGAATCAAGTCCTAGGGGCTAGGTCTAACTGATATGAAATAGTGAATTCGATAAGGGTAACGAAATCGATAGCCTAGTGATGTTCGATATTTCAAAAACTATAGCTTTAAATATATTTTTAGCTAAAAAATATAGAGGAAGATTTGTAGGTGTTTGGATTACAGCTCGTTGATAAAATGACAATACGCCCTAGGGATTGCAATCCGATCCAGGTTTTATCTCACACCTTCATTCTGAACAGACTACTTGAATAGATGGGTAATATTGTGATATCAAATTAATCCGATCCGGTCATTGTCCATACGTTGAAGAAGGTATGGTTTGATTTTTAGAGATCCAACCGGTTTGATAATAAAACAAAAATGACTATGATGACACCCTGTAGCTTCTTTTATAGATTGTTTAGTAGTTTTAAATTATTTAAACAGAACCTCAATATCAACTGAACCTGACGTCTTACAGCTAGTCCCTACATGCGTCATTAACGGTATCTTCCCCCTAGACTGCTCACGCCTGTGGTACCAACTTATGATGGGTTGGTTCATTTCCTATCTCCACTTGTGCCAGTGGCACTTTTAACCCATTCAATGTGTGGTTTGGGTGGCTATAGAAGCGACAGGGGGTTATGTTTTAGGTCTGAGTAAATTAAAATAAAAATAACACAATGGTATCATGACATTCTTTTAATTCGTCATAAATTTTAACATCATTTTAGTTTTTTTTTTAACATTTTAGCGCGGCTAGTAATGAAACAACACGGACATTATATTTTAATTTATAATAATTATAATGTGGCCCTAAACATTCTTTTACATGTTTCTATTAGGACACGTAGATGAGTTTGTATTAATTTTAACTGGCCAGTAATAAATAATACGTTCCAACAGCCGTGTTGTCATATATTTGAATTTGATATTGAGCTCTCTATCAATGTTTCGTTAATTAGTACTAAAAAAATGTCAACTATACTTTTTCATATCTATATTGTCTGGTCAGAATGCGGTTTTGGTAAAAATGTAAAAACCGTATCTAGTTTTCCATCATATCTAAATAAATACAGAATTAAAAAAACAACAACAAGGTTATAAATTTATATTTATTCAAATTTGAAAAAAAAATAGGTAAACACAATCAGTCTTTGATATTTGTATTTTTTTTTTAAATATATTCATAAAGTTTGTAGTAATCCAAATAACGTTATATTTTAGAGATATTGTAGATGTCGTAACTGATACATAGTTTTCCAATAATCATTATTTTAGCGGACGTCAGTCATAACTGTCGAAATCTGAAAATCATTTTTTTTTGGTTTTCCGGCCATGGTTTAAACCTGGTACTTTTCAGTACACAACCGCAAAACAAAAATAAATAACTTAATTTATATAAACCAACACTAAGTGGCGTGTATTTACAAATTACTTAAGTACGTTTATGCGAGTATAATGATGCCTTAGCGCGTATTTGTATGTAAGTGAAATGTACGAGTATAAAAAATCTCGGGTCTCTCAAAATCGGGGTCTCAAAATGAATGTGAGCGCGTGAGAAAATCTCAACTTGTATTTTTATAACCTTTTGAAAGTATTTTGTAGGGTATCGCTTTCTACAATCTGTCTTCAATAAAATATAAGTCGGTGATAAAAACCTCATCTGGAATAGAGCAAGTTCTCGCGACCCGAAAAAGACTAATGAATAAAATTACACCGACACTGTATAGTCAAACCTAATTACCCTAATGACCATAACGGCACTAGAGAACGCCATTTTTATGATAATTTAAAGTACAATTTGCCGATTTGTAGCTAATATAAATCGTAACAATTTATCTATTTTCTTCGACCTCGACGCTTCTCTTCTTTGTATGTGTGGCATCTAATCTATCATCCATTGATATTTGTCTATGGAGGTTATAAGCTGTTTTTTTTTTAAAGAAAATGTTTACCAGCGCCATATAAATTATTACATACGGGTATATCCCAAGGAAACTAATTTGAAAACAAGATTTACTGCAGTATGCCATGCACCTGTACCCTAAAAACAAACGCTTCTGAGAAACTTCTGGTTTTCAACATCATAAGGTTAGTAAGCTGTACCCGTAGGCGACAAACAGACCCACTAGTGGCGTGGGGTTAGAAGATGAATTTAACTTGACCCAAAATTATACCTAACCTAAATATGACACCATAAATATTGGAATGGAACGCTTTTGTTTTCCGGTGCTATGGGGTTATTAAATAAATCAATCGACTTCGTAATCGTTATCGTAATCAATCGACTTCACCAAAAATAAAGCTCGCCAACGAAACGAAGCAGAAGCAGAGACGAAGCTTGTATAAAGGTACTTAATCGAGCATCTAAAGGGACCGCCAGCTGCTCTGCTATGCTCTTGTGCCCATTTTGAACCATTCTAAGATAAACTCGGATTGTTTGAAGTTATTTTAACCAGCCATTATTGACAGTTTTAACAATTCCTATCGCAGTGTCCGCTCGACACTATTTTTTTTTTTATAAAACTATCGCAAAAAACATAATGTAATCATACTTAAATCGTATAGATACGAGTGTTACATATATGTTTTTAAAAAAACTAACTTCTGAAGAAACCAATAGTACAGGTTGATACACAGAAAGTATATTTGTTTTCCGGAACGAGGCATATCGAAGAATTAACGCAAATAACGTAGAAGAGAAAAGAATTAAAACACCTTCAGAAGGGAAGTACAAACACAAAAACACTAAGCTATAAGGTATGCAAACCACTAAGTTATGAGGCGTGCGACAGAGTTTAGGCTCTGTAGGCTCATAGGAAGAACACTCTCTACTCTGAGCCATTCACTTCCCAATCGATGAGCTCACGAACTTTTTAAAAGCCGCTGAACTCCCCTGCTATCCCACCAATGTGCATATACTCCTACAAATATATTTTTCTTATTATTGTCGGGACTGTGGTCAGGACAGAGCGGATTTAGACCTCAATATTAGGAGGGGTATTACAATTAGACACATCAGGGAGTCTATGGGGCGAAAGTCCTCCAGTGGCGCTAAGTTTTTACTTAACTTTTAGCAGTTTATTTAAGCCAGAATATTGAAATCAAATAAAAATGTGGTCAATATCAAGGACACACGAACATTTCCATGGTCTGTCTGCAGTTTGACCGAGTCGGCGTCGAATCGACACATCCCACATACGCACATTAAATCATTAAAATTTACATTAAAAATATTAGACATTAAAATCATAAGAACAAATATGTCAAAAATTTTGATAACGATAAGAAATTTAATGTGGCTCAGGTGGGGGTCATGACTCCCCTGAACCCCTCCCCCCTTTGGATCAGCCCTTGGTCCACAAATAATGAAGATGCATGTTCTGCGCAGTGTGCAGGAAGAATTGCCGAATCGTTAGCGTGCGTTTTATTTTAAAATCAAATCGTGAAATAATTAATCAAGTTCTTAGTGGTAACTAAATATTATAAACTGTTTGCACTTTAGTCGGAGATCGTGCGTTATTCGAGTAGACAAGTCAAAGGAGGAAGAGGAGAATCCCGAAGAGGAGAAGAAGAGAGAAGCAGCTAAAGTGGAAGCATCGCTTTTGTGGGCGAGTCAAGTCGACTAGCGACGCGTTTTCTTTTTATTTAACCATTTCAAGTTCGATCGAAAGTCATTTTATTCTGAAATAGAATTTATGACACGATGCCGCCTTACCGGTTTTATGATACGCTAACCAACACAACGATAGCTGCACGTACGTATCATGCATTTAATATGTAGTGGTTAAACTACATTTATAGTTTTGTAGATGAATGCAATTTGGAAGCTACACAATTGAATTCACCAAAAAGATGCTTCCTAAATTTCTCTTATATGATTTCCTAGCCATATTCGATATCCGGATTACTAAGTTTTTGTGCGAATGACTAAAGTCGATTATAAGTCGCACAAATTGTTTTTAATTTTAATTCAAGGAGAGTCGAAATAAGACCCGGTAATTAACTATATAATTTTATTTATTTACACTTTATTACACATAAAAAACAACTTACAAAAGCGGCCATACCATATTCAAATTATGTTAGTTGAGGTCAAAATAAACCACCAGGGATGGTCACTTTTAAGCTAAATAAAAAAAAATATGTACCGGTATTTGTTTGTATTTGTAACAAATACAAACAAATAATACTAATTAAATATGTAAAAAATATATAAGTACCTGAATCGCTTTGATTTCTTAGACAATTGTTTCTAAAAGTATCTATTTAAAGAACACTCCCAAAAAAGATATTTATAATGACAAATTTTCCCAATAAAATATTTCTGAATACTTAACTAGCCTATATAAGTTTTAGGATATATAAGTATATATAAATACTTAACTAGCCTATATAAGAATACTTAACTAGCCTATATAATTAATTTACACGGTTCTACGAATAGTCTTAGCCTACTTCTTTTCTTTCAGACATTTTTATTAATTGTATGTTTTAAATGTTTTCATAATTATGTTGATGATTTTATCAATCTAAATTTGGTTCTAGGGTAAGGTCACCAAAAATTTAAAATTAAAATAAAACCGATTTCAATTTGAGTGTACAATCAAAAATTAAGAAATATTATATTATAAAAGTTATTTTTAGTACAAGAAAAACAGGCAGTAACACAGCATATACAACTAAATTACAAACCACGTGCCGACTTCAACGTTTTACTAACAATCAGAAGTTTTTGTTTTCTTAGATATTCGGTAGTACTTATAGGTAAATTGATAATGTCGACTTTATTTAAATTTTAAATTGTTTCAATAAAAAAATAAAAATCATTCTATTTTTTCACAAACGTTTAACTAAGATATTTTCCATAATATTTCGTTTGGTCATCTTTTATTACATATAAGTACTTAGGCAAGTTCCCATTTTTTAAATATAGTTTTTTTCTACATTTTAACAAATTTTATAAATAAGAACATTAAAGTAATATTAGGTAACATATTATTTAACTTATTTGTAAGATTTGTATATTTATGACAATCAATTAAATATATAATATTATATGTATGTTTTGTAAACATAAAATTAGATACTATCGAGTGCAGTCAACCACTGTTAAATTTGGAAATTAATGTGTTTGTGGACATTATAAAAATAACATTTCGTACTTAAAAATACATGTAATTTTGAGAATAGTAATGTATTTATTAATAAGTCCAAGAAATGAGAAATATTATTTATTTTCGATTTAGTATTTGTGCAGGTTTGTCGTTTTTTGTCTAAGCCCCGCGGACGGCGTTATCAGCGCCCAAACCACTCGTTCCTATGGTATACGGAAATGGTTTTTTCGCCTCGTATTGGTAGATCGTTGCTGCCATAGAGCACCTAACTAGTATGACAGAGGTGGAAAATATTACATCGCAGCGTTGTCAACACGTTAACTTTTTAACGAAAAATAAAAGGCTAAAAAAGGGAAAATACGTCATACTTAATTTCATTTTTATCGCGACGCGTTCAGAATAAGAATTTGGCACTGGATTGAAAAAGTTTTACCTTAAAGGAAAAAAAACAGTGTGTGTATCGTTACGCGCGTTAGAAATAGAACTTCTATAAGGAAGTTGTCATCGACTGCATAATAATTATTCATTAGGGTATATTTCAAAATTTATCTTTATATATTTATCAACCTATATTGGAATCTACAGATAACCAATTATCAATGTGACATCTATCCAAGCATCCTCCCGAGTTTAGTCGAATGAGCGTATCGCATTAGATTCATTCACCGCTAAGAAAAAAATGCGTAAAGTAGAAAAAAAAAAGAATTTATTGTCGCACAGCTTCAAAAGAGATGATTATAATGATATCAAACAAAAAAATAGTTTAGGAGTTTATTTTGTAAAAATATTCATTTATACGGGTACAGGTAAAGGTTGGATACAGCTTGTCCCAGCGATGATGGATCAAAGCGAGCAGAATGGTAGAGGACCTCAATACCTACCCAAATAACCCTCAGTATGCTCAGCGATTTTTGCGGGTTATTCAGTTTTAGATAGATTTATTTCACCTATTGCGATTGGTACCATGCTATTAGTTCCGGAAAACTTCGACACATCCTCTAGAGCCTTAAACCACCCTCAGTTTTAAAGTTTACATCTCTATCTATCTATCATCTATATTTCTTTTTTATGGACATAATAACTGCTGTAATTTTACACCAATCACTTTCAAATTGATACATGAAATTTAAGGTCACAAAATCTCGGTCAAGTTTAGACCAGGGGGCGGGAATGGTGGGGGTTCAAAAAAGTGAAATTTTGCTATAACTTATAATTGTTAAAAGTGTTAAAATTTACGATGAATTGAAAGAATGCCATCATACCATTGTACCTGTTTTTTTATTTGAATCTACTCAACCCATACCAGCTGAAACCACAAACAGGCACGAGGAGTCTGGGGCACGCCTGTAGGATCTAGCTATAAGGCGGGTCTGTTACATAATTTACGCATTAACGTCTGATTACTAAACAATGTATAGAAGCAGTTGATATTATATGATAGCTATAGGGTGTCATAGGCACCCTATAGCTATTTTTATCGGTCCGATATCCTTCTCAGATTTGTCTTATAAGACTGATCTGAGGAAAAAGCGTCGCAGACGGTGTATCTACCCTTATTAGACACTTTACAGTTCTTCACATCTTTTAATTTCATATTTCGCCGGGCTTTTCGCCACTGCTGTATTTATTTAGGATATTATTATTATCCTAGTAAACGTTAAAATATTAACTATATATATTATACGCCCTTGCATATATCAAGGCCTCATCTGAATATGTCGCAATATGCGTTCGATTCTCATCTCATGCAGTTTACGATTTAACTATAGTTTTATGCTGAAAATGGCATTATTAAATAACAACTTGAAAACAAAATGCTTGTCGAACTGTCGCATGCACCCGTCAAAACCGTCGATATGATAACATTATGATTCACAGGATTGATAACGCTAAAAGCATTAACTAAGTAAGTAAGTACTTATAGAGAGGTTTAACTTACACACACAAACAAATTATTTGACTTCGACTATTAAAAAGTAAGTAGTACTTTGAATACTAACATTTAAAAGAATCGCCGATGACATTTCAAACGACAAATTTCGTGTGTACGATATTATGTTGATAGAATCAGAAATTGTATGATTAAAGATATGAGAATGTAGTGTAGTGTAGTGAGAGTGTAGTGCGTAATTTCTGATAGTGATATTGTGCAATTTCTAATAGAATAAAACCTACTAGACACATAAAAATACAACAAAAGAGAAAAATAAGGTATTTTATAACAAACCACAACATGTCAAATAACTTTCACCCTATTAAAATAAACATGATTGTATTTAAGTTCTGACTACGCATCGCATACAAAGTAAATTATATTATTTTTTTTTAAATCTTATTTTATGTTTATATGTTTATGTGATAGTATAAAAGGCGCGGGCGATTTAAAAAAAGTCGAGTGGCACCTGTGCGCCACACTAGCGCATAAATAACACGTTAACATTGACACATCTATGTAACATCTTAAGAATTAATAATGAAAAGTTCGCATTATGCAATTTATAACAAGAATAAGCACAAATTATTTAAAATAATAATCTTAATTTATTTAGACAAGCCTTTTAAGGTTGTACCAAAATAATAAATAGCTTGTTCATATTTTCCTACCTGCTGCCAATGCTCTTCTAAGGATATCTGCGACGGGAAGTATCCAGTATCGTGAACGTCTTGCAACTCTCTGAAGATATTTCCGCTGGGCAGTATATCCATATCGAAAATTTTCGTTCTGCGTGAAACACAAAAAAAAAAGCTAAAACTTAATCACTGTTCAGGTCACAAGTTAAGTGCAAAACACGAGAAAAACTGAAAGCCGGGCTATTGGATTCGACAGAGCGTCACTTTCCACGAGCCTAATCTTAATAAAGTATTTGGTTATTATCTAAATTCTCGTGATCGCACTCACAAATTTTCACAACAAAATAGCCGGTGCGTCAACTTTACTAACAAATCACCAAAGAGCTCTCTAATGCTACAAAAACAATATTAATTAATTATAGTTTTCATTGATGATTTTAAAGCAACTTTAAGTATCGCACTTCGCATGTTCCGAAGAGAAGAGAGCGTCGCGCGACGAGACCACACTCCGAGAAGACTCGCGGGCAATTGAGCAGCGGAGACGGCTACAGTCGCCATCGCCACTGGCTTCGAACCGTTCCGCTGCTGGCGCGACAGCTAAAAGTAGGATCCCCCACTCCGCCTCGCCCTCGCCTGCCCGCGCACGACTGACGTATTATCACCCGGAGTTGCGTACCCACTTTATTTATTTTTAAAGTAGTACTTTTATTTATTCTGTGATAGTAGCTAATAAATCATCAACCTATCTGCATTTGTTTGTCCTATTTGTCTTCACAAATGTTCTTATTTATAATGAATATTATTTTATTTGAATTTATGTTAAATAGAAAACATCAACCTCCAAAAAAAAAACTTGTATAAAAAATAAAACTGACTTCAAAATCAATCTTAATTAAACCAAAAAAAAATAAGTAATATTATAACAAACTTCTTATTATTAGTAAAAAAAAACCGATCCACTAAAACAATGAGGTAAAGTTAACGAAAATGGCGTAACGGGCAGATGAACGAACCAAACTTCAGCGTAACACGTCCTTGGAACTATTTTCTTAATATATAAACAAAAAAAAACTGTTTTAAACTGACTGTTTTTTTAAGACGTATATTCGACGTATATTTGTTTGTTTTTTATGTATGCTCACTCATTATTCTGGATTGGCTTGAACAATTTCGATTTTTTAAGTGAAAACTTTTCTATACGTACGGGTGAGGACGAATTTTTGTAGGTATGAAAAAAAATGTTTGTGCGGGGAAAATGTAATGGATTTGCGTCACCGCCCCGGCACCCCACGTCGATATACTAGGTTGGGTTAGCTCGGAAACTATTGATACGATTTCAAATATTCTTTCGCATTGGCGAAATATTGATTGATTGATTTAGAATGGACCTTCAGGTTGGATATAAGCTTATATTATTCCGTTAAAATAAAAGGAATTTTCGTGGGTACCAATTTTGCAGTAAGTCGACAAAAAAATGATCGAGTGAATGCGTTTCTTAGGGCTGAAATTTCAGTCCTTGCTTAAAGTCGTTTTTAGTTAGGATCAACTTAACTTTTAAGCGTGACCCTAATTGAATTTTGTATTTCAAGTACTTTTTAAGTTTGACTTTGTGAAGAATATGTTTAAGAACTCAATTTAAGTCATGCTTAAAAGTTAAGTTGATCCTAACTAAGAACGACTGAAATTTCGGCCTTAGATTCTTAGCTAAGATGTACTTTAAGTTCGACTTAACGAAAAGTGAGTTAAATACAATGTTCATCGGTTAAGTCTGATTTAAAATTTAGGTTAGTCTTAAGTAGGACATGAAATTTCGGCCCTTACGAACGCTGCCTTAACGGTAAGAGATATATGTAGGCACATAAGTGTCCCGTAAAGTCCAGAGATGCGGAGCGAAGCGACCCATCCCGAGTGCTGCAGCCACCAGTTGTCGCGCGTCGAAGGCATCGGCAAAGATGGGTGCCATAGAATAGGACGGTAGGCTTGAAACCCGCGGCTAAGCTCGGGGTTTTTTTTAAGTTTTTACTTCTGTCGGTAGTCCTCAATGACTATTTTTTTTTTTTGTATGGAGAATTAATCAGTGATAGTCCTATTTTAGTTTCATATCATTTTCATCAAATGCAAAGTAGCCAAAAATCAAAGCACTTATAAGTTTTCCATTCAAAATGTTTTTATGTTTGTATTTACTTTGAGAAATAAAAATTCTGTTCAATATTAATACAATTAGGTACGTTTTTAAAAAAAAAATATACAATTAATAATACATTTATTTTAATTGGCAATCTAATAGCAAATACCACGGTATAAGAAGCAAGCAAGGGGCGACGTCATCAGGTCTGTTAAAAAAATGTTTGACGTTCGGTGTTAAACACTGTTTAATCCATTACCTATTAAAATTGAGATTTGATTCATGATAGTGGCAAATACTTCCCTGGAACTATTTTTAAGAAAAGCGCAAACGTTAATCCGGGCATTATATTCCTTAACATTATTCTGGATATATTTTTCAATCAAAAAATAATGACTAAAACTAATGACTCAAATCTCACCAAAAACATTTCAAATAGGTATAGGTAATATGTAACACTATACGCGCGAACCCTCATTACTGTGTTATTACTGAAGAGAAAATTTTTCTATTTCCAAACTGAATCAGTAGCGATCGTTTAGTATTCTTTAGATTTCATATTGTTGTAAATAAAAATCTCTCCACTTAGAACAAAATTATTAATAGTATATAGCAACTTAATATCAATGCAATTCAATAAAACCTATTATTACACATATTAAAAAAATAAATAAACAGGTTTACGCCTTACATACATAATTTTCTTATACTGGTCGTTTCTAAATTTTGGGCATTTCTTTTAGGAGGTTGATCTAGCTAGATCGACAATCGACCTGTTAAAATTAATACAAACTCATCTATGTGCGCAACACGCAAAAGAATGTTCAGGGCCGCATTAAAATGTTTATAAATTGTATTATTATTATAGTGTTTATTTATTTATTGTGGTTAGCGGAAATTGTACGCTAACAGATAATGGCGTAAAGAAAATATATTTTAAAGTACCTATACGATCCTAGGGTACCCCAACTAATAAACATAAAGATAAAAAAAATATTAGTATAATATATTAACGAATTTAAATAATATAAAATAAAAGAAATTTAAGATAGCGTTGGGATTTTTTTTCTAAAAAAGATCAATATGAGAGAAATCTAAATATATAAAACAAAGTCGAGTTAGTTACGCCGTTAATAACTCAAGAACGGCTGGACCGATTATGATCTTTGATTTGTCAGATTTGTCTCCGCCCCCGAATAAGAGAAAACTATTAATCTTTCATAATAAATAATACTGTTAGATAAAATGATACGATCAGTAACAGGTAGAAATAAAGACAATATAATTATTTGTTTTATTATTATAATAAACGCACAAAGTGATTTAATAAACGCAAATGCTCAGTGTCCACATCGACAAGTATGCAAAGTCCTCCTAATGAGGCCTTACTCGGTTTTACTCTTAACTCCTGCATTGCAGCATCGATGCGATGACTTGGATCTTACACCTTTCCTTTCATATATCGCCACAAAAAAAGACGATTGGGTTGAGATCTGGTAACCAGGCTGGCCCTGCAATTGGACCACCACTTCCTACTATAACCATCTATTAGGAAAGGTTTTTCTTTAAGCCATCTTCTTACTTCTATCCCAAAGTGAGGGGGAGCACCATAATATTGAAAATAAATATGGTCACGATTTCCTAATAGGAAGTCATCCATAAAATCAGGTATGTTGTACCGATTTATTTGAGTCGAGAGAGAGAGAGAGGGAGAGAGGAATAAACCGCCCACTAAATGAAATCAGGGTTACCACCTACGGGCTAATTTCAGGCAGTCGTAGATCTGCCTATACAGATTATTTTAAATCAAGTCAGACACCTAATCCAGAAATCAAAATATGATAAAAGTGTAATTAACATTTAATATAAAACAAATTAAATTAAAAAAGATTAAATTTGTCCACAGGGTTGGGTTGCACAGTGTGTATTTAGAAAAGTAGACTTTAAAGTGTCCATGGCACAAAGGGGTCACGCTAGTCGCCTGAGCGAGAATTTAGGTTAGGTTATAAATTTACTTAGATTATTTATACTACAATGTGGTCTTGAAGAAAGTGAAGATAGTTGGCGGCGTTTAGTATCACTGTTAATAATAATTTTCCACTGATTATGCCAGCTCACAGGTTAATCCCAAATTCCTGTTGTAATCGATTCTGACGTATTAATCTTGGATTTTCGATTATCCAATAATGGGATGGTGGGGATTTAATATTTCAGCTTTGAAACTTTGTAAAATTTGGACTCTTTCTCACACAATAGCAGCAGGGATGAAACAGGAAATCCGCCCGCTGGGTGACATCGGTACCTACGAACCCTGCCTAATATTTATGTTGTGGATTATTGGTATTCAAATTAGAATTATAAGTTTTAATGTAGTTATAAAGCGTACTATCATTGTAAATAAAAGATAAAATATAACATTAAAATAATGAAAATGGGTTTGGCTTACAGTTCGATAGTTTTAATAAAATAATCGATAAAACGCAAATGAACCTCGCAAAGTAATTTCGATGTAAAATTATTGTTATTATGCGAAGGTTAATTTTTTTTTTGCACTCTGACAATAATATCTTAAGATATTTTTGCAATAGCAGGATACATTTACTACAGGTGTATAGTATTTTTTTTAAATTACAAATTGAAGATTTTTCTGCTCGGATTCATAATTGTGTACATAAATCAAATGTTATTTTTTTTGCACTTTGTATCAAGTACTTTTAGTGAAATAATTTTTACCTAAATATTTAGCTATTTATTAACACTACTAGTAAAAAACCATTAACATAGTAACTCCACTTTTGCCGAAATAAAAATACATTCAACTAGGTAGAAAAAAATAAAAACTAAATAAAAATATGAATTCCTCAAAAATCGCCGAGAGTCTCACCATTATGTACTAAACATTCTTTGTAGACTATAACCTCCTCAATCTCTCGTTTTAGTTTGGATGTCGACTTTTCGGACACACTGTCGAGTTATTGACATATGTTGAATTCCGCACTGGGCTCAGTTATAGATTCACATTATTTGTAATGTTCTTGGACGCGGCTGGCGAAGATACTCTTTACGTGTTTGTGGCAAAGGTTGTCAATATACTAAAACATCCGTTTCCTTTTATTCGTGATACGTAAAGTATACTCTAATAATATTGGAACTAGAAGGCCTGTTCGGGCGAGCGCGTTATCTGCGAGTCCCTTCGGACTTGAGCCGTCAAGCCGACTTCTAAGCTAATAACAATGATTTTTGCTCAACAATTTAGACAAGATGTCCGTAAATCTTCCAACTTCATTCAAACCCTCTTGATCTTATGTTGGATTAGATGCAGGTACTTATTTGTCATTTAAGTCGTAAACCAATCGAATTTTTAGAGTTACATGACATCCATTTTTAAATAAAAAAATATAAACAAGACGAGAGTCAAGTTATGGAGAATTCTAAACTGTCAAAACACTACTAATAAACATGAACGCAATGTATCTGATGGCAAGCTTAGCGTCTGTCATGGGAGACCGCAGGCAGGCACTAAGGCCAAAATCGACTGCCTGGTGGCTCGGCTCATACCGCTGTATGAACCCCTGCTTATTGAGCCCAATTGTTCAAATCAGGCCAGTTTAGAATGTTTATCTGCGCTTTTCTTAACACTGTATCTGCCTGCACTGCTTTTCTTTTCTGTAACACGCATTCAATAACATTCGCAAAAAGGCAGCCGGAACTGCGCTTAAAAGCGCTCTCGACAAGACCGATACAATACAATACAAAGAAATATCTAAAATAAATAACAATTTAATAGCTGTCCTCCGCTCCTTTCAATTATTTCAGTGCTCAGCAATGTTTATTGCCTATTAAACCTGCCAATTTTCCTCCACTTTACTGTAAGAATGGAAACATACTTATAGGTAGTTATGTGATATTCGGTGTTGCATGCCATTTATCTCGGTAGCTTATTATTGGAAGAATTTATATATTATTAATTAATGGGCAACACTCGGGACTCCTATATAAATGATATGTAGAGGTTTGGCAAAAATGTTTAATTTAATAAATAGTCAAATGTCATATTTTTCAAATTCGAATAGGTATGTTCACGACCTTCTGATGAGCGCTCTAATGAAATGTCAAGTTTCATTATTCAGTACTAAAAAATCGTCGATTTTAATGTTAAAATCTCTATTATCCGACCAGCTTTCGATGAGATCTAAACGGCTATAGTTGTTTTTTCAAGAGCTTCAATCTGCACTTAAAAATCATCTCTTTCGCATTTGTACTTTTCGAGTTGAAAGATGCAACAGACGGCCAAAGGACAGGGATAGTAGCTTTTCATACATGAATGTATATTTTTTTTATTTTTATTTTTAGAAATCCAACAGTATTAATTTTCATAATTACAAATAGAACTTATTACTAGTATATAAAACCAATTAAGGATTTCTGACATCTTACATATTAACATTAGTATAAGAAATTTAAGGCAGTATTCCCTTCTTAAAATATGTATAGATTATGAATATTAAATATGTATATATAAAGTAGAATTTGTTGATGTAACGTTGCTTATTTGAGGGTGTGTAATGTGTGAGTGATTTATGTGTGTGTATGTTAAAACACAGTAATAAATTACGTATGGTTTTAATATATATAGTTTATTATTGAAGATAATATAAATATAATATGTGTGTCTATTCTATGTAATTGCATATACAAGTACTTATATGTTACAAATAACCATTAACTATTAACAATATAATAATATAATTAGGTTTTATTTGTTTTTACTATTGATGATATTGGAAATTTCTTTTTTAAATGATAATTATTCGGTATATAAGTTTTTGAAATATCACTATTTTTATAAAGGGAGCAGATACGTGATATGGTGCCATTATTCATTGAATTAGTATGATAACAGAGTATATGATATAATAATTCATGCAGGTAATTCTGTAAGATACATTAATAATTATTTTTTGCAATAAATTTGAACACTCTAAAATACAGTTTATAATTATGTATAAAAATGTTAAATCCGCTAATTGTCTGCGATATAAAAGTGATTATAATTTATAAAAACCTGAAGCGGCTTCGAGGCTTTGAAAATCACAATGTGATTTAAAGTTTAAAAATCTAATAAACTTATTCTGAATATTTTGGGTTCTTAATGTAGATATTACATTGACACATAGATGAAGCAAATTCTAAATGAGTACGAACAAAAGAATTATATAATAGTTTTAACAGTCAATAGGCAATGGTTTAATCATTAAATGGTTTGGATACTCTCAAAATAAAACCAAGCATTTTAAAGGATTTATCTACTATATTATTTAGGTGGTTTGCAAAGCTAAGTTTGTTATCTAATATTACGCCTAAGTTGCTAATGTGAAACAGTTTTTATTGGATGTCGTCAAAATTATGTTTACGGTTTATTATGTTTTTATTCTTTGTAAAAGTTATCTGTAAACATTTTTCTACGTTCATTTTAATTTTATTACGGTTACAATAGTCTCTCTCAGTCTTCTTGTAATAATACGCAATCATTTTGAGATTTTATTTCTTTGTAAATTTTAAGATCGTCTGCGTATGATAAAAACATTGAATGTGCACTGCAATGTTGCCAGATGTATAGAAGTTAAAAAAGTTTCTCTGTTTTCAAATGTATCGTGTTGTCATGGTAGAAAAATTGGATTTTTTTTAGAGGACCTGTGGAATGCCACGCGCAGGTCTCCAAGCTTGGGTAAATAAAAAAATGGTTGGAGAGACGTGCGCTTCCCGCCTAAAGCCTTTCGTTGCTTGTTTGCCTTTTGATTTTTTTTTTCCGTATTAAATTTATCTTTAGATAACTGCGACATATTTATATATATATATAAGATAAATGACACAATCTTACAATATTGAAAATTTTTGAATAATTAAAAGATTGTGTCATGTATCTTTTCAGGCGATTTGCCGCTATTAAAAAACAATCATCAAATATAAGTCAAATAACTTTACAACTTAATTATACAATTATATAAATAATACGCACACAAATCATGTGCTTTAATTTTACACTTTTACATTTCCATTATTTTTATTTTTTTCATCAACTTCATACATAAATCACTCATAAAATCACCTCATTTCACCACCATCCTTCATCGTAATCACAAATCCATTATTTCTATATTTTTTGTTAAAATATCATCCTTTCCTTATTTCATCTAATTAGATGGTCACATAATATTTGACAATATTTTACACTAAACAGGTGAGAGTTAAAAATGCATTTTTAAAAAACTCAGCGCTGGGTTTAAACCGACATCCTGCGCTCTCAAGTACAGGACCTCTTTAGAACCTTTATAAATATTTTGCTATCCAGCACTTTATCAAAAAATTAAAAAATTGTCCAAAATTTTTCAATATTGTCAAAGATTGTGTCATTTATCTTTTCAGGCGGTTTGCCGCTATTAAAAAACAATCATCAAATATAATTTAATTAACTTTACAACTCAATTATACAAGTATATTATATAGGATATAAATTAATTTTTAACTTAAATATTGATTATTGATATATTCTAAACAGCTCTTTTGATAGTGAAAGATGACTTCAGTCTTCGAAGACCTTTTGGCTTCAGAGAAGAGGATTATCCTGTATCCATATTAAATTTTGAACATTTTGATAAAAAAAAGCTATATAAACAGCTTCAAGGACAATAATATAAAATATACTTTCCACCAAAGTGCATTTATCTTATTGGCTAAAGTTAGAGTCAATTTCTACGAAATTTCGTATTGATTACATGTAGCAAAATCCGATTTGAGAAGCAAACTGCATAAAAATGTTATAAAAATACAATAGGTAAATCTACCTAAAATGCCTTTCCGCACGCCGAAAGGCGGAGGCAGATTTCACCGGATCAAAGTAATTTGTATCAAACATAGCGCGACCTGCCGCGCGATCCACTCCCCGCGCGGCAGCTCGCGCACCTCAATAGGCCGTACCCTTGCGCAACGATAGTGCGCATGCTGAATCCCTGTTTATACTGTGCTGTAAGGGTTGCTCATATCAAAAATTGTTTTATACAAATATTTTAGGGAAATTATAATTAACATTTTGAATTAGCAAAGAATGCGAAATAAGGTTTAGCGTACCACGAGGTAGTACGCTCGGTCCAGTAGAGTTCTGAAACACTATTCGTAAGAAGAGCAAAGAGATTATAAACTTCTTATGATTCCTTAAGATTAAGTTAATAACTGGTAATATGGATAACAAAGACGCAGAAATGATTGAAAAATCGATAAAAAAATAATAAGAATAGCATAAATAAATTATAAGATAATATTAAGAAGCAAATTATTATAACTAACACAGCTTTTGATAAGATAGTTAATCTTTTTTTTTTTTTTTTTAAATAATTGCTATGACCTAGGTCATATACAATTATTTTGGACCCTACTCAACTAGGCCAAATATGCCTGTACTAGAGTCAGGGGAGATGATGGTAATGAAGCGTTAAAAACGGTATGACCATGTGCGGAATCGAACCTGCGACCTTTGGGCCTATAGCCGAACGCCTTAACCACTAGACTACCACGATCTCAAGCTAATAATCAAACTAATATCACACTAATAATTTCGGCAATACAAACAATTTAATGACTTAGACGATTTGGAAACAATTCTAGCACTTTATAGTGCGTATGTTATTTTAACATAATTACGATAGAAAAGTTATCCCCGAGGAAGTTATCCCATTTCAGGTGTTTCAAGAAAGCATTAATAAAATTCAATTATTAGATAATGAAATATTTCTAAGTGTACGGTTGTAAATGGATTAGGGGGAGCGGACTGTATGGTTTTATGGACGGGAAGGTTCACAGCTGAGAATAAATGCCAATTAACAAGAAACCAAAAAAGACCAACCTTTGCTGTGCCGATGGCCGTCTGTGGTTCGCCTGCCTTAGCCTATTTCCTCACTGCTTCCTTGATGTTTGTGGGTTTCACGAGCTTGGTGAAATGATGATGATGAAGATGTGGCGAGATGTCACGGATTGCAGTACGCGGCGAAAAGGAACGTTATTTGCACGCGCGATCACGGGTTTGCAGAGTCGACGGTACTCGTTTGCATTTCATTTCCAACTGACAGTTACCGACAGCCGTGATAATTGGAAAGGGTTGCCAGTTATAACTGGGGGAATTGGAGAATGGTAATTTTGCAATGTATAATAAACATAAATAATAAACATTTATAGAATAAATATTAATATTGAATTTAAATATTGTATTAAATAGCTTAATTATAGGGTGACGTCGGAACACTAAGTAATGACCATTTTATATTACAAAGTGTATGTAACATTAGGGTATATAAAACATTAAATTCTATTTCATTTGAAGTACCTATGACAGACAGACAGTACTTCCTAACATATCACATTAGCAACAATGGTTCGAGAATAATAATTGCAATACCATACAACCAAACGAATACTTTTGCGACAGAGCTGAAGAGTTAATTGCAACTCAAAAATATGACAAATGTTCAAACGGAAGCACTCAATCATGCATCTAAAGTCATGTTTTATTTGAAGTAAATTATCGCATCACGAGACAAAGTCAACTTGGAAATTAATTGCAAGGAGACAAGGCACTATGAAATAATACAAAATTGCTCAAACACATTATATAAAACAGGAGTTGCCAAAATTATCACACTTTCAAATATGCAAAATGAAAATGAAAAATGGAGTTTGCGAAAACGAAGAAATCGAAGACCACACCACCCTGGCGCATGGCAAGATTAGAATTAACAAAGAAGAAGATGGACTAAGAAAAATTGCCGTCTTTGAAAATATGGTAGCCTCTTCATATATTAGAAATCGATCACCTCAGCAAGAGTGTTTGTCTCTTTTAGAGATAAGGTCAGTTTTTAGAGAGGGAGGAATCAAGACGACTTCTCGATCATGCTCGAGAAGTAGTCTTAATTCAACCCACACCTCAAGTATGAAGCCGCAGTGCAGCACCAGCAGCGATGTAAACATTCCCATGGACCCGACCTCATAGCGAGCCAGTTACGGGACCGATAGGGATAGAGTTAGGCCTTCAGCGCATTATTCTTATGTCACTAGTTCGAGTAAGACGTGTTCTTCGTCTTTGAAAACCACTTTAAATTTTAAAAAATATATATTTTTTATGTTTAATACGTATCAAAGCATAATGCGCGACGCGATATTGAAACACACGTTTGAGGTCACATTGGAACAGAAAAACTGACCAATCCTTCTCTCGATCACAAAAATGAAAATAGACCGATACCTACCTATTATTGTCACTTTCTTATGCTTAGGTACTGAAAATTCTTTATATTTTAGATCTCTAAAAATTTACAAAAAAAAATATCCCATGTACCAAATATTTTACGTGGTGGATCATGCCGAATGCGATGCCTAAGCCGCCTGCAGGGCCTAGCTGCCAACCCGGGGAAAAGCCCGGGATCAAATAGCTAATATTTTATAAATTTGTTTTTTTACTGTATTAACAAAGCATTTAATTGACAGACGATTTTTATATATTTTTTTTAACTGCGCCGTCATTTGATTGGACATCATTTCGGCAGTCGTGCTAATAAAGACCCCACTTATAAAATCATTATAAAACTTTAAGAAAGACATTTTATCACTCAACTTTAAGACTGAACTTTTCAATAAATTTTTAAAATTTTTAGCACGTAAAAACCATAGAAACAATATTTAAAATATCTTCGCAGCAAAACTGTAGTAATAAACCGTTTTACATAGAAACTATTAAGAATGTAAAAATCACAAATAAAGTTTCAATAGTATTTTTTTTATTATTTTTTTTTTTAACACTTTAATTAAATTTGAAGATAGTACTAAGTACCTACTTTATGGTTTTACGACATGGCTTGTAAATATGAAAGTTTCATGGGGTGTGGATCTGCTCCGACTTTAACGTTTAGATGGATCGCTTTTGTGTTTACTAAAAACACAAAACCACAATGTTTCCTAAAAACAGTAAGTTTATTGTATTATTTCTTAGTTTTTTAGTTGAGTTTATTAGATTTATTTTGAGGCCGGTTTTACTTTTTTTTAACAACCAAATATTCTAAATACTGATAGTCTGTTACGGAGAATGTGAAAATTAGCAACTGTGAAGGATTTTCTTTGGAGCCTCGGCCGCTCTGTTGCTAGTGGGCTCTATTGGTCAGAATTGCAACAAATTGAAACCTTGAAGTTATAAGGGTGTATAGCGAATTGAAAACTCTTGAATACCCAAAAGGTTGCAAGTAATCTAAGTAAAAAAAATAGTCGAAAGTGAGTCGGGCTCGCAAAATCAGGGTTCCTTACCAGAACTTTACGAACAAACAGTCGATCGACCGAATTCAAGTAGGTATTTAAACAAATCACTGAGCGCTATAGTGCAATCGGCGCGCGCGCCGACGCGCTCACTCGAACGATGTTATTAGTTTGTTACGCGTACCTAGTTAATAAATGTACGCTAGCTACAAACGTATTTATTTATTTCCGGTCGTTTTATAGAAAAACGTGACTATTGCAATGGGTACCAAGTCATGACTTTTTGACAAATCTCCGCGTTTCACATCCCCTAGTTGTCCAAAGGATCATTAGGGTAAGCTAGTAAGCCGGCTCGCGGGCTCGCGCCCACTTTGAAAAAGTAACATTTTGCTATAAATTTCTTATTATATGTCCGGTCGAAGTCTGGGTATGATGATTGAGAGTGTAGCCATCTTGTTTGAAATCACCGCGCAGCACTTGTGTGATCAGCATTCCTTTGGCGATAGCGTGTAGTTTTGTGAGGAAAGCTTTCTTCATAGCGTCGTCTTGTTTTGCCGGAGTAACATCGCGGTAGCGTTGCGTTATTATTGCAAACAAAACGACTGCTAAGCCATCAGTGTCAAGCCATCATATAGTGATTCTTTTGGTTTTTGTTTTAAGGTATTTTTGGTGTCAGATTTTGTTAACAGTTTATAAGATTGCGAGAATGAATTCGGAAGGCGGTGATATTATTAGAAGGCGTCATTAGGAAGTAAAAATAAAAAAGGTCGGCAATACACTGTTAACTTAATATAATTGTGTTTTTAATGTGTGTCAACAAGACGTCATCGTTACTGAAACGATGTAATACTAATTATTAATAACTAAACTACCAATCCATTACTAACTAGCCTATTTAAACTTATTATATCGTGTTGAGAAGAGAGAAAATGTATGAAATCTTTAGTGTCCGCGAAATCAGTATTCAAACAAAAATGAAAGATGGGGTTACATTTTATCGAAAAAAAAAACCCACAGTGGGGGTCGTAAACGTTTAGTTTTTTTCATGACGTCATCTCTCACCATCATCATCGTCGTCATGGCGTGGGTTTCTGCAGCAGGAAATTGACTAACTAAGGTCTTGGCTTATAATTTCGAAATCAATGGTTTTAGAGAAATAAAATAAAATGATATCGTATTCTGCGATAATTGTTCTGTGCCACCGGCTCCTAATCGTACTAGTGGTCATACAGAAAACTAAGTCATAACTGTTACTTTTAGACTACCCGTACGTATCATGAGAATTTTTCAGATCTTTATCGAAACTGCTATAACTTAATCAAAAAATAATCAAGATACGGGTATAAAATTGGTATCGTACTCTAACCCCGGTCTATCATCTTTTTTATGACTAGAAATAAAAATGATTTATCAATTATTACTGACTACGAATCAGTTATTTTAATCCTATAAATGAGTCAAGACTTAGTTGTGTCGGTTTGCTGATGCATAAACATTTATGATGTCATAAAAAAAAAAACTAAGCGTTTCCGACCCTCCTTCCCCTCCCCCCCCCCCACTGCGGGGTTTTTAGTCATGCTATTTAGCATAGTGTCTGTTATTTTCGTTTGAACACTTATTTTGCGGTCACGTTGTATATATAAACATGAATCATTAGAAGAATTGAAGCATTACAAGTCCGAAACTACTCAGCCGATTTGGCTACTTTATTTTGAATGTTTTTAATAGCTTGAAGATAGTTTTTAAGGAAAAAGAAATTAGAAAAGATGCCCGGAAAATTCGGGAAAAACTGAAAGTGTATTCTACATCGGTAGAATAATCGTCAAAGCCGCTTGCGTAAAATAGGACAGTAGGTACGAAATGGCCCGAAAAGCCTAGATATCGGGGAGCGAAGCGACCTATTCAGAGTGCCGTGGCACGAGATTTCGTGCGCCGAAGGCGGCCTCGAAACCGCTCGCAGAGTCTAGCTGCCAATCTGGTGCCCTTTTTTACAAGATAAATATTTGTATATTGTAGTAATTATTATATTATATGAATTAATATTTTAAATATCATAAAATAAATATACATACGTACGTTGAAAAAAGATTTCGTAGCAATGCTAGGCTACCAGGCTACTAGGCTACTAGGCTACTAGTTTGATATTGCGCTGTCTTTTATCCAAAAGGCGTGATGTTGTCCGAAAGTTCGCCATTACGCTAGGTCCTGCGGAAGGCTTTGATGGCGCAGCAACTCTTGAGTCCCCATGCTACTAGTTTAGAATCCCACCTCATTCGCTCTCCGGGCCTAGTAGGCGAGACAGCCTGATACTACCTTCCATAACAGCTCACTGGCATCTTTTTAAGTAAAACCTCTTTAAAGTAAAATAAATATAATTGAGACACGCTCTAAATTCGGCGACACGCTCGGAATGCAACACGTTCGTTCGGTTAAACTCGGCTGTTTTCATGGAGGTGAAGACCTCATTAGGTTAAACTCGTTACGCCGAGTGTCACGTGGAATTTTGGTTATCTGCCACATTGATTTTCTTCGTATATAAATAAAATAGATTACGGAAACATTGACGAATGTAGATGCCACTGTGGTAATTTTATTTAATATAATATAATATGACAAATTCCATCAACTTCCTCACAGAAGTTTCACGTCTATCGCGCGTGGGGTGACCGCACTATTTTTTTTATTGCTTGGTGGTCCCACCAACACCTCTAATTTAGGGCTTAAAACACGAATGCATAAACACTATATTTTTTTTAATATGAAACTGATACCTACTTATACGCTAGACTTACATAACTACATAATAATTGAAAAACACTTACCGATTGTAACTGATGCCCATTTATGCTCTCGTAAAACATCCATAGCCGTTTAGATCACATCAAAAGCTGGTCAGATAATATAGATAATTTAATATTAACGTCAACGAATTTTTAATATAGAAAAATGATACTTGATATTTCGATAGGGCGCAGCGATATTTGCATCATATGCGAATTTCAAAAATATGACAGCATGGCTGTTGGGACGTATTGTTTATTTGTGGGCACTTATTATATTATAAATGCACTATATGCGAATTTCAAAAATATGACAGCATGGCTGTTGGGACGTATTGTTTATTTGTGGGCACTTATTATATTATAAATGCACTATAGTCTATGATAAATTCATCTATGAGCGCAAATAGAAATATATATGTCCGTTTTATTTATTTATTTGTATATTAATTTATTGTGGTTGCCCAACAGAAATTGTATACAATACAGGTAATGACATAATAAAATATATGTAATAATACAGGTTGAAATAAACAATATTGAAATATTTAACTGAATTAAAATAAGATGAGAAATAAATAGAAAAAAAGATATTAAATTAAAAAAAAACAACAAAAAGAAATTGAAATACCTACACCTACACAAAAACTACGACTATGAGTTATTGAAAAAAGGTCTATTTGGGAGAAGTTAGTATTAAATAAATGTCAAAATTAGTAAATAGAAAGGAGAGGGGTAGAGGTTGTTTCATTACTAACTGCGCATCAAAATTTACAAAGAAAACTGAAATGGTGTTAAAATTTATGACGAATTGAAAGAATGTCATCATACCTATGTTTCTTTTTATTTTAATCCACTCAACCCATCACAAGTTGAGACCACAGACAGGCACGAGGATGCGTGGGGGGAAATTCATTTTATGACACCCGTAGGACTGTAAGACGTCAGGTTCTGGTTAAATAATTAACTACTACTAAACATGTATAGAAGCAGTTTATATTAAATAACACCTACAGCTACAGGTCATTCTTGTTTATTTACATTTTACTCTTGTAGCGAGCGGTTTGATTTCAGCGCTTGGTAATAATATATCAAAGATATAAAATTTTGCCAATAGTTTGAAATAGCTTTTGTCTCTAGAGGGGGGGGGGGGAGGGCAATAGGTGCAATTGCCCCCCTGAGCCACGATGAAAGTACTTAACTTTGACCAATTACAAAGCCTCGTCAAATGAATTGTTTTTCTTCTCGTATAGTTTTAAGATAGAAAAACAGAACATTATTCAAGTAGTTGAAATGACCCAATTGTGTTTTCAAAATACGTTTAAAGAAAATTTCCTCGATAGAAAAAAATCCAACGTTACCTATGAAATTTACTTCCAGATCGTTTTACCGAACACTTAAATTTTGATAAAATTATCAAAATTTACCATTTTAAGGGAATATTATTTCATATTTTTTATTTCATATTAGTATATTTTCGAAACATTCGCCACATTCCATCTGTGATGATTTCCTATGCGACACTTTGACGCTGTTGAATTGTAAACCTTATTCTAGGCGCGCTAGGATTTTTTTAAGGCTATTTTTCGTCGTTTCACCGCCTTAAAGCCAAGTGTAATATATATCTTTGTAGATATTATACTAAAACAAATCGATAGAATGTTTCATCTCGGTAATGTTACCGACTTCAACTGTCCTATTAGAAGATACTAATTAAAGTATTAAAGTAAAGAATACAAGTTATATTTAGATAGGACTATGCAGGTTAGATTTCTCAATGTTTCATACCGAGAAATACCTACTTCGTTACTTCTATGAGGTACTCGTATGAATGATGTAACTATTATGTAGGTACTATGTAAAAGTTATTTCGAAATTGTCTTATCGCAATTGAAATGTAACTTTAAACTAAAAATACTAACTTTAAACATTTAGGAAGCAATGAATTAATATTAATGCTTGAAAGGAATTATTTGAACACGATTAAATACGAGGGTGATGGATTGAAAATATCGTTTCATTTAAGTAACACCCGTACACCGGCACTCTCATCGGGTACCTTCCAAGCCCCAGGAGAATCAGAGAAAGAAACGTTACGACGGAGGGAGAGTTCAAACGATTCAGTACGGATTACTGTCTGTTATCAACAACCCATCTGATACGCTTCATGTCTAGATCACATATTTACCTCGCTGCACCTTGACGTTCTGGAATGACTTGCGATAGTGAAGTATCAGATACCCTTCCAACAATTTTACTTTCACCACAAATCAGCGATAATCACAGAAATAAATGAAGCCAAGTCAATTAGTGTTATAGATCTTAGATTGTTATTTGAAGACCTAAAAATATTTAACTGGAACTCACTATATCGCATTTCTGACATCAACATGAAACCCTGACGAGCAGCAAAGTGCTCGTAAAGAATCCGTTCTGGAACCTCAAAATGGAAATGATTATTTTCTTTACAGGTAGTAAATTCATTCCTTGAATACAGCTGGCTTAAAATACCGTGTTTTGTACCTATCTTGTAAAGGCTTTCTTATTTAAAGAAATAACAAGCCTTATATTCCCCCTATATTGTAAGATTCTCCCGGCAAACGTAATGTTTATATATAGGATAGTGGTCCACTTCTTCGACTCTGACAAGTTCAAAACACTCGTTCAACATACATATAGTACCCGGCAAATACAAAATGAAATGTTGTTTATACCTGCATTTAAAAATGTTTACGGTAAACGAGCGTAGCAATTCATTGTACCATTCTTTTTTAATAATTTGCCAAGATGCTTAATTAAAAGTAATATTAAATACAAAAAAAATAAATATGAAGTTCAAAATATTTGCTATGAAATCGCACAAAAACACTCTCTTTAATTGTTTGTAGTAAATTTGTGTTAATTATTATTTTAAAATGTATTATTAGTATACTTTCTTTTGGTTTGTAATATACTACTAAGATTTAAAAATGTACCTCAATGTATGTGAATATGTATATTGTAAAGGACGTGTAAAATACAGAAAAAATAAGTTGGAAATATTTCACAATTAATAATTTATCTGTATTTTACACATCTGGTTTCCAGCAGATAAGCCTTGGGCTTATCTGGTACATAAAATAAAATAATTGTAAATTTAATGAATAAACTAATAATAATAATATTTTACTAAAAACTAATACTGATTTGTCGATGCGTGTCATGCTATATGGAGCACAGAACTGCCCCAACACTCTTCACTGACCACTGGTTTAAGATTTATTCATTGCTTTTTCTTTTCAAAAACAACTAATCAGTGTACGATAATAGATTTGTTTCAATAAAGTAAAAATGCAAGTTGTTCTCTTTTAATGACTGTCAAACACCGGCCGTGAGCGGTCTCTCACAGCGTTATTGATGATGATTGGAGGGCAGTCAGATGGCTGCTACACTTAGGCCACATCCATCGGGGCCCATTTTGTATACCTCCGTCTGTGACTGAATGAGTGTTTTTTGTGTGTGTCTTGTTACTTAACTCGGTCGACAGTGATGAGAAAAGCGCCATTGAATTTTCTCAGTGGCTAAAAATGACCTGACGGATTCAACGCGCTAGGGGATTTAAACCCGGGACCTCTGATTTTGAACTCTGGATAAGAAGCAGGCACTTATATCACTGCACCACCAGGCTTATACTCGCAGCGTTATTATTATTGAATATTGGCAATTCTGGGGTTTATGGTTTCCTATTGCTGTTAGTCTCTATGAGATAGGATATACAATTCAAAGAAACGAAGTCGACATGCATAGTGAAGTTTGTTTTACGAATTTAGCAGTCAGTTGACGCCATTACGGACTGTCTTTCAGTTGTTGACGTGTGTTTGCTGCCATGTTTGTGATGTTGTTTTAGTGTTTTTATGTAATTATAATCCATTATTTTATGTACATATTATTTAAAAATAGTGTTATATATGTGTTTTCGTGCATCAAAGTGTCAGTGGATTGCAAAAATGGATGTTTTTATTTTACACAATCACGGCGGCGGCGGCCATCATTAGACAAACACAATAAACAAAGGTAATTTATATCTTATTATTCATTTGTATTTATAAGCATTTAGATTAAAGTTATTCCATTCCATATAAAATTTTATTGCGAATCGCATTGGTATACTATATATATATATACTCCAAGATTCTGATGCCTTATCCTGCCTTAATTTGTTATATTTAGAAAACTATGCATAATTTCAATGGAAAAAAAAATAATAAGTAGAAGAATAACTTATAAAGCACACTTAAATAAAAAAAAAATATTTAATATTAAAAAAAAATATTACGGCACCAGTGACGACGTGCCTTTGGTATCTATGGGAATACATTTTTTTTATTTATTTTCTGTTTATGGTAAAACATATATATTACTTGTAAATAGTTTTATATGATGAACATAAATAAAAAATGGGTGTCATCGCTTTAAATTTTCTATTATTGACTATAAAAAATAAAATTACGCTAAAAAAAAAACAAAAATATTAAATGACATTTTTTTTTAAAATTTGGTATAGTTGGTAATAAAACCATATTCTAGAGGATTTCAAAAGCTATTCAAAATAGTGTAGTTTATTGAGATGCCATTTTTTTTTTGACATAGGCCATTTTTTTGAAAATATTTTTTGACAATCGACGGACAGTTTTGTCAACAAAGCTAACGCATCAGACGGGTTAAGTAAAATAGCACTGCTTTGACACTGGTGGTGTGGATAGCAGATTTCAATGCGAAAATGTCATTCGCTCGGTCAAAAGTTTTTTGCCGGGTTTAGCCATTTGCCTACAGACAGATATAACAGCCATTTTTACCATGAACACATTTTGATTTAACTCCCTTCTTGACATAACTTAATTCTATAATTTAATTGTAATTCTAATTGTACAATTCTAGACATTAGGATTTAAATACTTTTTGTAAAATACTCTAATAAGTATTTTACATTAATATGTTAAATATTCTTACACTTAAAGGGTATAATTATGCGAACAATTTTATGTAGGTATGTTTTGTCATATTTGCAATGAGTTGTTTAAACCACAGGCTTACGATATTTGATGCAATAAACTATTATTATTAATAAATACAATGTATAATAGTATAGTATTTTATTTCTTAATTGTAATTATACGCATATAAATAATTATTACAGACAATGAAAATCCAAACTAGATAAAAATGAAACGTAAATTACAGTTATTCACATTAGTAAACATTGCAAACAGTTAAAAAATACTTTTATCACGGTAATACAAAATCCTATGGATAACTACTACTATACATTATATATGTACATAATAGATTATGGTTAACTATACAAACAATGCTGTTTATTTGGTCAGAAACTGGTTGTGATTTATTACTTTTAGTCCTAAATGAGAAAAAACCCTGGGAAGTTAAAATTGTGTTATCTAAAACGAAATAGTCATCAGATTCCCATACACAAAAACCTAAACTCAATTTAATACATATTTTACATTTTTTGAAAGTAAAGTAGACGCACACGGCAGACAATCCTTGTGTAACGGGACGGCCGTTGGTAGACTGGCAGCTCTCGCTTGTTCACCTGAACCTGGGGCTCACCGGAACCAAACTCAAGTGTAAACTTAAAATATTAAGTATAATTGTTTTTAGAATGAAAATTAATTGGCTTTATACATATTGTAAATAAAGTTCGACATTTATTTGAGGCAATGATGTTACCGATATTTTTTTTCCTGGTGTTAATGTCATAATATTGTTTGTTTTAAAATAGGTCACACAATTTATGTAATAACTATACAATGTAATAATAAGTATTTTTTTGGCAATTATTCTTATATTTACATAAGCCATGTTCACATCACAGGATTCTTAAAATATGACTTTAAACTATATTACTATAACATAATTTCTAAAAATTCACCCGAGCTTATTAATACACTCAAAAGGAATTTCAATTAAAACATATTTTCTATAATTATCAATAAAATATATTTTAAGATATAAATTAAATTGAAATGGACCTCCTCTACTCTTTTGGGTACAATATAGTTAGGCGAGAGTGAAACAAAATGAAATGCTGGAACTCCGAGTATTCAACACACAATTCTCGATTTCAACACACAATCGCCCACCTGTTCCAGCAATGTATTCGCCAGTAACAATTCACCAAAAAAGATACTATTAATTAAATTATCATTAAATCTCTGAAATTAAAATGTTGCATAGATAATTTACATTAAAATATACCTTATATTAAAAATGCAAATCCCTTAAAATTCCACCCACAATAAAATGATAACATAATATTGCACAATATATATAAAATAACAAAACAATTTTAAATTTACTGTCAACTAGACTAAAAATAGATTATAATATTTATTAACTACCTTGTAAAATAGGTTATAATGTATCAATCAATTTTGATAAAACAATGTTTTGCTCCTTCATAAAAAAGTAAAATATTTATTTCATAATTCGTTCCTAATTAATTACCATTTACCATGGTCGAAACATAGAGCAATATATTTTTTGTCAATAATTGCTATAGTTAACACTTTTAAATTTGGTAATCTTTACTGAAGCATTATAGTATGTTAAAATGAAATCTTATAAAGTAGTCAGTAACATTGTAAATAATATTTCGATTTTCATTTGAATAGTAATTATACATTAAGCACCCATAACAATAATTAATTTAAAGAATATTGTGATAAAAATAAATGGAGAAGCATTTAATTTTAGGTGAAAATGTAGATCTTTATTTTGCCTTGAAAGTAAATATTAATTTAAAATATCACATTAACAGATCCGACGGTTTAGATGTTAGAGGGACACGAAGGACTAATGCAAATTTCGGTGAAATTTTTAGGCTTCCATAGATTTATCTGTAGAACCGATCAGGCATTACGAGTGTAGAAAAGATGTTACCTTAAGAAAACAAAACTGAAATAATGTAATTAACAAAACATTTAGTTTTGGCAGCTGAAAGAGGGCTTAGCAATAATTTTGTTGTAAAAAATACCATTCTTATTATATAAAACAAGCAAAAGGATTAACTTTAAACATAGGATTTAAAGTGCATTTAGTACGTAAATATTATAAAAAAAATTAAATACAATTCATTATTAAAATAGCATCAGAATTAATACCAAATTGAGGTGATTTAGCGAAAAATATAGTTAATTATGCATAATAAAGCAAAAAATAAAATCTTTGGCATTGAAAATACTTAAACTCTTCATAAAAATCAATAGAAACTAAATTTGACAATGGTAATATTTACAGATGATCATCCTTAAACTGTCTCCTGTGTCGGAATTGATGAAAGGCATAGACTAAACGTCGTTTTTTTTTTTTCATTTTAGTTCGGTTTGACGTTTGTTTGTTTGACATTTGTTTATGTGAAAAGTGCGTTATTTAATTGGAAGTGTTTTTGACGTATTTGGCAGTAAATAATTCGAATTTTATTTACAAAAGCTATGTTAATATAATATTAAATATAAAAAACAAACATTTTCATAGTTTTGTACATATTATTAGCCAATTATAAGAATTATAGCCTAAACTAAAAAATGGGTGTCAGTTAAGCTTGGGATATTCCGTTCGGTTAATGTACTTCGCCGATCGGGCGGTAACGCATGGTCCGCGCGTTTGACATATGGAGCTGAATGTGTTAAGCAAACTGAGTTTATTAACAAAACAAGATCTGTAAATATTATTTTTGTAAAATAGAGTAGTGACTACAAAAGTTTAAACTAAAACTAACATATTTCAATTTTAATATTCCCGTAATCATATTTGTTACACAAGTGAATTAAACAAGTCCTATTTGCAGTTTTCTTGATTTTATTTTTATATGAATCGGTAAAAAGCATTTATGATTCTATGTCGGCCCCCAGCAAAGCAACCACGATACAGCATTAAAAATATACTAAAACTTAATATACTATAAGATGTCCCGAGACATGGGCTGTTTATGTTCCCTATTATGAGTAAGAAATGATATTAAAAAAAATGTGAAAATATTTCATTCCCAAATTTAATATTTTTAATGGTGTAAATTACCTTTCTTATAAGCAATCGATAATGTAACCTTGGCCGCAATTGCATACAATGAACGGCAAATAACCTCGCCATACCACAGGACAACGCCGTTTATCAGCTGTGGTACCTATTACAAGAACCATATTTTTCTCTGATTACATTATGAATTTTGATGTTATCTTTACAAATAATACTAAAAATTGCAGGGCCAATTAACTGTTTTTTTTTATTGGGGATGGTGTCTTGCGACACGGTGTATATTAATCTTGTATCAAAATAACCCATCTCTACTTATATGTATAATCATTTCGCATACAATGAACAAAATATACAGTGACCTGACTTTGCCCTTCTAATGAAATGCATGTGTTGTAATTTGTGTAAGAAATAGTGCAGCCGGTCAGTCATTAAAACAAATTACTACAACCAGCCGTCAAACCTCCAATAATTTAGGTATTTGTGACAGTTTTATACGGTTAACGAGAAAACAGTTCAACAGAATATTTAACGTTGCAAATTTATGGCTCACAATCGGAATATCTGGTGTAGCAAAACCGAGTAAGTTACAATGAAAAAAAATAGTAAGAAATAGAGTTATTGAGATAGTTAAAAAATCAAGATAGTTACAACTGGTTGGAAGCATGTCTCCGTATAATTTATGTTACAATTACCAGCATCTTTCATGATTTCTTATTTTTTTCTTTAGAATATGTTCAGTACTCCAAAATTTAAAGAACCTGTCCGTGTAATACTGCTTACGGATTATAAAATACCATAGTCGAATGCCAATGTTACGAACTAAGTTTGAGAAATTGAATGAAATGCATCAGTTCCTATTAATAGTTCTCATTGCACGAATATGACAAAATAATATGCATTATCTCTAAAATTTAAATTTTTGCCACATTATATGATATGTCATAATCCGTAATGTATTTCTATTAACAGTTAATAACAAGCTTAAAGCCTAAAATCAGTCGTGTCATATTTTATTTTCAAATAGTAGTTTCAGTTAGTTTTATGTAGTAGAAATAACACTATAATATGTGACCACACAAAACCCTATAAGTCCAAATTTTCATTTTTTTTAAATTTTATTACTTAAATAAATTAATGTACCTATATCATTAACAAGATGTTTAATTTTGAAAAATAATTCATTAAATTTTTGTTATTAGTAATAATATTAATGCTGATCTACTAAGTAATGAATTAGAGGAAAAAATCTTAACATGGTTTTATATTCATTTTAAATTACATATTTGGACTTAATAATGGATTTCTGCAAAGTATGCCCTTTAATCAAAGTATAATAAATAGATTATTCATTGTTCTGAATTTATCAAGTCAATATCAATAGCAATACCATATAATTACTATTTTTCTCAAAAGAATATTCATACGGCAGGTTTTTGGTTATCGATTAAGATGTAACTAGAATTAGTTAAATGTTATTTGTTCATAAAACAAATGAAAGATAATCGACTATCGATATCTCTGTGAGCTGATTAAAACCTATAAAGTATGAAAATAAATAAGGAAACATGCAATCAAATAAAATTGGTTTCTATATTTTAAATTGGATAAAGTATGTTTTTTTGTAAGAGGTTGGGACATTACGTTTACAAAGCATAAAAAATTTTACATTTTTTTTTATACAAACAATACTTATTATGTGTCACGTTTCAATAAAATACTCAAGATTGTAACATATTATTATTTACAAACATCAGATATTAATTATAGTGAATATATTGTAACGTTGTGGCTGTATTTGTTGGAAAGGCAGTTTTGATAGAATTTAAGTTATTTTGGAGGGAGAGTACGTTGATGGAAGACCGTTTCATCAGCGAAAAGGAAAAAGAAGAAAAGCAAGAAGGAACTGGAAAGGAAGAAAGAGAAAAGATGCAAGTTCTAGTATCGAAATTCACGGAGAAGCAGCTGAACAGATATGAAATGTACCGGCGTGCGATTCAATACCAACAACAAAAGCATTTACCTATACTAATATATCTACCTCAAATTCTCATTCCTTCAACTATTTTTTCACCAGAAAAGGTTCCTCTATTAAATGTAAAACTTGTCTTGTATTTATTCTATATAAAACTAGCCTCGAACAAAAGTGACTAGTTTTGAATATTTCTGTAATTATGTAATTTTTGTATTTAATCAAAACGAAACATTGTAAAACAATAAAAATAAAATTTTGCAAAAAAAAATATTAACTGACATTTTAATTGTTTTTTTTTTTTAAATTTTGTTTAGCTGGTAATAAAACCATATTTTAAAAGGTTTGCATAAGCTATTCAAAATAGTGCAGTTTATCGAGATGACGTGCATAGTTTTTCTAATATAAGCATTTTGTAAGCGCTCGTAATTAGGCCATTTTTTTGAAAATATTTTTGACGACGGACAGTTTTGTCAAAACAGCAAATGCAATAACCCTGTTGGGGGGCGTAAATCTAGTTCGTGAAAGGTACCTTGTGGTGCACGTTTATGATTAAAATTTTGTAAAAACTACTGTACGTTTATTTATTTTCCAGAAATTAACCTCTCCATCCATCCTTCACATTTCACTTTTTTTATTAATCTCTACCATTTTCAAAAGAAAAAAATAACTTAAAGGCTATCGAGACAGCCTTCCCAACAAATACAGCCACCCGTTACAATATCAAGTTTGAAACTACTTTAAGAATTAATTTCGTGACATACATAATATTATCACCTAAAAGGTGATTAATTGCCAAAGTATGTAAATTTTGGCTAACAAATTATTTTTTTTCTAGAAATGAAATAATCACAATTTAACACTAAAAACTAATACATCGATAAGGTAATATTTATTTTATAAGATTGAAAACTCGAGATAAATAAATTTCAGTTTGACGATAATATTTCAACGCTATAATAGCATTTTTACTGCATTATATAATACAAGATACAATTAAATAAATTCAGTTTAAAAAAACTCAAAGAAGCATCGATTATGTAAATAAATATTATCATAGAAATGCATTTTAGTCTTAAGATTAACCATTGTATAAATATAAATTAATTAATAAATGAAGTTTGCAAAATTATTTTGCAAAAACATAATATCAATATTTTTTCCCTGGCACGCAAATTTAAAGTGCTTTTTAAGTATTTCAAATTGTTTCTTTTATAGCCAAGAAGGCCTGTTCATAGGATCGTAAGGCTGGCGAATACCCAAAGTAGCAGGATATCCAGGAGGATACAGGCCCATCATCTGAGCTCCTGTCTGACGAAGTAATTCCTCTTGATGCCTTTGCAAATATTGTTGATATAAAGGTGAAGATGCATCCATTCCGACAAAAGGATATGTGGGCTGAACTTGATGTCCAATAAAGGGATATGTACCTGTTGAAACATGACTGTTTTGATGTGCTGGTTTCGCTACTTTTTCAGTATTAGCTTCAGAATTACTTCTTTGTTGCACAGCAGCTATGTAATTTGCAGCCATTAATTGATTGGCCGTGGTGTTCCTAAAATCTTCTAAGAATCCTGACTGGTCACCATAAATGCTTGTACCAAGACCCATACCAGAAGGAGATGGGCCAAAGTTGAAAGCACTGCCGGGCACCACATTATTAGTCTTTGAACCTAGTGATGTCTCGGAAGAGGAAAAAGCGTGAGGAGGCTTAATAGAATATGCTGATTGGTAGCCTTGCATTGTTTGCTTAATTACTGTTGCAGGTTTCTTCTTTCGTGATTTGCCTTTTTTCTCACTTTCTTGTATAACTTGATGTGCTGGCCGCGGTTGAGACATTTCGTTTGTTACCCTCGTTATGTCTTTTCCAAGAGCAGCTGCTATAGAAGATTGTGAAAACAAGGCAAGATTTGACGCACTGCTTACAACTTGCGCAGCTGAAGATACATTCTTATTATAGAGATGTGTCATCTGTAAAGTTTTGTCATGGTACAAAGACACGGGAGACTGATAACTACTAAGTAATCTCTCATCATTATTGTACTGATCCAACATTTGTGGAATATTTGATATAGTTCTTAGAGTTGATTCCATCGGAAGAGAGGAATGTCCACTGTATGGGCTTTTGTAATTTACTGGGTTAACAGTCGTAGATAAGTTGTGAACAGTGTCATTGCTGACCGAAGTAAAATCTTTTTTAGGAATAGCTTGTAAATTTTGGTCTTTTTTGTTTGCTTGTGAATTATTTGATTTAAGATTACATGTGATATCCATTGCAGCCCTCGGATTAGGAATCCTAATATCCGATGAAACAATTTGATTATTAATACTAAATTCTTGAACTTTTGCGGTTGGTATGTTGTATGCTGTCAATAAATTATGATTTATTTTATCTGTGTGAATAGGAATATTTGGATTTGGTATATTAATGCTTAGATTGGCATTTGTTTTCAATTTGTTAATTTCTATATTATCATTAGAATATATTATATTCTGGTAACTTAAAGGATTTAAGTGAACTTTTTTAGGATTGGAATCCATTTTCCAACTATTGTAATTGCCGCTGTTACTGGATGAACTTATTGATACAGGATGTTGGAAATTACTTTGAACTCTTTCAGATTCTGTATCACAAGTAGAGGAAAATGTATTTTTATGCGTTTCTTTGTGGCAATCAATGGGAATTTCAGCATATTGTTGAGACTTACAGGGTATAGTTATTGTTGAAGAATCAGGTTTCGATAGAGTTCCAGAAAGATGCCCGGGATAAGCCATATTCATAGAAACGTTGAATGAATCGTAAGGTTTATTTGTTCCACTGTGAGCTAAGGACGCTCTGTTTAATTTTGTGGTGGAATCAATACCTTCATTTTCCAACCTTTTATTCAAGAGGTTATCTTGGTGCAAGTAGCCCATATTTATCATATCAACATTAGGCAATTTAAATGATGGGTCTTGCCCTTTATTGTTATAACCCATATTGATCAAATCACCTGGATTTTGATTTATTTCTGGATTTGGAACAGTGGCCGAGCTAAGAGGATGATTTGATAGGCTGCTTGAAGAAAATGTTTCATTTTGTAATGTTTCTTTGTAAATATATTCAGTTGCCACTTTATTTTGAGTGTCATGGGGAAGAGTTTGCTTAGGAATAGCATATTTAATTGCAGATATATTATCACTCACAAGCTGCGCTGAATTCTGAGAAAGTTTACTGTCTATTGTATCAGATTCATTATAGCCCCTCTTTTTTACTGGAAAAACGGTTGCTTTTTCCATTGTTCTGACGTCAAGTGGCTGTGTTTGAGCTGGTGCAGCAAAAGTTTGAGGTGAATGTTGTACATGTGAATAAGGTGAATGCTGACTATGTCGAGAGTGTGGAGAGTGACCTGGAGAGAATGGGTTATTTGTAAATGGAGATGATTGCTGTTGATATGGTGAATCAGGACCCAGCGCAGTATAATCATCATGTGGACGTGGTGTTTTACTTAGCTGGGTTATTTTCGATGAATCATAATAAGGTGGAGGTTGATTTAACCCATATGTGGGAAGTGGGCTTTTATTGTGTGCTTCACCAAAATAATTTGGACTTTGGGGATTTTTGACATTTGAGTTGCTCCCGGTAGCATAAACATGTTGAGTATAAGGCGAATATGGAGATTGAGGTGCTTCTCTTGGACTGCAACTTTTCTCCGGACTACTTTTTATAGAAGCAGTATCTTGATAAAATCCAGCACGGATAGTTCCATTCAATGCCACATAAGCTGCTTTCTGAAATTCGTCCATTCGTGGAGACGAAGGTGATTGAATAAGAGGCGATGGATGTGAGATTTGATGTCTCGGAGAATCTAAATCTTGGCTGAATGATGATCTTTCAGATACAGAACTGCCTGTGCTGGTTCTTCTCTGGCGACTGCCTAAGATTATGTTAGGAGTAGGACTTTCACCTTCATCAGCTGTGGATGTATCTTCCACTACAGGTACATCTTGTTTTAAAGTTGTATTTGTTGGCACACTCTTTAAGTCAGATGAAGGAATATCTAATTTTTCTTCTTGTTCCAAATCATCTGTTTTTTTCTTATTAGAGCCACTTTTAGGTGCACCAAAAGCTTTAAACCAAGCACTTAAGTTTGGGGTTGCTTTTTCTTGCAATTGTGCTTGAGTAACTTGAGTTGAAGTGGTAACTTGTTCATCTTGAACACTATTATCTCTTTCCTCTGGTTTAACAATAATTTCCTCTTTTGCGGGAGACATTACTTCAGGAATATCCACTACTTCATTATCGGTTGAGTTTTGAGTAGGTTTTTCTTCATGATTAACAAATTGATGATGACTACCAAGTTTAAAACCAACACTCGTCAAAACTGAGCCTAAACTTAATTTAGGAGATCCTTCATCCTTTGTACTTGTAACATTACCTTTAGCTTCGCGAGGCTTGTTGTGAGGACCTAAAGGTATTATTTCCTCTTTAGGTGCAGGTTGTTGTATTGTGCCTATCAAATTTCCTTTTCCTTTACCTGGCTGCAATCGATCTATTGTTCTTTGTATTTCTCGTCTTCGTGATGTCATTTTATTGGAGTCTTTTAACAGTAAGCGTTTCTTAATGTCTTTTTTAGAAGATCCTTTTTCTTTGTCACTTTGAGAAGAATCATTCTCTGGCTTTACAGTTATTTCAGTATCGTCATTTATAACCGTTGATGATGAAGTGGTTGATGGAGAGGTGTTATTTGGCCTTAAATCTGTTATTTTTGGACCTTCATCTAACCATTTGCTAATATCTTTAACTGCTTGTTCAAGAGCTTCTGTTGCAGATTCGTTTTTAGCTATTGAAGGTTTTTTACTTTTCTCATTCATTTTTGAATTGTGAGATTTTTGGCTTTCTTCGCTGTCATCTTTATCATCAATAAACTCGTATTGATCAACAGATTTAGAATTGTCTTCGTCATTATTATTATCTTTTATTGAATCAACTTTTGACGCTTTTGTGGTAAATATGTCATCCGCGCGAGATTTTTGTTTATATTTTTCATTCTTCGCTTTCAATTTTTCAATGGTTTCTCTAAGTTTCTGATTTTTATCTTTTTCTTGTATCAGTAAATTAGATTTAGATTTTCCACATGCTTTAAGTTTATTATCATCTAACAAATCCCATTCATCTTTTACTGTTTGCCGACGCCTTTCTTTTATTTTGTCGTATTTGTCTTTGTAAAAGTCTACCTCCTGGACAGGTTGTGGTGATGGTGGAGGTGATGGGGTTGGCGATGGTGAGAGTGTACGTATTGAGGGTAAAGGTGTTGCACTTCTACTTCTGTTGGGACTTTCCAAAGATTCTGTGGACAGACTTTTGTTTAATAATCGCTTGTTAGCTTTATCACGCCTTTTCTTTTGCTTATATTTTCTTTCTGCTCTGGATAGTTTCTTTTCCTTTGAATGTTTTTTACTGTGTTTTTTGCGCGAGTGGCCTGTATTTTCACTGTCATGGCTATGCTTTTCCTTTTTAGGTGAACCATCTTCACGTTTACGCCTTTTACGTTTATGTTTTTCCTTGTCTTTCTTTGGGCTTTTCTCCAGACCGTCATTTGAAGATGCTTCATTTTTTGATGATCGTTTTCTTTTATGCCGTTTACTTTCAGTCTTTGAATCCTCAATATTACGGTCATCATCAATCGTCTGCCCTGAAATGTTATAAAATAATGGTTAATGAAATGAAGGAAACATATTAAAACAAAAAAATGTTAAGGGGTTTTATTTTTGCATATAGAGATTTTCCCTGACAAAATTGGTAAACTCCAAAAAGCATTCGAACATTGTGATAGAAAGGTAGGAAAATATAGATAAACTGAAAAACAGTTGTAATGGGAATCAGTGACTTTAGATAACTGCAAAATCAGTTAAGGCGCTGAAGATACATTCATAGGCAAACAAATTATGATTTTTTTTTTGTATCGATTATTGCATTTTGATGGCTCATTTACAAAATTTTGATTATTTTTGCAAATGGTGTTTGCCTATGAATTAAAAAAAATTATGGTGTTAAAAAATTATTGGAGGAATCCTAAACTCGTAAAGAGCCGTGTTTGATTGAATATATGCGTGGACCGGCCGACAGCCTAAACGTCGCGGAGAGACGGACCTGTAAATATACTGCCTAGCTTTTTTGTGCGGCCCTAAACACATTTATTATCAGGGACATGATTATCAAAATCTGGCATTCTATATTTCGTATATCTTGAGATTAATTTTAACTTTGACGTACATATTTTTTTGTCATACCAGTATAGTGTTGCGGCCCGCGTAGCTTTACAAATATATGTAGGTGGCCCGAAGACAAAAAAGGTTGAGTATCGTTGGTTAAGTGGAATAAACATAAACAGTTATTGTTTTATATCATATAATATATCAAAAGATACAAATAGAACAATGTTTCCCAAACTTATTTTCCCCGTGGACCCCTAGCCCAGTATTTTTTATACTTAGTGGACCCCTCACACACTTCCCACACTGTGATAGGTGTTTTTCTATAGTGGAATAATTTCTTTCTTCCTGTCAGGGACCCCCTGGCAGTCCTCACGGACCGCCGGTGGTCCGTAAGGACTGCCTATACTTTTTTTGGAAAAGTTATTATTAATCAATAACAGTAAAAAAATGGGTGTCCAACAGGAAAAAAACGATAAAAATTTAAATTTAAGTGATATTTTCTAATAGAGAATTTTGTGGTGAATCAGATGCCACCTGATTTGTAATGATTGGACGCCTCATGCTTGCAATATGAATTTTAAAGTAGACAGGTGAGTACTCTTTATTTTTTAAGTAATAAATCTGTTCTTAAGCGCTTTTGGCTCCAAAAATTATGGCACAAAATATACCCTTACAGGTTTAAGTGACCAAAAATAAGACCAAAAATTAAATCAAAGTTGTGGTTGATAATTCATTTATTTGACCGATCTTTAAAGTAGCACCAACAAGTGCAGTTAATATTGTCACGACTGCATTGCGACTGCAATCGCAGTCGTGGCAAGGCAACCAGTTGGGCCATAATAAATTTAATTTTTATATGGATTTTGAAAAAGAAATGTATTTCACTAATATCTGTATCTGTATCAAATAAATTATTAAGTTATTCATCTAAATGGTAGACCGGTAAACAAGACTCAACTTGAGAAGATCATGTATTAAGCTCAAACGCGGTGGGGATCGGCAGCAAAACATTTGCAGCCGACCACTCGAATGCAAATAAACACATTTATAAGAATAGTATAGGAATCGGCTTCCACATGCGTTACAAGTAGTCTTTAGAACTGCAAACTGGCACTTAGGTTGTTGTAAAACATAGTTGTCATCGTCACTTTTTAAATTCGGGTACTATTCATTGCCTTTGACTTTATCTCTGCGCAGTATATCTATCTATCTAGTAAAATTGTATAATGTATTACTTAAATACCGTATTCAGACTATTTCTTACGCTATAATAGGTGTTCGCCATTAGTCTATATTACTTATATAATAGTCTCACAGTATCTTGACATTTGGAAAATTCGAATTCTTTTTAATACTTTTACAGATTGAAAATTTTCAAACAAATTATATAGCCATAATGTTCAAAGCAAAATTAATATTGAACGCACAGATAGTTGTATCGCTTGAGGTAATGCACGCTGGTTTAAATACAGGCCTGTATTTTATGAAAGCTTTTCACTCTCACCTATCTATCTGTGCGCTTATGCCATACGGTCAAACTTTCATTAAAGTAGTAAAAAAATGATTTAAAAAAGAGACAATAATTATGAAAAATGGTAAAATGTAACGAATATGACGTATAATGAATGAGAAGTGAACGGTTTAATGAGTATTTACAAGAATAACTTACGTTCTATGTAAGATATATGCAAATGAATCATCATGGCTAAATATAAAAAGAAAAGTGTAATATAAAAATGACTGTTTCTTTCTTTGTTTGTTTCATTGTCCTTTATGCATTCTTAAACCATCGGTCCGATTGCGATGACGAGTTTAGGAAGCTGTCATGGGCACACCGGATTAGGTTAGTTAATTAAAAAAAACATGAAATTCAACCATCATTCAATGGGGGTTTGAAGTTTGTATGGAACTTTTATAACCGTCGGTTATAGAATCTCCAAAATTGGCATATAGCTTCTTTATATAACATAGACATTGAATGAGTAAGATTTTTTTTTTAATATTCAACTATTAAGGGTGTTTATGGGGGTGACCATTTTTATGAAAATATTTATACTTGGAGACTTGAAATTTTACAAATTGCTTTATGACGTAATATAGGCACGCGCCAACAGTGGATTTTGCAAAATTCAACGATTATGGGGGGGTTATGGTGATTAGAAGTTTGTATGGAACTTATAAACCGCCGGGTCTAGAAATTCGAAAAATGGCATGTAGCTTCTTTACATAACATATACATCGAATGAGACACGATTTCAAATTTAGGCACATGGTGGCCAGAAGGGAATAGAGTTGGCGCCGACACAAAAAATCAAATTAAGGCGAGCGGATGGCTCGAAGGGCGAATAATTTTAATTTATTAAAAATTACATTTTTTTATTAAAACATAATAGACCAAGAATTTTGAGAAGGCTGGATCTTAGTCATTTTTATTTTATGTAAATATATTTAAAAAAAATCGTTTCGGTTTCAGTGCAGTGCTAATCCTTCCATAAATTTTCAAATTAAAATACTTTCAGATTACTTCTTAACGTTTATTTTACATTCTTATGTAGTCGTAATAACTTTTAGAAAATATTTTTTCTCCTATATGGCAGTAACCTAGTACACACATCTCTTTAAATCACATATCTATGTATGTTTGGTTTCTCATGACTTGACTTGATACCAGGTTAGAAAGCAATGTGACTTCCTATGGGAAGTAATTTCATGGACTGACTTTTTAGGAATAGCTTTTTTCTTGTGTAATGTTGAAAGGGCACCATAAGCAGATTTAAAAAATCCCTAAAAGCAACAGTTGAAAGAAAGAAATAGGCACTAACGTGATTTTCTATCAGAGTGATGAGATCGTTTCTTTTTCTTCGTGTGTTCTTCTGAAGATTTCCTTTTCTTACGTTTATAAGATGACTCTGGTACTTGAAATTCTACAGCAATTTCCTCGTCAGAAGAAGACATGTGGTCTAAATATTTCTCAGTTAAACGGTCAAAGGCTGCTTGTAGATTGTCTACCATAACAGTATATTCTGAAAATTTAAATACCTATATTATAGATATAATAATGAAAAATATATGCATTAAAATTTATAAATGGGGGTGTGTAAACGGGACGATGGTTCATGCCCACGTCCGTCCCGTCGGTCAACCGTGTGGACGGGATATTCCGTTCAACTCCTCCTTTTTAGTTTAAGGCCTATTAATACATAATTACGCTGTTGGTAGCTCGGTAAAACAATGTACCCCATTTAAAAGGAACATTACATTTTTGACAAAATTGATATGATATTGCCAAAGATGCTCTATGTTTTCGATGATTCCGACCGCCTTCCTTCAGTGCAAATCAATACATAACTGTTTTTTGATTTCATCTTGTGTATCAATCAAATTGTGAACTCTTTAAGTTTATATAGTGTTTGCATGTTGGAAACCAATTCGACCAATTTGGCCGTGGCGACGGCGGAGGTGTGAGCCGGTACGTTGGCATGGTGAAAGAGCAATTTTTCTTCGCCCAATGGGGCCGTTTTTTCTGCAATTCGGAGTCGAATCGGCCTGCTTATTCGGTATACCGTTTTGCCCTTCTCCAGGTAGTCGATATAGATCACACCTTGTGAATCCCAGAAAATGGTGACCATCACCTTTCCGGCTGATAGCACAGTCTTCGCCTTCTTCGGAGCACGTTTGCCGGGTAAAGTCCATTATTTCAACTGTTCCTTGGTCTATGGTGTGTACCAGTGGATCCATGTTTCGTCGACGGTCACGAAACGACGCAGAAACTCCTTCGGATTGCACTTTAAACAGCGTCAAACACTGCTCTGAAGTGGTTTCACGGTTGGGTTTGTTGTCCGGAGTGAGTAAATGCTGCACCCAACGCGCCGACAGCTTTCTCATGCCCAAAGTTTCATGCAGGATATGACCCACGTAGTCATTTGAGATGCCTATTATATTAGCCATCTCACGCACCTTCAATCGGCGGTCTGCCAACACAAGATCATCGATTTGTATTATGTTATCCTCCGTGGTAGCCGTTTTCGGGGCTCCTAGACGTGGTTCATCAAAAACCGACGTGCGAACACGTTGAAACTCGTTAAACCATTTTTTGACGGTCGCCATCGAAGGGGAAGAATCACCGTACACAGCATACAAGGGCTCTTTGATTTCGCTGCGCGATTTTTCTACCAGAAACAAGAATCACCGACCGATATTGCTCTTTTTCCATTTTTCTAAAATCCGCTGACACGTCCGCTTGTCAAAAATGTCAAAACAAAACTACGAGTCCGATTTGGCTGAAATTTTGATAGTAGCAGTCTACGAGAATGTACTACAGGATAGTAAATTTCTCTTGCGATAGTGGCGCCATTGGGCGGTGAGGCTAAGTACTTATCAGACAGCCCTCGTACATATGTGCCGCCGGAGGAATAAATTAATCGTACCAGATCATCGGTGACTTCATTTATTTCAATCCTTCACACCCTAGATCCACACCATTAATATATATTTGTATTAAATACCTCACTTTCGGGATTATTTTGCATATTGAAGTGTCATCCTATAGAAGTGTTTTGCATATTGAAGTACTAACAGGTAACGCAAGAGTAATGACCCTATTTGATATAGCTGTAACTTTTTTCCTAGATTAAATAACAATGATTTTATTTTTATTATTTTTATATACACCTTTGAATTATATTACATTACTGTAGATGATATAATTTAAGTGGCAACCTCTACAATTGATGAAAATTTAAACCTCTTTTAAGACATTTTTCATCACTTTTCTCAATACTTTTGGTAGCGGTGATAAAGCACATTTCCATCTCTCTGGACCAGTGGTTCCCAAAGTTGACTGGGCTCCGACCCATCTAACAAAAATTTCCAATCTTGGGACCCACCTTTTAGCTGTCTTAGAGAAAAGAGGGCATAAATATTGGTAATGCTTAGATTCCCTAGTGGCGAGTCGTGGAACTACTTAATGCTGTCTTATTTGTTCTAATCGAAATAAAAACAAAATGTTTTATAAATGTTACCAATATGAATGAAAGACTGTTGAAATAAGAAACACAACTTAAATATTTTTTTTTTATTACTTAAATACCTAATACCTGCAAGGTTTTTTTTACAAAGGTATTTCAATAGGAAGAATGTATTTGTTTCTTATTTTTCTTCATTTCAGTTTTAGTATCATCTTCAACTTTAGTTACTTTTAATCACGGTGAGTTTGATATATCCAATTTATTTCAACGAACGCATACGCTGTCCAACTTAATACCATGCAAAATGAACTTCGCAAAAACAATAGGCATCCGTCTCGTTCGGGACAGGCTGACGACATGTGTTTCGTTAACCGCGCTGTTACCGACTGAGCTGTCAGTATAGCCATCTTAAAGAGTTTGGAGACAGGGCCAACGCCACACTCCGAGCGCTTATCTTACATACTGAAGTTTAGTATTTTTTCAAATTATTATTATTTTTCACAATATTTTCCTTAACTTAAGTTTATTTCAATTTTTAGGAATTATAAATAGCTGAAAGAAATATCAAATTTATCACTTCCTATTTTTTTAAATTCATGTATACAGTGCTAAGGGCCTACTCAATATTCGCTCGCAACCCATAGTTTAGGAAGTACTGCTCTGGACACGTCAACAATACTAGCGTCTGGGGATATTAAAAACCCGTGTATTATTCAAAATTGGCCTTTACTAACTGTTACTGTGCGATGCGGCATCTGTATTGAAATGGTGATAGGACCCTACTTTTTCGAAGATTTTGCTGGCAACGTGATAATTGTCACTACTGAGTGCTATAGAAACATTTTACATGACTTCTTGATATTCAAATTGGATGAATCTAAGTTGGAGCACATGTGGTTCCAACAATACGGTGCCACCGCACACCCAACCCGCGATACAATGCACTTAATAAATAACATTTTTCTAGGCCGTGTTATCTTCTGTTTTGACGATTTGCACTAGCCTGTAAAATTACCAGATCTGACTTCTTTCTTTGGGGTTATTTAAAGACTCGAAGGCCAGAAAGGCCACAATTATGCTGCAAGTACAAGGATAATCAAATTAACTAATAAAATACGATAATACATTGTTACATATTTATGTTGTAGAAATATTTTAGTTAAATGTATTTGTTATTTTATTTTGAAAAATATTTAGCCAAAAGGGACTGATGATTATTCTTATTTATATTTTTTTTAACATTTTCTAGTAATAATGGTCCGCTAATTGATTGACATCCACTTCGTTTCTGCTTAAACCACTCATAAACTGAATAGTCTAATTCTTTTACAGTGGAGACCGGTCCGTTAAAAATGTTAGATTGTGTTAATACAATGTAAATTTATATTTTTGCAAAAAATATCACGCCCCAATTGCTTATCAATATTAAATTCATGGTCAAGAATTGCTGCAAATTCACCATTTTCGTTCTCTCAGTTTTTTTTTATTTACTTAGCCTATACTGTCACTAATATCAGCACTTTTTCATTATTACTATTAAGCACCCTCACTTACTGCCCTAATAGAAATGAACTTTAAAAATTTAAACAAAAGAAATATGCACTCCATGCACCAGGAAGTGAAAAGGAAACACTGTAAAGACATCTATTGTTGTGGTAACATATTGTAATTTTAAAAGATTTTGCAATAATTTAGATCATACTTTGAAATTAAAAAACAAGATTGAGCAACAAAGGCAGGCCTAATGATTTATTCTTATGTTACCATAATAATGCACCTTTTTTAGAAAAAAATACATTATTAAAGTATTTAAATTATTTTTCTAGAAAACAAAGAGGGAATTGCTATGACCTAACATAAATGCTTGTATTAGTTAGTTCAAAATGATATCGCTATAATGTGCTGATTCGAACCAGCGACTGCCGGGTCAATAGTCAAACGTCTTAGCACTAAACAACGATCTTACTGAAAAATGCAATAACTTACCATTGTTGTGACCATTGTATAATCTGCAGTTATTCACGATGAGCTTAAAATCAGCTTTGAACATGGAAAAGTCAGTATAATGACCACAGTCGAGACGTTCTTCCATCCTTTGAAGATCCATTGGACGGCGTATAACAGTATAGTAGTTGGGAGCATATTCTTCTTCAACAGGGTCCATGAAAGGCCATGCATCTTCATGTGCCTTCAGTTGTTCAAGAACTTTGTACATATCCGTTTGAATAACCTCATGAGATTGTCCGAAACTACAAAAACAAAATGAACCATATCAATAGCCTGTAATATATGGGAGTCAAATAAAAGCACGTGTTCAAACCAACTGTTTATTATAAGAATGGCAGGTAGGTAATTTGCAACAAAACTTAGACAGAGCCCGATACATATCAAAAAATATATATATATATATTTAATTGATACCCATTCACGATAAACATTGAAATGTGCTTTATGTCAATATAAAACATTTTTTGCGCCGCTGTCAGTAAATATAGAATATGACTTTTATTTGAGTAATTTAGCCCTTCTTGGAAATTAATAATGACGAGAGACATTCAGTACCAGTACCAGGTATGGAAGAATGACAGTATTGGTTTTGGGGTAAAAGCACCAGATTTACCACTTGCACGCACGCAGTATGCCCCACAAAATGCTTGCATATAAGAAAGTAAAGATGCCCTCAGTTGGTAGGCGTTTAAGATGCCGGGAGGCCACTTAGCCGGTTATAGGAGGATGTAGAATTATACCTCAAATGTGTTTTTATGAGAAACACATATTCGCCGGGCGTCTCACAGCCCCGAGCAACAATGACAAATCTTTTTATTACAATATGTATATCTATACATATAAAAAATTGTGTTACGGTGTTTGTCCGCAATGAACTCCTAAACTACTGAACCGATTTAAATAAAATTTTATTCACTGTATGCAGTTTAGTCCAATTTGAGAGATAGGATAGTTTTTAAGAGTGAAGTAACCACGCCTGCAAAGGCCTGGAGATGGGGAGCGAAGCGACCCATCCCATGTGCCGTGGGCACGAGTAAATTATATATTTGTTTGTATTTTGGTTTAAATTTATTTTTTTTTTTTTTTAATTTAATTTATTCGATTTAAATTTGTTTAATATTATTCTTTTTTCTTCTAATTATCTTTATTAGTCAATGGGCTACCCTAGTTTAAGAAATGTATACTTCAATTTATATTGTCTTTACGTCATTACATGTACAAGGATGTTTAGTGCCACATTATTATTATTATAAATTGAATTGTTGCCAGTGTTTACTTAAACACTGGCAACAATTCAATTTATAATAATTATAATGTGGCACTAAACATCCTTTTACATGTTTCTATTTGCGCACATAGATGAATTTATATTTATTTTAACTGGCCAGTAATAAATAATAATACAGCTGTGCTGTCATATTTTTAAAATCTGAAGGTGATATTTGAGCGCTCTATCGAAATGTCAATGTTTCAATGTAGTAGAAATTTATTGACTTTAATGTTATATATCTATATTATTAGACCAGCCTCCGATGTGATCTAAATGGCTATGGATGTTTTACGAGAACAATAATCTATACACAAAAATTCAACTCTTTCGCATTTGTACTTTTCGAATTGAAAGATGCAACAGATGCACGGACAGATAGACAAACGAACTGACAGACAGATGGAGACAGTAGCTTCTTATACATGAAAGTATGGAACCAAAAAAAGAACTTTAATCTTCATAAATCTTAATTTTGGCAACATTATAATATAAACTATTTAACAGATTTTAATAATAATATAACTTTATTTCATAAATTAAAAATACATTCTAGGCACGAGTACGTCCTAGATACGCCCTTATTTTACTATAATTTTCATATACGAAATTTATGTATTCATCGAAGCGACCTGTCTCACCAAAATATTACTAAAATAGTTTATTAAAATAGACAACAGATAGTTTAATGTAGCTACGATTTATTAGTTCCCCATCTGAGTGAATACAATCAAAATCTGATGTGAATGAAAAATAACTTCATTAAGGGTCAAAAACCCGACCACCAGGTCAACAACTACTAAGTTGATTTTTTGGTAATAATTACTGTTAGGGACATAAGTTGGGGATTTAACAAGGGAATTGTAAATTTTGGTGGTCGCAATGGCCAAAATTCAGTTTAAATTGAATTCTGAACCCCATCCAGTACAGAGGTTAGAACATCACTTGAAAAGTATATCGCGTTAAAATGAAACTATTTAAAAAAAATAAAACTGTTCCTATTTTAGGCTAAAAAATTTCAGACCACCATCGTACCAATGTATTTGAAATTATTCAAAATATTTTGATCAAACTGTTGTGATACAATGTGAAACATATTTTGCTACTGTATCCTAAATCATTACAAATTTATGGAAAATTGTTCGAGGTGTGTTCAAAAAGTAAGGTGACTTTTCAAATTTCGCGGGCAACGATTTTCGATTATCGATTTTTTTTGTTTTGTTATGTTGGTACACTCTTCCCGAACATCTGTGCCAAATTTCAAGTGAATGGCATTTTTTGTTTGGTTGTGAGAGACGTAAAGGTTATAAGTGTTTTGCGTGCTCTGCGATTTTTTGCTATCGAAAAATATGGATCAAAGGATTTGCATCAAATTTTGTGTAAAAAATAAAATGAAGTGCTCCGTAACACTTGAAATGTTGACAGTGGCATACGGTGAAACTGTTCTGAGTAAATGTTTACAAGTGGTACAAACTCTTTCAAGATGGCCGGGAAGATGCCAATGACCAGCCTCGCTCTGAACGCCCAAGCACGTCAACTGATGAAAACGCTCAAGCAGTGAAGAAAATTGTTTTGGAAAATCGTCGAATCACTATCAGAGACGTTGCTGAGGATGTCGGTATATCGCTTGGCTCGTGCCATGAAATTTTTTTCAACGTTTTGGGCATGAGATGTGTTTCAGCGAAGTTTGTTCCGAAATTGCTAAATTTTGACCAAAAGAACCATCGCATGAGCATTGATTTTTTGGCCAAAAACAACACCAAATCATGCCTCAGCCACCGTATTCGCCGGATTTGGCCCCATGTGACTTTTTCTTGTTCCCAAATCTAAAGAGACCTATGAACGGACGGAGATTTGCAACGATTGAAGAGATAAAGCTCAAGGCTATACCGAAAAGTGCTTATAAGAAGTACTTTGAGGATTGGAAAAACCGTTGACATAAGTGTATTGAGGGGGATTACTTTGAAGGGGACAACATAAATATTGATGAATAAATCAATATTTTTTGATAAAAATAAAAAGTCACCTTACTTTTTGAACACACAGCGTATGTGTGGTAAGAGGGTAGCAGCCATGTAAATCACTGACTGAGGACAGGCCCCTGATGAAAAGGTAGAGGAAAAAGTAAAGGAATAGATTTAGGATTTGTAGTTATTAGATTTCAATACCAACTGTAAAATTAATTGGGTTTACAAGGGAAACTGGATAACAGCATTAAGACCAATTTAAGACTTCTTAACCCATTGACTCACAAAGCCAGAGAATCGCCATCAACTATATTATGGTATTAAAGCACTAAGCCGGCAAAACGCAGGTCTGTGCGTAATCATTTTATGCATAAAAAATCATTGACAACAACTTTATTCATGTAAATATCGTTGATAAAATAATTACAAATTATATTTTGATGAAAAAATATCATTATGAAGTTTTACGTATTATTTTTAATTTGTATTTTGACAACCAATAGTGTTTCCAAAATGGCCGTAATAAAAGTTGTAATAATTAAATAGTGTTTTTAATTAACAATTTATGCCATATTATTAGTGATGGAATAGGTTAAATCGATTGAAATATTTTCTATGGTACCAATCTTCACCATACTGACCAGTCTCCCTTTTCCGTATCTAGATATGGAATGATGGCGTCAGAGTAATTTTTTAAAAATACATAAATAAAAATAAACTGCTGTAAATAAAATGATAAGGCAATAAAAAAAATATGACCTACATTTGAGAAGTCTTGATCTTTTTGCGAGTAGAGTTTGCAGGCTCTGCTGTTTCAGGAATTAGGATCTGTCCAGTGGCACAAGCAAGTGAGTTATTGGTTTTCCGGCCGGTAGTTTTAAGGAGGGGCTCCTCGTCTGTGGGGAGAACCGACTGCTCATCTTCATTGGCGGAAATGGAGTGTTTCGACTCTTGGCTGACACTTGTGTCCCGGACGATGTTCCTCCGCCTCACTGGCATGTTGTCTTCCCCGGAGCTAAAGACTTGATCGGCAGCCTCGTTTTCTGACGATCCGGATGAATTTGATTTTGAGCTAGAAAGATCAATAAATGGTAAAATTGTATATTTGATTATTTAAATAGAACATAACTTATAATTTAGTATCAGATTTGATAAATAATTATGTTCTGGCAATTATTATATTGCAATTTTTTGTTGTGTAACTAACACAGAACTAAAGATTAAAGGCTCATTTAATTTTTCATAAAATAGTTGCTAGGTCGTTACACTCCTGTTTGTAGTAGACAAAAAAATAATACTCAATATGTTATTTTGGTTTATATTGAACAGAAAAACAAATTCTACATAATTGGCCTTATAATTTGGATCCTCTACAAGTTTGTAATTTTGCACAGATGACGGACAGTTTGATGGAAATATCTTACTGGCAGGACAAAACAACAGAGAAACTAACTTAGTTTAATAAAGATTTCTATAATTTATTAAACTATCAATATTCACCTAAGTTTTTTTTAACATCATTAACTCGTTTATTGTGGTTACCCAAAATAAATTGTACAAAATACAGGTAATACCGTGAAGACAATATAAATTTAAGTATACATTCTTTAAACTAGGGTAGCCCAGTTGACTAATAAAGATAGTTAGAGGTAAAAATAATAATGTTAAAATACATAAAACTAATTTAAATAAAATGAAAAATATAAAAAAAATCGATTTTAAATTTATACCAAAATAAAAAAAGCATTGATTATTTATATATTTTATATATTAAGTGACTACTATGGTTGCCCACAAATAAAAAGTATGTTTACATTCAACAAGAATGAGAACCTTCGTGGGCCACTGTTTTAAATTAAAGCGTACTTCAATCTCGAAAAATCTAAGGAAGCACTTCTTGCTGAAGTTATTGCGTCTACTATAGTGAATATGTTCAAAAACAGATTCGATTAACATCTTGCCAAACGTGAACACAAGCTCTGCTTATTTCTCTGCTAAAAAGAAATATTCACAAAGTTCACGAATGAATTCAAAAAGTTTAGCACAGATACCGACACAATTAGCTATTAGCTGCCTGTTAATATATATATATATATATATATATATATATATATATATAATTATATACCGTATGTTATAAAAGTTTACAATTAGTTTATATAAAAGTCTGACAGTATTGACATTTGGAAAATTTGAATGCTTTTTAATATTTTTAGATTGAAAATTTTCGATCTAAAATCACACAGATAGTTGCATCGCTTTAGATAATGCAGCTGGTTTAAATACAGGCCTGTATTTTAGGAAAGCTTTTCACTCTCACCTCTCTATCTGTGCGCTTATGCAATACGGTCAAACTTTCATTAAAGTAGTAAAAAAATTATTTCAAAAAGAAACAATAATTATGAATAACGGTGAAAATGTAACGAATATGACGTATAACGAATGTGGACGTGAATGATTTAAAGAATATTTACAAGAATAACTTACGTTCAACGTAGGATATATGCAAATGAATCGTCATAGCTAAAAATAAGAACAAGGCAAGTGGGGATAAGAAATCCATCAAATAAGAAATGAAGCAATCCATCACAAGTTGGTACCACAGGCGCGAGTAGTTGAGGGGAAGATGCCTTTAACCCGTTACAGCGTACTCCGACTGGAGTCCCGAGGTAAATCCGCCAAAAGTCGAACTCCAATCGGAGTCCGCGGCAGGCATGGTATTAAAATAATGTTTTTCCACATTAGCAACTCCGGGGTTTATCATTCTTTATGAGATGGGACATACAAATAGTGTTCTAACGTGTGACACATGTGTTATCGTGAATCAAAGTGTCAGAGAATTGCAAAAATATATGATTTTATTTTAGGCAATACGAAAAGCGGCTGCTATCTTCGGACATGTCAACATCACAAACAAAAAAGGTAATTTGTATCTTATTATTCATTTGTATTTATAAGCATTTGGATAAAGTAAACAGTATGAAATTTTATTGTGAATCACATAGGTATTCTAAAATATATATACACCAAGATAGTGATATCATAAATTTGGCATTTCGGAACACGTGTCAGTTTGTTAATGTGTGTTTTGAGTGACTATTGACAAACATACAATCAACATTTTATATAATTTTTAAATATATTGGATCTACGTGTATGACCCCAAAATTAAACAACAGTCAACGGTGTGGGTGTTCCAAGATGAGCCGAACCCAATAAAATTTATTAGTGCAAAAAGGACTGTAGCATATGGTCGCCTGTTTTTTTGGTATAAATGGACACGTGGCTACAGTGCCACTAGAGGCGATTTGCCGCTATTAAAATATTTATAAAGGTTCTAAAGAGGTCCTGTACTTGAGAGTGCAGGATGTCGGTTTAAACCCAGCACTGAGTTTTATAAAAATGCATTTTTATATATATATATATATATTAGGAAAAGAAAAGAGGAAGAAACACATAGTGTAGGTTAAGACTTATGATGAATTACTATTTTTTATATATATTTTTTTAATGTTTTGCTTATTACTACCTACTTTACAACTTTTATTTATTACTAGCACGGACTGAAAGCAAATCTATATTCTTTTCAATAAAACAAAAAAAAGGGCATGTCATAAAGTTAATTCACCTTTCACCATAAATAATATAAGCAAGCAAAAATAAAGGATTTAAAAGATTGTTCGGATAACACAGCATCCTGATTCACTAATTTAGATTAAAATTCCACATTACCGTCTAAGGCTTCTACGCTTTGCACGGTTGTTTCGATTTTTAATAGCTTCTTCCTTAAGCTGCTCTCCTTCTTTGACAGTATCTTGCTCCTTATCGGATTCAGAAGGTTTTCGAGAAGCCAACACTTCAATATCGTCCTTCTGTTTGGTCCTTTCTTGCACCCTATTAGAAATACGGCGAGGAACTGATTCCAGCAATCTAAAATAACAAAAGTAAAATTGGAGTTAGTATGGTCAAAAATAAAAATCTCTAAGTGAAACATTGTTGTCTATCTGTTTATCCCAGGCCTGTAACTTATAAACGGTAGTTATAAAAGTTTTAATTTGGCATGCAGATAATGTTGAGTATCATAAATATACCACGGGTTTGGTTTTCCTGATGCCGAGAGTAAAAAATTAATTTCGCCAGGCTGGAAGGCGGAGGTAGAATTCACCGGGTCAAAGTAGGGGATAGGCGAACCACAAATGTAGTACATTCTCGTAGACGGCTACTGTCAAAATTTCAGCCAAATCGGACTCGTAGTTTTGTTTTGACCGCGTGTGGAAGCGGATGTGTCAGCGGATTTTAGAAAAATGGAAAAAGTGCAATGTCGGTAAAATCATCTCATTTCACCATCATCCTTCACCGTAATCACATATCCATTCTTTTTTATATTTTTTGTTAAAAAATCATCCTTTCCTTATTTCATCTAATTAGATGGCTACATAATATTTGACAATATTTTACTCTAAAGAGGTGAGAGTTAAAAATGCATTTTTATAAAACTCAGCGCTGGGTTTAAACCGACATCCTGCGCTCTCAAGTACAGGACCTCTTTAGAACTTTATAAATATTATGCTATCCAGCACTTTATCAAAAAATTAAAAACTGTTCAAAATTTTTTAATATTGTCAAAGATTGTGTTATTTATCTTTTTAGGCAATTTGCCGCTATTAAAAAACAATCATCAAATATAAGTCAAATATATATATATATATATATATTTCCATGCAAATATATAGTCGCATGGTTCCAAATCTGGAGAATACGGAATTAAAATCTGGAATTAAAAAACAAATATAAGTCAAATATATAAACTGATTATATATAAATATGAAATATATAAATATATAAAAAAAAAACTGATTTAACACAAAACTAACTAAGAATTGTGTCCTTGGTTTTGTGCATTGGTTTAGTATTTTAAGACAGCCTTGCGAAACCTTGCAATTGCCTTGGTTATTAAAAAAAAAACATTTTGGTAGAAGTTATTAAATAAATCGCAAATTCAGTAAATAGGGGGAGGGTTTATTTTATCACTAGCGGTGTGTCAAAATTTAAGAAAAAACGTAATAGTTTTAATTTATGATGTCAGATTATGAACGAATATGATGTCAGGTTCTGGTTAAGTAATTTACTACTACTAAACAATGTATAGCAACAGTTGATATATGATAGCTACAGGATGTCAAAACCATTCTTGTTTTATTTTAGATAGATAAATCGCAATGAAAGTATCAAATTCATTTCATTCCCACAAAAAAAATAGATTTTTCACTAATAATAGCAATTAGCAGATATTTATTAAATTTACACAATTTGATGACATGTAACAACGTAAAATGCAGTGAAGATTTGACTCTTAAGTTTTACATTTATTTCCGATAGGCCATTAGATTAAATTACTGCATCAGGTCCCGATGATGTCCACGTGGTACCATTGACACCGGACAAGTTAATTTCTCTTTTAAAAATAATGAAATAGAAAGTAATTTTCATTATTTTTAAAGGAAAATGTGAATACGAATTAATGATAATATGCATGATAATTTCGATGATGAACTTAAATTCCTTGAATACCATTTATAATATGAACTTGATTCAAATGATCACTTTTTGGAGTTACATCATGTATGCGTGGGAGGGCAGTATATAGGAGTGCACCTACTGAATATTAATGTATTATTATGCTAATAATCTAGGTGCTTCAATGTAAATAGGCCTATTTAATTACCTTTTCCTTTGCTGGCGTTCCCTCTCTTGGAAAAGTCTGGGAATTTCAGGTATGAAGTTCTCAGACAAAGATTTGAATAGATCCTGCTCTTCCTTAGTGGTTGAGTTCTTGAACTTCTCAGTGAGACCTTTCCAATCAGATTGTGTGAAGCATACTACTTGCCAAACTCGTTCTGTGTCGTCTTCATCGTAAAAGCCAACACCAAAGGTCTTTTTGCGTTTTTCACTATCTTTTCCTTTGCGCTTCTTTCCTTTTGATTTAGGTTTGTAATCTTCTCGGTATAATCGAGTACCATAAAAATACCAATAGGCAGAGGCATTGTCATCCCAGCTGGAAGAAGATATTACAAAATGTGACTTTGAAAACTATGAATAATAATACTTCAGCCTGAAAAAAGGCCTCTAATCTCTACAATGAGTATGGTTTGCAGTGGTATGTCATTTTGTTTTGCAAATGTAAAAGGTATTTTGCTAAATGTAAAATGGCTCTTAAATAAAATAATACTTATACCATAGAAATAGTTAATGGCATCAAAGCGAGCTACAGCGGATATGACAAAATCATGACACGAGCGTCAGTTGAAAATTAGCTCTGCCTGGTGTCAGGCAGTAATTGCGTCAGTGTTAGTTGTGTCAGTATATGGTCACCAATACCGTTCCGATGTCTGAAAATGGAAACACTAGGCCGTACGAAGATTTGACCGAGTCTACTCAATTCAAGTGGTCTGTGATTTATACTAATAAAACTCCAGAAATCAGCGAAAAAAAAACATACTTGCTTTTGCCTTTTGCAAGTATAAAAATCCTTGAAAATCAAAAAAAAAATCAAATCAAATAATGTATAAAATGAAAAGTCAAAGAGATATAAAACATGTTAAAATTATTGGTGGGTTACTTTTTCAGTTACTGATATTTTCATGCATTATACGTACATTTTAATAAAAAAAATCCTGGTAGTAAAAATATCTAATTCCTAGAAGTCGTTGAGAACAGACAACTACAAAAAAATGTATGATTGCCAGGACTTACAGTTAAGATGTGTAAACATCAGCGCTTTTGTCTATGAATATAATGGGAGGGTTGAAAATTTGGAAATGAAACAGAAACGATTTTCTTAGAAAACTTGATGATTTTTATTCATTAGAATGTTTGATCTCTCTGCCGTTATATAGTTTACTTGTCACAGTGTCATCAGTCATTTGACACAAATTACTGTAATCTTCTAGTGGTTCTTCTCTAGCGGTTCAAGTCTAAACTACATAGTGTACAAGTACATATAAGTATTATTATTATTATTATTATTGGTTAATGGGCGAGCAGCTAGAGCTGATATGCCCATATCAAGATCACAACTTCATTGATGACGATGGGATTCAGTGTGTTTGTCCGGTAGATTTTTAAATTGATTGGTATTTCCACATGATAACGATTCTGTTAGTTAAGAAATATTTTCTCGCGTTTGTAGTGAATGGGTTTTTGAGAGTTTTAATTTGTGTCTGCGGAGATGAGGATTACGATTGAAAGTAAACATGTCCTTCATATTATCGCAATTGTAGTGCCCTGAAATAACTTTGAATTACTTAATAACGCCACCACGTTCACGTCTCTCTTGAAATGTTGGCAGTTTTAAAATTGAGAGTCTTTCTTCATACTTAAGATTTTTCAAGTATGTACATAAAGTGTACAAGTACATATAAAATATACAAATTAATCTTTTCGCATTGCGTACCTACGATGTTATCGACTTACTCTGACGTTAGAAGTGTCATGTACCAAATCAAAATAACATCACCTCTAAGGGTCACGTTTAAATGTTTACACATCAACAGGAACAATGTCAATTTCTATGCTAATATCTTACCCTGTACCTACTAAGAAACCAATATTGATTATGTATAGGGTGTTTTTTTAGGGGCGTGGTTTTCAACCTGGCACTACTTTTTTCATAGTTGGTGTTATTGACAGCTGTCACTTGATTTATGCTCAGTTTGGTTTGCCATTTCATAATGAATAGACTTACTCCTGAACAACGTTTGCAAATAGTGCAAATTTAGAAAAAATCACTATATTTTTTTTTTAAATCACTCTAAAATAAAGTAAAAATCACGTCGTGGGCCTGTGGAGTGGCCTCCAAGATAGTGCGATTTAACACCGCTGGACTATTTTTTGTGGGGTTATGTGAAGTCGCTTGTCTACGCAGATAAGCCGGACACGATTAACGCCTTGGAAGAGAATATTCGGCGCGTTATTGCTGACATACGGCCCAACTTGCTGCAAAAAGTGGTTGAAAATTGGGCCTCTCGGCTGGAATTTGTTCGAGTCAGCCGCGGCGGCCACTTACCCGAAATCATTTTTAAAACATAATGGCAAACCCTTATCTTTATAATAAAACTAAATTCTTAGCCATAACATCAAATTATATGCGTTTTATCTCTTCTTGAAAACCACGCCTCTAAAATCATCACCTATATAAGAATGTAGCTGCCGTAGAAATTACTACCGAGATCCAGTCCATCATGAAAAGTTTTCTTTTGTTATTAACTAGCTGTACAACCCCGGGTTTCGTCCCAGGTTAGCAGCTAGGCCCAGCGGGCGGCTTTAACTGCATCCTCGGCAACTCATGCCTGCGACACTAGGGATAGGTCACTTAGCTCCCTATCTCTAAACCCTTCAGGCCATTACTTGCCTACAGTACTATTCTATGCAGACGGCTTTGGCGACTATCAAAGACGCTATTCAAATTTTTCTTTAAAAACCTCATTCAGAGTATCGGGAACGAATAAATCTGCCATACGGGGCTAGGTACTCCACCTGACGCATTTAACAATTTTGACGCCTCTGAGGCCATAATTTCTACAAACGAACCCTGAATATTTCAACATAAAAAGTAGCCTAGATTAATCTTTGTAGTCCTCTACCTGATAATGAAAGTCTTGTTAAAATCGGTTCAGCTATTTTGAAGATTAACCCGGAAAAACAAACACACAGACAAAAAAAATACATGTTTAGATTTTGGTTATGTGTAATCATATGACCTTAGAAGAAAGGAATTATTTTGAAATTACAGGCAGACACTTCAAATATATTTATATGTATAAATTTTGCATGATGTGAGTGAGCTGTGAGTTTGCGGAGGGCACAAGGAGGACTGGAAACAATTAGGAGGATTTGACCCGAAATGTGTTTAGGAAATCTTTAAGGTACCAACATTATCTTTATTGACCAGGTTTATGAAGTACGTTCAATGAAAGTGTTTAGTTTTCTGCTCAGATAGATCTTTAAAAGTTGCTGGAGAGATTTGGTAGGGAGGGCCGCGCCTACCTAACCGCGTAGATAATACCTTTTCCAGTAAATTCTCTAAAGTGAGATAATTATATTTATTTGACTTAAAAAGGTGGTCTTTGATGAAAAGGACTTAAAAAGGTGGTCTTCCCATAGGACGACAACATCAACTATTAACACTGTTTTCAGATACGTAGAGTACAGCAGAATATAGGGGCATATTGAAGTAGGTTAGAGGGCTATAAGAAGTGATATTACAGGTCATTTTGAGAAACCAATATTTAGCTTTGTGAAGAATAGAGATTGAAAGTGGTTTTTTTTAGTTTAACCAATCATGGATGATAAATTTAGAAAATACATACAAAAATAAATTTCAAATCAGAACCCAAAGTAAAGCAACAAAAGATACAAATTATAATATTAAAATAAATAAGCAAATTAATATTTATCTTATGATGGCACATTGTTTTGGAACTGAGTATGAGTAGAATTAGGTAGTATCTATTGACTTAAATAATACTAAAAAAGTGACTTAAATAATACTAAAAACACCTGAATTTAGTTCTATGTAAGTGGAATATTTTACATAATGAAGTCATGCCTATTGCTGAGACTTAACATGACCAAAGAATACAGAAAAACATGACTAAATACTAAGGTACAGGTGCCACTGTTTCAAAGAGTTTTAATACTAGTATAGTCTTACAAACAATTGGTATTAATACCAATTGTTATTGGTATTGTTGCTAAAACAAACTTTTGTACTGTAAATACGACTTAATCTACAGAAAGTAAATAAAAATACAGGTCAATAAATAGTAAATAAAAAAATTCAAATAGGAACCTAATTATTTAAGTTCCTATTTGAATATTTTTATTCTTTTTTTTTATTTAGTTCTTATGAACTAAAACAAATATGTATATAATAGTAGTTGCAATAATGAGCTGTATATTTACAGATGTAAATTCAATAATATTATTGGATATCTTGCTCATGTAGCTAATATTGGAGATGTATAACTGCGCTAGCACTTCAATTTCATTAAGAATGTTTCTTTGAACAAAATGTAAAAGTTTTGACTGTTTTCATAAATCGAGACCATTCATTCATTAAAAGCAGACATGTGCAAGTCTCTAATTAAATGGGTGCATGTGTGTAGCCTCTGAATCACAACCAGGAGTTAATGCTACAACTCACCGTGGACTCAAGGATAACCTTTGGATGATAAATTTATAAAATACATACAAAAATAAATTGCAAATTAGAACCCAAAGTAAAGCAACAAAAGATAACCAAGTAGAGTATATTAGCTAATCAAGGGACCGGTGGTCTTGATGATGAGACGTGCGATAGACTGGTAATGACGACTAAAAGCAAAGTAACTGCTAGTTATACGCTGTTCTATTTTAATAATAATAACCAGACATATTGATACAATTTTAAATTAACAATACTATAACAGTCAACAAATAATAAAGAAATATTATATGAAATTACTCGCTTCGCATGTTTGAAAGTAATTTAAAACACGCTTATTAGCCAGCACGCTTATTATAAGTATATCTGATGACGCTACACAAACGTAAATTATGAATTTTATAATTATTTCATGCCAATGGTAAAATAGTAAACATGTTAGCTGTTTTATTTAGAATATTTCACAATTATTTTCTCTATTAAAAAACTAGTAAGTAGATTGAAGGGATGCATGTGAGCTTTGCACATCACATAAAAGCACATCACATAGTTCACTGAATATTGTTGTATTATAATCATATCAATAGCGCATTGCATTGTTATAAAAAAAACACCACAAATTTAAATATTAGTATTGCACCTGCGATAAATAAAATATATTAGGATTAAAAGTTACCACTAAATCTTGACAAAATAAAATATATAAAAAACCACCATTTACGCCAATAAAATGCCAACATTGAAATGATGTTTTGAAAAACCTAATAAATGTTAATGATATTTAAGAAAATAATATCTAGTCCACGCAACAGTTTATTTGAAATATGCTCATATTATTAATTTAAATTAAACATTTGTGTAAAGAGTAAATAAATGTGACCTTTGCGCTGTGAAGTGATATCTAAATAATACCTGGAGCACAAGAAATAGTTGTCAAACTTTGTAAAAGGGTACTAAAAGGTAGATAGAGAAAGTACTTTAATTTTTTCGAATTACTCGAAATTTTATTCAAAAGCACTCCGCTGGTTTAAATGTTAGGTTTTCTTACAGCTATGAATTCTCTTGAATAAAGAAAAATACACACAATTGCTTTCATTAAATGAAATTAGGGTAAAATTTTCCCGCACTGTAAACTCTATAATCACACCAGACTACAAATTATAATATCTATATATTAATACGCCAAGGCAAAACATGTGGGAAAGCATCAGATCCCTTTTTAAGCAAATCGCGCGCACGGAGGAGTGTGAGATTAGGCATAGTTAAAGTTCATATAGAGAAGAACCGCGAAAACCTAAAATTATCTTTAATATGTGTTATAAATACATTAAATTTAATAAAATAAAACGTTCATACTAACTGACAGATTGAATGAATGAGTTTCGAGCTGTGAATTTTGTGTGATTTCAAATGTTCCTTTTTCAATAATCTGTCAATGTCAATAAATTAATGTCGAGACAAAAAAGCATAATTCTTACGTTAAAAAAAGTGAGCAGATTTTATTAATTAAATTAAACCCTGTCTAATTTTAGCTTCAGTAATTTCATTTTACAGGTTACATTTTTTAATAACAGTAATTTCTACTACATCCATTATGCCTCGACATAAAACATTAACGGCTCGGAATGAGAGACAACGAAGAAGGAATAATATATACTAGAGGTCGCCCAGTGGTCGAAATTCGACCGTAATTCTTTAAATATAGCATTTTATTTGAGCATTATTGAGATTCTTATACCTCTATAATACGGTGAGTTTACCTCTATAATCATTCCATATATATTTTTTTGAAAACCATACCGTGAACACATACGTCATTAGCGTGTCTCGATTAGTATGTTATTACGATCTCTAGTTAAAATAAATAAGCAAACTAATATTTTTCTTATGATGGCACATTGTTTTGGAACTGTTTATGAGTAGAAGAAGGTAGTATCTATTGATTTAAATAATACTAAAAAGGTGAATACACCTGAATTTAGTTCCATGTAATGTAATGTAATCTAGTGTAATGTTTTACATAATGAAGTCATGCCTATTGCTGAGACCCAACATGAACAAAGAATACAGAAAAACATGACTAAATACTAAGGTACAGGTGCCACTGTTTCAAAGAGTTTTAATACTAGTATAGTCTTACAAACAATTGGTATTAATACCAATTGTTATTGGTATTGTTGCTAAAACAAACTTTTGTACTGTAAATACGACTTAATCTACAGAAAGTAAATAAAAATACAGGTCAATAAATAGTAAATAAAAAAATTCAAATAGGAACCTAATTATTTAAGTTCCTATTTGAATATTTTTATTCTTTTTTTTTATTTAGTTCTTATGAACTAAAACAAATATGTATATAATAGTAGTTGCAATAATGAGCTGTATATTTACAGATGTAAATTCAATAATATTATTGGATATCTTGCTCATGTAGCTAATATTGGAGATGTATAACTGCGCTAGCACTTCAATTTCATTAAGAATGTTTCTTTGAACAAAATGTAAAAGTTTTGACTGTTTTCATAAATCGAGACCATTCATTCATTAAAAGCAGACATGTGCAAGTCTCTAATTAAATGGGTGCATGTGTGTAGCCTCGAATCACAACCAGGAGTTAATGCTACAACTCACCGTGGACTCAAGGATAACCTAAATTTTAATTATTTTTTATTGTTTTGGTGTATCAGGAGTGCAGTTGCCAGTAAATAACTGTCCTTTTTTGGGTGCGACTAAAGAATGGATTTTATGATCTTCAAAATTCAGAGAAAGAAAAACAGAAAACATTTTAACTCATTCTGAAAAAATGGACAGGAGTGCAGTTGCCAGTCAATCACTGTTCTTTTTTGGGTGACATCTTCAAAATTCAGAGAGAATATCAGAAAACATTTTAGCTGGTGATTTATAATTCATAGTCGCTTATCATTCGTCAAAATACGGTTAATAATTAAACCATAAAAATGTATAATTATAAAACGATCATTGAAACAAAAACAACGAATTAATCAATGTAACCTATACATTATTTAAAGGTACAATTGAGTATTCATTGGATTAAATTCCTTCTTATTTCATTAAATATACTTTATAAAATAGGAATTCAATCGCACTGCAACTTATATAATCATATTCACATATGCATAACAGGCATTAACAAACAAAAATTCTAAACAAAAATTCTTTTAATTGTAAAACTCACCCCAACGGCTCGACACGAAGACTCTCGGCCTCTAAATTCTTAAAGAGATCAAAAACATCCTCTGAATCCAGGCGAAAGTCACATAAGGCGTACAAAATCTCAACTTTTGTTCTAAGCGGAAGAAACTGAAAGTCTATGTCAGTATTGAATGGATTATAGCGTCCTGTTTCTTGACATTTTTGCCGAAACAGCCTCCTCAAATACATCTAGAAAGCATATGGTATGTTAATAGTTAGCAATAGTGCCTAAATAAGCCAAAAGTAAAAAAAAAACACAAAAGTACCTGATAGTTAAAGGCAGATATATCCTTGTTGCGTAAACAACCACATAGCAATCTCACTATCAAATCTGTTAAAAGAGAAGCTGCCCTCTCTTCGGTGCCATCTGCCAGAAGAGCTTCTTCTAGTTCCTAATTTCGAAAACATTGACGTTAAAACTTTACTTCCAGGTATATAATCAGCTAAAAAAAAATTGACAAATACAAACCTACCTCAATATCAAAGTCTAATAAATTGAATGATATTCTGAAGAGGGAACAAAAGTGCGCGATGCTTGGCACTTCCCACCATGATTGAATATCTGGAACGGTTAAGAAATTAATAGTGAGCCATAATTACGAAATATAAACCATATTGACAATAATGTTTCGACACTTCACCCACCTAAAATGCTAATAAAGGTTGGAAACATAACCTACAAGTTATATTACTATGGAGTAAATTTAAGAAAAGATGGTGGGCTGGCGCACATTCACTCACTGAAATGATTACTTTAATAGTTATAAATTATTTTGAAACTAAACAAAACACTTCCATGGCGCTGAAACGTATGTTCGTAGCGGGAGACAAATAAACGCCATAACAGTTTCAGAGTTTATCCACAGCTAGCAATTTAGACAACTGTACAAAATAGCATCTCTCTTCATACTACCATACTATCTTACTCTGATTTACTTCATTTATAACCTACTTACCGACCGTTCGTAGTCCTAGAGTCAGTCCGCAGTGGTGCCAACTTATATTCGAGAATTCCCAACAACTAAAAACCTATAAAGTTCTCCGTCAAACGATTTAAAAAAGACCCATCTTTTTTTTTTTTAAAAAGCTTATAATTTTCATATTTTATTCATTAGGGTTTGATATAAAATAACTAGACCCAAAAAAATACAATACAGACAATTGACGTTTACAATAAAACGGAATAATCTTGAAGTCTTAATAAATATTAAAATATCACTAACATAGGGGACAAAATACCTACTTGCTTTCCCTTATTTCACATATCGTCACCTTTTATAATCAAATTTTGAATGCAAAAATTTTAGGGTAATAATTTATCTTGTCGGTAAAAGTATTATTTTTTATAAATCTCAGTAAATATTAGCCTATTTTTTTTTTTATCTATATATATTTATATTTAATAAAAACCATAAGTCAGATCTTTAATTTAGACCTCGCGCTCTTATTTTTTTTACCTATATATTTCAAATAGGTAACACTTCGACACAGGTATTTGCCTAGTCAGGTGTAACTAATCCACACAAACTGTACTTTTCTTCTCTAGAATATCAATAAAATGCTACATAGTAATGCACATTTAATAATTTTAATTGTATATCGGATATTTTAATAAATACGTAAAATAAATAAATTTTATATTGGGTCATCAACTTCCCTCTCTATTACTGTCCAATGAATCATAAGAGGTTCATAGGACTAAAATTATCCTGTGCTTTTCACGTTCATGGATCATATGAGTCGTATAGAATCAAAAGCAGCAATCTAACAAAATTATCAGTATAAGGTTTGTATCTCTTTTGAAGAAAAATATAAACACAAGCCAAATCTAAATAAGAATGGCTATGACACCATGGTCCACCAGATTTTATACATTGTTTAGTGGTAGTAAATTATTTAACCAAAAGCTGACGTCTTACAGATAGGCCGTACGGACGTCATTAACGGCATCTTCCCCAGACTACTCTCGCCTGTGGTATCAACTTATGGTGAGTAACTTCATTTCCATTCTATGTGCGTTTTGGATGGCTATAGAGGCGACAGTACGTTATTTTTTTAGGTCTGAGTAGAATAAAATAAAAAAATCATACATGATATCATGACATTCTTTCAATTCATCATAAGTTTAAAAATTATTTTATATTTCTTGTTGTAAATTTTGACGCGAGGTTAGTATTAAAACAACACGGAGATATTATTTCAACGTTTTTTTTTATTTTTTTTTAAATTATAATGTAGCACAAACAGTCTTTTATGTGTTTTTAGATGAGTTTGTATTCATTTCAACTGGCCACTAATAAATAATATGTCCTTAAGTTTCCAACAGCCGTGTTGCCATATTTTTGAAATTCGATATGATATTTGAACTTTCTATCGAACTGTCAGTATTCAAAAATTTGTTGTTTAATGTTATAATTCTATATTATCTGAACAGCCTCTGATGTGATTTATAGGACTCTGGTAAAAGACAGAGCCCTTTACAGAGACAGACAGATGGCCAAAGGACGAGGATAGTACCTTCTTTATACCAAAAAATAATGATAATAATAATGTAAGAATAATACCAAAAAAACACAAAAAAATATTTCAAAGGTTCTTAAAATTAATTACTATAGGTACTTGAAAAATTGTTATTACTTTTGCACCTACAATATTTGTCTAACAGATGGCTACAGTGTGCTTGATTTACGTCTATTAGTGATATTTCTACTATTTAGTGGATATTATTCGATATTCAAATAGATTAATATATCCTTAAAAAAATTAACCAGCGACGAATAAGTAACGAAAAATTTAAAGGTCCTTATTAAAAAGGCCTAAAAGGCTTCTTTATTATTCCTAAACCGGGAAAATCTTCGTCATTTGGTAACACTGTAGGTCATCGGTACGTGATGCGTCAAACAGTGGGTATATTTTAGTCTATACCTGTCATAATATCGAAGAAATTATTATTGGTTTACTCAACGCAGCGATAACAAACATAATATGAACCAATATTTTTGCGATGAAATATTATTTATTTACTTGATATTATTTATAGGAATTTAAATATATGAAATAAACGAATAAAACCTGGTCAAAAAAATTAAAAGATTTCAAATGACCTTATAGGAAGTGTTGAAATGGGTGGGCCATTGTGAAGTGATTTTTATCGTAATGGCAATAAAATTTACAACATTGCGCCATATTACGATAATGCAATAAACGTAATACAAGATATCAGATTTATTTATAATAATAATGGTATTCAGAAAATACTTATATTGAATGCTTTAACTACAGGTTTAGCTTCCACACGATTTTACAATGACACACTCTAGCTTTCTTCTACATTACCAGCTGCCCGCTCCTGCTAAGCACGGGGATATTTATTAATATTAAAAAATCTTAATATGTTCATTAATTAGATCCTTTACGGTGCCAAAAAAAAAAGGAGATTGCCTTCAAGTGCCAAGCAAATTTTAAAGTAATAATGCAGAAACTTACCGATTCATTATAAACCTGGTAATTACTATGAAATTTGTAATAAACTGCATTAGTTCTGGTTTTCATATACAATAATTATATATTTATTAAAAATAGTCAAAGTTGGATATAAAGAAATTTTCATTCTTTACATAAACTTTTATTTACTTTTGTAATTTTGTATATTTTGGACGATTTTATGTATTATGTATATGAGTTTTAAATGAGTAGTTTAGTATTTTTTTTTTTTTGGTAGTTTAAATATTTCCATTGAAGACCTTTGCTCACAAAGAGCAGCAATTCATAAATAGTCTGCAAAACGGAACCGCTATGTGCGGATTAATTATAATCACCCTTTTCTTCTTGTTTTGCTGCTAAGAAATACGATTTACGTTTATTTTTTATTTATAATATATGTTGAGCCAAAAATTGAACCTACAGCTTTTTAAATACTTACTTAAAATGTTAAAAAATATAAATGTTAATGGAGAAGTTTGCTGTTAAAAATATGATATATTGTAATCATTATAGGTTTTTTTTTAAATTTTAACAATAATTTGATAAAAAAAAGTATACATAATAGTGATATATGAGTATTATGTATAGAGAAAAATTTTATGTATATGAGTAAAAAATACTTTTCACATGTTTTAAAACTATCTAAACATTTTCTTCTTACACGGTTGACATTTTTTTTTAAAAAGGCATAAAAATCGATTAAGACACACATTATTGGTTGATGATGATGATGATAAATTTTTATATACAGCTTTATTCTCCATAAAATTCTCCATGCATCGGTTTCTAATATTTTGTTTTCCATAATTATGTGTATATTTTTTGAAATTAAGATGTAACTTTATAAAAACGCTGTTTTCATAAATTTTATCAGATTCAAACTGAATAATGCGTTATGACGAAGAACAGGTAATTTAACCATATATTGGGATACTATAAATGTTGTGTATAGTTGTTTGCAAATTAATTTCGTTGAATCGTCATGTTTGAAGCGAAAATATTAATTTAATGTATGCAATAGCAGAATTGGCGAGAAAAAAATAATCCTCAATGGACTTGTAAAAATTCGCGCCTAGGTTATAGTATAATAAACTTTATAGGAGTCAACGAGCGGATCTTTTCGCTCATGGCATCAGATTGACGAACGGCACTTGATAGCCCGGATCTCTGTCTTGATGCTGTCTTATTGCGAAACTTTTGAGTTATTTAAAAAAGATCAAATTGGGAGAAGTATTACATAAATCAAAAATTCGCAAATAAAGGGAGTATTTACTAGCCCATTTAATAGCCTACTCATTTAATAACCCCAATAGCTTTAATAGCCTACTCATTTAATAGCCTCTATACTCAATAGTATTTAATTTAAGAGATTAAAATAAAAAAATGTATTTTTTAAGGAAAATTTCCGCGAATAAATTCATTAAAGTAAAATAAGTTCATTAAAAACAATTTCACTATTTGCTGGACTTCCTGAATAATATTCATGTCATGTGTTAGAAACTGCATCACTCGCACAAACTTTTTAGGTAAATCCGAAATAAGCGCTTAAATGATTTTTATTGAGAATATCTTTGGAACATTTCTTGCACAGAGGGTTCCGCAATTACATAATTTTAATCAAACCCTTGTTAGGTCTTGGTTCGTTAAGGATTTATATTGATTAAAATAATTAGGTGTAGGTAATAAAAAATCTATCATGTACCTATAACTGTCTCATTTTATTATTTTTTCCTTGTACCTTTCTTAAAAACCCTGGGGGCCTTTTGCTTATAAAATATCTTTAAAAATGTTTTTCATTCATAAAATACTTTCTCAAATATAAAATAAAGGTACGACTTTTTTAAATAGAGACAATTTTAATAATGCCCCAGTATAAAAATTGTGTTTCCAAAAATGGCCCTTAACATATGGTACATTAAATGTTTAATATTATGTAAGTTCTATTTATTATAACCCACAAAATGAATACAATACAATTTTAAAGCAGTTTAGTATTTTTTTTTTTTGGTAGTTTAAATATTTCCATTGAAGACCTTTGCTCACAAAGAGCAGCAATTCATAAATAGTCTGCAAAACGGAACCGCTATGTGCGGATTAATTAATCACCCTTTCCTTCTTGTTTTGCTGCTAAGAAATACGATTTACGTTTATTTTTTATTTATAATATATGTTGAGCCAAAAATTGAACCTAGAGCGTTTCAGCTTTTTAAATACTTACTTAAAATGTTAAAAAATATATATGTTAATGGAGAAGTTTGCTGTTAAAAATATGATATATTGTAATCATTTTAGGTTTTTTTTTAAATTTTAACAATAATTTGATAAAAAAAAGTAAAAGTTTGTATGTTTGTTTGTTTAAAATTTCTTGGATATAAACATAAATGTATATCTTGAGCAACAATTAAAAGACAATTTTTTCAACTTTCTATACATCATATAAAGTTTCTTTCTATACCTATAATGAAGTTTAAAAATTGTAGAATTTTTGAGCCACATTTAATATAACATATAATTTCATAATCGGCTTTGAAACCATATAAACTAACATTCCGTAAATTTTGCAATGGCCAGTGGTCAATATAACGTTTTTTTAAATAAGTAACTACATTTTTTTTTTTTTTTTATGGAATATAAATTGGCCGATGAGTATAAGTCTATAACCTTCCTAACTAGGTAATAGTTACCTGTTCTAAGGAAGGTTATATATGAAGTGATAAAGTGCATAGCAGAGACCAGCGCAAAACCCTGAGAAAATATAAAAAAAAATAATAAGGCACAAATATACACACTGATATATACACACACACACACACATACACACATGAATACAATTTAAATGTGTACTCAAGAATACTTAATATATGAAAAAATAAAATGAATAAATGAAACAATTAAAAAATAACAAATAAATGAATAAACAATTATTAAATATATAGTTAAATAAATATTCGATATAAATAAATAAATATTCAATATAAAATAGTGTTATACTACATATAGTATAGAAACATATCTTATAGTGATATATATATACATTGGGCATAAACATATTGGTATGACATACATATCTAAGTAAGCATATTTTTTTTTATTTTTTTAAACATTCTAGGTAACTAAAATAATATTTTTTACTCAGTAGCTAAAGTCGCTTAAATTACAGTATTAATAAATTTTATCTAAACAACTATTTCAGAAATTAATTTGTCAGCAGCATCTCTACCCAAAGAGATTAACCATTTTAAGATAGATTTAGCGAGGCAAGCTTTAGTTTTAGCATCCCTAATTTCATCGCTTATCTGGTTATATATTTTTGGGCCCAGAAAAATGAGATGTCTCTGTCCAAAAGATGTTTTCATTATTGGTGCCACTAAGTGACCTCTATCGTTCGATCTTGTCTTCATAGCTTTAGTGCACTGTATATTACTAATTTTATTTTGCCAAACATGTATGACTACTTTTTTAATAAAAGATTGTCTAATATCTAACACCCTGTAACGTGAGAAAAAGATTTTCGAACTAAACCTAAAAGGCTTTTTATTGATCACACGAAGAACTAATTTTTGAACTTTGATTAATGGTTCAAGGGCTTTTCGAGTTGCACCGCCCCACACAATTAACGCATAGGTGATTAAAGAGTTAGTTAAGCAATTGTAAACCATTTTTAAAGTTTGGGAAGATAAACAGTTTCTCATTAATCAATGACATTAACTTTCTAAATTTTGATTATTGATCCAGTCAATCATACCATCTTTAACGCTTCATCACTCTTCCACGATTTCATCACACATAACACCATCTCAATTGAGTAGGACCCAAAATAATGGAATGTAAATTGTAATTGGATCTAGGCCATGTTAATAAAATGCTAGGTCTCACGGCAAGATCCTCCAGGCTGCCTTCGGGTTGGGGTATTTTCGCAATAAGACGCCTTCGCTCCTAAAGTCAGGTGGCCAACATAGGTTGTGTAGGTATAATACGAAACAATTCTTCCATGAGCCAGTTTTTTTTTATAAATTAAGGACATTGGTTACCGTCAATTGTGTACCGTCATACATAAACATAGGTAAAGCATGACATTACTTTAAAGCAGTTTTTACACACTGCACGCAGTTAGATAGACCTTTTTTTTGATAATTATATCAATATATAAAATAACATTTCAGTATAGTTTTTGACTCTCTTTAGTAATAATTTTAATATTGAATTTTATCATATAATAAAAGATAACTGAAAAAAAAACAAAATATAATAATGGATGAAACCATATTTTAATATTCAACTTTATATAAAAATATCAACGAATGCTTATTTTATTTGGAATATAATTTCAAAGGGTAGTCTAAACAAAAACAACTATAAATAAAATAACGTAATAAATTAAAGAAAATGGTAGATACGTAACACATTTGTTTTAACAACGGTTGGCATAATTCAACATTTAGAATTTAACTCGATTTTATCGTGATTCAAGTAGTTGGTAAAGCAATTCAATCAAGGTTCACCCTTGATTGACACCCAAACCTTGATGTGCAGGTGGGTCAACTAGGCATTCCCCGTCGAATATAAGGAAAGTCGTCTCCCGTTGAACACATCACTCCATACGTGTCTAGAAGGGCCCATTGAAATCTCTGCAAACATGCTCGTTCAAAAATGCAGCACAGGTGCAGGCGTTCCCTTGGCGTTTCTTTGCGTCCGATACTATATCCATGCTATTAGTATTTGTAATTAACTTTGAATAACAATACCATTCTCCAAACTCTGTCACCTGTCAATGTGCTAGCCGTTCTTACCTTACAAAACAAGTTTTCTGAATTTGTAAAACAGCCACAAGCTGGCTGGCCAGTGGCGATACTCATTTCTTAGTCATAGTACCAACATCGACAATGATTTTTGGACACTGGCGTCTAGCATACACGAGCGCATCTGCTATTAACAACCGCCCTTCAAGACCAGCATCTCGAATTCGAATATGCTTACGTACGGGCGATGTAGCCACATCGCCTGGTTTAGTATTTCCAAATGATGGCATATGTTCAGTAATAGGTATGAGGCCTCTAATATTAACTGATAAGTTAAGGAGGGAAGCAGCTCGATCCACTGCTACTACGCAAGCCGCGCCTGCCATATCTCCACGCATATGCCGCAGGTCATCGCATGATTTGAGATTATTGCCGCCGCTGTCAAATGTCACCCCCTTACCTATTAAAACGATCCTGCATCAAAATATGAAATCTCTAAGAAATGCGGCATTCACACGACCCCCGTGAAACTTCCACGAATCCTCCCATTCCATGGGCTTCAGCTCAGCTGCGAACTTTCACATTGACATTTATATTAACTCGAGTTAGCAACTCTACCGTAACTCTTGCAAAAGCTACAGGTGTCATAATGTTAGCAGGAACTTCTTGCAGAAATCGGGCTAAGTTTTGTGCAATAGCTTTTTGTCGACCTGAATTTTATTTTACTGAATCTTTTGGTGTATGGTCATCAAACAGTTCAATATTAGGCACACCCAAATGTTTCCAGTGAGCTTTGTATTCTCGAAAAAGCCATACGGCCAGCAAAGCTCCTTCTGCAGCACATTCTTCGTTACCAAAACTTTCAACGTCAATTACCCTGGGTCGTAAATCTTGCAACGATCTGCAGGCCACAGCAGATGCCACTCGAATGGCGTCTTTACCCTCGTCATCATCTTCCATTATATTGTACCTCAAAAATTTACTTCCCAAACCAGAAACTGCCACGAACGCATATTCAGGATCCAAATCATAAAATACACGAGTCGAGTTTTAGAATTGGAGACATATTTAGTATCCTAGCAAGACGTCCATTAGTTCTTTCATTGTATACTTCAGCAGCGTATGTTAGAGTACCTTCATCAAACAGAATCGTATCTTCATGATATATTCCTAGAACGAAACTTTAGTCGCTGATAGTACAGTCTGTTCTTTTGAAACGCTTGGATATGCTTGGAAATTTATACAATCACAAGCGTCTACGAGTAGAAATTGAGATATCCGTCTTGCATTTTGTTTTACGAGTTTTAGTAAGCTGCGTCTTAGCAATGTTGTAATCATATTATTTAACTGTTAATTAAATTTCGTTGAAAAAAAATATATAAAAATTAAAATAAAAAAAATCTTTTATCCTAATGAATATGACGGACGTGGCTACATAGACTTTCTATTTTTACTATTGCGACTCATAGCATTCTAATTAACTAGATGGTTACTTACCATGTCCAGTCTTTATGAATAAATATTACTTGTTTTAAAAAAGAAATATTACCCTTATTATAATCTCGTAATGGAAACGCTTTGGCCAGATTTTTGTCATCTATTTTATACACAATTAAGTTACTTTTCAATTATTCTATGGGAATTATAAGGAAATAAAATTTCAGTCAATCACATATTTAACCTTAATCATTGCTTATTCATTCTTAGCTTCTGAAAAAACCAGGGCGGAAGTTTTTGGCTTAAAGCTTCATGCAACTGTCTATAAATAGTAATCATAAGTATAGGTACTGCCAAGCGTTCATCTTTAAATAAAAACAACCAAAAGGCAACTAACAACATTACAATGTCAATAGTGTAATCTATTGCTGAGTGAACAGTAACTTTTGCTTCAGATTCTAATGCAGAATAATCTTTTGGAATAATTATAGTGGCTCGCAACAAATTGTCAGTCTTAGGGGTCTTTATAGCGCTGGGTTTCAATTTATCCGAATCATTAGATAGGTTTATTTTTTTCATGTTTTTATTAGTCTCATTTTTCGTTGAGACACCGGGCGATAAGTTTTTTTGATTGTTGCTAGCTTGATGATGTATTTTTTTCTTTACATGTTGAACCTTTGGTTTGGTAGGTGTTTGATTATCTTGTAAAGCAGCGGCTTTTTTTAGTTGATCTGTGTCTGTGTATAAGAGTGGTTGAGTTTTTTTAGTTTGACCAAATTCTTTAACTATATTACCGTAATGTTCTATTACAATACGCCCTTCATCAATATCATCTGACGGTACAAATAGTTCTATTTGTTTGCTAAATTTAGAACTTAAATCTGTATTGTTATTATTTGTTACCCCCTTATCAGCTGCTTTGCTGTTTTCATGTTCTCTAGTATTTTTTTTCCTGAGTGTAAAACTTTTTGGAAATTGAGGTTTTGTGATTTTTCTAAATAGTGAAACTTTCTCTGTTTTCTTTTCACTTATTTTGGGACTCTTGTTTTTTATTTTTTTATTACTTTCCTCTTTGTTTACTTGGGCTTCGAGCTGCCGACGCTTTAAAATTGGTTTAGGTATAAAATTCGAATCGCTTGAAGGTTTACTTTTAGATGTATCACTATTATCTTCTGTGTTAACAAGAACTTTAGCTGTTGGGTGGTACGTTGACTCTTCATCACTAAAGGTAATGTTATCTCTCGCAACCTCATCTCGCAAACTGTCAGATCTGTCGCTTCCTACGCTAGATACGGTACTTGCCGAGTAATCTTCGTCGTATGAAGCACTTTTCCAGTAATTTGCATTTTTTTGTGATTTCCCGGCAAATTTTGTTTCTGCAGCTTCACAATGATTTATATTATTTAAACTTTCCGTAACATTTTTAAAGTTATTTTCGTCATCACTCATAATGTCTATTTTAATTTGTGGCATTTCTTGTGTCGTTGCTAAAATTGACTCTCTTTTGGCTTTACATTTTTGTGCTTCTTTCAACGCCATTGCTTGATAGAATCTGTTCATAGCATGTTCATGTAATAATTCAGTTGAGCTAACCGAATTTCTAAGAGGACGCATGGGGAGGAAATGCGTTGTTCCTAGTTCTGGGGCTGACAATGATAACGGAGGGGGTGTTAAAGCATCTTCCAAATCGAGTTGAAATGATTTTCTTTTGTCTGAAATTATAAATAGATAAGGTATTATGATAGTTTTGAAAAACATATTTGGAATATATTCAAGGGTGGCTCGAGAAGTAAAATTAACAAATCTTAGGCCCTCTCTCCGTTTTTGTAATTTAAAAAAATATTAATACCGGCTATTGTTTATTACATATTAATAGTAAAAATTATTAATGATAATATACAAATATTTCACTTTTTCTTATAATTATACTAAGATACGTAAATTTATGACATTATAAAATTGAATGTTGCTCAGCGTGTATGCATTATGCTATTATTAAAAAATCTATCTTAGGATGGGTATAATTGCCCAGTTAGGTTCAACCATGGGTTATGTGTAAATGTATTATTTAAAATAATTATGTAGGTAAATAAAAAAAAACAATGAACTTAACTCTTGTTGAATTGAATGAAATTCATTGAACAGTCACTCAAAACTTAATTAATAACAATGACTGTGATAGTAACGATAAAAGTGACTTCCCTATTCAATTCAATGCAGTTATTTTTTTTTCATCAAATTTATTTATTTAAAATTACATATAATTTGGAGGTACTTTGGAAATCGCGCAACTATACTTTTTTATTTTTTAATTATTTAACATTTTTATTTGAAAACATTGTTTCTTTCTAAAGGCTTTTGAAAACTAAGTTTTATTTTAAATATCGAATAGGTCGAATCTACAACCATAGTAATTATTTAAAATTATTTTATATCATATTAATATTAAATATGTTTTATGACATAATTCAAAAATATCTTTAAATTGAGTGTCACCATAAAAATCAAATAAGTGTGTCGTGTAAACTGTAAACTAAGTTTACACGACGTTTTGTGCAGAATATTTTAACAGCGTAAATATAATATTTATTAAAGCTTTATTTTAAAATGTTTTGTGATTTCGCTGAATTTATGCTAACTAGTATTAGAAACCATTTTTGGCGATATGAGTTCTTCTCGTGAGATTCAATTTTAAGTTTTGAGTTGAAATATGAATGATTGACATACGAACAAACTGAACCCCGCTATAGTTTTCCAGTAACCTTTATGGATATATTCATGTCGGATTTTTTCCAAAATGTTATACTTTATACATTGGCATATACAGGAACGGGAGGTGGATTGCTTTTTTATTTGACATTTTTTTAAAAAAAAAAAAAAAACATCTGTATTAATATAGAGGTAAAGTTTGCAAGTTTGGATGTTGGAGGTAATCTTCGAAACTACCTTTCCAATTTCAAGATAAATAAAAATAAAAAATATATAAAAATGACTGTTTCTTTCTTTCTTTGCTTCTTTGTCCTTTATGCATTCCTAAACCGTCGGTCCGATTGCGATGACGAGTTTGGGAAGCTGTCGTGAGCACACCCGATTAGGTTTTTGAATTAAAAAAAAACATAAAATTCCACGAACAAGGGGAGATAATGGGGGTTTGAGGTTTGTATGGAACTTATAAACCGTTGGTTATAGAGAACCACAAAAAATGGCATAAAGCTTCTTTATATAACATTGACATCGAATGAGAAAGTATTTATAGGGGTTTATAGGGGTGAACATTTTTATGAAAAAATATATACTTAGGTCTGGAGACTTGAAATTTTACAAATAGCTTCTGTACATAATGGATTTTGCGAAATTCAACCATTAAGGGGGTAATGGGTGTTTTAAGTTTGTAGGGTACTTATAAACCGTCGGGTTAAGAAACTCGAAAAATGGCATTTAGTTTCTTTACATAACATAGACATCGAATGAGAAACGAAAAATCAAATCTAGACACGTGGATGGCCCGAAGGGCCTAGAGATAGGAGCGAAGCATCCCATCCAGAGTGACGCAGGGAAAAGTATCATCTAATAATGTCTTTGTTGTGAGCGCTCAGATGTCGCTGGATACCGTAACGGTGTCACGGCCATTGTCGTTCGGCGCAGCGTTGTAATTCACGCGCTGACCGAATTGACACCATCTGTTAAAACATATAATAAATTTGGGGTTTTTTTTTCTTTGGGAACTGACGAACTATGAGACTGACGAAAAGAGCGAAACGAGTTATTTCACATTATGACAAATTTTAAATTTCTAAGTTACACAGTTTTCAAAAAAAAAACGTCTGTGACAGACAAACTGATGCAAGATTTTTCTGATTTTTCCTTTTGAGGTACGGAAACCTAATAAGAAAACTGATATTTAAACAAAAAATATAAAATCCAAAAAGAGATTTCATCAGGAGGAAATACTCCAGATACTGCAAATCACTTATGGTGGTTGAATGAACTTACAAACCAGAATGAATGTGGATTTTTTTCTGAACCTGTAAACTTAGCTCAGATACATAATAAATCCTTCATCAACCTTATATTAAAAATCACTTTCAATGTTTCGCATTATTCATAAGACAAATTATTAAAAAAATAAATAAAACCCGACACACAAACGGCTGAATAAATTTTCTTGAATCATAGCTAAGAACACTTTCGGTCAAGTCACCTTTCAAACAAAAAAAATAATAATAATTATAGGTACAATGTCACACCAAGATACGGGGGTTAAAAGTAATAAAACAAAGATAAATAATAATATATGACTAGTTATGTTATCATTACTTTGTATTTGAAACGCAAATATTTTATATCAATACGGATAAGCGCAAGCATAATTTTTAGAATATAAATAATTAAGGTAAGGTAAAATATACTTATTCTGAAAAGTACACAACTTAACATTAAATTTTCTCTAACATTTTAAAATAAATATGGTTTTGGAATTAAGAGGAAAAAACCTTTGCGGCTAAACATTTTTTCACGATTTTCTCAATATTATTTATTCTTAGTTTTCATATTTTGATATTTGCTTGATATAGGTCGAGGAGCTATAAGAGCGAAACCGTTTTTCCAAACCGGTTAAATGAATTCAGGTGACAACAAAACGTGAAAACTTTGGCATTGGGAAAGTAAAAAGCGAAAACTCCCAGAAAAAGGCTATATATGTATGTACCTACCTATTTTATTTTAATATGGCATTGATGGTAATCTCATATGATATTTCATTTGAACTGTTAATTTGAATTTTTATTTATACTATAAATAAACCTTAAAAACCACGATTAAATCCAATAAGTACATAATGAAACAATATTTTTGTAAGTGATAAAAAAAATATTATGACTAATGAAATGAACAAATAAAACAAAATATAGGGTATAATGGAACCTAACAACCTAAGAAAAAACAATAATAGTCGCAATTTTGCCGCTTGACATTAAATAAGAAGTTTAAAAGGTAACATCGGAGTTTAAAAAATATACTTACAATATATAAATCGCTATTGCTCTACAAACTGTGATATAATAATAGTCAATAATAGTAAATAGATTGGATTATAATACAATATACAAAAAAACTATAATATAATACAAAAAAACTCGCTCGCTCGCTCGCTCGCTCGCTCGTATGTGCCATAATCGTTGAATTCTTTGGTTTTAAAAATCAACCGGATTACTAATAACGCAAAGAAATATTTTAGTAACAAATATTTTATAATTTGTTCAACATATTACAGTATGTTTAATAAATAATCAAAGATAGTTAAAACTGCCATTTTTTATTAAAATAAATCAGATTTATTTATTTTTGTATATGATACCATTATTAAAATATGGTTTTGGCTTTTATTCATTCATTAACATAATGATTAACATTTTTCGTGATACCGTTTGGTTTGTATGCCCGTTCTTGAAACGATTTATCAGGTAATTTAATACAAGAATGCATAGGTACTTTGAAATTGAATAGTTTATTGTCAGTTTGTTATAGTTATGACAAGATGTCGCAAGATAGGTTGGGTTCTGAAATATACGGGATGATCTGACCTCATACTATTTTAGTAAAATCAAATATTCGACAACCACAACGGCACAACATTTTCTTCGCTATGTTCTCGTTGTAGTATTGACCACAGCCCCCCTGTTAGATATTGTTTTTAATGAATAATTTTTAATAAAAAGCGATTTGTGTTTTCAATATGTGTTACTCATAATTATGCATTCCCAAATTTAAAAACATATCCCAATAAAAAGTATTTTACAGACATCAAAGCTGGTTTTATTTTGTGACTATGATTAAAAATTTATAACACTTCAACAAAAACTTAACTAACTAATTAACTTAACTTAATTTTAATTAACTTTGCTATACGTTTATAGCTGAAAAATAATTTACTAGATGGCTTCATACTAAATAACGTATAATTTATGGTTAGCTTTAAAATTTTATTAATAAATAATTTATTTATAAATTAAAAGTTTATATTAGTTTGTACTATTAAACTACTCATTTGTAAGTACTATAAACAACGAATAGCTGTTGGTATTATATGACAGACACTCTTCTGTTCACTATATTTCACAATAGTGATTTAATTGATATTTTTACAAAGAATACTGCATGGAATTTGAAGTTTTGCCTCAACAGTTTTGGGTCGATTTATCGTATTGGATTTTTTAATTACGGATATTTTTCTGTCCCATTCTGCATAGATAGATAATTCAATGTGAAACATCAAAAAAAAAAAATGCTTTAATACTTAAAAAGTTATCTTACATAAAGACTTTAGTGACACATACCTATTAGGAGGTCTGATCTGTAAAAATTGACAGTAGATTTATAGGCAATTATTAAATGTTTTGTATAATAAAAATATATTTGCCTTTAGTTGTACACGCAGCCACCCTTGACAAAAATAAAATTTTCAACTTACCTGTTGAGTTTTTCTCATTTTCCGGATATAAAACTAGTAAAAACTCTGAACTACCCGGATCTAATTTAGGAGTAGACTTCATATTAAATACTTGATCCTTTCTTGGAGAAATATTTTCAATTTGTTTTGAATCGATTACAATCGATGAGCTTAAAATTTTCTCTCCTATAAAATCATCGTCTTCCAAATTTGATCGTAAAAGTATTTTCTTTCTCGAAACAGCATTAGGCTTTGCTTTGGAAGGTGATTTGTTTTTTTCAAAACTACCCACTTCACTCCCCAAGATCGGTGTATTATTTGTGGATTTTCCTGGTACAAATATTGGAAAAGACTCTTCGCTCGGGATACTAAGCCCATAAGGACTTTCAGCCTTCACTCGAAAACGATATTCGCTTCCTTCAATTAGATCGTTAATAACTGTGGTCAATTTTCTACTGTACGTGGCTTTTAGCCAAACGTCCCACCCAGTTCTAAAATATTCTATTATGTAATTTCCAATTTTACAACCGCCGTCATCTTTCGGAGGCAACCAGGAAAGCATAACAGAATTTCCTTCAAGCAATGTCGTCTTTATGGGTCCGGGTTGGTCAGGTTTTGCAGTTATTGTTACTAAAAATGACGCCACGTCTTCTCCTATGTTGTTTCTTGCAAAAATGTGATACTCTCCTCTGTCGTTTCGAGTTGCATTACTAATGCGAAGCACTGAAAATTTTTCGGTATTCGATATGTCAATTCGGTCGTCAGATTTCAAGAGTTGTCCATCATGTCGCCATTCCATTGTTGGAGTAGGTTTCCCCACAACAGAAACTTTGAAAAATATAGTTTCGTTTATCTCGTACAGTAGACCATCTCCGTATTGCCTCGGGAGGCGTATTTTAGGGATGGATTCCAGTTGAAACTTAGCTCTCGTATTCACGTGACCCGCCCTGTTTGTTGCGGTACATTTAATTTCACCTTCATCGTTTAACGATGTTTGATGAAAAATTAAAACACTAGAATTTCTCTCGGTTGTTATAGCTGTTCTGCGGCTGCTAAATATTTCATATCCATCCATAAACCATGATATAGTTGGCTGCGGAATTCCCTCAAAAGTTACCTTAAATTCAACCTTTTCATTTTCCAAAGCAGTTGTGTCTTTTAAGCCTTCCGTAAACATTGGGGCCGTTATTGGAGCTTTGTCCAAAGACACGTTGAGGATGTCAGATATTTCACTTGGCCCAGATACACCTACCGCATTCTCTGCAGACACACGGAATTGATACTTATAGCCTGGCTCCAAGCCTGTAAGTATGAGTTCAGCCTTGGTGATGACGGGAGGTGATGTATGGATCCATATCGAAGTACCCAGGCGATTGCATTCTACTTGATAACCAACAAGAGGCGCTCCACCATCAGTCCTTGGAGGTTCCCATTTAAGTATTATTGCATTTTGTTCTTCATCACTGATTATAGGATTAATGTCAGGTTTTCCAGGAACTGAAGGCCGTTCTGTAATAAAACAATATTTCGATTAAAAAATGCAAAAGGTTGGGCTTATATTTACCTTTCCAGAGTTACTCCTAACGATCAAGTTCGAAAGTCTTTATCTGTGCTAGCATTTGTATTTTTAAATGTGTAAAAATATTAATATAGTTTTTAGCTTGGAAAGTAAAATCGACATTATAATTTAGGATTTCTTCTACCCGCGAGTCCGCTTACTAGCTTCATGATTACTATAGAGAACGTCAAAACTGTAGCTGATAACAACTTGTGATTTTTTTTAGTGGAGTTCAGTTTTGTTAAAATAACGGTTTTGATCAATGATGGTTGGTCTCACACGAGTAATGTAGATGACACTTAAACAAAAGTAATATTAAGCGACATCTGTCACTACAGTACATTCTAATCTCTATTGACAGAGATTAGAATTTGAGACACAAGCAAAATTAGCTAAAGAATTAAACCAGTGATGAATAAGCAAACGGCTCACAACCATAATTCTACGTGGCCCTAAATTATTGTCGACAAGTACATTATAATATTATCAGGTTTTGTGTACATATTAAAAATAGTTTTGTATCAGCGAGCGTTTGGTACCAATGCAAAATGAAGGCAGTTCAATTTGTTCTTATTTTAAGACTAGTTCTCAACTAACAATAGACGAGCGTTTGATCTTGAAATTAAAAAAAAAAACAAAAATTTGAACTACTTTATAATCGGATTAGGGCATTTTATTGATGATATTGATCGTGTAATAATATATTGTCGTATTTGAATAGAAAAAGATTCAGCTGTAATATCCAAAATAAAATATCTTGTCATTTCGTTAAAAAAATTATTTTCTCTCAGCTTAGAGAAGCTGCCTTTTAAAATAAATTATGTATCTTTTATTCCACCGACATAGTTTTAAATTAATATATTTCTATATTATTTGGTATTTGTTTTTTAAACTAATAGATAACTATTATTATATCATTTCCGTCTATGTTATTTGTTATTTGTCTTTGGGAACTGACGAACTATGAGACTGACGAAAAGAGCGAAACGAGTTATTTCACATTATGACAAATTTTAAATTTCTAAGTTACACAGTTTTCAAAAAAAAAACGTCTGCGACAGACAAACTGATGCAAGATTTTTCTGATTTTTCCTTTTGAGGTACGGAAACCTAATAAGAAAACTGATATTTAAACAAAAAATATAAAATTCAAAAAGAGATTTCATCAGGAGGAAATACTCCAGATACTGCAAATCACTTATGGTGGTTGAATGAACTTACAAACCAGAATGAATGTGGATTTTTTTCTGAACCTGTAAACTTAGCTCAGATACATAATAAATCCTTCATCAACCTTATATTAAAAATCACTTTCAATGTTTCGCATTATTCATAAGACAAATTATTAAAAAAATAAATAAAACCCGACACACAAACGGCTGAATAAATTTTCTTGAATCACAGCTAAGAACACTTTCGGTCAAGTCACCTTTCAAACAAAAAAAAAAAAATAATTATAGGTACAATGTCACACCAAGATACGGGGGTTAAAAGTAATAAAACAAAGATAAATAATAATATATGACTAGTTATGTTATCATTACTTTGTATTTGAAACGCAAATATTTTATATCAATACGGATAAGCGCAAGCATAATTTTTAGAATATAAATAATTAAGGTAAGGTAAAATATACTTATTCTGAAAAGTACACAACTTAACATTAAATTTTCTCTAACATTTTAAAAGCGAGCGTTTGGTACCAATGCAAAATGAAGGCAGTTCAATTTGTTCTTATTTTAAGACTAGTTCTCAACTAACAATAGACGAGCGTTTGATCTTGAAATTAAAAAAAAAAACAAAAATTTGAACTACTTTATAATCGGATTAGGGCATTTTATTGATGATATTGATCGTGTAATAATATATTGTCGTATTTGAATAGAAAAAGATTCAGCTGTAATATCCAAAATAAAATATCTTGTCATTTCGTTAAAAAAATTATTTTCTCTCAGCTTAGAGAAGCTGCCTTTTAAAATAAATTATGTATCTTTTATTCCACCGACATAGTTTTAAATTAATATATTTCTATATTATTTGGTATTTGTTTTTTAAACTAATAGATAACTATTATTATATCATTTCCGTCTATGTTATCACTTGTCGGCCGCGTTTGTGACGGGACGAGGCAGCGTGAGGATTTTTTATAAATAGAACCGATCAAGATTTCGTTAAATATACTCCACACATATGAAAGCTTCGCGCCGGTCGCTGTTCACACACGCGCACATGGAATGCGCTCGCACACATCGAGACGGCCGTTGAAAAGTTAGGAAGTAAGGATACGAGATGAGGCCGTGGGCTATTAAAATGCATTTGACTGACCTGCCGACTTCCAGTGGACGTTCTTCCTGGGCTTTAGACCCGAGTACGATCCGGAGTGGTGGTTTCCCATGGCGACAGTTCCAACGCGGCGCGTGCGGCTGCGGGCCACAGCTGACGCGCGCTCTGACCGATGGCAACATGGCCGCTGCGAAACGTAAATCCGACGCTCTGCCCGCCCTACGGCTCTGTCCGCCTAAATATGCACGCATACTAACACCGTATCCATACTATCTGCCCAATTGCCTTGCGCGCTTGGCTCACATTTGGTTATTATGATGCCGAGATCTATTGGACGAGCTGTGCATTGTTTTTGGCTTATGTGACAATATATTTTTAGGATTACAATAAAAAATATAATGATGACCAATCCCAAACCAATGCCATGAAATTACATTAGGTAAAACAACCTTGATAAACAACATGATTTTTCCAAACCATCTCACTTATTTAGAATTGAATAATTTAATGTAAATATATTAATGATATGAAAAAAATGTTTGACTTTATTAAATTTTATGAAAGTATTTTAATAACGTCAAATCGTCTGATATAATTTTTAACCAGTTTTCAAGTTCTCAAGTTGTATGATTTATTTGTACCTTATCTATTTTGGTGCAATGTTTTGTATCTGTTAGGGGGCTTAGAAAGCGGTTTCCTGGTGCTTAATGTTTTTGCGAATTAGTGGGGCTTTCTATTTAGTAGCAAAACTTAAGTTCTCTTTAGATCCTAAATTTGGTTTAGTTTAATTGACTGTTCAAGTTTCAAATTCCTTATGAAACATATTGTAGCCTTTAATATAATTGATCTACATTAATTGAATTCACACGTTCGATAATAAAGTGGTTTCATTTTTGTATTGTATTGTATGGTATAAATCACAAGCGGGCAGTGATGGTAACAATATTGTAGTCTTCTACAATACAAAAAGTAGCACGAATATTTCATTTTTTGGTTGGATAACGCCACCTCCATTATTCAAAACCAAAATTATATTTAAACACTTGACTGATACGCATTTTGAATTAAAATGATGGACCTGAAAGTTTACAACTAAAATGTTCAACATAAGGACATATGCGGAAACTTCAACCTTTTGGTGGAACTGATTTTTTTTAGTTTATTATATTATTTCTTAGTGCGTTTGGTTTTAGATACATTAAGTTGGTTTAAGGTTTTTTTACTATTAACCTATATATTTTCTAAATATCAATGATATTACTATTGATCAATTCGACTTGAAACATTTTTAATGGAAAACTTAGTCTTTATTATTTTTTTCTACCATATGCTTGGCGTAACGTAACTAAAACAAAATGGGACTACTCCAGTTATTAGTTATTATTATTAGTTATTATTTTATTTATTTTTCTTATTATTATTATTTTAGTTAGTTAGTTAGTTATTATTCTCTCTAATATGCAAAAAAAAAAAATATTATTTGAAATCGTGCAAGCCAAACTAAAGTAATAATACACACACAAAACCAAGTATAATTAAATAGTTACTTTGTTTCGACACACAAAACCAAGTATAATTAAATAGTTACTTTGTTTCGACAGCCCAATTGAGTATATTATTTTATCACACTATAATTTATGGCAAACCAAAGTATTCAAACTAAACCAAACCAAACGCATTCCCCAATTGAAGTCTCCAAGAATATTTGGTTTAGATATGGGAATGTAAGCAGCTTTTGAAATGGCGAAATCACAAAAAAGTGTTTAGGACTTAGAAGAGAGTATTGTATCGTGAGCGCAGTATAATCATTCATAAAATCATCTCATTTCACCACCATCCTTCATCGTAATTACAAATCCATTATTTTTATATTTTTTGTTAAAATATCATCCTTTACTTATTTCATCTAATTAGATGGTTACATAATATTTGACAATATTTTACACTAAAGAGAGAGTTAAAAATGCATTTTTATAAAACTGAGAGTTAAAAATGGTGAGAGTTAAAAATGCATTTTTATAAAACTCAGCGCTGGGTTTAAACCGACATCCTGCATTCTCAAGTACAGGACCTCTTTAGAATCTTTATAAATATTATGCTATCCAGCACTTTATCAAATAATTAAAAACCTTTTCAAAATTTTTCAATATTGTCAAAGATTGTATCATTTATCTTTTCAGGCGATTTGCCGCTATTAAAAAACAATCATCAAATATAAGTCAAATTACTTTACAACTCAATTATACAATTATATAAATAATACGCACCCAAATCATGTGCTTTAATTTTACACTTTTACATTTCCATAATTTTTATTTTTTCCATCAACTTCATACATAAATCACTCATAAAATCATCTCATTTCACCATCATCCTTCATCGTAATCACAAATCCATTAATTTTGTATTTTTTGTTAAAATATCATCCTTTCCTTATTTCATCTAATTAGATGGTTACATAAAACTCAGCGCTGGGTTTAAACCGACATCCTGCGCTCTCAAGTACATGAGCTCTCTTTAGAACTTTTATAAATATTATATATATATATATAACTTATATAACTACTGCAAGCAGTAGGTGATGAAATACATGTTATAACATTAGGCATATTTTATTGACACAATAAATATTGCTATAAATCAACGCTTATCTCCAAAAAAATATAAAAATAATAAACTCCCATAGTTAAAACAAAATGTAAAATCGGATAAAGCATGTTTCAATGCGACAATTACTTAGTTCCTTATTCTGCTTATCAAACGGTATAAGAATAAATAAAACATCTGATCTTTCTGTTATTCTTATAAAATGAAAACTAAATAACATATAGGCCAAATTTTGGGAATGGCCGGTTATCGCATAGATAGCAAGCGATCTATCTCGCGGGCATCGAGCTTCGAAGGCGGGCCATAGATAGCGGTTTGAAAAGCAGTTCAGGAGTTACCCAGTAGAAGCCGACAGCTTACTAGGAAATTTTAAATTACCTAGATAAAATGAGTGTTTTAAATTATTAAAAACATGATTTTAATAAACGATGATAGCGCCTTCTCAGTACTACCACTTCCCAATGTCATTAAAACATCGAATAACTTTATCTATTTGTAAGACTAAAACGTAAACAAAGTCATTTGAAGTGAAGTCAGAAACTACCTCCTACAATTATCATTTATCTATAACCCTTTTAATGACGTATAATTTTATTGTTTATATATTTAGGTTATAAAAAAAAATGTAGTAAATTAAGAACAATGTAGTTATATGATCTTAATGTAGTAGATAACGTGGATACTAATATTTCATAATAAGTTTTGAAAACTGCTTTTTATTATACTAATTTTATAAGGCTCAGGTAAAATAGAATAATTAGAGGAAATAGAATAATTTTATTATTGTGTTTAATAAAAGGTTGGCATAATGTTTTCAGATGAGAGTGAGATTTAATAATACTTTCTATAAACTTATATGCAAGCTGAGACAAAAAAGTAATGATTATGCAAATTTTCCTAATTATGATTTTCATAATATTTTTTTTTCTTTTCAAAATATGCATACGATAAAGTTCAACGACCTTTAACAAGTTTTATTAAAAACAGAAGCAAATGTTCATTAATTTCAATATTCTGTCCTAAATTTATAAAAAAGGAATCTTTAATCTTAAAAGTTTTCATTGCAGGTTCCTATTTTTTTCAATCTATTCATTTATATTTAGCAATGATTCGTTTTTTTTTAATTAATTTATTTACAGTTATTCTCCTGGTGACGTGAAACGATGGGTCAAATGGGAATCTGCAAATATAGTGATGACTCATTTAGTATTCTATTTCGTAGTCCTTACAAAAGGTTATTTTTATTATACGGGGGTTTAGTTAACACGCTTCTGAAGTAGCTAGATGAAATAATTAATGAATAAAATAAATGGTTCGAGGATGGTTTCGGCTTTGTAGCCGACACCATCGAATAATAAGGTCAATTTAAAATAATCGGGTAATAATCGGTAATATTATAGTGATTACCCCCGAAATTGTGCTAAATTTGAGGTCATACGTATATTATATATCTAAAACCAGGCTATTTTTCGACTTTATTATGAAGTCGAAAAATGAAAATTTATTATGAAGTTAGGTTTTGCTCGAAGTTTATTAAATTATTCCAAAATTAAACTTCCTGACGTTTTACGTTTTTAAAGTTAAACCTTATGTTTAACTTATGATGATAATTTGACTACTTAGATTTCCTGATTTCTGTACCAATCTATTATCAGACTGTTCTTTATTTTGAAATTGTTTATCTTATACTTTGTAGTCATTGTCAATAAAAAACCTAAGAAATAAATATAAAAAAGTATATTTAAAATCTCGAAAGTGAGTTTTTTATAACAATTTGGGTTGTGCTAATTAAAAAAAAACTCACTCATTGACGGATAGTGAAAATGTAGTAATAATAATGACATTCCCTGTTTTCCTATAATATTTACTACTCTTCATATACTTTATTTTTTCCATCGATCGTATGATCAATGTCAGTTTTTTTTTGCAGGTGTGGAATATAGTATAGCAATAGAGAATAATGGAACAAGCGATTGACAGCACTATGCTCTTTTACTAATGTCTCCTAAAGAAGGCAGTGTTCCGTCCTTTTCAAGTTTTAAATGCTACGCGTTTCTCAGGGTATTGTCCTCGTTTTCTTATATTAAGTTATATAAGTAATTATAGTATTAGTTTTAGTTTACACATTTAAAGTAAAAGTTTTATAAAAAAAATTAGCACAGAAAAATACCTTTTTAAATTTGTAAAAGTTTAAATTATATTATGTAAGATATACTCAAATTTATAAAGATAATACACTACATACTTATTATTTATATTTACTTGTTTTTTTACTACCAATAAGAACTTTCTTATACTTTGTTATATGTTATACATACATTGTATATGTACATTGTACATATGGCCTAAATTTTCACTACTATATAGTTGAAGCCACCTACTGATTTTTTTAGACATTGACGCTTTTGAGCCCAGGAGGCAGAATGTTAAACAGTTTATGATAGGAATCTTCCAGACCTCTGCTTTCTGAAAAAAAAATCCTGGTTTTGTATATTTTTGTGGGTAGCTATTATAACACTCTTCGCATATAATTGTAATATGATGACTTTAGGCATATGAATAATTTTCGCTTAACACCAAAGAGAAATTACTAATGGTTTGTACATCATTATTATAAATACTGTTTAAATTAGGTAGGCTACGATGTCCGTCGAAAAAAAACTTCTCATTGTTAAAGATCTCGGTAAACTAAACGATTTATGATATCATTTGTGTCAATATTTCGGTTCAGAACATCTAACCAAACACGAGTAAACCAAATTTTAATAATGTTTAAGCTTTTTTCCGCAAGACCAAAACAATTGCATACTTTTAAGAATTGCGTCATAGCGCCCTTTCCTTTAAAGAAAAAAAAAAATAAGCAGAAATACATTTCACTACGGCTATCATACACAAAGAAGTTTTGTTATGTAACCTTTTAAAAGTTTATTGCTGTAGTTCAGGAACTACTCTTATAAAACTTAAAATAAAACTAGTAAAACTTAAAATAACATTGTTTTATGATCAATGTTTGGTTACATTATTTTAAAGTAACGCAGAAAAAACCTGTCGAACACGATGCAATTTTGTGCGGCGAAGCCAAGTAATAATTTACATCTGGAACTTGAATCTTTGGTCTTTAATTTATAGACAAACTTCGTACCACCCAACAATCAATAAATGTTGTGTTAACTTATTACCTATATTAAATTAAGTTTTATATTAAGAATACTCATAATGAATTAAGTTCAATAAATGTTTTCACACAATTCAAAATTACATAATAAGCAATTATCGATGCGCGCACAATGACAAATGTGATAACCTCACCTCACGAAGTGAATATCTTCGAAGGTAATTTACTGTTTGAAAATTGAATACCACAGAATACAAAGCCGTTCCATAGAAAATGTGTAAGAAAATATATACGTTTGTTTACTGATAATGGCAAGATTTTTGCAAATCCACTAACAATATAAATTTAATTAAACTGTCACGGGCATAACCGCGGTACACTGCTTAACTAAGCCTAAAAGAGACAACTAACCATACTAAAATGCATCCGCTATCAGTTTAGTTGCATGTAATATCGATTATGCATACGGCCGTTGTAGACACTCTTCTTTGTGCCGTAACCAGACTCTATGCTATAGGTATAATTTTTTGAATTGGCTTTGTTTAGATACAACGCTCAAGAAAATAGGAGGGCCCTGATGATCTGTCAGCGTCGAGGGGGTTGAGGTTGATGTACGAATGTGGGCTGAAATAAACAGGAGATTGCGGAATGCAACTCAAACCTCACCTTCTTCTTCGACGGAATATTTGTAAAATCATAATGTAATTCTGATTTGGTGATTTGGCAACTTAAGACACTTTGGGTATCATACAAAATCAAAAGAGATATGAAAAAATATTTTGTTTATCCAGACAAACTCTCGTTGAATTCGTTTATATCGGGGGCTTACACGAACATGAGAAGGAGATTGCGCTAAATTTTCCAAAATACATTTGGACGCGTTCCAAAAAATTATTTACAGATGCGCTTCGACGCACTTTTTCACCAACAGGCTTCTTATGAAAATTGAATTGCAGTTCATATCGGCTTACTTACACCACTCATTTTTTTTAAAAGTAAAACTTCTTTAGTTTTTCGTAGGCAGCGAATGAATTTAATGCGATACTCTCATTCGGCTAAACTTAAAAGGACTCTCGAGGGTGGTTCGCCCAATGTCGGGGTAAATTGCGTTCAGCTGTCACGTCGATTTTCTTTTTAGAAAAATAGGCTTGCAGAAACATTGTTGCCAGTTGGTAACAATGGTTGTGTGGTTGTTGGTGATAATTTTAATAAATAGACTAATACATTATTATGATTTTAATTACATGTTAAATCAAGCAAGTTGTACTTCTAATCCGCGTGGCCACACACAAACACTTTTAGCTTCTGAACATTCATGTATGAAGCTTTTGTTAAAATTTATGAACCACCCAAAACGCATATTGAATGGTTAAAAAGTGCCTCAATCACATATGGAGATAATAAATGAAGCAACCCATCACAAGTTGGTACCACAGGCCCGAGTAATCTAAGTGGCAGATGCCTTCATTGACAACCGTAGGGCCTAGCTGTGAGACGTCAGGGTCTGGTTAAATAATTTATACTACAAACGGTGTCGTATAAACGATATAGTGTCGTAGCCATTCTTGTTTTATTTTATGGCGTGGTTAATAAATATGAATTATTATGTTGATTTTTATTGTAAAATGATCTTAAAGCTGTTATTAAAAAAAATAATAATACCTGTAGGATCTAGCTGTAAAACGATTTCTTTAATTTAAAAGGACCTACTTATATATACTTATATTGACCAGTGATAAAGATATAGGGATGGGACAGACGGACAGTCAGACAACGAAGTCTCACCATAAGGATTCCTGTTTTGTGACCAGTTTGGGAAAGAAACCTAAAATAGGTATTAAGCGCTCAATAATTCCATAACTTTGTTGAAACAGAAACGGCTTAAAAATTAATAAGAAATATAAAAAACCAAAATCGCAGTCTTAAAAGAAAAGTATGTTGAAATCACATTAGGAGTCATCTTTCAGAATGTTTTCGAGCATTCTAAATGTCGTTACGTTCGCCTACGCGAGTTTTATAGATGTTATTTGGCGGAATTTGTGTGTTGGCCAGTTTTTTTTAGCCGAATATTTTTTAATATAAGTTGATAAAACTTCAGACGCAGCAATTATGTATTTTGGAATTTCATTATATCATGAAATCACTGTCTAGGTGAAATGCATTTTTTTATTTAAATTGCTTCTGGAGCATGACATGCCATCAATGCATATTAGATTCATCATAATAGATCCCTTTCGATGCATAATAGATTCATTGTGAAACTTCGAAGCAACATTTTCATTGAATATTCATGGTTCATTGTTGGTCTATTCAAAGAGGATCATTGAGGATATTTGAAACAGTACATTTATCACAAAAGCTTTGTCAGATTTGTAAATAATAAAAAAAAATATATATTAATTATTAATTTATAATGAAATTCTCTTAGAAAGGCTTTCACTGCACATTAAACTCTTGCCAATATAAAGAGTGTAACAGCACAGTCTCTGTTTTGTTTTATTATGATAGAACATTAATAATAATTTTTTAAAGAAAAAAATATATTATTTTGATACATTTAACGAATCAAGGCATGAAGTATTTTTTTTTACAACACAATATTAATTCGTGTTTTGGCACACAGTGTATATCATTAATAACGAGCTTTGGTCAACTAATCGTTAATCTGGGATTTATAAAATTGTCCACTGGGATGTTAGTTTAGTTAATTATGAATTCAAAGTAAACATAGCAAAGAGAAGCCATTGACCTACGACGATCAATGAACCCGCATGATCAAATATATAAAAGCAAATTTTGCATTTTTTTAATCTAAAAATAGCGTAAAAATTAAACCAACTTCAAAATAAATGTTCCTACAACCAATAAAACTAAAAAATAATATATGTAACTTCTTATATTTAATTAATCTTACATTCACCAAAACGTCGAAATCGGTGCGGAAATACACCGTATACCACTATAATTTTTTATTTACTAAATATTAAAAGTTTGTTAATCAACAAACTAAGAAACTAAGAAATAATCATTTCTTAGTTTTTTTGGTTGTAATAATATTAAATTTGAAGTAGGTTTTATTTTTTATATTTAAAAATGGAATCAACTTAAAGCATTTCTGTACAAAATGTAAAAATAAGAATTGAAATGTACTCGTATGTATTCCACATGAAAACAGAAAACTATTTTGTTTATTGCTACCTTACATTAGACATAACTTAATGAACCTAAAATGGAACCATCCTTGACAGCTTCCTAACCATATGCAAAAAAACACTTTATTTTTTAATCTTATCCAAAGTAAACCTTGCGTTCAGTTAAACCTAGACGTAAGAAATATGATAACAAACATACGATATCTATATAATAACTAGCTGACCCGGCCACGCGTTGCTGTGGCTAAAGTTTTTGTTATATTACATTATAGTAAACAATCTAAGAGGAACAATAAGAGAACATCAGTCACGGAGTCCACTATGCTTTTTCACACAGATGGTATTTGTAAAAAAATATGGTGATCTCCTTATTTGACTTTCTACTACTATAACCCTTTAGTACAATGAAATTATTTACGAACAAAGACGAAAATGTTGATGTTGGTATACAAATTCACTGGATTGAGATTTGAAGGGGAAGTACGTTGAACACAATTAATTAAAATGTTCTTACACTTGATACTAAGCAGAAATCAATAGGTAAAAAATAAAAATTTATCAGATTTATTATTTCCATTTAATTTTATAACAAATATAAGTATATTACAGTATAATACAGTAAATAACATGTGACGCTTAAACTCATGTATGAGGTAGGCAAGGCAGACAGTCTTAAACTTTTAAACATTAATATCTTTTTTTTGAATTATAAATACTTTCAATTTCAATTTAATTTAACACCAATCGGTGCACAATGTTTTTGGTTAACCTGTCTTTAGCTAACACAAATAGATTCGACGGTTTCCCAACACGTGAACACGCAACATATAGTTGCCCATGAGAAAAACATGGATTTTCCAAATCTAAACCACAAATGGACATTGTTTGACCTTGAGATTTATTTATAGACATGGCTAAAGCTAAACGAATTGGAAACTGTAGCCTTTTGAAGGGTATGGTAGAATCTGATGGTATCATCGGAATACGTGGCAGCAGGACCACTTTTCCTTTAAACTTCCCAGCCAAAATGGTTGCTTCAAGAATGTTTCCGGTGATCTTTTTGATGACCAAACGCGTACCGTTACATAATTGAGGTGTATTCAAATTACGGAGGAGAATAATAGGGGAACCAATCTTTAATCGAAGATTATGTGGTGGCATTCCAGGGATATCTAATGAATTTAAAAATTCAATCGGAAAATTTACACTTTCATTTTCATCAACAACAGTATCGATTGATTTAAAAGACATCAGATCGCCTGGTAACAACTGTTGTATCTGGAAGTTAATTTCGTCAACATCAACGTTTTTGGCTGCCAAAATCGCCCGTTGACTAAGCCATTCATGATTCAAATAATTATTCTGTATATCCGGGAAAATACTCTGAATCAATTCAGTTTTATCCTGAACAACAGTGCAAAAATTGTCTGGTAGTTTAATGCATTGCGTATTTGGTTGCAGTTTTATTTTACCGTTCCCAATATCTAGTAGTTGTTCGGAAAATATTAGTGCTGATGGATCATTTTGCAATTGTACTCGCATATTTATGGTCAATCGAAGTGTTTCAACACTTCGCCATAAGAATGATTGTTTCAAACATGCATTAATCTCATCCGCGAAAGTAGAGCGAGGTATAACCGGTAAGGTCTGCCGGAAGTCACCAGACAAAAGTAAGATAGCACCACCGAAAAGTTTATTATTGCTGTTTAAATCTTGCATAGTTCTGTTTAATGCTTCAAGTGAATATTTGTGTGCCATTGTGCACTCATCCCAAATTATTATAGAACTCTTCCGCAACACTGCAGCTATTCCACTATTCTTTTCGATGTTACACATTGCATCTGGTTTATTATGAACGTCCAATGGCAGCTTGAATGTTGAATGTGCTGTTCGCCCACCATCCAGTAAAGTAGCCGCAATGCCTGACGATGCTAATGCTAATGCGATTTTTTGTTGCGACCGTATTTTGGCAAGAATCAACGATATTAAAAATGTCTTACCGGTTCCACCGGGTGCATCCAAGAAAAAAAAAACGCCTTGTTCAGCAGCAACAGCCAGCATAATCCGATCATAAATAATTTTTTGTTCTGCTGTCAGTAATGGTTCACTGTTCATGATAATTGTTGCTAAACTTCCACGGTCATATTGATTTTCTCGTTGTAAATCGGTATTGACTAAGTCGGTGGCTGGACGATTAGGTGATGGCATACCATAATGATTAAGTGGTAAATTTGAAATAAGAACACATAAATCCTCGATCAAGACCAATGCTTCATTGTACATCTCTGGTGTATAATCTATGTTTTGGCATTGATTTGTTTGTCCAATTCGGTGCAAGATGTCTTCTGTCATACAATTTTTATATTTTTCCCACAAAGTTTGTGCTTGCGAGGGATAACATGTCGCCAAAATAATTGCAAACAACTGACGAATGTTATTCGGTGTTGATGTCAACGCAGCATCAGCAAGCGTTAAGTCCCAATGGTTATCGTCTTCTAGCAATTGCAGTTCACGACATGCATCCTGGTATGTATTGAATATTCGACCATTAGCTGTTCGTAAAAATTCAAAAGACGTTGGTCCGGGAACATTCACCAATAACAAACGTAAATAGAAGCACTCACGTTGCTTTGGATGTACCGTGTAAAGTCTCCCCAATGTCTTAGCTTTGAATATGCCTGTAATGGAAGGATGTGGTTTTCCTTGTTTCCGTGGCTCCCATTTTTTACTGGATTTGTTCCATGTGAAATAACGTGGAACATCACCATACACCAATGTCTTCGCGAATTGGCCAAAAACATCAGGTTTTTGACACAATGTAAAAAATTCAGTTAGAGTCGTTTTCGGAGCTTCGAACGCTCTTTGGAGAACATTTTCTTCAGTGAAGTATACACGTTGACCGTTTTCAAGATGTATTGCCAGATGTTGGACAGCAGGATCTCTTTCGTGGATGGGAAAGCTGAGAATATGCCAAATAGCTTCATTGCTGCTAATGTATCTGCCCATTTGGTATCGTGCTATTTCGTCATTTTTATTTATGTTTTTTACTTCAAATATGGCCAAATCACTGCCTTTGTTTACATATTTACAAATATACTTAATTGATTTAACAGAACTGCAAAGCTCAACATTGATATGAGCTTTGTAAGTTTTTGAAAGTAGTGGTGAGTATGGTACCACCCACTGATTATCAAACTCAACTTGATTTGGAAAGTTCGGCAGTCGCATTGTAAATGTGTGGCCACCATTCTCAGTACTTCTGCGGCGATACATTGGATAACCATCAATATCCGTGATCGTGTCATTCGTATGCGGCTTTGGGAAGTTTTTTTTACATTTTCCATTTTCCATGCACGGTGACGTCATGTTGAAAACACCGCATGGCCCATGGATCATGTGTTTGGTGACAATATCAAATAATTCTTGATCAATTAATGGGTCTGGAATTTCGGCTGAAATTATTTGATCGATTTCTTCAGGACGGATTCTATCTTTAAGCCAAACCAAAATGTGGGCATGAGGCAAACCTCGCTTTTGCCACTCTATCGTATACAGCCAACAACGTGTGATACCAAAAATTGTATATTTAACAATAAAATCAATTAAGGATTTCAATTTTTGTTTAAACACACGTGCAGTTAAATCATGACGATGAATGGCTTGTTGTCCTGGCAATAGTAAAGTTTGTATCTCTTCCCAATTCGGATTACATGTGAATGTAATAAATAAATCCGGTCGGCCGTAATGACGTACGTAAGTCATCGCATCTTGTATGTATTCCTGCATGTTCCGTGGACTGCCGATGTAGCTTGAAGGTAAAATGAAAGCATTACCGATGTCATTGGGATTTAAATTTCCATCGATGTTTCCAGCAACAGCATCTCGTAAGTGAATATATTATTCCGATCGTAGTTTTGACGTTTGCGTTTTGACGTTTGCCGCTCGCGTTGTTGAGGTTAGATTTTTTCGGTGGCATTTGACTGAAAATAATAATTTTCTTGTTCTTATGATATTCTCTTGAAGACGTTCGTTACACTGTTCTTGAGATTCTTGTGCATGACCTGCTGTCCTGATTCTTTGAGCTGGATTTCTTGATTCAATTTGTTCTGCCAACTGATGGGCTCTTTTAATACGTTTGCGTCGAATAACTGTCACTGTCAAATAATAACAGACATTAGCGCCATCAACCCAGTCGAAAGGTATCGACATCTGTCAGTTTTATGACTGCCAAATAATAACGGACAAAAAATTAGCGATAAATTAAAATTGCGACTATAATTTGAGATTTAAACTATCCTATCTCTCAAGTGCACATCGAACTGCACATGGTGTTCAAATTTTATTATAATCGGTTAAGTGGTTTAGGAGTCCATTGAGGACAAACATTGTGACACGAGATTTATATATATTAAGATATATAAAAATGACTGTTTCCTTGTTTGTTTGTTTCTTTGTCCTTTATGCATTCCTAAACCGTCGGTCCGATTGCGATGACGAGTTTGGGAAACTGTCGTGAGCACACCCGATTAGGTTTGTGAATTAAAAAATCCTGAAATTCAACCATTAAGGGGGGGGGGATAAGGGGAACTTTGATACCGTCGCTTATAGAATCTCAGAAATTGGGATATAGCTTCTTTATATAACAAAGACATCGAATGAGAGAGTTTTTTTTAATACTCATCCAATGAGCGGGGTTATGGAGGGGGGGGGGGTGAACATTGTTGTGTAATATGTACGTAGGTCTGGAGATTTTAAATTTTACAAATAGTTTCTTGACGTAATATAGGCACGCTCTTACAGTGGATTTTGTGAAATCATGCATTAAGGGGGGGGGGGGGGGTAATGGGGGTTTGAAGTATGTATGGAACTTACAAACCATCAGGTCAACTCTAAAAATGGCATGTAGCCTCTTTACATAACATAGACATCAAATGAGAAACGAAACATCAAATTTAGGCACGTGGATGGCCGGACGGGCCTAGAGATGGGGAGCGAAGCGACCCATTCCGAGTGCTGCAGGCACGAGTTTTCACACGCCGAAGGCGCTGTCACAAAAAATGAAATTTAGGCGAGCGGATGGCCCGAAGGCCCTGGAGATGGGGAGCGAAGCGACCCATCCCCAGTGCCGCAGGTACTAGTTGTCGCGCGCCGAAGGCGCCGTTAATGCTCCTTGCAGGGCTTAGAGATAGAGACCACTGTAGCCAATTGCCATTCATCTGGCAAAATATTGGATGAGATACAGATGTTAAAAAGAATAGTTAGGTAAGGGATAATAGAGAAATCAGCCATCTTTAACATCTGGCCTGGGGAAGAATTGAACTTTAGACTTTTTAAAATTTTAAAGATATCATCCTCTGAGAAACTGAATAAAGTAGGATTTGTAGATTGAAAATTACTATCATTAGAGGAGGAAGAAGGGGAGACTGGGTCAGTAATAAATACCTTTGAGAAGGAGTCCGCTAGTAACTCAGTTTTTTCCATATCACTCTGCGTTAAAATTCCAGAGATATTAAAAACATGCGGAATACTACAACTGTTGCCTTTCTTCGAGTTTATATGTTTATAAAATTTACTCCATCTGCTTGATTTATCTTTATCAATTAGGATATTTTCCAGATAAGTCCCATATGCCTTTTGTTTTTCTATAAGCATATTCTTTGAAGCCTGACGGAAGATCTAATGAGATCTTCCGTCAGGCTAATTAATCGTTAAAGTAAAGGGTGTTTTTTTAAGAGGCGTGGTTTTCAAGAAGAGATAAAACGCATATAATTTGATGTTATGGCTAAGAATTTAGTTTTATTATAAAGATAAGGGTTTGCCATTATGTTTTAAAAATGATTTCGGGTAAGTGGCCGCCGCGGCTGACGAACAAATTCCAGCCGAGAGGCCCAATTTTCAACCACGTTTTGCAAGTAAGTCAGCAATAACGCGCCGAATATTCTCTTCCAAGACGTTAATCGTGTCCGGCTTATCTGCGTAGACAAGCGACTTCACATAACCCCACAAAAAATAGTCCAGCGGTGTTAAATCGCACGATCTTGGAGGATCTTGGAGATAATGCGCTCACCAAAAGTTTCCTTCAATAAATTGATTGTTTCGTTGGCTGTATGGCATGTAGCGCCGTCTTGTTGGAACCAAAGGTCGACCACATCAACATCCTCCAATTCAGGCACGAAAAAGTCATTAATCATTGCTCTATAGCGTTCCCCATTGACTGTAACATTATGACCGGCTTCATTTTTGAAGAAATATGGACCAATGATTCCCTCTGCCCATAGAGCACACCGAACAGTGACTTTTTGAGGATGTAACGGCGTCTCAACAATGGCTTGTGGATTGTTATCACTCCAAATACGACAATTTTGCTTATTAACGTACCCATTCAACCAAAAGTGAGCTTCATCGCTGAACAAAATATTCTTGTGAAAATCGGGATCGGTGGCCATCTCGTTTTGGGCCCATTCACTTAACCTGCGACGCGCTTGATGGTCGTTCGGCTTCAATTCTTGCACGAGTTGGATTGTGTAAGCCCGCAAACCAAGATCCTTCCGCAAAATCTTCCATAAAGTGGATGGGCACAGCTCCAATTGTTGCGCGCGATGGCGGATGGACTCATTCGGGTCTTCCTCGATACTCTGCTCCACAGCAGCAATAGCGTCTTCGGTGCGCACTGTACGACGTCTCTGAGGATGCGCATTATCCACAAGAGTAAACGTGATGCGAAACCGATTCATGATATCTCGAATTACCGACTCTGCTGGGCGATTATGTCGACCGAATACTGGACGCAGCGCGCGATACGTTGCGCGAACCGAACCATTATTTTGCTAATAAATTTGCACTATTTGCAAACGTTGTTCAGGAGTAAGTCTATTCATTATGAAATGGCAAACCAAACTGAGCATAAATCAATAAACATATTCACAATATAAAAGGGTTTTCTTATTTATTTGGCTTTAATTATTACCATTTTCTTAAGATTTTAACCATTAATTAGCAACATCTCAGTTTGTTCATTGTGTGACATATGCGGTTTATCCTCTGACCTCTTCACTTGGCGTCGTCGTTATTAACTACCTACTGATTGTCCATTAGCCAGGCGTACAGGTTGTACTTTCGGGTAGACGCTATTAGGCGCTGTTCCGACTGCCTTGATGTTGTCTTTGTGATGCGATCGACCCTTTGCATAGGCAAACAAAATCTGTAAACAATTGTTTTCTATTGTGTATGTAAAACATTTTTCCGTGCATATGTAAAAAAATAAAAACGATATGGATCCTTAAAAAACATATCCTTTACAATTTAGGTAATTCCTGCATTGGGGATGCTAAATTAAACTAAATTATAAAACATACAAGTATGATGGAAATATTAAAATATTCTAGTTTCTATATATTATACCAGCTGTTCAACCCCGAGCTTTGGCCCGGGTTGGCAGCTAGGCCCTGCAAGCGGTGTTAATGGCGCCTTCGGTACATAACGACTCGTGCCTGTTTCAGGAACTCAGGGTGAGTTACTTTGGTATTCACCTTTAGGCCTTTCGAACCATCGACGCGCCTAAATTTGTTTTTCGTAACGACGTCTTCAGCGACCGACAACTCGTGCCTGCGGTACTAGGGAGAACTGAAAATAATTTCGTTGACCTAAAAATCCTAAGAGTTTTCCAAAATGCCCGAAAACACATGCTAGCATATTACCCAATTTTTTCCCATACAACCTTCCCACTATTATTATTTATATCCACAAATTTATTTCCACATTCATGTATAAAAGCTACTATCTCCGTCCTTTATAATTTACTACTACTAAATAATGTACAGAAACAGTTGATATTAAATGATAGCTACAGGTGACCCTTTTGTTTAATATTAGCATTGATTATATTTCTATATGTTTATTAAAAATTCTTTACGTTATCCGTTTACAGTACAGAGCACATTCGTAAAACGTAAGGTTAAGTATAGGATGGATTCTTCTATTAGAATAGGTTTACAAGCAGATGGGATATTATGCACTATTAGGGCTAAAAAATAATAGGTAGAGCAAAAATATTTAATACAGAATCTATACAAAATTTAAATTAAATAAAAAAACAAAGTTATAACTTTAAATTTAAAAATTGAGTATATAGTGTTTGTGTAAATAAAATATATATATATATATATATATAAGTATATGTTAATTTTAGAACATTAGCTTTTGATTATTTCGTTTTGGAATTTTAATGGATGAACAAACGGATATTAGAGTCATTAAACGAATATATCCATTTTCGTAAGCGCGAGCTTGGTAAATGTTTTGTAAATATTAGCGGTTTTAAATAGTATCCCGATGAAAAATATTCCCGACAGAAATTCCCTTGAAGTTTCTAGGAAGTTGACACGTTGCCAGTATTACGTACGCTCTATAAACCAGCTTAATGAGCCAATACTTCAAGACCATTGAACATCTTATCACGCTGAAATTTGTTTGAGATAAAACCACAGTTTATAAAATCTTATGTGACAACACCGTACATTATTATTTACCGCCTTTTTTTTTTTTTTTTGATACATACTCGAAATTAATTGATTCATTCAGGTTGGATGTTATCCGCTTGTACCAAGAAATGAATTTCAGGTCTTATTCCATCGCATTGTTGAGCAATAAGAATTTTAGTTACATGGAACCGACTATTTAATTCATATAACATAAAAAGCTACGGATTTTCTTAGCTAGGTTAGTAAGCTAAATTGCTAAGGCACCCGATAATCACAAAACACGTTATTTATGTGTGATAATCATAGCTTCATGAAGTACCTAGAGTTAAAAAAAAGGTCAAGACAAAGTCGGGCTCACGCGATCAGGGTTCCGTACCAGAAATTTATCAACAAACAGTCAATCGATTGCTTCTAATCCAGGCAACTGTCTCTTCCGACTCGATTAAAACGCGCGGTCATTTCTCTACTGCACCGACAAATTTAAATCTATTTACTTTGTTTTTATTTGTTTAACTTTATAGCACAGATGTAAAATAATAACTTACTACGTAAGCAGATGGAGAAACGAATTTACGAATTTAAAACATCCGCCGATGGGACCGCTTCGGCGAACGCAGCGCGGGTCTTCTTATCGCCTGTGTATTATTTTACGCAAGAGGCGTCACTTCGGATTTTGTCCTTCTGTGTGGACAGATCGCAATATCGAATATTAAATTAGTAATAATAACATTGATTTTGCAATGACCGCTAGTAGGTACGTAACGAGCGACGTTTTAATTCCTGATGACTCATGTTATTTAGCGAATCGCATAAAGTAAGTATAAAGTTAAATTAAATAATATTAAAACGTTACAAAAATAAAGGGGGCAGTGAAAAAAAAAAAACTTTTTAAATGAGACCATGAATCCCACATACTCTCCCACGAACCAAAGGTCGACAGTTTTAAAAGATTAAGACCTAAATTAGGCCTAGAATAAGTTAAATAAAATAAAAAGAATAGGTTAAATAAATAAAATAAGTTATTTAAGAAAGTTGGTATATTAGTAATAAATTTTATACAATTTTAATTTAAGTTTAAAGAAATAGATTTTAGAAATATTTTATTATGTTATAATTTAATATGTTCATAGTAAATAATAAAAAAAGCGCTTCTAACATTTAGAACTTGGGTCATTCCAAACTTACTCCGCTCAGCTTACACTGCTAACCTGATAATATCGACATTTTAGCTTTAGAAACCCAGAAAATTAAAAGGTATATGTTAAAATGTGAATAATGTTTTTTGCAGATTTTAAGCTATACATATATTTAAAACCGATTTACCAAAAATGATTAAAATATTTTTATAATCGTAATCTTTGACTGCTGGAATATATCCACACAATCGTAGTTTTCAAGAAAAACGTCTGTGACAGACGGATTTTATAAGTGTTCCGTTTTTTATTTTTTAGGTAAGGGAACCTTAAAATAAACCTAAAATATAAACGACTTCATAATAATTCTTAAATCAAAAAATGTAAGAAATAATACATTAAACTTACTATTATTAGTAAATAATAAAAAAAACCGATCTATGATTCCAACACCTTGAAATCGGCGCATAAAAACACCTTATGTAACTCTATTATAAACATAATAAATTTACCACCATTTTATTATTTTTTTGTAAATTTAGACGCGTGTTTAGAAACAAAACAACCCCCTTCCCATTTACTGAATTTGTGATTTATTTAATACTAACTTCCCCCAAATTAATCTATTTTCAATAAATCAACAAAAAAAAATCGCAAATTCGGGCAACATTTCTAGTTTAGTTTTGTAATTAATAAACATTCTAAAGCATTCTGCACATGGCACCAAATATTCTTCTTTATGTTTTTAAGTATGTGTCTATACCTAAGAAGATGAATTTCTATTAATTTAACTGGCCAATAATAAATAATACGATCCAACCACCGTATTATCATATTTTTGAAATTCGAATTCACTACGTCGAACTATCAAAGTTTAATTTATGATTACTAAAACTTTGTTGATTTTAATGTAATATTATATTATCCGGACAGTCTCTGAAGTAATCTAAACGGCTATGGTTGTTTTTCAAGATCATCTATCCATACACAAAAATTCAACTCTTTCGCATTTGTATATACTATTCGAGTTGAAAGATAAAACGGAAAGACGGAAGGCCAAAGGACGGGGATAGTAGCGGGAATGTATAGAAATTAATAGGAATGAAATAAAAATATGTCAATAATTCATTTAAATTTAGATACCTATAGGGAAACTACGGATCTTTAGTAGATTCGGTATTATAAAATTATAAGATATTTTTAAGTTTTTTTTTCAATTCACCAATAAGATAAAATAAAATAAAAACAAGTTTACTAAAACATTACATAAATTATGGTATATATATTTGTTAAGCAGATGTGGATATTTGAAAAGGTTGAGCAGAAACACCTGCAAGCACAAAAGATTTTATTTTATTGTACTCAGGAAACTCAGTCACACATGTGTACACAAATAAAATCGAGGATGGACCTAAAGTGTTTCCATGTATGGCTTAAAAAGTAAAAATAAAAAAGTTATCTAATAATATCTACTAAATGTTATAGTAATGGTTGACGTAAGAATATAATACCACACTTCATTATTTTATTACGCTCTATTTCATAAAGTTCAGGTTCATTCATGTCTTTGCATGATATTTTTTTATGGATAGAGCGCGAAAAGGAAGTGTTGCAATTATTAGTGTGACCCATAGTTCAAAAATGTCGTCCGAGAATGTTCTTTTTATTGGCAGGGACAATTTTTATAGAATCTGTCGTTCGTCGTTCTATTTTCTGACTCGCGACGCAGAATCCAGAGAGTCCCAGACGTGGGTGTTCTGAGCGACTATATTGTTTAATAGCGCCTGTCTTATGAAACAGATTTTCAAAGCGCATTAAGTGCTCGGAATACAATTTTAGGAAAAAAACATTCAAAATCAATGCAAAATCCGGTTTCTTAATCTTAACTAAAATACAATGTATTTACCCATGCATAAAACGAAATAAAATACTTAAAAATTAAGTTAAGATAACTCGTGTGATTTAAAAAATAAATACATTAAGAATGTACGAGTTAATTTAATTAACCTTAATAATTTTTAGTATTTTTTTTTAAAGATTTTCTTTTCAGTTGTCTAACTTCTAGATGTATATTTATTAAATAGGCTGGGTATTGAATATTAGAATTGTCGATACCCATACGTATTCATACATCTTCCGACAATATACTTAGGACATTTGTCTAGTAGAATACTTATTAGTAACAAGATTTTTCCATGTTTCATCTGAAAAGTGGTCAATTGCAATTCTATAACAAAGTTGGCGTACCAGTAGAACTTTGAAGTGGGTGAACAATTTAGAGTAGTCGCCTTAAATGGATTTTTATTTTTACTCTTTGGAATAATTATTTTTAAGATACGAATTTGTAGAATATAAATCGCTGTATATATATTTCATATGTAAGACCCCAAATTGTAATACCACACACAATAATAGATTCAACCAAGGATTTATAAATATTACGTAAAATTGACTCATTTAGGTACGGTTTCAAATGCACAAATTTTATCAAAGTCTAAGACGATTGCATAGTAAACCGATGTGGTCTTGCCAATTAAATTTATTATCAACTGTTATACCTAGATATATATGCTTTCTAACCGATTACAATATAGGACATGCGCATTATAAATGTCGAACACCATTTGGGTTACTATGCAAGCAAGGATATGTGTGTGATATAGTTGGCGCGATCATCTCTTTGTTATTTCGACTGGAATAGATATGTAATATATTTGTCGTGCGACCACTGAGTCACCGGTAATAAAGGGACCGCCTCGTCACACTCAAATCACTATGGCATGAAATAAGAGTAATATCGTCTGCAAATTGGAGAGTTTCACACTTTTTTATATACTTGTTTATACTTGTCATTCGCATACATTAGGTATTCAATTGGTGCAATTTTCGACCCCTGAGCAGTACTGCACCCCAGCACCCTCCCTTGGTACATTATTCTAATCGAATCGGCATTATTGTAGATATTTGAGATAAATGAGTAATAATTAATAGCTTGCGAAAATATCTTCAGGACAAATGTTTTCAGGCAAAATGTACTTGTACAAAATTTAATATAAAAAATGTAATGTGTGACCAACACTCCGGTGGTGAATAATATAAATGCGAGCAAGTTATTATGTTATAACGAGTAAAATAAATGCATCAATATCTGTCCAATGTTTCTCTTCAAAAAAATATCTTTATGAATCCATGTTACTCTACCGGGGGTAAAAAGTTTCACTTCAAACAATAGACTTAATAATCCAAGTAACTCTACTGTGTGCAAAAAATGACTTAAAAAAACGGACTTAATAAACTTTGGCGCGTTGTTTTAGTGTTTGCTATTTGGCAATGTGCACGGATTCACAAACACAGCCATGAGACGATAAAATTACTATGACTTAAAATCCTCGGCACACTCATGTTTTTATTGATGCATTTTTACACGAAATTAAACAGTGATTTACAGAGGCGTCCGTTACTACACCACAAAAAGTATAATTAACCTGGAACGGTTTTGACACGGGTTCCTGAAATATTTGAAATCTATGGATACTATGGATACTATGTCAATCCTCTACCCTATTTCCATATTCCTAACCCCTTAGTTTCGTCAATTTAAAGTTTTTATATAACTTACGTAGGTATGCTTAAAATGGTACGGTGTTTGCGTAGTTATGGTATAAAAATTCATCATGGTTACCGAAAAAAAATGTAAATTTTACACGAGAATAGTAAAAAGATCATGTAATAATTGTCTGTGAACGCTCAGCTTATACCGCCCGCCGCCGCTCTGTCGTACACAGTAACGGTGTCAAGGCCATTATCGATCGGTGCGGCATTCGATTTTGCGAGCAGCTAAATTCGCTTGTGCTAACTCTAGCACCAACGCCATCGGCAGATGCATCTAACTCATTACCACAATCTTAATCATTTTTTTTTGAGATCTGGCCTCTTTTGGTGCTTACGGCTAACAGAATAGTATTTTCTATAATAAGCTAGAAAATTCCTTCCGTGTTGCTTTTGTTCGTGCCGCTCTCACACGTGCACTGGTCCCTACAAACCTAAAAACGATGACTAGTTTTATCTACCTATTTACTACTGTGATCTAAAAGTTAGTGCCAGTTAACAATCACTTTTGTTTCTTTCCATCTAACATTAGAACTCGTCTGTAACAACACTCAGGTTATTACATTATAACTTATATATTATGTACTTATTGCCAAGCTTACTTATTATTTGGGTATTACGGTAAATTAATACAGATCACCATTTAGAATATTACCATCATGCTGTCAGGATGTATTGAATTTCGAATCCTTCACAGGGTGAGCATATCCTACTCTGAACAAGTAATTTTAAGAGCTTATTGCATTACTTGCCAAAGGACCAACCTATTTAACATCGAAAACCCTAGTCGAATTAATTTGTTGGTTTGGAGGAGAAAAGTAACATCATTTTGTTTGGAGGAGAAAAGTAACTCATTTGTAAGTAGGAGTGATGGGTAATTAATATTGCCAATCGAACATGGTGGCAAAAAATATTATTAATATACATAATATGGTCACCGGCATCTCAAACAATATAGCTGAAGTGCCTTCTGTATGTGACGGCCTTCCAGCTGTTTATCTATTTCTAATTAGGCAGCTTGACATGTCCTCTAAAAGTCTCCCACGATAAATGTCAGCCCCGTAAATTAGTTACAGGTGCCAAAAACTATTCCCCTCTCATCTCTCTCCTCCCCATTTGGTAGTGCCACTTCAGAAGAGCAACCAGCTCAAAAGAAACAGATGATGAAAAGTATATTTAGAAACTTATAACGTTCCTTGGTTCCGATCGATCCAAACGTCCTACATAGTCTACATAGCTCTAAAAAATCTAGGATACACATGAAACTACACTACTTGAAACTCAGAAGTAGCTTATATTTTTATTTATTTATAACACTAAACTTCATTTATTTTCTTATAAATATTCAAAAAACCTTACTCATTTACTCACAGTTGACTCCCATTCTACGTTTTTATACGTCACAATCACTATTAACTCACATGTTTTTTGAATACCATAATAGAAAAAACTGTCTAAATTTCAATTAAATGCAGACCTGAATTTATGCACGCATCTTAAATTTAGTGGAACTTTATTAAATTCTGGATAATTTTGTTTCATTTTGTTTTTATTTAATATTCTGGCTGCATCTTTAATTAGTTGAAATTGTTTTCCCTCTATACACTCAACAGGTCAATCACGTAAGCATACCGTTGGGCCAGCTTTCGAAATTCGCTTAGTGGGCTGTAGGCATGTTGTTGGCAAGTGACTGGATGGTTGGGGTATGAATATGACGGTATAGTCAAAATCGAAACTTTAGCCGAATCGGAACAGAGCCTTCGGTTGAACACTAGATGGCCGACAATGACTTGCACGTAGATTTGTTTCGACCCGTTTCGTACTGGCACTTTGAGCATTAAGTAGCCTAACAACCTAACCTAACTCACACGTCTATGGGCTATTTGTCTTTAGGTAGATCACTGGTATTTCTCAAGTGTTGCAATGTTCAATTGCTTTGAACAAATACGTAATCTAATAAAGTTCTTCGGTTTTCAAGCGTTTCAATACTTATAGTAACAGTATAATAGTAACAGATACACTGAGAGGAAGACTTGCATTATGTAATAAATGTTACTGATTCTGATAATGTTGCTAGTTTAACGGAAATATTAATGTCTGCAGTTGAAGATATTTTAATCTTATTTAGAGTGAATCACTTTGATAAAGCTAGTAACTGTGACAGCAGTATCTAGATATGATCATTGGCTCAGGTCGTAAATGTGGACATTCATCTGATAATTCGTGTGCTTAACAAATTCCATGCATCGAAACTAAAACCATGAAGGCGTTTTAAAATTTATGATTTATGGAACGACTAAAAGAAAGGTCATTCGTTGCTACGGCCGTCGTATTAAATTTATGAATACAATCAGTGTCGGGCAATCGTAGTTAAATTTAGGTTTGGTATTTAGTTTATTTATAATTATTTATATGTTTCTTTTTAGTTTTATGGTATAAAATAACTTAAAAACTGTACTTGGTTGTAAACATGAAACATAATATATACATAACGAAATTGTTACCAGCAAATCGTATTGAAACTTGTATTATTATTCAGAAAGTATGAATAAATTATTTACAGTTTTGTTACAGTGTATTTAGGAACGAACGGAGGAAGGGGAAAGAGAAGGTGGTAGTCTAGTGGTTAAGGCGTTTGAATTTTGATCAATAATAATAAGTAGGCCAGGCTAATAAATTATACGCAAAAAGTGTAAGTAGTGGTGGCAGAATGAGAAAATTAAAATATGTCTCGTGCGTTTTAAGTAAAAGTTAAAAGAAACCTACAGCCAAGACTGATTACATAATTACTTTTTACTATTTTAAAGAACAGCGTTCGAGGGAAGTTTAGGTTCGTCTCTGATTCCATCAAATTTGGCCTTTAATTGGAGCGAAGCTCCCATGTGATGTCTGAAATGTCACTCTGTTCACGGACTAAGGCTCTAGAACTACAAGACCGATTTTGATAATTATTTTTTTGAAATGACCATGATAATGTCTTCTGTGCATAGATATCAAAAAACATATACATTTGATTGCGCAAAGAATTATAAAAAATTAAATGGTAATCCCTATAGAGAAATACATTTATGCTCCAATGTATGCCGCAGCGAAGCAAAGCGGCGCCCTAGTTTTAAACGAAACCAAGTACGAATTAGAATTAGCTGTAGAATTAGCGAATTAGTATATATTTTTATAAATATTGTACTCGTCGTGTGTTTTTCTACACGTGATATGGAGTAGTAGCAAAATTAAGCATCGTGCACCGTAATGGACTATTAATTGTTAATGACCATAAAATAATTTTACTATATCGATCTTTATACAAAATAAATTCAAAATACATCCATTTTACCGTAAACGCTTATAATATAAATTCACACAATCATATTCTGAGACATTATCAATTTTCATGAAGCGAAGCTATTAATAATAAGCATTAGATATTTGCAAACGCTGAAAAAAAAAACAGGAAAAGCGCCGTCGAATAATCTCAACGCTGAAAGACTCAGGATCTCTGGATCGGAAGCGGGCGTTCAAAGTACTGCGTCACCAGGTCACCAATATGACCATTTCGTCATGTAGTTGGACCAATTTGTGCTATTTTTGTCGCTTGATTTCGCCACCATTTTCTTATCCGTTAAGCACTATTGACTGCGGTATTAATATGTCAGCTATATATTCAATGTCAGATATGTCAGCAGCATTTAAAATTATTACTCATTGAAGCTGTCTACGCCCATGAGCTTATTTGCTTTCAAAATCGCGAGGAAATTTTTATTTTCGTATTAATTTTACAAGGAAAGCGTAGTGATATTACAGTAAAACGATACATGTAGAAAATGAGCACGTAAAAGTAAATTTTAAAGAAATTAGTCTGATCACAATGGATCACTGATTACAGATTCAATTCAATTATCAGATTACAGATTCAATATATTATATAGATTCAACAATATAACTTCCTAAACAGGTTGCTTGAGGTTAATTGTCGCTTGAGGGCGCCATGGATAGGTATCCATATCTGGTTGATGATTGCTTAAATCTGTTTCGTGAAGGACTATTTATTTGCTAGTGTCTACAAGCATACAAATTTCACAGTATTAGTTATGTTTTGTATTTTAAATGATCATCGTCAAAGTAAAGACCTGATTAGATATGACACAATATAAGAAAAAAAATATAGTGTAAAACTATATTTTGTACATCTTTGTACCTACATTTACATTTCCGTTTTCGCCTGGCTTTCGTTGATGGTAAATCTATTAAAGAAATAAAATAATACATAGCAGATCCATTGGTTATCTTATTAATACTTTAAACTTTTTACTCTACGAGTGATAGATAAACAGTGAGCGATTTTGCATAATATATTTTACCTATATATCTTTTACCTATATACTCGAAAATGCCTAAGGTCCCTAGGGGTTCAAGTCAACTAAGTCATCTCAGCTCTATTTTGTCTCGAGATAATTCAGTTTAGGTAAAAAATGAGTTTTTTTTTTGTGTTTTGTTGTGAATTAGGACAACATAACTTCGGTTCAAATGAACTTAATTAGGTGAGTTAAGGCATTCGATAATATTTATCTCCTGTATATTTTGGGCCCAAACGTGTAAATATAGCTTATTATCTATTTCAATTTTAGTAAAAGGTGTACATATTGGCAACTGTGTTTTTTTCAAAGTTGATAAAAAAAAACTAGTTCCTCGTGCTAGTGTATGATGTGTAAACTTCTTCAAACATAGATTGGACAGTGGTGCGATGCACCTTTGACTGGTTAGAGTACTTCAAGTTTATAGTAATACTGATAGATGACAGGGGAGTATTAGTCAGTATGCGTGGGAATTTAAAAAAAAAAAAAAATATTCATGTGGAAACATTTATATCGTGCCCGAGTATTTTTCGATGCTAGTGAGAATTTCGATTCGGTTTTGGAGCGTAAGGGCCACGGGGAAAGACTACTGGACTAGACGTAGGTATTTATTTACTCAGTAACTGTATAAGTTGTAATTAAAATAAATGAATTATCAATGTAATGTATTTAAATTAAATCGTATTTAAATTAAATCTTATTTAATTCTCCCATTACACTAACAGACGATAGCTGATGATTATAAATTTTAACCGTGAATCCCGGCATTCGCACATCCATGTTTCACTATTTGTTTAAGGGTGAAGGTAGCATTCTGCAACTGAAAACGCACTTTAATGAATATTGATAGGTCGCGTTTCGCCGCTTTACTAGTATCGATCAGTTTAAATAACAAAAGGGGTGGTATTTGTATTGATTTCTTTCTTAGCGGGTTGGTTTTTAATAGGAACGCATATAATGTTATTAATTATAGTAAATTTGAAAGCCAGCTGAGAAAAGAGCATTTACAACTGAAAACCAACCAACAAAGAGTGAAGCTAGCGCAATCAGAGTTCCGTAACAAATCGATCGAAGCTGCTGGTGCTGAGCAATTTATATTGAGCCGGTTAGCAGTGCGCGAAGCGAGGCTCTTAGTTGACCTTCTGATTAATTTGTTGGGCGAAGTTAATAAATATGCGCTAGCTCCAAAAGTATTTATTTAAATGGTATGGTGTACGGGACAAAGTTTGTCTACACTTATTGCTTAGGGTAACTTTTCAAAAAGTCTTCGTGAGTGAACTTGATACTGTTTCTAATCAAAATTTTTAAAGATAAAAATGGTTTTTGTGGGTCATCATTATAAGAAGAACATAATATGATTTTGCTAACTTTTTAGTAGACTTTGATGAAATCTACAAGTTTGTAGTTACAGTTAGCTACAATTACAGTTTACTAGTTAGCGTAAACCAGAAAGCGTTTGTTCAGGACATTTTTTTTTTGTTTTTCATCACGTGTGGATACCTACTTCAAAAAATCGGTAGTTTTCTTGTTATCTATGATGCAATACCTACTAACCAAAACAATATCGAAATTTTAGCGATTAAAACCTTCCATGAAGGAGGGTACAGTATTTTCTTAACGTTTGAGCTATTTTCTAATTCCCAAGTCACGTGGTTTTCGAGAAAGTCTGCTAGAGACAGATGGGCGGACGAAAGAGTGACCTTATAAGTATTTCATTTTTCTTTTAAGGTGTGGCCCCTAAAAATTGAATCTTGTGTAAAATGAAATCATAAACGTTACACTTAAAAGCGAGAAATTCGAGGTGTTCTGGCCGTAGTCCCACATCAAGACAATTCGATAGTTTAAACAATAAATCACACTGCCTAGTAAACCATATTATAAAAGTACCTACCTATCTCGTCAATAAATTAGGTTTTTACGGTAACATTCGAGCTATTTATTCATTAATATTAGGAACAATTAATTTATTCTTCCGTAAGTAAAACGGTCATGCTATTAAAGTATGTAGGTACAATAGAATAATCAATATGGGAACATGCTAAGAGTGCTCACAAACACGGTTTGATTTATGATATCCATTAAACTTGTAGCATCAGACTGCTGTATGTTGTCTGCGTATATTTTTCTTTACGCTGACACGCAACCTATTTTTGATAAATAATAAAACAATTAAACCTAATAAAAATATGATAAAAAATATCAAATTCTTATTGGTAAGAATAACTTAATCAATTTTTTACTTTTTAATAAAACACTTTTTCTTTTACTTAAATTATTTAACTTTTACGTTTGACATCAACGTGTTCGCAATTAGTTTCTTGGTTGATGGACAAATGTACTCAAATTCGCAACCATCAATCAGCAGGGCCATTTTTCTGCTTGACCATGCTTTTTTCATGAATATTTTCAATTTGTGTAGCTTTTAAATTATGGCCAGGATTCAGGCATTTGCATTGTATAGTTCTAGAAATGACGTCTTACCAATTTCAAATTACATACACAAATCGTATTTTTTCATCGCGGGGACAGCTCTGACGCTCGCCGCCTGCCCTGGGACAATTTACACATTAAAAATTAAATATTTGCCTTTCTTAAACTTCTTTCATTTTTGACCGCACATTCTAAAGAGTTGAAAATTTGTACAAAACTACAATAAATTTTATTTTGCTTGGTTGCGTATTATAGGAAACTTTTGATATTATTACAACTCAACTTTTTTTACGGACCTCCGAATCAACTTGACTAGGTTTGAAAAAAATAAGTGCTTGTGTTTGGTAGTTATCATTTTAATAACGATTAAGATAATGGCTATTCGAATTTATTCGATATGTGCATCCTATGATGGTAAAAAAAGCTAATTAAATTTTGGGAAAGTTTATTTTTATTATTTATTTATTATATTTATCTTTATTTAATATTTATATGTATATTTATAATATGCAATGCACTTTACACATCGTTTACATAATAAAAATTACTAGAAGAAGAAAAAACATATTAAAAATAACAAAAAAAAAACATGAAAAAAATTCCGAATAAACGATAAATAAATAAATAATAGTAAAGAAAAATTAGAATTTTAAAATAATATTTTTTATAACTTATATTTTTTTTATTTCAATTTATGTGCTTTTATTTAATGTTAAATAAAATAGAGTAAATATGAAAGAGGATACCTTGAGGCTAGTAAAGTTAATCAGTGTAAGGATATATTACGTAGATCAGCTATAAAATAATTAAATACGACTACCGTTTAACTCGGTCAGAATTTACACAAAAAACAAAGAATTGTTTGAGGCTAATCGTAACTTTATATACATTTGAATGTTATCAGTCCTAAGCATAAAATCTTATACTGGTGTGGTAAGTCATGCAGCTGCATTCTTATTACAAATCCTTAGCTATGAAAACCGTTAGGATACAAACATCGGTTGTAAATATTTGTCTAATTCAATAGCAATCTTAGAAACTTAGGTCGTACTTCTTATAAATAAATTCACAAATACCCCCATTATTTTTGTTTTTTGTTTGAGAATAACACACTTCAGTGTTCACCACTACAACTGAGAGGAGATAAATGAATCTTGGACTAATTTTAGCGTTGCGATCAAAATTTGCAGAGCGATTGTATTTATTGTAAGGCCCGCGCCGCCTACACAGCGAGCGGCGCGAAAACCGAAACACCAGCTGTCTCACAAAAATATATATTTGCAAAAATATATCTCGCGAAACAGCTTATATCCTGTTGTTACGCTGTCAGTGAAATATGTGCAGATATAAGCAGCGATTAAGGACAACATGAAGTGCACAGATAAAATAAGAGTTAAATAATTATTGGGTCTTACAAATAGGGCTTGCAAGTGGCAACACTACTAGTGGCTGCGGGTCAAAAAATGAGTCACGCTGATAGCGTTTTCAAAGTTGCATTTAATTTTAATCGAAAGTAATGGCTCTACCCTCAACGCGTGAGTGCGAAAAAAGTAAACAGATTCAGTCAATTAAAAGTCTTAGGTTGATAGAAAAACTTATAAAGCATCATATTTTAGGCACATATACTGCACATTCGAAGCCATACTGCTCCGAACGGGTTTAATATAATCTATGATTCCCCTCATTCTCCGTCGGTGCAGTCATTTAACATTATATAAATGCCCGTAAAAAGTAAATGTATTATCGTAATCCAGGGTGACCTAAATCTAAAACCTTGGTAAATGTTGGCCTTATGGATAGGTTCTATCAAATTAAAAACGGAAACACAACCTATATATATATACATTATATATATATTATATATACATAATTGAATTCCCTGCCAATTGAAATATTTACCATTAATATTTATACATAACAAAATAAATAAGATAGCATTGGAATTAGTATTTTCTAACTAGGCGGTTATTTGGCTACGCAAACAAAAATAAAAAGGTGTGTATTCTTTCTTTATAATTAAAGAAAGAATACACAAGATAATACATAAGATAGTTCTTTCGAAGTTAGTAAGTGCATTATTTGTTTAACTCCTGTGTTTTATTAGCAGATTAGCCGCCATATACAGATTTAGGTGGCAGAAGACTGTTTTAAGTCCGCTTTGCTCTACATTTGGAATAGAACAAATACATTTTTTGTTAAATTCTTTTAAAGATCATCGAACATAAATAAATGAAACTGCACTCCTTTATGACATTATAACTTTTTCAGTTTGGTAGCTAGAACCCGAGCGAAAAGATTAAATAATAAGGAAGTTGTCATCCTCTTTACAATAAAAAACGGCAGAAAACTACAAGAAAATATAAAATTATCTTTGTCAAGATGTGCATAAAGGAGCGTTCAATTTAATCTGCGAACAGGACAATTAAAAATGGGTCTTCATATTGGTAACATCTTATCTCTTGTTTCGTATCAGTTAGAATGCTTTTATCATTACGCAGAATATGTGGGTTTTCTCTACCATCTATATAAAGATAGCAACCATACGAAACCGAGTTGCAGTCATAATATAACACGCAAGCAACATTAAAATTAAATAACTTAGGTACAACGACAGATTTGACGATTAATAAAGTGGTCGATATTTTTTAACAAACAAATTACTATTTATATACAATAAAATATACTATACAAGCTGACCCGATGAAATTGTACCACCTCAGAATCAATAAATGTTGTGTTAACTTATCAGCTGAATTAATTTCAGTTTATATTAAGAATGCTCAAAATGAATTAAGTTTAATAAATATATAAATTGATATGTATTTTAATTATCGATGCACAATGACAAATGTGATAACCTCACAAAATTAACATTTTCGAATGCAACTAACTTACTGTTTGAAAATACAACTCCACAATACAAAACCGTTCCATACAAAATGTATGAGAAAATTAATTTGCTTTTTATTTTTTTGTGAATTTTTCCGATGTTTTAATAGTTATTCTGCTAATCGGGGCAGAGATAAATCTAACAAATCAAAGATCATTATTCATCTATTGAAGACCCTCATATTTCCTATTTTAATTCTGACCTTAAAACAATTCAGCGGTTAGCAAGCAGACATGTGATTAGACGCTTTCGCAGATTTGACAGTTCGACGAAATTTTTATCTGACCTTAAATGGGAGCCTTTAAGTTTAAGGCATAAAAAATTTCATCTTATTAACTTATTAAGGCTTACTTGAAGCTCCCAGCATGGTCATCCATTAGTGAGAAACTTCAGAAACCCTTCTATATTGGACGAAAGGACCATTCTCACAAAAAAAGAAATTTTTATGAGAAATAATGTCGGATTTCATACTTTTCTTCCGCGTACTATTAGAGAGTGGAATAGTCTCAACTGTAGCGTCTTCAAACCATTCCATAAGCCCCTACCAGCTAAGAAAAAAGATAAAAAATTTGGCTATAAAATAACTTCGTTTATACCACCTGCCAATTAGCTATAGCACCGGAGGAATAGGTACCTCCAAAGTATATGTAATATTTTAAACAAATAAATAAATAATAAAAATCGGTCCAGCCGTTCTTGTGTTATTAATGGTGTACCTAGCCCAAATTTGTTTTATTTATCGACAGACAAATTTGATCGACAGACCTCGAATTCGTATTGTTTGACGTTTGACAGGACAGCTCACCGCCAACAGGTGACTTAATTCAAATAACTTTTTTTTAGGTTCTTGGATATTGGGTTTAGGTTCTTGGACTTTCATCATAGGTAATAAATTATTAGATTACCCTGATGGCCCAATGTTACCCGAAATGGCTGTGAGCCGATCAGGCATGGAAACATTTGAAAGGATAACTATTATTTTAATTTATGCTACTTTACACCTGACGTAACTTAATGACACTAAAATGTGACCACCTCTATGAAAATCCCAATCAAATGAAAAAAAAAACATCGAAAACGCTTGACCGATTTCGGAGCAATAATTAAAAATAAAAAAAAAAACTACTTGCAAAATTTAATAATATTATAACTAAATTATGTAGTATTTTTTGCGTAATGCTATAAATATGTTCTAAATAATCAAAATCCCTTTACTCCAAATACAATGCAGTTTAAAGTGCCTAAAGATAATTAAAACTTATAGATGTATTTTATAAATTTACTTCAATGTTATGTAATAGTGTAACTTAACAATGTAGTCAGAAATGGCACAAGTAATAAAAACGTTGCATTCAAACTCGTAATTCCACTATGGAAAAAATTGGTTATGGACATAAAAAAAAAGCCATAATACAATAAGTAGTATTTAATTACCAGTATTTGTTTAGCTTTGTTTAGGATTCTTGCTCTGTTCAGCTTTCGCGCGAGAAGAGTAAGAGCCAGCAATTCACACTTCTGCCGGCTAGTGCTGCATCACGCGCAGATTGTAAACTACATGTAAAAAAAAACTACACCTAAAAACAACGTAAGAGTTTGCTATTATACACATATCCCTATATCCAATACTATTTGGGGCACACATTAGCGAACTGGTAAAAATCCGATCGCCTACTGCGCTTTGTACGTCCTGCTGGATCGAAAGGCTGAATCACGCGCATCCTTGGAGTATCGCTCATCTGTCAAAAATCGTCTTATTTTAAAGCCAAATTCTGGCTTGAAACAATTCAGCGGTTTACAAGCAGACATGTATTTTGGCGATTACGTGGATTCTACAGTCCATCGGAATTTTATATCTCACTTTAAATGGGAGCCCTGAGGTAAAATATGTCGTCTTGTTAACTTATTAAGGTATAACTACAAAAATCCTCTTATATTGGACGAAAAGACCATTCTTATAAAATAAAGGAAATTATCAAGAGGAAATATGTCGTATTCCATTCTTTTCTTTCCTTCAGAACCCATCTCATCGAAGAAGAAGAATTAAACGTTTGGAAATAAATTAACCTTATACCACCTGCCAACCAACTGAAGTCTCTGAACTCCAAAGTATAAAAGTGAACTGAACTCCAAAGTATAGGTAATGAACAAATAAATATCGAAGGAACAGTATTTATTTATTTTGTTTATTCAATAAATTTACATTTCTTTTCTTTTATGTACCAGCCAAGCCCAAAGCTTATCTGCTGGAAACCAGATGTGTATTATACAAATATTAATAGTTCCAATTAATAATATTATTAATTAATATTAGTATGTCCAAATATTAATTTGGACATACTTTGGGATTTCTTCTGTATTTTACACGTCCTTTACAAGATAAATATAAACATACATTGATATATTTACATTTTTATAGCTTAGTAGAAAATTACAAACAAAAAATAAATTACATTATAATAATATTTTAAAACAATAATTTAAGGTATTTATCTACAAATAATTAACGAAGTGTTTTTGTGAGATTTCATAACAAATATTTATAACTTCATATTTAATTTTTTTAGATTTTATATTACATTTTATTAAAGTACTTGGCAAATTTTTAAAAAAGAATGGTATAATGAATTGCTACGCTCGTTTACCGTAAACATTTTTAAATGAAGGTATAAACAAAGTTTCATTTTGTATTTGCCGTGTATTGTATGTATGCTGAACGAGTGTTTTGAACTTCTCAGAGTAGAAGTGGACCACCATCCTACATATAAACATCATGTTTACCGATAGAATTTTACTATGTTTAAATAAAGAAAGGTATTGCTATATTAATCTTAATATAATATATATAAATCTCGTGTCACAATGTTTGTCCTCAATGGACGGCTGAACCACTTAACCGATTATAATAAAATTTGAACACCATGTGCAGTTCGATGTGCACTTGAGAGATAGGATAGTTTAAATCTCAAATTATAGTCGCAATTTTAATTTATCGCTAATTATTTGTCTGTTATTATTTGGCAGTCATAAAACTGACAGATGTCGATACCTTTCGACTGGGTTGATGGCGCTAATGTCTGTTATTATTTGACAGTGACAGTTATTCGACGCAAACGTATTAAAAGAGCCCATCAGTTGGCAGAACAAATTGAATCAAGAAATCCAGCTCAAAGAATCAGGACAGCAGGTCATGCACAAGAATCTCAAGAACAGTGTAACGAACGTCTTCAAGAGAATATCATAAGAACAAGAAAATTATTATTTTCAGTCAAATGCCACCGAAAAAATCTAACCTCAACAACGCGAGCGGCAAACGTCAAAACGCAAACGTCAAAACTACGATCGGAATAATATATTCACTTACGAGATGCTGTTGCTGGAAACATCGATGGAAATTTAAATCCCAATGACATCGGTAATGCTTTCATTTTACCTTCAAGCTACATCGGCAGTCCACGGAACATGCAGGAATACATACAAGATGCGATGACTTACGTACGTCATTACGGCCGACCGGATTTATTTATTACATTCACATGTAATCCGAATTGGGAAGAGATACAAACTTTACTATTGCCAGGACAACAAGCCATTCATCGTCATGATTTAACTGCACGTGTGTTTAAACAAAAATTGAAATCCTTAATTGATTTTATTGTTAAATATACAATTTTTGGTATCACATGTTGTTGGCTGTATACGATAGAGTGGCAAAAGCGAGGTTTGCCTCATGCCCACATTTTGGTTTGGCTTAAAGATAGAATCCGTCCTGAAGAAATCGATCAAATAATTTCAGCCGAAATTCCAGACCCATTAATTGATCAAGAATTATTTGATATTGTCACCAAACACATGATCCATGGGCCATGCGGTGTTTTCAACATGACGTCACCGTGCATGGAAAATGGAAAATGTAAAAAAAACTTCCCAAAGCCGCATACGAATGACACGATCACGGATATTGATGGTTATCCAATGTATCGCCGCAGAAGTACTGAGAATGGTGGCCACACATTTACAATGCGACTGCCGAACTTTCCAAATCAAGTTGAGTTTGATAATCAGTGGGTGGTACCATACTCACCACTACTTTCAAAAACTTACAAAGCTCATATCAATGTTGAGCTTTGCAGTTCTGTTAAATCAATTAAGTATATTTGTAAATATGTAAACAAAGGCAGTGATTTGGCCATATTTGAAGTAAAAAACATAAATAAAAATGACGAAATAGCACGATACCAAATGGGCAGATACATTAGCAGCAATGAAGCTATTTGGCATATTCTCAGCTTTCCCATCCACGAAAGAGATCCTGCTGTCCAACATCTGGCAATACATCTTGAAAACGGTCAACGTGTATACTTCACTGAAGAAAATGTTCTCCAAAGAGCGTTCGAAGCTCCGAAAACGACTCTAACTGAATTTTTTACATTGTGTCAAAAACCTGATGTTTTTGGCCAATTCGCGAAGACATTGGTGTATGGTGATGTTCCACGTTATTTCACATGGAACAAATCCAGTAAAAAATGGGAGCCACGGAAACAAGGAAAACCACATCCTTCCATTACAGGCATATTCAAAGCTAAGACATTGGGGAGACTTTACACGGTACATCCAAAGCAACGTGAGTGCTTCTATTTTCGTTTGTTATTGGTGAATGTTCCCGGACCAACGTCTTTTGAATTTTTACGAACAGCTAATGGTCGAGTATTCAATACATACCAGGATGCATGTCGTGAACTGCAATTGCTAGAAGACGATAACCATTGGGACTTAACGCTTGCTGATGCTGCGTTGACATCAACACCGAATAACATTCGTCAGTTGTTTGCAATTATTTTGGCGACATGTTATCCCTCGCAAGCACAAACTTTGTGGGAAAAATATAAAAATTGTATGACAGAAGACATCTTGCACCGAATTAGACAAACAAATCAATGCCAAAACATAGATTATACACCAGAGATGTACAATGAAGCATTGGTCTTGATCGAGGATTTATGTGTTCTTATTTCAAATTTACCACTTAATCATTATGGTATGCCATCACCTAATCGTCCAGCCACCGACTTAGTCAATACCGATTTACAACGAGAAAATCAATATGACCATGGAAGTTTAGCAACAATTATCATGAACAGTGAACCATTACTGACAGCAAAACAAAAAATTATTTATGATCGGATTATGCTGGCTGTTGCTGCTGAACAAGGCGGTTTTTTTTTCTTGGATGCACTCGGTGGAACCGGTAAGACATTTTTAATATCGTTGATTCTTGCCAAAATACGGTCGCAACAAAAACATCGCATTAGCATTAGCATCGTCAGGCATTGCGGCTACTTTACTGGATGGTGGGCGAACAGCACATTCAACATTCAAGCTGCCATTGGACGTTCATAATAAACCAGATGCAATGTGTAACATCAAAAAGAATAGTGGAATAGCTGCAGTGTTGCGGAAGAGTTCTATAATAATTTGGGATGAGTGCACAATGGCACACAAATATTCACTTGAAGCATTAAACAGAACTATGCAAGATTTAAACAGCAATAATAAACTTTTCGGTGGTGCTATCTTACTTTTGTCTGGTGACTTCCGGCAGACCTTACCGGTTATACCTCGCTCTACTTTCGCGGATGAGATTAATGCATGTTTGAAACAATCATTCTTATGGCGAAGTGTTGAAACACTTCGATTGACCATAAATATGCGAGTACAATTGCAAAATGATCCATCAGCACTAATATTTTCCGAACAACTACTAGATATTGGGAACGGTAAAATAAAACTGCAACCAAATACGCAATGCATTAAACTACCAGACAATTTTTGCACTGTTGTTCAGGATAAAACTGAATTGATTCAGAGTATTTTCCCGGATATACAGAATAATTATTTGAATCATGAATGGCTTAGTCAACGGGCGATTTTGGCAGCCAAAAACGTTGATGTTGACGAAATTAACTTCCAGATACAACAGTTGTTACCAGGCGATCTGATGTCTTTTAAATCAATCGATACTGTTGTTGATGAAAATGAAAGTGTAAATTTTCCGATTGAATTTTTAAATTCATTAGATATCCCTGGAATGCCACCACATAATCTTCGATTAAAGATTGGTTCCCCTATTATTCTCCTCCGTAATTTGAATACACCTCAATTATGTAACGGTACGCGTTTGGTCATCAAAAAGATCACCGGAAACATTCTTGAAGCAACCATTTTGGCTGGGAAGTTTAAAGGAAAAGTGGTCCTGCTGCCACGTATTCCGATGATACCATCAGATTCTACCATACCCTTCAAAAGGCTACAGTTTCCAATTCGTTTAGCTTTAGCCATGTCTATAAATAAATCTCAAGGTCAAACAATGTCCATTTGTGGTTTAGATTTGGAAAATCCATGTTTTTCTCATGGGCAACTATATGTTGCGTGTTCACGTGTTGGGAAACCGTCGAATCTATTTGTGTTAGCTAAAGACAGGTTAACCAAAAACATTGTGCACCGATTGGTGTTAAATTAAATTGAAATTGAAAGTATTTATAATTCAAAAAAAAGATATTAATGTTTAAAAGTTTAAGACTGTCTGCCTTGCCTACCTCATTCATGAGTTTAAGCGTCACATGTTATTTACTGTATTATACTGTAATATACTTATATTTGTTATAAAATTAAATGGAAATAATAAATCTGATAAATTTTTATTTTTTACCTATTGATTTCTGCTTAGTATCAAGTGTAAGAACATTTTAATTAATTGTGTTCAACGTACTTCCCCTTCAAATCTCAATCCAGTGAATTTGTATACCAACATCAACATTTTCGTCTTTGTTCGTAAATAATTTCATTGTACTAAAGGGTTATAGTAGTAGAAAGTCAAATAAGGAGATCAGCATATTTTTTTACAAATACCATCTGTGTGAAAAAGCATAGTGGACTCCGTGACTGATGTTCTCTTATTGTTCCTCTTAGATTGTTTACTATAATGTAATATAACTAAAACTTTAGCCACAGCAACGCGTGGCCGGGTCAGCTAGTACTCATATATTTTGATTTACGCATGTAAGCACGAACAAACGAATGGTTTTTAATTTATTAAAAACATAAAAATTAGGTACTATATGTATGACTTTATCATTTAAACATACAAAAACCAAAATAAGTAATTATTAATGCAGAGAAATACCTAAAAATCGATCTATGTCAGAATATGAATGAGAAATCAATTTATACTCGTATTCGAAGATAACAATACCTAGCGCTTAGCGCCTAGCGTATAAACCAGTTATCTAATGTACCCTGTCATACCTAAAGTATGATAAAGTTATTAAAAACGTTGAGCATTATTCCGTTTTACATTTTTACTACAACGATCTAAGAGATTTTGCGCCCGAGGAAGCAATCTTCAAAATAATTTATTTAGGTGTACTAAATAAAGGCCTAGCATGTTGAATGTATGGCGTAAACAGCAAAAAAACACTGGTGAGATGCGGCTGGAACGGTAAGGAATTTAATATATCCCATCTATAATCCCATAGTATGCACTCGGTGAGATTTATTTTTATGATCCGGACAATTTTACCAGATCGCTAAAGCGCACGCTTATCAGAAGTTTAGCGAGTCAGTTGGGGAGAGCAGTGACATTATTAAATTCCATTTGGACATTGGTAATTAATATACACCGTGTCCCAAAACCATTCCTGATAAAAAATCCAGCTTTTTGACCTTGCGATTTTAAGCATTTTTGTTTTGACCTCATGTCAAAATTCATCATGGTTTACGAGTAAATATGAAATCGCTATTGTCATAAATTCGGCGCTAGCGAGGCCGCACCGCACCGTGGGCATTGATCTGCCTTACCGAAGGCATTCGAGCAAAAAGGGAATTCACACAAGCGTTTTATATATATTTAGGCATAAATTATTTTCAATTTTTTTTATACTATTTCTTACACGTAACATAAACACCCCCTTAAGTCTTCGGGAGTGTTAGAACATGCTGTATTCGTCTCTTCATTTGATCGGATTAAAAATCTGCTATCTATCCTACCTCTGTGAGATCAGAATGAATTATTAAACTGTGTTTTCCCCCTGACAGTATTTCTTTAAATTAAATATTTGTCATGTTACCTTGTGAATAATTTGAGTGTTCTTTGTTTGTATTGTTGTTGTTGTTTCTTTTATTTCTACCATTTTTTCTTATTTCATTTTTCTTTTATTATGCTATAAGAAAATGAGTGCATATATACACACACATGTGAGTGGGTTTCCCCATGGGGAAACCAGTGAACGAAAGTTGTTTTTGTTGCCGATTTTAAACGAGTTATTATTACAAGATTTCAAAATATTCAATTCAGTTTTTTAATATCCAGTTGCTTCCAAATAACACCAATAGGAAAAGCAAAATGATCCTTAAAAAAACTTAGAAATTTAATAGAAATATTGTACCAAATTTGAGCATTATTCTAGGTAGTTTTGACGAGCGCTTATATGCTGCGAAGGTACTTAGCGACCTCTACTATCAAATTTTATCCCACCAAATTTGTAAGAAAGTGTGTTAAAAACGGACTTGACAATGGAAATGAAAAATCCGTATATTTTCCGTAAAAAGGCTCTGTTTTTTACTTGTCATAAGATGACAGATACAATACAATACAGTTTTTTGTCAATAGCAAAATTTCTTCATTGAAATCTGTAAATCTTGGTATAATTTTACGCATTGACATCGTATAATTTTACGAGAATTTAAGGACTACACATTTAAATTCCATTTCCTCTCGCTTGCAGTTTTTCAGCTGTAACATTTGACGGACGGACAGGCAGTCATGTGGACGCCTTTCAAAGAACGGGAATAGTAGGTATTGTACAGTAGGTATTGTATTGTATAGAAAGCAAAACTGTCATTTTGCGGTATCCATTGTGAAATTTTGAAACATGGTGTGATTTAGGCCACTAGGCTGTTAGCCCTTAGACTAAGAATTTTGTTACGTCTTCCGGTCACGTTTATATTCATTTTATCTTGTTTGTCGGTTGCAAGTGCACGTGTTGAAATATATTCACCCACGTTCAGATATTCTTCCAATTAGCTAATCTTATTTACGGCTTGTTTATCTACTTTTGACATTCTTCGTGCTTAGTACGTGTCAAATGGTCAAATAACAAATTGCACGTCGCGGTTGCTGTCCTTGGTATTGTGCCATTGTGGCGACACGTCTCTTGCTGTTACTAATTCTAACTACCTTGCTAATTCGTTTTAGCAATCGTGATAGATAATGAAAATCCTTTTGTATATCCTATTTTTCTTCGTGTACGCCCTACTGTAGGTATTTATTTAAATTATCTTTATTGCCTTATATAATGATGCTATTCAGAAAACCTGAATTTAAGGATTTATGACGATCTAGATGACATATTACTATTTAATACAACAGAATTACAAGATGTTAACGACATAAAGGATTTTTACATACTAAATATAATCTTATGATTTTAAATCTTAATATTAGGAGTATAAACAGAAACTTTGACGATTTTACAGTGATGTTACTAAATATGAACTTTGCGCCGGACGTAATCATTTTAACTGAATGTTTCTTATATTTATATCATCTTATGTTTATATATATTCTTATGTTTATATAATCGATTCTTATATTAGGAATCATTTACAAAATTACCTAACGTCTAATACTTTTAATTATTTACAAAACAATGGAGTAGTCATTTACATAAAAGAAAGTTTACAATATAATATAACCGAAGTTAAAGTTGATAGTGCAAATTGTTATAACTAATATTAAATAATGATTTATGTATATTAGCTATATAGAGATCACCATCTAAACATAACATTTTATCTTTTGTTAACGATCTTAAAAGTGAATTAGATTTAATCAAGCATTTTAAAAATATTGTTCTAGCGGGCGATTTTAACATAAATTTTATCACCCCCAACCAGGCCAATTCATCACATCAAACCAAACATCGTCACTACCAAGCAGACGAATACTTGTATTTACTAGCACGCGAAGGATTCATTTCAGCGAAAAATCGCCTACTAGCGATAAAGCGATAAAGCGAAAGCTATATTGATCACATCTTTACTCGAACCAGATATGCAGGGGTCATTTGTCAAACCACAATAATTGATCATTTCCCAACATTCTTATTTGTTAATACTTCAAATCAGCCTAGCCTCAAAAATAATCGATTATTTAACAAAAATATTAACTATAAAAGTTTGATAACGGAACTAGAAAATGAAACATGGATAAATATACTGAGTTTTACTGATGTTAAGAATGGAGTGTTAAGCTTTATAGATAAACTTAAACATCAAGTGGACAAGCATACAAATACTGTTAAAATACCATATAACAAACATAAAATTTAACCATAGATTACCAATGTAATAGTCTAATCTATACACAAACGTAATTCACTTCTTGAAAAAACTAGGCGTTCACCAGATGACATACAAATTCTCCTTGAGGAGAATAAAAATACAAAAATGTGTGTAACAATCTGCAAAAAAAATATGTTACAAAAAAAAAATACGTGATAACAACTTCAGCTCTAAAATATTATGGAAAACTGTTAAAGATCATATTTATCATATTTCAATTAAAAAATCTTATGAAATAAATAAAATAAAAATCAAAGAAACTAGTAGCAAGTTGCGAATCATTTTAATTCTTTCTTTACGAGGATCGGAGAACAATTATCGGAAAATATACTGAATAATTTAAAGTCCATGGAAGATAAGTTGGCCTATAATATAAATTTGAATATATAATATAAATTTGAATAAGTTGGCTGATAATATAATATCTGAAATGTTTTTTGTCCAGCGTTACGTCTGATGAAATACTAAAGTTGATAGATGAATTAAAACCGAGCTATTCTGTTAGAGTGGACGGTCTCTCTACCAATTTATTCAAAAATATATAGTCAAATCTGTCTACCTGTTTTAGCACATCTAATTAACTTATGTTTAAGTTAATGTGAAGTTTCCCTGACATCTACAATAGAGGTTTAATAATTCTTATCTTTAAATCAGGTGACAAACAGGAGGTACGTAATTATATTTCACTACTCAATATTTCACTACTCAATACTCTTTCTAAACTATTCAAAAAAGCTATGAAAACACGTTTAAGTACTTATTTCGAGAATAAAAACTTACTATCCGAAAATCAATACGGCTTTCGAATAGGTCGAGGAACACAAGACGCAATTCTTAAGGTTAGGTACTGATTTAATAACTCAGCAACGTGATAATGCTCAAAAGTGTATATCTGTGTATCTTGATTTGGCGAAATAGAATTACATTAAAGCGGCTAAGGAATGTAGGTATTGAAGGTAACATTCTTAAATGCTTTTAATGCTACCTAACTAATAGAAAACCAATGGTCTGGTTGAACGACTTCACGAGCGAAGAACTGGACATAAGCTATGGTGTATTGCAGGGAAGCGTTTTAGGACCTTTGTTGTTTCTAATTTACATAAATTGCTTATGCAACATAGATTGTGGAGGTTCGTTTTAACTTTTTCTGATGACACAATATATCCTCTTTAAGAGAGACACCTGGCTGGATACTTACGAAAACGCTAATATTAGCTGCAGCCTCGTAAAAATTTGCCTAGATAATAACCTATTCGCTCTTAACGTGGATAAGACAAAATACATTCCTCATAGCATTACTTCTAGTGTACAGCCTAACATTTACCCTAATATCATTATCCAGGAAGGGGCACATCGTACTCTTTCAGATGCTAAAGGTGTTATTATTGAGCGAATTGTATCGAATAAATACTTAGGTATTGTTATAGATACTAGCTTAAATTGGAAATTGCACTCGCAGAAATTATCTAAAAAATTAGAAACTTTCGTATATATTTAAGTCTATAAAAAACATTTCCGACTTAGAAAATTACGAGGACTTTATTGAAACTACATACACATACAAGGAGGCACGTAAATATAAATCGTAAACGTGCATTTTAATTTTATCTCCAAGTTAAAGAAAACCTGTTTACAGTAGTAATAGTGTAAAAAATACACCATCTTTGGATAAAACCTAATATTCTGTAGGTAGCTTAAATACTAAAATGATAGTAAGACTGCAGGGGGAGGGGGGCGGGGTGGAAGAGATTACAGCAATTAGTCCGTTGCCATTACCAAATTCCATTACCATTCTAGAAGAATATTACTACTACAAATAACAAAGCTTCTAATAAGATGGGGATTCGAGATCTTTGATAGAATGAATACAGCGCGCGTACAGGCGGAACTGCGCATACATTTCCCGAGCAGTCATCGGGCTCGCTCTAAAATAAATCCCTGCTATTTGCATCGGCCAATCGGCGCGCGCGCAAGCGTCCCTCGCACTCCCGCGAACTCCCCCGGCGAGCTAAGAGCGCGCGCCGTCGCGGCAGAGCTCGCAATTTCAAATCGACCGACGTCTTGGTTGGGTCTCGGGTGATGACTTCTGCTAAATGAACCCGCGGTTACATGTGGACACAAAACGAAACGAAAGACTTAATTTTTACTTTGCATAGCAAACGAACTCGTATGGTTTCCTAGGAAAGTGGGACCCTTCAAAATTGATTTCGCGCGTGTGGCTCCGGTGAAGTGAGACGCCAGTGCGACCATGTATAAACAGAGTTCAGAGGAGAAGACCTTCTCCTCTGAGCAGCAGCAGAGTAGCGTCCAGCAACGGGTCAGCCGTACTGAGCAGCATTTCACGCGTCAGCTCGTCAGCCAACAGAGAGGTCAGTACACCGATCTAACCTGCTATTCTCGAAGCTTTTTATACTACCTTCCTTTTGACCTATTTCCGATAACCCTAGTTGCACTCTTTACAAATTCCAAATTTCCACAAAAGATAGGTATTTTTTTTGTGCGTAGAATGACAAATATTGCATAAGCGTTTCCAAGCTCTGTGATTCAACATTATACTAATTACATTTTACGTTCTTACTCTAATATCATAACTGACTATTTGTAACAAAATAATTATTCATAAAAAAATGCTCAATAAGCGTCGTATGTTTTTTGTTTACTTCTTGAGAAAGTAAATAATTATGTATAATTAATATAAATGTATTTTATGAATGTGAGGAATAATTATTAGTATTAAATTATCAAATGCCACTCTAGTTTCTTTTTATGTTCATAGTTTTGGAACATTGCTTTTATGATTGAAATAAAATGAAATTATTTTTTTAAACGATGATCAATTTATATAATATTTCATTGATGATCAGTTATATATTAATTCTATATTTGAAATTGATTTGCACGTCATTTTGTAAATATTAAATCGAAGTGATGTCACACTTTATAAATAGTGTAATGTTGTTGCTTTAAGGATTGCTTTAATTTTAGATTGTCATAGGCTTAATACGCTTTGCGAAAATACGATGGAAATTGCCGGCTTTCAGAATTTCATTTTAGGCATGGATCGCTTGCACCAAATAGAAGGTAGTCTCATTGCCTTTGTGCGATTTACCGTGTCAAGTTAGCGCTCCTTGCTGGATCAAATAAGATTCCATTTGCTCCAAGGAGGAATTTGCCGCCGCGGAGGGCGGCGCGGGGGGCGGGAGGCGGGAGGGAGCAAGTCGTCAGGTAGGGCAGGTAAGAGGACTCGACCGCAAGTCAACTCTCAACTTATAATATAAGGGCCGCTTATTGGTGTAGGTAAGCTCGCTTCTGCATTCTTTGTTATTTATTGCGCGGAAGCGAATATTGTGTTGCATTTCTAAGCGACACCCCCAACTATAATTGTAATTTTTAATTACATTCCAGGCAAGCGAAATAAAACGTGTTACTCCAAACTAGTTTTAAATTTACATTGGACCAGCAATCGGGAACGACCAAATTTAAGATTATTTCTTTAGCGAAGTACTTATATTTTCAATTACCAACCGAAATGTAAACATCTAATTTTATAAGCAACAATATTAGTTTCTTACACTTAGAACAGTAAAATTAGCTCCAGCGAAATCTTAATTTCTAGTCTTAACTAGTAAATTTAATTTTAACTATGGCGAGCATCATTAATATGAACACACAAATCACAGAAAGCATATGAAGTGAAAAATAGAAGTTTTGAATTAAAGTACAAAATAAATGTAATTTGTTCTCATAAATTAATTAAGCTTCCGGATAATCTATGCAGCCGAAAGCTTGTTGGAAAACATTTCCGGTTAACAGCTTTTACTACAAGTTTATATTAATAAAACGATACCACTGAACATAAGGTTCTGACATAAGGTTCCATTTTTTTAATTATTTTTTACCTAACTCAATTAAGCTAAATTTACTTCTGCTAGAGACGAAAGATTGTGAGGATTAAAACCTGCGATCGCTTTGTCGACTATTATTACTACCTGCCGGCTAATCCTACGAGTTATTCACATTCTTACATTACCAGAAATAAGATAATATGGTAATTATAACAGAAAAAATATTTGCACAGTTTTATAAACCTACCTCATAACTAAATTGATGAGAACCAAATCAAGTAATTAAAAACATAGTAATGTTTTTTTTATCTGAAATCCAAGTTGCATTTGTTAAAATAGACATTTAAAAGATAAAATAGTCAATTGTCAATTCAATAGTCGTATGCTGTACCATAATAATTATTCAATGGTATAATCGTTGATTGTGGTTATACTTACTTAATAATAAAATAAAAAAAGAACCTATAATATAAAGCAGCGACGATATTTTTATAAACTAAAAAACAAGTTTTGCTAAATGACGGTAGAAAAAATGTATATTTGTAATAATATTCTTTGATATTCGGTGAGATGCACATTTCTGTTTGTGTTTATTTTTAAAAATGTTTATCTCGTTTTAAGAACTCATTTTTAGGATGACTTAAAATATGCGCATTTTGTGTGGTCATTAAATTGCAGTTTTTAATTAAAATTAAAGTGGTTTATATTTTCCCTCTTCGCTAAGTATAGAGGTAACAACATTTTATAAAAAATCTAAATCAACCTTAAGGTAGCAGCTTATATTTTTAAATTTCGTCAGCATTTATCTGGATTCAATCAAATGCAGTTTATATTGCTTTTATTCCCAATTCGATTGTAAATATGCCTAAGAACGCTTAGCCCAGACATTCATTGCGGGAAAAGGCGTACAACAAAACGTTAATGTCTGCATTTGAAAGAAGTATCACTTTCATTAAATATGTGTAAAATGTAATTCTCCCCGGGCATTCCAGCCATGCCATGGCCAGTTCTAAATTGCAAACGAGGCTGTTTATACTGACCGCGTCGATCGCGACGCGGAACAGCTTGCTCGTCAAGATTTCGCATTTTTTGCTCGGCATTAGCAGATTGCGTTGTCACTTTCCTATTCTCCCATTCGTGTGCCTATAGAAGTTTTCCTAAGCGTGTTTCTTTGTTACATTTCTATCGATGGATGTCATCGTTTGCTAAATGTGACGTTCATTATTCAAACGGTAGGAAACTAATTATAGAAATCTGTATATTCGTTTTAATACAATGGGCATTTTCAAATACCACTACGTTTCATAATCCAAGAAGGCCACACTCGATAAACACTTTCATTAGCTCTATCCTTTGTTTATAATTGTAACAAAGTCTAACAAAAATAATTAAAAATAATGCATTTTCATTAAAAGTTTTTCTACTATTCTCGAAAATTCGAAAATTATTAGATAATAATCATATTTTTTAAAGTGCGTCTCTGGATATTTTACCGAAGGGTTTTTGTAGGTTTTTTATTTGTTTGTAATTAACCATCGGCAATACAATCGGGTTATAATAGGATTTAATGTAGCAGAGATTTCTGCGAGCATTTTTGTAGAGTTTATTTTCAGTCATCGCATATTTCCTGATTGTAGTTGTAGTTAGTTGATCACTATAATAATGATGATCGAATAGACAATGCAAGTACGAGAAGATTTAACTGTAAATAATACCTGTGGTATAACTAAGTTCTGTTTATAACATTATTTCCAAATATTACAATTAATATACGCGTTGAATACTTTGTTGGAGGAATTAGATAATTAAATGTGCTTCCATCTATGCAAAATTCACGGTACAATCGCCACTCAAAATGATAGACGATGAGAGAGCTCTTTATCAATTAATACTCGTACATTATGAAAATCATCGTTACTGTACTCGATTAATGATTGGTAAATGTACTATATTATTTTGAGTAATTATACGATAAAAGCGACGATAAAACATTTGTTAGGTACCCTACATTGTGAGGTGATTGCCGTGCGCCCGAGTGATTCAATACTGTAATCTAAATCCTTGGCATCCTGCAAGTGATGAAATGCAAAATATGAATTATTTCCAAATGTACCAATGTGTCATCATTCATCTCGAAAGTAATATGCAATAAACATTTCGCGCTCCAAAACGATTTGTGACACGTAATTCTCTCGCAGGTCGGATGACTTGGGCACGTTATTTTGAGCGCTTCGCGTGGGCGGCCGCGGCCATAGCGCAGAATAATTCATACATCACACTTTTAAAGATGGATTAGTAAAATGCAGCGCATGCGCGGGGTTGTCGAATGATTCATAAGCCGTATAACAAGCGCACCAATAACCCCTAAGAATGGAACGAAATATTTTATTTTTATTTTTCTAATGCAATATACTTTTTTTTAAAACGTTATTTATTAGCAAAGTAAAAATAGCTAAGTAGACTATGGGTAACCTATCATCTATTACCGGCTATCATAATTTTTATATACAATACATAATATTGTATGTATGTGTCTGTATTTTTGCAAGAGCAAGAGTCGATCCCAATTAAACAGGAGAATTTGCGACCTTAACAGAAACATTTTACTTAAAAAGAATAAAAAATAAATGTACATTTAACTTAAATGAAAACTAGCTATTTGAAATGTTTTAAGTTTAGCGTCTATGCTATGTGATTGATGTGATATTTATTGCTATGTGATGTCTTTTTTGCGTTTTGAATTCTCAACGGAGCAGTATATGGTAGCGCACTACGAGCATAGGCACTAATGCCCCTCTACGTACTGATGTGTATCTTTACTCAGATCTAATGACGATTTCGAAATTTCTCATTCAATGAAACATTAAAGTAATATATAGCGTTAATATAACACCAAAATACAGTCATATTGAAGTTTCCTTCCCAACCAACACTTTCATTAATTAAAAGAAGGCCTTAGGAACGCTTAAGAACCTGATTTTTCAATATTATGTTTTATTCCTTAGACACATTTCTTCTAATTATTTATAAATGCACATACTGTAACTAATTATACCGGGCGAATCTCATTAGTTTTTTACATAACTGTGGATATTTCAATTTCGCTTGTATTGAGTATTAGTCTTGTGTACCAATTTTTTAACATTTTTAATTTTATCAGGTCATGAGTTCCTTCAATCGTACGTATTTTTTTTATCCAAGCTGTTGTTCCCCAATCAACATAATTAAATAAATAAAATGTCGTATTACTTGAGGAAAGCCCACATTATGCCAATAGGCATTCCTCGGCACAATTTTGTAGCAATGCCGGCCATAAAAACTTTGATTGCCTACCTCCATTGAAATATTCCAATTATTCAACTCAACACGTCAGTTTCAATTCGAATTTCAGTTAATATCTTGTTAGCTAAGATGAAGACAAAATACTACCTATCAATAACACAAACACACAAACAGTTATTTACGTGCGAAAAAACCATTATTACGCATAACTAGTTAGGTAATTAATTGTTTTAAATTAAAATAAAAAACATAATAATTTAAAGTATTGATTTTAAATTTAACACTGAATATAAGTAGATTTATATAGTAGAAAATATTAAAGGTTACAAATGTCAGCATCATAAGTTACACGGTTTAGGAGCTGAAAATCTAGTCAATATGATGCTCGGTAGACCGACGATATATTAATTAAGTGATTTCAATATGGAAGTGTTTAAAGTTATTTTTTTAAGAAAAAAATCCATTACACTTGTAATGGTTCGTCATCAGAAAAGAACATACGGCAAATCTTAAATGTAGGTTAAGTCAAGACCAGCATCACCTTATAAGGACTCGCGCTGTTATCTCGTTCTCTCTTTCACTCTTTTGCTCTTTTGCTCAGGAGTAATAACACAGGGTCGTATTCTATACAAAACATTTTATTTGTAAATAAACTTATTATTTAATTTAAATCATGGTTATCAAGGGGGAGAGGGGAAAAGGTGAGAATATTTACATTTAAATATTTGAAATAATGCTTAGAACGTATAGGTTACAGGTTATAGGTTATAATGAGAGGTTACAGGTATAAAACTATATAGGTACGATTTGCAAGAAGTCTATACCTAGACTAGCGCTTCTTTCTACTACTATATTTGCCATCTACCGAATAATAGGTATGTTTTTTTTGTGAAGAGAAAATAGGTAGCTATGGAACATGCTGTGGGTTTTTAACGCCATCGGTTATTTTTTTAACCTATTAAAAATATTTGAAGTACGTTTTACTTGATTAAAAATCATCACTCCATGTCGAAGTAATATGAGCTGGATTTATTTTTCTGATTAATTCGTTCGGCTGGCCATTTATTTGCTCTTATATAAATAAGTTCGATAAATACTCAGGATGAATGCAGGTTGCTCAAAATCTAATAAAAGTCTTTTCACACTGATTTATAAGATTTAGAGCGTATTAGAAAATATTTGAATGTCAACCGCGGTTTTTGCGATCCCAAAATGTGGTTTTTGTGAACCGTGACCATAAAATTGACACCGCATATACAAGTATATTTTTACAAACCTCATTAAAATTGACTAGGGATACTCTAAAATGCGTGTTTTAGGTCAACTCTTAACTCTAGGTTATTTTACCTACTTAATACTTTATACCAAGAAAGTTAATATTATTTTGAGACTTATTATGGCTTAAGAGAAGAAAGAATATTAAATACTTATGGTGAACATTTTACAAAAACACTTATGGTGAGTGTTTTTGTTTAGTGCGCTGATTGCTGGCAGTAAGAAAAAGATATACATACACAGACACACGTCACCCATACTTACGCACTCATGTAATGATTATTTTTATCCCTAAAATAGCTTCCAACTGGGTCAACTGCTTGCTTGGTGCTCTCCTTCCCAACCATAATATCATATTGCTAGCTTATTCGATTTTTCTTCGCGGGGTCTTACAGTTAGGCCCTTCTGGCAATAATATCTCGTTCCGTCGGGTTTCGTCACACTTTAAAGCCATCGTTATAAGTAATATTGTTAATCTTAATTAAAAACTTGGTAAAGTAATTTTTTTTTAGATATAAAAAGTAACTCTCTAGCTAGACGTTGGTGGGTATTTTCTACAACATCGACAGGGTTTGGTTACAAATTGTTCTCAAGTTTACGGTTTATATACAATTGAAATGTTTGCCGCAATATTTAAATGATCTCATTTATTTTACAGTAGAGATAACACTTTGAATGAGCCTAGCATACTCAAAATCGTCTCTTTGCATCATTATGGATTACCTATATAATATAATAAATAATGTAATTCGAAATAGCTTTTTTTATTTTGGACTAAGACAGATGTTTTCTAGATAGTTTTATTTTATTTTATAATAGCAAAGATCGTTATCCGATTAATTTAAGGTTTAAATACGGATATTTAATATTTTCGTTTGTAATTATATAACATATGTATATTTTTTAAACCATTAAAAATATTTTGATTAATTAAGGGGTTGACCAAGTAATGGATATTCTCTATAATTTTTCACAGTTTTTTATATGTGCTTTATGGTATGCCATGTTATGTTATTATGATTTGATGCTATGCTATGAGTGTTGATGTTGAGAGTAATTATGCGATGACTTGATGATTTTTCGTTCACCACAACCCCACATATCCCTAATTAATTTTATGGTTAGATAACAATACATTTAATATTTCTATTTAACTCATTTGACAGTGATAATGAAAACACCGTTTAATATTCTCAACGGTTTAATTGTACCAGGTACCTTCACTTAATCGAAGCAGGTATATGTGGTACCTATGCGCTACCTCACTTTGAATAATTGAAATAATGTTTAATATGATTAATAATCATATTACATGAGCATGGGACATGATTTTATCACTTAAAATTTAGAATATTATACCTATTTATATCGTCGGAGTATTTACTATTTACCTAACAAAACAAAGAAATATTGTCAGAATAACAATAAACAACGCCATATGGTTAAATAAAAAACTATATGCAAAGCTATGACAGTGAACATCAGTAAGTCCGTCGAATAAAAGTGATAAAAATAAAACAGGTCAAGGATATTGGCAACGCCTTACTTGGGCACAAAGCAACAACTCGTTTCAAGAGCGAGACGAAGAGTGCCGTTTCGAAAGATGTGAACATAGTAGCCAAGGGTCCAGTCAAGTCTAGAACACACCATTTTAGGAGGATTTAGACGAGTTTATAGATATTGTCTGGAAAGGGACATAAACTGCTGCTTAAACTGAATGGTCTGCTCTAAATCTCAAGAGTGAAACTAAGGTTAGCATTTGGCCTGTTCAACGACTTAAATATCGGTTCTTCCGGCGATCTAGGTCTCAATTTATAGCTCAAGCGAATCAGTTTATAATCACATTAATTCATCTAAACCTAAAATAAAAGCATATGAACACAGATGTAGGTACTATAACACATATTTGCGGAGGTCACTAGAAAACTCATATTTAATTTAGATTCTGACTTAATATATTAAAAAAAAGTAAGAACATGGGCACAAATGCTTTATTTCGGAGAAACAGTGTGTTTAACAAATATAAAGTTTACAGCTTAAATTAGTTTTAAGTTCGTATTGTAATTGTTTTATTGTTAAATTATATCTTATTTAAAAACCAGGAAAGTACTGCAAGATTGGTGTTAATCATAAGCTTCAAATTTCTAAAGATTCCTGAAAAATATATTTTATTTTTATTGTTGAAGTAAAGGTAAAATCTAACTATTCTTATTTAAAAATAATATCTTATTGAAAGTTTCTTATTTTAATATATGGATCGCGTTTGATTATGATTTGCTTTAAAATTCTAAATTAAAATATATCTTAGGTGTTTAGTTAAACAGCGCGTTATTTAAAAAAAAAAAAGTAAATTTTAGTATTTTTTTTTATGAATAAGTTAATATGTTAATAATTTTTTGGTGAAAAGTTTTTTTTATATTAATATTTTACATAAAATAAAATTACTATAATATTGATATGATTCAATCATCATCCATTCATTCACCAGAATGGCTATGAATATATTAAAAAACTCTTTTATTTCTAACTTGACTAATCTCATTAAAGGCATTTTTTTTAAAATAGACTATTGACATTGTGTTTTTGTGGGCTTCAACTAGTTTATGTAAATGTAAATGTAATTTAGTTAATTTAGCTGTCTGAGGAAGCCCTACATCTCGTTAAGGCGCAGTTAATGGGTAACAATGGCAAATCTTTAAAACATCCACAGTTTTGGTGACCTATCACTCCTCAATTACTAAGTAAATAAGACGGGTAAATTATAGCATATGTACATTATACATTATTAATTACAGCATTGTGTGCAATATGCATTATTTATATGGAAAATTTATCTTTTTCTTCTCAAAGGCCGATTTGTGAATTTGCTTTATGTTTCTCGAAATATAACTTAAACAAGTATTATTGAGGCAAGTTTTAAGAAGAAATATTCAATTTTCGTCAAAGTTGCGAGTTGCCTTCCGCATACCATCCCTTGAGCCATCATCTGGACTCGCTCCGGGTAAGTAGCCAATCAAGAAATAAATTATATCTGATACAAATAAAATCAAAATATATCGTAAATAAATTACTTTCACATTTTAATGACTACATTGAAAAAAAAATACCTAAAGAATTATGTATAAATCCCTCTAACTAGCATTATAAGTGGTTTTTATGGATCTTTCATCGCTGTTTATATGCATTAAAGCTTAAATTTTAATTAGGATTAAAAGCAAATTTATTTATTCAGTTTAAACTGTCAGCGAAAGCACAGCGATGCGATGTTAAATGCGATATTATCCTTAACATATGTATTTCTCGAAATGCCATTGTCATTTAATATTTCACTACCTACTTAGAAGAATTGTGAAGGGTGAAGGATTGTGGGCATAAAGTTTTATTATAAATGTTTTGATTTATAAACATTCAATTAGAAAGTAAGTGATCACTGTAAACCCGGCCTCGCCTTCCGACTATAAAAGATGTGTTGAAGAACTTAATAGTTTAATAGCTTAAGGTGGATAGCTTCGAGTATAAATGTAAACTAGCAGTAGCTTTAAAATCAGCCCTTGTAGTCAAGACAAATATTGCGGGTTTTTTTTAAATATACAAATAAAAATTGAACGAACTTACAGGTTGATTTTCTCATAGTTTTCTCATAGTTATTTGTGTAAAACAGTGCGAATAGTAGATACAAAAAAAAAACAAACTAAGACCTATTACCATTCATCTTGGGGCTAGATTTCTCCCCGTGTCTAGGAACTGGTAGCCGTTGGGACTGCTATGCTTGAGGTGCCCGCGTTTAATACGGGCTTGCTGTCAGGTACTTGTTAATGTGACATCTCTAAATTTTGTTCTTCTTGGGTTCGAAGTCGGCGTTTACCACCGGTTTGTTAACCGGTGGTAAACAGTGAAGTATTTGCAAGTGCTAGTTGTAAATGCATATTTTACTGCTAAGTTTACGGTGACGACCAGCGACTTTCCCCACGAAGCATCGCATTAGCCGTCTGACTCGCTCGCTCCGAGAGAAAAGGTAGAGCAAAAACGTCATCGCCTCAGTTCCGCACTCTTCGGAGACGCCGGCGGATTTCATTCATTGTTGAAAATAATGTATTCCGTTTGTTTACTTTTATAACGCCACGTAACGCGGTTACAGTAGACATTATGTAAGCAAACGAGAATGTTAAAGTAACGAATACGAAAATATTTATAAAAAAACTAGCTGACCCGGCCACGCGTTGCTGTGGCTAAAGTTTTTGTTATATTACATTATAGTAAACAATCTAAGAGGAACAATAAGAGAACATCAGTTACGGAGTCCACTATGCTTTTTCACACAGATGGTATTTGTAAAAAAATATGGTGATCTCCTTATTTGACTTTTTACTACTATAACCCTTTAGTACAATGAAATTATTTACGAACAAAGACGAAAATGTTGATGTTGGTATACAAATTCACTGGATTGAGATTTGAAGGGGAAGTACGTTGAACACAATTAATTAAAATGTTCTTACACTTGATACTAAGCAGAAATCAATAGGTAAAAAATAAAAATTTATCAGATTTATTATTTCCATTTAATTTTATAACAAATATAAGTATATTACAGTATAATACAGTAAATAACATGTGACGCTTAAACTCATGAATGAGGTAGGCAAGGCAGACAGTCTTAAACTTTTAAACATTAATATCTTTTTTTTTGAATTATAAATACTTTCAATTTCAATTTAATTTAACACCAATCGGTGCACAATGTTTTTGGTTAACCTGTCTTTAGCTAACACAAATAGATTCGACGGTTTCCCAACACGTGAACACGCAACATATAGTTGCCCATGAGAAAAACATGGATTTTCCAAATCTAAACCACAAATGGACATTGTTTGACCTTGAGATTTATTTATAGACATGGCGAAAGCTAAACGAATTGGAAACTGTAGCCTTTTGAAGGGTATGGTAGAATCTGATGGTATCATCGGAATACGTGGCAGCAGGACCACTTTTCCTTTAAACTTCCCAGCCAAAATGGTTGCTTCAAGAATGTTTCCGGTGATCTTTTTGATGACCAAACGCGTACCGTTACATAATTGAGGTGGATTCAAATTACGGAGGAGAATAATAGGGGAACCAATCTTTAATCGAAGATTATGTGGTGGCATTCCAGGGATATCTAATGAATTTAAAAATTCAATCGGAAAATTTACACTTTCATTTTCATCAACAACAGTATCGATTGATTTAAAAGACATCAGATCGCCTGGTAACAACTGTTGTATCTGGAAGTTAATTTCGTCAACATCAACGTTTTTGGCTGCCAAAATCGCCCGTTGACTAAGCCATTCATGATTCAAATAATTATTCTGTATATCCGGGAAAATACTCTGAATCAATTCAGTTTTATCCTGAACAACAGTGCAAAAATTGTCTGGTAGTTTAATGCATTGCGTATTTGGTTGCAGTTTTATTTTACCGTTCCCAATATCTAGTAGTTGTTCGGAAAATATTAGTGCTGATGGATCATTTTGCAATTGTACTCGCATATTTATGGTCAATCGAAGTGTTTCAACACTTCGCCATAAGAATGATTGTTTCAAACATGCATTAATCTCATCCGCGAAAGTAGAGCGAGGTATAACCGGTAAGGTCTGCCGGAAGTCACCAGACAAAAGTAAGATAGCACCACCGAAAAGTTTATTATTGCTGTTTAAATCTTGCATAGTTCTGTTTAATGCTTCAAGTGAATATTTGTGTGCCATTGTGCACTCATCCCAAATTATTATAGAACTCTTCCGCAACACTGCAGCTATTCCACTATTCTTTTTGATGTTACACATTGCATCTGGTTTATTATGAACGTCCAATGGCAGCTTGAATGTTGAATGTGCTGTTCGCCCACCATCCAGTAAAGTAGCCGCAATGCCTGACGATGCTAATGCTAATGTGATTTTTTGTTGCGACCGTATTTTGGCAAGAATCAACGATATTAAAAATGTCTTACCGGTTCCACCGGGTGCATCCAAGAAAAAAAAACCGCCTTGTTCAGCAGCAACAGCCAGCATAATCCGATCATAAATAATTTTTTGTTCTGCTGTCAGTAATGGTTCACTGTTCATGATAATTGTTGCTAAACTTCCATGGTCATATTGATTTTCTCGTTGTAAATCGGTATTGACTAAGTCGGTGGCTGGACGATTAGGTGATGGCATACCATAATGATTAAGTGGTAAATTTGAAATAAGAACACATAAATCCTCGATCAAGACCAATGCTTCATTGTACATCTCTGGTGTATAATCTATGTTTTGGCATTGATTTGTTTGTCTAATTCGGTGCAAGATGTCTTCTGTCATACAATTTTTATATTTTTCCCACAAAGTTTGTGCTTGCGAGGGATAACATGTCGCCAAAATAATTGCAAACAACTGACGAATGTTATTCGGTGTTGATGTCAACGCAGCATCAGCAAGCGTTAAGTCCCAATGGTTATCGTCTTCTAGCAATTGCAGTTCACGACATGCATCCTGGTATGTATTGAATACTCGACCATTAGCTGTTCGTAAAAATTCAAAAGACGTTGGTCCGGGAACATTCACCAATAACAAACGTAAATAGAAGCACTCACGTTGCTTTGGATGTACCGTGTAAAGTCTCCCCAATGTCTTAGCTTTGAATATGCCTGTAATGGAAGGATGTGGTTTTCCTTGTTTCCGTGGCTCCCATTTTTTACTGGATTTGTTCCATGTGAAATAACGTGGAACATCACCATACACCAATGTCTTCGCGAATTGGCCAAAAACATCAGGTTTTTGACACAATGTAAAAAATTCAGTTAGAGTCGTTTTCGGAGCTTCGAACGCTCTTTGGAGAACATTTTCTTCAGTGAAGTATACACGTTGACCGTTTTCAAGATGTATTGCCAGATGTTGGACAGCAGGATCTCTTTCGTGGATGGGAAAGCTGAGAATATGCCAAATAGCTTCATTGCTGCTAATGTATCTGCCCATTTGGTATCGTGCTATTTCGTCATTTTTATTTATGTTTTTTACTTCAAATATGGCCAAATCACTGCCTTTGTTTACATATTTACAAATATACTTAATTGATTTAACAGAACTGCAAAGCTCAACATTGATATGAGCTTTGTAAGTTTTTGAAAGTAGTGGTGAGTATGGTACCACCCACTGATTATCAAACTCAACTTGATTTGGAAAGTTCGGCAGTCGCATTGTAAATGTGTGGCCACCATTCTCAGTACTTCTGCGGCGATACATTGGATAACCATCAATATCCGTGATCGTGTCATTCGTATGCGGCTTTGGGAAGTTTTTTTACATTTTCCATTTTCCATGCACGGTGAGGTCATGTTGAAAACACCGCATGGCCCATGGATCATGTGTTTGGTGACAATATCAAATAATTCTTGATCAATTAATGGGTCTGGAATTTCGGCTGAAATTATTTGATCGATTTCTTCAGGACGGATTCTATCTTTAAGCCAAACCAAAATGTGGGCATGAGGCAAACCTCGCTTTTGCCACTCTATCGTATACAGCCAACAACGTGTGATACCAAAAATTGTATATTTAACAATAAAATCAATTAAGGATTTCAATTTTTGTTTAAACACACGTGCAGTTAAATCATGACGATGAATGGCTTGTTGTCCTGGCAATAGTAAAGTTTGTATCTCTTCCCAATTCGGATTACATGTGAATGTAATAAATAAATCCGGTCGGCCGTAATGACGTACGTAAGTCATCGCATCTTGTATGTATTCCTGCATGTTCCGTGGACTGCCGATGTAGCTTGAAGGTAAAATGAAAGCATTACCGATGTCATTGGGATTTAAATTTCCATCGATGTTTCCAGCAACAGCATCTCGTAAGTGAATATATTATTCCGATCGTAGTTTTGCCTGGTTGAATCGAAGGAATCGCAAGCGTTCGCTTTCGACCTTAGCATACATATCAACAATGTATTGATGGAACAGCTGACGATATCGAAGGATATAATTGTCTTGATGTTGTCTAACCATTATTCGGTGTGCGTAGTAGTTCATTGAGCTAACTTTATTATTTCTGTAATCACCTAAAAAAATAAATAATAAAATGCAATACGAAATTAAAATCTATACATACAGTAAGAAAGTAAATAGATAATTGTCAAATTTACCGGTATTTGGATCATACTGTTTGATATTAAGGTGATATTCATCTTGTCCTTGCCAAAATATCAATGGATATTGTAGTGCGTCATATGAACGGTGTAGATCCGAAATCGTACTGACAGTGTTGTCTCGCCGTGTAATGTTTATAGATCTTTTGTCAACTGGATCACCAACCATGATAACAGCAACCTCATCAACAGTTGGAGCGTTGAATCTACCAGCATGTTCACCTGATGGTACTTTGTCGGCTTTTATGACGATTTGATAATTGTCATTTTGCAGTCGTGGCGAAACTCTTTTGATCAATTGAATTAGTTGATTGTGATCTTCTAAAAAATTTCCAATAATATCACAATTGCTCTTTCCTCTGCTTGTTCAATAAAATTATACAGGCACCGAGTCGTCACGCGCTCTTCCCAATCGCCCATAAAATAAAAAGGTATCGACATCTGTCAGTTTTATGACTGCCAAATAATATCAGACAAATAATTAGCAATAAATTAAAATATGACGATTTGATAATTGTCATTTTGCAGTCGTGGCGAAACTCTTTTGATCAATTGAATTAGTTGATTGTGATCTTCTAAAAATTTTTCCAATAATATCACAATTGCTCTTTCCTCTGCTTGTTCAATAAAATTATACAGGCACCGAGTCGTCACGCGCTCTTCACAATCGCCCATAAAATAAAAAGGTATCGACATCTGTCAGTTTTATGACTGCCAAATAATAACGGACAAATAATTAGCGATAAATTAAAATTGCGACTATAATTTGAGATTTAAACTATCCTATCTCTCAAGTGCACATCGAACTGCATATGGTGTTCAAATTTTATTATAATCGGTTAAGTGGTTTAGGAGTCCATTGAGGACAAACATTGTGACACGAGATTTATATATATTAAGATATATGTTACTTTAATTTTATTGTATTTTAATAGATTTTTTTTTAATAAGAAATTTCTCTTATTTGGATCCATTTTTATCGATTTAAGTTTACTTAAGTGAAGTTAGAGAAAAATATTTTTTTATTCTATATTATTTGGTATTTATACTTTTTATATATCTAACCTACCGGTCTTGTACCCATCGATATACCAATGTAAATACATATGTGATATCAAAAACAGGGCTCGCTTTACCCGCTGGGATTCCTAAAATAAGGGCTTCAATATTATTATTATTACTATTTTTTTTGTATTCCAAGGAATTTTGAAATAAAATCTTACTACAATAACACATCGATATTAACGAAAAAAGAAAAATCATAGAGCTACAGAGCAAACTACAGAGCAAAATTGCTAAAATAACTGCGTTTGAACGAAATATTTTGATTCTCCATTTTGTTTTTATATTTTATTTTTATTATTACATTAATATATTTTTATCTATTAACTATAGAACCATATAATGTTATAAATACTGTTATTGTTTTCTTTATTATTGATACACATATCAAGTAATGGGCGTTTTTTTAGAGGCGTGGTTTTCAATCTGGCACTACTTTTTTCGTAGTTGGTGTTTTTGACAGCTGTCACTTGATTTATACTCAGTTTGGTTTGCCATTTCATAATGAATAGACATACTCCTGAACAACGTTTGCAAATAGTGCAAATTTAGAAAAAATCACTCTAAATTTTTTTAAAATCACTCTAAAATAAAGTAAAAATCGCGTCGTGGGCCTGTGGCGTGGCCTCCAAGATCGTGCGATTTAACACCGCTGGACTATTTTTTGTGGGGTTATGTGAAGTCGCTTGTCTACGCAGATAAGCCGGACACGATTAACGCCTTGGAAGAGAATATTCGGCGCGTTATTGCTGACATACGGCCCAACTTGCTGCAAAAAGTGGTTGAAAATTGGGCCTCTCGGCTGGAATTTGTTCGAGTCAGCCGCGGCGGCCACTTACCCGAAATCATTTTTAAAACATAATGGCAAACCCTTATCTTTATAATAAAACTAAATTCTTAGCTATAACATCAAATTATATGGGTTTTATCTCTTCTTGAAAACCACGCCTCTAAAATCATCACCCTATACAAGCGCCTCTTTAGTACCTTTATAAATATTTTGCTATTTGTAACTATTTGTATTTTTTTTAATGTATTATATTTTTAATTTTTTATGTACCCGATCGTATTTCATCCTAATGAGTACCTACTTAACAAAGGGTCTGTTGCAGAAATGTAAAGTATACAAGGGTTTCCGTGGGCCTAGAACGGAAGTTTAGTTTTTTTTCCTAGAAAAATAAAACGTACTATTAGAATGAGACTCAAATTAATAGTAAATTCTTTTATTGAAGTCCTACTGTGGAACTACTCCAAATATTGTGTTTTTTGTAAGAAATATCACAAATTATACGTACCTACTAGTTGCGGTCTTTTGAAAAATAGATCTCTAGCATTTGAATGATATATTTTTAATAGTAATATATATTTTTTTGTATTATTTTATATTATATCGATCAATCATCGACCGTATTTACAACCACAACACAAAAGATATTTTTATAACGCGTGCGTAACTTTAAACGTGCGTTTTTATACAAATTCCTAATGATAAATAGTACTAACTAACATATCGCTATTTTTGGTTTGTCCCAGTCAATCGGATATTGAAATAATGATTACTATACAATTCTCAGTATAAATCGACGCTGCATGGTTCGATAATGCTGCATGGTTCACACAGGATTTCCTTTGATAGCACTAAAATATTCCAACGCCAACACAAATGCGTCTTTTTATTCCGATTTTCCGATGTATTTTGTCGATGTTAACTTTTTATAAATCACAATACTATAGACAAAAATACCTAAGTTTAGCGTAAATAGAAATTAATGGAAATCGTAGATTCAGACTTCGGTATTTGCTAAGCGTCTATATTCATCACAAAATACTATAATATTCTTAAGTATAAATTATTATATGACAATATCGGCGGCAAACTGCCTATACTTATTACATTAACATTACAATTTATTAAGAATTTTGATCCCTGTTGACAAACAGAATCCAGTTTTAATAAAGATTTTTCCTAATCATTTTTGATCAACGATCTTTAAACACATATAGATATATAGCTATCTAAACCGAGATTTATCGCTGAGTGTGCAACTACGCTCTCTTTAGATCAATAAATAAGGAATTAATCATTCTATTCGATCACAATGGAGTAAGAATGGCCTGACATCAAAAAATCTTTTACGAAATATTCTTAAAATTATTTTTAAAATCATATCATTCATCATCTTCCCTCCCTCCCTTCCCTCCCTCCTTTTTTAAGATCTATCTGTCCGCCGGTAGAGATGAACTGGAGAGTTAGTACGCTGATAAGCTTCAAAGTGATTATTAACCATTAAAAATTGTAAGCACTGTCAACAAAGCAGCGAACTAATGCTTTTCGTTTTGTAAATATCTATTAGATTATAGAAAATATGCTCTTGAGAGACCACTTTTTTTCAGGTTTATCAGAAAATGGTATATTATTTTATGTCGTGTGTACTTTATTTGTTTCTCAAGTTGTAACATACTGAATAAGCCTACTTAAAAATGTATATAATGCTAATAGCTATTATAAAATAAACATAAAAAAAATATACGAAATAATACCGCGTGACAGCTATTTATTTTGTCGTGCTTAGACAATCGTAATATATATTAAATAATAATATTATTCTTAAGTTATTCTGGTGTTCTAGTCACACGTTTATAGTTACAAAGATCTTCCTCCAAAATTTTCGAAAGGTTGACAAGTATTATTGAAAAATAGTTGACCCGGCACGTTTATTTATTTATTGAACAGATTTCCCTATGAACATTTTTGTGTATATCAAAAAAGTAAAAAAAAACACATTATATTAAAACTAATCCAGATAAAAAAAAACAAAACTAATAAAAATAAAGTAACAACGATTTAAAAAGAAAAATTAGTTGGCAAATAATTATAACGTTTTATTATTTTATAATAAAACATAAGTGAAATAATGATTTCAGTAAATATTTCACGCTGATATCACAAAGGTGTAATAGAAAGCAAATTTTTAATCTAATTAAATCGGGCGAAGAGACAAATATTCAATCTCCGCAAAAATGGAATTTATTAATTCGACTGCCTCCCAATCTTATTATACGAGTATAAACGCATACATGCGACTAACGGACGGAACATGAAAACAAATCTCACTAAGTACTTACTAAAAAAGTACTTACATAAAGTACTCACCAAGTACTTACTTAAATCCATACTTAAAAAAGTATGGATTTGCCCTCTAAACACGATGTATGTGTCTAAACCCTAATGCATTCATCCCGAATGCATTTGACTCTCATCGGCAATAGCTTCATAATAGTGAGCTTACCCCAATGCTTAGTTAATTAGGTACAATAAATAGATAACAAATCTCATCGATCATGATTATGTTATATATTATTTTCAGGTCAATTATTATTTAAAAAATGGTTACCTATAGATATTTATCCAAAAATAAAATTGAACCGACGAACAAAACCCTACATTAACACCTATTTTTACAAGCATTTATTTGGCTTGCAATGTTTGTATGTCGGTTTAGGTCAAACCTTGCAAGTTGAAGTAGAACCACTTCTTCTTATACGCATTCCAAGCACTTAAAGAAAAGCGTGTTTTTAAATATGTATTTTTACCATTATTTTTTTTACAACTATTATTTTTTTTTGCGTTTTCACCGCTTTTAATTGCATCTATTACCGATCTTATAATGGTTGAAAAGTTTAATTAGTATCACAATGGAGAGTTAGAATGAAATTAATGCTTCTAACAATACTTTCTTTCTTCTAATTTTCTTTCTTTCTTTCTTCTAATTTTATAACCTAAATATCTCAAAAATAGGTAAAATATTGTGCTTTTAGAGTTATACTTATAAAAACGTGAGTTTATACTCACAATAAATCCTAAAATTTATTTGTTTGTTTAATTCTTGCAAATGTTATAAAAATAATATTACAATGCAAAATATCTTGCTTCACTAGGCAAAAACAAACGAACAAAATAACATTATAAATAAACAATTGTAAACAAACCAGCGTTCGTAGTTTTTTGTTTTTTTTGATATCTGTTTTATTGTATTGTTGAAGTATGATATTTTGTTCCAGCGCATTTTGTGTATATAATTACAAAGCAAATATTACAACAATGTTAAAAGCGGGTTATTCATACGATAGATGTCGAATTTTAGAATAAACGTTTTATTGAAGATATTATTGTAAGACTAACATTGTAATCTAAATTTGCTTGGAAAATATTTAAATAAATAAATATATTATAAAACGCAAACTGCTTCGTGAGTTATGTAAGTTCCCTAAGAAGACTACAGTGCATACTCGTAAAACGCAAGAGGGAATGTAGGAAAGATTTTTTTTTATTATTCATTTTCATTGAAAATTTGTAAAGTAAAGCAATAAAAATAAATATTGCCATAAATAAATCATTACCAGAATGAATATCGTTGGCCGCGAGGAATTCAGATCCGGCCGCGGCGCGGCGTATTTTCAGTAGTCGGGCCCGTTGCTCGTCCTAAAATGGAACTGCGTAACGCGATCTTGACGCTCGCGCTGTCCCGTTCTCCCCAACCCGCACCGTCTCACCGTCTCACCCACTCACTCGGGCACGTCGCGCTGCGGGCGGGCGGGCGGGCGTCCGCGTCACCAGGGCGTCGCTTCGCCAAAACATTCATTATTTAGGGAAAAACACACTCTGCGTGAAATGCTATTTTTTTAGGTCACACTATTTATTTTTCTCTTCATAAATTTTGCCTCACTATAAGTATCTTTCTGCAACGTCTTCGCAAAGCCTCTTGAGCCAGATGCCCTCGTATTATCGCAGTAGGTTTTTTTATTTATTTCTAAATTTTCAGAGGCGCAGTGATAGGACTCCTAAAATTTAGGGATTCCTAAAATTTAATGCAAACTTTATTCTGAATATCATCTGCTCGGTATTCAAACAACTTATGGTAAAAGACGATATATTTTATAATTGTTTTAAAACGCAGACCTATTCATAATTTATATAAACAATATACGTTTAAATTATTGCGTTGCGTTGAAATGCGTTGACGTTGAACTAAAAAATATGAGCAATTATATAAAAAAAAATAAACATTTATTGCCCCAGATCACATTTTGTCTAGTGGGATGATGATATCCACACCACCTTTTAAAGTTTTAAGTGGAAAGCTAGAAACCAAATGAATATTTTAGTTTTTCCTAACTAGTGTAGTAGTTTCTACTAGTTATTAGTTACTAGTGTACTAGTACGTAAGTTTACTAGTGTCCATTAATTATATTCTTTCTCGTTATTACAAAACATTTTGTTATATACATTGCAATGAGGGTGTTTTTGATTTGACCAGTTAACCATCAATATCATTTCATTTCTCTCCGCTTCGCCCCCTACTAGCTTCACTACTACACTAAATATAACAACGCGATAAAACATAAAAATGTTGCTTTCGTCTATAACTTGATAGGCGAAAGTGTAATACTCATTTATCAAATCTAAGCAATTTGTTTTTCTTCCTTTGACAGCTGCAAATCGAATATTCCGCTCAAAGCTGTACTATTTTCACCGTTTGAAAGTATAGATCAGTTTTGGCAGTTTTGCGCAGCGGCCAGCATCGTTGCATAGTTGCATTTTATATTTAATATAGTATTGTTCTTTTGTCGTAATATATTATTAGAAACTCCTTTAAGTAACTTAACGTAAGTCGATAATTAATGTTAAATAAGTAACGTATTATTAAACCATATAATCAGCCTGAATAATTCGGTAATGACTGTTCCGAACATCTGTATATATTCGTATACAGTCGGTTAGCACCTTTATACGCCGGTGCGCTCGAATATTTATTTGATTTTTCCAATATTACTGATATCATCAATAACAACATAAAATATCAATAATTACCTAAATGTTTATTCGCTAGACCTTTAAGAGCCAGTATATCGCGAGGTGACCTTGAAGTTCGGCCTTTGCAAATGGTATCGGCCACGTGCACTTCGAGCGTCCGTCGACAACATCAAAGAATAAACATTTAACAGTTTTTTATTTCTATTAAAAATATAAAAAAACTAAGTTTAAGGTTTTCTGTAGAATTTTATTGCGCACATTTTTATGTATAAAGTAGGCTTACATCACATATGTAGTTTGGTTTATGAGAATTTTAAAAAATAAAACTTAACAAATTCAATATTTTTTATGTAAACATAGGATTATATATTTAAAAAACCAGCTTAACGGTTTGCTAGAAAAATGTTCAGTTAATCTAATTATGTTTTTTATATATGCCTGGTATGAAAAGCTATCTTGGCAGTAGACCTCAAAAACATGCATAAAATGCAATTCGAATGCGTTATGGCTTTTAAGGCGACATAAGAGGTACCCAAATGGCTTGGGCGTTCAGTGATAGCAATTGTCTCAAAAACGTGTGTAAAAATGAAAGTTTTATTTCTAAAAAGAAATATTTTTTGGGCGACGCATTTTTTAGCAAATTGTATGAATAGAAGGCTCGATTAATAAAATAGTACCATTCTTGCAAAACAAACTACACGTTGAAAACCGCGAGATTAGACAAAGACTCCAGCCGAACCACACACCCTCACTAACACTTTTATACCTTACACATCACACACACATACACCTTCTACAATAGCGTTAAGCTCAACAAAGTTTTAAATATTTTTGTACATAGGCGTAAGCTTTAATTGGCCTTATTATTAACCTTTTGAAAAATGTATATATTATTATTACGCTGTATGCTTACCTGTTAATAAATAAATAATTGGCCCTGCGATTTCAAAAACTATATAACAAAATCCATCGTGGTTTCCGAGAAAAAAATATAAACTTTACGTGATAACGGTTTACGTATAAACCGTTGTTGTCAACGTACGCCAAGTCATCGATTGCGCGCTCGTCAATGACGCGTGCCGGTCAAGGCTACGAATATTGATCGCGTGTCGGCACACTAAAGGCACACCTTTTTTTATTTTGAAAAAAAAAAAATAAATTTGGGGATGGGTTATTATCGTATATTTTTATATAATTTCTTACTCATAATAGGGAACTTAAACATCCACCTTAAATCTTCGGGAATGGTCTCAGAACATCTTGTAGGTAGAGCATAAGGTGATGCCACATTGGGTTAATTTGTGTAATAATAACTGGCATAAGATTTTGCAATGCAAAACATTTCAAATCTGAAGTGACTTTAGGTCAAAGGACTACATTCACTTCATGTTGTCATAAAGGAAAAGCATTATTACTGGCCTTAAGTCAAAATGAATACTTTAAATCTTTGTATGATGGACTTACTTCACATGAACCTTAAATAAGAAGAAAGTTAAAAAATTATTTTGAAAACAAATCAGCATTTGCTATGGTTAGCTCAGAAGCTAAAATTTCGGATAAAGTTACGCGCGGAGTGTATAATTTTAAAATAGATGATGTTTTTTATTAGAGAACAGGTCCAATGACTGCTGTATATATAATCGCTCGCCATGTTATGCGCAATTATATTTTTATGATGTTGACACTGCTATCAATTATATTATAGATTACGTAAACATTCTAATCAAGCGTGCAATAACAATATTATGCGCGAAATCCCTCTTGAATTAGAAAGCATTAATCCTTTCGTTCGATCATTCATTGCTATGAAAGATTTATGTTAGAGAGTTGAAAATCAAAAAAGGAAATTTGTATGCTCATTAAAGTAAATCATGATTTAGATCTATCATGATTTACTTTAATGAGCATACAAATTTCCTTTTTTGATTTTCAACTCCCTAACAATGGGTCACCCTTTGAACGAAACATGGTTTCGTTTTCAAAAGTTAACGCTACCATTGAACATATCTCTGTTTTGGATTCATCATTGGACCCTTTAGCGTATCCATTACTTTTTTCAAATTGTGATTACTGGGTGGCATATCAATATTTCTCATAATGTACCAACTGCATCTAATTCAAGAGCGTCCAGAAATAAATTAACCATGCAGCCTATCGACTTGCAATTAGAAAAGATTTTAGCATGTTGCACCAATCACAAAAAATATTTTTGCAATGGATGGTTGATATGTATGTGAGAATAGAGGGCACAAGGTTACATTTCATTCGACAAAATCAAAAAAGTCTTAGGTCTGAAGTTTACAACAATTTAATTGATTATTTCGAATTGAACCCAAATACTAATCATTTAGGCCGTAGAGTAATTTTACCATCTTCATTCAATGGATCTCCAAGAAATATGTATCAGAATTATTTAGATGCAATGTCAATTGTACAACATTTCGGAAAGCCTTCTTTGTTTATTACAATGACTTGTAACCCAAGTTGGCCTGAAAAAGTTAGTAATATTGGTTATAGGTGAGTCAACTAATTCTCGAACTGATATTGTTGTGCGTGTATTCAAGTCCAAACTGAAAGCATTAATTGAGGGCCTTACACAAAAAAAACATCTTCGGTTAAGTTGAAGCACTTATTTATACAATTGAGTTTCAAAATAGGGGATTACCTCATGCTCACATTTTACACTCTTTAAACGAGAAAGATAAAATTGCTGACGCTACCGATATTGACAAAGTTGTATCTGCGGAGATTCCTAACACTCAAACACATCCAACATCATATATGTCGGATCAACTGAAGTTGTATGGCGCATCTATGAATTACCAATGCATTTTCAATCACATGTCATCATCAGACTTGATAATCATTTACCGCATAGACAGAATGTTTACTTTCGAGAAGGGCAAGAACGTCAAGCAATTGAAAATGCAAGTAAACAAAATTATTAGCATTTTTTTTAATTGAATCAATCAGATCCATCAGCGCTTGAATATAAGCATTGTGTGTGGGAAGATTCCTGAAAAAAATGGAAGAAGAGAAGGCGTGGAGGCGACAAAATCATTACACGCATGTATGTAGTATCACCAAAAGACATCGAAGACATGTATGTGGTCCAAAATCATTTGAGGATGTTAGAACATACAATGGAATTATACACTGCTTTTGTTGAAGCGTGCCATGCTCGCGGCATTCTTTAAATGATAATGAATGGCGCGAATGCTTAAATGAGGCAAAAGAATTACATTCACCAATAAAAATGCGAAATTTATTTGGTTGCATTTGTGCATTAAATGTACCAGCCAATGCATTGGCGTTATGGAATTAATTTAAAGTATATCTTAGTCGAGATTTTTTGAAAGATTACAACGAAGAAGTGTCCTTTAATAGAGCTCTATTAGAAATTGAAGATATTTTGTATGGTCATAATGTGTCATTAAATTCGCTTAATCTTCGTTGCATTGCAACAGCGTTCAGTGGCATAGCTTCAACTCTATTACTTGAGGTAGGACTTTACCCAATGTATTTAAATTGCCTATACCTATTTTGGAAAATTTCGTAGCGATTATTACCGCAAATATTAGTTATGGACGTTACATAAATTCATCATCATTAATAATTATTGATGAAATTTCCATGTGCCCACTGCAAGTGTTGAAAATAATAGATTATTGCACGAACTATGCGACGAAAATCAGAAACATAAACCATTTGGAGGGAAAACCATACTCCTTTGCGGTGATTTTCGGCAAATCTTACCAGTTGTCCCACATGGATCGCGTGCAACTTTAATTGAAAATTGTGTCACAAGCTGGCATAAATTTGTTTATTTTCAAAAAGTACCTTTACTCAAAATATGAGAGCCTTACCAAGTGAAATAGAATTTGACAAATTCTTGAAAAAAATTGGTAATGATAAAGCCCCACAATTCACGCAGTTTGGTGAAAATATTATTGAAATACCTCAGCAATTAATAGGAGATGAAAATAATATTATTAATGAGGCGTTGGAAATATTTTTCGAAAACATACTCTCATATGATATATTAAAATCAGTTATTTTAGCACCTAAAAATGATGATTGTACTTTTATTAATGCTGATATACTTAATCGAATACCAGGTGATCAGAAAACATATCATAGCTACGATAAAATGATTTGTGATGACGACAATGAAATCAATAACTATCAAACAGAGTTTTTGAATTTTTTAACTATTAGTGGTTTACCACCACATAAGTTAGTATTGAAAGTTAATTGCATAGTTTTACTAATTATAAACTTAAATACAAAGGAAGCATTAATCAATGGAACAAGATTGGGCATTCATTATGCAATAAGAGAATTTTGATTCCACGCATAAATCTAACATATTCCGGTACAATCTTACCATTTAACTTTCAAAGAACTCAATTTCCAATAATATCTGCATTTGCGATGACAATAAATAAGTCTCAAGGACAACCATTCGAAAAAATTGCAATTTTATTGAGACAGCTAGTTTTATTTATTTATTTATTTAACAGGTTTCCCCATGTACCCATTTTTTTCCACATGGTCAATTGTACGCCGCGGCAAGTAGAGTTCGATCATTCGATGGTTTGAGATTTTATATTTCTGAATATAATGGTCAAGGGCACTTAGAAAATGATGAAAGAATTTTTACAAAAAACATCGTTTACACAGAACTTTTGAATCATTAAATTCACTTTGAAACTATTTTAAGTTTAATGGACATTTATTTTTTAACCGCCCAGTCTTTATGATTTAATGGAACAATACGAGTCACGTTTTTTCATTTATTTTTTAATTTTGTATCGATTTTTGATTATACCTGGTCAGTAGAGCAATAAAAAATAACAATGAAATGATAAAATAGGCGTGCTTTTTAAATATTTCTTAGCCAAGCTAAACTTTATTTTTCCTATCTTTCATATTTATCAAATTAATCGAAAATTAATGCATGAAAAAAATTATATAAACTTTAAAACAGATAATCTCAAAACAGTTTTCGAATTTTGTACCTTGCCGAAAATGAATGTAAAAATTGGAAATAAAAGTAATGTATAAAATATAAATATTTCTATGAATGTCAAGTCTCATTTTTAGCGTTTATAACACGAACACGAAACACGAAAAAATAATAATTATAACACGAAAAAATTAAAAATGACAATCTCAATTATGCTCAAATAAAATGCTCAATGTAAAGGAATTACGGTCGAATTTCGATCACTGGGCTCTAGTACTTTTAATTGTCCTTTTAATTTAATTAATTTTCAATATGAAAAAAAACTTCTCAAAACCTCAACATTAACCTATAGTGAATCATAGAATTCAGCGTAAATCGCATTAGTAAATAATTAATTTTAAGTTTCCTGCTCTGGGTGTTGTTGGTACATATTTTATTATAATAAAATATTTTTAGTCCTTACTGGCCCCTATTTTAGTCCTTACTTTTGATATGAAACGATAAAAAGAAATTCTAAATATTGTATGTAATAAAATCTAATTTGTTTTTTTTCTTTCCATACAGTTGAAGATAATGTAGTCGATAGATTACCACTAAACGTACGACCAGGAGACCCATCTCCACCAATCTTCGAGCAAATATTCAAAAACGCTCGATTTGCACAAGGAGGAAACGCGAAATTTGAAGGCAAACTCCGAGGAAATCCCAAACCCATCGTTTCATGGACACGAAAGAAAGCGCCTCTGGTCGAATGTGGAAAATATAGTATGAGCTACAACGAACAAACGGGTGATGTGTCTCTTCTAATAAAACACATTGGACCAGGAGATGAAGGCGAATACACATGTACTGCTAGAAACCAATACGGTGAAGCTATTTGTTCAGTATATATACAACCAGAGGGTGTATTAGTACCTACTGGTAAACCTCAACCTTCCTTGCATAAAGATATAAACCAAGTTTCAGAGTCTACTACTCAAAAATCATTTGGTACTCAAGCCCAATCCACTTATCAAAAAATAGAAAAAACTGAGAAAGTTGCTTATACTAACGGATCTGCATTTCCGTCAGTGGAAGATTTTAAGGTTGATACTTTTGAGTATCGTCTACTAAGAGAAGTTTCTTTTAGAGAATCTCTCACTAGGCGTTTTGTAGGAGAGAGCGACATTCAAATTGTTAATACAGTTGATAAATCATTAGGACCTCCAGCACCACCGAAAATTATACATAAGCCTCGTAATTCCAAAATTCAAGAAGGCACCAATGCTCAATTCCAAGTACAATTATCTGGAAATCCCAGGCCACGAGTAACCTGGTTTAAAAATGGCCAAAGAGTTACCAAAACAAGCAAGTATAACATAACAACTACTCAGAATCAAACTTCACTAGAAATTCGAAATACAAGTAACTCTGATACGGGAAATTATACCCTGCTGGCAGAAAATCCAAGCGGATGTGTTGTAACATCAGCATATTTAGCTGTTGAACCTGCACAAGAGGTTTACATAGCAGACCAAAAAACGAACACAGTAGATACAGTAGACTACGGCATTGCATACAGTGATCAAATACCAGATATCAACGAAAAAGCTCTCGCGCCTCACTTTGTAAAAGTTAGTTCCGATCGAGATATAACAGAAGGTAACATGACACGATTTGATTGCCGTATCACTGGAAGACCATATCCCGATGTTACTTGGTATATAAACGGCGTACCCGTAAGAGATGATCACACACACAAAATCCTCGTGAATGAAGCAGGAAGCCATGCATTGATGATAACAAATGTTGGCAGATCGGACAATGGTGTTGTTACATGCGTAGCGCGGAATAAAAGTGGCGAACAATCGTTCCAATGCAGGTTGAATGTCATAGAAAAGGAACAAATAGTTGCACCTAAATTTGTGGAAAGATTCAGTACGTTGAGTGTAAAAGAAGGAGAACCAATAATATTAACCGCAAGGGCAGTGGGTACTCCCACACCACGAATCACTTGGCAGAAGGATGGCGTGCCCATTTCATCACAACCCGACTTACGAATTACAACCGACGGTGGAGCCTCCACGTTAGATATAAATCAAGCCAAGGCGTCGGATGCAGCGTGGTACCAATGCACAGCTCAAAACGTCGCAGGCTCCACCGCCACCAGGGCGCGGCTCTACGTCGAAGTATATAAAGAGCCAGCACCCGAACAAAAGCGTCTACATCTTCCCAGACCTACAAAAATTATCGAACCCGAGTAAGCACACTACTTTAATTTTTTATAAACTTTTTCTTTGAATGTTTCTTTCTTCAAGACTTCCATGGAAAGTATGTTTTCTATACGACATCCTTCGCATTGTCCTTGTCGTTTTGGATTGACCTTAAAATATTTCAAATGTTTTAAATTTAGCACAAAATAATTTTCAGACCTGCTCCAGGACCAGAGGTAATATATTTACGACACGTCGAACGTGCAAGACCTTTTGTATCAGCTGGAGAGGAAGATCGTATTTATCCTCCGCCTCAATTTATCGTTCCATTGAAAAATCTTTCTCAAGTGGAAGGAACAAAAATCCATTTCGAAACAAGAGTTGATCCTGTTGGTGATCCAACTATGCAGATCGAATGGTACAGAAATGGACAGTTAATGGAAGCCAGTGAGTTATTAGCAATATTTTTTAATACAATGTATTTTTTATTTTATTTACTCTGATTTAAAACCAGTAAATCAGTTGATTTGACAGAAAGGCACGCTAAATTAACAACGTTAATTAACTAGTTAAAATAGCTATATTAGTTAATTAGCTAAATTAACGCTAAATTACGCGTATATTTTTATACATCCATAGTATTATTTTTTCTGCACCGAGTCAATAAAATCCATCGTCATCAGCCCATTATCAAATTAACTAGTTGTTTTTGTCTATCTATCTAAAAATCATACTAAAATAAAAAAAAAACAGTTTATTTTTTATCGCGTGCCGCGTGAGGTCAGTCCGGGGTCTCCTAAGGATCAGGGCGCTGCAGCGTTCTTACACTTCGATGAAATCTTGAATTCATATTTCTAGTAATTGAAAAACATTTTTCACTGATTATTGTTTGATTGTTGACATAGATAAAAAGTGAAAAAAAGAAAAGTGAATAAAATACATCCTGTATATCTAAATATTGCATTTTTATAAAAGTTGAAATATATTTTTGTATAAATATAAAAATAAACAAGATTAAATTAATCGGTAATTTTAAATATTGTTTGAATTTTAAAAATATTTTGTTTATTTTTCATTAAATACACTTCATATGTTTACAGGTTCTCGAGCCACGTCGATATTTAAGTTTGGATATATTTCTCTCGATTTATTAAGTATTATTATGAATGACAGTGGTGAATATACTTGCCGAGCAATAAGTGCGACAGGAATGGCAGAAACCAAAGCCATTTTGAAAGTCCAGCCCCGCGCATCAATAGAAAAAACAAGCCAACACCCCGAGAGTCTTCCACATATTCAACAATTAGAAGATTATTCACGTTATCAAACACAAGACAGTGTAGAAGAACAAATTGCACAGCGTCCACACTTTATTCGGCCACTTCAAGACTTGGGAGAACTACAGGAAGGAAGGAATGCCCATTTCGAAGGTCAACTTGCCCCTGTCAGTGATCCAACGATGAGAGTCGAGTGGTATAAAGATGGTAGACCTATAACGGCCAGCTCGCGAATCACGTCAATCTTCAACTTCGGCTACGTCTCCCTTAACATCATGCACCTACGGGCTGAAGATGCTGGTTCGTATACCGTGAGGGCCATTAATAGGCTAGGCGAAGCAATTAGTTCTGCATGCATTAAAATTTCTGCCAGAAACACTGTCACTGGTGATTTGGGAATACCCGAACAGCAAAGATATATAGAAAAAACAGAACAGTTGGAAGCATACCAACAACAACAACATCAACGCTACGTCACAGAAGCACCGGAAAGTACTATTCACCCTGAATTTAAAACGTCACTGAAAGATCAACTTAATATTAGAGAAGGAGGATATGCTCATTTTGAAGCCCGGCTTGAGCCAATAGGTGATTCAACTTTAAAAGTAGAGTGGTTTAAAGATGGACGCCCTGTTGAAGCAAGTTCGAGAATAACAACTTTCTTCAATTTTGGTAACGTTGCCCTTACTGTTAAAGCAGTTACGATACACGATGCAGGACGTTATACATGTAGAGCTTCAAACTCAATTGGTACTGCTACAGCGAATGCGGATTTAACTATTGTTACAAAAAAAGATATAATAATGGAATCGCAGCATCCAAGTGGTTTAGAAAAAATTCAACATTTAGAAGATATGAACAGATATACAAAAACCACACAGGAAGAAGTTCAGATCATACAGAAACCCCGATTTCTCGGACCTCTAAAGGGGACTAATAAAATTGTTGAAGGTCAGCGAGCACATTTTGAAGCTAGAGTGGAACCTCAAAACGACTTAACTATGGTTGTGGAGTGGTTTTTCAATGGAAAATTAATTAAATCGGCTAATAGAATACAAACGTATCATGATTTTGGATATGTCGCCTTAGATATTCTTGATGTGCGTGAGCAAGATGCCGGAACATATACAATCATCGCCAGAAATACATCAGGACAAGCTCAGCTGAGCTCTTCAATGATCGTAAAAGGTAAGAAAATAATATGATTCGTTTTAAATATATTTTTAACAATTACTTCTATTTACTACCAGGTTAAAGTGTAATAAATTTAACAATTTTATGTATTTGATACTTTACATGCTTGATTTATTTATATTTTTTAGTTCGATCAAATATTGATACTTCGAGTATTCATCGTGGCCTTTACGAAAAAACAAAATATTTGGAAGAATCGAAGCATATTGAACCCCAGTATAATATTGAAGAAATATCTAAGTCAAAACCAATATTTGTGCAACCTCTATCTGACCCGAAACCTGTCAGTGAAGGCAAAAACATTCATCTTGAATGTCGACTGGAACCAATGGGTGATCCCACAATGAGAGTAGAATGGTTCCACAATGGTAGGCCAGTAACTGTAGGATCGAGATTCAAAACCTATTATGATTTTGGTTTTATTGCTTTAGACATTATTCATGCAACTTCTATAGACTCTGGTGAATATACAGTACGAGCTACAAATCACCTCGGGTCAGCCCATACCTCTGCAGCAGTAAGAGTAATTGAAAGAAGTAATATTCTGACGGAAACTCAAAATGAGCAAGCTTTTGAACAAATTCAAATTTTGGAAGATGCCGACAGAAGAATACGCCAAGAAGAGGACGATATTACTGTTTTACAATCACCACAGTTTTCACGATCTTTACATAATATTGAGACCGTAGAAGGAACAAACGTTCACATGGAATGCAGATTGCAGCCGGTCGGCGATCCGACTATGAGGGTAGAATGGTTTTGTAATGGACGTCCCATAAAAACTGGACACAGATTTAGACCTGCCCATGATTTTGATTATGTAGCCCTCGACTTATTGAGCGTTTATCCAGAAGATTCTGGAGTTTATACATGCCAAGCTAGAAATCAATTAGGTGAAGCCGTAACATCATGTGCTTTGAGAGTTTTGGCAAAGAAAGACTTACTACTGGAATCTCAACATCCTTCAGGACTTGAAAAAATTCAATATCTTGAGGATTCGTCAAAATATAAAAGATCTGAAGTTCTAGAAGAAGAAATAAATATTAAGCCTCGCTTTGTAACCAAACCCAAATCTTTAGAAAATTTGACAGAGAGTCAACATGTCCACTTTGAATGCAAACTAGAACCAGTTACAGATCCTAATCTTAAAGTAGAATGGTTCAAAAATAGCAGACCAGTAACTATAGGCCACCGATTCAGGCCGATTCACGATTTTGGCTACGTAGCTCTTGATATTATTGATGTCATAGCAGAAGATTCAGGAGTTTATACTTGTAGGGCAACAAATCTAGTTGGAGGAGATGAAGTTTCCTGTAGCCTTAGTTGCAGAAGTACAGCCGATATTGTTCGAGCATCCCAGAACCAAGCTGGTTTAGAACAAATTCAAGTATTAGAGGACAGGAGTCGTTACCAGCGCAGGGAAGTAACAGAAGACGTAACAAAACAAGTACCGATTTTTACGACTTCTCTTAAAAATATAGAAATAAAAGAAGGACAAAGAGCACATTACGAATGCCGCCTGATTCCAGTATCTGATCCAACGTTAAAAGTTGAATGGTACCATAATAACCAAGCATTAAAAAGTGGATCTCGATTTACTGAGACAAATAATTTTGGCTTTGTTGCTTTAGATATTTTATCGTGTCTACCCGAAGACTCTGGTACGTACACCTGCCGTGCCGTCAATGCTTTGGGTGAAGCGGTCACCTCAGGAATAGCAGTGGTACATTCTAAAAAATCTATATATCTCGAGTCACAGCATGAAAACGCATTGACTCGGTTAAATCAACTTGAAGATACCTCGCGATATCAGAGGCACAGTGTTCAGGATGATTTTGTAACACAAGCTCCAGTTTTCACACTACCATTGAAAGACGTGAGAGTTGCCGAGAATCAGGCAACTCACTTTGAAGCTAGACTTATTCCAGTAGGAGATCCTAAACTAAAAGTGGAATGGCTCAGAAACGGAGTAGCAATCGAAGCTTGTGAGTTTTTTTTATTATTTTAATACAATGATAATTCTTCTAATCTTAAATGAATTACGACCGTGAAAGTTTATAATCAGATAAAATATACATATTCAAAATGAATAATTTCATTATCTATTATTTCAATTTCATTTTCATTTTAATTATTTTAATAAATTGTATAAAGTATACCTTTTTCGAAATTATGCGACCGAAAACCTAATAATATTTTAAATAAATTAATTAATGGCTTACTGATATATTTGGGAGGTTTTAAAATTTTTAATTTTTTTATTGATTAATTTTTCACCGTGAATAAATTAAACTCTCAAATATTTCTCTTAAACGATACTATGTTTGTTTGTAACTAAAATATTTCGCTTGAACTGCGATATTTTGTACATGTTTGTTTTGGTCTAGCCTTGTTATATTTTTTAAGCGTCTATCGATTCTTTCTATTGAAATTTTGCATTCCATTATTTGGTATTTCTGATGACATCTTAATATAATATCGAAGTTCACTTGAGCCTAATATGGGTAAATGTTGAAGGGTTTAATAAGTATATTTAAAATTTGAGTCGACCAAGAGACCGATTCAATGAGGGAGGGGTGGGGGTCATTGAAGAGTAGAGACTAAAATTAAAATTACAAAAAAATCTTCCCCGCTTCCCCATGGGTGTTTACACGATATCAAAAACTGTCCATGAAAAAGTAATAAGGTAAGACAACCTGTCACCTTGCCCACACTCCACATACGATTTTAAAATATATTAAAAAGTAAAATTTAATTATCTACTTATCACTAAAGTGTCTATTATAAATATATGCCTATTTTTATCATAAAATTCTTGGCAATAAAGATATAATTATCATAACAATAATTACGAGGCGGCTATACTTTGAATGGAATTGGTTGTGAATATTACTTAGTAAAGAGTAATGTTGTTGTCATAGAGAAATTTAAATAATTTAGTAAAAATATTTTAAAGAGGATATTAGGATTCTAACCACTTAGAACCTCCTAAAAATATATAGAGTAATAATCCTATACTAAACACAAGTTTGTTACAGAGATTATTTTTTAATTTATTTTTTTATTTTCTTTAAATAATAGAAAATTAAAATTACTGCATTTATGTATACTATATGTATAAATTTGAAACCATAAAATACAATGAAAAATGAGTAAATTTCATGAACTTTCGGTAAAAGCCTTACCGTTTTTGTTCTGTTTAAGATGGTTAAATCTAAGAAAAAAACTAATAAAATTATCCAAAATTTCAGCAAATCGCCTGACAACAATGAATGATTTTGGATATGTGGCTATGAACATGAAATATGTAAATCCAGAAGATTCCGGTACCTACACCTGCAGGGCAGTAAATGATTTAGGTGAAGCAGTAACTTCCTCTACGCTGTTTGTCCAATGTAAGTTTCAATACCTTCAAGAGCAATAATTGTTTCAAGAGCACATTGTCATCACATTGCATCATCGTCTCAGTAACTAAATATAACAATTAAAATCGTTTTATTTTAGCCAAAGCATCGCTGCAGCTTGAGAGTCAACACGAAAATGCTCTGGAAAAAATACAATTACTCGAAGATGCCTCAAAATACCAACGTCGAGAAGAAATTGACATTGCCGTTAATCAAGCTCCTAAATTCATAACTCAATTAAATGGTCCTACAAATTTAATCGAAGCTCAAAGTGCGCATTACGAGTGCAGAATCGAGCCTTATCCTGATCCAAATTTAAAAATTGAATGGTTCTATAATGGAAAGGTATTGCAGAGTGGACATCGTTATAGGACTACATACGATTTTGGTTTTGCAGCACTTGATATCTTGACTGTTTATGCTGAAGATTCAGGGGAGTACACGTGCAGAGCGACCAACAAACTTGGACAAGCAAAGTCATCGGTAAAACTAACAGTTCAATGTGAGTATCCTTGAGTTTCAATCTACAACAATTTAGAACATTTAAGAAACTCCTGACACACAAACGGCTAAAGATATTATCTTAAATCATAGCTAAGAACACTCTCGATCAAGTCACCTTTCAAACAAGAAAAAATATTTTATTGTCGATTCATCCGTTTAGGAGCTATGATGCTACAGTTAGACACACACATACAGATGTTAAACTTATAACAGTTCTCTGTTTGCGTCGGGCTTTAAAAATATAATCGCATCATGATCGATATTTTAGGCATATTTTAATTAATTTCCCTAATATTTACTTTTTCAGCTAAAGCATCAATTATACGCGATACGCAACATGAAAGTGCCCTGGAAAAAATACAATACTTGGAGGATGGAAGCCGTTATAAACGTGTTGAGCGCGATGAGAGTTTTACTGCTGAAAAGCCACAATTTGGTAAACCACTAAAAAGTGCGCAGGTTAACGAGGGTCATCCCGTACATTTAGAGGCGACACTAACACCAGTAAATGACCCCACTATGAAAATAGAATGGTACTGTAATGGAAGGCCAATACAACAAGGCCACAGGTTTAAAACGACATATGACTTTGGTTACGTTGCTTTAGATATACTTTACGCTTATGCAGAAGATACAGGAACCTACATGTGCAAAGCTACAAACGCAGTTGGTGAAGCTATAACCACAAGCAGTGTTCAGGTCGAAGGTAGTTTTTAATTATTATTATATAAGTTAAGTAAGAAAAGCAAAAAGAAACACTTTATTTCGATATTATTTTTAAATTGAATTACATAGCTTAATATAGTGAAAGAAAAATCTTAAAAAGTTTGTTACATTGTATTTAATGTGAATATGTACAAAGAGCTTACATATTGTATCAAAATAATTATTAAAAGAAGTTTGTGATATTTATGATACAAAAAATACATTTTCACGTTTAAAATATATTTTATGTTTCTTTAAAAGGCCTTATAAGAAAAGGGAAATCACCATTGAAAAAATTAAGTATCCGTATTAAGTTTAATATTTTTTATACTAAAATTTGGGATGGTTGAATCATAGCAAATGTTTAGAAATTTTCTGTTTTCTTCGACAGCAATATTTAATGATACCTGCAGTTTCTTCCAGTTAAAAAGAGTCTGAAATTTCATCTTTCCCCATAATTGAAATTTTCACTGCTATAGATCTGGATAGAGAATCACTCGATTATAATTGACCGTGAAACCAGCAAGGTGTTTTCCTAAATTATTAAATGTCACATAATATTATTCCCATTACCATTAATATTATAAAATAAGAACTATTTGCGAGGATATTTTACTTATGATCATGCTACCTCATCGAAAATAAAACCTATATACTACGTAACAATATAAGATTTCCAACAATAAAACGCATCATTGATGATTATAGTTATATTATATTATATAACATTATATTATGTAACATAACATTACGATAAATATATTATTAATTATTTTCAGCAAAATCGGGTCTCTACTTAGATACGTTAGACGAACAGCGATTAAAAAAGATTCAGGAACTTGAAAAATATGAACGTCCGACAGTAAAGGAGGAAGAAAAACCAGGTCAAAGGCCTGTATTCCTTACATCTCTTACTAATTTAGAAAACCTTAAAGAGGGTGATAGAGCACATTTGGAATGCAGAGTCGAACCGATCAGTGATCCTGACCTCAAGATAGAATGGTTCTTGAATGGAAAACTCATTAAAACAGGTCACAGATATAGAAAAATTCATGATTTTGGATATGTTGCGCTAGATATTCTTTATACATATAGCGAAGATTCTGGAACTTACATGTGTAAAGCAACAAATAAAATTGGGGAAGCTGTTAATACGTGCGCAATAAAAGTGGCTGGTTATTATTTTTTAAATTGTATTTTTTTATGACCTATTTCATAAAACAATATTGAATTAACACAATTTAAATTTATTGCAGGTTTTAAAAGTGTGATATTCGACACCCAGCATCCTAACGGCTTAGAAAAAATCAGATTATTGGAAGCCCAAGGACATCCCTCGAGAATGGAAGTTGAAGAACACCCTGTTGGGCCACCAAGGATAGTTACGGAATTGAGAGGCTCAACACATGTTTTCGAAGGCCAAACTGCTCATTTCGAGGGACAAGTTGAACCAATTCATGATCCAAATTTAAGAATAGAATTCTATCATAATGGTAAAGCACTGCAGTCTGCATCAAGATTCCATATTACCTTCGATTTTGGATATATTTCGCTTGACATTCAACATTGCGTGGCAGAAGATGCGGGAGTGTATTCATTTAAAGCTATAAATGCTCTCGGACATTGCACTTCATCGATATCATTGAAAGTAACGGAAAAGGACAGCATTATTTCTGATTCACAACGACCGGAAGGACTTGAAAAAATTAGGGAACTTGAAGCAGTGGAACGTTTTAGACGCCCAGAAGTACCAGAACCGGTAACGAGACAAAGACCTGTATTTACACAACCACTTCAAAACATAGATCACATACCCGAAGCTCAAACTGCACACTTCGACTGCAGGCTTATACCAGTGGGTGATCCTACTCTGAAAGTTGAATGGTTTAGAAATGAAAAGTTGATTGAAGATAGTTCCCGTATCACTAAAACACACGATTTCGGTTATGTTTCAATGACAATAACTCACATAAGAGAAGAAGATGAAGGAGTTTACATGTGCCGAGCTTCGAATTCTTTAGGAGAAGCTGTTACTACCGCTGCTCTTACTGTTAAATGTAAGTGAATTAGTAATTATATCCCGCAATAAAGTTATATTTGGTATATACATATGTTTATATTTGTTTTTTTATTGTATTCGGATGAAAGTTTTTGAATAACATTTTTTGTTTCAGCTAAATCATCAATTCAATTAGAAAGTCAACATCCTGAAGGTATGAAAAAAATTCAAAACTTAGAAAGAGTTGTTCCAGCAAAGCCAGAGGAAGCAGAAGCCGAATTCGGAAAACCAATATTTACTCAAATTCTCACTGGGCCTTCTGAACTATGGGAAGGTCAACACGCTCATTATGAAGCTCGAGTAGTTCCTGTGGGTGATCCTAGTTTAAGATTTGAGTGGTACATCAGTGGAGTCGAGTTAAAAATGGGTATAAAACTGTAGTTATTAGTATATTATACTATTACCTATATTAAATGTCAAAATCCTAATCTTAACAACTATAATTGCAGGTTCTCGTTTTAGGACAACCCACGATTTTGGATTTGTTACATTGGACATAAATTCTGTAGTTACAGAGGATTCTGGCTTATATATGTGTAAAGCTATTAACAAATCGGGAGTAACGGTGTCATCAATCTCCTTAAAAGTCAAAAATAAATCGACTATCTCAGAAGAAGCATTGCGACCTGAATCATGGGAACAGATACGCTTGAAAGAAGCAGCAATGAATCGAGTACCAGAAATGTTCATTGACTCATCACCTCTTCAAGCCCCAATATTTACAACACACCTAAAAAGTTATGATAAATTGTCTGAAGGTCAACATGTATATTTAGAAGCTCAGGTAGAACCGCGAACAGATCCTAACCTGAGAATAGAATGGTTCAAAAATGGCATATCTCTAACCACAGGATCTCGATTAAAGAGCACATTTGATTTTGGTTTAGTGACACTGTCAATAAATAGTGTAAGACTAAGCGATTCAGGAATATATACATGCAAAGCAACAAATTTACTGGGAGAGGCAGTTTCTACATCAGCCATTAAAGTTGAAGATGGTCATTGGTTAATTGATGAAACTTTACATCCTGAATCGATGGACCGAATCGGTAAATTGGAACAACCAAAACAAAAAAAAATAGATTCCCCTGAACCTTCATTTGAATCACCCGTGTTCATAACGCATTTAAATAATATTACTTGCAAAGAGGGTGACAGTATTCACTTTGAGTGTAATGTAGAGCCATCACGTGATCCAACTTTAAAAATTGAGTGGTTTGTAAATGGAAAGCCTTTGCCTTCTGGCTCTCGCTACAAAAATACACATGACTTTGGATATGTGTCCCTAGATATCACACATACCTATGAAGAAGATTCTGCAATTTATACTTGCAAGGCGACAAATAGTAAAGGATCTGCTACAACATCGGGCTCTCTGCGCTGTATCGGAGCAAGTAATATTTATCTCGATACACAGCACCCACAAGGAAAAGCAGGTTTAGAAGCTGTAGCTTCAACGGATGAATCCTTGGCCAATAGATATGTTAGGCAAGCATCTGGTCCAGAGACTGAATATCCAGCACCGGAGTGGACCGTACATACGGCAAAGGAAATTGTTCTGACAGAATCGGAATCTCTGTTCTTAGAAGGTCACGTTGAACCTAAAAATGATCCAAATTTAAAAATAGAATGGTATTTTAACGGAAAAGTGCTTGCACATGGATCGAGGTTTAAAATGACGAGCGATTTTGGCTTTGTCACTTTAGAGGTAACCGATGTTTATGAACGAGATAGCGGAATATACACCTGTAAAGCTTTTAATAGAAAGGGCGAAGCTTTCACATCATCGACTATTATCTGTTCTAGTAAAGAAAACCTTATTGAAAAAACTCAACATCCCAAGGGAGCTGAAGGCTTAGAAAAGATACAGAATCTTGAAGATTCTCTCCGAAAACAAGACTCTAATAAAACGGAATTAGAGACTGGTAGAGCACCAGAATTTACATCCCTTTTCCAAGATATAACTGATATTATAGAAGGTCAAATTGCTCACTTTGATGCATCTCTAATACCTACAGGAGATCAAACTATGAATTTAGAATGGTTCTTCAACGGGAAAACAATCAATGCTAGCCACCGCGTCAGGACCGTTTATACATTTGGAATGGTGGTATTAGAAATTCTGGGAACAAAAATATCAGATTCAGGTATATATTCATGCAGAGCGACAAACAAATGGGGTCAAGCTCAAATAGATGTTAAATTAGAATGCGTTGATAAAACCAAAGGCCAAAAGCCTCGTTTTACCTCTTATATTCAGAGCTTAGCAGGACTGAAGGACGGACAATCGGCTCATTTTGAATGCACAGTAATTCCTGTAGATGACCCTGACATGAAAATCGAATGGTTCCACAATGGAACACCGTTAAGACATTCAACGAGGATTAAAACTGTGTCTGACTTTGGTTTTGTACTTATGGATATAGCTTATGTTCAGAGTCATGATTCAGGAGAATATATATGTAGAGCTTCAAATAAATATGGAGAAGATACTACACGTGCTACAATTGAGTGTTATGGTAAAGGAGGTGTATACTTGGATAGCTTACAACCAGAGTCTCTAGCTAAAATAAGAGAGTTAGAGGCACTTAATGCAACACAAACACATGGACCAACAACACCGATTTCAGAGCCCCCGAGATTTTTAACTAAATTATCGGATGTAACAAAACTGGTTGAAGGTCAAAGTGTCCACTTTGAAGCTCGTCTTACCCCAGTTGATGATCCTGAATTGAAAGTTGAGTGGTTTTACAACGGAAAAAAACTGCCGCATGGTCATCGCTATCGCACGTTCCATGATTTTGGGATTGTTGTTTTGGATATTTTATACTGTTACGAAGAAAATTCTGGGGAGTATGAATGTATAGCAACTAACAAGGTAGGACGTGATTCTACGAAAGCTGTATTGAAATGTGTACCAAAAGATAGTTTGATCTTGGACTCGCAACTTCCGCGGGTAAGAACCAATATTACTAATAACGATATTAATTTATTATATTATAAAGGTTAATAAGTTTTTTTAATGAAATATTGGTTTTCAATAAATATTCATTTTAATATTAAATTCTAAAGTCTTAATATATATTTTTCTTCGATTGTTTTTTATAATAGGTCAATATTTTAATCATAATCATAGTAATAAATCTTCTTAATATTATCAATTATTTAGTCATAGGTATTCCTACATTATTTATTTTATTATGATATTAACCTTTCAAGGGCATGGAAGGGGGACTAGAAAAGCTTCAATCGTTAGAAGATTCCATGATTCGCACGAAAGATATTTCTGTCCAAGAACATAAAGGTAGAGCTCCAGTTTTTACCGCACCACTCTCGAATATTGATAATCTAAAAGAAGGAGAAAATGCACATTTGGAAGCCAGACTTACTCCAACAGATGATCCTAATTTGAAGGTTGTTTTCTTATTTTTTTTGCGTAAGCTTTAGTTATTATATTATGCAGGCTATTTTAATCGACTAGTTTTAATTGTAGGTTGAATGGTACTGGAACGGAAAGGCGTTAAAAGCTGGATCAAGGTTTAGAACGTTTTGTGACTTCGGATTTGTTATTCTTGAAATTTCACCAATATATCCGGAAGACTCTGGTGAATATTCTTGCAGAGCTTATAATCATTATGGTGAAGCTGTAACAACAGCTTCTATGAGAGTACAAGGCAAACGAAATATAATTTTAGAATCTCAGCTTCCAAAGGGGATGGAGGATACAATAAATAAAATAGCAGTTCTCGAAGGATTGACTTCACAGGCTGCACCCATTTCGCCAGAAGAAGATAGTGGAAGTCCTCCTGAGTTTATTACCACGCCATCGGACTTAGTTTTGCCTGAAAATGCGCTAGCACATTTTGAATGTCGTCTTACACCCGTTAACGACTCGAGCATGAGAGTTGAATGGTATCATAATGGTAAACCTTTATTGACAGGTTCTAGAGTAAAAACCATTAATGACTTCGGATTTGTCATCTTAGAAGTTGCTGGAGTTTACCAACGAGATGCGGGACTTTATACTTGTAAAGCGACTAACCGACATGGCGAAGCAATGGTTTCATGTACGTTGCACGTAAAGGGACGCCAAGGAATCATCTTAGAACCACAACTTCCATCTCATTTCCGAAGTGGAACAGAAAGCATTCAAAAACTAGAGGAAACCCTTCACAAAAGAGATGAAGTAACTGTAGAAGAGGAAAAACCAAATCCCCCTAAATTTATTGTGGATATCAAGGATAATTTAGATATTGTTGAAGGAGGTCCTGTTCATTTTGACTGTCGAGTAGAACCAGTAAATGATCAATCGATGAGAATAGATTGGTTCCACAATGGAAGACCCTTTGCGACTGGTTCGCGTGTCCATATGTTAAATGATTTCGGTTTTATTGCTTTAGACATTGATTATATATATGCGAGAGATTCTGGGGAATATGTTTGTAGGGCTACCAATAAATGGGGATTCGCTACAACTACAGCTAAAGTTACATGTAGCTCAAAACGTGATGTTGTGATTGATTCTCAGTTACCTCAGGGTATGAGTGGAGAGAAAATAAAAGAACTAGAAAGAGGTCCGGTTTCACAGGCTCCTAAAGAAGATCTTCAGATTACCAAACCTCCTAAGTTTTTAACACAAATACAATCCCATACAGTTGAAGAATCGGAAGGTGTGCGATTTGAATGCCGTGTTGAACCCAAAGAAGATCCGAAATTAAGAATAGAATGGTATAGAAATGGTAGACCATTACCTTCAGGACATAGATACCGAACTGTCTACGACATGGGATTTGTATCGCTTGATATTTTATATGTTTACGCAGAAGACTCAGGAGAGTACATTTGTAGAGCAATAAATGATTTTGGAGAAGATTTTACGAAAGCCACGGTTGCATGTAAACGTAAGATATAATTTTTGTTTATACTTTTGTATTTTTTTAAATATTTCTAAATTTTTAATTAGCTACCGATATTTTCAGAATTACCGTCCATAATCCTTCAAAATCAAGTACCCAAGGGAATGAAAAAGTCTGAAACCCTAATGCAAATGGAGGCTACTATAAAGAAATACACATCCGAAATATTCCTTACCGAAGATGACTTATATGACAGCGATAAAAAGCAACCACCTCGTTTTGTTACGCAAATCCAAAATCAAATTGATCTTGTAGAAATGCAAGAAACTAAATTTGAATGTCAATTAGCACCCGTAGGTGATCCCAATATGAAAGTTGAATGGTTCTTCAATGGTAAACCGTTATCTCACAGTAAGTTGATAAAACTCACAATCAAAATCAGAAGTATAATTTTCTTCTGATGTTCATTACAATAATTTACTAAATAAATTTTATTTCATTATAATTTTCCTTTTTCAAATTTACAGAAAACAGATTTACTCCAATATACGATTTCGGATATGTCGCTATGAATTTCGGATGGGTATATCCTGAAGATAGCGGTGAATATATTTGCAGAGCTACTAACCTTTATGGCTCAGATGAAACCAAAGCTATAATTCTCACAGCTGGAAAGCCAGGCATCGTTTACGAATCCCAGCTCCCAAAACATATGAAGAGCATTGAAAAAATTCGTAAAATGGAAGCTGCTTGGCAAGTGTAAGTTGAGTCTTAGTTAATCATAAAAATAATAACTAGCGTGTGCAGGTACATATAATGGTATATATAAATGTTGAAAACTAATATTTAACTAATTAAATTGGATTAAAATATTAATATAGCTAGAAAAAAAAACATCGAGTGGCTGCGTTAATTGATTAATATTTTGATGCGAAATATTCATTAGGGCTTTTAGGTTGTACAATAGGACATGTCTTTATGTAGGACTTGGCTTCAATGTCACTTTTGTAAGCTTTGTTGAGTCTCCTATTACAGGATGTATTTAAATTCCCTGATGACAGCAAACCCCGTCTCGCTAAAAAAAATATCGAAAAAAAATCGTATTAAAATAATTATATTATTAAAAAACTTTATTTTCGTCGAAATAATACGCGATCCGCGCTCCTCGTTGAGTAGCTTACCGATCTCGCAGCATGCGTTCAACCGCGTTCTAAAACATTAAAACCATTTCTATTAAATTTCGAATTCGAATTTAGAAGTTTTCTCGTAATTCGGAAACAATTTTGATCGCTGAAAGAAAGAAAGTGGCATTTGTTCGATGAAGATCGGATAGAAGATCAGATTTAGAGAAGATAACGCAGAATGAAATGTCTGTAAACATTTCCACTTAGCAGGGCGATCATGAAGAATTTTCCTTTTTTTTCTAATGGTCAGAAAAATAAACCTTCCCCAGTTCAAGTTTCAGATTGCTTAATTAATAGCACATTTTTATTAGGACGAGTACTCACAGCGTTAGGGACGTCTCCGCCCTTCCTGGAAATCATTTGAGTGGTATTGTTTCTAAAACACCATCGCATGTCACGTAATTTTCATTATGTTTTACACGCATAGGCTCGAGGTGAGAAAAGATGACAAGCAAAATTTGGTTGAGTTAATACATTTGATGAATACTTGTTTTAATAGTGTACCAGAAGAGCCTATGGAAGATTCGAAGCCCAGGACTGCGCCGGTATTCGTTAGTAAACCAGACCCGGTAACGGTTGAAGAGAGCGATTGGGCTCGATTCTGCTGTCGTGTGACAGGACACCCTAAGCCACGAGTCATGTGGTTAATTAATGGAAATACAATCGTCAGTGTGAGTATAATGAATATTAAATCTATTAAAATTATACATACCGTTCCTGTAATTAAGTACATCTAAAAGCTCTAGATAGAAAATGATTTGGGTAAGGCCTATTTGACACTTAAAGAAAAATAAATTTTAAAAAGAATATTGTAATAAAAAGAAAGCATATTATAGGCAAAAATTTTAAATGTTCCACCGAGATAGTAAATTTTGTTGAAAATGCACAATAAAATACATCGTATTTATTTTTTTTATCATTAAAGCATACAAAATCGTGCGTAAAGGTTACCCGTGTAAGTTTATTGGCTATATTGACACAAAAAATATCACCAAATTATTAATATTATTACAACTTAAACAGTCTAGATACTTGCTTGGACCCTATGTTATGCACAAAGTTTACCTTAGAACGAGTGTTCACACTTAGTTAGGTAAAGAGAGTAACCCGTTTCCGACGAAACCTAGTGTGCTGAGCTTAAGTAATACGGCTACTCGTATAATTCTACGCTGATACCCCATTTTTTTTATTTTTTTTTTTTGATGTAATTGTTTGGTGGCATATTTTATTTTTTTCTTTTCTTAAAATTATTGTGATAAAATATTTATGTAGCAAATTATAAATAAATAAATAAATAAAAATGTATTTTATACAAGAAGATTTATGGATGGCTACAAAGTATCTAAAGTAAAAAAAAGGCTGCTCCTGCATAAGTAAAAATGAATTTAATTGCATAATACTAAGTAAAAATGAATTTAATTGCATAATACTAAGTAAAAATGAATTTATATTTCTCAAACGCTGACATAACTAATTTCTACGTGAATATTTGTTTGAACCATCTTTGAAACTGATATATAACTTGCGACAGCTTCTCTTCTTGTCTGCTCGAGCGAATGTTTCTTAATGTTTCCTACTGGTACCTTTGGACCACGAAGTACGTTTACGCTTTATCCTTTTTAGGGTTCTGACACAAATAGTTAAAAATAACCATTGTCTGTATCTCCGTTTATCCCAGATCTGTATCTTTTAGAGACGGTTGGTCATGAAAATATGTGATTTATTATAATTACATATAAATTCAAGTAGCGCAGGCAGACATTGTCATTTTATTAAAAATATATTTTTTGCGTTTAATGGGTTCAATAAAGTTTGGACTTAATTTTATTGCGTGACTAACGGGTTTTGATGTAAAGGCGTCCAGGACTTATTGGGTTTTAGCGGTAAAATTGTCCAGGACTTATTGGGTTTTAGCGGTAAAATTGTCCAGGGCTTATTGGGTTTTAGCTGTAAGGGCATGTAATTTCACTCGAGTACTGAATCTTTTTCCTCAAAATGTTTCATATATGTTTTGTTCTCGCCTAGTGTGTCCAATAGCTTTCCAAGAAACATGGCGCTGGACTGTATTCTTTGTTCATTGTCACAAACAACATCTACAAATATGTAATTATTACCTTCATATGTAATTAGTCTTATTGTTACGTTATCTAACTATTTAAATACATATAGGAATCTGTTTTAGTTTTACAAATAAGTTTCTTTTCTGATATAATTAGTTTTTTTATATTTTGATTTCTTGAGAAAATTAATTAATTTATAAGCCTTCAGGAGCCAGGGAATCAATACAAATAGACTCCCCTCACCTACCTCGATAATTGCGTTTTCGACGAAATGCTTACACTCATCATCTGCGAAACCACCAGCCAGTAGTTTATTTATATGCTTTATACCCAATACATTTAGAAATGTTTATTTTATTAAAAATAACATTCAAATTTATTATCAGTTATGTTTTTCAGAATGAGTTAATAAATTTTAACCTAAACCATTTTCAATAGTATTAAAACAAAAAAAAAACATAATTTCTAGGCCTTTTTACTTTTTATCAAGTGGCATCCTTTTTTATAAACTGACTCTTGTCACATATGCGAAAGTTATCACTCTTATCGCACTCACAATTTCAGCATCTTACCATTAAAAGTTTTGAAGAACAGTCTAGTAAAAAGAAAAACAGGTTATTAAGGTACGAAACCTTAAAAGTCGTCACCAAATACCATTATTTAATCGACGTGAAATATTTAAAGGAAAATGTGTATACTTTAAGAAACAAAACTAAAATTTTATGTTAGTTACATTTATATCGATACTATTTGTGCTCCAGGGCTCCAGATACAGGCTGATTTACGACGGAATGTATCATCTTGATATACCAAAGACCAGGCAGTATGATACTGGGAAAATAGAAGTCATTGCCAGGAGTTCTGCTGGAGAAGCTGTAACGTCTACTGAATTGAAAGTTATTCCGAGACATGATGATTATAGAGGAGTTCTCAAGAATTCCCCAAGACGTATGTTAATAATTTATTTATCCTCTAAACATTTTTTAAGCTTTGCACACCTTAATAATATTTACATCGCAATTTATGCTTATTACTAAGAATTACTTATTACTAAGTATTGTCTTTGCTTTTATTTGCATTTATGTATAAAATAAATTCAAACAGCTTAAATTTAATAGTTGTAATAATCTAAAAAAATTTGTACATATTTTTACAAATAAATATGATAATGTTATTTTTATGTATATGCACACATAAACACTACACAAAATTTAATCGATTTCTAAAACCACACGAAATATCGACACGCTCCTTTGCTTTCAATATTGCCTCAAGAACATTCCTTTTGTTAGTACCCAACAATTTCAGGCAACTTTCAATAACTCTGCTTCTGCTTACCTGCTGGCGGTTTTAAGGTAACAGCATGTATTAAAGTGTTGCTTTCTGAGTAATGTTTGCTATAAACATGCAAATTATACACTTATTAATTTATATATTCTTAAATAGCATGGTACGACTATGAACTTACGCAGTATCAAAAGGAAAGAACTGAAACAGAATTGGAAAAAACATTTGAAGAGAGACAAGTTTTAGCTCGACAAGGAGGCATAGACCACAGACCCGATCTCAAAGCAAAGATTCACAAGGAACCGGAAACAGAATGGCAACAGTCTGTTAAGAGGAAGAAGAGCGAAGAATATTACAACAAATTGCACGAATTGGAAAATGATCAAGTAGTAAAAGAGTCTCGTTTACGAGAAGCCAGCCATCAGTTCACAATACCAGGAGAAAAAATTGTTTCGGGATCAACCACCAAAGGATCAGCTCAACAATACGAGGAAACAATGTAAATAAATATTTATGAATTCATAATTTTAAAATATTTATTTTGTTATCAATTAAGTGACACATATTATTATATTTTTTTACAGAATCGATCAAACAACCGAAGATGATACCAGATTCAGTCAATCTAAAATAATGAAGCAGCAACAAATCCCACCGACAAAGAAAGACAACATTGATAAAAGCAGATCTTTGGGGCCGTCAGAATCACTGGTCCACGGGCGAGAGATTCATGTAGCAAAGCAAAAGCAAACACAAAAAGAAGTCATCGGCGATACTGAAATCACAAGAAAAATAACGGCCACAGAAACAACCGAAGTAGAGCATAAGGGCCAGACCCAAGAACGTATCGTTGAAACCCCAGCCAGTGTGAAACCATCGAACCCTCCTGTTTTTACAAAAAAAATACAGCCATGTCGCGCTACTGAAAATGAACAGGCTCGTTTCGAAGTCGAATTCGATGGACTTCCCAGACCAACAATTCAATGGTATCGCGAAGATTTTCCCATTAAAAATTCTCCTGATTTCCAGATACATACTTTTGGAACGAAGTCGATTCTTATAATACGTCAGGTATTTATGGAAGATTCGGCTGTATTTTCAGTAATAGCCGAGAATCGAGGAGGAACGGCTAAATGTAGTGCAAATTTAGTTGTTGAGGAAAGGAGACGTCAAGGTAGGGGTGGTATAATCCCTCCTAGTTTTTTGGTCACGTCTCAAAGTGTAAATGTAACATCAGGCCAATTAATTCGTTTTGATACAAAAGTTAGCGGCACTAAACCAATGGACGTATATTGGCTTAAAAATGGTAAAAAGGTACAATCAGATATCAGACATAAAGTTTTGGAAGAAGACGGCGCTTATACTCTTTTGATAATTGAGGCCTTTCCTGAAGACTCTGGGAAATATGAATGTGTAGCTATCAACAATGCAGGTGAAGCAAGGTGTGAGTCAGAATGCTATGTTGTTGCTCCAAAGAGCACTAAACCTGAAGTAACTGCACCTGCAGGAGCTCAAAATGAAGCACCCAGATTAATAGAACCACTGAAAGACAAAAATATTACCGAAGGTCAATCGGCTGAATTCAAGTGCAAAATTTATGCAAAACCTACACCGACTATACAATGGTTGAAAGGAGATAATATGATAAAGCCCTCCAAATATTTCCAAATGCAAAGAAGAGGGGATGAATACACGTTGCGTATATCCGAAGCTTTTCCGGAAGATGAAGGCGTTTACAAATGCATTGCAACCAACCCAGCAGGTCAGACAGTAGTATCTGCCAATTTGACTGTCAAGGAGCCTCATGTTGATGAAACCGTTTCTATTATAACGCCGCTTAGAGATGTCCTAGTAAATGAAGGATCGCCAGCGCAGTTCAAAGCGCAGATTAGGAGCAATATAAAACCTGTGATCCAGTGGCTTCGGGAAGGAGATCTCATACCAGAATCTCCGGACTTTCAGGTACTTTTTCAACTAATACATCCCTTTTTCATTTCAAAAAATTAAAAAAATAAATTAATTAAACAGAGAACCAATAATAATGTGTTAAATGTTTTATTTGTTATTGAACGGGCTTAAAATTAAATTTAAAATACTGTTATAACATCTATTTTTTGGTTTAATACACTAGATAAAACATTTTATTTTGCATTCCAAAATCCAACTCATTAGATTTGAACTGGAAAACAAATAAACCACAAATTAAACTATTCCGATCTTTAAAATATAAAATGAGTAAATGGTTGTATTTAAAAACATATAAACTAATCTTAACTCTAAGGCTAACATAATATTTTCTATTAAAAGTAGGTCCATTAGAAAGTTCCAATTAAATATCAAAACTTTTAAGCGATCATATCTATTATTATTTTAGCAACCATTATTATGAACCAACCATTATAATAAACCAAATATATTATTTTTTAAGACATTAGTTAATTACCATTTTTACTTTCTAAGTACGTATTTTTGCTGATATCCGAGTCAATTCGACCTAGGTTTAAGAAAACGTCTGTGCGTGTATAGATTTAGGTAGATAACTGGAAAAAATAATTTTATAGAATAAAAAAGACTATGTCCTAAACTAATTTAGGACATAAGGAAAACCGTTTCTTTTTTAACTTCCTTCAAAGTTAGGTTTTACTCTGTTTCAATATTGTTATGAAAATATATTTTTATACTGGTACTTAAGCATGTTTTTATGGATTTTTAATAACTCTAAAATGATTTAAATATTTTGTAAAACCACTAAAATATGAACTTAAAACTATATTAACTGCTGTTTCGAAACAAAGGATTTGCACCCATTCTGCATTTGGTAGTCATCTTTTCAAACATCATCATTATTGTAGTCTATTAATTGTTAAAGCGTTTAACTACTGCTCAACGTTTTAAATCACAAATGCTCAGTTGATCAGGGCCCATAAAAATAGTAGTTTTTTAGCTTCTATACATTTATGTATGAGAAGCTACCGTCCCCGTCCTTTGGCGTCTGTCCGTTTGTCCGTTACAACTTTCAACTCGAAAAGTACAAATACGAAAGAGTTGTTTTTTTTGTGTGTAGATTGATACTCTTGAAATACAACCATAGCCGTTATAGCTCTGGGCACCAGCATCAGAGCTCGATCATATTCTAATTTCAAAATAATATGACAGAACGGCTGTTGGAATGTTTTATTTCTGGCCAGTTAGAATTATTATATTCTCATCTATGAGCGCAAATAAAAATATATTAAAGAATTTTCAGTGCCACGTTATAATTATTATAAATTGAATTATTTTCCCTGTTTAGTTATATATGTATTTATTTTTTGTGGTTGCCCAACAGAAATTGTACAAAATACAGGCAATGACATAAAAAATAATAATATTAAAATATAATAAATGAATTTAAATAAGATGCAAAAAATAGAAAAACTATTTTAAATAAAAAAAAAGATACCTACAGCAAAAAGAACATGAAATACACCAATTTAAATTTTGATTATATATTCGATAGCTATTTCATTAGCACCTAGATGTTATAATAAAATTGCACTATTTTTTATTATGATTTTTAAGGTTAAAACATAAAAAATAAACGTGTCTTAGCGATGTATGGAACTTTTCTGTAACGTGTAAATAAAGTTTGAGTGAAACCGATTATTATATGTGTATGTTATTTTTGATTAAGTGAATAAAGGTGTATGTTTCTTACAGATGATACACGAAGGGAATAATGCTGTCTTGCTCATTGCAAATACATATGAAGAGGACACAGGATTGTACACATGCCGCGCATCGACATCGGCGGGTCAGGTTGAGACCTCCGCGAGGCTAGTGGTCAAAAGTAAGGCATAGCAGATGATAAATTGATCCCCGCAACGCACCACTTTCTTGTGTATTTCAAACTTATTATTAATATATTTGTAAATGTGTGGAGTCGGGTGAAAATTACACAAAGATCGACGAACCTACATGCTAGCTATGAAGACTTATAATTTATAAGTTGTAGTATGTAAAGTGAAATATAAATGTATTGTAAATTTCTTGTACATAAAACACGCCCTGAACACAGTAATTTCGTTTAAAAATATTAACAAAGAGGAAAAAAAGCTTTATTAATTGAACTAATCTGAAATAAATTATTGTCCAACTTTAAGCTTATTGTGTATTTTTCGTCTAATGACATAACAGAGACTCGATAGCTATTATTCCTATTTTCCTGTAATAATATAAATACATTAAATGTAATTTTCACCCAACCCTATTTTGTGGTTGTATAGCTTGTTAGTTTTAGGTTTTTATTAACAATTAAGCCTTGAGTTCTAAAACAAGCCTTTTGTTATGATTTAGCCCTTAATAACGATTAGGATACTAAAATGTTTTCATTGATGTGTCAATAATTCCATATGCACAGTTTTGCTAGCATTATTACGTGACATTTTGATGATCACGGATTACTTATTAACTAACAACAACCTTATCTAGGTCTTCAATAATATATGAAAAATGTTTTTTAGTACCTATAAATCACAGAACAAGTATTTGGAGACATTTTATACGGCATACACTATAATTTATAGTGATATAATAAACGTTAAATTTACGAGCTATTATTAGAAAATTCACAGATAAAGATTTATATGTAGAGCGTGAAATTTGTGATAGTAAACTTATTACAAAATTTGGTAAAATTGGAATAATTATCTGCTATATTTCAACCATAGAAACAATAGTTTATATTGGTATGTCAGTTGTAGACAGAGATAAGACAATTTAAAAAAAATTGTCATTAGTCATTTTTATAAACTGCCTTTTGTCAAGTTCTTATTCTTTGAAAATAATTAAAATATAAAGCGCTTATTAATATTTAAACAAAATGCTTTTAGAAGCTTATACCGTTTTTGCATGTTTTGTTAAGTAGAAATGCAATGTATTTTAAGCATGTGTTATAATTGCAATCGCAGTCTAATGTGCAATTCGCTAATAAAAAAAATAATAGATATTGCTTTATTTGAACTATTAAGCTTTTTTAGTAATATTACTGGGTATTTACGAACCATAATAATTTTCTATCAAAACCTATATACTGTTTCAATGGAAATACTTTTATTTCTTTAAGTAAATTTATGTCTTCACATAATGTTTAAAATAGTTGAAATGAGTCTAATTAAAAAAATATGGTTCAGGCCTGAATAATATGGTGCTATTAAATTATTAAAACTTTTAAAACTTTCAGTGCCATTATTTTTCAGTGCTCATTGAAATCATAAAACGTCAATGAAATGCTATATTTAAATTTATAATATTATTATGAAGGCTATTTAAGAGTATGTATTTTTATCTTAAATTTAGCTAAGTGCATTCATAATAAGAAGATTTAGCAGTAAATAGTAATTCTAACCAAAATAAGTACAAAATTTGAAGCCATTGAAGTTAAATATATACTAGCCCTTTATTATATTGTTCATATTTTGCAAGCATTTCAAAACAATTTTGAACTACTGATATACTATGTAGCACCATGGGCATAAATACACATAACTTTCTGTATTTACAAACGCTTGTTATAGTTTTACAAGTATGTTATAATTTGAAATGTATTTATCAATGAAATGATGTGAATAAATGTTGAAAATATGAATTTGGCATTTTTCAATAGATCATTTCTAAGACGCATTGAATGTTGTGTGTCCAATGAGTCAAGTGAATGAATTATTTAGATGAATCTCATAAGCAGGTGGTCGGTGCTCGTGTGGCCGACGGCCGCGTGCCAGCGTGACGGCCCAACACATAGCCCGCGTAGTTTTGTTGCGGCCACACGGAAAACTGTAACATAACGCGCGATCTAAATCGGGCGAAACGCGGAATTTAGATTACATTGCCATTTAGTTACATTCACTCACTGATGCATTTGGACACGCGGCATATCTTTGTAATATTTCTGTACTCTGATCCCCAACAAAAGTAAAGAGACAGTATAGGAACATTATATAAAAGCAAATTATAATTGTATCCAATTGATTAATATTTTTTCTTGTCAGTTTATTCATCATAGAAAACATGAATAGTTTTAAGGAAAGGTAGATTAGAAAGTCAGTTATACATATAATTAAAGTTACTTTGGATACAGAATAACACCTTACACTGTAATTTATATTCATTATCATTAAGCTAGACATGATGTATCAGAATTGAAAAATAATATAATATAGAGAAAGAAAAAATGAAGAAAGATATGAAAAAAATATTTTTTATTATTAGAACAAAACACACAGCAAAACTGCCTCTAACAAGTTGAGACAAACACGCTCACAACCCACATAAAACACTTTAAAATGTATCATTTTCAAGCTCAATCCAAAGCAAAAAAATGAAAAAATAATTCACTAAACACAAATGCAAGCAGTGAATTTTAGTGACGAAGAAAATGAATGATTCGCGAAGAGATCGCGAAGAGCATCGCGAAGCACGGGTCACAAACGACTGAATATAAGTCGTGGGAGCTGGCGAGCTGGCGGGTTGGCGAGAGATGTGGGGACGGGAGTGACGGATCTTGTGTCAGGTAGGTACGCCCCCGCAAGCGACACACCTGCACACGGTCGCCCGCCTGGGCAACGACGCAGACTCCGTGAGATATATTTAACTCGACAAGGGGAATTGCTGCGACGAATGATTATTTAGCAGGCATAGAGTCATTGCTCGCGAAGGTCACAATCCTCCGTTGCCAAAAGATGTAATCATTTTTAACCGTACATTTTAAATTCTACAATGTTCGCAATTTAATGTTTTGTAATATGAGCATTAATTTAATTCTTATTTAAACTACAGTTTGCTTTGCATCCGTAATTGCTAATAATTTATAATAAAATCTCTCCTGCAACACTGTATTTTCATTGAAATTGGTTTTTAGAGAAAATAATATGTAAGTAATCTAATGTGGCATGCGAACACAAAAAATAAGCACGCAATGAATATATAAATATTTTTTTTATTAATTACCTTAATTTACGAATATATAAATTATTTGCAGGGTCAACCGGTGGAAAAGAATCAGTAAAAACCCAGGAACAAACAACTTCAGAAAAAAAAATCATCGTTTCAAATCTTTCAACAACAGGAACGGAGGATACAATATGCCATTCTTTACAATTTGTTAATACCGACTCATCTAGTATTTTAAAAATACAAGAAAATACAGAAATTGAAACCAGAAAGAAATTGAAATTGGTCCCATGGAGAAGAGGTCCCAAAGAATTGATTCAGCCAGCTCACATATCGACTGAAGAAGAATACAAGGTAACCAAAACAACAAGAACTGATAAAACAACCTTTGAAAATAAAGAATCTATTGATGGTGTAGAAAATAAAAACAAAGATACTTTTGCATCACTGGAAGATTCGAAATTAATTAACACAAAGGAATCTGTTACTGAAGAAGTAGACACCAAATCTCAAGCAGTTTCATGGAGAAAAAAACCACTTGATAAAACTAAAGAGGAATCAAAGGTTGATATTTCCAGAGAAAATGTTTTCAAACAAACTTTAGTCGATAAAGATGATTCAATATTATTGGGAATAAGCAAAAATGACACAGAAGAAGAAACACGTACGCGGTCTGTACCTTGGAGAAAGAAATCGGATACAGTGGAAATTGTGAAACAAGATGACTTAAGTGTAAGGCCATGGACTGAGGAAAAAGTAGTATTAAAACCAGCCAAAATAACGAAATGGGAAGAAAAAGAAAATATATTAGAAACCGTTACACTGAAAAAAACACCTAAAGTAGAACATGATCACACAAAATCTATGGTGATTGAAGAAAGTTTGACAGAAGAAGAAGATGTCGTTATATTTAAAATTGATGATCAAACATCACACTTAAAGTCAGAAGATAAAGCTTTGTGGAGAATCAATAAAACAGGCCTCAATACGAAGAAAGAACTACAATCCACGAAACTTGATGTAAAAACAGATACAACGAGCCAATTGACCAAAAATGTACCTTGGAGGAAAAAGTTATTAGAAAAAGAACTAGAGACACACATAGAAAAATTGGACCAAGACCTTATTGACCATGATAAATCAATTCCGAGTCACAAAGAAATATTGCCTCGGGAAATACCAGAAAAAGATATTGAAAATGATAAATTAAACCGAAAACAAATAAAGATTGCTCGAAAAAAAGAAGAAGAATTAGAAAAAATTGAAATCGAAAAAGTTATTCTTAAACCAATACCAAGACATAGAATACAAGAAAAAGATATAGTTGATGATACAAAAACTACAGAGATTTCTGAAACTGATATAAAAGATGAATTTCAACCAGGCGAAAAAACACTACAGGCCGTCGAAAGCCAATCAAATATTATTGATACCAATGTTACAAAATCATTTCAAGCGTTTGTCGAAGAAACAAAACAAGAATTACCTAAATGGCCTACCGGAAAACAAAGGATTCCGACAACTGTAGAAACTCCAGAAGTTGTGCATTTGAAACCAATGAAACGACGACCTAAGCAAGACGTTATTAAACCAGAAACTATACAGCTTAAACCCACAAAAAAACCACTATTAGACGAATTAAAACCGGTAGAAATAGAACCAACTCAAGAAATAGAATATAATGAAAAATATAATGCAAGAGAACCTAAAGACATTTCAGTTACAACAGAAATAATAGAGCTAGACGAATTGAAACAAGATGATAAAAAAATAATATACAGTGTACCGGTTGAAAAGACTTCTTTGTCTGAGGTAAATCTTTCAAAAGGAACATCCAAAAAAGACGATACTAAAATACAAAAAAAAGAACAAATATCAAAAGAAGCGGTTGAAGTAGAAAAAAAATGGCCATCAGGGAAAAGAAAACCAAAAACCGATGAATCGCCTGATACGATTGAATTAAAACCTGTTTCTCTTAAACCCTTAGCTGACAAGGAAACTCCGGAAGCAATGCCGCTCCATCCGATCAAAAGTAAAGAAAGTCCACAGAAAGATAAAATTAAAGATAAATACTTGCCTATAGATGAAACAAAGACTGAGATTTTAGCACCAACTGACACCGAAATAAAAGAAGAACCGACACCGGTATCTAAATCAAACTTACAAGAAGAAACTTCTGTCAGTAAGATGTCTAAAAAACCAAAATCTAAAGTGTTGGACGAGAAAGTGGAAGAAGAAAAGCAATGGCCTACGGGAAAAAGAAAACCTAAAGTTGAAGAAACACCTGATTCAATACAATTGAAACCAATACCTAAGAAACAATCGCCCGAAATCCAAACATCCGAAACAATGTCACTCAGTCCAATCAAAAGAAAAGATAGTCCAATTAAAGAAAAAATTGAGGATATATCCTTACCTGCAGATAAAACAACGCCTGAGATTTTAGCACCAACTGACACCGAAATAAAAGAAGAACCGACACCGGTATCTAAATCAAACTTACAAGAAGAAACTTCTGTCAGTAAGATATCTAAAAAACCAAAATCTAAAGTGATGGACGATAAAGTGGAAGAAGAAAAGCAATGGCCTACGGGAAAAAGAAAACCTAAAGTTGAAGAAACACCCGAATCAATACAATTGAAACCAATACCTAAGAAACAATCGCCCGAAATCCAAACATCCGAAACAATGTCACTCAGTCCAATCAAAAGAAAAGATAGTCCAATTAAAGAAAAAATTGAGGATATATCCTTACCTGCAGATAAAACAAAGCCTGAGATTTTAGCACCAACTGACACCGAAATAAAAGAAGAACCGACACCGGTATCTAAATCAAACTTACAAGAAGAAACTTCTGTCAGTAAGATATCTAAAAAACCAAAATCTAAAGTGTTGGACGAGAAAGTGGAAGAAGAAAAGCAATGGCCTACGGGAAAAAGAAAACCTAAAGTTGAAGAAACACCCGAATCAATACAATTGAAACCAATACCTAAGAAACAATCGCCCGAAATCCAAACATCCGAAACAATGTCACTCAGTCCAATCAAAAGAAAAGATAGTCCAATTAAAGAAAAAATTGAGGATATATCCTTACCTGCAGATAAAACAAAGCCTGAGATTTTAGCACCAACTGACACCGAAATAAAAGAAGAACGGACACCGGTATCTAAATCAAACTTACAAGAAGAAACTTCTGCCATTAAGATACCTAAAAAACCAAAATCTAAAGTGTTGGATGAGAAAGTGGAAGAAGAAAAGCAATGGCCTACGGGAAAAAGAAAACCTAAAGTTGAAGAAACACCTGAATCAATACAATTGAAACCAATACCTAAGAAACAATCGCCCGAAATCCAAACATCCGAAACAATGTCACTCAGTCCAATCAAAAGAAAAGATAGTCCAATTAAAGAAAAAATTGAGGATATATTCTTACCTGCAGATAAAACAAAGCCTGAGATTTTAGCACCAACTGACACCGAAATAAAAGAAGAACCGACACCGGTATCTAAATCAAACTTACAAGAAGAAACTTCTGTCAGTAAGATATCTAAAAAACCAAAATCTAAAGTGTTGGACGAGAAAGTGGAAGAAGAAAAGCAATGGCCTACGGGAAAAAGAAAACCTAAAGTTGAAGAAACACCTGATTCAATACAATTGAAACCAATACCTAAGAAACAATCGCCCGAAATCCAAACATCCGAAACAATGTCACTCAGTCCAATCAAAAGAAAAGATAGTCCAATTAAAGAAAAAATTGAGGATATATCCTTACCTGCAGATAAAACAACGCCTGAGATTTTAGCACCAACTGACACCGAAATAAAAGAAGAACCGACACCGGTATCTAAATCAAACTTACAAGAAGAAACTTCTGTCAGTAAGATACCTAAAAAACCAAAATCTAAAGTGTTGGACGAGAAAGTGGAAGAAGAAAAGCAATGGCCTACGGGAAAAAGAAAACCTAAAGTTGAAGAAACACCTGAATCAATACAATTGAAACCAATACCTAAAAAACCAGTAACCGAAATTCTAACACCTGAAACAGTATCACTCCGTCCGATCGAACGTAAAGAAAGTTTGCCATTAGAGCAAGATACGACATCAATAAAATCAGATAAAATCGAAGAGGATAATGATATAATTGAAACGACTAAAGATACAAAAAAGATAATTAAAAAAGTAATAAAACACAAAAAAGAAGAAGGTGACGATATAAATATTTCCGAAGTACAAGAAAACACTCCTAGTAAGTAATATTAAGTGATACTTTGCAGTGCACCCATAGAAATCCGCAACTTAATATTAAAACTGTATGTCCGAGGCATAACAGCGGATGTTTATTTTTGTCCGAAATAACTTTTTAACACATTTCATATCAACAAAAAAAAAATCTGTACCCGAGCACTACACTCTGTGCCAGAATTATAGTAGTTTATTTTTAAATACCTAATTTTTCTCACCAATAAATGCAATTAAAAACATAAAACAAAAATTGTTGACGTTTTTTGTGACTCTTGAAAATCATATTTTTGGACATCCGCTGTTATGCCTCGGACATACAGAAATGTATACGAGGTATCCGGACACAAAGTGTATCAAAAACGCTACTTATTTCTGATATTTTCTTATTAATACTCTTATTAATTATCTTATTAATCTTATTAATTCAGTTTAGATTTCCTTTAAAAAAGAGGTTTATTTTGTCATATATTTTTCGTTATAATTTAGTACTGCTTATCACGTTATGAAATATTACGATTATGTTAATGCACAAGAGCGTGTACAAAATAAAATATCACTCCATAATTAGTAGTTTAAGAACAAGATGCAAAGAAAAAGCAGCTTCAAAATTTTGAAATAAAAAGGTAAAATATGATGTTTTTTATAAGCTGCAGAGCCACACAAATAAAATTACTTTTTTTTAAATGACATCCACTGGCAAAGTTACCGTACTTTGTGTCTGGACACTTTAGAATATTAAATTGCTATAAAGTTAAGTCTAATAAGTTAGTTTCAGTTAGAATTGACTTGATAGTTTACATATTTGAGATCTTAAATCTACAGAATTATATTCTTACGGTCCTCTATTTATTTATTTATTTGGCTATTAAACAATCAGTATAATACATGAAAAACATACATTTTATATAGTAATTATAGCCTTTATATATTTACATTATTAAATATTATTTATGTGCAACAACAGAGCAAAGATTAAAAACTAAACGAAACAAAATATTAAATACATCCATTATTACAATAATTCGGTTGACAAACAGGACATTAACTATTTAAACGTTTAGAAAATTTATAAATTTGATACCTAAAACTCACTCAAATGACAATTAAATATATTAATCTCTTGATTATTAAAAAGTGCATTATACACATTACACATTCTGTAATGTAGGAGTATTGGGAGTAGTTTTGGGCAGATGGGGTTGCACATGGTCAGATAAAATAGGTCAGTTAGTTCCACGCAATTAATAAAATTATTTAACTGTCAGGAAGTGAAAATCTACTATTATTTAAATACTTAACAAATTTCTTTTGAATACGCTTTAACCTATTAATATTTATAATTTGAATTTCATATTTGTGACGCATATTCAAGCTGCTTCGGGTGAATGATAGGATCTTGAAACAAAAATTGATTTAAATACCTTACACGTTCTTATGATCCAGTGTTGCCTTTTTATCTTTAACAGACTCTTTCTTGGCTAATCAATCGGCGTTAATATCCGTCATTAATTCTACACAAGCAATTCTTATTTTAAGGGAAATCCAATCCTAAATTTAATACACGAAACGTTTGGTGATCGAGATAAATAATGCAATGCAATTACTGAATGTGCATTTATGTGTATATTTTTTTTTTTTTGTGAAATCTTTATTTATAAATAAAATACATATTCTATTTATTTGTTCACTAAACCCTTGCGGGTTTTTATGTGAACTAATTCGTTCCCACTTTTTACTCAATCAATGCAGCAAATAATATTTTAGGTATATTTAAATTAGATTTAATACACATACTTGCCTTAATCTTCTACATCTTATGTTGAATAAATGGTATATTAAATTAATTTTTAGGTAGTTCTTTTATAAGCAAAATCAACTAAGCCGTAAGAAATTAAAATTAAAAATAAAAAATATATGTCCGCGAATCGAAGAACACGTTTACAAATGTTCTAAAAAATATAATGTTTTACGACGAAAGGTTTGCCTATCTTGATAGGCAAATAACAAATTATGGATACATAGTTAATTCGAAAAAAGCAAAGACTTTTGAATAAAAAGTTTTTACCTCGTAAGATACGTTAGAACCTTTACAAATGTCGTCGAAATTAGTCATTCGCTAAGGAAATGTTTACATTTACAAATAGACGTATAAAAATAGGTATTGTCTAGATTTAGAAAAAAAGATATGTAATGGTAACTTGTGTTACAGAAAATGGGATTTTTTTGCTTTATCGGTAACAAAACCAGAAACAAGCATAATAATAATAGCTCATTCGATTCTGTATTTAGTAAACTGAAATAACCATCAGTATCAATATTATCAGATATATACAAAAATTCAAAGAAAAATAAAAAACTCAAAGGGAAACTGTGCAGCATTAATAAAAAAATATAATTTAAAGTATATTGAAACGATTTATTTTCAATGGTTTGGGAAGATGATTTAAATTCACGTTCCTTTCTTTAAAAAATATTTGGTTATAGGAATCATATAAAGATAATACACCAGAATTATTGATGTTATGCATTAATGCTCATTGCTGACTGACGTATTACCACATTTCCAATGCCTAAATCGATTCCGAATCAAAAAGAAACTAGAAAAATCAGTAAAAACTGCCTGTAAAAAATTGACCAAAAAAATATGGCTTTTATTATAAAAGTGTCGAAAATAAATTAACAATCGAAAATGCAAATTTATCTTTGTTAATTTGCAGTAACGCTACGGATAACGAAGCCCTTAATATCGCAGTTAGTGCAAGCCGGCACAAATGCGCGCTTATCAGCGAATTTTAATGCTAACCCTAATGCAGTTATAAAGTGGTACCACAATGGAAAAATAATAGAAGATAATACATTTCTAAAAGTTGAACGACGTGATGCATCAGTAATACTTGATATATTAAATATTACAAAGCAACTCTCGGGAAAGTATGAAGTAGAAATCAGTGAAAATGATTTACAAGTTAAAACGTCATGCTTTATAAAAATCTCACAAGCCAGTGAAATAAGCGTGCTGCCGCCATACTTTATAAAGACACTTATTCCGGTGAAGTCATTATCTAGAGAAATTAGCATTTTGGAAGCTTGCGTAAACTCTAGCCCCGATGCCTCGTTTCAGTGGTTTTTCAATTTTAGTCCAATTTCAAACAAACTTGGCGAATTTTCTATCATCAATAAAGAAAACCAATCTGTATTAGTAATAGAAAAAACAGATGAAAATCATGTCGGTTGTTATACATGTAAGGCTGAAAATGTAGCTGGATCAGTAACATCATCGTCAACAGTTACCATTAGTGAATCACTTATAGACATGAGCCCTGCTAAATTCACAGCAACAATAAAATCTGTTAAAGTGATGGATGGAGAACCAATAAAGCTGCAATGTGTTGTAGCCGGAAACCCTATACCAAGAGTAGTTTGGTACCATCTTAACGACGAAATAATTGAAGGCAAAGACATAGTGTTCCAAAGAGACGGTTCAGGTCTTTGCGAAATGCTAATAAACGAAGCTTTTCCTGAACTAGAGGGTCATTATAAATGTACTGTAGAAAATATATACGGAGGAGAAACATGCGAGTGCATAGTTCAGATCGAAGGTATTTAAACGTAAATCACTGCACGATATAATATGCACACCTTTTAGACCTAGATTATATAAGCACAAGTTGATAAAATACGGGCATGATTTTAATATTTAAAAGTAGTATGTGATACTCTAAGATATAGGCACACCACGAAGAGGTAATCTCAAGTTAAAAGTATAAAAAACCAAGAGTCCAGCATGAAAACTTCGTCATTGAAATAATTTTTCAAGAATTATTGTACTCTTGCATAAATTAAAAGTTTTGCATATAACAAAAATTAATGAATATGGTGTGCAAGTTTGTGTATTATTTTTTTTAAATTATATATCAAAATTGTAACTAGTGCTATCTGATGGGATGCACCTTCATATGGTCTTTACGACTAGGCTTTTCAAGGCTTGTCGCGTTTTAACGTTATCCATGTTTAATAATGTATTAATATCATCCATTTATGTAGAATGCCGTTGAAATATATCTAATAATAAATAGCCCTTTATTTTTCTACAATAGCTGGGGTACCCATCAATTTCCGACACAGTTATAGGTTATAACTGAAAAAAAATAATTTTTCCGGTACCTGAGTTTGTTCTGTGTAAGGTGTTTTAGTTGTGTGTATTAGTTTTGAAATTAGCCCAAACTAATGAAAATATTTTCATAAACCTACAAAATTTAACATAAAATCTTGAACTAAGAAAATTGATCTAAATTATGACCGAAAAAGGTAAATTTAAAAAAAATAAATAAAATAAATCCAAAACTTATTAAAAATACGTTTAATTATCGTAGTCTACCTTTACTGTTAAAATAGAGTTGAGTTAAAATATACTATTTACAGATAAAAAAAACATTTTAAAGTAATAGAATGTACAGTACTGCTTGTAGCTATCAATTTACACATAAATACATATAAATCTAAATTAAAATTAGTCCAAAATCATTGCTTTAAATAAATAGATAAATACTTAAAGCGACCGTAGTTAAATTAACAATTACAAGTTTAGCTTTTTAATGAAATAATTAGTATTTTGGTTTTTTTTTGTATGTTAACATTAACCGTGTAACGCTTATTTGCAGCTTTCGAATACATACCCAGTGGATCAGAAGAGGAGGCCATAAGTGAGGTAATTATCAGAATATTATTAAGTAATGAATACATTCCATTAAAATAATAGATAATGTCCATCTTTAACTTGCCTCCGATACATAATAACAATGATAAACTACCAATTAAAACAATACACTGTCCCCGTCCTTGGCCGTCTGTCCGTTGTATCTTTATTATAAATTGAAATTAAAATCTGAATGCCATTGCGTCCACGACTTTCTTATCTTTTAGAATCTATATTGCATTAGATTATATTGCATTATATTGCATTTATTTATGCATATATATATGATTAAACTGTTAATACAGATGGTAGAAAAATAGAGTGGGCTTACTGAGTGAATGCCAGACGTTTCGGGGTGAGATGCAGCCTTATTCGGTGGCGGTTCTTGTTTATGTTATAGTTTTCAATTTAAGTCAATATCATTTAGTTATATATATTAATTATATTATTTTAATACGTATATAATTGTATTTTCATTTTTTATTGCTAATATCTTACACAATCTTGTGGCATTTATATTTAAAATATTATTTTATTTGAGTGCCGCTCTAAAATCTCCTCATCCTACCCACTGTTATGTTCGGGTGACAGCCGAAAGAATCAGTGCCAAATCCCACCGAAGAAGGCAGCATTTCGCGCCGAAACGTCTGGCATTTATTCAGTAAGCCCTCTCTATTTTTCTACTGTCTGTATTACTTAAAAAGTATAAAATCAGAAAAACAATCTAGTAAAACAGTAAATTGTATTTCTTATATACCGTATTTAGATTTTTTACGTTATAATAGGCAAACGTCATAAGCTTACATTATAGATACTCGTATATATGTCAATGACAACATACATACTCGTATATGCCCCGGGCTGGCAGATACTTTAGGCGGCTTAAACAAATATATATATAATAAATATATATATATATAATATATAATATATATATATTATTTATATAATACAATATCTGCGTAAAAAAAACTTCAATCAAACTGCACCTACCTTTAAAAACGGTTTTAAGTTAGAACAATCCTTATTTCGAGACATGGGAGCTGGCAAGGGGCAGTAGGCAGGCCGGGCTGAGACCCGCCGCGCCGTCGCGACCGCTGCGTCCAATCTGCCCGAAGTAAATAACAATCCTGATTACATTTAATTAAATGAAATGAGAAAAATATGTTAACTTTGTACTATATGCTATTTTTACCTACGTAAACGTAAAATGGAAAAATAATTGATTTAAAAAAAATAAGATGTTGATTATAATTGTGATTTTATCGAAATGTTGTCCTTCCAGACAAGATATAGTAAGCGCAAAATCACAATTTTACAAGAGACAAGAAAACCGCTCTTTTTGGTGTTTTTGATTATTTATTGATGCTTTAGCAATCTCAATCGATGTTCGTAGAAAAATAAAAGTTTTGCGATGCTTGGGCGGTGTCACATCAAAAATCAGAGTTACGTTTACTGTACGAGAAATGTTTTACTCTCCAGGGAATCTATATATTAAAAACAAACGTAGACGCGAAAATGACCGAAAGGCCTGAAGATTAGTCGCGACTTATCCTGAGTTCCGTAGAAACGAGTCGTCGCGTGCCGAAGACGCTGTTAATGTTCCCTACAACCGAACAGGTAGTTGTTCATAAAAAAAAACACTTTTACCATACTTTTTTAAAAGTAAATATTACTTTTACATAAAAGGTAAAAGGGTGTAAATAACCTTTTACAATACGAAGTTTCAATCTTAATTAAATGTTTCCTAAGTCTTCCGCCAATAACCGTGCGTCACGAAACAAAACCTTAGAAAATTACTCATTTTTTTAATAGTTGGCAGAGCGACGATAATTAAACTTGATTAAAAACTACCAGTTTCAATGAATTTTAAATGTTTATTATTTAGTTTTACAACAACGTTAGTCGATTTTGTACATAAATGTTATCGTAAGAGCCATTTATTTTATTAGTTTACACGCCAACGCATTTTTGCCACGTCGCGATCATGTAAAGTGTTCATTTTTTTAGGGTTCCGTAGCGCAAAAGAAAAAAAACAGATTCCCTATAAGTCACTCTTGCATTCGTTCGTCTGTCTATCAAAACGACGTGACATAAGAATTTGAAATTTGGCAATTTGGCCTAGCTGTAAGACGTCAGGTTCTAGTTAAATAATTTACTACTACTAAACAACTTATAGAATCAGTTACAATTACAGATAGGTACAGGTGTCATAGTCATAAATATATATATGTGTAATTTAAAATGCACTCCAGTACGGCAAACATAAACTTCGCTAGTATATGAGATCTATCAAGAGGGCTGCGGTCTCTTTTTATAATATTATATAACGTAACATAGGATACACCTAAGATGCTCAGTTATGCATTAACAGCTCTTTTTACGGGATGTTACAGGATTCTTATAAAATGATGTTTTGGTAAATAGGAATAACGGTTTGGCGTAATCATGTACGCCAAACCTTAGTTATGCTGGATCAGGCGATCAAATTTATGGTTTAATGGTATTTTTGGTTTAATCCCGATGTTGTTTTTTTGTTACACGATCACGGTAAAAAATACTTTTACATATTATCGTAGAAAGTAATTTTTATTGAATAATTTCAGGAAACATTGATAGAAGAGGATGGCGACTATGGTCCCAGGTTCGTAACACCTCTCCCGGTGACCATTACCACAGCGGAAGGCCAACTCACAAAGTACCTACTTATATTACGTATTCGTTTACATCAATCTATAACAATAGTTTTTTAAAGACACATTTTACACAACAACTTAATTAATATTAAATTTAAAAAGGGGGGGGAGGTTTCCTTTTTCAACTCCCGTAACTGGATTTTCGGAAAAGGTGAAACACGTGTTTCTTTATATTTAGAGAAAAATCTAAGTATAATTTTTCAATCCTAAAACTTCTTTCGTTTATGACATCTAGGTATCACATTGAAAAAAATCACCCTTTCAACACCCTTAACTGGATTTTCGGAAAATGGCAAAACATATTTCTTTATTTTATGAAATAGAATCTAACTACCGAATTTCACGACCCCCTCTTCGGCGGTTTGTTTATAATATATTAAAATATTCAATTAAACCGCAATATATTTCATTTGCGGTTTTATCGTTAAAAATGTAGGCAAACTCGGCCTTTCGGATACTATGAAAGCACCGCGAATGATACTCGTACACATAAAATATTAAAATAATGATATTTTTTTATGATTTTTTTAACGAAACACACTATAGGAGTATGGTGGGATTGTGGTATTCTAGTGGTTAAGGCGTTGAACTATTCGCCTATAGGTTGTGGGTTCGAATCTGCACATGGTCATTAACGCTTCATTACCACCATATCCCCTGACTCTAGCACAGGCTCATTTAGCCTAGTTGATAAGGGCCCAAATAATTGTATATGACCTAGGTCATAGTAGTTATTAAAAGAAAAACGGTAACCATAGCATGAACCATTTTAGCATGGCTAACTCACACCAGCGCAACCGGCTATCAACGCGTTAAGTTGATAAACTTAGGTATGAGATACTCTATCGGTATTGAGCCGTGTGACCGATTTGTCCTACCCGATTCAATTTTTTTTAGGAATAATTATTAGCCAGTAGATTATCGTTATGTTCAGATTTTATATACATAAAATATATTAGGCCATTGGCTGTAATTACGTTGCTTTTTATAAAATACTAGCTGTTCAACCCCGGGCTTCGCCCCGAGTTGGCAGCTAGGCCCTGCAGGCGGCTTTGACGGCGCCTTCGGCAAGCGACAACTCGTGCCTGCGGCACTCGGGATGTCCTCCGGGCCATTCGCTTACCCCCCCTTAATCGTTGAAATTCGCAAAATTCATTGTTGGTGCCTGGCTATATTACTGTAAGAAGCTATTTGTAAAATTTCAAATCTACCTAAGTACATATATTTTTGCACAAAAATGTTCACCCCCCATAACCCCCCTTATTGGATGAATATTTAACAAATCTTTCTTATTCGCTGTCTACGAGTTATATAAAGAAGCTATATGCCAATATTTAAGATTCTATAACCAACGGTTATAAAAATTTCATACAAACTTCAAACCCCCATTACCCCCCCCCTTATTGGTTCAATTGAATGTTTTTTTAAATTCACAAACCTAATCGGGTGTGCTCACAACAACTTCCCAAACTCGTCATTGCAATCGGACCGACGGTTTAGGAATGCATAAAGGACAGAAAACAAAGAAACAGTATTTTTTTTTATATATATAGGTTTAGATAGAAAGAACTTGAATTTGAATCAATGACGCTCATTATTTATAATTTAATAGGACTTTCGGTTTTCGAAGGATATAATGTAATCACATTTTGTCAGCCGCTTATAAACATTTTATTTAAATACATACCGTTACATTTGGTCCTTTTATTCTTTCACAAGCAAAATAATTATTATTATTCTAGGGTAGAAGTGAAATTCCATGGTAAACCATTACCGAAAGGTAAATGGTTTAAGAATGGCCAAGAAATAAAACAGTCGGAGGAATATCAAATCGAAGAACTTGAAGAGGGTTGTTCTGCGTTGATATTAAAAGAGGTGTACCAGGATGATTCCGGCGAAATTAAATTCGAAGCTCACAACCCTCTCGGTGTTATTTCCACAATCGCTGCGCTGAACGTAGAAGGTAAATTATATTTTATAACCTAGATTCTCTGCTGCTATAAAATATAATGAAATCACAGTATAATAATATATCTTCTTAAAAATTCCAGGTGCCGATAAAGAATAATGCTTTTAAACCTTTCCAATGTCACTTCCTGAACAAAAATCTAATATTACATAATTAATATATATTTAACGAGTACACTAACAGCAAAATATACACCACCACAATATACATACATACGCATAAATCAATAAAATCATTTGTACATAGCTCAATTAAAATCAACTCATTTTATGTTGTAGGTATTTTGGGCACTAAGGAATACAGAAAACCAGAATGGGTTACACACATGGAAGAACTTCAAGCTGCTTTAAAAGGTTTGTCATGAATATGAGATTATAAATATTTCAATATATTTCTAGCTACTATCTCCATCCTTGGGCTGAAGGTCCGTTGCAACTTTCAACTCGAAGAGTACAAATGCTAAAGAATTGTTTTTTTTTTGTGTGTAGATTGACGAAAACCAACCATAGCCGTTTAAATCACATCGAAAGCTGGTCGGTTAATATAGATATTTATTATTAAAATCGTCGAATTCGTTTGAGTAAAAGATGTTTACACAATTAACTTTTTTGGATATATTTCGACTTTCGATGATTGCTAGTCCCTCCTCGATAAAAAATGGATTTAAAACCCAAAACTCAGCTTTTCTATGCTAAGGTTTCTATCGAAAGATGGCCCGTAAATAATAGTGGATTATTGTTTATAAGTATAAACAATAATCCAGTAATATAATAACGTCTTCTGAATATGGGTCACAATTGCCCACTATTTATTAGCTTGTTTCATATACTTGGGGTTTATTTAGTAAGAGGGAATTGGGCGAAATTATTTAATATGAAATAGCAATTACTGTCCGTATTTAAAACAATGTATTTAAAAATCAAATTTATTTTACATGTGTGAATTTTATTTAATATTTTAGCTACGCAATCGGTGCCAACATTTGTCAAAGAAATATTAGGGATAAGAGCGAAAGAGGAAGAAAGCGTTATCTTTGAAGCGCAGTATTCTGGGAACCCATTGCCAGGTGAGGCAACAGTGATACTAATTAAAATTCAGAACATAAATAATTCAATCAATGAAGCCATAATAAAACCTATTTTAGAAAAATTACCGTTATCAATATGTCATAATAAAATCAAATTTATAAAGACACCGTATACTTTACAATACGCACTACAGAATGTATCTACGCAAAATCTACATACACACAAGGTATGAACCAGGTTAGGATTGTGCGGTAGTTCTAAGTATACACAATTTTTATTGGATATGTTCATATTCCAAAAAATAGACAATAAAATAGATAGTAACAGTCGATTCGTTTAATTCCTCTTCTCCTCCCCCCCCCCACGCACACACATTATCGAATAATCGGTATTAAAAGTGACGATTTACTTCATCATAGCTTAATAATTGAATAAAAAAAATAATCTAAATTATTATATTACTAGAATATAATAATTTTTTAATATAAAGACATAGTTAAATCTGATATTTTATAGTTTTGTACATAACGTTAAAATTGACAAAATCAAAATGATGAATGTGACATTAACACACGGTTGAATTTACGTAACCATAATAATTTAAAAAATGCTCATTAAACTGATAAACAATTCGAAGGTTATATTACTTCTGGTACAAATGTAAACTTTTACTTTTCAGATATTGTTTGGTATCATAACGATAAAGTAGTTATAAGTGATGAATTTACAAAAATTCTAATCAAGGATAACCGAACAAGCTGTGTTATTAAGAACGCAAAAAAATCGCACGAAGGATCTTATGTATGCAAAGCAGTAAGTGATATTGGTATGGCTATAACAAAAGCCAAACTTCAAGTATCGGCGGTAGGAGAAGTTGCAATAAAAAAGAAGGCTAAAGAACAAAAAGATATTACTAAAATGGAAAAAGTTAAGTTAACAAAATCTGAGGAAATTGAGGCTGACAGTGTAACTATATCAAAAGAAAAATCGCCTGATAAAGTCGTAGCTACTGTACAAGATGTGGAAATAACAGAGACAACAGAAAGAATAAAAAAACTGAAGAGTGAAAGAACAGCAATCAAGACCGTTGAAATTGCTGATAGTGTGTCTGTCACTGATACGCCTTCTTATAAAAAAATAGACAAGCCCGAGTCTTTAGTACAAGGCAATGACAAAGCAACACCGATTTTGATGGCCAATGAACATTTAATAACTTCTGAAGTTGACAAAAAAGAAGAGATTATAGAATTCGAAGACGATTTAATAGCAAAGGTATTTGGAATGCCTAAAGTCACTGAAATAAAAGAAAAAATGGCCGCAGAGGTAAAAGAACTCCTACATATATTAAATGCTCACGATTTCGGGCCAGGCGAAGCACCATTGGGAGAACTAGCCAAAATAGGATTTTTAGTTAGAAATGGTATTAATGTTGAAGAAATCATAAGCCTTTATTACTCTGAGAAATTTCCATCTTTAAGAACTCCTCAAGCTCAATCTGCGTTAGTGCAACTTGTAGAAAGACAAGGTCATGGCGCTTTGATTACGGAAGTATTAACTGAAGAAACTACTTTAGATGAAAAAATAGTGGCATCTACTATAGGTTTCAGAGCTTTTATGCGAATGGTTGAATTGAAACATGCTGCAGTTGAAGAAGTAATAACCCTATTTTATCCAGAAGATTTTAAACCGAGGTCATGGGAAAAACGAGAAGCGATAGAGGTAAAATGTTATTATATTAATTAACATAGTTGTTTTTTTTTTCAAATTACTTATTACATAATTTCACATTTTTTTCTTTCAGAGCACGGAGCAATTGTATGCCAAACATAGTGCCATATCTCAAGAAACCCAAATAATTCAAGGTAAATATTATAAAGAAAATAATATTAGATAGTTACATTATAATTTAAAAACAGACATTATATTAGGGTGTTGTGTTTTAGAATTGATTTTACTAGAAATCAATGGATTTGTTATCTTATAAAATCTGTCTATTTTCAAAATAACAAATAATGATCCGTAGTTCCACTCGTTTAATAATTGTATGATAACACTAGCTGTTCAACCCTGGGCTTTTCCCCGGATTGGCAGCTAGGCCCAACGGGCGACTTTAGGGGGTTCCTTCGACGTACAACTCATGCTTGCGACACTCGGGATGAGTCGCTTCGTTCCCTATCTCTAGGCTCTTCGGGCCATTATGTGCCTACCGTTCTATTCTATGCAGGCGACTTTGATGGTTTGTTCCACCAATATAAAATACGCTTTCAGTTTTTCCCGAATTTTCCAATTTCTCGAGAAACTTTTCTAATTTTTTTTTAACTAAAAACTATATTCAAACTATTACGAACATTTAAAAAATAATAGCCAAATCGGCGAGTAGTTTCTGAGTTCTAATACTTCAGACAGACACATAAATTTGTACATAAAATAATTTAAAATAATAATATACTGATTTTGGGTGTTTATAATAATAATGTTACTGTAAACACCCAAAATCAGTAAAAACCCGTTTTTACAAGTAAATCGCGCAGTATCTAAGAGCACCGGAAACATTGTGCTTTTGCTATTAAGAACCCGTTTGTACTTAGGCAGTTAGGTAAATTCCAAGTAAAATTATTGCATCGGCTTTTTACTGCACTTTTCAGTTAAAATCCGTTCTTACTAAAAGGATATCAGTAAAGTGACGAAAGTAAGTAGCGTCAGTTAAATTTGTTTCTTAATAAACTCAATAAAGTTGTCAAAGCAAACCTTATAAGTGTATCTCTTATCATTTGCAAAACACATAAATGTAGATATTCGTATCTAAAATAAGATACCAACATTCCTATTTATTGCCAACATTTCATTTTTAAATAATATAAATAAAAAATAATATGCCTTATTGTAATATTGTAACACGCTATTTGATTCAGTAAGTATGAATACCTACGGAATAAAAAAGTACCGGTGTTCTACTGATAAGCCACAGGTCTTGGCTTTTTTGATTTTTATTTAAATTATTTAGTAAAGAAGATACTTAACATAAATGATTTCAAATTTTCTTAAATTGCTTGACTTATAAGTATTGCCTTTTTTCTATCACAGATAAAAAAGACAAGAAAAGCTTGCTTCGTGAGATACATGAACTGCGAGAAGGTATGTTAATAGTATTGGAATATAGATATATGTCACATCCACTTCGTGTAATTGCACGTTTCATAAGGGGTATATCCACTTTAATTGGTTGTTAAGGATATTTTTACCTTAGAGAATAATTAATGTATCAATAAAAAAAGAATTCTACGTAATAATGATTCAGTATTTGGATAAAATGAGCATAGCATTAGGATTAATGATATTATTACTTGTATAATTGTTATAAGTCAGAGATGAAAATAAAGATCAATGGATCTAATAGCGATTATTAATTTCTAACGTGTATTTACGATTCGATGCAATTGATTATAGTCAGATATTTCCAAAGTCTGTATTTGAATGAGTGCGGTAATACAAAACTCAGACGTAGTTTTGTAAGTGTTGAGAAAAGCGCCGTTGAATTTATTAGTGACAAACATTGACCTGTCTATGTTATACACACTAGGGGTCGAAAAGCTGGCATTCAAGCCACTGAGCCACCAAGTCGTTAACTGATTATAAAAACATATTGAACTGGCCTCATTTAAAAGAATTGACTATTTTATTATCATTTTTTTGTATAATCATAGTAGATCCGATTTGGATCTGTTTTACAAAGTGGATGTACCTACTTACACTCTATGAGGCTTACCACATTAAGTGGATGCGACATTCATACATAAAAATACGTACTTATTTATTGCATGTCGGCAACAATGGCTTTGGCTTTTTATTAACCGATAGATACTTGCTAATTAACGCTAAGTACTTTTGAAGGACCACCTCATAAAACGTTGTCAACAAAATTGGGTTGTTGTAAAATGTTCATTGGATTTTAATCGTTAAGTAAAAGTATTATAATACCCTATAAAAATACCGTCAACTTTTCACTTTTTTGTTGTTTTTTTTTTTAATATTCGGAAACTAAAACTTATTAATGTGTAAACGTTTATACACCCGGGGTGGTGTGAATTTGGATTTGGTTGATTTGTCAGTGGCGCTTCTATCCATAACGCTCGTCGTAACTTTACGAGCTTTTACGGTGATGCTATGCGCCTGGACGGGGTATTCAATTGGTATTCAATATATTGGTATTCAATTACCTACTATATTTATTACTACATTTATTATTTTAATACGGTTGTGAGCTGCGGTTTAATTGTGAAAAAGGAGGTTGATATTTTTTACTTAATAACTGACATTTATTAACTAGAAACAAAATAAATGAACTATCTAAACTGTATTGTGTTTTTCATCTTATTTATCACAAATAAATTATAAAGAAAATAATAAATCAATAAAAAAACAATCCTATTATATACACAGACGAAAGCTGATGCCTAGCGTGAGTAGCCGGCCATTTTTTCAAATAAAATCGTAAATTAACTAAAAAGAAAAAACAACTTTGGGATTTGTCAAGGTGAAGTATTTGCAGTGGCTTTTGTGAGTGAGTTAGTAGCAACTTACTACTTTTTTATCTACAGCCGTTATCGAAATACGCTTCTGAATTATTGTGCAGCCATATGGAAATCTAGTACTAGTACTGAGGGTCCTCAATCGTGTTTGAGATTCATTTTAAAATTATGATCAAGTAGGTATCTCCACTTCTCTTTTTAACGTGTGTTGAAGTTCGCTCTAGTATCGAGTGACCATTTAAAAATGTTGACGTAAAATTTGCTAGGCGATACAAAACCATCGACTAACTGAATCTACAACCACAGAATACAAATAATAGTTGCTACAAACCGATTAGAATTGTTTTGTTATCATTCCGTTTACCCAAAGCATAGACACAAAACGGTCATTTTGGATATGAACGGAACGATCAGTTTAACTCGAGACTCCGAACGCTACGATACTCGTTTTGGTCTCAAACGATAGACCTCAATTAGATCGTTGCATTACAGGTGCAAACAAAAAGTTTAACTAGTTGTCCAACCAAACTCAAACGGCGGAAAGAACACTTCAATTATACAGTTATACAGTTGTTATTGTATCAGCAAGTCATGAGACCAGGACGTGCGCCAAGGATGGTTTTGTGAACTTCACAAACGACGTTGGATTGGAAACAGCCTCTAGCGTTCATTTCCATCAGTCTAATCGTGAAATATTCTCAAGATATTCGGAATTTTAAGAACCTTCCAGACCCAGGTCCCCTCACCAGCATTCTAAGCGTGCATAATTTGTCTATGTCCGTATTGGGGAACTATCAAATAATCTAAATAATGTTTAGTTGGATCGGGATTTCGGGGTTCGGGAGTATGGAAACGCCTCTGGCAAATGCAAACAAAGAAGGCAAAGAAGGTACAATATAAAAATCAGTAGAACTCAACAGAATATCAGCAGAGTCTAGTATGCAGTGCAGAGAACTGTCGGATGTCGCTATGGGCGTGCAATAGTAGGACATCTTCCATACGTAATTTCTTTACACTAACTGGTAGTTTCGAGATAAGCATCATAGTAGTGTCATCAGAAAAATCTGTACAAAATAGGTCGCTTTACACCCTATATCTTATGTATTATTATGTATTTATTTATCCACAATACGCACATATATACATAACACTAAAAAAAAAACTTTCCTTTTTTTAAAAATAAATTTCAAGTTTTAAATATAATTAGCTATAGAAAAGAGGTACAGGTATATTGGATTATAATCACTTCACTAGGCGAATGCCATTTATCGAAGTGATAAATATTCGATGTACTTAATATTTTATTTGGAGGTACTCTAGTATATACATATATACACATATTGTAAAATTGTATTGCTTAAATACCGTATTTATATAAACATATTCATATACATATAAATATATATATATACATCTATATTTATCTAATTCAAGGGTTTCACTGATTTTCAAGCATTCACGAGTCAATACATAATTATATACCTGACTTGTGAATGCGGCTCACTGGACTAGTGAATATTAGCGATAATTTGAAGTTCGCTGTAATTTTCCTCTATTTTTTACCGAAAGCTTAATTTGTGACATTTTTATAATTTTAGTTCTCTGCTTTCAGAGGTTTAAATACGGTATTTAACGGTATTTTGGATACAAAAAAAAATATAAAGCTGTAGATATTTGGAGATTTTTATATATCGCCTAAGTTTTGTCTAAAATAATTTCTCGCGAGCGGATTTGAGGGCGCCGTCGGTTCAAGACAATTCGTGCCTGCGGCATTCGGGATAGACCGCTTCACTCCTCATCTCTAGGCACTTCAGGCCATTACGTGCCTGCCGTCCTATTCTTTGCACATGGCTTTGACTGATTGTTCCGTCGATGTAGAACTGTTCCAGTTTTTCGCGAATTTTATATTTTTCGGGAAAGTTTCTAATTTTTCTTTTCCTAAAATCATCTTCAAACTATTGTGGTCATTTAAAAAAAAGCAGCCAAATCGGCCAAGTAATTTCTAAGTATAATCGGCTAAGTATAATCGGCCAAGTATTTATAATGCATCAGAGAGACACTTTCATATTTGTATATATTATTTATCGATGTAGATGTTTTCGGAGATAAGCAACATAGCAGCATAACTGTACGACGTAGTACCCGAGGGAGAAAGGGCTCGATACCAATCAGTTGTGTCCAAATCACTAATTTGTCGCACAAGAAAATAATATAACTTAAAAAGGAATTCTGCATTCTGTATACCAAAAAAAAACTCTAAAACATGAAAATATTTTGAAGGAAAACATTAACTCAACATTAAATTTAAAAAAAACATAAGATTAATGCCAGCTACAAAGGAACAATAGCAGGTGACCAATTGGCAGAAGAATTGACAGGTGTTATTATATCATTTATTGTTGTAACTTTTTATTGTACCATAATGAATAAATAAATAAATAAAAATAGTTAATGACATTTAGAAATAAATATACATATTGTTATTACTATTATAAATATATATATCAAAACAATGGACCTGTAAACGTACGCATTCTTGATTCACGTAGCCTTTTTTCCCCGTAACTATTTCGTTAAATATATAATTGTACCGGTAGGTACTTTCAACTGGGTTGCCCTTATTATTGATTAATAATTGGAATGCATCTGTCTAAAAACTTACTTTAATATAGTAAATTATTATGCTTAACTTTTCGGCTACAGCTAATATTTTATTATTTATTAAAAGTGTTCAAGCATGATAGACAAGACGGTTAAAAAAACGTTGTAAAAACTGTATCGCAACTACCAAGCTATTTATTGTGATTGTGAGATTTTGGCTTCAATTTAAGTGTGTAAACGCGATGGATAAGGTAAGTTTTATTGCCCTGCTTTTAACATGATTATTTATAATTTTACTATGTAAATATCAATTAAATTTATTAATGAATATAATAATCTTCGCTTAAAGCTTAACTAGCATAATAAATAACTAATTATTTTAGAAATTGTAATTATACCTATAACAAGCATGTAAACAATCTACACTTTACAGAAATAACTTCATGCAAATACTGTCGTACTTTCACAGATGAAACCATAAATAAGTCAAAAGAACACACTCATAGCAGAGATATACGAGTAACAAATGGAATGGACTCATCAGAAAAAATAACTACAAAATTCGTAAAAGTTTTGGATGAAGAAATATCACAAGCGGTAATTAACAAGACAAATAGACCTACATTTCATGAAAATCATGATTTGGTAGAGGAAGAACAACCGTTTAAAGCTGATGAAATAACTGCAGTAAAAATGTTTCCTGTTGAAACACCCCAACAGATAATAGAAACTACTTCGACGGCACAGGTAGCAGAAATTGGAGCCAGCCGTAGGGCAACAGATATCAAAGCCTACCTTAACTACGAAACCCATAATCCACTTCAGTTAGACTTGGTCAACGTTCACGAAAAAGAACTGACAACTGCAACTCCAGAACAAGTTTCAGTTAATGCATCTGAAAGTGTAATTCCAAAAGAAAGGCTTCAAGCATCAGAAACAGAAATGTCATGTGAAATAAATACATCAGAAATTGATTCGAATCCCCGTGAAGTTATTCCAAAAGATATATTGCAATCAAATCAAAGCATACTAACTCAAGAAATTCACCATTATAAGAGCACACAATCTTTATCACCAAGCAAGTATGATTTAATGACAGCCGAGCCCATATTCCTATTAAAAGAAGCTACCAATGTGACGGAATATTTGACGAATGTTCATGATAAACCAATTTTAATGCACAAAATACCTACAGCTGCGGAAGCAAATATAAATGTTACATCTCATAATCCTTTATCTGTCACAGAAATTCAAGAAGAATTAAAAACGACACGAATGGAAACCGAAGCAACGAAGAAAATGACAACACCAAAAATAACATTGTTGCTAAAAGAGCCTCTGGAAATATGTGAAGTATTTACAGAAAATAAATCGACTAAATATTACCCTGAATTAATAGTACCAACAGAAACTGCAATTAGAAACGTATCATCCGTGAATTCTATTATCACTGAATATGTTGATGTTCCAGAATCAGAAGGTCAACTTCTTATAGAAAAAAATCCTAAGGTTCAAGAAGCTAATTTGGGTATTCCACTAGATGAAAGTGTTCAGATTACCTATCAAGATATCCACGAAAGAGCAGAAAAGATTAATGAATATTTGCAACCAAATCAAGTAAACGCTCAGGAGGAATACACAGTTCTTAAAAGTATAATAAGCAATTTAAATAAGTCTCATATCAGAGAAAATGTTCTCACACTTCCTGAACACACAAAAAACCAGGCAAATGTTGACTTAATATTGCACAAACATAGAGTCAATACTGAAACGAATATTTCAGAATCAGAGAGTGGATACTCATTAACTAATCCGGATAGCTACAATGCTGACATAGTATTTAGTCTTATTGATGTAAACGATACGTCGGAGCTAATGGTACAAGATTCCGAAAAAGAATTACAGCCTAAAAGAACTGAAAATCCAATTACGGCCAAAATGAACATACTGGCTTGCGAGTCATTATCTACTATAGATAATCAATCAATAATTTTTGCAAAAGATATAAATACGCCCTACAACTATAAACTAGAAAATGCTATTGATGTAGTGGCAACACTTGAAGCTAAACAAATATCTACTGTCATAGTAAGAGACCACGATGAAGCGACTGAATATTGTAAAAATAAAGAAGAACATGCAAAAGCAGAATATAAACCAAATGAAAGTCTCAATATCCATATTAGTGATACCGTTGAAAAAGAAGGCTCTCTAAATCTTTCCCCATTACCGCCAAGTATAACGGGAAAAGTAGCACCAGCGCATGCCTTAAAAGCCCTTACAGTGGAAGAGATAAATACAGACATTTGTCCAGATGCTTTAAAAAATTACCGATTTAATTCTGACAAGGCAACAATAAAGTCCAAAATATTTAATGAGCTCGTCATAAAGGAAACTTTAGCAAACGAGAACACAGAAATATACAGTCAACAAAATACACTTCCATATGCAAAATCTGCTATTGAGTTTGTTGAAACTCCGACAGGACTAAGCGTGACAGAAGTTATTATTAATCAGAATGAAGAAGAACTTAAGACACAAGTTCCAGAACACAGAAGAGCAACTTCTGAGCTAGATACAGATCGAAAAATAGCTACTAAGACTGAAATTACTACCACTCAATCAACCTCTGAAATTTCTGACGTAAATAAAATATTCGACACAGCTGCAGTGAAACATGTTATTTGCAAACCAATTACAATAATAGAAAATGAACTATATGAAAAGGACGAAACTCTTGGAACAAATATTTCACCTGAAAATCATTTTGTACATCCTAGTATAATAGAATCAGAAAATAAGTTACTTGTTTCTGAAATAATAACTCAAAGTGATGTTAAACCTTACGAACAGGAGCTTACAAAATTATGTCAAATAACACCACAATATGTAATTGGACAAACTGTTGCTCTTTCAAGTGAAATCCTTGCAGATACTGGAGAAACTGAGTTTGTTGTAGATAAAGTAAATAAAATGAATGCTATTGCCACCAATGATTTTAATTCTGAAATTCAAGTAACTTGTCACCAATTACCAGAAACAGAAGTTTCATTGGAAATAGAAAATATTCCAATCGAAAAGAAATTACTTGTTGATATTGTTTTTGATAAAAGCATTATAGTTGAATCAGTTGTTGCTAATAATTCAATAGGTGAGTTAGAAACATCTTATAAACCAATAGATAAAAAAGCTTCTGCAAATATTGAACAAAGCTTAGCTGTTCTAGGGCGAGATGTATTACCTATACATGAATTAGGCCAAGTGGAGGAATATAGCGCATTAAATAAAAATGCTGTAATTAAAGACAATGATAGTTTATGTGTAGCAATAACCGAGGAAGAATCCCTAAACGAAAATATCACTTGTAATGAAACTGAAAAATTACCCCGAACTGAAAATACTGTCACCGAGTATGAAGAATATTACGGAGTCTCTGTATCAGAAGTTACAGCAAATACTACTGAGCAAGCGCTAGCAGATAACAATTTAGTAATCGGATCAAATGCTATTTTTGCATTAACGCCTAAGGGATCGGTTGCAATAATGACGGAAACTATACCAGCTTCGAGCACAGGAAAACTTAAAATTAAGAAAAATACAACAGTGCATATTCAGCCATCTCATATTTGCGCAAAGGGACTTCAAGAAATTGAACTTATTACTGGGGAAAAAGAAAATGCTCTGGAAAAAATAAATATTCCAGAATCAAAAACTGCCTCTGCGGAATTTATTACACAAAATGAGCATACAAGTGAAGTTGTAGTATCAGGTGAAACGGAAGACAGCCTTTTGACATTACTCGAACAAGAGTTCAAAGCTAAACCTAGCGTAGTACCATACGAGCGATATATAGACCAAGAGATAATAAGTCTAGATGCACCATCCAAGTTTGAGAATTTTTATATGAATACAGATCATGCAAAAGTAGAACATGTCCTACACTCGGCAATTACAAGTACAGAACATACAAATTTAGGTATCCAAGACGACTTTGCTATTAAAAAAGTACAACTACAAGATATACAAATTGCGATACAGCCTATTATCGCTCCAAGTATTTCAGAAACTCAAATTAATGAATCCGAAGAACAAATGGAAAAATTATATCTACAACCAAAGTATGCTAGCGGGGGAATGGTAGACCAACAAGTAGCTCAAAGAACGGAAGTGTTACCAATGGGTACAACAGAAAATCTTAAAGAGATTCAGTTACCAAATCTTCAGCAAACTATGATAAAACATATTACTCATGATGCTTTAATACAAACAAGAATGGAAGCCATTGAATCAGAAACTATACTACAAACACAAGGAATACATTACTCTCATCCTACATTAGAATTTGAATTAGAAAAATGTATTGATGTGTCAGAGGTATTCAGTGAAGGTAATAATTTGGCAAATCCTTTGACCTATGTACAAACTAAAGAAGGGAAGGCAACGGAACACGTTACTAATACTCCATTAAAAGTAGCTGAGGGGTCTGAAATTATGACAGTAAGCGAAATAAATAATTTAGTAGAAGATCAGTCCTCAAAACAGTTTGCACAAAGTACACCTATTCCATTTAGTCATTATTTATCCTGCGAGGAACTATTACTTAGAGAAAATGAAGAAATAATGAGTGAAAAAATACCCAAGAACGATAAAGCATCAATTGCTGTTCAGTCTCAAATAGGAGTGGTTGTAGCTTCAACTGAACCATCTGAATTTGAGGAGACGTATTTGGAACAAGCTCGCATCGAAGCAGTTAAAGCAAAATCCTCCGTTATTCCACAAAATAACTTACAAATGACAGAAATATATACAGAATCTAAGCCAACCGAGTTACCGATATCAAAGATTCCAAAAATGTGTGCAACTATTAAACAAAATACACATGATTGCTTGCAACAAGAGGTATTATTAACTTCAGAAAAAGAACAAGCACTACTCTCTCAAGAGGTGCCGGCTTCAAAAAAAGCATTCATTAATTTAAAATCAATAAAAAGTGTAGAGGTTACAACATGTGATACAAGTGATAAAGAAGGAAAATTAGAAGTCTTTGCTCCAACTGCATATGAAGCCGTTAGTAATATTGATATTAACAAAAAAGCAGCCTTGCACAGTGAAGTTCTGACCGAAGATGATTTAAAATTCACTACATCATTGAACGCGGAACAACTGTATGCGTCAGTTTCAGAACAGGCTAAATTACCACTAACAGTTACTAGCAGCCAACCTCATGAAAGTGAATCATATTTTTCGGATAAATTTCTGCCCTCTCCAAATAATGCTAACATTGTTATTGCAACCAACGATAGCACCATAGTAAACGAAATTGCTAGTAATATAAAAGAAGAAACCATAAAAGATTTTATGAAACCAGGAGAAATAAAAGCTAATCTGACAACAGAAAATCTAGAAGCTTTACAACAAAAAATTACACACGTATTTGAAGATGTTCAAAAAATAACTAAATCGGAAGACGATTCTCGAGTTATCGTTGAAGGCATTGAAAATTTGCATACATCATTATTAGAACAAGAAACCTTCATTGGGGAAAAAGAATCAACGCTAAATACTCTCAAAGAACCTCTAAAAACAAATGCATCGGTATCTGTAGAATACAATAAACAAATAAACGTATTGGAAGTCTCTACAGAGACTAATGAACTATGCGATTTATTACCGCATTCTGAAACAATTGCAGTAGCTAATCAAACTATTTTATCTAAACCACTTCCAGCAAAAACAGAAATTGAAACGCAATGGTGTTTAGGAAATATTATAAAGATAGATAATACCGTAAAAGCATCAGTAACACAACCCGAACTATCGAGTCTACAGCAAATAATACCATATACAATAGAATCCATAGAATCAACACTATTGCCTGATTCCAGACAATGTCAAACGGCAAATATTAAGCTGGATATTCTAAATAGTTTAGAAATACAGCAAAATCTATTAACTGAAAACGAAGAATGTAGGACATCACAAACAGATCGCCACGCAATAGCAAAAAGTAAAATTATAACAGCAAAAGCAATAACCCAAGAAGATGTACAATGTAATGATACTTTAGGTAAAATACCACCCGAAATGACATCTTACGAAAACGCTAAAGAAAATATGCTATTCAACAAAAGTATACAGATGACAGAAAATACTGTTAACGATAGTGAAATATCCTCGGAAAATTCCGTGTATAAAAATATTACTAATGCAAGTGAAATCATAGATGCGCATAAAGAAATACAAGTAACCGAAACAAAGTCAGAGGTAAAAGAAGCTGAGATTATAATAAAGGAACCTTGGTCCGCAAAAGCCAAGGAAATTATTGATTATAATATAGGCCTAACTCATGAAGAAATAAATCCAGAAGACGTTTTAAAGACAGAAAAAGATTATTTTCCCACAAAAACAACCGCCAAATTAAAAACAATAGAAGAAAAATCAGTACAAACATTTGAGCATTTTGTCTATGAGAGCGAACTTCAAGATAATCAAAAAGATGATTTAAAAACTTTAGCGAGTGTTTCAATACTTGAAAAATTGCCAATAATGATGACAGATGTCAATACTCAAGAAAAAGAAAAGGAGTTTCATCGACAAAAGGATACCATAAAGCAAAATACAATACAAAGTATTGTTCCGATTTTAGTAGCACAAAAATTAGAAATTATGCCACAAATTGAGAATCCAAATATATCACCAATCTCTAAAGCGCAAACTGAAAAAGGAGAAGTTTCCTACATTAGGGCTTACCCAAATGAGCAAAATCAAACAACCATACTGGAAACAACAGAGAAACTACATATAATAGAATCCGTTCCTATAAAACCGAAACAAATATTTACACCATATCAAAATATAACAATTGAAGAAACCTTCTTAAATGAATCTGAAAATGCTTTTATAAATAAAGAAACCAAAAATATACAAGCTAAACAAATCATTGATGGGGCGGCTAGAGGAATTGATATTCAAAGACCAGATGTCAGAGAAAATGAAGGCGATTTAAATATTACTCAAAAGCATCAACAAGTTAAAGGTAAAATATGCAAAGAAGACTTAATTTTTACAGAAATCATATCAAACGAAGATATTACTCGAGAAGAAGTACAGCCAGAAGAATTTTATTCAAAAAAACCTATTATAACTCAAAAAGGTAAGTATGAACAACAAACACAAACATCAGACAAAAAAGAACATAACATTGAAGACTATGAACACAAACACAAAAAACTAACATCAAACATTACACCACAAGAACAAACATTAAATTACGAAATGGATATATCAAAACACTATGATGACAAACCACAAAAAGAAACGATACTAACAGAGCTTCCTGAACAAACTACTATTACAAAATTTGTCGACAAAAACGGCCACGTACAAGAGACACAATTAAAAAAACGTATTATTAAAAAGATATTGCGTAATAAACAAGAAGTTACGGAAATAATAAGCATTAAAAATAATGACAATATACCATTAACAACTATAAATGTAAAAATTACAGACATACCACAAAACAACTTATTAAAAGATGAAAAACAAAGTATATATACAGAAGTTTTAATAACAGAACATGTCACCAAAGAGGGACGTGTGCAAATGACAAAAACCAAAAAGCAGGTTATAAAGAAAAAGATTGACGACAAAGAAGAAGTCACACAAATCGTCACCCTACAAACGGACGACGAAGCGCCAGTTACCACTGTGTCAGTAGAACTGGTTGATATACCCGAAGACAGCCTTCGGCCAGAAGAGGTCAAGGAATTGCCGACCGAAGTCACCGTCACTGAGGAGAAAAATCTTGAAGGTAAACCGGTCAAAAAGACGACTAAAAAGCGGGTGATCAAACGGAGAAAGGGCTCGGTCGAAGAAGTCACTGAAATAGTCACCACGCAGAAAGGCGACGACCAACCGGAAACGACGGTCGTAACAGAGGTTCACGAACTACCAGAAACAGTCGACGATTACGAACAAACTATTCCTACGATCGAAGAGGCCACTGTCATTGAGGAGCTTCCTGAACAAGTCACCGTCACAGAGGTAGTCACCAAAGAGGGGCGTGTGCAAAAGACCAAAACGAAGAAGCGCGTTATTAAAAAGAAAATTGACGACAAAGAAGAAGTCACACAAATCGTCACCCTACAAACGGACGACGAAGCGCCAGTTACCACTGTGTCAGTAGAACTGGTTGATATACCCGAAAACAGCCTTCGGCCAGAAGAGGTCAAGGAATTGCCGACCGAAGTCACCGTCACTGAGGAGAAAACTCTTGAAGGTAAACCGGTCAAAAAGACGACTAAAAAGCGGGTGATCAAACGGAGAAAGGGCCCGGTCGAAGAAGTCACTGAAATAGTCACCACGCAGAAAGGCGACGAGCAACCGGAAACGACGGTAGTAACAGAGGTTCACGAACTACCAGAAACAGTCGACGATTACGAACAAACTATTCCTACGATCGAGGAGGCCACTGTCATTGAGGAGCTTCCTGAACAAGTCACCGTCACAGAGGTAGTCACCAAAGAGGGGCGTGTGCAAAAGACCAAAACGAAGAAGCGCGTTATTAAAAAGAAAATTGACGACAAAGAAGAAGTCACACAAATCGTCACCCTACAAACGGACGACGAAGCGCCAGTTACCACTGTGTCAGTAGAACTGGTTGATATACCCGAAGACAGCCTTCGGCCAGAAGAGGTCAAGGAATTGCCGACCGAAGTCACCGTCACTGAGGAGAAAACTCTTGAAGGTAAACCGGTCAAAAAGACGACTAAAAAGCGGGTGATCAAACGGAGAAAGGGCCCGGTCGAAGAAGTCACTGAAATAGTCACCACGCAGAAAGGCGACGAGCAACCGGAAACGACGTTCGTAACAGAGGTTCACGAACTACCAGAAACAGTCGACGATTACGAACAAACTATTCCTACGATCGAAGAGGCCACCGTCATTGAGGAGCTTCCTGAACAAGTCACCGTCACAGAGGTAGTCACCAAAGAGGGGCGTGTGCAAACAACCAAAACGAAGAAGCGCGTTATTAAAAAGAAAATTGACGACAAAGAAGAAGTCACACAAATCGTCACCCTACAAACGGACGACGAAGCGCCAGTTACCACTGTGTCAGTAGAACTGGTTGATATACCCGAAGACAGCCTTCGGCCAGAAGAGGTCAAGGAATTGCCGACCGAAGTCACCGTCACTGAGGAGAAAACTCTTGAAGGTAAACCGGTCAAAAAGACGACTAAAAAGCGGGTGATCAAACGGAGAAAGGGCCCGGTCGAAGAAGTCACTGAAATAGTCACCACGCAGAAAGGCGACGAGCAACCGGAAACGACGGTCGTAACAGAGGTTCACGAACTACCAGAAACAGCCGACGATTACGAACAAACTACTCCTACGATCGAAGAGGCCACTGTCATTGAGGAGCTTCCTGAACAAGTCACCGTCACAGAGGTAGTCACCAAAGAGGGGCGTGTGCAAAAGACCAAAACAAAGAAGCGCGTTATTAAAAAGAAAATTGACGACAAAGAAGAAGTCACACAAATCGTCACCCTACAAACGGACGACGAAGCGCCAGTTACCACTGTGTCAGTAGAACTGGTTGATATACCCGAAGACAGCCTTCGGCCAGAAGAGGTCAAGGAATTGCCGACCGAAGTCACCGTCACTGAGGAGAAAACTCTTGAAGGTAAACCGGTCAAAAAGACGACTAAAAAGCGGGTGATCAAACGGAGAAAGGGCGCGGTCGAAGAAGTCACTGAAATAGTCACCACGCAGAAAGGCGACGAGCAACCGGAAACGACGGTCGTAACAGAGGTTCACGAACTACCAGAAACAGTCGACGATTACGAACAAACTATTCCTACGATCGAAGAGGCCACTGTCATTGAGGAGCTTCCTGAACAAGTCACCGTCACAGAGGTAGTCACCAAAGAGGGGCGTGTGCAAAAGACCAAAACGAAGAAGCGCGTTATTAAAAAGAAAATTGACGACAAAGAAGAAGTCACACAAATCGTCACCCTACAAACGGACGACGAAGCGCCAGTTACCACTGTGTCAGTAGAACTGGTTGATATACCCGAAGACAGCCTTCGGCCAGAAGAGGTCAAGGAATTGCCGACCGAAGTCACCGTCACTGAGGAGAAAACTCTTGAAGGTAAACCGGTCAAAAAGACGACTAAAAAGCGGGTGATCAAACGGAGAAAGGGCCCGGTCGAAGAAGTCACTGAAATAGTCACCACGCAGAAAGGCGACGAGCAACCGGAAACGACGGTAGTAACAGAGGTTCACGAACTACCAGAAACAGTCGACGATTACGAACAAACTATTCCTACGATCGAGGAGGCCACTGTCATTGAGGAGCTTCCTGAACAAGTCACCGTCACAGAGGTAGTCACCAAAGAGGGGCGTGTGCAAAAGACCAAAACGAAGAAGCGCGTTATTAAAAAGAAAATTGACGACAAAGAAGAAGTCACACAAATCGTCACCCTACAAACGGACGACGAAGCGCCAGTTACCACTGTGTCAGTAGAACTGGTTGATATACCCGAAGACAGCCTTCGGCCAGAAGAGGTCAAGGAATTGCCGACCGAAGTCACCGTCACTGAGGAGAAAACTCTTGAAGGTAAACCGGTCAAAAAGACGACTAAAAAGCGGGTGATCAAACGGAGAAAGGGCCCGGTCGAAGAAGTCACTGAAATAGTCACCACGCAGAAAGGCGACGAGCAACCGGAAACGACGGTCGTAACAGAGGTTCACGAACTACCAGAAACAGTCGACGATTACGAACAAACTATTCCTACGATCGAAGAGGCCACCGTCATTGAGGAGCTTCCTGAACAAGTCACCGTCACAGAGGTAGTCACCAAAGAGGGGCGTGTGCAAAAGACCAAAACGAAGAAGCGCGTTATTAAAAAGAAAATTGACGACAAAGAAGAAGTCACACAAATCGTCACCCTACAAACGGACGACGAAGCGCCAGTTACCACTGTGTCAGTAGAACTGGTTGATATACCCGAAGACAGCCTTCGGCCAGAAGAGGTCAAGGAATTGCCGACCGAAGTCACCGTCACTGAGGAGAAAACTCTTGAAGGTAAACCGGTCAAAAAGACGACTAAAAAGCGGGTGATCAAACGGAGAAAGGGCCCGGTCGAAGAAGTCACTGAAATAGTCACCACGCAGAAAGGCGACGAGCAACCGGAAACGACGGTCGTAACAGAGGTTCACGAACTACCAGAAACAGTCGACGATTACGAACAAACTATTCCTACGATCGAAGAGGCCACTGTCATTGAGGAGCTTCCTGAACAAGTCACCGTCACAGAGGTAGTCACCAAAGAGGGGCGTGTGCAAAAGACCAAAACGAAGAAGCGCGTTATTAAAAAGAAAATTGACGACAAAGAAGAAGTCACACAAATCGTCACCCTACAAACGGACGACGAAGCGCCAGTTACCACTGTGTCAGTAGAACTGGTTGATATACCCGAAGACAGCCTTCGGCCAGAAGAGGTCAAGGAATTGCCGACCGAAGTCACCGTCACTGAGGAGAAAACTCTTGAAGGTAAACCGGTCAAAAAGACGACTAAAAAGCGGGTGATCAAACGGAGAAAGGGCCCGGTCGAAGAAGTCACTGAAATAGTCACCACGCAGAAAGGCGACGAGCAACCGGAAACGACGGTCGTAACAGAGGTTCACGAACTACCAGAAACAGTCGACGATTACGAACAAACTATTCCTACGATCGAAGAGGCCACTGTCATTGAGGAGCTTCCTGAACAAGTCACCGTCACAGAGGTAGTCACCAAAGAGGGGCGTGTGCAAAAGACCAAAACGAAGAAGCGCGTTATTAAAAAGAAAATTGACGACAAAGAAGAAGTCACACAAATCGTCACCCTACAAACGGACGACGAAGCGCCAGTTACCACTGTGTCAGTAGAACTGGTTGATATACCCGAAGACAGCCTTCGGCCAGAAGAGGTCAAGGAATTGCCGACCGAAGTCACCGTCACTGAGGAGAAAACTCTTGAAGGTAAACCGGTCAAAAAGACGACTAAAAAGCGGGTGATCAAACGGAGAAAGGGCCCGGTCGAAGAAGTCACTGAAATAGTCACCACGCAGAAAGGCGACGAGCAACCGGAAACGACGGTCGTAACAGAGGTTCACGAACTACCAGAAACAGTCGACGATTACGAACAAACTATTCCTACGATCGAGGAGGCCACTGTCATTGAGGAGCTTCCTGAACAAGTCACCGTCACAGAGGTAGTCACCAAAGAGGGGCGTGTGCAAAAGACCAAAACGAAGAAGCGCGTTATTAAAAAGAAAATTGACGACAAAGAAGAAGTCACACAAATCGTCACCCTACAAACGGACGACGAAGCGCCAGTTACCACTGTGTCAGTAGAACTGGTTGATATACCCGAAGACAGCCTTCGGCCAGAAGAGGTCAAGGAATTGCCGACCGAAGTCACCGTCACTGAGGAGAAAACTCTTGAAGGTAAACCGGTCAAAAAGACGACTAAAAAGCGGGTGATCAAACGGAGAAAGGGCCCGGTCGAAGAAGTCACTGAAATAGTCACCACGCAGAAAGGCGACGAGCAACCGGAAACGACGGTCGTAACAGAGGTTCACGAACTACCAGAAACAGTCGACGATTACGAACAAACTATTCCTACGATCGAAGAGGCCACTGTCATTGAGGAGCTTCCTGAACAAGTCACCGTCACAGAGGTAGTCACCAAAGAGGGGCGTGTGCAAAAGACCAAAACGAAGAAGCGCGTTATTAAAAAGAAAATTGACGACAAAGAAGAAGTCACACAAATCGTCACCCTACAAACGGACGACGAAGCGCCAGTTACCACTGTGTCAGTAGAACTGGTTGATATACCCGAAGACAGCCTTCGGCCAGAAGAGGTCAAGGAATTGCCGACCGAAGTCACCGTCACTGAGGAGAAAACTCTTGAAGGTAAACCGGTCAAAAAGACGACTAAAAAGCGGGTGATCAAACGGAGAAAGGGCCCGGTCGAAGAAGTCACTGAAATAGTCACCACGCAGAAAGGCGACGAGCAACCGGAAACGACGGTCGTAACAGAGGTTCACGAACTACCAGAAACAGTCGACGATTACGAACAAACTATTCCTACGATCGAAGAGGCCACTGTCATTGAGGAGCTTCCTGAACAAGTCACCGTCACAGAGGTAGTCACCAAAGAGGGGCGTGTGCAAAAGACCAAAACGAAGAAGCGCGTTATTAAAAAGAAAATTGACGACAAAGAAGAAGTCACACAAATCGTCACCCTACAAACGGACGACGAAGCGCCAGTTACCACTGTGTCAGTAGAACTGGTTGATATACCCGAAGACAGCCTTCGGCCAGAAGAGGTCAAGGAATTGCCGACCGAAGTCACCGTCACTGAGGAGAAAACTCTTGAAGGTAAACCGGTCAAAAAGACGACTAAAAAGCGGGTGATCAAACGGAGAAAGGGCCCGGTCGAAGAAGTCACTGAAATAGTCACCACGCAGAAAGGCGACGAGCAACCGGAAACGACGGTCGTAACAGAGGTTCACGAACTACCAGAAACAGTCGACGATTACGAACAAACTATTCCTACGATCGAAGAGGCCACCGTCATTGAGGAGCTTCCTGAACAAGTCACCGTCACAGAGGTAGTCACCAAAGAGGGGCGTGTGCAAAAGACCAAAACGAAGAAGCGCGTTATTAAAAAGAAAATTGACGACAAAGAAGAAGTCACACAAATCGTCACCCTACAAACGGACGACGAAGCGCCAGTTACCACTGTGTCAGTAGAACTGGTTGATATACCCGAAGACAGCCTTCGGCCAGAAGAGGTCAAGGAATTGCCGACCGAAGTCACCGTCACTGAGGAGAAAACTCTTGAAGGTAAACCGGTCAAAAAGACGACTAAAAAGCGGGTGATCAAACGGAGAAAGGGCCCGGTCGAAGAAGTCACTGAAATAGTCACCACGCAGAAAGGCGACGAGCAACCGGAAACGACGGTCGTAACAGAGGTTCACGAACTACCAGAAACAGTCGACGATTACGAACAAACTATTCCTACGATCGAAGAGGCCACTGTCATTGAGGAGCTTCCTGAACAAGTCACCGTCACAGAGGTAGTCACCAAAGAGGGGCGTGTGCAAAAGACCAAAACGAAGAAGCGCGTTATTAAAAAGAAAATTGACGACAAAGAAGAAGTCACACAAATCGTCACCCTACAAACGGACGACGAAGCGCCAGTTACCACTGTGTCAGTAGAACTGGTTGATATACCCGAAGACAGCCTTCGGCCAGAAGAGGTCAAGGAATTGCCGACCGAAGTCACCGTCACTGAGGAGAAAACTCTTGAAGGTAAACCGGTCAAAAAGACGACTAAAAAGCGGGTGATCAAACGGAGAAAGGGCCCGGTCGAAGAAGTCACTGAAATAGTCACCACGCAGAAAGGCGACGAGCAACCGGAAACGACGGTCGTAACAGAGGTTCACGAACTACCAGAAACAGTCGACGATTACGAACAAACTATTCCTACGATCGAAGAGGCCACTGTCATTGAGGAGCTTCCTGAACAAGTCACCGTCACAGAGGTAGTCACCAAAGAGGGGCGTGTGCAAAAGACCAAAACGAAGAAGCGCGTTATTAAAAAGAAAATTGACGACAAAGAAGAAGTCACACAAATCGTCACCCTACAAACGGACGACGAAGCGCCAGTTACCACTGTGTCAGTAGAACTGGTTGATATACCCGAAGACAGCCTTCGGCCAGAAGAGGTCAAGGAATTGCCGACCGAAGTCACCGTCACTGAGGAGAAAACTCTTGAAGGTAAACCGGTCAAAAAGACGACTAAAAAGCGGGTGATCAAACGGAGAAAGGGCCCGGTCGAAGAAGTCACTGAAATAGTCACCACGCAGAAAGGCGACGAGCAACCGGAAACGACGGTCGTAACAGAGGTTCACGAACTACCAGAAACAGTCGACGATTACGAACAAACTATTCCTACGATCGAAGAGGCCACTGTCATTGAGGAGCTTCCTGAACAAGTCACCGTCACAGAGGTAGTCACCAAAGAGGGGCGTGTGCAAAAGACCAAAACGAAGAAGCGCGTTATTAAAAAGAAAATTGACGACAAAGAAGAAGTCACACAAATCGTCACCCTACAAACGGACGACGAAGCGCCAGTTACCACTGTGGCAGTAGAACTGGTTGATATACCCGAAGACAGCCTTCGGCCAGAAGAGGTCAAGGAATTGCCGACCGAAGTCACCGTCACTGAGGAGAAAACTCTTGAAGGTAAACCGGTCAAAAAGACGACTAAAAAGCGGGTGATCAAACGGAGAAAGGGCCCGGTCGAAGAAGTCACTGAAATAGTCACCACGCAGAAAGGCGACGACCAACCGGAAACGACGGTCGTAACAGAGGTTCACGAACTACCAGAAACAGTCGACGATTACGAACAAACTATTCCTACGATCGAAGAGGCCACTGTCATTGAGGAGCTTCCTGAACAAGTCACCGTCACAGAGGTAGTCACCAAAGAGGGGCGTGTGCAAAAGACCAAAACGAAGAAGCGCGTTATTAAAAAGAAAATTGACGACAAAGAAGAAGTCACACAAATCGTCACCCTACAAACGGACGACGAAGCGCCAGTTACCACTGTGTCAGTAGAACTGGTTGATATACCCGAAGACAGCCTTCGGCCAGAAGAGGTCAAGGAATTGCCGACCGAAGTCACCGTCACTGAGGAGAAAACTCTTGAAGGTAAACCGGTCAAAAAGACGACTAAAAAGCGGGTGATCAAACGGAGAAAGGGCCCGGTCGAAGAAGTCACTGAAATAGTCACCACGCAGAAAGGCGACGAGCAACCGGAAACGACGGTCGTAACAGAGGTTCACGAACTACCAGAAACAGTCGACGATTACGAACAAACTATTCCTACGATCGAAGAGGCCACTGTCATTGAGGAGCTTCCTGAACAAGTCACCGTCACAGAGGTAGTCACCAAAGAGGGGCGTGTGCAAAAGACCAAAACGAAGAAGCGCGTTATTAAAAAGAAAATTGACGACAAAGAAGAAGTCACACAAATCGTCACCCTACAAACGGACGACGAAGCGCCAGTTACCACTGTGTCAGTAGAACTGGTTGATATACCCGAAGACAGCCTTCGGCCAGAAGAGGTCAAGGAATTGCCGACCGAAGTCACCGTCACTGAGGAGAAAACTCTTGAAGGTAAACCGGTCAAAAAGACGACTAAAAAGCGGGTGATCAAACGGAGAAAGGGCCCGGTCGAAGAAGTCACTGAAATAGTCACCACGCAGAAAGGCGACGAGCAACCGGAAACGACGGTCGTAACAGAGGTTCACGAACTACCAGAAACAGTCGACGATTACGAACAAACTATTCCTACGATCGAAGAGGCCACTGTCATTGAGGAGCTTCCTGAACAAGTCACCGTCACAGAGGTAGTCACCAAAGAGGGGCGTGTGCAAAAGACCAAAACGAAGAAGCGCGTTATTAAAAAGAAAATTGACGACAAAGAAGAAGTCACACAAATCGTCACCCTACAAACGGACGACGAAGCGCCAGTTACCACTGTGTCAGTAGAACTGGTTGATATACCCGAAGACAGCCTTCGGCCAGAAGAGGTCAAGGAATTGCCGACCGAAGTCACCGTCACTGAGGAGAAAACTCTTGAAGGTAAACCGGTCAAAAAGACGACTAAAAAGCGGGTGATCAAACGGAGAAAGGGCCCGGTCGAAGAAGTCACTGAAATAGTCACCACGCAGAAAGGCGACGAGCAACCGGAAACGACGGTCGTAACAGAGGTTCACGAACTACCAGAAACAGTCGACGATTACGAACAAACTATTCCTACGATCGAAGAGGCCACCGTCATTGAGGAGCTTCCTGAACAAGTCACCGTCACAGAGGTAGTCACCAAAGAGGGGCGTGTGCAAAAGACCAAAACGAAGAAGCGCGTTATTAAAAAGAAAATTGACGACAAAGAAGAAGTCACACAAATCGTCACCCTACAAACGGACGACGAAGCGCCAGTTACCACTGTGTCAGTAGAACTGGTTGATATACCCGAAGACAGCCTTCGGCCAGAAGAGGTCAAGGAATTGCCGACCGAAGTCACCGTCACTGAGGAGAAAACTCTTGAAGGTAAACCGGTCAAAAAGACGACTAAAAAGCGGGTGATCAAACGGAGAAAGGGCCCGGTCGAAGAAGTCACTGAAATAGTCACCACGCAGAAAGGCGACGAGCAACCGGAAACGACGGTCGTAACAGAGGTTCACGAACTACCAGAAACAGTCGACGATTACGAACAAACTATTCCTACGATCGAAGAGGCCACTGTCATTGAGGAGCTTCCTGAACAAGTCACCGTCACAGAGGTAGTCACCAAAGAGGGGCGTGTGCAAAAGACCAAAACGAAGAAGCGCGTTATTAAAAAGAAAATTGACGACAAAGAAGAAGTCACACAAATCGTCACCCTACAAACGGACGACGAAGCGCCAGTTACCACTGTGTCAGTAGAACTGGTTGATATACCCGAAGACAGCCTTCGGCCAGAAGAGGTCAAGGAATTGCCGACCGAAGTCACCGTCACTGAGGAGAAAACTCTTGAAGGTAAACCGGTCAAAAAGACGACTAAAAAGCGGGTGATCAAACGGAGAAAGGGCCCGGTCGAAGAAGTCACTGAAATAGTCACCACGCAGAAAGGCGACGAGCAACCGGAAACGACGGTCGTAACAGAGGTTCACGAACTACCAGAAACAGTCGACGATTACGAACAAACTATTCCTACGATCGAAGAGGCCACTGTCATTGAGGAGCTTCCTGAACAAGTCACCGTCACAGAGGTAGTCACCAAAGAGGGGCGTGTGCAAAAGACCAAAACGAAGAAGCGCGTTATTAAAAAGAAAATTGACGACAAAGAAGAAGTCACACAAATCGTCACCCTACAAACGGACGACGAAGCGCCAGTTACCACTGTGTCAGTAGAACTGGTTGATATACCCGAAGACAGCCTTCGGCCAGAAGAGGTCAAGGAATTGCCGACCGAAGTCACCGTCACTGAGGAGAAAACTCTTGAAGGTAAACCGGTCAAAAAGACGACTAAAAAGCGGGTGATCAAACGGAGAAAGGGCCCGGTCGAAGAAGTCACTGAAATAGTCACCACGCAGAAAGGCGACGAGCAACCGGAAACGACGGTCGTAACAGAGGTTCACGAACTACCAGAAACAGTCGACGATTACGAACAAACTATTCCTACGATCGAAGAGGCCACCGTCATTGAGGAGCTTCCTGAACAAGTCACCGTCACAGAGGTAGTCACCAAAGAGGGGCGTGTGCAAAAGACCAAAACGAAGAAGCGCGTTATTAAAAAGAAAATTGACGACAAAGAAGAAGTCACACAAATCGTCACCCTACAAACGGACGACGAAGCGCCAGTTACCACTGTGTCAGTAGAACTGGTTGATATACCCGAAGACAGCCTTCGGCCAGAAGAGGTCAAGGAATTGCCGACCGAAGTCACCGTCACTGAGGAGAAAACTCTTGAAGGTAAACCGGTCAAAAAGACGACTAAAAAGCGGGTGATCAAACGGAGAAAGGGCCCGGTCGAAGAAGTCACTGAAATAGTCACCACGCAGAAAGGCGACGAGCAACCGGAAACGACGGTCGTAACAGAGGTTCACGAACTACCAGAAACAGTCGACGATTACGAACAAACTATTCCTACGATCGAAGAGGCCACTGTCATTGAGGAGCTTCCTGAACAAGTCACCGTCACAGAGGTAGTCACCAAAGAGGGGCGTGTGCAAAAGACCAAAACGAAGAAGCGCGTTATTAAAAAGAAAATTGACGACAAAGAAGAAGTCACACAAATCGTCACCCTACAAACGGACGACGAAGCGCCAGTTACCACTGTGTCAGTAGAACTGGTTGATATATCCGAAGACAGCCTTCGGCCAGAAGAGGTCAAGGAATTGCCGACCGAAGTCACCGTCACTGAGGAGAAAACTCTTGAAGGTAAACCGGTCAAAAAGACGACTAAAAAGCGGGTGATCAAACGGAGAAAGGGCCCGGTCGAAGAAGTCACTGAAATAGTCACCACGCAGAAAGGCGACGAGCAACCGGAAACGACGGTCGTAACAGAGGTTCACGAACTACCAGAAACAGTCGACGATTACGAACAAACTATTCCTACGATCGAAGAGGCCACCGTCATTGAGGAGCTTCCTGAACAAGTCACCGTCACAGAGGTAGTCACCAAAGAGGGGCGTGTGCAAAAGACCAAAACGAAGAAGCGCGTTATTAAAAAGAAAATTGACGACAAAGAAGAAGTCACACAAATCGTCACCCTACAAACGGACGACGAAGCGCCAGTTACCACTGTGTCAGTAGAACTGGTTGATATACCCGAAGACAGCCTTCGGCCAGAAGAGGTCAAGGAATTGCCGACCGAAGTCACCGTCACTGAGGAGAAAACTCTTGAAGGTAAACCGGTCAAAAAGACGACTAAAAAGCGGGTGATCAAACGGAGAAAGGGCCCGGTCGAAGAAGTCACTGAAATAGTCACCACGCAGAAAGGCGACGAGCAACCGGAAACGACGGTCGTAACAGAGGTTCACGAACTACCAGAAACAGTCGACGATTACGAACAAACTATTCCTACGATCGAAGAGGCCACTGTCATTGAGGAGCTTCCTGAACAAGTCACCGTCACAGAGGTAGTCACCAAAGAGGGGCGTGTGCAAAAGACCAAAACGAAGAAGCGCGTTATTAAAAAGAAAATTGACGACAAAGAAGAAGTCACACAAATCGTCACCCTACAAACGGACGACGAAGCGCCAGTTACCACTGTGTCAGTAGAACTGGTTGATATACCCGAAGACAGCCTTCGGCCAGAAGAGGTCAAGGAATTGCCGACCGAAGTCACCGTCACTGAGGAGAAAACTCTTGAAGGTAAACCGGTCAAAAAGACGACTAAAAAGCGGGTGATCAAACGGAGAAAGGGCCCGGTCGAAGAAGTCACTGAAATAGTCACCACGCAGAAAGGCGACGAGCAACCGGAAACGACGGTCGTAACAGAGGTTCACGAACTACCAGAAACAGTCGACGATTACGAACAAACTATTCCTACGATCGAAGAGGCCACTGTCATTGAGGAGCTTCCTGAACAAGTCACCGTCACAGAGGTAGTCACCAAAGAGGGGCGTGTGCAAAAGACCAAAACGAAGAAGCGCGTTATTAAAAAGAAAATTGACGACAAAGAAGAAGTCACACAAATCGTCACCCTACAAACGGACGACGAAGCGCCAGTTACCACTGTGTCAGTAGAACTGGTTGATATACCCGAAGACAGCCTTCGGCCAGAAGAGGTCAAGGAATTGCCGACCGAAGTCACCGTCACTGAGGAGAAAACTCTTGAAGGTAAACCGGTCAAAAAGACGACTAAAAAGCGGGTGATCAAACGGAGAAAGGGCCCGGTCGAAGAAGTCACTGAAATAGTCACCACGCAGAAAGGCGACGAGCAACCGGAAACGACGGTCGTAACAGAGGTTCACGAACTACCAGAAGCAGTCGACGATTACGAACAAACTATTCCTACGATCGAAGAGGCCACTGTCATTGAGGAGCTTCCTGAACAAGTCACCGTCACAGAGGTAGTCACCAAAGAGGGGCGTGTGCAAAAGACCAAAACGAAGAAGCGCGTTATTAAAAAGAAAATTGACGACAAAGAAGAAGTCACACAAATCGTCACCCTACAAACGGACGACGAAGCGCCAGTTACCACTGTGTCAGTAGAACTGGTTGATATACCCGAAGACAGCCTTCGGCCAGAAGAGGTCAAGGAATTGCCGACCGAAGTCACCGTCACTGAGGAGAAAACTCTTGAAGGTAAACCGGTCAAAAAGACGACTAAAAAGCGGGTGATCAAACGGAGAAAGGGCCCGGTCGAAGAAGTCACTGAAATAGTCACCACGCAGAAAGGCGACGAGCAACCGGAAACGACGGTCGTAACAGAGGTTCACGAACTACCAGAAACAGTCGACGATTACGAACAAACTATTCCTACGATCGAAGAGGCCACTGTCATTGAGGAGCTTCCTGAACAAGTCACCGTCACAGAGGTAGTCACCAAAGAGGGGCGTGTGCAAAAGACCAAAACGAAGAAGCGCGTTATTAAAAAGAAAATTGACGACAAAGAAGAAGTCACACAAATCGTCACCCTACAAACGGACGACGAAGCGCCAGTTACCACTGTGTCAGTAGAACTGGTTGATATACCCGAAGACAGCCTTCGGCCAGAAGAGGTCAAGGAATTGCCGACCGAAGTCACCGTCACTGAGGAGAAAACTCTTGAAGGTAAACCGGTCAAAAAGACGACTAAAAAGCGGGTGATCAAACGGAGAAAGGGCCCGGTCGAAGAAGTCACTGAAATAGTCACCACGCAGAAAGGCGACGAGCAACCGGAAACGACGGTCGTAACAGAGGTTCACGAACTACCAGAAACAGTCGACGATTACGAACAAACTATTCCTACGATCGAAGAGGCCACCGTCATTGAGGAGCTCCCTGAACAAGTCACAGTCACAGAGGTAGTCACCAAAGAGGGGCGTGTGCAAAAGACCAAAACGAAGAAGCGCGTTATTAAAAAGAAAATTGACGACAAAGAAGAAGTCACACAAATCGTCACCCTACAAACGGACGACGAAGCGCCAGTTACCACTGTGTCAGTAGAACTGGTTGATATACCCGAAGACAGCCTTCGGCCAGAAGAGGTCAAGGAATTGCCGACCGAAGTCACCGTCACTGAGGAGAAAACTCTTGAAGGTAAACCGGTCAAAAAGACGACTAAAAAGCGGGTGATCAAACGGAGAAAGGGCCCGGTCGAAGAAGTCACTGAAATAGTCACCACGCAGAAAGGCGACGAGCAACCGGAAACGACGGTCGTAACAGAGGTTCACGAACTACCAGAAACAGTCGACGATTACGAACAAACTATTCCTACGATCGAAGAGGCCACTGTCATTGAGGAGCTTCCTGAACAAGTCACCGTCACAGAGGTAGTCACCAAAGAGGGGCGTGTGCAAAAGACCAAAACGAAGAAGCGCGTTATTAAAAAGAAAATTGACGACAAAGAAGAAGTCACACAAATCGTCACCCTACAAACGGACGACGAAGCGCCAGTTACCACTGTGGCAGTAGAACTGGTTGATATACCCGAAGACAGCCTTCGGCCAGAAGAGGTCAAGGAATTGCCGACCGAAGTCACCGTCACTGAGGAGAAAACTCTTGAAGGTAAACCGGTCAAAAAGACGACTAAAAAGCGGGTGATCAAACGGAGAAAGGGCCCGGTCGAAGAAGTCACTGAAATAGTCACCACGCAGAAAGGCGACGAGCAACCGGAAACGACGGTCGTAACAGAGGTTCACGAACTACCAGAAACAGTCGACGATTACGAACAAACTATTCCTACGATCGAAGAGGCCACTGTCATTGAGGAGCTTCCTGAACAAGTCACCGTCACAGAGGTAGTCACCAAAGAGGGGCGTGTGCAAAAGACCAAAACGAAGAAGCGCGTTATTAAAAAGAAAATTGACGACAAAGAAGAAGTCACACAAATCGTCACCCTACAAACGGACGACGAAGCGCCAGTTACCACTGTGTCAGTAGAACTGGTTGATATACCCGAAGACAGCCTTCGGCCAGAAGAGGTCAAGGAATTGCCGACCGAAGTCACCGTCACTGAGGAGAAAACTCTTGAAGGTAAACCGGTCAAAAAGACGACTAAAAAGCGGGTGATCAAACGGAGAAAGGGCCCGGTCGAAGAAGTCACTGAAATAGTCACCACGCAGAAAGGCGACGAGCAACCGGAAACGACGGTCGTAACAGAGGTTCACGAACTACCAGAAACAGTCGACGATTACGAACAAACTATTCCTACGATCGAAGAGGCCACCGTCATTGAGGAGCTCCCTGAACAAGTCACAGTCACAGAGGTAGTCACCAAAGAGGGGCGTGTGCAAAAGACCAAAACGAAGAAGCGCGTTATTAAAAAGAAAATTGACGACAAAGAAGAAGTCACACAAATCGTCACCCTACAAACGGACGACGAAGCGCCAGTTACCACTGTGTCAGTAGAACTGGTTGATATACCCGAAGACAGCCTTCGGCCAGAAGAGGTCAAGGAATTGCCGACCGAAGTCACCGTCACTGAGGAGAAAACTCTTGAAGGTAAACCGGTCAAAAAGACGACTAAAAAGCGGGTGATCAAACGGAGAAAGGGCCCGGTCGAAGAAGTCACTGAAATAGTCACCACGCAGAAAGGCGACGAGCAACCGGAAACGACGGTCGTAACAGAGGTTCACGAACTACCAGAAACAGTCGACGATTACGAACAAACTATTCCTACGATCGAAGAGGCCACTGTCATTGAGGAGCTTCCTGAACAAGTCACCGTCACAGAGGTAGTCACCAAAGAGGGGCGTGTGCAAAAGACCAAAACGAAGAAGCGCGTTATTAAAAAGAAAATTGACGACAAAGAAGAAGTCACACAAATCGTCACCCTACAAACGGACGACGAAGCGCCAGTTACCACTGTGTCAGTAGAACTGGTTGATATACCCGAAGACAGCCTTCGGCCAGAAGAGGTCAAGGAATTGCCGACCGAAGTCACCGTCACTGAGGAGAAAACTCTTGAAGGTAAACCGGTCAAAAAGACGACTAAAAAGCGGGTGATCAAACGGAGAAAGGGCCCGGTCGAAGAAGTCACTGAAATAGTCACCACGCAGAAAGGCGACGAGCAACCGGAAACGACGGTCGTAACAGAGGTTCACGAACTACCAGAAACAGTCGACGATTACGAACAAACTATTCCTACGATCGAAGAGGCCACTGTCATTGAGGAGCTTCCTGAACAAGTCACCGTCACAGAGGTAGTCACCAAAGAGGGGCGTGTGCAAAAGACCAAAACAAAGAAGCGCGTTATTAAAAAGAAAATTGACGACAAAGAAGAAGTCACACAAATCGTCACCCTACAAACGGACGACGAAGCGCCAGTTACCACTGTGTCAGTAGAACTGGTTGATATACCCGAAGACAGCCTTCGGCCAGAAGAGGTCAAGGAATTGCCGACCGAAGTCACCGTCACTGAGGAGAAAACTCTTGAAGGTAAACCGGTCAAAAAGACGACTAAAAAGCGGGTGATCAAACGGAGAAAGGGCCCGGTCGAAGAAGTCACTGAAATAGTCACCACGCAGAAAGGCGACGAGCAACCGGAAACGACGGTCGTAACAGAGGTTCACGAACTACCAGAAACAGTCGACGATTACGAACAAACTATTCCTACGATCGAAGAGGCCACTGTCATTGAGGAGCTTCCTGAACAAGTCACCGTCACAGAGGTAGTCACCAAAGAGGGGCGTGTGCAAAAGACCAAAACGAAGAAGCGCGTTATTAAAAAGAAAATTGACGACAAAGAAGAAGTCACACAAATCGTCACCCTACAAACGGACGACGAAGCGCCAGTTACCACTGTGGCAGTAGAACTGGTTGATATACCCGAAGACAGCCTTCGGCCAGAAGAGGTCAAGGAATTGCCGACCGAAGTCACCGTCACTGAGGAGAAAACTCTTGAAGGTAAACCGGTCAAAAAGACGACTAAAAAGCGGGTGATCAAACGGAGAAAGGGCCCGGTCGAAGAAGTCACTGAAATAGTCACCACGCAGAAAGGCGACGAGCAACCGGAAACGACGGTCGTAACAGAGGTTCACGAACTACCAGAAACAGTCGACGATTACGAACAAACTATTCCTACGATCGAAGAGGCCACTGTCATTGAGGAGCTTCCTGAACAAGTCACCGTCACAGAGGTAGTCACCAAAGAGGGGCGTGTGCAAAAGACCAAAACAAAGAAGCGCGTTATTAAAAAGAAAATTGACGACAAAGAAGAAGTCACACAAATCGTCACCCTACAAACGGACGACGAAGCGCCAGTTACCACTGTGTCAGTAGAACTGGTTGATATACCCGAAGACAGCCTTCGGCCAGAAGAGGTCAAGGAATTGCCGACCGAAGTCACCGTCACTGAGGAGAAAACTCTTGAAGGTAAACCGGTCAAAAAGACGACTAAAAAGCGGGTGATCAAACGGAGAAAGGGCCCGGTCGAAGAAGTCACTGAAATAGTCACCACGCAGAAAGGCGACGAGCAACCGGAAACGACGGTCGTAACAGAGGTTCACGAACTACCAGAAACAGTCGACGATTACGAACAAACTATTCCTACGATCGAAGAGGCCACTGTCATTGAGGAGCTTCCTGAACAAGTCACCGTCACAGAGGTAGTCACCAAAGAGGGGCGTGTGCAAAAGACCAAAACGAAGAAGCGCGTTATTAAAAAGAAAATTGACGACAAAGAAGAAGTCACACAAATCGTCACCCTACAAACGGACGACGAAGCGCCAGTTACCACTGTGGCAGTAGAACTGGTTGATATACCCGAAGACAGCCTTCGGCCAGAAGAGGTCAAGGAATTGCCGACCGAAGTCACCGTCACTGAGGAGAAAACTCTTGAAGGTAAACCGGTCAAAAAGACGACTAAAAAGCGGGTGATCAAACGGAGAAAGGGCCCGGTCGAAGAAGTCACTGAAATAGTCACCACGCAGAAAGGCGACGAGCAACCGGAAACGACGGTCGTAACAGAGGTTCACGAACTACCAGAAACAGTCGACGATTACGAACAAACTATTCCTACGATCGAAGAGGCCACCGTCATTGAGGAGCTCCCTGAACAAGTCACAGTCACAGAGGTAGTCACCAAAGAGGGGCGTGTGCAAAAGACCAAAACGAAGAAGCGCGTTATTAAAAAGAAAATTGACGACAAAGAAGAAGTCACACAAATCGTCACCCTACAAACGGACGACGAAGCGCCAGTTACCACTGTGTCAGTAGAACTGGTTGATATACCCGAAGACAGCCTTCGGCCAGAAGAGGTCAAGGAATTGCCGACCGAAGTCACCGTCACTGAGGAGAAAACTCTTGAAGGTAAACCGGTCAAAAAGACGACTAAAAAGCGGGTGATCAAACGGAGAAAGGGCCCGGTCGAAGAAGTCACTGAAATAGTCACCACGCAGAAAGGCGACGAGCAACCGGAAACGACGGTCGTAACAGAGGTTCACGAACTACCAGAAACAGTCGACGATTACGAACAAACTATTCCTACGATCGAAGAGGCCACTGTCATTGAGGAGCTTCCTGAACAAGTCACCGTCACAGAGGTAGTCACCAAAGAGGGGCGTGTGCAAAAGACCAAAACGAAGAAGCGCGTTATTAAAAAGAAAATTGACGACAAAGAAGAAGTCACACAAATCGTCACCCTACAAACGGACGACGAAGCGCCAGTTACCACTGTGTCAGTAGAACTGGTTGATATACCCGAAGACAGCCTTCGGCCAGAAGAGGTCAAGGAATTGCCGACCGAAGTCACCGTCACTGAGGAGAAAACTCTTGAAGGTAAACCGGTCAAAAAGACGACTAAAAAGCGGGTGATCAAACGGAGAAAGGGCCCGGTCGAAGAAGTCACTGAAATAGTCACCACGCAGAAAGGCGACGAGCAACCGGAAACGACGGTCGTAACAGAGGTTCACGAACTACCAGAAACAGTCGACGATTACGAACAAACTATTCCTACGATCGAAGAGGCCACTGTCATTGAGGAGCTTCCTGAACAAGTCACCGTCACAGAGGTAGTCACCAAAGAGGGGCGTGTGCAAAAGACCAAAACGAAGAAGCGCGTTATTAAAAAGAAAATTGACGACAAAGAAGAAGTCACACAAATCGTCACCCTACAAACGGACGACGAAGCGCCAGTTACCACTGTGTCAGTAGAACTGGTTGATATACCCGAAGACAGCCTTCGGCCAGAAGAGGTCAAGGAATTGCCGACCGAAGTCACCGTCACTGAGGAGAAAACTCTTGAAGGTAAACCGGTCAAAAAGACGACTAAAAAGCGGGTGATCAAACGGAGAAAGGGCCCGGTCGAAGAAGTCACTGAAATAGTCACCACGCAGAAAGGCGACGAGCAACCGGAAACGACGGTCGTAACAGAGGTTCACGAACTACCAGAAACAGTCGACGATTACGAACAAACTATTCCTACGATCGAAGAGGCCACTGTCATTGAGGAGCTTCCTGAACAAGTCACCGTCACAGAGGTAGTCACCAAAGAGGGGCGTGTGCAAAAGACCAAAACGAAGAAGCGCGTTATTAAAAAGAAAATTGACGACAAAGAAGAAGTCACACAAATCGTCACCCTACAAACGGACGACGAAGCGCCAGTTACCACTGTGTCAGTAGAACTGGTTGATATACCCGAAGACAGCCTTCGGCCAGAAGAGGTCAAGGAATTGCCGACCGAAGTCACCGTCACTGAGGAGAAAACTCTTGAAGGTAAACCGGTCAAAAAGACGACTAAAAAGCGGGTGATCAAACGGAGAAAGGGCCCGGTCGAAGAAGTCACTGAAATAGTCACCACGCAGAAAGGCGACGAGCAACCGGAAACGACGGTCGTAACAGAGGTTCACGAACTACCAGAAACAGTCGACGATTACGAACAAACTATTCCTACGATCGAAGAGGCCACTGTCATTGAGGAGCTTCCTGAACAAGTCACCGTCACAGAGGTAGTCACCAAAGAGGGGCGTGTGCAAAAGACCAAAACGAAGAAGCGCGTTATTAAAAAGAAAATTGACGACAAAGAAGAAGTCACACAAATCGTCACCCTACAAACGGACGACGAAGCGCCAGTTACCACTGTGTCAGTAGAACTGGTTGATATACCCGAAGACAGCCTTCGGCCAGAAGAGGTCAAGGAATTGCCGACCGAAGTCACCGTCACTGAGGAGAAAACTCTTGAAGGTAAACCGGTCAAAAAGACGACTAAAAAGCGGGTGATCAAACGGAGAAAGGGCCCGGTCGAAGAAGTCACTGAAATAGTCACCACGCAGAAAGGCGACGAGCAACCGGAAACGACGGTCGTAACAGAGGTTCACGAACTACCAGAAACAGTCGACGATTACGAACAAACTATTCCTACGATCGAAGAGGCCACTGTCATTGAGGAGCTTCCTGAACAAGTCACCGTCACAGAGGTAGTCACCAAAGAGGGGCGTGTGCAAAAGACCAAAACAAAGAAGCGCGTTATTAAAAAGAAAATTGACGACAAAGAAGAAGTCACACAAATCGTCACCCTACAAACGGACGACGAAGCGCCAGTTACCACTGTGTCAGTAGAACTGGTTGATATACCCGAAGACAGCCTTCGGCCAGAAGAGGTCAAGGAATTGCCGACCGAAGTCACCGTCACTGAGGAGAAAACTCTTGAAGGTAAACCGGTCAAAAAGACGACTAAAAAGCGGGTGATCAAACGGAGAAAGGGCCCGGTCGAAGAAGTCACTGAAATAGTCACCACGCAGAAAGGCGACGAGCAACCGGAAACGACGGTCGTAACAGAGGTTCACGAACTACCAGAAACAGTCGACGATTACGAACAAACTATTCCTACGATCGAAGAGGCCACTGTCATTGAGGAGCTTCCTGAACAAGTCACCGTCACAGAGGTAGTCACCAAAGAGGGGCGTGTGCAAAAGACCAAAACGAAGAAGCGCGTTATTAAAAAGAAAATTGACGACAAAGAAGAAGTCACACAAATCGTCACCCTACAAACGGACGACGAAGCGCCAGTTACCACTGTGTCAGTAGAACTGGTTGATATACCCGAAGACAGCCTTCGGCCAGAAGAGGTCAAGGAATTGCCGACCGAAGTCACCGTCACTGAGGAGAAAACTCTTGAAGGTAAACCGGTCAAAAAGACGACTAAAAAGCGGGTGATCAAACGGAGAAAGGGCCCGGTCGAAGAAGTCACTGAAATAGTCACCACGCAGAAAGGCGACGAGCAACCGGAAACGACGGTCGTAACAGAGGTTCACGAACTACCAGAAACAGTCGACGATTACGAACAAACTATTCCTACGATCGAAGAGGCCACTGTCATTGAGGAGCTTCCTGAACAAGTCACCGTCACAGAGGTAGTCACCAAAGAGGGGCGTGTGCAAAAGACCAAAACGAAGAAGCGCGTTATTAAAAAGAAAATTGACGACAAAGAAGAAGTCACACAAATCGTCACCCTACAAACGGACGACGAAGCGCCAGTTACCACTGTGTCAGTAGAACTGGTTGATATACCCGAAGACAGCCTTCGGCCAGAAGAGGTCAAGGAATTGCCGACCGAAGTCACCGTCACTGAGGAGAAAACTCTTGAAGGTAAACCGGTCAAAAAGACGACTAAAAAGCGGGTGATCAAACGGAGAAAGGGCCCGGTCGAAGAAGTCACTGAAATAGTCACCACGCAGAAAGGCGACGAGCAACCGGAAACGACGGTCGTAACAGAGGTTCACGAACTACCAGAAACAGTCGACGATTACGAACAAACTATTCCTACGATCGAAGAGGCCACTGTCATTGAGGAGCTTCCTGAACAAGTCACCGTCACAGAGGTAGTCACCAAAGAGGGGCGTGTGCAAAAGACCAAAACGAAGAAGCGCGTTATTAAAAAGAAAATTGACGACAAAGAAGAAGTCACACAAATCGTCACCCTACAAACGGACGACGAAGCGCCAGTTACCACTGTGTCAGTAGAACTGGTTGATATACCCGAAGACAGCCTTCGGCCAGAAGAGGTCAAGGAATTGCCGACCGAAGTCACCGTCACTGAGGAGAAAACTCTTGAAGGTAAACCGGTCAAAAAGACGACTAAAAAGCGGGTGATCAAACGGAGAAAGGGCCCGGTCGAAGAAGTCACTGAAATAGTCACCACGCAGAAAGGCGACGAGCAACCGGAAACGACGGTCGTAACAGAGGTTCACGAACTACCAGAAACAGTCGACGATTACGAACAAACTATTCCTACGATCGAAGAGGCCACTGTCATTGAGGAGCTTCCTGAACAAGTCACCGTCACAGAGGTAGTCACCAAAGAGGGGCGTGTGCAAAAGACCAAAACGAAGAAGCGCGTTATTAAAAAGAAAATTGACGACAAAGAAGAAGTCACACAAATCGTCACCCTACAAACGGACGACGAAGCGCCAGTTACCACTGTGTCAGTAGAACTGGTTGATATACCCAAAGACAGCCTTCGGCCAGAAGAGGTCAAGGAATTGCCGACCGAAGTCACCGTCACTGAGGAGAAAACTCTTGAAGGTAAACCGGTCAAAAAGACGACTAAAAAGCGGGTGATCAAACGGAGAAAGGGCCCGGTCGAAGAAGTCACTGAAATAGTCACCACGCAGAAAGGCGACGAGCAACCGGAAACGACGGTCGTAACAGAGGTTCACGAACTACCAGAAACAGTCGACGATTACGAACAAACTATTCCTACGATCGAAGAGGCCACTGTCATTGAGGAGCTTCCTGAACAAGTCACCGTCACAGAGGTAGTCACCAAAGAGGGGCGTGTGCAAAAGACCAAAACGAAGAAGCGCGTTATTAAAAAGAAAATTGACGACAAAGAAGAAGTCACACAAATCGTCACCCTACAAACGGACGACGAAGCGCCAGTTACCACTGTGTCAGTAGAACTGGTTGATATACCCGAAGACAGCCTTCGGCCAGAAGAGGTCAAGGAATTGCCGACCGAAGTCACCGTCACTGAGGAGAAAACTCTTGAAGGTAAACCGGTCAAAAAGACGACTAAAAAGCGGGTGATCAAACGGAGAAAGGGCCCGGTCGAAGAAGTCACTGAAATAGTCACCACGCAGAAAGGCGACGAGCAACCGGAAACGACGGTCGTAACAGAGGTTCACGAACTACCAGAAACAGTCGTCGATTACGAACAAACTATTCCTACGATCGAAGAGGCCACTGTCATTGAGGAGCTTCCTGAACAAGTCACCGTCACAGAGGTAGTCACCAAAGAGGGGCGTGTGAAAAAGACCAAAACGAAGAAGCGCGTTATTAAAAAGAAAATTGACGACAAAGAAGAAGTCACACAAATCGTCACCCTACAAACGGACGACGAAGCGCCAGTTACCACTGTGTCAGTAGAACTGGTTGATATACCCGAAGACAGCCTTCGGCCAGAAGAGGTCAAGGAATTGCCGACCGAAGTCACCGTCACTGAGGAGAAAACTCTTGAAGGTAAACCGGTCAAAAAGACGACTAAAAAGCGGGTGATCAAACGGAGAAAGGGCCCGGTCGAAGAAGTCACTGAAATAGTCACCACGCAGAAAGGCGACGAGCAACCGGAAACGACGGTCGTAACAGAGGTTCACGAACTACCAGAAACAGTCGACGATTACGAACAAACTATTCCTACGATCGAAGAGGCCACTGTCATTGAGGAGCTTCCTGAACAAGTCACCGTCACAGAGGTAGTCACCAAAGAGGGGCGTGTGCAAAAGACCAAAACGAAGAAGCGCGTTATTAAAAAGAAAATTGACGACAAAGAAGAAGTCACACAAATCGTCACCCTACAAACGGACGACGAAGCGCCAGTTACCACTGTGTCAGTAGAACTGGTTGATATACCCGAAGACAGCCTTCGGCCAGAAGAGGTCAAGGAATTGCCGACCGAAGTCACCGTCACTGAGGAGAAAACTCTTGAAGGTAAACCGGTCAAAAAGACGACTAAAAAGCGGGTGATCAAACGGAGAAAGGGCCCGGTCGAAGAAGTCACTGAAATAGTCACCACGCAGAAAGGCGACGAGCAACCGGAAACGACGGTCGTAACAGAGGTTCACGAACTACCAGAAACAGTCGACGATTACGAACAAACTATTCCTACGATCGAAGAGGCCACTGTCATTGAGGAGCTTCCTGAACAAGTCACCGTCACAGAGGTAGTCACCAAAGAGGGGCGTGTGCAAAAGACCAAAACGAAAAAGCGCGTTATTAAAAAGAAAATTGACGACAAAGAAGAAGTCACACAAATCGTCACCCTACAAACGGACGACGAAGCGCCAGTTACCACTGTGTCAGTAGAACTGGTTGATATACCCGAAGACAGCCTTCGGCCAGAAGAGGTCAAGGAATTGCCGACCGAAGTCACCGTCACTGAGGAGAAAACTCTTGAAGGTAAACCGGTCAAAAAGACGACTAAAAAGCGGGTGATCAAACGGAAAAAGGGCCCGGTCGAAGAAGTCACTGAAATAGTCACCACGCAGAAAGGCGACGAGCAACCGGAAACGACGGTCGTAACAGAGGTTCACGAACTACCAGAAACAGTCGACGATTACGAACAAACTATTCCTACGATCGAAGAGGCCACTGTCATTGAGGAGCTTCCTGAACAAGTCACCGTCACAGAGGTAGTCACCAAAGAGGGGCGTGTGCAAAAGACCAAAACGAAGAAGCGCGTTATTAAAAAGAAAATTGACGACAAAGAAGAAGTCACACAAATCGTCACCCTACAAACGGACGACGAAGCGCCAGTTACCACTGTGTCAGTAGAACTGGTTGATATACCCGACGACAGCCTTCGGCCAGAAGAGGTCAAGGAATTGCCGACCGAAGTCACCGTCACTGAGGAGAAAACTCTTGAAGGGAAACCGGTCAAAAAGACCACTAAAGATGACCTAAACAAATTCAAATCTTATGAGGGAGATTCATTAACCGCCCTTGCTTTTGAAGATAATGATATATTTGAGCATATTCCTCTAGAAAGTGCTCAAGAATTTGAAAATTCTGAAAACTTCTTTGCTACTCATTCAAATACAGACATAGAAAGAATAATAACATGTTCCTTTAGTGGTCACACATTACACACAAACATTGAGGATAACTCTCAGACACAACAACATTCGACATTTACACATCCAGTATTCAATGAAGGTAACATACATATTTCTCGATATGATTATTCAATTTTGCTAATTACAAATTTAGTTTTTATTATTTTGTAATTTTAGGATAGATTAACATATAGAAGTATGTTTACATATTGTCTATACAATGTAATACACTTTAAAGCTAAGGTAAAAATAATTCACACTCGCAATGTATTTCCATTAAAAAAAATATATAAAAGTTTAAAATTTATTAAAATTATAAAATTATTTCTATTGATATTGAAAGTGTGATATTAGGTTATACTTGTAGTTTGATAAAATTTTGGTAAGTATTCAGTAAACAACAATGGTAATAAAAAATCATTCATATCATTTATCATTAATTATTTTTTAAAAAAACCTTTTTTAATCAAATTGATTTTATGTTTCAGATCATTCAACGAACACAGACTCACAACAAAGTACATTACATACAGCTTACGATACAAAATTGACGCAACATACACCAGACAATCTATCGCCTAAGTCATCTGACAACGAAGAAGTAGAGGAAATTATAACGAAATTTTCTAGAATACCTGGAAGTCAGGAATCTAAAACAATTGTAACAAAAAGAACAACTATAAGAAAAAAAACAAATGGACCTAAAGACAATGGAGATATCGTTATCGAAGAAACATGGGATGATGACCAACCTAAAGATTTATTTAAAAAACCTGAAAAAAAATATTGCGAAGTTCAAATAGAAGAATTCGAAGATACAAACGACAAATTATTAGATCAGACTGATTACGAGCAAATTGAGGAACCTTTCGAAGAAAAGCCAAAAATACAACTTGTGGAAGATATTTTATCCGCAAATTATGTAGAAATTAAAAAAGAAAGTAATGTTCAAATTGTAGAGGAACTACCTGAAGAAGTCAAGGTCTCAAAGGTTACCACAGAAGAAAGAAAGGTTGAAAAGACCAAAACGAAAAAGAGGGTCATCAAAAAGAAGGTTGGCGATAAGCACGAAGTTACTGAAATCACCACTGTTGAAAAGGATGACCAGGAACCCGTCACCACAGTAACTGTTGAGATTAGCGAAATACCCGCAGATGAAGTAGAAGAAATCCAACCGATTACACATGCCGTCGTTGAGGAAATGCCAACCGAAATTACCGAAACGGAAGAATTGACACCCGAAGGACTAACAACTAAAAAGACGACTAAGAAACGCGTCATCAAAAAGACAAAAGGTCCAATCGAAGAGGTAATCGAAATAACAACAACCCAAAAAGACGACGAAAAACCAGAAACTACCGTAACCCACATAACTAACGAAGTGACGGAAACCACAGACGATCTCACAACGTCCAAGCCTATCACTGATAAAGCTCAAGTTGTAGAGGAACTTCCTGAAGAAGTCAAGGTCACAAAGGTTACTACAGAAAAAGGGAAGGTTGAAAAGACCAAAACGAAAAAGAGAGTCATCAAAAAGAAGGTTGGCGATAAGCAGGAAGTTACTGAAATCACCACTGTTGAAAAGGATGACCAGGAACCCGTCACCACAGTAACTGTTGAGATTAGCGAAATACCCGCAGATGAAGTAGAAGAAATCCAACCGATTACACATGCCGTCGTTGAGGAAATGCCAACCGAAATTACCGAAATGGAAGAATTGACACCCAAAGGACTAACAACTAAAAAGACGACTAAGAAACACGTCATCAAAAAGACAAAAGGTCCAATCGAAGAGGTAACCGAAATAACAACAACCCAAAAATACGACGAAAAGCCAGAAACTACCGTAACCCACATAACTAACGAAGTGACGGAAACTACAGACGATCTCACAACGTCCAAGCCTATCACTGATAAAGCTCAAGTCGTAGAGGAACTTCCTGAAGAAGTCAAGGTCACAAAGGTTACTACAGAAGAAGGGAAGGTTGAAAAGACCAAAACGAAAAAGAGAGTCATCAAAAAGAAGGTTGGCGATAAGCAGGAAGTTACTGAAATCACCACTGTTGAAAAGGATGACCAGGAACCCGTCACCACAGTAACTGTTGAGATTAGCGAAATACCCGCAGATGAAGTAGAAGAAATCCAACCGGTTACACATGCCGTCGTTGAGGAAATGCCAACCGAAATTACCGAAACGGAAGAATTGACACCCGAAGGACTAACAACTAAAAAGACGACTAAGAAACGCGTCATCAAAAAGACAAAAGGTCCAATCGAGGAGGTAACCGAAATAACAACAACCCAAAAAGACGACGAAAAGCCAGAAACTACCGTAACCCACATAACTAACGAAGTGACGGAAACCACAGACGATCTCACAACGTCCAAGCCTATCACTGATAAAGCTCAAGTCGTAGAGGAACTTCCTGAAGAAGTCAAGGTCACAAAGGTTACTACAGAAGAAGGGAAGGTTGAAAAGACCAAAACGAAAAAGAGAGTCATCAAAAAGAAGGTTGGCGATAAGCAGGAAGTTACTGAAATCACCACTGTTGAAAAGGATGACCAGGAACCCGTCACCACAGTAACTGTTGAGATTAGCGAAATACCCGCAGATGAAGTAGAAGAAATCCAACCGATTACACATGCCGTCGTTGAGGAAATGCCAACCGAAATTACCGAAACGGAAGAATTGACACCCGAAGGACTAACAACTAAAAAGACGACTAAGAAACGCGTCATCAAAAAGACAAAAGGTCCAATCGAAGAGGTAACCGAAATAACAACAACCCAACAAGACGACGAAAAGCCAGAAACTACCGTAACCCACATAACTAACGAAGTGACGGAAACCACAGACGATCTCACAACGTCCAAGCCTATCACTGATAAAGCTCAAGTCGTAGAGGAACTTCCTGAAGAAGTCAAGGTCACAAAGGTTACTACAGAAGAAGGGAAGGTTGAAAAGACCAAAACGAAAAAGAGAGTCATCAAAAAGAAGGTTGGCGATAAGCACGAAGTTACTGAAATCACCACTGTTGAAAAGGATGACCAGGAACCCGTCACCACAGTAACTGTTGAGATTAGCGAAATACCCGCAGATGAAGTAGAAGAAATCCAACCGGTTACACATGCCGTCGTTGAGGAAATGCCAACCGAAATTACCGAAACGGAAGAATTGACACCCGAAGGACTAACAACTAAAAAGACGACTAAGAAACGCGTCATCAAAAAGACAAAAGGTCCAATCGAGGAGGTAACCGAAATAACAACAACCCAAAAAGACGACGAAAAGCCAGAAACTACCGTAACCCACATAACTAACGAAGTGACGGAAACCACAGACGATCTCACAACGTCCAAGCCTATCACTGATAAAGCTCAAGTCGTAGAGGAACTTCCTGAAGAAGTCAAGGTCACAAAGGTTACTACAGAAGAAGGGAAGGTTGAAAAGACCAAAACGAAAAAGAGAGTCATCAAAAAGAAGGTTGGCGATAAGCACGAAGTTACTGAAATCACCACTGTTGAAAAGGATGACCAGGAACCCGTCACCACAGTAACTGTTGAGATTAGCGAAATACCCGCAGATGAAGTAGAAGAAATCCAACCGATTACACATGCCGTCGTTGAGGAAATGCCAACCGAAATTACCGAAACGGAAGAATTGACACCCGAAGGACTAACAACTAAAAAGACGACTAAGAAACGCGTCATCAAAAAGACAAAAGGTCCAATCGAGGAGGTAACCGAAATAACAACAACCCAAAAAGACGACGCAAAGCCAGAAACTACCGTAACCCACATAACTAACGAAGTGACGGAAACCACAGACGATCTCACAACGTCCAAGCCTATCACTGATAAAGCTCAAGTCGTAGAGGAACTTCCTGAAGAAGTCAAGGTCACAAAGGTTACTACAGAAGAAAGAAAGGTTGAAAAGACCAAAACGAAAAAGAGGGTCATCAAAAAGAAGGTTGGCGATAAGCAGGAAGTTACTGAAATCACCACTGTTGAAAAGGATGACCAGGAACCCGTCACCACAGTAACTGTTGAGATTAGCGAAATACCCGCAGATGAAGTAGAAGAAATCCAACCGATTACACATGCCGTCGTTGAGGAAATGCCAACCGAAATTACCGAAACGGAAGAATTGACACCCGAAGGACTAACAACTAAAAAGACGACTAAGAAACGCGTCATCAAAAAGACAAAAGGTCCAATCGAAGAGGTAACCGAAATAACAACAACCCAAAAAGACGACGAAAAGCCAGAAACTACCGTAACCCACATAACTAACGAAGTGACGGAAACCACAGACGATCTCACAACGTCCAAGCCTATCACTGATAAAGCTCAAGTCGTAGAGGAACTTCCTGAAGAAGTCAAGGTCACAAAGGTTACTACAGAAGAAGGGAAGGTTGAAAAGACCAAAACGAAAAAGAGAGTCATCAAAAAGAAGGTTGGCGATAAGCACGAAGTTACTGAAATCACCACTGTTGAAAAGGATGACCAGGAACCCGTCACCACAGTAACTGTTGAGATTAGCGAAATACCCGCAGATGAAGTAGAAGAAATCCAACCGATTACACATGCCGTCGTTGAGGAAATGCCAACTGAAATTACCGAAACGGAAGAATTGACACCCGAAGGACTAACAACTAAAAAGACGACTAAGAAACGCGTCATCAAAAAGACAAAAGGTCCAATCGAGGAGGTAACCGAAATAACAACAACCCAAAAAGACGACGAAAAGCCAGAAACTACCGTAACCCACATAACTAACGAAGTGACGGAAACCACAGACGATCTCACAACGTCCAAGCCTATCACTGATAAAGCTCAAGTCGTAGAGGAACTTCCTGAAGAAGTCAAGGTCACAAAGGTTACTACAGAAGAAAGAAAGGTTGAAAAGACCAAAACGAAAAAGAGGGTCATCAAAAAGAAGGTTGGCGATAAGCAGGAAGTTACTGAAATCACCACTGTTGAAAAGGATGACCAGGAACCCGTCACCACAGTAACTGTTGAGATTAGCGAAATACCCGCAGATGAAGTAGAAGAAATCCAACCGATTACACATGCCGTCGTTGAGGAAATGCCAACTGAAATTACCGAAACGGAAGAATTGACACCCGAAGGACTAACAACTAAAAAGACGACTAAGAAACGCGTCATCAAAAAGACAAAAGGTCCAATCGAGGAGGTAACCGAAATAACAACAACCCAAAAAGACGACGAAAAGCCAGAAACTACCGTAACCCACATAACTAACGAAGTGATGGAGACCACAGACGATCTCACAACGTCCAAGCCTATCACTGATAAAGCTCAAGTCGTAGAGGAACTTCCTGAAGAAGTCAAGGTCACAAAGGTTACTACAGAAGAAGGTAAGGTTGAAAAGACCAAAACGAAAAAGAGAGTCATCAAAAAGAAGGTTGGCGATAAGCAGGAAGTTACTGAAATCACCACTGTTGAAAAGGATGACCAGGAACCCGTCACCACAGTAACTGTTGAGATTAGCGAAATACCCGCAGATGAAGTAGAAGAAATCCAACCGATTACACATGCCGTCGTTGAGGAAATGCCAACTGAAATTACCGAAACGGAAGAATTGACACCCGAAGGACTAACAACTAAAAAGACGACTAAGAAACGCGTCATCAAAAAGACAAAAGGTCCAATCGAAGAGGTAACCGAAATAACAACAACCCAAAAAGACGACGAAAAGCCAGAAACTACCGTAACCCACATAACTAACGAAGTGACGGAAACCACAGACGATCTCACAACGTCCAAGCCTATCACTGATAAAGCTCAAGTCGTAGAGGAACTTCCTGAAGAAGTCAAGGTCACAAAGGTTACTACAGAAGAAGGGAAGGTTGAAAAGACCAAAACGAAAAAGAGAGTCATCAAAAAGAAGGTTGGCGATAAGCAGGAAGTTACTGAAATCACCACTGTTGAAAAGGATGACCAGGAACCCGTCACCACAGTAACTGTTGAGATTAGCGAAATACCCGCAGATGAAGTAGAAGAAATCCAACCGATTACACATGCCGTCGTTGAGGAAATGCCAACCGAAATTACCGAAACGGAAGAATTGACACCCGAAGGACTAACAACTAAAAAGACGACTAAGAAACGCGTCATCAAAAAGACAAAAGGTCCAATCGAGGAGGTAACCGAAATAACAACAACCCAAAAAGACGACGAAAAGCCAGAAACTACCGTAACCCACATAACTAACGAAGTGACGGAGACCACAGACGATCTCACAACGTCCAAGCCTATCACTGATAAAGCTCAAGTCGTAGAGGAACTTCCTGAAGAAGTCAAGGTCACAAAGGTTACTACAGAAGAAGGTAAGGTTGAAAAGACCAAAACGAAAAAGAGAGTCATCAAAAAGAAGGTTGGCGATAAGCAGGAAGTTACTGAAATCACCACTGTTGAAAAGGATGACCAGGAACCCGTCACCACAGTAACTGTTGAGATTAGCGAAATACCCGCAGATGAAGTAGAAGAAATCCAACCGATTACACATGCCGTCGTTGAGGAAATGCCAACTGAAATTACCGAAACGGAAGAATTGACACCCGAAGGACTAACAACTAAAAAGACGACTAAGAAACGCGTCATCAAAAAGACAAAAGGTCCAATCGAAGAGGTAACCGAAATAACAACAACCCAAAAAGACGACGAAAAGCCAGAAACTACCGTAACCCACATAACTAACGAAGTGACGGAAACCACAGACGATCTCACAACGTCCAAGCCTATCACTGATAAAGCTCAAGTCGTAGAGGAACTTCCTGAAGAAGTCAAGGTCACAAAGGTTACTACAGAAGAAGGGAAGGTTGAAAAGACCAAAACGAAAAAGAGAGTCATCAAAAAGAAGGTTGGCGATAAGCAGGAAGTTACTGAAATCACCACTGTTGAAAAGGATGACCAGGAACCTGTCACCACAGTAACTGTTGAGATTAGCGAAATACCCGCAGATGAAGTAGAAGAAATCCAACCGATTACACATGCCGTCGTTGAGGAAATGCCAACCGAAATTACCGAAACGGAAGAATTGACACCCGAAGGACTAACAACTAAAAAGACGACTAAGAAACGCGTCATCAAAAAGACAAAAGGTCCAATCGAGGAGGTAACCGAAATAACAACAACCCAAAAAGACGACGAAAAGCCAGAAACTATCGTAACCCACATAACTAACGAAGTGACGGAGACCACAGACGATCTCACAACGTCCAAGCCTATCACTGATAAAGCTCAAGTCGTAGAGGAACTTCCTGAAGAAGTCAAGGTCACAAAGGTTACTACAGAAGAAGGGAAGGTTGAAAAGACCAAAACGAAAAAGAGAGTCATCAAAAAGAAGGTTGGCGATAAGCACGAAGTTACTGAAATCACCACTGTTGAAAAGGATGACCAGGAACCCGTCACCACAGTAACTGTTGAGATTAGCGAAATACCCGCAAATGAAGTAGAAGAAATCCAACCGATTACACATGCCGTCGTTGAGGAAATGCCAACCGAAATTACCGAAACGGAAGAATTGACACCCGAAGGACTAACAACTAAAAAGACGACTAAGAAACGCGTCATCAAAAAGACAAAAGGTCCAATCGAAGAGGTAACCGAAATAACAACAACCCAAAAAGACGACGAAAAGCCAGAAACTACCGTAACCCACATAACTAACGAAGTGACGGAAACCACAGACGATCTCACAACGTCCAAGCCTATCACTGATAAAGCTCAAGTCGTAGAGGAACTTCCTGAAGAAGTCAAGGTCACAAAGGTTACTACAGAAGAAGGGAAGGTTGAAAAGACCAAAACGAAAAAGAGAGTCATCAAAAAGAAGGTTGGCGATAAGCAGGAAGTTACTGAAATCACCACTGTTGAAAAGGATGACCAGGAACCCGTCACCACAGTAACTGTTGAGATTAGCGAAATACCCGCAGATGAAGTAGAAGAAATCCAACCGATTACACATGCCGTCGTTGAGGAAATGCCAACCGAAATTACCGAAACGGAAGAATTGACACCCGAAGGACTAACAACTAAAAAGACGACTAAGAAACGCGTCATCAAAAAGACAAAAGGTCCAATCGAGGAGGTAACCGAAATAACAACAACCCAACAAGACGACGAAAAGCCAGAAACTACCGTAACCCACATAACTAACGAAGTGACGGAAACCACAGACGATCTCACAACTTCCAAGCCTATCACTGATAAAGCTCAAGTCGTAGAGGAACTTCCTGAAGAAGTCAAGGTCACAAAGGTTACTACAGAAGAAGGAAAGGTTGAAAAGACCAAAACGAAAAAGAGAGTCATCAAAAAGAAGGTTGGCGATAAGCAGGAAGTTACTGAAATCACCACTGTTGAAAAGGATGACCAGGAACCCGTCACCACAGTAACTGTTGAGATTAGCGAAATACCCGCAGATGAAGTAGAAGAAATCCAACCGATTACACATGCCGTCGTTGAGGAAATGCCAACCGAAATTACCGAAACGGAAGAATTGACACCCGAAGGACTAACAACTAAAAAGACGACTAAGAAACGCGTCATCAAAAAGACAAAAGGTCCAATCGAAGAGGTAACCGAAATAACAACAACCCAAAAAGACGACGAAAAGCCAGAAACTACCGTAACCCACATAACTAACGAAGTGACGGAAACCACAGACGATCTCACAACGTCCAAGCCTATCACTGATAAAGCTCAAGTCGTAGAGGAACTTCCTGAAGAAGTCAAGGTCACAAAGGTTACTACAGAAGAAGGGAAGGTTGAAAAGACCAAAACGAAAAAGAGAGTCATCAAAAAGAAGGTTGGCGATAAGCAGGAAGTTACTGAAATCACCACTGTTGAAAAGGATGACCAGGAACCCGTCACCACAGTTACTGTTGAGATTAGCGAAATACCCGCAGATGAAGTAGAAGAAATCCAACCGATTACACATGCCGTCGTTGAGGAAATGCCAACCGAAATTACCGAAACGGAAGAATTGACACCCGAAGGACTAACAACTAAAAAGACGACTAAGAAACGCGTCATCAAAAAGACAAAAGGTCCAATCGAAGAGGTAACCGAAATAACAACAACCCAAAAAGACGACGAAAAGCCAGAAACTACCGTAACCCACATAACTAACGAAGTGACGGAAACCACAGACGATCTCACAACGTCCAAGCCTATCACTGATAAAGCTCAAGTCGTAGAGGAACTTCCTGAAGAAGTCAAGGTCACAAAGGTTACTACAGAAGAAGGGAAGGTTGAAAAGACCAAAACGAAAAAGAGAGTCATCAAAAAGAAGGTTGGCGATAAGCAGGAAGTTACTGAAATCACCACTGTTGAAAAGGATGACCAGGAACCCGACACCACAGTAACTGTTGAGATTAGCGAAATACCCGCAGATGAAGTAGAAGAAATCCAACCGATTACACATGCCGTCGTTGAGGAAATGCCAACCGAAATTACCGAAACGGAAGAATTGACACCCGAAGGACTAACAACTAAAAAGACGACTAAGAAACGCGTCATCAAAAAGACAAAAGGTCCAATCGAGGAGGTAACCGAAATAACAACAACCCAACAAGACGACGAAAAGCCAGAAACTACCGTAACCCACATAACTAACGAAGTGACGGAAACCACAGACGATCTCACAACTTCCAAGCCTATCACTGATAAAGCTCAAGTCGTAGAGGAACTTCCTGAAGAAGTCAAGGTCACAAAGGTTACTACAGAAGAAGGAAAGGTTGAAAAGACCAAAACGAAAAAGAGAGTCATCAAAAAGAAGGTTGGCGATAAGCAGGAAGTTACTGAAATCACCACTGTTGAAAAGGATGACCAGGAACCCGTCACCACAGTAACTGTTGAGATTAGCGAAATACCCGCAGATGAAGTAGAAGAAATCCAACCGATTACACATGCCGTCGTTGAGGAAATGCCAACCGAAATTACCGAAACGGAAGAATTGACACCCGAAGGACTAACAACTAAAAAGACGACTAAGAAACGCGTCATCAAAAAGACAAAAGGTCCAATCGAAGAGGTAACCGAAATAACAACAACCCAAAAAGACGACGAAAAGCCAGAAACTACCGTAACCCACATAACTAACGAAGTGACGGAAACCACAGACGATCTCACAACGTCCAAGCCTATCACTGATAAAGCTCAAGTCGTAGAGGAACTTCCTGAAGAAGTCAAGGTCACAAAGGTTACTACAGAAGAAGGGAAGGTTGAAAAGACCAAAACGAAAAAGAGAGTCATCAAAAAGAAGGTTGGCGATAAGCAGGAAGTTACTGAAATCACCACTGTTGAAAAGGATGACCAGGAACCCGTCACCACAGTTACTGTTGAGATTAGCGAAATACCCGCAGATGAAGTAGAAGAAATCCAACCGATTACTCATGCCGTCGTTGAGGAAATGCCAACCGAAATTACCGAAACGGAAGAATTGACACCCGAAGGACTAACAACTAAAAAGACGACTAAGAAACGCGTCATCAAAAAGACAAAAGGTCCAATCGAAGAGGTAACCGAAATAACAACAACCCAAAAAGACGACGAAAAGCCAGAAACTACCGTAACCCACATAACTAACGAAGTGACGGAAACCACAGACGATCTCACAACGTCCAAGCCTATCACTGATAAAGCTCAAGTCGTAGAGGAACTTCCTGAAGAAGTCGAGGTCACAAAAGTTACTACAGAAGAAGGGAAGGTTGAAAAGACCAAATCGAAAAAGAGAGTCATCAAAAAGAAGGTTGGCGATAAGCACGAAGTTACTGAAATCACCACTGTTGAAAAGGATGACCAGGAACCCGTCACCACAGTAACTGTTGAGATTAGCGAAATACCCGCAGATGAAGTAGAAGAAATCCAACCGATTACACATGCCGTCGTTGAGGAAATGCCAACCGAAATTACCGAAACGGAAGAATTGACACCCGAAGGACTAACAACTAAAAAGACGTCTAAGAAACGCGTCATCAAAAAGACAAAAGGTCCAATCAAGGAGGTAACCGAAATAACAACAACCCAAAAAGACGACGAAAAGCCAGAAACTACCGTAACCCACATAACTAACGAAGTGACGGAAACCACAGACGATCTCACAACGTCCAAGCCTATCACTGATAAAGCTCAAGTCGTAGAGGAACTTCCTGAAGAAGTCAAGGTCACAAAGGTTACTACAGAAGAAGGGAAGGTTGAAAAGACCAAAACGAAAAAGAGAGTCATCAAAAAGAAGGTTGGCGATAAGCAGGAAGTTACTGAAATCACCACTGTTGATAAGGATGACCAGGAACCCGTCACCACAGTAACTGTTGAGATTAGCGAAATACCCGCAGATGAAGTAGAAGAAATCCAACCGATTACACTTGCCGTCGTTGAAGAAATGCCAACCGAAATTACCGAAACGGATGAATTGACACCCGAAGGACTAACAACTAAAAAGACGACTAAGAAACGCGTCATCAAAAAGACAAAAGGTCCAATCGAGGAGGTAACCGAAATAACAACAACCCAACAAGACGACGAAAAGCCAGAAACTACCGTAACCCACATAACTAACGAAGTGACGGAAACCACAGACGATCTCACAACTTCCAAGCCTATCACTGATAAAGCTCAAGTCGTAGAGGAACTTCCTGAAGAAGTCAAGGTCACAAAGGTTACTACAGAAGAAGGAAAGGTTGAAAAGACCAAAACGAAAAAGAGAGTCATCAAAAAGAAGGTTGGCGATAAGCAGGAAGTTACTGAAATCACCACTGTTGAAAAGGATGACCAGGAACCCGTCACCACAGTAACTGTTGAGATTAGCGAAATACCCGCAGATGAAGTAGAAGAAATCCAACCGATTACACTTGCCGTCGTTGAAGAAATGCCAACCGAAATTACCGAAACGGATGAATTGACACCCGAAGGACTAACAACTAAAAAGACGACTAAGAAACGCGTCATCAAAAAGACAAAAGGTCCAATCGAGGAGGTAACCGAAATAACAACAACCCAACAAGACGACGAAAAGCCAGAAACTACCGTAACCCACACAACTAACGAAGTGACTGAAAACACAGACGATCTCACCCCGTCCGAGCCCATTTGTGATAAATCTCATATCGTAGAGGATCTTCCCGAAGAAATCGAGGTCATAAAAAGTGATGATTTAGTCCCTGTTACTATTGAAAGAGGTATTGTACCATCACAAAAACCTGCTTTTCAGGATGAAATTATTATGACACCTTTTGGCATAAAAAAAATTAAGAAAATTCCGGCAACCATTAAGAAGCAGCATGATTCCAAGAGTATACCTAAATTTTTGCTTAAAAGTCGTATTGTTTTCTTTAATGAATGGCCTCCTCTAATTAAATTACCTATCATAACTAGACTCCAAACAAATCGGGATGCTGGAATTCTTTCGAGAAATACTAAGGAGGCTTCGAAAATTAAAAAGAAGAAACTTATTCTTAAAGAAATCCTTGACTCTGAAGAAATAGTCTTAGAGAAACCGCAGTTTACTTTGAAAGATTTAAAGGAAGTAGAAGATGGCAGTGAAATAGTTTTACCTAAGGTACAAAAACCCAAAGATAGAAGTGATATAGAGGTGAACGCAAAGTTTTTAGTAGGCAAAGGAAATATTCCAGATGAAATGTTAGATATTGAAAATATTACTTTAAAATGTAGACCTTTTGACCAAAGTCTTCATCCCATCGAATCCACAATAACAGATGAAAACGTAACTGAGATCAAACAAGAACCTTACAATACATTGATTGAACAAACTGCCTTAGACAATTCTACACAGTTATTACTTCAAACCTCACCAGATTTACATGACACTATGCAGAATTACTATACAACACCTGTTTACGAAGAGATATCTGTTATAGGGTATATTCCAGAACAGATACATGCACTTGAAAATAATAGCACAGAACACAAACAAAAACCAAATAAAATTGTTAATTATCCAGAAAATGAACACCTTATAACTAATGAAATATTCACAACGATGATTACAGATAGCCTGGATATTAATATTAGACCTGATCAACTCTCAGCCACGTCCTACGCAGATGGTGATCTTGTAAAACCAGAAGCAATTACTAAAAAACGAACTTTAGTTTTGAACAAAGCTAATTTAAACAAACCAAAGGAGGTTCAAGAAACAGCTGAACTTATACCTAATATTTCAGATTTTGAACCCGGAGAAGCAATCTTAATAGATAATAATACTAAAGTATGTGAAACTACTGAAACTGTAAAACAGATCATACCTGAAAAACGGAAGGAAATTACGAAAAAAAAGAAATTGCAAGCTATCATTATTACAAGGGATTCCTTCAAGCCAAGTAAGTTACAAAAAGTAGAAGAATCTGAAATCATTGATTTAAATAAGGTTACGCTTAGAAAGACAAAACAAAAAATATCACGTAGTAATAATGAAATCAAACCAAGCATACCACGCATACTTCTCAAGAGTAGAATAAGAAAAGAAACAAACTGGCCACCAATTGAATTAAAGTCAAAAGTTTATAACGTTGGGAGCGTTAAACAAAATGGTATTTTATCTCGCAATGCTGAGGAAGCTAAAAAAATCAAGAAGAAAAAATTGAAATTAAATGCTATACCTGATTTAGAAAAAGCAATCTTAGAAATACCACTATTCGAACATAGTGATGTTTTAGAATTATATTCATCTAAACAAAAAGCTGAAGTACCTTCAGAACAAGAAATTTGTTTATCTAAAGTGGATGAAACCCAAATAAAACCATCGCCAGAAAGTACGAAAACAGCTTCAACAGAATCTTTTGTTGAAGAAATTGACTTACAACATACTGAGCTCGAGGACGAAAGTTCTAGAGGATCTACTGAAGAAATAAAACCACTAGATTCAATTCCCTCAACAAGTAATGAAGTAGACAAACCGCAAGAATTTAAAATTAAGCCTCGACGACCTAGTGTAAAAACTGATGAGAATTTTGGTGAAGTAACAATTAAAAAACTTAAACCTGTAAGAAAGTCTTCTATTACATTACCCGAGGTCACAGAACCAGAAGAAGTAATATTTAGGCCAAAAATAACGAAAACTAAAGAAGATGTTGAACAAGAATTTAATATCCACTTAGATTCGTATGCAGAAGAAGAAATTTCCATGTCTGGAAAAGTAAAACTTAAACCTCAAAAACAACCTACTTTTACCGAAGAAACTGATGTAGCGACTATTACTTTGGAAGTCAACTATCAAGATATAGAGGCCGAAGAACCACACAATGTAGCAATTAAGGATAAAGAAGAATCAAATAAGAATAGTTACTTGAAAAAAGAATCTATGGATGAATCCGTTGAGTACACAATTCCTAAAATAAAAAGCACACCGGTTATGGAAGAAGAATATACATTCGTTTCTAAACCCGAGGAAAAAATAAGATATTCGTCAGAAGACCAATCCACAGGGTTGAATATACTGGAGACAACTGGAGACGATGTTGACGATTTAAATAAAGTATATGATGATAAATATTACGAACAATCCCATATTATATCTGAAAAATGTATTCCCGATAAAGATATTATAGATAACCTTAATTTCCAAAAAAAATATGATGAACCTATCACAGTCAATATTCCCAAACAAAAACATTTACCTCATAACGAGGATGAAGAAAGTATATCACTAAAACTTCATACGACAGATAACATTAGTGATATAAATATAACAATTCCTGGCCGTGAAAGTTCATATACTTTAGACGAAACAGATGTAGTTTTCCAGGTCATACCTCAAGTACAACCACAGACAAAAGAAGAATTATCTTCATCGCATAAAGTGAAGATAAAATCTCAAAAAAAAAATATATCTTATTCTGAAGAAGCGGGTGAAACATCCATAAAAATAGTAAAAGATACTGAATATGATTCACCTGAAGAAATAATCATAAGCGACCGAGATGATTCAAATGACAGCGTACATATGACTATAAAACCGAAGAAAAGTGATAGATCTTACTTGATAAGTGAAGTTGAAGAAGAAATCAACTTGAAACCTAGGAAAAAATACTCACAAGCAGATGTAGAGGACAACTATACGGTGTCATCTAGAAGACCACCCAGTCAGCCCACATTTGCTCAAGGTTTAAAATATTTTGATTGTATTTTTTTGCACCTTATAATATTATTATAGGTACATAAATCAAGGCAGTGAAACAAAATGTCGTTTAAAATGGCCAAAAAACAACACAAACCTTAGGTCATACTTAAAATTTAAAATATTAATCATAGAGTAAAGGGAGCGAATTTTTAAATTTACATATACACGGTGTCCCAAGACCATTCCCGTTAAAAAAAAAACAGCGAATTGGTCCTTTGATTTCTAGTGTTATTTGTTAAGAAACTATATCAAAATTCATAATAGTTTCAAAGAAATACAATATTAAAGTTTCTATTCTAAATCGTGTAAAATTGCGATGTTTCAATGGCTCCTCCCTCGGATAACTATGTCACTGGGTCACTGGGCCGCGATCAGTCACGATCGAGGATAATGACCAGCCGCATTGTTCTAAACACCCTATTAGGGCGGAGCTATATGATCGCCGTCAGATGTTACTGGTCGAGCAGAGGTCGGTCTATGAAGAGGGGGGTAGCTCCTTACCCCTTCTCTGGGATTGTAAGAGGGATGCTATTGGTCGACAGATAGCATTGATTTATCGATTGATAAGATCGATTTAAACTAATTTTGTCCAAAAAAATAATAAATTTGGTGATGAAAATTTTTCGCATTTTGTTATTTAATTTGTTACTCTTAATAGGGAACATAAATATCCCCTAAAGTCTGCGGGATTGGTCTTGGGACATCCTGTATATAAAGAGTGAATGAATGAATATCAATACTTTAGGATCCTAGCAAAAAATATATACTTGGGAACGGGGTCCATTTCTAAGAGTCCATAGTTATTTGCACATTAATATTATTGTCCATAAAAGTTATGTAGATTCACAAAAATCTTCACACATTTTTTTTATTGGTCAATTGCTACAAATTGTAATAGTATGCTTATGAGAAGTAGTTACACTAATAATTGCTATTTTTTTTTTCTAAAATATTGGGTATTTTCATAAACTATATTCGTATATTAAACTAGTAAAACTTTATTTTTCTAAAAAAAAATATTTTCTTAAAAATAAAACATGGGATTCGAATGAAGCAGATATAAAAAAAATGTACTAAAGAAAATTACCCCATTATTGGAAAATCTTCTACATTTCATGCTGCTTCTAACAAGGTATAACTCATCAGCCTGTCTTGAATACAACATTATATTTTAGGTGAATATTTAAAAGAAGTTAATGTTTGGTATAAAATGCATTTTACAAATTCAACTTGTTTACAAGTCAGGAGTCGGCATATAATAAAAATAAATAATATATAGTTAATAATAATCACCGTGCTTTAAGAGCTTTGAAAACAATGTTTTACAAAGATGTCGTATGTGTATTAGGGTTGGTGGGAGACATTTTATTCATTTAGGCGTATTTTCTTGAACGGCCACTTTTATATTTCCAGAAGCGGTGTCAATGATCATATCCAGGGAAGCCGACGTCCTAGATAAAGGTATGGGTGTTTTTCTAAAGATTTTCGGGACAATTGTCGACAAAGGAAAACAAGTTTTTGAGATAATAATAATAATAACATGCAATACTGTGTATATGAAAATTACAGCCTATTACCTGTGTATTTATTGATATTCCCAAATCCCTTTTCAGAAATATATTAAGTAAGCCAAACAAATAACATTGACATAGCTACAGCAACGTTTTATTTATTCATTTGATTAGATGGCCAAATTATTGACGTCCGCGAAGGCGACACGGTCTTCGCTGTTTATCCATACATCGCTGAAACTGACGAAGCTATAAATTTAGTCGAAGGAGAACGTCTCTACATATTGGGTAAGTAATACTTACCAATAATACTTACTAATTATTAAAATACGAGTACAGTTGGTTAAAAAAAATAATTCAAATAACATAAGTTCAGAAACCTACATATATTCTCATACTAAGATTGTTACCGCGTCTTTGTCTCATCTATTTAAAACATTGCGGATATATTGCGACTCAGTAATGGGAATATAATTTGTATTTTTTTCTACTATTATACTTATACTATTTTATTTTATATACCTGTACTATAAAGTAGAGAACTATTTATTTTACAACATATAAAGAGTAAATTGACACTTATGGAATCTTATAATAAAAAAAACTTATTTGAGGCATTCTTTGTATTTAAATAAAAATTTTACACATTAAACAACAATGTAATTTTTTGTAATTAATTTAAACACCATATTTCAATAAACAATTGATAAACTAAAACAACTTTCTAAACATAATCTAGTAGGTATTGTCAATATGTTAAATTTATTTATAAAATATATATCAATTCTTTTTCAATATAAATTAATATTGTATGTACTTCTGCATTTTATATTATGTTTTGTATTTAATTACTCGTTTTGCCAATATTAATCGTCATTTTTTGGAAAGGTTCTGAAATTTAAAATTCTAAATTCAAACACGATGATTTCGAGTTATTTATTTAACTTAGATCTCCTATACTTTTTGTAGGATTTCGATATATAAGTTACAGATTTATTTTGATATATACTTATCTGCTCTTATTTTCATCTGTATATATAAATATAAATATATAAATAAAAGGAAATGCTGTTCGTTGGTGAGCACATTGCTCGAGAACGGCGGGACCGATTTGGCATTTTTTTTTTAATATTCGTAATGGTTTGAGTAAGATTTTTAGGGAGAAAAATAGAAAATTTTCCCGGAAAATCGGAAAATTCAGGAAAAAGTGAAGGTGTAATTTAAACGACTCGAAATTAAATTTGTGTTATATTTAAATTGATAAACGTCAACGTCAATCTGCACAGCCCCCCCCGCAGGGCTTGCAGCTGAAAACCGGGGCAAAGCCCGCCGGGGGTTAAACAGCTAGTTTGTAATAATTTCGTTAGCGCGTTTAAACGCTTACATGTTCAATGGTATACGAGTATATTATTTTTTTGTAGAAAATATTTTTTTGTATAAAATCTACATTTTCCTACTACATAGTTTTAACATATTACTAACAGATTAGTAGGCAAACGCAATTTGAGCTGTTAGTTCCCTACCCTCTTTTCCAACATATGAGTGTACTGTTCATCCCAAAGCTACTTAGGTATATCTAAATAACCCAAAATAAGGGTGTCTGAGTTTGGACGTTTATTAATTTCAGAGCCTTTCAAAACATATATGTAGCGATGAATACTGGCAAAACAGTTGATGTATCTAATAAATAAATATAACCTCTAGGTTCAGTATACCTACTAGGTTTTCAGTTCAGAAAGTATTATAGATCGCAATAATATTTTTTTATTTCCATACTTTGAATAGGTGAAGACAAGTACAGACAAGTATCTTGTTACCAGGACATTTTTTATAGGTATAATTATCATAAAAAAGTATTGAAATAATACTATTGCCCATTTATTTTTTATTAAGTAAAATATACAGTATTTAAACAAAATCTTAGTCTAATATCAGTTTTTATTTACTAAACCTAATTAAAATAATATGTTTTTTGTGTGTCCATATTTCTGTACAGAAACCCACAATCAAGACTGGTGGTTCGTAAGAAAACACCTCACTGATGAAAAAGGATGGGTTCCCGCTCAGTATCTAATGGATGAAGCGAACTACACGCTGTATTTACAAAAAAAATTAAATGAAAAGATAGATAAACTACCTGTCTTCGAGAGTAAGATGCTTTTTACATTAATTTACATTAAATTATATCAGCAAGGTGGGTGCATAGATTAGACTCACGCCTAGGTACGTCCTAGGTACGTCCTAGGTACGTCCCATTGGGTGAAAACTTGTTGTTATTTTTAAAATATAATTGTTTGCCAAATAACTGTTAAGCCGTATTGAGCTTCAAATATTTCGTTTCGTACAAAAGTCGAGGGTCAGAATTTCTAACTTTTATAGATATTTCATAATGTGTCAAAATGAAGGACAACACAGGCTGCCGCTTCGCGAGCAGCTAAAAAGTAATTCTTATCTACCTACTTAGTTCGCAGAGATCTTCGAATAGCTCATTAACTTAGCTTCAACTAAATGTTATAGTACCGTGATTAACAAGGTATCTATATTTATACTAAAAAAACTGCACTATATGTTTGAAATGTTTTATGAACTTATTCGCTTTAAATCATTTTAATTGGTAGTTTTCTAATAATACTGACATAATATAAAGCTCTGAAATTCATTCAGTATAAATTTGACAATATTTTATAATCCAAAATATGTTAAAAAAAAAATACAGAAACAATAAATAATAATTTTAAATTTTAGAACCATCTACGGAAGAGAGTGCACAGGCTCCTCGATTTGTCGAAAAATTAAGACCAAAACATACACCCGATGGCTTCACAGTGCAATTTGATTGCCAAGTTGAAGGTCACCCAAGACCTCAAATAACATGGTTCCGACAAACAGCTATAATAAAACCATCACAAGATTTTCAAATGTACTATGATGATGATAATGTAGCAACTTTAATAATAAGGGAAGTATTCCCGGAAGATGCTGGAACATTTACGTGTGTTGCTAAAAATGCAGCAGGATTTGCCTCAAGTACAACTGAGTTGGTGGTCGAAGCTCCGCTTTCAGATCACGGCTCAGAAATGACAGTTCTTTCAAGGAAAAGTTTATCAAGGGAATCTTCACTGGCCGATATTCTAGAAGGCATTCCACCCACTTTCTCTAAAAAACCTCGTGCGCAGTATGTAAATGAAGGATCGCAAATATTGTTGGAATGTCGCTTGGTTGCTATACCCGAACCTGATATCACTTGGTTGTTTGGCGGACAAGAAATTATACCAGATGAAAATATATCCATTGCGACTGAGTCAGATATGCATATGTATTGCAGCGTTCTTAAAATTGATAATGTCACGAAGGTTCACGAGGGTACATATGAGGTTCATGCAGTGAATCGAGAAGGCGAAGCTTCATTGCCAATAATACTTAAAATAAAAACTGGCAAGAACGAAAGACCGGAAGTTATTGAACCGCTAACAAGTTTAACAATCAAAGATGGTGAAAGCATAGTTTTGTCCTCGCAGATAGTTGGAAATCCTAGTCCTAAGGTAGCCATTTTTAAGAATCATAAGCCTGCCAATAATCAAATATTAAAATCTGATGGGAATATGCATATAATTACTCTAGTGAATCCTAAAAAGGGTATTGACGACGGAGTGTATACCATAAAAGCTACAAATACTGAAGGAAGCGTTGAAACAACAGGCATCATTACAATTGAAGGTAAATTCATTTTAACAAAACTACATATTATTTTAAAATATTTTCAAAAATAGGTTTGATAAAATAATTGTTTCGTAGTCATTTTTATTTGTATGTAAATATTTTAAAAAACTTAATAATTGAACTCAGATAATGAATCGAAATACCTACATCTAATTTCTTGCTATATTAAATATATCTTTCTACAGTTAAAAGCATAAATCTTACAAATAGGTGCAAATGTTACTCATCATAAACCGTTCATAATGCGTAAATGAAACAATTTTTATTAAAAGTATTATAAACCTATTCATGGTTAAAATATTATGAAACATTATGGTTGCAATAGATAAACCTATTTTCGAATCTTAAAGTTATAAAAATATAACTTTAAGTTCCTTGGGAACTATATTTTACACTTAAAAGAAATAATAGATACCTAGGTATGTGAAAAACAATCAACAAACCTTTATTTTGAAACCTAATCCTTAATTTCTAATAAATTTCCTTAATTATTTTTTTTTTTTGTCCAATTTCTATTTTATTATTGTTTAATTAACATAAGTTTCGTTTTCCACTTGGCGAGTACATGCTATTTAAAAAACCCTCCCAATTAAATACCCTAAAAGTTGCGAAACAGTTAAAATATTGCAATCTCTAAATAAACTTGTGCTATCACTCTTTAATTTAATATTAGGTGGCCGCAGTCGCAAAATTAACACCTATGCTAATACCATATTGGAGCGGAGAAATACAAACTTCAAATAAATAATTCTTTTTCTAAAATTTAACGTAGGATATCCCATAAAGAAAATACTTTTAAACATAACTTTTTTTATATATTCTTTTGTATAAATATAATAAAATCTTATTTTAGAGAGGTGATTTCTTCAATTTTAATATAAGTTACATAATATTTGTCTAAAACTATTAAACGAGGTAATAAAAGTAACTTTTTTATTCCAGAAATTTCAGAGGAACTTGCTGAACCCCCATTATTTGTGGAGAGATTCCAAGAATTGATTGTAAAAGAAAAAGGTACAATTAAACTTTGTGCAAAAGTTATCGGTGAACCAGTACCGAATATCCAATGGTTAAGAAATAATTGCAAAATTGATACATCTAACAAGATACAGCAATTATTTGATGGAGAAAATATACAACTTATCATACAAAATGCAGATTCTGAGACAGATTCAGGAGACTATAAATGTATAGCTTCTAATTCTGCCGGCAAAGCATCCCATGGAGCCAAAGTAACGGTTGATGTAGAAAAGGTGACATTTGTTAGAGTTTTAGATAAGAAGTATGAGGTAGATGAAGGAAGTTCTATTGTCTTAGAATGTGAAACATCCCATACAGTATCGACAAAATGGTTATATAATGGTAAAGAGCTAAGTGGAATGGATCACAGGGAAATAATTCAAGAAGGCAAAGTTCACAAACTCAGAATAAAAAAGGCAAAACTTACTGATTATGGTGCCATTAAATGCACAGTGAAAGGGCATGAAACTTCCACCAAATTAACCGTTAAAGAAACAATACCTGAATTTCTAAGAAAATTACAAGACTTTGAAGTGAAAGAAAAAGAAGTAGCAATCCTTGAAGTAGAAATATCATCAGAGACAGCAGATGTTAGATGGAAAAAAGATGGAATGGAAATACAGGCTAAGCCAAGAAAATATGACATTGAAAAGAGAGGAAATATTAGAAAATTGCTAATAAGAAATACTTCAGTACACGATGAAGGCGAGTACACATGTTTCTTACGAGATGAAGCATGCTCTGCTGAAGTTACTGTTATAGAATTGCCACCAGAAATTATAAATAAACTTAAAGATCAATTTGTAACTAAAGGCGAGAAAGCGACATTCGAAATAGAACTCACAAAGGGCGATGCTTTAGTCCGCTGGTTCAAAAATAATACAGAGTTACAATTTTCTGATCATATTCAACTTAGTATAGATGGCAAAAAACAGAAATTAAAAATATATAATACAACTTCTGAGGATTGTGGCATATATTCATGTAGAGTGGGCAATGATAAATGCGAGGCAAAATTGACCGTTGAAGAATGTGACGTCGACTTCATACTTCGACTGCCGGAAAAAATAAGTATACCCAAGAACTCGGATGCACACTTAACAGTAGAAATTCCAGAGCCAGATATGACTGTCGCATGGTTCAAAAATACATCTGAAATAATGGACTCTGAAAAGTATACTTTGCTTTCCGACGGACGTAAGAGAACTTTGATAATAAGAAAAACCACTGAAGAGGATGAATGTGAATATTCATGCTTACTTTCTAACGTCAAATCTTCAACACAGTTGAAAGTAGAAGGTAAGATTAATAATAATTAGGTACCACATCTTACCTGGCTACGATTGTCATTTGATAATGCCAGACTAAAATTACGAAATTACCCACGTTTTTTCTTAGAATGAACTCCCGAAATGTTAATGAATCAAACAGTTCGGAATTTCTGTTCGTTTGTATATATATATACACTAACTTTATATATCTGTAGAAGATACAGTTACGTTCACTTATCATCCGACCATCCTTTCACGGACCATTCCCAATAAAAAACAGCAAATTGGCTGTGCGATTTCAAGTATGATTTGTAAAGCCGACATATGGTTTCCGAGAAAAATATGTAAACTTTACGTGATAATATTCAACCGCTGTTGTAATACGCCACCAGCCCATCGTCCGTTCGCGAAACCGGGTCACTGACTCCAATCAAGGCTACGAAAGGCAATCCGCCTAAGTCTTTGAGAATGGTCTCAGGACACCGTGCTTATAACTAAATATCTGCATATAGCAACTGACATGTCTCAGTGATACATTCGCAATACAAAACAAAATTTTATTTATTCATTTAATGTAACATTTGCATCTTAATGTTTTCAGAAATTTGAACATTGAGTACCTACTTTACTAAAATTTGAATTAAAAACTTAAAAATTGTCGAAATTTTAATAAATAAATACATAACTCACTTTAGGAGTATTGAAACCTCACAGCTATGCAATTTTTCTTTCCTAAATACGTACATCTCAAAACACGAGTGAAAAAAGACCCCTAAAGATCTTTAAATCCTTTAGATCCTTAGATCCTTTTGATTCGATGCGTGGATATATTTTGCGAGGCCTTTTTTTTGTAACGACTTAAGGCACACACGCGTGCATCAGATGAGATTATTAAAACTCCTCCATTTACTATATATTTTGACGAGCAGCTTTTGATTTGTTCTTATTAAAAATTCAATACTCGAAGGGCTAAATCAAAATTTTACATGCTAGTTTAAAGCCTTATATTGTAGGTCCTATATTTAAGTTATAAACCTTCCATTATTTATTAGTCATTCATTTTGGGCTAAGTGTATTCATTGTTATGTTCTATACAAGCAAATGCAAACGCATAAAAACTGATAAAAGAAATTAAGGTCTTTTATTAAACTCAAGCTAGTACATCGGAAGGTTATGTGTTAGATTATGTTAGATTTTTAGGGTTTAATGTTAAACGTAACATAACGATGCTAAACGTAACTAAGTACCTATGTTATGATAATCTACAAGGTGACAAATTATTGCCCACAAAACTTATTTTATAATTTTTTGTTTTAGTCCTTGAGGCGCCACCCAAAATATTTGATTACGATAACACAAAAGATGTCATAAAAGGAACTGATATCACTATAATAGTACGATTTAGTTCTATGCCATTACCAACGGATCAATGGACAGTCAATGACAAAATATTGAAAAAATCAAAAAAAGTAAAGTATACCCTTTCAGAAGAATCTGCCACTTTAACTATAAAGAAAACAGATCAAACGGATACGGGAATATATAAACTTTTACTTACTAATAATTGCGGAGAAGCAAACGCAGAAATAAATGTCCGAATTTTAGGTAACTTTATCAATTTTTATTAAAAACAATATGCTATTACAAGTATTGTATATCAAATTTAGGAATGTTACAACCATTTATATTTTTAGAGGGACCATCAAAACCAGGGAAACCCGAAGTACTCGAAGTTGGAGATGATTTTGTCACATTACACTGGCTAGAACCAAAATACAATGGAAATGCATCAGTCCTAACATACATGTTGGAATACAAAGATAAATCTATCGACAAGTAAGTTAGACTGATAATATAATAATGTTGAAGATATTGAGAATTATTAAATGAAGAAAGTGCTAAAACCAATCATTTATAAAAAAATATTTCATCATAGATGTCTCGTTTTTGTTTTATTTATTTTTAAGAAAGCATTATTAAATGAACACCATTGTTTGCACAATCTATAAGGCAGGTGATAGCATTTCTAAAACTCATTTTAGGGCTACTAAATGTTTTTGAAAAATCCTTGAAAAATTAGTTGAAAAAGTAACTTATAGAATATAATATCATCTCAGTTTATCATATCGGATTTCACTACGATCTATGAATACAAGATGCTATCTGAAGGCATTTTTGATAATCTTAACAAAGTATATAAATGTGTATCTTTATTCCTAAATCTTGTAAGGACTTTTGATACAATTTCCACACCCATCCTGTTAAAAAAGCAAAAATGTATCGGAATCGGTATGAGTATATACCCTTAATCCCCTATTTCACCCTCTTAGGGGCTGTTTTTTTTTTTTAAATAGTATCCTTTGTTATATCGAATGGTTTAAGTATCTCAATACCAAATTTCATCAAAATCGGGTTAGCGGTGCTGCCGTGCAAACGTTAGAGACAGACCTTCGCATTCATAATATTAGTATCGATATGGATTTAATAATAAACCAAGAAAAAAAAAAGTAGCAATATAAATGTATATATTTTTCATACACACAAGACTATTTAATACCATCGCTCTGAAGATGATCACACATCCCGTCCTCTGGGCAAAAGTCGACGCATCCGTACGATACAGGCGAAGTCTGATGTATTATCGTCTTTGAAATAATTAATCATTTTGTACACGACACACTATAAAAATCCGTACAATAATATGTTTATAAAGTATGACCGTGAAAATTGAAAATCAGTTATTAACAATATACTTAGCATATGAAATGTTCCTAATGCGCATATCTAAAATAAACTAAAATTCCCTGATGACCCCTGAAACCCTACGGTACTTACCTACCTTCTTACGAAAAACAGGTATCCTATTGTCAGACTAGCTACTCTTGAACTATTCAAAAATAGAAACGCACCGGTTTAACTGGCAAAACTTTGAAATTTGTAGTAAAAAAGGCACAAGCAATTTAATCAACCTACAAGATTAGCGCAGAAGTCTAGCTGACCGATAGTGTGATCTGACTTGACTTCAACAGTTTTACCGATAAATTTATTATCAAAAATGGCAACTAACAAAGAAAAGTTAATCAAATTTTCAAAACAAATTAATAATGCATTGTAACCCCCATTCCAGTGAATATTGTTATTATCTACAATAGAAGAGAATGGGAAATACTGTATAATTGTAATAGGTACATGTATTTGTAATCTTAGCCAAGTTTAGAGAAATTCTTGAGAAGTGATTTGTGTAGTTTGTATCATTTTCATATTTATTTGCAAGGTCGAGTTTTTACTATTATTTCTTGCATCAAAACTACATATAAATCCGTATATTTTGAAAGAAACTTCTTTGACTTATATCTTTTCACTTTTTGTAACTATTGTATAAATTTCTAAAGAAATAAGGTTTTTCTATGTAACCTGGCCTGGTAAAACAAATATTAATTGTAAATCGTACTTAATATTTTGACGATTAGAAAAATATAATAGTATTTGGACACAAATATGACGTTATTTGGCCATGCAAATTTGTAGTCGCAACATTACATATTATATTATATTACATTATTTATCATATTATATTATTATATAAGTATTAAAATTGTATGTGCATATTTAAATTGTAACGGATACACACACAAACTTATTCTTTACATAGAATCGCTCAATATTAACAGAGTTTCATTAAAGCGGCTACTCACACACCTGCTGCACTAGCAATTTCGGTATATAAACCCAATCACAGAATAAATAATACTCACAGAAGTTGCACTCCTTTGATATTGAAGAAAGCTGCCTACAAAATATCTCGCGCGCATGCAAAATTGTACCTTACCGATGTACGCGGAAAGGCGTTATTGCTTTGCCTCTTTTTTGATCTCTTTAATACCTGCACCAAATAAACTCTCGCAGGGGTGTCAAAGAAAATAAAATACTGTAGTTAAACAATTTATTAAATGTATGAGTACTGTAGACACACTAGTGCATTCTTCTTTAAACTCAAAGATTTAAAAATGAACTTAAGTTTTTTGAGTTTTTTTTAAATTAAATAGTACCATAGATTTAGTAAAATTTCACTTTAATTACCAAATATTAGTGGTATCCAACGACGACGAATTTATTCAGTACGTTGTGTTTACTTTTTTGCATCATTTGTATCTCTTGTTTTAAAAATAAAAGATATTAACTTTGATATTTATTTAAAATAAAATATGTGTTACGATAAAAAAAAATATGTGTTTAAATTTTGGGATAAATTATGTATCGTAAGTAAGTAATTTTATCCGTTTACTCAAGAAGATTTGGTTTGACAAACAGCGTCTTAAATTCATCGATCTATTTAAGCATATTTTAGTAATATGCTAGAATTATATATCAAATTCTGAACGTATATAATTATTTTATGTAATTCTATGTCAATTTTAGATTATCTACAATTTCATTGTTTTTTTATATTTTTTTCGTATTTAATCTCTTTTATTTTAAAAATTCTGAAACAATACTACTTTTTATCAAACGTATACTGCATATAAATATTTAATACTATTTCTAGCACTTTTAATTACTTTAGGTACTTCGTCTTGATTATTTGTTGCATCTCCAAACCTTGAAGGTCGCTAGATTGGATGGTGTAATCTTCAGGGTGAGATATGATATATGTATAGTTCCTACGATATTATATTTTATAGTACGATAATTTATAAAACTATTTTTATAAGTTTCGGTTTTAGAATACTATAATCAAAAACAAAACGTAAATTATTTTCTTACTATATCTATTACAAAAATATTTTCGATAATGTTAACTTTTATACATAGGTACAGTAGTACAGTCTGATACAAAATAAACACTTAATTGTCGACTCAATCCGCATATAAACAACAATTAAGAAACAAACGGCTGCCAAAAAATATTAACATAAACATTGAGAGGTTATTTTTCTCTTGAAATACTTACATATCACGAATATATTTATATGAATTTTATGCATATTTTTTTTTTTAAAGGTGGACTTTAATAAATAACCTATCTAGTACAACTCATACGATTAAGAAGCTCATTACAAAACATTCATATTCCTTCCGAGTGACTGCTAAAAATGAAGTGGGATCCAGTGAAACATCGGATATCACAGATTATATCGTCATCGAAAAGTCGAAAAAATCTGAACCGCCCACCGTACAAAAGAAATTGGAAGACTGTACATCTGATCTGAGCGAAAAGGTCAGCTTGATTTGCGTATTTGGCGGCGTTCCGTTGCCTTCAATTAAATGGACCAAAGATGGCAGCGAAATTAAAGATAAAAACATAAGCACTACATTTGAGAATAGAGTAGCTACACTTACTTTCCATAAGACGACATTTAATTGTTCGGGTCGTTTTACTTGTCAAGCTGTGAATGATTGTGGAGAAGTTGAAACTTCTTGCCACTTGAAGATCCAGCAAAAACCTAAGATAGTAATCAGTGATGCACAGGCTAACCAAAAACTAAAAGTTTATGATGATTGTATAGTAGAAGCAAAAATATATGGCTATCCAATACCGGAAGTGAAGTGGACCAAAAATAATGACACCGTGGTAAGTGCAGAAGATATAACGGTTAATACAACTGATACGGAAACCATATTGAAAATAAAGAAATTAAGTAGAACACACAGTGGAAAATATACTATTGAAGCTAGCAATATAGCTGGAAAATGTATCGAAGAAATTACATTGCGAGTATATGGTAAGTTTTAACCGAATTTGAAATATTTAATAATTCAAAGTGTTCACTAATTTAGTACATATTTATAATGTATGCGCGCTTCGTTAATTTTTTAGATGACAGTGAGAGGCGAAGTAAGTCAAAATCGCCAGAAGAAGAATATTTGGGTAAAATATTTAAAATTAAGCGTGTTTTAATTATTATTTTGTATCTTATACTTAATCTATGTGTGTTTGTTGTTATTCATTCCAAATATTAAAACAAATATACGTGTTTCTTATATATTACTTTGTATTGTGATAACCATATTGGTGAAATATACATCGCGTGAAATATTACATACCTATATCTCTAATAGAGTTATTAATATTCAACGGTATTGTATTGATTCTGCTTACGATTTCAAAAACATGCATTTTATCAACAAAGGAATTTATAAAATATTAAAATAATACGAAATATAAACGACTTTATGATACATTGAATGGCAGTAAATTAAAACATTTAGTTTTTTTCTGAACCACTAAAATTACTGAACTTTTAGATATATCGTTATTGAAATTTAAAATGTGCGCATATAACGTTAGACAAAATTTGACACCTACTTTTAATTTATTTTCAATCAAATTATCGTACAAAGACAAAGCCCAGCTACAACTAATCAACTCACAAACTACATCCTAGTCCACATCCTAAGGATCCAAAAGCTGTACCATGCTTTGTCGAGGCGCCAATCGAAATTTAATATCATATTTCCTCGTATCGTGCTCACCATAATTTAAAAAAAGCAGTTAGCTTTTGAAGTAACTAACTGCTGCATAATTGAATCCGTAACCTATCCAAAAATACACCATTATAATAAATATATAATCCGACTATAGCTCGGACAAATCGTTGAATGCATCGTTAGAGTCAAACCTCATATAATTATAACCACTAGAAGGTTTTGAATTATTCTCCCACTTCTTGTATTTTTTTACTCAATACCATTTGTGAACACAAAAAAAATATTTTTTTTTTTGTGTCCATCCATCTAAACTTTAAAATTCTTTACCTGAATACTCAATATAATATTCTGCAATGCTGCAAGTTAATGATGAAATGACAAAAAAAACTGTTTGGAATCTTTTGTCCATGCAATGCAAAACAAAAATCACTATACTTTGCGTGTGAATGGTTTTCTGCAGAAGAAGGCCTGGTCCAAAAAGGTTTTTCTGCTTCCTAAACCCTAACCAATAGATAATTTGAAAAAAACATGTGTAAAGCCACTTAAAATAAAGGAGTTGTTAGGTTATCTTTTTTGACCGTCGCCTAAGCATAATCGGGATACGCATCGAGCACCCTAAGAAAAGGAATAAGGAGCTTCTTAGTGCTCGAATGTCCTTAAACGTTGATATAAAATACATACATACATGACTTTCGATTTACTTCCTTAAGCAGTTAATTCAATGCAATATAAGCATAGTTTATTAAAAAAACTGCTTCCTAAAACTTAGGTACTATTAATCCATATTAAAACCCATACCATATGGGCAAGCGTTTGAAAAATCTTTTCGGGTAAAATGTACCTATCAAAGAAAGAAGGTAGATAATAATATTTAATTCTCCGGCCGCATTGCAAAATTTAGAATAAAAGCCAAATACAGAGTGCTGACAGCATACACTTTAAAATAGTTGGTGGCCACTTTTAAGCTTAGCAGCATACTGATGCGACTATGCTTAGGGGCGAAACTATTTTGTTATGGTATGACTCATAAGGATACAAAATAACATTTTAACATGTTAGTATAATTAATTCTTATATAAACTACCTTCAATTAAGTTTGTTAGGTTAGTTTCGATATGCATCATGCTTAAAGTGTTAACATGAAAATAAATATTAAGTACCTTTTGCATTTACTTTTGTTTATTATTTTTTTTTTCACCTTTTGTTTTCATCGTCGTTTCCTCGTATTGTTGGAAATGAGATTAATTGCATCGTATTTCATGTGAAACTATCTTCCTTGTACCTAAAAATGTGTCATAGAAGACATTATATTTAAATTGTCAGCCTTTTGCTACAGGATTAATTTGTGTAAAATAATAAACACTCTACTTCTGTGGTAATATTCAACACTCAAAAAGCTGTCAATTTTTAAAATATTCGTAGCAACCTATATTTTTCTGATTTAAATATTTATTATTGTATCTCACAAGATTTTAATTCTAGTTTCAGGTATCTAAAAATAATTTATTAAACCATTGTTTTAAACCTGTTTTTACCGGAGTGATAACCATTAATAACAGTTCCAACCGGTAGAAGGAGATATTTCATTATTATACCTTTTTTTTAGACAAACCCGCGAAGCCTGAAGGACCGGTGATAATGAAAGAAATAAACAAAGAATCGGTGATCATTGAATGGAAACCGCCACTCGACGATGGCGGCTTAGAACTGACGAAGTACGCGATAGAGAAATGCGACCGCGAAAGTCAAAACTGGGTGAAAGTGGCCGATGTCGACAAAGATGTGGAAACATATTGTATTCAAAGGTTGAACGAAAACAATGAATACATGTTCCGTATAATGGCTCAGAATCCAATTGGATACTCAGAGGCGTTGGAAAGTGATGCTATCAAAATTAAGGCTGTGTTAGGTAAGCGTGCACTAAATAACCTGCATATTATACAAAGCAATTTATCAAGTAATATTCAATTAAAATTCTCCGCGTATAAGTACAATAATTAATTTATCTATAATTACCTACCGATGAAGATTTTTTTGTTTTGTTTTATACAAGTTGATCCACCTTAAATTATTGTTGAAATGTGTCCGGTAACAAGAAACTGTGGGACGAAATCCTAATAATATGGAATATAATAAATGTACCCACCCATAGGCTAGTAACGCAAAACTAGTTAGACTTATAGGCATCAATGATTTATTGAAGCTAATTGGTGCTATTGGACGAGGAATTGGAGGCAAATAGGTTTCTTTTCCGACAAAGTTTAGTAGCATGTTCTTTTTCACGGCACACTTATCTACACAACAGATCTACCACAATCCAGACCTACCTACTGACACATCACTGCCAGCCGTCAATTCCTCTGCTCTGCTCGAGAGCAAATTCTGAGAAAACGAGAACATTTCCTCTTAGTGTAGACCAAGGATTCCCAAAGTGGTCGATGTCGGTTACCCAGGGGTCGATATACACAAAAACTGATTTTGGGGGTCGACGAGGTCTAAAAGTCGACCCCTATTAATTAACACAAGTTCTTATTTGAAACATGCTAGATACTTTATAAGTTGTGTTACATGTACCAACTTGATATAATTACCTACTTAAGTATTTTCACGTAATTTTTATTAATAATTATTAATTACACTTGATATTTCTATTTATGTCTATTTATATTGTTAAATTTTGATGAGAAAATGAAGTCTACTTTACTAACTAAACCAACCGCACAGTTTTTAAATTGGTAAGTATTTTGTACCAATAGGAAAAAAACTAGTGATAGGATTTTAAAAGTAATTTGGCTATGGGGCTCTGAGGTGTCAGTTCATTTTGGAAAAGGGCTCTCTTGCCCAAAATAGTTTGGGAATCCCTGGTGTAGACTGTAGTTATCCTCCGTTTGAAACGCCTTCTGGTAGAGTTGATATGGCCCTATATGTGCCTATATGCTATGAGAATGAGAAAATAACTTCTAGTAATAACAATTATACCTGTTATAATACTAGGTATATGTAAATTAATATATAAGGTTAGGTAATATGAGAATTATTAATTCGATAAATAGAAACCAGCATATATTTAGGTACAATTATTATCACATAATATTACAGTGCGTTTTCATATTTGTAGCTCAGTTTCACTCGCACTCAGTTCTTACACAATGCATTTATATATATTATGAGAATGAATATATTATGAATAATATTTAAACGATCAAAATTTTATTCATTTTTAGACAAGCCATCACCGCCGCTTGGTCCATTGGGCATTTATGGTGTATCTGGGGATTCGTTAACGATAACTTGGTACGAACCAGAGAAAGACGGCGGTTCTCCAATAACACATTATATTGTAGAAGTTAAACAGACAAACAAGAAAACGTGGAAAAATGTTGGCAAATCGGAGAAAACAGAATTCTTCATTAAAGGCTTAAGTGAAAACACTTGTTATCAATTTAAAATTAGTGCACAAAACAGCATTGGCACAAGTTTGCCATATATTTCAGATGATTCTGTTACAACAGGAAAAACTCTCTGTAAGTACTTAAATGACTTTATTTTTTAATAGTGTTTCTTAGTTATAGTTTTTACCGCAAAAAAATTTGAACTGTATGTATTTGTGATTAACTGTCTAAAAATTCATAGTTTAGTTGGGATAACATCTGAGTTGATACCTTAGACTGCAGTGGTAATCACAGTATTTGCCCCCCCCCCCCCCCCCCACCCCTACCCTCCTTTGTCAAGCGTGTATTTATTAGTCGCAGAGGCGACCGTTCTCGAGTGCTCCACAGATGGATAACATAAAAAAAAATGAATAAATATTGTAGGCACGTGGGCCTAGGTTCAGGTTCTGACGGCGAGTCAGATCGTTTTTCTCGAAGGACCTTGAGTTGGCGAAAGGCAAACGTTTAAATACTTTTAATTATTGGCGCCCATGAAGGACTAGAGATGGGTCGCTTCGCTCTCCATCTCTAGTCCTTCATGGGCGTACGCACCACAACTCACCAAAATTCGTTCAAGTTTCATTGTAATCGGATAATGGTTTTGAAACGCACAGAAGACGAACAAACGACAAACAAACAAACCTCCTTTTTCATACATATGATAATACACTTATAACTGTATTTTATACAAAAAATATCTTTTGCATATGCTATCAAATATGAAAATTGGCCAAAAAAAGAAGGAATTGACTTAATTATATTTACATATAACTTTCAGCTCGACCTTCAGCGCCAGTTAACCCGATGGCTGTACAAACCACATCAAAAAGTGCTACGATCCAATGGAAACCACCAATGTATAATGGAGGGTCGATAATTACAGGTATGTCTGTGTACGAATATGCATAGCAATCCGTTGTGGTTAGACGCTCTGAATAGATGGCGCCGTTCTGATCTGGGCCACGCAGGCTAACTCTGTACCACTTCGCAATTCACAGGGATAACGTGAAGATACTAGCTCTCATTGCGGTGCCCCAAACAGAAGAGACTCGTCCGATGGAATCCGCAGCATTTCGATTCACCGCGTTGCTCGTTTTGGTGGACTGTTTTCAATCAATGCTTTCACTTTTTCCACAAATATAATTTTAGAAAAAAAACTAACTGACAACGTCATTAACAATTTAAACCCAAAGGAATACTCAGGCAACGAGGTGTGGGTTAATTCTTTAATATATTGGAAACTGGTACGAATTTTCAGTGCGAAATATATCAAAGTTACTAGCTTCATCGTAGGTAATTTCTGCTTGTATAGACATGTTACGAATACATACTTACTCGTTTTGGATACGCGTAGATAGAACCTCAAACGTACTAAGTACATGCACAGACTGGTTTCATAGATGGGCTGAGTGATAATTTGAACATAACATTATTCATCCATATTGAAGGACATGCCTTTCAGCCCCAAAATCACGGCACATTATATTAATTATGACTTTTAATCGTGATTTTTCTATCTACATAGGTATTGCTTGTTATGACGGGACTATCTTTCGTATAATATTATTATTATCGGTTAATGGGCGAGCAGCTAGAGCTGATATGCTCATATCAAGGTCACAACTTCATTGATGACGACTGGATTCAGTGGGTTTGTCCATTGTATTGTAGATTTTAAATTGATTGGTATTTCTGGCTTCGATGATTGATTGTGGGAGTTGATTCCACATGTCAACGATTCTGTTAGTTTAGAAATATTTCCTCGCGTTTGTAGAAAAATGGGTTTTTGAGAGTTTTAATTTATGTCCGCGGAGATGAGGATTACGATTGAAAGTAAAAATGTCCTTCATATTATCGCAATTGTAGTGCCCTGAAATCACATTGAATGACTCAATAAGGTCACCACGTTTGCACCTCTCTCTTGCAATGTTGCCAGTTTTAAAATCGAGAGTCTTTCTTCGTACTTAAGATTTTTCAATTGTCCAGGAATTTTTGAAACCTCCGTTGTACCTTTTCGAGTAACTGAATATCTCTGACGAAATAAGGACTCGACAGTTGGTAACCATATTCAAGAAGTGTATATATTGACGCTTTTTATTCTACCGATAGCATGTAAGATTTCCACCAAAAGATCCTATTTCCTTTGGATTTTATTTTATTGTCAGTGTCCTGTACTTGTTAATTTCTTATCAGGGCTAACGTAATATTGACAAAAAATATAATATACAATTATCGAAAAATATTACAAAATAAAAGACAGTTTTATTATTTTTTTTGTAAAGCTTCGGTAAGAAAAAAATACAGTTCGATACAATGTCATATCAATACATCGTGATAGCCTGACAGAGATATTCATAACGTTTCAGGGTATGTAATTGAATACAAGGCTACAACGGGAAAAACATGGACCAAAGCGGCTACGGTGGATGGAAATGTATTGAACCACTGTATTGAAAATATGAAAGTTAAAACTGATATCATATTCAAAGTTTCTGCCGAGAACAGCGTTGGGGTCGGTCTTCCGGCCACAACGCCGCCAGTCAATCTACAGAAACATGCCGGTACGTATTGACAACTTCATTCCAAAGTATCCTATTGTGGTATTGACGTAATTTCGCGTGATTTCATATACAGTGTGATCAATTTGTTATTATTTTCGTATAGTGTATCAACTTTATACGCTTTGTGAATTGCAGCTGTTCCCTCTCCCCCCACGGCGCCGTTGGAGATCCGAACGACGGGTCCGAATTCAATCATCATAGAGTGGGGTCAGCCGGAATACGACGGCGGAGCCCCACTCGAAGGATACAACATTGCCATAAGGGATATCAAGAAAACAATGTGGATGGAAATTGGAAAAGTCAAAGCCAATGTTCAGAAGTACAATATAAAGGACTTGCAGGAAAACCATGAATACATGATACGAATATTTGCTAGGAATGAAATTGGCCTCAGCGAACCTCTTGAGTCTGACGAGCCGTTCAAAGTCGTACCATCAGTGGGTGAGTGAACATTTATTTATGATCAGAATGAGTCAAATTCACTCCCACTTCTTACTGGCTCAAATCGCTGCTACCTCTATCTTTGCAAAGAAAAATATACTCATATCTTTAGCTCTAACTTCACAGTGGTTTCTACTGATTTTTTAAATATTTAATTGCTAGTCATTATTATTTAAACAGGCTGAAAAAATTAAACTAAGAGGTAATAAATACAATTAGCAGTAACTTTACTGTATGGTTATAAGTAACTGTGTACCTTTTTATTTCAATTTTGAACAGGTTTATTATCGATTAATAATTAAATAATACATTCATTTTTGTTTAGTTGCTTTAAGTTATGTACAATTGTTATGATGAGCTGTTCTGAATAAAGCTACATTTATTGTAAAATGGTTTTGAAATAGACCGTTAAAAGCTGTTTATTTTCAGGTTCGAAACCGCGTATCTTGGTAAATAGTCTCCTCAACCGGTGGACGATTCACAGACATGATTATATATTTATCTGAATAGTCTAGTTTATGAAATACAACCTAATTAAACGCGTTAAACTTCACTAATGTGAAAACAGCCAATATCCTAAACCTTTAGATCTTCTACAGTCAATTGATATTGGTAACCACTGTATATTAAAAAAACTAAAGAGTGCCGGGACTCACGGTTAGGATGTGTAAACATCAGCGTTCGTCTGTGAATGTAATGGGAGCATTAAAAATTGATATAAAATGAGATATAAGATGAAAAAATACCAACCATAAAATCTCATACTATTATTTTATTTTGATTACAAATAATGCGGTTTCTGAGTAAATAGGTACCAACCTCCTCGTCCAGTCTTTCTCTTTGAGATAGGTCCTTTAGCCCCAGAATTGCCTACATTTATTGGAATGTCGTGATTTACTCCAGCCTCGAAACGCCCTCGGGTGCCCCATCAAAAAAACGCACAGGTTGTTTTGCCATTCGTTAATCGTAATAAAACAAATAAATTGTTTCTTCTGCAGGGGCTGATCTTTTCGAAGAAGCTAATGAATTGACGGAGTTTACCGAGCCCACGTCATTCAGCACCCAAACGACGACGTCATGGCTTCGTGATCACAATATGGACGCTGACATTCGTTCATATGCTAGAGGTTCACTGCTAAGAAGGGATGAATACTTCTTTAGGATATGGTGTTACGCCAAGCAATTATTTAAGTAATAAATGTTATTACATGGTTTTATTGCTCTAAAGACTTGAATATTACCTGTGATATAAATACCGTATTATAATTTTTTAAAAATTATGATTGGTTATAAGGAAACCTTTCATATTCTACTTCTGAAATATCGAAGCTAAGATAGTAAAAAAGTCTTAGTGTTGTTTAACAGTTTAATTACTTACGAGTAGGTAATTAAACAAGAATGCATGTTGGCATTCTTGATATTTCATTTATGACTTCCAATGTTTCCTTATTTAGTATGTAAGTATCTATTTCATTTTATTTATATCTGTTGAATTAATAAGTTTTTAATATTTTATATTAGCTCATAAAAAATATTGTCTTGATATTTACTAAAATTCAATTATCGTTATAATTAATGTATTTGTTATATTTTATATTCAATAATTTTTATATTTCATATTGTTACACTATTGATACATTTTTCTACATTTATTGGAAAACTTTTTTGTTTTTCTTCATAGTTATTCTCACTAACATCAAGGAGACGTAAAATATAGGTGCACTATTTAATAATTATGTAGATTACTAAAATGTTTTCCTTGAAATGACCGTTTATTATCATTTGACTTATAATAAAACTTATTACCAAATTTGTGTAATTTTTATTTTGTTTCCGTGAGTTTATTATATAAACTAAGCTAAAAAGTGTAGTCCTGAACATAAATAAAAAACTACAATCCTCTATCTATACAATAAAATGTACTAGAATGCGCTTCATTAGTTCAAATTAAATATTGACGAGATTTGACAGTATTATTGTTCAGTTAAACATTATTTAATTTTTTTCAAGAATGCACGATATGTTTTTTTTTCGTCTTGACCTGAATCAAAATTTTGTCGTCACTTGCCATAAATTCTAAATCAAAGTAAAAATCCATCACAAAGTATATAATGTTGTTATTATTGTAGAATATAGCATTTTGTCAGTACAATACTAATTTTTATCATCACATTATTAGTAAATAAAAGTAATTTTAAAGAATGAATAATTTATCAACCACCGGTAATAGGTTTCTGAAAATTATCCTGATATTGTGCGAATTTGGAACCATTATAAAAGAATGCAGTTCTGGGGAAAAAAACAAACACCACCGGTGACAGCACTGAGCAAAGGCTGAGAGCGGGACCTTTAAAGCCCCAGTTTACCGAATACCCCAGAGCAGGGGTGCTCAAACGGTCGATCGCGATCGACTGGTCGATCGCGAGTGCTTTTTGAGTAGATCTCGAGAAGAAAAATTTTTTTAATAAGTAGGTAGGTAACTAAACTACAAAAATGTATTACGTAATAAAATAACACTGCTTGCGGCAAAAGGTGGCTTTTCAAAGGAACGCGCGGCACTTTTCAAAGAAAAGCCGTGTTGTTTCTAGAATAGACAGTACACAGTACAGCAGGGGTGCTCAAACGGTCGATCGCGATCGACCGTTTGAGCACCGTGCAGAAAGCTAATATCTATATATGCTACGGTACGCCCTACCTAGGTAGGTAGGGTGTATCGTGTATGTACGACAACCCTGCATCACACACACTTGCAGTCTCTCAGAGTCGATCGTAAGTAGTCTAAAAATATTGAGGTAGATCGCCAGCAGTTCAAGTTTGAGCACCCCTGCCCCAGAGAAACAAAAAAATACCCCAGGGAAAGGGATTTTTACGTAAAGTAAGGGTTTCCATTATATTAGAGCAGATCGTCGGGCATTAAAAGCTTGACCGCCAAAATAAGAACACATGTTATAATATACTTTAATTAGGATTTAATATAAAATTAATTTTTACTTTCAATGCAGCACTGGAAATTATAAACATAATTATGATTACACAACCACAATAAAAGTCTACCTCAGTACGAGCATGGCACAGTTAGATTAGGCATTGTATTTTTTTTTTATTATCATAAGGTTTGTATAAAACCTTTTTATTACCATAAGGTTTGTGTAAAAATTTAATAAAAACAGTATATTGCGCATTAGCTAACAGTATAATGTCATATGGAATCATTGGATGGGGAGGCGCTCCTCTCAACATTAGACCCTTTAATCAAAGCACAAAAATCAATATTGAGAGTAATAAATAAAAAGCCTTTCAGGTACCCTAGCGAAGAGTTATTTCAGGATTTTATAGTACTTGATATTCGACAAATTTATGTTAAAACAATTATTTCTCATTATCATAAACATAAAGAAATGCAATCCGATATTAACCACCAAACCATAGTGACGCGTGCAGAAAGTGCAGAAAGTGGTTCCTAAAATTAAAACCAAATTCGCCCAAAGGTATTTTTCTTTTAGGCTATATAATAAAATAAAAGATATCCTGCAAATAAAGCTTAATAGCACATTAATTAATAAAAAGACACTGACTAACTGGTTAATTGATCTCGGTAGAAAGGACACTGAGGTTAACTAGATTCCTGTGTAATATAATATTGATCTTTTCTATTTCTCAACTTATTATATATATTAATAAATATATATGTATATTTTTATGTATTCTTATTACATGTACGTGTATGTATATCAATGTTAATTTTCGTAGTTTTTATTTTGTACTTATAAAAAAGCTCAGCGCAATTGCATTTAACCAATCTATTAAATAACTATTAAAATTAGCCTGCCTACGGCTTTTCCATACGGGCAATGTCCAATTAGGTATGGTTATGTTATTCATTATCTGAGAAATATGTAAAAACAAAAATCAATAAATAAATAAATAAATTATGTGTGCATAAATAAACAAATATCAATAAATAAATTCAAATAAATAAATGATGGCACGTCAATGTTCAGACCGACATGAAATACACAGAGGTAAAATTTTTGTTTGAGTTCGATTTTTGAGCTGTTTTAGAGTTGAATGCTGATTTCAAACCTGTAGTCAGTTTCTTCTACCACGTCAATTTTTTATGGGAATGTGAATGTTAATGTCATCACTCTCTGCGGCATCGAGCGTGGATCTAGGAAGTACTACTGCTCTCATATTGACACCCTCCGCTTGGCGCCGGGTCAATGACACCGAAAGTGACCGACGATATATACATATTGGCTAGTATAGTTCAATTACAGAGATACTGATTTACATATGATGGCTGATGCTGGAGGATCAAGCGAGAATGTCCACAGAATTAGCCATAAGCGAAAATATTTAACCGTATGTTTACCGTTCGGTGAAAAACTTTACTATTTGTATGAACGAAATTTAATTTACGAGTACATTAACTATACATACTAGTATATAGCCTTCGTATAAATAAAACTATTCTTTGCGAACAGTTTGACAGTTTTTCCTTTATATCCTCCTCATCATTTTATCTGTTTTTTTTTTAATTCCTCATATGCATATCCTATAACTTAAATAGTTGACCTTATAAACAATAACTGTGGTTATTTTTGAATTCAGAGGCCAAAAGTTAATAAAAAAGAAGTGAAACATCTAAGACAACGAAATTGCTGCAATGGAACGGCCGTCGCAACTGTAATATACTCGTATTGGGGAAAGAGCACAACTTCTCTGTGCAAAAACAAGCCTTATGCATAAGGCGTTAGTGCGCTAAGCTTAAGAAAATGTATAGGCCGTCACTTTAGCAACAAACTAATGCGACTAATAATAAAGTTAAAGAAATAAACAAAACATATTTGAATAAGATATTTTATTATGCAGGTTTACAAGCAAATTATCAAAGAAATCTATTACAAGTCATATTAATAAATTATGAATGACAACTTTGTAGAATTTGTCTTGGAATAGTCATAATGGCGAATATAAATTTTAATGACCTCGTAAATTGAAATTGATATAAAATACATATTTCTCAGTTCAGTTTTCTCAAACTAAACTAAATTCCTAGGATAGTAGGTAGCTATTAATTTAAGTTCTACAACAGGGACAATATCTTTGCATATGGCATAACTCCAATTCGAAATCTATTTATTGATGTTTTCCTTTAATTAAATATCTACCTAATCAAATCTTAAACAAATCATTCGCATGTATTTGTTACAATAATTGAAACAATCTTACTATCAAGACAGCCAAAATACTAATAAGAGAAAATATTAGGGAAAAATAATGGTTAGGATAAAATCTTTAAGTAAAACATCTATGTATGTAAAGGATGAAAATAAAAACACTACATATATTGCTTAATTAAATACACCTTTCTCAAGAAACATCTCAAATAGTAATATTATGAGCTTATTGTAATCATTTTACATGTACCTTTTAACAAGATACATACTTGTATTTAAGTTTGACACATAGACATGAGCAAGTTCTAAGCTCTTTCATAACAAACATTTTTATTATTTTTTTTTAATTCTCTCAATAAATGCAATACGATACATTGATTATTTGGCTTTATCATGGTTAAAATTTACATTTAAATAATGTGCAAACTGTTTTCTTATTCTGTTATTAAAGTTTAAAATAAATTGAATGTCTATATTTTCAGAAAAGTATAGGTGAGTATATACGACAACACTGACGCAAACGCACTTGAACGAGATATTGTTTATTTTTATTTTCGTTATTGAATTCCAGAAAAATTAAATACTGCCTTGAAATTACATCCGGTAGGTAGTTTATTGACGATTTCTTCGACCTATAATAAAAAAAATATATGTTTAAAAAATCGATATGTTTTTATGCTGTAACTATAAATATCGCATTAAATTTACACGCGTACCTTTTACTTTTGTGGGTTTTGGTGGCTTATTTTTATTACATTTCTTAGTGACTTGACGATTTGCCTCACAACTGGGATCGCTATTTGCCTTCAACTTGTCTATTCTGGACATAACCCCATTCGCGCCGCAAGCACTCCATTGGGATTTTTCATATCGACATGCTGTAAAAGGGAAAATAATTAATTAACCATTATTTGGGTAAACACGGATATTTCTTTTCAAAAATATTTCTATAAAAAATATATATATATATATTATCACATGTGAAAATATTAATCATTAATTAATTATAATAATCATTGAAATATTAAATATTAGTATTTATTAATATTATTTTTTTTTTTGGATTGGCTCGAAATCCTTAATTAAAATATTTACAAAATTTAAAATTTATAAAGGGTAGGCTACCGCCACGTTAGATTATAAACTCAGGTAATTCACAATAAGGTTCATTAGTCTAATTTTAATTGTATATATTTAAAAGTTGGTTTGATATTATTAAAACAGACGTTCAGATCAAGTCGTTCATTAATAGTTCAAGTTCAAGTTTTTATTTCCGAAAACATTTTTAATATACAGGAATGACATAATTTACAGTCAGAACAGTAGTTCAGCATAAAAAAACAATAATAGATTAAAACTGGGTACAAAAAGTACATATTAAATTCAAATACATTTAAATGACAACATAAATACATTTAACATAGGAATTAAAATTCACTAAAAAGGTGACAAATATTTATGGGGCTGCCCCCATGGCACATACAATATACAAAATGAAAAAACAACTATTTAGAAATCAGTAATAACTCAACATAAATTAAGTAGTAAAAAAAGTAAATATTAAAAACCCAATTTTTCACCCACACGGCAATATGTGGCCAGCTTAAAATTCTGCATATGAATAAAGGTTTCTCCCTAATAAATATTCCTTAACGGTTTTTTTTAAGTAGCCCTAAATTATTTATTAATTTTATATCGTCAGGAAGTTTGGTGTAAGAATTTAGTCCCATGTGCATACTAGTATTTTTAAATTTTTTGGTACAAGATCTGACCGCTTGTTTGTATGCTTACTTCTTTATCATCAGAACGAATGCCCTCTTGTTTTAATATCAAATCTTTGTTTCTAAAGAAATCGCACATAGTCTTTAATACAAATATGTCTGTCATAGATTCGTAGAGACATAGACACATAGATTTCCGGGTTCCATCTAGACCGACTCGCCAGTGTGAGACATTCCATCTGTCACGGTTGAGTACGAATTATGCACAGAATACATCGAGCATGTAAGCTTTACAACAGCATGTTGAGTGACATCGATATATTTAACACTACCTTCCCGGCATTCAAGAGAGTGTCTACTCTAGCTAATATGTAGCCCTAGAGTAGTATATTTATATGTATATATCAAATCAAATATTTTTAAGGAGGTATGCTATATTTTATATTCTGGTAATTATGTAAATTCTCCAACCCCTCCTACTACCTAATCCCAACCTCGCTCCCGAATGTATTTTTCTAATTTATTAAGTTTGGAGGAAACTCTCACTGGTTTTATGTTTTAATTGTTTTTTTTTAAATTTTCATTTTACTTCTATGTCAGCTGTTGTTTCCTAAAAATAAATAAATAAATGTGGTACAATGCCAGTATACAAAGCGACCTGAAGAGTGGTTTGCATGATTCTCGGCGACCAATTGCAGAAATAAGTCTAACAGCTTTTTTCTGTAATATAAAAATGTAATTCACGTTTGTTCCTGTTCCCCATATTAGTAAACCATATCTGGTGTGCGATTCGACAAACGCACAGTACACTGACATTATTATTTTTGCATTAATAATATTCCTAATTTTGTAAAGCACATAACAAGCAGAGGATAATCTTGCTTTCACATGGTCAATATGCTCGTTCCACTTTAACTTATTATTTGAGTGCACACCTAAAAACTTTACAGACGAACCAAAACTCACAGGATGAATAATAACAAAATCTGAATAGTAAATAATAATAATCGCTGTACCGCTATTCATATAGCATGTCTATTGTAAGGTAGGGGTCTTATCAGGTAGTACGATACCTAATTTTTTAACAACAATGACTATATGGATGCATTTATACTACATTAAAAATGATACGTTAGATAATTTTGTAGCAATGGTGGTCGGAGCACGAAACATCAGACCTGATTCACATTTGCATGTTCAAAAATGCTTTGGGTCTGGACGGAATTACGAATGCAGCAACTGTCAGTCAGTAAAACAATTGAGTAAAAGATAGCGGGAGAATTTGGCGAGGCGCATTTTGCATGTTTTTTATGTTACGTGTTCTTTAAACTGATTACAGAATGGGTTAAGAAATAGTGAAACATTTTTAAGTAATTGTAGGTTACTTTCGTTGAGGCGCTAGAGAACTTACAATATCAAGCGGCCTTACTCGTCCTCCCCCTCCCACGCACTCTTAAAAATTCAACTTTGTCAACAATGAATGCTAATTTAACTCTCCACACCCCTTCGACGCTCGAATCTTCAAAATACTAACAATGCAACGTTGAGCGGTTTCTCAATCTTCATGTTCTGTGATTCAATGGAAACATATTCACAACGATTGTGCATTCAAAGAATCCCCACCGCCACCTTCGTCGGTGTTTTAAACCTCAAGTCCTTAAGTTCAGCAGTTGTGCATTGCACAAATATGTCAAACCCAAAAATGTTCTTATTTTGTACAAATTCAATAAAATCCCCTTAAAAGAACTCCTCGTCGGCATTGGAATCGATACAGTTTAACTAGGCGACGCGCAACGATTGTGCGACCTATAAATGACATTATTTTATGACTCTTGAAATAGTGCACCCATCATTACACACATCATCATAACAAGTAGGTACGGCCAGGTATTATCCGACCGAACATACTATTTCGGTTTTTAGATTCAGCCAAAGTTGTGAAGACTAGTTATAATGTGATCAGATATTTTAAGGAAAAGTTTGTTGTGTGATAAATATACATCCAAGAATCATGGCAGTTTTTAATAAGTTCATAATTACCTCAAACCCAATTTCTCCTATTTCGCCGTTCTTTTATTTTCTTACTAAGTTCACAAATTCACTAATTTTACACAATTTCATTGTCTACAGTTTTTTTTTTTTTTTTGTTTAACACTTCCTAAACGAGAAAAAAACTCCAAGATATGAAAATAAATAATACAAATAAAAACATGATTTATAACAATTCAGATTGATGCTAATCAACAAAGATACATGAACAATGATTTTAATTCAATATAAGTTATTAATTGCAAATCAATTAGAGTAATATTTTATACTATTAACTACTTCGTAAATTATTTTCATGAATACCTATGCTTCAACTGTTGTGATTTCTATAAAAGAAACTTATGAATAAATAGTAATTATATTCACCTTTTATACATTTTTTCTCTATTATTTTAGATGACGGGCAGGTAGACACATCTCCTTTCTTTAAGGTTAGCGTTCTTGATCTCATATTGGTCTTTGGGTCACATTCAGACCATTGTCCTTTGACAAATCTGCAATTATCTGAAATACAACCAAACAAATTATTATTCAATTTATTTTCGATATTACTTTCCGAAGCTACCAGGTAAGAAAGGTATTATTTTTAGGTCAAAGTTGAACCCCACTCTTTCGACAGATGTTCACATCGTGTTGCCATTTTGAACATTTTAGAAATAACGTCTGTATGTGTATGCATACACATAGCAACGTATAGGATACACATTAATGACTACGATATCAGGTAATAAAAAATATACTTTAATTTTAAAATTGTCTATTTTTAAGTAATATTTATTACAATGTATTTATTTAATTACAATTTAAACAGTTTTATTTAGGTTATATCTTGGTATATGTTAACATACGTACATTTTAAATATTACACATCTACAGAGTGTTCACTGGTGTATTTTTAGTTAATCTACATCGTAAACTAAAACGGTCTCACGAAAAAAAAAATAACAATTTCTAAAAAAAATCATAACTAAGTAATTATATTATAAAAAAACTTTGTTTTTCTTCGAGCTGTCGTCCCTTGATCTCGAGCCATGCGTTCAATCACGTTCTCAAACACTAAAACGATTTCTATTTAATTTTGTATTTGTTTTCTCGTAATTGGGAAATATGTTTCCAATATTTTTGCTGTTATTTTTTTTTTATTTTTTTTTTATGAATAAAAAAAGCAAAAATATAAATATTTCCCGAATTTCGAACATAGTAACTTAACTACTTAAAGATTGTTAGTATATTTTGAAAATAAAAAAATCATAAAATAGATTCTTTAGTGTTAGACGTACCGTCCTTGCTCTTAGCGCCTCTTTCGTTCCGCACTAAGGAAATATCGTCTTTGGTGTCGAGTGCGTGGCCTTCACCGTCACCATCACCTAAAACTGCCGCCGCCAGGCAAGCGACAGCCACGAATCCCATAAACCATCTCATCTGCAATCGAAATGTTAAGTTGCCATTAAAAAAATAAATTCTTTCGAGTGGCTAACCTGTTATGACGAAACACTTTCACGAAACAAAATACGAAAATTTGTAACTTATACTAAAATTGCGCTTCCTAAATACTCCGGATGCGTTAGTTACGTTGTCGACTATGGAGTTAGTATCATTTTTATCTTTCCCACTTTCCCATCCCCCTGACTTTCCCCCCCCCCCCCCTTCCACCAACCAACTCTAGCAATATCTGCTGAGAGTATTGATAAGAAGTCATTTTGAGTTGACTCCTTCTCCATTCCCATTATTGCCGCTTATGGATTCCCAGATTTTGGAAAGGGTTTCTAATAAACGCATTACCTATATCCCTTGAAACTTTACAGGCAGATTTGCGATGAAGAAACAATATACCGTTTAAACGCTGGAATGTATGTATATACAGGATGTATTTAAATTTACCGATGTCCTTTTAGGGTGGTATCACTAACTAAAACGGTCTCACGAAAAAAGAATATTTCTTACTAACTTTGTTTTTCTTCCCGAGCTTCCCGAACTACTTCCCAAGCACTGCACTCGGAGGATCGCTGAGTGAACTCGATTATTCAATTTTGAATTAGTTTTTCTCTTAATTGAGAAACATTCTTTCAATATTTTTTGCTGATAATGTTGAATTGTAGATATATATCCTAAACGACATCAGTGAATTTAAATACTCCATGTAAAAGATATGAAGATTTTTACTAATTGTTAATTAATCGTAATATATTTGTTTAACAATCACAACATTCTTGGTCATATTTAGTAAAAAATAAAATCACAGGAAAATATAATAATTCTAAATGTTTTTTATTTTTTCAACAATTTAAGTGATAACATGAAAATAGTATATAGGTAGTATAAGAATGATTTCATTAAATTTATTGTTTTTTTTATTGACGAACAATAAATAAGTACGATTTATATGTCCAGTAGTAAAACCTTTTTACGCTTTATCATATTTACAAAAGTTACATATTTATAATCCAATGGGCATCAATTGAACCATGATGTGGATGTGTGTACCAGAATTATACTGACTATGAAGTTAGGGTACGTTTCTAGGACCGTGGAGTTCCTAGTAATGATTTATTGGTCGAGTAGGTACACATATTAATATATGATTCTAATACAGGGATGTGATGTCAGTGCAAAGGTACAAGGATGCTTTGTTTTTGCTTTATATCTTTTATAATATTATTAGGTAATTCAAAAGGTATCATCCTATAGTTGTATATAGGTATTTATATTTATAATTGATTTTTCGCTACACTTCACAATACCTCGAGTATTGTAACCACATTAAATTTTAATAAATTTTTCAAGATGTCGGTCGCAGCATGTGCCTGAATCTTATGAATAACTTGGAATATGCGTGTCTCTGATCCTCATTAAAAAAGGAGCAGGGCTACCCGTACCAAGAAGGATTGGAGGTTTACTCGCCAACTGTTTCAACGTCACTTTCTGGGTACAGCCCCGGGGTTGAACAGTTTAGTAACAAGTACCTAATAAGTTAAACTAAATTAACTTATTATATAAATTTACACTTACTCCTCCGTAAGTTTAAAAGCATGCAATTTATGTTTGTTCATACATTTCGGAAAGTAGTTATTTTAGTTTTAGCAACCATATTTTATCCATATAAATACAAAATGGCTTGTTTTAGTTTCATTTCGGCATTAATAACAAACTACATATGTATGTAATTTTATAGTTATAGTACCAAGTAAACATCTTTAATAATAACAAAACATTGCACTTTCATGGTTTATAATGAATATCCCATAGTTTATTAGTAAAACAAAATTGTTTGTAAATGTAAAACGCTGCCGCAAATACGCTTGTGATTTTTCGCTGCGATTACTAATAACAAAATGTTATTAGTAATCATTTATTGTACTAGAATCCACGAACTCAAAATAATAAAGTTCAACAATTATCTCGTATCTTTAGTAGTATTAACTGCACGATAGCATGTCGTTGCTCCGATACTTCTCGCGATAAGTAAATAAATACCTATAGTGTGTTTGGTGTAGGCACAAGCACATACACGTATTTATACACAAAGCAATCACAATTTAAGTGCTTTGTGTAACAAATACGTGTATGTGTCTTGTGCCTACACCAAACACACTATATTTATTTACTTATTTATTTAATATAATATATGAATATTGAAATGCAAAACAGTAAATAATCCTCAAACGCTCGCCTAAAAGGGGGCGATATCCCATCCCATCCATTGCGACATCAGCATGTCTGCAATCATTTTTTATTTATTTTTGTATAATTTAAACTTGATATTGTTTGGTGACAAACGTCCGCTAAAGCCTACGATCTTTTAAAACATATAGATACGGCAAGTCATATAAATCGTTCTTGTAAAAATCCCCCCGCCCTTTCGGGCGCTGCAACACTCTGCCATGCTGGATAAAGACTGATCGCGAGTACATATGATACGCGAGGAGTGTACTCGTCGCAAAGTGGCGTACTTTGGCGTGGTGCGTTTTTCAATCTCAGTTGCCGTATCTATATGTTTTAAAAGATCGTAGGCTAAAGCCTTAAATCAGTATTAGGGTAGATGTACAAGTTATATCTAAATATATTTATTAACTAATTATATTGTATAACTTTTGTTCGTTAGGTAAAACCGCCTGTGATACTCGAGAGACAATCGAAATTTGCGTCCATATAGGTAAATTTAAATCAAAAAACATTTTTAAATTAAAAATAATGAACACGACTATATATATATATATATATATACATTTCAGTTGCAACTTATTAATGGAAATGTAACTTTGGTTTATAATCGATCTTGTCAAAATTCATGTTTTTTCAAACATTGAAAAAACTTCAAGCTTTGAATTTTCGCTCACAAATGATGGCGACCTATGAAATTATGGTGACTTGGGAGTCGTAGCAACATGAAACATAGACATGGGAATATTTGTGCTATAAATTAAAAGATGCAACTAAATCTGTTCAAATGTTCTCGTATGAAAAACGAACCGACTAGATTGAGTACATGCTTAGTACCTACCTACTACGAAAGTCATCAAACGGCAGAACTGACAAAAATACAAACAAATCATGGAAATGTTACATAAGACGTGGTTTTGACGTGCCTAACATTTTGCTTTACAGTACAAATTATTACTGGCGCTTAACATTGTAATTAAGATATTTGGTCCAAATTAATAGAAAAGTATATTATTTAAAAAAATATATAAACTTCAAAAAGTACCCAATACAACTATTGAATCCTCGTTGCGGCTGTATGTATAGACTGTTGATAGACAAAGATCTCTAGTTTCTATACATCTCTGTCTGCCGTATACCTACCTGGCCTGACCGTCGCGCATGCGTAGAAGTACGCGGGCTCACTCAAACCCTTGTTTGTTGTGTTTCGCATTACTACGCAAGACGCACTCTACCTTTGTGTTTAAAATATACACAAAGGATTTATCCTTACCGAATGTTTACACTATCTTATTTACTCGTAAATAATCATTTTACGCATAACTTCTTTTTTTATTTTTAACAATCGCTAACTGTTTTTTTTTTTTAACAATCTACGCATTTTCTTTTCGAGTCAATTTGATAAACAAAGTGCCCACAGCAGTATTTAAAATTATAATATGGTAATATTATTGTAAATAGTATTTATATAAAATAAATATTTCGAACCTATGTTTGAAACAACATTAAAAAATTCAAATTTGAAAAGACCACAGTATTAAAAAGAGCATTGTCTATTATTCTTTACTAAGAAATTGGGGTGTAGTTTTTATTTGGTAGGTACCTAATTACATTAATTATATGTATAGACTAAAAAAAACTATTTTAAATGGACCATTGGTACTTCAACACAATTGTAAAAGATCAAAAGTTTTATTAGTTTAAATGATATTTGATGAGGTAAATTTACAATTATCTGTCCTTATGTACTGATCACCCGCCTAAATTCGCCATTAAAACTTATCGTTGCTAGGTGTATTAATTGTAGAGAGCTAATAAATATTAATTATTATTATCATAAAATAAGACCGTAATATCGAATAAATCTTACCTTTGCTTGAAGTGTAAAAACGCCGGATTATTTGAAGCACACACAAGGCGACGAACGAACTGGATTGGACTGATGCAACCAACTGAACCAGCGCTGCTCCTCCGACGAGGACAATTTTTGAGATGAATGCCGGAACGCAGAGCGCATCCACCACGACGTACCTACATACGTATCATCTGGTGCTTATATATGTAATAAAATGCTCCAGAGCTGTTGCTATTGATCGAGCCAATCCCGGGTCCCCACCCAGCCCTCCCGTCTGTGCCGTATCTCCATCTCCCACCTTCTCCTTCGCTGCTCCGCGGTTCCTCGATCTAAAGCGGGTTGCCGACCGCTGCGCTGTGATTGCGTACGAACGCTTCATTATATGTCATTTCAATCAAAGGTTATTTATTACACTCAAACAGTGATATATTTTGAGGGGCGCTCTGTCCGAGCTTCTCTACATCACTTATTTTCATACCTACGTTTTAAACTGGCATCGGTACTACTGTAGGACCTTGAGTAGGTTCCTCAAAATTGACTGATGCTTAAGTTTACTTCGGGCCTAATTTTTTTTCAATTTTATTATATCATTTATCGTTGTGACATTAATCTTGCGCCATTAATACAATAACTATGGTAGAACAATCTAAACCAGGCGGAAACGCGCGCTTCATTTTGTAAAAAAAATATTATTATCGTATATATAAATTAACCGAAACTGATTTATTACTTTTGTTTCACTCATTCCGGCTGGCCGTTAGGGTGCTAATAAAACATACTCTATAACGCGTAAAAAACACACTCAAGGTGCAACATGTTGCGTGCAAAAGTTTTGCTAGCTTTGTGTGGCTATATTTGCGCAATTTAGCGAATCTAGGCGAGTTAGGCTAGGACTATTGATAATTTGGACGTAAAAACGATTCAGGGTAAACTGAGTTTACACGCTGAAGTTTCTGTGCTATTTTATTCCTAATTTTCTGGCCCGCTGTTCACGATGCGTTCTTTCCCCCACCTCATAACCTACAATTCCCCCATAAGCGTAGACAAATTTGACAAAATTTCCAACAATTAAGGCGCCCCGGGACGCATTTGTCCTTGAGATTAGAAAGAGTAGGCTTTATTCGAACATTGACGTGTAGAAAAGAGACGGATATACTCGCCGACCGCGAATTCGTTACATTTGGAATCGATGAAACATGTTTTTTGTATTTAAATAACTATTATCATTTGAAAAAAATGTTTTTTTTTAAGTAATGTCCTAGATTATTATATAGTCTATCTTTAGAAAGAAAAATTAGGTTCGCGTCACTTACACAACTTAAAAGAAAATCGTTGCAAGAAAAAAACAACACTTTCTTATTTATTTATTTTCATTACTATAATAAGGTGTATTTCGTTTTTTTTTAAGCAAAGTACTAAATTAATATATGTAGAATATAGTGGTATTTTTCGTTTTAGCCATTTGTTGGGAATAACTTCAACAAAATGCACCAAAATACGTTACAAAACACGTTTTAGGGACTGGTGGCGCCTTAAGCACTTCCTATATTCTTCAAAACGAAATTTAAGATTTATCTATTCAGAATGCAGTAAAGCAAGTTTCCACATTACTTTTTAGCTTCTGTACATATATATTCATGTATGAGGAACTACTGTCCCCGTCCTTTAGCCGTTGCATCTTTCAACTCGAAAGTACAAATGCGAAAGAGTTGGATTTTTGTGTGTAGATTGATGCTTTCGAAAATCAACCACAGCCGTTTAGATCACATCAGAAGCTGGACGGATAATATAGATTAGAGGTCGTCCAGTGGTCAAGATTTACCCGTAATCCATTAAACGTTTAATTTTGAGCATTATTGAGGTTCTTATACCTCTACAACACGGTGAGTATACTTCTATAATTATTACATATATATATATTTTAATTTTGTTTTATTACTTCAGCTGCAAGCCTTAATTCCCTGCAATACTTTTGAAATTTAAAAATTAATCTTAATAACAGTCGAAAAAAATACACAATTACAAAACGCTGTAATTTACGATTTTTTCAAAATATTTTTTTAATTTTCTTTTTATTAAAGATTCATGGGATGTAAGTCGTCCATACACTAATCTGAAGTATTCATTATGATAAGGCCACTATGCTTTACCCTTTTGACAACATGAAGTGAATGCAGCCTTTCACCTAAAGTGACTTTAGATTCGAAATGTTTTGCATTGTAAATGCATTAATCCAAAATCAACAGTATTCAAATTTCTTGGAATCACATTTAAATGTATCTCTCAAAATAATTTTATGGTTTTTATTATATAATTTATTTATTGGCCTATTAATTAATTTATTGGCCAAAATAATTTATTGGCCTATTATCATATCGACTTTCATGAGAATATATATTCCTCCTTCTTTGTGTCTCACGTCAGTATTATTTGAAGGCATAATGGAAGATAGGTACGAATATCTGAATGTAAAAAAAAAAATGAAACCACAGAAATTAAAAATGTAAAATGAAATTACTGAAACTAAGATTAGAATGGGTTTGATTTAAATAATAAAATGTGCTCACTGTTTTTTAACCTAACAATTTTGCTTTATTGGTTTGACATTACTTTATTGACATTGACAGGTTATTGAAAAAGGAATATTTGAATTCACAGTCGATCTGTCATTTAGTATGAACGTTTTATTTTATTAAATTTAATGTAATTATAATACATATTACAAATAATTTTAACTTTTCGCACTCCTCCATATAAACTTTAATCGTGCCAAATATTTCACAATATGTTTAAAAAGGAATCCAAAGTTTTCCCTTCACGTATTAATCTCGTATATAGATATTTAACATTAGTCAACAGCTTTTTAGTATGAAACTGACATACGACAATAATTAGACATTAAGCATAATTAGAATTTAAGTTCATCACAGTATTTCAGATAAAAACATCTAAGTATGTTTAAAGGTTTTATCATACGGTATTCTAGGATGACGGAGAACATGTGAGTGCTCTAAAATATTTGTGCATGAATCAAATGTCATTCAAATATTTGTATTATGTTGCATTATTGGAAGCATAGCAGTTTTACCTAACAGAGGAAGGTAAGATATATTTTTTTTAAACCTATTTTTTTTAAATTGCCGAGTGTACTCGGCGTTATGAGTTTTTCACCCTCAGTTGCCATAGTTGTTTGTGACTATTCGCCTTTTTTCACGGAGAAATCATAATACAGTATTTGACATAAATTCGAAACTCACGATCAATATCTTTTTTAATTTTATAACCACATACAATTAACAAACTATACTATACATGACGGAAAATACTGATCAACATCGAAGGAATAAATAAATACACAAGAAAATAAATACTAAAATAGTACAATTGTATGAACAATAAGCTCACGTAATATTCACAGCGATAATTATTTAGATGCGATAACCTCTATCACAACGTAAAACGTTTCTGATCACAGAATGACCTACAGGATAATACAGTAAATTGTTGAAGCTAGTTCATATTAAAAATTGATTGAATTATTTGTAACAGTATAAATAAAACAACCACTATTCATCACAACATATTATTTATTCAATAAATTCTTATACATATAAATACTATTTTAAAATATTACAACCCAACCCAAGAGAACTAATATATTAGACTCATTAGGATCAAATGAAAAATTTGTAACCTGAAAAAAAGTTTGGTTAAATGGGGAAGAAAAAGGACTTGTTAAAATTGAATGAAGGATACTTTAAAAGTCTGACAGAATAAGAGCTTTTGAAACACATTTTTCCTTAATACAATACAATTTTTCCTTAATACACAGATTCGAGAATACGATTGCTACAAACTCGTTCCACTACTCTTACCAGAAGAAATCTCCATTCCCTGCTGAGAGAGCCAATCGTCCAAAGATTTAAGAGAGACATTAAGCATCAAAAATAATCTTCTTAGCCACATTACTAATATATCATCGATGTGTTGCAAAATATGACAGTGATTGTGGATTAGATAAAGATAAAGATCATATGTATAAATATTGAATAAAAGATTACGGAGGGCAGAGCCCCCAGGAGGACCCTTCCAAATAATTCTAGAAATGGACCAATCACCAGGAACCCTAATAATAATAATTATGGCTCTATATAGAAAAAGATTAATAATATCGTCTGCTATAAAACACCTGCGTTCACACTGGCCAGGCATAGTGGGTTGCCAAATTAATGGGTACTTATGAAAATACTTATTTTTGGCTTTTTTATGCAGAAAATAATATTTTATAATTTTAGAGATAGTAATTAATTTTGCTGCGTAATCAATCATTGGGCAATCGAAGAGTACCTCCTGCGTCGTTTCAATGCATAACCCCGAGCAACTAAAATCAATTGGCATGGATGGTTCAACTTTTTGGGTCTTTCAAATAACCATATATTTTTTTAATCTGTAACTAACTTCTGAAAAAACTGCAATCCAGGGCAAAATTGTAAAGTAGCTCGAACTATTATTCCGGGAGGATTAAAACTTAATCTAAAATTTTGAGTAATTTTATTGCCGCGTATTACAGGTGACCTCAGAATGTAACATGTGCCAAAAATGTGCGGGTCAAAAATACCACTTATAATACTTTCAGTACCTATTGTGATTGAAAAGTAAATACAGACAGAAGTACAAAGTAAATATTTTACAAAACATTCTAGCGTCATTTCCACCCCACTATAAATTTTTGAACTTATAAAAAGACTATCAGCGCAAATGTTATATCGATGAATATCCTCAGCATTAGTCAGCATAGAATAGGCTAATGAGCAAACCCGGCAGGCAATATCTGAAGTTACTAAATGTATCTGTACAAACCTTGACGAGGGTAATAAAGTATTAAGCGTATTTCTTGATTTAGAAAAGGCTTTTGAAACAATCTTCCACAAAATCCTAATAAAAAAATTACATAACATTAGCATAACAGGGCAGTAACTCCATTGGTTCAAAGATTAACTAACGTCTAGAAAACAAAAAGTTTCGTATAATCACATCTGTAGTAAAGAACTAACAATCACATATGGAATACCAAAAAGAACGTTCTAGGTCCAGTTTTATTCCTAATGACATGCTTATGACAGTTTTATGACATGCTTAATCATAATATCTGGTAAAAAAGAAAAAGTATAGAATTTCAAAAATAAAAAATTCTACAGAACCGACTACTTAACAGAATAATTTGATTACCCGAATTTAGTTTCCACTGCAACAATTACGTTAGGAAACAAATCACCTAGATGGAAAATAAATGGGATGCATACGATGGAAAATAAATGTTAATATTAAAATGGCTTTTTTATATTTTTATAAAAATATAAAAAAAAAATACACAATGGCTTATTTTGTCCTTGATGAAAAATAAACCTATTTTTATTGCAATATGTTTGTCTTTGTAGATCATTAAAACTATTTCTATTGTAAGAGGTTGTCTATTAGATAACATTACTCAAAAGATACTGTACAACTTACGGTTAAGCTGTATTTTATCAATAAAGAAATATTATTAAAAAAAAAATGTATAAAAGTGCACTTACTCAAATCTACATATAGAGCAGTGTATCTAGAATATGATACAGTAACGGTGTTGGTGAGATTACAACAACACAGAACCAAACTTTAACCAAATAACGTAAGTTTTAATACGCAAATAATATATTTGGTATTACAATAATGTAATTGAGTACTTTCCTAATATTTTATTAAACAACTAGCTCAAACCCATTCAACCTATTCAAACCCGGGTTGGCAGCTAGAGCCAACGGGCTGCTTTGAGAGCGCCTTCGGTGCACAACAACACATGCCTGCGGTTCTCGGGATGGGTCACTTTGCTACTCATCTCTGGGTCCTTCAGGCCATTATGTACTACCGTCCTATTATATGCAGGTGGCTTTGACAATTTTTCTAAATGTAGTTACAGTTGTTCACGATTTTTCCAGGCAATTTTTTAAATTTTTCTTTGCCTAAAAACCATGTTCAAACTATTACGAACATTTAAAACAAAATAACCAAATCGGCCAAGTAGTTTCTGAGATGTAATGCTTCCTACTGACGTACATTCATTTTTGTATAATACAAGGTGACACGGCGAACTTCATACCGCCTCAGAATCTATAAATTAACATATGAAATTAATTTTATTAAAAATATCCAAAATGAATTAAGTTTAATAAATATTTTCACACAATTCAAAATTACATAATGAAACTAATATCGATGTGCGCACGACAGATGTGATAACCTCACAAAGTGAACATCTTCTCACAAAGTGAACATTTGCTCACAAAGTGAACAAATTCACATTTGTGAATTTTCTTTATGGATTTATTTTTTTGTGAATTTTTTGATATTTTTATAGTTATTCTGCTATTCGGGGCGGAGAGAAATATAATTAATCAAAGATCATAAACATCGTTCCAGCCGTTCTTGAGTTATAATTGTTCTAACCTAACCTAACCCAACTTTGTTTTATGTATATAGATAGATATAGTTAGATAATTCTATGACTTACCTAAGCTATATACGCAATAACATAAAAAGGTTGTCCCAAGACCATTACCGAAGACTTAAGTTTTGTGTTACCTATTATGAATGAGAAATTATACAAAAAAACACAAAAAAAAAATCATACCAAAAATTTATTATTTTTTTTAAGAGATTGTGTAAATTCTATCAGCGGGCTAGTTCCGCCGCGCGCGAGGATCAATGACTTGACCTCTTGGCGACAGACTAGAACGGCACCCTTTAAAATAAAACACTAATGTAAACAGTTTAATTGTGTGATTTTTCATCAAATATTTAGAGCACAGATATGATTTACATACATAAGGAGAGCGTATCCACCTTCTTTTTGCTGAACAGAGTGAAATACGAACACTTCTGCCTTAATTTTATCAAAAGTGGAAACAATCTCCTTTAAATTAGCTTCAGTTTCAACTATTTCTCGCGCCGAAAGTCAGAGATGTGTGCTTACAACATCTTACAACAGGACCTTATTGGATTTATTTATTATTATCGATTGAGATTTACATTTTTTTCTCGAAAACCATAATGAATTTTGCTACACATTATTTACAAATAACAATCGAAATCGCAGCGCTTATTAACTGGATTTTGTTTATCGGGAATGGCCTGCACTGCGTATGTTTGCGGCCGATATGGCGTTCAACCACTCAAGTTAGCCAAGTCAATTAAGGTTGCAAATTTTTCATTTAGACGGTAGCCACTGGGATTGGTCTTAAGAGTACTTTGGCGCCAAGGAGACTTATGACTGCAACACAAGCAGCTAGGTTGCTTCGATATAATTTATATATTTAAAATTTTTTCATACTTCATTAAGTCAGTTAAATATTCAAGTATTCATTTCTTAAACCATCCTGACTGGGCACTCCAATATTGTTATTTATGTGTCGACCGTGCATTCTCATGTATTGTTTTTTTTAAGAGAAAGCTTGGTCGGATAAGATAGTTTAGGAGCAATAACTCTGTCGAAGCGAAGCCAAACAGTTGTGTTAAGATATTTCCGAAAGAGGTAGGTATAATATAAAACAACGGTACACACTAACAAGTATAAAATGAAACAAATTAAATATTCCCAAGTGAGTATAAAATTAATGTTTAACCTAAGAAATGTAAGAGAGACGAAGAGGGGGGGTAGAGAAAAGGGACATTTTATGTTAAAGTTCGAGTTTTGATAAGTTTTTTGAACGCCACTAGGTTAATATTAAATACGCTGTGTGTTCAAAAAGTAAGGTGACTTTTTATTTTTATCAAAAAATATTTATTTATTCATCAATATTTATGTTGTCCCCTTCAAAGTAATCCCCCTCAGATACAATACACTTATGCCAACGGTTTTTCCAATCCTAAAAGCACTTCTCATAAGCACTTTTCGGTATAGCCTTGAGCTCTTCCAGCGATGCAGTCTTAATCTCTTCAAACGTTGCAAATCTCCGTCCTTTCATAGGTCTCTTTAGTTTTGGGAACAAGAAAAAGTCATATAGGGCCAAATTCGGTGAATATGGTGGCTGAGGCATGATTGTGGTGTTGTTTTTGGCCAAAAAATCGATGATCATGCGACGGTTCTTTTGGTCGAAATTTAGCAATTTCGGAACAAACTTCGCTGTCACACGTCTCATGCCCAAAACGTTAGAAAAAATTTCATGGCACGAGCCAAGCGATATACCGACATCCTCAGCAACTTCTCTGATAGTGATTCGACGATTTTCCAAAACAATTTTCTTCACTGCTTGAACGTTTTCATCAGTTGTTGACGTGCTTGGGCGTCCAGAGCGAGGCTCGTCATTGGCATCTTCTTGGCCTTCTTGGAAGAGTTTGTACCACTTGTAAACATTTTATTACTCAGAACAGTTTCACCGTATGCCACTGTCAACATTTCATGTGTTACTGACCACTTAATTTTATTTTTTACACAAAATTTAATGCAAATCCTTTGATCCATATTTTTCGATAGCAAAAAATCGCCGAGCACGCAAAACACTTATAACCTTAACGCCTCTCACAACCAAACAAAAAATGCCATTCACTTGAAATTTGGTACAGATGTTCGGGAAGAGTGTACCAACATAACAAAACAAAAAAAATCGATAATCGAAAATACGTTGCCCGCGAAATTTGAAAAGTCACCTTATTTTTTGAACACACCTCGTATATCAATTTCTGAATATTTTGAATTTAAGGTTGAACACATTCTATAAATGGGTTCATTTTGCCCATAATTGGTTCTACGATGTGAGATGTCTAATAAATCGTTTGTTCTTGGCACACGTGTCATATATACTCGATTTCCAGTACTTAACAACACTCACAATAACCATTTTCGAACATACGCGTTCACTTAAAACAGCTTCCGTTAAAATGTGTAGATCGCAACAAAAAATTATAATAATCACAAATATTTTGTTTAGCATCCAAATCAATCTTTCAGTGAAGCACGCTTATTGTAGTTTGAAATTGAAATTTGAAGTATGTAAATCAGAATAGGCTATATGTCACAAAATTATGACGCATTCCTATTAAAATCTCGATGATAATTTTTTTCGCTGTCAGAATACCTAAGTAAAAATATTATTACAGGTGTCCCCACCAGCCCTGTCTCTTTTGTCAGTTAGTTTTGAAAGGATTTAATAGCATGCAAAGACAGCACGGGAATAACACCCTAAAAGACATTCCGCCGACCTCAAGCGTTAATCAATATTGCTTGCCATTACCGGCAGCACAAAATGGCTATCTTGTTGACATTGACCATCGCATCTTGAAGTGATTAATGTTTAAAAATTAACCAAATTTACTTACAAGTAAAATGAAATAAAATTCTTCTTTCTTAATATGACGGAAAACTATCATTTTTATCATAGTTCCATCATAGTCGCTATAGCTCGCGTATAGGCTTTTATGAAATTAACCTGTTCTATGGTCTTACTGTATTTGTGTTTGAAATAAATAAATGCAAATATCATCCGTAGTGATATATTTGCTGTGAACAATCAATCACTCCATTAAGTGAATGCATTTTTCATACATTTTCATACATTAAGTGAAAGCATTTTTTATAAACAGTACGTTTCTTAACGGTGACACAGGGATAATAGTATTTTTATATTAATTATTGTTTAATTTAGTGTTCGTCATCTTTAATTAGTTGAATGTGCTGAAAATGAATCTAGGTAAAAACATTTATTAATACCAATAAGTAAAGTCAGGCAATTTAATGAATAAACAACAACAATGCAGTACATATTCATTCACATTGTTGATCATGAATTACCAAACTGAAATGGCTAGGTAGTTATTTAATTATTGTACTCATTTGCATTTGCAAATCAGAAAAAAATTATATTGAAGTAATATATTCAAAATGTTGAAGCTTACAAGTCAAAATCTCAATGTAAACAGCATAATTATTAAGTATATTATTCAAACATATCTTCTATTCAAACAAAGAAAGATATCACAACGAAGTTACAATACAATAAATAAATTGTTGGATATATTGATACATTTTAAAAAAACACAAATTTTAAAGATAAAATTTACATTACAGAGGCTATTGTATGTCTAAATTACACGCAGCCTCAATGACCTAATAGTGAAGGAACTAAAGTGCTACGTTGACATGTCGGCAGTTGTGTGGTACCGTTTCGAAACTCTTGCGCCACAAAAATAAAATTTAATCAACAACTATGAGAACTTTGAATTGAGAAATAAAATACCTCATGGATCTGCGGTACCTAAATGAATATCACTAAAACAAAATTTTGTATCTGAAATAATATTATCACAATTTGATTATTTTATAAGCAGAAAATAAATTTGACCCCAATAGTCTATATCTCCAATTGAGTTGTGGGTAATTGGAATCGGCGGCTACCACAGGAAGTGGTGGAAGCTATAAGTGTAAACCAGTTCAAGAACTGCCTTGATACATTTTTTGAATCTAGGCAAATCGCAAGTAACTGAGAATAAGATATGAGCATATCAGCTAAATAGCCGTTTGCTCAGCGAACAATAATAATGAGAATAATACATTCAGTTCTGTACTTCAAACAGCTTTTGTAAATAAAACTCGAATTATTTACCACCAAATCCGCCAAAAACACCTCCAATTCAATAGCGCACTTTTCACATAAACAACCGAACTAAAATGAAAAAAAAACAACGATTAGTCTATGCCTCATAAATTTAGGTATGCACGACATGTCACACTTTTAAATATTAATAGAAATGTATTAAGACGGTAACGATTTAACCCGGAAACGGCACCTGTCGAATACGGCAATTACGGGTTATACCATCATCGGCCCTGAGTGTTAAAGCAGAATAAAATTTGTGAAAAAATAATGAAATGACACCCTAAAGCAAATAACTTTTGTATCTTATATTATGTAGTATGTAGTGGTCATGTTTTAGAATACAATTATTGATTAGATATAATTTAGAACACCAGAGAATGTTTGCATTAACCTGTCTCTTGCCCGAGCGACTTATCGAATCTGTACCTATTCTGCCCCGGCAAAATTTTCAAAAATGACATAAAAACACACGCTTAGTAAAATACTTATTTTAGAATTTACATATTATGTTGAAACCCGCACTATTTTGAATAGCTAATAAAATTCTCTAGAATCCATATTTATTACTTACATAGTGTACAAAAAAATGTCAAAGTTGAAAAATATTTATGCGCAAAATTTTATTTTTGATACTAGATAAAAGAAAATATAAAGTGAAAAACGTTTTTTATTTTTTACTTATGTTCCAGATATCAAATAAAACTAATTACAAATATTTTATATTTTTATATAAAGAAATACCCATAGATACATAGGAATTCAGACAGCTGTGCTGTAATATTATTTATTTTAAAATAAATATTATTTAAGAACCACGAAATTTTGTTTTTATTATCGCTTTATAAGTTATTCTTCTGTTTTACATAAACTTTAACGCTATATTTACGTAATAATATAAAAAATAATAGCTTGTAATAACTTTATTTAGTAAAAAAATCACAAAAAAAAACATCCATACATGCATAGCAATGACCACTGCTGCAGATGAAAAAATATAAAAATGAACAAGTATCATTTTTGATATTTTATTTCTGATTAGTTTTGGATAAACAATGTAAGTTATGAATGGATTCGAAAGATGCCGACAGCGCCGACTGTAAATTTACTGTATGGGCAAAATTGGAAGGGTTTGTGTGACTGTAAATTTACGTTCCGGGTAAAGGACAGGTTAACATAACCAAACTTTTATCGTAGGAAATCTTCATATTGACCACTGATTTCTTTCCATTTTGTATATTTAAATATTATATTCCATTTTGAAAATTAAAAAAAAGCCTTAGTCTAGACTATGGGTTTTGAGCTAATGCATTTTGGTTGAGTACATTTTGAATTAACATTTAAAAATAAAAATACATGGGTTAAAATTCATAGTAAGAGATTTAACTCTTAGATACACATTTTTTTTTATTTTATCCTAAATGATTATTGGTTAATAGTTAATACCATGGATCTATGAAAGTTTTGCGTCTCTACAGAGTTCGATGTTACCTAAACAACACTTGCCCGATTGAAACAATATTTTTAATGTTTTGTTTCCTTCACACTTGAATTGTGTCAATATTTTATTAAACCACACAACATATCTTTTTAAAAAGTCGTAACAGGTCGCAATAGCAAAATATCCATTGCTAACCAGCATGTACGCACAACTATGGTAAAGGAATGTTTATTTATACTTGACAGAGTTTAGTCACACTCTATAAAAGAGTAGAGTTCCACAATCACACCCGAAATACCGTATCCACGTAAGAGCAAAAACAAAGCTCGAGTTGCACATTATCAGTTTCCTAGGTCCATGGTTAAAAAACAAAAACTCGAGATGTACCTTTTCAGATTTCCAGGTCCATGGTAAAAAGCAAAAGCTCAAGATGATCTTTTTTAAAAACCCAGGTCCATGGTTAAAAATCAAAAGCTGGAGATGCACATTTTCAGATTCCTGGGTCCATATTAAAAAAACGAAAGGTCGAGATGCACATTTACAGATTCCTGGATTCATGGTTAAAAACCAAAAGCTCGAGATGATCATTTTCAAATTCCCATGTCCATGGTTAAAAATCAAAAGTTCGAGGTGCACATTTTCAGATTCCTAGGTCCATAATTAAAAAACGAAAGCTTGAGATGCACATTTACAGAATCATGTATCCATGGTTAAAAAGCGAAAGCTCGAGGTGCTTATTTCCAGATTCCCATGTCCATGGTTAAAAAGCAAAAGCTCGAGATGTACTTTTTCAGATTTCCAGGTCCATGGTTACAAAGCAAAAGCTTGAGATGCACATTTACAGAATCCTGGATCCATGGTTAAAAAGCGAAAGCTCAAGATGATCATTTCCAAATTCCCAGGTCCATGGTTAAAAATCAAAAGCTCGAGATGCACATTTTCAGATTCCTAGGTCCATAATTAAAAAACGAAAGATCGAGATGCACATTTACAGATTCATGTATCCATGGTTAAAAAGCGAAAGCTCGAGGTGCTTATTTCCAGATTCCCATGTCCATGGTTAAAAAGCAAAAGCTCGAGATGTACTTTTTCAGATTTCCAGGTCCATGGTTACAAAGCAAAAGCTTGAGATTTACCTTTTCAGATTTCCAGGTCCATGGTTAAAAAGTGAAAACTCAAGATGATAATTTTCAAATCCCAGGTCCATCATTAAAAAGAGAACGCTCATGATGCTCATTTTCAGATTCCTAGTTCCATGGTTAAAAAGCAAAAGCACGATATGCTCATTATCAAATACCTAGGTGCATAGTTAAAAAGCAATATCTCAAGATGCACATTTTCAATTTCGTAGGTCCATGGTTAATACAGAAGTAAACTCAAAATATTTTTTTATAAATATTATTTACATAAAGTGCATGTTTTGTATGTCATGTTTAAGATACACATTAAATTATTTAACAAAAAATGTTTTATAATAATAAATTCATATCTGTCTATAACAATAAAAAAAAATTAGAAGTCATTTAAAAATAAGCCAGAATATGAATGTTCATAATACATTTTTTTTTGTTATGAAGTTGAAATAATTTACAAAACAACTATTTTTTTGCTATTAACTAAATTTAATTAATTAACAATAATGCATTGGTTATATGAAAATAACTAAGAGTGGCATGATTATATTTTTTACAGTCATAAGCTTGGAATCAAATCAGTTTGGTTTTTTTTTTCAAATTTCAATAATTTGCAGCAATACTCAAATCTGATACCTAATGTTATTGCTACGTTACCAAAGTATATCTGGGTTAAATTTCACTAAGTAGTTTTGGCACAGTGATAATTTCTGTAGTGAAAGGTAGGACATTCCTCAAAACAATCTCAAAAGTATGAATAATTCCTAAACCGTTGACTTTCGGATCATTCTATACAGGAAGATTAAAAAGTCAATGTCCAAACTTGACAAGGAGGTGGGGGAGGTCAAAAGCTATAAATAAGATCATGTCAACTAGAAAATAATTTAACATTAGCCTTTTCTATACTTATTCAGATTTGTTCAGTTTGTTTGTCATAAGTGAAAATAAACCGATATTGATATGAAAACTCTGGCATACTCTGTCTATCAAAATCTTTGACCAATGGTCGGTTATTTGCTTCGTTTTAAAATAATACAAAAAAAATATAGTAGAAAACCTCTCAATACAGTAACTCGCATAAACTGTTCAAAATGAAATAATAAATTATGTCAAATTCTCATGCATGTTCTAATACTTTGATATTTCAAGTTTCATCAATTCTGCAAATTATTGAAACTATTATTCACATTGATAATATTAAGAGAATCACTCATATATAATTACACTAATTAAAAAAAAAGGTTGTATAAATATATATTATATAAAATGTAATGTATAATAATATATGTTATAGGTATGTAATTGTAGAATATTATTGAAGTCCTCACAATACTTTTAAATGGACAATTAAAATTAATTGTATTATTAAGTTCATTTAGAAAATTCATTGAGTAATTAAATTATTTATAATTAAAATTCATTTGGATAATTATATGTAAATTGACAGCAGCAAATAAAATTAAAATCATTAGGACAATTATAAATAAATTGACATCAAAGAATAAAAAAATATTTATATTTAAAATTCATTTGGAAAATTATTGAAACTTAAAACTATTGAAATTATTAAAACTAATCACATAAAAATGGCTGTCAATGTGGATAAAATTTTGGAATTATTTATACTAATAATCATTTAAAAATTTACAAGTTCAAAATGTGTTTGTGATTAAACCTATCAAACATTTAAAAAGTTATACAATTAAGCAATCACACCAGTCAAGACTAAACGGAAAAGCTATTAAATTTATGATAGTCAGGAGCATACTCAAATCGTCAAGCGATATTGACCAAAAACCTGAAAAATTTTTCCTCTCAACTGGACACAGATATTAATAATCTTAGTATGTAAACTACTGAAATGATTATATATTTTAATTATATCTATGTTAAAGTTTGTCAATCATTACAAAAATGTAATGAAATAGTGTTTATATATTATTACACACCGAATATGCAGAATTGTTTTATGATCAACTATATTATTAAAGATTAGAGACAAATATGGTTTCCCAAGGCCATTCCCAAAGACTTAAGGGATCTCTTTCCGGCAGCGCCCTTCTGTCTTGCGCGTGTTTTTAAATCTGGCTCATCTAACGCATAAACACTCTGTACCATGTCGTTGGTTAATTATGAAAAACAGAATCAATTTATGTCTGAAAACTTAGTTGAATTTGCATCTTTATAAAATGTACTATGGTTCTGTAGTTTTATTTTCTCAATTCTCGTGTTCCGACAATAAGATGTTTAAGTTTTTCCTCTTAAGGGGCTGTTTCTTTCCCTGTTGCACGTAAGAAATTGTATAAAAAAAAACGCAAAATTAATTCATACCCAAATTGATTCATTTTATAAAAGTGCTCGTATAAATTCCCTTTTTATATTTCGCTATTTCATTTGCTCGCTCATACTCAGCCAAGGTCGGTCAATAACCCGGCGCGGCTCGGCCTCGCGTTTGGACGAACTTATGACGATTTAATATTTATGAAAGTTTATTTTTTTTCCCCCGGAAAACATGATTAACTTTGATACATGGTCATAACAAATAATGTTGGAAATCGCAGGGCCAATTAACTTGTTTTTTTTATTAGGAATGATCTTGGGACACAGTGTATAAATGCTATGGGTATTAATAATGTACAATAAAAATAGAGGAAAAAAGTAATTTCCTTGTTCAAAACAATTGTTTTGAATCCAAATACAGTTTCAAATAATATTACAAAGGATACATTTTTGCTGGCTTATACGTTTTATAGAATTTAAAGTTACAAAAGATTGGATAAGATGCAGCACAGAAGAACAAATATGGCAATTTGGCCTATTTTTTTTTTTGTCAGGAACTTTTCATGAGAACTGTGAGCCAAAACAATTAACCTATTTATTTGAATTGCCTGTATAAATAAGCTAAAATCAAAACACGTATTATAACTCCTTAGGTTTTAGAAGTTCAAGCAGTAGACAATAATATGGAATGAGTAAATGAAAATTGGGAAATCTTTAATACTATTAAGACTGACTATTTCCACATTGGAAATAACATTTAAATTTTACGGCATACATTAACATACACTACAATTAGAAATAATTTACATTTACAAATCATTTATAAGTACGCCAATACACGGTGATTGGAGATTCGAATAACCTTTCATGTCGCAGCTAAATTGTATTAGCCTCTGGAAGATTATATCATATAGAGTCCACAAGATATAGTCACATATTAGCAGGAATTAAGTATATTTTACACATCCTCAGACATAAATGAATTCTGGGACTTTAACTCCTCTAGGCGTGATATTTGCTGACGTAAATACATGAGCCTGAAAATAAATACTTGCATTAAAATACCAAAATAATTAAATCAATATATTTCTACAGTTTGTGTACACCACATTTGAAAATATAGCAGGCAATTAATATTTTCAAAAACGATCAAAATCACATTATGTGGTAACTACAATGGAAATCATTTATCAAGGCAATGACATCGTGCAAGGGTCAAAGAAGTCAACATAAAGCAAATTAAGTATTTGTATCCATTTAATTTACAAAGGACACTGAAGGACAGCTGGCAAAACTTAAAGCCTACCAAATTAAAATATAAATAAAGAAATAGCTGACTAGAATAGTGACAGTAAACGTGCTATTTTGCACTACAACTCACTTAAAATCCTATAAACTCTCAAATCCAACCAATTATATAAAAAAATTGAAACAAAGCTCTTGGTACAATATAGGAAGGCTGAAAAGTTCCCGGCTTCAGGAACTTCTCATTAACTTAATTACCCAGAGTTTAGTTACTAGTTGCACACCTGCTTATGAGTATATAAGGCAAGTTTTAGGTCTATTAGTGTTAATACTTTTTGAGTACTTGAATTTTGGTAATTGAGTGAATAAAATCAAAATATCTCTTAACCCAGACATAAGATTTCGCGCCAAAATGTTTTGGCACCAAAAGTACTTGAGAACGGATTAATTTCTAAGGAAAATCACTCGTCTACTATAAAATCCATAGTGCAGGCATGAGTCGTTATATCTTTACAAATCTAGTATCATCTGATTCACCATCAAATTCTCTATTATAAAATATCACTTTAATTTTTGTATTTCGTAAATTTAAAAAAAAAAAGTGCTCCTATCGATGTTTTCCTGTTGACCACCCAATTTTTCACTATTTTGACAAATTTTGACAAATATTACACTTTTTTTACATTTCAAGTATACTTTATAACTTCCAAAAAATAGTTGTGGAAAAAAAAATTACAGCGATGACTGGGACGGAAGTGTGTCAGTGTGTTTTCAATCAAATTTAAAAATAATATTAGACACTGCATTGACTTGAATAAAATCTGAGGTACTGATTGACTCATTGCTATTCCAATGGTGCAAATGTCAAGTTAATTAATCATACTGTTTTGTTGGCAGAAATGATCAAATGAAATGAGGAATGCTTTCTCGCTCGAACGTATATATGCGTCCCCATGTCGATGCAAGTTTTGGGCCGCCGGCCGGGCGAAAGTATGTATATGTTCGTATGCCGATAAGAGTTAAGGAATTGGAGCACTACTCCATCATCAAGTTTCTGACAAAATGTAGGCAAACGCTAAATTAGTTTTTAAAGTCTTCTGTTTAATGCGACTTTGGGTGGTCATATATCACTGTAAATTTTAGAGCCAACTATAACAATGAAGAAAGTCAATTGAAGAGGACCCTCACTCTAGTACACCTGGCCCCTAGCGATTATTTCCTCTTCAGTAATTGGAAGAAAAAATTCGAAGAAAATTTGACAGCGATAAAGAGGCGGCCGTAGAGAAGATCAGAGGCTAGGATGTTTTCAGCCTTCGCTTGTAAGTACCTGTCTGTGCATGAATGTATTTATTACACAGGTTGCATACAAGTTACAATAATTAGTTCACATATCCAGCGCTGATGCTTGTGATTGTACAGGTGATAAGGCCAGAAACAGTGTAAACAAATGGCACACTTTGCCAATTTGCCATTATTATTATTGGATTGAATAAAAATAGAACCAGTAAGATATTGACTCATAAAAAAAAGTTTTTGGGGCCGTCCTGAATGCATTAGGTCCCTGATTTCAGAACAGAATATTATCATGTCATGAATGTTCCATGTTGGATCTGCAGGTATCTGCTGGAATGTGTTTAAATAGAACTTGATAATTTCAGAAGTGAGCAAACGGCTTTCCGATGAAGAGCCAGTGGAAATAGGAAAACAGTTCACGAACAGTGTCTAAAAGTTTGGTCGCTGGAGACCCGGTCAAAATAAAAACGTATAAGATAATATAAAATAATCTTACTTTTGTTCTTGTAAAGTTGCTTGAATTTCAGTATGCCGAACCAGAGAACGTGCACATTTCAACTCTGCAGATACCCTCGTACACATAAGAGAACCAACTTGATGAGCATCCTCCATCAACTTGTTTGCCTATAATACAAAATAGATTCAATGTATTCCACTTCGTAAGCTTAGCCAAGCTTGATGAGTTTGATTTTCAAACAAAATCAGTACTTCAAAAAATGGTAAATCTACTTCTCTTTATAATATTGAAAAACAGAATCAATATATGTTTAAAAATACTTTGCATCTTTATGAAATGAACAATCTATACAGACTAGTTTTATTTTCCGGATTATTGAAATTAGTCAATAAGATAATTGAAATTCAAAGCTTTTACTAAACAAAATACGATATCGGCAAAATAATGGTTAAGTTTTACTTTGATTAAAGGTTAACCTGCCTTTTGCTCAGACCATAAATTTACAGGCTGGTCAATTGCCAGCGGCTGGTATCGAATTATTATAAAAAGTTACCATGTTGGATGACAAAAAAACAATTTATTCTTTTGTATAAAAAAAAAACGGATTAAATTATTGCATCAAATTAAATAATTGATTAAAGTTTTGATAAACTATATGAAAAAGAAAGCATTTTGAGGCTTTTAACTTTAAGTAGAAATTTACGTGAAATATATTAACCCAAATAATTATGAGATAAAATAAAATCCAGTAAATTTTTTTTCTGCATTGACAAAAAACATAGTCACAATACCACAACTAAAGGAGAAATAACAGAAAAATGTCATTAATGAAAACTTTAGTACACACGATAAGAAAAAGAGAAAATCTCAATCACACTTACTGGAAAAAGCACAAAGTTTCATAAATTTATTGACAAATGGCAATGTATTCTTTCAGTTTAAACTGCAATTATTTACGAAACAGGGTGCGGTTCGTATGAGTGGGGTAGGTTAATTTTAGCCAAAATTCGGGCGGGCCAAAAAACTCAGATGGCAATATATGGAGATTATGCGTTGTTGAAGCTTGGGAAGCTGGGTAAGGATAAATGAATATTATGAAATTAAATATTAAAAACGAGAATAAATAACCAATCCAATGTTTACAACTTAGAATGAGTAGAGCATAAGAGGATCACTCTCGTGATGCGCTGGATGACAGAATTCTGTTTAAAAGCATACAAAAAAAGTACCTGTTTCTCTAGAATCTCCGCAGGCCAAGCAGCTACGTGACCAGTCAGGTCATTTCTTAGATAATTGACAAGCGAAGGTGTCAAAGGAGGAACCGGTGTTGAATGAAGGCCATGGTGATGATTATAAATGCTGCCAGCCATTTGAGTATTATCCCCTATTAAAACATTATCAAAACATCAAAGCATGTCATAGATGGTTATATATATATTGATAGGTGAGAGTGAAAGACTTTCATAAAATACAGGCCTGTATTTAAACCAGCGTACAACTATCTGTGCATTCAGTATTAATTTATCTTTGAAAATTCTGGCTGAATAATTTGTTTGAAAATTTTCAATGTGTAAAAATATTAAAAAGCATTCGAATTTTCCAAATGTCAATACTGTCAGTCTTTTATACGAGTATAATGTAAACTAACGACGCAGAATGGCGAAAGCTTAAAAATAAAATTCATCAAATCTATATATATATAGAAAGATATTTTCTGACGACGCCGAATGCCGAAAGCTAAAAAATATTGTATCATCAAATCTATATATAGAAAGATATAGATTAAGTGAGTACCTCTGCTGGACGTTTCGGAGCTCCGTGGCCCCTTCTTCGACAGCTAAACGAAGACTGGTCTAGGTACATCATCTGTCACCAGAAGTACCTACACGTTGCTTTACCTGTTATACTTGGCTTAAATTCCCTAATATGTTTCAAGATTCTAATTTCTATATTGCTTTTTAAATAATATATGTCTAATAATCTCATAACTTATAAAAGTTGATTTTTAGAGTATGTTAAAACGAATTGATTAAAAAATATGTGGTTTTATGTAAGAACTGAGATCGCTTTCGAATAACTCTGCCATTGCATAATATATTGAGCTATGTCCATCCCAAGAATGACATTAAATTCATGTGGTAGCAGTATAGGCCATTGATAAAGTCTGATAAAGTAGGATTACAAACAAAAAAAAACAAAAGATGAGCTTACATTTTCTAGGAAGTGCATTGTCCAATACTACAATACCACCACTGCCACCAATATTACTAAGCTGCTGATCGGTTAGTTCTGAATGTGTGGGCGTGGGAGGGTCAGTAGGTGGCGATGAATTTCTTCCACTTGTCCTGAGAGGTGGCGAATTTGACCTATTGCAACCTCTGATTGGAGACGATGGAGAATTCCCGTTTGGTGGTTGAGTTATCCTCGGCAATGCCGCAGCCAACAATGACGTGTTCTGAAAACAAATAAATAATTGTTAATTGGTTTCTTGTTGCAAAGATATAACACAATAATATCAAGTAAAAAAATGTGATACATAGTAATTGTTATTGACACAGTAACAACAGTAAAATTATGACTTTGGCAATATGTAGATGATGCTGACATAAAAATCCCATTTGATTAACTGCATTTTCATCTCAATTTTTTCGTTTAACAATTTTTTTATAGGGGGATTTTTTATCATTGTACATAATATGAAACTTAACCGCACTGCTACATTTATTTTTGAACCTAGTTGATTAAGCATAATTTGTTGCAAATGACCTCTAGTAAAACCCCTTTCGAGGAATAGAACGAATTACAAGTCACCTGTATATATAAAATAACAAATCCTGACTGACTGATTCATCATGGTCCAGCTCAAACCGTTTAACCTAATATGAAATTTTAAAGGTACATTCTCTTTATGACGTAGGGACCGACTAAGAAAGGAATTTAGAAATTGCCTCCCCTCCATAAGGGGGTAAAAAGAGGGTGTACATTTTTTATGTTGAAACCAATATCTCAAAAACCGAAGATGTTACAGAGTTGAAACTTAATATTTAGATACTTCTTAAAAAATAAACCAACAAGCGTTTCACCATTTTCTCAAAATCCATCAAGGGAAGCGAAAAGAGGGGGAGTGTTTTTTTCAGGCGGATACTTACGTCTCACAAGCAAAAGATTTTATAACTTTAAAAATTAATTTTTAGTTTCCTCTTCAAAAATAAATAAAATCGTGTTTCACCATTTTCTGAAAATCCAGTTAAATTAGGGGTAAGTAAAATTTATAAAAAAAACTATAAGCAAAAAACTATAAGCACCTACTTACTTAGGTATTTATATTGACAGTCCTAAGTCTGAAAAAGTATGAAGGGAAATTTTGCTTGTTGTAAAGTCTTCAATTAAATCTGAAAGCGATGAAATTGATATACCAATAATTTAAAAAAAATATTATTTTTAAGGTTTTGAATGAATTTTGATAAATGAATATTGTATTAAGCCTCATCAAAGGTGCTGTAGGGTAGGTACTCAATAAACCAATTAGTACTAAACGTTAGTTTCGTTGCTCTGTGCTAGGCTACATAGAAAAGGTTGGCAGGGCGCGTGTAGGTTGAGTATGGCTGTTCTAAAGGTGGTGGTACAATAGATACAGTGAAGTTCGATATTTGCTTGAAATGTAAATATACGTTTTGATGGATTGGTTTTTAATACCTATGTATATTTAAGAATACCTATGTTATTCCATATAAAATTTTACTCAAAATACTTTCTCCGAATGTTTTTACATTCGGAGAAAGTAAAAAAAAAAACTACTTTTCTTATAATGTTGATATACTCAAAACAATGGCGGATACAAGAGGCAAAAAAAATGTATTCCATCAATTCTATGATACTCCATTGGTAAAAAAATACTTGTATATACAGGATGTATTTATATTCACTGATGTCGTTTTAGGGGGTTGATATAGATCAATAATCAAAAATTAATGACCAAATAATGTTGGAAAAATGTTGTTCAATTACAAAAGGAAAACAATTTTGAAATTTCAAAGAAATTGTTTCAATATTTGAGAACGCGGTTGAACGCATGGAGCGAGATCGAGGAATGAACTCACTCCCACTCGGTTCGCGAAGCACTTCGGAGAAAAACAAAGTTTTTTAATAATATAATTATTTTAGTATGAAATTTTTATTTTTCGAATTTTTACTTTTTTCTTTTGGGACGAGTTTTGTTGTCGATATAGATCAACCCCCTATAAGGACATTAATGAATATAAACACATCCTGTATATACTTTCTACACTATGTTTATGTTATATTATATCAAAAACAGTACAAACTCACATATGGCACAACAAACAAACAAAATCGCTTATTCGCAATCGCAAGATGTTTGGCATTACTTTTTTTATTTAAAATTGGCGACGATCTGCTTTTCTTCTAATCGGGTGGAGAATTTAATTATGATTTTTATGGCTATAGCTAAAGACCACCCACCTATATATATATAAAAGAAAGTTGGGTTAGGTACACCATTTATAACTCAAAACGGCTGGACCGATTTTTATGATCTTTAATTTGTTGGATTTGTCTCCGTTACGAATAGTAGAATAACTATCAGAAAATTCACAAAAAAAATATAAAAAATATTCATTTTCTCATACATTTTGTATGGAACGGCTTTGTATTCTGTGGAATTCTATTTTCAAACGGTAAGTCTTGTTAGTTAAAAGTTGTTTTGGAAGATGTTTCGAAGATGTCACATTTGTCATTGTCATCGATAATTGCTTCATTATGTAATTTTGAATTGTGTGAAAACATTTATTGAACTTAATTCATTTTGAGTATTCTTAATAAAAAACTGAATTTAATTCAGCTAATAAGTTAACACAACATTTATTGATTCTGAGGTGGTACGAATTATATAATATTTTCACTACAGTTATCTTGAAGGTTTTCGATTATTATAAGTTATTTGGCAAGATTGGGTATTTATTTTTATTTTAAAAATTGTGACTTGAAACATACCTCTTAATAAGGGGTAGGTCCTATCATAATACAAATTACGCATTTTTAATACAAGCAAAACTGCAATGAGATTCCACCGATAATAGCAAAAGTATAAAACTAAAATAACTTACGAGCTGCGGTGCCATTTGATGTTGTATCTGCTGCTGTTGACCCTGAGATTGTGGTTTTGAAAGATGGTGCGGCTGCTGAGAAGACATCTGTCTCGGTGCCATTGACTGGTTTGATCCAATATTGGATGGCGGTGTGCTCGTAGTATTGCATGAGCCGCTATTTCCACTATTGGGTGCAGCAGAACCACTAGGATTGTTACCACCCGACCTTCCCCTACCTCCATTGCCATCGTTTGCGCCGGAATAAGACATCTCTGATACAGGGGTGCTGCAACTTGGTGAAATATCCATGTCCTGCATTAAATGCCCATCTACTGTGATAAAAAGAAATATAACTCAGTATGTAAGCATTCCAATTGAAATATATAAGAAACTTAGGTCCACTGCACCATGTTGTGGCAACTTTTCTAATTTACTTTGCCTAAAAACCATCTTTAAACTATTACAAACATTTAAAAAAAAATAACTAAATCAACCGAGTAGTTTTAGAGTATAAAGCTTCAGGCTTTTTAAAGCACACATTCATTTTTATATGTATATAGATAATAAATATTCACTGGAAGTTTTCGTTCTGCCTATGTTCAAAAAATATTCCAGTAACCTTTCATTTAGTTGGATCATTCGAAAAATAATATAGAGCTAATAATAAATTATAGCTAATAATTATAGCTAATAATTATAGCTAATAAAATAATATTATAGCTTTTATAACTTGTATTAATGTGACTACCTTCATGGCCACCAGAATGCCTTGATCGCCGGGGCCTTTCCTCCTCTCGGCCGCTTCTAGCATTAACCCAATAAGATCGTCCAGAACTGCGTTTGCTCCTTCTATCAAGGCTCATTTCATTCGAGTGGACCAAATCAGAAGTTCTGTCGCAATCACGGCTCGAATGTGAACTGACTCTTTTATCATAATCTGTAAATCGTAATCATAGAAATATATTGTAATCATTATTATTAATATAGTATATAAGGACTCAATGACAAGTACCAGGAACAAAAGGTAGATGGCGGCAGTTGTTTCAAATTGATTTTATCAAACACATGAACATGGACGAGAATTCAACATCTTAGACCAACTTTTGGGGATGAAGAAGCTGTATGCTCGATGGATGCCGAGTTTGCTCGCAGTTGACCAGAAAGAACACAGAGTAAATGTTTCAGCATGCGTTTAGAGCTTTAGAAGCATAATTCAAATGAATTTTTGCACCATTTTATACAGTTGACGAGACAGGGATACCACTACACACCACCACACACACCAGAGACCACGCAACAGTCAAACAGTAGACAAAAAATTAATCTGCACCAAGTAAAGCAAAGCGATTTTGCCAGCCGGCAAAGTAATAGAGACTGTTTTTTGAGATGCATACTTAATCATTTTTGTTGACTAACTTGAAAAAGGAAAAACCTATAACTGTGAGTATTAAGCAAATAAAATATGAATCTAAATTATGTTCTTATTGGAGAAATCTGATAAAAAGTCAGACATATTTTTAACCCTACAGTAAGTAACAAATACAAGTCTGACTTGTACCGGTCTACTGAGTCTTTCAGGTGCTGGTATGTAAAAAAAAAGGAAAAACGAGACTATAATATTGCATTGACCAAGGGAAAGTTTATTAAGGATCTTATACAAAAACGGCCCCATTTGGCGAAGAAAAAAGTTCTCTTTCACCATGACAACGCACCAGCTCACACATCCGCCAAAGCTACGACCAAATTGGTGGAATCGAGCTACGAACTGCTGCCCCATCCACCGTATTCTCCAGATTTGGCCCCATGCGACTATTTGTTTCCAAACTTGAAAAGTCACTTGCCGAGCAGAAATTTCAGTCGAATGAGGTCATTGCCGTCACAGAGGCCTACTTTACAGACCTCAAGGAAAAAAATTTTTCAGACGGGTTAAAGAAGTTGGAGCGTCGATGAATCGAGTGTATCGAGCTAAAAGGAGACTATGTTGAGAAATAAATCTCCACTTTTCCAAAATTTTCATTTTTCATTTGAAGGCTACTTATCGGACCACCCTCGTACATCAAAAAATCATTAATCATTTAAAAAAAGATGGCACAAATGATGAGATCATCATTATGTATCTATGGGTATTTTTTTTTTATATTCTGTTCATGGTAAAAAATATATATTATTTATAAATAGTTTTATATGATATCTAGGAACAGATTTAAAAAATAAAAAACGGGTATCATTGTGTCATTTTTTTTTTTTTGACGGAGTATCAAAAGTAAAATTATGCACAAAAAAAAATTGTAACTTTCATATGGTTAGTAATAATACCATATTCTAGAGAATTTCACAGGCTATTCAAAAAAGTGCAGGTTATCAAAATAACAACTATAGTTTTTCTAAAGTAATCGTTTTAGTACGCAATTGTTATTAAGCCGCAATCTGCTGATCTACAGTAAAAGTGGAGTGGACGAAATTGTTTTCTCGAATTGGTGACGTAAAGTGAATTGCTCATTTACTAGAAATAGAGTTATCACTAGTACAGACATTCCATTAGATGTTAATCATTACTCATACTCATAAAAAACGTTTTTTAAATTCCGATGTAGCAAGAGTGCAGCTACTATGGAAACTGACCGAAATCAGGCCCATCACATAAGGGTTAATGAGAACACTTCTTGGTTAAGAAATAAAAATGGCAAAGAAGATGAAGGGACAGCTGGAGGAATTCCACATATCTAAGATATGATGATCATTGGAGTGAAATAGGATATACGAGGTGTGTTCAAAAAGTAAGGTGACTTTTCAAATTTCGCGGGCAACGTATTTTCGATTTTTATCAATTTTTTTTTGTTTTGTTATGTTGGTACACTCTTCCCGAACATCTGTACCAAATTTCAAGTGAATGGCATTTTTTGTTTGGTTGTGAGAGGCGTAAAGGTTATAAGTGTTTTGCGTGCTCGGCTATTTTTTGCTATCGAAAAATATGGATCAAAGGATTAGCATCAAATTTTGTGTAAAAAATAAAATTAAGTGCTCCGTAACACTTGAAATGTTGACAGTGGCATACGGTGAAACTGTTCTGAGTAAAAAAAATGTTTACAAGTGGTACAAACTCTTTCAAGATGGCCGGGAAGATGCCAATGACCAGCCTCGCTCTGAACGCCCAAGCACGTCAACTGATGAAAACGCTCAAGCAGTGAAGAAAATTGTTTTGGAAAATCATCGAATCACTATCAGAGACGTTGCTGAGGATGTCGGTATATCGCTTGGCTCGTGCCATGAAATTTTTTTCAACGTTTTGGGCATGAGACGTGTGTCAGCGAAGTTTGTTCCGAAATTGCTAAATTTTAACCAAAAGAACCGTCACATGAGCATTGATTTTTTGGCCAAAAACAACACCACAATCATGCCTCAGCCACCATATTCACCGGATTTGGCCCCATGTGACTTTTTCTTGTTCCCAAAACTAAAGAGACCTATGAAAGGACGGAGATTTGCAACTATTGAAGAGATAAAGACTGCATCGCTGGAAGAGCTCAAGGCTATACCGAAAAGTGCTTATGAGAAGTGCTTTTAGGATTGGAAAACCGTTGGAATAAGTGTATTGTATCTGAGGGGGATTACTTTGAAGGGGACAACATAAATATTGATGAATAAATAAATATTTTTTCTTAACAATACAAAGTTACCTTATTTTTTGAACACACCTCGTATTCTTGAAAACGTTTACCAGAAGTGACCTAAAAACCTGTTTCCAGTCATGATTCAGACTCGTCGAACGAGTAAAATAGAAATAAACAAGAATAACTATGACACCTGTAGCTATCATATAATATTCACTTTATTTTATTTAATTATTTATTCATTATGGTACAATTGGAAGTCACATCAATAAATGACATAACACTGAAGAAGGAATTAAATTATTATAATATAGACAAATTAAACACCAATCATTCATTGTTGCTCTGAAGTAACATGGCCACTCTAACTAGGTTAAAAAACCTGTTCTAAGAGTGACCAGAAGAAGTTTGAAGAAAAAATACAATACTTATTACGTACGTGACACTTTACTAATAACCGCTTTTATACATTATTTAACAGTAGTAAATTATTTAACCAGAACCTGACGTCTTACAGCTAAGCCTTAAAGTTGCGCATGTCCCAGCGATGGCCTGAGCCCAAACTTACTCAAACAAACAAAGATGGGGCGACCACTTCCCAAAACCAAAGATTGGGTTAGTGTGGATTCCTGGGGCGGAAAAAAAGAGCCCCCGGAAATCATACCTAGTCATCTATCTACAAAGGCAAAACAAGGGCCTTAAGACCGGCAACTGGAAGGTTCAACAAGAAAGTGGAAAAGGAACCCTGGTATTTGCCTACGACGAAGAATCCTACAAAGCCCTTAAGGAGGTAAAGTTTAGACCCTACCTTGACTATTGAGTTTATACACGATTTACGCTCTTTTACTTGCTATCTCTTCTCATGTATAGACTTACTGTGTATGCTAAGTGTAGGTATGCTTAAGTTTAATTATTACTCTTGTTTTATGTATCTTGTTATTGTTATATTGTTCTATTTACTTTTATTATTTTATGTTACTCATCTCTGCCTTTCATAAACAACCGCAAAGTTGTTTCTTGAAAATAAATATACTGAATATTCAGACGTGCTGTTCTGCATAAAGAGCGAGTAGCAGACTGAACCAGATAGAGAGCATAGAAGCAATCCTAACCCTGTTCCATTGAGGAGGCCGACAACAACTACATGTTCAACTAAATGTAAATCCCGCTTAGGCATGGGCCCCAGGCTTCAGCATCATCAACAAGCACTGGACCAAGTGGAGTAAGCAGACCGGCAGCCAACCGAGATTCCAACATGAAGCGCTCGATGGAAAGCAAAAAGCTGGAACCGGAGGTGCTAAGGTCGATAAAGTTAAGGGTGACTCTAGTAGCCAGCCCCTGACCGAACTCCTCTATCGCTCCTCCTAACTCCTCAGCCCTCTCTCCTTCCCTGGCGAAGTACTGGTGAAGCATGCGCATGGGATGTGACCTCATTAAAATGCTACTTCAAAGCAATATTTACCAATACGAAAATATTTGAGGTAAGTTTTACCTAATTTCTACCATTAGGTTAGATTTACTTTGAAGTCACAGGTAAAGATTTCGAGAGCATTGAGGTTATATTTATCAAAGTTTCGACCTAATTGTGACCTATTAGTAGAAAAGACTTCTAAGTAGAATTTAGGTAACACAAGCAAGTTATTTCAACCTAAATTGTGACATCATTTTGACCTATTTGTCGATTTACCTATAAGTCGAGAATAAGTAAAATATTAGGTAATTTTGACCATTATTTCGACCTGTAAGTAAATGTGACCTAAAAGTATGAATTTTGCAACTTTGAAGTTAGAATTAATGCTGGGACCAATAGGTTAAATTAATTTACGATTTCGACCAAAAGGTAGAAATAACCTATAAGTTAGATTAGGTCAGTTTTACTTACTGGTTGACAAAATCATAGCAACCATTATAAAATAGTATTCAAGCCGCAGTGATGTGAATGTGTCTAATTTTAATCGTTAACTCGTGAAATTTCGAATAAAATGCTTACAAATGAAAAAAAGATGGCCAATTTACCGTTCATCAACATTTTATAAGATGTTACCAGAAGAAATTCGTCATTTTAAAAAGAAGGAGCCAAATAAGAATTTGTCCAAAACTATTAATTTTACACCAGATAATGGTATGTTAATTTATTTATTGGTATACGTATTTTGTTTCATTATAAGAGTGAATATTATTTTGTAATATTTGTATTGCAGGTGAAATTACTTAAACTTCCGCTGAAGACATTCAGCAATTATAACTTTCTCGTCAATAAGTGATAGTTAAATTATATGCATAGATCATATTTCAAACAATTTTCAAGACTCCTGATGATGACGAAAGTCAGGAAAATCACAAAGAATCATAGAACTTTTGTAAAATAGCTTCGGAAATGATGTTTCCTTTGCTTTTGACCTAAAAGAATGGTCAGTGAAATATCAAATTAAACACAATGCATTGAATGACCTATTACGCATCTTACGAGAAAACAGAAAGATAAATTTGCCTAAGGACAGTAGAACTTTAGTTGGTACTCCTAGAAATATTAATATAACGTCAATGGGCAATATTGTTATAACGGTTTGGAAATATCTTTAAAAAAGAAGTGGTCAGAAAATGATGTAAATAACATATCAAAGTACAATTAACTTTCAATATAGATGGACTATCGGTTGCTAACAGTTCTATGTATCAATTTTGGCCTTTTTTATGTAGTATTCATTCAATGCCAAAAGTACAGCCATTATTGATTGCCATTTATCGCGGAGATTCAAAAACTAAAATGATGCTAAAATTAGGTATACCTCATATTATATTACCTAACATTACATCTATGTTCTATCATTACTCTCCACGCTGCCTGCTTATGGAATCAACACGACCCGAAAATAAGGCTAGCTCAGAATATCTACATATTTAAATCGCTACTTAGAAAATCCTTTTTGTCTGTATGATATAGTTATATCTCATTCTTACTCCCCAGTTCGTGTTCTGCTATCTATTCGATCTCCAGTATTTATAATTATTGAAATATTATGATTAGTCTAAGTTTATTCGGTTATTTGTAGTTTATTTTATTTATACAAATGGATGGATGGCATCTATAAGTTGGTTAACTGCTAGATATTTCGTTTAAGGCAATAATTTCGCCATATACGCATTACAAAATCTGTAATTCTGTATTAGTGTAAATAAATAAACAAAAAATTGTGACCATATTGATTTGTTGCTCGAAATATTGCCACCTCAAAGTAGAAAATAGACACTTAATAGATTCCAAATGTGACTTATTGGTACCGACCTACAGGTCAATATTACCTAAATAAGAAACATCAAACTATTAGTCGAAAATCGACCCCCCGCAAACGGCTATTTTCGTATACTGGTCTAACGGAAGACTTTTTAGAAGAAGACGAGAATTATTTTGACATATAAAAGCAGAGACAAACTATTTTTGTTCCTAAAATCATGTGTAAAATTTAACGGATATTATTATAGAATTCGAAACGAAAAGATCGATTCTACCAACATTTAAGAAACAAAAAAGTAAATGGATGGAATTTAGATACAAATTATTTGGGCAATCTACGGATGTTTTTTTCAGGCCGCTAAATAATCACTTGGGCACTGGTCAGGTTAATAGATTTTATAGACGAAAATGGTACCAGCTTCTAGGCAATAATCTTCTCAACTCTAAAGAGATACAAACCACCACACCCAAAAAGAAACTTAAATTCATCTACAGTACAGGACCAGAGGTCGAACTTTAAGTGGATGTTAAAGTTCAATAGTTCTGAAAGGACGCAGTACACGGGGAGTAAATAACACCCTATATCTACTATCGAACATAACATAACATTTCCCAACCAGACTAATTGCGCCTGCGATACCAATTTGCAATCAGTAGCTTTATTTACTATCTCCACTTGTGCCTACAGTATTATTAGCCGATGGGTTATATTTTAGGTCAGAGTAGAATAAAATACATTCTTTCAATTCATCATAACTTGTCGTTTTTTTTTTTTTAAGTTTGTGGCTAGTAATGAACCGACACGGACATAATATTTCAATTTAATAATAATAATTACAATAATACTCATAGTTTAATAATAATAATAATAACATAATATAATTAATACAATAAAATTATTAATTAATACAATTAAATTAATTAATACAATTATTATAATTAAATACAATTAATACAATAATTATTTAATAATATAGTTAATTAATTAATAATAAAATATAATGATTACAGAATTATAACACATATATTCAAATATAAATATAAAAATGAATATTTGTTCATCCAAACCATTCATCCGATTACGATGAAACTTTGGTGAGTAGTTGTGTGCGAACGTCCGCGAAGGTTTTTGACAAAAAAAAGTAAAAAAAAAATCTAGACAAAAATTGGCAATAATTGGTCAACGGTAGCGTCTAGATTTAGTACCCCCGCGAAGGCTTAGAGATGGGAAGCGAAGAGTCAAGTTCCACAGGCACGAGATGCCGCACGCCAAAGGCGCTGTCAAAGCTACCCGTAGGAATTGGCTGCCAGTTGCCGCACACCGAAGGCACTGTCAAAGCCGCCTGCAGGCCCTAGCTGCTAACCCGGGGCGAAGCCCGGGGTTGAATAGCTGGTATAATATAAAATATAATGAAATATATTTATAAAATAAAATAAAAAACATGTACTTACGTACTTCATTCTTTAATGTTTATGCCCAACGTATTTATATATATATATATATATATTTTTTATTCTTTATTTATAAACAAAATATACATATTTTATTTGTTTGTTCACTAAACCCTTGTGGGTTTTTATGTGAACTAGTTCGTTCCCACTTTTTACTTATGTAATAAAATTTATATAATACATATTCAATCATATCAGTCATATCATCATATGACAACACTTTTCACAATGCTAAGCTACAGCTACACACCCACATGACGGTATCTATCCAGCCTGTCTTTATTATGTTTATTTATAATGGTCACTTCCAATCGCGTCGGTCTTATTATAATAAAGTCGACATGAGTACATCTCAGACCGATCGCTTAGAGTATATTCATCTACAAAAATACTATTTAGAATATATTTTTTTTATTCTTTTTTTTAAAACGTATTTTGATAAGTTATTTGTTTTCTTTAGATTACTCGGCAGGTTATTAAATAAAATTGCAACAATTTTCTCAAATTGTCTCAAATTTGGCCACTTTTAAATTTCCTTTAGTTGTTTGCCTTGTTATTTTACTGTGCGGTATTTTCTGTTTATATTCCATAGAGTAAAACTGTTCCAATGTTACCTGATAATAATTTTTTTATTTCTATTGGTAATGTGTCTATTGGTAACAATATCTAAATAACTTATTTTCCTCACTTTTTAATTTATTTTTTAATTTATGTTTTAAATTTTAGACCATATCTACTAATTCCATACGTTATTCGTGTTTCCGCAAGTGAGATATATAATAATCTTAGTATTTTATAAGGTACTTTATATCTTAAAACCGATAGTTTGCTTAGTATTACACGCAGGTTTTTACATATTTGTTCGATATGTGGACCCCAACTAAACTTTTCATCAATAGTCAGTCCTAATTATTTATTTGTAGCGACCTTATTTAAGGAGAGACAAGAGCAAGGATTTTGTATGCTATGTAGACACGTATCGAGGTGTGATTTTATTTCTATACTGTGGTTGCTTTTGTTGTTGGTGCTATGAATATGTATGTAATTAGTTTTACTCGAATTTATGACTAACCCACTATTGTGAGCCCATTTACATATTGAGTCGTATGCGTTTTGCATTTTTTTTATTGTGCTTCTATGATATCTGTGTCCGCTGTCACTAAACAAGTGTCGTCTGCGAATTTTAGTATCTCACATTCTTTAATAACTCTGGCCATATTATTAACATACATAAGATATAAAATCGGTGCTAATACTGCACCTTGCGGTGCTCCATCCTAACTTTTACTGATATCTTACGATTATTTAAGTAATTTTTGAACCAATTAAGTCCTCTAATTCTGCATGTCTCAATTCTGTTTAATAGCAAATCATGTTCTAAAGTATCGAAAGCTTTAGAGAAGTCAATCATGAGTACTATTACATGTTTTTTATCATTAAAACTTGTATTGACATAGTTCCCAAATATCGATAGCAGTTGCGTTGTACTTTTATTGCTTTGAAATCCAAATTGCCTTTCGTGCAATATGTTATTTTTATTCAGGAATTCTGCAACTTGGTTACCAATATGGTTTCCATAATTTTGTTAATGGCTGATAATATTGATATATTTGATATATTGGTAATGGCTGATAATATTATAATTTTTATGATTCCCGTTTTTATATATAGGTCGAACAATTGATATCTTCAATTTGTTTGGAATGTTACCTTCGTATGTGGACATGTTTATAAATTTAGCGATATCGGTGGATATTTCATTTTTAATCATTTTTAAATCACACATTCTTATTGAGTCAAATCCTGCAGATTTTGGTGAATGAAGACTATCTATGATTTTAATAATACTTTCTTTATTTGCTTTTTGGTAAAACCTTGACATGTTACAATCAAAGTCAATGTCTTTTTTTTTCAATCTGGCCGTTACATATTTTTTTAATTTTTGTCGTTTCGCTTATGAAATTTTCAACAAACTTATTTTCTTTAACTCCTTCTCTATGTCCGTGTTATTACTCCCCATGTATTGGATTATTACATCATCAAGATTATTTTTCGATTTACCCATCATCTCATTAATTTCTGACCAAAGTTCTTTTCCATTTCCATTGCATTCATTGATCTTTTTTAAATAGTAACTATTTTTGGCCCTTTGTATTTATTTGTTTGATTTCTTATTTTGTTATATTTTACTTTAATTGTTATAGTACTAGGATCTTTTTTTACTCTTTGAAATGCTTTATCTCTATTTTTATTTTTAAAATTATTTCCTTTGTAATCCATTTATTATTTACATGTTTTGGTTTATTTGTTGTCGTGTATGTAGCTTTGGAATAAATATTGTTGAAAGTAGATATTATGTTATCGTACATTTTTTGGGAATTATCACAGTTTTTTTTATTTTAGATATTATTTTATAGATATTTTAGATATTAAATTTTCTGCAACCAATTTATTATTTATTTTTCTGAGCGTTAACTTTTTGTCGTCGTCTGTACATTAGAGTTAGTTAATGCCAGCGCTGTCATATAATGATCAGCAATTTTTGTTTTGATTATAGAGGTAGTAATTTGATCGGTTTTACGCGTTTTAATGAAAATATGATCAATGCAGGATTGAGATAATTGGTTCTGCCTAATTTCTTTCTGCGTAATGTTCGAGTGTATTTAGATATTGCCTCGATATATTGTTAATTGCTTTAATATATATATTTATATTCATATCACCGCATATAATGACATTTTTTCTGGCAGTTCCGTTATAATTTTATTAATTTCACTAATAAATCATATCTTGTTGGTATTTGGTGGCCTATATATGGCAACTAAATACATTTTTTTCCTGTGTATCTGAATAGTTTCTAATATATTTTCGAAAGAGTAAGACACGATTTCTTCTGATTTAAATTTTAAATGATTTTTGTAATATATTATTATACCTCCACCTCTCTGCAATTCTCTAGTGTGAGCATGTATGTGATATCCTTTTAAGTTATATAGGCTCACAAGGTTTAATTTTAGATTAACCTCCGTTAATATAATTAAATCTGTATGAGCTACGTGACTTTCAATTTGGCATTGAAACTCAGTGAAATTCAGTAGCATCGATCGTATGTTTATATGCAAAATGGATAACTTTAATGTATTTTTATATAGAAAATATTTCTTCATTTTAAGGTGTTAAGTGTTATTTATTTTTAATGTTATACCTTTCGTTTTTATGAAGCCGGTGTTTCCGATATATTAGCCAAAAATTGTTTGTTTTTCACATGAATTACGCGTTGGTTCTCGCTGCGCCTTGTCAACACCTTCCCGTCCGAGTACCATATATTTATTTGCAGACTCGATTGGAGATTCGCTCTCAGGTGATTGATACCAGACCAAATATCTCCAAGTTATTTCATTGAAGATTTTGTTCCATAGATTGCATTCGTTCTTCAAGGGCTTGATTCTTTAAATCTTAATGTCTGTTTAAGTTATTAAGATTATTCATATTGTTTAAAGCATTCATTATATATTTAAAGTTTTTTTTTTAAAGTATTTAACGGGTAGACACCTAAGTTGCATTCAGCTGTCCAGATATTGTTAGTGTGTGTGTGTGTGGGTATATTTGTTCTTAAAGTTAAATTTTATTATTTTTCACAAGGTTTAGCGCAGGTCTTTTATACTCACAATATAACACTTTATAAATAACCTTCCTTAAAACTGGTAACTCTTACCTAGTTAGAAAGCACTTGCAGGTTTTAGATATTATATTTTTGTTCAAATGAATGATTAACTGAATGTTCTCGATAATGGCTTAAAAATGACAATAAAATTTGGCGTAATATCTTTGTAACCTATTCCATTCTTCTGTGGTTTAGAAATATTTGCGTAAACAAAGAAAAAATATTGACTCACTTCTAGAAGATGTTGCGTACTGACTTCTGCTTTCTTTTGGTGACCTTCGCGATTCCCAGTCTCTAGGTTTTTCCCACTGAGACACTTCACTGTTGGAATTATAATAATATACTTTTCCAGATGAACTTATATGTTCAGTCCACTCACTTACTGCTGATCCACTGCAAGTTCTCTTCTCGTGTTTGCTGCTACTACTCGCCCTTTTCTTTAATTCAACATCACTCCTTTCGTGATTAGTTCGTTCCCTTTCACAATTTTTACTGCGTTTCTCTTTAGGAGATCTGATACTATCTGAAAATTAGCATATAACAGTATACATTAACAGTTTAACATCAAAAACAAATTATAATGGCTGTTTTAATGATTTAAAATAGTTATTTATTTTTGAGATCTAAAATCCATAGAATTATTACATTATGAATACGTCATAGTCCTCTTGTCGGGGAAAGATGATACTACAAAAAAACACTGCTAAATATTCTCTATATTGAACGATGATCTAGCTCAGCTAACTGAGAATCAGCTGATTACACATTTTATAAAATATTTTTATGATTTTTATTTTAAATAAATATAGAAATGTTATTTCTTCATATTTGGCTTTTGATTGACTTTTGAAGCAAGGTTCTTGAAGCAAGGATGAAAACTAAAAAAAATAAATATGTAGCAAATGCGGCGAAATTCGTAAATGAATCGCAAATCACTTACCTAATGGTTGGAGCTTAGGTTCTGGAATTTTCTTGATGGATTGTGGAATTCAGGTGCCTCTGCAACTGTCTTTACAGGTTGTGGAGGACGCTGATGCCTCGCACGAATCCTCACGTTTTTTGCTAGCTTCTGCAAATGCTATGAGCGAGATGTTTGTGCTACGACAGACCATTTAACACTGCTTGATGATTACAGTAGAGGGAGAGGGGGGAAATTAATTTATGGAATGACCATAGACCAAGGATATTTGAGGTAAATGTGTGATTATACGATACATACAAACCTCACCATTTACTACATATTATGATTGTTTGCAAAATTTGAATGTTATTATTCTATATTCAACATCCTCCCCACCAAAAAGAGCTTGCCTCTTTTTTTTTTAAGTTGTTTGAGATTCAAAGGGTTTTATTTTGTAAATTTCAATTATTCCTAATCAAGTTGATTTACCTAACCTAATTCTTAACTTAATTATTAGTAGTTAATTAAATTATTCAAAAAATTGGATAAATTAGATCCAACTTAGAAAAGCGTCTTGAAGTTCGTCAACGCTGAGAGCTCCAAGAACTCTTTTTGAACTATTACGACAATTGAAACTGAAACGTTTACACCAAGCTGTAATTCTCTGAAGCTTTGAGAGCGAGCTTACCTTCTCCAAAATAACAGTCTTGTTAGAAGATGTTGTATAGAGAACAATTTTAGACGTTTTCACGCCAGGAAGGTCCTGAATTTGGACTTGTTGAGGATTTAGTGGCCATGTTTCCGGTTGGTCCACCAGCCACAAAGGTCTCCACCATAATCATTAGTTAATAATTCTGATTCCTCGAGAAGCGCAATCGGCAGGATTTAACTCTGATGTTACATATCTCCAGTGATGACAGTAAACTTTGAATTTCTGAAACGCGATTGCCTTCATAAGTTTGAAGCAAGTGTGGCGGTGTTCTTATCCATGCTAAAACGATGGTTGAATCACACCATGCGATTATATCATCAACAATCAATCTGCCTGTCAATGAATGTACAATATAATTTATTAATTTTGCTATGAGCATAGCTCCGCAAAGTTCTAATCGAGGGATGCTCAGTTTTTTCTTAAGAGGCGCTACTCTGCTTTTTGCCAAAAGAAGATTAACAGTTACTTCACTGTTGATATCTTCCACTCTCAAATAGACTACAGCGGAAAAACCTGCTTCTGAGGCATCGCTGAATCCGTGAAGGGCACATATAAGGGGTTTTTTTGGAAAAATATGTCTAGTAAGTTGAATTCGAGATAATACTGGAAACTCAGTTACATAAGACTGCCATTGCTGAAGAATGGATTGAGGTGGTACATCATCCCAAGAAATACCTAGTAGCCACAACTCTTGTTTCAAAACTTTAGCTTTAAATACGACGGGGCTCAACCAGCTGCTAGGGTCGTAAATTTTAGCAACATTTGATAATATGCTGCGCTTAGTACAGGCTTCACTTGCTAATGAGACACTGTATTGAAAAACATCAAGTATGGGGTCCCACTGCAACTCCAAGACTTTTATCATACTTCCACCATCAAGATTCAGTGGAGTTTCACAATAATCAATAGGAAAACGTTCTAAAAGGATTAGGTTGTTACTGGCCCACTTACGTAATTCAAACCTACCTCTGTTTAATGTAACTAATTCATCCTAAAGGGTTTAGAGCTAGTTCAACCTTAGGATAAAGCGTCCATTCTTATCCTGAAATAACTATCAGCAAATAGTTTTTCAAGCAATTCATCTTCAGGATTTACAATGTGTCTAGAAGGTGGTTCTTCAGATACCCAGAATTTTCTGAAACTTTCATCTAAAGTTGACAACATGCTACTGATGCGACAGAGGAATTTGAAGAGATCGCATTAGGTATCAAAGTCTTGTCTGTTATAACCCAACCGAACACCGTTCGAAACACGTTGGTAAATCAGAATCCAATGTTATTTTTTGTGATTCCAAAACTTTGTCGAACAAATCTGCACCTAATAAGAAATTAATTGGAGCAGGCTCACTAAAGTGAGAGTCTGCTAATTCAAGGTGCTTGAAACTGTCCCATACCTGTGCAGGAATAGGACATGATGGCAATTGTGGAGTTATCTTTTCTAAAACAACTGCCTTTGTAAACAGAAGTGGAGTAAACGAAAACTGCGGTTTTATTGAACATTCAACTAATCCATTTGCAAAGTGCACTTTCGTGTTACCTACGCCCGTAATGGGTATCTTATTGCAAGTGCGAGGCAAGCACAATCGTTTTGCACATACTTCCGTGATTTATTTATTTTTTATAAAGTAAACACAAAGAGAGTAATTGTAATCATTCTTACATATTTTATACACAGGTTGCCAGCACTCGATACTCTCCAATTTCATGTTTACAAAACATGCATGTGTATAAACTTAAGTTTACAAAATACATACAAAATTTGATACATTTGAGTTCAATTATAACATTAGAATTTGAGAGAGAAAAAAAGAAATAAGATAATAACAAATAGGTGCCATTTAAGAGATATAAAGTAATATAAAACAATAATAATAATTTATATATATATATTGGGTTTTGGGCGCTTGCAGATCTGTAGGTCTAAATAGACAAAATTAAACTAACTTAACAGCATTTAACGCATGATGCTTGATATATTCTTTTAAGAAATTAGTTTAATTTCATAATACTGATTGATTTATCTAGCAAAACTGCAATTATATAATAATAATTGTAGTGGCTGGATATATTTATCTTTTAGTTGAAAATGCGATTTTTGAATTTATGAAATCATCTTTCATATATTTTCTGAAGACGCCGAATGGCGAAAGCTAAAAAATATTGTTTCATCCAATCTATATACAGGATGTCCCAAGGTCAATCCCACAAACTTTAGGGGGTGTTTAAGTTCTCTATTAAGAGTAAGAAATTATGTAACAAAATGTGAAAAATTTTCATCACCAAATTTATTATTTTTGTAATAAAATTGGTGTAAATTGATCTTATAAATCGATAAATCAATATTATCTGTCGACCAATAGCATCCCTCTTACAACTCCAGAGAAGGGGAAAGGAGTTGCCCCTTCTTCTTAGACCGCCCTCTGTTTCGACCAGTAACATCAGACACCGATCATTTAGCTCCGCCCTAATGGGGCGTTTCGAACAACACGGCAGGTCATTAACCTCGATCTTGAACGACCGCGGCCTACTGATCCAGTGACGTACTTATCGTTGAAAAATATCTGTTTCACATGAGTTAGAATAGAAACTTTAACATTTTTTTTCTCGAATACCATAAAGAATTTTGATATAGTTTCTTAACAAATAACACTAAGAATCGTAAGACCTATTAGCTGTTTTTTTTAATGTGCGGAACCTTGGGACTATATACATTAAAATATAAAGAAAAAAAATACATATAATATAATGTAAAATTTTCTACATATGTATTAAATATGAAATATGAATTATATAATATTTTTGTTATAATATTGTAGTAATATACGAAAAGTTTATTTATGTGAAGTAAGCGATGAAGCTACACTGTGATCCATTATCAAGGAGGCAACATAGTACTTGATATTGTCCACTTGAATCTTTCATATGGATAAGCACTGTTGCTAACAACACTGTTGTTGCCTTAAGAGTGACATTTTTGACAATTTGAGCTTTGAAAAGTTGAGCTGTGAGCTGACAGCTGCTTATGCTCAAAGGAGCTTGATTGCTCAGCACGAGAATAATCTAATCTTGCCAGAACAACCTCTTTCGTGAGGGTATTACAATTACCGCTGGTTTCCTGCAAGTTTAGTTTGCTTGGAGATTCAGATCTCTCAAGATGTAATAAACTGTGATGAAGACCATCACATTCAAAACACCTTATTTTTGAAGAACAATGTTTCAAAATATGTGATTTAAAACAAATCTGTGACGTTCAAAAAGGATTTTTTTTTAAATACAAAGCACTTGTACAGTTTATGTGCCTTCTTACACAAAGGACAATTTATTTACCTGGACATCCAATTGTATATTTGACACAAATGAACTATTTCTAGGTTTGAATGTAGGCTTAGATTGCTCTGCTGGAACCTTGTTTTGTTTCGAGGCATGTGTCACCGACGAATTTTCAAAAGCTTTACATTGCAAATTCAAAAATGTAAGTAATTATCGAAATGTAGGAATTTCCGATTGAGCATACTATACTTCAAAACGCTCTCTAGTGTCCAAATTTAATTTACAAACACAGATGTGAAGTAAAAATAAAACTTCAATCATTCAAAGGAAAAGTTAAAGGTTTTAATGCGCGAATATTTTCTTGTAAAATATTCAAAAATTTTCCTAAACCAAATGTGTTTTGGGTATTCAAATTAGGTATTGAAAGAATATGTTCCAAGTGCCTATCAGCAATCAAACGAGTATTATCAAATCATTGAATTAAAAGATCGTACGCTACTTGGTAATTACTGTTTAATATTGGTAGATGTCGAACAATATTTAATGCTTCGCCTGACGAGCAAGTAAACAAGTAATGCAAATTCTGCACATCGTTTATGTGATTGTCACAATGTACTAAACTTTTAAAAACATTGATAAAGTTTGGCCACATTATGATGTCTCCACTAAAATGGGGCAAATCAATACGAGGAATATTATAAGAACGTCACTCTTGAGAAGAGGAGTTCGCTGGAAGATTTTCACTTTCAGCATCTGTCTGTTGCACTAACTGCTTGTGGAAAGATTTTAAGTTCAAAGTAGGTATGGAAGAAGTTATTAAAAAGTTCCTCGTGAACATTGATATCAAAATCATCTGTCTGCAATACCTATATGCGTATGTGACATTCTTCAAATTTATTTTTAATTGAATCAAGTTCCTCAGATCTTACTATAAAGTTATCACGACAAAGTGCATTTGATTCTAACGCTAATGCACTTACCTGTAAACTTTGAATCTTTTTCCGCATAATTTTATGAGTCACAAGTGCTGTAGCTAAGTCTGCCATTATAATTTTTCAACAAAACTATGTACTGAATGTTATTAATTACCAACCGAAGTATTTTAGTAATAAACTAACCAATAAAACTATTGTGTTAATTACATCATCTGTAAACTCGTGTGTATTTTATAAATCCTGTTATAGAAATATCAACACCTGACAATTAAAGTATTCAATAAGTTATGTATCTAAAGTTATGTCTAGCTAAGTTCTTTGTCTATCTACAATAACAAAAATGTTTTTATGTTTATTTTAGAACACATGACTGTATAACCATGTAAAAAATAATTGATTTAACATGTCAACTGAGATATCAATTTAAGCAAATATGCCTAACAGAAATATTTTTCTTCACCCACACAAAACGAGGTAAACTTACGTTTTATACTAAAAAAAAACTACTCGATTTGAAAACTAATTTAACAAAATGAAGTAATTTAACAGTTTAATAGGCAAATGAAGGACCGGAAATTAAAAATCTGACTCAAAGACCAAAAATAATGTAGGAAATGCAGCGATATTCGTAAATGAATCGCAAATCACTTACCTAATGGTTGAGCTTAGGGTGTTGGAATTTTCTTGATGGATTGTGGAATTCAGGTGCCTCTGCAACTGTCTTTACAGGTTGTGGAGGACGCTGATGCCTCACAACAATCCACACGTTTTTTGCTAGCTTTTGCAAATGCTATGAGCGAGATGTTGGTGGTACGACAGACCATTTAACACTGCTTGACAGTTACAGTAGAGAGGGAGGGGGGAAATTAATTTATAAAAGGGCCATAGACCAAGGATATTTGAGGTAAAGGTGTGATTATACGATACATACAAACCTCATTATTTATCACATATTTTGGTCTTATGATTGTTTGCTAAATTTGAATGTTATTATTCTATATTCAACAAAATAAAGTAATTGGTAATTGGTGAATTTAGCATTTTTAATTTGTGGGCAATGACGAAGTGTCTTGAGCAATGAATTTAAAATAAGTTTACATACTACCAAAGTATATAGCAATGACCCTGAGACAAAATTCCAATCTCTTTAGAGAAAAAAAGACAATATCAAATGCCAAAAAAAAAGAGTATCAGTGGAGCAATGCGAATGTAATTATTTGTTATTTTCTTAGAGATTGAATGTTTTGCTTAGGTGTGAACATGGCCGAAAGAAGGTTGAAGGTTGTAGAGTATACTTTGAAGGCAATGTTACTCCAGAGATTTTCTCTCTATAGCATAAGCTAAGATAGTTTCTAGCATAGATTTCAAAATTATAAAAGTTATATACAGCAAAAAGAGTACTGGTCAAGGTGTCTCTTTAGACATTAATTCTAATTTAATAGATACTTCAAGCACATAAAAATTCAAGAAATTAAGCTTTTAATGTATAGACAACAAGATGATAGATTTCATCCTAAAAGCGAGAAGATTGCACCTATACTTTTGTAGGGAAACATTGAGCCTAGGTCAATTCAATGAGCCATACCCCCAAAGAAATTTACAAAAATCGATTTTTATTCTACGTTTTAAAAACAGATTGATCTCAAAAAAAAAAAAAAATAAATGTTGGTACAGTTTGCCGTGATGTCTATTTTTTGCTACAATGTCTTTATCAGTTGGTAATAGAGGTAATTGATGTAATGTCAGATTGATTTTTGTGACCGATTCTAAAATTACATAAAATGTATTAAGTGTGTATGAAATTAACAATAGTGGCTATAATGTAATCAGCTTTTTCTTTTGTTGTATTAATTTTAAATTATGTTAATTTTGATATTTTATATAATAGGATCATATGATATAAATATCATCATCCTGTTGCATTATGGAGTTATATAAAGGAAAAATATATTAATTTTACATAACAATTCTTCCTACACATAATCATAGGTAGTAAGAAACCAAAGTAGGGTCCTAACAGGTCAAAGAATGTGAAAATCGACAAACATTGGCTCTCAAGATGGGACCCGTTACTCTTGAACTCTAACTCATGCTATCGGCTTCTGTGCCAGACAAGTCATTCCTCATATATCTACAGGATTAAATTGTTGAATTGATATGGGGGTTATATTGATATTTATCTCAATCAACCTTTTTATTATACGAAACCCTAAAATGGGAAGTTTTGTTAAGCCTGGCACTTATGACCAGTTTTAACTAGGTACCGCAATAGATATTTTTTATTTATTTTTTTATATGGATCCCTAAAAATATGAAATTTTGTAGATGGGGACGCAACATACCAATGTTGTAGCTCTTTAAGATGGGGTTTAAAAATGGTTCAAAAGTAGTTCTTGCAGGAAATATGCATAATTAAACTATATAAGGAATATTTTAATTAATACTGGCAGGAAAGAAGTTTTAATTTTCCCACAGGCTATGCGGAGTGCTGTCAAAATAATAACAACTGAACATATTATTAATAAGTATTTATATTTGGAAGATAGTTGTTGAGTTGCATGTTGAGGTTCTGTCAATAATTTTATAAGTAAAATGGCGGTGCAGATTTCACTGAAATTTTGTTAACTTAAAGATCATAATCTGAAGAGTATCAAAACCTATGTATGGAGATATCTTATTGTATTGCACTGTTGTACAGTTGCGACTGTACTGCTTTCTTGCGCAATGAACCCGATGCGGATTTGGACAATTTGTTAGGTATCATCTTACAGTTGGGGTCAACTGCCTTAGACCCACTCTCGCTCCCGGACTATAGGATGGATGGCATGGTGTTTTATCTCACTGTTGTGCGTGTTACTTATTGAATGATATTTCTTATGATATTACATAAACACAGGGTGAAAAATATTATATAATGATTTTTATGCATCGAAATGCCAATAGAGATAAAAATAAAATTATTTTAGTTTGCGACTCGAGAAGAATGCTTCTCGCCATCTTGTACATTGTGACTGCTGAAATTTGGTAATTTGTAATTTTTGAAGTAAAAACATTTTATGTGAGTTTTCATAGTAAAATTTTATCAACAAAATAGATATGATAAAAGGTATGTGTCCAAAATCCTATTGTAGTTTGATATGTTTTTATAATTCCAGTATTGGATGTTATTTTGTGGCAAAACAGCGCCGATATTAGCCAACGGTTTTGTAATGTGATGTGTATTTTTAGAAATTATAACCTATTCAAGAAGTATCGTAGTATACTAAGCATTGGTATGACATCAAAATTATAACAAATATTTGAAATTTTTCTTTCAAAATAATTCATAGTTTGAACACTCATTTGGCCAGCCGTATTGCTAAAATTAGTGTGCATTTAAATTAGTGGCAACGGACGACCGAGCCATTACGGCGACATACCGCTATCTCTTTCTTTTGTGATGTTGGGTGGCAATTCTGTAGGGTGTTGATCCGTTTTGCTCTTTGCTCTTTGGTTCCATACATACAGATTTTTCATATAAAAGATACAATGTAGTATACAAAAAGATATAATATACCTATATATTCATTTATTTATATTTTCCTAAATATGTAAATATCATGCTTTGAGGGTTTTGTAGAATGGTTTTTCATATAAAACTTTTATATAGGTAGCACTTTGAAACAAATGATTGCCTATTTTTTTGATAATAATGGACATGTGGCTACAGTGGCATTATAAAATCGTAAACCGGTTAATTCGGAATGGTACAGCCCATTTGTTTGCCAGAAGTCTAACAAGATGCATTGAGGCATTCAAAATGCAAGTTTTGGAGATAACTCTATCAGAATAGAAAAATTGGTTTTAACTTATGCAAAAGTGCTCATCATGCAAAATCGATCATCATGGCGAATATTAAAGCAATACAACCATATTAAATGTTAGTTTCTCGTTATTATTCCGGATTCATAAATAGCAGCCCCCGTAAAAACATCTTTATTGCAGGTTTATGTAAAATATATTTGGTTCAATGTTTCATAATTTCAAATATTTCATTTTTGATTACTTTGTCAAGAAAATACATTTTTCAACTTTTCTTTATATTTCAGAAAAAATAGAAAATTTTAGTGATAAAAAACTATAAATAGGCAACGTAATAAATGTGAAACAAAAATAACAAGGAAATCTGATAGTTACAGTATAATAATTTCTTAGAAAAAATCCCACTTCACGAAAATGCATAAAGGTACCAACAAGATTTTTTTGTTTTAATTTTCTGTTCAAGGTAAAAAAATATATCTTAATTATAACCAGTTTTATATGACATCTAGGAACATAAATAATAAACAGGAGTCATCGTTTTATATTATCTTTTATTAAGTACCAAAAATAAAATTTTTGCAAAAAAAACCATATTCCAACTTTTATTTATTTTTTTAATTTCATATAATTAGTAATTACACCATATTCTAGGGAATTTCATAAGCTATTTAAAATAGTACAGGTTATTAAGATGACATTTATAGTTTTTCTAAAATAAGCATTTTAGTAAGCGCCCGTATTATTACCCGGGCAGTCAGCTGTAAAAAGGGCGGACGATCTTAGGGTTAATGCATTAAAATTTGTCAATTTTAGACTCCTTTCTTTGGCTGTCTGTCTGTCCATTGCAACTTTCAAATTGAAAAGTACAAATGCAAAAGAGTTGAATTTTTGTGTAACTCTTAAAAAATAACCATAGCCGTTTAGATCACATTGATCACAGAAAGCTGTATGTATTATTTATTACTGGCCAGTTAAAATTAATAATACAAAGTGATCTATGTCACTAGATGTCAAATAGAAATATGTAAAACAGTGTAAAGTGCCACATTATCTACATATATAAAAATTAATGTTTGTCTGCCTGATGCATTATAAATTATAAACTATGTGGTTGAAATGGCTTTTTTTTTAAATGTTCGTATAAATTTGAAGATGGTTTCAAGACAAAGAAAAGTTGCCCGGAAAATTGAAAAAAAAAACTGATTCGCCATAAAGTTCTCATATCTCGAATCAGATGACACCAAATTTATGGCAATTGGACATCCTTCACAAGGTTTAGTTTTCATATTAATTCGTATAATTTCATTCATTCTATTGCAGTTTGCGCATCTAATTTTTTTAGCGGGAATTGGGTTAATCGTATATCACAAAAAAATACTAAAAACATTTAGAGAAATTGATTAACCTAAAGTTTTAATGATTTTAGTGACGCCAATTTAATAATAAACAAGAATGGCTATGATACCCTGTAGCTAGATTTAATATCAACTGCTTCTATACATTCTTTAGTAGTAAATTATTTAAGAAGAACCTGACGTCATACAGCCATTCCCTACAGGCGTCATTAAAGGCATCTTCTCTCTACAGTACAAGCACCTGTCTGTGATTTTAAGTAGTGATGGTTAAAGAATATTAAAATTATCAAAACATAGGTAAATGGTATAATGACATTCTTTCAATTCATCATAAATTTTGAGACCATACCAAATAGTTTTTGTAAACTTTGAGGCGCAGCTAGTAATGAAACAACCCCCCCCCCTTTTTATTTACTAAATTTTTCATTTCTTTAATAGTAACTTCTCCTAAATTGACCTTTTTTCAATAACTCTGCAAAAGTTTTACGACGCTGTCTATTATACCAATACTATACCATTAACAATATTATACCATTAACAATATAAATACTATGCAAATGCACAAAACCATGGAATTAAAAATTTTCTAGTTTTCAGTTCCGTATTAAATCAGTTCTTATATACATATAAAACAATATATATTAATATTTAAAGTATAAATCGGTGTATTTCAATTCTTATTGGTGTATTTTTTTAAAATTTAAAATCGTTTCTATTTATTTCATCTTATTTAAATTCGTTTAATATATTTTAATATTATCCTTTTTTACATCATTGCCTCTACGCCATTACCTGTATTGTGTACAATTTTTCTTGGGTAACCACAATAAAAAATAAATATATAAATAAATAAATGAACACATACAAAATATTTCAATTTATAATAATTATAATGAGGTATATAATTTTACGTATTTCTATTTGCGCTCATAGATGGATTTATATTAACTAGAGATCGTCCAGTGGTCGAAATTCGACCATAATTCATTAAACTTTTAGGTTTGAGCATTATTGAGGGTCTCTGTGTACCTCCTCTGTAATACAGTGAGTATACCTCTATAATCATTGCATATATATATTTTTTAATTTTGTTTTTTTATATCAGCTTTGACCGTGTACAAATACGTCATTAGCGTATGTTGTTTGCCTTAATTCCCCGCAATACCTATGAAATTTAAAATTTAATCTTAATAAGAGTTGAAAAAAATACACGAATACAGAACGCTGAATTGTATTTACGTATCTTTTCAAAATATTTCTTTTTATTGAAGCTTCATGTGATGTAAGTCGATCATACACTTATTTGAAATATTCATTATGATAAGGCCAATATGCTTTGCCCTTATGACAACATGAAGTGAATGCAGCCTTTCACCTAGAGTGACTTTAGATTCGAAATTTTTTGCATTGCAAAACCTGTGTTGTAAATGTATTAATCTATAATCAAAAGTATTCCAATTTCTTGGAATGACATTCAGTGCGTATTTAAATGTATCCCTCAAAATAATTTCATCATTTTATAATACTATTTACACTATTTAAATTTGCAATTGGTGATTTATTATCATTTCGACTTTCACGAGTCTCATGTCAGTTTTATGTGGAGGCATAATGGAAGATAGGTGCGAATATCTAGATGTAAAAAAATTAAACTACAGAAATAAAAAATGTAACATGGTAAATGAAATTAATGAAACTAAGATTAGACAGGGTTAGATTTATATAATAAAATGTACTCATTTTTTTTAACCTAATAATTTTGCTTTTATGCCTTGACATTACTTTATTGACATTGACATTGAAAAAAGAAAGTTTAAAATCACACAAAATTCACAGCCCCAAACTCATTCAGTAAATCTGTCAGGTAGTATGAACGTTTTATTTTATTAAATTGAATGTATTTATAACATATATTACAGATAATTTTAACTTTTCGTACTCCTTCTCCATATCAATTTAACCATGTCAAATCACACACTCCTCAGTGCACGCAATATGCTTAAAAAGGAATCCGATGCTTTCCTTTCACGTATTAATATATAGATTTTAACTGGTCATTCATAAATTAAACATTCCAATAGCCGTGCTGTCATATTTTTGAAATTCGAATATGATATTGAGCGCTCTATCGAAGTGATAATGTTTCTTTCTTTAGTACTAAATATGTGTTAAATTTAAAAATATCTATATTATCCGACCAGCTTTTGATGTCCCGGAGCGGAGCTTAGTTTTCGACTGACGCTCATGTCATGATTTTTTCATATCCGCTGTAGCTTGCTTACGGTGCTTTTATGCTATTGACTAGTTCTATTAAGCACACTCATTCAGTTTACCGAAGAAAAGCAGATGTAGACAATTAGAGTATGCACTGGACAATTTTGAAGGCAATGAGGAGGAAAATACACAATTTTCTTGATTCACGACCCATACTTTGAAAGGACTACTAAAAGTTTTTTAAAAAGATCTTAATTATAAGGGGAGTATATACGTATACATATATACCTTTATGTAGACAGTTTTGTAGCCAAAGAAAAGACCTTTCTTAAAATATATAAAACTGTAGCAAAATGTTTTTCATAGGATTTTTGAGCTTTTAACGTATTTATATAACCGTCTACGAATAAAGTGTACACAAAAACTTAAAACCCCTTGAATACTTTTTAGGTTCTTTTATAATAAAAATATTTAAAAATTAGTTAAACTTGTAAGAATCGTTGTGGGTATTTCCTAGCTTTAGATCATTTGTGGTCACTACTGTTCATTTGTTTACTTTAATTACACTATTTGTTTGAATTGTGTAATTAGTGAGTCTGAATTAAATTAAACCACATTTCAACCGTAAGGATGTAATGAGTAAATCATAATCACTACCTCATGAATAGGCACTATGTTTGATTATAGGTATCATTTGAAATTTAAATTTACTTTTTTTATTTTTACTTCAATTTATTATAGAATGTTTATTGTATGTAATAAATATTGAGTTGTATGTAATAAATAAAGCAAAATTTAAATTTATTTTTTTTTAAAAAATATCCATTATTTTTGGTTCTTTGCATGAAAGTTGCAGTGTCGTTGCAACAGCGAAAACCGCACCATGTTCAGGGTTGCATTTATGATTCGGGATCACTCTATGATAATTTAACTGAACCTTTTACTTTGATAACATTTAAGTTTCACACAAGTGCTGACAAACGGATTATACAACTGAATACATCAAATCTACAATAATAACACACATCTTTAGATTATTACAGCCATGTTTACAAGAAGTTCAAATTAGCAAATATCTATTAAGTAGTAGCGTTCCTCATCCGAAACATTTTGAGAGCAGCAACCTACTTTACCTCTCGAGCCGCCTTCCTTTAAGCTGAATGTAGCGCTTGTAACACTATCTATCGGCTTGCATTAGAGTTTGTCACAGGCAGCGGGCCGTACCACGGCCATGTTTGTCTATTAGCGTCTGTTTAAGCCTCGCGAATGCAGTGTTAATTTAACAGTACAAATTATGAAATAACTGAAAACGTCTTCTGGTGATCTCGTGTGTTAAAATGAATGATACCGAGACCAATCCGCCAAAGGCGAACAACCGCGATGGAGTGAAAACACGAGCGAGGAAGTAAAATCGTAAATACTCAAATTCGAGTACAAATTTTACAATTACATATTTCAGCAATTCACAAAAAACGACATGCGAATCTGATAAAGGGAAAATGTCTAAGCTTGATATTCTGGCGCGTCAGGTAAGAGAGCCAAAAAGCCTAATCGAATCCTTCTGTAAAATCAGGCTGATGCAACAGGGTGACGATGTTGAGTCATTTTTGTCCCATGATGCGGATCATGAGGCCTATTACCCAGACGAGGGCGTCGGAGAATATTTTTCGCCGAGCAGTTCGGGACGAAATATGGAGAAAGTGTACATGGCTAATCCAGTTTTAAATGAGTTGGGTGTTAATGATGATTTTAAAACATATTCAGAAATAGCCTCGGCGCTTGCTTCTCTCAATGACAATTTGGCAGCCATCTCATGTCGTCCTTATATAGCGTGATTGATGATTTTAGAAGCGTGGTTTTCAAGAAGAGATAAAACGCATATAATTTGATGTTATGGCTAATAATTTAGTTTTATTATAAAGATAAGGGTTCGCCATTATGTTTTAAAAATGATTTCAGGTAAGTGGCCGCCGCGGCTGACTCGAACAAATTCCAGACGAGAGGCCCAATTTTCAACCACTTTTTGCAGCAAGTTGGGCCGTATGTCAGCAATAACGCGCCGAATATTCTCTTCCAAGGCGTTAATCGTGTCCGGCTTATCTGCGTAGACAAGCGACTTCACATAACCCCACAAAAAATAGTCCAGCGGTGTTAAATCGCATGATCTTGGAGGCCACGCCACAGGCCCACGACGCGATTTTTACTTTATTTTAGAGTGATTTTAAAAAAATTTAGAGTGATTTTTTCTAAATTTGCACTATTTGCAAACGTTGTTCAGGAGTAAGTCTATTCATTATGAAATGGCAAACCAAACTGAGCATAAATCAAGTGACAGCTGTCAAAAACACCAACTATGAAAAAAGTAGTGCCAGATTGAAAACCACGCCTCTAAAAAAACACCCTATACAAAGAGATGCACTTAAGGACAGCAATCAGGAGTTCCTGGTATGGAGTGCTGGTTCCGATGAGATTTTGACACAGGAACTCATATTAAATAAGGTGATAACCATATTAAATAATGGAAATAAATTTTAAAAAGTAACTGATAATATTTTGCAATTGCTGTGCGGTAAACGGGCCAAAGTAATTGAACACCGAAAAATCGCATTTTGTTTTTCTCCAAAAATAAGTTTGACAACGATGTGCTTTGTAAGATCTCACTTACATCCTTCAAAGTTATTTAAAGCGTAAGCTTTGTCTACCCATCTCAATAATATGGGAGGGGTAAATAAATGCTTCTATCAATCAAATTCATACACCTATCAGAAACCTACCCACAAAAGACTTTCAGCATACTAGTCACAATCTATCATTGTAATACTAGTGAGCGTAACCCGGTCTATCACAACTTCAATCATTTTGGGCCCAACAGACCTTCCCTGGACGAATCAAAAATGGCTCAAAGCTAGAAAAATATGCATATGAGGGGCGGTATGAGCAAAAAGGAAAATTTACTGCCAAGTAAAATAGAAAAAATGTTTAAAAATGGAGTACCTTGAAGACTTATGAACCAGCATGCAATTGATGGGTAAAATGTAATCCATTCTCCTCTATCTGGAAGTGAGTCAGCCAAATATTTGGCCTTGGCGGCTTTCGGCTGAGAGAACGATTGTCAGCAGCGACCATCGCACTTCATAAGTGAGAAATTTCAATGCTTGCTTGTCAGTGTTTCAATTAATGAAACACTGACAGTTCGATAAAGCGCTCAAATATCATAATCAAAATTTAAAAATATGACAGCACAGCTGTTAAATTAATACAAACTTATCTATTTAAATAAAAATATGAAAAAGAATGTACAGTGCCAAATTATAATTATTATAAATGGAAATATTTCTATTTATAATAATTTAATGGGTTCAGATAAAATTATACGCTCATATGGTTTGGTAAACAGGCAAGTTAGAAGGCCCAGTTTAAATTTCAGAGCAGAAAATATGGGGTTAACTAATTTAAAATTAATTAGCAAAACATATATTTTTTTAAATAAATATATAAAAAGGGAAAATCAAACATTAACCAATATAGAAATAATCATTTATTAGTCAAAGACTGGAATTGACAAGGATCCTAGAAATCAGCCAATGCACTCCGCATTGGCGGATATATTGTGTGTAGTGGTCGATCTTCATATAAAAAATATTATTATTTTTAATTATAGTAGGTATTCATATAAAAAATAACAAGTTATGCCTACATTTTACTAGCGAAACGTTCACATTACGATAGATAATTTGTATTATTGTCCTTTTCACCGTTTACAACTATCAGGTCTGGTATCACAACAATCATTTTAAAAAATATAAATACAGTAAACAAAAACGTAACAATCGCAAAATTTCTCGTTTGTTTATTCGCTTATGAAGACAAAAGTAGTAAAAAAGCATCCGGCGGCCATCTGACAGCTAACCGTCATGGTGTCTGCTGTTTATTGCCAGTAAATAAAAATACGTTTTGACAGAATTGGTGCGTTTTGGGGATATTTTGTGTTCTATGTAATTGCAACATATTTAACTATAGTAAAATAGTTACTATAGTAACTTTTGAGTTGAAACAACCCTTTTCGCGAGTTAACCTTGGTAACTTGCTGACCAGTGGTTAAAAGTTACTATAGTTAAATCGAATTTGACCATTGATCACACAACCGGCCCTTAACCTGTAATCACATTGAAGGCAAGACACAAAACAGGGAAATATAATATTATGTTATAATTCCATTGATGCATGTACCCAGGTGATGGTTTTATGTTAATGTGCTATTGTAACGTCCAAATGTCTTTATGGAATCGAAGGGACAATCATTTATCAAATACTCCACATTTCAGATTTTCATACAGACTGTTCTCACTGGAGCTCCAGCTTAACAAAAAAGCTCGAAAATGAGCATGGTCCTTACTTTACAGTTCAGATTTTCAAACTAGTGGCTCCGAATTATCTTCTTTATTATTACCAAACAGTAACTCTCTAGAGCTTCAGCTCTAAGTTCTAAGTTCAGCTCTAACAAAACTATCAGTTACAACGGGCCAGTCAACCTGGCTAAAATGTTTAGTGTCTTTTGAGTTAATTAGAGATGATTAGCAGAAATAGTTAAATGTGAAATCAAAGTTTTTTTTTAAATCAAGGTTTTAGAATACCTTTTAAAGTAAAAAGCTTCTTATTCAGAGAACCAACTGTGAGTTGCACAATGAGAAAGAAATATTTTTTGTTTGACGTTGCAGGATAAGGTAAGATATGCAGACACTACTGTAATATAATATAAAAATCATCTGAAATGAAGTTTATATACATTGGATGAATGTCTGATAGACTAAAAATGAACTGACTATCAATCGATAGAACAAGCCGAGAATGTGGTAGTTCCTAAACAACAAATTATCAACGTTTTACACTACCGCACTACTGCAGGGTACAACTTGAAGATTAGAGTAATGACAATCATAAGGGCGGTGGGCATATCAATTGATGATAAATGGCAGAAAAAGATGAAAGAATATTTAAATAAATTTCAGACACAATGTGCATACCACGTTTAGTTTCAAACATAAGCACCATAATAATTAGTTTGTGCTAGTAACCCTCAGGTGCAATTTAAGAGCATATTCATACCGTGGATGTTAGGACTGAAAAGCACAAAGTGCAATTAACAAGTCAAAGGTATATTTAGATACTTTGTCTGTAATATACCTGAGCTTATTTTAATTTACAATTACAAATATGAATGTGACAATTACCTGAATACTTATCCCTAGATGATTTGTAGTCTCTATCTCTCTCCTTTTCACAGATTTTATGTAAATATGAACTTCTTGAAGGTGCATAGCTACGATCCACTTCAGGGCTGTGAGAATAGTGATGGTGTGAATGGGAACTGTGACGATGAGAATGTGCTGAGATGTTGCCATTCGGTGAACGAATGGGCGAGTATCTTCCATCAGAACCAACATATTCATTAGCAACTCTCCTTTCACCAAGTTTGGAATTGTACTTCGTACTCTGCAAATTTATATAAACTTAGATTACTTCATTAACAAGGACATGAAGAGAGTTAGAGGATAAGGTAATATAAGCATTATCAAATATCTGAAGTAACTATTGCTCGATATATAAACTTCAATAATGTAATAATAATTAGACAAAAAGTATTAAAGTGCATTTAAAAATACATGAGATAAACATTTTAAGCATAGTCAATGTTATTGCAATATTTTAAAAAAAATCCAGGTTTACAAGGTGCATACCAAATTATAAATGAGTATTCGCATAAACATGGGGAAATAGGATAGGAACACTTTGACACATTTACACTCTCGACAGTAAAGCATAAACTAATGCTTACAGCCTTACGGCCAAGCATGGGCACAGCACATAGACACCAAGTAGTAAACACTACTAAGTCCATCTTAGCCAAGATAGACTAGATTATGATATTATTATCGAAAAGAACATTATGTTACACTTAGAATTATTAAAACTTTACCTACTCATTTAGATTGATATTGATTTTTTGTTCGCCTTTACCTAATAATAATAAATAAATAGATAAAATAGCATGAATTTATATATATTTTTTTATTTTCCATATTTGAAAAGTAAAAAAACAGGACCAGGGTCAGTATATTATTAGATAATATATCAAATATATATATGTTCGGAGCTCCGAAATGTCCAACAGAGGTACTCAACTAGACTCTACCTATATTTTTCTACTTTTTCTCCACCTATCTAATAATTACAACCAGTAAGATCATAGAATCAAAATAACTTTTAATAGTAAAATATATAATATACTATCCCTATATATATATATATATATATCGAATTTTTCAAATGTCAATATACTGTCAGGCTTCTATTTTGTTTCCAATTAGAATCAACCTATATGCAGTTATCTAATTCTCTGTAGTTTACGAGGGTTGTACGATAAGTACTTACTTTGCCTTCAAATGAAAACGAAAATTTTGGAAAAGTGGCGATTTATTTCTCAACATAGTCTCCTTTTAGCTCGATACACTTGATCCATCGACACTCCAACTTCTTTAACCCGTCTGAAAAATACGTTTTCTCGATGTCTGCAAAGTAGGCCTCCGTGGCGGCGATGAACTTCTCATTCGACTCAAATTTCTGCCCGGCGAGTGACCTTTTTCAAGTTTGGAAACAAAAAGAAGTCGCATGGGACCAAATTTGGAGAATACGGTGGATGGGGCAGCAGTTCGTAGCCCAATTCCACCAATTTGGCCGTGGCGTTGGCTTAGGTGTGAGCTGGTGCGTTGTCATGATGAAAGAGCACTTTTTTCTTCGCCAAATGGGGCCGTTTTTTCTGCAATTCAGCTTTGAATCGACCCAATAATTTGGTATAGTAGAGCCCTGTGACCGTTTTGCCCTTCTCCGGGTGTAGTCAATGTAGATCACACCTTGTGAATCCCAGAAAACGGTAGCCATCACCTTTCCAGCCGATAGCACAGTCTTCGCCTTCTTCAGAGCACGTTCGCCGGTTAAAGTTCACTGTTTCGACTGTTCCTTGGTCTCTGGTGTGTACCAGTGGATCCATGTTTCGCCGAAGGTCACGAAACAACACAGAAACTCCTTCGGATTGCGCTTAAACAGTGTCAAACACTGCTCTGAAGTGGTCTCACGGTTGCACTTGTTGTCCGGAGTGAGCAAACGCGGCACCCATCACGCCGACAGCTTCCCTCATGCCCAAAATTTCATGCAGGATATGTCCCACATGGTCTTTTGAGATGCCTACTGTCTTAGCCATCCCTTGCACCTTCAATCGGCGGTCTGCCAACACGAGATCGTGGATTTGTGTTATGATATCCTCCGTGGTAGCCGTTTCCGGGGCTCCAGGGCGTGGTTCATTAAAAACCGACATGCGACCACGTTGAAACTCGTTAAACCATTTTTTGACGGTCGCCATCAAAGGGGAAGAACCCGTCCAACCGCTCTTTGATTTCGCTGAGCGATTTCCCTAACAGAAACAAGAATCGAATCACCGACCGATATTGCTCTTTTTCCATTTTTCTAAAATCCGCTGACACGTCAGCTTCTCAAAAATGTCAAAACAAAACTACGGGTCCGATTCGGCTGAAATTTTGACAGTTGCCGTCTACGAGAATGTACTACACGATAGTAAATTTCTCTTGCGATAGTGGCACCATCGGGCGATGAGGCTAAGTACTTATCGGACAGCCCTCGTAGAAGTTATAGCCTTTTTTCCGATGTTTTTAAATTTCAACGCCATTTTTCGATAAAAAATCTTTAAAAAAAATACATGTTGATTAGGTTTATTTTGTTTTGTGAGTTTTTTTTACGTTTGGTGTACCCTTGTATAAAGAGTATTTTAATGAAATTTGCTTTCATATTACAATAGTAAAACTAATTTTAAAATATTTATTTGATATTTTTACAAATTAATCCCAGACTTTGACCGATGCTTATTTTAAAAAACATACTACATAAAGAATTAGTTGATTCAATTGAAAACAACCTTCTCTATCTGTCTCATTTCATTGAGACGTTGAGTTTTCCTGTATATATATATATAATTGTATAATTGAGTTGTAAAGTTATTTGAATATATTTGATGATTGTGTTTTAATAGCGGCAAATCGCTTGAAAAGATAAATGACACAATCTTTGACAATATTGAAAGATTTTGAACAATTTTTTATTTTTTGTAAAGTGCTGGATAGCATAATATTTATAAAGGTTCTAAAGAGATCCTGTACGTGAGAGCACAGGATGTCGGTTTAAACCCAGCGCTGAGTTTTATAAAAATGCATTTTTAACTCTCACCTGTCCTCTTTAGTGTAAAATATTGTCAAATATTATGTAACCATCTAATTAGATGAAATAAGGAAAGAATGATATTTTAAGAAAAAATATAAAAATAATGGATATGTGTGATTACGATGAAGGATGATCATCAAAAGGTTTTTTGGTTGTTTAAACACTTGTTATTGTGAGAAAAAGTAGAAGGAGATAGATAGAGATTAGCGAGTACCTCGGCTGGACATTTCAGAGCTCCGTGGCCTCTTCTTCAACAGCTATCGAAGCTAAGCCGATTGGTGCCTAATGTCACCCACAAGGCCTAGCTGCTATCCCTAGTAATATAGAAGTTGAAATGTTACCCGTATGGGTTGTTACATAATCATATAAACACAAATTGTAAGAAATTTAGGTTAACATTTATTTAGGCTGCCATGGAAAATCACTGTTTATTAGAAGGGTAAAAGGAAAATCGCGGGGGAAATAATTAAGGAAATGCTTAAGGATTTGTGGTCATAGTAAAAGGAAGACAAAATATACGTGAATTTGTGGGGGACACAATGGAGAATAGGTGGAGAATGGAGAATTAACCTGACGAGAGCCCAGGCCGCTATACAGTGGCCTGGGCAATTTTCAGTTCCATCCATTTGCTTTTTTTGTTTATTAAATGTTAGTAGCATCGATCTTTTCGTTTCCAATTCTATAATCTCATAAAATTTTATACCTGATGCTTAGAAACAAAAACGGTTTGTCTCTGTTTTTAATTGTCAAAATAATTCTCAAACATCTTTCGTTAGTCCAGTATGCGTAAATAGCCATTTACAGGGTAACGTGTTTCGTTTTGGTCTGTGTTTAAGAATGTTTTTTAACGTTTATAAGTGATTAGAACCTATTATTACATAAATATAATGTTTTAAGTATTTTTTTATATAAAAGTGTCACAGCAGTGAAAGATTAAATATGATGATTGTGCCTAACCTCCGCTGAGCCAGATGTTTTCACAAAGGTAATTTAGAACATTTAGATAATTTGTATCTTTTATTACATTTATATTTAAAAACAATTGAATATAGATTTCTATATGAAATTTTATTGTGAATAATATGTGTATTCTAAAATGTATTATTATTATTATTATTAGTTTTAGGCAGGCCTGATAAGCCTAACTCTGCACTTGTATCGTCTCTGATAAACTTGTCCAGTTTGTTCTAAAATTCGTTCACATTTCCGGCACTTATCACTGCACTTGGTAACTTATTACATGCATTCACCACTCTATTTGACATGAAATTCTTCCTCGGATTAGAACTAAAGGTTGTACTTGAGAGTTTTAAATGATGTCCTCGCAAGTGCGTATTTGTATTAATTGTGTATATGGTTTCAAAATTTGGAACATCATAATAGTGAGTAATAATCATAATAGTAATCTTGTAGGTCTCTATAAGATCACCTCTCGCCCGCCTGTGCTTTAATGTTTTCAGTCCAAGTATATTTAGCCTTTCTTCATATTTCAGACTTTTCAGTTGACTTGTTATTTTCGTTGCGCGTCTTTGCACCTTTTCTATGAGATCTATGTCTTTAGTAAAATAGGGATTCCATACTTGATAAGCATATTCCAGTATTGGTCTTATGTATGATTTATAGATCTTAAGAATATGTCCGATATCAAATTATGGAAAGCCTTTCTTATTAAGAATAGTAAGGAGTTTGCCTTTTTTGAGATTGAGGTGATGTTGCTGTTCTCACTTAAGATCTGACATGATTGTTACACCGAGATCTTTTTGTGACTGAACTATTTTGAGTCGAGTGTTTCCTATGAAGTATGGATGTTTTGGGTTTTTTTTCCAGATATGCAGAATAACACACTTTTCAATGTTCAGGCTTAGTAACCATTCAGATGTCCATAGGGTGATTCTGTTCAAGTCATTTTGTAATTGCGAACTACTTATTAAGGGGTTAGTAAATAACTTAGTATCGTCTGCAAATGATTTATTTCCTGACTTAATGAGTTCTAAAAGATCAATCAAAAATATTGTGAAAAGGACCGGACCATTACAGAGCCCTGTGGTACACCGCTAAGAACTTCCCGGACTATAGATAGGAATACCCCCACTCTGACTTGGAGGGTTCGACCTGTCAAGAAATCTTTGATCCATCTGAAGAGTTTTCCTCTTATACCAAAATGTTCCAATTTATGTAGAAGTCGATATATGGGGACACGATCAATGCCTTCTCATAGTCTAGGTATATTATGTCTGTATATATAGTAAAATTGTATTATGTATTGCTTAAATACCGTATTTAGATGATTCCTTATGTTATAATAGGCATTCGCCTTTAGTTTACATTACTTATATAAAAGTCTGACAGAATTGACATTTGGAAAATTCAAATGCTTTTCACAGATTGAAAATTTTTAAACAAATTATATAGCCAGAATGTTCAAAGAAAAATTAATACTGAACGCACGATAGTTCATCGCTTGTGGTAATGCACACTGGTTTAAATATATTTTATATTAATATATAAACAGATGGAAAGTAGAAGAAGATATAGATTAGGTGAGTACCTACCTCTGCTGGACGTTTCGGAGCTCCGTGGCCCTTTCTTCAACAGCTAAACAAGCCTTTGAAACCGAGCTGAGTCTACGTTTAGCTGTTGAAGAAGGGGCCACGGAGCTCCGAAACGTCCAGCAGAGGTACTCACCTAATCTATATCTTCTTCTACTTTCCATCTGTTTACTTAACAATAACAAGTGCTTAAACACCCGAAATTTTTTTTAAAGATAACATAAGTAACATATAACATAAGTAAAAAATAAAAGAAAAGGGGTTATCGTTTTAAATTTTCTTTTATTGGTTATCAAAAATAAAATTTTATAAAATAATATATTTTTTCAAGTTTGTCCTTTTTTTATTTATACAATATCAATACTTATTAATGAAATTATTTTAATTATTTAGCAAGCACCCGTAAATATGCAATTTTGAAAAATATCACAGGGCAATCAAGGGTTGGTTTGATTTATATAGCTTGGGTGCTCGTCACGTTAACGAACGTTATTATTTATAATAATATAACGAGAGAAGTCCTGAATTGGGTCATCGATTTATCAACGTAGAGCCGAAACTTCAAAAGTACGATTGCAGAAGTTAGACTGTAGGTTCATTTCATGACTAAATGATCATAGTTAGATGTACAAGGAATGTCTGTGACGCCGCGAGGTGTCATGGGTATTAGTGTATTTATTTTTTAGCTTCATAAAATTCTCCATTAAATTCTTAGTCCGGTTTAAGAAACACCATTTTAGATTCCATTAAAATAATTTGAAAAGCATTTGTTGTGTTGTGATATCACCGCCGGAGCGGTTCGTTTACGGTGTATTGTGCCACCTCTTCGACGGTTTTAGGAAATAAAAAGTAAGTACACAATATATATTTTTTTGATATTACATAAACACAATATAAAAATGATTATATAATGGTTTTTATGCATTGAAATGCCAATAGAGATAAAAATAACTTTACTTTAATTTGCGTCGTATGCTACTCGCCATCTTGTGACTTTGCTAAAATTTAGTAATTCGTAACTTTTGAAGCAAAAACATTCAGTCTTCATAGTAAAATTTTATTTAGAACAACATAAACACATGGTATGTTTCCAAAATCCTATTGTAGTTTGTTATGTTTTTATAATCCCAGCAGTGGATGTTATTTTGTGGCAAAACAGTGGCGATGTTTACCAAACGATTTTATAATGAAATGTGTATTTTTAGAAATTATAACGTATTCAAGAAGTATAGTAGTTTACTAAGCATTGGTTTGACATCAAAATTATAACAAATATTTGAAATTTTTCAATTCAAAATAATTCATAGTTTGAACACTCACAGATTAGTGCGTAAATAAAACAGTCACTCGCTGTGAAACACAAAATTTACCGTAACAGCATATTGGGTATATACATTTTAGAATATCTATGTAGAATGTAATGTAGAGTACCATGATAAAATTTCATATGGAATACTTTTTCAAATGTTTTTAGATATCAATATATCAACTCGTGTGTTGTGTAGTTAGCGTTGTAACATGGCAGAGATTATCTTGGTAATATTAAAACGGAAAAGATTTAGGCATTTTTTTCAATTCTGTGGCATGCCGATGTAAAGAAAAACAATTGTAAAATTCTTTTTCACTATGTTTTCATAATATTATAAAAAAAATAATAGGTTGTACGCACTTAGATATACTAAAAATCCATCAAAATCACAGTACAAACTCACATATGGCACAACGTAAACAACCGAATTCGTATACTAGGAGATTGTAATACAAAAGGTACCGGCTTCTAGGCAACCATCTCCTGAAGCCAGAAGAGATTAGAACCATAGCACCCAGAAAGATACTTAACTCTATCTACAGTACAGGACTAGAGGGTGAATTATAAGTGGATAAAAGTACAATAGTTCTGCAAAGGACGCTGTACACGGGGGGGGGGGGGGGCAAATAAACCCCCATATCCATACATACATAAATAAATACATACATAACATAAGAAATTGGCAATTTTTTCCAGATTTTAAAACAAACTGTTTTTCTTCTTAAAATTTGGTTTAGAATTTATTAGAGATTTTTATGGTGTTGGAAACAAAAATACTGGTACTGCCAGCATTAAAAAAATAAAATATAAATATGCTAAACTATGCCGCATACACTCTGATACTTTTTTGGGCACACAAAAAACGGCATGGATGCAAATCAGGTTAAAAAAATTGTTAAATTTGCTTCTTTATTGTATTTTTCAATCTGTATTTTTATTTTCTAGATTCCTGAATTCCTTCAATAAAATATTTACGTCTAAAGCTTTGGTAAAATGTATGGAAAAATACATTTTTTGAAACTCTTAACTTTTAGACTAACTAGAAATTTACCCTTTAGGTTCTAAACATTCACATATAAACTAACATCCCGTCCTTTGGCCATCTGTCTGTTCGTCCGTCTATCCATTGCACCTTTCAACTCGTAAGGTACAAATGCAAGAGTTGAATTTTTGGTGATGCAAAGTAAAAATTAAAGAGATTTTAATTTTTTGTGTAGATCGATGCTCTCGAAAAACAACATAGCCGTTTAGATCACATCGAAAGCTGGACGGATTATATAGATATTTAATACTAAAGTCAAAAAATTATTAGTACTAAATAATTAAACATATACTTATCACTAAACATATATATATCACTTCGATATAGCGCTCAATATCATATTCGAATTTCAAAAATATAAATATAAATTGTTTTTAAATATAAATGTAATTTAAGATTCAAATTATCTAAATGTTCTTTCTTATCTTTGTGAAAACATGGCGGCTGGCTAGCGGAGGTTAGGCACAAACAACATATTTAATATTTCACTGATTTAACACTTATATACAAAAAAACACTTAAAACATTATATTTATGTAATATTATAAAGAAATAATAGTTTCTGATTACTTCTAAATGCTAAAAAATATTTGTAAACACAGACAAACGAAACACGACACCACGCAAACGGCCAGTTTCGTATACTGGACTAACGGAATATGTTTGAGAACTATTTTGACATTTAAAAACAGAGACAAACTGTTTTTGCTCCTAAAATCAGGTGTAAAATTTAACGGAGATTATTATAGGATTGGAAACGAAAATATCGATACTACCAACATTTAAAACACAAAAAAATTGGGTCTGCATCGGCCCAGACGGTGGAAGTTATACTATAAATGAAATATAAGACATTTTTCTCTGTTATTCAATATATTTCTCTTCAATATATTATTATAAGTCACTTCATTATTATACTATACACCTATACATTAGCGTTATTAAGTTCGTATATTCGTATACTTTCGTATAATTTGTGAACAAAAAAAATCCCAGCCGGGGATCGAACTAGGGACTTTAGCGTGGGAGACGACTGCGTTAACCACTGACCAGCCGAGACTCTTGGGGTATCTTTGGTAGAGAATGTATAAAAAGGCACTCTAGGGATTTTACTCCAAACGCGTGACGCAGTTTCTCGACCAACATCCTATCCCAATGAGTACAACGGGTGCAAAGAAGTATATCTTCAAAAAAGCAAATGTATGTAACTTAGGCCGCTATTTGCGGCCTAAGTTCCATCCATCTGGGCGGTCTACGGATGTTTTTTTGAAGCCGATAAATAACCACTTGGGCTGGTCAGGTTAAATTATATGTTTGTTTCTTTTTGCTATTCCGGATTCATAAATAGCAGCCCTCGTATTTTTTTCCTCTGACTACAAAAGCTTTACATTTAAGCTATTTAAAAGCTTTGAGCTATGTTTTTTTAATAATTATATATTACCAAAAAATAAAGCCAAAAACTTTAAAAAAACTTTATGAAACTTAGAGGCTTAAATTCAAAAATAAATATATATCAATTCATCATATTTTTTTACAAAAAGGCATATTCTTTTTAAATATATATTTTTCTTTTAGTCTTTGCACAGTTAATTTACAGATCCATTTTAAAAGACATTAAAGACCAGAGAGTCGTTTTAATCTAAAAGAGAAATTCAGAAATGAAAGGTCAAGGCAATGCAATGCAATCCTTGCTCAAAAGTTGTATCCGATAAAATGATAATTGATAAAGAGGTGTAAACTAAAGTTAGCATCGAAAATTATACCCAAATCTCTGAATTAATCGCCTTTTCTAGACAGAACCCATTCAAGCTAAAATTGAATATAAGATTATTATATCTATGTTATATGTTGCAAAGACAACACGATAAACTTGATAGTAATGTCAGTAGGCCACAATTACTAGGACTGGACGACTAGTAAACAAAAATGAAAAGAAAGTCTTCACTTACTTTCTTATTTTACTATTTCGGATGAAATATTGGCCAAACTATTAAAGTTCGGCTAAAACCATATTGATGGTAATTATTTTGATTTAATTTAATTGGTTCTAAAAAAAACTTCAAGCAGCACCTAAAACATGGGTGAATTCCTGAGCCAAAGAGGTCTAAAGAGCTAAAATATTATGTGGCACTCAAATCTACAGTGCCTTTTTTATAAAATATAAATTCGGCCAAATCAGGACTTCCAGGGAAAAATATCAAAAAACCAATAAATGGTCCAGTATCGATCAACCGAGAGTTTTAGTAGGGCAATACTGGTGCAGTTGATACCAGCTTCCGTAGCTATGGCTACTATTATTACGATAAACCAGTATATCTGACGTTGTGTGTGTGTGTGTTTGTGTGTGTGTGTATGTATGTGTGTGGCCTATGCTTAGGGGGCTGATTAGGCTGTAAATTATTTTATTTATTTTTTTTTAAGGATAACAATGTTAACAGCTTTGCGTGTCATGGGGCGAGTTGCTGTTATTTTTTTTTATCAGTGTATGGAAACAGTTTGTTCTGAGTAGTCTATTGGTTGATTGTTCTCATTCCGGAAATTTAATGACTTGATAATTTGCATTTTGTATTGTAGTCCATTGGGTCGATTGTGTTTTAAATTACACGAACTTAATTTTGTAGATGACTCGAATAGAGCGAGAGGTGTAATTTAGTTGTTGTTCGTTTGCATTTGCAATTAAGACTCTGAGTTTTATCCTCTGATTCCGCTTACGATGTATTTTTATGTCTGTTTCCGAGTGAATGACAATATCATTAATACAATAAGCTGCCTTCAGACCGTCTAAGGGAATATCATTTTTCTTTTCTTGGATGTGAATGATGTGATACTTTTTGTTTCTTTTTAGTTTCTTGCTATTAGTTATAGGGTCTGTTGTAGGAAGGGGGGGGAGGAGTTAGGGATTAAGTTAATTTCGCATCAGATGAAGACCTTCGAAGTTTTCAATTCAGGTTGGATAAAAACCTTGCAGCTTCCCATTTCCGAGCATCGTTCAACTGCATTGGTGCCATTTTCGCTTTCAGTGCTGCCACTAACACAGTAGTACTGTGCGGAAGTTCACTGGTCCTATTTTCCAGATTTCCTAATGCCATAATGGTTGCTTTTAGGGATCTGTGCATTGATTCAATCATTTCGTTGCTTGAGGGATGATATAGGCTTGTTCTTATTTTCTACATTCACACTATCTTTGCGAGGATTCCAAATAGTTTTGATTCGTAGTTAGTACTTAGTCCGTGATGAGTATTCCGAAATATGAACGCAAGTATTAAAAAATAAACATGCTATTTTAGCTGTCATGTCAGCAGCGTACAATAAATTCTGCGTCCAATAAAATAAAAACAAATAAAGCTTCTAGGCAGCTTCTTGGCAGTGGTCCAGCCAGATTAACGTGGTTGAATCTTTCTGTGGAAACGAATTTCCAATGTAGATTTAATTTTTACCATAAGTGCTGTACCGTAGTGTAACCAAAAGTTTTTTTGAGAAAAATCCTAAAGGTTGGAGTTTACCATCAGTTTACTTTTGTAATAACTTCCCGACTGCTCTATCTGATGCTTCGCATGCTAAGTAAAGAGATGGGTTAGAGTCTGGGTGCACCTTTAAGCACATTCTTGAATATAGAATAATAACAGTCAAAATTTAACTGAGGCACCTGAATTTTACAATCCATCTGCAAAATTCCAGCACCTAAGCTCGACCATTAGGTAAGTGATTTGCGATTCATTTACGAATTTTGCCGCATTTCCTACATACATCTTTGCATTTTCAAATGCTTCACTGTTTTTATTGTTTGACTGCTTTATCAGTCAGTATTTATTTAAACTAGCTTATAACGGCTAAGCGTTGAGTCATCTATAGTCCCCGCAAATGTGAATACCTTCAGATTTCAGTGGCACAATATGCATGGATGATGCATGCCTGCATGCATATGGATGATGTGATGGCCTATAGATTCTTAGTTCCATTAGTATTTGCATTTCTTTTTTTATTTGAGCATGTTTCTCTAGAGTGTGGTCTACAAAATACTGGTGGTTCCAGCTGTTGTTAAGTGGTGCGCTACCGAGTGTTTGTCCTGGATGTCTGCAAAGAGTTTCATTTTCTCGAGAGTCCATATGGACCGTGTGTTTGTAAATTACAAAAAAAAACAATATAGGCAAACAATTATAAAAACACAATTACCATTTACGCAAAGAAAAACAATAATAAAGATAATTCATGCTGATATAACAACTGTACGGTTGTACATAGGTTAGGGGGAGCAGACTGTATGGTTTTATGGATGGGAAGGTTCACAGCTGAGAGTAAATGGCAATTAACAAGAAAAAACAATAGACCAACCTTGCTGTGCTGATGGCTGTCTGTGGTTCGCCTGCCTAAGCCTATTTCTCCCACTGCTTCCTTGAAGTTTTAGTTGTTTTCACGAGCTCGGTGAATGGTGTGACGAGATGTCACGGATTGCAGTTCGCGGCGAAAAAGGCGTTATTTTGCATGTGCGATCACGGATTTGCAGAGGTGTGGGTACTCTTGCATTTTTCCTTCAACTGACACTTACCGACAGCCGTGATAATGGAAAAAGGTTGCCAGTAACAAAAACTGGGGGAATTGGAGAATGGTAATTTTGCAATGCATAATAAACATAAAATAATAAACATTTATAGAATAAATATTAATATGATAGAATATTGAATTAAATAGATTAATTACGTAGATTAGTGACGTAAGAACAACTGTGCAAAAAAAAAATTTTTAATCCTATCGGATGATGAGAAGTTTATATCAATCTCCACAGAAATTAAATGGTATCGACTGGCCTGTGCTTTTCTAAATTAACCAGAATATTGTGGTGTGCGAGTAAGTCTGCACCTGAGATTGGTGTTTTTGCGCTGGCCATGATGAACGTCCAGATGGAATCATGCCTGAGACCTAAGTTAAGACATAGTGTCCTTTCGTCGTATGTTTTAATGGGAGTCTTAATTGCTGTAAATAGTTCATATTCCTGTTGAGTGCTAAAACACTCACACCGGCTCCAGTAACGTTTAGGTATCGTAGCTCGCTTATTTTATTTGTAATTTCGAGGCATTTACATGCATTGTACTTAGTATGAGCATCTATCAACCACTCCTTTAATTTTCTTTATATGTTTGACTTCTGCCATGCACATGTTATGATCTTTAAATTTCTGACGGTAGAAAAAAACACATTTTATACGGAAGGTCTTCAGTGCGGTGGCGAAATAATGATTATAGTCACCATGCAGGCCTAGTTTGGTACCAATGCCTATTACGTTGACAATTTAACCCTTGTCAGCATACTGACAAATATATCTGCACATCCGGCCAGCGGCCCAAACGTCGCATTTGCAGGGCAACAGACATATCAATCAGAGCGAGAAAGCATCCCCCACTTAGGCACCGTCTTTGTGGGGAAATGTAAAGGTGTTTTGTAAAAAAAAAATAATAAAGATATAAAAAAAAAAATAATTGATTATTTCTGCCAACTTAACAGTATAATTTGTTGACTTGACGTTTGCACCATTGGAATCGCAACAAGCCAATCAGTACCAAAGATTTTATTCAAGTCAATGCAGGGTCTAATACTATTTTTAAATTTGTATTGAAAACACACTGACGCACTTCGTCCCAGCCATCAGCTGCGCCGTAATTTTTTTTTTTGACAACTGTACATTTTTTGGAAGAGTTATAAATGGTACTGTATAGTGTATATATCTAATGTATATTTGAAAATGTAAACAAAAAAGTGTAATATTTGACGAAACTTGTCAAAATAGTGAAAAATTGTGTGGCCATAGGAAAAAAATCGATAAGAGACGTTTTTTTTTTTAAATTAAGAGAAAAAAATCAAAGTGATATTTTATAATAGAGAATTTTATGGTGAATCAGATGATACTTGATTTGTAAAGATGGAACGATTCATGCCAGCACTATGGATTTTAGAGTAGACAAGTTTTTTAAATTTTCCTTAGAAATTAATCCCTTCTCTCAAGCCCATTTGGCGCCAAAAGTTTTTGGCGCGAAATCCTACCTTAACGGGTTAATGTTTCATGATAAACATTATAGCTTTATAATAACTTTAAAGGCAAATAAGTTTTATATTGCATTGCTGTTATTGCTGAAGTTGTACATTCCTCTGGTTGCGTTGATCGGTTTTGATCACGTTGATGGGCAAAAATTCTAAATCGTCCTACTTGGTTTTTTCACTGATGGTTAACACTGTCCTCATCGTTAGGGGTAATAAGTGGCCATACCGTAGGAACTTTAGGGCTTCTTCACCAACCTTGTTGCTTCATAACTTCCCCTGTTGATCGCCCAATATCATTTATATCAATAATACCTGAACCCCCGAGTTTCTGAGTCAGCGTAGGAGTTGATTAACCTGTTTTTGAATTGCTTGTATATTCGTTTCATTGGTGGGTTAGTAACAAGGCCGCTTGTAAGTCCTGTGGTTAAAGTTTCGAAATAACCAGATTTAATAACCTTGTTTTTGTATGGGCTATAACGGCTTCAAATTGGCAATACCACAGGTGTTCAGGTCGCCAAAATTTCAGAATGTACCCCAGGCATCAATAGTACTTAGATTATTCGGTTTAACCATTAAAATTCAAAATTAGTTTAATGCGTGTTGAATGGTTAGGGTCAAAGTCATAGTGGACTTCGAGAGAATATAGTTTTATCTAGAAATTCACAAATGAATATCATCAATTATTTTCACCATACACACTAGTTAAATAATTTGCGATAAACATTTCTTCAGGGTATTAGATAGTATATTGTAAAGATAACAGTAGTGTAGTTTTGCATTTCCAATAAGAATCTTTCTATATGTAAGCATCATTCTATAAGAATTGATAATTTGTGTTTGCTAACTGTCAATAAAAGATTAAGAAATAAATGTTTAAGAAAAAAACAACGAGTTCGCGATCATTAAAACCAAACCTGGACACTTGAAATCTAAATGATTATTGAAATCTAATGATATAATTTGCTGCATTCGTAATTTCTTGGAATCACCTGGGTGCATAATCGGTTAAGAGCTAGATATACGTAAAACGCACGCTGTAGCACATTGTCAGCGATATTTATGTTTTTAAAAATTTAATAAGCACTATTTTTTTATTTTTGGATAAAACAAATAATAATTAATGAAGTACATTATATTTCTTATCAATCGAAATTTTATTTTTAAATAAAAACTTAAATAAAAGCCTATAGATAGTTGAATATCTATAGGCTTCTAAATTATATTTTTTTATTATAAACTGTTGACTGTTATGTTTATTTGTTTATTATAAACTATTATTGGTTATTATAGGCACTAGGAAATAGTGTTAGTCGATTTTTCGCACCCATGCTTATCAGTGCCGTATAGTGTCGCCATTGTTTCTAGGCCGGCGTGTCATTCCATTGTTCTCATTTTTTTTGCAAATGTAATATTTCATACCTGTCTGCCATAGCGGGTTCCGGTACGTACTTGGCTTTTGTTGTCTGTTTTCGCTGATCGGATTTTCGGCTATTTTACAATTGTTTTCGTCAGCGGTTACAATAAATGCTGCCTTCAATCGATCGATTGTTATGTTCTGCGATTTATTTTCTGCTTCTATTGTGAAATATTTTTCTGTGCGTCTATTTATGGTCCATTGTATGGCGAGTTGTTTTTATTATTATTGTTTGTTGAGCAAGCCGCTATTTAGCTGATATCTCATTCTCAGTTACTAGCGATTTGCCTAGATTCAAGAAATTTATCAAGGCGGTTCTTGAACTGGTTTACACTTATAGCTTTCACCACTTCGTGTGGTAGCCGATTCTAATTATCCACAAATCTATTGGAGATAAAATTCTTCCTAGGATTAGTTGAACAAAGAGATTTAGATAACATCATTGAATGTCCGCGAAGTTGCGTGTTTTGGTTAAACATGAATATGTCCTTAATGCTTGCACAATTATAATGTCCAGTTAACACTTTGTAGAGGTTCAGAGGTTTAGATATTTTGTCGCAGTGAATAAATAAATGTGTGCATGTGTTTAATTCTGGTTGCACAAAAATGTTTTTTTGTGAATTATTTCATTTTGGTACGCTTATAAGTTTTTGGAAGTAAGTTCTTAATTTTTCGACAAAAGTGTCGCCCAATGTACTATTTTCGAAAATGTCGCCTGGCAATCGTAATTTTGTACCTAGGGTTAATTCTGCTGAGCTGATGCCGTTGTCGTCTCGTACAGTTGCTCTCATTCCTAGAAGGACTGTAGGTAGCTCGCGTGACCAATTTTCTTAATTTCCACGTGCTATGATCACTGCTATAAGGGTTCTGTGTGTCCTTTCATAATTCCGTTAGGTTGAGGATATGCACAGGTCCTGGTTTTTTTAATACCTAGTGTGTCTGCTATGTTTTTGAATAACTTCAACTAGAAGTTCGTGCCTTGATCAGTAGTGATTCTGACAGGTGTTCCGAATCTCGTAATCCAATTTTCGTAAAAAGCTGTTGCTACTTTTTTGGCTGTCACGTCAACTAGTGGTATAGCTATGATCCAGTTTGTGCATCTGCAAATCATTGTGAGGATGTATCGATATCCTTATGAAATGGGCAGGGGACCGACTATGTCCATATGAACATGTTCAAATCTTTCGGCTGTGTCGAATTTTTGTAGAGGTGCTGAGTTGTGGCGAATGACCTTGGATCTTTGACATGCTATGCATTGTTGTGTCCGAATTTTGGTATCTCTAAGCATGTTTGGCCAGTAATAGCATTCTCAGATTAGATTACACGTAGCCCTTATGCCGGAGTGTGAGATAGTGTGTAAAGTTTCAAAAGCTGCTTTTCGGGTACTTTTTGTGAGAAATGGTCTAATGCGACCTGTGTAAGTATCACATATTACCACTGCCTTGTAACCAGGGAAATGATATTCTTGCATATGGTATGCTTCATAGGTAAAATCTTTGACCTCTTGGTCATTTTTCTGTTCTTCTGCCAACATATTGTAGTTGATTGGCGAATGCGTTGTGATATCTTCAGTTCTTTATAGAAAATCTGCGACTGCGTTGTTTTTACCCTTTACGTACTGAATATCGGTAGTAAATTGTAAAATGTAGTCCATGTCTTCTTGGATTGTCGTGCTCTTCTTTGATTTTCGTTTTTCGACGATGTTTGCCCGAATGCATAGATTAGTGGTTAATGATCCGTAATTAAGGGTCCATGTTAAGGGTTGTCCTTCGACAAGTCGTCGAAAATGCTTCACTGCTAGGTATATACCTAACTTTTTTAATCACGGAGAATTATCACATTCACTTTGATAGCTCTCGTTTACTGCGAAAAACACGAGGTGGTCCGATCACGTGATGCGCAGGTGCTTCCTCGTGGCGATTTTTTCACTTAGTGTTCTTTTTAAATGTCGGAGTCACCAATTTATTGTTTTTATATATCTTTTGGGCTTAATATATTATCTGTTAATATATATATGTCGCACTCGACTTGTGGGTATACCGCTTGTATCTAACTAAGTACTTACCACTGTAAGTACTTAGTTAGATACAAGCGGTATACCCACTCTATATGCGCGAACTATCAGTAAGTGTTCAATCTGACGATTTATTATAGAATGTCGAGCCGCCGCACGGTAATCGTGCGGGGGAAATCCGACGGGGGGAATATTAGGTCAAGAGGGAATGCTCTTTATTGCTAGCTATATGTACGTAATTTGCTACACATATTTATTATTTTTTATAAATAGTTACCCAGTACTAACCAAAACAAAATGTTAACCGCAAATAAATGTTAACCAAACATTGTATTTTTTAAAAAAGGATAAAATTGAAAATCTATCTAGTTTCTCAATAATCTAGTTATCATTTTACATTTAATATATTTGAAAACATTGAACTTCATATTGTAAGGTTATATATATAATATTTGAAATGGCAGCTAAACTACAAAACATAAAAAAGCTACTGCTAAATTTAAAAAGTGCATGCCATACTGCTGATAATAGCTTCATAAATAGATAATATGAGGAACATAAGGATTCCAACGTTCAGTTTGTTCATAAGCTCACGATAGACAGACATACCCGCTCGCGTTACTAGTGACCCGTAAATCTACGTGTACAACATTTAGATAAAAGCAGGTTTCTATCCACCTGAAAATATCGTAAAATGCCAGCTACGAAATATGTCGCGTGTGACAAAACGATTACAAAGAAATATGCCGGATTATTATATAGTGGTAAATGTAACAACTGGTGGCATGCAGAATGTGCTGGACTGAGTCGCGATCAACTGCTCGCGCTAGGATCAACTAAGGCCGTCCAATGGACGTGCAAGGATTGTAACAAGAACCCTAAATGACTCTCAGTCATCATTCCTGAGGATGCGCCGGAGGGTGAGCTTTTAATGAGAAAATCGAGGACTATGAAAAAAAATAAAAATATATGAAAATCAACAAAAAAAAATGGATAACAGTATGAATAATAACCTAAACAGACATTTACATTTAAAGAATTAAGCCCTTGAAGAACAAATGCAATCTATGGAACAAAATCTTCAACGAAATAACTTGGAGATATTTGGTCTGGTATAACCTGAGAGCGAATCTCCAATCGAGTCTGCAAATAAATTATTGCTGGCGATGGGACTGAATAACAAAAATAGCCAAGGCGGCAACATCATCAAAGCCGCTTAGAGGCCAAAAAAAAAATGAAAACGCAACCGATCGCCAGTCTAACCTAATAGTCGAACTAGAAGGACAAATGCCGAAGGATGCCTGGCTCGTCAAGGCGAAGACCGCGGTCCAATTCACCAATGATAATGTGTACTCGAACGGAAACGCCAACCGCATATCGGTAAGGGAACATCTCACACCATACGTCAAAGCGCTTTTATTTACAACTAAACAAAAATTAAAAAACAATTTCAAATATATATGGTACTCAGACGGGAAGGTGTTGACAAGGCGCAGCGGGAACCAACGCGTAATTCATGTGAAAAACTAACAATTTTTGGCTAATATATCGGAAACACCGGCTTCATAAAATCGAAAAGTATAACAATAAAAATAAATAACGCTTAACACCTTAAAATGAACACAGACGAATTCTCAGATATAACTGAATGTACGAAAAAAACATAGACGATTGGTTTAAATATTTACTCTATAAAAATAAATTAAATTTATCCATTTTGCATATAAACATACGATCGATGCTACTGAATTTCGCCTTTCAATGCTAAATTGAAAGTCATGTAGCTCATACAGATTTAGTTATATTAACGGAGGTTAATCTAAAATTAAACCTTATCAGCCTATATAACTTGAAAGGAATCACATACATGCTCACACTAGAGAATTGCAGAGAGGTGGAGGTATAATAATATATTACAAAAATCATTTAAAATTCAAATCAGAAGAAATCGCATCTTACTCTTTCGAAAATATATTAGGAACGACCCAGATACACAGGATAAAGATGTATTTAGTTGCCATATATAGGCCACCAAATACCAACAAGATACGATTTATTAGTAAAATTAATAAAATTATAACGGAACAGCCAGAAAAAATGACATTATTATATGTGGCGATATGAACATAAACATACACATTAAAGAATTAACAATATATCGAGGCAATATCTAAATACACTCTCGCAACACAGGTAATATGACAGGTATATCGAACATCACGCGGGAAGAAATTAGGCAAAACCATATCTATATAAAATAATATCTAAAATAAAAAAAACTGTGATAATTCCCAAAAAATGTACGATAACATAATATCTACTTTCAAAAATATTTATTCCAAAGCTACATACACGACAACAATTAAACCAAAACATGTAAATAATAAATGGATTACAAAGGAAATAATTTTAAAAATAAAAAATAGAGATAAAGCATTTCAAAGAGTAAAAAAAGATCCTAGTAATATAACAATTAAAGTAAAATATAACAAAATAAGAAATCAAACAAATAAATACAAAGGGCCAAAAATAGTTACTATTTAAAAAAGATCAATGAATGCAATGGAAATGGAAAAGAACTTTGGTCAGAAATTAATGAGATGATGGGTAAATCGAAAAATAATCTTGATGATGTAATAATCCGATACATGGGGAGTAATAACACGGACATAGAGAAGGAGTTAAAGAAAATAAGTTTGTTGAAAATTTCATAAGCGAAACGACAAAAATTAAAAAAAATATGTAACGGACAGATTGAAAAAAATAATGACATTGACTTTGATTGTAACATGTCAAGGTTTTACTAAAAAGCAAATAAAGAAAGTATTATTAAAATCATAGATAGTCTTCATTCATGAAAATCTGCAGGATTTGACTCAATAAGAATGTGCGATTTAAAAATTATTAAACTTGAAATATCCACCGATATCGCTAAATTTATAAACATGTCCACATACGAAGGTAACATTCCAAACAAATTGAAGATATCAATTGTTCGACCAATATATAAAAACGGGAATCATAAAAATTATAATATTATCAGCCATTACCAATATATCAGATATATCAATATTATCAGCCATTAACAAAATTATGGAAACCATATTGGTAACCAAGTTGCAGAATTCCTGAATAAAAATAACATATTGCACGAAAGGCAATTTGGATTTCAAAGCAATAAAAGTACAACGCAACTGCTATCGATATTTGGGAACTATGTCAATACAAGTTTTAATGATAAAAAACATGTAATAGTACTCATGATTGACTTCTCTAAAGCTTTCGATACTTTAGAACATGATTTGCTATTAAACAGAATTGAGACATGTAAAGCTTTCGATACTTTAGAACATGATTTGCTATTAAACAGAATTGAGACATGCGGAATTAGAGGACCACTACTTAATTGGTTATAAAATTATTTAAATAATCGTAAGATATTAGTAAAAGTTAGGAACAACGTCAGCAATCAGTAAATAATAAAATATGGAGCACCGCAAGGTGCAGTATTAGCACTGATTTTATATCTTATGTATGTTAATAATATGGCCAGAGTTATTAGAGAATGTGAGATACTAAAATTCGCGGACGACACTTGTTTAGTGACAGCGGACACAGATATCATAGAAGCACAAAAAAAAAATGCAATACGCATACGACTCAATATGTAAATGGGCTCACGATAGTGGATTAGTCATAAATTCGAGTAAAACTAATTACATACATATTCATAGCACCAACAACAAAAGCAACCGTAGTATATAAATAAAATCACACCTCGATACATGTCTACATAGCATACAAAAGCCTTGCTCTTGTCTCTCCTTAAATAAGGTCGCTACAAATAAATAATTAGGACTGACTATTGATGAAAAGTTTAGTTGGGGTCCACATATCAAACAAATATGTAAAAACCTGCGTGTAATACTAAGCAAACTATCGGTTTTAAGATATAAAGTACCTTATAAAATACTAAGATTATTATATATCTCACTTGCGGAAACACGAATAACGTATGGAATTAGTAGATATGGTCTAAAATTTAAAACATAAATTAAAAAATAAATTAAAAAGTGAGGAAAATAAGTTATTTAGATATTGTTACCAATAGACACATTACCAATAGAAATAAAAAAATGATTATCAGGTAACATTGGAACAGTTTTACTCTATGGAATATAAACAGAAAATACCGCACAGTAAAATAACAAGGCAAACAACTAAAGGAAATTTAAAAGTGGCCAAATTTGAGACAATTTGAGAAAATTGTTGCAATTTTATTTAATAACCTGCCGAGTAATCTAAAGAAAACAAATAACTTATCAAAATACGTTTTAAAAAAAAGAATAAAAAATATATATTCTAAATAGTATTTTAAGTATTTTAGTATTTTAGCTCTAAGCGATCGGTCTGAGATGTACTCATGTCAACTTTATTATAATAAGACAGACGCGATTGGAAGTGACCATTATAAATAAACATAATAAAGACAGGCTGGATAGATACCGTCATGTGGGTGTGTAGCTGTAGCCCAGCATTGTGAAAAGTGTTGTCATATGATGATACGACTGATATGATTGAATATGTATTATATAAATTTTATTACATAAGTAAAAAGTGGGAACGAACTAGTTCACATAAAAACCCACAAGGGTTTAGTGAACAAACAAATAAAATATGTATATTTTGTTTATAAATAAAGAATAAAAAATATATATATATAAATACGTTGGGCATAAACATTAAAGAATGAAGTACGTAAGTACATATTTTTTATTTTATTTTATAAATATATTTCATTTATTTTTGTTTGTTTGTTGTTTATTTGACCAAAAGATTAACAAGCGATTTAAGTCATTTTAGCTTTTATATATTCATGTATAAAAAGCTACTATCCCTGTCTTTTGGCCTTCTAACTGTCCGTCCGTCCATTACAACTCAAAAAGAACAAATATGAAAGAGTTGAATTGTTGTGTGAAGATTGATGCTTTTAAAAAAAAAAACATAGCCGTTTAGATCACATTGATGGCCAAATGGGGCCGTTTTTTCTGCAATTCGATGTCGAATCGGCCCAATAATTCGCTATAGTAGAGCCCTGTGACCGCTTTGCCCTTCTTCAGGTAGTCGATGTAGATCACACCTTGTGAAACCCAGAAAACGGTGGTCATCACCTTTTCGGCCGATAGCACAGTCTCCGCCTTCTTCGGAGCACGTTCGCCGGGTAAAGTCCACTGTTTCGACCGTTCCTTGGTCTCTGGTGTGTACTAGTGGATCCATGTTTCGTCGACGGTCACGAAACGACGCAGAAACTCCTTCGGATTGCGCTTAAACAGCGTCAAACACAGCTCTGAAGTGTTCTCACGGTTGCGCTTGTTGTCCGGAGTGAGCAAATGCGGCACCCATCACGCCGACAGCTTCCTCATGCCCAAAATTTCATGCAGGATATGTCCCACATGGTCTTTTGAGATGCCTACTGTCTTAGCCATCCCTTGCACCTTCAATCGGCGGTCTGCCAACACGAAATCGTGGATTTGTGTTATGATATCCTCCGTGGTAGCCGTTTCCGGGGCTCCAGGGGGTGGTTCATTAAAAACCGACATGCGACCACGTTGAAACTCGTTAAACCATTTTTTGACGGTCGCCATCAAAGGGGAAGAACCCGTCCAACCGCTCTTTGATTTCGCTGAGCGATTTCCCTAACAGAAACAAGAATCGAATCACCGACCGATATTGCTCTTTTTCCATTTTTCTAAAATCCGCTGACACGTCAGCTTCTCAAAAATGTCAAAACAAAACTACGGGTCCGATTCGGCTGAAATTTTGACAGTTGCCGTCTACGAGAATGTACTACACGATAGTAAATTTCTCTTGCGATAGTGGCACCATCGGGCGATGAGGCTAAGTACTTATCGGACAGCCCTCGTAGTTAGTAATAAAACCATATTCAAGAGAATTTCATAAGCTATTCAAAGTAGTGCAGTTTATCAACATAACATACATAGTTTTACTAAAATAATCATTTTAGTAAGCGCCCGTAATTAAGCCATTTTTTGATAATCTCATAGGGCAAAGCATGTCACTTTACGAAAAGTGGCTGCGACGTCGTCAGGTTATGGTTTGATTATTTATTTTTATTTACAAATAGATTTTAACACAGAGCTAAACTATGATTTTTCTCAGTCGCTTTGTGCACTGGTGTAGTATTTTAAAACAGCATTACAAAACTTTTGCCAAGTTATTGAAAAAAAAAAGAACATTTGGTAGAGGTTAGTATAAAAAAATAAAACACAAATTCAGTAAATAAGAAGGGGTACACTACTAGCCACGCATTAAAATTTACAAAATAAAAAAAAATGATTTTTTCCGCAAACCATTGTTTTTTTTTATTTTATCTACTCATACTTAAAAAATAACCCACTGTCGCCTCTATGTTAATCCAAAACGCACATCAAATGAGCTAATAAGGAAATTAAGTAACCCATAGCAAGTATTATTATTATTCTTATTTTGTAATAGGCAGGCAGCATAGCCGAAAAGCCTAAATCTTAATCAGTTCATCTAGATTGTTTTTAAAATTGGTTGACTGTCTATGATTCTATGACACTTTCTGGTAATCCATTCCATGCTTCCACGACTCTGTTACTGATGAAGTTCTTCCTGGGGTTTCTTGAAAAGGACGTCCTATCTAACTACATACAGTGCCCACGTATTTGGGTGTTTTTATCAAATGCGAATATTTCTCTCAATTTTGCCCTTACCCTTTCTAACATGTCAATGTCCTTCTGAAAGTATGGGCTCCACACTCGAAATCCAAACTCCAATATTGGTCTCACATATGTTTTAAAAATGTTTTATATTCAGGAATAGCTGTGGGGTCATGGGCTGGAAGGCTTTAGTAATAAGGTACAATGAGGAGTTTGCTTTCTTGCCTATTTCTGTAATATGCTCTTCCCATTTCAAGTTGTGAGACATTATTATACCAAGATCTTTTTGTGCATAGACTGGTTCGACCTGTACATTTCCTAGGAAGTACTGATTTTGCGGGTTGTTACTACCGATATGGAGCACCTTACAATTTTCAGTGTTAAAATTGATCAACCATTTGGATGACCATTCATGTAAGCGTTTCAAGTCATCTTTCTTAGTATTGGCTGCTACTAATGAGTTACCAACAAACTTTGTGTCATCGGCGAAAAAGGAGACTAAGGATTCAATAAAGGATTTCAGATCAGCTATATAAACTGAGAACAGTATCGGTCCGAGCCCAGAACCCTGCACAACTCCGCTCTCGACAACAAATGTTTTAGAAAGTGTATCTCCAATTCTTACTTTAAAAGGTTCTACAACTAAATCCACTCCTTTAATTGTTCTCGTATTCCAATGTGCTCAAGCTTTGCCACAAGGCGTTTGATTGGCACACAGTCAAATGCTTTTCCGTAGTATATGTAAAAAACATCAATTGGGTGGCGTTGATCCAAACTCTTGGGTCCAATGGTTAAGGCATGTGATAATGGCATATGATAGCTACAGGGTGTCATAGCCATTTTTGTTTTCTACATAAATTGTGCCATCTTTGCGAACCCTATTTGAGCAAATAGCTATTTAAAAAAAATAATTCCGTGGAACTGTGTTTTGCTGCATTATGAATAGATAAAAACAATAGTTTAGTCTAAATTTCATTTTGAAGTAGAAATATGGGAACTAGTAATTTTATTAAAATATTAAATTATTTGTTTTGTAAATCATAGGAAAATGAGATAATAAAATAAATAATGAGATAATAAAATAAATAATGAGATAATAAAATTGTATAATGTATTTAGATGATTCCTTACGTTATAATAGGCGTTCGCCGTTAATTTACATTTTTACTTATAAAATAGTTTGACAGTACTGACATTTAGAAAATTCGAATGCTTTTTAATATTTTTACAGATTGAAAATTTTCAAACAAATTATATAACCAGAATGTTCAAAAAAAAGTTAATACCGAAAGCACAGATAGTTGCATCGCTTGAGGATAGATAGTTGCATAGAATGCACGCTGGTTTAAATACAGGCCTGTATTTTATGAAAGCTTTTCACTCTCACCTAACTATCTATGCGATATGCAATACGGTCAAACTTTCATTAAAGTAATAAATAAATGATTTAAAAAAGAAACAATAATTATGAAAAACAGTGAAAATTTAACGAATATTACGTATAATGAATGAGAAGTGAATGGTTTAATAAATATTTACAAGGATAACTTACGTTATATATATAATGTACATATAGCAAAAATATAAATATATAACAATAACAACTTTATCAGAGATGTTACAAGTGCAGATTTAGGCTTATCAGCATAAGCTGCCTGCCTAAAACTAATAATAATAATAACAATCTTATCCTATTCGCATCTGCTTTTTAACTCAAACTCAAGCATGGTACAGAAAAAAAAAATATAGTCAAAATATAAAAAAATGTCTACTACAAAATATAGTGAATACTGACTAAAACATAATTCTTTTAATTAATTGTGTTTGTGTTAATTGTGTTTGTTGTGTAGGATTCTGTTTAAAAAATCTGTGTAGGCACTATCAGATCTCCGACATTATCTGTCTAACTGGATGTGCTACCATAAAGATATTTTTAATTGTGTGTTAGGCAGGATTATTTGTAAATATTAGTAGCTCAAAGTTATACGCAATAGGGACTAGCTTGAGGCAAAAAACAAATGAGCATCAAATTAGATAAGAGTTTACAAAAATGATAAAGGTATGTATTTCTTTAGGCCTATGAGGATAAATCTATGACCTAAAACAAATACTAAAAAAAGGTATTCAAAATCAGAGTTTAGCGCCTAATATTAGTAAATGTTACATTTATTAATTAGTTTAACATTAGTTTTACTGTTACTTAGTAATTATTATTATTATTATTACTATTATTATTAGTATTATTATTTAGTATTTGTATTAGTTTTAGTATTGGAATACTTCATCTGTCTTCTATAAAGAAGACGGATGAAGAATTCCAATCTTAAGTACTTTTAGCTTCTATATAAACATTCATATATAAGAAGCTACTTTCCTGTCCTTTAGCCGTCTGTCTATCTGTCCGCCTGTTGCATCTTTCAACTTGAAAAGTACAAATTGGTCATTGGTTAATATTACACTAGTAGGTATAAAGTTCCCCATATTTTGATATTGCGTTGAAATAAATAAACTTGAGGATGTGGGATTAAAAAAAATGCGGAGAGAGAACTGCAGACTGTTTCAAAATACTTATGATATCCAAAAATACTTTAAGGAGCAGCGCAGGAGTAATATAGGGTGATGATTTTAGAGGCGTGGTTTTCAAGAAGAGATAAAACGCATATAATTTGTTGTTATGGCTAAGAATTTAGTTTTTTTATAAAGATAAGGGTTTGCCATTATGTTTTAAAAATGATTTCGGGTAAGTGGCCGCCGCGGCTGACTCGAACAAATTCCAGCCGAGAGGCCCAATTTCCAACCACTTTTTGCAGCAAGTATGTCAGCAATAACGCGCCGAATATTCTCTTCCAAGGCGTTAACCGTGTCCGGCTTATCTGCGTAGACAAGCGCACGATCTTGGAGGCCACGCCACAGGCCCAGGACGCGATTTTTACTTTATTTTAGAGTGATTTAAAAAAAATTATGAGTGTTTTTGTTCTAAATTTGCAAACGTTGTTCAGGAGTAAGTCTATTCATTATGAAATGGCAAACCAAACTGAGCATAAATCAAGTGACAACTGTCAAAAACACCAACTACGAAAAAAGTAGTGCCAGATTGAAAACCACGCCTCTAAAAAAACACCCTATATTATAGTTTTTTCATATGATTTCTTTTAAGGTACATACTCGTACTACATACACAAGATGCTTGACATAAACAAAATGATATAGTTAACAAATGGATGTCTACTTATTAATTTGCAAAACATTCAATCTCTCATCCAGTAGAGCCAAAAAAGACCAGTAACCCTATCACCTGTGTACTTAATGTACCTTTGCCCCCCCCCCCCTACCTTTGTTCCTTTAATCAGAAATTGAAAAATTAACAAACTAATCTCGATTTTTGATAAAGCAAATGATTATATCCTGAAAACAAACACTAATACCCAGAAAATTAGGCCAATATATTCAGCTGCCTTACCATAGTGGAACCAAATTTCTGAAGACAATAGTACCAAAAACCGCCAAAGCCACATAAATAACAAACTTATCTCAGCATCATAAGGTAAACTTACAATAGCGTCACTAGTAATATAAGCTGACTGTGAACATGGAGATCATCACCAGCTTCAGTTGGTGGATGGTAGCATGGTTACATTCCCTTTTCTTATATGAGTATATAATGATACTACACAAATACAACATAAATAACAGCAGATGGTCTGAGGCCTCAATACTGAAGATACTGAATATTAACACTCAATATTGAATATTAATACTCAATACTGAAAATTATACTGAAGATTGTAACGGATTACAATCTGGCAGTCTTAAACCTAAATACAGCAGGAGAAAAAGTTCTTATCAACACAAGTAAGATAACAGAGACGCTAATAGGAGTAAATAACAACAAACCCTTCTGCTTCATGACGCTCCTATAAAATAAGCAGATCAATTTTGCTATTTCGGTAGTAAATGTGAGAGCATACTAAAATGCAGCTATCACAGTGGAGGTACAAAGTGTATCACTGTGTGTGGTAGCAAAAGCAGCCATTGCACGACTTCGTAATATTCAGTCATCATCACACATAACAGTTTTGTTGCAACTGCAGTCCTTAGTATAAATTAAAAAATGGTTCACCGTAGATATAGATTGATAATTTAGGTAGGCTCCAGAAAATAGTACAGTGCCCCTAATTCAGCATTGAAAACAAAGACGAGCTGTACGATGAACAAATGCTATTATATAATCTATGCTAGAGACATGTTAAGTTGTGTAATACCTAGTTTCAATTAATAAAAAAGATATTTGCGGATTACCTTCACACACAAAGATTTACAATATTAAATTATTATCTATTTGGTTTATTACGCTGCAATGTATATTATCCACTTATTATTAAAACTATTAACAAAGTCACAATAAAATGACGAGTAACACTTTTATAAAAACAAAATTATATCTTTAATTTAATAGTACAAAGAAAGATAAATTAGATAAAAAGATCTCAATGCAAACATTCGCTGCACAATTACTATAAATATCATTAAGAAATAGTTATTGTAACATAGTAAAAAACGTATTGTTATGATTTATGACATGACCGCTGCATCAATGAAAGCTAATTATTTTAAATATGACTACATTCTTAAATATTTATATCTAATAGCAACATATATTAAGTATAATAAAGCATTAATTAAAACTGTGTGAATTAACGCAGATTCAAACCCGAAGCAACTGGGTAATGACAATAGCAACCTATGTATAAACAAATTTATGGTATATGCAATAGGCGATATACGCTCCGGAATTTCATGGTTCTTTTTTTTTGACACAAAGTCAATCATGCTTAATTGGAGTCTAGAATAAAAAGAGCACAAATATGATTTATTTTTATAATTAGTCCTTGTCACCCTCTTCATAGTAAAATTAACAATAAAATTGCACTTCCAATCCTTAAACAGATTAAACAGTTGTGGTGGTCAAGAGGTTAAGGGGTTTGTGTACTGGCCAAGACACTGCAGGTTTGAATTTGCAATCGCACAGGTTCTATCGCTTATCTCCCCTCTCTCTATCACAAACAAAATTATCTTAGTTTAAGCGGGCCCAAAAAAATTCTATGTGATGTAAGACAGTAATTCAATAAATAAAAACAAAGCCATGACATAACTTATAAATGTTTGATACACGTATGCCTAAAATAAAGACTTCCTGTGAGATAGTAAAAGTTTTAAAAGGATCAGTTTGCAGCTCAGCATTTATAAAAACAGAGATACATTTTACAAACAGAATCAAAACCCAGATGAATCTATGAGACTATTTGGTAGAATTAAAACGTTTAGTTACAAGTTGCGATTTTGCTAATTACTTGGACCAAGCCCTAAAGATCGCTTGGGGGCGGGTGTATAAGATGAAGCTATGAAAAGAGTTTGCTATCGGCCCGAAATTGACATTTAAAATTGCTATAAATATTGCTACCAATATGGGTACAGTAAAAATCCAAAATCAATCAGTATTGAAAGATGACTCATCTCAAAATGTATTTGGGGTGAAAACTTTACATCAACATAGAAATAAGCAATTTAATTCTTTACCGGGGTTGCCAAAATTGAACTAGTTTAAATTAGGCCAGGCATGATAACCGTCATCAGTGATTATTAGGAAAGTGTCATATGGTCAGTAGGCATTACCAATTGTTTGTGTTTCAAAGTAAAATGGTGGCTTGAGAATTTGCATTGATCTTAAGGTAAAAAGGAACCGATGTCTTGAGTTTACTCATTATCCCCTTCCGTTAGTTTAAGATATTTTTACTCTTTTGGTGGTTGTAAAATATTTGTGAGCTGGATGTTAGACGTTGCTGATAGTAATAAGGACCATTTAACTATAAAAACCTATTTAGGTCTGTTCCATGTGAACATTTGTGTTTTGGATTAAGCTCAGCGCAGTCAATTTTTCAAGTGTCATGCATTTAATATTGAAAAATCTTACCAAAGTTAGTCGTTATATGAACAAAATTATTATTATTAGTGATAAACACATTTTCGATTGTTAGATCAACTCAATTGTTAAACAAGATCAATTGTTAAACTCTTATAATAATAATAAAAAAAAAAATAGGATCGACTTCTCTATTTGGTGGTTAAAGTCTTGGAAATAAAGTTTAATAAAGATTGTATGTAACATTTAATATATGTAAGGATGGAAGCAAGCCCAAAAAGATTCACCCACACAAAAGGCACCGTCTTTGTGGGGAAATGTAAAGGTGTTTTATAAAAAAAATAAAATAGTTTTTAAAAAAAAAAAAATTAGAGTGCCACAGGGACAAATTATCTGCACCATGAAGGAATCTTACACTGCTTAAAGGCCTGGCTGCAAACCCAGGGTGAAACTAGTACTAACAGTAACAATTTAACACTCAGTGTTGCAAAGTTTGGAATGAAAATGGTTAATATGAAGTCGCCACACAAGTCGATTATTTAAATTCAAAATTGCTATATGACGGATTTCATGTCAGGAAAGAGCCTGTTGTCACACTAACACAAAACACTAAAGACACTAAAATCAAAGACTGTTGTCAAAGACACTAAAATCAACAATAGCTCCCTAATCGATTATTCTATATCTATAATTTACAAACTAGGCAATTGTATCCTCAAATTGACAGGCAATACCATTTTCCTGAAGCCCCGCCCTACACTCTGGTTGCTCACCTTAATATTCTGCTGTACTCTAGGTCCATTAAAGCAGACATACTAGTTGAGTTAAGAGTCCCATGGGAAAACGAAATTGCAAGTCAAATATATATACGTAATGACTTCACTTCAGACATTAAGGAAAATGGCTAATTTTGGATTTATTAAATGGCTTTGTATAATTTTACGCAGTCGAGGTAGTCCCATGCAACCTCTTTTAGAAATCCTCCCACCACTTCCTTAAGGATCTAGGGCTGACAAAAGAATATTTCAAACCCTTCCATAACACATCTCAAAAACCTTTCTGGATCATTCCATATCTGAATAAAGAAAGTGGGAGACTTGTCAGTAGGACGTACGCTGGTATAACAGATTATGCTCAGTACGTCATTCATGCGGACCCCGTGTTGCAGCCCAATCGGCGAAGTTCGTTGACCGAACGGAATATTTCACGCAGATCTGACACCCGTTTTTTTAGTTTAAGTTATAATTTCTTATAATTGGCAAATAATATGTATAAAACTATGAAAATGTTTGTTATCATATTTAATATTATATTGACATAGCTTTTGTAAATAAAACTCGAATTATTTACCGCCAAATCCATCCAAAAACAATCACATCAAACATAAACACATTCACATAAACAATCAAACATCAAAACCGAACTAAAATGAAAAAAAAAGATTAGTCTATGCTTTTCATGAACTCAGGTATACGCGATATGCCACGCTTTTAAATATTAATAGAATTGCATTAAGACGGTAACGGTTTTACCCGGAAACAGCACCTGTCGTATATGGCGATTACGGGATATACTTTTATCGCCTATGAGTGTGTCAATAAAGAATGTCCCTTTTTTTTCTGTGCTATACAAACTAGACTGATTTAATAATAGCGAACTGCTCACTTAAGAGTAGTCAACGGATTGACAGGTTTCTAACATTACAATAATGTCAAATCTTCATAATCTTCTGTGTTCGAAGTGTATAAAAACACTACTAATAGAAATATGGAAGCATTTCTTTGCATTACCCGTCACCTTCCGACAACCATAAAGAAAAATAACATGCATGTAAGTACAAAATTGGTATTAGACGCAGCATCTAGTAAGGACTACACTTAATACTTTCATGATGCGACAGTGTATAAAGATTAATTAATCTTATATCCGGTACAATAAGGCAATTAAAATGGAAAACACCTATTTCAATGTATCCTAAGTAAGGAAGCAATAACCCACGAGACATCAGGAGCATAATGGTAGAAACATGACAAGGTGGGGTTTGACAGATAGTGGACAATAAAAAAAGGAATTGATCAATTTTAGTAAAATATCAGTGAACCCATCCATAGCAACTTTAGAAAATGGTATGATTAGCCGTTTTATACAAAAAGTGTAAAAAAAAATATTGAAAAATCTTTTTGATAATGACAGGTTGTCGTAACAGCGGTTTTTAGTTAATGAAGTGATTACCTGGTATTGATGGGCCTGGTGCTTGTCGAAGTACCTGAAATAAAAAAAATGGTAAAATTTATTAAAAAAAATGGAAAGAAATAATCCGACCTCCACATTTCCCAAGCTTGCTAGACAAAACAAATATGTAATGGAAAACACCCTACCCATCGCTTATACGCTGAGGTTTCCTCGCATGCATTACCATCAATGCAAGTATCCAATTTTTTCGGCCTCAGCTACGAAACTTTATAAAATATTACTGTCATAAAAGCGACATTTACATCTAACAACGGCACAGCAACATCGGAACGGACGCCATGCCACACATCCAGACAGATTTCAATCAAATAGGCGATAGCCGATGAGATGATTGGTCATAGGTTGGCGGAGAGGGGGAATTAGCAAAGACTATAGAGCTGGCAGAGATATATCTATAAAGCGGCTACGCACTAAAACTGTTTATTTGGAATTATATTCAATAAATTATGCTAAATAACCTTTAAATACAATAAATAACCTTTAAGTTTTTCGTACACTAGTATGGCGCGCTCGTGATTGTAAAAATAAGAGTACGATAGAATACAAACTCTGAAATATGAATAGTGTGTGCTTTGCCACACAGACATTAAGTAAAAAAAAATATATTAATAATTCAAGTCACTAATAAATAATAATAACCTATTCAAATTTTACGTTTGAGGGTAATAATAATAATATGTGTGATTTATTGAAAAAAGATACAACTACAGAAACACACCTAGGCGGTTTGATAAGCCAATTTGACAATCAAAAGCAAATTATAATGCAGGATTAATAAGCAATAAAAAAAATTTTTTAATTAGTCTTAAAATAACTTAATGAAAATTAGGAGGGTATTTCATGGATATTTCATTATCATGGTTCAAAAATGCTCTGAAAACAATACCGATGATCGCGTTAACCTAGACGTAGAGGAAAAGTGGGCAAAGCGCATAATTGTGTACCTACATTCAATTCTCTCTAGTATCGATTTATGACACACCAATGCGTTGCCAGTAAACTTCAATAAGTAGTTAGTGGCTTTTAGTATGGTATCGCACTATTCCACACACCCAGTTTATCATTAATAAACAAGGATTCACATAACTGAAAATGTGTATTATGCAGACTCGAAATATATTAGGTCTAATATACTCTCGAACTCAGAGTTTGTTAATTACTTTTCCATTACAATTGTTAAAATAGTCATGCTATTGAAGCATGAGTTAATAAATGGTGATTTTATATTTAATAGAACTAAAAGCAAATTAAAATTTGAAATTATAAAAATAATAGGAGCATTTGCGTAGTTTGCAATACTAAACCATGTTACACCAGTTACATGCTGGTATGAATTACTATTATTTTTTCTTTGACTCTGACTATGAGTTTTGATGCTATTTATGGTGGCATTTCTGAATTGAAATCTAGAATTTATTTTTTTGAATTAACGTATAGAAGCAACATAGTAGGTGGTAATGGATTCAAATCTATCATTATCTGACCAAAGATTATTGGTTATTGACCTGCGATGGTAATATCTGACTAGATATGATGTGCATGCAAGTAGAATAAAGCCTTAGTCGGTGGTCCCTGTCTCTTTAATTTATTTAGCCTCACGTTTTAGATCCTATACATTCATGTATAAGAAGTTACTATCCTCGTCCATTGGCCGTCTGCCTGTCCGTTCGTCTGTCCGTCCGTCCGTTGCAACTTTCAACTCGAAATATGAGAAAGAGTTAAATATTTGTGTATGGATTGATTCCATTAAAAACGCAATCTTAGCCGTTTAGTCACATAGCATTAAAGTCAATATTCCTAAAGTAGGGTGCTCAACTGACTAAAAAAGATAGAGGTGAAAAGATTTAAATTTAAACAAAGTACAAAAAAAAAGAACATCAATATACCAATTTAAAGTTTGATTATTTATATATAGAAAAAAATGACTTAATACAGAACTAAACTAGGAATTTTGTCCGTAGTTTTGTGCATTGGCATAGTATTTTAAGAGAGCGTTGCAAAACTATTGCCGAGTTATTGAAAATATATCAATTTGGGTGAAATTAGTAACAAATACATTACAAATTTAGTAAATATGGGGAGAGGAGAGGGGCGGGGAAGTTGTTTCTTACAAGCCACCCGTCAAAATTTATAAAAAAAAAACTAAAATGTCAACATTTATGATGAATTGTAAGAATGATATGTAATGTCAGGTACCACAGGTGCGAGTAGTCTGGGAGATGCTGTTAATGATACCTGTAGGGCCTAGCCGTAAGACTTCAGGTTCGGTTAAATAATTTACTACTACTAAATAATATATACTATTTAATTGGCAGTTAATAATTTAGATAGTCAATCAAAGGAAAAACAATTATTAATGGGATTTCTCAAATTAGGATATAGTTATTAGTAAGTTACAGACAAAATGGTTTCGGTATTATCCTGTTTATGACATTTTTAATTGTACTTTAGTCTTGTATCATTTTTTTTTTGCTAATATAAACATTTGAAATAGAAGCACTTTTGTTTCTTATTGATGAAAGAAGCAAAAAAATTTATTTCGTAATTATAGACGAAGATTAGGAAAAAATATATAGAACAAAGAATTCTTTTAAAAATCGGCCGAAAGGCGAGCGACTGAAGATCATGTAAAAACTCTTCTGAAAATGCTCTAAATCTGTCTGTTACCCTACGAAGTCATTCGCTTCACGCTCTCTAATAAAAATACTGTCAACATACCCTAAAATGAAATACATAGCGTTTTGATATTATAATGGGAAAGTATTTAGCGAACAAAACTATTCTACTTTATCTTGCTTTTATGATTTTTTTAGGGCTTTTTGCGAGATTCGCTTTGATGGTATATTGTCTATTTGTGGCTAGCTTGGTTTTATGTTTTGTGTTGTACTACTGCTGTGTTGTGTAAACGAAATGACAGCGGGCTACTAAACTTGACACTTTCAGTCAGGAATACGTTCATTAGTAGCCCGATGTCAGACTTTGGTACGCCAAATAAATCCACAAAGCGAGCTTTGTAAAATATTTTTTAGCTGTTTTGTAGCATGTGTCGCCCGACTTATTGGAAGTGAATTTCGTATTAACCTGGTTTTAAATAATTGTTTGTTAGTTTTCACTTCATTTTGTATCCATACAATAGTGATGACTTGGAAGCTAATGGTCGAAAGCTAGTACCGTATTGTTTTTTGCCACACGACTTATTTGTATTAAAACCATACAATGCAAATATATAGTCACTGTTTATTTTATGTGGAGATATGCTGAGGATAACATAAACGTGCCAAATTTTCTAATAACTCACAAACCGAAACAAGGTACTTACATAGGTCTGTGATGTGTGCATATAACTTTTTAGTATCGATAAATGTATATTAAATTTACATAATTACTAGATTTATTTAAATATCCAGTTTTCAATGCCATTATCATTTCAAAAAGAATATGTGTCGAATTTATGCTAACAACCATTTATTTTAACAGCCATTAGGTTTCTCTCTTATTACAATATAACTTGCCAACTTTAACTGTAGTTAGTGTGATAAAGCAAAAACTACATATCGCTCGGAAAGATTACCGTTTCCAAATGATATAGAGCAATATATCTTATTAAATTCTAATAAAATTGTGTACCTTATCATAAACCCATAAACTGCATTCTTACATATGTAATTTATGGGGAATTCACGTTTATGATGTATTTGCGACCATAGTTGAGAAGCCACTGGCGCTGGGAAGATAGTAAGTTTCAGCTACTTACTATTATTTTTTGGAGTGCCTTTATCCAGATAGCATACAGGGATTTGCGTTTCAAATATTCTGGCATGTTTAAGAGACCTAAACGTATTTCCTGTTTTCTAAATAGTATTCCAAGTGCTCCACGTATTCCATGAATTTATGAGGATTAACGTTCTGGAGAGACAATCAAATCTATAGTTGTATGCAGAGTTCTAAATTGAAATTATTATTTTAATGTTGTTTATATTATTGTTCTATATAAAGACAATCAAAGTTAATTTTTAAATTACCAGTATTAGCTTCAAAGCACCAACTAATAATTATTCAAACATTTCTACCCGACAGATTTTTTTGAAGACGTAGTTATAAAGTACGTCACTTCTTTGGATATTTTTTAGTTGCTGAGTTGGGTCGGTTGGGTAATGTTTTCTGTATGTAGCATCTTCGACACTCGAGATAGGTCCCAATCTCTAACTCGTTTTTGAAGTATGTTGTCGACTTCATTATATGTTGTTATTATAGTCAGGATATCGGTGGTCAAATGGGTAGTATTGTTTACTTGTCCAACAATTGTATTCTCTCTCGAGTTGGTGGCGCCCTTCATTATTATAATAATAATCATGTGGTTACTGATAAAAACTCGGTATCTGTCCACTGGCTGTACTGTTCATCACTTGACTGGTGATGTCACCTAACTTCATGGTATGGTACGATGTTGTCATACCGGTCTAGTACTGTTTATTGTTACTTAAAATGAACCGGCTGTCTGATGACCCTTCTGAACTGTAACTTCTGTGTGTCATTCGATTGTTTTTTTTTATTAGCTTTCCGCACGTGCTTTTTTTTAATCATCACTATTGAGATGTTTTTATCGTTTCTTTTTGCTAGTATAATATCTGTGTATCTTATCACAGTAAACGGTCATTTATACTGTGGTTTTGTCACTTTTCTTATTCTGACAAATACTTGACTACATTTTCCTAGCTCTAGATATATGAAAATGTTTGTTTTTGATGTTTTTTATTTTGAAAAGCTGTTAAACCTCTGATTTAATCAATAATGCGAAATAAATATTTGCAGGATAGATTGACAAAGTTAACTATGGATCCTTCAATGTTTCTCCCTTTGTCGCCTACAAATGGTTTACCACAAGAATCAAAATTAGTCACATATATGGTAAGTTATGTTTTTTTAACATTTTAGTCAGTGTTTTTTTACCATCTTATTAGGCCATGTATGTTATGGGGTGATACCATGTTGGATTAATTTCTGTAAAGTTATTAAATAAGTGTTTCGTATGGTGGAATGAAATTCTACACAAACATATACAGTTATAAGAAATCTTTCATTTACATTTTTTGAATGCTTTCAGCTGCTTTAATCATTCCTACGTCGCATTTACTTTTGAGAACTACCTGTACCATCGGCACCGTAAAGAACTCTCAAACTAATTTGGGAGGCTGTAATCTTCCTGCCAATTCAATATCTATTTCCAGGTGTTGTTAATCTATCCCCACTAACCTTTTAATAGTGGGTCTGACCTGTCATGTAAATTTTTAGTAACCAACAAACATCTGCAAGACCAAAGTAGATCTTCAATGGTAATAAAGACAGTCCTCGTATAGAAAATGAAACATGAAGAGTATGGAAGTAACTTTTAAACAAATTGCAAAAGTCAACATGGAGTCAAAGAATTATAGAATTCTGATGACTTGAAGTAATACCCGATAAAATTCATTAAAAACCACAAGATTCTGCATTATCTTTTTTATAAAAAACAGGTATAAACTCTACAACTTACTTTGTATACAAGCTTATTCGTAGTTGGCACTCACCCTAGAGTACTTTTCTGCGATGCGATAATAAACAAGCATGCTTAATGTGCCAAATACGAGTCAGCTCGTATCAACTATCCCCCTGCCCTCACGTTGCACGGACACAGCGCTTAATCGAGATTTTCCCCAATTTGTCGTCATTTAACCACAAAGGTTTGACAGTCGTGGGTATGTGCGCTGTGCGAATTTATGTGACAATGTCATGATTGAGACCGCAACGAACGTTGCGTGGTGACGAAATATCACACATGTTATCTAACTCCAATGACGGTGACGTTTTTTCGGGTTCTAAATATGAGTATTTACCGAATAGTGGTATAGCGTTCAAATACTTCCTTGGATTTGAGCAATGCGGTAATCGAATATCTTGACGATAGCACCGATGATGAATCACAAGAAGGTATACAATGGAATAATATTTTAGGAGCTCCTTATCAATATGCTTCTGTAGCAGAACCAGGATTCAAGGTAAATGTTTCGATGTCGAAGGATTTCCCAAACCTTTTTTTTCCGATGAATTCATAGACAACATCGTTAAAGAGATGCATACATACAATCATTGCAGTGTCCTATAACAGTATTCTCGATTTCAATATTGGAAGGACACTAACCACGATGAAATAAGAAAACTCATCGGTATGTGGCTCTACATGGGACTCTACTGGGAGTCAGCTTCCAACTATAAAATTTCCACTCTCGTAAAATTATGAGTAGAAACCGAATTCAAATGTTACTTCTGTTCTGGCACTTCTCAGATAATGAACAGCATACAAGAGGTGACAGATTACATAAAATACAACTTATTCTGAACCATTTCAATAACATGATGGCCCAAATTTATTACCCTGATAAGAGTCTCAGTATAGATGAACCAATGGTATTGTGGCAAAGGTGTTTAGTCTTTCGATAATACATAAAAAATAAAAAACATAAATATGGCATCAAACTTTATAATCTTTGTGAATCTAATGGGATTGTGTTAAAAATAAAAATCTACAAAGGTAAAAGCGAATGTCCACCACCTGAAACCATACCACTTTACTCAAGTTGTTATGTTATGGTTATCTGGAAAAAGGCCATGTGGTTTGTGCAGATAATTTTTACAACTCAGTAAATTTGACTAGTAAGATGGAGTCCAAAAAAAATATGTATGTGGTACACTACGAGCAAACTGAAAGGATAAGCCTCAGGAAGTGATAAAAATGAAGCTGAAGAAAGGAGAGATGTCTGGAATAGACAAAGCCGATCAGATGATCTCTCACTATTCTTGACTGCGGAAAACTGCGCTGGCATAAGAAAATAGTATTACACATTTTTAATATTTTCATACAAAATATTTACAAACTGCACCATAAACGACACCCTCGTATAAAAATTAAACTATTCAAGTTCAGAGAAGAAATAATCAAGGGCCTTATTGGTTTTTACTTTTTGATGGCCGAAGTACCTTTTACGTCTCAAGCAGATGGACCGCTAAAAATCTTCAAAATCCACATACTTGTAAAAAAACCGCCCACCAAGAAGAAGGCAAACCCTACAAAGCCTTGGAGAGTGTGCACCAAAAATAAGTCACGAGTCTGGTTGCGTTGCTGCGGTCTTTGTCCTGTAAGTCCGGCGCTTTGTGTCATCAGTTGCTTCATAATTTACCATACAGATCCTAGATTTTCTGTTTTTTTTTTTGACATTTCTGTTTTTGTTTCTGTGCTATGAAAGATGATATTTTTCATTATTTTACATTTTGTCTCGTGATACATGATCTATAATTTTCATATTTTCCAAAGAAATATCTTGACTATTTAAAAGTGGCAAATAGTTGATAAAAGTTATCAAGAATAGTGAAAAGTTAGGTATCCAACATGAAAAAGTGAATAAAAGCAACTTTTAAAAAAAAAAGTTTTAGACAGTTAGTGACCAGAGTGATGTTTTCTAATAGAGAATTTCATGGTGAACCAGATGACACAAAATGTGTGGCAATTGGATGTCCCATGCCACCAAAACACAATTTTCTTCACAATGGTAAGTATTCATATTTATTTATAGAAATAAATCACTACTTAAGCGATTTGCGTGCCAACATTTTTTGGCGGGAATGGTTTCTTACGAGGCAATTTATTTTTTAAATGTCATTTTGGTGATTTTCTATTTGAAAAGTGATTATTTTTATAGTTTTTAATAAAGAAACATATTTTTTTGTCTCTCATTTTATTTAAGATATAATAAAAACCCAGTTTATAATAAAAACCGATCATATAATGGCAATTCCATTTCATAGAATGTCTAACTAAACTACTACAAATTTACTCTTAGTCAGCATCCATAATAGATAACTACTACGAGATAACTCATAGTTAGCATTTAATGGGTTAAATTCTGCACCCGACTTTAAAAATAAAATGATTGTGGGGTTTAAATGTCAAAATATTTTGTCAAACGTCTTCAATCACGTATAATACTAATTTCGCTGTTTAGGTTGTGAAGTGTATGAGTTTATCCTGTGTTTTCGATGGATTTTTAGCAGCTTATAAACGAGTGGTATCCTTCGGGTACTTACCGTGCTATTTTTGAAGGTTCCAGGTTGATAGCTAGGCCCTGCGGGCGGCTCAATTTCAAAATGTAAATATTATTACTAAAAATACTATTGTAAATACTATTTTTCAACTCTGTAACATCTTCGCTTTCTGAGATATTGGTTTCTACATAAAAATGTTAAAATACATTTTTACCTCATTATGGGGGGAATTTCTAAAAATCCTTACTTGAAACAGATAAAGAGGTTCCTAGGTTAAGTGATTTGAACTAGGCGATAATGAATCGGTAAGGACATGTTATTTAATATACATTTAATATATAGTTTAGATAATATTATAAATACTTATTTAGAAAAATATAATTGCTTTTTAAATAAATGTATTAATATATTATTCTTATTCATATAATGAATGGCACACACGTGTTCCTGTAATTTTTCGTTATATAAAATTTAGGGAAAAGTATGTTTAGATAATATTATAAATACTTATTTAGAAAAATATAATTGCTTTTTAAATAAATGTATTAATATATTATTCTTATTCATATAATGAATGGCACACACGTGTTCCTGTAATTTTTCGTTATATAAAATTTAGGAAAAAGTATGTTTTGTAACACCTTTAGTTGTTGTTTTATTATACATAGTGCACTTTACTGAAAAACGTTCCTAAATGAAAAACATAGGGAATATATTATTAAAATTATTTTTTTTGTTTGAAAATGCGCTACTAAGTAAGTCAAAAAGGTTGAAAGCATATTAGCTTCATGAAGTAAGTATTAGTTAGAAATGATGGCTTACACGCTTCTCAAAAAAATGAAATACCCACCGAAACCGGTTCACCTTGCAATGCACGTGGCAGCTTATACATACAATCCTACGACCGACACAACGATAAAGCTTGGCACACAATTTATCCATAATTTATTTATTATCCATAAAAAATTATATCATTACATGTATATTAATATATCGCATGAACATACAACCATTCTTACAAACATTCTTACTTACTTCGCCCGTCATTCATTGTTCGTTTTAAAGACGAACAATGAAAATATATTACCATCTCTCTTTACTTGTGTCCTCGGTTGATTTTGTAATGCTGACTGTACCTTCAATTTTTTTTCAAAGAAACATTAAACATAATTTATATAAATAAGTAGAAGAATAACTTATAAAGCCACATTAAAAAAATGTATAATCATTATTTTTTAAAAATATGGCACAAGTCACTTTTTATTATAAGTATTTTTTTATTTTAACTTTTTGGTTTGATAAATAATATATATTACTTATAAATATATGAGATTCAGAACCTAATTAAAAAATACAAAATGGGTTTCTCCGTTTAAAATTTTCTTTTGTAAAGTATCAAAGATAAAAATTTGCACAAAAAAATTTTTTTGAACTTTGACAACTTTTTTTTAGTATATTTATATAGTTAGTAATAAAACCATATTCTAGAGAATTTCACAAACTATTCAAAATAGTGCAGTTTATTAAGATGACGTACATAGTTTTTCTAATATAAACATTTTAGTAAGCATCTGTAATTACACCATTTTTGAAAATCTTGCGGGGCAAAGGGTCGTCCACCTTTCGAAATAAGGCTCATGTCAAAAAAACTCCAGTCAGGTCATGACATTTTCAAAATGTCTTCCTTCATTTCGATACATAAATTGATACCCATTCTTTTTTTATTATTTAAATTGATTTCGCTGTTTTTAATTTCCTCAGCAACTTCTTAAATTCTTTCAATCACATGTTCTTGTGTTTGAATCGGTTTCGAACAGACTTTATCTTTTAGTATGCTCCACACATGTTAAAGCAAGAGAAGTAATGTTAGGCGAACTCGCTGGCCGCGTGACAACTGGACCCGCCTGGCTGATCCAAAGTCCTGCGAACTATTCATTAAGATATTCTCTTACTGCAACGCTGTAATGGACATAGCATTATTGTGTTACACAGCCACATCATCTGCTAAAATGCTGAATAATTTTTAGCATTATATATTATTATTTTAAGACCCACACAATAAAGATAAATAGCTTGTAGTAGATTCATAGGAGATTTTGGTGATGAAGTAATAAAATGGTAGGACTATAATTTTAAAATTTAATAATAAAATTTAGTAATGAAGCGTTGAAAATAGTATGAACATCTGTGGATTCAAACCCGCGACCTCTAAAGGTCGCGGGTTTGAATCCACAGAATGGGGCAGAATGGGTAAATACACAGTGTGTAAATACACAGTGTGTATTTACCCATTCTATTTTTACAATAGTCAATTTTAAATGTCACACTGGGCTGAATAAAATCATAAGTTATTGAGAGAAGCCTCTCACCAGAGAAAAAAATCGGGCCATATGAGATTGTGGTAGTCTAGTGGTTAAGGCGTTGAAGGTTTAGACCTTCAACGCCCCATTCTGTGGATTCATACTATTTTCAACGCTTCATTACTAAATTTTATTATTAAATTTTAAAATTATAGTCCTACCATTTTATTACTTCATCACCAAAATCTCCTATGAATCTACTACAAGCTATTTATCTTTATTGTGTGGGTCTTAAAATAATAATATATTATTTAGCAAAATAATAAAATTTGCGTTCTTTTTACCCAAAAACAGTTTTTTAAAAATTATTTTGAAAAATAAACATAACTCAAAATGTTAAAGCAAAAACCTTATCTTACACAAGTTCAATAATTCTAAATTGCTGGCCAGTGGAGAGGCCAGTGAAACAAGCACCATCAATGACTTTAATTACCTATACTTTTAAACATACTTTGAGGGCTTGATCTAGTAACACAACATAGAGTTCTAGCTAGACCCTGTAGGCGACTTTGATTCTGCCTTCGGTGCAAGATGACTCATGCATGCGGCACTCGGGATTAGTCGCATCGCGTATCATCTTTAGGCCCTTTGGGCGTAAATTTGATTCTTGAAAACGTAACTGACAGACAGACTTTCGCGTTTATAATATTAGTATGGATTGGTACTCTTATAATTATTTTAGGTTTAATAATATTTTTTTAATTTTTATTTTCTCAGAGCCACGGAAATGCGACTCCCAACAGAACCTTAACACAAAGTATGGTAAAGTACAATGTGCGATCTTCACCAGTTATGAATAAAAAAGTAAGCCGTATTTTTATTGTTTCCGACGAGACTGGGTTTATAACTGGGTTTTATGTATTTATATCCGCATCCTGAAATCTGTGTAAACCATATTAATAATTATTTGCGAGTGTGGGAAGTAATCTATTAAAAATCATTCTAAGCGGTTTTAAAAATAACATTACATCCGAGAAAGAAGTAAATTATGAGTTATTTAGTTTTCAACCATTGAGTAACACAGATATAATAAAGTCCATAACTGAACTTAAAATGTCACATTCTGTTGGTCCCGATGGAATTATCACACACACTATAAAATGTCTCATCGAATTTAATGCATAACCATTGCCCCATATTTTTAACTAAAGTTTACCTAATATTGTATTTCCACACCATCTTTAAAAAGCAATAGTTTGTCCAATTTATAAGAATGGAACCAGGACAATAATTAGTAACTACAGACCTATTTCTTTGCTAAATGTTTTAAGCCAAGTTATTGAGAAACTTGTGAAGGAAAGTAACCACGTAATTTTTTCTTCATGTTTAAAAATAAATAGAAATCGTTGGGTCTCAAATCGGGGCTGTACGGCAAGCGACCCGTTATCTTTTGATCTTTCGAAAACTGAGTTGAATTGTCATGATGCAGAATGATTGTCGGTTCTTTGTTCCTTATTTCTTCATAGACTTCTGGCAAACAAATGGTCGTGTACCATTCCGAATTAACCGTTTTACAATTTTCTAGTGGCACTGTAGCTACATGTCCATTTATACCATAAAAACAGGCGACCATTTGCTTCTAAGTGCTTTTTGCACAAATAACTTTTGTTGGGTTCAGCTCATCTTGGAACACCCACACCGTTGACTGTTGTTGCACCTGTGTAGATATTATAAACAGCTTTTGACCCACTACAATAGTATTTTTTTAACATTTTTTTGTACCAATCGATACAAGCTTGTTTTTGATCAATTCTCAAGTTTTGCGGAACATAACGCGAATAACTTTTTCTTACCGTTTAATGTTCGTGTAATATCTTATTATGCTCGTCATACTTATGCCCAGGGATGCCTATATCTCGCAATATGTAACATGACAATCTCGCATTATTAGTTCCCGCACAGCATCAATATTTTATGGTACAACAACCGATTTAGGGCGACATTTAAATTCATCCGTGAGCATAGATCAACCACGATTAACCTCACTGAACCAGTGATACACAGTGGTTTTCTATAGTATTTCATCCCCAAAATTCGAAGTGAGTTGATCGATGCACTGTTTATGAGTTAGCCCATGCCAAAAATCATAATAAATCATCGCATGTAAATTTTCACGAATTAAATCCATGGCGATGAAGACACGCAATTTTCAAAATGACTCCACGATGGAAAAACAATTGACAGTACCATGAAACAAAATGTATTTTATACAGCCAAAGACGTCCATTTTTAAATGTAGTAATTACTTTTTAAATATTATTTTGTAAGTGGCCAGTTCTGGATTCATAAATAGCAGCCCTCGTATTTATGATAATAAATAATGACATTACCAAATAAAATCATATGTTAAAAAGATGTTACAATATATACCTAAACATATAAAACAAAAAGTTTTTGCTGGGTTTGTTTGTTACAATTATCAATTTTAGAGTAAATAAAGTAACAACTGCCGCAAAACATTGATATTTATAACATTAGCATCTTGGAATATATACATTTTAGAATACGAGGGTTATCCGATAAGTACTTAGCCTACAAATGAAAAACGAAAATTTTGGAAAAGTGGTATTTATTTCTCAACATAGTCTCCTTTTAGCTCGATACACTTGACCCATCGATGCTCCAACTTCTTTAACCCGTCTGAAAAATATGTTTTCTCGAGATCTGCAAAGTAGGCCTCCGTGGCGACGATAACCTCCTCATTTGACTCAATTTTTTGCTCGGAGAGTGACTTTTTCAAGTTTGGAAACAAAATGAAGTCGCATGGGGCCAAATCTGGAAAATATGGTGGATGGGGCAGCAGTTCGTAGCCCAATTCCACCAATTTGGCCGTGGCATTGGCTGAGGTGTGAGCTGGTGCGTTGTCACGGTGAAAGAGCACTTTTTTCTTCGCCAAATGGGGCCGTTTTTTCTGCAATTTGGTGTCTAATTGCGGGAGCAAACGCGGCACCCATCGCACCGACAGCTTCCTCATGCCCAAAATTTCAGCAGGATATGCCCAAGAAATATTCATGCCCAACAATTTCAATCAAATATGATTGAGATGCCTACTATTTTAGCCATCTCACGCACCTTCAATCGGTGGTCTGGCGGTGGCCAGAATATGACCCACGCAGTCTTTTGAGATGCCTACTGTCTTAAGATGCCATCTCACGCACCTTCCATCGGCGGTCTGCCAATACGATACCGTGGATTTGTGTTATGTTATCCTCCGTGGTAGCCGTTTTCGAGGCAACTGTGCGTGGGTCATCAAAAACTAACATGCGTCCACGTTGTAACTCGTTAAACCAATTATTGACGGTCACCATCGAAGGGGAAGAATCACTGTACACAGCATCCAAGCGCTCTTTGATTTCGCTGCAAGATTTCCCTACCAAAAACAAGAATCGAATCACCGATCTATATTGCTCTATCTCCATTTTTCTAAAATCCGCTGACACGTCCGTTTCCACACGCGGTCAAAACAAAACTACGGGTTCGATTCGGCTGAAATTTTGACAGTAGCTGTCTACAAGAATGTACTACACGATAGTAAATTTCTCTGCGATATTGGCTCCATCGGGCGGTGAGGCTAAGTTATTGGATTACCCTCGTACATATGTTATACGCAATTAAATTTCACACAGAATGCTTTTTTGAAATGTATTTCAGTAGAAATATATAAAAAAATAGATATTTTTTTCAATTCTGTGACACTGATGCACTAAAATACGTTAAAAAAACGTAAGACACTTTATTTGTGTATTATTTAAAGAAATAATAGCTACTAATCACTTACAAACGTTTAAAAGCCATTGTAGACACAACACACCGCCTAAGCAAATAGTAGAAATTGCCAACTAAATAGATGGAGGGATATTTGACATTTTCTTTTTAATGTTTCAAAATGGCAATATTCTTTTAATCGTGTGAAAAATTTAATGGAGAATTTTATGGTGATGGAAAAGCTTACCCCCTGAAATTAGAAGTATTCAAAAATAATTAAATAAAATACCCTATGATTGTTGGCTTTTTTACAATGGTGTGCCGGCACGTCAACGCCACATGTCGGATTAGCCTATACCGAGCTTGATCCGAAACAGATTTTCCTCGCGAACCTGATCCTTTATACACAGAAAAGTAAAGAGACACAGCAGATAGTACTCCACAGATTAAATACGCGAGCAGTAAGCAATAACAATCTCGACATTCCTAAAATGAAGACTAACTTTGGACAGAGAAGTCACTCCTATCTAGTTCTTAAAGCATACAATTTAATAAAATAGTAATGGTCATTGATTATTAATAAAAACATATTAGGGAAATGGCTTAGTAATTGGCTTATAGAAAATGGTTGAAATTTTGCAAATAATATAACAATAATATTATCTAACACAATTTATTTTATTATAATATATCTTGTTTTCCTTTTTAAACAATACTTACCGTTTAAAAGGTTAAAGGGTGCTGTAAAAAGGGTTACATCATTTAGTATAAGCTTAGTCCTATATTTAATTTATACATTTGTGTAAATAATATTAACTATGTTTTACTCAAATTTATATTAAGTTTGCCTTTATTTTTGTGTAATAGAAAAAAATAAATAAATGTAATAAATAAGTTTTTGTGTAATAAAATGTGTATGTAATTATTGTTTATTGATTTACTGTATTTATTTTATATAACTTTTAGATATTATTATAGCATCGATGATGAAGTGGTGCAGTAAGCAAACAAAACCAAACTGCTTCCCTTAGTACAGATTTGTCTAGTTAAGGAGGCAGGAAACATCTGTACAATGTAACAGTCGCTTGTTGCTTTAATTAAGCTATTTAATAATATTTATATGTTACATAGTTATTTTGTACTACTATAATATTATAGTTGTAATATTATATTTTCAATAAGTAAATAAAATAAAAATAAATAATGTAATATACATTGTATCCGTTTAAAGGGGTGTTTCTTTTCACTATTATAAGTATGAAATTGAATAAAAATACTAAAATAATATTTAGCCAAATTAGATTACTTTTTTTACAAAATCGTGTAAATTAGCCTATCATTTTGATCCGTTGAAACATGATGATTTATGCTTGACCTTCATAATGAACAGTAAACACTTGCCGCGCCCGCACTCCTTACCTAACCACAATCATTTCATTATAATCACATAAAGTTTACAAATTAATTTATCTGAAGCCATGATGACCTTTGATATACCGCCTTCATAAATAATTATTGAAATCATAAGACCAATAACCTAAATGTTTTATCGAAAATGTGTGAGATGTTTTATTTTATGTGAAATTTCAAAATATTATTGTATGAAAGATCATTTCAGATTACATCGCCGGATTAATTCTTTCTTTGTCATATATCTCAGGAAGTTCCTTCATCAATTCTGCGCATTTCTGAAATTATCTTTAACCCAAGTAACATTTTTGGTCTATACTTATAGGTCACATATAGGTAGAAGCCATTTGTGGCCACAAATGATTCCTATGTAAATGTTTTGTTTTTTCTTTCAGGATAACCTTAATGCAATGGCATACTTTTATGCATCAGGTTCAGATAACATGGGAAGCTCGGGAGGTTTAAGTAATCCTAGTGTCGGAATTAATATTGATGCATCTACAGTCTCCATTTCTGATCCATCTTCCATTTTAATAAATTCGTCTAGTTATGGATCGCAAATGTATTCAGGAACTCCTACTCACGGAATGTACAAACCAGGTTCAGTTATTATTGCATCATTTTTGTATACTATACGAGGGTAGTCCGATAAGTACCTAGCCATCAAATGAAGAACGAAAATTTTGGAAAAGTGGCGATTTATTTCTCAACATCGATGTCCCAACTTCTTTAACCCGTCTGAAAGATTTTTTTTCTTGATTTCTGCAAAGTAGGCTTCCATGGCGGCGATGACCTCCTCATTCGACTCAAATTTCTGCCCGGCGAGTGACTTTTTCAAGTTTGGAAACAAAAAGAAGACGTATGGGGCCAAATCTAGAGAATACGGTGGATGGGGCAGCAGTTCGTAGCCCAATTCCACGAATTTGGCCGTGGCGATGGCGGAGGTGTGAGCCGGTGCGTTGTCATGGTGAAAGAGCACTTTTTTTCTTCGCCAAATGGAACCGTTTTTTCTGAAATTTGGTGTCTAAATGCGGGAGCAAACGCGGCACCCATCGCGCCGACAGCTTCCTCATGCCCAAAATTTCATGCAGGATATGCCCAACAAATATTCATGCCCAACAATTTCAATCAAATATGATATGAGATGCCTACTATTTTAGCCATCTCACGCACCTTCAATCGGCGGTCTGCCAACACAAGATCATGGATTTTTGTTATGTTATTCTCTGTGGTTGCTGTTTTCGGGGCATCTGGGCGTGGTTCATCAAAAACCGACGTGCGACCACGTTAAAATTCGTTAACCATTTTTTGACGGTCGCCATCGAAGGGGAAGAATCACCGTACACAGCATCCAAGCGCTCTTTGATTTCGCTTTTCAATTTCCCTACCAAAAACAAGAATCTAATCGCCGACCGATATTGCTCTTTCTCCATTTTTCTAAAATCCGCTGACACGTCCGCTTCCACACACGGTCAAAACAAAACTACCAGTCCGATTTGCTGAAATTTTGACAGTAGCCGCCTACTAGAATGTACTACACGATAGTAAATTTCTCTTGCGATAGTGGCACCATCGGGTGGTGAGGCTAAGTACTTATCGGACAGCCCTCGTAAGATACCATAAATGTTACTATGACTCTAAAAATCTATCATCCAATAAAACCATTGAATCATAACGGCCTAAACTGCTACTACTACATCGTTTTGTTTTAGAAAAAAAATGAAGGAATGTCATTTTCTAACATTTGGTTGAATATTCTGCAAAATAAATTGACCACTTTATTTGTTAGTAAGTGTAGTTTACACTATTCTTTATTCTACACCATATTTTTTTTTTAGGTTATTAAAATTTGTATGTTCAATACTAGATTTGCACTAGAGGTCAGATAAGTTAACAGTGCCTTTGCCAATCAGACAACTCACCCCTGCGTAATGGATAGCTTTGCTCCCCATCTCTCGCATAAGCTAAGCCTAATAACTATACATCTATAAAAAAAACCACTCAGTAAGACAAACAATTATTCTGAAAATATGTTTTGTGTTTAGTATCATTAAACATACTCGATAATGTACTACAAAATTACAAAATATTAAAAAATTAACAATTTATTTTCAATTATGCAGAGAAAATTTTTTGCAACCATCCCAAATTAAATAAACTAATTATTGAAAATGCACGGTTAAGCAGAAATTTAGCCCTGCTAACAGTTGCAAATTTCAGCACATCTGTCTTACAATGAGGAAGCTTAAAGAGACTGTAACTGCATAATAATGTATTATTTTAATATTATCACCCCCATGTCATATTACAAATCATTTTTTTATTGCTTAAAATAAACAAACCTTATATATTTAGGAGCAACTGTTGAAAAATATATAGTAAGCACTAACAACCGGATGCAAAAAGTAAGTACAGTCGAATAAATAATGCTAAAATTCATACATTTTACAAAGTATAAACTGATCAATCTATATAGTTTTATTATCCCGAACACTTAAAATGTACTTACAGCCGTCAAGAATATAAAAAAAACTAAAACTGGCTTGTATTAATATGTTTTAAAGTATGGTAAACACAGACCAATATTACAGTCTGCAGAAGTAGCACAGATTAAATAACCTGTAGTAGGTAGAAGCTTTTTTCTTATTTTTGTTTCTCTACAATTTCAAATTGAGCAGCAGACTACAATGTTGCAGTTAAACCCTCTCAAAGATGTTCGGATTTAACACACACTATTCAAACGGAAAAAACATTTTCATATTAATAGCCCATTCTAATAAATTAATACTTATTAATTAATTTTCTTTTTATCTTGGACTTGAAAAATCTTTTAAAACTATCTCTCCAAAATCACTTAAGTTAATAGTGTACAAGAAATATGGAAATAGTAATAATCATTTATAAAGGATTTTGACTTAAAAGTAAATGGACGTAATTTTAAAAGCTTTACCTGCTTGTTTCACTGATCTTAGCGTATTTATTCTATATTAAGTATTCATGAAACGAAAGTACAAAATGATTATCTTAAGGGTCTGTCGTCCGTTATTGGGCAAAATAAGGACATTTCAAAGTGATATTTAAAGCACTTACGCAAGGACTACCACAAAATAAAAAATAACATATAAAAGGGTAACTCTTAAGCTAGGTCTCAATGAATCTCGATTTTTTAAAATACGTAACTATATATTAGAAAAAAACATAAACATTTGAATTTCATGCAAATAGACCTATTTTTGATGCACCGTTTTTACTACAAAAGACCACATTTTTTAGATTATCGTGTTTCTTATATCTTGCACTCGGTTGCAATGAAATGCTTTTTTTTGTGTTACGTTTATTTACTGAAATATCATCAAGTAAAATCTACAATTTTACGGCGCACAATCTTCATACACTTGCCCATACAAAATCAGAACTGTTCGTATTCCCGGAGCGGCCTTCCAGTCGCGTCCCAGCTAAGGGGCTGTGCAGAGGTGGGTCTGCGCTCGGTTGTTTAAGAACGCACTTTTCAGCGCGCACGGTCAAATACTTCTGATTTCAACAGGGCTGTCACTCGTACGTTGTAAAATAATCATGATGTCGCTTATATCTATAATATAATAATTTGATAACAAATAAAAAATAATTTTGTGTAATATTTTATTAACTAACATTTTTATTATTATTTAATTATCTAAAAATTGGCTATTTTATTTATTTATTTATTAATTTTCAAATACAATTATTTATCAATAACAACTTTTTTTGTACCTTTATTCATTTTATATAAACGTTAGGTATTTTTTATATTATTCTAATAAAGTAAACTATTCATTTCTCCAATAAAAAGAAATACAGTTTTAATAAATGAGATTCGCTTTAGATTCAAGATTAATTTTTAGCACATTGATGTTTTTCAAAATCAAACCTATTATTTAGTTTGTTTATTTTATAAAAAGTACCTAATAAGTATAAGAATTAAATATTTACAAATAACATAACTTGTTTGTAAAATCTGCTATGAACAATGCCAAAAATAAATTGTTTGAATTGAAACTATTATATTTGATGATTGTTTTTTAAAAGCGGCAAATAAAATATTTAATTGAGTATAAAAGTATATTAATTATATTTGACAAAATGAAAGACATATGCTATAAAATAACAGCCGCATGGCAGTACGGTTAAAAACATTGTTGTTTCTTACTTATACTTCATAAAGAATAAGTTTATTAATAAAATAAGCCATAAAAATAAAAATATATTTAGATCCATAATATATAAAAAAATCAATGAAGATGCATTAATATAGCGAAATACTCACTTCACCTTTATTAGGTGTATTTTTCAGGTTCTGTATGTCTTTGAAGGGAAATTATTCATTTGGCGTAAAATTTTACGACTCTAATTTGCAGCTGTGCCATTCGATTATAAATAAGAGTACATAATGACTTTATAAATTAGAGGGATAAACCTAAAATAATAATATGTTTGTGGAAGAAATGATACAGTGATGTTAACCGATATCCTCAGATATTTTAGACTAGTCATTCTAATAGATATATATAAATAAATAAATAATATATTTGCGGATTTTTAAATATCGTATGCATCAGACTATTTAATCTCTTAGCTTCAGATATGATTGTCAAAGAAATTTAATGCATATTAATAAAACTCACACGTTATTAAACAATAAATAATTTCAATAATATATGTTTGTTTAGCTATAATTTAAAAATAAAATAAAATGTTTAAAGTACTTACCTAGTAAAAGTGTATTAGTACACTTTCCCGCTATATTAGACAAACCCTCATATACAAATAGATATAAAAGTCCTTGAAAAGCGCAAAAAATAAGTTATCTGACCCGGCCGAACGCAGAGACGAGATTGATTTGCCTGTCAATATTGTGGCAATCCTGCTCGCAACGGACCTAATCCGTTCGCCCGTGCAAAAATCACACAAACAAAGGTTCGCGAAAGGCGAAATTGACCATTTATGGCCGAATTTTTTTCCCACGAGTGGACGACTGACTCTTAAGGATTTACAGTATATCTGCTTAGATATGTAAGTCCTTTTTACTTCATCTGTTGTAGAATATCTGCTTTTACTGGATATATGTTAACCATTGGTATTGACTTGGTATTGGTGTTGACAAATTTGGTTTTATTGCAAATATTTTTTTAACCATGATTGTTGTAACATATCTTAATCATCCAATCTTTACATGCAGAAATTTATTATTTATAATGTCAAAAAATTGTGAAGATTTAATATATATTTTTTCGCAGTTACAGGAATAGATGCAGCATTGTTTTTACCAGAAACTTTGCGAGCGGAAATCCTCCAAAGAAATCAATCTATACTTCCTTATGATCCTCAAGATTATCCAGGTAAATATGTTAATAATATTTTACATCTATTTGACCACCATAACATTAAAAATACTCAATTGTTTCTCCATATTAAAAATTTGTATTAGTTCTAACAGAGGTGAAAATCTTTTACATTTTCTTTTAATTTTTTTAAATCTTTTAGTGTTTTAATAAATAGAAAATCAAATTTATATTATTTATAATATTATTATAATAATATTAATTACATATAAGATAACATTTAAGAAAAATCCACCGGGTAAATTAAATACAAATAAATATAAAATCACAACTCAATACCTAAATTGTATCATACCTTTGTTTATCTAAAAGGGAAATTATAAAAATGTCAATAGACTGCATTTACAATACTACATTACGGGTGAATCGCTTTTACATGCCTGCGTTTGTTTTTTATGTTTATATACTACATAACAGGATATTTTCTCTGAAATTCCGTTAGGTTTAGCTTTACAAACTGAGAGGGTAGGTAATACAGAAATATATTAGATTTAGCTACGTGTTTTCTTCAAATTTGCTAATAAAATGATGTGTAACTATTCATTATAATAAAAACCACAAATGTTCAAATATTATTTTTATATGGTAGAAAATAAATCACACTTAATTCGATTAGAAATAATACAACAAAAAATATGCCTATATCAGCAAGTAATTTATTTTATTATTATTTATTCTTAATGACACACTAAGAAGTCACAACAATAAATGATATAACAAGCAAATAAAATGTTAGGATTTATATTACATATGTCAAAAAAAAATTAACAACCAGAATCATATGTATTATTGTACAATTCTCTCGTAAGATCTCAATTAGAATATGCTTGCATTTTATGAAATCCTTTTTACGAAAAGTACTCCGATAACATAGAAATGCTTCAGAAAAAGTTTTTCAAAACATTTCAGTATAGAATCCGTGAACAACCTTTAGGATACACTTTTACTGAAAAAACATGACTATTCAAGTCTAAAGAATCGACGCATAATGTTAGATATGACTGTACTGTTCAAAATATGTAATAATTACTTCGACTGTCCTCAATTACTTGAACAAATCAACTTCCATGTTCCACCGAGACTCTCCCGTCGACAGTTAGTCTTTGAGCCTATAACGCCCAGGTCCAACGCAGGTTTTAGAGCACCGCTCTACAGATTATGTCAAACATTCAACAAATTGTTCCTAGAGGTGGATGTTTTCTCGAAGGCCACAGTTTTTAAGAATTCTGTATTCACTCTTCTAAAGTCTTTTCAAAATACAGTATCCTGAATTCGGCTCTCTTCATCATTAATTTCAATTCACCTCCTTAGCCACTTTGCTTGCCACTATTTCTACTTTTATTTTTGCCACTATTTTTAATTTTTCTTTTGTGTACTTAGTTATAAAGTAGTACTGTGTAGTTATACTTGCAATTGTATACACTTAACCATGATCTTAATATCAGTAAATTTATATAGGTGTTTTTTTTAGAGGCGTGGTTTTCAATCTGGCACTACTTTTTTCGTAGTTGGTGTTTTTGACAGCTGTCACTTGATTTATGCTCAGTTTGGTTTGCCATTTCATAATGAATAGACTTACTCCTGAACAACGTTTGCAAATAGTGCAAATTTAGAAAAAATCACTCTAAATTTTTTTAAAATCACTCTAAAGTAAAGTAAAAATCGCGTTGTGGGCCTGTGGCGTGGCCTCCAAGATCGTGCGATTTAACACCGCTGGACTATTTTTTGTGGGGTTATGTGAAGTCGCTTGTCTACGCAGATAAGCCGGACACGATTAACGCCTTGGAAGAGAATATTCGGCGCGTTGTTGCTGACATACGGCCCAACTTGCTGCAAAAAGTGGTTGAAAATTGGGCCTCTCGGCTGGAATTTGTTCGAGTCAGCCGCGGCGGCCACTTACCCGAAATCATTTTTAAAACATAATGGCAAACCCTTATCTTTATAATAAAACTAAATTCTTAGCCATAACATCAAATTATATGCGTTTTATCTCTTCTTGAAAACCACACCTAAAATCATCACCCTATATATATTTAAAAATTGATTATAGATAATATATTTTTTATCACTAATACGAGTATAGTAGCTGACTGATGTTGTTTGTGATTGTCATAAAGCAATAATTCCCCCTCTCTCCCCTAGCTCTCTACCCTATTTTAAAAGTTTTGATAATTTATTTGCAGATCTTCCAGAGACAGTTGAGACATACACAGAATTAGTACCTTTAGAATCAAGGCTGCATGGTGCCGCAGTCACTTCTTATCGTGCAACAAGTCGTCAATCCGGAGAGCACTTTTCTATGCGCCGTTTGCATGGATATGGCCGGTCGGGAACTACCAAATCACCTATTGACTCTTGGAAAAAACTGGACCATCCAAATATAGTTCGTTTACGTGATGTCTTCACTACTAAGGCTTTTGGCGATCACTGTTTGTATATCATATTTTATATTAAACTAGCTGACCTGGCCACGCGTTGCTGTGACTAAAGTTTTTGTTATATTACATTATAGTAAACAATCTAAGAGGAACAATAAGAGAACATCAGTCACGGAGTCCACTATGCTTTTTCACACAGATGGTATTTGTAAAAAAATATGGTGATCTCCTTATTTGACTTTCTACTACTATAACCCTTTAGTACAATGAAATTATTTACGAACAAAGACGAAAATGTTGATGTTCGTATACAAATTCACTGGATTGAGATTTGAAGGGGAAGTACGTTGAACACAATTAATTAAAATGTTCTTACACTTGATACTAAGCAGAAATCAATAGGTAAAAAATAAAAATTTATCAGATTTATTATTTCCATTTAATTTTATAACAAATATAAGTATATTACAGTATAATACAGTAAATAACATGTGACGCTTAAACTCATGAATGAGGTAGGCAAGGCAGACAGTCTTAAACTTTTAAACATTAATAATTTTTTTTTGAATTATAAATACTTTCAATTTCAATTTAATTTAACACCAATCGGTGCACAATGTTTTTGGTTAACCTGTCTTTAGCTAACACAAATAGATTCGACGGTTTCCCAACACGTGAACACGCAACATATAGTTGCCCATGAGAAAAACATGGATTTTCCAAATCTAAACCACAAATGGACATTGTTTGACCTTGAGATTTATTTATAGACATGGCGAAAGCTAAACGAATTGGAAACTGTAGCCTTTTGAAGGGTATGGTAGAATCTGATGGTATCATCGGAATACGTGGCAGCAGGACCACTTTTCCTTTAAACTTCCCAGCCAAAATGGTTGCTTCAAGAATGTTTCCGGTGATCTTTTTGATGACCAAACGCGTACCGTTACATAATTGAGGTGGATTCAAATTACGGAGGAGAATAATAGGGGAACCAATCTTTAATCGAAGATTATGTGGTGGCATTCCAGGGATATCTAATGAATTTAAAAATTCAATCGGAAAATTTACACTTTCATTTTCATCAACAACAGTATCGATTGATTTAAAAGACATCAGATCGCCTGGTAACAACTGTTGTATCTGGAAGTTAATTTCGTCAACATCAACGTTTTTGGCTGCCAAAATCGCCCGTTGACTAAGCCATTCATGATTCAAATAATTATTCTGTATATCCGGGAAAATACTCTGAATCAATTCAGTTTTATCCTGAACAACAGTGCAAAAATTGTCTGGTAGTTTAATGCATTGCGTATTTGGTTGCAGTTTTATTTTACCGTTCCCAATATCTAGTAGTTGTTCGGAAAATATTAGTGCTGATGGATCATTTTGCAATTGTACTCGCATATTTATGGTCAATCGAAGTGTTTCAACACTTCGCCATAAGAATGATTGTTTCAAACATGCATTAATCTCATCCGCGAAAGTAGAGCGAGGTATAACCGGTAAGGTCTGCCGGAAGTCACCAGACAAAAGTAAGATAGCACCACCGAAAAGTTTATTATTGCTGTTTAAATCTTGCATAGTTCTGTTTAATGCTTCAAGTGAATATTTGTGTGCCATTGTGCACTCATCCCAAATTATTATAGAACTCTTCCGCAACACTGCAGCTATTCCACTATTCTTTTTGATGTTACACATTGCATCTGGTTTATTATGAACGTCCAATGGCAGCTTGAATGTTGAATGTGCTGTTCGCCCACCATCCAGTAAAGTAGCCGCAATGCCTGACGATGCTAATGCTAATGCGATTTTTTGTTGCGACCGTATTTTGGCAAGAATCAACGATATTAAAAATGTCTTACCGGTTCCACCGGGTGCATCCAAGAAAAAAAAACCGCCTTGTTCAGCAGCAACAGCCAGCATAATCCGATCATAAATAATTTTTTGTTCTGCTGTCAGTAATGGTTCACTGTTCATGATAATTGTTGCTAAACTTCCATGGTCATATTGATTTTCTCGTTGTAAATCGGTATTGACTAAGTCGGTGGCTGGACGATTAGGTGATGGCATACCATAATGATTAAGTGGTAAATTTGAAATAAGAACACATAAATCCTCGATCAAGACCAATGCTTCATTGTACATCTCTGGTGTATAATCTATGTTTTGGCATTGATTTGTTTGTCTAATTCGGTGCAAGATGTCTTCTGTCATACAATTTTTATATTTTTCCCACAAAGTTTGTGCTTGCGAGGGATAACATGTCGCCAAAATAATTGCAAACAACTGACGAATGTTATTCGGTGTTGATGTCAACGCAGCATCAGCAAGCGTTAAGTCCCAATGGTTATCGTCTTCTAGCAATTGCAGTTCACGACATGCATCCTGGTATGTATTGAATACTCGACCATTAGCTGTTCGTAAAAATTCAAAAGACGTTGGTCCGGGAACATTCACCAATAACAAACGTAAATAGAAGCACTCACGTTGCTTTGGATGTACCGTGTAAAGTCTCCCCAATGTCTTAGCTTTGAATATGCCTGTAATGGAAGGATGTGGTTTTCCTTGTTTCCGTGGCTCCCATTTTTTACTGGATTTGTTCCATGTGAAATAACGTGGAACATCACCATACACCAATGTCTTCGCGAATTGGCCAAAAACATCAGGTTTTTGACACAATGTAAAAAATTCAGTTAGAGTCGTTTTCGGAGCTTCGAACGCTCCTTGGAGAACATTTTCTTCAGTGAAGTATACACGTTGACCGTTTTCAAGATGTATTGCCAGATGTTGGACAGCAGGATCTCTTTCGTGGATGGGAAAGCTGAGAATATGCCAAATAGCTTCATTGCTGCTAATGTATCTGCCCATTTGGTATCGTGCTATTTCGTCATTTTTATTTATGTTTTTTACTTCAAATATGGCCAAATCACTGCCTTTGTTTACATATTTACAAATATACTTAATTGATTTAACAGAACTGCAAAGCTCAACATTGATATGAGCTTTGTAAGTTTTTGAAAGTAGTGGTGGGTATGGTACCACCCACTGATTATCAAACTCAACTTGATTTGGAAAGTTCGGCAGTCGCATTGTAAATGTGTGGCCACCATTCTCAGTACTTCTGCGGCGATACATTGGATAACCATCAATATCCGTGATCGTGTCATTCGTATGCGGCTTTGGGAAGTTTTTTTACATTTTCCATTTTCCATGCACGGTGAGGTCATGTTGAAAACACCGCATGGCCCATGGATCATGTGTTTGGTGACAATATCAAATAATTCTTGATCAATTAATGGGTCTGGAATTTCGGCTGAAATTATTTGATCGATTTCTTCAGGACGGATTCTATCTTTAAGCCAAACCAAAATGTGGGCATGAGGCAAACCTCGCTTTTGCCACTCTATCGTATACAGCCAACAACGTGTGATACCAAAAATTGTATATTTAACAATAAAATCAATTAAGGATTTCAATTTTTGTTTAAACACACGTGCAGTTAAATCATGACGATGAATGGCTTGTTGTCCTGGCAATAGTAAAGTTTGTATCTCTTCCCAATTCGGATTACATGTGAATGTAATAAATAAATCCGGTCGGCCGTAATGACGTACGTAAGTCATCGCATCTTGTATGTATTCCTGCATGTTCCGTGGACTGCCGATGTAGCTTGAAGGTAAAATGAAAGCATTACCGATGTCATTGGGATTTAAATTTCCATCGATGTTTCCAGCAACAGCATCTCGTAAGTGAATATATTATTCCGATCGTAGTTTTGACGTTTGCGTTTTGACGTTTGCCGCTCGCGTTGTTGAGGTTAGATTTTTTCGGTGGCATTTGACTGAAAATAATAATTTTCTTGTTCTTATGATATTCTCTTGAAGACGTTCGTTACACTGTTCTTGAGATTCTTGTGCATGACCTGCTGTCCTGATTCTTTGAGCTGGATTTCTTGATTCAATTTGTTCTGCCAACTGATGGGCTCTTTTAATACGTTTGCGTCGAATAACTGTCACTGTCAAATAATAACAGACATTAGCGCCATCAACCCAGTCGAAAGGTATCGACATCTGTCAGTTTTATGACTGCCAAATAATAACAGACAAATAATTAGCGATAAATTAAAATTGCGACTATAATTTGAGATTTAAACTATCCTATCTCTCAAGTGCACATCGAACTGCACATGGTGTTCAAATTTTATTATAATCGGTTAAGTGGTTCAGCCGTCCATTGAGGACAAACATTGTGACACGAGATTTATATATATTAAGATATATAATTAAAAAACTTCAAAAAACTATAATTAAATAAATACACTTAAAATAATTATAACTATAAATAATAATCATAATATTAAATAAAAATTACACCAAAATATTAGCTTACCAATTTACTCCTACATAATTATAAATTTATTGTAACCACCAGCTTTAATTATATAATATATATTATATTTTATAGTATTTTGCGTTTTTGGATAATTTTTCAAGAAATGTCTACAAATTTGTCATACATCTAAAATAATAATAATAATTAATTGCAATAATTATGGCATTACAGCAGTTAAAACAACTCATTGCTAATATGACAAAACATACATACACAATTATACTGTTTAGGTGTAGCAATATCTATATTTACCAGTATTTTACAAAAAGTAATCAAATCTTAATTTCTAGAGTTGTACAAGTTTTACATTTACTAGATTCATATTTTAAAATTAATAGTTTCTAAATAATCAAAGTTCTAAAATGAATTACAAATGTCAGAAAATGGCAAAAAGTAACAATTATTATGATTTCAATTGATATGTAAAGTTCAAAGCATTTTAAGTACAGTTCTACATGTTTTCTAAACCTAAATCACATTAAACAGCAAAATTAAATTTATAAAACGTATGTAATACAAAAAGTTTGTTGTTATTTCAAGTTTATTTATTGAGTACGTAGAATTTAAAAAAAAAAATGTTACAATAAATGGGTTAGGTTCAGCTTCCTTTACTAGTTTAACGAGTAGCCTTACAAACACAATTTTATTTTAAAACAGAGAAATCAAGTCATAAAAAAGATATTATTTTATTGTTTATGTCCCATTATGACTTGATCTTTAAAGGAGAAGGGAAGTAAGATTTCTTTAAAAAGAATCATACCATTATTTATAATTATTTAATCATAGAAAACTATTTAATTCTAATTATTATTCTAACTATTTATTTTAACTATTTAATCTTCGCCACGGCGATCCCGGCTTCACCACTTGGTTGGTCGAAGTTATAATCCACGACTCTTGCTTATAGACTTTCGTATTTCATATTTCGTATTCTACTGTATTTCACCTTCGGCCAAGTTTGGCCCCTGACTCTTCTTTTGTCACCCAAGTGTCCTCCTTCTCATTCCCGAAATACAATCCTTGTCGCCAGTCTGTTGCATCAGCTGCCGTATGCCGTAGATCTAGCCAAAGCAGTCTCAGCTGGCACAGCGAACGAATGTACGCATCTCCCAGAGTGAGTTAGTTCTCTCGGGGGGGGGGGGGGTTGGGTCAAAAGATAATAGAAACTTTGTATTCTGTGTCCAAAATCGTCTTTATTTATTCAGACCAAAGGTCGTTACAATATGTATTCAAAACTAGCAAGTAATTCAAAAAAATGTGAATGATCCGTTTAAGCTCTGGCCACGGTCTGTCCGATCGATGCCACCTACCAAACGCCGTTTGGCTATATTCTCGTGACTCATCGGCTGGTATCGCAGGCATTGCTTCCTCGATGGTCGATCCGACAAACGCTGAAAGTACTACTAGGATTACCATGATTTTGGAGACATTTGGAACATTGTTTTGACAAATAATAAGCTTCGGCAGGTCACAAATATCTTTTGCAGTAAAACATATTCTAGGAATGTCATTTCCAGTCATAGAAATAAGATATTATGCATAGAATATCAGTCTAAATATCCTAAAATATTTATTATGTTGCCCGTAACCTATTTGAAACCTTAAATATGAGATAGCAATTAACCTTTAACTTCAGTAACGTCTACTTGACCTTATCCATACTTGATCCACCGTAGTCACACTCTTATGTCACCTGACAGCCTTAGCGGAAATGTATTGTCGCCATGTTCTTCAATTAGCGTTATAATTTAATTCATGGCGTGTGTGTCCAGCACGAATTCAGTGTTTTAACAAAGTTTAAAAATGCAGGTTTAAAAATGAGTGCTGAGATTCTCCGCGTGCATATTTATTATATCACGATGATCTCGTCAAGATCATTGGTTTATAAATCTGTTCTGCACGTGTACACGCGGATGGGAACATGAGATGGCCTGTCAGTACAGTATGTAGGAACTTCGTCACCACAGAGGTGTAACGAAGTCAGGTATTTGATTCACGTAATGACAATCTTCAAAGCAGGTGAGCGGTTCGAAACAGTTTTTATTGAGCGCCTGTCTTGGCAAATCATCCCACCTCACGAGTTTTGGAGAGTCGTGACAACTTTCACAGTTTTTTTCTCTAGACGGACAGTCGTATCATGGTCGATTCAAGTAGTGAGAGTTTATGTTAGTAAAATTTTTTGTCATATTACCCCCACTCGGTAGTACTTTGTGAATTCAGTATTTTGATCAGTATCCTACCGGTCGTGCGAGAGACTGGCGTTGGATTTCCCGCCGGTGGGTCATGCATTGTATACTATTTATTTATTTGTTTAATCGAGGAAATATGTTCAAGGAATGAAGGAAGGAATGTTCAAGAGATGAGATGAAATCCTAAAAAAAACTTATGATTTAGGTTAGTCTTGCATCCTTACAAGGATGCAAGACTAACCTATCATGTCTTTTGACATCATCAGCGAAAGCAGAGTATCAAACAATACTGCCCCCGAAATGTCAAGTCGGATTCAAAATCTACCAGAAATGAAGATACAAGCTAAACACAAAAAGTTGAAGATTCCTTTCAAAAAACGTTCCTCGTCCCAATAAGCAATGGGTCATCACACCCGGGTGTTCAATCTGAAGAAATTGAATCAATACTTATCAACCAGTCTCAGGCTCATAAATGTTCAGAGAGTTCCTCAATGCCTACAAACAAAACGACTGGAGGGTGAAGGTCGAATTGCACCAAGCTTTCTTCCACAGCCCAGTGGCAGAAGCTCAACATCGGTACTTGAGTTTTGTCTACAACAATAAAATCTTACGAATGATTGCTCTTTCATTCGGTTCAAGCTCACCAAACATGTTTGCAACAAGTTTAAACTGAGTGGCCGGGCAAATAAGAGAATGAGGCATGTGGATTATTGTGGGTATTATATCAAAGGGTCGACCCTGGTTATTGGATCAAGAGATCTGCTGAAGCATCCCAGAGTCTCTGAAATACGGTCCAGCTAATTAAACGGCATTTTATTCAGCATGTGGTGAGCCGAACCCAGCCACTATAAATATTATCTGGAGTGGGGTTCATACAGCAATAGAAAAAGCAAGGGTGGTAGCTTCAGCTAGCTCTATTCGATCTGCAGCCGCACCGTGAAGTTGGTTAGATAATTATTAGTTCGAATAAATACTGGCTCGTGGCAATTAGAAGTCATACGATTCCTACACTAGATATTACAGCACAAAAGTTTTAATATAAGCTTACTTCAGATTCTTTTCTTGCAGGTCTCTTCAATACCAGTCGATTACAAAGACTGGTCTGGCATCGTAATTTTCTTTACTTATATATTACTAGTACTTATTGCTGCCTTTCTGTTGGACATTAACAGTAAGAATATTAATGCTAAGCTGCGCTATGATTGTTGCATAATTTAAATGGCTGTAGAATGACATCCTTAATTCATTACCTTGCCCATTCAACAACCGCATCACAATTAGCGTTCAAAGCCCTTAGTCACCAGGCGATAACAGACAGCGTCTCATATTTTTAGGTTTCAAATAGGTTACAGGCAACATAATATATGAGTTTTACCGTACAATAAAATTCTTATTACGTTCCCTAACCTATTTGAAACCTAGGCAAGGCCTGCCTGGTTGAGACTCAATTGAAGAACATGGCGACAAATCATTTCCGCCAAGACTGACAGGTGGTGACATAAGGGTGTGACTATGGTGGATCAACGATGGATAAAGGTTAAGTTATAAAGACACATTACTGAAGTTAAAGGTATACTTCCATCTCATATCTAAGGTTTCAAATAGGTTAGGGAACATAATAAGAGTTTTATTGTAAGGTAAAACTCATATATTAACGCACTCAGAAATTAAAATACTGATATTGAGTTATTATGAATAAAGAATGGTTAATGTTTTTTATTTATTTTTTGTTTCTTTTTCTTTCTAAAGTTATGACTAATGCATAATAATTTCTTTTATGACTAATGCAGCTCTGGTCTATGTGTATGACTACCATCCAGGCAGTACCACTTTAATGAATGCCTACATATCTAGACACCATGGTGGAAATGGATCAACACTTCCGGGGAGTTCCAATGCGGATGATATTAGCACTAGCCAATATTCCGACCCATTCACTTCTGATCCTGATGTTCCAAGACCATATTCGCAACAGGTGAATTACTCTGTATAGTTAAAAAATAGTCTTAATATCGTATATCCAGTTTTTTTATATAGTTGCATGTATTTTATCATAATATAAAATTATTTTTCCCAGCGAAGTTATACTAACCTAGTAAGCTTACATTGGTGAAACCAAATAATAACTCGTACACGGATAGTAAGTATGTTTACATACATTTCAAATTCTTATAAGTCTCAAAGTGGAGTGTAAATTGACATCCAGGTGTAGCATCCTAAGAAACAGTGATTTGCATAGATGCAAGATTTATGACTCACTTTCTCAGCCCCAACTAGAACAACCTGCCAGGGGCATCAGATACGAAAGACACGGACAATACTTCCCAGAATAATTTTAACTAACAAAACGGTATGAAATACCATCGTAACAAACCACCAGCCATAACCATAAACTAACCAACCATACCAATCACAGCTAACCATAAAGTAACAAAGTATATTAACCCCATTGTATAAAGAAATCATACTATGCATCAATTAACACCTGAACTTGAATGACAGCTCTTGGGTATTCAAAAAGATAAAGATATTGGTTATATGCTAGCATGAATGGGGTCAGGAGTTTCGGATGTAATTTGTAATATTAAATAAACATCGAAAACCACATTTTTTATAGTTATGGTAGTTAATAAATAGTTATAAGATATGTTTTTTAACCTATCTAGCATCCGAAACCTATGTGCAAAACAAGCGCCGATTGTCTTACAAAATTTTCAAAAATGGCATAATTACGGGGGCTTACTAAAAGCATATTTAAAAAAACTATGTATTCTAGGTTGATAACCATACGACATGTATTAAAAAAAAAGTGAAAAAAAATATTTTTATACAAATATAAATATAAAATATAAAACGGTGTCACCCACTTTTTATTTTTTAATTATGTTCCTAGATAGCAAATAAAACTATTTATGAGTAATATATATTTTTACAGTGAACAACCAATAAATAAAAAAATACCCATAGATACTTAAGGGAATCATCACTTGTGCCATACTATCTCCGTTCTTTGGCTATCTGTCCATCCGTCCGTCCATCTGTCCGGACTTTCAACTCGAAAAGCACAAATCAGAGAGATTTGAATTTTTGAGTGTAGATTGATGATCTCGAAAAACAACCATAGCCGTTTAGACCACACCGAAAGCTGGTCGGATAATATAGATATTTAACATTAAAGTAAACACATTTTTGGTGCTAAAGAATGAAACGTTATCACTTCGATAGAACGCTCAATATCATATTCGAATTACAAAAATTTGACAGCCTGGCTATTGTAATGTTTTATTTATGAATGATCAGTTAAAATTGATATAAATCATCTCAGAGCGCAAATAGAAATGATATCATTTATATAAATCGAAATATTATATCCGTGTTATTTATTGTGGTTTCACCAAACAGAAATTATATACAATAGAGGTACAGACAATGACGTAAAAAAGAATAATATTAAAATATATTAAACAAATTTAAATAAGAATTTAATTATGGAAATAAAAAAAACTGATTTAATACCCAATTAAACTAGGAGTTTTGTCTGTGATTTTGTGCATTTGTATAGTATTTTAAGACAGCGTCGCAAAACTTTTACCGAGTTATTGAAAAAGGTCAATTTGAGAGAAGTTAGTATTAAATTATTCACAAATTCAGTAAAAAGAAGGGAGAGGGGTTGTTTCGTACTTGTCAAAATATACTTACCGCCTATAGCCTTGTGCCTATTATACCTATATTTTTTGTTAAACTCAACCTAAAAAGACCTGAGACCTAAAAAATAACCCACTTTCGCCTCTATGGCCATCCAAAATGCACAACGATTGAGCTAAAAGTGCCGCAGGTACAAGTGGAAACCATTAAAACATCTGTATTCAACAATCTCATTAAAAGATATCATTATTAACATTTTTATATGTATGAACTTATTACATTATCTTATAGATACTTCTAAATCTTTAAGGTGCACTTAAAATTTCCATTCTTTTCAAGGCAGTCTGTGTGATCAGGTACTCAAAATTATTTAATAACATTTAAATTTTATCATATTCTTTAAAAATATATATTGAAATTTACCACTTACTTAATTCTTTTATTTTTTTTAAGTAATTGCTATGACACAATTATTTAAAAAAAATACTCTACTCAACTAGGCCAGATGTGCCTATCTTTAATGAAGCGTTAAAAATTATATGACCATGTGCAGATTTGAACCCGCAACCTTTGGATCAGCAGTATAACGCCTTAACCACTAGACTACCAGGATCTCATTTCATTTTATTAATTTAATATTGAAAAGTTTCATGGTTGTCATTTATTATAAAACATGATTTTGTAGTTTTTCACATAATGTACGTACATGACTATTTTTAATCCAGACGTTTCGGAGATGATCACATATCCCGTCGTCAAGAAAAAGTTTGACCTTTCTGTTTGATACGAACTAATGACGGGGACTGATGCAATGTTTTGCTTGGTTTCTCAGCCTGAGTTCGTAACGGTTGATATTCTCACGACCGACCTCAGACTTCACATGAGTTTAAGACTAACAAAAAGTACCATAAATAGTGTTTGTCCGTCGTCAATGTCTTGGTTTGATCGAACCTTACCCAGTAATTTGAACCACCATGAACGATGTTTCACATGTTGCCGACTTTGAAATGTCATTTTTTTGACCTGTTGTTCCGTAACCCGGGTGCGAATGTTTCTTTAGTTTAACCTGTATAGCATAAACCGCAATCGTAAGATACGGAATATGTGCCACTGTTCTTTCTGTTTTTTTGCCACAGATATAAATCGTCAACTCAATAAATTCAGATTTTTGGAGTTAATGTCATTTTCACATTTCCTATAGTTTTTTGTACCATGTCCACCTAAATAAATATAATAATGGTTATACATTATTTAAAAATATATGACTTTCTTACAAAGGAAAAAGTACACTAAATAACTAAATACAACTAGTTTTTCCGGTATACTTTGATTTTTATTTAAATTTCTTCTTAAACCATAGAAATTTCAGTCCCATTTCTGAGGGGCCTGACCTTGGATAGTGATATCTATGCCAGGTTCTCTCTTACCACAATAACCACATTGAGACCAGCCCAGTCACTTGGACATTTAGATGCTAAAATACTGAACCACCCGGTTTATTGTTAACTGAACAATAGATACAGAAACATTAACGGGATAATTAAATATATATACGCTTGATAAGCCATGCATTTTATTGTTATTTTTATCGCTTCAAACAAAGAGCGAAGTGTTTGATAATTAAAAGCAAGTTGGCCTTTCTCGAATCAGATATTTAAAATAAATTTATACTGTCATACTAATTTAACCCATTTTTTTTAGAAAAATGCTATCTTACGGGCTGTGTCTGTTGGAAACCTTCTACCAGAAGCGTTTCTTTGGAGTTTACTAATACAATTGACGGGAGCTTTGAGAGCTATACACGCCAATGGACTTGCTTGCAGGTAATTTTATGGTGATCGACTCTTTAAGTTGACATTATAACTAATTTTGAATCTTTCATATTAGAGTTTGCCTTTATTACTACTGAGATGATGCAATTTCCTGGGTCCATACTGTTTTCAAGGAATTAATGTTATTATAAGTATTATGACACAAATCAAATCAGAATATTTAACACAAGGTAGAAACTCTACATAGATAAAAAGCCATAAAATACAAACTTAATAAACTCAAAAAAGCACAACCTCAAATCCTATCTAATCTAGCCCGTTTAAAATAAACGTTCTGGAAAATATTTGAGTAAAATTGGAAAATTTTGCTTGGCTAGATAAAATTTATCCTAAATTTCTCAAGTTATTCAAAGTGCAAAACAATTGGTTTTATCACTTAAATTAAATACTACAGACTGGCACTGAGCTATAAATTGCTAACTAATTCCATCCGAACAAACTGGTTTTAGTCTGAAGGAGGTGTTTCATCAGGTGCATACTCCCAACTACATTTATTGAGGTTGAATATGAACATAAGCAGACAATGGTTTACGCCGGGAATGTCTAGGGTCCAGGATGAGTAGAAATGACGAACTCAGATCATTGAACCGCTAGAGACCGGCGGTATTATTTTATTTACGTGATTCCAAATAGGGAATCACTTCAATAATTGCGTCATACAAACAAGAATAAACTAAATAACAAGTGTAAACTGTATTGGAATTGGTTAGACAGAATAAATATCTAGGTATAACACTTGATAATAAATTTAATTGGCAAGACTACATCGGTTTACTATGCAATCGTCTTAGACTTTGTTTGATAAAATTTGTCCATCTGAAACCGTACTTAAATGAGTCAATTTTACGTAATATCTATATATCCTTAGTTGAATCTATTATTTTGTATGGTATTATAATTTGGGGTCTTACTTATGAAACATATATACAGCGAATTTATATTCTACAAATTCGTATCTTAAAAATAATTATTCCAAAAAGTAAAAAAATATCAATGCAAGGCAACTACTCTAAATTGTTCACCCATTTCAAAGTTCTTCTGGTCAACTTTGCTATTATGAAATTGCAATCAACCACTTTTCAGATGAAACATGGAAAAATCTTGTCACTACTAGACAAATGTCAAATGAAAAATATATTGTCGAAAGATGTGTAAATACGTATGGGTATCGACAATTAAGATATGTAATACCCAGCCTATTTAATAATATACCCCTTTAAATTAGAAAACTTAAAAGGAAATCGGAAATAAAAATTAAATTAAAAGAATTTATGGAAAAAACCATATTAAAAATTATTTAGGTTTTAGTTAAATTAGGTTAATTTTGTTTATAATCACATAAGTTACGTCAACTTAATTTTTAAGTACTTTATATTATATTTTATGCATGTTAAGATAAATTGTTTTAGTTATGATTAAGAAACCGGCAGATAAGGCAATGTCTTAGCTGGTTCTATTTACATTGTAATTGTATATATTTGATTAATAAAAGTTGCTTCTGGCAACATTGAAAAAAAAAACGGAAGATTAGGATATAACAATGAATAAAATATAGATTAGGTACTGAAAAGTTGTCAGCGCATAATGTCGCTGGCGAATCACCCGTGCGCCGTTCCAATACCTGCGCAGATACCGACCAATCAGATGCGCCTAGCGGCGGTCGCACGTCGCTGGCCAAAACCACACTGCCAGCCACAGTCCAAATATGTAGCGCCGCCACAGGTTGTTACAATTGTTGTTCAACACTTGTTCATATGAACTTGTAATGGCATATAACACCGTGTGGAAATATGGTCTTCTAAGATTGATTGAAGCCATTTACAAGTAGCAAATTAGTGATCCTAATTGGAAACACACTCACCAACTATGTGAGTATTCATGAATAGATTTAGAAGCTATGTCTGTAGTCTTAAGCATCTTTAGGTTTAAATTCTAGATCCTTTATGTTCAATCTTTGACGAGTGATTTGCTTTCCACTGTATCTAGAATGTCCACACTCGGTGAGTATTTTAAAAAATTGAGCCCAAGCCAACTAATACCACCATAATATCCACACTTCGCCATAATTTTATTTTTACTTATTTTTCTCAAATTGAGCAATGCTCGGCTTGATGCAGTAATACATTTGATTTAATCTGTGTGCATCCAAATGGATTTAAAAAAATTTGATATATATATTTTTTTATTAACTATCCATATATTTCATGTGTTTAAACTATTTCATAATAATTATAATTGCAGAAAATAAATGTCAAACTATTCTCCATGCAACAGATTTAATCAAAACAAATTGTTTTCAAATGACTTGCGTTCCAAACATAAAAAAAACCTTAATTTTGGATGCTATAATGTAAAGTAAATCTTTAAAACTCAAGATCGTTTGTTTACTGGTTGACCATAAATTAAAAGCCATAAAATCATTTTGGCAACATAGATGTGCCGGCTGCTGAGCGAATTTCTCTCAGCCTAAAGTTTTTCTACTATATTTATGTTTGTATTTTCAAACTCAATTTTGCCTGTTTTAAGACAATCCATTTTTCTACTTTATTAGTTCTTAAGATTTATTTAGTTTTTGGGTCCAGTAAATTATACCTTTTTCTCTACTGGTGAATCTACCACCATGAAGTGTGTCAGCTTTTGTAAATATATTTTCGAAGCTCTCTGTTATATCCTACCCGTCGGATTGCCACTACCTTCTAAATTTAATCCATTAAGCCTGTCGATTTCCAATCTCGAGCCCTCCCAATGTCCTGCATCTTTGGTCCCAGGCCATTAATAATGGCTGCTGATGCCAATGGATTGACATTCTATTCTAGATTCACAGCGTTTTACTAAACTGAGGAGCTTCTGCGAACCACGTGGACAGCCGAGCCTGGTACAAGGCCTAGCTGTTGATAATGGAAAGGCTATATGCTCTAGAACTTGTGTTATAAATAGTTAAAACCAGTCCTGAGCAAAGATGCTACCTCTCACACGAGTGGACTAGATGACTAATAGTGTATTACCTGATCTCCGCTCTGCTGATTTGTTTGATTTATCCATGTCCAGGTAGCCACTGCGATTATTTACTCATTGCATTTTGATATCCATAAATTCCATCCCTTTTGGTCAGTCTAGTATTTGCTTTACTATTAAAAGGAATGTAACATTGTTGGTTAGGAGATATATGTATTTACCTTCCCTGATAGAATATTTATTTTGCTCTATCTATTACACCAGCCCTCTCCAATGGATGTTAACCTTTAGTTTATTTTTTGTAATAGTCACCGTGTAGATGTTAATGCCAGAACTATTGCCAGTTAATTTATGTTGTTAGGTATAAGCATCTGGCCTTTGCTGCTTCTTTGAGGATTCTCTTGAAGAGATAAAGCATTACTTCCATCAGTTATTGGAGCTATTAGGCCAATATGAATATTTGCATTCCTGCTATGTGAATAAGTCAAGAAGAGGAAGGCACAAAATAGTCTCCAGTGTTACTGCTTGAGTTTTGCTTATTTCACTTTGTAGATATAAAATACTCATAGTGTGGTTTTATAAAATATATTTTTTTTAATGCTGAAAAAAATATAAAATATCATAAATAAATATGTAATACCCATTGTATTTTTCAGAACTTTAGATCCTACTAAGGTAGTAGTTAGCGGCTGGCGAATTCGCATTTCATGGTGTGGTGTTTCTGAGAGTGCTAATGGCAATAGTAGTAGCAGCTCTCCAACATCTTTAGCAGACGTAGCGCAAGCGCAACAGGATGATTTGAGTGCCCTGGGTCAGCTAGCCCTTGCGCTCGCATGCAGATCCATGCATGCTCCCTCAAGAGACAACCTACAAACATCAATCGAACTTATATCTCGTTCTTACTCAGCTGATTTTAAGAACCTTGTTCTGTAAGTGTTTTTTATTCAGTTTAGTGTGTGTTGGACTGAAGAGTTATTTATTTTAAATAACTAACATTTGACCTCGAGTTTTACCCCAAGTTGACAGCAAAACACCTCGAGCGGTGTAGTACTCATGATGGGTCGCAATTCTTATTTTTTTAAATATTTTATAATGAAAATTATTTAAAAATAATATTGGCATATTTTGTATGACTTTGTATAGTAATAAAACCATATTCTAGAGTATTTTATAAGTTATTAAAAATGGTGTAGGTCAGTACTTCCCTAACTAGGTCAAGACTCGCGACCCACCAGTGGGTCGCGATCGAATATTGAGTTGACCCTTGTCACTTTATACATAAATTTTAAAAAATAGGAAGTGATAAATTTGATATTTTTTCATTCAGCTATTTATAATTCCTAAAAATTGAAATAAATTTAAGTTACGGAAAATATTCAGTATGTAAGATAAGCACTCGGAGTGTGTGGCGCTGGCCCTGTCTCCAAACGCTTTGGGATGGCTATACTAACAGCTCAGTCGAAGACAGCGCGGTAAACGAAACACATGTGAGCCCTCTTTTTTCTAAGACAGCTAAAAGGTGGGTCCCAAGATTGGAAATTTTTGTTAGATGGGTCGGAGCCCAGTTAACTTTGGGAACCGCTGGTGTAGGTTATCGAGATAGCATACATTGTTTTTTCTAAAATAAGCATTTTAGCATCATATTTTCAAATATGGTGTAGTTACACCATTTTTAAAAAAAAACATGGTGCAATCGGCGGTTGTTTTGCATAAAGGACTCGGACGCTAGTCAGGTTAATGTTAGATTGTTGATATAGATGAACCATTAATGATATCATTAAAAGAAAATAAAATTAAAATACATCCAATAAAATCACAAATTTAACTCTTATATCACACAAAATATAATTTTAGGTTTACCAACCAATTGACAACTCACAAATCAGATAACAAATTCTTTCCTTTTTTGTTCTAATTTGTCAATCTACTTATTTATGCTACGGAAAAAACTAGTGATTTTGTGCTCCATATAAAGTGTTTACAGCTTCATTGCTTTAGATAAAATTATTTTTAAATATGTGAATTTTATTGTAATTATTTATTTTAGATACCTTTTGTCGAGCTCATCTGGTCGCCGTTCTGTGACAGATTTAATGCCGATGATTGGAGCACGCTTTTACACTCAGGTATCGTACTATAGTAATTTTATATTCATATAGTATATAGGCGTAGTTAGCAGATATAGTATCCAGGTGGGCAATTTTGGCATTATCAGAATTGACTTTTGAGATACCTTTTAAGGAAGCAGTTTTTGGTTATGTCATTGTGATGTACTGTAATACTGGTTCTATTTCAGTACAAGTAAAAATTTAAATTGGGATAGAATCAGAAGATACAGCGATGTGTCAACTGAGTGAGATGAGATTTTGATTTTATATTTATTTATTCTAAAATATAAGCATCTACAAATTGTAAAAACCTTTTGATGAATATTATTTTTGGTTTATTCATTTCTTTTTAAATACTTTCATATATTAAAAAAATAAAACATAATTCATATATTGAAACATATAATTATAACACTTAATCAGTACATACATTTTATATGACAAATGAACTGTCAAATGTCCGTGATGCCATGTTGGCGACATCGGCACCTAATGCAGTACTTTAATTTAATTCTCTATAATTTTATTACAAAATTTGGATAAACCAAATAGTAGCTATTTAAATGGCCATTCTGACTGTATGAGAGAGAGTTTGCTACCATAGATAATATATTTTATAATAAGTGTCAAATTTGAAGATCGATTCTTCACTGCGATTTACGTATAACTTCGCGCCGTATCATGTTTCGCAGCGTGTGTAAATTTAATGAATCTTACTATTATTTCATCCAAATACTATGTAAAGCTGTTACTACTAGTATTTATAAGCAGTTAAGGTTTAAATAATGAATAAAATCATTTTTTGTAGGATTAAATGAAGCGGCCATAATTATATTTTTAAAAGTATATTTAAAAAGTTTATAGAATTATAAAACAGCCCTATATTTTAGAGTAGTCTATTAGCTATTCTAAATAGTCTAATATTTACTACATAGTTTTTCCAAAATCATAATTATAGCAGACTCTTTGCTTACTATAAAAATAGGCCGGCTAAGTGTCTGGTTTTCAAATATATTTATGTAATAATCTTCTGTACAAAAGAGAAAGCACTTTTATCAGGGTTCCTAGTTTTGAATAAAATGGTTCAACGTCGCCGACGATTGTGTCGCTAACAAAACGGGCGTGGCGGATTCGTCTTTACACTATGTAATCAATTATTCATTAAAGTCAAAACATTTTTTTACGATGCAAATGTTCTACCTTTTTAGCCCCTAAACTACCTTTTTAGCCCTGAAAATACCTTTTTAAACCCGCAAATGTACAACAAAGTTAAGCAATATTTTAGCAAGTTAAGTTCCATATTTACAGCAATGTAAAAATATTATTAATGAATGTATGATTTAGTTTGGGAGGAAATAAATGTTCCTTTTAGTAGAAAAATAATTTAAATATGATATATATATATATATATAGGTGTCGGTTTAAACCACCTATCGTTTATCTTTTCAGGCAATTTGCCGCTATTAGAATATGTATAAGTATTTTAGATTTTAGATGATCAAATAATTTTAGTACAATGTTTGTCATAAAAATCCACAAAATTAAAATTTGTACTTATTTAAATACATTTATTTTGTTTATTATAATCTGATAAATTCGAAGAAAAGTACGAAAAATAAAATTTAATTTTATATATTTAACATGGCCAATTAGTCACTCTGTTTCCGAATAGAGCATTTTAGTTTGCGTGAGAACACATAAAAACGCAGAATTACTGTTTTTTTTTACTACATAATTTAGTTCTTTATATTTCATCGCATCATAGATGAATCTTTTCTTCTAACATTAAGGACCTAATGCCTTGTAACTCATCTTCACGTTAAAACTGGCCAGTTTACAGTTAAATAAATCAATTGTATTTCGATGCATTCTGTGCTGCTTTTTCTCACGAGATAATAACTTATTGTATTAAAAAGTAATAATCGTTAAATATCTTAAATATTTTTTTTTATCAAATGAATAAATTATTAATGCAATAACGATAATTAATATACAGGTGAACTGTAGAACAAAAGTGATCAGTTTGAAGTATATAATGACCCCATAAAAGGATCTGCATGAGAAAAAGTTCACACTGTATATTTTTATACAGCCTTGCAAATGTATCATTGCATCTGCATGAAATTAAAATAATAATTCAATATCTTTCTAGTCTATTCTTTAACATAATATATTTTTAAATGTTTTTACATTTGTTCCTATTTATATATCTTTTTAGTTTGTGATTGGTAATAAATTGAGGTTTTAATTAACCAAAATCATTTGCAATGTTTTTAAGGTCGAAACACTTCAACGTCGTTCTGATACATTGGAAGATCAGCTATCGAGAGAGTTGGACAATGGACGTCTTTACAGGCTTTTAGTGAAATTAGCCACAATAAATGAAAGACCAGAGTAAGTTTGTCCTTAATAGGTTAACTGTCATCATATAACGGTAAACTTTGGCAAATGCTGATTTATTTTTGTCATTCAACCTTTATATTTTTCCAATATATTATAAATTATAATTTTTTAAGTTTTTTTTTTATATTTTACCATTTCAAGTGATGGTGCTACTGTAATAACAATGTGAAGCACATTGGAGCATGAAATTTAATAGACCGCTGTACGCCATTTAGTGGAGGCTGAGTTTTTCGCGACAAGCAGATAACGCCAAGTCGCAGAGCAGGCAATTAACTTATTTAGGCCAATACTTTGATTTTGCTTGGTGGTTTAGTATCATATCAATAATTATTACTATAAAATTGGTTTCTTTACAGAAAAACTTTTTAATCACGGTAACATTATGGTCTTTATATAGTTCAGTCCATGCTAGGTCAGCCTCTTTCACTTTGAATTCTTTCTTTTCGGACACCCTTTCTAGAAAGGCAAAACGGACGTTTGTTTACCATTAGTTTTCTAAGGAAAGACACTTGTAAAATCAACCGATTGATCAATGATTGAGTTATCAATCATATTTTGATGGTGTGTATTAGTAAAATTTACTTGAATAATATCTTTTCGTACAAATTTTATTGAAATTCAAGGATTTTAAAAAAGTTAAATAAAAAACAATTAAAAACTAATTATTTATGTTCAAATATTTTATGCTAGAGAAATATACTTCTTTTTTATTATTATTTTCTAGTTGTGGCTCATATTTATCCAGAAAATCATGTAAAAAATAATTAATAACTATTTAAATTAGTAAATGAATCAGGTCACGGTGTTATGACTTGAAGAAATAAAATTCCCATCGATACTTACTTATGTACTTACTTTCCGTGAACGCAATTATTTAAAGCAAGCAAGCCATAGATCAATAGATTCTATTGAAAATCGCCTAAGTAGACGTCCGCATACGTGCAATGGTGATCCATGAGTATTCCGGCAAATTAGTCAGTCCCCATTTGACCATACCTAATTATAAGTTATGATTTGTTAAGTTTTCGCTGGTAAGTTATTTTTTGCTGGTCCGAACCTTGTTAAGGCACAGTTTCTGTTGATAAAGTTTGGCCTGCTCTCTTAGAATTTTCAATTGTAAAAAAAAAGAACAATCTTCTTACATTTTATGGACCTTTAGGTAGAAATTTGGCAATAAATCGCTTTGAGATGTTTAGAATCATTACCTTGCTTTGTCTATTCTAACTCTAATTTTGGGCGTAGCAATATTTGAACAGGATAACATATGTTATTTGCGGTCTTTAGGACTCCAGTGATAGTCCATGCCGTAGCCAAGTCAACCCACTTTGTATGTTTGAAATTATACCATACGAGTATTACATGTTTATCCAGAGAACTATCAAAGAGGCTGATACTATTTGGCTGGGCTCATCGTGTGGTGCGAACAATTTTCATATGATATTATATCATCGCGTTAACCTTGTGTCAAGTAATAATGCTTGAATGATAATGTACTATCAATTTAAATAACTAAATATTGTTTTCGTCTTTACACACTGTTAAACCACTATAGAGCATGTAAACTTGTGTTTTTGATTGGTTTGACCAAGTTCTTCGTAATATGCAGCTGATATATAGATCATTTGAGGGTTTTCACTCGAAAGTCTCCTCGAATAGTTCTCCTCGTGCAGCTAACACACTGTCTTGAGTTTTGTGTTAGTTGTACAGCAATGCTATACAGGATAGGGACTGTTTTTTTTTGCTTTATTGTAAATGAGGATACAATATTTGTCTCTCTTCTTATTTTTAGAATTTATACATATATTTGTGACGCACAAGTTGGACATTTCATCGAACCAATCTTTGGATTTCAGACTAAGTGTTTTTTTTTCACCTCTGAGTTTATTCAATCCAACTGCTTTAATAATAATATACTTTTTATATATTTTTTTCTTGTTCATTTACTGTGAAAGGAATTTTTAAATATAATTTACAAAATTATATTCATATATAACCTACCTTAGAACAGGTAACTCTTACCTAGTTAGGACTTGTACTCATCGGCCAACTTGATTTCTCAATAAAAAAAAAAATTAATGGCTTCCTCTCTTTGTACGTCAAACATTTAAAAAAAAATACTGGGCGTTATATTTGTTGATAATTTTTACCTATTATTTATATGTTTGAGATTACTTTTGCAGCTTCAATTTTTGAAGTTATTCTTTGCGCCCCTTGTCCTCATTGGGATGGGATGTTGGTCGAGAAACCGCGTCATGCGTTAGATTTTAATTATATAGCAGCGCCGCGTTCGGACTTGCAACAGTATTATTGTGAATTCCGCAAGATGGCGCTAGCGTCATTGGCTTAGTTCAGTTTGCCAGTCAACAAAATTTGCAAATCGTTAGATTTAATAACAGGGCATGAAATTTTAACAGTGGCCCCGAAACTCAAATTAAAAGTTCAAATAAAATTATCTATATAAGAAATAATAAATTCAAACTTAACGTAAAAAGTGTTTCGCTTTTGATGCCAATTTTATTTTTATTTTTTCAAATATTTAAAATAGGCGTGTTTAAAAAGAGACATCGCTAGCTGTCAATGAAGAAAGGGAGAGAGATGGATGTTTGGAATGGGTGTATGTAGCTCCACGCGATTAACCAATATTTTCAAGTTACTATAAACGACAAAAAAAGCTCATAAAATATATTGGAAGTTATACTTCTTTGCGCCTGTTGTACTCATTGGGATGGGATGTTGGTCGAGAAACCGCGTCACGCGTTAGGAGTAAAATCCGTAGAGTGCCTTTTATACGTTTTTTCGTGTATTCGTATACTTTCGTATAATTTTTAAAAATTCATAAAAATTGTAATTCATAAAAATGTCTTATATTTCATTTATATTTATATCCTGTGTGTGTGTGTGTGAGTGTGTGCGAATGGCCAAAGAAGTATAACTTCCACCGTCTGGTCCGACGCAGACCCAATTTTTTTTGTCACATGTAAATGGTAGATATTTTAGAGTTATGCATAATTGGATAGAAGTTTTTTTATCATGTTAACCTAGGAATAATACTTATTGTGACACGTGGGAAAATTAGCCTTAAGATTTTATTGACCGCTTTGTGAAAAATATTCGTAGTAATCCATTCCTGCCTTAATGTTTCTTATTTAAAAAGCAATTTCAATTTTCATATGCCATTTAGTTTTTCGTAAATCCTGTCATCTCTCCTTCCATAGTGGCTGCCCTCTATTGTGTGATCCATAAATCATTTCCATATAGGATGAAAAATTTCATCTTTTTTAAGCTGCTTTAAAAAAAACAATATACATTTCATTTAAAAATAATAAATATATATCTAATGGTCATCTATCTCATGGACCTCATATGTAGTGTTTGTCATTTATTTTTTAAATATATAGCAGCATCACATTGATGGGTGTCTACAAATTAACCATAATTTAATACAGGTATGTGAATGACAAAGTTTTCAAGTTTCATCACATCTACTCAATATACATCTTTATTATTTCTTACAATGATAGTTAAATGAAAAACATCCATCCACATATACCCTCCCCAACTCCATTCATTAGTGTCAACCCTAATAAACAGAGCACAAAGAATATAGGACATCAACATCTCTATGGTATGTTGGCTACAATGAAGGAATGCTCTTGTCTGTCCCGTGTCATCCACATTTGCACTTCAGTCAATAACTGACAATGATCGACGGTATTCACAATCAAAATGTATTCAACCACTAAGACTTGGTAAGTTTGTTAATAATACCCAATGTTTATCTGTAATTTATTTCCTACAATATACATACTAATCAGAGCTGTCTTAGGTAGTCAATAAGGTATTTATTCATAAATAATATAAAATACTAAAAATTTATTTATATTACAATCGATGTAGCAGGAAACTGTTCAGTAGAGTGAACATTGCTACCATAAAGAATTTTCAAACCCAATTAGGGGATTTTTAATTGCTTCAAATTTAGATCTCTACATCTCCATATTCTTTGGATTAAAAAATCAAAACCTTTTTCTAATTAGCTACCTTATTTGATTATATGTTCTTACCATAAATTTAGACATTATATTATTGTTTATTAATAAAAACTTTTTAATAATTTAAATTTTATCCTTGTTTTTACTGTGTTGTTTTTTCAAATATTGATTGAATTCCATAACTAATGCATTTTTTTTATGAGGCCTTTAGATGATTATGTTTTTATTGAGGCCTTCTCGATGTCCTATATATTTTTCATAATGATTCATTACAATTTTAATCAACTTTTAGGTTGAATTTGGACAGCTCTTGGTCCGAAACAGGCGATAGATACATGCTGAAACTATTTAGAGATTATCTCTTCCACTCGGTGACGGCCGATGGCCGGCCTTGGCTTGACTATTCTCATCTATCTTACTGTCTCAACCAATTGGACAGTGGCACACAAAATAAGGTGATTACTTATTCATTTAGATTTATTACTTTTATATTTTAGAATAATATTCTGCGCGTAAATTAAAACTATTCGTAAGACAAATCAATCCTCCTGATTTGTAAATTAACTTCTACCGACATAACCTATTTATCAATCTCAGTGAGAAATGCAAGGAGAATGCACCTGCAAGATACAAAACACTTTGTTCTCGAGAACTCATACTTTTCAAACTATGTTATAGATTAAATAGTCACAATATCAAGTGAATCTAAGATTCATTTATAACTAAATGTTAAGATTACAAACTGCTATTTTATTTTGTAGGCATTCAGATTTAAATCATTCGTGTTACCATCAAATCAGCATTTAAAAAATCTCCAGGAGCTATCCTTGTTATCTGAATTTTTACTTGGTCTCAACAACCCTTGATTGGATTTTATCGAACTGCAGTTATTTAAAATGTATAAATATGTCGGCTGACTTGAACATTTGGCTTAATTTGATTCAACTTCTTATGATGCCTGCTTGTGATGTTTATCAAAACGCTCCACAACCATTTTTCACAAAATAAATTATCTACGCACCGTTTCAGTGTTCGGAAAGCAAGGTTATCGATAATAATAATGAAAGCTTTTTGAAAAAGTGCTGTTTCTAGATTGTCTATCATAAAGTGGTACCGGTATTTAAAAGCAACTGAACATTTCAGTCTGTAGCCATTAATATTGTGGAAAATGAATGCACAATGAATGGTCCTTGACCTCGAATAAATAACATTAACATTTATGTAAAGGAAAAAGAATGACTGACACCCTGTAGCTATCATATAATATCAACTACTCCTATATATTATTTAATAATAGTAAATTATTTAACCCGACAAACTTCCGCGATGTCTGCAGGCCTGGACCGTCCGTGACACCCTGAAGCGTAATGGGTGTTAGTGTATTTATTTAATTAATTTTTAATCCTGAAAATAAAGATTTTATTTTTTTCTAACGCCATAAATATTCATTAAATTTTATGCCCGATTTTAAAAAGACAAACAGGTTTTCGTATTGAAATGTCAAATAAAATGCCAAACGTCTTACAATAATACTAGTTTACTTTTTCGGTGCTTACTGTGAGGTTAGTATAAAATTGTGCCCTATTTTGAAAGGATTTTTATCTATTAAAAGCAAGTACAACCTATTATTTTTATTTTGATATTACGGAAACATAGTGAGGCTTTTACAATAGTTTTTTTGCTTCGGCTGAGACATAGTATTGAAATTGTTTAGCGTTTTGTTTTTGTATTTAACAGTAGCTGCCATTATGACAACAGTAGATAACACAGAAAGCTAATATATTTCTTGTCTTTTAATAGATTTGTATGTAAAAACATTTGGATAAAGTATTCCTTACAAAATTTAATTGCAAATCACATACTAAAATGATTTCTAAAGTTTATTCTAAAATATATATAATCCAATATGCTGATGTTGTAAATTCCAAAGATCAGTGGCCGTCGGTAGTTTGTTTATGCTTTTATGACGTAACACACAGGCATTTTTTTTTATTTAAAGTTTAGAAATTAGACTCTTTTTGAGAAATGACATGGTTTATCTAAATAAATAGAATATTTCATTTTTTATTACTTAATGAAAAAAATACTTTTATTTATTCATAAATAAATGTATTTTTTTCTAATGTACCTTCAATTTTTTTTATATTTTAAAAATTAAACTTAATTTTACAGAAAAAATATAAAGACGTAGAAAAATAACTTATAAAGCGTCATAAAAAAATATATATATTGTTTAATAATTATTTTAAAAAAAAAAATACAGCACAACTGACATTCTCTCCAAGATATGTTTTTTTTTATTTCTGTTCATGGTATCTAGCAACATAATTAAAAAGATAAAAACAGGTGTTAAGATTTATATTTTATTTATTGAGAACACAAATAAAATTTTGCATAATGTTAAACAAATGGAAATTTTTTGTTTTAAATTTTGCATGATTAGTAATTAAACATGTTCTAGAGAATTTTATAAGCTTTACAAAATATTACGGGTTATTAAGTTTTCTAAAATAAGCATTTTAGTAAGCGCCTATAATTAGGTCATTTTTTGAAAAGCACCCTGGACAGTTGGCTTAACTTTCGTAAGAGTGGGGTGAGGTTCATCGTGTTAACCAGAACCTAACGTCTTACAGCTAGGCCCTACAGGCGTCATTAACGACATTTTACCCCCAGACTACTCCAGCTTATACCTGACATTCTTTCAATTCCACCATAAATTTTCATAAATTTAAAGTAATATATTTTTCCTATTGATGACCGAATAAAAACTGGGAAAACAACAAAAATGTTTTTTGTTTATTATTTAGGCTTACTCCCACAATATTTGAAAATAGTCTTTTTAGGCAATGTCATTTGAATGCTAAACATTGATCTTTATAAAAAAATATATATTTTACATTGTGGTGTTCTAAATGTTCGAGTGATCTGGAAGTTTGTCATCTTCACCTCCTCTTAATCCGAATACTTTTATGCCACTTGACAACTTTACTTTATATGGCATTCACTCTGTAATACTCCATCTACAGTCATAAACTTTTAAAAAACAGATTATTTCAGTTCGATCAGAAATATGAAATTTGCACAAATACTTGATTTTAGGTTCCATGATTTTGTCTTAAAATAAAGCCTGTGTTTATATAGCAAGGTAACAATGGCAAAAGTAGTCTTTTAAGTAAGATGGATCAAAAGCTATCCCCACATATTTCTGCCACAGACTTCTAGTTTCTCTTACATATTGAAATAGCCACACTTGTCAAAGTATTATTTTATTTTAAAAAGTTATACTAAGACTAAAAAGGGTTTCCAGAGTTGATATTATTTCACCAGAAAATACACATTATGACCATGTGTGATGCCTGAAATATATCTTTTTATTCCATTTAGTTCCCTAGTAACACTTATTACCCGTATACGTTCTATGAAAGTGATGAATTAAAGATGCATTCCCTACTTGCAGGTGCAATTAGTATCAAGGGATGAACAGAGTATTCTGGTTGTGTCATACTCCGAATTGAAGCACTGCCTTGACCAGGCTTTTGATGAGGTCATGCAGGCAACAGTCATACCGCCTTCCTAGCAACCACTAACCCTGGATGGATTATTCATCATCTAAGTGACAATCATTCAAAAATTGAACTTTACCACTCATTTTTATTATATTACCTAACAGAGTGATTTAGAAAAATATTTTTTATTTTCGATCTACATGAATTTAAAAGTAAATTATATTTTTATCATTTGTTTTTTTTTTTTTTAATAAATTGTACGCATATAATATGAAATTCTATTCTATGAATTATTCTTGACATTCTATTTACTTAATGTATGTCTTGTTTTTCTCTTCTAAAAAAATCGTTTAAAATCTAATTATATTACAAATACATTATATTATAAACAAACTAATTTTGTAGAAATTATTAATGCCAATTTTTATTGGATAACTTCTTTTAGTATTTTTTTGGCCAGATATTTTGAAAAAGTAAAAATCTTGACAGGAATTTCGGAGATGAATGAATATATAATTTATATAAATATAATCATAAAAGTCATATTTTAGTCACATTTAGCTAAAGGTAGCATATTGGTGTTTAGCTATAAGTGAATCCTTCTTAAATTGGCTCCCTACATGCATATTATGTAAGGCTTCATGATCAATATTTATGACATTAATATCAACAAGTACACATTCACTATGTATGTAACATAAGTACCGAATGTTGATTTATTCTTACCTATTTTCGATAAAGTTCAGTGCTGACAGTATAAGAACAGTGGCGTCATCATATGTAATGATTATAGTATAAGTTAAAAATTTAGGCTAATTTATAAATTTTAAAATTAAATTCTAAATTTATTTTTGAGTCAACATCAAGACTAATGAAATGCCGCAAGAGGAACCTAATGTGTTAGTTTTCTATTAAAATATGTTTTCTAAAATTTATTTTGTGACAAAATATTATGTAGTTAGATATGGTTAATTTATCCAAGTGACATGTATTTTGTAAGTACCTACTCTAAAATTATCACTATCTCTAAATATCTCTAAATAATCTAAATGTTTTAGTTATAACTAAGAAAGAGTGACAATTAGCTTTAATACATTACTAAGTATTCCATTATTTAATTAATTTACATACTACTTTACCTATTCCAATGTTTAAATAATAAGGTATTGTTTTATTATTCATTTTGCATATTATGTTAAATAACATTTAGGTATTCGTATGCCGTTACGATTTGATTGCTCATTCCATTTTAATGGCTTAAAGTTTTATTGTATTGCACTGATATATATATTTAAATATTTATAAGTGATATTTTATGAAAGATCACCTTCTTCATTAAGCCATTTTCAAGAGTATGTATTGAAATGATGTAATTCAATGTTCAGTGAACATTAAGTAAAAACAAAAACATCACAAAAACAAAAGTTAAATCAAAGACTCTCAAACTCTTGTATTGTAATGATTTTTCAAAATTTAATTCAGATGGAAAAAACTGTGTCATTAGTGGTAATGTATTTTTAGGCCTAGAACATCTTAACAATTAAAGTAGTAGAATAAAAACATTTGAATTTAATATAAATAAACTTTTATTACTAAATAAACACTCACATTTGTATTATTATAAGTATATTTCGCGATGACATTTAAGTACAGTATTATTATCTGTTGATTTATGGTGGTTCAATTTACTACAATATTTGACACATATTAAACTGTGTATTTTGATTTATCAACATAAAATGTGAATACTAGTTTAGTATTCAAAAACATATCGACTACCTGCCTCAAAAAATAATTTATAAAATATTTTTTAAAGCAATTTGAAAAGCCAATTTTAATGCCAAGGTTTATTAAGCCAGCCAATTATTATTGTCAAAAATTATAACATAAATTTATAAAATAACTTTTGAATAAAAAATATTATATTATTTGTATTTGTTTTAGAGTTGTGTGTCTTATGGTAGTAGGGAAAGAGAAAGGGCATGAATGTACCTGTACATTTATACCTAAATATGCAAATTACCTTTAAAACATCACACTGTTTGTGAAAATGTTTCAGAATGTATCTCATTATAACAGTATTTACGCATAAATTGCAGCTTCTTTACAGGGAAAAGAAAAATATTACTTTACTTATATTATTATATATTTAAAATCCAGTTGCCTTCTTATTCTTGAATCTACATTTTGTTTAAGGGATACACATTTAATGCGAAAATACCGCTTTCTATTATGAAGATAATGCTCTTAACCAGACCTGCATCCGAGCCACTTTTACAAAAGATTCGCCCATTGCCCGGGGAGATTTTCGAAACATGGTGTAAATATGGATGCTTAGAAAATGCTTATTTTAGAAAAAGTAAGTTTTAATAACTTATGAAATTCTCTAGAATGTGGTTTTATACGGAACAGTACACTTTATGGTCCTTTTACATGGTACAAAATATTAAAAAAAAAGGGAAAGTTGCAAACATTTTTTTAATCCAAATTTTATTTTTCATACCCAGTAACTTTTCATAAAAAAATAAAGCAATGACACCTGTTTTATATTTGTTTTTAGATATCAAATAAAAATAATTATAAGTATTTTATATTTGTTACCTGATAAGAAAATAATAAAAAAAACAGATCTCAGCCACTTTTGCCGTGATAATTATATTTAAATAATTATATGAGAACTATCAAATTATATTTTATTGGTCGCTTAATAAATTATTTTTCTACTTATGTTTTGTTTTTTCACAAAAATTACATATAATTTTTAAAATACAAAAAATAATGAAAAAAAAAGAAAGTACCTATTTTGTAAATGTAATTTTTTCATAAAGTAATAAAAAAATGTAATAATATCTCCTATTTATTTCAATAAACAATTACAATTCTAAATAAAATCAGAAACATGTTTATAAACATTTATGTTTTAAAAAAATGGTCTGAGAATATTTTAAGTACAGCATAGATTTGCAAACAAATATTACAGGCCGCGGCTGAATTGCGACGTTTATCATATCAGCATATTGTAGTATATACATTTTAAAAACCTATGAAAATCACAATAAAATTTATTCTAAATACTTTATCCAAATGTTTTTACGAATAAATATATCAAAAGGTATGAAATATATTGAAGGTATTTGTCATTTGTCTTGGTAAAAGTAAAAACGGAAAATATTTAATTTTTTCAATACTGTAACTCGCCTACGCAAAAAAAAAATAGCTTGTACTCACTTATAATTGCTAAAAATCTGTCCAAAACACAGTACGAACTCACACACTGCAAGACATTTATCTTTATATTACTATCGGAAGACATTTATCATTCTTTTTAATATTATAAAAATGGCAATGTGCAGTTTTTCTTCTAATTCGATGTAGAATTTAATGGAGATTTTTATGGGGTTGGATGTCTCAAAATACCGATATTGACAGCACTAAACTCTATGCCACACCGGTGCGGTGCAGAAACCTGACTGTAAATTTGATTGTGCCATACGGGTGCAGCACGGATGCTAGACAAATTAAAACATCCAAATTTATAGTCCAAAATATTTTATATTAGCAGACATTTTGAAAAAATCTGGAATTTGAGGTAGTGTTTTTGAACATTGGTATTAATGTCCGAAAATCATATTCATAAATGCTCTATACATTATTTTTTGACTGACCGCTTATGTACAAATTGTTAAAATGTTATAGGTCCCTTATATTATGTAAGTTTAGTTTGTAGGTGACATGGAAAACTGCCTAGATATTATGTATTACTGAAATCAATTGTTACTTTATTGATGATTTTTATGCATGCGAACTGCATATTATATTATTCTAAAACGAACAAACCATAAAAATATTTTAGCTTTTATTTTATTTTTGTTTTATTTTTCCTAGTCTTATCTAAATTATCTTGTGCGTAATTTTACATGTGTAACCAGTTTTGCAGTAACATGTAAGTACACACTTACTGATATAATATGTAATAATCTACTGTAAAATATTTTACGTATGTTTTAATGTGGAAACAATAAATAACCAACTGAAATAACGTATGACAATTATTGTAAACTATCAGGTAGTACGAGGTGTGATCAAAAAGTAAGGTGACTTTTCAAATTTAGCGGGCTACGTCCGTTCCATTATCGATTTTTTTTTTGTTGTGTTGGTACACTTGTTTTTAACATCTGTGAAAAGTTTCAAGGGTATAGCATTTTTTGTTTGTTTGTGAGAGGCATTAAGGTTAGAAGTGTTTTGCGTGCTCGGTGATTTTCTACTGTCGAAAAACATGGATCAAAGAGTTTGCAAAAAATTTTGTGTCTAAAATGGAATCAAGTGTTCAAACTCTTGAAATGTTGACAGTGGCATACAGTGTAAAAAAATGTTTACAGTATAAACTCTTCAAAGAAGGCCGAGATGGACATAAAGACCGCATTGCTGGATGAGCTGAAGGCTATACCAAAAAGTGCTTATCAGAAGTGCTTTGAGGATTGGAAATAGCGTTGGCACAAGTGTATTGTATCTGAGGGGGGTTACTTTGAAGGGGACAAAATAAATATTGATGAATGAATAAATATTTATTGATAAAAATAAAAAGTCACCTTACTTTTTCATCACACCTCATATGTACTATGTCAGTTGTCTGGTTTCTAAAATTGATTATGAAAAGTATTTTTAACTTTTGTCATTTTTTGTTATTTTTTTTTTTATTATTAACTTTTCAGTAAAAAAAAAAATAATGTAAATAAATATTATAGTTATTATTATGTCATGTTCTCTAATTATTCTTATTCTCTAATTATTTCTCCGTATATTGCAGCTAGTTCTCCACAGTGCAATTTTCCATTAGTAATGGGCATATTAACAGGTGCGGCATGGTTTGTGATGCTGTGCACTGCCATTTGATTATTGTAAAAGAGGTTATCTTAAATTAGGTGAGCTGACGACTGCAAAATCGTCACTTGGCATTATTTTTGATATCTTTAATAAGTCAAGTTTAAAAGGGAAGACTTTGTTTACCTGCCTATTTATTTTTTTTATACAAACAAACATAAAACAGTATGTTGAGGAAGAGCTTAGCTGCCATAGAAATTACTGACCAAGGTCGGACCCATCATGATGGGGTGGAAGGGGGGGAACAATATAAGAAAAGCTAAAGGATTTGTGATCAATTGGCATGGGTGCAAGTAATATTTATCGTAAACATATCAAAATCAGGAACCATATTATGGTAGATCTTAATGAGAAACGTTAATTGTTTGAAAAGCTACTTTTAATGGGTGTAAATTCATGCCAAAATTAAAAAGTAACAAATCGTTTAACGCTCAGCTCAGTGATTCTGATGAAACAACTGTATTTAACAATCTCATTATAAAGAAGTCATTTTAAGGCCTTTTTCTGGACCTCTTGGAATAGACATAAATAACATTATCAATGATTGAGTTATATTGTATCAATTGACCAATTCAAGGGTTATTAATCTTCTATAAATTATAAATTATTCAAAATGGTTTTTAAATCCTTACATGAACTTTAATATACTTTTTTTTTCAATAAGTTTCAAGGTTTCGATCGAATCCATTAAATTAGTTTGTAAGATTTAATTTTAGGAAAACAATAAAATTTTGGATCATAGCTAATATTTTTGTTTGATTATAAATACAGAAATTTCATTTTGTATACCATGTTATAACATGTTATTTCCGGCAATAGGAAAGGCATCATATTTAAATAGGTAATTTGCATTATGCAAATTACACTATTTTTAAATATTCAAAAAATCCATTGAAATACCTAGGAATATAGTTGTTTAAAATCACCACCAAGGAAAATGAAGTTTTGACAAGTGACAATGAAGTGAAGAATATAAGTATAATTTTAGCTCTTTTTTTACATCACTATTTTTTTTTAAATTTTCTAATTTCCTAAATATTAAACAATCGTGCCAGCACAACTTTAGTTTGCCTTTCTCCATATACGTATTTCTAATGCTAATTGCCTCGTCGAGTATTTATGAGAAAAAGACTTTGAATTCTTCACGTGCGAAATACTCCATAAATATTTTAAAATTAAGCATTTGAAATACCGTGAACACCTTACATGATTCAAAGAGCCGTGCAACATCCCTTGGACTTTATTTTCACTTTGTTGGGTACGATTACTTTTAGTATTCAAAATAGATAGGATTAGATAGGTTTTTTACCCTCTGCTATAAACTATCAACCCATAACTATAACTGACAATGAATTCCACCAGTGCTTAATAAACTGTTAAAAAGGTATTAAAATTTAAATGGTGCTTAAGTTGGTGGAAACATACAAGTAGTTACGAGTACATACGAGGTCAACGTGCGATCACCATTGGAATGCACTATTAATCATGGACTTAGGTATTTAGAGGTGTCAACCTCTGTGGAGTCATAATTCAACTGGCTGAATCAGACATGGAAATGCTTTTATGTAGACAATTTAGGGAGTGGCTTTTTAATGTTAAATTTATAAGGGGAATATGTTTCGAGCGGATATGAATTAATTTAGTTTTTGAGGCAATAAGCATTAGCTGTTTTTGGGACCATCGTTGGAAGCTATTGAAATCTTTTTGAAGTTTATCAAGGCATTCCTCTACGGTCGATCTCGTTACTACAAGCGCAGTATCATCCGCGTATTGGAAACAATGGCAGAATTTTATGACACTTACAAGATCATAAGAATAGACATTGAAAGCTGTCGGTCCAATCTTTTACCCCTGAGGAACACCAGATTCGCTTAATACGAGGTCACTAAACAGTTATTGATTTTTACGGTCATAAATCTGTCACTTAGATAATCAATAAACCCACTCGTTTAGTTTACCTCTAATACCTAGATTACATAAAGTCTGGGTTATTTTAGTAAAAGATAGAGCGTCGAAAGCCTTTTTAAAATCAATTAATAATAAAAGATCTTTTTTTCTTTCGTTAAGGCTGCTTTTAACGATTTTGGAAAAAACGTTTTGTAATTTTGTGGAACTTTTTCCGTTAATAAAGCCATATTGATTCATAAATAGAATATTATATTTTTTAAAGTAATCAGTTACTTGATTAATAAAATTTGCGATTATTTTATTTATGCAAGGAATAATGGCAATCGGGCGATAATTACGAACGGATAATTGATACGGCTTATCAAACATGTGCCGTTATTGATTAATCATGAAAAACAGAATCAGTGTATTTGAAGAAACCTTTTTTAAATTTGCATCTGTATGCATTTAACTAAGCTATAGTATTATTTTATCGATTCTTAATAAAGTTAATAAGGTAATTGCGTGTATAGTTTTGATACATGCATGGAAAAATACATGTTTTGTTGCATGGAAAACAGACTTTTTGGTTCTTAACTTTTGGAAAAGTAGGTGTTTAACTTGTTAATTACAAATAAGAGATTCGCGGCTTTTGTGTGTCCAGGTGCAGTCCTCTTAGGTACAAATTGTGATCTTCGAGATATTTAATTTATTTATTCTACCACAAATGTGATGACATGTTTTAAAGATTTTGTTGATGGCTTTAATACTAAATTCTTTGTTAGCGTTCGTTTCCTTTTGTTTAAAAAGCTATTCAAATTTATTTTTTTTATTTACAATTTCATTTTATACTTACACATTTAAAGCACGTAGGTACACAAAAATAAGCTAATTTGGTAAGAGCAACATATAAAATATACTTCAGGTTCAGGTCATCATTCATTTTAGTTGATAAGTAATGATTAATTTAAGTTCATTTTTTTAAATAGTCTGGAAAACAACTATCAATTAGGATGTTTTTTCAAATTCTTACTTCAGGTAAGGTAAACTCTGGTTACACTGGATTGGGAAAAAACCAAAGCTTCTGGCAATTTTATTATTGATTCAGCGTAGGTAGGTAGCCATTGTTTCGTTGAATTGCGACATCTCGTATTATCTATGGTTAGCATCACGGATAGCCAGCCATTTCTGTGTTGCATACAGCGTTTCTAAGATTAAAAATTTACCTTAGGTACCTATATTTGAGACGTCCGAACATAAAACGAAGCATAAAACTAAGGCTTTACTTTGAGTAAATTATATATTTGTTATATGTACTGCCATACATTGAAACCGTACCGTACCGTAAATTAAATCAATAAAAGATTCGAATAACTTACCAGTATTTTTATATAGTGATGTTTTTACACTTTCCTGACTATTATTTACTAACGTGATTTTCGACAATTCTTAGATTATTTTAAAAATTTTAGATTTATAGTATCCATATTGTTACTTTAGAAGTTTTACAAGAATTTTTGCTTTCTTAAACCGACAGAAGGTATTTTTTCAATTTCCTGACGAGAAATTGTAGGCTTTTTTTCATTTCAATTTTGGTGGCTAATTATTATGATGAGTTATTCAAACCCCAAAATTTTTCAGAATACAATTTTCCCAAAATTGATTTAAACAAATGTGTATAAATAAACATATGTTTATTTCATAACTAAATTATTTTTTTTACAAAATCGTTTTCCATAAACACTTCCTTACTTTTTTAGCATTTCGTGACATTTCTTCAATGAATTTCCTAACAAAACAATTTTATTTACTTAATGTTTGATTTTACTGATAATTTAGTGACGAAAACCTTTTTTGTAAATGACGCAAAAAAAACTCTTCGATAAATTGTCTTTTTTTATTATTATGTGTTTTTTATATTTTTGGTGAGGTTGCTGAGAATAGTTTCTGAGCAAAGTCATGCACGACACACAGAATGCAAACATTGCTAAAAGAATATATTTCTGGGCCACTAATTCAGTGGCAGGTTTTTAAAAACACTTACATTTATCTAAAAACACACAAAAGGAGGCTAGTAAAAGCTTTTCCTAGCGGCAAACGTTCAGTATAGTAGTGACTAAACATAAATAAAATTGTTAAAAATAAAAAAAAGTCAAAATCGTCTTTTATCGTCAAAATCGTGTTTAAAAATAACACGCGGTGGCACAGCTAATAGGCAATTCCTTAATTGTCTATGGTGCTTCTGCCTTTGTCGAACGAATTATTAAGATTGTCATTTGTTGTGTTGTCGTTCGTTACTGTTGGTTCATTCCAGCTTTCTCATTTGTTAGGTGGCGATAGTAATTGTGGCGAGGTTTTGTGGACTAATGGCAGGTAAATTGCGTTTATCTAAAACCATTGTTTTGAGTAACTTTTAAAATTTCATGACGTTTATAAGGTTACGCGAATAAAAAAAACAAACTTTCCTCTCCTTGCCACGCCTTCCTAAACCACGCCCTAACCTATTTCAATTGTTACTTTTGTGCGTGTATTTAGTTTTTTTTTATTTGTGAAAATATAGGGTCCTTATAATAGAAAAAATGCCAATAACTGTACTTGGTTCTTTTCTGTCAGCTCTCACATAGATAAATAATAAAACATCTTCGGATACCGTGACTAGTTCGTAATTATTGGGTAGGTTTGTATTTCAAAGTAGTAAACAACACAGTTTGTATTGTTGACCTTAGTAACCTTATTTGAATAAATTGCGATTCAAATCAATTAATTAACGTATTATTTGTGAATGATTCATCTGAGCGCATCTGTGGATGAATTTTAGCCACGTTACGAGTTTGTTTCGTTTTATGACTTTATAATGCGGGAGCTTTAAAAAAAGTTTTCTGCCAGCTTGTTTTGGTGGATATTCTTTCTAAAGAAATCATCTTTTGTAATCATGGTTGAGGGTGTGGCTCTGGATTGACCAAGCTTTGGTCAAACTTTTTAGTTTTTACTAGCTTATCTAGGTGAAGATCTATACAACTGACATAATTTTGCATTTGTTACACTTAGTTTTAATCAATTCATCAATCATTGTATAACGGTTGTAGAAATATTACTTCTATTGTTTTTAAGTTATGTATTGATATAAAAAATATCACTATGGCAAAATGGGAATTTTAGGTTAATTTCTTAACAATTCCTTTTGTATTGAGCTTTCCAAGAAAGTGGCAGGAAAATTTAAGTGTATGTTATCTCCACTTAATATATCTTTTATCTTATTGATTTTTTACAATTAATTTGTTTCTTCTGTAGTGAATTAGGTGTGTTGCCATGACTACCATCGAAGAACGGGAAGAGTATTTGAAAAATCCTTTTTTGAAACACCTTTACGGAGACTTCACCCCTTTCTACACAACAATTGCTATTTGCACAGTGATCGGAGCAGCTCTTCTTATATTGAATATAATTTGCTGTTGCTGTTCAAAGCATTCAGAATACTGGCAAGATCGGCACACAGGTAAGTAAATGAAGATTAAATTCTCTATTTCTCACATTCTGGTAAAATAGCATACAATATTTGGAATTCATAATGTGTTGGATTTTCATAGGGTATATGATTGAGTAACGTTTACCATGGTTTTAAATAAAAACTAGCTGTCACATCATGGCTTTGCATGGGTATTTTTTTTTAATTTTAAAAATTCAAATAGTCTTTTATCCCTCTTTTCTTATAAGTGCATGCTTTGCTTTTTCCATGGCATTTGGGTTACTCTCAATTTATTTGTTAGGTTTTCAGTGACAAACCATACCAAAATTTTATTTATTGATTTTTAAAGTACACAAACGTCAAAAGTTATTTTATAACCTACTGCCTAATCCAAATTCACTCGTCTCTTGATATTTTTAGTTTGACAATTTTCAAAGTGAGAAGTTAAATCCTGTACTACTTAGGACCACTTATATCAACTGCATTTTGTACAAATGAGTCTTGTATGAAATAGAATTGCTAATTGACTGCTGCTGCTGCCTCTAATTGCCGGGTGCACCAATTGCCAAAGTATGAAATTTCAAGGCAATCAGTGTATCTGTTTATTGTTGAGAAACCCCCTCAAAACACATTCATGTAACATTTCAAAAATTAGGCCCTATAAATCGTTCAAAAAACTTTTCGTAATTATTACCAGGAACTCTCAATACGAATCCACTTCCAAAAATTAAGGTTTTGGTATCGATTCATTCATTGACCAAAATACATTTTTTTTGACCTGACAAAACATTCCTTTTTATGTAAATAGGCAATTCAAGTATAAATGTCATTTTTGTATTTTTTAGAGATACTAAGTTATAATACATAGTTATCAATCCCATTTTGTTGTCAAATATTAAAAATAAATGTAAAATTTAAATTTTCCAGGAAATCGTTGGTTAGTTTCAATCTGGTCGGCAACACCTCATAAACAACCTCCTCTTGATTATACTGAGCTGGAGAACGCCTACATCCCCACGGCGGTACCGGTATTTGTGCCTCCTCAGGAATATTTGGAATTACAAAAACGGGAGAGTGACATTTAAACCACGATTTATATTGAGTAACTACTGCCATAAAATGGCTTTCATTATTTTGTATCCCGCTGTTGCCATGTTGGCTCTCTTTATAGTTGGAGTCATTATGATTATTTTGAGGTTTGGACCAAGATTATGCAATTTGCGACATGTGACTCTCACTGACCAATATGATTGGGAAGATGAGGCTTATGAACAAAAAGTGTCTTTTGCGTGAATTTGCAAAATGAAATCTAAGTATGCATTGCCTTTGTATGTCTTTTTATTTTATCTTTAAATTACTTTTATTACTTTCCCTTAGTCGTTGATGTTAAATTGATGATTAAAAATGAGGGGTAACGTAGAAGGAAAATATCTTAGCAATAATCTCATGCATATGAAAATGATTAATATAGAAAATAACTTATAATAATAATATAGGAAATACCTTTTTCAATAGATATTATGTTTTGCTGCAGTAAAATACATTTTAATAATGTATCAATTAATATTTTAAGTTATTTTTGAATCTCAATTTATAAAAATTAATGATAACTTTAGGGATTAACGATGTTTATAAGGTTTACTTACTTTTTTAATGTAGAGACTCATGTCTTTATTTTGCGACCTTTATTTACCTGATACATTTTTCAAAATTATCTGATTTTATTGCATCCTTTTTTATTCTTGATGTGTTTTATATTGAAGTTCAATGACATTTGACAATGGAATTTTCACGATTTTTTACTCTACAATATAATGATTTCTGATAATTATCTTATTTACTCATCTAGTATTTTATAAATCAGATAATGTTTATTTCGTAATAATTGTTCAATCATTTTTACTAATTATGCGAATATTAAAATTTTATTTACAAGTAGTCAAACATTTACTTATTGTCTTTTCATTGTTTGTTTGAGAAATCGCATGAAAATGCAATTGTGTTCTAATTTCAGGTAATCAACCCACTGTCATCGTATTTTTCAAAAATTTCCACATACTTTTTATATTTTTGTTCGATAGCTGAGTTCCATTAAAAAAAAAATTTATTAAAGAAATTAAAGGAGATTTAATTATTAGGACAAAAAAAAATATTCATAAAATAATTTTAAAACATAAGTCTTACAAAGAGGATTGGGGTAAAAACTATGGTCATTATTTTTTTTTATGGTCATAAAACTTCTATTACTTAATTAAATTATGTATTCTATTCACTGACACAAGATTTATAAGTTTATGAAATGTGACTCTAAGAGTCTAAGGTGTACAATAAGTGTCTTTATTTTATCATACATATATGTTGCCATGGTCAGTTCCCCATTCACACTTTATATTTACATTTAAAAATGCTAACATTAAAGATAAAAAAACTTCTCACATAATTGTAAAGTATCTTTTGACAGCTGAGGGATCCTTTACGTTTATTTATTTATAGCGCACATAAAAGTGTATATTACATTATAATTACTAAACTATCCCTATATTAACCAACTTCTGTCTGCTTGTCTGTCTATTTCCCAATTTTAATGCTATCTTTCTTAAAAATGTATAGCTCTGTAAATCCCGCATATTAACCCATAAAATTCAAAGAACTCACTCGTCCACTATAAAATCCATAGTGCAGGCATGAGTCGTTACAAATCAGGTATCTGATTAACCATAAAATTCTTTTTTTTTTTTTTTAGCTCTTGCAATTTAAAAAAATAAACTGCTTTTACCATTTTTTTCCTGTTGGCCACACAATTTTTCACTATTTTGACAAGTTTTAGAGTATTCAGTAATAATTATGATAAGTTTAAATTTTGAGGCACTCATTAGCTCATGATTCCAAACGTCAAGTCAATGAATCTTACTTTTATGTTGGCAGAAATTATCAAATGAAGTGGTGAATGCTTTCTCGGTCTGGCGCATATATGCATCGCCATTCACATGCGATGTTTGCGACACCGGCCGGGTCAATAGGCCGACAGGAGTTAAAGGCTTTGCATGTTGCTTTGTTATCCTAGGATGATTTAAAGAACATCAAGTGGTCACAGACCATCATCTTATTTTCGTATATCTGTGAGGTCATTTAATCATGTCAAAAAAGAAATTAAAAAAAATATTACACTAGTTTCTACGACTTAAATAAACCACTAAACCTACCTCAATGGAACTTGGAATATTCTCTTGAGCGTCATAGCAGGCTTTAGTACCTACACGTATGAACGTCTTTCCGATACATTTTATATATATAGTAAAATTGTATAATGTATTGTTTAAATACCGTATTTAGATGATTTTTACATCAAAATAGGTAAACACTGTTAGCTTACCTAATATAAAAGTTTGACAGTACTGACATTTGGAAAATTCGAATGCTTTTTAATATTATAAGGATTGAATTTTTTTTCAAATAAATTATATAGCTAGAATGTTCAAAGCAAAATTAATATTGAACGCACAGATAGTTGCATCGCTTGAGGTAATGCACGCTGGTTTAATTACAGGCCTGTATTTTATGAATTCACTCCCACCTATCTATCTGTGCGATATGCAATACGGTCAAACTTTCAATAAAGTAGTAAGAAAATGATTTAAAAAAGAAAAAATAATTATGGAAAAAAGTGAAAATGTAACGAATATGACGTATAATGAATGAGAAGTGAATGGTTTAATGGAAATTTACAAGAATAACTTACGTTCAAAGTAGTTTATATGAAAATTAATGCACATTACGTGCAAATCGTTTTTTCTGTATACTCTATATAATCTTTTATACTCTTATTATAATTCTAACAAATGCACTGCATATTTATTTACATATTGAAATATTTAGGAGCTAACTCTGGTCTTACTGTTAGTTTTAGTAGGCGTGGCAAAATAAATATTTAACAACTCGCAGCCTATGTTTAAAACTAATTAGTATTAATTATTGTGTACTAATTTTATTTTATTAAGTGACATATTTGTGTGACCAGCAACATTTATTTATATTTTTGTAAATGTCTTCATTAGAAGGGTGAATTTGACCAATAAGTTTTTGTAATGTAAAATTATTAAGAAAAAATCCGTCCATTTTATGTATTCCTTTACCTACTGCATTTAAATGCAATAAATTTTACACTTTAACATTTGTTTTAATATAAAAAATGTATTAGTCCTCCCTTAACACATTCCGCTCCCTATGTAAAACGTGCAGACCACATAATGGCACCATTCCGCGAAGGTCGTTCACTGAAAGAAATATTGCACGTGGAGCCGCCACTCGTTTTTTTCATTTCTTATTATTGGCAAATAGTATGTACAAAACTATGAAAATGTTTTTTTAGTTTAACCCATTGAGTTGATTTAGTTGATTTCGCACCAAAAGGGCTTGAAACGGATTAATTAACATTGGCACTACAAAACGAAAAAGTACAGTTCTCAGGGTTGATCAAAATGATGCAGGTTGAATTTAGATGGGTTGTTCTTGATCGAGTTTGGTTCTATTCATGTTTTATATATAAATGGCTGTCCACACTGACAGCGTCCGCTCAAATATTTATCTAGAAATAACCCTTTTATTTAAGTCATTAGAAAAATAATGAAATAAGCTAGCGGATAATTGCAGATTGTTATGCAAAGTCCTGAAGGTGCTGACTTTAACCTTTTAACCACCAGCCCAGGTATAAAATACTGTACCACGCTACTGCCGCAGTTGACGAAGATGAAATGTACTCCCGGCGCCACTGCGCCGATTCATTTTTATTATGTCGCCGTTACTTTATATTTAACATTTAAAATTATAAAGGAATTCCATAATCGGTTTAACTATATACCTACTACATATTTAATCTTAAAATAAAACATTACCATATTACAAAATATTTCATAAAATACAATATTCATAGATAGTGAATTTATTATCTGGTTTGGTAATAATAGAATAACAACTACGTTCCGAAAATCTTTTACTGTATTGGAATTTAGATAATCTATTATTCGATTAGGGTTGTAATCTCTCCGCTATGTGATCACGGAACTACCATACCAATATTAATTACGTTTCGCTTTATCACCGAAATGAAAATGATTTATTCTGAAACCGTTTGACTGTGTATTTTTTCCTACCTACGATATTAATTAGACAGGAATGTGTCTGATGCACGATTTCTCTTTTATTATTGTCGCTAAGGGCTTGGTTTTACTTACCTATTGTTGTTGTCAGCGAGTACATATCCCATAATGCATAATCGAAATATTACAAAAATAATATCAATGCTCGTTATTCATATTTATTCTGAATATCGACGCATGGCTCCAGACCCCAAAATGGCCGACAATGGCATGTAAACAGGTCGCTGGCGGTGAAAACACCGCTAAATTGTTGCTTAGCCGAGGTGTGAACCGAAGTTTGCAAATTACGTGTTAGTTTGATGATAGCCTACAGATTGTAGTACAGTTCTGTAGAACTGTTATCTATGAACAAATTTCTCCATTATTGAAGTACAAAATCTATTGATACGTCGCCGAAATTTGACATGTAACTGTAAATGGTTTGGCATGTAAACGTGACGGCAGCAGTCCACACCATTATAATTTCGGAGCTTCAGTCGCACGCCGACGCTAGCGCTGCCGTATGTTATAATTTTAAGCTAGCGCTGGCATGTTAACATGCCCGTCGCGGTGAAAAGGTTAAAGAATGAGCGTATCTACAAATAAAAAACATATAAATTAACTATTATTTTTATATCTGGAGAAACCCAGAGTAATTTTATAAATAAAAATAATAATATAACATTATGTTTGGGACTCATACATTTAATCACAAAATGGTAATTTTACATGCTGTAAGCAGCTTTGTAGATAAAAAATAAAACCTTACCTTGTCCATAAACTATGTGTTACAGAACTTTTACAAAGTAAAAGTATTGCTAAATATTAAATTAAGGATACCTATGAAAAATTATTTTTTTAAAATTTTATATTTTGGAATTGTGTATACTCAAAAAAAGTGCATTATAATTAATATATTTTTAAAAAGTTTGAATAACTTTTTTATCAAAAACTATAACATCATTAACAAAATAGAATATTGCAGAAAAAAATTTATTCATCAATTAAAAATCCCTTGTACAAGTACAAGTCGCAACATAAAAAATCTCAATGATCACAATAACTTCTATTTTGGTTGGTATTATTTAATTTGATTATAACATGAAAATTTATCATTAAAAATTTAAAATATTTCACATTTAATAAATTACTAAGCTTTAAATTAATTTAAGCTTTTAATTACTTGCTTTAAATTAAATAATATACTAAATTACGTGTAATATACTATTATTATGTGTTTTATTACACATGTGAAGTTTTACACAAATTTGATTGTTATCATTATCATTAACAATGAGTTTTCAGAAAATTTATTTACGGTTAGAAGTTTAAATTTATGTTACGTTATGTTATGTTTTTAATTTATTTATGGTCAAAATTTATATATGCTTAGAAGTTAATTTCAAAGTTATAACCTCTATATATTAGTAAAATAAATTCAGTATTAATAACCCAACATTCACAATTTTACACATTAACAGCATATATAACATTTGTTAATCACAATGAAATTAAAACTTTTTTTTATGTGTAAGAATGTTAGTTTAAATTATTTGCTTCCTGGACTATTTGTGAATGTAGTATTTAATATCCTACAAATAACAATTTTTAGCACCCTTCCCCAAGCAAAAACAAAAATATTGATTAATAGAAAAAACATCACCACAGGTTACTCCATAGCTACCCCACCATCCCAGTAAAATTAGTTTCAAATGATAATAGAAAAAAAATAGTATAAATGTAAGTTTCGTAATTGCAACTCCATCGTGACATTAAAAACAATATGGTGGTATCTTTCATTATCGTAAATGATTTTGGGCAATACTTTAGTTATAAAAACAATTGCAATAATCAAAAAACAATGTCAAAAGTTTACATTGTTTACAATTGAATTTTTTAGGTCAATTTTGATTCAAACAACACAACATTCAAAACTACAAATTAAAATAACACATTTGGTGAATGCAATGCTCACTCTGATATAATGTGTAATTTTTGTGTCTTCTTTGTAATTCCCTGTAAAACTATAAATTAGATGGTTATAATAATGGGTATTTTTAAAAGTAATTCAAATATGGATAGCAACATTTAATATTTCATTGTTTTTTTTTAAAAACATATTAATATTTTCATTAAATTGTAGATTCTGACAAAATATTGCTTCATTTATATGCGCCTCTCAGCTAGCAATATATTTATTTAGGCACAGAAAGCTTGCAACGCCTTAAACAAAAATACTTTGGTCATTCAAGCTAAATTAAAATTACACAAGCTTCTAAAGCGTGAAATGAATTGGAATGAATAAAAAAGTATATTAATCCGTGATCTGTGTTAAAAGAGCACATCCTCTTAATATCCAATAATCTGCACTTTGGCTTGTGCGAAGTAAAATTGATAATACAAAGTTGGTGCTGTGTCCGGTGGTTGATAGCACACCAGCTCTTTCAGATGTTTTGTACAATGGTGATTCGTATCTTGGGTCTGGCTTTGGTAGTAATAAAACGGGTTTTAACCACATCACTGGTGCTGGTGGATTCATTTCACCTATAATAATAAAGTAGTAATTTTATAATGGTTAGCTCAAGCTTAAAACTAAAACGTCAAAACTACAAACTACATGGACTAATTTCAACCCATGTGGTTTCAACCCATCACAAGTTGAAACCACAAACAAGCACGAGTAGTCTAGGGGATGCCTGTAGGACATCCCCTACCAGGTCTGTTACATAATTTACTAATTAACATCTGATTAAATAATTTACTACTACTAAACAATGTTTAGAAGCAGTTGATATTAAATGAAAGTTACAGGTGTCATAGCCATTCTTGTTTATACTTTTTTATGATTTGGATGTTTTTGGGAACATTGTTTGGGTTTGAGCAGTAATATAAAAGTGAGATAAGTTAGGGCCGTAAGGCATATAATGCCTGGGTGGCTGATACGAGGTACTGAATAAACTCTCACCTCGCAATGATCTCTACTTGCGTACACATAGGTAGAAAGGGACTTCTAAATTTTGTGGAGAAATTGAATTTGTACCTGGTTTTTCATCGACAAGGCTCATAGACCTAAAATCCCAGCAACCGGCATCGATAAACAACCCATGAATATTGATTCCATCTTCAGGTTTTCTTAGTTCACCGTATATATTACGTTTCTGTATGGGTTTAAAATAATATTTATATCAATTATAATAACCATTAGGTTTAAAAAAAATATTGTCAATATTTATTCTTATGACTTTTACACCGGATATGCCAATTATCGAGCTCTTAACAAAACTATCCGTTAAGAGATCTGGAGAGACTGAACGCCTAGCTGGTCCATAGAACCATTGGAGAAAATGCAAACATGGGATTCTTACGATCTAAAATGCCCCAGGAAAGAGAGCAGATCCGCAAGATAAAGAATGAATATAGACAAGTCGTTACCGAGAATGCTGAAATTGTGACCACTGTCCAGAACTTCTACCGCAAGCTGTACAGTGTGTCAGTTTCGAAACCTGATGATATGGGGGATAAGAAGAGACAACACACCCTAAGTTTCAGCTCAGAAGATATTCCGGAGGTGGAAGAAAATGAGTTGCAGGCGGCACTAAAAACGATGAAAAACAGGAAAGCTGTCCCCGGAGAAGACAGAGTCTCGAGTGAGATGCTAAAGATGGGAGGGAAGTCACTAGAGAAAGCACTGCTCGTCCTCTTGAACAAATACCTGTAGGAGCAATGGATTCCATCATCGTGGAGGAATGCTGAGGTCATCCTAGTGTTCAAAAAAGGAGGCAGCGCGAACGTACAACACTACTCTCCTATAAGTTTGTTATATTTTCGATAAGTTTTTAAAAAGAATACTTATGGACTACCTGATGAAAAACTTTACTTTTATCAGCCGGTTAAGCAAGCAGGGTGTACAAGAGGATACTGCACCAAAGACAACCTCCAAGTTATACTTTTATTGTTGGAAAAAGCCACAGAGTTCAATATATCTCTCCATCTGTGCTTTGTTGATTATCAGAAGGCATTCGAATCTGTCGAGACTTTTGGCAATACTAGTAGCAACGGATAAGCCGAGAATTGAGGTTCACTATTCTATGACCAAGAACTATTTGTAAAAAAGAAGATTTACACTATTCATTACTGTTTCATTAGAGTTTTTATCAGTTTTCTATTATTTTTCAGGAGATATGAAGCTATGTATATCTTTACTAACTCGAGCATAGGTCTGAATATAGAAACAGAAAATGTTAAAGTTGGTTGTAATTACGGTTGACATAGTATTGTCCTAAAATAATGTTATATGTAATCCAGAAATGTAGCCGACTACTTAAAAGTAAAATTAACTTCACTCACTTTAGGGTTATTATCCTGGTTGTAAACGTAAATATCTTCTTGCAATAAAACCTTATTTATTGGCTCAAAATCAAAAATCAATTTGTCAATCGGTACTCCATATTTTCGGGCAAAAGATTGTAAAGTTCCAGTAAGTAGTCCTTGAGGAAAAAAGAATCCTGAAATCCAAATACTTTCCGAAGATCCGTCTTGCATCCAATGCTAAAAGTAATTTAATAATTTTAATTTAATTTAATTAAAATAATGTGTTTTTTTTAGTTGTATTATTATTTTGCAATTGATTTTTTTAATAAACAAACTAAAAAAGAGCTTTAAAATACATTAGGTAGCAGCAGTTTCAAAGATACTTGCCGTATATTGGAGCGGAGAAATGCAAACTTCAAATAAATAATTCTTTTTATAAAATTTTAATAAAAAGTGTGCGAAAAAAATTAACATGCAAATTCCCATTTTTAAGCCTAACTTTTTTATTATTTTGTATTTTAAAATCCCAACTCTGTCACAACCTAGTATTTTTCAGGTAGATTTGATTAAAACTTTAAAATTCTAAAATCGGTGGTTAAATCAATGAGATCATCATCAATAAGAAATCATCACAAACATTTCACTATTGAGTCGATCCATGGGAGCTAAGTTTAGCTCCGATAATTAAATTCTTCAAGATATTTATTGAGAATTTTAAATAACACTTGTTTAATGTACATTATGAAATAAATAAGGTGTGTAAATAAATAAATAAAAATAGATAAAATATTTTTTTTTCGCAGAGATATTATTTAATATTACCTTTCCTGGTTCTGCACATTACGATTTATATATTTAGCTTAGCCTGACTGATGTCTGAGCCACTATTAAGTCGTATTTCTTGTACTTGAGAATTAATTTTCCAGTATCTATTACTGATTAATGTTTGATTGGTGATATACATCAATCTCTTGAACGAACGGTAGTGATTTTATATACATAATACATCATTTTATTTAGGATGTATTTACTCAATTACCTTTCGTTTCAGTCCTATACAAAAACCAGTTGTGACCTTCCAGCGTAAATGCAAATAATGAAAAAAATAGTTTAATCAGTTGTACCTCGACATAATCAATTCTCAGTACGAGGTCACGAACCCAACTGCTCAAAGACTTTAGCGAGTTGTACGCCTTGGCGGTCCACATTTTTGGTACTTTGTTAACCAGAAATTGTTTATACACTTCCTCCAATGCTTCTGACATGACAACAATGCCCTAAAACAAACCAATAAGTAACTTGAATAAAATTAATTAAAAAATACACAGTACTCTAATCATATACTGAACAATATCAGGCATATAAAGTGCAGAAAGAAAATGAACTCTTGACTCAACTCAAGATCTTCCGAGAATGGAAAGCTCATTAAAAGAGTGCATTAAAGTTTATCGTGATACTTATGTTGTCCTAAGTTCATTAAAATATGAACAGAATAGTGAATAAAGTGCACTGTTTTCTTATTCAAAATATCAGAATATTTATTATAATAGTTTGTTTTACTTTCCCGTTTAAACATAAACTGGATGCCAATTTATTCATGAGAACATAAACAACATCAAAGTCATGCAATATTTGCTTGAGACTAGAGGACAGAAATAAGTTTCAGAATGTTGTCTCTTATGACCATTCTGCATTATTTCATACCCAGAGTTGAAATGAATCTGCCAGAGTAGTTCAAAGTACGCTTGAAGAAATGATATTTGCATTAGATCTTAAAGAGGTGGTCAAGTTGTTTGGCCAGGCGACCTCACAAGCCTACCTCAATCACATAAAAAGTGCTATTTTTCTTGATGATTAAAGAGAGCTCATAATATTTATTTAATTTTGTTAAGTGTTCTCGGGGGTTATTGTTTTACCACGGGACGGTTATATCCACTATAAAGGCGGTTTTGAGTGACTTGTAGAACAATAAAATATAGGGGCCTATTCTAGACGGCTGAGGGCTGTAAGGAAGATAAAGATATAACCAGTTACGAGTGTCCATTTTGAGGATCTAAACATAAGATTTATAATAATTTCAAAATTGTGAGCAGGTAAAATTAGGAAACAATTTGTGACTACCTGTTAAAGTGAATATATTACAGTCTAAAATGAAACTATAACTAAATATATAATAACAATAAAATATATTTACCTTAATAGCTTTTTGCATTGTTGTTAAGGACACATGAATTAAATCAAGCAGTCTATTAAACCTATCGATTTCTTGCAACAGTACTGTGGTAAGTGAATTCATTCTACCTAGGTAGTCTTTCTGAAATAATATGACTTATTATTTGTAATCATTTGATTATATACTACGAGTGGCTTTTCTTTATAAAAATGGTCTGGTGTCACAGTGCTTGCTTCTTACAGGTCACAAGTGCGATTCCCAGACCTGCTGCTATTAAAAATTGAGTAGCTAATGACTCACAAACTCATTCCCTCTCAAAACAAACTCCCTCAAACACACTCATACCAAAAAGACCACAAACTCATTCATACAATTATAGCTTTTTAACCAAAACAAAAAAAGAAACATTATAAATTTTATGTTTTTTTGTGTTTTTAGGAGAATTCCTAAGTAGGCTTTAGGAAAGATATTAGCTATTAGTCAGTAAGTGAGGCGGCTTGAACTTAACATAGATACTATTTATAAAAATTAATTTATATAAAGTAAATTAACTTATTTTTTCAATTGATTTATTATTGTTTTACTTAATTGAAACTGTTTATTAATTTAGTTATTATTATAATTAATGGTAATAAAGTATTCAGGTATTATCCATATTATTAATAGTATTTCCTAAAGCAATGATTTTAATCAAAAATATACAGAAAGGCTCCTTTATCTAGAAAAAAGGAATGGAATCCCTAATAACATATAATATTATATACAGGCTGTATCCAAGTTCACTGATGACCTTTTAGGAGGTTGATGTATATCAACAATCAAACATTATTCAGCAAAAAATTATTGGTTTTTTTTCCTAATTATGAGGAAAACGAATTTAAAATTTAATAGAAATCGTTTTAATGTTTGAGAACGCGGGAGGTGGGGCTGCGGGGCTTAAGAAGTACTCCAAAGAAAAACAAAGTTTTTTAAATATATAATGATTTTAGTATGATTTTTTTCATGAGACCGGTTTAGTTGTCGATATAGGTTAATCTCCTAAAGGTACATCGGTGAATTTAAATACATCCTTTTATATCTAGGGCTTCAAGCAGAAAGGGTGTAACAGGAGGTTTTTTTTTTAGCAAAATTCACTTTTTTGTTCGTTTATACTTACTCCTGACAGGTTACTAAACAACATGCTGAATGTTAGAAAATAATTTATTTTGTACGTTTTGTAATTCCGAAAGGGCATAATTGCAGTCTTTTTTTATGGTATTCCCATGCCACTTACACATTCAGCTGTAAATAGATTTTGTTTTAGATGTGTATTTTATAAATTTCATACCATTTTAATTTCAAAACATAATTTTTTGCAACGTAAATTAATTGTTTGTTTAGAATAATTTATTATTTACATAAAAATAAAAAAATAAACGATTAGAAAATATGCCATCAACTTCAAATGGATCTACAATAACTACTTTAAAAGTCTTTCAACTTTAATTCTTAATGTTCCGTGCTTTTATGAAAGCGCTATGAAAATTTTACTATGACTTATATAATCACTTGGATTTTCGGCAAGGTTTTAGGTTATAAGTAATGCAATAAAGTTGTAAAACTACTTATTAGGAGAAAAATATCCTGACTCTATTTTTGTTGAAGAGGCGTGAAAAAGGCCAATGAACGCAAAATGGATTGACCTTGCTGTATTTGAATACTTTCAAAACAATATAATAACAAAAAAGAAATATGTAACCAACATCTTACATGCAGAAATCTTTATAACATTAAATCAATGTTAGCCCGTACTTCTTAAAATCTTCTTAAAACTAAATAAGAAATTCAACCAAATTCAACAACCATGTCAGCAGCATTTGAAATACTTAATTAATACTAATTAATTATTGCTTATTTCTCTTCACATTATGTCAATATTATCAATATTATTTATGTTTATTCAATTTTACTATCATGAGTAAATTTAAGTGTAAAGTATACTTTCACCATTTAAATTCAATGTAATATTTATTACTTATAACTAAATAATTAAATAAAAACTGTTTTTTATTTCCACAAGTACCATTAAAAAAACTACCTGTAAAAGCAAAGGGTTGATAGTATCCAAGTTTAATTTACGGGCTATGACCTTTTGCACTTCCATTGAGAGCCTTGTAGCAACCTCATCAGCTGTTTCTGCGCCACTACTTGCCTGTGCACCAGGCTCACCTTGTACCAACGTTACCAACATAGATGTTGTCTCTTTAATCTATAAATAATTAGGTCGATTTAAGTATTTTGGATAAATTCCTAAAAAGCTTTATTATTATTATTCTATAAATACATCTATTTAAAAATCATTCTGAATTACAATTCTCCAATTATATTTAATACTATAATTTGATAAGTGGTTCTGCTACAGTTTTAGATTATTAACAGAGAAAGCATTTTAAGCATATTTTTTTGAGAAAAAAGTAGTTTAGTATATATATATAATTGTATAATTGTGTTGTAAAGTTATTTGACTTATATTTGATGATTGTTTTTTAATAGCAGCAAATCGCCTGAAAAGATAAATTACACAATCTTTGACAATATTGAAAAATTTTAAATAATTTTAAATTTTTTTGATAAAGTGCTGGATAGCAAAATAACTATAAAGGTACTAAATAGGTCTTGTACTGAGGTAGTAGGATGTCGGTTTAAACCCAGCGCTGAGTTTTATAAAAATGGATTTTTAACTCTCTTTAGTGTAAAATATTGACAAATATTATGTGACCATCTAATTAGATGAAATAAGGAAAGGATGATATTTTAACAAAAAATATATTACGCTATCTAGCACTTTATCAAAAAATTAAAAATTATTAAAAATTTTTTAATATTGACAAAGATTGTATCATTTATCTTTTCAGGCGATTTGCCGCTATTAAAAACAATCATCAAATATATATATATATATAATTGTATAATTGAGTTGTAAAGATATTTAACTTATAGTTGATGATTGTTTATATAATCTAGATAGTTACATAATCTTTGACAATATTGAAAAATTTAGAGAAGTTTATTAATTTTTGATAAAGCGTAGGATAGCAAAATAATTATAAAATTACTAAAGAGGCGCTTGTACTTGAGATAGTGCAGTGTTAGTTTGAAACCAGGGCTGAGTTTTATAAAAATACATTAACTGTAACATGTCCTATTTAGTATAAAATATTGACAAATATTATGTCACTATCTAATTAGATGAAATAACAGGATCTGTGTGACAAATTTTAATACTGATAAGGTACAGAAAAAAAATTGCTCAAAGAACTTCACCAAGTCAAATCGAACATGTTTACTGAAATCTTTAGTTATCATCGTGTTTTTGGATAGCTCAAAGAATTAGTGAATAATGGAGAAAATTGAAATGCAATACTGTATTAAAAATGTGATGATCGCATTATTTGGATACCTTCAAAATAAAAAAAAAATATTTAATTGCATATTAATAAATATTTTTAAACATATATTTCGTGCCAGACTTTATAGATTAAGTGATGGTCCAGAGCGTGGTTGAAGGAACACATCCCCGCCAGGTATCTCATATAATATGGACAGAGTGAAAAGTTTATATATACAATGGTAATATTTAAACTTCCAACCTGACACCATATTTCACCATATCAGGTTGAATATTATTATTCCACGAAGCTCTACGATGCTAAGTCTCAGCTTCGACCAATTTCGATAAGATAAGTAAGGTATAATGCTCATAAAAAATATATAAATATTGAAATTGAGTTTGTTCACTGACCTGATATGCTATGTTAGCATTATCATGCATCCCAAAAATATCAGGTTCTTCCACAAGTGGGAATTCATCAATGAAATCACGGTATTCTGCTATATTTTGAATTGCCGGACAATAGTATATACCTGAATCTGAAAATTGGTATTGTGGTACCAAAACCTTTGGTGAGAAGAAACTTTTCAGAATAGTGGTAAGACATCTTTGATCCCACATATCTGTTACACGACCGCCATATGTTATTTCACCTGAAAAAAATGTTCTAATGAATGTTTCTGCAAGTTGCAACAGCATTTTTGTTGAATTTGAAGTTGACTAGCTTTATTTTGTAAATACAAGCTTGACATACAAGTATAATTAATACACATAATATACAGAATAAAAAATACATAATGGCCACTAGTAAAAGTAACCTACCGTACAGTAGTATTTGTTATCTCTTTCATCAAAAAAAAAAGTAAAAGAGGCGTTTTCGTTCTCAAAAAGAAATTTTCAGATTTGACAGCAATTTCCTTAGACATATTGAGTTATTCGATAAAAAAAACAAATATCTTACTCGTAATATATTCCAAAGCAGCCCAGGGAATTTTCCCTTCCGCACAGAACATTTTTAAATTGAGAAGTGCACATTCACGGTCACTATTATTAAATTCATACGTTATATTCCATCCGAGTGGTCCAAACTTTTTTCGTTCTTGAATGATTCCATGAAACATACATATCCCAAAAACCATTGTACGCCAATCTTGTTCAAGTTCTGGAAGTTTCGAAGAAAGAATAACTAACAGCATACACAGAATTCACATATTTTTTTTAGTTATTTTATTTACAAATACGAAATACAATAAAACAAACAAGCGGTATTATTGTAAAAGACAAGCGGTAATCATGCTGATTGCACCTGTAGTTAATACCTGTGGCCTGGTAGCCAAGTGCTGAAAAAAAAAATATACTGCAATTAAAATTAATGTACTAAATCCTTCAGGAAATATCCAGTATTTCCTTACATTACCCACCAAAATAATTATTACATAATTTAATTTAATTTTCATTATGAAAAACCCTTCACCTGCTCCTATATTACGTACCCTCTAATCCTTCATGAAGCGCCTGACATTGGTCAGAGATTTCCATGGTAGTTATATATGCATGGCACAGGATCATAGACCTATTTTAATATGTGATATGGATACAATATTTATTCTGATGACAATGTTTACACTAAGGTTGATTAGTAGGAAACGGAAGATCAAATTAAAGCCTTCACTAAAAAACTTGTACATTATTTTAGCTTAAGGCGTTGGACACATTTATAAGCTAAAAATAGCTTGTTAGGTATATAACTTTAATATATTTATTTTACTCAATCACTGTGCTTGAGGAGCAGGTTCGAAAAAAGTGCCATTAGAACTAAAATAACTAACTAGTATGGATTGCTCCCATCAATGTTTGAGGAAGAATAAGACTATGTGATCCAGTTAAACAGCAGTCGAAGGATTTAATGCTTCCCCATACATACCATTTTTAGTCTATCTGCTTATGCTGTATCCATGAATAATATACTATTCAAATTATTTACTATATAGTTAGTATAGGTCCAGAACGAATACTTAGGCGCGAAAAATATTATTTTATATAGGTCAGTATATTTTGCAAGTTGTTATAGCACGTTGTAGGGTTTTTCTTCATGAGAGTTAGTTTATGAAATAAAAATAATAATAATAAATTGCTATGCTTACCGTGTTCATCAAAAAATTCATCTTCAATCTCTTGAAAAGCTCTTTTAAGATTAGCTTTCAGACCCTTAGGTGGTTCATTGGTTATTTTGAGCGAGTTTTGTAGAACAGATATAGGAAATTGGGGAGTTGGCATTGAACTAAGAAACAGGCGAAAGTCTTGATGAGGTGGAACAACATCAATGATGAGAGTTTGAATTATGCGTTCCATTGGTAACATCCACGATGCAGCAAGATGACAATTCTGTAGAAAGATATACCAATAAAATGAAATTGACGTAACTAAATGTTTATAAATTTATTTATTAAAATTGAAGGAACTGATCTATTATCTCTTTTAATAAAAAAACTCATTCTGTAAAAATCTAGTTTTTTTTAATAATATTACGTAAAATAACACTCATAACTAACGTGCTTAATACTTTACCCTCATGCTCAACAGTTAAACGCCGAGGTACACAATGCATCCTACATGTAAATTTTCAGTATCCGTAAAGTACTTAAGATGCAAAGTACTTAAGTACAGAGTACTTTGAGTATGGATTTAGTTAAAACACAGGTGTGACTGTGATAAACAGACAAGGAATTCCTAATTTAGCATCTTTGTGGCAGCGGAGTTAATAAAACTCAGAAATGATAACTGGATAGCTGCTGAAATGTTCTTACCAATTCAATTCATCGATTATATTTTGAGTCGGCTTTTGAGCTAGTTTTGGCCGACACTGCAAAATTTTAAATACTTATTTCATAACAACTTTTCACTTATTAAATCTAGTTAAATATTTTGGATAGTACTTAGAACTATATGACAGTTAAAATGATGGCAAATTAATTACAATCCGTTTCGTGTTTTTAAACAAATCACATTTTTCTGTAAATCATTTTTTCTAGGACTATAATGTTGTTTGTTGTGGATCTTCGATCTATTAGACAAAAAAAAGAAACTTTGGAGTAGATAACAAAAAATCAAGTTATTTGTAATATTTTCTTCCTCTATTTTACATATTAAAATTTAAAAGAGTGTATGCCACTTGCTTGGTCTTTGATCACCTAGGTTTTGTGTTTTAGTATTTCACAGCTTTCACCTTATTCATATTTTTATGATTTTTTTAGTTCTAAGACCATTCCTTCAGAATATTGGAAATTTTCAACAGAAAGAATGTCCTTTTCCATTCTTTTTCCTACTTACTGTCAGAGAATGGAATATTTTTAACTGCACCGTCTTTAAACCATCTTGAACCCACCCTAGCTGAGATGAAAAACATTTGGCAAAAAGATAATCTTATTATTCCACCAGCCAACCAGCAGAATATCTCCAAAGTATAAATAAATAAAAGGTGGAGTATTATCACCAAGAATATTCCAGTTTATGGTACAGTAAGCTAAAAAACAAAATCAACCTGTAAAAAGACCCATTCTCCAGAAGCTTTAGCTCTAGCGATTAATTTCTCTGCCACAGGACCTTGGCCTTGTCCCAAAGATATCGATAAGATTTTATCCCTAAAACCCATTTCACCAGCAAATTTTTGAAATGCATTAAACGGATCTGAGCCAGTGCTCAGGACAAAAATTAATGGAGTTGTGTTTGATGTACCAGCAAACCTGAAAAATAACAAAACATTAAAATTTATTTATTAGGCTAATTAAAGATAGTTAAATTTAAATTTACCTAAAGTAAAACTAAGCTAAAGTATTCGATATTAAATGTTATATGCAAAGGTGTTATAATTTAATGTTAAAAGTTTTTTATTGCAGAGCTTCTCTTGCAAATTTCTTCTTAATAAAAATGATCTTACTTTCTCAAACAATTTCGTTATTAAAATTGAATAATTGAAATACTGTCTATGACATAGAATTATAATTGCTGGGGTAAATATTTTTTTACTTGTATGTGAACAGTACAACAACATGAAATGACATGGTTTGACATTAAACTTTTGTCAAGGATAAAAGAAAGGAACACAGATTTAGAAAAAATAGCAAACAATAATTTATTAATTATAATATTAAACATTACCTTCGATTTATAAACCTGTACAAAACACACGTACACACATTGAAACAATAAAAAAATTGGGTCTGCGTCGGACCAGACGCTGGAAGTTATACTTCTTTGGCCATTCGCACACACCCACTCACACACACACACACACACAGGATAAATAAATGAAATATAAAACATTTTTCTCCTTTATTCAATATATTTCTTTTCAATATATTATTAGTCACTACATTATTATACTATACACCTATACATCATGATTATCAATAATTTCTTCTATAATCATTCTTTCATCTTGGTTATTTTCTGGCTGTTCATTAGAAATCATACTGTATTCCAAGAAAGACACAATCGGTTTATGATAACTAAAGTAACTAACAAATATTCTAGATTCAAACTTCTCAAGATATCTACTAAATACAGCATCGATGGATCCCCGGCTGGGATTTTTTTTTTTCAAAAATTATACTAAAGTATACGAATATACGAAAAAACGTATATAAAGGCACTGTACGGATTTTACTCCTAAAGCGTGACGCGGTTTCTCGACCAACATCCCATTCCAATGAGTAAGTACAACGGCCGTAAAGAAGTATAACTTCAAAAAATGTACAGCTTATATTAGAGATTAGGAAAAATACAGGCCTGTATTAAATAAACGTGCTTCAGCAAATTTTCGCATTTAATTTTTATTACATATTATCTGGTTGTTATCTGGTTTATTACATATTATCTATAGCTATAAAAATATTATGAAATATTCAAAATTAATGGTTAGTTATGTTTGTAAATGTTAATTGTTAACATTGTATGTTTATTTAGTAGCATGTACCAATATAAATTAAATATTAATCTATAATTTATTGTGATAACACTTTATTATTGATAAAAATATATAATAATATAAATTTTTAAAATTAAATAACTGACAACAACAAAAATATGTTTTATTCGCGGAGTCCGACTGCGGTTGCAGTTTTGGCAACTGCATGGTTATTAATCCTATCTTCTGTCATTAAATACTTAACTTGAAAACGGCTAGGTAATTCTGCACAAGGAAAGCCTAATCGCCAAATTAGAAAAGGATTTTACATTAACAGTAAGAATATTAATGCTAAGCTGCGCTATGGTTTTTGCATAATTTAAATGGCTGTAGAATGACATCCTTAATTCATTACCTTGCCCATTCAACAACCGCATCACAATTAGCGTTCAAAGCCCTTAGTCACCAGGCGATAACAGACAGCGTCTCATATTTTTAGGTTTCAAATAGGTTAGGGAACATAATAAGAGTTTTCTTGTAAGGTAAACCTCATATATTATGTTGCCCATAACCTATAAAACTCTTATTACGTTCACTAACCTATTTGAAACCTAGGTGAGGCCTGCCTGGTTGAAACTCAATTGAAGAACATGGTGATAATTCATTTCCGCCAAGACTGTCAGGTGACATAAGGGTGTGACTACAATGGATCAAGGATGGATGGATAAGGTTAAGTAGACACGTTACTGAAGTTAAAGGTTAACTGCTATCTCATATTTAAGGTTTCAAATAGGTTACAGGCAACATAATATCATAATTTATAGTAGATATTTCCAAAACAAATTCATTCAGTGCTATATCTCATCAGGCTTCATCTGCTGTATATATCAAAGTTTAGCAATCAGTAATATTTTTTAAAATTAGAGTAAAACATACAAATAGAGTTTCTGTAATTATTTGTTTCTTTTTAAGCATTTTAACTAATTTGCCCGATGACGCTTACGCAATGAAAATTTTTGGCAATTTATTATTTTTTTCTGTACTGTACTTTTTGGAATTAATAGTTGTTAGTTCTTACTGCATATGTAATTCTAGCCCCTAAATATATAAGATTAACTTTATTTTTATAATAAAAAATCTACAGTAAACAAAAATTGTTGGCCAACGTGCATATTAACATATTTTTATTATACAAATGAGATTATTGATATTAATAGGCCCCTGAAATATAGAGAATGACAAAAGTCACAAATGTCAACAGAAATAATCTAAATGGTGGAGATTCATTAAGTTTTCAATATGTATATAGTGTTAGTAAATAAGAAGTTAAGCAAGTGGTATGTAGAAAAGCACAGGGTTAACATTTACTCATTAATTATATAATGATTTCTTAACTAAAAAAAAGAATCACCTAGCATGCTTCTCATTAAACGCTCCATGATGTTTGGAGAAACATGAGTTTTGGGAGTATTACCATTGTTTGGGGAGTTAAATCCTTCAAAGGTTGAACTGAGTTCTTTTTCATCGGAGGTGAAGGTGGTGGTCATGATAAAGGAGGGCTGACTTCACTCCAATATATATGTAAGATCATGTAGTGGGTGCACTCAGGCTTGTGGATGACAATTTTCTTTAAATGCACAATATACCAAACCGCACACAGCAGCTTTGCTCGAGCAATATGTTGCGGAGGTGGATATCTAGGTAATATCTAAATCCGATCATCGACCATGATCAATCTGATCATGGAACGGTTTTGTGTATGTGTGGATGTTAAAAGTTAATAAATAGCAGGTTAAAGTTATTTCTTACACCGTGTGAAGATTAATAGTTGGGCTCTCAATAAAGGCCTGGCCAAGGCTGACTTTAACGTATTGAGTGACGGCAAAAACTAGTTTCTCTTCCTTTAAAGCCTTCACAAGCAACAATTTCTCAAAATTGTTTAGTTTTGCATTCCAATTAGTACTTGCCATTTCATTAACGTTTGGATTGAGGTGAATTCGCTGGAATTAAATAAAAAACATATAATATAATAAAGATTTGATTTTATTAATAAAATTAATAAGTAAACCCCAAATTGGAAGAACTTTTTCCAGATATTATGGTGAGGTTTATTATCCCTAACGGCCGTCACTAGCTGAGTAATGAAGAGATATTTGTATGGTACTAATAATAAAAAAATAATTGTAAAAAGGAGTTGATAGTCATAAATGATTATGGGAAAATGACGACAAGTGGCCAAAGATGAGCATGAGCATGAGTTGTAGTCGAGGTCATAAAAAAAAATTACTTACCCCTTAGAACTAAATATTCTATAGTTTTAAATCCAAATATTCTATAGTTTGTACCTACTCTCTAAATGATTTTATTATTAATATGTATTCAATAAAAATAATAAACAATACATAAAAATTACCTGAGAAAAGTCATCAATGGAAATATTTATGATTTTTAGGCAATCTGCAACTAGACCGCGAAACACAGGGTAGTCAGTTTCTAACACATGTGCTGCGAGCCAGTTATAGTCACTGACTGTGGGTAAATCTGGTTTCCTTTTGGTCTGTAAAATTTATTAAGAGAATTTAAAAAAACACAGCCTTTATTAATGTAATTATTTTTGAACTATTTTTTAACTTGAAACAAACAAACTTTTAACATTTCCAAATTATTTTTTTTAAATTCCCATAATCCCTTGTAATCCTATAGTCCCTTATAATTTTATTTCATATTTTGCTGTTTATTGTATTATATTTAATAACTTGAATAACATAAAATAATTATAAAGCAACTTAGTACTTAAGAACATCTTACGCTGAAATTAAAGACAGAATTTGCTCAGAGGCATTTTATTACTTTAGCGCCGTAATTATATAATAAAATTAAAGATTTAATGATTAAATGCAAATTAAAGTTATGATACAAAAAATATATTTCACTTAAAAAAAAACAAACTGAATCATTGATCATTGTTAATATCCATTGTCTATTGTGATATTAGGTTTATTGAATTTTGAAGTTCCATAAATTCCTACATAAATAAATTTTTACGGTTTTTGTCGTATCAGACTTATTTCCTATGACAGAAATCAGCTAGACTGCATTTAAAGTAAGTTTCATGATCACCTTCATTGGTTATAGCATTCTCACCATAATAAGTTCAACGCATTAACGTATTTTTCGTAATTTGTAATTTCGTAAACCCAACAATTTAAAATTAAAATTTAAATCATCAATTCCACTCGATAATTGACTGTCAATATGTGAAAAAAACATCATCAATTGAACCGAAAAAACCTTGAAAATAAATAACAAAAATATTCACTACTTCGCGGCTATTAACTGGATTTGCAATGATGATGGTGAAAGTGCCTACTGCACTAATAGATAGAAGATACGTTACATAACCAGTCTTACGGTGCGGTAGCGCATCGATGCGCGAAAGATGAAACAAGCAAATATTATACTGTTCAAGCCAATACATAGTACAGCTATGATGCAGCGCACACACACAGTCTTACTGCGCCTGAAGCGATAAAAGATGAACAGTGCAAATATTGTCTATATCTCTTTTCTCGCACCTCAGTTCAACTTCAAGTTCTTAGGGCAAAATTCCGAGTGATTCCAACTATATCTCAGGACGGGTGCTTCCTAGTTAAGTAGACTATATGAAATTATATGTATCATTTGTTAATTTTTAAACACAATACATTATAATTGCATTGTAGTTTTTGTTTTTACTTAGTACACTAAATTCCACTAATTTCCAAGAGGTTCACTCACAATACCCACAGGCAAATAATAAATGGCAGTTGTGTAATAAAGTTATGGCCTCATTAGTAATCATTACCCCTGCAATGATATAATGCTTTTTTTCCTCATTTTTCAATAGTCCTTTTTATATATTTGTGTTATCGCAAATACATTGATAATTTCTTTATTAATGTCACAGAAAATTATACTAGATTGGGAAAATATACACTGTTCAGTCAACTAAGATATCATCCAGAGGTGTATATTATGTATAGTCATCAGACTATACATAATACACATAGGAAAGCAGTGGCAATTATTAAATTCCATTTCTAAATACATTGATTTGTGTCTTCACTTATGAAGATAAATTTACAAATTGAGTTTGAGGGGAGAATTTGAAGAGAAACTGGAGAATTTACAATCTCTTAGAGTATGCAATAATGAGTATTTATTATGATTTAAGGAGAATATGGAGTAAAAAAGTAGTGAAGTAGTAAAAAAGTAAGACCCGTAGGAAAAGTAGTGAATACGTAGGGATTCAGTTTTAAAAATAATAAAAAAATAAATTTTAATAAAAGTGTCTGATAAAAATATATAAAAGAAGTTTCAAAAACAATGTTTTAAAAATATATCTTACAACTTTGGCTCCAACTGGTCCTCTCAGTAAAAAGCTGTATTGATGGTTTTCAATTATCTTAGCTTGCTTGAAAATCGCAGCATTTAGGAGAAAGCTATAAACCAATTTGTGTTTTTCAAACAGACCTCTAGATACACTAGTGTACACAGCTAAAGTTATTTCTCGGAAGAGAATTTCCAATCTCTGTTCGAGAACTGGATTTTTTTCACTGACATCAATTTCATTTGTAAATAGCTGTAAAAAAATAATTAACTGACAAATAACAGTAGTAAATATTGATAACTAAAGACTAAAATAATAAAAGATTAGTTATTTTATTACCAAAATTAAATTAATAGTTGCCTGTTTTGGGTCTAACTGAAGAAATTAAACATTTGTGATATAGCCATGAAGATCCAGTCCAGCTATGAACGCTTAACCTTTGTGCTTAATACTCTTTATTTTTTTTACGAATGTACAAACAGACACCTGTTAAATTTAACTAATGGTTTTAAAATTTGGTTCATTAGTTTATTTATTAAAATTTTACGTTATGTGAAAAAATATTTGTTAATTTGGTTTAATTTACGTACCACATTTATACTCTATATACTTATAAAAAGTTTTCAATTTACATACATTGCATTAGTAATAATACTATTATGTAAAATTAAAACATAAAATTAAAAAAGTTGTACATTAAATAATGTTCCAACGTCACCCTATAAATCTCAGTTTTTAATATTTTAATACAATAATATTTATTCCATAAATGTATATTATGTTTAATACGTATATTGCAATATTACCCTTCCTCAATTTCCCCGGTATTACTGGCAAACTTTTCCTTACCAAAGCTGTCAGTAAGTGTCAATTCGAAGGAAATGAAAGGGATACCACCAGCTCTTCTCTGCTATCTGTTACCGCGATACAAGTGATTCGTCTTTCGCCGCAAACGGAGTTGAAATTCACGCACATTAACAAACCTAATCCTGTGATAATAAGTGTGTGTTAATAAGAATCCTGTGATCTGTGGCATCTCGTCATTGTCTCTTCCACCACGCTCGTGAAGAACAACTGAAATACTACCAAGGCACAGTGAGAAAATGGTAAAAGGCCACAGGCGGTTTTCACCATCGAACAGCAAAGATTTGTGTTTTCTTGTCATTTGCCCTTTATTCTCAGCTGTGAACCTTCCCATTCATCAAACTATACAGTTTGTAGCCCTTAATCCATGTACATCCACACAATACTTTCAGCAGAAAAATCGGCAGTTCAATGAATCAAAAAGCATTTAAAATAAAGATTAAAATTACAATGGATGTGGCAGGCAATAACTACTATGAATGTTGTTTAAATAAAATTTACATTTTGGAAATACTTCAATGAAAACTGATACATTGGATCAATTTCAGCAAGCTGTGCCACAGCAAAATATAAAATAGCTCCTCTTGTGGCAACTGTCCGATATTTTTCACGAGCTATTGATATACGCTCTTCGGTGGCTTCAGTTTCGACAAGTCTTGCTGCTATTATACCGGAAGTTTCCTGAAAAACGGAATGAAAGCAAATAATAAAAAGGGATTTAAGCTCTATGCACTATAAATGATTATATTAAATATCTTGATGATAAATGCAGATGAAGCGCAGTGGTAAGTATTTTTTTGCTACTGAGTAAATAGTATCTGAATATATAGACCCTTAAAAATAAATGTATCCTGGGTTTGAACTGTTTGTTTAGTAAATGTGGTAAGAGCCTAGCTGCCATAAAATTACTGAGTTTCAGACTCATCATGAAAAGTATATGAATAGATTAACCTGACTGGCGCACAAACCACTTTTCACATACTTTGCTCAGCAAGATAAAAAAAATGGCATAATTACAGGCGCTACTAAAATGCTTATTTAGAAAAAGTATGATGTTATCTTGATTACCTGCAACATTTTGAAAAGCTAAAGAAATTCTCTCGGCTATGGTTTTATTATTAAGTATAAAAAAGCATAAAAAAATATAAAAAATATTTTTTTTGTGCCAATTTTTTTTTTTTGATGCTCTATAAAAGAAAATATAAAGCGGAGTAATCCAAATAAAAAAAATACCTGTAGATACATAAGGGGGATGTCTTTTGTGCCGTAATATATATTTTTTAAATAATTATTATATGAGAACTATTTTTTTTTCATTAAAATTATGTTAATTTTTAAAATATAAAAAACTTACATTAAAAAAAATATATATTTTGAAAATGTAATTTTTTCATAAAGTATTAAAAATTAAACATCTGTTCTATTTATGTTGATAAATAATAACATTTCTAAATAAAATCAGTTATTTCTAAATAAAATAAATTATTTCTAAATAAAATAAATTATTTACATTACAAGAAATCTATGTTTATTTGTCAACACGTCACAATAAAGTAAACAAACCTCAACCAGCGCAGCACTTTGAACTTTACAACATTAGCATTTTGGAGTATATACATTTTTGAATAAATTTTTGTAATTCCAAATAAAATTTTATGCGGAATACTATATTGAAATGTTTTTACATACAAATATACATAGATATAAAACATATTAGTTTTTTACCTTGTTGATGGATATGGTGGACACTTTTGTGGTATGCGCAAAACGAAATATTTATTTTTTTAATTCTATGATACGCCGATGCAAAGATAAACAATTTTAAAACACTGTCACACTATGTTTACGTAAAATAATAGCTTGTACTCACTTATAAATGCTAAAAATCAATCAAAAACAAAGTAGAATTTAACACTGAAGTTACTATAGGATCGGAAGATATTTGGCATTTTTTTTTGACATTTTAAAGTTATAAAAACTGTTCTTTTTAAAATGTGGAAAAGAATTCAATCGTAAATTTTATGGTATTGGAAAAAAAGATCTATGCTGCCAGCAGTTAAAAAAAACCAAATTGATCGTATCCTCTGCTGCATACTTGCGGCACGTGACAGCACTGATACGTTTCTCATGCTGTCAGTCAGGTTATAAAAATTCTCGAGCGAAATCTACACCCTGCTTTAACTCCTTTCATTATTAAACATTTATATAGAATGAAGGAGAGCCTGCAACACATATTTGATTGTTGGTTAAAATTAATGTATTTAAAAGACAAAGTGTTAAAATAAAAAAATAATAAAATACACACAATGAATGTATGCCTATTTTGCAAAGTATTGTCTAATATTATAGTATGTAAGATGATGGAAGAAATATGCAAATACTTTTACTCTTACCTTACTTTCGTTTAAGGTCTCTATTAGTTCTTCGTCATCTAGAATATTACCCGTCGAAGCAAAGAGCATCTTCAGAATTTTATCTTCAATTGCTTTCAATTGAGCTTTGTCACTGTTTATTCTAATGATAAGTTCAGTTCTCTGGATTTCGAGATCAGGTCGTTCCAATCGGACAACATCCCTTAATTAATAAATGAAACAATTTTATTACCAAAGAAATATTAGAAATGAAATTATCGTCACGTCATAAAAATCACTTTGACACTGACCTACAGAAGTTGCATGCCTTTGATCTTGAAAAACAGGAATATAGCAAAACGTGCAAATGCTGAAATGCACCTAACCGACACTATGGGGAGGTGTTACTCCATTGTGCTGTTTCTCTGCTCAAATTTAACACGTACAAACGATGGACAGTGTTGTTTGCACAGTAAAATAAAATATAGTACATACTTTTTTAAATTTCAATCCTTTTGTTTAACAAGTGATTTTCCCGAGTGTGACTCGGGAGAGAGAACCAAATCGTTTTGTTTTGCCTGCATGACATTGGGGCGGCACTCAATTTAACTGTCTTATTTTGTTTTTTTCGTATCACATTTGTTTACCGTGCCTAATATATTGTTAGACCTACTATTTGCATCCACCAATTTAAAACAAGTCTCGTGAGACAACGTACAGTCAACTGCTCACTTCGCGTTGCTAGAGAAGAAAAAATAAAAAAGGAGTCTTCTATGACAGGTTATTTATTCAGGACTACTTGCTACTGCAAAGATAGTAACGTCAGTTTGTGTTTTCCACGCTTCTAAACATATCGAGATATTTTTTGTTTTTTTTTCGGATTCTTATTGATTGAAGGAAGGTGAAAATAAAGTATAATATGTAGAATGACGAGTTTAAGTCTGTAACATTTTAAGAGAGTTTAATATTTTAAGCACTTTTCGGACCAAGTTATTAATGGTCATTACTTATTTTTCAGCGCTCCTCCTAAATTTGTTAGGTTAACTCTATTTTCAGCAATTTAAAAAATCCATGCTAAAAAATAATTTGCCATAAAATTTGAAATTAGAACTTTTTTCGCTGACTGCACATTAAAAAAAATATGAGGAAATTATATAATTATTTTTTTATTATTTAAAAAAAAACTGTTTTCCTCAAAGTTACGAAACATTTAACACATTGACTGCCAACTACGAGATAACTCGTAGATTGCGTTCTTTTCTAGGATGCCAACTACGAGATAACTCGTAGATTGCGTTCTTTTCTAGGACGCCAACTACGAGTTATCTCGTTCTATGTTTACTTGCCATTTTTGTGCAGCTACGATTAAACTCAAAATATATCAGTGCTAATATCGATAGCTGGCTTCTGGGAAAAGAACAAAAAATCAATGCTGGCTCCCATGAATAGAAAACTAAAAATATAATTATAAAAATTAGTTCAAATTCAAGAAATAAAATAATATTTTATTGTTTGTGGAACTTCTTGAAACAATCTTCCATTCTCTTTACAGGCTGGACAGAAATAATGCGTTTCTCGGCGTTTTTGAGCTTGGGTACATATACTACATGGCTTTGTCGGAAGCTGTTTTATTTTTGTAGACTCTCTAAATAATGGAGCTCTTGCAATTTATTTTTTTCGAAACTGGTGGAATCTCTTCTTCAATCAATGCGACGACAAATCTTCTCTGAACTTTATCAGTTTTATTTTAGAAGTTACTTTTTGAAAAATGTTGTGAGCATTGTGTATATATATCTCTATAATATGTAATAAAACCTTTTTGGGCCATCTAATAGTCTTTCTTAAAGATGAGTAGTACGAAAGCATTTGATCTGATTGGTCAATGCCAGACATTCCATTATTGTATCCTCGAATTATATTCGGTCTCATAGAATTTTTCAATTGCGATTGGGCACCTCCTCCATTTCAACAGCATGCATGTTTAAAAAGCTAAGGACATCCCGTCTGTCTTTCCATTTGCAAACAGTAACAGGACCATTTTGCTGCCAAATTCACTCCCCTTTTTTCAGTTTGCGATTTACCACATCTCTGGGATTTCCTTTTCTGTTATTTCGTAGGGTTCTACACACATAAGTTTTTCGTGTATTTAGCAATTTTGTAAGAGTAACTAAATTAAAAAAATTATCCATGTAAACCGTGTATCCTTTATCGAGATAGGCCTCAAGTAAATGTAAAACGTCAGTAGTGTGACCTACATTATTATCAGTTTCCTCAGATTTTCCGCTGTAAATCTTTATTTTCATTACAAGACAGTCGGACTCCACATAGTTCATACAGTTTGATACCATATATGTGTTTTTTATATTTTATGTATTAGCGGAAAAGCAATCTTCCACGCCATAGCATCATGGATTCGTTAATACAAATATTTTTGTCCGGTACATAGTTTTCAGGCATAATATTATTGAAATGATTTAGTATTGGTATAATCGATCGGCAGATGGTATTGAGTTATCAACCAAATAAAAATAACGAAGTAACAACTGGAATCGATTTCGATCCATATGTGAGCGCCAAAAGTTTACATTATATTAGCTCGTTTGTGCTCCAGTAATGTTCATTTGATGGAAAAGTCCAAGGTCCCATTTGCAACAAAAGTCCATTAAAAACTTTCATCTCTGCAGCACTGACGTCTTGCCACTTTGATGACCTATTAGATTTTTTTTATTGCTTTTTCAATTTCTTGCGCAGCATAAAAATTTGTTTGTTCCACCAATAATGGAAGAAATTCATCCGAAAAAAATAAGTCCACCAGCGTTTGTACTGTAAAATTTGTCATATCCAATTTCACACCGATATTTTCTTGGAAAATAAATAATTCACGATTTTGTTGAATTTCTGTCCACAAATCATCATTCGCATTTGATGTTGTTGCTTGGGAATTATCGTCATTATCTTCAGATTTGGGATCAACTTCAGGTTCGGAGACAACTTCATCTTCACTATCACTTTAATTCTCAGAAGATTAATAATCGCTACTATCGTTACCATCCTCGCCAAAAATCACATCAAAATTTGAATAACTTAGATTTGCTTAGTACCCAATTTCATTTTGAGTCAGTGGTCTTTTCTTATCCATATTGGGTTCTTGATAATTTAATTATAACAATAATTATAAAACAAAATACTCAAGAAAGACGTAAATGTGATGCACTCAACATTTTCTGAGATACTACTGATGAAATGGATGCGTATCTATGATTCAGCTTTAGAGAAGCGACAGGTTGAAGAGTGTCTGCGTGCGAATTAACTCGTAGTTGGCTTCCACGGAGAGATATCTGTTTCAGAAGCCAAGTATGAGATAATTCACAAGACTTTTTTTTTTAAAAACACATTTTTTATGCTTTTTGATAATAACTATGTACTAGAATTAGAGTTTTTAATAATATAATGTGATTAAATCAAATTATCATTTTAGGCCAGATTTTTGAAAATTACTGTAGCAATCAACGTGTTAAGTGGTTAATTCAACACTGATTTATCTACGCTGTTGGGTGGACAAATTAATTAAGATTAATGAAGTATTAATATTGAAATCTGTCATTATTATAAAATAGGTGCGGTGCAGGGTACTCGTCAAAATCCAATAACCATGACCGAGAAGGCCCACAGTGGACTAAAAACTGGTCCTTAATAGACCTAAAAAAATATTTAAAAATTGTGCAAATTATTATTGTTTATTGTGCAAATCAACAATATTAAGTAAAATATGGTGTAGAAAGTATCCACTTAATGTTCAGGCTGTTCATAAAGTTTTACAGAATTTACAATAGCATATTTACGATAGCATATTTATAGAATCGAATCCAATAGAATTCATTTATGTATGTAATTTTCTACTATTTTGATAAACTTTTTATTTTTATCAAAAAGCATTTAAATACCAACAAATAAAAACACATTGACAATAAAATTACAAAAAAGAATAGGTTATGAAGAAGAAATAAGCAAATATTGTCTTTTCTTACGCTAGCAGTTGATCCTCCAAGCCTGATGGTGTGACAGTAAAATTGACAATCGTTACTAAGATACATATCTCGGGCAAATAGTGGGGGTTTGCCAATTTAGTTGTGATGTATAGCTTAAAATTTGTATCATATTCAACATCGCTATCACCTACGCGAATCAACAAACGGCCAGCCTGGAAAAATAAAATCAATAGAAATTGGTTTAAATAGAAGGTGGTTGGCCTGGTTAGGCAGAATTTTAAAAAATATAAATATTGAATAATTTACAAAATTTCATTAGGATAATATCATTAGAATTAAGATGTGGAAATGCCATCTGTTAACTAAAAACTTTATTTCACGCAAACATAAAGTATAAACTATTCAATCATACAAAATCATTTTAATAAATACCTGTGTAAATGTTTGCTTCAAAAGTATAGGAGAGAGGGTGGGATCTAAATATTCACCGATTTCTTCAAGCAAAACAGGGCGACCAAGCCTAATACTTGTTTCCAAAATCCTCAAATAGAATGTATCTGATAATTTAACTATTTGTAATTCATTATCCCTTTCCATATTGCGAACCCATCGATTTGCCTAAGAATGAAAATTATTTAAAAATATTATTAGGCTATGCCAAAAATTCATATGGAGCAGGTAATGTACGGGGCCTATAAGCCATCTGACCTTACCTTCTTCCGAGCGGTCATCCTAATCATATAATTAGGTTATTTTACACTGCTTTTAAAGTTATTATAAGGCTATAATGTTTATCATGAAACATTAACCCGTTAAGGTAGGATTTCGCCCCAAAAGGCCTTGAAAACGGATTAATTTCTAAGGAAAATTTAAAAAACTCACTTATCTACTATAACATCCATTGTGCAGGCATGAGTCGTTCAATCTTTAGAAATCAGGTATCATCTGATTTCTAAAGATTGAACAACTGATGGCTGGGACGGAAGTGCTTCAGTGTGTTTTCAATACAAATTCAAAAAAATAGTATTCGACACTGCATTGCCTTGAATAAAATCTGAGGTACTGATTAGCTCGTTGCGATTCCAATGGTGCAAACGTCAAATCAATAAATTATACTATTAAGTTGGCAGAAATAATCAAATCAAGTAGGGGGGATGGTTTCTCGCTCGAAGGCTATATCCGTCGCAATGTAAATGCGGCGTTTGGTCACCGGTCATGCGTACGGATATATTCGTCCGTAAGCTAACAAGAGTAAAATCTATTACCTAATTTTCATGAATTTTGTGAAGAAAAGAAGTAGTCAAATTCTCATAGTGTATTGGAAATATTGAAAGATTGAAGTATATTATTATATTTGATGTTCTAAATACATAACAATGTACAATCACTTAACAAAATGTTCTATCCCTATCCCTGTTTCTTTTTTACACTCACAAATCCACACGCTCCTTCACACTCTTTTTCGCCATATAAAAATTGAAGCCAAATAAAAATAAAGTGCATAAGCCTGTAAAATATTTCATTTAACGCAAAAATATTTTTTCTCATCTTTCTTTATTTTTTTTATTGTTTCACTTTTAGTTCAGCTACATTTTAGTACAACCACTCATTTTTTTTTTTTTATTATAACACATTTTTAGGTTAGCTTACCAATAAGAATTTTTAATTAGTTAATATTGTTTTCAGATTCTTGTAATTTTTTATAACACAAAATCTTCTGAAGAAATAAGATTAGATTACAAATATTTTTCCTAATCATGAAAATATACTTAAATTAAATAACCTGTTCTTGAGGATCTATAGCTAAAGGCCATCTCCCTGCCTTAGTTACTAAAATGCCATTCTCGGTCGAAATAGCATCCCGGGGTAAACCTTGGGAATTCCACTCTCGAACTTGGTATGGGTCAGCCAATACATTTAAGAGACTGAAAAAAACATAAAAAGACTGAAACGTTTTAGCTTGGGCGCGAGCAGAATCTTATCTGCAAAGCTGGCCATTCGCTAGCGCTTGATAAGTGGAAAGCTAAGAACTTGTCAAGGAGTAGTGGACCATTGTCATTGTAGCCCATAGAAACTATAAAAAATAACTTTACAAAATGTATATACCATCACCTCTCAAGAACCGCTAAACAAAATTTGATGATTCTTTTCGAATGTAATTATTAACCTGTAGGTGCCGCAGCCTTATTTCAGAAAGTGAACACACTTTGCCCCGGCAGATTTTCAATAAATGGTCTAATTACGGGCGCATAATAAAACGCTTAATGCAGAAAAACTATGTATGTTATCTTGATAACCAGCACTATTTTGAAAAGTTTATGAAATGCTCTAGAATATGGGTTTTATTACTAACGATACAAAATTGTTGAAAAAAAAGATTGTATTAGCAATTTTTTTTATATATAAAGCGATGACACTTGTTTTTTATTTTTTCTTATGTTTCTATATATATTATATATGATTCAAAACTATTTATAAGTAATTTATATTTTTTATCAAGAACAGAAATAATAATAAGAAAAATAAATCCCCATAGATACTTGGGGGCTTATTACATTTTAATATTTTGGTGTAATATTTTTTGTAAATAATTTTTATTATAAAATATATATTTTTTTTGTATTATCGTTTCATAAGCTATTTTTCTACTTATTTTTTTTTTTATCAAAATCATGTATTATTTTGAAAATATAAGAAAAAACTAGTTAAAAAAACGTTTTTTTCCATAAAGTAATTGAAATTCAAATACATAAATTTATTAGTAAAACATAATTACTTGAAAGTAGCAGAAGATGGCACTTTTTTTTCTGTACATTTCTGAACCCATTTATTAACCATTAGTTGTCTAAACTCACTGGGAAAGGGCCCAAAGTAGGCCACACATCCAGATGCTATTATAATGTCACCAGTTGTAGCAATTAAGTCTGCGCTTAGAATCTGAAAAAAAAAAACAAAGGTTACAAGGGGAAATCGAATTTTTCATGTTTAGCAATCAATTTAGCAGACTATAAAATCCGGACCATATTTCTCCTCTTCATACTATGTCATCTGCTCTTAATTTATCCAATTGTCTAACTGGCTGTCTTCAAACATTCTGCCATTCATGCTATTCTAGAATTCTTTCTTTTCAAGGGACATCAATGCATAGACAATCACTAGCAACAATATGAATTTTAGACTATTAATGACATTATTTTGACGAGACTACAGTTTTCAGAGCTGTTAAGCTGTCTGAGAGTATGTATATTTCATTATTTTTATAGGATAATTCAATCCATACTTTGTGTTATTTTTATAAGGTTATTTGCGGTTTCATCGAGAATCCCGTAATACTCAGAGATATTGGTCTCTTTGTTCCGGACCGTCGTACTAGAGCGCGGAAGCACACGTTATTTAAGCGGTTAGCGTGTCGTACCGACGTATAAAAGTATAGTCCGATTGGGAGAGCAGTCCAATTATTAAATTCCATTTCCGCGGAGATTGATATTTTTGTCTGTTCGCCCAATGGGATTAAAAAACTGCTTTTTATTACGCCGTTGTAGGATCGGCGTGAATTATTTATTTGTTAATGTTTGCCTGGAGGCATTATTTTAATTTTTTAGCTTAGTATGTTTCATGTTATTGTTTTTTGTTTTTAATGCTTTTTGTTTTTCTTTTGGTAATTTAATTTGTTTTACTGTAATTATAATGTACATGGGGAAAACTGTTAAATAAATAAATAAATAAATAAAATACTTTCATGCGTAGTTTCAATGATGGTATATAGGCTCTGCTTGGAATATGGTGGAGTGCATTCCCAGGTTGAAGGATTTCTCGAGTTTGGGTATTGCCCTAAATATGCCCGATCCTACATTGATTCTGTTTTTGGAGCCCAATGTATACCATACAATTGCTTCATTTTCGAAGTTGGGTCCTTCATTTGGTTCTATCTGGTATTTCCATGGTAAACGTTCTGACGAAGTTGTATTCGGTTAACAGATTGTCTGTGATCATTCATTCCCATTACTGGGATGAGCATTGTTTGGTTCTTGAGTCTTATAACTGTACTCCAGAGCCAATTCTTTGCACCATGCAACATGCCCGCCATCCCCTTTTTTTCCACTTATAAGTGGAGGCGCATCAAGTTTAACAGGGCTTCCAGTACCGCAGTCAGGGTTGAGCACATGGCTCCGGTTACTACTTTGCAGGCTTGTCCTTGTAGATTATTCAGTTTTCTCCTGCAGGTGTCTTGTAAGGTTTTCTAACACCAGACAGCAGCTGCATACGTGATGATAGGTCTAATTACAGAAGTGTATAAGCCATAGGACCAGGGGCTTAAAACCACTTTAGGTTTTAAGCCCCAGGTTTTACCAGCAAAGCGACAACATGTCCATGAGGGTAAAATAAGCTACCATACCACGAGCAGAAAATTGTTTTTGTGGTTTTTCATGAGAAATAGTGAGAAAATCATGATAAACCTCAATGAAACAGCAGAATTTATCAAAAAGTAATTTGATTTAGCCCGACTAACAAGCGTCTGGAAAAACCTTAGTTTAAATGATCTAAAAAATATTTTAAGAAAAAACAAATACTGTTTTAAAATGCAAACTATAAGTTTAACTAAAAAGCATTAATTGCAAGCAATACAATAAATTGAGAACCATAATTTTTCATTAAATAAATTATATCATCCACAAAAACTTGAAATATCAGTAATTACCAACTTACTATTATATTTTTAACAATGAGTCATTGATTAGAATGGATGTACATACATAGCTGTCATATATGCCTTTAAGAATATTTCTGAAATATGGTTACCTCAACGGTCTGTTCCCAACGGATTTGCTCATCTGCAAGAGCTTGAGTAAGTTTTCCAGCGTTTACCAAACGGTTAGCAGCTTGCTCTAACTGAGCTTGTAATTCAGCTTTTTCACGTTCCATTTTCTAAATTAGGTAATTAAAATTATTTAATATCAAAGAAGTAAATTCAGGAAACATGTTTATTTGTAAAAGCTGTTATTTATACAGTTATACAAATACGAGGGCTGCTATTTATGTATCCGGAACTGACCACTTACAGAACAACAATTAAAAAGTAATTACTAAAGATGGCGCTGGCGTCATTGGCTTAGTTCAGTTTGCCAGTCAACAAAATTTGCAAATCTTTAGATTTAATAACAGGGCGTAAAATTTTAACTGTGGCCCCGAAACTCAAATTAAAAGTTCAAATAAAATTATCTATATAAGAAATAATAAATACAAACTTAACGTTAAAAGTGTTTCGCTTTTGGTGCGAATTTTATTTTTATTTTTTCAAATATTTAAAATAGGCGTGTTTAAAAAGAGACATTGCTAGCTGTCAATGAAGAAAGGGAGAAAGATGGATGTTTGGAATGGGTGTATGTAGCTCCACGCGATTAAACACATTTTTTCAAGTTACTATAAACGACAAAAAAAGCTCATAAAATATATTGGAAGTGGTCTTCTTTGCGCCCGTTGTACTCATTGGGATGGCGAGAAACCGCATCACGCGTTAGGAGTAAAATCCGTAGAGAGCCTTTTTATACGTTTTTTCGTGTATTTGTGTACTTTCGTATAATTTGTAAAAATTCATAAAAATTATAATTCATAAAAATGTCTTATATTTCATTTATATATCCTGTGTGTGTGTGTGTGTGTGAGTGGGTGTGTGCGAATGGCCAAAGAAGTAAAACTTCCACCGTCTGGTCCGACGCAGACCCATTTTTTTTTTATTTTCATCAACTTCATACATAAATCACTCATAAAATCATCTCAGTTCACCATCATCCTTCATCGTAATCACATATCCATTATTTTTATATTTTTTGTTAAAATATCATCCTTTCCTTATTTCATCTAATTAGATGGTTACATAATATTTGACAATATTTTACACTAAAGAGAGAGAGTTAAAAATGCATTTTTATAAAACTCGGCGCTGGGTTTAAACCAACATCCTGCGCTCTCAAGTACAGGACCTTTTTAGAACCTTTATAAATATGCTATCCAGCACTTTGAATTGAATTACTTAAATAATCCATTATTTTCTAGCTAACATGTTTCAGGTTATCACTGAGGGTTTAAATTATTCCCTGGGTAATGGCTTGGCGGTGTTGTTATAACCATAGATTTTTCTGTTGATGTTATATAAGTACTTGTTTAAGTGGCAGAACTTGAACTGATAAGCATTATCCATATTATCACTATCTCATGAATTTAAGCTGTGGGTAAACAATAGCCAATACATAAATTGTCGACACCTGGTATATTATAAATAAAATTAACACACCTCTAAATGTTCCATCATTTTCGCCAACATAGCTTCAACATCTGCAAGCTCTTTTTGTTTCTGTCTTAATACCGTCAATACACTATTAAGAATTTCTTCTGCATCCTTTTGGCTGGAATAAATTAATTTTATACAAATGTAATCGTCAATACAACCGGCCTGATGGATACAATAGCCTCAACGCCTAAGAGAGAAGAGAAATAGATCAAAGCCATATGAAAATTATGCTCAAATTGACTAAAATTATTTTTTATTTAACATTAAATTTCAGTTAATGAATGCAAATAGTTAAATAGGATGTAGTATAGGGTGATGATTTTAGAGGCGTGGTTTTCAAGAAGAGATAAAACGCATATAATTTGATGTTATGGCTAAGAATTTAGTTTTATTATAAAGATAAGGGTTTGCCATTATGTTTTAAAAATGATTTCGGGTAAGTGGCCGCCGCGGCTGACTCGAACAAATTCCAGCCGAGAAGCCCAATTTTCAACCACTTTTTGCAGCAAGTTGGGCCGTATGTCAGCAATAACGCACCGAATATTCTCTTCCAAGGCGTTAATCGTGTCCGGCTTATCTGCGTAGACAAGCGACTTCACATAACCCCACAAAAAATAGTCCAGCGGTGTTAAATCGCACGATCTTGGAGGCCACGCCACAGGCCCACGACGCGATTTTTACTTTATTTTAGAGTGATTTTTTCTAAATTTGCACTATTTGCAAACGTTGTTCAGGAGTAAGTCTATTCATTATGAAATGGCAAACCAAACTGAGCATAAATCAAGTGACAGCTGTCAAAAACACCAACTACGAAAAAAGTAGTGCCAGATTGAAAACCACGCCTATAAAAAAAACACCCTATACATCTAGTAGATACACGAAAAAAAATCAATTGTTCCTCTCCACTCTCTCTAGGCCATTGACGAAATACTATGTAAGGCAACCATATATTCAATTTAACGGAGCATGAAAAACAAAAAAACTGACAGAGAAAACTAAAGCGATTCAATAAAATGGAGCATTTTTTGGGTTTTGATTATAATGACTAACAAAATGAGAAATAAATTACTATTGTATCACGTTTATTACTGGCATATAAAAAATCAATGATTTGATTTTTGCATTTCAATAGAAAAAGAAACTAAGTGCGTTATACGGCTTGCGGACATAGTTCGTACATTAATCGTCGTTATAATGTGCAATGTGGAAATAACAAGATTTTTGTAACTCACGCTCTCATCTTGGGGCCAACTTCTTTGAAAACTTTTGCATAGGTATCAATGGCTCTAACCCAAAGGCACATAGAGCGACACACTTTGGATACCTTAGCAACTATTTCAGGCTCAAAGTCTTTATTTTGTATGTACGGTTTAAGTCGTTTTATTGTTGCGTCAGAAATATGATCTTTGTCATAGTCTTCTAGGCTTTTTAAAAAATTTGTGTCCCCTAAAACCTTTTTAGAAGCATCCCAATCAACATTTCTGAAAATTGAAGTACATCATAATAAAATGTAATGTAAATTATATTTTTACATTCGTAGTTACTATATAGAACTATTTAATTTGTTAAATAATATTAAAACAAGAATGGCTACGACACCTATAGCAATCATTTAACAACAACTGCTTCTAAACATTGTTTAGTAGCATTGTTTAGTAAACTACTTAACCAGACGTTAATTGGTAAATATGTAACAGACCTGACGACTTATAGCTATGTCCTACATGCATCTCCCAAACTACTTATGCTTGTCTGTAGTTTCAACATTTGATGGGTTGAGTAGATTAAAAAAACATGGGAACAAAGGTATTAAAACATTCATTCTTTCAATTCATCATAAATTTTAACAGAATTTCAGTTTTTTGAGGCGCAGCTAGTAATGAAACAACCACCCCCCCCAACCCCCCCTTCCTCTTTCTATTTACTAAATTTATAATTTATTAATTACTAACTTATCCCAAATTGACGTTTTTCAATAACTCAGTAAAAGTTATGCAACGCTGTCTATTATACTAATTCTGTACCAACACCAATATAACACCAATACTTTTTTTCTCAGAATTTTTTCTATTTATTTAAATTAATTTAATATATTTTAGTATTATTCTTCTATTCGTTTTTACGTCATTACCTGTATTGTGTGCAATTTTTGTTGTGTAATCACAATAAATAAATAAAAAATAGACACGGACATATTTCAATTTATAATAATTATAAAGTGGCACTGAATATTCTATTATATATTTCTATTTCCCATCAAAGGTATGTTTATATTAATTTATACTAGCCAGCAATCGAGGTGTCAAATGTTTTAATTTCAAATATGATCCCACAGTTTCATACTAAAAATATGTTTACTTTAATGTTAAATATCTATATTATCCAACCAGCTGTCGATGTGCTCTAAATGGCTGTGGTCGTTTTTCGAGAACATGAATCTATACACAAAAATTCAACTCTTTCGCATTTGTACTTTTCGAGTTGAAAGTTGCAACGGACAGAAAGATGGACAGAGGACGGAGAAAGTAGCTTCTCAAATAAGACGTTCCAGTGCGGCATGATTTTCAAGCGCAAAATTTGCAATTGGCTTATGACGTTTACAAGAAACGATTGTGAAAAACTACTCTCAAATATTCCTATATAGACTTATTATATAATATTATATATTTTGCACAATTATTACTAAAACCAAACACTTTATAATATAAGTATATCATGAGTATTTATTTCATATATATGATATGTTTATATATATATATATATATATATATATATATATATATATATAAAAACCCATACGTATACTAATTATTAAAATAAAATAAAAATAATAAAAAAAACATATATACACAGTAAAACAAATGTGTAAAATTGGAGCAGGTATCACCCCAGAACAGACCTTGTCTAGTGGGGTGATAAAATCCACACCATCTATCTATTTTGCTTTGTATGAGATAGATTAAGATTACTTTGTAACTACTTAGAGATATTCATTGTTTCATGCTATTTCATATGTATTGTTTTGGATTGAATAAAAAAAAAAAATGAATGTGTGTATAGAAGTTAAAACAGTTTACCAAAGCCATAAAATAACCACAAGACAATTTAAAAAGAGAATGGATATAACAATATATAAAATGTACCCTCATTATTTCTTAACCAACATAAAATACATAAAACTATTCAATGCATTGTATAACTCAACAAGCAAATTTAATAGGAAGCTAAAACAACAATACTGCCAGGTTATTTTTATTCTTACATTATCATTATTTAGTAATTAGAATATCGTTTTCTAAAATTAAAGTGCAAATTATTTTACTCACAATATTTTTGGTCTTACCTACATAAAATTTGAAATAAAATATATTGATACGCCTTCACTTTTTTTTTGTGATCTGTGAATCCAGACTATGTTTTTTTTTATATTTTCTATGCTTAATATATTATATTTTTGGTAATGTAAATAAGATAGTACATGTTTTACGTGGGTTTAAATAGATCGAGTCAAAAAAAATGTTGATGATTATTAATAATCATCACTTATATTTTATTTCTGTTCAGGTTAAAACCTGTGATTAATGTTGGTCAAAGCTGTTTATCTAATTCAAAGCTACACATGCCTAGATTCAGTATCCCAGCGCAATTATTATTAGAGAATGGATTATTAACCTTAATTCCATTAAGCTTAATATTATCCTTATTTCCTTAGCATTAGGAAATCTGGACATTTTTCTCGGATGAGAAAATTTTTCAGATAGTTTAAAGAGATAAATATAAATTTTAATAGCAGTAAAACACCACGTTCTATACGTCTGAAATTAATCGATGCTTCAAAAGTAAAAACTGTTAGTAGCAATAAACTCTTAGGATATTTGGTATGTACGAGTATACATACAACTTAGTTTCAATTCTTTTTATAACAGCAACAGCAAGCAGTTTTTTATCTTTCTAGTGTTAGAATTGTTATTACTATTCTGTAACAGTCAAATAGCATAGCTAATGGGTCTGTTTCTATTTCTGATACTGAGATATTGGCTGATCTAGACATTGCTTGAATTGATTGATGTTTGCGGTAATGAACAAATCCTGCTGTTATTTCCACGAGTCCACCACTCTTTAGCCAATCATATGTTTTCTAGGATTTGTTTGAAAGCTTGTCTACTTAAATTTCAAATGATGGCCTCATAACTCCATGTTTCCATTAGCTTTGAATCACAGTACCTTGACTCAATTTTGTATTGTTTCGTAAATTTGATAAATTATAGGAAGAAATAGAAACACTAACTTGGATCCCAGGAGTATACAAACAGGTTCCATGACAAATCGTACCAAATCAGGAGGCTTCTGAAATACTTTGAGTTCATTTATATCTGCTTTATTTAGGGATCTCAGAGCTGCTTGAGCGGCTTCCATCGCTGGCATAGCAAGGGCTAAATCCTTGGCAGCTTCATCAGCAAGTTCTTGACATGCTGATGCTTGTACCTACACAAAAATTAGACTGATAATAATATATTTAAAGAATTACTTAGGTACCCCTATTCTGAATTTTGTTTTTTTTTACTTTAGATCTTTGACCTAATTAGGCTGAACAGTGTAATTAGCCAATTTCAAATCAATAAGCTCTACATTTGAAGTGTAGAGTACCAAAGAGGTAACAAGGAATGAAGGGAAAATTTCTATTTTACTAAGGGTGAAATTTAGGAGAGTTGGAATTTTGATGATTCGTTTTACAAAGATATATTTGCAAAAAAAAATGTAGTTACCAGTGGCAATACTCCAAAGTTTTCCATAGAAGCTAAAAATCCGGATATGCCTTGATTTTTAGATTTAAAAAAACTGCAAATACAATTAAATTCATTTCACGATGTATTGCGAATATCATCCATAAAGTTGCTCGCTACTCGCTAGTGAGTGATACGGCTGTGCGACGTGGGGGGGCGCTAATTCAAATCCAACAAGAGCTATGTCCTAGTACTAAGTGTACCATCTCATATATACCTATATCTATAGCGGTTATTCGTTAAGGTTTCTTACAGGACTTTAAATACCACTTTCACACATAAACCCAAATCAAATAGATCCTTGCATATAGCAAGGATTCCGCTATATGCGCTATTCTTTGAACAGTAGTAAAACTGGGCCGATAAATTCATCAAATAAAACTCAAAACTAAATTATTCACAGATGTAATGAAATCACAAATAAATTTATTTCGGTACTCTTGTTGAAAAATTTGACCAACGCCTGAAGGACTCTAACCACTTATTGGGAAGATTTGGAATATAAATAGATAATTAAATTAACCAATTTAGCTTCTTCATCAGAACGAAAATGGATTCCGTGGGCTTTGGTCTCGCTCGACATGTATATTTTTTGTGTAGGTATGACTGTTTTTTTCTTTTCTTTTCTTTTTATTTAATTACGCAAAAAATAGTAGATACCTCAAAAAAAAAAAACATATAGCAAATTTAAGAATACAAATTTAAAGCATACCACTGGTAGCCACATACAATAGTGACATATTGGCAACATGACAATTTTGTTTTACAAAATGGTATATAAAGGATCTGGATCATAGTAATAAAACAAGGCATCAGATTTTCAATTTACTTTATGGGAAGAGAGACTGGATAAATGTTTACAATATCTATTAGGAATAAGAAACAGATTCACACCTTAGCATCTGTTTCATCCTTCATGACGGACGTTTTTACTTTATCTGCTTGTTCTCGTTCTAACTTCATTTTAGCCATCATTTGTTTACTTTCAGCTGCTTTTTTCTCAAGAATTGGCTCCATTTCTTTAACTTGCTTTTCCATTACGCCTACTACATCATATGTCTCGTACAATTTCTAAAAATTCCAAAAAATATTGAATGAAACAATATACGATTTATTAATATTTAAACTATCTATGATTTACTGCTATCAAGTAATCCTGCTTATTTAAACCGACATGTGTCGTTGACGTACCAGCACCCCATTGTTAATAAAGGCTGTCGTGTGGTGTTAGCGTGCCCGCACGCCAACATTCATAGGGGTGTTCTTTTCCATCTCCATAAAATTCTTCATTATTTTTAAAAGCAAAATATAAAAAAATGATAAATATCTTTGATCTATTTAGTTGGCAAATCGATTAACCTTTTAGCCGCTAGCCCAGGTATAAAGTATTGTACCGCTGCAGCGCCGCAGTTGACGAAGACGAAATGTACCATTTTTGAAGAAATGAGTCTTTTGGCGAGACCTCTGCGCTGATTTATTTTTATTATTTCGCATTTACTTAATATTTAACAATCAAAATAACGAGCAACGGAAATCACAATTAATATTATTAATTTGTTTGTTGAGGAAGCAGCTATTTAGCTGATGTGCTCATATCTCATTCTCAGTTACTAGCGATTGGCCTAGATTCAAGAAATTTATCAAGGTGGTTCTTGAACTGGTTTACACTTATAGCTTCCACCACTTCGTGTAGTAGCCGATTCCAATTATCCACAACTCTATTGGAGATAAAATTCTTCCTAGGATTAGTGGAACAAAGAGATTTAGATAACTTCATTGAATGACCGCTGATCTATGTATATTGTTTTGAATCACTGCTTCGGACAATGGATGTAAATAATACGCGATGACAAATATTGTAGTTATTCTTTTAAAATATCTGAATAATAAATTACCACTTTGGTTACCCCATATATGACGGTTAGGTAAAATAACTGTAGCGTTTGTTTAATAACAACCGTTTTATGATAATACTTTTTTTAAATAATGATCTAACCAAATAATCGCATATATGGCATAAGTCAAATAATCAACACCTACATTTACTATTTAACTTGGCTTAATAAATAACCTACATAATATAGATAGTAACGTTTGTAAATATGAAGGAACTCCATAATCAATTTTACTATCTAATTAATTCATAATTTTTGTTGTAACTGTGTGGTTTTTCTTATAAGTAAAATAAATAAATAGAATAACAAATACAATATTCCGAAACCCTTTTACCGCATTGGAATTTAGATAATCTACTATTCCAATAGGGTTGTATTCTCTCCGCTATGTGAACACGGAACTACCGTACCAATATTAATTACGTTTCGCTTTATCACCAAAATGAAAATAATTTATTCTGAAACCGTTTGACTGTGTGTTTTTTCCTACCTACGATATTAATTAGACAGGAATGTGTCTGATGCACGATTTCTCTTTTATTATTGTCACTAAGGGCTTAGTCTTATTTACCTATTTTTGTTGTCAGCGAGTACATATCGCACCCTTAGGTATAATTTTTCAGACACAAGTCAAACAAAATAAAATGTAAATGTTTACCACGTAAAACGATAAAAATAAAAGTAACGTTAAAATAAATAAACGTTTATCATACAGCCTCATCTATAATGCATAATCGAAATATTATAAAAATAATATCGATGCTAGTTATCCGTATTTATTCCGAATATCGACGCATGGCTCCAGACCACAAAATGGCCGACAATGGCATGTAAACAGGTCGCTAGCGGTGAAAACACCGCTAAATTGTTGCTTAGCCGAGATGTGAACCAAAGTTTGCAAATTACGTGATTTTACATGTTAGTTTGTATGATAGCCGATAGCCTACAGATTGCAGTACAGTTCTGGAGAACTGTTATCTATGAACAAATTTCTCCAATCTATTGGTACATCGCCGAAATTTGAATACGGGGCTCGGCATGTAAACGTGACGGCGGCGGTCCGTGCCATTATGATTTCGGAGCTTCGGTGGCACGTTAACTTGACGCTGGCGATACCGTATCTTATAAGTTTAAGCTAGTGCTGGCATGTTAACATCTCTGTGGCGGTTAAAAGGTTAAAGAAATAAAAAAACAAGAAAAAAATTATAACAATTTTGATACTGAATAAGATATAGGCTTATCAGATATGCTGCCTGCCTATTATAAAATAATAATAATAATAATAATTTATTTAATTTAATCTATGTATGTATTTGTGAAACCATTTAACCAATAAAAAGATTTTTTTTATATTTTCCCTTCTATGAAAATGTTAAAAGTAATGAAAAATTAATATTTTGTTACGATGCGGCCGATATGACCAGTGAGAGCAGAGCGGAGCATAGAGAGAGAGAGAGAGAGAGAGAGACCAGGCACCTGCATGACCAAAAGAATAGACCACAGTTGGAAGAGGCTGAGCTAGAGCGAGAAAGAGAGAGTGCGGATGGGTGCTGCAAGTAGACGAAGCATTGTGTTTTGAGTGCAAGACGAAAACTGAGGTTCCCGCGCTGGATGTGATTATATTATGTGTTGTTAAAAATAAAGCTTGTATAAAATTAAAATTATCTTCTAATAATTTCTTTGAGAATATTTTTGAGACCTTTTGGTCAATAGTCCGACTTCTTAACCACTAGCCTACCACGATCTGCAATATTCCTAAGTTCATTTATTGACCACAATTTTATATGATTACATTATTTATGTCTCAATAAATGGGTTATGCTGAGCATCCTTACTCGTTTAATGAGCAAAGGGCTGGCATTGCATGGTTTGATTTAACAGTTCAAAATTTAACCCGTGATAGAGATTTCCCAGATTTTTTTATGTTTGTACTTGATTTTGGAAAAAATTTAAAAATAAAAAGATGAGTTTTAATAAATTATGATTATTTGTGTTATACAGTCAAAGCACAGACCCACAAAAGCCCATCAAATACATATTTATTACCCTAAGACCGTTTGCGATTCTATCGCGGGCTCTTGTGACTTCTTGCTGCTTAGTATCCAATGACTTCCGATAAAACTTCAATAAATCCAAATAACTGCTGGGCGTTGTATAATAGTACCTTCTACATTCGTTGAATAACCTCGTAGACATTTCTTCCACTGTCTGCAATAAAATTTTCAAAATTATACAAATAAAAAATAAATTAACAAATAATAAAATATATGCATAAAAATAAATTACATAAATAAATTGTACCATTTTTTAGTAAAATTAAAGTTGTTATAATATCTCTTATGCCTGTATATCTGTCCAAAGCTTACAAGTTAATGTATGAATAAGTTAATAATAACGATTTCATATGTATTATTACTTGTTCACACTATTTTAGTTTGTATTTATACTAGTTTTATAAGAAATGAAAGAGTCATTTGTGTTTTATGAATGGTAAAATTATTTAAGATTTTTAGAATTTAAGCTACCATCTGAAATAAATAAAAAATGATTTGTAATTAATTTGCAAATTACACTGAATTTCCTTTATGCTCAAAAATTAATAATTTATTTTTAATCAGAGTTGGATATAAAGCTAAATTGAAAAATATTTATAAAGGTAATAAAGGGTTTCTAAAGTATCATAATATTTTAACTAAAGAGGACAGGGGAGACTTGATATTGCATTTTTTAAAATTATCAACATCGTCAAAAATTATGAGTTTCATTTAGTCAGCGATTTGTCACCAAAATCACTCAAGTTACTCAAGTTAAATTCCATATAGCCTTATGCATAATAATACCAGTGAAATCGTATGCATATACACCTTGACACTATACTAATATTGTAAATTGGCTGTTAAAATGAGAATAATAACATTTAACATAGATAAATAGACAAAACTTAAAGCATTTTAATATTAGTTGTCCACATTTAAGAGATACTTTTAACATAAACTCTTAGTCAATAACTTTGTGAAATAGTTGTGGAAAAATTCAGTAAAACTTTTTTTGTGGTAAATTTTAATAATCAAATGCATTTGCGTTTCTTATTTAGAATATCTTAATGATAAAATTCATGCTCATCATAAAAATGTCAACATGAGACAGAGTGGAGACAGCTAAACCAATTCTATGGTCTAAACCAGTGCTCCGCAACCTTTTCTCACCTACGACACACAAAAATACTTCTTAAAATTCCGCGGCACACCAAAAGCTATTTTGCCAAATATAAAGGGTTATTTTTTCTTTGTTTATAACTAATTTGGTGCAGTCATGGTGTATACAAAGCACACTGCGCAGTTTGCAACAATTGGCACCAGGCGCTGGAAAAACGTTGAAAAATTATATAATAATTATTTTTATTCTATACTAAAATATCAAAATACTTTGAATTTTACCGCGGCACACCTATATCTTGCTCACGGCACACCGGTGTGCCACGGCACACCGGTTGCGGAGCACTGGTCTAAACCACTATGCATAAAATTGTTTACATTCTATTAAATCTGATCATATCCTCAGTTTATTTAAGGACCAATTGAAGCTATATTACATTTTGTCTTGAGGTTGTAATTAAAAAATAAAATAAAAATCACAGTACCTTCTCTTTTTTGTCAGATAAATCATTACATTATCTGTGGGCACTGGCCCAATAAAAAATACCAAAACAAAACTTGTGTGACTAATCGATTTGATACGATTGTACTAGCTTGTGTGAACGGTTTGAGTTCCACCTCGTTAGAATATTAGATGCCGATCTTTGCCACGTCGTGAATTGTGCTGTCTCTAAATCGCTCGAACACAGCGTCAACAGATTGACTAGCCCTCGCCTTGATAAAAGCAATCGCCCGGTTGCAAAAATACGAACATTATTCTGTGTACACAAGTGAAAGATGCTTTTAATGTCAGAATTTTGTAACCTGACTTGCCACCAACAATTAAAGGTATTAAACGTTGGCCTTCCCACTCAAGGTCCTTTGAAAAAAACATCTGGCTCGTCGTCAGACCCTGAACCAAGGCCTACGTGCCTACTATTAGTTTTAGCAATATTTTGGAGCTAGCTCAGATGATATTGCTGGTATTGGCAAATGATTGTTTTTTCATAGAACTATGTAAAAGATCTACAAAAAAGATATAACCTAAAATCATTAAGGACTGTGATTTATTGGAAAAAGTGCAAAGGCGAGCAACTAAAGTTCCAGGACCTTTGAAAGGTTTGGAATATGAAGAAAGGCTTAAGCGACTCAAATTGCTTACTCTCAAAAGAAGGTGAGAGCGTGGTGATCTCATTGAGACATAAAATGTTGTCGGGGCACTATGATTGTCAAGAGCTTAAGAATATATTCACAGCTAATGAGAACACATACCTACGAGGCCATCATTTGAAACTCAGGAACACAAGCTTTCAAACGAATCCTAGAAAACATATGATTGGCAATAAAGTGGTGAACGCGTGGAATCAACTGCAGGATTCCGTCGTTAGCGCAAACAGCATCAAACAATTTAAGAACTGTCTTGATATTCAACTATCTCGGTAACAGAAACGGACCCATCAGCTATGCTGTCTGTCTGTTAATATAATAATAATAAAAAAAAATGCATAAGGGAAGGGGTTAGAAATATATTGTTGTTAGGCATTTCATTATGGAAAATTTGGAGGGAGAAAAGAATTAAACCTGAAGTTCTTCTTCCTTACAAGTGGTTAATTATAAAAAAACAACAATTCATAATTATTATATAAATAACCTCATGCATTAAAACTGCCACCTCTGCAAGAGAGGAAACATATTCCTGTATTTCTTCCATAGGCGCCAATAGTTCAACTGCGACAGAATACAGAGCTTCAGGTGGCCATTTAGTGAACCAATCAATTGTACAGCAGTTGACAAGCGAAGGAAACATGCGGCACCGGCGTCTAAAATCAAATAAAAAAAGTGTTATTTTAATCTATAATTATAATTATTATTGTAATACCAATTGCCAAAATCTATGAACTCACACCCTTTCTCTAGCAGCAAATAAAAGGCACAGTAAAAGTAACCAAAACAGCTTAATTAACCCGTCAGTTGCATACACCGCCATTTGGCAGTGTCCTCAAAACGGTCACAATGCGAGTCTTATTATTTTTGTCTACTAGCAATTCCGGGGTTTATGGTTTCTTAATGCTGTTTGTCTCTTTATGAGATAGGACATACAATTCAATAAGAAACACAGTCGACTTGCTTAGTGAAGTTTGTTTTACGAATTTAGTAAAGTTAGTTGATGCCATTATGGACTGTCTTTCGGTTGTTGACGTGCGTTTGCTCCCATCTTTGCAATGGTTTTATGTAATTATAATCCATTATTTTGTGTAAATATTATTAAAAATAATGTTCTAAAGTGTTATATGTGTGTTTTTGTGCATCAGTATCAAAGGATTGCAAAAATGAATGTTTTTATTTTACACAATCACGGCGGCGGCGGCTCAGGTAATTTATTATTTTTCTTATAATTCATTTATATTTATAAGCATTTCGATTCAGTATGAAAGTATACAGTATGAAATTTTATTGGGCATTACATAGGTATTTAAAAATATATATACTCCAAGATAGTGATATCGTAAATTTGGTATTTGGGAACGTTAGTTTGTTGACGAGTGTTTTAGGTGATTAATGACAGACAAACAATGAGCAATCAACATTTTATATACATTTTTAAATATATTTTATAATATCTTTCTAATTGATTTCATTTGTAAATGTAATTCTTTATCGCAAAAAAATAGAAAAAATATTTCATTTACAAACACTTTTTAAAAATTATTGACGGCACAAGTGATGATCCGTCTTTGGTATCTATAGATATTTTATTTTTTTTTATTTTCTGTTTATGGTAAAATATATATATTATGTATAAATAGTTTTATATGATATATAGGAACATAATTAAAGAATAAAAAATGGGTGTTATCGCTTTAAATTTTCTTTTATTAGGATCAAAAATAAATTTCTGCAAAAAAAAAAAATTTTTTTTTTTTAAATTTCGTATAGTTGGTAATAAAACCATATTCTAGAGAATTTCATAAACTATTTAAAATAGTGCAGTTTATTGAGATGACGTACATAGTTTTTCTAATACATGCATTTTAGTAAGCGCCCGTAATTAGGAGAGTATTTTGAAAATATTTTTGACAATCGACAGACAGTTTCGTCAACACAGCAAATGCATCAGACGGGTTAATCCACTATGATGATTGACCCAATATTTCCCTTTGAATGTATAGAATTGAGTCACAACTGATAAACCTTGTTTCTTGCTTTTTTTTCAGATTATCTGTGAAACTGCAATTCATGAGTGGCCTTTAATTTTTTTTTGAGAAACACTATAATTCAAGGGACAAATAAACATTTTATTCTCAATTTTTGATCGCATTCGATTGTTATGACCTTGAACATTAAAACTTCTTTTGTGGTTCTAAAGTATTTCAAATGAAGGTATTTCAATGATGACTTTATAAACTAACCAAACCTCCTTGTTCGCGTATTGCTTGATGGCACCTATCAAATTGCATATTTTAATAGTAATTACAGCTTTACAAATCACTCATTCACTCATCTTTAGAACCCTTCGTCAGGTTAGGTGCAATTATTTATTACTAAATTAATAACTAAATTTAACTATAATTATTTACTTATGTTGCCAGAGGCACTTCGAGCTTTTTTACCTTTATTTCTTTAGTCTTTATTTACCGCACTCTCCGACTAGACTCTCTATCTAGATAGTCAATTAACATACAAGTCTTTATCTTGTTATCGAGTCGAAGCATTACCTGTTATTTATTAATTTTAAATCGTATTCATACGGATTCAGAAACTGATTAGGATAAGTGTGTCCCTGTCTCTAATCCTCACCTGATCTTTACCATATCGATAACGAGGGCTACTTAGTTCCTCGTTACATGTTATATAATTTTAAGGCTAATTACCGAAATGCCTCTCCTACAGGACTCATGCAAATACAAAGATGCAATTTGGCTCGCACGCGATTCACAAAAAATGTGAAGATCGCATCTCTGTCAGCAGGATTGATTCCAGCAGTACCAGCTTGTTCACGCATTCCAGTCTGGACATTTTCATATTCATCACTTTCAAAAAGATTCGGAACTTCACCTGTAAAAAAAATATTTGTAACTATTAAAATGCGTTATACTACACATGAGTTTTGAGTAAAGAGAACAAAATGTCTTAGTGATTTAGTAGTTTAGTTTATAATAATAATTTTGATTATGTATGTGTATACGAGAATTGCTATTTATGTATCCGGAATAACAAAAAGAAACAATCACATTGTAATATGCGAATCACATTAAAGAAAGTTTTCGAAGTATAATACACTATTTCTCGCTCAAGGCCAAACACGAAGTCAGTCACGTACGCCTCGAGTCCACGCGGAGAAAAGCGGCCAATCAAAACGTTTATTTCATATTCGGGCAACCAATAGCGCTAAGATAGCAAGGCCAAATGCGCCACCAAACAGGTAGGTATAAACCCGCTCGGCTAACAACGTAGCAGTCGCCGTATAAAATTTGAATCGGGAGAACACATCTGCCGCTCCAAGCCGAATCGTAAATACCTACTATTGAAGACTTCATGTAAAGGCTCAAAGTGAAATTGTGCCATCGGGCAAGCTTAAGTAAGTGTGGATTATAACACGGCAAGATATCGAACCACAGCGTCGACGGAAGACCTGCGAGTGTAACCACATCCTGCCGAACGAGGCAGCCAATCTATAAAGCGCTGCGCAATACAATTTGCATCCAAAACAGAATCATGCGAATTTCTCCGGTGCCAATATCCCTATGTAGGCCTGCAGACAGGCGGAAAGCACACAATCCGCTTGGCAACAACTAGTGTTCCCATTCTGCCACAATAAAGGCCGACAAACTCACCAGGTACAGAGTGAATATTGTATCAGCTCATTTGTCTCAATCCAGAGGCCATCGTTCCCAATCGAGAGGTCACCTCCTCTCGAGCTGGCTGCAAAGAGAACGTCGTGACTGGAGTAATCCGACACTCATCGAGGTTGACACAGGAGCCAGTTCAACCGTCCAGGATACAGCGAGGCATCGTACCGGACAAGGCAGTTAGCAGAGCGTCTCCTCTAATTCAGATAGACCCAACAAGCTTGAAGACAGCTAGGTCGGCTATTTTAAGTTCCCCAAACGTACGTACGTTTGGGGAACTTTAATATTTTGTCACAAGGACCAATCAAGCATTCTTTTTTCTTTATTAAGAGAAATCAACAGTCTTACAAATAATTGGTATTAATGATAAGTTTACATTCTTAAAAAGTATCCGTAAAACTAAGACTCTGTTGTCTATAAGTATTATTTGGATAATCTAACTTAGTACGTGTCGAAGATAATTTAATATTTTATATAAACACTACTCTGGAAATTTAACTTGGTACGAGGAAGCCATAGGCTTCATAAATTTATAAGAAAATATATGTGATAAATAAAATAATTCTAAACTGCCCAACTTTCTTTTAATCACATAGTTTTAGTCAGAGTCAGAGTCTCTAATTCTTTTAACATAACAACTTTATATTTAATCTTATATTTATTACATAGTCAGTTCTGGTCAGAGAACTTTTCTATATATTCACTTTTGTGCCATACAAAATATTGAGAATGAAGGAGGGAATTTCTTGGATCATGATAACACCAAAAGCGGTAATGCAGACAACAGTGGCATATTGAGTTGGATAGCCAGTTTCTATTCTCGGAGTGAACTTAATGTTTTTCTGCATCTGTTTGTTTCATATCTGTTATCTTTATACTATTATCTTAATACAGCGTTATTTAATTAATCTTGGAAAGCAAACCTGAATTCAAAATATTATTAATGTCTTCAAGAAATTCTTCATGAAGGATTTGTGTATCTGTGAAAACAAATACAATGTCCATGTTATTGATTCCGGCAGTTTTGTAAAGTCTTCGCAAATCATCATGGAAGGCATTGTGGTCATAAGTTCTTGTTAATTCCAATCCAAAGCATCTGAAAGGGAAATATTACTACTATTAGGTAAATATATTTCAGTAGTAAATGTATATCAATTCTCTATTATAAAATACCACTTTGATTTCTTTATCTAATTATAAAAAAAAAGACTGCGCCTATCGATTTTTTCTGTTGTGCACACAACTTTTCACTATTTCAAATTTTGACAAATATTACACTTTTTTGTTTACATTTTCAAATATATGTTAGATATATACACTTTACAATACCATTTCTAACTCTTCCAAAAAATGTACAAATGTCGAAAAAAAAAAAATTACGGAGCAGCTACCGACTGGGACGGAAGTGTGTCAGAGTTAGACACTGCATTGACTTGAATAAAATCTGAGGTACTGATTGGCTCGTTGCGATTCCAATGGTGCAAACGTCAAGTCAATAAATCATACTGTTATATTAGCAGAAATAATCAAATAATGTGGCTTTTTCGCTTTGACGAATATATTTATTGCCACGCAAGTGCGACGTTTGGGCCGCCGGCTGGGCGTGCGGATATATACATCCGTATGCCTAAACTTAATTTTTAGCTGCTATAAATTCATTGAATACATTGATTCAATTAAAATTTCTTCATCAACCTGACCCTACACGCATATTACATATTCATCAATGCGCAAATTACATATTACTACATATTTTTTACAATATATTGAAAATTTTTTAAATTACAGGAATAACATATAGTTTAAGAAAAATAATAGATAGGTAAGGTAAGGTAACTTGTGAAGTAATAATTACAATGAAATATGATAGTTACTATATATTAATTTCTTATAAAAAATCCCAATGCACGAGTAAGTATTTGCAGAAAATGAATGAAGGTATGTACCTCTACAAGTATATATATATTTTTAATTTTTTGTTCATGGTAAAAAATACATATAACTTATAAATAGTTTTATATGATATCTAAGAAATACAAAATGGGTGTCATCGCTTGATATTTTCTTTTATTGAATTAAACCTAAACCTAATTTTTGGCTGCTATAAATTCATTGAAAACATTGATTCAATTAAAATTTCTTCATCAACCCTACCCTACCTACAATAAATTGGGTGTCATCGCTTGATATTTTCTTTTATTGAGTATCAAAAAAATATTTTTCAACTATGACATTTTTTTTATACATTTTTTACAGTTGAAATTTCATAAGCTATTTAAAATAGTGCAGTTTATCGATATATATATATATACATAGTTTTTCTAAAATAAGCATTTTAGGTAAGTGTCCGTAGTTATGCCATTTTTTGAAAATCTACCGCGCCAGTTTGCGACTTCTTCGTAAAAGTGGCTGCATTATCAGACGGTAAAATATGTAATATTTTCAACCTCCTATGCCTCTTCCCCAAACCTATGAAAATTTAAATATTATATTGCCTGGTATTAATAAAATTATACTTATAAAATCCGAATTTGAACATTGTATGTAGAATGAGTAGAACTTATGGATGGGAGCAAGATATAATATCGGAAGACATACATATTACGTTTTGATTCTTTTCATCACTCAGTATTTCTTTATGTCCGAATATAATCCGTTGCCGGTTTGATAAGAAGAAACAAGAATGGCTATGATACCTGTAGCTATTATTTAATACCAACTGCTACTATACAATGTTTAGTAGTAGTAAATTATTAAACCAGACGTTAATTGGCAAATTATGTAACAGACCTGAAGCCTTATAGTTATGTCCTCCTACAGGCGATCCCCAGACTGCTCGTGCCTGTCTGTGGTTTAAGCTTTTGATGGGTTGAGAAGATTTAAATAAAAAAAAAACACAAGTAGAATGGTATAATGACATTCTTTCAATTCATCATAAATGTTAACACCATTTCAGGTTTGTTAGTAAATTTTTGAGGCACGGCTAGGTAATAAAAAATAAACACGGTCATAATATTTCAATTTATAATAATTATAATGTGACACTGAACATTCTATTATATATTTCTATTTGCGCTCATAGATGAGTATAATATATTAATTCTATCTGACCACTAATAAATAAAACGATCCAATAGCTGTCATATATTGGAATACGATCGCGGCCTAATGATGAGCGCTATATCATATTATTGACAAATGTCAGTTCCATACTAAAAAATTGTTGACTTTAATGCTAAATATCTATAATATCCGACCAGCTTTCAATGTGATCTTAAACAGCTATGATTGTTTTTCTTGGGTATCAATCTACAGAAAAAAACAACCCTTTCGCATTAGTATTTTTTGAGTAGAAAGTTGCAATGGACGGACAGACAGACAGACGGACAGACAACCAAAGGATGGGGATAGAAGCTTCTCATAAATGTATGTATAGAAGCTAAAAGTGGCTCTTAGTCGATCTGGCATATATCAGTCAAGGCAAGTAGTTTTGCTTTGTCGCCTCTTTTTTATTTGGTAGCCAGTGAAGGCAGTTTGTGGCCACAGAGCAGAACTAACCTTAGTTCTTTGGTTCCGACATTAGTTCAGTAAGTTTATATCTTTTATTCTGCAACAGGATCACTGTTTGCGGAAAGCATTGAACTAAGATTAATCTTCGTTTGTTGCAGAGCACTTGGGTTTCATTAGAATTTATTTGCGATTTGAGATAGGTTGGGCAACCAACCTTTAGGCCGAAGTGGACCATCGCATGGGTTCCCACGGTTAATTGTCTGTCCCCCCCATCGACTTTTTAAGCCGTGCCTCGGTTTCGCCGCACGCGGACCTGGTCGGAGCAACTCAGTAGCTGGATGGGCCCACCTGCGCCTCAAATTTAATTTTGTATCCCTAATAATTTGTTAAAGCTATAGTAACATTTGTTAAAGCCAGATTATAGTTAAAGCAATAAAGTGTTCCCCGGTATTCTGTGTTGCTATCATTTTCTTCCCTATTCTGTTTATAAATACTTGTTTTCGCTATTGCCCACTCCCTGAAGGTGTGAAGGGAAAAGTAGCCTCTTTATAATGTTGGAAGTAAAATTTTGTAGAGCACTAAAAATTTAATATTTATTATTTAATGCGAAACAAATACCTACATGTGATGACCCCCTGCTTCTCACTAAGGGAGAGGAACGGAAATATGGAGGAAGGGTTGAGATAGGGGTGAAAAAAAGCCTGCTCTACGCGGATCAGAGGGTTGATTTCAGTTCAAAGCCTAGAATAAGGGGTGCAGGAGATAGTCGTACGGGGTAATTATCGAAAACATTATTTCGGAAGCTACATATAAAATAAATAACAATTAAATTTGACATTATGAACTAATTAGATACCGGTATGAGGTTGCTTCTAGTCACGAAATTAACCTAACTGCGGCAAAGAAAATTAGGAAATTTATGAATAGATTAAAACGCCTGTAACTGAGGAACGGAAGGCCCCACTTGGTTGGAAACGACCAATTTAACACTATCAAAATCAGACGGACAGAATAGGCGTACTTATAGAAGCCGGCCGTTAATATTAAATACATTTTTGGAGAAAAATCGTCAATAATTATATTATTTTTCGCATTTCTCGGGCATGTTACCAAAAATTTCAAACCCCTGTCAGTCGATAGACTGCACAGCTTATCCGTTCCCACGCAGAGACCGTCTGGGACGATCTCAAGTGGTGCTGCGTGACCACGGATTCGTTAAAACGTTAAAGTTACTACGGCCACATCAAAGGGGTTCCTATATACTAGATCGATCACACGCCACATAACAAAATTTACCAAAATATACATCGCAGAGAAAAACATCCTACAAAAATCTGACCTACAGTTCTAATATTATTGAGGGACCCAAATAGAATTATAAAATTGGTTACTATTGTATTTGGTTGTATTATAAAGAGATAAACTAGAGATAAATAACTTTAACTATGAATAATGTCTTAGATTTGGAAATAAAACAATATGAAATAAAAGAAAAATGAGGTTTTGCGAAAAAAATTGTTAACAGCGGCAAACAAAAATGAATTATATTCAATCAATTTTATCTATTATTATTACTCCAAATCATTAACGTGTATTATTTGTAACATAAAATTTAGTCAAGAGGGAATTAAGATCATTCTAAAATTGTATTTAAATAATTTGTATGAAAACTTGTGGGCGCAGCCTTAATAACTATTTATATAATTTATTTTAACGTTTGAAGATCCCTACCACAATAATGAATAAAGGTAATCTATTATTGTATTTAGCGTTATAGTACGTAAAACTAATGCAGTTTTGCAACGTAGAATATTTAAGTTGGCTAGATACTACAAAAAGGTTATGACGGCAAGCTACTATTTTGATGGGCGACCTAGAATAAATATAAATAACTCACTGTAGGACAGTATATGATTGCATTCTTATATTAAAATAACCTTTTATGAGTAGAATAGTATCCTCTGCTTAAACTAAAACAAATAAATGGGTAGCTCCACTAAATAATGTCCATAGGAGGTAATTACATAGTAATTGCAATAAAGCGAGCTCCCTATAGCGGGTAAAACAAGAAAAAAATATATAATTCTAGCAAAAAAATGACTATATGTCAGTTAACCTGTGGTGCTATTAATAGACATATTAAGGCGTTGTAATACTAAAAATAAAATGAAAAACTTGAGTAAATTAAAGAATTTGCATTTAATGAACATTTAAAAATGTGTCAAATACATACTTAAAGAAAATACCAAGTCATTGTGAGAAAACAAAGGAGTAGGTACACATGAGTAAATTACTTGCTTCTCGGTAGCTATAATAATTAATTTGAATGCTTATTGCTATAAATTGACAATACTACACAAAAATAGTTGAGATTTTAGGACACAAATGGTTGCGACAAAAGATTTGGTTATCGATAAAAAAAAAACAAAAATTTAATAAAATATTATAGGAAACCAAATTTTAGGATCCAGATCAGATTACATGGTCTTAGCTAATACCTGTAGAGAGAGTCAGGCAAGGTAGACTAAAATAAAGTAGTTAAATAAGAAAAGAAAAACAAAAGTTAATATTTTGCATTTTGTGCGAGCAGATCAAAACAGTCATATATGGTATTAGAAATCATTTTACTTTTGATTCAGGCTATTTACTGAGGTTTAGGAGTTTCTCAGTTGAAAGTTAGTAATATATAGAGTTCAATTAGAAAGATAACAATAAGTTTAGTGCCCAAATTATATCTAAAGTGAACCAGTTAAAACTCAAATAAGAAAAATAACAACTAATTGTGGGAAAAAATCTCAGAGACAACATGTTTATAACAAATAATTTTTGGTTCAACACTCAATTAAATTTAAACTAAACCAAACTGTCCTCATGATAGCACGGTTGCCTTATTGTAAGAAACATAGGAGAAAGATATTCTAACCTTAATGTAACAAAAGTCACCATTTAAAATAGCTAGCTGATTGAACCGTGTAGTTCAACTTATAATGTAAACCCAATATAGGCAATTTGAGTAAGAAGACCCTAAAATTAATAGAAAAACCTGTAGGTAAGTTGCAGTCTCTCAGTATCACAGGTCAGATGTGTAGACGGTCAAAGGAACTCGATAAATGTGCAGGTTTTGAATTCTAGGATCAGCGTGCGTTGAAACCTGGAAAAAAAAAAAAAATGTTAAAATAAAATACCATGTTAAAGAAGAGGAAGCTTATATCACCTAATAATGTGTGGGGTATATATATAGGTATCCTCATACTAGTTAGGCTATTTTCAAAATTGGCAACAAATTTGGAAAAATACTAAATTAATAAGTTAACTGAAATATTGAGCGCTGACTTTGCCGATTTCACTGGGTAAATAAGCTAACATAATGTTACTAGGGAACCAAACATTTTCGACTGACTATCATAGTATAGACATCTAGTTGTCAGATTAGAGCAGGTAAAGTGATGATACCTTGCTTGTAATTAAAACGAAAAAATTATACTTCTCAATACTTCTTAAAGCTCGCTTACGAGAAATTTTTTTAAAGGGGATGGTAGAATCATAACAAATGTAATTTTAAGGCCTGTCGTGACTCGATAATGAGGTTCTATAGGATATCATGGTAACCTACGTGATAAATTATCATAGTTACACTCTGCGTTATAAAACTAAGCCGGAAAAAATTGCATTCTTCTTAAAAATGTATATAGCACATGGGATAACATGATGATAGGCTGTTTATCAGATATACCTAAAAATGTATAATAATCTTTCATCAGTACTCGTGGAGATGTTTCTCTATGGATCCCTGATAAAGAGAAGTGTCTTCATACCATGGATACGGTCTCATTTTAACTATCTTGCAGCTGACACGTCGCTCAAGGTACGTTAACCTGCCCGTCGAACCTAGGGAAAAAAAAAATGGAACCTCCCCGTAGATTAAATATACAAATACTAACGTTTCTCTCCCTTTGTGAAGCAATTGGTGTCTTCATACAATAGCACTGCCATACTTAGATTACTCGGGCTTCTAGACATCGGCCATCGTGGAAATGGTCGGGATTTTAGACATCGGCCATCGTGCAAAATTAATCTGAAATTAGAGAAGAAATTAATTAAAATACAGATAAAACAAATAAATGGGTAAAACACCGTCTAAATTGAGATTCAGAACTAGAAGGGTTACAATCTTAGCTAACAGATATGGGAATGAGTTTGAGGGAGGGCTTGTATGTAGAAAGGTATTTTCCAGATATGCAATTTACACTCAATACGTGACACAAGTAGAAAAAAAAGAATGGGCTGAAATTAAAATGTTACAATTGTAGGTAAGCCTGTATATAGATTAATATTTGCAGTTTTACAAAATTACACTCAATGCGTGCAAAAAACGGAGAAAATTAAACGTTCCAAGTAAAGACAAACCACACTCATTGCAATCCGAGGTATAGAGTAAACCCTATTTTAGGTTAACCCAGTCAAAGAAGTTGAAATGGTTGCGTCCCTTCCAAAATGGCGCCTTAAGTTTTAACAATGGAACACAAAGCAATGGCATGGCGTTTGTAGGTTATTTAGCAAAATCAGTTTGTTCCAACCATCCACCTAAATCTAAACAGTTATGTAGGTTATTTAAAGGGAAAAGAAGCATGTAACAAACCTGTATAATTTCGGTAATCGACCAGAAGGCATGGCTGAATTTTGGCGGGAACGGGGGTACGCCGCCGGATTCGGTTTTGGTTAGGCGGTAAATTCATTAACTTCACTGAATAAGCTTCATTTAGACGTAAGGGTCACCTGGAATAATAAGGAAGTTGATTTAGCACACTGGGTGGGTAATACAAAAGAATAAAGTGCGAGCTTAGGGAGCAAAACACGTGCATATAACACCAGCCAAAAAGATCGGGCCGTCCGATTTGATTTCCAAAGCGTGTATCTAGGGATTTAAAAAAATTAAGCACTATTGAAAATTATTAGAGTTTAAAATTATTAGTATAATAGGCAAATAAACAAATTAAAAAAGCGGAATAAAAAATCTGAGGAATATATCACAAAGGTACTCACCGGCTGAGGGGTTAACGAAGTGTCCCTCGTTCAAACTGCTTCATCTCCGGTAAGATCACTAGCACAATATCTTGAAACTATTGGCACGGTAACCACAAATAAATTAAAAGAGTCACACGTACACTGACTATTGCAAGAATGCAGGCATCTAACCGTCCAAAAAGGCCGCTGGACTAACAAAACGTTTAGAAAGCGTGGCTTGACCACGCCGGGTTTAAATTAAGCGAACATTTGGTTGCCAGATGTCTGGTAGGGATGGACGGGGTATTACCATGTCGGTAAAGACAAAATCCCCAAAGGAAAAAAATAGATATATGGGGAATAAAAGAAAAAAAATAATAACAAAATATTAATATGAAAATTAAATACGGGTAAAATTCAATTACGATATTTAAGCATTATAAAATTATGATTACTAATAAATCCAAAATTATTATCCAACATTATTTTAAATTAAATTAATTATTGAATGATAAAATTCGGGCATTATAAAATATTGTTTAAATAATTTCGACTAAGGAAATTAAGAAATAAAATAATAATTAGTAAAGGGCGAAAATTAACGTTTTATGGACAGATTAGCTACGAAAGAGAAATATAGAATCGATTTTAAGTCAACCATTAAACATGTCAAAAAAATAATGCAATAGGCAGGTGGAATAAAATTAAAGGTTACCTTGGTTAAATAAAATACATAGGTCGAAAAAAAATATTCTGTGAAGCAATAAAACAAATGTTACTGGTTAAAATAATAAATACTAAAGTTTTCCATAAGTTAGCTGTATAAATAAGTTTATAAAAAGGAAGGAAGCAAATAAATAATTTCAAATTAAGAATTCTGTCAAGCGTGTGTAGAGACATCATCTAGAAAAATAAAATCATATAACAAAAATGGGTTCATCGGGTATTTAGCATAAACTAAAAAAAAAAAAAAAAAAAAATAAAACCAATCAACTAACCGACAAAATTTGTTATTTTTTTTTCAGATGTTCTGTCGAAAGAGATTGTCGCGATGGTTACGTTTGAATTTTAAAATACCATACATCCCGGGTTCAATTAAGACTATTTATGTTTAGGGTTGGTAGTAATCATTGTACCTATATAAAATAAATGCATAATAAATGTAGAAGAAACGCGTTTAGGAGCAGTGTTTATTCACTTTATAAAACAAACAAATTAAAAAAAAAATATATATATAGTTAATAGTCGACAAATAAATCTAGGCGTTTATTGTGAGATAGGAAAACGGAATAAATAAACGAGTCAACAAAGGAAAAGATACCAGGGGGTTGCCACAACTAAATTATTATTCGAAATTCGAACAATCAACCAATGAAAACTCAACAAATAATATAATAAAATAAGATATATTTACGTAGGTGTAACAAATTTTAATTAAATCGAAATTTTAGTATCAATACAGTACTTGTAATCGGTAAGGTATCAATATGATATTTTCCAAAAAAAATTCATATACCAATTTAGTACCAAGATTAACATGAAAAGATATAATACAAAAGAACCCAAGAAAACCGAGAAAAAAAAATGATTAGTTATTATTTTAATTTCAATTATATCTACAAAAAAAATTTTATTTTGATAACACGTTCATAGATAGAAAAAATGCTTACGCGACAACGATCCTATATAGGCGCGCTTGATTGTATGTATGTTGTAGCAGAGGCAATAAGACGGAAAATAATAAATACCTAGTTAGTACATGACAGTAGGGGGACGTTTAGGAACAAAAATTTCGAATATATATTTACATATATAGTTTTGCATTAAAACAAACTAGGGTAATTTTAATGTAACGAATGGGACCACACGAATTAATATAGTATTTGAGTGCTTAGCAAAAATAAACCAAATATAAGGTGATAAGGCTCACCGTAATAGTAATACCAACACATCTTTATTCTTCTTGCCTCACTCATCTGCAGACCTCAACTTTATAACGTAAGAAATAAATCGATCAAAAAAAAAAAAAAACCGGGAAAAGGAATTATCATTTGATGTGGCTTGCGCGACAAGGATATTAAATAATTTCAAAGGGTTATTTGTTTATTGGGTGAGTTGATATCTCGAAGTAGGATGTGTGTATTATGTTTATTTTACAGGATGGATAGGTCATACAAACCCGATACGGTTAACAAGCGATACGCGCGCCGCGATGCGAGTACGTTTTAACGTTTAAACATTACGTTTAAACATCCAGGGCGTAATGTCAGGCGAGGAAAAACGAAAAATTTAGTTGAATAATTTAGGTAGCTAAATAATAAGTTATCGGTACTGTAGGTATGTACGTATAGGTTTTATGCAATTCTGTCACAACGGTATAATAGACTTAGAGTAGCGTCGCAGCGTAGGTTAGGATCATTAGCAAAACACTAGGTGCGTACTAGGACATTAACCTTAGAAAAGGGCGCGGCTTTTAGGCAGAATAAGTGATAAATAAATGGTTACATTCTAGGTTTCGTGTGAATAGAATCCGCAGGTTTCACCCGGTACTACAAAAAAAAAAAAACCCCTGTGTAATAATACTCACAACCTTAGTATAGAACATTTAATTAAGTAGTGTAAGTCGAAGTAGTTAAGTGAGAAGTGAAAAAAAACAGAAGACGATAATCGAAGAATTATACACCTATATACATATAATTGTATAGCATACACCTAGAAAAAAAAAGGGCAAAAAATGTGTGTATTGCAAAAGTGGCTGGGTAAGAGGTATGCTCAACAGCTGTTCGAGGAGGTGGCCGAGTCGCAATGGCATAAATATCTGGATGGATATGTCGACTTCCAGGACGTGCGGCATAGAGCGAAGGAGGGAAACAGATTTTGTGCCGGAGTTAATGTGGAGGCTGTCGATAAGCAGGGCCAAGCTTGGAGGCTGGAATTACGGGTCAGGATGTCGTCAGACTGGGGGACCTGCGAGGGATGTAGGTGGTACGACTACGATAGGAATCCAAGGGTGTCCTTTGCCCGGGTGATCCATGAGCAGTACCAGCGATGGTTCTTAGATACCTCCGTCACGTTCGAAAGGTTGGCCACGAACGCGAGCGTCTATGGAAAGGCGCTAATATGCGAAGCCTGCGGGAGGGACTTGTTTACCTACAGAGCTAGGGAAAGGGAAATTTGGAGGATCTCCTCAGGCTTGCCATACCCAAGGCCCAAATAAAGGAATATATGTATGTGTATATATATGTACGTATATAGAAAAAATCCATAACCTAAGAAAAAAACAGCCTGAAAAAAATAAATTAGGAAAATAAATTAGGATAGGAACAGTAGGGCAATAAATATTAATTACATACTTTGTGTTTAGACTAGTGCCACTATTACATGTGTTATAATAAGAAAACAATAATTACAAATATTAAAACCTTAAGACATATCTGAAACCATAAGTGTAAATCCTTGAAATAAGTGATTAATTAAGTGATAATAAGGGAGAATTCAGCGAAAACTAATTCCCATAAAAAAAAAAAAAATAATAAATAATTAATATGACGTCAAGAGGACCTGGAGGCAGCCAGAAGGGAGTCGCTAAAAGACGGCATTTCATAAACAGAGGGGGGGCGCTTGCCGAGGGCATAGCGAAGGCGATAGGAAAAGCCTTGAGGCCCATGCTGGCTAAGGGCCGGGATGAAACCAAAGGAAAGGAGATCGTAGAGAAACCCTCAGTGGAAGCCCGGGGTACGACACCATCATTATCGGGCGAGACCACAAATGATGACGCATCTGTATTAAACAACACGCCACAATTCATAGTGGTGAATAAACCCAACCGACCTAAGTTTGGGGGAGGTGAAGAAGAAAATCCCATACAGTTTCTAAAGGAACTTAAAATGTACATAAACCGAATGAAGGGCACGGGAACCGCTCTGGAATTAGCCATGGAGTGCCTTAGTCCACAAGTTAGGGCTGTAATGAATAATTTCCAGAGACAATGGGTCGTGTTTGAAAACTTTGAGACTGAACTTCTTGAAGTCTATTGGAGCCAGATAAAACAGGACAAGGTGAGGGAGGAAATTCTAAAGGGCGAATGGACCAGTAAATCGGGTTGTACCAAACTCGAACATTTCTCATCAAAGATGGAACTAGCGCGAAACCTGACATACCCTATACCGGAGAGTCATCTCTTGAATGCAATTATGCAACAGTTTCCGGAGATCATACAGATGCAGTGGGTAGGACAAACAGAAAGGACGCCAGAACGAGCAGCCCATTTCTTGAAGAGCATAGACGGATTCGTCACCAAGCACAAAGGGGCTAACACTTCGGACAGGGGGGAGAAGGCGCAGCCCAGCCGAGAAACACGAGGATATAATATTAATAAACCAAACGCGCCCCGCCTATTTGGAAATCCTAGGGGACGTTCCGACGGACAGAACCTGGATAACCGGCAAATAAACCTGGTAGAAATGCGCCAGGCCTATAAAGATGGGTGGCAGCGGGCCAATGCAGAAGAAGCAGAGGGGGAGAGTACTGCTCCAGAAGTTGGGCGCAAAGGGACGACCAGTTCGGGAAACGAAAGGGCGTCAGTGGCCGGTCGACGCTGACTAGTGAAGAAATAACCGATCGCAGAACTAAGACGACACCGATGAGGACAGATGAACGGGGCATCCATCGGAACCAAAGCAGGAAGGATAATGGAAGCGGACATTGTAATACTAATATTAATTCATATGATTTTAAGTTAGCAGATAACTATAGTAAAAGAGATATACCACGGTACTTGATACCATTAAATATTCTGGTTCCTTTTAGCTGGAAACCTGGACGGGGTTTAGGAAAATATTGTCATGGGCGTAAACACCCAATAGCAGTGCAACCTAGGAAAAATAGATATAGTGGATTGGGATTTCAGGAACTTAGAGGTAGGGAACCCAACCCAGACTTGGCGGAACTGGCAACTAGGAATATTAGTAGTTGGGAAAAGGAAGGAGCTTATAATATAACCCATAGAGGAGTGGTTCTAGGTCAGTCTAGTAAGAGCTGGGCGGGAGAAACCTGCACTATTTTCGAGGAGGAGGATTACTCTGAAGTAGAGGATGACCAATCGCTTCCAGTTCTGCCGGAACTGGCAGCCACCATAGAAGGACAGGGAGTGAAATGCCTAGTGGATACAGGTAGCCAAGTGACCTGCATTTCGGGAGGATTCTGGACCGAGTTGCAAGCTTTAGGGCACAAGTACCCAGTAATGCCAACGATGACCTTGACATTAAAGGGAGCCACTGGTGCTAAGAGCCAAAGGATCTCCAAATTAGTACTGTTACCATTAAACATAGGGGGGACGATATTAGAGACTCCGTGTCTAATTGTGGAGGGATTAATAAGGCCAGTAATACTCGGGTACGATTGGTTAGAGAACCAAGGAGCAGTTATAAATTGTAATAAGAAGAGTGGAGGAAGTTTAACCGTGAAGTCCATCAAGCAAAGCATTGTTTTGACTCCATCAGAATGCAGGAGGAGAGAACTACCCGAGGTCAGTTATGTCGAACGGGGTAGCGTAGAAGATCTAACCGGATCTATTAAGGATGGGCAAACGACATTAGAAATGATTGGCGAATATGTAGCCGGATTAGAGTTGCAACCTGAGGAAGCGGGGAAGCTGAAGGGGTTACTGATTCAATATCAGGACGTATTCGCTGATAGGCCAGGGAGGACAACTCTCTATAAACATGAGATAAAGTTGACAAACGAGCGACCATTCGTGAAACGTGCATACCCAATCCCACTAGCATACCGCGAGAAGGTGGCGGAAAAGCTAGAAGAGATGGAGGCACAGGGACTAATAAGACGACAATCCACAAATTTTTCAAGCCCACTCACTATCACTTTAAAGAAAGATGGATCCATTAGGATGTTGCTAGATGCAAGAGAGTTGAACACTCGAATGGTGGGCGAGACAGAGACACCTCCTATAATTTCCGAGATCGTACAAAGGTTTTATGGGGTCAATTTTATAAGCATCATAGATTTAAATAATGCGTACTTCCAGATTCCATTACACCCGGATAGCGAGAAATACACAGGGTTCACATTTGCGGGGAAATCGTATACTTACACGGTACTACCACAAGGGCTCAAAACAAGTGTAGGCAGCTTCTCTAGGGCGCTCGATTTAATTTTAGGAAACTCTGTAAGGGAATTTTGCGTGAACTACCTAGACGACCTGGCCGTATTTACTACGGGATCAATGGAAAAACACCTAGAGCATATAGGATGCGTATTGACCCGCCTCCAAGAAGCTAATATGACGTGCAGCTTAACGAAGTGCCAGTTCCTACGAACTACTGTAAAGATGCTAGGATTTGACATTTCACTAGCAGGCATCACCATGTCTGAAGACAAGCTCGCGGCCATACGCGACTACCCGGAGCCTAAAAGGCCAAAGCAGGTGCGGGCATATCTCGGATTCCTAAATTATTATAGACGCTTTATATCTCATTATGGCGAAGCTACCAAGCCACTGTGTGAGCTGCTACACAAGGGGAAGCGGTGGGTGTGGGGAGATGAGCAAAGGGCAGCATTTGAAAATATAAAAACCTTATTCTTAAAGAGCGTAATATTAGAACATCCCAACCCTAAGAAACTTTATTATCTGCAGTGTGACAGCTCGGGATATGGGCTCGGAGGAGAGTTATACCAATTAGATGACGAGGGAAACCACCATGTAATAGGATTTTGCAGTAAGAGCCTAAACTCGGCAGAGATGAAGTGGACAACTTCCGAAAAGGAATTGTATGCCATCATATACGGGTTGAAGAAGTTTGAGACGTACATACGAGGTACCAAACTGGTGATACGCACCGACCATCAGGCGCTAACGTTCATTAAGACATGGAAGTTGTACAGTGCCAAGGTCACGAGATGGATCCTTTACCTGGATCAATTCGATTATATAGTAGAATATGTGAAGGGCAGGGATAACATAGGCCCGGACATATTATCACGATGCGTCAACGAGAGACCACAGCTAACAGGTGATAAGTTACTTCATCCGGAGATAGCCATGTTTGTAGCTCCAGGGAAGGTAGGATTGGCCTCTAGGCTAAAGAATATAAAGGAGGAGCAGAGGGGAGACCCCTTCCTGAACGAAATAGAAAGGATGAAGGCAGATTCTAGTTATATCACGAGCAACAGGGACGCCAGGCGGTTGGAGAGGAGATATGAGATGCAGAATGGAATATTATATTTCAACGGCCACGAACCACATATACGGCTGTTAGCATTACCTGAGAGTCTGGTAGAAAGGACCATATGGTACTTTCATTTAGAGTTAGGGCATTTCGGTACGTACAAAGTACTATCGGCTTTACGCAGTCGAGTGTACTGGCCGGCAATGCGGAAGCGCATTGGAAAAACGTTGAGGACATGCAAGGAATGCCAACTCGCTAAGCAGAACAACCGACCAGAAGTAGGAGAATGCCATCCGGTTGCGACCAATGACGTTGGGGACTTGGTTATGGTAGATTTTTATGGGCCACTTCCAATGGGTAGGGGAGGTGTGTCATATATATTTGTGGTTCAAGATGCATTTAGCAAATTTGTGAAGTTATTTGCCATGAAGAAGGCTACAGGCAATGCAGCTGCCAAAAGGGTTCTGCAGTTTGCCGATATAATAATGCCAAAGATGATAGTATCAGATCGCGGGACGCAATTTATATCGAAGTTGTGGGTGAGGACATTATCTGGGGCAGGGATAAAAATAGGACACACCTCTGTCAGGAATCCTAGGCCCAACATCACTGAACGAGTAAATAAGGAGTTAGGCCGGATGTACCGCACATATTGCGACACTATCCACAAAAAGTGGCCCACACTGCTACAGGAGATCGAGGATTGTTACAACAACAGCACGCACGCCAGTACAGGGCTTACTCCAAACGAGATAGTCTTCGGGAAGGGCCCGTCACACTCTCTAGATAGGTATTTGGGAAAAACTGCGGCACCAAATATGGCAATTAGGGAATTCAGAGATAAAGCTAGAACCAACCTAAAGATCAATATGGAAAGGAGGCGAAGAGCATTCAACAAATCCCATCGATTGGTAACATACCAAATAGGAGACCTGGTGAAGCTCAGGACCTTTCCACAATCTAGCAAGGAAAAGGGTGAGATTAGTAAGTTCTCGAGGCTATTTGAAGGGCCGTACCAAATAGTAGGAACTCCGTACAGCAACACATACAGCTTGGCGTACCCACGGGACGGAAAGTTAAGGGGAAATTATAACGCAGTACACCTGGCTAGGTACTACGAATAAGGTTAAGGCAATGGAATAAATAAATAAATAAGACTTATGTAACCAGGGAACCAGAATATTTAAATAGGGGCAACCTAATTATGCTTTAATTAGGTACTGATTTCTCCAAAATTAATCTAAGTAGGCGTGTAAAGGGGGTATGCATGATTGGCATATGTGATTAGGCGTGGTATACTGGAAGGGGGACGGGGGTCTTGGGGGGGTAAATGCTGGTTACATGTGCCGTTGTGCATTCCCAGAGTAGAATAGGTTCATATTCTAGGTACATTTATAAATTGTAAATTATAGAATAATGTTAAATAAGTTTAAGGTTAACACCGTAAGATTAGAGCAACTTAGAGCAAGGAGTATGGTGTAACTCACCTGAGAAGGGAGGGTTATGTTATACCGAGGATATATTACTTATGTTATCACATAAATAGATATAAGTGAAATATTTAAGTTAATTTAAGAAGTTAAAATACTACTACTAAAAGCCTACTACCTAAGTGAAATACTTAAGCCTACTACATAAGTGAAATACTTAAGCCTACTACCTAAGTGAAATACTTAAACCTTACTACTTAAGTGAAGTACTTAAGCCTACTACCTAAGTGAAATACTTAAGCTTTACCACCTAAGTGAGATACTTAAGCCTACCACCTAAGTGAAATACTTAAGCCTAATACATAAGTAAAATACTTAAGCCTACTACATAAGTGAAATACTTAAGCCTACTACCTAAGTGAAATACTTAAACCTTACTACTTAAGTGAAGTACTTAAGCCCACTACCTAAGTGAAATACTTAAGCTTTACCACCTAAGTGAGATACTTAAGCCTACCACCTAAGTGAAATACTTAAGCTATACTACCTAAGTGAAATACTTAGCTAGCTTTGCCAAACCCAATGTAAATACGGTTAGACGAGAGTCGACGGTATTGACGGTGGTCGACATCAGGACCGAGCGTGTAATTGCAAAGGGGCTCGATCCATTTTGTATTTTTCTAAGTTAATTACATTAGAGATAACTGTGTGGTAAAGTGAAAAGAACTAACTATAAGTGCTTGGAGGAAGGATTCGACGCCACACCATGCCGAAGAAGGAAAAGGAAAGGGCGCTGGAGGGCGTGAGATGCAGGAGATCTACAATAAGAAAGTGATTGAAGGCACAGGATTTTCCACGATATGAAAAACCCGAAACCTTCAACCGGGCGACTGTGATGACCCCCTGCTTCTCACTAAGGGAGAGGAACGGAAATATGGAGGAAGGGTTGAGATAGGGGTGAAAAAAAGCCTGCTCTACGCGGATCAGAGGGTTGATTTCAGTTCAAAGCCTAGAATAAGGGGTGCAGGAGATAGTCGTACGGGGTAATTATCGAAAACATTATTTCGGAAGCTACATATAAAATAAATAACAATTAAATTTGACATTATGAACTAATTAGATACCGGTATGAGGTTGCTTCTAGTCACGAAATTAACCTAACTGCGGCAAAGAAAATTAGGAAATTTATGAATAGATTAAAACGCCTGTAACTGAGGAACGGAAGGCCCCACTTGGTTGGAAACGACCAATTTAACACTATCAAAATCAGACGGACAGAATAGGCGTACTTATAGAAGCCGGCCGTTAATATTAAATACATTTTTGGAGAAAAATCGTCAATAATTATATTATTTTTCGCATTTCTCGGGCATGTTACCAAAAATTTCAAACCCCTGTCAGTCGATAGACTGCACAGCTTATCAGTGTTCCCACGTAGACCCGTCTAGCTCATCTCGAGTGGCTAAAACGTAGTGGTAGGCGAAGACGCGCGATTTCGGTGACATACGCTCCTTGGGAAAAAACTAAGGATTATTTTGGAGTGGATTAGATATTATTTTTGGAGTGATTTCGAACGGAACAGCGAAAAAGAACAGCTCTTTAGCCAAAAAGCGACGAACGACCCATCTTTATGGAAAAATCGTAAATTAGGCCGAGATCGGGGAATAAGATAAGGAATTTCTGAGGGAAGGAGACGCGGGATGCGAAATTACTGCAGGGAGACTGAGAGAGACAGTGAAAAGGTGTCAACGTTGTGGACTATGTATGCCACGGGTGACAGTTAGTTATTCGAACGGGCCAATCATATGAACATATAAGGAAGACTGAGGAATTGCATGGGCGGGTTTAGGGAGATGAGCATTTGTTGCGAGTTAGGTGAAATAGAGATATGATTAAAGGGAGAGAGCTGGCCGTTGGCGCCTGCCCGAGATATGATTCTATGGGAAAGCTTTGGAATTCGGGGTTTACGATCGCTGGTACTAGAAGTATAGCTGCAAAAGCATGTTTCTGTCAAAAGTAATCGATTTTTGGGGAAGTTATGAGGCAATTCCCCCATTTCTTAACGACCTCAGAAAACGATTAAATTTTACGACTTGGGCCTAATCTGAAGAGAAATACAAAAACTGGTGTGAGGTGATATGCCCATAAAAGTCATAGTAACTCAAATTTGACAGGTGGACAGCAATTGGTGGAGAGCAAGATTTGGTGGGGAAAATGGGATGTGGTCTGAAAGGTGATAAAAGCGATCGACGCAGGGAAAACGGGGTAGTTCACGCGTTTTTCGATTCAAGCCAACACCTTCTCCACGCTAGTTTGGCTCGCGATAAATAGTGATATTTTATTAAGTCTTTAGTTGGTATATGGTAAATTAGTAAATTTGTTATTAAAGTATAGTCTAAAAAATAATATAACAAGTTAGGAGTTTTCGCCGCGCTCTTGGTTTAAGCCTATAGTACTATAATTTAAAAGTGATTAGCAAAGATTATTATAGTTAGCTAAAAATTATAGTAATGGGGAGAGTTCACGCGTTTTTCGATTCAAGCCAACACCTTCTCCACGCTAGTTTGGCTCGCGATAAATAGTGATATTTTATTAAGTCTTTAGTTGGTATATGGTAACTTAGCAAATTTGTTATTAAAGTATAACCTTATAAAATAATATAACAAGTTAGGAGTTTTCGCCGCGCTCTTGGTTTAAGTCTATAGTACTATAATTTAAAAGTAATTAGCAAAGGTTATTATAGTTAGCTAAAAATTATAGTAATGGGGATAGTTCACGCGTTTTCCGATTCAAGCCAGCACCAAAGTCCACGACAGTTTGGCTCGCGATTATTAGTGATATTTTACTAAGTCTTTGTCGGTATATGGTAATTTAGTAAATTTGTTATTAAAATTATAGTAGCTCTAAAATAATATAACCATTTAGGAATTTCTCGCCGCGTTCTTGTTTTAAGTTTATAGTAACATTATTTAAAATATTTTAGTAAAGTGTCGTTATAGTAGCTTTTAAATAATATAACAATTTAGGATTTTTCGCCGCGTCCTTGCGTTAAGAAAATAAACCTAGTAAATATTATTATAGCTTGGCTTAGAATATAGTAGGTTAGGATCTTTACGCGTTATATTAGTGAAATTTTAATAAGTCTCCCGAAATATTTAAAACAAATTAGAATTGTTATTTTAGCTTAGCTCAAAAAAGAAAAAGACGTAGAACTTAGGATCCACCGCGTTATATTAGTGAAACTTACTAATTCCCTAGAGATATATTTTTAAAATAAATTAGAATAAATAATATAGCTTAGAACATATAGTAAGTAGGATAGACGCGATATTAGTGAATTTTATTGAGTATATGGTGATATAATTAAGGTAAATTAGTAAATTATTATTACAGTTGTGAGAAAGAAAAAAAAGGGGTGCAGCAGAATTAAGATCGTACGTCGCGCGACGCATCTACTTGGAACGCTACTCATAAATTAGAAAAAAAATAAATAAGAAAAAATAATAATAATAAAAAAAAAAAAAGAAAAAAAATAATTAAATAAAATATAAGTGTGTTAAATAAAGATTAAGAGTAGTGTCGAAGAAAAAATCGCAGAGAGGTAATTCATCCTAGGGACGGTCAAATAAAAAAAAATTGCTGAAATATTTTAGTAAACGTGTAGGATATTGTCAATTTAAAATCACGGAGAATCACGTTAGAGGATGGACCAGGGAGTGAATACTAGGCCGACCCTTAATAAGCTTTAGTTAGAAATAAATTATTGAAGCCCTAGAATTTATACGCGTCAAATTACTAAGGAAATTGTGTTCGTAAATCGGTAAGGTGGTATTGTGAATTATTATTATGATTAATTGTGTACACAAATTAGTGATTAAGTGTTGTGTAGTGTAAGAGTTTCCTAAGCACGAGGAAAACCATAGCATGGAATACAGGGACTTGCATGGTAAGTGACTTAACTAGATATTACTGCGTCGAAGTGAATCAGAGAATTATTACCATACTTGTTTTGACTAAAATTATATATATAGTAATTTAAAATTTCAATAAATTGTTGTGGAAAAATATAGAAATATGACAAATAATAATAAATAATAACAATTCAATGTCTTGATTACCTGTTTTAAATAATTGACAGTGACCGGAACAACACGATAAAATTAGAATTTTATCATCATTGTACACAAAAAGTTCAAATTTTAGAGAAAGAAAATGTAGCAAAATATAGTGTTATAAAATCATATTAACTAAGAAATTCCTGTGTGTGTGGGTAAAGAAATTAGAATCCTAACTTATAACTGAATAAATTGTAAGACGTTGCCCGAACAATAACTTCATTATTAAAGGAGTTAAACCAGTAATTAGAACACTTGTCTTAATTACCCGCTTCAAAGTTGATACTGGGAGTCACTGATCACCTCTTCGAATTAATATCACTGCATGAGGCTGTAGGATTAACATTGTATAATATATTTTTATGTAATACCTACATTCACATGACGGACTACAGAAGTAATTACAGTTCACTATTACTGTACAGTTAATACCTAATTTAACAGAGGTCAGGATACCTAAAGCAGATTAAAGGTGACCTATATAATAACAAATCGTTGAAAGAAAATACAAATTAAGTAGTTCCCGACCTCTGCGATAACATTTTCCTCCGTACTTAAAATTAATCTTTTCCGAGACGAGATGACCGTCTCTAGGGTCCCGGGCAAATTATAACCAAACATGTTTAATACTACATATTACAACTAAAGAAAGGATTAGCAAAATTAGTGTACTCTACAATCATTATAAACAAATCACATGTTGACCAAAAAACTGTAATGGACAGACGTTGGACGCTATATACTGACACCTGACGTTTCACAGATATAAACTCAAAAGCCTACTACGGGATGAGACATTGTATAAAAGACTAAGTTTTCCATCACTTTCACCCACCGTCCTGTTGAGTGTGGTTCGAATATCCACGTCGGTTTAGATTATGGTCTCTAGGTCTGCGAAAACCTGGCACGGACGGGATAACAACCGCCCCATCATAAAACCCGTTCGTCCTATAGCAAAGGCCCGGAATGGCATTCAGTTGACCTTCTGCATCCCTGGCTTAGGCAACGGAACATCGTGGGATCTCAGCCAACATCAGAGCAGGAGACTATCCTTTGAACTGACTGAAGATTAGTAGAGCGTGCCTCATAGATCCTATACCTACCCATTCGTTCCACTTGGGAGTGGCCGCCCACGACCAAACCTCAAGGAAATCTTGGGACGATCTTACTCTGTCACATGTCGGGTAATGCTAGAGAGTATATTAACTATAGACAGAATGAAATTTAAATGACGAGGACAGAGATCACAGATATTTTGCTTTATGAGACAAAAAAACTTAAAAATCAAATAAAATTAAACCAATTTTAAACAAACATAAATCTTAATCTAAACGATAATAGGCGCACAGATTGAGTTAGTCTAGAAATCGCCGGTCGAAATATATAGAGTTAACGTTATTTAGGGTAGGTAGATAGGACATTGTTCCAACTTCCCTCGCTTGGAGTCACTTCTGCCCGACAACAGGCTCCTAAAGTGATCACGACATGGTATGACATTATTACTTTGATAGTGCCTCCCCCCACATTTCAAACCTGTTAAATGTATGCATCCTGAATCAAAAATTAAACCTTTTATATACATTACGATGGGAGCCTAATGTCGCTACCAGCGTGGTGAACAAAAAGCACTCCGTTTGAAGCTGGACACATGACCTGGAGGGTCACCTCGGGGCTGGTCTAACACACCACGCCTACACAACACAAAAACCAATCTACGAATATAGTCATGAGTGAGAGTACAGTCCCGACATTAGAGAAGTACCACAGTTGTTCAGTTCATTCTGTTCGGCTGCATCAATATCATCGCGGGATTTCAGGGAAAATCAATTCGGCTTCTGCTACTTCTCACAATACTGACTGTTCCTGATGTTGTCCCCATTCATTTGGTGGCAGCCAACGAAACCACAATTAACGATTCAAAACATTCAGTTGTTCGAATCTACACCAGGATTGGCCTCCGGGCCCCAAAAGGGAAATGTTTACAGCTAAAGACGGAGTAAAAACCTCTTTGGACCTTAAACACCAATTAATTTAACCATGGATCACACCTAAGGAAGGTGGTTTAGCTTGCTGGGGGTTTGGGGATGGTGGTGCCCCAGCAAAACCTAATAAAACTAAAAAAAATTCCTAAGTTCCTATCTACAAGCGAGCTCGTCAATAATTTTCCAATATATCGTATACCTGTCAAATATCTGAATAAAGAGTTAATGTCATTTAAAATTAGCAAAATAGAATCAAAATGGCAACAGTCATAGGAAGTAAAAGGCATAAATATAAATAGCGCAGGGAAATATAATTAAACTCAATTAACCAGTAGCAACGTGTAAACCATTGTAAACGCGACACAGACTATTGAACACATATTTACATAATACTAACATTGTGCATGAGATAAATGTATCCAATTAGCTGAAGAAGAATTCATCGCCACATCGTTAAGGGAACGGAAAAGCTGGACGCACTAGGACACCAACACCAAGACACCTACATAGCTGATTCCTCGTAAACATGTACCATTTTCAGACGGAAGCCAAACAGAACATTGTCCGGAGTAAGTTATTATTATAAATATCGTTTGTTTTATGTATTTCAGTAGCAAATTAATTCGAGATATCAATTGCAGTAATTAAAGAATAAATTCAGTTAAAAGGCCTTCAGCCGCTTAGGTAGAAAAATTTCAGGGGTCTCCTTCCCCCGGCGGAGTTTCAGCTTTTGTCGGGGCGGGGTGGTTCTCATACATAAAGTGAAAGATGTGTTAACTGGGTGATATCAGTACTAAATGAAGATTTATGGAATAATGTTACTTTTCATACTGATAATTAGGCATGAGACGTATTGAGAAAGTAGGAGTTAGAATAAAATTAAAAGGAAATTGAAAAAAAAAATTACTGATAAATAAACTACTATAATACATATTAAATATACTGATACTAACTTATACTCATTTACATGTGCTGCCAATGTAGCCATACTACGCCGTCCTGAACCACCCGGGCCGACAAGTAAAGAATGACCGCGCTCGGCACGCAATATTCGTGCGGCTCTTGCCACATGTTCCATGGCGTCCACAAATAAGACCAAATGCATCTCACCTCGAGCGTTAGCATTATATTCTTCTAGGTAGTCCTAAAATTTTAATTTTAACCTTAAAATTAAATCTTGGACTTTCCTTGTTGGAAAGGTTGGGGATTGCATATATTAATACTTCTTATCCATTATGACAAAATTTTCATTATAGATAATACGTATGAGGTGTGATAAAAAAGTAAGGTGACTTTATTTTTATCAAAAAATATGTTAATATTTATTTTGTCCCCTTCAAAGTAACCCCCCTCAGATATAATACACTTGTGCCAACGCTTTTTCCAATCCTCAGAGCACTTCTGATAAGCACTTTTTGGTATAGCCTTCAGCTCATCCAGCGATGCGGTCTTTATGTCCTCAATCGTTGCAAAACGTCATCCTTTCATGGGATTCTTGAGTTTCGGGAACAGGAAAAAGTCACAGGGGGTTAAATCCGGTGAACACGGTGGCTGTGGCATGATTACGGTGTTGTTCTTGGCAAAAAAATTACGAACAAGCAATGACGTGTGAGCTGGCGCAAACATCGCTGACACAAGTCTCTTGCCCAAAACATCCGTTAAAATTGCTTGGCACGAACCAAATGAAATGCCGATATCATCAGCAACTTCTCTTATCGTAATTCAACGATTCGTCAACACTATTTTCTTCACTTCTTCAACGTTCTCATCAGTTGATGACGTGCTTGGGCGTCCAGAGCGAGGTTCGTCATTGGTGTCTTCTCGGCCTTCTTGGAAGAGTTTATACTACTTGTAAACATTTTTTTTACTTAAAGTAGACTCACCGTATGCCACTGTCAACATTTCAAAAGTTTTAGAGCACTTGATTCCATTTTTTACACAAAATTTAATGCAAACTCTTTGATTCATGTTTTTCGACAGTAGAAAATCACCGAGCACGAAAAACACTTCTAATCTTACTGCCTCTCACAAACAAACAAAAAATGCTATACTCTTGAAACTTTTCACAGATGTTAAAAACAAGTGTACCAACAAAACAAAAAAAAAAACCAAGATCGAACGGACGTAGCCCGCGAAATTTGAAGTCACCTTATTTTTGATCACACCTCGTATAAGTATGTACTAACTAGTGAAACCAAATTTTGTCGAAAACACGCAGTAAGTACACCGAAAGAAAAATCCACATCAATGTACCTATATTATGTTATTTTGGTAATTTGTCATAATATATCGTAATGGAACTACTAAAATTTGGTTTCACTGTTTAGTACAAACATATACATATTATCTTTAATGAAAATTTTGTCATATTATAAAAGAATTAATTTAATTCAAATAAATTATAAATTTAAACTTACTTTTAGTACCCCTTTCATCTTGTCCAAATCCGTGATTTCCTGATAATATCTGCTTTCTTTAGGTGCTCCTACATTCATGAAATCTCCAAATATAATGACAGGAAGAGTAGTGATGTCTCCCGTATCTGGTACATCAATGATTTTCTTCCCAAAGTTGCGCAGACATGCGTCACACATTAAACGGAAGAAGACAGCTTTATCATCAAAGCTAATAAGCCGATCATGGAAGACACGGGTGCACTCATGATAAAATAATCTAAAAGAAATTAGATAATTTTATTAGTAGTTAATCAAATACATATTATCATAAACAAAACTGTGTAAAAGTTGTTGTAGTTTCGATTTAAGTCAATGACCATTATACATAATACATATATCTATTAATACATATATCTATAGACTGCTAAAACTTATATAAATATAAATAGAATAACCAAATGAAATATAATACTTAATTAGCATTTTATTCTATAAAAAACTAAAAACTTAGAATGTTTTTAAGTCACCATTTCACCTCCTGTCGTTTTGTTGTACTTATCAAAAATGGAGTAGGTAGATGTTATGTAGGTTAAAGACTAGGAAGAGAAATCTGCTTAACCTGTTATAGCATGGTTCTAAAAAAAATCTCTTCAAGTAGATAAGTCGCTATAGCAAGATGGTATATACACCTGATGCGAAGTTAACAGGTCTTGGTTTGATTTCGTAGATCATTTTTTGTTCATAATACGTTGTAATCATCACTAATATTAATACAAACCAACCTTAACAATTTGTGAGATTCGATTATAATTCTAGGATCTGCTTGTAATACTCCTTGCATGCACTTGGAAAGATCTCTTAGATTGAATACATAATGAGATTTCAGTAGAGTGGGTAACAGCTCTGCAGATATTTTTGCATAAATATCAACTGCTGCATTCACAATGCCATCTGCTAAACTGGATACATCGGGACTAAAATCTTCAAAATACCCAGATAAAATGGCCTGAAAATGTAAAATAAAATTAAACAATTTGAAAAATAATTACTTAGTACAGTACTGAGTATAGTACTCGACTACTGTCACACTAGATACTTATCCTACTCAAAAAAAAAATATAAATACATTCATGATTCTAATAAATGCCATAAATAAAAAAAATATTTGATATTTTCGACAATTATATAAAGAGCCAGAGCCAATTCAATAAAATTGGCTTTCATTTGACATAAGATTTAAACTTAAAATTTGTGCAATGCTATTTTTGATTCCAATATACTTTGTCAATTAAATCCTTTTAGCCCTAAATGGACATCACATACTATCATGTGTTATTTCTATTGAAAAATAAAATAAATAAAAATTTCTTACCTAACTGTATTACAGGTCGCTTTTTTTATAAAAAAATACCCAGTTTGCAAGGTCAAACTAGTTACAATTGTCAAAAATAAGAAGTTAAACAATTGCAGTATATAAACCTTAAATATCACTTTCAGTGCATTGTCGCTTGGAGATGGTATAAACACCATAGCAAAATGTCGAACAAAACGAGCAGTGAGAGGATTTCGACCGCCTCCAGGAGGTGCACAGGCTGCTGTAAATACCACATCCTGTATATCTTTCCAGAATAATTTATCTCTGTCGTAGACAGCATGAAAATCTACCAGAAGTCTGAAATCAAATAATATTAAAACCCATTACAAAAGTTATCATAAATTTATCTTACTAATGATTCAGAATTTGTTATATAAGACATGAAGTTAAGACTTAGCTTCAACGTATGAATAACTACTAAGGCAGGAACCATTGCCAGGGAAGTGCACACAAATGAAATCCGATCAAGATTTCTTTCAGGTTTAGTTTAGTAGCACATAATAAAAGATGTCAAATGTGCGAGCAAATCATACAATATTTCATACTAAAGAACTATAAATTACCTATGACTTAAATTAAAATTTAAAATTAGTAGGAAGGAGTAGCTCATATTTATTTTATATATATTTTTTTCAGCATTTTATTTTGTCTTTGATTCATGTATGTTTAGCGCTTTGTTTATCTAAAGTGTTCATTTAAATAATTTGTGCAGCTTATTGATGGTCGATCTAGGAGCTGCTTATTTGATTATGGATGTTTTTGATCCACTTATCATAGACATTGTTGAAATACATTGACCGGTATCCGCGAAGCCTGTTGTGGCAAGCAGTATAATAACAGGTTATTCCAGAGCACTACATCAAAATAATATGTCACATTTAACAATATTAGCACAAAAGTCATCCAGGGTTAAGCATAACATTTGGGGCAAAAGTGGAGACTCATCTCTCTTTGATTTTGGGATGTGCTTTCTACCTCATAAGAAATTTACAAAATTTACTCATTCAATGCATTCTTTTACTATGATGAAGGCATTTTGATCGATAAAACAGCTAAGTAATTGTAGAAAACTTTTAAGCTACACAGAATAACTCTAAATCAACACGGTCACTGTATCAAAATGAGCAAGAGTGGATACATAAAATGTGATTATGAAAGAACCAGTGGTATAAACAGAATAGCATTATGGAAAGTGACAACACACTTCACCTCGGCTGTATCTCACCATCTCACAAGTCAAAATTGATATGATACATTAAGTAAATATTGGTATTCTCCGCGATTCTCGAATGATAGTAAAGACTAAGATAAGGTTTACGAGAAAGCACCTATTTTGACCAACTATTTTGTATAAAGAGTGCTGGACATCCAAAAATAATCATGAATAGACAGTGACCGTAATGAAAATATGAAATGGACAACAAGTAGTGTCATGAGAGCCGATTGAGTGCCCACTAAATATTTAGGAGGAAATTTTATGCTCACGACTGAAAAAAAGAAGACTGATAGATACACTATTAGAAGAGATGATAACCAGGTAGAGAATATCCTTTCTGTCAGAAAAGGAAAAAGAAAAGAAATATAAGAAGCCTGTCAAATGCAACATGGTCTTTAACCTTTTAGCTGCCAGCCCAGGTATAAAGTACTGTACCGCTCTAGCGCCGCAGTTGATGAAAAGTTCCCACAGCGCTAGGCGCGTTTTTGAAGAAATGAGTCTTTCGGCGAGACCACTGCGCCGATTCAATTTTTTTACTAAATATTTAACACTTTTTTACTTTTTACTTAATTTACTTAATATTTAGGGGAATTTATTTATTACTTAAAATTTATTAAAGGAGGGGGAACCGTTTGAATGTGTGTTTTTTCCTACCTACGATATTAATTAGACGGGAATGTGTCTGATGCACGATTTCTCTTTTATTATTGTCGCTAAGGGATTGGTTTTACTTACCTATTGTTGTTGTCAGCGAGTACATATCGCATAATGCATAATCGAAATATTACAAAAATAATATCAATGCTCGTTATTCATATTTATTCTGAATATCGACGCATGGCTCCAGACCCCAAAATGGCCGACAATGGCATGTAAACAGGTCGCTGGCGGTGAAAATACCGCTAAATTGTTGCTTAACCGAGATGTGAACCGAAGTTTGCAAATTACGTGATTTTACATGTTAGATTGTATGATAGCCTACAGATTGCAGTACAGTTCTATAGAACTGTTATCTATGAACAAATTTCTTCATTATTGAAGTACAAAATCTATTGGTACATCGCCGAAATTTGAATGCCAGCTCGGCATGTAAACTTGCGGGCGGCGTTGCCGTATGTTATAAGTTTAAACTAGTGCTAGCATGTTAACATACCCATGGTGTTGATAAGGTTAATAATGAGATATAAAAAACTATGTATTTGTATGGAAAAAAACTCCGTGACCTAAATACTGAAAATAAATTAATAATTATCTCTGTCTTTTTATATTTAATATGTAGAAATGTATATAATAAAACTGTAAAAGGTTTTATTGTATTTTTTAACTAGATACCTTAATAATTCAATTGTTGGTTGAGCTCCATAGGTATCGAGCTTTGGCATGTTAACATCATCAACAAATATAATTACTTTCTTGCCCATTGGACCACCCAAAACAGTTTTTTTCTTTTTTTCAAGCCGGAGCTCAATAATTTCCTGTTTGAAAAAAAAAACAGTTATATTAAATTAATAACTTTTAGAATACAGAATCAAAACAACAAATTAAATTACATGCATTTTTAGCTTTAGCCACAGTCTATTGTTATTTATCTCCAACACCACTGTCCCCTAACGTTCTCTGCAGGTCTGTTAAATTGCATGAAACAGCCATCAGCTTAGGCCTGCTGCACACGCAGCTACTTGTGGTCTGCAGACTTCCATTTCTCTACAATTAGTATGGCCCCTGCACACACGCAACGTCCGCCACATACTGCGGTAGTGGCTGTGTCTCCCTAATTATGGCTGCCACTCTCCACCGATCTTTCCACGCACTCGCGGCCACAGCATAGCCACTTGCGGCGAGTGCGCGATGACTATCGCTAAAAACGTGACACCAGCGCTACTGGTGGACACCATCAGTGGCCGCATCAAGCAACTCGGGGCGACCAAAAGTGGGTGCGTGTGTGGCCGGCCTTAATCGCCAAAATTAATGTTTTAATTGATTTACCAAGAAAAAAGATCCGGACTCGGAAAAATCCGGAAAAAATTACCCAATGTTTGCAAAGTAAAGCTAGATTCCATAATCGAACTATTTCTTGGTACTGAAAATGATTAAATCAATGAATATATCTCGTACCCACACTGGAACAAGAACAAAGCTTACTTTTTTTTAATTAGTTTGACACAAGCGGCTTGTTCTAACAGTAACAGTAATTATTCTTTATAATGCTGCCACTTGTCATTTTTAGGATTAAATTTAACTGGGAATACAATATTCACGATCGGTTTATCTATCACATCCCAATCTGATATAACTACAATCCGATGTTTACTCCTCGTCACCACTATAATAAGCTCGCAAATCACATTGTCAGAATCGAGACTTAATTTATTGAGAGATCATACTCATCTAAATAGAAAGTGACATTAGCATATCACCCTAGATATTAGACAAAGTGCGTTCAAATGGAACCTCATTCAATTTTGCCTATGAGACCTGTTTCACCTGGCCTTGAACACCACCATTTTCATTTTCATTGTTAAACATATTTCTAAAATATGGCGACATACTTTAGCAACAAGCAGCTTGATAGAGAGGCCAATGAGATATAAATTGAACAAAGTTGGTGATAAAATTCCTTCTTGTCTTAGTCCGGGCATCATGTATATCAGCTTAGAACGCTCTCTAGCCCTATGAAGTGTCAATATTATGTTTTCTTTTTATTTATTCTATATGGGATAGATCACCTTATTAATTGACTTATACCTTTATCTTAGGCATATACTATATAATTGATGCCTAACCATTACACCAAAAAGAATAAGGTTTCTTAGGAGAAAAGTTATTGTACACTAGGTGTAAACAATAACATAAGATTCTAGGTGATCTAAGGGCAAGCAATCGAGTGGTAGTGTCTACAGCCGGCACTCATATTATTCCTCCCTTCACTCCCATTCCCCGTAACTAAATCATAATTTTATTTCCAAATATTGTTTATGTATGGTTCGCTTTACAAAAAAAATCTAACCTCCGTTCATACAGCAGCAATTTCCTATTACTGAATTCATCAAATCTAAAAACTGAATGCAAGATTCGATTTTAAAAATGAACATTATTGACCAGCAATATCACTTACCTACAATAGGGTTCTTGCATGGTTTTTGTTCTTAGTGAAAATTTATAACTTAATAGAATGAATAATTTCAATATATATATATATATATATATTTGTTTCGAGAAAGGTTGTAAAATATACAGAACTTTATAGAACTATATATAGAGTTATAGACCTTTATGTCTAAGCGCCATATGGCGTCAGAATAGAGTAAGAATGTACTGAGCGTTCAAGCAGCAGACGCCCAGCTATGCGCTCTGGAATGGCGAAAATGGAATCCGCTGTAACATATTTATTTTTATAAATTTTGAAAAACATACATTGTTCCTGAAATTGCGAGTAGAATTCATGATTAAAAAAAATGTGCAAGAACCCTATTCTCTGCCCCGCTCAATTAAGACCAGCACATCATACTTTACTCATTGTCTTTGAACAGTCACAATAGTAGAGTAAACCGTCCCATGGGAAAGAAAGATAACACCTTTACACACCACATAAAAATAAATGGTCTTTGGGGGTGTTGTTTAAGCAAAAACATATAAACCTGTGTCCTAGGACTGCTGGTTTGAGCTGAAAAATTCATTGTCACTGGAACATAGCGCCCTGAAGCGCCAAGTATATCCATAACACCTTTAGCAATAACTGATTTGCCAACACCTGTAATAATATACATTAAATTAAATTCATTAATAATGACAAGTTATAAGCAGCCTACTTTGTTACAACATAACTAATCTATTATGACTGACCGACAATCATTCACCATAACCTTTGTCATTCATATGACATTTTTATTTTAAAATAGTAACATAATCTTTTTTATATTTAAAAAAATACAAATTAGACAGGTTATCCCCACAAACAAGCATTTGGGTTGTGGCTGTGCTTGTTCAAACGATTTTCTCAGCTACAACATTTTTGAAATTAACTTTAAAATATTTTTTAAAAACTTTCAATCTAAATATTTTTAATAAAATAGAAACTGTCATTTAATCAAAACTTTAACTATCCAGCAGTTAAAGTTTTGATTAAATATAATTTAAAAGTTTCAATATTTTAATAAAACAAGATATTGAACAATTTATCATTTTAAACAAACTTCTTAAGGCCTTATTTGTTGAAACTGATATAACTAAAAAACTTTAAATGAAAGAACTTGTTAAAATTAAGGTCAGACATAATTTTATTATAATGATAAAGTGAACTTTATGTATTTTATTTAATAATATAGTTTAGAGCAAGCGCAAGATTATTGATGGACTTATAGTAATATGTTTGAAATATTTTAAAGTCGAACTATATGTGTATGAAATTATTTGATCTCTTCTTTTAAATTGTAATAGGAATTGGTCGATTAAATTTACCATCAGAGATTTTTTTTTAGGATTTAATGATACAAGTAGTGTAGTGTGTGTAGTGTTTTTATTATATAAACTCGTTAAAAATGAACCTTTTGTGTTCTTGCAGTTTGCCAAAGATGTATTATACAAATATTTAACGACATAATTTCTTTATTGCCATGTATAACTTTGTAATTAGAAACGTTGAATCAAATTTATTAGTCAGACAGACAAATACGTAATGATACCGGGGTTTTCCCTTTTTCAACAGTCGGTAAAAAATATACTTGCTTGTAACCATGAATATTGTTACATGACCGAAACATTGAGTCTTCAAAAACTGCAATCAGTAAAGACTTGAGGGAAGCATCTTGGTGCAATATCATCTTCATCCAGAACTTATAAAGTAAATTATTTCAAAATATATATATTTATAAAGAAAAGTTACCAGTATCCCCTGTGAACATAACCGGTTTGTCTACAGCAACTAAATGCTCCATTAAATATCCGTAACGTATTGTATCAATTGTCGGAACGAGGGTTTCAAAGAAAGGAACCTCTGCATTATACTTGAATAAAGGAATTATTTTATCCCAAAGCTCTAAGCGCCGAGCTTTTGTGTCCATATAAATACTCCAAAGATCTATTCCTGGTAATCTAAAAAATAAAAGTTCCTTGAGTAGATATGAGATGTGCTCAGCTGTTTCAAGGGCTTTCTATAGGTCCAAAATTATTACTGCTAGTATTGTCGCCATTCAGTAGCATTTGATTAAATGGTAACTGAAATGAAATTTGTGTATTTCTAATTTGTGCATAACAATCGAGTATGTAGAGCTAATAAGTCTATGGCTATGACCCTGAGGCGAAAGTCCAAGTTGGTTTTTGGGTTAAATTGGGTGGCTCCTCGCAGTAGGTTATCCCACTTCCTGTCCCGAGGAGTGCGATAAGCCACTGATCTTAAGTAACTTATGCCACACCTTGGCTCACACGTTCATACAACAAGATAGTTTTCAATAGAGAGAGTGAGGGTAGGTAATTAGTGCAGGTGGGTTAATTTGATAAATATGAAAAATACTGGGTACGGTCAAAAAGTACTACAATTGAAAAGCTATTCGTCAAGACAATAACAACACTAAATGCGTCTTGGATTCATAACCACTGCACCTAACCAATTGCCTTCACAAGATCAGAACTTTACTAATTTATTAAATAACTAGCTGTTAACCCCGGGCTTCGGCCGTATGGGCGGCTTTAACCGCACCTTTAGCGCGATACTTGTGCCTGTGGCACTCGGGATGGGTCGCTTCGCTTCCTATCTCTAGGCCCTTCAGGTTATTTAGTGCTTACCATGCTATTCTATGCCGGCAGCTTTGGCGAGCATCAAACACGCCCGCAGGGATGTTTAAATTCTTCTTTCCGTAAGAAACTCAGAGTATTGGGAACAAATAAATCTGTCAACGCGGTTAGGCACTCCATCTGATGTTTATGTTTAGGTTTTGGTTGTATTCGAATAATCATATGAACTTAGAAGAAAGGATTTATTTTGAAATCACATACAGACAATTGTATTTATATGTATAGATGTATACAATCCATACAATCTAATCTAATGAGTATACATACAATCCATAAGTTTACAGAAAGGTCACGATTATGCAAAATCAGTACAATATTATAAACCTAACCTTGCATCTTCATTCTCCTCAAATTGACGTTTGATGAAATCTTCAAAGCCAGCTCTGAAACTTTCGGTGAGATTACCTCCCACAGACCAGAGGTATGCAAACACAAAGCATTGTGTTATGTAGCTTTTAACAGCTGGTTTATCTGGCAGTCTGTCACCTGGCTCACTGAACAATGATTGTAAAATGTGACATAGCATTGACGCTTTGCCAACATCGACCTGAAAAATAAGATTAGGTAAGAACAAGATTAAAAACCCTAGAAAGATAATCAGCATATTAAAGTAATATTCATCATGATTAATAATATTAACTTATGTAGATGGACTAAAATATTTAACATTTTTAAAAAATTAAATAAATTATAAATAAACATTCTGCAATTAAAAGTAAATAAAACTTACTTGTGATATGCCAAAAGTACATTTCTTGTTAACATAATTTAAACCGGCTACAACATATTGAAACAAATCCAATAAAAATTCCTTTGACTCATCATTTATAAAATTGGATTCAGGCAACGCAGCCACAAATGTTTCCACGAATGGTAACCAACTGAAAATTAAAACAGTATTGGGCTATGCATAGTCGCATTAGTTTGCTGCATTTTCTTACGGTTAGTGGTCAATTTTGAGCTTAGCAGTTTAGTAACACGAATATGCATTAGGGTTTAGGTAACTTAATAGATTGCATCTTGTGTGAAATTGTATTAAGTGGATATTTCAATATTACATTCATTATTATGTTGCCTACTGTCTTCCTGCATACTTCTATGTATGGAAATAGCGTAGGTGCTGTGAAATCACAGAATTGGGGGTTAAGACTGCTGTTTCGAAATGTCAAAAAAAAATTTGCCAAACATCTTACAATCCCCTAGCTTATGAATTGGGTTATAATGGTTATGTTGTATGTGAATTTGTACTGCGTTTTTGGTTGATTTTGTGTTTATAAGTGTGTACAAGCTATTATTTTTTTTTGTAAATATAGTAAAAAAGTATAATCCAAATGTTTTTTTTGTTTACATTTTCATTTTGAGTATAAACTGATAGTGTCCGCCATTTTCGAGTTTGACAACAAGGTAAGAAACTAATATATTTCGTATCTTATGATGTATGTAAAAACATTTGGATATATTCCATATAAAAAATTATTTTGAATCAGATAATTATTCTAAAATGTATAAACTCCAAAATGCCGATGTGTAAACATTGCAATTCAGTACGGCCTGACGGATTTGTTGATCTATGCCGTATTTATAAACAACTCAGGCAATTTTTTTTAAAAATGTTCAGATATAAATTATAACATCTTTCAACTAATGTTATTTAGAAATGTCATTGTTTTTCGAAATATACAGAAGGAATATTCCGTTTTTTATTACTTTATGAAAAAATTACATGTTCAAAATACATATTTTTTTTTATATTCCTGAAAATAACTCTTTTAGTAAAAAAAAAAATAGGTAAAGAATAATAAAGTGATAATAATAATGAAATCTGATGGTTACTTAAAAACAAAAAATAGCAAATCTCCCTTATATATCTAGGGTATTATTTTTTTTATTTTGTTTTCTGTTCATGGTAAAAAATGAAAAACGTGCATCATGGCTTTAAATTTTCTTTTATTGAGTGTCTAATAAGCATTTTAGTAAGTACCCGTAATTAGGTATAATTAGGTTTTAAATTAATTAGGTATAATTACACTTATGTCAAAATTATAAATTATAATTTATAATTTTTTACGTATGCTGTTACGTTTATTATATTGAGTGATTACTCAACGACTTTAGTATACATATACATTTGTATACGCATTATAAAGGAAGGATTACTTGGGATTGCTGTCAGCGCGCAGTGTTTTAATTTTAATTAAGGCACCAGCCTTCGTGGGGTTGTTTAAGGTGCATTACTCAAATAAAAAAAAAAAAACCTTTCTCGGCACTCTGCGAGTATTTACGTAAAAGTGTCTTCGCCACATAATGTGTTAAAATCCATCAAATAAACTTGTATATTTGGCGTGTCTTATCACAATGAGAGGCAATGCAAAAATGCCAAATTTTCCCTAAAAGTTGGTGTTGTATTTTCATGCAAACTGTTAAGTAATGAGACTCATAGAGACAAATTTAGTTTGGGTAAGTGTTAAATACCTACCCCAAATTTTCGATTTTAAACTTATGAAGGTGTGGCTAAGACATAATGGTTATTTTAAAGAAAAATTAAGCTAGGTTTGGTTAGGTTATTATTTGTGATGGAAATTAAAAGGTGGTAAAGTTTAGTTGATTTGGACGTAAAAAAAAAGATAACATAAAAATTAAATAATAACCCTAAATCATTAGGATCGATGTATACCATTCCACATCTAGATACGGTAGCTGGTGATGCTTGAGCCAAGTCGGCTACCTGAAACAAACATTATTACTATTATTGTAAGATACTCTTAAGCTTAATGGAGTATCCCATATTATTTCATATTTTAAATCTTTATGACCAAAATCTCCTACAATGCATTTTATTATTAAAATTAAAATGAGTTAAAATTTGAATGCCAAAGAAATATTAATTGATTCGCATTTCATTAATATTTAAGACATTAGTAATAAATAAATAAATTATTCTACTATTTTTTTTAACTTTAAATTTACAAAGTAAGGATAGTTCTACACATCTGACTTACGATAGGCAATATGCTACATCTTATGATTTGAAATAGGTATAACTGCCTTAACTAAATATTTACCTCAAACACAAAATGAACATAGGGTGTTAATTTTATTCTCTCGGAGTTAGCAAGACAAAGCATTTTGTTATCGTCTAAGACAGTATTCATATTCTCGATCCACACAGCATCCACTGGTCCATCGCAAATTATCCACTGATGGTCTTCCTCAACATACTAAAAATACGATCCAATTAGCGATTTGTAGTAAAGTATTAGGTTCAGTTCACAAAAACAATATTTTTTAAGGTTTAATTCATAAATTTGTAAAAGAAGTACAATAATGGATTGTTTTTGATTCGCCTAAGAGTAATTTCCATCTCAGTAATTCCGAATGATTCACATAAAAGTAGAAGGTATTTGCTAGTAATAACCACACTAGCGTGCATTAAACCATTTTAAACTTGAAGAATGTTTTCTCACTTCTCCAGTATTGCAGTTTTCAAGTCCCCAGATGTTTGCAGGTACACGTTGAGGATTTCTCATACGTCTCTTCAGTCATCCCATGCATGCTCCATCGGGTCGAGATCAAGACTGCGAGCAGGCCTCTAATTATTATAATATAATAATATAATGGCCTCTATACTAACTCTTAAAGGTAATTTGTTACCGACCGAGCAGTATGAGGTCTGGCATTGTCGTGCAAGAGCGAAATATATACAAGCAAAACAAATTTCCTGTTAACAATGCTCTTTTGAATAAAACTGGTTTAAAGGCGTACCTGTGTGGTTCCGGAAAATTTCGACTGAGAGATACAGTGTGCAAATATTCTAACTTTCTTCGATAATGAGTATTATTTTTGACAAAACTAGGTATTGCAGGTAGAACAAAAAGTGGCTCAGAATTGCATGCCAGTGAATGATTATACAAGTATTATGATACAAAGCTTGGTTGAAAGTACTTAAAAGTAGGAAAAATATAACATACAGAAACGACAATACACAAACCTGGACAGCAGTTCGAAGACAAATTGCAAGCAGTCCATCAGTCCATTCTAATGTCAAATTGTTAACTTCCCCATACAGCTCTCCCATTGTCAAACTTTTGGGGTTCATCACATATTTATGAACAATTTGATAGTATGGACTCTCCAGACCCATTTCTTTCAATTGTGTTAGTGTGTTACCCAATATCTGAAACACACTCATGAGAATTTATCATAAATATGAATACATTATCATTTATATTATACATTATAGTATTCTAATAATAAAATAATTTTCTGACTTCGTTTTCATTTTAAGGATTATGTACTATTATTTGGGAAAATGCATTTCGCGTATGCTTCGGAGAATAAGGTTTTGCATCTAACTGTATATATAAATATATACTTTTTAACATTATTAGAGGCGTTACTCCATGACTATACAAAATATGAAAGCTTGTCACCATTGAAATTTATAAATTTCAAAAATTTCAATGCAACTATTTGTGTGTATTACGGTATTATGATTTCTATTGAATATTCTGGCTATGTAATTTGTTTGAAAAAGTTTCATTTCTATAAAAATATTAAAAAGTTAATTCAAAATTTATAAATGTCAATGCTGACAATTATGTGATATATTACAAAAAGTTGAAAAAAAAAACTGCAATGAAATGTAATATTGGTAGTTTTTTATAATAATTGATTAAATGTTTTAACACAAATGACATTTTGCAAATTGTTGAATTATATTTTAGGTGTATATAATTTTTATAAAACAACATCGCGTCATTTACTGTATTAAAAATAACATTTTATACACATTTTATATTTTATTGTTCAATGTGTAATCAATATTTTTAATATTGAGTAATCTTTATCTGGTATGCCAGTCATATTTGAACGATTAAAAGAATGTCATAGTTCATACTAACTGTAAGAATGTCATAATTACTAAAAATCACATTGTGATTGACAATATAGCAGTAATTTGTACATAAAATATTATCTTTAACCCCTAGAGGGCGTAGAACGTGATAGGACGTCGATCCGCGCGGACATTTCTATGTCCGTTGAGAGCGTACGACGTGATAGGACGTCCTGACTACCTGCTTGATTTTGATTATTTTTGGTATTATTTCTGTATTATTCATTAACTTGACGTTTTTTTCATTAAAATCTTAACGAAACAATTTTGTTTTTTTTTTTTTTTCATTTTAATGTAGTTTCTACTACTATTTATAAATGTGTATTGAAAATACACTAATGTACTACCTTTCCAATATCTATAACTTTTTTTTAACTTTTTTCTTTTTTCCGAAAAATGTACATATTTTGGAAGACTTTTAAATTATAATTTATAGTTATAAATATATGAAAATGTAAATAAAAGTGTTGATTTTGTTTATTTCGTAATTTAAAAAAAAAAAAAAAAAAAAAAAAAAAATGGCAACATTTTTATTTTTTTCTTCTTTAATTTACGAGACAAACATAATCAAAGTGATATGGTGTAATAGAAAATTTTACGGTGAATCCGATGATACCAGATTTGTAAAGATTGAACGACTCATGCCTGCACTATGAATTTTATAGTAGATGAGTGAGTTTCAAGGTCAATAACCATGTCTCAACGGGTTTTGGCGCCAAAATAAACTACGCTCTCTAGGGGTTAAACATGAAACAATTAACAAGTCACATTTTGTGCCCTGCCTTCTTTATTGGACTATGTCTACTAAGAAAAGCAGTGTTTTAATTGTGCAATATCTATGAATGCTAACCGTCAAGGTACAAATGATGATTAAAAACTTTAAAAAAAAATAAGACCAACTACAAAATTTTAAAAGATATATATAACCTAAAAAGGAAGCGCTGACATTGGCATGAAAACATTTTGAACGAAAAAAACAAAACTGAGTGAAATTGAACACAGCTGTTTGTTTAATGCTTTCAAGAGAACATTTAACAGATGTTACTAACAAGTACAAGTATGAAAAAAAAGACTAAATATTTGGAATTACTAACCCATGTGCCACTAACTAGTTTACATAAAAGATAAAACGGTATAGTAAGCTGGGTTTAGCCACACAATGAAAACTTAGAAGCAGAATTCTCTACTATAATAAAGTTCTCGGTAAGCATATGTTTGAGCTAATCTCGGGAACCATTGAATGAATTTTAATAGGGTTTTGACTATTTTATAGAACATCCTTCGAAAACTCTACTTAATTATTTTTAAGATAAAAAAATATCTCCGTGTGAAGTCGGGACAGGAAACTAGTAATTAAATAAAAGAAAAAATACAATAAAAACAACATATTCAGAACTATTTGACTCTTAACACCACTTATTTCGTCAATACTGGATATTAAGCATGTGTCATCATTCTCACTTACATATTCTTATAATAAATTTATCAGATAGTCTTGCTGACTTTTTTTTTACATTTATTAAATTTCTCCTTGCTATAGTAATTTAAACAAACTTCAACAACATTTGTATTAAATTTGACCCTTTATTACTCTTAATAGGATTTCAAGGGGTTAAAAATGGAACAATCGGGGGAAAGGAAATGAACAAATTATTTTTGTTATAAAACTTGTGTTATATGTAAATCTTAAAAAATGACTTTTTTCTAAATAAGACCAACTAGTGAAAAAATGTTTTTTTATTTTATTTATTTATATAATAAAAAATCTAAATTGATTCATTCCACATCTAATATCATATCATTTAATTTGATTAGGTACTAGTATTTGACATTAGAGAATAAATTATAAAAAAGGCGTGATTTAGTGACGAAAATCTTGTTGTTTGTGTCATCAAAACCCTTTAGTTAGATGTTTATTACCAGAACATGTTATGAATGCTTAAACCGAAAAACTTTGATGTTCACCACTTAATTTATATAAAAGCAGAAAATTCATACTTAATAAAAACTTATTGCGAGAGTATAGAAAAAGAATTAACCAATTTTTACATAATATGCAACTAAGAGTGACATGAAATTTAAAATGATCTTAGGTGTAAATACACTGAAGCTATTTGGGAACTATGAAAGCTTCTAAGCTTGACTAATGATTTAGTTTGTTTTAATTGGATACTAACAGTGAGAGTGGTGGTTTTACCCCCACCTGTTGGGCCAACTAACATCACACCCCACCTCACAATCATTGTTTCATGTAATTGTATCACTTTTGTTATTTGCCCTTCACTAACTTGCCATTTTTCTTCCAACACAACTTTAACTGTTGATGAAACACAATAAATTACATAAAATTAGGATTTGTTAATTATTAATTTTATTTATCGTAAAAAGAGTAGAAGCTATGATAAAATGTATCAATTTTAAAGTTGGTACTATGAAGAGATGCAAATTTGTACATACATTCAATATGGTTTCAGAAGAACCCCTAAGTGTTTTAGCTGTCAAAGAACTCAAGATTGATTTCCTGATCCATTTAGCAAAAATATGTAATTTATGCACTCTTTAATATAAAAACTATTTGCTCGTGCTATTTGTAGCATCGTGATTCTTTTTTTGTAAAAAAAAATATTTTATAAAATACCACTGAAAGATATTTATAAAAAAACAAAAATAATTTAAATTGAGGATTTTTTTTTATTTTATAATTTCTTGTATATAAGGAAACTAGAATATGTTTACTTTTTTATTATGGTAGAATAAAAAAATATTCTGTATTTCTTCATTAAAAAATCTGCATTTTTGATCACTGTACAACAAGGCCTTTTAAATTGAATTTATATGTTCAACTAAGGTCACATTTGGAATTGGTCGTAGATTGCAGTTTAATTTAGATTTCAGTTAATATGATTATATTTTAAAAGAGGGGACCTAAATTCTGGAACTTGAAACAAAATTGACCCTTCTTCGTAAGGTTTTAGCATAAAATAAAATACTCATAGTTTTTCTATCAATTAAAAACAACATTGTATAACAGGATCTAATATTATAAATATTATCTATGTGACCACATATTATTAATTTGAGAGATGTGTAACTTACTTATGGTCTCTCTCATAACACCATAATTTCGCTCTGCTAACTCAACACCTGGAAACAAGTCACCGAGAATTCCTCCAAATAAGATAGCATCATCTGAAAGGAATTTGGGCAAATTGCTGTCACGCAGTGCATAAAGTAATGTTGCTTCCTCCGGCTGATCAGGACTAGCTCTCTTAAGAGCTCCAGCCATTACCTGGAAAATATTTAACAAATAATTATTTGATAGTTTTTCTTGATGTACAATGCCTTTAAAGGACTGTATTAATAGTGGTTGATAGATAGATGTCAAGGATAATGAAATAGTTATTTTTTTGATTATTATTCATAATTCAAGATTATTATTTTTGCATAAAGATTCAAAATAGTCCGTTAAGGTGAGCTTTATTACTTGCAACAATTATACAAGCAACTTCATCAACAATAAATATCGAAATTTCCTATTCAATCTTTTTATATAAGTTTTCAATTATCCAAGTTACATAAAAAGGTATACATTTTATTAATTTGGGGCGATAGGAATGTTTGTAAAATTGTATTTTTAATCCATAATGGTTTTTATGATTTGAATGAAAATATTTTCATAAATTCATGTTGTATAAGAAAATATTAAACTAAATTAATTTTGATGGAAAATTCACTGTTGAATTCCTTAAAATCTGACCCAAGTCAAAATAATTATATGAATACAATTATTTTGGGCCCTACTCAACTACATGTGCTTGTGTCCAGTTAACGCTTACTGGCCCAAAAAACCTAGAGATAGAGATTAAAGTAATCCATACCGAGTTTTGTAAGCATGGGTTGTCTGGTTTGGCATCATCTGTAGCGATCATAGAAATAGTTAATGGCATAGAAGCGCCCTAAGCGAGCTACAGCAAATATGATAAAAACATGATACGAGTGTCAGTTGAAAACTAAGCTCCACCCCTTTGCCCGGGTGAGTCTCAATTGCGTCGGTGTTAGTTGTTTCCGTATACCGCTCCGCTCCGATGTCCGAAAATGGAAACGCTCGGCCATACTGAGATTTAACTTAGGTCGAGTCTACTCAATTCAAGTAATCTGTGGTAGCGACCTACTTTATATTCTGAATGTTGTCAAACCTTAACTTAATAACAGCTTGACATATTTCAATAAAATTTGGAAAAAGTCTAGAAATCTATATTCCATATTGAATAATATTTAAAAATACAATTGGCCTTATATATAGTTTGCAGCTAAATTGACATTGTATGGTTTGTGAAATGTTTTAGCAGATAATAGTGTGATGAAGAGAGGCTTTGACCTTGAACTATAAGCTATAAAGTCTGTATTGAGGTATTGTTCAGCCTATAAAACTTATAATACTCCGATCAGTTAACGCTGTCACATAAAAGGGTTACAAACTCTATGCATGATAAATCACTGCCCTAATGAGTAAGCTATGCTAAGCTAAGCTCATTTCAAAAGTATGCATACTGTCTCAATTGAATCCAATCAATTGAGACAGATATTCCATCTATCTATTTGCTGATTGAACATTTAACAACCCAGTCGCCCGATTAGACATCTACTGTTTGAGTACCATATGCTGGACACTACAAAAAATAATCTATAACCTACCTGTTCATAACAGATATATTATTCACATACCAGTACGCTCTTCACAGCTCGCATTCCAAAGTCATAATGGTCTTGTTTCGAAAGTTGTTCACTGCATAATTTGTACATATTGACCATTTTTTTGGATAATGGCTTTGAGGTCTCAAAACCTTCCGAATACAAAATCACCTCAGCAATCAGTCCTTCAAATACAAATGGGTATTATTATCAAAACATCATTATATTAATATCTCCTAGTTCACCATTTATTGGCTACCGGATAAACAATTTGATTTCTAATAAAAAAAAAACAATTTTTACCGTAAAATGTAATCGTGAAATTTTATGTGAAAATTGTTATGAAATAAACCTGGTAAAAACTCAAACCATATTTGTTGAATATAGAATAATAACATTCAAATTTAGCATACAATCATAACACCAAAATATGTAGTAAATAGTGAGGTTTGTATATATCGTATAATCACACCTTTACCTCAAATATCTTTGGTCTATTGGTCTATCTTTCCATAAACTCATTTCCCCCCTCCCCCTTTACTGCAACTATCAAGCAGTGTTAAATGGTCTGTCGTAGCACCAACATCTAGCTAATAGCATTTGCAGAAGCTAGCAAAAAACGTGTGGATTCGTGCGAGGCATCAGCGTCCTTCACAACTTGTAAAGACAGTTGCAGAGGCACCCGAATTCCACAATCCATCAACAAAATTCAAGCACCTAAGCTCGACCATTAGGTAAGTAATTTGCGATTCAATTACGAATTTCGCCTCATTTCCTACAATATTAAAAATGCATCTTTATAAAACTTAGAGGTAGGTTTTAACTGACATTTGGCACTCTAAGTAAAAGACCTCCTTAACACAAAGGTGTTAAGGAGGTCTTTTACTCAGAGCAGAATGATTATAAAGAGGGAGCAGAATGATTATAAAGATAATCATTCTGCTTTATGGCTTCTACTTTATTTAAAATCCAAATTGCCTGTGACGTAATTAATTTATTATGTGTAGTTATTAAATAAAATATTCCTACAAAATTATTTCAATGACATGGTGTAAAGAGCAGATATGATTTACACTAAATGATTATGGTAACTAACATATTTACTTTGATAAGTATTAATACTGTGTTGTTCAAAAAGTATTTGTATCAGCAGATGCTTTCACCCGGTAAAACTTTCTCTAAACCGCCCACTTTCTGCAAATGGGCAGCTGATATATATGTCGGCGGGCTTCTGCCGCATACTATTTGAAGAATATCCACGATACCTGCTTAAAATTTTGAATTTCCGGCAAAGGATTCTTGAACTTTTCTTCTAATGCTGATGTTTTTATAGACAAGCCTTTGTTGGTCCATTCTATTATTCCATGTATGGCACCACGAAGTGCACTTCTATGTTGCAATAGCGCGCTAGTCATGGTGCCGAAAGATTGATCAAAAGATGATTTTTTGTTTGGGTATCAGAAAATCTCACGCTATTCCATCTGTAAGAACTAAGGTGTTGAATATCGATCAGCTTTTTTAACAATTCAATGTCGTATAGCGAGAGTGGACTATCTTTCAGCGTCGTTGCCCATTCATTTAACTAAAAAAATTCTGTTATGTTTATAGACTTTGCGAATAGGCTTGAACATCGCTCATTGGTGAACCATATCTTCTTTTTCCAAGATTCAGATCTTCCAGTATTCTGCTGCTTGCTACTCATGTTACTGTGTTATGTGATTTAGAGTTTTCTGACAAAGCATGAGGCAGAAACTTTACATTTCCAGTCTTTACAGATCTTGCAGTCCGCCTTCTTTGCATGTTTGTCTTCGCAGTTTAAAATAGGATCATGATGCTCGACTAAGGTTTAACTTGCCGATGTACCTCGTGTTTCTGTCTGCTCCCTTCGACTTGAAAGGCAAAGGCTTCGCTTTTTCAATGCCCAAAGTAAGTCTACTGGGGCCATGGACGAAATGGCTGTTTAACTTGCCGATGTACTGATGGGTCAGTGGACTGCTCCGGTATTTACCTAAACATTTTATGTAAATGCCTACGGCCGGTCAAAAGCATTCCATATTCCATCCATGTTGCCTGTTTGACTTGCTGATGTACTTACGGGTAAGAGGGTCGACCCCGGTATTTGCCTAGACATCTTATACAGATACCTACGGCCGACCAAAATCTTTCTATATTCTGCCCATGCTGCCTGTTTAACTTACCGATGTACCGGTGTGTCAGAGGACCTCCCTGGTATTTTGCCTTAACAGCTTCAGCAGATGCCTATGCATAAGGGCAGTGATTTTGAATTACAGGCAAAGAGTTCTTGATGTCCTCTTCTAAAGTGATGGTATTATAGATCTATTCTTTATTAAGTATCAAATAAAACAATCAAAATTTAAAAAAATATTCCTCACCATAATCAGGTACCATCATAGATATAGGCCTAAATAAGGCCTTTAAGTTATCAGGAAGTTCAGTTCGACCAGCATAACCCGGATTCATTGTAATGAATGCAGCACAAGAACGGATCAGCTTTATTTCTCTTCCTTCAAACATAAATCTATAAAAATAAAATACGAAATTTAAAATTATCATAGACTTTGCAAAGTTAAAAGATTCTGGAAAATAATTTTTAAACGTTTAAGCTGTCGGGAATATGAGAATTTGACAATGTGGATACACACACACAAAAAAAAAAATCACCGCATTACAGAGCTCATAGAAAAGAAAAACAATTTGAGAAAATCAAATAAGTTTGTCATCTAGTATCAAACTAGAGCAATCGACGAGTGATCGACGGACAATCTACTGAAAATCTTTAGTTCACAAGTGAAGTGTTCTGATATGATTTAGAATTTTATTTTCTTAATTACTAAAGTTAGCATTAAAGTTTTGCATTCATGCTTTATTTTGGTTGAATAATGAACCACATTTAAGTATTTAAAAATCCTTACCTATAATACCACAAATCACAGTTGATGGGTTGGTACACTAGCCTGCCACATGACGTTACCCATGTTCCTCAGCAGTAAGCATATGTTATTTATGTTTTTTGCGAATACCGGGAATATATTATATGTCTGAGATAGAATAAGTAACAATTGGATCAGAGGTAAAACAAAGGTAGCCAATATAACAATGATATTTGCTCGGTTCAAAAAGAACAAATAAATGCATGGAGGATAAAGGAAAGTTATGTTGCGAGGGACCAGGACATCAATTGGGGCAAAAAAAATATATTGCAATGGAGGCCATGGAACAGAAACCAAGTCGAGGACTATTGAGATGGTTGAATGCTGGATATATAAGGCTAGCAGCCAACTAAGGAAATACCAAGAAAGAGGATTCATGTAGCTAAAAACAAACCTGGACAGTCGAGCAACTTTTGCATTTCTAATTGTAATCAACTGCTGGGCTATGACAGAAAGAACTTCTATATCAATGCGATTGAATTCATCAAAACAACACCATGCGCCAGACTGAGCCAACCCCGAAAAGAATTTGCCCATCATCTTGAAGTCAAGTCCTGAAATTTATAAAAGTTATTAAAAAATATATATATTATTTTTGCTCAAATGTGCTGATATAATTTATAGCAAATTACAAACCTTAAATGAAAAAAATATATAATAAAAACATCCATCCACCACTGGGAATCGAAATCAAACCTACCCAGATACTGAGCACACAACACACAAACTAAACACTTTTGGGGATACTACATCCCCATGTCTCACACCTTTTTTTAGCTGGATTGGGTTGGTGTTTTCATGCGGAATCGTAGAGACATTACAGAATCTCGATGTATCTGTGGTTTATCTGACAACTTTGAAGTGACGCTAGTACTGCCCAGGTTTCGATAATCGAATGACTTTAGGTAATCGACGAATGCTAAATATAGTGGCCTATTATATCCTTCGGTCTTCTTTATTACTTATCTGAGGATATGAATGTGGTAAATGGTACTAAATCCTTTCCTGAAAGCGGCTTATTCTGGAGGTTGAAACTTTGGAGGTTTGTGTGAGCCTGTTTGTTAGAACTCTTAAAAAGAATTTATATACCTGAGAGATTGGAAAGATGGGTCTGTGTTTTTTAGTGGTGTTTTGTCTATTTTTAAAAAAAATAATTAGAAAGTTAAAGAGAAACAATCAAAAAAGATACAATACCTTCAGAGCAGTTGAAGACTACACATTGAATCGCCAGAGATTTTGCGAGATCTTTTGTGGTTTCTGTTTTACCAGTACCAGCGGGTCCTGCTGGCGCTCCGCCAAGGTCCAATTGCAAAGCTCCCATTAGGCAAAGATAGCAACGATCCGTCAATGGTGTGATCACCAATACACCGCCAGCCCCGAGGTATTCATGACCATAAACGTATGTAGCACTCGACATCTTTGCAACGCAATTATCAATTTCCTCTTCCCAGTAGTACCTTATCATTTTCAACCATTCAAAGTCATTACTAAAAGGAATTAATGATTAATTATTAATAATTTTGTTGTTCTATAAGTTAGCACAACGGACTTTGCAATAACTAATATCTTTCAATATTTTTATAAATTATAATATTGTTCACTCAAATAAGACAGGTGGTGGTACATACATGGATTTGAGCACAAAAAAAATGTACTTACGGGCTTTGTACTCTTTTTTCAACCATAGTGTGTATAGTGTCGCGTGCATGGACATCTACTGTGATCAGAGCACAAAGTACACGCCTGAATAATTTACTGAGATCACGGCGGGTTAATGCAGCTAAATCGTTCAAATCACTAATGCTCTTTTTTTCTAAACCCAACATTCCAACGTCGATGCGTGGCAATGGTCTCAAAGCTAGCACTTCGTGGATATCTCGCGCCCACATTATTTGAGAGACGGTCAAAATTATCTGCAAAATATTATAAAACAATGAAAACAAAATTATAAAAGATTAAAACCCAGAAACATACAAAATTAATACTAATATTCTATAACAGAAACAAAGTTGTGAATAATTATAGAAGCCAAAAAGTTCATAAGGTCCATTAAATATTTACTTGGGAAAACTCTTAATTAATGTTTTTTTTTTATAAACATAATGAGAGGCATTTTCAGTGCAGGTGGGACAACATAAGTGGGCCAACATAAGTATGATACTTATGAGACTAATATTTTACTTCACATTCAAATGAAATTATGATTCCTTTGGGAATTAGCAGCCTCGCGGCAGTTTCTGCTATCTGATCTGTAACTTATCGAACTCAAACATCTATCGGAACACCAATGCAAGTAAGATATAAGGATGAAATTCCATTCTTCTATTTCAATTCTAGGACATTTGATAAACAAAAGTGACTCAAAAGTGAGTGTGTGGTGTGGTTAAAGAAAAAAATTGTGAGGAGCCTAAAAACTTGTTTACAGCCAATGATAAAACGCAGTTATAGAGCAATCATTTGAAACTTGGGAAAAGAAGCTCTTTGAAGAAGAAGATATGTTTAATATGAATAAAATGAGTAATGTAGAATTTACTTATGTATCAGACAGTAGATTTTCAGCCTTAGGAGGCACAGCCCAATCATTGCTCCATAAAAAAGTTGTAATGGAGAAAATAAAAACACATTGACATGTTGATTTTATAAGGATTCAAATTCAACAAAGTTTTTTATATTTTAATATTACTTCTATTTTTTAAGAATATCTAAGAAAGATGATTAATCATTTTGTGCCGCACTGTTATTGCTTGAAATAATCACATCCCATCAAGCTTAGATAATCTAAACAGGCGTTATATGAAATACAGACAACAGCTCTTCGGGAAAAGCCGTCTCAAACAAAACTTTCAGTAAAACTTAAATTACACACTGCCGGGTTATTGAGAATTACCTGGTTGGGATGACATTGTGACCAATCGTGGCGCTCTTTAGTCATATAATCTGCCATACCAATTTTCATAAATCGTTTAACCGAAGCAAACATAGCTTCTTCTACTTTACACAGCCAATCTTCAACGTTTCCACGAGCTTTTAAACCCTGTAAAATTAAAACATTTGTAGTAAGAGCATAGCTTTTTTGAAAATCACTGACCGAAGGCTGGCTCATTATAAAATGATCAAGGAACAGTTTAAGAACAAATTAAGGATTAGTGATCCTTCGAATTTAAAGATGTATTTTTCTCACATATTTAATTTGTAGGAGATAGATCAGCTTGAGGATTTGCGGGTGTTTTTTTTTAATAATTTTCTTATCAAAACCAGTAAAACTATGCTCTTTTAATATACAACTGTATCACCAATAAATTTAACTCTTATCCCCTAGACTCCGTAGAACGTCATTGGACGTTCGGTCCGCGCGGACATTTCGTGTCCGTTAACTCCGTAGAACGTGATTAGACGTCCGCATTAGCCGCTTGATTTTGATTATTTTTAGTATTATTTCAGTATTATTCATTAACTTGACGGTTTTTTCATTGAAAATTACAACGAAACATTTTTGTTTTTTTTTTTTTTTCATTTTAATGTAGTTTCTACTACTATTTATAAATGTGTATTGAAAATACACTAATGTACTACCCTTCCAATATCTATAACTTTTTTTTAACTTTTTTCTTTTTTCCGAAAAATGTACATATTTTGGAAGACTTTTAAATTGTAATATATAGTTATAAATATATGAAAATGTAAAAAAAAGTGTTGATTTTGTTTATTTCGTATATTAAAAAAAAAAAAAAAAAAAAAAAAAATGGCAACATTTTTATTTTTTTCTTCTTTAATTTACGAGACAAACATAATCAAAGTGATATGGTGTAATAGAAAATTTTACGGTGAATCCGATGATACCAGATTTGTAAAGATTGAACGACTCATGCCTGCACTATGGATTTTATAGTAGTGAGTGATTTTTCAAGGTCAATAACTACGGAGTCATCGGCTTTTGGCGCCAAAATAAACTACGTAGTCTAAGGGTTAAACATTTATTTATTATTGGGCATTTATGTTTATTTTAGGGTATCATTATTGTTTTTATTTTAATGATATTATTGTAATATATTTATAGTTTTATCTTAAATGTATAGACTTAATTACTTTCATAGTTCATAAACGGTCAGCAACATTCTGTAACACCTGTTACACCTGATATAAATATGCTATAATGTATTATTTTACTTTAAACATATTTTTTTTTGTAAATCCTACTATTTTTGTTATAATCTTTATACCAATGTATATTAATTTTTTCCATTAAATAGACTGGTTATATTGTATTTATTGAATGATTGAGATACATACATAAAATCTCAGGATCATGATCGGTAACCACGACGCGTTGACCGGCAAGTACCTAACGTCAGTATAGCGCTCTCGCCGCAATCACGTTCGTGAACAAAGCTCTCGTACCTCTACCTTGAGGAACCAAGTGTGTGTGGTGAAGTGAGGTGGGTCATCTTGCTACCTACATCTTCACATTGACGAGTCCAGTGGGTCAAGGAAGCAGATCGCAGCAAAGGTACGTCCCTGTTCTTTCCTTTCTGTCTTCCGATATTTGGCGCTGCATCTCGTCACCAATTAATCATTCTTAATGATTAAACAAAATATACAGTCCACTAACTCTATCGAACAATATTTTTGTTCAATTTCCAACAAGAAATAGGGATGATTGAATTAATTGGTGCTAGTTTCAGATTGTACATTTAATTAATAAAAAATGAGATTTTATAAGATTTTCTAGTGATTTCTGTTATTGGAGTATTATTTGAAAAATTTATTTTATAGTTTCTAGTTAGTTTAGTTTAATTCTTTAGGCCCTTTCTTAAATCAAGGAAAAATTAAGGGAAATAATCGCTAAGTGGATTTTCCGTTCTAAGTAACTAATGACAAAGTATTAACGAGGGTCGCTTTTTATTTATTGATAATTGGCAACACTGCTGTTGCTAGGTGAGATCCAACTGCGCCGTCGCAAAGTTTGACATTTTTGACAGTATCCATACTCAGAATGTATTGACATAAGTGCTATTTATAATTGTTTAAATTTAACTTAAAATTTAATTTAAAATTAAACCCCGGCAAAAAAATGGAATTGAATCGTGAACATTTTCATGCAATGCAAGCAGAGCAAAAATCCATTGGAAGGTACTTCTGTATGAATACACCCTGAGCATAAAGAAGCACTGTGTAAGCATTCAAACTAAAATATTTTAATTACCTTTCCAAGGGTAACTCTTTCACCCTCTGGAGACAGCATTGCAACAATATCGGTAGTAAGCTCTTCGGGCTTGGCAGTTGCAGCCAAGGTTGCTTGCATTGCGTCCCGTGTCATCGCGGACATTTCTGGACCGATCGGGTTGCCATCTTCATCCACCTCTCGCTCTGGAAATTTGTACGCAAATTCCAGTTTTGCCATTGCATCAAAACACTTTCTCAAATGCGGCTGAACAGCATGTGGGTTTCTCGTCTAAACAAAAAATTGCATTATAATGGATTAGCTGGTAGAGATTGTCTTGCGGCAATTAATTTGGTTTTTTGTAATGTATTTATTATTTTTTATTTTTAACAGACAGGCAGCATTTGTGCTGATTAACCCTGTAATTAATAAAGACATGTACTAAAATAAAAAAATAATGAATTTAAATAATAAATAAAATTATCATAATGTCCAAGAACCAAAAACACATTAGTGCGAGTAGAAACTGTCCAGTTTGTTTTTGAAGGAATTTACACTTTTCACGTCAATCACTTCTTCTGGTAGACTATTCCAAGCATTAACCATTCTGCTGCACAAAAAGTTTTTCTTTGGATTTAACTCAAACACTTCACAATACAGTTTAAAGCGATGTCCACCACAAGATAATAGTTTTTGTTGAGCGTGATGATTCTCTAAGGTTTATAGACCTAGAATGGCAAGTCGCACTTTTTAAATTTAGTGATAAAGGCCTTGTAAATGCTTGGAAGTTCTTCACTGAATCAATGTCTCCAGCAAAGAATGGGTACCAGATCTGAAATTCAAATTCTAGAAGTGACCGAACGTAAGTCTTAAAAACTATGATTGAAAACATGATTTATGCGTGACAAAAAAAAATGTTTATTATAAGTGTTTATTTAAGTGTTTATTAATAGTATGTATATACTGGAACCATATGTGAAAGCTCTAGGATACCTTTTCTGTAATGTGACTGTGATTAAAGGTATTTAGGGAAACAGTAGTTTATTAAAAAAAGGATGCATTAAAAAACATGTGATAATACTTTAAGTAACTGTAAAAAAGAATGAATCTAGACGTAATACTAAAGATGTGAATACATAAGTGAGTGTAAACTTTTCCAAGTTCTGTAGTTTTACTTTTGGATAAAATTGTAAAGCTTGTTCTTTCTGATAGTAATAATCAGATCAATAATCTTAAAAAAAAAATAACTTAGTAATTTACACTGCTGCTCCCTACGTGGAGCATATGTACTTGTTGCCTATGCCGCTCTGTGCACCGCAGCCACATGCACTTACCCATTGCCGGCCAGTTAGTCAAGGGAACTTCGTGCATCGCTGTCTGTCCGACCTACTTTAAATACAAAGTAGTTGCTTGTAAAAACAAATGCCGGTAGTTTTTTCGTTAAAAATGCTAAAATTTTATATTTTTAAAAAAGCTCTCTGTGATACTTTAAGGACCTTTATTATTTTATGGTCATGTCATAATTCTGTGACATGATTAAAAATACAATAGTATTCAAACCTGTGCCAATATTTCGAGCAATTCATCATTGGATAAAAAGTAGAAGCGAGGAAATGCAACTCTTTTTGTTTCCAAGTAAGCTTCCAAACATTTCATAATTTGATCTAGCATTGCATTGTTTTTGACAAATGTTTCATAAAGACCTGGTTGGGTTGCAGCTGGCATAGCCATAGGTACCTGTAAATAAGTATATCATAATATTTTTACATTGCTAAAATTATGTTACAAACAATATATCAACATGATATCAACAATTACAACCAATTATAAGTTACATAATATAAAATTAAAATTTAATCTATCAAATGTGAAGAAATTTAAATTTAAAAACTAAAAAAGTAAAAGCTTCGTTAATTATTATCTAATATTCATTTCACTTATATTTTAAGTATAAATATCCCTTTTTTATTTCATTTTGGTAATAATATTTAACAATATTTGATACTATAGAGGATAGGTGAGAGTTGAAAATGAATTTTTATAAAGCTCAGCACTGTGATTAAACCAACATCCTGCGCTCTCAATTCGAAGAACTTTTTAGTACCGTTATAATTATTTTTCAACTTGGCTTATTAGCCAAAGCATTTTAAAAATTTAATAGAACTCTTCAATATTGTCCAAAATTATGGACAATATTTTATTTTGTAAGGTATTTTGCCGTTATTAAAAAACATCATCATATATACATGTTGTATTTAAAATCAATACTGTTTTTTCAGGAAGTTAATCGTTATAAACATTCAAACATTAATAAGAAAAAAATACTGAAAAAATGTTTCCCATTTAAAAGAAAAACGAATGAAAAATTTTTTAGAAATCTATTTAATGTTTGAGAATAATGCAAAAGAACGCATTGTGTGAGGTCGGATGGGGACACAGCACAATCGTGCGACTCGCAAAGTAATTTAAAAAAAATATTAAAATATTATTATTTTAGTATCATTTTTTTGTTTGTGAGACCGGTTTAGTTATCGATGAAGATGAACCTTGTAAAAAAAGAGTAGTAATTGTATATACACTTGTATAATTATATTTTTTCAAATTTATTAATAGTCAGTATATCTTAGACAATACAAAAAGGACTTATTATTTTATTAAAGGTTTATAAAAACCATGCAAAATTGAGCCCGGCTATATTAATGACTGACACAAACCCCCTTCATTTGTAAAAAGTAGAGTTAAAGAGACTTGTGATTAGTTGAAATATGGCCTCTCCACGCTAGGAGTACTGCCATGAGAGTTATTATCTTCATGAAGACAATAATTGAAGCAGGTTTTTTTTATTACAATTACAGCTAAAACCTAACTATAAAAATAGGACGAAATCCAATGTCAGTGATATTTAAGAATGTTAGACTAGTTTGCATTTACTGCCTGAGCAACTAGTCTTTGTATTTAATCCAATGGTTCAGAGGACACAAAAGAAACATTGTGCATCATTTCACTTAATGCTGTCTTCGTATCTTCTAGTTACTACCTTTGTGTATCATAAACATACATGTGGATTAACCTACAAAATTTATTGACAGACCTTTGCAAGTTTACGCATAATTTCTTTCCACGATTTGTCAACTTGAGTGAAGAGACGAGCTTCATTTGGAAGTTGCCTTTGAATGTCGGGAGCGGAAAATATGACTTCTAAATAAATCCAGGTTTGCTGGCATAGAAACCACTCTTCCTGTACATTTGGAAAGAATTAAGACATTGATGCATATAAAAAGAAGCAAAATAGAAATGAAACAAAATAATAAAGTATAGAGATCGAAAAAAGGTATTCAATATTATTGGTACAAACAGTTTGAAAAAATGGTTTCTTTCAAAAGCTATCTGCATTTAGTTAAATATAGGTAAACGGAACCTAGAAGATTACTAAGAACAACCTGAGGAGTGGCTGACAAAGGATAGCGAGATGAAGACTGAAACCAAAACATGGATATAAATTGTTAGAACCCTTTTCCGGAATATTTACTATTCTCTCCGACCGCAGACTCGGCATCGGCCTGAGACAGGTTAATTAATGTGGTCCATATTAATGTATAGATTCAGAGTCCGGAAACTAAACTATGAAACTCATTTAGAAGGCTCACAAAAAGTGTCTATTTAAAGCCTCCTAGAATCATTTAATTTTGTAAATTGATATTTCCATAACATGGGGTAAACTCATACAATATGAAAACATGCATAAATCTCCAGACCGCTCCCAAGTATGCATTAAAAGAAGGTCTACTAACCATGGCTTTAGCCATGGCTGTTGCTAAAGGAGATTCAGGCAGGTGGAATTAGACGGGAAATAAGAGTTTATTGGGGAATTAATACATTGGTGATTCAATCATGCCCATACAGCGAATGTATTAATCTCTACTGCTAAGGCCAATAAAATAACAAATGGATAGGTGACTAACCATAGTCTTAGAGAATTGTTCAAGTTGTTTGGCCCATTCTTCAACTCTTCCTTTAATTGGTCCACAATTTCTTGAGCTCAAAATTGTACTAATATGTATATTACTTTCATCTAGTGCCAATTGGATTTCTTCAAGCCCGCCTAGAATAAAGGTATCCTTACTATCGCGATGGTTAACCACTGGAAATTCTAATGACTTCCAAATATCTTCCACCTGGTTAAAACATACAAACAATTATATACAAGTAAAACGTATAGTAAACATATTTTATTTTTTTTAAATTTAAGAGGGCCTCAAAAGGAATTATTTTCAACAAAGGAAGTCTTTCATAGTAAATTTTAAGGTCTAGTTAGGAAGTGAGTTTATCTAATTATAAAAAATAAAAAAAAGTGTATTTATTTATTTAGGATAGGCTTGAAATAATTTACTATCAGAGTACTTTCATTAGGAACAGCTTTAATGACATGAACAGTTAACTCAAACAATTTTGATAATTAAATAATATTAAAAAATGTTGCTCTCATTTCATGTATGAAAAAAAAGTACACTGGAAAAAACAAAACCAGGCAATACCAGTATTATCGCCGTAATTGCAGAAAAACATACCTTCCTTAGAAGCGTTTCAAGTCCAGCTTCAGAACTAGCTTGACCGGCTACTTCCATGAGTTCCTCCGCGTGGTCGAGAATATCAAGATCTTCTAATTCTTGCAGAGTTAGCACAGCGTCAGCAGTAAAACGTGTATTCAGAATACTTTCCATTTTGGCCCAATGACGTGGTTTCAAACTTGGGTTGCGAAGATAACCAATGACTGGAATCTATTTTTAATACAAAAATATCATAATGCTCAGTACACTGTATCATATAATATAACTAGCTGACCCGGCCACGCGTTGCTGTGGCTAAAGTTTTTGTTATATTACATTATAGTAAACAATCTAAGAGGAACAATAAGAGAACATCAGTCACGGAGTCCACTATGCTTTTTCACACAGATGGTATTTGTAAAAAAATATGGTGATCTCCTTATTTGACTTTCTACTACTATAACCCTTTAGTACAATGAAATTATTTACGAACAAAGACGAAAATGTTGATGTTGGTATACAAATTCACTGGATTGAGATTTGAAGGGGAAGTACGTTGAACACAATTAATTAAAATGTTCTTACACTTGATACTAAGCAGAAATCAATAGGTAAAAAATAAAAATTTATCAGATTTATTATTTCCATTTAATTTTATAACAAATATAAGTATATTACAGTATAATACAGTAAATAACATGTGACGCTTAAACTCATGAATGAGGTAGGCAAGGCAGACAGTCTTAAACTTTTAAACATTAATATTTTTTTTTTGAATTATAAATACTTTCAATTTCAATTTAATTTAACACCAATCGGTGCACAATGTTTTTGGTTAACCTGTCTTTAGCTAACACAAATAGATTCGACGGTTTCCCAACACGTGAACACGCAACATATAGTTGCCCATGAGAAAAACATGGATTTTCCAAATCTAAACCACAAATGGACATTGTTTGACCTTGAGATTTATTTATAGACATGGCGAAAGCTAAACGAATTGGAAACTGTAGCCTTTTGAAGGGTATGGTAGAATCTGATGGTATCATCGGAATACGTGGCAGCAGGACCACTTTTCCTTTAAACTTCCCAGCCAAAATGGTTGCTTCAAGAATGTTTCCGGTGATCTTTTTGATGACCAAACGCGTACCGTTACATAATTGAGGTGGATTCAAATTACGGAGGAGAATAATAGGGGAACCAATCTTTAATCGAAGATTATGTGGTGGCATTCCAGGGATATCTAATGAATTTAAAAATTCAATCGGAAAATTTACACTTTCATTTTCATCAACAACAGTATCGATTGATTTAAAAGACATCAGATCGCCTGGTAACAACTGTTGTATCTGGAAGTTAATTTCGTCAACATCAACGTTTTTGGCTGCCAAAATCGCCCGTTGACTAAGCCATTCATGATTCAAATAATTATTCTGTATATCCGGGAAAATACTCTGAATCAATTCAGTTTTATCCTGAACAACTGTGCAAAAATTGTCTGGTAGTTTAATGCATTGCGTATTTGGTTGCAGTTTTATTTTACCGTTCCCAATATCTAGTAGTTGTTCGGAAAATATTAGTGCTGATGGATCATTTTGCAATTGTACTCGCATATTTATGGTCAATCGAAGTGTTTCAACACTTCGCCATAAGAATGATTGTTTCAAACATGCATTAATCTCATCCGCGAAAGTAGAGCGAGGTATAACCGGTAAGGTCTGCCGGAAGTCACCAGACAAAAGTAAGATAGCACCACCGAAAAGTTTATTATTGCTGTTTAAATCTTGCATAGTTCTGTTTAATGCTTCAAGTGAATATTTGTGTGCCATTGTGCACTCATCCCAAATTATTATAGAACTCTTCCGCAACACTGCAGCTATTCCACTATTCTTTTTGATGTTACACATTGCATCTGGTTTATTATGAACGTCCAATGGCAGCTTGAATGTTGAATGTGCTGTTCGCCCACCATCCAGTAAAGTAGCCGCAATGCCTGACGATGCTAATGCTAATGCGATTTTTTGTTGCGACCGTATTTTGGCAAGAATCAACGATATTAAAAATGTCTTACCGGTTCCACCGGGTGCATCCAAGAAAAAAAAACCGCCTTGTTCAGCAGCAACAGCCAGCATAATCCGATCATAAATAATTTTTTGTTCTGCTGTCAGTAATGGTTCACTGTTCATGATAATTGTTGCTAAACTTCCATGGTCATATTGATTTTCTCGTTGTAAATCGGTATTGACTAAGTCGGTGGCTGGACGATTAGGTGATGGCATACCATAATGATTAAGTGGTGAGTATGGTACCACCCACTGATTATCAAACTCAACTTGATTTGGAAAGTTCGGCAGTCGCATTGTAAATGTGTGGCCACCATTCTCAGTACTTCTGCGGCGATACATTGGATAACCATCAATATCCGTGATCGTGTCATTCGTATGCGGCTTTGGGAAGTTTTTTTTGCATTTTCCATTTTCCATGCACGGTGACGTCATGTTGAAAACACCGCATGGCCCATGGATCATGTGTTTGGTGACAATATCAAATAATTCTTGATCAATTAATGGGTCTGGAATTTCGGCTGAAATTATTTGATCGATTTCTTCAGGACGGATTCTATCTTTAAGCCAAACCAAAATGTGGGCATGAGGCAAACCTCGCTTTTGCCACTCTATCGTATACAGCCAACAACGTGTGATACCAAAAATTGTATATTTAACAATAAAATCAATTAAGGATTTCAATTTTTGTTTAAACACACGTGCAGTTAAATCATGACGATGAATGGCTTGTTGTCCTGGCAATAGTAAAGTTTGTATCTCTTCCCAATTCGGATTACATGTGAATGTAATAAATAAATCCGGTCGGCCGTAATGACGTACGTAAGTCATCGCATCTTGTATGCATGCATGTTCCGTGCCGTTCCGTATCGACATCTGTCAGTTTTATGACTGAATCTACCAGCATGTTCACCTAATGGTACTTTGTCGGCTTTTATGACGATTTGATAATTGTCATTTTGCAGTCGTGGCGAAACTCTTTTGATCAATTGAATTAGTTGATTGTGATCTTCTAAAAAATTTTCCAATAATATCACAATTGCTCTTTCCTCTGCTTGTTCAATAAAATTATACTGGCACCGAGTCGTCACGCGCTCTTCACAATCGCCCATAAAATAAAAAGGTATCGACATCTGTCAGTTTTATGACTGCCAAATAATAACGGACAAAAAATTAGCGATAAATTAAAATTGCGACTATAATTTGAGATTTAAACTATCCTATCTCTCAAGTGCACATCGAACTGCACATGGTGTTCAAATTTTATTATTAGTCCATTATTTTATTATTAGTCCATTGAGGACAAACATTGTGACACGAGATTTATATATATTAAGATATGATTATCAATTGTTTGGCAATTGTTGCTTTTGGCCTATTCTCAATTCATTTTTTTTAATAAAAGTTTTTTAATTTTACAAACTTACAAAAAACTAATTAAAAAATAATTAAGGATATATATTGATACACTAATATGAAGCATAATATAATGTATACTAATTTACACGTACTATAACATTTTTGGTAAAATTATTAATAATTCAAAGCTGCCTTGGCAAAATTATTGTTTCCTCATAGTGTATCTAATGTCACCTAAATATTCTCTTAGGAGTTCAAAGGGTAATCACAAAATCTCAATTGGTTATTCAATTTGTATGATTCATTTTGTAGTGTTACTTATTTATTGCTCTTTGATCTGGAAAAGCGGCCTGCTAAAGTGAAGCTTTCCCTGCAGGATACATTTAGAACCTTCAGATCCGTATGATTTCACAAACTTTAACGCAATGGTTTATGCACTGTAACTAGAGAATCGACTGACGTACATTCATAAGTGTGTGAACTATATGATCATCTTCCAATCTTTCATGCTGCCTACGTTTTTTATTTTTTTTTATATTACAAAAACCTATATATACACCATTGGTACATTACTAAAGATATTTAAAGTGCTCTAATTGTAATATTGCAAGTTTTATGAAACATGCATATGGACTAAAAGAAAACCATATCTCAGGAACAGTAAGTGTCAATGTGTTAAGAGCGTAGCTGCTATGGAAATTGCCTATCATGAAAGGGTTTGACGGCCTGGTGGAGCAGTGGTAAAAGTGCCTGCTTCTAAATCCAGAGGTTCCATGTTCGAATCCCCAGTGGGTCAACTCTGGCCAGGTTATTTTTTGCCACTGAGAATTTCAACGGCGCTTTTCTCAATATTGTCGATTGAGTTAAGTAACAAGATATAAAACAAAAACACTCATTCCGTTACAGACTTGTGAGACGTTGTTTGCCTGTAATGAATAGCCTAACATCATGAAAACAACAATAAGGCAGTTGTAGCTGGTCTTCATAGCGCCTCTCTGACAACATACACTAAATACTAAAAACATAAACACAACATAAATACATAAACTAAATACACTAAATAAATAATAATGAAAGGGTTAAGAGAGATCAGTTTGGAAACAGATTATAGATTTATGATCCTTAGAATTAGATGTAAAATTTATGAGTTGAGTTTACGAGGAACATGTGAAGAGAGAGTTTATGTGATTTTCTTGATGGCAGTGGAAACTGAATAACAGTTAAAGGATTTACAATCTTTATGGTACGATATTATTTTTTTTGTCTGTCATCCCATTTTTCAATACTCTTAGTCGGTGCCGGACCTTTAATATTGTGGTGGAGTGAAATTAGAGTATTTCCAACAGCATTAAAGCCAATCTTTACTCATTTTTTTTTATTACTAAACTAACTAAACACAATACTATCCCCACCATCATAATTTCATGATAAGCTTGGTTTTCTCGAAGCAGCGTTGTTATCATGTACATGGCATTCCCATAGAAATTGCAAGAATGTCATCTCCCGGTAATTGAGTGAAGCTAGCCAAATTCTTCTAAATATTTTGTGTTTGTTCTTGTACATGAAACCAGATTGTGGTAATTTATTACTATACAAAAATATAGCTTAGGCCATGCTGGAGTTTGGTAAACAATATTTATGAAAATCTTACCCTGACTTTCATTTTCTCAATTGTTTCTTTAATTTGTGGAACTATCTCATTATTGGGCAATCCTTTATCGAGTTGGCTTGTTATTTTAACAAAGTTCTGCGTAGTTGCTTGAATTTCTTCTACATTGAGAGTATTAAAATCTGCTTCAAACCTATTTTTTTCAAAAATAAACAAAAATTAAAGAATATTTTTTTCCTCCATTTCTAAATAAATATTAATTTCATTGTATGCCCAAGACCAATGTTTGCAGGCAGCATGCTACAAATTACTTTGTTAATATGTGTTTAATTAACTCTGCCAGTTAAGATGTAACTCCAGTATTGGATATCAAATAAGCTATTGGGTATCCATAACCACAAAAATAAAGCATATACGGCAGCTTTTATAAACTTCCCTTTTTATGCAAAAACAGATGTTCAGCCAGCTATTATAAGAAGTGAAATGAAGAGGCAGTATTTGCAGGATTTAAAGGCTTAACATTTAAAATGATTTGAAAAAATCATATAATTACCATGTTTTATAACTGTCATTCCATTCTTTAACCGATTTCCATAAAAGTTGTCGCAATTTAACATCCTGAATTACTTCATCCAGTGATTCTAATCGCAGTTGCGGCATCTAAAATTAAAACATTTTAAAGAAAATTTAGTAATAGGTCACTGAAAAAACAAAAGTTAAGTGACCCAACATGGCTGGGCTAGAGGAAAAGGCAAAAACTGACAAGCAGTTAAATTTTTTAAATAAAGCGGACTAAGAACAAACCTGACCCAGCTAAACAAGCCTGACCCAGCCCATCATGAAAGGGCAGAGAAAAATAATATAGGAAAATATTAAATATCCTTAAGCATCATTAGAATTAATTATAGTTGTAAAAATTAATAACTGAATAGTACACAAGGGACCCAGAAAAAATTGATGTTTAGCTTGTGTTTCAGTTTTCGTAAAGTTCTATAATTTTAATTAATGATTAGTAGCAAGCTGCGTGCAGAAGTATGGTTTTGAATGGTAGAATCGCGGAGAACATTAATATAAATTAGTATTTCCAATGTGAATTTGGCGCACGATAGGTTATGTTCTGACGTTTAGTTATTTTCTATACATTTTTAGTTTCGGGTAAAAGTGATTTGGGTAAAAAAATAAATGTATTTTTTTGGAAGCTTAAAAAGATTTTTGATGAAAATAAATTATAAAGTAAATAGGAAATTAAAAAATTGAATTTTGCTAGAAATGAAAAAAGAGTCGGATTGGAAAATTTTCAAAAACAAACAACGGTTTTTTTTATTACACGTAGGTGTGCGTCAAAGAAATGGCCTGTCGTGGAAAAATTAGATAAAAAGTATTTAAAATTAATGCAAAATTTATTATCCTTCTCCTCAGCATATATTTGTCCACTGTTGGACGCATGCCTCTTGATTAGCTCTCCATTTTGGTCTGTTAAAATTTATTATATTATATTAATAACATAGAAATCTTGTATTTTGTTGTGTGAGCTGAAAGTGAATTGGTCGTGTGAAACGATAACCTATTTCCAATAGGGTTTTTGCAAATCGTTGAAGAGTAAATCTTTGTTCCGAGCCGGTCTCGAGGAGGAAATGACATTCCCAGTCCCAACACTATTTGTGGAGGAATTGACATAACACCGAAGGACGTATTGGAATTATTGGAGAACGGTTTATGTGCGAGCTATAAAGAGAGATATATTTGTTGTTTTTGACTTTGCGAACACCTATAATGTGGCAACTATGTCAAATCCTGGAGTTCGAGGCCCGAGGGATCTGTGATGGAGAACATCAGATGTTTAAAAGCCAAATAATTTGCCAACCGGTTTGATAGGAAATATATTATGTTTCGACCATAAGAATGTCTTGCTCAAAAACAGAATTGTCACTAAATTGTTGTTTTGATCTTTTTGATTTTTGAAAGTTTTTGAAAACAATGCCCAATAGATTCGAAAAGTAAATATCTTGTAGGTTTGCTTAGAGAATGACCGTGCCACAAAGAGTTAATTATAAATTCAAAATTGTTTATTTTAAAAATAGTAAACAATTATAGAAGTTGTGGACACTTCTAGATCGAATATCGTAGTAATCAAGTAATAATGATGATAAACGGGGCGCAATTGTTAGGCGCTGGGGTGTCCACTGACTATTTTGTTCTATTTAAAGTTATTTTGGAAATTTGTAATAACGACCGGCCATCATTGGAATGCCGGTAATAACATCTTTTAGAACTAGCACTGATACGGCCCATCTAGTACGCTGTGCGTGTAATTTTTGTAGGATATTTTGTTTTTGTTATATAATTTGTATTTTGTAATATTTATATTTTTTTGGTACTGTTTTGTGATGTGAAACGAGAGCATGGTGTTAGCAATGAAATCAAGCGTTGTGCTCTTTCCACCACTGAATTCAATTCTATTATTTCCTTAGGTAGTTATCATGGCAATGACAAAAACATTAAACAGCAATGACGTAACATTTTTACAACTTTGGTATGGTTTTTCATAGAAACACGAGTTTTGAGTGTTTCAAAACAGAGAGAACAGGATCACAACAGCTTACGAATGCGTAATGAAAATGAGTGAACTTGTTTGTAGTTTCGGGAATATAAAGTAAGTTTCTATTCTAAAGTAGAGTCAGTAACTAATTAGTAAAATTGTTAATTTTAAAACTAGTTTGGTTCTGCGAGTTGGACAGAACTTCGAATAATTCCTTTTCTGTAGAACAGAAAAGGAATTATTCGAAAATTTGGGCGGCCACCTTTTCTGTAGAACAGAAAAGGTGGCCGCCCAAATTTGTTTGTTTTAGCATTTTCGTACAAATCGTATTATTGTTACGCTGTCGTTAGGAAGCTATTCTGTTCAAATACTTAACTAACAAACAGTGTAGTAAGACACTGAGTCAAATGAATGCACATAAGGTAAAAAAATTAAGGCTAGAAAAAGGTATCCAAAATGAAGTCACGTGAACTTTGATCACGCCCTGTGTTGGTTCACTGTTCTTAGTGAACTAGAGCAGCTATTGGACTTTTAGCTATTGCAGTGATATCATCTTCGCGAAGTGTGTTGAGTTAGGGTTGAGTAAAATCAATTCTAACCGAAGACAAGATAATGCCTTATGAGCATTTTGAGGTTTCTTCGCAGAGGCCCAGAAAAGAACGGTTACACAACATTCACTATACTGAACAGTACCTCTTAATTTACGTCCATTTATCTAACTGTCTGAGTGGTTATTTTTTTTTTTTATCTATTTATTTCCATCACATGTATAAATGTATAGGATTGACATTTTTTTTAATGCTAATAGTTTGATACAAAGTAATACCATAAAAAAATAATGCACTGAAAAGCTCTATACCATATATAGCTATAATACAATGTTATACTAGGCCAGAACATTATATAACAAATAATTACACTTGTTAATTAATTAAATTAACTAATTAATTAAAATAGAACCTACCTGACAATAAGAGGACGTTAAAAATAAAATGAAGTCCTATTAAATAATTTGAGAGGGAAACGGAAAGAAAGGAAATTTAGAAACTTAAAAGATCCAACTTAATCACAGCTGTATAATGATTTTTCTACCAAATATTTATAAATTTCTTTTCTAAATGTTTTTATATAAACTATTTCTTTAAGACTTTGTGGCAATTGATTGTAAAAATATAGCCTAAGGTATAAATTGCTTTTTTGAAATGTAGTAGTTAGAGCTTGAACTGATTGAACAAACCTATCTTTATGTCTTGTATTGTGGCTGTGAACAATATTATGTTTCAAAGCATCCTTTTTATTGTTAAAGAACTCGCAAAAAGATTCCTGAACAAATATTATACCGTACAGTGTTTGAAGATCAAGATCAACAAGTGTGGTCAACAAGATTCTTTTTTTTTTGAACCTAGCATGGCTCGTAAGGCTCTTTTTTGGTGAGTGAATACTTCTAAATATATGGGGCTATTCTCCACATAAGAATTCCATATCAAAGATGAGATTCAACTAGCGCACAATATACAGATTTGATCATTAATTTATCCATGTATTTCTTGCTTTGGATAAAGTAAAACAAGCTGATAATTTGGTTGTTAAATAGTTTAGCTGCCATTTTAGTTTGTCATCTAGATATACCCCTAAAAATTTTACATTATTTTTTACTTCAAGTTGATATTAAAGATTTTTTTTGTTTGAACATTATTAGGGAAAAAATTTAGCAAAACTGATTTGGTCATATTAAGGGATATCTTGTTAGTTCTAAACCATTCGTCAATATTACTGACAGCTGTATTAATTTTTCAGGTAGGTTTAAGGAAGGTGTTTATACATTTTCTGTTCAGCTCTAGATCTTTAAGAAGACGGTGAAGGGAATTGAACTGTAAAGTAGTGGGGCAGAGGACTGTAGGGATGTGGTATTACCTGTAATGCGCGTCTTTGTCATGTAATAATGTATACAGTAAACTGTAAATTTATTTTCTAAAAAAATGAGTGAATCAACCTTAAACATTTTTTGCCACTCGCTAATCTGTTTGTTAGTTTCTTTACATTCTGCAAGTCTTTCGCTTAAGGATTCTAATTTGGCGTTGACTTGTTCTGGATCTGATGCTGTAGATAGAAGAGTAGGGTCCTGGAAGAAAAATTAAATAATAAATATTATAAAATTAGATTAGTTTATTTCATCACTTGTGGTGGTTTTATTTTGTAAAAAATATAACATTTATAGAAAAAAAGGTTTTTAAATGTGAACTACATTCATACCACAAGACTTCTGAACTAACAAAATTTTATTCCTTAAATATCTCCAATGCTGAAGGTTATGCAGCTAACAAAATATTAAAGTACCTATCAAATATATATTGGGCTGTCCCTTACGAACATATAAATTAGGAGTTATTTGAGCCTTTATTATTTTTTTTTACAAGGATATTAATTTTATAGGCCGCATTATCTCACAAAGTTATTAAGATATTCTTTTGAAATAGGAATTAATAATACGGAGAACCCTAACTTAAAGTTAAGATGGAAAAAAAATGTTTTACTTATACACAATTTTTACATTTTTACACAATTCAGATTCGAATCTCAATCTCGAATTGTTGGTGTTTAAATTGACCATTAAAAAAATCTTACTGATATATAAAGCAAGTAGGGAGAATAGAGTTTGGAAGAGACTTTAGACAAAGGATATTTTAAGTTACACCACACTTAACCTGTTGGGAGCCCGAGCAATATAAATCAAAACCCGTGATATTTTTCAAAATTGCGTAATTACGGGCACTTAATAAAATACTCAGTTTAGAAAAACAATGTATTTCATGTTGATAAACTAAGATATTTTGAATAGCTTATGAAATTCTCTACAATATGGTTTCATTAATAAATATAGATAATGTATATAAAAAAAAATAAAAAATGTCAAACTTGAAAAGATGTATTTTTATGTAAAATTTTATTTTTGATAACCAATAAAAGAAATTTTAAAATGATAACACCCGTCTTATTTTTAACTTATGTTCCTCGATATCATATAAAACTATTTATAAGTAAAATATATTTTTTACCATGAAAAGAAAATTTAAAAAATATATATATATATGTATTAATATGCGAAGGGAAAACATCGGATCCCTTTTTAAGCATATCGCTCGCACGGAGGAGGGTGAGATTTGGCATAGTTAAAGACCATTTGGAGAAGAACCTTGGAAACCTAAAATTATATATAATATGTGTTATAAATATATACTCACCGTATTATAGAAGTATAAGAATCTTAATAATGCTCATATAAAATGCTCAATTTATAGATTTACGGTCAAATTTCGACCACTGGGCGACCTCTAGGATCTATAGATACTTGACGGAGATTGTCACTCGTGCCGTATAATTTTTATTAAAAAATTTTAATTAAATATTTATTTTAATTGTTGCTTTATAGTTATTTTTCCACTGCATTATTTTTTTCATTAAAATTATATACAGTAAAATATATAAGAAAAATTAAATTGTTAGTAAAAAAATTACATTATGTTCAATTTTTTTTTGTAAAGTATTTTGTAAAGTATTTTGTGAAACAGAGTATTTCTTCTATTTATGTTATATAAAAAAAAAATGTTGATTGTTTGTGTGACAATAGTAACCATAAACAGATAAACAAAGCGACAACCGTTCCGAAATGCCAAATTATGATATCCATTACTAGGAATATTTCATTGTAGATAACACATGTTATTCGCAATAAAATTTCATACAGAATACTATATTCAATTGTAATAAAAGATACAAATTATCTAAATGTTCTTGCTTACTTTTGTGAAAACATGGCGGCTGGCTCAGCGGAGGTTAGACACAAACATATTTCATTTTTCATTTATGTGACACTTTTATACACATAAACACTTAAAATATTGTATTTATGTAATATTATAAAGAAATAATAACTTCTAATCACTTAAAACGCTAAAAAACATTTGTAAACAAAGACCAAAACGAAATATGACACCCCGCAAACGGCCATTTTCGTATACTAGACCAGTGCTCCGCAACCGGTGTACCGTGGCACACTGATGCCGTAGCCGTGAGCAAGATACAGGTGTGCCGCGGTAAAACTCAAAGTATTTTGATATTTTAGTATAGAATAAAAATAATTATTATATAATTTTTCAATGTATCTCCAGCGCCTGGTGCCAATTGTTGAAAATTGCGCAGTGTGCTTTGTACACACCATGACTGCACCAAATTAGTCATAAACAAAGAAAAAATAACCCTTTATATTTGGCAAAATAGCTTTTGGTGTGCCGCGGAATTTTAGGAAGAATTTTGGTGTGTCGTAGGTGAGAAAAGATTGCGGAGCACTGTACTAGACTAACGGAAGATGTTTGAGAATTATTTTGGACTTTTAAAAGCAGAGACAAACTGTTTTTTTTCCTAAAATCAGATGTAAAATTTAACGGAGATTATTTTAGAATTGGAAATGAAAAGATCGATGCTACCAACATTTTATAAACAAAAAAAGCAAATGTATGGAACTTAGGCCGCTGAATTGCGACCTGGGCGCTCGACCTTTTTTCAGGATGCGATTTAGCGACTTGGGCGCTCGTCAGGTTAATTTTAAGATATTTATCAATACAACACTTAAAAAACACTAAATATTTTCTACTTTAAACATTGAGAGTCTGAGTGATTTTTTTTAGTACTTACAATGGCTTCTTGTCGAATATTTGCAACAGCACTCATCAAATCTAAAATATCTTTTCCAATTTGTTTGGTGAATTTTTCAGCTATCAAACCCCTTGCTTCTAGTCTAGAATCACAGTTCGATCTTAAACTGCTGAGTATTATATTAAGACCTGAAAATAAGATATTTTAATGAGATTAAAGTAACTTTGAAATGCTGCAATAAAAAAATGTAAATTAGGAATAAAATACTTGAATATGAATTAAGGATTAGAAATAGAAAGATAGCTTATAAACTGTCCTCGCTGATATGAAAGACGTCAATCTTAAGCGATACTGTGGTTCAGCATTGGTATTTGCTCTCCCATCAAGCATTACAGTTGGTAATTTGGTTTTAGATACTGGGAAAGAAAATATTGTATTCCGACAGATAATTGAAAACATACAGGTAAGTGTTTAGCAAAATTAAGGGAATTGGTAATAATGCAATGCCTCGACAACTGCTTCTATACATTGTTAGTAGTATTAAATTAAATACCCAGAACCTGATATCTTACAGCTAGGCCCTACAGGTATCAGTAACGGTATCTTTCCCCAGACTACTCGCTCTTGTGGTACTAACTTATTATGGGTTGCTTCATTTTCTGTCTCCATTTGTACCTGTACACTTAAAAAAAGCCTATTCACTGTGCATTTTGGATGACCACAGAGGCGGCAGTACGTTATTTTTTAGGTCTGAGTAGGTTAAAATAAAAAAACATACAATGGTATCATGACATTCTTTCAATTCATCATAAATTTTAACATTTGTTTTTTTGAATGAAATAACCCCTTTGTCTCTAATTACTGAAATTGTGATTTATTTAATAGCATCTTCTCCCAAACTGATCTATTCCAATAACTCGGCAAAAGTTTCCAAACGCTGTCTATACCAATGCACAAAACCACAAACAAAATTCTTCCTTTAGTTTTAAATTAAATCAGTGTTTTTGTTTCTTTATCTATATATTAATACGTGAAGAGAAACCTTTTACCCCTTTTTAAGTATATATTGGAGGAGTGTGAGATTTAGCATAGTTAAAGTGTATATGGAGGAGTGCAGAAAGCTTAAACTTATCTATAATACGTGTTACAAATACGTCAAATTTAATAAAATAAAACGTTCATATTACTGACAGCTGATTGACTAAATGGATTTAGAGCTGTGAATTTTGTGCGATTTCAAATGTTCCTTTTCAATAGTCAATGTCAAGCAAAAATAATTATTAATGCCATCTTATACTACTATGAATGTCAAGTCTTATTTTTACATGATAAAATTAAAACTGACGAAAAATTTGTCCAAAAAGGCAAAAAAAAAAATACAAAAAATTGTAAAGACATCATCAACCAAATTGGGTTGGGAAATTGGGTACAGTTAAATACTATATACAATACTAACTTTATCTCTGTTTTGGATTTACTTTTTTTATATATAAAAAATAAAAACAACATACCTAAATAGTCCTGCATATCATCGGGCGGTATTGGTGTTTGATACTCGCCGCACATATCATAAAGTTCTCGAGCATATTCCATTTGCTCTTCAAATGCAGTAACTATTTCTTCTATACCATCCAGCATGATATTGTATGCTACCAACTCCGCACTGGATTGAGGGTCTTCATTTAGTTTTGTATTTGTTGCCTCTGCTAAATGGATAACTGACTGACAAATATCTTTACCGAGTCTGAAATATAATTTTCACTATTATTTAAGACTAGTTAAAAATCATTTACAGCGGAATAGATCTATATTAATTAGATTTTTTGCGTTGGGATTACATCTGAAAGAACGTTTATAGCCAGTACCAAATCACTGAATCAAATGAAAGAGAAAATTATGTTTTTGATATTTTGTTTATTCAAATTGAGAAAAGACTATTTAATTCTAATTAATTTTGGTAAGTTGAGCATAAATATTTCTCTAATTTCGTCACAGCATTTTGATATAATTTTACTTAAATTTGCACTCCTAAGCAAAAAAAAATATATGAAAAAGTTCATTACATTCGAAACAAAACTTTCAGCAGGAAAATTACATACACGAAATTTTAATTTATTAGAAAAATTATAGTTTTACTTACTAAAAGTAAAAACTATTTTAAAATTCTTCCAAATTGATGCAATTTGTAAAAGGATTTATGTTTCATATTGGTTTGTATTGTATTTTAACATGTCTATTGCCCGAGTGACTTAATGATCTACACGTATTCCGCCCCGCGAAATTATAAAAAATTGAGTAATACTGGCGCTTAGTATAATGCTTCAACAAAACATGTTTAATATTTATCATTTAACATGTTAAAATTCTCTCAATATTCATCTAGATACTTGCTCCTTAATATTAATTTTACCAGATTAAATATTAAATACCTACAAAAAACATATGTAGATACAATTATTATTTTAAATTGGCTTTAGAAAATATCAAAACATGAACATTGTCAAAAAAAAAAACGGAAAGAAGGGGGGGAGGATAAGATAAACAACAGCTCAAGAAAAAACCACATGCATGCATGACATATACCAAATGAACACTGATAATTTAAAAACTATGTAAGTTACCTCAAAAAATCTACACACTTTTGGACTGTCGTTAACATAATGTGCACAAAATGGAAATATATAATTATATGAATTTATTGCATAGGGAATCAAGCTGATACAATTTAGTAACATCAACGGAACAATTTTCTAATAAAAAATAAATCTAGTTACTTACAATGGCAATTGCTCCCTTAAAACATTTAGCAGTTGAAGTGGTTTTGGCATAAATGTATTTTTCATATCGTTTAAACAAAGAAACAGTAAACCTAGAGGTTGATATGGTACAATTGAATCTAGTATTTGAACTTCGCCCATGTAACGTTCAAACCACTTTCGATAGACTGGTAAAGTAGTTTCTTTAACCATTTCTTCAACATCCATTTCACAATCTTCTTTGTATGATACCAGGAGAAATTGGAAACGTTGTAAGAATATGTCTACATTATTGTAGGATTTATTAACAACTTTTGTCAAGTAGGTTATATCGTCCAACAATTGCTTGTCTTGGTTAATCATGAAGTAGAGATTGGGAGATGAACCAGCCGTCCATTCCAATTTTTTCCCCATTATCGTGGGCTGAGTGAAACAATCTAGTCTTGCATCATGGAGAAAGCATTCAAATATACGTATATAATTAGCCCAGTAGTTAAAGATTTTAGTGAAAATTTCCGAAACGATGTCTTCCGATGGCAGTTTTTTGGCAATACCTTCAGGAGATATATCAATGTCTACTTGGAATAATGGCCACTGCCGAAAAAAAGGTTTTTATTGTAACAATATAGAGTCAAATGTTAGGCATAACTAGTGAAATTAACATAATAATACCTTGCATGTATCTGTATTTCTCGGTATAACTTCCAATACTTTGTCAAGCTCATTGCCCTGTAATTCTAAGAGCGATGGACAAAAACTTTCATGTTTCCTGAATAAATTGGCCATAGTGGAATTAGACACGCCAAGAAGATTATATCTCATGTAATTTGCCATGTAGTCAACAAGCTTAATAAAGCTACAATATATGTAATGGTTTTAGAAACTCATTTAGAATATTTACTAATTGTGAACGACTACCAGGGACAGCACAACACTGATTATGATACTTTTGCAAAAAATGGACAATAAATACTTAATTTCTATGGTTCATTGTTAGTCGAACAAATGAGATATAATGTCTAAGTCGTGGTTGTTTTGATTCTTAGCTAAGGCGGACTTTTATGTTTGACTTAATGCTAAAAGTGAATTGAAATATGTGTATCGGTTAAGTCTAATTTAAAATTTAGTCTAAGTGGTACATGAAATTTCGGTCCTAAGCGACACAATAGTATAAAAATATGTGTCAGCAGATCATAGCACTTTTTTGTTTCTTGTTGTGCTTTAACTGGGAGTAAAAATATTTCAGTATGACATGTCTATAACACAAACAATCCGAAAACACATTAATTTCATAGAAGATTATGAGGGTCTGTTCCTGGTAATCGCCTACTAAAAAATATTTTTTACCATGAAAGTCTTTCACAATATTTTCTCTTATCGGCTTTTTCAGTGTACGTCATACCACCATGAGGTCTACCACGAATTATTTGAAATGGTGCAAAATTATGATCATCCCACGTGAAACCTTTTAGTAGAAGTGCTCCATGGCAGGCTTGACAGATAATATCAATGACTACAGAGCGATATTCAACCAATTTATCTCGTATTATTTCTAATCGTTCCATCTGAAAATAAGAGGGGATTATTAAGATTAAATCAAATGCCAGTATTTATTGTTGCAAAAAACAATAACCTAAGGGCCGCCCGACTGACTCTACGTGCCTACATGCATGGCTGCCCCGCAAAATTTTCAAAATGGTCTAAATATGGACGCTCAGTATAATGGTTATTTTAGAAAAACTATGTACGCTATGTTGAAACCTTGTACTATATTTATTTATTCATTATGGTACAATAAGAAGTTACAACAATAAATGATATAATAACACTGAACAATGAATTAAATTAATATAATATAGACAAATTAAACACCAGACATTTATTGTTACTCAGAAGTAACATGGCTACTCTAACTAGAGCGGCCAGAAGAAGGTTGCAGAAAAAATACAATACTTACTACGTACGCGAGACGTTACTAATAACAAAAGGGATCAATATCATAAATACAAAATATAATACATATAATTAATAGTGCATAATATTATATATTATATACTTGATGATAATTTTTATTTTTAAGGTTTCGCCATTCGGCGTCGTCAGAAAAAATATGAAAGATGACGTTTAAAATGCAACCTTCATAAATTCGAAAATCGCATTTTCAACTAAAAGATAAATATATCCAGCCACTATAATTATTATTATATAATTGCAGTTTTGCTTGATAAATCAATCAGTATTATGAAATGAAACTAATTTCTTAAAAAAAATATGAATCAATGTTACATTATTAAAATGATTATAAATATATGAAGGGATTTATTTCCTTACTAAATACGTTGTTAAAAATAAATAAAACTTAAATGATTGTTTTTAATAAACCTTTGTATCGAAATAATATATTTGTTTTAGATTTAGAGTTCAAAATGTTAATAGCTAAAGGGCTGTGAAGTTGGACATATAAGGTAAAAGTACGCTTCACCGAACTGCACCTATCACTGACCTTCAATCATTTTAGGCTCGTTCTCGATTATTTCGGATTTTAGGGATGTTTCGCTCCTGTCATTCGATACCTAAACCCTCACTGCTATCATAAACTACTGCAATCTTGACCCAAGTCCTACATGTGTCAGTTATGCACAATTATTTAGCGGAGCGATGCATTTGTATGGTGTTACTTAGGCAAATACATTATTTTTTAGGACTATTTGAGCAGTGCTGATTTTAGATTACTTGGCAAGTTTGTAATTTATAATTTATTTTAATCGATACATTAGTTAATCTACTTGTATGATATACGAGGTGTGATCAAAAAGTAAAGTGACTTTTTAAATTTAGCGGGCTACGTTTGTTCGATCTTCGTTTTTTTTTTGTTATGTTGGTACACTTGTTTTTAACATTTGTGAAAAGTTTCAAGAGTATAGCATTTATTGTTTGTGAGAGGCATTAAGGTTAGAAGTATTTTGCGTGCTCGGTGATTTTCTACTGTCGAAAAACATGGATCAAAGAGTTTGCATTAAATATTGTGTAAAAAATGGAATCAAGTGCTCTAAACTTTTGAAATGTTGACAGTGGCATACGGTGAGTCTACTTTAAGTAAAAAAAATGTTTACAAGTGGTATAAACTCTTCCAAGAAGACCGAGAAGACACCAATGACGAACCTCGCTCTGGTGAAAAAACCACTCCAAGTTTGGTCAAATGTCAAGGTGCTGCTCACTGTTTTCTTTGATTATCATAGCGTAGTGCATCAGGAGTTCTTACCACAAGGTCGTACAATTAATAAGGAGTATTACCTTGAGGTTATGCATCGTTTGCGTGAAGCGATACGAAAAAAACGCCAGGAATTGTGGAAAAATCATTGCTTGTTTGTAATTTTTTGGCCAAGAACAACACCATAATCATGCCACAGCCACCGTATTCACTGGATTTAGCCCCCTGTAACCCTGTTCCTGTTCTGTTGTGTTCCTGTTCCCAAAACTCAAGAAACCCATGAAAGGACTGCGTTTTGCAACAATTGAGGACATAAAGACCGCATCGCTGGATGAGCTGAAGGTTATACCAAAAAGTGCTTTGAGGATTGGAAAAAGGGTTGGCACAAGTGTATTGTATCTGAGGGGGGTTACTTTGAAGGGGATAAAATAAATATTGAATAATGAATAAATATTTTTTGATAAAAATAAAAAGTCCCCTTACTTTTTGATCACACCTCATATGTGTAATGTTGAAGTTTTCTTAAAGTTATTTGACATATTTAGCTAAAACAATTAGTCCGTGAAAAGGACAGTACGAATTTACAATGACTGTTTTGCTGACGAAGCGGTCGGAATCAGGAAAAGTACATGCTCCATTAAATAATGTTTTTCTCTTAAATTCATTGCTTTCAGTAAAAGTGCCTTGTTCTTCGTGTTTTTAGAAGTTTTTTAAATATTAAGAGGTATCACCGACCAGTTAACTTGTTAATAGGTACTTTAAAGCTTAGCATATTAACAACTTTTTGCTATGAAAATAACACTGTTCATGATCATAAATTTAGAATTAAATTATTATTTGACAAAAACAACAGGAACCAATTTATAGAACGTATATATGTAAAATATTAAATCTACAAATTGGACCTTAAGTTTTAACCTATTTTATGAAAAATGGTTGGGTTCTAGGTAAATCAAAATATACCTGACCTGTTTACCATCTACGGTGGTTGGTAAAACGGTCGGGTGACTAACACCGACTTCCTAATTCACTTCAGATGACTATAAAACTTATGACCTCAAACATTAAGTCGAAAATCGCTAAACAGACGTGAACATCAGATGTCTATATTTTGATTTACCTATGGACCTTAACATTTAGAACTCACTTTTATTATTAATTATCATTGAGAAATTACAATTCAGATATTAATTTGTTAGAGAGCTAAAAGCAGGAGGAAACAAATTCTTAGGAATTCCCTTAAAATGATAATATAAAAAATGATTTACACATTATGCCTTGAAAATTATGAAAAATTGAATAATAATCTTTGCTACTAACTATAGTACATTTCAGCTGTGAAATAATATTGTGACCTGTGCACATTGCCATATAATATTTACGACCTTTGTATAATAATAAAATTGATTAAGACTTCTAGCACACAAGAAGTAGCAAGTACGACGGCCATACAATGTTTTCTCTGTGGTCGGAAAATAGAATCAGATTCGGTCGGCAATAGGTTCATTTTAGCAGTCTGTGGTCGTTGAATCGGACATTTTGCGATAAGAGGAAGGGAAATATAAAATGTTTAATAAGTATAATTTTACAACACATACACAAGCTTATTCTTAAATTTAAAATAAAAGAGTTATGTTAGTTTATAAAAAAAGCGAATGTTTTGTGATTGCTACTCTATTAAGCTTATTTAAAAGGATTCTTTGTATCAAAGTCTTAAGGGGTCGGTGAAGGGCACTTTTAGCTTAGATAAAGTTTTTTTATAATGCTTCCTAAAGAAAGCCATAAACCACTAAAATCCATAAATTATGTATGTAATGCCAAACCTGATTTTCTATAAAATAAAAGAGCGGTGTGTCCATATCCAAAGATACATCAGCAAAACATTTTGTTGACATTTCACAACACATAGCTTGAACATTTAATAAAGATCTTGACAAAATGGGATCCAAAATAAAAAGAAACTTATCCAAAGCCTTTCTGCTCGCCACAAACTTCTTATGCAGGATTGTTTTTCTCCATATATAGAAGGCTTTCCACATGCGAAAAAGCTTGAAAAATTTTATCTGAAACAAGTTAAAACAAGTAGAATTTTAATAAATATTACTGCATTAATACAATTAAAGATGCGCCTCAAAAAATGAGTATAGGTATCACAGTACTTAAACTGAATTTGTATAGAGGGCCATAATCCAAAAAGTAAAATACAAAACTTGCTGTACTTGAGTATACAAATTTATAATTATACTTAAATGAGAGTTTCTTTTCGCATTGTCATTTTCTCCAAACCTACTGAATGGATTTAGAACGGGTTTTCACTGTTAGCTTGGATCTTCGGCGAGGTTTTATATAGGCTATAAGTAATGCAAAAAGTCGTTCTTCTTACCAAGAGCAAGACATCATGAAACTCGATTTTTGTATCAAATGAAATTTTCAAAATTGAAAACGGCCTGACAGCTAACAGACCTCCATGGGCCTATTTGGTAAACTTTCCATACTTTTTCAATCAATTTTAAATTTCAGCGTTTATAAAATAAACATAGATATTGACAATTAGTTGTTATATCATAAAACACCATATTATTTCGAGATTCTCTAATAAAACTATAAGTAAATTTGAACCATTTAATAAAACATAAAGAACGTGGCCTTCGGGATAGATCGCTACACTAGAGCCTTCGGGCCACTTGCAACTGTCGTCTCATTTTTAATCTAACGATTTATCAAATGTGGCCTGTAAACATACTATTGCTAAGATTGCAAAAAGGTTTGAATTTCTTTTTTAGTTACACATATAAACAAGTTTTAGTTCATGTTCCACCAAAAAATTTCCAAACCAGTTGTTAAGCCTATGACCAGCGTTACCAATGCCATCCCGAGCATCACCAAAGTGGCAATAAGAAGGATAAATACAAGCAATGGCGTGGGTAAAAATTGGATTTGAGACAGTGAAAGAACAATATATAAATAGTTAACAGTCATAAATCTTACATCAAGAAGCACACAAAAAACATTATATTCCTTTTCCCAATCTTCGAGACTTGTGAATACCATTTCATTTGTGTAATGAGTCACTCCGCGAGAGCTTATTGTTAAGTAATTCTTTTTGTTTATTTGGGTGTAGGGAACAACACTGAAATTTTAAATATACAATAGTTATATATTATTAATTAAACACTATGTAACAAAAAGTGTTGTAAAAACTGAACCAAAAACAAAAATAAAAAATGGAACAAAGTTAGATGTCACTACAAAGACCTTTATTTTATTCATTTTAACACTTTTATAAAGAAGCACACCGCATATTTACTGCATTTGTCTAACAATGTTACACTTGTTTATGTCAATCATAAATTAATTAGTATCTTATGTATTGTTTGTGTCTTATGTTTTATATCTTATCTTATAAAACTATGTGTGATTAAAAATAGTATTAAAATATTTAGATAATGTGTTAAGATTTTACTTAAACTGAAATAGATTGAAGCAATTGGAGCTGGGAGGATATAATTAGGTTTACACAACAATTCGAATGTTTAGGCATTATCGAATGACTCCTTTAGGCATTATCCCTTGATTCAGTTTTACTTTAAGTAATGTCCTTTTAACATAAAAATATTTCGCTCATATTTCATTGTTATTAATATTAACTAGATAGTGTTATAATTAATATTAATTTTTGACCTTAAAAAAAAAAATAAACAGTCCCATTAAAGAAATGAAAGTTTTTTAAATCTCTATACATATGTAATTTTTGCATTTTATTTTATAATCACTATTATGCTATTACTGACTATGATTATATTTATTATTAATAATTCAAAAGAGTAATAAAATATATATTTTTTAAAACAATTATGTTTCTATTATTTACTTTAAATGCTTCTTTTATTAAAAAATATTGTATTTGTTTTTCGACATTAAAAAATGAAAATATTTTTAAATAGATGAAGGATTTTTTTTTAAAATATTTTTTATGATAATGAAAATGCATATATTAAATGAGGTAAATGTCAAAGTAAAACATTTTAATATGTACATTTTAAAATTAAGTATGATAATAACACGAAAGCCTATAATCAGTAGTTAATATAAGCTATTTTTTAATATGATTACCTTATTATCCTCCATTATCCACTACAAATGGAAGTTCGGTATTTACCTTAATGTAATAAATAAAACTGCATATATTCAGTTGCAACTTTGTTTTACAGTTCTCAAAAATATACATTATTGAATTTTGATAAGTATATTTGCTATTTCACTATTTTACTCGTATCATGCACCCATCACCCATCACTCGTATCATGCACCCATGTATCATGTACTTTGGCAAAATTTACTACAAATGATTGATTTTTAATCATAAGGAATATTTTGTTCCCTTTCCTTTTTTAATCCCATTTTTTAACATCTATCATTATTTTCTCATCATTAACATCTCTTTTTATTTGATTTTTGTTCAATTAATGTTATGCGAGTTGATAGCTATTTATGTTTGTGTTTAAAAAAAAATGTTCAATTTACCAATTAATTGAAAATGTCTGGTAGTAAATAAATTAATTTATACTAGTGGTCAAAAATTAACCATAATTCATTAAACTTTTAGTTTGAGCATCATTGAGGTTCTTATACCTCTATAATACGGTGAGTTTACCTCTATAATAATCATTGCATTTATTTTTTTTTTAATTTTGTTCTATTACATCAGCTGCGAGTGCGTACAAATACGTCATTAGCGTGTGTTGTTTGCCTTAATTTCCTGCAATACTTGTGAAATTTAAAATTTAATGTTAGTAAAATTTGTAAAAAAAAAACCCCAATTACAGCTTATATTTATTTGTATTTATATTTGATACAAATTGTTAGTTTTAATGTACTATATTGACAGACTATTGAAAAAGGAATATTTGAAATCACAAAATTCACAGCTCAAAACTCATTCTGTCAATCAGCTGTCAGTAGTATGAATGTTTTATTTTTATTTAATTTAATGTTTTGTAACACATATTATAGACAAATTTTAGCTTTCTGTACTCTTCCTCCATGTAAACTTAACTATGCCAAATATCACACTCCTATGTAAAAAGGACACTCCTATTTATGTATGTATGCTTAAAAAGGGGTACAAAGTTATCCCTTCACGTATTACTATATAGATACTTTGCCGCTTATCATAAATCAAAGTCAAAACTGCATTATAAATCTCCTTGAGCAAACTCTAATTTAAATTCTCCAATTGAGCTAAAAAATGATTTACGCTCTATGGTCATTGATTTAACAAGCAATGCAGTGTGTTGATTGCATATGTACAAAATGTTACCTTACCAATCACAACACTTCAGGCTAAGATTTAATTTATGAATAGCGTTAATTGGAATATTATGATTTCTATCCGAACATTTCAGAGTTGAATTCATGTCCTTGCTTTCGGAAAGAGTTATATTTTTTCTATTGATAGTTTTTGGGAATACACAAAATAAACTACATATATTAAAAAAAGGACAAATTATTATAAAAAATAATTATACCATTAAATTAAATTATTATTATACGTTACAATAACTTACGTCAAGTAGTATGGTGTGAAATATGCATTATTTTTAGGAACAGCGTAAATCATATACAAAAAACCTTCAGGGTTGTCTTTGACTTGTTGTATAATATCCTTTTGTGAAGGGACTTCCGGTTTTCGTTTTAAGTCATCGACCACTAGACCTGTCTCTGAATCGTGCTCTAGATCTTGTTTTTTTTCCCTCTTGGCTGTTTCCTTGATTTGTATTCCTTTTTTAACTTTACTTTTTTTGAGGGCTAAAGGTACAAGAAGTTATTTATAAATTTATAAATATATCATTACCATAAAAAAATGAATAGTGGCTTTTACATCCACAAATTAAAATTGATAGCTTTGAAAATTAAGAGCAACACATTATCATGGTGATAGGAATATCTACCCTCGTTCTTTGCAACTTTACAACCATACAATATATGTATATCTAAAAGTAAAGGATGGGAGATTACTAAGAGATTAGGAGAAGTAGATTGTTAATTCCAAATAACAAGGTTTGTGTGAGTTTGGGAGTGTGTATTGAATGTATTTAAGTAGAAGATAAGAGGCAAAGGAAATTTATTTGGAGTAGTCCAATCATTTTGACATCAGAGACCCAGAGTGTGAACTAAGATTCTTTGTTATGTTCAGCTGTTAAGGGTCGGTTGTCCGTTTTTGGGCAAAATAAGGACATTTCAAAATGAAATTTAAAGCACTTACGCAAAGACCACCACAAAATAAAAAAAAACATATAAAAGGGTAACTTTTAAACTAGGTCTGAATGAATCCCGATTTTTTTAAATGCGTAGCTATATATTAGAAAAAAAATCGTAAACATTTGAATTTCGTGCAAATAGATCTATTTTTGATGCACCGCTTTTACTACAGAAGACCACATTTTTTAAAACTTTTTTAGATTATTGTGTTTCTTATATCTTGAACTCGGTCGCAATGAAACACTTTTTTTTTGTGTTACGTTTATTTACTGAAATATTATTGAGTAAAGATTAACAATTTCACAGCGCAAAATCTTCATACATTTGCCCATACAAAATCAGAACTGTTCGTATTCCCGGAACAGCCATCCATCGCGTCCCAGCTAAGGGACTGTGCGGACGTGTTCAAAGGTGGGTCTGCGCTCCGTTGTTCAAGAACGCACTTTTCAGCGGGCACTGTCAAATCTTTCTAATTTTAACAGGGTTGTCACTTGTACGTTGTAAAATAATCATGATGTCGCTTGTATCTATAATATAATAATTTGATAACAAATAAACAATTTTGTGTAATATTTTATTAACTAACATTTTTATTATTATTTAATTATCTACAAATTGGTTATTTTTTTTATTTATTTATTAATTTTCAAATACAATTATTTTCCCAATTTCACTTTATTTTCATTTTTTTGTATCTTTATTCATTTTATATAAACATTAAGTATTTTTTAAAAATTAATACATAAAACGTATTAAGTATTTATATAATAGTACTTTTTTTTTAAAATATTCTAATAAAGTAAACTATTCATTTCTCAAAAAAAAAGAAATACAATTTTAATAAATGAAATTCGATTTAGATTTAAGACTAATTTTTAGCACATTGATGGTTTTCAAATCAAACCAATTATTTAGTTCGTTTATTTTATAAAAAGTATGAGAAACAAGTACTTAGGAATAACATGACATGTTTGTAAAATCATATACAATGTCAAAAATAAATTGTTTGAATTGAAAAGTATTTAACAATATTATATAGATGTTTGTTGTTTAAAAGCGGCAAATAAATTATTTAATTGAGTATAAAAGTATGACATATGATATAAAATAATAGCCGCATGGCAGTACGGTTAAAAACATCGTTGTTTCTTACTTATAATTGATAAAGAATAAGTTTATTAATAAAATAAGCCATAAAAATAAAAATATATTTATATCCATAATATATAAAAAAAAATCAATGTAGACGCATTAATATAGCGAAATTCTTCACCTTTATTAGGTGTATTTTTCAGGTTCTGTATGTCTTTGAAGGGAACTCTGAAACTATATAAATCATGACATTATAATAAAGCGTGCATAAAAATTATAATACCTAAATAGTAAAAAGGTGAAATTAATATTAAGAATAAATATTTTATATACATTAAAAATTATCCTAAAATTAAAGACCTATTACATAAAAGTTCACCATAGAACAGGCGTTGGCTAGGTAGAATAATAAATATTATTTATAAAATTATATTGTTTAAAATTATCAGTTACTAATTAGTAAAATGTCATTAACATTGTTATTATCTCGATATAATAATTAAAACAAAATTATTATGACATTAATCATTTGGCGTAAAATTTTACGACTGTTAATTTGCAGCTGTGGCATTCGATTATAAGTGAGAGTACATAATGACTTTCTAAATTAAAGGGATAAACCTAAAACAATAATATGTTTGTGGAAGAAATGATACAGTGATGTTATCCGATATCCTCAGATATTTTCTAGACTAGTCATTCTAATAGATATATATAAATAATATATTTGCGGATTTTTAAATATCGTATGCACCAGACTATTTAATCTCTTCTCTTCGGAGATGATTGTCAAAGAAATTTCATACATATTAATAAAACTCACACGTTATTAAACAATAAATAATTTCAATAATATATGTTTGTTTAGCTATAATTTAAAAATAAAATAAAATGTTACTTACCTAGTAAAAGTGTATTAGTACAATTTCCCGCTATATTAGATAAACCCTCATATACATATAGTTAAAGAATGATAAGGGGATTTTTATATAAATTAAAAAAAACTTTCTGGATCATTTTTGAAATCTTGAAAAGCTGCACATTTTTGCACTTTTTTTTCAAAGTAATCTTCGCACTGCTCATTGTACAACACACAGATATAAAAGTCCTTGAAAAGCGAAAAAAATAAGTTGTCTGACCCGGCCGAATGCAGAGACGAGATTGATTTGCCTGTCAATATTATGACAATCCTGCTCGCAACGGACCTAATCCGTTCTCCCGTGCAAAAATCACACAAACAAAGGTAAGCGAAAGTGACCATTTATGGCCGAATTTTTGGACGACCAACTCTAAACTACTAATCGGGATTTTGGGTTTGGCCAGTGTGATACTTGAAGCTAAGGAAACACATTTGGTTTTAGAGCTGGACATTCTTATCAGTTGCTGGGGTTGGGTGTAACTGGCGTTGCCTGGGTGGAAATAATTGACTATTTACAAACACATGCTTCTATTATTTAACTTCAACAACGCTTCAGCAAAAATTTGCTTGCTAAAAAGATTCATTAAACTATTAAAATCTTACTGGTATATAAATAAATGAAAATATTAAAAATAAAAATATAACTTTTTGTGTTACACCAACACAGAATGTTCGGAAAAGTCCCGCCTGCCAAATTAATAGGACTAAATCTATGATACAATATATATAAAATATTAATGTTTTAGTCAAAACGACAGTGATTAAAAAAATAATAATTTACATTTTTGTTTAGTTTTTGGTTTATATTTTAGTTGTTTAATGAGATATAAAAATAATTAGATTATTTAAAAGCCAATAAAATTACGAAGAAATTAATGTTTAAATCATAAAAATGTGGTTTCTAAGAACAAGAAAATATTTTTTTCCATAAGATTTAAAAGAGATCATGTAGAAAATTAATGCCAATTTGGAGTGTATCCTAAATTGGTCTTAACCCTGACCCTACAACCCATTATGCATAACCCTTAGTTGAACTCTGCCAAAGTAAGGTCATATTGATCGGTATAAAATATCAAACTGAGAAATGTATAGATTCTCCTTATCTTAAGATTTCCCTCTCAGAAAACACACTTAAAATGGTAGATGTATTCAAAATTTAAGTATGTATCTAGATCAGTAATTAAAATACGAAAAGCATGTACAAAAAAAAAGTCAATGGGGTTTTGCTAGAATCAAATCTCTCTATAAATCTGTAGGTTTTTAAATATTAATGTGCGAAAGATCCTAACAGATTCATTAATATTACCTATATTTGACTACGGTCACATTGCATTTTGCTATTAATACTACTATGGTGAATTGCAAAGAAAATGCAAAAGTCCAGAATGCATGTGCCCACTTTTGCTTTAATACTCCTAAAAGGTTACACGTACTACCGTTTCTTAATAAGCATAAAATATTAAATATGGCTAATTGTAGAAAGTTAGCTGTATAAATGTGTGTGTGTGTTTTTATCAATTTTACATATGTTCTATACCTCTTTCCTTTATTTCCCTATTTTTATAATTATTTTAACTTGATTTTTATGTTTTAAATAATATTATATTTGTAAGGATTGTGCTGAAAACGAAAGCTTTGCTCGCTTAATGAGTAAGTAAACTGAACAAAGCCCATTTATCGAGGCAAAAAAATGTTATTATACAAAATTGTTCAAAAAATGAATTTAAAATTGATATCAAGGTTGAAAAAAAATTACAAAATGTAATATTATCTAAATTACTAAATTTATAGGCTTCAACTATTGCAAACGTGGTTGTATTTTAAATATTTAGTTAGTTTAGTCGTACTTTTGTAAATCGACTAAAAATTAAGGGAAAACATAACCAAGATGTAAAAACTAATCTATTTTTTAAAGCACAATATAGCTCTGAAAAAAAGCATTAGCAGCAACATTATTCATATTTTTTTTTCTTTTAGAGTTACATATTTAGCCTTATTGAATTGCTGTAGATTATTCTGAGTAAATAATTGTTCGGTGAGATTTCTTTTTTCCCAAAAATGTATTTTGTTACATAAAAACATTATAAACACATTCTACAACATTATTTATTATCTTTAAGAAGCTCATTTGAAGAAATTACTGACTTATTTATAGAAGTAATTTTTACAAAGAAGTTAAATTTTAATAATGGAAGGTAAAATTAAAACTAAAAACCACTTGTTTACTGTATTAATATATTTAGTTACCTTCTTGTAGGGATTTCTCACTCCCTTCACTAACCGAAGTATCCAGTTGTGTTTTGGAAGTTTTCTTTTCATTTCTAAGTCTTTCTTCTTGACTTTCGTATAAGCCAAACTAAGGATATAAAACAAAAACAAGGCAATATATCAAGTTACAAAAGTGATATATTTAGAATACTCGTAGATGGCACTGCAAAAATGTATGATGTTATGAATGATTAAATATTTTTCTTGGAGGTTACAAAGGAAAGTTGCATTAGATTTCTTTGTTACCTGCTTATAAACATATGGAGATAGGCATAAATCTACCTTTATCATGGTCACAGTTTTTGTCTATGTTCTCTTCATTTTCAAATAGAAAGATACTAAAGTTTTGTGATAGAAAAAAAAGAGCATTTTTCCCGTTATATCAATTTATATCTATCCAGTCAGTTTTGGGTGCGTGCATAGTTTTTGTTCCTAGATAAATTAAGTTGAAAACGGTTTTATTTTAAACATAGTTGAATTAAGTAACTGCATATACAGATAAACAGGCGAACTTATTGACTAGAAATGTCACACACTAATTTGAAGCAGCTGCTAAATCAGGTGGTCATTTTTTTTATAATTTAGCATGTGAAAGATGTCATGTGTTTGTCATACTTATTCTTTTTTATTATTATTATATCTACTTTAGTATTAGGTTTAAATATTCATAAATCATTTGAAAATTAAAATTACCAGTGGTTCAGGTGGTTCCTTCTTAAACTCAATTTTTTCAAGTAACTTTCTGTGCGGTACTTGAAACGGTATTTCATTTGGCCCCCTAAAAAATGTTTTTTTTATTTAATAATTAAAAATAAATTAGAAAGATCCGCTGAGATTGTTTATTATGGATTTAGGTTTGTATAATATATATTGGCAAGAAGTCAGATGATATGTTGGGAAGGATGTGGAAAAAAGACACTTCTCCACCATGAATTGGGTAGCTCGCCAATCTGTTCAATCAAAATTATGTATGAACAAAATTAATATTTAACTTAGGCCAACAAAAAATGAATACCTAATAGGCCAGTCAAAATAAAAATTTAATTTACAAAATAGCAAAAGTTTCCAAATTTCACTAATTTATTAGGAATCATGTATTCAATTTCTAAATAAATTTGCAACTCATTTACGAACCCGGAAACCGCAAAAATTTGGAAAAAAGTTTTACAAGCGTTTATAATTTTATACTCAACTTCAAATTTAAAACCTGATTGAGATTTTACCAACACATCAAAAACAGGAACAAATAGTAGCAGATAATTCACTCTATTTTTTTAAGGAACATTATGGCATAGGGATAGAAATTTTCCATTGGGATGCAGAGAGTTACAACCAACATATAAAGTGGGGAATGCCGAGTGAATGAAAATAATTACCCCTGCCACACTTTTTGGTGGCTTTGATTATCAAAAATTCAAAATTCAAATATTTATTTCCATTAATATAAAACGTATGTAGGAATGACAATACAAAATTAACAAGATTATAAAAAAAAATTATGACAAACAAAAGAAACAAATCATCAACAACAATAAATATTCATAAGTAAGTAATAATCAATTCGGAACATAAAAGAAATGTTTCCTGGACAGATTTAAGGAAACAGTGGAGAGATTTGTCCAGAAAGTTGTGCCAGTCTCAGCCGTATTTAAAATATATATTTAAGCTATTATTTAAATTAGCTAAAGTAGATGATTAAACGGCAATTGACTTGAATAAGTTTGTTGGATTTGTTGGCCTATGGGTATATAAAATCCCCATAGGCCAGTTAATTCCAGTGTTAAAGGACATGAATTACAGAAGAATATTGAGGAGTATTGTAGTTAATCAATAATTATATTGTTAGGGATTTGAGAAGCATTCAAGAATTCAATCTTAGGGTTTGCCAATAATTTATAATACGTTTTTACTTATTTCTATAAGTATTTGTGACCTGGAACTACGAAGGTAATAAAGGTATTTTTTCTATCAGGCTTTGCCGATTGAGAGCTTCTGAATTAAAACAAGACATTTCAAGGCAATACAAATATTATAGTGTAAAACAAATTTCAAAAACATTTTTTTTTTAGTTAAGTGACAAATGTTAAAGGAGACATTTTGTCCGCAGGCACATTTTGTATTATATCACTAGTAGATTTCTACTGTGTGTTGTCCAGAATGTGACATATAAATGTCTGGTCTTAGGGGTCTAGGTTGGGAAAGGAAGACAAAGTTAATCATCACTACAATTCCAGGTTCAGGGATTCAATTAAACTTGAATGCTTTCCTATCCATGTGGTTAATGCTCGTGCCAATCTACAATTATTTGCATCTCCTAATTGGAGATGCTATTGGGCTTTCTGAAAGAGTTCAAAATATATGGAGAGTCTTTCTATCGTACTTGCTACTTGAAGTATGATTTAAGTATTTTTGTGATCTTCCAGTTCTTGGCCATATAAACATTTTGTATTACTTGTATAATGGATCTTAACCTTCCTTGACAAAGCCTCTACTTGCAGCTCTGATATTGGAAAGCTATATGGTTAAATATACTTTACCTAGTAAAATATGATGATAGCACGAATAATACGGCACGGAAAAATGAAAGATATATGAGACAACCAGTGACAATTGTTGTTAATGCTTAGTACTTATATAAAACTGCCAATAGTTCGAGGCTACATTTCAAAATATAAAGAGTTGTGTCTATACTTAAAATTATTTTAATCATTTATTATTACGGCAACACCACTCTTTATGGCAAGACAGTCTACATTCTTATGGTGATAGACAGAAAGTTGTTCATATAATTTGTTTACTAAGCAGATCCTAATATGAAACATAGTTTTAAATATTTATTTTAATAATCAGAATATAAAACTAATTGCAGGCTCGGACGTTGGGAAAACGTAATCAACATCAGGCATTCTCTATATTGACAGAAGCAACCAACACGCAGATCTCAGTGGAGGTTCACAGAGGCAGCACATACCATGGCTCACTTGGTTGGTATCTGGAGTCTATTCGAACACTCAAGATAAGTTCTCCGCTTGAAACCATGAATCAGAGAATGCTCACAAAAGGATCCAAAATTATAGCTTAATGAGTCTATCTTGCCTATCAAACACAGTATATTTTGCGATAATGTGAAATGTTTAAAATAACCTTTTGTAGGCGATTGGAACCTTGCATAGTATTTTCTGTGCAGGCTCGCTTGATGACGCTATAGGAGGCAACTCCATGCGCTTAATCTCCGTCTGTGAATGCCTTTGTCTTTTGTTCATGTTTAACATTAATTTATGGAGACACAATCGTAAAGTAGAAATATATCACACAAGTTCTTTTATGCAAATTTATATAAACAATTCAGCATTTGCAGAATATATATATATGACCAAAATGCAGATTTTAAACATTTATGTTTTTACGACAGATCTACGATGGAATGAAAATATGAAATGGAACCGCCTGACTGATGGTTACCCGGAGACGTTAGAGTAAACAAATACGAACATCTGTCAGTCAATCACAGTGGCGATTGTAATCCATAAACTGTGGTGTCTTGCCATAAATAATGTTCTTGCCGTGACTATTTACGATTATATATTAAATTAGGTACAATACAAACCACTATTGAATATTAGGTACAATACAAACACTAGAGGTCTATTCTTTGTTATTTAATTTCATTTTAGAATGTTATATATTTATTTTTTTATAAATAATATAGACCACTCGAAGCCTATGGTTTCTGCATCTCTTCACACTTCCATCCTTTTTCTTTCGATTTGTACTTGTTCGCATCTTAGCCAGGTCGTTATGAGGCGACTGAATCTGGCCCCAAATTTGTAATCTATGGATTTTAGGCCACGCCCATTTTTAGACAAACCGCATCGTTTACACACATGTCGACGTACGTCGTTAGTCGTTATTAGGCGAAAGTACGCACAAATAAGTGGCCGTAATAGTAAAATTGTTTAAATTATGTAAAAATTGAGTAAATAAACTTCCTAAAAATATGTATATCATAGCAAAAAAAAAAAATAAAACAAATAATAGGATTAGTTTTTAATTTAATATGGAAAGATAGTCCAGAATTGAAACAAATTAAACTAAAGGTAGTTGACATTGCACTGCAAATACCTTACTTTCAATATTTAATTACGTCATAAGTATTAATATTCAGGCACTAGTAACAAACCATCAACGATTCTACATCGATTTATATATAAAAAAATAATAATTTACTGTGGGGGTGCTAACTAATATCTTTTTTTCAGATCTTTGTTTATTGGATTATAATTAAACGGCTGACCGTCAAACGTTTCTAATAGCACAATATTGACCATCAAACGATTTTGCATCGAATTATAATAAAAAGAAGATAATTTGTGGCCTTAAAGTTCTAATTAAAATGTTCTTCTTATTGTTATAAAGGCAAGTTGACATTCCACTGCGAACACCTTACATTCAATATTTAATTACTGCGAAAGTCTTCGTATTCAGGCACTAGTAACAAACCTTCAATCACCATCAAACGATTATACATCGATTTATATAAAGAAAACGAAGTTGGTTACTGTGGGGGTGCTAACACAAGTGAAGACAAGTAAGTTACAAATGAAATTAAGAAAGCAAAAAGATCTTATTATAAAATAGAATTTGAAAAGAGACGCGGAGAGTCCAAGTCTACGTGGAAAATGATTAACTCCATTTTGTGTAAAAAGAAACTTTCAATAGATGAATGCATATTAAAGTATTTAGGTAAAAATAAAGAAATGAGTACGGTAGTTGAGGAACTAGCAAAAAAAAAATCCAAATTTTTTACATAAATGCAGTAAAAAAACTCTAGTTACTAACTGTAACTATAGTGAAATATCACTAGATAGATCAATGTTTTTACCAAAATCGACACCAAAGTGTATAGAAAATATAATATCTTCATTAAATGAACACAAAGCACCAGGTAATTATAATATTCGAGTGACTGACGTAAAGTTAATAAGTAAACAGATCAACCCTTTATTGTCTAAAATATTAAATTTATGTATTATACAGGGGACGTACCCAGAATCATTAAAAACAGCTATAGTGAGATCAATATATAAAGGCGGGTCTCATTATGACTATAATAACTATCGACCAATATCTTTATTGTCATGTATCAACAAAATTTTTGAAAAATTTATTGCAGATAAACTTAATAAATACCTAATTAACAATAATATTATAAATGACTCTCAATATGGGTTTCAGAAAAATAAAAGTACTATACAATTATTAACAAAATTTTCAAACAATGTAAATGAAGCACTCAACAACCAACATCACGTCATTATCGTTCTTATCGATTTTAGTAAAGCGTTTGATACGCTAAATCATAATCAATTAGTTGAATCTCTTGAATCTGCGGGGATAAGACATTGATATAAGGCACTACTAGAGAACTATACTAAAAATAGAACGATGAAAGTCCGAACCAACAACTGCACCAGCAATGATGTGAAGTTGAGCAGCGGCACATCTCAGGGATCTATAATAGGACCAACTCTCTATCTTATTTATTGTAACTCAATGGCAAAAATCTTTAAATACAGTTCATTCCACCAATTTGCAGACGATACTGCGTTAGTAGTATCTCATAAGGACCTTTCGGTTGCGACTGATCAAATGAATTTTGATTTTTCTCAACTAGTGCGATGGTCTCATGACAATGGCCTTATAATAAACCTTCATAAAAAAAAGTTTTGTATGTGACGTCTCCCTACATACGAAGAGGTGAGGTCAAAATCAAGGCCCACACATACGCATGCCTTGATTCTGACACTCAACATTGTGTATGTCCGTTTCTAGAAACTGTCGATAATCATAAATATCTTGGTTTAACACTTGACAAACATTTCAATTGGGGGACGCATATAGAAATACTAAGTGATAAACTAAGGTACTTCCTTAAAATATTATTTTACATCAAAAACATTCTGCCATATAATATAAAGAAAACTGTTTATATAACCCTCATTGACTCTATTTTAGCATATGGGGTAAGAGTGTGGGGTCTCACTTTCGACACCTACATCTCGAAAATCGGCAATTTACAAAAGAGGCTTCTAAAACAAATTGTACCAACGGAAATTAGAGCCGAAAGTAGAGAAAACGAGCCTCAATTATTTAGATTTGTCAATGTTCTGCCAGTGAAGCAAATGAGCGCACACCGAATCCTGATTGATCACTTCTCAGACGCCTCATATAAGGATCCGGTAGTTCATGCTTACACCACAAGGCAAGCACAAAGACACACATTGAATGTTCCTCGTATTAATAATTACTACGGATCACGTACTTTACGTTACTTAATCCCTAAACTTTTTAATGAGCTAGAAAATGACATTAAAACATTTAAAAACGTGAAGTCAATAAAAAACCACATCAAAATTACACTCATGTCAAAATTATAAATTATAACTTTATTATTATTATTTTTTTTTTGTTTTTTTGTTTAATTATTACTTATGCTGTAACGCTGTTGTTTATGTTGTTGTCTTATTATGTATGTTTATTATATTGAGTGACTACTCAACGTCTCTAGTATACACTTACATTATATTGTATAAAGGAAGGATTACTTGGGATTGGTGTCAGCGCGCAGTGTTTTAATTTTATTTTAAATTTAATTAAGGTGTCTTAAAAAGTGTCACCATAGTTATAAGAAAAATGTGTAATTATATTGTTGAATTGTAAGCTAAGATACCCACGGAAAAGGCACCAGCCTTCGTGGGGTTGTACATGGTGCATTACTGTAATAAAAAAAAAAAAAAAGTATTACCAACATGCAGAGTTAAATTTGCAATTTCTACCGATGAAAACAAAGGGACAATGTTTTGCAACGTTCTACTAAATGTTTGTTTAATCGCCTCGAGATATTTTTCCCAATCCATAACCTCCTTGATTAAATCATTTATAGTAGAGTTCATTTCATTGACCATTATCATCGACTCGTCTCTATATTTAACTAGTTTCACACTTATGGCGCAAACAACATGGCTTAAAATTTGACTTTGGTTCCAACTGAAGAAACAGTTGTCGACCATAGTATCAAAGTATTTCTGTAGATCCACAGCAGTCTTGAAGTACAATAGCGGTTTTTTACTTTTCAGTCCATTGACAAAAGTGTGCAGTTCATTGAGTAGAATGCTATCGTGCACTTCACCAACATTTCCCACTTTATTATCAACATATCGCTTTTCACTTTCGCCTATCCAAACAAAACCACTTCGAAAATCTATAGTGTCGATATTATTTTCTGTTCGCCAAAATTTCGGAGGTATATGATACATAAACGCTTGAACATCTAAATAACGAATAATTAGGTTGTAAAGATTCATTATTTGTCTTCGTTGAGAAGCTTCTTTGATACTTGTCATTTTAAAAGCTTCCTGGAATATTTTAATTTCATCATACATTGTTCTTTGGGCATTGACAAGTCTCATACTAAATTCGTGGTCGTCACCGAGAAACATTTCATAAGACCGTATAGCATTGTCTAACTCTACACTTATTTTGTCGAATCTTATATTTTCATTCTGAAAATTATAGTCCCACATTAACATTACTTCCATGTATCTCATAATTCCATGTCTTTTCAATAATAATTTATCTAGATTAAATTTATATTCTCCATTCATCTCGCTTACCCTTGAAGGTCTACCATTAATGATAGAAAAGAAGTTTGGCTCTACATCCTTAATAGTTCGAAAATTAGGCATCAGGGGAGGATAAAAAATATTTAATTCTGATAGATGAGTGATAGGTAGTGGTCGTTTACGCGTCGCGCGCTTCTGAGAGATTGGTGGAAGCACAAATGGACACTTGTCAGGAATTAAAGATAAGTTTACCTTCGTTTTAGACATTTCGGTTGGTTTCAAATCTTCAATAGGAGGTAAAGTGACTGAATATTTCGCCGTATATCTTTTATCGATCGTTTTTGTTGGCGGTTCTCTTGATGATGCATCTTTGCAAAGATGTAAATTGAATGCGAGTTGATATTCATCCATAATTATTAGAACTAATATTATGCTACCTTCGTATTTTGCTTAGCATAGATCTTTTTGAAGAATTTCATTATTATTTTCATACATTGTTTAATTAAAACCTAGCATTAGTGCTCCTTCGTAAATCGTAATGGTTTTTGCCAAACAAGACTTTGTTCGTCTTACTTGTTATTCAGTTGCTGTCATGCTGACATAGTTCTGCTTGTCTGAAATAATTGCAGAGATAAAACCAAGTTTAATTTATCTAACGAATCTATTCGTTATTTAGATGTTCAAGCGTTTATGTATCATATATCTCCGAAATTTTGGCGAACAGAAAATAATATCGATACTATAGATTTTCGAAGTGGTTTTGTTTGGATAGGCGAAAGTGAAAAGCGATATGTTGATATTAAAGTGGGAAATGTTGGTGAAGTTCACGATAGCACTTAGGTTTTTATTTGGATTTTCAATTAGTGGTATCGTCTCAAAATTTCAAATATACAGTGCGCTTATCAATAATATACCATGATATACAAGCTATAGTGTTTTCAAAGCCTGTGGGAAAACAGATTAAATAACATTTTCTTTATAAAATTTCCCCATATTAAAAAAAGCTAAACTTAAAATTGGAATTGACCTAATATGTCAAAATGGTTTGCTTTCTTTACAAAATTTCAAAATGCCTGTGATAAGTTTTCCTAATACAGTAGATGTTGTCTGGTTTCTGGTTTCATTGATTGTGAATTTATACCTTTTAATTGAACTTTGCTTTAGTCCAATAGTGGTTGCCATTTATCCGCCTTTACCAGAGGCTGTCGCTTCCCCATCATTGGTGGTAGATCCTGTCGCTTTTCCACCAGTGGTGGTAGATCCTGTTGCTGATATACCGGTGGTGGTAGATCCTGTTGCTGATATACCGGTGGTGGTAGAGCCTGTTGCTGATCCACCGGTGGTGGTAGAGCCTGTCGTTTCTGCTCCAGTTCGACGCTTAAGGAATCGCTGTAGTTGCGGTCGATTTGTAAAAAAATCGTAGTTTTGGTGTATTTTCAATTATTTAATTTACGTTTCGTGAGCTTCCTGTTCTTGGAATAATTCCAAAGGTAAGTTCTTTAATGTATTTTTGTCTACTTTACTTAAAATGATATTTTATGTGCTTATGTGTAAGCAAGCCGTATATTTCCGTAATTCAGATCTTACAGATGTTATTTATTTAGTTTTAAAGTGTAGCCGAACGTACACAACTAATTACAACGAGTGAAATCTTAGCCTGTTCGAATTTTACGCTCGATGAAGCAAATTTGCGCTTAAAATTGCGTTAAAAGCGTCATCGGCTTACTGTATTTCTATTAATATGTAAAATTCACGAAAGGTATAGACTTGTGTTGTCGGGAAAGAGTATTTTGATTTTTTTCTCCTTGTTGAACGATTATTCGTTACAAGCAAACTGAAAGTTGATTCTTACTTGGTTGTTTTGTTACTTAACCCAGTCGAATTTACACAATTAATACAAATTCACACTTGCGAGGACATCATTTAAAACTCTCAAGTACAACCTTTAGTTCTAATCCAAGGAAGAATTTCCTGTCAAACAGAGTGGTGAATGCATGGAATAAGTTACCAAGCGCAGTGATAAGTGCCAAAAATGTGAATGAATTTAAGAACAGACTGAATAAGTTTATCAGAGACGATACAAGTGCAGATTTAGACTTATCAGCATAAGCTGCTTGCCTAAAACTAATAATAATAATTGATTATATCGTGAATACATTATTATAACCTTGCATCCATAATCGCTGCGGCGCAATATTTTGGCATAAAGAGATACTAAGGCACATTCGATAAATACTTTCGAGGTTTGTACTGTGTGAAGTCAGGCGACAAATGTCAAGTGGACACTATGCTCATAGCTCTATGAGCAATCCTATATGTGTGAAAGAGACTGTACCCACATTCCAGCACATGCTAGTACAAACTAAGGGCATTGTGAAATCGTCTAATATATGATTCACACATTGTAAATTTCCGTAGACTGACTGGATAAAGACAGCCGACTACTTCTCACATTTCAGATTTTAGAAATCCACTGTGTCGAACTCACATAGTTGCAGTTCTCACAACGTTTGATGTCACGAGCGGCAAACAGTGAGAAACGCGAGAAATTCCTTTCCCATAATATTTTTTCCTGACCGAAGTAGGTACCACTTGCAAAACGAGGCAAACACTTGCAACCCCCCGTTATAAGATATAGCATTTGTTAGATAGTGAATAAAGATAAATAGTCAAACGCTAAATACAAAATGATTTCAATTTCAGATTATAGAGGGCATGAAATTTGACCGTGGCTTCATATCACCTTACTTCATCAACTCATCAAAAGGTGCTAAGGTCGAATTCCAAGATGCGCTTATTCTATTCTGTGAGAAAAAAATTAGTAGCATCCAGCCACTTATTCCGGTGTTGGAGTTGGCCAATTCCCAACGTAAGCCTCTTGTCATCATAGCAGAGGATATTGATGGGGAGGCTCTGTCAACTCTGGTCATGAACCGCCTAAAAATCGGATTGCAAGTGGCTGCTGTCAAAGCGCCCGGCTTTGGTGATAACCGCAAAGCGTCACTTTACGATATGGCTGTTGCAACCGGAGGCGTGGTATTTGGAGACGATAGTAACCTGGTAAAAATAGAAGATGTCCAGATGAGTGATCTCGGTCAGGTCGGAGAGGTTGTTATTACTAAAGAGGATTGTTTGCTTTTGAAAGGTAATTTATTTTTATTATAATTTTGTACATTACTATGTACAAAATAACCTTTTATACTATTTCCTCTTATTTATCTTGGTGTTTTTAAATTTAGGGCAAAATTGCAACCTGAAAAAAACATCCGTAGATTGCCCAGACCGCTGAAGAGCGGCCTAATTTCCATCCATTTGCTTTTTTTTGTTTATTAAATGTTGGTAGCCTCGATCTTTTCGTTTCCAATTCTATAATAATCTCCGTTAACTTTTACACCTGATTTTAGGAACAAAACCAGTTTGTCTTTTAAATGTCAAAATAATTCTCAAACATCTTTCGTTACTCTATACAAAATTACGTATACGAAAATGGCCGTTTGTGGAGTGTCGTGTTTTGTTTTGGTCTGTGTTTATGAATGTTTTTTAGCATTTAGAAGTGATCAGAAGCTATTATTTCTTCATAATATTACAAAAAAATATAATGTTTTAAGTGTTTTGTGTATAAACGTGTCACAGCAGTGAAAAATTGGTATCAGATGGTACATATATCCAAGGACGTATCTGGGAGTTTTTTGACGGATATGCTAGTTTGCATCTACTTAGATAGAAAAAAATAAATATATTGTGTTATTTGGGATTGACTGAGAGACAGTATGACAGTTCCTATGAGGTTATTTAATTTTCTAGGGAAGGGCAAGAAGGTGGACATTGATAGGAGATCCGATCAACTCCGTGATGAAATAGCTCAATGTGAATCTGACTATGAGAAGAAAAAGTTTCAAGAACGGCGCGCCAGACTCGCCTCCGGTGTGGCTGTGCTACGAATTGGCGGGTCTAGTGAGGTTAGATAGTCAGCATATCTATTTTTTAGCATTTCCTCTTTATTTTCTGAAATTAGATCAATCCGCTTACTTTTTATCCCCTTTTTCTGATTTTAGCATTTAAGCCCAGCAAATGCCTAATAACTTTTCGAGTTACCAAACACCATATATTATTTTTAGCTTTTATGTAAGAGTTTGATTAAATTAAACCAATTCAAATACTTTCTCATCCTTTTTGTGTATAATTTAAGCACTCATGGCATATAGCTCTTCATAAGTTTGTTATAAAAATCCTGAACGTGCTTGGAAGGTTTATATCGCCGTTCATATCTCCGGCGAAGTAGGTGTTCCAGGTCAGAACATAGGTCTTAAATTTTTTTATGAAAAGGTCAGATGAAAAACATTGAAACACTGAATAAATTCAACTAATTTTTTGGACATACACTGATTTCGTTCTTCTGCCAACAGCTACAAAGTATTTATGTGTTGGTGAGACAAAACATTTAAAAAGCACGTTAAGGCTTTTCTCTGTACAATAAAGAAGAGCGCCATTAAGACGAGGCTGATTCTGATTTATTTACCGCCTTATTCTTCTGAATTTTTGTGGAAGAAGTACATGAAGTTTAATGAAAAAAACTGTAAAATAAATAAACAAAATAAATTATAATAATTATATTATTATTACCAAATGGTTTTTAGAGTTATTTGCCTCTCAGATGGTATTCTGAAAATAATTGCATAATTATATTTGCAGATTGAAGTAAATGAAAAGAAAGAACGAGTTCAGGATGCTTTGAATGCTACTCGCGCAGCAGTTGAGGAAGGAATCGTACCGGGTGGTGGGGCCGCATTGCTACGATGCATTCCCGTCCTCGAATTACTAAAACCTGCCAACGATGATCAGTCTACAGGTATTGTTTTTATGCTTAGCTCAGAACACTTATCACATTGACCTAGCTGAATTGTGATCATGTACTTCTGTTTAATTTAAAAATAAACTAAAAATGAGTTTGACTTTAAATTTTAATGGTAAATTATAAAAAAAATAAGTGTACGTGATGACATCTAGGAGTCTTGTGTTATGCGAGAAGCACATTCGAAAAGATTGTTAGGCTTACACCTGAGGTTTAAAATATTATTCATTTTGGCACAGAACTATAAAAATTCAAATTAGTGTACAAAAATTTAAAAAAAATATTTCCTTTTGGGTATAAATATCATCAGCAGCAGTGGTTTTCAAGTTTCGGATGCCGATGACGCTCGCATCCCCATCCACTCTGTCGGTCCAGCGCAGTTTCGGGTGTCTAGCACTTCGGCGTCCCTCCGAATTGGCTGCCATAATTTGTTTAGGTGGCTCTGTATCGAACATTCGCTGGTTGTGGTCTGCACGTCCGATTTTATTGTACTGTACAATATTTGCCTCGTTGTACAGTTCATTGGGCCGCCACTGTCCATCCGCCTTCACAGATTGCCCCGAAGACTTTCCGAAGTATTTGCATTCAAATACTAGAAGTGTGCCTGTTTATCATTCCTATTTAGGGTCGATGTTTCTGAAGTATTTATGAGAGAATTAATGTTTTGTTTATTTGCAACTACTTATGTGTTTTTTGTTATATAGTGTGATCTCATATGTTTCTGAAGGTACTAACATGCTCGAAGTTTTTGTGACCATGGATCCTAAATATGTGAAGTCATCAACGGCTTCTATTGTATAAAAACTGTCATTGACTGGTTGAAGACTGTCATCATTTCCACTTTACCAACATACCTACATATATATTTTTTTATTTGAGTTTACATTAAAGCCCATTTTCTTTGTGAGTTTAAGAAATGTCTCCTTGATTGTGGGTATTGTGGGGATAACTAAATTTTTTTTGAAGAAGATCGTTTAGGTTGTTTTAAATCGTAAATCACTTTTTCCAATGCTATGTTAAAGCATTTCCCTGCCTTGGTCCATTAGTGGTAGTGAATGGTTCCGATAATTTTACATGGCATTGTGTATCCGCATTGTGACATCTGCCATTTTCACAAGTTTTTCAGGGATGCCCGATTCTTTCGGCATGTTTAGCTCTTTCCTTTTGATACTATCTTACTATCATAGGCGGCCTTTTAATCGACAAATATATGATGTATAAGGTATAAACTTAAGATAAATATAATATAAGGTATCGGTATAAACACCTGCTTTTAATCCAGAGGTCCTGGGTTCGAACCTCAATGGGTCAATCTTAGACCAAAATTTGAAGTAGCATAAGTTCATAAGTGATCTAACTAAAAGAGTACTCAAACTGATCTATGCGTTTATGAATGCTCGTAATATGCTTGAGAAGCAGCTGATACAAATGTACACACACTATGCTGCTCCCTTTTAACTTACGGCATAACAAGTTGTGGCAGTGCCTTAAAAACATCCCTTCACTCACTTGAGGTTGCCCAGCACACTAATAAAAATTGCCTTAGTAGACATCCCTCAGATGACCTGATTACTGACTTAAAATTATTAGATATATGTTTAACGAGATTATTACACTTCCGTAATAATAAAGAAACATATAAATACAGAACATTAATGCTACACACAGACGTAGCGGCCTCTGCAGGTCAGATGTTCAAGTTACCAATAATGAAGTCCGATTTTGGCTCTAGGAATATTGGTTTTACAGTGCTAAAACTACTAAACCTATTAGATATAGCTATTTTTTTTCTCCTTTTCCACGTTTTAGAGCGTTTTCTGGCATGCTTATTTACAACATTTTCAACTATTTCTTCTATTCACCAAAAAAACACAAATGAAGCTATTTTAGCGCCGCGAATCCGTTCGATTCCCAATGCGACGCCATATTAACAGTTTGAATTTGCTGGCTTCTGATCGGTCGATTTGGAGATGGCGGATCAGAGCGTTTGGATTTGCAACGAGAGGCAGCAGGGAGATAGCGTAGTTGCAACTAAACACTAACTTTGCGAGGCATTTGCTATAGGATTTGGCATACATTGCAATTCACTTGTTTTGGTTTCTAAACATAGAATGTATGGCGAGATTTTTTGCATTTAAAATTAGATTTTGGTTTTATTTTTGGAGATAGCGGATTTTGCTTTTGGGCGACTCATTTAATAGGTTAACACAGACTATTTTAGTTTTTATTCTGTCTTTAAGTCCTAATAATTTTAGTGCATTTTAAATCCTAAGCATACCTTAGTACGGCACTACCTAGTTAGGTTGTGTGTTTGTGTAGGTATTTTTACAATGTAAAAATACATTTCTAAATTCCAAAACTTATAAAATATTATTATTAATTGTGAATAGTAGCGTAATTTACCTTTATTTAATTTATAGAGGAGATTGGGGCAAAAATTTACGTTCTTGCACACATTGTCACTGCCACTGCTAAGGATCAGTTTTTTTTTAATTCTTTTATATTTTTACGTTATCTGATTTATGTTCATCTGTTATTATTAAAATTTTTAACTAAAATTAAAAAACCTAACACCATCAAATATTTTAGGTTAAATAAATAAATAACTTATAATGTTATTTAAAATTACAATTTAATCTACTATAGGAATCGACATTGTCAAGAATGCGCTCCGTATTCCATGCATGACAATTGCAAGAAACGCAGGAATGGACGGATCCCTAGTTGTGGCCAAAGTGGAAGTATTGGGAAAAGATTTTGGCTATGATGCCCTTAATAATGAATACGTCAACATGATCGAAAAGGGAATCATAGATCCCACAAAGGTATATTTAACAACTTCAATCTGTCTATTCCATGGAAAGCATTCAAGTTGTATAGATACAAAAGCCGCTTTCTTAGTAAAAAAACCAAAAATTGTGTAATTGAGTTTGTATAGGACCTTCGTGCGGTGGTTATTATATTCTAGTTCGACGCCCAAGGTCCTGTTGAGACACGTTCCTCTATTTATATGTCAAACGTATGCGTTTGGTCTATTTGTAGTTCATTCCCATTGCCAATATCTTCTTTTTCTTCCATATCCTGTTATTTGGTTGTGTGTGTTTGCCCATCACCGCTGCCATAATAATGTTAGAGTTCATACCTAAAACAGAAATTTAACAAAACAGAAACATTTTGACTGTCCAGTTTTCCTGATAGTTCTCATTTATATGCACACGTTAGTATGCAGCCATGCTCACTAATCATAAGAAAATGCATGAGCTGTCGCTTTAGCAGTGAAGCAGTGAACTAACGCGACTGCATAAATCGATGATGTGGCTTTTCATACAATACTATATTTTACATGTAGTTTTAATCAAAATTTAGTAATTTGTTGATTTTCTTTTTGTTAAATCAGGTGGTTCGAACAGCACTGGTGGATGCAAGCGGTGTGGCATCATTGCTCACGACCGCTGAAGCTGTCGTCTGTGATATGGCTAAGGATGATGGACCCAACCCCATGGCAGGCATGGGTGGCATGGGGGGAATGATGTAATACACAAGCATTTCACTAAACAAGATGATGATAATATAATGTCAAATTAATTCAAAAAATGCCTTTATAACAAGTGGATTTCAACCATAATAAGCTAGTTTTAAGGGCATCATTTATTTTGTTGATTATATTAAATGATATTTTCAGTTTTAACACTTCCAATATATATAAAAGTTAGTGGTGTACAAACAAGTAGCACTAGCATGCATATTTGATGCTTTTTAACTCTGTCATGCATGTTAAAATATAAACGACAAATATACTTAACTCATTCGTCACTATAAAGATTTTTTCGAGTTATGTAAATGTAATCATAATTGTTGGCGTCACCAAAAATAGCATAATTTTAAAAGTCTATTAAAACTCTATTTGAGCCCAGTAAAAATAAGTGTATTTTGATAAAAACAAAATACATCCAATACAATAAACTGAGATTGAAATGTGCATAAGTCACATTACTGAAAGTATTACTGAAGGATTTTTTTTTATTTAAAGTTACCTACTTATGTTCATGGCGATTCATGCATAGGTTACAACTCCGTATAACTGATTTGCAAATTTCTTCACATATTATGTTTGCACTCATTTTCGATGAAGTTTTGATTGTAATAATATTAATAATAGATTGTTTATTCCAAAAGTCAGAGAGAATAGTGCATTACCCTTATAAAAAATACATAATAGGAAGTTTATCTGTTATTTTGGCAAATAGCATATCTCTAACAAATACCCCACAGAATAATTTGGTCGCCCCAACACACTCCGTAAGTTTTTTTGCCTAAGAATTCTCTTGCCGGTAGACAGAAATAAGGTATTTTCTCATACCGAGGGCTATTGTTATTGTCGGCAGACATTTTAAGTACTTGACATCTTTTCCTCTTATAGAAAGAAATATAACTCTAGATTAAGTCCCACACCATACCAAGGAATTTGGGACAGGGGCACATCACCTCTTCAATGATTTTGTGTGGATTGTCAGTACCAATAACCGCAGATGTGCCTATTATCTCGTCTGTCACCTCATCAGACGAAAAGATATGTACCAACTTCCGTTTCGACTGCCAAATTTTATTGGGTGATATGATTTGCATCTGTAGCGACAAAAACACTAGATTTTATAAAATCAATGATAAGACAAAATGTCTAACACAAAATTTGCAAGTCATGTAACGTCTGGTAAAACTAGAAGACGATAATTAACCGGTAGATATGTTAGTCCATTTAAGATATTTCCGAAAGTTTATATTATTAATTTTGAGTACCATGTAATATAATATTATTATCATCTTTAATCATCCTAATGTATAAATTCTTGTTGTTGAGCGTTCTTATGTACAGTTCGACTCTGCAATCTGATGTTCCTAAAAGATATTTTAGTTTTTAGTGCAATACTCCAAAGACTGATTAATTTAATGTTTTTTTTTTAAATTATAAAATTATGTCTGATAATTGTTATTGTGTATGTAAACATTAAAACAGAAATCAAATAATTAAATCTAATTTTATTTCTATATTTTATTCTTACGAGCAGGAATCTATTCTGCATGTTAAACTTTATTTTTAATAAAACATCAAGGGTTATACTTTTATTCGTTCGCTATATCATTCACTATAGCAGAACATTAGGGAAACCATTTGACATTTGTCGCAATGGCACATTGATCTGATACCATTATATATGCATTATAGGACGCACAGCGTGCTACAGACGTGTGTGATACGCACACTCACTTCATTTGTATTACAATATTCTGGCAATATCTGCACTTATCGTCGAATGTATGCATAGATTAATGTGGCCATGCACACCAGCTAATACATACAAATGGCTATAAACAATATGTGGCAAACTCGATGCCAAATATTGTAAATCGTGCATCAAATTATTTATTTTCTCACACATCGAGAATTCAATTTTGCACTTCTTCGTAAGTCATAATGAGTCAAGATTGCAGATGACTGCATTAAGGCTCTACAAAGATTTCACTGCATCAGACAAGGAACTACAATTACTGCACATTAAATAATTAATGGATGGATGTGAGAGTTAATAATTCAACACATACTATTTAATTTAAGGTCTGCATATCACTTAATTAAAATCATATTGATGAAAAGTTTAACCGGGATCCACATATCGAACAAATATGTAAAAATCTACGTGCAATACTAAGCAAACTATCGGTTTTAAGATATAAAGTACCTTATAAAATACTAAGATTATTATACGGACAAGTCGGCTTTGATACAGTTCGGTTCAATCCATAATGATTTCAAATACGAACTAGCTGGCAAATCACTAGTGAAATCCTCTACCACAAAGCATCTTGGAATTATCCTGTCTTCTAATCTCCATTGGGGAACTCATGTTGGTGATGTAGTGAAAAAGGCTCATAGACAATTATGGTTTGTTATGCGAAGTCTTAAAGGTGCTGATTTTAAAGCTCGAGCATTGGCATATAAAACGTTGGCTCGTCCTACCCTTGAATACTGCTCATCAGTATGGGATCCTTACATCCTATATCTTAAAGACGAATTAGAAGCAGTTCAGAGAAAAACAAGCCGGCATGTCTTTAGGTGTTTTAGTCGGTATGATAGTCCATCTGAATTAATTTCAACTCTTAATTGGGAGCCACTTAGTAGAAGGCGTTTTGAATTCAGGTTAACTAGTTTATATAAGACTGTGACGAGTGAGCCTGCCTGATCTGCTTAAAGCTCCCAGCTCTCTAAGCCTCCTTATATTGGCCGTAATGACCATCCTTCCAAGATAAACCCTATCTTGAGAACGGAACATTGGGTTCAATTCGTTTCTTTCCAGAACAATTCGGCAGTGGAATTCTCTTCATAGGTCAGTATTTGATCTCTTTCCTTCTTCTAAGGCTGTTTTTAAGCGTAGACTGCGAGTTAAGCTTTAATTTTTTTTTTCCTCACCTACTAAACTCAACAGTATCATCGGAGCTAACTCCTAAATATTGTAATTACTTAATAATAATAATAATAATATATCTCATTTGCTGAAACACGAATAACATATGGAATTAGTACATATGGTCTAATATTTGAAACATACATTCACAAAATTAAAAAAACTACAGCTTCAAATACTAAAAACCATAGTACCCAAAAAATAAAAATAAATTAAAAAGTAAGGAAAATAAGTTATTTAGATATTGTAACACATTACCAATAGAAAAAAAAATGATTATCCTGATAATCATTTTCCTGTAACATTGGAACAATTTTACTCTATGAAATATAAACAGAAAATACAGCACAATAAAACAAGGCAAAAACAAAGGGAAATTTAAGAGTGGCCAATAATGAATATGGCAAAAGAAGGCTTGAGAGAATTGTTTATTTAATAATATATCGAGTAATCTAAAGGACACAAATACCTTGTCAAAATACGTTTAAAAAAAAAGAATTAAAAAAATATATTCTAAATAGTTGTTTTTGTAGATGAATGTACTCGAAGCGATCGTTTTAAGATGTACTCGTACCGACTTTATAATAAGACCGATGTGAGTGGACTTATAAATAAATATAATAAAGATAGGCTGAATAGATACCGTCATGTGGGTGTGTACGCACGTAGCTCAGCACTGTGAAAAGTGTTGGTCATAAAATATAATGTAATATGTAATAAAACATATTATATCAATTTTATTAAATTAGTAAAAAGTAGGAACGAACTAGTTCACATAAAAACCCGCCAGGGTTTAGTGAACAATCAAATATAAATTGTATGTTTTTTTATAAATAAAGAATAATTTAAAAAAAAAAACATATTGTTAAAGGACTTTAATTATTTCACTTATTTTTGGAGCAAGGACTCACCCATACCCACCCATAGATTGAACTCAAAAATAGCTGACAAATAAATACCCAAAAACAAAATGCAGTTATCAAAAATTTATCAGATCGCCTTCAGAAAAAATGCAATGACTGGCAACAAGATCGAGACCTTCGTGGGCACTATTTTAAATTATACCGCAATTTTAGACACATTTCAAATTAAAAATGTATAAGTAAAAAAAAAATAAGAATGGCTATAATACCCTGTAGCTGTCACAATATCAACTGCTTCTATACATTATTTAGTAGTAGTAAATTATTTAACCAGAACCTGACGTCTTACAACTAGGTTCCACAGGCGTCTCCCTCAGATACTCGCGCCTGTTGGTCCAACTTGTGATGGGTTACTTCATTTCTTATCACCACTTGTACCTTTTAGCCTATTCGATGTGAGTTCTGGATAGCCAGTGGATTATTTTTTAGGTCTGAGTAGATTAACATAAAAAAACAATGGTATCATGGCATTCTTTAAAATCATCATAAATATTAACACCATTTAATTTTTGCGGGGCTAGTAATGAAACAAGGTCATAATATTTCAATTTATAATAATTATGTGGCACTGAACATTCTTTTACATGTATCTATTTGTATCATGCATGTATACACCTTCATATTTCTCTATAGGTGCATTGAAGGCTTGACATTCTTTGCTGTATCACAATATATCCTGCCTTCCTTAGTACAGACATAGTCTAGTAAAGAAAATGTAGCAGTGCTAATCGCTCCCGGTGCATTTATAATATTCATTTGTAACTACTACAATTCTATTTCTTTGTCAAATTATGTCACAATAAATAAATAAATTTGTGCACTTAGATGAGTTTGTATTAATTTTAACTGGCCAGTAATATCTAATACGTTTTCTAGTTTCCAAAAGCCGTGTTGCTATATTCTTGAAATTCAAATATGATATTTGAGCTTTTTATCAAACTGTCAATGTTTAATTTATTAGTACTAGACTTTAAGGTTATACACCTATGTTATCCGACCATGGTAAATGGCTATGGTTGTTTTCAAGAAACTTAAAACAGACGGAGACAGATATCCAAAATATGGGGATAGTAGCTTCTTATACACGAATGTATGTATAGAAGCCAAAAAAGTATATATTATATTATTAGCTGTTCAACCCCAGACTTTGTTCTGGGTTGACAGATAGGCCCTGTGTATGTGTACAAAATACAAATTGACGGAATTATTATTATTTTTTTTTTTGAAAAATGTCTAAATATCTATTTTACCCGAATGCACGAAATAATTATTTTCAGCAAATTAAAGTGTTTGCCGTTAGCTGCGAGATGCTAGTTGAGTTTTCAATTTTATCAAACATCACACACTAGTGTGGTATTTCAGTTGTGGTATATATAACCTGGCAACCGTACCAAACGAACTTAGTTGTCATCTCGTGGAGTTTGTTATCATCGTTACCTAGTGACCACAGTACCACTTTCAGTTTTTCCTGAATTTTCCGGCAATTTTTCTTATTTATCTTTCCCTAAAAACCATCTCTAAACTGTTCTAACATTTAAAAAAAATTTGGCCAAATGGTTTCTAATTTGTAATGTTTCAGATATAGACACATTCATTTTTATAACTATATACATAGAAAGCTAAAACCTTAATAGTGAACTGGGTGTAAGAAATAGAGTGTGCGTATGTGTTAAATTTTTTATTGCCGTCACAAATTATGCTGCGATTTCATAGACGTGCATTTAAAAATACCGATTTACCCACGCGTGCAACTAACAACCAAACAAGAGCTTTCGGATTGTTTGTAGTTATAAATTGATTACACCTTAAGTCACAAACTAATACGAGTATAGTAATGTGAATTACTTTGAATTTCCTAGTAACCTCAAGGTCCACAGTAACGACTTCAACATAAGTTTACAAAATGTATACTTTATATAAATTTTGTAAACATTATCACCAATTTATGTTGAAGTATGCAGTATGTGGTGTGTGCAACCAATTTATGTTATATATTTTAAATAAATTTTGTAAACATAATCACGAATTTATATTGAAGTTGTTACTATTAAATGATAGGCACTGATTAATATTATTTACGTCAATCATGTTTCTATCAAACAAATTTACCCTTTAATTATAGAGCAATGGAAATCGGGCGAACGGGTAGAGTGCAAGTGGAGGATATAATATTTTTGGTCCGCAAAGACCAAAGAAAATATGCCCGAGTGAAAGACCTTTTGACGATGAACGAAGAGCTGAAGAAAGCAAGAAAGCACAACAATATAATATTTTTAACCCCTGACACAAACAGAGGAGTGTTATAAGTTTAAGATTGATTTCTGTGTGTCTGTCTGTGGCATCATAACTCCCAAACGGATGAACCAATTTTTGTTATTTTTTTTTTTTTGGAAGGTGAGTTGATCGAGAATGATTGATCTTCTTAGCTATGGTTCAAGAAAATCTGTTTAGCCGTTTATGTTGGGGGTTTTTTCATATTTTCTATATTTATATTTTTAATAGTGCAAACGAATCGTAATTCTGTTGGTCCAAGTCCAGTATAGCTAAAATCACATAACATTTATAGACGAGATAGCTAAGTCAGTCATAATTGTTCCTGAAGGGTATAATAATAAATAATGGGAATAATGGCTAAATAAACAAGTAGATACTTTGTGGTATTTTTAAGTTAAGTAGATATTTTATGATGAAATAATTTATTTTTCCTATCATTTTTATTCAACCCTCTATTGCCTAACGACATATATACGTAGTTAGGCAGGTATCTCTGAAGAAGCGGTAGGATCTACAACGTTTATAGACCTCGGTGTCCACCGGCATATTCCTTCTTGAAGTGTATAACTAGAAAATCAAAATGTCTACTTTAAACCTGCAAATTGTTTCACAATTTTCATTCCTTCTTCAATTAAACCCTTAAATTTACTGTGTTTTATGATCCATGTCTGCTGTTTAACCGGTTTTTCAGCAGCTCATGCTGGTCTTGTGACGGAGTGGTATAAATGCTTGCTTCTGATTCAGATTGCACGAAAAAAAAAGAATGTTTTTCAATGCTATGGTTAAAACGACCCAACAATTACCATATGATAAAAAACCAGAATGGCTATGACACACACTGTAGCTATCATATAATTCTATCATATGCTTCTATTTATTGTTTACATAGTAGTAGTAAATTATTTAACCAGAACCTGACGTCTTACAGCTCAGCCCTATAAATGCCATTAACGGCATCTTCTCCCCCAACTACTAGCGTCTGTGGTACCTGACATTACATGTCATTCTTTCAATTCATAATAATTTTACAACCAATTGTTTTTTTGTAAATTTTGAAATGCGGCTAGTAATAAAACAACCCCACCCTTCTATTTACTGAATTTGTGATTTATTTATTACTAACTTCTTCCAAAATTTCTAGTTGATTGATTGTGGGAGATGATTCCACATGTCAATGTTCTGTTAGTTAAGAAATATTTTCTCGCGTTTGTAGAGAAATGAGTTTTTGAGAGTTTTAATTTGTGTCCACGGAGATGAGGATTACGATTGAAAGTAAACATGTCCTTCATATTATCACATTGTAGTGCACTGAAATCACTTTGAATGACTCAATAAGGTCACCACGTGATAAAAATAAAATACGATAAAAGTGAAGATAAATTTAGAAAGATAAACCTCTACACAATTTTTTTTTTACTGTTTTTGAGATATCTGCTTTTTTTTGTAATTTGGCCATATTATATTTATGTTTCCATATTTATGGTAAAGCGACATTATGAAATTGAGTATTTCCTTCATAATTTTTTTTTTTATTTCTTGAGTTTATATTCTCTCTATAGATATAGATTAGTATAGGTAGTGTATAGATTAGTTGTAGAAAGTGGTAATCTATTTTTTCTTAATAAATTAAAATATTATAATGTGCAACAGGCTATTAATTTATTTAAATAAAATAAAAATTACAAACATTGACTCAAGAAATGAAAGGTTTCAGAAGCATATTCGTATATGCCATATACCTCTAAACAATATTTAGGAGTATTAATAATAAAAACGGACTATTATGAAAATCCACTAAAAAGTATTGCACCAACTTTCACTGATATTTTTTGTATATAAAAACTCACTAGATAATGTAATTTAGAAATTATCAATTAAAAACAGTATTTCAATGTATGACAATATTAAGAATAAGGGAACTACATTCTAAAAATGATAAACCGCAATATTTTTTCCTGCGGATTTTGGATTCGGGTGGACCCATTTTCTAGGCCGTGGGCACTTTACTGATCCAAGTGCTGGGTCAGGTTAATAGATCTTGAAAGTGTTAAAATGCAGTTAATACATTTACTAACTTGTGAGTCATATCCGTAATGAATTCGAGAACAAGATCTTCTAACAAGTCAACACTCTCCGTGTATGGGTTTTGATCATCTCCAAAACCATACATCATACATCGCAACTCCTTACTAAACAAACGCTTCCTACCAGAAGACGATCCTCCAAGTTGAACTTCAGAGTTTTCATCTTCCTCAAACTAAAACCAGATCAAATATTAAGTAACATTTAAAGATTATGTTTATTATTTCATGAATAAATAGGATATTACCTGATCAAAAGGTTCTGGAATCTCAGTTGGAGCTGTCATTACTCTGTAAAATATAAGACAGTAAAATCCAATAAATGTATCTAAAAGAAGAGTAAATCAATTAAAATATGGCCAATAGTGGATTAGAATCCACTTTCCTTTAAACATTAATGTAATTCAAAATACAATATAAAAAGTATTTTTAAGCATACCGTTGGAGGAAGTAACCTCCATCAAATATCAAGGCATGAGGTGGTTAACTCAATTTGAATATTTAGCAAAAAAATAAGAAAGCTTATATAATTACATCTTTAAAATTCTAAGACCTATACTGGACCCATTCACTCTCAAAGCTACCTATTTTGCCCAGTGAGTTAATATTAACATATGGAATAATTGGTTGGGAGAACTGTGCTAAAACTAACCTAAAACCGTTAGAGCTGGCCCAAAAATCATTTCCGAGAACTATTCAAAGGTGCCATAAACGTTTCCCATCCAATCAGTTGTTTACAGACTTCAGGCTTTTAGATGTAAGACAATCCTTCATAAAGAAGGTAATATTGTACACCAAAAAAAATATAGCAAATATGAAAAGAATAAATCATGGTCATAATACAAGAGCACATAGTGGTGATTTATTAGAGATATCAAAAATATCTACCAGTTTTGGACAACGGTCCTTAAAATTCTTAGGTCCCAAACTCCAGAATAATCTTCCGGAATATACAAAGGAAATAGATAACCTAAAGATATTTTCGAAAAAAATTAACGTATGGCTGATAGATTAGATTAACTTTTTAAGCGCAACCGTGCGACCACTTCAGAGCAGTGTTTGACGCTGTTTAAGGGCAATCCGAAAGAGTTTCTGCGTCTTTTCGTGACCGTCGACGAAATATGGATTCACTGGTACACCAAGGAACAGTCGAAATAGTGGACTTTACCAGGAGAACGTGCTCCGAAGAAGTCGAAGACTGTGCTATCGGCCGGAAAGGTGATGGCCACCGTTTTCTGAGATTCACAAGGTGTAATCTACATCGACTACCTGGAGAAGGGCAAAACGGTCACAGGGCTCTACTATACCGAATTATTGGGCCGATTCGACGCCGAATTGCAGAAAAAATGGCCCCATTTGGCGAAGAAAAAGTGCTCTTTCACCATGACAACGCACCGGCTCACACCTCCGCAGTTGCCACGACCAAATTGGTCGAATTAGGCTACGAACTGTTGCCCCATCCACCATATTCTCCAGATTTGGCCCAATGCACAATTCTGATTAATTAAAAAGCACAATTCTGGACCACATTTCAACCAGATGATGAAGGCAACAAACGAAAACTAAGAGAAGAGAAGAAAGGAAAACATACAGGTAAAAAGCGAAAGAAGAAATAGAAAATGAATGTGATCAATTCTTTAAGGAAGTAAAGGAAGGAATTCTTTAAGATTGACCCAATGAAAGAAGGAATCAAACTACTAGAATGGAATCAATATACTAGAAGAGTGGAACACACAAAACTAAAAGAGAATCACAATGCAACGTAGGTTATAAGATTTATGCAAAAATACTATTAGGAAAAATGGATAGCGTAGAACAACAATTACACTCATATCAGGTCGTCTTTATAGAAAACCGATACATGGAAGACCACATTTTCAACAAGAAGAATTCTGGATGAAGAATGGAGAGCAGGAAATATAATATGCACCCTCTTGAAAGATATAAAGAAAGCTCCCAAATAACTATAAGAATAAGGGCAGAAGGTATTATGTAACTAAACATACTTATTCATATCTAGTTAAATGATAATAGTAAAAAACAGCGTAGCAAATGATTTAAAAAAAGATTTATACAAAAATCGATGAATTATTCATAGTAAAATTTCACATTATTTACAATACTTCCACGTTATCACACATTCCATCTAACGTAATTAACACTAATACATGAGATTTTAAAGGATATTTGGGAATACCTAAAAAATATGGGCCTAAATTTCAGGAAGATTTGCAAAGGCGTATAAAATTTAACCAGAGGCATATTGACAGAAGGGCGCATCGTTTTGATATTCCCTAATTATTATGTTTGTTTTATATCTTCTTAATTATAAGTTGCCGCATTTTTTTTTTATTTTCAACGCGTTTATCAACAACTGTAAATAACTTAATTTGCAATCAAAAGCTGGTGTGTATAACTTTCAGTATCTAAATAAGGTGAAATGAGTAACGATTATTATCTAACATTGTGAACGTACCTATTCAATCGTTTTTATAAACCTTTTCTAGTTGCTCGCTTTTATTGTCAACCCCCTAAATTCTTCTCCCTATAATAATTTTAATAATCGTATTATAAACTTTTTGCAAACACACGACATATGAGATATTTCGCCAGCTTACCTAGCAGTCAACTGTCAAAGTCTTCTTCTTCATCTATTAAGGCAATTTGGCAATTTATATATTTAATTAATTAAAATATATAAATCACTTTAAAAAAATATATAAAAATTGGAACTACAGGAAGAGGTAAGGGACATAATGTAAGAGGTGTAAAAACAAAAATATTATGAAAAGAATGTAAAGCTTTTTGGTATGTATGTAATGTATTTCTGATTGATATTTCTGTTTTCAGTTAGAACACTGCGTGGAGTTGATCAGACTCCTGAGCTCATGGCTGTCAGATAAGCAACACTTCAGCTTGGAGTGGATGATAATAATCCTGATTATGATAGAAGTTGTATTTGAGGCTCTACATTTTGCAGAACGATACATTGTGTAGGCTTTATTAATCATGCTATCTCAGTCTAATCATGAAGTCATCACAGACAGTTAGTTTTTAGTTATTGGTTAAAGTTATCTTTATTTGTTGAATTTCCACAGAAAAGTAGCAAAAATGCGAATGATTAATTTATAAAATTTTAAAAATGTTTTCTGATTAAAAGTGAAACGGAAAGAGGAACCAAGAAAAATACTATAGCACTTGATTACAACCAGTGGATAAAATAATCATAATTGTTTTCATTGATGAGTTAAAACAATGATACTCAACCTTTTTTGTCTTCGGGCGACATACACATATTTGTAAAACTACACGGGCCATCCGTCATATTGTCGTGGCCAAATCTATGACTAATTAGTCCTGCATGCTAGTCATACTGAATGCTGCTAGTGGAGATTCATACAAATTGCACAACTGGTCCGGAGGTTATTAATATTGTATTAATTGTGATTAGTCCTCATTAATTTTCTATTTACTAATGTGCAATACAGGGAAAACAGTTAATCAACTGAAATCAAATTACATTTGTGAGTTTTCAGCTTTTTATTTTTGTAATAAAGTGTATTTTAAGCTAAAGCCTGTTATTTCTGCTTTTTAATAATTTGATTGTAATCATTTAAGCGATATAAAGATATATGTAATTTAAAGAGAGTTTTGCTTTTAGAAATGTATTAAATAGTGTAATTCAAACTTTGCTTTGATAATATTACAGTACAATTCTTCATTATTCTTTTAAGTAATGTAATAAATTTAAAAAAAAACAGTGCTTTAATCTTTTATTCAATTCTATTTCAAAAGTCTAAACAAACACCATAAATAAAAACTAACACAAGTACCGAAGTTGATTGGAAAATAAAGCATTTCTTAGAGATTTCATTAATTGTGAATTCTCGTAGTTTCTTCTTATAAAAGAAGACACCAATCACCCGCTACATCCATTTAAAACAGGCTCTGTAAAATGTCAGCATTAAAGGTAAACTAGCGCTCGCCATACTCCAATTCTGAAATTATACAGCCCTTAGAGCCATTAGTAACAATAATCAGACACTTTATTAGGAAAATCTACTAAAGTGCCTTAGTTCATCCCTTAGGCAAAGTTACATAAGAACCTCGTATATTATTGTGACGCAGGGCGGGTGTAAAGTGTTACTCCCTTTTACTCTATAGCCATGTAATACCAAAAAATATAGCTGTCCTTAAAAATATAACTTATTTCCAGTTGACCTTTGAATTTCCTCTTTTGGCATATTTTCTTCTCACTTGCTTCAAAATCACATGATTATAACATGTGTGAGCCCGCATACAGGCACTAATTTGAACGTGAGGCCCCAAAACCAAAGCAGTCATAATAAATATTGTTTAAATAACAAAAATGATTAAATTTTATGAATAATTTCCTTTCACTTTAGGAACATAGTTGGTTTTTTTACGTTTTTCTATCGGCTTATGTAGATTGCCACTTTTGGCCCTTATCAACTTGTTTTTGGTATTTAATTTTATCCCATCCCTCGTAATAGGTTTCCCAGTATTGGCCTGCATATATAACTTGTCTTTGCTATTTATTTTTAAATTAGTTTTCGATGGTTGTTTATGTAATTGCTTTTTGACCTTTGGAGGGATTACTTGTTCTCTTTTAAGTTGCATTTTGGGTTTAGTTATTTTGATATTTTTCTCTTCGATCACTGATTCAGGTTTGAAATTATAATTTTTCCTTTCATCCCCTTCTGCCTTTGTGATATAAATATTTTGTTTATCTACATCTTTTATATTTTTTTCTTCATTAGGTTTTTGGCCTTTCTCTTCATTATTGGGTTTTTGGCTCAATGTGTTTTTCTTTTCAAAAAATAATTTGCTATTATCGCTTTGATGAATTTCTTCTATGCTTCTGCTTGCTGTTGACTCATTGTCGTAGTTGGTCAATGTGGCTTTTGGGTCTAAATGACATAGACCTGTGCAAGTTGCAGCACATGGTGGAATTTCTTCCTCATCAAATAATCGACAAAGCGAACCAGACGGACGGGTTACATAGCACAGGCAGAAGAATGCTATGAGCAAACCTACAATGAGTATAATTAATTATACAAATGTAATCAGTTTTAGATTAATAATCATTTTAACAATTAATATTCCAAGGAAATTGTTTATTGCATTTCAAATACAATATACAGGATGTAGTGTTAAGCTAAAGCAGCGAGCTAGAGAACCTTAAAGTCCATCTGAAATACCCCCATGTATGTTCAGCAATATTTAATAGTTTCGGAGGTATGATTGTTTTTACCTAGCTCAAGTATGATAAATTTCTTGGGACATCCTATATATACCGTGTCCAAAGACCATGCTCGATAAAAAAATAAAGCGAATTGGTCCAGTGATTTCAAACATGACTTGTTTTGATGTCGTAACAAAATTCATCATGATTTCCGAGAAAAAAATGTAAACTTTAAATGGTAATATTAAATCGAAGTTCATCCGCTTGCAAGGCTCCTCAACCCACCCGGTCATGAATATGGACTCCCACTATGGTATATGGATGGATGGTACGTTAATCTCGGAAGAAAGGTTGCTGAATGTGGGATCACCGATGACTCTTGGTGTGTTTTTAATAGTCAGAATTATCTTAATATATATAAATCTCGTGTCACAATGTTTGTCCTCAATGGACTCCTAAACCACTTAACCGATTATAATAAAATTTGCACACCATGTGCAGTTCGATGTGCACTTGAGAGATAGGATAGTTTAAATCTCAAATTATAGTCGCAATTTTAATTTATCGCTAATTTTTTGTCCGTTATTATTTGGCAGTCATAAAACTGACAGATGTCGATACCTTTTTATTTTATGGGCGATTGGGAAGAGCGCGTGACGACTCGGTGCCTGTATAATTTTATTGAACAAGCAGAGGAAAGAGCAATTGTGATATTATTGGAAAATTTTTTAGAAGATCACAATCAACTAATTCAATTGATCAAAAGAGTTTCGCCACGACTGCAAAATGACAATTATCAAATCGTCATATTTTAATTTATTGCTAATTATTTGTCTGATATTATTTGGCAGTCATAAAACTGACAGATGTCGATACCTTTTTATTTTATGGGCGATTGTGAAGAGCGCGTGACGACTCGGTGCCTGTATAATTTTATTGAACAAGCAGAGGAAAGAGCAATTGTGATATTATTGGAAATTTTTTAGAAGATCACAATCAACTAATTCAATTGATCAAAAGAGTTTCGCCACGACTGCAAAATGACAATTATCAAATCGTCATAAAAGCCGACAAAGTACCATTAGGTGAACATGCTGGTAGATTCAACGCTCCAACTGTTGATGAGGTTGCTGTTATCATGGTTGGTGATCCAGTTGACAAAAGATCTATAAACATTACACGGCGAGACAACACTGTCAGTACGATTTAGGATCTACACCGTTCATATGACGCACTACAATATCCATTGATATTTTGGCAAGGACAAGATGAATATCACCTTAATATCAATCAGTATGATCCAAATACCGGTAAATTTGACAATTATCTATTTACTTTCTTACTGTATGTATAGATTTTAATTTCGTATTGCATTTTATTATTTATTTTTTTAGGTGATTACAGAAATAATAAAGTTAGCTCAATGAACTACTACGCACACCGAATAATGGTTAGACAACATCAAGACAATTATATCCTTCGATATCGTCAGCTGTTCCATCAATACATTGTTGATATGTATGCTAAGGTCGAAAGCGAACGCTTGCGATTCCTTCGATTCAACCAGGCAAAACTACGATCGGAAGAATATATTCACTTACGAGATGCTGTTGCTGGAAACATCGATGGAAATTTAAATCCCAATGACATCGGTAATGCTTTCATTTTACCTTCAAGCTACATCGGCAGTCCACGGAACATGCAGGAATACATACAAGATGCGATGACTTACGTACGTCATTACGGCCGACCGGATTTATTTATTACATTCACATGTAATCCGAATTGGGAAGAGATACAAACTTTACTATTGCCAGGACAACAAGCCATTCATCGTCATGATTTAACTGCACGTGTGTTTAAACAAAAATTGAAATCCTTAATTGATTTTATTGTTAAATATACAATTTTTGGTATCACACGTTGTTGGCTGTATACGATAGAGTGGCAAAAGCGAGGTTTGCCTCATGCCCACATTTTGGTTTGGCTTAAAGATAGAATCCGTCCTGAAGAAATCGATCAAATAATTTCAGCCGAAATTCCAGACCCATTAATTGATCAAGAATTATTTGATATTGTCACCAAACACATGATCCATGGGCCATGCGGTGTTTTCAACATGACGTCACCGTGCATGGAAAATGGAAATGTAAAAAAAACTTCCCAAAGCCGCATACGAATGACACGATCACGGATATTGATGGTTATCCAATGTATCGTCGCAGAAGTACTGAGAATGGTGGCCACACATTTACAATGCGACTGCCGAACTTTCCAAATCAAGTTGAGTTTGATAATCAGTGGGTGGTACCATACTCACCACTACTTTCAAAAACTTACAAAGCTCATATCAATGTTGAGCTTTGCAGTTCTGTTAAATCAATTAAGTATATTTGTAAATATGTAAACAAAGGCAGTGATTTGGCCATATTTGAAGTAAAAAACATAAATAAAAATGACGAAATAGCACGATACCAAATGGGCAGATACATTAGCAGCAATGAAGCTATTTGGCATATTCTCAGCTTTCCCATCCACGAAAGAGATCCTGCTGTCCAACATCTGGCAATACATCTTGAAAACGGTCAACGTGTATACTTCACTGAAGAAAATGTTCTCCAAAGAGCGTTCGAAGCTCCGAAAACGACTCTAACTGAATTTTTTACATTGTGTCAAAAACCTGATGTTTTTGGCCAATTCGCGAAGACATTGGTGTATGGTGATGTTCCACGTTATTTCACATGGAACAAATCCAGTAAAAAATGGGAGCCACGGAAACAAGGAAAACCACATCCTTCCATTACAGGCATATTCAAAGCTAAGACATTGGGGAGACTTTACACGGTACATCCAAAGCAACGTGAGTGCTTCTATTTACGTTTGTTATTGGTGAATGTTCCCGGACCAACGTCTTTTGAATTTTTACGAACAGCTAATGGTCGAGTATTCAATACATACCAGGATGCATGTCGTGAACTGCAATTGCTAGAAGACGATAACCATTGGGACTTAACGCTTGCTGATGCTGCGTTGACATCAACACCGAATAACATTCGTCAGTTGTTTGCAATTATTTTGGCGACATGTTATCCCTCGCAAGCACAAACTTTGTGGGAAAAATATAAAAATTGTATGACAGAAGACATCTTGCACCGAATTAGACAAACAAATCAATGCCAAAACATAGATTATACACCAGAGATGTACAATGAAGCATTGGTCTTGATCGAGGATTTATGTGTTCTTATTTCAAATTTACCACTTAATCATTATGGTATGCCATCACCTAATCGTCCAGCCACCGACTTAGTCAATACCGATTTACAACGAGAAAATCAATATGACCATGGAAGTTTAGCAACAATTATCATGAACAGTGAACCATTACTGACAGCAGAACAAAAAATTATTTATGATCGGATTATGCTGGCTGTTGCTGCTGAACAAGGCGGTTTTTTTTTCTTGGATGCACCCGGTGGAACCGGTAAGACATTTTTAATATCGTTGATTCTTGCCAAAATACGGTCGCAACAAAAACATCGCATTAGCATTAGCATCGTCAGGCATTGCGGCTACTTTACTGGATGGTGGGCGAACAGCACATTCAACATTCAAGCTGCCATTGGACGTTCATAATAAACCAGATGCAATGTGTAACATCAAAAAGAATAGTGGAATAGCTGCAGTGTTGCGGAAGAGTTCTATAATAATTTGGGATGAGTGCACAATGGCACACAAATATTCACTTGAAGCATTAAACAGAACTATGCAAGATTTAAACAGCAATAATAAACTTTTCGGTGGTGCTATCTTACTTTTGTCTGGTGACTTCCGGCAGACCTTACCGGTTATACCTCGCTCTACTTTCGCGGATGAGATTAATGCATGTTTGAAACAATCATTCTTATGGCGAAGTGTTGAAACACTTCGATTGACCATAAATATGCGAGTACAATTGCAAAATGATCCATCAGCACTAATATTTTCCGAACAACTACTAGATATTGGGAACGGTAAAATAAAACTGCAACCAAATACGCAATGCATTAAACTACCAGACAATTTTTGCACTGTTGTTCAGGATAAAACTGAATTGATTCAGAGTATTTTCCCGGATATACAGAATAATTATTTGAATCATGAATGGCTTAGTCAACGGGCGATTTTGGCAGCCAAAAACGTTGATGTTGACGAAATTAACTTCCAGATACAACAGTTGTTACCAGGCGATCTGATGTCTTTTAAATCAATCGATACTGTTGTTGATGAAAATGAAAGTGTAAATTTTCCGATTGAATTTTTAAATTCATTAGTTATCCCTGGAATGCCACCACATAATCTTCGATTAAAGATTGGTTCCCCTATTATTCTCCTCCGTAATTTGAATCCACCTCTATTATGTAACGGTACGCGTTTGGTCATCAAAAAGATCACCGGAAACATTCTTGAAGCAACCATTTTGGCTGGGAAGTTTAAAGGAAAAGTGGTCCTGCTGCCACGTATTCCGATGATACCATCAGATTCTACCATACCCTTCAAAAGGCTACAGTTTCCAATTCGTTTAGCTTTCACCATGTCTATAAATAAATCTCAAGGTCAAACAATGTCCATTTGTGGTTTAGATTTGGAAAATCCATGTTTTTCTCATGGGCAACTATATGTTGCGTGTTCACGTGTTGGGAAACCGTCGAATCTATTTGTGTTAGCTAAAGACAGGTTAACCAAAAACATTGTGCACCGATTGGTGTTAAATTAAATTGAAATTGAAAGTATTTATAATTCAAAAAAAAAGATATTAATGTTTAAAAGTTTAAGACTGTCTGCCTTGCCTACCTCATTCATGAGTTTAAGCGTCACATGTTATTTACTGTATTAATTATACTGTAATATACTTATATTTGTTATAAAATTAAATGGAAATAATAAATCTGATAAATTTTTATTTTTTACCTATTGATTTCTGCTTAGTATCAAGTGTAAGAACATTTTAATTAATTGTGTTCAACGTACTTCCCCTTCAAATCTCAATCCAGTGAATTTGTATACCAACATCAACATTTTCGTCTTTGTTCGTAAATAATTTCATTGTACTAAAGGGTTATAGTAGTAGAAAGTCAAATAAGGAGATCACCATATTTTTTTACAAATACCATCTGTGTGAAAAAGCATAGTGGACTCCGTGACTGATGTTCTCTTATTGTTCCTCTTAGATTGTTTACTATAATGTAATATAACAAAAACTTTAGCCACAGCAACGCGTGGCCGGGTCAGCTAGTATAATATAATATTATATATCCAATTTTCAACTTTAAATTGATTCTCGGTCATCTACGACGAAACAAACCATTTAGGATCTTTATCTAAATTGAATCTAATCAATCTATCTAAAATGGTTTGTATTTGAGTCGGCGATTTTTCAGTTGAGTGTTTTGGCCGAACTGGAGCATATATATTATCCTGATACAATCTCACGAAATTATCACGTTGTGACCCCCCCAAACTGTCTACGTTTCAAATCTACGCACCCAGTGGAAATGTACAGGCAATTTTTTTTTTCACCAATGATTTGTTAATCATATTACATCATTAATATTTTGTCGAGAAATAGCCTAGACGTAAACCGCACAGAAGCATAGATGTTTTGTTCAGAATAGCTTACCTTGCCAATTTACTGTTATAATATATTGCCGTTGGTCATTATAATTTTAATATGATACTGTCTGATTTTTCCAATGAATTTTTGAGACTCGTTTTAGTTACAAAAGAGTCGTTACCAACTTCTTAGCACTAAAAACCACTAAATAATTAACGGCACGGGATAAAAACATCGGTCCGGGATAAGCACTGTAATTAATTACGCCGTAAGTATGTTTCAGCGGCTACAAGCGAAGATCATAAACCTGGTTGACGTGTTGACGGCGTGAGAACGGCTTCCACCAGCCATTGAGCTCGCAGCGGAATCCCTCCAAAACGTCAACCTCATCCCGGAGAAGAAACTCATTGGGCGATACTTTGATGAAATATCACAGCTATATTTCGACAAGGAACAAAACAAGGAAAAAATAATAACAATTTTGATACTGAATAAGATATAGGCTTATCAGCTATGCTGCCTAGCTATTATAAAATAATAATAAAAATAATATTTTATTTACAAAATAATTGCCCCACTCTGGTGGTGAGGAAGCGTTAGATATGGGCGGATTCGAATCCCCGACCACAGGATCTGCATTTTTTTTTATTTATGCCAGCCCAAACCCAGCTTTGGGTTTATTGGGCTAAAAACAACTCTTAAGTAAATTCTTTAAAAAAAATAGAGGTAGATAGAAGTTATCGACCTTTGCGTTGATATGACTGACGCACACGGTCGTCATAAACAGAATGAAATACTACAATAGAAAATAATTGTTTTTCTGTTACACCATACAGGATGTTTTAAAGTTAAACTTAAACACCTAACAACTAGACACAGGATGTTGTAAATGCGGTAACACTACCATGGAAATCACTGGCCTAGGTCAACAGTTCTTTACTTAGCTGGATGAGATTTGACAGTTGAGCGATGCGATGCGATGCGACTAAAGATTGTATTGTAATAAATTAAAGATTTATTGAACGTAGACGTTCATCTTCTTGCACATTTTTACATATCCAGATGAGAAATGATGTTACTAAACTGTGTATGAAATAAGTTGGAGTTTATGCTCAACTCCAACAGCCATTTGCATAATCGATTTAGCATCTAACTAAACTGACAGCTCGTGCATTTTGGCATATTAAGGTGACTATGCCCGTCCCACAAAAGCGCAGTTTTCAGATCACTTTCAAGTTGGCGCATTTGTGGTACAACTCATCTGTGCGAAAAATCTTCTCGTTTAGATTTTAGAAAAACATTTAAGCTATTTTTTGAGTGCTAGTATTGTATAAGCTGCTATTCTTAGAACAATGTTACCGCACATTGGAAGTAAATTTCATGCAGATAACGAAATACAAAACATTTTCTTTTCTAAGGTCTCAATAGCAATTATTGAGCTTCTTTATTTTGCCATACGCTTGTCACGAGTCTCCGCCTCATGAGATAGCATGCTTTTATGCAACTCCTATTTCAGAGTTCGGGCGTCTAACAGTTGCACTCTTAAGGCTTCTTTAAGATTCTTTTAGGAAGGCAGAAATGAAACTAAAGCGATGCCTCAACGCCCAGTAAAGTAATCGTATTTATTCACCTTAAAAATACATTGTTTTGGGGATATTGTCTTGAGGTCGTCATTGTCTTGTGCATGACCTTAACACACTCAGCGCCGATAACTGTATATTCCGTAATCGCCGTTTCCAGGTAAAACCGTTACCGTCTATATGCATTTCTATTAATATTTAAAAGTGTGGCATGTCGCGAATGCTTGAATTCATGAAAGGCATAGATTAATTGGCATTTTTTTAAAAATTTTAATTCAGTTTTAACGTGTGATGAATTTGGCGGTAAATAGTTTGAAGTTCTCTTTAACTATTAAAACTGTTTTGAGAGACATGGCGTACGGCAGGGGGATTAAGAAATTGCGAGTTATGTCCAATTCGAGGGTACATTTTTACGTATAAAATAATTATTTTTAGCGTCTAATTATCCAACTCTAGCACAGGCTACTTGGCTTAGTCAAACTGTATTGTGATCATTGTATGCTTATGACCGCGTTGCGGGCTCTGGAATTGGGCGCTGTGGAAACGCTCATCTGCTGGGAGAATTTGGATATTCAAAGGTTAGCCGACTGCAGAAATAATTATTCGCTTCAAAATTTGCCTTTACGGAAACAATTTCTATTTGAATGTAACAACCATGGAGTCTATATTAACAGGAGGGTCAACTCGATAGGTGGGGGTAAGCCGAAAAACGTCCGCTTGGGTTTGAACCGCGCAGTGGGTACTAAGGGGTTATACTTCGGGTTATACTTATATAGCGTACCTGTTAATGTTGTACTCAAATCATTATATAATATTTATAATATATATATATACAGTGGTTGCCTCTAGTTTTATATTTTTTTAACTAATTGTGTGTACATAAACTTCCCAAGTCGAATTAGACTAATGACAATCCCAACAATGCGAGGAAATTTTTATTTTGGAAAAAAATTTACTTGAAATAAAAATTGAGACAGCAAAAGAGATTTTAAGAAGGTGAAAGGTATGCATGTCTTTATAATTTTATTAACTAGCAATCAAGACCTCTAAATATTACAAAACAGGAAAAAATTACCGTTGCTAGGTTATAATCAATTAAAATGTATTCGCTAAAATTTGAAAATTATACATAGTTACAAAATTTTCTTTCAACCTAGTGACCAAGTTACGTCAAAAAGGAAGCAAAATATAATAAACTCCTGTTAAAAATATTCTTTTTTTCTCAATATGACGAATGTTAATGTGTCGAATGATGTGCAAGATATTACTGATGTTATATTCATTTTGAATATAGCGTTGACCCTGATCAGCATACCTATGTTCGCGTGGTTCCTTTACTCTAAACTACGACGCCCACGCGCAATCGTATATCATTATGTACTTCCGGCTCGCTCATACGCAGGCTCTATACCTGAGTCTATACCTGAGTCTATACCTGAGTCTATAGGGTAAGATTAGCCTTTTAACAACTTTCGAACGAACCGATTTCAATGGTTCTAACCCTTCACTCGCTGGTAATCGCCAGCAGTTAGCATTAAGTTTTGGAATTAGTAGATTTTAATAAACGATGGCTATACGATGGTTCGGGCAGACATAATAAAGATTTTAATCTTTTTAACTGCCCGCAATAGCGCGAAATTCGTGTACGATCAATTAGTTTCGAGTATATCGAAGAAAAGTTTCAGCAAAATGACACAAAACTTAGATTTCTAACTAATTTTAACTCTTTTAGAATTTTAACTAATCAGCTACCGTCTACCGTCTACCGTCCACCGTCTGTAAGCGGCACAGAAATATGCATAGTCAGTCTATGTTCTCTAATAATCTGCTAACATATTCTGTGCTCAAGATGCCAGGAAATAAATGTTTAAAATGTAAAAATGTGATCTCTTCAGCTTCCTGTCAGAGTGTGTTTCATTATTCTTGCGTTAAGGGTCGCGAAAACACACTCAAACGTTATATATAAAACAACATGGAGATGTGCAAATTGTGTAGAAGATAACTGGGGACGAGTGCTGCCTGCTTGTTGACTGCCTAACTCTAACTTAACGTTTGAAGAATGTAAGAAATCTAAGTTTTTAAAGTTTGACTTCCACTTTCGCAGATTTAAGCAGCCTGATTCTAATATTTTAGAAACTTGTGTGCAAATATATTTTAACTGTCTGCACCAGTTAAGAGGTCATCTACATAAAAGTCATGTTTGATTATATCTGAGATATAATCATTGAGATATATCTGAGATATAATCATCTATCATTGCATTCGTTCGCTAGTTGATTTAAACATCTAACACTTAGAAATGGTGCAAAGCTGTGCCAATATCACCGTTTTAAGACAGAATGTTTTAAAGGATCCGTTGGATTGTCTCGCCATTGCATCAATTGCAGATTTCTTTGTGTTTCATTGACAAGAACTTTGTATAATCAAGATTTTTTTCTCGATAATTTTAGCAAATGACAAGCATTGACAGATTGCATTTGCAGGATTTGATATGTTAACTTTAGTTTTATTTTTTCTGCTTTTACTGTTTGTCTATACTACGTAGAATTGTCTTAAATAGTGAGTTAATTTTGGTTGAAGTTGGAATCTAACTGTTTTGTTGTTGTCTTTGCAGCTCAGCGCGCAGCGTCCACGAAATGCTCCACGAACTGGAAGGTTTTGAGGTCGAGCAGGCCTGGCGACGGTCCAGAGCCGCTAGCTTAACGTCCCTCAACCGGCGGCCCTCAGCTACTTCCCTCCCAAACGAGTGGGCGCCCGGGTTAGTCATAGCACTTTTGTTTTGAGAGAATTATTAATGTTTAAACTAAATATTAATAATTACATATATTAAATGGTGTCATCCTTTTTTTATTCATAAACCTCGGTTTTGTTTTCAGCTCAATGAAGGAGCGTGTCATCCCGCTTCGGCGCACGCGCAGCGTTCCTCGACTCTCCCCATATTAGGTATTAAATTGTGTATAATTTTCACTCAAGTTTGTTATGTATAAACAATTAGTAGTTTTAAGGAGTCAAGAAAAACATAATTCTAATTTGAGTTTCTGTCTGATGAGCCCTCCAGGCTGTGGCAGGACAAGATATATTTTGTTTGTATTCTAATTTGGTGAAAAATAAACATCCACTTATGGTGGCATTAAACTCAACTGAACTGGTTGGTTACCTCAATGTTTTTATTTTATTTTTCTTTATTTAAATATTGCAATTATGTAAAATCTAACCAAACCAGTTGGAAACCATTGAGCGAAGCATGTTTTGTAGGTTCCCTGATTGAGTAGGGCCCTGATTAGAGTCTAGCAAATTAGTATAATATAATAGTATATTACCATTTATTATTGATATTAATATTACAATAGGTTTTTAGAGGGTTTGTACATTTTAAATTATATTTTAATTATATAAATATCTTATGTATCTAAAGTTTTGCGCGTATTTATCAAGTGTCGAATCTCAATATTTATTCGTTATCAAATTCATAGCATTTAGATTTAAGGTCATTTTTGACTAACGCTTTTGAAGTTATAATTCTTTGCGGCCGTTGTACTCATTGGGATGGGATATTGGTCGAGAAACCGCCTCACGCGTTAGGAGTCATTTTTACGTTTGTCGTGTTGTAGAGTCCAATTGCTTTATTTACGAAATATGTTTGTCGCGTTGTAGAGTCCCTTCCGAAATTTGAAAGTTATCAAATTTTGTGCTAACGTCCAATGCCTTTTCTTTTGAAGGAAAACTTTACCTTCAAACGAAGGGACGGCAATGGGCACTTGAATGCATATTGTTTTCGGGTGAATTAGAAAGAAATTTTCTTAAAAGTCAATCTTTGCAGCCTTCCTTTAGTTTGGCTTCGTTTTATCGATGCTATCTTTTTTTTATAAAGATTTTTTCGTTGCAAAATACCGTATTTATTTTTTAACAAATATTTTTTTTTTATTTTCAGTCACTCTACTTGAATAAATTATAATACACTTGATAAAGTGCGTGGCCCAATCGCACTTTATCGCACCCAATGTACTTTAATCACCAGAGCAGTTGGGGCAGGCAGTGGGCCGAACCCTACAGAATATTCAAGTAGGTAAACCGCGTTTTCTATATTACAATTCCAGTTGATTTCCGCCACGTACTTAGCCAAATCGCACCGTCTTTTGTAGTTGGCATCTGTAATCCCCTGTGGGATGAACTCAACAGCGCATTCGAGTCATCATCTTAAAATTCTGTCACTGCAATACCTCGAGTAGTACAATAGTGTTGGTTGGTTGGTCGCTAAGAGAAAAAACATTTAGTTTTTCTGAAGAGCAATTTCTGCGGTTTCCATTGACATTTCATAGAGCTGGATTACCAAAAGACGTTATCCTAATGCAAAAATAATTTTCGTAAAGATTTCGTAAAGTGTCAACACTCAAGATTGAATAAGACTGCTACAATAAGCATCAAATTTGCTAAAGTTAATAATTAAAACAAGGACATTCTATAATAATATTTATAAAACAAAGTCATTCTCATCGAATAAAAGTGTCTGAGGCATTCAATATGCTCCGTTGCAGCAAAGAAACCAAAGACTTGTATGGAGAGTGAGATTCATATATATGTCTTTTGTTGCAATATGGCCTAACCTGTATTATCGACAACTCATCCTATTTTAGTTACATATGCTTCTTATGTCATGTGTGTTAGATACTAAGCAATGCATTTTATTAGGTGGCTCACTTTGTGCCTTACTTGAGGGAGCCTTGCCTCCCGCCGGAGGCATGATCCCCTCCAAGCGAACTGATGGACGCGGACTGCTGAATAAAAGCCCTCTCCTTCCCGTCCAGGACACATATTCGTCCTAGCTGCTAGTCGAGTTGCACTTATCAGACGTTGCATCGTCTGATCATAGCTTAGTTCATTTTAAGAGATTATTCACTTATTTATATTTTATACTCTTTGATTAAAATTATATCTTTTTGACGATTCTAAATATTTTGTCAAACCAGTCGGTAGGATTTTCGCGAAGTGTTAAATTCAGTGGTACCTGTTTTGAATGCAGCACTGGTAGAGAACTGCCTAAGTCGCGAAACGATCCAGATAATAGTTCTAGTTCTAATAATAGAAATCCTTATATAACTTTTGACAGTTCAGTTTTTACATTCGGTCAGTGCGGACGCATCAATTTGAGAGTAAGCCGAGTCAATATCAGTCTCAAATTGAAATAATATTTATCTACCGTAAAACTACATATAATTTAAAAAAAAGGTGAGTTCTAGTGTTTGTTTACTTTTTGTTTGAGTGTTTTAAATGCAAGTGTCCGATAACCGTCGATGCCGATTCGCTTGCTTGTAAAGATTGCAGTGTGATACTTCATATCAAGTGCATCAAAGGAAGAGCGAACGCCCTGAGAAGGAAGCGAGACGATTGGAAGTGCGAGAATTGCGTGGACGCCGCGGGCCCCGGCAGAATAGCGGGTAGCTCGCACCGCGACTCGGCCGGCAGCTCGGCCGAGGAGGCGGAGAGGCGGATTGCTGCAACTCGAAAATACGAGGATATCCTACGCACTCTGAAGGAGTCTCAACTCGCACTCGAAGATTCGCAGCAGCCGATTAAAAACCTCACAGAGGCAAAGGCCGAACAGGGTCATCAAATAGCCAGCCTTTCCGAAAGGATTAATTATCTGGAACAACAAGCTCGCTCTAAAAATATCGAGATATCCGGCGTTGAAACGGAAAACGATGAAGATATTAAAAATATTGTTTTGATAATCGCAAAAAGAAAATATTTATCGAGTAAATAATAAAGTAAATAAATCTCGCCCCCCGCCAATTGTAGTCCAGTTCAAATCTCATTCTTCTAGAATTGTTTGGCTGGAAAACCGCACGAAAGTGGTGACAAACGACGATATTTTGCGCAATAAAAATTCAGCAAAAATGTATTTTAACGAACATCGAACGACTTTAATGAAACAACTTCTGTGGAAAACAAAAAACGCCGCTAAGGACTTTCGATATATTTGGATCAAGAGAGGGTTACTTTTTGTGAAAAAGAGTGATCAATTAACAGCAATAAATGAACATTTTTAATCATGATAATATAAGTGATAGTATAATAAATACTTCTCATCAAAATCTAGAACATTGGTTTAAGCAAATTAAATATGGTATGCCAGGTTTCCATCTTATCTCCACATACGATCACTAAAAAAATATTTCGATATTGGAAGCGCAGCCCGCGAGCACAAGGGCCGTTTCATAATCCATCAGAAATAAACAGTTATGTGGATTAAAATCATTCGGTCAATGGATATGCACAAGTGATTTATTTTTCATGTACTCTTTTTCTTTGTGTTAATGTTTCTTTAATTTTGTTTTTAGTGTCTTTTTTATATAATTAAAAAAGTGTATGTAAATTTAGTACGTGTATAGTTTCTAAGACTTGTCATCAAATTGAGTTTCTGGTAGCCAAAACCATGTTTTTGCCAGAACAGAAAATATAAGTAAGTGAGCAATCTCTTAAAATGAACTAAGCTATGATCAGACGATGCAACGTCTGATAGGTGTGACTCGACTAGCAGCTAGGACGAATATGTGTCCTGGACGGGAAGGAGAGGGCTTTTATTCAGCAGTCCGCGTCCATCAGTTCGCTTGGAGGGGATCATCCCTCCGGCGGGAGGCAAGGCTCCCTCAAGTAAGGCACAAAGTGAGCCACCTAATAAAATGCATTGCTTAGTATCTAACACACATGACATAAGAAGCATATGTAACTAAAATAGGATGAGTTGTCGATAATACAGGTTAGGCCATATTGCAACAAAAGACATATATATGAATCTCACTCTCCATACAAGTCTTTGGTTTCTTTGCTGCAACGGAGCATATTGAATGCCTCAGACACTTTTATTCGATGAGAATGACTTTGTCTTATAAATATTATTATAGAATGTCCTTGTTTTAATTATTAACTTTAGCAAATTTGATGCTTATTGTAGCAGTCTTATTCAATCTTGAGTGTTGACACTTTACGAAAATTATTTTTGCATTAGGATAACGTCTTTTGGTAATCCAGTTCGTGCAAGTAGCGTAGAAAAGCTTATAACAAACGAATTACACTTTTGCCGAAACGCTCTCAAAATACGTATCGCCCTTTTGAAATCGCTTCGGGCTGTATGAAATGTCAGTGGAAACCGCAGAAATTGCTCTTCAGAAAAACTAAATGTTTTTTCTCTTAGCGACCAACCAACCAACACTATTGTACTACTCGAGGTATTGCAGTGACAGAATTTTAAGATGACTCGAATGCGCTGTTGAGTTCATCCCACAGGGGATTACAGATGCCAACTACAAAAGACGGTGCGATTTGGCTAAGTACGTGGCGGAAATCAACTGGAATTGTAATATAGAAAACGCGGTTTACCTACTTGAATATCCTGTAGGGTTCGGCCCACTGCCTGCCCCAACTGCTCTGGTGATTAAAGTACATTGGGTGCGATAAAGTGCGATTGGGCCACGCACTTGGCAGAAATCAATTGGCAATTGTAATCAGCAGGCAGGTAGCAGGCCTTCTTTACGGATTCGATGCTTATGATGATATAATTATGGAAAAGTGAATATAAGCCGCACGACGCTGAGGTATTAAAAAGTTAATAGATATCCGAAACTTATGCTTTTCACATTTTATATCTAAGTACTATTTTATTTTCGAATGTTACTTACTAACTAGGTATTGTAAATCATAAAATAAAAAAAACAGTTTTTGGTTACAGCCATGTTAAAATATTTTATAATTTGAATAAATTAAGTTTGTACAATAATTAAAGTTACGAATATGCGAAACAAACAAACAAAAAAACAAAATCTACAAACCGCAACGTTAAATGACGCGCAAATCGGGAAAGTGTAACACCGTAAGGAATGAAAAATCAATTGATGATTATTGGTAAGATCGAAACGTTGCCGTATAACCGATGGCTTTACCATGTTAACATGCAAACAAATAAATTATAGCTGTTTACGTTATAAAATTACGAATTTGTATATTTTTTACGTAGTTTTATAACTATGAACGTGCCTTCCGATTTACAAACATTACTCTTCAAACAAAATCTAAGTATCTATCTATCTGTAAAAGTACGCTTCACCGACCTTCACTAATTTTAGGCTCGTGTTCTCGATTACTTCGGAATTTAGGGATGTTTCGCACTCGATACCATTCATTCGATACCTAAACCCTCACTGCTAATCCTAAACTAATGAAATCGCGACCCAAGACTACACGCGTCAGTTGCGCACAATTAATTGGCAAGCGATGCGTTTGTATAGTGTTTCTTAGGCAAAAACGTTATTTTCACGACTATTTGAGCAGTGCTGATTTTAGATTATCTGGCAAGCTTGTAATTTAGACAATATGTATTTGTAATTTAGACAATTAAGACAATGACAAGACAATTTAGACAATGTAATTTAGACAATATAAAAAAAAATTACAAATTATGACATGAAAATTATGAAAAATTGATTAATAATCTTTTTTACTAACTTTAGTACATTTCAGCTATGAAATAATATTGTAAACTGTGCACATTACCATATAATATTTACGTTTGCATAATAATAAAATTGATTATGACTTCTTGCGCACAAGGAGTAGGAGGTACGACGGCCATACAATGTTTTCTCTGTGGTCGGAAAATAGAGTCAGGTTTGGTCGGCAATAGGTTCATTTTAGCAGTCTGTGGTCGTTGATTCGGACATTTTGCGATAAGAGGAAGGGAGATATAAAATGTTTAATGAGTATAATTTTACAAGTGCACAAGTTTATTCTTAAATTTGAAATAAATCAGTTATGTTAGTTTATAAAAAAAATAATGTTTTGTGATTGCTACTCTATAAAGCGTATTTAAAAGGATTCTTTGTATCAAAGTCTTAAGGGATCGGTGAAGCGTATTTCTATAGGGTGATGATTTTAGAGGCGTGGTTTTCAAGAAGATATAAAACGCATATAATTTGATGTTATGGCTAAGAATTTAGTTTTATTATAAAGATAAGGGTTTGCCATTAGGTTTTAAAAATGATTTCGGGTAAGTGGCCGCCGCGGCTGACTCGAACAAATTCCAGCCGAGAGGCCCAATTTTCAACCACTTTTTGCAGCAAGTTGGGCCGTATGTCAGCAATAACGCGCCGAATATTCTCTTCCAAGGCGTTAATCGTGTCCGGCTTATCTGCGTAGACAAGCGACTTCACATAACCCCACAAAAAATAGTCCAGCGGTGTTAAATCGCACGATCTTGGAGGCCACGCCACAGGCCCACGACGCGATTTTTACTTTACTTTAGAGTGATTTTTTCGAAATTTGCACTATTTGCAAACGTTGTTCAGGAGTAAGTCTATTCATTATGAAATGGCAAACCAAACTGAGCATAAATCAAGTGACAACTGTCAAAAACACCAACTACGAAAAAAGTAGTGTCAGATTGAAAACCACGCCTCTAAAAAAAAAAACTATACTTTGTTATTAAATCAGGAGTGGAGGGCCGTCTTGGCTCAGAAGCTTGAAGTTGTTGATAAAAAAGCTCATACAAAAATACGTTTTATATCCGGAAACTGTTTTCGTTTTTAGATAATCGATTTTATTATTATAAGTAATTATTAACCAAAATATTAGTAACAAGCATTCGAAAGGTAATTTATTTATCCATAAATTGTGGCATCTTTGCGAGTCGTATGTAGGGTATGTAAGCTAGGTAGGAAAATACTATTAGTTGCTTTGCTGCCTTATGATTAGATAAAAGTAATGAATAATATTTTTTCAAAATTTCGTTTTGAAGTAAAAATGTCGAAGCTACTTAATCTGAAATATTTTCCGAAATTTTCCTCCAATTATTGCAGTTGACGAATTTTCGACAACTCGTTCATTCTCGGCCGCTAGGTACTCCTTTATTATTAACATTCCTAATTTTAGTATCAGCAATTCAGGAATGTTCACAAGAAGATATTAAATTGTTTTCACAAAAAACAAGAAACGAACAGAAAAAATACGAGTGAATCTTAATGTTCTATTTGAAATGAATTAACATTAACATTAACATTAACGCTAGAACTAACTAGCGCAGGTTAGATGAAATAGAGAGTAATCAGTTATAATTATTCCGATGCCTTAATATAAATAAACTGACAGCTAGCAAGAAAGCATATTATTTCTAGTATTAAAACATTTATTGCCTATGACATAGATATCGTTTTTAAATAATATGCATAATCCAATAAAAGTTAGACACATAAAACACAAGCTAAATCGATTTGATCATGCATACTTAATACTTATTTACATAATATCATGGAATGGTTGGTATTTTTGGAACTAATAACGCATTTCAATATTTTTTGAAAATAATAAATGATATCTGAATCAGTAGTTGGTACCTAAATCAACTTTTTGGGCGCGCTTTTGCGAAACATTACAGTTATTTTACAGTAATGTTACAGTAGTTAAATTACAATTATTATGTGTACCTATACGTTTTTTGGTAAAAGTATTTTTAAATATGAAACATGAACCCAACCCTTACGATACCTTATATTTTTTAATAGCTTTACAATTATTCTGAATATATTTATATATAAGTTACAGAATGAAGTCTTTTATTATTATGGATTTTACATACATATCTTACCCTTGGACTATGGAATAGTTATACGAATAACTTTCATCTTATTATTATAACATATCAATTCACAAGTATCTACTAAATTATTGTGATTTTTCTATAAATAACTTTTAACCCTACCGTAATGGTCATTTAATGGAATATGCCAATATATCTTGCGGATTGGTATGTCCCGATTGGAAAGGTTGGGTCATTATTAAAGTGTTTTTATAAATATGTAGGTTTAAACATCAAAGGTAGATCTATTATTTGTAATGTAGTTAAATTTGAAATCTTTCTTTGCAAGATACGCGTCTTGTTTACAAATCAAACGAGCTATTTAATCAACCTATTTTTTTAGCACACACGACATCATTAAGCTATGTGCACATTAAATCGTATTTATTCGTTGACGTATCTTTTGTTATAAAGAAATAAAAACCCAAAAAATCATATTCTTTTAAAGATTAGTCATACACGACAGATTGAAGGTTTAATATTTTAATATTTATAATCTGCTGTAGATATATTTTTAAGTATTCTAAAAATAATATTTTGCAACGCATAAGTAGATGTTATGATTAATGAACATAGCATAAAAATAATAACGTTTCCAGCGCTATACCGATGTTCGAAATAAGCAAGAAAGTCGCTTAGACGAAGTTGTTGCGGGGTATCAGTGTCGCGCGCGAAGCCACTCATCATAATTCATAGGAGTCGCGGCATGGAACCCTCTGGGGGCTCGTATAGGAGTACATGTTGTACCCTGGAATGATGTGAACACGCACGTCCCCCAGGGGCCGGGGGCCGTCGCCCCCGCGGTGGCGCCGCGAGAAAGAAACGGTCGTCTTGCAACAGCAGTAGTGGAAGAGGTTCACGTAGGCGTTTCGGAAATGTCTGTTGGTAGCGCAGTAGACGAAATTATTCACGCAAGACTTGCTGAGCGCAAACCAGGCCAAGTTGTAGAAGAGTCTGTCGGGAACATTCCTTACGGATCCGACGGACAGTATGACGCCAAAAGGCAACCAGAATATAACGAACGTTATGAAACTGTAGAAGTTAGAAATCATGAGAGCGTAATCCCAATTGAACGTTACAGGCGGTTTGAAGTTGGGTCTTTTGCGCATCAGCCGAACCCGAAACATGACCTTAAAGTAGCAAAAGAAGGTCACGAGGAGAGGTAGGAACACGAATACCACGCCGACCGTGGCCTGGTAAGGGATGAGGCCCTCGTACTTCCTCGTGCAATAATCGAAGCTGATCTCGTAGACAAATTGCAGTCCTGAAATGATGCTGCTGACGCACCAAACGACGATGATTAAAATCGTAGTCTTTCTTGGTGTTATTATCGAGTAGCAATCTGATGAACCACAAAGGCGAAAGTAATTTTCCGCCGATGTTATCTGAAAATTAAAAAAACACAATTAATATGTCACAAGAATTACAAATTGAACGAGTCATGTTTTTACTAACAACTAATACGGCATCGTTAACAACTGAAACGAGCAGCTAGTGACTAGCAAAATATCTCTATATCAATATATCTCTCGTACCTATGTAGGTTACCTATATTAATATTCATAGGTAGGTAGGTATATCAATACTATTATACATAATTAATGGTAGGGTTGCAATAGACTCAAGGTAAAACACGGACTCTATACGTACAGGGGGGGGGGGGTTCTCCTCGGATTTTTTTTAAAGCCTATCCTTGTAATGGTGCAATTTTAAGCCACTTTTAAAAAAAATAAATTGTAAAAACCTGTATAAATTCTATACAATAATTTGAAAAATCAATAACTCTTAGCACAAAAAGTAGGTTTGGTAAATCAGTATTAACACTTTCGAAACTTAGAGATATAACATAAAGATCGTGAAATTGTATTCCTGAACTGAGAGCGCGCCACCGGCTGGCCGAGCATATTTTCGAAGCGACTGGGGGATAGTACATGTGGGGATGTGTACAGTGACAGCTTACTGTAAGTAAAGTGTAGGTGACTTACACGGTACAAGACTGTACATAACATTTTCAAATTAAGTATATTTTCTCTTTTTCCATTGTTACGGGCGCGGCTTGTAAAATACAAATCGTCCGTACAAAATACAGACGTATGGCAAACCTAATTAATTAATGGGCGGCCCATTAATTAGGCACGTTTGTTTAATCCGTCAATTACTAATTTTGTTCATGAATTATATTAACTCTTACAATAACATCATTGTTCCAAATATTTGTGCCTTTACCTAATGGATTTGGGGGATACAGGTTAACATTCAAATACACGAATAAAACGAAACTATCTACAAAACTGCATTAAAAAATAAAATTACATATATTTTTATCCATTTATCATTTAGAGATCGTGGTATTTTAGTAGGTAGGGCGGGGCGTCCGACTATTAGCCCAGTGGTCGCTGGTTCAAATTTGAACATAGTACAATTTTTAAACATTCATTACCAGAAATAACAAATATTTTTATCAGTGTAAATATGCAAAAACTAAATTTTTTATGTATGTTCTTTTTTTATGTAACCAGTTCTAGGTACCTTTCAATTCAAATGTTAAACAGTAGATTCATGTGATTGGCCAAATTAAAAACTATGTATTTACTGTTTTGTAAATTAGGTTACCCTGTATGTTTCCCTAAAATATAGTAAATAAATAAATCATCTCCCCTGATTCTAATACAAGAAAATTTAGCCCAAAATGATTGAATATGACCTACATAATAGTATTTTTTAACAATACTTCGTGTTATCCATTTGACTCTGTACGGTCGCCCTCAAGCTTAAAATTGTCCCACGCCGATTACAGTCGGAATTATTTGTGAGCTGGTATTTTCTTGCGAATTATTTTCCAGGCGAAATATTTTTGAGCCGGAGCTACGACGAATCATTTTTCATCGACTTTTTACAGCAACTGCCCAGGTTCAGGTTGTGCAACAAACCGCCGACACGAGGCACCAAGCAAATGACACCATTATGTAGGTATATTACAAATCGACACCGGAATACTAGAAAACATATCTTTTTGTGTTTGTAGAACAGCATTGTTGAATCAATCAATTGTATTACATACATATTCACCAAACCTTCCACTTTAAAATGATATGCATTGCTTGTTGTTATCCGTAAAATAAAATGTTGAGCAGAAAAAATATCAACGAAGAAAATTCTGACAACAAAAACTAACATTTCCAAACTAATGACAAATGAGAAACCAATATGGCGACGTCGTATCGAGGGTCAAAGTTAAATTACGATTAAAATCTCGTTTCTACGAACAATGGTCACAATCGACACCTGTCACCCTTACTCTCTTCATATGCCTCATATTTTTCTTATTTTACACCTCAAGTTTACGGACATTAAGGCTCTCCTTAATGTCCGTAAACTTGAGGTGTAAAACTGGTGAGGTGAGGAAGCAAACTTTTTTTAGTATCTACATTTTTGTTAAAAACTATAAAATAAAACCAATGATTAAAAATTATATTTCTTCAGAGTTTTTCCATCCATATGACCTATGATGGGATATAGAATGACCTATGCCTGCATCGTTGAAGATACAGACCTGGGATAGAGGGACACACATAGATAGATAACGAAGTTTTATCATAAGAATTTCTGTTTTGGACCATGAACTCTAAAAATATGCGAATATGCCCACTTCCAAATACATTGCTACATATCTCCGCAAAATAAATGATAACTTTTAATAGTCAGTAAGTTTAATAGAGTTTTCTTTAATAGAATTTTCAAAATATTTCACTTTCATTTAAAAGCCAATTAGACTACTAAAATGTTGGTGTCTAAATTATAAAGATAAACGCATAAACGCATTAGTACCTACTCTGCTGAGCTTAATGTAACATTGGAAAATAAATAGTCTTTTTACTAACAAACAGAAATGATCTACTCTGTTTTAAAATGCACTTACGAGTATGTGTAACTGGTTCCTGCTTTAAATTACCTGAGAACCTGACAGAATTCTTAACTTATTTTTATTGTAATCCAAAAATATAATAAACGGCGTTGCTGACGGTATTAAAAAAAAACCAAACCAAACTAAGTTCAATGATTAAAAACGACCGAAAAATTATGATTGAAAAAAATATACATATAACTTCATTGACATTTTGTAACTATTGTTTTAATGTCTTTTTTAATTTAAACGCTACTTAGGTACCTATATTGTATATTTCACGGCCTACAAATATTATAAAAATAGTATAACCTAGGTTAGGTTAGATTAGGTTAGGTTAGGTTAGGTTAGGTTAGGTTAGGTAATAATAGAAAAGAAAATATGTATTTTATTTACGTAAGTACTTACAGCCAAAGAAAATATCGTGACGAGAAAGCAAAGGACTGCAAAGAACCACTGGCCCTTGCAGACGTTTAGCAGGTCACCCTGGCCAGCCAGGAGTACAATGGCAGACGCAGGGATGACTAATCCGGTCACCAGAAGGTCAGCCAGCGCCACGTTCACCACTATTGAATTCGCTGAAATACAAATGACGAGCAATTATTTATTGATGTGTAAACATTTTTACGTGGACGCCGTCCGGAATGAAGTGAATTTCGGTTCGTCATTATCTGGGAGTAACGGTCTAACGTATGAGTAGATCGATAGCATCGTGCAAAGTGTATCAAATCGAATAAGCGCCCGGCTGGCATTACGGATTTAAAATAGAGTTTGCTCTTTATGAACGGAATACACGACGAACCAGCCAGTCTGTCTAAGGAAACACAGAATTAAGTAACATCAGAATAAAATAAAAATTACAGTCAAACGATTATGATTAGAATTCTTAACCGTGAGACCCTGTAATGTCAGATATAGAAACAACTGTCTAAATGAATCGAAATTAATATTTATCGTATGGCTTCGCCTTAAAATAGTCGTTTATTTACTACCTACTTTATATTATTATTTTTTCTTGAAAAAATTGTGGGCTTGCGCCGCTTGTCATATGTTTTGATTAATAAGTAAACCATATAAAAATTTATATAATTGTTGCTCGGAGTACCGATAGATTTAAAAATCAGACTAATGTTAAAGATTTTAATTTACAAATGATAAAATTTTAATGTTTGATACTATATTTAATTTGAATTTAAAATCAAAACAACTGTTATTTCATACTTTTAAGTTTTCACTCCTATCGGCAGTCCTCTTTTTTTGTATTGACCTGTATACTCTAATTATTATTATTGTTAAATTTGACATAAAATTTATGTTGAACGGAAAACTATTTTTTTTTAATTTTCCGAACTTTGATTAGGCCTAATTGAACTACTCTGAGAAAGAAAAATTCTCTATCATATTATAGAGAATTTCGAAAAAAAAAATTAGAAATCTATTTTTAATATGTAACCTTATAACACTATAATGTAATTGTGGCCAATAAATAAATAAATATTATCTAAAAGGAATGAGTAATCGCATCTAGATACCTGTTTTCTTGAGGAAATCTTCGATCATAACCGCGCTGATCATGAAGACATTGCCAACGCAACCGATGACTGCCAGGCAGACCAGCAGCACGAGCCGGCCGAGACGAGGCCACTCGGCGCTCAGTGTCACGGGGGAGACCTCGCCGCCCGTGGCAGCCACGGCGACGGCCACCGCCCACGAAGCGTTCGCCGCCTCGCCGCCCTCGCCGCCATCGCACGCGCCGCCGCCCTCCATCGCGCCGAGCCGCTTCTGTAATCAAAACCTAAAATAGATTAGAAACCAATCTGCTTCTTTACTTATATCACTACTCAACTCTACAAGATGACATTTCTAGAAAACAAGTGAGTTCTATCCAGGAGGTAACCTGCGTCAGATACATCGCAATAGCGTAGATTCTTCACTATGACACAATAAACATACTTATTTAATTATTTCCCTAAATGAACGACCATTTTCAGGAAATACATAGATAAATAAATAATAATCTTAAAAATCTATTCGATTATGTTAATAACATAGACGAATTTGGTCACCAATTAAGCGAATTATATGATAGTTAGGGAGGATACGTGTACGATACAGGCACTAGTTCCTGGGGAAGGACCTTAACTCAAGGTTTTTTTCTCTTTAAAACCCGAATAGGTTCGGCAAGGTTTTAGAAGTAAAAACTACTAATCAAAAGCAAGATATCCTGGTTACTACCTCTCTATTTCGGTATGAAGCGAAATTTTCGATACTCAAAATGGTCTGACAGCCGACGGCTATCTGGTAACATTTTAACAACATAGACCAGTACCATAGTATTATGAAGGTAGTAGTATCGGTAGTGCGTGATCCATTTGTCTTGCATGGAAAGTGCACTGTCTTGAACGAGTGATGGAAATAAAATGTAGTTCGGCATGTTTTTTAAACATCAGTCTATTGTGATGTGGATCAAGTCAGAAAAGGAGAGATATAGTTAAAGATAACCTCAAAGGGACTGAAGACAGAACAAACAAACCTAGACTACACGCGCCTGTCTATGGTGTCAACTTGTTTTGGGTTGCTTCATTTCCTATCTCTACCTTTGCCTACGACAATTTTAGCCCATTAGATGTGCATTTTTGGATGGCGATAGATACGATTGTACAAAAGCATAAATTTTATTTCTGTATTAAATCAATTTTTGGTATCTACATATATAATTGATAATTTATATATTAATACGTGAAGGGAAAACTTTATACCCCTTTTTAAGCACATCGCGCGCACGGAGTAGTGTCCGATTCGACATGGTTAAAGTTTATATAGAGGAGAAGTGCAGAAACCTAAGATTATCTATAATATGTGTCACAAATAATTTAAATTAATTAAAAAAAAACTTTCATCCAACCGACAGAACTGTGAATTTTGCGTGATTTCAAAAGTTCCTATTTCAATAGTCTGTGAGTGTCAATCTAGTAATATTAGTCAAGGCAAAAAATTGAGTACATTTTATTATTTAAATCAAAACCTTTCTAACTGTATTTTCAGAATTTAATTTTACATTTTTGAATTTCAGTAATTTCATTTTTTTACTTTCTTAAATCCATTATGCCTTCCTCCACATAGAACTGACGGTTTGGAGTGAGACACAAACAAGAAGGAATATATTATTACATTCCCTTGAAAGTCGAAATGATAAAGAGTAATAGCTATTTTAAATAGTTGTACATTGTAGTACAAAATGATGAAATTGTTTTAAGGGATACATTTATATGTGCACTGAATATCTATCCAAGAAATTTGAATACTTTTGATTGTGGATTAATGCATTTACAATGCAGATTTTGCAATGCGAAACATTTCGAAACTGAGGTCACTTTAGGTGAAAGGCTGCAGTCTCTTGACTTAATAAGGTTAAAGCAATGTTACCGGACTTAAGTCAATATGAATACTTTAATGATTGTATTATATTTTTATTTAATTTTATTCACATGGACTTACTTCGCATGAACCTTTAATAAAAAGAAAGTAAAACATTATATATATAACAATCATAAATATAATTCAGCATTTGCTTAGAAGCTAAAATTTCGGATACAGTTACTTGCGGAGTATATCATTTTAAAATACATGATGTTTTTTTTATCACAGATCAGATCTAATAACTATTGGATATAGTCACTTACAATCTTATGCGTAATAGGCATATTTTTATAATGTTGGCAGCTGTCAATTAAAGATTAAAAACTCTAAATTAACAAAATCTATGAAAAAAACATATTAAAAGTTATTTTAATATGACCTGTGATAAAAAAATAACCCCAATAACCGGACGGTCGGTCGGTTTAATTATTACCTAAATAACTTTAGGTATTACGATGTCTTTGCTGGATCTATTTACATTGTATTTGTGTATATTGAATTGAATTTAGAAATTTAAAAAAATTAGTAATGTAAAAAAGATCTAAAATTATACTTATATTCCTGAATTAATCATTCTTGTTAATGTGCGAAATCTCTTTTGAATTGGAATGCATTAATCCTTTCGTGCGGTCATTCATTGCATTGAAAGAACATTGTCAGAGAGTTGAAAATCAAAATAAAGAGATTTGTATGCTCATTAAAGTAAATTGTGATTCAAAATGTCAAACTGTGATTCATTAGTTCAACCTGATGTAGCTGCAATATTAATAGGCCACCTTTTCAACGAAATATTATTTCTTTTACCATTTAAATTATCTCTGTTTCGATTTTTTTTAGCGTATCCAATGCATTTCCAAATGGTGATACTGGATGGCATATCAATATTTCTCATAATTTACCAACTAAATCTAATTTAAGAGCCCCCAGAAACAAATTAACCATACTTTAGTATCGACTTGCAATTAGAGAAGGTTTCAGAATGTTACACCAATCACAAAAAATATTTTGCAGTTGATAGTTGATACGTATGTAATTAAGTCATTACTTATATTGTGTCAAATTTGTATTAGGTAACCACAAAAAATAAATTTATAATGTTGCACTGAACATTCATTGGCATGTTTCTATTTGTAGTCATAGATGAGTTAATAGTAATTCTAACTGGTAAGTAATAAAAAACACGTCAAAATATCCGTGGTCATAATTTTTGAAATTCGATTATGATGTTTGACCGCTGTATCGAAGTCAAAGTTTCATGTATTAATTAGTATCAGAAAATAGTTAGCTTTAATTTTAAATGTCTACATTATCTTCCATTCATCTTTAGATATTATTTTAACGACTATAGTGGTTTTTCAAGAGCATAAAAATTCAACACTTTCCCATTTGTACTTTTCGTAAAATCTGTTTTTTTAAAATTCCTACTTTAAGGAAAATTAAAAAAAATAAAACTAAATCCTACGGGGTTACCGACTGGGGTGAGTTATACAAATTAATTTCTATAAATAAAACTGTTTTTGATTTATTCTATTTTTTATTAGATTGAAGTGCAAATTTTATAAAACATGATTTCTTATTGTTTGTTTAAATATTTCCTTAACAAAAACATCTATTATGGTTTCGGAATCGAGTTATGCACTCAGTATACTCAGGTTTTATTTAGCTTAGAATCTCGATCCAAGTCAAATCTATAATCAATTTTTGATTCCCCTTTACTGTGCCTTTTATTTTGAAATTGTGCGATCAAACAGACCTAGTTCTAATGTATATATCCAAATTCTAAAAAAATTGAGATTATCTCCCTTTCACTTTTTCCTTCACCTTGAACACAAACAGTTTGCAAATTTCCAGGAAGTCCTAGAAAAATAGTGTTTGTTGATTGGCAAGTTTAAATTTGTGAAATACCTACGGCATTTACCGCCGCAGGTATTTTTGCATAGTCAGAAACCCAAACAAAATGAAAAATAATGAAGTGAATAAAATCTTTGAAAGGGTATTGATCAGAATCCAAAATTGACCCCACAGGGGTAGTCTAACTCAAAAAAGATATAGATATTTTTTTGGTTACACACAGCTTTATTGGTCCCCCACGATTTTATTTTTAAGTGCGGATGACCGATAACGCTAGTTTAGCTGGGCACGTTGTTTATTTGTTAATTTAAAGTGCATTGTTAATACCGCGTTAACAGTTTTTTTTTAATTTTACTTGTTGGGTTTCATTAAAATTCATCAAAACCCAATATCTCATTTATTTCCGCTTGACCTCCTAGAAACTGCCTTGGGTCTTGACCTTCACACCAGCTCGTGAACATTTTTATATAGGCCAGTTCTTTTTCGGTTAATGTATGTTTTCTACTCTTTACCGGTTTACTTGAGTGTCTCCTAAATCTTCCAAAAGATGCTCTACGAAATTTAAGCGGCGGGCCGAAAGTTTGTCTTAAATTTTCTTTACAATGTTCTAACCTTGATATTTCCAGATTGGCTTTTACAGCTGTATTATATGATTTAATTTCTAGAGAGTAAACTTCTTTTTCGACCACTTTTAAAATGCAAATTTCAATTTTATCGAGAACCCTTAAGTACTTTTCTCGTACTATTTCCATTTCTCTAAGAAGTTCTATGGCCGAGCGTTTAGTCTCGTTTTTCCCTACAGTTAACTGATATAGCCATTCGATATTCGTCATTATACTCAAATTAAATTTGGAAGCAAACAAAGGCATTGTCTTTTTAAGAGTTCTGATATATATTCCTCTGACGTCATCAGCCTGACTCTCTAAGAATTCCGTCAAGTGCAAGAACCATTTGATTGTGTCTTCCTTTTCCTCTAATTGATTTGCGAGGGCAATTTTGATAGATGTCAAATCCTCCTGCGTTCGCTGTATTTCTTCGGCCGTAATGCTTTCATGTTCTAAACAAATACACGCTAATTGAGCCATTAAAGTAAAAATCACTAAGATTTGATGAGGCTTATCAAAAAACAGAGTGGGCGTTTCGTTTTGAAGGTTTTGAGAAAAAGTGATAATCTCGGCGATGCTAAGTGATTCATCCACATTAACTTCGACATCTTTGAATTTAACATCAATGTATGGATATTTCTCTTCATCGCTCCGTTCCAATTGTTTCTCAAAAACAGCACCTTCAAGTAATTCCTTGTTTCTGGACCGCTTTTGCTTTCCCAGTCTTCTAATTTTAGGGTTGGGTGTTATTTGGTATAGGAAATGTTGATAAGTTTTCATACGTGCTATTTTGAAATATAAATCCTTCATATTTCGTGATACAAGACCCTCTTTCTTAGTATAACTTTGAAGTTCTAAGTCAGTCAGTACAAGTTGTTCCAGTAATAGTTGTCCTTCATTTAACAATTGAATAGATTTATTATGGTCGTTTTGGAGAAACTGCTCATAACTAGCATGAATTTCATCCAAATTCATAAGATGTGTCTCATACTTTTCAACCTCACGGATATATTGCGAGTCTATATTTACTATAATGTCTTTGCTTAAAGCAATTTTCTGAAGAACAAGAGATAAATTTCTCATATGAGCCATATATAGTTTTCTATCACAGACGTCCCTGATAGGTCTCCCTTCTATGCAAGAAAAGAAATGAGGATCTAATTGAGTGATTTCTAATATGTCAAAATCATCAAATGGTGGTACATTTGAAATGTTGAGATGATAGTCTTTCTTTTCTGGTTTTTTCTTCCCCCCCGAAATAGTTTTGGCGACAAGTTCATCTGCTGCTTTAGACGCAAGCTTATGGGCTATGGCGGGAAGTTTGTAAGGACACATTTTATAAACAGCTTTTCTTATGTCGAATAGTTTTTCTGGGCCCGATTTTCCAGAGAACATTTTCTTCCGCTTACTTTCATGCAAAGGCGGCAATACGATATTCACTCTTTTATTCAATTTCAATTCTTGCGAGGGAAATATTACGACTTCATCAAATATATGTCGGGGTAATTCTGTTAGTATATTTTTCTCCATTTTGTATAATACTCATGCAATGCTTATTAGGATTGCAATAGTATGAATGCTTATAAGTGCAAATGAAATTCGAAGTTCTATTAATTTAATTGTTATTGTATTATTGTTTTAAAATATTAGTTTGTCCTCCATCGGTCAAAAAAGATTTCTTAGATTTACATAGCTCATCGTGTTTAATTTTTAGATTCCCATTGTATGCGTATATCGAACCTTATTTTGAAAAGACGCAGAGGCTAGTTCCTGAAAAAAAACGTAAATGTCATTAAAATGATATTTAAATCTACTAATTTAACAAACCTACATTAGTTGCCTTCAACATTTAAGGACATACCCGTGCGCCGATTGATTTCAAATTTCCTAAACTGTGTCTAATCAGCTGATTAAATAGTAATTAAAAAAAAAGGTCTTTAGCTAGTCGGGTTCGCGCAATTAAAGTTCGGCAACAGATTTTTTTAAACAAACAGCTTAGTGACTGATTTTAAGTAATTAAATGAATCACTGAATGTTATAGGGCAAAATAAAGCTCGCTGCGCAATTTTTATAGAGCGTCGTATGCTGTGGATCGTGTTAAAAATATAAACATTGCCGTCACATACTTTATTTTAAGCCTTTGTCAAATCTAGGTACTACAGTTTTATAGTAAATTAATTTTGTGTATCTCTTATGATTTAGTAGCGTAACACAAAAAGCGGCAATGTCGACTTATATTTTATTTTTTTAAGCAATCTGACAGCACGATTTGTTCACTTTGATTCTATGTAATCTGCCTTTAAAATAAATCACATTCACGCAGAGGGAAAAGAAATTAGTGCATTAGTGCAGAGGGAAAAGAAATTTTATGTATAAATATGTATCTCACTAGTGATGAAATGACAAAAACTTGCAAAAAATAATACATAAAGATAAACATTAGCCTACGTTTTAAAAGATAAGTAGATCTTAGATTGAGTGTTTTTTGATTAAAACAACGGTTTTATCATTTCTCCAATTTTGATTACGAAATCTGTAACTGTAACTGATAGGAATAGAATACTGTATGACCACGCATGCGAGTGAGTTTTGTGAAAGGCCAATTTTGTGAAATGACATCCTCGTCCTCTGCATTTATTATTATCCTCGCGCAGTGTTAGGGAGGAAGGAATTTATACCGATATTCTTTAATTTTATTGTTATGATATTGACATAAAAAAGGATTAATATCTCATTGAGCTAACCGGGTAACACAGTTGGCATCCAAAAATTGCCTCAATTTAAGCTGGCAGATTTACGCCCGTATGCTGAGACGGCCCTTGACATTTTTTTAAGGAGGGTCTGGCCTTACATTAAAAATCTAAAAACTTCTTTTATATATAAAATACCAATTATATATATATATGTAGAAACTAAAGTAAAACTTCTATGAACAGAGAAATAAAAGAAAAAACCGCCCGAAGCACTTAAATGACGTAAAATCAATATATTAAAAGCATTATTAGGTAATGTATGTAGTCACAACTTTTTTCATAAAGGCAGTTATTAATGCTCCACAAAAAAAATCAGGTATCATACATAAAAATATTTATAATAATAATATTATCATAAAAATATTTTTAAAACACCTATTTAATTTTGAGACACTTCTTTTTGTCTCCTTCGTTTTCCCCCATCCCCCCCCCATGTAAAGTAACTGCCAGCTACCGTAACCACACACGCCTTGTACGATTTAGGATTGAGTTATGAATTGATACTCTCCATAGGTGGACTACTTCATGGATTACTTTCTTCTTCTTCAATTACTCTCAGAATGGCATCTATAGAAGCCGTATGCCAGTACATATATTGTTACAACTATTTTTAATATTTCTAACGATAGTTGTTGATAATTTCTTTTTCAAATATGCGATCCAAAAACGAAAATGTTTCAAGGCAGTTGACGAGAGACTTTTATATCAACAAAATACTAAACCAAAATGTAAATGTAATCGCGTACATTTGTATGCATCATTTGAACTCGCCCCTTTTCGTATATTTTTCTTGTATTAGCCCCCTAGGAACCCATATTAAAATAACAGTGACTTTTCCGAAACTCTTGTATTAACGATAAACCCAGAATTATTATCTCGATTAAGTTAAAACTTCTTTTTAACATAATTTCACACAAAAAGAAATAAAAACGAAAAAAAGAGATGAGCGTTGTTCCTCTTTACAATCGCAATTTCAATTGTAATTCGGCTCAGTAAAATATAACTAGGGTAATAATGGAAACTAGGACTATAACTAGGACTAACTAGGGTATTGAATGCAAATAATATCGGCATTTTTCTTCTCTGACTCTAATAGGTAGTTACACTAAAACGAGGCTACATAAAATAATTTATTGTATCAAAAAAAAAACATTTCTTACCTATAAACTGTAGTTTAAAATTAAATTCTAGGTCAAGAAAGACTTAAGATGCGTTCCTACAATCAATATAATAATAATCAGTAACAATGGCATAATGACTGATGGAAATACGTAAATATGTAAATAAATTTAGGAAGAAAACACGGTTTAGGATTTAAAAATTATTTGTTTTCAAATACCTTAAATTTCAAAGTATCTCGTTCTCGAGATACTTTGAAATCTCATTTATTTAAATCGATCTCGTTTTATTTAAATATTGTAATATATATTCTACCGACGAACGTATTTTATGTTGAACGAGGTGTGTCGTGTTCTGTGGGTTGATCTACCATAGACCGATACAGCAAGGCAAATACAAAACGTTTTTTTTTTTATGGCTAACATTTTTTACAATTTATTATGGCGTAATTTTCAACAATTTACCGATACTAGGTCGCCGCAGTCGCTCGCATTTTGCTTCGCTGCAGCACATATTAGAGCGAAGCGATTTACTAAAATTTTCTAAATAAAATTTAGTCTGTGACAATAACTTTTTAACGACGGGATAGATTTTGATAATTTTCTATAATGAGGTATTTGAAATCTCTTTGATACAAATGCACAAAAAAAATTCATCCGGAAATCAACAGCATAACTTTTTAACGACGGGATAGATTTTGATAATTTTCTAAAATGAGGTACTTAAAATATCTTCAATACTAATGTACAAGAGAATTTCATCGGGAAATTGAAAACATAACTTTTCAACGAATGGATAATTTTCTAAAATGAGGTTCTTGAAATCTTTTATATACAAAAAGAGAAATTCATTTAACAATTATTTAAATATAAGACAAATGAATTTATTTTAAAGAAATGTTTAAAGTTAAGACAATGAAATCAAGCGTTGCAGTTCTCGACGTTTGGAAGGTAATCCTTTCTTATCATTGATTTTGAGTAGTCTTTCAAGGGGGAACGATGGAGAAATAAATAATCCTTCAAGACTCCTAACCCTTGAGAAGGCAACATAAGATAACCCTAGTGCAAATTCTATGTTTCCAATATCGACAACTGCTTCGTCCAAAGTCAAACCTTGGGAACGATGGATGCTGATTGCATATGCAAGTTGAAGGGGGAATTGCTTTCGCGTGAAAGAATTTGTTCCTCTGCGGAATGAAACTGTTGATGGTGGAATAGGTATTGCTACCTAATTATTTTTTGTATTTTTATTTATTGTTAAAAACGATTTATTATTGTTAAATTGTATTAAATTAATATCAAATTAAATAATTTAAAATAAAATTCGATTAATTATTTTCGAATAAAAAATTTTCAAAAAAGCGCGTGACTTTTTTATAATGGATATTCCCATAGACAATTTTCTTTTGACCCCAAAAATTTTATTTTTGACAATATTTAAAATCAAGCTCCGTCACGACCTTCACTTTTTCATGTAGATTCTCTCAAAATCAAAAATTTTTCAAATCGGTCAAGGAATGACCAAGTTAGCCCGTGACAAAGTTCTAATTGGAGTCGCCTTATGAGAGCTTCGCTCGCTCCGCTCGCTTCGCTCTAATTATTAATTTTAAAACCTCTTATTTTTAATTTGTAAAATATGCAATAGACCCGAATTGGCACTATAAACATAATAATTTAACGTGTATGATAATTGAGATATCTTTACCGTGTTTCATAACCTAACTCAGCCTGGTACCTGGATCACGAATGCATCAAGGCAATGATCAAAAGTTTGCCTCGAATGTAGGCGTCTTAATTTGATGAAGATTCTTGATTTGACCAATGAAATGGCCAACTGGTACGTTACCTAACGTAGCGCCCGGAGATTCGAGCTGTACTGATTAGAATTTAGAAATATCCACGCAATCCAAAATGGACGCCATGTCTTCGTCGAGGTCTCCTCTCATATACTGCGCTTGCGTGTTGGTGTCTCGATGTGTTAGATGCGGAATTGTACTCCGCTTAGAATGATAGCAAAATAATTTCCGTCGGATTTGAAGTTTCAGAGTTATTCAATAGTTTTGTATCGCCATGAAAACGTTAGATTAAGATTTCTGAGTTGTCTCCAGATCTCGACGTTATACACGTTGGAAACAAACTTTTTGCTTCACAAAATAACTAGCTCGCCTGTAGCACCTGCCTTCCTAACTAGCGCCGCCGTCTGTTCTAAAGAAGGCAGTGACCGACGTTTTTTAAGATTTTTTTTTAAGAATATTTTGGTAAAAAATAAAACAGAAATATTGCAAAAAAATGCATACGTATTTTAATATAGGAATCGTATAATTTATCCGTAAATTTCACTTTTGTTTTTCTCGTTTTTACAAATACGACTTAAAATGGCGGTAAAATTAGGTGAATTAGTCGGTCTTTTTATCGGAAATGGTCTTGGGACACGGTATATATTATAAAATAGAGGGGATAGTAATGAGTTGTAATAAAGTGACAATTTCAAATTTTTCAATTACAATTATTTGGTACCAATAAACTAAACTTGTTATTCATCTGCTTTCTGACCATTTATTTAATATTTATGATTTTTTTAAATAGGAATCTGTGTCCATATTTATGTAGTATTCACTTTATTTTCTTCAAATGTAAATCTGTATATTTCTTTATAAGAAAATTAAATTAATAAAAAAAAAATGAGAGAAAAAAAGCTAAGTGTCGTCAGAAATTATTTGTGGTATAGTTGTATAAATTCACCGAACGATTGACATACCCAGCATATAAATATTATTGTATAATGGACAAGAGATGTGTTAAAGTTTCATATTATACGAGTAATGATGAATTGTGAGTTGTATTGGTCGACATTTTGATGCTGAGTTACAACGACCTTTTAAACCCTATAAACCAGACACGTAGATTCTCCGCCATGCGAGCGAGCGAGACGAGCGAACTCGTCGCGAAGTGACGAACTAGGTCGTGGTGCCTTTTTCACCCTCAGTTGCCCTCCCTCTCTATATGTTTTAAAAGATCGTTGCTAAGTTACGAGTAACCGTATCGAGTTAGAAATTAATCTACTAAATAGCATAGGCATCATTTTAGTATGTTAAAATGGTCTGTTCAACTATGTTCAACATTACTTATCTGAGGAACGATAGATATAAAAAAAAACTCTTTTCTATGGTATTCATAAACATAAAAAAAAAATAGTTCTAGTCAGATGAGAGGAATTTATTTTGTTCTTCTTTTGCTTTATTTTAACCTTCATTAAACGTATTTTAAGAGCACCCGATGTCATTTAGGCCCGTCATCCAGCTCCGTCAACCATTTCATATCGTTTATTTCGTTTAAATATAGAGTGGGATCCTCACCCTGACACCAGTCTGTAAAAAAACTTAAATGTTGAAAATCGACGTCCGTTAAGTTATGGCTAGACCTCTTAATTTTTTTTCTTTTATATGAAGCTACTCTTCTGCGTTTGTACAATAGCTCGCGCCGCTTAGGGGGCTCAAACGCTTTCTTAAGATTCTTGGTTAGGTATATTAATTCAGTTAGGTTTTTGTGTACCTTCTTAGCTTTGGTCTGCTTTTTTAAATCTTCTGTATAAACCTCCTTTTCTACAGCTCTAACTACTTTTACGTCTATGAAATCTAGTTTCATCATTAACCTTTCACGCAATATCTCTATATCCCGTAACAAAGATACAGAACGTCGGCCTGTTTCATTTTTTGCAATCAAACACTCGTAAGTGGATAAACCCCAATTTAATAATTAATATGAGGGAAAGGGATATTTTATATCACAAATGGAAAAACAACCCATCTAACGATATATACAAAAACAATTACACTGCAAAACGTAATATAGTTACAAATGAAATTAAGAAAGCAAAAAGGTCTTATTATAAAATTGAATTTGAAAAGAGACGCGGAGAGTCCAAGTCTACGTGGAAAATGATTAACTCCATTTTAGGTAAAAAGAAACTTTCAATAGATGAATGCATATTAAAGTATTTAGGTAAAAATAAAGAGATGAGTACGGTAGTTGAGGAACTAGCAAAAAAATTCCAAACTAACGTCGAAAAAATTTTACATAAATGCAATAAAAAAACACTAGTTACAAACGGCAACGATAGTGAAATATCACTAGATAGATCAATGTATTTACCAAAATCGACACCAGCGTGTATAGAAAATATAATATCTTCATTAAATGAACACAAAGCACCAGGTAATGATAATATTCGAGTGACTGATGTAAAGTTAATAAGTAAACAGATCAGCCCTTTATTGTCTAAAATATTAAATTTATGTATTATACAGGGGACGTACCCAGAATCATTAAAAACAGCTATAGTGAGACCAATATATAAAGGCGGGTCTCATTATGACTATAATAACTATCGACCAATATCTTTATTGTCATGTATCAACAAAATTTTTGAAAAATTTATTGCAGATAAACTTAATAAATACCTAATTAACAATAATATTATAAATGACTCTCAATATGGGTTTCAGAAAAATAAAAGTACTATACAATTATTAACAAAATTTTCAAACAATGTAAATGAAGCACTCAACAACCAACATCACGTCATTATCGTTCTTATCGATTTTAGTAAAGCGTTTGATACGCTAAATCATAATCAATTAGTTGAATCTCTTGAATCTGCGGGGATAAGACATTGATATAAGGCACTACTAGAGAACTATACTAAAAATAGAACGATGAAAGTCCGAACCAACAACTGCACCAGCAATGATGTGAAGTTGAGCAGCGGCACATCTCAGGGATCTATAATAGGACCAACTCTCTATCTTATTTATTGTAACTCAATGGCAAAAATCTTTAAATACAGTTCATTCCACCAATTTGCAGACGATACTGCGTTAGTAGTATCTCATAAGGACCTTTCGGTTGCGACTGATCAAATGAATTTTGATTTTTCTCAACTAGTGCGATGGTCTCATGACAATGGCCTTATAATAAACCTTCATAAAAAAAAGTTTTGTATGTGACGTCTCCCTACATACGAAGAGGTGAGGTCAAAATCAAGGCCCACACATACGTATGTCTTGATTCTGACACGCAACATTGTGTATGTCCGTTTCTCGAAACAGTCGATAATCATAAATACCTTGGTTTAACACTTGACAAACATTTCAATTGGGGGACTCATATAGAAATACTAAGTGATAAACTAAGGTACTTCCTTAAAATATTATTTTTCATCAAAAACATTCTGCCATACAATGTAAAAAAAAACTGTTTATATAACCCTCATTGACTCTATTATAACATATGGGGTAAGAGTGTGGGGACTCACTTTCGATACCTACATCTCGAAAATCGGCAATTTACAAAAGAGGCTACTAAAGCAAATTTTATCAACGGTAATTAGAGCCGAATGTAGAGAAAACGAGCCTCAATTATTTAGATTCGTCAATGTCCTGCCAGTGAAGCAAATGAATGCACACCGAATCCTGATCGATCACTACCAGACGCCTCATATAAGGATCCGGTAGTTCATGCTTACACCACAAGGCAAGCACAAAGACGCGCATTGAAGGTTGCTCGTATTAATAATTACTACGGATCACGTACTTTACGATACTTAATCCCTAAACTTTTTAATGAGCTAGAAAATTATATTAAAACATTTAAAAACGTGGAGACATTAAAAAACGACATTAAAATTACACTCATGTCAAAATTATAAATTATAACTTATAATTTATAAATGATTACGTATGCTGTTACGTTGTTGTTTATGTTTATGTTATTTGTTTATTATGTATGTTTATTTTGTTGAGTGATTACTCAACGACTTTAGTATACATATACATTTGTATACGCGTTATATTGTATAAAGGAAGGATTACTTAGGATTGCTGTCAGCGCGCAGTGTTTTAATTTTAGTTTAATTAAGGTGTCGTGAAAAGTGTCACTAGTACACTAGTGTTTAGACTAAGACTAAGACACTAGTGTCAGTAAAATTATAATAATTTCGAGGACGAGGATTGTTATTTGGAAAGGAGTTTAATAAAAATTGCTTTACTTTGTGATATTTGATATTTTTATTTTAACGTATGGTATCAATGCAAAGTTTGTAAATTAAACTACCAGACATAATAAAATACGAGTACCTAAATTTATTTGAACATTTTCAGAGGTCTATATCTATACATACACACACATTTGCATTTAAAAAGTATAAAGTTCACAGTATCTTATTGACTAATATATTTTTATAAAAGTCGTGATACTGAGCAGGAATTGGGCTAATTTAATTAAACCAAGCCACTGAGAAGGTACATAAATTGGGCCACTGCGCAGAACTTGTTTTTTTTTCGTTCTATGAATCGTTCATTTTTTATCGTGCATGTGGTCTCTTTCGTTTTGGGTATGACCCACGTAATAAATTTGTCGTAAATCTTAGGTACATGCATTTTCATGGCGATGTTAATAGGGACTAAAAATAAAAGTATTTTTATATTGTCCACAACAATTGTCTGAATAAAATATCGAAGATATGCCTTTACTTTCATAATTGTCCTTAATAAATTTTCAAATGAAACTACCATTTTCCATGGATCCCCGGTTAGCGATCTTTGCCCCCGCTCACCTTTGCTATCTTCGATATCTTGGTGTTTTGCAAGTCGAGAACTAATCTTTTCATAGATGTGACAACGGTATTCATTTTGCATAGCATTTTTTTCGTATTGTTTTTTATTATTATATTCGGCACAACTCGATCTTTTTTGATTTAAAAACTCAATATTGAAATCAAAATTAAAAATACGTTTATAAGAATATTCATTAGAAGGTTGGTAGTTTAGATTTTCACAGTATTTTAAATACTGCCATCTGTGGTAATGTCACTAAGTTCCAACGAGGAATTCCCGTTGTGCTGAGCTCGTAAGTAATGGTATTCAATTTTGGCAAATGAATTAATATGATCTTTGATTATTTGCTTGGTGTCATCTGACACTGTCGATTTTCTGGAGAACCTATTATCATTTTGCAATCAGGTCAATCCCATCAGGTTTCTTATTGTTGTGTGCAGTTGTAATAACTGTATCATAAATATTAAGAGTTGCATTAAAGAACAATTTACACACTCTGATTTTTTTTGATCGCTATTGGTGGCAAAGTATGGCACAGATGGCATTTTCTGCCTCCTCATCAACCTTAAACAAAAGTAACTTAAATTCTGATAAAACAATTCAGAAAGTAACAATGTTAACAATACAAAAAATACTCTTTAGGGTTACATATACATACGACAGTAATGTTTAAATGAAAACAAACTTTTGAACAATTCGACACAAACAAATTGGAGTTTTTTCAACATACACACATACTTACATTGTCAACTATTTGTTTGTTAATTAAGGCCAATGACGTAATATATTCATTTTTGTGTACACAATAAATTTTGTAATGAAAAACTAATAAACCCAAAAGCCAAAAAAAAATAAAACCAAAGCACTTCCCAATTTTAACTGCTGTCAAGTGTCAAATGCGTACTAAGTGCGAAAATGTGTAACCTAAAATAAGAAAATGTATGGAAAAGTTGTAGAAAATTCTATTCCCTACAAGTTGGTTATCTTCATTTTTCGATAAATTTGAAAATAAAAAAGGTTTTGCAATAATTTTGTTTCACACTTTTACAGGTTTAATTCGAAAACTATTAATCGTAGATAAAAAAAAAAATGTTAAGACCAACGTTGTGGTCAATTATATTTTCCTCAAGTTCAGTTATAACCAATTTTAGTCAAAGTGCAAAATAGGCGAGTTTTTGAAAAAAAAATTTTTTTCTTTAACATCAAGATGGCGGCTGAATCTTCAAAAGGATCTGGTCGAAAGTCTGGATTTAGATTACCAGTGACTTTCCAATGATTAGAAACAGCAAATAGTACTTATTTAACAAATTGCAATTTCAAATGTAGTACATTCTGATTCGGATATATAGCGCGCGCTCACAGTTCAATGGTACACTTCCACTTGTAAAAGTAGAGCAATCTGCTGGTATTAACATTAACCACCAAGAAGCGCGATTCAGGTGATATTTCAAATTATATTTTCCTACAAGATCGCAATATCTATGTTATTATAACATTTATATGAATTAAAATATGTTTTAAAAATGATTGCTTTAAAATAAAATAGTGGTGGTGTGTCATTAGGTCTTTAGATTTTGAATCCTTATATTTTATGCTCACGCCGTTTTTACGCTTCAGCACCATCATCTTCCCTCACTAGTAGGTGCAAGCTAATTTTGCGTATTTGATCAGGGCTCAAAATAATCTTAAATGTCGACCGTGGGAAAATAAATATGGCCAAATTGGCCACTCACACACTTTCCCTCAATTTCTTCTTTGTTTATGTGCGTCGTCGTGTGACCTTATAGTTTGTGCAGGGTTGTAACTACCCAATTATTTCAGTTACTTTAACTGAAAATTTGCGGCGGGGAGGGGGGTGGGAGCTTGCCCAGGAGGGCGTGGGGAGATTCGATAAATTTAACTTCTCTCTATAACGAACGATAACTACATATATTTTGCCAAATTTTCCATACATTTCTATCTAAAATTACTCTTGTAAATGCGAGCTGTACTCGCGACGAGCTTTATTTGTGTTTTTATTTTTTCCTACGACTTGCTAGGACTTGCTTTTTTTCCAATCGAAAACTTTTGCATTGAGCTATATAATCAGTGCGTAAAGAATTAATTATAAATATTGATGTCAGGCTGCTAGTGCCCATCTAAACTGAATACTTATAGCAAGATAAAGTGATTATATTTTGCGTCCATTCCCGCCTCATTCAGACATGGACATCGCAATAAAAATTGGGATTTTTACCATAATTCATACTAACATTTTTTTAATTTAATTGAAAGGGGTTTATCCAACATGGGTGGTTTATCCAACAAATTTAGTGCATTTTTTATATTATTATTGTTCGCACTTTCGCATCGGGTAATATAAAAAAAACTGATACAGGTATATTTATTTTTTAGCCAAAAAATGTTATATTCTTAGCTTACTATTGTAATTTATCGACTATTTGAATTTACTTCAATTTTGTTCCACCAGAGGTGTTATTTCGTAAGTGGCGAGTGACTAGGTACAGCTAGGGACAGGGGACAGTTGAAAGATTTTCTCTGAAAATTTGAGCAAATATTATTAGTAATACCAGTACAGTGGAATAACTTAAAAGTTCATCTTGGTGCCCATAGTGTTAAAGTTTTTATTTAAATTCTTTTAGCTACAAAAATGCACATACAAAATACATTTAAAAAGCAAGTCAGTAATTAGACATGCATTCGAATAAATAAACAAAAACGCCAATCTGGATTAATTTACGCTCAAACCTTAGTTTTATTTTCCTACCTCTTTTACTGACCGATTGAAAAGTACATCTTAGTGTAATATACTTACATACTGATTGTGAATTAAAAAACTAACAAAAAATCTCAAAACCATGTCGAAAGATAGCTGTTTTTTTATTTTTTGTCAAACTCGGCTTTTAGTTTTAGCTTCTATACATACAATCATGTATGAGAAGCTACTATCTCCGTCCTTTGGCCTTCAGTTCGCTGTCCGCTAATCGAATTATAAATAGCTGTATTTCGTGTTATTTTTGATGTATTTTCTTTTATTTCATATTATTTGAATTCGTTTGATATATTATTAGAGCGAAACTCCCATGTGGTGACTCAAATGTCACTCTGTTCGCGGACTAAGGCTCTAGAACTACGATACTCAACCTCACATACATATATTTGTAAAGCTTCGCGGGCCGCAACACTATACTGGTATGACGAAAAAAATATGAAACGACAATCCTCTTTGGGTGTCACTATTTGTACGTCAAAGTCAAAATTAATCTCAAGATATACGAAATACAGAACGCCAGATTTTGTAAATCATGTCCCTGATAATAAATGTGTTTAGGGCCATACAAAAAAGCTAGGCGGGCCGCATGGCGGGCCACAGGTTGAGTATGGCAGCTCTAGAACTACAAGACCGATTTTGATCATTATTTTTTTATAATGACCATGACAATGTCTTCTGTACATAGATACCAAAAAACATATACATTTGATTACGCAAAGAATTATAAAAAATGAAATGGTAATCCCTATGGAGAAATACATTTATATACTAAACTCCGCTCCAATGTATGCCGCAGCGAAGCAAAGCGGCGCGCTAGTAATATTATTCTTTTTACGTCATTATTTGTATTTTTTTCTATTTATTTAATCTTATTTAAATTCGTTTAAATAATATCTTTTACGTCATTAGCTGTATTGTGTACAATTACTGTTGGGTAATCAAATTAACTAAATAAATATAAAAATAAATAAACAAGGAGATTAAACGTTTCCCTTCCGATCAGTTGTTCACAGACTTCGGGGTTTTAGATGTAAGACAATCCTTCATAAAGAAGGTAATATTGTATGCCCAAAAAAACATAGCAAATATGAAAAAAATAGATCATGATCATAAAACAAGAGCACATAGTGATGACTTATTAGAGATACCAAAAATGTCTACCAGTTTTGGACAACGGTCCTTAAAATTCTTAGGTCCCAAACTCCACAATAATCTTCCGGAGTTTATAAAGGAAATAGGCAACCTGAAGATATTTTCGAAAAAAAATAAATGGCTGATAGATAAAGGAAGACAAGAATCTGCTGATTTCTTAAACATTTTGTTTTGACATCTTATTGACCATCTTTATTATTATATTTCTTAAGTAACTTAGGAAACTATATATATAGACATATTTGTCTGAACATAAACATTATATGCGACAACATTATATATATATATTTATATAATTGTATAATTAAGATGTAAAGTTATTTGACTTATATTTGATGATTGTTTTTTAATAGCGGCAAATCGCCTGAAAAGATAAATGACACAATCTTTGACAATATTGAAAAATTTTGAATATTTTTTTAATTATTTGTTAAAGTGCTGGATAGCATAATATTTATAAAGGTTCTAAAGAGGTCCTGTACTTGAGAGCGCAGGATGTCGGTTTAAACCCAGCGCTCAGTTTTATAAAAATGCATTTTTAACTCTCACCTGTCCTCTTTAGTGTAAAATATTAATAATATATTAATTCTATCTGGCCATATTATTATCATATGAGAGTTTCATATTAAAAAATGTTGACTTTAATGTTATATATCTATACTAGCTGACCCGGCCACGCGTTGCTGTGGCTAAAGTTTTTGTTATATTACATTATAGTAAACAATCTAAGAGGAACAATAAGAGAACATCAGTCACGGAGTCCACTATGCTTTTTCACACAGATGGTATTTGTAAAAAAATATGCTGATCTCCTTATTTGACTTTCTACTACTATAACCCTTTAGTACAATGAAATTATTTACGAACAAAGACGAAAATGTTGATGTTGGTATACAAATTCACTGGATTGAGATTTGAAGGGGAAGTACGTTGAATACAATTAATTAAAATGTTCTTACACTTGATACTAAGCAGAAATCAATAGGTAAAAAATAAAAATTTATCAGATTTATTATTTCCATTTAATTTTATAACAAATATAAGTATATTACAGTATAATACAGTAAATAACATGTGACGCTTAAACTCATGAATGAGGTAGGCAAGGCAGACAGTCTTAAACTTTTAAACATTAATATTTTTTTTTTGAATTATAAATACTTTCAATTTCAATTTAATTTAACACCAATCGGTGCACAATGTTTTTGGTTAACCTGTCTTTAGCTAACACAAATAGATTCGACGGTTTCCCAACACGTGAACACGCAACATATAGTTGCCCATGAGAAAAACATGGATTTTCCAAATCTAAACCACAAATGGACATTGTTTGACCTTGAGATTTATTTATAGACATGGCTAAAGCTAAACGAATTGGAAACTGTAGCCTTTTGAAGGGTATGGTAGAATCTGATGGTATCATCGGAATACGTGGCAGCAGGACCACTTTTCCTTTAAACTTCCCAGCCAAAATGGTTGCTTCAAGAATGTTTCCGGTGATCTTTTTGATGACCAAACGCGTACCGTTACATAATTGAGGTGTATTCAAATTACGGAGGAGAATAATAGGGGAACCAATCTTTAATCGAAGATTATGTGGTGGCATTCCAGGGATATCTAATGAATTTAAAAATTCAATCGGAAAATTTACACTTTCATTTTCATCAACAACAGTATCGATTGATTTAAAAGACATCAGATCGCCTGGTAACAACTGTTGTATCTGGAAGTTAATTTCGTCAACATCAACGTTTTTGGTTGCCAAAATCGCCCGTTGACTAAGCCATTCATGATTCAAATAATTATTCTGTATATCCGGGAAAATACTCTGAATCAATTCAGTTTTATCCTGAACAACAGTGCAAAAATTGTCTGGTAGTTTAATGCATTGCGTATTTGGTTGCAGTTTTATTTTACCGTTCCCAATATCTAGTAGTTGTTCGGAAAATATTAGTGCTGATGGATCATTTTGCAATTGTACTCGCATATTTATGGTCAATCGAAGTGTTTCAACACTTCGCCATAAGAATGATTGTTTCAAACATGCATTAATCTCATCCGCGAAAGTAGAGCGAGGTATAACCGGTAAGGTCTGCCGGAAGTCACCAGACAAAAGTAAGATAGCACCACCGAAAAGTTTATTATTGCTGTTTAAATCTTGCATAGTTCTGTTTAATGCTTCAAGTGAATATTTGTGTGCCATTGTGCACTCATCCCAAATTATTATAGAACTCTTCCGCAACACTGCAGCTATTCCACTATTCTTTTTGATGTTACACATTGCATCTGGTTTATTATGAACGTCCAATGGCAGCTTGAATGTTGAATGTGCTGTTCGCCCACCATCCAGTAAAGTAGCCGCAATGCCTGACGATGCTAATGCTAATGCGATGTTTTTGTTGCGACCGTATTTTGGCAAGAATCAACGATATTAAAAATGTCTTACCGGTTCCACCGGGTGCATCCAAGAAAAAAAAACCGCCTTGTTCAGCAGCAACAGCCAGCATAATCCGATCATAAATAATTTTTTGTTCTGCTGTCAGTAATGGTTCACTGTTCATGATAATTGTTGCTAAACTTCCATGGTCATATTGATTTTCTCGTTGTAAATCGGTATTGACTAAGTCGGTGGCTGGACGATTAGGTGATGGCATACCATAATGATTAAGTGGTAAATTTGAAATAAGAACACATAAATCCTCGATCAAGACCAATGCTTCATTGTACATCTCTGGTGTATAATCAATGTTTTGGCATTGATTTGTTTGTCTAATTCGGTGCAAGATGTCTTCTGTCATACAATTTTTATATTTTTCCCACAAAGTTTGTGCTTGCGAGGGATAACATGTCGCCAAAATAATTGCAAACAACTGACGAATGTTATTCGGTGTTGATGTCAACGCAGCATCAGCAAGCGTTAAGTCCCAATGGTTATCGTCTTCTAGCAATTGCAGTTCACGACATGCATCCTGGTATGTATTGAATACTCGACCATTAGCTGTTCGTAAAAATTCAAAAGACGTTGGTCCGGGAACATTCACCAATAACAAACGTAAATAGAAGCACTCACGTTGCTTTGGATGTACCGTGTAAAGTCTCCCCAATGTCTTAGCTTTGAATATGCCTGTAATGGAAGGATGTGGTTTTCCTTGTTTCCGTGGCTCCCATTTTTTACTGGATTTGTTCCATGTGAAATAACGTGGAACATCACCATACACCAATGTCTTCGCGAATTGGCCAAAAACATCAGGTTTTTGACACAATGTAAAAAATTCAGTTAGAGTCGTTTTCGGAGCTTCGAACGCTCTTTGGAGAACATTTTCTTCAGTGAAGTATACACGTTGACCGTTTTCAAGATGTATTGCCAGATGTTGGACAGCAGGATCTCTTTCGTGGATGGGAAAGCTGAGAATATGCCAAATAGCTTCATTGCTGCTAATGTATCTGCCCATTTGGTATCGTGCTATTTCGTCATTTTTATTTATGTTTTTTACTTCAAATATGGCCAAATCACTGCCTTTGTTTACATATTTACAAATATACTTAATTGATTTAACAGAACTGCAAAGCTCAACATTGATATGAGCTTTGTAAGTTTTTGAAAGTAGTGGTGAGTATGGTACCACCCACTGATTATCAAACTCAACTTGATTTGGAAAGTTCGGCAGTCGCATTGTAAATGTGTGGCCACCATTCTCAGTACTTCTGCGGCGATACATTGGATAACCATCAATATCCGTGATCGTGTCATTCGTATGCGGCTTTGGGAAGTTTTTTTTACATTTTCCATTTTCCATGCACGGTGACGTCATGTTGAAAACACCGCATGGCCCATGGATCATGTGTTTGGTGACAATATCAAATAATTCTTGATCAATTAATGGGTCTGGAATTTCGGCTGAAATTATTTGATCGATTTCTTCAGGACGGATTCTATCTTTAAGCCAAACCAAAATGTGGGCATGAGGCAAACCTCGCTTTTGCCACTCTATCGTATACAGCCAACAACGTGTGATACCAAAAATTGTATATTTAACAATAAAATCAATTAAGGATTTCAATTTTTGTTTAAACACACGTGCAGTTAAATCATGACGATGAATGGCTTGTTGTCCTGGCAATAGTAAAGTTTGTATCTCTTCCCAATTCGGATTACATGTGAATGTAATAAATAAATCCGGTCGGCCGTAATGACGTACGTAAGTCATCGCATCTTGTATGTATTCCTGCATGTTCCGTGGACTGCCGATGTAGCTTGAAGGTAAAATGAAAGCATTACCGATGTCATTGGGATTTAAATTTCCATCGATGTTTCCAGCAACAGCATCTCGTAAGTGAATATATTATTCCGATCGTAGTTTTGACGTTTGCGTTTTGACGTTTGCCGCTCGCGTTGTTGAGGTTAGATTTTTTCGGTGGCATTTGACTGAAAATAATAATTTTCTTGTTCTTATGATATTCTCTTGAAGACGTTCGTTACACTGTTCTTGAGATTCTTGTGCATGACCTGCTGTCCTGATTCTTTGAGCTGGATTTCTTGATTCAATTTGTTCTGCCAACTGATGGGCTCTTTTAATACGTTTGCGTCGAATAACTGTCACTGTCAAATAATAACAGACATTAGCGCCATCAACCCAGTCGAAAGGTATCGACATCTGTCAGTTTTATGACTGCCAAATAATAACAGACAAATAATTAGCGATAAATTAAAATTGCGACTATAATTTGAGATTTAAACTATCCTATCTCTCAAGTGCACATCGAACTGCACATGGTGTTCAAATTTTATTATAATCGGTTAAGTGGTTCAGCCGTCCATTGAGGACAAACATTGTGACACGAGATTTATATATATTAAGATTATCCGACCAGTTTTCGATGTGATCTAAACGGCTGTGGTCGTTTTTCTTGGTTAATCTACAAACAAAAACTTTTTCGAATTTTGTAGTTGTAACGATCGGACGGACGGAGATGGCTAAAGGACGTGGATAGTAGCTTCTGATACGTGAATGTATGTATAGAAGAAAAACTGATTTAATACGGAACTAAACTAGGAATTTTGTCCGTGGTTTTTGTGCATTCACATAGGATTTATATTGGCGTTGATAGAGTATTGGTATAATAGATAGCATTGCAAAACTTTAGCTGAGTTATCGAAAAAAGGTCAATTTGGGAGGACTTAGTATTAAATAAATGAAAACAGGTTGTTACATTACTAGCCGCACCTCAAAATTTATAAAAAAAACTTGATATGATGTCAAAATTTTTCATGAATTGAAAGATTGTCATCATACCATTGTACCTATGTTTTTTTATTTTAAACTACTCAAACCATCACAACTTGAAACCACAGACAGGCACGTGTAGTCTGGGGATATGCCTTTAATGACACCTGTAGTACATAACTGTAAGACGTTAGGTTCGGGTTAAATAATTTACTACTACTAAGCAATGTATAGAAGCAGTTGATATTAAATGATAGCTATAGGTGTTATAGCCATTCTTGTTTTTTTATGACTTCATCAATGTTTCTGCAGCAGGAAATTGTCAAAACCAAAACTAAGTAACTTGTAACTTCGAAACCAAAGGCTTTACAGGAATAAAATAAAGTAATTAATATTCAGTGATAATTTATACTGTAGTACAATTACCAAATACGTACTTTATTATATATACTACTAGCTGACCCGGCCACGCGTTGCTGTGGCTAAAGTTTTTGTTATATTACATTATAGTAAACAATCTAAGAGGAACAATAAGAGAACATCAGTCACGGAGTCCACTATGCTTTTTCACACAGATGGTATTTGTAAAAAAATATGGTGATCTCCTTATTTGACTTTCTACTACTATAACCCTTTAGTACAATGAAATTATTTACGAACTAAGACGAAAATGTTGATGTTGGTATACAAATTCACTGGATTGAGATTTGAAGGGGAAGTACGTTGAACACAATTAATTAAAATGTTCTTACACTTGATACTAAGCAGAAATCAATAGGTAAAAAATAAAAATTTATCAGATTTATTATTTCCATTTAATTTTATAACAAATATAAGTATATTACAGTATAATACAGTAAATAACATGTGACGCTTAAACTCATGAATGAGGTAGGCAAGGCAGACAGTCTTAAACTTTTAAACATTAATATCTTTTTTTTGAATTATAAATACTTTCAATTTCAATTTAATTTAACACCAATCGGTGCACAATGTTTTTGGTTAACCTGTCTTTAGCTAACACAAATAGATTCGACGGTTTCCCAACACGTGAACACGCAACATATAGTTGCCCATGAGAAAAACATGGATTTTCCAAATCTAAACCACAAATGGACATTGTTTGACCTTGAGATTTATTTATAGACATGGCGAAAGCTAAACGAATTGGAAACTGTAGCCTTTTGAAGGGTATGGTAGAATCTGATGGTATCATCGGAATACGTGGCAGCAGGACCACTTTTCCTTTAAACTTCCCAGCCAAAATGGTTGCTTCAAGAATGTTTCCGGTGATCTTTTTGATGACCAAACGCGTACCGTTACATAATTGAGGTGGATTCAAATTACGGAGGAGAATAATAGGGGAACCAATCTTTAATCGAAGATTATGTGGTGGCATTCCAGGGATATCTAATGAATTTAAAAATTCAATCGGAAAATTTACACTTTCATTTTCATCAACAACAGTATCGATTGATTTAAAAGACATCAGATCGCCTGGTAACAACTGTTGTATCTGGAAGTTAATTTCGTCAACATCAACGTTTTTGGCTGCCAAAATCGCCCGTTGACTAAGCCATTCATGATTCAAATAATTATTCTGTATATCCGGGAAAATACTCTGAATCAATTCAGTTTTATCCTGAACAACAGTGCAAAAATTGTCTGGTAGTTTAATGCATTGCGTATTTGGTTGCAGTTTTATTTTACCGTTCCCAATATCTAGTAGTTGTTCGGAAAATATTAGTGCTGATGGATCATTTTGCAATTGTACTCGCATATTTATGGTCAATCGAAGTGTTTCAACACTTCGCCATAAGAATGATCGTTTCAAACATGCATTAATCTCATCCGCGAAAGTAGAGCGAGGTATAACCGGTAAGGTCTGCCGGAAGTCACCAGACAAAAGTAAGATAGCACCACCGAAAAGTTTATTATTGCTGTTTAAATCTTGCATAGTTCTGTTTAATGCTTCAAGTGAATATTTGTGTGCCATTGTGCACTCATCCCAAATTATTATAGAACTCTTCCGCAACACTGCAGCTATTCCACTATTCTTTTTGATGTTACACATTGCATCTGGTTTATTATGAACGTCCAATGGCAGCTTGAATGTTGAATGTGCTGTTCGCCCACCATCCAGTAAAGTAGCCGCAATGCCTGACGATGCTAATGCTAATGCGATTTTTTGTTGCGACCGTATTTTGGCAAGAATCAACGATATTAAAAATGTCTTACCGGTTCCACCGGGTGCATCCAAGAAAAAAAAACCGCCTTGTTCAGCAGCAACAGCCAGCATAATCCGATCATAAATAATTTTTTGTTCTGCTGTCAGTAATGGTTCACTGTTCATGATAATTGTTGCTAAACTTCCATGGTCATATTGATTTTCTCGTTGTAAATCGGTATTGACTAAGTCGGTGGCTGGACGATTAGGTGATGGCATACCATAATGATTAAATGGTAAATTTGAACTAAGAACACATAAATCCTCGATCAAGACCAATGCTTCATTGTACATCTCTGGTGTATAATCTATGTTTTGGCATTGATTTGTTTGTCTAATTCGGTGCAAGATGTCTTCTGTCATACAATTTTTATATTTTTCCCACAAAGTTTGTGCTTGCGAGGGATAACATGTCGCCAAAATAATTGCAAACAACTGACGAATGTTATTCGGTGTTGATGTCAACGCAGCATCAGCAAGCGTTAAGTCCCAATGGTTATCGTCTTCTAGCAATTGCAGTTCACGACATGCATCCTGGTATGTATTGAATACTCGACCATTAGCTGTTCGTAAAAATTCAAAAGACGTTGGTCCGGGAACATTCACCAATAACAAACGTAAATAGAAGCACTCACGTTGCTTTGGATGTACCGTGTAAAGTCTCCCCAATGTCTTAGCTTTGAATATGCCTGTAATGGAAGGATGTGGTTTTCCTTGTTTCCGTGGCTCCCATTTTTTACTGGATTTGTTCCATGTGAAATAACGTGGAACATCACCATACACCAATGTCTTCGCGAATTGGCCAAAAACATCAGGTTTTTGACACAATGTAAAAAATTCAGTTAGAGTCGTTTTCGGAGCTTCGAACGCTCTTTGGAGAACATTTTCTTCAGTGAAGTATACACGTTGACCGTTTTCAAGATGTATTGCCAGATGTTGGACAGCAGGATCTCTTTCGTGGATGGGAAAGCTGAGAATATGCCAAATAGCTTCATTGCTGCTAATGTATCTGCCCATTTGGTATCGTGCTATTTCGTCATTTTTATTTATGTTTTTTACTTCAAATATGGCCAAATCACTGCCTTTGTTTACATATTTACAAATATACTTAATTGATTTAACAGAACTGCAAAGCTCAACATTGATATGAGCTTTGTAAGTTTTTGAAAGTAGTGGTGAGTATGGTACCACCCACTGATTATCAAACTCAACTTGATTTGGAAAGTTCGGCAGTCGCATTGTAAATGTGTGGCCACCATTCTCAGTACTTCTGCGGCGATACATTGGATAACCATCAATATCCGTGATCGTGTCATTCGTATGCGGCTTTGGGAAGTTTTTTTTACATTTTCCATTTTCCATGCACGGTGACGTCATGTTGAAAACACCGCATGGCCCATGGATCATGTGTTTGGTGACAATATCAAATAATTCTTGATCAATTAATGGATCTGGAATTTCGGCTGAAATTATTTGATCGATTTCTTCAGGACGGATTCTATCTTTAAGCCAAACCAAAATGTGGGCATGAGGCAAACCTCGCTTTTGCCACTCTATCGTATACAGCCAACAACGTGTGATACCAAAAATTGTATATTTAACAATAAAATCAATTAAGGATTTCAATTTTTGTTTAAACACACGTGCAGTTAAATCATGACGATGAATGGCTTGTTGTCCTGGCAATAGTAAAGTTTGTATCTCTTCCCAATTCGGATTACATGTGAATGTAATAAATAAATCCGGTCGGCCGTAATGACGTACGTAAGTCATCGCATCTTGTATGCATGCATGTTCCGTGCCGTTCCGTATCGACATCTGTCAGTTTTATGACTGAATCTACCAGCATGTTCACCTAATGGTACTTTGTCGGCTTTTATGACGATTTGATAATTGTCATTTTGCAGTCGTGGCGAAACTCTTTTGATCAATTGAATTAGTTGATTGTGATCTTCTAAAAAATTTTCCAATAATATCACAATTGCTCTTTCCTCTGCTTGTTCAATAAAATTATACTGGCACCGAGTCGTCACGCGCTCTTCACAATCGCCCATAAAATAAAAAGGTATCGACATCTGTCAGTTTTATGACTGCCAAATAATAACGGACAAAAAATTAGCGATAAATTAAAATTGCGACTATAATTTGAGATTTAAACTATCCTATCTCTCAAGTGCACATCGAACTGCACATGGTGTTCAAATTTTATTATTAGTCCATTATTTTATTATTAGTCCATTGAGGACAAACATTGTGACACGAGATTTATATATATTAAGATAGCAAGAGTTTTTGAAATTTAGTCTATAGTGACTGTTATTTTCGTTTGAACACTTCGCGGACACATTGTATAATCAATTATACAAAAAAAAAATCATCGAAATCGCTTAGGGGTAGTCCCTTTAAATAAACTAAAATTAGTTTAATTATGTTAAGTCAAGTGTGAGATAGTAAATAATTGAAATATAAGTTTGCCGTTCAAATTATTTCTCTCCTGAATTAAATTAATTGTACTAAAAAGCTTGGAGTTTCATTTAGATACTTCTAGTGTACGGTAGATAAAATGTAATAAAGAACGTTTTAAAATCAATTTAATCCGACTTCAAAATGAATACACAAATAAAAAAAACTAGGAAAGTTTTGAAAAAAAAACTTGGCGTTGTAGGTTTTATGCTTTTTGAGTCTTTGGTTGCCTTTCAAATATTTTTCCGATTAGTGTAATTTAGGTTATTGTGAACTATTATTGCTCTGCATTCGACGATGCAATTGAGTGAGAAATCATAACACTACCCTATAGTTATATATTAGCTTACCAACCTAGAGAAGAGAGATAGAGTCGATACTGCAATCATATAAAAATCATGAAACAAATCAAAAAACAGGAATTCTGACCCCAAAAAATAAATGTCCGATTGAGCAATTGTCATATTTAAATATACTGCAGAATTATTTGTCCCAATGCCGCACGTCCGGAACGTCCCATGCTATTCAGGAATATTTTTTAGCTCGTATTTTCGTAGCACAAAGCGCTATTGTGCCTAGGGTTTACATTACCGATAACCGGTATTACCGGTAATGATGTTACCGAAATTACTAATAAATTTCGATAAGAAATGCTGGTAATTTCGGTAACTTTTAAAATTAAATAATTATTATTTTGTAATAGAGATGAAATCATTTCTTTTATTATAAACACGGGGATTCCTCTGTGTTGCTCTTTATATCTCAAATAGCTTAGTGCCTTATCAAGTCTAAATCCGGCCCTGGGTACATAGTATCGAATAATTAAACACTTACTATTCGGCTAGTACAAAATGCATATCAGATTTTGTATACAGTATCAATATGTGTTAAAACCATAAAAGTTACAGATGTGAGGTAGTAAGCGATGATGTTGAGACAAATTCACCGCGCATCCAATTTAATATCAAAAGTTGGTCAGGTTGGGATAAGCGACGAAATAAAAGCCGTTTTAAATGCATCTTTTTTATTCATTTAAATTAAAATTACAACTATGACTTTAAGGATAACACACTACGGTAAATAACTAATGCTATAATATTTGAGACCAGATTAAGAAAGAAAACCTCCGGGCAATTGGGTATAGCTGTACAAAAACGTATGCATAAATTAATTTAAAAAAAAAACAATGAAAATAAACACTACATAAATTACTAAAATTATTCAGTATAATATTTAGCAGAACATAATATATTATTAAACGTTTTATGTATTTTGAAACATTTTATGAACTGTAACGAAGCAGCATACAATTAGGTAACACGAAACGAAATAACTTTGAGAAACAGACAATTTAAAAATATTTAAAGTTACCTTTTTACATTTTTTCTATGCAAAGAGGCAATTGCTAAAAAACTGTAGTACCAAATAAAAATAGAACATAAGTCGAAAACATATTTACATAATAGGTACGTATTTATAAACAAGGTACAAAGTTTGAACCGTTCTCATTTTCAATGTTCTTATGGCAATAATACGTTTTTTCAATAGTAATAATATGACACATATGATGCGAAATACGCTGTCATCGCAGCTTTGAGGATTCTGCCTTTTAGGCCAGAAATAATGCGAAGTTTCTTCTTAATAACTAACAACTTTGTTACATAGACAAAACAGCAAGGAAACACTTACAAATCTTGCGCGAGCGACGCTTTGTACCAACTAAATAAATACATAACGACATTAAGAAATATATGGCACTAATCGCACTTATTGTGTATGGAAATCAAGCTTATACTAACTATGTTCGTTATTTTATAACAAAATATTTCTTTCACATTACTGCATGTGGCAATATGAGTATTTAAAAAAATAGGATACTTTTTACATACGAATGAAAGTTAATACTAGTAAATATTAAACAAAAAAAAATAATAAGAAGAAACTTACAATGGATAGGTATTCAGGTAGGTACTTAAAAGCTCCTTGATCTAAGGTTTCTTATTTTCTCTCTCATAAAACAATTCAACTATATAGTAGAAAATATAATATAGAGTATCCTATACTGAATAGAAATATATTATATTTAATTTATGTTTACAGTTTTGTAGTTTTGAACTGACATTTAAATAATAAATTACTAATCCGGATATAAACCGTATGTGTTCTTATAGCGATAATGCATAACTAAACCTATCAATACTATAGAATACGAGCATTCGAAACATTCGTGACATTATTTTGGAAACCGAAGAAAAAAACCTAAATCCATTTATTTTAGATCAGTAAAGGATTTCTGCGACACCAATGTATAGATACGTATAAGCCATTTTCAGTACAGGGCTACGCTTAGAGTTAGTCTCCTTATCTTCGCCCTGACTACTGTACCAGTGTCAATCCGCTCTCGCTCAGGCTTTTTAGCGACCCAATATAAAGTAGCTTATTACCCTTGTAAGAAAGAATATTGAAAAAGTTGGAATTATGTCTACAAGCGTATAAAATCTATAAGGCCATTTTAAGTTATGTCAGTTCAATCAACAATTCGTCAAATACATTTTTCGGCATTAAGCCAGAAAAATAGAAACACTTAATTCCCAAAATATATTTAAGTTCTGTTTGATTTTTATTATCTTTTTGTTATTAGTATTTAGTTTCGTCCATGGTACAAAATTTATATTTTGGTAAGTTACATAGAAATGTCAATACATTATTTGTAATTCGGATGCAAAGGGCTGGACAGAGACACAGTCAGGTTATTAAATATATGTAGATATGAAGAGGATAACTTTATATACGTGTATATGAATAAATTTATATATTTTCATAATATTCCGTGGATAAAAAATATATAATATTAGGACTACAAAAATAATATAAAAAAATATACGTATGTTCTAGAAAGCTCGCGTTTGAGCGTAGTTTTCGCCGTGCTCACGCAGTTAGCTCGCTTCGCTCGCACAAATCACAACATTTAACTATTTGACATACACGAATATTGAGCACGAAATCACAGGCTAGTAATCTACTATTATTAATTAACATCAATATTACACCGATAAAACACTAACTTCGAACATGGATTGTTTTACTGCGGCACATCCGCATTGAAAGCGTAACTTACCCTAAATTTGGATTGGCGATAGTTAAGACTTTAAAGTAACGAGGAAGCAATTAATGCACAGGTACACGATACCAGCATTATCTTATTTACATGCGTCGAAATAAAATGGAAGAATGCATGAACAATTATGGTCGCAATTATTATTAACGCTTAACACAAATAGTAAAAATGTTCATATCTATTCGAGTTGGACTTACAGTTAGAATGGATTAGAGTATTTGTATATAGTATAACAAATGAAACATTACAACAGGAGCGTAGCACGTCCTTGTAAACGTTAAGTTTTTTCTCTTAAATATTACCAAACTACGGTAGAATCTTTGAAAAATTACTAATAAATCGTTCAGTTTATATTGCATAATTATCAGCTGTTTTGGTATATTACTGATGTGGATTGCAAAATTAATAATTTCTCATATTGCACCTCATATTTTCAATAATCCAGTGTCTTGCAAAATTACTAGGAATTTGGAAAAAACGGCTCATTCATAGTTCCATAAATAATTCATAATTCATAGCTCATTCATAATTCCATAATTCATATTTACTAGAATTTTAACTTGCGCGCAAACCATTGTTTATTACACGGAAGTGTGGAATTAGCAACGAAATAAATGAGATCGCATAACTACTATAAACAATATTATGTATATCAGTAATTCGCAATTTGCAATGCTATCACTTGATATTTAGAAGAACTTTAGCATGTCATAACTTTTGTCATTAATTTGTCACAACTATTGCAAATTCAATTTATTAATAATACAACCTTTTTTACGAGTACATGAGTTTAAATAAAATGATATGCGTTATTTCAAATAGATTTTTGATATAAAATTATAAATTAGTATATGTAGGTAATGTGTTTTTCAAAATTAAAGAAAACTTAATACCCAATTATTATTTTTGTTGAAATCAACATTGGCATAATGAAACACTATTCTTGTTACAAAAAAGATGACATATTGGAGAAGGTTTCGCATAAAATGTTTAAATGTTGGTAAATTAAAGTAATTTAAAATTGAGGTTCTCACATAGACAATAAAGCGAGAAAAAATATAGCGCTAAGCTAAATTAATGAACAACGACAATATATTAGAGACTCAAGTTCGCTGTGCATTACGCGAACTGCTAAAACAATTGGACCGATAAGAGTACAAGATACAAGTCATATAGTTCGCGATCTGGTCATTAAATCTACGACATATAATAAATAATATGTTGGTACCTATCCGGATATTATCATTGATTGGGTGTTCTAACTGACCGCGACGAATTTCGCGAGTCTGATTATTCAGCAGTAGGCAATTCTGTCGGTGGTTCGGTTGTGTTAAGATCCAATCGTGTGTGCGTTCTCATATGCCTGGTGATCATGTCTCGCCTGCAGGCAGCATACGGACACTGGGGACATTTGTAAGGCTTTTCACCAGTATGTGTGCGCTGGTGGGTCGACAGATGATCGGAGCGAGAAAAAACTTGGCTGCAAACTTTGCAGTTGTACGGCTTGACACCGGTGTGCAGTCGCATGTGCCTCGTGAGCATGTCACTGCGGGCGAATGACCTATTGCAAACGTCACAGGTGTAAGCTTTCGAGCCGGATTCTGCATTCGGCAGCCTGCTTTTGTGCCGCGAAGCCATATGTTTGGCGAGACGGTCATGTAAACTAAACATCTGACCACAAACTGGACACACGTATGCTACATCCGACCCGGGAGGCATTTCTTCTACTACCGGCGATACTTCCAGATTGTATCTGGAGGCGACCGTTTCTTTGGTGGTAGGTGAAGCGACGTCCCCTTTAACAATGGGTACGGACACATTACCCTGAGTGTGCAAGAAACCAAGGGGAAATATTTGTAACGGCGATAAGTAAGGCATACTTATCGAATCTGCATTGCTAATAATTCGGGAGTTCTGGTTTCTTTTTATTGATAAATCTAATGGGATTTCCTGTGAATGTGCCACAGTGGGTAGATAACCTCCAGAAATGCGAGCAGAACTTGACAAATCTTCTGCAGATTCTTGTTTAACAGATAGTTCTCCGTGGTTATTACAGGAACCTACTATAGTATCAGTCTTAGGAGGGTTGGACCATTCGGTAACGTCGGGATCGGAATGAATTCTACGCCCGAAATAATTTGGAAGGTACTTAAAATTAAAATAATTCTCGAAATTATAAGGGGGTAAGGAGTCCGGCGTTAGTGGGGAAACCGGCGAAGAAGGAAATAAATATTCACGATGTTGTGGAAAAAAGTTGGTTCGTGCTGAGTTACAATTGACACAAATGCATAGTCTATCATGAGAATGGTCCATTCCCACAGACCCAACCATTGGCAAACATGTTAGTTTATTATCGACGTGGCTAGTCTGTTGCATAGGAGTCATGCGGCAATGGTTGACCCTTACGAAAGCATCGCTTTCATTAACTATTTCTTTAATTTCCATAATTTTGTCGTCTTCGCTAGACGAAGATACGTTTCCGAATTGAACTGGATCTTCTTTGTCTCCAACGACCTCAGTCTTGTAATTTAATACTTTTGTTGGTTTATCTAAGTCCAAATTTTCATTTGATTGTAATCTTAGAGAACTCACTTGATGGCAAGGCGTAAAGTCAGTTCCAGTTGCATAGCACTTTGTTTCTTTGGTATTATTATTATTGTGCGTAAGATGCACTTCATCAAACTGCTGAGATGACGGAGAACTGCCAGTTACTTGTATCGCTAGTCTGTCCAATAAACGAGAAAGTCGACGACGTTTTCTTTTATTCCGAACTATACCCAGATTCATCAGTTTATTGTCTAACAATGGTGAACGGCTAATATTTTCAGTAAAAACACTAACATGATTTGCCCTAATATCATTCGAATGGGAGCACTGAGTGTCTGCCATTATAAAAAGTTAAATACAAAAGCACCGCACGTATAAGTAGTCTTCAATGATCACCGAAGGATTAGTATCAGCCGCCGCTTGAGGTGAGTATATGAGGGCCTGAAACAAAGGAAATACAATTATTGATATTTGATTTCGAGATGAAGAAGCATTAAAGATACGCTACTGCAATGAATCAATTAAATTGTAATTGTAATTTAATTGTAATTAAGTAACAGGAACGTACAAATTACACCTTGTACAGTAGGTATTTCCCTGCGCGGCGGATTCCTACTAATCCTTCATCTGCAAAGTTGCTAGGCATCATGATAATATTATAGACAATCAATATTTTAAATTCTCTGATTTTAATGTTTGCCAGCTTACGCGTTTGGATGGACTTAAAAGTAAAAATCCTCAACATAGGCAACTCTAAAACATTATTCAACTCATGAATTAATATTTTAAATAGAGTCCGCGCGTTCGTACCACCTCAATAATTATCGCTTACAAGTCTAATAACAGTAATTCTAAAGATTCTTTTTGATCGCAACACGAGGCTAAGTGGCTCTTAATTAAGCAGTTATATAGTAACTAGGTATATCTAATATTAGACATGATTGCTGATTGAAAAATTACACAGATGATGTCTTTGTCCGAAAAGACATTATCGATGCACGCTGGTTTCCTGTGCATAATTTTACTTTAACTGTATTAACTATAATATAGGTCAGTATTGGATATTTAAAAATAAAAATAATGTTAACAGTAACGAGGACCACAGTCAGTTGTTCACACAGTCGTCGTATGTACCAACTTTGGAATAGCCTCGTATTCATACATATGCTGTCAGGTTTCAGGCGATAATTTGACACTTTTAATGCTGGGATTAAAATGAATTAGCAAGTTTAATTCCAGCCATTCCTGACACAAAGAATCCATATGGAAGACCACCTCAAACTAAGATCCATATCCCATCTTTAGGCTGACTAGATGCGTCAATTATGAATGAAATACAGAAACAAAAGAAAATTTAGTATTTACAAAATTTACACTTATGTATTTGTATGTAGGTACTTATGAAATCTTTTTATTTAGCTCTTTTCCATAAACGTAGTATACTTATTTTTTTTATTATTTCATCTAAATAGAAAAATATATATGACACCAACAGGATATGGGAAAGTCATACTAGCGGGGCAGAAGGGGCCAGAAGGTCTATGAAAAGATGGATACAAAAATATTGTTCATAGGGTTTATTTCTTTATTTATCGAGATAGGCTCTCAGTTAATCCCGTTGAGATTTTTTAAATTTCCGATGATTACTTTACCCTGCCTCTGTGATTAATAAGATACAATTTTATTTATATGAACTTATTTATGCTAAGTTTGACAACTCTGTTGCTTTTGATTACAACCACAACAGTTAAAGATCCACTATTTAGTTATGAATGATACTTTAAATTTAATACACCAAAATGTCCCGAAAGTTGTGCACCGACGATGTACTTATACGAAAGGATTGTTGGCATCCACGCGCACACCTAAGCTCCTAGCCGTGTACGATTTGACTCTACGATGCATGGCTTGGGGGGCTTAGAAACACTATGGTTTAAAACCAGTTGTTAGTGCACTAACATAAAATAATTAAAAGTTGAAAGTGTAAATAACCTTGTAAAATTTTGTTAATAGTATTTTTTTTCATAAATTAAAGAGTTATGTGCGTATGAAACATATACAGTATTTTTTCTAATTTATCTTTATTTATTTATTAAAAAGAATTATAAACAGCTAAATAGAAGCATGATCTTAATTTTATTGCGCTTTTTTTTCAAACTGTAGGAGATGGTACATAATTATGCACATAGCTTATGCAAAGCCACTTAGGTGTTTAATTATTAATTAGGTTTAATTTATAAAGTCGTTTAAGTTGTGGAATTCCATGGGCAAACTTTGAACTGGATTTCAATAACTCAAAAAAAAAGATTAGCGTCCATAGATATATGTTAATCTAAATAGAAAATACTAAAATCCTAATGAATACTTTAAACACTAATAGTTTTTTACTGTTAGTAATTAGTATTAATTACTTAAATAAGCAATAAAAATATTAAGTGTTTATTATAGATATAATGCACAAAATAGGTCGAAAATAAAAAATCATTTTAATTCTCACAAAAATATGTTTTACTCTTACGTGCGTTCACTCATGAAGCATAAAGCATAAATGTTCATAAAGCATAACATTATCTGATATTATCAATGTAGAGTTCTAGTGTTTATATACTAAACTTTACACGGTTATGCAAAAAATCTATAGCAGATGCGCTTTGCTGTTCCGTCTCGTCAAAATATCTTCGAGTTAGGTAAGTATCTATTTTGAAGATGATGTAACTTTTCGGGTTTCTCATGTTTTCCCCTGGGATCACAAATAAATGTGAGTAAGCAAGTAGTGACATGTCGTTTTCGAGGCAACTTGTATCATTTTTTCTGCTGACAGACCCTAAAATAGCCTTTTAGCCTTAGAATGCTGAAAATATCTAATTTAATAATCAAAAAATCTTAAAATTCAATTGACATGCTTCTATAAATAACCGAAATAAAGTGCCTACATAAATACGTTATTCACGTGTACCAGAATAGTTAATTCACGAGTAAGCGGGAGGCCTATATAGTATGTGACATGACACTGGGTGATATCGGCCCGACGATAGCGAGGACGAAACACGGATATACGCCGATGCGAACCCAATTATAACAAAATTAGTTTTCGAAGCAAGCTATACTAGTAATAATATCAAGAAGGGCCATGACACATTGTAGCTACCATATCAACTGCTTCTTTACATTGTGTAGTAGTTGCAAATTATATAAACCATAACCTGGCGTCTTTCAGATAGGCCTCACAGGTGTCATTAACGGCATCTTCCCCACAAACTACTCGCGCCTGATGAGTCGCTTCATTTCATATCTATTTATACTTCGATGTTCGTTTTGGATGGCCATAGATGTGATAGTGGGTTATTTTTTATGTCTGAGTAGATTAAAATAAAAAAAAACATGGAATTCATGACATTCTTTCAATAACCATAAATTTGAACACTACTTAAATTTTATTTTCTAAATACTGATGGAACAACACGGACATCATATTTCAATTTAATAATAATATTAATTGTAAAATAAATATATTGTGGCACTGAACATTCTTTTCCATGTTTTTAATTGAGAACATAGATAAGTTTGTATTAATTTTAACAGGTCAGTAATAAATAATACGTTCCAACAACTGTGGTGTCATATTTGTAAAATTCGAATATAATATTAGAGCATTTTATTGAATAGTCAATGTTTCATTAGTTAGCATGTTGAACTTAATGTTATATATCTATTATTCGACCAGCCTCCGATGTGATCTACACGGCTATGGTTGTTTTTCAAGAGCATCAATCTACAAAATTATATCTTTCGCATTTGTGCTTTTTGAGTTGAAAGACGGTCAAATAGACGATTAAAGGACGTGGATAGTAACTTCTTAAACATGAATGTATAGAAGCTAAAAGTGCCTAATTTTACAGTATTTTCAATAGTTCTTTGTTATACCGTAGTCCCGATAGAAACATGTAATTTTTGCATATATATTAGTAAATATATGCCAATATTACAATATATATTAACGTATTTTATTTCTTTATTCCAAGAAATCGATAATTTAAAACGACAACCACACCACGATAAACCATACTTAACTCAAAACTTTGAGGCATAATGGGTTTCAACATGATGTTTTTTATATGTACAGATTATTCCTTATAATTTCTTATAATATAAGGATTTGTATTCCCTATAATATAAGGGACGATAGATCCTATTAAATTCTAAACTTTCATATCCATTTAAGTCGATATTAGTATTATAGTATGCATGTTAGTAAATAATAATGAAGGATTCCCAATATTTGCAAACTCTCGAAACTACGGCATGTTGTCGTTTGGCTTTTAGCGCCAGTTTCAAATAGATTTAATATCCTAACACCTTATCAAACGCCACTGTGACACATAACTTATTGAGGCATTAGGGCCAAAAATAAAAATATATAAAACAGAGTATTTTTAGGGTTCCTTCCATTATCACGCTAGGCTAAAATGCTTCTATGCATTGTTTAGTGTAGTAAATTATTTAACCAGACCTGACTCTTAAACCCAGACTACTCGCGCCTGTGGTAAAACAAGTGAAAATTTACCACGGTAATGTTAACATTATATATTACAATAACAATTCTTTTATTTCTATATTTAAATTAGTTTGCTATGGAATTCAAAGTATGAAAAGTGAGATTACGTCTTGATACCTACGCTTCCTCTAATTATATATATATATATGTTTAATATAGCATCAGACAAAACTACATATTCATTTTTCAGACATAACATTCTATGTACATATTCTATTCTATATGGTATTACATTCTATATGCCACATACATCCGTAGTTACGCATATATTTATTTGCTCCTTTGTTTAATTTATCTGACATAAACGATTTCGAGTTATTAACAATTCAAAATGTTTGATCTTATTTTTTTGTTACATTCTATAAAAAAAAATATCCATCATAAAATATAAATGAATGTGATTGGAACTGATCAATACTCGGTCATCGGGTCTGCAGCAATCACGCAAAACCACCCAGTTATTTACAATAGGGGTTCGGTATTATTTTTGGAATTTAAACGTTCTGCATAAAAGGGGATCTTGTAGAACGAGCAAGTAAATGACGCCCGGAGGAGTGCAGGGGCGGGTTTGCACGTTACACATGTCTGCCTGCATCACGTGCTGCACTGCGGATAGCCCGGATAGCCTGGCCTGCCTGTGGCCCTCGCTCCGCACCTATCGGCGCCCGCAGGCTGTTCCTTCTGCACGGCCGCACGAGGCGACGCTGACCAGCTCATCATGTCTAGGGGAAGGAGCGTATTTTTAGGCATTTCCCGATAGCCGGGTATGATTAATAGACAATTTAGCACTCATGAAAAAGTATTTTTCAAACATTTTATGATGAGTATTAGTCTCTTAGTATTAGATCTAATAGAATTAGTGCAACTTTATAAATACTAGAGGTCGTCCAGTGGTCGAAATTCGACCGTAATTCATTAAATTTTAAGTTTGAGCATTATTGAGGTTCTTATGCCTCTATAATATGCTGAGTATACCTCTATAATCATTGCATAAATATATTTTTTAATTTAGTTTATTACGTCAGCTGCGAGCCGTGTACAAATATGTCATTCGCGTATGTTGTTCACCTTAATTCCCCGTAATAGCTATGAAATCTAAAATTTAATGTTAATAACAGTTGGAAAAAAAATACACAATTACAGAATCCTGAATTGTATTTACGAATCTTCTCGAAATATTTTTCTGACACTCTTTTTATTGCAGGTTCATATGATGTAAGTCGATCATACAATAATTTGAAGTATTCATTATGATAAGTCCAATATGCTTTAACCTTATGACAACATGAAACGAATGCAGCCTTTCACCTAAAGTGACTTCAGATTCGAAATGTTTTGCATTGCAAAACCTGCATTGTAAATGCATCAATCCACAATCAAAAGTATTAAAATTTCTTGGAATGATAATCAGTGCACATTTAAATGTATCCCTTAAAACAATTTCATCATTTTGTCTGTTATTATTTTGACTTTCATGCAAATATATATTCCTTCTTCGTTGTCTCTCATTCCGAGCCGTCAATATTCTATGTCGAGGCATAATGATGTGGTAGAAATTACTGAGATTAAAAAATGTAACCTGTAAAATGAAATTACTGAAACTAAAATTAGACGGGGTTTAATTTAAATAATAAAATCTGCTCACGTTTTTTAACCTAATTGGAGCGTAGCGAGCGAAGCTCCCATGTGGTGACTCAAATGTCACTCTGTTCGCGGACCAAGGCTCTAGAACTACAAGACCGATTTTGATAATTATTTTTTTAAAATGACCATGACAATATCTTCTGTGCATAGATACCAAAAAACATATACATTTGAATGCGCAAAGAATTATAAAAAAATAAATGGTAATCCCTACGGAGAAATACATTTATATACTAAACTCCGCTCCAATGTATGCCGCAGCGAAGCAAAGCGGCGCCCTAGTAATTATGTTATTTTACCTTGACATTACTTTATAGACATTGACAGATTATTGAAGAAGGAACATTTGAAATCACACAAAATTCACAGTTTGAAACTCATTATGTCAATGAGCTGTTAGTTGTATGAACGCTTTATTTATTAAATTTAATGTATTTATAACACATATTACAAATTATTTTAGCTTTCTGCATTTCTTCTCCATATAAACTTTAACCATGCCAAATCTCACACTCCTCGTGCGCGTAATATACTTAAAAAGGAATCCGAACTTCATTTCAGGTGCACTTCAGAGCACTTCAGGTATTAATATGTAGATTTATAAACAGTACGTAGCAATTTATATATTTTTAAAATATAAAATTTGTATTTTTTTAATCAGTAAATTATTCATCGTTTAGGATTTTTTTTCTTTAGATTATTGATAAATACTGATACTACTTATTGCTAGATAGGTAACGTAAATCGAGTTTGACCTGATCCTGTACACATTTGACCTACACAGATTGAGATATCGCGGTCAATGAGAATAACACCTGGAAGACAAATCGTAGAGCAAGCGAAATAGTATTTTCAGCAATATTTAGGTTAAAAAAAATATAAATCTGTGAACGTGGTAACTTTTGTAAGGTAGAACTTTTAAAATATTTATCTGACACGAAACCAATCGCGGCCGCTGTCAATTGAAGACGGTGAAAGACCGTCCGTATTAGATCTATGGATACAAGCGAAATATTTATGTTAATTTTATTAGTGGGACTCGGCGCTCAGCGTGTCGCATCTAAATTTAGTGATGTTTTTATATGTGTAAATTCATTATAAATTGTTAACGTGAACGTTAATGCGAATGTGAATAAATACAAAAATGTGAGGGCTGAGGACTTTCGTTTTTAGCTTCTATACATTCATGTGTAAGAAGCTACTATGCCCGTTACTATCGTCAACTAGAAAAGTACAAATGCGAAAGAGTTGAATTTTTATTTGCAGATTGATGCTCATGAAAAACAACCATAGCCGTTTAGCTGGATATAGGATAATATATTTAACATTAAGATGAACATTTTTTTAGCACTAAAGAATTAGACATCTTCGATAGAGCGATTTGTATCATATTAAATTTCAAAAACATGACAGTACTGTTGGGACTTATTAGTTATTTTGGCCAGTTAGAATTATTAATATAAACTCATCTATGATCACAAATAGAAATATGTAAAAGAATGTTCATTGCCACATTTAAATCATTATAAATTGAAATATTATTTGATTGCATATTTATTGTATTTACCCAATAGAAATTGTATAAAATACAAGTAATGACGTAAAAATAGTGACGCAAAAAAGAATTTTAGCGTGCATCGATTAAACAGATATTAACACGATTAAGATAAAGTGTTAAATGATATAGTCATAAATAATAAGATGTTTACGCACCTTCAATAGGCTATAAATAATGCATCACTACATATCATGTCGTCGCACGTATTACATATATCTTACAATGGATAGGTAGTTATAGTATTGCAACAATTCCACTAAGATGGATATTATCCCCGTCCTTTGGCCGTCTTTGCATCGTTCAACTAGAAAAGTGCAATTAAAAATCAGCTAATTGGCGATTCCAACCATAATTTGTGCTGACATCATATCAAAATTCATCATGATTTCCGAGAAAAAAATTATAAACTTTACCTGATACCGTTTTTGTCATGCGACCGCCAACTGCTATGCGGTTGAATGACCGCGCTATTGGTCAAGGCAGAGTGCGAACTAGCGTCGCAAAACGCGATCGATTTTGCTACGCTTAAGGGAATTTTACACCGGCAATTGAATAAAATTACTAAATTTGGGGACGAATTATTTTCGCAATTTTTTACTCGTAATAGGGAACATAAACACCCCTTAAGTCTTCGGGAATGGTTTTGGGACATTCTAAATAACATTAAAGTCAACATTTTTTTAGTACAAATAAATGAAAAATTGACAGTTCGATAGAAAGCCCAAACATATTTAAATTTCAAAATAGCGGAAATAGAAATATGTAAAATAATGTTTAGTGCCACATTATAATTATTATAAATTGAAGTATGATGTCCGCGTTGTTTCATTACTAGCCGCGCGTCAATATCTACATAACCAAACTAAAATGGTGTTAAAATTTGTGATGAATTATCAGAAAGAATGTCATGTACCATTGTGTTTTTTATTATAATCTACTTAAATAAAATAAATTAATAGTAGAAATACATTTTTAAAAAGAAAAAAAAAATACATTTTTAAGTGCTTGATGCGTATAAAAAATTTCGCGTCTGTGCTGTTGACCGTTGAGGAGTTCCTTCGTGTGGAGCCATTCGTGTGGAGGTGTCGAATCAGGTCATGCTTACCATAAAAATGCATTGTCATCGGAACTAAACCAATATGTCAAATTTCAACTCCGTAGAATAAGAGGAAATGGTTCTAATTCAGCTTGCAAGATTTGACCTAAACCGACATACACATATTGCAAACTAAATAAAAACACACTTCGCAGAACGCACAACGAATGGGCTAAAAATGCCACAGGCACTGGTGGTGATAAGTAATTATAGCAACCCATCACAAGTTCGTACCAACGGCGCAAGTAGTCTTGGTGGGTGAGGCCTTTAATGACGCCTGTAGGACCTAGCTGTAAGATGTCAGGTTCTGGTTAAATAATTTACTACTACTAAACAATGTATAGAAACGGTTGATATTATATGATAGCTACAAGTACAAAATATGATTTTTGCACTTTAGACCAGTCAAATCGTTTAGGATCATTTTTGGAATGAAGCCCGAATTTTTGGTGTGCCGTGTGGTTTGTTCCGCGATTACGGCCAACGCTTGTATCGATTGATACGTTTCGGTTGGAAGTTGAAGAACATAAAACTAGTGGTCAAAAACGTATGATCTGTATAGTTTTTTTAAATTCAAATGGTACTAATATTTATAACAATGCAGTACAATTTAAATGGATACAGTAACTGTAGCTGAATTCCAATAGCTACAAAGCGGACACAGATTTAAAGATATCACAGACTAAAAGCGTTATATAATATAAAAAAATCGTATGACCTGGTGGAGGAGTTTAATGTTTAACGATGCATCAGAGTAAACGTCGCAGCGGGTTAGTTTGGCTGCCAATCGGCACTCGAAAATCGACTTAACGGTACGCAACATTTCCTACGAATGTGAATTAATGAGATTAACGGCAACCAGGACTAAACTCACAGGTTAGGCATCATTCAAGCAATATATCAATTGAAGTAAAATAGGACAGTAGTTAACGATTAGCTACTAAAAAAAAAGAGTTAAAAGTGCACAATAGTTAATGTTAAAATGTACTAAAATAAATTAAACTTACTACTTTGAAGAGTTCACAGCGGGGCCCCAAACGATCGTTTCTTTTTTAATGTATTGCCGGGCGCAACATTAAAACGTGTAATGATATTGGTAAATTAGTGCATACTAACTAATCACCAAATGCGACTCGCTTGAGTAACTATTAGACTGTTGACAGATTGTTTATGCATGTCTGGTCAGAGTTGCAATCATCAACGGTTCATAATAAGATTTTATCTTAGTCAATCAAAACATACATGACGCAGGTGGTGTAAATGTATGACACGCTCATGCACTTTAAATTCGGAAGATTGCCTAGATTTTGTTAACCTCGCGCAGGGTTTGTCAGAACCACTCACGCAGGAATAAACTGCAAAATTTAGCAATCTAAAGGATACTTATATGTATCTTAAGAAATATTAGAGAACGGAACACATTTGATTTTGTACAAAATTTTTTTTAGTGAGACCGGTTTAGTTATCGATATATATAAATCACCTAAAAGGAGTGCCCTAAATATAAAAACAGCCCTGTATAACTCATAAAATCGGCCCATTTAAATTATTTATTAAAATAATAGCTAAAATACTCAATTTGAATAGTACCACATCACGTATTTGGTAGTCACGAATCGATAACTTCTAGACGAACGGTGCAAATGAAACCATTTGTCTATTTGTATTAGGCATTTCTTAAAAAGAAAATGACCATTTTGGGATCGTCGCAAAGGAGGTCTCGCCCATTTAGATAACGGAAGCTATCGATAAATTTCGACATTTAGAATCTCACGGTAATCATTATTGACCTGCGGTAAACTCATCTTCGATCAAATTCGTAGGGATATGCAAATAAAATAGCAGGTGGATTTGGACCGGTTATCCACATACCAAAATTAACCGGTAGGCTGATATATTTCTATCGTATTCATCTCTATCACCTCGATCATGCGGATGTTTACTCTGTTCTCAAAAGCGCATTTATGATTTTGAGATGAAATTCGTTGGAAATTTTATTAATTAAAACAATCATTACACACTCGTATTCAGTTTATATTGGGTAGTAATGAGCAAACGCTGTGTGTAAAAACATGCTTTAATTAACTTTTCCATATGTAGTTAAATAAGCAGTTAAAGCTGTTTACGATAGTCTGGCCTGAAGGGGGGGTCAACGATAATGAATAATAGATCATTAAAATGACGCTACATTATTCTTTTTTATAAAAAAAACTGAAGAAATCTATTATAAACGTGAGATATATTCTCGAGGGAAGCGCATATTTATATCGATTTCTCTTTTTTTTATTGTGATATTTTCATTAAAAAAATATGAAATATTTTTATATTCACATTATATAAAATGAAACGATTCGGTAGCCAGAGGAATTTGGTTCCATTAACTACCAACTCCGCTGAACGATTGACAGTACTAAAAGGATTGTTGATTAAGATCTAAAAAATAATAGTGATATGATTAAAACTTAATACATAATTTTAAAAAACGGTCAAGTGATAACTGAGTTTACACGCCGAGGGTTCCGAACCGTCAATTTTTAGTAATATTCCTATGAATAAAAATTATAACAAAACTTCCCACAAAGCATTAAAAAATGAAACTTGCATATCTGTAAAAAATATAACCGGCTGGTTATAAAGAGTGATGATTTTAGAGGCGTGGTTTTCAAGAAGAGATAAAACGCATATAATTTGATGTTATGGCTAAAAATTTATTTTATTATAAAGATAAGGGTTTGCCATTATGTCTTAAAAATGATTTCGGGTAAGTGGCCGCCGCGGCTGACTCGAACAAATTCCAGCCGAGAGGCCCAATTTTCAACCACTTTTTGCAGCAAGTTGGGCCGTATGTCAGCAATAACGCGTCGAATATTCTCTTCCAAGGCGTTAATCGTGGCCGGCTTATCTGCGTAGACAAGCGACTTCACATAACCCCACAAAAAATAGTCCAGCGGTGTTAAATCGCACGATCTTGGAGGCCACGCCACAGGCCCACGACGCGATTTTTACTTTATTTTAGAGTGATTTTTTCTAAATTTGCACTATTTGCAAACGTTGTTCAGGAGTAAGTCTATTCATTATGAAATGGCAAACCAAACTGAGCATAAATCAAGTGACAGCTGTCAAAAACACCAACTATGAAAAAAGTAGTGCCAGATTGAAAACCACGCCTCTAAAAAAAACACCCTATACATCTATGGAACTGTTACCTATGTCACTTAATGTGTGTGTATGTATGTGTATCATATAATAAACAAATTGTTTAAAAATATTTAATGTACACAAACTTTCTTGTTAAAGATAGGAACCCCCCCCCCCCGGATGGATCTTAGCTATCTTTCAATTATGTTTCTATGGTTTGGATTTTCTCGGGGGCTCGACTAATCAATTATGCCCACAAAAAATCAACTTTCCGACGTTTTAAGTTTTCTAGTTGAAACATAATGACGGAAAGGCAGTTGGATGGAAATATGGTTTATTGGACGCAAAAAGATTTTTTTTTTAATAAGACCTATGACATATCTGCGCTACCCAGCTTTCTGACATTATACGCTGACGTAATCGCAATATATATATATATATATATATATATATATATATATATATTGCGATCTAAACGATTTGCACGTAATGTGCATATATTTTACACTTTTTTTTTATTTTTAACCATGACGATTCATTTTCACATTGATCGTAAGTAATTCTTGTAAATATTCATTAAACCATTCACTTTTCATTCATTATACGTCTTATTCGTTACATTTTCACCGTTTTTCATAATTATTACTTCTTTTTTAAATCACTTTTTTACTACTTTAATGAAAGTTTGACCGTATTGCTTGACACACAGATAGGTAGGTGAGAGTGAAAGACTTTCATAAAATACAGGCCTGTATTGAAACCAGCGTGCATTACCTCAAGCGATGCAACTATCTGTGCATTCGGTATTAATTTTTCTTTGAACATTCTGGTTATATAATTTGTTTGAAAAAATTTTCAATCAGTAAAAATTTTAAAAAGCATTCGAATTTTCCAAATGTCAATACTGTGAGACTTTATATAAGTAATCATTTAAACTAAAGGCGAAGGGTTACTCGTTTTTAATCTTTATTATTTATTTTCTTATGGGAAAACACACAGTAATAACAATAATATTAAGAATTAAGCAGATAACAAAACCGATTATGGATTTCTTACATATTCACAAACATACTATTATATAGTAGGTATGAAGACTTCAAACTAAATTGATGCAAATCAAATTATTAAAATACAAACACGCAGGTATAACATTTATGACGAGCATGTGATGTATGTGTGTGTGTGTGAGGGTGTGTGTTTGTGTGTGTGTGAGGAAGAGAGATTATGTGGTGTGTTCCAAATTAATTAAACCACATTCGAATTCACCGAAAAAATACGCCTGATGTAAATTTGTCAATGCGAGCGACGCCTTTTAAAACATAACTTGGTTTATAAGTCCTTTCACAACAACCATTCAAATTAATCAATTGACGATTGAAATTTAAACAGAGGCCGACCAGATATCGATTATAAGAATGACAATAATTATTATCGAAATACGCGTAAGAGGTCAGGGAAGTGGGAGGTAAATGAAACCAACAGTTCGAATTAGACGGAAGTTTTGAATTGAAGATTTTTGAAAACTATAATTTATTAAACGACGGTAACTAAGGATCACTGCGTTATAATAAAACCACATTTTTTTAAATTTCATTATGTGCCTCATGTGCGCTAGTAGTGAAGTGAAGCCTAGAGACGAACCAGAATCCACCCAGTAACGGGCTCGCACGTGTTCGAAGGAACGAACCTCAAGTAAGGAGCGAAGAGACCTTTACAGTGTGCCACAGTCAGAGGTCGCCGGACGACGACGATGAAGCCGTCAATCAGGGACTACTGAACACAGAAGCCTGGGGTTGAATACATATGTTCGTCAATCATATGGGACGAAATAAATTAGTTACGAGTGTTGGTTTTTTAATTTGCGAATTGACCGTATTTCATTTTGGTAATTCCATTTGAGACCACACCCGGTATCCCACTATTGAGGTCGCGACAGGTTGAAATAATAGGCAGGAGTATTGCTCGAGCGGCGTGTTTATTAAGACTGTTTGATACTTCGCGCTTCGACCGTACCGCGGCCGAGCGCTGACCATAGACAATGTGTTGTCTAAGTTTAGGGGAATATGAATGATGTGCGTATGGCAACATAGCCCGCTACATACAGTTAGAGTTAGAAAACTATGGGGTTTTTAACTTAAACTGACTAGGCCATGCAAAGAAAAAATATATACAGTCATATGCTATTTGAGACGACAGAGCACAGTGTACGATAGCAGGGTATGGGGTCTGCTCGTGCTATTTCAGCTGTTAAAACAAAAGTTAGGTTAAAAATAAATAATTTTTGATTAATATCCTCCCCTTAGCAAGATAGCACGATACACACTTAAATTCATAATTGGCTGTTCATGATAACACCCTTGCTATTGAAATAGCATATAGCACACTTAACATGCTAGCGTGGTTAAGTGAATACCACTATAATATCTAGCAACATTTTACTTAATTATTTAAAAATAATACACCTTAGCCATTTATCACTAACATCGTTAATTGATCGTGAATTAACCATAAAATTATTTTTTAATCCTGAGACTACAAATGTTTTTCAAATCAATTTGTGCATACAGGTGGATAATACGCACCGCAATACGACAGTAAAACAATACGAGCAATAGTAAATACATATTATGTGGCTGAATATATATTTAATTCCTGGGATCACTGCCCCTAAACTAGACAATAGTCTGTACTCTGTACCAGAGAAGGCAGTTCCGTATTATTTTGAAAAAAAAAACGTTCAATAGCGAGTCGTATTCTCGCAATTAGGGTTCTGTACTAGAACTTTATCAACAAAAAATTCGTGTTTGTTCTTTATGGAACAGTCAGCGTAAATTATAGTCTGCGAGGTGGTGAATATTTCGGTTACTATTTACTATTTATACGCTACAGAGTACTTCTCTGATGACGTTAGTGTAGGTCTGCCTGCATTCCGCAGAAGCGTTGGGTAGTTATGGTTTTTCAAAGGTGCTTTATGGTTACCAAAAATGAGTGTTAAGCGATAAGGCTGATTATATTCAAGTATTATAGTATTGAATATTAAATGTACACATTGCGATGGGTATAGTATCGGTAACAACCTAATGCATTATTGCAGAAAACGGTATTTGTATGAGGGTATGTTTATGACTGCGCGTAAAAGAGGATGTGTTATGTGTGTGTCTCGTGTCATATTGTGAGCGATATGAATTCCCGTTGCCTTTGACGATTGTTGGCAATATGATATCCCAGTGTCGCGTCGTCCCGCGCCATCTCTAATTTAGCGCCAACATGCAACAACCAACAAAGTGGAGAAATATTAACTTTTATCTTTTATACGAAGATTTAATTATAAGAACTACTCTCCGTTGCGATTTATCGTTTTCGGTGTTAATCATGAATAATTTTAAAGAATTACCTTAGTAAAGGAGTCTTAGGAAAATGTTATTATAAATTAACAGACGACGCTGCTTTCCAAAAATTTTGTTTATTTTTCGAGGATTGCGAATAAGAACGTTAAACATTGTCAATGAGCTAACTGTATCCTCTATCCGCCCTACGGAGCCAGATTAAGTCCATCAACACAAGGGTCTTATATTGTAATTACGTCAGCATAACCTCTCGCACTAATTTGTTTTGCTATCATGCCTTATTTCGCAAATTTTGTTTTATTTTGCGATTTACAGTTATTCGTATAAAAAAGAAGGGGGCTTAAAAGAAGAGGCGTTCGATTTTAAATATAATGGGAGTAAAAATTGATAGTAGGTACTTCTGTACTAGAAATAGGAGTGCCTTCGTGCATCAAATACCATGTTTGGTCTTGTCGAGAATAGCGAAATATCGGGTCGTAGGTTTACTGACTTTTGGCAGAATTAACCTATTTATAGAATGGCTTAAAACTTGAACCAGAGATTCCCTTTATTTCGAACCTTACGCATTGAGAAAAAATCAAGATATCAAATAAAATTCGTATTAATCGCTCGCCTTTCGCTAGTACCTACCTACCGCAGAAAAATAAATTAGTACACAAGCTGTGAAAATTTCTAATTGGCTTATATTTTAAATAGTTTCCCTAACATTTATAATTTTATTATTTTTTATCTTTGACACTTTCTACACGAAGATAAATAAAATCAAAATGGGATTTTATTAAAAGACGGGTAAAACGGGTAAATAACCGCGAGTTCTAAATAAGTACCAATACTGTCAGCCGTTAATTATGGTAAATTAAACAGCTGCGTATATGGAGAAACAGTTCGAACATTTATTTGTGATTAGATCTTTTGAAAATAGATGAGTATTCTGACATTTAGCTATGGATATTTTTTTTCTATGTAATTATGTTTAATCCCTGCGAAGTAACTTAAAACCTGAAAGTTGGAGCGAAGCTCCCATGTGGTGTCTCAAATGTCACTCTGTTCACGGACTAAGGCTCTAGAACTACAAGACCGATTTTGATAATTATTTTTTTAAAATAACCATGAAAATGTCTTCTGTGCATAGATACCAAAAAACATATACATTTGATTGCGCAAAGAATTATAAAAAGTTAAATGGTAATCCCTATGGAGAAATACATTTATATACTAAACTCCGCTCCAATGTATGCCGCAGCGAAGCAAAGCGGCGCCCTGGTCATTTTGTGTAAATTACCGTTTTGCGCAAATGAGGCGGATTTATATCCATAATGCTAAAAAATAGGAATTTCAAGTATTATCTATGAATAAAGTTACTAACTCTTTCTAGCGGTTTAAGTTAAAGTACACGGAGTACAAATAAGTAGTTCCACATAGGTACGAGCGCAACTTCTCGCATCGCGTACGATGTTATCGACTTATTATGACGTCACGAGCATCACTAACACATGCTCCCAATTAACCAAATAGTAAATCAATCCACCTTGAAAGTTACCCTCTATAAATGTTTACAAATATCACATGTTTAATGTTTATCATGTTTACGCAAAAAATATTTCGTACCGAAAATTCTGTGACTAAAATATTTTAAAATGTAAGCTGTAAGATTTAATTGGACATATTGTTAGTTTGTTCATAGACAATGTCATTCAATACAATTTCGCTGTATGCTTATTTCATCATAATAAATAATAAATAAATAATACAGGCGGTCAAGACTACATTAAAAGATCTATTTTACTTCACCTACCTGAAAATATAATAGGATTGTGGCCTGGTTTAATTTCCCGGTTGTATTGGCAATATGATGAAGTCAGATGCGTTAAATAAATGCATACACGCCGCGCGTTATTCGTGAGATGAATATTATCGAACTGTATGCAACAATAACAAAGTAATAAAACAGACGTGATCTGGGATACGCAAGGGACGACACTATGGAATGATGTTCGCGTGTAAGTTTGCAAGAGCTATTTTAAGGACTGATTAGATGGAAATGGATTTGGGATGGAAATGGTTCATTTTGACTAAAATATTTCTATTTTTTTTTACTCGATTACGGTCAAATGCATCCATCAGTTAGTTAACTTGAACCATTATGAACTTTCACACTTTCTTTAAAAAATGAATATAGATTTATACTAGTATTTATGTTTTCATTACAAAAACCATTGTTTAAACTATACATTATTAAATTATTGAGAAGACGTGACATGCTCAACGCATGCTATTTTTTTAAATTGCTTAATGCTATCGCAAATACTTAAATTATAATACTTTTTAATATTTATAATATTGGAAATGGCGAATAGCAGTCATTTGCTTTTGCATGGTTTACAGTTGCTTAACTCTTTAATCACCTATGCGTTAATTGTGTGGGGCGGTGCAACTCGAAAAGCCCTTGAACCATTAATCAAAGTTCAAAAATTAGTTCTTCGTGTGATCAATAAGAAGCCTTTTAGGTTTAGTTCGGAAATCCTTTTCTCAAGTTACAGGGTGCTAGATATTAGACAATCTTTTATTAAAAAAGTAGTCATACATGTTTGGCAAAATAAAATTAGTAATATACAGTACACTAAAGCTATGAAGACAAGATCGAACGATAGAGGTCACTTAGTGGCACCAATAATGAAAACATCTTTTGGACAGAGACATCTCATTTTTCTGGGCCCAAAAATATATAACCAGATAAGCGATGAAATTAGGGATGCTAAAACTAAAGCTTGTCTCGCCAAATCTATCTTAAAATGGTTAATCTCTTTGGGTAGAGATGCTGCTGAGAAATTAATTTCTGAAATAGTTGTTTAGATAAAATTTAATAAGACTGTAATTTAAGCGACTTTAGCTACTAAGTGAAAAATATTATTTTAGTTACCTAAAATGTTTTAAAAAATTAAAAAAAAAAAAATATATGCTTACTTAGATATGTCATACCAATATGTTTATGCCCAATGTATATATATATATATATATATATATATATATCACTATAAGATATGTTTCTATACTATATGTAGTATAACACTATTTTTATATTGATTATTTATTTATTTATTTACCTATATATGTAATAATTGTTTATTCATTTATTTGTTATTTTTTAATTCTTTCATTAATTCATTTTATTTTTTCATATATTAAGTATTCTTGAGTAAACATTTAAATTGTATTCATGTGTGTATGTGTGTATATTTGTGCCTTATTATTTTTATATTTTTCTCAGGGTTTTGCGCTGGTCTCTGCTATGCACTGTATCACTTCATATATAACCTTCCTTAGAACAGGTAACTATTACCTAGTTAGAAAGGTTATAGACTTATACTCATCGGCCAATTTATATTCCATAACAAAAAAAACGTTCTTCTTAACGTTCCGCAACAAAATAGTGAAACGGTAACCCTTAGGAGGGGGGGGGGGGGGGTCTGGTTGTCTGGCACAGACCTGTTACGTTCTCATAGTAAAACATAAATAAATGAAATTCGGCAAGCATAGAGTCAGGGGTGGCGCAGATTATATCCATGTGTTTTTATAAAAAAATATTGGGTAATGCGAGGCAAAACAAGTAGAAAATGATAGTGAATTCTATTTTTTGCTGTTATCGATAAAATATTAAATATTTATATGAGCGGTATGTAGCGCGTGTACTATCAAAAGAGAGGCAAAATAAACTATTAATAATCCATCCATGCAAAATTTAAAAAATAATTTAAATTTTACATTTAAACTAACTTAAACAGATACACAAAACAAAATATTTTTTTATGAATATTTTACATAAAACTTTTTAAAGTTTTTTACTATATTATTTTTAAACAAATAATGTAAATATAATAATACGCTTATGGTAAGGATAATTGAATTTATATATAAGAATTTAATCATTACTGTGATTACCTATGTATGAGATTTCTAAACGTAGCCGCTATTATTTTAAAACTTACTTAATTTATCTCTTCTTCGAATATGGGCTGTAGTTATTCATCTGTCTGTAAGGGGTTTGAAACTTCTAAAAGGATAGTCATATGATGGTTTAGTCTTATATAGGGAGTTTTTTTTAGAGGCGTGGTTTTTGACAGCTGTCACTTGATTTATGCTCAGTTTGTTTTGCCATTTCATAATGAATAGACTTACTCCTGAACAACGTTTGCAAATAGTGCAAATTTAGAAAAAATCACTCTAAATTTTTTTTAAATCACTCTAAAATAAAGTAAAAATCGCGTCGTGGGCCTGTGGCGTGGCCTCCAAGATTGTGCGATTTAACACCGCTGGACTATTTTTTGTGGGGTTATGTGAAGTCGCTTGTCTATGCAGATTATAACAGATACAATTTTAGTGCTGTAGATATCCCAAGGTTTTTATCTTAGTATGTTTTTCGCGTTCACCGGTATAAATAATGTGGTTCATTGGAAAAATATTACATACATTTTATATATGTATTAATGTTATGCTCAAATGCCTACTGACTCCTTAACTTTTAGAATCTTCAAGTACTTGCTATTTTATTATCCTTAAATTAATAAAAACAAAGTAAGGGCAGTGCTGAAAACCGGCGGTTTCTAGTTTTTACAGCTGACCGCAGATCGAGATACTATTATTGTATTTATACTTTTGTATTGAATCTATAATGCCTCAATAAATGATATATTATTAAATCTGTATGTATGTCTTTTTTAACTCAGAAAGTATGAGTATTTTTTTGGGTTGTTAGATACTTTTTATATGCATAATAAAATTATTTGCCGGTAGAGCTGTTATTTTCAAAAGTATGTTTATATTTAAAATATTAAGAACTTTAAGATCCAACTCTTACCAAACTCCATAACTAAACAATGATTATTATTTTTTATTTATAATTTTATTTGGTATTTTACTTATTTTTTTACAGACTAATATTTTCCTAATATAATTAGCAAATAAATATTTAACACGGAATAAATATTTTACGTAGGAAGTATTTCATTCGAAAATTTATTTCTAAGTTTATAAATAATGTCTGAAGCAGTAAATTATAACTAAATAATATTTTCTTCAATCCTTATAAAACGTTGACATATCATGTAGATATATCTGTGGACCGAGATTGTAAAAATATGAATTAGAATATAATTGGTTTAATGAATTCGGCGGTATTATTTATTGGACAATAAAAAATAAATATCTGTATAATACAAGCGACCTTTCCTACTTACAGTTTCTGTTGTTGCCTCGATACCTACCAAGTCAAAACGCTTTGTATTTGTTGATCATAATTTAAACTAATTAGGTATATTTGATGACAGTATTTTAATAGCGGCAAAACACCTTAACTATAAGACGATTTTCTCTTACGCAAGGCTGCTGATAGATGTAGTGTGAACTACGTAACTATACTTCAAATATAATATTAACCTACATTCTATGTTAAATTTTTATATTATATTTAAATATAACTTTTATGTTTATATTAATGTGTATCGTCATTTACGTGCATTCTCAAATATATCAACAAATAGTGTTTGCACAATAAATACATTATACACATTACATTATATATTATTTTTTATTATATTAGATATTAAATAAATAATAATATTATATGTTCATTTTTAATGTTATAACATATGATTGTAATGTCTTTAGTTTGAAGTAATCTGAATTTAAAATTAGCCTACCAAATAAAGAATTATTATAATTATTGTTTTAAATAATATTTCTTATAAAATTTTTTATTTGTATGTCCAAAACATTCACTTGCATTAATATACTTTCACCATAATTTAACTATGCTACAACGTTTATAAAAAATGATAATAATTTTTAAAGTCAATCATCGAAGTAAACTTTTATACTAATTACAAGTTAATAAAATAAGGAATTTACATATCAGCAGGAGCGAAATCCCCGTGGATGAGCCGTGCGCGCGCGCCGTCAGCGATCCATCACCTCTCGCAGTCTCCCAGATGGACACCATCGCGGTAAGAGCCTTCACCTGTTATCAGAGCACTGCGGCCGCGGCCGGCGCGGGTCGGTCGCGTGACGCGCCGCGCTCGTCGCGCCGGAACGATGCCGTCGGCGCAATGCACCGCGCGCCAGCAGCGCTGATCACTCACTGCCGGCGCCGCCGCCCGCCTGCCGGTGCCGAGTGCCGCGCTGCGCTGTGCTGTGCTGTTCCTCAATCCTCTCTCGTACGATCCTCTCTCTCCTCAACGCAACGATACTCCCTTGCTATGCAGTGCAGCCGATTGTGCGATTAAGTTAACGATGGCGAACGATCTTTGCATATTCATAAAATTGTTCACAATCAACAAAACATACGTTCAATTAAAACTTTGAGTTTATCAACATATTCAGATTAATAAATCTCTATTATTTTCCACGAAGTACAAATATTTTTAAACATAGTATAATATTTAAATAGCCTCTAATATTTAAATTCATTTATATACCTACCAAAATAATATACTATTTGTACAATTATATTATAATTTATGCACGAAAATATCAAATAATAAATCTGCACCGTGTCCCACGACCTTCAAAGAAAACTTATAGGGGTGTTTTTATTCACTATTTTTTTATGATTTTGAATAAAAAATATTTAAATAAATCATAGCTAAATTTTATCTTTTTTTTTAATAGTGTCAATTAGTGCTTTACTTCCGTGCCAGGGAATCACGCTCGCCACAGCGCGATTCACTAGAATGATCACGTGACATGATCAATTCATTATAATTATGTTAAGTTTACAAATTAGTTTCTTGAAACATGATGCATTTTGATGAACTCTCCACAAATAATAGTGGAATAGCAAGACGGATAAGCTAGATTGTTTATCCTAAAAGGGAAACGGTGTATATATTGTTAACATACATTATACATATAGGCACACACATACACCCTCAACCTCCACCCACATATATGTACTTTTACGATGGAAACAGAAGTAAGAACACACTTAAGGCCATCTACATCGTATTAATATAATGATTTTGTATCGCTCTTTTGTACGAAATATGTAAATAAATAAAATTAACCGTAATGTTATTAAAAGTATGCAGATGAAACATAAATACAAAAACATTGTTATCGTCAATCAGGCAACACCGCCTAGTTTTAAATTGTATGGTTGTTGTACTCGTATAGTCACCTTGTGACGAAACTCAGACGATGGAGCATCGTTGAATATTCTTAGTAGTTTATAGCTGACCAATAATTGGAGTCACTTGGACCTCTGTAGTATTGCTTCACCGGGCCGGAATCTATTACAAATTTATTTATTTACTTATGTTATTTTTATTTAGGACGTTTACAGTTATAGGTGGTAACGAATAACAGAAAAGTATTGAATAGTAAATTAACCAAAAACAATCATCCTAGTGTTTTGTTCAATTATACATATTTATTTATTTATTTTAGAAAAGGCATACAAAAAATTAAAAAATACAATAACCATACCAAGATGCATTGCAATTTTTTCTTTTATTACGTTAATTTCTCTTTATCTATTTTCTATATTATGCAAAATTTATAAAATTTTAAAAATAACTCAAAAAACAGTTATTAATTTCCTTATTATTGTCACACGTAATTATTTTTAATTTTTATTGCATTTATATATATCCTTATTTCATCTAATTAGATGGTTACATAATATTTGACAATATTTTTACACTAAAGAGGACAGGTGAGAGTTAAAAATGTATTTTTATAAAACTCAGCGCTGGGTTTAAACTGACATCCTGCGCTCTCAAGTACAGGACCTCTTTAGAACCTTAATAAATATTATGCTATCCAGCACATTATCAAAAAATTAAAAAAATATTCAATATTGTCAAAGATTGTGTCATTTATCTTTTCAGGCGATTTGCCGCTATTAAAAACAATCATCAAATATAAGTCAAATAACTTTACAACTCAATTATACAATTATATATCTATTTAATATATACATAAATATATTAAATGTCACTAGTTTCACTATATGTTATTTGAATTCTACCTTGTAATAAACCAGTTACTATTTATTAAAAAATTTAATAAAATTTTTTGTTAAATAATTTATTTATTAGACATTCATTTGTTCTGTCTCCATACTAGTTAACATATTTTGGAACAGTAAAAATATTTTTTGTTGCTTGTGAATCGAATAATTATCACCCGACGTATTTCTGTAAGATTGATTATGAAATTCTTCTAAAATTATTAATACTTTACTTTTTATGTCAGCTGGTAACACTACAAATTTTAAAAAGATTTTCGTATTTCTTCGTGATTTTATCGACTAACAGTTTTAGGAATCTTATTTGATTTTTTACAATTTTGTCAAAATATGTGTAAAATGTGAGGCCATAACTGCCCAATCCGTGTTTTACCTACACAATTAAGAATGGCATACAGTTTTTGAAATATGAGTACTATTATGTAGGTAAATAAATATGAAAACTATTCAATAAAAACAAAACTATTAAACAATTTATTGGCGAAATCGAAATAATGCGATTGTAACACAGGTAAAATGCATAATAGTGTTCCTTTTTTGGATTATGGTCAAAATAAATGATGAAGACTTTCTGTACATTTGTAACGTTGGGAAGATAACAATTGCAAAAAATTGCCTACTACAGAGCACGGGTGAGTGCGGGTTAGTAGTGCACGGATGTCAGCTTCCGTTGCGAAGTGATTATTGAAATTCTTAGTAAATTGAATGTCAATAAAAAAAGGAACAAAGTTAAAAAGAATCTACAGCCAAAAATCTAAGAAATAATACAATGAACACTTTATTTTGAGTAAACAATAAACCCGATCCACCAAAACGTTGAAGTCTGCGCAGAACACGCCGTATAAACCATGTTTGCGCCGACATTTTGGTTGATCGTTATTTTTTATTGTTTTTTCAAAATAAGAAGTTTATTGTATTATTTCTTAGTTTTTGTTGGCGGCAGATTTATTTATTATTTAAGTAATATATTTTTTATTTCTAACTACTTTTCTTAATAAAACATCGATGGAATCAACGCCAAGACTTCCGGTAAAATTTACAAAAACTATAATCAAAATCGCTTACACTAATTCGACATGATTTTGAACGGAAAACCTATATTTTGATTTTGATTGAACACTTGACGTAAAAAAATAAAAAATAAAATAGGACCACCTTTGTGAAATTCTCTATCTAATTCTCTATCTTCTATCAAAATCATCGAAATCGCTTGAGCCATTTCGGAGTAATGGGGAGGAAGGAGGAGGTAGATTTCACCGCTGTGCTGTAAGGGTTGTTCATATCAAAAATTGTTTTGAACAAAAGTTGTAGGGAAATTATAGGCCTCCAAATTACATTTTGCACGGATTTTATCCTGAACATATTAAGGGAGGTATGATTTTTTGCATTTTGAAAAACCACTTTTTCTCAACCCTATGGTTGGTGCTATCAAATAAGTTTTAGGCTTTTATCTAAGGAATAAATTAAAATTTAAATGAATTCGATATCTTTTACACTAAGAAAGTTATAGCAAAATTTCATTTTTTCGAACCCCCCTCCCCCATTCCCGCCCCCTGGTCGAATTTTGCCCATTAACGAACGACCGGTATTTTGTGCCTTTAGATTTTATGTATTAATTTCAAAACTGGTGTAAAATTACGGCAATTATCGTGTTTACAAGAAAGTGATATAGATAGATATATAAAGTTTTAAGCTGAGGGTGGTTTTGGGTTCTAGGGAATGTGAAACACGAAGATATGTGTAAGTTTTTCCAAAGTCATGACATGTCACCCATTGCAATAGGTAGCTTTCCTAATATATAGAAACTGCCTAAAAAGCGATCGACGTGACGCATGTAAATAGTTAATGTGTTGTTGAATTTATTTTTTTTTATATTACAGAAAAAAACTGTTACTGTGACTTATTTCTGCAATTGGTCGCCAAGAATCATGCAAACCATTCTTCAGGTCGCTTGGTATACTGACATTGTAGGACATATTTGTATTGGAGACTTTTTGCGATTTATTTAGAGACAAATATGTAATATTAACACAAGAGGGCATTCATTCTGATGATAAAGAAGTAAGCATGAAGCGGTCACAAGCGGTCAGACAAGCGGTCAGACCTCGTAACAATAAATTTAAAAATACTAGTATGCACATGGGACTAAATTTTTACAACAAACTTCCTAACGATATAAAATTAATAAATAGTTTAGGGCTATATAAAAAAACCGTAAAAGAATATTTATTAAGGAGAAAGCTTTTAAGCTGGCCACATATTGCCGTAAGTGTGAAAAATTGGGTTTTTAATTTAATTATATTTTTTACTTCTTAATTAGTTAAAATGTGCTGTTAATAGGTAACAAATCGTTGATTTATCATTGATTGTTTTTCCTTTTGTATATTCTATTTGCCATGGGCAGCCCCATAAATATTTCAACCATCCTCTTAGTGAATTTTAATTCCTAAGTTAAAACTTTCAATTTAAATCTAACCTGTAACTAATTTTAATCTAGAATTGTTATACTATTTTAAACTACTGTTCTAACTATATGCCATTCCTGTACATTAAAAATGTTTTCGGAATTAAATACTTACGCTTTATTAAATAAAACTCTTTATTACTGACCGGCAAATATCATTTGTACCTTTGCATTTTTGGAGTGTCGTTTGGACGTGCGTGCATTGTATGCCTGTGTCATGCATTGTTTCTATGCAAAAGTATTTCCTTATTCATTTTGAAAAACTACGCTTAAAGTATGTAGATAATCTACCACGTGACGTTTTTTTTCTTTTTTTATTAAATGTTTTTAGCTGATAACGTGGTAATTATATAAACTTATAAAACATGTTTTTCAGCCAGTTTTGGAGAGTTTCGTAAAGATATGCCAGAAATAAAAGGGTCTATCCCCAGGAAAATAATTGATTTACTCAATTGAGATGTAACAATTCTTACATAAATATAGTGAAACTCATATAAGAAGTAAATGTATATCATTTTGCGCAGTAATGTGCAATATAAGATATAACTACAGTATAAGAAATGGTCTGGGTTGTGATTTATCCATATTAATAATAGTATGTCGAACTCTACACTACTTTTCTTAAACGTCATCAATCCGTAACATTAAGGTGGGTGAAGTTAGTATAGGATTGTGGTTCAAAGGGAGTGATCGAACAACGCGTGTTGTAACTTTCTAAATAGTAAGTTGATTTAGATATTGTGACTGAATGTTTGTATAATGTAACTATGTCGTACCAACAAATTTACTGTCAATGTCCGTCTGTTGAACTATCTGTGACCTTTTTTATTTTTAAAAGTTAATCAAAGCAATTAACTTCAAATGCACATATAGGTATTAGTATCATCGTAATTATTACTGACAAAATGATATAGGCACGTAGACTATTATTATAAAGTAAGGTAAGGACAAAATATATTTTTATTTTACTACCAATAAATATGGCGATGGAAGGGTATTTTTTTCACCACATATTAACACCGCTAGTAAAAACAATGTGAGTTAAAAGGATCATCATACTTTTTAATTACCTAATCCAAATGTGTTTCAGATTATAATAATTTTAAAATAAATTTTTAAGGCTTTCCCGAGTATCTCTTTTTAAATTGAAAAAAATATATTATATAATGTATGATCAAATCAGAAACGTGAGGAATTTACTACGGTTTAAAAAAATATTTTTAGTTTCTTTAGAAGATGAAGTGAGCAGTCTGAAACAAACTTAACGACGATGACCAACGATAACTGTCAGACGATAAATGCCAGACGATAAATGTTTAAAACCCAGACGAATACGAAAGAACTTAGAGGTGTGAATAAAATTGGTTCAATCTCTGCAATTGGCAGCTCAACATTCCGAGAGAGCACCAAAGTGCGATAAAAAGTTTTGCACGTACGATAGTCGTGCGCGCCATCGTAGTTCTTCGGCGCTGGCCGGTTCCCTCCGCCCGCTCCCAGCCAACCGCGTGGCGCCCTCCTCCGCGGTACTCCTTGATTGACACGAGGTGCACACCTGTGACAGCCCGCTTTGCTGCCCATTGGTAAAAACCGGACTCGCGCATTCGTGCTGCCTTCTATTACGGTAATTTTCTAATCCAACTCTTTCGCACGGCGCGGCGCGGGTCTAACTCTTATCTAGCGTATTTTAAACAGTTTGTGTCTACAGCTACACGAAGGCCTTATGAGACGATAAATACTGAGACTTATTAATATCGAAACCTACTGGACATGCAAAGACCGTTACTCAATGAAAAAACACCAAATCAACTCCTTTTCAATTAATATCTCTGGTAATCCCATCCTAATTTCGTGGTTTTTAAGCGTACTAAAATCATAAAAGCGTAAAGATTAGATTATTTAACATATTTATAGCTTTAAAAATAAGGTATTAATATGCAAATTACAGGACTGATTTCGTTTGACATTCATTCAATTAGTCTAGTACTTGGCTGGAAACAAAATTAATGTCAAAATTAATGCCAAAATAAATGAATTATTAATGTCATCTTATACTTCTATGAATTTCATGTCTCATTTTTAGATAAATTAGTTAAAACTGACAGTGAATTGTATTAAAAAATAAATACAAATATAAACTATAATTGTGTTTATTTTTTTTACTGTTATTAACATTCAATTTTAAGTGTCATAGATATTGCAGGTTATTAAAGAAATCAGCACAGCTAATGACGTATTTGTAGACGGTCACGGCTGACATTAGAGAACAAAATTTAAAAAAAAAATATTGACCACTAGTATTTATTATAAGTCTAGTTATTATATTATTAGTACTATTATTGATTAAATTAAGTGTAAATTACTTGTATGATTGAATAAAGTATATAATGATGAGGGGGCGAGTATGCGCCGTTGTATTATGTTAGTGATTTTATAATAAAATATATTAAAAGTTTTATAATAAAATTTACATCTAAATACCCGCGATCCAATAAAATATTTATTACTTAAAGATAAAATGGTAGACCAAGGACTTGCAGCATAAGAGGTGGAGCACTACTGAAAGAAGGAAAAACCTGCAACTATGCAATACATGGTCGCCATCTGAACACCCTACGTAGCTCTGTATGAGTATGGATCTAAAATTCAATCGTTCACTCAAAATGCAGGTCTTCCTCGGTATTCCCAAAACAAATGCAAAAACTGCAGACTGTCTATATGCCTATGTCGTCTATTAGGCCAGTAAAAAGGATATTTCCTGGGCAGTGAATGAATCTAATTGCGACACGCTCATTTGGCTAAATTTGGGTTAGGTATGGCTAACTCGGGAGGACGCTTTGAGGCGATGCACTCATTCGTCGTAGCGTTGAGCTGTCACATTGATATTTAGTTATTCGTCAAGTTTATATCTTTTATAAAAAACGCGTGGAAATATTGTTGAATGGATCCCAGGTTTGGGCGATAATTTTGAAATATAATATAACAAAAATTAACTTCTTTACCGAAGTTTTACTTCTAACGAGCGTGGTATAACCACACAATGTGTTTATCCAATCCTTGTACTTAAATGTGTACTTAAATCCAAATTAGCGTTTTTTTATAATTTGTTAAATGTCAGCCTAATAACCGACCACCATTCACCAACTTTTGATATGTGCATTTTTATATTATTATTTTTCTTACATTCGCATCAGGTAATAAATCATAGTAAGCGGAATTATTTACTAAAATATTAAACACTGTATTCCATACCCATAATATTCAAATTCAAAAAATCTGATCAAGTTAAAAACATGGATCGGATTCAATTGTTTTGACAAATGTTTAAAAGTACCATATTAAACATCTACATCTATTTTGTGATATTTAATTTTAGAAATAAATTGTACGCGAAGTCACCGGTTATAATATTTACAATTTTATATTATCCAAAACCAGCAATATCACCGAAGCTAGAATAAATTATTAATAATAATAAATATCCAATCAAAAATTACGTATTAAATAAAGTCAAATCATTCCTAAATAACTTCGCTAAATTCGCCCTTAAACTTGAATAATATTCTAATTTGTAAACAAATTCATACAAACGTTTTTCTATTTTACAATTGGCTTAGCATTACAGAGAGCAATTATTGAAACTTTCCCTCGTAGAAGTTTATTGGGCTTTTTTCTCGGACTTCCTCGTGCAAAATATAATTGATATTCTATGAAATTAATAACATTGTGCTTGCATTATTTGTTTAAATAACAATTTTGGTTTAAGCGCAAGGGCACATAACATAACCGCAGAATACATTGTATTAATTTAGTGCATTCACGTGAATATGAAATAGGAATCAGGATAACTGTATAATTTCAAATTTCAAATTTAAATTTATTTCATTTGCCTTAAATAAAGCATTCAACCTAATATTAATCTCAAATCACTAAAGTATATTAAAACGTCACGTTAAAATTTACTTGTAAATATTATCTTAATCATGTATTTTTGTTACTAATGTATTTTCGCAAAAAAAATCTTATTTTAAATTTGCAAAAAGGAGAAAGAAGAAATAGATTATTGAGGCTTAGAGGCGCAATGTACCTGTTTACTAAAAAACAACTAAAGGTTTGAAAATGCTCATCTATGCACGTGATTTCCTCTTTACTCTTAAAATTGAATACACCAATATTTGAAATGGTTTAAGAATAGTTTTGACTATATACTGTATACTGACAACTAATAATATTTTAGTGTAATTTTATGGTGTCTGCCTATGCATACGAATTAACTAGTAGGTTATGCTTTTATTTGACACTTCTAGGAACTAGTGGCCACTAGCACGATGTTGTGGCCATCGCCATTATTATTCATTCACAAGGATATTGGAGTTTAGAAGTTAATATCGAAACAATAACTTTTGAGATACGATTAAAATATCGTGTGTATTTTTAATTGATATTTTATTTATTTATTTGTAAAAAAAACTAGACGCATACATAGACTTTTTTGTGCATACATAATAAGAAGTTTCGTAAAAAAGTAAAAACCACAGAGGTGCGTGAATAATAATCTTAAATACCTTTATGTTATATTTGTGGAATATGGTTAATGGTATATGGTATCACATAAGAAAAACGGGAGCGTCCAAACACTATAGAAAAGATCATTTCTTTTCTATTCTTTGTCCCACAATGTTTTGTAAAATTTCTCAAAACTGTTAAAACTTCTAAACGATGTACAGAAACATATCTATCATAATGATTTACAGGCAAGCTGATTTCTTTGTAGTACGGTAGAATAAAAATCTAAATATGTTTTTTTGGTTTTGTAAAAAATATTCGTTTTTTATGCCAGGTAAGGGGGAGAAGATGGATATATTTTAAACGCGTTTTGTTAAACAAGAAATTGGATAAACTAAAATAAGCGGATAGAATAAATCATTACGGTAGTAGCGTAATTACTCTCTCTTGAGCGGTCTTCGTAAAGAAAACTACTCAGTCTTTATGTTTGCTGGTTATAAAATTCTCAGGGATTAACTTGAAAGGGATCCAAAGTTGCACACCGAAGTCGCCCGTTTCCGGCGATATTTCGTATATTGTATATTTTTTAGACTCTTAAGATTTAAACATTTATGGAAATTATTGCTTATTATTTTAACAGAGGCTAAGCCATTTGAACGAGCTGACCCAAATATTTAAATTTAAATCTTCCCGCAGTAGCTTATTTAAGCAAAAAGCATAGTTTTTAATCGAAACGGACCGGTGAACTTTTAACTTAAATGTGGTCTTCGGTTTTGATCCATGTCCATCGTTCTGAAGGGTTACCTACTTTGACACTAACGGATATATCCTAGGTGAGTGAGAGTACCAACGCGTGCGAGGGGCGGAGGGAGGGAGAAGGTGGAATTGTGCTGCATGTCCCGGTTTGTCACCCCCTTTCCCACGGACTTATCAACGCAAAGTTAAACAATTTTTATCTGTATTCATTCTTGGTTGTGACTTGGGCGAGGGTTTCCTATTATATGAGCACAATGAACAAATGCCTTTTTAAATCCACACAAACTTATTAATAACACCATAATAATTTGAAAACAAGTCTTAAATGATCGATTATGGTAAATGAATGTAACAAGTAGTAGTGCCAATATATTAGGCAAACAGTGAACGGAAATTATAAATGAACAATTATTCTAAAAGAATGCGCTATTTCCACCTTTTTCCAAATTGGGTACGTCGATGAAAATAATTCCTCGCAAACCACAAATACTTTATTTTGCAATTGGAAATATTGCAAATATTGAAAAAAGACCTTTTTTTTTATTCATTTATCCACCCAAGCCCAAGGCTTATCAGTTGGAAATCATTGAGCGAAGCATGTTTTGTAGGTTCCATGATTGAGTAGGTCTGTACAGAGCATGGCTTCACCTTCACAATTTAATATTTACATAGTTTTACTTAAATTTAAAACATTATTAAGACTAGAAAATTAGTATAATACAAAATAAGTAATATAATAATATATTACCATAGAGATATTTTACAATAAGTTTTTAAAGATTTTGGACAATTCAAATTATATTTTAATAATAGTAAGAAGAGATAAATATCTTATGTAACTAAATTTTTGCGCTTATTTATCAAGTGTCCAATCTCGGTATTATTCGTTCTCAAATTCATAGCATTTCGGTTTGAGGTCATTTTTGACTAACGTTTTTTTTCTATGTTTCCATGAAATTGGCAACTTGTTAAATAGAGTTGGAATTAAATAAGGAAGTTTTCTTTAACCTTAAAAATTATTGTACGAAGGTATGAATAATCTTTCGTTTTCTATCTGTCTTGTACTATAAGCGTGTTCTACAACTATTTTATAAGTGTCCAATTCGAAGAAGTGCAGAACTATTCTATATGTAAATAAAGTATGAACTGGTAGGATATTGCAGTGTCTAAAAAGGCCGATTTCATTGTCATGGTATTTTTGTTTTATTATTTTAGGTACTATTATTTTTAATATTCGGTATTGATTTTTTTTAATTTTGTCTAAATATGATCTGAACGTGTTTCCGTAAGTCATAATTTCGTAGCTTCAATTAGTAGCGTAGCTGGATTAATAGATTCAATTAGTGCAAAGTAAAGCATCCTGAAACTAAGTGGGTATGGTACAAAAAATAAGTTTGCTGCGAGTACTTATTATATGTTCCGATCTGACTACATACTAAATACGATTAGCGAATTGACGGCGCTGACGCCGGGTATCTACAAAGCAATGCGCAATATGGTTGGTTCTCCATAGCTTTGTCGAGTCGAAAAGGCATTCGACAGCGTTGTATGGTTGAAACATGATCTGTAAATGAAGCTCTCAAATATACGCATCGAATCAAAGGCAGGTACACCTGTGCATCCAGCCAATAAACAATAGAATTATCTACAGCGGAAGCAATCGCATGAGTGTGGTTTCATAACCCGGTCTGAAACATTCCAAGCACCGGCAACTTGCCCTGAATATGCATTTCAAAGCCCCAGTAAGGACGAACGATTTTCGAACAACTTTGTCTTATTTTATTTATTTATTTTATTTTATATACGGAAGTTACAGTGATTCCTTGTATTAAATACAAGCTTGATAAAAAAAAAACTAAACAATGGTTATTTGAAACTAACGCCGTGGTATCAAAAATTTAAATCAATTTATGCTAGCAAAATATATAAAATTTTGTAAATATATATAGAAACGAAGAGGTTAAGGTAATATTTATGTAAATGCGTATGTATGTGATGGGGGCTAAATATATATATAATGGAATTAGGACGTGTGTGAGTATATTTTCCAGGATGTGAAAATGAAAGAATTTTTTTGATTAATGTTTGAAAGATTAGATAAACAGGGAAGGGCCACTCTTCGGTGTTATTCAAAATAGCAAAAACGCTTAACTGTCAATTATTGCCATTTTTGTAGTAATATATTTCAAGATCGAATTCTCCGACAGGTCGAATGCCACAGCTGGTAATGCCGAGGTTTACTGCAAATGTTCCTCGAAATTAACGTGGCAAAAACAAAGGCCTTGGATAGTTTCATTAGCGCAAAGAGTCACGGTAAGAATAAAATGTTCGCACTTAGCTTATACCGAATACCACAAAGATATAATTAAAAGATATAAATAAAAGATAAAAAAAAAAATATAATTATGTACATATAATTGACCTAATATAATGAAAGCCGAATACAAGATGGAAAAATTCAAGGTAAAGATAACATAAAACCAAAATTTTAACCAAACATTTTCACCAAACTTAATAGCTTAACTATTAACTATTAGCTAATTAATTAACTTATATTAGGTAGTAAAACAAACAAGTACTAAGTAGTAATACATAAACTATTATTATAAGTTTTTGAGTTCGTCGTCTGTATCTAAAATATTATTTTTTTTATTATGGTAATATGAAAAAATAAATATACAACTTTACTTTAGGTGCATGCTACTTGACTTTATTTTAAACAAATAAAATTTAAACATTGTAGTAATGCCACATAAAACTAAAACCTCATCTTATTACGCAAATAAATAATATTATAAATCGCTGGCGTGTATATAAATAAGGTTTAATTTATTACAAAAACTTACACAATTTAAAAACGGTTCTTCAGATTGCACCTCCTCGATCCGATTTTCCAGTGCACACACTTTAACAAATTAAAAGTAAATAATAATTAAAATTATTTTTTAATTTAACCACTACTTATATTAATTAATTAATAGCAATTAAACAACAATATGAACGTAATAATATTTTCAATAATAATATGGAGGCGCATGTCACTCGGAACGCGAGTGCGGCCGACCCATGCCGACTAATAAGGAGCGATACCGTTGGAGTGTTTATGGGAAGGAAGTGATTTCAGATTTGCGAGGCATTCCCCTCAGTACGTTTCTTTATATGCGTCGCGCCGCCACGGAGCCCTGCGGCCCGGTTGGAGGCGAGGTCATAGGGGGCTCCTACGGGAGCCACTGTTCTCCTCTCCCCCTGGTCTCCCCATGGCGTCTTTGCGACCGGTCGAATCGCCGACCGCTCTGCTCATAACAGACCAAATCCACACGGCTGCTACTTGCTGACGAGGGCGTCACGATTGCGTAGCGCATTATGGACACAAGTACTGGTAGAAGGAAGGGGTGAGAACAAGAACCTACTTAAGCCGATACCTGTTTTATATTATTTTTATTATTTCGCCTACTTAAAAATATATTTATTTAATCTTTATTTAGGACATTTACAGGTATGGATGATTATTTGATGAGGTAAGTTATTATTTTTACCCAGTATTGTTTAATAATGGGTAAAAATAATAACATATTAATGATTATTATTATTTTTTATTAATAATTAATATTACTGAATTTAAAATTTATCAAATTTAAATCATGTAATTTAAAAGGGCAACTTTTGTAGTCTTCAGGTAGCTCCTGCACTAAGATAGATTTAGTAATCAATAAATTATTTTTAGTCTGTTATCCTATTATATCGTATTGTATAAGTGTATAAGATAGAATTGTATGAATAATATATGTGTAATGATTACTTAATTAAGAAAGAAAATTATATCTTATAATGATTAAGTCAATTGTTACCTAGCTCAAACAGCCAAAAAGAAATAAGTTATTTGTACGAAAACAAAGAATTTATATCTTAATACGCGAAGAGAACACTTTCTACCCCTTTTTAAGCATATTGCGCGCACGGAGGTGTAGTTTAAATGGGGAAGGAATGCAGATAGCTAAAATTTACAAATAGATTAAATTTAATAAAATAAAACGTTCATAGATATAGACAGCTCGTAACAGACAGTTCGTAGACAGCTGATTGACAGAATGAGTTTTGAGCTGTAAATTTTATGTGATTTCAAATGTTCTTTTTAAATAGTCTGCCAATGTCAATGTAGTAATGTCAACCAAAAATAATTATTAATGCCATCTTATACTTCTATAAATGTCAGATCTTATATAAAAATTAAAGCCGACAATGAATTGTATCAAAAAATAAATACATATACCAGCTGTCATTGTATTTTCTTTTTTCAAAATTAACATTTTTCAACTAACATTAAATTTTGAATAACATAGGTATTGCAGGGAATTAAGGCAAACAACACACGCTAATAACGTATTTGTACAAGCTCGCAGCTGACGTAATAAAAAAAATATATACAATGATTATAACGCTTAAACTTAAACATTTAATGAATTACGGTCGATCCTCGATCACCGGGCGATCACTAATGTAATTTCACAGCATAATCGCGGCATTAAAAGGGTAAAATGCTTCTGAGCAGATCTCGTCTTTGTTTTCGATATAAGATATTGTGTGCTAAGTTGCCTTCTATTTATTTTATTATTAGCTACTCTATGTTGGTTGAGTTATTCAATATAATACATTAAACAACTTTAAATGGATGTTTCCCTAATATCCTTGAATTATTGAAACAGTTCCTCTGTAGGTTTTTTTTTATCAATACCTCTTATTAACGCCTTTTGAGTTCCTATGAAACGATTTAGATAGCACATATACACGATATTTTACTATCAACCAAATCAATGCAAAATAAAACTGTTTTACAAGCTCTATAGATTAAATATTTCCGTCCGTGTATACTTAGATTAAATGTTTTTTTTATATTTTATTGTAAATAATATTTTTACAAACAATTTTTGCTTGACCTAATTGGCATAGTTACAATTATAACGTGTTAAATAAAAAAAGATTATTAAAAACAGACGAATGAATATCATAATAGTTAATAGTGTAGCAATTGTAGTGTCTGGTACATTTTTAATAGACTTCAAAATCAAGCAATTTCTATTTTTTTTGCATTTGATAGTATTTTTTTTTTAAGGGTGGATCCATTTTAATTTTTTCGTAATCTGTATTTTAATTTTAGCAAAAAATAAAAAGGTACGATTTTCGTTAAATTTTTTCATGTTTGATTGTTACGCGATTTCGATATTTTTTTTCATAATGTATGCGATTGCTTGAAGATTATTCTAATAAAATTTTGATTAAAAACTTCTAGGTTACTAAAAATATTAAAATAAAAAACATAAAGCCGACTTCTAAATCAACCTACAAATAAAAATCTAAGAGTTAATAGGTACAATAAAGTTCTTATTTTTAATAAAAAAAAAAAATCTAGTCCACCAAAACGTCGAAATCGGCGCAGAAAGATGGTTGTAATATACCAGTTGCATAAATATGATGTTCCTTCTTTGAAAGAGATTTCAATCTGAAATCTAAAGGACTATTGTAGTTATGTTTAAAATATTTATATTTAATTTATCGAGCTAATTTAATGAGGGCGGGCGTAGACCACAGGGATATTTAGAGTTCCAATTATACTCTTAACTATATGCATATGGAATGTATGAATAAATTAGGTTATTTAAAATTTATATAAAATATTTTGACAGGTGAGTCTATTCTACCCATTTTAATGAGATCCATTCAATAATTAGTTTATTTATTGATTCATAGTCACCATTCTTAAATATTACATTTTTCGAGTATTTTGTAAAATCGATGAATCTTTTACCTTTAACAAGATTAGTAAATATTTATGATGCACATTATATTATATCTTCATACGTTAAGTTACAATTGAGATGTAATAAGATGTATTTATCTATTTATTTGGTTTATTCAACACATTTACATTTATTTTCTTTTATGTACCAGCCAAGCCCAAGCCCTTAGCTCTGGAAACCAGGTGTGTAAAATACAGATATTAATAATTGTGAAATATGTTTAAATAATTTTATTCTGTATTTTACATGTCCTTTACAATATAAATATACACATACATACATACATACATTTTTATCGCTTAGTAGTAAATTACAAACAAAAAATAAGTATAATTATAATAACATTTTAAAACAATAATTAACACGCCAAGTCAATTTATCTACAAACAATTATAGAGAGTATTTTTGTGAGATTTCATAGCAAATATTTCTAACTTCATATTTATTTTTTTTAGATTTAATATTACTTTATGAAATAAGAGTAAATATTACTAAATCTAAAATGCGAATGAAATTATTTCAGACACCATTATATTATTATTGGGGCAAGTCTGCAAAGCTAGTATTATCAGCTTTTAAGGCAGTTCTTATATTTGAGGTGTAAAACGACGAATTTGCATGGTGCCTGCATTATGGTCAGCCGTTTAGTTAGTTCTGAAAGATTAAATTCTTTTCGGACGGAGGATTGATCTGATTGATATGAGAGGGTTAAGTGAGAAACCCGTGAAAGGAAATCATGTAAAGAGAGATACGAAGAGAAATTGATTACGTCACGAAATATAACAACAAATACGAATATTTCATCTACTACTGCGATTATTACATTCCACTGATTGATATCCAAACATCGTAGCGCAACTTCTTAAGGCGCCACCAGTTCCTAAAACGTGTTTTGTAACGTATTTTGGTGCATTTTGTTGAAGTTATTCCCAACAAATGGCTAAAACTAAAAATACCACAATATTCTACATATATTAATTTAGTCCTTTGCCTAAAAAAAAAAGAAATACACCTTATTATAGTAACGAAAATAAATAAATATGAAAGTGTTGTTTTTTCTTGCAACGATTTTCTTTTAAGTTGTGTAAAAAACATGTTTCATCGATTCCAAATGTGACGAATTCGCGGTCGGCGAGTATATCCGTCTCTTTTCTACACGTCAATGGTCGAATAAAGCCTACTCTTTCAAATCTCAAGGACAAATGCGTCCCGGGGCGCCTTAAATTAGGTTTTTCGATATGATTAGGGTTGGACTTTACAGCAAGAAATATACAACTCCCTAACTACTACCCTACGCTAGCATAAGCTTCGACGTCTAAATATTGAACAAATATTGACGAGAATCGCAAATACCAATAATGTCATAATAACGCTGTAATTCACCAGCATATACAGTGCGAAAACAGTTTAAGAAGAGGTAATTAAATTTAGAATAGGGGTCATATCTATGGAAACTGTTGCATTATTTGAATTAGAGAGGTATAATTGTGTATGGTAATTTAAAGTACTAATAATTAGCGAGTATGATTGCAATAATACAGTTATTGCATTGTTATAGCAATCGCGAAACATACAAGTTTTATTACAAGTTGTGAGTATAATATTACGTTTATTGACACCAAGCATAGAGGTATGACTTATTGGATCAGACATACAGATTAATAATTAATAAATAAATAACATGCAATGTATTATAATGACCCGAGCGAGGCAGATCATAGTATTATATCGTTACAGAATAAAGATATAGAACAAGGTTGAGGACTTTTTTCGTCTCACAGCAATTATGTAGGTACTGTCGAGGGCAAATGAATCTTTACCTTGAAAGGTGATTCGACAGAGTGTGAAGGTTTGTATATGTATATACTAACCTCATCTCCGCTCATACGGAGATGCTAAAGTGGCGGTTCTCATAGATACATAACACACACGCGCTATCTCTTTATTTTACGCGTTTCAGAAATGTTAGGGGTAAAGCTGCGAGTGCCACTGACTGTGATGACTCTTGGCTAGCCCCGGTACTGATTGTCGTACGGCAATAAGCTTGACCCTTTTGTAGCGTAGTCATGCGTGAATTGACTAAACCTATCTTACTGCGGAGAGCTCCTCGACCGGCCGGACTTTTCAGAGGGGATGAAGCGGTTTTTTTTTCATAGAATGAGGAGGAGGGGAGGGGGATTCCGTTCTCGAGGGGTGTGAGCGGTGGGTGATGTGAGCGCAATCCGCGCGAACAGTAACTTAAATTAATTAACTACGGCTAAGTAGTAAAATAAAATCATGATGTTGCAGAAGACACGTGTAAAGAAATTTATCTTATCTTATCTTATCTTATCTTATGATGTACCTACACACAACTCATCGGGTTGTAAACATTTTATACAGCAATTTTTTTAATACTAATTAACCTCTATAACTAATACCATTAGATACAAATAAAAACGGCAACACAAGTCCTATAACTACAGCAACAAGTTTAAAAAAGATATTAAATATATTGTTTATGTACAAATTGTTCATTTATGAACAGTATATTTTAATAACTGGTTTTTCTACGCACGTTAGTGTTGACGCTCTAAGTACCGTTAGATTTTGTATCATTGTATATTTATTATGAATCTCTTATATTTAAAATTCGTTCTTACTTTGAAGCAACAACGAATGTAAAACATGACCTAAATAGACAAATTAGCAGTATATTAGCAAATTATTAAAGAGGGTAAAGAATTTTAAAAATGATACAATCATGCAATCATGTAGTACCTACGGAGGAATTCCGCTCTTCCTTCAGGGAACATATGCAGAGCCACGCTGCCATATGTTAGCAATATGGTTTATCTTAAAATTGAATATTATTTCATTACGATTATGCGAGTCGGATTAGAACGAGTACGCCGACTGAGGCGACTGGTCACCCTCACCCACTATTGACGCCCGGCCGCCCCTTGCTTATGTTAATCTTTTGTCGCAGGTAAATTTCGCGGCCGCCCAGCGCCTTGCGCGCGCCGGGCGGGGCGGGGGGAGGGCGACTCGAGACTTCGCGGGGGGCGGCTTTCCCACGATTGCACACCTGCGAAATCTTTCTCGACAATTTATCGACATAACTATTCGTATTGCGACGCAACTTGAAGCTTTTCATGATGGCCAAGCCAGAATTAACGGAGGAGGGGGTCGAACCGGTTGCATTTAATACATCTTATTCTATGCCGGTTGCCCGTTGAGTTTATTGCTTATCTCGAAATGATGGATGCGAATAAGCTAGCTCGCATTTAGCTGCAAACAGGTTATTATATGAAAAGTTAAACATGTGAGTTGTAACTTACCTAACTGATAACGTAGGCCACAATCAAAAATAATTTACGTGTAGTAGACAATCTCTTAACTATGTTGGCCCATTTTTAAAGGTCTGGGGAAAAGGGGGTTGATTGAGTTAAAATTTAAATTAAACTTTTTAAATGACGAGAACGTTGAATATATAGACAAAAAAGTTAAACGAAAATAGGCTTTCAGTTTCACAAAACGTTGTTTTTTACAGTTATAATTAGCATCAGATTCTAGAACCGTGTTGGGATCAATTTGGTAAACTTATAATTAAAGGTCATAAAGTGATGGTTTCGAGAATAATGCCTTAAACCCATCGTTAATGAATAACATTTAGCACACTATTAATCATGTCAAAAAAAAAACACTTAGATTAAAAGATGGGGCTGAAAGATTATATGTATGCAGGCCGTTTCAAACCAGACGATTTTCAATTTGGATGTACCTACCTACTTGAAGGACCTGGACCTTGAAGATAAAATGTAAAAATTATTTGAGTTAAGGGAACGTTTGTTGAGTTAATAAAATGTTTTTGTCATTGAGAACACTTTTATTATTTTGTTATTTTTTATCCATTAAAATTTAGCATAAAATAATAAAATTGTCCGAAACCTCCGAAATTCTCCCTAAGAAGATATTCTTATATTTCATAGATAAAGTTACCTGATCTATGAAAGCGTCTGATATAAGTATGAAGATATAATATTAAACCCTCGAAAGAAAACAGAAACAACAATTATAATCAATTTTAAGTTAGGCACTAATTGAGCTTTTAAGCTACTATTAGGCCATCAATGCCTCGAATTTTAGGGTTAAAATTGAACGCTCAACAGGTATGAATAAATAGTTTGGCGATGTAGGGTGCGTAAATGTTTCGATTAATTTTTACAATTATATTTAAGATTTTATTTTAGCAAAACACATTAGAGATTTTCATTATAAACCGGAGAACTTCATTTTATAGAATTAGGCCGGGCGGACTGTGTACTGGCGGGGTCACTGAAAGTTTAAATAAAATAGTTTTTCGGACAATATCACTTGGCGAACGCATTGTCGCGTTCGTCGCAGCACACAGCTTCCTTTGAGGAACGAGATGACAAACTTTATCCCGGTAATTCTGCTCTCGACGTATCTGGTTAATGCAGGTAAACTAATAAGGTTAGAAAATCGTTGAAGAAAAAATACTTGACTATAGATACTCGTTGTTACAGTTTTCAATCAAAGAGGTCGTATACTGCACAGCATAGATGCGAATTTCATGTTAATTAAGGGGCATTTTCTTTTGAATTTTCACTGTTGTAATTATGAAAATCGAAAATAATTAAAAAGCTTCGATTAGGATTTAAAACACAAACTTAAAGGCATTACGAAAAATGATGAATTTAAATATTTACGAAAATGATATAGGTATGAGCACATTGAACACCTACATGCATATTCGTAGACCCTAAAAGTCCCTTCTTTCTTTTTTAAAATTATTCACGAATATGTCATATAGCTTTAAAATGATGGCTAATTAGTTTTTTAAATCCCATTTGCCGAATATTTCGTGATTTTAGAACATCAAATATACTCGTATTAATACACAAGATTTTCCTACAATAAATATTTTGTTCTCATTTTAATTTCAATCAAAGGTAAAATTTTAATTTTTAAAAATTGTAGATACAATAAAATAACATAAATGAAAACATAATTTTGTTTATTCATGACAGTTAGTATGTTTGTGTCGTCGTCGTACGTTTGTGTTCGAAATTAAATAATACGGAGATATTCTTTTATTATATATTTCTGAATACACCGTTAATTAGAATCAACTTTCTATCTTCACTATTCTCACAACTACATATAATGCAATTCTGTTGATTTCTTTAAAAATAAATTATTAAACCCTGATCGAAGTCTCGGTTTGAACATTACGCACTTTATAAAACTTCAAACCTTTGGCAAAACGTAAAAGGAATTGCATACATTCCCGATAATGTACGAAGAGTTTATTTCTTATATTAAGGAAACTCTTTTCATGTTTTATCTGTTTAGAGAAAGCCAGAGCAGCGTCGACATAAATAGTCCTTCCATTTTGCATTTGCTGAGATACAGAACAGCTTAAAATTCATATTTCATAGAGCATTCAGAGAAGATTTACTACCATGGAAACCTTACCTTTGAAGTATGGTCACTGCTTATACAAAGACCAATGGAACACACCCTCCACGAAATCGGTAAAACAGTTTTTAAACAGGTAAGTTTTTTTAGTAAAAACTCGTAAAATCAAAGCTAAGCAGTGCTGTGGCCCAGTAAGCAGCTATATAGCTTGTAAGCAGTATTTCAAATTCATACAAACCGGCCGATTTGAGTAACGCACACAGGCACGCACCTCAGCTGCGTCGCGCTAGGCAAAGGCAAGGACTTTATTGCGAATTTATCCCCAAACCCCCGAGATTTGTGTAGGCGGTGAGTGCCTGTGCAAATCCGATCTAAATCGACCTGTTTGTATGAAGTTGAGATAGAGCTTACAAGCTATATTTAACTGTGGATGTGGCCTCAGAAAAGAGTGCGTGCAGGGTGATCGGTTATTTTTGAAACCATTTTTTTCTCATTTGAAATTGTTAATTTTATAAATATAATGCCGTTTTACTAGGCAAATTACTTATTTCAAGAAGGACACTTGAAATAGGTCGGCCTTAACCGTTATATAGGTTTTTCAAAAATTTAAACGTTTTTAATAGATGTTAATAATAAAAATACATTATAGAATAAAAAAAGCATTGATACAAAAAGCATTGTACGAAAAGCATTAATAACATATTAATTAAGTGTAACTGAAATAAGGGAGGTAACTTAATCATAACTTTTGGGGAGAGGTTTATAAACCTGATAGGATTATTACTTTTTATAGATAATGCTTCGTCAATAAATAATTTGTATACGCAGGGTCCCAATCTTCCACCCCTACTAAAGAAAACATTCTGGGAGAATCAGCATCGTCGCCAGCAGTGCCAGCCTAGCTGTCAACACGGCCACAAGCTTGGGATTGAAAAGTTAGCCATACTATATATTTTTTTTTTATTTATTTATTTATGTATTGAAAGAATTACTCATTTTTTAAGGTTACAGATTCAAAATTATTAAAATATCCGTGAGCGTTGGGTATCACTGCAACATCTGTTCGCTGCCTTCTTAACTAGACTAAATGTCTGTCCTAAAGAAGGTAGTTCAATTTATTTTTATTTTTTTTATATTTGCCAACTCCTAATAACGAGTGTTTTATCTTAAAAAAACAAAAATATGATATACGATATAATGACATATTAAAAAGTTGTAATATAATAAACAGATAAATAAAGTATTTGATATTGTATAATATTATAGGTATACAGGATGTATCAATATTCACTGATCTCGTTGCTCTATATCGACAACTAAACCAGTCTCACGAAAAATATTTTAATAGTTTTCGCATTATTGAGCATCTTTCCAATATTTTTTGCTGATTAATGTTTGATCGTTGATTCAGTGACCCCCTAAATTGACATCAGTGAATTTCAATACACCTGTAGCGTGGTCATAATTATTAATAATAATACTTGTATAGAGGATGTAACAAAGAATTTAACAACGTTAAGAGGATGAAATTGCTGCTCAATATCCGCATATAAATTCATTTCATGTTTTTTCTTTTTTTACAGTTATTTTTCTTGTTTTAACAATTATAATAATTTTAACTATTAAAAAAGTGCCACAGCTTTAATTCTATAATCACGCTGATAGTTGATATTTACTCTTCAAGTGCGGCGGAGATGGACATGACAATAACAATATACAATTTAGTATGCGTGCTGTAAGCAGTATACTATAACAGCAGTGCTGTTGACGTGATGTAAGCAGTATACTATAACAGCAGTGCTGTTGACGTCTGTAAGCAGTATACTATAACAGCAGTGCTGTTGACGTGCTGTAAGCAGTATACTATAACAGCAGTGCTGTTGAAGTGATGTAAGCAGTAACGCGCATAACATTAATAGTTTTAACGAACATATTTAAACATAGTTAAAACGAATAACATAAAAAAAAATGTAATCAGTGTATATTGATAGCCTGACACGCATAGCGTAAAGAACGGTATCCAAAATTTGATTAATGGTTCGGTGATGTTTTTATGTGTAACATGTAGATTGTAGATATTACATTTTTCATTTGTTAACGGATTTTTTCCACGGGAATATGTGTACCACTATGTAAAAATAAATACCTGTGGTTCGACATCCCACTTGATAATTATATTTTGAGGTAATCATGCCTTTCCGCTTGTTAATTAGAGAGGCGGCGGAGGGGAGGGGGAGGCGTACAGACTGTGGTATAACCACTCGCACACACACACACGCTGGTTCTTTTTTCCTTCATTTTCTTTCTTCTTCCTACTGGATCGCACAAATTGAGCATTGCAGAAAACGTCATCTTTAAGGCGACTACACACGTGAACGAAGAACACCTTTGAACAATTCTGACCTACAAATCGTTGCTTGCAAAAACAAGTTTTGTACTTCTTGCTGCATGACGGGTAAAAACACAACCCGCGGCGTACCAATTTGTATGAAATATTGATAGCAATTAGTTTTTTTTTTATGAAAAATAACGGATATGTTTTTTTAAATTATGGGATATTACTAATTTCAGAAGCGGGCGAAAATGCTATTTAAAAGACATGGTGGTTTTGTCTTTTTGTGTTTTTTTTGCATATATTTAAAGAAATTTGCTTAGGTAATTCCCTAGAATAAATTACCTTTAATTTAAATAAACTACATTTATCATACTTCTTGTAGATACCTTTTCTAACGCCTTTGAAAACCCGTAGAATTCGTATTTTTGTAGCATTCAGGTATGTAAGCATCCTAACGCTTAATAATATAATTTGCAAATGCTGCAGCACAGATTACCACAAAGCGGCTTTGGGAGCATACAGTGCATTGCGTCTATGGTCCTTCGGGCTTTATCTTTTGTCTTTACTGCGTATCATCATTGGTTATATTACTCGTATGTATAGTGGTTCAAACAATGGTATTAAGATTTAGCGCTGGATTTTGTAGACCTTTCGAGTACCTTTGTCATTATTTAGCCATATGGTTTTATATCTATAATAAAATATCTAAATATTTAAATATTTAACCAGAACCTGAAGTCTTACAGCTAGGTCCTACAGGCGTCATTAACGGCGTTTCCCCCCAAGACTACTCGTGCCTGCGGTACCTGACATTCTTTCAATTTATCATAAATTTGAACACCGTTTTAGTTTTTTGTGAAAAACTTTTAATATAAAGGAGTTAAATAAGTAAGTAGGTATCATAATATATTTCAATATTTTTTTATATAATATACAAACTTTTTTAGTCCCAGTGACTATTTAAAATAAATTGAAGGGTTAGGCATTATTTGATATTTTACAATTGAATATATTTAGTAAAAATAAAGTCTCCATAGTCTCAACCCCAATGGATTAAATGCGCCTCCGTGTGCATGGGCCAATATCAGTTGAGGTTTCTTCGAGGCCCACCTGGCGCGAGGAGTTCTCCTACTCCCTCCCACTTTGCAGTGTTTCCCACGCTCCAACCCTAACCAACGCCGAGGACCAAGGGTGGACCCGCGCCGCGAACCCACTAAAACTTCTTTTGTTGTGCTAAATTACCACGCGTTGACGCGGCGACGCGACGGTTACTTCTAGGCCAGGTGATGCGCACTTGGATTCCCCGCTGAATAAATCCACGTTTGTCTGACGGCAGATTTCCTAGACCTTGGCTTCGTAGAATTCGAATAATTATTTTCGAGCATGCCGAATGAGGTGAGGATATATATACACAGAAGTTGTATAAATGCCGGAACTCGCGGTGAGGATGTGTAGACATCAACGTTCGTCCGTGAATGCATTGCAATAAAACTGTGTCTCCTCACCCTAGCTGCATCGTCGCATATTCCGTTTATAAAGAGCCAACTTGATATTTATATTATATTATTTTTTGTATGTATCCATCACCATTGGCTATGTTTAAGTTTAAACCTTCATAAAAGTTGGTGTTTTTATTTCTATTCCAAATTTGTTTTTATTTTTCTGTTACAATCGACCTTATCAGTAAACAACTTAAAGGTGGCATGTAATCGTGTTATAGGGTAAGTATAACGCCAAATAAAACAACAATGTTGGGATTGATATATCATATCATATAATATAACAATTTAAAATATTATGTCCTTGTTTATTTATTTATTGTAGTTATGGGTAACTAATAACAGACATGCATGTCAGAATGTTGGGACAGAAATTGTACGCAATACAAGTAATGACGTAAGGACATTATAAATTGAAGTACTTATACATTACTAACTAGCATAGTACTTATTTGACTAATAATGATAGAGTAAAAAACAATATTAAAATATATTAAATATTTTAATAAGATATTTAAAAATACTAAATAAAAAAACACAATAAAAAATATAAAATAAAAAGGACCTAAAAAACCCAAATTATCACTTTGATAATTATATAAAAACAAAAAAAAAATCATGAGATTGTGTTCGTAGTTTTATGCATGTCATAGTATTTTAAAAAAGCGTTGCGAAACCGAGCCATTAAAAAAAAATCAGTTTGGTAAAGTTAGTATTAAATAAATTTAGTAAATAGGGGGAGAGGGTTGTTTCATTACTAGCAGCGCGGCAAAATTTTCATAAAAAAAATGTTTAAATTTATGTAGATTTGAACGAATGTAATGATATTTTAATTTTAATCTACTCAAACCTAAAAGGCGCCTCTATGGCACCAAAACGCACATACAATGGGCTAAAAGTGCCGCAGGCACACATGGAGATTAAAAATGAAGCATCCCATCACAATTTTAGTAGTAGCAAACTATTTAACAGAACCTGGCGTCTTATAGCTAGGCCCTGCCGGAGTCATTAACGGCATCTTCTACCAACTTGTGATGGGTTGCTGTCTACACACACACACAATCTACACACAAAAAATCAACTCTTTCGTATTTGATCTTTTCGAGTTGAAAATGCAACAGACGGACAGGCAGGCGGCCAAAGGATGGGGATAGTAGCTTCTTATACATGAATGTATATATAAAAGCTAAAAAATACAGAAAAAAATCCTTACAAAGTTATATTAAAATTGGCTTGAACCATAAACGATTATTTTTAGGAATGATAAAACAAAGAAGGTTTCATTTGAGTTCAGTTTCTTCGATTACTCGATAAAATAGCTCTATGCACGGATATGTTCATTTCAATAGAATTATTTTATCATTGAAGAATGTCTAAATTACATAAATGCATAATAGTTTGTGACCCCTGCATACTAGCGAGCGGCCGGCTACCTATGAAAGAAAGCAACATGTCGCTCGATTTTCAGTTTAATCTCAATACCGCAAACATTCCAGTAGGATATAAATGTACCAATTGAATGATTTAATTAATATTATAGCAAATAGAATCATTTATGCGTACGTAGCTTCTTGTAGTAAATGTAATTATTGTATTTACCAAGATTATAGCAATTACTAAGGCGAAAACTTGGAATAAGTTGAATGAAAAAAAAATCGACGCGGAGATTTTCCCTTGATGCCGGTCTGTGGTAGAATGACCGTTTACATTACAAAGAATTGCCGCCTAGCAACATATACATTTGTTCAATGTTTGGAAATATTTAATTAGGTTATCCATTATAAATGTTTACTTTTTTATATTTATTTATTTCTAAAATATAGTCATTTAGGCTTTATTTTCTCTTATTAAAATCATTTTATATTTTTAGTATTTGATGATTTGTATGACACGAGTTTTACATATTTGAGCTGTCAATAAAAAAAAAATATTATCCAAATATTACAAACCTGGCAATGCGAATTAAAATGAAATTAATGAAATAAACTGCAATGAAATTAAAATATGAAGATCAATCTTTTAAATATAAAATGATATCTAGATTATTTAGATATTAGATAGCTTTCAAATTCATCCCTTTTAAAAAAAATGCAATGCGTGTTTAAATTTTATTTAAGAAACCGCTTAAGAATTTTAAAAAAATTATAAATATGTATTTTAAAGAAAACAATAGGTATTAAATTATGATTTATCCTAAAGATTTATTTTGTCACTTGACCCTCACTTCATACAATTAATGATGATATAATATTTTCAAGTCTTCTTTGAAAAATAAAATTCCTATCGTAAAGAAATATAATTTACTTTATGACGGTGCCTTCGGCGCGCGACAACTCGTGCCTGCGGCATCCGGGATGGGTCGCTTCGCTCCCCGTATTTAAGCCTTCGCGGGCGTGCGCACAATAATTCACCAAACTCGTCATCGCAGTCGGACCAACGGTTTAGGAATGCATAAAGGACTAACAAAGAAAAAGACATTTTTATACATATATATAGATAAAGATAATTTATTATTCAAGGGAATTTTTTCAAATATTATCAATAAAATATAAAAAAAAAATAAACCACCATGTTTTTGAAATAGAATTTTTTAAAGTTACCCGCTTCTGAAACTAGAAACATTCCATTTAAAATATATTTTTTTATAAGAATACAGTTGAGAAGGGATTATTTACCTCTGCGATTTGAGATAGTTATCTGGTAAAACAACTTGGAAATAAAACAGTAAATTTTGCAAAGTGGAGTTTTTTGTTTTAGTTTTTAATATGCCAAAAGTTTTTTAATTTTCAGAAAATATATGTTTTTGTGTTATTTAAAATAAATGGATTAAAAAAACATATCCATTATTTTTCAAAAGTAAACTAAATGCTATCAATATTTCAAACAAAATGGTAGGCCGCGGTTTGCGTTATAAGCGCCATTCATGCCTGTAATAGAGTTTACACCGTCCATTCATCGCACAGGGCTTCGTTTTGCTGGCAACGAATTGTAGGTCAGAATCGTTTAAAGAGTGTTCTTCGTTATCTAGGCAGTCGCCTTAAGGATGATCTATTTACCTATAAGAACTAAATTAAAGATAGTAACATCGCTAATACATGTATTTGTTTTTATGTGTTACATTCATGCCAAGATGCGAGGATTTTTTGAGGCAGAAGTGAATAGCGATTTGGTTTCGGGGCGTAAGGCTATCTCATAGAGAAATCCAGTACTAGACTCGAAAGGGAGGTTGATTTAAAATGAAATATTTCATTTAAATGTTTAATCATTCCATAACATTCACAAATTAATGCTGATCGAACATGTCTTAAACGTGAGTCACTCGAATATTTTTTGGGTACCCATAGTTGTAAATAAAAACGACCAACAGAATTTTAAGACCTGCTCGTTCTGTCCTACAAAAAAAGCACTGTGAATACAAAAATAAAAATAGTTACTTACTTTTACCAGGTTTTAAAATTACGTGACATTGTGGTGAAATTTGTATGTATAATTCTGCAGTTTATTAATTTAATAATCAAATATAAATCTTTTTTGGCACCGAGAATTTCGCATTTTGATAAATCGAAAAGGGAAATTTTACAATGGGCGGACAAACAATCAAATTAGGGACACAATATAGACACAAAATAAAATTGAATACTCATACAAATTTAAAAAATGCCAATGGCACATTGGAAGGCTTTCTAATTTTAATTTAAAAAAAAAACTACATGTAAGGTTCAACCCGTACATTTTTTTACAATTTGACATTATTTATCGACTTTTTGTACATAAGCTTTCAAATTATGTTAAGTGGTAAATAGAATGATGTATCCTAGTTATAAATTCAATAATACTGGTAAACCTATACCATTTTTGAGACCTAGCGGTCTAATAAAATTATATTTTTATTTTTATATTTTTCGTTGTTTCCTTGTTTTGGAGGACTCTAAAAAAATAGCGGTTTACCTACAAGTAGTGTTTCTATGTAGGTTGATTTCGATGTGTTTAAACATATTCTAAATAAACGAAACAATAGTTCAAATAAAATTATGACGAGAAATACATGTTTTATTTATTAAAGCGATTAAGGAATGCTGAAGGAAAAAATATTCGGTAAAGCTTGTTTTAAACATTATTCAGTTTGTTACTGTTTTTAATTACTGTTAGTTTAATTTGTAGCACTTAATAAGTAACCTTTCTTAGAAAAGGTAACTTTTCCCAACACACCTTATCAAATCGGTCAACATGACTGGTACCTAGGTACTCGATTTGCTATTTTTTTTTAATTTACTAAAGGGTATTTGTATTTTATTTTAATATTTACTTTAAGTAAAACTGAACATTATGTTGCCGTTACCTTAATTTGTTTAATAAAACTTTGAATTTGAATTTGTGGACTTCACTTCCGAATAGCTATAAAACTGGTAAGTTTAACATCATATAAACGGTTAAAAAACCACCTTAAGATCTTCATTCCCAAAACCGAGGGTTTACATTAAAAAAAGTTCAAGAGTTTTTCATTATTTTTTTTGAAAGATTTTCATCATATCAGAAGTAAACATTTTTTAACTAAACCGGTGTATTTAATTTTTAACATGTATTTAGTGCGGAACCATAGGTAGATATATAAAATTCTCGCATGACTGATTTTAATATCATTAAGAGTATTTAAGTAAGACAGTGGAATAAAAAAATAATAATTTTGTAAATATTCATTAGACTTTATTTTATTTGCGTGTATGAACTCTTCAGTTATTTAATCTTATACAAATGTATAGTTACCAGTTAAAGAAGAGATTTACGCATTAAGTTATTTGAAATTTTGGACAGAATATTACTTATAAAAGTACATATAAGTATACCGTTAAAGGATTCCGATACAGATTTTTTCCGCGCCTAGTCATAATATTATATTTGCCGAACCGATCATTTGATCGTAATATTTACGTAAGTGTGAGTGTAAATATTTGTCAGTCTTCAAATATTTGATAAAAGGATAAGTCACGACCACTAGCTAAGCTTAAGCAGTGCGGCTATGAAATATGAATAACTACGTTGTCAGCGAACTCACTGCTACAGGTGTTCAACAGGCCGCCACCGTGAGAAAAAATCTTCTTGTTGGATTTTCTGTAGAGAGATAGCCGATAGATAAATAAATAAACACCAATAAAAATATTCCTAGCCTCTTGCTCCCAACCTATGGACGATAAATGTTATTCTAATGTATTTTTTTTTTCTTATTTGTATTAAGGATTATTTTATATTTTAATAGTTCATTCTATATTTTTAGACTTCGCGAAGGCTTTTGATGTCGTCCCTCATTCGGATTTTATGAATAAACTTAGAAATCTACTAAAGTGGTTACTAAAGTGGTTACTTGGATTGAGTATTTTTTCTCTAAAAGGAGGCTACAGGTTTCTGTTGGAAAGGCTTTTTCCCATTTAGTTTCCGTACCATCCGGGGTACCTCAAGGTAGTCTTGTCCCTATCTTATTTCTTATATTCATAAATGACCTACCTGAATGAGTGAATTATCATGATGATTATAGTGTCATATTTAAGATAATTAGGAATAAGTCAGATTGTGAAACACTGCAAAACGATTTAGATGTAGTGGTCCGATGGGTTAATCAAAATGGCATACGATTAAATTTGATGCAGTTCGGTTCAATCCATAATGATTTCAAACACGAACTAGCTGGCAAATCACTGGTGAAATCCGCTACCACAAAGCATCTTGGAGTTACCCTGTCTTCTAATCTCCATTGGGGAACTCATGTTGGTGATGTAGTGAAAAGGGCTCACAGACAATTAGGGTCTGTTATACGAAGTCTTAAAGGTGCAGATTTTAAAGCTCGAGCATTGGCATATAAAACGTTGGTTCGTCCTACCCTCGAATACTGCTCATCAGTATGGGATCCTCACAGCCAATGTCTTAGACGAATTAGAAGAAGTTCAGAGAGAAGCAAGCCGGCATGTCTTTAGGCGTTTTAGTCGATATGATAGTCCATCTGAATTTATTTCAACTCTTAATTGGGATCCACTAAGTAGAAGGCGTTTTCAATTCAGATTAACTAGTTTATATAAGACTGTGACGAATTACTAAATACATAAATATATAAAAATTTAAACATTCTTTTCTAAACCAAAATTGAAATAAAACTGAGAGCATAATCAAATATAACGAAGGAAAATGTACTTAAATTACGTGTTGTGATGTGCATATATATGTGAAGTATAATAAGAATGGCTATCATTTAATATCAACTGCTTTTATTAATTGTTTAGTAGCAGGTAAATTATTTAACCAGTAACTGACTCATTAACGGCTTTCAATTCATCGTCATTTTTCAAGTTTTAAGATTATTTTAGTGCTTTATTGTAAATTTTGACGCGCCACTAGTAAAAAAACAACTCCCTCTTCCTCCCCCCCCCTATTTATTGAATTTGCGATTTATTTAATACTAACTTCTCCTAAAATAATCTTTTTTTATAATTCGGCAAAAGTACGGTAACGCTGTCTTAAAATATTATACCAATGCAAAAAACCACAGACAAAGTTCCTAGTTTAGTTCTGTTTATAAGATTTTTTTTGTTTCTGTATATATTAGTAATCAATAGCTAAATGTATAGAAGCTAAAAATCATAGTAATATTACTGACACCGCTCGTGCGTTGGGCAACGATATGCGAAGACCGACAGGCATTTGTTCGAAATTCCTAGTGTTCTTATTTTTTATATTGGGCCCCCAAAAAGATTGCTAGGTGTGACACGGCTGTCTGTTATATTTGTAAATTTGTTCTTATATTCTACGTACGCTAAGAAATTCGAAGAATTAAACTCCCCCTTTGGTGTTTCAAGTAGGGCCCTTTTATCTCCTCCCCCGAGAGCGGCCCACCTGGGCACCATGCGAATGGCGCGGCGGCAGTCGCGACACGTCCCCTCATTTTGCAATCATACATTATGACTTTGTATAGAAACAAGCTTAAAAATCCAACCAAATCCATTGTTGAAAGTTTCGCAGTACCATACAAACTTTACAAGCATCATAACGTATCTATTTCTACCTGAGACCATTTCCGCTACAAATTCAGTTAATTGGCCCCACGATTTCGAGTACTATTTGTAAAGACGATATATCAAAATTCATCTTCGTTTCACATCTTTATTAAACATAATCGACTTAGCAACATAGATACCAATATGTAATGTGATTGTGGAAAGTAGACTGATTCGCTGTTAGTGATCACTTGTTTATCAGAGTACTATTGTTACTGACTATAAATAGCCGTCAGTATATTAGAGTGGAATAGCAATTAGTTACATAAATCACTGTAAAGTTTCGATAAAGGGTATATATATTATGTATTAATTTTTAACACAAAGGCTTCATTTGTTAGACTATACCACTTTCATTGGATAAAAATAATTATAAGTTTTTACTTACCATATTTCGAGTGTGTTGAGTCCATATGACATCCTGCAGAACTTATGACGCACTACAAATATTAACAACCAAAATAGTTATGTCACGACATCGTAACAACTAAATTTACGAAATCGCCTCAAAAGTCCATAAGGTGTCACGACATTAATCAACCGCACTACACGGAGTCGACAAGACAATACCATTTTATCGTTGACAACTTCAGCCCTTCCGCGACCAATGTCATCCGCGATCAAATGTCAAAAAATAGTCAACGTCATAAAATTTTAATTGTTTAATGTGATATGGCATCATACGTTTTCGCACTCTACCATATGCGTTTCGCCTAACAAGCAAAGAATTGCAATTTTATTTCTCTTATTCGGACGACCTTGACCCACGACCTTAAAGAACGCGATAATTTTCGAAGCCTCGTCATTTGGTTTTTAATGAATACTTCAAAAACAAAGTGTTTCTGCCATTGCCAAAATAAAACTTTATACAGGTGTATTTCGAATCGCTGGTGTCCATTTAGGGGTTGATAATATGAACAATGAAGCGTTAATCAGCAAAAAATATTTACGAGAAAAACGAATTTGAAAATTAATAGAAATCGTTTGAGAGGTCGGCCGATGATAGCTCGAGTGCGCGGTTCGCGAGTACCAGGTTTTTAATAATATAATTATTTTAGTATGATTAATTTTTTTTATTATTTTGTTTTTTGTGAGACTAGTTTAGTTGTCGATACACATCAACCTATTAAAAGACGCCAGTGTATATAAACACACCTATATATTAATTACAATGTCTGCCACTTTGTATTCAATTTATAACTAGAGGAAGAGTAAGCAATTGGTCGGCGTAGTCTCGTTTCAGTTGCGCTGAGGCGTTGTTTTGAATATGAATCTCACTTTATTTAATGAAACTCTGTGCTTTTGACACAGTGATAACCTCAGTACGGTTGCCAGCCATGTATGACGTTTACCACTTTCCGTCCATACGCCAAAGTTGCCTGTAACGATTGCTGAAGCGATGACTTTACAGCGCCCCACTTTCATCAACGGTGCCGAGAAGTTGGAGTGCAGCGTTTCTTTGTGCGTTTAGTCGTATGAATCTAAGTCTGTCTACCGTGCATAAAAAAAATACACTTCAAAAATACATAAAATACTAAGCATTAGTATTAGTTTTTTTAATTATATACCAAAGAAAATAAAGTTGAAAAAAGGTGTCTAACACTAGGCTATTAAAATTACCTTCAAGTAATAACTGCATCATGTCGTGTTGACAGCTCTTTGGCCTTAAGGCGAAGCCAAAGAATAAATATTAATTTTGATTAATTTACTCCCTATTTTCTATGGTTGGCATTTGGTAACCATTGGATATTTAATCATAAAAAAATATATTTAGATACCTTGATTTTACGTCTTCCATATAGTATAGACAGTTTTTAAAAAATCATTTTTATTTCTGAGAAATTTAATAAATGATTAACTGCTAATAGTTCTTTTTTAGTTAAATAATGTTCTCTTATAAAAGGCATTAGAGCCTTAGGAAAAATAGTAATTGAAAGGCAATTGGAAGGTGTAAAACAGAAAAGTTTTGTTTTTTTAATTTCTATATTATGAAGCTGTAATTACATAAAAACCAACAATTGCTTACTGACCGGGCAAAGAGTAAAACCTACATCCTACATATAAAAATAAAAACCTGACGTTTAAAATTAATATATATTTTCGCTAAACGTCATAAAACGAGACATGCAGTTTTAAGTTACGTGTTTTAAGTTACGAGTATTTATATCAAAATAAGTTTGATATGAAACTACTGCATGCACAGTAACTGCTTTATTGTATACCTATACCAATACCAAATGGTAGGTCGGCACATTCGTCGACAGATGTGTGACAGGTATAAACAATATTTGAGATTAGCTGAAAAAGCTCGAATGGAAAACTTTTGTTTTCGCGATGCAAATCGATGAGTGAAACACCAAAATGGCCGTACTAAATTAGCGTAGGGAACGCCGACACAAAACGACAAACAAACCACCAAGAAGGAATGTCGCATCGTGGAGTGGAGTCTGTGGACATTCGATATAGGCACACGCCGTGTCACCATCTACCATGCTTTGTTTTTTGTATTAAACACATTTCGACGGGTCGGGGACTACGGCGACCTCGGAACTCAATTTGACTCTTTTTGCCATGAAGCAAAACTATTCTGTGTGATGACACCACCCATTTTAGTCTAAAAGAACACCTTCCATTTTCCAATTCCATACATTAACTGGCTAAAGTAAAGTTCAAATAATTTAATTTCCCCATTAGTTTTGATTTGACTTTTTTCCCATTGCCGGCACGAAATCAATAATATTACACGACCTCTCTTAGTTATCTGCTAGAGATTGTCTTGCGGCAATAACTCGCCCTTTTGTTGCGTATCTATCCGTTTCAAATAAAGCGTTAAAACTTATTATTGTTAGTTTTTATTATTATCGTTGATTTTAAGTTTTTAGTTTTTAGATATGACCTAGGTAAGAGCAATTATTAAAAAAAAACCTGATTTTTGAGGTAGTCTTTAGCTCGACTAAATGTGTAGCATGTCTCTAGTAATTCATCACAGATATATAGCTCTGAATTGAGTAAATCCCAAAATAGTTGTAGATCAGGGATTCCCAAACTATTTTGGGCAAGAGACCCCTTTTTCTAAATGAACTGATACCCTCAGCCTTCATAGCCAAATTACTTAATACTATTTTTTTTTCCTATTGGTACAAACTACTTACCAATTTAAAAACTTTGCTGTTGGTTAAGTGAGTAAACTAGACATCATTTTATCATCAAAATTTAACAAAATAAATAGACATAAATTTCAGTAAATATCAAGTCTAATTAATAATTATTAATACAACTTACGTAAAAATACTAAATTGAGTAATTATTTTTTGAAAAAAAAAACATTCAAATCGCAAAGTAAAGTTAAAAAAATTGAAAAAAATCAGTGTGATAGATGAACCTGGTGACTTTCTACCAATCTAGCTAAATCTGGTTTGTTGAGTTGGTGAGTTGCAGCCTTAAATCTCCGCGTTCGTTGATTTTCAAACAATTTCTTTGTTTTGTCAAAATGTTTGTAACCACACTGAAGCCTTTTTTGACTAGGTATGACGATGGAAAAGCAATAAGGTATTTTTCAGCAACGATCCACAATGCAGGATACTGTGTTTCAATGTTGCGTTGCAACCAGAACTTCTGATTGCCGTGTGCGGCTGTCCTCGTGTGTGATGTGGTGATCAACTCTCAAATCATTATCATATTGGTTCTTCCATGGTTTTGATATTGTACGGATTTATTATCCGTTGAAGAATTTCTAAATTTAAGAGATCCTCAAACCTCTTAATAAAATCCTTAATGCGTCCATATGTAATGCATCATATGATAAAATAACATCGTCTCGAAGCATTTCTGGTAGTTTTGACAAATGCAGAAACTGTGAATATTCTTTTCTGTTTAAATTTTATTTATAAAAGATTAGTATACACACAAAGATTCAAAAACATATTCAAAAATAACCGAAAATCTTGCTACAGAGCGAACTTTTTCAACTCTAAAAAAGTGAAAAACTGGTTAAGATCGAGGATGTCTGAAGAACGTTTAAATGGATTGTGCCCCTTGCATATTCATCGGGGATTTAGAAAAGATTTTGGAGAGATTTGCGTAATCTAAGAATAGACGATTGGATCTAATAATTTAGATTTAACATTAATTATTGGATTCTCTTCTGTTCTGTTTATAAACGTACCATTTTGTATTTAACACAATCGGTACCGTAAAAATACTGATTTAAAACATTACTTCAAACTAATTTTACTGGGGTCGAAAAACACCTAAAATAAGGTCTAAAACTGTATTTTTTAAATTTCTGTAACTTTTTAAATATCCCTCCCCCCCTGGACCCCCGCTTAAGATAGGGTGCAGAGAAATCCATACCCCTGGCCTATTCCCCTTACTTCTGCCGATCGATACCGATAAAAAAAAACGTAAAAACCAAAGTTATGATTTTTATTGAAGCGCTGGTGTGAATTAACTTTGGCATCGCGATACGCGATCGATACTCGTAACCTTTACCGGAGCGCGGTCAACTCGCCGGACTCGGCGTCATTGTTTTTGAAATATAAGACAAAATAAAAATTCAATATGCTAAATGTAATCATGCGTTTTTCGACCGTAAATCTAGACAGCAATATTAAGAGGGTAGTAGTCACATAGCAGCTCTACGGTAGTAGTCAATTTTTACGTAGGCATTCACGCAAAGCGCCGCGTCTGGAAGGCTGTTTATGACCCTTCCCCTTCCCATAACCCCAATTGCTACATAATCATTCGACAACTAGGTAAAATTCCCGAAAATATTTTGGAGATGGTTTAGTAGTTTAGTAATTTTGACCTAATGTTTTAATTTTTATCTATTCAGAGTGCAGCAAAGGTTTGTTCCTTTTTCTCTATTTAGTTAATTGCTCACATTGCAAAGATGCCACGATTTTAGTACAAAAAATGGCTATTTCCCGGCAACATAAATTTTGGTCGAACTATTCAGAATAAGAAATAATTCCGTATAAAATTTTGGTTAATCTCTTGTTACCAAATTATTAAATAAAATGTTATAATATAAAAAAAACACCCAACATTGTCAATGCTTTTACTCAATTTAATGTTTCCGTTTGGATTATTATAGATTTAAATATATTTTATTTAGATCGATTATCGGTTTGTCAATAAAATCTGCTTCTGAATCCTGGTTGCGCGAGCCCGTTTCGCTCTTAGTCAGTTTTAGCTTCTATACATCCTACATTCATGTATGAGTTATGAGAAGCTTCTATCCCCGTCTTTTGTCCGCTGTCTTTTGCAACTTTCAAGTCGAAAAGTATAAATGCGCAGGAGTTGAATTTTTGTTTGTAAATTGATACCCAAGAAAAACAAGTATAGCCGTCAACTTAGATCACATCGAAAGCTGGTCGGATAATATAGATATTTAGCATTAAAGTCAACATTTTTTTAGTATGAAACTGACATAAAATGAGAATAATATGACATAGCGCTCATCATTACGATGCGTACATATTCGTTTTTTTTTTTTTTTTAATAAAATAATTGCTATGACCTAGGTCATATACAATTATTTTGGGCCCTACTCAACTAGGCCAAATATGCCTGTACTAGAGTCAGGGGAGATGGTGGTAATGAAGCGTTAAAAACGGTATGATCATGTGCGGAATCGAACCTGCGACCTTTGGGCCAATAACCGAACGCCTTAACCACTAAACTACCACAATCTCATTTCACACACATGGCAGCGCAGTTATTGGAACGTTTTATTTATTACCGGCCAGATAAAATAAATATATTATACTCATCTATGAGCCCAAATAGAAATATGTAATGACGTAAAGGCAATGACATAAAAAATATTAATATTAAAATATATTAAACAAATTTAAATAAGATGTAACTAAATAGGAAAAACGATTGTAAATTTAAAAAAAAATGTAAAAAAAATAAACATTATAAATAATAATTTGATTATTTATATACATAAACTAAAAAAAAGACTGCTTTAATACACAACTAAACTAGGATTTTTGACAATGGTTTTGTGCATTCTTAGAATTTGTATAGGTATTGGTATAATAGACAGCGTTGCAAAACTTTTGCCGAGTTATTGAAAAACGGTCAATTTGGTAGAAAAACTAAAATGGCGTTAAAATTTATGATGAATTAAAAGAATGTCACCATAACATTGTACCAGATTTTTTATATTTAAATCTATTCAAACCATCTCATATCGAAGCCACCGACAGGCACGAGATGTCTGGAGTGAAATACCTTTTATGCCTTTTAATGCCTGTAGGACTTACCTGTAAGACGTAAGGTTCTGGTTAAATAATTAACGACTACTAAATAATGGTGTCATAGCCATTCTTATTTCTTATTATGATAGAATCAAACTTAGAACATTTCGATTGTAATTGATCATATTTTTTTTTTAAATCTGTATTTTGTCTTACCACGTGGTTGTTTTTATAAGTTTTCCAGACCAAACTGATCAAAAACAGGAAACCAGAGACTTCATTGTCTGTCTATTTTAAGCCTGTAGCGATAGGTCGTTCAAAGTTGTGATTTTGTAAACCTTTATAGGTATACTCACAAAACTCACTATGAACTACTATAAACTCACTTCACTTTCTATAAAGTGAATTGTATACTTACCGCAGACAGTACCATGAGCCATTTTTTTTTTTTATTATTATTGAAACTCTCGAAAATGAAAACTCGGGTCTCTCGAGATCGCTCTCAAACTTTCCTTATTTATGATGTACAAAATGAGTATACAAAAGAAAATTTATTACCGAATATGTTTATACATATTAAATTAGTTTTTGTTTATTATTATTTTGTATTTTCTGATTTAAATATATTATTATATACGTATGTATCCTCTTTTAAATCATTTCTGTTCAATTTTATCTCTGTCGTTCTGTTATATGATATTACAAGATATCAATTAAGGTGTTCTATTTTTTTGGGTTAATATTATGTTAATTCTTTTAATAAGTATATAATTAGAATAAAAATATTTCTATTACTATAGTTTATTATTAAAATATTTGGTATTATTTTGTATGCCGTTTGTCAAAATAATTAATGTTGCGAATGATGCATGCATATATGCACACTAGTAGCGACCTATGTGCACGAACGGACAATTTGTTTCGTTTGGGTATATTTAAAATGAAAGTGGTCTAAGTTTAGGCGTCCAGACGCCGACGCCGCCAACACGTCTTCGAGGCCTTTTTGTTCGCGTGTCGAAACGATCTTAGGGCAAATGGATTCCTTTGCAATAAATAGGTTGGCTCACGACAGCGAGCGACGACTTCAATAAAATCATATTAGGTATAATGCGAGGATTGGATCGAACGTTTATTTCTGAAATATGCAAATGGTTGTGATCATGGCTAAATAGGTATTTTAAGATAATCACATTATTAGATTTTTAGAAAATCTGAACATCTTAGACAATATTGTTATCACTTTATCTTATCAAGTGCATTGATTTAATCTCAACATCACAATCAAAGTAGTCAAATTAAATAAAAAGTAATAAGGTAAATATTAGCAATAATAAATTTAAAGGTCCTGCTAACGTTGTAAGTTTTATTGATTTAATAAGAGTATATTAAAGTATATATTACAGGCCAAATATTTTTTCGAATAAAAGCATCAACACAAAATTAGGAAATAAATTTTGGATTGGGTTTTTTTTTGGCTTATTTTGCATAACTGTAAAAGTATGTGATTACACATAGACAGTGTGTGAGACAGTGATTATTGAGCCATAATAAAAAGAAATATATATTTTTGTTATCAAATTCAGCGTGCACATACTCGAGCCATTGTAATATCATACTATGGAACAATGGAGCAGTACCCACAAAGAAGGAAGGAATGAATGTTTGAGCAATGTGCCAGAAACGAATTATTACTCCCCAAAAATTACTTTCTTTCTTCCTACTATGCTTTATATCTACCTTACTAACATGATTTAGTAAACAAATAATATAGCAATAGTAATCATTTTGTATATTTATACTGGTTCAAATGAAAAAAAAAAAATAGTTTTATTTTTTATTTCATTATCCCGATATTTTTACTATTATTTTTTATACCATAAGAATTTTGGGTTGATTTTTTGCTGCTTTTAGACTAATCCCACCCTACTACTACTACTAAAGGACGGGGACTATTCCCGTCCTTTGGCCGTTGCATCTTTCAAATCGAAAGTACAAATGCGAAAGAGTTGGATTTTTGTGAGTAGATTTTTGCTTTTGAAAAAGAGCCATTGGCGCTTAGAAAAGCTGGTCGGATATGTCGACGATACATTGACTATTTTTTTAAGGCACTCATCAGCAGAGCGCGATCATTTAGAATTTCAAAAATATGACAGCGCGGCTATTAATAATATAAGGTCATCATTGTGCGCAAATAGAAACGTGTAAAAGAATGTCCAGTTTCACAATATGGTTATTATAAATTGAAATATTATGTCTGTGTGGTTTCATTACTAGCCGCGTGTCAAAATTTACAAAATAAATACTAAAATTGTAAAATATACGTTGAAGAATGAATAATAATGAAAGAATGTGATAATACCATAGTGTTTTTTTTTTATTTGAATCTACTCAGATCTAAAAAAGAATTATCTACTGTCGCTTTTAATATATTAATCAAAATCCCAGATAGAATGGGCTAAAAGTGCCACTAGTGGATGACGTCTGCAGTAGGGCTTAACTGTAAGACGTCAGGTTCTGGTTAAATAATTTACTACTACTAAACAATGTATAGAAGCAGTTGATATTATATCTATTACATTCTAGTTATACTTCACATATGGAGGCAGAATATAAATAGAACTGTACTATATACATATATACCTGGATATGTGTCGTGAATGTATGATGGAAATCAGCTTAAAAGTTCTACTAAAATAATAAACCAGATGGTCGTGGAGGTGCTGGAAAACCTAAACTGCGATGGTTCAAGGTTCTAAAGGCCTACACACCTAGACCCTAACAATTGTTGTGAAAAGCTAAAGACAGGGGTGGTATATCGGAACAAAGCGAAAGGTGAAAACGCCCCGGTTTGAAATATTGGTCAATATTTATAGTTTTTCTATATTATTATCTTTGCTTTAATCTAATGTTGTAATTTATTGATGCATATAGGTATTATTATAAATATTTATTTTAAAAAATATAAAAGGATTTGAACAGTATTTTAATTTTAATTTGTTTTTTTATGGGTTGCAACCTAGTTTGTAAGTATTATAAATATTCATGAAAATAATAAATAAATATTGATTCATTCGTTTAAAGTGCGAAATTACGGGACGCTAATAAATTATTAAACTGCTGAATGAAACGCGTGTTTTTAAAGTCAGTGATCGAAATATCCAACGAGCATCGAAATTCGTCTTAGATAAAACGTTAACGCTATCAAAGCCAATCGAATCGAGTGGCACTCGCATCGTGTGATGTGATGATGCAAGTAGTGAGTGAAGTCAATTCTCAAATTCTTGGTCCGTCCACTGGCCAGGTAGACCCTCGCGCGGTGACTTGACCACATCTCATTTCTACAAACTGGCGCTGCTATGGTGCTGCCACATATTGGTTTTTTTTATATGCAATTAAAGTCATGAAACTGGTCTAAAATTAAACATTGGTTATATTACGCATACGGACTGATGCCTATAAAGTAGCAAACGTGTACCCGTAAATGATACGAAATTCGGATCAACAAAAAAGATATATATTTTATATAGTTATTCACATATCTACTTAATCCAATCACTATATGCCTCAAGTTACTTCTTTTTTTTTATTGAACAATGGAAATGCTTGTTATTTAATCAGGTATACGAAACACGGTATTTTTTCTACTTTTTAAAATCGAGTATCAACCACGTTAAAATTGTAATTCAATTATTTCTTAACATAGAGATTTGTAACCGTAATAATTGTAGATAAATTTGTGCGTCATTATTCTTTCCCAAGGGGCATGCGACGTGAAAGGTTGCAATTTGTGAATGAAATAGATAAAATACATTTAGGATGAAAATATATTTACATTTTTTTACGAAAAAGTAATTTATTAAAAATACCAAGCTAGTATATTTCATTCAAAAAAATTTACTAGCAGCTTTTTGTAACTAGGCAACATTAAATACCCTAACTTAAGTCGAGATAGTGGTAAAGGCTATTGACTCAGCGGCCGCGGATTCGAATCCGTACATGGTTATACCATTATTAATGGTTCTCCCTTGATTCTAGTACAAAAAACTTAAGAAAGCACGAAAACACTTAAGATAGTGTAAATATGCACATTGAATCTTAAATGAAAATTCCGCGACCAATATACTCATTTAGCGCAATCCAACCAAATTAACATTATATATAAAAAAAAGTAAGATCTTTTGCAATAATTTTATAAATTAAAAATACTTAATTAGCAGATCATTCACTTCACTACGTCTCGATACTGCATCGCTTTGAAACAATGCTCACAAAAATGTATCTAAACTTGAGCTAAGTGAGTCTATTTATATAAGTATACACTTGCTCAAAAACAGCTGAGTGTGGTTGTAATTAGTGACCCACATTATTTATTGCATCTAATTTAGATAATCTGAGTCGTACGTTTGTCGTGCAACGAGGTAATTTAAAAGGGGCGCTGATGACGAAGATGTGGACATCAAAACAAAATAGCAAATTAAAAAATATATTTAAAATTGTTTATCTGGTATCCATATTAGTGTGCCTGAGCGGTATCAATTTGTAACGAAGAGCGCGAAAAATAACTTGTTTATTTTAATGGCCTTGAATAATATTAAGAAAATAAAAAACCAAAACCAGAAAAGCTTTATTTAAATAGCGAATAAAACAAATTTAAAATGTATATAATAATAAAAACTACATTCCATAAATATGAAAATGATTAGTAAATAATAGCTATTGATTGATTTTATCTCGTACAATTTGCAATAAAATATATAATAACTAGTGTAGTAAAATAATGTTGGTGTTGTGGCCTAAGCATGGCAACACTAGTAGAAGAGTGATTGCAACGCGACCGCAGCGGCCCGCAGCGCCAGCCAGCGGGACCTCTCGCAGCGGGCGGGGGCGGGGGCGGAGGGCCACGCGGGGGCGTGCGGGCGGGCAATAGGCGAGCGCGGGTGGTTACGCTATCTGCAGTGCTTCCCAAACTGTTCCAAACGATTTTCACTTCCGTATTGGTCAACTAAACGTGTCACAATCGGCAATACATACTTTGTACTTCACTCTTTCGCATACTCACCACGGCGTGTGAACTTCACCATATTGTAATCCAAAACAACATACTTGCTAGAGTGAGGAGCTGGGAAGGAATCCCTATAGCAATCGTTATCATTAAAGACCACCGTATTGTGAGTGCATTTTTTTTTGTTTATTTATTTATATATTTGATACATGAAGATAATTCTCTAACACTACATTTACATGGCCAAAAAAATGTACCAAACATGAAAATGTTGACAACAACAAATTAAAATTAAACTTAAATAATGTGTACTGTGTGTGGAGTGTGGTGCCATTTGTGGCAGGGACATGTTTGCGCGCGTGTGTGTGTGTGTTTATGTATGTGGCGCGTGTGTGTGCATTTTCGCATTTCCATTTTCTTTTACCTTGGTAGAATGTTCAAGTCATCGAGATCAAGTCTTAGAATGTTCATTCGTCAGTCTTACATAAATTAGACAATGTGAATTCAGAACGTCTTTTAGCTATTACTTCTCAATTCAGAAATGAAATTAATTCTGTTTCGGTATTAAGATGCGGGTACAAAAAAAAACATATTATTTGTATTTATATTTCTGAAAATAGTGGATAATTAGTGTTGAAGTTTGCGGGGGGCACTCTTAGCTTTCTCCTCCTATAACAAAACTGAAAGAATGCTAAGCATAATGTTTTCCATAAGTATGAATATGTTAAAAGAGCGAGACAGCGCACAGCCAACCGTCATGCGAGCGAAAGAGAACGGGCACACTGAGTAGCTTACATTGGCGTATCAATCCATGCATACTAATACTAATGAATATTACTAAACCATACATGTTTATTTATTATTTATTTTATTTATGTAATGTCTAATCTTATATGCGAAAATATGTCTGTCTGTTTTTGAACCTATTTTGTAGCTTGATCACCGGGGAAGAAAATGGGCTACTTCTAAAAATAAAAATCATCCCCTGAGAGGGTGAAATGGGGGATGGAAGATTGTACGGGAATTATTTAGGTAACATGCTAGGAAGGTGTTTTTGGGTTGAACAACTAATATCAAATTATTCATCGATGGTTAATATCGATTACCTCCTACATTGCGGTTCGATCATTTGTTCGTAATATATTTATCTACGGAACCCTCGGAATGTGAAGTACGTTGATGCTTGACGTATTTATTAGAAAAGAAATTAATAAACACTACGTTATTTGCTTAGTATTTATTCATTTCGAGTTCAGAGTTTGAGATAATGTTTTAGGGCGACATATATAATACGACAAATAATTGATAAATAATATTTAAGTTGTTATGCTTTAAAAATATAAAATATAGATACCTCAAATATTAAAAAGAATTTAATAATAATGATGTTTTTTGATAAAACTGTAATTGTAATTACAGTTCATAAATAGGTTTTAGGGATAGGACATACCACTATTAGATTTCTTGATTCGTAACGACTAAATTTGAAGTGTTTTTTACAATTTTTAACGATTCTTTTTTTGCCTCAAGCAGCTCAGTTAGAATTAGGCACAAACGTTTGATTAAATAACCTACATCATACTAATAATTTAAAAGTAACCCATCCTAACGAAATACAGTAAGTATTTTTTTTTTCTAATTTCTAGCGGCACTTGTGCATAAATGTAATTTAAATCGAAAGGTCTGCGCGGCTAAGCGTCCACGCTGCAATTGAGATGCAAGATTGAGAATGGTTGGAGCGGTCGAAAAGGCGTGCCGGCGATGAGCCTTCGGGTTGTCAGTGCTGTGTCGCGGTGCGGCCGGTGGTGGGCGGTGCGGGGGCGGGGGGGGCAAGGGGAATGCCGCCGGCGATCGGCGGTTCCCACGGCTCGCGTGCACCCGCTCGACAGGTGCGCGGGGGAGTCGCCGACCGCCGACCGCCGACCGACCCGTTGGCCGATAACAGCGCTGCCAGTGATGTACTCCACAGAGCGCACCGCAAACGTACGATGTTTCATTTATGTGGTTACATTAGAAAGAAATCATATATATCTGTAGCTTGGTGAAAGAAGTGCCCATGTCAAAATTCCTATTCCTAATTTAAAGTGTTAAAAAACAAATTAAAACTAAAATTTGGGGATTTTTAAGTATATTCCATCATAATACTCAACAATGAAAAAAATGACATAGGCACTTCTTTTACCAAGCCACAGATATCATTGTGGACCACAATAATAAAAATAATGGAACCAACTCACCAGTATAAAATAAATCCGAAGTATTTCATGCCGATCTGATTCAAAATACAAGCGTTGTATATTAAAATTAATTTATCTATACGCAACATATACGATGTTCATATATACAAATATGCACACACGCAACCACACACCCTCACACATGCATATTCTACAATAGCGTTAAACTCAACAACAAAGTTTTAAACATTTTCGTACATAGGCGTAAGCTTTAATTGGCCTTATAATTAACCCTTTGAAAAATATATATAATATTATTACGCTGTATGCTTACCTGTCAATAAATAAATAAATAAAACCAATTAAATATTTCCATCCAGTGAGACAAAATTAGCGTTTAACAAATGCCAAAAGATGAAGAGAATGGTAGAGCGAGAATTTTTTTGAATGCCGCTAAATAACGTTAAATATATCTTTTTCTGGATAACTTTAATATAAATATTTTATTCACTCTGCTTTTATTGAAATGCTTGGTATATAATTGATAAAATGTTCTCAAATGTAAAAAATAAATCTTTGTATTTAGTACTTAATACATGCTATATGCTACATACTGCATAATATAATATGTTTATGCGCAATATATTTATAACTTAAAGTGTTGAATATTTATTTAAAGGGTATATTAACATTACCGCAATAAAGAAATATGTATTTATATATAATTGTAAAATTGAGTTGTAAAGTTGTTTGACTTATATTTGATGATTATTTTTTAATAGCCGCAAATCGCCTGAAAAGATAAATGACACAATCTTTGACAATATTGAAATAAAAAGCACCCTCCAAATAAAATATTGAATGCTTCGAATATTTATCACTTCGATACAGGCATTACGCCAGTGAAGTGATTATAATCCGATATGCCTGAACCTCTTTTCTATAGCTAATTATATTTACGATCTTGAAATTTATATTTAAAAAAAAACGGAAGATACGGTACTTTGAATTGTAACTGTATTGTACTATAGATAAAAAAAAAATAAAATAAAAATATTATGTGTATATAAAACCACTCTTATAAGATCACTCTTGCGTTTGAATGTCTGTTAGTCACAGATGTATTGCTCATAAACTATGTTACGGAGGAATTTGAAATTTGGCATAATGCAAGGTCTTCATTATGCGGCACTAATTTCGACAAGTAAAGCTTTGGAATAGTATTTTGTTGGCGAGTTGCAACCGCTTATATTTTTTTGTATCGTTATCGTGTCAACTTACTTATAACGGTTATACAAATACCTTCATATATTTTTATTTTTTGTCCTAACCCATAACCATCCCCTATAAATAATCCACCAAATTGTTCATGCGATTTCAAACATGATTAGTTAGGACGACATCAAAATTCATGGTGTCAGAGAAAAAAAAAACGTAAACTCTACGCGATAACATCAAATCGTTGATTTCACGTTGACCACGCTCAGTCAAGGTTACGGATATATCGTTCGCGTTTTGCGACGGTAAATGCAATTTAATACCAGCGCTTTAGTAGAAATAATAAATTTGGGGATGATTTTTTTCGCATTTTTTAATTTACTTTCTTACTTGTAATAGGGAACATAAACACCCTCTTAAGTCTTCGGAAATGGTCTGGGGCAACCTGTGTAGCTCGAAATATGGAAATAAAACACCTTTAAAAATAAAAACAACAAAATTTCGATTTTATTATGGTTAAGATAAAAGGAAAAGTGACGTTTTTTTACCAGTCTCGAAGAAGCGGTAAAAATAATGTCACGTTGCTGAAAATAAAACGGCTTACGCTAACTAATTCAATCATTTGGATTAGATTCAAATTCCATCGATTAACTATTTGTTATTAAAATTCTGTTACAAAACCATGATTTCTCGACATAGGTACTTGTGACCTTTCTTTCCGCGTCGTTTGTCCGCCCATTGCATCTTTTAACTCGAAAAGTACAAACGCGAAAGAGTTAAATTTTAGTGTGTGTTCCATTGCCGTTTAGATAGCATCGAAGGCTGGTAAAATTATAAAGATATATAACATTAAAGTCAACGAATTCTTAGTACTAATTAATAAAACATTGACAGTTCTATAAAACGCTCAAATACCATATACGAATTTCAACAATATAACACTACGGCTATTGGAAACTTGAGGATATATTATTTTTCGCTGGACAGTTAAAATTTATACAAAGTATTTTGTTTGCATAAGTAGAAACATTTAATATAGGGTTATTATAAAATCATAATAATTATTATTAATATTATCATTAGTTACCAAATTATTGAAATTATTATTTAATCGAAATATTACGTCCGTAATTTTTTATTTCAAGCCGTACGTCAGAAATTACAAAAAAAAAAACTAAAATGTTAAAATTTATGATGATTTGAAAGAATGTCATGATAATATTGTATTTTTTATATCAATCTAATTAGAAATAATAAATAACTCCCTTCGCTTCTATGGTCATCCAAAACGCACATCGAATGGGTTGAAAGTGTGCAGGCATAAGTAGAGATAAGAAATGTCACTTGAAAACGCTGGTATCAGAGGCAAACTTAATAAATGGTTTTCTAACTATTAAAGCGATAGAAATATCACCGTAGAGATTAAAAACACGATTAGTGATATGTAGAGCATGATTACCCGTGCTCCTCAGGGGGCAAATTTTTCTCCGACCATGTTTATCACATATTGTAACGACCTTCCGAGGGTCATAAACCATTCTGAGAGTTATCAGTACGCAGATGATACGTCCTTATTTATATCAGGTAAGGACATAATTGTAGCAACTCAAAAATTATTTCAATTGGAAAACACATGTACATATAATATGCGAAAAATAAAAAAATATTGTTAGAAAATTTTTATCATCTAAAAAAACATTTTAAATATGACACTCTAATTTTGATATATAAATCACTTGTTGATCCGGTTGTGGCTTATGCTTTCAGCCCGTATGGTAGGTCATTCAAGTCCTATCTTGAAAATATAAAAAATTTACAACATTAATCGACTTAAGGTAATTCTGCCAAAATATATAAAAGTTAGATTTAAAAATAATGACAATGGTTTATTTCAGTACTGTAAGGTCCCAAACGTCTTTCAAATGTTTAATTATCAAACTATTAAAGATCACATAAAAAACGACAAATTGAATCAACAGTTATTTCAAAACCGATATATAACTCGACTAAAACAAAACAAAACTTTGATATTTAATACAAAAATACAATAATTTATACGGCGAAGGTTCATTAAAAATTATTATAGCACGCCTATTTAACAAAATGCCAAAGCATTTGAAAGAGGTAACCAAAATCAATAAGCGATATAAAATTTCTCGCAAAGATTACCTATAATTCGTACACGCTGTGACTAATTGATTAAATGTCAATAGTATCATTTTATAGTAATCATTAATCATCATTTGTAATCATTTTACAGGGAATTTCTTGAATAGTGATTGTGTTTCTTTTTGTGTGTCATGTTGGTTATTTATTTTTCATGTACTCTTTTTAATTGTGTTAAATGTTTTTTTTTTCATTTTTATCTAATTTAAAAATTTTGTAAATTTAGTACGCAAAGTTTGTAAGACTTGCCACGAAGTTGAGTTTCTGGCAGCCAAAACTATGTTTTTGCTACAACCCATTTAATGTATTTATTTATTTTTTATTTTATATATTTATTTTAATGTCATTTACATGCACTCTTATAACAGTAAAATAGTGTTTACATTAACAAATACATTGCTTGTATGTATGTTATTGTAATTTGTAATCACGTGTAATGGAGTAGTTTTGTGCATCACCTTAATAGCACAATGTGCTGTATTAAATCTTTTTTAAATAATAATAATTAAAAAAAAAATGACGCAACCCATCACAAGTGCAAGGGCACACAGGGGGGTACAGGGGGGGGGGGGTACAGGGGGGGTACAGGGGGGTACAGTGGGGTATCACAGGTGCAAGTAGTCTGGGTGGAGGACGCCGGTAATGACGTTTGTCGGGTCTAGCTGTAAGACGTGAGGTTCTGGTTAAATAATTTACTACTACTTTTGCCAAGTTATTATTAAATTAAAAAATAACCCACTGTCACCTCTATGGTCATCCAAAACGCACATCCATTGGGCTAAAAGTGCCCCAGGCACAAGTGGAGATAGGGAATGAAGAAACCTATTATAAGTTGGTACCACAGGCACTAGCAGTCTGGAGGGAAGATGCCCTTAATGACACCTGTAGGACCTAGGTGTAAGACGTCAGGTTCTGGTTAAATAATTTACTTCTTCTAAACAATGTATAGAGGCAGTTGATATTATATTATAGCTAGAGGGTGTCATAACCATTCTTGTTTTTACGGTTTTTAATACAAAAACTATCATTTTGTAATTTTAACTCATCGGATCCCTCGAGAATTAATAGCCATACAGTTTGTTTGTTGAAAAATATGAATATGGTGTGCTAAAATGAGGTGCAAAAAAGTATAATGGACAATGCAAGTCCCTAGTTAATATTTTATATCATAAAATATCTTATTTGACGAAATATTCATTGGAATAGCGTTCATATATATTCTTTTCGTTGGAATTTGGCCGCAATAACAAACCGGCGAGTTGGCAACAAAAAGAAAAAAATATCAACGAACGGACGACTCGGAATGTTTAAAAATATTTTTTTGCCCTAAAATCATTTGGCTATAGAACCCTAAAAAAAGATTAAATAATTTTAGAAGATTAACAAATTCAAACTCAAATACAAAGTGGTTTTTTTTAATGAATTACGTAATTTTATGAAATAAGTATAATTTATTCCCATTGAAGTAATAATATTCACGAAAATAGACAAAAGTTTAAGGAAAACATAAAACGTCTAAAGGGAATAATAAAATATTCATGAATGTAGTATGTTGAATATTATTTTATAATAAATACTTTCCAAAATTATTTCTTTAAAAAAAGTTTTCGTATCAGGAGAAACATTAAAAACGTTAAAATAAAACATTACCTCTTTATAATGTGACATTACTAGGATTACTTTACAGTTATTCTGTCCTTGACTTTATTTATTTCGCTCATATTCCTCTAGATTTTAAAAATAAATGTATATTTTAAATTATAAAAGATTATTATTTTTAATATTGTGTAAACATTGATGTTCTTGAAAAACTTCCAATGTCGTTTAGATTATATCGTAGGCTGATTGGATAATACAGGGTATTCCAAGACCATTCCCGAAGACTGGGTATTTAGGTTCTCTTTTAGGTTCTTGTATTCTATTCTCTATTATAAATTGTATAAAAAAAGCCACAATAATTCATGACCAAATTTATTAATTGTGTCAAAGCGTCGAGTAAATTCCTTTTTTGCTCGCAGGCACTCCGCCAAGGCCGAACAATGACCCGGCGCAGCGCGGCCTCGCTAGCGACCGAACTTATAACAATAGTGATTTCATATTATCCCGTAAAGTTTACATTTTTTTTTACTCTAAAACCGTGATGAATTTTGATATGAGGTCAAAACAAATCATGTCTGAAACCGCAGGGCCAATAAGCTGATTTATTGCGTGATTGTGATTTGGACGCAACTATAAAAGCTATCATATACAATCAAATGCTTTATACATTGTTTATTGATTTATTTAAAATTACATATACTTTGGAGGTTTAGTTTAGTAGTAAATTATTTACTCAGCTGCAAGCGTCATTACCGGCATCTTCCTCCCAGACTACATTTGCCTGTGCTGCAAACTTGCTATGTGTTGCTTCATTCCTATCTTCCTTTGCGCCTGTGGTACTTTTAGTCCAGCGCCACGCGAATTCGATGTGTATTTTGGGTGGCCACAGAGCCAACAGTGGGCTATTTTTTAATTTGAGTAGATTCAATTAATCTCCTGCGGCACTTTTAGCCCATTCGGTGTGCGTTTTTGATGGCCAAGAGCCATAGAGTTATTCTTTTAGGGCTGAGTAGATGGAAAAAAAAAAATAACATAATTTGGTATCATGACATTCTTGGTATCATAAATTTTAACACTATTTTAGTTATTTTGTAAATTTTATCTCGCGGTTAGTGAAGAAACAACACGTTACATAATATTTAAATTAATAATAATTACAATGTGGCACTAAATATTCTTCTACGAGTTTCTATTTATGCACATAAATGAGTTGTATTCATTTTAACTGGGTAGAAATAAATAATACGTTCCAACAGCTGTGCTGTCATATTTTATTTAAATTCGAATAAGATATTTGGTCATTTTATCGAGGTATAGTATATCTATATTTTCCGACCAGCCTATGATGTGATCTAAATAGTTATAGTTGTTTTCAAGAGCATCAATCTACATACAAACATTAAAATCTTTAAGTATTTGGCTTTTTGAACTTAAAACGGTGCAATAGACGGTCGGTCGGAAGGACCGACAGTAGCTTCATACGTGAATGTATGTACCTTTAGAAGCTAATTAATATAACTCGTAATGTCTTGATATATTAAATTTATTTTCCCATTTTTTGGTGTATTTTAATATAGCGTTGTTTTTTTTAATATATATATTTTATATTTTGTTCTTTTTGCGTCATCATATTTTTTAATGCCATCTGTTTTTACTGTCAGATCAGTCTCTTTCCTTTAGCGTGCTCGCAAGTGATTAAAATTACAATTCATGTAGTAGATAGCTATAGTAAGGAATATTTTTAAATCAATGTTATAATTATAATAAAAATAAAATAAATAATTAGGAAAATTAAAACATTATTCTTATTATTTTAATTTTCCTAGAAAATAAAAACTACAAAACATTATAAACATTTTGTTTTGCAATAACAAAACATAAACTTAAATATTTACTTTTAAAACATTTTATTCTTTAAAAAATTTACCTATAAAATGTTACATCCTTTTCTAAAATTTTAGGTTTCGCATTTTTGAAGTATGTCATATTATTTTTATCAGATTTAAACAAATAAACCGTTTGTATACAAACAAAGATAGGCGGCGGTCTGAGCAAATGAAAAATTCTAAATTAGGCAGGTGTCACTTTTTAGCACAAATGAAGCGGCTTTCAGTGCGTCATTTGCTGAGGTCGACCTCCTCCGTCCTCTATCACATCGATTTTTATTTGTTTTTTTTATCATTTAATAGTATTTTTAATTGAACCCCAAATTAGTAAATGAAAATTAAATTAAGATTAAGTTTTTATCTTTTCTTTATTTACCTACCTAACGGCACTCATATATAATATCTAAATTACGTATAATTATTTAATTCTGAAAGAAATAAAATTATTCAGCACAGAGCCCTCGGTGTATAAAGTCAGTTTACACTTAAGCGTTATTTTTGTCTGAAAAGCGTCCGCAGGTCCGTAGGGCTTTTCGTGTTACTTGCAGATTTATTATTTAAATTATATACATATTATGTATTCCATGTTAACTTGCTGGTGAAACTCAGTGGCACATGGGTTCTTCAGAGAATGTAGTCTTGCTTGAGAACTTTGACATTAATGTCAATGTATTGCTTTTCTTAGCATAGCGTAATTGGAGTTTTCGCTAACCTTTTGCTACTTTATTTAGTGCTTCAGTTTAGGTGTTCACCAAATCGCCACAGTAAAGGTGATGATAACAGGTACCACTCCCTGAGAGAATCATTTTGTGGTTACAACTTTTAAAGTTCCAATAACGTACTCCTTCTGTCCTTTACGAAATCAAGACCAAGCAGACGCTTCTTCATACAATCACAAGAACGCTGAGTTTATCCATAAGATGCTTCTTTAGACAATCACAAGAGCACCGAGTTTATCTATCAGATGCGTGTACCAACATCCATATCAAGAGGGTGTATTTGGGGTATTTGCCAGGCCCACGAATATATTCAAGCTTCAGATTCGGCCTCCATCAATCCAAAACGCGTGTTCCCCAGAATAAGAAAAACACGTCTTAATCCTTTCGCTACATTTCCACATGCCGCTAAACAAATTATGAAATTGCTGCGCTCCTATCCAGTTGCAAATTAACTGAGGAAGTTTTCCATTGGCCTTTAATGCAGATATCGTTATAAGTAATACTTTTAATTTTTCAATCATCCGTCAACGCTCATTTTCCCGAGCCGACCCCGAGCTCAACTCTTTTTTTATTTTTTTCCTAATCCTTCATTTCTTTTGGACCAGTAAAAACATGTTTTCCGAACGTATATGTTTTCCGAACGCGAAAGAGAACAGCGGTACTAAATTACTATTTGTTTCATTCGCACCACTGCCATAAGCAAAATTTTATAATAATTGTTAATGTTAAATCTTCATAACGGTTAGTGCGTAACTAACCTGTTATAATATGAGCTAGGTTATAGCAATTAATACACAGAAAAAATGTTTAGAACTTTTGCAAATTTTTATTAGATCAAAGGATAGATAGGAAAAAACACTTATTTTAACATATATAACATATTCTGGTAGTAAAATTTTGTAAAAAAATGTTAACTTTGACATTTTTTATTATTTTGTTTTACATTTTGTATAGTTAGTAATACAATCATAATCTAGAGAATTTCATAAGCTATTTAAAATAGTGCAGGTTATAAAGGTGACATGTGTAGTTTTTCTACTATAAGCATTTTAGTAAGCGCCCAATAATTAGGCCATTTTTTGAAAACTTGCACGACACTAGGCAAGATTTTGTACTGACGATTCGACACCTGTTTGGTTAAACTAAACTTTTGTATCTACTGAAAGTCATTATTGCTATTGAATGATATGTTACTAACAATGATTTACCTGCATTTATCATAATTTGCAGCCAAGGGGGATGGTCGGACTGAGTCCTAATATAAACATTTTTCGTAACCTGATCTGGTTTTTATGATTGAAGTTTATAGAAGTATGGAGGCTAATAATGTTTAGCTTGGGTCAACCCGCGTTGAACATCGGCTGCTGCGACAGTGACTATCTCTGTAATGGTCTTCAATCCTTGTGTTTCGTACATACTGCACTGCGTATCGGCACTGAAATTTATAGAGGCCTATGCGTACTCATCATGGCTCCGAGATTACTTTAGGCGAATGCCACCACAGCGCCTCGACCAATGCAAGCCTGCGGGGCTTTCTCTTACTCCAACTTCCACCTACCGCATCTTGTTCAACACTTTCCCCCATGAAAAAAATAAAATACATTATTAGCAAAATACTGACACTCCTCTTTCTATATTCAATACCAGAAACTTGGGCTGTGGATACTGCAACTAGGTGCCACATCGTTACAATATTTAAACATTTAAGTTCAGTTTTGACTTTTGATTGTTTTTGTGAAAAGTGCGTTAGTGCGTCATGATGCGTCGTGTCTACGGAAGGTCATGGTACGGTGTGGGGCAAAAAGTTACAAAAGGGTACACATTGTATTTTAATTAATGATGTTATATATTTTCGTGTACCTTTCAACCTGGGAGCCTTTTTATTTTTTGAAATAAATAAAGTTAATATTATTATTAGTGAATTGAAAGTGTTTTTGATGGATTTGGTGGTAAATAATTCAAGTTTTATTTACAAAAGCTATGTCAATATAATATTAAATATAAAAAACAAACATTTTTGTAGTTTTTTGCTTATTATAAAACACGGGTGTGCCAATGAAGGGATATTTCGTTCGGTCAATGACCTTCGCCAAACGGGCGATAAAGTATGGTCCGCGCATTTTACTTACAGTGCAGAATGTGTTAAAGATGATACGTTAAATTGATTTATATCTACAATACTTTCATGTTCCATAACAAAAGGAAAATCAGATTTTGATCATGCTAATGTAAGTACGTAGTAACTTTTGGGTTTTAAGTATTGATAGTTTTAAGTTTTAAGTACTGGTGTAAAACATGGGCAGAAATGTTAATAGAGTGAAGGAACATATAGATGGATATAGAATAGAATCCCACTATTGGATGGATATACAATGGAATCCCACTATTGTGGGAAGACATTGCCAAAAAGATACTTGGACATTTAATTATCAATTTTAAAAATGTTCAAGTTATATGAAGCTCAGTATAAGAATGCAAATGTTAAACCGGTATCAAAGCATTTGTACTGTCATTTTTTCTGCACATATTTTAATCTTGACTTCCACAGGCCCAAAAAAAATACCAGGGCGCCAGATGTTACAAATATAATAAGGCCAAAAGTGTTGAAGGGTTCAATATTTTAGAATTAGAAGAAAATTAAAACTACACAAACGCAAAAAGAACAGTCGTTATCAGTTAAATAACCAAGTGATAATATAGAGCTAATAATGAAAATACCAAGTAAATTACTAAGCGGGAACATTTCTCAGCTAAGTATACTCAAGCAAACTTGTAGTAGCGAAAAAATGCAAAAATTCATGAATCTAGGTCTCGCAATGATGCCGACTCTTTCATTTGGTCAGAAATTAATAGAAAGAAGGGTAGCACCAAAATCAGTACAGCCACCCCATAAATGGTTACAAAAATTGTCTACTTCTGTAAAAGTTTCAGTTTTTAGTTAAACGTGCTTGGGTTCAACCAGAAGTAAGTTTATTGTTTTATGTATTATGTATTATGAACATTATAAAAACTTCACATCTTGATGCCATAAAGTTTAAATATCTGGAATGCACAGGGCGATTGAGTCGAGACAAAAATAACTTAATATCTTTTCCATTAAAGATTACAAAAATGTGATGCGACTTGCGAAATCTACGAGCCTCACATGTTGTTTAAATCAATTAAACCTACTATTATTTTAGAATAATATATGTTAACAAATATATATATATATATCTGTATTTAGAGTGCTAGTGCGAGTGTAATTTAACTTTTAAATTTTAGTGTAATTATAACTTATAATTTATAAATTATTACGTATGCTGTTACGTTGTTGTTTATGTTTATGTTATTTGTTTATTATGTATGTTTATTTTGTTGAGTGATTACTCAACGACTTTAGTATACATATACATTTGTATATGCGTTATATTGTATAAAGGAAGGATTACTTGGGATTGCTGTAAGCGCGCAGTATTTTAATTTTAGTTTAATTAAGGTGTCGTGGAAAGTGTCACCATAGTCATTATATTGAGACGTTTAATTGTTTAATTGTTAAGATACCTATGGAAAAGGCACCAGCCTTCGTGGGGTTGTATACGGTGATTACTCAAAATAAAAAAAATAAAAAAAAATTTAATCTTTAGATGTATCTCTGTACCTTAGCGAAAACCTGTTATCAGTCAATTTTACACATAATTGTATGTACCATTCTTTTTTATATATTGTACTGTTGGTTTTCTGAATAAACAATAAATAAATAAATAAATCGACAATAATGGTGAAGCTTTAAAAATGTAAATGCCTTTAAAATGAATGCATTCGTTTATTTAAAAAAATCAATATTTCATTTTAATTTAATTTTTAATTAACAGCATTTAGTATTTTGGCAGTTAAAGTTAAAGGTAAATGAAAGTTTGAGTTAAAAAAGTTAAAGTGTGAGTTAAATAATTTGATTTAACAATCAGTGAGTAACATGTAGAACTTGAATCTAAGAAAGCATAATTTGACAAGATATTCTGGAACAGTAGTTCAGTTTTACTCCCATCAGAGGGCTGGGGGAGATGTAATCCACCTATAGAATTTTATTAATTTTGTCACCTAGATCCACAACGTATATTATAATTCTCTTTTCGTCATAATCTGCTTTATAAAAAGCTTTTAATAACTGTTCATTAAATTATGGCCTTATCCATAGCCCAAGGGCAGTAGATGTGCACTTTTATTATTGGACCTTATGACCTCTTGAGAATACTTGTTATTCTAAAGTTAGTGTTTGGTTAAGAATGATGGAAGCTTCAAAATGAGGCCTAAGCGAGCGGTAGAGCGTTGAAGGTCTGATGATTTTGCCAGTTAAGAGTCATGATAAATGTATCATGATGTCACTACGTCGCTAACCTCTTTGGCAAATGTTAAATTTTTCATTAACAGAATTGATTGCATAGTAAATGTCAGTCCTTCTTACTTTAAAAATGAAAATGTTCAATTTTTGATACAACTACAAAATCGTTGGCTCAAAGTGTTAAACTGCTAACACATTAAAACCAAGCGGGGATGAATTAAACAGTATAAAAAAAAATAAATCACAATATTATGAAAAAATAAAAATCTAGTTGGTTTGCTTTTATACAGATAAGTCCTAAGACTTAATAGGGTGTTCGGCAGTAACTCCACTCCCCCTAATCCACCTACCAACCATGACGTCTAACATCTGGCGCATAAGACTATTACAATATCTATTACCAAAACTGTTCAATATGATCACACAGAGTTTACATTTTTTTTTCTTAGAAACGATGATGAATTTTGATATATGGGCTTCACAAATAATTCGTGGAATCACAGGACCAATTAACTGTTTTTTTATGGGGAATGGTCTTGGGACACGGTGTATATTATACATTTTATTTAATAAAAACAAAAAGATTATATATAATAGTCATTTTTATTAGCGAAAAATGTACATAGCAGGTTTTCTTTCATGATTTTTATTTTGATAACTGAGATAGTGGGTTTTAATTAGTTTCGATTCTTGCTATCTCCGTCAATCTCATATATAAAAAAATGAATGTGTAGACGCATTATAATTCTGAAACTATTTTGAGTTACCTGTTTTTACAAGAAATGTAGGAAAAAAAAAATGCTTTCTAATGATGCCAATAATGCAATTTTTGCCTTTGGAGTTAACAGGTTAACACTTTAGGCAGACAAAATAGCATTTTTTTAAAATAAATTTTAAAAAATAACCTGTCAACTTTTATTAAAATGAATATGCAATCAAGGGTATATTTTGCAATAGTAAAAATCCATTGATATATTTTGCAAAACCGTTAGACATACAATAATGGCTAAAAAGTTAAATTAGATCTAAGAGGGCTCTAGAATCAAAGTCGACAAACTCCAAATTGAGCACAATTGAGATTTATATGTAATTTGGAACATTTTTTTTCTGTGTTCGAACTTCCTTTATACTTTTAAACCCATATTTTTTTCAATATTATCAATTTATTGAAAGCTACAAAGTTTAATGTAGGTGTAATATAAAAATGGATTTTTCTATATCCGTGTCGTGCTCATTAAAAGCACAAAAGCGTGCGAGCAACCCAACAAATTGGAAAAAAACACCTCAAGACACAAAGGTTCGTTTGATAGTTCGATCGACAGCATTATAATCATAATGTTCATTATTAGAATTTTTATATTACTTTCATTGTTTTCCATTGTTTTCACATGCAGCGGTGTTTCGTTTGAGTAAAGAGTCCGAAGTATACAATTGGAAAGAGGTTATGCAAAATACCGTTCTACCTGTTGGTAATGCATTTCCAGTTTGTTCCTTGCAAACATTTAAATATAGATAGATAGATAGATAATTTATTTGGATTGAATCATGTTTTATAATAAATTTTACATGTATAAGAGTTCTATTTGTCACCCTACAAAACTATTACTAATATGGCAAATTTAGAAACATTTTCCAGCAAGGTAAAAATACTGAAATGATTGTACCTGCTAATATAATTTTAAGCACCGCAGCTAACCAAACTACTTTGAAAAACCAGTTTTCAGATATTGATAAATTATTTTTAACTGAACATTTTGGTAATGATTGTAAGAAAATGACACTGTTGAAATACTATGATAATCTACAGAACATACCAAACAGAAATGCAACTGCTGCAGAACCAATGATTATGTGGAATATGAAGCCCATAGGGAAATTAATGATTTGCTTATTTAACTTAGAACCACCCCAAATGTATTAACAAACCTGATTGCACTGTGAAATTTTAAGAATGTCGTAAATTAGGAATGGTTCTAAAATGCTTATTTTAAGAAAACTATGCATGTAAAGTTATATTATGATTAAAATTAAATATATATAACTTAGGAAATTTTCTATAATATAGTGATATTTTGAATTATTCAAGCTATATTTATTTTGAAATTCAATAATAAAAAAAAGCAATAACCACTTATTATTTATTTATGTTTTTAAATATTATAGAAACTGGTAATAAGTGTTTTATATTTATTACCATGCATATGAATTTAAAAAAAATTATTATACATATTGGCAATTTCGAGAATCGGCTGCTCGCGCTGCCAATAATTATTTTTAATATTGTTTCATTAATTATTCTAGTTCTTATTTATAAATATTTTTACACCAATTCTAAAAAAAAAAATAAAAAAAAATGTGATAATGAGATTAAATTTTGACAATGTAAGGATTATTATAATCTAGATTTTGATGCAAAAAAAAATATACTTGTATATTACATGTTTATACTGTATATTACATATTATATTGTATATTACATGCCCATACTATGTTTATGTAATATTAGAATAGATTCATTAGTATTACATTTTATAGCATATAGTTCACAAAGCAATATTTTACTGTGATATAATGAGAATTCACAATAAGCAGAAATTGGCAGGAGCGTTGACGCATGGAAGTGTCAAGAGCTCACAGATGCCTAGGTCAATTGATGCATAGAAGAGTCGAGGGCAGATGACAGGTTACCATGTAATCTTTAAAAATTCTAATCTCAGTCAAGTTGAAAAATGTTATTGTTGTTTCCATAAACTAAGTGATAAACTCCATTGATGTAAAAAAAAACAGCCTTATACTATACAATTAAACTATACATTATTATTATTATTAAGTAATTACAATATTTAGGAGCTAGCTTCGGTGATACTGTTGAGTTTAGTAGCATACATCGCTGACAAAAAATTTTTTTGGGTATCGTGGCCAAAATAACAAACTCTATTGTATAAACAGATTTTGTGGTGGGTTTACTACATAATCATAATAATTCAATTTTTTAATAATATTATAATATGAACACATGGCACAAGGCCGGGCAACGACAGCACGAGCGCATGGCTCACAAAGTACTTCGAAGAAAAACAAAGTTTTTAAAAATACCTAATTATTTAAGTGTGTTTGCTTTTTTTCATGTACCATTTTAGTTGTCGATATAGACTAACCCCCTAAAAAGATATTAGTGAATATAAATACGTCCTATATATTATTATTATTAATAAACATGGTGTGTCAATTCTCGGATGCACACTTTATACGGAAATCCATACTTCATGAAATATAATTTACAATGTAAAAATGGAATGCAAAAATTGAAAAGTAGTAAAATGCTTAATTTTGTGTGAATAGTGGAAAGATAATTTGTATTACTTTTTCTAAAACAAGGCTAATGATTACCTAATTATAAACGATTCACCAAGTAAATCATTTTAGCATTTTTCACTAAATGTTCATCATAAATTATTCCTTAAATTATTCCATTAAATATTTACAATCCATTTAAATACAATATTTATGTACATAATTTTAAACTAATAATTTATTTAGGATGTTTTCATTTTTAGTTTTGATACAGCATTACAAAAACCTTTCATAATTGCAGTTTTACAAAATAATTAAATCTGCAAAACATAAAAGGTGGTTAATATTATATAGTTGAATTGCAATTAAATGTATGAGAATTTTTATTCGTTGAGTATATTCCACGCATCTTCATCCTTTGATTTAATCTTGATTTCCTTTGATTTTATATCCAAGTTGTTTTGCAGAAAGTCAACATTGGAAGAAGACTGCTGTGAGGACCTATGCTGGTTAGCAGATGGCTTTCTTGGTCTGGAATTGTCCCACATATTTTGATTAGCGCTCCTAAAAATGGTAACACTCAGATCAAAACAAGAAAGTTTAATCATTGCATTATGAAATTACGATATAAGTTGGTTTGCTGTTGACTTAGTTTCTACGACTATAAGAATGCTTTTTAAGTAATGTTTTACAAACAGGACTCTGAATCACAGCAAAACCACAAGGCCTAGTGGTGCAGTGGTATAAGCGCCTGCTTCTATTCCAGAGGTCCCGGGCTCGAATCCCCCAGTGGCTCAAATCCGGCCAGGTCATTTTTCGCTGTTGAGAATATTCAACTCACTGTCAACTGAGTTAAGACACACACAAAAACACTAATTCAGTTACAGACGAAGGTAAACACAATGGGCCCTCATGAATGTAGCCCAAGTGTAGCAGCCATCTGACTGCCCTCTTATCATCATCATCACAGCAAAACAAAACAAAAACAAAAAAAAAGTGAGCGCATGCTTTAATACACTCAGCGCCGTTATATCGAATTCGATAATTGCTGTGATATCAATATTGATTCATCATCTTACTACATTTCTATTAATATTTAAAATGGTGGCATGTCGCGTATACCTGAATTCACGAAAGACATAGACTAATCATCGATTTTTGCATTTCAGTTCGGTTTTTTCATTCGGAACGGAATATTGAGCGGAAACTGCATATTTTCTGGGTCAATAATGCCCTTATTTTTATCCCTGTTCTTTGGCCGTTTATCTGTCAGTCCTTCTCTGTCCGTTGCTTCTTTCAACTCGAAAAGTACAAATGCGAATTAGTATGTAGATTGATGCTTTTGAAAAATAACCATAGCCGTTTAGATCACATCGAAAGCTGGTTGGTTATTTAACATTAAAGTCAAGAAATTTTTAGAATGGAGCATTGTCACTTCACACCTATAAGACCTAACCGTAAGACGTTAGGTTCTGGATAAATATTTTTTACTATTAAATATGAGTGGTTGATATTATATGATAGCTACAGAGTGTCATAACCATTCTTGTTTTTTCCACAGTAAGCGCAAAAATACACCTTATGCTACTTTTCCATAAACCATGTCTGCGTCAACTTCAATGTTTTGGTGGATCGGATTTTTTTATTGTTTACTAAATATAAATGTTTATTATATTATATCGTACTTTAGTTGGTTGTACATTCCTTTTGGAGTTATTTTTTTAATTTTTACATTTTTAGTTACCTTAGACCGGCCTACGTAGCTCGTGGTCGCCACTGGTGGCAACCACGAGCTGCGGACTTCCATTTCAATACAATTAGTATGGCCCCTCCACACACACAGTGTCCGCTACTCGCCGAGCGAGCCATATCAAAACACTTGTGGAGGCCACCAGTGGCGATCAAAAGTGGCTGCATTTGCGGCCGCCCTTATACTTAAACTAAATGAATGATGGAATCAACTCCATGCATTTCAGTATAATTTGCAAAAATAATGATCGAAATTGCTTAAGCTAATTTGACATTAAAACATTTTCAACGAGAAACTTATTTTTGATTTTTTGCTATTTTAGACTTGACATAATTTAATGAAACTAAAATGGATCCACAGCAGTAGAGCAAAATTATAATACATTAGGAAATCTCATTTCACAAAGATACAAAGTTCAAAACTACTCAGGTTTAGTCACTAAATTTGAATACTCACCAGTTATCAGTTGGTTCTGATATAGAAGTGGTGATCGAACCATAATTCCCATTGTAAGGCTGAGAACAGTTGCCCACAGGAGTAGTACTGCCGCTGGTCTTGTAGTTACTGTTCCATATTGTTTTTGAATGTATCTAAAATGTCAATACGATACATAAATAATCATTATTAACAAACAAACAAACTAATTAGTTAGTTTTGTACGCAAGTTATTCTTTGAATAATCGCAAATAGAAAAAAAAATCTATATAAAGGAAGGTGCATTAGCGGCCTAACATGCTCACAACATTGTCAGAAAATAATACCAAAGAAGTCTGTTAGTAGTGAAAAACTATATCTACTAAGAAACTATATCAAAATTCATCATGGTTATTGAGAAAAAAAATAAACTTTACATGAAAATAGTAAAAAAATCAAGTAATAATGTCTTTGTTATTTGTATGGCCGTAACCGAAGACCATTAACGGTGTCAAGGCCATTATCGATTGCAATAGATAACATTACTTAGGTTGTAACGTGTATAGTTAAATTATTTCTGGAGTTTTTGTTGAATATTTTAGTGAGTGAACTCGGTATAGTTGATTAACTTGAGTTTGTAGTTTTATAGAGTGGTTGTATACAGTTTTAAACAAATAATATTATGATCACTTACTGTATTTATCGCTAATTATACTTTTCATTATAATTTCGATTGTGCTGATTAACTGCACTCATCCACTTATAACTGCACTCATCCAAGCTATAGCCGATATACTAACAATTGATAAAAGCAATTAATTAAGATTGATCCTTCATAACAGCAGTCTTTCTGATAATTCTATGATACTCGGCTGTTCCTACCAAATATGTATTAAACCTGTACATTCAAAGAAAACTAGAAATGAATTACCCTATTATCTCCTATATTAACATCAAGCTGTGAAATAGGTATAAAAAAATATCAGTGACCATCGCAATTTATCAAAATATTGTAAAGTAGGACTTCCTTATATAATTTACATTCTTTTATATTATTTACTTACCCAGATAGATTACTTGTATCATATTTACACATAATTGGCCTAATCTATAGCACTTAGTATGTCACAGTGATTTAAGCATTAACATAAGCAAAAAGAATTTTTTTATGAAAAATTGTATTTTTCATACAAGTCTTTGTCTTCATCAAACTAAAATATTTTAATAGAAAGACAGCCTATGTTCTACGAAATGATATTTTTATTACTCAATTTTATGACAATAATTTTTTTTATATTGCGTATTACTTATAATTCTTTCAAATTGATATATTCAAACATACTTTTTCTGTCACAGTGTTGGCAACATCATAAGCTTTTTGTGAGGCTATACCGCCATATTTTATAGCATTTTCAGTTGCTGACTGTGCAACCTTCGACGCCTTGGCAGTAAACAGGGACCAGCTCTGAAAAAAAAATATTGATTGTAATCTTTAAACATTACATAAATAAATAAAAAAAAAAATAGCAATAGAAACATTGCAATACTTTCAATGACAACTAGAAAACCACTCTATAAGAACCTAGTTATTAAGTAAGGGTGTAGCAGTGACAATGCAATAAATATGTTTATTACAAATGTATTAATGCATTTCAAACTATGGAAAGTTTTAAGTTTTTTGTGATTTTCTATGATCAGAAAGACTTTTTTAATGTTGATATAAAACAGCATTGATTGGCTTTATAAACATTTAGAAGTACACAATAAATTTCAGAGTTCGATTTAAGTATGGAAAGTCTATTTTTAGATACGGTAAATTTAGGATAGATAGCGATTATTATTATAACCAGGCAGGCAGCAATTATTAAACCGATTACGTTTGTAAATAATTAAGTGCTAATAATTGCAGCTCAGAATATGCTTATTGCGATCGAAACCTACGTTAGTGAAATAATGACTAAAAATATTGAGTCTCTGTGTAGTTATTCGAAAGCTTTGGTTAATACAACCACACTTTCAGGTCATCTTCAGAAATTTGACTTTGCATGAACATACTATGACTTTTCAGTAGTTTTAGTATTGTGGTAGTATACCAAGTCCGAAAAGTAATAATTAATTATAACACAAAAATAAAGTAAAATATCTAGAAAATAAAAGCTTTTAATTTATTATTATATCTCTAATACAACTTGAGTTATTGAGTTTCAAAGTCAAACAGTTCAAATTACTCGTGGTTTTGTGCAATGGTATAGTATTTTAAGACAGTGTTGCGAAATTTATGCAGAATTATTGAAAAAAGATCAGTTTGGAGAGGTAAGTATTAAATATAAATCACAAATTCAGTAAATAGAGGAAGGAGGGGGGGTTGTTTCATTACTAGTTTGTTTTATCAGCGCATGTAAATTAAAAAAAAATGATGTAAAATTTATGATGAATAGAAAGAATATCATGTAATGTTAGGTACCACAAACGCGAGTAGTTGGACAGCATTAATGACGACTGTAGGGCCTAGCTGTGAGACGTCAGGTTCTGATACAATAATTTATTATTACTGAATATGTACAGAAGCAGTTGATATTATATGATAGCTAGAGGATGTCACAGCCATTCTCGTTTATATACAGGTAACACAAGTTTGAAATATCAAATTTTAAACAAAATTTTCAGGAAAACATACAGCCACCACGCTGGGATTCAAACCCAGCTGTCTTAATATTGCATAAGTGCACTGACAACTGCTTGCTGAGCTATTTAATGGTAATGATAGATTAACAAGACCTTTGCAAATTAAGAGGACCTTGAAATGCCGATAAGGAATGTCAACAATCTCACGCACATTTTTTTAACCAAAATTTCATATTTCCACTTGATAAGTTTGGACGCATTGAATGTCTGACTTTTATTCTAACAAGCGCCCATTTCCGGATGAGCCTAAAAACAAAACGTACACCACACAAAAGGTAGATATCGCATATTTTAAATTTTTAATAATTTCTATCAAATTCACATTATTTTTCCTCAAAATCCATTGCATAATACCGATTAATAAAAAAAGTTTATGAAAATGCAATATTTCCTAGGAAGAATATTTAGGAATCTAAACATAAACTAACCGCTGCAAGAGTTGAAAATGAATTTTCCAGAAGATCTTTGCTTTGATTGCTCTGAGTTGGTGTGTTATTGAAGTTGTTTCCAAAACCAGTATATGACCTAGAGCTATTTTCGGAATTCCTGAAACAAATAATAAATATTTTAAACACAGCAAGGTAATCATAAAATCATTTTAAATAACTTAGGAAATTAATTTAAGAATAGGGTGTTAATCTCAATTCTACAATCATACTGATTCAATACTACAAAATTCACTACTGTTTCAATAATTTCTGGTAGTACTTCTGAGATTGAGTAAGTAAAAATAACTATCAATGGCTAATAACCTTGCTCTATACTCTAAAAACGCTGAGAGCCACTTTTTGGCGGTTGTTTAACAGCTAGAAAAAATTGTGTATATTTTCGCTCACAACAAACTCTCAATCGCCTGTTGATGGTTTCAGCATGATAATCATTAATTATATCTAACACAATACACAAACATAAAAAAATAATATTGAAACCTTAATGCAAGTAAGTCATTATGTTATAATGAATAACCAGAGTATATTCACCACTTAAATGTAACAATAAATGCAGCACATGTTTTTAGGAAGGTATAAATATTCATATGCCCAGGTCTGTAATGATTATTGCAGTTATGCCTTCGCACGGAATTTGGATTTGCATTGTTAAACTAAACAGGAATTTTTGGTGTGACTAGTAACTAAAATATAATATGCCTTTCAATAAAGGAATAAATCAATTTAATGGACACCTGCGCTCAGGGCAATCTACTGATACGTCATGGAGAGGTAGTGACTAGTGCACTTGAAAGGTTAAAACTATTTGCAAGACAGGTCCTAAAGTGGGGAGATGATGAAAGCATAACAATTGAGTACTTTAAAAGTGATGGCTGAGACAACGGAACAGCTGATGGATATACCATAAGGGTTTAAGAGGTTCGTATTTGCTCAGAACCTTCATACAAACACTTCCCAATTTACAACGTTGTTAAAATTTGGCATAAAACGATTTCTTGTTATTAAAGAGTTAATCAGAATTTATGCTTGTTGAGAAATAGATTGTTTTATGAATATTTGAGCATCCGTTTGAAAAGTCATTTTTTTGTACTAAAATTTGGCATCTTTAGAAGTTGCATTCTGTAGAAGTAGATAAAAGTAATATTTTGTCAAAATTTCAATTTGAAGTAGAAATATGGGAGCTACTGAACCCTTTCCTCTGAAATATTTTTAGAAATTTTGCCAATTCTTTGTAGTTGTCAAATTTGTCCACGATAATGGGGCGATTGGTGATTGGGGGAAGGAGGAAGAACAACGGATTGTGAACAGTATTCCAGACGAAGTGCTTTATTAGAATACACGTTCCTGCATGTTCCGAAAAGAGTGCCTACATAAACCACAGATAAAATGACAATGTAAGCTAATAACTCAGGTAAAAGCAGAAAAATATATTGGAGTTACGATTGATGAACGGTTCAATTGGGGACCTCATATAGACTCATTATGCGATAAACTGCGTTTAATTATGGTAAAATTTTACCTTACGGAAACACCTTCAGATCATATTTAGACAAAATTTAAAACATTCAATACCGAATATTAAAAATAATAGTACCTAAAATAATAAAACAAAACTACCATGGCAATAAAATCTGCCTTTTTAAACACTGCAATATCCTACCAGTTCATACTTTATTTACATATAGAATAGTTCTGCACTTCTTCGAATTGGACACTTATAAAATAATTGTAGAACATGCTTACTGTACAAGACAGATAGAAAACGATAAATTATTCATACCCTCGTACAATAATTTCTACGGTAAAAGAAAACTTCCTTATTTTATTCCAACTCTATTTAACAAGTTGCCAATTTCATGGAAGCATAGAAAAAAATCATTAGTCAAAAATGACCTAAAACCGAAATGCTATGAATTTGAGAACGAATAATACCGAGATTGGACACTTGATAAATAAGCGCAAAAATTTAGTCACATAAGATATTTATCTCTACTTACTATTATTATAATATAATTTGAAATGTACAAAATCTCTAAAAACTTATTTTAAAAATATCTCTATGGTAATATACTATTATATTACTTATTTTGTCTTATACTAATTTTCTAGTCTTAATAATGTTTTAGATTTAAGTAAAACTATGTAAATATTAAATTGTGAAGGTGAAGCATGCTCTGTACAGACCTACTCAATCATGGAACCTACAAAACATGCTTCGCTCAATGATTTCCAACTGATAAGCCTTGGGCTTGGTTGGATTTTACATAATATACAATGTTTAAATAAATGAAAAAATAAATAAATAAATGTATATCAACTACTACCTTCTTAAGACATATAGGCCAAAAGTGTCCAGACATTCCCGATTGATTCGTTCGTTCGTGCTTGGTTTATAAATAATAGTAAATATTGTTAAATTTTGATAGATTACCGAAATAAAGGATGAGGCTGTTGCCAGATCAATTCAGAGTTTTTTTTATTCACTTAGAATTTAAATTTAAAAGGTATCTTACTGATACGAATTGGCATTTCCAGATGACTCGTTACTGTAACTAGATGCATAATCATTTTCATACTTCGGTTTTCGGTTTTCTTGGGAGTTACTGAATGAATGAGACTGGATTATCGGTAAGCTTTTGTAATCCGATGGATCCCAATCTTTACCCTCAGCAAGTGCAGCAATCTGAAATTAATTAGATTATTTGCTATTACTAAATTTAAATTACGCGCATAATTAGTTTATTTATCGAGCAAGCAGCACCTATAATAATTATTAAAATAGAAGTTTCAAGAGGCAAAGTAATCACATCAATATATATTATATAATATGAAAGTGAGAAAGCTTATGATTTAAGATGAAAGCTCATTATGATTATATAAAATTGACTTAAAAATTGTAATATTGATATATAATATGTATTTAGTTATTTATCTTTATACTCTACTTAATCCAAAACATATTTGTATTTATTATATATTATTACCTATTTATAAAACGTTACCGTGAAATAAGTGTTCAAATGAAAATGACAGATACTAAACTCAATTTCATCGACAAAAAACCCCTACAGTGGGGGATCGGAACCTTTTAGTATTTTTTTATGACCTCATAAATGTTTATGCAGCAGGAAATTGACACAACTAAGGTCAACCAACCCAACTTATAACTGAAAACAACTCATAACTTTGAAAACAAAGGTTTTATAGCAGGGGTGCTCAAACTTGAACTGCTGGCGATCGACCTCAATATTTTTAGACTACTTACGATCGACTCTGAGAGACTGCAAGTGTGTGTGATGCAGGGTTGTCGTACATACACGATACACCCTACCTACCTAGATAGGGAGTACTGTAGCATATATAGATATTAGCTTTCTGCACGGTGCTCAAACGGTCGATCGCGATCGACCATTTGAGCACCCATGTTTTATAGGAATAAAATAAACTGATTCATATTTAGTGATAATTGTTCCATGCCACAGGCTACTATTGGTACCAGTGGTCTTACATAAAACCAAGTCAAAACTGTTACTTGTAGACTGCCCGTATCATGAGCGTTTTTCAGAGCTTTATCGAAATGACTATAACTTTAAAACTAATCAAGATACAGGTATAAAATTGGTATCGTACTGTACGGTGTGTACTTGTTGGTATCATCTATTTTTATGACTAGAAGTAAAAATTGTACATTAATGGGCCACATTTTCAGGTATAAATCTAATTAAAAAAAAATAATTTCATGACTTTTTTAAGTGGTTATTTTAAATTGAAATTCAAGTCATTAGATTTATATTAGTAAACTGTGGTATAGAATAATTATCACTGAATACAAATCAGTTTAGTTTATTCCTGTAACACCCTTGGTTTCGAAGTTATGAGTCAAAATTTTAGTTTTATCAATTTCCTGCCGCAGAAACATGATGATCTATCTACTAAAAACAAATTAAAATTTGACAATACTTTTAAAACATTTTTATATAAAAAAAAATAAAAACAGATTAGAATAATAAAAATAATTGTTCCTAAAAACATTAAATCAAAATATTTCTTGGTTTATTTAAGCATTATAAAATTCTACCGGCAAATGTGATGTTTATATATAGGATGGTGGTCCACTTCTTCGACTCTAACAAGTTCAAAACACTCGTTCAACATTCATATAGACATGGCAAACATAAAATGAAACGTTGTTTATACTTACCTTCATTTACAAATGTTTACGGTAAATAAGTGTTGCAATTTATTATGGTAAGGGTAAGGGAACTGGTCTAACCTGGTCTCGGACACTTCTCGGGTCTTCACAATAGACAAAATTTTTGACTTTCTTTGATAATAGGTATCATTATCCGTTAATCACTATTTTTGACAGAACTAGGTATTGCAGGTAGAACGGAAAGATGGCTCGAAGGTGACTCACCGGTGTTGATACTTACTTTACTCTTGTACAAGTGTGCAGCTTGAGTGTTATACTTTTGAGTTATGGTCATATTTGGATTGTAGTCTGGTTGAGATTCAAAAAACTTTTTAGCATTTGCATTGCCACCGACCTGCAAGAGAAAATAAAAAGTTATAAGAAATAGTATTGATAGAAAGTGGAGATGGCAGATAGTATACATGGAGCCAAAGAACAACGTTGGGGTAGATTGAAGGTATATACGAACTGACAGGTAATCAATAATCATGGCTTGTCTTGTCAATTTCTTATCCAAGGCTATTGATTCTCTTCAAAAATTTACCAAAACCTTCGAATTACTAATTTAAGCATTGTCTTAAAATGAGAAATTGTGCTGTTTTAAAAAGTCCAGAATAGGAACATAAGCCGTTTTATAACAAAAAATACTTAATCATAGTCAGTTTTATGTGTAGTCACGATAAAAATTAAAAAGAATTGCTGACACCCTGTAGCTATCATATAATATCAACTGCTTCTATAAATTTAGTAGTAAATTATTTAACAAGAATATGACATCTTACAGCTAGGCCCTACAGGCATTATTAACGGCATCTTCCCCATGGACTACTCGCACCTGTGGTATTAACTTGTGATGGGTAGCTTCATTTCCCATATCTACTTGTGCCAGTGGCACTTTTAACCTATTCAATGTGTGTTTTGGATGGCCATGAAGGCGACAATGGGTTATTTTTTAGTAATGCAATTTTAGTTTTATAGCTTCTTTACATAAATTCATGTATAAGAAGCTACTATCCCCGTCCTTTGGCCGTCTATCTGTTAAACCTTACAACTTAAAAAGCACAAATGCGAAAGAGTTGATTGTTTTGTGTACATTGACGCTTTCGTAAAACAACAAAAGCCGTTTATATCACATTGGAGGCTCGTTGAATAATATAGATATATAACATTAAAGACAAAAAATCTAAGAAATGAAACCTGTTCATGATCATAATGTATTTATGCAGTTTGAATCTGATAAAATGTATTAAAACGGCAGTTTTATCAAATTATCCACTTGATTTTTAAAAATATGCACATAATTATGAGCTAAAAGAAATAAGAAATCGATGTAGAATTTTATATAAACATTTATCATCATAATTATTGAATAACCTGCAGTAACTAAAAAAATCTTGACATTTTTTAAAGGGTTTTTTTTCAGTTTAAGTTAAAAAAATATATTTTATTTATATTAAAGTATAAAATCGCCCAAAATTAAGCAAAATTTATCAAAAGTAAAAAAGAATGGAATTTCTTTATATCTAACTTTTTTTAATAAATTTATAATTACTATATTATAAAAACCATCATTAGTGTGGTGCATTGCAAATTTTACAGAAATTACGAGGACACCAAAATTAGATTTTTCGGATATAAAACGCCTTCAAAACGATATTTCCAATGCATCGGTGAGACTTTGTAAATTTTCGAGTTGACTAACTTTTGAAATTTTGATAATCGGACTGCCGATAGGTTTATCAGATGTAGTATTTGACCAATATGCCTTCATTTTCAACTTAGACGAACGTTTCAGTTTGTGTTTGATTTTGGGTGACGAGCATATGTTCATGTGAACATGTTGCATTGATAAATTGTTGCAAGTGAAAAAGGTATTTACAGTCATTTTCTCCAACTCAATGTCCTTCCATTTATCCATAGTAGCAGATCTCACAAAAGATAAATGTACACCAAGGCTTCTATGTACACCTGAGCACTCCAAGCAGATCCAGATTCCATATGTTACGGAAACCCATTGAGGATTTAACGTGGAACATTCGAAGCATTGCTAAAACCAAAACAAGAAATACAAAATTTACTTGGAAATATTCACATTAGCATTTAATGTACGTTGAAGTCAGACTAACGTTGTTTTCAGATATTTGACGAAGGCTCATCAGCTTTCTTTTTGTTCTCGGGGAAGCCATTACCACAGAGAAAGTGATAATCGGAATAACTGTATTCGGAAATTAAAAAAATAATTATACTCTTTACACTTCACAGCAGTGATAACAATAATCAAGAATATTTAACTAAAATACATTTTTGCCTACGTGAGCAATGGGGAACAAGACACTACGATTCCGTTTTCGCGAATCTAAGAACAAGTACCTAATCAATCCATACTTCAAAGTGACACCTTTTTTTCTTCTTCTTTGAAATATCAAACGGCAATCTAAAATAAAACCAAAATTCAATGCAAAAAAAAACATTGGTTGCTGTATTAACAAACCACCCGTTTTCTAACTCAATGTTAGCCCATAAAAAATATTTATACCTGTATCAACCTATCGAACAAACATTGAAAAGAAAAAATACTATAAAATGGAAATTTAGATACGAAGATAGAACCTTTATAGCCACAAGGAAACGTTTTTAGGAAAACTTTCATAAATTTAAAATATTGAGGAATTTGAAACTGTCTTTAAAGATTTGGAATAAAAATAGTAAGTATTGAATAATCGAAAATTTTAAATGTTTCTTTTTTCCCAGCCATTTTCTATAAGGTATAGGAGACTTATTGCAATCAATTTAGGTTAAAAAAGACCAATTTTACACGGAACTCAACGTATGTTTGATACACAGGTACAGAAGGAATGTGTGTTTGCGTGTGTGCGCGGCCGTTGTAAAAAAAATGAAATCAACTGGCAGAAAGAAGGCCAACACGAAAAATTAATTCTTAATTTTATGTATATACGAATTTCCGAAATAGTGGCTTCTTTTAGAAAAGTACAGTAACATTTTCGGTAAAATTATAAATTTCATTTAGATGCTTGTTGAAGCGTTTCAATAGAGACTGCATTTCAAGTACAACTTTTCCACTCTCAATGTTGAAGAAGTTTTAAATGAAAGTTCATTATTATGGTCAAATAATAACACGGTGCAGATAATCTTCGGTAAAATATCTTTTAGAAACGACGAAGAGTTAATGATTGTTTTTTTAAACTATTTTATGGTCTAACTTTATGCGTAGACGTATCACTAGATACGCTGCTAAGCTTAAAGTGCAGGGTAAAAATGTGATTGTTTGTATTAGGTCGAAAGGGTCTACTAATTCAAAAAGGACATTCAAACTGTTTAATATAATGTATTATTAACATACACATATTTCGAATAAACATCTTCAACAGATCTTTCTTAGATTCTAAACAATGGTCAGCCGAGATAAAATCCAAAAATGTTTGAAATAATGCATATTACCACCGATTACCACGCGCCACTGTCACACACTCTGATCTCCCTGACCTCTTTTGTTCCCTTCGCATTACAACCAACAAAATAATAATAAATACTTTCACTAATAATAATTACTGCTTTTAAATATTAGATTATTTTTTGATAAGAAAACGGTCACTCGTAATAAAAAACATTAACAAAAAACTTTCGTTCTAAAGGAAAATAGAAATGTACCTACTTATTAAGAGTTAAAATTCCCTCATAATGGGAATGAAACCCGTCTTAATACCATTGCTTTGGTTGCATTACCTTCTCATGGTATGGCTGTATGAAGGCACTAATAGCAAAATTACTGCCTTCATAAAACACATTTTCCTAAAGCCTTCATCGATCTTTCGGTTTGGAAATATAAAACTAATAACATCAAATGTGTGTCTTCCAGTTTCCCTTTAAATGATGATTGTCTTTCAATGTCACCTTAGTAGGTCCACATACTAACATCGTACATTACTGAAATGTTCTTGTACAGCCAATTAACTTTCTTAAAACTACGAAGTCCAAATTTTATGGAATTCCTATCCCTTTTTGAGTTGCAGTGTAATAGAGACAGACACGCTAAACAATATAAAACCACATTTAGGCCCCTAGCGAATGTAGTATTTTTTAAAAAAGTCTACATATATAATTTGTAATAGTACCAGTACGGGTATGTTTTACGATACGTTATATTATATTTTTATCCATGGTAAAGAGAAAACAATGCACGTGTGGCGTTTCTCAATGGTATTGACTATAATATATGTACGGATATAAAAAAAATATACCCCTGAGATTATAAGAATTACAAACAAGCCCGTGAATTATTCCCGTTTTATATTAGTCTCAATATATTAGTAAAATAAAGTTTTGGTAAAATTTCCAATTTAAAAATTACCAAAAAAAAATTATAATTCGTCGACATTTAAGTATGGTGTTTTACAGGAACTGTAATCTGTGATGTGTTTTCTTCTTTTCTTTATATAGGATACGTCATAAAAAAAAAACAAACCGTCGTATAATATTAAATTAGAGACGTTACAAAAAAACTTAAAAATAATAGTTACTATTACGTTACATTACGTTTTTTTCAAGGCTATAAAAATCGTAGGACAATTTTGTATTAGACTCTATTCTGGCAAATAAATTTAACTCGCAGACATTTAATTTTAAGTTCATATGACAGATTCACGCAAATGGAAAAATAGTACTGAAATTAACTTTGGATTTAACACAGTAATTTATACCTAAAGTAAAATAATCTCTCACGCCATAAGCAACGCTTAAGTGAACAAGTCGTCTAGGTGTGCTGATACCTTAGGTACGAATTATTTATTTACCAGGGTGTTTTTTTTTACAAAAGGATATCTCTATCTAACTATATAATATTATAAAGAGAAAATTTGTTTATATATGGAGGATAATCTCCGGAACCACTGTAGTGGTTTGCTAATTAACACCTTCGCGGTATCGCTTGCTGCTACCTCCTTATTTTCCTTTAAACTTATCTCGTTAACCTTGCAAAAACTACTAAAAATAACCATCAGTAAAAATAAAAAAATGAATTCAATGCTGCCCCGTGACGGAGAATTGATTTGATACGTCACAATTGTCTGGTTGTTTGCCTATCTGCCCACAAATGGCGTTAATTTGTTTAAATTACCAAAATACAACAATATGCTTGGATACAACTATCTAAGGTGAATCGCGGGTTCTATTTTTCTTCTTTCCCTCCGCCAAACGTGTTGATTTTTTTTTGCTCAGGTCGTATTTTTCACTTTCACCCACTTTCTCTTCGCGTTAAACTTTTTAAGTTATTTTGGAGATTGGAAATTTAAATACCCGAACCAAATGATAGTCCACTATTATACACCCATGTCCCAAACCATTCCCGATAGAAAATCCAGCTAATTGGCCGTGCGATTTCGAATATGATTTGTATTGACGTCATATTATAATTCATTAAAGTTTCCGAGAAACAAATGTAAATTTTACGCGTTAATATTAAATCGTTCTTGTCATAAGTGTGTCCGGTCGCGGTGCCGAGTCACGCGAGCGAGAGGAGGAAATAGCAAAGGAAATTATCACCAGCGCTTTAATAAAATTAATAAATTTGGTGATGACTTATTTTCGCATTTTTTTATTGAAGTGGGATGACTCCGATGACGAAATATACCTTTACGCATATCTCTGGGTCGACTGATTTACAGAAAAATAACTCATACGAATCTAAAAATCTAAGAACTATAAATTAAAAAAAAAGAATGAGAATTTAAGAAGAAGGGATTGGTTGGGTGTCCTCAAGAATTGGATCGATTAATTTCGTCGCCAATAACTGGCCATATTCAACTTTAGCTTTTTAATGTTTAAGTTTGTTCAATAAATGTTTTATTTTATCACTTATAATTGTTTTCACGCATCAAATTGCATGGATGCTCAATCCACCGTGTTCCAAGACCAATCCCACAAACTTTAGGGGTTGTTTAAGTTCCTTATTAAGAGTAAGAAATTATGTAACAAAATGCGAAAATTTTTCATCACCAAATTTATTATATATTTATTATCTGTCGACCAATAGAATCCCTCCTACAACCCCAGAGAAGGGGTAAGGAATTACCCCTTCTTCTTAGACCGATCTCTGTTCGACCAGTGGCATCTGACAGCAATAATTTAGCTCCGCCCTAATAGGGCGTTTCGAACAACGCGGCAGGTCATTAACCTCGATCTTGACTGACCGTGGCCCAGTGACCCAGTGACGTAGTTATCCGAGGGAGGAGCCATTAAAAATAGCTGCTTTACATGATTTAGAATAGAAACTTTAACGTTGTATTTCGTGAGTATTATGAATTTTGATATAGTTTCTTAACATATAACACTAGAAATCGAAGGACCAATTCGCTGTTTTTTTTAACGGGAATGGTCTTGGGACAACCTGTATAAACGCTGTATTATTTAATGCCGTCCACTTTTAGTAAGATGATTTCCTTCTCTATTTTCGTTTGTATACTGGATATAAACTATTTCAAAATTTCGTTAATTCAAATTTATTTTTTTCTCAAGCTAGCAGCGTTAATATGACCAAGGCTATAACGCGTATGATTTTAAATATGAGAGGAATCAGTTCGAATGCTGTTTATTTGACAAGCCGCGTGAAAGGATCAGAGGTATGTTTGAATAAAGCTTTAAACTATGTGATAAGTAAAGGAATAAATGTGGGTGATATTATATGTAAAAAGCAGCTTATTTAACTTATTATAAAATGATTATTGTTTATATATATCTGATTGTTCTTGGAAATCTTTCTTACGCTTACTAAATATACAAATATACTTACAATACTATATGAGCTCTTTTGCTGTGTAAAAGTGCTATTTTTAGGGTTTCGTAGGTAAAAACAGCACCCCTAGGGTTTTGAAGTCAAAAGGAAAAAACGTAACCCATATAAGATCACTCTTGCATGTCTGTCACAGACGTTTTACTCGAAAATGACATGACAATGAATTTGAAATTTGGGACCATATTTCGACAGTCAAAGATTATGAAATATTTTTTTAATATGTTTGCAAATTTGCATTACCTTCCCCCCTAATGTAAGGTTTCTAAAGCTACAATTTCGATATTATCAGGGTTAGTAGGAATTGAGTCATAGATAACTGACAGTCTCATAGATATAAGTAATAAAAACCCGCTTTTTGGCCTTTCTGACTGTATTTTGAACATATCACAGAATTGTATTTTTGTACAGAATTGTATTTTGTACAGAATTGAAGTCATAAAACAATATGTTAATCTTACTCGTATAAGAATGACTCACTGTAACCATTTTTGTCTTTTCACTTTTGTTTAAAGATAGCAGTTTACTAACGAAAACTTTTTAAACCACAGGATAAAATAATTACCTAAAACTATGGGGCGGTATCAAATGTAAACGTTATAATTATCACCTGATCATTCGTTCACTAGTAGAGTAAATAGAAATAGTAAAAGCCAACGTAAAAATAGTGAAGAAAGAAAAACGAAAGAAAGAGACAACACCATTTGATTTAAAAACAATGTATTTTTCGTGTTTAAATTCAATTAATAATTATTCATTATTATTTATTGCCAGACAATACTATCGTCTGGCAATATGGGACGACTAAAGTTTTCGATTTTTTAAACTATTTATTCAATTTCATAAACAACCTATTATTCCGTGCGCAAAATGTTTTCATATCGAATTGATCAACACTACATCATCAATGTTACACAGTAAATACTAAAAAAATAAGCAAAGTAAATACTAAAAAATTTTAAACAAAAAAACTAAATAAATAAATAAATCCGACTTCAAATAAGCTGGTGTAGATTGGTTAAAAGTGAGGTTGTAAACGATGTGTTTCTGCGCTGACTAAAAAAAATAATAAAAAAAAAATAACTGAATTAAAAAAATAATATATTTATATTAATTATAATAATCAATTGCATTTCTGCTATATTTTTAATTTTTATCTATGATTAAGCTCGACTTATATACATAGACATCTGCCGGCTGATAATTTCACTACCTACGTAGTTACATTGGCATTAACTTCTTAAGATCAGAGGAAGTTACTTGGTCCCCCGATAGATGCTATCATAGTATCATTTTAAAATATTTTTCTAGTAAAATTCACATAAATTTGTTGGAAAATTAAATAAAGTACTACCTACTTGATCCAACCGACGTCAAAATGAATCTACGGAGAAGATTAACACATTTACATGGGATTTCATTACGATAAAAATATTGGCGACGAAAATAACAATATTACATGCCAAAAAAACGATGGTATTATTCCACATGATTATAAATATTTTTTTGAAAACAAAAACGACAAATAAGTCCAGCCTCTTAGATCTCCCATTGGAGGAAAATGAATAATTTTTATTCATTGTTTTATATTACTAGGTACTAATAGTTCCTCTAATATAAAAAGCTGACTAGGGTTAGTTTTTATCAATAAGCCAACTCAATATTGATCTGAAATAGTAGTTTAATCGCTTTTTATCTTATGGATGTCTGTTAATGTTTGTTAATTGTTTGTTATTTGTTAATTAATAAATGTTGAAAGCGATATACCTTTTAAAAAATATTTAATCTAGCTAAAGTTTGTTTTTTTTGGCTTTATCGTTGGATTGGATTGGATTGATTATGTTTAATATAAGTTAAACTAAGGTTATTGTATTTCGAATCTCAAAATATGTACTTCGTAATTCTGTTTTTTATTTTTGAGTTAGGTATGGAACCATAAAAATCATGAAAGATATATTTCACGTAGGCTTTTATCTTATCTGTTCTTTGTTTACCACCTAATCCATTGAATCTTAAATTTTGTATCATTGAATGACGAAAATATCTTTTAAGATGATTACAAATTTTCATGAAATTTACAGAAAAACTTTGTTCACTTGAGTATATTTTTTCCACACGGTCAAAACTTAAATGTAGATCTTATTGTACTTATGGAGTGTTGGCGTATTGTAAAATCGGATATCTCCCAGATGGATACACTATCTATGGAACAAAAACAATTTAAACAAAACCGATGGTGTAGTGAGTGGTCTATAAAAAGGAATCATTCGAGTTTGAATAAATTGCACATAGAAGATGCAACGGGTGGCAAGGATTTAAGTATAACTGCCGTTTATCGGTCACCCGTAACACGGGAACAGATATGTGTGTATAAACTCAATCGAGCGGACGATATTAAATTCCTTTTATACAATAGGTGAGATTGGTTTTATATTTACCGTTAATATAACAAATGAACAAGATGGCATAAGATCATATATTGAGCACAGCTAATCCGGAGTAAACGTAAACCATTAGCAGCCATAATGCAACAACAAATCATTAATTACCTCATGACTGTTCTCGCACTCCAGGGACTCCACCGACATCCCGATTTGCTTGGATAGCATATCTTACCATCATTTTTTTTACGAGGTCAATTATTTTTTATGTATTTTTCAAGATTGTAAGAGAAAATCGTTAATTTGTCAAAATGTAATTTTTAGAAAATTCCTTTTTTATGAGCAGCCTTGTCAATCTTCTAAGGATGACGCACATTAACATTTTTATCTTTCAAAGTTTCATTACAGATAAGGGATGAAAAATTGTATGTGAATTATTTAGGTAACATGCTAGGAAAATGTTTTAGACCATATTGGAAACCTCTCCGAATTTCTAGCTCATCGCAACTATTTTCAGTTCTCCCGAGTGCCGCAGGCATACGTCGTCGCCAAGCGCGGATCCCTGGAGGGAGTAATTATCCCCCCCCACAAGAACTTTCAATAACACTAACCAGCTTTTGCATAGTGTACCATACCATAGTCATACCACCAAAAATATTCATTTTAAACAACTTTCATATTTTTAGTATTTAAAAAAAGACAACTTTTTCATTTTACCTAATTGAAAATGTAATGTACCATGGTTTTTTAAAGCGGGATAAATTCGAAAAATAAATAAACCTTAATTTCAAATTAAAATTTATTATTATAATTTTTTATTTGCTTTTCGCTATGTTGTATATTCCAAAAAAGTAAGAAATAAATAAATGTGGAAATGCGTGTCTGCTGAAAATTCGTCTAATTACAATTACAACGCACCTTTTCCGAGAGATTTATAGACGAATTGTATTAAACGAATTTGATTGTAAACTTACGAATATTCCACAAATTGAACCCCCCTGGTCGTAGCGCGCCTGCAGGGCCTAACTGCCACCCACCCAGGTTGAACAGCTCGCACCACATAAGCACTGCTGAACATAACATGAATTAATCTTGCAGAATGAAGATTTGTCGAACGTGTTTATTGCATCGGCTGCGACTCTTGCGGACGGGAAAATGACGGGACCGACTTCGCCCTCGCGCAAGGCGTCGTCGAATTACTCGATATTCACACCGCTGAGTGACTTTAATTTCAATGACGCCATTAAGTCATCCGTGCCGACGCTCGTAATGTTTTACGCGACATGTAAGTCCAAATTAATTTTGAATAATTACGAATACTACTGTTAGTAATTAGCGTCACCTCCTGGATAACGACAAAGTCCATAAGAAATCTCATATGAAATCTCGTTCTAGCCACTTCCAAGGTTCAAAGTTATGACGCTGGGTTACGTGATGTGATATGGGCTATTTGCCAGATCATGTGTGAAAGTTATATACTTACTACTGGCAATAAATACTTACTTCACGGATGTAATCATTCGAACAAACCTGCTCTGCTCCAGCCGGGCAAACCAAATATCGATATCCCCTTATAGACAGAGCTGGCAGCAAAGATCTCACATGATTTTATAATATCTAGATGTTATGTTTTGATATGTTTCTAGACTACCATTATAGCAGTCTGGCAACTGAGCGCTATAAACATATATTTTATTCAATTTTTGAAGATTTTCGCAATTTTACGTCTTCTGGTTTCTAAAATTGGATTCTCCACATTATTTACCACAATCACTTTATAGTATTTGATACCGCCTAGGTTCGCCTTTCCGAGATAAACCATAAATTGTGATTTTCTCCCTCATTCATTTTTTTCTACCATACACATTACACATACACTTCTAAAGTATAGTTAAGCTCGTAAAAGTTTTTAAAATAAGGTTTTATAGTTTTTAAGTTACATAGGCGTAAGCTTTAATTGACCTTACCTGTTAAATAAATAAACTAATAAATAATTACCTTATGAATACTCCTCGTGTAAACAAAGTTATAGCAAAATATTTTGTTTTAAAATTTCTATTACGTAATATATTCATTGTAGATTTCTTAACAAATAACAAATTTCTTATACAATTTCAAACATTCACAACTAAGAAAAAAGATAGATAATATAATTAAAATGTCTATATGTATAAATTAAAGTCGGGTTACTTACATAATTTATAACTCAAGAACGGCTGGACCGATTTTTATGATCTTTGGTTTATTGGATTTGTCTCCGCCCCGAATAGCGGAATAACTTAATTAAAACGTCTGAAAAAAAAATATAAATAAAATTCATTTTATCTTACATTTTGTATGGAACGGCTTTGTATTCTGTGGCATTCTATTTTCAAACGGTAAGTTACCTTCGAAGATTTTCACTTTGTGAGATTATCACATTTGTCGTTGTACGCGCATCGATAATTGCTTCATTATGTAATTTTGATTTGTGTGAAAACATTTATGGAACTTAATTAATTTTGAGTATTCTTAATAAAAACTGAATTTAATTCAGCTGATAAGTTAACATAACATTTATTGATTCTGAGGCGATCCGAAGTTCGACGGGTCAGCTTGTTAAATATAAATTAAAATAAATATAATTAAAAAAAATGTAATTAAAAAAGTAAGAAAGGGAAAGAGATAAATAATAATATTATTCTGGTTCTATGAGAAAGCAGAGTATTTTATTTCAACATTTTAAATATCTGTGTTATTTGATCTCGATCTTGTATAATATGTATAGTTGCCTAATTGGAGTTCGTTCCTAAACGGTTGCGATAGCAATCGTTAGGAACTTTTTGTTTGTCGCATGATGTAAGAAGTATTATAGATATTATTATGTTTAAAGAATTCTTTCTTATATACCAATACATATTTCCTGTTGTCCATCAATGGAGTATACATAATTTAGTGCAATTGCTCTGGCTTGTAGTTTGCGAAATGTGCCAGAAGGCTGAACCTATGCTGCGCGAAGCTCACGATAAGTTGAAGAGCGATGGCGTCCAGTGCAGCTTCAGCAAAGTGGAAGTCACCAAGAACGAAATGATCGCCGATAGGTTTGAAATATCTTTCATTCCGGTTTTCATGTTATTTGCTTCTGAAAATTTGCTCGGCCGTTACGAGGGAAAGCGAACGGCCGAAAAATTTTACAAATTTGTTAAAAATAACGGAGTTTTATAATTTTATTGAAATACAATTTTTCCATTTTTATAATACGTTATATTTTTTTTTCACCATTAACTGTAAAACAACATTTGGAAACTTACTTTCAAAATATGACAATTTCACATCGTCAGTTATAACAATCGTGTATCGGAACTACCCTCCCATGGATCGACTCCAATAGTGAAATGTTTGTGATGCCAGATCGCAATGATTTCACCACCGATTTTAGAATTTTAATGGAATCTACATGAAACTAGGTCGTGATTGAGTCGGAATTTTAAAATTTAAATTAATAAAAAAGTTATGTTTAAAAATTTCTACGCTCCAATATGCTGCCGGCATAGGTTTCACCTTTGTGACTGCGGTTACCTAGTTATTATTATTCTTTATTTAGCTGAATTTCACGGTTTGAAAACCGGTTTCGACATCAATGGCATTTTTGCATTGTTCTGGTAGGCTAACATATCCAGGTGCTAACCAAAGCTTTGGTGCTAAAGGTTGTCAAGCCCTTTCTCTTCTTGGGACAGCTTGAACGTGCTAGCAGATTTTTTCTAAGATTAGGATCAATTTGCATAATATTGCTTATCTTATCCAAGGTAATTCGTGAAATCATAAAAAAACGTAAATTAATGCATGTTCTGTTATTCTAAGCCTTTTGCTCGATATTTATTTCAACGATCCTATCTGTTTTAACTTATAAAAAACAAAAATAACCTATTATATAATCAATAATATCAGGTGATATAATTCATGATAGAGTGTCTAGTCTAGATTCTACCACAATACGAAGCATTTCACGTGTTTTCGTACTATGGTTTGTTAAGTAATGTCGTAACTTATTGGTTAATTCAACGAAACATTTAGGTTTACGTATAGTTTTCATTTAGGTGTAGAAATTGATAATAAGAGTAATCAATAATACACCATATCGCTATCTTCTATAAGGTTTTCCAAGATCATTCGCAAAGTCTTATTGGGGCATTTATGTTCTCTATTATGTGTAAGAAATTGTATAAAAAAATGCGAAAATAATTCATGCACAAATTTATTAATTTTATCAGTACGTTCGTGTAAATTCCTAAGGCCGCCATTTTTGTACTTTTCGAGTTGAAAGTTGCGGACGGACGTCCGGCCAAAGGACGAGGATAGAAGCATGTCGAACTATAATTATTCATATGTACGGCTTTATGTTAGACGAATGCTGATGATATCACTTCCGTGTGAATTCGGGAATGCACCAAGTGATGTTCCTTCGGGGACGAACCTACAAGGCTGCGTTAGCCCAGTCCAGGACAACTGATCTGTCAAGAAAAACAATATTAAATTATTTTATTTTTTTTGTCATACACCTAGTCTAATATGTCTAGTTACACTGTTAGCTTAGCACACTTTCGCAGCTGAATTATCGCGCCGCATGCATCTCCACGCACGCTCGATATTGCATCGGACTAATGTAGGAAAGACATCTTGCATCACTCAACTCTTCCTTGCTTTTGTATCAATCCTAAAAAAAAAACTTTATCAAGGCTTAAAAAACATAGGTTTTGTGCTTTTATGTAAATAAAAAATATATTTATATATTTACAAATATACTTTCCAAATATATTTCACTTTTTAATAGAGATATAGCATAAAATAAGCAAACAAATACCGCGCCCATAATATTATCGAGGATCCTTAACTTGTAGGTTTCTCGTGCTGAAATTTCGATATTTTTTAGGGTACTAGCTTGTCAGTCAAAGGTATAACAGAAAAAAAAACTACCTTTTTCGGCAGTCTCCATAGTTGCAGAAAAAACGGCTTTCGGTCGCTTACATGGCTTTCACTGACTAAACCAAATCCTCCCTTGGATTAGAATTCCCTTTCCTTCTTTTGGAATTTCCTTTGGATTAGATTCAAATATACCATTGACAACATCGTAAATTTTTAATTGATCTGTTGTCTCTGTCTGGTACCATTGTTCATTATTTTCAGTAGTGCTTAGGGTACCTCGAAGATAAAAAATAAAAGCTTTATTTAAACAATTAAAATCAAAATTAAATATAATTTCAATCGATTGACTGCTTGCTGATAAAGTCGCGGTACAGAAAACGGCGCGTACTAGCGTTAAAAATAATTATTATAAAATACGGTTTATTATGTAAAAAGTGCATTGCATAATGTCCACTCACTAGAGCGCAGAAAAATTACATTTCCATTAAAATCCCTTTTGGCGGCCAGGAAATCTGCACAGGGAGAAATTGGCGCCCAGGCGCTCCACATAGCTAATTTTAGTAAAAGGGATTGGGTTTTCAAAGAGCACAAGATAAAATAAATCATATGTAAGAAAAAGGAGGTTAAAAGATTGGCACCAAAATGGTATTTTATCCTTAAATACGCTGGCAAACAGTTCGATACTTTTAAAAGAGACTTGCTAACTAAAATTTGTGTATGCAATTTGAAGTTACGCTGTTCATCGTCATGCCAAAATAAATTTTAATACTATTTTTTACACATGTAAGTTTTTCTTACTGTATTACATGTGTAGTTTTCTTGCTGTATTTTGTATTTTATTTTTTTATCTTTTATAAGCTCAAAAAACATTTACAAGTTTGTAAGAAGTCATTTTATTAAATTAATAATAAATATAAATCTCGAAAAATGAATATTACGAGAATAACCCTGATTAGCTCTGCCCGCATCGATTTGACATTGTCAAATCGGGCCAATCCCGCAATGTGAGTTACTTACTTGGCGCAATATGAGCGGGCAGTGTCAACATTGTCATTCCATGTGACCGGGCCATGTTCGCCAATCAACCATTTCTGCGGACTTTGCCCAGTAGGCCAGTCAAAATAAAAATTCAATTCATAAACAAGCAAAAGTTTACAAATTTGTTGTGAAAAATAAACACACATCAATTTCCAGGTTCGTGAATGGGTTGCAAATTTAGTACATAAACAACATCATAATGCTTTGAATAAAGACAATATTTGAAAACTATTGCAATTAATGTTAAATTATATATATTTATTTATTTATTTATTGTACATAATTAATTTGACAAAAAAAATAGAAATGTAGTAGTAGAAATCACAGTTATAAAAGAATATTGCAAATGCACAGGAAGCGATTAGCACTGCTACATTTTGTGCCCTGCCTTCTTTACTAGACTATATCTGTACTAAGGAAGGCAGTGTTGTATTGTGCTACAACTGAGATTGTCAAACCGTCAGAAACATGACTGAAAGGAAAACTTTTGGAAAAGTTACACGCGTAAATAAATTATAAGAATAAATATTGCAAATTTGTAAACATTTGCATAATATTTCACCCTCGATTTGATTGGCCTTCAACGGCGGCGGTCTGCGATACTTACCTAAGATCTAAAATTATACTCCTTACAATTATACTTCAATTATTCAATTCAATTATTCAATTATTCAATAATTCAATTATTAAAATTATACTTCATAAAATATAATTCATTATTCTTGTTAATGTCTTTAACAATAGATTAAGGTGTGTGTAATAAATATATATATATATAAATAAATAATTAAGTACCTTGTTGCTAGATATTATGATAATATGATAAAGAGATACTCCGTCTAGACGCAAGTGGATATTTTAGTTGGTTTTCCAAACCTAACATTAATGTAATTAGATGATAAAACCCTCATTACACGTGGAAAAAATATCACTTAACAATTAGACGATCAAGAAACGAGCAGATTGTAAATACCCCACCAGATGATGACAAATGACAATATGAGCCAATCGGGTATGTAGACACTCGTCAGACACTAAGCTAAGGCACCGATGCACTGCAGCGGACAGTGCTAAGTGAGTCGACAAACGTGGATTATCTGTAGAGCAAAATGTTGCCTCGGGATATCAGTCTAATGAGTGAGGGTGATGCATTGAGTTCGTTATACGTTAGACGGAGACGACAAGCTCGAAAACGCTAAGCTAACATCCGTTCGTTTGAGTATCTCCTATGAGGACAAAACATGATATACCTAAGTATTATTTATCAATTAGTTAGCTTTAATCTAATGATTGAAAAAATGGCCGTAATCTCGTATTTACAAAACTCGGATCTTATAGGATTTAAATAATTTACATTTTGCATATTATAGGGCGCGGTCTGAGTTAAAAAAATATGGATGTCGACGAGTATCTGTTCGCAAAATATTTGTTTCAAACGCAACGCTCGTCCTTCAAATCTAATAAAACCAATTTAAATTCATCCATAAGCTGTTTTGGCCGCCTAAAGGAAGTTCTAGACGCTGTGATTCATATTCCCTTATTGTTTCATACAAAGCTTTGAGCATTCGTAACAATTCAATTATCTTCTTCCGAAGAAATTATTCTTTCGACGCGCATTTCAAGGGAATTAAATGTGAAGAGGGTCAGTCGGGGTCACTCGCCGTTATTTACCCGGCCAGCGGGGAAATATTAAAATGAAAAACTGTGTGTGCGTGCGGTTGCACCACACATGTTAAAAGTAAAATTTATGTAAGGAAATTGACTAAATTTGTCATCTACTGCATAATAATGAATACATTTCAAAACTATCAACCTATACTGGCATCAACATTCGAAAATATTTCCGCTCACATATTTATTTAAAAAAGAAGAAAATCAACGTGACAGATAACCTAAATATAATGTGACAGCTAGGCGCACCGACTTTAGCCAGATGAGTATATAACTTCCGAGTACCCCCCCCCCCCCCCCTCCCGAGTTTAGCGGAATGAGCGCGCAATGTTGGATTTGATTCATTTACTTCCTGCCTAGGAAAGATTGTGTAAAGGAGTTTTACTTTTTTCTATTCGGAATGCAAACTTCCTCGGTAATAGTTTTTGTAGCTATTTGCTCACACGTGGCTTGTAAAAATCCGCAATTAAGGTAAAAAAAAATGACTTTTCAAACGCTTGTTTCTTGACTGTCTATAATAAAAAACTATTATAAAAAAACATTTTTTGCCATATTTCAACTACAGCGATTATATTTGGGAACAGCGATTTTGTTCTCTGTTGCTGATTCAAGCTGTTTCAATCGTTTAATAAATTATTTAAATTCATTATTTATAAGTACGCACGCAGAACCCTAAACATATGCATTATTGGCTAGTTAATTGCAACGTCACCGATACTAACCGAGCGAAATTCAATCAAACCAGAGCGGAGCGAAGCGAAGGTCTATCGAATAATAGCAGAGGGGTTGGTCGCAGAATTATGCGAAACTACCTCCCTAAGCACCAGCCCCTGTGGGCGGTTTGCTAATTGCCGAATCGACACACACACACACATAGTCAGTGTTGGTGTACATCGGGAGGGGGTTGGTGTAATTTAATACATTTTAGACGCTAATAAATATTGCACAACGTACCTTAAATTCGTTAAACTTCATTATTGTGTGCCATGCGCATTAAAAGTAAAACTTCTGTTAGGAAATTTCTAACATTATCACTCCATACTAGCATTTATGTATATTCAATAATGTTCACTATCCCTATTGATATAAGAGAATAAAATCAACTTGACACATAACCAAAAATTTGTCATCAAAAGGTCACGTGAGTTGTCTATGCCTAATTTATAATGGGATGCCTATCATACAAACGAGAAATTAAGAGCTTGAGGGTTAATTGTTGCTATCCATGATTTGATTTTTCTTGCTGAAACTAAGTACCTATCATATGTACTTAAATCTGCGGTTACCAACGGTACTTAAGACCGACGGTCAACGGAGTAATAAAATTTGCATATCATAAGAAACCATGATGGTGACTTCTCTATATTTCTTTTATTATTTGTTAGTTTTTTGCATCAGACAAGCGATACCTTCTGTCGGATTTCTAAAAGCACTTACATGCAGACGGACGCCACAAGTTAGGACATTAGACTTGACTGCCGTTCCACCTACTTGGATTGGAACCCCTGCATTTGTGCGTTGTGTATATTCTCTACCCTCTAAGTGTCTATTCTTCTTATATACAGAATTTCACATTTAAGAAATTATAATTTACGCTTTTACGCTGTATCTACTAAACATACAGTTTGGGAAGACGTTTCGGGAGGGGAATATTTGAGCAATTTAATAAAATATTCTTTTTATGTCAACCTTTATAAAAAATGTGTTCGCTTTGGTAACCGCCCGACTCCCTTTTTTAATAAATGTAACTAAATGAATTTGAATACTTGCAGTTTTAATCAGTACACGATTAAGTTTATATTCGTTAAAAAAGTAATAAAGAGGAATGGAAACCATTTATTCTGGCAAAAGGTGTCTGGAGCAGCACAGGGTCATAAGGCCATCGTAGGTCTTCATCAACCCGTAAGACCCGCACCATGAAAATGGCATCATTATGCCATATACGTTATGGAGATAATAACTCTTTTGGCCAGATTTGTCAACTAATACCTCTTTTGGCCTCTCGTCACTCCGGCCGGAGTGACGAAACGAGAGGGGTGACGGGGTAGAGGTCAGATGCACGAGAAGGCAGCAGAATGAAATTTGAAGAAGCATGGTACTACCGTGAACCCAATCAATTGGAAAGTACAATTGACGCTGTTTTTACGTACTTAGATTTAGATACTTTACAATCAAAAACGTTCATCTCATACTCAGTGGCGCACCCAGTATCGCGTGGCGTGTCGGGAGTCCACCCTTACACCCGGATCGAATTTTTTTTGAGGTACCTAGTCTTTTTAGACGTATTCAAGTTATGTATGACTTGTCAAAGACGTTGGTTGACAATGACAGAAAAATACCTAATTTCTTGTTGCGTTGTGAAGCCATGATAGAAACGCGTAATAACTTCGAAATTGTATTGGATGAGTTGGTTTCAATTCAGTTAGTAATAGATCCGAGTTTCACACCTACGGGTCAAGAGATGGATTCTTTCGATGAAATGTACTTTGAAATTCAAACTGTTTCTAAATCATTTCAAAATAAAAATAAAACTCCGGAACAAAGTATCGAACGTCCTTCAAAGGCAGTCCAGCCGCGTTTGCCAAAAATCGACCTTTGTACTTTTAGTGGCAAATACGAAGGGTGGTGTTCATTTTACGACATATTTCGTAGTTTAATTCACGATAATTCATCCATAAACAACGTCGAAAAATTCCATTATTTATTATCGTCAACTAAAGGTTCCGCCTTTTCTCATTGTCGCGGCTTACCAGTCAGCCATGGCAACTATGACATAGTTTGGCGATCTTTAATCGATAAATACAATAATAAGAGGGCAATCGCCACTAGTTATCTCGATAAAATATTTGCGTTTAAACAGCTAGCCAGCGAATCTTCTACAGGTTTAAGTAACTTTTTACAAACCTTTCAAGAATCTACTCAAGCTTTACAATCATTAGAAATTCCCGATCTATCCAGTTTCATTTTACTATACGTCGGGTTACGTACTCTAGACAGTCAAACGAGAAAACAATTTGAACAAAATTGTGACCAAAAACAGATACCTAATTTTTCTGAACTCATCGCGTTTGTTCAAAATCAGGTTAGTGTTTTAGAAATGTCTCAAATGCAAGTATAGGGTTCTAAATTACCGTACAATTCAAAACCCTCAACTAGTAAAACCTATCAAAAACCTAATTTTTCAAATAAAAATATAAATACCAATCAGAGAGGTCCTTCACAGCATAAAACTTTTATGGCAACTTCGGATAAATCAAACCTACGAGAATATGAACCTAAAAATAGAATAATGTGTCCCGTATGTACGCAACCACATTCTATTTATAGATGCTTTCAATTTCTAGGCTTAAATCCACAAGAACGTAAACAAAAAGTGCATTCACTGAACTTGTGCTTTAACTGTTTAAAAAACACTCATTCAATAGAAAAATGCATTTCGACTGTTTGTTGTCATATTTGTAAAAATCGACATCATACACTAATTCATTGTAATGACATCGCTAGTGACGTCATTCGTTCGAAGTCCGCATTTTACTCGTCCTCGAAATGCACTAATTCAACAATCCTTTTGGGTACGGCGTTAGTTCACGTAAAAGATGCTTTCGGGTGCTATCAGACTGCGCGGGCAGTCATCGACTCAGGGTCACAAACTACGTTTATAAGCAATTCGTGCGCTGAACGCTTAGGGTTAAAACGACGTAAATGTCACTTTTCTCTAACTGGACTTGGTCAAGCTCACGTACGCGACCAGGGTATGACAACTTGTGTCATAAAACCCAAAAACTCTCAAGTTCCCTGTTTGACAGCTGATGCAGTCATACTTCCCAAAATCACTAATGATATACCATCTTTGCGTTTACCGACTAAACTATTTGAACACTTTCAAGACTTAACCCTTGCAGATCCAAACTTTCACGTGCCGTCTAAAATTGACATTTTATTAGCGGCTGACGTTTTCCCAGAAATATTTAATGGAGATGTCATACGCCACAATGGTGGTCTACCATGTGCTATGAACAGCATTTTTGGATATATAATCATGGGTAAAATTGATCACGATTCTTTGCCCTCAAATAGCTGCTTGTTGGCATCTATTGACAGCTCAATAGATCAAACTTTAAGGCAATTCTGGGAGGTAGAAAACATTCCTTGTGCAATACCATCAAATTCTGATGACGTTTATTGCGAGGAACTGTTCAAATCACAACACTACCGCGATGAAACTGGCAGATATGTTGTACCTTTGCCGTTCAAGTCAATTGAACCGGAGTTAGGGGATTCTTACACACAAGCCATTTCTCGCCTTACAAATCTCGAACGTCGTCTTGACAGACAACCCGAACTAAAGGCCGCGTATCATGCTTTCATGGAAGAATACGAAACTCTGGGGCACATGGAGGTGGTAAAGCATGGTATAACTCAGCCAACTGCGTATCTCATACCACATCACTGTGTCATCAAACTATCAAGCTCAACTACCAAACATCGTGTTGTATTCGATGGATCCGCAAAAACTAGTTTAAATAAATCTTTAAACGATCAAATGTTTGCAGGCCCTAAGCTGCAAAAGGATATTTTTGATATTTTATTAAAATTCAGACTTCATTCTATATGCCTGTCATCAGATATCTGTAAGATGTATAGAATGATTCTCATTGATCCTAGCCATCGCGGGTATCAACACATTCTATGGAGAACTTCACCCGAACAACCGATAAAAACATTCGAGTTGAAAACCGTCACATACGGCTTAATCAGCTCTCCGTTCTTAGCTATTCGAAGCCTTAATCAATTAGCTGTTGATGAAGCCGATAGCTTTCCTTTAGCATGTCAGGTTGTGCAAGAAGGTTTCTATGTCGACGATCTCTTATGGTCGGTAGACACGCTAGAAAACGCCTATATTCTGCATGATCAACTTACAGAACTAATGAAAAGAGGAAAATTCGAACTGAAAAAGTGGGCCAGTAATTCCCCCGAATTCATGTCTCGAATCCCACACGAAAATTGTGAAAAACCTATCCTATTTAGCGACGATGAAAATTATTCAATAAAAGTTTTAGGGTTACAATGGCAACCAACAAACGATTGTTTTTCATTTGCTACCTCGCCCACTGACAAGGTTGTTACGAAACGATCAATTTTGTCACAAATTGCAAAATTATATGATCCTCTTGGCTTAGTGGCGCCTTGCATCTTTCTAGCAAAGTGCATAATGCAAAATCTATGGAAACTAAACCTCGGTTGGGATGATCTATTGCCTACAACGTTGCATAATCAATGGATAACATTTGCATCAGAACTTCCATTTTTAGCAAAAATAAATTGTAATCGGTACATTCTTCTTAAAAATTACCAAAGTTGTCAATTGATCGGTTTTGGTGATGCTTCCGAGCGCGGTTACTCAGCTGTAGTATACTTACGTGTTACTGACAGTAATCTTCAAGTCAAAACCAGTTTTTTAATGGCCAAATCTAAAGTGGCCCCTTTAAAAACCATATCAATTGCACGATTAGAACTAATGGCAGCGTTACTGTTGTCTCAACTAATCAATTACATTTATAAACTACTAAACGAAAATAGTTCTTTTCAGGCAGACAAAATAGATAAAATCTATGCTTTCACAGATTCGACTACTGTACTTTCGTGGATTAGCACTCCACCGTATAAACTAAAAACGTTTGTTGCTAATCGCGTAACTCAAAAAATAGAGACACTTGCTCCCATTACGTGGTTTCATGTCTCTACGCATCAAAATCCTGCGGACATCAGTTCCAGAGGTGCTCAACCTACTGAACTTCTGGAATCTACCATGTGGTTCTCGGGACCACAATGGCTTTGTTTATCCAGTCATTACTGGCCTATAAACAATTCATCATCTTCGCATCTGACGGAGATACCAGAACTAAAAATGAATGAAACTTCTAATCTAATAGCTTGTGCAGATAAGGAACCCCCTTCCATCAAGCCAACTAATATTTCTGCAAACTTATTAGATATTCTAATCAATAAGTATTCATCCCTCGTGAAGCTACAGCGAGTTGTAGCCTGGTGCTGCAGATTTATTAACAATTCACGCAAAGTTGCTACTCAAAGGCAATTACTACCTTTAAGCACTAGTGAATTGAAGTCAAGTCTTATTATTTTAATTCATCACGTGCAAAATAATACATTTTCGTATGAAAAGGAAGCTTTACGATTAGGTAAACAGTGCTCTCACTCCTTTCGTAAATTATCCCCGTTCGTCGATTCCCTAGGTCTGTTGAGGGTGGGGGGACGACTCAAACATGCAAATATACCATTCGATTCACAGCATCCTCTTCTGATGCCCAAATCTCACATCTTCACAAAATTGATAATCGACTATTATCATCATGCGTATTTGCATGCCGGTCCGCGAACGCTTCAAGGTATAATTCAACAAAAATACTGGATTGTCTCGGCGCGAAACGCTATTCGCTCTAGGTTGTCGAAATGCATAATATGTTTTAGGGTATCTCCTCCAAAAATTCAACCTCAAATGGGGAATTTGCCTGCTCACAGAATCCTACCATGTAGACCGTTCAGTACGACTGCAGTCGACTTTGGGGGTCCTTTCTTCATAAAAACTCACGATAGACGTAATGCTAGTTTAAGTAAGGCGTACTTATGTTTATTTGTGTGTTCCGCCACGAAATCGGTTAACCTCGAAGTCGTGTCTTCTTTGTCTACTGATGCATTTTTAGCAGCTTTAGATAGATTCGTGTCTAGGCGAGGCGTTTGCCAAACCATTTTCTCTGACAACGGCACAAACTTTGTCGCTGCCGGTAAACACTTAACTGAAGTATATCAATACTACAACAAAAAGTATGTTCAAGATTCAATCTGTAGTAAACTTGCTGCAAAAAACATTACTTGGTTGTACAATCCTCCTTTAGGATCTCATTTTGGTGGACTTTTTGAAGCCGGCATAAAGTCAGCTAAGTATCACCTAAAACGGGTTGTTGGTGAACAAACATTGACATTTGAACAATTGACTACGCTTTTCGCTAAAATAGAATGTGTTCTGAACTCACGTCCTCTATGTCCATTGTCATCTGATCCGAACGAATTCGAAGTCCTGACAGCTGGTCACTTTCTAATTGGTACTAGTTTAACGGCTATTCCGGAATATGAGTATCACAATGAAAAGGTTCCAATGAACCGACTCACGCGTTGGCAGTTAATTCAAAAAATGTCTCAACACTTTTGGAAACTATGGAGTAAAGATTACTTGCACACTCTCCAACAAAGAAATAAGTGGCTTACTTCTAAAACAACTTTAAAAGAAGGAGATCTTGTTCTTCTCCACGCAGATAAAGCTCCACCGCTACAGTGGCGTCTAGGACGCGTAACCACCACACATCCTGGGTCTGATAATGTCACACGAGTAGTGACTTTGCGCACTGCTCATGGAACATTCACCAGACCAGTGGTGAAGCTCAGTCCGCTCCCGTACAACAACTAACAAATTAAAACCTATTTATTTACATATTTATCTATCTATTTATCTATCTATTTTACTATATTTATTTATCTATGTATCTATCTAAAACAAGAACACACTGTAGATGAATCTTCATCTAATCACAAATATATGGAAGGCTTTAAAGTAACCTGCTTTTACCCCATATATCCAGGAAATCATACGTTGATTTCGGTGGAGGGAATGTTGGCGCCAGATATAATCCTTTATCACCCAACCTTTTTCCCGCCAAAAACCACACCGTTTCGACGTGTCCAATTTCCAGTTACCCGCACAGTATCTAGCTGCGGTATCACACGACCACGGCGCGTTGACCGGCACGCAACGTTTGCACCGCGCTCTCGCCGCAATCACGCTCGTGAACGGAGTTCTAGTACCTCTACCTTGAGGAACCAAGTGTGTGTGGTGAAGTGAGGTGGTGCAGTTTCCGCTACCAACATCTTCACATTGACGAGTCCAGAGGGTCAAGGAAGCAGATCGCAGCAAAGGTACGTCCCTGTTCTTTCCTTTCTGTCTTCCGATATTTGGCGCTGCATCTCGTCACCAATTAATCATTCTTAATGATTACAAAAATACAGTCCACTAACTCTATCGAACATTTTGGTACGTCAACTCGTGCGTATGTAGGATTTTGCGTACAACGTTTTACTTTTGTGGTGTGTTGTCAATTATAACTATATTACATTGGTTTGTTATTTACAAAGAATGTATTGCAAAAAACTGCGTACAAAAAGACTTTTTACTATAAGAGCGTAGAATTTTAAAATACAATTTTTAATATTTCTTATTGTAAGCACTATATCAAAATCATTCTAATACTAAAAAGTATTGATTGTTAAAAAACAAATATAAAAAAAATGGAGGATGGTGTTAAAAGTGTAGTAAAAGAACTTACTGATTATTGAGTAGTGTACCTAACCTCGTTTGCTGATACTTGTGTTTCATTACATGGCGCAGTTGCAGCCCACCAACCATGGAACCACGCTCCGGATCTGATTCCGAATTCATCGATCTCCTTACCAGGTCTTGCGCTGGCTTCTACGAGCAGTACCGCTCAACCAAGTTCCAATTCTTTGCATAGACTGTGGATATGAGCATCCTAGATTAAGCGTCTGGCTTGTATAATGTGTGTCGAAAGTGCAATAGAAGAACCACATCCAGAAAATTTTGTTAAGGCTTGAGAAAAAGATTCCTCTAAGTTATGGTCAGCTAAAACTTAAATGTTGATTATTTAGAAATGCTACATTAGTTTTCAAACCACTACAGGAGCCAATGTTAATATTATCACGGTGATATTTCCAATACAAATTGGGAAAATTTAAACGAATTTTTCGCCGTTGAGAATATTAAACGGCGCTTTTCTCAACGCTGTCAACTGAGTTAAGTAACAAGATAACCACAAAAAAAAAGAAACATTAAGTTACACACTTGCGAGATGTTGTTTGCCTGTAATGGACGCCCAATAGCGCTTCTCCGACAGCACAAGCCATGAAGAAGAACAGTGATTAATATACGCAATATTTTGAGATATATTTTTGAATTTTGAAGTTTTTAGGATTATTTGTAAGCAGTTACGAAGGTTTGTCCATTTTAATTAAAAGCTTTGCCTCCTTCATTTTTAAAACAAAAGCAAATTTACTTTCATAGGAATATTAAGAAAAATATTTCAAACAGTGATTTCGTTGTAAAAGAAAAAAAAATCGGCACGGAACCCTTTGCTTGTTAACGCAGTTTACACTTGATCGGTTTGCATTTACTTATAACTTTTTTATATTTTTAATTTCAAAATCTAATACACAGCGATAATATCTCGCCGGGGTATTAAATTTTATTAACAGCACTTTATTATTTCAGAATTCATAATATTATATTATGTATAAAACATTACAATTTTCTATTATAAACATGACTGTTCTCTTGAAAAATTAAAAAACAAATAGCTATAATATTAGTGTATAACTTCACAAGTTTTTATAATTTATTTTATACATATATTTAAACTACTGCATTTTGGGTAAAATTTTAAAATATTATTCAAAAAAACGCAAAAGCAAATGCAGGTGACGTTTTGATATTTTCAGAGCGTATTTGGGATAGAGTTGCATTAAACGAACGTTGGATAGTAAACTCAGCCGAATAAACTCGTACCTACTAAGCAGAGTACATACAAAGCTTCTTCGGGCTCTAGTCCTGGACCTACTCAAACGGAATAAAAGTAGGAATTCGTATGAAGTGACACTCGTTCGAAAGAGGGGGAAAATAATGCTCCTAGGCTTACTCTATTTTCATTATCGTAATACTATGCATGGATTAAAAAAATGAAAAAAACCGTTTTATCTTTGCTGATTGGGGTACAACTTCTTTACGATAATTTATTCATCAACCTTACAGAAGTTTTACTTCTTACGCAGCCGGTGTAACCGCACGCACTTTTTATTTTTTAATCGTATTACCTGTGCCATTACTCCGAATTAACTTAAGCGAATATTTTTTTTTCAAATGTTTTCCTGTAAAATTGATCAATTAATATTTAGAAAATATACACGTAAATACAAAAACCAAAAAGAAAGTAGGAAAGAACAAATTTAATATATTTACTAATATATTATTGTAATACAGCGTATAATATCAGTGGTAAAACACATTATATCCATTTTCCCAAGTATAAACACTGCACGTTTAGAACAGGTTTATAAACTAGGTAGAAATAAACAAAGAATGGTGGTATTTATATAGATATTTTTTTTTCAGTGTAATGTTTTTATTTTATTTATTTATTTATTTATTTATTTATTATCCATAAAAAATTATATCATTACATGTATATTAATATATCGCATGTTATTGATATTCCATAAAAGAAAAGTACAGTTTGTGTGGATTAGTAACACCTCACTAGGCAAATGCCTGTGTCGAGGTGTTACCTATTTGAAATATATAGAGTGATAATAGGGGCGCGAGGTCTATATTAGAGATCCGTGATAAATATATATATATATATAGATAAAACATTTTATATATATATATACACATACACACAATAAATATATAACATTTACACACACACACACACATATATATATATATATATATATATATATATACGTAAATACATACATTAGAAACATACTTTAATTCAAATAAACTTATCGTTTTTAGTTAGCTATAATAATACAATATTTATCTGTAGCGTTTGTTAATGAATGTGAAATTTCTAAATACCTACAATTAACATCAGAATTATTATTCTGATGTTTCTGTTGTATATATAATGTATAAAAAGTAAATGAACAATAATATGTGTACTCAAGCAATAGTTTGAATAAGTTGCTTTTCGCATTCTTGCCTTGTTTTGTTCATTAGCCAAAGCGTCACCGTCCTTTTAAAGTTTGAGTCAGTCACCGTTGATCTGTCAACCTCAGTGTAAAATTTGTTATAAATTCTGGGCGCTAGAAACGTGTAGTGCCTCTGTCCAAAAGTAGTTTTCATTCTGTTTTCGTGATGTCCATCTCTTTGTCGTTGTCTTGTGTCGTGACTATGAGGTAGCATTATTTGAGAAGTTACATCTTTTTGGTAGTACATTAGTACTGTTCTAATATATAGCTGTCGTACATCAAGAACTTGAAATTCTTTGAATAGTTTATCAGAAGAGTGACGGTAAGGTTTTCTATTTATTACCCTAAGTATAGCTTTTTGCGCCTTAATTAGGGGATCGAGATTTGTAATAGCTGCACCGTTAGGATGGTTAGTTTTTAAGTCATCTTTTTTTGACTAAGGTTAGACGGTCAATAATAAACGACAGCTATATGTAGTCTTCAAAATCCTTTTCCGCTAAGAATTAAGATAGTGGTAAATTTAAAAAAGTTTTACTCATTTTGTAATAACAGCACATCATAGGAAAATAAGACAGTAAGCTTTTGTTTTTGAAAAGATGCTTAAATATCTTTTGCTATCATCCTGCTTTTAAAACGCAACCTTTATATAAATTTTAATATCCGGTTGCATATCAAATTAGATATTCAATAGAAGGAATCGGATGCAGGCTGCGTCAGACAAGTGGATAGATTGTTATTGTATAGACACAATGCACGGCTTCAGTACTTTGCAACATGTCAAAGGGAGAGAGTTGATACACGAGAAATGATTTCGATAATACGAGCAAACCGCCATGAGCTTGATGTAGAAAATAAGAATAGGCAAAGATATAACAACGTTATCACGTTTATATTCATTATAAATTATTATATTATTATTCTGCATTAACTTATTTATAATATATTATCTATCTATTCAACGAATCCGCGAAAATGTGTTCAAACGCAAAATAACAAACAGTAGACTAAAGTTCATTGACAAAAAACCCCCACAGTGAGGGTTGGAAACTTTTTTTTTTATGGCGTTATCAATATTTCTGCAGCAGGAAATTTCTGCAATTATCACTGAATAAGAATCAGTTTGTTTTATTGTTACAAAACCTTTGGTTTCGATGTTATAAGCCAAGACATTAGTTCTGTCAATTTCCTGCTGCAGATACATTGATGACGTCATAAAAAAGTCTGTGGGGATTTTGTATCGATGAAATTAGCCAAGTATTTGTCTTGTTCGTTTGAACAATTTCGCGGACACATACTCGTATATAAATGAATATGTGTGTGTATGAAGCATTAGAACTCGGAAACTACTCTATCTACTACAACACTACGATATCTGCAAAGGTAACTTAAAGGTAAATATTGCAGGTTTGCACTGGGACAGCGATATATTAAAAGAATAATTAGCAAAGTTAACCGGGAAATTAGAAAATTCGGGAAAAACTAAAAGTGTAGACTGGGTACGGTAGTATGCCGGAACAAATGTATTTTTATAGCAAAGTGTACATTTATTTGTCAATATATAAACACTAAATTTTTTCCCCTAAGTGCAATGGTTTACTCATAGAAGCCGATTAGAAAAAAAGAAAAATGTCACAACCGACCACACCCCAGGGGCGGTTGTGACACTGCTTGGGTTCGGTAGTAAAATGTTCAAAAATACACCAACATTTTCCTAAATAACTTTTAATTCAAGCGCCTTACATATTGCAACATAATCTTCGTCTGAAAAAAATTAACCCGAAAAATTAACTCGGGCTGCAGGCACGAGTTATCGTGCGTCGAAGGTGTCCCTAGCTGCCATACTTGGGCGAAGCCCGGGGCTGAACTGCTAGTAGTAAAGATATGAATATACCTTATAATATGAACATACGTATAATTTAAAAAGGACCGCGTATTTTACTTAAGTAAAGTTATTTAGGAAAAAAAAAAATATATTTTTTTCCTAAATAACGTACCTAACCTGTTTCCGATCTCGTAGGTATGCCTACGAGATCGGAAAGAGGTTAGGTTTGTGAGGTAATAAACTATGGGTATAAAAAAATATATTGAATATTTCGATTTATCATTACGTTTCCATGGATGCCATCTAAAAAACATAATCGTATGTTACACAAACAAACAGTATATTCTAACAAATAATGTATGTATACCATTCAGCACTTAGAAATGTAACGGTAAACGCAGCGATTGTTTTTGACACGGTATACGTATTCAAGATGTCTGTAACGGTTGCTGCAGCGATGTCTTCCCAGCTGCAGCGATGTCTTCCCTACTCTATCTGCGGCTACAGCGCAGTGGGGGTGCAACGTTTCCTTATACCATGAATCCATATCTCTCTATCGTACTTGTGTAAAGCAATTTTGCTTTAAAAAATGTATGAATACCGAGACTTATAGTTAAGATGTGTAAACATCAGCGTTCGTCTGTGAATGCAATGGGAAGATTAATGCAATTTTTGTTTAATATTTTTAGTTTTTAATTGTAATACTTTTTTATAGTTCATTCTTCTTACATTCCATAAATTGTACGCATTTTGTAATACTTACCGGGAACAATTTTATATATAACTTATAAAGTTTGCATAGACGTGTATTTATGATTTCAAAATTTAGTTAAAAACATTTTTTTAAACCAAAAAAAATGGCAGCCGGACGATGGGTTTCTAGGGTAACATGGTAGGGTTTGGGATATTTAAACTGCATAATCTGACAAAATTATCAGATTAGCCAAGGTTTGGTCGCCAGGCATGATCAGGACAATGGTTCGAAGCATCGCTAGGATAGTATTTTTTGACACTTTTAAGGAGGTACATCGATATTATTGAAGTTCTTTCAATAATGACCAAGTGTAATAAACGAATTATGTACATAAGTATATTACAACAAAAATATTGTGATATTACAAAGAATTTAAAAAAAGTTATCATATCCAAGACCGCCAAGCTCAGTTAAGAAGTTTCAAAGATGCGAGGGATTATTTTGTCACTTCACAACAAAACGCGCGCCGGGCAGTTTTGTAAGACCCTTAATGCTCTTGTTGAGTTCATATGAAAACCACAGGACGTGATAAGTTTTAGTGTAATGTCCGTTTTCGATTCTGTTTAAAGTAATCTTGTAGATTCAAATACGTCTTCTCAGTATTAGCTATGTTTTCGCATATTAAATTTTCATATTAATCCGTAGTGCATTTTCAGAGACAGTGCACGCCACTGCATGCACTAGTAAATGGCTTAGAGACATGGCGTGCCCGCTGCCTAGTTGTGCCTAGTGACTGTGTTTAGGCGTTGCTAGGAGTCTGCTGAACGCAGCGCAGCCCACGCCGAAACCCGATGCCCAGCGCCCGAGGCAACTTTGTAATTAACGTAATAAAATGACTTGATTATGGCAGGTTCTATTCGCTCATTCTACTCCAATTACTTTGCATTAATTGTGTTATACAGCGCACGCAGTGTTTAATCAAAATGAATGTTATCACTGTTCTCAAATGGGGGATACAAATTAAAGAAGTGCTAGATAAAACGAAAAGTGTTAAATTATTAAAAATACATTAATTTACAAAGCATGCTAATTAACAGTTAATATCACCTGAAACTAGCCAATGAAGTAATTTAGCAGTCCATGAAACACCGTATAAAACAAGCTCTTGGGATTACATACTTCGTTTTTATTTGATAGGGGAAAAGGAAAACGGAATAAGTGGTCGCACATTTTGGTTTCTGACAAGATTGGCGTATTAGATTTAGAGTGCTTTGAATTATTTTTATGTAGGTACATAGTATACTATAGCACGACAGCACCTACTATACATGCTCAAATAGACATACAAACACGAATTTTATAATGATATGCGAATTGCAAATTTATTATTTTTAAAAAGATTTGCTCAAAAATATGTTTTGTTTGTGTTATAAAACTAAACAAAACATCTTTAAAACATATGATGTTTTAAAGAATCATAAGAAAATTGAAATAGATTTAGATACGTTCTTTATTTGGTACGAGTAACATTGTTTTTTTTAAAAAAACTGCTAGTACCAAGGACATATATACGATTATTTTGTATCAAATAGGTCAAATGTGTCTATTCTGGAGTTAGGGGAGATGGTGGTAATGAAGAGTTAAAAATGGTATGACCATGTGCGGATTCGAACTTACGACCTTCGGGGCAATAGTCCAATGTCTTAACCACTAGACTACGACGATCTCTTAAAGCATTTGTACCAAGAGTCTGGGTTTGCAAAGTTTTCAGGTATCTAAATAGGTCAATATAGGGCATTTAAATCAGCAAGCTAGATACTATCTAAAAAAATAGTCGATAAATATAGTCTAACCACATACAAAAGAGCACATTTAAGAAATACAATACATACTAGGAAAACCGAAATGATGTTGAAAGTTAAATGTCAAGTTAAAACATTATCATAAATGACAAAACGAATATTTTATGTCAATTTTATAAAAATAATTATAAATTACCTAGCCTACCCAACCAACCACACACATTACTTATTGGTTGATTGATTAGTTAGTTATTACATAACCAATATATCTTTAACTGGGCATTATGGTAGATCATTTACCACTATTGAATATTTATTTATTTGTCCCCGATTATGCAGACGACGAACACGATACATTAGGTTTCCCGTCCGAACCTAAAACGTGAAGCTAAATGTCAATTTCAATCATTCAAAATATATTACTGTTCCCGGATTGTGTTGACTTTGATGTAACATAATACGTCAGGAACTGGGTTTTTCCATTTTACTACTAACAACTTTTCTCAAAAGGGCCACTAACATCACAAAAAAAAAACGTAACTGCATTTAGTATATCTGAGTTGAAAAATGTGAACGGGGAGTACTAACAGACGGGCATGTAATGAAAATATGACATTCTCTATAGTTTTCTTAAACTCTTTTTTTATATGATATGCCTTTTTTGTACTATTATAAAAATATATATTCCAATTTTTTTTTTCGAAATACGAAAAGTCCATTTTACGTACAGTGAAAACCGTTACCGATAATGTAATAATTAATAAATATTACATAGATTTTTAGATAATATAGATCCGTAGATATCTATCGAGAAGAATACTAGGCACTTAAATTTCTGAAGTGATTTATAAATGTCATTATATTAGATGCATAATGCGACCGGGTAAGAGCGAGTCGGGCTCGCGCACTCACGGTGCCGTACCAGAACCTTACACCAGACTGTTTATGTACAAACAGTCAATCGACCGAATTTAGGTAGATATAATATTTAAAATTAAACTCTTATATATATTTAAATCACTGAGTGCTATCGGACGAAATAAGGCGAAATAATTTTGGAAATTTAAAATTTTAATTACCAAAATGGCTAGTGTGAATCATTTCTATTTGATAAACATATAGGTACTGTTGCTAACTTTTTGAGATGAACATTTCTCTAGTATATTCGTTTGGTGTATCCCTAAGAGGTTCAGGGTAAGCCAAAAAGCGAATATTCAGAATTTCTTTTTTGAGCAACTATGAGATTGACGGAAATAAACGCCATTTTTCTTGTTATCCTAATATCTAACCTGACTGATAAAATCCAAATTTAAAGTTTAGAAACCTTTCATTGAAGGGCCACTATATTTCTTCGAATATTTTTTTATTATAGATCTTTATAACCAATTCAATTTGAAAAAAATATTGTAGAATCCTTAAAATTATATCTTACAAACCATACTCGTATCCCACACTATACAAAAATAAAACTTTTTTGAGGGAAACCTAATTAATATATATAAAGAAATAAATAAAAATATTTCGTATTATTTGAGTGTGGAAATATGTGCACCTTACTTTAAGACCTAATATTTTTTCAAATTTTAATTTCTCACGTCACGTCGTATTCGAGTAAAATGTCTGTGAAAGACATTTTCCTCATATTTGCAGGCGAACGGATGCAAGAGTGATCTATCACTTGAAGTTTACAATTTTCTTTCTCGGAAACCATGATGATATGACGCCAAAACAAATCATGTTTGAAATCGCAGGGACAATTAGCTGGATTTTTGTAATGGAATGGTCTTGCGACACTGTGAATATTTCGTACGTTTTTAGTTTGAAATTAATCTGTAAATTTTAAGTGACGTTTAATAGGACAAATCTAATATGGACAAAAAACGTCCGAATATAATATATCTTGCACCTACCTATAGGAAATTTACTTGCTCTTTTCAGTACAAAATGATGCAAATTAATATATTCCTAAATAAATACAAATTGTATCAAGAATAAAAATAAGAAAAATAAGAAATTCAAAATGAAATATCCTAGAACTTAGAAATACATCGGATGTTTAGCGGAAGCTAATCCGAATTCTAAGGCGAGGCAGGAACAGTCAGCGCCCGAATGACCGTTGATATTAATAATTATTGGCACTTAGCGTTAAAGTACATTGGTTCAATGTTTGAATATTTTTAATTAGATAATTCATTATGAAAGCATATACTTGTTATAATTGTTTAGTTTTAAAATATCATAATTTAGGCATATATTAAGTTTTTATTATTGTAATTGTTATTTTTTTTAGTACGTACTCGATGATTTGATATTTTACATATTTTAGCTGCTGTTTCAAATATTATTTAAAGATAAACTATATCTAATATTAAAAATATGGAATGTTAAATATGCAATTCAGTGTTTTAAAATATATTTAACGTAAAGTGATAATTAGATTATTGAGAAACTAGATAGATTTTAAATTTTATGCTTTTTAAAAATTACGATTAATATTTTTTTTGAAATAGTGCGTAACTATTTACAAAAAATAATAAATATGCATGTCAGAGAAAATAATAAATGTTAAATGGAGGTTTACGATACAGTTTAAAATGTTACTTTTTAAATTTATGATGATAATTGTATGTTACCAATTTTTCTGTTTTTATCTACACTAAAAGATTCTATATTCTTCTCTTCTTTCTTTATTTTTATAAAGAGGAAAGATTTGTATTTTTGTATGTTTGCAACAAATAAACTCAAAAAGTACTTTACCGATTACAAAAATTCTTTCACCATTAAAATGCTACATTATCCCTGAATAACATAGGTTATATTTATTACTAGAAGGGATATTACTAAATATTATTACTAAAACTTCAATAATTTAACCCAAGGTGTAAAAAAAAAATAGTCATAAAATGTCTTTCATCGCAAGCCCTACGGAAACTATTGAAGATAGAACAAAAAAAGTCTTCTAAACTACTAAAGAAAATATTAATATCTACAAAAAACTTAGGGATACCATATATCCAACTATATTGGTTATGTCACTATTACCATTATTTTTTACATTTTAAAGGTTGATTTCTATCAACTTTTAAAATGTAAAAAAGTAGTAGTAGTTTCTATGCCGACTATCTAATCAATACCTTTGTATTAATCTTTATCCAAATAAAATTTTGTATTCAAGACTGTTTCAATACATGCAGATTACTTTTTGAATTTTTCAAATCGGACATTCCATTCAAAAGATATAATAAATTGAAAAATGCATAAACAAAATACTATTTATTAGAAAAATAAACGCCGCGGCGGCGCTTTCAGAACTACTATTGGCAAATATCTAGTGCCATCTATAGTGTTTTTATTAAAAAAGTAAAGAAATATTTATTTTAATAAAAGAACAAATAATGATATTTACGAAATTTATTCATACCGATATGTACATTTGAATATTTTTACAAAATTACTCCAATAAGTCTCTTAATAAATAAATAAATATTTAAAAATGACTGTTTGCATTCCTAAACCATCGGTCCGATTGCGATGACGAGTTTGGAAAGTTTTCACGAGCACACCCGATTAGGTTTGTGTATTAAAAAAAACATGAAATTAAACCATTAAGGGGGGGGGGGGTAAGAGGAACATTTAAACCGTTGGTTATAGAAACTCAAAAATTGGCATTAAAGCTTCTTTATATAACATAGACATCGAATGAGACAGTTTTTTTAATATTCAACCAATGAGGGGGTTTAAGGAGAGGGTGAACATTTTTATAAAACAATATATCCTCAAGTCTAGAGACTTGAAATTTTACAAATAGCATCTTTACATAATATAGTCTCGCACTAACAGTGGATTTTGAGGTAATGGGGGTTTGAAGTTTGTATGGAACTTATACGTAACATGACTAACTACGATGAAATCGCGAATGTCAAACTGTGGAAGTGTTTGCTGCCAAATCACGGGTTGGCAGCTAGGCCCTACGGGCGGCTTTGACGGCGCCTTCGGGTGGGTCGTTGTTTTTTCGATAAGAGAAGAAATATAATTTACTTTACTAATTATTCTTTATCCATAAAACAAATATTGCTTATTAAATTAACAAAAACATATAAATATCGACGCGACACGTGCGTTCGCGCGCATTTTAAAGGTTCCCAAATGTACCTGTTTTTTGTTGCACGTTCACAATTTACCTAGAGGTGGTGGGCTTGAGCGATAACAAATATTTTTTACAAATAATAAGGATTTTCTCATTTTAATTTTTAAGGCAGGGAAAATAAATAAAAACTATTATTTTTTTGTTTAAAATAATGTTTTGTGTAATATGAAAGTGGTTTGAGCTACTTTGATTATTATACTTATTTGCAAATTGTATTTGAATGCATAGAGTTGATTTCATCCAATTTTATTAAGTATATTTTTAGATTTAGATAACTAAAATCAGGGGGAATTAAGTATCAGGTGTTAGGTAACGTTTAATATTCTGAAAATATACAAGTAAATACTTCATAGAAAAAATATAAATAATTCTATCGATAAAAAAAAATAAAGTGGCATATGGTGTTTTTCTGCGGCGACTCTAGTTTTGCAGGATCGGAATAATGTAATTAAAAATAGTTGCTTGATAGTAATTTAGCTGTCCGACTGTACATATTTTTCATCAAATTAGAACTACTTTTATATTTCCTGAACAATTAAAATAGAAATGTAGAGCTTATACACAAGTTATACAACACAAAGTTATAAGTTATATATATATTTTAATAACTTGTAGCTCCATGTAGCATTGACAACCTTTCATCCTTGTTTATTGTTTTTCTTAGGCCCGGTCATAAAATCAGCCCTATAAATTTGGCAGTTTTATTTCCGATAGTCTGTAAGCAAGGATGCTTACCTACTTAAATCCGAGACAGTAAAAGTATGTGGACTTATTTTTATTAGCGTTAAATCAAATATAACATAAATTTGAGCGTAAAAGAAATATTATAGAAATAATTTGTAAAGTATTAATCTATATATATATAAAACAACGTTGGGTTAGTTACACCATTTATAAATCAAGAACGGCTGGACAGATTTGTATGATCTTTGGTTTGTTGGATTTGTCTCCGCCCCGAATAGCAGAATAATACATCGGAAAAAAAACACAAAAAAACCATTTTTTGATACATTTTGTTTGAAACGACTTTATATACTATGGAATTCTATTTTCAAACGGTATGTGCCCTTGAAGATGTTCACTTTGCGAGGTTATCATCACATTTGCGCGCGCATCGATAATTAAAACACAAATTTTGATTTTTTACATAATATTTTTACTTATTTTTTTTGTATTTTGATTAAATGTATTTTATTTTTTTAATAAAAATAAATAATTTTAATTTAGCTAATAGGTTAACACAACATTTATTGATTCTGAGGCGGAACGCGATTGATTCTGAGTTCATCGGGTCAGCTTGTAATATATAAAAAAAATGAAAAAAAATATGCAATTATATTATTAGGTACTCGCGTATGATGTGCAAACGTATTTCATATTTGAAAAACGAGAAACAGAATATTGTGCGGCGAGGGGAGCGGTGTGGGAAGGCACTTAAGAGGTGTAATTTTTATGCAGTATTTCTTAATTAATTTTGAAATATTTGGCTGGGTTTGGTGTAATGGCGGTGGGTAATGAAGAGAAGGGCTTACAGGAGCTTAGGTGAGTATGAAATATTTCTGGTGAAATACATGGTGACATATACATCATTTCCGTTGAACAAAGTGGCAATGAGTGGATCTGCGATACAGTATGAAAGCGGTTCAATCGCGGTCAGTGATTTCATTTTTTTCTACCTAGATCAGTAATCGTTAAAACACCAGGTATGTAAATAATTAGAAATAAATTATTGTAATTATTTACATAATTACACCATGTATAATATTAATAAAACCGCAAATGTGTAAGTAAGATATATGCATATACGTTTATTATTTATCTTTGAAATAAATATATTTTATGCGACCTCTAATATGGTAGGTAGTATGGACATAAAACTAGCGAAGTATCCAGTGAAAAACCGTTCTAGCTTCCTTCTCGGAAAGAAATTTATCAAGCCTTCCGCTCTCGAAAACTCTTAGGCCAAATGTAATCTATGTTGATTGAAAGGAATTAGATTAAACTAGAGTCAATAAAAATTTTCACAAATCTATCGATAAAGCGAGTCTATCGCATTGGAGAGGTGGAACCGGTGACTTGATTTATTTAATGTATGTATGTACTAGTTATGTGCCGGATCGTTAAAAATATATATCCGCGGATACGGATACAAATACGGATCATTGGTGCCCAGATCCGCGGATACGGATACGGACCTTACTTAGTCGGGTCGGTGCGTGTAACTTTGACACGATAATATAATTAATTAATATAATTAATATCTTATAACTTTCTTTAATAAATGTTTGAATATTTCATTATTTTAAAAAGCATATCACAAAGATTTGCGATTGATCTTATACCTTTAAAGATACATAAATAAGTACATTTGAGGTACTATTAGTAATTCACTACAATAAATGTTAAAATATTTGATTATTGCTATATAAATATGCTACATATGTGATTTTTAAGAAATAAAAATAATACAAATGGAATTTAAAAGAATTTCACTGCTACCTAATATTTAGAATTTCGTATATGTCATGAAATTTAAAATAATGTAAAGGATTCGTTCAAGATCTGCTAAAAATGAACGGTTACAGATACGGATACGGATCTTTCGTCCCCGTCGGATATCCGTGGATACGGATACGGATACAGTATGTACACTACATACCTCTCGGCAGCATAATCCAATGCCTGTCTACGCGTAGGTCCGTCTACAAACTATATAGCTGATACGAAAACGTCAAATCTAAAAGTTTTTCTTTTATTACTGACATGACATTAGTACCCATTAGGTACAGAGTACCTGCAATTTCCATCGCAACCCTAACCTAACTCGTTCTCTTAGTTGATTTGAGTTTTCATTATTTTATCTGTATTTTTACATTTCATAATGATTTCATTATCGGTCCATATTTTCTTATTTCTCTTTTTGTTTATAACTAGCATTCTTTTTTATTTCACTTTTTTATCTTCACATAAGCGATTTGGAGACATTTATCAATCATCATTGGCAGAATTTCAAAGACATGACTGCTGCAAAGATTTAGATATGTACCTAATACATTTATTTGACATATACTACAAATGTATTACCAATGGTAAACCTAAACGGTTTTTTTTTATGTCGTTCTATGAATTTTCGGTTTTGGTTTAGGTGCATTAAAACATATATATATTTTTTGATAAAAAATGTAGTGTTAAAAAATATTTATAAAATCAAGTTAGCCGTATCATTAACTAAGTACCATTTTAAGAACTAAACCCCATAAACAAGAATAAATTCATGTTTTTGATGGTTGAAGACACGGTTTAATAAATAGATCCACCTGATTTTAATCCGATGCGAAAATATGAAAATAATCCTTTATTTAAAAAAATACACATGCAACATTTATTGAATAACATTCTTGAATAAAATATTGTGATTAAATATTTGTAATGGTTTTAATTAAATAAAAAAAATCGCTAGGCTGATTTAAATGATGCTGAAACCTTCGCGTTATTGACCTATGAGCAATATTGAGTGGCGGTAGGTTAATGAGTATATACAAAAGCAAAATGAATATACAAACTGCAATTGTACATAAATAAAACTTTTTGTTTATTACTTTACCTAATGAACGCTAGATATACAAAAAAAACGTGTATCATACACTACATGCTACAGAAGCGAAACTTATTTATACTGAAGCTGTATGCGGTTGTTTATTCAACGTTTTGGTGAACCTGTTTTTATTGTTAACCAAAAATAGGTTTTTTTTTTTTGTAGTTTTATTTTGAAGTCTTTTTTATTTGTTTTTTAAAATTTTTAAAGCGCGGAAGAGTGGGTAGTGCAGCGTTTCGTTTTGCTTGCAGACGCATGAATGCAAGTGACTTTACTGTGCGTAAAGAAGTTCTACTTCAAAATATTCCAGCATATGAGTTACAAGACTAATGCACCCGGCATTTCATTTTGAGAGATGTGTCGTACTTTGCGAGAAGACGTTAAAAGCGTACATTGAAAGGATAAATAATTGTATATGTAGTACCTATGTACGAAGTATGAAATATACTTTGGCAAAGCGTCATTCAATGCCGCTGCTTCTCGGGTCGCATGTTCTCATATCCGTTAATACAGGAGATAGGACGTTTCAGGCATCCGTTATTTCTACCTGCATGAACTCACGAAAGCAACATGATATATGCATACTATTCCAGAGGTCTTATACCTCGTCTTATATTGACTATATCAATTCCAAATGTTGTGTAAATGTTGTCTCTAACTTTCTTATATAGTTCTTTAAAAACAAGCGTATTTTTCCTTATAATAATAAATTAATAATGTCGTCATTTATTGCATATTTTAACACAAAGTACGATTTATGAGATATTATTCATTTTATATGTCATCATTAATTTGTAGTTAGCTACTTAGATACATATGAAAAAAGTACCAGCCTTCGTAAAGTTACGTAAATGGCGATTTAATCAAACACAACTAAAAAAAAAAACAGCATTTTAGCGTGTTATTTATGCATATTTAATAATCTTACACATTCATCAACAAAATTCTAGTAATATTTAATTATTAAAGGGTATAGTTTTATCGACAACCATATTTTATTCCATTTCAGTTATTAAATAATTAGATGTATTCTTAGAATGAATGCTCTATCCTTATCTTGTTATTGTTAAACTATTTCTAATGATTTCACGGTGATTTATTTACAAATTTCTCAATATATAAGTAGTTATCAATGAATAATAACAATTGATGCCTTTGTGTCGTCATTTCGTCACGATAATATTTCAAAACGAGGATCTGTAAATTTATGAGACACTCGAAAAAGTTATTAATCATCAAACGACTATTATTATTGTGTTTAGAAATAGATGTGTTTTTAAAGGATTACCGTTAAACTAATGCAAAACGATTATCTAAAAATTATCAAAAAATCATGACTTCTATGACATAAATGACACGTGAAATGTTTTGTGAAATGTTGTGATAGTGTAGGATTACCTACATATTAAAATATTCATTTCTTAGAGAAAATGTACGAGTATTTATTTAATAATGTAGTAAAAATACAGGAACGAATCGATAAACTTAATAATAATAAAAAAAAAATGAATAGGTTGAAATCTGAATAGTATTAACAGTTAAAGATTTTATGAGTTGCCCTCTTTTTCTTTTTATTTCTTACTTTCAAATATATTTTTTATAAATAATGGTTCAGTTAAATTAAAACAAATACAGTTAAATTTCATAGTACATAGTTACAGTTAGTACAGTTAGTTACATAGTTCATTCCACAGGACAGTCAAGTAATTAAAGAACACAACTATTAGTTTTAGAAGTTCCCCATTATTTTGATACCAAAATGAATTTATCGCTAGTAGCAACAAATAAATAAAATATAGATCATATCAACGATCTTAAAATATATAAATATATATTTATTTATTAGAAGCAACTTTTTTGAGAAAATATCTGGGTTTTACTACATGCATAAAACAGATAATTAGGCAGGGATTAGAAGGAAGAGGGGTTGCTTTATTTGGGTACACATTGTAATAAATTTAGACATAAATGTGCCTGGTAACATATTACTAAATCTAAGGTATAAAAAAAAAAATAAAAACGAATGAATAATTACATGATTTTGTAAGCGTTATATGCGATATGTATAGTTTATGTTAATTATTGAATATGTTTATTCTACTGTATGAACGTATTTTTTTCCCAGTACATTACCTTTGTAATGACTACTTACAATATAAAAGTAATAGAAACATTTATAATAACTAAAATATTTATTTCTTATATACTCCGTGGAAGTATTACTGTTTAGGTTAAGGCGCTCGATCAAAGGAAAGAACTCGAAGTTTTTGTGGACGGTATCTAGAGCTATTTTCCTAAAAATTCGTCAGCCCAGCAACGGACGATTTCGATTCAGGGAGTTCGCCCGCCCGCCCAAACCACCCGCCCGCCCGCATACGAAAATAAACACAATTTGTTCGCCCATGATCGAAGGGCGCCACAAAGAGCGCATTCCTTGAATATGGAATTTCCCCGCGACGCTATTTTAAACGGAAAAGTTCTTGCTTTCAACATTTTACTATGTACATAGTATAAAATATTCATCTTTATGTTCGACGCACTTTGTAGAGTGACAAAGTTGCCTAGATATTTCAACCAAGTCAAGTGATATATCAGAACTTTTATTAAGAAATTATATGATTAACCATAACTTTCAATTTTTAAAATATTTTAATTTTATTATTAATGATATACTTAATGTCACCTAATCATTAAAGTACATGACCTAAATCTTGAGAATATTGAAAAAAAAAAGAAAAGATCTTTTTAAATTATTAATATTTATTTATTTAAATATTTTCATCAGTATATTTATCCATGCGTGGTTATTGCCCGTACTGAGGAGGAAGGTTATTTTCGAAATAAGTTATTTGTTAGTTCGTGTTGCTAGTGTGTAATTTATGTAATCTCTAGTAATTTAACCAATTTATTAAAATAAAAACAGTATAAACTAAATGTTGACAATGGAAAAATATTGTTTGCACAGGATATTTATTTTACATATATTATTTCGAGTATATATATTATTATATATTAAATTGAGTAGTAAAGTAATAGCTTTTTATATTTTTATGACAGTATTTTAAAAGTGGTAATTCGCTAAAAGTTGAATGACATAAACTTTGAGAGTATGAAAGATTTAGGAAAGTTGATTTAGGAAATTGTCATGTGGAAAAATAATTATAATAGTACTAAAGAGGCTCTATACCTATATAGAGCGCAGGATGTTAGTTTAAATCCAGCGCTGAGTTGTATAAAAGTGCATTTTTAACACTAATTGTTCGTTTTCAAGGTGTATTGCTGGATTGGCGGATCCACGAATTGAAAATGAAAAGATTGGCCATACTGATTCATTATTGCTTTTGTATCTATCATTTGTAATGTACCACTTCATCATTTTCATTGACATCTGGTTGATTCCAATCATAATTCTGTGTGCATAAAATTAATGGCGCTTACTTTTTTATTCGTTTCTTCATCTGTAAAAGAACTAAAATGTTTTGTTAATATTAATTTGCTGAAAATATTAAAATGGTTGTGTTGATACCTGAAGCTGGATCTGTTTGTTTGATATTTATGTGATATCCATCCTCGCTTTCACAAAATATTCATGGATATTGCAATACGTTGTATGAACGATGTGTATCTTGAAGATCTGGAGAGATGTTTCTGCCCACGATGAGAATATCTCTGTGTTCAGCTGCAACACCAATCATAACAATTTCTACATATTTCATTGACACTTGGACCACGACGTGCACGACGTGCTTGGACTTGGAATCGACGTGCATGTTCACTAAATGGAACTTTGTCTGCTTTACTGCCAATCATGCAATTGTCATTATGCAATCTATCCGAAACTTGTTTAAACAATGACTTGATTTTATTGAACAAAAATTTTTGTAATGTTGATACCATTATTTATTTAGTTATTGATTTTTTCGGTGTGATTATATAGATAACTATAAGCTTATTTTATTATTAACTTGGTCTTTTTCATCTCGCATGAAATATATTTACAAGAATTCGTTTTGTATTGGAAACAAAAAACCAATCTGATGATACACTTTTACCTGTATTTTAAACATTGAAATGAAATTATAACATTGACAACAGTCCCTGCGGTTTCATTTGTAAATTTCAGAGCGTGGTAAAAAACTAGCCTAGCATTACCACTGTCAGCGTCTTTTAACTATTGTTTAACATCCTGTTAAAATTACAATGTAATTGAGAATAAAAATATTATAAAATACTATTTTTCTTTATGGGCGATTTCAGCCAAACGTAAACTGTAGTAAGACGACAAACAACATGCTGCAGTAGCAATTAGAATGTGTCGGAGACCTCCATTGTCCACTTGTGAATGTTGCCGTTTCAAATGTCAAAAGGCAAACGTTCGCCCATAAAAGTATGTGTTTGGCGACCGGTCGAATGGCAATTCGAATTGATACGGTGAAAATGAGTCAAATGGGAAAACTATCGTGAACAGCTATTGTTTCAGAACCAGAGTTCTGGCATCAAAGGATGTGTAAATATTTGTTTTTGGCTTTTACGTAGCTCCTGTAAAGTAAGTAGGTATGTGCGATTGTAGCCTTCCGCCCTCAGCCGACCTCCGTTTTCTAAAAAGAAAAATATTTTTCCACCATTTATTTTTTGCTTTTGGTAATTACAACTAACTTAGCAAAGTTATATCCTTAAATATTGAATCAAAAAAGAAATTGGATATCCCGCTCCAACCCGCTTATTCCTAGGTTCCTATAATTTGGGCAGGAACATAGGATACTTCCTATGTCCTGCAACTTCTAGGTTCTAGGATACTTCTTTGCAAGGTTGATCTTGGTTTATCAAAGAATGTGAAATGCATAACATTAAAAATAAACTCATGTAGAATGTAATTAAAACCAGTGTTCTTAGCTACCGAAAAAACTAAATAAATTTTATTTTAACTAGAATATTTTCTATAAAAAATCCAGTAAATTGGCCCTGCGATTTCAAACATGATTTGTAAAGACGACATTCATCATGGTTTTCCAGAAAAAAATTTAAACTTTACGTGATAATATTGGACCGTTGTTGTCATGGACACGCCACGCCAGCTGATCGTATGCTAGCACCGCGTACATTATTAACCGCACTCGATCAAGGCTACGTGATATCGATGGCGATTTTCCACGTCAAAGGCAATTTACACCAGTGCTTTACTAAAATAATAAATTTGGAGATGAATTATTTTAGCGTTTTTTTTATAACATTTCTTACTCGTAATAGGGAACATAAACATCCTCTTAAGTCTTTGAAAATGGTCACGGGACTTTCTGTATATTATAATGTTTTCAATTTAAAATGCATATCAGTCTGTAGTAAATATTATCGTTAAATTTGCAACTTCTTCACCGACAGATTTTAGGTTCTAAGATTCTAGGATAATGTTGAAGACGTGAAACCTGTTTTTCAAATACACGTGTTAACATTAATTTTTATCGATTAAAACGTTATTAAAAAAATGATATGGGTAATATATTCAAAAGGGACGATACTAGTTTATATAATGTAGAAATTTAATATTGTGATTTTAGATTAATTAACCGAAAATACAGTTTATAATTTCCTTATTTTTATAGCTGGATCTTTAATTCTGTCATATACGCTGGTTACTCTTTTTTTTTATTTAAACTACAATATTCATATTCATAATCATATTCATCATTATTGGAAAAACTAACAATTTTACACAGTACATACAACACTTTTGATTAATCGATAAAAAACTATGTAAAACTAAAAATAGGTTTCTACTAACAAGTATTAATGTTAATAACAAACCATTTAATAAAAACAATTGAATTTTAATCAAAATTTCTTCTGCACAATGAGAAGGAGTTTTGAAGCAGCAGTGTGTAAATTCCATACCTTCATTACTTTACAGTGCAGGAATATACATTTTAATAGATATACTTAAATCTCAATGTATGCGTCATGCCATCTTCACCAGCTCTCATTATTTTATGTAAATAGTATTTTCGCTTGTATATTTTGCCTTAAAAACATAATCGGTTCGCTCATTATTTTTTGTAGAAGTATCGTAAGGTGGAGATTTTCAACCAGGTTCATTTTTTTGCTTTTCTCAAGGGTTCCCCTACATTAGTTTTCTTAAGTTATGGTCAATGTAAGGTAGTAATAAATCTAAAGGTAAGTTATACGTTCAAACATTTTCATGTTAACGTCATGTCATGACCTTACTTTTTAGGTCGTACATATTTTTTAAACAATTTAACTCAAAGTCCTTGAGGGAAAACTATGGAACCCTTCATAGATACGCCGCATAGCGAGCGGCACGCTCGACGAGAGGGAGATAGATGACGAGTTAGTACTTTAGTAATTCAATTAAAAGCCGTGAGTATGTATGGGAGTCCTTCGCTGAAAGTTTTAACACAATTTGAAGTTGCATTGCTCGCTCGGACGTAGTCGTAAGCAATGATGAATAAATATTAGTCATGAGATAGTACAGGTAGATAAAATCACGCAAACGCTGCTGTTACGTATGTTTTATTGCAGATTTATTTATTTTTTAACAAAAATACTTTCAGCTATATGTATTTATATTTTAATTACTATCAACAACAACTTACGACACTTTCCAAAAAAAAATAATAATAAATAACCACAATTCAAGCAAGCGCCCGTAATTAGGCCATTTTTTTGAAAACCGCCTGTCCACAGCGCGAGCGAGTCCTTTTACGTAAAAGTGACGGATAATTTAGTTGGAGATTTGAAATCTATGTTGATGTAGTAAATGTGTTTCCATTGCCTTTATTTTTATTGTTCCCCGAGTGGAAATAATAGTAAGAGCTTTTTCCTCGTGTACTTTTACAATATTAAATACTCGCGTCCCATTTAGGGTTGTCACTCGACAAGTCCATTAGCTTTGCCTTCATCTTCTTTACTTCATCTTCATCCAGCTGACATCTGAGCATTTGACCTAATTTCCTCCGTACATAATATTATTTACACATCGATACGTTGGTACTCATACGCCTAAAGTCTATTTTTACTACACATATTCGTAAATAATCCTATCGTCCCATTTAAATAATCAACCTTTTCAATAATTTATAAAAGTTTATAACGATCGTATTCGTATACTATTATAAACTATTTCAAATTCCATAAACATTAACAAAGTAAAACATCGGTAAACATTTTAGAGAAGTTTCTTATGGCCACGAAGAAGAGAGAGGCAGTTTTCCTTGTCATTCAATATTTATTTACGGTTAGTTGTGTCATATCGGAAAATAGACATTTCATGCGAAGGCTATTTTATAAATAAAGCGAACATTCGGTAGTCGTAATCATGTTAAATGTGTTAACAATGTTTTTTCATGTTGAAATTTCCACGTTTATTCGTGTTAAACATTTAGCTTCGTATTTAAAAAATATCAATATTTCTGTAATGTTGTCAAGGGTTTCAAGGGGAGCCAAAATATTTTTTGAAACGAGGTAAATGCTTTTTTACAGTTTTAGAAAAAAATTTAGGGATATTTGCGTATCAGATGATAATACCGATTCACACCTCTTTTTTAACTGACGTTAACAAAGGTGTAAGTATATTTTTAATTAGATCTGCATGTTTTTTTTTATTTTAATTTTTAATGTATCTTCACTCCAAAATAGTTACAGCGATTTTTAATTTTTTTTTGGATATGATAAGGAATTTCCCAGGAATGGTCTCATATTATTTAGTATTTTTAAGTTACGTCAAGTGTAAGATTAAAACAAAAAAAAGAATAGTTTGCAGATGTTTTAATGACGAATTGGATTAACCGATTTTTATTATTATTTTTGCAAACTGTACCGGAACGCTTGGAGTTATTCCATCTAAGAAAAATTAAGTTGAGATGAGTTGGAAAATTAAATTAAGTGTGAGGTCGCTAAAATCGAAAATAATTTAGCTAAAAAAGTAATATAATAAAAAAGCGACTGCAAAATAAATCTACAATAAAAAACTTAAAAATCATATAACAAAAAAAAAACGTTTTTGAGAATGTTGAATTCGGCACAGAGACATGGTTTATAGTGAAGTTGCATATTAAGTGTTAAACCGACTTCAACGTTTTGGTGTATCGGTTTATTTTATTGTTTCATAATAATTATGATAACTATAATTAAAAATGACTATGGTTTTTGACTATGGTGACTGATGCGAATGTGTATGTTGACGATTTAATGGAATGGATGCGCAAAAGTGTGTGAAGGGCGAAAAAATTCGCAGTTCTTAGTAGCCCGACTATATTCGAATAAGAAACTAAGTATTTAACACTAAAGAAGTGAAACTTATGTAATTAAATCTACATACACACGAGATAGGAAACCGTGAGGTAATTTTCAATGGGTATAAACAATTTATTGAATTTATTATTACGAAGTTTCCATAAATTCATATTCCAGAAAAGTGGTATATATTGGCTTGATTATTATTATTATGAAATTAATGATATCCTGATTTAGTGGTAGGTAGACTGCGATCATTCATTCATTAAAAAAATATGTATCTAAATAACACTAATCGGAAAACGATCTTCAAAAACGCGGATGCATCGAAAATATATTTCACCGTTGCAGTTATGTCTCCTCAACCACATACATAGAAATTGTATAAATTTATAAGTGTCGACTAATACAGTACCCTACGATCCTTTGACGCACGCATACCCAATGTAAAGGTACATCCTAAAATGATTGTTTGGGTATTTTTTTTGGATACTACTATAGTACTAGTGTAGGATACTTGAAATAGTATTGTGTAATTTAAAAGCATCTTTGTGGTGAAGGGATGAATGGCTAAAACGTGCATAAACAAGTAACACCGAAAAAGTACTATAAACACCGTGTCCCAAGACCATCTAGCTTATTGACCCTATGATTTCAGACATGCTATGTTTTGACTTCATATCAAAATTCATCATTGTTTCAAAAAAAAAAAAATGTAAACTTTCCCTGATGAGATTAAATCGCTCTTGTCATAAATTCGGTCGCTAGCGAGGCTGCGCTGCTCCGGATCGGAATTAGCTAAACGCCCGCGAGTGAAATGGGAATATACACGAGCACTTTGATAATATTAATAAGAATATTTTTCGCGTTTTTTAATATAATTTCTGACACGTAATAGGGAACATAAATACCCCCTTAAGTCTTCGGGAATGGTCTTGGAACATTCTGTATAAGACTGCGGTATATTTTTAATAATCGTGTTATTGTTTTTTTAATTATTTTCTTACACAAGTAATGATACTTTTTCGGATGTTACTGGCGTCAGGCGTCTGCGACCCAATGCAGGTTAGTCAATACACCTGCATAAAACGCGTTCAGAACTTGCGGCTCTTGCTTTATTCAGCTTTTCGTTGACAGAAATGTTATTTCCTGTCGTCGCAGAGGCATACGTTTGTGGACACGACCGGGGACAAACCCGAACCCACAAACAAGGAAAGAACGCCCTCAAAATCCCACTCAAACCATGCACTGAAGCGTTAGCACCGATTTGGGAAGATTGCAGCTCCCGAAGAATGGTAGTCCGCTAATTAAACGATTCCAAAGTATACAAACAATTACACGAAAGGTTTAAATGCGAATGACCATAAGTACGAGTGGTCGTCCGGCAAAGAAATACTGTATTATTAGATTCAACTCACGAGTGCCAGTATATAAAAACAATATTAAAAATAAAGGGCTCTTCGAAATTCGAAGCCATTGAAAAACATATTCTTTGTTATTCAAAAACTTGACCTTGGCGTAAGAAAAATAAAATTCACGACACTACCATTAAATTAACCAAACACAAATACATAGATGGCTAAACTAATTTTTATTTTGAGCAAATTCGATACCAAATGCGTTATTTTCAAGTAAAGTAAATTTGGGACAAACGTACGACTCTCAAAATAAAGGACTGAAGAACTTCAATACACGACAAATCAAACTTGGAAAACTTCAGCAAAGGTAAAACTCTCACTGCATGACCGTCTGTCTGTATTTCCGTACTTGTGTTCCAATTAGAAAACCTAAAATGTTAAAAAGTAGAATTTAAGAACGATTATCAGAACTCTCAAGCAAAATTCAAAACCATACACAAGCAAGTCGAGTGTAGGCTGGTTCTCGTGATATATACTCGTATATGATCTCAAACTCAGCACGACTCGGAGCATTCCCAAGAATGTTTGTGTGGTTACGTTAAATATTTTTAGACAGGTTATGTGATTTTTTATTAAATGTATATTTATGTTATTCATTACTTTGTATTTTCAGTACATGTGATTTACTTATATATTTTCTGTGGTTTTGTATTTATTATGATTGTGGTATTTATTTATTTATTAATCATTAATTATTTTTATAAATTATTATAAATACGATGTCAACGAGATGAATTGCCTGATGATAAATTGTATCATTTTGTGACGTGTCGTGTTCTAAAAAATTTGCAAGGAATATTATTTAGTGAAAAATGGAGTATATCTTTGTAAGTATTTGAAGGATCTCTTGTAGATTGGCAGTTATTAAAAACATATTCATTTTAGCATCATAACAAAAATATCTACGTATGGAAATAAGGTTAAGTCTAATGGTTCCCTCAGCCTCAACCCTCATCGTATAGATTCAATTTATACTTGACTAATAGCATTCATAGATGTAATGTTACCTCTTTTTTCATACACATATAAATATATGTATTGCTGAGAATATGTGTATTTAAAAAGATGGAAGTCTATATTAAGTAGAATATTTTTGAATATTAATTTAACAATTTGAAAACAAGCTGCAACAGATCAAGGTCCTTTAAACTTGATAGAGAAACTCTATGTAAAACATTTTTTTAGAAGAGTGTGTTATCTATGGTCGTAATAAATTTATTGAGATTGTATCTATGTTATAATGGTAAATTAACTTCAATGGTTTTATAGTAAAATTGTATTTTTGGTAAAAATAAACAATTAAATACGGTAAACATTAATAATAACAATATTACATACATTATAACGAAAACACCATGAAGAGAATCTGTTAATTGAAACTGGGGAAAACAAAAATAACTTTGTAAAACTTTAATAACCCAAGCCGGCCAGTATTAAAGTTTGAAGCTACCATCTGATAACTTTGCATCGTTAAGCGTTGATTTCAAGAATTAAAAAGTCTAATGTTTCTCAAGAAATATTCCCCCGTTCCTGGTGCTATCATGCTATATAACTAAAAGATGGAATCACTTCAACGCCTCTCGGCTCAACAAATAAGCGTAGCTCATTTTAATGAGAAAACTTTATCCGCATTAACACTCCCAGACTCATCATTAAAACGTAATACCACGACATATTCAGCTGATTACAATTCTTGGTCTCCAATATGTCCTAAAATGAATTTTAAAATCTTATACCTACTACTCTGGTAAAGAAGAAGACTTTGACTCTGACTGAGAAGTTCTAAATTTGATGATATTAGTGAAGTTAACAAGTGTTATTACTCTAAATTAAGAAAATAGAAACCCACTAAAACTTTTAATTAAAAAAAAAATGTTTATTACCTACGTACGAAACGGTATATGAAGAATGAATTGGTTTGTCGTTCAGGAGATGATTACGTCAGAACCTCGAAAATTAGGTCCTTTCGAGTATTTTTCGGTGCAGGTTTAATTACTGATCTTCATTTATATACTTACATTATAGATAAAAAAGATACATTATAAAGTCACGATAAACCACATTTTTTATTTTATTTTAAATATTCAAGTAAGTAATGTTATCTCTAACTTCATACAAACATAAATATATCGATTGTATGTATTGTTGAGAATATGTATATTTAAAAATGGGCGCTGTAAAGCTAACATAATTTTTAGGTAACTAGAATAGAATACTTCATAAGTAGAATATACTAGAATAGTTATTAGAATAGATAACTTCATGCTAATTCAAGAACTCAGAGAGCTCTGAATGTCAGAAAAAGACTCGCATACATGTTTAAATATTTCTACTGATCAGCAATTGGATGCCCAGTGCAACCCTGCAGCGAATGCCCTTTTTTGCAGAGTAAAGCTGAAAGTCGCTTCAAGTCATTGGTCTTCCAAACTGTTTGTGCTATCCTGTCGTCCCTATTCTACAATTCTTCTTCCCCGATGGGCTTACATGGGCGTCTTCATATGGATTCAGCTCATTGCCATTTAAATGTAAAATATTCAAACTGTCGTTTCATTTATATTTGTTTAACGTTGTCATATATGTGTATTTATAGAGGAAATATATTTATTTCCGTAAGAAACACGGAAAAGGAGAATTAATGTTGATGGGGTAAAAAAAAAGTAAAACGTTCTATTGAATAAGCAATGGGGTTTTATGGGTGGGGGGGGGGGCTAGGAAGTATTATCTGTGTTTTTAATAGTAGCCAGGGAATCTAAATATACAGAAAAAAATGCCCTCTGATAGCAGGGGGGGGCATTTTAAGGAGAGTGAGAATGAGGGGGTCGATTGACAGCGGAATATAAGGGGACGCAGATTTGTTTAACGTAGGCTACACGCAAATCACTACTCACTACTTCTTGAGGGTTGCTTTTCTCGTTGTTACCCTCTAACTGAATTCGAACGGGGTTTTGAGTATTCGATAGCTTTGTTTTTTGGCTAGGTTATAGGATTAAAGTAATGTAATAAAGTTGAGAAAATACTTTTAGGAGCAATGCATCATGACCCGCGAAATGCTTGAAATTCAAATCGTCCTGACAGCTGACGGATTTCCATGGACGGAGTTGAGCTATATATTCTAATGTTAAAGACGGTCGGTATGAAATTACCATGCCCTCGGCGAGTGCTAGCAATATTAATTAGGCTTAGCTGTATATTATATAATGTCTACAGGATACGTTCTGTTATAATAACCTATAAGTATCTTTATGGCCGGCTGTAATATTAGGTGGAAAAAAAGGTGATAACATTTTTATAGAGAGGCGTTTCGCGGAAATACAGCGACCACACAGTTTTGGGTACCATTTTTCAATTGCGACCAACTATCATGTCAAAGAAATAGCGCAGTCTTTTAATTATTGTTTGATGAACAAGTGTGGTAACTTAAATAAGTAAATACAAAGCAAATTGTCGTTGTTTACTGTCGTTAGAGGCCTCTAAAATATTGTAAGTACGGTAAGGTGTTCAAATGGCAGAACATGATTTGGGTAGTATGACCATAGTATGACGATGGTTATTGCGTAGCTAAATTTCTTCATTGTTTTTTCATATTATCAGTCTTCAGTCATGCCACGGCGACGAGTATCGAGTTTAGGGTGTAAAACAGCTCGAGAAAAAAATATGTAAAACGATAAGACAGAACAGGACAGAGATATTACAAGTTTGAAACAATCCATCTGTGGCAAACTCTTCTTTTGATTATCTACAAAAACGAAAATACTTTAATACTTAAGGCGCCCCTGGACGCATTTGTCCTTGAGATTAGAAAGAGTAGGCTTTATTCGAACATTGACGTGTAGAAAAGAGACGGATATACTCGCCGACCGCGAAATCGTTACATTTGGAATCGATGAAACATGTTTTTTGTATTTAAATAATTATTATCATTCGAAAAAGTGTTTTTTTTTATGTAATGGCCTAGATTATTATATTGTCTATCTTTAGAAAGAAAAGTTAGGTTCGCGTCACTTACACAACTTAAAAGAAAATCGTTGCAAGAAAAAAACAACACTTTCTTATTTATTTATTTTCATTACTATACTAAGGTGTATTTCGATTTTTTTTTTAAGCAAAGTACTTAATTAATATATGTAGAATATTGTGGTATTTTTAGTTTTAGCCATTTGTTGGGAATAACTTCAACAAAATGCACCAAAATACGTTACAAAACACGTTTTAGGGACTGGTGGCGCCGGAATTTGTTTGTGCAACCTAATTTGGGGGCCATTTTTTTTTTATTGGTAACAGGCCCGGTCCCGTAGTATGCGGCACTGGGGGCGGGGGGGGGGGTGTAGGCATTAGCCCCCATTTACGCCATAGGAAATATTTTTCGGCCAAACCTCTAATTTGCGCCTACATTACTACATTGAAGGCAGAAAAATAATAAAATAGTTGGAAAAACAATTTAATTGATTTAATGAGTAAATTTTTAACTTTGTTTCTTCTCTACGCTTCTTGGTTCTTCTGACAATAGTTTTGCCGTAGGAGTATATATCACTCAGAATGGTTCAGATCATTCTGGCCGTGTCGCATTGGGAGATGAATATCTCGCGAATGTGAGTATTCATATGTTTTTAAAATCTCAGACTGAAAACAAAACGCGTTCAGTTAACCTCAAAAATGGCAATCCTAACAGCTGCGTCACTGTTAGCAAAGCTTCTATAGAAACTGTTAAACTGTCGGTACCAATAGTTGTCAATATTGGAGTCACAGCCCACAGGGCTCAATATTGGTATAGGTTATATTAATGACCTTAGTATCAATATGTGTGAATTTGCTATAAAACAGTTTTCAGATGATACTAGTACAGTAATTGAAACTGAAAATATTGACAACGCCAGCAGAAAAGCTTGAAGATTGGTAGGGTAAATAAAATTACCTTAAAGTATTATTTGTACTATTCTCGTAACTCCATGAATAATAATAATTACTCTGTTGAAATTACCCATCATGTAAAATTTTTGGGTGTATTTCTTGACAATAAACTAAATTGGCACATACACTTCATAAATCAAGGACAATATACCCTATGGATCGATCGTATGTTTTATCAGTTTATTATACGCTGTTGTGGAGTCTCGCCTTTGTTATGGAGTACTTCTATGGGTCAACTTCCCACTTAAACAAAGTTTTTTTTATGGTTCAAAAACGAGCTATCCGGTTATACATATATGGTTATACATTGGTATAACCAACTTCCAAAATAGTGCAAGGAAATTGAGAATACACATCAATTCAAGAAAATGCCTTTATAATAAAAGCTAACTGAGTGATGCTCAATTCTGAAAAAAATAAAATAATAATTGAAATTAGGTTTCTTATATTCGTTTCTTATATTAGGTTTCTTATATAGGTTTTTTATATAACATTGAAAAAAATATTTACTATTTTATTATATATTTTTATGTAATGTAAATGTGTAATGCCATGTACGAGTAAAATGTAAAGATTTTGATTTTATAAACGTGAATCCATTCCTATATATTGAGTTACTCGAGGAAAATATATAAATTGAAACTAAAATTGTTTAAAATAATATTCTTATCGCTAATTAATGTAGACGAACGGTGCATTTTCATAGTGTTACGTAAATTTAATTGAAAACTTGTAAGGACTTTTTAACGACACATTTCGGAAGTTCGACTCTTAACATAGGCAACATAATATTATGTGAAATGAAAAGATTAATTGGAGTTTTATTCCCTCAAATAATGTATGCGTACTTAGCAACCTTAACTACCAGCGACCATTCATAGCAACTATCGTGAGCTCTTGTATTGTAATTCAATAGTGAATAGGATGTTGTTTCAAAGGATAAAAACTTTTTATTTCGCTACATGAAGTTCAAAACCTTACCTATCCACGTTCCTGTAGTAATAAAACATATTAGTCACCAAGGTCAAATATAACATTTGAAGGAAATTTGTACTGGTCTGTGTTCACATATCCATAAACGTGAAAAGCACGGGACAATCTTAGTCCTATAAAGCACATATGACTTATCGGACAGGGAAGTTCATATTGTATATTTTAATGTTGTAATGTATCCATATCTTAAAATTATCAACCCATACTGACTTTATTTAAATCAGACGAAAATCTACATGACAGCTGGGCGCACAGGCCTAGTATAACACGGGAGCATTCTCCCGAGTTAAGCCGAACGAGCGTGTCGCATTAGATCCATTCACTGCCTGTGAAAAATTGTGTATGGTAAAGAAGTTTTAGTTCAGTAAAATTAAAATTAGAAAATATCACATCGAGCGCTTTGGAACTGACCTGTCGGCGTGTCGGTTTGTCGAATATGGCCGGATTATATTTTGGATGCGACGCGCCGCGGGTGCCGCGGCTATGTTTGTGTATCACTAATGAATGCGGCGCGGATTATGCCCGTCATAATAATCTAAGTGCTCGTTGCCGCAGTGTCCGCCGCGCGGTTCATTACTTAGCGGTAAACTTCTCCAGTACCACCCTCACCATTGCACTGGGCTTCTAATTCATGAACAAGACTTTCTGAGTTAACAAAGGATCTCATTATTAAAAAAACTAGGTTATCTGGTCATGTTGGAAATTATATAAAATTCGATACATAGATTGAAATACGCTGGACTAAATGTAGGGTGCGGGGGGAAATTTCCGGACGTTGCCCATTCGTGCAGTGCTTTTTGGGAATAACTATAAAAAAAAATGATAAAAATTTAGTTACGATTGTGAGTCGTTGACTTATAGGGCAGGTGCCATTCAAATTGGCTCGGAGTCACATCGCGAGGACATGAGGGGAGATTGTTATGTAAGTTACTAGCACCTACTGAGAACCTTATCTATTCACGCCATGCCTTATGTGGAATTTATATCGGTAAAATTACAGCGTGGCCCTCGGACGCAGCGCCGCGCGGCGACCGCTAGGTCAAAGCAATGAGCGATAAGGCTATCAATTTTAATACAATGAAAAATTTAAAGATATGCATTCTCCGAGACGCTCGCCAAAATCTATATATAATTTGTAAACATTACCTATCAAACGAAAATTTTGAGCACAAATTCAAATATTAGATTTCCTTTTTTACTCCAATTTAGGATTTTTAGGATTTGTAGTGCTAGTTCATCAGATATTCTTTAGATTTTAAGATTCTTTTAAACAAATTATAAGTATGCAGCGAGAATATGCATATATTACCAACACTAATTTTCTTATAAATGAATTAGTTTTTTTTGTGTATTTAAACACTCTAGAACCATTTTAGACGTAATAATTTACTTCAAAATAACGAGAGTCTTTAAATGAGTTTATGGTATTTTTATGCATTTTGTGTATTTTTATTAGAGAATCACTGAAGCTAACTTTAGAAATAACAATAATATTATTTTATTAAAGATCTTTTGAGATATATACGCTACGCAATCACGCTCCTCCCGTATGGTACGGCGCGCGTATTGTAAACCGCGTACTTGGAGACGAACTTTGGGATGTAGGACGGAAGCGAAGAATTTCGCACGTGACGCGTTTAATACATGCCGTATCGATGAGAGTTTGAAGATATCATATACTGTAACGATATAAAGAATTTTTTTTAATCACTTTCAGAATATTTAATACATGTTTTATTTTATTTTTATAATGATATTTTTATTTAGCATAATGTGCCGAAATAGTATGCGCCCCCCGCTTTCTTATCTATTAAAGTATGATGTATAGAAATTTGTAACAAATCAAGCATACGAAAAAAGTAGTAGATTTTAAAGAAAAAATATAGTTACGGTTAGAATGACGTATGCGTTTACGTTCATGCGCCAACAATGTTAACATTTAGAAAAAAATGGCATATGATTCGAAAATGCTCACTTTGAAGATATTAAAATTATTTTTATTTATTCGCCGTTCCATGAGTTTTTTTTATTCAGAATGTACTAAAATAAATGTATGAATAACTCGCTCTTTATTCCGAAAAAATGGGATGTATACAATTTAGAAAAAATCAGAACAAATAAAGAGGGTAGTAAATATTACAGAAAAACCATAACGTAGGTTAAATTATCACTACATGGCCGCTTTAAATACACACTCAAAACCATAAAAAACCAAGTTAAACGATAACCAGGTTCTTAATATATAGAATGTATTTAAAATCACTACCGTCCCATCAGGCGGTTGATCTAAATCGTGAAAAATCTTGTAGATCGCGTATGATCAGTTAGTTGAAAATGTTTTTGAGAATAGCTACTAGCCAAACAGCTTATCCGAGGACCACGGCTATTAGCACTTGTTTATTCGAGCGTATTCGCGGACTCGCTAAAATAATGCTTTTGAAATAATAATTTTCTCTTCATCACTTATTTAAAAGTCTCCGAAAGAAATACAAAAATATAAAAATCTTTCGAAAATTTTAACCTACTTAAAAAAAAGGAGAAGGTTCACAATTGGTACAGTATATTTTTTATATTGGCTTGAACGATTTTGACCAATGGTAGTAAAATATAAGTTTTCCGTTGAAAATGTTTTTATATCAAATTGGTTTAGACGATTTCGATTATTATTATTGCAAATTGTACGGCTATGCTTGAAGCTTATTCCATCAAAGTTTCATTAGGTTCTTGCAGCGAAAATTCTACCAAAATATTGAATTTGGCGCAGGAAACATAAAACGCAACTGATACGGTGCGTTTCTGCACCGATTTCAACGTTTGGTGGGTGAGTTTTTTTTTTGTCAAATTACTAGCAATAAGATGTTTATTATAATATTTCATAGGTTAGGTTGTAGGTTTATTTTGAAATTGGTTTAAGAGCCATAACGCACTTGAATTGCATTTTATGCATGTTTTTGAGGTCTACTGCCAAGATAGCTTTTCATTCCAGGCATATATAAAAAATATAATTAGATTAACTCAACATTTTTCTAGAAAACCTTTAAGCTGGTTTTTTAAATAAATAATCCTATGTTTATATAAAAAAAATGAAGTTGTTAGGTTTTATTTTTTAAAATTCTCATAAACCAAACTACATATATGACGTAAGCCTAATTTATACATAAAAATGTCCGCAATAAAATTCTACAGAAAACCTTAAACTTTTTTTAATTGCCTTATATTTTTAATATAAATAAAAAAGTTCTCAAATGTTTATTCTTTGATGATGTCGACGGACGCTAGAAGTGCACGTGGCCGATACAATTTGCAAAGGCCGAATTTCAAGGTCACCTCACAATATACTGGCTCTTAATCGTTTCTAAAAGTTTTTTTTTATATGTGTAAATGTTTAAGATATTTTAGTTCGGCAGTAAAATCTAAATCAAAAGTAAACCACCATGCCGGAAACATGTTAAGCATTTTGTTTACTATGAGTATTAATTCGGAAGGAATTCACGAATCCATTCGATGGGTTTATTTTTCTGTGACCCACATACGTATAGAAATATTTTCTGTTTTGCTTTTTGTAGGGAGTAGTCCGGTGTTGGCATTTTTTCCCATCTATTCTGGGGTGGGCGGCTGCTGCAGAGGCTTTCCAATAATTTACCGACATTATTAATCGCTTAACTGATTATTATTATTATTAACGTATGACCGGTAAAATACAGATCATCCGGTCGCGCCTATAACCTATCGTACTAAGAAAAATTCAATTATCTCTAATTGAGTTTAATAATAAATAAAAAAAAAAACTCTCAGGTTTATAAAAATTACAAATTATGACACAATTTTAGTTTTTTTTGTAAAATTGAAGACACGGCTAGTTACTAAACAATACACGTAATACTTTAATTTATAATAATCTAGTGTGGTTGTGAATATACCTTTGCATGTTTCTGTTTGCGCATATATATGAGTTTCTATTAACTTTAACTGGGCAGTAATAAATAATACGTCATGTTTCCAATAGCTGTGCTGCCATAGGAATACTAGGAATTACAGGTTATTTAAAGTAGCCAAGTGCAATACGAATGCATGTAAAAATGGAATTATACCGCGAATATGTTCGTTTTATAACAACAAATTATCGGATGTTGTCATTTTTAATAATACACTACAACAGTTTAAAAATGCTGTTCATAGCTGCAGGTGATATAATTGGTATCTAGATACCCAATTGTATATAATATATATATTTTATTTTCTATTACAGTCTTGTGGATATGTAATACCTATATTTATATATATCAAATAAATAAAACGTCATTTTCATACCTACATTAAACTTAATACACTGTCATTAAAATCTCTCTTTTCATCACACACACGCACACACACGCACCCTCACCCTCGCACACAAACATACACCCTCATCCACACACATACGCATATATCACATGCTCCTCATACGAATGTATACCTGTGTGTTTGTATTTTAATAATTTGATTGCATCAATTTAGTTTGAAGTCTTCATACCTACTGTATAATAGTGTGTTTGTGAATATGTAGGATACCCATAATCGGTTTTGTTATCTGCTTAATTCTTAATTGTTAATATTATTGTTATTACTGCGTGTTTTCTCATAAGAAAATAAATAAATATTTTTAAAATTTGAATACATTTGGGCTTTTTATCGATCTGTCGATGTTTTAGTTATTAGTACTAAAAAGTTAACTTTTATATTATATGTATAACTATATCATCCGACTAGCCTCCGATGTAATCAAAATGGTTATGGTTGACAGACGGACGGGTTAGTAGATTCATTCGCTTCATTTTCCATATCTTACACGCAAGTACGTCGCAGTAACGACGTCCAATTAAAAAGTCTCATCCATCCAGAACTACCTATGTGCTATAAAGCGTGCGAAATCCGGTGACTACACGAGAGCCAAATTGTAAACCTTTGCTGCCCAACGATTGAGTCACAATAGTCGAGCAATCACTTAATTAAATTTCTTTCTGTGATTTTTCAATTTCGCCAACGGTTTGTTAGCCCGCCTAACGAAGCACAACCCGTCATAACTCAGAAATGAACAATCCAACGCGGCTCTCCGAAAACCTCCATCGCCAAATACCTAGAAGGTTATTTGCTTTCGCTAGATGAAAGTCTCTAACAAGCTTTATTTAAAATTGTAAATGATTATACTAGGGTAGTTTATAATTCAATATTTTTAAAAATATATTTACGAATCATTTGAGATAATCAAATCAGTGAATCGGGATTTTATAGATATTTTTAACCGGCTGCAAAAAAAAGAGGATATTTTTTCTTTTGGGTTTGGACCAAAATGGTCAAAAACAGGAACACTCATGGTAAAAATTCGTTGGCTACCTGTGTGCCTTTCTGTGATAGACCTGTATCTTCCTAACGGTTAGTCATACAAAATTGTGATTTTTCTATACTGATTAAAACATGAATGGCTATTACACCAGTATCTATCGTTTAATATCAACTACTTCTCTACATTGTTTCGTAGAAGTTAATTATTTAACCAGAATCTGACGTCCTACAGCTAGGTCATTTCCCCCAGACTACTCGTGCCTGTCTGTGGCTTCGGCTTGTGATGGGTTGAATAAATTTAAATAAAAAGAACAGGTACAATGGTATGATGACATTCTTTGAATTCATTATAAATTTTAACACCATTTCGTTTTGTTTTGTAAATTTTGAAGCGCGGCGAATAATGAAGGCTATTTCTAATATAAAACATTAATACCATCGTAACATTAGACTATAATATATATATATTTTTTTAAATCTATTCAAACCAGATCGTTCTTACGAAATTAAGCATTTAGTACTTAACATATTAATTTATTTTTAGCTTTGTTTAGTAAAAAAATGAGACAATCGCTCTATGCTTACAGTTTTTTTCGTAATTTATCTGTTTGTGTAATACAGAGATTTTAGCTAAAATAGAGCTGCGAAAAGTGTTGAATTTTAGAAATGGCATAGAATTGTTCTATAATATACTTTTTACAAAGTAATGGATTATTTAAAAAAAATAATACAAAACAAAATCGGAGTAGGCCGTTAAAGTTGCCGGTTTTTGGTTGCGAAGGGAATACTAACTCTCAATTTCCAACCCATAAATCTAAAATTTCAGAATTTGCTTTTTTGTATGTGTATACTCAAAAAATACTTAAAAACCATATAAATCATGTCAAAGTATAGTCAGGGTCTCAAGCTATGTGACGTCAAATTGGCACAATTCCAGGTCACAAAAATATGTGGAATGAAAATATGGTACGTACAATACCTACAATGATTATATTTCTTTATTATTTTTTATAATTTACTTTATTTTTAATACTTTTTCATTTTTATATAAATATTTAATATCATTTATTTTTTTAGGTGGTTTAGTTCATACCTTAATAGATAATTTGTAAAGCTAATATCCTACCCGATTGTTAAGGGTATTTCAAAAATATATGAGCGATATGCTGACTTCATATTTAATATATTCATATTCATAGCCTTTCATATTGTCTATTAGGCCAATAGGATTAAAAATCTGCTTTCTATTACACCTTTGTAACATCAGCATGAATTATTTATAAGGTAGTGCAGAGCCCATAGCAATTATCATCAATGGACCCGCGGAGCGACTCATTCCGAGTGCTGCAGGCACGAGTTGTTGCACGTCGAAGGCACCTACCAAGCTGCCTGCAGGGCCTAGCTTAAATCCGGGGCGATTCTCGGAGTTAACAGCTAGTATTTTAATAAATAAAAGCCATTGCTGAAAGCACAGAAACTGAATTGAAACTAAATCAAAACCAATAATTATTACGCTAAAAAACCTTAGTATGGGCATCGCATATACCCACTTCTTCGTAAGATAAAAAAAATGTATTATTATTATTATTAATAATTAGATGCAGCGAGGTCCATCAACTAAGCAAAGGTTGTTAGTTAGTGATCGGGTGGGCGATACCCGATCACTTTATTAATACGCAACACTGTTCAAAACGTTTGATCATAAACGCGAAGCTAGCAATTGAGTAATATAAATTGGCTGGTTGACCATAAATTATTTTTATAATGCACTAGTACAGCATCAATTGCTTTTCTAGTGAAAATTCGTTGTTTTATTTGATTTATATAAGTAAATGGGGGTTCCGCTACGGTGTCGTTTTTCTAACGCATTGTATGCCGCCTCTGGATCATTGCAATGCTCATTCAAGGGTTAGTATAGTTTTAGGTAAATATTGTACTGAATGTTGAGGTTTCAATCGAGGGTTCCGACCTCACACCTCCCTCCCTCGCCCCCCTACCGTCCTCCATTTTTTGAGGTGGACACAGTGATGGGAATCGTAATTGCAAAAAATAAAAATTAGAATGTGTAAGATGTATCAACTTTCAATTGGTAAGCAGAAATTGATTCTTTGATCAGAATTATACTGATTCAATGTCATATTGATAGTAGATTATTTTTACGCTCTAAATATAGCACACTAGAATAAGTTTTGGTACTAACAGCTTTCTTTGGTAGTAAGTTTTGGTAATAACTCATAAGCCATTAGAAAATTAATAATTAAGGGAAAACGCCTCATCAAATTATAATCTATTAGGAATTGGCTCATAGAAATCACTAGATTTTATTTACAACATTTATAACTAGGCTAGACTTTATTTTTGTATATTTTTATGTACAGAAACCCCCTTTTTAGGGGGTTGATCTATACCGACCATTAAACTGGTCTCGTGAATGAAAATTTTTCATTTCGAAAACAAATTGTTCATACAATTCATACGTTTAAAGATCGCACTAAAGCGACTTCCGCGACGCGTAGCGCTCAACTGAACTTGAGGTGATCAGGTTAGTTTCGTTAGGTTTCCGATATAGAATATAGGTTGGTATGCACTCGCGCGACAGATTTCCAAACTTTGGTTAGCGTCTGTTTATGTTTTAAATTAGATTTTTCGTAATTAGGAAACATTTTTCTAATTAATGCATGACTGTTGATATAAATCAACCTCCAGTAGTGATTTTAAACACATCCTGTATAAGATAAATATGCAATAATATTAAGGTACGCGGTTCGTTGTGTATTTGCATGAGATAAGGTCCAAAATTATTAAAAAGTTATTTTATTCGTCAAAGCTGTTATACTATCCTATCTATTCTTAGTTTATTAGGATCTGTTTTGTGTTTTGATTTATGCGTCATTGTGTCCGAAGGAACGTCATTTTCACATAATATTTATAGATCTTATTATCAAAAGGTCGTAAGTCTATGTATTCAAAGGGGTTATTTTAAAGCGTCTTTTCAATATTGATTTAATAACAGTAAGATGTCAAACTGAATTGATTCCGACGAAATAATAAAGCTAGTAAAATAAAATTATATATATGATACTGGCATGCTTATATTATGGTCTAGTTTTCTTATCAATAATTGGTGAATGTGACTAAAACACCTATGATAGTTAAATGATTATTTAAAAAAATAATTGCTGTGACCTAAGTCTTAAAACTATTTTAAGCTTTGCTAAAGAACATATACGAATATGTATTAATTTATTTAAGATATTTACCAGGTAAGTGCTGGTAGTTAAATGCCTCCAATAACTCGACGACCATAACCGCTAATTTGGGCAAAATATTATTATCGTCTGAAATTAAAAATCTATCCACAGAGTATTATAACGTTTATGGCCACATAAATAGCTAAAGAATTACTGAAAATATATCTTGTTATAATTTCAAACATGATTTATATTGAAGTCATAAAAAAGCATCACGAGAAAAAAAATGTAAATCTTACGCGGTAATAATATTAAATCGTTCTTGTCATAAGTTCGTCCCTCGCTGACCGGTCTCGGTCCAGCGCGACGAGCGACCACAAGAGTACAGGGATTTACACCAACGCTTTAATAAAATTATTAAAGGTGACGAGTTATTTTCGTATTTTTTAAAAATAATATCTTACTCGTTATAGGGAACATAAAAAAACACCCCCTTAAGCCTTTGGAATAGTCTTAGGGCAATCTGTATATCTATAAAGATTGGAAATAAGTAATAGATCAGCTTTTACAGATATATCATATCCTTATTTCCGAGATAATGAAACCGCACGCAGTACGAATCTTTCAGCTCATATGATGTGACGTGGCTCGACCGCACGGCCTATTTATTATAAATTAAATTATATTAAATATTTTGGCTACAACGTTTATTTTTTCTCAACGGACAAGTGTAATTATTGATTAATATTATTTTATATTATTATCGATATTTTAAATTTACCGATTACTCGTAGACGAGCCCCAATATCCTTTACAGATGACAGACATTCTTGCAGACTTGCCTACCTAAAAATGGAAAAACGTGCAACGCCATCAACAATATTCAGATAGAATCACTTCGGTGGCGACGTGCAATGTGAAAGGCCAGCGTGGGTGAGGGGTGGTGGGGGGGGGGGAGGGGGTGAGGAGGGGGGAATATTTCTCATGTCGATTGGTACCTATTTATTTTGAAATTGATTTCCAACGACAAATTAATTAGATCGTTAGCTTTCACTACACATCTTTATTTAGTAAAATGTATGATAATTTACTGAATTTCATTTTAAAAAAAAACACATGCATACGAGTACCATTATACACAGGCTGCTCCAAACCATTCCCGAAGACAGAAGGGGGTGTTTATGTTCCCGATTATGCGTAAGAAGTAATAAAAATAATTTGTACCCAAATTTATTATTTTATTAAAGTGCTCGTGTAAATTCCTTTATGCTCGCAGACGCTCGGCGAAGGCCGTCAATATTTCGGCGCGGCGCGGCCTTGCGAGCGAACGAACTTGTGACAAGAGCCATTTCATATTATCGCATAAAGTTTACTAATTTTTTACTCGAAAACCATGATGAATTTTGTGTACGAGATCACGTAAAAAGCTACTTTAAAACCTCTGTCAACTGTTTATCTAAAATTTTAGTTTGTGTTAGTGCGGAGTATTACTGTGTTTTGACTTGCTCAGGTCACAGCTGGAGTGTTTTTATCATCGTTGCGGTCGAATTCGGTGAGATATGAGTTGTTAAAAATATTGCCAATTTTGACAGGTACATTCATTGTTTACAACCCGTTTCAGTCGCCATACAAGTGAGGCCTGATTACGTCATAATCAAATAAACGGTCTTGCCGCGTGTACGGCCATTCTGGTCTAGAGCGGGCTATTTGAAATACCAGACAATAACCATATAATACTGAAATACTTATTTTTACATAAATTACAAGCCATGGCTCAATTACGCTCTGCTAAGCTTTTACAATCTAAACAACCTTCTAAATCCGATTCATATTTAAGCATTATAAGTAATGATCTCCATGTCGCCCGTGACACATTATCTCTGCAGGAATTGTCCAAAGTCGAAGGATTTCTAAGTCTAAAGATACTAAATTTAGAACTACACAAAAAAGTTAAAGACTTGTTATCTGATAACAGATCATTAATGGTCGACATTCGTGAGGGTGAACAGGTTTGTTTAAAGTTAAACCAGGCAATTATTTCATTGAAACAAGAAATGGCTAATTTAGACGAAGTGAATATTCATTTGAAGAAGCAATATGAGAATGCCGTTAATATTAATATTACTTAATAAAGGGATAGGGATGTAAAAGAGTGCTCTGATGCCATGGCACAAACTAATGCCTAAAACCTTAAAGCTAAGATCATTAAGTAAGAAAGCTTAACAATGAAACCACTGATCTTGATGTAACAACTACGTTCTGTGTATTACTTTCAACCATGGAGGACAACATTTAAAAAAAAAATAAAATAAAAACAATATTCTGTATCGCCTAGAATCGTCGGAAAAAATACTAATGGGCATGGTTTTAACGCCTCAAAACCTTAAAAAAGATTCTCAAACAGCCGTCACCTGTGAGGTCGCCTCGAATACCCAGAGCCAGCCAGCATCACTCAGTTCCACAAATAACCAAGAGCATTGTGTTACCCCGGTTATGCAGAATCTATACAACCACGTTCCGTCTAATGTAAGACAGCGCACAAAGACTAAGCTTACCCGGAAAGTAAGCAGGGTCTCAAAATCAAAAAAAGCATGGAAATAGGTCAACCAAATGTTGAAGAAAAAGTACCCAAAAAGTTTTGTCTAAAACCTAACGTCCCCTGTCAAGGTACGACTACGGTGCAGGCTGCTACCATGGGCCAAGTCAACCAGTTCGTCTTTAAAGCACTTCCCCCACCGTTATCTATATACTTAGGCCGAATTGATAGTGCCACGGAGACAATAGTTATTGAACACCATGAAAAGCAGTTGGTAGATGGTAGCACTATTGAGGTTAGGAAACTTAATTCTAGAAGCCAGGCTCCTATAACGTCAAGTTTTAAAATTCTCTTGACCTATTTCTGAATCCCGATAATTGGGCAACTGGTTCAGTCATCTCTACCTGGGTTAATCGTAGTAGCAACCAGTGGTTTCGTGCCTCAAGTTAAAAGTTCATCCTCTACAACCCTCTTCCAATTCATTTTCAAATATAAATATTATGCAACTAAAGTACGTAGCATACGTAACAATTCTTTTTGCAATTTGGCAGGTCATTGAAAACCCAACCCGACTATACTATTTCTGAACAGGTGATACCGAATAAGTCACTCGTGAAGTATCTTTGAGTTCACATATCCAATACTCTACATCGGGGTGCTCATTAGCGAAGTAATAGAAAAATCCAGTCGCTCACTGCGTTTCGTAATGCGAAACTTACGTTCTGCTGGGCCAAGTGCTAAGGCACTTGCGTATAAATCACTGGTTCGTCCATCCTTAGAGTTCTGGTCCGTTCATCCGTTTAAGACCCTCATATTTCCTATCTAAATTCTGACCTTAAAGCAATTCAGCGGTTAGCAATCAGACATGTGATTAGGTGCATCTAGAGATTTGAAAGTCCGACGAAATGTTTATCTGACTTTAAATGAAAGCCTTTAAGTTTAAGTCGTAAAAAATGTCGTCTTATTAACTTATTTAAGGCTTACTTGAAGCTCCCAGCATGGTCCTCCATTAGTGAGAAACTTCAGAAACTCTTCTATATTGGACGAAAGGACCATTCTCACAAAAAAGGGAATTTTTTAGGAGAAAGAATGTCGGATTTCATTCTTTTCTTCCGTGTACTATGAGAAAATGGAAAAGTCTCAACTGCAGCGTCTTCAAACCATTCCCTAAGACCCCTTCCCAGCAAAGAAAAATGATAAAAAAAAATGGCTTTAAAATAACTTCGTTGCACCACCTGCCAATCAGCTATATTACCGAAAGAATAAGTACCTCCAAAGTATATGTAATTTTAAATATTTAAATAAATAAAACAAATCATGTTTGAAGTCGCAGGGCTTTAAGCTGTTTTTTTTATCATACTATTAATATTTCTACTACTAAGTGCTACTCCATAATATTTTAATGATCATTTGCTTACTCTATAAGTTTATGTTAGTTTTAAGCAATACCGGTTTTAAGACCATAATAATAACATACTACATATATCCCTACAACGTTATGTTTACCAGCATCAATGTTTCAGACGTTTTCAATATCCGGTCGTTCTTGACACTGGCTCCAGATTGAAGTTTATATATTTTTATAGTTAGTTACCATACAAGCACTTTGATTTAAGTTTAGCATTTACGATATTTGCATCTCCTTACATCTTACATCTTCTTGATTCGAAGATTAATACCTTTTTGAACCAAATTTCGTATTTAAACTTTTGAATAATGGTTATAAATAAATTGAATTAGGATACTTAAGAAGCATTTTTTTGTAGGACGAACTGAGATTTCTTAACCAAAAAGTTAAAATAGTTAGTTAGCAGCCAACTTTAAAACGTTGAATCAAGAAAATTAATAAGTAATACTTTTTTATTCGCTTCACCCAAATTCCAGTGAGGCAGACTAGTTAGCATCTAGCAAGGTATAAAAGCTTCAAAAGAAAGATGGACACTCAATCTCGATGAGACCCCACAATTACACTAAGTAAGACTGGGAGATAAAATAAAGACATTAATATTACTACCTGCTTTCGGCTGATGGGAAGGAGGGAGGGCTCTTTCAACATCTGGAATATACGTAGCTCGCTTGCTTGATGGTTTTTTACTCAGCAATACGGATTTTAAAGACCGCACGATATATTTTTAGCTTTATATGCGTTTTTAATTAAATTAAAAATCAGAATTGATCACCAAATACCTCAACCAGAATTTACCAGTTTTAAGTAAGTTAGAATAATTTTTATTTGATATTTAATAAATGTTTTTATAAAAATACATTAGAATGGTAGAATAAGAGATTTATGGTAAAAACAACTAGCAAATTTAAATTAATGCTATAGAAGTTTTGGTTAGTTACATATTTCTAAAATATTTTACTTTTGTTAAATATATTTATACCAAGTTACTTCTTTCATAGTTTGACTCATATAAACTTATTATAGGAATTAAAATTGGTACTGAATTGGCGTTACAATGACCAGAATAAATTTATTAATTTGAAAAAAAAAAAACAGATATATGAATATAACGGTAAATATTACAGGTTGTTACTACATTTTCGTCTGCGTGCTAGCTAATAAAGAACCTTTATGAAATTAATTTGCTCAAGGTATACCGCGAGCGTTTATCTTTTCAGGCGATTTACGCCTGAAAAGATAAATGACAATCATTGACAATATTGAAAAATGTTGAACCATTTTTTAATATTTTGATAAAGTGCTGGATAACATAATATTTATAAAGGTTCTAAAGAGATCCTGTACTTGAGAGCGCAGGATGTTGCTTAAACCTAGCGCTGAGTTTTATAAAAAGCATTAGAAAAAATAAGGTCGAACCATGTAAAAGATCTCGTTGTAAAACATTCAAAATTATTGTAAGCGAAGATAAATTTTAGAGGGCGTAACAATAAACTTATAAAATTAGCACAAACATAACGTGCACCACCAGAAACGTTGTGTACCAGCTTCTATGTAAGTTTTGTGATGCGTTTTATGTTGGTGAAACTACGACGCCATTAAACATTAGAATTAATAATCATAGATTATCATGTAACAAATTACTTTCCGCTTTACCCGTTCCAATTCACGCGAGAACTCACGGCAGGGATTTCGATGCTTGCTTTAATGTAAAAGGTTTTGCCCGCGGATGCCCGCGAAATTGATTTGAAGAAAGACATGGGAACATTCTTATAAATGGGTTTTAGGTGCTTGTAGATCTGTGGATTTTAATAAGCAGAATTAAATTAATGTAACTACATTTAACGCATGATGCTTGATATATTCTTTAAAAATTAGTTTAATTTCATAATACTGCTTAATTTATCTAGCAAAAGTGCAATTATATACGAGTAATAATAATTGTAGTGGCTGGATATATTTATCTTTCATTTGAAAATTCGATTCCTGACTTTATGAAGTTTGTATTTTAAACGTCATTTGATATATATTTTGTGACGACGCTGCAAAGCGAAAGTTCAAAAAATATTTTATCATCTAATTTATATATATTAAATAATGGATATGTAAATAAGATGAAGGATTATAATTGAATGAGATTTATTTATGAGGGACGTTAGTGAAAATGTATGAAGTTAATGAAAATTTAAATAATGGAAATATAAAAAAATAAATAAAAATTAAAACAGATGAGTGGTGTGCGTATTATTTAGATAATTATATAAATGAATTGTAAACGTATTTGACCTATTTATCCTAGAAATTATATTTATTTATTAGGTAGCATATTAAAATATATAGCATACTTATAGCTATATAAAATAATATATTAATTAAAATATTACTTCCACAATTTATAATATTTGATGGTTGTTTTTAAATACCGGCAAATAATAAATAAATTAAATATCATTTAACCTAATTACTTGAAATTTTTGTATAATCTGGTATCAAACTAAAAAGTTATTATGCAAAAATAATATTCAAAATAAAATGTTGGAACGTTCTTGAGTTATTTTTCCAAGTACAATAATAACTTAAAATTCCTTTGGGTTTACTGTGACATATTCATAGCGAGAATGTCGTATTTGTCTCGCTGGAATGTGTATTGCTACGAGTATAATGCAAACATCTCTAATTTAGTGCATACAGTTGGCTGCTAAACTGAATGTCCAATAAAGTGAATATGATACACGAGCTGGGATATGTAACTATGGCCTTGCAATCTTCATCCTCGCTATTTTACTATTAGGTTCTTTGGAACGATAAGTGCACTAACTTTAGAAACATTAACGTAATTTATGTAGGTTCAGAAGAAAAAAAAACCCTGTGCAAATTTACATAAATATATTTATGTATTTCCGCTCTTATGTTTTACAAACAAATGCCGGAAATGTTGTATGTAGGTTTCTAGATATGATTATGAACAAGATTAAAATATATTCAGATTTCATAAATTCAGTAAATGTACGGCACGTAATAAAAATATTAGCAACTAAATATTAGTTACAATGGATTGATGCAGTTTTAACTTCTATACATCCATGTATAAGAAGCTACTATCCCCGTCCTTTGGCCGTCTGTCCTTCCGTTGCAACTTTCAACTCGAAAAGGTACAAATGCGAAAGAGATGTTTTTTTTTTGAAAATTGATGCTCTTGAAAAACAACCATAGCCTAAACGGCTATGTCGTCGATCACGTCGAAAGCTAGTCGGTTAATATAGGTATTTAACTTTAATAGAAACTGTCCATGTAGTGTTTGCACTTCGATGTAACTAGGAACTGGATATAATTAAACAATATATTATCTAGCAATTACGATAAAGTGCATATAGAGCCATCGTCTCTCAGGCACAGCCCGCGGTTGCCTCTCCATCGCGCCGCCCGTACTTCATTTATTGATATAATATTTATGCAGTAGGTATATCTCATACACTACAGTCCACACAATACTTGTAATGACATGAAGATAATATAAATTGAAGTACCAATTATACATTTCTAAACTAGGGCAGCCAAATTCACTAATATAGATATTTAGAGATAAAAAAAATAATATGAATAATATATTAAACGAATTTCTATAAGATAAAATAAATAAAAAATTATAAATAATGAATTTAAATTTAAGCCAAAATACAAAAACAAAGAATATGAAATACAACAATTTAAGCGTTGATTATTTATATATGTAGAAACAAAAAAAAACTAATTTATTAGAGAACTAAGCTAGGAATTTTATCCGTGGTAATTTTAAGGAACTGTTTTATTCGATCCCAGCATAGACTTCTCTGGGGACTGCTAACCCAGACGCCAGTTTCTAAATGCTGGTTTCCACTGGTGCACTACTCACTCAGTCCAGACTACGGAGGCGCGCAGTTCAGAAGAACGGGTTCTTTAAGGGAAAGAGTCCGCTGATATTCTGACCATAACGCGTTCTCTTATTTAATTTCAAGCTACCGGTCTGCGGTTGAGTTGCTCTACTCAAAAACCAAAACAGTAAGAAAAGTGACAGCACAAGGATAATATATCAGAGTTTCCAGTACCAAAACTAATGTGTGTGTGATGTCTTACTACTGTTTACTAATGCGGTAATGTAATATTGTTGTTTAGTGCCAATTTTGAAGTGAGAAATGTTTTTGAGTAATGAATTTACACTTTGAATAATATAAAATGAAGTTAATGCTTATGTAAGGACGGAATAGGTAGTATTAAATAAATCACAAATTTAATAAATAAGTGGTGGGGATGTAGTTTCATTACTAGCCACGCGTCATAATTCACAAAAAATAATTAAAATGGTGTTAAAATTTATGATGAATTGAAAAAATGACATGTAGGTAGCCTAGCTGCAAGACGTCAAGTTTTGGTTAAATAATGTACTAGTCAGTACTACCATGTACCATGTACCATGTATAGAAGCAGTTGATATTATATGATAGCTACAGGCCGTGTTATAGCCATTATTGTTTATTAAATATTGGTATTTATTAAAAAACAAGCTAACCCGACGAAATTCGTACCGCCCCAGAATCAATAAATGTTGTGTTAACTCATCACCTGATATTTTGTCAGTGTTCACTTGCATTCAACTCAAAAACTACGAGTATGACGTTATATTAACGGAACCCTGTAGGGGTGCCGCCGGCGTTGATCGCTAACCACGTGGCCGCGTTCACTAATTCTGCTGTTTAACAAACGTATAGTTTCACCAACGCTTTTCCATTTGCTTATACCAAGGAATATTGTGAGGTTTTTTTCGATATTTTGTAAACTAAACATCTAAACGATAGCGCAATGTTTACATTTTTTTATTCACCTATTATTTTATTCCTAAGTCCTAACAATTTTGTATTTACAGCGATTCTTTGAATTTGTCGGAGCGAAGCTCCAATAACGAAGTGTTTGTAATGTCAGATATTAATGGCCTCACCTCAAAAGTTTTAAATTTAAGCGATTTTAAAATTCGAACTAACAAAAATGTTATATATTTTAATTATTTCGAATTTTATAATCCCTTAAATTTAAATATTTTTCATATAGATTCGATTAAATGAGGAGCGTCTTAGAGTATGGCTCACAAATATGGTCACCTTAATATAGAATTCATATTAGTCGCATCGAAAATGTTCAAAAACTATTATTAAAAAATCTAAATTTCCGAACATTTTCAAGTTTTTCGACATACGCTGAGGAAATTTCTCATTTTAAGATGACCACGCTTGAATTGAGGCGTACTCTTGCAGACATGGCTTTTCTATATAATGTGATTAACCAGAAATTCGATAGCTCATACTTGATTGGCAGCATCCCCTTTAGGGTTCCGTATAGAAACACCGGAAGCACCCAATTATTTCACGTCGCCCGGCGTAATACTAACCATCCAAAAGAATAACAGGTTATTTATGCATTCGTAAGGTAAGTCATGATAATATTTAGTGTAAAATGTATAAATAAATATTATATTCATTATAAATATTAAATATTCGTAAATATATATTATCATTTTTAAATTATTTTTTATATCGCTAATAATAAGTAGGTTTATATACACACGTTAAACACAGACACATACACACACACAAACATGTCCATGCCACAAATGGCACCACGCACTGTAGAGGTACTTCGCGTTACATTAAAATTCACGCACAGTTAACATTAATCCGATGTAGAAAAACAAGCCCCTAATGCATATCCCATATAAAGCCTGCATATGTGCATATGCACATATGCAGGCTTGATGCAATAAGTCTTACAATGAAGTGCAAAATTGATTTAGTTATTCCTCTCCCATGTTGATGTAACTTATATTAGTTTATAAGACAATAACTAATTTGATGCACGATTTGCAATATTTGTCATTGTTTTTCCGTGTATTGTCGTTTGTATATATAGGTTGGTGTGAATTTCCACAATAATTTATGCATATAATATTTAATGATGAATAATATGTACATATATTGTCAGAATATTGTAGCATAAATAACAAACAATTAATATAAGTATATAGATTTTTTACGCTGTAGTTACCGACTTTAATAACTCCAGGAAATTATAGTCATATTTATTACACGAAGCAGATTTGTATCCTGTAGTTCTTATTTAACATTTTTTGATCATATCTATGTCGATACCCTTGTGTAAATTTCATTGGTTCCCTAATGTATATAATTAAATTCATTTATTTTATAAATAGCATGTATGTAAACGAAAGTATATAAATGATCTGCTATTTGAAATTTGGATCAGTTATATATCAGAATAATCAGCTAAAAAACTATTTGTGCAGCATATTATTTATTGCATTGCTATTTTATAATACAAGCAATATAAATTATTTTGTCGGCATAATTTACTTTTAAGCTCGAATAGATTTAAGCCAGGCCTGCGGCTTTAAATCTATTCGAGCAGCAGAATTATTAAATGATCAGCAACTATTTCGTTTCACCTACGGCCATTTTTAAATATCAAATTATTTGACATTACCATGCAGCTAAGGGCTATAAATCACTCTACTCTATTAAAGTGCCCAAGTTTCGTAGTTGAGAATTTATCTCAGCGATCGATCTAACTAAACGATGATTCGTTCAAAGATCAATATTTTAGTAGGTAGATGGGTGGTTTCACTGCCAATCAATACAGAGAAGTGGAAATCCTGGAAAATCGACTGCCCGATATCTTGAGGCTTACAATTCTTCCGGTTAAAGCTACAAATATACCAATAAGGGAAAAAAAGAGAGTACTGATCAATTTGTACAGTAATTTTTATTTTATAGTAATTTTTATCAAAGTGTAATTAAAATGCTCATCACATAATTATTTAGAAGTATTATGTGAATTTTTACTGCGAATATTATTTTGTAAAGATGCTCGTAAAGACTTGAATGCAAACCATATTCGTTTTACTTACCGCTCAAATACTTAAATGTATTTTAATGCTGAACAAAACTCTCATATTTTGTTGATTGCTAAACCATAGCCGTAAATAAATGAGATATGAATTAATTTCTTTGGCGTTTTTTTTTTTTGAGACGGTAGAAAGCCATGCTCATGGCCTAATCGAAGGACCCACAAAGCAACGACGAACCTACATATGATAGAACAGGGGTGCTCAAACTTGAACTGCTGGCGATCTACCTCAATATTTTTAGACTACTTACGATCGACTCTGAGAGACTGCAAGTGTGTGTGATGCAGGGTTGTCGTACATACACGATACACCCTACCTACCTAGGTAGGGCGTACCGTAGCATATATAGATATTAGCTTTCTGCACAATATAGGTACATTATTTTAGTCAAGGTTTGGGTTAGGTTTAGTTAGGTTCTTCTCTACAATATCAATGAAAAAACTCATAGTTATTCAAAATTGCGAGTTTATTGGTTGTTACAAAACAAAAGAGTTACATATACCAGTTGATAAAGCCACCTTTTGCCGCAAGCAGTATTATTTTATTACGAAATACATTTTTGTAGTTTAGTTACCTACCTACTTATTAAAAAATTTTTTCTTCTCGAGATCTACTCAAAAAGCACTCGCGATCGACCAGTCGATCGCGATCGACCGTTTGAGCACCCCTGTGATAGAATATTACTTCCGACCTTCGAGACGACGTCTTGGATAACCAACACAACCACAATATGGCATCATGCACAAATCGCATAATGAAACAGTGTTTATACAAAAGTCCAAAACAAAAGCAAGATAAGTAAGATAAGTAAGTGGAAGTAATATATCTAATGTAAACAATATTTTATCCCAATCGCATATATTTAATAGCATTATGCCTTTTATTTCTATTCTATGCTTAAGAAACGAAATAAAATGAACACTTAGCTATTCATGTTTTATTTTATCCTACGAGAAAGTACGAACTTATTGAAAAACAAAATTCGCTTTCCTTTGACATGCCATGTAAATAATAAAGAAAATACATCAAAGATGTCTGAAGTTCAGCTTGGCACATTGTTTCTAGCGAAGTGCCTATTGTAAAGAGAGAAAATGGAATGTAGGGGTAGGTACCTACTCGTTTAATATTCCAATGTTCTTTCATAAAATTCTTTGTAAACGTTGTGTTAAAATTAAAAACAGCATTAAATTAATTCTTTACTCACTGTGTAAAATCTAAAAGCGTTAGTTTTTTTACAACATGAAAGATCTTTATTTGTTTTTTTTTTACTTTATTATTCAAAAATAAGACATAACACATTAAATGGGTTCTGGGAGAAACTCAAATTAAATGGTTTTCGCTGCCAGAAACTCAAATTCATGGCAAGTCTTACAAACTTTGCGTACTAAATTTAAATATATTTTTTTTTCAAAAAAATATTTAAAACAAAAAAAATAAATAACTAACATTACAAAATTACATTACACAAGAAGAAACACAATCACTATTTAAGAAATTCCTTGTATGTAGATTACTATAAAATAACATTATTGACATTTAATCAATTAGTCACAGCGTGTACGAATTATAGGTAATCTTTGCGAGAAATTTTATATCGCTTATTGATTTTGGTTACCTCTTTCAAGTGCTTTGGCATTTTGTTAAATAGGCGTGCTATAATAATTTTTAATGATCTTTCGCCATATGAATTATTGTATTTTTGTATTAAGTACCAAAGTCTTGTTTTGTTTTAGTCGAGTTATATATCGGTTTTGAAATAACTGTTGATTCAATTTGTCGTTTTTTATGTGATCTTTAATATGTAGTTTGATAATTAAACATTTGAAAGACGTTTGGGACCTTACAGTACTGAAATAAACCATTGTCATTATTTTTAAATCTAACTTTTATATATTTTGGCAGAATTACCTTAAGTCGATTAATGTTGTAAATTTTTTATCTTTTCAAGATAGGACTTGAATGACCTACCATACGGGCTGAAAGCATAAGCCACAACCGGATCAACAAGTGATTTATATATCAAAATTAGAGTGTCATATTTAAAATGTTTTTTTAGATGATAAATATTTTCTAACAATATTTTTTATTTTTCGCATATTATATGTACATGTGTTTTCCAATTGAAATAATTTTTGAGTTGCTACAATTATGACCTTACCTGATATAAATAAGGACGTATCATCTGCGTACTGATAACTCTCAGAATGGTTTATGACCCTCGGAAGGTCGTTACAATATGTGATAAACATGGTCGGAGAAAAATTTCATATCACTAATCGTGTTTTTAATCTTTGCGGTCATTTTTCTATCGCATAAATAGTTAGAAAACCATTTATTAAGTTTGCCTCTGATACCAGCGTTTTCAAGCGACTAAATTATTTCGTCATAAGAAAGAGTATCGAATGCTTTTTGAAAATCAACTAGGATATAAATCAACATAACGTTTATCGTTTAAATCGCAATTAATTTATCAGCCACTTCCGATAGTAACTTTGTAGTACTTTTATTTTGTAAAAATCCAAATTGATATTCATTTATTACGTCATATTTCACAATATATTTATTAATGGTTTCGCTAACGTACCGCCCAATAGTTTTCTCAACACAAGATAAAATTGATATTGGGCGATAATTACAAAATAGGTTATGTTCTTTATTTTTATAAATTGGTCTCACGACAGCCATTTTTAATGCACTCGGGAATGTTCCAGTCGAAATCGATAAATTAATCAGATACACTATATATACTAGAAATAAATACACTAAACTTGTCTTTACAGCCGACCACATCGATTGGCCTTACCCGATCGAATCCTACCGCTTTGTTAATATCGAGTGAATCGATTATTTTTAGAACGGCTTCCTTAGTCGCCTTCGGTAGGAACATCCTCTGCGTAGCGCCGACCAGACTGATTAGGGAAGGTAGCTTGCGACCGCGACTGTAGAGGGCTTACCTGAAGCGGGGGGTGGCGGGGGAACATTTATAGATAATAGTTTTTGTTGACAAACATGCGTGCGGGCGATATCATCAACGAAAATATTTGCGAATCCGTTTGCATTTTCCTTTTCATTCACTGAGTTTCCCATGTGTTTTATGATATTATCATCTACATTTCTAAAACTCCGTCCTAAAATATTATTTATACATTGCCATATTTTTTTTATGTCACCTTCTGCGGATTTTAGTTTGTTAAGACAATATTCTCGTTTGGCGTATCTAATTTCTAAATTTGCTTTATTGCGGGCATTTCGGTAATTATTTTTGTGCTGAATATTGTTAGGAGCGTGTTTCCAAGTTTTAAATAATTTATCGCTAATTTTAACTAATTTGTATATGTAATTTGTCATCCAGGCTTTGCGAAGGCCTGCTCAAAATAAATCTACTAATAATAATAAAGGCCTTACTGTAAATTTTATATTCAGAGTCTTAAAATAACATCTTGTGCGACAACGTTTTTATTCCTTCAATTATTTAGTGGTTCGATTCGTTTATAAAAACGAAAAAAAAAAATAAATAACAAAAAAATATGAATGTTCTTTAAAAATTTATTTTACCCATAACCACACCCTAATATAACTATAATGAAGGAGAAACGCCTGCTTAAAATATGCCATTAAATTTGAAGAATAATATACATACAAAAACATAAAATACCCAGATGAAATAAACGCTGCTCTACTTTGACTTGCGTAAAGGCTAGATTAAAATTACGATAGGTATAGAATGGAAAACTCAAAAAAAGGTGGTTGAATATTAGTTTGGTTATAACGATACAAAAAAATGTTTACATTCGGGAAAACGAGTGTTTCCCTCCCTTTCCGTTCTCGATTCAAGTCGTCTTCCCACGGTCTTGGCTTGAGACAAAAAATATTCGCTAAAAATATTATCTACCTTCGTATATTATACGAATAGTAAATTTACCTTTGCATTTAACGACATTGAACAGGCATTGGCAGGTTTGGCTGAGATCACTGGGACAGAGACTAATGTCATATATACAGAGATACAACAGACATGTTTTGTTCGATATTATGAAACTTTAAAAATTTCTTTTACGAAGGAAAATAAAAACAACCCCATTGCCTATTCGCGCGGGTAAAAAATATTTAAATTACAAAAACATAAATATCAACATAATTACACCACCTTGAACTTGAAATAGGTACAAAGATTTAACAACTTTTTTATCTAAACATAAAGGCTATAAAACATATCTAATATCTACATATTTTGTTTCGATTAGTGCAGATAAAAAAAGAAATCTATTTTCTACTTACATCTACCGCCGAGAATATCCCGTTAACAATTACTCTTTGAGGTTTTAGAGCACTGCCTGACAGATTATGCCAAATGATTAACGCGGATGTTTTCTCGAACGTCACAATTTTTTCAAAATACAGCATCCTGAAATCGACTCTCTTCACCTTTAATTTTAATCCAACTCCATAGCAACTGCTGTTAGTTATACTTAAAGTTTTGTAAACACTCACATCTCATCGTTAGAAAATTTATTTTATTTTTTATTACCATTACATATGAAATAAATCACTATATATGTAAAAATACTTGTAACGATGCAAGATTATATGTTTCTTTAGGACTTCTTTTAACCTCTTGTACCAGTTGTTTTTCCTTGGTTGAATAAATAAATAAATACTATTAATTTTTATAAAGATTATAACGGTCTATTTAAAAAAGTTTTCTTAAGTTAACTCCTATTTTTAAACAAACTTTTAAAGACAAAAATGTTTTTCGGGACCATTTTTAAGTTTTATAGTTCTGTTTTACATTCATTTGGCATATTCAACGTAGGCCATGTATGCTCCCAAAACGCGTTTTAATTAGACCCTTTTTCTTCAGTTCTACAAGAATATTTTTTTTACCAACTTTGGGACTGACGAAAACAGCGCTAGTTTTCAATTATATATTGCTAAACACCTACTAATCCTGGCAATATTGATATATATATGTTATTGCAATTACATATAGAATATACATATATACTATATTTTTATCACATTCATCATAAATTATTTTTATACATACTAAAACCATACTTAATTTATTACTTTATTTATTTTTATTAACATACAAGTATCAGACACTCACGTCTACCACAAACATCACTCACAAATTACACATAAAACTTAAAAAAAAAAAATCTACTGTATACGTATATAATATTAATAATCTATATATATTTTAAAAACACTGTTCATATTTTTATGCTAATGTTATTATGTAAAATGACCGTAATCCATAATTGGTTTTATATATTAGTAATAAGTTTTGTTTGTAATTGTAAAAATGTAATACTGTGGATTTCTCAATAAAGAATAAATAAATAAATAAATAAATAAATGTAAGTGTCGTTTATGCTTATTAGTGATCAATATTGTAGTGTATGAGATATAGCTACATAAATATTATATCTATAAACGAAGAGGCAACCGCGGACAGTGTCCGAGCGGCATTACCTCTGCACCTCACCGTAGTTGCAAGATAATATATTGTTTAATTGTAACCAGTAGTGTTTAATTGTAGTTACAACAAGTGGCAAACACTACAAATATTAAAAGTTTCATTCGTTTTTACAAATCGCCAATAGTTTAAGCGAGAGTGAGAGCCGCCTAACGTCTCGTCGCGTCGTCGTACCGCCATGACTGTATCGAGTCAATGTCGAAATGTCTCAGTGAAAGTGCTAGTGGTGCTAGGCGCTGTTGACGCTGAGTGCCGCGGCTTTATAAGCACGTTTTGCGACGCTCTTTCCAGGCAGCACCACGACCCCCCCCCCTTCTTCCCTCGCCGTCTTGTCCAGTATTTACCCTTTTTCCCGTTGTATGTGGAAATCTTGAGACATTTCGAGACGACTATTTCAATTTCTGCGCTGGTCCGGTCACGGTGTCGCTGTTAATCTAGAAGAACTCGGTATTAGTAATCGTTTGAGAGGTGACAAAACGCAATATCGCGCTTACATTTAGAGTATAATTATAATTTATTTATTTATTTCAGGAAACAACAGCTTACATAGTAATTAGAATAAACAAAAAAGAAATAATTGAAACACAAAGCCAATAATAGTTTCCTCCAAACTTTTCCAGGCTCCAAAGGTTTCCAAACAAATAGAAACCTATTCGGGAGCGAGGCCGGGACCAGGAAGTCGGAGGGGATGGGGGTTGGGGACAATCACCAGAATATAATATAAAACACAATATAATATAAATATAATAAATTCAACATATACATATGAATATAAATATACTATTAAAGGGCTAGAGTAGACACTCTCTTGAATGCCGGGAAAGTAGTGTTAAATATATCGATATCACTCAACATGCTGTTGTAAAGCTTATATGCTCGATGTATATATGAATTCTGTGCATAATTTGTACTAACTAACTATTCGTATTTAAAACTATTTTTATATAAAAATAATTTTAAACAATAAAATGACCTTAATCCTATATTGCGCTTAGCACTAAGTTCTCAATTTCGTTAGGCTCGATTTTCCGGAACAGCTCTTTATACTAGGCAAATGGGTATTCTACGTCAAACACAAGATCACACACACATCATTAGATTACTCGAAAGTTGTAACCGAAATAGTGAGAAATATTATTTAATAAATACATTCGCAAATAAGGACGTATATAAAAAATAAATAAAAAAAGATATGTTTTACAATATTTTATATCAGGTGTGTACCTATGTGATATATTGCATATTTTGTATATATTTGTCAAGGACGACCCTTATTCGTAACCACCCACTTTCGACCCACCATACCCTCATTTGTTTTGCTTTTCATTGCGTTGCAATGCAATACAAATTATCTATAATTATCTCAATTAACATTGCAATGCAATTTGGGCATTGCGTTATTTTCAAAATTCATTCAAAAATAAGTTAAATGATAGATTTATTGAAGGTTATAAATCCAAAACAAAAGTTTAAATACAATAATAGTATCCCAATAAATAAATGGCTGTGCTCAGCTGCTTTTCTCATTGTAAAAACAAGAAGGCGCTGGTTTTCAGCACAGCCCTTACACTTTTTTTATTAATTTAAGGTGAAGGAGTGTACTTAAGCATTCTAAAAGTTAAGGAGTCAGTAGGTATTTGAGCATAACATTAAATTGGAACAATGGATAAAACTAGGACCAATAACAATATAAAATAGAGGTATACTAGTTTAGGAGAATTATTTCCGATATTTCTTTTAAGGAAGTTGGGTAGCGGTTAGGGCTTCTAATAATGATTTAAATTAATATATATAATGAAAAAAAGACAAAAAAAAAATAGAATATCAACTCGTTTGTAATTGTAATAACCACTTTCGACATTTGGCTTTAAAGCTAAATGACGCACCGTTGGATTTTGCCTTAATGACGGTGGCAAGTCATTCTGTAATTTTGAGGCGGTTAATTTAAAGGATCCTCTAAAGTTAGAAAGCTTGTGTTTTGGAAAGTTCAATAAATATTCTTTGTCGCTCGTCGGGTATATATGAGTATCTTGGGCTCTTGACAAATTTTCATATAAATAGGGAGGACTTTGGCTATGAAAGATTTATGTATGAAACTACCATAATGTAACTTTCTTAAAATTCGATTATTCATATCTTAAAATACGATTATGACAAAATATAACGTTTAAAATGGCTAACAGGTTATTTTTTTTCTTTTGTAAATTGATTACAAAACATCCACGTTTTTACTAGATTAAAAAAATGTTAAATATTTATTTACGGGTAGCATTGCGGTCTCTTTGGAAACAGCGCCCCCACTCCGCTAACCCTTCTCTGTATCCGCCCAATTATCTGGCGTCCCATTTGTGTCCCCTATAGATGTCTATTGCCTATTGTATCTCATAGTTCTGCGACGCTGGCGAGGAAAGTTGTGTTGGATCTTTGTCGCAAACATAGAATTAGGTGTCATCATAATTAAGCCCCCTAGGGAACGCAAAATACTGAGCAAATTAAACACACCCACTTTTGATGAGGACATTCTGTTTTATCTGGCTTCAGTGAAATGAGTACCCTGAAAGTTTTTAAAGTTAATTAAATACGTAATACTAAAGTGATATTACAATTACAAAAAAAAAAATACCGACAAATATCCATAATACTTGAACGGTAAACCTTGTATATGAGGGAACCACACTCTGCTAGCACTGTTTAAATATATAATATATATTTTTATATGGACGGAGAAAATTTAACGGGTTGGCATCACAACATTTTAATGTTAACTGTATTCATTTTCCGTGGTATAGATAGCGGTTAATCGGGCGAAAAAAGGTTTGTGTTCACTTCCATCGGCAGTACACATTGACTGCCTATGTTTTCTTTTTCTTTTATGTTATTAATAATAAATCGTTTACTTTAAAACAAGAGAGCAAAAGGCTTCACCTAAATGGACACTGCCTGTAGGCTTTTCTATAAACTTTGTCTGTGCCGTAGACTTCATATTATAAAAGATATTTCATTTATTTAGAAAGGATTTCACAATTATTGCTAAAGTATTTATAAGTATCTATTGAAGTTATAGAATTTAAATCAAAGTTAAATTTGATTGTCGAATTAGTTGCGGGTCTCAAAAAACTATAATGCAACATTTTAATTTCCTACGTTACCTCGTTTTAAAAAAAAACGTTTGTGATATGAAGACAGACAGACGCAAGAGTGATCTAAGCTGTTTTTACCTATGATGCAATTTAAAAAGAGTGTTGATATTAGAAATTCCATTTTTTATAAAAGATGGTGATAAATTAATGTTAAATAATTTTAAAAATATAATAAACATCAAACGTTACTATTCAAAAATTGAAGTTTGAATTTATTTCGGTGTTAACAAATTACGACGCGGCGAGACGCAGGATGCTTCCCCCATACCCCTACCATGAGTTACCCATCTATGACGCGTAACAAAGACGTATTACATGACGACTTTGGATATACCACCTTCACAAATAATACTTGTAATGGATTTTTTACCAGGAGTCGTCTTGAGACGCAGTGTGGGTATATTTTATCCAGTTTAATCTGATTTAGGTAAAGAGCGTTGTTGTGACGGTCTGAATAGTCACGGCCGTACCGACACCATGCGGAAAAAGGCGCATGAATAGTCCAAGGGCGAAAGACGGATGCCTCGCAACGTGCCTACCTACGTACCTATTATATCCGGTCCGTTTCTAACGAATCAGTGCCCGAGCAAAGCAAATATGCTCAGCCGCTTAACGACTCCCTTTGTCGCGAAATGTCTACCCACTCTGCGAGCTTGATATTTCCTGCATTGAGAACATTATCTATCTCCTTACCTATCTGCTTACTCTGCTGCTCTTCGAGGGCGGCGAAGTATCACATGTGGGCCCTTAGGGCAACAAATATTTCTATAAATGTATTTTTTTAAGTAAATTACCAAATTTATTCTTAATTATAATCACGGCAAACAGAAACACAACTCAATCTGCGGAATGAAAGTCCTTAAACATCTGCATATTTATAGGCAAATGACATCGATTACATTAGTATATCTACAAACAAAGATTTAGTAACTAAAAAGCATAATATCATGCTATAAACACATTTAAGAAGATTTCGCTGGCGAAGCATAAACAAGTGATGTAAAGCCAATGAAAACCTTTTAATCCATTCAACTAGGCAAATAAATGCCAGCAGGAGGATGAATTCATTGATACGCTGTGCAGTTTTTTTTTAATGCTGCATAGTTAAAATAAATTTAGTGTTATGAGTAGAAATAAAATAAATCAGAATATAAGAAATCTTATATTTGTAATGAATAATCTATGCGCATTTAAATGCGACATATATTTTATTATACACCAAAGGATAACTTTTGATTTATAATTTAAGTTAATGTCTACAATGAAACATTATAGAAAATTCCTTAGAGTTATTCTATTTTTACGTAGACTATTTCTATTTCTAAGCGGATCAAAAATAAAAAAAACTGTGTCTTTCAGTGTTTAAAACAGTTTATATGAGTTCGTCGTTCAGTGTGTATTCGATTAAATAGAAGCTTTCGTAATCTTATCATTTGTGCAATATTGAAACTACGTTTAAAATGACGAAAATTAAATCTTTACTAATCCCTAAAACTAACCTCCTGACACATCAAATAATTTTCCTTTTTTTAGACTCCCTAACAAAAATACGGCCACAACGTTACAATCTTATTACTTCACAATACTTATTACAATTTACAATACTTATTACAATACTTTAGTTAGTAGGACTGTTCATAAAGGTGTAACAGTACCTACTTAAATACCAAATATGAAATAATAAAACCAACCTAATATAAATCAAACTATCTATCTAATAGCAGTGAAACCTGCTTACCTAAACGACGTTGAAGTAAAAACGCAATGCTCGTATCTTCACATTTGATATTATGATTCTACTCCGAAAAAGCTACATTTTAAAATAATATTTTGAAAGTATTAACCAAATACGCGAAATTGAAAAAGTCCAACTTAAATTTTAGTGGTTCGTGTAATTTAAAAATAATTGGTTTCAAAATACAAATTTGTTGAAATTGATTATGGTCGAGAGGTGGAATTTCGCCCGAAAATGCCCCGCAATCGAGAATCAATCACCTGACAGCACCACGAATTTTAATTAAACGTTATTGTGATATTGATCAAATATCCCATCAAGAAATGCAATTTTAGTACGTTGTAGTGTCAGTTTTGTAAATGGGAAGGTAAGTACGGAAAATTTTGAAATATTGTTAAGGTATATGTTTAATCTAAGGTTTTTGATTTCTAATTTGTGGATATACAGTGCCGTATAATCTCACATTCAAGTGTAGGCAAAGATATAAGTGTACACGGGGAAACCTGTTTAATAAATAAATAAATAAATATGCAACTATGACCGTATGCGAATCTATTCCAGGTGCCCATGCGCAAAACTAATTATGCTCTCAACAGCTAGTGTCTGCTAGTGTGTGTATAGTGTCTCATACGAGTATATTATTATACACATTTGACATTAGATTCGATGAGATTGATTTTCTCGACCTGCGCGGAAATAAATTTCTATCTAAAATTCCAGCTGCAATATTACAATCCGATATTCTAGTTGCTGAACCTAAACATTACATAACACCTATTATTGTCGTTCTTTCAATTTCTCCTCCTTTTCTAGTAATAGATCTAGAAAAATAAGTAAATTAAATTTAAATTGATTGTAAATTTCATTTTTCTTAAAATGTTAAAACACGTTCAGCTAAGTTTTATCCGGCTCACTCTAACTTCGAAAAATTCTCGGGTTCCGATTTTAGAGATAATAGTCTTACCAATAAACGTGCCGCAAATCCTAAAGTGTATGTTTATACGTATAGTTGGTGTATTAGGATTTGCCTCAACGATAGACACATGCCATTAAAAAAATATTAAAAAAAAACCTTAATTTGTTAGCTTATTTGAAACTAAAGAACTATTTATCGTCATATTCTACACAGGGCGAATGTACCTACACAGAAATGTATAGATATTGTTTTTTTTTTTCAATTACAATTTGAACGTTGCCAGAAGTAACTTTATTTAAAAAAAAAAATACAATGTAGACAGATTCAGAAAAGATAGTGTGTTAGCTGTGACTAACACACTATCTTTTCTGTCGGTTTTTTAAACATAAAATACAATTATGTACCACTTGCATAAAATAAAAATATATATAAATCTCGTGTCACAATGTTTGTCCTCAATGGACGGCTGAACCACTTAACCGATTATAATAAAATTTGAACACCATGTGCAGTTCGATGTGCACTTGAGAGATAGGATAGTTTAAATCTCAAATTATAGTCGCAATTTTAATTTATCGCTAATTATTTGTCTGTTATTATTTGGCAGTCATAAAACTGACAGATGTCGATACCTTTCGACTGGGTTGATGGCGCTAATGTCTGTTATTATTTGACAGTGACAGTTATTCGACGCAAACGTATTAAAAGAGCCCATCAGTTGGCAGAACAAATTGAATCAAGAAATCCAGCTCAAAGAATCAGGACAGCAGGTCATGCACAAGAATCTCAAGAACAGTGTAACGAACGTCTTCAAGAGAATATCATAAGAACAAGAAAATTATTATTTTCAGTCAAATGCCACCGAAAAAATCTAACCTCAACAACGCGAGCGGCAAACGTCAAAACGCAAACGTCAAAACTACGATCGGAATAATATATTCACTTACGAGATGCTGTTGCTGGAAACATCGATGGAAATTTAAATCCCAATGACATCGGTAATGCTTTCATTTTACCTTCAAGCTACATCGGCAGTCCACGGAACATGCAGGAATACATACAAGATGCGATGACTTACGTACGTCATTACGGCCGACCGGCCATTTATTTATTACATTCACATGTAATCCGAATTGGGAAGAGATACAAACTTTACTATTGCCAGGACAACAAGCCATTCATCGTCATGATTTAACTGCACGTGTGTTTAAACAAAAATTGAAATCCTTAATTGATTTTATTGTTAAATATACAATTTTTGGTATCACACGTTGTTGGCTGTATACGATAGAGTGGCAAAAGCGAGGTTTGCCTCATGCCCACATTTTGGTTTGGCTTAAAGATAGAATCCGTCCTGAAGAAATCGATCAAATAATTTCAGCCGAAATTCCAGACCCATTAATTGATCAAGAATTATTTGATATTGTCACCAAACACATGATCCATGGGCCATGCGGTGTTTTCAACATGACGTCACCGTGCATGGAAAATGGAAAATGTAAAAAAAACTTCCCAAAGCCGCATACGAATGACACGATCACGGATATTGATGGTTATCCAATGTATCGCCGCAGAAGTACTGAGAATGGTGGCCACACATTTACAATGCGACTGCCGAACTTTCCAAATCAAGTTGAGTTTGATAATCAGTGGGTGGTACCATACTCACCACTACTTTCAAAAACTTACAAAGCTCATATCAATGTTGAGCTTTGCAGTTCTGTTAAATCAATTAAGTATATTTGTAAATATGTAAACAAAGGCAGTGATTTGGCCATATTTGAAGTAAAAAACATAAATAAAAATGACGAAATAGCACGATACCAAATAGGCAGATACATTAGCAGCAATGAAGCTATTTGGCATATTCTCAGCTTTCCCATCCACGAAAGAGATCCTGCTGTCCAACATCTGGCAATACATCTTGAAAACGGTCAACGTGTATACTTCACTGAAGAAAATGTTCTCCAAAGAGCGTTCGAAGCTCCGAAAACGACTCTAACTGAATTTTTTACATTGTGTCAAAAACCTGATGTTTTTGGCCAATTCGCGAAGACATTGGTGTATGGTGATGTTCCACGTTATTTCACATGGAACAAATCCAGTAAAAAATGGGAGCCACGGAAACAAGGAAAACCACATCCTTCCATTACAGGCATATTCAAAGCTAAGACATTGGGGAGACTTTACACGGTACATCCAAAGCAACGTGAGTGCTTCTATTTACGTTTGTTATTGGTGAATGTTCCCGGACCAACGTCTTTTGAATTTTTACGAACAGCTAATGGTCGAGTATTCAATACATACCAGGATGCATGTCGTGAACTGCAATTGCTAGAAGACGATAACCATTGGGACTTAACGCTTGCTGATGCTGCGTTGACATCAACACCGAATAACATTCGTCAGTTGTTTGCAATTATTTTGGCGACATGTTATCCCTCGCAAGCACAAACTTTGTGGGAAAAATATAAAAATTGTATGACAGAAGACATCTTGCACCGAATTAGACAAACAAATCAATGCCAAAACATAGATTATACACCAGAGATGTACAATGAAGCATTGGACTTGATCGAGGATTTATGTGTTCTTATTTCAAATTTACCACTTAATCATTATGGTATGCCATCACCTAATCGTCCAGCCACCGACTTAGTCAATACCGATTTACAACGAGAAAATCAATATGACCATGGAAGTTTAGCAACAATTATCATGAACAGTGAACCATTACTGACAGCAGAACAAAAAATTATTTATGATCGGATTATGCTGGCTGTTGCTGCTGAACAAGGCGGTTTTTTTTTCTTGGATGCACCCGGTGGAACCGGTAAGACATTTTTAATATCGTTGATTCTTGCCAAAATACGGTCGCAACAAAAAATCGCATTAGCATTAGCATCGTCAGGCATTGCGGCTACTTTACTGGATGGTGGGCGAACAGCACATTCAACATTCAAGCTGCCATTGGACGTTCATAATAAACCAGATGCAATGTGTAACATCAAAAAGAATAGTGGAATAGCTGCAGTGTTGCGGAAGAGTTCTATAATAATTTGGGATGAGTGCACAATGGCACACAAATATTCACTTGAAGCATTAAACAGAACTATGCAAGATTTAAACAGCAATAATAAACTTTTCGGTGGTGCTATCTTACTTTTGTCTGGTGACTTCCGGCAGACCTTACCGGTTATACCTCGCTCTACTTTCGCGGATGAGATTAATGCATGTTTGAAACAATCATTCTTATGGCGAAGTGTTGAAACACTTCGATTGACCATAAATATGCGAGTACAATTGCAAAATGATCCATCAGCACTAATATTTTCCGAACAACTACTAGATATTGGGAACGGTAAAATAAAACTGCAACCAAATACGCAATGCATTAAACTACCAGACAATTTTTGCACTGTTGTTCAGGATAAAACTGAATTGATTCAGAGTATTTTCCCGGATATACAGAATAATTATTTGAATCATGAATGGCTTAGTCAACGGGCGATTTTGGCAGCCAAAAACGTTGATGTTGACGAAATTAACTTCCAGATACAACAGTTGTTACCAGGCGATCTGATGTCTTTTAAATCAATCGATACTGTTGTTGATGAAAATGAAAGTGTAAATTTTCCGATTGAATTTTTAAATTCATTAGATATCCCTGGAATGCCACCACATAATCTTCGATTAAAGATTGGTTCCCCTATTATTCTCCTCCGTAATTTGAATACACCTCAATTATGTAACGGTACGCGTTTGGTCATCAAAAAGATCACCGGAAACATTCTTGAAGCAACCATTTTGGCTGGGAAGTTTAAAGGAAAAGTGGTCCTGCTGCCACGTATTCCGATGATACCATCAGATTCTACCATACCCTTCAAAAGGCTACAGTTTCCAATTCGTTTAGCTTTCGCCATGTCTATAAATAAATCTCAAGGTCAAACAATGTCCATTTGTGGTTTAGATTTGGAAAATCCATGTTTTTCTCATGGGCAACTATATGTTGCGTGTTCACGTGTTGGGAAACCGTCGAATCTATTTGTGTTAGCTAAAGACAGGTTAACCAAAAACATTGTGCACCGATTGGTGTTAAATTAAATTGAAATTGAAAGTATTTATAATTCAAAAAAAAGATATTAATGTTTAAAAGTTTAAGACTGTCTGCCTTGCCTACCTCATTCATGAGTTTAAGCGTCACATGTAATTTACTGTATTATACTGTAATATACTTATATTTGTTATAAAATTAAATGGAAATAATAAATCTGATAAATTTTTATTTTTTACCTATTGATTTCTGCTTAGTATCAAGTGTAAGAACATTTTAATTAATTGTGTTCAACGTACTTCCCCTTCAAATCTCAATCCAGTGAATTTGTATACCAACATCAACATTTTCGTCTTTGTTCGTAAATAATTTCATTGTACTAAAGGGTTATAGTAGTAGAAAGTCAAATAAGGAGATCACCATATTTTTTTACAAATACCATCTGTGTGAAAAAGCATAGTGGACTCCGTGACTGATGTTCTCTTATTGTTCCTCTTAGATTGTTTACTATAATGTAATATAACAAAAACTTTAGCCACAGCAACGCGTGGCCGGGTCAGCTAGTATAATATAAGTTATTATAATATGTGTAATATAAAGAAAGAATCAACGTGTAATTTTTATTAAAAATAATTAAACCATTTTTGGTCCGTTATTTTGCAATTACTTTAGTTTTCTTTTAGTTTACGCTTATAAAAAATAAATTACTTTTTTTAAGATTTTCTATTCTCTTTTCTAACATCTAGGGTAATTTATTTCATAGGCTGGGTATTACATATTCTGTCAACTTTTCATTCGACATTTGTCTAGTAGAGTATTTATTATTTTTTTTCCGTGTTTTATCTGATAAGCGGTAAATTGCAATTCTATAATAACGAAGTTGACGCACTGATAGAACATTTAAGTGAGTGAACAATTTAGTGTGGTCGCCGTGCATTGAAAACTATAATTTATGGAATAATTATTTCTAAAATATACGGGTATGTTGGCTATACAAATGTTTCATATGTAAGACCCCAAATCTTATTACCATAAAGAATAAATATATTTAAGCAAGGATATATAAATATTACGAAGAATTGACTCATTTAGGTAAGGTAATGAAAAGGTATAAGGTAAGCTAAAGATGATTCATTTACCTCTAAATTAATATTTTCCCATGGCTCTAACTATTACCAATTAATCATTTGTTAAATTTCTCAGAAATAGAATTAAATTTAAAAACTCTGCTTTATTATGTTTAAAAAAGGGTTTAAATAAATCAAAATCATTAGTTATCCTTTGGCTTCGCCTTAATGTAATATTATAGTCGTGTTAGTTATCGTCGTAGGGTTAACGAACTGTAAACGCGCTCAACACGTTTATTCCCAGACGGAATACAATTTAATTTTCTAGATGGCATCAACCTGTTCGCTTAGGAAAAGTATAAAAAAATAACCACATTGCTACTCGATTGACAGTTTTTTAAGTCCAGATTTTAATTGCTTTTTAGCTTTTTAAAGTCCAGATTTTAATTAGAAAGTAAACTCGTCCTAAAAGGTTAATATTAATGATAATTAAATTATTTAAATTGTAAATTTATTTTTCTATATTTATTCAATATTCGTCTATCCAAAAAAATATTTTTAGCTACACAAAATATTAATGCAATAATGTATTGTAATATTTAAACATTTCCTACGCAACGGGCATTTTGACGCAAATAAGTGTTTGGGCATTATTAATCAGTGGTAACATCGCCATCTGTTGGCAACGGAAAATGTCTGTGCTTTGAAAATATTATAATATCCTTAAAGGCATAACTGCTTTTACTGTATACATTGTATTAAAATAAAAACAAATTTAAAGGTCATTATAATATTTTTTACCACCTTTTACGCCCCTTTACGCTTTAGTTTTGTTTGGGTGGGTCACTTTAAATCAGAACTGCATAAGCACGCATGTTGTGTGGTAAGCACACTAAACACTAAACACCACATACACAAGTCTAAAATAGACGAGAATGATGGGTTTAATCAATAATATGTACCTACTTACGTTACTATGTTACTACTTATTAAATGTTTCTCAAAGAAAGATGAACGTAAATCCCACCATTTTTAAGCCGCCATTTCTCCTACCTCACAAGTGGCCTTTTTTCGCAGAAGCACCTATTATTTAAATGCCTTCTATACACTCTAACGCTTTAACTTCGCTAGAGGTAACGACACTTCAGCGTTCCACCAAGCATGGTTTATGTTATCTATATATTAATACGCGAGGGGAAAACATCGAATCCCTTTTTAAGCATATCGCTCGCACGGAGGAGGGTGAGATTTGGCATAGTTAAAATTCATATGGAGAAGAACCTTGGTAACCTAAAATTATCTTTAATAAAATTATTATAAATACATTAAATTTATTAAAATAAAACCTTCATACTAACTGACAGATTGACGGAATGAGTTTCGAGCTGTGGATTTTGTGTGATTTCAAATGACCCCTTTTTCAAAAATCTGTCAATGTCAATAAAAGTAATGTCAAGACAAAAAAGCATAATTGTTAGATTAAGCAGATTTTATTATTTAAGTTAAACCCTGTCTAATTTTAGTTTCAGTAATTTCATTTTACGGGTTACATTTTTAATCAATTTAATCATTTTTAATCTCAGTAATTTCTACCACATCATTATGCCTCGACATAGCACATTGACGGCTCAGAATGAGAGACAACGAAGAAGGAATATATATTTGCATAAAGTCAAAATAATAAGAGATAAACTGATGAAATTGTTTTAAGGGATACAGTTAAATGTGCACTGAATATCATTCCAAGAAATTTTAATACTTTTGATTGTGGATTAATGCATTTATAATGCATATTTTGCAATGCAAAACATTTCGAATCTGAAGTCACTTTAGGTGAAAGGACTACATTCACTTCATGTTGTCATAAAGGAAAAGCATTATTTCCGGCCTTAAGTCAAAATGAATACTTTAAATCATTGTATGATAGACTTACTTCACATGAACCTTTAATAAGAAGAAAGTCAAAAAATTATTTTAAAAACATTCGTAAATACAATTCAGCATTTGCTATGGTTAGCTCAGAAGCTAAAATTTCGGATAAAGTTACGCGCGAAGTGTATCATTTAAAAATACATGATGTTTTTTATCACAGATCATGTCCAATGACTGCTGGATATAATCGCTCGCCATGTTATGCGCAATTATATTTTTATGATGTTGACACTGCTATCAATTATAGATTACGTGAACATTCTAATCAAGCAAGCAATAACAACGTAATGTGCGAAATCTCTCTTAAATTAGAACGAATTAATCCTTTCGTTCGATCATTCATTGCTATGAAAGATCATTGTCAGAGTTGAAAATCAAAAAAAGGAAATTTGTATGCTCATTAAAGTAAATCGTGATTTAGATCTACGCTAGTCTTAATAACTGATTTTACACTTACTTTACTTATTATTTATACTTTACTTAACGGAATTTACTTACTGTGTATAAAACACCTCGTCATTATAAGTGCCTGGACTCACGGTTAAGATGTGTGAACATTAGTGTTTGTCTGTAAATGCTTTGCGTTACAATTTCATTCGGTTACTCGCTCGTTTTTCCATATTACGTTCGCGAAAAGCAAATTAGATTTTAAATTGAAACATCAGCCGGGCGCTAATTCGATTTGACACATTTTGTAAGATGTTGTCGACGCCAAAGCGCCACTGACAGATAACCCACTCCGCGAAGTCCGCGAAGAAACGGTTACATATTGATTGAAGACAACGACATATTGTTTAAAGATTGATTGTTGACAACGTTGTTTCCTTTATACGAGTATGCTATCTATTGCAAAGAGGTTTATTCTCAATGTTACACGGGACAATGACACAACAGACATTTTTCAGATTCCTACCATGAGATCGTTCTTGTATCAAGACAAAGGTGTAGTTGGTCCACAGATGGTTTGTTTCTTCTATCTTTATATACGTCGTCACGTTATACAAATCATGTCGTGCCATTCACCTTATTATTTACATAACTGTAGTATCCAACGACGATGAACTTATTTGTATTGAACTAGCTTTGTATTTTAATCATTCGGTGCTTTTTCTTTGACTTTGATGGCAGTTGATCACAAAAATATAAAAAATGGATCACACAGTGCTGACATAGAACTGGTCGTTCTTAAAATGTTTGACGTCAGGGTTTTTTCAGTTTCGAATATTTTGCTTCATAAAAAAAATAAGGTATGCGATATCTTGTAGTTACGACTTTATTGCATTTTACCTTCCGAAGACCCAAGCTGTGAGATTCAACCGTGGTTTTGGAGGAGAAAAATAACAACACGAAAAGCAACTCTTATTTATAAGTAGTAATGTTATACATTTGACATTTATTACATCAATGTAATATGTACTACAAAATATAATTTGGTAACTAAAAAGCACAAGAGCCCAAAAGCGAAAGAAAGTATGATTTATTAGGGGAAAACCCCACAATATATACCCTGAAACCCATGTGAAAAAGGTAACTAACCTCCACATTAAAATGTAGAAAACTAAATCAATAGTAAACTGAGCAACTCCTTACCATTACCATCTGGAGAACGGGTTTACTGATAGCTCAATCCTGGCTGGCTAGCTATGTTTTTTTATTATTTAATTTTCATTTGCACAGCAAAATTAATACTAATTTCCCAAAATCAAAGCAAATTCAAAAGAACTAGGTACCTCTGAGTAACCGAAATTAGATTGACGCAAACCAAACTAGAGACATTGATAATGATTTCAATTAAGGGCAGATGGTATTTGTGTTTTATTCAAAGGGATATTTCGTAAAAACGCATTAGCTGACCGTTTCTTCGTCGACATACGTTGCAAAATTGGTCTCTACAGTAATTTATTTTATTTTAACAGGATAATATATAGCCTATGTCCATCCTGAAAATGCATTCTAAATATTGCTAAAAGAATTTTTAAAATTGGATAAATAGTTTCGCAGATAACTTAACCTAACCTAGCATATCGGTGCCGGTGATGGGATCGGAATTCATTTCCCCACACATTTTCTCTACACAAAAACTTTTTCTCATACAAAAATTTGCCCTCACCCGTGCGTATAGAAGTTTTCACTTCAATATATTTGCTATTTTTCTTTTTTTACAAAAAGCCGGGGTATGGTGGACGCTTTAAAAAAATATGTTTTTTTACAAATGTAGGCCTCCGAATCAGTAAAACAGTAAATAAATGCGTTTTTACAGTAATAATATGATAGAACGACAAAGTTTCGTGCATTGTACTTACACTTTAAATGAAATTGATGTGACTAAAGTAATTTTTGCTTGCTGTTCAATCAAAATCAGTTGTCGTTGCAACAATAACACATTCTACATTTCTGACTATCAATAAACTGGAAACTTTTTAGGTGCACGGTCGATAACGTTTCAGTAATATAAATAAAGATAAAAAATATATTCCGCGTGCGGGTGCGGTCGCGCGCGATGTCACGGTGACGCGGGCTAACACCAGGTTAAAGTAATACTCTTTTTGTCACGTTAACTATGGAGCCAATTTTAATTAAATGTTTGTTCAGGCACATTTAAAATTAAGCTCCTGGTGGTGGTGGTGGTGGCTGAATAGTGGACGATTATATTTTGAGTAAAATCGGCTTATTTAATATTTATATTTCTACTAGCTGACCCGGCCACGCGTTGCTGTGGCTAAAGTTTTTGTTATATTACATTATAGTAAACAATCTAAGAGGAACAATAAGAGAACATCAGTCACGGAGTCCACTATGCTTTTTCACACAGATGGTATTTGTAAAAAAATATGCTGATCTCCTTATTTGACTTTCTACTACTATAACCCTTTAGTACAATGAAATTATTTACGAACAAAGACGACAATGATGATGTTGGTATACAAATTCACTGGATTGAGATTTGAAGGGGAAGTACGTTGAACACAATTAATTAAAATGTTCTTACACTTGATACTAAGCAGAAATCAATAGGTAAAAAATAAAAATTTATCAGATTTATTATTTCCATTTAATTTTATAACAAATATAAGTATATTACAGTATAATACAGTAAATAACATGTGACGCTTAAACTCATGAATGAGGTAGGCAAGGCAGACAGTCTTAAACTTTTAAACATTAATATCTTTTTTTTTGAATTATAAATACTTTCAATTTCAATTTAATTTAACACCAATCGGTGCACAATGTTTTTGGTTAACCTGTCTTTAGCTAACACAAATAGATTCGACGGTTTCCCAACACGTGAACACGCAACATATAGTTGCCCATGAGAAAAACATGGATTTTCCAAATCTAAACCACAAATGGACATTGTTTGACCTTGAGATTTATTTATAGACATGGCGAAAGCTAAACGAATTGGAAACTGTAGCCTTTTGAAGGGTATGGTAGAATCTGATGGTATCATCGGAATACGTGGCAGCAGGACCACTTTTCCTTTAAACTTCCCAGCCAAAATGGTTGCTTCAAGAATGTTTCCGGTGATCTTTTTGATGACCAAACGCGTACCGTTACATAATTGAGGTGTATTCAAATTACGGAGGAGAATAATAGGGGAACCAATCTTTAATCGAAGATTATGTGGTGGCATTCCAGGGATATCTAATGAATTTAAAAATTCAATCGGAAAATTTACACTTTCATTTTCATCAACAACAGTATCGATTGATTTAAAAGACATCAGATCGCCTGGTAACAACTGTTGTATCTGGAAGTTAATTTCGTCAACATCAACGTTTTTGGCTGCCAAAATCGCCCGTTGACTAAGCCATTCATGATTCAAATAATTATTCTGTATATCCGGGAAAATACTCTGAATCAATTCAGTTTTATCCTGAACAACAGTGCAAAAATTGTCTGGTAGTTTAATGCATTGCGTATTTGGTTGCAGTTTTATTTTACCGTTCCCAATATCTAGTAGTTGTTCGGAAAATATTAGTGCTGATGGATCATTTTGCAATTGTACTCGCATATTTATGGTCAATCGAAGTGTTTCAACACTTCGCCATAAGAATGATTGTTTCAAACATGCATTAATCTCATCCGCGAAAGTAGAGCGAGGTATAACCGGTAAGGTCTGCCGGAAGTCACCTGACAAAAGTAAGATTGCACCACCGAAAAGTTTATTATTGCTGTTTAAATCTTGCATAGTTCTGTTTAATGCTTCAAGTGAATATTTGTGTGCCATTGTGCACTCATCCCAAATTATTATAGAACTCTTCCGCAACACTGCAGCTATTCCACTATTCTTTTTGATGTTACACATTGCATCTGGTTTATTATGAACGTCCAATGGCAGCTTGAATGTTGAATGTGCTGTTCGCCCACCATCCAGTAAAGTAGCCGCAATGCCTGACGATGCTAATGCTAATGCGATTTTTTGTTGCGACCGTATTTTGGCAAGAATCAACGATATTAAAAATGTCTTACCGGTTCCACCGGGTGCATCCAAGAAAAAAAAACCGCCTTGTTCAGCAGCAACAGCCAGCATAATCCGATCATAAATAATTTTTTGTTCTGCTGTCAGTAATGGTTCACTGTTCATGATAATTGTTGCTAAACTTCCATGGTCATATTGATTTTCTCGTTGTAAATCGGTATTGACTAAGTCGGTGGCTGGACGATTAGGTGATGGCATACCATAATGATTAAGTGGTAAATTTGAAATAAGAACACATAAATCCTCGATCAAGACCAATGCTTCATTGTACATCTCTGGTGTATAATCTATGTTTTGGCATTGATTTGTTTGTCTAATTCGGTGCAAGATGTCTTCTGTCATACAATTTTTATATTTTTCCCACAAAGTTTGTGCTTGCGAGGGATAACATGTCGCCAAAATAATTGCAAACAACTGACGAATGTTATTCGGTGTTGATGTCAACGCAGCATCAGCAAGCGTTAAGTCCCAATGGTTATCGTCTTCTAGCAATTGCAGTTCACGACATGCATCCTGGTATGTATTGAATACTCGACCATTAGCTGTTCGTAAAAATTCAAAAGACGTTGGTCCGGGAACATTCACCAATAACAAACGTAAATAGAAGCACTCACGTTGCTTTGGATGTACCGTGTAAAGTCTCCCCAATGTCTTAGCTTTGAATATGCCTGTAATGGAAGGATGTGGTTTTCCTTGTTTCCGTGGCTCCCATTTTTTACTGGATTTGTTCCATGTGAAATAACGTGGAACATCACCATACACCAATGTCTTCGCGAATTGGCCAAAAACATCAGGTTTTTGACACAATGTAAAAAATTCAGTTAGAGTCGTTTTCGGAGCTTCGAACGCTCTTTGGAGAACATTTTCTTCAGTGAAGTATACACGTTGACCGTTTTCAAGATGTATTGCCAGATGTTGGACAGCAGGATCTCTTTCGTGGATGGGAAAGCTGAGAATATGCCAAATAGCTTCATTGCTGCTAATGTATCTGCCCATTTGGTATCGTGCTATTTCGTCATTTTTATTTATGTTTTTTACTTCAAATATGGCCAAATCACTGCCTTTGTTTACATATTTACAAATATACTTAATTGATTTAACAGAACTGCAAAGCTCAACATTGATATGAGCTTTGTAAGTTTTTGAAAGTAGTGGTGAGTATGGTACCACCCACTGATTATCAAACTCAACTTGATTTGGAAAGTTCGGCAGTCGCATTGTAAATGTGTGGCCACCATTCTCAGTACTTCTGCGGCGATACATTGGATAACCATCAATATCCGTGATCGTGTCATTCGTATGCGGCTTTGGGAAGTTTTTTTTACATTTTCCATTTTCCATGCACGGTGACGTCATGTTGAAAACACCGCATGGCCCATGGATCATGTGTTTGGTGACAATATCAAATAATTCTTGATCAATTAATGGGTCTGGAATTTCGGCTGAAATTATTTGATCGATTTCTTCAGGACGGATTCTATCTTTAAGCCAAACCAAAATGTGGGCATGAGGCAAACCTCGCTTTTGCCACTCTATCGTATACAGCCAACAACGTGTGATACCAAAAATTGTATATTTAACAATAAAATCAATTAAGGATTTCAATTTTTGTTTAAACACACGTGCAGTTAAATCATGACGATGAATGGCTTGTTGTCCTGGCAATAGTAAAGTGTGTATCTCTTCCCAATTCGGATTACATGTGAATGTAATAAATAAATCCGGTCGGCCGTAATGACGTACGTAAGTCATCGCATCTTGTATGTATTCCTGCATGTTCCGTGGACTGCCGATGTAGCTTGAAGGTAAAATGAAAGCATTACCGATGTCATTGGGATTTAAATTTCCATCGATGTTTCCAGCAACAGCATCTCGTAAGTGAATATATTCTTCCGATCGTAGTTTTGCCTGGTTGAATCGAAGGAATCGCAAGCGTTCGCTTTCGACCTTAGCATACATATCAACAATGTATTGATGGAACAGCTGACGATATCGAAGGATATAATTGTCTTGATGTTGTCTAACCATTATTCGGTGTGCGTAGTAGTTCATTGAGCTAACTTTATTATTTCTGTAATCACCTAAAAAAATAAATAATAAAATGCAATACGAAATTAAAATCTATACATACAGTAAGAAAGTAAATAGATAATTGTCAAATTTACCGGTATTTGGATCATACTGTTTGATATTAAGGTGATATTCATCTTGTCCTTGCCAAAATATCAATGGATATTGTAGTGCGTCATATGAACGGTGTAGATCCGAAATCGTACTGACAGTGTTGTCTCGCCGTGTAATGTTTATAGATCTTTTGTCAACTGGATCACCAACCATGATAACAGCAACCTCATCAACAGTTGGAGCGTTGAATCTACCAGCATGTTCACCTAATGGTACTTTGTCGGCTTTTATGACGATTTGATAATTGTCATTTTGCAGTCGTGGCGAAACTCTTTTGATCAATTGAATTAGTTGATTGTGATCTTCTAAAAAATTTCCAATAATATCACAATTGCTCTTTCCTCTGCTTGTTCAATAAAATTATACAGGCACCGAGTCGTCACGCGCTCTTCCCAATCGCCCATAAAATAAAAAGGTATCGACATCTGTCAGTTTTATGACTGCCAAATAATAACGGACAAAAAATTAGCGATAAATTAAAATTGCGACTATAATTTGAGATTTAAACTATCCTATCTCTCAAGTGCACATCGAACTGCACATGGTGTGCAAATTTTATTATAATCGGTTAAGTGGTTTAGGAGTCCATTGAGGACAAACATTGTGACACGAGATTTATATATATTAAGATATGCCGAGACACACACACACACACACACACTTAATCGTAAATTTGCAGTATTCCTACACCAAATTTTTATTTAGTTTAACCTATCAACATTTTATTATTTTTATTTTTTTTTTTTGAAACGTTAAAAACCTGTTTTTGATATAATATTATTGCTTTTTTTATTATTGTATTGTTCTTTGTATATTAATATAAATAAATGCATGTATAATAATGAAAGTTATAGTAATCATATTTGATAACTATTATTTTTATCCAACCACGTTATTTAGATATTTTTGTATTTATTCACAAGAATGGATAAAACTGAGCGGAGGTAAAGGTGAGCAAAAATTATTTAATTACCGATGGTTAATAAAACAACTGCCTAGTTGTTGTTGTTGTTGTTGCTGTTGTGCTTTGTGCTAAAATAAGTTTGTATCACTTGATCACGAAAGATTTGGAAATTGGCTTTCAAAAAACATTAAAACAATTTTAAAAAATTAATAGAAATTATGTGATTATATTAATAACATTTTTGGAAGCTTCAAAAATAAATGGAAATAAATTGCTATCAATGCAGCCATTGTATTTTTTTTTTATATGAACAAAATTGAGTTAAATTGCGGGGTGAGCAAAATAAATTTATTTACGAAAGCCTTTTTTCGTGTTGTTTCTACCTACATGAGTGCAATTCAATGATTAAATGATACATTAAAAATACGACATTTTTTTTTAACTAGATCTAAACAATATACATATTATTATATTAATTAAATTTTCTGTTAAATTGTGTTTGAAAACAAATTAAAAAAAACCTAGCCAACCATAACCTAACCTACCTATAACCTCACATTTTGCAATTTGCTCACATATGTAAATTTAGACTATATATTAATAACATTGTGCGCAAATGTCAAGTATAATTGAATCGAAGGTTTTAGGGTAACCACTATCACATCACACCTTTATGATCCGAAAAGCGACCCCGGCAACCTGCGACAACGTAGCATATATTACGCTTAGGGCTCGGTCACCTCCGCTGTGTCCTCCATCCCTCTCACTCCTCTCTCCCGGAGGCACTAAATTAAAGATTTCGTTGGCGCAACTCCTCTCTTGAGTTTGTCGGTAAATTGGAATCAAGGAAAATATTCATCGAAATTTTGGGTCCAGTATATAAACGCATTTGGTATAATTTATGTTGGTTAAATTTAACCTAATTTAGGAACTAATGATTAATCATCTATGTACGATGGAAAATGGTTCGTGTTTAGATGCGAGTGTAGGTAGGGTGTACCCACAGGTAGGGTGTAATTGTAAAGTATTACAAGTGCTGTCGAATTCACTAACACATTTTTAGTATTGTTCACGCTTGAATAACAATATATACAAAACTACAAAAACAAACAAACGTGCACCACAAGAACCTTTTCTATCAGCTTTTTTGTAAGTTATGCGATGCATTTTATGTTGATGAAATTACGAACATATTGAACATTAGAATCAATAATCATAGCTTATTTTGCTATACACCACTTTTCGCTTTATCCGTTCCAATTCACGCGAGAACTCACGGCAGGGATTTCGATGCTTGCTTTAATGTAAAAGTTTTGAAATCTTTGCCCGCGAAATTGATTTAAAGACATGGGAACTCTCTCATATTTGGGTTTTGGGCGCTTGCAAATCTTGACGTATTTTTATAATTTGAGGCTATATAGCCTCAAATTATAAAAATACGGTGACTATTGTAGACTGAAGTGGACTGAAAAGTCCACAATAGTCATCATAATAACAAATGCAGGAAACATTGATGCAACGAGAGGACCAAACCTTTTCACTTTTTAAGCACAAATCACCCGTTTTTATATTAACCCCCAGTTTTATATTAACGCTTGAATGTTTAATAAAATATCAGAAAAAAATATATAATTAGTAAAATAATTAAACCGCAACACACGACAACCAATCTTCAAACGTGCAAAAAGCCGTTCGTTCATTTGATTTGAAATTGCACGGTGGAAAAAGATTAAACAATGTGTCTCATTTTTTCATAATAAAATGATAAAGCATTGTCCCTTTTGTTTAGTACAACGGATCGTGTGTCAAGATTCGACTAAAACAAACAAATAAGTTTAGGAGGTTGATCTAGATTGATAATTAAACCGGTCTCATGAAAAAAATATGATTGAACTAAATTAAAAACTTTGTTTTTGCGAGCCGCCCACGCGGCACTGACTGTTCCCGCGCCATTGCATGCGTTCAACAGCGTTCTTAAACATTAAAACGATTTTAATTTAATTTTGGAGTTTTTTCTCTCGCAATTAAAAAACAGTTTTCCAATATTTTTTGACGATTTAGATTAAAATGAGTGCCCTAAATTTAAAACAGCCTGTATACTCGTTAAAAATACTAAAAACATGATGTACATTAGGCATTAACGAATAAGTTGACATATTCGTCGTTTTTACAAAAACGCATTGGTTGTTAGAAGTTAATTGCACTCGTGAATCTCGAATAATTATATAAGACTAGCTGACCCGGCCACGCGTTGCTGTGGCTAAAGTTTTTGTTATATTACATTATAGTAAACAATCTAAGAGGAACAATAAGAGAACATCAGTCACGGAGTCCACTATGCTTTTTCACACAGATGGTATTTGTAAAAAAATATGCTGATCTCCTTATTTGACTTTCTACTACTATAACCCTTTAGTACAATGAAATTATTTACGAACAAAGACGAAAATGTTGATGTTGGTATACAAATTCACTGGATTGAGATTGATTTGAAGGGGAAGTACGTTGAACACAATTAATTAAAATGTTCTTACACTTGATACTAAGCAGAAATCAATAGGTAAAAAATAAAAATTTATCAGATTTATTATTTCCATTTAATTTTATAACAAATATAAGTATATTACAGTATAATACAGTAAATAACATGTGACGCTTAAACTCATGAATGAGGTAGGCAAGGCAGACAGTCTTAAACTTTTAAACATTAATATCTTTTTTTTTGAATTATAAATACTTTCAATTTCAATTTAATTTAACACCAATCGGTGCACAATGTTTTTGGTTAACCTGTCTTTAGCTAACACAAATAGATTCGACGGTTTCCCAACACGTGAACACGCAACATATAGTTGCCCATGAGAAAAACATGGATTTTCCAAATCTAAACCACAAATGGACATTGTTTGACCTTGAGATTTATTTATAGACATGGCGAAAGCTAAACGAATTGGAAACTGTAGCCTTTTGAAGGGTATGGTAGAATCTGATGGTATCATCGGAATACGTGGCAGCAGGACCACTTTTCCTTTAAACTTCCCAGCCAAAATGGTTGCTTCAAGAATGTTTCCGGTGATCTTTTTGATGACCAAACGCGTACCGTTACATAATTGAGGTGTATTCAAATTACGGAGGAGAATAATAGGGGAACCAATCTTTAATCGAAGATTATGTGGTGGCATTCCAGGGATATCTAATGAATTTAAAAATTCAATCGGAAAATTTACACTTTCATTTTCATCAACAACAGTATCGATTGATTTAAAAGACATCAGATCGCCTGGTAACAACTGTTGTATCTGGAAGTTAATTTCGTCAACATCAACGTTTTTGGCTGCCAAAATCGCCCGTTGACTAAGCCATTCATGATTCAAATAATTATTCTGTATATCCGGGAAAATACTCTGAATCAATTCAGTTTTATCCTGAACAACAGTGCAAAAATTGTCTGGTAGTTTAATGCATTGCGTATTTGGTTGCAGTTTTATTTTACCGTTCCCAATATCTAGTAGTTGTTCGGAAAATATTAGTGCTGATGGATCATTTTGCAATTGTACTCGCATATTTATGGTCAATCGAAGTGTTTCAACACTTCGCCATAAGAATGATTGTTTCAAACATGCATTAATCTCATCCGCGAAAGTAGAGCGAGGTATAACCGGTAAGGTCTGCCGGAAGTCACCAGACAAAAGTAAGATAGCACCACCGAAAAGTTTATTATTGCTGTTTAAATCTTGCATAGTTCTGTTTAATGCTTCAAGTGAATATTTGTGTGCCATTGTGCACTCATCCCAAATTATTATAGAACTCTTCCGCAACACTGCAGCTATTCCACTATTCTTTTTGATGTTACACATTGCATCTGGTTTATTATGAACGTCCAATGGCAGCTGGAATGTTGAATGTGCTGTTCGCCCACCATCCAGTAAAGTAGCCGCAATGCCTGACGATGCTAATGCTAATGCGATTTTTTGTTGCGACCGTATTTTGGCAAGAATCAACGATATTAAAAATGTCTTACCGGTTCCACCGGGTGCATCCAAGAAAAAAAAACCGCCTTGTTCAGCAGCAACAGCCAGCATAATCCGATCATAAATAATTTTTTGTTCTGCTGTCAGTAATGGTTCACTGTTCATGATAATTGTTGCTAAACTTCCATGGTCATATTGATTTTCTCGTTGTAAATCGGTATTGACTAAGTCGGTGGCTGGACGATTAGGTGATGGCATACCATAATGATTAAGTGGTAAATTTGAAATAAGAACACATAAATCCTCGATCAAGACCAATGCTTCATTGTACATCTCTGGTGTATAATCTATGTTTTGGCATTGATTTGTTTGTCTAATTCGGTGCAAGATGTCTTCTGTCATACAATTTTTATATTTTTCCCACAAAGTTTGTGCTTGCGAGGGATAACATGTCGCCAAAATAATTGCAAACAACTGACGAATGTTATTCGGTGTTGATGTCAACGCAGCATCAGCAAGCGTTAAGTCCCAATGGTTATCGTCTTCTAGCAATTGCAGTTCACGACATGCATCCTGGTATGTATTGAATACTCGACCATTAGCTGTTCGTAAAAATTCAAAAGACGTTGGTCCGGGAACATTCACCAATAACAAACGTAAATAGAAGCACTCACGTTGCTTTGGATGTACCGTGTAAAGTCTCCCCAATGTCTTAGCTTTGAATATGCCTGTAATGGAAGGATGTGGTTTTCCTTGTTTCCGTGGCTCCCATTTTTTACTGGATTTGTTCCATGTGAAATAACGTGGAACATCACCATACACCAATGTCTTCGCGAATTGGCCAAAAACATCAGGTTTTTGACACAATGTAAAAAATTCAGTTAGAGTCGTTTTCGGAGCTTCGAACGCTCTTTGGAGAACATTTTCTTCAGTGAAGTATACACGTTGACCGTTTTCAAGATGTATTGCCAGATGTTGGACAGCAGGATCTCTTTCGTGGATGGGAAAGCTGAGAATATGCCAAATAGCTTCATTGCTGCTAATGTATCTGCCCATTTGGTATCGTGCTATTTCGTCATTTTTATTTATGTTTTTTACTTCAAATATGGCCAAATCACTGTCTTTGTTTACATATTTACAAATATACCTAATTGATTTAACAGAACTGCAAAGCTCAACATTGATATGAGCTTTGTAAGTTTTTGAAAGTAGTGGTGAGTATGGTACCACCCACTGATTATCAAACTCAACTTGATTTGGAAAGTTCGGCAGTCGCATTGTAAATGTGTGGCCACCATTCTCAGTACTTCTGCGGCGATACATTGGATAACCATCAATATCCGTGATCGTGTCATTCGTATGCGGCTTTGGGAAGTTTTTTTACATTTTCCATTTTCCATGCACGGTGACGTCATGTTGAAAACACCGCATGGCCCATGGATCATGTGTTTGGTGACAATATCAAATAATTCTTGATCAATTAATGAGTCTGGAATTTCGGCTGAAATTATTTGATCGATTTCTTCAGGACGGATTCTATCTTTAAGCCAAACCAAAATGTGGGCATGAGGCAAACCTCGCTTTTGCCACTCTATCGTATACAGCCAACAACGTGTGATACCAAAAATTGTATATTTAACAATAAAATCAATTAAGGATTTCAATTTTTGTTTAAACACACGTGCAGTTAAATCATGACGATGAATGGCTTGTTGTCCTGGCAATAGTAAAGTTTGTATCTCTTCCCAATTCGGATTACATGTGAATGTAATAAATAAATCCGGTCGGCCGTAATGACGTACGTAAGTCATCGCATCTTGTATGTATTCCTGCATGTTCCGTGGACTGCCGATGTAGCTTGAAGGTAAAATGAAAGCATTACCGATGTCATTGGGATTTAAATTTCCATCGATGTTTCCAGCAACAGCATCTCGTAAGTGAATATATTCTTCCGATCGTAGTTTTGCCTGGTTGAATCGAAGGAATCGCAAGCGTTCGCTTTCGACCTTAGCATACATATCAACAATGTATTGATGGAACAGCTGACGATATCGAAGGATATAATTGTCTTGATGTTGTCTAACCATTATTCGGTGTGCGTAGTAGTTCATTGAGCTAACTTTATTATTTCTGTAATCACCTAAAAAAATAAATAATAAAATGCAATACGAAATTAAAATCTATACATACAGTAAGAAAGTAAATAGATAATTGTCAAATTTACCGGTATTTGGATCATACTGATTGATATTAAGGTGATATTCATCTTGTCCTTGCCAAAATATCAATGGATATTGTAGTGCGTCATATGAACGGTGTAGATCCGAAATCGTACTGACAGTGTTGTCTCGCCGTGTAATGTTTATAGATCTTTTGTCAACTGGATCACCAACCATGATAACAGCAACCTCATCAACAGTTGGAGCGTTGAATCTACCAGCATGTTCACCTAATGGTACTTTGTCGGCTTTTATGACGATTTGATAATTGTCATTTTGCAGTCGTGGCGAAACTCTTTTGATCAATTGAATTAGTTGATTGTGATCTTCTAAAAAAATTCCAATAATATCACAATTGCTCTTTCCTCTGCTTGTTCAATAAAATTATACAGGCACCGAGTCGTCACGCGCTCTTCACAATCGCCCATAAAATAAAAAGGTATCGACATCTGTCAGTTTTATGACTGCCAAATAATAACGGACAAAAAATTAGCAATAAATTAAAATATGACGATTTGATAATTGTCATTTTGCAGTCGTGGCGAAACTCTTTTGATCAATTGAATTAGTTGATTGTGATCTTCTAAAAAATTTTCCAATAATATCACAATTGCTCTTTCCTCTGCTTGTTCAATAAAATTATACAGGCACCGAGTCGTCACGCGCTCTTCACAATCGCCCATAAAATAAAAAGGTATCGACATCTGTCAGTTTTATGACTGCCAAATAATAACGGACAAAAAATTAGCGATAAATTAAAATTGCGACTATAATTTGAGATTTAAACTATCCTATCTCTCAAGTGCACATCGAACTGCACATGGTGTTCAAATTTTATTATAATCGGTTAAGTGGTTTAGGAGTCCATTGAGGACAAACATTGTGACACGAGATTTATATATATTAAGATTATTTGATTTTTTCTACACACATTTGTCTCATTTACAATTTATATAAAAAATAAATATTGTTAAATGATTGTAACAAAATAATTTTAAATCTAATAATGACTTATTCCAAATTATTGTTAAATGATTGTAACAAAATAATTTTAATTCTAATAATGACTTATTTGAAATTATAGTTCAGAACGTCCTAAAAACGATTTTTGCTGATATTTCAAAAGAGCATACAGCACTAAGTAGAATAGTCAAATAAAAAAAAGATTTCGGTATTTTTAACACACATAAACTATACATTATTTATTTATGTATTTATTTACACTTTAATACAGAATTACATATTTTGTAAAGCGAACTTATTGCCTTGAAGGCAATATCTACCAGTTAACGAACTTATAGATAGACGACGTAAGTGAGACTTAAATAAATAAAATTTCAGAAATAAGTTTAATGAAATTTAGACTAATCATATTATTTTAGAAATTATAACTACTGGAGATCGGATAGAGAGCAGAACAGGGGTCTAGGGATTAACAACGAGGTAAAAATAAATTATGCAGACAAAATTGTTTTCCTAAGTAACGATTTAAATATGAAAATATTCGGAGCTAGCCTTATTTTAGGGTCGCGTTGATTCCGTAAGCGGGCAACTGGACAGCAAATGATCTGTGAAGAAAGAAGTACCGTGCAAAAGGATAGTAAGCAGAGCATCATTTTGGGAACGAAGAGAAATTCCATGTTCGTTCCGAAAGTGAAAGAATTCAAAAAGGTAGGACGGATTTATTGAGTTTAGAATTTGATAAAGTAGGCTAAGAGTATGGAGATCACGGCGTTTACGTATAAGGAGCCACTTGAGCTCATCGCGATAAGGAGAGACACGTTGAATGACATGACGTGACATGTCGATGTCATGTTGACGCAGATCGAATATGTAACGAATACATGAGTTTTGAAGACACTCAAGTTTATTAGCCAAATCTTGATTTAAATCTATAAACGCATTATCACCATAATCGATAATTGACAGAATTAAATTTTTGCATAACAAACACTTGTGGTAAAAAAAACGTTTAATACATGTAGAGAAGCGAATGTTTTTCGACTGATATCTTTAACATGAGGAACCCACGAAAGAAATGTATCCATTGTTAGTCCTAAATTTTTAACAGTATCGGAATAATAAAATTTAAAATAATTTATGGGCTGGAAGACATTTTATAACAGGTTACTAACCTTTTACTGCCTATTATTATTGATTGCGATTTGGATGGATTGATTATTAACCCATCATCTGCCCATAAAGAATGGTTTTCCAGGTCGGAATTGAGGCTTAAAATTGAGTCTTTCAAACTATCTGGGTCACAGTGAATATATAATTAAAAATCATCAGCGTACAGATGAGTGAAGTGAGTGAAGGCAGGAGGAAATTGAACTAATGAATAAAGAAAAATGAAGAGGGAATTATATTGCCCCTTGGGGGACACCACAGCAAAGTTCAAGCCATTTTTAATCATGATCAATCTTAAATGTTATGATATGGTTATGTATAAAATTTATGTAATTTAAAGTATCGTTACGTTACGTTAGTTTAAAGTTACTTAAATATGAAATTACTTCTTTGATTTGATATTTACATAAAACTTGTATGAAAATCATACAATAAATACTAAAAAACATTTTTTGAAACTTGAAGGGTACACTGTATGTGTGTGTATGTGTATCTACTAAATAGGGATTTACTTACCGTAACAAAGTTAGCCACAAAGATGAGACTACTTTGAACTAAAGCCGTCTAGAAATTAAATCTTCCTCTATGAGCCGATTTAGTATTCAGACGCAATCTGCAAATGGAATACATTTAATTTGCCGTTATTCCTGTAAATTCTTGAAATTTCAGTGGAATTATGTTTTCTTATTTTCATTAAGTAATGACATTGATTTTCTGAGACGAGCCCATAGAATAATAATTGGTGATAAACGTTGTATTTTAATGTAGATGTATAGTGTCCCTATTTTTATGTAGTAAACTAATCATAGGAATCATTATTATATTTGACGATAGTTTTTTTAACAGCGGCCATTCGCCTGAAAAGATTAATGACGTAATCCCTGGCAATATTTAAAAACTTTTAAAGATTTAATTTAATTTTAATAAATCGTTAGACAAATAAATATAAAGCAAAATAATTATATAGGTACTAAAGACCTGTACTTGCGACCGAAAAAATCAGTTTAAACTCAGCGCTTAGTTTTATGAAAATGCATTTTCAACCCGCACATAAATATACATTTTATGAAAATGACATTTAACGAGTTTAGTGTAAAATATTATTAAATATGATGTATCTATCTTATTAAATGAAATAAGAAAGGAATAAATTTTAACAAATTAAAAAAAAAACCATAATATTAATGTGATAATATAACAGCTGACGTTTTCGTTCATATATTACTTTTTATGAATATATTTTTATGATAATTTTAAATTAAATTGCATATTTTGAAACGTAGGTATACCCGTAGGTTATAAACGTAGTTAGATATCTAGTTAAGTGAAAAAGAGTTCAAAGAAATCAAATTAAGTATCCTGCTAAATAACTGCTTACTCAAGGTCTAAAAGCAATTATTCAAAAAAGCATTTTTTATTTGAACCTTTGGACTCAAGGTGCACTTGAGGTGGTTGTGTAACTGAATTTATTAACACGGAATAAATTTGAATGTTATATACTAAATAAATTTTGCTATTAGGGATGTTCGTTAGTTGCTGTCTAACAATAGCCGTGCTTAGCTTTCGTCGAAATAGCGCACGTTGTTCAAACCGCAGATATAAACCGTGCACGTCGACGTAATGCTGTTTATTTGCATTGATTGTGTTCATGTATCCGTGCATTATAATCAGAGTGCAGGCGTTAGTAAATATGGCCTTTGCGTTCCTATTGACAATTTGAGATTTAGGACAAACTATTGATTCAAATTTAGCGCGCAACTCCTGCGTGCATACAAGTGATGAGAGTTAGGATGTGAAAAATAAATTCAATAATCCTCAAAAAATGGTAAAAAAAGACAGGATTCCGTATAGTAAAATTTCATTGACTTTGTCAGTCCGTCTGTGTTTTGGCCACCGGGTGCAATAAGGTGAAACATAATAATGAATACTTTATATATATTAAAAACATTGTGAATAAATATTCCACGTGCTAGTATGTAGGTATATTAGAAATGGGACAAATATTTTTATGTTGATGTGTTCATAGATTATTATGACAAAACCTAAACGAATCTTTCTTTCCCCTTATATCTAAAGGTCCATAAAATATAACCCATAAAATGTTGAATATATCAGACAAATACAGACGTATACATACATAAATACATTTAAAAATATTCGCTTCGAAAAATTCATTTCCATGAATGTATTATACTAGCTATTCGTTATAACATTCTCGCAGTTATATTTTATTATTACTTGCCGCTTAATATGTTTTTTATGTTTTACATACGTACTCATTCGCCCAAGTTGTTTGTATAAGTTTTGCTTTACCAGGACTCCACTCTAGCTCACCGGCGAGAGGAGTGGGATGCAGCGTTTGGTTACACGTTTACCGTAACCTACCCATTATCTATGGTCTACCCCCGTCAGGGCCTTGCTCGTCCGCGCTAGTGACCGAATAGTGAGGGCACCGATAATTATCGCCGTCTACTATACGGTTGATACGATTAATTGGACCGACATAATATGGTCAACAACAATAATAGGTCATAATATTAGGGTCGTAATAGGGTCAATAGGGTCAACAGAGACTATCAAACTCACAAGGAGTATTTTTCCCCTACAAATTTGAACATTGGCTCTGTGTGACCAATTTTTAAGTTTGGGGACAAAAATGATTAATTACAGACCGAAATAGAAAAAAATATAGAAAAAAAACGGCTTACGACATTTCAAACAAAACATAAACAAACATACCATATCAGTTACCAACACAAGTAAAGGATTGAAGACAATTAGAGTGTTCGTAGATTTGGCAAAGGCGCTTGATACTGTACCACATGATAAACTCCTTAGTAAACTTGATTTATACGGTATAAAAGGATCCCACGACTTCTTTGACAGTTATATTGATCAACTGGCATTAACAGTGAGGGTGGGAGACACTCAAAGCGAGTTCTATGAAATTAGTTTCGGTTGTCCTCAGGGTGGAACACTTGTGCTGGCACTATTCCTCCTGTATATTAATGACATCTTTAATATAACCACGGGTAGGATCACCGGCGTAACCGGGGGGCGGGCAGCGGGACCCTTCCAGACCTCGCTAGAATATCTCCAGGAAATAGCTGACTTATATCAACTTCCGAAATACGAGTGTTATAAAATCGCCCATGTAAGTTCGCAAATCACGTGTGCGGTATTTTTCTGTCGTATGTCTAATAGATTTTCATTTTACGTAAAATAATCAGTATTTTTATTTGTTTACTTTGTAGGTATACTAAAAATTATTTTTTTTCGTTGATATTATTAAAAAAATTACTATCATTTATCAAAACTCATTTTAATTTTTAAAAGAACCCAAGTCACAATGACAGGCCCACCATAGCCCCTTCCTCCTACCAATATGGGTAGGATGACTATTTCCTTTGCAGACGACACTGTTCTCTTGTTTTTTGGTGAGTCGTAGGTTGAGGCGAAAACAAACTCTGAACTAGGCCTTTGTAATGTTAAACAAATACTAGATGGGAGCTTGCATACATAAAGTAAAAGTAAAACTAAGTTGGTATGTCTTTTTTAACATAAGTGACAACCTAGTGAAGAATGGAACATAAAAATACACATATATTTTGTTGCAATACAGATCTATGTCATTGTAAGAATATAATAGAACGCACAAGTGCCATAAAATATTTAGGTCTATATACACATAATAATTTAAACTGGCAAAGGCATATAGGTGAACTAACTAAAAGATTACGCAAACTCATCTATGTGTTTACGAATGCTCGCAATATTCTTAAAAAGCAGCAACAATACAACCTTATTGCGCACTATGCTCATCAATATTATCTTATGGCATAACAAGTTGGGGAAGTAGCTAGAAAACATCCTTTTACGAACTTGAGGTTCCCCAGAGAGCAGTAATGAAAGTTGCCCTCAAAAATATGTAGACATCCCTCAGGTGACCTGTTCACTATCCTTAAATATTGGTCATATGGCAGTTATACATTCAACGGGCATTATAACACTTCCGTAGTAATTAATAAAGGCACATCTGAAATGCATCTGAGTTATTACACATCACATCACACACGCAGAGCGGCCTCTGTGGGTCAGATATACAGCTACCAATAATGAAATCCAATTTTGGTCAAAGGAATATTTATTTTACAGGGTCAAAACTATAATATATATTAGATTTAGCTATAAATCAACTTAATCTTATAAAATACTCTCTCACAATGTTAGAAAATGGCTAAAAAATCTGGGTACTGGTGTGAGTCACAGATTATTATATAAAGTCACATAAAATATTTAAAGTAAATTGTGAGAAATTATTGTATTTTCGGTGGTTATGTTATGTTACACCGTATGTATTTTGGGATGTCTAAATTAGTGCGGTTAATTAACAAATGGATGCAAAGAACAGGAATTTCCTAGTGGAGTATCGCATATATATAAACAAAGTTCTTAGCAGTTAGTCTTCAATTTAATTTATAATTATTATACATGTTTATACTTTGTATTGCTTTTTATTAATAAAATAAATAAATCACAGTTGTATTCGATAGTTTTCAATTTTTACTGAAATCTCATATCTTGCATCTTGCAGATGGGTTATATGAAAACTGTATTTTGACCATTTCATATGTTTTCATACCCAGCCACTTGACTGGACTAAATAAAAGTTAAACGAAGACAGACTGTTTCATAACGGTGAAAAAGATGGACAAGTGACAGAGTAATTAATTTTCCTAATGATCCTTTTGATATTCTGTCCTTGTGATAGCCATTGGACAAACCCCAATAGCAGCATTTTCTGGGGGTGTGGTTGGACAGGAGTGGTGCAGTCCGTGCTCGGGCGAATGGGGGGGGGGGATTGAGGGGAGCTTGTCGGGTACCAAAGGGGTTCGCGAATCCGAGCAAGAGCGGCACGAATTGTGGATATTATTATGTCTCATCTCGGTCGATGTCAAAGACAAATTGCATTCTCCATCACTGAAGACGTTTTAAAAGGGTGATAAATCATAACGCCTTTCGGTGCCAAATGATAATACTATTCGCATATCGGCATTATTTTTGGACCGACCAATGCTGCCGTAGTCGTAGTGCGAGGTAACTGTACTTTGTACGCGTTTGAGTGACATTTGTGTTTAGAGTTTAGTGACACCCGACATTTGTTTCGTTTTTCGTAGTGTTCATTCTGCACAGCAACTAAATGCATCGACTAATTTCATTATTTTTTGGGGTACGTACCTTAAAAGAAAAAAGCCTCTTTAATACCTCTTTAAAGCCTCTTTCATACCTTAGTATTACATATATACAGGCGCGAGGTCATTCCACGAGTTCGCGCCATACGTTCAACCTCCTTCTCAACATTAAAATAATTTCTTTTTAATTTCTAATTCGTTTTTCTGCTAAATGAGAAATATTTTTCCAATATTTTTTACTGATTATGGTTCTATATCAACATAAGGACATAAGTTAATATAAATACACCAGCATATATCTTTACCCAGGTCCGCCGCCAGCTGTTTGAACGCCCGTGTGCAATACAGATTGTGCCGCCCCCTGTTTTACTACCTGCGCTGAGTTTGCCAGAAAGGCTCTTTAGTGTTGCTGTTGTCTCATAAGGGTGTGAAAAATGGAAAGAAATACCTGACAGAAGCAACTATTTATTTTATTACTTAGTTATTTTTATTTAGTTAAAACCCTTCAATTTTTTTAAAATACAGAAATGTTACCCTTCGTGCCATTATGTATGCGAAATTTTCTTGTATAGCTATCTATGTTCAGTTGAAACTGTAGCTAAATTACTCTATCTTTGCTGGTGCATTGTTGATCTTAAATCGTTTTTTATCATTTTTAACTTTTACCTTTCACCAGATACAAATGAAACCGGCAATGAAAGTAATATTTTTAGCGCTATCGCTGTATTCGGAAATGTTGAAATTAAGTCATTAGTAAAAAGTTAATAGGGTTTGTGGATCAATAAACTGATTTTCTTGAAAATGCAACTTTAAAGCTTTGATCACTACTTTGATGCTAAATCTTTATTAAATCTTAACAATGTTTCATTAATTCATCATTGGAATAATTAAATCAGTTATTGCTAAAAAAGCCAAATACGTCGGTAAATGTTTTTACCTCCTCAAATCTATCCTTCAAAGAAGCTTATGTTCGATCTAGGATTCGAAAAAAAAACCCTACTTTGTATTTGATTTTGGGGCTTAGTTAAACTTTATCACTATTTTTATATTGAAATTGTCTTGGTTTTCTTCTTGGACGAATTGTGTTTATTAGTGGGAATCTGTTTCTACACTGAGTTCGTGAGCGACATTTATAACTTCTTCTAACGCCCTTTTAAAGTGTTCGTACTTCTTTATTCTTTATTGATACTTTATTGATTCTTTATTAATTCTTACAAATAAATGATAAGTATTAATGATAAGTTTACAATTAAAAATGTGTTTGTTAAACTAATAACAGATTTTTACTGAATGAAAGGATTTCACAATTATTGCTTAGCATACACACATAGTTTATTCTATGTATATTAATTACATTACTTTATATTAGTTGTTTGAATTGTTCGTACTTCATGGACTTTTACCCTTTAGATACCTATTTTATCATTTTCCTCTTTATTATGATAATAAAATGGTGAAACTATATGTACCTTTAATTCTAAGTTTAAAAAAAATGGCTATAACACAAAAAAAAAATGAAATAGACCAAGTACTAGGGTTTGTTTTTTTTGTAAGAAGCAGTACATCGTACGTAGAAATTCAAAGTATAATTGGTTTAAAGGCTAAGTAATAAATTCAGGCTTCATCGATCTAATATGCTAAATGCGAAATTCTAATCTAAACTCATACAAATCGAAACTAAACTAGCACAAAATGAATTATACACATCTGTTAGTAGTGACCAGTATTCGGTCAGCCGAATTACAAGTATTTTCATATTTGATATAAACTTGCTAATGTAATATCTCTTGATTCACACTAGGCTGAATTCTCGAGTTCAAATTAAGGAACGACGAGTCAATACGAAATATATTTGACACGATGAGTATCAGTCGAATTATTAACAGTGGAACGAGTAATATTTTTCCTATTGAGGCTCCCTTATTTATACCACATCTATTATTATGTTATATTGATTACTCAGAAATCAACCGAACCGAAAAAACATATCTTGTATCTTGTAATAATACTACTTGTATCTTGGTTACTTGTACTTGTACTTGTACTTGTATCTATATTTTTCTGGTTACAAGTAGCTTTAGTCAAGCCTTTTTTAGAACGTTAAAAAAATCTTAATTTTTATTTACTTTGATTTTTTTTGTGTTTTTAAAATACATATACAATTTGATACAAGCTAAAATAGTGAACGTGTGGTACAACTGCAACCTCGATCCGTTGCATTCCATACTAAGTTTAAAAGATTGACCTAAAGAAAGCAATTTATTAGTGTTTACACTTTTTTTTTTATAAATAGTATTTGATAGTATTTTAATTTTAATTAATTTAAAAAGAAAATTAATTAAAATGTAAATTTATTCATTATTTTATATGAAAAAGTTCGTCTCTAGATGAACGACACGGTTAGGTATTTAAGAGTTATACGAATTAAACATATGCACATGAAATCCTATAAAAGTTAATCTTTCATATTTTTTACGATCGATTTATGGTAATATGTTTGTTTACATGTATGTGACTACATACAATAGGCATTTAATACCAATTTACAAAATTACCTTAAACCTATGATTTTGTTTTTAGGTTCGTAAAAAAGTAACGCCAGCCTGTAATGAAACTATGGAACACATAGTTCAGCTGTAACTTTGATACTTCCACATAAAACAACTTTTATGCCGCAAAAGAATGCAAAAAGATTTTGTAAAAATTATATAAATCCATTTCTTTCGGATTTAAAAAAATTGCAATTATATAAACCTTTTATCCATTGAGTAATAATTTAAAAGTAAAGTGTGATAGGCATTTTGACAAAAGTAATTTTTAGGTAACGCTACAGTACGATTCGACAGATTGGATCCACCTTTTTTAAGGCGAAACTTCTTACGCACGGTGGAGTGCCTTAGATTCACGCGACTGTACGTGTAACAAAACGCTGCACTGCCCACTTCTATGCACTGTTGAACATGAAAGCAAGTCTGGAAGTCTTTTCTTTGAATAAAGGGGTCTCTTTCAGAGTAAACGACACATGAAAAATAAACGATATACGTATTTCTTAAATATTTATTGCACTTAGTGCGCTCATCCGTATACCATAATATCACTAATAAGTGCCGACAACCTAGCAACTTAACCAAGTGCTCAGAAAGTAGGCGATTTGAGGGAGGCCTTCCCGTGATTGTAAAAACGATTGTAAAAATCGTAAAAGTGATTGCATATTAAGATGAAAGGCCGGCGCCTCTGTCCATTTGTTGAGCGCGTAAAATAACAACAGACTATTTTCATTTTGTTAAAAGCAGTTTGATATATCGCCCTCTTAAAAAGTCTTCAATAGTGGATGGTGCAATTTGTCTTTGACACCCGACCCAACCCTCGCCCAATGTCTTTATTACAGCACCACGCACAACTCACATACTCACACACTTATCTACCATATACAAAAAAAAATATAGCATCCATATTTAATGATAACATTTTAGCCGCTAAATACTTTTACACCATCAGACGACAATACAAAATATTTAACAAAATAATGTTAATATCAACACCATTCTCTACATTTTATGTTCCTGAATAGGTACTCCCGAGCAAGAAGCTAGTAAGTCTGATGTCATAACGGTGTGTCGTTATAACGAATAAATTATGTATACTGTACACCAATGTAAGCTAATGTTTTTAGCGTGTTTCATACACCCAAGCTGCCTGTAACGCGTAATGCAGCGAAACTTTCCTAGCGCCCTACTCTATGCCCAGAAGAGTGGGGTAAAGTCAGGTGCCGCTAGTGCTGCCTTAATTTTTGAAAATTAAAAATTTGGTCAAGAAAATATTTTCTTTCTGTCGTATAAACCGACGCGACCGCCGAAATCGAATGAATTCTCGTAGTGTGATAGTGTATATAATAAAAATAAGTTTATACAAATTTTTAAGTATAAAAAAAAACACCGGAGAAAATCATTTATTAATATCTGTAAAAATAATGTAATTTACATATTTTTTTACTTTTTCCTAACTTGATTATTACAAATCTGGTCAGAAACGCTTTGGGCTGCTTACTAGAAATTTATAAACCTATAAATTATAATCTATTTATAATTATAGTTATTATTAATTATAATTTACTTATGAATTTATAAAGGCGATCGACTGAATTTAAGCATATTTAAACGAGTCACTGAATACTATAGGGTGAAATACGGCTCACTGCGCAATTTTTCCACATTTCAAGTAACCAGCTGTTGTCATGTGAAAGTATATATAAATTGATGGGCAAATAACATTGAAAAGGATTTCTTTCAAATTTTCATAAATCTTTAGTCATGTGTGGCTAATTGTTGATTTATAACATATGATATTTCAGCCGTCTACGTTATTATTTTTAAGTGGCCCAGGTAACCCAAAGTTTTAAAAACATAATCAAAATAGTCATAAAATCAAATATTAACATATTTATAATTACATATTGGTAAAATAATAAACGCATAAAGGAATAAATACAACATTGAATAACGATTAAAATCATTGACTTTCTGTGGTTTCTGGTATTGTTGCTTTTATATTGAAAATATGGCGATTTTGTATCGAAAATTTGCAGAACTTGTCTTGCTTTTATTTTCGCCCTAATATAACCATCTCTGGCATCCGCCCAAAAACGGACAATGTAGCCTCCAAAACCAATTTTATACACTGTTTCACCACTTGGGTGTCAAACTAAAACTTCTCTAAAAACAGGATAAAAAAAAAACTTCTCTAAATACGAAACAATATTTTTAAATGAGATTATTTTTTTTGCGTTGTTTAATGTTTTTATATATGTTTATATATGTATAAATAATAATTACATCTATAGAGTCAAGCGAATATTGGCAAGAATCCTTAAGGTTATTGTTTTTATATTAAAAGCCTAAAAAATATATTCAATACCAAGATGAAACAGCCATCGTTTGCTAATTAGAATTTAAAGTTAACATATCCAAATAATATACAAACTAGAGGCATTAAGACACAAAAAAGCATACCAAGTTATTCCAATATACTAATTACAATATTTTAAAGTATAATATATTTCACAAATTTAAATTAAACTTACATTTTTACAAGTGGGTATGAGTTTATTTTTACTACAATGTTTAACAATATATTAAATGAATGTAAATATCTCAGGGCGATTGTAAAATATCCTTACCAAGCGCCCCTATGCGGATTACAAAACGGCGGTGTTTTACGGCGAATATTTCTTCAAGTGCTTTCCAATGCTCCTAAACAACAGTCCAGAGGTGTGAATGTCAATCGGCCTGGCCCAACGATTCAGCGTTTTACAAAGCACCGACTCGTCATACGCCAGATTGTAAAATTTAGTTCTATTTAATACTTGTGTTCTACAAGAATAATCTAATAAATACTGACGGTTATCTGCAATAAATGGGTACAAAATAGTAAGTACACTCAAGAGAAAAGTTTAATACTGAATAACGGAATACTAGCGTGACCACATTACTATAAATTTAAAATGAGGTCGAATTTAGGGTGTTTTGCAATCGGTCTAAACGTAGTCGCACATGGTAAAATATACAATCGGCCAGCGACATATAGAGTATGTATTTTTATTCATTTTGCTCTTGTCAGAGCGTTGATCTGTATCGTTAAGAATTCCGAACTCATAAAAAAATTTGAAGTATTCATATTAAAATTCCATTTTTTAATATTTTTTTTTTTCGAAGAATATCGCACGCTTTTGGTTAGTCTTGAGAGACTGCTGGTGCGAGGGTCGCGGTAATCGATAGGTGAGTGAGTAGATTTACCTTCTTTTGATACTTAACAGCCTTCTCAAATATTAAAGCGATTTCTATTAAACTTTTAATTCGTTTTTATCGTAAGGAAATATTGGTCCAACACTTTTTGTTGATTAATGTTTGATTGTTGATAGCAGTGAATTCAAATACATCCTGTTTCCTATGTACCCAGTTGATTGAAAAACTGAACATCGAAATCATACAAAATGAAACACTAACGCATCCGGAAATGAAACCACGGATCCTTAGTCTATCGCGAAAAGGATGCGTGTATCATTCCACCATAAACATAAATGTTATTCATATTTTTAGAGACGGAATAGCGTGACGACCATTTAATTCGTTTAAACTACATTATTATATTACTAAATTAATTCCATAAATTATTAAATTCTAGACAATTATATCACCAATCTATATATAAATAAACGAATGTTTAACTAAAGGCATACGAGTTATTCAGGAAATTAAATAGGTTATGAATTATGCGTAGTGGATACTCGATGTTAACATAAATATTATGTTAGAAATATTTTTAATTTGTAACTCCATAAGTTTCTGCTTGTAAGCTCTCTTGAAACTACACAGACTTTGACATCAGATCTTTTCACGACACTGGCGCGTAATAGGTAAAAAGCTTCTTTCATAACTTTTTTGCAATGATGCGCGGTACGATTGCTAAGTTTGTCCTTTGCCGAGCCTCGAGCTCCTAAAAGTTTTTAGTCCACCTTTACTTTGTCGACATTTTTAATCAGACCAACACAGGATTCATAATGTCAATCAAAAAAGGTGCATAATTTATATTATGTTTTATTTTAATGAAAGAGTCTTCTATTTAATTTGATTACCAATAGTAACTATATCTAAACGTATTTCATGCTTAGTTAAACTTAAGCCCTCACACACTATAATTCTATATCTGCCATACTCAACCTGTGGCCCGCGGGCCGTATGCGGCCCGCCTAGCTTTGTTGTATGGCCCTGAACACATTTATTATCAGGGACATGATTTACAAAATCTGCCATTCTGTATTTCGTATATCTTGAGATTAATTTTGACTTTGACGTACAAATAGTGACACCCAAACAGGATTGTTGTTTAATATTTTTTTCGTCATACCAGTATAGTGTTGCGGCCCGCGAGGCTTTACAAATATATGTATGTGGCCCGAAGACAAAAAAGGTTGAGTATCGTTGATCTATATCGTAAAACACAGTACAACTTTTAATAAAAATATTTTTGTAGTCATCATTTTTGTAAAATTATTATATACAGCTTGTATTTAAAGCACCTTCTGTCATTACAGGTGGTTTATCTATGCCGATAATTAACGTTAATCAGTAAAATATATTCGACAAGTGTGAAAACGTTATGTTTATCGTAGTGAGGCGCAAAGGGGCAAAGTTAAACTCCTGGATACAAAGGCGACCTCAGGGTAATTAGTACTGACCGGCTGTTCTCGTCCTTGGCCCCACCTGATCTTATTCTTTGCTCTAGATAATGTTATTTTAAAATAAAAATTTTTTTGTGAGGCCGGTTTAGTTGAAAAAGAATAGTAGTGATTTTAAATACTTCCTATATATTCACCATACAATTGCTCCGATATTAGTGTGCAATATAAAAAAAGAATAATAAACTATACACTGCGATTTAGGCCTTAAACCAAAATGTACTCGCAATAGTGTCCCTTACTGTACGGATGTCCCAAATAAATGTCTCCAGTAAATTAAAACAAACTCGGCGTGTTGAAATAGAACATTTGGATATATTTCCTAGCTCATGGTCCCACGAACGTTGCTAGATGAAAAACTTAATATTCGCATATTTTACACATGCACAGTGCACAGTAGGCTTGCAGCCCACTAGGCCACCTTCTTTCTACATCTTTGCCCGAAGCGCTTTTAAAATAGCATTCCTTTAAAAATGATAATGAAATTCCGGCGTAGCTACAACTTTTTTCTGGAGTGAAAAGCCAAAACGTAGCGTAGAGTGGTCAATTAAGGCAAAGCCAAAGGAAAAATATTAAATTCGATTAATTTACTCCCTATTTTCGATGGCTGGCATTTGGTAAACATTGGATGTTTAATCATAAAAAAAACATATTTAGATACCTTGATCTTATGGCAGTAGGTGATTTTTTCAACATGTTTTAAAACAGCAGATTTTAAAAATTCATTTCTATTACTAAGAAAATTAATAAATGATTAACTGTTATTTTTATTTTTAAAAGAATTGCTATGATCCAGATTACATACAATTATTTTTGGGCCCTACTCAACTAGACCAAATATGCCTGTGCTAGAGTTGGCGGTGGTAAAGAAGAGTTAAAAATGGTATGACCATTTGCGGATTGGAACCCGCGGTCTTTCGATCATTAGTCCAGCGCCTTAACTACTAGACTACCACGATCTCTAAGATAAATATATGATGGCCTGTTTATGTAGCTTCTAACTGTGTGGCTAGTATAAAATCTACTTATTTTAAGTTAAGGTGGTAGGTAGGTATTTATGTTTAGGGAATTGAAACAATGTAAAGTAAACTTAAGCAAATAAAAACTAGGAAAACTATGTACTTATGGATGTATTTCTCGTTTACTGAGAAATGTCGACGTTTTTTGATCACGTCGGAGAAAGCCGCTTTTCGGACGCTTACATAAGTTATGCTGAAGAAACCAAAAGATATTCACGAAATTGGTTAAATGGGTTAAATTTCAATGTACTTCATACTGAACGACATAAATCTGTCGATCGACTGTTTGTTGATCAAGTTCTGGTAGAGAATCCTGATTGCAGGAGTCCGCCTCGCTCTTGACAGGTTTTTTTTTCAAATTTAGGTAATGTGGTTTTTGTTGGACGATATTATAATTTAATTTTACCTAAAAATTATTGATTATTACTTTAGTCAAAATGGATATTTATTTTTTATTTTTTTATTTATTCATATGATACAATAGTTAGTCACAGCAATAAATGATATAATCACACTGAAAAAGGAATTAAATTATTATAATATTGACAAATTAAACACCAGTATTTATTGTTGCTCTGAAGTAATATGGCTACTCTAACTAGGTTAAAAAAACCTGTTTTCTAAGAGCGGCCAGAAGAAGCGTGCAGAAAAAATACTATACTTATTACGTACGTACTTATAATCTCACTTTAAATTTGATCTTTATGGAAAATTATAAATATACTTTTTTCTTTTTAATCATGGCCCTTCGAGATTGAAACTTTTTTTAAGGACCATTGGAAAAAAACTAAACTAAAAGAAAGATATAACGTTAATATTGGTCTACGTATATAAACCTTAATTTTGGAACCCATAATGAACCGCGAAACAGATTTTAAATTTGGAAAAAATATTTCTTGCGTATACTCAAAACATTCATATTCAGTCAAAGGATCTCCATAAAAACATTTTTTTTTTATTTGGCTTTACAGGTGGGTCGCATCATCCCCTCTCCCCCTTTCGAACCATTGGTGCGTCTTGTTGATCATCCCTTGCATTCAAAGTCACTTCATTGGGTACAAAACAGACATTATAGAAAATTGAAATTGAACCCTACTCACACCTCATCTTTGCTCCGAACGTCAAAAGTAATTAAGCTCAGCAATAAAATTAATATTCTTCTTGTCTTCTTGTTTTTGTGACTACGGGCTATTTAAACTAACCGTTTTTTTCGAAATGTCAATGAAATATATTTGATTTTATTTTTCTAAGGACGAGAAATGCTATGGTTTAGTTTCATGTAAGAGGTACAGTAACTTTCGAAAGACCCGAGCTTGAGCCTTTGATCAACATTCAATAATGTCCGTGAGTGTAAACTTTGATTTATGATGATTTTGGAAAAGAAACATTGTTTGAAGGAATGTCTTAAAGCAGTATAGGTACGTTTGTTTTATACCTAACATTTTAATGTTCTTTTGAAGATTGGTGGTTGCTAGGGGGGGGGGGGGGGAGGGGATAAATAAACAAGAAGTTATTGAAATGATAGGTAGTGTAATAATGTTAATATATATAATTATATATATAAAACTACAGGTGAACTTTTTCTCATGCGCATCCTTTTATGGTGTCATTCTATACTAAGTTCTACAAGTGTCAAAAAAAGTAAGTAAAAAACGTAGAGAACAAAATCCAAAAACAAAAAACGTAGAAAAAAAACCGCGTGTTCTTGAACTTCGTGTAGCGAGACAACCAAACGTTTCCTTGGATATCACTTATTTTGTATGGAAAAAAAATGTCAACATTAAGAACAAAACTTGTGTGGTTTGGTGTGTAGATTAACCCCATAAAAAGATGTGCATGAGTACTATTGCGTGTAAACTTTCACATAGGGAAACATGTTTTATATAAAGTCTAATCGATATATTCGTTTTGTGTTCTTATTGCTTTTAAAAATATTTTTTTTTGGAATAAGATTAGACAAACATTTTGCATTAGCATTTCGTTAAGAAGCATGTACAATTTGTGTATCGAGTCGAGCCTTGGGACGACCGCAGCCTACTTAATATTTGATTTTGTTTACTTTCTTAAATAATTAAATATCAGAGGTAATTAATTATTTAATTTAACTGCAGCGTGTAATAGTGTATATCGGCCATATGTTATTTTCGTTACATATGTTAGTAGATTGATAATCGGTATCGTGTTGCTCTACTCTGCACTTGTCAAAAATTTTTATATTACAAAAAGTATTTTTAAATGTTATAGTGTATAGTGTTTTTAAATGTCATCCTTAATCTAATTATACAATTTTATTTTTTATTAAAAGCGTATATGATTTTTTAAAAAATGCATACATATTTCCTATTTTAATTTGTTAAAATTTGGAAAAAAAATCTCAATATATTTACATTTCTCTACTCATCATCGACTAATCTTATAAAAAAATCGGTCTTAGAAATGGGACCCTTAAAATTCAATTCTATCCACAAATTTATCCGTAATAATGCAATTTTATCAAGGTTTTTATTTATACTTCACTCCTGTACGATTTAGTATTCAAGCCGTGGCTCTTAAGGTAAATTTCTAAAATTTGAATAATAAAGTGATGTGATGTAGCGTAATTGAAAAATTTGAATAATAAAATAACAGCCCTTAAAAATGTTACTTTGCTAGCGAAATGAAAAATGTACGCTTTTGGTATTGTATTTCTTAGACCAGACCAAAAACCAGTCTAAAATAAGTTTTATTTTAATATCATTTAAAAAAAAAACACCAAATTCACCAAAATTTATACCAGGAGACCGGCAAATTCTGGCCAAGAACTAGTTTACTGGTTTATTTAATTGGTAGTATTAGGTGTTAGCGTGCCGTGGGTGACACATCGATACACACCTATCCATTTCTCTAGCGATGCAATAGGTGATAGGAAGGTGATGATGACAACATCGAAAATCTATATAAACTGCTGTGACAATTACTGTTTTTTTTTATACTACCCATTTCCTTAATACTTATAACTTTTTCAGTATAAATGATATGTAAAAAAGGTTTTACACCAATAAAGGCGTAACTAGCTTTACAGAAACAATTTTTGTAGGTAACCGTTATGAAATAGTGTGTAATTTCAAGTTAATGTAATGTCAAATATTGGACGATTCAGTCTGTAAAAAATCAAAATCTCTAAGCCAGCAACTTCAAATCAATTTAGTGAAATTTCAGGTCAATCGATGATCACATTTATCAGCATCTGGTTAAAAATTTACATAAATTAAAAATAGTGTGATTTTAACCAAACGTTCGTTACTAATCGGAAGAAATCGAAGTATCCTTACAAAATCTGTCTGTTGAAATCAAAACGAGCTTCGTAGCTTCTATGAGTTACAAGTTATAACGCCAGGTCGGATATGTTATAACGTTGGTCAGTGCATTGAACATTTATCACTTCGAAACAGGTATTGTGTCTAGTGAAGTGACATACCTGTACCTCTTTTCTGAAATAAATTGTGTTTAATACGTTGAAATTTATTCTTGATAAACTATTCTTAAAATAATTACTATAAAAATAAATAAATAATATATCCAGGCCGGAGATGTGAGAAAACGTATGAAAACGCCGATGATCTTTATACCGTTTTATTTTTATGGCGATATTACTTTATTTGCATGAATCTTTCAATAAATTCGTTATATGAATAATAAATTAATTGCAACAAAGTAATCGGTGTTAAATGCAAAGGTAAAATTAACAATTAAAGTTGTACAAAACTAAAAGTAATGTCAACCGCTTGCGATCGCTGGCTTGACTGTAGTCGACTCGCTCGGACGACTTCGACTATCGTCGGTCGGCTGACCCGACTCGCCACTTTTGAATAAAAAGTTATTAATTTTTAACATTTGTTTTTAATCTATTTTTTATACGTAACATTCTTTTTGATTTTCTCAAATTTTAATGTTCATAAGTGACCTATTTAATCTTCAGTACCTATATTGTTTAAACTATTATAAGCAAAACCTACTAAATAGAGCAGTGTAAAAAAAATTTTTTTTTGAAACACGGCCAAATAAATGTAAGTTTTTTTTTATTTAAAACACTGTTTGTAAACCAGTTTTAAATACTAAAATATAACTTAAGATAAAAAGGGACCAAATGACTAATTGTTAGTTATATATGACTAACAATTTATAAAACCTAATCACTATATATTTAAAAATGAAATTTTTAATGTTTAAATGAACTATTTTACATATAATTTCACGTGATTACGGCTGTTCACTTACAACTGGGACATATAGTTATAAAGCCGGCTGACTGCGAGGCGTTTGCCCGAGCGAAGTAATTGATTTTTTGCTCGTAGTTAATAAATATGCGCTAGCTCTAAAATGATTTATTTGAAATAAATGGTGAAAAGTTCACATTTAATGCGGTAACTAACAAATTTACATTGTTAAGGATTTAAACTGTGTTGTTCATATGTCTTCGAATGTGATCACAATCAAATCATAAGTGGTTAATCACAATTTAAACGGACGCTATTACGCTATTAGGTAATACGATTCAGCTTAATTGATTCTTATACTAAACATGAAAGGATACAAAAGCATCTCATTAATAATGAAATTTTATTGATAATTTAATTAATCTTAATATTTAATTAAAAATATGCGTAGTTATAGGTCCTTTTAACAATTTTCGATGTGTCGAAGTCTAAGCTAGATATGTGTGCCCCATAAACACATGTGGCAATGTGTTTATGGGGCAATTTAGTCGCAACTTGAAAAGCTTTATGGTGATCGACACGGATGAGCACGAAACGATTTTTTTTTGGTTTAGGGATAATGGTTTATGTAAAAAAAAGTCAATTTAGATACCACTTTTGGGTGTAGATAATTTTTAAATTATAGGGATACAAAATAAATTAATATGTGTACATTTTAGTACAAAACGAGTATTAAATGTTTGAATAGCTATTTTTGTTAAAACTCATAGATTAACATCGAGTTAGATACCACTTCGATTTAGTGACGTAAACTATAGGGGTTCAAGATAAATTAATATGTGTAAAAATCACTACAAAATGAGTATTAATCGTTGGCATATTAGGAATTTTGATATGTTCCAAGTAGTTTCTAACTTGACGCCTTCCAGCGGGCGATTGAACGAAACTACGCATAAACGAAACACCTCGTGAGGAAAAAAATGAGGAAAAAAATTAATACATAACAAACAATACAATTTTTATTTAACTCGCTTCTTAATTTTCTATTCTTCCGGTGTCTCAATCGGGTTGCAAATTAGAAGATGAGTGTAAAATTATACTAACAAATTAAGTGGAAGTTTGCAATACTTTTGTAAAATTGTTTTTAAAAATACTGTATAAAAATTAAAAAAAAAAAAACTTTTAGTAATATCCGGTTGCAAACTTAACAAATGGATTGCCGCCTTATAAAAATGATTTGCAATTACATACATTTTAAACCTTTTGATTTTATGCTAAAGGTGGGAGGGGTTAAAATCCACCGTGTATTTTTTATCTATGTTCCGGGTACCATAGAAGGCTGCAAACTAATGTCATAACACTTTGAAACAATATAAACCATAAAGTAAATTTGCAAAACTTTTGCATTTTTCTCTTAGACTGTAAATGCATTTATCGATTTTTGACAAGTTTAAATCGGTTTCGTGTGTAAGCGAACTGTATAATAGTTTGCAAAACTTTTGCTTTTTGTTTTAAAAAATAAACGCTTAAAACGCTTTTTTCAAAATTTTAGCAATTTTCGGATTTGTAAATGAGTTGCAAATTTAGTGCATAGACAGTAACATAATGCTTTGTATATAGACAATATTTGAAAACTTTTGCGGTTAATGTTAAATCACATATTTTTCACCCTCTATTTGACTGACCTATAAGTATTTTCTTTCAAATTTTATTAAATCACAAAAAAAAAATGGAAGGATGTGACTTGTACTTACCGTTTTTACCTAATTTTAATTATAATTATTATTCCAAAAGCAACAATAAATACAATTTTATTTGAATGTTATTTAATTTGTTTTCATGAAAATGTGTTTTTACAATTTTATTGTAATTATTATTATAAATAAATTTTTATTAGTTAAATATTCCGATACTACTTAAAAATGCAAACTTTATGTCAAAATTTAATTTATAACACATTTAACGAAGTCTCTAGGAAATATCCTCCAAAAAATATCTCCAAAATGCTTGAGAATCGAGCACAAATTGACTGGATCTTTTTATTAGCAAATGACTTCTTTTGTCACTATCTCAAGATTTATCCGCTGTTTATTGGAGGCTCTTTATAAGTAACTACTTTGATTGTATTATTGCAGAGTCAACCAATAATTATACAAATGTCAATCGACATGTTACCAACATGTTATTAATATTTGTGCTTGCTGACAAAGTTTCGGCAGTTAGATAGACACAGTAACCACGCTCCGGTACGGAAGCCAAACTTCCTACGTTCCGCCAACATATCGATTACTTATACACACATTATAGTTGTTAAGAAGTTTCGATCATGCAATTAATTAGAGGGGATGGAAACTTTACAAGGATACTACCACAACATAAGGACCATACCATTAATTAGTGCTTCTGTGTTACAACCAGAAATAACAACACATCCAAATCAATCACCCGCAGATAACAGCTTGACTGATATTTAATGTCAAATTGTATTCATTCAGGTTTCCGAGTAATAAATACTGTCTTACACCTCCTAAGTGATCCAGTCAGTTAGTATAATGATACTAACTGACTCAATGACTTTTAGGCTTCCTCAATGGAGGAAGCCTAAAAGGCCTATAAGGCCTTCTGGTGTAATCTTACTGTCGTGGGAAATATGAGGTAAACTCACATTCAGGAAATTAATTTCGGAAATTATAAGTTGGCAACACCAGACTGACGAATTTTAAATAAAAATATCATCTGAAGCAAAATATCTGAAAATACGGCGCAGTTAGCTTAGTATGACAAAAGGATGGCTTAGAAGCACGGATTACTAAGCGTACGTAATAAAGTATGCAGGAACCAAACAAACCCTTACCGTCATATAAGTGTACGAGGCGCCGTACCGCAATAAAACTAGACGGGAAGTTTGCCTTTAAAGACGCCGCGAAGGTCTAAAAGATTCTTAACGGTAAAATTTCAAAAATGAATTTTAATATTAAATATAGTTTGTAATAGTATAAGAAAACTATAGTTTTGGTGCCAAAATTGACTGAATGTGAAAAATGATCACTACCCACATATGTATAAATGTTTTTTGTCTAGCTTGTAAGATTTGTTGTTATTTAAAGTATCCATAAGGTAGATACGTAACATTAATATAGGTAAGATATTTAAATCTTCAGCCAAAACAATATCATTTAAGAGACATTAAAGGATTACGCGTTTGCAATAGACTAATGAGTCAAAAATACGCGTTCAGAAACGCGACGGAGTTAAACGAGAACCTAATTACAGATCATTAGCGCGCCGCGAAATAATCTATATTTGATATTTAATTCAAAGGAAAAAGTCACTGGATTTAGGTTTGTAGGTCAAGGAAACAAAATAGAATACCTATAATTTAATAGTTAGGCTAAAAACGAATTGTTTATTTTTATTATATAATTACAAAATCGTTTTTATCCAACAAGGAAAACATGTAAATATATCTTTTAGATTAAGGGAATATATTTGTTTAGCATAATATTAGCAACCAATAAGTATGGTAAAAAAAAAAAAAATTATTATAATAATTATGTGTTTTCAAATATTCCTAAAACGCTCGTAGGTTGTGGGCAAGAGGTATGAAGGGGGTGCGTCCGCTGAAGGGCGAAAGCGGAAACGCGTGAATAAAAGGTCGCCTCATACCTACATTCGAGTTAGTTGTTTCTAGCAAGACGTGACTAGGCACCGTTTCGCTGCTAGTGTTTTATAACGTCAATCGATAGCCGTCGCGAATATTAACTTAGTTAAAAATTTTTAGAAGTTGGTGTAACTCTATTAATTACGTACCATCCAGCCAGAGGTTTTGGATACCACGAGAGCTAAATGTTAATCACGCAACGAGATAAAATCGAGCTAAATCAACGAGGTCACAAATTACCAAAAACAAATGCACTTCAGCATTCAAGACTCGTTTAGTAAACGATGCGAAGTTAGGCTGGAGATTTAGCATATCGGTGAGTGAATTGAAGACAATCTGACATTTATTTTATAAAATAAATAGTCACAAATTGTCACTTTTTCGGAGAACTGTATTATAAACTGTCAATGTTTGTTCGCATTAATTTAATTAGTACTGAACTTTATTCTGTGTTTTAAATTGTGATTCAGACAATATCCTTTTGCTTATTCAACGGATTTACGACCCGTTGAATATACTGTTTTGAATAAATAGTGTGATAACTTTCAATTCTGTTTTTATTGATTTTTAATCATTTTGAACTTTTTGAAATCGTTGCATTATAAATCAGGCTAGCTTGATTTGAGGAGACTGACTCTTGGAAAGCTCGGATCTACAGTCCACCTTGAGAACGTGGCATCAGAAGCCACCCAGCTGTGTCCCGACTGAAGAGGACTGGTCTTCGGATCCGCTGGAAGCGGATCGGCCGGGACATAGCATCTTTGTTGGTCCTTTCGAGCGCAGATTGGACGAGCCCCGAGTTTTCTTTGACAAGATGTCAAAAAGTCAAGCGAGCCAAAAGGATATGGCAGATCAGGCAACTCCAGGAGAGAGGAAGAGCGAGCGCCTGAGGCAAAGACTGTCAGGCAATACAAGTCGCGGTTCAGGACGAACCATCAGCGCAGGACGCCGACAGGACAGAGCCGAGGAACAAGCGCCGTACACAACGGAGCGTCTGAGCATGACGGCACAGGATTCCCAGGAAGCCGAACAGGTCAGCACGGAAGCAGGCCCATCCAGGCTCCAGGAGAGGCTGCAGGCAGCGGCCCAGGAACTCCCTGCGTCACGGGCATCATCCGTAGCAAGCCGCAGGTCCAGGACGTCAGCCGCCTCGAGAAGCAGCGTCACCAGACAACTGCTGGCAGCGGACCTTGAGGCGGCAGAAGAGAGCGCCAGGCTGCAGGCAGAAAATACCAGGCTGCAGGCGCAGGCACAAGCCGCTGCAGAGAGCTCCAGGCTGCAGGCACAGGCCGCTGCAGAAGCCACCCAGATACAAATGGCTCTGGTGGCAAAAAGGCTGGAGATCAAGAAAAAGATGATCGAGGCCGAGGAAGAAGATGACGATGAGGGCAGCATCGCGGACTCATCCGCATCGTCTAGGTATTGTCGCGAATGGGCCGCGACGAAAATACCGAGAATCTACACGCAAGCGGACGATTTGAAACAGGCGTTTCGAAATCTCCGTATCGGCGCGGCACAAGAGGAGCGGCCGGGCGAGAGCGAGACAACGCGCTACCGACAACGTTCGCCGATAAAAACTGAAAAAGTGTGTGTGTCAGTGCCTAATACAAGTGATTCATATCGAAATAACATGTTAGTGTCGGCTCGTGCAAAACTTTTACGAGACTTGCCGAAGTTTACCGGAAACACTAATGAGTTTCCGATATTCATTAGTTTATTTAATCAGGGGAACGAGATGTGCGGCTACTCCAATGCAGATAATTTAATCCGTTTGGCTGCCTCACTCAGCGGGCCAGCCAGGGAGGCTGTGAGGTCGCTGCTAGTCGAACCGGAGAACGTTCCGGCCATCATGAAGGTGCTTTATCGACGCTTCGGCAGACCAGATGCTCGCATAGATGAACTGATGACAGAGGCTCGCAGTGTTCCGAATATTGGGGTAAGTGACTCACTTTCACAATTAGTTAATTTTGGCACCATTGTTTGCAACATTGTACACTCACTTAAAAGTATGGGACATGACGGATATTTAATTAATCCGCCATTGTTGAAAGAATTAATTTTAAAATTACCTCAATATTTAAGGCTTCAGTGGTACAAAGAATTCAAAGGCGAACATCCCACACTTACAGATTTCGGGGAATGGCTAGAGTCATTACTGGACGCGGCCGCAAAAGAGGAAACTAACTCAGGTAGTTCAAAGCCCGCGGTCAAAGAACGCAGCGAGTTAAAAACGCGCGCGATTAAAAAATTAGAGCCGACGCGTAGGCATATTTTTAATACCTACGAAAAATCGTTAGAAGTTAAAAAATGTCTGTACTGTAAAAAAACAAATCATGATTTAAATGTTTGTAGGAATTTTGCGACTCTAAGCCTAAACAGTAAACGCGATTGGGTCAGGGAAGAAAACTTATGTTTTATTTGTTTAAAATTAGGACACACCGCACTTCAATGTAAAAGAAAAGTGTCGTGCGGAATTAACGGATGCAAAAGTAAACACCATAAGTTACTTCATCCGATAACGCGTTCGGAACCCAGCCAAGCAGCCCCTCCGGAGGGGTCAACCGCCGTCGAGACAGGTCACGTGACGCACACACGTCATGAGAGCGGAAGCATTGGACTCCGAGTTGTGAATGTGAAGGTCACGGGCGAGGCTGGGTCCAGGGATATACTCGCGTTATTGGATGAGGCATCAACTCTGACTCTAATCGACGAAAAAATAGCAAACAAAATCGGCGCAAAGGGCGTTGCATCGACATTAAAAATAGTAGGTATTAACGGTATGAGATCACAGAACTCGTGTACTCGGTCGGTAGATATAAAAATTCAAGCCGAAAACAATTCCGTAATTTATAATTTAAAACATGTGAAAACTATGAAAAATCTAAACTTACCTTATCATAATTTAGATATCGATAAATTACGAGAAAATTATCCGTTTATATCTAGGTTACCTATTAAGTCGGTTCACGGAAAAATAAAAATGCTTATTGGGCAAGACCAGTATGGCTTCATCTTGCCCCAGGAAGTCCATGGTGATTGGCGCCAGGGTCCTGTGGTAACAAAGGCATTAATTGGGTGGTCAGTAAGCGGTAAAATCGGACCGGGCGCTAATAGCGATCGTGTATCACATTCACGACGTAAGGAACGCGACGCGAAATTAAAAAACAGTAATTTCGACGCCGGCGCTAATAGCGATCGCGTATTACATTCACAACGTAAGGAACGCGACGCGAAATTAAAAAACGGTAATTTCGACGCCGGGACAAATGGCGGGCGCGCGTTGCACTTACAACGCAACGAGCGCGACGGGCTATTAAGAGACGATTTAACTTCTAATTTTCAAAAGGTGAAAATAAATTATCACAACAAAGTGACAAATAACGTCTTTGTCACTCACGTTGCTGAGACCGAAACAGCGTTAATAGACGCGTCCAAATATTCAAAATGGACGCGCCTAATTCGGTGTACAGCGTGGGTGTTCAGGGCGGTCGATATCTTTCGAAAAAGGGGGGAGCGGGGGGCGCTTTCTGCGAAAGAAATCAGTAACTCGGAAAAGTACTGGTTACGACAAGCGCAAAATGAAATCTTCGCTGAGGAGCTAAAAGATATAAGCGCAAATCGGCCAATAAAAAAGTCGAGTGAAATTCGTCATCTAAATGCATTTTTAGATGACGAAAAAATATTGCGTGTAGGCGGTCGCATAAATGCAAGGCGAAATATCGCATTGCAATGTATTAAGCCGGCCATATTGTTTGCAAGTCACCCTTATACCAAGCTATTAATAAGCCATGTGCATGAGACGAGTTCCCATCAAGGTCAAAGGTTCGTATTAAACGAATTAAGACAGCGTTTCTATATACCTAAAGCGCGAAGCGCTGTGTGGAAAACGGCTCAAAAGTGTCCGTATTGCCGGGGCCGACAGGGAAAGGCAACACCTACCCGGAGGGCCGATCTACCTGCCATACGACTCCGGCATCACGAGCGTCTCATGCACCGAGAAAAATGGCAACAACCCGCGAAACATATACAAGTAAGCGACGTGGTATTTCATAATCGAAAAAAGACTTCCGCAAAACGCTTGGCTGCGCGACATAGTCTCACACACCCCGGCACAGACGGACAAACCCGAGCGGTAACCGTCAAAAGCCACGGGAAACACTACAAACGACCGGCAGTCAAAGTGGCAGTTTTACGAGTCCACGACCATCAAAGGCTGAAAGAGTAACGTTTCAGAGAGGGCGGAATGTCGTGGGAAATATGAGGTAAACTCACATTCAGGAAATTAATTTCGGAAATTATAAGTTGGCAACACCAGACTGACGAATTTTAAATAAAAATATCATCTGAAGCAAAATATCTGAAAATACGGCGCAGTTAGCTTAGTATGACAAAAGGATGGCTTAGAAGCACGGATTACTAAGCGTACGTAATAAAGTATGCAGGAACCAAACAAACCCTTACCGTCATATAAGTGTACGAGGCGCCGTACCGCAATAAAACTAGACGGGAAGTTTGCCTTTAAAGACGCCGCGAAGGTCTAAAAGATTCTTAACGGTAAAATTTCAAAAATGAATTTTAATATTAAATATAGTTTGTAATAGTATAAGAAAACTATAGTTTTGGTGCCAAAATTGACTGAATGTGAAAAATGATCACTACCCACATATGTATAAATGTTTTTTGTCTAGCTTGTAAGATTTGTTGTTATTTAAAGTATCCATAAGGTAGATACGTAACATTAATATAGGTAAGATATTTAAATCTTCAGCCAAAACAATATCATTTAAGAGACATTAAAGGATTACGCGTTTGCAATAGACTAATGAGTCAAAAATACGCGTTCAGAAACGCGACGGAGTTAAACGAGAACCTAATTACAGATCATTAGCGCGCCGCGAAATAATCTATATTTGATATTTAATTCAAAGGAAAAAGTCACTGGATTTAGGTTTGTAGGTCAAGGAAACAAAATAGAATACCTATAATTTAATAGTTAGGCTAAAAACGAATTGTTTATTTTTATTATATAATTACAAAATCGTTTTTATCCAACAAGGAAAACATGTAAATATATCTTTTAGATTAAGGGAATATATTTGTTTAGCATAATATTAGCAACCAATAAGTATGGTAAAAAAAAAAAAAATTATTATAATAATTATGTGTTTTCAAATATTCCTAAAACGCTCGTAGGTTGTGGGCAAGAGGTATGAAGGGGGTGCGTCCGCTGAAGGGCGAAAGCGGAAACGCGTGAATAAAAGGTCGCCTCATACCTACATTCGAGTTAGTTGTTTCTAGCAAGACGTGACTAGGCACCGTTTCGCTGCTAGTGTTTTATAACGTCAATCGATAGCCGTCGCGAATATTAACTTAGTTAAAAATTTTTAGAAGTTGGTGTAACTCTATTAATTACGTACCATCCAGCCAGAGGTTTTGGATACCACGAGAGCTAAATGTTAATCACGCAACGAGATAAAATCGAGCTAAATCAACGAGGTCACAAATTACCAAAAACAAATGCACTTCAGCATTCAAGACTCGTTTAGTAAACGATGCGAAGTTAGGCTGGAGATTTAGCATATCGGTGAGTGAATTGAAGACAATCTGACATTTATTTTATAAAATAAATAGTCACAAATTGTCACTTTTTCGGAGAACTGTATTATAAACTGTCAATGTTTGTTCGCATTAATTTAATTAGTACTGAACTTTATTCTGTGTTTTAAATTGTGATTCAGACAATATCCTTTTGCTTATTCAACGGATTTACGACCCGTTGAATATACTGTTTTGAATAAATAGTGTGATAACTTTCAATTCTGTTTTTATTGATTTTTAATCATTTTGAACTTTTTGAAATCGTTGCATTATAAATCAGGCTAGCTTGATTTGAGGAGACTGACTCTTGGAAAGCTCGGATCTACAGTCCACCTTGAGAACGTGGCATCAGAAGCCACCCAGCTGTGTCCCGACTGAAGAGGACTGGTCTTCGGATCCGCTGGAAGCGGATCGGCCGGGACACTTACAGAATTAAAAGCTTCTTTTCTTAAAGCTTATTCAAAGTTTATTTTCAAGGCAGTCGACGTGACTTTCGAGACTGTAAACACCCAATCAGTGTTCGACTCACAAAATGTCGACAGTTCTACGTTACTATAAAGATGTTACCATTCGACGTATTTCAATGTAATTTTATGATATTTTGTATTCTCTATTATAATAAAAATATACAAATAACGATCTGTAGTGATAAAAAGCAGTTCTATTATTTGTTGTTCGTTTAGTCTTTGTATGTATAAAAAACTAAAATTACCCAATTACAAATAATGGCAAACGAATGTCTTTCGTCATATATTAGATGTAATCGTGACGTTGTTACTAATATATCGTCGGTTTAGAGCATAAAGTCATTAATTAACTAAAAGAAAATGTCACAGATATCACTCAATTTTTGTGGGGCTTTGGAATACAATAAGTGTAATTATGAAAAACTATTGTTTAAATATATGTACATATTATGTACAATAGTTTTTCATTATTACACTTACTTTACTCCAAAGCCCCCACAAAAATTGAGTGATATCTGTGACATTTTCTTTTAGTTAGTTAATGACTTATTGCTCCAAGCCGACGATATCTATGTTTTTATAACAAAATGGTAATTTAAAACTAAAGAACACAAACAATACACAAATTAAATTAAAAATCACAAACTCAGCTGTCAAAATAATAAGCAAGTGAAATAGTGAAATAATAAGCTATAATACTTGTAGAAGGTGAAGTGGGGACCACATTAAGAGCCATAACGCACTCGAATTGCATTTTATGCATGTTTTTGAGGTCTACTGCCAAGATAGCTTTTCATACCAGGCATATATAAAAAATATCATTAGATTAACTGAACATTTTTCTAGCAAACCTTTAAGCTGGTTTTTTTAATAAATAATCCTATGTTTACATAAAAAAATATTGAAATCGTTGTTTTATTTTTTAAAATTCTCATAAACCGAACTACATATGTGACGTAAACCTACTTTATACATAAAAATGTTCGCAATAAAATTCTATAGCAAACCTTAAACTTAGATTGTTTTTAATTGCCTTATATTTTTAATATAAATAAAAAACTGTCAAATGTTTATTTTTTGATGTTGTCGACGGACGCTCGAAGTGCACGTGGCCGACACCATTTGTAAAGGCGAACTTCAAGATCACCTCACGATATATGTACTGGCTCTTAATACACTTTTACAGAAATACACGTTTGTGTATAGGGATGAAGTTTGTGTGTCGATATTTCTGATTACTGATAAGTTCGGACATAAAATTAAATACAATAACTAAAAACGAGCTTTAACATTTATTAATATTTTTAATTTAAAATATTACGTTTTTGAACAAGAATTTTTAAGAAGTTAGGGTTAAATTACTTAAGAACTCAAAACTATAAAATTCACGTATGTCAAAGGAAAGCCTGGGTCTCAAGATGATTTAGCACAAAAGAAAAATATTGATATATATATTAATATTAATGTAAATATTATATTATATTATTAATATTTATATAAATATTTATATTTATTATAATATTATTCGGTTAAATATTTTAATATGTTTTCAGTTTTTTATTTTTTTGTTATAATGTAACTCCTGTTTTTAAACAAATTTTATGCTTTTATTATATATTTTTTTTTGGACAAATTATATTTCAATTAATTTTTAATAATTACAAAGCTTTATCTTTTATTAAGCATGATTAGAAGTATGTAATGTATGTATGTAAATATTATAAAAAAAATGCATTTTCGAAGTGTAAGTTAAGCAGTTTTATTTTCTCTGTTAATCAACCTAAAAAATAATAAAATAATACCGAGTTAGCTTGTATGTACCGACATACATATCGCTGGAGTTTGGCTAAAAAGATAAAAAAAAAGATTATCGGAAAATAAGGACAACATGATTCGCTTAGGGTTGTACAAAATATAATATAAACACAAATGAACCTAAAAATATGAATACTTTAGCCATATTATGAACCTAAATACTTATAATACCTGAGGAGAAAAATGATGGAGTAAGTTTCTATTAAAGTTATGTTTATGTATCACATTCACATGTTGCGTCCAGTATTTTTCTAGAATGTTTTTTTAACATGTACGCATCAACATAAACAGTCGAAATAAACTCTTTTCGCTTTTATAAATATAACAGAAGGTGTATATTTTAGGATCATCAATCATTCTATGTGGTTTCTTGTTCGTACAAGTTATGATACTCGACCAGAAAGTTTGAAGAATTTTCGCCAAACTCTCTGCTAACTCTACTTGAACTTTGAGATTAACCGTCGGCGCTAAGTTTCTTAAAAGAGAGTTAATTTTACGTACGAGCCTTCCGTGGCTGAAGCTTGTTTCTTAATAAATTGCTTCGTGACTCGCATATAAAACCTCTAGCAAGAAAGACGCTCGATCGTGTGACGAAATGATCGTGCCTCCGAATTAATTCTGATCTCTTAGCAATTCAAACCCATGCGAATTAGTTTAGTCACATAATACAGGTAGGTACCTGCTCGTATACCAACAGATATCTCTTAAGAATTACGTTATGAAAAAAATAATATCAAAAATTTAAATAATCATATCTTCCTTAAAAGGCACAGGATTAAATCCGTTCAAAATGGTAATTGTAGCTATAATTTTCCTACAACTTTTGTTTGATATAATTTGTGATATGAGCAATTCTTACGTCAATGTATGACCAAAATACCAACACCTATTTTTAAATTTACTTCATTTAGATAATAATATACATTTACATGTTATATTACATTTTTTCTAGGTAGATAACGCACTGTAAAATATTTTTTTTGGTTTTTAGGGTAGGGTAAGCAAACGATTTTCGGGTATGTGCACAATTTTAGATACGTAAGATATTTATCTCGACTTACTATTATTAAAATATAATTTGAAATGTCAAAACCCCTAAAAACTTATCGTTAAGATGTCTATATGATAATATACTATTATATTACTTATTATTGTATTATACTAATTTGCTAATCTCAAATAATGTTTTAGATATAAGTAAAACTGCTTTTAAAATTAAATTGTGAAGGTGAAGCATGCTCTGTACAGACCTACTCAATCATGGAACCTACAAAACATGCTTCGCTCAATGATTTCCAACTGATAAGCCTTGGGCTTGGTTGGATTTTTATACAAATGTTTAAATAAATGAAAAATAAAAAAAAAATGTACAAAATAGCGTGCTTCGAATTTACGGTACAGGTGATACGTCATACCTTTATAGAAATTCAGCTGTCAGATTTACCAGCCAAGCAAAATTTTAGTGGGTTCTTATCACATATCAAAATATACAATAGCAAAAAAACGATAACGTAGATATAGATCCAAATAATAAAAGAGTGATGATTAAAAATATTTAATTTATTTTAATTTTAGCATACATATCTTAAACCCATACTGTTGACGACAGATGATTCTCGAACAGAACGCCAGAGAGATCACTCCTAAGAAATGCGAGAGATCGCCTAGTAAATAATTTTGGTTTAGGTGGGTATTTTTCAAAGACTGAAACGCTTGAGTTGAGCGCTAGAATGTTTATTTTATCGCAGCGCAATTTTAAACACACATTACGAGCTTATATTCTAATGTTACAGTAAGCTTAACAATTATCATTACAATCAGATAATTATGACTTTAAATCGGCGCGTAACGCAAGCTCGGAGCTAGGCGACCATAATATAACCGATGGTGTTTGTTCCTAACTAACGTCCCATAGCAGAGCAGTTCTTTTCTTTTCGCTTTCAAAAGTGGGACCCTTTGTCTCCGCTTCATGCCGAAATCCGACGCTCTCACGTGTGTGCACATGCGGACGGCCACTTTTACAAATATTATTTTTTTTCTTTTACTAAACGATCTTTTGGGTACATCGCTAACACATACTATTACTTACTTCCTTATTACTTATTATTATATTTTAGTTTATGCTTTAAAGTGTGATATTAGTGACTGGCAAAGTATTTCACTATAACCAGATCTCGAATATCATATCCTAAAGCTAGTAGTAGCGGTAGGATAGAACATTTGTATCTGACATCAATTTTTCCATTTCGCATCATATTACACTACATCATTGAAAATAAAGCGAGGGAGATGGATGTTGTTGTCATGAACAAGACGCAATTAACTTAACAAATATAATGTTTACTTCACAGAAAAAAAATAAAGTGATCTGGTGATGATTAGCTTTTGTAATTTTTAATAATTTACCACAGAAAAATAACTTGATAATATAGGTATCTTTGTACCCCTTTTTAAGCATATTGCGTGTATGGAGGAGCGTAATATTTGGCTTAGTTAATGTTTATATAGAGAAGAAGTGCAGAAAGCTAAAATTTGTCTATAATATGTGTTACAAATACATTAACTTACTTAAAATAAAACGTTCAAATTAGTGACAGAATCACTGAATGAGTTCCGAGCTGTGAATTCAAATGTTCAACAGTCTGTCATTTCAACAACCTCAATTTCAAGGCAAAAATAATAATTAATTGCATCTTTTAGTTCTATCTAGTCTAGTCCTAGTTCTAGTCCTAGTCCTAGTCTAGTTCTAGTAGTCTAGTCTTATTTTTACACAAAAAATCAAACTCAATGAATCCTATCAAAAAAAGAAATGAAATAAAAAAATAAACACAAATACAAGCTGTAATTTGGTTCATTTTCAACTCTTACTAACATTAAATTTTAAATTGTATAGGTATTGCAGGAAATTAGGGCAAACAACACACGCTAATGACGTATCACACTCGCAGCTGACGTACCAAAACAAAATTTAAAAAAAATATATGCAATTACAATAGAGGTATACTCACTTCATTATAGAGGTGTTAGAACCCCAATAATGCTCAAGCTCAAAAGTTTAATAAATTTCGGTCGAATTTCGATCAGTGGGCGACCGCTAGTTTTTCTGTAATATTTTGTGGGAGTATACGGTACTGGGAGCAAAAAAAGTGTTTTTGTAAATATTTTCTTTCGCTTTAATCAATAAAGTATATAAATTTAATATAAAAGCGTTTATTTCGGTAGGTACACGGTAATCGTAATTTTCTGCACTTACGGTATACTATACTATAAAAACAGCATGTATAATTAGATCCACAGGAATGTTAGGGATCTTTTCTAAAAAAAAAATGACAATAACTACAGGAATCCTTTAGGTGAGACACTTTTCACTGTCTGCATATTAAAATGCTTTATTGTTAAAAATGATTCTCTTTGTATATTTCAAATATATTTTATTTTAATATTTTTCAGGTTATTTTATCAAAATAAAGTTATTTTTTCAAAATATGTTATGCAAAAAATGTTTCCCCTTCTTCCAACTTTTATTTCTTAAACTTCTTGAACTTAATATTAATTTCTGTTTGCCAATAAATCTACGTTGAACGTAAGTAATCTATTTCTATTGTAAATATTCATTAAATTATTTACTTCACTCATAATTCTCATTCATTATGCATTTAAAAGCATTTTCACCACTTTTGATTATTATTGTTTCCTTTTAAATCATTTTTTCTACTACTTTAGTGAAAGTTTGGCCGTATTGCATATCGCACAGATAGATAGGTGAGAGTGAAAAGCTTTCATAAAATACAGGCCTGTATTTAAACCAGCGTGCATTACCTCAAGCGATGCAACTATCTGTGCGTTCGGTATTCATTTTTCTTTAAACATTCTGGCTACATAATTTGTTTGAAAATTTTCAATCCGTAAAAATATTAAAAATCATTCGAATTTTCCAAATGTCAATACTGTCAGACTTTTATATAGGTAATATAAACTTATGACGAACGCTTATTATAACGTTATAAATAATCTAAATGTTTTACCATATATATGAATAATAAAGTGATAAAAAGTATTACCTTAATATTGTATTTATGAATTATTATTTTAAAAGGTTTTTACCGTGAGAAGTGTGATAACCTGACATTATTTACGTTTACAATAAGTGAGTATTCATAAACCTATATATTAATACGTGAAGGGAAAACATATGGGAAAGCATCGGACTCCTTTTTGAGCATATTGCGCGCACGGAGGAGTGTGAGATTTGGCATGGTTATAGTTTATATGGAGAAGGAATGCAGAAAGCTAAAATGATCTTTAATGTGTGATATAAATACATTAAATTTATTAAAATAAAACGTTTATACTAACTGACAGATTGAATGAACGAGTTTCGAGCTGTCAATTTTGTGTGATTTCAAATGTTCCTTTTTCAATAATCTGTCAATGTCAATAAAGAAATGTCAAGGCAAAATGCATAATTGATAGGTTAAAAAAGTGAGTACATTTTATTATATAAATTAAACCCTGTCTAATTTTAGTTTCAGTAATTTCATTTTACAGGGTACATTTTTTAATCTCAGTAATTTCTACCACATGAAATTGTTTTAAGAGATACATTTAAACGTTCCGTTTTCAATAATCTGTTAATGTCAATAAATTATCAAGGAAAAAAAGCATAATTTTTAGGTTGAAAAAGACGAAAACGGTTAAAAAGGGCGAAAAAGTGAGTGAGTGAGTTTAATTTTACGCGTTTCCTTTTTTTATTTAAGTAGCTTATTTTTTTTTTATATCCAGATATTCACTCATATCTTCTAGTATGCATGAGACACAAACAAGGAGGAATATGTTTTTTTTTATTTATTTAACAGTTTTCCCTATGTACATTATAATTAAAGTAAAAATAAATTAAACTACCAAAAGAAAATAATTTGGATAATTTGGAAACTATTACCAATTGGCTGGACAATAATCTTTTAACTCTAAACATTAGCAAAACTAAATATGTTACTTTCAGTATTACTTCCGCCGGTTTAGTTAATACGGACTTTCATCTTCGCATCCATGACTGTCAGAACCGAATAAAATGTGATTGTCTTCCTCTGGAGAATGTTGACCATATTAGATACTTAGGAATTGTAATAGACAGGCACCTTCGCTGGAACCATCACATTGATTCAATTGCTAAAAGAGTTCGTTCGCAAATTGTAGTTTATAAAAATCTTAGAAACTGTTTATCTTCCCAAACTTTAAAAATGGTTTACAATTGCTTAACTAACTCTTTAATCACCTATGCGTTAATTGTGTGGGGCGGTGCAACTCGAAAAGCCCTTGAACCATTGATCAAAGTTCAAAAATTAGTTCTTCGCGTGATCAATAAAAAGCCTTTTAGATTTAGTTCGGAAATCCTTTTCTCAAATTACAGGGTGCTAGATATTAGACAATCTTTTATTAAAAAAGTAGTCATACATGTTTGGCAAAATAAAATTAGTAATATACAGTGCACTAAAGCTATGAAGACAAGATCGAACGATAGAGGTCACTTAGTGGCACCAATAATGAAAACTTCTTTTGGACAGAGACATCTCATTTTTCTGGGCCCAAAAATATATAACCAGACTAGCTGACCCGGCCACGCGTTGCTGTGGCTAAAGTTTTTGTTATATTACATTATAGTAAACAATCTAAGAGGAACAATAAGAGAACATCAGTCACGGAGTCCACTATGCTTTTTCACACAGATGGTATTTGTAAAAAAATATGGTGATCTCCTTATTTGACTTTCTACTACTATAACCCTTTAGTACAATGAAATTATTTACGAACTAAGACGAAAATGTTGATGTTGGTATACAAATTCACTGGATTGAGATTTGAAGGGGAAGTACGTTGAACACAATTAATTAAAATGTTCTTACACTTGATACTAAGCAGAAATCAATAGGTAAAAAATAAAAATTTATCAGATTTATTATTTCCATTTAATTTTATAACAAATATAAGTATATTACAGTATAATACAGTAAATAACATGTGACGCTTAAACTCATGAATGAGGTAGGCAAGGCAGACAGTCTTAAACTTTTAAACATTAATATCTTTTTTTTTGAATTATAAATACTTTCAATTTCAATTTAATTTAACACCAATCGGTGCACAATGTTTTTGGTTAACCTGTCTTTAGCTAACACAAATAGATTCGACGGTTTCCCAACACGTGAACACGCAACATATAGTTGCCCATGAGAAAAACATGGATTTTCCAAATCTAAACCACAAATGGACATTGTTTGACCTTGAGATTTATTTATAGACATGGCGAAAGCTAAACGAATTGGAAACTGTAGCCTTTTGAAGGGTATGGTAGAATCTGATGGTATCATCGGAATACGTGGCAGCAGGACCACTTTTCCTTTAAACTTCCCAGCCAAAATGGTTGCTTCAAGAATGTTTCCGGTGATCTTTTTGATGACCAAACGCGTACCGTTACATAATTGAGGTGGATTCAAATTACGGAGGAGAATAATAGGGGAACCAATCTTTAATCGAAGATTATGTGGTGGCATTCCAGGGATATCTAATGAATTTAAAAATTCAATCGGAAAATTTACACTTTCATTTTCATCAACAACAGTATCGATTGATTTAAAAGACATCAGATCGCCTGGTAACAACTGTTGTATCTGGAAGTTAATTTCGTCAACATCAACGTTTTTGGCTGCCAAAATCGCCCGTTGACTAAGCCATTCATGATTCAAATAATTATTCTGTATATCCGGGAAAATACTCTGAATCAATTCAGTTTTATCCTGAACAACAGTGCAAAAATTGTCTGGTAGTTTAATGCATTGCGTATTTGGTTGCAGTTTTATTTTACCGTTCCCAATATCTAGTAGTTGTTCGGAAAATATTAGTGCTGATGGATCATTTTGCAATTGTACTCGCATATTTATGGTCAATCGAAGTGTTTCAACACTTCGCCATAAGAATGATTGTTTCAAACATGCATTAATCTCATCCGCGAAAGTAGAGCGAGGTATAACCGGTAAGGTCTGCCGGAAGTCACCAGACAAAAGTAAGATAGCACCACCGAAAAGTTTATTATTGCTGTTTAAATCTTGCATAGTTCTGTTTAATGCTTCAAGTGAATATTTGTGTGCCATTGTGCACTCATCCCAAATTATTATAGAACTCTTCCGCAACACTGCAGCTATTCCACTATTCTTTTTGATGTTACACATTGCATCTGGTTTATTATGAACGTCCAATGGCAGCTTGAATGTTGAATGTGCTGTTCGCCCACCATCCAGTAAAGTAGCCGCAATGCCTGACGATGCTAATGCTAATGCGATTTTTTGTTGCGACCGTATTTTGGCAAGAATCAACGATATTAAAAATGTCTTACCGGTTCCACCGGGTGCATCCAAGAAAAAAAAACCGCCTTGTTCAGCAGCAACAGCCAGCATAATCCGATCATAAATAATTTTTTGTTCTGCTGTCAGTAATGGTTCACTGTTCATGATAATTGTTGCTAAACTTCCATGGTCATATTGATTTTCTCGTTGTAAATCGGTATTGACTAAGTCGGTGGCTGGACGATTAGGTGATGGCATACCATAATGATTAAATGGTAAATTTGAACTAAGAACACATAAATCCTCGATCAAGACCAATGCTTCATTGTACATCTCTGGTGTATAATCTATGTTTTGGCATTGATTTGTTTGTCTAATTCGGTGCAAGATGTCTTCTGTCATACAATTTTTATATTTTTCCCACAAAGTTTGTGCTTGCGAGGGATAACATGTCGCCAAAATAATTGCAAACAACTGACGAATGTTATTCGGTGTTGATGTCAACGCAGCATCAGCAAGCGTTAAGTCCCAATGGTTATCGTCTTCTAGCAATTGCAGTTCACGACATGCATCCTGGTATGTATTGAATACTCGACCATTAGCTGTTCGTAAAAATTCAAAAGACGTTGGTCCGGGAACATTCACCAATAACAAACGTAAATAGAAGCACTCACGTTGCTTTGGATGTACCGTGTAAAGTCTCCCCAATGTCTTAGCTTTGAATATGCCTGTAATGGAAGGATGTGGTTTTCCTTGTTTCCGTGGCTCCCATTTTTTACTGGATTTGTTCCATGTGAAATAACGTGGAACATCACCATACACCAATGTCTTCGCGAATTGGCCAAAAACATCAGGTTTTTGACACAATGTAAAAAATTCAGTTAGAGTCGTTTTCGGAGCTTCGAACGCTCTTTGGAGAACATTTTCTTCAGTGAAGTATACACGTTGACCGTTTTCAAGATGTATTGCCAGATGTTGGACAGCAGGATCTCTTTCGTGGATGGGAAAGCTGAGAATATGCCAAATAGCTTCATTGCTGCTAATGTATCTGCCCATTTGGTATCGTGCTATTTCGTCATTTTTATTTATGTTTTTTACTTCAAATATGGCCAAATCACTGCCTTTGTTTACATATTTACAAATATACTTAATTGATTTAACAGAACTGCAAAGCTCAACATTGATATGAGCTTTGTAAGTTTTTGAAAGTAGTGGTGAGTATGGTACCACCCACTGATTATCAAAAACAACTTGATTTGGAAAGTTCGGCAGTCGCATTGTAAATGTGTGGCCACCATTCTCAGTACTTCTGCGGCGATACATTGGATAACCATCAATATCCGTGATCGTGTCATTCGTATGCGGCTTTGGGAAGTTTTTTTTACATTTTCCATTTTCCATGCACGGTGAGGTCATGTTGAAAACACCGCATGGCCCATGGATCATGTGTTTGGTGACAATATCAAATAATTCTTGATCAATTAATGGGTCTGGAATTTCGGCTGAAATTATTTGATCGATTTCTTCAGGACGGATTCTATCTTTAAGCCAAACCAAAATGTGGGCATGAGGCAAACCTCGCTTTTGCCACTCTATCGTATACAGCCAACAACGTGTGATACCAAAAATTGTATATTTAACAATAAAATCAATTAAGGATTTCAATTTTTGTTTAAACACACGTGCAGTTAAATCATGACGATGAATGGCTTGTTGTCCTGGCAATAGTAAAGTTTGTATCTCTTCCCAATTCGGATTACATGTGAATGTAATAAATAAATCCGGTCGGCCGTAATGACGTACGTAAGTCATCGCATCTTGTATGCATGCATGTTCCGTGCCGTTCCGTATCGACATCTGTCAGTTTTATGACTGAATCTACCAGCATGTTCACCTAATGGTACTTTGTCGGCTTTTATGACGATTTGATAATTGTCATTTTGCAGTCGTGGCGAAACTCTTTTGATCAATTGAATTAGTTGATTGTGATCTTCTAAAAAATTTTCCAATAATATCACAATTGCTCTTTCCTCTGCTTGTTCAATAAAATTATACTGGCACCGAGTCGTCACGCGCTCTTCACAATCGCCCATAAAATAAAAAGGTATCGACATCTGTCAGTTTTATGACTGCCAAATAATAACGGACAAAAAATTAGCGATAAATTAAAATTGCGACTATAATTTGAGATTTAAACTATCCTATCTCTCAAGTGCACATCGAACTGCACATGGTGTTCAAATTTTATTATTAGTCCATTATTTTATTATTAGTCCATTGAGGACAAACATTGTGACACGAGATTTATATATATTATTAAGATAAGCGATGAAATTAGGGATGCTAAAACTAAAGCGTGCCTCGCTAAATCTATCTTAAAATGGTTAATCGCTTTGGGTAGAGATGCTGCTGAGAAATTAATTTCTGAAATAGTTGTTTAGATAACATTTATTAATACTGTAATTTAAGCGACTTTAGCTACTGAGTAAAAAATATTATTTTAGTTACCTAGAATGTTTAAAAAAATAAAAAAAAATATATGCTTACTTAGATATGTCATACCAATATGTTTATGCCCAATGTATATATATATCACTATAAGATATGTTTCTATACTATATGTAGTATAACACTATTTTTATATTGAATATTTATTTATTTATATCGAATATTTATTTACCTATATATTTAATAATTGTTTATTCATTTATTTGTTATTTTTTAATTTATTCATTTTATTTTTTCATATATTAAGTATTCTTGATTACACATTTAAATTGTACTCATGTGTGTATGTGTGTGTGGGTGTGTATATCATATTTGTTTGTGCCTTATTATTTTTTTATATTTTCTCAGGGTTTTGCGCTGGTCTCTGCTATGCACTTTATCACTTCATATATAACCTTCCTTAGAACAGGTAACTATTACCTAGTTAGGAAGGTTATTGACTTACACTCATCGGCCAATTTATATTCCATAACAAAAAAAAAAAAAAAAAAAAAAAAAAAAAAAAAAAAACAAACAACATTAAAAACAAAAAAACTAAAAACATACAATGCTAAAAAATTAAAATAATGCCTCCAGTCAAACATTAATAAATAAATAATTCACGCCGATTCTACAAAGGCGTAATAGAAATCAGATTTTTAATCCTATTGGGCGAACAGACAAAGATATTAGTCTCCGCGGAAATGGAATTTAATAATTCGACTGCTCTCCCAATCGGACTATACTTGTATACGTCGGTACGACACGCTAACCGCTTAAATAACGTGTGCTTCCGCGCTCTAGTACGAAGGTCCGGAACAAAGAGACCAATATCTCCGAGTATTACGGGATTCTCGTTGAAACCGCGAGTAACCTTATAAAAATAAAACAAAGTATGGATTTGTCGCCTAAACTCGAGTGTGTTAAAGCCTAATATCCCTAATACAAATGCTGATGGATACGTATTCGGAAACATTTCTGGATAAAATCCATACCTACGGAGATAGAGGTATCTAAGGAACCTCCTCTGAATAACCTCCTCTGGATATTACAGTAAGTAACCTCATGAGGACTCCAGATAATGGAACTATACTCCAATATACTTCTCACGAACGTGCAGTATAAAAGCGAGATGGATTTTGGCTTATTCAAAGATCGACTGGTTGGAAGCACGTATGTATCCTCGTGAAAATCGAAATGATATTACAAAATAGTATACAAAATGATGAAATTATTATGAGGGATACAATTAAATGTGCACTGAATGTAATTCCAAGAAATTTGAATACTTTTGACTGTGGATTAATGGATTTACAATGCAGGTTTTGCAATGGTTTTGCAGTTTCGAATCTGAAGTCACTTTCACTTCATGTTATCATAAGGATAAAGTATATTGGCCTTAACATAATGAATTCTACAAATTATTGTATGATCGACTTACATCACATGAACCTTCAATAAAAAGAATTTAAAAAACAAATTTTGTAAAATTCGTAAATACAATTCAGCATTCTGTAATTGTGTATTTTTTAACTGTTATTACGTAACATAAAATTTTAAATTTCGTAAGTATTACCGGGAATTAAGGCAAACAACACACGCTAACACCTATTGTACACGCACGCAGCTGGCGTAATGGACAAAATTAAAAAAGTATATATATGGAATGATTATAGAGGTATACTCACCGTATTATAGAGGTATAAGAACCTCAATAATACTCAAACTTAAAAGTTTAATGAATTACGGTCGAATTTCGACCGTTGGGCGACCTCTAGTATTCATAAATACTTGTATATTAAATATGATCCACTGTGGAACCTACTCGATACACTGTTATGTGATGTTTCGAACCAGTACATTCAAAAGCATGTTCAGAAATTGCGCTGATAGATTCCGTCGACGATAAATTGGTTTCAAACGTCAATTACTGGTCGAATCATTGGAGGGAGATAGAGTGAAGCTGAAAACTTGCCAGCTTACAATTAATATCCATATACATAGCGATTGCTAAGTGGCATTTGCGAATCATTTGAAAAAATACACAATCATTTCAGAAGGATATAGTGAATATAGTGGGAGATGTGATTGGGAGGGTGAGTGGGAGATTCTATTTACATTGATTTTTTGACATCTGCAGAAATGTTGAATGTGGTGTAGGATTTGGTCAATATTTTTGAAAAATTAATAGCATAGAAAAGTATAAGGAGATGCGTTTGAAAGCTAGAAAAGTTTTATAACACAAGTTTATACCTACATAGAACGATTCGAATACTACCGGTGTCGGTGCTTCGATGGAAAATTATGGGGGGCTTTTGGCTTGCAGCCTACCTAGTCTAAAACAATTATGCTTTTACAATAAACCCTAAAGCCTCCCCCTGTAAGCCTTTTGCGAAAATCCTAAAACTATCGTTCATTTTTTCAAGTAATTTTGACATTTGATAAAATATGAATAAAACTGGTTTTATTTTATTAGTATTTTTAACAGTGAATTTATTGTGATTTCAATTGTAACACAAATAAAATACAGTGACATTTTCCTAATAACACTAATATTTTTTTATGGTTCCTCTACCTCATGAAATCCCGATGCAATTTCGGTGAAAATTAGGGCGTTTGACTATTGACCTAGTGGTGGAATCTGCAGATTACAGGTACACCATTTTTAGAGCTTAATTATCACCATCTCTGCTGACTTTATTAAGAGCAAATTTAGCATACTTTAGTAGGGCTTAAAATAATTTAATTTAACCTGAATGGCATTATTATAAAGAAAATTTAAAAAAATATTAAGCATGTAGTGTGTACAGTCTGAGGCACTGGGAGCTTTACCCTGAGCATTTAAAGTTGAACTGAAACGCGTAGATAAAAGAGACAGTACGTTTGTGTGTACTGTATCTATGAGAACCACGTTTCTACGTTAGAGCGTAGATGAGGTTAATATTTACATATACATAGCTAAATATTCTTGCGAATCGCGTTTCAAGGTAAAGCCTCATTTGCCCTCGACCGTAGATATCTATAAATTGTTAGGCTTGCACTGACCTTTATAGTTTGTATTATAGTCTGACGGGACACTATTTCCAGGACGTCTATCGTGGTTCGCGTGGCGTCGGCTTGTGGGTAGAACTGCGCCGCCAATCTAGATGTTAGACCAAAACGAATGAACTTTAGATAAGGGAACAAAGCGAAGCCACGCGAAGCGCTGATAAAACGGCCCTGGCCGTGCCCTGGTCACAGCGACAAAGCTTTAATGAGTTATTTTAAAGCGGCTCGCCCCGTCGACCATCTATACCAAATGCTATGCAAATTTTTAGTATACCTCGTGAATGGCATCAGCATCCTATCAGGATGTAAGAAGTTTTTTGTCACATTATATTTTTTATAGATATTTTTTTTTCGCATAAAAAATATGATTCGACAGTAATAATAGTTTATAATTTTGCAAAATTACTCGGTTTACATAATATTTATCAATGTTTACACTAAAGAGGATAAGTTAGAGTTAAAATGCATTTTTATAAAATTCAGTGCTGGGTTTAAACCAACAAGCTGCGCTCTCAAGTACAGGACATCTTAAGTACCTTTATATTATCAAATATTAATATAACTCACTTAAAAACCATTTTTTTTTAAAGAACCATAAGATTTTTAAAGATTCGTAATGAAATAAACGCATATAAAAAATAACTAAAAAATACTACCTAGAAATAGCCTATTTTTAAGTTTATAAAGTAATTATAAAATTTCAGGATTTAAATTTGGTGCATTTTTCTTTTTTCAAGTTATCAAATAATTTTAAAAATTCGTGTTAATAATCGCCTTTTTAGACTCTATTATTTTTTGCTTTTTATGTCAGAAAAAAATAATCTTGGTCTCGCCCGATGTATATATAGTGTACTTTTGGAAAATAAAAATAACTTGGATTTACTATTTACTCAATAAAATTAGCATTATATATTATTTTAATAATATATATTACAACTTATTTCTATTTTTATAAAATCAAACCGCCTGACAACATGAAAAAAATATTTTTTTGCATAATGACGATTTTTAACGCTTTATTTATTTCTTTAAAAAGCAAAAATATAAATTAAATGGCTAAGCGAATAGTCCCTTATTTCAATGACGCTTTAATACAATAATTGTTCTTAAAACCGCCATGTCTTTGGCGAATCCACTTATATTTTATGAATAAAAGCCCTCATGACAAAGGTAATTTCACGTTAAAAACACTACGATTATGCTCTTGCGCGCTCAACCGTTCTCCGGGCTTTTTTCTTAATGTCCATTCTGACGCGAATTTATGTGACGCAAAAAGTTTTCACATTGCGTTCGTCATACGGCTTTGGCCACGACCCTAAATACTTCGTTCTCGTTTTTGCCAGACTGCTTATTCAGAAAGATAAAAGCGTTTTTTTTTATGGTAACTTATGAATACTAACTTCCATCGATGAGGACGATAAACTCTCCCCATTAACAAACCTTTATATGTGTCTATCACACATTATTAGTCTTACATTATGAAATTAGGTATGGGATATATATACAATACATATAACCGAAGGAATATTTCATTCTATTGTGTTTTCTAATTATCGCGGTGACTACGCGCAGAGAATGTTGCGATCAGATAACAAACTAACGTTTTCGCTTAGAGCATCGGATAAACTAGCCCTTATTGGTTTGCTTGTATAACCCCTTTTAATGAGGGAGGAGGGCAAGTATAGTTAACTATACATAATACACTAGGTCGCCGCAGTCGCTCGCATTTTGCTTCGCTGCAGCACATATTAGAGCGAAGCGATTTACTTTAGCGAAAGTTACTTTAACAGAACGTGAAGTGTCGTTAAAATCTGTTTTCCCATCAGGAAAAAGATGTGGGAAAGCCTTGACAATGTAACCAGCATATCTGAACTCATTTACAGCTTCTTGGTCAGCAACTGGCCATGTTAGAGCAGTTGTTATTAAATCTCTTTGATTACGAATAGGGTTCATAACAGGAACACAATTTTCATTCAATGAATCTTGTTCAAGTTCATCAGTCATTATTTCTCCTTCACTGACATATCGTAATTGTTCAGCAATATTTCCGTCGCTTGGCAATGAATTTAATACATCCTGGTTGATTGTAACATCTGCATAATAAGGATTATTGCGAATGAGCCATCTTAAAGCTGTGAGTACTTTTTCTCTACGAACTCTGAAATCGGAATGTCCATTCATGCCGATTCGTCTTACTAAAATTACTTGAAGTTCTTCTGGTATAAGAGGTAATGTATTTGCGATGGGCTGAATATCTTGTTGGATGTTGAGAACATTACCAGTATATCTATACTGTCCTGCACCTCCACAAGCTTTTACCTGATAGACTCTGAGTACTGGCTGGACTCGACTGATAAGCATTTGTTCGATTTGAGTTAGATGTTTGAGCTCAATTGGTTGAGTAGCAACTTCCATGTTATTAGAGCTTGAGTATTTTAAAGGCTTCTTCCGACAGGAAGAACACTCAATGGTATCAGTCTCTTCCAATAGTAACATTGATTTGCATTTTGAACATTGAATATAACCAATAGATTGAATCTTAGCATAAAATTCATTGATCAAAAGCATTTCTGAATGCATTATATTTCCTGCTTGTGAATCCTCCTGTTGTCTAGCCCTTGATAACTGCTGCCGTAAAGCGTCATTTGTCCTGCGACCGAATTGTCGCCTTCTTATGGGAGGGGAGGCATTGCTCTTATTCTAGATGTTAAAAAAACATAAGCAGATTAAGCCATAGTAAAAGACATGTTCGCTCATCACAACTTAACTACTTTATAATTTGGATGAATGCTATTTTCTCTTTATAACTACGACCATAGAGATGGTTTTTAAAAATAAAAATCTTGATAAATTATTCAAAATTAATGCTTAATTTAGAAAATTAAATCGAAATTAGAATAAATCGCTAAGAAAAAAAGTGACGTGACCTTCGAGCGAATTTTGTTTTTTTTTACTATTTTTATGCGTGAAACTTACCTAATTATTTTTTGTATTTTTATTTATTGTTAAAAACGATTTATTATTGTTAAATTGTATTAAATTAATATCAAATTAAATAATTTAAAATAAAATTCGATTAATTATTTTCGAATAAAAAAATTTCAAAAAAGCGCGTGACTTTTTTATAATGGATATTCCCATAGACAATTTTCTTTTGACCCCAAAAATTTTATTTTTGACAATATTTAAAATCAAGCTCCGTCACGACCTTCACTTTTTCATGTAGATTCTCTCAAAATCAAAAATTTTTCAAATCGGTCAAGGAATGACCAAGTTAGCCCGTGACAAAGTTCTAATTGGAGTCTCCTTATGAGAGCTTCGCTCGCTACGCTCGCTTCGCTCTAACAATATACATACATATATTTAAACGATTTGCACGTAATGTGCATTTATTTTACACTTTTCTTTTTATTTTTAGCTATAACGTTACATTTTCACCGTTTTTCATAATTATTGTTTCTTTTTTTAAACAATTTTTTACAGCTTTAATGAAGGTTTGACCGTATTGCATAAGTGCACAGATAGGTAGGTGAGAGTGAAAAGCTTTCATAAAATATAGGCCTGTATTTAAACCAGCGTGCATTACCTCAAGCGATGCAACTATCTGTGCGTTCGGTATTAAATTTTCTTTGAACATTCTGGCTATATATTTTATTTGCAAAAAATTTCAATCCTTAAAATATTAAAAAGCATTCGAATTTTCCAAATGTCAATACTGTCAGACTTTTATATAAGTAATGTAAACTAACGGCGAACGCCTATTATAACTTAAAGAATCATCTAAATACGGCATTTAAGCAATACATTATATAATTTTCATACATATGTATATATATATAGGTATAATATTTCTTTCTTCAGAGGCCAAAGGGTAGTGTCTGACATACTAGAGGGGCGCCATTGAGGTTTTATTTTACATCAGAGTCGACATTGAGTGTTCAAAATTATGTCTCATCAGTTGCAGTCGCTTTTAGTCAATGGGTTCAGTCGATTATGGGGCCTCTTTTTGGCTCTGTCTCGCGCGTGATTTTAAATTTTTCTGTCTCATCTAACCAATAAATACCGTTGTTTGTTAATTATTAAGCACAGAATAAATGTATGTCTAAAAATTTACTAGAATTTGTATCTTTATAAAATAAACTATGCTTTGGTAGTCTGATTTTCTCGATTATTGTATTCAGACAATAAGATATTTATAGCAAAACTTTTGATAAAATGTGTAGACTTTTTGAGCTTCTTAACTTTTAGATAAAATACAAATTTAACTTTTTAATTCAATAGAAGCCTAGATATTTGAGAGATAAAAAAAATACCTAGTATTATTTGTCTTCTATATCTACAAATAAGAGAATCACAATATTACAATGTTTGTATGGAGAAATCACCAAGTTGAGTTCCCTTAAGACCGTTCACAGCCGACAAACGTGTTCTTATTATCGAAACCGTGCATATGACGTCGCGTCACCTGCGTGCCCGCTCGTATACTTAACGAGTTCGTCAGACATCGTCTAAATAGTTACATAAGTGTATATAGGTCTGCCTAGTGTCGCTGTTTTAGGACACGTTTTGACTGATGAATTTGTATGGAGTAACTTCTCCAGTAAAACCTAATACCACAATGGAGAGCGCCTGCTATTCTCTGCAGCATGTTTAACGCTAAAACAATTAATCTAAACTCGGTTTAAATATCAATGAAGCGTACCAGACTGTCAACGTAGCGAATCATTTTTTCTTCTTTGCACACATTTTGGTCAATTTTGGTGAGACGAGCGCCAATCGACCAATTAAAACACATCCCAAAGTGTCTCGATTAAAAGGGCAATGTTCAAAATCAGATTAAAACCTATACTTTACTCACCGTACTTTGGTCACGGACATCTTGCGATCAATCAGAAATGGTGCCAGGTGAATAACGTTGTATAATAATATTTAGTTTTTAGACTTAAGACTTAACTTTGGTTTGTTACTCACAAAACTAAATTCTTTCGACAAATAGGTGAATTTTTGTCCGATTGTTGTTTAACGGGATTAGTGTCTGCGTATTAAACTATTTTTGGCTTGTCACAAGTTATATATATTAATTATACAATGTATTTTAAGGATTTGAGAAGAAACCGCCTGGTCGTCTGAGCTCCTGAATGGTCAACCGCAGTTAGGTTTGCTACAAATCAGCGATCAATTTTAAGCTTAATTCTCTCACCCATTTCGCGCCTTTGACTGTCCGCGGAACTGAATGGAACTGAACGGAGGCTGAGGGCACCACATCTGTTTAATCAGCATTAAGTTTTGCCCTTGTACTTTAATAAATATACCATTAAATACATTATTTTATTAAATACACATGTTTGTTTTTCTTTTGCCCACTCATTGAAAGTTAATAGTTGATACGACACACCGATACAACGAGGTGTTTGTTCGGGATTAGCAAGCAAGAAAACGGTAGACAAGGCTAATATGTATGGGTTGATATCCGAAGGCAACAGCGAGAAAAACAGCTAGCTGCAGACAATTTCTACTAGATATCAAAACAACGATAACAGACTTCATACAGAAGTTCGCCTATTCAAATAAATATAGTATTTGTTGTTTAAGCTGTTTATCTGAAAGATTATATTTATCTGTGGTAAAATTAAATTAAGTTTTCTACAAGGATGTGATTTTTTCTATTCGAAGTGATGCTCTCTGCAAGTGCTCGACCTTAGACGGTCACGTGGAGTGATTAGGGCGTTCTTGCTAACCGCTCGCGTCGCGTCAGATGACTCTCCGTCTACGTAAATAATCTCTACAAAAAAAAAAAAAAGCTTTCACTACCATAGCTTGCATTTCATACTAAGGTTATTGTAAACTGAACTAGATTGATGAATATCATAAGATATTATGATTAATGATATAATGATTATATAATTAATAATGATTAAATTAATATATATTATTTATGATTATAATGAAACTATTTATGCAAACGTAACATTTCACTTTCTGAGTTCGTTGTGTGCCTGTCTATCTATTAGACTGTCTCGTGCCTATATCTTTTAAAGGTAAGTCATAATAAAGTTGCAATTAGGCATAGGTACAAGTACAAAGAGTACAACTTGGGAGAGTAGAGTACAAAATAAAAAATGCTTCTACCATATACAATCTAACCAATTCAATCTGCATACCAATCCTTTAACTTATTTAAACAATTCAAATGAATAAACCTAAGAAAATGAAGGCAAAAGTTATCCTCTCACTACATACTGGCAGTAGTCCAAATGCTAATACTCACCATTATAATATTATTTTTTATACAGCATGTGATATAGCAATAAGGCTGGATACTCCAGGATCGATCCCAAGGAAAAGACGACGTTCACACACGAAGAAGCAAGAACGCCGAACGGACGACTTTTCCGTACGGCTGAAGTCGCCTACTCGGCGACTGTTGTCGATCGGAGCCTCTGATCAAGAATGAGAATCCCTTCGTGCGAAACATACCCTTTTTATAAGCACAACAAAACATGATAATAAGAGGGTTTCACTCTTCAGCCCTTGAATAACTCATTTATTTTGCTAAAGAATAAAAACCCCCCTATATCTCGCTTACTTAAGATATAGTACTTAATATTATAACATAAACTTATGTATTACACAAAATATAACCTTTTTTTTTTACATAATCAAACTTAAATACATCTAGGTAAGGCTTAAACACGTTTTCTGATCGACACACCTTATTATTTAAATCCTTATTGATCCTGGCATTACAGTGGGCTATCCTTTATATAGGTATCAGTTAATATATAACAATTAATCTAATCCTACAAGAATAAACTGATTAATATCGATAGCCGTCTTTAGCCTACACGTGTCAGCGATCTGCGCATTTGATTCCCTTGTGCTTCTCGTCGCCGGTATCACGCAACCCTTTGCAATATTTCGTCATAATTCCACGAACCGACTTCGAAGATGATGCAATAATCACGTGAACATCACGATGTGATCTGCGCATGTCGTATGGTCGGCACCCTTTGTCGGCCGATAATATATTGCGCCTTACGTGTTCGTTTTGGCGTATCCATACACCCCTTTGTAAACCTAAAGTAGGTTTACACTTCCGTAAGACTTCTTCAGATACGCTGAAACGATTGTGTCTACCTATTTTTACTGCCTAATACCTAAATGTATTTTAATTATTTACCGATAAAATTATTAACTTTGAAACCGCTCGCTTATAGATATTTCCATTTGCTGTTTTTACATCAACCACTCTTATCTGCTCATCCGCACCTTTGTAGGTTTTTATAACAACCGCCTTTGGCCATGTATTACGCGAAAAATTACCATCAACCAAGATGACGACATCTCCTATCTTAATAGGCGCCGTTAAATTTTGCCATTTAGACCTCTTGGCTAGAGTCGGTATATATTCTTTAATAAATCTTTTCCAAAAATGATCCGCATACACTTGAGCTATTTTCCATTGTCTTTTTAGACAATAATCTTGCGAATTGAACTGTCCTATCATCGGAGAATCGTAATTATAGCCTAACAAAAAATGGTTAGGTGTCAAGCTATTATCATCTCTCGAATCAAGCGACACGTGCGTCAGTGGACGCGAATTGAGAATGCTCTCAACTTCTAATAAAATGGTATGTAAAACTTCTAAGCGTGGTTTTTGTTCTTTTAATATGGCATATAATGTCCTTTTAATTAACTTTATTAATGATTCCCAGCTTCCACCGAAAGAGGGAGCCCGAGGGGGTGTGTGTACAAATTTAATCTTTTTAATTAGCACTTCGTTTTGTATTTTTTGCTGATCTATTTCATTTATTGCTTCTTGAAGTTCTCGATTTGCAGACCGAAAATTCGTCGCGTTGTCACAGTATATTATGTCCGGATATCCTCGCCGTGCTATAAAACGTCTAAGTGCTAATATCATTGCGTCCGTCGACAGATCATTAGCCAATTCAATATGTATCGCCCGGCAAGACAGACATGTAAAAAGTGCTCCATATACCTTTTGTGTTTTTCGCCCCTGTGTGACATATAGTGGTCCAAAATAATCAATACCTACATTGGTAAATGGTCTAATATAAACCATTAATCTTTCTTTCGGTAAACTTGCTAGTAACGGAGGTTTAGGGGTAGCGCGGTTATTTTTGCATACTTGACATAAATAATCTGCCTTTCTGACCGCTTGACGTGCATTTAAAATCCAATATTGGTTTTTTAACGCATTGAGTACATACTCAATCCCTGCATGCTCCGATCTCCTATGATAATAGCTTATTAACAAAGCCGTAAACTCATTTTTATTGTCCAAAACAATTGGATATATCATAGTTAAATTAATATCTTCGGCTTTTCCTAGCCGACTTTTCATTCTAATTACATTTTTGTGGTCTAAAAACACATTTAAATTTCTGAGTCTGCTATCACGTGGCAGTGTCTTTTGATTTAACAAACAATTATATTCCATTTTAAAACTCACTTGTTGAGATAAACGAATCAAAGCCATTTCGGCCTTTACAAAATCTTCTCTATTAATATTTCTATTTACGTATTTATCTTGACATATTTCCGAAAATTTGAAACATTGTGCCACAGTTCTTACTAATCTAATATAATTAGAAAATCTTTTAATATTTATTACAGACATATTTTCAATAGTATGATACACAAATGCCGATTTTTTCTCTAATATCTCATTCGATATAATTCCCTTTCGGGACTTTTCTACCGGCCACATACCCGGTTCTTCTTTTAAAAATTTAGGTCCACTAAACCATCTGTTAGTCACGCTTAGATTTGTTATGATCTTTTCTCGCGTTCCTTCGTCGGCGGGATTTTCGTGGGTGGATACCCATCGCCACACTCCCGTCCCCACGGTGTCTGCAATTTCGCCCAATCGATGCGCTACGAAGGGCGCAAAGGTACGTGCTTCGGACCTTAGCCACGCCATTACCACTTGAGAATCAGTCCACATATAAAACTTATCGAATTTTATATTATGTCCCTGCGTAATTATTGTATATAATTTAGTTCCTAATACCGCCGCGTTTAATTCCAGCCGTGGAATCGAGATAATTTTTTGCGGTGCTACTCTAGTCTTGCTTGCTAGAAAATAAACTAATATTCTGCCGTCTCGATCCACAGTTCTGCAATAAGCTACACTGCACATTGCCTTCTCACTCGCGTCGTTGAAGATGTGTAATTCCCTCTCAACGACTACAGAGTCGCACGTTGATTCATAATGCCGCGGTATTCGTAGTTTCTCAACATATTTTAAACAATCGAGCCATTCTAACCACATATTATTTTGTTTTTCTTGTAATTTAGTGTCCCAGCTAATACCCATACGCCAGACATCTTGCATTAATATTTTCGCTTTAATCATTATATTTCCTAAAAATCCTACTGGATCGAAAATACTCATTATTACGGTTAGAATGTCACGTTTGGTAGGTATGATTTTACCTTCTAGTAAATCTTTTGAGATTCGTCTCAAACTTAAATCGAAAGATAGCGTGTCTGTATTTGGGCACCATTTTAAACCTAATATTCTTTCTGTATTATTCTCCGATGACTCAAAATGTTTTGAGCCGCTAGACCGCGCCTCTAAAGGTATCTCATCCAATAATTCACTATTATTGGACGCCCATGAAACTAAATTAAATCCTCCAAGTTTGTTTATATGAATTACTTGCCGAATTAATTTTTTCGATGCTTCTAAATCATTATGCGAATATAGAAAGTCGTCCATATAAAAATTATTCTTAATCGCGTCGACAGCTTGCGCACACTGTTTCTCAAACCTATCCGCGTTTATATTTTTAATAAATTGCGCCAAGCACGGCGACGATTTCGCACCAAATAACACAGAAGTCATTCTGTATATTTCTGGCTTCATTATTCTGTTTTGGCCTCGCCAAACGAATAACTGAGTGAATGAGTCATCGTCGTTTAGTTTAACTCTTAGAAACATATCTTGGATGTCACTAGAAAATGCAAATCTATATTGCCTAAATTTAAAAATAATACTTAATAACGAATTATAATAGTCTATACCTACAGAAATGTTATCATTTAAAGCTATTCCTCGACTTTTCGCTGCTGCATCGAAGACTAGTCTAATTCGATTAGGCTTGTTTGGGTTATATACCCCGAAATGCGGTAAAAACCATATCTTTTCTTTATTTTTTAAAACATTTAAATCGGATATTTTCTCTGCATAACCATTAAGAATATAATTTTCCATTTTTTCGCAATATGCTTTAGCGAAATGCTTATCTTTGTCCATTTTCTTTTCAATGGACCATAAACGTTTTAACGCCATTTCTTTACTTTCAGGAAATTCTGTATCCCGCTCTTTCCACAATTGTGCAATTTCCCAACGATTTTCTGGCAATAATTTAGCCGAATTTTCCATTATCTGTAAGCATAATTTTTCTTCTTTGCAGACATGACTATTAGTGGATTTTATTTCCTCTAATTTAAAACTTTCTTGCACAAGTTTATGCAAGCTTTCCAGTGAATAATTTTCCGTCAAATGAAAAGCATTTTCCACGGATTTTCCACTTTTTTGCTGTACATGTCCTACGGCCATCCAGCCTAGATTCGTTCTGGAAATAGATAGTTTCCCTGACCGTTTTTCAATATTCCTAGAAATTATTAATTCCCAGTTATCGTTCCCGATAAGAACTTTAGGTATAACACCTTCCAATGCTACACTTTCTTTTATGCCGAAATTATGCTTTTCTGCGCAAACTCCTGGCACAAAATTTAGCTTTGGCAAACTTAAATTTTCTAATGTTCTTGCCGTCATAATGTAACTCTTATTCTCATGTTTACCCTTTATTTTAAAGGTTACCTGTTGTGAGTCATTATTCACACTTTTGATCGCGTTTACTCCGGCCAGTTGCAAACAGCTCTTCGGGCCTTTTAAACCAGTTTTATCGGCAATTTCTTTCGCTAATAAGCTTACCGAACTTCCTTCATCTAAAAGTGCGTATACTTCACAACTGCCTAATGGACCAGTAATCGAGACTGGCACTATCTTTAGTAATGCATAACTTTCCGATGTGAAAGTATTTGTAACCATTTCCGATTGAATGGCTACGTTCTCTTGCGACTTTACAATACCTACTTTTTCTGACGAATTATTTACCGTCTTAATTTTCATTAATAAACTGTGAAATTTACTGTTAGGGTATTTCTTGAACATATTGCATTTCGATCTACTATGCCCTTCACGAAGGCATTTAAAACATAAATTACCCTTTTTTACGATGTCCCATCTATGATCTACTGACATACTTTTGAACGTCTCACATCGCCATATTGGATGCGCTGACCTACATATCACACAATATAACTTTTTTTGTTGTCGCGTGTCGGCGCTGGTCGTAAAAGAGACCCTTTTTACAACTGTGTTTCGTCTATTTGAAAAATTATTATCGCCCGCGCGCCGTTTGTCGATCGCGTGATTTATGGTTCTCACCGGCCACGTCGCGTCTCGCGGCTTAACAAACATCGACTCGGCGTAATGCATTCCTGCGTCGCGCGTATTTTTAACTACGTTTTCAAGCCAATTTGAAAATAAAATAATAATAGGTACGTTTTTATTTTTTAACCTAATTTCATCTGAAACCCACAAAGTCCTAAAGCTATTCGATAACTTATTTACTAAACAAAATAGTAATTCCGGATTGTGAAGATAACCTATATTATCTAAACTTTGTAGAGTCGCTACAAGATTTTTAACCTTACATGAAAAAATAATATATTGTTCCATTGTTGCGTTTTCGCCTACATTAGGTAATTTTTTAACCTCGTTAATTAATTTAAAAATTATTTGTTGGTGATTACCAAATAAACTATCTAGCGATTCCATGACCCTATCTACATTTTGCGGGTCTAATAAAAGTGAATTTACACTTTCCTTCGCTATACCTACTAATGCTCTATTTAATCTTAAAGCGTTGTCAACATTAGACAATTTAAAATACTGAGTTGACTGCTGATATAAAGCTCTAAAATTTAACCACTGTACTGGATCTCCTGCAAACTTAGGTAATTCTTGCGAAACTGGTCGATCAGAAAACATTGCAAAAGCCTTACCTATCGACTGTCCCAGCGCGTCCACGTCGAAAGCTGCACTGTACTGCTGCTTTCTCGCGGACACCTGCTCTGGCCTTGCGTGGTGATCTTCTGGGCGCGTCTGCGCTCGAAGTCCGCTCTGACCCCCATGTGCTGCTGGTGTCTCGCCTGACGTCATCAGGCTTCTCTCGTTCCGCAGCTGCCCTTCGGTTCCTTGATGGACTTGTGCGTCTGTCCTCTCCAAGTGCCGTGGTATGTCCAGTACCTCTCGGATGACTGTCTCGTCCACTGTCTCCGTGGCCGAAAACTCGCTGTGGGTTCTCCACTCCCTCATCTTCTCCACTAGTGACATGGTTTCTGAAGCTCCAGACATGATTTCTGACTCCAGATTGACGTGCTGCTGTTCTGCTTCGAGGACCAACGATTCTGCTTGTAAGGCTGCCATCGCGGTCTCGAATTCAGCCGCTTTCTTCATGGACTGTAACTCGGCCTCAGCTGCCTTTTTCTCGGCCTGTAATTTGGCCTCGGCTGCCATCAACTGCGCCTTCCTTCTGGTGATGCGCAGATTTGTCGCAGAGGCCTCCAATCTTGCCTTCTGCTGTACAGAGTCCGCGACGCTGCGGAAACTCTTTGTGCTGCCTTCATGCGTCGATTCCATCTTCTCCTTTTGTGGTGCTGCTCAATGATCAGCTCCAGGTTCCAAAGATCCGACTCGAATGGACCAAATTCTGGATACTCCAGGATCGATCCCAAGGAAAAGACGACGTTCACACACGAAGAAGCAAGAACGCCGAACGGACGACTTTTCCGTACGGCTGAAGTCGCCTACTCGGCGACTGTTGTCGATCGGAGCCTCTGATCAAGAATGAGAATCCCTTCGTGCGAAACATACCCTTTTTATAAGCACAACAAAACATGATAATAAGAGGGTTTCACTCTTCAGCCCTTGAATAACTCATTTATTTTGCTAAAGAATAAAAACCCCCCTATATCTCGCTTACTTAAGATATAGTACTTAATATTATAACATAAACTTATGTATTACACAAAATATAACCTTTTTTTTTTTACATAATCAAACTTAAATACATCTAGGTAAGGCTTAAACACGTTTTCTGATCGACACACCTTATTATTTAAATCCTTATTGATCCTGGCATTACAGTGGGCTATCCTTTATATAGGTATCAGTTAATATATAACAATTAATCTAATCCTACAAGAATAAACTGATTAATATCGATAGCCGTCTTTAGCCTACACGTGTCAGCGATCTGCGCATTTGATTCCCTTGTGCTTCTCGTCGCCGGTATCACGCAACCCTTTGCAATATTTCGTCATAATTCCACGAACCGACTTCGAAGATGATGCAATAATCACGTGAACATCACGATGTGATCTGCGCATGTCGTATGGTCGGCACCCTTTGTCGGCCGATAATATATTGCGCCTTACGTGTTCGTTTTGGCGTATCCAAAGGCTATTCTTATATGTTGATAAAATATTTTTATTTTCTCTTCCCACCTATTATAATTTAAGTTTTTTTTTTTTTTAAAAAAAATTTTTTTCATAAAAGTTTTTTTTTTCACCGCAACGGAAACCAACGACTTTATCTTTCCCTCTATCCTCATTTTTTACTCAAAATGCCTAGGCATTGATTTATCGTAATTGTATTTACGCTCTTAGCTAACTCTCATAATCGAAAAATATTATCATGAAATAGTTAGGTGCCAACAATTTTATTGTGTCCTCAAAGTCAACACAATTCAGACATACTACTGGTAACAAATGCGAAGTAAGGTCCGTCAAGGCGAAAAGGTGAACAAAAGCGTGGATTGGTGAAAGTATTCATTCTTATTGATAAACTTCAAATGGAAAGATAATAACCAGACCCTTCCCCCCCCCCTCACCACCATCCTGAAAGAATAGGCGGCAGGGTTTTAGGTTATTATTTTTGAATTATTATGCCATTGATTATGGATTTAAAGACATATTTAAGTAAAGGAAAGATTTATATTTTATAAAAATATTTTATCTCTAACATTATTTTTTATTTGTGAAATTTTCTAATAACATAAGGTTAATTCTTTTCAGGGTTAATCTTTCTAACCATACAAATTACATTGTTAATACAAAAAATCACTTTATTAGTAAATACAATTTAGGTAGTAATTAAAACACATTTTATTCTTTTACCAGCTTACCGCTGAGTTCTTAGCAGTACCTTCGGTGTAAAGTTAGTAAAACATGCGTGCTATGTAAAATGCGTACGTGCTTAGACGAGTTCAGTTATTTTTTTTTAATTGCAAGTACAATTTGAACCGCACTATTCGAAAATAAGAAACACTTTTTTAACAATATGCAACGATGTGTATTGTATAAACTATTTATATGATATAACTTAATTATTAAACGGAGATCCTAAGCAATATTTTAAAAAATGGGTCTAACATTTTTCAACCTCACCTCATAGAGGCAAACAACCGGAAGTAAGTATTAACAAAACTTATTTGCTTATGCACACATTTTAGTATGTTTAAAGTGGCACAGAATGTATGATCTTGTCTACATTTTTAATTACTGTTCAGTGCCTCTTGGATTTATCTTAATATATATAAATCTCGTGTCACAATGTTTGTCCTCAATGGACTCCTAAACCACTTAACCGATTATAATAAAATTTGCACACCATGTGCAGTTCGATCCAACTTGAGAGATAGGATAGTTTAAATCTCAAATTATAGTCGCAATTTTAATTTATTGCTAATTATTTGTCTGATATTATTTGACAGTCACAATTATCTGTTAACTCCAAATCTTAATATATATAAATCTCGTGTCACAATGTTTGTCCTCAATGGACTCCTAAACCACTTAACCGATTATAATAAAATTTGCACACCATGTGCAGTTCGATCCAACTTGAGAGATAGGATAGTTTAAATCTCAAATTATAGTCGCAATTTTAATTTATTGCTAATTATTTGTCTGATATTATTTGACAGTCACAATTATCTGTTAACTCCAAATGATTCTAACAGATGTCGATACCTTTCGACTGGGTTGAGTAAGTAATCAATAGATGGCGCTGCTATTTATATTCTTAATTCTTTATGATTAACCTCAAAGCATCAACTACTAGACATTTACCTTAGCTGTTCAAATCTCAAAATCTAACTTATACGAGTAGTCACTGATTTTCCATCATAATTTTTTATCTCGAGCAAGATGTTATTTGTAAAAAAATATGGTGATCTCCTTATTTGACTTTCTACTACTATAACCCTTTAGTACAATGAAATTATTTACGAACAAAGACGAAAATGTTGATGTTGGTATACATGTTCTATAATAATTTGGGATGAGTGCACAATGGCACACAAATATTCACTTGAAGCATTAAACAGAACTATGCAAGATTTAAACAGCAATAATAAACTTTTCGGTGGTGCTATCTTACTTTTGTCTGGTGACTTCCGGCAGACCTTACCGGTTATACCTCGCTCTACTTTCGCGGATGAGATTAATGCATGTTTGAAACAATCATTCTTATGGCGAAGTGTTGAAACACTTCGATTGACCATAAATATGCGAGTACAATTGCAAAATGATCCATCAGCACTAATATTTTCCGAACAACTACTAGATATTGGGAACGGTAAAATAAAACTGCAACCAAATACGCAATGCATTAAACTACCAGACAATTTTTGCACTGTTGTTCAGGATAAAACTGAATTGATTCAGAGTATTTTCCCGGATATACAGAATAATTATTTGAATCATGAATGGCTTAGTCAACGGGCGATTTTGGCAGCCAAAAACGTTGATGTTGACGAAATTAACTTCCAGATACAACAGTTGTTACCAGGCGATCTGATGTCTTTTAAATCAATCGATACTGTTGTTGATGAAAATGAAAGTGTAAATTTTCCGATTGAATTTTTAAATTAATTAGATATCCCTGGAATGCCACCACATAATCTTCGATCAAAGATTGGTTCCCCTATTATTCTCCTCCGTAATTTGAATCCACCTCAATTATGTAACGGTACGCGTTTGGTCATCAAAAAGATCACCGGAAACATTCTTGAAGCAACCATTTTGGCTGGGAAGTTTAAAGGAAAAGTGGTCCTGCTGCCACGTATTCCGATGATACCATCAGATTCTACCATACCCTTCAAAAGGCTACAGTTTCCAATTCATTTAGCTTTCGCCATGTCTATAAATAAATCTCAAGGTCAAACAATGTCCATTTGTGGTTTAGATTTGGAAAATCCATGTTTTTCTCATGGGCAACTATATGTTGCGTGTTCACGTGTTGGGAAACCGTCGAATCTATTTGTGTTAGTTAAAGACAGGTTAACCAAAAACATTGTGCACCGATTGGTGTTAAATTAAATTGAAACTGAAAGTATTTATAATTCAAAAAAAAGATATTAATGTTTAAAAGTTTAAGACTGTCTGCCTTGCCTACCTCATTCATGAGTTTAAGCGTCACATGTAATTTACTGTATTATACTGTAATATACTTATATTTGTTATAAAATTAAATGGAAATAATAAATCTGATAAATTTTTATTTTTTACCTATTGATTTCTGCTTAGTATCAAGTGTAAGAACATTTTAATTAATTGTGTTCAACGTACTTCCCCTTCAAATCAATCTCAATCCAGTGAATTTGTATACCAACATCAACATTTTCGTCTTTGTTCGTAAATAATTTCATTGTACTAAAGGGTTATAGTAGTAGAAAGTCAAATAAGGAGATCAGCATATTTTTTTACAAATACCATCTGTGTGAAAAAGCATAGTGGACTCCGTGACTGATGTTCTCTTATTGTTCCTCTTAGATTGTTTACTATAATTTATAATGTAATATAACAAAAACTTTAGCCACAGCAACGCGTGGCCGGGTCAGCTAGTATAATATATATATTTTTTTAATTGTTTTAAAAAAAAACATGCATGTAATTTATGCGTGCGTTGTCAGCTATTGTGCTTTTACCTTTTTATATATTTTAACAGCTTGATAAATATAATTTATATTAGTTTTAGGGTTCAAGACCAAAATGATCAAAAAAACAGGATCCTTTATAATGAAACATCGTTGTCTTTCTTTGGCCTGTTTGTTCTTAACGGTTAGTTATACAAAGGTAAAATAATAGAAAGTGGAATAGCGCAGACATATTAACCAAAGGTCATTTAACCAAAAAATATATTTTTGGCTCTCACCGAGTCCCGTAAATAAACATAAAAAAAGCATACGATTGAAAGGGCTCTCTTAAAGAAATTATAATATATCTTTTTTTATTGTTATGATGACGCTTTTGGGATTTTTTTAGCAGAATATTTAACAAAATATATCATCGTTCAATTAACTTACCGTGCGTTCTTTGTGCAATTGGCGGGAAATAGTTGAAGAAATATTAACCTAGAGGATGACTGATCAATGTTAGGGATTAGAGTAAAATATAGGAGTGAGGAGTACATTAGAGTATAGTTTCGTAATCTGGAGTCCTCATGAAATTACATACTATAATATCCTGGAGGTTACTAAGAGAAGGTTCCAAGATACCTTTATCTCCGTAGGTATGGATATCCTGTTTTTTTTCCTAATACGTATCCATCAGCATTTGTATTAGGGATGTTAGGTTTTAAAACACTCGAGTTTAGGCAACAATTTTTTTTAAAGTTATTCTCGGTTTCATCGAGAATCACGTAATACTCCTCTGATATTGGTTTCATTGTTCCGGAACGTTTTACTAGAACGCGGAAGCACAGGTTATTTAGGCGGTTAGCGTGTCGTACCGATGCATACAAGTATAGTCCAATTGGGAGAGCAGTCGAATTATTAAATTCCATTTCCGCGGAGATTGATATATTCGTTCGTCCGCCCAATAGGATTAAAAATCTGCTTTCTATTACACCTTTGTAAGATCAGCCTGAATATTTATTTGTTATTGTTTGCCTGGACGCAATATTTTAATTTTAACGTCTTTTGTTTTCCAGATTAGTTCTAGTTTTTGTTTTTAATGTTTTTTTTCTTTTAGTGGTTTAATTTTTTACTATTATTTTTGTGGTTTAATTTTATGCGTACATAGGAAAATCTGTTTAATAAATAAATAAGTATTAATACTATATACCACCGTAATATTAAATGTACGAATAAACCAAACTATATCAAGCAAATAAGGTGAAAAATAACGAAAAATGCCTGAAAGCACAGGAAGACAGAGAAGAGTATCTGCTTTCCAGGTTGTGGTTTGATATAATATTATGAAGGCACGTTCATTCGTGTTGCTTCGTATGAACCTACCTAGGTAGTTCGCTTGTGACGCGTCGAGGCGCCGAGGCGCGCTTCAGCACCATGCTTGAATGAGTTTTGTAGACGAAAATGTCCAATTCATTGAGTGAAAAAAGACACGCTGCGAGCGGATGCTATGTTCTGGAAAGGAGCAAGCACGGCTTCTTCTCCCGAGTCCTGTAATAAATAATCTGTCGAATGTCTTTAAAAAGAACGTACAGAAACATAAAGGTTGCTATTAAATAAATACCCGATGCCTTTTGAAGCATACAGTTTGATATACGATCGTTATAGATTAGATTAGTTGCGGCAATATTTAGGACCTACAGAAGCACCAGCATTGATTCTGGTAGGTAATAGGGTATATACTACATAATCATTGGCACTTTAAGCATTTATTGAAATGTAAAAATTCCGTATATGCACAGTTTTAATGGCAACGTTAAAAAATCATCTTAAATGGGTGAAAGGATACAGTAAAATCATATATTTAAATACAAATTATAGTTTACGTTTTATTATTATTGAAAAAAGTATACATTTTTAAAATGATCACTTTTCATATTATAGTCATTGGCACTAAACATATTGGCACTAACAAAGGTGTTATTGGCACTTAGCCGATTTTTTTTTTAAATCAATATACCTACATAAAGAATTAAATGTTATTATTTTATATTTCTGTATTTAAAAAATGAACATAATAAAATACAATACAAATGACGTATCTTTTATTCATATAACAGAATTAATGTTAAAACAAAATTGATTCCAAAAACGCAAAACAATTTTGTCGTACTGTTAATAGTTAACTAGGGCGCCGCTTTGCTTCTCTGCGGCATACATTGGAGCGGAGTTTAGTAGATAAATGTATTCCTCCATAGGGATTACCATTTAATTTTTTATAATTCTTTGCGCAATCAAATGTATATGTTTTTTAGTATCTATGCACATAAGACATTGTAACGGTCATTTTAAAAAAATAATTATCAAAATCGGTCTTGTAGTTCTAGAGCCTTAGTCCGTGAACAGAGTGACATTTGAGTCACCACATGGGAGCTTCGCTCCAATTAATTAATATGGTTAAAAAAACGATAAATAAGGACATGGCATCTAATCTTATGCATATTTTATTTAATCAGAATCTGAAATCAGCGCTATATTCTGAAAAAATCAATGTTATATAAAACAGTTTTTGATTGTGATTGTTTATTTTATCAGTTATAGATAAAATAGAAATTGGTTTTTTCCAGAAGTACCTATGCTGTTAAAACTAATTGCACTTTTTCAAATGACAATATTTTTATTTTTGATATATTTGGATCTTCATTTTCGTTTATCATTTGATATAATCCTTCGTGATATGTTGAGTAGTTTTTCCAATGTTTTTGTAATACTTTTTGTATCAGGTTATTTTAATTATTTTTTTTGCCTTATCTGTGAAATTAGTTTCTTTAGCATGGCGTTCAAGTTTCCTTTTCATTTTATTTTCTGTCCTTGGATTTTAATTCTAGTTTTAGTGATTATTATTGTTACTGTATTTAGTAACTACTCTACTTTTCTCCGATTATAACGTATGGAAACCTTTCTATCTGTCCTTTTCTTTTTTTTCTGGGGTTTTCGCTCATAATATACATTTAGATATGTTTGAATTTGAGTATGTTTCCGTATTTGTAGCCATTGAAGGGTATTGTGATACTGTTGTTTTATTGGTTACAATATTTTTTGTTATTGGTTTTCGGTTTTCGTCATCGGCGAATAAGATTGGCATGTTATTAAACTCAATATTCAGATTAGCTTCTTTGTTTTCACTTTTGTTAGTTTCTTATTGTACTCGTACTGTCGTGTCAGCAATAATATTTATCATTTGTTTTATAACAGTCATTCTTATCATGTGTAGGGTCAATTAGTATAGTTTCTTCAGGTGTCGATTATAATTGTCTTAATTATTTATAATAATCTCGACATTCTCAATAGCACATTTCAAATTTCAAGAATCACAATTTGAAATGGCACAGAACAACCCGAATAAGTGGATGATTTGCCAATAAAATTTACGAAGAAGAAGAATTATTACTTTGTTACGGCGATTGGCACCATTTCAAACAGTGATTGACAGAGTGCCAACAATTATTTAACCTGATAGTACAAGATGGAAAACAACATATTTTCGATATTTCAAATTCGATTCTATAGCCAAAAATAACAAAATACATATTATAATGAAATATATCCACACAATGTCGTCATTGGTACGAATGCCAATCATTGCCTACGAGTATATTTTTTCTTTACAATGATTGGTACCATATAATCTCAAAAATTATTTAGATTTAAAATGAAGTAAGGTTCTTAGTAAAAAGAGCATTTCTTTATTATATTTTATGAAATTGTCAACATTTACAAAAATATCGGGTACATAGTTTGTGTAATGTGTAGGTGACGATCAAATGGTCTCTTAAGAAAGCTTTTAGAATAAGTTAAAATGAAACCAGAGTGAAGCCCATGCCTTAAGCGTCATTAATTTATGCGTCAGTGTTGCTAGTAAGACGGTTTAGAAACTATGATAAAATTACCAAATAAAATAAAAATATTTAAAAAATGTTACTTATAAGGCAGTATGATTTGTTTTCTTATTATTCAACATCTTTGCGCGGTGTGCCACTGTTGGAGTGCCAACAATACTCCAGTTTACCCTATATAATTAAATGGTTTTTCAAAACTGCAAAAAAACTAAATTATGATTACTTATGCCAGTATCACTGAGAAAATATGCTGTGCGCTCTACAAGAAATTCCTGTAGTTATAGTGACAGCTAAACGTTTTGTTGCGCTTACAGTTCGATTATGGTTAAAAGTTATTTTTACGCACAAACTAACGAGTCTTGTAACCTTAATAGACTATTCGGTTAACGTTACGAAAGTTTTTAATAGGCTCAACCAACGTTTGGTATGCCCAACACATAAACAAAGCGTAATCGTAAGCGCTATCGACTGTTTGGTGGTAGACTGCAAAATTTCTAGTAAGTCTAACATAACTATTTTGTGGGTTTGGTACTCTTAAACGAACTGATTTGTAAATACTTATGAACTAAGTACTCGCAGGTGTTACCTAACTGTTTTTTAGTTGAATAAACTGTTCTGTTAGTACAAGTATGTAGGATGGTGTCCATTTGATGCTTATTATTAAAATAGTATCCGCTTTATTTTGATGCCACATAGAAATCTAATTGGAGAGTATTATTTATATTTTAAATTATTCTGTACTTTATAAAATATAATATCACCCAACTCGACTGCAATGTAGCTCCAATGCACTACTAACACCTGGAATACATTTTAACAATAAATGGAGTTGTTAGTTACAGAATCCATTTTTTCAGACTCGAAGGTGTTTTTTTTTTTAACAATCAGACTTCAAGGGGTTATTAATGTTGAGAGTAAAAAATGAAAAAAAAAAACCGCCTTTAATAATAAAAGAGAAACATTTTGCAGACTTTCTGTGAAATCATGTTGTACCGTTTTGTAACTAGTTTTGTACCGATGATGTTCGTCGTAGGTCGCGCGCACGGTTTCGTACCTCTACCACATCCTTGCTGCGATGGCTTTAGGAAAGCATTTAGGGGACCATCTTCTGCAAAGCATTTTCCGTAACATAATCATTTTATTTATTTTTTAGTGTCAACAATTATTATAATTTTATTAGCTTTAAACTCCACCCCTCCCGTCTCTTTGAAATTAATTATTTATTATTAATTATTAGGATTAATTATTTCTAGTGGTCGCCCAGTGGTCGAAATTCGTCTGTAATTCATTACATTAATAAGTTTGAGCGTTAAGGTTCTTATAACTCTATAATGAGGTGAGTATACCTCTATAAACATTGAATATTTTTATTTGAATATTTTGAATTTCGTCAGCGCGCACAACAATATCAGGTCGAAAATTAGCTGATTCACCTATATTGCTAACTATTTCAGGCCAACTGACGGGGGCGCCAGACCCCAGCTGCTCTCGCCGGGGCGATCTATCTTATTTGATACTGGACGCCGTGACTACGTGGCCTCTCTCGAGCGGTTGCTCGAGAAATTCGATGATTTGCCTAAGCGGTTCACCAAATCCACAGCCCGCGTATCCGGTTACTTCAAATGGACGTAATAGGGTGTTGAAACTCAATATATAAAAAATAACTAATTTATTGCAAAAAATTAACCCTCTGCACGATCACAATAATATTTAGCGATGCGCAGATCCTAAGCACCACGTGACCGGCAGGTAATCACACTAAAGCACCGCACTGCTTTTTAAATGAATGTAAACACAACATATAAATTCAGAATAACTGACGGGTCTTGCAAGAATCAACTTTTGCCAAATTAAACCCTTTTTTTTTTTTAATGAATTAAACACAATGTATAAAAATTCAGGATTAAATCACTTAAGAAATGTTCCCTGTGTTTGTAGCTTCCACAAGAAAAAATACATAAAATATTGTCCAGACTTGGTACAGATAAAAGAGTCATAAAAAATACCAAGTTGATATATAAAGCTACTTACAGATTGTCCAGGGTAACTGAAGTTATCTTAAGTATAAAATGCTAAAGCTCACTCGCCTTGGTGACGGCGATTAAAATACAAAAATACAAGGCTTACTTGCCATAATAATTAATGTAAAAATGCCTTAAAGGGTGGCCACTGAATTTAAATATTATCACTTTTAAAGAAAGCTCTAAGTGTTTACTATTTCTGTTGCTTTCACCGGTCGCCCACGTGCGCCGGCGTTTGGTTTCAATAAAAGATCCCGCGTGATCTCTTACCGTATAGGCCCTCGACAACCGCGTTCGCCGAGAATTGGAACCAAAAGAAGATCGAGGCTTGCCTCGCGGTCCCTGACTTGAACGCGTCGCCCCCCGCTTAGCGTCTTTTCCCCCTCGAGAAACGTATCGTCCGCTGATTGGCTCGTGCTCTAACCAGATCTCATCGATTGGTCAGAGCCTCGACTGAATTTCGTAGTTTCTCCGGTAGATAGCGCGACGCGTTCTGAATTTCTTTTATTTTGTTATTTCTTAAATTTGTTCAAAAACACAGATTAAACTATTATTTTGTACTTAGAGCTTCCTTTATTTGGCGATATTCTAAAATACAATAAGTTTTCTACTTAACATTGTAGGTTCAAAAAAAAATCATATATTCTTACAGACTGTTTTACAATATTCTTTGTTTATTTAAAATACTTAAAACTTATTGTTATACTATAGTTTAGCCACGTCTAAACTGATCTGTTTTTTATTTAAACACACCTTATGCTAGATTATTTTCTAACTTAAATAACTAACAGATCGTATAGCTTACATGCTATATTTTAGGGTTTGTTTCCCTTACTAAATTAAGCAAACCTTATGTTATTATTTTCTAATTTAAATAACTAACATTTTTAATACCTAAATATTAATATAAATGTTTTACATTTTACATTTTGTTAGGTATAAATAACTCTCTTTTTGACTTATTTTTCGAAAGTTGGTTCCCAGTCATTAGGGTCGGCAATCGTCGGCCACTAATGGCATGTCATTAAATGGCCCTAACGGGATATTCGTCCGAAGGATCAGAGAAAGTTCCCAAGTACAGTCGGGTTTGGCCTTTGTTATTTATACCTAGCCTTGGCGAATATTAAAAACACGGCCTAACTACTTAACGGAAGGCCACGACTGTGTTTGAATCACCGGCGATTTTATGCCCTATGTATCGGCTGCGACATTCCCCCCTTCAAAAGGCTTTCCCGCCTTTTCATTATTGTCGTCGCGGACATTTAAAACGATTATTTTGACCGCGGGTCACTTGTAAAAAAAAAATTTTTTTTTTTTTTGTTCCTAAACTAAACGATTTTTTTTTTTTTTAAAAATAAACCTTGCCTCCTTAGGTTGCTACCCCCTTCCGTCGAGGTGTGCAAAGACCGCTTTCCACAGAGGGCTGCCTTTCTTTATAGGTTCGCTTCCACGCAAGCGTTTTACTTCCTCTGCGAATTGGTCTGGCTGATTTCGTTTTGTGTTTAGGTGTTCGATCTCGGCTTCTTGTTTTGACCGTAGACTAGGCCCCCCCCTTCGTGGGAAAGGCTCATCGACTTGGTTTGAAACCGAGGATTGCGCGGTCGATGTTTGCGGCCGCGATGATCTATTTGGTGATCGATTTGATCCGATTTGAATCGGCTCTTTTCCTGCCTTTGCCGGTGATCGATTCGGATCGATCTTAGACGGTTCTTTTTCGACTCTTTCCGGTGATCGATTTGTGTCGATCTGAGGCGTTATCCTATCTACCCTTTTCGGAGATCGATTCGGATCGATCTGAGACGGCTCCTTTCCGACTCTTTCCGGAGATCGATTCGGATCGATCTCAGGCGATTTTTTACCTACTTTCTTTGGTGATCGAATCGGATCGATCTGAGACGGTTCTTTACCTACTCTTTTTGGTGATCGATTCGGATCGATCTTAGGCGGTGTTTTACTTACTTTCTTTGGCGATCGAATCGGATCGATCTGAGACGGTTTTTTACCTACCTTTTCCCGTGTCTCGATTTGACTGACAGGCTGTTTGTCGACCGAGATCTGTACTTCACTTTTATACGGACGCGCGGGTTTAGTCACCTGTTTTTTCGGAAGACAATCCTGCGTTACGTTTTGTGGTTGTGAGTCACGTTCGTCTGTCCGTACGTACAGCGGTCGGTCGTTTACAACCTCAGTGCCTACACGTCCGCAAATCGTCCAGCCTAGCTTCGATCGAGTGCCAACAGGCCCTCTAGTCGGCTGTCCGACGATTTGACAAGGCACTATGAGGTCATAATTATCCATGCCGAGGAGCATTTGTATGGGACCCCGAGTGTTAAACAAGGGAACCCGTGACAAATGCGGCCATTTTTCTTTTATGTCTGTCTTGTCAATAGTGTAGGTAGGTAAGTCGAGATTTTCCACCGTTTTCGCTCGTTTTATGTCAAAGTAAGTCCGTTTGTTTTTACCGCGTATTTGTAAATCGACCGTCTGTGAGTCGTTTTGTCTCGGTGCTGTCATCCCGTGAACGCCTACTAACTCAAGAGGTGACCTTTGCCCTGTCGCGCCTATTTTGTTTGCTACGGAGCTATGAAGTAAGGTGACGTTCGAAGCCTCGTCGAAAAGTGCTAAGATTGTCATTTGGCCCCGGGCCCCTTTTACCTCAACAGGTGCTACTCGGAGACGAATCCCCCTTCGTCAATGCAGGTATGCGTCACGCGCCCTCTGGAGCTTTCTCCCGGTTCCGCCGGGTTTTCTAAAGTAGCCGCGTCTACTCTAAGCTCCTTATGTAAGTGTTTATGGTGCGCGCCGGCGCATCCGTCCTTACCGCATGCATTTTTTACCCTGCATTGTCGAAATGAGTGCCCCCCCCGTAAGCATTTAAAACATGAATTAGACTCTTTAACCCAATCTTGCTTATCTTTGTAATTTAAGGCTACAAATGCGCGACAAATATTTATATCATGATTCGGTTTTTTACAATACCTACACATTTTATTTTCGGCCGATTTCGCGAATGTCGTTAGCATATGTCGTCGCGGAGCGAGCGCCGTATTTTGTTCCGACCGCGGTAATCGCCGCGGGGCGCTAATTACCTTGTCCCGCGTTGTATCTTCCTGCGACGCCGCATCTAGAACTTTCTCTAACCATTCACCGAAATCTGCTAGAGAGGGATGATCATTTTTATTTGAAGCATACCATTGGAGTCTCAGATACTGTGGTAATTTTTCTACTAATTCTCTAAGCAGGGTGGGATTTATTAAATGGCCAGGATGGCCCATATTTTTTAAAGAATAGACAATGTTACAAACTGTGGTACCAAATTCTACTAAGCCAGAAAGAGAGTCACTTACCCTAATTGACGGTGTATTTCGGGCCTCTTTTAACAACTCGTCTATGCGCGCACTTGCCTTGCCAAAACGCCGTTCTAGGACACGCATGATGTCTGGCACGTTTTTCGGCTCGTTGAGTAGCGCGCGCACACACGCTCTGGCCTCCTGAGTCAGTGACTGTTGCAATCTTAATAAATTATCAGCATCTGAAAATCCACATACATCGTTTCCCTGCTTAAAAATAGATTTAAAAATTACAAAATCGGTCCCGTCAAATTTTGGCAAATCCCTTAGGAGTTTTGCCCGGGCCGCATATAGCGCACTTTGCGACACTCCCGCACTGACACTGTTTGCACTAACGATTTCTTGCTTCGGCGCGATCATCTCGTACTGGGGTACATCGCGCGTCGCCGTCCCGATGAAGTCGTGGCCGCCGGGCGGCCTGTTGTCCCGGCGCGCGCTGGGCGCGCTGGGCGCGTTGAAGTGCGCGTGTCGGCCGTCCGTGCTCGCGGCGCCATCCGTGTGTCCCTGCCGCATCCAATTTTCGCATTTTTGCCTCGAATGCGTTGACCGTGAACTGGCGTCGTCGAGTCCTCCCTCTTCGACTTCAACGAGTCGTTTTTGCAGCTCTAGCCTTTTATGTATTAAGGCCAATTTAATTTCGGCTTGCGCGGCCTGCGCCTGGGCGGCCATTTGCGCGGCTTGCGCTTGGGCGGCCATTTGCGCGGCTTGCGCTTGGGCGGCCATTTGCGCGGCTTGCGCTTCGGCTTGGGCGGCCATTTGCGCGGCTTGCGCTTGGGCGGCCATTTGCGCGGCTTGCGCTTCGGCGGCCATTTGCGCGGCTTGCGCTTCTTCTTCGGCCGCTGCGATTTCCAGCTCCAGCTGTCGGGCGGCGATGCTGTTCCGAGAGGCTGTGGATCGGTACGACTTATGACTCACGGCATTCGACGCTCGTGAGTCAGGGCGGTCTAGGGTTACGTCCTGAAGCCTTTGTGTAAGCTCAGACGTGCCCTCCCCGGCGTCGCCAAGTTGTAAGTTTGGCAACGCCGCCGATTGCGTTTCCGCTCGCCCAGTTAAGTAGGGTGCCGACTCCTGCGCCCTCTCTCTCCTCCGTCCTGCGCTAATGGCACGTCCCGTGCCGCGCCTCGTGTCCGCAGCTGCTTTCTCAGCCAACCTTTGGCTTTGACGCGGAGTCTGCTGGTCCGCCATCTTGTTTTGCAAAAATTATTTTTTTTGCAAAATTAATTTTTTGCAAAATTATTTTTTTTGTAAAATTAATTTTTATATATATTAAGATTCCGTGCTTCGAAGGACCTTGTGTGTATGCTGATTCCCAATCCGGCTCGAAGGACCAAACTGACGGGGGCGCCAGACCCCAGCTGCTCTCGCCGGGGCGATCTATCTTATTTGATACTGGACGCCGTGACTACGTGGCCTCTCTCGAGCGGTTGCTCGAGAAATTCGATGATTTGCCTAAGCGGTTCACCAAATCCACAGCCCGCGTATCCGGTTACTTCAAATGGACGTAATAGGGTGTTGAAACTCAATATATAAAAAATAACTAATTTATTGCAAAAAATTAACCCTCTGCACGATCACAATAATATTTAGCGAGCGCAGATCCTAAGCACCACGTGACCGGCAGGTAATCACACTAAAGCACCGCACTGCTTTTTAAATGAATTTAAACACAACATATAAATTCAGAATAACTGACGGGTCTTGCAAGAATCAACTTTTGCCAAATTAAACCCTTTTTTTTTTTTAATGAATTAAACACAATGTATAAAAATTCAGGATTAAATCACTTAAGAAATGTTCCCTGTGTTTGTAGCTTCCACAAGAAAAAATACATAAAATATTGTCCAGACTTGGTACAGATAAAAGAGTCATAAAAAATACCAAGTTGATATATAAAGCTACTTACAGATTGTCCAGGGTAACTGAAGTTATCTTAAGTATAAAATGCTAAAGCTCACTCGCCTTGGTGACGGCGATTAAAATACAAAAATACAAGGCTTACTTGCCATAATAATTAATGTAAAAATGCCTTAAAGGGTGGCCACTGAATTTAAATATTATCACTTTTAAAGAAAGCTCTAAGTGTTTACTATTTCTGTTGCTTTCACCGGTCGCCCACGTGCGCCGGCGTTTGGTTTCAATAAAAGATCCCGCGTGATCTCTTACCGTATAGGCCCTCGACAACCGCGTTCGCCGAGAATTGGAACCAAAAGAAGATCGAGGCTTGCCTCGCGGTCCCTGACTTGAACGCGTCGCCCCCCGCTTAGCGTCTTTTCCCCCTCGAGAAACGTATCGTCCGCTGATTGGCTCGTGCTCTAACCAGATCTCATCGATTGGTCAGAGCCTCGACTGAATTTCGTAGTTTCTCCGGTAGATAGCGCGACGCGTTCTGAATTTCTTTTATTTTGTTATTTCTTAAATTTGTTCAAAAACACAGATTAAACTATTATTTTGTACTTAGAGCTTCCTTTATTTGGCGATATTCTAAAATACAATAAGTTTTCTACTTAACATTGTAGGTTCAAAAAAAAATCATATATTCTTACAGACTGTTTTACAATATTCTTTGTTTATTTAAAATACTTAAAACTTATTGTTATACTATAGTTTAGCCACGTCTAAACTGATCTGTTTTTTATTTAAACACACCTTATGCTAGATTATTTTCTAACTTAAATAACTAACAGATCGTATAGCTTACATGCTATATTTTAGGGTTTGTTTCCCTTACTAAATTAAGCAAACCTTATGTTATTATTTTCTAATTTAAATAACTAACATTTTTAATACCTAAATATTAATATAAATGTTTTACATTTTACATTTTGTTAGGTATAAATAACTCTCTTTTTGACTTGTTTTTCGAAAGTTGGTTCCCAGTCATTAGGGTCGGCAATCGTCGGCCACTAATGGCATGTCATTAAATGGCCCTAACGGGATATTCGTCCGAAGGATCAGAGAAAGTTCCCAAGTACAGTCGGGTTTGGCCTTTGTTATTTATACCTAGCCTTGGCGAATATTAAAAACACGGCCTAACTACTTAACGGAAGGCCACGACTGTGTTTGAATCACCGGCGATTTTATGCCCTATGTATCGGCCGCGACACCAACTTAGATTGCAAGTCATTGTAATAAACAAAGAAGGCTTTCCAAAATGGTGTACAATTAACATTGCATCTAAATCATTCTAATGCATATTTATTGAAGATCTATTGAATGAAGATAATAAAATTATAAAATTACGTTCTATTCAATTTTAAATAATCTGTTTAAATGTTTTAAACTTTATACCTAAGACTTCTTTGATTTTGCCGACTAAAATGTAACCTAGTTGCCCTCTATTCTCACATACATATCAACTATCCATTGTAGAATATTTTTTGTGGTTGGTGAAACATGCTAAAATCTTCTCTAATTGCAAATCGATAGACTAGATACAGAAGCAAGGTTAATTTATTCCTGGGCGCTCTTGAATTAGATGCAGTTGGTACATTATGAGAAATATTGATATTCCACCCAGTATCACCATTTGGAAAAAGTAATGGACACCAAATGATGTAAGATATTTTGAATGGTATCTTTGACTTTTGAAAAAGAAACCATATTTCGTTCAAAAGGTGGCAAAAAGTGTCCAAATTCAAATAAATCCATACAAATTTATTTGTTTTGACTCTCTAACAGTGATCTTTTATTCCAACGAATGACTGAACGAAGGGATTAATGCGTTCCAATTCAAGACAGATTTTGTGCATTTACGCATTATTGCATGCTAGATTAGAATGTTCACGCAATCTATAATTGACAACAGTGTCAACACGATAAAAATATATCCAGCAGTATTGGACCTGATCTGTGTTAAAAATATCTTGTATTTTAAAATGACGCGTAATTGAATTTGAAATTTTAGCTTCTGAACTAATGGTATTTACAAATGTTTTCAAAATAATTTTTTGACTTTCTATTTATTGAATGTTCATGTGAAGTAACTCCATCGTACAATGGTTTAAAGTATTCATTTTGACTTAAGGCCGGTAATAATGCTTCTCCTTTAAGACAACATGAAGTGACTTCAGACTTTCACCTAAAGTGACTTCAGATTCGAAATGTTTTGCATTGCAAAATCTGCATTGTAAATGCATTAATCCACAGTCAAAAGTACCTGGAATGACATTTAGTGAGCATTTTAATGTATTCCTCTCAATAATCCTCATGAGGTTAATAATGTATCCTCATTTCGTAATATTATTTACACTATTTAAATTTGCATTTGGTCTATTATCATCTTCTTCCTTGTTTATAACTCCGACCCGGCATAATCTATGTATGCCGCGGCATAATGAAAGTAGGTATGAATAAATATATTTAAATCAATTCAAATATTATTTTTGTGCATCCTTTTATGGTTGTCACTGAAAAACGGCTTTTACAGATTTTTTTTCAGCAAAATGTCGTTTATTTTTTCAGCAACTATGTGATCGTCAAAAAAACCGGGAGTTTTCCTGTTATCTACAATTTAATAACTGATAATATTGAAATTTTACCTTTAGAAACCTAGAAGATTTTGTTTTTTCGCCTGATACTTTACATTTAGATAGGTAATTTTAACTTCAATCTAGCTAATTGAATGAATCGTGTCTATTTGCACAATTTATACTTTTGGTGTTTACGAGTTTTTCTTCCATACAAAGATACTTCGCATCGCGTCTTTATCTCCTAGCATCGGAACATTGTTTAGAGAGAGGATGCAAGTACTGTGTAAAAATAACATTGCAATATCGCTAATGGAACTCGCAGAATACTGCTATTTCCGTTGGAATGCCAGGCAGTCCCAAGACCCACTATTTTATTTCAATCTACAATGATCTATTACTTTATATCCACCTTTTTCTTAATTTTGCTGATAAATTTTTAGGAATTATCTTTAACTTTTAAATATAGCTTTATAAAACAAACCTAAAATATCTTAGTCATGCTAAACCTCATTTTTCCTATTTTTTATATTAATCAAATTGCTCGAAAATTAATGCATGAAAAAAATTATATAAGTTTTATAACAGATAATCTCAAAACTGTTTTTGAATTTTGTATCTTACCGAAAATGAATTTAAACAATTGGAATTAAAAGCAATCTATCTTCTACTTCCGTGAATTTCAACTTTCATTTTTATTAGCGTTTATAACACGAACATGAAACACAAAAAATAATAAGACGAAAAAATTAAAACTGACAATGAATTAATAGTATCAAAATATTTGTACCATTCAATAAATAGAAATACAAACTGTAATTGTGTTTTTTTTTTCAACAGTAACTAATAATTAATTTTAAATTAGATAGGATTGCAGGTAATTAAAGCAAACAACACACGCTAATGACGTATGTGTTCACGGTCGTACCTGAAGTAATAGAAGAAAACAAAAAAATATATATGGAATGTTAATAGAGGTTAACTCACCGTATTATAGAGGTATAAGATTCTCAAAATACTCAAATAAAATGCTCAATTTATAGAATTTCGACCACTGGGCGACCTCTAGTATAAATAAATAGGTGTTAGGAAAATTGTTGAAATACGTGACAATTTATACATTAATACAATATTCGGCAGATGATAACTAATTTTGGGTTATTCTTGGTTATATAAATAGGCGCGAGGAATAATGGTTCAGTGCAGATGGCAGTATAGGATGATAATTTTGAAAATATAATAATTATTACAAATTTAATAAAGTTTTACTTATAAAGCGCGTGGTGTAACTATGCACACATTGTTAGGATCCAGGGGCGGTTGATCAGTAACAAAATCCAGGCACGGATTCCTTGCCATTAAATAAAAGATAAATGAAAGAAAACCAAAAATATCGGAATTATGCACGAGCGAGGAGGCTGCGAGGTGTGTTCGGCTCGGTGGGAAGAGTGCGGGGGAGAGGGTTTGTTCTCCTGGATTTCTATCAAAAGCGCGCGAAGAAAAACAACCGGGTGTTCGGAATAAAAAACAGCGAGCAGGTTCAACCTCGCCGCAAAGCGCGCCTCGCTCACAAATCAAAATATCCAGAAGCGCGCGGCGTGCCGGGAACGTGTACGGCCTCGCAATTCGTGACCACCACCACCACCGCTTGGCGACGTTCCTCGGTGTCGTCACGTGACGTTGATATCATTAAAAGGTTCTGACAGCGCAGCAGCTGCTCGACACTGTCGTTAAAGCTTAATAGAAGTCCGCTTTCACAGAATGGCTTCTGAAGACAAAACAATCATTTAAAAAAATATTTTCTTGGTCATTATTAAAATTGAAACACCAAAATAAATTTCTGAAGTATAACTTTTAAATTACATTTATTTATTTTTGAAGTAAAACTTCTATGATACCTTAAACAATACACATTTTTTTAACTTAACCTTAATCTTACACAATTTTTCCTAGGCAGTGTATAAACCTAGAGCGACACGCTCGTTAGGGTAACCTAGGAGGACGCTCGAAGGTGATGTGTTTGTTCATTTGGCCAAAATCGGTGAGCCAACCTTTCACGTTGATTTTCTTCTTATGTATCTAGGCGTCCGGAAACAGTATTGAATGTAGATGCCAGTGTGGAGTGGTAATTTTGAAATATAGATAAATATATAATTATACAATTAATGACAAATTTGTTCATTTTCCTAAAGATTTTTTTCTACTAACACGCGCGGTGTAACCACACACATACTGTTTTATTTTGACAACTGCGATGTTTATTGTTAACCCAACTGCTTACAGATAGCTAAAAGACCGTCAAACATAGTTATTCTAATAACCAATACCGATTATATAATATGATGCAAAAAAAGTTTTAAAATATCCATTACTATCATATAAAATCTAATGTTTTTAAAAAATGTTTGGAAATATCACAAACAAATTATTATGGCATTTTTTCAAATTCGAAAAGCTGTCTTAGTTCTTGCGTCTATTGGTTAATCATGAAATATAGAAAAAAGCATACATAAATTTGGATCTTTATGAAATCACTTATCACCTGTGGTTTTATTTTATTGATTCTTGTATTCGGTAGATATTTACATCTAAAGTTTTGATAAAATGTATGAAAAAATACAAACTTCGAGACTCTTAGCTCTTAATAAAGTAAAAATGTAACCTTCTAATTATCAGACCTAATGTTTGCTAATTAATGCTCGTATCAGGCCTAGATAATTATCAGACAAAACTAAGACCAGTATTATTTTTCTTTTATATCTACAATTAAGAGAGTTACACTAAATCGATTTTTAGGATTGAGAACAGGAACCCTTTTTGGTGAGATTGCCTGTACCTTCAACTGTACCTTAAGTAAGTACAGTGACAGGACAGTGTACAGGGGGCAGGTTATAGGGGGGTAACTGTTAGTTATACAATGTGATTTATACTGCGAGAAAGTCTGGTAGCGCAGATATACATATCACGGGTTAATTTAAATTATGTAGACTTAGAGAAGATAAGAAATATAATGCTCGATAAGATTGGTGGCGATTTATACAATCTGTAACAGTTATTAGTTTGTATAAAATGTATGTTTTAATAACTAGCCACCTAATATTTCGTATCTGTTAGACTCATAAGGAAAGCAAGAGAAAGTAAGTTTTAATAGAAATATTGAAATACAGTGGCTATACCTTTTTTCGGGCATAAACGAAGATTTTAACTATTAAAACTGCCTGCAGCAGCGGCTACTCTAATATTACGAAATTATTTTTTTAAAATAGTTATGCCTACAAATATCAGATTAGATATTTTCGACACAGTATGTGTTCCTATCGAAAATATTTTTGAGAAACAAATTATCTATAAATTTACTTTCAAAGTTAAGTTTGTGTCAAAAGTTAAAATTACAATGTTATAATTGCTGGTATTTTTTTTTTAAATAATTGCTATGTCCTAGGTCATATACATACAATTATTTTGGGCCCTACTCAACTAGGCCAAATATGCCTGTCAGAGAAAGGAGGGGGGGGGGAATTGTATTGATATTAGAAATAGAATAGCAAATTTAGATCGAGAGAGATTAACGATACGAGGAATTTAAACACTGAGATTACACACACACGCAACCGCCAACACCGTCGCTCACACTTTTCTACCATACACGTACCCTTCCCACGTACCCTTTTTAAAATATAGTATAACTATAACTGGCCTTATTGTTAACTTTTTTTATTTAAAATTTATATGCTACTATTTCACCAAAAATAATTAATCAGTTACAACTAAGAATTCATGATTTAACTTTTGGAATTTGAGTAAGTAATTAAACGAAATACTCGTAAACTCTTTTGATGAGGCAAGTTTGGACTGGTTGACAAAAAAAACCCAGCATCCAAATGTCCGTCCGTAATTACTGCGTTACACATAAGAAGCATTATCCCTTCACGAAGTAGATCTTAAAGCCTTGGCCTGGAATTGGCGCTAATGCTCGACACGTTTTTGTCCAGGCGTCAGACCGACTACGCGACTACCTCGTTCTCCCCTCTCCCTCTTTCAGCTGTTCATCTATTCTCATTCTCTTTGTTTCTATCCTTAGCGCAGCATTTTCGCCTAGTACTCAGTAAGCTCAATTTAATTTCTTTTCGACGGTTTCCTCTTCGAGCAACCATTATGCTGGTCGCCGAAATACTTACTTTGTTGGATAAAGCGCACAGTTCAACGTATGTTTGTAAATAAGTACAAATATGTTGTTATGTAGCACAAATGCAACACGTACGTATGATGGCGTATGTTTTGTTATAAATTTAACCATCGTCACCAGCATCGATACTGATTTTAATTACACTTTTCATTCGAGTGGCTCGAAAATTGTATTAGGAGTGTGCTAAATCGAGGGCAAAAATATCACAAAGTTTTTTAGTTGTTGGTTTGATTTGCGCGTCGGCCCGTCCGTAAAGGAAGGATGCGTGGGGTTGCGTCGACGAACGGTAGCTCCCAAGCTATATTAGTCGAGGGGCAAATTCCGTGGGATTTTTTGGGAAGGGAAGGTGCGACTAAGTGGAATCTCTTTATTATATGCTAAATAATGGTATGGTACCGGGTGTTTACCTTCAAAGTGCGCAGTGGGTTTTTATGACGTCATATCCAAGATGGCCGCCATATATGATATTGTTTCATTACATGAAGAATAACTCTTTCCGCAATGCTCATACGCAAAATATACATCGAACATTTTCTGTTGTGCATGAGCCGAAGAACAAATTTAATACTTATCATTTTTTTTATATCTTATACCGTTTATATGTAATTAATCTAGTTATAGGTAATTAAATATGTTAACATCGATTTAGAGCACATTTTATTAACAGTTATTTAGTAAGGGATTAAGAAATAATGATTCTGCTTTATTTATTCATAATAACTTTTATAATACAACAATATTGAACAAACACTATATACTTTACTATATACTATAAATACTATAATACAATAATATAATACTAAATAATATAATAATATAATACTATATACTATATATATTTAGCTTAATACAAAAAAAATGTTAACTTTAATGTTAAATACCTATATTCTCCGTTCAGCTGTCGATGTGATCTAATGGTTGTTTTTCAAGAGCATCAATCTACAATAAAAAAATGGACTCTTTCGCATTTGTACTTTTCGAGTTTAAAGTTGCAACGGACTACGGACAGATAGACAGACGGCCAAAGTTGATGAATATTTAAAAGTTAAAACAGGATTGTCGCAAAGAGAATATAAAAAGTACATATGTGGATCAATTTTCTATTACAATCATTAAAGCAACTTTAAATAAACTTATTTTTAAGTAGCTTTTTTAAAAAGTCTTAATTTTGTAGTTACTGATGTACATCAAGTGGAACCCAGTCACTGCTACAAAATATGTAGAGCATCAAAGGTCAACAACATTTCCTTTCAGGAGTGGTCGGAGTAAGGGCGAAGAAGAATGAAATTTCAAATTATACAAAGTGCGTACACATATCTTATCAAATATCGTGCATTCCATCACATCATTCAGAAGTTTATTTAATTTTTATAGTTTTCTTTTTGTACGAAAAATTCCATTTTCCCGTTTTTTTAACACAAAATGTTTCAAAAAATAATGACATCCGGCTATGAAGTTAAATATATAGAGCGTAATGCCACTTGCCAAAGTTTGATGTATGTATATTATAAATGTATATTACATACACGAATAATATAAGTAAATGTGTATCTTATTGTGAAATCTACAACTATGCAGATGACACGTCACTAATTGCTGTACATAGTGATCTACAAACTGCAGAGATGCTGCAAAAAGACTTCAATAAGATACAGGAATGGGCACACAATAACGGACTTATTATAAATGCCGATAAAACAAAAAGTCATCCACATCAGGTCATCGACGCAACTATTCAAAACACTGATACATATTTTAATTAAACTACACAGTGATAGTTGCCTGCACAAACCCAAACCGGATTGTCTTTGTGAGCGAATTCAGACGGTAGACTCAGAAAAATATTTTGGACTAACATTTGATAGCAGATTAAATTGGATAAAACACATAAATAATATATGCGACAAACTTCGACTAATAATAAAATTCTATCATTTAAAAGGAATCTTAAAATATGAAAAATTACGAATGTTATATTTTGCGTTTGTAGATTCAATAATTAACTATGGCATCATGAGTTATGGCAATACTTTTAAAACATTTTTAGAAAAAAAAAAAAAAAAAACAGATTAGAATAAAAAAAATAATTAAAAAATAAAAAAATAAAATAAATTAAAATATATGAGTGATGATCTCGGTTTATTTAAATATTGTAACATTTTCCCGGCAAACGTGATGTTTATATATAGGATAGTGGTCCACTTCTTCGACTCTGACAAGTTCAAAACACTCGTTCAACATACATATAGTACCCGGCAAATACAAAATGAAATGTTCCTGAAATACCTGCATTTAAAAATGTTTACGGTAAACGATCGTTGGAATTCATTGTACCATTCTTTTTTAATAATTTGCCAAGATCTTTAATTAAAAGTAATATTAAATATATAAAAAAATAAATATGAAGTTAAAAATATTTGCTATGAAATGGCACAAAAACACTCTCTTTAATTGTTTGTAGTAAATTGACTTAGCGTGTTAATTATTGTTTTATAATGTATTATTAGTATACTTACTTTTGGTTTGTAATATACTACTAAGATTTAAAAATGTAACTCAATGTATGTGAATATTGTAAAGGACGTGTAAAATACAGAAAAAAATAATTTGAAAATATTTCACAATTAATAATATCTGTATTTTACACACCTGGTTTTCAGCAGATAAGCCTTGGACTTAGCTGGTACATAAAATAAAATAAATGTAAATTTGATGAATAAACTAAATAAATAAAATAAAATAAAATGATAGACATACTATATGGACATTTTTGCTTTTCACTATTATTCTGTGAACTACACAATACGACTAGTAAAACAGAGAGCCGAAAAGTTATTTTAAAAAACTAAGGATGTCACAGCCACCCTAGTTTTATTAATACTGTGAAAATTAAAATAACACAAAATTTAAGTAACATAAATCGCCCGGGCTCCTGAAGATTATAAATTTAACGTAAAAATACAGAAATTCAACAAAAAAACCTTCAACTCAACCGCACTGGGTTCACATAAATAGCCCTGCTGCAGTAAAATCTGTGTTTTTTAATCGTTTTAGGACATTCAAATAAAATAAAGTGTTTTTACTCTTTAATTATTTCAGCTTAAAAAACGTATTGAAAATGTGTGTTTACTCACCCCATTGAGATTGGCGTCATCACGACAAAGGATGTCTTCTATTTTGTAGCTTTTATGTAATATGCGATATTAAATTCCAATCTCCAATATTTATCCCCTGGGCACCAGACCCGGGTGACCCGCGAGCCGATCCGAGCATCGTGTCTGACGAATTTTATCATAAATGCAAAATTTATTCCCGTCAAATTGAGACGCATGACGACCTAAGCAAACTACGCACAAATCAACATCATACGTATGACGAATATTTAATTCTTTGTCTTTTTTTTTTAGTCCTACGTAAGAGGAAAAATAGTTGAACTTTATCTTGAAAAAAAGCAAAAATTATGAACACTTTGAATATTAAACGGCGAGCAAGAGAGCATGGCTCTATGCTTTAATATGACATCGTTTGGGGCCTGATATTACATTAATAAATTAAAAATAAAACCATGAATTAGATGTCGGCTGAAAGCCTCTTCGTAGAATCTTTGAGGCGACCGCCGCTGATAAAAGTTTAATTAGAATTTCTATTCGTCAAATAATATTCATATTCTATTATAATTACTGCTCATTAGGTACAATATTATTGGCAGAATATTTGCAGAATCAAGTTCTATTTCAAGGTCATACCTACTATACTCCAAACACAAACACACACAAAAACAAACAAAAAACAACAACTCTTTAGTACCTTTATATGAATTATATTAACACGTCAGTTCAACTCCTATAAATGTATATTTATATCCTATAACCTGTCCCGAATGCGATGGGCACAGTCGTCTGGCGCTGATATTGCCCAATGCCTGGCAGTTTGGGGTTGAAAACCTTTTTTTTGTTCAATATCAAAGATCGTATTAGCCGCAGCCAAAGACAATTTAACTTAGTACAAAATGTCATATGAGCTAAGGACGTTTTACCATTGCAATCGGCATTAGTTCAACATGTAGCTTACCTCAATAATCATTTAAGCATTAAAGACATTAGTTGGTACATCAAATGGGTTGCAATCGGGACAATACACGGCGTTCGCGGTCTTGTTGCGAATCGCATTTTTGGAACTTTGCCCAACTGGATGCCTTGATATTTATTATGTAGGTATACGATTTGGGCCAATTTCATTCGTCTCTAATTTGCTTTCTGTATGGAGCTCCAATTTATTTATTCAATTTATTTATTTATTCAATAATGGTACAATAAGAAGTTACAACAATAAATAATAACACTGAACAAGGAATTAAATTAATATAATATAGACAAATTAAACACCAGTCATTTATTGTTGCTCTAAAGTAACATGGCTACTCTAACCAGATTAAAAAACCTGTTCTAAGAGCGGTCAGAAGAAGGTTGCAGAAAAAATACAATACTTATTACGTACGCGAGACGTTACTATTAACAAAGGGGATCATAGGATAAATATCATAAATACAAAATATAATACATATAATAAATAGTGCATAATATTATATACATATATATAAATATATATATTACATACAATATATATTTATTAAATATATAATTCTAATAATTGTGTTACCTATGATTTATAGGCTAAATATACAGAAAAACTATACATAAAGAAAATATAAAAAATTACTTATAGTCTATATATGTTAACTTTTCTATTGCAACCAATACTAGCTTAGTTTCGTAGTAAAGTTGATTTAATAATATAAATACCACTACAAAATCTCCCAAAAGATTAATAAACAAGTATCTATTGAACTACAGAAAGATTAAACGTTCACGAAATAAAAATCGCAGGGAAACAATGTTTATTAAAAATTTTATATTTTACGAAATACTTAGAACTCTGAAGTCAAAATTCTTTTCACCAAAATTGTAAAAACGCATTTCTTTATAGTGGTATTTTATTATAATATACAGGTATCCCAAGACATTTTCCGTAAGTGTAGTTTAAAAAAAAAATAAATCTGGGGACAAACTTTTTTTTTCCCGTTCTTTTATATTATTCTTACTCATAATGTGGATATTCCAAATTTATTTATCTTTTTACAAGATTATTTATTTTGTACGGAAAAAAATATGTCAAAATTAAGAAAACTTGTAAAACAAAACTTGTTCAGTTTGGTGTGTAGAATAACCTCATAAGTAGATGTGCATGAGATACTCCTCACCTCAACCTCATAACATAAAGTGCGATGTGAATTTCAACCTGTATAAACCTTTCGTTTTGCACTTTCATGTTGGATTTGATTAATTTCAAAACAACACATATTTATTTTATTTTTTGTGGTCTTGTTAATTTACAGTTTTTTAATTCTAACGAGACATGTTTAAAAAAACGACGGTATCAAAAATATCAGTTGTCTTTTACCATAGAATTTTTTGCAGCATTCTATACGTATACGTATTTTTGCATTAAAATACTAAAAATATCAGGAAAATGATATGAGTTCTTGATATGTGTTTAGTATTTTATGCCCCAACAGTACATATAACATATCTACCAAAAATACACGCAGTTAACATTCTTTGTTTATTTGTCCTTTATGCATTCCTAAACCGTCGGTCCGATTGCGATGACGAGGTTGGGAAGTTGTCGTGAGTACACCCGATTAGGTTTGTGAATTAAAAAAAAACGTAAATGAGGGTTTGAAGTTTGTATGGAACTTTAAAACCGTTGGTTATAGAATATCAAAAATGGGCATACAAGGTCTTTATATAACATAGACACCAAATGAGAAACAAAAATTCAAATTTAGGCCTACAGATGGGGAGCGAAACGACCCATCCCGAGTGCCGCAGGCACGAGTTGTCAGGTGCCGAAGGCACCATCACAAAAAACAAATCGTTTAGATATAGTAAAATTGTATAATGTACTTCTCATATATATATGATGACAAATGACACAATCTTTGACAATATTGAAAAATTTAAAAAGTATTTTTTTGATTAAGCGTAGGATAGGAAAACATTAATAAAGGCACTAAAGAGGTCCTGTACTCGAGAGCGCAGGATGCCGGTTTAAACCTATCACTGAGTTTTATAAAAATGCATTTTTAACTCTCAACTGCCCTCTTTAGTGTAAAATATTGTTAAATATTATGTAACCATCCAATTAGATGAAATAAGAAAAGGTCTATTTTGATAAAAAATATAAAAATAATGGATATGTGATTAGGATAAAGGATTTTGATGAGATGATATGATTTTATAAGTGACATGTATGAAATTAATGAATATAAAAATAATGGTTATGTAAAAAATGTAAAATTAATGCACCTTATATATTATATATACTTAGTTTAGTAGTTAAAAGTATGTCTTAGATACCGTATTTTAAATAATAAATGCATGTATTATATACTTATTTTTTAACACGTTTGTACACCCTATTTATTGCTATAAAAATATATATTCAAAAAATACTCCTTTCTCTAAAGTAACTTGTAGGAAACTGAAAAGTGCGTCGAATAAATTGTTTTCAGGAGCATCCCATTCAATTGGATTATTCTCATTAAACCCCTTTCTGCTGTGAAAATACGGAACGCTATTGCAAAGCTTTTTCACGTTTTTAATCCTCTGGATGTGTATTCAGCATTACGAACGCAATAATTCAGGATTAGCGAGTAATGCCAACCACATTAAAGTATCGCTTAAATTCAATTCATTGAAAATATTTCAAAATACTAAACGCTGGTAAATTAAATATTTGCTCCATTGCAATTTTATTACTTATTTATTAATCAGATAAGCAAACACCGAAATAGCAGAATATACATTTTAAATACAAAGAAATAATAATGAGGCCAATTAAAGTTTATGTACATAATCATATTTAAAAACAATAAAAAAAAAATATTTGGGAGATTCTATATTTTAGATGTTTGTCTAAGGCCAATAGAACACATTCAAAATATATAATAAAATTCATCATTGATACACTTAGATCAATGTTACATAAAAATATTAAATAACCACCTTGTCATTACATAATGTTACACGTGTAATATTGGAACCAGCTGTATATAAATAAAATTGAAATAGTTTGACAACATAGTTATTGTTTATAAATATTTAGTTATCCATTAATACTACTACTAATGGAATAAACATAAGCACACTCCACTTTTAACGAAATAAAAAATCCAGATATCTAGCTAGAAAAATAGATGTAAACATGAATTTAGTAAAAACCGCGACGAAGTTTACCATTATGTACTTAACATTTTTTATAGCCTATGACCTCTTTAATCTCTTGTTTTGGTTTTGACGTCGACTTTTCGGACATTCTGTACAGTTTAATAGGCGGAGGGAAAACGTTGTGTCCCTTTTTAAGCATATTGCGCTCACGAAGGAGTGTGAGTTTTGGCATATAAAAGTTTATATGGTAAGAAGTGCAGAAAGCTAAAATTATCTACAATATGTGTTACAAATATATTAAATTTATTACAATAAAGCATAGTTTAAGTCCACACGAAAGATACGATACATACATTTTGTGTGAATTCAAATGTTCCTTTTTGCAATGTCAATATAAGTAATGTCAAAAAAAAGCGTAAAAAAGTTTAGAAAAAGTGAGTAGATTTTATTATTAAAAATCAAACCCTATTAAACATTATCTTCCTATGTTATAACTTATCTGTTGCATATTTTAATTTTATTTTTTTAGATTCTGATATGCCTCGACATAGAACACCGACGGGTCGGATTAAGAAACAAAAAAAAAGTTTATATCTTCGCCTAAAAGTCGAAATGATAATCGACCAAAATATGCAAATTTAAATAGTATAATAAAATGACGAAATTTTTTTAAGAGATACAATTAAATGCGCACTGAATGTCATTCCACGAAATTTGAATACTTTTGATTGTGAATTAATGCACCATGCAGATTTTGCAATGCAAAAGATTTCGAATCTGAAGTCACTTTAGGTGAAAGGAGTGCATTCACTTCATGTTGTCATAAAGGAAAAGCATTATCACCGGCCTTAATTCAAAATGAATACTTTAAATCATTACTTCACACGAACCCTCAATAAAAAACAGTCAAAAAATTATTTTGACTGTTTTTTACGTTGTTTACTGTTGAATTACGGTCGAATTTCGAGCACTAGGTGACCACTAGTAATTATAAGTTGGAGAAGAGTTATCGAGAAAGTATGGATTAAAGATTGCTTTGGTGGAAAATGCAAAAAAAAAAAAAAAAATTGTTGCCATATGCGGGTGTGTTTATATTATAATTAACAATTATTTTATGTATTTGATATATGTTTTCAAGCCATCGAAGGCTACTATACCTGACCTACTATAGGGAATCACCCCCGCTTATTATTATGTAATTAGTGATCCTCCAAGCCATCTGTATTAGCGGCACCCTTAAAAAGAACTGTCCCAGATGCCGAGCAGCTCCCGCACTAAACAAAGACGAGAGAGGGATTCAGAGGGATACGGCGGGTTGAGGTGTGCGGGCTGCCGCGCGGGGAGTGGATCGCGGATAAACAATACTTTCGGACGTTACGACGAACAGGGCTATCAAATTATCAATTTAAAAGGCTTCTTAAGCATTATCAATTTAAATATTTTTTTTATTCGCTAAAAAATAACGAGTTTTTACAATTTTACGAGAATAATTTGAACTAGAGTGAACAAAAATAAAGAAGAAGTTACTGCCATAATGACTTAGCTTTACGAAATGTTAAAGTGGCAGGCTGACATTTAGTATGTTTTTACCTATTTATGTTGATAATTTTTTGAATGCTGAAAGATTAAAAATTTAAATAAAAAAAAACCCCTATTTTAAATACTATTTAGTTCCTATACACGGCTCTTATTTGCGATTATTAAACATGCCTAAATATAAAACTGAAAGGTATTTAACCTACGCGCAAAGAATGTCTATATTTGGAAGTTAAGGTACAGATCGTAACTTAAACCTAAATTTACCTAAACATAAATTTGAAATAATAACAGCACGTGAGCAAATTATGCATAAGATAATTATGTATGTAAGCCGTAAATCTGTACATTTATATATTTTTTATTTTGTATGATAATAGGTTTAATTGAATTGCTTTCATATTAAGTTCCTATCAACTTTTTATTTTGTTCCGAAAAAAAGTGAAAGGCAAAAAGGTTTTGTTTATACAAAAATTTAAAATCTAAATAATACAAAAATTTAAAATCTAATAAAAATCAGTCGTGATCTCGGATCACGACTGATTTTCGAAAAATATTTATATTTTCTCGTAGTCAATTTCATAGTAAAGACGGTTCACAGTTTTAGTCATAACGTGTTTATTGTAATATATCCAGAATAATGTTTTGCGTTTTTCATAACAATGTTACCACTGTCATGAATCAAACACATTTATAATAGATAGTGGATTAAACAGTGTAAACACGCACATGAAAACGCCCTGATGCTGTAGAGGTACTCCTTGGACACATACCACTCAACCCCTGTTTCTTCGGGGAATTTTACAATAAAATATGTAATTTGTTTAACCCGACAACATTTGACCTTGCTGTTGCTTGTTTGAATAAGATGGTTTCTTTATCAAATGCATGCAAAATGTCCTAAGATAAGTATTATCCGCGGAAAACAACAGAACCACTTACCGAAGTGTTTTAATTCTCTAGGGACTGCTACTCAAGGCGCCGGTTTCTGCATGCTTGTTCACACTGGTGCACCACTCACTTACGGCAGATTACACAGGCAGGTAGTTCAGAGGATACGGGTTTATAAAGGGATTGGATCCGCGGATATTTCGATCACAAGATGTTCTCTTATTTTTAATTCCGAATGTACCGGTCTGCGGTTGAGCAACTCGACTCAAATACCAAAATCAGACCAACTGACTAACTGCTTAAAGTGACAGCACCAGGATAAGATACGAGAGCTGCCAATGTCGAAAAATTAATGTAGTTTAATATTGTTTTATTGCATTTATAAATGAGTGTTTATCAATTCATTTGAATTAGAATTAATAAATTTACTTTTTTTGAATAATAATTTTAAAATGAAGTTAATACTAATATGAGGATGGAACTGCCCCCTAACTTAGGTTAAATGAATTACTACTCTTATTGCTATTATATTATTAACCGTATTGTAATTAAAAACACATTGATATCAATTAAAATATGCTACTCTGTATTGAGCGTTGTTCCTCATTTTACTTCGCTCTGTTAAATTTAATTATTTTTCATTTGTTCAAAACTTCTGGCGCACTTTACACAAATTTTCCTAGGCAATCAGTATACATATAATTGCGACACGCTCATTCGTATAAACTCGGGAGGACGCTCGGAGGCGATGTGCGCATACTGATAAAAGCCAGCATTTTATTCTTTTATAAATAGGCTTGCAGAAATTTTGTTGAATGTAGATGCCATTACGGGGCGATGCTGTTGAAATATAGATTAGTACGTTGATTAATTTAGTTGATGAAAAATTGACTAAATAAATCTTATTTCTAATGCGTGAAGTGTTACCACACACTGTTTATTTTTATTGAAAGTATATCTAATTACAGTATTTAAAAGTTATTTATCTAACAAATGTTTTATCTGAAATTTTCATATTATTATTTTTCCCATTTTCTCATCGAGGTAAATATGATAACAGACGGATCTCTTTCATAAAATATTAACGACCGTGTTCTTCAACAGTATAAAAAAAATCATAAAATCTAATCCAGAAATATTTATATGTTTAGCTAAAAATACATGAAGTGCAAAATTAGCACTTAGTTAATGTTATGGCCTATCTAATTTTGTAGATATTTGTGTACTTTGCTCTCTTTAGAAACAATGTTTTTTCGCTACTGGAGAAAGTCGTCAACTTTAGATCTGCAATAAAGTTTGGAGTATTTTTTTAAATATATCTTCCCTGATTTGTAGGAGAGCGATTTAGTCATTTTGGGTAAAATCACTCTTTAGTTGTAACGTAGTGTCTTGTTATCAAATTTGTTATTTAAAATATACTAAAGTGAATCTTACCAGGAAGGTCACTATAGCGAACAAATTGTTGAAAGGCATACATTAATATTTCTTTGTAAATTATTTTGCTTTAAAGTCTAAATTGGTATCGAATTTAACTCCTTTTTTAATTCCTTTAATGTAATTTTCGATATTTTAATTAGGTATATTAATATCGTAACATTCCCTTTGGGGTATAATGATGATCCAGTGCTGTTGATGTAGTGAACTTTATTGTTTATTGGGTTTATTGTGCAAGTTACCACTTGCACTATAACCTATGTTACATACCTGTGTGTTCAAAAAGTAAGGAGACTTTTCAAATTTCGCGGGCAACGTATTTTCGATTATCGATTTTTTTTTGTTTTTTTATGTTGGTACACTCTTCCCGAACATCTGTACCAAATTTCAAGTGAATGGCATTTTTTGTTTGGTTGTGAGAGGCGTAAAGGTTATAAGTGTTTTGCGTGCTCGGCGATTTTTTGCTATCGAAAAATATGGATCAAAGGATTTGCATCAAATTTTGTGTAAAAAATAAAATTAAGTGCTCCGTAACACTTGAAATGTTGACAGAGGCATACGGTGAAACTGTTCTGAGTAAAAAAAATGTTTACAAGTGGTACAAACTCTTCCAAGATGGCCAGAAAGATGCCAATGACGAGCCTCGCTCTGGACGCCCAAGCACGTCCACAACTGATGAAAACGTTCAAGAAGTGAAGAAAATTGTTTTGGCAAATCGTCGAATCACTATCAGAGAAGTTGCTGAGGATGTCGGTATATCGCTTGGCTCGTGCCATGAAATTTTTTCTAACGTTTTGGGCATGAGACGTGTGTCAGCGAAGTTTGTTCAGAAATTGCTAAATTTTGACCAAAAGAACCGTCGCATGAGCATCGCTCAAGAGCTGTTGAATGACGTCAACGTCGACCCAGATTTACTCAAAAGGGTCATAACTGGTGACGAATCATGGGTATATGGTTATGATATCGAAACCAAAGCCAAGACCGAAAAAAGCACGCCAAGTTCGATCAAATGTCAAAGTTTTGCTCACTGTTTTCTTCGATTACCATGGCGTGGTGCATCAGGAGTTCTTACCATATAGTCGTACGGTCAATAAACAGTATTATTTGGAAGTTATGCGCCGTTTGCGAGAAGCAATACGAAGAAAACGTCCAGAATTGTGGAAAAACAATTCATCGCTTTTGCATCACGATAATGCCCCTGCTCACTCATCTTTGCTTGTGAGAGATTTGGCCAAGAACAAAACCGTAATCATGACCGCACACCACCGCACTCACCGGATTTGGCCCCATGTGACTTTTTCTTGTTCCCAAAACTAAAGAGAACTATGAAAGGACGGAGATTTGCAACGATTGAAGAGATAAAGACTGCATCGCTGGAAGAGCTCAAGGCTATACCGAAAAGTGCTTATGAGAATTGCTTTGAGGATTGGAAAAACCGTTGGCATAAGTGTATTGTATCTGAGTTGACTCCATAATTGTAGACGTGGAAGATTCTCAGCCGGCGCCTCCCGCCGCTGGCGCTACGAAGATGCTGGTCTGGTCGTTCTGGTTACTGAACTCTGCCGGCTCCGACCGGAGTACTCGGCAACTCCAAAAGAAACCCCCCGCCAACTGATAGGCGGTCGAATGTGTGCCGTGAACAATACATCCGGCTCCGGCCTCATGTAGAAAAATGCTGACCTTGCCTCAGCATTTATCGGCCCGTGTTCGCACACGCGCGTGAACTATGGACTCTACGAGGGACGAAACCCAAGCAACAATTTTGGTTCTAAATTGGTCACAAATAGGCCCCAGAACCATTTTAAGAACCTCTACTCGTTAGGGCCTGTTAGCACAAAAAACTGCATATTTTACTCTTAATACTCTTTTGGCTACAGAACCTCCTGTAGCCAAAGGACGCACAGCCCTGATTACCTCCTGGCGGCCTATTAGCCGTGACCAGTTGGCAAGGAAATAGATTGGTAATCTGATCTGGTAATGTACGACTAATTAGTAATCTGATCTGGTAATATACGTTACTGTATATTGTACATAAATGTAGTAATAAAACCACTAATTTGTAAAAATAACATTAGTAACACATTTTTTCTACTTCCCATTCGACATCTTTTAACTGGAAAAGCAGCGGCCTGTATTCCAGCCAGATTCTTCCAATCTTAAACCTTCACTGTAGTGACAGGTCACATATATACACACAAATAAGCGATAAAAAGATTATTTGGTCATATGAAATAAATAAAGTCATAAGATTTGCTACTTGGACTTACAAACATCTAAAAGGCATGAAATTTAACCAAATACTCCCAAAGAAGGTTTTGCTCATTACTAAATAGTTTGAAAAATGCTTATTTGTTTTGAAAGCTCAGCAGCTAAGTTTATTGCTTGATGGTCACAAATAAGCCACAATATATACATTAAAATGCTAAATGGTCAAATATTAGCAAACAATATGCCAATAAATAACCTAACCTAACCTTTTCATAACCTATGCGCAAAAGCCTATTTTAGTAACAAAATGAAGTCAGCAGGAGGTTGTTAAGATTAGTTGGTAGAACCTATTAGTTTGGAGACCGTTTAGCATTAAATATTGCTTTAACCAATTATGACCAATTGGCTTGTATGACGCTTTGTTTTTGCCAATATATCGCTAATTGGTAAGTTCTAAAACCTTAGACCCACAAAATTGTAACTTGGGTAGGGATGCCCTCACAATATAATAAACGAACCTAATTATTAATATTTGTTTATTTATTTATTTTTATAATTTTTAACTATCATTAATATATGTATGTAAAATATAAATAATAATAATGGATTTTATTAATATTCTTAAAAAAAGTATTATTAAAATAATAGATTTACCGTTTTGTTTTCAACATTTATTTTCAACTTATACAGGACGAACTTCTTTAAATCATTCTGTATAAGTAAAACTTTTGTTTTATACGAAAAAATATATTTTTTTAATAATGCTATTTTTTTATAAGAAAAATAATAAAAATCATCATTATTATCTATATTTCATTTGACTTGTATAAACAAACTTAAACACTATGAAATTTTTCAACAAAAAATTATAAAGGAACCTGAGAAAATGAAAACTGATATATACTTTCCAATATTTTTTATTACAACAAATTACACCATAACATTATAGTAATTATAGTTTCAGGTAAAATACAATAAGATGGTAGTGTTTCACATTTACTCATGTCTACGTTACGGGTTACAATATTACGACTTACTATTATGATTAACTAATTAAATGGAATTACCATTATGTATATGTTTTAATAAAAGTAATTGATGACGATAACATCTAAGCTCGAGAAAGTTATTATCGTATAATATTCAGCTCATTTTATTTACTTCTAGATTTTAAATTAATACATACTTCTACATGAAAATTGAAATTTTAGTGCTACGATAGGGTCACATACATATATGTATTAGGAATTACCACAACATTTAATTCAATACTTATTATTTAAGTCTACGTTTATATTAACTATTGAAATTAAAACATCTTCACTTTTTATAAAAGTGTTTTAATAAAATGATGTAAACAAAAATTTTTACTTTTTAAAATTATTAAAAAGACGTATTTGCACAAATTTAATAAGGAAATGTAAACGCCCTTGTTATTTTTTTTTTAAATAGGTGAGCATTGAAAAAAAATAATATTTTCGTATTCTTATGTGAACTTCAACAATTCAAATGATGCAATTTATTATTTAATATAGCACGAATTATGTGTTTATTAGATACATTACATTAGCAAGAAAACATGTAAATATTTTTACATTTAAACACATTTGTTAACAATATTTTCAAATAAGTTTGCCTAAAGTCTTAAACCAAAGCAACAACAACAAAATTATAATTAAATGCCTGAACGTTTAGCTTAATTAGAAATACAATAATATATCTAAAGCAACTATCACAGATATGATCAACGTCGACAGTTTTTGGCCCGATGTGTGCTCGTCCCGATTATGGGAAATTTTACATAATAGATCTTATAAAACGGAGCAAGGCTTCATACAATTTAGGTATAGTAGGATCATATTTTAGCAGATCGATACGGTTGCGTTGAAAAATATAATGCAAAATTATAACAACTTAATCGAAATAAATACTAATTTATTGTTTTCTATATATTGGTGTTACTGCAAAACAGTTCCCCACCGAATCCTTCAGAATTTCCTTCCATTTGTATTTCAAATTCCCCCCTCGGATTACATATCGGTCGCCAGTCAAAAATGTCCCCGATAGATAGTAGCATCTTTAGCAGTCGTGCGCGCGCTATTGCCGACCGAGTAAAGGTAGGACGAGTAAAGTTGTCTTTTTTTTTTGAACAAATGGAAGAACATTTTCTGTAATTTAATTGAAATATTTTAAAGTTAAGACTTAATTAAAACGGATTGTGTGGAACCCCAAAAGTTACGTGAGCAGATTCCAAAGTAAGTCCTTTACACTGTGTTTAGTCGTTTTTTCGTCAATGTATACATTGACGAAAATATATATATATATACATATACATGTATATATATACATTTGACTATCCAAGAGTTTCATGCAATTGGTATCAATGTAAATATTTAGGAAGAAAGAAAAACTGGTCGGGAAATAAATAACAAGTTGCAAGTTGTTTATCAGAATATTTTGATAATTTTACAAAATAGTTTTATTTATTAAAAAAAAACTGCAAGACATAAATTGATTTTATATTTCTTTTTTTTGCATAGTGCTCTACCATCTAAGAAATTTGCCTAAGGGAATTATTGAAAAGCAGGGGAAAGTGTGAAAGGTAATTTGCTAATGTAGAAAGGGTAATGAGATAATATGTATTTCAAATAAGCACGTATCGAAAAAATACTAAGAAGTTAGGTTATTAAGTTATGGGTAGGTATGTAAACGCCATGTAGACACAACAGCCATTACACATAGCTATGCCATTTCGGTTGAAGTTCGTCTGCACGAAAAAATTAAGAAGGTTACATGTTATTATTATTCAGATCTACTTTAGAACTTTCAACAATATTTTATTTATTTAGCAAGTAGCATATCATCGAAAAGCGCTTTCTTCTGATATGTTCAATTTCTTTTTATTATATTTTTTCTAAGCACAGTGTGTCCAAAAGCGACAGTATTAAGTTTATTAAAATTTGTTTTACATTGGGAATATCCATTTATATATTACAAGAAAACCCTTCCGTCCTTTTGTTTCAACTCGAAAACTTAAAATGGTAAGAAGTTGAGTTTTTGTTTGTACCTACTCGTATGGCATAACTTTAAATGTTATATCAGAGGTAAGCCGAGGTTATACTAATGTAACCTCAATTTCAGCACAATTTAGGAAAATGAAAACAAAATGCTTGTAATTGTCATAATTTTACGGCTTAAAATAGTCTTTTTCAGATATTCATTCCACTTGTGTCTATTTCAGGTGCCCAAATTAAAACAAAATATTTTAGCACATAGTATGTATCGTTTACATAATTCTAATAATATTATATTAATGATCCTCAGAGTAATGAATTCCTTTCTCCTGTTTCACGTTTCTATCGTACTTTGATTTAAAAAATTGTTTCATACAACCCTATAATCCAATATTTTTAAGCATTTTTACATTCGCGCCACACATAAATTTACCCTTCATTCATATTTCCCTCTCTTTAAATATTCATTAATATCCATAAGCTGTAACATTTTGCTATCAGGGCATTTTAAATATTTTTTTAATAATCATTTTTGTTAAAAAACCAATTTTATAGTTTAATTGACCAAACTTAAAATAAGTGGCCCAGAACTCTCGGCATGTGAAATGAGTTCATTGGCCTTTATTGTGATGCAATTTCCCCAATTTACAATTTTTAGGTAAGTGGTTTATTATTTCATCCTCCTATTCCTTTTACATTACTTTCAAAGTAATAATAAAAATAGAAAGTATAAAAATAGAAATTTAGATAGAACCTACCAGAAGTTACTAAAATACTGATATTTTCTGAAGGTGGTTTTTATAAAGATTTTTTTAAAGGGGGATATAAGGACGTCAACTCGATTTGTGGTTAAGGGATAGGAAAAAAATATATAACTTCTAATGCAAAAACTGTGACTTAAAACAATCTTTCCGTGTAAATTAGGGTTAAGATGTACAGGCATTATTTTATTTGTGCTCTAAATTAACATTGTATTGATCTTTTTACGAAATCATATTTAATAAATATAGGAAAATAATAGTGTACCTTTCCCAATAGATAACTAGCCAAATAAAATATAAGCAAATATAAGCACGGCCTGCGCGGTCACAAACAGCAGAATTCGATATTATAGCTGTAGACACGTGGTACCTCGTACCGTAGGACGATGCGCGGAAAACAAACTTTAATTTATGTTTTATGTTCTTTGAACTTGAACTTGAAAGGTCCAAGATTATTTTTTTTTTTTTTTTTTTTGGGCAATTTGACCATTTTTTTCACAAATTCGTTAAAAAAATCTTGTTCAATATCAGGACTTGTCCACTCTGTCTAAACCACAAAAACTCGACTTTAAGTCTAAATACAATATTTATACGCGTTATAAGTGTATATAAATTGAAATAAATTTATATTCATATCATTATGTTAAGCGATTATATTATGTATTTTACAAATGGGCTAATTGAAAGGAACATATTTAATATATAAATAATTAGAATAATATCGTATAACTAAAATGTTAAAACTGCGAAAAGATCAATTAACCGTAGCTTGAAAAGAAAAATAATATTGAATTTCCCAAAATCTCCATTTATCCCCGTCTTCCAAACAAAGAGGATGAAATACCCACCAAAACCTAAACAAATAAAAAAATCTTAATATAAAAGGGGTCGATTACATAAAAAATGCTTATGTGATTTTTCGAATTTACTCATTTTTTTTTTTTTTTAATGTGGACGATACCTTGATAATATACTAGCTACGTACATTTACTTAATTTCTATTACAGTCCAACAAACAGTTAACATGATCATACTCGTACATATCTAGAAATTGATATATTTAGAAATTTAATGACATTTGGTAACAACATGTTCACATGTTTTTAAACTATTCTAAATATTTCGATAAATTAAACTAAAACATTGCATGCGAATAATTATATTTTTTTAAAAAAAAAAAATAGAAAATGTAGGAAAAAAAATCGAAATTCAATTCCTTTTCAAAATATAAAATTAATTTTCAATGTCGCCTAATTTTAAAAATACGTGTGATCAACATTTACCTTATTGTCATTAATATTTTATTTCCTAAAAGTTAAGGAACACTAAAATTCATTCAAATGCAGTCAATTAAGTAGCAGTCACATCAACACACATAACACTCAATTACTAAAGATTTACCATTATTATTCAAATGATGAAGGATTCAATATAAATCATACTGCATTTTGAATGATCATACATTCTAATATCGTGTACGCAATAAAATAATGAGATAAACTTATTCTCCAACATTTGTCAAAAGAATTGCAACAACGCAGGTTATAGTTAAAAAACAGTTCTTCGCGAAATTGGAACCTGCAAAAAAAAACACGTTTATTATTTGTTTATACCGTAAAATATCATTAAAAGTTTTTTATTCGATTAGATAATGTATCTACATTATCTAATAAAATAAAATTAAAATAAAAATTAAAATATTTTTGAAAAATAAAAATAAATACCTTCTACAATGTTATACCTACATACCTACGTAAGCTATTGCAAGATATGTAATATGGATAAGTTTAAATGTTTTTTTTTAATATTAACGGGTATTTTCTAGTAAAATATTACTATTAAATAGAATCGACTAATACAGAGATAGCTAATAATGCATTGTATTTAAAAAATCTCAAATTAGGATATTTTTTTAAACAGTGGCAACAGATATTCTAATTTAATAATCTAATAATGGATTAGAATGAGGTTTTCACTGTTAAATAGCTTCGTTCTTCGGCAAGGTTATATTATAGATATTATAAGTAATGCAATAAAGTAGTAAAACTACTTGTTAGGAGCAAAATATCCTGATCCTCGATTTTTGTATTAAACGAAATATTATTTAATCAAAACGGTCTTACAGCTAACGGCTTCCATAGAGGCTGTATTGTTATTTGACGGTAGGCTTATCTTATACAGGATTACATGCCATCTTTCAAAAGGTAAGATTTTAGTAAGGTATTAAAGCCTAACTAAAATCTTCTTCGTGCTTTTATAAAGGCAAGTTGAGATTGCACAGCAAATACCTTACAATGAATATTTAATTACGCCAAAAGTATTCATATGCAGGCACTAGTAACAAACCAACAATCACCATCAAACGATTCTACATCGATTTATATAAAGAAAACGAAGTTGGTTACTGTGGGGGTGTTTACTAATATCATTTTTTTTAACATATATTTGTTTATTGGTTTATAATTAAACGGCTAACCGTCAAACGTTTATAATCATCATCATCATTATCAAGAGCATCAAACGATAGCAAAAAAAATAAATTGAATCGGTTATAGATAGGCTAACTATGTGGAGGTTTCAAAAGGGCTATTTACAAACAATGATGTTATCGGCGATCGGTATTAAATGATAATAATAACATTACAAGCGCTAACAAAGTATGGTTCAAATTATGCTTGACTATTCTGGCTGAAAAGTTTACAGGGTAAACATTTTTTTTTTGGAAAATGATCTCTTAAGTAATAATAATCATTATCATTTTAAAATTTCATTAAAAATACAATTTTGCATTTATATAAAATATTACCATGGGTTTTTAATAAAAATGGTATATTCAACATTTGTTTTCGTTGGATGAAATGTAGTTAAACGATTTGTACCCACCTGAAGATTGTTGCTCAGTAGCTGATGCAAGTTGAGGGTTATTTTCCTTGATTCTCCATTGAGGACTTTTGATTTTGTAAATATCAAAAATACTCGCTTCGCAGCTCAAGTTGAGATCTTTGCCGCCGGAAATCAAGAATTGCATTCGTACAACAGTCGTATGAGCAGAATTGGCATCAGCGTCGGTCGGGTGATGTATCTTTTGACCTCCGATTGCATACAGATTTCCTCCGGAAGTCGACTCGTCTCGTACGTAATCCAGTTTGTACGCATTTCCCTTGGCCTGATTGAGCGGAAGCTGCGATGAGCTCGTTTGCAGAATATTCCCACCGACTTGATAGGTTGTAAGGGATGCTTCTGGTTCCGTGATGATCTCAATGGAGCTGTGCGAACTTTCCGGATCCCATATCTCCGAGTCCTCCGGAGAGGTCGAAATTTTTACGTTCGCAATCTAAGAATATTTCAAATACATCTCAATTCTATTTCCTTCTTATGCTTAAATATTTAAAAAATTTTAATTATAAAATAGAAGTTTATGCGTCATAACGCTTTCAAAAACAGAACTTTTCATAACAGAAAGACCATAAAAATTTAAAAAATACTTTTTACTAAGAATTGTACGAACATTAATCAGTAAAAATGTTTTTTTTATACAATCAAATTTCTTAGCCTATTTATTCATTATTCATTCAAGAAATGCTTTTTACGTTGAAATACGTTCAAGCCTGTGTTGCCAATACATGCGAGCAGCCACTATCTATATGATTACCATCTAGTTGTATTTGTCATTTATTTATGAATGAATAAAACAGTCTTTGCATTCACAGTTAGTGCTTTAACCATGCCAATTAACAGGTCTTTAACCTTAAACAGAAAGTGAAGTATCGTCAAATTCTGAGTAAAATAAATACTTTATATTCTGCGTACTTATAAATTACACACACACGCACATACGCTTATAAACAAACAAGTAATGGTTTTGAAAATTGTTGTTACAAAAAAAAGGAAAATGTTTCTTGCTACGAAAACAAATATTAAAAAAAAATTACCAATATTATTTAGATTATTTTCATATTTGAATGGTTTTTAAAACATACAATATCAAGATCATTGTAGTCTAGTGGTTAAGGAGTTGGACTATTGACCCAAAGGTAGAGGGTTCGAATCCGCGCATGTACATACCATTTTTAACGCTTCTTTACCACCATCTTCCTTGACTCTAGGACAGACACATTTGGCCTAGTTGAGAAGGGGCCAAAATAATTGTGTATGACCTAAGTCATGGCAATTGTTAAAATTTAAAAAAAATATAATAATAATAACAATTTGGGTAGTAAAGTATGTATTTAGCTATCAGTATTAAATCACAAAAATAGTAACAACTTAGCCATAATCTGACACAACCTGTCTATGTATGACACAATATTATTTGTGAGTATACTCGTACTATGAGTTTTTGGCGTAGATGTTATAAGAAATTTCTGTTCATCAGACAAAAAGAAAATCATATTCGATTTTCTTTTTGTATATAAAATATTAAATATTTTATAGACAAAATCTCAAGGAATTCTTCAAGGAAATCTTCAAGGAAATGGCTCTAAAATTTTATAGATATTATATCCACTCCAGAAAGAAACCGTTATTTGCTGTATTTTGACGTCAGAAGCTTTTAACATTTACAAAGGATGAACTGAGCAAATACCATATAATAAATTGTGATATTGGCCGCAAAACAATGTAACCAAGAAAAATCAAAATTTACAGTAAGACGAAAATATTTTTCCAAAAATGTATTTTTTTTTTTGTTTGTTCATCAGATTTAGATAATACATAGTTTTAATAGGATGATGTTATTTTTTCTAATGACAAAGTTTTTAACAAATATTGAATATTTTAAGGTATTATATGAATATTAAATCAATGCTTATTTATAATGAAATAAAATCAAGTGTTTATTGGTTATACCTATAATTAAATAAAACATTGAGTATGGGTAATTCTTCTACCCACAAAAATAACAATCAAAAAAACTTCATCAAGTAACAAAAAAAATATATATAATTTACCATGCATTTAAGCTCGCTTTTAAGCCATTAAAATTAAAATTATTTTTTTTAAACGTTTGCTCAGGATCTCCCCTCCGCCCTCTTGTTAAAAACATCGAAATTTTAAGGTCCATTTACTGCCGAAAAAATCAATAAAACGGATAACTTCATTTTTATTACTGTACATTGACGTAAGTAAAGTATTAAAACAAGTAAAATGGTATGTTTAAAAATAACAACTTTAATAAACTAACTAACTTAATTAGGTTTCTAAATCGTCACACCCGTAGGCATTAAATAGACTTTAGCGAGTACGAGAAAGTTCACATATTTTATAAAAGGGAACTAAAAGGGAAGGTTATAATGTCAAAATTTTGGTGAGAATGTTTTTCATGGTAACTGTTCAATATAATAGATAGGCGGTAGGCGGTAGGCGGTGGGCGGCTGTTGCACTTACCTTGTGCTCGTTTATGTACCAAGATACATTCGCTGGCGGATAACTCGCCGGTGTCGTACAATTTGCCCTGATGGTCTCGCCGACTGAATAGCTGACTCTATCGGCGGCCAGCACTGGTTCGTTCTCTGTGTAGTCTGCGCAACATAGCGAAACAATCACTTCACATATTGATTTGATTCTATCTGTAGATAACTTTAGTTTCTACCTATATATAGTTACATTTGCGTGTATATAGTTACACCCTCAATCAGCTTTAGTAATAAGTATTTCAATTTTAATGACTGCTGAATTAAGGACACACCGCATATCCATGCGTCTGTTCATGTTATTGGTAAGTAACCAAAACAAGTTGAACAAACTACGTACAAAAATTAAATATAATAATAACTGGTTAGTTCTCTTTAACCATTGCGGCGTGCTAAATGTTATTTCAATTACCACTTTTTAATTTTATATTTAAGAGACGATCGAAATAATTTTTTCTTTGCCCATAAATATAAAACGCGTCAAAATGCTAAAATAACCGTTAATATTCCAACATTTAAAAATGTCTAGGGAGAACGACAACATAAACTCAAATATCACGATTGATGAACTTAATGCCATCTCATATAAAAACGAAAGCTAAGAAAGAAAATACACAAAAAATTAAACATCAATAAAATTATTTGTGAGTGAATCGTTCGTGTGCACGTAATTTTATTTATATTGCTTTGTGTCATTTAATTTAAGTTGTTAAACAAAACAAAGTTGTTAAATTGTTGTTGTTTTGGTAATCAAAAAAGAAAATTTATTTAATATTTGTAAAAATTGTATTATGTGTGTGCCTACATGATAAATTAAGATTATAATCCTGAGTTTCTGGCAGCCTAAACTCTGTTTTTGTCAGGACAAGTATAATGTTATTGTATAAATAAATAAATAAATAATATTTTGGGATAATCTAACCTTTAACATTGTCTCCTCGTTTTAGAACAAAACGAAGGGGAAGTGTTATTGATATAATATCAGAAACCCGTAAAGTTTAATTAAAAAATATAAATTGAAAACAAATAGTTAACGAGTTATAATTAGGACAACCACTAATACTGACCCGTTAGAAATACAGAATTTGCCTTAAATGTAAAAGGAAAAGCGCACGGCACTTAGATTATTTGCTAAAAACAATGTCGAAAAAAATAGCGTTAATAATATTTTACGGTTTTGTTTTTAAGAGACATTCATTTCCGGAAAATATAAAATAAAAGAACTGAATAATAAATAAAAGTATGAAGGCCAAAAATGCACAAATAAATAATCTCAGATTCAAATATTTCAATGTTTACCTGTCTTACAATTATGAAAGTGACTATTAAGTTTTGAGAGTTATTGTGAGGGTAAGTTAGGCAGAGTTGCTATAGCAGTCCCCTGGTCTCTTTTAGATAGGCTGAGCGTTCTCTCCCATCTCACTCACTCCCGCGTATCTTAACCATTGGTTAGATGTGCCTCATGGGCGAATGGTAACAAACACAAAACACACTTCAATTCTACAAATATACAATTTTTCATACCAACTATATAAATGAATCCGGTTTTGATGTCGGTATGGAATAACGGGGCATCAGCTGATACTTCACACTGGTATTCCCCGGTCAATTGCCGGTGTAAGCCAAGAATCCGAACCTTGAACTCGTCAGACTCGGACAGCTGCGTTAAAAATGTGGACAAAAGAAGTAAGAAATTATCTATAGATCTGTTAAACTTTGTGATAAATTGTTAGTTTGCCAATGCGATGTATGCTGTTTTGCTTCATCTGTGAAACATAAGAAAATCTCTGGCAAAATGTTCGGGAGGTCAGGTTGAGTTTGAGGTATATTAATGCAGAGTGGGTTTTATTTGATATACCAGTCAAATATTAGAAAACATGATGTTTATTAGGGCGTATAGATATTTGTTTTGAAAAAATAAAGCATATCCGATAATTAATATACGACTTTGATGTAAAAAACCACTTAAGACATAAAATTCACGAGTAAATAATATTTTCGCGTAATGCTAAAAAAACATTATAGTAATATATTATATTTTACGCTATCATAAATATATTAAAATATCGCAAAATTAATTATTATCAAAAAATCACATTATAATCTTTAGGTACATTTAGGTACAAAATAAGTAGTAAAATAAAAAAAAAATCATACGTACATATTTAAAAAGAGAGTATATTTTTTCAAATTAACCGTAAACATATCGCATAGCAGGAATGAGAATGAGTATTTTAAACTATGGAATAAAAATACACAAAGTTTTGAGAGTCTTACTTTTTTTAGGTTTGAAAAGTAAATACATATGTTACTAAAATCCGTATCGAAGATTTCGTTGCTTTTGACATCCTAACTTAAACCTTTGATTTAACATCCTAATTAAAGCCGTTAACGGTTTCTACAATCAAATATTATTCCTTTGGCACGCGAATTCCCTTCCCCACCACTCCCTATATTTTTATTTTATTTGAAACCGATATTTTACCATTGCATACAGATAGCTACATTTACCGGATGATTCCACATCCCGAAAGTCAGTTGAATTGTAAGCTGGTTTTTTTAATTTTCATCATTAAACTTTAAAAACATGCCCCTCTATCCTCTCGACGTTCAATTTTAATAATTTTTCGGTTATTATTTTTTTTCTACAAATATGTTATTTAACAGAATTAAAAAAAAGGTTTTATCAAAAGATACTATAAAATCATACATAACGGATCTACAGTTTGCGTAAAACAGCTATCGACCAAATGCCATACTGTTAAATTCCTAACTTATTTGCCATTCTACTTGATATGCTACAGTTGCTTTTAAACTATTTTATATAGAAATATGAATAAACCACAGGAATCTTGAGTTACTTTTACGTATGGTCCAAAATAATGCAATTCGTAAGATTCGTTAATTTAATACAATTTAATTTTCTACAGTGTAAACGTCTTTCTAACGACATTGCGTATTTGCTAACTAAAATAGCAGACTTTAAGATTTATCAGTTAGTAAAATATTTTAAATCATTACTGTTTGTGTTTCATCTGTCATAACCTATTTGCAGAGAGTGCTCTGGAAATCGTTTTTATTTATGATATAACATATTCATGTAATTACAGAATTTATAAGCACAGAATGTCTTAGAATATTAAAATTTAAATTAATATAAAAAAATACTAAATTTCATAAGTAACATATTACAAGATGTCTTTTTTTTACAAATAGCCATGTGTGTGTGTGTGTGCCTATGTGTCAACTTGAATAGTGTTTGTTTTCGTTTGGTTTAATGAGTGTGAGGGGTTAATAAGTGTCTTTATCTGCTTGGCTACGATCTTTCTCGTTCCATCACTCGCTGGCAGAGCTCCAAGCAGCGTAGCTGTTTTAGCAAAATCGAGCCAATAAGGCACTGAACGCGAATACGCGTAAACAATAAATGAGTAGGATTTCAGGTACAAAAAACTTCACTAAGTAGTAAAAAGTATTTCTTAAATACTGTAATTTAAATGAAATGTTATTAGAGGAGTCCATGGTTGTATATATATATAGTACATATAATTGTATAATTGAGTTGTAAAGTTATTTAACTTATATTTGATGATTGTTTTTTAATAGCGGCAAATCGCCTGAAAAGATAAATGACACAATCTTTGACAATATTGAAAAATTTTGAATAAGTTTTTAATTATTTGGTAAAGTGCTGGATAGCATAATATTTATAAAGGTTCTAAAGAGGTCCTGTACTTGAGAGCGCAGGATGTCGGTTTAAACCCAGCGCTGAGTTTTATAAAAATGCATTTTTAACTCTCACCTGTCCTCTTTGCAATTTTTATAAAAAATGCATTTTTATAAAACTCAGCGCTGGGTTTAAACCGACATCCTGCATTCTCAAGTACAGGACCTCTTTAGTACTTTTATAAATATTATGCTAATCAGCACTTTATCAAATAATTAAAAACTTTTTCAAAAATTTTCAATATTGTCAAAGATTGTGTCATTTATCTTTTCAGGCGATTTGCCGCTATTAAAAAACAATCATCAAATATAAGTTATATAGTACATATATATATATATATATATATATATTCGTAGTTTATTGATAAAAAGTACCTATTGCCCTCTATTTTGTATTAGCAAAGCGCCGGTAAAATGGTAAAAACGAATCAATTAAAAAAACAAAAATATAAATGTTTTAAACATTAAAACTAAATTAATTAATGTTATTACATTCATTGTTCATTGTTGTTGTTGATGATGTCATACATGAGATCACAAATTCACTCATAACCAAATGGTTATATATTCAAGAACGGCCTTTCTGTGAACACTTTTAATTACTCTCACACTTTAAATCGCGCCAACATACGCGTGTACACCTCAGTATCAAAATTAAAAATGCTCACGGGGGGAATGATTCCCTCTTAAGGGATCTTTTAATAGGCTAACGTTTTAAAAACTGTATTATTTGAATAATTGCATGTTAAACTATTAATATTTCTGTGACTATAATGTTATAAAATAAATTAAATAGCCACTGTACTTGGGATGCAGTAAGTTGCTACGGAACTTGAGCTTCATGAAACATTACAACTTTCACATATATTATATTTGATATATAGATTCGGGTGAGTTTAATTATTTGAACATAATTATAACTACTTGGTAATTCAAGTGCGAAAGAAACGTAATTCCGACGAGTCCGCGATTTTGTTGTGTGGTCGCCTTTATTTTCATCGGTGTTAACATTCAGTAGGTTCTATAAAATCAATAACATAAAATAAATAAAATAAAATAAGAAGCATATGGCGAGGGATGAACGTCTTAAAAGGTGCAATTTTTCAAAAGTAGGTATTTGTTGGTCGAACAATTTGAACAACCGACACAGGCAACTAGTTTTTAGTTTAGTTTTTAGATACTAGAAATCGATTTAGATTTAGATCGAGTGAAAAAAAGTAAATGAAGTACAACAGTTTAAACTTTGATTATTTATATATATTGATTAAAAAAAACTTATACCTGAACTAAACTATTTTTACTGTGATTATTTGAATTGGTATTTTATTTTAAGACAGTGTCGGGAAATTTATTGAAGAAAGATAAATTTGGGAGAAGTTAGTATTAGATAATTTTCAAATTCAATAAATGGGATAGGGGCGGGGGGGCAGAGGTTGTTTCATACAAGCCGCACCTCAAAATTTACAAAATAAAACTAAAATACTACAAGAGCAGGTAGCCTGGGGGATGTCGTTAAAGACGCCCGTAGGATCTAGCTGTATGACTCCAGTCCAGGACCTAGATGTGTAAACATTAATTACCCCTAGGATTTTTTCCGTGTAGGACAAATTACGATTTGGTAACTTTCGTGACTTTACGAGCCATGATGATGCGAAGCAATGGGCCTGGACGGCAAACTGGTTTGAAATTACTAAGCAGCTATTATTATCTAAATATCATTGTTAGCTTAAATTTGAAGAAGAAGGTGGGGAAGAAGTTAATGGCATTTATTAAATAGTAACTAATATTTATATATTGGAAACAACATTTTTTTATATATTTAATTTCAATAAAAATTTCCACCCTCTCTTACTTCAAAAAGAAACACTGATGTTTGTAAATCTTAACCGTGAATCCCGGCAGCACATTTTTTTTATATAAGTATTTAACTATTTAGGGTTACACTCAAGGAGTGTTTCGCGGTTTTTAATCATAAGGTGGAAAAGCTATACGAGTATACGAGAATAATGATAAAATAGACAGTGTTTCATAGATCTATTTCAGATCAATGAGATTTTCCGAGGAGCTATAGAAGGTTTTGACTCGTAAATTTAAAAGGAATCCACCATTACAGAGTTGGTCGCCTTGGATTTTACATTCCGTGTAAAATATGTGATTCCTCGGAGGTGAGATTCTTTTGGCGAGAAGCCGTAATATCGGCATTACTGAAAGGCTCTTGGTAACTTATGTAACTTGGCATGTGATTGATACGATATCTTTACCACAAACATTGGTGCTGAAAGAAAATTCGAATCGTTTTGTAAATAAATATGTAAAAAGTAAATATTTTAGTTTATTAGAATGACGGTGTGTATAACACTTAGTACTATTATTTATTCTGTGGTATAACCCTATCCTCTCTCTTTGACTCTTTTTAACCATAGGTGTTTTATATGTTTACGTGTTTGTTTGTTGTGTGTCTGTATGTGGCATATTAGCCCCCCCCCCCCCCCCCCCAAACGGATAAACCGATTTTAATACATATTTTTTGAATTTTATTTGACATGATCGAGCGTTTGACAGGTTGCCGTTTGCGTGTTTGGGCGTTTTTATCACTGTCATTTTTTCTAGCTGTTTCTTAATCATATGATTTTAAAGTAATGTTAACTTTTTATTCTTAAACTTTTAATATTCTGGGGTATTATTTAGATAATTTTACTTATGGATTAAATTATAACACTTTTGCACAGAAGCTACAAGTAGAAGATTCCGAGCTACAACTACGTTACCCGAAACTTAATAATTAATCTATTTGGTATTGTAGTGAGTATAATTCTTTTAAAAAAAAATATTAAATAATACTACATAAGCGCAAGTAAAAAAAAAAAATAACGGTCGTATCGCGATGCACATATAGTAAATAGATGTACCTACTGTATAAACATTAAGTATACACAAAACAGAGAGGTAGACGGATTGCAAATGAAATTTAGCGCTCATAACAAACGTTACACATTGTATATAATTCAAAATTAAAGATATTTTTAATTTTACCATTCGCATGAACATTTAAATGCAAAGCCTTATAAAAACTATTCAAGCAAACCATATTTTGCAAATAAGTTTTAAATAATCCTAAGATAAAAACAATAAATATAAAAATTTAATTTTAGTAGACCGCCGCCTGTGAGAAAAGCGTGGTTTAGCGTGCAGAACTGATATTTAGACTTTCAAAACGGACGCATAAAAAATTAAGTTATTATATTAATAAATATTTGTCCGAAATTATAACATGATGATTTTTTACATCAGGTATCTTGTAAAATAGGTCTTGCTTTATTCACAAAAGTATTCATTTTTAAATTATAAGTAAAATACTTACGTCAATTTCTGTCGACGGCAAGGGGAAAACCATTGTAGGAGGACTCTCCTTGGGAACAAATCTGTAGAATTCGAATTCGTCTCTGTACCACCTGATTGAGTACAGATCGGCTCCTTCCAGGTCATAGGTGCAGGTCAATGTTACAGGATCTCCTGTCATTATAGCGTGTGGCATGTGAATTTGTAAGTTTTTCAATGCACTCGTCTGACCTAAAAATTATATTTTATTTTATTTATGAAAGTACAAAACAGCGATACAGGAAGATAATTCTAAAGAATTACACGTTATGTTTAAATATTGGTTTTAATCTTTATATGTAGAGATATGCTACGCATTAAAATAATAATTTATGTTTATTTATCGTACTTTTTGACGAAATTCAAAAGAACGAGTCTTATACAGTTCATATTTTATACCACACGACACAATCTCCTTCAAATAGTTTTATTTGCATATATCCAGCGACCTCGTAAGATTCCTGCCCTCGTGAGATTAGTTCAAATATTTGATTCTCGGAACGGACGACAAAAGCCCAGCGTTAGATGAGATTACTGCTCGGGGTTATAGACGACCACTATTGAAAAATCTTTGTAGAGAATGAGTGGAAAACGCGCGTATTTATTTCTACCTTTTAGCTTCTATACGTATATTCATGTATAAGAAGCTACTATACCCGTCCTTTGACCATCTATCGTCTAAAAAGTACAAATGCGAAAGAGTTTAATTTTTTGGTTTAGATTGATGCTCTTGATCATAGCCGTTTAGATCACATCGAAGGCTGTCCGGATAATATAGATACATAATATTAAAGTCAACAAATTGTTGTACTAATGTAATACTAATTTAACTATGCGTAAAAATTACAAGCATCATTGTTTTACATTACTAGTATTACCAATTGATATTATTACGACGATGTTTGTACAGAAGCGGATTAAAAATCACATTTCTTTTATCTTATTTTGTTGAATAAAAGTTTTTGTTTATCACAAATCTTATTTTGTTGAATTTTAATATTAAATATTTTTATTGCTCAGCATGTGCACTCAGGCATTGATGGCAACGAGAAAGCAGACGAACTGGCCAAGAAAGGTGCTAACATGACTATGATAGACCCAGAACCGGTCTGCGGCATACCTAAAAGCACTACCAGCAGACTGCTAAAAATCTGGGCTTGGAAACAAAGTCAAAAATACTGGTAAGAATTGCCCGGACAAAAGCAAGCCAAAGAACTCATAGTAGGATTCTCGTAAAAAAGACTCTCGGAGCTATTGAAGGTATACCGAAACCAACTAAGGATATTAAACAGAACCTTAACTGGCCACTGTAAGCTGAACAAACACCTGCACAAATTAAGCCTATCGACTGACAACAGGTGCAGACTCTGCCAAGTGAGCCCAGAAACTCCGTTACACCTACTGTACTGGGTGAATGTGGGCCCCTCACTTACAAAAGGTACCAGCTTCTAGGCAACCATCTCCTCAAGCCAGAAGAGATTAAAACCATCGCACCCATAAAGATACATAACTTTATCTACAGTACTAGAGGGCGAACTATAATTGTGTTTAAAAGTACAATAGTTCTGAAAAGGACGAGGTACACGGGGGGCAAACCCCCCACATCCTCTAGCATACATAACTTACGTATTTTGTATACACAATAATTATATATTAAATACATGTGCATTTTTCAAGATATAACTACAACTAAAAACAAGAAAAATATACGTAACATCAAAATAAGATAGATAAAACATGTCTCAAAAATCGATGCAACAGGGCGGAAATAGAGGGGGAGGGACAAGTACGAAAAAGTTAAATGTGATTTTTAAATTTTTTATTATTCAAGATAATAGATTTAAATTTTATATTATTCCTTAGATAAGGGCCTAAAACTTTTAAGGGCCTTAGATAAGGACCTAAAGATTTTTTAAATATTTTATTATTAAAATTCCCTCCAGAAATACACTGATTTGGTTAGGTGTATAGTTCATTTGTGTCAGAGATATGGCATGACCAGAACCGACACCTGATGACGCAGTCTGTCTCCGATCGCGACACGAGCAACACCTTTCCATCTCACAGTTTGACGAACATCTCCGTCATTTATCATCGTCCATTCACTGGTTGTTAATTTAGAGTTAGTCAATTTATAATCTTGTTTTACGAAGTTTTATCTCATTTTATCTATTTTTTTTATCTCATTTTACTCTAGTTAGTTGATGGAATAAAATATTAAATAAGCATTATCTACACTCCTCTAAACTTCTTTACACCTAACGGCTCTTAATCACTAATTCAGCCGTTACAGTCTACTATAATTTTAAAAATGTAGCTTTTGTCATTTCATGAACGTTTTTGAATCCGAGCTGCATTTTTTAAATGCATTTATATGACTCAAACATTATTTTAATAACCATTTATGCTATCCAGTAGCAATTTGTATTTATTTTGTGTTAAATAAAATTACATGATAAAATATACCAAATTATCGTCATGCTCTCAATATTTAACAATTTTTTTCGATTTAAAAAGAAACGTTTCAATAAAAAATACACTTACCATTTTCCAACAACATCAAGAGAGTAAATCTGATCAATACAAAAACAGAAATGTGATGAATATTGAAATTCAATTTCAATTTCAATTTCAACTTATTCGATTTCATATTGATTAAGTTTGAAGACTTTATATCCCTTAATAACAAATTGTTAATGGTTCCTTATTTCGTATTATGTGAATTACAATAAAAGTCAATTATTTATGCTCAGAGCGATCATCTGTAATAATAACAAAAAATAAATTATTACATATTACAATCGAATTTTATAATCAGTTACAATCAAATTTCATGCAGACCTTTGCAGACAATACAGTTTAATTAAATATATTTGTGTATAATAATTTATTCATAAACTAAAAATAAATTCACTGATCATTCGCATGCATGCATGAGACATTTTATGTAAATACCATATTGAAAACGATCAATAAAAATCAGAATAATTATTGAACTTAGGTATCTAAATAAAATTCTAAATCACTATAGAATAAACCTTCGATCTTATTCCAGCGCATTAAGTCATTTCGGCATACGTTAAGTATGAAATTTCAGATAGCTATGATATGATATCGAAATAATCATTGAAAAAATAATGTCAATATGACTTCCCGGAATATCATACCTAGTGTATGGTGTAATGGTCATGCTCTTTTATTGTGAGGTCCAAACTTAAATTACTGGTGTATTAGTATTTTATTCTGTATTTTTGATTTTTGATTTTTTTATTTAACCGTTTAATATTATGGTATTTACAATAATTGAAAAAATAACACAACGCTGTTTAACCAAAAAAAAAACTTAAATGATATAATTGAACTGTTACGATTATTGCTATTTGGATTATCTACGCATATTTAAATCAATGAGAATATATATAATATAAAATATTTGATCGCTCATAAACCATATAATAATAATATATATAATATATATTTTATAAAATACAATAAAAATATTATATTTGTGATATGAAGGATTCTATATATTCACAATAAATACACTTACCAGTACATAAAACTTGAGTTAGAGTTTTTTTTATTAAATAATGATATAATATAAACAGTAAACACCTAGAAGTATGCTTAAGAAGCGTAAACACCATGTTTACTAAAATATTTACAAAAAAGTAACCAGTAAAGTTTTTAAGATGTTTAATGTTTAGAATAATTATTTTTTTATGTGTCCATATTAAATTAATTATATACATTTAAGTAATCACTAAAAATGTACTTTTCAGAAATAAGATATTTACTACTTTTAGATATATGATTTTTTACCATAAAAAAGTAAATCCAATTGTCAATTTAATAATTTTGTGTATAAAGTATAATTTTGTGATTCCTGCTATTCCACTTATATGCCGTAATTTCAAAAAAAATAATATTAAGCTTTTAGAGAGAAATAGTAAAACAATGTTGAAATTATTACAGAATCATCGTATTTTATGTTAAATAAATTATTTTTGCTTTTTATGTATAGTGTATTAATTGTTATATTATTTACTATGATATTATCAACGATTTACGATTACTGAGTGTTATTTTAAATACCCAGACATGTTGTTTGTTTTTTATAATTTGTTTGTATTTATTATTACTATTTTCATTAAAATAATTTACAACATGTTATAATGTTTGCTTAGGTTAACCTTAATGTTTAGGTGATTATGTTTACTTAGGTAAGAATAAGACGGAACTGCCTTCTTTGATACAGACTGAAAACGCCATTGCGGTGGTGCCAGTCGCATAAGAATTTATATTATACATCTTTTCACATCAAGTCCATTTGATTTATATTTAGCCACTTTATTGTATATATCCTAGTTGTACTATTGTTTGTATTAGAATTTGTTGTGTAACATATTCAATTTTTCATTTTCATTTATTTATTATTTTTTATAAAAACAACTCATTTAATTTTACATCGCCTTTAAAGCGTACACTGCTATTCTAAGCTGACGTAATCAATTATAGAATCATAAATCTTCAGCAGACACTAAATAAACTCAAAAAAACTATAAAAAAAAATGCACATTTGCCGTTTTTTTTCAAGGAGAACGATGTAATATTAGCTTATAAAAATTCAGTACGTGTGTGTACCACGCGCGTTAGAAGTAAAACTTCTGAAAGAAAGTTGGTTAAAATTGTCATATGATGATAAATTTAATCAACTATCATCATATGATCATAATGGGTATTCTGAAATCCTATGAAGGATCCATAGCATTTTTGAACTGTTTTCGGAGGAGTCATAAAAAACCCACAACGTTGAGGGATGATTTAATAAACAAGAATGGCTATGAAACCCTGTACATATATAATATCAACTGCTGTCATTATTTAGTAGTAATAAATTATTTAACCAGAACCTGAAGGCTTACAGCTAGGCCTTACAGATGCCATTAAGAGCCAGTATATCGTGAGGTGACCTTGAAGTTCGGCCTTTACAAATGGTGTCGGCCACGTGCACTTCGAGCGTCCGTCGACAACATCAAAAAATAAACATTTGACAGTTTTTTATTTATATTAAAAATATAAGGCAATTAAAAACAATCTAAGTTTAAGGTTTTCTATAGAATTTTATTGCGGACATTTTTATGTATAAAGTAGGCTTACGTCACATATGTAGTTCGGTTTATGAGAATTTTAAAAAATAAAACTTAATAATTTCAATATTTTTTTATGTAAACATAGGATTATTTATTAAAAAAACCAGCTTAAAGGTTTGCTAGAAAAATGTTCAGTTAATCTAATGATATTTTTTATATATGCCTGATATGAAAAGCTATCTTGGCAGTAGACCTCAAAAACATGCATAAAATGCAATTCGAGGGCGTTATGGCTCTTAACGGTATCTTCCCTCAACAGACTAACTCGCGCCTGTGGTACCACTATATACTGGGTTGCTTCATTCCGATCTCCACTTGTGTTACGGGAGTTTTAGCCCAATCGAGGTGAGCTTTAGATGGCCATAGAGGCGATAGTGGGTTATTTTTTAATGGTCTGAAAAACTCCAAACAAAAAAAACATACAATAGTACAACGGTTCTTTCAATTCATTACAAATTTAAACACCATTTAAATTTTTTTTTCGGAAAATTTTGACGTGCGACTAGTAATGAAACAGCACTGATAATTAACTCATGAATGATGATTATTTTAATTTAATAATAATACCACCAATACGACCAATAAATACATTGGTATTACATTGGTATTGGTAATACGTCCAATACGACCAGTATTGGTCGTATTGGACGTAATAGTCGAATGGTTTATTTTAACAACATAGTATTGTGAAGGCCATTAAATTGGTAATATCATGTAAATGATTTCGTTTGCATTTCAACTTTGTGGTCAGGATGTTTATATTCGATGAGATAGATCTCATGCCACAGATTGTGGATAAGCTGACAATTGAATTTTAAATTTGATGTATTAACATAAGTACGATTTATCAGTGTGTGTGGCAAGACTAGCAGGCTTATTAGAATAAGTCTCGCGTCATTGGCTTCTTTGTTATCTATTTTAATCTAAATACATTATTTTTACCGAAGCACCGAAGAATATTTTAGGAATTAAGTTTAAAATGTTTTTTAGAATTATGTTTTTGTAAATTGCGATTAGAAAGTAACCATATGTTAGGTTAAGGCTTTATCAGGTCTATGTAGAAAAAATATATGTAACATAAACTTTTTAAATTATTTTTTTATAATTACAATTTTGCACATTTTTTTTATCATCACAATCACCTTTTTGCCGTGGCGATATTTTTGCCGTGGAGTTCGCCTATCCCCTACTTTGATCCGGTGAAATCTACCTCCGCCTTCCGGCGTGCCGAAGGGGATTTATTTGTATCTAGTTAATTACCAGTGATTCAAACCGAGATTGGTGGTAACCTGACTGCCTACCGAAACCAGTGAGTGGTTAGGTTAGGTATTCAAATCATAAAAACTATTTTAAGTATTCAAAAAACGAGGTTTTGGTAATATACAAGTGAAATCGTAAAAAAATAAAGTTAAAAAGAAGTGGGAGGGAGAGAGGAAGGGAATTTCGGCGGAGTCTCGCGTCTTCGTTGACAAAGTGTGCGAACGTCTTTGGCAAAAGTAGCTGCGTGCATTTCACGAAGTATAGTGACATTCTTGGCAACAGTAGCCTAACATTATTTACTCTTCTGGGAAAACGACTGCATTTATGTTTTTCAACATATCAAACATAGCCATGAGAGTCATAAAAAGATGAGGAACCGTTACTTGGAATTTAAAATTTTAATTTGTTTTTAGTCGATCTTTTTGAAGCGTTTAAACATTTAATAAGGCGAGCCCTACATTTTTTTTAATGTTTGCTATTTGGTGACATCTCAAATTCAAATTAAAATTATTTATTTAAAAAGTAATGAAATTACAGCCAATGGCTTTACTGTACTTACTACTAGTAAGTAGTAAATGAAAAAATGTAAAAAGTAAATGTAAATGTAAAAAAAAATGTATTCACCTCAGAAGATTGAAGAAAATAATCGATTTTATATAATTATTAGGTACTTTATGAACCAAACAATCCTACGTTATACCTGTCAGATTACATTGGATAATATCTAGAATAATTTTCTCGATATTGTTAAAATAATGTTTAATGTGATTACGAAAAATGCGCGAATGCAAAACAAAAGTATTTTGTAATAAATGGAGTAACATCCGTTCTACATCCTATAAACATTTTATACGTAAACTAGTCCAATAATAATAGTATGCAATTTAACTGCATAATTAGTCTACTTGCAAAGCGTTTCCAAAGATGTTTACTCATCATTAAGGTACGAAAATCGGTTGTCGCAAGGAGTGATTCCTGCAATAATAAACTCCAACGTCTTATGTCATTTGTAAGGCAAGTAATGTACCGTCACTAACATAATGAAACGATACCCACCGCCTTTACACAATCATCGACTAGGCATACACATAGACATTATGGTAATGTCTGCAAAATGAAGTCGGCTCCGACGCCTTTTTAAGAATAACGGCTGAAGGATTTGTATTCATGAATTCAAATGCAGACACATTGGGCCCTCGCTGAATTGCGATTTCAAGAATATTGCCGACGGTTCATGAGTGGAAAATTTCGTTACATTTAAGGCGACTAAACGGAGCCCGTCACTGTCGGTCGCTCTGACTTCATAATTTAGGCAGCTATTCGTAGCGAAACCATTTTACATCCTTTTAAACTAATATACAATGTAGAATGTACACTAAATAGGATATTTTTTTATTGAATTCAAAATATACATGTGGAAACTCATAAAACAGTTATATATTAGTTATGGACTATACAAGAAAATAGTAAAACATATTTTGAGCTATGCCGCACAAAGCAAAACAGATACAGCTGCTGGTGTGGGTTTAACACCCCACTAGACAAGATCTATTCTGGGGACAAGGTCTACCTGCAAGAATTTTATTTCACAGCCTTTTTTTTATTATGATTTATGTATATTACTTTATTTCTTTTGTGTATCTCAAAAGATTTACGAAGTTTTTCTTGAAACGGATCTGTTATTTATGAAAATTAATAATATACATCCAATTTGCTTAAATAAATCAAAAAAACCTTATTTATTTCTGAAATCTAATACATAGGTACACTCATTAAAACCACAATTACTTTAACAAAAGTTATTTATGTATTTAATATATTTTAGGGAAACATGCAGCGTAAATTACTTTATATAACAGTAAATATATAGTTATTCATTTGGCCATTTACATGCATCCATTGTTTAACAATTGAATTAAAAGGTAGGATCACATAGAACTGATTACATAAAAAAGAAAATGACCAGAGACTTAAATAAAATAGTTTACTTTTTTACATATTTACATTAATAAAAATATGTATTCTTTAGAATACGGGTTTTATTAGAGTTATTATGATAAACATAAATAATTAGGAAATTATATTTTATGAAATTATTTATTATTAGGGAAATAAATTATATATTATTAGGGACCATTTATAAAGTGCTTCGTAATTAGATATTAGTCTAGTATATATTTTTTTCAGACATTCTTAGAAACCATTTGATTTGGACAAAAATCTATGGTAATTTTATAGACAGTTATTATAATAAGTTATTATTTTCTTTATTATTCTTAACAATGAACAATACCGAACTTCCGATTTAGTAGTTCCACGAAATTTCTTTTAATAGATTATCATGAATTAAAACATATCAATTAAGAAAAGATTAACTTACATGCCTGAAGGATACACCAAAAGCCTATTGATATTAAAACGGTTATATAAAAAATCCATATATTAAAACCAATAACTAAACATTGATATATAAAATCCGTGAACCTACATAGTATCCCCTTACTATGCTCACATCAAAGTTATGATAAAAACACTACCCTTGTTTCTTTATAATATTCAATTTTCAATATTTTTTTTTGCACCGAAGACATGCGTTTCTTACAGATCAGATATAAAGAAATTACAATTATTATATTAGAGAGCAAGAATATTTTATAGAAATTTTAGGAGAAATAATTAAGATAGACGTTAATATATGTTTAATGCAGTTTTGTATTTAGTTACATTATACATATTAATCGATTTCGATGCATAGCTTTATTTTCTTTTGACTAGAGCGGTTTTTTTTTAAATATCATCCTATACTTTTTTTATATTTTTTGGATATATTAAATATTATTTTGTCAATATTTAATAATAAAGAGGACAGGCGAGAGTTTAAAATGTATTTTCATTAAACTCAGCGCTGGGTTAGGTGATTGATCTTCTAGGTGTTTTTTTTACTATTAGGTTTTATTTTGATATTCGATGCAATAAAAATCAATTTATATATATAGGTTATAACGCATGCCTCTATCAATGTTAAAAATGATCTAAGCGATGTATATGTTACGGGCAAAGCCCGCAGGTTGTGCAGAGTCAGCAATGCCCGGGCAATGTCAGCATTGTACACCGCTGTTGGGCAAAGTGCGCAGAGATGGTTGTTTAGCGAACATGGCCCGATTTCATTTTGACAATGTCGACACTGCCCACTCGGTAATGGGTCAAGTTAGCAACCATTATTTCTTTGTGGGCTTGGTCCGATTTTAAGCGGGCATTGTTGACAATGCCAAGTCGATCGGTATCATTAATTAAGTGATTAAATCTTGATGTTTCTGTGATGAAAAAAAAAAGTTTGCAAACAAACACCTTATGCAATGTTTGGTAGAAAGTCTTACATTCCATAAATGCTTCTATTGTCTAAGGGGTTTCTAAAGTTATTGATTTTTCTGAAATTATGTTTCAATTTGATCAAAAAATGTGTTTTTAATTTAAGCCGTTTCATGTGTTTATGCCGTTATTAAACTACTACCATCAAGTAAATTAACAAAGGTGTGTGTAATGAATCAGTTAATAATTAAGTTATAAACATAACATATATAAAGCCGCTGAAGTTGTAACATTTATAGTTCATATATTTTAAAGAATATTTTGTTGCCACTTATTTTATTTGGATATTAAAAGCCCTAATTAGTGCCTTTAGTGCGTTTTGTATAGAAAGTTGTTGGCTAACAAGTACTCCTCCTATTTTACTTATTGTGGGGGAAATTTGATTTAAACATAAATGTTGATTAAAAGGTGGCCTAGTGAATATATGCATATCTTTTATCTTCATCCTATTGTGCCTTTGTTAGCACGGAGCGTCCATTTCACTATTCATATGTAAATATTTTACTAGAGGGCGTAGTTTTGGGGAAACCCCACCACCATAATCTTAAATTACCAACTTAAAGGGATATTCTATAGAAATCTCCCTCGGATCGCCCAAAATAAGGAAAATAAGCACTTAGCACTGCTGAATATTGCGACTATAATAAAGTTAGGTTAAGTTCATAACGAGACCGACATAATATAAAAAAAACTGCCATGTAAATTGAGTTTACACGCAAGCGTTCTGAACCATTTTTTTTTATCTTTTCTCAATATTTTTATTAAAATCATTGTTGTAAATATTAACGAAATTATATATGTTTAAATTGTATTTAAATATATGTTTGAATTTTCAATAAATTAACTAACCAAACAATATTACCCACATAATGCATTACAAAATAAAACTTACATACCTTCAAAAATATAAACAGCCACAGAACTAATGCATAATATACTATAATGGCCATATTATGTCCCTTGGATTATGTATTTATTTGCGTATAAATTAATATAAAAATCGGTCTAAAAACATACACACATTCTCGCGATAACATCAGAATCGTGTGATCATAAATTTCAATAGCCTGGCTATATTTTGATTGAGTTGTTATCGTCTTAAGTTTTCCTTCAGCTTTTTAAAAACATAAAAATAAAACCACCTAAAATTTTAAATTTTTGAATTGGAACATAAGACCGAAAAGGCTGATAGACGGTCATTTTCTAGAGTTATTATGTAATTTACCAGTTTTTTTTTTTAAATTCTATACTTCATACTTCGGTGATAAAGGAGAGACTTACTTTTATTGGTAGATATTGAATAAAAAATTACGAGGCGGCCATAAAAAAAAAAACAACATATTATTGCATCTTTAAAACCCTTTTGACGCACGATAAAAATTTAGTCGCAGCCTGACCTTTGTAGTTTTAATATTTACAACATTCTTTATATGCTTCTTGTTTTTAGAAATAAAGAGCCTTCCTTTTTTTGAAACAAACTTTTTTATGGTATATTTTTACAAATCCATTAGGCAACAAAAATAAATTAAAAAACTAAAAAATTACCTTTTTCGAACGGCATTTTTCCTACATTGGGATCTAATTAAAAATATGTTTTATGTTTATTCTCATTATTGACGCACAGGCGTAAATCTAGTAATAGTCTAATCATAACTATTATAGATTACCTATAAACCTAATTAATTTCACAATTTTTAACCTCAAACCTTCGGAGATAAGAAGAGGGGCATATTTTTTTCAGACATTATGTTAAAAATACATACCTGTCATAAAAATAAAATAAACTTATATTTATTTTTTCCTGAAGAGACTTTATAAATAAAACATGTTCATTCTCAAATTAATTTTTTTATTTGGACAAAATTGGCGCTAATATTTTATTTACTTGTTTTTAAGATATTTCAGTATACCAAATCACAACTTTCAATAATTACCGTTAGGAAGCAGAATAGACGACGAAGTCTTACCGTAAGGGTTCCTATTTTAGTCTAAAATCTTTATAAGCTACCTATATATAATATGCTTATTTTCGTATTTTGGAAAAATGGAATATTTAAAGATTTAATGAAGTATTGGAAAAAATATGTTTATATGCTTATGCTCTATTGATTTTTTTAACACGACTGTATCTGAAAATGAAAAATCTAGATAATAAATTCATGTAAATCGAAATTTATTAATCTTGTAGGGGAAATTTGATTTAAACATAAATGTTGATTAAAAGGTGGCCTAGTGAATATATGCATATCAAAAAAAAATATTTAACATTGAATATTTAATTATCAAATAAAAATTTAAAATGTTTTTTAAATTGATGTCAAAGGTAACTTCTTTTGTTGGATATCTAAATAAGAATTATTTCTTTAGTTATTATTTTTATTATTTCCTATTAAGTAATAAGTATTATTTCTTTTTTTTTTGCAATTTGGTTAATTAATCAATTTTATTGTACCTAATCGTATCTTAAATCTTTTGTAATAGGAAAAAAAATAGGGACAAGATATATATTTCACATTTTCCAAACGCTAATAATAATATTTACCTAATATACAATTATCCCCATCCTCCAAAAAAAAAAATTTTTTTATTATAAGATTTGACCAGAGCTTTAACCTAAAATAAAAATGAAATATTGTCGTATCAATCAATGTATCTCGCTAAGATAATGCGACAAAATGAAGGCGACAGTCGCATTAAAAAAGACATGTTGTTTTTTTGTGTTCCTTTTAAATGGATCGCATAGCAGAAGATTTAAATATAATTACAACACAAAAATATTATATATAGTTTTGTGATAATAACGCTAGCAATATTCCAATAGATTATATTTAATACATGCTATAGTATAACATATTATAATTAACATATAGTGAAATTTATTTTACCAATAATAGACATAAACGTAATTTTCAAAAAGGAAAAAAAACAATATATAATATTAAAAATAAATGTCGAAATGTCCTTGTAATAATTTAATAATTACTATTTCTTAATAGCGGCAAATCATCTTAAGATGTTTGAGATTGACATATATTTATACATATATAATTATTAGGGAAATAACTTTACACTCAAATAACATATATAAATATATGTATACATAGTTATTGTAGTGGCTGGATATATTTCTCTTTTAGTTGAAAACGAAATTTTCGAATTTATGATAGTTACATTTTAAATGTCAACCATTGTATTATTTTCTGAAGACGTGGAAGTGCGAAAGCCTAAAATATTAAAGTCATCAAATCTATATACTCGTATATTATATATTCTGAATAATAAGTATATACAATTCAATACTTTAATTGTAATTTGAATTCAACCACTAATACAGGACAATCAAGTTATTTAAAGTAAAATGGTAAAATTTAAAAAAAAATATAATCGTAATAAATTAATAATATATATGAAATAGTTACTTTAATGACATATAAATATTAACAGTGTCAAAAGTATATAATAAAATAATCATATCTTAACATTATTTTATCTACTTAAATTAGGAATAAAAATATTTCAACTTTCACTTAAACAAATAATTGACGCTTGCGAAACAGTATTAAAAGGTATTAATTATTATAACTTTATTTTATTAAAAAATATTCGGTGTTGCACTTATTTAATAATCAGTATTAATTATCGAATACGCGTATTTTACAATAATTAATGTAAGTTTCCTTCTTTATAACGAAAATTAAAAAACAACACATACAAAATTATTAAGAAAATAAATAGTTAACAAAAAATGTTTTAAATGTTGTCATTATATTCGGAGAGTTAAAATAAAATGTTTGCTTTACTTTTAAACAATAACATAATATTTTTATACTATAATAATATGTTTAAGTAACTATATAAAAAACTCCTACACACTCAACAAAAAATAAATATTATACTTTGGGTTGAAAAAAACTTAACAGTTTATAAAATATGTTTTTATTTAAATTTTAAAATAAACATTTTTACATACTGGTTAATTGTCCACAATTTCTGACTGAAAAAGTTTCCAATGCAACTTTCCGTTAGTTAGGAACTCCACCATCTGACGCGACGCGAGCCGCTGAACCTCGAACGCAAAAACTCTGTTAAAGAACTAAGTTAAATCTCATTCATAATCCGCTGTCGACCGAAAAAACGTCAGTGGGCAGGTAGCTTCTGCGATCGGTCGAGAGAAGCCTCGGACAGAGCACCGCTCGGATTCACGTCGCAGCTTCCACTGGACTCTGGAGCATATCTGTTCTGGACCATTCGCGGGCGGACGGTGCCGCCACCGCGCCCGCCCGCCCGCCCAACATATTACACTGCTAGAAATATTACATCTATGTAGATAATTTTACTTATTTATAAGAATAACATACGGCGTTAAATATATATTCAAACACAATAAATTACTATTAATAACGCCGATTAAGAATAAGAATAAGATGGTAAGGATAAGGATAATAAAAAGGTATATGTGAGCGAAGGATTTATGTTTTAAATTATATTTTATTAATTAGATACAGGTTATAAATATTTACAAATCAATCAACTAGTTAAGTGTAAACTGAGTTTATATACCAAGTGTTCCGTATCGATTCTCATTTTCTCTAAAGTGAAATCGTGGTTCCTATTTTAACTAAAATACCTATAAAAGTACCTAATTTTGAAAATAAGAAAGGAAAGGAAAACTTTTGTTGAGAACGTTATATGTTAGTCGTGGTGAGGCGCAAATGGGCGGAGTTAAGCTCCTGTACACGATGAGGTTGGGCACGGTACTGAGTAGATACTGACTGGCTGTTCTCAATCTTGGCCACTCCTTGTCTAAGTATTTGCAAGTAGTTCCTATTTATGTTTTTTGGAATTTAAAAATTTTAAACCCGAAAAGTAGGCAAGTACCTATAGTTAGGCAAGTAAATTACGTTAGGGTTAGATTTCTCGGTGAAGTAGAGAAAATAGAAATGTCCACATTTTTTAATCGAGTGGGAAAAAAACTGCCGTTTGGGTACCTACTTAGCTTACGGTGACTAAACCATAAGAGATAGACCACGGTATAATCAATTCTTCTTTAGGAATAGATTTAAATATTCTGTTCTGGAATAAGTTCTGGCACGAGACCATTATTGCGCAAGCCAGACTAGCTCTTGGCCTTTTTTTTTTAAAAAAAACATTCATTTTAATTGTTTGAAATAACAGAGGACACGCAAAGAAAAATATTACTTATTATTTTTTGTTAATATTGAAACCGTTCGAAAATTATAAACTTTTTTATTTAATTCACATAAAATAACAAATAAGTATTAAAAATGACTTAAATCAAAAATGGATTAGGCAGTTGTATCACATAAAAATATGGTATTTTTTTAATGTACCTACATACATAATCTTTATCTTAATTAAGACGATTCTCAGCACTGTCGCTAGCACGCCGTGCTCGTGTGCCGTGGTTCCGTCGTTTGAATATAAATGATGTTTGGAAATTATATCTAATTATTGTGATTAAATGTTTGGTTATAACGTAGTATTTCATTTTAAAGTGTCTTCATTGGTATCTATTATTTTTATAAAACTTAAGTGGAAACACATAGCATACCTACTTCAAACAACTGGCGCAGTACTATTCTTAGAAACCTGTAGCGTTTCTTTAAAATTGCTACAATAAACCTAACATGACAATAAATTACATGTTGCATATTAATCAACCATAAAGGAAACTGACATAGCATATAACACCTACCTAAAAAAAAATATGAAGTTACAAAGAATGATAAAACTTTGTGTCTATGGTTATAATCGAAACGCGACTAACTGTTATGTTTACTTGTAACATGGCTGGTAAGGAAGTAGTCGATAGTGGTTAGTTTATATTATTATAATTGTTATTATTAAATAAAATATTCAATATACAATTAATATTATGACATATGCATTACTTTGTAATATTTTTAAGAGAAGAAAAAATGTACAGTTTGTATGGACTACTAACACATGCCTCATTAGGCAACAGCAGCAACTTTTCAGGACAACCAAAACAATTTTTAAAAAATGACCATACTTTGTTTTTTTTTGATAATTACTTAAAAAATAAAATTTACTATATTGGACTCGGTGAATTAAAACAAAATGAAAATAATTTGAAAAAAAAAACATTATTTAATCTACTTTAGAGGACATACGTTCTCACTAATAAAATCCTATATCGACTTAGGATTTTATTCTGTTTTTTTTTTATATAATCTTAAACATAATTCAGGGAATACAATCATAACTAAATATAATATGTTTTTCCATGGTTCCATAATTGACTAATAATAATATTAGTTTGTTATAATAATATGTTATATAATACTTAATATTATAACATTGTTATTGTTATAACTCATAATAATACTAAGATCTTTATTGCAACCGAAACATTGAAACTACAAAATAACGAAACAAGAATATGAATTAAATTGAATGAAATAATATGAGAAATTGAACCTACAAGTTTTCTATTTTGTCTCCAAGTGTTCCAGTGTTGCTGCTACCAAGTTAAGTTTACACGGAAAAACACCGTAAGTCAGTTTTGAAACGAGAAGATTGCGCATATTTTTATCAAAATGCGAAAAATTTTACCGAAAAACATCCTAACATTACAAACCATCATATTCGAACAAAATGTCATTTTAAGATGTTATTCCATTACTAATATTACATATTGAAGTAAAAACCTGTTACGAAAAAGATTTTAAAGTCAGTTAAGATTTTATTCTATGTAAAAATAGTCTTCTCTGATGATAATACTGTACTTAACTAGAATTGGGATCTTTTTCCATTAAATATTACTTAGAAAGCTTACTTACGATATTCACATGCATACGATATCTTTGCATGTAGTAATGATAGAAATAAGGTGAATATACAGAAAAATAGCCAATTTTCAAACTCAAAACCGCCAAAGAGTGACATAGGATGTTATTCGTTAGGGGTGTCGATGTATGCAGTATTGATAAAAATGGCTCTCAGAAGAAGCTAAAAATTAGCCATATTAAGAAAGAAGTAAATATTACAGGAAATCTTTAACAAAGGTCAGCTGACTACTGCATTTTTGTAGATTATATATAATCTACAAAAATTTATATATAATCTACAATAAATTAAAATATAATAAATCAGGCACAATGGTATGATAACATTCTTTTAAATCAACATACATTTAACACCCATTTCAGTTTTTTTGTAAATTTTGAGACGCGGCTAGTAATGAAATAACCCCCTCCCCTCCTTGCCTTTCTATTTAATGAATATGTGATTTATTTAATAATAACTACTCCCAAATTGACTTTTTATCAATAACTCGGGAAAAGTTTTGCGACGCTGCCATGTCTATTATACCAATACCAGTACAAATTCTATACGAACGCTAAACTACGGACATAATTACTAGTTTAGTTGCGTATTAATTCGGTTCTTTTTTTCCATATATGTATATTTCATTTCCTTTATTTATTATTTTATATATATACAATACATTTAATTTATAGCATCAAGTTTATAGCGTACACATAACTAAAGTTTAAATGGTGTATTTCATGTCCTTTTTGTTGTATTTTTATTTTTTAATAAAAAAATGTTCTTTTTTATTCATTTCATATTATTTAAATTCGTTTTAATATTAAACGTTTTTACGCCATTACCTTTATTTTGTACAATTTTTTATTGTGTAACCACAAAAAATAAAATAATAAACACGGACATAATATTTCAATTTATAATAATTATAACGTGTCACTGAACATTCTTTTACATATTTCTATTTGCGCTCATGTTTGAATTTCGATTATAATCGCGCCATAATAATTAGCGCTGTCATATTATGGCATACTTATGTCAGTTTCATACTAAAAAAATGTTAACTTTAATTTTAAATATCTATATTATCCGACTAGCTTTCGATGTGGTTAACGGCTATGATTGTTTTCAAAAATTCAACTCTTTCCCATTTGTCTTTTCGAGTTGAAAGTTGCAACAGACGGACGGCCAAATGAGGGGAATTGTAGCTTCTCATAAGTGAATGTATGTATAGATGCTAAAAAACAAACAAATAAAGAAATTGGTAAAGATTACAGAAAAACTATAGCGAAGATCATTACATTATCACTACAAGACAGTTTGTTTGACTTTCTGTCTTTATATTCGAACTCAAACTTAACTTTCAGAAAGTTTATTTTTGTATGATTATTGAAACTCTTGAGGAAAAGTCAATTAATAAAAATTATGTTAAAGCAAAACTTACATCATTGAATATATAATCTGAAATTCAGCAAACTTTTTTATGGTACAAAAATATATGTAACAAGACGTATTTAATAAATATTATAGTTTAGCTAATATATTAGCCCATTAAGCTAATATAATATTTTTGCATTATTTATTTCTTTTTAAAATATAGTACATGTATTTTAATTATTTTGTATTTGTTACAACATACAACTAAACAGGTGTTATTTCATTTAGGTAAACTCAAACACCAGCGCAGTCGGCCATTTTGATACGCTGTGGGTAATTGAGCCGTGTGTTTTATTATTCAATTATTTGCATTAAATGTGTTTTATTTGTTCTTAAATGTAATTATATATTATATACTTAGTATTGGGTAATTTCATTTCTTTTTAAATAAATAATTTTAATTTTAATTTTGATTTTGTAAATGAACTTGAACAGTCCTAAAGCCGATATTACCGTTTATATTTTTCATGTAGATAATTTTGTTATATTCGTTTATTTAAATGCAAAACAACCCCTTCCTTTACTCCATTCGTTTTCAGAAAAATATTTATTTTCATTAGAATATTAGGACAAATATTTAGAACTATGATTATATTGTGAGAGTATTCCTGTACACTTAGTTTAAACTTAATCGGTTTTGATTTGGTACTACGCAAAACGACATAAATCTTCTTGTAAATCCAAACAGGCTTAAGAATGCACCGTTCGCGTCATAAAAATAACAAGGCAATTCATATTGAAAAATAAAAATGTAACATTCGTCCAGAGAAATTAAAAACACGCGCAAAATCTTTTAGGAGCATTGGCAGTTTCGTGAATTTTAGGCTGCCTTTCTAAAGCCGAGAACGTTCGATCAAAATTTCAAGAGCTCGAATTCTGAGCCTCTAGGCTTCATTTCATTTCACTGCCTGTGAATAATAATTGCGATGGTGCGACATCGCGTCGTGGCGTTTCTTCCAATAATATTTCACCTATAACCCTTTAAAGTTTACAGCAGCGGAGTAAAGACTCAATTTTATTTCTGTATTACAACATTGCCACCCTTAAAGCGATGCCAGAGTTTATGGAAAAGCGACTGATTTTTTTTTTTTATGTTTTTTTAAGTAAGATTTTGTAGATATTATTTGTGTTAGTAACTAGGTTATTTAGGTATATGGATTAGCTCTAAATTTAAAGTGTTTTATTACTGAACTTCTTCTGGTGATTCACTTCAGCCTAGAAAGCTGACTAGAATTTGGGGAAGGTAACTATCATTTAACAAATTTCGTTATGTATATTTTCAAGAGCTTTTTCTTTGTCTTATTGTGTTTACAAGACAAATCAATTTCTAATCTAATCTAATCCGCTTAGCATAATCTAACGCATAATACTCTTACTTACTGTTGAGTTTAGTAGATGAGGCAATATTAATATTTAACAACTTGCAGCCTACTTTTAAAAAAGCCTTGAAACACGGAAATATAACTACAATAAAAAAAATTGTTTTTGGTTAAACCACGCGCGTTAAACGTCTCTAATAAAGTTTATTAAATTTGTCATATTATATTTCAAAATTATCATCCCATACTGGTGTCTACATTCAACAATAATGTATTAACCGAAATAATGTATAACATCTTCAGTCAAAAATGTTTTCGCATAACTATATATTTATTTAAAAAGATTATCAACGTGACTTATAACTAAAGATCAACGTGACAGCTCGGGGCACCGACTTTAACCTCTATAATGAGCGTGTCGCTTTATGAGCGTCCTCCAGAGTATAGTCAAGTAAAGCCGAAAGAGTGTGTCGCAATTAGATTCACTAACTGCCTAGAAACAATTTTGTATACGGTGTTCCTAAAGAAGTTTTACTTTAAAAGTTTACAAGTTACAAGTTGTCAAGTTACATTTCAGAGTTATTTCACTACGATAGTCACTGGTTTGATTCCTGAATTATAATTCGTTAGGGATCAAGCCTTTTTCTTCCCAAGCGTGAACTACGATCACTCGGTGTGTTCAGGTAAATCGTACCTTTGTTCGTACCATAGGACTACGCATGTGGTGTAATATTTATTTATTTATTTATGAAAGTACATTACGGCGACACAGGAAGATAATTCTCTAATACTACATTTACATGACCAAAAAAAAAATGTACTAAATATGAATGTGGTTAAAAACATCAAAATTAAATCACATCTTAAATAATGTGTACTGTGCGTGAAGTGAGTGTGGTGCCATTTGTGGCATGGACATGTTTGCGCGCGTGTGTGTGTTTATGTGTGTGTGATGTATTTGTGTGTGTATTTAGTGCGTGTATATAAACCTACATATTATTATTATATAACGTAAGGAATCATCAAAATACGGTATTTAAGTAATACAGTATAAAATTTTACTATATCTAAATGATTTGCACGTAATGTGCATTTATTTTACACTTTTCCTTTTATATTTAGCCATGACGATTCATTTTATACTACGTTTAACGTAAGTTTTCTTGTAAATATTCATTAAACCATTCACTTCTCATTCAAGTAATTCAATTCAAGTTCTCATTCAAGTCATTGTATAAAAGTAATGCATACATATTTGACACATCGTAGCTCCCAAACGTATGAACCGATTTTAATTAACGTTTTTTGTTTGGAAGGTGACTTGGTCGAGAGTGTTCTTAGCTATGATACAAGAAAATCCGTTTAATCGTTTGTTTTTAGGGGTTTTATTCAATTTTTAATAATTTTTGTTTTTTGACATGTAACTTCGATTGGTTTTTTTTTTTTATAAATATATATATATATATATATATGATATCTGAGCAATTTTATTTGTTACCTGGATATTTACTGTACTTTCACTTGGAAAGTACTGTATTTTCACCTGAAAATCCTTGCTGGCTTCGCCTCTTCAACAAGAAAATAATAGGTGATATTTCCTATGTAAATAAAAATCAAAGCGTACCAGTGTTGGTAAGCGACCCGAGCGTCGGAGAGTTTCCCTATTGCAACAACACAAAGTTATTAAAATACAAATTTTATCAACATATGTGGAGATGTTTAAGACTTTAAGTAAGACTTAAAGATCATTAAGTAGACTCAAAATTGATATATGCCTAAAAAAATACTTTGAAGCAAAGGGGCTCACAAAGTTTACTCTAATAAAGTGTCCTAATAGTGCAAGGTGTGTAATAAATTACCACATTCAAAATACACACATTTGTGCGTGCTTGCCCTCTTGATCCAGTCGTGTGTATTTAAATACTTATAAGATCGTTAATAATCGATAGTAACTTTTAGTAAAGTGTACATTTTTCCATCAGTCACACATACACTGCAACAACAACATACAGTAATATTTAAACTAAATACATTCTTAAAAACAAGCTTTTATTTAAGCGCTTGAATGCTTATATAGGTGATGATTTTAGAGGCGTGGTTTTCAAGAAGAGATAAAACGCATATAATTTGATGTTATGGCTAAGAATTTAGTTTTATTATAAAGATAAGGGTTTGCCATTATGTTTTAAAAATGATTTCGGGTAAGTGGCCGCCGCGGCTGACTCGAACAAATTCCAGCCGAGAGGCCCAATTTTCAATCACTTTTTGCAGCAAGTATGTCAGCAATAACGCGCCGAATATTCTCTTCCAAGGCGTTAATCGTGTCCGGCTTATCTGCGTAGACAAGCGACTTCACATAACCCCACAAAAAATAGTCCAGCGGTGTTAAATCGCACGATCTTGGAGGCCACGCCACAGGCCCACGACGCGATTTTTACTTTATTTTAGAGTGATTTAAAAAAAATTTAGAGTGATTTCTTCTAAATTTGCACTATTTGCATACGTTGTTCAGGAGTAAGTCTATTCATTATGAAATGGCAAACCAAACTGAGCATAAATCAAGTGACAGCTGTCAAAAACACCAACTACGAAAAAAGTAGTGCCAGATTGAAAACCACGCCTCTAAAAAAAACACCTATACATAAAAATGTCTGCAATAAAATTGTACAGAAAACCATAAACTTAGATTTTTTTTAATTTCCTTATATTTTTAACATAAATAAAAAACTGACAAATGTTTATTCTTTGATGTTGTCGACGGATGCTCGAAGTGCACGTGGCCGACACCATTTGCAAAGGCCGAACTTCAAGGTCACCTCACGATATACTGGCTCTTAAACCTTAACTTAAACCGACAAACAAACATTGCAAGCTAAATAAAAGCTTGTAAAATAAAATCTTACCACACCAAAAAACATCCAAACTTATTTGTTTTCGAATTTACATACACACACATTATATTACATACACACTTACACACACATGACACACTTACGCACTTACTATACATTTACATTTAGATATTATGTAATGAATACATTCAAAACATCAAAGTTAATAAATACATCAATTGTTTGTCAAATCGAATAAAAAATATTCATATAATAGTCATATAATTAACATTCAAATTAATTTAAAAATATTTTTTCGTTTATTTTTTAAATTATACACATGTTTTTTTTTGAAAGCGTACTTATTAAGATTCAAAGTGACTAAGTAAGTGACTTAGTAAGATTTAAGACTATTATTACTACGAATTGAGCAAATATTAATAAAAGCGAAAGACAATAAACTATATTTTAATTATTATAAAAATGATACTTAACAACATAGATATGTGTTGTATATATTACATAGTTATATTTTACTACATGCATAAGCGATGTAATATTATATTTTCAATAATTAAATATTTTCAACTGAAGTCTCAAAAACGATTAAACCAATTTACGCGGAGCTTTGAAAGCCTGGCGTTGAAAGCAATTCTGATTGCTTTTAGTGTTTCGGTTTTAATTTAACTGCGAAAATTATCTTACACAGCTATTACTTATACTACTAGCATAATTATTTTAGGCGGCGAAGTTTTAATCCGACGGTTTTCCTCGGATATACTATTATTCAAAATTATATCAAAAGTGCGAGCACACTAACTTTGCCATTGTATGAAATAAGTAATTAATGAGCAGATTTACGAAGTGTAACAGAACTATTGAAAGGCTGAAATGGCAACTCAAAAATGTTATCATTCTATTATATTTTTTAATGTTTTTTTATTTAAAAAAAAAGACGAAGCATAAAGTTAGAAATAGTGTTCATGACAGAAGAGTCGCGAAATCTACCAAAAATACTCGACCAAGAAAACTTGAAATGCTCATAAATTTTGTAAATCTTATTTTTGTAATATATTTTGTACTTTATTTAATTATACTGTTAATCACATTCGTCTTTATTTTATTCTTACACATTCCTTTATTAAGGCGAAAATTGCTAGAAAATCGATGTATTCTTTAATTTCTAAGAAATGCAGAAATAAATCCACTAATACAGTTCTTAAACATCAATTCCGGATGAGCAGCTAAAAATCATTCTCCACCTTCCTACAATTTCAGCCAAAACCACGTGGCAACTTTTGTTCATGGCGAAACTCCTTCCTAATTTAATTTGATTCGAGGATAAAACCGGACTTTCCAGCTAGATGAACTACGAGATAATTCCCGAATTTAAACTTTTGGTCGAGATATCTGATTCTTATCCTTTTCAAAGATCTACCAAAATTCAGAATTGCGTACGCAGAGCGATTGTATTATTGTATTACTTGTGAGATGTGTGTGTTAATATGCTGTTTTAATTTGTAATGATTTTTCTTAAAAGTATGGAATGCAAGTAACTTTTATTGATTTATATTAGTTTCGTGACATAATTATTTTCGAAAAAATTTTAATTTGTAACTATCTCAAAACTGTGTTTTTGATATAATATTTAACTTAGGAGATTATCATCGGTCGGATTATCCAGTGTATTAAATAATGCAGTTTTTACCACACCGATATATTGGTAGGTTTACCTAAATTTAAGAAAAAATAAAACTAATGAAAATAAATGTAATTTAACAACAATAAGTTTCACAAATGGTCGCATCCGAGCTTTGTTGTGTGTTTATTGGTATACAAATAATATTGTGAAATAATTTTTAGCTTTATAAGTTCCATTTAGTCGGAAGAATCATTTCAACATACGAGAAAAATATCGTTCACATTTGTATTTGTACAAAAGTCTGAGGGTTTTACCCATTTTACCCTTAAAACAATTCAAAAAGAATTAAATAGCAACCTTAACAATATACTAATATTTTTTACAAACGCTCTAGATATTTATTTCATACACTAAATTAAAATAAATTATTGTAAGCCTACTATAATAAAAATCATAGTTCGACCGATACAAACATTATTTTTATGTATATAATGTTAATTAGAAATTTATATTTATAATTTAAAAACTAAATTGTTAAGTTCATTACAGTACGTAAGCGTACACAATCTCAAGTTAGGTTTTTTTAAACCATGGTTACCCAATAGCGGTATCAGACATTCTCAGTGCGATGTGCGAGTTGCGATATTAGGTTTTAGGTTTTCTTTAAGATTCTCGAAAGTAGTATTTACGCATGCAATGTAATCGCAATATTTTTTTTTAGTTTTGAAAGCATATTTTCCTGCATATTTCGAGTGCGAATATTTCGGTTGATTTTTAACCGCAGAAATCATCACGCCGCAGGTCAGCAGTCAAAACGTCGCCGACGATAAAACAACCAACTGATTTTCACTGAATGGGGGTTTTCATTGTCGGATAGATTTTTGGTTATAATTAATGCAATAAATTCGTTAAGCGCAGTAGCAATATATCCTGATCCTCGATTTTTTCACGAAGCGACGCTACACGTGTAAATACATTAACCTATGAAATTGAAAACGGCCTTACAGCTGTCTGAGTTTTATTTTAACACTAATCGGTGATTATAATATTATAAAGTATAGCATTTTATGCTATAGATATATAGTATACCACATACATATAAATATAATAATATATATATAGTACCAGATTGTAGGTCAATAGGTATGATAGCGCCCCATAATTACATGATTAAAGGTGTCTGAAAGATCTACATTGGATACCTAAAGTTTAACGTAATTAAGTAATTATGTACAAAGCAGACAAATATTGCTCATAAATTAATAATTTAGAATCTGCAGATAAACAACATATTAATGTCATTGTTTTGCTATATATGTATATTATTCGACTTTAAACAGCACAGCAAGAAGAACCCACCGACTCTGACCCTCGATGAGTCCCTTAGAAAGAGTCGGTGAAGTACCTCGGCATCCAAATCGATGGTTGTTTGAACATCAGCAACCAAGCCGAAGCTGCCATCGCAGGCGCCAGGTCAGCGCGCCACCTGCTGAAGTCCTGGCTGAAGGCGGAGAACGTCCCCATCAAGACAAGGCAATCGATGCTCAACACGCACGTCAGAGCCAAGTTGACTTATGCGTCCCCAGCTTGGTATCACTAACAGCCAAGACGCATAGAGTCAAGATGGAGCGGATCATGAACATGGGTAGGCGCATCATCGCATTGATGACGATGAAACTATGGTGAGTTGTTGTGGTAGGCCCGGTAGGTTACTGACAAAAATATGACCAAAATTGGTAAAAACAAATCTAGACAAAAATTGGCAACAATCGACCACTCGCAGGGCCTAGATTTGGTGAAATGTTGTGCGTACGCCCGGTGTCTAACAGCGAGTGTATTAAAAATATACTCGTATATATTGACACGATGATAGCTTTGACCAGCTTCCGTGTTGCGGTTAAGATTTAGCAAATAACAGACAGCAGATTTAGCATACACGTCAAAAGTAAATTGGTTTAAAGTTTCCATAGTTTATTTATTGGAACTAATAAATTGGTTCAAAGTTAGCATTTTAAAAAAAAGTATATTTTAAAAAATATATTAATATTAAACATAAACGCGAAATTTACATAATAAAAATGCATATTTTTTTTCTTTAACAACAAGCTTTTCGGGGGCCAAAATGAAACCACAATGCCAATTCCGCAACATATCCAAGCAAACTCCCTTTGACTCGAACATTATAAGGGTTACCAAACAACGGCGCTAGCTAATTAATGCTTACAAGATTGTAAGAAAAAACCCGTCTGTTTAGAAAGAGTAAATATAATACCGTACTTATCTTATGTTTTACATATTTTTTTCTATAAAATGGCATTTGGGATTTGGGGTAATATAATCCTGGTCGGAACTGAATTTGTCGGGCAGGCGCTGTGTAAGTGCAATTCCAGCAATGTGTATTCGAAAGAAGCAAAAAAAAAATTGAGCCGTGTGGTTAAACCAATGTGCGTTATTGCTTTTCGTGTTAATCCAGAATCAAATATACATATATATACATGTAAATATATATATACATATATATATGTACATATAAGCACGTTGATTTATGTTACTTTCAATGCATTAAAACTTTTGGGATTTTCTCTTTGAGAATCTGATGGTTATTTAAATACCTTATTTCTATAATATTTCTTAATAATAAGTAATAAGTTACCGCCTTGAATACAACTCTCAAATACCAACAGCAAAAAGCAAAAAGCCAACAGAAAAAAGAAGCAATAAAAATGAATCCTCTGTCGTCTCTATGGCCTAAACGAATGGGCTAAAAGTGCCGTAAGAACAATTACAGATAGAAAATGAAGCAACCCATCAGAATTTAGTACTACTGGTGCGAGTAGTTTGGGGGGAGACTACTCTCGAAACCGTAGATATAACCATCATAAAACAAGAATGGATATGACACCTGTAGCTATTATATACCTGACGTCTTACGTCTGTAGGGCTTAACTGGAAGATGTCATGTTCTGGTTGAATAATCTACTACTACTAAACAATATCTAGAAGCATTAAACAACAGAATGTATTACATGTTAGCTAAAGGTGTTATATCTATTCTTGTTTTATGGTGGTTAGATCTACGGTTTCTTTTTACCATTAATAATAATCCAAATAATGCAAATCGGGTAAAAACTAAATATATAAAGCTTTTTTTAATAATTTACAAGTCTTTATGAGCAATAAAATATTATCTAACTGTACAAGAATGTTCCGTTGTCATTATTACAAGCCTTTTTTTATTTTGTAATGTTTGTTAGTTGGTTTGGGTTAAATTTTGCAAGCTTTATTAGAACCACTTCACAGATGAAATTCGACTAATTGGTTTAGTTCTGACGACAATGCATCTTTATGGTAAGCAAGACCAGACGAAGGAATTCCTTCGTCTGGTCTGCACAGCACAGACACGAAATTTTGTGTACATATTCAAGCACTTCAATAAAAGTTTATATTTATTTTTGAAAAAAATGTATTTTTTTTTCAAATCGGTTATGAAATATTTACGAAATAGCGAATCGCCATTCGCTATTTCGTACTGATGATTTCGCTATGTCACACTGTTAACATTGACGTTATTGATAATAATTTGAGTAAAATGTTTCTGTTGTCAACCCTGTCGCGCGGCGGGCTGAGGCGCGCGGTCGCCTCGCGGTCTCGCGCTAGGAGTGTTGGACCGCCCGCCGCCCGCCGCCCGCCGCCCAGCGCCCGCCACTCACGCTCTTGTATTTTTCTTTCAGCGGTATTCCATTTCCCCGGTTCGATGTTATTGTATTCCATATCAATTATGTTTTATATTATTCTTTTGTGCGTTTACTTTTTCCAACACAAAGAAGAAAACTTTTAGTCTTTTGCGAAGGTAAATAAAAATATTTATGGGTTCGCGACCCCTTCTTTACCTGGTGGCACATGTATATATTAGCCTACCACCAACAGACGAAAAACAAATTCTATTATGATATTTAAGCGTATAATGTTAATAACATGATTCGCTGGTGTAGTGATTGCAATTCGGTATGGTGGACTGGTTTCAAACATTAATTATATGCATTTACATTAATTTTAGACACTTAACTAAGAAAAACTTTATCAATATATAAATAAAAAGAGAACACCATATGCATATGTAAGATAAAACACAGAATATATATACTAAATAGAAATTATATATTATATAATAATACCTACATTATAAATATGGATATTATATGATTACATACAAATAAATGTATAATTGTGTGTATATATATATATATATATATACTATGTGTATATAATATATATAAACACCTACCTACCATACATAACACCTATGGAAAATAAATACCTATGTACTTTTATATTTTTATTATCTTGGAAGCAATTCAAAAATATGCCTTTTGAATTGACTAAGGCTATCATGGAAAATGTCTATGTGACTATCTTTATGTAAGGTGTTATAAAGACGACATAAGCGAGGTACTATGTTATTAAAGGCTATGTTGTTATGTGATATAGGGGATCTAAATAGATCAGGCTCTTAAATTATGCGACGTCGTATTAATGTTTGAAAATTGTTTGCTTAAGCAACTGACACTTATTATTTCTAAATAGAGCTTTGTCAGCTGTGTTTTAATTGAGGAGGGGGAGATTAATATTTATTATTTAGTAACTGACGTTTTTTAATTGAAAATAAAATAAAAGTTTTAAGGTCATATACAATTATTTTGGGCCCTAACTCAACTAGGCCGAATGTGCCTGTGCTAGAGCCTGGGAAGATGGTGGTAATGAAGCATTAAAAATGGTATCAACATTTGCGGATTCGAACCCGCGACCTTTGGGCTAAGAGTCCAACGACTTAACCACTAGACTACCACGATCTTAATTTAACAATTGGTTTTGTTTTTCATATGTTTCATTTTCTTTGAATTTCTATGTCTTGCGTTTCATTCAAAGTCGAACGCTCATTGATGTTTACACATCTTAACCGTGAGTGCCGGGCACCCCCACTTTTTTTTTTTGTATAAACACATTGGTTCGCGTTTCCTACCAAACATGTGACTTTAGTAAATCCATAAAAATGTCTCGTTTTCGGTATGACATTCCTGTATAAAGAGAAATACAATTAAAAGTAGCGGGTGGCTTAAAAAAACTTAAAGCTAACAGCGACACCATATCCATTTTTTTTATTTGTTAATATTTTTAGTTTTTTTTTTTGCCATGGACTGCTTTTTTGTTTTTTTTTTAACATTTTAGTTTAGAACTTATACTTTTTATTACCCCCCCCCCCCCACCCCTGGACAAGTACACGAAAGACAAAACTGTTCAAAACAAACTCTACTCTACGGGAATGCTATGTTTTTATAAACAGTCGTAATGAATCCAACGAGCAGTTTTTTTTTCATTTATATCTTGATTATTTTAATTAAAAGAACTTCCATTAATGAGATTAAAGTCTAATTGAAACCACTTTTCATTTAAGGAGTGTTTTAATTTAAAGACTCCGGCATGTATCTCAACTAATATTTAAAATTCCCTATTATTTTAGCTTGCAAATTTTCTGAAAAATATCTAATAAAACCCTTTTAGATTCACTTAAACGTTGATGCAAGCCTCTTCAAAAATACTTTTGCCGTTCTATTTAAAAGTTTACAAGCAAAGTTTTACCATTTCGCTCTAAGTTATATGAAATGTTCCTCAAAACTTTTACAACGTGAAATATTTCACTCGCTAATATCAAAACTTCCAGTTTTGTTCCGCCAGTGTTGATTTCCGGTTTAGGAGAGTGGAAAAATCTGCCGAATTCGTAAAAGGGAAACATTTATAAATTGTGTAGCAAACATACTTGAAATTTGAATAAATTTTAATAATCTTAGACTACGGGGAACATATTAGATGGTTTAAATTGAGCTTCGATAATATGTTAATTATTAAGTTAAGCAGTAATACAACTATTTATACCAAACAGTAATAACTGTTTTAATTTAATTAAGAAAATAAATATAATTCAATATTTTACAGCACACACAGGATGTCCGAAAACCATTCCCGAAGTCATAAGAGTATGGTTATATTCCCTATTATGCGTAAAAATTAAAAACTTATAGAAAAGAAGGTGAAATAAATTAATCACCAAATTTACTAGTTTTATTAAAGTGGGAGCGGCGATCAGCTGGACACACCATGACAATTTTGATGTCACCTTAATAAATCATGTTTGAAATCGCAGTATCACTAGATCTTTTATCAGGCATTTACACGGAACCTCCTGTATAAAAATTAGTACTATAAAGCATTTTTTTTCTGTAAATAATTTCCCTTTTAAAACGTATTTATCCATCGACTCGATTAAAATATGTAATCTGTTTAGAACTTTATCATTAGAATGACAAAATCGAATGTATATTTTCTATTGAAAGTGTAATGAATGATTTAGAGATCTCGAAATGCCGGTAATCCTCAGACCGTAAATTTAGAAATTCTTATTATATTCGATAGCATGCTTCTAGTAGGGTTGAGAAGTATAAGAATTTTATACGACTCGATACAGCCAAAAAATTAGTAGCGATTATAAATTGGCAAAACTTTATGTGATATTATAGCAAGGTTAAATTTAAGGTTAGGCAACTTTAAATAGATTATCAACAATAAGGTTTCAGATTGTAAACATTGGTTCTTTCGTGTTTTAAAACCACATAAATTCTAGGTCATTCCTTACACCCCCTTAAACAAATTTTCCTCAACAACCCCCCGAAATTTTAACTGATATATGTAAACAAAGTCCTCAACTTTATTATTATATTACATTATAATTATAAAGGTCCATAGAAAGATAGATAATATATAAAGCCGAATTGGAGAGGAAGATAGCCTGTTGCCTTGACGTCATTCTGAAGACGCAGGCCGTAGTACTGAAGGACAGATTTCAAAGATATCCTACTATATGATTCTGAAACCGTCAGTTACATTTCCTCGGCCGATTAAATACCTTGGTGGCACTCTAGATCCAATCCGTGCCCTTCGTCCAGCACTCAAGGAATGTTTCAGAGAAGGGTAAAACTCTCCTTATGAGTCTTAGTACTAAGTAGAACCAGTTGGGGAATTCGATATCCTGCAATGAAATTAACTTATCAGTCCGCCTTCGTGGCCCAGATTACCTATATACTAGTAGGATGAACGTTTTCTCATGTACATCCTTTTCTGGGGTTATTCTACACACAAAACTAAACAAGTTATGTTCTAAAGTTTTTTCTTAATTTTGACATATTTTTTCCATACAAAATAAATAACTACTATCCCAGGAAACGTTTGGTTCGCTCGCCGCGAGCTAACTAAACGCCGCGCGAAGGTCAAGATCGCGCACCGGCCGCCCTAGTCAGAAGGAGGTAACTATTTATTTATTTATTTCAGGAAACAACAGTTTACATAGTAATTACAATAAACAAAAAAACAATTAAAACGCAAAGCCAATAATAGTTTCCTCCAAACTTAAAAAAATAGAAAACCCATTCGGGAGCGAGGCCGGGACCAGGAAGTAGGAGAGTTTGGGGGTTGGGGGTTTAAATGCTTTTAAATGCTAATAGGGTTTTGTTTTCTACTGTTTTTTATTTTCTTTTTTTGACATATTGAAAAACTTTTATACAAAAGATGATCACAATGAATGATCCCAAAAAAGGATGTGCACGAGAAAAAGTTTATTCTGTACTTGGTTGGCCTGGGTCGATAAGAGACGACTGCAAAGATCTGCAAAGGCGCTCGGGCTGGCTTTACTCCAAGACCAAAATCTGCCCTTGATTGCAGTGCCGTGCGCTTATCGCACCATACCCACAACGGCCTCATTTCAACTGACCTGGCAGTTTTCGAGTCTATGGCTAGGATCAGTTTGCGGAAGCCTCATTCAATGTCACTTTTCGCATGCGAATGTTGTGCCTGCATCTTGACTATCACATCACGCAGCTTTTGGGTTTCAGTTAAAAGCTTGCTGTGAGGGTTGCTAGAGTACTAAGCATAATGTGTGAACTTGCACTGTCATGGGAACGGTTAGACACATAATGCTTGATGAAATTAATGGCGACATCAGACCTGATGCAGAGTAAAAAGAGCTTACCTACCCTTAAATGTTTCGTTGTCTTTAGTAAAAAAAAAGGGATTCTCAGAGGACCTTAAATTTCCGTGCGCAGCCCTGAAGAGCTCGGGTAAATGCAATTGAAGACGTGCGCTTTTCGCTTGAAGTCGCCCGTTAGTGGTGTTTTGTTCTTCATTTCTGCGGGTGTTGTGCTCCAGCGAAGGTGCATTTTTAGACTTTTAATTTTTTTTTTACTTTTTTGGCCTAATATAGAGTATATACTCAATACGTTAACGTCCGACAGTTAGTACGAAATGTATGTTTTGATAACCAGCGCAACATATTTTCAATAGCTAATATATTTTTTTATTTATTTATTTTATCGTCATTTACATGCACTCTTATATATAACAGTAAAATAGTGTTTACACAATAAATACATTATTGTAATCTGTAATCACTTGCAATGGATTAGTTTTGTGCATCACCTTAATAGCAAAGAGACGCCAATCATTTATAGATCTAGTTTAGGATTTTGACGCAAGCTACGGGACTTCTTAATAAACCTATAAATATATAATATTAATATTATAATATAAATAATGTAATAAGCCTATAGATAAATATATAAAAGATATGCATAAATACTACATATTATATACCCATGTTTTATTATTTAATTACAATAGAAACACTATTTCTTACATGAACGCCTCTAACATCATTTACGTCTGTTTAAATAGCAATTCACAATTTTTAACTGTCTTTTCCAGTAAGCATTTAGCTATATTTTTAGGATGATTTAATAATTCTTGAATATTAAATTATAAAATTTTGGTGCTAAAAAGCTAAAATATTTTTGACCATTGTTCCTTTAAAAATTGATTAAGGACGGTTTTGCCTTTGTTATGGCAATAATAGAGATTTTAATCTATAAAACTGCCCGCAGCAGCGGTCAGTCAAATAATATCTATGCATCAAAGTAAAATTTAAATTTAACATCTAAAATTTTTTATATTTATCAAACTCGTTCTTAATCAGTCATTGTGTTAAATAACATACTTGTTTTTTAGCCGACATATTTTTCTTCAATGCTTATCTCTTCTTAGTTGAAGCATTTGAAGTGTCGAGATTCTCAATCACAAAACTTAGGTAGAAAGTAACTACCCACCTTATAAGAATAATTAAAGCCGAGGTTAGTGGAGAAAGAAGGAACGAGATCAAAGAGAGAACTTTATCTTGGAGGTCGATGGATGGGTTGATGTTTGCTATTTGATTTGCTAAAGATTAGGATTAACAATGGCTAATATTTTCGACCAACACTACTGAAACCGGATATCCTAATCGGCTGCGATAGTTACAAAGGAATCGCTAAGAGGATTTAACAGTAATTTTAATCATTGGGATTCACGGTTCATGACCTAGTCGACATAAAGTCAAGAGTAGAATCAACTTTGAACCTACTACACAAAAAAGGGTCTAGGAAGATTCGAAGACCCGTTAGACTATTGCTGTCATGATTGTTAAACAATTAGGAACAGAAACATAAACATTTCTCTGAATAAATACCTCTAATTTTCAAATTGTAATCCAATCGCATTTAATCTATAAAGTATAAACAGACCCTGCCCCCAAAAACTAAAGTGAATCTCTCCAAATATTTGTTCTAAGTCTACTCCTAATGGGGCACTACAACAGTAGAATAGGCGATAGCCATGTAGAAACATAACACCCCTATTTGGAATGTATATCGATCCCTCAACTGATATGATATACCTAACATTTTGAAGTAAAACTTATTTATGCGCATATTTTTTCCTATGCAGTGAATTAATCTAATGCGACACGCTCATTCAGAAGAACGCTCGGAGGTGCTAATTCAGCTAAAGTCGGGCTCAACTGTCACGTTGATCTTCTTATTATACTGTGTGTCCTATTATACCTGGTCGTCGCGAGCGAACAATCAGTTGGCGAACAAACGTTTAATATTATCAAGTAAAGTTGCCATTTTTTTTTCTGTTTTTGAAACCATGATGAATTTCGATAGGTCGTCTTTAAAACCATATTTGAAGTCGCAGGGCCAATAAACTATTTTTTATCGGGAATAGTCTCAGTACAACCTATATAAATAGACGTAAAGAAACATTTTGAAGGTAAACGATGATTTTTTTTATTAAATAAAATAACCAAAAGCCATTTAAGAAGCTGTCATAGAAGGCGGATACCACTACGAAGCCAAGCGAATTGTTATAAGAGAAAGAAACCGCTACTATTGTTACAAGCAAAGCTAAGAAAAACAATAAATCTGACAGCCGCGGTCGATAACGCGAAATAGTTTTCCCATGTAGGAATTTTTCCATTGGCGACGTAACATTTTAATGACCGTCGCCGTGTCCGGCCATCTGTCACCTTGTGTTCGCCATCTCCCTCTATGCCGGGCCCCACTCTTCTCTTCTGACTAATGGCTTCCGGTCAGTCCTGGCTCCCGATTTATTGGTGGCAATGCGTCATTTTTATGTCGTTTAAAAATTATTTCACCAGGACCCGTCCGTCGCCTTTGTTATCACAGGACTTTGTTTCAAATAATAATATACTGTCGCACAGCGGTATATAAGTGACCTTCTATTGTTGGGCAGGCCTAAGCAAGCTTTTGTTCTGTGGTGGCGAAATCGTGTTAGTAAAATTGTGAACAAATGGACGTATTTGCGCTTAAATACGTTTGAAGAAGTAAATAACCACAATTTCTATTTTCCTTTATTGCCAGTCAAATTAATTTAGTTTTTCTCTTCTATTTAAACAATTCATAATGTTAATAAATAACTGCTTAGACTGAATTAATTAAGACCTACGCCAAAATTAATATTAGCACGGCCATTAACTGTAAAGTACTTGCTTTGATATTAAAATAAGATCTTGGATCTTGTAAAACAGTATTTATGTAATAAATTAAATGCGTTTTTATATTGAATGATTTTTTTTATTGCACACATTTAACAAATGCACAACACAAACACAGTACCGGATATTATATAACTACAACTCACGATCATTCGCACACCTTCGACCCCATACTTTTTTTTTTTAATAGATTTAATCAACTCAACGGTAGACCTGATAATAAATTAATAATCATTTTTGATGAAAGTAACGTATGGAAATTTTTCAATTTCATTTAATTAAAACGTATTCGACGCAAAGTTTTTTTAATGTGAAAATTGGTTGCACATAAACGCTTTTGAATCATGTAATATTTATTTTAGAAATTACTTGTAAAAATGAGTTATATATATAGACATTTTAAATGCAAAAATGAATTGGATTTGAGTCATGCACCGTGGTTGCAATGGCGCGGCACTCAATTGCGAGCTTATCCCAAGTGCCTGAGATTCGTGAAAGCGGTGCGCGTGATTCAAATTAGTGAAATTGAGATATTGCTTACAAGCTATAGGTATGTATAATGTGGCGGAACTTAGCTCAGCGGGATCGTTAAGGTGTTTGACTATTTTTCCAGAGGTCGCGGGTTCGAATCCGCATCCAGTCATACCATTTTTAACTATTCATTGCCACCATATCCCACACACTCGCCGTTTATTTTCTCTTACAACGAAAATATTATTCCAAATATTTCAAAAAATATACTTTTAAACCACAAAAAGTGAAATAAGTATTATTTTCAACCATTTATCTCTCTATTGTGTGCATAGTAATTTATACCGTGACTTGTACTTTTATATTGAAATAAAATATAATTCAATTAATGTAATAAATATTGAGTAATAGATTTAACAACTTCAAACCGATTATAATAAAACCGTATTTAAAATAAATCTGAATCCACAAAATCTAAGAAATAACACTTTAAACTTTTTATTTATAGTGTTCAAGTAACAACAAAAAACTCGATTCACCAAAACATTAACGTGTGCAACAGAAACACAGCTTAAATGTACTCGTAACTTTAGTATAAACAATATAATAAGTTTTTAAGTATTATTTAATATTTAGTAGTAGAGAGAATTTTTATTTTTACACTAGAGGTAACTTGGTAATATAAAAATAGTAGCTTTTTAAAAATGTGCTTTTTACCGAATAAAAATACATAGTTTTTCTCTAATTACAAATTTACGCATCCGCAAGTAATTTTACATTTTATTTTCAGTCAAGTCCATTTTATTTCAGCCTGCGAGGCAGCCGACGGTGTTTCACCATTTCGTCTTGGGCCAGCAGCCATGCAAGAGAGTTGAAAATGGGCATAAAGTTACAAAACATTTTCTATTTTCAGAGTTCCTAATTATGAAAAAATCGTTAAAAGCCATAATAGAGGCACGGCAATCGCTAAAGGTGCCATACTCCTCAATCATGAGTTATAAATGGGTAGTGAAGTTACTCAAGTGCCCAAAGCATGGGTCGTCTGTGATCAAAGGCTACACGTCTTCAAGCACGGGTGACAGACGGAACGCAGAGCGACCCACCCTGAACATTATTCAAGCTAATATATAATTCAGAAGCTTCATCAAATGCTGCTTATAGGTTTCAGTATATTAAGTTATAAATATCAATTCCGCAACCTTCTTATGGCCGCCCTTAGAACAGTTTTTTTTTTAACCTAGTTAGAGTGGTCAAATAACTTCAAAAGCAACAATAAATGACATATTTAATTTGTCTATTTAATAATATTTTTTTCTCATGTTATTATGTGATATCGATGTTATTAATACGCGAAGAGTAACCTTCGGATTCCGTTTTAAGCATATTGCCACACGAAAGGAGTGTATGATTTGGCATAGTAGTTTATATAGAGAAGTGCGGAAAGCTAAAATTGCCTATAATATGTGATATAAATACATTAAATTTAATAAAATAAAATGTTCATACTAACTGACAGATTGATAGAATGAGTTTCGAGCTGCGAATTTTGTGAAAAATGTTCCTTTTTCAATAATCTGCCAATGTCAATAAAGTAATGTCATGGCAAAAATTATTAGGTTAAAAAAAGTGAGTACATTTTGTTATATAAACTAAACCCTGTCTAATCTTAGTTTTAATTCGCACCCATGTTCCGTTATGCTTCCAGATAGAATTAACGTGAGACACAAAGAAGGAGAAATATATATTCGCGTGAAAGTCGAAATGATAATAGAACAAATGTTGTAACTATTAGGATTATTGTTGTAACTTCTTAAAGTTCCGTTATTAATTAATTAACTATTTAAAAAAAGTATTTTGTCAACCATGCGTGCGTAAAGGTATAAACATTTTTTTCTATATTAAAGCTGTGCCACATTTTTTTTGCAAAATTACCATTATGTACCCTGTTTATGTTCACTATCACGACTAAGAAATTGTATAAAAAAATCCCAACATAATTCATCCCCAAATTTCTTGTTTTTTCGTTAATATCTCGTAGTAACACGATCGCACCGGCGCGCGTATGACAACAACCATTTAATATTGCCAGGTAAAGTATACACTTTTTTTACTGGAAATTTTGATCTTTACAAATCATGTTTGAAATCGTAGCGTCTATTAGCTGATTTTTTTAGCGGAAATGGTCCCTAAACACCTATAATAATTATATATAATTATTGTATTTTATGTATCCTAAGTGGGCGCCGCTCGCGGGCAAAGATGTATTGTATCGTATTGTATTGCTTTGTGATGTATTGTAATAAATGTCATATTAGTTTGCATCGATGTCTCAAATAAGTTTCTAAAGGTTCGAAAATCTCGACTCGAATAAGTAGCAGAAAATTGAAATCGTCTGTGAGCGCTACTGCATTCATTTGAGAGATGACATGAGGAAAGGCTGATAGGCTGAAAGAAACCTTATTGGATTATAAGGTGTGAAATCAAAAACACGTTTTAAATTCTTTTCAATATTTTATTATAGGTACTGTGTGTGTATGTATCCTTTGCATAAATAAGTTTCACTCCTATAGTTTTACTTCTGCAGTGTAAAATATACGGCTGTTAATTAGTGTATCCGCTATTTTTGTGTATTTCAAACATTACCAATGTTAAAATTTTAAATCATATCTTATCGAATAATATCGCCTGAAAATATAAATGACAGTTTTTGACAATGTGGTTTTTTAATTTATTTATTTTATAATAAAGCGTTAGATATACGCCATAGCAAAAACATCATTAAGATACTTAAGAGGTCCTGTGCTTGAAAGCGTAGGATGTCGGTGATCATTTTGCGATACGGCCTTATATCCAATGCACATCAAAAATAAATAATATTTGTGTATTATTTATTACGGTTATCAAAAATATTGAAATTTATCAATTCAGGCTATTTGCCGTTAATAAAATGCTATCAAATTGCAAAAAATGTAACTAACAAATACATATGAAAGATTACATGTTCAGAATGTATCGGTATCTTCTACTTTTCTTGCGCGCATATGACAAAACAAAACTATCGAAAATTAAATAAACATTTAAGAATTAACTTGGAAACGTATGGAAAACAAAAATCATTCTAGAGCACCGAAATTAAGGAAAAAGACAAATTAACGTAACACGCCTATTATGAAAATGTTTGCGAAAAAATTCGTAGATTATAAGAAGATTTACTTAAAAAATTAAGATAGTATTAAGTGAGGCTTGCGAATCAAGAGATTTTTGAATTGCAAACAAATTATAAACAAACTGGCGGAAGTAAATAAACTCAAACTATTGCAAGATTATGTAATGACCTAGTAAAGACTATAAAAACCGCAGAAAACAAAACAAATAAAATTATTGAAAACAAACTTAAGGGTAATAACATAAATAAATATTGTTTCTGTGTATTTTTATTATATTTGGTGGTCGTTTTTTCAATAACGGAAAATTGCGTATATATGCATTTATATAATACGGATTTAATAAAATAATTTACATTAAATAAAAGCACGGCGAGGGCTTCGAAAGTTTTAAAGCCGTGAACGATTCCGTCTCGTGTGACATAATCCCGGTCTCCGCGCTCCAAAATTCCTCGCTGGCCTGTAACGACCTCAGCGACAAACTTTTCGCTGATTATATATTTAGTCTGTCCGCTTCTCAAGACTCTTGAGACTTTCGGCAATCATTTGAATAATAAATTCAATGAAGTGGGTGTCATAAAAGAACATAGGTATGGTGTATTTTAACAGGACAGATTATAAATGTTATACATTTTTATGTAACATTGTTTATTAGCAAAGGATAATATGTTGAAAACTAAATAATTATAAAATAGAGTTTATGTATTTTCATACTACCTATGGAATAAAAACATATTTACGCACAAGGTTTTTATTACTCTTAGGTATTTAGGCTTTTTTATTTATTTCTTGTTTTTTTTTTACATAATTGAAATTTTACATGAAATAGTAAATGTTGATTTATGTATCCTCAAACTTATCCTTAAACAATGCCTTTTACTAGATTTAGTAGTGTGTTTATAGATGGATTTTAATAAAAACATTATACCGAAATTCATTAAATGAATTTAAATAGGAAAAACGACTATAAAAGAATATTTAACAAAAAAACACGAAATATAATAATTTAAATTTTGATTTTATAAAAACGTTAACATATTATAGAACTAAACCAAGAATTTTGTCCGTGGTTTTGTGTATAAGATTCTACATAAGACAGCGTTACGAAAGTTTTGCTGAGTTATCGAAAAAAGATCGAGAGATGTGAAAATAAAATGAAAAAGCAACGCAGTGATATAAAGTTACAAAATGTCCCCCTGTACAAAAACCCTGTGAAAAAATATTTGTAGTTAAATCATTATTACAGTTTATTTTGTTTGAATTACATTCCCCGCTCCTCTACACGATCAAGTGCAAAATAAATAAAAAATACACCTCTATAAAATAACCTAATCTAATCTCTTGTGTTCACCCTCTATAATGCGCTATAAAATAATGTTAATTATCAAAGACATAAACTAAACCTTGTATTGTAATTCTTGGACCGCTAGAAATAGTTTTACATGGAATAGTTATTTTTTTAAGGAACTATTTTGTTGTTTTATAAATTAAGAAATAATTACAATATAAAATATTAGGGTAAAAGTCATAGTTTAATCTTGTATTGTGATTCTTGGGCAGCGATAGAAATAATTTTAAATGGAATGGATATTTTTTTAAAGAACTATTTTATTTATTTATAGATTTAGTTACACCTTGCCGATTCGATTAATGGGATTGATTGTTTTGGTGCCACAAATAAAAAAACCGCTTGGCTTTACTCCAATCTCACGCCTGACCAAATACGATAGTGTTCGTAGATGGAAAAAAATCGATAAAATTGCCCTAATCTTATAAAGCTAAAATCCTCGTGTATCTCTAGATTCTTTGATAACTCTTTCGTTGTTCTTTTAGCAAACGAAGCCCTCTTTACGAGTATATGGGTCCAGTGCGAAATATAAAAGTGTTTTTTCAAATCAAAACGGCAACACCGAAACATCGCCAGTTTAAAAGGTCGATAAATCGAAATTTAGCAAACAAAAGGTCGATAAAATAACGACCTTCCAAATATTAAAACAAAAGAGTAGAAAGACTGAATGATTTTTAACTCCCGTCGCAGCAGAGTGTTATTAGTTTAATGTATCTGTGGCATCATAGTTCCTTAACGGATGAACCGATTTTAATATATATTATTTTGTTGTTTAAAAGGTGACGATCTAGTGTTCTTAGCTATGATCCAAGAAAATCTTTTTAGCCGTTTGTGTGCCCAGGTGTTTTTATAACTTTCTAAAATTGTTCTTTTATACAGTGTGTATTTATATTCACTGATGTCCTTTAAGGGGTTTGATCTAAATCGATAACTAAACCGGTCTCACGAAAATATCAATCGGAAAAAAATCATAATAAAATAATTTTATATTATTAAAAAACTATGTTTTCCTCGAATTATTTCGCCAGCTGCAAGGGTGTGAGGTCACTGCCTGATCTCGCGCCATGGGTTCAACCGCGTTCTCAAACATTAAAACGATTTCTTTTAAATTTCGAATTCGTTTTTCTCGTAATTGGGAAACATTTTGCCAATATTTTTTGCTGATTATTGTTTGATTGTTAATATAGATAATATAAATATGTCCTGTATATAGAGGGTGTGTTGGGTGTGGGGGAGTAAGAGTGAGAGAGAGATATTGTGTGTAGGGAATAGGTAATGGTATGCATGGTGAAGTTTAATTGTATTCCTATGTAGATAATAGTGGTAACGTAGGCACGCCTACATGTATCCCTTATCTAGAGGCAGCGTTCGGAAGAAACGTATTCGCTAACCTGTTTTTCGACGACTTACATTGCAAAATTCCTAGAAAATCCCTTTTATTTTAACAGGATAAAATATAGCCTATATCCACCCCGAAGGTCCATTCTAAATATTGATGAAAGAATGTTTGAAATCGGATAAGTAGTAGATTACCTCCAAAAAAGTAAACTTTACCTCTTTATTACTATAGATATTGATAAACTTATGCAATCGTCAATTGCGTGTTGTCGTTCAATCGACTGTAATAAAAAAAATGAATACAATTAAGTCATTAATGTTGATTAATTCTGACTCATGTATGAGTTTATATTAAATGTAACTGACCAGCAATAAATGAAACGGTCTAATAGCCGCGCTGTCATATGTTTAGAATTTTAATATGATAGCACTGTCAGTTTCATACTAAGAATTTGCTGACTTTAATGTTAAATATCTTTCGATGTGATCTAAACGGCTATGGTTGTTTTTCTAGCTAGAGCATTAATTTACTCTCAAAAATGTAACTCTTTCGCATTTGCACTTTTCGAGTTGAAAATTGCAACGGCCATGAATGTATAAAAGCTAAACTGTTACACACATACAAGTCCGTACATAGGCAGACCATTTGTAAACCTTAGTCAATATATTAAAAGTAAAACAGAAAAACTTTTATTCGAATAAATCGTACTAAAACTAAACCACACATGTTTGTACTCGTTTCCCGCAAATCTGTTTCGACTTTCAGTATTTCACGGCGCACTGGCGCCCGAGGCAACAAATGGAAAACGGCTAATAATTGAATATGGAAATACATGCTTAACATAGGAGTATGGTATGTATTTGTACCGCGGAGGGCCGCCGTTTCGCCCGCCCTAATTTATTGGCTTTTGTTTACGACTGGATAGTGTAGCGGGGCCGTAAATTTAAGTTTCGCGTCTGTTCTGCGTGTTAAGTTGCAGATGCTTATAAGCCGTTATTTGCTACTTGTCGCCTGTCGCCTGTCGCCTGTCACTAACGGCTAGTCGACTTTTCTATGTTACGACTATTCAGAAAAAAACTAAAATTAAACTACTAGGACCATCTCCAATGACTGTTTATCATTATGGTATTTAATATAAAGAAATAAATTAAGACACAAGTGCTTGAAAAACAAATATAAAAATCAAACATAGCAAATATGAAAAGAATAGATCATGGTCATAACACAAGAGCACATAGTGGTCACTTATTAGAGATACCAAAAATGTCTACCAGTTTTGGACAACGGTCCTTAAAATTCTTAGGTCCCAAACTCCACAATATTCTTCCGGATTATATAAAGGAAATAGATAACCTAAAGATATTTTCGAAAAAATTAACGTATGGAAAGGAAGACAAAAAGCTGCCGACTTGTTAAAACATTTTATATTAACTTTTTATTGGCCATCATTATTATTATATTTCATAGGTAATATCCTAACTATAAATCACAGCGTATTTAAAGAGATGCATAAATTATATATAGAAATGCGTATATATAATAAAAATAATATTATTGTCTAAATTTACTCAAATGTGTAATCTTTTGTTTGCATGGGCTCTATTAGTATAATCATTTGTATTTTATTTTTTTTTTAATCTAACTATAAATATAGACATATTTGTCTGGACATAAACATTCTATGCGACAACATTGTATTTATATATTTTAATTTGCCTTTCTTACAAACAGACACACTTTTTATATCTCTCTATAGGTGCATTGACGGTTTGACATTCTTAGTTGTAGCACAATATAATACTGCCTTCCTTAGTACAGGAGGCAGGGCACAAAATATAGCAGTGCTAATCGCTCCCTGTGCTCTTATAATATACATTTGTAACTGTGATTTGTGCTGCTACATTTCGATTTTTTTGTCAAATTAAATATGTCACAATAAATAAATAAATAAATAAAAGCTCTGTATCACTTCACGGATGGTGCATTTTATATTAGATCTGTTCCGAGATTGAAATCGGGTGGGGCGCTTATTACAAGCTAGAGACAGTGCGAGTGCGTGGCGTCTGGACGCCCGTGGGGCTATGACACTATGCTTGGGGGGCGATATGAGAAGCTAAGGAGTTAAACGCCACCCGTAGGGATAAGCTGTGAATCTTACAATGCTATAAATCATTTAGACATTCGAGTTAGTGCTTTAATAAAAAATATCTCTGTAATCTACATATAGTCCTTTTAGCCTCTATACATTCATGTAAATAAGTTACTATCCCCGTTCTTCGATCGTCTATATGTCCGCCAACTCGAAAAAAACCAAATGTAATATAGTTGAATTTTTGTGTGTAGATTGATGCTCTTGAAAAACAACCATAGCCGTTTACAATTACATCGGAGGCTGTTCGAATAACATAGATAAATCAAATTCGACAAATTGTTAGTACTGATTAATGAAACGTTTACAGTTCGATATAGCGCGCGTATTTAAAAACTAACACGGCTCAGTACGGCTGTTGGATATTATATTTATTACTGGCTAGTTAAAATTAATATAAACTCATCTAAGGCCGGCACACACGCTGTTATTTTTAGTCGCCACTGGTAGCCGCCACGAGTGCCGCCGACGCGTGTCTTGATACGGCTCGCTCGGCGAGTGGCCGCCGACGCGCGTCTTGATACGGCTCGCTCGGCGAGTGGCCGCCGACGCGCGTCTTGATACGGCTCGCTCGGCGAGTGGCCGCCACGAGTGTCTTGATACGGCTCGCTCGGCGAGTGGCCGCCGACGCGCGTCTTGATACGGCTCGCTCGGCGAGTGGCCGCCACGAGTGTCTTGATACGGCTCGCTCGGCGAGTGACCGCCGACGGGTATGCGCGGCGGCCATAGTAATTGTATTGAAATGGAAGCCCGCAGCTCGCATTTTGAATGATCAGAAATTATTTATAAAAATAAATTCTGAAGGTTTAATGCAAATCATTATACGGTGAAATTTTTTAAGACGCAGTTGAATTACTTACTGAGATTTATATGTTTTAATTTAATAAACATGACGTAACAACGTTATGTTAGGTATACACCTCACCTCACCCTCACCCTCGCCTCACCTTGTAAATTTCAATGTTTGTGGTTTTGCGCGTTTAATTGAAGCATTATATGCCCATCGCGGTTTCGCACGGTGATAATTTTTTACCTCTTTTTTTTATGAATAACTTTAACTATCATTTCATCTTCATTTATTAATAAAATTCTCTAATTGGAAACAGTAGGATTTTCGGTATTATTTTATACCTATACCTAAACCTGTCTCAAGCGAATATCTCTAGAATAGTAATACCTTTATTGAAATTCATTTAAAATTTACGATAACATAGGGTTTAAACAATGTAAAAAGACTTGGTTTTTATACTCGCGCATGTAGGTACAATCTAATAGTAAAAAATAAATAAACAACTCAGGGTATCTAACTAACATTGCTAGTAAATTATCAGGTTATTTAAACCCGTAGATGATGTTCTTGTTAATGAAATTTGTATGTAAAGAAGTCGGTCTCGGATAAATTGAAAATTACTCGTTTTATGAAATGGATTGCAACTGCTGTCACACAATCGGTAGAATTCCAGCGGTCGCCGGTCGGTGCCATTAATCATAAATCCGGAATGGCATACGGGAGGGGGCGAAAGCGAATGCAAAATGTAAGAAAAATACTTGGGCACTGCGGGAGTGATATTTCAGCCCGACTTGGTCTTTGGCGGGAGGGGGAGGGGGGAGGCGGAGGGGAGGTCCCTCTGGAGATGCTGTCTGCGAATGAAAAAAGCGCCGGAATTGACGTCTTATCCGATCCAACGCCTGCCATTATGCTTATTCATTGTAATTATTGTAATTACTGATATTTCGTTTTGTATAATGGGATGGAAACATTGCTAAATTAAAGTAACAAAAATCACAACTTTTTGAATAACACCGCGCACCAGTATAAATGTGATGAAATATCGATGAACGGGGAATTAAAAAAGAAAACAAATTCAGAACAATTGAATGCAAGGCAAATCGAACGAAGACCTACCAATTTCCATTGACGTTGCGTCAGCGTAACAGACCAGGATATAATGGACGGTCTTACTTGGGTAAGATGTTTGATGAAAAGAATAAAAGCCTTTATTGTTAACTATTTTCAATGATTAAATAGTATTTCAGCATTATTTTTCAAATTATTAAACAGTGTCTTGGTAAAAAAAAAATAAGTCCAAAAAACAGCTCCGAAACAAGATAATCGATGCTTTAAATATCGTAAGGAGGAACTCAGGAGTAATAGGAAGAAGGTTCACATATTGGTCATCTATTCATTTTTATTTAAGTGTTCAAACTTAGGTGCATGAAATTAGACATAATATTTTTTTTATTTTAAATATATTTTGGCTTATATAAATAAAAATTAAATGCTGCCTGTTGGTAAGCGCATCATTCTAAAATGGCCGGACCTATTTGGCTATTTTTTTAAAATGTTCGAAATAGTTTGAATAAGGTTTTTAGGGAAAATAAAAGTTGTCTAGCATAATTTAAAAGACAAAAGTAAGTATTTATTCATCAGTCAGTCTGGAACGCTTTTGACAGCGATTCGAAAACAATTTCATAAACGTCAACATCGATTCTCTCTGGCTACACTGTAAAATACATTCTTTTATTGGAGTGCTGCAGGCACGATTCGTCACCCGCCGAAGGCGCCTACAGAGCCGTCTGCAGAGCCTAGCTGGCAACGAGGGGCTAAGCCCGTGAACACCCACAGCCAGCAGCATAGCAGGCAGCAGGTGTTTGGACAGCCAGTGAATAAATAAAAATATTAGCAGTTTTTGAGAAACTATCTTACATTCTTTCTTTAGTTACATGTTTTTATATATTATTTTGTGTGATTCTATATTGTAATTTTTTAAGTGACATAAATACTGAATTATTTGTATAAAACTGAAATTCTGATCGTTATAGGTTTTACATTCTATATTAATATTATGAGGTATAATAATATCAAACGACTCCCATAAACACTCACTCTTAAATAAACTTAAATGTTTTACTTTTTCTAAGTTCACATAAACCCTAATTAATAAAGAGAAAGCGATAAAAATTCATTTTGCAGAAAAGCCCAAATAATAATAGGCACTCTCTTTCTTACCGTATTTATAAAAGAGGGTATAATACGGAATCGTATCGCGTTACTGAGTTAAGACGCCGCTGCTGCAAAATGTACCAAAAGTAAATTCCCGGCGGATTTTATTTATTTTCTAGTCGGCTTTCGTTGGGGTAACAATTAGATTTGAATGGAGGGCGAAGAGGCGAGCCGCTGCGGGGACGCCTTGGCCTCGGTCTGCCGCGGAAAAAATGCGATCAAATTAAGGCCTGCAGTGACAGTAATAAAAGGCATAGCCTTAACTAACGCAGCGTGGAAAACACAGCGTCCTAATGCTTCTTAGACAGTGTTTGCAATATTTATTTATTTTTCATTTTTTTTATTTATGCATACATATACAAAACAGAACAGAAAACCAAAGAAAATAAAATGCCCGTACTAAGGTAGACTTTATTTATGGTCATAATTACGTTTATAGTTTCCTGCGCTGCATTGAAACTAAATTGCTATTTTGAGATTAAATTCAAATTGCAATATTTTATGCTATACTTATATTTAAAAATATAATTATAATAATCAAGGATGTCCCGGCCAATCCGCTCTCAGTGGACCCGAAAACAATTCTCCGTCCAGTCGGGACACTGTGGTTTGAGATTTCGCCGCCACCCACTCGCTCACTTGGCTGGAGCGAATGAAAGCCTGCTGTTTATACCTACAGCAGGGTCAGCACTCTCGCCTTAATATTTTTCCCCATAGAAGGCTCCGCCAAGAATGCACCAAGTTTACGGCACACCCGGAGCGAAGTTCTGATGTGGACTGTGGATCCGAGCTTTCAGACGTCAAACGCTCAACCAACTTAGCCTGATCAAGTGTTAAATCACAAAAATGTTCTACTAGATTAGTTCATCATTAAGGCGCCCCGGGACGCATTTGTCCTTGAGATTTGAAAGAGTAGGCTTTATTCGAACATTGACGCGTAGAAAAGAGACGGATATACTCGCCGACTGGGAATTCGTTACATTTGGAATCGAAGAAACATGTTTTTTGTATTTAAATAATTATTATCATTTGAAAAAAATGGTTTTTTTTAAGTAATGTCCTAGATTATTATATTGTCTATCTTTAGAAAGAAAAATTAGGTTCGCGTCACTTACACAACTTAAAAGAAAATCGTTGCAAGAAAAAAACAACACTTTCTAATTTATTTATTTTCATTACTATAATAAGGTGTATTTCGTTTTTTTTTTAAGCAAAGTACTAAATTAATATATGTAGAATATTGTGGTATTTTTAGTTTTAGCCATTAGTTGGGAATAACTTCAACAAAATGCACCAAAATACGTTACAAAACACGTTTTAGGGACTGGTGGCGCCTTAAAAAACACAGTTGAATGAAAAATTACACGTTTATTTATCAGTATATAAAAACGGGTCTTAAATTCGTTAGTATACATAATAGATATGATGTTTATTCACAAAAATGAAAATCAGTTATAAGGAAGCACAATGTGAACAATAAACAGTTTTAATTCAGCCGTCTATTTAATTTGCAAAATGTTAATGTTAATGTTAAATGTTGTTTTATTTATAAAAATACAATGTCAATTTGCTTACAATTCACTCACCGAATATCGTTAGCTTTATTTCGCATTACCCACTAGATAAATCTTGTATACTCATTTTATTCTGCCCTGGTGATTTGTGACCGGAGTTAAACTATTTCGATTAAATCTCCCCAAGCGATTATCAATGCTTAGCCACATATGTCGACTCAACCTTGTTATTTTTCTTATACAATGCATACGTAAATATAATTACTAATTATGTCTTTACGTAATGACTATTTGATTTTAAGCTTCCAGCGGAAACGTTAAACCTTTATTCTGATCCTACTTCGTCTCCGACCCTTCCGGCTTAAGATTGCTTTATTGTTGACTTTACAGCGCTAAAAAAAATGGAATATTCTGTACTTTTCGATATTGCCAGGTCGTTATATTTTGCATGGTAAAATAATTAAATACTAAACTCATTTTTTCACGACAAAGGACATAAAGATTACAATTTTTCTTATAAAAAAGTATGACTATAAATATTAACACATAGTTTTATCCAAACATACCGGTGTATATTGTAATATATATATTCTCAGTTCTTTTCCTGCCTAAATTTTAAAAGCCTTCTTCAATTTATGTCGATTTTGAAACCCAGAGTATTGACGTATAGAAACTGGCAGTTTGTTGAAAATTTCTGGGATCTAAAACTAAAAAATTGTTGGGCAAAACTGGTTTTAGTTAGGGGAATAACATGTTTTTGGTTTGCCACATTGCGCATTGAGATCTTATATTCAAGCTCCCGATGAATAAAAGTGTGCTCTTTATACTGCAATATAATGACTTTAGTGTAGATTTGCCTGACAGCACGCACACTAAACTCATCATAGGGCCTATCAGTAAACTACCAGTATGGATTTTTATTAATAACGCGCAAGATGGTTTAATGAGCCTTCCATAAGAGGATTAAGGGAACGTAATTTTGAACCTCCCCAACCAATAATACCATACGATATAGTGCTTTGGACTAACGCAAATAAATAGATTTAATGAGACCCCCCTGGTAACAATAATCCCTAGGAGTTTAAAAGATTAAATATTTTTTAATATTTTATAGTCAATATATCGGCCCCATCGCAGTCCTAGTACAAGTCTTAGATATTTAATTAATTCTACTATTTCTAGAGATGGACCTTTGCAATTGTTATATGTCGAAGAGTTATCGGTCGTAAATTGCTGTCAACAATCGTGTATTTTCAGGGGTAAATTTATCTGTGACTGCACATTGCCAGTTATTTTAAATGTCATACTAAATAGTCTTCTCAGTATTTAATTACCTTATGAAATCCTACTTCAGCAGGTTCGTATACTTCTTAATATTAAAAAAATATTACATTTTCACACACAATCACACACACTCACACACACATATGTTGATGATTAGTAACTTTGCGAAGTTTTGTCACAAATGTGCTGAGAAAAGGATGTAGAAATATGTAAATAACAAACAGAATGTGTAAAATTTCCCCCCTTGCCTCTCGTTATGATGTTTTCAGGCTATACAAAGTAACTTTGCAAAGTCAAACAGACTGAAAGCGAGGTGAAGGAGATATTCAGATATGCACTTATATTGAGGGCAAACTTGTCTTGTCGTCGCCAAATGGAAAAATTATTCATAATATTTGTTTGAAAGCTAAACCTTGAAATCCTACTCTGAAATTTTGAGTAAAAGCCGTGTTACAAATATTGTTATGGCATTGAATTACAGCACTACAGGCCGAAAAAATAGTAAGTGCATAGTATGCATTCTTTTTGAAGGAACAGTTGAATATATTTTTTAAAAATTCAAGGATAAAACTTACTAACAATCCTTAAAATGGCTAAATATAAAAAGGAAAGTGTAAATATATGCACATTCCGGCAAATCGTTAAGATATAGTGAAATAAAAATTTATTATATAAAAAAATAAAAATATATAAAATTGAAAATATATATGAGAAAGTAAAATTGCAGGATGTATTGCTTAAATACCGTATATGGATGTTTCCATACGTTATAATAGGCATTCGCCGTTAGTTTACATGACTTATATAAAAGTCTGACAGTACTGACATTTGGAAAATTGGAATGCTTTTTAATATTTTTACAGATTGAAAATTTTCAAACAAATTATATACCCAGAATGTTCAAAGAAAAAGTGAAAAAGAAAATGTTAAAAGAAGAATATATTAAAAAAAGATGATAGGTTACTCATAAAATCATCTCATTTAACCATAATCCTTCTAATCACATATCCATATGTGATATAGAAGGATTATGATTATATAATAATCACATATCATTATTATTATATTTTTGTTAAACATCCTGATTTTTCATCTAATTAGATTAATATTTGACAATATTTTATCAACCGAAATCCTGTACAGGATATTTTTTGTACAATTAAATTCATTTTGCTACATGTTGATATTCAACGCTTTATAAAAAAAAAAAAAAACTTTTCAATTTTATCAAAAATTGTATCAATCATCTTTTTATACGATTTGCTACTATTAAACCAATTAAAATAATTAAAAGTTTAAATAATTTTCAATAAAATAATTATATAAGTTTAATGTATGTATATGTCATAAATATATGACTTGATTGCTTAGATAAAATACCGAATGAGCATACTAAAAGTAAGACATTTTCAACTCGGTAAAAAGGGTTGGAGGTTTTCATCACCAATGACATTTTGGGTGCGGGCCTTTGAAGTGTGAAGTTCTGATTTAATGTACTTTTGTACCGTAAAAATGTTCAGGTATAAAGATTCCGAAAACAAAAAAGGCACTAGGTATTTACATGCCTAATTATTACTTTTACGTAAGAATCGTTAAAAAACATAAAATTAAATATCGTACTGATAACGATATCTGTATTCAATGGAAAAGAAACCAATTTTGAGATTTATTAAATGCACGTACTCTAAAAGATTGTTTAAAAGTTAACATTTTTAAATTTGTTTATAAATTATATATATATATATAAATAAAATATTTTTAATTGTCATATCATTATAATAAACGTAAAAAAAATGTTTTTATAGGTCGATTGCGTGAAGTAAGATTTATATTATAGTAGGTATATCATAGTACAAAAACACCGGATATAAAATTTAAAATTCAATTCAAACATTTAACAACTTAGACGACAAACTTTAAACGAATTTTGTCCTCATGGTTAAATGCCAATAATTGACTAGCGCCATTTATTTCAAGATGGCAACTTCCTTAGGAACTTCCTTGTTTGAGGGAATGAAATACCCGATATATAAGTTGACGAATTACGACCCGTTTATTCTCCAAAAAGAAAAACATTTCTGCAACCTATTTAAAATACTATATATATATATATTATAAATATTTAATATATAATATGTTTGATTTTTGCTTCCATAGGCACTAATGACTTTGATACAAGTCCACAAACGAGCGACTATTTTGACGACGCGGCTTGATCCATGACTTATAGTATTTGTACTTCAACTATCAATTGATAGCTGACAAGCCAGATGGCGCCACTTTCGTTCAATTCTACAAATAGTTGATGAACTTTTTAAAGAAGGTTATCATCATTCAAATTGCTTTCAATTCACTTTCGATTGATGAAAAAAATCGCCTCGTGAGTGGACAACAGATGCTGTCGTTTACATGGATGTGTGATGGTACATCCACGCAATGCAGTCGGCAAAAACTACAAATATATTAACAATATGTGATAGGTAAATTTGACGTCCGTAAAAGCGTATGTGTATAAGCGCAGGTTTGTAAGGGTGGATAAGTAGGTATCTAGTTAAGAGCATGTGAGTGATATATTATGAGAAATGTAGAGAGTGAGGCGTAGACGGTGGGTGGGTGGGTGTGGTGTCAAACCATAATTCGTAATTTAATAATTATATTTTTATAAAAATTATTATTATTATTTTTATTATATTCTCTGTAGTCTTGCTATAATCTTTTTCGATCTCTTTAACCGCCTGTTTTAGTTTAAATCACATTTTTTTTTAGTAATGGTACTTATGTTTTACGGTAAATTTCATTAAAATAACCTATTAAGGCTGATCAAAAAAACAATAAAAATATACACTGTAATTCTTCAAAAACAGCTTTTCCCATGTAATGCATTTTTTTAAAATTTTGTTTTAAGAATTTACAGGCCTTTTACGAACAGTTAGAGAAAGAATTTAGGTTTGGTTTATAACCATTTTGGTCTTTGACTTCAATCTTTTCTTTAAATCAATGGAATGAACTTTCATTTAATGAAAAACTTTCACAAAATCGCTTTTTTTTATACTGTGACTATATAAATATTCCTATTGAATATGAAGAACGATAACCACAATGCTTTCTTTGCTGATTTTCTTGTTGTGTTTATTGTTCAGTGACAAAGTTCGTGCTTTGTATAATCCGCAAAAATAAATAATAAATATTAATCTTTTTTTAACTATCGAGGGTTGAATAACCTCTAACTGACCAATCATCCATCTCGTCTGGCTTGGATTATGAATAAAAAAGTGAGCTACGAGGAGAATATTATATTACCTGAACTATATTCCTAGCACGTTCTGGCCTAATGGCCGGAGAAGATTTGCTTCCTTTAAAACTGCATGAACGATCAGTTACCTACCTCGCTTATAGAGATCTATAGCTACGAATGATTACCGCTGCACATTCTATCGACAGCTTCGTGACACTTTTTCAATCCGTAAATATTTTGAATATTTTGAAATCATACATATTTAACAATATAAATAACCTTTTACAAGATTAAACAAAAGAATATATTTATTGGATTGCTAATTTTATTATTTCAATATAATACTTTACCAATAATTTAAAGGAGTTTCTTTGTTTTTTTTCCCATCCGCAGTCCAACAACAATATAATATAGTAATAAATATATTTATTATATTGCGAAATAAAGCTTTTATCTTTAAAAAAGACATCACTTTACACTTATGAGCACTTCAGATAAAGTAATAATGTCACGGAGTTATGTTAACTTTATTTTATATAATAAAAATATAGCGTTTGAATATGATCCTAATTTGAAAAAACAGTTGTATAATGATGCTATGAATAGTTAAAATTAATTAATATATTTAATATATAATGTAAGTAAAATGTAATATATATATAATATATAATGTATATATAATTGTTATCTGGTATTACAGCAATTATGTATGAGTATATCGTCGACGAACATTAGTCTTGCCATGCAAAACCGTTTCCATGCGGCATTACCTAATCGCAGGTATTGGCACGTTTCGGTCGAACCAATCCGTGTGTCATTATGAGTATTTAATGTCATGGCGTGACTGAACTCTTCGTCGATGGTCAAGTGTGAGTAAGCATCCGTGACATCAAGATGACAAGAAATAGTAGCGCCCTTCTTTTGATTAAACAGGGTTGAATTTCAACGTGAGTAGTTAAAGCCCACTCAGAATAATCCACTTTTATATATAGATTTATATATAAACAGATAAAAAAAACGGATTTAATACAGAACTACATTAGGACATTTGTCCATGGTTTTGAACAATATAACATGTTTTTTCCTGTTTCTGACTACTTTATTTCACATGACAATTTTGGAAATTATGTTGGGTTTTTAACCTTCATAAACTGACAACACTGCCGTGATTAGGCAGAAAATGCTCGAAATGTAAATTTTTGCGGCGATCTGCTGTCACTGAAATCTGGTCTGACCTGCAGTCTGGTTGAAATCTGATTATTTTGTGCTCAATATCTGGTAAGCTATCCTTTGACGAGAATAATATACATATTATTGTCGTTCCTTTTAGTCCCGAGAGTGTTTTGCTTGGCACAACCGCCACTGGCTTCGTCAGGCGAGGCGGACGTCAACCACTATATTTCCTAGGATAGTCGACGAAGAGTCCTGGCAAGGTAGTCCCTAGAGGAGCCACATCCTTGACAGTAAGGCCATCAATCGAGGTACCTTTTATTTTCACTTACTTCCGTCCATAAAAGGCGGTGTTTGCGGCTGAAGTCCGGTACCAAAGTCACTGCTTCTTTCACCTTTTTCGGATTGTTCTTCCAAACAGCTGCGCAACATCCACAGAAAGAAGACATGAAACTCATCACCTTAAAATTGTCGTATTTGTTATAAATGTTCTCCTTACGCTGTTTTTTTTAGCCTTTTTGATGGTTTAAGTCCATCGACCGGGATAGCGTCATTTTACTTTAGCTTTAGTTTAGTTGTCTGTATTCCCTAACCCCTCCTACTTCCTGGTCCCGGCCTCGCTCCCGAATGTGTTTTCTATTTTTTTAAGTTTGGAGGATACTGTCATTGGCTTTGTGTTTAATTGTTTTTTTAATTGTAATTTTACTTCTATGTAAGCTGTTGTTTCCTGAACTAAAATAAAAATAAAATAAAATAATCATTTTTGTCCATTTTTTGAGTTTTTTTTTTTTTTAAACAATATAAGATGTTTTATCTGACGCCCTTCTGTTTTTATTACAGCCTAGACTGGCCTCCATGCTAAACCTTTTTTAATTCCCCCTTAACTGAGTTAACTGGGTTACACTAGTAATAGCGTCAGTCAAGTTCAGTTACACTCAGTTACAGCATCCATATAGTATTTAAAGATAGCGTTGCGAATTATTCAAGACAGCGTGAAGAATTATTAAAAAAGATCACTTTTGGAAAAGTTAGTAATATCACAAATGTAATTAAATAGGGTGGAGGGGAACAGGTTGTTTAAATACTAGCCGCGCGTCAAAATTTACAAAAAATACTAAAATGGCGTTAACAGTTATGAGTTGGGGAAGTTGTCGTGAGCACACCCGATTAGGTTTGTGAACTTAAAAAAACGTGAAATTCAACCGTCGGGTCTAGAAACTCGAATATTGGCATGTAGCTTATTTACATAACATAGACATCGAATAAGATTTAGTGAATTGTTGTACGCACGCCCGCGAAGGGCTAAAGATGGGGAGCGAAGTGACCGATCCCGAGTGCTGCAGCCACTAGTTGTCCCGCGCCGAAGACACCCTCAAACAGCTAGTTATTTATATAGAAAGAAAATTAACGTGAATAATAATAGCATGACAGCTAGCGCATCGACTTTAGCCGAATGAGCACATCACCTTCAAGCTGCCTCCCGAGCGAATGAGCTTGTTACATACATTATTCAAATTTACAATTTACAATTTACAATGTTCAGATTTACATTTATGTTCGAATGTTGATTCGATGACTAATTTGAATGCATTTTCGTGTCAAGGAAATGCGTCGTATTGACTATTATGGAGATGTGTTCACAGAGCCGAGTTGCGTTGGTAATAAATATTGGCTATAATTGATTATAGGCGACGTTATCCAGGAGAAACCCATTGATTTAATTGTGATTTGGATTCGAATTGAAGGGTTTATTTCGGAGAAAAAGAATGGAAGTTTTATTTCGTTCTCTCCATATAGAGTGAATATATCATGGTACGCAAACGTTTTTTTTTTTTTTAAATATTACCAATGTAATATTTTTGTTTTTTACCTTTTTATCCTTTGTTCGTCATTTGTACTTGTACTACACCAGTTAATGAAATGTATATTTCAATTTATATTGTGTACAATTTCATTTCTATTTGGGTAACCACAAAAAATAAATAAATAAACACGTACATACTATTCCAATTTATAATATTTTTTTGTTATTTATTTATTTATTTATTTTTATGTATCTATATTATTCAGTCAGTCTCGGATGTGATCTAAACGGTTATAGTTGTTTTCCAAGAGCATCTAGACACAAAAATTCAACTCTTTCGCATTTGTACTTTTCGAGTTAAAAGTTGCAACGGACGGTCAAGAAGCTACTATCCCTGATAGTAGCTTCTTAGACACGAATGTATAAAAGCTAAAATAATAAATAAATACTTTATAAATAGAGTAAATACCAAATTGTAAAAATATATAAAAAAAAATAGTTACTAAGAATAACTGTAAAAAAAAGTATTATTTTTGCATGCATCTGTTTAAAACCTACATTTCTGCGACCCAAGGCCGATAGATCAACTTGATCTGCTAAGATGATTAGGTTTATAGCTCTGAATTAGCTCTTTTGGTATTAACTTAGGTAGGTAGGCTGACGTTGGGAATATGTAATCAGCTTTATTTTCACTCGAAAAAAGGGGGGTATTCGTTTCTCCGAGGAAACGCGGTTAAGCTATTTGTATGTTGGATGTTGGGACATAAAGAGTTTACACGCGGACGAGGGTTAAATTTCCTCGACAATGTAATTACTTTGGATAATAACAACGCCCGCCTAAATCCGAAATTAGAATCATTTAAAATTGTGGACTTAAACGAAAAGCCGCGGTCCACGGGTCAGCGTTTTGCACCAGTAAAACGGAAGATCGCTTTTGTTACTTTCGTGCGGACAAAGGTAACGCAATTAAGATCGCATTAAGTAATTGTGGAATAAAATATTTTTTATTAAATATTTTTTTTACATAATATCCACAAACATTACGTCATACAAACATTTTTTTTTTGTTTTTTTTTATAAACATTTTGCGAAACAATGAAAATGAAACCTTTATAAAAAAATCGGGTATGACTGATAAACGCAGATCAGGTTCAAAAGATTTGTGATGTCAAAATTTTTCTTATAAAAAAATCGCTTAAGTTCGAGTCACTCTACTCCGAAGAGATAACGCTGTCAAAAAAAATCTTGCAATCGGCTGCTTGCTTTACCTATAAAATGATGTCAAGTGTGAAATATATAAAGGCAAAGTTATAAATTTTGTTTTTCGTGCATTTTTCTATGATAAAAAATAGGAAAAATAGATATAATAATCCTTACAAAACAAAATAGATTTATTATAGAAGTATTTAAAAACTACTATTTTAATTTAATTTCGTGTAATATATAATTCATTTGAAAATTATTAGGAGTAAGTGGGAAATTCACAAAGGTGAATTGGGACACAAAAATGAGCTAGTCTCATACAAATAATTGTAGAAACTTCCGCTTTATTAAGTTTTGAGGATTTGATAACCTAAATTCAGTAGAAGTTGAAGCGTTAAGTGGATTAAAGGGTTATACCACAAAAAGACTATTTGGAGATATTTGCAATTAAAACCCTTTCATCCATTATTAAAAGCAGAAAACTCTCTAAACATTTACTTGCTCGTTTTAAATTTCTTTATAATCGATTTGTATACTTTGAGAGCACATAACTTCTTCACCTATAAATAAAAACGTATTTAGTGGGATGACGATATCCAAGATTGTGACAAAATTTTAAATAAGCATGACTTGATATTAGGAAGAGGGTCTTCGATTGAAATATCAGCGTGAGATAAACTTAAGCGGAAATGGCGAATTCTTTCCAATTGAAATTATTCTCAATAACCAGATAGATGGTTGTATTCATAATCTGACATTCTCTTTAGTTTACCTGCAATCTTTACCAGTCTCATGCCTGTGTTTTTTTTCTTCAAATTTTATATCTCATGGTAAGGGGAAAGGCATATGTTTTTGTTATATTATGATAAAACAACACATAATAGCGTCATTATAGAAACAAAATAAAACTATATTTCTAATCATCTAAGTTAGGCTTTTAAATCTATATACTTAAAATATATTCAACAAATAAAATATTTATTTTTAAATGTTCAATTTATTGAGTCAGTGAAAGCAAACTCATCTACACTACTTGACATTCTTTGTATAACCACAAACAACCATTAGGAAGGTACATGCTAGGGCAGACAAGGTAGGTTAAGCCTTACCATAAGGGTTCCTGTTTTTGATTTTGGTTTTTTTTTTTGTTCGAAACGCTAAAAATAAATTGTTTTGAATGACCATAATGTTTAAATAATCGTAATTCATTGTATTTAATTGCTGCTGAAATTTTCTTACCTCCAACTTGCAAAGATGTTAGGGCGTAAAAACGTAACACCATTCCAACTCGTAATACAAACAGCGCACAGCGGCACACATCAAAGTCGTTAGAGAGCGAACAGCTATCAGCCATCCCTAATGCCCTTCGAAAGAAGTATGACGACGTGTAAACCTTTCTAGCGAAGCCATTCATAAATGCGTCTGTGCTCCTCAAAATACGTAGGGGATTCCTTTGAGTTTTTTTCGTGTTTAATCTACGTAAACGTTTTTAAATTACGTCGCTGTTGAGACGCTACTGGAATGAAATGTGAATAAAGACGATGGAACGAGAAAAATATTTAGGTATTCGATATGTTCTGCATGTAGAAAAGTCAAATATATTATATTTAAACAGTACAGTAAATATATTATATTATACAGTATTTTACATATTGTATACCATACGTATAAAAACATATATTGCATAAAAAACATTAAATATTAACAAAATATGTAATACGTAATATGTAATATGTATATTAACTAAATAAACGCTACATGAAAATTTACTTTAAACAGGTTATTAATGAACATATACCTACACTTTTTCCTACGTAGGTTGTCGGCGCTTTTATCTTATTAATTTAAAGACATTAAATAAGCTGTAATCTTCTTACGTGGGGGATGTGACTCAGCAGCGAGAGGTGCACCGCACTTCACCGCCTTTCGATCTTCCATACTTGATCGTCTTTTAGTACATATTGGAACAGAACAGGATAAGAGTACACAGAGGGTCTATTTAAATGATAACACAGAAAATATCCCCCAAGTCAACGTTTATGTTTATTGGGGACCGGACGACGGCGTCCAAAAAATGGTCTGATCAATGGACCAACAATTCGCAGTGTTGATAAATCTGAATTACGGAAGGCACTTTAAGCTGTATCGCGAACATTCTGCAACTTCCAAATAATAAATTATATATAAAAACCGACGAAATGACAAGATATCCCTGCTTTCTAACTGATTTTTTTTAAATATATTTTTGTTTTGTTTTTTTTTTTTATATCAGAACATTATTTTTATTTCTTAATAGCTTCCAAATCCGCTTGGATTATCTGGATAACCCTCACAAGTTTCCATCGAATTTCATAAGGAAACAATTTAAATAAATTAATTTAAAAACAATTCAAATAAAGTCTCGGTGATTATTTGTGCCATTTCCTTACAATATTGATATAGTAAATGACAAAAATACACAATTAATTCTCAATACAAAAAACGAGCAGCGTGAAATCAGGCTTTTAATACAACAGAATGTGAACGTAGGTGGAAATCTTATCTTGAAAATGATTGGATAGTACCACTCTTCGTGTTTCTATGGCACTTCGAAGCAAATCGAAGCTCTATTTGCCCGTCATTATGAGGATAGTGTAAATTCACAATTTTGATCTTTCAGGCCGTTTTTTTATGTCATAACGCTATATATTTGAATATCTAATTAAACTCTAGCTTCTCTTGATATTTCTATCTTGGTATACCCCCCACAGGGTGTATCATGAACCACCAGACGGAGTACCTTGGAACCATGGTAAAGCTTCGACCTAGGATGGTCGCAGCAATGACTCTACTGTCAAGATCGCAATAATAAGTTGATTATGTCTTTCAGTGTATATATTTCTACATATTACCAATACACCGTGTCCCAAAAGCATTAATGTATAACAAAATCCAGCTAATTGGCCCTGCGAATTCGATTATTACTTGCAAAGAATGTATATCAAAATTCATCATCGTTTTCAAGCAAAAAAAATGTAAACATTATGTGATACACGGTCATTGTCCGCGCTACCAAACTTTACGAGGGATCGATCGCGTGTCACTATGCCAAAGGCAGTTTACACCAACACTTTAATAAATTAGAGGATAAATTATTTTCGCGTTTGTCATATTAAAATATCTTACTCGTAATACTCACACACGTAAAACATAAAAACCCCATTAAGTCTACTAGAATGGTCTGGGGACACCTGTATAGCTTGTAATTTATACTCTGTCCTCGTCAAAATATTCCTTTTAGTTAAATTTATTAATTGTTGTTGTTATTCTTTGTATGAACCTTAGTAATTTTATTGAACAATTTATTACTTAAAAAAACGGTCAAGTGTAAACTGAGTTTATCCGCCGAGATTACGTCCCGAACTCTTACAAAAAATCATTATTCCAATTATCTTTTCAGCCGTGGGATTGTATTATAAAACGTCTCCAAGTTTGTTTTTTAAGAGTTAAATCATGCGAACGAGCGGAATGACATGGATATCTATACTATACTTCTTTTTTTGCCCTTTTATCTAGGGCGTAATAATAACGATGATATAGAAAGGAAGGACTAAAAACACAACTACCTTAGACACAATAAAGACTTAGTGTTAGGGACCTCTTTTATTTTGGTAAGGAATCCTAAAAATAAATTATTTCAAAACCTAAATGTTTTTATTTTTACTTATATTTGAAATAGTTTTAATTTATACAATAAGTAAATAAAAATGCAAACTCTGACAAAAACAGTCATGTTTAAGGTTACAGATTGAGGAATGGTATTTCCTAAAATCCCTTAAGCGATATTCGATACGACTGATACGAGTAAGTATTTTCATGTTATTTGTTATTTTATGACTTTGTTGCCAGGAGTAAATCTTTGGGAAGGTACCTATCATGTTTATATGCCACATATTTACTGTCTGAGGCATATTCACATTCGCTTTAAAAAATGTTTAGTGTCATGCTTCAAACGCATAACGCATCGGACATTGGTAATCTCACTTTGAATCATCACGTTTAGTCCGATCATTAAACGCTAAAATAAACAGAAAGCCAGACATTAATTAATTAGCTCATCAATGAAACATATTTTATTTCAATTTCGTTATTGCAATCAACAAAATTTGATCTTGTAAGTTTGGTATTTTTTATAGTTCTATAACTTCTCATGGAAAAATGGAAGTAAGGCATTTTTCCCAAAATATCTAACTTTTATTAACAAATTTGGTTAAATTACTGAAATAACACATAAATATATTCAATCGGTAATCATCAATTCGGCATCGATAAAGGCAGCACCTTCGCGCCGAAACGTCTGAGAATTTATTAGTAAGCCGTTTCTTCTGTTTTTACCATCCATTTTTATATTTTTTGTTTAAATGCTATCCTTTTCTTATTTCATCTAATTGGATGGTTACATATAATATTTGACAATATTTTGCACTAAAGAGGACAGGTGAGAGTTAAAAATGCATTTTTATAAAACTCAGCGCTGGGTTTAAATCGACATCTTGCGCTTGAAAGCACAGGACCTTTTTAGTACCTTTATAAATATTTTGCTATCCTACGCTTTATCAAAAAAACTATAAATTTTTCAATAGTGTCAAAGTTTGCATCATTTATTTTTTCAGACAATTGGCCGCTATTAAAACACAATCATCAAATGTAAGTCAGTTGTCTTAATTATATAATTATTTAGTTTTTAGTATGTATTCAGAGCTTATTGAATATTTCGATTTATCATGACAATATCCTTCAAGATTTATATTCCGGAGGAAAGAACATTGGCTTATTTATTATAATACAAGCACAAACATATTATATATGAACGAGGTAACGCTGAAATACAAATACCAGTACCTCATTACCTTATTGCGAATAACAAAAACGGTCATTAAAGGGGTCATTAAAAACTTTTAAATACCCAATTGACCTTGGCCTTCTTTTAAATTGTTTAATAAGACTGATGCAATTGAATAAATACATTAGAGGCTATATTATTGTAAATATAAACATAATATTATCGGCTACGGAGAATTGATGTCTGTATCGCCGGGCTCTAAAAATTATTTATAAATTTGGGGCCATTGAATTTCTTATAATTTAGAAACCTCCTAATATTTTAGGAGCAAATCTACAGAGAATGATTTAAATTAAAATTTTAAAAGCTTTGTAATTAAAAGTTACAGAGTCATTACTGTGACTGCCAGTATAAATATTGTAATATTTATTTTGTTTAAAGAATGACTATGACCTAAATCACATACAATTATTTTGGGCCCTACTCAACTAGGCCAAATATAGCTGTGCTAGACTCAGGGGAGATGGTGGTTATGAGTGGTAATGAAGCTTTAAAAATGGTATGACCATGTGCGGATAAGAAACTGAGACATTTGGGTAAATAATCTAATGCCTCAACCACTAGACTACCACAATCTCACCCGACCCGACTCTCCCGGTCTCTTATATTTGTTAGTAATTTGAGATTTAATATAAATCTAAACACATTAGTGAGGCAATAATTCATGTCGCTTATTACTTGCACGATTCCAGAGATAGCTAGAAAACGACCGAATATTTATTTTTAAAAAACTGAGAGCGCCAAATATTACTCGCAGAGTCAATGTAACTGGGGCCTTCCGCTCGATGGCAGTAGGAAAAAAAATAGTATCAATAAACGATAATTTAGTAACAAACTAAATTGATACGGGCCGAAGAAAGGGCTGTTATTTGGAATTCGTGTAAAAATGAAATGTTTTTTTAAAACTTCATTAAAAAGATTATCGAGTTACTTGCAAAAGGGATACAAAAAATGAGGCTGTGATTTGATTCTCCTCGAGAGGGCCAATATTTATATGCAGGAGAATATTTTCGCCTCCTCAGCGTGCAAAACCTTCAACTTCTCCGGGCAAACGACGAAATAATCACGGTAGCGCGGTGCGCAAACTTTTTCAGGCTGCGGATAGAGGCGAGGACGCGTCAGCTTGAAAAGTTTCCAGAGCCCCCCCCCCCCCTACCCGAGCCTCCTTCACCTCTAGGCCACAAATATCTATTGCCACAGACGCTTAAATTCAAAGGAGCAATAATTCATCCGGTAGATCATTTTTTATTTTTATACAAATTAATTTGTCTATTTTATTTATTACAAGCTTATCCACAGCGATTCCTAAGTTATAAAATAGAAATACAATTAATTGCAAAGTTTAAATAATTTATACCGTGTTATTGTAAGCCTATTTTTGGTTTTCAAAAAGAATTTAATAATAATAGCATTATTTTTGTAACAAAAATTGTAACTATGTAATTTTTAAGTAGAAATCTATTTTAGTTTTATAAATTGGTAAATATTAATTGCTTATATCCATGTATGTTTTATTGAACGTTATGTAAATTTATAAAATTTTTGATTTCTTTAATAAATAAATAAAAAGATGATCGCATTGTAAGCAGCGTTCGCCGATTATGGTTTTATTTATTTGTTGCCGCATAAATAAAACGCATCGAAAATTCTTTTCTTAAATTACCACCTTCTTCTCTTGAAAGAAAATTCTTTTCTTGAATTGAATTCTTTTCTTTTTTTAGAAGTATATAGAAACAAAATATACATCGATTTTAAGGGTTTCGTTATTAAACTATTCCATCTTAAATTAATACTATTATGCTCTGTCTTCAATGAGAGTTTTAAGATATTATTTCTATGAGAAGTATGAAACTAAAGGAATCATTTATCGCTTATAAGTTTTAGCCAAAAATATGCCCAAGCGTTGATTATTTCAGAGATTGTTAGGAATACACGGAAAAAAACAAAGTATTTTTTACAGTTGTTTAATTTAAACACATTAGTTTTAACGCCATTTTATTCGAAATCGAGCACATTCTAAAAGAAATATACACATTAACGCCTAATACATGAATTACATACATAAATGTAAAATCCAGATACACAGAAATAACTAATACAAAAAATAACTAACTAATATAATATAAATACAAATAGGTAATATAATAAAGCACATATGTGTATTTATTATAAGACAGGCATCGTCCATTAACCTATGAAGACCTATAGATGGTCTTTTAAGTACATCACATCCAAGGTGGTCACAAACTGCATTAAAGTCGCCTTTAGAACTGGCTGAACTTCTTAGGTAATAAAAGAAGGTATTGTTAGGAGATAAAATTTGACAACCAATTTCGCACCCCTTTTTACCGAATGTTCATCTTTAGAGATCATCTGAAGCCATTTTGGCCATTTTTGAGATATGTTTACATAATTCTGTGAATACGAAAACGTTGAAACAAAACAACGTAATTACTCTAAATTATGAACATAAGTTTGGCAGAATCTGTAATAAAAAAAAGAACTAGAACAGTGCACTAAAATGTTGATAAGAAGAGTGAAAAAATACCTGCTAATCTATTAGAGATATGTCATAAATTTGTAAAAAAGGCAAGCAGGTTTTATTTATTGCTACACAAAAGTCAGCTCAGAATAGCTCAAAATAAATAGTTCAAACATTTTCAAAATTTCATAGTAATGACAGCGATAAATATTGATATAGAGGTGTTTTTGAATAAAACACCTATTAGAATATTGAACCAATGAATTCTAGTGGCGTGATCCTATCAAAGTATTCATAGAATAATATGATTTCCCTAATTTACAAATACATATAATACCTATTTTTACAATTTTTTTTTTAAACTAAATATTTTACAACGTTATAAAGTGTTTTCGTATTTAATAATTAAAATTAAAATATTTGATTTCCATTAATAGAAAAAGTATGTAGGAATGACAATACAACATTATAAAGAGTATGTATGACAAGCAAAACAAATCAAACCATCAACAACAATAAATATTTATAAGAAAGTCCCATAGAACAAGTAATAATTTAAAATAGAATCAAAACATTAAACTGATTAAAAATAAATAAAATAAAATACAACGAAACAATAAGAGAATTATTTGAATTCATTCAAACTGTAAATAGTTTGTTCAATAATATGCCTTTTAGATCCCTTTTGAATGTATTGCAATCATCAATTTCCTTTAGGCAACATATTGAAATATTTTAAACCTAAGTATTGGCAATTGTTTTGAAACTTATGTATGGGCTGGTACTGATTGAACATAATGTTCCTTATATCGTATTATATGTCCGTGTAAATTCCTGTGTGTTTTTGAATTTTGCTTATTAGAAAAAAAGAGACATGTTGCTTCTTATATACTTATATACTCGTAGGCCAAATACTGTTAGAGCCTATTTTTTTAAAAATATGGCTTACATGACTTTCTCTGATTTAGAACAATATTCCAATATTTCGAAAGCCACCAGCATGTTTTTATATAGTTTTGTGTACAATCAATGACCAAAACTAAGATCAGGTGTGCAATTTAATGTTTTAGTTAAGTTTGTAAGCATCATTTGTTTGTTGTTATAAATATAATATCACATAATTATTATAGTCTTTAGTATATATATATATATATATATATATATATATATATATATATATATATATGTATCTATAAACTATCTATTTGAGTTTGCAATAGATAATTAACACACATATGCATGGATAGTTATGGCTACAACATGTATCGCAAACGAACAAAAATGGGAGTGAACAGTTTATAAGACTTTAGCTTGTCGTTATATGTATGTTGTTTGATATATTAGCAAAACTATAGTGTACTGTAATGTCTCGCATTACACTAATAAATGAATAGCTGTTACCTGTTCGAAAGAGCGAGGTTAGGATGGCTTAGATTTTTTCTTTGCTGCCCAGCTCCACGGGCTCTCGACTAGCTGCTGATGACGTGGAGTCACATCGCTTAAAAAAACCAAGCAGCAAAGATGCTAGCCATGACCCCTCCCCGCACCCTATGGTCACACAGCTAAAGAAGTGAATGTGTGTGTCATTTGGTGCGTATTCTTGTGGATAAAACAAAATGCATTACTGCAGTAACAATAAATTTCATTACTACATTTAATGTTTAAATTTTACGGTTTCATTAAATTGAAAAAAAAAATAAATGTCACTAACAAGGTTCACGTTTGAAGGCATCTTGGGAAAAAATACAGAAGTGTTTATAATAAGACGCATATAAAATAAACGATATTATTTTTTATAATTGAAGTCTCATCATTAGGACAACTAACGAAAGTATTTCAGCTCGTTACTGGCCATATTATTAATATTTTAATAATATATGTAGTTAATAATAATTTAGTTATACTAAGAGCGTTCGTTCGTAGCTCAAATGCTGCGTTGAATTGGTTGCATCCTTCATTTTGACAGTAATTATATACGACGTCCTCATTCCTAGATTACAAATCACCGACCTGTAGACCGTAAACCTCTCAACATTCTACTGCGATTGCAATTATTGCAGAGAGAAATTTACGAGTACCATGTCGTTATTTTAGACATTAGGTAAAATAATAACAACAGTAGCTTCAAGCATACACCCAATATTATTTTTTTTTTTAATATAAGTTTGAAGAAGTGACCATTTATTATAACAACATAGTCACTTTAACTTTGTAACTTTACAACTTTATTAATGCGACTATGCATGAGGCAGTTTTTTGATAATAATACTCAGATTTAGGCATCGTTGAAAGGTTACATCTTTAATATCTTTTTTTTTTTTGAGTGATTATACCATAATAAATCCTAAAATTTAATAAACATTATAAGCCAAGAAATATAAATTAGAGGTGTTTTTTAAACATGTATTTTAAATTCATGTATTGTATTCTTTTATTCTATATATCGTGTATCAAATTTGGATTTTAAAAAAGTTGCGTGCAGAAAAGAAGAAATTATTACGAGGTTATATAATTTTATAGTTTCAATTTAAATTTTTTGAAAATGTTTTAATAAATTTGGCATAATCTCCAAATAACATTTTTTTTTATGAGAAATTTCAAATATTTTATTTTTTGTTTACCGACGGGTGGGTCCTATTTTATTATAGTTTGCTTTTAAAATGCATGAAAAGTTGATAGGTATTTTTACAAATATAAATATTTTATATATATTTAAAAAGGATCAAAATTTTAAGTTGGTCAGGTGCAAGATAATATATAAAAGCCGACCTCCAGCGACCTGTGATAAGATAAGTAAACCAAAGTTGCCATACATGTCGACGGAGTCTGTAATAAGTGTAAACGTATTACAAACAACTACAGCTAGGTCCTACAAACTTCATTAACGGCATCTTCCCAACCCCCACCCCTCTTCTCCCTTCTATTTACTGAAGTTGTCATTTATTTAATAATACAGAAGGTATTATAAAATAAATGACATGACAAAAAAAAAAAGATCTTTTTTTTATTAACGCGGTAAAAGTTCACCATTGCACAAAACTCGCGACAAAATTCCTAGTTCTTTTTGTTTTTTATACCTATATAAATAATCAAAGCTTAAAATGTTGTATTTTATATTATTTTTTGAGAATTTTGGTATAAATCGTTTATTTTATTTTATATAAATTCGTTTAATATATTTTAATATTATTATTATTACCTCTATCTTTATTAGTTAGTTGGGCTGTCCTCGTTTAGGAAGGTGTAGGTACTTTCATTTATATTGTCTTTTTGTCATAATCTGTATTGTGTACACATTCTATTAGGTAATCACAATAAATAAATTAACACGGATTATAATTATTTGGGTATATTTTATAATATAATATAATGTCTATATAGTGTATCAGATAACAATTAATTGCGCTTTAACGAAACCGATTTGCAACGGACTTCTGTGAATATCGCGTCACGTCAAATAGTTAAAAACGTTGCCTGGAAGAAGGTATTAGGTGTCCATAGGTCCAAGTTTAGCCTAGATGAAAGTGTTGTGCGTTAGATAGTTCCTTCATTCATTATCTGATAAATACTTTTCAAACATTTTGAGGTGAAAGAAGAGCATATAATTATTACAATACATTCTTTCAATAACTCATTTTAAATAATAGTATTTTGTTTTTGATTTTATGGGCTAAAACAACACAACTTGTTCTAACCTGAAACTTGTATATTATCCTTGGTAGAGCTACCAAGCTTGGTATGGTGATTTTTAGTTACATAAAACTTTCATCCCTGGGAAAAAACCAATTTTAGGTATTTTATCAATTACACCTTCATCCACTCAGCTCCTCAAATGTCAAAACAAAGGTGATGCATTTTATTAGTTGATTTTCCGTTATTAAATTATTATAATATAATATTTATTGCTTTTATGGTATATATATATTTTTCACGTGGATATCTATCATCTTGTATCTTACCACTACTTTCCATTATATTTTTCATAAAAATATATGAAACAATATTTAAACACTGCCCAGTAATAATATGCAAAAGCAGTATAGTGCCAGTCGCATCTAAAAATATAGTTACCGTACTTAAACCATAGGTAGGTACTTCTGCACTGAACAAAGAAATGTATGTAAATGTGTTTTAAATTTATTATTGAATACGAAACATGCGTTTTGGTTTCTTCCTTATTGCTAAATAATATATAATTATGTAGTTATAATACCTAAATCAAGCCTAATATATTGACGTTCAATGTGGATGTGCCCTAATGATTAATAATGTTAAAAAGAAAAGCAAAATGCGATTGAAATAATATAGTTATTGCGTCTTTTGCGCGTTGAGAGGAGAGGCCGGAAGCCGTTTCCAAGTCATTTTCAATTCAGCGCCTCGCTTGCCTCAATTAATTTAAAAAGGTTCGCCAGCGGAGTAGTAGCCCACTGCTTTTGCGGTTAAAGTGGCGTTCATTTGACGTCGATGAAAAATTCAATTTACCGAGGCTTATGGGTCGGCACGGCGCCGCGACGCCGGATTGCCGGATTGCCGCCGAGACATTTATGCGGCTTCCTTCAATTTCAATGCCTCGCAGGTCAGAATCGCCGCCGCGCCGTACTGCTCCGTGTACTAGCGGCTTTTAATAAAATACTCATCTTTTTACAGGTGAGCCCTTCGTGACCCCTTCGTGTAGTTTCCTTTTGATAAACAGGCTTTGCTTCGGACCTCTAGCCTAAGAAGCACGCTAAATAGATAGTCTAGCTTATTATCTAGAATGTACTCGTAACTACTCGTATGCGGGAAAAACTAAAACGGTACGAGTATGAGATGTTTCAATTAGTATACTTTGGAATATTTATTTCCATTAAGGAACTTAGGAGTAGCCGATTTTGTTTTCAAATTTCACACAAATTTTCATTTTACATACAAATAAAATGTTTTATTAACAGGATTTAAAAAACATCAATATTCAGTTAAAAATAATTTCTTAATACGGGGTTTTATATGAAACTATACGACTGAGTACTTTAATTACCTTATTTTAATTAAAGTACTTTAATTACTTTTTAAGTTTAATTATTTTCCTAAATTGAGTGTGACTGCTGTATTGATTTAGACTTTTATTTATTAAATACGTTTTGACGGCGTTCATGAATTGAGTGTAATCTAATGTAAGCTCAAATATGCACTTATATTTCGATATTTTGCAGAACGAGAATTAAATGGTTTGTGCGTTTGGTCCTTATACTATGGGAGTGGATCGATTCATGGGTGGCAGCATTTTATTATTACGGAGAAAACTTTTTGCGAGTAGATTCCATGCGGTGTTATTATACCGAGTTATTTCAAATAACACCCACTGTATTTTTGCCTTGCCTTCATTCATAGTGTTAATAGGTATCAACCTACTGTAAAAAAATATGTTTATTTTTTTTTTATATATGTTATATAATATAAATATAAATTAAATAAAGAATAATGTTAATTTTAGTATCACATTTTGCATGCTTAAGGTATGTACAACTAATACATTTTGATATTTGAATAAATAATGTTCATATTGTTGTACACTCTTTAGGTTTAAATTAATTAAAAAATAGATTATTTAGGTAATTTGATGTACAAGTATAAATTATTTTGTTATTATTGCAATGACAATTAGAGCGATAGACTATGTATGTGACTTCCAGCCATGTACTGCCTAATAAGTGGAACTTTAACTATCTATGCATCCTCGTCCCATAATTAATTGGGGAAATGTCCGCTTGACACGTTTCAGCTCCATAAGAAGTCGTAATAGCGACCGCGCTACAAATTTATTGCCAATTGTGTAGAGGGAAAATGGTGCTGCGACCGTAGCATTGCGTTTTGCATAATTTGCAACCGAGACCGTTGAACTGATGCGATGGCGTGTTGAAGTTCCTCTCGCGATCCGCACTTTATTTGCAAGGTGCCTTTTATTTGTTTGTGGAAATGCGGATTGCGGGTCCACCTTTGCGCTCGATAACTTTTGCAGTTTTGCGCTGTTCGATACTAGTTCTTTTTGCATTCTATAATCGACGCCAAAAAAATGGACATCGGAAACGCGGCGAAGCGTTACAAACTAAATCGAAACTAGGTCGTGTTTATTTATTTACTTTTACAAACAACATATTGCAATGTTTAATATTTACCATTAATCTTTATAATTGTTATACTGTTTACATTATTGTCATAAATTTAACTACGATTACACAGAATGTCATTATTTTTAACTTACAACCTAACACGGGACTGTTCGAATTTCATTTTTTACAATGGTCCTGTACACTGAATCAAAATCAGTATCAGGTAATTCGGTATCAGAGCTATCTATCACCTCCGATGATCGCTCTTGAAAGGGAACCCTGTAACGGCCCTAGTCAGTCCGCATACCAACAGAATTCAACACCGCCCCATGCCACAGATCACACCTCTGTCGGGCAATGGAACATGACAAAAGGTTATCACCCTCACACCAACAAACAAGCCCCGGCCGCCAGTTCGTCTACCTACATCCACAGCGACAAGCCGGCACAATGTAGCGTCGTCGCCCTGTAAGGCTGAAGTTCCCATAGCCTACGTACCGCCCACGGGATGCATCTGAAGAGAGTCTACAACGCACGGAGTAGAGAAATAACAGGATTAAAAAACTAGTTCTAACCGACCATGACCTTCATCACCTATACAGGGTCTTGTTAGAGTCTACATTTTCAATTTTTTGAAATTCTAAATTCTTTTGACCCAATTTATTAATGTCATATTTAAAGCTTTAGAAATCAGCATTACAACTGTTTTGTAAATGTTCACATTACGAGCTGATCTTTCAATATAACCATGAACGGACTCCATCATTGAATGGCCAGGTTCATAGAAGGCATTTTCAATTGAAGGTATATCTAAAGTACGCACAGCACGAAGAAACATAGCAGGAATGTACACATTTCTCTGTCGGGCAAATGACTTTCTATTTGATTTTTCTGACGAAACTATTAGATCCTCTGCCCGCTATCCCTTCATTGCAAGATATAGTTGGCAGCACGCCTTGACCTTATATCATAGACCACAATTATATATTGACATTCTTTTTTTATATAAAAATAGTTTCGGACTTAATTTTAGGGCAATATCGTCCTGGTTCTATTTAATACTATTGTTTTTGTTCATCATGATACTTTCTAGCTGCAATTTTTATTAATGCATGTGCTATATGGGTTGTAAATAGTTCATACTTATCTTCAGGTAAAGCATTTATATACATAAAATGAGTATCACAAAAATCCCTATGTGGTTTGTTAAATTTTCTATAAAGTAATAAAAATATTAAACATACGTTTTTGTGTTTACTATATACATTTATACTATTGACATTTTTATCTAGTATTAATTAAACTTATTTATAATGGTTTGTAATTAAACAAATTTAATATTTTAAATGAGTTTTATAAGCTATATATATATTTTAGATTATTTGCGATTTTAGATAGACTTACGATTGTGAGTTTCCAAAAATTATGTAAATGTTATCACCAAAAATCACCATAACTCAAAATCGTCCAAAATTAAGTAAGGTTTTAGATAAATTTCAGGTAGATTTCAAGAAGGCAATGGGTACCATGTCATGACTTCCGGGAAATGTCGACATATCTTCACGTTTCACATCCCCTAGAACCCAAAACCACCCTGTTTAAAAGTTTATATATCTATCTATTTATACCACTCTTGTGGACAAGATAACTGCTGTAATTTTACACCAATCATATTCAAATTAATACATAAAATTTAAGGGCACAAAATCTCGGTCAAGTTCGTTAATGAGCAAAATCGGTATAATTTGAGATACCATATATATGGTTACCTAACCGTAGAAATATTTGCAAACTATAAATTTATACTACCCTTATTAAAGGAATCGGAAAGTCTTGGTTTAAATTTACGTGCAATTCCATTTATGATTATAATTTTGGAAAGCGACGGTTCTGAATAATTCCGTGGCGTTTTTGTACGCTCGACACCTGTAATGTTTATAGCATTTAAATTTACTCATCTACTTCTGTTTTATGCCAAACGCGCATATGCTGCATGTTTCTTGTGTCTAAACACGACGCTTAGATGAACGCTGCCAGAGTGGTCTTTTTAGATGCAGAGAGGAACGCATTCGCCTTATAAATGTAGTTCTGACCGCGAGTTTTATCGCACCATCGCATCAGAGGAAGGTCTCACGCGAGTGCTTCCTTCCTCTGGGCGCATTCGTATGTCCCAATCGCAGATCTTCTACGAGAGATGAGTGAATGTGAAACACCACTCTTAAATATTCTAACATTAAACTTACTATGCATACATATCTTGCACAGTTATTTATCTTGGATACTAGAGGTCGCCCAGTGGTCGAAATTCGACCGTAATCTACTTTTAAGTTTGAACATTATTGAGGTATTAATACCTTATAATACGTTGAGTATACTTCTATAATCTTTGCATATATATTTTTTTAAATTTTGGTTCTTTTTCGTCAGCTGCGAGCGTGTCATTAGTGTGTCATTCGTCGCATGATGTTTGCCTTAATTCCCTGTAATACTTATGAAATTTAAAATTTAGCGTTAATAACAGCTGAAAAAAAAATGAACAATTATAGAATGCTGAATTGTATTTACGAACCTTTTAAAAATATTTTTGTTTGCTTTCTTTTTATTGGAGGTTCATGTGATGTAAGTCCATCATGCATTGGCCTTTTGACAACATGCAGTGTAGGCAACCTTACACCTAAAGTTACTACAGATTCGAAATGTTTAGCATTGCAAAACCTGCATTGTAAATTCACAATCCCCAAGCTACAATCACAAGTATTGAAACTTCTTGGAACGAAATTTAGTGCACATTTAAATACATCCCTCAAAATAATTGTAATACTACTTAAATTTCCATTTGGCCTACTATCATTTCGACTTTCACACGAATATAATATATTCCTCCTTTGTGTCTCGCGTCAGTAATCATTTTTATATTATATTTTGAAACTAATTTAAAAAAACAGAAAGGTTTAAAAAATATGCGTATCCAAGTACTTGATCAAAAACAAACAGGTACAACACTTAAAATTAAATGGAATATTAGCCGACCGCAGTGGAAGAAATATAGAATATTGTATCGAAAGATTTTTGTTACCTTTCGATTTTTTGAGGAAGTATAAATAATCTTGTGTACCTTTCAAGATTTATTATACCAAACCTAACCAAACCTAACTTAGCCGCACATTACTTGTCAATAACGGAAAACAATACACAAGCTATAGTAAGAAGCCCGTTGCGTTCGCGCGAAATTTGACTCCCTAACGAGGCGCCCGTCGAAGTGGTCCGATCGACGGGTGAGGTAATTTCTAAAAAAACCGCATAGTTTTCCATCTGCTTACAATAGTAAACTATTATGGAAGACTCGCAAGTTAAAAGGTATTGTATTATCACTAATGCACATACATTATCTCGAGAAGATTTTGTTGCGAAACGAAATAATGTACCTACCACGTGTTATCTATTTATTTCATTTATTGTTACTTTGAAGTAAAATGGCCACTCTAGCTAGTTTAAAAAAAAACTGTTCTAAGAGCGGCCAGAAAAAGGTTACAGAAAAAATAAAATACTTATTATATAGGTGAGTCGTTATTAATAAGAGGAATCACAGGATAAATATCATAAATACGACAACATCATACATATAATAAATACTGCACACTGCAATATATTAGAGGGAATATATGCATGTTTTAAAATATAATTCAAATAATTGTGTCACATAAAATTTACATACTCAATATACAAAAAAACTAAACATAAAAAAATATATATATAAAATATTTGTTATAGTCAATAATCTTAGCTTTTTTTTCTATTGTAATACGCTGCTCACCATTTTTTCACAGGCGTCTTAGATAATTCGTAATGTTTTTTGCAAGATTCTATTTAGATTGTGCATCTGTATTCAATAATCTGTTAACTTTAAGAATGCTGTCGAGTTTACAACAAGCGATGTGTGCTAACTTGGCCATAATAGTAATATCAATCATTCAGCGACAGTGCAATGGCATCGTTCGACGCCCGGCCTTACGATAGCATTAATATCAATCGTCCCAAACATTTCGTCGGACCCGTGCCAAGACGCCGCCTAAACACAACTTTATATTCGCGCGCATTTGCCAAATGTTTGGTCGCATTGTGCGAAGTGTTACCAGGAACTTGGCCGCCATCCGGACTGACGCCCCTTTTGTTTCAATATTTATGAGCCTGTTCGACTGCGATCTAATGACTTCGTCTGACTGGGTAGTTTTCTTTTTTGCGATTTTTTTGTGCTCGAAACAACAATAACGATATTGGTATTGGTAAATTACAGTGAAAGTAAACATTTGTTTTTGAAAGAAGTTTTAATTTCAATCGTAATATTTTGTTGAGATCTATCGATTCCTTATAAAAAATATACATCAACGAGTAATCATGGTGAAGTTAAAAAATAATAAAAAAAATACAATGTGGGACTCATCTTGTCAAACATCCAAGTCGAAATATAAAAATCATATGCAAAGATATTCACGACACTCCATACGAGCGAGTAAAGGCGTGTCGGGAACGCAAGAACGGAGCGACGCCGCGTGTCAAAAAAGGACACAGTCAGGCCCGGTTTAACTGTTAATTTTCTACCTTCTTTCCTTCCCGATGACAATAAAGATATCTGTGAGCATTGTAGTCGGAAAGAGAAAAGGTACTTAAAAACTTCGATAAAAGACCCCATCAGCTGAAACTTCCATCCAGCCTTTGCTCCTTTTTGTGATGTTTTGTAACCTCAGAACGTCCATATGATGTTCATAACGTTACATGGATTTTAGAAAGGTACGAGAATATGTGGCGTTCTTTCCACCTTCTATAACACATTACAAAACATAAAAGCACGGGGTCAAGGGCTAAAGTCATAATGTCTAATGAATCATATAAATTAAAAAAATATAATATATATTGATTTATAATAACGATGGCTTAGAAGGTAAATAAAAAATATGATGGCAGTATTTTTCCATTTGCTCATAAATCTTAAGAAATATTTTTATCGATTTATTTGTAAACTTTTGGAAACGTCAAAAAATTTTCGAGCAAAACGTCGGTGACAGACAGTCAATCGTACTCAAGAGTTATCTTATGAGGGTTCGGTTTTTCAGTTTTGTGGTACGGAACCCTAAAAATTATATTTTAAACTAGAAAATATTTTGGAAGTAAGCCAGTTTGATTTCTGCCAATAATTTTCTAGTCGAAATGAAGACGTGATTTCAGTTTATTTTTATCATTGATTTTTCAATGTTACTCGACAACCATATTTCCTCCGACTAAAATGAATTGTACAGCATTGAGCTTTTCTGATAAGAATGTGTCTACACAAATATTAACCTAACCTAACCTAACATACAGACAAACGGTCGAATTTAATAACTTAATGATAATAATAGCTTCACATACACGAATTGAATGTAATAATAAAAAAATCTTTGCCTTTGACATAGATACCGAAACCCGTTAAGCTAGAAACGTGACGTGCCAAATGTTTTACTCGCTTTTTGTGTATGGTAGTGTTGAGTAAAAATATATTTGTTTAATTTTTTTATAGCCTTGAATATTTATATAATTCTCTATTCATGATTTCTTTCTCATCATATTATAATTAATTTGTGTAATGTCGCAGCGATTAAATAATATTAATAATCGTGTTAAAGTAATGACAAAATCTCGAGCGTATAGCAAGCGAATTAGCTTGTCAACGTGCCAGTAAAAAATAATTAATGATGTTCATAATTGTATCTAATTTATCCTAATTTAAAAATGTGTTTTTTTTATATTTTGTGAAGTAAAGTTACTCGAATGGAGTATTTGACTTAGGTACCTACGTGTACCATAGCCCCTGCAGAGAGCGAACAAATTAAGCCGAGGGCGTTGCATAATTTTTATGAAAGATTTTATTTTAATTTGGTATCTTTGAAAACTAAAACAGAAACTTTGATAAAAACTCGGCGCGATACTAAAAAAGCCATTTTATAGAACTTAAAACTAAATTATTATTATGTAAATCTCACGATGGGCTCACTGAAGCTCCTATGAAAATATGATTACACGGATCATCTGGGGAGAAAAGACAGGCGGTAGAGTTACTCTTCACACATAACATATACTTTCTCAGTTTTAATGTCCAGGAGCTAATAAGTTTTATTTGGTTTGTTTTAAAAATCATATTTTTTTAATAAAATTTATAAGAAAAATTACTGATGATGCTTACGTGGTTATTGTTTATTGTATATTATCTTTTTTTGCAAGCTTTATGCACTACTAACATTATTTGATTTTACACGATTTTAAAGAGCATTAGAAAAATTAAAACTAGGTAAACCTATTTTATATTACTAAACATCTAATAAAATAATTGCATATTACATCAATTGAAGGTGTAAGGCATCTAGGAATTTCATACAACCGGGAAGTATCTAGTTTTTCACATGTTTTTGAAGTAAAGTGTTGAACCTGTTGTTAACGAGCCACGAATTCGGAATTTCGCCCAATTATTATTTTTAGAATCGACACAAACCAAATTATGTTTTATAATACAAAACTATAATAAGTTGGGAAAACCTTGCTTGTAACATTACTAACGTATTTTTTGGAACTTGGATAGTTGGGTATTAAATATTATCATTTTGAAAATAATAAAGCTTCCATTCTTATGTGTATACTAGAGAAATCTGTATAGATTTTTAATAGAATTTTAGTATCTGATTTTGTTATATTCAGTTTAACAGTTCAGCAACTTTGTCTATAACATCGAAATTGTTCAAAACATTACAAGACGCGTTTATTTCTTCGAATATGATAATGTTATCTGATATTAACCTATGTGTGTAGGTAGGTACATATTTTAAATCGGAAATAAAAAAAAAACGACTTTTTACATATACAAATATTCAACTAAAATTTTATATTCGGCTATTACTTGGATTGACCCCAACGCTTACCCACATTAAGTTCGAATAATCTCTTGTTAAGAGTTTGGTCTAAGCACCCCACCGCCCCCGTCCTCTCTTCTTAAAATAATATTAAATATAGTTTTGAACAATTACTCATACCTAAAAGACGCATTTTTTAATTTTTCTTAAAAATTTTTTATGAATATATTTTACATTTAAAAAGGTATCATTCATATTTAAGTTTGATTATTGGTAGGATAGTAGGTTTGCAAAAATATTGTCTAATTATACGCTGTTGGCAACTTAAAATGACAATTTACTAATATTAAAATGTATCTACTAGTGACAGATTTTGTGATTTTTTAGAAAATATAACCTTTTGACACGTTTTTCTATCAAATAGGAATGTGATATCTGGTTTATTAATGGTATGGAAGCTATGTTTAAAATGTATCGTTTTTTATGTTTTAGTTGAGGTCGCTATCATTAGTTGATTTTAAGAAACCCACTTGAAGTAAACAGTCAATCCCTTTCGGCACGCCGGAGGCAGAGGTAGATTTCACCGGATCAAAGTGGGGAAATATTTTGGTCATCCTTTACAGTAAGGGTTGCTCATATCAAAAATTATTTCAAACAAATGTTGTGGGGAAATTATAGGCCTATAATTAACGTTTTGAACGGAATTGATTCTGTGTATGATTTTTTGAATTTTGAAAAATCACATTGTGCCACCCCTAGGACCAATGATTGGTGCTATCAAAAAAGTCTCCTGAGATAAGTGGTAGATTTATCTAAGGAATAATATGAAGTCAGATAAATTCGATATTTAATATGTTAAGAAAGTTATAGCAACATTTCACTTTTTGAAAATAACCCCCTATTCCCCCCCCCCCCCCCCCCCCTTCCCCTGGTCCGATTTTGCCTATTGACGAACTTGACCGAGATTTTATGCCCTTAAATTTTATGTATTAATTTCAAAGTGTTTGTTGTAGAATTATCGTGTTCAGATGAAAGTGATATAGATAAATAGACAGATAGATAGAGAGATAAACTTTTAAATTGAGGGTGTATTTGGGTTCTAAGGGATGTGAAAAGATATGTGGAAATTTTCCGGAAGTCATAACATGGTACCCATTGAAATAGGTAGCTTTCCTTATGAAATGTATCTAAAATTCGTAGCTGCCACACTAGTTCCACTGCTATGCTAGTCGCTTCTACATTATGCACAACACGTTTACGACCAAGTGACGGGCGGCTACGTAATTCGAGGGCGGGCCGTGGGCTGCTTTGCGCGCTCACACGCTGAAATTCGCTGCAATTTACGAGTATCAGCAAAAAAGCAGTAAAAGATCCAGTTGGTCGGAGCGCACATAGCTCGGCTCATCTTTGAACCGATGTTTTGATGGCCAGGAATAAAATATTTTGATTTTACGGAGAATGACTTCGCTCGTTAAGTTCATACTTCAGACACTCGTAACACTACACTAAAAAAACCAAAATAAAAATGTCATAAATTTAGCACACATACTAATAAAATAACCTTGGATCTAATATTTGTGACCTAAAAAAAAGTTCTAAACTATCTTTAAATTTTTATTTTATTAAATGTATATGTATAAATTGTATATTTATGAATTTTATAATTGAGTTGTAAAGGTATTTGACTATTTATTTCATAATATAACGGAAAAAGGTGTTTTAGCGGCCTTTAGTGCCTTTATTATTATTTTATTATCCTACGCTTTATCAAGAAAATAATAAACTTTTCTAAATTAGTCAATTTTGTCAAATATATTACAAATAATGACTTCGTCATACAAATCACTAGAAAGTTTAATGAGCCACAGTCAATTTGGAATTTTTACTATGAAAAATTAAAATAATTGAAATAATCATAAAGTAATCTTAAAAATTTGCTTTAGAGTGAGTTGCCCTAGCCATATTTATGATATTTAACCATGTAGGTAAATGAGATGCAATGGAAACATGCCACGCAGGGGAAAGGTGTTATTAATGTACATTTTTAGGAACATAAGAAACATTCTTGACACTAGGATGCTAAGAGGAGTTTACTGTCCATTAGTTCAATCAATAATTTCCTATGGTCAAATAGGCTGGGGAGTGCATCTGGATTGTGTGATAAAAGCTCAAAAAGCCTTTATCTGAGTTATCAATAAAAATTCATACTGCTATCCATCTGAGCAAACGCAAACGCGAAACAAAAGTAAACGTGTAAAAATATTGGAGCAGGTATCACCCCAGAACAGACCTTGTCTAGTGGGGTGATAAAATCCACACCACCTATCTATTTTGCTTTGTATGGGATAGTTTTACATTGCTTTGTATACTTAATACCTAGATGATATTATGATTTTTCACATGTATTGTTTTGGATCGAATAAATAAAAAAAGAAGGGACGATTGGCGATATTAACCAGCACTCAATAAAGTTGCAATTACACCAACCGTTTAATTTGAAATATATTTACACAAATTATTAAAAATAACTTTTTTGTAAACATAAATATGTAAATTTTATGTTATATTTTACAATTACACACAATATAACGTCCAAAACATCGGGTTTTTTTATATGGTTCGACTCCGTTTTTTTAGAAATTTGTTGTTTGATTGGTTGCCAAACGTTTTGTTTTTGTTTAAAATATTACGTAAATTGCGAGGACGTCGGTAAGATAATATAGAGAGACAATCTAGTATATTTGTCAATTTGGATTATTAGAGATTATTCAATATAAGTCGTTTAAAATTGGATTTAATTTTTCAACACCAGGAAAATTTGTTTGTTAATTTAGTTTGTTTTTATTTTAGGTGTAAATTTTGAAGAAGATTCTAAAATTTGTGTTTTAAGAGATCGGGTTGATAATTACGTTCTAGAAGGGATTTTTTTAGGTTAGTGAGATATGTTTTTAAATTATTAATATTGTTAGAGATTCTATGACCGCGAATAAAAAGGGAATATGGTATTGATTTTTTTGTTTGAAACGGATGGCAACTATCAAAATGTAAATATTATTGTTTATTGGTTGGTTTTATGTGTACTGAAGTTTTGAACTGGTCACCAGAAACAGCTATATCAACATCCAATAACGTAATGCGACTATTTGAGATATTATGTGTTAATATATTTTAAACTTTTCTTTTTATTGTGAGCCATGATGATTCATTTTCATATATCTTACGTTGAACGTAAGTAATTCTTGTAAATATCCATTAAACCATTCACTTTTCATTCATTATACGTCATATTCCTTACATTTTCACAGTTTTTTAACAATTATTGTTTCTTTTTTAACTCTTTTTTTTACTATTTTAATGAATGTTTGGCCGTATTGCATAATCGCACAGATAGATAGGTGAGAGTGAAAAGTATTTAAACCATCGTGCATTACCTCAAGCGATTTAACTATCTGTGTGTTCGTATTAATTTTTCTTTTGACATTCTGGCTATATAATTTTAAATAGAATACGAATTTTCTAAACGTCAATTTACTGTCAGACTTTTATATGAGTAATGTAAAGTAACGGTGAAATCATCTAAATACGGTATTTAAGCAATACATTGAACACAAATTGTCGTTTATATTCGAGAACCCAATGCCAGAGAACTTATTTGATTCCGTGACGAGTAACGCAATCGGATCCGCGGTACGGTGACTGTCGATTGCAATCATAAGGCTAGTTGGACAGGCAGCAGGCAGAAGGCAGAAATTCAATAAAAGAGATTTAAGTTTTATCTTAGCCTCAAACGTAAAATATCTACAATTATTTAATAGTCTCGTAAAAAGGTTATTAGGTATATTTTTATACTTTCCTCCGTCCTACTATCCCAATGCCCAATATTCCCGTCATTTGCGCTCAAATAAAGAGGTTTACATGATCCGGTAACGGTCCACTGCGGTGAGTCTGAGGTAGTTAATAATGCGTAGATATTTTATTGCTCTACTTAATAGTTACATAATAACTCCGATATGTATTAAGAGATTACTGACTCCATGGTGAAGGGGCACTGGCCAGCATGACGACGGAAGAGGTGGCGAGTTGTTGCAGGCGCCGGAGGGGAAACCCTCGCCTCAGCTCGAACGAGCTCGAACGACGTTTGATAATTTGTCAACGGAAACATGGTGAGCGCATCGTGGGCATGCGTGACCTCTGTGCTTTGTGGTACCTCTGGTGATCTGGTGACCTTTGTTCCTTATGGTGCCTCTGGTGATCTGGTGACCTCTGTGCCTTTTACTATTTAAACTTAAAGTTTTCATTTTTTTCTCGGTAACCATGGTGAAGTTTGACATAGTTTTTAACAAATAACACTAGAAATCGCAGGATCAATCAGCTATTTTGGAATTTACGAGGTTATTCGAAGCAAAAAATAAAAAGATTTTACTGGCATACAAGTGAACATAGCAGCGAGCTGGTTGCTGTCGTGTTAGTCAATCTAGATACGCTGCAGCTGAGATGGTATCGGACTCGACTCGTCTGCACGTTACTCTTCAAAATGTTGTTATTATTTAAAAAATACACTTAAAAAAACCCAGTGTAACACAAACAAAATTTGAAGGTATGCTTGAATTTGAATACTTTCTCCGCATATCTTGTAGATTTCATTGCTTGACTCTTATCCGTTATATTGGTTTAGCGTAGTGGTCCTACTGATGTCGCCACCAAGGAGGTCCAGGAGGTGTAATGATCCGAGGTCCGAAGATGGATGCCAAAGGAAACACAATTCACTTCCGAAGCTAAATATTTATTTACATAATATACTACTGTACATTACTCAATAATTTAATTGTAATACGCGCGTTCAATACTGAATATAATAAACTGCCAGGGATACGGAACCCTGCAGCGTAACGTCTCACAGTGCTGGTACTTGATTTATCAATCCTCTCCCAGAACAAAAATGGTCGCCTTATATAATATCAAAATTATTATTAAACTGATTTTATTGGCTACTAAATTTAATTCAAATAAATAACGATTATTTCGCAACAATAATTAACATTAAATTCCCCCTCCAACGCCGCCTCGTCCGGCCACCGCCGCATCGCTGAGTCGCCGCGGTCGCCCCCCCTCGCGCCTTCGCCTCGCTTCATGCCGAAGTTATAAAAACAATCGTCGCTCTCTCTCTTCAGTTCATTGCCTCTTCGGGTTTCGTCCCGGACGGTTGTCCGCGCTGTCTCCGTCGCGCCGTGTGTTCGATATTGTCGCTTCGTTACCTGCCCTCATGTGGCGCCGAACATATGAATCTTCGATTAGTACGTGGGCATATCGCCAGGTCATGCACTTGACGACTTACTGGTGGTACGTTTACCGAACGCGGTGATTCTTTCTGCATTCGGCCCGCATTCCTTTTTCCCCCGTTACCTCAGTTTCGACAAAAGAGCACGCGGCCGCAGTGTGAGTTGACGTACGCCCTCTGGACCTGGACTCTCTCTGGATCAGTGGAGTGGACCCCCCGTTGGTTGTACCCCGTTCTGGACCCGTGTGTGCGCTTCTCCAGGCCCCCCTCGATGCCGCAGGTACATCGGATCGAAGTGTGCTCGCCTCAGTGTGTTACAAAAGTGTCTCCGACTTCTTTCCGATTTGATTGAGATTGGTGCCAATGTATTTCCTATTTCGCCCGGATTGGGTTTTGTGCGTATCCCCCTGCAACCTTAGGTTAGACTTATTATAACTTGCACATAATTATGTTTTCTATGTTTCAGAACTCCCTGATGATTATGCAGTTTGAATGATTTCTCTCCAGGTTCCATTTAGAATGTTTCCTACACATTCGACTCCCTCTCTTTCGTCAATGACGGTAGCTGATAAACTAAATGTCTTTTGCTGAATATCGATTTCCAGTTTATGTATTTTGAGATTACATTTGCTTAATGGCCTCGGTGAATGTAATACCATTTTGCATAACTAGAAATACGAATAAATATATGTGTTCTCTAAACACAATAAAATATAACAAAATAAATTTACAAATTAGAAGCAGTGGACTGTGGGTTGTACAGGCCTCTCCAGTCCCGGTAAGTATACATAGTAGACAATTTAATAATTATTTATTTTATATTTAATTTTATGATGTGCAGGCTTCATGAATTAAATATAAAGTAGTCTTGCACTGATCATCTTTTTGGTCAACAAATCATTTATGTGCAGCCATGATGATTCCTGTTGGCTGACAAGATGAATTCCCTTCCTTTAGGCGATACACCCAGGTGCCGGCCTGAGGTATTGCCCTCCTCTTCCTTTAGGCAATACACCCAGGTGCCGGCCTGTGGTATTGCAATCCTCCTCCACCGTGTGCTAGTGCCACACGCAAAACCTTAAACCTTTTGTAGCACGATTAGCGTCGCTACAATATCCCCCCCATTAAATTGAGAAAAATGTGGGATTATTGCAAGCGATCTGGCGGTCTCACGATGCGTCCCGATCGTGTGGTAGGTACAGGAATTCTTGTCACATTTTTCTCGCCTCCTGCCCTCATTGAAAGCCTTGGTCGTTGCTCCGCTGTGCTGGACCGCGCCTCCGGTTCCCCTGAGCTTGCCGCTGGTTGAGTCTCTGCTTGCTGAAAATCATGATTATATAAATACGCTGGTTTGAGGCGATCAACCGATACGGTTACTCTCTTTCCCTTAATATTCAACACAAAGGTCTTACTCAGTCGCTCGATTACGGAATAAGGACCCTGATAAGGTTGGGTAAGTGGAGACTTTACAGAATCCACCCGGAGGAATACATGAGTGCAGGATAAAAGATCAGGATGAACATAGAAATTTCGCTTTTGATTTTTATTCGAATTCGTCTCTTGGTTGTTAATTGCGTCCCTAATTTTAATTAAATAATCATGGGGTGTGTACACCCTCCTGTTCTTTTCCAAGAACTCTCCCGGGATCCTCACACACGTCCCGTATAGCATCTCTGCGGGGCTGACATTTAGATCCGTTTTTACCGCTGTCCGTAAACCAAGCAACACTATCGGTAGCTCCTCCGTCCAGGACCTGGAATCTAATCGCGCCATCAGTGCTGCCTTCAAGGTACGGTGCCATCTCTCCACCGCACCGTTTGCCTGTGGGTGGAATGCAGTCGTATGGATTCTCCTGACTCCCAGCATCCTCGACAGCTCCCCGAACAAACTTGATTCAAACTGCCTTCCCTGGTCGGTCGTCAGCCTGGCCGGACATCCAAACCTGGCAATCCATGTTTCCATGAACGCCTTGGCCACTGTCTCCGCTGTGATGTCCGATATCGGCACTGCTTCCGGCCACTTCGTACTCCGATCAACCATGGTGAGCAGATATCTGAAATCTCCTGACTGCCTCAGCGGACCCACGATGTCTATGTGGACCGCCTCCAGCCTTTCCGCCGAGTCAAATCGCTCGAAAGGTGATAGCGTATGCCTCTGCACCTTCGACTTTTGACATGCCACACAACACTTTGCATAGTGTGCGCAGTCCTTATTCATACATGGCCAAAAATACTTTGACACCACCAATTTCCGTGTACCCCTTATCCCGGGATGACTCAAGCCATGCACCGACTTTAAAACCTCCTCCCGAAGTTCCGCCGGAATGTAGGGTCTTGGCGTGCCCGTCGACATCTCACACCAGATTTCCTTGTCTGACCCCTGGTGTGCGATCAACTTCATTTTTAAATTCGTTTTAGCCTTCAAACTTTCTAACTCTAAATTATCCGCCTGTAGCGAATGCAACCTCTCGTAATCGACCGTGCTCGGAAAGTCGATTTGTGCAATACGTGATAATGCGTCCGCGACTACATTCTGTGAGCCCGGCACATACACTATCTCGCTTGCCAATTGCGATATATATGTAAGATATCTGACCCTCATGGGTGTCTCGCTATTATTGTTTGATATCTTCGTCAATGCATAAGTGAGGGGCTTGTGGTCCGTGAAAACTGTTAGCTCCCTCCCTTCAATCATCTTCCTAAAATACTTAATACCATGATGAATGCCAATTAACTCCCTGTCGTAAGTCGCATAGCGAGTCTGCGGTTCAGTCAATGCCTTCGAAAAGAATCCTAAAGGCACCCAGTCATCTCCAATCTTCTGCTGCAGAACCGCCCCCACATGCGTTCCCGACGCGTCGCACATCATGGATATCGGTGCTTCCGCCGATGGATGAGCCAAGGTAACCGCATCGCTAACGCTCTGACGGCACCTCTGGAAAGCCTCCTCCGAAGCGTCTGTCCATGCGATGGGTGAATTATCCTTCTTCTTCGCCCCATGCAGAAACTTGTTGAGCTCGCTCTGGTACTCGGCTGCCTTCGGGATGCTTGACCTGTAAAAGTTTAACATCCCCAAAAATCTCCGCAGCTGCTGCACCGTCCGAGGCTTTGGAAACTCCGCAATGGCCTTCACCCGTTCAGCCCGTGGTCGTATGCCCTCAGCACTAACGGTAAAGCCCAAATAATCCAACTCCGTTTTTGCAATCTTGCACTTCTGGACATTAATGGTGATGCCATGCCTGTCCAGCCTCCTCAAAACCTCCTCCAGATCCTCCTCGTGCTGTGCCATCGTAGGAGACGCAATCAGGATGTCGTCCACATACTTGAACACATTGTCCATTCCTGAAAGGACCTCATCCAGGAAACGCTGGAACGACTGGACCGCATTCCGTAACCCAAAGGCCATGCGCACCATTTCGAAGGATCCAAACGGAGTGGTTATGGCTGTCTTCTCAACATCCTCCTGCTTCACTGGAATCTGGTGGAAAGCCTTCACCAGATCCAGGGCCGAAAAAATCTTCTTCCCCTCCAGACAATAACTGAAGTCATGAAGACGCGGTATCGGATACCTGTCCGGAACCGTGATGGCATTCAGTCGGCGATAATCTCCACACGGCCGCAACTCCCCATTCGGCTTGGCCACCAGATGTAAAGGATTCGCCCACTGACTCTTCGACGGACGACAGATGCCCGCCTGCACCATCTCCTCAAAAAGCTTCTTCGCCTGCTTATATCTCTCCGGGTTGAGCGGACGAGGACGACAGAACACCGGTGGACCCGTTGTCTCGATGTGATGCTCCACCTGGTGCTTGGGATTCAGCGGATATGAAGAATCCGCCGTAACGTCCGGATACTTCTTAAACAGATGTGGAAGAGGCACACTAGCATCCACTGCACACTGGGTCGGTACCTCCTGGCCGCTGCTAGAAGATACTACAGCGTCAACATCCTCACCGACGAAAAGACGTCCCCGAGCGATGTCCACTACCAACCGATGCTTGGCCAAAAAATCTGCCCCTATGATAGGCTGCTTAACATCCGCGAAAATGAATGTCCCCCTCATGGGCTTGAATCCTCGTCTAAAATCCACGACCAAGCTCCTTGCACCATATGTCGTAATCTTGGTCCCGTTTGCAGCCACCAGACTAAGTCCATTCTTGTGAAACGCTGATTCTTTCACCACTGGAAATACAGACACGTTTGCCCCAGTGTCTATTAAAAAGTTTCTCCTAGAATTGACATCATATAAAAATAATCTCTTACAGTCCTGGGCACCTAGCGATTCGCAGCTAGGCGCCCCCACTAGTTTTCCGAATTCCTACGGAAAGTGCAAGGGGGCTGGCAATATCTAGCCCTCTCGCCATAGCGCTGATGGTTTAGGCAAAAATTATGATTATTATTATTATTATTGTTGTTGCCGCCCGTTGTTGGGCGAGTAAAATTACCCCGTCGATTGTAATTATTCCTGTAATTAGTATGAATATTTGAATTGTTCCTGAAATTGGTCCGCGTAAAGCTACCCGCACTCGCACCTCGTCCAATATTCCCTTCAGGCTGCCGCGCATGTCCGCAAGCTCCCGCCGCCCGACGATTGGCGTTATCTCCGAGAGACTTGCACTCCGCCTGCAATTGACTCACCACGCAAGCCAAATTCGCGAGCTGCTCTGCCAGGCCCGACACGGTAGTTTCTAAAGAAACACTCGTCGTATCACCATTGTAACCGACGCGCGAATTTTCCGTCCTTCTCCCCGAAGTCGATTGCGGCGGCAAAGAAATCCTGTCCACGGCCGTCGACTGTGCAACCTCCGACAGTCCTTTAAAATCCTCCACGATCCGATCCGCCATCAGCGCCAACGCGCTCATGTCCTGAACTCTGGAAACCGTCAAGACCGCCCGAGCGGATGCGGGTAGATGCGAAAGCCATAATGTCCGAATTGTTTCGTCGGGCATCTTCCCCCTGCTCAACTCCCTCATCCTCCGAAGCAGCTGAGACGGCTTCCAATCGCCCAAATCCAGCTCCGTCAGCAGCGTCTGTAACTGACGCGAATCGGACTCCTCATACGTCGACAGTAAACGCCGTTTGACCGCCTCATACAATCCTGCAGCCGGTGGATCCAGGACAATGTCGCTAACCTCCTGCATGGCTGCCCTGTCCAACTGCGCAATCACCGCATGATACCGGTCCTTATCCGATCGTTTGCTTGCGGCAATAACCGATTCAAAATGAGCAAACCACAACCTAGGTTGTTTGTGCCAAAACGCCGGAATCTTGGTCGCCATGGACAATGGTGAAACCTCCGGTTGTTTATCATCCTCCATCTTGAAAACGCACTTGTTTCGACGAAAAATATCCTAATATATTTTAATTAGATATTTCCAATCTAATTATTATGAAAACAATTTATTTTCAAAGCAATTAACAACCTAAATTGTCGGTCGGGTAAATTCGTTGGACAGAAATGCAATTGTAAAAGGAATAATTGTAAAGTATGAGAAATGATTATACAAGAAACAGTAAAATAAAGGAACAGAATTAAAATTCGGATTAATTGAGAAAGGACAATATGGTAAGGTATTTTGGATATGTAATCGAGCCTGAAATACCTGTTTGAATTCTCCAAAGCGAAGTCTCAACCGCCGCTGTTCGTCGCGGTAGATTCAACCAACACTGCTCGACGCGGTCACCGAAGTCGATTTCCCCGCTCCCGCCGGTCACCTGCTTGAAGGCTTGAAGGCAAGGAGGCTTGAAGATCACGAAACTCCGATCACGTCGGGGTCACCAATTTAGCGTAGTGGTCCTACTGATGTCGCCACCAAGGAGGTCCAGGAGGTGTAATGATCCGAGGTCCGAAGATGGATGCCAAAGGAAACACAATTCACTTCCGAAGCTAAATATTTATTTACATAATATACTACTGTACATTACTCAATAATTTAATTGTAATACGCGCGTTCAATACTGAATATAATAAACTGCCAGGGATACGGAACCCTGCAGCGTAACGTCTCACAGTGCTGGTACTTGATTTATCAATCCTCTCCCAGAACAAAAATGGTCGCCTTATATAATATCAAAATTATTATTAAACTGATTTTATTGGCTACTAAATTTAATTCAAATAAATAACGATTATTTCGCAACAATAATTAACATTAAATTCCCCCTCCAACGCCGCCTCGTCCGGCCACCGCCGCATCGCTGAGTCGCCGCGGTCGCCCCCCCTCGCGCCTTCGCCTCGCTTCATGCCGAAGTTATAAAAACAATCGTCGCTCTCTCTCTTCAGTTCATTGCCTCTTCGGGTTTCGTCCCGGACGGTTGTCCGCGCTGTCTCCGTCGCGCCGTGTGTTCGATATTGTCGCTTCGTTACCTGCCCTCATGTGGCGCCGAACATATGAATCTTCGATTAGTACGTGGGCATATCGCCAGGTCATTCACTTGACGACTTACTGGTGGTACGTTTACCGAACGCGGTGATTCTTTCTGCATTCGGCCCGCATTCCTTTTTCCCCCGTTACCTCAGTTTCGACAAAAGAGCACGCGGCCGCAGTGTGAGTTGACGTACGCCCTCTGGACCTGGACTCTCTCTGGATCAGTGGAGTGGACCCCCCGTTGGTTGTACCCCGTTCTGGACCCGTGTGTGCGCTTCTCCAGGCCCCCCTCGATGCCGCAGGTACATCGGATCGAAGTGTGCTCGCCTCAGTGTGTTACAAAAGTGTCTCCGACTTCTTTCCGATTTGATTGAGATTGGTGCCAATGTATTTCCTATTTCGCCCGGATTGGGTTTTGTGCGTATCCCCCTGCAACCTTAGGTTAGACTTATTATAACTTGCACATAATTATGTTTTCTATGTTTCAGAACTCCCTGATGATTATGCAGTTTGAATGATTTCTCTCCAGGTTCCATTTAGAATGTTTCCTACACATTCGACTCCCTCTCTTTCGTCAATGACGGTAGCTGATAAACTAAATGTCTTTTGCTGAATATCGATTTCCAGTTTATGTATTTTGAGATTACATTTGCTTAATGGCCTCGGTGAATGTAATACCATTTTGCATAACTAGAAATACGAATAAATATATGTGTTCTCTAAACACAATAAAATATAACAAAATAAATTTACAAATTAGAAGCAGTGGACTGTGGGTTGTACAGGCCTCTCCAGTCCCGGTAAGTATACATAGTAGACAATTTAATAATTATTTATTTTATATTTAATTTTATGATGTGCAGGCTTCATGAATTAAATATAAAGTAGTCTTGCACTGATCATCTTTTTGGTCAACAAATCATTTATGTGCAGCCATGATGATTCCTGTTGGCTGACAAGATGAATTCCCTTCCTTTAGGCGATACACCCAGGTGCCGGCCTGAGGTATTGCCCTCCTCTTCCTTTAGGCAATACACCCAGGTGCCGGCCTGTGGTATTGCAATCCTCCTCCACCGTGTGCTAGTGCCACACGCAAAACCTTAAACCTTTTGTAGCACGATTAGCGTCGCTACATTGGTTTTAGAATCTTGGCCATTTGGCTTATATTAGCTATTTGGAATCGTGTTTCAAATAACCTCATTGTATGCTATGAGCTATATATCTATCTTAGACCTTGTCCCAAAACCATTTACGAAGACTGGAGTGTTTATGCTTCCTATTATGAGCACAAAATTTGAAAATAATTCATCACCAAATTTATTATTGTTATTAAAGCGCTGTTGTAAAATACCTACCTTATAAGCGGCAACGAAATCTAGATAAACGTAATTGTAAACCTATTACAAGAACCGTATACCTAATATTACTATGTAAAGCTTATAAATTTGGTTTCTCAGAGACGAATTTTGATATATCATCTTTACAAATAATATTCGAAATCGCAGGGCCAATGAAATGATAAGAAAACTTTTTATTGAGTACATAAATCTTGTTCAGACAAAAAACAACGGTAGAAAAACTCGTCTATACTTCAGGCGGTTTGAAAAGTAATTATATTGATCTCTTTTAATCCGCCTTTAATAACGAAGCGCCTCTGGTGTCGGATTAGCGGCAATCCTATGTAGCTAAATTTTACCGGAGGCATACGCAGCAGTTAGTTTCGCAGTTTTATATCTGTAAACAATAAAAAACACTTATTGCTCAATAAAATATGGCAAGATTATACATAGAATATTTATTAAGAAAAAAATCACAAAGCCGCATTGTAAATGTCAAGTAAATTGTATAGAGAATATACAAAGCCAGCTGTAATTTTATGTCTGAAAAGTTTCTGCTTTGATAGCCAGGTCCTGCAGTTGGCATTGAGGGCGCCCTCGCCCGCCGCGGGCACCTTTTTCCTAGGGCACTCAATAAAAGTTACCATGTCTCAGTCTAATTAATCTATTTTACTGCTCGACGTGAATGCAGAAACAGACAATATGAACTAAATGGGATACCACTCTTTCCCTCCCATAGACGTTTAGATTTAAAAAATACAAAATATTATTTTAAATAATTGTCGACCATTACATTTACGTTTAGCTAAACTGTACAATTTTGCTCAAATAACCAGGCAAAACAATTCATAAGTTTTTTGTATTTAAATAATTATTATCATTTGAAAAAAGTGTTTTTTTTTAAGTAATGTCCTAGATTATTATATTGTCTATCTTTAAAAAGAAAAATTAGGTTCGCGTCACTTACACAACTTAAAAGAAAATCGTTGCAAGAAAAAAACAACACTTTCTTATTTATTTATTTTCATTACTATAATAAGGTGTATTTCGTTTTTTTTTTAAGCAAAGTACTAAATTAATATATGTAGAATATTGTGGTACTTTTAGTTTTAGCCATTTGTTGGGACTAACTTCAACAAAATGCGCCAATATACGTTACAAAACACGTTTTAGGGACTGGTGGCGCCTTAAAATGTTGTATTTAGATAATCAACTCGTGACAGCGGCGTTAGATATTTCGATTCGGATATTTATTAATGTGGCTTTACTGAGAACGGGTTTTTACTGAAAAGTGCCGTAAAAAGTCGATGTAATCATTTTATTCGGTATTTAACTAACTGCCTTAGTAAGAACGTGTTCTTACTGGTAAATACGCGTTGTTTCCGACGCTCTTAGATACTTTGCGTAATTACTAGTCAAAACGGGTTCTTACTGATTTCGGGTATTTACTACACCGGCGTGTCGTCTTCGCAAAAGTTTACAAATTAATTTCTCGGAAACCATGATAATTTTGATGTACAAATATGATTTTACAAATATTATTGGTAATCACATACTAATAAGCTGGATGTTTATCGTAAAAGGTAGTGAGACGTGGTGTATAATTCAAAGAAGGTCCTATTTTGAAAAGTAGGCCAATAACCGAAAAAGATTTGAACAGTTCATTAGATGTCGAAGCCCTTGGATTCTTCTAATTCGTAGATTTATATGTAGAGCGAACAATAAAAATATCTAAATGTTAAATTGTCAGCTGTAAAAAAAACTGCCTGTCTATGTTGAAGGTACGGGCTGATGATCTGAATACGTCCACAATGTAGCCAAGAGATCGTTTCATTGTTATGGATTCAGGAAAGAATAAATAAAATGGTACAACAGGGTGTGACTATGCGCAGATGCACAGTCGAGAAATGAGGGTAGATGTATTTGTGTATTTTGTTTATCTTGCGTTCCCGATACGGCTTCACTACCTCAAATGGAGTTTTATGTGTACAATGGTTTCAGGTAGATTCTCTAAATCAAAAGTTATAGTGCACAGAAGTTTCAAAATAGGGCCAAAATAATACTTTTTGAGCTGCAATACAATAGAACTTTCCCTAATTTATACCTAATAGGTTTTCTGACGTGCCACACCAATTCACACCAATAATAAATTGGTTTCATATCTACACGGTTATCAAATAGATTCTGTTGCTTATTGCCTCGAAAGAAACGAAACTAGCCAGAAATCGTCGATATTGGCCAAGTCGGGTAGACCGATCCGAATTTCCATATTTTTCAATTTCAATGCTTTATCTCTTTCGCTCCCCTCTAATAAGAACGTCGCAAGACTGCGGCAGACGTAGACGGGTTGGGGTTGAACGTTGTCCCGATAAACGTATGAAAAGTAGGCTGTATGCAAATTAGAAAAGCTCGCTCCAACTCAAACGGTCGTAACGGAAATGAACGGGTTCGCCTTAAGCCGTAATGAAACCAATAAAAGGAGGGAAGCGATAAAAGCAAGGACTGTAAAGAACCTTTATGTATCAATCAGAACTAAAGGGCGGATTACGAGTTACCTAATCGAAAAAAGTGGATCGAAACTATTCGTGGCAATTCGCCAATTGAATTCCTGTTAATTAAAGCATGTTAATATTTCTTTCGAATGACGTTTTTTCACGGAGCCTTGTTAAAATGGCGTCTGTGGGTCGCATTGCGCAGTAAAATAACAAGTAATAGCAAGTCAGAGTAATGAAACGACGTCTTTAATTGCGAATTAAAACAACAAAAATGTACCATAAAAAATATGATAAATCTTATCAAAAGTTTGTAATAAATGTCTATGGAAAGGAAAATAATCGATATTTATAAAAAACAGTATAGTAAAGCATATTTAGAAAAAAACTGAGTTTTAGAATGCCTAACAAACGTAAAAAAAATGAAAATAAAGAAATAAAATGATGAAATCTCTGAATTTATTTGAATAGGTATATGTTAAAATATTTTATTAAATATGTCGTAATATTATTAAGTTATATTCATCGCTATGTTTCGAAGGGCTCTGAAATTTAAAAAAGATGTTAAATTAATACGAAACAACATATTTCAACACAACACATTCTAAACGCATTTTATCGGTAGTTTAAGCTAGTGCGGTAGCGTTTTTCCAGCCTCTTTCACAACATTCCTACATATTATAGTGCATTGCTCAACTCAGCCTCCTGATCCCATTTGCTTTCAGAGAAAAGGTTTATACTTTATTTATTTATTTATTTAGAATATAAGCACAATATACAAATAATACTATTTAAAATTATATAATTATATAATATTTTTTTTAGCATTTAGAGGCATGTCAGAATCTTCACCGTCTCCATCTAACTAGGTGCTAAACACCTGTCCTAAGATGCTTAAGTTGCATACGATGCGTTTCTGCACCAACTTCAAAGTTTTGGTGAATCTGTTTTTTTAATGTTCACTAACAATAGGACGTTCATTGTACTATACTTCTTAGTTTTCGGTTTTAAATACATTTTGAAGTCGCTTTGTAGTTTTTGATTTGATTATTGGGATAGCTCTACAAGCAAACCGCAGAATGGCGAGCATGGTAGTTATCTCTGTACAATAATGTATAGCATCGATCGCCGCGCCGGCGCCGTGTCGTGCCGGCGCCGTACGGTGCTAGTCTATTCCTGACTTTAATCCGTAGATCGGCTGATCGCTCGTTTCCCGCTGAAACGTAATTTTGCGGTTCGGCTACCCCCGAGACGTAAACAATTGGCGATAAATTTCTGCACTGATCGAAGTTGGCTTCAGCGCAGCGAAACGCGTTACAGTCCTTCCTCATCCATATACCCATTTCGACAGCCGATGCTGGTTCAATCGAAGCGTTCCATTGCAATAAATATGTGTCTAAAATGGAGAATTCTTTAAATTTAAAATTGACTTTTTTAAAAGTTACAGTCATATAAGTATTCGAATTTATCGAACATTTTAAATGTGGGAAACTAAAAGGATTGATAATCTAGGTTTGCGCTAGATCGACACGACATGATCAGTTTAAAACCGGATTGTCCTACGACCGCTGATGCTCAGTCCAAACACTGAGGATCTTTATTATAATTAAACGAGAATTTAAAAAGATAAACATGTATGCCGAGGAGGTTCCAGGTCCAGGGATGATGGAGGTGAAAATGAAGAAGACTTCTCCCATGTTCTGGATCCTTTATTTCTCCGCGGCAATATTTACATTTACAATGAATCCCCAATTGGGAAACATTGGGGAACATAACGATAATAAAACTAAATAACGGTTGTAAAATTTACGGAAATAACAGTGAAAAGATATTAATCAGGTACAATTATAAGTCGTCGGCGCTTAATGGGCGCGGTGGCTTGCAAGCCTGTCGACCCGACTGCTTGCTTGCGTCGCTGGCGGTCGCCCGTGCGCCGTTCGAATGCGCGCCTGCGCAGATGCCGTCCAATCAGATGCGCCCGGCGGCGATCGCCCATCGCCGGCCAAAACGACGCTGCCAGCCGCAGTCCAAATATGTAGCGTCGCTACACATGCATTGTAATACTTCTATCAATTGCAAAAAAAAAGGGTAAAGTGAAGAATTTAGGTGAAATTCATGGCTCGCGCAACAAAATACTTATTCACATCTAAATGTCCTTTTAAAAAACGGTGCTTTTATTACCTAATTTTATTTACCTATTTGTCCATTTTATTGTGAAAAGTTTTACACTCGACATATGGAATTTAAAGAGATTAGGCAGTGAATTGACAGATAGTACCTACAATAAAACTATAGGGAATGGGCAAATATGAGATAGAATAAACAGGCTAAAGTGCAGATACAGTAAACTTTGTAATCATAGTACAAAAGGTATCACCGCTAGGCCCACAATTATTTTAGATTAGAATGTAAATGGCCCGACTGCCTTTAGCCGGCTTTCCGTGCAAAACAAACTTATAGGAGTTTGTACCAATCCAATTGCTGGCCGCTCCGCCTGTAAATACGAACTAAACCTCGTGGAATAGATTAAATATAAAGATTTTCTCTTGCAGAATCGCTACAAATGCAGAACGTTAGACGCCCTCTTCTGAAATTTAATTAAAATTGTTTTATTTTATATAAAACTTGAAATGAATAAATCGAGACAAATTACGAAAATGTCCATAAATGAGTCGTATAGAATCAAAAGCAACAATCTGCAGTAAACGTGTTATATGGCAATTTAATAAAAACAATTTACATCTAGAATAAGATCAATATCATCAATATTTTTTTTATTTCTGCGGCTTTTGAATCAGGGTCTTGCAAATTGCTGTTTTTGTTTCCAACATGTTGCTAATGATGTCACAATAAAACACTGAGTTGTGGGTCTAAATCATAATTTAATATCAGTAACATGAGTAATTCTAACATAGTTACAAATCGCTTGTTTTGATTCTAACCTAATATTTTTTATAATAACCTAATAATAATAATCTAACACGTTTGGTCAGATTACTGTTTTAGACAATTATTTATTGCTTTAATTTGCAGTAAAGATGAAGAAGTTTCAAAATCGATAATTAAATTAATAGTGATCATTTTGGCAGATTCTATAGGACTCGAATGTTTATTTATACATATCTAACCGATAGAATAAATAAAACATAAAAAAAATAAAACCGACATCAATTAAAAACTAAGTAATATGTTCAATAAACATTTTATTTTATTGTTAGTAAACAATAAAAAGAGATGTTCACTAAAACATCAAAGTAGGCACAGATGGTATAAATTTAGATATTATCAGAGTTAGTAGGTAATGAGGCAGTCATAGATCATTAGAAATTACTTCTTTCTTGTTCATAGTTGTTGAAATATAAAAAGATACACAAAATTAAGTACAAAAAGACGATCAACCGACCCACAGTAAGAATTTTGTCTTTTAAATTTGATTAAAAATAGTACTTCACCTAAAAATATTTTTTGAACAGCACAGTATTCCTCATCAAAGTAAATGTGTTTTAATTATTTATTAGTAAAGTTATGAATTTAATGTAAATTATTTTTTTCCTTCACACCTTTATAATCTATACATACAAAAAATAAATGTTGTCTAGCTGAAACCTAGAGCTAAGCTAAGGGGGTTAATAGCTAGTATATAATAAATAAAATATCAGGTAGAATAAATAATAAAAAACCAGTTTTGAGTACCAAAATTTAGGCAAATCAAAAGATAACTCAATGTAGTGTTTTATAAACAGGATGAAAAAAAACAAAGTTATTATTTTTTTATTTAAATGAGCTTGACAAAGGAGTCTATCATTTTTCAGGTTGTTTGTGGATCAGTGACAACGTCAATTTAACGTCGATTTGTCAAATTTTATAAATTGCGCTGTGAGCCGTATTTCAGCTAGTAATCATTATTAAATTATTGGTTTAAACAGAATGTGCAAAGAGCATTCCTGAAGACTTTTGGGGGTGTTTAAGTTCCCTATTAAATGTAATAAATTGTATAAAAAAAAAATGTTCTCTTTTTGACCAATTCATTCATTAATTTTATCAAAGCGCTTGTGTAAATTCCCTTTTTGCTCGCAGGAGCCAAGGCCGATCCATGACCCGGTGCAGCGCGGCCTCGCTGGCGATCGAACGATTATGATTATGATAAGAACGATTTAATACTATCAAGCAAAGTTTACATTTTTTTTACTCGGAAACCATGATGAATTTGATATGAGGTCAAAACAAATGAAGTTTGAAATCGCCGGAAGACTCGCCATGCTAAATAAATAATAAAGATAAATAATTAAAACATTTTTAAAAACAAGCTTTTAAATAGAAAAATAAACTTTGATGTAAATCAAAACTATCATTTTGTTACGTTATACATTTTTATATGATATAAAAGTTTGCAGCAAAAGTAATTCTAAGGAAAGGTTAATTGAACAGTATGGTTTTAGAAAAAACGGTTTCTTTGTGTTAGTTCTGTGAGAACTCTGTGCTAAGAGTGTATGTTGTATCTATACGAGTGAATGGCCAACAGTTTGAAAGGTCGGATGTTGCTCTCAAAAGACGAATTCAATAATTACAAACGGTCTCTTTTTTAGGTAAAAAAAATGTAACTTAAATTCTATAAAAATATTTAGAAACAACACAAGTTATGGCATTTGACCTAATATTAGGTAAACAAACAAGGTTACAATGACATTTGAAGTTTTCATTGTAAGTTTTAGATTAGTTGTAATTGCTATTATGTTTATTTAGTACACCAATTAATAAAATTTATAGTCAACATTAATTTAAGTACTGGTATAAATTAAAATTAAAAATGACTTTGGTAGATTAAACTTTAGATATTCCCAATTCGAAATGAATTTTATTTTGTTAAAATATAATTTCTAAATTAGTTCCTTTCTTTGGTAATGGCTGGTAAAGTTTCTAGCATTTTGCAGGTAAAACAGAGAAATTAATTTGGACGGAAACAAAAAGTGAGTACTTCGTTTATAACTTTTTTTTTGACAGAAAAGAGAGTCTGCAAAATATTATTTTGCGTTTAGGATATTCCGCTATAAAATACATAAATTTTTAAATAGATAAAATGATATCGATCTAAAATGATAGATGAGTTTTTGTTTTGCTGGTTTCAGCTCTTTGTTATAGTTGACGTTATTGGTTGGTCATTACCATTATGCTTTCTCTACACTTCGGCCGAGCGAACCCGAATGCGACCGAGGGCCAGACAGACCAGTGGCTCTTAATCACAAACCCACTCGCGAATCTCTCGCTGGCTCTTTGGTGGTGTTGGTTAGAATCGTCGATGCCTTAGTAGCAAAAACTTTTCCACTCGCTGCTAGTCGTTGTTAATGTTAATAGATTGCTATTAGATTGATGTTTCCATTGCAAAAGTTAAATTATGTGTGTTGTTTTTAGGTTTTTCTTCGCGATTTTTTCGTACTCTGAAAGAAAATATACATACTCCGATATCACCATCTAGTGATGAGGTTGTAAAGTCCTTTAAAATAGACCGAAAAAGTTATACTTACAGATAACGCTAGATATGAATAGTCATATCAAAATATTACCTAAGTTCTTATATTTATTTAATTCGAAAACAAAAAAAGAATAACAATAAACATCTTAAAAATTAAGAAATTAAATTAATTTTGTTTTTACATTTTCATAAAAGTATGTAATATATGATTATATCAAAGTAGTATACGTATACGTAGTAAACTTGAAGTGTTAGTTAAATATTATTGATGACGGAATTAAAGAATAAAATAATTTCAGCAACAATTGAATTAGCAACAATTGATCGTGCCTGCACGATCGTACGTTTGGCAACAATATCATTGGTTTGTTGTATATCTCTACACTCCGCTATGCAGAGATACAACAATGGACCGCCAATATATAGAGCAAGCATTAGTTCTTTTGTTCCAGATTTTATTATAATTTCTTATTTTTTACGCAAATTGTCTACTGACGGCCACAGATGTCACGGCCGTCGGTAGAAAATAAGAAGTTTTATTTTTTTATCTGGAAGAATAAAACTGGCAACAAGCGTCTCTCCTGTCTCTTCTATATTTTTTCTCTCTCATTCTAGACGTCGGACTCTTGTTTCAACTTGTTTTTATCAATAATTACATTTTTTATTTATGTTGTAGTTAAATTAAAGGTCCTAACAGTGGGGAACCCAAACCCACCTCTTTGTTGAGATTTCCACGCCTTAAGGTCTTTTTTTTAGTTTCCTTTTTCTTCGTTTTCGGGCAATATATAAAAATATTTATGTTACAATGTTTAATGTAAAATGTATGCACTTAATTGTGTGATTTTTGCGTTTAAGTGTTTTATAATCTAACACAGTAGACCGTACCCAGGTTGCCATGATGGTCTGGAGATGGTTTAATTTTTAATTTATCTGACACTCGACCTAATTTAATAAACCATGAAAGATCAAAAAGCATAAGAAATTATCGTAATCGCTAAAGCCTATAATGAGTGAATTCATGAAAAAAAAATAAAAAAACGTCGAATTGAAGAAACTGTTTTTAAGTCGGTTAAAAATATTAAGGTACCTCAATTTGAAACCACAGGATATAAGTTTAAAACACGCACTAACTTTAAAATGTCAAATTGGCTCGGTATTTTTGTTAAAATCTCGATTTTGATTTTTCTACTATCACAAACTTTATGCGCACCAAGTAAAAGTAATATTCGTAATACCTAGTCGTCCTGCTAAATATATTTTTTGTTTATTGGAAGCTGTGTGTAGTTTTGAAAAATGCTACTGGCACGTAATTGCTTTTTTTTTTATTCAATTTTAGTTTGGGCTGGGCTGCTTTCGGATTCACTGCGCTCGACTCGCTCGAGTCTCGCCCCATGAGAGCCAGCAGAGGGCCAGAGTCAATAGCAGTCCGCCGCTCTGGCAAGCAGACCTGCCCTCCACTCTTAGCCACCCTCTTCTCCCATGTCCTCCCCCCCCCCCACCGCTGCCGCTATGCGAGTACTGCGAGTACGGAGTCTTTTAGTTAGTCATTAAAAGTTTGCTTTTGCAGTTACAGACTCAAAATACCTAATCAACGAGTACGAACTAGGTTATTAGTGTAACTCTCATGATTAAAATGCATTTGAAATTGCAATAAAGTTTACCTTAACAATAATAAACATACCTAAACGCTGTTCAATTAATATTATTTATATTTTCCATTAAGCACAGAAAATTTAAATTAAAGTTTTTAAAAAAATTTGAAAGATTGAATGATATGGCTATTCAACGGCGCTTTTCTCAACGCTGTCGTCCGAGATAAGTAACAACATACACAGGAAAAGAAAACACTTTCAATTACAGACATGCGAGATGTTGTTTACCTGTAATGAAAGGCCCTAGCATCATGAAAACAACAATAAGGCTCTCGGAATAGCGTCCAATAACGCCTCCCCGACGAATTAAGAAGTATTAATTTATTTAAAAATGTAAATAATGGAGTTTATTAAGAATATTATGGAACGGGAGACATCATTCAGTCGGGGCACAACCATGCTCACAGGTCATATTTATTTTATAGTTTATTTTATAGTATTCCGCTTAAACACTTGAAATTTGATGATTTTAAATTAAAAGGAGTGGAGAGTTCTTTCCGGTCCAACCTTTCATGCCGATTTTTCTAAAGATCGCATTATTATTATTATTTAATGGTAACATTTTATTTGGACACCTTTAAATGACCAATGTATTAATCTATAACTGTATATATATAAATGTATTTAACTAAGAACTGTGTATTTCCCTAAAACTAAATAAATATTAAGATTACCATGCACAATGGGAAGTTTATTTGCATCATCAATTAGAAATTCGTCGAAATCTTTTAATAATTTCGTTATATTCATAAAAATTACTTACTTCACTAAGATAAAACAAATATAGTGTATTGTTTTAACATACCGTGTGATTTGGTAGGTGGAAAGTTGTACAAAAACAAAATCAATAGAATACAAACTATACTATAGTATAGTACACATAGTAGCTATATAATAGTATACCCTGTGGTGATCATTTAATATACTTTTAACCTGATACATGATACATGATACTTGTTTACCTGATATTACCAATAAATTTTACTTAATTTTAAAACCATAAAAAAATATTATTAAACTTTACCACAAAATGGGTGTAAATTAAAGTATACAATCCCTAAACTAGAGTAGCCCAAATAACTATTAAAGATGGTTAGAGGTACATTCAAGGAATAATATTAAAATATCAGTCAAAAAAATGTAAGAAATGATTACCAAATATTTGTAAACAAAAATACAAAAAACATGAAAAATACTGATTGAAGCATTGCTTTTATAAAAAACTATATAATTTTATATCAAATCGATTCATATATTTTATAATATGGAACCGCACAAAAAAAGTAGATCTAAGGAAAAAAAGTCTTTTTTTTCCCGCAGATCGCATATGCCTGAAAAATATTACGGGTTTCACGCATGCCTGAAAAATATTTAGCACGGGCGCTACCCAGTTAGGTATGAGTCTTAAATATTTTAAGTTAATATTAATATTATTATTTTCCTATTATATTATTATTCATTACTCTTTATACGATATGGTGTAAATTACTTTTATATTCGGTGGATTCGCTGCGACGTTTCGCAATAAACTGAGTGATTGCCTCGGCCTTGAAAGAGCGCCATCTGACGAGCCTCCCCCCTTTACACAATCATTTCATTATAATGACGTAAATTTTACAAATTATTTTCTCTTATACTATGCTGACGGACGATATACCGTCTTCACAAATAGTATTGGATTTTTTATCGCAAAAACCGTAGGATACGGTGTATTATATCTATCTATAATAATCAAAGTGGATGTTTGTTCGAGGGTCTTTCTTATGCAATGAATGTATAGCGCTATTAATCATCACTATTGTTAGGTATATGCGTTTATAGATTTCCTAATTTCTTCTTTAATTCGCATATTGGAAATATTTTGTTAAATATTTGTTTGCGTTGTTTTTACTGGTCAACGGTGTATTTATGAAATATTGAGATCGTGGTAGTTTAGTGGTTAAGGCGTTGGACTATTGGCCTAAAGGTCACGGGTTCGAATCCGCACCGGGGGTCATACTATTTTTAACGCATCATTACCACCATCTCCTCTGACTAGCACAGGCGCATTTGGACTAATCAAGTAGGGCCCAAAATAATTGTATATGACCTAGGTCAAAGCAATTATGAAATAAAAAAAAGGGCTGCAAATTAAACAGAGAGCGAACGGAAAACATTTAAAAAAAAATACTGGGCCATTAGCACCATTTTACAGCATGAATTTTAACAGCATTTCTTTTTCAATAAACACTAATATGAAAGATCTTATAATTGTTGATAATTAATGTCAGTAAATAACACTTATATACGCTGTCCTATTGCATTCAACGTTTAGATGATAATTCCAAGGTGATAAAAGTACAGGGTAATAAAAGGTTTTCTTCAATAGGTCGTTCTGATATTGACCTAATTGTCATAAGCATGCGACAATCCTAAACATATTCAAGACAGATTATTTATTTTACAAATACAATTTAATTATAAAAGTTATCAACCCCATAACATACCCACTTTAACAGTTAGTTTTTTTTTTATTATTACTTTTTTTGGACATTTAAATTTAACAATTAGGGAATATTACATTTCAATCAATAAAAGTGTCTCACTCCATCGAGCTCGATCCACAGACAGAATTTAGTTTCGATTCTTTTAAACTCGCTAGGTAAAATAAATAAATAAAATATATAGTTGTTCTGTGCTGGCCGGTTTAGATAAAAGTTTTTTAAGATAAAGATATTATGGTGAATTTATATGATTTCCTAGAAAACTAAAATATACCATTTTCTTCGTGTAGGTAAAGAGCGAAGAAACGAATTCCCCATCAAATAACAAAGTTCACAATAACAAATAACAATAATATTGACCAAATATCTTTGACCTGCTTTGTTGAATATAATTTGTTTGTGTATTGTGTACTTTTCTTTTATGTACATGATAATATTATGTTAATGGTAATTAATATGATCATAATATGATGAATACACATTTTCTAATTAACAAAATTTATTAACAAAATTTAAATGTAAAATATATCATTTATTTTGTATCGTATTATTTACTCCTTTAATTAAAATTATTTTATAAAGTTGTTTTACAATATTCAGTAATGATAATGAATGAATAAAACACAGAATTAAATATTATATAGATATCAACATAAATACACAAAGCCTAAAAATTAAAAATACAGACATATACATATAATATTAAATAGTAGAAAATATTTATATTATTTATTTCACTAGGATTAAAATATTTATGAATACATTCTTTTGATTGCCCCGGAATTGCTATGAGTTAAGGATATTATAACTTAAGACCATGGCATTCTTCTGACTTTATGGTTTCGAGAGTTCTAAATAATATTTTCAAAAATCAACTTTACGACATTATAACTTTTCGAGTTGATAAGGACTAAAATCAGAGAGACAATCATATCGACACCCCCAACTAACAAGGAAGTATCTTATTTTTACTGATTTTACAGTAGAGGGATAGAAACTTTGAAAAATTCTACAAGTCATAACTAATTCATAATTAAAGAATTATTAACTTAAGTACTTTTTAATTAAAAAAAACTTCGTGATGTCGGTGAATTTAAATAGATTTTCTCCTGATTATAAATATCTTACAACCTTAGACAGATATTAAATTTGATGTGAATAAAGAAGTAACACTAGGTACTTACGATATAAAAAATATTATGGATATTGTGTATATGCAAGTAACTAAGAAAGTAACAGTTAAATTTGTTATTTGAATAGTGTAAAAATGGAAGTAACTGAAGTAATGAACACTTTAAATGAAGTAACTGAACCCTTTAATACATTTTTATAATAATTTGAACTTCAATTTTAACAATCTTTTGGAAATGTGTTTAAATCAAAAAACTTTCGATGTTTCTTTCTCATTCTGGGCATGACCCACTTCAAAAAATATGTGTTATATTTACCTTAGAAGCAAAACCGTACATGGAAAAACTATCCTATTCTTATTCTGTTCTCCACAGTTATCAGAATAGAAGACAAAAAAATATTTCTTTTTTGCCTTCAGTTCTATAAATGTAAAAATTGCACTGCTTATTTCTGAACTTTTTTTTTGCAGCGATTTCATCCCATTTTAGGTATGAAAATAATTCCTGATCAAAATGCTAATTGTAGTTTGCTAGCGTATGTTAGCAGACTACAATTTTACTATTTAATATTGTAGAAATTCAAAGCTCGCAACAACGATTTCGACATGAAATTGTAACAGTTAATGTTAACAATACCAACTAAGTCTAAATATTACTATACATACTATATTATACAATGATATTTTAATACGTATGTGTGTGATGTAAGTGTTGATTGATTGTCTAATTGAGTATGTGTGAGAAGTGGGTTTGAGGAGGTTTAGGGGAATTATTAGAAAAGTTTTTGAATATTTATCCACACCTTTTTTAACCACACAAATCGGTACTAATTCCTGATATTTATTAGTTTCGTATGGTGTATACTTTCGTCTTACTTGGTCAGGACACCTTATGGTAATAGTTTGTTATTTAGGTACTCGTATTGCTACCTACGACAAGAAACTGGAAGCTCCATACAGTAGTTCAAGCAAGGCGAGTTTCTTTTACATTCGCTATCATACAAACAGAGGTCACTGTGGAATTCTCATAAAGTTATATTTAAAATATGAATAAATTTTAAAATATATTGTATTATGTTTTTTAGCTAAAAATGTAGAAAAATGTTAAAAGATACTTTATTCAAATAAGGTAAATAAAAAGTAAACGAAAAAAAATGCATGCATTTCTTTGTATCATTTAAGTTTATTTAGCACGACAAAAGCAGATTTCAAATAAACACATTCTTCTTAAATAAACATATTTTTCTTTTTCGTGTTTTCCTCAAAAATATTTCAAATAATTAAAAAAATGTATACTTTACAAAATACTAGAGCATATCTTTAGGAAGGCAGATATAATATTATAGCATTGTCACACCTATTTGCGCTAAAGCATTTTATAGGTTTCAATATTTATTTTAAATTCTCTTTTAAGTTATCACCTTCTTGATGTTCATACCACAAAATATACAAAATGTGTTTTTTAACTAAGCTAGTATAACTAACTTCGTATATAACATAAAGCGTATTTCTAGGATGTGTATATATTCTAAAATACTTTATTCTACGTAGAAAGAAACTTAGAATAAACTAACAATTATGCAATTATTTTTAGGCGAATATTTTAACACAAATATGGCTCAATAAATTATCAAATTGTTAAAAGTATAAATTATGCTTTTTTTATTGTAAATAACAATATATATTCCTTTGGCACCATTACATCTACTGAAAAATATTTAAAGTTACCGTCAAACATAAGTTTACTTTTAAATTTTAATTATTAAGATTACTTTAATTTTTGCTATGATAGTATATAATATATATATGACTAAAATGATTACGTACATAAAGTTTTACGTTACATACAAAATGCATACAGTTGAAACCTTCAACACAAATCAGATTCTTAAAATTCCGTGTGCTCTCTTTAGTCTAAGTCTAACTAACTAAATATATAATAATAATATATCCCAACTAAGTATAAGCAAAATCTGTCTGAATTTAAATCATATAAAAAAAAATATCATACGAACATTTCACACATGGTCATTATGTTATACATATATATACATCTAAAATTTACATCGAAGCTGATACACAACGTTTCTGGTGGTGCACGTTATGGTAGTGCTAATTTTATATGTATTTTTATTGTTCGCGCTTGAAAATTTATCGTCTCTTACAATAATTTTGCATGTTTTACAACGAGGTCTTTTACATGGTTCGACCCCGTTTTTTGGAAGTGTGTTAAGTGGTTGGTTACCAAACGTTTTATTTTTATTTAAAATATTACGTAAATTGGGAGGACGTCGGTAAGACAATATAGGGGGACAATCGAGTATATTTTTGCAATTAGGATTATCAGAGATTATTGATTGTTTTAAAATTGCATTTAATTTTTCAACACCAGAAAAATAGGTGGCGTTCAGTTTTTTTTTTTTTTTTATTTGAGTTCGTTTTATTTTTGGTGTAAATTTTGAAGAAGAGTCTAAAATGTGTTTATTTAAGAGATCGGGTGGGTAATTTCATGCTAAAAGGGTTTTTTTTAGGTTAGTGAGATATGTTTCTAAATCATTTTCATTGTTAGAGATTCTATGACCGCGACTAGTCCATACAGTCCTCCATTATACCCCCATTCCTTCCATTATATGGAATACCATATTCCCTTTCTATAACGGGAATATTGTTTTTTTTTTGTGTGAAACAGATGGCAACTATCAAAATGTAAATATTGTTTGTTGGTTGGTAACCCCCAGTAACCGCTATAATATCACCTGCATTTAAATATTTTCAATCTGTAAAAATATTAAAAAGAAATCGACTTTTATATAAGTAATGTAAACTTATGGCGAACGCTTATTACAACGTAAGGAATCATCTAAATACGCTATTTAAGCAAAAGATTATACAATTTTACCACATATATATATATATATTTGATGATTGTTTTTTAATAGCGGCAAATCAGCGATAAATGACACAATCTTTGACAATAATGAAAAATTTTGAAAAAGTTTTTAATTATTTGATAAAGTGCTGGATAGCATAATATTTATAAAGGTTCTAAAGAGGTCCTGTACTTGAGAGCGCAGGATGTCAGTTTAAACCCAGCGCTGAGTTTTATAAAAATGCATTTTTAACTCTCACCTGTCCTCTTTAGTGTAAATTATTGTCAAATATTATGTAACCATCTAATTAGATGAAATAAGGAAAGGATGATATTTTAACAAAAAATATTAAAAATAATGGATTTGTGATTACGATGAAGGATGGTGGTGAAATGAGATGATTTTATGAGTGATTTATGTATGAAGTTGATGAAAAATATAAAAATAATGGAAATCTAAAAGTGTAAAATTAAAGCACATGATTTGTGTGCGTATTATTTATATAATTATACAATTATATATATATATACATATTGTACCCTTAAATTGTATGTTTCAATTTGAAAGTGATTGTGTTAAAATTACGGCAGTTATTTTACACGATTTTTATTTTACTGCCGCAACGAAAGTATCTTCGAAGTCGGGTCATTACTGTTATATAAAAACTTACAGACGGAAATAAATAAGCACGCACGAATCACCCTAAATAAAACATATTGACATTTTTTTTTGTCATTTCCACATTGAAAATACATAGTAATAACATGTACGTATTGAAATAATAAAAAGCAGGTGTTCGTTCATCGCTACATCTGTTATGATTGTTCTTATTGTACTAAGAGGTGGATATTATATTTGCCGTTGTGCAATTGTTTATTTTCATAACGCTAGCTAGAACATCAACACCCAACACAGGTAAGGCCATCTTTCTAGATGCAGTCTCAGAAATAGCTCCTCGTAGCAAATTGAAGTCCTCTTTCTTTGATTGAATGATTTTTTAACGCGCAATGGAGCGTGCCTGTTTAATTTTCTTCTATTTGAGTTTTGTTTCAAACTTTATGGATATATTTGTGTCAACTGTCGGTTTTGGAGGATGCCCTGATACTAAAATTATGCGTGGCTTCAATTTATCCGGGGTAAGAAAACAAAAATACAGTATATGTTATTACCGTAAATTCCAAAACATCTTGGTTAGGAACTAAGTGGTTCATAAGATTTATTACAACCTAGGTCCTTCGCGTCTTCACCCCCTATTTAGATATCAAATTTAAAAATACTATGATAATTAAAAAAATGCAAGATGCCTTACAAATTGACTAATGTCTACATTTAATGGGACATTCAATGGATCTCTCTTTTACTTAAAGTGTGTTTTATTAATATCAATTTGAAAATAATTTTAACATTAGTGTATAAACGTAAAATAATTTCTTCTTTGAAAAATGAAATCTTAGGTGCATTCAGTAAGTTATAGACAAATTATTTGTTTAGAGATCCTATGATAATTAAAAATGTTTTTAATAAATAATGATTTTGTTTTGGTCATTATATTTCTTTTGTAATAATATTTGACCGCAAAACTCCGAATAATGTTTACTGATTTAAGGCTCAGGTAGTTATAACTCGAAGGTGCGGAAACCTCGCAAATACCTAACTCAACAATTGACGGGACTCATCCTTGCTAACAATTTTTTAATCTTTTTTATTTTTGATATTACTTATACAACGCGATTATATAGACAACTATTTGAATGACACAAAAAAGCAGCATTAATTTAGCCTTATAACAAAACGTAGTTCATTTTTTTTTACCTAATAGACTCTAGATTGGTAGCTATTTCTTAGGGTTAAATGAAAATAAGTCACTTAACTGTCGTTTATTTATATGGAAGTTGTAATTCGTGGTTTTTTTTTTTTATTTTATCAAATTAACAAGCTTTAGAGTTATTTCCAAGATGTGGTGTGACATATTATACAGTCAGTCATACCAACAAAACAACATAGGGGTTTCAACCTCCAAAGGGCTGAGGTAACATGAAGGTTTGTTTCGAGATCTAACGGAACGACGTTTGCTAGATAACAGAATTTTACTTCAAAATGACTGATCGACTATGTGTGCCTTTTATTTACTTTGGGATTGATCAAAGTCTAACAAATATAGCTGGAAATGTGATTATTACTACAATCACTGCGTCTATATAATCCCACTAAGCTATGAGAACAACCGGACTACAAATTTAATAAGATCCCACCCAAACCGTGGGCCTAATCTGGGCTGCCAGTCGACAATCAACTAAATTCTGGTGTTTCTTTCGTTCACTCCAATCGTACTGCCAATCGTCAACCAGACTAGCACTGCCGGTTAAAAGGCAGATAGGTTTGGCATATATTGCATTAGTATGTGTTTTTATGTTAATGTCATTATTTAAATATTTACATTATTATTATATTAGTTACATTATTACCTCACATATTTTTATTGACAGGTGGGAGGAATGTGGTACGAAGTCGAAAGGTCATTTTATTTTATGGAATCTGGAACTAAATGCACGTCTCTAAAATTAATTGTGAAGGATACTAACCGAATTGAAGTAATACGAACGACATACGATCATTGGTAATTAATTTATGCTGATAAATAAAATTACGTTTGGTACTAATCGAGAGATCGTGGTAGTCTAGTGGTTAAGGCTTTGGACTATTGACCCAAAGGTTTCGGGTTCGAATCCGCACATGGTCATACCATTTTAAACACTTCATTACCACCATCTACCCTGACTAGCAAAGGCACATTTGGCCCGATCGAATTAAACTTGTATATGTTTCAAAACATGGTTAACGTATTTGATATTTGTTTTCTGATATTTGTTTGATCTATGCCAGCCACGCTTTGTTTTCGGGTATTTCTCATTTATTAAAATATAGTTCACAAGAACCTATTTCCTTACAAGTGTAAATCTGAAAAATTAGGCTCTTTAGAGCCAGTTCTGTTAAATTCAAATCATTCTTCGAGCATCGGTTCATGTGAACGGCATTCATGTGAATTGACAACTTTTACCCCAAATTCTAAGGTAAAAAGTGAAGTTCTCTGATTACTTACATAGATCACCCCTCATTTCGAATAAAACCGTAACACACCTACATAAAAAGTATCATTCTGATAATATTACAATGCATTTCGGGCGGCGAACTGAGTTAGTGCTAAAATATATATATTCATTTTAAATTGATATTATATATTAATTTTTGCAGCTCTGACACATTTTCACTCAAAATCGATATTAGACTCTTCTTTTAACTATTATTAACCTACAGAGAAAATCATTTTGTCCTGGCAGTTTTATTTTGAGTTCGAGATACTCATGTTTAGACTAGGCTAAACAAATTTAAAGCAGTTTATCCTAAACCGGTAATATGTTATGCATTCGCACCAATAAAGTATAAGCACTAGTCAAGGTAAGCAAGCTTGTCATTTATTTCCATCTGCAAGGTCAAGCAGTCTTGGTCCTGCAATTCTTCAATATAATTAAAAATCAGTTGCCTGTAAACAAAACCTTATCGCCTTTATTTACCAATGATTTTTTTACCGCCAAAAAGTAATAATGCTTGAGAAGCTAGAATTGAATGTGATCAAAACACATTTGTAAATTTAATTAATTTAAAAACAAAAATTCTATGTGTCAAACTAATTATATTAAAACACTTTATAAGTTAAACTATACTATTTTTTCTTCTTATTGCTTTACTGCTTTTCAAATAATGGCCTACCATTTCGTGATCGAACTGAACTTATTGACCCAAATAAAACAAAGAGCTTTGCTGTATTTATTTCTGAGACATGATATATTTATGAATGCAAAATAATACAACTTCCAGAGAAGTTTTTGAGGTTAAACGATTTTGTCAATTTATATAGACAGAATCAATAATAACAATTTTTGGTAATGACAAAGCATTTTTGTTTTGACAATTGAAATGTCAAAATAATCACGTCTGTACTGTCACTCAGTTCAATGTGGAAAAATGTTTCCACATGAGTAGATACCATCGGGCGATTGTAGTTTTTTTTATCCATAACGGACAGATTATAGACACGAAGGTAAAGTGAAATTCCTATGCACGTTTTTTCAGGCTAGGAATATACACGCGAGGCGTCGGTTTTGCGGAGCCATCATATGAAACGCCGTCCACCCTTTATTATATTCCAAGGAGTAAAATTATCAGTTCATTTGCCGGTCTTTTACCAAGTGCTGGTACCTACACTATTCTGTATACCGACTATACTAACTACATGATACTTTGGTCGTGCTCAGATTTGGCGCTAGTAAATGTTGGTAAGCTCTACATTTATTTTATTTATTAATAATTAAATTTTAAAATAGATTCATTTGTTCCTGCTAAAAGAATTTCTACCAAATAAGTCACATCAAAGGAATATAGGTTTCTATATAAGCAGGTAGTCAGAAATATAATTATGACAATAAATCAGACTGCAACGTTGTTTCCAAAAACATTGTAAGTAGGTACTATTTAGTAAGTATATGAAAGTAGTTTCTTCAAAGTATTTTTTTTAAGTAGTTTTTTATAATTAGTAATATTATTTAATAATTTGTGTAGAAGATATCCGGGTCTCTCCATGATTTCTGACATAAAACAGAAGACTTGTCATAGAAATAAACAGTCGCACGTTAGATGAAACCCCGCATCACGAAGTATCCATTTTTAACGCACAGAGCAAGCAATTTTAGTTTATAGAATTGGTATTTATATGTAAGATACGTGGTAAGGTATGATACTACTAAATAAATATCAATTATTTTAACACAAAGCTTTTGTGTTGCCCTGAAATATTTCACCAAATCCAAAAAGAATTATTTCGTGGTCGATTGGATTTTTTACATATTAATTTCCTTTATTATTTATTATTAATTTCTGTTCCCAGACCAAATTTGGATTTTTGCAAGAAAACGACAGTATGGTGTTACCCTTCAATCAAGAATTTACAAAGTTTTGAATGCGCTCAATATAGACACTGACCGGTTGACCGCATCAAAAAATACGAATTGTGCTGAAAATAAACTGATATAATATTGCATATGTTTTTTTATGTTTTTCTGTAAATCATTAAGATGTTCTTTTTTTAAATTACTACTCGAAAAATCATTATTTTACAAACCAAAATTAAAAAATGTATAATGTGTCACTGAAAGTTAATCTACGCTGTGTGTTCAAAAAGTAAGGTGACTTTTTATTTTTATCAAAAAATATTTATTTATTCATCAATATTTATTTTGTCCCCTTCAAAGTAACCCCCCTCAGATACAATACACTTGTGCCAACGCTTTTTCCAATCCTCAAAGCACTTCTGATAAGCACTTTTTGGTATAGCCTTCAGCTCATCCAGCGATGCGGTCTTTATGACCTCAATCGTTGCAAAACGCCATTATTTCGTGGGTTTCTTGAGTTTCGGGAACAGGAAAAAGTCACAGGGGGCTAAATCCGGTGAGTGCGGTGGTGTGCGGTCATGATTACGGTGTTGTTCTTGGCCAAGCAATGACGTGTGAGCTGGCGTATTATCGTGGTGCAACAACCATGACTGATTTTTCCACAATTCCGGGCGTTTTTTTCGTATCGCTTCACGCAAACAATTCTATCCTTAATGCCTCTCAGAAACAAACCAAAAATGCTATACTCTTGAAACTTTTCACAGATGTTAAAAACAAGTGTACCAACATAAAAAATCGAGGATCGAACGGACGTAGTCCGCAAAATTTGAAAAGTCACCTTACTTTTTAATCACACCTCGTATATCTACAGATACTTAACGGGAATCGCCACTGGTGCTTTATTTTTTTTTAAATAATTTTAATTGTATATTTATTTTATTGGTTTTAATTGTCGCTTTGTAAGTTATTCTTCTACTGATTGTTTTCTTTCTTCACTAAAATTAAAATCTAAAAGACAAACTAAAGAGTGTCAGTAAAAAAAATTACATTATGTTCAAATTTTCTTTTCCTTAATAAGAAACGAAATATTTCTTCTGTGTATGTTGACAAATTATGATATTTCTAAATGAAATCAATTAGAAAGATGTTATAATATATATTTAAAAAAAATGTTGATTGTGTGTCAAATTGATCAGTGTCAAAGTGTTCAAAATTGATCACTGAGTCACTGATTTATTGATTGACCTCTTGGGATATGATAAATACAGAATTTTTCATTAACTTCAAAGTTTCGTTACCAAGTAATTTTTTTTTGTTAATAATAAAATTTGTTAATATGTAAAACTGTTCTAAAAATGCTTCTTGCTAAGATATTCTGTTAATTCTATCACAAAATCACTACAAAACACTACAAAATGAACATCAATTTTTATCTTTGATAAAGATATTACAATTTCTATTTGTATGTATTCTTCATTTTTTGACCTAGATTGCCAACGACACTTCATTCAAGACAGTTTCGTCTGCTTTTAAGAGGGTTCCAACCAAAGGTTGCCATTTCCTGGCCAAAGTGAGAGTTACAAAAGTCGAAATCTTTGGCTCCAGACGTACTCTTTTGCCGGTGACTCTGTTTATTGGGATCGTATATCACATATTCTTTAAGATCTCATCTCTTTACCCCCGTCTTAAAAGACTGATAATATATATTCAGGTTAATCATTATGTGTATGTTTTAATTAGTCGCTGTCGTAAAACATAAAACAAATAATTTATTTACACTAAATTATTTATTTACATTTAAATTTACACAAACGTCCATACATCTAATTATAAATATAATTGAATGCCTTTGTTTTTTTTTTAAATCTTAAAGCCTGAAGACAATATGTTAAAACTGCCCATGTTTAATGTTATCACTACGCAAATTTAACAGAATAAAAAAAACATATATTAAAAAACCCAGTTTCCGAATTAAAAAACTCGAATTAAATGAAAAATACATACCACGTTAAAAGTAAGGTTCACGATTACATTTTGAACAGAGCACTTAGGTACCTACTTTTTATTTATTGCTACCTTGCACTAGATTTATCTTTACGAAACTAATGTAGCTTCAACTTCCGAGAAATTCCCTATACAAAACAATATTAGAATTCACCACAGTGGCCGGTGCAAAAATGAAATTGGGCCTCTATTTACTGGTTAAGTAAAAATCAAATAAAAAATATAAATACTTTAAAGGTGCAAAGCTATTTTATAATCAGCTCTTTAGCGCCCACTGCAGGGCATTACAAAGCAAGTATATGTTTAAGGGTAAGCAAGTATGCAGCTTTACAAAACAAGCATACAAAGCAAGTATGCAGGACATTACTAAGTTTATGTTTAACGCAGCAACACACGACATATCACACTTGGATGTGTTCGTGTGTGAGTTTTTCGTTTGTTTAAAGTAGTTAGAGTGAAATAAATTACCCCAACTCATTGGTGCTACTCTACTTTAGCCGGAGCCGCGACGCTGAAGAAAGATTATACATCCTGTTACGTTAGTAGGTAGATCTATCAAGAAAGGATCATTCTTTTGGGAGATGATTCCCTACAATTTTCGATTTTTTTTCAACTGACTTGCCATCCTTAGAGCAGTATTGCAACCTGTTACATTTATGTTCTGAAGGTAGGAGAAATTTTCGCGAGGTCAGACCGAGGTTTGCTGGCCAGGGGCAAAAAGTTAAAAGTAAAAAAATCTTTATTCGATTAGGATATTATTTAAATACCTCTTTCGAATGTCACTCGCGCACGCCTAGCCCTCTGATAACGACGCCACTGAACGTAATAGGTTAATGTATGTGGAAAAAAACTATCAAGAGCGATTCAGACTCGCGCATCCAGGGTTACTCCATCCAGCATCCAGGAGAACTTTATCAACAAACAGTCGGTCGATGGTCTCTTATCCATGTAAGCATCTTAGCCATGTAAGCACCTAAAAAGCGGGTTTTTCAGATTCGTTTTGAAACATCAACATTTCTTGTCTACACTGAGAGTATTGTATCTTTTTTAAATATAGGTACCACCTCGCGCAGGTAAAAATTATTTAAATTCCAAAAATATAAATATCTCGGTACTACCTTGAACATGAACCATGAAACTCAATCCTAAAATAATAGAACTATTACCCTAGCTAGATGATTAGGTTATTGTGTACTTTTGTACATTTTGAGATATCCATATTTTAGACTTTTAACTAAAATTATTAAAAAATAGAATTCCTAAAAGCAACCCTTCCAAATATTAGTGCGCGATGTCTTTTTTTCCTATATTGTTGAATCCTTACTGTATGTATCACACCAAGCGCTCTCATTTTATATGGTCTAAGTTACCTACATATAACTAATCTCGAAATATGTATGTTATTTCAATAGTTTAGGTTGAATATAAAATTGTATGACTCGTTATAAATATCATAGCTAAAACGTAGTTGTTGTCGGGACTCAGGTATTGTGCCAGCTGTCACTTTTTAACCCACTTTAAAAATGGAGGTGGTTCTCAATACGATGTGTTTTTTTTATAATGTATGGTTACTCATTTCTTCGAAACGGATTAAGTGGGTTCGACGATTTTAAGAAACATGGTATCTAGCATAATATGGTGTGTAGCATTTTTGGCGTATCGCCTTCCCGAAGAGTACGTTTGCGCTCTGCAGTTTGCTCTGCAGGAGACCAAGGTTCAAATAGATCACCATGAATTCCGATTGCTTTTCATTTATAAATAAGGGTCGAGTGGTCAACCTTGTCGAATCAGTATAAATCGAGTCGACTTGAATTCGTTCACTCATACTTTTAGTTAAGAAGTTAGTGAAGACAGTTAAATTTGTCACTGTGGATCTCCCAGACACAAACCCATGTTGGTGTGAAATAAAAGGTTTAATTGCAGAAACAAAGCTGATCATAAACTATTTTTTTCGAGAAGTTTACTGAATATAGACAGTTTAGATATAGGTCTATAGTTAGTGACCTAACTTCTGGAACCAGATTTGAATATTGGCGAAACAAAGACTAGTTTCCATTCGCGCGGAAAGACCCCATCCCGAAGTGAACGCTGAAAAAGAATCGATAACGGAAACGCAAGAACATATCTACATTGTTTAATAAATATAGAAGGGATACCATCCGTCCCAGCATTCTTTTTACTCTCTTATCAAGCTCTTTAATATATTCTTAACTAGGTCGACCAAGACAACTATATTTGAAATACCAGCGGGTTCATTACTGTTGGTTGCTGATTGAGAACAGACGGTCCTTGGTTCGAAAACAGACTTAAAGTAATCTGAGAACAAGTTACAAATTCCCTGACCCGTATCAGCAGAAGAGTCTAAGTAAGCAGTCTTGCTTGGAACAGACTGAGACTTACGGTTAGACTTAACATACGTCCAGATAGATTTAGGATCCCTTGATATGTTGGCTTCGGTATGCTTCAAAGCAAATCTTATTTAACATTTTCTGTCTCCTTGATCGAATTACAATAATTGAAGTATCTAATTATAGATATTAATCTAGGAGTTGTTGCTTATAGAGCCGCTGATTAAGGATGACGTTTTCAATAAAGATTTGTCGGATATCAAGGACTTTGTAGTCACAAAATAAGACTTCGGAACTATAACGAAAAGGTTTTGTAGGAGGAGCGCTTCCCCAAACCGAAACGGCATATGATAAAATGGAATTTGTCAGAGGGTAAGAAACCATTTTAAGTGTTACTTTGTCTAGACAGTTCCTTATATTTTTATAAATAGACATTTGCGAGCATAGTCATTTATCATGGTAAAATGTATTGCTTTTTGAAATAATTAATAATTTTAGATTTAAATTAATATAATCGAAAATCTTTTAAATGTAGTGTTAAATACATTTTTAATAGAATTGACTCTTCATCTCGTCAAAAATAATCTCTCGCCATTTGCGATAATTGTTTAGGTACCTTGAGAGATGACTAAGTCTGTTTGAAGTCATTATGTTGAATCTACGATCTCTAAGACAGCACTTCTTGAGGTATGCAGTATACAGCTTGTAGGTAGGTATTTTTTTTTTTTGCAAACATTCCCCTCCTTAGAAGGGCTTCCCCTAACTTAATAATAAAACTTATGTCCATTGTCTGCCATTATTTATTTTATTGACAACACGTTACAATATTTATATACAAAGCTAACTGACTACCTTTTTCGTGATTTCTAAATTTGTATAATCTAACTTATTCTATGAATTCTTATGAAAAATAATGTGCTAAAGGATAATTTACATTAAATGATGTCTCTTAAATTTATTTCAATTTTAGCAAAAAATATTATTATCTAGATGTTGTCTTGATAAGCTAATGATCTATTATTTTTAATTATTGAAATATACAAAATATCATAAAAGAAAAAAACATGGAAAAAATACATAGGCAATTAAAACGGTATCGTAAAATTAAAATAATTTACATTAGTTTTATAACTAATGGTGGTGATTCGCAAGTTATATTTATTTAAATAATGTAGTTGTAATATAACACTTTGAATACTTTTACTACGTTTACTACTTTTATTTTATATATATATATTTAATATATAATATTATACTAAATAAAAATCTTTCTTCATTTTTATAGCCTCATTTTTTTAATATTCAATGACAATTAAATTTTGGTTCTTCCTGTAAATAATATTAGGGTAAATTAATCTCAAATAAAAAATATATTCCTAGATTAATAAATAAAATTTGCAAATCGCAGTTTTATCTAGTAGATTGCGGTTCGTTGTCGTCTTTTCTCCCTTAGACTCTCTTCTCCCTTACATTTGTGGGAAAATTACTACTGGAATGAAAGTAATCAGTTATTATTATCCACATAAAATATACGGAAATAAGAAAAATCAGTTCTTATAAAGAGCAAAATATGTTTACTATTTATATTTTAAACAAGAATGGCTATGACACCCTGTACTATCATATAATATCAACTGCTTCTCTATACATTGTTTAGTAAATTATTTAACCAGAAGACGTCTTACAGCTAGGCCCTACAGGCGCCATTAAAGGCATCTTCCCGACTACAAGCGCCTGTGGAACCAACTTATGATGGATTGATTAATTTTCTATTTCCATTAGTGCCCGCGGCACTTTTAGCCCATTCGATCTGCGTTTGGATGGTCATAGAAACGACAGTGGGCTATTTTTTAGGTCTGAGTAGATTAAATTTAAAAAAATATACGGAATCATATAATTCTTTCAATTCATCATAAATTCCGCATACTGTGGACGCAAAGACCACCATATAAAATCAAACAAGTATTTAAGAGGAAGAATGTTAGATTCCAATAATTCTTTCCGCAAACAATTAGAGAATGGAATTCACTTAAACCATCCATTTTGACCCCATTCCCTATTCATCCAACCACTTTACGAAAGCGGTTACGTGCTAAATAATACCTGCTACCCCCTATCAATTAGCTACACCACCGGAGTCGAGCTTCAAAGTTTAGTCCATATGAATAAATAAATATGATATTTTGGCTTTCTATCAAATTGTCAACATTACATTTAATAGTACTAAAACTTTGTGGACTTTAAATGCTATATATATTTGACCAGCCTCCGATTGAATCTATACACAAAAATTCATCTCTTTTGTTTTTGTGCTTTTCGCGTTGAAAAATACAAATGCAAATAGACGGACGGACGGCCAAAGTAAAGCGATAGTATCTTCTTTTAAATGAATGGATGCATAGAACCTAAAAATTAAAACTACTTTAAATTAATTTATTTAATTATCACTTTTTCGTTTTAAACAAAAGCATAGTAAGTTTTAGATTATACACATAAAAACGTTGTCAGCCTCAACTTGTCTTATGAAATAATCGTATAGCCAAAAGCAACCGATGTTCAGTCCAAGCCTACCTTGTAAATCCCGCTGTAATAAAAACATAATTAAATTATGTGTTTGCACTTTATAATTTTGCTCCCTATACCAGAACTTACTGTGTTTAGTACAAAACCATCCGCTTAGTATCTAGGTATATTAATATGTTATGAATATATTAATAAACCTACGAAAACATTACATCGATTGAATTTAATTTTAAAATTCAAGATGCTTACTCACCTTTATAAAATTAATGTATTTCCCCATTCATTTCTAGTTGTACTAAGCAACTGTATTATTTATCGTAGGTAACTTCAAATCGGTAAAATATTCGGTATTTTGATCGATGTATTTCATAATAAAATCGATTATTTTAATTTCAAGAGTGTCGCGGATTCGTGAATGCTCCAGCAATTCCTTTCGTAAGTAATATTTATGGGTCGAAACGTTTGAGAAATTATCGTATTCACTGCCATCAATTACAAATGGTTTATTTAAATACTTAAAAAGCGCATTATTTTCTATCTTTGTAAAATCTTCTTCAAGAAGTTCGTCGGCCACCTTTCTATAAACAAAAAAAAAACAAATTTTCATATTTCTTACTTCTATTTTAAATAAACATTATTAATAATAATCTAAATAATATATTCAAATATAACAATATTTTCATTAAAAAAAAAACAAAAGCCAACACTTACTTTTCATTTATTAAAGTGCTTTCATATGAATTCTCATAAGCCTGTAGTAACTGGATAGCTTTTGAGTGATCCGAAAATCCTCTAAATTTAGATAGTTTAGTTCGTGTAGTAGCTGACTTATCCCCCTTGCCTTTGTCTTTACTTTTAACTCCAGCTTTAGTCTTCCCATTTGTCACTTTACTGCTGATTTCAGTAGGTTTTATATAGTCGTCTTTAGGATTGAACGCTATAGATAAATAATATTGAAAATAAATACTGCTTAGCATATTACATATAACTTACAACGCCTTATATATACAACAATTTTTTGCCAAAAATATATATGTCGCATCACAATTGTTAACACATCGCCTAACAATAAATATTACGATAACTCAGTGGTGATACAATATATTTTCAAATAACCAACAAAACAATAAGAAACTGAGTAAGCGTAAAAATTATATCTTAGTATTTGATAGTATAATACAAATAATACGTGATATTTCCGGTGATATGATACAATCACACAATATATAAAATAATCACATTATATAGTGACCTAGCGTTATCGACTTAACAATTAAAAGTTTTGGTATTAGACGTGCGCGTTATAAGGTGACACTGTTTAAATCACTCTATATTTATAGCGCAACGAATAGCCGAATTACTGAAACTGGCTCATAGCGGTGACTGAATGCGTTCATTCACAGCCATGGCTACAGAGTCGCGTTCAAGGAAGTCGCTTCGCTTGCCTATAATTGCATTTATTGCCCATTCTACAAGTTACATAGATGAACAGTTATGAATGGATGGTTCATTGATGGTGCATTCATGATTCAGGTACATCGCCAGCCGTAACTATTTTGACAGTCGCCTTATTATTTTTCACCCTGTCCGGCCAGACTCCAGCTTCTCAGCAACACGGAAATCTCGTTGCAAGTGACACCATGGCAATAGAGCACGGTAACAAGTTCAGTTACAAATCACGCAGTTATTTTGTAGCAGTTTAAGTACAGGCTATTTTGAAATCGTGTATAACGTAGTCTCGGCTACATGATTATCAACGCCTACTGTTAATTTGTATACGAGTTCGACATGGCACTAAAAATTTGATTATAATAAATCTAGCTGGCTAATCAGAGCTAAAACCGTATTACTCATATAAAATACTAAAAACACTGAAATAAAAAATATTTATCTAAAAGTTTTATAAGTAATGCAGGTTTTATGCTGTGCTATAAAAAAATACAAAAATAATACATGACATAAAATCATATATAATTAAAGCTAATAAATATATCAAAAAGTAAAATATATTTCATAAATACCGTTATTTTAGATGAAACATTATTTATATATAATGTTGATTCATTTACATATATCTACGTTGAACGTAAGTTATTCTTGTAAATATTTATTAAATTAATCACTTCTTATCATTCTCATTCTTCAGTTCATTCGTTACATTTTCATCGTTTTTTATCATTATTGTATCGCTTCTAAATCATTTTGTTTACTACTTTAATGGAAGTTTGACCGTATTTCATGAGCGCACAGATTGATAGGTGAGAGTAAAGGGTTTTCATAAAATATAGGCCTGTATTTAAACCAGCGTGTATTACCTAAGCGATGTAACTATCTGTGCATTTTGGTAATCATTTTCCTTTGGGCATTCTGGCTATTTGATGAAAAAAATCATTCTTAAAAAATATTAAAAAGAATTCGAATTTTTCAAATGTCAGACTTTCATATAATGTAAAATAATTATATAAATACAGTGTTTAAGAAACACAATTTACAATTATTTTACTATATAATAAATACAGTATGTATTATAATATGTATATATTATATTTATTTGTACGTAAATGTGAGTTTGTTGTAAAATATTTTTATTATATCAACTTTTCTGTAATTCTGAAGGTCTACCTTTATACAAACGCCAGAACCTATATATATACAAACGCTACGCGAGCAAAATATAGCTATTTAGAATAAAAAACTAATTCCGCGTTATAAACAATAATAATATATTGGTGAAAACTTCGTTTTAAAGTAGGAATGTGGAAATTTCTGAACCCTTTCTTCTGAAAGGTTTTCTCTGATCTGCAGTTGTCGAATTTACCTTTGACTATAGGGCGAATGGCTGTGGTGAGAAGGAGGATGCATGAAGTCTCAGCGCTTTTTGTGAATACATGATGTTTGTTGTTCATATGTATTTATTTGAACACCCTGCGTCTTTTGTAGAAATAGTAACTGTTGTTTTTGTTGTGTTATAGTTTACTTTATATTTTTCGTTCCTAAAAAAGTAGTTATTTATAAAATATTTTGTATATAAGTATAAACCATTTTTAAAAAGGTATATATCACAAGCTACTTAGTGTAGGTCTTTAAGTTTTAGGTGTTTTTAAAATTAAACACTAACAGCGTAAACCATAATAAAATGCATGAACTTTATCTTTAGGCAGTTAATCTTGGTATCATATCACCGGGTCATAAAAATTTCTTTATAAAAAACAAAGGTTCGCATTGCAATAGATGTCGTATACTAATATGTATGTTTAAAACCCTAACATTATTTACTAAATATAGAAAAAAAATGACGCCCCGAGATGCAGGAGAGAAGCATTTCAAACAAGACGCAATGTCACAAGGTTCGTCGTTTTCTGAAACAGTTTTGTCTTAGAATGCAGTTTTTTTAGGCGCCAGGTATGAAATTTTATAAAAAAAGTAACGTTTGAAAAACAATCTGGAGATCATTTAAACTGCGGCCTGCTCAAATCCAGTTGTCGAGCCACATTCCCAGGATGTGCGATTCGTTGAGAATGTCTCAGATCGAGCGCCAATGACCTGACATTAGTACATGCACTCGCTTTTATAACGTCAGTAGTTAGGGCACCTCGATGGAGCTTGAAAAAACTGCATTCCAAGACAAAAGTGTAGTCGCTAATATATTTGTCCTGAATTATGAATCAAAATGAAAAACTCTTGAAGAAAAAACATACTAACTAATATCATTAATTAATTTATACTTAATTTATTATTTTTCTTTCTTCTTTCTCAAACGAACACATACGTTCTGCTTTATTATTAAAAAAAATAATCAAAAAACAGTAATAAAATCTCTATAAATAACTCTAAATAATTGCCCATTTCAATATTAATCAATGTAATATTCATCGAGGCCGTAAACTGCAGAAAACTCAAATTATATGTTTACCACCAGGATCAACGGCTGCAGTTGACACCGTTGAAATTGTTGGATATGAATCGATGGAGACGATATCCAGATGAGCAATTGCCTCTACCCGTCCAACATCATTTTCAATGGTCACTCTATAGAGACCAGCATCCTCTTGGGTAACGTGCTTGATCTCCAAGAAACGCACATCTTTATCTTCTCCTAATGTGTGCTGGAAAATATAATACATATACTCTATTATATGATTCTTAGGTTAAATTACTTGTGATTCGTCTTATGTATGAAGCTGATAAAAATAATAATAATTTAAATGTTAAAATTAAACCACAGGATTGGTACACACGTAGATTTATTTAACAGAACAAAGTTTGGAAAATCTTTTGTTCGCAATCAGATTTTTTTTACTTTAGAGCGTTAAATATAAGCAAACCACATATTAATTTTTTCGCAATTATATTTCTACGGTACCTATACGAAATAGAGTGTTAATATTTACCCTAGAACTAGGCATAACAGCTTCACAGTCTTTATCCCACTTGACCCAGGGCATTGGATGTCCTTGAATGGCCGAAGTAAACCTAATGGTATCTCCTTCGTAAGCGACTTGATTCGAGGGTAGAATTGTGAATTTTGGTGTTCTCACGTTGTTAGTTTTCGGTTTCAAGTGGGAAGCTAAAAAGATAATTCAATCACTTTATTTTCATGAGTTCTGAAAATTCAACACCTTGGTTGCCACAATATTCTAGTACGATTTTTCAAATAACTAATCAGATATATATTATCACTTAATTTAAGTCGAGTTATAGCCGGCTCGGAAATCGCAGTTAAAATATATAATTAAGCTTTCACGACAGTAAGATAGGTATAACTCAAAAATACCATGAATAAAAAATATATACAAACATTATCGTACTAAGATCCTCGATTTAGAATGAGATAACGCCTTACATCCGACACTATGAGACAGTTTAATTGATTCACACGTAACTTGAAAGTTTTTATATGAATAATCCTTATTCAAGTAGGCGTTAAAACAACTTGGAATATATTTTTAATGTGTCTGTAATATATTTACTTATTATGATAACAACATAATGGCTAAATAAATTATATACCTATTCATAAATTAATTAATATTATATCTATTTGATTGGATTTCCCTATTTTCACTTTAGCAAATAATTTGGGATTTAAAAAAAATAAGTGAGTTTTCACTAAAAACAGAGGTTTATCCCAGTGGTTTAACCAGGTCATCTGCCTTTAAAAATATATAGCTGCGTTTCTCGCAGCACCGTTGACTAATCATGGTAACAAGATGCACCTACATTTACAACTCTGTAGTTGTATATCCCACATCATAAATGAAGAAATGAATCAACTGAACTACACTTTTGACACCTTCCCGATAAAACAAGTCATATATCATATGACATCATACAAAGGTTACAATGCATCCAATATTATTAGGCCCAACAAATATTATTAAATTTAAAAAATTATTAGGCCAAAATTATTAAATTAAATTATTAGGCCAAACAAATATTTTTAAAAACAATTATTATTATGCATCTATTATTAGGTCAAACCAATTTTGAAAGAATACTCTCGTATGTGAGTTATTGGACATACAAGAATATTAGACGTCGAATGTTTTACTTTGAATTACATAAACTATTTAGAGTACTCTCTAAACACGCATGCAATTTTATTTAAAAACGAACCATTCAAAATATATGATTTCACCGTGTTTGTATGTACTCGTAAAACCACACATTTTTAGAAGATTTTATTTAAATTGCAATGTTTGTATGTCGGTTTAGGTCAAAACTTGCAAGCTGAATTAGAAGCCCTTCCTCTAATTCTATGCATTTGAAATTGGACATGTCGGTTCAGCTCCGATGACAATGTATTTTTATGGCAAGCATGACCTTTTTCTAGGCCCAGGATTGGCCCCACACGAAGGAACTCCTCAACGGTCACCAGAGCAGACGCTATATTTTGTATACGCATTTACGCACTTAAATTTTAAAAATGTATTTTTACTTTTATTATTTAAAAAGTATTATTTTTATATAATAATTATTCTACATTAATAATCGAGGAGTCAGAAGCACTTACCAATTTCGGGTGTGACACTTCGCATGGGGGTATGTCGGGGTGTGGATCGAGGCGTTGAACTAGCCGAGCCAAAGGTGGGAGGTCGTATCAGCTGAGTGCTAACATTGTTTTCTTTTTCTTCCGGAACTGTAATAAAGAATTACATATACATATCATTTTTACATACCACTGTGCTACTTCACAGGAATCCTGATAATATCTTGACCTAAATATGCTGAAGATTTTGCGAAGACAATAAATAAAGATTTAACCATAATAGATTTAACTATTTAACCATAGTTAAGATATAAAACTATACGTATTTTATTTATTTAGCAGGTCTTTCAATGTTCATCTTCTGCATAGAAAAGAAAAAAAACAATAAAAAAAAGTTGGTAATTAAAAATAACGCTCTCGGGCGAAAATTAATACACAAATAATTTACGTTGATCGTACAAAGGTGTAATGGAAATCAGATTTTTATTTTAAACGAAGATACGAGAAACGGAATTTAATATTGGACTTATATCTTTTATATATGTATATATATATATACTTATATACCTTTTCACATCGCTACAACACGCCAATTGATTGGTCGAAAGATATGGAAGTATCAATGAATCCGTGAATATGCTTAAAAGGGTAAAATAATTTATGACCATCTAAACAAGAGTGACTGATATGTAATTAGAAAATATTGCATTTAATGAATAATCATTTCTACGAATATTGAGTACAGAAACAATTGATTTTATCTTGTATGAGATGCGAGTTATACTCTTAGGATATTACTGAGCAGTATGTGTTTATATCCTAGGATTAAAAGATTTTAAAAGATAATATCATGAAGGAATAAGGATTATTCTTTCATGATATTCGTAAACAAAAGTCATAATTTATGTAAGGGTATAAAAGTTATAGATAAATATAATATCCGTAATAAATATATAATAATATTATAAAATTATTTATTATAACAATAATAATATGTAGGTATAATATATATACACACGCTAAACACATACACACACATTTCCATGCCACAAATAGAAGCACCACACACTATATACATACTTCACATTACACATTATTTTAATAATTTAATGTTTTCAACCATATAAAAATAGTACTAGAAAAATACCTATCTTATGGTATCATTGTTTTGTAAATAAATATGTAATATATAACCGCAATTTACAATTCATACTAAAACAATCTTATTAATAAATAAAATAAAAAATAACCAACTTAGCGCGACCACTTGCTGACTACTAGAATATCCAATGAAATTATAAGAAACCGAATCCCTGCAGTTTTTGACAAGATTTCTAGTAAAAATATTGAAGAACCAACGTTAAATAACATTTTAAAGATTATGTCATATCTATTTTATCGAAGGCCTTCGAAATACCGATGTAAATCAAAAAAATGCGGATTATTTCATTTATAATAAGTAGCAAGTATTCCGTGCCGCCCGCAGAGCCTAGCTCCCATTCGAAGCTCAGAGTTGAACAGCTAGTTATTATTAAAAACACAGAAACTTTCATTGAAAAATAAGGTCTCAAGGTGTTAAACTGAAAAAAGTAAAGTAAACTGAAAAAAAAAAATCCGAGTAGACCGAAGTAAACTTACCGTTGACCAAGAGACAGCACGTCGTGCTGATTTGACCTAGAGCATTTGAGGCCACGCATCTATATTGAGCTTCGTCTTCTTGATAAGTCCGTGGAAATATTAAATTGCACTTCAATGACATATCAGAGCACCGAACTACCTGCGATTCGACGTCTTTTTCTACAGTGTAAATCTGAAATCACAGTTTGAAGTAGGAATGTATGTTTGTTTGTTTGTTTTTTGCTGAAGACTACTTAATAAACATAAGGATGTTAAATTAATATTACGAGAAAATAGTAAACACAAAATAAGAGAATTAAGTTTATTTAGTAAAGTATTTCGTCAATCTAGATGGTGTAACAGCGTGTTTCTAAGCTGACGATAGCGTTTGTTAGATCGATTTAAAACCTCCTTCTTTTTTTGAAGTCGGTTAATCGGTTTGAAGTCCATAATGAATTTTGTTTTTCCGAGAAAAATAAATGTAAATTTTATGTGATATCTAATGATAAACCATTTTTGTAATACGGCCAAAAGCGTAGCTAAACAGAATATTGATTGAATTTTGTGACGCTTAAGGGAATCCACACCAGAATAATATATTTAATAAATTTGGTGAAAATAATCCATTTTCAGATTTTTTTTATATTATAATTTCTTGTTTAATAGGAAACATAAAATCCATTTCAGTCTTTGTGAACGGTCTTGGGACAGTATATTTGAACTGAACTTGGTTTAACTATAATTATCATTCAAAAAAAGAGATTTCCAATATCATTAATAGTAAAGACAAATAAAACCTAATTGTATTGTTAGATTGTTGTTAAGGGTTAATTGTAACATATAAATACTTGTAATTGCAATTACATATAGAATATACATACATATTATATTTATATTACCTTCATCAAAAATTATTACTATACATACTAAAACCATACTTAATTTATTACTTAATTTTAACATATACATATAAATCACACACACTCACAATTACCACAAACATCACTCACAAATTACACACAACATATCAAAAAATTCTACTGTATACGTATGTAATATTCATAATCTATAAATATATTTTAAGAACATTCCAAATTTCACTCCAGTTCCAAATTTTATATGCTAATATTAATATGTAAAATGTCCGAAATCCATAATTGGTTTTGTTTACTAGTAAAAAGTTTTGTTTGTAATTATAAATATTAATACTGTTGGATTTTTAAATAAAGAATAAATAAATAAATAATTAGGGAGTGAAATATTCCGGAAATCTATTTATAATTATTTGGCTACTTCCAGATGGTCCACTTAACATGTATAGATACAAATATTCACAAATCTCATTAATATGTCCTGGTCTATTGGATTCTTTGTGGGTTAATAAGGATTGTTCGTGATTCAGACTGAATGCACAACTTTATATTAGAAATTAAATAACTTAAAATAATTTTGATGTATATAATAAAAAGTAAGTGTCGCTTACTTCATTATTCTTAAACCAAACCAAATCCGGAGTAGGATCTCCTTTGACGAGGCATTCTAGCTTGGCTGAGTCTCCATCACAACATTGAACATCGCTGAGACCTTTGATAAACTCCGGGTATCTTAAAAATACAATTAAAACGTTTTATATATATATATATATATATATATATATATATTAGATACACTAGAATGTAGTAACATTAAAAGTAAAAACGCACCCATACACCTTTGATTGACCTTCTATTTCCACTCCTGAAAAGAATAAAAACATTCATTAGAAAACATTTCCTCAAAAAATCCTCACAAACCTCTAATTACTAAACGGCAATTGCTGCGGAGTTTTAGGTACACAAAAGAATGCTCACCTTTTCTTACAATTTACAATACAACAGATTTACAATAGTTATGTACTTTCGAATCGCAGACATAAATATTACGTCTAAGCACTGGTGTGATCTCGAGTACGTTTCCTCAAAGTTATCACAATTCAGGTCACAATCACATAATATTACACATTGGACATATTTTTTTGTGATTTAATATAATATTTCCGATATAACACAATATTACTAGGCACATTTCGGTTAAATATGTGTCTTCTAGTTTTAATATAGGTGTCTATTATTACAATTCTATGTACAATTATATATATATATATATATATATATATATATATATATATATATATATATATATATACATGTATAACTATATTAGGACCGCAGAAATGCTGTCATAGATACAGTACACACACGTACTATCTCTTTTTAGAAGCGTTTCAGTTCAACTTTAAATGCTCGGGGTAAAGCTCTCATTTAGGACACCATTATCAGTCACTACCTTACACATTTTTAAATTGTTTATTTTTTTAAGTAGATAAAGTATCGATACCCGGTCATCACTGATACCCGGATACGCTAATTTCCAATGGACGTATAAAACTTCAGTTAAACTATTTGCTATAAATTCAGTGTAAACAAATTAAATATATAACTAACCTAAAAATAGCAAATATTTTCTGAACTTCCATATATATTTTTATTTAACATACATGGCTACGAGGTTTATTTTGACTTGCATGCAAGTGATATATATAAAAATAATAATGTTTTATATTTACTTAATCTATAAAAAAATATAAGCCGCTAAATCCTGGGCAGCTAATTAGGAGTTGTTATTCAGAAAACATACCTTTTACATATATTTGTAATGAAATTAATGATTTGACTTCGCCGTTGACGTTTTTGGCGACAACCGTGTAGGCGCCGGTGTGACTCAATTTAGTATGAGGGATCTCCAAGCTATACTCTTCTCCTTCTCCAATGTGTCTGAACTGAGCTGCGTCTCGATAATACTCGGGCTGAAATTAACAAAACTAATATTTATTTAAAATATAATAATATTAAATATTACAATATGTAGAGTAGAGGCTAGCTTTGTTAGTACTGATGAGTTTGGTAGGCATGTAACGAGAAATGGAAGAAAAACTAATTCATGGATATCTCAGGGAGAAAATAACTCATCTCAATATCCTGTGTCCTCAAATTTGAATTTATTTTGGAAAAACGTTAACTGCAACCAATATTAAATAAATATATATATATATATATATATACATAGAAAAAATAATACTGAACGCACAGATAGTTGCATCACATACAACAATCTGTGCGTTCAGTATTAATTTTCTTTGAATATTCTGGCTATAATTTGTTTGAAAAAGCATTCGAATTTTCCAAATTTCAATACTGTTAGACTTTTATATAAGTAATGTAAACTAACGGCAATCGCCTATTATAACGTAAGGAATCATCTAAATACGGTATACATATAATATATACTTGTGTAGGTAATCAATATTACATATACGAGTATATTAATAAATATTACACAATAAACATAGACACAGGATATGTTTAAAATAAATACAGTACTTTTAGGGATTTGTTCTATATCGAAAACTAAACTGGTCGAGTAGTGGTTTTAAATATATCCTGTAAAACTAATGTTAATTATATACATATATTATACGGGATATATTTAAAACCCCAAAGCGCTTAAAATACGCCCAGCTCAAAGCGCTTAAAATACGAAATTTTAAAGGGTTATTCTTCTTTTGACGTAGGCACCCATTAAGAAAGGATTTTTAGAAAAAGAGGACGTGAACGTATTTATGATAAACCAATATCTTAAAACCAAAGGTGTTCAAAAACATTTCTAAAAAAATAAACAAACACATGTTTCGTTATTTTCCGAAAATTCAGACATACGAGGGATAAAGGGGAGGGATGAGTATTTCTAGAGGATACCTATATCTTATAATTAAAAGGCAGGACCTAGCTGCCAACCTGGAGGCTTTAAAAATATTTAGAATGGTAGTAAGTGGCCCGACAGTCCTAGTTATAGGGAGCGAAGCGACCCATCCCGAGTGCCCTAGGCACGTAAAACTGCCCGTAGGGCCTATCTTCACACAAGTTGAATAGCTAGTAGTGCATATATATCTACTCGAAAAATCTAAATCTTACCTATAAAGTGCAATTTACGGAATAGTTTATTAGGAATGAATGCTAAAATATGAGTTTTTATTGTTACCTTTAAAAAGTCTCTTAGCCATGAAACCTCAGGTTTTGGATCACCAATAACTTCACAAGATATGATGACAGCATCTCCTTCATAGGCACTCACATTGTGAGGTTTTCTCAAAAACATGGGCTCCTTCGAATATCTGAAAATGCGAATAGGTTCCTTATATCTTTCGTTTTTATTATATCTTTGTCTAGTTGGTAAAATATTTGACTTGTATTTTAGCACAAGCAAACTAGGTGAAAGAATATTGTTTTAAAAGAAAAATGTATTGTAAAAAACATTCTAATAAATTGATTATTCAAAATTTTTTTACCACTTTTATCCGCTACTTATTTTTAAAGTAATTTTTAATTTCAGAATAAAGGTTTATTAAAAAAGAGTTACTTTAATTATTGATTGTAATTTAATTTTATCAATTTAATGGTTAATAAAGCTAATTTTTTAATTTACCCAATATAAATATTGATAAATGTAAGTTTTCATACGTGTTACTTTTGTTATAGGTTTTGTACTGTTTATGTCGACGATCTACAAATTTGTGCAGCTAAGCCATCTTCCAAAAGGCAGTGGGCCGACTAAGAATTCTAATAAATAGTGTTGAAATTATAATTTTTCATTATCAACTATCGTTTCAAACTTCTCGAAAAAAACGGTAAAAAATCTATTAAGTTTTGAATTCAAATTGAAGAGCTTGTCAAGCTTTTAGATGTGAAAGATTATTTAAGAAAAATATTACATGCTAAAAAGCCCACACACACTCTCAAAGCGTTCGCCAGAACTACTATTGGCATAATGTGTCAACCTTTACATTTTGTTCTTATAGAGCTACCATGGAGTAAGTGAAGATGTATGTACCCATCTACCTATAATACCTATCATGAACCTATAATGTTAATTAACCAACTACAAACATTTTTTGAAAGTGTATTTTATTAACTATCCTGAGCCTGTAGCGGTTCATTGTTTCTGACTATGATAATCGCCAAAATTCAAGCATTTACTAATATTTTTATTGAATATATGCTCATTTCAATAATTATAGTAATAGAATAATAAATATTGAAAGTTATTCATGTAACATGATGTTTTTATACCTAACAATATGTAATTAAAATATATTTCAAATGCATATTCTAACCTTGTAGAATTCGAACTCTGTAGAACCTCTATGATCATTAAACAATAATGCATTAATTTACAGCCGATAAATAAAGCCTAATGAATTTAGTTGCTCGATAGCTAGGTTAGTCAAAGGTTCAGAAAGATGCTAGATCGATCTGGAAGAATAGGATGGATTTTATTGTCAGTGTCAATGCTACTCACGGTCTATCTGGACTAATCAAAGTAGGAATCGACAGTTTTCCCGATTCGCTCGTGGATTCGTCGTCTGGGTTGCATTCAATCAGTATCTTCGTGGAGGTTACGCTCTGACCCACTTGATTAGTCGCCGTGCACGTATAGACGCCGCCATCCCGGTGTGTAACGCTGGCGACGGCCAGTTCCACGAAGCCGTCATGATCGAGAGTAGTAATAATCCTTCTGCTGGGCCGAAGTTTTATACCGTTCCGGTGCCACGTGATGCCCACGCTGGGATACGCTTCCACATAGGCGGATATCCTGAGTTCGTTACCTTCCTTGATTGTGTACTTGGGATCCAAACCGCAGCAGAACTCCGGCGAAATATATGCTCGGATGCCTTTGTCAACCACCAAGTTACAATGACATGAAACCGATCCCAGAGGATTGCTTGCTGATGCAGAATACGCGCCACTGTCCTCGAGTGTTGTTTTGCTAATTTCTAATGTGTGGAAGCGGTCGTCTTTACTAAACTCGTGGCGCTCTATAAAAGAATATAAAGAGGAATTAGTCAACTTATAATCAAAACAATATATATTTTATGCGGAATTCTGAATAAAGTATATTACGGTCCTCCTGAAGATCATCTCCGTCTTTTTGCCATACAACTACTGGCGTTGGTAGTCCGGTGACTTGGCATGTCAATCTTACTGGATAAGTAACTTGCACTCGTCGATCTCTAAGGCGCATTGTAAACTGTGGTGCACATTCGCTCGAGGATAACTCATCTTCTCTCCGCCTTGAATATAATACATCAAATAACATTTAAAATATACACTATGTACGAGCAAGTGTATGGTTTAAAATTATGCTGACTTCTTAATAGAAAACTAATTCGAATTGGCGATTTGTCAACGGCAATTAACAATCGTCTGTGACGAATCATCTAAATTGGACATGGGTCAACCTTGTTGCCTTCAAAATCATCCATCAACACAAGTTTACTTTTGCTTGAATCGGCAGGGCCGGATTTTTAAAATGAAACATCGAAACGTGTTAAGCAGAAAAAATGGCAACTATTACAAAAACAAATGCGTAAAAGAAGAAAACGTTTGACATGGCGGCAATGTTACGTATCAATTGATGTTTTAATATATTATTATTTATAATAAAATTATTTATGTTATTTATGGTATTATTTATGTTATTTTTTTAAATTTAATTATTTTGGATTATAATGTCAAATATTCCAAACACCCACTCACACACACAGACACACAGGATATATAAATGACATATAAGACATTTTTCTCTGTTATTCAATATATTTCTCTTCAATATATTATTATAAGTCACTTCATTATTATACTATACACCTATACATTATCATTATCAATAATTTCTTCTATAATCATTCTTTCATCTTGGTTATTTTCTGGCTGTTTATTAGAAATCGTACTCTATTCCATTCCAAGAAAGATACAATCGGTTTATGATAACTAAAGTAACTAACAAATATTCTAGATTCAAACTTCTCAAGATATCTACTAAATACAGCATCGATGGTCGTTCCGTAGTTCGATGGTCATTATCATTGGTATTTTATGAAAATTTTCACCGAGCAGTGCGCAACCTTCTCTAGTATAAATTAATAAATAAGATAAATTAATTCTCTAGTATCTAGTGTCTACTCTAACCTTTGAGTAGTATATTTATATTCATATGAATATGTAGAATTTATTATATTTTATATTATAATGTGGTTTATATTATATTCTGGTAAATGTCTGGATTCCCCAACCCCTCCTACTTCCTACTTCCTGGTCCCGGCCTCGCTCCCGAATGTGCTTTCTATTTTTTTATGTTTGGAGGAAACTGTTATTGGCTTTGTGTTTTAATTGTTTTTTTTTTTGTTATTGTAATTTTACTATGTAAGCTATTGTTTCTTGAAATAAAATAAATTAATTAATAAATAAGATTTATAATAAGATAACTTCAAAAAACACAGATTTCAAAATTCTTCAAATTTCGGAAGGGACTCTACAACGCGACAAACATATTTCGTAAAAAGTAATTGGACTCGACAAACGTAAAAATTACTCCTAACGCGTGACGCGGTTTCTCAACCAAAAACCTTTTAATTGGCAACAGTTATATTATGATTATCTAAACAGTATTTTATTGACATTCTCATTCTAAAAGATTTTTAATATAATGAGGTGTAGTGCTGATTTTAGTAAAATAAGTTTAATTTGTAGTAAAAAAAAAGTAACGCGTTATAAAACAAATATGTTTCCTTAACTTTACTTTTGTTTTTAACAAAAAATTTGAATGTATGAATTTATAGCTGTATATACCGAAGTATATGTATATTATTCGGGATCATAAAAACCCTTAACATTAACATTGAATAACCCTTTTCTGATAATCTCAATAATAACTCACCTTTTCAACTTATTGTGCGCTTCGAAAATTTTGGGATCTGTGACAACGAGGACACGAGCGAAAGTGGAAACGCGCCCTTGTTGATTTTTTGCCTCGCACATGTAGCGTCCTTCGTCCTCGACACGAACACCAGAAATATGGAGTGAGCATTCAGCGCCATCGAACCTGGTTGTGAATCGCCCCATCGGCTCGATTTCTAGCCCGTCCCTGAACCATGCGACGCGCGGCGCCGGGTCGCCCTGAACGACGCACGACAGATTCGCCGACGTGCCCTTCAAGCATTTTATCTGGCCCGGTAGAATGACGCTGAACTCGGGCATTTCGACGACGCGACCCACCGAAACCGGGTGTGTGGTCTGGACGGCATCGCCCCAACCGTAGCGGTTCCTCGGAGTCACTCTGAACAGATAGTCGTGGCCAGGCCGAAGGTTAAAAGCATCGTACGAGTTGATTGGAGTTATTCCCAGTTCTGCCCATCTGGCTCCGCCGTCGCCGCCCAGCTGCCACGCTTCTACGCGATACGCTAGGACTGGAGCTGCACCACGGCGAGCTGGTTTGCCCCAACTTAACGAAAGCCAATTGCGGCCTTCTTCCATCACAATCGGTTCGGTTGATGTTGGCCCAGGGGCGTCTAATGGATAATCAACATTTTTTTCATCAATCATATTCACATCTAAAAAATAAAACTATGCATATAAAATAATAAAAAACTTAAAACCTTTGTAGTACATAATTTGTTTCTAAAAATCTTAGTCACGATACAACAACTCTAAGTTGATTCGAAATTTCGAAATGTCAATGCTATCAAACTTTCATAATGTGTAACGCACATTATTACAAATGCACCGGGAGCGATTAGCACTGCTACATTTTGGCCCTGCCTTCTTTACTAGACTATGTCTGTACTAAGGAAGGCAGTGTTATATTGTGCTACAACTGAGAATGTCAAACCGCCAATGCACCTATAGAGAGATATGAAAATGTATATTTTTAAGAAAATAAATTAAAATTAAAAAATATAAATATATATATATATATATATACAGGCTGTCCCAAGGTCAATCCCAATAAAGTGACAGCTAATAGGTCCTACGATTCCTAGTATTATTTGTTAAGAAACTATATAAAAATTCATTATAATATTCGAGAAAACAAATGTGGAAGTTTCTATTTAAAACCTAATATATTTGTGTAAAACGAGTTTACGTCCGCTCGACCTTGAGTTGCATTCACGACGTGGCGCCCGACGTGTTTTCAGCGGGTTTAGTATGCCTGGCGAACGCTGCCGTAATATTATTATTGTTTTACACAAATTTAGTTTAAAAAGTAATTAATTTGGGTATCAAATATTTTTGCATTTTTTTATATAAATGCTTACTCGTAACAGGGAACATATACACCCCCTTAAATTTACGGGAATGATCTTGGGACACCCTGTATATACAATGTTGTCGCCTATAATGTTTATGTTCAGACATATATATAGTTGGATTAAAATAAAAATAAAATACATAATGAGTATACTAATAGAGCTCATGCATATTTGAGAAATTTAGACTATATACATACATACAATACTAATATTTTTTATTTATATATATTTGCATTTCCATATGTAATCATTTATAGTTCGGATATTACCTAAGAAATATAATAATAAAGATGGTCAATAAGATGTTAAAGCAAAATGTTTAACAAATCAGCAGATTCTTGTCTTCCCATATCTATCAGCCATATGTTAATTTTTAAATAAATTATTTTTTAAATCATTTATTAAATAAACACTATTAAATGCACTCTATACGAGAAGTCTTTCGCCGTCCGTCTTTATTGACTTCATAACGTGTGTGAAAATGTAATATCAATGCATTTTCACACAATGTAAATACTTCTCTCTTTAAAATAGGTTTAACGAGTTTGCTAGTGTAATTAAAGATTGTGAGTTACCTTTAGACGGGCGCTTTGAAAGTGACATTTTGTGCCAGTCGGTACAATACAATTTTTTAAAGTACAAACCTTTGACATGGGAGACTTCGGAATAACTGAAAGCTGGTTCCGAGTGTGTCCAATCGGATATCAATGTTTCGGATGACGCTCTTTGCTTTATCTGTGAAGTTTTAGCATAAATCTTCAATAAATATCATACTAATAAAATGGGAAACAAGTAAGTAAACTTACCGCAACTGTTACAAATGCTCTATCACAGCCATAGCAATTTTTTACCAAAACGCAGTATGTGCCGCCATCTGATATCACTGTTCTTTTTAATGTGAATCTAACGTAATCATTTGACGTTTCCTTGAGCGTTCTTTGACTATTTGTAATATCTCTTGTGCCTTTATACCATGAAACTGGAAATTAAAAAAGATTTTAGATCCCCGGACCAAAATTTCAAAAACAGGAATCTTTATGGTGAGACTTCGTTAAATGAATATTTGTCTATCCGTCTATATTGTCCTGCATACATTTTTTTATCGGTTGGATAATTAAAGTTGTAATTTGGTATTTGACCTTGTGGTCAAATACCAAAAAAAGATCTTATGGAAAGGCCATCAAAAAAAAAGTACTTACAAATATTTTTATAATCTCAAAAGATAGAATGTAGACATTTTATATAGATAGACAGCATGTTGACATTTTATTTAAAATATTTTGTTGAGTTCACTGGCACAATAAGGTTTTTTTTTGCCACCCATTTCATATTTTCTTTAATGAAAGTTAACATAAAAAAGTATAACGCTTCTCTGTAAATCCGAAGGTATAAGGTATAAAATTTAAAAAAAAATATACTGGTAGTTATAGGAAAATTATAGTGGTAAGATTATTATTATATGACCGTATTATTTGACCGTCATTTCGTTCTCATATTTCAACCTAAAACGAGAGAATGTATTTTTTTTTTTTTTATGATTATGGAAACGCTCGAGAAAACCATACATAAAAAGATTTAAAAAATCCGGGTCTCGAGATATATGACCTTTATTTTAGTTTTATTTTTTATTTTCCATTCCATTATACTTCATTTAAATTTTCTTTCTTTTATTTACATGAATGCATTTATATGAATATTAAGGAAAACACTAGAAACATGATTTAATTCCTCTGGCCGCTCTTAGAATTTCTTTTTTCAGTGTTATATCATTTATTTTTGTGACTCTATTATACCATTATGGATAAATTAAAAAAAAATAATAAAAATTGAAAAAGATAAATATTAAAGACAACGATGATAGTATTTTTTGGACATTAAAATCGAGTCTCTCTTATGGTCATGTTAGTGTACGCCACATAAGCACTCGAATAGCGGCTTTTCCAACATTCATTTATTCAGCAACCATTGAAAAAACTGATGAAAAAAGCGGCATACTTCTTTTTATCAATGCTCAATATCTACCGTCCCTAATAAAATCGAAGTTTTTACTTTAAACCTATAAAAGGGAAGGGGGGGGTGCTTTGTTTTTTCGCACATTTGGAGCTATACCGTTTAAGTCAACTAGATGACACGCAATCTGATTTTTACGATAATAATGAGGATGTATCTTACAATTTTTAAAGAATATTGTAACTCATATCTTACCCTTAGGTTTAGGTTCTCCTTGTACTCTAAAGGAAATTGAAAAGTCTTCTCCTACGAAAACTGAAATATCCTTGTCTGGCCTGGACACAAAAATGGCTGGTTTTCCATTGATAATAGTGCCTGGCTTTACAACTTGTACAAAAGCAGTCATATCGACGTTTCCGAAGGAATTCAGAGCCCGACATGTGTAAATGCCACTTTCAGACTCGGTCGCGTCTGTCAAGGAGAGCGTGTACAAGCCATGTTCGACGAATGTTTTTAACTTGGATGATCGTTCGGGCAGCTTTTCTCCGCACCTAAGCCAAATGACGTCACTGGGACCTCCCTTGACTTCCACTTGGAGACCGATCGTTCCACCGGTCGGAACAACTAGGTCAGTAAGAACGTTTGAGAAATGCGGCCTTCTCGAAAGTGATACATTTCTCAACATTGGCGTGGGAGTACGGCGGGCTATATATTGATCAGGTCCTATAAAAAAAACTTCATTTAAATAATTTGAACTATAAATACTTTGGATGTATAAGTATAGCGCGAAAAAAAACATAAAAACGTTATTAAGTACATAAAAAAATTGGGTCTGCGTCGGATCAGACGATGGAAGTTATACTTCTTTAGCCATTCGCACACACCCACTCACACACACACACACACACAGGATATATAAATGAAATATATGTGGGAAAAAGTAAAAATGAAAATACAACGACGCGACGCGACGCGACGCACTCCAACGAACCGGGAGACAAATCTGCTACCTTCTACAGTCCTACACTGGATATGATCACTCAGCGCTATAGGCACACGCTGGAGGGGGGACTAAGTCTCTCTACCAAAGATACCCCAAGAGTCTCGGTGGGTCAGTGGTTAACGCACTCGTCTCTCACGCTAGAGTCCCTGGTTCGATCCCCGGCTGGGTTTTTTTTTTCACAAATTATACGAAAGTATACGAATATACGAAAAAACGCATAAAAAGGCACTCTACGGATTTCACTCTTAACGTGTGACGCGGTTTCTCGACCAACATCCCATCCCAAAAAAGGTTTAACTTCAAATACTCTAATAATATTTTAGCGGCTGTAAAAAGTTATATACTTAGCTGTAATTATAAATACAATTTGATATATCTCCAGAAGGGGTTTTAAGCAACTTATTATTTCAAACTTATTATTCTCGAATTCGATAAATCATAAAATGCTTTCAAAATAAAAACAAAATCTTCAAACATTTATTTTAGCATGTAAGCAAAATCATTTCATGCAATCGTGGTGTATTCATTCTTTCGAGAAAATTTTGTGTAAATTATTTGCCTCCGTTTATCACAAGTTTATTGAATTCGCCAATATGAGGTATATGTTTTGTATGGTAATTAAAATAATGGGACAGATTCCCAAATCCCAAATCAGAATTATATAATACAAAGTTTGTGCTTATTTGCGATGCCTTCTTTTAGAGGTTTTTTTTTCTATTGTTAATGATACAACTAAGTTGCAAAATGGCCACTCGATAAACATTTCTTTAGGATTATAGGTTTTTATTTTTATGTAAAATTGAATATTGTATATTGCCGTTACCTTATTTTGCATATTAAAAACTTCGAATTCCAATTGCGAATCTGAATACTAGTTAAATTTAAATGATTAATCCAATAAATATTAATATATTGTCCTTATATGAAAATATGTAATGATTAATATGTAATATGTAATTATTGGCGGATGTATTTATATTATACATAATATTCAAAATAAGCAATGATTATATTTCGAAGATGAAATACTATCATTTTTCAACGTGTTAATCTTGCAAATTTATAGAAAAAAAATAAATTTAATCTATGGATTTTCTTAAAACATCGTTTATTGTGTGTATACAAAAAATCATAGATGGCTTTCTCTCCAAAAATATATTCAAGATGGTTACCTGAAAAATGAACAACGTGTGTAATTTGATCACTCCATAATAGATTTTCTGCTTTGCATGTGTACTTTCCACTATCAGTTATTTGCGGGTTGTTGATACTGAGCCTGCATACTCCGTCAGCGAGGTAATGAGATTCATAGCGGTCATTCGCTTCTATGGGGCTTTCATTCTTTAACCAAGTAATCGTAGGCAATGGTTGACCTCTAATCCGGCATTCTAACACTAGCTCATTATCGGCGATATGATAGGTATCTAAAAAAAACGTACCATAATTTAAATAAGTAAACACAAAAGTAATAAACATCATTAAAATTAAGGGGTGTTTATGTTTCCTATTACGTGTAAGAAATTGAATTAAAAAATGCGAAAACAATTCATCCCCAAAATTTATTCCCTTTAAATGACGCCGGTAAATGACCCGGCGAAGTGTGGCCTCACCAGCGACTGTACTATGAGAGCGTTTTCATATTATTACAAAACTTTATATATTTTATACTGTGAAACCATGATGAATTTTGATGTTAGGTCAGAAAAAGTCATATTTGGGACCGCAGGGCCAATAAGCTTGATTTTTTTTTATCGGGAAGTTTCATGGAAACTAACGGCAAACATCTATTATAAAGTAAGGAATCATCTAAATTCGGTATTTAAGCAATACATTATACAATTTTACTATATCTAAACGATTTTCACGTAATGTGCATGTATTTTACACTTTTCTTTTTATTTTTAGCCATGACAATTCATTTTCATATATCCTACGTTGAACGTAAGTTTTCTTGTAAATATTCATTAAACCATTCACTTCTCATTCATTATACGTCATATTCGTTAGATTTCCACTGTTTTTCATAATTATTTTCTTTATTAAAACATTTTTTTACTACTTTAATGAAGGTTTGACCGTATTGCATAAGCGCACAGATAGGTAGGTGAGAGTGAAAAGCTTTCATAAAATACAGGCCTGTATTTAAACCAGCGTGCATTACCTCTAGCGATGCCACTATCTATGCGTTCAATATTAATTTTTCTTTAAATGTCAATATACTTTTGGTTCTTAGCCCAACCTGCTATTATCAACGAACTATTTAAATGCTGATCTAAACCACATGAGTAGGCAAAAGCAATCAGACAACGCAGAATGGAATCAAGCCAGAAAAGCGATGGCGTATATTTGGTTCTAGGTACTGGTAGATACCTTCATACGGAAAGTTTAGGATTCTGAAATGTTAGACTGGCACTAGGATGTAAATGGATTACGAGTATCAGTATTAAACAATAGGCCGTAAGTATTTCTACAACTTAACTGCAGTATACGATTTATGTCCTGTAAGTACCTTTGTACCTTTAGGTATATCATACTGGTGACCAACCTACAAAAATAATGCTAGGGTCAAAATACCGACATTTTTAAATTAATACTAGCCAGTCTTTCGCATAATCGTGTTAGTTCGCAACTAAATTGACAGCTTAGTGGTCACTGTTAAGCTTAGCCGCGTACTAGCTCGTCTATGTATTAGGCCGTAGAGCTAACCTATGTATTTTAATTGTGCACTTACCCTTTATTGATCTAGTGAAAGTAGGAGGGATCGGCATTGGTTCAAATGTTGGATATACTTTAAGGTTTGCACTCGTAGTGACATGGCCAAATTCATTTTCAGCAACACATGTGTACTCTGCTGAGTCTGATGGCGTTGTATTCAATACTTCTAATGTAATAAGCCCATTGTTAAACTTCGTCCTAAACCTCATCTTATCTTCTAAAGGAAGTGATTGGCGTAACCACGAGATCTTTGGTTCCGGTGTTCCAAATACACTGCACGTCAATTTGACTCGAGATCCTTCTACCGCCGTTCTATCAGTTAAATGGGTTGAAAATGTTGGTTTTCTCATATTATCCATCGGATTTACTAAGGATCTTTGGCGATATGTCGTTTTTGCACCATATACTGTCATCGCATTAATTTCGGATGCATATTCTCGTAATCGAAGGTGATCAACTTCTGTGTGCGCCTGTAAAGAGGTAGCTCTTAGCTTTGGTTCATCTAAGAGATCACTATGGTAAGAATTTTTCAAATCTTGAGATTTTTTATCATTTACTTCACACGCTGTAACTTCTGAATATGTGTCCGTCAAGCGTGTTTGATTTTTTTCTTTCGTTTCGTATTTATTCTTAAGTTTTGAGGGTGTAGTTATATTTGTTTCTAAATTCATTTTCCTCTCTTCTGAATTTAGAGGAATGTCTAATTTTATATTTTTGATATCATTATTTATATTTCCACCTCTCTCAATTAAATCATTACTCTGAAATTGGTTTTTACCGTTAATTTTCTTAAATCCGTTCTTGCCTCTCTCATTTTCTACAATCGTTATTTCTTCAACTAAAATAATTTCATCTGAACTCGGAAAATCACCTGTAAATGAACGTATTCCATTCTCACAATTGATTAACGGTTTACTAATTTTTATTTCGTGAAGCCTCGAATCTGATTCCTTTACATCAATTGACTGTTTCTCTCCAATCTTTAATCGCTTCTCATGCATTGCTAAACGATCTTGTTTTTGATTAAGAGCAGTCTTGTATTTGATTGTTTTCTTTGAAGCTTGTTTTTTGTTATTTTGTTCTTTCCTATCGTTAATAATATGTAATTTAGCTTTCATCTTTTCATGGTCTTCTGAAACAACTGAATCGCTTAAACTTGTAACAAAATCATCTACGAGTGGTATGGATGAAATTATCCCTTCATTTAAAATAGGTGAATTGTCATCCATTCCTATTTTATCATTAGAATTTAGGTGCACTAATTCCAAAGTAAGTGGTGTGCTAGGTTTTCTCCCCGCATTCGTTCTTATTTCATTTTCTATGCCTTTTAAGCATAGATCTGTCTCACTTTCAACATTTAGCGAAAATTGATGTGCTTGAAAATCTACTTCAGTAGGTTGTTTAGTATCACTGTTTGTAACTTCTTCATGCGTGCCTTTCACTGTACTAAATATATTCGCGATTTCCAGAATAACATTTTCGCCATCAGAATGTCGTGCCGAAGAATTAGCCACTGCATCAATCTTATTATTAATAATTGAAAATACATTACTTTCTTTTTCGTTAATTGACAATGGTTCTATTTTTACAATCCCACCAAAAATATTTTTATCAATCGTTTTATTGGCGTGATCTGATGAAATTTGGTCATCACTTAATATATTTTCTATTTGTTTTTCGGTTTTATCATTATTTACTTTTTCATGCAAAGTGTTAACTTTCCTTATTATCAGTTTTTGAACGTGGGTATCCTCTTTATTATTATTCTCAGAACTAAGCATATTCTCTACTTTTATATCTTTTGGTTTAGCATTATGTTTAGTTTCATCATTTTTTTGTTTTATATTTAAATCTTGTAGCATTTCATCTAAGTTAGAATGGAAAGATTGAATTGGAACATTTTTTATATTTGTTTTATTGACGTTATTACTTGATTCTGTGTTTATTTCGACACTCATACTAGACACTTCATTCGTAGAATCAAAGTTTACCACGTCATTGAGCATTCTTTTTGATTCTGTTGTATTTTCTTGAATTTCTATTTCATTTTCATTTGGCATTTGATTTAATTGTGTTATTTTTTCATTCGGATTATATTTATTACCATCTTGTTTGCAAACATTTGCTGATACTTGTAAATTATTCAGTGTATTATTAGTTTTATTTACGAACGCCAATTCATTTTGTGTGCCAACATTTTTAATAGTAACATCCTTACGTGACAATACTACGGGGCAAAAAATTGGAGTGATATTTTTTATACTAACTTCATTTAAATTTTCTAAACCTTCTTCAAATAAAATTTTCGAATAATTATCTTCTTTGTTTTCCTTTTTTATATTATCTGTAGTTTCTTCGTATGAGAACTCAATAAGTCCCACCTGTGGGAATTGAAACATGTCTTCCGTATAGAGTCTGATATTCTCTTTTATTATCATCTTATCTTGTAAATCCTCATGATCACATATAATTGGAGTATCGTTTTGATCATTTTCACGCTCAGTCCTGATAACATGAATATCAGCTAGAATCGTGTCATTCTCGGCAATGTTGTCGCAAAAAGACGTAACGTCTTGATATTGATTTAACATAAAATTAGTTTCACACGTTTGACTTATGTGCATTTCCTCGTCATGCACTTGTCTCATTTCCAGAGCGGTTTCATCAAGTTTCTTGTCAGTAAACTCTATCGAATGAGCTGTCTCATCTTTGATTTCAGAAAAAAGATTTTCTTTATTGTCAGAAATATTTACTTCGTCAAACTTAAGACATTGTTCAGAATCATCTAAAGCCTTCATGTTTAAACCTGGTTGTAAATTTTGGGCTTTATTGCTTATAATTAAGGCCTCTTTTTCATCAATTTCAAGCTCAGACTTGATCATTTGTTTTTCATCTAAATTTGTATCATTCTCGGGAATACTTTCGTAAATAGCCATATGGTCTTGATTCAACGTGAAATTAGTTTCACACGTTTGACTTATGTGCATTTCCTCCTCATGCACTTGTCTCATTTCCAGAGCGGTTTCATCAAGTTTCTTGTCAGTAAACTCTAACGAATGAGCAGTCTCATCTTTGATTTCAGGTAGAACATTTTCATTAGTGACAGAAATATTTACTTCGTCAAACTTAAGACATTGTTCAGAATCATCTAAAGCCTTTATGTTTAAACCTGGTTGTAAATTTTGGGCTTTATTGCTTATAATTAAGGCCTTTTTTTCATCAATTTCAAGCTCAGACTTGATCATTTGTTTTTCATCTAAATTTGTATTATTCTCGGGAATACTTTCGTAAATAGCCATATGGTCTTGATTCAACGTGAAATTAGTTTCACACGTTTGACTTATGTGCATTTCCTCCTCATGCACTTGTCTCATTTCCAGAGCGGTTTCATCAAGTTTCTTGTCAGTAAACTCTAACGAATGAGCTGTCTCATCTTTGATTTCAGGTAGAACATTTTCATTAGTGACAGAAATATTTACTTCGTCAAACTTAAGACATTGTTCAGAATCATCTAAAGGCGTCAAGTTTAAACCTGGTTGTAAATTTTGGGTTTTATCGCTCATAATTAAGGCATTATTTTCATCAATTTCAAGCTCAGACTTGATAATTTGATTATCAGCTAAGATCGTGTCATTCTCGGGAATGTTTTCCCAAATAGCCTTAAAGCCTTGACTCAACGTGAAATTAGTTTCGCTTGTTTGACTTATATGCATTTCCAAGTCGTGTACTTGTATCATTTCCAAAGCAGTTTCATCAAGTTCCTTGTCAGTAAACTCTAATGAATGCTCAACTTTGATTTCAGGTAAAATATTTTCATTATTCACAGTAATATTTACTTCACCAATTTTGAGACATTGTTCTGAATCATCTAAAGCCTTTATGTTTAAACCTGGTTGTAAAGTTTGGGCTTTAACGCTTATCATTAGGGCATTATTTTCATCAATTTCATTATCAAACTTGATAACTTCATTATCAGCTAAGGTCGTGTCATTCTCGGGAATGTTTTCGCAAATAGCCAAAACGTCTCGATTCAACGTGAAATTAGTTTCACTTGTTTGACTTATATGCATTTCCATGTTTTGTACTTCTATCATTTCCAAAGCAGTTTGACCAAGTTCCTTGTCAGTAAAATCTAACGATTGAGCAGTCTCAACATTGATTTTAGGTTGAGCATCTTCATTATTCTCAGAAATATTTACTTCGTCAAATTTAAGACATTGTTCAGAATCACCTAAAGCCTTTATGTTTAAACTTGGTTGTAAAGATTGGGCTATATCGCTTATAATCAAGGCATTATTTTCATCAATTTCAAGCTCAAACTTGATAATTTGATTATCAGCTAAGGTCTTGTCATTCTCGGGAATGTTTTCGCAAATAGCCATAACGTCTTGATTCAACGTGAAATTAGTTTCACTTGTTTGACTTATATGCATTTCCAAGGCGTGTACTTGTATCATTTCCGAAGCAGTTTCATCAAATTCCTTGTCAGTAAACTCTAACGAATGAGCTGTCTCGACTTTGATTTCAGGTCTAACATTTTCATTATTCTCAGAAATATTTACTTCACCAATTTTGAGACATTGTTCTGAATCATCTAAAGCCTTTATGTTTAAACCTGGTTGTAAAGTTTGGGCTTTATCGCTTATAATTAAGGCATCATTTTCGTCAATTTCAAGCTTAAACTTGATAATATCAGTTAAGGTCGTGTCATTCTCGGGAATGTTTTCGCAAATAGCCATAACGTCTTGATTCAACGTGAAATTAGTTTCACTTGTTTGACTTATATGCATTTCCAAGGCGTGTACTTGTATCATTTCCGAAGCAGTTTCATCAAATTCCTTGTCAGTAAACTCTAACGAATGAGCTGTCTCGACTTTGATTTCAGGTCTAACATTTTCATTATTCTCAGAAATATTTACTTCACCAATTTTGAGACATTGTTTTGAATCATCTAAAGCCTTTATGTTTAAACCTAGTTGTAAAGTTTGGACTTTATCGCTTATAATTAAGGCATCATTTTCGTCAATTTCAAGCTCAAACTTGATAATTTGATTATCAGCTAAGGTCGTGTCATTCTCGGAAATGTTTTCGCAAATAGCAATAACGTCTTGATTCAACGTGAAATTAGTTTCACTTGTTTGACTTATATGCATTTCCAAGTCGTGTAATTGTATCATTTCCGAAGCAGTTTCATCAAATTCCTTGTCAGTAAACTCTAACGAATGAGCAGTCTCAAATTTGATTTCAGGTCTAACATTTTCATTATTCTCAGAAATATTTACTTCACCAATTTTGAGACATTGTTCTGAATCATCTAAAGCCTTTATGTTTAAACCTGGTTGTAAAGTTTGGGCTTTATCGCTTATAATTAAGGCATCATTTTCGTCAATTTCAAGCTTAAACTTGATAATATCAGTTAAGGTCGTGTCATTCTCGGGAATGTTTTCGCAAATAGCCATAACATCTTGATTCAACATGAAATTAGTTTCACTAGTTTGACTTATATGCAAGTCGTGTACTTGTATAATTTCCAATGCAGTTTCTTTAAGTTTCTTGTCAGTAAACTCTAACGAATGAGCTGTCTCATCTTCTTGTTCAGGAAGGACATTTTCATTATTGTTCGAAATATTTACTTCGTTGATGTTCAGACTCTGCTCAGCACCATCTAAAGGCGTCATGTTTAAACCTGGTTGTAAATTTTGGGCTTTATCGCATATAATTAAGGCATTATTTTCATCAATTTCAAGCTCAGACTTGATAATTTGATTATCAGTTAAAATTGTGTCATTCTCGGGAATGTTTTCGCAAATAGCCGTAACATTTTGATGTTGATTTAACATGAAATTAGCTTCACACGTTTGACTTCTGTGCATTTCCTCGTCATGCACTTGTAATATTTCCAAAGCAGTTTCATCAAGTTTCTTGTCAGTAAACTCTAACGAATATGCTGTCTCATCTTCAATTTCAGGAAGGACATTTTCATTATTGTTCGAAATATTTACTTCGTTGATGTTCAGACTCTGCTCAGCACCATCTAAAGGCGTCATGTTTAAACCTGGTTGTAAATTTTGAGCTTTATCGCATATAATTAAAGCATTATTTTCATCAATTTCAAGCTCAGACTTGATAATTTGATTATCAGTTAAAATTGTGTCATTATCGGGAATGTTTTCGCAAATAGCCGTAACATTTTGATGTTGATTTAACATGAAATTAGCTTCACACGTTTGACTTCTGTGCATTTCCTCGTCATGCACTTGTAATATTTCCAAAGCAGTTTCATCAAGTTTCTTGTCAGTAAACTCTAACGAATATGCTGTCTCATCTTCAATTTCAGGAAGGACATTTTCATTATTGTTCGAAATATTTACTTCGTTGATGTTCAGACTCTGCTCATCACCATCTAAAGGCGTCATGTTTAAACCTGGTTGTAAATTTTGAGCTTTATCGCATATAATTAAAGCATTATTTTCATCAATTTCAAGCTCAGACTTGATAATTTGATTATCAGTTAAAATTGTGTCATTATCGGGAATGTTTTCGCAAATAGCCGTAACATTTTGATGTTTATTTAACATGAAATTAGTTTCACACGTTTGACTTCTGTGCATATCCTCGTCATGCACTTGTAATATTTCCAAAGCAGTTTCATCAAGTTTCTTGTTAGTAAACTCTAACGAATATGCTTTCTCATCTTCGATTTCAGGAAGGACATTTTCATTATTGTTCGAAATATTTACTTCGTTGATGTTCAGACTCTGCTCAGCACCATCTAAAGGCGTCATGTTTAAACCTGGTTGTAAATTTTGGGCTTTATCGCATATAATTAAAGCATCATTTTCATCAATTTCAAGCTCAGACTTGATAATTTGATTATCAGCTAAAATTGTGTCATTATCGGGAATGTCTTCGCAAATAGCCACACGGTCTTGATTCAACGTGAAATTTGTTTCACACGTTTGACTTATATGCGAGTCGTGTACTTGTATCATTTCCAAAACGGTTTCATCAAGTTTCTTGTCAGTAAACTCTAACGAATAAGCTGTCTCATCTTCGATTTCAGGAAGGACATTTTCATTATTGTCCGAAATATTTACTTCGTCGATCTTAAGACATTGCACAGAATCATTTAAAATCTTTATATTTAAACCTGGTTGTAAATTTTGGGTTTCACCGCTTATAATTAAGAGATCATTTTCATCAATTTCAAGCTCAGACTTGATAATTTGTTTATCAGCTAAAATTGTGTCATTCTCGGGAATGTTTCCGCAAATAGCCGTAACATCCTGATGTTGATTTAACATGAAATTAGTTTCACACGTTTGACTTCTGTGCATATCCTCGTCATGCACTTGTAATATTTCCAAAGCAGTTTCATCAAGTTCCTTGTCAGAAAACTCTAACGAATGAGATGTCTCAACTTTGATTTCAGGTAGAACATTTTCATTAGTGTCAGAAATATTTACTTCGTCAAATTTAAGACATTGTTCAGAATCACCTAAAGCCTTTTTGTTTAAACCTGGTTGTAAGTTTAGGGTTTTATCGCTCATAATTAAGGCATTATTTTCATCAATTTCAAGCTCAGACTTGATAATTTGTTTATCAGCTAAAGTTGTATTATTCTCTGGAATGTCTTCGCAAATAGCCACACGGTCTTGATTAAACGTGAAATTAGTTTCACTAGTTTGACTTATATGCAAGTCGTGTACTTGTATCATTTCCAATGCGGTTTCATCAAGTTTCTTGTCAGTAAACTCTAATGAATAAGCTGTCTCATCTTCAATTTCAGGAAGGACATTTTCATTATTGTCCGAAATATTTACTTCGTTGATGTTCAGACTCTGCTCAGCACCATCTAAAGGCGTCATGTTAAAACCTGGTTGTAAATTTTGGGTTTTATCGCTTATCATTAAGGCATTATTTTCATCAATTTCAAGCTCAAACTTGATAATTTGATTATCAGCTAAGGTCGTGTCATTCTCGGGAATGTTTTCGCAAATAGCCATAACGTCTTCATTCAACGTGAAATTAGTCTCACTTGTTTGACTTATATGCATTTCCAAGTCGTGTACTTGTATCATTTTCAAAGCAGTTTCATCAAGTTCCTTGTCAGAAAACTCTAACGAATGAGCTGTCTCAACTTTGATTTCAGGTAGTTCATTTTCATTATTCTCAGAAATATTTACTTTGTTGACGTTCAGACTGTGCTCAGCACCATCTAAAGGCGTCATGTTTAAACCTAGTTGTAAATTTTGGATTTCATCGCAAAAATTTAAAGCATCATTTTGATCATTTTCATTTTCCTTATCATGTTCTGATATATTTTCTAAACCAGTTTCATTAATTGTTGTGTCAATAAAAACCGACGAAAGAGCTGTTGTAACTTTGGTTTCAGGAAGAAAATTTTCAAAATTGTCAGAAATATTTACTTCGGTGATGTTAAAATGCTGCTCATCATCTTCGAAAGATTTTATGATCATACCGGGTTGTAAATTTTGGTTTATAGCGGATAAAGAATAATCAGTATCAGCCATAAATTCTGTAATGACGTTAATATCGTGAAATAAATTTTGATCCATTATTCCCATATTATCAGATAACTCGTCAAGTTCTAACATAAATTTAACCAATGTCATTTCTAACGTATTTAATATCTCGTTTTGATTTGATTTTATTTTTAAATCATTAATATTTAACAGTAGCTGTTTGCTAATATCCTTAATAGGTGCTAAATAATCCCGTACAAGTATTATTTCTAAAGGATTGTTTGAATTAATTTGTTTTATCGCAATGGTAATACTCTCTCGGAGCCTATTATAGGTTTTATTATAAGATTCTAATTCTGTTGCAGGATCATTGAAATATTTTATCGAGTTAACATTTTTCGACATAAATTGCGTTTTTATACACAATTTCAAACAAGAATTTAGTAGATTCCTTATTTTTATATTAGTGATAGTATTTTCTTTATCAAAGAATGATTTTAAAAAAATAATTGTCTCATTTAAAGTACTAGTTATGTCGTTAAGTACTCCTAATGGGTTTTTTATGTTATCTGATTTATATATATTAGACACAACCTTTGCAAAATTATCAGTTATTTCAAAGAATTTTGATGTTGAACATGTTGAGCTTACCGCTAATTCAAAATTCTGGGAAATTTCTAGGATATCTTTTAAACTGGAATTGATCACGTTCAAAGACAATTTTAAAGTGTCACTAACATCTTTCACCGTTTTAGATTTATCAAAATCTGGAATATCGATTATTTCATTTAAACCATCAGATATATTTTTTAATGATGGTAAACAAAGTCTCGGTAAATTTTTATACATTTCTTGCACTTTACATTCATTTACAAATGCATTAAAAGACAATATATTATTCATATTATACGAGTATATAACCTCATCATCAGGGAATTTATTTTCGAATTCGCTAATCGCTGCGGTTTGATCTGATAAATCCTTTGCAAATTTTATTACTAATTCTTTAAGTTCTTCGTTCTCAAAATATGTTTCTCGTGCTAATTTCGATATTATTTGAACTTTGACTTGAATGTTTTCATTTATTTCAGCCTTTTCCTTGTATCTCAAAACTTTATCAACAGAATTCTGTTTTACAATATCAGAACTTTTTTGGCAATTTATTTTGAGTTGTGGTAGTTCATTATTTATTAACCGAAGCTCTTCATTGTCTTGAAAATTAATACTGTTTGATTGAAAGTTATCTATGCAAAACAACAAGGCCACGAAAGGATCCGAAAATGATAATAAATCGAATTCAGTAGCTGAACTGTCCTCTACAACTGCAAATAAAGTATTTTTTTCTGTTCCTTCGATACATTGAAGAACATCTTTTCTATTATCACTTTCATTTATATATTTCTTAAGGAAACTTACTAATTCCATCAAAGAATCTTTAATTTCTTGATCGAGTGTTAACCTGCTCTCTTCTTCTACCCTAAGTAATAATTTATTTATTTCTTTATAAATATTTGTCATATTTAGCATTTCTTCATCGGTAAACGTATCATAATTGAGAATAGATATATTTTTCAATTGTTTTTTTGTTACATCAATGAGATCTAAAAAAAATGTTTTATAAGTTTGTTTTGCCAATTTTTTTAGTATATCTATATCAGATAATTGTGTTAGCAAGTCTTCTAAATTTTCTTTCATATTTAAAATACTGTGGAACTTATCCGATATATCACTTTCATATGGAATGTGTCGTAATAATTCTGTGGGTGAAGAAATAGTTTTTATTTGGTTTAAGAAGTCGTTTAGAATAAAAACAATTTGAGAAATATATTGTATTTCCAAAATATCTTGCCACATTGCTATATCACTATTCTTTCTTTCAAATTTGTCTATATTTTGCCATAATTCTTCTTTATCAGATTTACATAACTTAATTTGTAAATCATGAGCAATTTTTCGCACATGAAATGACATTTCTTTTAAAGTTTCGCCCTGATCTTGTTTAAAGTCATTATCCGTTGTTGCCAATATATCTTGTTTTTCGTGGCGAAGTTCCGATGGCACTGTATCTAAAACTTTTTGAAGTAGTTTGGACATATAGCGCCATAAATTGACATTAGGATTGGTAAGAGGAATTTCATTAATATCTTTTATTGTAGCAAATATATTCAATAAAGAGTCTTTAATTAAATGTTTTCCTTGACGTGCTATTATATAATTTATGGTTATCTTAGCAGAACAGACTATTGAGTTTATTTTCTTAAAAAAAACATCCATTTTTTGTTTTTCATCTACAGATTCAATATCATCAAGTTGTTCATTTTTAAAAATATTTACATATTTGTCAATATCTTCAAATCGCGAAACTATAATAGTAATAGTGTTAATTGTTAGCGTATCGGTTGTTAAAACTGATTCACACATTTTATTAATTTTTATGTAAAGGTTATCCATGAAGTTGCTTAACTTTGTATTTTGCCGTGATATACTTTGTTGTAAAATAAATACTTCGTTTTTTAAATATTGCGTAGTTTCATGTTCAAGGAATTGTTTTTGACTTGGAACTGTTTGAACACATTTTTCTTTGTGTAGGATTGGTTCTTGTATATAATTCACCATGAGCGTTAGACTATGGCACAGTTTTATAGCGTCTTCTATCATATTATTATCGTGTTTTTTATCAGATATGATTATTTTAAGTTCACTAAAAATTGGCTGCGAAACATTAATAAAGTCATTATATAAATCATTTTTAGTCGAATTATCATCCAGATTTAAGATTTTTTTTGCAATTTCAACACACTTTTTTACACGATCAATAAAAAATATATCCGATTTAGTTTTGAAGTCGTTACCATTAAAATTTAAAACGGGCTCCTGATACATTCTATTAATGAAATCTTCCACATTTATTATACAATCTTTTAAGTCATCCAAGTTTTGCACATCTACGTCTTCACTTTTATCATAATTAATAATATTTATAACATTTCTTGGTTTATCTTTTTTAACTACATTTTCAATTTCTTTTGAAGAGCCCCCGAAAATTTCATTTTTTATTGTTATTGCAATTGTTTCTAATTCTTGAATTGGTTTGACTAAAGTAACAATAGCATTCATAAATTCGATTTGCTGAATATCTGATATGTTTTCATAATTTGTGATATCGAACGACTGTATCGAATTAAAAACGTCACAAATATTTTTTAGCGGCTTTACTGCATTTACATCGAAATCAATTCTGGAAAGAATCAAAGTGTTCTCTAAAGATAAAGGGTGTATGATTGTTTCCAATGTAGATTTTATTAACTTTATATGATTACCGATGGAAACACAAGGAGTAAAATCTGATTTATCTAAAATAGCCTCCAATAACTCTAAAGTATTAGGTTGTTGTAAAACAGAAATATATTTTTCGAGCTCTAGCAGAATATTCGCGTTAACTGAGATATTCTCTGTAGCCTTAATTATTTTAGGAGTTTCATAGTATGTGTTATCTCTTACAGTAACGGCTTCATTATTTTCTGATGCTAGTTCTTCTGCCGAAGTTTTTAATACTGATATATCAGCGGTAGTAGATATGTCATCGAGTACTTCAAATAGATTATATTCATTAATGACCAACACAAAGTTTTGTAGCTCCCGAATCGAATATGCCAACGTAGATTTTGGTTGTGATATGGAGAATATTTCGGTTGTGTTTTGAGAAAGTTCGCATACATCAGGTTGAATTATTTCTAATGTTTTAAGCAAACCTTGCAATGGTTTGGCAATCATTTTAACAACAGATAAATCATCTGTGCTAATACTCGAGGTCTCTTCATATACCTGATTCTTAAATTCACTTAAATTGTCTTTCAGTTCATTTAAAGGTTTAATTAATAATGGAAGAAGCGCTATTTCTGATTTAATTGGAAAAGTATCCTCATTACTTACAGGTTCGTAAGCTGCAATATTTTGACGCAAATTTTCTAGTTTTTCTGATAACTGCAACAATACTGGTTTACTGTCTAAAATAGTTTCAGTAGATTCAATTATTTCATGCTTTTGAGTCATTGCTAAAACATTACAGGCTATTTCTTGTATTATTATTTCTATTGGTTTTATTTGTTCTTTCAAAATATCAATATCGGAAAAACTTTTAACAGTATATTCAATAAAATCTTCCGAATAATTTGTTTCGCTATCTTGATATCGAATAGTTTGTTGTTTTAAATCGTCTAACAAGAGGTTAATAATTAATATTGAAGGTTGCGAATATTTTACTAACACATTGGGTCCAATGTTTTCATTGCATAATGCATTTTTTATATTTTGTAAACAGTTATACAAATCTGAATAATTATGATTTTTTTCTATTTCAGAAATAGTTTTATTAAGCCTATCAATAGGTTGCAACAAAAGATTAAGAAGAAAGTAATTTTCGTAAGCATCAGTTTGTAGCGTGTTTTCCAAAAGCTTATAAAAAACATTGCGCAATGAATAAAATCTTGGATAGCTATGAGATATGTTTGATTTTTTTATATTATTAATTTTTTCTTCGAACGAAAGAATTAATTGTGCGCCTTTCTGCAATGTAGTTTTATTATCGTCGTAGTGAAGTGTGTATCTATTTTCTATACTTTCGATTCCATGCTGTATCCTTGTTAAAGGAGAAGAGAGAATATTTAATGTACTTTTAATAAGGGTGACGTCCACCGCATCTGTAAGCGTATTTAAATAACTTCTTATTTCTAACATTGGATTCATGATTGTATCCAAAAGTTCTGTGTTTATACGAGTCGTTTGGTTTTCATCTTCTAAAACTGCTTGTTTCTCTGCATTGTATAATGCTGTTTGTAAATCTTGCGTGTGCTCTGAGATATTAGCAATAAATGTTGCGTTAAATGCCTCCCACTGTTGGTCAACATCAGTTTGTAATAATAATTCCTCTTCCACATTTTGAACAAATGCTTTTAAACGCAAAAGTGGTTGCTTTAGGTCATTAAGTGATTTACCTACTTCAATGGAATGTAAGTTTTGTTCTTTACTTTTAATAACATTGGTCAACTCGTTTGCCTGTTCAACAAGCTCAACAGTTTTTATAGTATCTTTTGACATTTGTAACCCTAATGTTATCTCATTAGTAATCAACTTTATTTCCGAAATGACAACACCAGAAGAACAAGTTGTTAACAAACTGACGATTTCATTTATATGATGTAAAGCACTCTCCATTTGAAGTCCAACCGTTTCAATTAAACAAACACATGTTCTTTGCACTAAAGTGTGACCATCTGTTTCCATTTCAATGCATTTCTCAACTATAGCAAGTTTTTGTTGCATACTTTTTAGGGTAGTTAATAGATTTTGCATTAAAGTAGGAATTACTTCTTCATTATTTTCAATATCTTTCAAAACGTCACACACTCCTTGTATTTCAGTTAAAGGGTTAATTATACTTTTAATTATATCTAAACTTCTATCTGTTGCAGATGCAGATATCATTTGATACGACTGTGTTATCACTTCCTTCTCTACAGCATTTAGGTGATTGTGAATAATATGTAATTTATTAACAGTTTCATCGATTAATTTGGATATTGTTATATTATTTATGTCAGCATTAATATCGAAAGCCAATTCACTACTCGAACTAGATTTTTGTGAATTTTGGCTCTTAGTAGTATCACAACTGTAACTATTTTTTCTAACAGACCTTTTTGGTAATAATTCTTGGATTTCTACAGATGACAGCTCTTGCTTAAATTCTTCAGATGTTTTCTTTTGTTGCAAATCTTTTGATGTCGGCAATAGTGGTGTCATCGATATATCTAATACCTGGTGATTATCCTTAGATAAATTAGTCTCAGCTACTCTTAAACTTTGATTTAATTTTTTGTCGTCGGATATCGATCCATCCTTTGATATACTGAAATATTCATCACCGCTTTTAGCTGAATCTGATTTTTTTCTGTTTGGTTTTATAGGTAAATCAGACTGAAATTCTGATATTTCGGCAACAACTTTGTCAATATAATCAATTCTATCTAAGTGTGAAAGTGCATTTTCATATATTAAAGGTGAACTTATTTCTTCTAATATTGACATGTCATCTACATCAGCTTCGGTCCTTAAATCTTCTTCGTTTGTCGTAAAATAATCCGGTGAAACGTCAATTACAATTGCCTCCATCAAAAGATTTCCAGACGTTGAAGTTTCTTTAACAAAACGTAAGGGTGGTAATTCTACAACATTATGCTCTGTTACATTTTCAGATAATTGATCAGCATACATTTCTATAATTTGTAAGGCTTCATCTTCTGTTAAATCTGGTGTTTCATATAGAGATACAGATACCTCTTTACCATCAAATGAAAATGATATTTCGCCTTTATCATCAAGAGTAATGTCACCAACGGGAGTATCATACATTTGAGAAGTTCTTTCTTCGTGAATAGTCGAGAGAGATATATTGCGTTGAAGGGATGGTTCTGGTTCAGATTTCTTTTTGATTTTGTTAGACTTAACAGAATCTTCAAATCCAAGTAAAGAAGCAGAGCTGGCAGCGATTCCCATGCAATTTTGTGCTTCACAGGTATAAGTCCCTAAGCAGCAAGTTCCGTCTTGGCCAGATATTATTCTGTGAATATCACCAGGTTTTAATTCCTCTCCGTCTTTGTACCATTTAAGAGTAGGTTGAGGTACACCAATAACTTTGCACTCGAGGTTTACTGCGCCTTCCTCGGACAAAATTGCTTGAAGGCTTTCTAAGAATCTCGGCTTTTTGTAATGCCTTGGAATAATGAGCTTTAAAAAGCACGAAGTAACACTGTGTCCAAAATCATTGCTCGCAACACACTTCCATTCTGCTTGGTCAGAAAACTCGAGGTGATGAATTTCCAAAATGCATAAACCTTTTTCTTCCTTCAGAATCTTATATCTCACACACTCGTCGATCGGTTGGTCGTCTCTATACCAATAAAGTGATGATTCTGGAGAAATTGTAACTGGAAAGAAATAATGCTGTTTTATATACCATTAATATTAAAACGAAATAATAGCTGCTTAAGAAGATAGATTTATTATAAAATGTCGAAAAAATATTTCATAAGAAAATGCGATCTTCAAAGGTCAAAAAATAAACACTGGTATTATTTACTGATAAAAAAATATAAGATAGAAACTTTTGGATTGTTTGGGGAAAAAAAATGCAAAAGTTATCCTAACTATAAAATATTCGATGATTTTGCTTATGAATCGACCTAGATCTTGGAATTTCAATATACGACTATATACGTGTAAATATAATATAACACAATATTCAGTAGTAAGAAAAGATTTGGATTTCAGTGACATTAATATTTTACAAAAGAGTTACTATTATATATTTACAGTACATCCTAAGGTAAAGAAACATCCTTAAGGTACTTACCAGACACCTAAAATGACAACGTTGTTTGCGTTTACCCTACCATTGGTAAGTGAATTTTACGTTGTAAGTGGAGTGTTGGACATGGACTATGACAAGCAAGTACGACGGCCATACAATGTTTTCTCTGTGGTCGGAAAATAGAGTCAGGTTTGGTCGGCAATAGGTTCATTTTAGCAGTCTGTGGTCGTTGATTCGGACATTTTGCGATAAGAGGAAGGGATATATAAAATATTTAATAAGTATAATATTACAAGTACACAAGATTATTGCTAAATTTAAAATAAAACATTATAAAAAAAATTACGTTTTGTGATTGCTACTCTATAAAGCGTATTTAAAAGGATTCTTTGTATCAAAGTCTTAAGGGGTCGGCGAAGCGTACTTTTACCTTTTATGGATTTTTGCAAAATGCTAAAATACGTGTTTATCCATTTATGTACGAGAATATAAATTCTAATTTTCACGTTTGTAAAATGTATGATTTCTGATAAAATTTGTAAACACAAAAAAAATATTCCTCTTTTATCCCCTCCCCTCTAAATTAATTATCGGAAAATGGTGGAATACGTGTTTATTTATTTTTGAAAAAGAACATTAATGTTTACTTTTACGTCCGTAACATCCTAGGGTTTCTCAGATATAGGTATCTTCAAAAAACTTCACCCCCTTTTTCATCTCCTTAGGAACCATAATATTTTCAAAAATACATTCTTATTCACGAAAGGAACCTACAGTCCGGATTTCGTGGTTGTGATTTTTTTAGCTTTGGCTCACGTTGATTAGTCAGTCAGGCAATCAGTACTGGTCTTTTTAAGCCCCGACGCAAACAGAGGGGTGTAATAAGTTTAACGTGTCTGTGCATCTGAGTGTCTGATTCCACCATCATAACTCCCAAACGGATGAACCGATTTTAATTTTTTTTTTTTTTTTGATTGTAAGGTGACTTGAGCGAGAGTGAACTTAGCTATGATTCAAGAAAATCTGTTTACCTGTTTGTGTGTCGGAGGTTTTTAATTTTTTTAATAATTTGTATTTTTTTTATTATTATATTAATATAGATAATCAAAATAATAAATAAATAAATAATGATGTTATAATAATAAATAAATTTTAATATTATTACTATTGATTCATAATACTTAATTGTTTACCTACCTTTAACACTAAACCTAAAATCTTCTTGAATCTTTGCCTCCTGGCTCTTCAGACCCTGAAGGAATTTCGGTGCTTGGTTCTTACTAAACAGCTGCAACCTTTCTTCGTCGTTGAGCTGGTTCTGTATATCTTCGACTGTAAGATCTGCAGAGCTGCTGGCCTGCCCCATGCAATTACGTGCTATGCAGCAATACGAGCCGAGGGAGTTTGTTCCGGTCAGCTGATACACGTCGCCTGGCTTCAACTCTTGGCCGTCTTTAAACCAGTTTAAGACGGGAGTTGGGAAGCCTACTACCTTGCATTCGAACGACACTAGCCCTTCCTCGGTTAAGACAGCTCGTAGGTTTTCCATGAATCGCGGTTTGCGGTAGTTTTTAGGTACTACAAAAAAAAGTATTATTACCAGACTGACCACAAAATATATTTAATAATAGAGAGGATGGGTGGCAGATGAAAAATATTTTTTTACAATGTATTATTTTCTACGTGATTAGCTCGCTGTCTAGTTAAAAGTAATACTATTTAATTTCACTATGTTTAAAAACAATAATTTTGAGATGGGAACTCTGACAAAGTTAATGACAAAGTTTTAGTTTTATGTAGTTATTTAAATTTTGAATAGCGTTGGTTATAAATCGAAACATAAAATAATAATAATAAAATAAATAATTCATTCATTCATTATTAATTATTAACTATTAATAATATATAAAATTAAATAAAAGATACTAAATGATACTTGGATGCGTCGTAGAAATTCGTTCTCTTTAGTTAGAAATATTGATGAGGATCATGGTCGAAATTTTGCAAATAATATAACAATTAGTACTACCTACCACAATTAATTATATTGTTATATCACTTTTTTTTTTAAATGCTACTTATAGTATAATGGGGCTACCAAAGGATTAAAGAATGCTGTAAAAGAGGTTACATAATTTAGTATTGATATTTAGTATAAACTTAGTCCTATATTTAATTTATATATTTATGGACAATAACTATGTTTTACTCAATTTTATATAAATATTGATTTTATTTTTGTGTAAAATGTATATGTATTTATTGTGTATTGATTGGCTATATTTATTTTAATTATATTTATATAGCTCTTAGATATTATTATAGCATCGATCAAATGACGGAAGTGGTACATTAAGCAAACAAAACCAAACTGCTTCCCTTAGTACAGATTCACAGCTGTACAGATTCAGAACATCGTAATATTACGATATTTATTATACACATAAGGTAGTTTAATATAATTATTGTTGCAATTTTAATAATAAACCAGGATTGTTATGTATGATAAGTTGATATAAATAATTTTATTAATGATGATGATACGAGAATGATAGATTATTGTAAACGAATTTACTCAGAATATGACATACCGTCGATGGTGACAGTTGAACTGGTCATCGAGACCCTTCCGCCGGCGCTGGTCACAGCGCATTTCCACTCCCCTTCGTCACTCCATTTGGCTGCACTGATCTCCAGCATATAGCTACCTAGTCCGTCCTCTTCGACGTGGTACTTCTCGCCGGAGTCCACACGACCTTCCTTATTGTACCTGATTAAAATAACTACGGATATATACAATGTGAACCGCTTAGAGTGCCTTCCTAGCTGTCCGTTCTGTTTCTATACGTATTTTACAGGTGCGTGACTTATGGCTAGCATCATGCTCAATACAATCTTGCTACTGGCAGGGGAAGCTGATCACGTCCCCGTCCCCTCAAACCTCAACAAACGAACTCTGTTTCTCTTCGTTTTAGGTTGCGTCAAATCGTAACGGCGCATCAATACCAATAAAAACAATCATCGTTTAAATTTGTATCATTTTAGTTTTCTGGCGCTGGTAACCTTAAAAAATTAAATCTGAAAAATAATGGTACCGAAATGCTATCCAATGAAATACTTAACCTTTTTTTTATATTTAATATTTGTAATTATAAAGCAAAATAAGAGTTCTCCCTAACATTTTTAAAACGATTACGACAGAATTTAGGTAAGCAGTAATAGATTAACTAAACAAAAGTAGGAAAAACCAACTTACAGACATGACTTTCACTGTGAATCAATGTATCAATCATGTGAATCACTGTATCCTTCCCTAAAATATTTTTCATATAATGAACTATAGCTGTTTTGTTGAAAGTTTGTCTTATATTCAGTATTTTTAGTTCCTTAAAGACTTATCTCGAAGAGAATCTATTTCTGTTATATCATACATTTCTACATTTTAGGCCACGATAAAAACAAAGACATGCTTTTAAAATGGCAGACGTTAAAAATCCCTGGACACGCCAATCAAAATGGTAGGGCAATCATCACTTATTGTCCTGGTTGTTGTGCAGATTCTCTATGTATCCTCCGGGGCGGATGGTGAGGTGGTACATACTGGAAAGCCTACTTTCAGGAGGGGGATACCTCCTAATGGTAGGTTTGCCATGTATATCCAATAAGCGCCCCGAACCAGAGATCAGAGGAGTAAACCTCTGACAAAACAATCCCCAATCAGTGGGAATCATAATGAACGACCAAGAAATAAAAAAAAAACAACAATCCAGAAATGGAAAATATAGAAAGTCTCCCTAACGCTACTGATAGCATAAAAGACGCTCTACTGCAATCAATGAGCGAGGATGAAAACCTTCAGACAAATGAGCAACCAGCCTCAGGACAGCGCCCACTGTTTTTGACCCTCGCAAGCCAAAACTTACGGGAGCGGCTTTATGAGATAGGGCATGGAGTTTGTAGAAGCGTATGCCCTAAGCTTCAAACCAATACCAGCCCCGTAAAGAAGAACCACCAAAAGGGACCACTCGGAAGAAGCATCCCCAGAGGTACGTCTTAGAATATCCACGAAAGTATATCATGAAAAGACTTTCAGAGATGTGTCCCAAGAGTTCAAGGTCACCATCATGGATGAGAAAAAATACTGGTGGACAGTAACGGGTCCAGATTCAAGGGCTGCTCGCACAAACTGGGCTGGCTGCAGATCGTATGCGCTGACCAATAGACCCACAGATGGCTGGTCGATCAAAAACCTCAAACCGACTTCAAGAAACCAAAGATCGGGATAATATGGATTCCCGAAGCTGAAAAAGAGCCATCGGAAACCATACTGAGTCGTCAAAGACAAAACAAAGGGCTTAAAACAGGAAACTGGAAAGTCCTAAACAAAAAAGAGGATAAGATAGGGCAAGCCCTAATTTTAGACTTTGACGACGCATCTCACGAGGCCCTACTTAAACCCCTACCCCTACTTAAACTACGCGGACGTGCTGTTCAGCATCAAGAATGAGCAGCCTGATAAACTTAGTAGAGGCATTAGGAGTAATCCTAACTCAATTCCAGTGAGGAGGTTCAATGGACGGCTTTACTAAAACTGTTTTTTATGTATGTTCACATTGTGCTTCTTTATAAACTGATTTTCACTTGTGTTAACTTTTATGAACAAAACAACATATCTATTGCTTATACTAACGGATTTACTTCCGGTTTTTATATACTGGTAAATAAAAGTGTAATTTTCCATTCAACTATGTTTTTAATGAAGAAATATTTTAGTAGAACATTTTTATGATTATAACACTTGATCAGGCTAAATTGATTAAGCGTTTGACGTCTGGGAGCTCTGATCCTCAGTCCACATCAGAACTTCGCCCCGAGTATGCCGCAAGCTCAGTAAACTTGGCCGGTGGACATTCTTGGCGGAGCGTTCTATGAGAAAATTATTGAGGCGAGAGTGCTGACCCTACTGTAGGTATAAACGGTAGGCTTTCACTCGCTTCAGGCAAGTAAGTGAGAGGGTGGCGGCGAAATCTCAACGCAGTGTCCCGATTGGCCAGAACACTCACAACAAAAAACAAAATACTGACAATGCTCTGGCCATCATAACATTTATCAGCACTTGATCAAATGTAAATCTATCAACTATACAATACACAATAACAAATTAAATTATGGTAATAAAAATATTATGGTTTACTTACCAAATGACTAGTTTGGGCCAAGGTGGAACCATCACACGGCAACTGAGCGTTAAGGGGTCATTGATCTTGATATGCTGATCGACAAGTTCGTTTGTGAATATAGGTGGTGGCTCAGCGCTTGCAAAGCTGAAATCATGCGTACGATAGATATTTTTTATTCATTTAAAAAACACTTTTTCTGTTACCTAAAACTACATGCTTTTTTCTTTAATTATTTGTCTGTTTTTAATAAAGAGCGCTTATTAGGTTTTAGTAAATTATAAAATTAGTTTAGTGAAATTTTCAAAGTAATATGGTTTGTAGATATTATTCGGGGGCTTATCGGCGACAGCTTACTTAAACTAATGACAACATTGAGATAAAGAACTCCAAAAGGTTATTAATTGCCATTGAACTGTTACTACTGGTCTGTACATGTATGTATTTTGGTTTATATGAATAAATAAATAAATAAATTGTTAGTTTGAATAAATACTGTTCGGACAAAAGCGTATAACTTCATCTAAAAAAGATAATTTGATAAACTAATAAACCAACGTTATCTAAATCGAGTTTATTTTCTACCACATTACGTCAGCAAGTATTACAGAAAGTGATCATTGGATTACGAGAGTGTTTCAAACTGTACCCACTCGAAAAAACTATCACCACTGAACTTTTTGAGTGAACTTTTAGTAAAATGCGAAAAACTAAAATGGATTATATTTAATTTAAAATAAAAAGAGTTTTTTCTTCAACTGTTACGTTTTCACCTAATAATACAATTAACAGAAACTCCCGAATTAAATTTGTCTATAACTGTAAATTTTTGTTATTTATTAAAAAAATAACGGCTACAATCTCTTAGAAATATATTCTATACCATATGAAAAATAAAATATAATGAAATAGCTAAAGAAGTAATAAGTAATAAAAGGTTAAAAAAAACATATAGTTAAAATGAATTGAGGATATATTTTTTTGGGGTCGGTTAAAAGAATGAAAAAACTTTGTTTTGTCATAAACGACTATATATTTTTAATGTTTTGAGGAAATTAATAGATTATCAACCTCCTCAACTGTGGCTCTCAGTTAAATCTGTATTTTAATTCGCGTATTACTTTGAGTGGCTCGTGCGATTTTAATTATTTTTCTTTTTTTGCTTATAATTAAAAATTGTCCCATTTTAGTTTTCCTAAGTAACGTCTAAAAAATATAATGCGCACTTGCCATTGCATAGTAGTCTCGCCCTTTTTTGTGTAAGTTATCTTTCGTTGCCTGTACCACAGGTTTGCTTGTACCACAGTCCGATTAGACTTGATAGATATAAAGTGGTAACTTACTCGGCAGTGCGCACGCTGTCGCGGCCGACAGCCCCCACGACGTGTACCTTGGAGGAGCTGTATGCTCGGCCCATGCAGTTGACAGCCTCACAGGTATAAGTGCCAAGGGATGTGGGGTCGTCAGCGTTGGCGGTGAGCGCAAAGACATCGCCCGCGCGAATTTCACGGCTATCTTTGAACCATCTGCAAAAATATGGAAGTATAACAATGAATACATTATTAATAAACATATAATTCATCATTTCATTAGCATTTTATTTAATTAGAATTTACGAAAATGTTAGCAACACCTCGTAGACTCGTAGAGTCATGGCTTCGTAAATGTGTCTAAGCTCTGTAGAAGAGCAATTTTCAAAGCGAATTACCATCCTTATTATTTTTTATAGAAGTATTTATTTGCGTTGATATATCCATAACGTAGGTAATCGTACACCACACAATTCAAAAATGTTCGAAACAGACTTTGAAATGCGAGTTGACTTTTTACATCTACCAAATATTCCTTCTCTTTCGTGCGTCACTTTTGGATGGGTAGTGCCGCGTCTATAAAACTCAATACGTCAATAAATAGAGCAGCCGCGAATATCGAAGCGGCTAAGACACCCTGCTCTCTCCTCTGTGGCCGTAACCATATATTATAATGTGTCTTTGCGAATATTTATATTTTTTTAATAATTTTATATAATATTTTGGGGCCAAATTAAACCTACAATTTTTATGGCCAAAGTACCAACTTTATTAACAAGAAATCTTTGAAGAAACTGACCGTAATCTTTAAAATCACTTAGTGTGTAAGAGTATTACAGTTTGAGCTTCTTTTTTTTTCTAAAAGAATTAATTACCAGCATTTCTAGGTAGATCATACACGGAAATACCAAATGATAGCCGCCCCACCCTTCCATTTTTTTCAAGTTTGAGAACGTAATATTTTTCTAAAACGTTTCGTCATTGTTATTTTGTAGTATTAAAATACTTACCATCTAAGTAAGCATAATCAAATTTTGCATCGGGTGTGCATACGAGTACTCAGGCCCGTCTTGGATAGTGGTAACTAGTAATGGACTTATTTAATAAATATTGGTCCACATTTCGATAAAAAGGGGATTTATTGTTTAAAAACATCAGCCAATTTATTACATAATTTCAAACAATTAACGTGTCAAATATTGTGTGAAAGGAATGATATTATCAAATGAATAAACGGCTTAAAACAGATGTTACATGTGGTCCAGATAATATAAGTACTAAAACTAAAGGATATTTTATATTAACCTATAGAATATATATTATATTTAATCTTAGTTTAGACAATGATATATTACCAGAACAGTTAAAACTGCCAAATGTCACACCGATTTTTAAAATTGGTGTTAAAACAGAATTGTAGGCTTATTTTCGTATTAAATGTGCTAAGTAAAGTTTTTAAGAAAAATGGACAGTTCGGTTTTAGGGCCAAAAAGGGAACAATGGACGTAATTCACGCAGTCACCCAATATATCACAAAGAAGGTGGATGCTAATAAAAAGTGTATTGCGCTGTTCATTGACCTGGCCAAAGCGTTTGACACCATCCCACAAGATCGACTCTCGAACAAACTAGAAAGTGTTGGCATAGTCGATCACATCAAGGATTGGTAAGTTTCATCACTAATCATAAACAAAGAGTCAAAATTGATGAAACTTTTAGTACTTACATTGAAAATACCTACGGTTTATCTCAGGGTAGTGTTTTAGAACTAATATTATTTTTAATGTGTATTTATGACCTATCACTAACCTTAAATCCAGGTACCATAGGTTCCCATACCGATGAATCTGTATTACTCTTTCACTCAAGTTCCTTAAAGTCACTAAATAGTTTGGTATTTAGTGACTTTAAAGTATTGGATGTAAGACAACTTTACATACGGACGATCTTAATTTACATAATAGAGACAAAAAATAACTCACTCGCACGATACAAAAAGAAGAAATCAAGAGTGCAAACAATATGTGATTAGAAACAGTATACTTTCTTGCACCAAAAATCTATAACACGCTAGAGGATGCAATGAAATAGATAAGAGTGAATTAACAAAACATAAATTCAAACATTCTGTCAAGCACTGGCTGCTTAGCAAAAGTCGGAAAAAATGTGAGCTTATGCTGACTACCACTTGCTAGGTAATTTTTATTTTTGAATATGATGATATATATGTACAGAGATGTGAAGGTTCCTAATCATATTATTATTGGATTACTACATTGTTATAAATAAATATAATATCTTGAAATATATTTGTATATGTAGGATATAATATATATTATATAGTTTTGTATTGCTTCCAAATGCGTGCCTTGCTATTAGAAAAAAAGTCGAGCGCTGCATTACAATGTAGTTGGAATACATAAATGAAAATAACCTGAGTGACGGAGTCGGGACGCCGACGACCTTACACTCTAACGAAACGGTGCCCTGTTCGGTGAGCAGCGCACGCAATTCTTCCATGAACTCGGGACGTTTGTAAGCTTTCGGTACTGAAAAATAAAAATATGCTCATTAATAGCGATCGCGTTGGTGACTTCGAAATCTTCCACGTGCCTGTAACGCATACTTAACAAAAATAAACAGCAGCTAACGTTTCTAGTACTTGGCAGTTAAGCGTGTACGAGTACATAGGTCCAAGCTCAGCGAATGCGTCTAAACATTTTTAAAGTTAAGTCATTTTTTTTTTGTTTTAGACCTCAACAAGAATGGCAATGACACCCTGTAGCTATCATATAATATCCACTGCTTCTATACATTGTTTAGTAGTAGTAAACCTGACATCTTACAGCTATGCCATACCTGTGTGAAAGGCATTTTCCCACCAGACTATAGGCGCCTGTGGTTCAAATTGCTATGGGTTGCTTCATCTACTACCTATAAATGTGCCTTCCGCACTTTTAACCCATTCGGTGTGCGTTTGGGATTGCCACAGAATAAAGTGGGTTACTAGGTCTGAGTAAATTAAAGTAAAAAAATACGTAGGTACAATGGTACTATCATGACAATTCATTACAAATTTTAACACCATTTAGTTTTTTTTGTAAATTTTGACCCTTGAAACAACCCTTCCCTCCTCCCTTCCTGTTTAATAAATTTGTGATATAATTAATACTAACTTTTACCAAATTTACCTTTTTCCAATAACTCGGTAAAAGTTTCGCAACATTGTCTCAAAATACTATACGGTTACTAATGCACAAAACCAAGAACAAAATTCCTAGTTTAGTTCCCTATTAAATGAGTTTTTTTTTGTAAGCCTATAGTATTGTATTACATATTCTTTTATATTCATTTATTTATTTTATCTTATTTAATATTATTACAACAAACACAACAAAAAAGTTGTTCCTAGAGGTGGATGTTTTCTCGAAGGCCACAGTTTTTAAGAAATCTGTATTTACTCTTCTAAAGTCTTTTCAAAATACAGCATCCTGAACTCGGCTCTCCTCAACGTAATTTTAATTCAACTTTATAGCCACTTTGCTTGCCACTGATTTTATTTTTGTATATTTAAAGTATTACTGCGTTAGTTATGTTGCGTTATAAACACTCGATCATGATCTCAATGTCAGAAAATTTATATAATTTATTAGCATTAGATATGAAACAAATCACTCTATATGTGAAAAACTTGTAAGGATGCAAGACTAACCTAAATTATAAGTTTCTTTAGGATTTCTTTTCGTCTCTTATAGCTATTGTTTTTCTGTTGTTGATTAAATAAATAAATAAATTATGAATATTTTCAACATAGGTTAGGTTAGGTTAGTAAATATTATTCTTTTTTACGTCATTGTTACGATTATCATTGTATCACGGAAGTGAAAAAAGATGGTATTCTCGCATTCTATTTAGGTATAACTATATTATATAATAATATAGTTATAAATGTTCTTTCCTTTTCGCATTCGTAGGTATGCATAAGTATATTTTTTGGTCTTTGGGTGTGGATTTACTTATGTTTTTTTAATTTCGTATAATAAATAAGTCACAAATCTGGGTTTCTTATTTTCGACCTAAATATAGGTTGTAATGAGTTCAAGTATGTTGCAATTGTTTATTTTCACTTTTCTTCTGTCAATGTTAATTAATGAAATACATACGATCTTTTGGCATTCGTCCAAAAACCAGTCAAACCTAAAAGAAAACTGTCAATCAATATTTGGCAGTCTAGTATTCTGCATTCTATACACACGGTATAGAATCATCTCTCTAATTCTTTTATTAGAATTATGCATTACAAGATACATGATTAATTTCTAATACATATATGTACACAAAAATGTGTGGGAATGGCTTAAGAATTGTGGTAGTCTAGTAGTTAAGGGGCATAACGTCATGTTTAAAAATTTGAAATTCACAAAAAGCATGTTTCCAAATTTATTAGGAATCATTTACTCATTTACGAACCCGGAAATCGCAAACATTTTGAAAATAGTGTCATAAGCGTTTATAATTTTACACACATCTTCAAATTTGTAACGTGTTTGAGACATCGGAAGAATAGAAAATTAAGAAGAGAGTTAGATAAAGATTGTATTGTTTAAATGTTTAAATATTTATTAAATGTTGCCTCATTCCGGCAAAGTTCCCCGTTTGCTCCGTTCATTCGCATTTACCGATTTTTGATCCGATTCCGTTCGTAAACGCATGCTGCAAATTTATATTTATATTTGTAAACTCTAGCTGAATTGATATTATAATTTGCAAAACTTTTATTTATTGGTTGTAAAAATATACACTTATATCCGGTTTCGTGAATGAGTTGCAAATTTGGTACATAAACAACATCGCATTTAATGTTATATTATAGAGCGACGTGCACGCTGCTTCTCGGTCTGTCGCTGGTCCCAATGCGGATAATCACAAACGATTTATTTTGAACTATGGAAACAAATTTAAGAAAAAAGTAATCCGGAAATCATTAACCTTGTTACCTTTATCTCAAAATGTTTTTTTTTTTCAATAATCTACGTCTAAAGATGGTTAAAAAATCCTAAAAACATAAGCACTGCAAGATTATTTTTTTTATTCAGCACACAGAATAAATTTACAAAAAAATAGCCAGAAATGAAACTAGACAAAGGTTCGGTGTATTTAATTTTATTTTTCCAGATTACCTTACCACCATATTTCTTATTTCTATCTTCCACAAGTTCATTAAGTTTAGTTAAGTTGGAAATAATTGTAAAGACATAGGTAGATCAACGCAATTCTTTTAAAAATATATACGTTTACGTCTATTTATAATTAAAATAAACAAAAACTCAAGTATAAGAAACAGATAACACTATGTAAACAAGAATTTGGATAGAGGGTCTGGATTATGAGTAAATGGTAGAATTGTGAAAACCTACTTGCACATATGCATACGAAGTTTAGTGTCAATACTCTTCTCAATGTTCTTTCCGACTTTACAACTCAGAATACTTGTTAATTCAAAATTGTCAAGTTCAAGGAAATCGTTGTAGCCGTTTTATTGTAAATCTTACTCGGCGAAATATGTATATGTTATGTATAAGTTATATTCAATTTTGAAATATTGTCATAATATCTAAACGTGAAATGTATGTAGGTACCTGATAGACCACGAAGAACGCAACGGTCGATGATATAAAATTTTAATTTTAGACTATGCTGGCTATGTTATAGCGTGATGACAACAAAACGGAACGCATAACTCTCTTTTTCAGTCCAAAATTATCCAAGAGCGCTGTAGTACTATGATAACACATTCCATCTCTTGTCTGAAAACACACTACGATATAAAATTAAATACAAGAAAACGAGGGGACTTTTCACGAACATAGTGTTTTTTTATTGTTTTGTAAGCGGGTCTTTTCATAACGATATCATGCCAAAATCTATTTTAAACATTATAATAATATGATAGTTTAAGCATAAATATATTTATTATAGGTTTACGTATTTATTTTATACAAAACAAATTGCCTACATTACCTGGTTAAAAGAAAATTCCTACAAAACGTGGAAATACTAACATTTTATTTACATACCTACATATACACACAGACTAACATACCTACATTTGTTTAGTGGATGTATTTTATTAACTATAAACTATATATAAACTATAACTTAATTACTCTAAAATGAACATTTTTTGCAAATTTCGAGTTAATAATTTTGAAGACTAAATAAATAAAACGATAAAAATACTTCACGCGACGTCTTCATTGAGTTTTTCAACCACTACACAGATTAAATAATAATATAAAATAAAAACGGGAAAGTCTACAGCTATAAACAATGGCAACCATATCAATACCATTTATAGAACTCTGGACAAAATGGTCAAACGCAGGAATGGACAAATTTTCATGTCATCAGCGTAGAGGTAGTGTTCAGAAGTGTAAAAACAGTTACCAATATCGCCGATATATGCGTTAAACAGTAAAGGCCCTTAGTGAGTTCTTTGAGGAACACCAGATGGAATTATTACAAAATTTGAACGGTGACCACTAACGACGACTGCCTGACTCCGATTACTTATATAGGATTTGAACCATCTTAGAAGATCACCGTGTATACCTAATGCTTCCAGCTTGGCAATTAGAATATGGTGATTGACTCTGTCAAACGACTTAGAGAAATCTGTGTATGTGACATCTACTTGAGCTTGCTTGTCCATTTTCGTCAGAACGTGTTCAGTAAACTCGCTCAAGTTGGTCAGAACAGAGCGCTTTTGCAAGAAACCGTATTGCTGTGCAGGAAGAGAGTGGAATATTATAGGATAAATTTGATCGTAAACTATTTTTTCAAATATTTTACTTAAAACTGAGAGAATAGAAATAGGACTATAGTTTTCAATATCGTTTATGGAGCCTTTTTTGTGTATTGGGACGACAAGCGCCTCCTTCCACTTGGATGGAAAGCATCCGGAGCCATAGATCGAGAAAATAAAATATATATTGGATGTTTCAATTGATCTACACAGTTTATTATAAAAGGTACAGGGATGTTATGACTTCCAGCCCCCTTACTTGGGTCCAGTTGGTTAATATATTTAGCAATAATGTCAACGCTTATGTTCACCAATATTGAGAGAGCTGTTCATGAAATCTTTTAAGGGACTTGACGGATCGAAATGTCCCTGATCGTGATTGACGAAGACAGACTTGAAGTACCTCGAAAAACATTCACTAATTGCGGGTCCATCGGATATTTTTTTTTCCCGCCCAAGTTCATACATTTTGGAATGGAGTCACGCTTGCGAATATTCTTAACATAGCACCAAAAAGATTTAGGATTCTTTTTAATATTGTACTCGCACTGATCCACATAGTCACGGAAACATTGTTTTTGGAGGGTTTTTGCCGAGACCGAAGACAATTAAATGTATCTTTATCGCAGGGATTATTAAATTTCTTCCATTTCCTGTGGAATTTTGCCTTTTCTTTAATAATGTTAATTAAAGAAGGCGAGAACCATTTTGGTTAAAGTGTGTCTCTTATTATACGGGACGGTATATGGTTCTCAAAGGTTTCGTATAGTATGTCATAGAAATTGCTAACTGCGATATCAAGGTCCGGGCTGGACAAGACCGATGACCAGTCGATGGTTCCTAAGTGGGCGTTTATTACCGAGTGGTCGGCTTTACCAAATTGATAGACACGTTTCGGAGGAACCCGCAGCGGTGCATAAGATTGATTGTACATGTTTATGTCGAGGGTTGGGTGATGTGCCTCTCTCTTCTTTGACGAGGGGGTCAAGAGAACGTGAAACCTGCACATCCACATTGCTAAGCACTAGGTCTAGTATTCGTCCCCGCGCGTTTGCAATAGTATTATATTGGTTTAGACCAGCAAAAATAAAATTGTCAATAAATTGGGTACTGGTTACATCATAAGATCCTTTCGGTGCCATTGTAGAATTATTGAAAGATTTGAACCAGGAGATTAACGGTAAATTAAAAACACCCAATATTAGTGATTCTGTGAAGTCGTTAAGTTGTCCATTATGATCAGTGCCGCCATTGAAGTATACGCAACAAATGTGTAAATCGCCTTTAGAGCGGCGAGATGTGTAGTGAATGGTAACACAAATGCATTCGAAGTTAGAGCTGGAGGCGTCCCAGTCCCAGTCGGGACGGGAGCGGGCGGCCAACGTCCGCTTAGCGGCGAGGAGGACGCCCCACCCCGCGCGCCTTGCCGGTCACATCAGCCTTTCGGTCCGACCGGAAAACTGCGTACCGCTGATCCATAATGCCTTCAACCAACCAAGACTCAGAGATGGCGATGACATCAGAATCCCGATATTGAATAGTTTGAAAAATATTATTGGTCTCTGTTCTTAAACCGCGAACGATCTGATATAAATGTTATGATCTGTTATTATATTTAAATAGTGTGTAAAATGTATTCATCCATAGCTAGGTCAGAAAGAGAGATTATTACCGTGAGTGAGAGTAACAATATTATTGCAATTATTTTTATTGAACTTGGGAAGTAATCACGCGATAAGCTATTAATTTTATAATAAAGTAAAATTAGGTAAACAATCTGTGAGTAGTATAATTTGGATATAATGACAGTTGCATTATTAGTTTGTATCGGCGAAAATAAGTGTGTATTTAAGAGTGAATAAACATCACAGATAAAATAATTAGAGACTATTCTAACAGATGGATTTAGTGTCTGCACAAAAAAGCAGATACCTGCGAGTGTACCCAAAAACATACCCACACCGCGTATCGACGAGATTGATGCATTCGAACGCCCGCGCCGATGGTAGTGATGGCGTCGTGACACGATAGCAATCGGTAGTCGCGACAAGAGTTTGAAATATACCAATCTTTTGTAATAATGTTCTATCAGTACTAAGTTAGTAACTAAGATTGTAAATGATACGAAATATGTATAAATGGATGAATGTTTTTTGAGAATAAGAAAATGCAAATACATGTCTAATACGTTCGAACTAAAAGTTAAAAAAAACTAGCGCCATCAGTGATCACATACTTACCAGATAATCTATTTTTGAAAATTAGTATAACTAGGTCGCCGCAGTCGCTCGCATTTTGCTTCGCTGCAGCACATATTAGAGCGAAGCGATTTACTAAAATTTTCTAAATAAAATTTAGTCTGTGACAATAACTTTTTAACGACGGGATAGATTTTGATAATTTTCTATAATGAGGTATTTGAAATCTCTTTGATAAGCATTTGTTCGATTTGAGTTAGATGTTTGAGCTCAATTGGTTGAGTAGCAACTTCCATGTTATTAGAGCTTGAGTATTTTAAAGGCTTCTTCCGACAGGAAGAACACTCAATGGTATCAGTCTCTTCCAATAGTAACATTGATTTGCATTTTGAACATTGAATATAACCAATAGATTGAATCTTAGCATAAAATTCATTGATCAAAAGCATTTCTGAATGCATTATATTTCCTGCTTGTGAATCCTCCTGTTGTCTAGCCCTTGATAACTGCTGCCGTAAAGCGTCATTTGTCCTGCGACCGAATTGTCGCCTTCTTATGGGAGGCATTGCTCTTATTCTAGATGTTAAAAAAACATAAGCAGATTAAGCCATAGTAAAAGACATGTTCGCTCATCACAAGTTAACTACTTTATAATTTGGATGAATGCTATTTTCTCTTTATAACTACGACCATAGAGATGGTTTTTAAAAATAAAAATCTTGATAAATTATTCAAAATTAATGCTTAATTTAGAAAATTAAATCGAAATTAGAATAAATCGCTAAGAAAAAAAGTGACGTGACCTTCGAGCGAATTTTGTTTTTTTTTACTATTTTTATGCGTGAAACTTACCTAATTATTTTTTGTATTTTTATTTATTGTTAAAAACGATTTATTATTGTTAAATTGTATTAAATTAATATCAAATTAAATAATTTAAAATAAAATTCGATTAATTATTTTCGAATAAAAAATTTTCAAAAAAGCGCGTGACTTTTTTATAATGGATATTCCCATAGACAATTTTCTTTTGACCCCAAAAATTTTATTTTTGACAATATTTAAAATCAAGCTCCGTCACGACCTTCACTTTTTCATGTAGATTCTCTCAAAATCAAAAATTTTTCAAATCGGTCAAGGAATGACCAAGTTAGCCCGTGACAAAGTTCTAATTGGAGTCATCTTATGAGAGCTTCGCTCTAAAAATTAAATAATGTCCTCGGTAAGCGTATGTTTCCGCTAATCGCAGATACCAGTGGATGGATTTCAATAGTGTTTACTTTTTACTTATATTCGTAGACAGGTTTAGGTGTATTTCCAATTAGTCTACTTCTGCATGACGGTAATTAAAGCATAAAACGTGGCTGAAATTGAACTAAGCATAGATCGTTTTTCTCATGGACAGCTATTTGTGGCTATCCGTGTAAACTAAAAATAGGTGTTTGTATTAAGAAAAGACTTTTTCAAGATTAAAATAACATCTCGACGCGAAGCCAGTTTGAATATGTTATCATGAAGTCGCGAGATGAGAGTGATCTTACCGAGCACGTTGAGATGTGCCGAGCACGACGCGCGGCCGCCGTCGTTCTCGGCGCTGCACGTCCAGCGGCCGGCGTCGTCGACGGCCACGGGCGCCACGTCCGCGCACCAGAAGTGCCCGTCGCGGGCGAAGCGCACGCGCTCGGCCTCCAGCAGGCGGCGGTCGTTGCGGTACCACGTCACCTAAACGACAAAAACATTGTTATCTCACATGAAACATCCGTATGCCTAAAGCTATGTTGACATGTGTCGGGAATCTGCGAACGTACCTTCGTCCTCACGAACGAACCTTCGAACGAACGGTTCGTAATTATATGAAACATTCTTGATATCTGAACCGTGTTGAGTATTGAAAATGGCTCGCGAATCGCTCGCTGGCTCTTTGGTGGTGTTGGTTAGAATTGCCGAGCGTTTGGCACCAATACCATCATAAATATACAATATGGAGACGTGAACCTCTCGCTCGCGGTCCCGACTAGCCCTGCCGCATGTATGCGTTTATGGAGTTATCGTGCAAGCTAGACGTCCTAAACATCTCTTACATCCTACATTTAGATAAAATCACTTTTTACCACGCGTCTACAGATCTATGCGACTGCCGTGTAAACAGTACCGATCAGCTAAGAGTACCATCGAATCGGTACCATCGGAAAAATATGACAAAAGTCGTTTTGTCATATTTTTTGATCTGGCGCCCATGGGGTTTTATGAAATAAACACTTAAAAATATATATTTTATTCATTTATACATATATCTATGAAAACAGCTCTCTTAGTAGATTTAAAACATATTATAGCTTTTTGTTATGTAATTTTAAGAAAAGTAAGAAAAAGTATTGTCTCCCTAATCTTCTTTCCGTAAGTGTTAGTATATATATTTTAAAAATTAAAATAAATCAAATGAAGAAATTAATAATGATTACGGCAAAAAAAATGTTTTAATACATATAAATGGAGCGATGCAACCCATTTCACGCTGAAAGCGGTGAGCACCATTAAGATGTTTTAAAACTTAAAACCGTTTAAAAACCTTTATTGACGTATGAACTTTACACATACATCTAGACTAGCCGCTACTGCGGGCAATTACAAGGATTTAAATCTTTATATCTGCCCGAATAAGGATTAGCCAACATTTATTACTTTTTTACATAAATTTACATTTCTTATAATTAACTATTTACACTATTATTACTTATTCTAAAAATCAATGATATTAACTGCTGGTGATTACCAGCGAAACAAATATACATACATGTGTAATCATGCTCTATTGCTACTTACAAATATAGTTTCTTTTTCCTTTTGTATATCATTACAACTCTCTCTCTATCTCTCTCTTCTACCCTTTCTCTCGCATTAAAATCTTAAAATACATAAAAATGTTTTACTACACTACTTTACGCTACACTACATTAACTACACTACACGACACTATACTACAGACTACATTTCTTACTATACTACACAATAATAACAAGGTATTTATTTTTTATTAACGTTAGGTATCTCTTTTTATGTTCTTTTCTTTTGTTTTCTCTCTCTATTTTTCTTTCTTTGTTTGTTTTGTTTTTCTGAATCTCATCTATGTACAAATTTATAAAATAAACGAAAATATATGTTCGTGTAAATTAAAAAAAAAGATATTAGAAACCTTAGATTACTGCCCTTTCTGATCCGTATACTTCGCATTTAGGTACATTTTTAATGGATACAGACAGTCCATCTTAGGACAGGTGTTCAGCACCTAGTTAGATGGAGACAGTGAAGATGAAGACATGCCACTAAGTGCGAACTTAGATGAGAGGAGATGTATTAGTAGTTTGAATTACAAAAACATCCAAGTAACATCACATTTTCTCTTTGTATGTTTATAGATAAAATGCTATTTTTTTGTAATAATTGTATATCTAGCTGTAAGTTTTTCTGTAAAAACAATAAACAATACACAATAAACAATAACATAATAAACAACAACACAATAAACAATTTACACATACATCACACTACACACTGACTAACGCCTTACACATTGTTTTAATAATTTAATGATTTCAACCATATTTGTAAATTTAGTCCATAATTCTGGCCATATAAATGTATCACTAGTATTTAGTTTTAAGTATTTTATTGTATCGATGTTTTGTACACAAATACGGATAAACGAAGGTCAGATTCCAGAATAAATTCCTGGTGCGTTGGTGTTTTATTCTACATGATTTGATTATTCAGTTTAAATTTTTTTTAAGACGTACCTTCGTCGTGTAAACTCGGATTTCACGTTTATTCTTTTTGTGTTATGTTAGCCTTTATTTATTTAACTATATCAATATTGTTATGATGATACCTTGATCAAGAAAAAACAGTTTTAAAAAGAACACAAATACAACCTTCCGCCCACCCACACTCACATCACCAAACCTTAATGTCTACTTTAACAGACACATACACAGCGACATACAAGCAACAATACCTAATATCAATACATTTACAAGTAAAGCATCATAGTTTTTTTAGAGGCGTGGTTTTCAATCTGGCACTACTTTTTTCATAGTTGGTGTTTTTGACAGCTGTTACTTGATTTATGCTCAGTTTGGTTTGCCATTTCATAATGAATAGACTTACTCCTGAACAACGTTTGCAAATAGTGCAAATTTAGAAAAAATCACTCTAAATTTTTTTTAAATCACTCTAAAATAAAGTAAAAATCGCGTCGTGGGCCTGTGGCGTGGCCTCCAAGATCGTGTGATTTAACACCGCTGGACTATTTTTTGTGGGGTTATGTGAAGTCGCTTGTCTACGCAGATAAGCCGGACACGATTAACGCCTTGGAAGAGAATATTCGGCGCGTTATTGCTGACATACGGCCCAACTTGCTGCAAAAAGTGGTTGAAAATTGGGCCTCTCGGCTGGAATTTGTTCGAGTCAGCCGCGGCGGCCACTTACCCGAAATCATTTTTAAAACATAATGGCAAACCCTTATCTTTATAATAAAACTAAATTCTTAGCCATAACATCAAATTATATGCGTTTTATCTCTTCTTGAAAACCACGCCTCTAAAATCATCACCCTATATATATATATAAGTAAATAATGGATCATTTTTCAGCGAGAAACTATTTTGTGTGGAAATGTAAAAACTATTAGGTGCAATTATATCACCCTATATATGTATGTCCACCAGCGTATGCATCGTTTATCATACATATGTATACTAGCTAATTATTTATTTGAGTTGTAAAAGTATTTGACTTATTATATTTGATGTTTGTTTTATTAATAGCGGTAAATCGCTTAAAATAATGAATGACATGATTTTTGACAATATTAAAATTAAAAAAGTCGGAAGAAACCCCTTTCGCAAAGTTTAACTTACACAACTTACACCTACTTATAAAGTGAAACACTGACTATTTATTGGTCTTTCGTTCAGGTTTAAAAGGTTGATCTGATTAACATAAGACGTTCCTAGGTACATTTTATTTTAAAATTGAATAATTCTTAACATTATCTGGGAACTGAGCAATGAGCATGTCGGAAAATGAAAAAATTAATGCGCTGCCAAAACTATACGAGATAATAAATGGAAACGATATCACTGATATATGGAGACGATGACGTCAGAGATGTCTGATGGTGTGTTTTGAAAGGTACATTTCGTTGTGACTTTAAAAGATTGATTTTAGTTTACTTGTAGAGTCGAATCGTTTTTATGTGTATTTCTTGGAATTACAGATATAGTTTGCCAATAATATTTACATCGTTAGATTGATACATCGATAGCTTCATATTTACATCGATTACAATATGTAATCATTACATATTTTAAGGATAAAACATAAATATATATATAAGGGGATTAGAGGAAACACTCCTACTTGGGAGCATAGAATAATCCGTTTCATGAAGGAGGTGTGTGTCAATTTATAGATAACTAGCTGACCCGGCCACGCGTTGCTGTGGCTAAAGTTTTTGTTATATTACATTATAGTAAACAATCTAAGAGGAACAATAAGAGAACATCAGTCACGGAGTCCACTATGCTTTTTCACACAGATGGTATTTGTAAAAAAATATGCTGATCTCCTTATTTGACTTTCTACTACTATAACCCTTTAGTACAATGAAATTATTTACGAACAAAGACGAAAATGTTGATGTTGGTATACAAATTCACTGGATTGAGATTTGAAGGGGAAGTACGTTGAACACAATTAATTAAAATGTTCTTACACTTGATACTAAGCAGAAATCAATAGTTAAAAAATAAAAATTTATCAGATTTATTATTTCCATTTAATTTTATAACAAATATAAGTATATTACAGTATAATACAGTAAATAACATGTGACGCTTAAACTCATGAATGAGGTAGGCAAGGCAGACAGTCTTAAACTTTTAAACATTAATATCTTTTTTTTGAATTATAAATACTTTCAATTTCAATTTAATTTAACACCAATCGGTGCACAATGTTTTTGGTTAACCTGTCTTTAGCTAACACAAATAGATTCGACGGTTTCCCAACACGTGAACACGCAACATATAGTTGCCCATGAGAAAAACATGGATTTTCCAAATCTAAACCACAAATGGACATTGTTTGACCTTGAGATTTATTTATAGACATGGCGAAAGCTAAACGAATTGGAAACTGTAGCCTTTTGAAGGGTATGGTAGAATCTGATGGTATCATCGGAATACGTGGCAGCAGGACCACTTTTCCTTTAAACTTCCCAGCCAAAATGGTTGCTTCAAGAATGTTTCCGGTGATCTTTTTGATGACCAAACGCGTACCGTTACATAATTGAGGTGGATTCAAATTACGGAGGAGAATAATAGGGGAACCAATCTTTAATCGAAGATTATGTGGTGGCATTCCAGGGATATCTAATGAATTTAAAAATTCAATCGGAAAATTTACACTTTCATTTTCATCAACAACAGTATCGATTGATTTAAAAGACATCAGATCGCCTGGTAACAACTGTTGTATCTGGAAGTTAATTTCGTCAACATCAACGTTTTTGGCTGCCAAAATCGCCCGTTGACTAAGCCATTCATGATTCAAATAATTATTCTGTATATCCGGGAAAATACTCTGAATCAATTCAGTTTTATCCTGAACAACAGTGCAAAAATTGTCTGGTAGTTTAATGCATTGCGTATTTGGTTGCAGTTTTATTTTACCGTTCCCAATATCTAGTAGTTGTTCGGAAAATATTAGTGCTGATGGATCATTTTGCAATTGTACTCGCATATTTATGGTCAATCGAAGTGTTTCAACACTTCGCCATAAGAATGATTGTTTCAAACATGCATTAATCTCATCCGCGAAAGTAGAGCGAGGTATAACCGGTAAGGTCTGCCGGAAGTCACCAGACAAAAGTAAGATAGCACCACCGAAAAGTTTATTATTGCTGTTTAAATCTTGCATAGTTCTGTTTAATGCTTCAAGTGAATATTTGTGTGCCATTGTGCACTCATCCCAAATTATTATAGAACTCTTCTGCAACACTGCAGCTATTCCACTATTCTTTTTGATGTTACACATTGCATCTGGTTTATTATGAACGTCCAATGGCAGCTTGAATGTTGAATGTGCTGTTCGCCCACCATCCAGTAAAGTAGCCGCAATGCCTGACGATGCTAATGCTAATGCGATTTTTTGTTGCGACCGTATTTTGGCAAGAATCAACGATATTAAAAATGTCTTACCGGTTCCACCGGGTGCATCCAAGAAAAAAAAACCGCCTTGTTCAGCAGCAACAATCCGCAGCAATAATCCGATCATAAATAATTTTTTGTTCTGCTGTCAGTAATGGTTCACTGTTCATGATAATTGTTGCTAAACTTCCATGGTCATATTGATTTTCTCGTTGTAAATCGGTATTGACTAAGTCGGTGGCTGGACGATTAGGTGATGGCATACCATAATGATTAAGTGGTAAATTTGAAATAAGAACACATAAATCCTCGATCAAGACCAATGCTTCATTGTACATCTCTGGTGTATAATCTATGTTTTGGCATTGATTTGCTTGTCTAATTCGGTGCAAGATGTCTTCTGTCATACAATTTTTATATTTTTCCCACAAAGTTTGTGCTTGCGAGGGATAACATGTCGCCAAAATAATTGCAAACAACTGACGAATGTTATTCGGTGTTGATGTCAACGCAGCATCAGCAAGCGTTAAGTCCCAATGGTTATCGTCTTCTAGCAATTGCAGTTCACGACATGCATCCTGGTATGTATTGAATACTCGACCATTAGCTGTTCGTAAAAATTCAAAAGACGTTGGTCCGGGAACATTCACCAATAACAAACGTAAATAGAAGCACTCACGTTGCTTTGGATGTACCGTGTAAAGTCTCCCCAATGTCTTAGCTTTGAATATGCCTGTAATGGAAGGATGTGGTTTTCCTTGTTTCCGTGGCTCCCATTTTTTACTGGATTTGTTCCATGTGAAATAACGTGGAACATCACCATACACCAATGTCTTCGCGAATTGGCCAAAAACATCAGGTTTTTGACACAATCTAAAAAATTCAGTTAGAGTCGTTTTCGGAGCTTCGAACGCTCTTTGGAGAACATTTTCTTCAGTGAAGTATACACGTTGACCGTTTTCAAGATGTATTGCCAGATGTTGGACAGCAGGATCTCTTTCGTGGATGGGAAAGCTGAGAATATGCCAAATAGCTTCATTGCTGCTAATGTATCTGCCCATTTGGTATCGTGCTATTTCGTCATTTTTATTTATGTTTTTTACTTCAAATATGGCCAAATCACTGCCTTTGTTTACATATTTACAAATATACTTAATTGATTTAACAGAACTGCAAAGCTCAACATTGATATGAGCTTTGTAAGTTTTTGAAAGTAGTGGTGAGTATGGTACCACCCACTGATTATCAAACTCAACTTGATTTGGAAAGTTCGGCAGTCGCATTGTAAATGTGTGGCCACCATTCTCAGTACTTCTGCGGCGATACATTGGATAACCATCAATATCCGTGATCGTGTCATTCGTATGCGGCTTTGGGAAGTTTTTTTTACATTTTCCATTTTCCATGCACGGTGACGTCATGTTGAAAACACCGCATGGCCCATGGATCATGTGTTTGGTGACAATATCAAATAATTCTTGATCAATTAATGGGTCTGGAATTTCGGCTGAAATTATTTGATCGATTTCTTCAGGACGGATTCTATCTTTAAGCCAAACCAAAATGTGGGCATGAGGCAAACCTCGCTTTTGCCACTCTATCGTATTCAGCCAACAACGTGTGATACCAAAAATTGTATATTTAACAATAAAATCAATTAAGGATTTCAATTTTTGTTTAAACACACGTGCAGTTAAATCATGACGATGAATGGCTTGTTGTCCTGGCAATAGTAAAGTTTGTATCTCTTCCCAATTCGGATTACATGTGAATGTAATAAATAAATCCGGTCGGCCGTAATGACGTACGTAAGTCATCGCATCTTGTATGTATTCCTGCATGTTCCGTGGACTGCCGATGTAGCTTGAAGGTAAAATGAAAGCATTACCGATGTCATTGGGATTTAAATTTCCATCGATGTTTCCAGCAACAGCATCTCGTAAGTGAATATATTCTTCCGATCGTAGTTTTGCCTGGTTGAATCGAAGGAATCGCAAGCGTTCGCTTTCGACCTTAGCATACATATCAACAATGTATTGATGGAACAGCTGACGATATCGAAGGATATAATTGTCTTGATGTTGTCTAACCATTATTCGGTGTGCGTAGTAGTTCATTGAGCTAACTTTATTATTTCTGTAATCACCTAAAAAAATAAAAAATAAAATGCAATACGAAATTAAAATCTATACATACAGTAAGAAAGTAAATAGATAATTGTCAAATTTACCGGTATTTGGATCATACTGTTTGATATTAAGGTGATATTCATCTTGTCCTTGCCAAAATATCAATGGATATTGTAGTGCGTCATATGAACGGTGTAGATCCGAAATCGTACTGACAGTGTTGTCTCGCCGTGTAATGTTTATAGATCTTTTGTCAACTGGATCACCAACCATGATAACAGCAACCTCATCAACAGTTGGAGCGTTGAATCTACCAGCATGTTCACCTAATGGTACTTTGTCGGCTTTTATGACGATTTGATAATTGTCATTTTGCAGTCGTGGCGAAACTCTTTTGATCAATTGAATTAGTTGATTGTGATCTTTTAAAAAATTTTCCAATAATATCACAATTGCTCTTTCCTCTGCTTGTTCAATAAAATTATACAGGCACCGAGTCGTCACGCGCTCTTCACAATCGCCCATAAAATAAATTTGAAGAAATTTCGGATTGTTATCAGGCATTGGCATCAGTGATCCGATTTTATGGTACACCTGGCCTTGAATTTTGAAGGTAAAATGAAGGTAAAATGAAAGCATTACCGATGTCATTGGGATTTAAATTTCCATCGATGTTTCCAGCAACAGCATCTCGTAAGTGAATATATTCTTCCGATCGTAGTTTTGCCTGGTTGAATCGAAGGAATCGCAAGCGTTCGCTTTCGACCTTAGCATACATATCAACAATGTATTGATGGAACAGCTGACGATATCGAAGGATATAATTGTCTTGATGTTGTCTAACCATTATTCGGTGTGCGTAGTAGTTCATTGAGCTAACTTTATTATTTCTGTAATCACCTAAAAAAATAAAAAATAAAATGCAATACGAAATTAAAATCTATACATACAGTAAGAAAGTAAATAGATAATTGTCAAATTTACCGGTATTTGGATCATACTGTTTGATATTAAGGTGATATTCATCTTGTCCTTGCCAAAATATCAATGGATATTGTAGTGCGTCATATGAACGGTGTAGATCCGAAATCGTACTGACAGTGTTGTCTCGCCGTGTAATGTTTTTAGATCTTTTGTCAACTGGATCACCAACCATGATAACAGCAACCTCATCAACAGTTGGAGCGTTGAATCTACCAGCATGTTCACCTAATGGTACTTTGTCGGCTTTTATGACGATTTGATAATTGTCATTTTGCAGTCGTGGCGAAACTCTTTTGATCAATTGAATTAGTTGATTGTGATCTTTTAAAAAATTTTCCAATAATATCACAAATGCTCTTTCCTCTGCTTGTTCAATAAAATTATACAGGCACCGAGTCGTCACGCGCTCTTCACAATCGCCCATAAAATAAATTTGAAGAAATTTCGGATTGTTATCTGGCATTGGCATCAGTGATCCGATTTTATGGTACACCTGGCCTTGAATTTTGAAGGTAAAATGAAGGTAAAATGAAAGCATTACCGATGTCATTGGGATTTAAATTTCCATCGATGTTTCCAGCAACAGCATCTCGTAAGTGAATATATTCTTCCGATCGTAGTTTTGCCTGGTTGAATCGAAGGAATCGCAAGCGTTCGCTTTCGACCTTAGCATACATATCAACAATGTATTGATGGAACAGCTGACGATATCGAAGGATATAATTGTCTTGATGTTGTCTAACCATTATTCGGTGTGCGTAGTAGTTCATTGAGCTAACTTTATTATTTCTGTAATCACCTAAAAAAATAAAAAATAAAATGCAATACGAAATTAAAATCTATACATACAGTAAGAAAGTAAATAGATAATTGTCAAATTTACCGGTAGAGGTCATGTTGAAAACACCGCATGGCCCATGGATCATGTGTTTGGTGACAATATCAAATAATTCTTGATCAATTAATGGGTCTGGAATTTCGGCTGAAATTATTTGATCGATTTCTTCAGGACGGATTCTATCTTTAAGCCAAACCAAAATGTGGGCATGAGGCAAACCTCGCTTTTGCCACTCTATCGTATTCAGCCAACAACGTGTGATACCAAAAATTGTATATTTTACAATAAAATCAATTAAGGATTTCAATTTTTGTTTAAACACACGTGCAGTTAAATCATGACGATGAATGGCTTGTTGTCCTGGCAATAGTAAAGTTTGTATCTCTTCCCAATTCGGATTACATGTGAATGTAATAAATAAATCCGGTCGGCCGTAATGACGTACGTAAGTCATCGCATCTTGTATGTATTCCTGCATGTTCCGTGGACTGCCGATGTAGCTTGAAGGTAAAATGAAAGCATTACCGATGTCATTGGGATTTAAATTTCCATCGATGTTTCCAGCAACAGCATCTCGTAAGTGAATATATTATTCCGATCGTAGTTTTGACGTTTGCGTTTTGACGTTTGCCGCTCGCGTTGTTGAGGTTAGATTTTTTCGGTGGCATTTGACTGAAAATAATAATTTTCTTGTTCTTATGATATTCTCTTGAAGACGTTCGTTACACTGTTTTTGAGATTCTTGTGCATGACCTTCTGCTGTCCTGATTCTTTGAGCTGGATTTCTTGATTCAATTTGTTCTGCCAACTGATGGGCTCTTTTAATACGTTTGCGTCGAATAACTGTCACTGTCAAATAATAACAGACATTAGCGCCATCAACCCAGTCGAAAGGTATCGACATCTGTCAGTTTTATGACTGCCAAATAATAACGGACAAAAAATTAGCGATAAATTAAAATTGCGACTATAATTTGAGATTTAAACTATCCTATCTCTCAAGTGCACATCGAACTGCACATGGTGTTCAAATTTTATTATAATCGGTTAAGTGTTTTAGGAGTCCATTGAGGACAAACATTGTGACACGAGATTTATATATATTAAGATTGAAGGAATTTGCTAAATAAAACTTTAATTTTAAAATTAGTTGCAAGGTGTGAAGCGTGTGTTATATTCATAAGATGTATTTAAAACATCACACCTACTGTATAATAATATGTTTGTGAATATGGCGGAAATCAATAATCGGTTTTGTTATCTGATTAATTCTTATTTTTTTTCAATGTAATATTGATATAACTGTATGTTTTCCCATAAGAAAAAACAAATAATAAATAAAATATTATTGAAGGTATAGGCTAGTTTGTTATTAGATATTTAAAGTTAGAATAAGGTTTACAAAATAAAACAATTATGATATATTATTCTCTTAAATGATTTCGTAATAATTTTTTTTGTTTTTAATATTACTATCTCCCAAATGTATTCAACTTTTTTTTATAATATAAAGAAAACTTTAACTTCACATATTAACTTCACATATTTTAACTTCACATTTAACTTCACTTTATCATTAATTAAGTACTTATTATCATTATCGATTTTTAGCTTCTTTACACATACATACATTCAGATATAAAAAGCTACTATCCCCGACCTTTGGCCGCTGTAAGTCTGTTGGACCTTTTATCTCGATAAGTACACATACGAGAGATGAATTGGTGTGTATAGATTGATGCTCTTGAAAAAAAGCATAGCGGAATAATATAGATATATAATATTAAAGGCAAAACACTTTTAGTACTAATTAATGGAACACTGACATTGCTAATTCATATTCACAAATATGAAAGCACGGCAGTTAGAAATTCGACACGTATAATTTTTTACTGGCCAGTCAAAAATAATACAAACTCATCTATGTGCGCAAATAAACACATATAATTGAATGTTCAGTGCCACATTATCATTATTATGAATTGAAATATTATGTCCATTTTGTTAAGTTGCGGTTTAAAACTTACAATAAAATCACTACAATTTCAATACATTAAATTAAATAACATTAAATTAAAATAACATTAAATTAAAAACATAACTGAGTTCAAACAATTTAAAGGAGCGTTGAAGAAATATATATCTGAGCAAAACATTTATAGCTTTAATGAATTTAAATAGTTCTCATTCGTGGTGGTCAAGTATAAAATAACCTAATTTTAAATCGTTTTTCAAAATTCACATTAAATGTTGGTCACATTTAATGTGACATTTTTTTTTCTCCTCAGATCTAAAAAATAACCCACTGTTGCCTCTATGGACATCCAAAACGCACATCGAATGTGCTAAAAGATACAGGCACAAATGTCGATAGTAAATGAAGCAACCCATCACAAGTTGTTCCGCAGGCACGAGTAGTGTGGAAGGAAGACGCCTGTAGGGCCTAGCTGTAAGACGTCAGGTTCTGGGTAAATAATTTACTACTGCTAAACAATATATAGAAGCCGTTGATATTAAATGATAGCTACAGGATGTTATAGCCATTCTTGTTTAAAAATTAACATAGCATCAATGAGTTGACGGAAGAGGCACAAAAATTAAACTGCCTCCATTGGTACAGATTCGTCCAGCTAGGGACTACAAACAGCGTTACAAATATATAGACTTAATAATGGAGAAGTCAATCATAATAAATTACCATTACTAAGGCTGATTAAAAGTAATTACATAGTAATAAGGTATACGTATATAACCGAAGAAGTTGTAAGTTCGGAAAATAAAGGAAAGATAAAGCTATTATATAATAATATTAAAACGAAATTTTAAGTGTTGAGGAAGTACATGTATGAGTTTACTGTATTTAGTTATATATATTCATCGGTAAACTCACAGTGTTACATTAATAAAAAAATACAATATTAGGCCGATTAAGAGTTAAATATTTAAATCTAATAATAAGGTGACACTTGAAAAACAAAATAAAATAGAAATAGAAAATAGAAAAAAAAGAAAATGAACATAATGGCCATAAAATCTCAAACCACCAAAAACAAACCAAAAAAAACGGAGATACTAAAAATATAATACTCTAATACTACATTTATATGGCCATAAAAATTGTACCAAATATAATTCCGATTGAAAAACTCATATTAATAAATCAAATTATAAAATAATTTGTAATGTGCATAAAGTGTGTGGTGTATAATGCATATGTGTGTCTATGCGTGTGTTTTTAATGTGTATATATAAACCTACATATTATTAGCGATATAATAAATAATTTAAAAATAATAATATATATATATATATATAGATTTGATGATTTATATGATTATGATTTATTTAAGCTTTCGCCATTCGGCGTCGTCAGAAAAAATATGAGAGATGACGTTTAAAATGCAACTTTTGTAAATTCGAAAATCGCATTTTCACTAAAAGATAAATATAGCTAGCCACTACAGTTATTATTATATAATTGCAGTTTTGCTAGATAAATCAATCAGTATTATGAAATGAAACTAGTTTCTTAAATGAATATATCAAGTATCACGCGTTAAATGCTGTTAAGTTAGTTTAATTTTGTCTATTTAGACCTACAGATCTACAAGCGCCCAAAACCCAAATATGAGAGAGTTCCCATGTCTTTAAATCAATTTCGCGGGCATCTTCTGGCAAAGACTTCAAAACTTTTACATTAAAGCAAGCATCGAAATCCCTGCCGTGAGTTCTCGCGTGAATTGCAACGGGTAAAGCGGAAAGTAATTTGTTACAGGATAATCTATGATTATTAATTCTAATGTTTAGTGGCGTCGTAGTTTCACCAACATAAAACGCATCACAAAACTTACATAGAAGCTGATATACAACGTTTCTGGTGGTGCACGTTATGTTTGTGGTAATTTTATATATATTTTTATTGTTCGCGCTTGAAAATTTATCGTCTCTTACAATAATTTTGCATGTTTTACAACGAGGTTTTTTACATGGTTCGACCCCGTTTTTTGGAAGTGTGTTAAGTGGTTGGTTACCAAACGTTTTATTTTTATTTAAAATATTGCGTAAATTTGGAGGACGTCGGTAAGACAATATAGGGGGACAATCGAGTATATTTTTCCAATTTGGATTATTAGAGATTATAGAATATAAGTCTTTTAAAATTGGGTTTAATTTTTCAACACCAGGAAAATAGGTGGTGTTTAGAAAAATTTTTTTGTTAATTGAGTTTGTTTTTATTTTAGGAGTAAATTTCGAAGAAGAGTCTAAAATTTGTTTTTTTAGGAGATCGGGTGGGTAATTACGTTCTAAAAGGGATTTTTTAGGTTAGTGAGATATTTTTCTAAATCATTTTTTTTTTTTTTTTTTTTTTTTTTTTTTTTTTTTTTTTTTTTTGTTATGGAATATAAATTGGCCGATGAGTGTAAGTCAATAACCTTCCTAACTAGGTAATAGTTACCTGTTCTAAGGAAGGTTATATATGAAGTGATAAAGTGCATAGCAGAGACCAGCGCAAAACCCTGAGAAAATATAAAAAAATAATAAGGCACAAACAAATATACACACTGATATACACACCCACACACACATACACACATGAGTACAATTTAAATGTGTAATCAAGAATACTTAATATATAAAAAAATAAAATGAATAAATTAAAAAATAACAAATAAATGAATAAACAATTATTAAATATATAGGTAAATAAATATTCGATATAAATAAATAAATATTCAATATAAAAATAGTGTTATACTACATATAGTATAGAAACATATCTTATCTTAATATATATAAATCTCGTGTCACAATGTTTGTCCTCAATGGACTAATAATAAAATAATGGACTAATAATAAAATTTGAACACCATGTGCAGTTCGATGTGCACTTGAGAGATAGGATAGTTTAAATCTCAAATTATAGTCGCAATTTTAATTTATCGCTAATTTTTTGTCCGTTATTATTTGGCAGTCATAAAACTGACAGATGTCGATACCTTTTTATTTTATGGGCGATTGTGAAGAGCGCGTGACGACTCGGTGCCAGTATAATTTTATTGAACAAGCAGAGGAAAGAGCAATTGTGATATTATTGGAAAATTTTTTAGAAGATCACAATCAACTAATTCAATTGATCAAAAGAGTTTCGCCACGACTGCAAAATGACAATTATCAAATCGTCATAAAAGCCGACAAAGTACCATTAGGTGAACATGCTGGTAGATTCAGTCATAAAACTGACAGATGTCGATACGGAACGGCACGGAACATGCATGCATACAAGATGCGATGACTTACGTACGTCATTACGGCCGACCGGATTTATTTATTACATTCACATGTAATCCGAATTGGGAAGAGATACAAACTTTACTATTGCCAGGACAACAAGCCATTCATCGTCATGATTTAACTGCACGTGTGTTTAAACAAAAATTGAAATCCTTAATTGATTTTATTGTTAAATATACAATTTTTGGTATCACACGTTGTTGGCTGTATACGATAGAGTGGCAAAAGCGAGGTTTGCCTCATGCCCACATTTTGGTTTGGCTTAAAGATAGAATCCGTCCTGAAGAAATCGATCAAATAATTTCAGCCGAAATTCCAGACCCATTAATTGATCAAGAATTATTTGATATTGTCACCAAACACATGATCCATGGGCCATGCGGTGTTTTCAACATGACGTCACCGTGCATGGAAAATGGAAAATGTAAAAAAAACTTCCCAAAGCCGCATACGAATGACACGATCACGGATATTGATGGTTATCCAATGTATCGCCGCAGAAGTACTGAGAATGGTGGCCACACATTTACAATGCGACTGCCGAACTTTCCAAATCAAGTTGAGTTTGATAATCAGTGGGTGGTACCATACTCACCACTACTTTCAAAAACTTACAAAGCTCATATCAATGTTGAGCTTTGCAGTTCTGTTAAATCAATTAAGTATATTTGTAAATATGTAAACAAAGGCAGTGATTTGGCCATATTTGAAGTAAAAAACATAAATAAAAATGACGAAATAGCACGATACCAAATGGGCAGATACATTAGCAGCAATGAAGCTATTTGGCATATTCTCAGCTTTCCCATCCACGAAAGAGATCCTGCTGTCCAACATCTGGCAATACATCTTGAAAACGGTCAACGTGTATACTTCACTGAAGAAAATGTTCTCCAAAGAGCGTTCGAAGCTCCGAAAACGACTCTAACTGAATTTTTTACATTGTGTCAAAAACCTGATGTTTTTGGCCAATTCGCGAAGACATTGGTGTATGGTGATGTTCCACGTTATTTCACATGGAACAAATCCAGTAAAAAATGGGAGCCACGGAAACAAGGAAAACCACATCCTTCCATTACAGGCATATTCAAAGCTAAGACATTGGGGAGACTTTACACGGTACATCCAAAGCAACGTGAGTGCTTCTATTTACGTTTGTTATTGGTGAATGTTCCCGGACCAACGTCTTTTGAATTTTTACGAACAGCTAATGGTCGAGTATTCAATACATACCAGGATGCATGTCGTGAACTGCAATTGCTAGAAGACGATAACCATTGGGACTTAACGCTTGCTGATGCTGCGTTGACATCAACACCGAATAACATTCGTCAGTTGTTTGCAATTATTTTGGCGACATGTTATCCCTCGCAAGCACAAACTTTGTGGGAAAAATATAAAAATTGTATGACAGAAGACATCTTGCACCGAATTAGACAAACAAATCAATGCCAAAACATAGATTATACACCAGAGATGTACAATGAAGCATTGGTCTTGATCGAGGATTTATGTGTTCTTATTTCAAATTTACCACTTAATCATTATGGTATGCCATCACCTAATCGTCCAGCCACCGACTTAGTCAATACCGATTTACAACGAGAAAATCAATATGACCATGGAAGTTTAGCAACAATTATCATGAACAGTGAACCATTACTGACAGCAGAACAAAAAATTATTTATGATCGGATTATGCTGGCTGTTGCTGCTGAACAAGGCGGTTTTTTTTTCTTGGATGCACCCGGTGGAACCGGTAAGACATTTTTAATATCGTTGATTCTTGCCAAAATACGGTCGCAACAAAAAATCGCATTAGCATTAGCATCGTCAGGCATTGCGGCTACTTTACTGGATGGTGGGCGAACAGCACATTCAACATTCAAGCTGCCATTGGACGTTCATAATAAACCAGATGCAATGTGTAACATCAAAAAGAATAGTGGAATAGCTGCAGTGTTGCGGAAGAGTTCTATAATAATTTGGGATGAGTGCACAATGGCACACAAATATTCACTTGAAGCATTAAACAGAACTATGCAAGATTTAAACAGCAATAATAAACTTTTCGGTGGTGCTATCTTACTTTTGTCTGGTGACTTCCGGCAGACCTTACCGGTTATACCTCGCTCTACTTTCGCGGATGAGATTAATGCATGTTTGAAACAATCATTCTTATGGCGAAGTGTTGAAACACTTCGATTGACCATAAATATGCGAGTACAATTGCAAAATGATCCATCAGCACTAATATTTTCCGAACAACTACTAGATATTGGGAACGGTAAAATAAAACTGCAACCAAATACGCAATGCATTAAACTACCAGACAATTTTTGCACTGTTGTTCAGGATAAAACTGAATTGATTCAGAGTATTTTCCCGGATATACAGAATAATTATTTGAATCATGAATGGCTTAGTCAACGGGCGATTTTGGCAGCCAAAAACGTTGATGTTGACGAAATTAACTTCCAGATACAACAGTTGTTACCAGGCGATCTGATGTCTTTTAAATCAATCGATACTGTTGTTGATGAAAATGAAAGTGTAAATTTTCCGATTGAATTTTTAAATTCATTAGATATCCCTGGAATGCCACCACATAATCTTCGATTAAAGATTGGTTCCCCTATTATTCTCCTCCGTAATTTGAATCCACCTCAATTATGTAACGGTACGCGTTTGGTCATCAAAAAGATCACCGGAAACATTCTTGAAGCAACCATTTTGGCTGGGAAGTTTAAAGGAAAAGTGGTCCTGCTGCCACGTATTCCGATGATACCATCAGATTCTACCATACCCTTCAAAAGGCTACAGTTTCCAATTCGTTTAGCTTTCGCCATGTCTATAAATAAATCTCAAGGTCAAACAATGTCCATTTGTGGTTTAGATTTGGAAAATCCATGTTTTTCTCATGGGCAACTATATGTTGCGTGTTCACGTGTTGGGAAACCGTCGAATCTATTTGTGTTAGCTAAAGACAGGTTAACCAAAAACATTGTGCACCGATTGGTGTTAAATTAAATTGAAATTGAAAGTATTTATAATTCAAAAAAAAGATATTAATGTTTAAAAGTTTAAGACTGTCTGCCTTGCCTACCTCATTCATGAGTTTAAGCGTCACATGTTATTTACTGTATTATACTGTAATATACTTATATTTGTTATAAAATTAAATGGAAATAATAAATCTGATAAATTTTTATTTTTTAACTATTGATTTCTGCTTAGTATCAAGTGTAAGAACATTTTAATTAATTGTGTTCAACGTACTTCCCCTTCAAATCTCAATCCAGTGAATTTGTATACCAACATCAACATTTTCGTCTTTGTTCGTAAATAATTTCATTGTACTAAAGGGTTATAGTAGTAGAAAGTCAAATAAGGAGATCAGCATATTTTTTTACAAATACCATCTGTGTGAAAAAGCATAGTGGACTCCGTGACTGATGTTCTCTTATTGTTCCTCTTAGATTGTTTACTATAATGTAATATAACAAAAACTTTAGCCACAGCAACGCGTGGCCGGGTCAGCTAGTAGTGATATATATATACATTGGGCATAAACATATTGGTATGACATATCTAAGTAAGCATATATTTTTTTTTTTATTTTTTTAAACATTCTAGGTAACTAAAATAATATTTTTTACTCAGTAGCTAAAGTCGCTTAAATTACAGTATTAATAAATGTTATCTAAACAACTATTTCAGAAATTAATTTCTCAGCAGCATCTCTACCCAAAGCGATTAACCATTTTAAGATAGATTTAGCGAGGCACGCTTTAGTTTTAGCATCCCTAATTTCATCGCTTATCTGGTTATATATTTTTGGGCCCAGAAAAATGAGATGTCTCTGTCCAAAAGAAGTTTTCATTATTGGTGCCACTAAGTGACCTCTATCGTTCGATCTTGTCTTCATAGCTTTAGTGCACTGTATATTACTAATTTTATTTTGCCAAACATGTATGACTACTTTTTTAATAAAAGATTGTCTAATATCTAGCACCCTGTAATTTGAGAAAAGGATTTCCGAACTAAATCTAAAAGGCTTTTTATTGATCACGCGAAGAACTAATTTTTGAACTTTGATCAATGGTTCAAGGGCTTTTCGAGTTGCACCGCCCCACACAATTAACGCATAGGTGATTAAAGAGTTAGTTAAGCAATTGTAAACCATTTTTAAAGTTTGGGAAGATAAACAGTTTCTAAGATTTTTATAAACTACAATTTGCGAACGAACTCTTTTAGCAATTGAATCAATGTGATGGTTCCAGCGAAGGTGCCTGTCTATTACAATTCCTAAGTATCTAATATGGTCAACATTCTCCAGAGGAAGACAATCACATTTTATTCGGTTCTGACAGTCATGGATGCGAAGATGAAAGCCCGTATCAACTAAACCGGCGGAAGTAATACTGAAAGTAACATATTTAGTTTTGCTAATGTTTAGAGTTAAAAGATTATTGTCCAGCCAATTGGTAATAGTTTCCAAATTATGTTGCATCTTACATTGTAACTCAGTCCACGTGTCACTAGAACATACAATCACAGTATCGTCTGCGAAACTTATAATTTTTATTATTTTATTATTAGAGATTCTATGACCGCGAATAGAAAGTGAATATGGTATTGATTTTTTTGTGTGAAACGGATGGCAACTATCAAAATGTAAATATTGTTGCTTATTGGTTGGTTTTATGTGTACTGAAGTTTTGAACTGACCACCAGAAACAGTTATATCAACATCCAAGAACGTAATGCAACTATCTGAGACATTATGTGTGAACTCTAATGGCCCAAAAGAATTTAAATCGGATATGAAATCCGTTAAAGAATCTCTGCCATGTGGCCAAATAACAAAGATATCATCGATAAAACGAAGCCAAACTAAAGGCTGCAAAGATTGACTTTTAAGAAAATTTTGTTCTAATTGACCCATCCATAAACAGATTTGCATAAGAAGGAGCCATTCTAGTGCCCATTGCAGTCCCTTTTGTTTGAAGGTAAAAATCTCCTTCAAAAGAAAAAGCATTGCAAGTGAGTACAAAATTTGCTAACTCTGTAAGAAAATCAGTTGATGGTGTTTGTGGAGATTGTCTTTTATTGAGAAAATATCGTAATGCTTTTAATCCAGCATCGTGTGGAATATTAGTGTATAAAGAGACCGCATCAATTGTTACAAGCAGAATATCTCTGTTATTACATAATTTTATGTTATTTAACATTTCAAGAAAATGGTATGTATCTTTGACATGAGAATTTAAAGTTATGACAAAAGGTTGTAAAAAAGAATCTACATATGCTGATATTCTTTCAGTAACAGAATTATAGCTTGCAACAATTGGCCGGCCGGGATAATTAGGTTTATGAATTTTTATTAGTAAATAAAAATTCGGTGACCTAAAATTCTTTGGGACCATTAAATTCACATCCTCTTTGGATAGATTCTCTTTAATTTGGTTTTTACTAATGAAAGCATTCATCAACTTAGCGAAATTAGGGTTCGGATCCCCTGATAGTTTTGAATATGCTGTAGCATCATTGAGTTGTCGCAAACCCTCAGCGACATAATCTTTTTTATTTAAAATTACCGTCGTTGAGCTTTTATCTGCTTTCATATATATTTATATATATATATATATATATATATATAAATATATATATATATATATGTATTACGAACGTTTAATATTTATATTCAATAATATAATTTATTTATTGTTATTTTTACAGAAAAACTTACAGCTAGATATACAATTATTACAAAAAAAAGCATTTTATCTATAAACATACAAAGAGAAAATGTGATGTTACTTAGATGTTATTGTAATTCAAACTACTAATACATCTCCTGTCATCTAAGTTCGCACTTAGTGGCATGTCTTCATCTTCACTGTCTCCATCTAACTAGGTGCTGAACACCTGTCCTAAGATGGACTGTCTATCTGTTTCCAATAAAAATGTACCTGAATGTGGAGTATACGGATCAGAAAGGGCAGTAATCTGAGGTTTCTAATATTTTTTTTTTTTTAATTTATACGAACATATATTTCCGTTTATTTTATAAATTTTTAAGTACATAGATGAGATTCGGAGAAGCAAAACCAAAAAAAAAAGAGAGAGAATAAAAAGAACATAAAAGGAGATATCTAACGCTAATAAAATAAATACAGTGTTGTTATTGTGTAGTATAGTAAAAAATGTAGTCTGTAGTTTAGTGTCGTATAGTGTAGTGTAGTGTAATGTAGCGTAAAGTAGTGTAGTAAAAACATTTTTATGTATTTTAAAATTTTAATGTGAGAGAAAGGGTATTTATAATAATAATAATAATACTATTATAGTTATTTATACATTTTATACTTTTACATTAAATGTTATTATAATTTCATGCATAAATAACTCCTTATTCTCTTGGAATACCTTGGAATTGTGCTGATTTTTTGTTATATGTGCCGAGGGACTCTACGCATCGTTGCGTTTTGTGCATGGTTAGTATTACGCCGGGTGATTTGAAACAATTGGGTGTTTTCTGAAGGGGATGCTGCCAATCAAATATGAACTAATTCTGGTTAATGACGTTATATAGAAAAGTTAAGAATATATCCATTATCATAATATTAATCTTCAGGATAATACGAAGTTTTGATTAAGTTACCTTTAGATCGGTAGAGCTCTTGATTTCCACGAGGAAGCGAGTGCGAGTGCCCACCTTGACGGTGAGGTCGTTGAGACGTCGGCAGAAAGTGGGCGGATCGTCGCCGACGAGCAGGGGCGGGTCGTCGACGCTCAGGCGAAGCGGTCGGGTCGCTTCGCCGGCCGCGTTGCGCGCGCGCAGCGTGTAGGCGCCGGCGTCCTCGCGACGCGTGCGCTCGACGCCTAGCCGCACGGCGCTCGAGTCGGGCGCGCAGGCAAAGCGCGACCCGAGCGCGCCGTCGCCGTTTCGCTCGTCCGCTCGACTCCTGCGAATGACGAATGACTATATATTTATCGCCTATCTAATTACATTTTATTAACAGGTAAGCATACAGCGTAATAATAATATATACATTTTTCAAAGGGTTAATAATAAGGCCAATTAAAGCTTACGCCTATGTCCAAAATTATTTAAAACTTTGTTGAGCTTAACGCTATTTTAGAATGTGTACGGTATAAAAGTGTCAGTGAGGGTGTGTAGTTCCGTCTGTGTGTGTTATGATGTGGGATTTTAAAAAACTGGTACACAGGAGGCAGTTAAAAATCTTCCATGATGTTTTAATCATATTATGTAATATTTTGATAAAATTTCTTTTGAGGTAAAGCTTCTTTACGCACCTTACACATTTTTTTTCCTAGGCCAGTGAATTAATCTAATTGCGACATGATAATTTTGCCAAACTCGGGAGGACGCATGGAGGTGATGCACTCATTCACACTATCACGTTTATTTTCTTCTCGTTAAATAGACGTTAATCATTTTAATCTATTTGATCAATTTTTATTTCCGAACCGATTTATTTTGTATCGGGTAAAAAATGAGCGTCCTTATTTAACGGATGTTCATGTTTTAAGGTCATTAGAAACCAAATTGAACATTTTTGGAAATATTTTACAGTGGTAAGCAAAATACGTTTGATCAGATACACCGATAATTGAATATCAAATGAATGGAATAAATTAGTTTTTTTTTACAGATTTTAGAATCTATGATTGTGGCTATCAAGATGATAAACGAGTTATTTTAACCTGATTTTTTTTTTATTTGTGTATTTATCTATTTATCGTTTATTCGGAAAACCAACAGTACAATATATGTAAAAAGAATGGTACATACAGTAACAGAAGAATGGTACAGTAAGAATGATATTGACAGTAACTTAACATTCTACGCCCATTATATTTGAGTAGTAGAACTTTTACAATAAATTATTATTAAGTAATATAATAGGTTTTGATTTTCGATGTTTATCTCACCAGTTACGTATCCGTAAGTAAACGTTTCCCGTATTAATAGTATTTCAATATAACTTATATTTAAGTCTAAGGCAGCGTCTTAAAAAGAATGATTGATGAAGGAAGAACTTGATTCGTATCAGCGTTTGTTGATTTAAGTCAAACATAGAGACTTGCCCGCCGCGCCATCAGCGAAGAATCCGCGTATGCTCGTTCTATTTCCATCCACGCCTAGATGTGTGCCAAGCGCGATCACTTTATAGCTTATCAATGGAAACCTATAAGAAAGCTCGCTCAGCGCATGCTCCCGATTCCCAATTGGACCCACGTCTAAATAATTCAAAGGCATAGTTCGTTTTACTAACGCAGGGGAAACACACACCATTATAACAATTAGCTTAATATTTTCAATTTTAATTATTTCCATGGAAATAAAATGTATGGGAACTAAACATATATTTCACAATATCTACTTATTATATTAATTTATAAGCATATAAGATACGTTATATTATTTTATCCATAATTATTGTTGTAAATAGAACACTTTTTAAGTTCCTCCTCACACACACACATCACACATCCATACACACATAGCTACAAATTATTTAATCTCTTTTATCTCTTGCTCTCGCACAATATTTATAAAGCCTATATAATTACAATTATTTGTATAATTTAAGTCCATAATTAATTCTTTTTTTGTTTTTTTCAATTTTATGAATTGTCAGCTGAGGATCTATTTCTATAACTGATAACATTTAATATATATCTATATATTAATACGCGAAAAGATTTTTTGTACCAATTTTTAAGCACATTGGGCCAGAATATTAAAAGTTAATAGCTAAAAATATGTGTTCCAAAACATTAAATTTAATCAATCAAAACATTGTTTACGTCCATACTACTGACTGATATGTGTTTTATGTGATTTCAAATGTTCCCTTTTCAATAATCTGTCAATGTCAATGTAGAATTGTCAAGGCAAAACAAGAATGGCTTTGACACCCTGTAGCTATCATACAATATCAACTGCTTCTATACATTGTTTAGTAGTAGTAAATTATTTAACCAAATTTTAAACCTGTAATTTATTCATTACTAGCTTCTTCTATATTCACCTTTTTCAATAAAAGTTTCGCAACACTGTCTTAAAATACTATACCAATACACACAACCACTAACATAATTCCTAGTTTAGTTCCGAATTATATCGTTTTTTTTTTTTTTTTGACATAAAAGAAATAAGAATAAGAGTATTTGCATGAAAGTCGATGTGATAATGGACCAAGTGCAAATTTAAATAGTGTAAATGTACAAAATGATGAAATTATTATGAGGGAAATATTTAAATGCGCACTGGATGTCATTTAAAGAAATTTTATTGTGAATTAATACATTTACAATGCAGGTTATATACTATGCAAAACATTTCGAATCTGAAGCCACTTTAGGTGAAAGAACGGCATTCGCTTCATATTGTCATAAGGGTAAAGCAATATTACTGAACTTAAATCAAAATGAATACTTTATTAAATCATTGTAGGATAACTATGGGATAAAATCGCATCGCAGCGATTTTATCATATGACTCGCAAGTAGCAATCGCAGACTGTAACAGAGCATTTGGAAATCCTGTACTTGTCATTGCAATTACATATAGAATATACATACATAACTATATTTTTATCACATTCATCATAAATTATTTTTATACATACTAAAATCATACTTAATTTATTTTTATTAACATACAAGTGACACACTCACGACTATCACTCTCAAATTACACATAAAAATTAAAAAAAAAAAAATCTACTGCATACGTATATAATATTATTAATCTATATATATTTTAGGAACACTGTTCAAATTTTATGCTAATGTTATTATGTAAAATAACCGAAATCCATAATTGGTTTTATAAACTTAGTAATAAGTTTTGTTTGTAATTGTAAAAATGTAATACTGTGGATAATTCAATAAAGAATAAATAAATAAATAAATAAAATATAAAGTCGATCTCCATGATAAGTAAGCCTCTGCTTCGATAGTTGTTGAATGTCAGACTTCCGGAGCAACTGTGATAAAATCGCAATTTTATGTCGCTGTGACAGAGTCGGAGCAGTCGCAGAGTAGCAATGCTCCGCCTAAATCGCAATCATTGCCGTAGGTATTGTAGGATGGACATGAACCCTCAAAAAAAAAATATTTTGAAAATATTCGTTAATACAATTCAGCATTCTATAATTCAGTTTTTTTTACAAATGTTACAAACATTACATTTTAAATTTCATAGGTATTGCAGGGAGTTAAGGCAAACAACACACCCTTATGACTATACACGCTCGCAGCTGACAAATAGAACAAAATTAAATATATTAGTATACTTCTATAAATGCTTATAGAAGTATACTAACCTTATTATAGAGTTTTATAAAAATGCATTTTTAACTCAGCGCTGGGTTTAAACCGACATCCTGCGCTCTCAAGTACAGGACCTTTATAGAACCTTTATAAATATGCTATCCAGCACTTTATCAAATAATTAAAAACTTTTTCAAAATTTTTCAATATTGTCAAAGATTGTGTCATTTATCTTTTCAGGCGATTTGCTGTTATAAAAAAACAATCATCAAATATAAATTATATATATATATATATATTTATATATATTGGATATACGGTACTTAAGCTTTCGCCATTCGGCGTCTTCAGAAAAAATATGAAGGATGACGTTTAAAATGCAACCTTCATAAATTCGAAAATCGCATTTTCAACTAAAAGATAAATATATCTAGCCACTACAATTATTATTATATAATTGCAGTTTTGCTAGATAAATCGATCAGTATTATGAAATGAAACTAATTTCTTAAAATAATATATTAAGCATCATGCGTTAAATGCTGTTAAGTTAGTTTAATTTAGTCTATTTAGACCTACAGATCTGCAAGCGCCCAAATTTCAAATTTCAAAAAAATTATGTATTCATATATATTTTTTTTTATATATTTGACTTATATTTGATGATTGTTTTTTAATAGCAGCAAATCGCCTGAAAAGATAAATGACACAATCTTTGACAATATTGAAATTTTTTTAATAATTTTTTAATAATGTAACCATCTAATTAGATTCTTATATATATATAATATAATACCTAAGGGTTTATTTCCTAAATATCCCTTCGCGGCTATAACACCGAGGTTACATGCCTCTTTTAAAAACCTACAGATTAAGCATGCCTTTGAAATTACTAATTTATTCCATCAAAAATTTGGGCGCTTGCAGGTCTGTAGGTCTAAATAGACAAAATTAAACTAACTTAACAGCATTTAACGCATGATACTTGATATATTCTTTTAAGAAATTAGTTTCATTTCATAATACTGATCGATTTATCTAGCAAAACTGCAATTATATAATAATAATTGTAGTGGCTGGATATATTAATCTTTTAGTTGAAAATGCGATTTTCGAATCTATGAAAGTTGCATTTTAAACGTCATCTTTCATATATATTCTGAAGACGCCGAATGGCGAAAACTTAAATACCGTATCATCCAATCTATATAATATAATACATATATATATATATATATATTATATAAATGACTAAAGTTCAAAAATATTACAGTTGTATATATTTTAAAAAGATCTTTTCTTCGGCTACAAACGAACTTAATTTTAAAATTATTTTAATTTTAAAAGAAACTACAGATTCGCATAGTAGTTTACATTATCATAAGAAGAGAAGAAAAAATAATACTACATACATCTAAACACAGATTCCTACATTATGCTACTTAGATGATAATTTTATTATGCTACTTATATCTATATATTAATAGGCGAAGGGAAAACATCGGATCCCCTTTTAAGCACATCGCTCGCACGGAGGAGGGTGAGATTTGGCATAGTTAAAGACCATTTGGAGAAGAACCTTGGAAACCTAAAATAACCTATAATATGTTTTATAAATACATTAAATTTAATAAAATAAAACGTTCATACTAACTGACAGATTGACTGTCTATTATTTAAATTAAACCCCGTCTAATTTTAGTTTCAGTAATTTCATTTTACAGGTTACATTTTTTAATCTCAGTAATTTCTACCACTTCATTATGCCTCGACATAGAATTGACGGCTCGGAATGAGAGACAACGAAGAAGGAATATATATTTGCATGAAAGTCAAAATAATAACAGACAAAATGATGAAATTGTTTTAAGGGATATATTTAAATGTGCACTGAATATCATTCCAAGAAATTTATAACTTTTGTTCGTGAATTAATGCATTTATAGTGTAGATTTTGCAATGCAAAACATCTTGAATCTGAAGTCACATAAGTTACTCTACGACCGTAAAAAAATATTTCCTAAATATTTTTTGAAGGTCGTAGAGTAACTAACGAGTAAAGTAACTACCTATATTTATTTGCTGCTAAAATTATGGATTAAAAAAACGTAATCAAAGGGCTCACTTTCTCGGAATGATATTACTGCGTGCGATAATTTTATATTAATATTATAAAATAAATTTTGACAAACAAACACATATACACACTTTCAGGCCGCGAAAGTATTTTAGTTCGTAATAAGTACATAATTAAATGACCTATATGGTCCTAAATCGTTGAATAAAAATAATAATAAATTAAAATCTTGACATCCGCGCGAACATAATCTCTTCGTGCATTAAAATTATGTCTCGAGACGGGCTGACTGTTTCTAGGACTTTGACAACCAAATTTAATATGTTCAACTAAAGAAATGTGTATAACATAAAAAGAGAAAATAATTACATCTAATATGCATTTTACTTACAACCACATGTTTTACAAACCTAAAAAGCCTTTATGGGGTTAGGAAATTGTGAGAAAAGCCTAGGATTTTGTACCATTCATACCCACCGTCTATTTTAGTGAAGCTCGAAAATAGTTGCTAGGTTTAAAAAAGACTGGTAGGACGGCTAACACCGCCTTATTATAATATCATATTTATTTATTTATTTATTAAACAGGTTTCCCCATGTCCATTGACATTTAAACCTGGAGGATATTCCGTTGCTTAAAAGCAGCAGCACTCTTAATGAATCAAATTTATTAAGGACGTTGAGATTTAATCATTTGCGCAGAAGAAGGGAAGAATGATATTATCACAATCGTCAGATATGTCATGCTACTTAAGGAATTTTAGGGTTCTTGACCCTAACAAAGTTGCAGTTAAATATATAGCTAAGATGTCGATTAGCGCAGATATAAAATACACCGGTCATTTTACAAATAGATATTTTTTTTTGCTTTCACTGGATCCAATAAAGTGATCATTAAATATCTTATTTATTTAACATGTGGTATATCGATCGGAATGGTTCTTTTAGATGATGGAATATTTTTATTTATTCAAATTTAAGATATTTGTTTTTCCTCCAATAAAGAAAACATTTGAAATAAATCATTTTGAATAATAGCAAACTATGTTAAAGGGCTTTATTTAGTGATTACATGAATATTTGTTTTGTTTTATTTTTAGATGGCCGTTTCGTATTTTTTTATTGAAAAAGTCTTTTCGCTCTTTTCTTCCAACTAAACAACCTTATATGTCAGGAAGTTAATATTTTAAATTAATAATATTTTATTTAAACGTTCAATAAAAAATCAAAACCATGAATAAAATTCAAAACCTAGCTAAGTAGGTGCATGAACTTGCATTTCCAGGGCAATCACAAAAATATGCGTGATACTTGAAACTTTAGAAAATAAAATATTTAAACTTCAGAAGAACTTCAGAAGGCTTTCAGAAGAACTAAAACCATCGGAGAAAGTTGGCCTGAGGATGAATCTGCAGAAGTCGAAAATTTTAAGATTCTTCCTATAGTTCCTGACCTAGGCGACGATGTATCGTGGGATCCACCCAGCCAACAGCAAATTATGTGTTGATTATCTATCTTTTGGACCGCCAAGCGTTTAGTAGGAAACTCTTGAACTCTTGGAAACTTGGAAGGAAACTCTTGGACGTACTGTAACATTATCACATGTCACATTGTCATATGTAAAAAAAAGTACTACTAACATTGAGCATGAGATACTATTAAACCCTTTAGCTGAATAAATAATTCTTCATCGCCCAACGGCCACCGAGAACCGAATGCTGGGCACACCATTCCTAGATGACCTATTAAACAATTGCCCAATGTATCAATTTTAGACGGAAACTAAAATGTTATCACTTGTTTCATGCATTTCAGTAGTAAACAAATTCGAGATATCAATTGTGATAATTAGAGTAAACATTTAGTTAAAGGCCTTAAACCGCTTATTCAGTTAGAATAATTAAGTGACCCTTTGCCCTTGGATGAAAGGAAACTTTTGGTTGACGCGGGTAGTTTCACAATACGTATCCTAAGATGCCCATAAGTGAATGCATAATATGTTTATAAAGTTTGTTTAAAATTAATGCAATGGGTTACCTATACAGATATATTTTACGCTTTAAACTACGTTTAAAATTAGTGGTGATGATGGATAATTTATTAAAATATGTTTCGCCTTAAACCAATAAATGAAATATTATGTTCTTTAATAACCTTTATAGAAACAAATAATTCGAATGACCGATAGATAAAGATTATTTGAACAAAATATAAAGGCCAGTAAGTTAAAATTAAAATAAATACAAATTTTAAAACAGTAAGTAAATGAAGAGAATTGTAGATATGAAAGTATAAATACAGTTCAAATAAGTTATCTGACTCATTATTACTATTTTTGTATAAAACAAATCTATTACAGGATGTTTGATAAACGTGTAGTGATATGCAAAATAAAATTATATACAAAGATATAAATTTCATATACAAATCAAAGTATGCAACAAGTTCCACGTGAATTACAATTGATAATATAAGATTTTGAATATCAGTTATTTTAACAGAATAAATTTGAGTGCTTCAATAGTTTCATAATTACCATTGTGTATATAATCATTTCAATTCGATTAATAAACAGAAGGAATAAATTAACGTTCTTTGGTCTATTCGAGGTAAATGACATTTATTTTCAACATTAAATCGCTTTTCTCTTTATAAATCATAATAATTTTATAAGTAAAGCACAGTGCAAACTAAGTTCGCTAGTTTGGTTGGGGTTCAGCGCGCATGCTCGGCAGACGAGTGGGTTTGAGTTGTAAATTTGTTATAATTTATTCTATTCAATGTATAATTAATTAGTTTCAAATGCTTAAACGCGCTACTAGTCTAAAAATAAACTAATATGATTTTTCAAGAAAGTCTAAACAGGATATCAACAACAATCACTATTGATAATAACAACCAACAACAATTATTATAACAACTAATTTAAAAATTTATTATAAAACTCGTGACAATTAAAAATGAATAAATGAAAGTCAGCATATTAAATTTGAATTAGTGTTTTTCAAAAAATGTATGTCCTACATATAACTTTCGCTGGGAATGTCCTGTAGCAGTTTGACCACAAAAGAACGAGAGAGCAATAGAGAACCTTTGACGCACTTGCGATGAAAGATAGCGCTTGATCTTGTGTTGCGAAATGAAAAATCGGATCAGTATGTCGTCATGGACCTCGTCCAAAATTTCGTTTCGAAGCAAGTCCATCGCACGAGACACTTAATAAAGTAATTGGATAAGTGTGTCGCAGTCGCGACACGCAATCTATTGTCTTGCGCATAGCGTTAATCATTAAATGATTCTTCTCACCTTCTGTAAATGGAGGACGAGGTTGAAATGGTGGCATGTTTCGTTGCTGAATCACATTTGCAACAACTGCTACCCATTGTCGACCTTCACCTTTTTGCACATTTGTAACGATTAAAACCGAAATATATTGAGTTTATTGGTTTTAACACGAATTAATGTTTTGTAATCAATCGTATCGTTTTAATAGTATTTTCGAGAAGGGCTTCTCGTCGGAGACGGGCGCAGGTCGGACGCGCAGTCTCAAAGCGGCGGCGAACATAGCGCGGCGACGGGACGTCCGCTGCGGTCTGCGAGGCACGAAGCCAAAGCTCGCCGCCCGAAGCCACACTTCCACCTCCATCTAGTGATATTTTTACCGCCGCGAATATCGTGAGATGAAGAAGAAACAAAATGTGCGCCATATCATAAACCAACAAGTGGAAAAAGTTAGTTACTGAGACCATTAGAACGACATTTGCGATCGATTGACAAATAACTACAAATAAACCGCCCCCACAAAGGCAGCTCTATGATGGCAGCATTCTTAAAGACAATAAAAAATAGTCTTTTTCATACAAAACGTATTTCTTCCCACTAATATAGTAAAAAATATGTTTTGATTCTTCCTCAAAAATAAAGAAACACGTGTTTTACCATTTTCCGAAAGTCCATTTAAAGGTACACCTCCTTTAGAGGTGAGATGATAATTTCTAGAGAATACCTAAATCTCAAAAATAAAAAGCAGGGCTAACCAGCGGCCTTAAAAATTAGCACGGTAGGAACGTAAGTGGCCCGAAAGGCCTAGAGATGGAGAGCGAAGTGACCCATCCCGAGTGATGTAGCCACGAGTCGTTGCGCACCGAAGACGCCGTTAAAACCTTCGGTAGGGAATAGCTTCCAACCTGGGGCAAAGCCCGGGGTTGAAGAGCTAGTTTAATCATATGGTAGTACTAAAAGCAGGAACCCAAACCTCATACTTGAGGTTTCCATTAAATTCGCCAAATGGAATGTAATTCATTCACAGAACATAAATATAATATAGGTCCATCAACTCTCAAGGCAACGCTATTAAAACAGTTACTTCTTTGAAGATAAATAGGTGAACAGTAAAGGAATTTATTTATTTATAGAATGCCGCCTTTAGTCTTGTCTATCAGCAAGGGGATATTTATTTATTTATTAAGGTTCACAATCATTTTGACAATATAAGTAGTGACAATATAAAGAATAATGGACTAGTAAATTCGTACAATCGATTGACACTACTTGTATGTACGAAAGAAAGCAGTATTCCGTCCTTTTCAAACTTTAAATGCTACTCGATATACAGGTTACTGTTTTCGTTTTCAAGAAAGTTTATTTAAGTATTATAGTATTAGTTTTCGTCATAAATTTATAGTATAACTTTTGTAAAAAATAGCACATAGAAAAAATATACCACATTAAATCTGTAAAAGTTTAAATTATAATATGGAAACACATAAAGACAACACTATATAATAAATATTGTTGTTACTTGTTTTTTACTACCAATAAAAACTTCTTTGTTATAAGTTATATATACATAATTTATGTGTGTGTGTGATACTGAAAATGTAGAAAAAAATGAAATGCATATTATATTTTTATTATAAAATTAAGTACGGACCTTATAAGTAATGTTTACCAGAGTAATAGCAAAAAGAAGTTTTTAATAAATTTGCCTTATTAAATTAATGTTGTATGTAATTATATTGTCTATTATGAGTATATATTATGTGAGCTGACACTGACATATTTGTCTCTTAAAAGATGGCAACGATAGAGGGAGAAACAAGGTGTGCGCAATAACGCTATGGCTATTCTACTACAAAATCTTCGACACTGGCACTCCAGTAGAATATTTAGCATGAACCGTACTAATACTGAACCCAGATTACAAACAAGATAGTACGGGTTTTTGAAGTAAAACTTCTTTTGGCACACCTCACATCACTTTTCCTGTGCAGTGGATGAATCTAATGCGACACGGTGTTCGGGTGGGTCAATACGTGTAAATGTGGCGACACGCAATCGTGTGTCGTTGCGTTTTCTTCCTATTTAAATAAATAGCACGCAGCAACATAGTTAAATGTAGATGCCAGTATGGGGTGATCATTTTGAAATATAATATAACTAATTAAATGAACTTACTTTTACTTACAATTAGTTAATAAAATATTATTTATTTTGTATATAATATTATATCATGTTTATCATTTTATTACATGTATTATATCATACTATATATATATATATATATATATATATATATATATATATATATATATATATATGTAATAGACGTTCGCCGTTAGTTTATATTATTACTTAAATAAAAGTCTTGTCAGACTTTTAAATGTCATTTAGAATTTTCCAAATGTCAATACTGTCGTATTGACATTTAGAAAATTCGAATGGTTTTTAATATTTTTACAGATTGAAAATTTTTAAACTAATTATATAGCAAGAATATTCAAATAAAAATACATACCGAACACATAGATAGTTGCTCCACTTGAGGTAATGCACGCTGGTTTAAATACAGGCCTGTATTTTATGAAAGCTTTTCACTCCCACCTATCTATCTGTGCGATATGCCATACGGTCAAACCATCATTAAAGTAGTAAAAAGATGATTTAAAAAAGAAACAATAATTATGAAAAACAGTGAAAATAATATGAATGAGAAGTGAATGTTTTAATGAATATTTACAAGAAAAACTTACGTTCAACATAGGATATATTCAAATGAATCGTCATGGCTAAAAATAAAAGAAAATTGTAAAATATATGCACATTACGTGCAAATCGTTAAGATATAGTAAAATTGTATAATGTATTGCTTAAATACCGTTTTCAGATGATTCCTTACGGTTATAATATGCGTTCGCCGTAAGTCGTGACCGCCGTTAGGCTGGTCTTTTTAGTTAGTCCCTGACAGTGCCCCGAAAGCATTGAAAAGGACCAAATTTTCATACTTTTTTAATATAGCAGTGACCTGCGTAATGGGGTGTGCTATTTTTTTACGTTTTTAAAATTATTTTATTTTTGGAAAATCTATCATAAACATTTTTAAAAATATAACCCGCTGTGCATGGTTTGTTTGTCTGATATCGGCATGGGCGGGTAAAAAATACAGAGAAAATTTATCCGTGACTTACAAGAAGGTGATGTCCTTGAATTTTGAATAGGGTTTCCTGTAAAGTGGAGAGAGACACATCAGATAATTGGCTATGTGCCACATATCTTTTCCAATGCGACATGGCTAGGCGAACATTCAAGGCAAACTTCAAATAACATCTACTTTAAATAACCGCACCGAACCCATTGAGGCGCATTGAAAATATAAATAAGTACATATTTATTTATGTTTGATAACAGAAGAACAAATACTCCGAATAGGATATAGCAAAAACAATCACTATGCACTCATTAAAGACTGCCGACAGAAGTGAAAACATAAAAGTATGAATTCACAGTGGTTTATTTTGTAAAATTCAAATTAATTGTAGTATCAACAATTAAGACATCATCATTGTCTGGTTTTCACATATATCGGCACTCCGTGCAACGCGCCAGCAAGTATATAATATACTAGCTGACCCGGCCACGCGTTGCTGTGGCTAAAGTTTTTGTTATATTACATTATAGTAAACAATCTAAGAGGAACAATAAGAGAACATCAGTCACGGAGTCCACTATGCTTTTTCACACAGATGGTATTTGTAAAAAAATATGCTGATCTCCTTATTTGACTTTCTACTACTATAACCCTTTAGTACAATGAAATTATTTACGAACAAAGACGAAAATGTTGATGTTGGTATACAAATTCACTGGATTGAGATTTGAAGGGGAAGTACGTTGAACACAATTAATTAAAATGTTCTTACACTTGATACTAAGCAGAAATCAATAGGTAAAAAATAAAAATTTATCAGATTTATTATTTCCATTTAATTTTATAACAAATATAAGTATATTACAGTATAATTAATACAGTAAATAACATGTGACGCTTAAACTCATGAATGAGGTAGGCAAGGCAGACAGTCTTAAACTTTTAAACATTAATATCTTTTTTTTGAATTATAAATACTTTCAGTTTCAATTTAATTTAACACCAATCGGTGCACAATGTTTTTGGTTAACCTGTCTTTAGCTAACACAAATAGATTCGACGGTTTCCCAACACGTGAACACGCAACATATAGTTGCCCATGAGAAAAACATGGATTTTCCAAATCTAAACCACAAATGGACATTGTTTGACCTTGAGATTTATTTATAGACATGGCGAAAGCTAAACGAATTGGAAACTGTAGCCTTTTGAAGGGTATGGTAGAATCTGATGGTATCATCGGAATACGTGGCAGCAGGACCACTTTTCCTTTAAACTTCCCAGCCAAAATGGTTGCTTCAAGAATGTTTCCGGTGATCTTTTTGATGACCAAACGCGTACCGTTACATAATTGAGGTGGATTCAAATTACGGAGGAGAATAATAGGGGAACCAATCTTTAATCGAAGATTATGTGGTGGCATTCCAGGGATATCTAATGAATTTAAAAATTCAATCGGAAAATTTACACTTTCATTTTCATCAACAACAGTATCGATTGATTTAAAAGACATCAGATCGCCTGGTAACAACTGTTGTATCTGGAAGTTAATTTCGTCAACATCAACGTTTTTGGCTGCCAAAATCGCCCGTTGACTAAGCCATTCATGATTCAAATAATTATTCTGTATATCCGGGAAAATACTCTGAATCAATTCAGTTTTATCCTGAACAACAGTGCAAAAATTGTCTGGTAGTTTAATGCATTGCGTATTTGGTTGCAGTTCTATTTTACCGTTCCCAATATCTAGTAGTTGTTCGGAAAATATTAGTGCTGATGGATCATTTTGCAATTGTACTCGCATATTTATGGTCAATCGAAGTGTTTCAACACTTCGCCATAAGAATGATTGTTTCAAACATGCATTAATCTCATCCGCGAAAGTAGAGCGAGGTATAACCGGTAAGGTCTGCCGGAAATCACCAGACAAAAGTAAGATAGCACCACCGAAAAGTTTATTATTGCTGTTTAAATCTTGCATAGTTCTGTTTAATGCTTCAAGTGAATATTTGTGTGCCATTGTGCACTCATCCCAAATTATTATAGAACTCTTCCGCAACACTGCAGCTATTCCACTATTCTTTTTGATGTTACACATTGCATCTGGTTTATTATGAACGTCCAATGGCAGCTTGAATGTTGAATGTGCTGTTCGCCCACCATCCAGTAAAGTAGCCGCAATGCCTGACGATGCTAATGCTAATGCGATTTTTTGTTGCGACCGTATTTTGGCAAGAATCAACGATATTAAAAATGTCTTACCGGTTCCACCGGGTGCATCCAAGAAAAAAAAACCGCCTTGTTCAGCAGCAACAGCCAGCATAATCCGATCATAAATAATTTTTTGTTCTGCTGTCAGTAATGGTTCACTGTTCATGATAATTGTTGCTAAACTTCCATGGTCATATTGATTTTCTCGTTGTAAATCGGTATTGACTAAGTCGGTGGCTGGACGATTAGGTGATGGCATACCATAATGATTAAGTGGTAAATTTGAAATAAGAACACATAAATCCTCGATCAAGACCAATGCTTCATTGTACATCTCTGGTGTATAATCTATGTTTTGGCATTGATTTGTTTGTCTAATTCGGTGCAAGATGTCTTCTGTCATACAATTTTTATATTTTTCCCACAAAGTTTGTGCTTGCGAGGGATAACATGTCGTCAAAATAATTGCAAACAACTGACGAATGTTATTCGGTGTTGATGTCAACGCAGCATCAGCAAGCGTTAAGTCCCAATGGTTATCGTCTTCTAGCAATTGCAGTTCACGACATGCATCCTGGTATGTATTGAATACTCGACCATTAGCTGTTCGTAAAAATTCAAACGACGTTGGTCCGGGAACATTCACCAATAACAAACGTAAATAGAAGCACTCACGTTGCTTTGGATGTACCGTGTAAAGTCTCCCCAATGTCTTAGCTTTGAATATGCCTGTAATGGAAGGATGTGGTTTTCCTTGTTTCCGTGGCTCCCATTTTTTACTGGATTTGTTCCATGTGAAATAACGTGGAACATCACCATACACCAATGTCTTCGCGAATTGGCCAAAAACATCAGGTTTTTGACACAATGTAAAAAATTCAGTTAGAGTCGTTTTCGGAGCTTCGAACGCTCTTTGGAGAACATTTTCTTCAGTGAAGTATACACGTTGACCGTTTTCAAGATGTATTGCCAGATGTTGGACAGCAGGATCTCTTTCGTGGATGGGAAAGCTGAGAATATGCCAAATAGCTTCATTGCTGCTAATGTATCTGCCCATTTGGTATCGTGCTATTTCGTCATTTTTATTTATGTTTTTTACTTCAAATATGGCCAAATCACTGCCTTTGTTTACATATTTACAAATATACTTAATTGATTTAACAGAACTGCAAAGCTCAACATTGATATGAGCTTTGTAAGTTTTTGAAAGTAGTGGTGAGTATGGTACCACCCACTGATTATCAAACTCAACTTGATTTGGAAAGTTCGGCAGTCGCATTGTAAATGTGTGGCCACCATTCTCAGTACTTCTGCGGCGATACATTGGATAACCATCAATATCCGTGATCGTGTCATTCGTATGCGGCTTTGGGAAGTTTTTTTTACATTTTCCATTTTCCATGCACGGTGACGTCATGTTGAAAACACCGCATGGCCCATGGATCATGTGTTTGGTGACAATATCAAATAATTCTTGATCAATTAATGGGTCTGGAATTTCGGCTGAAATTATTTGATCGATTTCTTCAGGACGGATTCTATCTTTAAGCCAAACCAAAATGTGGGCATGAGGCAAACCTCGCTTTTGCCACTCTATCGTATACAGCCAACAACGTGTGATACCAAAAATTGTATATTTAACAATAAAATCAATTAAGGATTTCAATTTTTGTTTAAACACACGTGCAGTTAAATCATGACGATGAATGGCTTGTTGTCCTGGCAATAGTAAAGTTTGTATCTCTTCCCAATTCGGATTACATGTGAATGTAATAAATAAATCCGGTCGGCCGTAATGACGTACGTAAGTCATCGCATCTTGTATGTATTCCTGCATGTTCCGTGGACTGCCGATGTAGCTTGAAGGTAAAATGAAAGCATTACCGATGTCATTGGGATTTAAATTTCCATCGATGTTTCCAGCAACAGCATCTCGTAAGTGAATATATTCTTCCGATCGTAGTTTTGCCTGGTTGAATCGAAGGAATCGCAAGCGTTCGCTTTCGACCTTAGCATACATATCAACAATGTATTGATGGAACAGCTGACGATATCGAAGGATATAATTGTCTTGATGTTGTCTAACCATTATTCGGTGTGCGTAGTAGTTCATTGAGCTAACTTTATTATTTCTGTAATCACCTAAAAAAATAAAAAATAAAATGCAATACGAAATTAAAATCTATACATACAGTAAGAAAGTAAATAGATAATTGTCAAATTTACCGGTATTTGGATCATACTGTTTGATATTAAGGTGATATTCATCTTGTCCTTGCCAAAATATCAATGGATATTGTAGTGCGTCATATGAACGGTGTAGATCCTAAATCGTACTGACAGTGTTGTCTCGCCGTGTAATGTTTATAGATCTTTTGTCAACTGGATCACCAACCATGATAACAGCAACCTCATCAACAGTTGGAGCGTTGAATCTACCAGCATGTTCACCTAATGGTACTTTGTCGGCTTTTATGACGATTTGATAATTGTCATTTTGCAGTCGTGGCGAAACTCTTTTGATCAATTGAATTAGTTGATTTAGTTGGATAACCATCAATATCCGTGATCGTGTCATTCGTATGCGGCTTTGGGAAGTTTTTTTTACATTTTCCATTTTCCATGCACGGTGAGGTCATGTTGAAAACACCGCATGGCCCATGGATCATGTGTTTGGTGACAATATCAAATAATTCTTGATCAATTAATGGGTCTGGAATTTCGGCTGAAATTATTTGATCGATTTCTTCAGGACGGATTCTATCTTTAAGCCAAACCAAAATGTGGGCATGAGGCAAACCTCGCTTTTGCCACTCTATCGTATACAGCCAACAACGTGTGATACCAAAAATTGTATATTTAACAATAAAATCAATTAAGGATTTCAATTTTTGTTTAAACACACGTGCAGTTAAATCATGACGATGAATGGCTTGTTGTCCTGGCAATAGTAAAGTTTGTATCTCTTCCCAATTCGGATTACATGTGAATGTAATAAATAAATCCGGTCGGCCGTAATGACGTACGTAAGTCATCGCATCTTGTATGTATTCCTGCATGTTCCGTGGACTGCCGATGTAGCTTGAAGGTAAAATGAAAGCATTACCGATGTCATTGGGATTTAAATTTCCATCGATGTTTCCAGCAACAGCATCTCGTAAGTGAATATATTATTCCGATCGTAGTTTTGACGTTTGCGTTTTGACGTTTGCCGCTCGCGTTGTTGAGGTTAGATTTTTTCGGTGGCATTTGACTGAAAATAATAATTTTCTTGTTCTTATGATATTCTCTTGAAGACGTTCGTTACACTGTTCTTGAGATTCTTGTGCATGACCTGCTGTCCTGATTCTTTGAGCTGGATTTCTTGATTCAATTTGTTCTGCCAACTGATGGGCTCTTTTAATACGTTTGCGTCGAATAACTGTCACTGTCAAATAATAACAGACATTAGCGCCATCAACCCAGTCGAAAGGTATCGACATCTGTCAGTTTTATGACTGCCAAATAATAACGGACAAAAAATTAGCGATAAATTAAAATTGCGACTATAATTTGAGATTTAAACTATCCTATCTCTCAAGTGCACATCGAACTGCACATGGTGTTCAAATTTTATTATAATCGGTTAAGTGGTTTAGGAGTCCATTGAGGACAAACATTGTGACACGAGATTTATATATATTAAGATTACACACGCGTATAATCTACAATAATCTACGTATAATCTCATATACTAATAAAATATGTCATAATTATAGCTACAGATATACTGTTATTTATTTATTTCAGGAAACAACAGCTGATACAAAAATAAAGTTACAATAAAAAACAAACAAAACATAAAACCCTAATCGGTTTTAGTTTCCTCCAAACTTAATAAAATAGAAAAAATACATCCAGGAACGAGGTTGGGATTAGGAAGTAGGAGGGGTTGGGAAATTTACCAAAATACGAAATACAGCATGACTCTTAAAATAATAGATTTAACATATACATATACTACTCTAGGGTTAGAGCTAGTGTAAACATTCTCTTGAATTCCGAGAAGATAGATTAGGTGTTTTAACCTAACTATATGTTACAGCTAGGCTTTTCAGGCGGCTCTGTAGGCACATTCGGCGCACGAAGATGCGCGGCTGCGGCATTCGGGACTCTAGGTCCTTAGGGCCACTTACGTGCCTACCGTATTATTCTTTGCGGCCATCTTTGACGGCGTCTTCGGCGCACAACACCTCGTACCTGCGGCAATCAGGATGGTTTGCTTAGCTTCCCATCTTTGGGCCCTTCAGGCCACTTATATGCCTGGCAGCGGTCGTAAGAAACGCATTCGCTCGACCGTTGTTTCGTTCACTTATATTGCAAAGTTTGTCTCCATGAAAATTAATCTTGTTTTAACGGGATAATATACAGCCCGGGCCATGTGCACCTTGAAGGTCCATTCTAAATATTGGTGACAGAATTTTTGAAATCGGATAAATAGTTTCGGAGATTACCTAACCTAACCTAGCATACCGGTGACGCGGTGACGAGAATCCATTGTATTTTCTCCCTCCAATGTAATAAGTTCCAGAGGCTCGAGTTGACGCGCTCTTAGGGCGCCATTAAATATGGCTAATAGAATAGGACGTAAGTGACCTGTAGGTCCTAGAGATGGGGAGCGAAGCGACTCATCCGGAGTGCCGTAGGTATGTGTCGTCACGAGCCGAAGGCGCCTTCAGAGCCGCCTGCGAAGCTTAGTATAACGTGTTTTATTAGGATATGAGTTTTAAAATATTACAATACATAACCCACAGCTGCAACCTAGTGGCTTTAAGCAACACTGGTTGGTCACATTTGAATAACAAATGATTCGTTTCAAGCGCATCAAGTTATTTGTGTTAATTATAAAACATATATTAAAGTTATACTTCTTTGCGCCCGTTGTACTCAATGGGCGTTTTTAATGATAATAGGTACCCATACAAAGTACAAAATTAAGTTAACTACAATTAATTTGAATATCCAAAAAAAAAACTATTATTATAATTGAAAGTTTCACTTCTGTCAGTCCTCAATGACTTGCCAAGTGTTTTTTTTTTTAATAAAACCAAAATTTTCAAAGCCTAGAACGTAAAAATAAGAATGGCTATAACACCTGTAGCTATCATTTAATCTCAACCAAACGTTAATTATGTAACAGACCTGACGCCTTATACGTCCTACAGGCGTCCCCCAGACTCCTCGTGCCTGTCTGTGGTTTCAACTTTTGTACTTTTGTTTTGAGTAGATTAAAATACAATGGGTTGACCATATTTTTTTCAATTCATCATACATTTTAACACCATTTCAGTTTTTTTTTTTGTAAATTTTGAGGAGCAGTTAGTAATGAAACAACCTCCTCCTCCCCTTTTCTATTTACTGAATTTGTGATTTATTTCATACTAATTTCTCCCAAATTGAATTTTTATCAATAACTCGGCAAAAGTTTCGCAACTCTGTCTATTATACCAATACTATACCAACACTAATAGAAATACTATACGAATGCACAAAAACACGGACAAACTTCCTAGTTTAGTTCCGTATTAAATTGGCGTATTTCATATTCTTTTTTTTAATCTTAAATTTGTAAAATCGTTTTATCTTAATTATTTTATCTTATTTATTAATATTAATATTTTTAATACATATATTTATATTAACATTTTTACGTTATTACGTGTACTGTATTTTCTATTGGGTAACCATAATAAATAAATAAATACATAAATAAATAAACACGAACATAATATTTCAATTTATAATAATTATAACGTGGCATCATTCTTTTACATATTTGTATTTGCGCTCATAGATAAGTTTATATTAATGTATACTGGCCAGCAATAAATAAAACGTTCAATAGCTACGCTGTCAAATGTTTGAAATTTGAATTGATCTGACCCTAATGATGAGCGCTACGTCATATTATTGTTATGTCAGTTTCACACTAAAAAATCGTTGCTTTAATGTTAAATATCTCTATTATCCGGACAGCTTTCTATGGTTTTACTTGGGTATCAATCTACATATAGAAATTCAACTTTTTCACATAGGCAGACGACGACCAAAGGACGGGTATAGTAGGTTCTCATACATGAATGTATTTATGGAAACTAATAAAATAAAAATGAAATCGATAGAATTTCAAACATGTCACAATAAATAATTGGTCATCATTATTTTTATTTAGAATCGAATAAAAGAAATATCGCTGTACCTTGGCTTGGGCATAAGCGTCATCTATTCAATTATAAATAAAATTAATTGTGACCGACCAAAATTAAAATATAGTGTAAATTACAAAAATATAGTAAAAAATCAGGAAAATAATGGGTTTTTATTCTATTTTTATGTCTATTTTATAACCCGAGTTATTGAGTTTCAAAGTCAAGCATCTCTCAAATCAGGCGCTACGTCACAGGTCCCTACTGCTTGCTCGTACGCCGATCCCAGTACGATTTGTGCGAGGACAGTATTTATTTTATTTATTGATTTTTGTTTTTATTTACATATTTCTTAGATCTTAGATGATGAATAACATAACCATACCTAACTGGCCAATACCCGTACTAAAGTAGGCTAATTTGAATAGTTATTTATTACGTTGATTAAATGCAATTGCGCTGAGCTCTTTTGAAAATATAGATAAAATAAAAACTATGAAACTAACATTGGCATACATACATGTAATACGAATATATAAAAATATACATATATATTTATTAATATATATAATAAGCTAATATTTTTATATCTAATATATATAATAAGTTGAGAAATAGAAAATATTCATATTATATTACACAGGAATATAGTTAGCCAGAGTCTCAGTGTCCTTTCTACCAAGAACAATTAACCAGTTAGTCAGTGTCTTTTTATTAATTAATTTGCTATTAAGCTTTATTTGCAGGATATCTTTTATTTTATTATTATAGCCTAAAAGAAAAATATCTTTGGGCGAATTTAGTTTTAGTTTTAGGAACCACTTTCTGCATTGAAGTATCACGTGTCACTATGGTTTGGTGGTTAATATCGGATTGCATTTCTTTATGTTTATGATAATGAGAAATAATTGTTTTAACATAAATTTGCCGAATATCAAGTACTTTAAAATCCCGAAATAACTCTTCGATAGGGTACCTGAAAGGCTTTTTATTTATTACTCTCAATATTGATTTTTGTGCTTTGATTAAAGGGTCTAATGTTGAGAGGAGCGCCTCCCCATCCAATGATTCCATATGACATTATAATGTTAGCTAATGCGTCATAGACCGTTTTTATTCAATTTTTACACAAAATATTTCTTAGGGATTTAACGAATGAAGCAGCTGCCTGACTTTTTTAGAACTAGATTGGAGTAAGTTCTTGGTTTTAACTCTTTCTTATCCTTCTGTTGCTCGATTGTTGGTAATAAATATTTTCCGATATGGAGGAGAGGTTTTTGAGAGGATAGTCGGATAATTTGCCAAAAGTTTTTATCAAAAATTCCAACTTCGTGAGCGCCGAAATACGTGGCCCAACCTTGTACTTGTGATTATGAGGATCTTACTGTATGCAGCCATCATAATACCTATATATTGCATTATACATCAGCGGTGTGCCCTATAGTATTTTGATAGTCATTGGATAGATCTTAATACCTCGACATTCATCACAACTATTGAATATTCTACGTTCATGTATTTGCTTACCATAAAAATGTGTATATTAATTATATACTTAAACTTAAATAAGCTTAATATCTTTCCAAACTAAACGGTCGCCTATTCTAAGAAAGACATTTTTTATTAGGTAAATTTATTGTTAAAAACATAAAATGTAATTACAAGTAAATATTGTAATAAATATACACTGCATTTACTTTATGTATTGTATCATACATATAATATTACTTTCAAATAGGACCTATATAAATTAACATTAATAAAAAAGCTTTTAAAATAGCAATATTTTGAAATGGCCGCCATTTGCAATTCTAAGGGAAATATTGAGTGGCTCCAGATCTTACATACATCTCCTAGATCCAGTCATAAAATGGGCCTAGTTAGAACACGTGTTCGAAAAATGCAGTATTTGTGCAATCAAAATGGCCGACTGCGCTGATGTTTGAGTTAGCCTAACTGAAATACTTCGTGCAATGGCTAACATTTCTACGCTTGCTTACTTACTAACATAACCTAGTATTTTTTTTATTATTATTATTAACGTTTTATTTACTTTTAGTATTAAATTTTTGTAATAATTAAATGTGTACATGAAGAAACCTATCAAATAAATAAATAAATCGACGCGAAGGATATTTAAGAAATTGTACATGTCGCATAGGTAGGAAGGTAGGTTTACTACGAACGGATGACGGAAAGAGAAGGTCGAAATGGGCTCAGTGGTTATACAATGGGCCCGTCAGGATTGACCTCCTCGGCATTTCTTACGAAGATCATTGAGAGGTTAAATGTAGGCGTCCTGGCTGAGACTTGCGCGGTTTAAGTGCTTTCGTTTCCTAAGAATCTTTTAGCAATCTGACTTCATTAGTATTTAACCTAATAATATTTGATTATTGTTTTTTTTTTAATTCACTAGCTGTTCAACCCCGGGCTTCGCCCCAGGTTGGCAGCTAGGCCCTGCAAGCGGCTTTGACGGCGCCTTCGGCGCGAGTTACTTGTGCCTGAGGCAGTCGGGATGGGTTGCTTCGCTCCACATCTCTAGGTCCTTCAGGCCATCCAAGTGCCTAAATAGATTTTTCGTTACTCATTCGAAGTCATTCATTTATGTAAAGAAGCTATATGCCATTTTTCGTGTTTCTAACCCGACAGTTTATAAGTTCCATACAAATTTCAAACCCCCATTACCCCCCCCCCCCCCTTAATGGTTGAATTTCGCAAAATCCACTGTTGGTGCGTGCCTATATTACGTCAAGAAGCTATTTGTAAAATTTCAAATCTCCAGACCTAAGTCTAATTTTTTCATAAAAATGTTCACCCCCCCATAACCTTGTTCATTTTGGTTGAATATAAAAAAAAATCTTTCACATTCTATGTCTATGTTATATAAAGAAACTATATGGCAATTTTTGAGTTCCATACAAACTTCAACCCCCCCCCCCCCCCCCACACTAATGGTTGAATTTCACGTTTTTTTAATTCACAAACCTAATCGGTTTTGCTCACAACTTCCCAAACTCGCCATCGCAATCGGACCGACTGGTTAGGAATGCACAAAGGACAAAGAAACAAACAAATAAATAGTCATTTTTATGTATATATATAGATAATAAGCTATTATTAAATATGTAATAAAATACTTCATATTAAATTCTGAGTATTCTTGATATATTTACACTTTTGTACCTACAATATACTCGTACACGTGGTATATTCCCATAAAAAAGCTATTTGATTATTGTTTTTTAATAACGGCATATAAATTATAAAATAAACGATTTATTGAACAAACTTAAATAATATAAAGCCAGGGTTGAATATGGTTATTGGAAACAGTATGCGTAGAGAGAGATGAGAGGCACAGGCAGAGATGATAGGTCCATTTCGTCATCGGAGTCATTGCATGGGAGCTTTGCTCATTCGTTCCAATAAATTCATATAGCAGTATAATTACAAAGATACCAAACAGGTCCACTACTTCAGACAATATTTTATAAAATCATTTTTACCTCTCACCTGTCCACTTTAGGATAAAATATTGTTAAATATTATGAATCTATCCAGTTAGATATAATAAGAAGGCATTTAAAAAAATAATAAATTAATCAATAATGGATAGTTTAACCTCATACTAATAATATATTTACCGAGTATTTTTTTATTCTATACCGTAACTAATTTTTATAAAAATACTTTTGGGTCCTTTTAGGTAGATTTCATTAGGAAAGCTACCTTATTGTAATAGATATTCATAACTTCCGGAAAATTTCGTCATATCTTCGCGTTTCAAATCCCTTAGAACCCAAAACCACCCTCAGTTTAAAAGTTAATATATAACTTTATATATCATCTATATGACTTTCTTGAGGACACGATTTTACACCAATTTATTATATCATTTTACACCAATCACTTTCAAATTGATATATTAAATTTAAAGGCACAATTCGTAAGTTCGTTAATAGGCAAAATGGGACCAGGTTGTGGGAATGAAAGATTATTTCGGAAAAGGTAAGTTTTGCTATAACTTTCTTAGTAAATAAGGTATCGAATTCATTTAAATAGTATATTAATCCTTAGATAAGGACCTAACATTTATCTAAAAAACTTTTTGGATAGCACCAACCATAGGTGCTATATTATATCATTTATATTATTTCTATTTAGTATAATCTGTTCTTTATCGTTTATATGCATGTGGTGTTCTCTTTTTATTTAAATGCTGATAAGGTTTTTCTTACTTAAGTGTATAATTGTAAATAAGTTACATATTCCATAATTTGTTAAAGTACCGAATAAAAAAAAAATAATGGAATGAATGTATTGTAAGGTATGTACTCGGAAAAGAATAAATAAATATTATTATTATTATTCGCTAGAGAATTGCTATAACCTATGTCATTTACTTGGAACTATTTGGGCCTTGCTCAACTAAATTAATTTTGCTTGTGCTAGAATCAGGGAAGATGGTGATGATGAAGCGTTAAATTGGTATGAATATAATATACGATTTCAAACCCACGACCACAGGGTCAAGAGTCAAACACCTTAACCACTATACAACCACGACCTCAAAACTTCTTTCTTTATTTTTATTGAATAATCCAATAGTAATAGTATAGTTATATAATAAGAAACATATCCAATTTTCAAAATTTAAAAACAATTTTGATGTATGTGGATGGTTTTATGCATAACGGTTTAATTATTTTGAATATTAGCGTCTAAAATATACTTTGAAACAGAGAAACATTAACTCTTTTTTAGATCACAGTAAAATTATTATGTTACTGTCACCTGCATGTTATAACAAATTATCGCTCGTATAAATGTCAAAAGTCGCATTGAAAATAACCCGTAATAAGCTCGAAACACGCGTGCGCACGCTTAGCTACTGCTATTGGCGCTTGCCATGAGCAATAACCAGAAATAGACCTTCGCGGAATAAAAACATCTATTTAGCAGTTTTTATGGAGATATTTTCTCTTTTAGTAGCTATTGCTAGCGTATGAACATTAGTTACTCACCATTCGAATGTAATGGGCTCATCTCCCAGGGGTCTCTCCACAGATAAGATAGCATTTTCGCCGACAACGCAGCTGAACGTCAAGCAATCGTCGGTTTTGAATTTAGGAGGTATCATATCTTAATTCGTGTCCGCTCGTTCGCAGTTGTTACCTCATTGCCGAAATTACGGATTAATGAAAATCATTTAAGCCACGAAACATTCGACGGATGGCGTTCCAGCTTTCGGGGAAAATACGCGCACTGCATGTTCCAAAAATAAACCGAGGAATTTTCGAGCGCTGCACCGGTAGTCCAGCGCGACCGAGACGGACTCGCTTTCACTTCTGCGCGCCGATCCGCAGCTTCCTTTATTAACTATATTAATATATCCTACCTAGAGAGCAGTAATTCACGTTTTAATTCAATTTTACTACCGGCGGTGTATTTTTGAAAGTTGGAGAGACGCAATTAAAGCGCGTAAGACCGACCACTGCCGGATCGGCGTGATGTCGTGACGCAACTCTTGGGAATAAATACGCAAAGGGACGCGTCACCCAAGAAGATTAGTAATACAAAATGACCACGACGCTGCAAGTTAAATCTGCCTCCAAGATCTCGTGTCTCTAAAAGCGTACATACGAGTGCATGACGCTGCGTCGGGAGTCGGGTCGCCGCGCCGTCGCCACTGCATCATTGTGATCATCTGTCTTTGAATTCGGATAAAATACTTCCGCGTTCGTTGCTTTGAAAGATGACTTGATACCCGACACAATTAATTACATCACCGTTCTCCAGTCCGCAGCATTCGGTATCAGGACACCATGTTAGTCATTTTCTCTGCCATCTAATAACGAGCCAGATTGGAATACATATAGGAAAGCGTATCACCCATTACAGAGTAACTTCAATTTCCATAGTAACCAAGTCTAGCTCATTCTCTAGGTTGATATGAGTTTGATTCTTTAACCTATATTTTTGAGAACAATTTATATATATATATATATATATGGGACCGCATCTGTCTGTATTTTATTATCTCCACTTTTTCGTACAAGCATGCACAAGTATACTTCAAACCAGCTGGTCATCAGAGCTATGAAGAAATTTGGTAAGCAATGTCAGAATTTCAGAGAGATGACTGACGCGATGTTTTAGATTATAATGCATATTTTACCTACTCCAAATGTTTCCTGAAACCCTGGATTTTGTTGTGTTGTACCACTTCGAATTAGCGTTTTTAATGAATAATAGGTACCTATACAAAGTACAAAATTAAGTTAACCATAATATTAATTAATTATTAATATTAATTACTGATATGACTTATTTTTGAAGTTATGCTTCTTTGCGGCCGTTGGGATGGGATGTTGGTCGATAAACCGCCTTTTTATACGTTCTCTACCAAAGATACCCCAAGATCTCGGTGGGTCAGTGGTTAAAGCACTCGTCTCCCACGCTAGAGTCCCCGGCTAGGATTTTTTTTTCACAAATTATACGAACAAGTACGAAGTACGCAAGTATACAAATATACGAACTTAATAATGATAATTTATAGGTGTATAGTATAATAATGAAGTGACTTATAATAATATATTGAAGAGAAATATATTGAATAACAGAGAAAAATGTCTTATATTTCATTTATATATCCTGCGTGTCTGTGTGTGTTGAGTGGGTGTGTGCGAATGGCTAAAGAAGTATAACTTCCAACGTCTGATCCGACACAGACCCAATTTTTTATATCGTGAGTTCAAAGGTCGATTCTCCAATCTTACTGAGTGAAATCTCTTTCCGTGTACACCCTCGTCTCTCACGCACTCCTTACCTGTTTCATTTGCCTAAATGTAATTCAAGTTAGTTACCCACAAAATACCGTACCTAATAGAATTCAGGTACTTATAATAAAAAGTCCCATAGCATTGATTTATTCCATCTTAGCCGTAACCAATTTATTAAGGTTGTCGTCTGTGATTTTGTTTAGAACTATATGCCACTTTTTATTTCTGAAATCTTGAAATTTCTACAATCTTTCTATATTACTTTGCGATGTGCGCTTGTCACTCATTCTGTTTTAGGTAGACACGTATCAACATTCCACTTTCCACCTACAAACTTCTTTCACACGTCTTTCACTTGTCTCACAATTATTCACGCTTCCCTCACACATTAATTTCACGACTCTTTAAATGTACGATAATAACCTTGGAATTATACTTGTTGGTCATATGTTATTTATAATATTAACCGTATATTTGTTCAATTTCACTGTTTATAATTTTTTTAATAAATAAATTAACTAAGTGCCTTTTTTAGTAGAAAGGTTGTTTTAAAACGATTGAGCAATATTGAGCATCATTCATTGTAAGAGGCGAAGTAGCGATATCATTCAAAAAGCATATATTCATCATTAGACGCGATATGAACATAATAACCTAAGCTAACCTCTTTAGCGACGCATACGTCGCAACCCGACATATGCGCACGACTGACTGACTGACCGCAGTCAGGCGAACATCGTTTTGTAGTCGGCTTTTTGCAGTGTTAAACTTTGCAAAAGTCATAGTGGTACATCTTATTTGCGAAAATGTGGTTTTTTGTCAAAGGTAAAGTATAGTGTTGATAACAATGTTTTGTTTTCAAATATTCAGAAACTTTTTAGCTCTATTCTATTTATTCTACACTATTAAAAATTAAAATATTGGTAGTAATTATTTTTGAAATATCAGAAACTGAAAATTCTGACTAGGTTGGCCACAATTTTACTATCTCTTTCTAGCATTTTTACCCTGAACGAAAGAATGAGATAACACTATTTTTTTTTGTAAATATCTTTTTCGTGTATACAGGTTATCCAGTAAATAGTGGATACAATTTTAAAAGGCGGTAAAATAATAAAGTTTCAGTAAATATTTGTCGATTCTCAACCATTTTGGAGTTATGATTTTTTTTTAAATATATTTTGGAAAAGACATCCTTCACTGATTTTGCAATTATACTAGCAACACCGCTTTATTAGTTTATTTTTATTTTACTTTTAGTCCTTCCAGTAAGAGATGCATTTAATACTATTAACTACTTTTGTACATACTGAAAACTTTAATTATTATTAGTTTAAACCGAGCACAAGTGAAATTTTGTTCATATTTTTGGGAAGTTGTTTTAAAAAAAATGCTGTATAAAGAGTGTGCCCGATTTATCAAAAAGTGGCTTATTTAATAGAATATTTAAAATATTTAATTATTGATATTAGAATAGAAATATATTTTTTAAGAAAATTTTCATAAATAGAAAATAATTTCAAAGCGGTTTCATAAAACTTATTATTTTATTGTAACAAAAGTCATTATTACCTATTTTACAATATTACACAGATTAACCAGCTTGGCCACCTGCAGTCTTCGCCTGACCGTTCGCCCACTTGTGTACATGTGTACATGTAGGCCGCAGCATTTGCATGTGGCGCGAATGCGTGTTGGTTGCGCAGTGAAGTTGTGAAAATAAAGGGGTTATCTCAGTGTGAAGTTGACCAAGAACTGCCTGTACCAGCTCGCTGACTAAATGCGCCAGTCTTGAGATACCATAGTTGGAGAAGTTGGACCGATGACAGGCTCATGCAAACATTTCTAACTAACATGTATGGCCCTATTGCAGTAAGGCTACTGCTTGAGCAGCTTTTACCGACAAAGTGGTGGTATTTCCTTGAGAGTTGCAGGATTTTTTTTACTGACCGTAGATTGAAAGTTAAACTATCTATTGAACGTCTAGTGACATCTTATTTTCACCTTATAACTGATTGTCTAAGAATTAAACTAAACGGCCTGTATTTATGACTAGCTGCCCATCCCGGCTTTGAACGGATTTTTTTTATGTACGATTATAGATATATACACCTAAACCTGCATCGAAAGATGCTACATAAAATAGTGAAATTTCTTTGAAATCCATTTCTTAGTTCCTGAAATTAGCGCGAACGTACGTTTACTGATGACTTCACGATATATATATATGCGTACAATGGGCTGTTTCACGCCTCTTCGTACAACAATTGTGGGTCATGATATCTTGCATCCTGAATAAACCAGGATGTCATTTAAACCCAGCAGTGAAATTTATAAAAATACATTTTTAACTCTCACCCGTCCTGTCCTATTTAGTGGAAAATATTATCTAATATTAAGTAACTATCTAATTAGATGAAAAGGGGAAAGGATGATATTTTAACAAAAAATATAAAAATAATGCATATGTAAGATGAAGGATCTTGATGATATTTTGAGTGACTTTTGTATGAAGTTGATGAAAATAATAGTAATATAAATCTAAAAATTAAAGCACATGATTAGTGTATTATTTAAATAGTATTTTATGGTAGTTTTTTAATACCTGTAAATTGCCTGAAAGATAAATTATATAATTGACAATATTGACAAGATATCTTATATCATAGGGAATTGAAACACTGAGAGTTTTATTTTTGCATTATTATATTTCACCTCATACTAGCATCTACATTCAATAATATTTTCGCACGCCTATTTAACGAAGAAAATTATTTTTTTAACGCAATGCAATTAGCCGAAGACCTCAAAAGAACGTGAGCTGTCAGTGTGCCGGTAAATGAGCACCCTTTCAAATTACACAAATGCACCCGAATGTATGTATCCATAAGACAATAAATAATAGAATTTTTGGTGTAGTTATTATTGCACTGTGGCTTCTGAAACAAATTGTATACAAGGTGAAACCCATAAATCGATAGACGCTAACATGTATATAATATTGTCTATTTTGCTGTTTAATATATTGAATAGCAGTGTCATGTCATTTAATTTGTAGTACGCCTGTCTACTAAAATGGTCATCTTATATCAGCAACGACCATCGGCACAAGTTGAAAAAGCAATACTGAACATTGAAAAATATAAAAAACCGAATATTGTTACTTTTGGAAGAAACCTTGGTAGATTTTAGATTTCTTTCCGAGCAGTGAATATGCAATGGATTGAATGTGTTAAAAAATAAACTAACAAATAAAAAACATTGTTTGTACTATGTTTTTATTTAAGTTTTATGGACTAAATATCACATAGAAAAGCCAATACAAAAGAGACTCATATTAAAATAAAACTTTTATCCACGTTAAAATTTAAAAAAGCTGGTTTGCTAATTTGTTGTTCTGTAAGAATTACGTTAATTCAATTATTAAATAAAATTAAATCATAACTATAAATTTACATTTTTGAGCTACCTTTTGACCGCCAGTATTTTAAAGCAGAAGTGCAGTGGTCTCCACACAATAGTTTATCCACGTTCCATTCCTGTGAGGTTTCATGCTAGGGTAATTAATTATTGTAATGGACTTTTGTTTGCTGTTATATTTTTAATAAAAATATATTGTTGACTACTTTCTTTCATTTTATTTTCAATTCAAACTCTATCCAGTTGACAAGCGGAGGTTGATGGCTGTTCGCTAACAGGAATATTGGGGCTAAATTTTCGTTTTTTATTATTGTTCAAAATTTAAACACCTTGGTAAGTTCAAACTATTGAAGTTAATAAATATTGACATGAGGCTACCTTATGTGGCTTGTATTGTTCTTCACAAAAATAACATTTGAAATTTCATTCATTTTATATGATACGTAAGCCGTGCCAAACTGTTACAATAACATATCTATGATTATATTTCGTCAAAATGCAACATAGATTACCGAAAAAAAAATCCAACTGAAGAAAAAAAAGTTAGTATTAAATTACTGCCGAAAATCAAAATTATAAAATGACATTTACAACTCTATGGTGTCGAGATAATTTTACAATGGCAATGTGGTTGAGGCTTATTTTCTACTGCCTGCATAATATTTTAAGCATTTGGCGGCCGAATAACTGTAATATCTCGGAAAATAACTTGGGATTGGCCTCACATACAACTCATGAATAATACCAATAAGAAACATTTCAGTTTAGGTATGGAGATTAAAAAAAATTGGCCACCAAAGCGCTGTAAACTATATTTAACAGAGTGGCGGTCAAAGGGTGAAATACAGAAATATTCAATACAAAAATAATACATAATAAGAACAGCCACTCACCATGTGATAGGTCAGTTTGCATTATAAATATTAAATATAGCAAGCTTTGTGCATTCCTTATTGGTAGTCAGTGAAATAATATTTAATCCTATTCCAATAGACAAGTATAACCAGTCAATTTAAACATTAAAAACAAATAACAATTTTTAAACCATAGTGAGTAATATTTGACTAACACACTCATAATACTATTACTGGTAATATTAAATTATACAGTAAATAATCTCTAATAGAAACATCAATTTAAATCTAAAAATGAAATACATTTGAATTAGATTTTTATTTAAGTTGCTCCAAAGTCAAAGAGAACAAACTTAATTTTATTTACGTTTATGACATACCTATATTAATGTTCGGCATTTTGAAAGATTCAAACAATCTATAGGTCGACCGCTAACCCAAGAAGTATAAGTCACGTCCCGCTGGTGGAACGTGGACTGGGGCGACAGTGCATATGCGAAATGGCTAACGGTTGAACTATATGACAATGTTAAGTCATAAACAGTTTGAATATGATCTCGCTCTGATAAGCGCCCTATCGAAATGTCAAGTTTCATTCCAGTACTAAAAACTCATTGAATTTCATATATCTATATTGTACAACCAGCCTTTGATGTAATCTAATTGGCTATGGTTTTTTTCAAGAGCATCGAATCTACACATAAAAATTCAACTCTTTCGCATTTGTACTTTTCGAGTTGAAAGATGCTATGGACAGACAGATGGACTGGACAGACGGATAGACAAACGGACAACAGACAGACAGCCGAAGGATGGGGATAGTGGCTTCTTATACATGAGTGTATAAAAACCAAAAGTGTTTGAGAGTTCTTCGGTTAGCAGCAGCTCTATCATTTATTTATTTTTCCTAAATTGGTAAATGGCAATGGCAAAAAGTCCGTTCGGGGCAGCCATGAAACTTAGGAATAGAAATATAAGGACACACCTTTGTGTAAAAGCCATGATGTGGATATCATAGTTTTTAAAACCTTCTAGACATTCATATTAAGTTAATTGTTGCCAGAAACTTTCGTATTCAACTGATTTTTTTTTTAAATATTACTAATATATCAAAATTAAAATCAACCGCGCATAAAATATCATAGCAATAAGTATCAACATTAAAAATAATAATATTAAGTATCAAGCATCAAAAGTTTCTTAATAAGGTTAAAAACCACTGTGTCACAAAAAGTAAATAGTTTGTGCTTAGAGGATATCAAATAGCTATTCCAATTATACTAAATATCCTAGTTCCATGGCTAGAACAGAACCTCGCATTGAATGATTAATTATTACAATGGTGACTAATCGTAATATAATACAAACTCCTAAATAAAACGAGTCTATAACGGGTAGATAAAACAATTGTCAATTGCAACTAATCAGATTTGTTGGTAATAACATTTACCTATGAGATAGTACTTTTATTTCAATTGTGACAACAAATTTCAACAATCAAAAAAAAGGGGGTATTCAAATATTTTCTACCTAGCTTTGGTGAAATTGTTGGGTTTGGTAGGAAATTCTACAAACTGTGGTTTATGTATACACTTACATTTTTTCACTGAATTAAAAATTAGCTTTAAAAATGACTGATTAAACTTAATATGAAACTCGACATAAAATATTTTTATATTATTTTGGCAGTATGGTAAAAGAAAACATCACGTACTATTTGACATATTACTTATGACCGCCATGCTGGGATTTAAAAATAATCATGTCAGAAATGCTTGGAAGCAACTTAATTTAACAAATTTAATTACAAATTACATTCCCAAAATACATTTGTGTACATACAGTGACAACATTTTATAGTAATTTTGCAGTGTAAAATCACTAACAAAAGCCAAAAGATTACGATCCCAACTTACATACCAAGTCAACTAAAATTTTACCGCATCTAAACTAACCAACTCTCAAGATTCTATTTTATAAACGTTTTCTTAAACTTAATACATAATTGAGTAATATATGGACACGTTATAATACTTTCCTCACCTATGGGGTTTGAAATGTAAATATAATATGTGAAATAATACAAAAACACTTTGCTTTTGGATAAATTCATCCTATTCCTCATATTAGGTATTATTATATTATGTATAATATTCACAAATCAGAGAAGTACCTAAATTTGCCCTTGAAGGTCTGAAATGTCAAACGCCGGCAGTCACACAAAATCCGCCAAATTATTTGAAATGATTAAAATTATCATGAAATTTGAAATGTATGTTTAAACTTGAAACATAGATGAGTATTATTTGGATATAAGTAATCAAATAAATATATAAAAAAGAAAAACATTGAAACTTTCTGATGATATTTATCCCGTATCTCTAAAAGGTGTATGAATTTTAAAACTGAAACACAGATGAGTATTATTCAGAGACACATTATAAAATTAAATTAAATATGATTTATCAAACTTTATATATCACTTTTATCTTTCTGATCTCAATTATTACAATATTGTTTTTTGTTCTATTATCATTCAAGACTTTCTTTTTGTTGAATTTTCAAAATAATAATTATATAATTGCACCTAATAGTTTTTACACTTCCACACAAAATAGTTTCTCGCTGAAAAATGATCCATTATTTACTTATATATATATATATAGGGTGATGATTTTAGAGGCGTGGTTTTCAAGAAGAGATAAAATGCATATAATTTGATGTTATGGCTAAGAATTTAGTTTTATTATAAAGATAAGGGTTTGCCATTATGTTTTAAAAATGATTTCGGGTAAGTGGCCGCCGCGGCTGACTCGAACAAATTCCAGCCGAGAGGCCCAATTTTCAACCACTTTTTATGTCAGCAATAACGCGCCGAATATTCTCTTCCAAGGCGTTAATCGTGTCCGGCTTATCTGCGTAGACAAGCGACTTCACATAACCCCACAAAAAATAGTCCATCGGTGTTAAATCGCACGATCTTGGAGGCCACGCCACAGGCCCACGACGCGATTTTTATTTTATTTTAGAGTGATTTTAAAAAAATTTAGTGATTTTTTCTAAATTTGCACTATTTGCAAACGTTGTTCAGAAGTAAGTCTATTCATTATGAAATGACAAACCAAACTGAGCATAAATCAAATGACAGCTGTCAAAAATACCAACTAAGAAAAAAGTAGTGCCAGATTGAAAACCACGCCTCTAAAAAAAACACCCTATACAAGTCACTCTCTCTGTTTAAGGAATGTTGATTTAATAAGAATGACAACTGAATTTAAAGCTTTCTTAACAGAAAAATTTCGAATGTCCTGAACAGAATAATATTGGCGTATATGTGCAGTTATGCTGTTATTCACAATCAATAAATGAAAAAAAAATATACCACATATTTAACCAGAAAAAAAAGCTTAATAATTTTATTTTGAGATTTCACAGATTTATTTCACAAAGATAGAGCAGAGTATATTATTCTTAGTCGAATTCCGTTTTAACCTTATTTTGGCAAAAAAAACATGAGTTATATCCAGCTGTATCTGGATATAACTCATTTATAACTATTATGATAAAACGAAAATGTTTGCTGATAATAGCCTGTTACTGATACAAAGTGAGTCTGAATATAATGACTATTTATTTTGCAACCTCGCAAAGCCAGAACTCATCAATGACATGAGCAAAAGTTACCCTTGTAAGATCCGATTTGGCACTCATGTGCTAACACATTTAGTTGAGATCATCAAGGAACTAATACATACACATCTGATATAAATGATACGGTATCTGTTCTACCAAGCCGGTGCAAATAGGGGGCTGCGATGTCGAGCATTTGGGCCACATTTGTGGGTACCTTATCGAGCCTCACCTTGTTAAGTCTCATATCGGCCCTAACGGCCTTATATCAGCCCATAGGGCCTCATCCATATAACAAAAAAAATCGCCCTGAAATGGCCGAAAAATCATATCTTAGTGGGTACTGGTGCCTTTCAAAATGAATGTGCCTTTCAAATTTTAATCCCTGTCTCAGGACTCAGCAGTATATTATATATAAGAAAGTCTATAGATTTATATAATATATCGACCGATGCCCACATTTTTTTAACTGTTTTAACTCGTTGAATATATTTATTTACGTAATGGTGGCAAGCAGAAAGCAAAGAGGACTTTGGGAAATAATATGACTTAATACTATAAGGATATTGAAGGCTCAACCAACATTAGTAGAAGGAGCATTATCTCACTTCCTTGCTAACCAATAATAAATAATATTAAAATTAAAAAATATTGTTTTCGTTTGAGTTATTGCGAGATTATCAGTACACTGTGTCCCAACACCATTCCTGATAAAAATTCCAGCCAATTGGCCCTGGGATTTCAACATGATTTGTATTGAATCATATCACAATTTATAACGGTTTCGGAGAAAAATATGAAATAGGAAACATAAACACCCCGTCTTCGGAAATGGTCTTGGTACACATCGTACATTAAATTCTATCTTTGACCAGGCTTTCAACCTTAAATGTTTAACAATATTATTATACAATTAAACAAAAAAATAACATAAAAATAAAAGTAAGAAAGGAAGGTAACAATTCCTCATAATCTGTTAGAATGACTAGACTTAAAAGGATAATAAAATAATAAAGTCTGTCTGTCATAAATGCGTCTGATAAAACATACACACACACATGAAACAAACTTACGAAAAGTTTTATATATTGTACTTAAGAATAAGCTTTTTTATTGCAAGCACAAATCACACCATCAATAATTATTTTCTAAAATAAAAAAAGCTTTAATGCCTTTGGTATGCTCCTAGTTCAACCTATAATCTTATATATATATTTATTAGACCTTTTTTCAAATTGCTTAATGAATACATTTACATAAATCTATCGAGATTAAATACGTTATTTTCATTCTTATTTAACAATACTGACATGCAAAAGTTAATATAACACAATGTTGTAATTTGGTAGAAGCGGACAATTGGAGTATTTAAACATAATATTTGTAAGGAGTCTGAAAACTGCTGAAAACTTATTGCCCTACATAATCTCACTTAAATAATAATATGTAATTTGGGCACTTTAAAAGTAGATTATTCTTAACGTTAAAGACTCACAGCCGTGAATCCATTAAGGAGACATTCAATGAGTTAATATTATGTTAGTAGAGCTTCATGACCTAGACCAGGGATTCCTAAACTATTTTGGGCAAAAGACCCCTTTTCCAAAATGAACTGATACCTCGGACCCCCATAGCACAAATTACTTCAAAAATCCTATCTCTAGTTTTTTCCTATTGATAAAAAATACTTACCAATTTATAACTTTGCGGTTGGTTAAGTGAGTAAACTTGTCATCATTTTCTCATCAAAATTTAAAAAAATAAATAGACACAAAATTCAGTAAAATATTAGCCATTCTTATAAACAAGTTGGTATACGTAACACATCTTATACAGTATCTTGAAAGTTTCAAATAAAAACTTGTGTTAATTAATAGGGGTCAATTTTTAGACCTCGTCGACTCCCAAAATCAGTTTTCGTTTATGTCACCCCTGGGAAACCAATTTTGACCCCAAGGGGTCGTTATCGACCACTTTAGGAATCCCTGTCCTAGACCCATAATATGAAAAAGATCAATTTTTTAGAAAAAAAGTCAGTCTTGCAAAATGAAACTGCTAAAGACATGAAATACAATAAATAAGTAAAAGATCACGGAATCTATTAAATTGAGGAAGATCCGAAAGAGTATCTCACAAACAGATCAAATTGGACACCAACTTCTTGGTATATAGTCTAGCTACAATAAATTATAAAAAACATTCTAAAATAATACTAGTTAGGAAATTATAAATTAAACTAGTACATAGAATTACAAAAACTGCCTACAATAAAGGTTATTTTAAACACTGAAAATTCGACCATGAGATCAATGTAACAAAGTAAAATATTATCGAGGTGCACATCTTATTGCTATTTTTTTTCTCTAAAAATTAGAAATCATTACTCTAAGAAATTGCCATTTTTCTCCTCATCCAAATTGAAAATATTTGGTAGAGCTTTGTTTTGTACTCCTGTATATGAAAATACGTTAGTTATTTTGTCAGAATTATTGTTTCTTAAATTGATTGCAACTATTCCATGCTGCACTTGTCCTAATACTTCCAAATTTGACTCAGTCAGATGATCATCGAAAGTTTCTCTGGAATTATGCAATTCAAAGTAATCATTTTCTGTTTGAGTGGCCACATTTGTAAGTTTTGAAGTCTTTCGATCTGCATTTGTTGGGGAAACAATGCGGCGATGGTGGATAACATTTTTTTTTTTCTTTTTATTCGCCTTGCCATTCTCCATTCGTAATAGGCCCATTTGTTTAATGGGACTATTTAAAAAATCGGCTGAAGATGATGACTGATGAAAATAATCATTTGGTTTTATCAGTCTTGATTTGCATTTACAATCTTTTAGACTTATAGCATTTTCACGCCTGTAAAATCAAACGAAAACATGAAAAAATACATTTTAATAATAATTCTTAATGGTTATTAAGGGCATTTAATGGCTAATAAACTTTAATTTTAACATAAGAGAATGTAACAGAAACTAATATGAAAATAGTAAACATTTCTGTTTATATAGCGTATATACGCTATATACCTATAGCGTATACCTGAATTCATAAAGGCATAGACTGATGGTTTTTTTTTTATTTTAGATCGGTTTTTGATGTTTTATTATTTATGTAAAAAGTGCATGAGTGAATTAAAATTGTTTTTGGTGGATTTGGCGGTACATAATTCGAGTTTTATTTACAAATGCTATGCCAATTTAATGTTAAATATAAAAAACAAACATTTTCATAGTTTTGTACTTATTATTTGCCAATAATAAGAAACTAAAAAACGGGTGGCGGCTCCGCATGCGATTTTTCGCAAGCAGTGAATGGCGGCATCATGCAGTACGCGTGTTTTACGTACGGAGCAGAATGTGCTACGCAATTTGTTATGAACATTATTGTTTACTATTTTCCTACATAAATAATAAAAATAATATAACTAATATAATTTTATAGAATATTCAAATTCATATCTTTATTGTTTAGAAAAGAAAAGATATAAAAAAATAAATATAATATTAATAAATGGAAATCACATAAATATTTATTAAGTTCAAATAAAATTAAATTTAGTTTAAGTTTATTTTATTTATTTTATAAGAAATCTACCAATGTGGGTTAGGTTATAACAATGCAGAATGCATTTTGACGGGTTTAAAATAATATAAGTTGTCAAGTGTAAATTAAATAGGTTTTAGTAGACTGAATAAAACTCACATATCAAGATCCTTTTGTTTTTGTTCCATCTCCAGAAGAATTGATGCCGCATCCATATACAGGTTACTGGAATTTTGTGATATATTTCCATCCATTTTTTTTACTTTTGCTACATCCTTTGGGCTCTGTCTAGCAACAATTCTATTGTCCACAACATCAACTTCTATAGCTTGCTTACAAGATGTTTTTTGAAATGTGGTCCACTTTTCCTCAATTTCCTCTCTCCATGATGATTGAATATCGCAAAACAAATCTTCGGCTATATTTAACATTTCTTCTGTAGCAATTTCCAAGTGAGCTAATATTATTTTGAAGGATGGTCTACTCCTTGCCACTTTCTTCCAGCATAGTGTGAGGAGTAATTTTAAACCTTCTGGACATTTATCAGGGATAGGTAGGGAAAATTTATTAACTCCAATGCCCCATATAATTGCATTATATTCGTACTGCTTGTATGGTATTTCACGAGTAAGGAGCTCCCACAATACTACTCCAAACGACCAAATATCAACCTTTTCTGAATAAGGCTCATGGCGAATGACTTCTGGTGCCATCCAAGCAGCTGTGCCAGTAACAGACATCACTTTGCTAACATCATTGTGTTCTTTACTCGTACCAAAGTCACTAATCTTCATTGTGAAATCTTCAGTCACAAGAATACTGTAAACATAATGAATGCATAAGTATTTTCTAATGCTCTCTAATATATATTATAATATGCAATGCGATTCGCTACTATAACTACAAAATGAAATATTTGAGAATCTACCTATAATTTCTCAGATCACGCTCATTATGAGTAATTCAGAGAAACACTTTTAATCAAGAGGATATATTTATTCTCAAAATCAAGGTTATTAAAGTAAAAGAGGAAGGAAAAAGCACAAAAAGTCATTTTTGGCCACTAGCACCTCCAACGATAGTTTCTAATAAAGTCATCAGAGCAGACAGATACTTATTAAAATACAGCAGCTTCTTCATTTGCTAAACCGGTGGCGGTTCTAGACTTGGAAAAGTGGAGGGGCAATCTGTACACCTTGTATACAGTGGCGTGGCCAGAATTTGTGTAGTAGGCAAATACTAATAATCATTTCAGACCAAGCCTTTCACTAATTGACATCTCACATAGTGTGATAGTCATGATTTTTATGCAATTTTATAAAAAAAGTTATCAATTGTAAGATTTTTTTTTCACCAATTTTACCACACCACACCACAATTTTGAAAATTATGTTGAGATTTAACCTTTATAAACTGACAACACTATTGTGATTCAGCGTTTATATGGCGATCAGCGGTCACTTTTCTGTGGACTGCCGTTACTGCTATACGATTCAAACTGACAGCTAGCGTGTTGAGTTCTTGATAGTTTTGTCCTCAATAATATCTGTCTCGAAAGAGTCCAATTGATTGACAAAATGGTCACTGGTTTCGTCAGGCGAAGCGGATAGCAACTACTGTACCTCCTCAGTTAGTCCATGAGGAGTCAAGGAGTCCTAGTAAGGCAGTTCCTTGAGCAACCACCTCCTTATCAGTAAGGCTAACAATCAAGGTACTTTCAGTTTTCATTTCCACACATTCAACAAAGGCCCTTGCTTGCGGTTAAAGACTGGTGCTCGGGTCACAGCTCCATTCATCTTTATTTCCTGTTCTCCCGAACATTAAGCTGCACAACATCCATATAGAGATGACACATCTTATTCATCTAATCACCTTATAACTTACTTACTCCGTCAGAGATAAGCTAGTGGTATATCAACACGTTATTTTTCAAATATACAGAAATAAAATACATTAATTATTATTTTAAGCCCTAGACCGAGATAGCATCATATGCAAATTAAAAATCATTTTATTAGGAAAGTAATTTTATTCTAGTTCGGTACACAGCCAATTGTATTAGCTTGTTTGTTTAAACATAATAAAAAAATATCTTTGTCTCCACTTTTTTATTATCTGCCCAGTTGTCACTTTCGCTAGACCTGTTAGTTACACTCGCGCCCAAAGTGAAACCGAAATACCTCTTTTCCTGTGTTCATTTTTTTTATGTGTAAAAGTATCATGTAAGTGTAAAGTATGAAGCCATCTAGTGGAATTTGTCACGAGTAGCTTATACTAAAATTATCGACGTTGAGATGTAGAGATGAGTGAATACCAAAGTTTGCTTTATAACTGTTCTTTTGAAAAAACGTTTTATCTATAATATATTAATAAATGAAGGGAAAACTTCGGATGCCTTTTTAAGCATGTTAAGCACGGAGGAGTGTGAGATTTGGCATGGTTAAAGTTTATAAGGAGAAGAATTGCGGAAAGCTAAAATTTAGAATGTGATATAAATACATTAAATTCAATAAGATAAAACATTCATACCAACTGACAGAATGACTGAATGAGTTTCGAGCTGTGAATTTTGTGTGATTTCAAATGTTCATTTTTCAATAATCCGTAAATGTCAATAAAGTATTAGTCAAGGCCAAAAACCATAATTAATAGGTTAAAAAAAGGTGAGTACATTTTATTATATATATATAAATTAAACCCTGTCTAATCTTAGTTTCAGTAATTTAATTTTGCATGTTATATTTTTAATTACAGTAATTTATTTTTTTTTAACATTGAGATCCTACCTTCCATTCCCTCTTCACCTATCTTCCATTATGCTTTCACATAGAACTGACGTAAGACACAAACAAGAAGGAGGAATACGATGGTTGTCCGATAAGTACCTAGCCTTCTAATGAAAAATGAAAATTTTGGAAAAGTGGCAATTTATTTCTCAACATAGTCTCCTTTTAGCTCGATACACTTGATCCAACTTCTTTAACCCGTCTGAAAAAATATTTTTCCTTGAGATCTGCAAAGTAGGCCTCCGTGGCGGCGATGACCTCCTCATTCGACTCAAATTTCGAGTGACTTTTTCAAGTGTGGAAACAAAAAGAAGTCGCATGGGGCCAAATCTGCAGAATAGAGTGGATGGGGCAGCAGTTTGTAGCCCAATTCGACCAATTTGGCCGTGGCGATGACGGAGGTGTGAGCCAATGCGTTGTCATGGGGAAAGAGCACTTTTTTCTTCGCCAAATGGGGCCATTTTTTCTGCAATTCGATGTCGAAACGGTCCAATAATTCGGTATAGTAGAGCCCTGTGACCGTTTGCCCTTCTCCGGGTAGTCAATGTAGATCACACCTTGTGAATCCCAGAAAACGGTGGCCATCACCTTTCCGGCTGATAGCACAGTCTACACCTTCTTCGGAGCACGTTAGCCGGGTAAAGTCCACTGTTTCGACTGTTCCTTAGTCTCTAGTGTGTACCAGTGGATCCATGCTTCGTCGACGTCACGAAACGACGCAGAAACTCCTTCGGATTGCGCTTAAACAGCGTCAAACACTGCTCTGAAGTGGTCTCACGGTTGCACTTGTTGTCCGGAGCGAGCAAACGCGGCACCCATCGTGCCGACAGTTTTCTCATGCCCAAAATTTCATGCAGGATATGACCCGCGCGGTCTTTTGAGATGTCTACTGTCTTTGCCATCTCACACACCTTCAATCGATGGTCTGCCAACACGAGATTATGTTATGTTATCCTCCGTCGTAACCGTTTTCGGGGCTCCTGGGCGTGGTTCATCAAAAACCGACATGCGACCACGTTGAAACTCGTTAACCATTTTTTGGCGGTCGACGGGAAGAGTCACCGTACACAGCATTCAAGCGCTCTTTGATTTCGCTAAGCGATTTCCCTACCAGAAACAAGAATCGAATCACCGACCAATATTGCTCTTTTTCCATTTTTCTAAAATCCGCTGACACTTCCGCTTGTCAAAAATGTCAAAATAAAACTACGCGTCCGATTCGGCTAAAATTTTGACAATAGCCGTCTAGAGAATGTACTATATGATAGTAAATTTCTCTTGCGATAGTGGCGCCATCGGGCGGTGAGGCCATTGGGGTGAAAGTCGAAATGATAATAGGACAAATGCAAATTTAAATAGTACTACAAAATGATGTAATTATTTTGGGTACACTTAAATGTGTACTAAATGTCATTCCAAGAAATTTCAATACAATGCAGGTTTTGCAATGCGAAACATTTTGGATCTGAAGTCACTTTAGATGAAAAGCTGCATTCACTGTTACTAATATTTTTCACCAACTATTGCCAACATTACATTTTAAATTTCAAATGCATTGCAGGGAATTAAGGCAAACAACACAAGCTAATGGCGTATATGCTCACAGAACAAATAATAGAACAAAATAAAAAAATGTATATAAAGGTATAAGAACCTAAATAATGCTAAAACTTAAAAGTTTAATGAATTACGATCGAATTTCGACCACAGGGCGACCTCTAGATGTAATAATTAAGTAAAAACAAAATTAGGATAAAGTTATTCATTTCGTTTTGTTTTTAACGATATAATTAAAATTAATATTTTGTTTTATACGAGGCCTGCTATTTATGAATCTGGAACTGGCCAATTACAGAACAACATTTAAAAAGTAATTAATACATTGAAAAATGGAATTCTTTGGCTGTATAACACATTTTGTTTCTGTAACTCAATTGTTTTCCATTGCGGTGTCATTTTGAAAATTGCTTGTCTTCATCGCCATGGATTTAACTCGTGAAAAATTTCGTGCAATGATTTATTACAATTTTCGGTGTGGGCTAACTCAAAAACAGTGCATAGATCAACTCACTTTGATTTTAAGGGATGAAGCACAGTCGAAAATCACTGTCGATCACTGGTTCAGTGAGTTTAATCGTGGGCGGTCTATGCTCACGGACGAATTTAAAGAAGGTCACCATAAATCGGTTGTTGTACCACAAAATATCGATGATATGCGGAAACTCATGGTAGTGAGATAAAGGGCGTCCCTGGGCATAAGTATGACGAACATACATAACACGAACATTTAGCTGTAAAAAAAAAGTGCGTTGGATTTCGCACAACCTGGGAATTGATCAAAAATAGGCTTCGATTGGTAGGCAAAAATAGGTGTCGATTGGTGTAAAAAAATACAATTGTGGTGCGTCAAAAGTTGTTTATAATATCTACACAGGTGATGAATCTTGGATCTATGCATATGATCTCGAAATTAAACAAGTAAACGGTGTAGGTGTTCAAAGATAAGCCGATCCCAACAAAAGTTAATCATGTAATAAGCACTTTGACGCGAATGGTCGCCTGTTTTTCTGGTATTCATGGACATGTGGCTACAGTGCCACTATATTATCGTAAAACGGTTAATTTGGAATGGTACACGACCATTTGTTTGCCAGAAGTCTTTGAAGAAATAAAAAACGACAACAAAGAATGATTCTGCATCATGACAATGCTAGCTGTCAGTCAGCCTATACGACTCAGTTTTTGGAAGGTCAAAAGATAGAATTGACGGGTCATCCTCCGTACAGCCCTGATTTGGCACCCAACGATTTCTATTTATTTTGAACCGTGAAGAAAAAATTACTTGGTCAACATTTGTCGTTGATGCGTTCAAAATGCACGTTTTTAGAAAAGAAAAAGTGCTATTAAATTTGGTTTCAACGTATGCAAAAGTGCATCCGATCATCATGGTGAATATTTTGAAAAGCAATAAAACCATATTAAATGATATACGTTTATTTCTTTTTGTTATTCGGGATAAATAGCAGCCCTTGTACCATAATTTTAGGAGGGTATATTGAAAAAACTAGTTTTAAAAGTACTATAATAGGGGACTGTTCTTTTATTTAAAATAACTGTTTATTTACAGAACTAACATATGTAACCTGTTATTTTTCATCACTTTAAACTGTTCAGTTTGTTTTGTCATACAACCGATTTAGTTCTCTCAAAAGCATTTTTGTGTAAAGCTTAGCTTCGCCCAAGGAGTTAAATTTAGGTATTAAATATGATGGCAAATCTTCCGTCATAGAGTTTATAAACCAAGAGTTTAAATAAATCAGCCAGGAAGATACCTCAAGATCGTCTTTTTAAGGCAGCCATTAATCTTTTCACAAATAACGCACTTGTTTGGTATAAAGGCGTTAGAAGTCAGCTTATATGCTAGGATGATTTACTTACACCCATTTTTACCATCTCCGGTTATGTGGTGGTCAAATGAACAAAAGTTAACTATCGGTTGACCATCGGTTGAGTCTAAGTGCCAGTTGAGTAATGGTTGATAAAGAAATACATTTCAATATAGGTTTTGAGGTGGTGATCAGATATAACCTTCGGTTGAAGTTGGCCAGTCCAGGAAAATGATTCCCGACGACGTCATAGGGCCAAAATTATTATCCATCCATCATCCATCCAGCCATCAGAAAATAAACGATTTAGGAATGGCATTTTATAAAATAAAATATTGCGCGCGCAACCGCCGGTCACATGCGCTGACCGACTGAAAATGAGGCTGTCACATTTTTTGACGTTTGACCGAAAGATAACCGGAGGTTGTCTCAACCGTCACTTAACCTTAATTTGTGAAAACGAAAACAACTGTCTGTCAGTTATGACTGACAGTTAACTTTCGGTTATTGAAACCGGTACTCAACCAGTGATGGTAATAACAGCCATTAGTCATCTAAAGAAAGATTATCTACCTGCACACTACGATTTCAAATTGCAAGAACAAATGTGTTTAACCAAGCAGGAGAAGGGCAAACCACTCCTCATTTACGTATACTTGATGGAAAGCTATTCAATCGACTAATACGCCCTCCACCAGGACAAGAAAAGAAAGTCTGGAGCAGAAAATTATAACTAAATGCAACCAGTCACACACCCTCATAGATTTCCACCTCTGTTGAGCCTGTACAAGAATCGTCACATAGTTCAAAAAACGTGTATAGGCCAACAGTGACAATATAGTCATCAACACTGCATCAGCACACTTTTCAGACAACAAAGTTGTGGTTTTTTCATAGAAGTATCAAGTTCAGACTTACAGGTCCTACCTACGGGTTCAAACCTACTATCTTCAACCATACATTTCTCTAATTCTTGACAACCTACGAGAGCTTACATTTTTATCATCTATTGATGTAGTTTCTAGTTTTTGGCAGGTACTATTTACACCTTCATCAAAAGGAGAAGACTGTATCAATTTTGCATCATGCCCTTTAGATTGTGCAACGCAGCACAATGTCAACAACTTCTAGTAGATACACTATTTGATCCATGTTTGGATCGCAATAGCAAAGCCCATGTCTAGCGTTGGCAACGTGCGAGACCCTTTTCATATATTTATTATATGATCTTCTATTTGAAGATGTAGATTATACATTCATGTTCAGACATATTGAAACATTGAATATTGAAGACTTTTGAATCACCTGTATAGTAAAGTGGTAAAAAGTATTTCTTAGATACCATATTTGAGGAATTATTATTTTTATGACAAATGTTAATTGTCTTTATTTTTTTATGTTTCCAGTTATATTGTAAAAGAAAAAAATGAAATTTAGATGTGTACTTACTTGGGGCTTTTCAAATCCCTGTGAATTATCTTATGAGAATGCAAGTATGCCATACCAAGTGCAATTTCTTTAGCCCACGTGATTATTCGGCTTGGGCTAAGATTTGGCCCTAAGTGTAAATAGTCATACAAGGCACCATTCGGACAATATTCCATTATTATCCCAAATGTGTCGTTAGTGCAAACTCCTTTAAACTTAACAATGTTATTTTGATCCAATTTCCTGAGGTGCTTTATGTCTGTTTCGTTCAGCATTTTCACTTTCTTAATGGCTACAATTTCACCATTCAGTTTGCCTTTATACACTGTACCTTGCGCACCAGATCCAATCCATTTTAAATCCGTTATTGACTTATATGGAACCTCCCACTCATCTCCTAAAAATATATTAATATTATTTATTATAACAATTATATAGTTATTATAACAGCTATTATACAGGCTCTCTTATCAGACAACGCCAACCCGTCAAGGTGTGATAGGCCAGCTCCTATCTGAGCAGAATAACTAAACCCTAGTAAAAATAAATTTTTAAATATTAGTGCTCTTTTTAAATTAATTAAAAATAAGTCAGTATTTTGAATGCCACAGCTACAAACGTAAGTACATACAGTAAGAGGGTACAAGAATATTATACAATCAGAAATATTCAATTGGTTGGTAATTGGTTAATTGGTTTGGTTTATTATAATTACAAAAGCACATTATTATTGTTCACTTTCACGAGTTACTTTATTAATATTAATATTTTCACAATTTCCATTTAAAATAATATTGTTGGGAATCTTGAGATAGATCTGTAGATACATTTTTCTTTAAGTTCAGTACTACATAATGCGGATTCGTTAAATCTTATTACATAAAAATATAGAATTTCTTCAAAATCTTCTTTAAGAGTTTTTTAAATGAAAATGATCATCAATCATTAAAATTTCATCTAAATGGTTGGACGTGAAATCATCTGATTCTCCTCTCAAAATATCTATTAACCCGTCTGATACATTAGCTGTGTTGGTGAAACTGTCGGTCCATTGTTAAAAATATTTTCAAAAAAATGGCCTAATTACGGGCACTTACTAAAATGCTATTAGAAAAACTATGTATGTCATCGTGATAAACTGCCCTATTTTGAATAGTTTATGAAATCCTCTAGAATATGGTTTTATTAGCAACTTATACAAAATGAAAAAAAAATAAAATAAAATGTCAAAGTTAACATTTTTTTTGCGAAATTTTATTTTTGATCCTTAATAAAAGAAAATTTAAAACAATGACACCCATTTTTTATTTTTTACTAATATTCCTTTATATCATATAAACCTATTAATAAGTAATATACATTTTTTACCAAAAACGGAAAAAAAAAATACCCATAGATACCAAAGGATCGTCACTGGTGCCGTAATATTTTTTTTTTTTTTTATATATTGTCGCTTTATAAGTTATTCTTCTACTTATTATATTTTTTTTTGACGAAATTAATCATAGTTTTCAAAATAAAACAAATAAACAAGGCAGGGTAACAAAATATAGCTATATATATTTTTAAAATGTAATTTTTTGATGAAGTGTTTGAAAATGGAATATCTTTTCCATTTATTTCGATAATGAATGACATTTACAAATTAAATAAGTCAGAAAGATATTATAAGATATATTTAAAAAATTATATAGAATGTTGATTGCCCATTGTTTGTTTGTCAATAGTTGCCCAAAACAACCTCGTCAACAACCTGACAAGCGTTATGAAATGCCAAATTTACGATATCGCTATCTTGGAGTATTCGCAATAAAATTTCATACGGAATACTTTATAAAATTGCTTATGAAATACTTTATCGAAATTTCATACAAATGAATAATACGATAACAATTACCCGAGCAGCCGCCGCCGTGATTGTGTAAAATTGTGTGGGATTGTGTAAAAAATAAAAACATTCATTTTTGCAATCCTTCGACACTTTGATGCACGAATATAACACGTTAGAATACTATTTTTAAATAATATTTACACGAAATAATGGGTTATAATTACATAAAAACACTTAAAACCATCGTAAACACGAGAGCAAACGCACGTCAATAACCGAAAAACATTCCGTAATAGCGTCAACTGACTTTGCTAACTTCGTAAAACAAACTTCACTATGCAAGTCGACTGTGTTTCTTATTAAATTGCTTGTCCTATCTCATAAAGAAACGAAGTTCGACCGTCTTGAGGACACCGCCCATGGGCAGTGTATGCAACTGACGGGTTAAATATTTGTGTAAGGGATGCAATAAACACAATGTCATTCAGTCATTCTCAGACATTTCGGGCTAAATTCACTTATTTTACACCAAAGTCTATATAATACTCGTATGTGACAGTTTTTGTCGTGGTTTTTCTACTGTAATAGCAATGTTTTCCTGAAACAAAATAATGTCTCAGGTCATTGTGTTGCCTCAGGACAAAACATGCATACTCGTATGTAATAGAACCTTATATTTACCTATTTAAAACCATTAAATATGAACACATTAAACATTTCTTTTTCTTTTTGCCAGTTCAGGATAAGTATATACTTTTTTTTTTAGCACACACTTCTCTCATTAATAGAGCTAGTTCTATATTTTTTCTACAGAAGCCTATAAAAAGTGTTGAAAAAAATCAATATCGCCATGCCCTATCATAAGGCTATGGCTATCAACAATAATGAAACAAAACTTTCCACAGACCGAGCTTAAAAAGAGCGTAGCTGGTTTATAACTCGGATATTTAAGCTAGGCACCGTTTTCATTCAACGGTCGATGGGCAATTGAGCACAAAGATCTCTACAAAGTACTATGCGATTGTTTCAAAGCGTTGAACAGAGCGTTTTGTAGCCTATTAACGGGTAAGGCGTTATATTGCATTTAAATGAGCTAAAAATAGTAGTCTACTTTGATCGCAATATTTAAAAAATATAAACCTAAATACCTTACCTTTGGGCGCCCTTAGTACCGATGCCTTATCTATAAAAGAAATCAATGGGGCCATACAAGAAAACATTCTGCCGGTCCAGCTAGGTTCTTCGTCGCAGCAATTCGGCAAATGCAAGGCGCCTGCATTTCCCGCGTCTTTTCCATCTCTATCATTTATCGCACAAGCTTCGTAATTGTCCTTATTTTGCATCTTTATAAATAAACGTTTGACAGATGAGTGCAAGAAGCAATCAATTTAAATATTTAAAAAAACAACAAAACAACGCTACCCCAGCCTTTCTTGTTCTTGTTCTTCTTCTTCTTCTTTCAATTTAATGGCCTTCATAACAAATGATAATAGCCAGTATCAAGTAATATTTATAAAATATAAAAAATAATGACAGTTTATTAATTTAGACATTAAACAAAATCAATTATTTAAGAAGTAAACAAGAAATTGACTAAAAAGGCATCAAACTGAAGCCGGTCCGAGACAGGTGCACAAATATTTGCAAAGATGTACAAATGCTATATATGAGAAGCCATTTGTAACTATTTGCACACATATTTCGTGTTTTCTTTGTTATTTCGTTATAATGCTATCAGTTTTTTAGTGTACATCAAAAGGCGCTAACACAAACCTCAAAAGTTTGTGATGCTCACAGACCAGTGTTGCCAACGATATGGCAATTGCCGTAATACACGGCGATTCAATTGATTATAATTAGATAATACGGTATAAGGCAGCATCCTACACAAGTTTAAGTTGGCGTTCCAATGACGGTGCTGTCGTCGTTGTCGCGTACGAAACAACGAAGCACTAAGAACTACCAAAATTTAGCGAATTTCGGTCTCGACGTTTTATGCCTACCTCATTCTAATTAATGTCGGCTGTGTTATTAATTAATGTTTCAGTGAAGTTAACAATATGAAAACGAGGTAAAACAACATATTAATAACTTCAACCGTCAATGGTAGAAGGTTTAGAAAAATAGGCTATTGAAAACCAAGGTGACTGCACGATGTTTCGAGTATCCCACGACATGTGTGATAAGATAAAAAGAAAGAGTAATATTTTATGAATAAGCAAGAGTCTGACCTAATAAACAGAGTAAGAAATCTTTATCGTGAAGAAAATAATAGCGAATAATTAGTGTTTAATAAGTGATTTGATTAATAATATGAATTTATTGTTTTTCTAAGCAAATAGTACGATATACGGCAATTCTGAGTTTTTTAAATAATCAATGCGGCAATTTCACTACTTTAGATACGGCAATTAAGATTCTGAGGGTGGCATGAATACCGACTCATTAATCGGTAAAGTGTCAGTTAAGTTTGCGCTGCTGTCGGGGTCGGGTGGAATGTCTTATGGTTAGGTACGGGCAATGGAATAGACCAGTGCTCCGCAACCGGTGTGCCGTGGCACACTGGTGTGCCGTGAGCAAGATACAGGTGTGCCGCGGTAAAATTCAAAGTATTTTGATATTTTAGTTTAAAATAAAAATTATTATTATTTAATTTTTCAATGTTTGGTGCCAATTGTTGAAAACTGCGCAGTGTGCTTTGTACACACCATGAGTGCACCAACTTAGTCATAAACAAAGAAAAAATAACCCTTTATATTTGGCGAAATAGCTTTTGGTGTGCCGCGGAATTTTAGGAAGAATATTGGTGTGTCGTAGGTGAGAAAAGGTTGCAGAGCACTGGAATAGACGAATGAGTATGTCATTGAGTTTATTAAACATTTACAAGGGGAACCTGTTATTTGAAATTCTAAAAGTAAACACCACAAGAACCGAAATTTAGCGAATGATGCCTGGATTCGTATCAACAGTGCCGTTCACAATCATGCCTACATGTAGCTTCAAATCATGTTTACTGTATTTTATACACCATATAAGCTGTAGTATAGCTGTCACCAGTTGCTAAGAATCATATAATCGAACCTTAGCAGGAATAGCGACTCTCCAATTCGTATCCTTCTTTAAAATAAGGAGATTATTTTTTTTGTAATAATATTAGACTAGAAGACATGCGGTAAAATTTAAGAAGTGCCCTTCACTCTCAGAATTCCCTCAAAATTCGTTATTATTTAAGTACAAGGAATATATAACGTTCCATTAGTTATTTATATAATATTTATCAAGTTCTGTTGCGATACATTGTATTCACCCAAACCCGCCCTTTTCTTAGAGCTTTATATTTCAGGTGAAAAAAACGTTATTTTGCGTCAACCGAGTCATCCATAGTGTACGAAGTCTATAGAAAAATTGATCCATAAACGATTTTTTAGTGTGTTGGAAACTGCTCTTTGCCAAATGAGTTCAGTCTGGAATTCAAAAAATACCTATGTCATAAAACGTTTGTAAAAACATTTGCCCACGTGTCCGGGCCGACTTTTTAAAGCTCCGTAATTTCTTCTTCTTCTATCATGGCAATAAGCCTTTAAAATTAGGCTGTGTCTAGTTAAAACTTTTTTCAATTACAAAAATAATAAAAAAAAAACTGAGCGTAACGGGTGGGAATATAAAATAATAATAATAAAAAAAATATATTTACAAAAGCAAGAAACAAGACCAAGCGGTAAGGAAAAAAGAAAGATAAAATGTTCGTCCACCTTTCATATAATTTATTCCGTAAAAATATTTATATCTGAAACCGGTAATAAAACATTCCAACTGAATTCCAAACTGCGAGCTGACCGACATGTCATTTCGACTTAAGGGGGCGGCATCAAGTACTATCAGACCAAAAAAGGCATACAGTCCGTATAACCTGGAGCCATAACAGTAAAATTACTTCGTCTGATCATCGTTGCCGAGGCAGCACAGTAAGCATAAGTCAGTAATCAGGACAGAACCGTAGATATTCAATCGGTCTATCTTTTTAAGTCAGTAGGCCATCAACGACTTTTGAGACTGGCTTGCGACTGTCCGCATGTGAACGCAATAAAGACATGACACTCAAGTTGTATCTGCGCTCGAGGGTAGTGTGTGCACTACCTCAAGGCAGCCTTCCAGCGAGGGGCGGATTAGGCCCCCTTTGTCTGGGACATGACAGGACGGCCATCTTTCGTTTATTGATAAATGACCAGATGGTGACATGCTTCACACTTGAGTCGTTTATTCAATAGCAGTGATCACAGTGAAATGACAGCAGGATGTTCTGCAAGAGAGCAATGGCCATAAAATCGCATCGGAGCGATTTTATCATATGACTGGCACGTAGCAATCGCAGACTGTGACAGAGCATCTGGGAATCCTACAACTGCTCCGGACGCGCGACTGCTTCGGGCGCCGTGACTGCGATATAATTACATTTCACTCAGCTCAGCGACAGTCGCGTTAAGCGCAGTAGCAGCCAAGCAATCATTGCCATAGTGCAATCGCACACTGACAGGTCACTTGAAAATTCTGAGAACATACCGATCTGACTGCTTCTACTCTACGCAAGCTTAGAATTATGCTCTTATGTTCAGAATTACAAAATTACTTTAACCATGAAATTGATAACCTTGCTGCGCCGCATATTCCTTTGCTTCTGCTACCAATTTTGGTTCTGACTGTCTGGTAATACAAGTGTCAGACACAATTGTAAAAAAAAACATTTAATTCTAAATAATATATATATATTTATATGCTGCCATATGTTTTTAGAAGTTCAATAAAAACAAATTTAAATTGAATACCAAGTGTGGAAAAGTTTTATTCAAGCACCCAAACATTATTATTAAGTTAGTCAATAAATTCAGAATTTATATTTAAAATAGATTTTTTTGCAAATTCTCTGGCTTAAGTCGCGATCGACGTTCCTATATAGTCAAATTACATTCAAGTCAACCATCACAAGTAGACCTCTGTTTCGATAGTTTTTGTAAGTCAAACATCCAAAACTGTGATAAATCACAACATAACGTTGCTGTAACAGAGTCGGAGCAGTCGCAGAGTAGCAATGCTCCGCCTAAATCGCAATCTTTGCCATAGCTACTGCACGATCATGAATGGCCAGTCAATTCATGAGCGATGGCTTGCATACAGGACAATGAATGTCAGGTTTTATTATTAGGCACAAATCTGAAAGCAATTTTTTAATAATAAGTTAAACGATTATCACGTCTACGCGTTATAGCGAAAGAAAATCGTACTGTCCTTGCTCACTGCTTCGTGTGATACAGGTTTAAGGCATAAGGGATAAAGCCGCATCCTTTAAAGTAGCCACATTTTATTGTGTAAAAGTAGTTTTTTATGGTTAATAAATATTGCGTAATGCATTAAAAATATGTTTTAAAAGTAGTGTCTGTTATTTTTTCCGAGTAATACGATATTTTTGCATGCGGTATTATAATTCTATTTTGACACCTGGCTACACTGATATATTGCAATATGCTGAATACATGGACGGATCCCAGCCGCTGAGTCTTATTTTGTCTCATACGTACTTTGAATGAAAAGTTAAAGATCTCTGAATACTCCGTTTCAACAAAGTTATTCCTAAGAGGTATGTTTAATTCGTAATTATATTTTTAGAAAATTCTTTCTATATCGATTACACCAGTGCCGTTAAGAATAAGGCCTCCATTTTTCTTGCGATCTTGAAGTGTAAACAATAATTTGATGCTATTATGTTTTCCGTGAATTATGGATTCGGATTAAATTATTTGTATTTGCCAACCAGAATAATGTTTTTTTTACTACATATTTTTTAAATACGTTTTTACTTGTGCAACAACAAATAAAAGATGTCTCGTTTAATTTTTTGTGTTGCCGGTTAGCACCAACGCATCTAAAATATCGAGTACTCGAATCTATTTTTAATTAATTAACAGACTTCAAAATAAGAATAACTAAAAACCAACTTCAAAATGTACAATCAAAAAACTAAGAAATAAACAATGTTTTTTTTTATATTTGTAAACAAAAAAACTGTTCCACCTAAACCTTGAAGTAGGCACAGAAACACCCATAATACAACTTCACCATAAATCACGTTTTTTCGCCGACTTCAGTCTTTTGGTGGATTTTAAATATTTTACTTACTTTTTACCGTTAACTTCATAAAACTTTGATGGAATCAACTCCGAGCATTTCAGTACAATTTGCAAAAATAATCGAAATCACAATATGAAAACATTTTAAACGAAAAACTTACACTTCACGTATCTAACTGAATAACATTTTTTTTGAAGCTGGTCAAAAAGGACATTCTCGATTCGACGTATGTTTTTTTTAAATGTGTTTACTTATTACTTTAGATTGGTTTGAAGGATTTTAATGTTTTGTTTTATCAGGGATCGTCACACTTTAGGTTCATGTTACGGGTGCTGCAAAAAACAAATAATTAGTTTTCCATTTCATGACAAATTTCAATTATTATTTTTGCAAATTATACTGAAATGCTTCATGAAAATTTTATTAAGTTTCTTTTAATGAAAGGTAGCTAAACATATTAAAATAAAAATAAAATCAATTTCAAAATTAATGTACACAAAAACAAATAAGAAAGATACAAAATACAGATAAGAAATAATACAATAAACTTTTTATATTTTGTAAATATGTATCCACCAAAACGTTTAAAGTCGGAGAAGAAACATGCTGTATAGTGAGGTTGCATATGGTATGTTTCTGCGCCAGCGCTATTATGAAAAAGTACCTCGATAAATATAAAAAAATGAGCATATTTTAGTGTAAGCAGTTGTCTCTAAAATAATAAAAACAAGGGTGTCTATAATATCCTTAAATAGTTAGAACGATTTTAAAATATATATTTAAAAAATTACATAAAATATTGATTTTATATTTGTCAATAAGTAGTTGCCCAAAACACACGTCAACAAACTGACAAGCGTTCCGAAATGCCAAATTTACGATATCAGCATTTTGGAGTATTTTAGAACACCAGCTAATACCGTTTTGCAATTTCAGGAGCAGGAGCTGTAATAATTTATTTTCAAATTAATTTTATAAGGCTCTAGTAGATTTTATTATTGTTTAATATTCATTCTATACAACATATCCCATCCTCAATTGCAGTAATTTCACCTGTATTGTTTTTTATTAATCAAAAAAAGTAATGTAAACGTCGCTTTTCAAGATATAGATGCTTTATTTTTTTTAAAAAAATCTATTTTTATGATATTTAGCTTCTATACATACATTCATGTATGAGAAGCTACTATCTCCGTCCTTTGGACTTCTGTCTGTCCGTCCGTCAGTTGCATATTTCAACTCAAAAAATACTAATGCGAAAGGGTTGTTTTTTTCTGTAGATTGATACCCAAGAAAAACAATCATAGCTGTTTAAGATCATATCGAAATCTGGTCAAATAATATAGATATTTAATATTAAAGCCAACAATTTCTCAGTATGAAACTGATATATGACAGCGCTAATCATTGGGGAGCGATCATATTCGAATGTCAAACATATGACAGCGCAGCTATTGGAACGTTTTATTTATTAGTGGCCAGATAGAATTAATATATTATACTCATCTATGAGTGCAAATAGAAATATGTAAAATAATGTTCAGTGCCACGTTATAATTATCAGATGTGCACCTTTCGAAGAGACACCTGTATATTACTAAGATTAATAAACATTTTCAATTTGCAATTTATTAAAAAAAAAACCGGTATTTTTGGTTGCTTGTTAATTATTGTTTTTCTCTTTGGTTACAGTCCAATCATGTCTATTCAGCAGTTTTGTCTGAGGTGGAACAACCACCAACCGAATTTTATTTCAGTGTTTACCAATATGTTAAATAATGAGTTTTTGGTGGATGTAACCCTAGCAGCTGAAGGAAAAGAATTACATGCTCACAAGATAATTTTATCAGCTTGCAGCGTATATTTTCAGGTATCTGATTATTTTGTATCAATAAGTTTCTATATATTTATAATTTTATTGTGTAAGGTATATTTCCACTGATAAGTGACAACAGACTGTGTGGTCTTGGAAGATCGCTTTTGAATCACATTATGTATTTTTTTTTGTTGATAATCTAAAGTTTAATTTTTCTTTTGTTTGTTAAATGTGTAGCTGTCGTAATCACTAACCCCAGGTCGGGCCTAAAATGGAAGGTTAAAAAGACATTAAAGATTTATGGTTCTTACATTATGTATGAAATGATTTGAATCAAATATCTAGTGGAACAGCTGAAAGGATTTAGGAGGTTTTTCAAGGAAGATGTTTGTATATATTAGGTAGTGTTGGGATTGAAACTGCATTTTTAGAGTTCTCAACGTTAATGTAAAAAACCTGGAACGTTTATAGTAAGATTTCATTGTCTGTCCATTTGTAAGAGTTATGTAACTTCTAAATGGTTTTTCGCAAGACTCGATCCCTTTGGACCCGATATTCAAAAGTTGCATTATGAAATAAAATATTTAATAATAAAAAATATAATATTAACTGTGGCTCTGAGGTATATAATCTATGGTTGCAATTGACACTTTTAAAAAACTGTTATTTTTGAAAGTAGGTATATTTGAAACAACAATTTAATTTTAAGAGGTTTAAACATTGGCATGGAGTTTTTGGCATGTGAACTCGTTCACATTTTGTTTTTTCCTTATATTTATTTGGTTTGAAAAGTTGATTTTTAGGATGGATGTTGAATATTTTCAGTTACTTGGAGTAATTGAACTATTGGGGCGTAATTTAGTCATCATTTTAAAGCAAATTCAATGGTTACACTTGCTTATGTACTTTCTTGGTTTAATACGGCAAGATCAGGATGCTACAAAGGCATACTCTTGTCGATTCTCGATAGCGTTTTCTACTTATTAAAAATATATTACACTCCACTCTAAGTTTGAGCACTACAACAATCGTTTGTCCAATTTTACTAAAATGGTCTTGTTAAATTTAATATAAAATCATTCAAGCTCTGAGATAAAAGTGTCTAATATATCTGTGTCGACTTTTCTAGGCAGTAACTTTCTTTTTCTAAACACAGTTCGTATTCCGGTGCATTATTCTTAACCACTTTACCACCATTTGGATAACAATATATTTTTATTACTTATTGTGGTTTTACAAATTTTGTTTTTATGTTATATATTTATTATAAATGTTGCCATATTATTATGTTTTGAATAAGTAATAATATTTCTTTAGTAGTAAGAGCTATATGTATTTGCTTGCGTTGTGATTATGCTGCGAGTAGCTGCATTGCGAAAGTGCGATATAAGTTATCTGTTTGGGCTATATTTCATGATATATATATATAAGAGTAGGTACATGCAGCGAAATAAAATTAAAAATCACTATATACTTTACTACAGCAATTAATTATTAATCGAATAGCAAAAATGGCTAATACAAAATTATGGCTAAAAAACTCAATTGTGATGATTTGTTAGGTAGCGATGCTGTAGAGCATAAAGCAAATATTATGTAGTTCTTGATGCATAATTTTAATAAGCTGGAATAAAAAATCACGTAGATTATTATACATAAATTAAAAAAAAACATTAGCCAGTAACCAAAAATGGGGCTGTCTGGTTTACAAACAGAACTCACAGTTTTTAACTACTATCTTTGACATATTTTTAAGAAAATATCAGAAAAAAACTTCTATTTACTACCATTCCAAGTAACAATTTAGGTTCTAAACAAGTCTTAGAACCTTTTATAAAAAAAATATATCTAGTGCAATTTAACCCAAACAACCATGAATTTCTATGCACATAGAATTATGATTCGAACCGACCAAGATAACCTTATTTTAAAATGTCGTAATTTATACCATCGGTATATTGTAGACATGTATGAAAAAAAAATTTTTTTTAGATGCCCAATGTTCTTATTTGTTATTTATTGCTTAATTAACATTAATAACGACTGTTATTATGAAATCAATTAGAAAAATATATTTGTTTATTTTACCAAGTGCCTGATACAGTTTATTCAATTAAGTAAACGATTGTAATACTTGAACCAAATAAAAAAAAAGACAATTTTTCTATTCACCTGAAGTCCTATCTTTTAGCTAAAAGGGCAAAAAAAAATGTTTTCCTAATTGACTGCTTTTAGCTAAATAATGATTTATTCTAAATGCCTGCGACATATATACAACACACAATTTAAAAAAAACCGCCAACTTTTTAAATGGCGATTTTGGCACCGCTCACCACTGGTATAAACTATTCTAAGCAATACAAATTTCTTGATTTATAACTTCTTAAATTGAACAGTCTATTAGAATATCAGCTAATAATGATATTCCTGAAGGCTCTCTGGCCTGCTAGAAATATCAACTGAAGCCAGTTTTTTTTACATAAATTTATTGCTTTTCTTAAGTAAATTTATTGCATTATGGATAAAACTAAATAATTATAATAAGTAATAATAACTTTATTTAGATAATAAGTTATAGTAATATTATGTAGTAAACATAAAATGTAGTTTCATAGTTATAATTTATGTCAAGTATCAAAAATGTTAATTTTTTAAAATGCGAATAATATCATTTATTTTTAAAATTTATTGTAGTAATTTATTGTATATTTAATGAATTAATGTCTAAAAATATTACCCTAAACTAGTTAGGTAAATTATAAAAAAAACATCTCAGAATTAACTTTTTGTCAATTTGAACCTTTCGCATTACGGCTACGATATACTTATTATGGTGTATAAATAAATACATGGTGTTTCTGGTATATTTCCAAAACTTATTATTCTATCGTGACCGTAATAATTAAGTGTTAAAAATACCGAAAAGCATTGAAAGCACCAAAAGAATCTAAGGTACTTGTTAACCGACTTCAAAAAGAGGAGAAGGTTCTCAATTCGATCTGTATGTTCGACGTTTTAGTGAATCCATTTTTTATTATTTACTAACAATTAGAGTTGTTTCTACATTATTTCTATAAACCTATTAATTCCTAGTTTTTGATTGCAGTTTATTTTGAGTATTTTTAAATAATTGCTATTTTTTAATTTAAATATTTTTTAGATCCTTTGGTTGGAAAGCTAAAAGGTATTGTAAATTATTTTGGAGGCTTGTAATTTGCGACTGAGGCTTTGATTAAAAATTTCAAAATATACGTTTGATTGCATTTTTGAAGACCCATTCATTAATACCCTACCTGATGGGGGGGGGGGATAGGTAGTTTTTTTTATTAAAGCAGATTATTATATTTAATAATATTATATTTTTTGAGTGCACCGGGGAACATACACTCTTTTAAAAAGTAATGTACAGTTTGCACCTGTAATTTTTGGTTCCTAATTTAACAATATGTTTTTAGAATTTATTTGCCACATATCCAAAAAAACATGCTATTGTTATAATGAAGGACATCAAATACACAGACCTAAGAATAATAGTGGACTTTATGTACTATGGCGAAGTAAATGTTTCTGAAGAACAATTAGCAGATGTTTTGGATACAGCAAAATTACTAAAAATAAAAGGTCTGACGGAAATGCCAGAGTCTACTTCAGTTACTAAATCCCAGAGCATGTCATCAGAAAGAGCAGACTTGTTAACTCCCGGTGAATCATCTTGGGGATCGGATGTTCGACGACAGTCTTTATCACCATGTCATATGTCACCATCGATGCGGCGTAAAAGGTTTGTTAGACATTCAATTAAAATTAGAGGACATTACTTTATTCTCGTTAACTGAGTTTGTTTTGGATATGTGTACAAGGCCTGTAACACTAACTATTGTTTTAATGTGAAACTATTATCTTAATGTGATGCAACTTTTTATAATTAGCTTATTAGCCATGCCAACTCTTACTTAAAACAAGAATGGCTCACACCCACCCTGCAGTTATCATATAATATCAAATTATATATGCTTCTATACCAGAACCTGGTGTCTTACAGTTAGTTCTGATCGCTAACGGCATCTTCTCCCTAGACTACCCCCTGTGTAGGCCTGTGGTACCTAACATTACATGACATTCTTTCAATTCATCATCATTTTTTCAGTGGGCTATTTATTAGGTCTGACTATTATCGGTTAACCCGCACCATGGCCCGGACACGTTTACGCGTCCTAAAAATATTGTAGCGTGGGTAAGACGTGTTAACATGTCCACAGATATAGGGTCGGTATTGGGATGATTTATTAATACTGGAAATACCGGGGTTTATTTTGTTCATCACTATAACATTCTCGACAAATTAGAAGTCCGATTTTAGGAAGAAATAATAGTCGACCCATACCTATTTTGGTAGAATGAACTAATCAAAATCATTGCAGCGAATTATCACCATTTGTACGGCTGAACAAGTGTTTACATGGTGCTATATTTGAGTTTGTATTGTGTTTTATAGCGTTTATAAGTGAGTACATGCAATTATTTTTTATATAGTGCTTCTAATAATATATTAATAGTATATAATGTTTCTAAAGTTTTATAAAGGTGCCTTTGTGAATCAAAGTGTCAGAGAATTGCAAAAATATTTACGCAATCACAACAGAGTCCCCCATTGCTCGGAGATATCACCATCAAAATAAAATAAAGTAATTTATATCTTTAAATATATTTGTATGTACTAATTTTTGACAGAAGTATTCCGTGTAAAATTTTAATGCTTATAACATATGTATTCTATAATGTCTATACTCCAAGATGCTAATGTCGCAAATTAGGCATTTCGGAACGATTTTCGCTTTTTTTATGTTTTGTTTTTTATCTTTTGACAAACAATCAACATTTTATTTACATTTTTAAATATATTGTATTATAACATGTTTCTAACTCATTCTTATACTTAAAAAAAAATATGGCACCAGTAGCCTTAGATATCTATGAATACTTTTTTTTTATTTTCTGTTTATGGTAAAAATACATATCACTTATAAATAGTTGTATATGATATCTAGGAACATAGTAAAAAATAAGAAACGAGTGTCGTCGCTTTATATGTTCTTTTATTGAATAACAAAAATAAAATTTATACAAGTTTGACATGTTTTTTTCTGTTTTTATTTTTGTACAGTTACTAATAAAACCATATTCTAGAGAATTTCGTAAGCTATTCAAAATAATACAGTTTATCAAGACAGCATACATAGTTTTTTTAAAATAAGCATAAGTAGGTGCCCATAATTATGCCATTTTTTTGAAAACCTTCCGCGCCATCAGTGACTTATGTAAATTGACCGTACCATCCCTCAGGTTAAACGTACACACAAAATGTGCAAAATACACAAAATTTACATATTTTGAAAATGTATTTTTTTTCATAAAGTAATAAATAAAATCAGTTAGAAAGATGTTATAATAATTATATCCTAACATTTATATTTAAAAAAATTTGCATGTTTTTGTAAACACCGCATTTGCTTGTCAAGTCAACAAATCCGTCAGGCCGTACTGAATTGCAATATTTACATTGGAGTATATACTTTTTAGAATTTTGATGTGATTCGCGATAAACATTTATTTTTGCAATTCTCTGACACTTTGATACTTAAAAACACCTTTATAACACTTTGACAATATATTTATATAATATTAAAAAAAAAAAGCTTGTACTCACTTCTGAATGCTAAAAATCAATTGAAAACACAGTAAAAATTCAGACACAGCTTAACCTATACGACGCAATTTCTATTCTAGGCGTAAGGTTTTTGGCAAATTCTTTTACATTTCAAAACAGAGACAAAATATTATTTTTAAAATTGGGAGTACAATTTAATTGAGATATTTATTGTGTTGGAAAAGAAAAAAACGATTTGCATGTTAAAAAAAAAATTACTAATAGCTGCTACCTTATGTCGACAAATCTAAACACGGATGTTAGACAGGTTAATATTAGAATCCTGCTTAGCAGCTGTTAAATTAATGCAAATAGAAAATCCTCATTCCCTCTTTCTGCGCTCTACATACTCAGTAAACAAGAATAAAAGATTTTACATTTGCGACTATAACCAACCTCTCAAGTTTTTTTATGCCTTTTTAGCACAGTGGATAATATTTTGGTATAAAAAAGATTTTGCGTACTTAAATCATCAACAAAACTCTATTGGGAGCTTGCATACTTGATGCAACCCATGACACATTTTATACAATTATACTTTTCAAATTCACTATTATGCATCATAGAAAACAAATAAAAGTCACCCATGAACTGTAAAATCAGCCTTGCATACATGGACGTCAAATTGCAACAAGTTTGTTGTCATCTGATTCACCGTGAAATTCTCTATTGTAAAATCTCATCCTGGTTGCTATCTGACTTTTGTCCATTCTGACTTTGTATACTACTGTTACCAACTGACAACTCTTTGATCATTGGTCACATCTAATCGGTCAAGCACAAAGTTCAGGCATTCAAGTTCCCAACTAAATAAAATATTATTCGTCGCTGTATTCACTCTTTAAAAATCAGAGTATCTAATTTGTTTATTGTAAATTGGGTGGAGCATACAGAAGGTATTCAAAGCCAATAGTCAATTGGCAGCGCTATTTGAGGGGGTACGCCGATGTTTATGTACATTGTTGGGATAACGCTTCTGTGGTATACTATTCCTATCGACTCATGTATGCAATGTTAGGAGATAAAGGGAAATCATATAACCTCATTAATATTTAATAAACAAAATAAAATTAAGTTAAAACAATTATTTATTAGGAAATTTGTTAATTTCTAATGCCGCGTCTACAATTTTATACATTGAAGTCTAATTATGCTGATGAGAATAACTGCAAAAATGCAAAAAATCATGAAGTACTGGACATGCTGTTTCATGGACAGAGCTGGACATGCCGTTTCATGGACACTACTGGAAATGTGGTTTTATGCTGTTATCTCAAGATGGTTATTGGTTAAAATAAAAATGCAATAATGTAATTTGTATGTAATGTAGCTTGTAAACACATTGATCTGCACTTTTTATTTGGTATACGGTAGGCCCTTAATAATCTGGATGAATATGAGATAAAGTACGGCTCTATAATCAAAGCATTCGGATTATAGTATGAAAATGACTGAATTTTACTGAAAATATATATATTTTTTTATTACCTAAGTTAATTTTATTCATTTTAGAAGCATCTTTATTATTTTTAAAGATAATATTCGTAAGTGTACAGTAGATTTAGTGATTTCACAATGAAATAATCCAGCTTATTCCCAAGTAAACACTCCACTATTGGGCTCATATAGGTTTCTCTGTTGAACCACGTAAAATCGTATTTCTTTGATAAACAAGTTACAAAAGTCAATCAGGTATTTACCGATATACTTCACCGAAACATCTTATTCGCCTATTACATGCACAATCAGGGTTAAAAAGCTCACAACTGAGGAATTCACAGGCCTCAGCGTAAACACGTTCGTGCATGATGACTCAATGACTATCAGTTTTGCCATCAGACTGGCTCAGATAATGGAATGCGGGCAGTCACTCAATCGTGAAAGCCGCCTGGATTACCTGGGGTCCGAATTACCTAGGGCACTGATTATCAAGGTCCTACTGTAGCATTTTTTTTATTATAGAGGAGCGAAGCTACCAAAACTATAGCTTGTATGTATGCTGAAAGCAACATCTATCTCATAAACCGAAATTAAAACAAGCAAAGCCAAGTTACAGAAACTAGCAATGTTTATAATTCAGCATTTAATAATGCTTCAGGGAACTTAGCAACCCACAGCCTCAAGGCCATGGAGCTTTTGAGGCATGGGGGAGTTAGTTAACTCCATCCCTTTTACCATTAGCATTTATTTGATTCTTCAAAGTAAGCTTCACTAACGTGCCAAAGTGTAATTTAAATAACAGTTATTGTTGTGAAAATAAATAAAACGTTTAATTTTTCTATAAATTTACTAAATAAATTATAAAATGGTTCCAGGTCTGCATCAATAGAGAAAGCTCCCGATAAAATAAATGCTGACAACAGTGTTGTGAAGAATCCAGATATGAAAATTACTCTTTCATTAAATCAAAACCAACAACATTTGAAAAACAAGTGTAAAGAGTCACAAGTGTCAAGTTACCACACCCCACGAGATAGTTTAGATGAAAACGGTGGCATCGGAAATGTTGTAAGTTTGCATGTTAGTATTCCCCATTGTTTATTTTTGAAGAGAATCTTTATTAATTATTCAAATAACATAATATCAAATAATTTTCCTTAGAATGTCGACGAGGGGCCGAGCAATTTTATGCCTAGAGAAACCGACCTGAACATTGAAGAACCTTCTGCAGCACACCTTCAACAGCAAGGTTATTCATTTGAATTTTTAATGTGTGAAATGTGTGTTGGAGTGAATAATACCTTGTTTTTGTGGAAGGGATCTGATGTCCCTCAGGTCTGGGGATCTTTTTCTTTGGTCGATAGTAACATATGAAACTGATTTGCGCAAGAAGCAAAAACGCCAAGTACTGCTTGCAGCTACTATTGAATAGCAATACAAGTAATACACAATTTATATATATAATAATCCGATTCGGCCTCTGGGTAGTCGCATTCATCACATGGGCCTTGTGCACCAGGTCTCACAGCTAAACCGTGTGAGTGTAGGAGAACCTTCGAGCATTTTTCGCCGGGTCTGAAAGTTTGATGATTTTGAGTGAATTGAGTACCGACTATCCCCTGATTGTTCTTCCATACTTTATTTCCTTACACAGGTGTAGTAACTTTAATACCTTATTGGTGTAGTCAAATGAAATGGAGAAAAATATGCTTGAAAGTGGGAGCATTTCTATATTTACCACCCCCTTTTTAAACTTTAGACGACTCTAAAGTCTTTAAAACTTATTAAGGATCTTTAATTACATTTTATGCTGTAGTTTGTAAACGCTTGGACCTAAAGTATATTAGGGTTTTAGTTTAGATAAAAGTTTTTTTAACCACTTAATAGTAGTGATCCCATTAGACATTGCTTTACGGTCAATAAGTATATAACTATAATACATAAGTTACAACTATCATTAGAATATTTGTATCCTATAAGATAGGAAAACAGTTACATTTTAGTCTTTTTTTCTAAACCAAGATGTAATATATATATTTAAATACACTGTAGATAAAGTACTGCATCCACTCTTTGTCATATTTTGTTTTCCTTATATAGTTTCCTTATGTAGGTATAGCTTTAGCCCAATTATTTAAAAATAGATTTCAATACTTTATATTATAACATAATATAATCTCTAGAGGGGGGGTATGGTACAAGAGGCCAGATGAAATGGTTTCAAGACTATCTGTCGAAGTAGCGTGATAGTAAAATTAACGGAGAACTCAGCAAAACCAGTGATATTAAAATACGGAGTGGCAGCAAGGATCCATAATGGCCCCTATTGCATAGCTGATTTATGTCAGCTCACTAGGACAAATTACCTGGGGTTGCTCTACATATGAATTAGCAGATGATACTTGTATTGTGATTACAGATATCCAAATTGAAAGTAAATTGAAGTAAGTAAAAAACTACAATCTAGCTTCAATAACATCCTTATTTGGTCTCATGATAATGGACTTTCAATTAACCTAAAGAAAACAATAATTATCCACATCTCACCAGCTTACAATGGTTTTTTTTTTAACATCCATATTAAAATGCACAATCACAAACTCTCATAATTTTAGGTGGATGTCATAGAATGGTAACTGCCCAAATGTAAAAGTGGTACAATTACATCAATAACGATATAACAGTATAACGATCAATCATAGGTTTAATTGGAGGCAGAAATTGTTTGTACAAGGATGAGATGAATTCTAGAAAAAACATATCTAAAGTTCTGTATTCCTTACGCAGTCTTGCGGACACTACCTGGCATTTGTAACCAATTGTTTTGTATGGAATAACCTACGGTTTAACATTTAGATCATATATCGACCGCATAAAAAAAGTACAAATAGGTTCATAAAACCAATTCTTATATGATGAATTCTTAAATTACTGTTAAATTCTTCCTATGGACCAAAAAATAAAACTGCTTAATGATGGGAATAAGTTAGTTATTTACTACTGTAAAATACTAGAAGTAAGTAACAAGCTGAGTACAAAGATGGCAAAATTACTACAAAAAAAGGCAATAAAATGTAAAAATACCCCAAATGTTTAATAAAATCCCAAAAAGACTTCATTGTCTTAAGTCGAAAATTCAGGCTCAGAGGCTCTTAAGAATCTTACTTACTCTTCTGTGAATATTATTGAGTAAATATTCATATTGACCAATTTTATTTACCTACTAATATTAATTCTATTACTATATAATTTTACAGGTACATTTTTACTATTATGTACAAGAGACCAAAAATCATAACCATTGATAATGGTTTGTTAAAGTTTGTAGGTTAAGTAGTTTGTAAAAAATAATTGTACTGTTATACAGATGTCCCAGGGAAAGTAGTCAGCCCCAAAACTTAGTGATAGGGGATATCATTACCAAGGCTCTGAACATTTTAGAATGATCCCGAAAGCCAACGGCCTAAAAGTTATTTGTACTTTTTGCTATTTTTGAGGAATGTCCTACCTTTCACTACAGAAATTAACACTGTGCTGAAACTATTAAGTCTATTGATCTGAAATTGGGCCCAGCTATACTTTGGTAATTTAACAATAAAAGTAACCTGACACGTGGCGCGGCTACTTTTATGTAAATGTCGCAAACTAGCATGGCTGGTTTTCAAAAAAATAGCCTAATTCCCCTGAAATTAAAAAGTATAATAATTAATATAAAAATTAATTAAATAAATACCCTCTGATCGTTGGCGAGCCGGCTCGTCAACGCCATGCGACTGTTTTTTACAATGAGGAGCCGACTCGACACTTCACTTTGCCGGGTTAAGTATCAATTTCTTTAAGTTAAGCATAATTTAACATTTTGTTGGTTCTTTAATCATTTACTGATGCGGGTTTTGATATTATTATTCTTATTAATACATATGAGGGTTTGATTAAAAATACACGGAAATGTGTATAATTTAAAAAAAATCCTTATTTATTCCTTAATATAATTATGGTCTCTTTCAAAGTAATCACTGTTACTACGGTCATAAATACACTTTGCCACCGTCTTTTCCAAGCTTCAAAGAATTTCTGAAATGGACTTTTTGATATGGCCTTCAGTTCCTTCAGTGATTCAGTCTTTATCTCCTCTATGGTTGCGAAATGTCATCCTTACATAGTTCTCTTCATCTTTGGGAACAGGAGAAAGTTGCACGGGACCAAAACGTCCGGCAAAAACGATGCCTGAGGCATCAACGCAGCCTGGTTTTTTTTTGTCAAAAATTATGAACAATCACGTTATCATGATACAATTAGAACGAGTTGTTCTTCCACATTTCTGGTCTTTTTTTGCGGATGGCCTACGAATGAGTCGCTTTACTAAATCGGATGCCTAAAATTGTTTTTTGTAAAGGTGACTTTGGCACCCGGCAACTCGCAGCACTCGTGAGAACTGAAAATAATAAATAATTATAGACTGAAATAATCGGGCTGACTTAGAAAAATGCCCAAATCCACCTTCCTAGCATATTAATTAAAAATATCTATACAATCCTCCACCCCCTTATTTGTGATCAAACTCAAAAAGTTAAAAATAGTTAACTGTAGGTCATTCTTACAAAATGCTGTTATTATGAACTTTTCTGTAGGCTCTTTTAAGACTTACGATTATTGTGTGTATTAACTTGATGTATCTCTAATGGTTCAGTCAGCGTAAGCAATGTAAGCATCTTTTTTTTACTATTACAAACATTTAAATTTCTCAATTTTTAAATTTAATATGAATACATTATCCACATAAACCTTCTGGAAGAAATTCTCTAAATAATGGTAAAAACCGCATCAAATTTAATTAATTTAGAAGAACTAAGCGAACAAACAGACAAACACGGATAGCGACTTTGCTTTATACCATTTAATTTCCTTCAGAGGTATAAAAATTGCTCTTTATAATAAAATATGTTCATTGAGAGAAATTTACTAAAACCGTACGTAAAGGTTACACCCAGTGGCGTGCACAGAATTTGTGCAGTAGGCGAGCTCTATCGCGAGGGTTATTATTATTATTTGCTGAGCAAGCAGCTATTTAGCTGATATCTCATTCTCAGTTACTAGCGATTGGCCTAGATTCAAGAAATATATCAAGGCAATTCTTGAACTGGTTGACACTTATAGCTTCCACAATTCTATTGAGATAAAGTGTTTCCTAGGATTAGTAAAATAGATATAGATAACTTCATTGAATGTTAAATATGAATATGTCTAATGTTTGCAAAATTATAATGTCCAGTTAACACTTTTAAGGACCCAGTAATTTTCACATAATAATTAAAGAAAAATAAAAATCAATGTAAGAACAAAAATATTCTTACCTACACAAACAATCTAGATGACATCTTCTTCAGAACGTCAGAAAACAAAAAAAGAACAAATTATGATAAGAAATTACGGCATTCAAATGTTTTTGGGTAGTTTGACGTCGTTTAATAGCATTGTTAAATTATTTAAATTATTGTAACCGGTCGTATTCCACATTTTTATCATTTGAACATAAAAACAGGAAAGCTTAATTACGTGATGCAACTTACAAAATATCCGATAAAAATATTTTTAATTTATTTTACCAGTATCAAAATAGGCAAAGACGTTATAATTTCTCCTTCTGTATAATCTTTAGTTTATAAGATTATCTTTAAAAATAAGCTGATCAACACATTTCATTTCCTCGCATGGGACCATATTGTTCTCAACCGAATTCATATTAATATTTATATGTGCGAAAACAAGAAATAGTTTCATATTGTAAAAATTCAACCTCTTCGTGCTGTCACATGAAAACAATCTCTGAACTGACATTAATTATTAATTGCTTTGATCACGAAAGCCTGCTTTAAATTAGCTTGAAAATGCTATACGTACTGTAACCACCTTTTTCCGGGCCTCTGTGAAGAAAACCCGAAATGCTCGTAAAGGCATTACCTTACGAGCATTTTTTTTTTTGTGTAGGGTATCATTTGGAAGGTCTAATTTTAAGGATTTCAAATTATTGGTGGATTTGTTTATTAAGATAGGTATATGTATAAAAATGTTACCAGTACAATACAGTACCCCGGTTAGTAAGTATTGAGTTATAATAGATACATAGAAAACTGCCGGTTTTTTTCGTCAGTCTCCTAGTTACTGAAAAAATCAATGCCATTATGTTCAAAAAGACTCCTTTTTGGCTTACGCTCACTAAATCAATTTTTGGAGCTAGCCCATATTTCAACATCAGTCGGCATTGGTCAAGCGAATTTAGGTACCGAATAGTAGATCGCAGAACATAAATATAATTCAATCTGGATAGTCGATCTTACCAGACTGTCGATTTACCCCCCCCCCCCTAACATTTTTATTGACAAATATTTTTTTTATTGATGGAAATAAAGTAAAACTTATATATTTAAGAGGAACTGTAAAAATATATAGTAACCCAAACAACTGTATGCAAAAAGTAGGTAGTAAAAAAAAATGTAACAATTTTTTTTTAGGTTTCTGTACTAAAATTTATGCAACAGATTATAAAGTTATCGTTATACATATTATAGTTTACTTATGCCTACTCTTATAAATAAAAATACAAAAAAGTACCTACAGGTATCAAGAATCAAATAAAAAAAAATGTTGATTATATGCATGGAAAACTTAGTCCGATGTTAGTCTTTGCAGTACAGATTTTTTTATACATTGTCTCTTTTAGCATCTATACGTTCATGTATAAGAAGTTACTATCCCCGTACTTTGGTAGTCCGTTTGTCTGTTGCCTCTTTCAACTCAAAAAGTATAGCTCCAAAAGAGTTGATTTATTGTGCCCTTGAAAAATAACCATAGCCGTTTAAATCACATTGGAGGCTGTCCGAATAATATAGATACATAATATTAAAGTCTACAAATTTCTAGTACTAAAAGATGAAACTTACAATACAGCCCTCAAATATCACATTCGAATTTCAAAAATATGACAGCACGACTGTTGAAACTATTAATGGCCAGTAAAAATTATATAAATCTATCTATGAGCGCAAATAGAAACATGTAAAAGAATGTTCAGTATAAGGTTCCATTATAGTTATTATAAATTGAAATATTATGTCCGTGTTGATTTATTTATTATAGTTACTCAACAGAAATTGTACACAAGACAGGCAATGACGTTAGGACAATTTAAATTGATGTACCTATGGTAACCCAACTGAATAATAAAGATAATTAGAGTTATAAAAGAATAATATTAAATGAATTTTATATAAGATTAAATAAATTAAAAAAAAAACAAAATATGAAATAGACCAATTTAAGCTTTGATTATTTATACTTTAAAACTGATTTATTACAGAACTAAACTCAGAATTTTGTTTGTGGTTTTATGCATTGTATGTTTTTTATTTTAATCTTCTTAGACCTAAAAAATAACCCAACGTCACCTCTTTGGCTATCCAAAAAACACATTGAATGAACTAAAAGTGCCACAGGCACAAGTGGAGGTATGCAATGAAGCAACCCATAGCAAGTTGGTTCCACATGGGTATGTAGTCTGGGGGAAGATGCCATTAATGACACCTGTAGGGTCTATTTTTGATCCGTCAGGCTCTAGTAAAATGGTTTAATACTACTAAACAATGTAAAGAAGCATTTGAAATATGATAGCTACAGGGTAAAATAGTCATTCATGTTTTTTATTATGTGCTATCTATAAGCGAGCGCAAATAGTATAATATTAAACAACATAATTAGTGCGTGATTGTTGTGTTTAACTTTAAAAACAAAAACTTTTATATTGACATGAGGTGTTAAGGAATTGTTTTAATATGCTTTCTGCATAGAATATTACAGCTAATATTCAGCCTGCAGTCCGCGATAACCATACGATCCAAGGTTCAATTCCTGGTGTGTTTAGTATATTCAGCATGATTTCAATTTTTCAGTTTTTAATTTGACCTATTATTAATATGGTATTTACATTTATTTTAAGGTTAAATTCCTACCTCAAAGTGTTTTTTACATATCTGTCAGACAGTTGTAATTAAAAATAAATATAGAATATTTTATTAAAATAAAATCCAGGGAAGGGAGATCAATGATTATTAGATATCGATTGTTTTGTAGTTTAAAGGACACTTTCATTTAACTTTCATTTATCTCTCTTCCCAGGACATCAGTGGACAATGCTGGAAGAACATGGTTATCCAAGATATTCAACCTTTGTATGTCATAACAATTCACAAACCAATTTGGAACCTGGAAATTTAGACAATATGCATGCTCAAGAGAGTGATTTGCCTATCAATGTTCCCTCAATAATGTCTCAATGTGAATATCAAACTCAAATTCCTATGCAAACGACGCAGATCATGCATAAGACAGAATTGTGTTCTCCAGGACCGTCTTGCAATGGTTTATCAAATAATTCACTTGAACCTCCTGCTCTGCCAAAGCGCCGACGACACAGTAATCCGCAATCAGAGGAAAATTTTCAAAGAGCATTAGAAGCTGTCAGATTTGGTGGTATTGGGTTTTGCAAGGCAGCCCGAATGTTTGGAGTAAATAACAGGACCTTATGGTTAGAATATAAGAAGAAAGGATACCCAAATAATAGGCCTAGTATAAGGAACCGAATAAAACAAGAGCACACATCGCCTCCGCCCGAAGCGAGAGAGGAAGCTATTATTCCACAGGAACAACAGTTAACACTTCTTTGTCCGCCACATTCAGTAGGTATGATGGGTTTCTTAGATTCTAGGCATGTTGATTTCACATCCAATATACAAAATATAAACAGGTCAAGGTTTGGAGATGAATCCAATATTGCTAACTCACCTATTAATCTCCACGGTATTAATTTTAATGCATTGCAATAATTTGTAATAATTCAACAAATTACCAATTAGTCTTGGACATAAAGCTTTATATGAGCATTTGTCAATTCAAAAATTATGTGAATACTACCTAAATAAGTCCTCTGTGTGAGTCTCGCAAAGCAAATGTTGATGTTTGCTACTTATTTTAGTTAATAAGACAACCCTTACCAGTGAAGTCTGTTAGTACCTATTTTAAACCAACATTCAAAATCTAACAGTTTTTTATTTTATTTTAGTTCCTAATCATTCATGTTCCTACACTTGTAGTTGCATACTCTTTCTATATTGTGATTGAATAAGATTGCATAACAAATTTTATCAGGTACTAAGCAATATGCTTCTAAAGCTGCTAATAGCCATTAATCTAATAATACACAATTACATATTCAGATACAAGTGTTTAACCTTGGCAGCTAGAACATTATTTATTATCTTTGTTCTATCGCTATCCAGAAAAATGCTTTATCTTTTAATTTGGTTTCCAATCTAATAATATTGTTCAAAAAGACTATGAATTTAGTGACTAACGAGTTAGTAACTTTATTTATAGATTCTCTTATTTATTCGATTTTATTGGATGAACTCATTAATCTTGATGATTTATTGTTGTATATTGTCTTGTTTTAGGTTTAAGTTAAATGGAAATATTTTATAAAAATTATGTGTGTCCTCTATATGTTTTAATTTGTACCAATGTTCTGTCTCTGAAAACATAAGATATACTTTTTTATTTATTCAGCACATTGAACTATAAGATCAATAAGTATTTTAGAAGTAGAAACTTTAATTAAATCAGTTATTTCAAGGCAGGTCTCCAGTTCTCTATTATATAATTATTATGTATAAAACTATACATCCATAAATTATTGTAACTTCGAATACACTTTGAATTTGAACCCCTCCTATTTATAGAATAATCCTTTTTTTTATTTTTATATTTTTTTATAATATTTTATAAGAAATGTCAAAATATGTTTGTTATTTGAAAATTTTAGACAAAAATGTCCTAACAAAATTTAGATTTTTATCATTCTTGCAGTTTTGTCATTCAGTCATTTAATAGTACTTTCTAGTTGTCTTATTAATTTACATTTTGGTACCAGCATTGAATTTTTTAGACCAGCTCTTTCGCAGTCTTGTTAAAAACCCCTTGCGACACAAATCGTATCACACCCCGAAGGGGATTAGGAAAGTAATCTGAAAATTATACAATTTTTTTGCAAATGCAACAAAAAAGTCACATTTAAATACATAATCAAAAATGCTATGAATACTTTTCAGCAAATAAGTTGAATTGAAACAATGGTTTTTAGTTAACTATAATTGTTTTTTTAATAATATATAGTACCATTAATTACAAATAAGCCATAAATTCAGTATTTTGCAGGAATTCTAAAAACTTGCCTTTTTTAATAATGTCTGTATAAGTTTTAATAAATAAAAAATGGTTTTATATTATTATTAATGGAAAAGCCATTTGTGCAGATTAAAAAAAATATATTATTTTTGAGGTATTCATAAAACAAGAAACTCTTTAAAACAAGTAGTTACATTTTTTTTAAACATCCGTTGTAGCCACAAAATGGTTACACGGTGGACTTTTATACATGAGAAATTAAAAAATGTATATTAAACAAATAACGAACGTAAGTTTAAACATCTGAACTCTCTATATCTATAGAAATTTTAAAATAAATAATTTAAATAAAAAAAATTAAGTCTAAATTTGTTGTAATTTTTGTATTAAAATTCTCGACTGCCAAGCTTCATAATGTACTTCACAATTTTTGTACAAAGAAATACCTATATATCTTTTGGCACTATTCATATTTGGGTTTTATCCAATAATTAAAGAAATTTATAATGAACACTGTTCCCTAAAGTTGATTTTATATAAATATGATACAAAGTGGCCAAATGGTATCCACAGTAGCAATGGCAACCTGCCATAAAACAAGAATTTCTGAACATCCTTGCCTGTGGTAGTTGTCTGTTCAGATAGCCTGAAGAACTTTCATGCTGGCAACAAAATGTGAACAGAATGCAGTATTGTTATTGTCTCAGTATTCAATGTTTTTTTTTCTCCATTTTCACAAGCATGTGTTTCTTTCATAAATGTAAAGATGTCAGGCTGGAAATATTTTTCTTTCATAATTGTTTTTGCAACTTATGAATGTATCAATAAAGGAAAAATGTTATTAAAAGATGATTTTAATACCATTTTAAAAGAAGTTAAGTTCAGTATTTTACTAGGAGCCGAGGCGTCAATATGACTTTGATGGGTTTCTTTGCTCTCCGTTTTCAAGCAAAGTATACAAATTAGTATTTTCTTGAAAGTTTCTGCAATTGCTTATTGGTGCCTTAGTCCCGATGCAAATTGTTAAACCAGTAAAGTTTTTCTGAGCATTAAAAAAAAAGTAAAATATAATAAAAAAGTCAAGATTCTGTATGTTACTTTTGGTGATCTCAAAATAACTTATTTGTATATCGTAATATTCAAATTATCAATGGTAATTCACTCATATCAAAATCCTATCCACCAAATATACAGTAATTAAAAAACGTCGTGGCTATGAACTTTTTTGATAACATTTTTATATGTATAAAAATGTTTTTCCTGGATGAAAAGTTTTCTAGTTTTAATTTGTCAGCAGGTTTATAGTTATGTTTTCTCATGTAAATTGTCAAGATTAATTGAATATTTGCCCGATTTGTATTTTACCATCTGTGATATCGTTAATATATAAGAGTATTATCTTCGGACAAAAACTATTGGGTATGCAATATTTTGCATTTTCTATTGAACTGGAGACCCACTATCCTAAGAAAATAATTTTATAAATTTGTCATCTAATAAAATAAAAAATATTTATTCGATGATTTTAGTATTTAGTTTATTTTAATATTTAGTTTTAACCTTTTTAGTTTTTTAATCTACAAATTTTTAATCACTTAGTTGTTTTTATAAAATGAATGTTGACTAAACGTGAATAAATTCTTTAAGTACAAAAAAACGGAAAAAAAAGAAAGAAATTATTCTTCTATAGCTTTTATTGGATTACCCTTTTTTTGAAAGCCTTGAACACCACAAAGTTAAAACGCCTGTGCCCTAACCCAATTTACACAATACAGAAAAGAAAAAGTTTCATGGATATCTATTTGAGCCAGTAAATGACACTTATTTGACTCTGCCATGTATACTTTGTATAGTAACGCGCATCTATAGCGTGTATGGACGCTCGCCACCATCTGTAATTCGGGTGCCATGGAGTGTATAGACGCCGGTCCACTCCTTTAAAGTTTACGGTCCACTATTAATTAACTGTGCGGTTCGCATCTCTGAAAAACGAATGTCCTGAATTTAAATAAACCAACCTGCAACCGTGAATTTTCACAAGTAAATTGATGGGTTGTAAAGTACATAGTAAAGTATATTGCTTCCCGTTTAACAGTTAAAATAAGCTTACTTTTTTGATCTATGGAAAGCACCTCATATCCCCATATCAACCAATAATCACGAGGAGTCTTTCTTGCTGTTGTTTTTTGATGTAGTGACATCTTCCAGCACTTTGTAACATTGATCTTCAATATAAACAGTATTCTTAGCACTTTTTGAGTTTCTGGATGTTGGTAAATCGTTTTAAAATAGATCTTTTATAAGTGTGATTCGTACACCATAAAGAATGACGGTAACATGCAATATAATATTGATGCAACCACTCACCTAAATTAATAATATAAATATGCGAAAATTGACTCCGCAAGATTGTTGTAGAGCCATTTAGCAAAATTGACTGATTTGTCCATATAAATAAAGGATATTTGCAATTTTTAATTTATAATTTCTTAGAAAATAGTATTATGTTGCCCGAAAATTTCATTTTCGTGCCTCCTTAACCTTATCCGCCCTTTAATCAATCCACCGTAGAACATACTCTTATTTCAACTGGCAGCTGAGGCAGATTTTATCACCGACTTCTCAATTCACTTGACTTGTTTGCTTCTTTGATAGCGTGTCGTTCTGTCACAGATTCAGTGTTTAACAAAGTTTGTTGTTCGTTTAAATCTTATTCATGTTTAAAAATTGAGAAAATCTTTGGAAAAACCCTGGAAAATCATCCCAACTTAGGAGTATTGGGGTTTCGTTCGGGTGACAAAACCAACGCCGAATACGATTGGCGCATCTCGATACGATTTTTTTCAGATTAATCTGGCGTTTGCCCAGCCTGCAATACGTTCATCACTTTATCGTTCGTATCGAAAATAATTTTAGAAAGCTAGACATGCCCATCTATTAAATCACGTCCATTTGAATTACTTGTGGATTTTATACTAAAAGTGATTACAAGCTATTATTTTTATTATTAAATAAATATAGTATTAAAAGTATTATAAAAATGTTTTTGGGCGTCGGAGTATCATAGAATTGATAAAATAAATGTTTTTGTGTTGTGATTACTGCTTAAATGCTTATTAGTGACTGAGATTCCCCTAATTATTTTAAGTTTTTTTTTTTATTTTCTTCTCATGTAAAAAATATAAAATACATTACTTATAATTGGTTTTAATTGATATTTAAAAACAAATAAAAATAGCTGTCATTGCTTTTTAATAAATCATTGGGTAAAATAAAATACAAAAACTTTAACTGTTTTTTATTTTTTTTTTAGTTTTGTTTTTGTATAGTTTACTAACTATAGTACTATTAGACCTTATTCTAGAGAATTTCATAAGCTATTCAAAATAGTGCAGGTTAGTAACATAACATACAAAGTTTTTCCAAAATAAGCATTTTACTAAGCACCCGGTTTTACTCGATTTTTGAAAACTTTGCCATGCAACATACGTGCGGGTGTGTATAGTCGGTCAGGCTGGTGAAAGGTTAAAGAGTTATTTACTTATATCCTGAAAAATTCTATGGAAACTACAGAATAAAATGAAAATGAAAGTGTGCGAGCTGTTAACATAATCCATGGGTTGTTTTTTTGTTTTGCAATAATCGATTCACATGAGAAATGTGACATCAACAGTTTTAAAGTCACAGCAATTTTATCCTGGCGTATGCATGCAGTTCTATATTTATATCATATTTTCACAATAAAATTATTGTGTAATTAAATACTGTAGGAGTTGGAACTTAGCCTAGCACTTTTAATTCCGCAATCTGATGAAAGCTTTACTAACTTTGATACTAATGATGAAATTCATCACTTTGACAATTATTCCCGGTGATCTCCTTTATTACTTCTTTATTACTTCTTTCTTAGACTGCTACTACAACAATTCTTTGTGCACTTCGTGATACCATCCAGTAATAGAATGAGCCATCTACAAAAGCTAGTTTTATAAAACTTTAGAAGAAAAGTTTCAAAAACTCTTTGCCGGTAACCGAAGGCATCATCATCGTATATTAAATGCGGTGAAAGCGATTTGCAAAATTCTCTCTTCAGCTGAATCACTTCTCAGAGCACAGAAATGAGTCATCGCGGAGCTGAGCACTGAAAGATCCAAAACTTGTAAAACAAAAGCCACTATTGACTGAAAATTTCAATAAGCAAATGGGCAAAATGCGGTGCTCCCCAATTCATGTTTTATAAATTCTTCAGTGGTAGTATCATCATATTCAACGCTTTTGATATCATAAGCGTGAGTTAATTATCTAACAGTTTCTTCTTCCAGAAATATCAAGCCAGTTTTAAATCTTAAGAAATGAAATCAATACTTCCCCGGTAGTATAGTTCAGTATTCCCGCCTGTCACTTCCGGGGTTCATTTTCCTGTCAAGAAGCCATAGTCAATTTTCTTGTAACCCTTACAATCCAAGGCAATACTAGTGTCAAGTTCAGACTCCTAGAAAACCTCCCATTGCTAGGGTGGATATAAGGCCAAGAAGAAATCTACTTTTTTCGATCCAACAAATAGAAAATGTAGCTAAACTGGGACACACACACAAAAATAACACCTTCCGGACAAGAAAAAAGTGGGCATAAGATCCATTCTAGAAGATATAGTGAACACATTAAGGGGAATCATATTAGTTCCAAGATGACATAAGAAAAAGTTTTTCCCGGCTGAAGATGTTCAGTCAATACCTGTGCAGTTTTCCGATACCTCTGTATATCGGCAAGTTTAACTCTAAGTAAGTTAGTAAGTATAGTTAAGTTTAAGCACTTTCGTCCGTGGTCTATGATGCCTACTCTCTGAACCATGAAAAAGCCTCAGAGTGGAACAGGTTATCTCTCACCCTTTGGTGAAGCAGGTCTTAAAAGTTATTCAAATTTAAATTAGAGAATCTTCCAGTGTGGAATCCTTGTTTAGTTATTGACTGGCTGAAATGTAATCCCTAAATCTTTAATTTAATGTTCACGTGTAGCAAGGTCCATGAGCTCACCCTCTTCTCTATGTCATCTGATAAGTCAATTTACTCAGGCAACAAAGTTAACCTCTGGCCAATGTTCAGGTCCAAAACATTCTAAGCAAAATATGAATGATTTGGTTAGTTTACGATTAGCTCACCACATAGAAGAATCGACCCTGTCTATTGGATCGGGGAAACTGCTGAAGCATCACAAAATTGCAGAAATACTGTCCAATTAACCTGACATTTGCCCGAGTGACTACGAATCTGCTCATATTTTGCCCCGGGAAATTTTCAAAAATGGCATAGATACTGCCGCTTATTGCAGAAAGACTATGTATGTTATGTTGATAAACTGTACTATTTTGAATAGCTAATGAAATTCTCTAGAATATAGAAATACGCAAAATTGAAGAAATGGTTGTTTACTTATTATTATTATTATTAGTTTTAGGCAGGCTGCTTATGCTGATAAGCCTAAATCTGCACTTGTATCGTCTCTGATAAACTTGTCCAGTTTGTTCTTAAATTTGTTCACATTTTTGGCACTTATCACTGCGCTTGGTAACTTATTCCATGCATTCACCACTCTGACATGAAATTCTTCCTCGGATAGAACTAAAGGATTAATTGTGTATATGGCTTCAAAATTTGGAACATCTTAATAGTGAGTTAATTAATATCTGGTAGGTCTCTATAAGATCGCCTCTCGCCCGCCCGTGCTTTAATGTTGTCAGTCCAAGTATATTTAGCCTTTCTTCATATTTCAGACTTTTCAGTTGACTTGGTATTTCCGTTGCGCATCTTTGCACCTTTTCTATGAGATCTATGTTTTTAGTGAAGTAGGGATTCCATACTTGATAAGCATATTCCAGTATTGGTCTTATGTATGATTTATAGATCTTTAAGAATACGTCCACTGTCAAATTATGGAAAGCCTTTCTTATTGAGAATAGTAAAGAGTTTGCCTTTTTAGCGATTGAGGTGTTTGCTGTTCCCACTTAAGATCTGACGAGATTGTTACACCGAGTTTTTTTTGTGACTGAACTATTTTGAGTTGAGTGTTTCCTGTGAAGTATGGATGTTTTGGGTTTTTCTTGTCGGCGATTAAATCTGCTTCAGCTGCTGGCTGACATAAGGCTGTGACTACAGTGGATTAAAGGACAGGTAAGGTTAAGTAGACGCAAAACTGAAGCTAAAAGTAAAATACTATCTCATATTTAATGGTTCTAAAAGTTTAGGAACATAATAAGGGTTTTATCGTAAGGTAAAACTCATATTTTTTTCAATCTAACCCTGAAAGATGTAATACATGTTAAAAAGACAAAAGATGCCTGTACATACTGTTAAATCTTAATTTTATACAGCTTACAGTTTCATTTATATTTTATTTCTGGCAGTTTAGTGTTAAAATAATTCTATGTACTGAGAATTACGATTAAAATCACAATTAACGATGTGCAAGTTTCTTTATATTATGACTGAAAATAAATTCAAAGTCCAAAAGGTTGACCGTGGTATATAAGTAGAGGTTTTGAAATTCTGTCATGTAGAGGCTACATGCTACATGGTTCCATTTAAAAAATCTATTTATAATAAAATTGTAATTAGTCATAAAAGTAGTCTTAATATGGTGTCTGTGTTCCCTATTATCAATAAGAAATTATATAAAAAAATTTCAAATGAATTCATCCTCAAAATTATTAATTTGTTAACGAAATGTGTGTAAATCAATCTAATATTGTTATGAACCGGCCGACCTTGGCAAGACAGCCTGCCATTTTACCCCTTCCCCTTCTTCATAAACAGAAATCTGTTCGACCCGTAACCTTATCGGCATACTTACTGACTATTAGAATAGAAATTTTAACATTTTTTTTAAACTGATGACTGATGGAAAAATAAAAACTACCTGAAATCGCAGGGTCTATCACCTGGCGTTATCGAGAAAGGTCTTATTTTAGGTTTTAAAACATTTTATTATTTATTTATTCATATGGACTACACTTTGAAGCTCGACTCCGGTGGTGTAGCACAAGTGATAGGTGGCACAGTGTATATCAATACAAATAAAATATTAAATAAGGCTGAAATAAGGATCGATCCATCCTCTTTGATTTTGCTAATTGATCTATGTAATTAGCTATCAGTATTCATTCATCAAAAGTATTGAGTTCATTGTCTAGGTATTTTTTTGTACATTTCAACTGTAGGTATATAATTGAATAAAATACACAGCAAAGTTTTCCAATTTCTGGAAAAATTTAACACGAGGGTGATTTATTTTGACTTTTTGACTTATTTTGTTTATTGATTAATAAGTTTGACTTATACAGTGTTCTTGTAACAAAGTGCTTGTATACTGTAACATCATTACTACTCTCACGGCTCACCCCACTACTTGTAGATATTATTATTACTAGTTTTTTGTTGTTTTATAATAAACTTTCAATTTACATGTTGCACTCCAATCGGCTTTGTTAACTGCTCTATAATTTATTCTTGTTTTAACTAAATGTACTAGCGCCTTTCGATAGCTACGTTGCTCGCCCAGTCAGTAAAAAAATAGCATCGGGCCATTAGCCTAGGCATTAGAGTTTAATTATTATCATTAGTATATGCTCTCATTGCTCAGTTATTAAATAGTACTTTTGTAGCCAATTAGTATCATAAATTTTTTTCACCTGTTTCATAATTAGTGCTTAGTAATCAAACCAAACTACAAAATATTTTAAAATGAATCATAAAACGATGGTCTGTATTTCACATTTCTAAATTTATGATACTTTGCGTAATAAAAACCAGTTTTTTTTAACAGTGAATGTTATTTATCTCTTGAATCATACTGATGTGATATTCCATAATATTTTAGATTTCATAGTTTCATAACATATTATTTCGGTTTCAAGTATAGTTTCCATATCCCATTATAGTTGGTTAATTGAGTTAATTAAATTAAAATGTTAATTAAAATGAAGAATAACTACCAACGTGCTATTGTAAGATTTACATATATATACTCAATCCTGATTTATTTCTCAAAACCTACAAGGCACCTCCACACTATTAGATATAAATATTTATTTTTAACCAATAGGTTAGGTTAGGACCCCTATAACATTGTGCCAAGGCATAAAGCAGCGGTTCCCAACGTTTATTTTCTGTATGCCACTTAAGCATTTATACTGAGGATGGTAAATTGCATTCAAATTTATACCACTGACACTAAATTAAATTGCGTAAAGCTTTTGATTTATAAATATATCAACATTTGTCAGTAAATCTTAAACATTGTTGAAATGTATTTATACTATAATTTTCTTGACAGCATTCACTACAATTATTATAACATGTGTTTAGGTTAGTTATAAGTAAAGTGACATATCTTATGTTCTTAGGCTAATTAAGTGATATTATTGATCTCTTAATAAGAATTGAAATAAGTATTATTCTTTTTACCTCTGCATTTAATCATATTACAAAAACATTTTTATCATTTAAGTTATTTTTATTTAACAAAGAATAATTTAATTGATTTAAGAAAGACACAGTCAGGTTAATATAAACCTCACAAAAGCTACAAAAATATTTCTTTAATTTACATTTAATTAAGTAAGACAATGTGTTTTTGACATGAAGTTATTAAAAGGAAGAGAGTGATATCGACAAGACTTTTGAACTTAATTTGTAGAATCTATAGGTATGTCTTTAGGAGGCATTTATTTATCCATCATTAGGGAAGTAAGGTATGAAGATACAAGATTACGTAAATATTTTGTGTATTTTATTGTATATTTATGTTACATTTATTAAATACATGTTTTAAAATTAATTAATATTTTGTACTTCAGGTTTATACATTATCTTTTGTAATCAGTAACATATTTCGTCATTATTCATTGCTATGTTTTGAAAGGCTCATACTCGCTCATTTTAAGTTATAAATTGTAAGTCTTACGTAATAATATAATAATATTTTTTTGTAGAAATAATTAAAATTGAAAATTCTTTCATACATAGTTAATATATCTCTTAACAGATTTTGATATATCTTTAACAGTTACAGCACTTTCATGCAATTTAAGGTAGCTTCTTTCCAAGGCAGATACAAAGTTAAATCCAAAATTTGGAGGTATTCAGTTTAGACTTTATCATATTTACAGACATACATACATAAATACAGACATCAATCCGAATATGGTCAAAATGGCTTGTAACCTTAAAAAGTAAAATCTCTTAAAAATGTGGGGGTTAACTTTTGTTTAATTTTGTTCAATACTTTTCTTACTTAGTGGGTTTGGAAATTAAAAATCAGTGTGAACGTTGCTTTTCTCATATCGGGCCGTTAACCCATTTGCATATTTCAACAGATATTACTGGCGTTTGCTAATATTGTGATTCTGAGCAATCTATGTAGGATCACCTATTGTAAAATACTTTTTCAATTATCATACATTACTATTTTAATTATAAATTTTATAATAATATGTGTAAAAAAGTAAAATGTCAAAATTGAGTTTATTTCATTTCGAATAAAATTGAACTAATGCCATGACACCTCTGTTTAATTTGTTTATATATAGATAATTGAGTTGTAAAGGTATTTGACTTAGCATGTTAGCTTCAGGTACAGGACCTCTTTAGTACCTTTACAATTATTTTTTATATCGTGTTAATATAACTTCCAAATTTTTCAATATTGTTTCATAAAAAATTGTCATCTATTTGAAAATTGCATTTTCAACTAAAAGAGAAACATACCCCGCCATTACAATTATTATTATAAAATAAATAAATTTGCAATTTTGCTCGATAAATAAATCAATATTATGAAATAAAACTATATAGTCTTTTCTAAAATAATAAATTAAGCATCACGAGTCAAACTGTGTTACGTTAATTTAATTTTATCTACTTAGAATGCGCCCTAAACCCACCATATGAGAATGTTCCCGTGTCTTTAAATCAATTTCGCCCGCATCCGGGGGCAAAGATTTCAAAACTTTTATATTATGTTATGTATGTTAGTGGATGTGGGGGTTTGCCCCCCATGTACCGCGTTCTTTTCAGAACTATTGTACTTTTAAATCCACTTATATCCCTCTAGTCCCGCTCTGTAGATAAAGTTAAGTATCTTTTTGGGTCGATAGTTCTAATCTCTTCTGGCTTGAGGAGATGGTTGCCTAGAAGCTGGTACCTTTTGTTATTAACTTAACTTTTACATTAAAGCAAGCATCGAAATCCCTGCCGTGAGTTCTCGCGTGAATTGAAACGGGTAAAGCGGGGTTTCATTGTAGGTTATTGATTCTATGATTATTGATTCTAATGTTTAATGGTGTCATAGTTTCACCAACATAAACAACAAAACTTATATGAAAGCTGATATACAGCGTTTCTGGTGGTGCAAGTTATGTTTGTGGTAATTTTGTATGTATTGTTAATTTTGTTTGTTTTACAAGGTCTTTTACATATTTCGACCCCATTTTTTACAAATATTTTGTTGGTTGGTTGCCAAACGTTCGAATGGTTCAGGACAGCCAGTATATATTAGGATACCCAGATTTATTTTTCCTGGCATAAAGAACAAAAAAATAATACAGTTTAATTACATAAAAAATTAAAATAAGGAGATTGATGACACAAAATTTAAAAAAATATATTCGGGACAAGGAAAGTGCACTAAATTTAAATCCTAAAACTAAATCCCCTTAATTTCAATAAAACTATAAGGCGTTAAGAATAGGTAAAAAAGGACTGCTACGTAAGACACCTTTTCTACGAGCTTTAGCCACAAGTTGTATGCTAGATTTCTTTTGTTTATATGTTTCTATAACAAATAACTGCTGATGGAGAAATAGTCCTAAAACACAAGAATGATGTATTAAAAAAAATGTCAATAAGAAAAGTTTAAAATATATGGCAGTTCCAGTGGACCAGCGAATAAAAGTTTGCTGTTTAGAAGTTTAGGTCCAAGGAAATTGAGATACCTTTACCCAAAATTGGTATTCATTTTTGGCATTACCATATTTCCTCGTAACCTTGATCGAGTTACAATAATTGAAGGATTTAAATTATCTAAGGGTTGTTGCTTATAAAGCCATTGATTAAGAATGACGATTTTAATAAAGATTTGTCGGATATCAAGGACTTTGTAGTCAGAAAATAAGACATCGGAACTATAACGAAAAAGGTTTTCGATTTATAACTCGGAGAACTGCTTTTTGGCACTTTATTAGGGGGTATAGTACTCTACGAGAAGCGCCTCCCCAAACCGAAACGGAGTATAATAAAATGGAATTTGTCAGGGCGTTATAAACCATTTTATGTGTTACTTTATCTAGGCAGGTCCTTATGTTTTTATAAACAGACATTTGTGAGCGTAGTCGTTTACTCAGGTCAACGTGTTTCAGTAATTTAATTTTACATGTTACATTTTTAATTTCAGTAGTTAATTTTTTTTTTAATATCCAGATATTCTCATCTATCTTCCATTATGCCTCCAATAGAACTGACGTGAGACACAAAGAAAAAGGAAGAATATATATTCGCGTGAAAGTCAAAATGATAATAGGACAAATGCAAATTTAAATGGTGTAAATAGTACCTATCACAAAATGATGGAATTATTATAAGGAACCATTTAAATGTGCACTAAATGTTATTCCAAGAAATTTGAATACTTTTGATTGTGCATTTACAATGCAAAACATTTCGAATCTGAAGTCACCTTAGGTGAAAGGCTGCATTCACTTCATGTTATCATAATGAATTCTACAAATTACTGTATGATCGATTTACATCACATGACCCTTCAATAAAAAGAAAGTCAAAAAAATATTTTGAAAAATTCGTAAATACAATTCAGTATTCTGTAATTGTGTATTTTATTTTCAACTGTTACTATGTAACATTCAATTTTAAATTACAGGGAATTAAGGCAAACAACACACGCTAATGATGTATTTGTACACGCATGAACGCATTGACGTAATGAACAAAATTAAAAAAAATGATATATACAGTGATTATAGAGGTATACTCACCGTATTATAGAGGTATACTCATCGTATTATAGAGGTATAAGAACATCAATAATACTCAAACTTAAAAGTTTAATGAATTACGGTCAATTTCGACCACAGGGCGAATTAAAAACCTCTAGTTTTTAATTAATATAAGTGCACTTTTGAAAGTTTTAACTCATGCCCACGTAGATTTTAGTGAAGAATGTAAAAATGTCACCAAGCTCTGAACAATTATAGAATCCTTTTAAAATCTTAAAAGTCTCTATGAGATTGCCTCGCTCTCTTCGGTTTTTCAGTGATATTAGCTTCAAATGTGTCAAACGTTCTTCGTAACTCAAATTCTTGAATCTCATAGAAAGCTTATACCTTCTCCAACAAATTAACATCTTTTGCGAAGTATGGACACCCTACATGTTGACAGTTTTCCAGTATAGGTCGTACATAAGATTTGTAGATTCTGTGAAACAATTCAGAAATTATGTCATGAAACGTTTACTTGATTAGGTGCAAAACAGAATTTGCCTTCTTTGTGATTTTGTGGAGAAGTTGCAAAGTTTAGTTGTCTAGAGTTGGTTACTTAAATAACTTTTAAATAACTTTTTTGTCGTGACATTGATATTTATCTATGTTATTTTATTTTTGGGAGTTTACCAAAACCTTGTGAATATTTTGTTTATTTACATATCCCAGTATATATTTTGAAATATAAGGGGCATCTATGTAAATATAAATTGAATTCATAATAACGGTATTTTTTATACACAATTATATATTTTGAGAGAGTATTTTATGGTTTTCTAATAAGTGTCTGCCTTATCAAAATATTCTGTAATTTGTATACATTATTATTTAAATAATTTTAGGGAGTAACATTAAATGTTAGAGTAACCTTTTTGTATTTTTTTTAAGTGTTTTTAAAAATAAGATACTAAACTTAAATTTACCTTTTTAGCATAAATTATCCCTTATTTTCATACACAGTATAGTCGGAGGCACCCGAAGCTTTACCCTGAGCATTAAAAGTTCAACTGAAACACGAGAAAAGAGAAATATTTGTATTATTTCATCTCTGAACGCGCTGCCGCACCGTAAGACTATATAAATGTATCGGAGCTCGTGTGGAAGGTAGCTGGTGAATTTTTTTGGTACTCATTTTTGCAATCAGCAATCAAGGTTTTTTTTTTCGGTTCAAGTGATATTTCGCAAATCAACAGTCTAGCTTATTGAGTTCCAATTGTTGGAGCTGTGTGGTGTGCGTTTAAAAAATTGAAATATATGTAAATGTATTAAACTTATTTTTGCAAGAATGGTACTTATTATAACCAAAGAAGGTGATCATAACACTTAGTTTTAGTCCAGTCTGGCTGATTTCTGGAAATTAGAGAAAGCAACAAAAAAAAAAGTAACTTATGAGATTTATAATGTGAAAATTTGGTAGGTAGTTACATACTTTATACAATTACCGAAAAAGGCAGTCTGCTATCATTTAATATCACTTAAACCTCGCCAGACTAACCGGAAGATGCGTAACTGGTTGCATTTATGTGATCGTTATTTAAAACTCTTTAGTAACTAAAACAAGATGCAAATGTCGCATCGCATCTCAAACATCCCTAAAACCTCGTAATTTGTTGAAAAAAGCACACAGTTACATAATTTTAATAACAGTGCCAAAATATTCTTTGGGATTATATTGATAATTATTACAAAAAGTACGCCATCTGTGTATTTGCAGGATAAACTTTTCTAAAATGTAAATATTTTTGCTTCTATGAGATTTGCATCTGGGCTATTTGCCAACGAATACAATCATTACAGCAGATGAAAAATGAAATGACAAGTGTCGTTTAAAAGCAATAAAATAATTAACGATTCTCAACATGTTCTAATCGTCTGGTTTGACTTTCGCTTAAACATGCTTCAAATGCGATCTGGATAGTTTCAAGAACGCTGTTGATCTCTATCGGCTAATGCTTCGTATCGGCAGACTACGCAATGTTGAACCAAAAACCTATCAAAGCCTCGAGGAAAGCCTGTTATAATTTTACATGCCGGTTGTGACAGGGGATTTTGGGTACTTTGTTACTGTTGGCTAAAAACATCGTAAACTCGAGTGCTGATTATCATCAGGATATGAACGCCGACTTATTCGAGCAAAGGTTGAAACACAGTTACTACCTAATATACTACAAAACATTTTAATTGCAATGGATAATGCCTCATTACTCAAGACAAGAGGAAAAGGTACCATGTACCAATACAAGAAAAGCCGAGATTCTATCATTTTTGAACCAACGGTCATCAAATATTAACTGCTTTCTCTTCCTTGCCTTGTGTTCTGAACACAATCGAACTAATGTGGAAACGGGTTTGGAAAAGCAATACAAGTTAGGTGAAAGCGTTGATCAAGGAAGCAGCTGATAACACTGATTCAAGCTAAGTAAAATGTTACATATGCTAGAATTAGAAAAAATATGAACAAAAAAATTGAGTAAAGCAGTATGGCTATCATCTGGAAGTCGGTTAGGTTAGTCTTTCGGGATATAGTGACATGATTAGAAGACCTACACCAAACTGAACAACTTTTGTTCTAATTGTTTTTAATTTTGATATATTATTCCCATACAAAATAAATAATATCCCAAGAAACATTTGGTTCACTCTCCACGAGCTAGCCAAACGCCCCGCGAAGATTTTGTATTCTACTGTTTTTTACTTACTTTTTTGACACATTGAAAAACTTGTAGGTCAAAAGTTGATCAGTATGAGTAAATGATGGATTTTTAACTAGGCACTCTAGGCACGTGCCTAGGTGGCGCAGTGATCGCGGCCCTCCAAGCCCTAGCGCCACCAGGCGCCCGATGGGTGAGTCCAAGAGTCCTAGAGTATGACCATATATTCGTAGAAAACGTTTATAAAAGAATGGTATGTAGGTTATTTTTTTAAAATGGTACCCAGGGGCGGAAAATTCTTAAGTTCGGCCCTGAGAATGACCCTATAAAAGGATGTGCATGAGAAAAAGTTAACCTGTATACGTTTCTTATATTGGTTGTATTGAAAATGGTAGACCATTGAATGGCAATAGTTGACAATGGTAGATGGTTAAATAGTACTGACCTAGGAAGAGCATTTCATTGGCGAAACCTATATTGCGAAAACGGAACATTGGGTTAAATTTTCTTTCCAGAACAATTCGCCAGTGGAATGCTCTTCCTAGGTCAGTATTTGGTCTGTATTTAATTTTCGCGTTCGAAAGCTGTTTTTAAGGGTAGGCTATGAGTTGTCAGCTTAATTTTACTAACTACTAAATTCAACAATATCACCGAGGCTAGCTCCTAAATATTGTAATTAATTAATAATAAAAACAAGATACAAATAACAAAGATAAAAACGTCTTTACAAATAACGCTAGAATTCGAAGGACCAATTAGCTGGGTTTTTATCGAGAATGTTCTAGGGACAGGGTGTGTAAGTAGATACAGCAAAGGAATAAAGTAAATATTCAACATACTGGATCCGGTATCCTACTTTAAAATCCAATTGCTATCCACAAGATATTCCGAATTGAAGATCGTTAGTAGGTATATGTTATTTTTATTTACTAAATATCTCCTAAATAATATTTACTAAAGTGTCTTTCAAAGTGAGTTTATATTGTATGTATTTTACGATTAATAACTTATTTGCCAATATTAGTTGCTTTGTTTGGAAGGCTCTAAAAGTAACAACTCAAAATCTTACTACCTACTACCTATTTATAGGGTATAAACTACCTCATACTTTTTGTAGAACTAACTAAAAACTACATTTCTTTTATAAATAGTTTTGATATTCTCCAACAGATTACCAAGCATACGCAATTTAAGGTGACGTGGAGCCGCTTCTTCCCAACATAAATTAGTGAGCTGCTCATTCATTTATATTTTCAGTTATTTTCATCTGGCCTCTTACAAACCTAAATCAAGAATTTTGACAAATTTTGTTAGTGTGGTAGACGCTATTGTGTACAACATTGTAGGGCTCCCCAAAAAACATCTAGTATAAATGCATTTCTTAAACATACTTAATTTTAATAACTGGATTCAAAACTTTGCGTCAATCAGTAATGGTCAGGTTGAGCCATAATGGACCCTGAAAATAAGACCTTTTCTGATTTTATTTTTTATATTTTTCTGTCCGATATCTGTTTTTATTAATGTTTTTTTTTTCTCCTCCCTAATAGAATTGAAAGTGAATGCACCATCAGCAAAGAAGGCAAAGAGATACAGATTTCTTACAAGACAGAGCAGAATAATGAAAGGGGTTGACTATGTGTTAGAGAAAATTGATGTAGACCAAACTGCTGAACGTTCGTTGAAAACAGTCGGCCGGCAGATGTCAGAGCCAATTCAACAAACAACCAGCTTTATAATACCACCGAGCTTATTGAAGAAACAAATGTCACACCCTCTTCCGAGTGGCCATTCGGTGAAAAGTTCACCAGTTGCATCAACATCTGCTTATACACAACTTAAAATACGCTTTGATGATTTACATAAACCTTCCTTAAAAAATAATAGCGATAAAAGAACACAAAGTGACCCTGGTAGTGTGGACTGCGCTAGCGATGGTGACCAAGTCTTTGCGGAGGGTGAAGTGTCTTCTTGGCCCCCCGGTACCAAACCTCTTGATTTCAGAGAGTATGAGGTCAGTTGCGCATTGTAAATATTAAAAAAAAAACATTTAATACCTTTGCTGTAGCACGGAACAGTTAAGGATTTCACAAAATACAGCCTTATTTGAAAAAACTTAATGATATTAGACAAACTGTGAAACCGAGCGAGACAAAGTGTTAGCACAGTGCAGACTTGTTACTTCAACCATAATTATTTATTTTGTACTTTTATATGTAAAAAATGTGTTAAAATAAATTATTTTTACTTTATGTGATCAAGCAAGTTTGGCAAGATTATTGTGAATTGTGAGGCTATTATTTTTTTGTTAAATAAATACTTTGTTAAAAAAAAGTCTGTATAATTCAGCTGTTTTCCGCTTGTAATAAATAGAGATGCATCAATCACAATGACAAAAACAAAATTGTCAAAACCGCTCTTAAAAGCGCCTGCCAGAAAACAAAAACCAAAATGTATACTAGTTAATATTTGGGATTTATAAACATAATATTTACAGTTTATTATAAATTATTCTAATAGAGTAAGAGATGGTTTATTCTCTTTTTTGTTTTTACTGTAATTGACATGTTTGGTTTGCTAAAAGAGAGAAAGTAAAAAAAATAATAAAAGGAATTCCTCATTCTAACTGCACTACCTGCTTGTCATCTAGTTTTTGTTTAACTGGCAAATTATATATTAAATACTGGTTTTAAAAGATGGCCTCACATGTTTTTTTTTACAGAAAAACTGAATTTCATAAGGAATACAAAATTTAAATTAATATTGTATTGGTCAAGTAGTTATGCACTTAACTGGTAACCTTAGGTGACAACATATGTGATATTGTATGTGTGATACATATGTGTAAATATCAAACAAATTTTAATTCTACATTAGCGCATAAAAGATATTATCTTTTCATGAACACTTAAGACCATTATTTGAGCCACGACTGAATGAAAAAGTTCATTCAAAAATTGTAATCAATATTATTTGTCTTTATAAACCTATTACTTCCCTTCCAGGATCCTACTGAAACGGTGGAAAATCAAGAAGGCCGCCACTGCCCCGTGGTACGGGACGGTGCTGCGCTGAGCTGTAATTATTGCTGGAATACCTTAGATGAAAATAACAGAATATCTCGACGTAAAACTAAGTATCACTGTCCAGATTGCAAATTAAATTTGTGCATTGTGCCATGCTTTCATAAGTTTCACGGAAAACAATCAAATGAAGAGACACAATAAGTTGTGATTTTATTTGTGTTATTTTTCTATAACACATTTTTATTGTTTTTGTTTTTATAATGGTGACATTTTACCTTTTTTGCGGTTGTGATTAATAGGTTTCTGTTATTTGATTTGTAATTTTAAAGATACCCACCCCATTATAAAAATGGTAAACTTTCTGGAAATTAAAAAAAAGCATTTAAAGTATCCGTTAAAAAATAATTTCAAGTAATCTTTGAACTTATGTTTCAGTTCAATATTTTTACAAACGAATCATGGTAATTTTTTTTAATGTTCTACAAAAAAATATTTTAATTACCAACAGCAACATTTTGATAATGAAACCTTCGACTTTTGACTTCTGAAGCTATTCAATAGCGATACAATCTAGTTATCAATCGTTATACTTAATGAATATTATATTGATTTCACTATTATGTGTTTTTTTTTTATAATATTCCTAACAAGATTTCAACATCACCCTAAATTTCTGTATTCCTGGCAGAATCTATATATATATTTGATGATTGTTTTTGATAGCGGCAAATCACCTGAAAAGATAAATGACACAATCTTTGACAATATTGAAAAATTTTGAATATTTTTTTAATTTTTTGATAAAGTGCTGGATAGCATAATATTTATAAAGGTTCTAAAGAGGTCCTGTACTTGAGAGCGCAGGATGTCGGTTTAAACCCAGCGCTGAGTTTTATAAAAATGCATTTTTAACTCTCACCTGTCCTCTTTAGTGTAAAATATTGTGAAATATTATGTAACCATCTAATTAAATGAAATAAGGAAAGGATGATATTTTAACAAAAAATATAAAAATAATGGATATGTGATTACGATGAAGGATGGTGGTGAAATGAGATGATTTTATGAGTGATTTATGTATGAAGTTGATAAAAATAAAAATAATGGATATGTAAATGTGTAAAATTAAAGCACATGATTAGTGTGCCATTCTCCTCTTACACTGCAACCGCTTACCTCACCTAACTAAAATATGATGTCAGGGAAGGTGGGTATTCAGTTCAAAATTTGACTCCGCCGTCGTGTGTGTTAACCGCAAAACCTGCATTTATTTCGTCCGCAAATTTAATACAAAAACAACATTCCAAGTATCAGTGCATCACTACAGAAGCAGAACCTGGAAAGAGAGCTCTCTTCGAGTTGCCGTCAGCCGACCCAACCCTGAGTACCAATCTGTTTTGGCAGCTCTCTTTATCCAACCCGAAAATCTAATTTAATTATTAATCTAATTTATCTAATTTAGGGAAATCGTAATCAAATTCGAGCGTCATTTAAAAACTGCCGTAGGTTTTATTGACCTGCATCATCAGCATACAACACAGTATGGAGAGACATACTCATATCAAAACTATTTTATATTATATCCTGGATTAAAATAGAGAGTCTCATTGAAGTAATGCTGTCGAATCTCAGTTTTCGAGTATTTATTGGAGAGCCGGAGCAGCCGATATCGAACCCTAAACAATGGTCTCCCACAGGGTTTAGTATTGGCTCCTCTCCTGCCATTGGACATTGGATCGTTCTTTAACTTATAAAGTTCATATTGAAAAGATAGCCCAAAAACTTAAAATCCGGAATAACATTATTCAAAAGCTTACTGGCAGCACTTGGGGTGCAAATGCACAAACTTTCTGCACCAACACACTTTTACTGGTTTACTCAACTCTGAGTACTGCTGCCCTCTTGTGCACACCAACCGAGTTGACACCTAACTAAATTCGTAGATGGGGTTTATAACAGGCACCATAAAGTATACACTAGATAATTAAAATGATGAAGGCTTATCTGTACGTTACTATGCCTGAAGGGTGTGTGGTTACCTGTACTTACTAACATAAGCCCTTCGAAAATAAGAGGGTGAATAACCAGACACGGGAATGGGACAAGTGTCAATCAAGCAAGCAAATTTTTGGAGCGCAAGCCGCGTACGTAGTGATTTATTTCTATAAATAAATATAAAAGCCATAAATAAATGCCATGCCAATAAATGCCAATTATCTGGTTCACCATTAAATTCTCTATTAGAAAACAAAACATTCTGGTTTTAAACTTTGGATACCCAACTTTTCACTAGTTTTGATATCTTTTATTAACTATTTGCTACTTTTAAATATTTGTTAGTTGTATAAATTATACATTACTACTAAGTATAACTTTTTTCAAAAGGGTATTTATTAAAAAAATATTTCGAAATGACGAAAAATTGATTACTCCACCTGTGTCACTAAATAATTTCCATGGAGTATTCCATAGGATGAACAGATAATTAAGCGGTAATTTTCGAATGAATGACGGCACCTGGACGTGCATACAAGTCGCACTATGAATGAGTGTTATGAGATGCCGGCCAGCTCAACATGTAGACGTCGCACATCCATAATGAGTTAAAAAGGAGTCCTGTACTACGATCATCCCTGTAGCCAAATTGATTGAGAGACAAACATAAGTTGTTTGCTTCAAGAAACTCGCAAAGACAACATTTTCAAAGATTTTAGACATAATAGGTAGCAGAGATACGTTTTTGATTTACCATGCTATCTCCATTTTTAAAAATAGGTATTATAACTGCATTCTTAAAACAATCGAGGAAAATGCCACTTTGCAGGTTTGAGATACTTATATGACAAAAAGGTTTTAATATGTATGTTTTCACATTACATGTTTCGCTTACAGAGACACTCACCAATTTTTTTCCCCACCAGTATAATCAAAATTCGTCTCTTCTCCACCGTCAATGCGAGTGCTTCATTTACACAAGCTCTAAACTCCTTTCAACTAGCATGCGTAAATGTTATCCTTTTGCTCCGCTATAGTTTAATGATAGACATTTTGTTGGTAAATAATAAAATGTAGGTAATATGTATTATTTTTTATATGTTCAACCATTAATCTGTAGTGGCTTAATAGTTTTTTTGCATATGATACTTATTAATTTTATAAACTTACATTTTAAGTTTTTGTGTCAAGTTGTAGGGGAATATGAACCATTTTTTTCCAAAAATAGGTTGTTGTATGCGTAGCGTTGTAATTTGCTAAGTAGCCTAGATAATTACAATTATGAAGGCTTATCTATCTGTTACTATCCCTGAAGGGTGCATGCAGCATATGCCCTTAATTTTGAAAAAAAAAAACTGATACAAACAATAGAAAAGGCAAGTGTACATGAGTTAATATTTACACCACTTAATCGCTAAAACTTGATAAAATTCACCAAACAAAGTGGGAAACACCATGAAATAATTGAAATCTGTCAAAAAGTTTATTACGTTTAAATTAATAAAAAAATATGCAATGTTGAATGTTCATTTAAGTACCAATGAGACTGTTCTTAATTGAAGGTTTTAAAATGGACCGATTCATAGAAATAAACCAAAAAGCTTGTTATTTTAAAAATAATTATGAAGATCCTACATTTAAAGAAATATTAACAAATGTACCCAAAGACCACGAGATACTGAACGACAAGAAAATGTATAAAAGAAGAGAACTAATTCCTGTCCTGTATACACCTTATAATATAGTTTACCTAACTATTTTCAAATCCTGTGCTGATTACCTCAATCAAATAGAGGTAAACTGTAGCGCAGATGTCATTCCCTATAACTATCACTCGTTCTACACGAATTTACCGCATAAAACATGACAAGATAAGACAGACCAGACAAATATATATATTAATATTACATTTATACCAATTCCAATTAATAAATGAAAGTTACGAGTAACAAATAGCAAAGGAAAGGGTTTTTGCAAATAAAATGATGACAATGCTCTATTTAGATAATAAATGTCAATTGCTTAGTAATTGAAACCAGTCTCCCCGTTCAGACGCATCGGCACGCATCGTGAATGCTCATTTAAACATCACAGCCAAAGTGTTACCGCTTTATAGCTTTACCGAATCGCGATTTACGCCACATAAGGTCCAGATTCACTTATAGTTAAGGTCCCACTGTAAATGTTTACATATGACAACTATCACCGCCTGACATTCTCTTGCCCAAAATGAGAGCAAAAACGTTGAAGAAAAAACGAAAAAATAAATGATTTATAAATTGTAAAATAATAAAATAATGATTATTTTTTTCTTCTCAATAAAAATTGCTAGCCATTTATAGTTCCTTGTACTAATACGACAATATATTTTCCTTTGAAATATTTTTATTTCATGTTGTGTAGTAAAAGTACCAACCTCTAAAACTCGAATCCTACTTCAAAAAGCCATATTCAAGTTTAAATATGATATATAAGTACTTTGGGACCAATTATTAATTTCGAAGTTGACAATAAATAAGTTATGCTAAAAAGACCATTTGTACTGTTTTTTTTCTCCTGTAAAATTGTAAAACTGGTTCATTACTCGAGACCCTTGATATGCTTTGTTTTAAATTATGTATTTTTCAAATATTGTTTTTTAGTTGGTTTTATTTATTCCTATTATAATTGTAATATTTTTGGAATTCTGTTCGTTGTAATAAAGGTCCTCTTTGAATTTATTTATGGGTTTTTGTTGAAGACGCTTATGTAAAAAAAATCTGTAAAAAATTAGTTCCGATGGCGTATTTAAAGATCTTTTCACCTTGTAAAGTTTCTAATGAAACACAAAAAATAGTAATTGTTGGATAACAGACAACATGTATTTTTTATAATAAAAAAAACACTAGATTATTTGCTTTATTACATGTAATAACATTAAAGAAGCAAAAAAAAGTTATCAGGTACTTAATGTTTTAAACATTGAGTGATTATTATTTGTTAATAATAAAGTGTATAATTTAAGTAATTTAATGATATGCTATTTTAAAAAAAAAAATTGCTTACAGCAACGACAATTTGTTTGAATGCGGCAGAAATCTATATCAAATATTTCTAAAAAGGCATCAATTAAAATTAAAAATGAAAGATAATTAAAGTATATCAACTAGAAAACATTCATATTTATTGCGTTTTGAAATAAAATGATTAGAAACAAAAAATGATGAGAAAATCGTCTTATGTTGCGTAATCAAAATAGTATCTTAAATTGTAATTTTTTTGTTAAATATCCAAATATTATGCTGAATGGCACAGGAAAAAAATGTTAAACGCCAAAAATGTTTTAATCATAATTCACAAACAGCCACACCAAGGCATTTTAATAGACATCAGTTCAAAAGATTAAATTAAAGTACAGCCATCGGGTATACATACAACACATAAAACTTTAAAAAAAAAAAAAAACTACTGTATACGTATTTAATATTAATAATCTATATATATTTTAACAACACTGTTCAAATTTTTATGCTAATGTTATTATGTAAAATGACAGAAATCCATAATTGGTTTTATATACTAGTAATAAGTTTTGTTTGTAATTGTAAAAATGTAATACTGTGGATTTTTTAATAAAATATAAATAAAATAAAATATGTATTTGGGACTACATTTTGAAACCATTACTTCATTTTTTTACCTCTGTTTATACCTATATTTATAACAATTATTTTCGGAATCACAACATTCACAAATTGAATATTATTAACTATTGTTAATGGATGCTTTTAGAAAACCGCTTTTAGGACACTGAAGTCAAACTGCAGGACTAGTAATTATCAGTTCAATGTGACACACTAGTGAGCTGTGAGGTTTAGAAATTGCTTGCCAAGTATTTAATCTTGTAATTGTTACGGGCCAGTCAAATATGCACAGACAACAAGAAATACATACATTGGAATGGAAACCGTTCCCTGGGTTTTAGGGTTGTGACTGCCCTGGCAAGAAACCTATTAAAATGAACCTCATTTCGCTCATAGGATGACTCATTGACTACAGGGCAACAGTACATTAGATGATCTGAAATGATTGCAAATGGATTCAAAAGCCATTTAAATCAGTTGTCTGCGAGACCTTATGGCCCAGTATTATTGAATATTGAAGATAAAGTAATTGGTAACAGTAATAAAATTGTAGGTATGCATCAATTATACTAAAACATTTTTAATAGATATTGTGGTTAAAACATGCATTACAAGAAAAAAAATATAAAATATATGTATTTAATGTAATAGTAATAAAAAACAAATTAAATAAAATAATAATAAGACCATAATTCTTAGAAACATAATATTTGAAAATTAAATTAAAATCATTGATAAAAAATTGGCCTAACCCTAACTAATAGGGCTTAGGCCTAACTAATAGGCCTAATAGGCTGTAGAATTAGTATAGATGGGAAATATACAATATGAAAATCACCAATAAAATATTATTTATATTTGACACCAGTAAAATATAAAAATGGAATGATTATATTATTGTTTATTAAAAAGCTAGATAATTCATTAAAAAGTGTTAAATCAACTATTAAATGTATACATTGTTAGACATTTTATATATTTTAATGCATTGTTATCTTTAATTTATTTATATTATAAATTAGCTATTTTAACAAGTTTATGAAAATCGAAAGAGGCCAAATAGTACTTTAAGGTTAACCTGATAATAAGGCAATCAATTTTAAAATTTAGTGAGAATTTGTTATCAGCTGTGAATTACTGAATAGCATTAAATGTTATTCTAAAATATACATATATTATTTGATTTGCTTAGCAAAAAATTATAAAATAAAAAAACTATTTTGATTATATTTACTAAAACTTGAAGCAATAGGCATTTTGATTAACAAGTTATCATAATTGAATCTCTTTAAGATGTAACTTCAAACACAACATTTCATTATAAACTACACACAATAAATGTGAAAATACTACAAAAATTAGATCCAACATTAAAATACCTAGCACAACTCATCTTCGCTCTCAGACCGCTTTGGTACAGAACTTGTAGATTGTAATGACTCTGGCTCTTCCACGCTTTCCACATCCTAAAGAAAAAAAAATAGATTAAGTTTAGTTTTGGCTAGTATTGCTGTAATAATTCAGACAGTAAAAAATAAATTAGCAGTAGTTTAGAGACCAACAATCTCATCTCATGGTCTCACCACTTCGATTGTTTTGATAAAGCTAGTTGTTTTATTTCCCCTTTTAAGACCCAACAGGAGCCAAGCGGCGAGCTATCCTATTGAGCGGCCTCAGCGAGGAGACATTCCGTCTACTGAGACCTCGCTCACCCGAAGAACGTCGAGTAGGAGAAGTACGACGCCTTGGTCGGTCTTTTTGATGAACACTTCACTCCCAACAGGTCAGGATTCGCCGATCGGCTCACCTTCTACACGGCCACGAAAGCCAGCAAACAAAATCTATCGGAGTGGACGGCGCGACTGCGAGGCCTCGCCAGTTTCGAAGGCTTCGAAGCCACGCGATCTGACGCAGGCGGTGGCTTGCGCACGTTCTTCGGAATTATCGTCAAACAAGGACCCCAAGTACTTAAGGTGGAATCCAGCAGTAGCACCAGCAGCTCCAGGATGCACCAAGCCTACGAGCTTAAGTGTACAGTGTGCGGGTTAAGGAATCATACTAAAAAAATGTGTGAATACGTGAATTTCACTTGTAGGTCGTTTGGTGAAAAGGGGCATTTAAAAAAAATGTGCCCGCGTAGAACTTACAAACACACTTTTGTGCCCGCGGAAGACGAGCAGGAATTGCTAAATTTAAGGTGTGTAGATAACAATCCGATTATTGCTACAGTGTATGTAAACGGCATCGAGTTACAAATGCAAATCGATTCGGGTGCAAACATCAGTATATTCCCATATGTGTTGTGGTATAGATATTTAAAAAAAATAAAGTTGTTAAATCAAATATAATTTTAAGCGAACTAGAGTTTGAATACGGGGATAATATATGTACGTTCGAGTAAACGGGCCGGCATTATTAGAGTGCGATTTCCTAAATAAATTCAATTTATGGCTGGCAGAAATTAACCATATTCGTAAATTAACTGATGTTAACGACATATTAAATAAATATTCGGTAATTTTTTTTCGGGCGAGTTAGTTTGTTTTAACGGCTACAAAGTGTCGCTTAAACTAAAAAATAATGCTACCCCGAGATTTTTTAAACCGCGGGTGGTTCCGTTCGCGCTCAAATCAAAAGTTGAATCCGAAATTGATAAAATGGTTGATCAAGGTATACTAAAACCTGTACGCTATTCAGCTTTAAAAAAAGATTCGTCGGTGAGAATTTGTGCGGACCTTAAATAGCGATTTAGTTTAAGAAAAATATCCAATGCCGCATATTGTAGAATTGTTTACCATTTTACAAGGTGGTGAGCATTTTAGCAAATTAGATTTGTCTAATGCATATAACCAAATTTTATTAGGCGAAAACTCACAGGATTTAACCTGTATAAGCACGTAAAAAGTGACTTATATTATGTATACAAGATTAGTATATGGGTTAAGCAGCGCCTGCGCGATTTTTCAAAAAGTATTGGAGAGCGTTTTATCAGGGTTAGACGGAGTTCTTAATTATTTAGATGATGTACTAATTACCGCGCCCAATAAATCGGAGCATTTGCGTAAGTTAGACGAAGTATTATCGTGACTAAAAAATGCAGGGTTCAAACTAAACAAAGATAAGTGCGTGTTTATCTACCAAGCGTGTCATACTTGGGGTACATAATCGATAAACACGGTTTACACACTTGCTCTAAAAAGGTAAACAGCCCAACCTGCGTAACGGAGCTAAAATCCCTATTAGGTATGATTAATCATTACCGCAAATTTATTCCAAACGCAACCGCTATAATGGCCTTCTGAAAAAAAACACGAAATGGGAATGAAATTCCGCCCACGACGCTGTCGTCGCTACATTAAAAATCAAAATTAGTTTTGCAGCGGGTGCTCATTTAGAAGCTCATTTCGATAGTAACGTAATCTTTTCGCATAAGTATGAAGATGGCTCCGAGGGCCGATTGCGTTCCCGTCTAGATCTCTCCTAAATATCGAAAAACAATATTCTCAGTTACAGAATTCGGTATTAAAAAATATCACCAGTATTTATTCGGTAGGAACACTCCATTTATACTTTGGAAAGATCATTTGCTTTTAGTGTGTACATACGCGGACCACAAAGGTATTCCTCAAATGACAGCAGCTCGGTTGCAAGGTATATAAAAGGCAAGGTATAAGGTATATCGGTATATTCCTATCCGCCTACAATTATAAAATATCTCGGTTTGGTCACGGAAAATAGTCAATAGTGATATTAATGTCCAACGCATTGAGCAGGCTTTCGTCGTTATCAAAGAAGAAATGCGTTTACACACTACTACAGTGGAAATAAGACGAAGATGTCGTGCATGCATACACAACAGAGGTCAACAATTCGAGCAAGATTTGTGACATTAAGAATTATAAGGGAATTTCGTTTTTTTTATATCAAATCCGAGGAAAATGAGTACCCTATGTAAGAAGGAGATAGTTAGATTTTACTACACAAGAGTAAGACAGTACTATCTACCTGTCTCGGCAGTGTTATTTCCGCAAAAACAAGTTTTCATCCGGAATATCGAATATCAACCCGGATGTGTCCCGATAAGAAAAATTAGTAAATTAGTAAAGTTATTAGCAGGTTTTTATGGCATAATGCATACCGTTGGAAAGGGGATAAATAGAAGAACTTTTTTAAAGAATTCGAAGATCATGATTTATTTTTAACGCTGCCCACAACTTTGTGATTTAATAAAAATAAAACTAGACAGTACTCGCAAGTAATACTGAATTTTATAGAACCACACAACAGTACACATAAAAATAAAAATTAAATCTGGGGACTATATCAATAACTTTTTTTTAAATTTAAATTTATATGCTGAATTCTGGCATTTTTCAAAAAAATAATAAAATGTTAAAATAAAAAAAAACCATGGGACTAAAAAAAAGTTATTGGGGCTGAAGACATAGCAAATGACCCCCCCTTTCGGCCAATTCATTTTGGCAAACGATGCACCAAACAGCCCTGTATATACATATTTTTTAAAATAAAGAAACATTATAATTAATAATGTTCTCTTCGTTCAAAATTTTATTGCATGTTTCGAACACTAAATGTGAAGACGGTAAAATAACACGTTTCCCTGCATTAACTGAACATCGTAGTTAAATAATCGATCACCACAATCAGGTTGCAAGACAATAATCGATCACCACAATCAGGTTGCAAGACAATAATCGGTCACCACAATCAGGTTGCATGTGAAAGTTTTCTTTTAATATTCAACCAATAAGGGGGGCTTTTGGAGGAAGGAAACATTTTTATGAAAAAATATATACGAGTACATAGGTCTATCTTAGGGACTTAAAATTGTACAAATAGCCTCTTTACGTAATACGCACACACTAACGGGGCATTTTGCGAAATTTAACCATTAAGGAAGGGTAATGGGGGTTAGACGTTTGTATAGACCTTATAAACCATCGGGACTAGAATCACAATTTTTTTTTATATAACAACTTTATTTGTTTAGGTACGATTAATTTTATAAGTTATAATTATACATATGTAATTTAATCTAAATTTGTTTAAATATGTTTGCATAACATATAATTCCATAAGCTATTATGAATTCAACTAAATTAATATAAAAAAATCCTTATGTCTTCATATTTTTATATTCTCTTCAATTTATAAAATTTTGTTATGACCCAATTAATATATATAAAAATGAAGTGTCTGTCTGCCTGCAGCATTATAACTCGGTAACTACTTGGCCATTTTGGCTACTTTTATTTTTAAATATTCGTAATAGGTTGAAGATCATTTCTAGGTAAAGAAAATTTAGATAAGTTGCCCTGAAAAATGGAAAATTTTGGAAAAATGAATAGTGTACTCTACATCGGTGGAACAATCGTCAGAGCCGCCTGCATGGAATAGGACATTAGGCATGTAATGGCCCGAAGGGCCGACAGATGGGGAATGAAACATCCCATCCCGAGTGCCGTAGGGATGAGTTGTCATACTCCGAAGACGCCTTCAAAATCGTATTCACGGCCTAGCTGCCAACCCAGGCCGGGGTAAACAGCTAGTTGGATGAAGTTTTTTTCGTGCACATCCTTTACGGAGTTATTCTACACTTCAAACTGGACAACTTTTGCTTATTTTAATGTTTTTAAGTTTTTCAATGTGTTGAAAAAGTATGCAAAATAAGCAATAGAAAAAAATCCTAGAAAATTTCAACGCATAAAACACTTTACGACTATGTGCCCCCTACTCTCGCATATGGGGGAGGGGAGCGGAGTGCGGTGCATGGATACCTCCTGCACGGCACGGCGCAGCAAACCAAATGTTATTATTATTATTATTATTTCATAATAGGCAGGCAGCATAGCTGATAAGCCTATATCTTATTCAATATCAAAATTGTTATAATTTTTTCTTTGTTTTTATTTTCCTTATATGTTCATCTAGATTGTTTTTAAATTGGTTGACTGTCTTTGATTCTATGACACTTTCTGGCAATCCATTCCATGCTTCCACGACTCTGTTGAACCCATTATTCCGAGATATTATTTTTTTTTGTATAGAAAAAAGATCATTATTTGGAAAAGTTGTAAAACAAAAGTTCAGTTTAAAGTGTAGAATAACCCTGTAAAAGGATGTGCGTGAGAAAAAGTTTATCCTTTAAAAATCGTCTATGTGGGTGCCCCAATTAAACATGCTATCCAACGTTAATCCTAGGTACTTCTGTTTCTACCTTCTTTTATAGCGGGCGAGTGCAGTTCTGTCGAAGGCTGTGTAAGCCTTCATTGTTGTGTATTTTTAGTAACACATTGAAGTCTTGAATAGTCGATTGCGCTGACTTTAGCTTTATGAGTAAGAAATTATTTTAAAAAATTCGAAAATAATTTATCACTAAATTTATTTTATTTTTTAACGTTGTTGTGTAAATTACTAGTCTCTTTGGTTTGCGAGAAGTGCAACACGCGGATGTGATAACCACAACCGCGTTATGAATACATTGCCCTTACAACTAAAGATGAGGCGACTGGCTGGCTGTGTATATTAAAAATATGTACTATTACAAGAACCGTTTAATATTACCACGTATAGTTGTCAATTTGTTTTCTCGGAAGCCATTATGAATTTTTATATATAATCTTTACAAAGTAAAAAAAACAAAATCGCAGAGCCAATTAGCTTAATTTTTCATGGTCCTCATGGTCTTGGGACAATGTATACTTTTGTAAATGTATTTTTCATTTTAATGTTCAAAACGTGAGGGCAATTGATGTCTCGAATTAGAGGTACCCACCCAAATTTATTAAATTTAGTTTTTTCTTTGCTTTCGTTTATTATTTTATAATTACTTTGTTTATCTTCTATTGCTAAATTATTCCATATTATTTTTGGACGTATGAGATAGTGATGCGAAATATATTTTGAATTATAGCGGACAATAGGCCTGATTTGGGTATTTTTACAAAAAAATGATATAAGCATTATGTAATACTTGTTTTATTTAAAATTGCTTCACACGTAAATTAACTATTACATTGTGTGAGGTCATTTGGTGCCATTAAATTAAGGTAGTTTATTACTAATGAGTCACTTTTATTTACCTAATCGAAGTTTGCATTTCTTGCTCATCCTACTTGTCCCTGAAGTTTATACCACATATCTCAATATTGTTTTGGTTCTTGTTCTTGTTTGAGCGCATTCATCCTATCCACGATTAATGAGATAACTTTATCTTTTTCTGAAGCACCTGGTGAAGTGTATTTATTTCGGTTTGACAGTTTTTAATTATTACTTTTCTTTTTTAATTTATTTTTTTTTTCTTTTTTAATTTTAACTTTTCGTTTGTAATTTTAATTATTAATTCGCAATATTTTTTTAGTAGATCATATTTAACACTCAAAAATTCATTAGTGTTTTCAAACCTCTTCCACAGTATAAAGAGGATACAGTAAGTCGTCTTAGAATAACACGAATCGAAGCATACGAAGGGCGACGTCATCAGGGCTGGTACAAAAAATATTTGACGATTGGTGCCTGTGTACCTACATTTTTTTTAATCCACTATTATAAATGTGTTTTGATTCACGATAGTGGCAAATACTCCAAGGAAGTATTTGCCACTATTTAAAAAAAAAAACAAAATATTAATCTGGACTTAGCTTTATTCTGTATATATTATAATTAACAAATTGTGACTAAAACTAATGACTCAAATCTCACAACCAACATTTACAAAATATATTTCAAGTATATGTATGTACTCTTAACACATATACACGCGAACCGTCTTTACTGTGTTATTAACGAAGAGAAAATATAAATATTTTTCAAAAAGTGCTTTAAGTATTTCAAACTCAATCAGATCGCGATTAGCATTCTTTAGATTTCACATGTTTGTAAAAAAGAAACCTTTTCTTAGAACAAAAAAGTATATATGAGGTGTGATCAAAAAGTAAGGTGACTTCAAATTTCGCGGGCTACGTCCGTTCGATCTTCGATTTTTTTTTTGTTATAGGCCACTACAGGCATTGATGGCAATGAGAAAGCAGACGAACTGGCAAAGGTGCGAGCATGACTGTGATAGGCCCGGAACTGGCCTGCGGCATAGCTAAAAGCACTACCAGCAGACTGCTAAAAATCTGGGCTTGGAAACAAAGCCAAAAATACTGGCAAGAACTGCCGGACAAAAGCAAGCCAAAGAACTCATAGTGGGATTCTCGCAAAAAAGACTCTCGGAGCTATTGAAGTAAGCCGAAATCAAATTAGGATCCTAACCAGAACCTTAACTGGCCACTGCAAGCTGAACAAACACCTGCACAAATTAAGCCTATCGACCGACGACAGGTGCAGGCTCTGCCAGTGCCCAGAAACTCCGTTACACCTACTGGGAGAATGTGGGCTCCTCATGTACAAAAGATACCAGCTTCTAGGCAACCATCTCCTTAAGCCAGAAGAATTAGAACCATCGCACCCAAAAAGTTACTTAACTTTATCTACAGTATGGGACTAGAGGGCGAACTATAAGTGAATTTAAATGTACAATAGTTCTGGAAAGAACGCGGTACACGGGGGGCAAACCCCCCACATCCACATAACATAACATAACATAACACTTGTTTTTAACATCTGTGAAAAGTTTCAAGAGTATAGCATTTTTTGTTTGTTTGTGAGAGGCATTAAGGTTAGAAGTGTTTTGCGTGCTCGGCGATTTTCTACTGTCAAAAAACATGGATCAATGAGTTTGCATTAAATTTTGTGTAAAAAAAAATGGAATGAAGTGCTCTAAAACTCTTGAAATGTTGATAGTGGCATACGGTGTATAAAAATGTTTACAAGTGGTATAAACTCTTCAAAGAAGGCCGAGAAGGACATAAAGACCGCATCGCTGGATGAGCTGAAGGCTATACCAAAAAGTGCTTTGAGGATTAGCGTTGGCACAAGTGTATTGTATCTGAGGGGGGTTACTTTGAAGGCGACAAAATAAATATTGATGAATGAATAAATATTTTTTGATAAAAATAAAAAATCCCCTTACTTTTTGATCACACCTCGTATACTGTATTCCAAATGAAAAATGAATAATTATTAAGAACGATATTTGACAGTAATTAGGGCTCATCAACCATAAAATGAAGTTGCTTTGTCTAATATTAATGCATATTATATTATTCTAAATCAAATATTTACATATTTTTTTTTCTAAATAATGGTTATGGACGACCTTCCCGTTGTTACATCCCTCATATATCCTGCATACCTCGATATTGATTAGACTTTATAATACACATTATGTTTTACGTAACTATGATTATATGAGCGCCTTTGCAATATATTTTTTGTACTATAATAAAATTATCACTCATTTTTGAGGTACTTACGTTTCGATACTAGAGTGCCAAGTTTAATTAATTATGTTGTATAACTCAAATTATGTACGAATCAAAAATGAAAAAGAAATACATTCTAGACACAATAAATATAATCAGAAACAATGGTAAACATTTTGTCTTCGGTTAAATGCAACATTGATAAACTGGACAATGATAATATTTTTAAGTAGAAATTCCAGAAATTCACTTGTTTCAAAAGACTTCTCAATACTTCATACATAGAAACAAAGAAAAACTTTTGAACACTTCTTTAAGATGGTAGGATGCAACCCGTCGTGTCCAGGTGCAGTACGTTGTTTCAGATTCTGAAACATTTTTTCTAAAGAAAATTCTACATGTTTAATGGATTTAGTAACTCTTTCAATGAAGATCAGCACAGTAAAATACAGTTGTACATACAACTATATTTATAAACCTTGAGGAAGTTCCACAAAGCGGAGTAGAAGCGGACGATTAGTAGGTGATTAGTGTGAGACTGAGAGTGTATTTACTGTCATTTAATTTATTAACGAATATTATACCTGCATATAAAATTAACACACACAACCAAATAATATTATATTTAAATCAATGGAAGACCTGTATTTAGGGGTCGGTCAAGAATGAATAATTCAAAGTGTAATAAAAGTAAAGCGCCGAACGAGCGAGCGCCTAAAACTTATGCGGATTTTGGTTATCCAAAAATATAATTACATTAATGTAACGCCAAAGTTCTAGTAAATTATTTTTATCAAAACTTTTCTGAACATTTTTATACCATTACAATAAACCAAGTATTATTGTTAAGAGGAAGTTGTCGTTTTAATTCATATTAAAACAAATAGTAGATAGTAACCCTTTCGAAGAAAGATCGCATGCCTACTTTGAAGAAGCCTGCCTTACAACAGCAAGCACGGAGCCTAGGCGGGATTCCGCAGGTGTGACAAACGCCACATTGCCATTATTAAATTGTGGTAAAATAACTTATACTTTAAAGATTTTAATTCATATGTTTAGTAAAATAATTTATGTTCAGTAGAAGATATTTTAATAATACAGTAAAATAACTTACCTCACAATCAAAGTATTTTTATAATCTACACAAATGCTTATCATTCAAAAGTTACATTAATATTTATGGTGTAGTTCACATTAGATAAAAATATTTATTTTCGCCAGTATAAACTGGCTTATTAATATGTCATTATTTTCACATATTTTTAATTTACTAAAGAAATTAAAAGATTTCCATGTTACATTGTTTTTTTTTTAATTTTTCCATATTGATGAAAAGATAAATATGGGAAAAATAAAAAAAAACAATTGAAACAATCTAATTTTCCAGTTTTAAAAAACATTATTTTATGAAAAAAATATAAGGATAGAATGATATAAGGATAAGATGCTCTGTCGAAATGACCTATATGATAAATGTTTAAAACTAACATCTTCAAAAATAGGAAAATGTGTCGTTTAGACCACATTTACAGTTTAAATTCCATAACACAATAGTAAAGATAGTGTTAAAAAAAACACTTCTATTTATCAGAAGCAGAAAAAACTCTGATTAAAATAGTGTATGTAACTGAATTTGGCGAAATTGATGGTTCTTTCCACCGTCGATATCAAAGATTAGGACTGATAAATTATATTTCAGCTATTTGGTATTGACCAAGCATTTGTTAAAAAAACAATAGTGTCAAAATAGTACGCATTTTAAAGGTTTTTCTCCGAAGCATAAACCAACAATGTATTGAATAACACATTGTGTCAAAAATATAGAATCCATACTATAATAAATATATTGATAGATTGGAATGTATTCAATAGAAATTCGTGAAATATTTAAAATATCGTACATTTTCTCTTCCCGACCATTACACAATTTCATTAGAAAAATATAATACAACCAGTTTTTCAGATAGAATAACTACCTCTGACAAATTATATTTATACAAAATGTTAATTAATTTTATTAATTGCAAGGAAATAACTGCTTTGATTAAATATCTTGTATACTCTTGTTTCACTAGACATACTGAGCTATTTACTCTGCCCATATGCAAAAAAAAAAAAAATACTCCCAAAACTCCTACATATACAAAACTTTCTAACAATAATAATTAGATTGATAAATTTAGTTGTAATTTGAGTGAGATTAAACGTCAAATGTCTGTTTGCGAAATAAACAAAAATAAAAGGAATAACCCTGCATCATGAAGACAGATAAGGCAGTGGAAACTGCGCTTTGACAGAGCCTCTCCGAAAACACAAACCCAACTATAATTATAACAGGTAGACGACATTTCACAATTCCGTAATTGTGTATGTCTTGCTATTCACAGTAGCAAAAAAATGACCTAGCCAAATAAGACCTGCTGGGATCTGAAACTATGATCTCTGGATCAAAAGCAATTGACCTGTGAGTTTCGTTGACCTGTGATAGATATGAGTCAAGACCATAATCAAGTAATTAGGTTCATATAAAAAAATAGAAAACAGTAAGATTTATAATATGCTATCTCATTATTTTTTTTAAATAATTGCTATGAATTCTACTCAAATAAGCTTTGTTGTGCTAGCCAATTTAATAATTATAAGAATAACAATTGCTTTAATTTTTGGATATTTATTAATTTTATTATAATTGTCAACTGAGCCAAAATTGTTTTTTTTAATAAAATTTGATGCACATTTCTAGCTTAAGGTAGAGCTCCTATTATCTGTCCTAATCGCCTATCTCTGGAACGGCTGAACTAATATTTTAAATTGGTATTTTATCAGCTAAAAAAAAAAAATCAAAAAATTCTAAAAGAATTTTGAAAAATGATTACCAACAAAACAAAAACAAAACATAACAAATACAATAAAAAATGAAAATAAATGAATTGATAAATAAAAAAAACCTAGTACATACATGCCTTAGATTAACATCTAACAATATCGATCTAACTAAATTAAACAACTAATTAAATTGATCTAACAATAGGCCTACGAGTTATGAATACACAAACAACGGCTCTTCGACAAACCTCATAAGAAATATAATTAAAGCTAGGCAGAAACACTTAAATTATTTTTTTATATAAAAATAATAAATCTGTACATTCATTTTATGGCCATTTTAGTAACAACAAAACAAGAATAATATGATTTACATATTGTCTATCAAAAACCATCTGAAAACGCATTTTATAGTATACTTCATTATTTTTGGAGACTCAAATTTTAACTAAGTTATTTCTCTGTCTAGATCTCTTGGAGTATGATCCTAGGTTCCAATATCATCAGCAAAACGAACTTTTTTAGGCTGAAATGGTAATTTTTTATGGTAATGATAATGAATGGTTATGAAATGGCAAATAATAATGTAAATATTTTTTCAAAACTGGAAAATATGATAGAAGTGATAAATCCTCGCACACTCGTATCGGCATACGGGTGAATTTATCCGCCAGCCGGATGTATTCGGCCGGGCTGCCCAAACGTCGCGTTTGCAAGGCGACGGACATATCCGTCAGAGTGAGAAAGCATTCCCCACTTGATTTGATTATTTCTCAACAGTATGATTTACTGACTTGACGTTTGCACCATTGGAATTGCAACAAGCCTATCAGTACCTCAGATTTTATGCAAGTCAATGCAGTGTCTAATAATATTTTTAAATTTGTATTAAAAACACACTGACGCACTTCCATCCACAGCCATCAGCTGCGCCGTATTTTTTTAACTTATTTTTTTTTTTCGACAACTGTACATTGTTTGAAAGAGTTATAAATGGTAGTGTATAGTGTATCTGAAGTATATTTGAAAATGTAAACAAAAAAGTGTAATATTTGACAAAATAGTGAAAAAATGTGTGACCAACAGGAAAAAATCGATAAAAGCAGTTTTTTTTTTTAAATAAAGAGATAAAAAATCAAAATGATATTTTAAAATAGAGAATTTCACGGTGAATCAGTTGATACCTAATTTGTAAAGATTGAACGACTCATGCCTGCACTATGGATTTTATAGTAGACGAGTGATTTTTAAAATTTTCCTAGAAATTAATCGGTTCTCAAGCACTTTTGGCGCCTACATTTTTTGGTTCGAAATCTTGCCTAAACAGGTTAAAAATATATATTAAAAAAAATAAAAATAAAGTGCTAAACATATTTATTTCAGTTGTTTATGTATGACTTCTTACGTAACTCAGTTGACAAAATAAGAAAAACACCGTTGCATATTTTCAATGGCAAAATTGTTATGGCCGTGTTTGATCTGCTAAGGCTAACTCGGGATCTTTGGGGTTCAAAAGGGATTTGAACTTCTTGCCTGAAAATGTCTTCATTGTAAGATCAGTTATAAGAAAGCAGTGTTTCTCTTCCTACATCATATTACCAAAATATTTCAGTTTTTTCTGTCAGCGATTTCAGTTGTTTAATTGAAAACATTAAAGTTGCATATTCTGTTAGTCAAATAGGACGCATCAAATGCCCAAATATTATTCAATCGAGACAGAACGATATTTTCCGAGGCATCGTAACACTGTATTTTTGACCTACTATTATTTCAGAATATATCTTAATATATATAAATCTCGTGTCACAATGTTTGTCCTCAATGGACTAATAATAAAATAATGGACTAATAATAAAATTTGAACACCATGTGCAGTTCGATGTGCACTTGAGAGATAGGATAGTTTAAATCTCAAATTATAGTCGCAATTTTAATTTATCGCTAATTTTTTGTCCGTTATTATTTGGCAGTCATAAAACTGACAGATGTCGATACCTTTTTATTTTATGGGCGATTGTGAAGAGCGCGTGACGACTCGGTGCCAGTATAATTTTATTGAACAAGCAGAGGAAAGAGCAATTGTGATATTATTGGAAAATTTTTTAGAAGATCACAATCAACTAATTCAATTGATCAAAAGAGTTTCGCCACGACTGCAAAATGACAATTATCAAATCGTCATAAAAGCCGACAAAGTACCATTAGGTGAACATGCTGGTAGATTCAGTCATAAAACTGACAGATGTCGATACGGAACGGCACGGAACATGCATGCATACAAGATGCGATGACTTACGTACGTCATTACGGCCGACCGGATTTATTTATTACATTCACATGTAATCCGAATTGGGAAGAGATACAAACTTTACTATTGCCAGGACAACAAGCCATTCATCGTCATGATTTAACTGCACGTGTGTTTAAACAAAAATTGAAATCCTTAATTGATTTTATTGTTAAATATACAATTTTTGGTATCACACGTTGTTGGCTGTATACGATAGAGTGGCAAAAGCGAGGTTTGCCTCATGCCCACATTTTGGTTTGGCTTAAAGATAGAATCCGTCCTGAAGAAATCGATCAAATAATTTCAGCCGAAATTCCAGACCCATTAATTGATCAAGAATTATTTGATATTGTCACCAAACACATGATCCATGGGCCATGCGGTGTTTTCAACATGACGTCACCGTGCATGGAAAATGGAAAATGTAGAAAAAACTTCCCAAAGCCGCATACGAATGACACGATCACGGATATTGATGGTTATCCAATTTATCGCCGCAGAAGTACTGAGAATGGTGGCCACACATTTACAATGCGACTGCCGAACTTTCCAAATCAAGTTGAGTTTGATAATCAGTGGGTGGTACCATACTCACCACTACTTTCAAAAACTTACAAAGCTCATATCAATGTTGAGCTTTGCAGTTCTGTTAAATCAATTAAGTATATTTGTAAATATGTAAACAAAGGCAGTGATTTGGCCATATTTGAAGTAAAAAACATAAATAAAAATGACGAAATAGCACGATACCAAATGGGCAGATACATTAGCAGCAATGAAGCTATTTGGCATATTCTCAGCTTTCCCATCCACGAAAGAGATCCTGCTGTCCAACATCTGGCAATACATCTTGAAAACGGTCAACGTGTATACTTCACTGAAGAAAATGTTCTCCAAAGAGCGTTCGAAGCTCCGAAAACGACTCTAACTGAATTTTTTACATTGTGTCAAAAACCTGATGTTTTTGGCCAATTCGCGAAGACATTGGTGTATGGTGATGTTCCACGTTATTTCACATGGAACAAATCCAGTAAAAAATGGGAGCCACGGAAACAAGGAAAACCACATCCTTCCATTACAGGCATATTCAAAGCTAAGACATTGGGGAGACTTTACACGGTACATCCAAAGCAACGTGAGTGCTTCTATTTACGTTTGTTATTGGTGAATGTTCCCGGACCAACGTCTTTTGAATTTTTACGAACAGCTAATGGTCGAGTATTCAATACATACCAGGATGCATGTCGTGAACTGCAATTGCTAGAAGACGATAACCATTGGGACTTAACGCTTGCTGATGCTGCGTTGACATCAACACCGAATAACATTCGTCAGTTGTTTGCAATTATTTTGGCGACATGTTATCCCTCGCAAGCACAAACTTTGTGGGAAAAATATAAAAATTGTATGACAGAAGACATCTTGCACCGAATTAGACAAACAAATCAATGCCAAAACATAGATTATACACCAGAGATGTACAATGAAGCATTGGTCTTGATCGAGGATTTATGTGTTCTTAGTTCAAATTTACCATTTAATCATTATGGTATGCCATCACCTAATCGTCCAGCCACCGACTTAGTCAATACCGATTTACAACGAGAAAATCAATATGACCATGGAAGTTTAGCAACAATTATCATGAATTATTACTGACCATTACTGACAGCAGAACAAAAAATTATTTATGATCGGATTATGCTGGCTGTTGCTGCTGAACAAGGCGGTTTTTTTTTCTTGGATGCACCCGGTGGAACCGGTAAGACATTTTTAATATCGTTGATTCTTGCCAAAATACGGTCGCAACAAAAAATCGCATTAGCATTAGCATCGTCAGGCATTGCGGCTACTTTACTGGATGGTGGGCGAACAGCACATTCAACATTCAAGCTGCCATTGGACGTTCATAATAAACCAGATGCAATGTGTAACATCAAAAAGAATAGTGGAATAGCTGCAGTGTTGCGGAAGAGTTCTATAATAATTTGGGATGAGTGCACAATGGCACACAAATATTCACTTGAAGCATTAAACAGAACTATGCAAGATTTAAACAGCAATAATAAACTTTTCGGTGGTGCTATCTTACTTTTGTCTGGTGACTTCCGGCAGACCTTACCGGTTATACCTCGCTCTACTTTCGCGGATGAGATTAATGCATGTTTGAAACAATCATTCTTATGGCGAAGTGTTGAAACACTTCGATTGACCATAAATATGCGAGTACAATTGCAAAATGATCCATCAGCACTAATATTTTCCGAACAACTACTAGATATTGGGAACGGTAAAATAAAACTGCAACCAAATACGCAATGCATTAAACTACCAGACAATTTTTGCACTGTTGTTCAGGATAAAACTGAATTGATTCAGAGTATTTTCCCGGATATACAGAATAATTATTTGAATCATGAATGGCTTAGTCAACGGGCGATTTTGGCAGCCAAAAACGTTGATGTTGACGAAATTAACTTCCAGATACAACAGTTGTTACCAGGCGATCTGATGTCTTTTAAATCAATCGATACTGTTGTTGATGAAAATGAAAGTGTAAATTTTCCGATTGAATTTTTAAATTCATTAGATATCCCTGGAATGCCACCACATAATCTTCGATTAAAGATTGGTTCCCCTATTATTCTCCTCCGTAATTTGAATCCACCTCAATTATGTAACGGTACGCGTTTGGTCATCAAAAAGATCACCGGATACATTCTTGAAGCAACCATTTTGGCTGGGAAGTTTAAAGGAAAAGTGGTCCTGCTGCCACGTATTCCGATGATACCATCAGATTCTACCATACCCTTCAAAAGGCTACAGTTTCCAATTCGTTTAGCTTTCGCCATGTCTATAAATAAATCTCAAGGTCAAACAATGTCCATTTGTGGTTTAGATTTGGAAAATCCATGTTTTTCTCATGGGCAACTATATGTTGCGTGTTCACGTGTTGGGAAACCGTCGAATCTATTTGTGTTAGCTAAAGACAGGTTAACCAAAAACATTGTGCACCGATTGGTGTTAAATTAAATTGAAATTGAAAGTATTTATAATTCAAAAAAAAGATATTAATGTTTAAAAGTTTAAGACTGTCTGCCTTGCCTACCTCATTCATGAGTTTAAGCGTCACATGTTATTTACTGTATTATACTGTAATATACTTATATTTGTTATAAAATTAAATGGAAATAATAAATCTGATAAATTTTTATTTTTTACCTATTGATTTCTGCTTAGTATCAAGTGTAAGAACATTTTAATTAATTGTGTTCAACGTACTTCCCCTTCAAATCTCAATCCAGTGAATTTGTATACCAACATCAACATTTTCGTCTTTGTTCGTAAATAATTTCATTGTACTAAAGGGTTATAGTAGTAGAAAGTCAAATAAGGAGATCACCATATTTTTTTACAAATACCATCTGTGTGAAAAAGCATAGTGGACTCCGTGACTGATGTTCTCTTATTGTTCCTCTTAGATTGTTTACTATAATGTAATATAACAAAAACTTTAGCCACAGCAACGCGTGGCCGGGTCAGCTAGTATATATATATATATTTGATGATTGTTTTTTAATAGCGGAAAATCTCCTGAAAAGATAAATGACACAATCTTTGACAATATTGAAAATTTTTTGATAATTTTTAATTTTTTGATAATGCATTTTTAACACTCACCTTTAGTGTAAAATATTTTTTGTAAAAAAAATTTTACAAATATTTTACAAAAATATTTTTTGTAAAATATTTACTGTAAAATCCTCTTTAGTGTAAAATATTGTCAAATATTATGTAACCATCTAATTAAATGAGATAAGGAAAGGATGATACTTTAACAAAAAATATAAAAATAATGGATGTGATTACGATGAAGGATGGTGATGAAATGAGATAATTTTATGAGTGATTTATGTATGAAGTATTTATTTAAGCACAATTCATGTGCTTTAATTTTACACTTTTACATTTCCATTATTTTTATTTTTTTCATCTACTTCATTTATCTTTTCAGGCGATTTGCCGCTATTAAAAAACAATCATCAAATATAAGTCAAATATGTATATATATATATATAGATTTGACGACACTATATTTTTTAGCTTTCGCCATTCGGCGTCGTCAGAAAATATATGAAAGATGACGTTTAAAATGCAACCTTCATAAATTCGAAAATCGCATTTTCAACTAAAAGATAAATATATCCAGCCACTACAATTATTATTATATAATTGCAGTTAAAAAATAGAGGTTTTTAACTATCAATATAAAGTATAATTTATACAAACATGCAATAACCATTTTATTTAAAAAGCAGTCAAAAAATGACTTCATCTTCCAAATTTTACGAAATTAAATACTTAGTAATTCATTTTTTAATTAATTAATTACATTTTAATATGAAGTGACATGGGACCCACATTGAAGAATAAGATTTTTTGTTTTAACTATGGATGTATATCACTTCAAAATATGAGAAAATCATGGCAACTTTATAAATTTGAAATTTTTAACTAAATGGTTTAGGAAATAAATATCTGAAATAAACAAATGGTAACCCGCATAATTTCAATTTGGTTCTGTTCGAAGAGCAAACCTTGCGTGGAAAAAAAATACTGTTTTAAAAAACACAATTAAATTGGAAATCTACTTTGTTTATCCAAGGGTATGTAAATTAATGTTGTAAAATGGCAATTAAGTTTGCTTCCTGGTTTGCTGCATTTACTGCGAACTAAACTGCGAGAATGGATTTACAGAATGATAAAAATATATGGTTACTCTTACAAACCTTTTTAGCAGTCTCAGATTTGTAGGAGGGAGCAGCATTCTCTCTTATTATGGTCCTCGGCATTGTTTGGATTCCTTGAGGTAAAGGTAATCCTCGTGCCAGCTTTGAGTATTCCACATCCATATGGCGAATGAATGGACTTCCCAAAGCCTTGCGAGCCAAATCTGGATCTTCTTCATCAAACGCTTGAATCAGCTGTTCCACTGTTAACGATTCAGATGCTTCACAGCAGTTGCCCCACTCCTAAAATGAAACAAACTAAATAAAAAGTTTTTCAAATATTTTTTTTATTTCTCAAGAAAACTAACCATGGCTTACTGGCTTAAGCGATTTTGATGTTTTATTTTTTTGTAGATGATTTGGAATTTTTCAGGGTTGGTACCATTTTACTTTCATTAAGTTAATAAATTGAATACAAAATATAATTACATAAATAAGTGTGTACTACAAGTGGAGCCTCCCAATTGGGAAGACTAATTTATACTTTTACGCGAGAACCCACTATCTCGAAGAAAAGATAGGTGTGCAAATAAAATAATCACATGTGTCAAATTGAATTGGCGCCCGGCTAATATTTCAAATTTAAAATCGAGTTTGCTCTTTATGAATAGAAATTTAACAAACCAAACAGCGTAAGAAAAGAAAAAGTATAATCAATGTATGGTGTCATCACCATAGAGCAGGTTAAATTCATGAGTAAGCGAGCTAAAATGACTTGACAATCATTATAAAAGTGCCAGTTTTCCATCAGTTGAAAACTAACCTCCGCTTGGCGACAGGCGGTGATTATGTTTTTGGAGAATAAAAGCCTGTTCTCGAGCGAGAGAGAGAAAGAGAGGGAGTGGGGGGTGAGGGTAGATATTTAGTTCAAGCAAATTACTTTAACCGCAATGCATTGAAAAATGCCGGATTGGCTGTAAAAGTAATGTAATTGACAGCCCTTAGTCAATATTTACAACAATACTAAACAGACACCAGAGAAAAAAGTTTTATAAAAGATGTAGGTATAACGATTGCAGATATTAGGATTAAAATTATATAAAAAATAAATACTGCAGTTTTTACGTATAAAAAAAGAATTGTACATTTAGAAAGTGTTTAGTACATTAAAAGAAAAAAGATACCTTTCCAACGTAAATTTAACTGACTTGAGTACCAATCCTTTAAAGAGTAAAGATTTCTGAAATGAGTTGTAAAGTAATTATTTACATTGCAGGATATGTAGTTAGTTCTTTAGTAAAATAAACTGGAATGCTCAGAATACTGTGCTTCAGTCAACCAAAAATTAAATTTTCACTCATTCATTGTCTTAAAAGATAAGGACAGTCTTTGCTATCCATCAGAAGATGGAATCAATATTTGCTTACAAACCGAAATTCATCGTTTACAAACCGAAAGTCAAGCCCTAGTTCTCATTCTTGAAGTATAAGTGTTTTTTTTGTTTTGTAGTTTTGTGGCCTTCATCAAAGACCTAGAGTAATTGCCGATGTAAAAAAAAATAATTTTCCCCTCAAAAATGATAAATTTAACCATGTCTCGCCTCTATTCTTTAAAATAGTTCATTTACAGTAGGGTTAGCCAGTCTGCGGTTAACAGAAGCTTTTAAAGAATAAATATTACGTTGAATATGGTACTTCAGATGAAATTTATAAATAAAATTAAATAATTTTGCTTAGCAATAAATATTAATATGTAAAAAGAATTTTACAAAAAATAAAAAGGCGTTGCACGCTAGCGATTGCGATGTCCACTAAAGAAATTTGTGCAAAACAATAGAATGATGTCATTGGTTTATTAATAGGTGACATTTCTTTACCTTGTACGCTTTCTCAGCAGCAACAGTATCACCGCGTGCCAGTTGAACCAAAACCATAGCAACGGTAAGGCGGCCAATAGAACCGTATGCTTCATTAAAATGATGGTATCCAATTTCTCGTCTGATGGCATCAGCAGCCTGATCAAACCTGTTATAAAATATATATTTTTTGTACTAAATTTAATATTTTTTTTCAAATACTTATATGATATATACTTAATACATACATTTTCAATTTAACCAATATTCGAGCAACCTTGCTCACATACTCAGCAGCTTTGTGAGTTCGATCTTCAATCTGAAATGTTACAAATTAAAATACAATAGATCTATTAGATATAATTAATTGACCAACTTTTTAAAAAACTTAAAAAAAAATGTTATTGTGAGTTATTTTATTTAAGATATTTAATAGCTTATTAAAAAATAAAAACAAGAAATTTTCAGGAAAACATATATCCACCACAATTTTTTTATTTAAAATAAGCTGTTAATTATTACAGGCAAATGACTAGCAACAAACACACTAGCAACTTAACAAAGCAACTTAACAAAGTAAACCAACAAAGTAAGAAAAGTAAACCCATGTCAACGAATGTTGCAAAAGATTTGGAAATTTCTTAGGAATCTGCATTCTTTTGTCAAACGAACAGAAGCTTACTTAACCAAATACTTAACCAAATGACATTTCAAGACCAATGACATTACACAAACATTAATATTATGTGTCATTAGTCATGGTGGTGGTCCCCAGGGAAAATAAATTTAAGATTTTAGGTTTCACTTGGTAATTTGTAAATATATCTATTATTCATATCCATAATAGTATTAGTTCACAGGTGTGTAATTTAGTACAGTTTTTTAAGCACTTTTAAGCCTTAGAGCACACAAATATGTTTACGCATGAGGCCAAAAAAGTTGTCTTATAGAATTAGGACTATCCTAAGAGATTATTGAACAAAATAAGTGTCAAACAAGTAAGACTAGGAATAAAACAAAATATACTCACAGAAACAACATCAGCAGCACGCGAGTAGAGAGTGAGGGCTATTTCAGGGTGGTTCTCTTCAATAATCTTGGCTGCTTTGTCCAAAATTGCAGCACCAGCGTCTGCTGAGCCATGCTGTTGATATAATTGGCAGGAATCATCAGCCATTTCTTTAATTTCAAGTGCTGTGGTAGAGTCTTTCGATACTAATATTGCCTGCTCGATACTTTTTGCAGAATAAAACAACGATTTGTTGTCTTTATAAGACTGTGCTGCCTTCATGAAGCACTGCTTGGCCTGGTAGTTCTGTTGCAATACACGAAAGCATTGTGCTGCAAAAAAACAATTACTTTAATTACAACAAAGGAGAATACTGCAAATGTAAATAACACAAAAGATAATAAATCTAAATAATATTATGTAAAATAAAGTGTCCTGACTAACTCATAAACGTCCAGTGCAAATCATTTAACCTATACATGTGAAATTTAAAACATATATTGTTTTTATAGTGTAAGAAGGATATTCAGAAATTTCAAACATTATAAAGGGGATGATGTACATCTCAAAAGCTGAATATGTCAAGGATGTGAAAATTGGTATTTAGATTCTCCTTTAAATAAATAAACAAGCGTTTAAACATTATTGGAAAAACTGGGGAAGGGGCTGAAAGAAGAGGATTTTTAATCTCATAATATTAGATGTGAAAACTGGTATTTATATTCTATTTTAAAAATGTAACACTTGTTTGAAGGGGCCATTATCAGGCGCTAAAGGCACCTAACGTAATGAGGCCTAAAGATGAGATGGGATGAGAATACACATAAGTGAAAGAAGGAAAAGTTAAAATTGAGATAGATTATACATGTCTAAACGCCCTTTACATGGATATAGATTATTGAATCAATAATAATTTAAATTATAGTAGATTTACATTTTTGCAATTATTCTAACAACCTATATGTAGTAGTAATAACCGTATCCTGATAATATTCCCCACACAAGATGCAATTAAACATCCTATTGCTGAAGAGCACCATCCTTAACAACCATAAACGCATGTTCAACAACAGGAAATTGTAATAGGGTGGAATAAATAAATGGTTGCAGCTTGCAATTAACCCTTAGATCCTTATCCCATCCTGATTCAAGGACACCAAATTGACTCTATATACTTACAATGCCAAATAGCCGTGCTCATCAATATAACAGCTGACGCCAGCCTCGAAAGAAATCATTATTTGTAAAATATATAACCATCTACCAGACACAGGAAAAAACAGACCAGTTATTAGTAGTCCTCGTTTGGGTATTTGCTATAAATTAACAAAACAAAAAAATGCATTTTATTTAGCAAGATCACAATAGTGAAGCACCGTTCGCCTCCTCACGCAGAAAGTCTGTGGTTATAAAGCATCACTTGTATGAAAAGTCTGTAGGCCGATTTGAATTAAAACTGGAGTCTGTTAAATATTCTTTCAAGTGTTCAAAGGATCGAGAATCTAAAAAACACCTTATTAGGGATTGTCTAAACTAGATACAACCAAATATCCAGGGAGCAGGCCTTTCATAAACCTTTGTATATTTTTGCTCATCCCTTTATGAAGAATGTTCTTCATAATTGTAATGATCTTCCTTTGCAGATGACTGATTTTCTAAAATGGCTTTAAGCGTGTTAAATTGACAAGCAAGATTCTTAACTAATATACGTGTATCTGTTTGTAATAAATGGTCAAGAAGATGACAAAAAAAAAACCTTGAGTACAATTTAAGATGTTGATAGTTTCAAATTTTGCACATTTTTGAAAATATATGTTACGAAGGCTGATCAGAATATTTAAATTTAAAATATTAGTAGTTGAAATATTAAAGACCGCTTATGGTGAGTCTTTTATGAAGGAAACAGCCATTTACGATTGGTAGAAACGTTTCAAAAAGGGCCGTGAAGACGTTGAAGATAAGCAAGGGCGACTAAGAACATCGACAACTGATGAAATCATCAACAAAATTAAAGAAATTGTGTTTTCCAATCGCCGAATCACTATTAGAGAGGTTACAGAGGAAGTTTGTGTCTCAAGAGGTTACAGAAAAAGTTGGTGTCCCATAAGGATCTTGTGAATCGATTATCACCAGCATTTTGGAGGTATGTACTAAAAATTTGGGTAAAGTCTCACTGGTTCGTCATGCAGATTTTAGCAATGAAGGTGTTGTTTTTTAATAAATTTGTAACAGTTTGAGGAATTTAAATTTCTAGATATAAAATTAGCCTGTAAAAACAATAAAATATTTTTGAGATTAGACACTAATTTATAAAACACAAAAAGTTTATTTGAATACATGTCTGGTAAAAATACAGAAATAACTGAAAATATACCGAACACAAATTCGCAATACCTGCTTTGGTATATTCATCTCCAGCAGTATTATAGTCTGGTCTCCATTTCAGAAAAGATGTCTTAAGACTGAAACAAATAAAATTTCATGATTAGATTTTATTTTATAGAAAAAGAAAAAGGTTATTTTTTTTGTCATTCCCAAATAAAATCAGTTAGAAAGATGTTATAACTTATATCTTATAACTAAAAAAAATACCTGTTTTTGCTTGTAAACACGGTATTTGTTTGTCGACATACTGAATTGCAATGTTTACATATCAGCATATTGGAGTATATACATTTTAGAATTATGACGTGATTCGCGATAAAATTTCATATGAAATACTATATCGAAATGTTTTTACTTACAAATAAATCAAAAGATACGAAATATAATAGTTTTTTAACTTGTTGAGAAACTTAACTATGGGGACACTATTACTGTATATGCAAAACGATAATATTAATTTTTTCAATTCTATAAGTCGACGATGCAAAAAAACAATTTTAAAACACTTTCTCACTATGTTTGTTATATTATAAAAAAATAATAGCTTGTATTTATTTATAAACGCTAAAAATAAATCAAAAACACAGTAAAAATTTACACACAGCCTAATCTATACGACGCAATTCGTATACTAGGAGTAATTGAGATGTTTTGCAAATTCTTTTGATATTATAAAACAGAGACAAAATGTTATTCTTTTTAAAATCAGGCGGAGAATTTAATCTTAATTCATACGATGCAATTCATATACTTGGAGTAATTGACATGATTGGCTAAATTTTTTGACATTATAATACAGAAACCAAATTAAGTACTCTATTTAAAATCGGTCATAGAATTTAATGGAGATATTTATGCTATTGGAAAAGAAAAAGACCAATGCTGTCAGCTTAAAAAAAAATAATACTAATGGTTGCTACCTAATATCGATAGGTCTCAGCACGGACGCTCCCAGCAAACATTTTAGGTTGAAATAACGTATTTTTCACCTCTATTAAGTTACTTTTCGTTTGGTGAGCGCACTTACATTAGTCAATTCTACGTGAATTCGACGTCCATTTCACCTAATTGAGGAAAATTGGCACCTTCCTGCGACGTCGAATCGACGTACCTATTGGTAAATTTAACCTCAAGGTTGAAAGCTAGGTTGACTCGTTCGACGTAGATCTGACGTAGTTATGACGTGTTATATGGTCGTAATTACTTGTTTGGTAATCACAACCACGATTCGACGTCGATTAAATGTAAATATTACGTAGAAATTACCTATAAAGGTCTAAATTACCAACAGCTTTGCAAGCATATTTATGATCTTCAATCGTATTCAGATGTTTATTAAATTCCATTATTAAAATTATATTCTAACAATGGCGACTAAAATATTCATCTTAACAAATTAACACATGGATATCGTTGATTTCGGGTAAATATGCGATAAAAATGCTATGCGATGAAAATTTTATCATATATTTTGATTGTTGTAGCTTGAAAAATACCAATGGACCTTAAAAATATTTTAATATTTTGAAATAGAAATATTTTATTTTTATAAAAACTACTCCAAATTTTAGTAATATTAAAAGGTATGCTTATACAATTGTTACGGAATATGTTTTGTAATTGAAAATGGAATTGCGGCGAAATTCGTAGTTGAATCGCAAATCACTTACCTAATGGTCAAGCTTAGGTGCTGGAATTTTGTTGATGGATTGTGGAATTCAGGTGCCTCTGCAACTGTCTTTACAGGTTGTGGAGGACGCTGATGCCTCGCACGAATCCACATGTTTTTTGCTAGCTTCTGCAAAATGCTATGAGCGAGATATTGGTGCTACGACAGACCATTTAACACTGCTTGACAGTTACATTAGAGGGGGAGGAGGGAAAATGAATTTATGGAATGGTATTTAGACCAAGGATATTTAAGGTAAAGGTGTGATTATACGACACATACAAACCTCACCATTTACTACATATTTTGGTCTTGTGATTGTTAAATTTTGAATGTTATTATTCTATATTCAACAATATAAGTATAATATAAGTAGGGGTGCGTAGTGAACGAATCTCTAAAGAATGATATTCAAAGCAAAGGGGTGGTAAGCTGCTCGCTTGTGGAACCAACTCGACGCTAAAATAAAGCTGGTTTAGAATATTTACACATTTAAATTGCTACCTAGGAATACATTTTTGTCTGCATAATTTAGTTTTATCTCATTCTTAATCACCAGATCCGGTTTCTGCTCTCTATCCTACCTCCATTAGTTATAATTACTGAAATATTATGATTAGTCTAAATTTCATTAGGTTTAATTCTGTACTTTAATTTATTTAAGTCTCACTCACGAATGTATGATCTATAGGTTGGTTTACTGGTAGATATTGCAATAAGGCAATAAGTTCGCCATATACACATTACAAAATATATAATTCTGCATTAACGTGTAAATAAATAAAATATTTAATTAAGGATTTTCGTTGTCTAAATCTTAAAGTGAAAAGTAAAAGTGTTTATGATGTAATTTCAACTTAATTAAGTCTAGAGCTTAGGAAAACTAACCTAAAATGTTTGCTGGGCTAGATATGGTAAATTTTATTAATTTAATAATTAAATTTAGAATTTAACAACATATGAAGTCAAAATGACAAAGGACAATGGAAGATTGGTATAACTTTCCAATACCAATGACATTTACGAGGGTTGTCCGATAAGTACTTAGCCTCATCGCCCGATGGCGCCACTATTACAAGAGAAATTTACTATCCTGTAGTACATTCTTGTAAACGGCTACTGTCAAAATTTCAGCCGAATCGAACTCGTTTTGACATTTTTGACAAGCGGACGTTTCAGCGGATTTTAGAAAAATGGAAAAAGAGCAATATCGGTCGGTGCTTCGATTCTTGTTTCTGGTAGGGAAATCGCGCAGCGAAATCAAAGAGCGGTTGGATGCTGTGCGGTGACTCTTGCCCTTCGACCGTCAAAAAATGGTTAACGAGTTTCAATGTGGTCGCACGTCGGTTTTTGATGAACCACGCCCAGGAGCCCCGAAAACGGTTACGACGGAGGATAACATAACATAATCTCGTGTTGGCAGACTATCGATTAAAGGTGTGTTAATAATTACTAATTTAAAAATGAAACTCTTTGGCTGTATAACACACTTTGTTTCATGTAATTGCGTGTTTAACTCGTTTAACCATGGATTTAACTCGTGAAAATTTTCGTGCGATGATTTATTACGATTTTCGGCGTGGGCTAACTCAAACACAGTGCATCAATCGACACATTTCGACTTTTGGGGATGAGACCACTGTGTATCACTGGTTCAGTAAGTTTAATCATGGGCGGTCTATGCTCACGGACGAATTTAAATAACGTTGCCTTAAATCGGTTCTTGTACCACAAAATATCGATACTGTGCGGGAACTAATAATGCAAGATTGTCATGTTACATATCGCGAGATATAGGCATCCCTGGGCATGATGAGCATACATAAGATATTACATGAACATTTATTTAGCTGTAAAAAAAATTGTTCACGTTGGATTCCGCACAACTTGAGAATTGATCAAACACAGGCTCGTGTCGATGGGTGCAAAAAAATGTTAAAAAAATACAATCATGGTGCGTCAAAAGCTGTTTATAATATCTACACAGGTGATGAATCTTGGATCTATGCGTACGACCCCCGAAACTAAAAAACAGTCAACCGTGTGGGTGTTCCAAGTTGAGCCGAACCCAACAAAAGTTATTCGTGCAAAAAGCACTTTGAAGCAAATGGACACCTGGTATAAATGGACAAGTGACTACAGTGCCACTAGAAAATCATAAAACTGTTCATTCGGAATGGTACACAACCATTTGTTTGCCAGTAGTCTTTGAGGAAATAAGAAAGAAGAACCGACAATGCAAAATCATTCTGTATCATGACAATGCTAGCTGTCACATGTCGGCCGATACAACTCAATTTTTGGGAGGTCAAAAGATAAAATTGACGGGTCATCCAATATGCAACCCCGATTTGGCACCCAACAATTTCTATTTATTTCTAAACATTGACCACGTAATTTTTTTTTCACATTTGATGCGTTCAAAATGCACATTTTGGAAATACCTCAATCAGAGTGGAAAAAGTGCTATGAAAATTGGTTTTAACGTATGCAAAAGTGCATCGATCATCATGGTGGATATTTTGAAAAGTAATAAAACCATATTAAATGATTTGTTTGTTTCTTTTTGTTATTCCGGATTTATAAATAGCAGCTCTCATAGGGAGTAACAACTACGGTAACGCTAGCTGACACTGAATACCAGATACCATTAAAGTTCACAACTTTTGTGAATACAAGTTGTATACTTCCGATGGTGCCCGAGTATGTATAGAGCATCTTGAAGGAAATAATTGGAATGAGTTTCCTGATCTTTGTAAAAATACTCATTATTCTACTGCATTTTTTGAGACATATTACAAATAACTATCCAATGTGGATCGAGGTCAGATTTTAGAATACGAGGTGCCATGACTATTGAAGTGATGCATTATTGGATTGGAATTAATAGCAAACATTTAGATGCCATTTTGGAACAAACTCCCTCATTGCACGAGAGATGCATCCCAGGAATGCGTTAGGCATTCAAAACTTCGTACAGGTGATTTTTAAACGTGATAAAGGCTTGCGATTTTAGTCATAATATCGAGAAGAAAACTGCTTGTAAATGCCTTGCGAATGAATATGTAATACTTGACTTGGGAATGGATCACGTCAACAAAAGAAATGTGTTAGAGAGAAACCTGTTTATTTAAATAAACAGGTTTGGATAGACCAAATTTATTATATATTTATGTAAAAAGGAAGCATTTGAATAGTTAACCGAAAGGCTGATTTTCAACGGCTGGAAGCTAATCAATTACAAAACAAAACAAGATCAAATAATAGGTAATACTGACCTAAGGTAAATACCAACTAAAACTAGCAAAAAGTTACTGCAGCGAGCATCTAAAAAACGGTTTATACCTTACAAAGACCTATAAAAAAAATCAATTGGATGACCTGCCTGATTACAGGATTAATAAAGATGTGTGGCTTTTAGGTGAACGCATCCGGTCACGACACATCAGACAAAGGACATAATATTACTGTTACATTTTACTAAAAATAACCACAACAATGAAGGCAATAATACAGTTCAACATTATTGTACATGCTTGACAGGTTGGAGTACCATTACCATATTTGCACATGTAATATCTATTTTATCGTATTTAGGGCATGGACGTATTTAGGACGTAAAATAAGGTATTGGCAACATAATATTCACTTTTACTTAACCCGTAAACTCCGTAGTTTCCTCCAAAAATTTTGGCGCCAAAAGCCGATGACTCCGTAGTTATTGACCTTGAAAAATCACTCACTACTATAAAATCCATAGTGCAGGCATGAGTCGTTCAATCTTTACAAATCTGGTATCATCGGATTCACCGTAAAATTTTCTATTACACCATATCACTTTGATTATGTTTGTCTCGTAAATTAAAGAAGAAAAAAATAAAAATGTTGCCTTTTTTTTTTTTTTTTAATATACGAAATAAACAAAATCAACACTTTTTTTTACATTTTCATATATTTATAACTATAAATTATAATTTAAAAGTCTTCCAAAATATGTACAGTTTTCGGAAAAAACAAAAAAGTTATAGATATTGGAAAGGTAGTACATTAGTGTATTTTCAATACACATTTATAAATAGTAGTAGAAACTGCATTAAAATGGAAAAAAAAAAAAAACAAAATTGTTTTGTTGTGATTTTCAATGAAAAAAACGTCAAGTTAATAAATAATACTGAAATAATACCAAAAATAATCAAAATCAAGCGGCTAATGCGGACGTATATATACGTCCTACGGTGTCAACGGACACAGAGGTGTCCGAGCGGTCGAACGCATATATGCGTTCTACGGAGTCCAGGGGTTATGCTAAATTTATATATTTCAACAATTGATTATGAAATACAATAAACAACGATATATTATTATTGTTGTTGTTGTTACTACCCACCAATTACTGAAGTAATTAAAATGTAATTATACATTTTTACCATAACCTAAAACTCCGAACGGACAAACATTAATTACAACAAAGCTGTCATAATATATGTTGTTCCAAATCATAAGGTCTATCCAACGATATATACCATTTCTATTGGAGGGTTTCACCAGGTTCCATACAGTTTTACCCGTTGTCCTTTGGAAAAATGTTGGTTAGAGCACAAAACAAAATAAATCACAAGATTTGCAAGGTGATATAGACCAACAAAATTTTAACTTTATATCCTCATATAAACGTACAGAACAAAATAACTATGCTGAAAATGAAAAACAATAACAATACAAACAATTACTATCAGCAGCAAAAAACTGCACAAAACCAGATAGTTTTTTTACAAGACTCTTGTTCGGGCTGTTTGTTTTTTTGAAAGATAACAATGCTACACAAATCACTAAAGTATCTGATCAATATTTTTGTTAAAAAATCATTGATTTCATTAAAATTAAATATTTAAGAAGGCGCCCCTTATTATGATTTAACTGGCCAGTAATAAATAATACGTCCTCAAGTTTCAAATAGCCGTGAAATTTGAATATTATATTTGGGCTTTCTATCGATCTGTCAATGTTTTATTTATTAGTACTAAAAATTTGTTGCCTTTAATGTTATATATCTATATTATCCGACCCACCTCCGATGGGATCTAAATGGCTATGGTTGTTTTTCAAGAGCATCAATCTACACACAAAAATTCAGTCAACTTGACGTTCATTTTGTGCCTGAATTTTAAAAAATAATAAATTAGCATGTAGAAACTAACTTACGGTAAACCGCTTTGAATTAAACACATTCGCTAATAAAAGACCATAAATTCCACTGAAAAATTTAAAAAATACTGTGACATGCGTTACTAACATCTACCAAAAGGTATCAACAACACCACCAGAGCTAACTTAACGTCGTCATAAATTACAATAATCAACTTACACTCATTCTAATCACGCAAAATTATAAAAACTTTCGAAATAGTAAAAGAAACAAAATTGTGCAATAAACATTCTGAAGCAAAATCAGTAAAATTTTTAACTTGATTTTCAGGAGTTACAAAAAAAGTGAAAAATCCACACTGCAAAAAACAATAAACATTGTAAGTAATCGATACTAAGCTTCAGAGGGTAGTTTGGGAATTGTTATGCTGAATTATTGTAATAATTTTATAGCAATATTACCTTTTCTCTGCAACCCTGATATGCTCCAAAGCTTCCTCCAGCTTAGATTCTTTGGTTGCCATGGCTATTAGTGAGATGAAAACAATATAATTCACTCACTAAATACGTACTTTGTAAAAATCAATAGGCTCTGAGCTCTCTAGCTAAATCTTTACACTCGGCAGTCGATCCTAAGTGTCTGACAGTAACAGACACTAACAGCTCAAGTTACTACTCCATACAACTCCCGATTCGCATCCAGTGTTACCAGATGGGAAAATAGAAAATTCGGTACCAGCGCTTGAAAACGCGGATTTAGAACAAAAAAAAACGGATTTTCATGTGTTTCACTAAGTTTGCTGATTTCTTATCCTGGTTGCAAATCAAGTAGGAATTGGAACCTCCTTAAAAACAAATCTTACAACAAATCAACCAACTACGCAATTTTTTTACTTAAAATGGAAGTCGATTCACAGATTATGAATTTAGCTACATTACTACTAAAATAATAAAAATGTGCGAGTGAAATATTACTCACCATTAAGGAAAAATATTAAATTTAAAAAATCTTGAATTATTCGAGCCGATTTGAGAAAAGCGGAACCACGTTGGTTTAAAGCGGAAAGCGGATCACTTGTCAAAAAAGCGGGAAAAAGCGGCAAAGCGGTTTATAAGTTTGATATGTATAATTTGCAAAATCATAAGGCGGTTAGTTGTTCGGTATATACAACGTATTTAAATGACATGTTACAATATTGTCAACAAAATATGACACGCTTGTCATTGATAAGCGCAGATTTTGCCATGAAACTCCATAAACATCATTACACATTACCATTGAATGTGCTTTCTTTAGACCAACCATACTCAACCTGCGGCCCGTCTAGCTTTTTTGTGCGGCCCTAACACATTTATTATCAGTGATATGATTTATAAAATCTAGCATTCTATATTTCGTATATCTTGAGATTAATTTTGACTTTGACGTATATATTTTTTTGTCATAGCAGTATAGTGTTGCGGACCGCGTAGCTTTACAAATATATGTATGTGGCCTGAAGACAAAAAAGGTTGAGTATCGTTGATTTAGACAATCACCTACTATATCCTGAAAATGTACAAGCTATCGGTCTCAAAATACTAACCAACAGGCGACATTCAAACAATTAAAATCGAAGCAACAAAGTATATCCGACTTCTAAAACAACATCCTTATTCTAAATACATATAAATAAAATTGAAGTGTCTGCCTGTGATTTCGAAATAAATCCGTTCTTTTTAAATTCATATGATTATTCACACGCAATCAAAGCCTATACAAGCATTCTTTCTGTCTGTTTGTCCGCGCTAATTTTTGAAATGACAGAACCTCTTTTAACAAAACTTTCATTATCAGGTAGAGAACTTTTCAGAGATTAATATAGGTTACTTGGTATAGTAGAAATATTCAGGGTTCCTGTTAAAAAATTTAGAAATTATGGCCAAAATAAGGGGGTAGTAAAACCATAAATATTCAAAAGCCATCGAAAATGCTGAATGCATCGGACGGAATGCGTCGGATGAATTTGAAAAGCCCTGCGGGCGGCTTTGATAATCGTCAAAGCCACTGCATAGAATATGATTGTACGAAGGACCTAGTGATGGGGAGTCAAGTGACCCATCCGGGAACTAGGGGCCTCGTTGCCAACCCGGGCATTAAATAATTCTAAGGTCGTACTTTCGACAAAACTATATAAACGCGCCATTCAAAGATAACTTTTTGAACATTCGTACGACAATGAAATAGACGACAAGACAATAGACCACAGACTATACCATTAATTATTTCTATGCAATAGAGTATAGACCGTCTTGAATTATAAAATGTACAAAGAATGACGTACAAACATTACGCCCCTAGCAAATAGAGGTATCTCAAATAGACGGCCATCAAATAGACGCCGACCAAATGGGTATACCCAAAGACAACCAAATAGGTAGACAGACCGGCCATTTGTTGTGAAAGATTTAGAGCATAACTTGTGGGATTTTCATTATACCTGAAAACTAAGGCCGGATTAGATATAGTTATTGTAATCTCATTTATCCCATTCATTTTACACTGCCGTAAATAATATAGAGTATGTCTAGAGTATATTTATTTTGACATTTGCAATGAATCTGGGCCCGTTTTGTACCGACCGTCCGACCGAAACGAATTATGATTTTGAGAGGTTTCGCATTATGTGCAATAATTATTGTTGCTTGTGAGTAGATATATCACCGGGTATTCAAATATAAAGTGAAAAGATATGAAATCAAACAATTTATTGGAATACAAAACTTTACGATGATCAGCAAGTCGGAGCCGAGCAGATGGTTATTTTGGATGATTGTGATACTATGTCAATTTTCACATGATATCGGTAAGTTATTTACGATCTGTTCGATGTGTACGATGTGTGTGGTCTTACGATTTGTTTTTTCTATATCACGCTCTTCGTTAATTGTGTTTCTGCGTTTGAATTGAAAGCACTACTTAATTGACTAATTTTCCTTTAGGGTTTTATCTGTTGTTCTTTATGTATAGTCGACATAAATACATCGGTTTTGCGCTTGACATAACTACTAACATAAAATACCTAATAGGTATCTGACGCTTAATTCTAGCATTTATTCAAAAACAGCAAAACACTATTTTTTTCGATTAATAAATCCTAACCATCGCTGTAAAAAAATATATTTTAATTACAACGTTTATTATTTACAAATGTTAACACCTTAAAAATGTTATGTTTACCAGTTAACCAACTTTAGATAACAATTGGAGAGTGAAACTTTAGTTAAATTATAGAAACAGACTTGAAGCAATTTTAACCCGTCTGTTCCATGAGCAGTGTTCATGAAACTGTCGATTGTCAATTTTAAAAAAAATAAAAACGTTTAATTTCGGGCGTTACTAAAATGCTTATATTAGAAAAACTTTAAAGGACATCTCCATAAACTGCACTATTTTGAATAGCTTATAAAATTCTCTCCAATATGGTTTTATTATTAAGTACTTAAACAAAATGTAAAAAAAAATGTCAAACTTCATTTTTTTTTGTATGAAATAAAGAAAATTTAAAGCGATGACACCCATTTTTTATTTTTTACTTACCTTCCTATATATCATTTAAAACTATTTATAAATAATTTATATTTTTTACCATAAATAAAAAAAAAATACCCATAGTTACCAAAGGCTCACTGGTCACTGGTGCTGTAATATTTTTTATTATATTTTTTTTTGTTTTTATCATTTTATAAGTTATTTTTCTACTTATTATATGTTTTTTCACCGAAATTATGTATAATTATTGAAATATGATAAAAACTAAGGTATGTTAAAAATATGGTAAATATTTTTTATTTATTTTTTTTTCAAATGAAATATTTTTTCATTTATTTCTATAAAGAATGACATTTTTCAATGAAATCAGCTAGAAAGATGTTATAATATATATTTAAATATAAAATGTTGATTGTATGTTTGTCAAAAATTGCCCAAAACACACGTCACAAACTGACAAGCATTCCGAAATGCTAAATTTATGACATCACTATCTTGGAGTATATACGAGGGCTGTCCGATAAGTACTTAGCCTCACCGCCCAATGGCGCCACTATTACAAGAGAAATTTACTATCCTGTAGTTAATTCTTGTAGACGGCTACTGTCAAAATTTTAGCCGAATCGAACTTGTAATTTTGTATTGATATTTTTGACAAGTGGCGTGTCAGCGGATTTTAGAAAAATCGAAAAAGAGCAATATCGGTCGGTGATTCGATTCTTGTTTCTGGTAGGGAAATCGCGCAGCGAAATCAAAGAGCGGTTGGATGCTGTGTACGGTGACTCTTGCCCTTCGATGGCGACCGTCAAAAAATGTTAACGAGTTTCAACGTGGTCGCACGTCGGGTTTTGATAAACCACTCCCAGGAGCCCCGAAAACGGCTACCACGGAGGATAACATATCCACAAATCCACGATCTCGTATTAGCAGATCACCGATTGAAGGTGCGTGAGATGGCTAAGACAGTAGGCATTTCAAAAGACTGCGTGGGTTATATCCTGCATGAAATTTTGGGCATGAGAAAGTTGTCAGTGCGATGGGTGCCGCGTTTGCTCACTCTGGAGAATAAGCGCAACCGTGAGACAACTTCAGAGCAGTGTTTGACGCTGTTTAAGTGCAATCCAAAGAAGTTTCTTCGTCGTTTCGTCACCATCGACGAAATATGGATCCACTGGTACGCACCAGAGACCAACGAACTATCGAAACAGTGGACTTTATCCGGCGAACGTGCTCCGAAGAAGGCAGACTGTGCTATCGGCCGGAAAGGTGATGGCTACCGTTTTCTGGGATTCTTAAGGTGTGATCTACATCGACTACCTGGAGAAGGGCAAAACGGTCACAGGTCTCTATTATACCGAATTATTGGGCAGATTTGACACAGAATTGCAGAAAAAACGGCCCCATTTGGCGAAGAAAAGTGCTCTTTCACCATGACAACGCACCGGCTCTTACCTCTGCCGTCGCCACAGCCAAATTGGTCGAATTGGGCTACGAACTGCTGCCCCATCCACCGTATTCTCCAGATTTTCAATATTTTTTTAGAATTGTATTTCTAATTTTAACATGTCATTGAGTGGCAATCGGAACGGGGAGTTTACAAGCAACCTATGAAATTACTTTGACAGGGTAAATGGTCTGATAAAACTGCCGTTTGCAATGTTTGCAAATGCGATGTATCATACAAATTGACTATATCAAATCTAAAAGAACATTTTACATCCCTTGACCGTACAAAAACTCTACTGAAATTTAATTGCAAAAAATATTGATTGCTTTAAATTTAACTGTTTAAATACGTTTAATTGTAATTAACGTTAACCTCGACATCTGTTTTTTCTTAGATTGTTATTTACCCAGGCTTAGCTCGGGATACTTTTTTTTTTAAATATTACATTTGTTTCTTTTTATAAAAATGAATATAAAAATATTTATAGGAATAAAATAAGTACTCCAGACACTGCTTTGATTCATAAATATTTCTTTATTAAGATTTCAACTTCAAACTTTTTCCAACATAAAATATTAAATAGAATTAATGATACTTTTTGTGATCATTTAAGAATTTTGTGGTTAACTTAATGCACTTAAGTAAATGCTTTTACTGGAGACAATTTCAAAGAAATAATAAATAAACATTTTTCATATTTTTAAAATGTATGTTATTTTATTTCAGCACTGAAGTGTTTTTGCGATGTGTGCATTACTTCAAACGATACATGTGAGACTGATGGATTTTGCTTCACCTCAACATCTTTGGAAAAGGGGGTGGTAAAATACTCCTACAGGTAAATGTTAATTATATGTTTTACTGTACAAATAACTCTAGAATATTTTCAGATATATGCTTTTATTTGACCGTACTTTTGAATTTGAAAGTAAAAAAGTCGGGAGGCTATTTTCTATTATTTAATCAAAAATAGGTTATCAGGCGACAGGTTAAATAAAATACCTATATTTTTACTCAGTACATATCTCAGCACTTTATCAAAATAAATTCCTATTTTGTTTGTTGGACTCCCGAAAAAGTAAGGCTCATGACAAAAGTTCATGATTCTCCGCAGGTGCAAACTGCACCTGCATCCATCTCTAATAGTTTGGTTAGCATGTCATCTGAAATATGAAGTAAAGTTCCGATTGTAATATATTCAAACTTAATGAATAAACAGTGAAAATTTTATCCAAATCGGTCCTCTGGCTCTTGAGTTTATTAAGCATAAATGTACCTATTATAAATATAATAATTATAATAATTAATATTATAATAATAATATATGTTAATATAATAATTTAATAGTATAAATAACTAAATATTAAATTCCATTGTGATTCTGTTTTTGTTTTTGACTTAATCTTTCCTCTTTTATCTGGCTTGGCCATGAAACCCAGTAAACATGTTAGCACACTTAAACAGTGTGAAGCATGGAAACCGTTTTTAGACAGCTATGTCGGTTGATTGTTTTCTCAAATTTTAGTAATAAAATGATCACTTTTATTTATATTTAAAATTTTATATATTTAATATTCAGGTTATTATGCCTTGATCAGTGGCTTATTGAGACTCAGCAAGCCTACATACACATTTTAACAATTTTGAGGTCATGGATATATTTCAATCGCGCCATCAATTCGTACTGTCTTATGCTTCAAATTTACCTAGAATAAATTAAATTTTTGTTGAGGTTTAGTATTAACATAGTCTTTAGTATTACTTTTGTATAGTATACAAAATTATTTGTTATGTACCAACTTACTTTTGTGTTTGTAAACTACTACTTACAATTTTCTGTAACATTACAGAAACTTATCAAGTTGTAATTAGATTCCATAGCTCATTCTCAATGACATTCAATGAGTTTTATGTTTATAGTGAAGCCAACAATAATAATTATCTCCCATAGCTGAATTTATATAATAGTATTATGAAATTAAAATGTGTTTATTGCTTGTTACTTCAGTATTTAGTAAGTTATGATTCATCTTTTAGATAATTTAAATTTTCATCAATAATCTATGGTTGTCTCAAGAATTTTTTTATATTGTGCTGCCAGAGTTTTAATTCAATATATTTTATTCCATCCCGAATTTGCAAAAACACATTAACTATGACAAATAAAAAATATATAATAATTTAATTATTCTACCATGGTAAGCTGCTTAGAGATGAAGCAGGTTTTCCCCCCAGAAGTGAATTTGGCTTGCAACAATCCAAGCGTTAAATGCTGTCGCCACAAAGACATGTGCAATGATGGGCCCGGGCAGCTGAGCAACTTGTCACCTTACCTGCTGCCCGGGATAGGTAAGACTCCTCACAACTGATTGCATTGCATTCATACAATTAACGTTGTTTACCTTTCTATTGAAAATAATTGCACTCCATGATTGAATTTCTACCATGACAATGCATTAGTTTTGATTTATGAATTTGTTTGATTTTATTCCTCTTAACATGGCCTTCATGAACAAATTTATTTATTTATTCCAATAATGTTTATTTTCTTACATTACTTTATGCATACATTTTGATAAATTTTAATATAGGTCAATGATGTTTTCATTTAAAATGAAGTGAAATACACTTTTTGGATATTTAGAATAAATAATGAAATGTATGTTTTGTATTTTATTATTGTGCTCTAACTACCTTGGCCATTTCGAGTGTGCGTTTTTTTGCTTTAACCCACTAAAACCTGTCTCCGGTGTGGCGTATGGCACAGGTGTCTTCACCGCAAAATGATGTTTCCGGTTGAGAACCCCATCCTTTGTTTGTCAACAATGACCCGCAACGATACGGTGGTGATACAGTGTTGCAAGGAGCACATGTGCAATAAGGATCTTAAGTTGCAGCTTCACGTAAGAATAGAAGGTAGGAATTGTCTCTGAAGCATGGCTTTTAGCCGTTGCTCTCTCAACTCCAATCTGTTTCTTTTTAGTTTGCACTTTCTAAACAGTACTAATACTAATAACAGTAAAAGTATTTTTATGTTGTGAGGCTTACTTTTTATATGATAAAAATAAGTTTTTTTTGTAGGTTTGGTCGATGGTATCCACATGCATGTGCCTCCTTCCCGCTGCCTCTATACTCGTACTTTGAAATTTATTTTTTATACTATTTTAAAATCTAACTAATTTTGAATATTCTTATTTTGTAATAAGCTTGATATGTCGCAACCTTAAATATTATAAAATAACAATTACTTTACTAGCCAAATTTTGAATGTGACAATGACAAATTTTGTGTAATTAAAACCAGAAAACTTCAACAATGAATCAAACGTTATAGTACAGGGTAAAAAGAAGCATTGCAGCCAATCGCACTTTGGACTTTTTGATAAAAAATATTGTACGTATATGAATGAATAACTAGTGTTATTGGTCCAGATGTGTGGACAAGGACAAGACATTTCCACCGGGAGGGAATCCTGTTTGGTGTGGAGAGCAATTACATGAGCCACGGGGTGCAATCCAGTGCTGCAAAGATTTGGACTACTGTAATTATCAATCCAAACCAGACTTACCCTCTGAAGGTAGGCGTGTCCGGAGTATGTGATGTCCTGACATTCAATGGGGGAGCTTCTCTGTGATGTCTTGTTTGTGTCATCATGCCATATTATATCGGTTTTATAACAGTATTTTATAGGGAGCATACAAAAAGTTTGCATTGATTAAAAATATCATACAATAATAATGCAATTTATATTCAACCTAATTCGGGAAATTGCTTTTATAAAAATATTTTTGGGTATATTATTTCAAAATGTATGTTTTTTTTATATAATTAACAGAGTGGGTTATAGTTTGTTTTGATAGTTGTTGGCCAATTTATGGTATAACTATGAGTGCTATCGGAACAGTATTATTAGAGGGTTTTATTTTATTTCATTGATTCATCTTTATTATCCAGCTATAACAACCACAATAATATTAGTTAACAATATTTTAAAAGATATTCGATAAATTCTACCTAATTTACACTTGTTTAATTTACATTTGTTTTTTTAAATATGAAAATTCAACTTGTTATTTAATCACATTGAGTAATAGTCATATTTAAAAAATTACTGCTATTGGGCTTTAAATTATATCTTAATATATATATATATATATACAGATTTGATGATTAAAGTATTTGCTTTTGTGTTCGGCTTTGTCAGAATATAATATGATACTAGCTGACCCGGCCACGCGTTGCTGTGGCTAAAGTTTTTGTTATATTACATTATAGTAAACAATCTAAGAGGAACAATAAGAGAACATCAGTCACGGAGTCCACTATGCTTTTTCACACAGATGGTATTTGTAAAAAAATATGGTGATCTCCTTATTTGACTTTCTACTACTATAACCCTTTAGTACAATGAAATTATTTACGAACTAAGACGACAATGATGATGTTGGTATACAAATTCACTGGATTGAGATTGATTTGAAGGGGAAGTACGTTGAACACAATTAATTAAAATGTTCTTACACTTGATACTAAGCAGAAATCAATAGGTAAAAAATAAAAATTTATCAGATTTATTATTTCCATTTAATTTTATAACAAATATAAGTATATTACAGTATAATACAGTAAATAACATGTGACGCTTAAACTCATGAATGAGGTAGGCAAGGCAGACAGTCTTAAACTTTTAAACATTAATATCTTTTTTTTTGAACTATAAATACTTTCAATTTCAATTTAATTTAACACCAATCGGTGCACAATGTTTTTGGTTAACCTGTCTTTAGCTAACACAAATAGATTCGACGGTTTCCCAACACGTGAACACGCAACATATAGTTGCCCATGAGAAAAACATGGATTTTCCAAATCTAAACCACAAATGGACATTGTTTGACCTTGAGATTTATTTATAGACATGGTGAAAGCTAAACGAATTGGAAACTGTAGCCTTTTGAAGGGTATGGTAGAATCTGATGGTATCATCGGAATACGTGGCAGCAGGACCACTTTTCCTTTAAACTTCCCAGCCAAAATGGTTGCTTCAAGAATGTTTCCGGTGATCTTTTTGATGACCAAACGCGTACCGTTACATAATAGAGGTGGATTCAAATTACGGAGGAGAATAATAGGGGAACCAATCTTTAATCGAAGATTATGTGGTGGCATTCCAGGGATAACTAATGAATTTAAAAATTCAATCGGAAAATTTACACTTTCATTTTCATCAACAACAGTATCGATTGATTTAAAAGACATCAGATCGCCTGGTAACAACTGTTGTATCTGGAAGTTAATTTCGTCAACATCAACGTTTTTGGCTGCCAAAATCGCCCGTTGACTAAGCCATTCATGATTCAAATAATTATTCTGTATATCCGGGAAAATACTCTGAATCAATTCAGTTTTATCCTGAACAACAGTGCAAAAATTGTCTGGTAGTTTAATGCATTGCGTATTTGGTTGCAGTTTTATTTTACCGTTCCCAATATCTAGTAGTTGTTCGGAAAATATTAGTGCTGATGGATCATTTTGCAATTGTACTCGCATATTTATGGTCAATCGAAGTGTTTCAACACTTCGCCATAAGAATGATTGTTTCAAACATGCATTAATCTCATCCGCGAAAGTAGAGCGAGGTATAACCGGTAAGGTCTGCCGGAAGTCACCAGACAAAAGTAAGATAGCACCACCGAAAAGTTTATTATTGCTGTTTAAATCTTGCATAGTTCTGTTTAATGCTTCAAGTGAATATTTGTGTGCCATTGTGCACTCATCCCAAATTATTATAGAACTCTTCCGCAACACTGCAGCTATTCCACTATTCTTTTTGATGTTACACATTGCATCTGGTTTATTATGAACGTCCAATGGCAGCTTGAATGTTGAATGTGCTGTTCGCCCACCATCCAGTAAAGTAGCCGCAATGCCTGACGATGCTAATGCTAATGCGATTTTTTGTTGCGACCGTATTTTGGCAAGAATCAACGATATTAAAAATGTCTTACCGGTTCCACCGGGTGCATCCAAGAAAAAAAAACCGCCTTGTTCAGCAGCAACAGCCAGCATAATCCGATCATAAATAATTTTTTGTTCTGCTGTCAGTAATGGTCAGTAATAATTCATGATAATTGTTGCTAAACTTCCATGGTCATATTGATTTTCTCGTTGTAAATCGGTATTGACTAAGTCGGTGGCTGGACGATTAGGTGATGGCATACCATAATGATTAAGTGGTAAATTTGAAATAAGAACACATAAATCCTCGATCAAGTCCAATGCTTCATTGTACATCTCTGGTGTATAATCTATGTTTTGGCATTGATTTGTTTGTCTAATTCGGTGCAAGATGTCTTCTGTCATACAATTTTTATATTTTTCCCACAAAGTTTGTGCTTGCGAGGGATAACATGTCGCCAAAATAATTGCAAACAACTGACGAATGTTATTCGGTGTTGATGTCAACGCAGCATCAGCAAGCGTTAAGTCCCAATGGTTATCGTCTTCTAGCAATTGCAGTTCACGACATGCATCCTGGTATGTATTGAATACTCGACCATTAGCTGTTCGTAAAAATTCAAAAGACGTTGGTCCGGGAACATTCACCAATAACAAACGTAAATAGAAGCACTCACGTTGCTTTGGATGTACCGTGTAAAGTCTCCCCAATGTCTTAGCTTTGAATATGCCTGTAATGGAAGGATGTGGTTTTCCTTGTTTCCGTGGCTCCCATTTTTTACTGGATTTGTTCCATGTGAAATAACGTGGAACATCACCATACACCAATGTCTTCGCGAATTGGCCAAAAACATCAGGTTTTTGACACAATGTAAAAAATTCAGTTAGAGTCGTTTTCGGAGCTTCGAACGCTCTTTGGAGAACATTTTCTTCAGTGAAGTATACACGTTGACCGTTTTCAAGATGTATTGCCAGATGTTGGACAGCAGGATCTCTTTCGTGGATGGGAAAGCTGAGAATATGCCAAATAGCTTCATTGCTGCTAATGTATCTGCCCATTTGGTATCGTGCTATTTCGTCATTTTTATTTATGTTTTTTACTTCAAATATGGCCAAATCACTGCCTTTGTTTACATATTTACAAATATACTTAATTGATTTAACAGAACTGCAAAGCTCAACATTGATATGAGCTTTGTAAGTTTTTGAAAGTAGTGGTGAGTATGGTACCACCCACTGATTATCAAACTCAACTTGATTTGGAAAGTTCGGCAGTCGCATTGTAAATGTGTGGCCACCATTCTCAGTACTTCTGCGGCGATACATTGGATAACCATCAATATCCGTGATCGTGTCATTCGTATGCGGCTTTGGGAAGTTTTTTTTACATTTTCCATTTTCCATGCACGGTGACGTCATGTTGAAAACACCGCATGGCCCATGGATCATGTGTTTGGTGACAATATCAAATAATTCTTGATCAATTAATGGGTCTGGAATTTCGGCTGAAATTATTTGATCGATTTCTTCAGGACGGATTCTATCTTTAAGCCAAACCAAAATGTGGGCATGAGGCAAACCTCGCTTTTGCCACTCTATCGTATACAGCCAACAACGTGTGATACCAAAAATTGTATATTTAACAATAAAATCAATTAAGGATTTCAATTTTTGTTTAAACACACGTGCAGTTAAATCATGACGATGAATGGCTTGTTGTCCTGGCAATAGTAAAGTTTGTATCTCTTCCCAATTCGGATTACATGTGAATGTAATAAATAAATCCGGTCGGCCGTAATGACGTACGTAAGTCATCGCATCTTGTATGCATGCATGTTCCGTGCCGTTCCGTATCGACATCTGTCAGTTTTATGACTGAATCTACCAGCATGTTCACCTAATGGTACTTTGTCGGCTTTTATGACGATTTGATAATTGTCATTTTGCAGTCGTGGCGAAACTCTTTTGATCAATTGAATTAGTTGATTGTGATCTTCTAAAAAATTTTCCAATAATATCACAATTGCTCTTTCCTCTGCTTGTTCAATAAAATTATACTGGCACCGAGTCGTCACGCGCTCTTCACAATCGCCCATAAAATAAAAAGGTATCGACATCTGTCAGTTTTATGACTGCCAAATAATAACGGACAAAAAATTAGCGATAAATTAAAATTGCGACTATAATTTGAGATTTAAACTATCCTATCTCTCAAGTGCACATCGAACTGCACATGGTGTTCAAATTTTATTATTAGTCCATTATTTTATTATTAGTCCATTGAGGACAAACATTGTGACACGAGATTTATATATATTAAGATATGATGTTTAAAATGCAACTTCATAAATTAGAAAATTGCACGTTCAACTAAATGATAAATTATGAAATTAAACTAAATTAAACATTAAACACACATTAAACGGCGTTATGATAATTCAATTTTGTCTATTTAGACCTGCATGCGCCCAAAATCCAAATATGAGAATGTTCCCGTGTCTTCAAATCAATTTCGCGGGCATCCGCGGGCAAAACCTTTTACATTAAAGCAAGTATCGAAATCCCTGCCGTGAGTTCTCGCGTGAATTGGAACGGGTAAAGCGGAAAGTAATTTGGTACATGATAATCTATGATTATTAATTCTAATGTTTAATGACGTAGTTTCACCAACATAAAACGCATCACAAAACTTACATAGAAGCTGATACACAATGTTTCTGGTGGTGCACGTTATGTTTGTGGTAATTTTATATGTATTTTTATTGTTCGCGCTTGAAAATATATCGTCTCTTACAATAATTTTGCATGTTTTACAACGAGGTCTTTTACATGGTTCGACCCCGTTTTTTAGAAATATGTTATTTGGTTGGTTACCAAACGTTTTTTTTTTTTTTTAAATATTACGTAAATTGGGAGGACGTCGGTAAGACAATATAGGGGGACAATCGAGTATATTTTTGCAATTTGGATTATTAGAGATTATTGAAAGGTGTAAATTTTGAAAAAGAGTTTAAAATTTGTTTTTTTAAGAAATCGGGAGGGTTTACGTTCTTAAAGGGATTTTTTTAGGTTAGTGAGATATGTTTCTAAATCATTTTTATTGTTAGAGATTCTATGACCCGCGAATAGAAAGTGGTATTGTATGGTATGGTATTGATTTTTTGTGTGAATTTTTTTTTGACGTTTAGCGTTTTTTTTATTTTAATGTAACTAAATCGCCATTAATAGAATGCCAAGCCTCGAACTCCATGACGAGATTTGAACCTTGCTAACCATCCACTACTAACCTTGAAAGAACTATCGCCGCCCAGTTTTACATTATAATATAAAGCTTTTTTGCACAATAAGGGCCCAAATATTAGCTACCTAGATGATCTTTTTTTGTAAAAACCCAGTGAATAATGCATCTTATAGGAGTTTGTTTTGTGGTGTTTTCATAACTTTATGAAAAGAACTTCCATCTTCGCTGTCGACGGTGCAGATAAATTTAATTTTCAGAATTCATTTTAATGTCAGATATTATTGAAATTCCCACTCCATTCTTATCTGCAACTAAAATCACCATTTTTTTTAAAGACAATGTGTATTTTGTCTTTTAAGGTTAATACAACCCTACCGTTTCGACATTATCATTTGAAAATGTATGTTTCACGTGAAAAAAACTAGCTTGTAACACAACGATTGATATGCGTATTATTTTTCCACACATGAATAGCGAGAGCGAGCTACCAACCCGCCGCGTCCTCGCCTTTCCTACTAAATCGCGTTTTTTATGGCCTGGGCCCATGCACTATTTTTCGGCATGGGTTTATAGCATAGCATATACGAGTATGGCCATCTTGACCAACCAGTTGATAACCACGTAGTAACGAGAGGCCGCATCAATGAGCACTTGCATAGCAACTGATATTTACAACCTAATTTCTGAGTTTTTTTAGACGAAATTTTCGAATCCGGATAACTGGACATACATATGACCGAAGTTGGATTAATCGGGGTTCATATATTTAAAATTGTTTTTTTAAAAACAATTTAAATATAAATAAATAAAAAATATAATATAAAAATATAAAAAATATAAATATATTTTAAAAATATTTAAAATATCGGCAAATCACCTGAAAAGATAAATGACACAATCTTTGACAATAATGAAAAATTTAGAAAAGGTTATTCATTTTTTAATAATGCGTTGGATAGCAAAATTAAAGGTATTAAAGAGGTCCTCTACTTGAGAGCACAGGATGTCGGTTTGAACCCAGAGCTGAGTTTTACAAAAATGCATTTTTAACTCTCACCTGTCCTCTTTAGTGTTAAATATTGTGAAACATTATGTAACCATCTAATTAGATGAAATAAGAAAAGGTGAAAAAACGGTGAAAATGTAACAAATATGATGTATAATGAATGAAAAGTGAATAATATATTGAATATTTACAAAAAAAACTTACATTAAAAAAATGATATATGGATTTATATAATGTAAACTTACGGCGAACACCTATTATAATGTAAAAAATCATCTAAATACGGTGTTTAGGAAATACATTACACAATTTTATTATATCTAAACTATTTGCATGTAATGTGCTTATATTTTACATTTTTCTTTTTATTTTTAGCCATAACGATTCATTTGCATATACCCTACGTTGAACGTAAGTTATTCTTGTAAATGTTCATTTAATTATTCACTTCTCATTCATTAGACGTATTCGTTACATTTTCGCAGTTTTTCATAATTATTGTTTCGTTTTTAAATCATTTTTTACTATAATGAAAGTTTGACCATATTGCATAAGCACACAGATAGGTGAGAGTGAAAAGACTTTCATAAAATTCAGGTCTGGATTTAAAGCAGCGTTCATTACCTCAAGCGATGCAACTATCTGTTTGTTCGGTATTAATTTTTATTTAAACATTCTGGCTATATAATTTGTTTAAAATTTTCAATCTGTAAAATTATTAAAAAGAATTAGAATTTTGAAAGATTTTTGAAGAAGAAAATGTCAATATACTTTCAGACTTTTATATAAGTAATGTTAACTTACAGTGAACGCCTATTATAACGTAAAGAATCATCTAAATATATATATAGTAAAATTGTATAATGTATTTCTTAAATATCGTCCTTACCCATAATCAGAAATAAAATATCTTAAACAGTAGCAATACTGTTTTTTCAAATAAAAAAATAAAACTCAAAGAAAATTTATTCGGAAACAATGTTTTAGTATAAATACCCATGTATAGTAGTTAGAAGTATAATTATCCATCCTCTTAAATTTTATTTCTGTTAGTTTTCCTTTCTTGTGTAATCTTTTTTATTTCTCATATCATGAATATAGTAAACTTACGGCGAACGCCTATTTTAATATAAAAAATCATCTAAAATCATCTACGGTATTTAAGCAATACATTATACAATTTTTTATATATGTATACAGGGTATCCTAAGACCATTCCTGATAAAAAACTGCATATACAGATGAACTTTTCTCATGCACATCCTTTTATGGGGTCATTCTATACTTCAAACTGATCAACTTATGTTTTACATGTTTTTAAAAGTGTCAAAAGAAGTAAATAAAAAACAGAAAAAAAATGCTATTAGCACCAGAAATCCAGTTACTCCTTGTGACTCGGGTGGCCGTCGCGTGATCTTGACCTTCACGCCGTGTTTGGTTATCTCTCTATTATCCCTGTACTTTGGCTGTCTGTCCGTTGCAACTTTCAACTCAAAAAGTACAAATGCTAAAATGTAAATGTATTAAACAAACTTTAAGATATCTTATTTAAGATAAAATAAATAAGAAAAAAACATTTTTAAAATTAAACAAAATACACCAATATAAGCTTTGATTATTAATACAGGCGTCCTGAGGCCATTCCTCATGAAAAATCCAGTTATTTGACCCTGCGATTTCAAACATTCAATTCAAACTGTTTTAATTAAATTTTAAGTTAAAGATTGATTTTATCTTATTTGAAAAACATTTCTCCAATATGTTTTGTGATTAATGTCGGAGTATTGATATAGATGATCAAAAGGGCATGTTTTTTTTTAAATACACCTGTATATACAGTAAAGTGGTAAAATGTAATTCTTAGATACCATAATTGATGAATTATTATTTCAAAAGGTTTTACGCCTGAGATATATGCTAATCCAACATTGACGTTTACAATTTTCAAATAAACTTTTTAATGGAAATTCCAACCCCAAAATAAATTAATAGCTACTTCAAAACTACTACAATTGTAACGGGTGTTTTTTTAGAGGCGTGGTTTTCAATCTGGCACTACTTTTTTCGTAGTTGGTGTTTTTGACAGCTTTCACTTGATTTATGCTCAGTTTGGTTTGCCATTTCATAATGAATAGACTTACTCCTGAACAACGTTTGCAAATAGTGCAAATTTATTACCAAAACAATGGTTAGGTTCGCGCAACGTATCGCGCGCTGCGTCCAATATTCGGTCGACATAATCGCCCAGCAGAGTCGGTAATTCGAGATATCATGAATCGGTTTCGCATCACGTTTACTCTTGTGGATAATGCGCATCCTCAGAGGCGTCGTACAGTGCGCACCGAAGACGCTATTGCTGCTGTGGAGCAGAGTATCGAGGAAGACCCGAATGAGTCCATCCGCCATCGCGCGCAACAATTGGAGCTGTGCCCATCCACTTTATGGAAGATTTTGCGGAAGGATCTTGGTTTACGGGCTTACAAAATCCAACTCGTGCAAGAATTGAAGCCGAACGACCGTTAATAAGCAAAATTGTCGTATTTGGAGTGATAACAATCCACAAGCCATTGTTGAGACACCGTTCCATCCTCAAAAAGTCACTGTTTGGTGTGCTCTATGAGCAGAGGGAATCATTGGTCCATATTTCTTCAAAAATGAAGCCGGCCATAATGTTACAGTCAATGGGGAACGCTATAGAGCAATGATTAATGACTTTTTCGTGCCTGAATTGGAGGATGTTGATGTGGACGACCTTTGGTTCCAACAAGACGGCACTACATGCCATACAGCCAACGAAACAATCAATTTATTGAAGGAAACTTTTGGTGAGCGCATTATCTCGCTTCGGGGGCCTGTGGCGTGGCCTCCAAGATCGTGCGATTTAACACCGCTGGACTGTTTTTTGTGGGGTTATGTGAAGTCGCTTGTATATGCAGATAAGCCGGACACGATTAACGCCTTGGAAGAGAATATTCGGCGCCTTATTGCTGACATACGGCCCAACTTTCTGCAAAAAGTGGTTGAAAATTGGGCCTCTCGGCTGGAATTTGTTCGAGTCAGCCGCGGCGGCCACTTACCCGAAATCATTTTTAAAACATAATGGCAAACCCTTATCTTTATAATAAAACTAAATTCTTAGCCATAACATCAAATTATATGCGTTTTATCTCTTTTTGAAAACCACGCCTCTAAAAAAAACACCTTTATAAGGCACCAAGCTAGGTCAATCTACAATTTTACTACAAATACTACTTAAACAATTATAGGAAGAAATATGCAATGGATAATCTTATACTTATTTTTCTAATACTTAATAAATTATAACATAACTATATTCATGCCTTAATATCTTACGATTTATATTCAGAATAAACTTATTTCCTTATTCGGAATACTTAACCCTTATAAATATATTATAAATTGGACATTTATTATAGGTCTTTCTGAGTATTGAACATAAAATATTAGTATGTACGTTCGATTCACTACCTAACTAAACTGCTTCTTAGTATATACACACGTATATACGGTTTGATGAGGTAGGTACGCGTATGAAGTCTTCGGTAGAATGCCGATCTTAACATGCTGATGATTCCAGTATCTTCTAAGGTGTAAGCAGGATCCAGGATTTTCGGCGAGCCTCTCGGCTATGTTGTTCAGATGATCTTACGTCGTCACTGTACTTTGGATGTTAGTAATATATGGGCCTGCGGTTATACAACCGTATACACACTTTTGTTAAATGACAATATGAGATTTCAATAATCAAATTACTGTTCTCTTAAAAAAAACTTATAGTTTTTTTTTATTTGACTTGTTACAAAATAAAACAAAATGAATTAATATTATGGCTGGGCGTATATCGACGCCGACCAAATCAAATGAAATCCCGTGGCGAACTGGAAATTATATATTTTTAAAAACGCTTGCTTTTGGTGCAAGTTGAGCGGAGGTCTCGTTCTGGGAATTCTATTTATAGAACGGTGTAAACATTGCTCCAGTCTTCATTATAAATGTCCATGCGAGTGAAAGTATACGGTGATATTGGATGTCTATATGTCTCTTTCGCACGGTCCTGGAAAGTGATCACTCTCATTCGGGCTATTTATAATTGGTATGCGAGTAGTTGAAATGCACATAGGAAGCATTGCGGTTTTATCTGTAGGTGTCGAATTGTTGAGTGTTGCCATGTAGTCTATGTATTGTAATCTCTATCGTTAATCGGTAAAAGACTGATTATTTTTTTATATAATTATTGATATAAAATACTCATAACATTTAGAACGTTTTTTAACCTGTTATAAACGTTAATTATTTTTGTCTCAACCAGGTGAATAGCATACCTTCCAATCTTAAACTCTATAAGCATGCATATTTTGCTAGACCTTTTAACTCTTTTAGTCACAGCTAGGTTAGGCTGTGCCAGTTCACATTTATTCAGGTGTGATTCCACACATGACCAAACCCTCTCTGTATTCGATTTTATCAAAAAACTATTGCCAAAAAAAAAATTAAAAACATTTTTCGGGCTGTGTAACCCTGCTATACACTTGTAATAATGAAGATATGGTGGCTAAGCAGATTAAGATTGTTATTACTGTTTGAAAGATAGCGGAGGGATGAAATTTCTGGCAGGCTTTTATAAAATAACATCCCCATAGAATAGAAAAAGTGCTGTGGCTATTAATATAATATCATTAAATAACAGTGGGAGATTAACAGCCCTAACACCGCTGGCTGTGGGCAATCTCGGAGCAGTTCAGGCCAGTAAATCTGAACATGCGATAGAGAATTCACCCAGAAAACGTACAATTTATTATACTTGTTTTATCGGTGATTGAAAGAAAGGATATATACTAATATATACTATTGGATACATCCAATAAACGAATAATTAATATTTTACTTTGGTATTTTCTGCACACTATTTGCAGCTAAACTAAAAATACACGAGACATTTTCCGATGTCTATATTAAGATTCAAATTATACAGAAAATAAAACCGTGCATCAATAGTCAGCGCACAAACATGAGAAAGCCAATTCCACCACACTAAATATGGGCTGATACAAGCAAATTATGAACTTAAACGTCAAACATTCACAAAATTAAACAGCCATATAATCGATTGTTGATATTTTGTGGAACACTTGGTTTAAGGATGACATGTTATTGGCGAGAATACTTTTGGCTGAGGCTGAGCTTTTAGCACATCAATATTTTTGAAAGTTAGTTTAAATGTTATGCTATGATTTCTTATACCTTTAGCTTTATTTAATTTGTTGATAACATTTTTTCGTAAAGTGGTAAGTAGACATTGAATAACCAATTACTGTTTATGCTAACTGTGATCTATATCTAGATTACTTTCATGATCGCTTTTACTACTAAAATGTTTTTATAATTGCAAATTAGGTGTGCTTTATTCGTTGGTTGTGGTGCTACAGCAAATACATTTATATTATATTTTGTTTACATACTTTTATGGTCAATTATTTCTCATAATTATAGAATACTGGCATAACTAATTGGTTCTTTCAAAACATACTAAATCGTATTAAATTTTATGAGCACTTAGCATGCATACACAGACTGGCTGAAAAAAATCCTATAAAAAACCGATTTACATAACATCAAAAAAAAAGGGTACTTTTATTTTAAATAACTGTAAACAGATCACACTTATGGAAAAACATCTACCTAATGGATGAAATTATTTTGGTGAAAACTTACTACTAAGCCATCACAATTTTAAAAAGAAAAAAATGCAAAAATCTCAAGATAAAGAATACATACTTTGGCTTCACTTCTTCTAGAATCAGTAATACAAATGTCAACGCAGAAAAATTCACTAAATACTAATAATAATCAACATCAATTTCCACAATATCATAATCCATTTTTCCAGAAAAAAATGAAACCACCTTCAGTGACAAATGTATGGTTGTTAGCAAAACATATCAGTGTAACCAAATAAATCATCCTTAGATAGGATGACATTTGCTAGGTTGGTATGATTGTAAATTTCATTTCATCTTATCAATACTCTTATTGAATGTTTGACATATTTTTTAAAAAAAAACCAGAAACTAAGACATTTTATTTAATATCGATTTGTAATTTTGTTATGGAATTTTAATCTAAACATAATTATAACAGCTTATAGTGCAGTATGTGATTATTTGAGCTTAAAAGTTGTCATTTCAGTGATAGCTCCGATAGTATTTTTCAGTTTTGTTTATTTCTTTTTTTTAAATATAACATGCCCAAGTTTTGTTAATTTTATCATGTATATCAAATTAAAATGACACTATTTTTTTTTGTAAAAGGCTTATGTCAGTATTCTGTAAAAACAGTTTGTGATTTTAGCAAGCATTCTTATTATTTGTAGATGCATGTACAATTATTTAATATCTGCCTGTATTGCTTAATAACTTAAGATCTTTGAAAATGGATTTTAAATTACTATGATAATATTTTATTTACCACTTATGTAAAGAGTATATATTTTTTGTTTATAAAATTTTAGCAGGTGTGTGCATAATCATGGTACCAGCCAACTAAACTAACAGTGCATGCATTTTAGTATAGTTAGTGGTCACTTTTATGCTTAGCAGCGTACTAATGTGGTTATGTATAAGGCTATGTTTCATGTTATTTTTCATTATGTAGCTTCAAACTTCGATGGCCCCAGACACAGCAAACATTTGATGGCTAGCTATTGTGGGAACCTACAAGACTTTATAATTCAAAAATAAAAGTAGTCATTTTTCGCATTGAGAGGAATAGTAAAAATAGAAAAGAAAACCAAAACCAAAATAACACGCCCAACATGCTTACTAAGGTTTTCGAGAAACCTAACGTCCCCCGTCTAGGTACGACTACGGTGCAGGCTGCTACCATGGGCCAAGTCAACCAGTTCGGCTTTAAAGCACTTCCCCCACCGGCATCTATATACTTAGGTCAAATTGATAGTGCCACGGAGACAATAGTTATTGAACACCATGTAAAGCAGTTGGCAGGTGGTAGCAATATTGAGGTTAGGAAACTTAATTCTAGAAACCAGGCTACTATAAAGTCATGTTTTAAAATTCTCTTTCCCACTGATTATCTTGACCTGAATCCCGTCAATTGACCAACTGGTTCGATCATCTCTACCTGGGTTAATCCTAGTAGCAACCAGTCATTTCGTTCCTCAAGTTAAAAGTGTTCATCCTCTACCACCCTCTTCCAGTTCATTTCCAAATATAAATGCAAAACTGCCGTAGCATATGTAACAAAACTATGCTTTTTTCCAACCTACTTGACACTTAATGTTGATATTTTTATTGGCTCCGAGTCTAGACTAGACTCATATTTCTCTAACGCAGAATTATTTCCCTCAATCTTTGAAATATTCTGCAGAGATCGCAATAAAGATAGGGGAGGAATATTCATTGGCGCTAAAGGTCCCATGAACATTGATGAGATTTGGCATTGTCCCATTTCTGAAATTCTAGGCACCCGTAATACTATTAAATCCTTTCAGTTTCTTCTTATATATATCAGCCGCCTGATCTGGATTTTTCACCTATAGAAAGGTTACTTAGCTACATGGAGGCGTTGGACTGCAAATTTGATTGACGTGTGATCATTGCTGGTGACTTAAACCTTCCGGGAATTGACTGGACTGGCCTCTTCACTTCGCAGGCCAAACGGCAGATCCTAGTTAATCGTTTAGTTAACTTCTACGATTTCGATCAAGTCGTCACAGAAGATACTTGAGTGTGTTCCACAACATCAAATTTTCTCGATGTTTTCCTTTTTTACTCCAACTCTAGATTGGAGTTCCTGCGATGTGGTTCCCAGAATAAGCGATCATTATGCGGTCATTTTACAACTTTGATATTAAGTTCCTTTATTGTTCTTTTTTTTACATATTGATTTATTTTAGGGAATTATAGCTTGTTCTCTTAAAAACATTTTACCACATACTCCTACCATCTTACATTAACAAACTTTATTTAAAGTGAGATTAAAGTTAAGTGGCTACATTTTTCAGAATCGGATGGTAGAGTAAGTGGGTCATCGTCATGGATAGTGGCTGCAATGGTTGGAAGTTCCCTAATACTGTTTGGTATTTGTGGTTCCATCTGGTGGATGTTGCGTAATAAACGCTCGGCCAAACGATGTGCGAGACCTTTGTTTACTGGTGAAGATCCCCATTGTGAGGCTACACATCCTATTCTGGGTGCCATCACCATTAAAGATATGATCGAATTAACAACATCTGGATCTGGATCAGGTAACTTATCCTTTTTGAAAAAGGGGGTTATATCTTACAAAAATAAAATATAGGGACTAAAAGTTTTCTATGCTTGTAACCTATAATTAATCAAACCACTTAACCATTTGAAATCATCAATTTCCCTAAAAGCATTCCATTTAAGGAACAATCTTTTTGGAACAATTATTACAGAAATTTGTTTTTACTAAATTATCCAAAGAGGTTGGAACAATATTCGTCCGGTTTTTTTAAACCTGTTGAATATTGGTAGTTTCTTCTCTACTTTTGTAGAGAAGAAACCCATTTACCTGAGGCGACACATCCCAGGGAGCAAAGTAAAGATGGGCTAGAACAAACCTATAACAGTGATTAGTTATTGCTCGTAATTTGAATTATGGGTGGGACGTCAACTGATAAAATAACATGTCAATAGTTTTTAGCAAACGTCAAAATAATGTTGTAAACCTATCATTGAATAAATATTGAAATACACTTACTATGAAATGTATTTCATAATCTCTTTTATTTGTGGTATTATTAGAGTTTTTACATACTATAACAGTGCAATTCACCATCTTAATGTCTTAAATACATATGCGTTTTGACAAAAATCGCCAGAAAGTATCTTTCAACGAATGACTGCCAGACACTTTTCAAATCTCTTTGGACACTCTTGACTAACAGTAGTTTTCTTGATTGGTCTGAAATAGTACATTTTTTACTTTAAATTACTACTACAAAATACTGACCACATAATCCTTGGAATGGGACAAATCAATCCTAATATATGCAGTAAAGTCATACATAATTATAGAAAAAGAATGGTGACTTGCTGCAAATCCAGAGCAGGTCATTTATCAGACACTATTTTCCATTATTAACAGGAACCAGCGTATTTTAATTACCACTAAAAATATTTCTACATTATCACGGATTTTTAATTTAAGACCATTCAAATTTCAATACCCTTTAGTAGGTTGTTATTGACATGGGCTGCAGAATGTTAGACAGGCAGTGCTAATGACCTATTTGTGTTGCACTAGTATAGAGCCTGGTGGGTTTTGTTGCTTACACTTTCCGACCGCTTTTGCTTCCTATTGGGGTTGCCGAGCACTGTGTGAGTGAATCTTGTTGTGACTGACCAGTTAGTGTATTTAAATTACTTGCATATAATATTCCCGATTGGGAAGATATAATTTTGCTAAATTTCAATTTATGCAAGATGTTTTTTGACTAGTTGTCATTTATTTGTTTGCAGGTTTGCCGTTACTGGTACAACGTTCAATCGCTAGGCAGATTCAGTTATTGGATATCATAGGCAAAGGCCGCTTTGGAGAGGTGTGGCGGGGCCGTTGGAGAGGTGAAAATGTTGCTGTTAAAATATTTTCCTCCCGAGAAGAATGCTCTTGGTTTCGTGAAGCTGAAATATACCAAACAGTTATGTTACGGCATGAAAATATCCTTGGTTTTATTGCAGCTGATAACAAAGGTAATTGACAGATTATTTACTGTCAAAAGTGGCCCTTATTTTATACATTAAGTGTTGGTCTGTTATTTAACTGTTATTGTTTTGAGCCAGTTTTTTTTTTTTTTTTTTTTTATTAGAGTAATGCACCATATACAACCCCACGAAGGCTGGTGCCTTTTCCGTGGGTATCTTAGCTTACAAATTCAACAATTAAACATCTCAACATATTGACACGTGACACTTTTCTTATGACTATGTGACACTTTTCGCGACACATTAATTAAATTAAAATTAAAACACAAACAAACGCGCGCTGACAGCAATCTCAAGTAATCCTTCCTTTATACAATATAATGCGTATACAAATTTACAAATTTTAGTTTACTTTTCTAGGGTATCCAGGTATGTTTTACACAAAGTTTTCATTATCAGGAAAAGCTTGCAACAAGGAGCAATGGATATAAATATGTAATTTGTACCGCATTTTGTGCATATTAACTGTTAAAATATTTTTGGTTGAAATATTTTAACGTTTCATCAATTAAAATGAACACAGGTGAAGCCAGATATCAAAAACTTGTTGCTAATAATATGTTATAAGGGTTTGTTTCTTTGTATATAATGATCTCAAAAACCACTGGACAGTTTTGAATTTAATGTTCACTGGTGTATTCTGTAACATAGGCTATGTATTACAACTGGGAATTGAGCAATGAATAAAAGGGAAGCAAGTGGGGAGTATTAACCATCGCTATTTGGTGTTACTCGATGGAGCGAGATAGTGGTTAGAGCTGGTAAACTGGAGCACTTACACAAACTAGTCACAAACTTTTTAAACTTTTAACATGATAATTGACACACCCAAATTAAAAAATTATTTAAAATTCCTAAAATTGACAGAATATTGTTTAAATAACTATAATAGAAATAAATGAACTAAAGTTATTTATTTCCTATTTTTGGGTTTTTGTTATGTCTGGAAGTAATGTGTGACCGACTCGGCTCAAATAAAATAAAATGTTTAGTCGCAGCACAGCTGTCATTTTGACACATCCCACTCCCTTAAAATAGTCACCGATCGACCAACCAAACGTCATAACCAAACGTTTTGTTTATGACTGTTTATGGCATGGTAAATTATTATTATATTATGCATATCCACAGTGTTATAACGGACTGCATAAATTAATACATTTAGACCTAATTAATCTTTTATCTTTAACTCGTCTCGTGGTGATCCCACTATTACGAAAACATCCGCCGCGTGGCGCATGAAGTTTTCACAAAATGGCCTAATTAAGGGCGCTTACTAAAATGCTTATTTTAGAAAATCTATGTATGTTAACTTGATAAACTGCACTATTATGAATAGCTTATGAACTTATCTAGAAAATAGTTTTATTACTATACAAACTATACAAAATTTATAAAAAGTTGCAAAATATTTCTTTTTTGCAAAATGTTATTTTTGATATTTAATAAAAGAAAATATAAGGTAATGACACCCATTTCTTACTTTTTACTTGTGTTCCCAGATATCATATAAAACTATATATAAGTAATATATATTTTTTACCATGAACAAAAATAAAAAAAAAGAAACCTTTAGGGTCATATGTGCTGTAATAGTTTTATAAATAATTATTATGTTGCCCATAACCTATTTGAAACCTTAAATATGAGATAGCAGTTTACCTTTAGCTTTAGTTACGTGTCTACTTAATCTTATCCATCCTATGATCCACTATAGTCACACCCTTATGTCACCTGACAGTTTTGGCAGAAATAGGTTGCCGCCATCTTCCATAGGTTGCCGCTTGGGGTTTTTTATTTGTTTTAAGACGTATGTGTCTAGCACGAATTCGGTGTTTTAACAAAATTTATTGTTCGTTTGAACCCTATTCGGGTTTAAAAATGAGTGCTGATAACCTCCCCATGCGTATTTATTATCATATCACAATGATTTTGTCAGAATCATTGGTTTTTACGACTTTCGGCGCGATAATAAACGGATGGGAGAATAAGATGGCGTATGTAGAATTTCGCCACCACAGAGGTGTTTGATTCACGTAATGACGATCTTCAAAGCAGGTGAGCGTTTCGAAACAGTTTTTATTGGGCAGCGCCTGTCTTAACAAATTGTCCCACCTCAAGAGTTTTGAGGAGTCGTGACAATGGCTCACAGTTTTTTTTCCCCTAGATCGGACAGTCGTATCATGGTTCATATAAGTAGTGAGAGTTTATGTTGGTAAAACTTATATATATTACCTATGTCATTACCGCCACTCGGTAGTACTATTCGAATTAAGTTTTTTGATCAGTATCCCACCTTTCACGTGAGGGACCGGCAGGTTAGAACCCAGGCCAAGGACCTTTAACTGCGTAATCTCATAACAAACTGTTAAGGAAGCAGATTGAACTTATTCTTAACTACCTCTTTCTATGACTAATGTGCTAATATAACATTCCTTGTCCACCTCATGATGCTATTCAGGCGAATGAATGAGCTATTAATGAAGAATAGATCTATTTACTTCAGAAGAGGACATCATTTTAGAAGAGGACATCGAGAACTCTTTGCCTGTATTTTAAAATCACTGCCCTTATGCAGAGGCTGTAGGCATCTGCTGATGATGTTTAAGCAATACTGAGGTGGTCCTCTGATCCGTCGTTACATCAGCAAGTTAAACAGGAAACATGGACAGAATATGGAAAGTTTTTAAAGACTGGAAAGACTGTAGGCATCTGCATAAAATGTTTAGGCAAATACCTAAGCCGTCCTTTGACCCGTTGGTACATCGGCAAGTTAAACAGCCCGTTCGTCCACGACCCCAGCAGACGTAAACTATGCCATGAAAAAGCGAAGCGTTTTCCTCAAGTCAAAGGAAGCAGCCAGAAAAATGAGTTGCATTGGGGTATCTACGACACTTCAGTATATCGGCAAATTAAACCTAAGCCCAGCATCGTGATCTTATTTCGAATAGCGAAAACAAGCATGCAAAGAAGGCGAACTGCAAGACCCCCTCTTCAGCTGAATCACTTCTCAGAGCTTTCTTCACTGTATTTTACAGAAAGTGGGCAGATTATAACTGAGCCAGTGGACATCAGAAAGCGGATGAAAAACTTCCTCTCTTTTTCGTCTGTCCCCACCTCAACCTATTCTGGTCTGGGGGGGAGTGTAAAGTATCTGCCTCAAGCTTTGTCAGAAAACTTATTTCTTCCCCACTTTTGTTGATGAGTGCTGCCATCTTTATATTGGCGTCGGAAACTTTTCAGAAAACCCTCGTAGATTAATTTAGACTGGGTATATTGATAAGATTTTGGTAATATTCATTTGGTCTGTTATTTATTATTTTTTATATTTGGAACAATAATGTTATTGTACGACAAAAAACTATTAGTTTCAGAATCCCGGGCGTATAAATATAGTTTACATTTCACCTTGTTTTTTTTTTTAATTTAAATTTATATTTTTTTTTATTGTGAACGATTGTGAACCCCTTACTGTAGACTTAAATTAACACATTTACACTTAATCATATCTTTTTTTTCAACATTTACATGTTATTACTCTAAAATATTTAAAATTTATAATTAATAATAAAGTTGTGTAATTTAATATTTTTTTATCTCTAGACAATGGCACTTGGACGCAGCTATGGCTGATTACGGATTATCATGAAAATGGTAGTCTGTTTGATTTTTTAAGTGTTCATAATGTGGATCCTCAAACTTTGGTAAAAATGGCACTTTCTATTGCTACTGGGTTAGCACATCTGCACATGGACATAGTGGGAACAAAAGGACTTACTCACCACTCAGGTTTATATCTCATCTATCTTATGTTATTATCCTATCGAGCACATATGGCATAAAAATTCTACACCAACATTCTCAACACCATTCTATGTGTATTTATATTTTTACAAGACTGGATGGGCCGGATTGGAATAGATATAAAAAGTATCACATATTAAAGAGTAACTGCATTTTCTATTGTAGATATTCTAGAAAGAGTTAAACTTAATGCATTACAAATCACCACAGATAATTAATGGGTGATAATTAACTCTCATCTTTCCTCTTTAGTCTAAAATATTATGTAACCATCTAAGTAGATAAAATAAGGAAAGGATATTTTAACAAAACATATAAAAATAATGGATATGTGATTAAGATGAAGGATTATGGTTAAATGGGACCCATTCTACCAGCATTAAAAAAAAAACAAATGGATGGTAGCCTAGGCTTGATGAATATATTTGTTAGGCTGCTAGATAGGGCCCGGACGCTAGATGAGTTATATTCGTTTAATAATTATATTTTAATATTATTCTTTTTGCCTCTAATTATCTTTATTAGTCAATTGGGCTTCCCTAGTTTAAGGATTGTAAACTTCAATTTATTTGGTCTTTACATTTTTACCTGTGTTGTGTACAATTTCTGTTGGGTAATCACAATAAATAAATAAATAAATTATTGTTAGTTGAATCAGTACATTTTACCTCACATTCAAGCTTCACAATGTCAACCATTGCCCAATTTATTTATTTTAAGATTATAATGATTTATTACTTTTGCAGGCAAACCAGCTATTGCGCATCGTGACCTGAAATCGAAAAATATTTTGGTGAAGTCAAATCTAACTTGTGTGATTGGAGATTTAGGTTTGGCTGTTCGTCACGACGTCAATCTGGATTCCGTGGACATTCCATCTACGAATCGTGTTGGCACTAAGCGATACATGGCACCTGAGGTAATTTTTTTTTAAGTTTATATGAACTCTTTATTTGGAAGAAATATTGTTTTAATGGATGTAAACAAATCGCGTAATAAATTTTGTTAGAACCCTGTCTCAGAAAGATGTCTTGTGACCCACCTAAAGAAATATGATTTTTATCTATCTGTTTATTGTATCATCTATACTGCAAGAAAACACATTATTAACTTTATCATACCTTTTCTCTTCCCTCAAACTGAAGAACTTATTTGTGTACAGGTAACACTAATAACGAAAAAGCAACATTGACGGTTTCTTAGATTCCCATCGCACACTTAACATTGTTAAAAACAAAGTATGTATTTGTTTTACTGCTATACCATTCTGTGATACTCTATCCTAATCTAACTATTATAGTTCAGTGCTAGACATGAGTGGTATGCAAAAATAAAGAAGTTTGAAAACTGCTTATCTATACGATAATAAAAGCTCAATTTAAAAGTTATAGTTTCAAACTGATTACTTCTGCATAATATTAAAATGTAATTGAATAACTATAGCAAACTTCAGTGGGGGTGGGGGGGGGAGGTAAAAAAGTTTAATGTAGCTATAACTTTTATTTTTTCAATTTCAATGTTGCCAGAAGCAACTTTTATTACTCATATATATACAATTACAATGTTTAGATCCAGCTAAGACATTGTCTTATCTGCCGGTTTCTTAATCTTAATTAAGACCAATTTATTTAAACATGCATAAAATATAATACAAAATACTTAAAAATTAGTTATCGTAACTCATCTTATTTACAAACAAAGTTAACTTAATTTAACTAAGCCTAAATAATTTTTAGTATGTTTTTCCCATAAATTCTTTTAAGTTTTATAACCGATTTTCTTTTAAGTTGCCTAACTTCGAGCGGTATATTATTGAATAGGCTGTGTATTACATATTTTAATTGCCAATATCCATACTTGTTTATACATCTTTCGACAATATACTTTTCATTTGACATTTGTCTAGTAGAGTACTTATTAGTGACAAGATTTTTCCATGTTTCATCTGAGAAGTGGTTGATTCTATAATAGCAAAGTTGATGTACCGGAAGAACTTTGAAATGGGTGAACAATTTAGAGTAGTCTCCTTAGAGTTTAGAGTAGTAGCCTTGCATTGGATTTTTTTTACTTTTTGGAATAATTATTTTTAAGATACGAATTTGTAGAATATAAATTCGCTCTATATATGTTTCATATGTAAGACCCCAAATTGTAATACCATACAAAATAATAGATTCAACTAAGGATATATAAATATTACGTAGAATTGACTCATTTAAGTACTGTTTCAGATGGACAAATTTTATCAAACAAAGTCTAAGACGATTGCATAGTAAACCGATGTGGTCTTGCTAATTAAATTTATTATCTACTGTTATACCAAGATATTTATGATTTCTAACCGATTCCAATACAGGGCATGCGCATTGAGTATATGTAACTCCATTTGGGTTATAGTAACTCAAATGTAACTCCATTTGGGTTACTATGCAAGCACGGATATGTGTGTGATACAATCGGCACGAGTACTTCTTTGTTATTTCTACTGGAATGGATATAATTTTTTTTTGTCTTGGCATCGTTTAACACTAAGCCACTCTCGTGCAACCACTGAGTCACCGTTAATAAATCTCGTTCAAGGGACCGCCTCGCCATACTCAAATCACGATGTCATGAAATAAGAGCAGTATCGTCTTGAAATTGGAGGGTTTTGCAATTTTTGTTTAAGCCGTTCGCATACATTAGGTATTCAATTGGAGCGATTTTCGACCCCTGCGCAGTACCGCACCCTATCCCCCTCGCTTGGCTCTGGACCCCGTCAATCTTTACTTTAATTAAACGATCCTTATGGTAATTCATAATGAATTTTAATATTGGCCCGCGAATCCCGCATTTATATAGTGCATCTTCTAAATAGTCATGTCGCCTTCTGATAATCAATTAATAAAAGTAGAATATGACATTTTTCGTTTAGTTTCGTGTTGATGTAATCTGCAAACCGGTTTAATAACATAGTGGTACTTTTACCTTTTTGAAAGCCGAATTGATTATCAGAAATAACTGAATATGTTTGGAGAAAGGATGAAATATATTTACTACTGCCTATGATCGCTTTACTGAACAAAAAATTAAATTGTCAAATCGTCGTACCGCGCCAATTCCGTGGATAAATGATAAACTAAAGCAGCTTATGTTTAATCGTGATAAACTGTTTTGCTTGGATGCTGGATGCTTCTTGGTGAAATTTTTATAAATGGCGTTTCGGAATCGATCGATTTGTGGACTGTATATGAATAATTATTTCTAGGTGAAAACAATCAAACCGCTCAGTTCGAGAATAATGTTCCTTTAATCAATCAAATTATTTTTCTTTTTTTAACAGTAAATTTCACAATATTTTACTATGTGTTAAACTATGAAATCAACTATTATCAGAATAACAAAATAGCTATGAGAGGCTGAATGTATTTTGTAACTAACGAAAATGTTTCTTGTCATCTAGCGTTTACCCTTATTTTTAACTCAATTGCACAAAAACCACACAAAAAAGGAAATCTACTTCTACAAATTTATTTATATTACGCTTTTAAAGTTAATGCCTGATGTATCGTGGCTTAATGAAAATATTGAAATAATGACTAGGTCGCCGCAGTCGCTCGCATTTTGCTTCGCTGCAGCACATATTAGAGCGAAGCGATTTACTAAAATTTTCTAAATAAAATTTAGTCTGTGACAATAACTTTTTAACGACGGGATAGATTTTGATAATTTTCTATAATGAGGTATTTGAAATCTCTTTGATACAAATGCACAAAAAAAATTCATCCGGAAATCAACAGCATAACTTTTTAACGACGGGATAGATTTTGATAATTTTCTAAAATGAGGTACTTAAAATATCTTCAATACTAATGTACAAGAGAATTTCATCGGGAAATTGAAAACATAACTTTTCAACGAATGGATAATTTTCTAAAATGAGGTTCTTGAAATCTTTTATATACAAAAAGAGAAATTCATTTTTGTATATAAAATTCAGGAACACAATTTTCATTCAATGAATCTTGTTCAAGTTCATCAGTCATTATTTCTCCTTCACTGACATATCGTAATTGTCAGTGAATTGTCGTACAATTTAAAATAAAATTCGATTAATTATTTTCGAATAAAAAATTTTCAAAAAAGCGCGTGACTTTTTTATAATGGATATTCCCATAGACAATTTTCTTTTGACCCCAAAAATTTTATTTTTGACAATATTTAAAATCAAGCTCCGTCACGACCTTCACTTTTTCATGTAGATTCTCTCAAAATCAAAAATTTTTCAAATCGGTCAAGGAATGACCAAGTTAGCCCGTGACAAAGTTCTAATTGGAGTCGCCTTATGAGAGCTTCGCTCTAATAAATGACTTTTTAAAAACACAGTAATTAAATTGTACTTATATTAAATGTGAATGATACGTAATTAGTTGTTTCATTAAATAAACCTTACCCTTTCTGTGACTAAAACTATGCAAGGTTTTGTTATTAAAATAATAAAAAACAATATGCTAATTTTGAACTCTACTAATTACCTTAACATGTTAAGGTTAAGGTAATAACAATGTTATCGTACATTATCCTAAAGTTACATAGAAAAACGACAGTAATAAAACGATGTAAAAGATATAAATTAATCAATATAACTATTTTAATTATTAATACATAGAATAAAGATAATATTTTAGTAATAATATGCCAGAGTGTCTTTTATGTTTATGCCTTCACTTGTATGTAAATAGAAAGTTGCACTATGCACTTAGTCCTTTTACGAGATTTATGCTCTTAAATAGAAATAAACAGTGCTCTTTGAAGATGAACCATTTTTTATATTTTTATACTGGAAATTAATTATATTGTGAAGCAACAAGCAATTGCATAACATCGTTTCGTGATCTAGGAAATGCGTATTTTCAAATGGTTTTAAAATCGTTAAAAAATAACTGCAAAATGCATTTTATTTTTTAACCGTGATGGCTTAATTTTCGGTTGGTAATAAATATAGAAAGCATTTTTACAAAGCTTTTGTCGTATACAGGTGTAAATATGGGCACTTAATATGGGACAGTAAAATGCTTATTTTAGAAAACTAATAACGTTATGTTGATAACCGGAACTACTATGGTTAGCCTATGAAATTCCCTAAAATATGGTTTTAGTGTTAACTATACAAAAAATAACTATACATTTTTTTTTCTCAAAAATATTTTTTTGAGAACAATAGCCATGATACCTGTTTTTTTTATTTTTTATTTATGTTTTTGATATAAAATAACACTAATTATAAGTATATTTTTTTATTAGAGAATAAAATAAAAAAAATCATGGTTACTTATTATATGAGAACTATCAATTTCAATTTTATTATTGCTTCATAAATTACCGCCTATTCATAAAGTACCGCCTCAGGATCAATAAATGTTGTGTTAACTATTAGCTGAATTAAATTTAGTTTTTTATTAAGAATACTCAAAATGAATTAGGTTCAATAAATGTCCAAAAATCAAAATATGTATTTTAATTATCGATGACAATGACAAATGTGATAACCTCACAAAATGAACATCATCGAAGGCAACTTACTGTTTGATATATATATATATATGTATCTCAACATTTATAATTTAAAAAAAAAATGTCAGTATTTATTTGTTCTAAACAAGTTTGTCAATGGCGGTGAAAATTCGAAATTTCCCCATCAGCATATTGGTGTGGACATTTTAGAACTCCTATGTGATTCGCGATAAAATTTTATTCAAATTACTTTAGCCCAATGGTTTTACATACAAATATATAAAAAGAAACGAAATGTATTATTTTCTTATTATTGACATTTGTCATGGCGGCCGAGTCATGTCAGCATGGTTTTTCCCCGAAAAATGTCAACTAATCACACACTTTATTACAAATATCAGTACAAAGATTTGACAAAGATATTAAGTTTATTACATCTATTGACTTTAGTGACGAAGGCTTTCAATAGTGTTGATCCTGTGATTACTTTAATATTACTGGGAAAAAAAAAATCGCATTCATTTACAACATATACAGACGTAAAATGATTAATAAAGATTAATGAAGTTATGAACTGTCTTCATTTCAACACTGAAAAAAGCTGATTTATAAAGACAGCACAAATTATAAAAAAAGCAAAGATAAGATTTCAAATTTAGTCCTTCCTCATATTATTAAAATTTGAGTAATCTCATTGTCATCTATGATCACCACCGTCAATTTGATAAGCACATATAAAATATTGAACAAATCTTAGCATTTTAAGATTTGTATTATGAATGGAAAATCTTTTAAGGACCCAAAAGTCCTCTTCATTTCTTGGAAAAGGTTGGTCCTCAGATCAATTATACTGTATTCATGTTGTATAAGGTACTGTAACCAAATTGAAGCCATATGAAAACCGTTTCTGTGAATTACCGAAAGCCAAGAACTTACTCTAAACATTCGATGCATTTACTTTGTCACCCTGTTTAAATAAATAAAAATTCACAATACTTTTTATTGCAGGTACTGGATGAGTCAATGGACACACGACAGTTTGATCCATACAAACGTTCTGATGTTTATTCTTTTGGTTTGGTACTATGGGAAATGGCTCGCCGATGTAATATTATGCCAGACGAATACCAGCCACCTTATTACGATGCAGTTCCCCCAGATCCGTCTTTAGAAGATATGAAAAGAGTGGTCTGCCCTCCTAACATGAGAAGACCTAGTATACCAAACAGATGGCAAGCTGAACCTGTAAATACCATACTTTTTTTTCCTTATTACTAGTCTTAGTTTAGTTTACTTACGCAATCATGATTTTTATACCTAACCACACCTCATAAAAAATATTTATTTTCAATAAGGTAGGATGGGATGTTCGTAGTGGCAATACTGAACTACTATTACTTGAAATGAAACAAGGCACGGCTGGACAATCAAGACATCCGGATAATAGTATGATGTAGTCTGCTTTTTTGTTGTATAAACCATATATAAGGAGTGTCCTCTAAAATCGATTTGTCCGGCTTCTTTACCGTTTTGCGAATCCTATGGTCATTTTCTTTACACCTAACATACTTAATAAAAAGTAACCGTCCTATGTCGAGGCCACCTAGAGGTACATTTATTTATTTATGGTCTCTTTGGCATTTGGAACTGGTTTTAGACTTCTGACATTAAAACATCTTCGTTAAATTCTTCACTTGAATTGAAGAAAACAATAGGATTGTCATTATAAACATTAAAAAATAAAATGTCAAATATCGTCCGTCCTTTTAGTGTATGAATTTGCTGTTTACCTTGTGCCATGATCCTGTTACGACTTTTAGTGTTTATATGTGATTACAAGCCATTATTTTTTAAAAATATTATTTAAGTGTATTCTACATCAGCAAACAATCATCAAAGCTGCCTGCATAAAATAGAACACATAAGAACAGTACGAACACTATCACACAAGAACAGTAGGCACATAATGGCCCGAAGGGCCTAGAGGCATAAGTTGTTGTACACCGAAAGCTCACCCGGGGCAAAGCCAGGGGTTTTGAATATCTAGAATAAAATAATTAATAAGAGTGTCACTGTCATTAATATTGTTATTATTATTATCATATTACTAATAATAATACTAAATCAAAAACCTATTTACCAAAAAATACTTTGATCTATTGCAAATTTTCAAATTGTTTTTTTGCTGTTGAAAACCTGCGTATTATGAGATAAGAATTGAGGATCATATTTTTATACGAGTCTGATTTCTTTTGTGGCTTTAGTTAATTTATTTTCTTTTTAGATCTTGCATGCCATTTCAAAAGTTATGAAAGAGTGTTGGTATCATAATCCTGTTGCGAGACTCACAGCTCTTCGTATCAAGAAGACCCTTGCCAATATCAACACTCAAAACCATACCAAAATGTGAAATTTGGTAATTAACTGGATCTACTTTCAGTCATTGATTTTTCGTAAGTATGTTAAGTAAATAATTACCAATTAAGCATTACCAGCACTAGTGAGCAATTTACAATATAAGACATTTAGGTATATATGTTTTATTAATAATATTACCAGCGAGATAGAACCAGAGTAGGAGTAGGGAGATAGCCTCTAGTTCTAATAAAATATACACATTGTTTATATTAACCTTTTGTGGGGATTTGAAGATGCATTGTATAATTTTAGAGAATTAAATAAATCCATTTCCTAATTTTATCAGGTCTCACATTTTTCAATACTCATTTTTAGTACTTGTGCCATTTTTTAATTTTACAGTAACCTTAAGTGAATATTTAAAAAGTTAAAAGGGCCTATTGCAAAAATATTTGTTATTGATGACCAAAACCTACTGTTTGAATGGTGCCCTTAAAACTCTTTTCTCCTACTCTGTAAATGCCTGTAAATAGACAAAGTTTGTAAATACCTTTATAGGGTTGTTGTGAAGTGACTTTGTTTCTTAGGTACATTTTTGCCATAAATATTAATGAAAATATTTAGAAGATAATATACAAGGTGTGTTCAAAAAGTATCGCGAATTTTGAATTTTCACGGGTTACGTATATTCAAATTTTGATTTTTTTGTGGCGTTATGTTGGTACTCATGTCTCTCACTTATGCCGACAAGCTCGGCCATTTTGAATGTTCACTTAATTGTTGACAGCTGCTTTGCTTGCACATGTTTTGGATCGTCTTCGATTTTTACCTATTCAAAAAAATGGATCAAAGAACCTGTATCAAGTTTTGTGTGAAAAACAAAATTAAGTGCGCGGATGCATTCCGAATGTTGACTGTGGCATACGGAGAAGCTACCTTGGACCGAAGCAACGTTTATCGGTGGTACAAAATGTTCTCAGAAGGATGAGAAGATGTGAACGACGAAGACCGTGCCGGACGCCCGAGCACTTCAACAACAGACGAAAAAATTAATGAAGTGGAGAAAATGGTATTGGCCAATCGTCGAATCACCGTTAGAGAAGTTGCTGAGGACCTAAACATATCGATTGGCTCGTGCCATTCGATTTTTATCAATGATTTGGGCATGAGACGGGTCGCTGCGAAATTTGTACCAAAATTGCTCAATTACGACCAAAAACAGCATCGCATGAACATTGCTAATGAGATGTTAAACTCTGTCCGCGACGACCCAAATTTGCTCCAGAGGGTCATAACTGGTGACGAATCGTGGGTTTATGGTTATGACGTGGAAACCAAAGCTCAATCATCTCAATGGAAGCTGCTACGCTTGACGTTACGCTACGCTTGACGAGATAAAGACGGCATCGAAGGAGGAGCTGAACAAGATAAAAAAAAATGATTTTTTGAAGTGTTTCGAAGATTGGAAAAACCGTTGGCACAAGTGTATAATATCTCATGGGGATTACTTTGAAGGGGACAAAATAGATATTCATGAATAAATAAATAATTTTTGAAAAAACACAAAATTCGCGATACTTTTTGAACACACCTCGTATGTTACAGTATTGTTAATTATATTTCATAATGACAAAAAAAAATGAAACCGGGGTATAAAATTGCATTTTGACTTGTCTTTTTTAATTTGAATGAATTAAAGTTAATTCATAAAAAAAATATAATTTAAATATTAATACTACCATCTGTCTTTTAGTCTTTAGATATTTAGTCTTCTTTAACTCACGAAACTAAAGATACTATCAAACCAAGAAGTTACCAAAAATAGCTAATATGTGTGGATTCGTTTAACCTGACTGGCGCCCAAGCCTTATTTCGGAAAGTGACGCTGCCCGGGCAGATTTTCAAAAAATGGCCTAATTTCAGGCGCTTACCTAAAATGCTTATTTTATCTATGTATGTTATGTTCATTACCTGAACTATTTTAAATAGCTTATGAAATTATCTAGAATATGGTTTTAATACTAACTATACAAAACGTATAAAAAAAAACAGAGTTGAAAAATCTTTTTTTTGAGGATAATCTTATTTTTGGTAAATTATAAAAGAAAATATAAAGCGGTGAAACTCATTTTCCATCTTCTAATTATGTTCTTAGACATCATATAAAACTATTAAATAAGTAACATTTATTTTTTCCCATGAACAGAAAATTTAAAAAAAAAATTAAAAGTGTTTAGTGAGATCACTGTTTGTGGTCATCTATCCCTTGTAATTGTTACCTGCTTATCTGAGATACCCAGGGTAAAATGGACACTGACTAATTGATTTTCTCCATCTAGATGGATGAGTAAGGTAGTTTAAATTCTGTGGATTAGTTTCGGTGCATACACAATCCAAATCATAAAAATATGGTATTAACTTTTGGTAATTGATAGTTAATAGAACTTCGGTTGAGATTTGCAATTGTAAATTATGTTGTCTAACCATATATCAGATAATAAATAAATACATAGTTGCAACAGCTTTTAAATATTTAAATGTAAATGTGTTTGTAAATTGTTACTTATTATTAATTCTCTAGAAATATACAAAAAGTGGTTTTTAAAATTTCCTATTGTCTGGATATGCAATGTCTTTAAACTATAATAGATTACTATTTTAATATTACTATTTTTACAAATGCAGTTTTATTTCTTCTGGTTTGTAGTATGTATGATCACTTTTCACAATAACAAAAACATAGAACTATACTAGAACACACACACTACTATACTACATATTTTAGAACTGTACTTTAAGATATTTTTGTTTCCTTTATTTGTGATGGCAATTTTACTATGAATATCACATCAATGTTTGAAATGAATTCTATATCAAATATTATAAATTTAATATTTGTGGATCTGGTGGCTTGTATAACATGCAAAGCTGCTGGGAAGCAATTTTAAATTTAAAGTAATTGGGAAATATAGAATTTCAAATAATGAATTATGAGTATCGAAAATTCAATTAAGTCTTATGCTGTCCTTCCGACCCTTTTATGATAAGCCTGACTATAGTGTGGGATTCATGGAAGGTTTTGTAGCAGCTTGCGGTCCTACCGCATAAAATCTCAATATTAGTTGAAAACTTACGATATGTGAAAAAAAATCCTAATGTTTTAGTATTATTACTCGCCCTAGGTCCGCTATTTATAAATCGTTTTTTTTATTTTAAAAGTTACTTATTTTGGGTTAATTCTATGCTAAATTAATGTTTGTTCACTTTAATGGTTGCAAATGTTGCAAAAATGTTTGCATGATATTTATATTTATTATAACATTTGGTTATGCAAAAACTCATCGAGTTACAAAAATATTGACACAATATCAAAATTTATATAAAATTAAAAATATTTTCTTAATAAATCAGCTTCGTTACGAGTATAACAATATATTTTATTGTTGATTTATAAATTTGTATATTAATTAAATAAAACAATAAATATATTACAAACCACTTATTAAATTTTATAAACTTAGTCAATTATTTTCCTCTCATATAAAAAAAAAAATATTAATTAGGTTCCTTTTTACTTTATATAACAGTGAAAACTAACAGTGAACGTGAAAGAGATAGTGGTAGTCTAGTGGTTAGGGTGTTGGGATTATTGACCCAAAGGTCTCGGGTTCGAATCCGCACTTGGTCATACCATTTTTAACGCTTCATTACCACCATCTCTCCTGACTCTAGCATAGGCACATTTGGCCTAGTTGAGTGGGGCCCAAAATAATTGTATATGACTTCGGTCACAGCAATTATTTTAGAAATGTATATGACTTTTGGTCACAGCAATTTTAGTTTTCTCTAAAATAAAACTTTCAATATTATGACAGTTTTAGATCTGTGTTTGTTTATTTTGACATTATTTATTTTATATTATCAATGCAAATTAAAACTCTCATTTAATCATTTGATGTTGTGATCTAATTAAATTGTTTTTTGATGTTTATATTTTGTCTGTTGAAATTCACGATCTGGTGATGCAATAGTATGAAGCCTACTTTTGATCCAGAGGTCCCGGGTTTGAAATCTAGTGGGCCAACCCGGTCAAGTCATTAAAAACATTTAAAGCTGCCTTTCTCAACACTGTCAACTTCAATTACAGGCTTACAAAATGTTTCCTGCCTTTAACCAATGGCCTCACAACACCAAAGACAACTACAAAGCAGTCGGAACTGTGCTTAATAGCGCCTTCTCAACAACAAGCCGTGCAATAAATTAGCTGATAAGAAATGGGTTATTGACTGAAAATTGGATTCTGTTTTAAATTCTGCCCTAGACAACCTAGAACTTAATGAGTTTTTACATTTTGCAGTATATGACCAAGTGATAATTTTTCGTGCTCGGATTAGGCACTCCAGTACTATGACGATAATTATAATCCTTGTTTATAAGATTATTAACATTGAAATCCAATAAAATGAACATTCCCATTTTTAACCAACATTGAGCCTCTGTTAAAGTTTTCTCTGTTAAAAATACTCTCTATAATAGAGTTTTCTTCAGCAATATTTTGTCATCATATTTAAGACTCATCGTACCTTATTACATTATGAGTAGTTTTATCTATACAAAAATATTTTATGCAAATAGTTTTGATTGTAAATCACCAAAATACCTAGTTTAAAATAAAGACCTTTTTTTGTATAAAATTTGACCTATTTAAAAGTCTTTAAAATAATTCATTTATTACAAGAGATATATTATTCATTTCAATTATCTAACACACATTTGTGAGATAAATGTGCATATCGAACATCATGTGTGTTGCATGATAGTGACTCATCTCTAGCTAATATTATGTTATTTGGCAATATCTAATGCAAATTGTAAATTATGAATTTTAACCATTTTTGGGATTATTTTGAAAATTTTAAAATTATTATTATAGTTATAAATTTTTTATATTATGTAAAAATAATAGTGACTGCCCTATTACCTTATATTATATTCTAATTGACGAAAGTTACGATTTGAACATTGATAAAATTTAAAAAAAGTCAGAATTTCATTTTAAGTATTTTTTTTTAACATAGATGGAGTAGTTATTTTATTTTTAGAATAAGTTTCTTTTTTTTTATTAAGAACTGCTGTAATTGGCCTGCTAATATAAAATAATTTATTCTTTACAATTTATAGTGGTTATTTTATGGTCAGTCAATTCAAATTATACTGACTTGACCCATTAGTTTAAATTATTCTATAGGATTCCGGTTGGTTTCTCGACCTACCAGTCTTCAAAGGAGTGTTCAAAGGACCATTCAGTATATATTGTGCAAGTTGGCGAAGGCTTTTTACCAGTTGTTATTGGAGACCGATTTGTCTAAAATCAAGTTTAAAAGGTGATCATTCTGATGATTGCATATTAGCCACATTTTATATGAATTAAACACAAGTATTTGAAATTCTTGACTAAATGTTTTTTAAAAAGTATAATTTATCATATGTATAACAAAAATAAAAATAAATTTAAATTATTTTAGTGTGATTAGGTAATATTTAAGGTTAGTTTTATGTCTTTTTATCTATATTTTAACCTATGATGAGTAAAAGGAATAGTCATTCTGAATGATGAACATGTGCATAGTAAATTTTGAAACGGCCTGTTATTAGGATATCATTTTCTTTATTTTAATTTTCAGTATTATTTATTAACATCTATTTTAAGTGGTTTCGGCAGGGAGAAAAGACTTTGCTAATGGTATATTCTAGGTTAGCTTGTTTGTGACAACTTGAATAGTGCATTGCCATAAAGCTCTGATGATTAGTTTGACATATACATATTCATTGACTTGCTACTGTTAGTCAATGAAAAACACTTTTTAGCAGTTCAGGCAGCGGATGCTTTTATTGAGGCATATAGAAACAAAGTGCGATGGTGCCATTTATGCGTGTGTGAAAGAAGGCATTAAAGGTACTCAAGAATTAACCCACGTACCCACATCTGAACTATGATATGAGGTATGGTACAAGTAAAAGTACTATTTGAAGTCTAGTCTTATAGGTTTTGTCTTTGATGTAAGAGTATTAGGATACGATAGATGCCCTTAAAGTATAGTGCTGGAGAAGGATGTTGAGAATCCTATGCACTGAAAAACACATCAGTGTTTCGATATTACACCAGCAATTCTTCAATTACTCAGCCCATTGCGTCGACAACAACATGAAAAGGCTCACAATTATGAGCAGCATCAAAAAACGTAGGAGTAGTGGAGGGAACTCCTCACAAACATTAAGTTACCTGGAAGCACACAATGCTTAGTAAATCTGTTCATCTTTAACAATATCTTAAAGACAAACTAGAAGCAATTTTAAAATATAGTTTTTAGGCATTTCATTCCATATACTAGTCTGTTATACTTATTTGTATTATTTAAATACTATAATTTGTACTTAGCAGTTTCCGTATAATAATTAGAAACACAAGTACAAATTATGTAAGATACATTCTTATTTCTGTCAAGGTTTAATGAACCAGCCAGGTTTGAAATTAGCTTTCAAATTGCTAGGCCTTAATGTTCAGATTGCATATCCATTCTGCCAAATTGAAACAAATATTTGCAATAGATCAGGATAAATTCTTTTCTTCCAAGAACAATTTATCATTATAAGGCCAATTGATCTGAATAAAACTCTTCAATTCTAAATGAACGATTTTAGGTTATTGTCATTAAATATTACTTTATTTTTCTTACAATGCCTCAATACATTTCTAGTCTGAATAGTGATTTATTTTTTGTATATGCATTTTGTACATACGGAATGACTTTCTTTTTGCTAATTAAATGGTTAAAATCAACAAAGGTTTGAATGGAGACATTTATGGAAATAGCAATAAATTATGAGTTGCATGTTGATCACTTTGGCAATAATATTTAATCCTCCGCTGTTATAAAAATATACTTTTGAGATAATTTGTAAATACATTTGATTATATATTACATAAAATCCAATTAGGAGCACGAACATTAGAGCAATTAAAAATATTTATAGTGTGTATAAAATTTAGAAAAGGTGTTACTACAGTCATTTGTATTTTGTTATTTCTAAAAAAATTCAAAACCATTGAAAATGTTTATTTTAAGCTCATAAATGTGAAGATACATTTTAATAATTCGGAATTACCAGAATTACCAGGCCTAATAGATTTTTTTATAGTACTTATTATAGAATTCATACTCAGCTGAAATTTAAATTTGTAATCAAGTGATTTCATAAATCGTTCTGTTACCATCATCCCTGTCCATTATTCGCAGGCCTCTATCTTCTGAACGTTTCAACATGACATTCATCTATGACATTCAGTAATCACAAACGGTTACGTTAGGTTTAAACGTTACCAAAAAAAAAAAAAAATTGTGAGCTCTGCACAAATTTAAAAAAATCAGTTAAAAGTTTTTTTCTCTTTTCTTTGGGAATATAGAAAATTACTATTTTTTTTCTTGCGGAAAACTAATTGTTGTCATCCCATAATATAGGGCTGAATTTTTAGTTGAAGATTTTATACACCTACCATGATTTTGGGTATTCGGAGTAATCATAAACAGTTAGAACAACTAACATATAAAATCTCATCTGACGATGTGACGAATAAACATTGCTGCAAACAATAAACCACGAATTCTGCACAAATTAAAAAAAAAAATAATCAAGTTGTTTGATATGATTGTTTAAAGTTTTTTTTTGCTTTTATTTAGGAAATATAGAAAAATACGGATTTTTCTTGTAGAAAACTATTGTTGTAAGGCTGAATTTTCATTTGAGAATTTAGCTTCCCAATTTTGTATCCAATCATCACATTGGTCCAAAAACTAGTTATTCTTAATATTAAAATAATCAACATATATTTTTATTTACCTTAAAAAAAAATCTTTTTTTTTTCATAGATGTCAAAAACATATTTTTGTTAAAATTTACCTAGCGGGTTTGTGCAGGGAGCCTACGAAATTTTGTTTTAGATTTATGATGAATAACAATTATGTACTATGAAAACCTTAAATCAATTATATTTTTATCTAGATTGATGTATTTTACAGTAATGGCAATATTGAAATTAAAATATAGAATTCAATTTTACTTACATATATCAACTGCCACAATAGTTAATACCAATTTAGAACTTTTCAATTTTTTTAAAGATGTATTTGTAGTTTTAAATTTACAAGATTTTTTTTATAAGTAACTTGGATATTGAATCATTTCTTGCAAAATATGTAATGCTCACTTATTTTACCAGCAAAATTCCTATTAGATATTTAAGTAAATAGTTATACCAGGAAGCAACATTCACAGTTTTTTTTTGTTATATTTTGATAGATGAGTAGAAATACAGCTGTGATTGCAATTATGTTTTTTGTGTGTGTGTTTCCTTTTGTAAAGTCGGAGGCACTCGGAGCTTTACCTTGAGTATTAAAAGTTATCCTTAAAAGTGTAAAAATAAATATAAAATATTTTCATTGCATATATTTTGTCTTTAGGCGCCGGCAGACTGTGTGTGCGTGCTTTATCTTGCTTGAGCAGTAAAATGTGCAGTGACAATTCGTGCAGTATAACAAAAGTATTTTACTATCATTATATAGTCAATGCATTTTATAATGTTAAAGATATCCTTCGCCGGTCTGGCACCTGCAATAAACAATAATTCAGTTATTTCCCCAAGGTGCGAGTCATTATTATTAATGACTATGGGTATAATGGTCTGATGGTGGCCTATATAAAGTATAATATTTTTGATTGGTAGATAGATTTTAAAAATCTTAGTACACTTAATTATACTTATATCTCATCAGTTTAAAGGTAAAACCCACTAAGTGACACTTTTTCTGAAAATTCTTATACATAAGTGACATAGTGTGTCAAGTTTTACGAAAAAAACTTCCGCGCATAAGATATATTTTCCTTGGTATTTTTTTTATATATAAATAGATATATTTTTTCAATTTAAAATTGAAAAAAGTTTTCAAATACAATTTATCAAATAAAATCTTAAAGGAAAAATTCACGAAGCACATCATGTAACTTTGTATTTCACTAAGCACGTAGTTATGTTATGTATGTTAGTGGATGTGGTCCCCCGTGTACCACTTCCTTTTCAGAACTATTGTACTTTTAAATCCACTTACAGTTCGCCCTCTAGTCTCGTACTATGGTTCTAATCTCTTCTGGCTTTTGAGGAGATGGTTGCCTAGAAGCTGGTACCTTTTGTAAATGATGGGCCCACATTCCTGTAAAGGGGTTTCTGGGCTCTCTTGGCAAAGTCTGCATGTCGTCGGTCGATACGCTTAATTTGTGCAGATGTTTATTCAGCTTGCAGTGGCCTGTTAAGGTTCTTGCCAGTATTTTTGGCTTTGTTTCCAAGCCCAGATTTTTAGCAGTTTGCTGGTAGTGCTTTTAGCTATGCCGCAGGCCGGTTCTGGGCCTAACATAGTCATGCTAGCAACTTTCTTGGCCAGTTCATCTGCTTTTTCGTTGCCATGAATGCCTAAATGGCCTGGTACCCATATAAGTGTGACCCTGTTGTGTGTTGCAAGGGTGTTGAGTATTTGTACACAGATTAGCACTAGCTTTGACTTGATAGCATTAGAGTAGATAGCCTTCAGAGCTGCTGGCTATCAGAAAGTATGTATATGTTTTTATTCTTTCGATTTCATGCAGTGCAGTTGCAGTTTCAATGATGGCATATAGCTCTGCCTGGAATATAGTGGGGTGCAATCCCAAGTTGATCGATTTCTCAAGTCTGGGTATAGCCCCACATATGCCTGATCCTATATTGTTTCCGTTCTTGGAGCCATCGGTATACCATACAATTGCTTCATTTTCGAAGTTGTTTCCTTCATTGTCCCATTTGGTTCTATCTGTTATTTCTATGGTAAATGCCCTAATGAAGTTGTATTCGGTTGTCAGATTGTCTGTGATCACTTCCATTACTGGGTTGAACATTGTTTGATTCTTGAGATCTTTGACAGTATTACAGAGCCAATTCTTTGCACCTTTCGATGTGTTACCACCACGATGGACCATAAGAGGGGTGACAGAATGCTACCTTGTATACATCCCTTCGTGGCTAACTAACTAACTAACTAACTAACGTAAAGTTAAACTGTAACCAGTTAAGGATAGTTGTTCTAACATATCTATTAGTGAGCATGTATTTCATATATCTAATTGTGGTTGGGTCTATGCCTCTCTCATGTAGGTTTTTGATGATGATAGCCGTTGAGGTGTTGTCAAATGCTCCCTCAATGTCTAGAAAGGCTCCCATGGCAATCTCTATCCTCTAGGGCCTTTTGTATTTTGTCTGTCAGATCCAGCAGCGCTGACTTTGTCGATTTGCCTTTAAGATAGACATGTTGTTTCTCATGTAGGGGGTTGTGCCTTAGTGTTTCCTCCCTGATGTAGACATCTAGTACTTTCTTCATTCTTTTTAGCATGAATGAAGTTAGACTGATAGGTCGGTACGATTTGGGCAGGTTGTTGTCTTTGTTAACTGCTTTTGGGATGTAGGTCACTCGTACCTTTGTCCATTGCTCAGGTACCCCTCAGGTAGGGGGTGTATATTTATTAATGTTTTGCTATCTTACGCTTTATCAAAAAATTAAATATTGTCAAAGATTGGGTCATTTATCTTTTCAGGCGATTTGCCGCTAGTAAAAAACAATAATCAAATATATATATATATATATATATATATATATACGTCACGCAACCTTAACGGGTTAAGGTGACCATTGTAAAAGACTGGATACTAGGTAAAATGTGCCAGGAATGGTAGAAAAAAAAACAGTGCTTATTCTGAACTTGAAGATTATAAATGTGACTATGTTTCTTATTTAAACTGCCATATAATCCTAAATTATATATTTAATATGTAAATAATAATTGCACATAGATGTAATAATAATACATAGATTCTAGCTTTTGCTGTTTAGTTAACAAAAAACAGCTAAAACCCACATCTTAAGATTAAGAAACCGGCAGATAAGACAGTGTCTTAGCTGGATCTATACATTGTAATTGTATATATTTGAATAATAAAAGTTGCTTCTGGCACCATTGAAATTGAAACATGGCTAAAAAATGTTTCAATATTAAAATATTGAGACACATCTATTGAAACATCCATTTTTTCGTGTATGTTTCATACCAAATGTTCCTACTTGATTTTTTGGGATAATTTCAATTTTTCGTAATACAATAGTATTCAAAATCCAGATTAAAAACAAATTATTTCTATTATGCACCGAATATAAAATGGGAAATCCCAACTACCTACAAATACCTACTGCGTCTTAAGTCGGCTTGATCGCAGTGCCACCTGCAGTGGCCATAACACAGATATTACATATATAATATGTAAATTCGTAGATGAACGATGATAAATGGATTCGTCAGTAAACATTACACTAAACATCTGGTCTAATTAATAAAATTTTATATGTGTGTATGAACTATGAGCGTATCGTATTTATATACATACCCACACACATTAATCGCATTTTTCCACAAAAGTGGCTCTGTCGAATCACCTTTCATAGTAAAGCTCGATTGGCCCTTGACTGTACATATATTTTGAGTAATTTATCTAAGTCAGATAGTTCAATTTTTTATTTATTTTTTTTAACGGTAAATACATCGACAAAGATTTATTATAAGTATCAACAAAATCGAACTATAGATATTGAAACTTACACGCTGTAGAACATATATCTATGGACATTACAAAAAAGAGTATAAATGTATATTTATGTTTAAAAATTGCAATATGGCAGTTAGAATTGACTAGCATGTATGTTATTAATTTTAAGATAAAACTATTTATTTCAATTCAGAATTGTATACAGAATTGACATGCAAGTCTTGAGAAAATCCTTTACCATTGTGATTATATTTTTGTGGTCATATCCAAAATAAGTTCAATATATGCATTTACTGTAATTTATGTAACTTAAACTAGCAATCCATGTAATAGTAACCTTTATAACGCTAAGAGCATTGATTAAATGACATAAAAAAACGTTTTAGAATTTTAATATGTAAAAGTTTACATTTTTAATTTCATTTTGCAAATTAATGCAAGTCCTTGCATTGCATTAAGTAAAGTAGTTTGATATTGTTTATTTGACAATATTTAAATATTACTCAGTCATTTTTAGTTTTTTTGATTAATATAGAGTAGGTCAGGTTTAAGTGTTGACGAGGGGATATGTCAACTTTTTAATAACCATTTTCAAACATTATTTTCCTTCTCAATTTATTGAATTTGACACAAATATTTTTGTCAAATTATTTGTTTTTTTTTTATAATATTTATGGTGAGTGTATGGAATCTGCTAATGTAACATAAAAAACAAAGGCTTTATCTATATTAGGTGATACCATACAGACCTTCATTAAATACCTACCAAACACATTTTTTTTATAGAAGAATAATAAAATTACACTTATTTTTTTATGATTCCTAATACATATCATTGTTACATAGTCCATAATGCTTAATGAGTGTTTTTAAGTGAAGTTTTAATCATTTAATTTTTTTATTGTAGAAATGTCATGATGAGGGATGAAAATAGTTAATGTTTAACTTTTTTATTCTGATTTATAACAGTTTGTTATTAAGGATTCGACACATACATTATGCTTAAAATTGAGAAATATTTTTCTACACTTTAACCAAACCGCTTTACGAATCAAAGGCTTAAAATAACTCTTCTGCCCTGCAGAAAATATGTTTTTATTAAATGTGTTTAATTTTAAAATAAATACATCAATTTTATTTCTATAAAATTTTATTTTTTACGATAAATTAAAACAACATTTTCATTTGTCATATTTGTTCTAAAGCGATGGATAACCTACTTCTTTAACTGTTATAATCTTTTTGAATATATAAACACCGTAGAAAAATATTTTATATTTTTGTAGAAGAAGAATTGATAAAAAACTAATATCTTGGCATAATTGAATATTACAAATTTTTTGAAAATTTGAGTTTTATTAGTATGCTAAAACTAGTAAAATAAAAAAAATGTCTAGATTTTATTATTACATATTGAATTAATTGCAAAAGTAACATCGTGATATCGCCAGTAGCAGGTTTAACGAACTGCATGACAAGGCAATCAATAGTGCAATCAATTTTATAAGGGCCGTATTAGCTCAAAACTACAAAAATATATTTGCTATTATGAAAGGGTTTATGTTTGGTCTGAGTGTGTTTTTTTTTTGTAATGTAATTATAGGCATTAAAAAATAGATAGAAAATTAGTTGAGGATTAGATAAAACAACTATGATAGTGAATTCATTTGAATGGTCTTTAGAACAAAAATCACCTCTAATATTTATGACATTTTTGTACACAAAACTTTTTTGCTTTTATTTTTTGAACTGTATGATAGTATAACATGTTTTATTAACTTGACTGCGTTCAAGTCTTATCTATCGGATAAAACTATCCATACGGATAGTTTTATAATCAATGATCTTTTAAAACATAGATACGGCATATCATACAAATCGTTCTTGTAAATACTCGACACCGGTAGATTCCTCCACACCGTTCTGCGCGCTGCAACACTCGGCCATATCACTCGGCAACACTCATTGCGATGACATATGCGAGCAAGCGAGATTTATGATATGCGAGGAGTATACTCGATGAAAAGTGGAGTACTTGGGCGTGGTGCGTTTTTCACCCTCAGTTGCCGTGCCTTATCTATATGTTTTAAAGGATCTTTGTTTATAACATACAATATAATTAATATCAATTTTAAATATTTTATCAAGTCTATTTATTAAATAATTATTTTGTTTTTTCTCTTCTTCTTGATAATCAATGCTCTGTTTTTTAAATAATCTATGGATCTATGGAACAAAGTACATATTATATTATGTATGATTATATTTATATGTCAAGCTGTCCTCTTGCCTACATTTCCGATATTATAAGTCTTTGAAAAGTTTCACCTGGGTTTAAAGTAGTGTTTCTCAGGTTTTTTATGAGATTATTACTCGCATAATATTTTATTACCTATATTTTACCTAATAACTACTAACTTATGACTTGTATTAAATTACTTTGAAAATGATATTGTTTGTTATTTACTCATTAATAAAATAAACCTACCATTTCACAAACAAAGCAGCATCTAAAAACACCCAAAATCAAAACATAGAATGGCTTTGACACACCCTGTAGCTATCATATAATATTAATGGCTTCTATACGTAGTAGTATTAGTAAATTATTTAACCAGAACCCGATGTTTTATAGGTAGGCTAATAGACGTCATTAAAGACATACCCCACCCAGACTACTCGCGCCTGTGGTACCAACTTACTATGGGTTGCTTCATTACCTATCTCGAATTGTGCCTGTGGAACGTTTAGCTCATTAGATGTGCGTTGTAGATGGCCATAGAGGCAACGATGGGTTATTTTTTTGGTCTGAGTTGATTAAAATATTAAACATATAATGGTATCTTGACATTCTTTCAATTCATCATAAATTTTAACACCATTTTAGTTTTTTTTTTGTAAATTTCGTAATTGGTGGCTAATAATGAAACAACCCCCCCCCCTCTATTTACTGAATTTGTGATTTATTTAATACTAACTTCTATCAAACTGATGTTTTTTTTAATAACTGCAAAAGTTTCACAACGCTGTCTTAAAATAATATACCAATACACAAAACCTTTGACAAATTTCCTAATTTAATTCTGTATAAATCAGTTTTTTTTTGTTCTATATAGGAAGTATTTATATTCATTGATGCCCTTTTAAAGGGTTGATCTATATCGACAATCAAAAATTACTCAACAAAAAATATTGGAAAAATGTTTTCCAATTACAAGAAAAACGAATTTGAAATTTAAAAATAATCATTTTAATGTTTGAGAAAGTGCTTGAACGCATGGAGTGAAATCGGGCGATGACATTGCGTTCGCTTGTCTCGCTAAGTACTTTAAAAAAAAAAACAATGTTTTTTAATAATATAATTATTTTAGTTTGATCCCTTTTTTAGAATTATTATTTTCTTTACGTGAGACCGATTTAATTGTCGATATAAATCGACCACTTACATGATCCTTTTACTATTTTCATGTAAAGTTTACATTTTTTTCTCGGTAACCATGATGTATTTTGATATAGTTTCATATCAAATAACACTAGAAATCGCAGGAACAATTAGCTGTTTTTTTTATCGGGAATGCTCTTTGGACCTGGAGTATATTATATAAATAATCAAAGCTTAAATTGGTGTATTTCATGTTCTTTTTTTGTATTTTGGTGTAAATTTAAAATTGTTTTTTTTTTACTTATTTTATCTTATTCCAAATCGTTTAATATATTTTAACATTATTCTTTTTTACTTCTAACTATCTTTATTAGTCAGTTGGGTTACCCTAGTTTAATATTTAATAATTAATTAAGGAATTAATATTTAAATTTATATTGTCTACACCATTAACCACAATAAGTAAGTAAATAAATTAACGCGGCTATAGTATTTCAATTTAAAATAATTATAATGTGGCACTGAACATTCTTTTACATGTTTCTATTTGTGCACATAGAATGAGGATATATTATTGTTAAACTGGCCAGTTATAAATATAATGTTCCAACAGCTGTATTTTTGAAATTCGAGTATGACATTTGAGCGCTGTGTCGAACTGTCAAAGTTATATTTAATTGTTCTAGTTTTTTTTTAACTTTAATCTTATTTATTTATTGTAACATAATTAATTTGACAAAGAAATATAATGTATTAGAACAAATCACAGTTATAAATGAATATTATAAATGCACCGGGAGCGATTAGCTACATTTTGTGCCCTGCCTTCTTTACTAGACTAAGTCTGTACTAAGGAAGGCAGTGATATATTGTGCTACAGCTAAGAATGTCAAACCGTCAATGCACCTATAAAGAAATATGAGGGTGTCTATTTGTAAGAAAATAAATTAAAATATATATATATGTATAACTTATATTTGATGATTGTTTTTGAATAGCGGCAAATCGCCTAAAAAGATAAATGACACTTTCTTTGACAATATTGAATATTTTTTTTATATACAATGTTGTCGCATATAATGTTTATGTTCAGACAAATATGTCTATATTTATAGTTGGATTAAAAGAAAAATAAAATACATAATGACTATACTAATAGAGCTCATGCTAACGTAGCAAACAAAACTTGCAGTTTGAGTAAATTTAGACTATACATACATACAATTTTATTATTTTTATTTTTATATATATGCATTTTCATATGTGATATAAGCGCCCCTTTTGATATAAGCGCGCCATTGTCATTTATAGTTTGGATATTACCTATGAAATATAATAATAATGATGGTCAATAAAATATTAAAATAAAATGTTTAACAAGTCAGCAGATTTTTTTTTTTTACCTTTTATCTATCAGCCTTATGTTCATTTTTTTTTTCGAAAATATCTTTAGGTTATCTATTTCCTTTATAAACTTTTTTGTAATTATTGTGGAGTTTGGGACCTAAGAATTTTAAGGAGCGCTGTCCAAAACTGGTAGACATTTTTGGTATCTCTAGTAAGTCACCACTATGTGCTCTTGTGTTATGACCATGATCTATTCTTTTCATATTTGCTATGCTTTTTTGGGCATACAATATTACCTTCTTTATGAATGATTGCCTTACATCTAAAACCCTGAAGTCTGCGAACAACTGATGGGATGGGAAACGTTTATGGCACCTTTGAATAGTTCTCAAAACTGATTTTTGGGCCAGCTCTAACAGCTTTAGATAAGTTTTATCACAGTTCCCCAAACCAATTATTCCATATGTTAATATTGACTCACATAGGGCAAATAGGTAGCTTTGAGAGTGAATGGGTCCAGTATAGATCTTAGAATTTTAAAGATGTATGTAAGCTTTCTCATTTTTTTACTAAGCATTCAATTTGATTTGACCACCTCATGCCTTGATCTATATAAATGCCTAAATATTCGATGGAGGCTATTTCCTCCAACGGTATGCAATTACATTCATTCGAAATATTTTGGCAGACTGCATGAATAAATATCTTTAGAGGATTAGGGGCCTTTGGTTTTTTTTGTAATATTAAAAACTATGAATTTAGTTTTAGAAATGTTGAGGGTGAGGATATTCGCGTTAAGTCATGCTCATCCTCCTTAAGCCTTCATTTGTTCGTTTAGCCACAATGGACCACGTCTTGCCCGTAAAAGTAATTGCGGTGTCAACGGCAAAAGAAGTGATTAAGACCTACATTATGTATGTATGTATGTATGTATCTATATTATTCAGAGAGCCTCCGATTTGATGTTATCATGAGTATCATGAAAAAATAACATGAACATGAAAATGATGAACTTGAAAATGAACAAATAACTCGCATTTGTACTTTTTGAGTTGAAAGTTGCAACGGACGGATGGATGAACAGACAGATCACCAAAGAACACCTGAGTCTTATAGAATGTATAGAAACTAAAATGTACTTGTTAAGAAATTATAATATTTCAAAGTGATATTTATAGACATTATTCATAATAAATTCAATTTAGTGCCTACAAATCGACTCCTATACCTTGGTAGATACCTTTTCCTATGCTGTGCCCTCTCCATCCTTCTATAATGGCCTTGGTCAGTAATATAGGTGGCAACTACCATGGAAGAAATTAATAAAAAAAAACAAATGTGCTTATGATTATGATAAACAAAAAAAAATAAAGGTGGCTTAACTACTAACAGATTCCTCGTTATTGTTTTCTATTCCATTCAACAGGTTTTCCAGAGTGTCATCCTATTGGTTGGAACCACGTGGTGGTAGTACATAAAAAATATTTTTTTACGCATTAAGAATATTGAATACATACATAGTTCATTCATAGAATACACTATTGACATAATATAACATTATTATTATTATTATTTACTGAGCAAGCAGGTATTTAGCTGATATGATATCTCATTCACAGTTACTAGCGATTTGCCTAGATTCAAGAAATTTATCAAGGCGGTTCTTGAACTGGTTTACACTTATAGCTTCCACCACTTCCTGTGGTAGCCGATTCCAATTATCCACAACTCTATTGGAGATAACGTTCTTCCTAGGATTAGTGGAACAAAGAGATTAAGATAACTTCATTGAATGACTGCGAATTCATTCATTAATTTGATGTTTGCACAATTATAATGTCCAGTTAACACTTTGTAAGTCTCAATGAGATTACAACGATCATGTCTTCGTCGTGATTTCCGAAAGATTACACATTTCATTTCATAAGGTGCACTAGCTATAATAAACTAGACTAAATAAGTTTGACATGCCTTTTGTAAAATTCACCTGCGGTGCATAGGAAAGAATAAACGAATATAGTTGGTGTATTTCATTATAGTGTCCCGTTTTGGGTCGTGTATCGAAAATATCAATTTGACCAGAAACAGTAAGCAAAAGAGTAGTTCTAATTATAGCGATGGTATAAGGCTGACGCTCATTTTTATGTACTTGCCTGCATTCTGCATGTTTATAATCGTGGAAAATATGGTTAGTTATAAATACAATGTAATATCAAGATAGTATAAAAAAATAAATAAAAAACTTTGTCACCTTCTGATAACTTTATTTAAACTTTAATTATTTTTCTTTAAAATTCTTCACTTATTGATATTCTATTTCACACGTTTTGTATTTGTTACTAACACATACGTAAGTAGGTTAATAAAATTATGTTTATAAATTAAGTAAATAAATGCATTAAATTTACGTAATTTTATTACCTAAATTTAAATCTATCAAATACTGTTTTATGTTCACATTTTGTGAGCCACATATTGTGTGACAAAATATGCCATAATATATATTTGCATTTTACGAAGAAATATTCTCTTAGAATTACAATAAAATTTGAATGGGATGATTGAAAGAGAGATGCATCTGGATCTGTAAACACATATTTCTATAAAGCTTTCCTGAAATAATACAACGTTAATATCTTAATACATTATTTTTAATTCGGTAGAGAAATAAAAAATAATTAAAACTTTTACTTCCAAATTTAAAAGAAATAAATATCTAATCCTATCCAAATTTTGTAATAATATTTGAATACAAATAATAAAATTTCTAAAGCCAATGCATTAAAATTAATTTCCTGTATAAAAATCTATATTAATTAATAAGAATAGGTGTGATAACGATTGTATTTGACCTAGTATTTTTTTTATATATCAGAAATGGAAGGTGATACTGTCGTGTAAGCTGGTATTTCCATGAATTCTTCTTTAAATATAAAGAAAATGTTTCATGGTATAGTATAGGTACTTTATAAATATTCTGATAAGGATGCAAAGGAGAAGTGTTACTGTGTTGGGCGGGGCGGGGCGGCTAAAATTATAGGTACAAGAGGTCACCCAGTGGTCGAAATTCGACCGTATTTGTTGTATTTATCCCATCCCATCAGTTGTTGTATTTATGAATCTTTTTAAAATATTTTTTTTACTTTCTTTTTATTGAAGGTTCATGTGATATAAGTCGATCATACAATAATTTGAAGTATTCATTATGATAAGGCCAATATGCATTACCCTTATGATAATATGAAGTGAATGCAGCCTTTCACCTAAAGTGACTTTAGATTCGAAATGTTTTGCATTGTAAATGCACAATCAAAAGTATTCAAATTTCTTGGAATGACATTCAGTGCGCATTTAAATGTATCCCTCAAAATAATTTCATTTTTTCACACTATTTAAATTTGCATTTGTTCTATTATCATTTCGACTTTCATGCGAATATATATTCCTCCTTCTTTGTGTCTCACGTCAGTTCTATATATGTGGAGGGAGACATACTGGAAGATAGGTGCAAATATCTGAATGTTAAAAAAATTGAAATTACCTAAATTAAAAATGTAACATTTAAAATGAAATTACTAAAACTAAGATTAGACAGGGCTTAATTTATATAATAAAATGTACTCACTTTTTTTTTAACCTAATAATAATGCTTTTTTGCCTTGACATTACTTTATTGACATTGACTGATTATTGAAAAAGGAACATTTAAAATTACACGAAATTCACGGTAAGCTGTCCGTTGTATAAACGTTTTATTTATTAAATTTAATGTATTTATAACAGATATTATAGATAATTTTAGCTTTCCGCACTTCTTATCCATATAAACTTTAACTATGCCAAATGTCACACTCCTGCATGTAGATATTTCCTATCAATAAAAAAGAAAGAAGCAATGTAACCCATGCTTCAACCTCCGATAGTTGGGCACGTGGAATAGGTGGAAACTGATTTTAAAAATGGCCTGGTTTTTTTAAATTTGCATTTTTATTATCTGGCTTGTAATTATAGATTAATCGAAATATTCGCATTATGTTTTTAAAAAGCAACTTCTTTCAATTATAACAATAAACAAACATATTCAATTCTTCAAACATATTCTCGACAAATGTTTTTGAAAACTATACGTCCATTTGAAAATCGATTTTCCTTTAACGAATAAATAATAATATCGTCTAATGTAATAATTCTTATAATAATTGATTGTTTATAAGCTTTTGTTCAATTTCCATTTTATTTCTTATCACCTATATCCATATTCCAATGTGATGTTTTATTGAGTAGCGGAACTTCGATGAGGTGTATGTAGTCTTCCGTGAGAGCCATTTCGTAGTCTGAGCTGACGCAGAATGGAGGCGGGTGAGACCAAAAGCCGCTCTCAGTGCAGACTATAGACGCTTCGCCCCTTGCGACGAAGGATTCGCTGCAGCTGTACTGAACCAGATCGCCGACGTAGTATCGCTTGTCTGCGGGCAACCTGGATACTCCGATCTGATAGCCGTTGATGGGTATGAGCGGAGGCGGACATCGGATGGCTGAAATCAAGAACAAATATCTATTATTATGCTGTGGTAACCAAATTTCCTTAAAACCATCTGCCATAGGAAATAAAATTCTTTTGTAGTGCTCCCAGACAAACGTTATGAACACTCGGACCCTTATCACTGAAGCTCGAAATAAAGCATTTTTTTGTATCCCATTTTGTCATCGACTCATTAATAATAACATAGTAAAATAATAAAATAAAATAGACAATAAAAACAAAATAATAAAACTCCTCAGTAAATTATTTTACTATTTTCTATTATTATATTTTATTATCTTTTACTTAAGTATATTAAACATACTTAGGAAAAAATAAGTGTTAATTTATAATGACTGTAAAATAATTTCTTACTGAAGTAGATAAATAATAAAAAAAAGACCCCCGTCCACTACATTTACACCGACATGCATATATACAACTATATATAATTTTATACCGTCACAGAACGGCTTCTGTACTTACTGTTTATACAAAATGATTAAATTGAATTGATACCTTACCCTCACATAGGGGTGGCGGTCCACTCCATTTTCCATCGTCACCGCATTCGATTCCAGGATACCCGACTAGCTTGTATCCCCATTCGCAGCTAAAGACGGCGCGACCGCCCGCTGCCTGGTCCACCTCTGCTAAGTGGATGTGATCGCCGATTCGTGAAAGGAATCCACAACGTACCACCTCACAGGACGGTGCGGCATTTGACCACAGTCCTGTTGGAATTGCGATTTATTTTATCAATTACGATAACATATTTATTTCCTAAACATACGGTTGGTATAACGCTATTTTGGTTTTTTTCTGCAAATTTTGGCGAGTAATAAAACAACGCGGACATAATATTTCAATTTAATAATAATAATTATAATGTGAGACATATTATCTTCTGCCCCGCTGAAATTTATAAAATTGTCGAAAACCTCCACTATTCTAAATAGCTTATGAAATTTTTTAGAATATGTAAACCTATGTAAAACGGGTCTCATCACTTTACATTTTTTTTATTGATATCAAAAATAAAATTTTGCACAATTAATATTTTAGACGAATCACCATTTTATGTATATTTAATTTGTATAAATAAAAATAGAATCATATTCTAGAGAAATTCATAAGCTATTTAAAACTATTTATAAGTATTTATTATTTTTGAACAGAAAACCTAAAAATCCCCAAACGGCTAAACAAATCGTCATCAGTTCCGAAATCAGCAGTACATATATTTTAGAATACGTATGTGATTCACAATGAAATTTCATATGAAATTGTTTCGTTTCATTCATTTCAAATGTTTTTAAATACGAATATGTCAAAAGATACAAATTACCTTATTTTGTTACAATATTGACCGACGCTGTCGTGATTGTGTAAAATAAAAACGCTTATTTTTGCAATTTTCTGACACTTTGATGAACAAAAACACTTATAACAATTTAGACGCAATACGTATGAAATATAATAACCTCTAATCACGTTTTGCTTGATTTAGTCTAGAATCCACAAACAACAAAGGAGCAACGACCACTGCTGTACGCAAAAAAATATAGTAATGGGCGAATAAACGACGTAGTTATGAATGGATTCGAATGATGATTTAATCGTTTTTTGTTGTCTATGTTTTCGTCTCAACCAATATAGCAAATATTTTATAATTACTCGATAGGCCGATAGCGTCGACCGTACATTTGCGGTCTGGGCGAAGGTCAGATTAGCATTCTTTTAGATGTTTCTTTTTTTACACATATTTGAGTTTGTATTAATTTTAACAGGCGAGTAATAACTAATATGTCCCCAAGTTTTCAACAGCCGTCCTATCATAGTTTTGAAATTTGAATATGATATTTGTGCTTTCTATCGAACTGCCAATGTTTCATTAATTGGTAATAAAAAAAAGTTACTTTAATGTTATAGGACATGCCTCCGATTGAATATAAACGGCTATGGTTGTTTTTCAAGAGCATCAATCTACACAAAAAAGTTCAACTCTTTCGCATTTGTACTTTTCGAGTTGAAAGGTGCAACAGACGGACGGACGGATAGAAGCTTAACATAGATTAAGTATAATCCGCCAATTTGCTCCCTTCACCGTTCAAAAATTAGTTTAAAAAAGAAACTAATTAGTAAAAATCATTCGCACCAACCAAAAATATCACTTTAGCATCTAGTTAACGCAACTTGACCGTAAATATTTACCGGGCACTTTCACTGAAACTAAATTTCACTTAAACTGAAATATTATTACCTAGGAACCTCGGTTGCTTTGGTGACTGACGAAGAAAATGGCCGTCTATTTATGGCGACACAAAATAGCGGAATATAGGCGGCCATTCTATGTGCTCAGAATAAAAATACTAAAATTATTTTTTATTTTTATTTATCCCAGAAGATCCATAAAACATAACTTAGATTACCTTTAGGAAGGCTTTTACTATCTATAAAGGTTTAGTCATAAAAAAAAAACAGTTACCGTATACACTGAACATACCATCAATAAAGTCGAACTTTTGGCCAGGTTAGGTTTGTTTTATTTAGATATTTTGTAAATCCATTCGTTTAATTAATTTAAGAAAAAATATAGAGCTCGTACCTGAACCTAGACATGTTATGTTAGGACTCCCGGAAAGCGTGAATCCATTGGGGCACGAAAATCTTATAGATTGACCGAGGTTGTTTCCATCAGAATAATGCGTCAGATGCTTATCCTTTATGGTCAGGCTTTTACAGTTAACACCTGTAAGTATAATAAATAAGTTAGCAAACATGGATAATAAGTTAATGGTTCTTAGTATAATTCAACTAAAAATAGCATTTAGATTAATCATTTCTGGTAAAAAGTTTAGTTTTTGAAGTACCTTTTAAAAAAAAAATATTCAAAATTTTATACCTTATACTCGCAGATACGGAGGGACAGACAATTGGTATATTTTACATAATACATTAAATGTAAATACCAAATTTTATTTCCTTTATTTCCATTAATAAATAATGATTTATTTAATTTGTTTTTGTGGCGGCACCTTTGGCCCGCTCCAAAAAGGTTTTTGAATCTAAATATAAAAACCAAATTTAAAAGTATAAATATTTATCAAAAATCGAAGCTTTTCTTGAGGACTTTTGACGAAATTGCCGTATTAACGCAACCACGGAGCTAAATCGCGAATTTGTTTAATAACAAAAATATTAATCTAATTTCTGCTGCACTAGTTGTGGACATATACCTAAAAGGAAGTTCGCTTAAGGCGGGTGGATGGCCCGAAGGGCCTAGAGATGGGGAGCGAAGCGACTCTTCCCGAGTACCGCAGGCACGAGTTATTGCGCGCCCAAGGCGCCGTCAAAGCCACCTGTAGGGCCTAGCTGCCAAGCAGGGGCGAAGCCCGGGGTTGAACAGCTAGTCTAATATAAAAATTGGTGTGGCTGATTACAAATATTTAACACCCGACCCGACAGTTTTATGAAATATTTCGAGTATATTTCAGGTCTATATTGAGATAGACTGAAAAAAAAGACTAGGCGCAAACAACTAGCTAGATAAGTATTATTAAAGCCGAGAAACATTACATTATATTCTCTAAAGTCTGAAATAATAAATTGTCCTTAAAAGACTCACTAACAACTTGTATGGAGACACTGTTTGTAGCGACTCCCGTCGAGCAACTGTAGATTCCAGAGTCGCTCGACTGAACCCGGTCCAGTTTTAATCTGTAATGAATTTCACTTTCCATCACTTCCTCTGACCATTCTGAAAAAAAACCGTAAAGGAGAAATGTGGTAATTATTCACATATTTATGAAATCCATTAAGTAAGGCGATACATTCATATTTATTTATAATATAATTATAACGTTCATTTTAAAAATTAAAGACCCTAAGCAATAAAATAAGCGCTATTGAAAAAGCAGTTTTTCACAAACTTGACGGATTGACGGAAAATGTAGTATTTATTGTATTTTTAGGCGTAGCAATAAAACGTAAAGAAGCTAAGCAACCCTAGATGCACTCATTTCAATTAAATTATTTAAATTAATTATTGAGATCGTGGTAGTCTAGTGGTTAGAGCGTTGGACTATTGACCCAAAAGTCGCGGGTTCCAATCCGCACATGGACATAACGCTTCGTTACCGTTGACTCTAGGACAGGCACATTTGGCCTAGTTGAGTAGGGCTCAAAATAATTGTATATGACCTAGATCAATGTTTCCCAAACTTATTTTCCCCGTGGATCCCGAGCCCAGTATTTTTTTATTCTTCGTGGACCCCCTCCCCCAGGATTCTCACACTGTGATTGTATAGTGGAATCATTTTTTTCTTCCTGTCAGGGACCCCCTGGCAGTCCTCATGGACCCCCGGGGGTCCGTGTGGACCACTTTGGGAACCTCTGACCTAGATCAAAGCAATTATTAAAAAAAAAAATATTGAATCATATTTTTATAAGCACTATTATATATAATCAGGATATTCGATCATATAACTGAATTTCTAGATTACACTTTTTATCGTATGTAAAATCAAAATCTATCTGGTTCGTTAATAATAAGAGAGCGCATATCGACGCCATTGTTAATTTTTTAGTAGAAGAACACATTTTATAACTTACCAATTTTTCGGTGTCCATATTTCGTGGTCCAACTCCATTCCGGTACGCCCTTATTCTTCGAGACAATGCAATTCAGGTGAAGAAACGATTCAGGATAGACGAAGAGGTCCCCGGATGGCTCAACTGATGCGGATCCAACGGTGATATCCACTAAAATTGAAGGCGGCGCGTCCTCTACCAGGAACAAAAGTCCCGATTCAGTTCTTTTCAAATTTCTTAACTTTACACATGTTCTTATGTGCTACTTGGATTATATTTATTTGTCAAAAAAGCCTCTATTATCAAATATATTACATTAAGCATGTTGCCTAAACTGCACTGGTCCTCATTGATATTATGCTTACGAAGGGTAAATTAATATGTAACATATTGGTAATGCGAAACTTTTAAAGTTTGAACTATCTAAAAGTAACTAAAAGTTCTAAGGCACGAGTCTTAGCATATACGTAATTAGTCCAACATATGTTGGAACCAATTTATCCAGTATATTTAAAATGAACTAAATGTATTCCAAAGAATGGCAAGGAGGCGTCTTTAAGTGATTCAATCGATTCGTTAAGCATATAATTATTATATTAGCTAAATTAGGAGTCATTTAGTAAGAGGCGTTATGTAAGCCGAATTAAAATTAACCTATTTGGTATGAAATTAACTTCCAATTTGGCAGGCCAACATAATAAGTCACCAAAAACAAACCACTTTTTAAAAAACGTAGGTACGACTCGTAGGCTCGACGCAAAACGGCATTTCGGCGCGTCCAGGTACGCCCAATTAACATCCCCAAGTCTCCGAACAGCTGCTAACTTGGTTTTGGTTTTAAACGCTACATTTTCTAATAACATACCTCAGTTCAGTAATAAGTTTTATAGACGCGGCGATACCCTTCCGAAAATGATCCAAGAAAGAGGAGGCAAATTCAGCAGATGAAAAAATTCCAAGTGAGTTTCGAACTTTGTCGGATTGAGTTATCATCCCACGTTTCTGCGTCAAAACGTTTAAAAGCTTTTCAGCAAGGAAGGTGAAACTAGATGGATGAGTGCATTCAATATTGCTTTCAACATTTTTTAGTAACAGTTTAACTTCTCACTGTCTTATGCATTTGTTTTCAATGTGAGAAATTACATTGCGCCGAGATACTCTATTTCCATTTTTTCATCTGCTGAATTTGCCTCCTCTTTCTTGGATCATTTTCGGAAGGGTATCGCCGCGTCTATAAAACTTATTACTGAACTGAAGTATGTTATTAGGGTCATTAGATTTATATTAGAACAGTTGTCTCTAAAACTTTTAACATGTTTATTATGTTATATCTGTATTTGTATGCAAGGCGTAATATTATTAGTGATACCTGTAAAGTTGGTTATTTTAGAGGTTGGTACACAGGTTGGCGGTGCATTGACCCAGACGCCATTCCTACACTTGATTGTGTTGTCGCCGACCAATTTGAAGAGTCCAAAGTTTCGACACCTCGCGTGCAGCATTGCACCGTGTGCAAATCGACTGCCGCTCTGAAAGTAAATGCATCGAATATTTTTTCCTTCGTCATTAAGAACCACTGTGAGTCGTTATTTGACTACAAAGATGCTACAAAATATGTGAAGATGTACTGAGAGCTACAAAATATGTCAATAATACGCATACTTCGTTAAGGCCAGAAAGAATAATATATCGCCCAGAACAATGCACCCTCCACTTATGGACAGTACATTTTATGATTAATTAATATTGTAATTATATCGTTTTTATGTGATTACCCCAGATTTAAAATGACTTTTATAAAATTTTCTTGTCCTTTCTCCCTCTGACAAAAGTCCCGCTTTACCATAACTCAACAGATAGTGCTAGAAATAGCATTTTTAAATGTTCTATGGTTATGCTTATTCAATTCTTTATTTCTAAGTTCATATTGCAATAACCCATTTTGCCACCTGTTCTCATGTAACATGTTATTAAAAAAGGTAGACCTACTAAATCCTGGACTCCTTGTAAAAATAATATTACCAGGTCTTCTTTAAAATTACTCATAGGTACACAAACTTATACGCACAAGTACATATAATAAATATGCTAACTATAAAGCTCATTACATGCAAATTAAGATAAAAATAAAATTAATTATATTCATTGATCTGTTTGCGCAAAATTAAACTTTACAAAATATGCAATAACAACAAAAACTTGCAATTATCTGGTTTATAATTTTGGTTGATCGGCTTGGTTTAAATAGTTATTATTTTAATCATAAAGCGTCAATGTTATTTTGAAAAATTGCTTTGCTACTTTTAGGATTTCTAAAGGGTAACAATCTAGAAAAAAAATTGAATATTTTTCGAAAATATAAAGTTTTGTTAGATAATCCATACAGTTTCACCTTTCAAGCATATTCCCTATCAAAAACAACCGGAAAATGAAATTCATACTCGTTTACATAAATGGTCTCCGTAGCGTGAACAACTATTAAAATTATTGTTAAAATTTACTATTGTATTTTTGTTGGCGGCATTATAGGTTTTAAAATACCATTGTATAGTGTACGATTTTTAATTTTTGAACTATTTCTATTGTAAGGAAGTACATATATTATTAACAGACATATTCGAATTATATATATTTAAGTTATTTTTAGAAGATTTAAAAAAAATGAATTACCAAGAATTAATTTATTTTTAGATTATTGCAATTCTATTGCTCTATATTTAAATTATCGAACGAATCATATTTAAACACTATCGTCGACAATAGTAATTGCTGGCTACAAAAAATCCTAATTGAAGGATTCCGTATAAATTTTAAAACAACAAAGTTAACCCCTAAGCGGGCATATTAATCAGAGGCTTCACAATTGTTTTTTGTGGGTGTCCGTATCAAATCAACCATATTAATTAATAGCGGTAATGTAAAATATATAGATTATTTAGTAGCCATTAATAAGTTTTAAAAAAAACTGCATTGCCATTGAGTTTTTTTAAACATATTATATTCATATTATTATCATTCGTGTTTTAAAATCTGATGGTCATTAGTAATGGTCATGATTACCTCGCAATTGCTTTTTCGGTGGTTAAAGGTTTAATCCTTTAACCACTAAAAATTACTTATTTCAGCTGTTACCTTATATTTCACTTATTTTTACTTGCTATACTTGCCATACCTACGCCGTGGACTCAAAAAATATTATTATTGAGCACAGTCCTTTTATTGGAAAAATATATAACTACTAAATTATTCTATTTTCTCTTTTTAGGTTTTTAGACCAAAATGATCAAAAACAAGAACCCTTAAAGTGAGAATTTTTGTTTGTTTGTTATCTGCCCGAGGTCAGCATCTTCCTAACGGTTGATCATACAAATTGCCATATCAAAAATATATTTTTTCGCGTATATAAAGTGAACATTTACAAAAAAAATATTTTATTTATAAGAAAGGGTCACGAGGGAGGAAGGTTCATGTGCTATATTGATAAAAAACTGTTTAGTAAAAATAATAAAAATATTGATTAATTCGTTTTTTTTTTATAAGATATATGTTTAATGTATTTTTATATGCCCTTCTAATTTTGGTAGAATAAATTTATTTTCAAAGCTCAATTTAAAAACTGAGTTTACATATCTTTCATTCTACCTGGCTGTTTAAAAAGCCCAAATGCCATTTAACAATCTTTTTCACCACCGCTTGTCGCCGATATGTCATTATATGCATCATTTTATCAACCTATCTGTAATTTTGCATAACGAATGACCTAAATCAAATACGTTTTCATATTAAACATAAAAATGGCAGCGAATTGGTTATACACAGCTCACCTTAAACGTTTCATTTCGAAATGTTAGGAGCAAACGCGGCTGGTCCAATAGCATGGTGCAATCACGGAAGAGGGGCTGAAATCGTCCGTCTAAAATGAATAATATAGGATTTATTTATTTTTTATTTTATTTATTTATTTGAGTAATACACCGTGTACCCCTCCTATCCCCTAAAAGCCTGATGCCTTTTGTATCTTAGAGCTAGGATAATTCAAAAAGGTACGTTTCATTAATACGAAATAAGTCTAAAACAAATACATACACAAAAAACACCCAATACAAATTACTTATTAAAGAGTCACGCTTTATAATTCTTTTGTCGACTAGGCATCCAATTAAAACTTAAAATGTGATCACTGAAAGCAAACATAAAGTTATCCTTTATTTATTTTAGGTCATTAAAAAAACGATATTAGGTAGGTAAACATTTGATGCTCAAAAAAAAAATAAATAATTAAATAAAACGTTAATACTTTAAATAATTATAACTTGTATCTCTATTTTAATAAAACTTTTATTTTGAAACTTTTATATTGAACTATGTTATGTAAATCTTATTGTTATTATTGACTAAACTACAATAATATAGTAGGTATAATGTAAATATATTGTGTAAATAGTAATCTTTGGACTTCATTTTCAGTTTCTTTTCTTTGGCCTCTGACTATTTTTAAAACAAACTATTATTTCAAAATATTGTTTCAAAATTAAAATGTATTTAGAGTGGTAATGCGAGTGTAATTTAATTTAATTTTAATCTTTACATGTATCTCTGTACTTTTGTGAAAACCTGTCATCAGTTAATTTTACAAACAACTATATGTACCATTCTTTCTTCTTAAATTATACTGTTGTTTTCCGAATAAACAATAAATAAATAAATGTAATAATTTGTATGTACGTATAATATAATCATATAAAATGCACAAATAAAAGATGTTCCTACTCAGTTAAGTAGGATCCAAAACAGTTGTATATAACTTGGGTCATAAAAAAATCATATTAGTGAACCAATTAACCGTAAAATGAATATAAATAAATTTATATTTATTTAGAACAGAAAATATATATTTAACATATGCAAATATAATAAATAGGATATGTAAAACAATATAGGATATATTAAATACAATGTATGTCTAACATTATAATTTTGATAAAAGTATATTTTTTAGATCCTTTTTTATATTTTATTTGTTTTTGATGTCATCTTCCCACTCGTTAAAGAGTTTAGGGTTAGGTATTGTAATATGCGTGATCCGTAGTAATCCTTAATAAGATGATTGACCTTGCATTTATTTCAAACTTTTTTTTTATGAATTTAATACGTGGTAGAAATATTGTGATGATTGCATTAAACTATTATGATTTAATTCAATTTTGAATTCGGTATGAATATAATGTAAATGTGACATTATTGAAATTTAAAAATTATGTATACACGTTTTAATATTTTACAGGGGTAGAACAGGGGTTTATAGGCGTGGGGGGGGGGGGGGGGGGTTCAGAGGCGGGTGATTATATTTCAAATGAATACACACATCTCACAAACAAAAGCTGTTATAGGTGAGAAAGTTGGTATTTAGATTGTTTTTCTGAAATAAAGAAATACTTATTTTCTTTTTTCGGTGTCCATCACATAAACTCATTCCTAAAATAGGATCATTCGTAAAAAAAAAATCTTCATTTCCATACTAATATCATTAATCTTGACTAATCTCCCTCTCCATCCTTTTATCTTCCCTTAACTGGGTTTTCGGAAAATGGTGAAAGACGTGTTTCATTATATCTAAATACTAATTTTAACATCTTTTGCTATCCGCGGGTATTATTTCATTAGGGATTCCACCCCATTGTATAAAGTTTTGTTCGAGGCAGTTTTAAGTATACACACATATAGGGAGAATCTCACTGATTCCTTAAGATTTGCCTTTTAATTGCGAACAAGTCCAATTTCCAAATCGAATCTGCTTCGATATGACGATATTAACCTGGAATTTTAGAAAGCTGAGAACGTCCTCCTCGCGGACAGATTTATGTGCCACTGTCCTTTATAACATCAAAAATGTACCTTTTCCCATTAACATTTAAGAGGAAAACGTCACATGTTGTTTATTTATATAGATTATTTTTAAGATATAAAAATATTCATTCGCGTCTGCTTATGGGGCCGACAAACACGAAACCCAAGATAAAAACGTCTCGGACTAGTGGCCACACTATTTCTGAGCGCAGAAATGTATGTAGGTATTGTGGCTTTATTTACCTGCAGTTGATGAACATAGTGGTCCCACCCATTTTCCGTCTATGCATTTTAATTTGCATATAAGTTTGTCCTTCGCAGGTCCGATGATTCCGGGAAACTTAACCTATCACAAAAAATAAGCAAGAAGAACTGAGTCAAAAATATGTTAACTCTCTGGAATGGCGAATGCAAAAAATAATGTTATTAATAATAAAATATAGTAACACATTTTCTAAAACTTTTTATCTATCAAAATATATATTTATGAAAGCTATTTATTTCATTTTCGCTTTTCAAGATCGGTTATCTTTTTAGCCTGGGAGCTAGACCGTGCTAAAGAACTTAAAAACTTCACTCTTTTGCGAAGTTGACCTTTTTAGTAGGCACAATTTTTTGGTAGACAGATTTCTTATGGGCACATTGCACATACAAGCCTTCTTGAAAAAATATAATATGTCACAATTTTTGAGTGATAGGCTTTAACGGAGACAGACACATTTTTTTAGGATCTATGTCACAAATATATATTATGTATATTTTTTAATAAAATACGTTTAGGTATTTTTTTTAACTGGCTACTTTTTTAAAAATTAAAAAAAAATCAAATCTGATCTCCGAGAAGTTCCTTGTTAATATGTTATGAAGATTCGTAAAATGTTACCAAGGGAACTTCTTTAAGCATGGAAAACTGACTTGGATTATTGCGACTGAGCGTGTAAGAAAACGCCCTAGCCCTATAGGACAGAGTTAAGGTGGTGCGCTGGTGGCTAAAGCAATCCTCGCATTTGTGATTCAATATATTACTTCGTATCATATTTGATATGATTAGTGTTTATCATATAGAAAAAAGTCAACTGAGCGATCGAGATCTTGTCGTGAGCCTGTCATGGGCGAACAGATTTTGCGTAAATAAGTTTCACTTCTGTAGTTTATAGTGTAAACATGTCCCCCCCCCAAATACTATGAATTTTGAATTTGAGCTGATTTAAAAAAAACAGAATTACTTTTAAAAAGAAAATTTACAAAATCTACAGTGATTCTGTTAAGTTTATGGTCAAAAGAATTTAAATTTAGCCGCATTATAGCCGTGTAAACGATTTACAATAATTATTTTATTTCTAGAGATCCATCCATACTTTAAAAGGCGCAGACAAATTAGCTACCTTTCGTAAACCCATGGCTAAAGCATTTTTTGGAAAACACAGTTTTCCTATTTTCTAGCCTCTTCGTTTGGTTTATCCATGCTATACAAAAAAGTCGTTTTTTTTATCGTACTTCGAAAGCCATTTCCATATAAGGATACACCGCAACCAAGAATGAGGTTTTTTGGTCCACGTTTAAAAGATTTTATAAAGGCCAATTGGAAGAAAAAATATTTTCTAGGACTCATGCTTTTATTCACACATTTTGAGTACAATGTAATTTATCTAAAAAATAATATATACTTTATACCTCTGCAGTGGAGGAATGTTCCAATTTAATTTCCGTCATGTTTAAAATCATTCCTCTGAAGGACACAGCTGGTGGATTGCAATTATTGCGACTTCGAACTGTAAATATATAAAGAACAAAAAAATAAATAAAAACAACATAAAAATTAATCCATCATGTCTTGCGTTGATTTCAAAGTTTTCCAGGATCGGTTTTTTATTTTCGGTTTTTTACATTTCTTTGCTTAACTCAAACAACATTTTCATCTTTCATTTCGATGACTTTAAATAATTTATATTTTTATAATTTTTAATTATTTAAGAATAACATTTGAATATTTTCAAAATTTCGAGCGCAGATTTACTTATTACTTTTTTTACATTTTGTCATTATAAATTTATTTAAAATTTTTAGGTTTACTTCCTCTAATAAATAATAAATGACAGTATTGCTTTGTAGTATTGAAATACTTTAAGGGAAAACGCAATTAAATAAAAATAAAAAATAATATACACTTAATAGGGCCAGATAAATGACCTTTTTTCCTAAAAATATTGTTTTCTGGAATATTCTATTATTTTGTGCTCTATTCGAATGGTTTTACTGTAAATAAAACAGGTCCGTTTTAGCAAATTCGTTCGATCAACTCGTATTTTCTGGTACGGAATTCTGGTTGCGCGGGTCTTATTTGCGGGTCTTGACCGGGAGTTTTTTTTGATTATGTCTAACCCTAGTCAAAGTTAGTAGTGTGAATAGGGGCTCCTGAGCCAATCGTTTTTCTAAGGTCTCGCTACGGCATCAAATATTTCGCCAAACGCCCCGATTTTCTAATGGTTAGTACTGATTCTATCGATTTTAGTAGGTAAATAGTTGAGAATGTTTCAAAACTAAAAATAAATATAACAACAATATTCATGAAATTTAATTTAATTAACCAAAGCTGAATAATCTGAAACCCGATAGATAATTATAATCAATCGTTTCCAGCTTTTAGACGCCGTCTAAGAAAAAGAGGAGCAATAAGCATTGTAGTTATATTTTGGATAGAATCGTTGCTGGCTCTTAAACTTCGAACCTCGTAGGGCTATAATAATAATATATAGTATACCATTCTGAACAAAATAGTAATTAACTGGAAGTTTATTTATTCATTCTCAGATAAATATATATTTTTTATCAAAAAATACTTTTACTTTTTGCTCAGGGCCGATATCGGGATATCATGCCATTGCGTTAAACGCCAGATGTTGTGTGAAACTTAAAAACGATATCGGCTCATTGCATTTTTATTAATATTTAAAATTGCGGCATGTAATGTACTCGTATACCTGGATCCATGTTGTTTTTTTTTTCATTTTTTATGTGAAAAGTGCGCTAGTATATTTTCAATAATATTCATTTTCGTAATATTTTTTTTGTTTTGTAAATAAATAAATAAATAACATTAACCAATAAATATTCTGTTTAGGTATTTAAAAATAATAAAGAAGCAGGAATTATGTATGAGTAATAATGATTTTTGGAAAATTTGTTAATATTTTTATTATGTATTTTTTCCCAAAAAGTAAATATTTATTAAATAACATGTGATTTATCGATAGTAATAGCTCTCCTAAAAATATCAAAAAATGCAAAAATAAACATGTCCACTCCCTCATTTCCTTAAGAATGATATAAAATTGAAAAAAAACAACTTATGAAGCGAGTAGTAAATATAGAGAATAGGTCTTTCGTTAGTGCGCCAATAAAAAAAACATCATTAAATTTATAAAAAAGAGAAAAAAACGAATAATATCAGGCAAATTCAGGCAAAAATTAGACCAATCGGTAACGATTACAGAAAAAAACCTGTCAACTTAAAAACTTTAAATTCAGTTTTTTTTTGTATGATTAGTAGTATTTCAGAGAAAACTTAAAACCATAAAAACCAAGTCAAAGGACAACTGGGTTTTTGAACATGACTTTAAACAATTGAGGGGGAATCGCATTCATATATAGGTATATTTAACGTTTCTAGAGCGATTTATAATTAAAATGATACTCTAACAAGATTTATATGCATTAGATATGAATATTTATATTTTTTATAAGATATGTCGGTTTAATTTTTTAATGCTTGTTTTAGTTATGTGAGAGTAAATATAAATTAATTAATTTACATTATAAATGTAGCAGCTCGAATCCAACTCCTTTTTTCAACGAAAAAAAATATTTTCATTAAAGTAAATAAAAATATTAGAAATTTTCTCGTAAGAAAAGAATTGAACCCACGAAGTGTAAATTTATCAGTTTCTTAAAAACAGGAATGGAGAATCGTGCGAATCTTTTTAGTTTCTTTTTAGTTTAGCCTAATTTTCCTTTCAGAGTTTTTAATTTCTGTATCCAATTCAAACAATCAATGGACATATATAATAACAAATTTCATATTGATATTAAAAATTTATGCTATAACTACATTGGTTCGCAATAAGTACATAAGTATTTTAAATTATTCATACCAGTCTTTGCAAATTTGGTTATGTTTTGTTGAGAACTTATAGTTGGCAAAGTCGAGCATTCAGTCAATAAAATTGTCACAAAAATAACGAACGTAAGTTGATGAAATTTCATTATTTCTATTGTTTTCTTTTTGTCGACACACTTTTAACGTTAGATATAATGGATTTGCAAACAAAAGCTAGGTTAACTTGTCAACACACAACAAAAGTAGTGCCTGCTGTGAGTTTAGGCTTTTCGCTCGCTTTAGAGCCAGAAAATAGAGGCGCGGTCGGTGACACAGTTTCATTGCTAGCGTGAAAATGGGGTGGTACAAAATGAGGGTAGTAGTATCAATATATAGATCGGAACTGGTTCGGCTTTATAACGTCAGAGTGCAGAAAGATCAGCGATTTGACAAATAAATGTGCATTTTAAATTATTTTTTTCATTTTATATCAATGTTTTTCCTTTGTTTAACGTGTCATTAATATTTTAAAGGGTGTTAAGGTTAATATCATTTTAATAAATCGTAAACTAGCTAAATCTATATAATAAAATAGCACACATTCATAACGGATAAAAGTATCGCTGTCTGTTTACCATATCTATAAAAATAAATAAATAAATGTCTATAAAACAACGGTAGTATAAACAGTACAAGACTTTCTACTCCAACATTCAACACAGCCGTTGTGGCATAATAATGGTGTAAAATTTTAAAATCTGAACTCTTTATTTTCGGTGATATCTAATGTGTATCCTCCTTGGTACAATATTTTTAATAAAAATTATATCTTTAAAAATATAAATTTCACGTGAAATCGAAAACATATGGCAACAATATTAATTACTTTCATTTTTTACTCTACGTAAACGCAAAAAAACAGTAACACATCATTGTTACAATGAATAGAAGATAATTGAAGCTAATATTAAAGGTAACATCTTCATCAGGTGCTTCTAGTCTTATATCAAGATTAAACGAGCATCATCTACAATTCCCACAAACATATTGTTTTACAATGCTGACATGTGGAAACGAGCCCTTATACCATCTACTCCTAAAAGTAGCGACAGGCATGATATATTTAATTGCGAATTGCAAAAGTTTCATTAATTGGTAGTCTCTGAAAAAAATTGTTTTAATTTGAAATTGACCATTAATTTTGTTTTTTTTTTTAATAATTTGTATGACCTAGGTCATATACAATTATTTCGGGTACTACTGAACTATGCCAAATGTGCCTGTGCTAGAGTCAGGGGAGATAGTGGTGATGAAGCGTTAAAAATATATTGATATATTGGTAGTAAAAAACCCCTATTTAGTAGTAAAAAATGGTATGACCATGTGCGGATTCGAACCCGCGACCTTTGGGCTAATAGTGCAACGCCTTAACCACTCACAAGACTACCAAGATCTCCAATTATTCCAGAGTAATATATTTTTTTCCTAAACGTAACATCGGCATTAATATTAAGCGGTTTTCTAATGTCTTGTCGAATAGATTGGATAATAAGAAACAAGTGGATGCTGTGTAAACAGACAATTCAAAGGTTTTTGAAAAATTGAATAATTTCATTCTCTAAAAAAAAATGTGGTATTCGCGGCGATCTTAATATATCGCAATCTGTTGCGGTTAATGGTTTTGCTTCTGATTACTCATCCTGTCCTTCAGGAATACCACAGGGTTCTCATCTAGGTCCTCTACTGTTCGTTATTTTCATTAACAACATTGGCAAATGCTAAGCACTGTCTTTCTTTTTATTATTTAAAGACAAACTTAAACTCTTTCATGTAATAACTTCTATCACAGACTGTCACAACATGCAGAAGGACCTAGATCGTCTTCATGAGTGTAGCACCAATACCGAATTGGCCCCTAACCTCGACAAATGCTGTTTCATATGTTTCTCACGGAAACGCTTACATATTAATTACCACTATAAATTACAACAGTTTTAATAAAGTCGAATTTGTAAAAGATTTAGGCGTGACTTTTGATTCTAAGTTACAATTTATAAGCACATCAACATTATTATTAAAGTTTTTATGGCACGTTGGAGATCATGAAGTCATTCAGATCTATTGATCCCCCTTAAAACCCTTCATTTGATTTGATTGACCCTATTAAATTATTCATTAATTTACCTCTCCTTTCTATATAATTCATAAAAAAAATGAGCAAATCCAAAATATCTGAAATCTCTGAAATTTCTTTACATGAATCAAATACACCTTTAATAGATTATCCCCTTAGTCATCCCCAATTTAATCTTCTCTCACTGTCTGATCGTAGGATTCTGTCTGACAAAAAAATATTTAATTTACGAGTATATCGATATAACACCAACATTGGTAAGAACTCTGAGTACAATATACTTCAGGATGTTGATATTTTCAATAATAATCTAATCTCTTTCATAAGAAATATATTGTTAGAACTAGGGCATCGCCCTATTAGAGGTAACATATAACCCCTTCTTAAATCTTTAACTTAACCTTAAATATTATTTTGTCAGTTTACCCACTATAACTACTTTTTTTTTCCTTTTGCCGCAAAGACTGTCTTTTGTGCCTCTTCTTTGAGGAACCTAGTGAGGTGGTTCAGCGAATTGTACACTCATCTTCAGTTATATCTTCACACTGACGACTCCATACAGTTAGGTCAAGAAGGTAGATCGCAGCAAAGGTACGTCCCTGTTCTTTCCTTTCTGTCTTCCAATATTTGGCCCTGCATCTCGTCACCGAATTAACTATTCTTAATAATAAACAAAAAAATGACAGTCCACTACTAACTATATCGAACAGATTTTTTTCGACTTGAGTAAGTCAAATGTATGTATTTTATAATCTGCGGTGTCAGACAGGGTTGTTTTGTTTTCGATCCAATGTGTCAAGGCAATCGGTTGAGTGAGAACGACATTTGTACAGCACTAGCGGTGTATCATATATATATCCGAAAACCAATTGAAATAGTCACATGGTAAAATTATTTAGTTAATTTTTTAAGTCACGAATTTTTTAATGATTAGATGGCATTATTATCCCCAAAATAGCCTATATTACATATTCACAAATATTACTTTACTTTATTCATAAACAAGCTAACCCGACAAACTTCGTACCGCCTCAGAATCAATAAATGTTGTGTTAACTTATTAGCTGAATTAAATTTAGTTTTTTATTAAGAATACTCAAAATGAATTAAGTTCATCGATGCGCGCTCAGTGACAATTGTAACAATCACAAAGTGAATATCTTTGAAGGTAACTTACCGTTTGAAAATAGTTTTCCACAGAATCTAAAGACGTTCCATACAAAATGTATGAGAAAAATATTTTTCTTTATATTTTTTTTTCGTGAAGTTTTCCGATAATTTAATAGTTATTCTGCTATTCGGGGCGGATACAAATCCAACAAATCAAAGATCATCAAAATCAATTCAGCCGTTCTTGAGTTATAAATGGCGTAACTAACCCGACTTTCTTATATAGATATATATAGAGACATGTAAAAAAAGTTGAAATATCGTGGTTTTTAAATTTCACAGGGTGAAATATTCATTTCACTAGGTTCACACCAGCTGAGGACAAAAGCTGTAAGAGTTCCTCGCGAAGAACTGTTATGGTTAGATAATCACCTATTGACGTTAAATAGCAACAAGACAAACTATGTTACCTTCAGTATCACGAATAGGGGAAGAGCTAGTAGGAATTTTAGAATCTGCATTCATGACTGCACCAATGTTGCGACTTGCTCATGTATTTCACTGGAAGGTGTTAAGACTGTAAAATATCTTGGCGCACAAGTTGATCAACATCTTCGGTGGAGTGATCACGTTGACCCATTGAGTAAACGACTACGCTCACAAATGTCTGTCTATAAAAATATAAGGAACTGCCTAGATAAAGTAACACAAAATGGTTTATAACGCCCTGACAAATTCCATTTTATCATACGCCGTTTCGGTTTGGGGAAGTGCTTCTCGTAGAGTACTAAACCCCCTAATAAAGTGCCAAAAAGCAGTTCTCCGAGTTATAAATCGAAAACCTTATCGTTATAGTTCCGACGTCTTATTTTCACTACACTATACATTTGACGGATATCAAGGACTACAAAGTCTTTGATATCCGTCAAATCTTTTTTAAAAACGCCATTCTTAATCAACGGCTTTATAAGCAACAACCCTTAGATAATTTAAATCCTTCAATTATTGTAACTCGATCAAGGTTACGAGGAAATATGGTACTGCCAAAAACGAATACCACTTTTGGGCAAAGGCATCTTAATTTCCTTGGACCTAAACTTCTCAACAGCGCAGATGACCAATTTAAAAAAGCACAATCTAAATTCAGTCTTGCAAAAAGCATCACCAAATGGCTCCTCGCAATAGACAGAGACGCATCTGAAAAGATGGTGAGCAGTATGTTACAATAGACATAACTATATAACATATATAGACTATAAGTAATTTTATATATTTTCTTTATGTTTAGTTTTTTCTGTATATTTAGCCTATAAATTATAGGTAACACAATCATTAGAATTATATATTTAATAAATGTATATTGTATGTAATATATATATTTTTATATATATGTATATAATAGTATGCACTATTTATTATATGTATTATATTTTGTATTTATGACATTTATCCTGTGATTCCATTTATTAGTAACGTCTCGCATACGTAATAAGATTGTATTTTTTCTGCAACTTCCTTCTGACCGCTCTTAGAACAGGTTTTTTAACCTAGTTAGAGTAGCCATGTTACTTCAGAGCAACAATAAATGACTGGTGTTTAATTAGTCATATATATTATTTTAATTCATTCAGTGTTATTATATCATTTGTTGTTGTAACTTCTTATTGTACCATATTGAATAAATAAAATAAATAAATAGTAGTGTTTAGTAGTATTTTATCATTAGGATCCTTATAAAAAATTGGTACATTATTTAGGAGAAAAACTTTCTCTTCGACTTTCTCTCTCGAAAAAGACTTTTGTAAGATCAAAAATAAAACACAATGACTGGTTTGCTTTATGATTTTTATTACGAAGTAATTAAATGCATGTTTTAATGTGATAATATTAGTTTAAAATTATATTTTTAGGATTTGGTATGACTAAAAATAAAAATATAACACAAAAATATAATCTATGTTATATTTCGTATTTTTCAATGAAAAATATTGTATAATTAATAGAGGCAATAACGGCCTATGTGGTATTAATAGAGCACAGGCGTTAACAATTATTCAAGGTATGGCACATAATTATTTGGTACTGTTAACAACATTTTTATTGCATATCACCGCAATAATATTACAATAAAATATTGTGTGTAATATGTTTAAACAAATGTTGAAAAATAGAAACAGCTTCAAAAATATCAAGGAGTAGAGCGTCCATAAGTAAAGTACCTTAAAATAAAGTGACTGGTACACATTATAATATATGTGGTTAATATGTGGTTTGAAACCAAACCCTTACATAAAATGGGTTTGGTATCAAATACCAAATTACGTACTTAAAATGGAAAGAAAAACATCGTCATCTTGGATTTGTCTTTTTCCATTGTTCTAATCCCTGAATTTCTGAACATTTGAAATGGCTTAACTGACCAGTCTTTTAATTGATCAGATTAGCACAGCCGAGGTCAACCAAGGCCGTCGGCGACTACCAAGCTTACTCTTCATACCTATACTCAGATAAGGTGGAATTCATGCTTCATATATATGCTACTATACCAGATAAGTACACGAGTATGAACCCCGGAATTTTAATATGTATGAAAATAAATTACATTGTTGCATTAAAATGATGGAATGCAGTTATTTAAAAGTAAAAAAAATAAATGAAATGTTTAAAAAAAGCACAAAAAGATAGAATATAATAGAATTAAACTCATGCTAGTATTAAGCCATCATTTTACCACTACAAAGTTGCTAATTTTTTCTCATAAAACCTGTAAAATGTAGAAATTTAAAAAGGAAAAGCCAAAAAGAAGAGGTAAATTTTGCTTTAATTATATCCTCAACTCAACATACTCCTTATCCTCATGTTTTCCCACACCTTTATTTCTCTCCTCCCCCAGTTATCCCGAATCGCGAATGCGTTAAAAAATCATATTATATTTTTTATTAAAATTTACCAAGACTCACTTAAAGGATTATTTCACATTAAATTGCAAATAATAATTACAATTAAATTAGTAAATGTTTGTTTAATTATTGAACCACCTCTTTTCTTGAAAACGGTTATAAAGAGGATTATTCAACAAAAATCCCGTGGCCAAAGGGCAGTTGAAACTAAAGAATATTTGTTAATGCAATGGACAAAACGGAGATAGCTATAATTCTGTGTTACGGATGGATAGACTGTAACAGTACGAAATATAAAACCGTTGTGTTTGTATCGCGGGTACGGACAGACGGCGTGAAAACGTCCACAATGTTTACCAATATACCGTTTTCTTGGTATGCTATTGAGAAGAAAATAAACAGTATATATACTGTGTGTGACTGTGTCCGTACACAGTATACACAGTCGAGGGATGGGAGCAGATGTGCCGCTATTGACGCGTGGCGCCGCAGCCTCTTGCTATCAATAGATTGCTGACGAGATGGCCTTTGGAACTGCATATTTACTATGTTAATAAATAAATTTATTTATTTTTTACACTTTACAGCATTTATCAAACGCAATGCCTATTTGTACCAATATTTTTTTTTATGAGAAATCGATAAATCTTGACCAAAGATTCGATTAAAATCAAAACGAGCGTTATAGCGCCGCGCGCAGAAGTTTTCACTTAGCCACGATCCTGAGGAAAAATATTTTCTTTAGCTTGGTATATTTAGATTTTATTTAAATCAATATATTTAGACCTACCACACGATATAATAACTTTTTTATTTATATAAAAATAAAGATATATTGTATTCGTAATGTCATAAGGTGTTTTTTACTAGTTTAATTTAAATAATAGTTTTAGAAAAATAAAGTCGGCTTAATGTATTTAGTAGGTTAGGTTTCGCTTAGCCTGGCATTCTTCTGTTCAGTTCGTTTACTGTCCTCTTAAACTTAATGCCTAATTTAGGTTCAAAATTAAGGCACTCTTTTTATTATAAGTCAAGTTAATGATAATTATTATTATTAAGTTTTATAGCATGCAGTATCTATGTTCGAAATAGGTCATTATAAATAACATAGTTTGACATTGAAATTCTCATGAATTGCAATATTTTAGGTTTGGCTTCCACTGAAATCGTTTTACTTTTATAATACATAAAAAATAAAGCATTAAAAATGACATAATTTATTTATTTATTTATTTTTGAAATATGTGTTTCGTGTTTTTATTTCTTTCAAAATGCCAATTAGAATCATGACCCGCTTTTATAAAATTCTAAATTTGCGTGGATTAAATTTCGTACTTTCAAAAATGGTCCACCATAAAGTGATATACAGGATGTCCCAAGATCATTCGTGTAAATTTAAGGGGGTGTATATGTTCCCTGTTACGAGTAAGAAATTATATAAAAAATTGCAATAATATTTGATACCCAAATTAATAATTTTTTAAACTAAATTTGTGTAAAACAATCATAATATTACGGCAGCGTTCGCCAGGCATACTAAACCCGCTGAAAACTCGTCGGGCGCCGCGTCGTGAATGCAACTCAAGGTCGAGCGGACGTCAACTCGTTTTACACAAATATATTAGGTTTTAAATAGAAACTTCAGCATTTTTTTTCTCGAATACCATAATGGATTTTGATATAGTTTCTTAACAAATAACACTAGGAATCGTAGGACCTATTAGCTGTTTTTTATTGGGATTGACCTTGGGACACTCTGTATATGCCAAGATAAATGTAATATTACTGCCGGTACTATAAAACAATAATGTTTTACTTACTTTTTACATTAATTCGTTATGTGGCATTGAAAAATTATTACTATTACTATTATTATTAATAAAAATACATTTTTACCAGAAATATTTAAATGACATTATTACAATAAACAAACAAACTAGTATTAAACTTAAACTACAGATATGGCACTTTAAACTACTGTGAAGATAAACAGCGGGCGTTTAAAAAACGTGTAGATCTTTGAGAACTACATAACTGCTTCTATAAATCCTAAACTCACAATGAGTACGCAATGGTACTTGAAATGTATAAATATGAATAATATTTATTTTTATATAGTTATTATTTTGTTATAGAAAAATTGATTCTCAGATTATTCTTTCTCGCTTAAATTAGTTTAAGTATCTTTGTTATGACCTAGGTCATATACAATTATTTTGGGTTTTACTCAACCTATAGTCAAATACATAACTGTTTTTGTGAATAATTACTATTACTTGTATTTGTATCGTAATTGTATTTTTGGCAAAAAAACGAATAAAGTAAAAAAATCTATTGTAAATGTTTGTAATGTTTCAAAAAGGTTTTTTTAATTAATGGAACTAATTGAGTTTAAACTTAAAAGTTTTATTAAAATGAGAATCTGTATTGATTATAATAACGTTAATTAAAATTAACGTTTATCTATGTATATATAATAGTAACCTATAAAATCAAAGGTCTCAGTTCAAAAAAGAATTTAGTACTTTAGAAAAATATTTTGTGGCTTGATTCTTATCTCTTCAGTTTTTTATATAAAAATTATAATTAAATGACTGTTTTTAATAAATTTTAAACGATAATTTTGATTAATCTACATATTTCTAAAACAAATATTACAATACGGCAAAAAATATAATGTAATTTATGTAGGTTTTTAGTAATGTGTAAATTTATGATCTTTTAAATCACTTTTATATACTTTATATTTTACCCATTTTCAATCCGTTGTCTAATTATACAATACAATAAGTAGGTACCTATTATATACTAGCTGACCCGGCCACGCGTTGCTGTGGCTAAAGTTTTTGTTATATTACATTATAGTAAACAATCTAAGAGGAACAATAAGAGAACATCAGTCACGGAGTCCACTATGCTTTTTCACACAGATGGTATTTGTAAAAAAATATGGTGATCTCCTTATTTGACTTTCTACTACTATAACCCTTTAGTACAATGAAATTATTTACGAACTAAGACGAAAATGTTGATGTTGGTATACAAATTCACTGGATTGAGATTGATTTGAAGGGGAAGTACGTTGAACACAATTAATTAAAATGTTCTTACACTTGATACTAAGCAGAAATCAATAGGTAAAAAATAAAAATTTATCAGATTTATTATTTCCATTTAATTTTATAACAAATATAAGTATATTACAGTATAATACAGTAAATAACATGTGACGCTTAAACTCATGAATGAGGTAGGCAAGGCAGACAGTCTTAAACTTTTAAACATTAATATCTTTTTTTTGAATTATAAATACTTTCAATTTCAATTTAATTTAACACCAATCGGTGCACAATGTTTTTGGTTAACCTGTCTTTAGCTAACACAAATAGATTCGACGGTTTCCCAACACGTGAACACGCAACATATAGTTGCCCATGAGAAAAACATGGATTTTCCAAATCTAAACCACAAATGGACATTGTTTGACCTTGAGATTTATTTATAGACATGGCGAAAGCTAAACGAATTGGAAACTGTAGCCTTTTGAAGGGTATGGTAGAATCTGATGGTATCATCGGAATACGTGGCAGCAGGACCACTTTTCCTTTAAACTTCCCAGCCAAAATGGTTGCTTCAAGAATGTTTCCGGTGATCTTTTTGATGACCAAACGCGTACCGTTACATAATTGAGGTGGATTCAAATTACGGAGGAGAATAATAGGGGAACCAATCTTTAATCGAAGATTATGTGGTGGCATTCCAGGGATATCTAATGAATTTAAAAATTCAATCGGAAAATTTACACTTTCATTTTCATCAACAACAGTATCGATTGATTTAAAAGACATCAGATCGCCTGGTAACAACTGTTGTATCTGGAAGTTAATTTCGTCAACATCAACGTTTTTGGCTGCCAAAATCGCCCGTTGACTAAGCCATTCATGATTCAAATAATTATTCTGTATATCCGGGAAAATACTCTGAATCAATTCAGTTTTATCCTGAACAACAGTGCAAAAATTGTCTGGTAGTTTAATGCATTGCGTATTTGGTTGCAGTTTTATTTTACCGTTCCCAATATCTAGTAGTTGTTCGGAAAATATTAGTGCTGATGGATCATTTTGCAATTGTACTCGCATATTTATGGTCAATCGAAGTGTTTCAACACTTCGCCATAAGAATGATTGTTTCAAACATGCATTAATCTCATCCGCGAAAGTAGAGCGAGGTATAACCGGTAAGGTCTGCCGGAAGTCACCAGACAAAAGTAAGATAGCACCACCGAAAAGTTTATTATTGCTGTTTAAATCTTGCATAGTTCTGTTTAATGCTTCAAGTGAATATTTGTGTGCCATTGTGCACTCATCCCAAATTATTATAGAACTCTTCCGCAACACTGCAGCTATTCCACTATTCTTTTTGATGTTACACATTGCATCTGGTTTATTATGAACGTCCAATGGCAGCTTGAATGTTGAATGTGCTGTTCGCCCACCATCCAGTAAAGTAGCCGCAATGCCTGACGATGCTAATGCTAATGCGATTTTTTGTTGCGACCGTATTTTGGCAAGAATCAACGATATTAAAAATGTCTTACCGGTTCCACCGGGTGCATCCAAGAAAAAAAAACCGCCTTGTTCAGCAGCAACAGCCAGCATAATCCGATCATAAATAATTTTTTGTTCTGCTGTCAGTAATGGTTCACTGTTCATGATAATTGTTGCTAAACTTCCATGGTCATATTGATTTTCTCGTTGTAAATCGGTATTGACTAAGTCGGTGGCTGGACGATTAGGTGATGGCATACCATAATGATTAAGTGGTAAATTTGAAATAAGAACACATAAATCCTCGATCAAGACCAATGCTTCATTGTACATCTCTGGTGTATAATCTATGTTTTGGCATTGATTTGTTTGTCTAATTCGGTGCAAGATGTCTTCTGTCATACAATTTTTATATTTTTCCCACAAAGTTTGTGCTTGCGAGGGATAACATGTCGCCAAAATAATTGCAAACAACTGACGAATGTTATTCGGTGTTGATGTCAACGCAGCATCAGCAAGCGTTAAGTCCCAATGGTTATCGTCTTCTAGCAATTGCAGTTCACGACATGCATCCTGGTATGTATTGAATACTCGACCATTAGCTGTTCGTAAAAATTCAAAAGACGTTGGTCCGGGAACATTCACCAATAACAAACGTAAATAGAAGCACTCACGTTGCTTTGGATGTACCGTGTAAAGTCTCCCCAATGTCTTAGCTTTGAATATGCCTGTAATGGAAGGATGTGGTTTTCCTTGTTTCCGTGGCTCCCATTTTTTACTGGATTTGTTCCATGTGAAATAACGTGGAACATCACCATACACCAATGTCTTCGCGAATTGGCCAAAAACATCAGGTTTTTGACACAATGTAAAAAATTCAGTTAGAGTCGTTTTCGGAGCTTCGAACGCTCTTTGGAGAACATGTTCTTCAGTGAAGTATACACGTTGACCGTTTTCAAGATGTATTGCCAGATGTTGGACAGCAGGATCTCTTTCGTGGATGGGAAAGCTGAGAATATGCCAAATAGCTTCATTGCTGCTAATGTATCTGCCCATTTGGTATCGTGCTATTTCGTCATTTTTATTTATGTTTTTTACTTCAAATATGGCCAAATCACTGCCTTTGTTTACATATTTACAAATATACTTAATTGATTTAACAGAACTGCAAAGCTCAACATTGATATGAGCTTTGTAAGTTTTTGAAAGTAGTGGTGAGTATGGTACCACCCACTGATTATCAAACTCAACTTGATTTGGAAAGTTCGGCAGTCGCATTGTAAATGTGTGGCCACCATTCTCAGTACTTCTGCGGCGATACATTGGATAACCATCAATATCCGTGATCGTGTCATTCGTATGCGGCTTTGGGAAGTTTTTTTTACATTTTCCATTTTCCATGCACGGTGACGTCATGTTGAAAACACCGCATGGCCCATGGATCATGTGTTTGGTGACAATATCAAATAATTCTTGATCAATTAATGGGTCTGGAATTTCGGCTGAAATTATTTGATCGATTTCTTCAGGACGGATTCTATCTTTAAGCCAAACCAAAATGTGGGCATGAGGCAAACCTCGCTTTTGCCACTCTATCGTATACAGCCAACAACGTGTGATACCAAAAATTGTATATTTAACAATAAAATCAATTAAGGATTTCAATTTTTGTTTAAACACACGTGCAGTTAAATCATGACGATGAATGGCTTGTTGTCCTGGCAATAGTAAAGTTTGTATCTCTTCCCAATTCGGATTACATGTGAATGTAATAAATAAATCCGGTCGGCCGTAATGACGTACGTAAGTCATCGCATCTTGTATGCATGCATGTTCCGTGCCGTTCCGTATCGACATCTGTCAGTTTTATGACTGAATCTACCAGCATGTTCACCTAATGGTACTTTGTCGGCTTTTATGACGATTTGATAATTGTCATTTTGCAGTCGTGGCGAAACTCTTTTGATCAATTGAATTAGTTGATTGTGATCTTCTAAAAAATTTTCCAATAATATCACAATTGCTCTTTCCTCTGCTTGTTCAATAAAATTATACTGGCACCGAGTCGTCACGCGCTCTTCACAATCGCCCATAAAATAAAAAGGTATCGACATCTGTCAGTTTTATGACTGCCAAATAATAACGGACAAAAAATTAGCGATAAATTAAAATTGCGACTATAATTTGAGATTTAAACTATCCTATCTCTCAAGTGCACATCGAACTGCACATGGTGTTCAAATTTTATTATTAGTCCATTATTTTATTATTAGTCCATTGAGGACAAACATTGTGACACGAGATTTATATATATTAAGATTATAAGCGAATCAACATTACTTGCTCATTGCTAATCCATATGTTACCCAGTAAATCTATATATCAACAGAGTTAAATAATCTTAATGCTTTTAACATATACGTATATGCAATATATATATATATAAAGAGGAGAGGTGGATGGGTGGGGTTATATTATTATGAGGTAAGCAGATACGCAAATCCCAAAGATCCATGAATAAAATTATCTTCAAATGATAATATATAAAACTTTATGTAATCAATTCACAGCTCTTGTTGAAGTCTAGCAGCCGTCGTAGAATCCGTTTCCGATGACCTTTTCCCCTTCTGCTCTTTACCTTTTCCCGCAAACGAGGGTTGGCTCCGTTCTGTAGGTTCGACGGCTAGAAAGGAGTCCTCGGTATCGCTGAAGTAGCCCTGCTCACCAGGATAGTGGTCTGGGTAGAGCAGAAGTGGCAATGCCGAAAAAGCTACCAGCCCGCGAGTATTGAAGTGAGAACTCCACGTTGAACTAAGGAGCAGAAAATACGTCATTATAAGGTTAGTAAATACCATTAATCTATAGCATTTTTTATGGCATAGTAATTTTTTATTTATTTTATTTATCTATTGGAGAAACCAACAACTTCACACAGTACATACACAAAAAAAAAAATACATTTGATGGATCGATAAAAAACTATGTAAAACTAAAAATAGGTTTCTACTAACAAAAAGTATTAAAGTTAATAACAAAAATAACAAAACCAATTTATATTTTTACACAAAATTTTTACACAAAAGATCGTTGCTGAACACTTTAAATTGCGATTTATTCAGAGTCAATTTATCGAAGCAGTTAACAGTTTCATTAAAATAACTTTGCATCCGTGGTATCGGCGAATGTAGAGCGTTATTTGAGGAGCATGAGGGTATTTTAAAGACATTGTAATGACGGGTGCGATGTGATGACGGTACATTGATCGAAAAGGATTTCAAAAGATCGGGGCCATTAATAGTGTCACTGAAAACGGCGTTTATGAAGCGCAGATCGAGCAACGCGCGTCTGCCGTACAGGGAGGTACATTCGTAGAACTTTATCGCGGTAGGGATGTATTTTAGTTCAACTCCACGAAAATATCGATAGGTCAACGCGCGCAAGAAGAGGCGCTGGACTCTCTCGATTCTATCTGAGTGTGTGACATATACCGGATTCCAAATGACAGAACCATATTCGAGTTTACTTCGAATTAACGAATTAAAAAGGACGATAGCCGCCTTAAAGTTTGAGAAGGGTTTTGTCACCCGTAATATAAAACCTAATAGCTTTAGAGATTTTTCAATTATATAGTCTAGATGTAGATTGAAACTAAGCTTTGGGTCGAAAATTACTCCTAGGTCCTTAAACTGGTCTACCGTATAAACCTGACAACCGTTCAGGGTATAAGAAAATGACAATAGTTGTTTTTTCCTTGTAAAGGTCATCGTTTTGCACTTATTGGTATTTATAAATAACTTGTTTAATTTACAATATTCGGTGAAGGTGTTTAAATGACTCTGGAGGGCTGTCTGGTCATAATAGGAAGTAATTTTTAAATATATTTTTAAGTTATCGGCGTATAACAAATAATAGGAAGACTTAAAACAATTCTTGATGTCGTTTAAAAATAGAATAAATAGAATCGGGCCTAAATGGCTTCCTTGCGGGACACCAGAGGTAACATTATTAAACCTAGAGATGAAACCATTTACTTGTACGGCCTGAGATCTATTACATAAGTACGAATGAATCCATCTAAGAAGGCAGCCGTGTATACCTAAGGAATGTATTTTTTTAATCAGGGTATTAATATTAACCTTGTCAAAGGCCTTAGAGAAGTCAGTGAAAACTACGTCGACTTGTGCACCAGAATCAAGCGCTCGGGCGATATAATCTGTATAGGGTATAAGATTAGTATTTGTAGATTTACCGGATATAAATAAAGCCATGTTGTTCGGGAATAATGATGTTTTTGAGACTGCAGTTATTTTTTTTGTTATTATACATTCTAAAATTTTACCAAAAATACTCAATTTTGAAATTCCTCGATAATTTGTGACGTCATTTTTATTGCCGTCTTTATATATAGGAGTTATATTTGCGGATTTCCAAGCGACCGGGAATATTCCGTTAGCTAAAGAAAGCCTGTATATATATATATAGCAACGGTTTGATAATATCAGGGCAAGAGTTTTTAATAAAAATTGGTGGAATCCCATCAGGGCCAGATGATTTATGGTGATTAAGATTATTAATAATGAGTTCGATTTCCGAGAAAGAAATAATAATTGTCGATAACGAAACTGTCGCATTTACCTCACTACCTTCATCAGCGGGTGAAAGAGACGGCGTGTCATCCCTCTCATAAACACTTTCAAAATATTCAGCGAACATGTTTGTTATGTTTTGACCATTTGTTGTTGTATCGTTGAATGTTATGGTGCGGGGTAAACCGTGAGATTTATCTTTAGTTTTTACATATTTCCAAAAGGATTTTATGTTTAAAGGTAAGGCTTCTTCCGTAAGCGTAATGTAAGAACGATAGCATTGCTTAATTTTAATTTTTGTAACGGTAAATAAAATAATGAGGAAATTTGGAAGGCGGGTCACGCGCGAACAATAACGTCGGGTAGTTTTAAAATTTTACGCAAGGAGCAATAAAAATAGGTTTTTGCATACATTCGTAGCATTCTCCATTTGGATTCTACAAAATACAGTAAGATAATTTATGTATATGTAATGCTGTATGTATATTTAAAAGCCAATAAAAAGAGATAAAGGGTAATCTTTGACAACACACGTAATCAGTTGTTCAATAGTCTTGGAGGTAATATGTTGGTGTCGTTGAACCGCCGTGGTTGACGTTTGGCGAGGGTTGGTCTATATTCTTTTGTCCACGTTTATTCGGAGTTCGCCTCGTCGGGGTTGAAAATATTGCCAGCGCAATCACAACCACATTCGGAATCGAATTACTCTTGGCGCGTCCGGATGAGCACGGGCAGCAGAACAAATATGAATATAGTGAAGCGAAAACAATCATGCGAATGAAAATTATTGCTGGGGGCGGTCACCGGGGGTGGGGGTGGATTGTGGGGACAAATGGCCAAGCATTTAAAAAAGCGCTTCGCGTGGCCGTCCCTTGAATAACTTGGCTTGCTAACGACGCCGCCTGCAATCACGAAACCCGAACAAATTATACTGCAGGAATTTCGCCATCACTTTGATATGATTTTGTTTTCTACGATAACCTCTACCTACTCTAAAGTACACTAAAGTAACTCTACACCTTTGGATTGTGAAATGCTGGTCAAAAAACCATTTTATGTTTAATCTTTATTTTATGTCCCAAGGTCAATCCCAATAAAAAAAATCAGATAATAGGTCCTACGATTCGTAGTGTTATTTGTTAAGAAACTATATCAAAATTCATTATGGTATTCGAGAAGAAAAATGCTGAAGTTTCTATTTAAAACCTAATATACAGGGTGTCCCATAAGTGGTGGATCAAACGAAATAGAGGAGGTCATTTGCAATCAAAGTTATTATAAACATGATCTACCAATTCTCAATGGTTTAGAAGTTATACCACTTACAACCACTTTTTTGAAAATACAACATTTCAACATTTTGTGTTAAAAAATTGATCATTTTTTATTCATGATTTTTTATGTAAGACGGGGTAAGTATTTTCAAAAAAGTGGTTGTAAGTGGTATAACTTCTAAACCATTGAGAATTGGTAGATCATGTTTATAATAACTTTGATTGAAAATGACCTCTTCTATCACCTGATTTCGTTTGAACCACCACTTATGGGACACCCTGTATTTGTGTAAAACGAGTTTACGTCCGCTCAACCTTGAGTTGCATTCACGATGTGGCGCCCGACGTGTTTTCAGCGGGTTTAGTATGCCTGGCGAACGCTGCCGTAATATTATTATTGTTTTACACAAATTTAGTTTAAAACATAATTAATTTGGGTATCAAATATTTTTGCATTTTTTAAAATAATTTCTTACTCGTAAAAGGGAACATATACACCCCCTTAAATCTACGCGAATGATCTCGGGACAACCTGTATAAACCTGCTTTCCAATTTGCTACTGATAATATTCCAATTACCTTAACGTGCGATGAGGCTATGCACAATCGATATATGAAACCCGAAACAAAATGATGTCTCTGGCCTATATAATTAAAGCCCTGCAAATCAGAAACATATTACCTATATAGTAAAAGAATTCAGTAAAAATAATCCTAACTTAACGAATCATCCGTTTCTTGCCGTAAAGTGTATATTTTAAATAGATTCGCTTGCACTTTTATAGTCATCGTAAGTTGATCACATGACAGACAATCCATGCTTTGTGGGTGTGTTCTTGCGACAGGTATCGAATAGAAAAAAGTGACAGAACTCATCAATACAAGTGTAATAGTCATATGGTAGGATAGATACAAATATATATATATATATATATAGATTTGATGATTATGATTTATTTAAGCTTTCGCCATTCGGCGTCTTCAGAAAATATATGAAAGATGACGTTTAAAATGCAACCTTCATAAATTCGAAAATCGCATTTTCAACTAAAAGATAAATATAGCTAGCCACTACAATTATTATTATATAATTGCAGTTTTGCTAGATAAATCAATCAGTATTATGAAATGAAACTAGTTTCTTAAATGAATATATCAAGTATCATGCGTTAAATGTTGTTAAGTTAGTTTAATTTTGTCTATTTAGACCTACAGACCTGCAAGCGCCCAAGACCCAAATATGAGAGAGTTCCCATGTCTTTAAATCAATTTCGCGGGCATCTTCTGGCAAAGACTTCAAAACTTTTACATTAAAGCAAGCATCGATATCCCTGCCGTGAGTTCTCGCGTGAATTGCAACGGGTAAAGCGGAAAGTAATTTGTTACAGGATAATCTATGATTATTAATTCTAATGTTTAGTGGCGTCGTAGTTTCACCAACATAAAACGCATCACAAAAATTACATAGAAGTTGATATACAATATATGTAATATATATATATATATATATATATATATATATATATATATATATATATATAGTATTGCTAAAACATTCTGAATGCGACTATTAACTAGTGATTGAGTAGTGTTTGGCAGCCTGGGTATTGTGCTAACAATTTAGTATACATCCTACCTAGAGTTGTAGCCCTGATTTGTTAGTATGCTTGGAGGTTGACTGAGTTCATGTATCATGTAATATATATTCATAGCCCTGTTTAATAAATTTATACTAGCGCCATTTAAGTCGCTTAAAATATTAAACCGATTTCTGCTGAATTTTCGCTATTAAATTGCTCATTTATCAGAGATTGCTGCAAGCTATATTAACGTCATTCTAGGCAAAATTTCCTGTCAACATCACATGTGCGCAGCTGTTATGACACGTTATTTTCGTCACGTTAATAATCGAAATGTTTCAAAATATTTTAAAGCAGTTTTATTAGCCACATCACTTTATGGTGTAAATTTAAAAATAGGTACATTTTAAAAATATTTAAAAGAGGTGTAATGAAAATAAAAGCACAGAGTATTCTTTGTTTTATGAGAACTTCGTGAAACCGCTTCTGAGGAAAAAGTAATTAACACCGTAATAACCACTTAGTTGAAAAGATAAACCTCACAATAATGAACTAATTATAATCATTTCAAAAACCGAAAAAAAAACTTTCAAATTGACACATGAATTTATGTGACGGTCCGACAGAATTAAAAATACTATAATATCTATATTAATAAAACTGAAATGCTGTCCGCTGTCAGTTCGAATGAGGCTTAAAAAAATATATAGAAAAGTTGCCCGGAAAAAGGAAAATTTGGGAAAATCTGAAAGTATATTTTATTTCAATTTAAAATTTAAATTTTGTGTTATTTTTAAATTCATAAACGTAAACATCATCGATCTACACTGACATTGACAATTGACATTGACGTTATCGCACGCCGAAGGCACCATTAAAGTCGTCTGCAGGACCAAAGATGAGTCGCAAAGCTACTTATCGATCCCTCAGGCATGAGTTGTCGAGCACCGTAGGCGCCTACCGCGGTTTAGATAGGTGCCGTTGACTTTAATGCCCTTCCCTTCTCATTCCAGGTTCTTGAAGATGTTCTCCAGTGTCAAGATGAAGAGTTTAGGTGAGATCGGAGAAGCTTATAGTAAACAGACAACAAGCTGATAGGCCGGTAGTTTTCCACGTTCGCGCTGTCTCCTCTTTTGAATAACAGGATGACCTCAGCATTTCTCCACGATGATGGGATCCGTTGCTCCTGCAGATATTTGTTCAAGAGAACGAGCAGTACCTTCTTTAGTGACTTCCCTCCCATCTTCAGCATCTCACTCGTAATTCTGTCTTCTCCAGGGACTTTCCTGTTTTTCATCCTTTTCAGTGCTGCTTGTAACTCGCTTTCTTCTACCTCTGGAATATCTTCAGAGCCCACATTTAGGATGTTGTGTCTCTCCCATGTCATCAGGTTTCGGAACTGCCATGCTGTACAGCTTGCTGTAGAAGTTCTGGATGATGGTCAGAATTTCCGCTTTCTTGGCAAAGACATCTCCCTGTTCATTTTTCATCTTGCGGATCCGCATTCTTCCCTGGGCCATTTTAGATCGCAAGACGTTTGCATTTTATTCGATGGTTCTACGGACTAGCTGGGTGTTATAGTTCCTCAGGTCTCTCCGGATCTCGGAGGCCCTATGAGCGTCATTAATTGTACATATTTTCCCTTCAGACTAGTCACGCCTGTGGCACTTGTGGCTGTTGAACTTGTGATGGGTTGCTTCATTTCCTTTCTCCATTTGGCCTGCAGTACTTTTAGCAAATTCGATGTGCGTTTTGGGTGGTTAATGTTTAGGTCTGAGTAGGTTTAAAAAAAAAAAAAACAATGGTATCATAATACTCTTTCAATTCGTCTTACATTTTAACACCATTATTAAGATATTTTGGAAATCTTAAATTTACGTAACGTTTGTAAATTGACATGATATTTTAATTTATAATAATTATAATGTGGCACTGAATATTCTTTTACAACTTTCTACTATCGCACATAGATGAGTTTGTATTAATTTTAATTGGCCAATAATAAATAATGGGTTTCAACAGCCGCGCTGTCATATTTTTAAAATTCGAATATGATATTTGAGCGCATATCGAACTGTCAATGTTTCATTAATTACTTCTATAAGTTCGTTTTTTAGTCATTGAATTTAATGTTATGTATCTGGTTGTTTTTCGAGAGCATCAACCTATTTGTAGAAACGGAAAACAAATATACAGGAAAGTCTAATTTATGTCCATTCTCAAATATTTTGCTACCATGCTGCTCATATTTGAAACACATCATAATTTGTATTTTAATGTGTATACTATATACCTACTATATTGTTTTTGAAGGGTATAAATTGTTTTTTCTATAAGTAGATACTGTGTATAAATCCCGTTTCGGGTTTCAGACAGGTTTACGGATCAGGCGTTTGAAAGTATTTTCCGTAAAATATTTATTTATTAGAGCGAAGCTCTCATAAGGAGACTCCAATTAGAACTTTGTCACGGGCTAACTTGGTCATTCCTTGACCGATTTGAAAAATTTTTGATTTTGAGAGAATCTACATGAAAAAGTGAAGGTCGTGACGGAGCTTGATTTTAAATATTGTCAAAAATAAAATTTTTGGGGTCAAAAGAAAATTGTCTATGGGAATATCCATTATAAAAAAGTCACGCGCTTTTTTGAAAATTTTTTATTCGAAAATAATTAATCGAATTTTATTTTAAATTTTACGACAATTCACTGACAATTACGATATGTCAGTGAAGGAGAAATAATGACTGATGAACTTGAACAAGATTCATTGAATGAAAATTGTGTTCCTGAATTTTATATACAAAAATGAATTTCTCTTTTTGTATATAAAAGATTTCAAGAACCTCATTTTGGAAAATTATCCATTCGTTGAAAAGTTATGTTTTCAATTTCCCGATGAAATTCTCTTGTACATTAGTATTGAAGATATTTTAAGTACCTCATTTTAGAAAATTATCAAAATCTATCCCGTCGTTAAAAAGTTATGCTGTTGATTTCCGGATGAATTTTTTTTGTGCATTTGTATCAAAGAGATTTCAAATACCTCATTATAGAAAATTATCAAAATCTATCCCGTCGTTAAAAAGTTATTGTCACAGACTAAATTTTATTTAGAAAATTTTAGTAAATCGCTTCGCTCTAATATGTGCTGCAGCGAAGCAAAATGCGAGCGACTGCGGCGACCTAGTTTATTGTAAATAATTAATTTGACAAAGAAATAGAATTGTAGTAGTAGACATCACAGTTACAATTTTTTTTTTTTTTTGCGTGCCTATCTGTAATCAGTCCTTTGGACTATAATCAGATGTGTTGAGCGATAGATGGCGTGCAGGTTAACTCCTTCAACAAACAGTCGACCTTCATATGGAGCCTGTCTGCTATTGTCTGCTGGCCAAGTCTGAAATGTCAAAACGCTTCAAACGCCTAACATTTCCAGTGACATTTGTGAGGTTAGATGCTAGTGCATTTGTATGTTTTTGTAGTTTGATATTGTAGTTCTCACTGTATTTTTTAACTTCATATTTCACAGTTACAAATGAATATTATAAATGCACAGGGAGCGATTAGCACTGCTACCTGCTGCTGCTGCTGATTTGTGCTTCCTGCCTTCTTTACTAGACTATATCTGTACTAAGGAAGGCAGTGTTATATTGTGTTATTTGTAAGAAAATAGCGTGGTGTATTCCGGCAAAGCGACATTCTGACATTCTATTTAATGCAGGTACCCACAAAGAAGCAATCGTATGATTTGGCATCTTGTGAGATGAGAACCTCAAAGAGATCTTTTTAAAAGTCAATATTATCACTGCCACATGAAAAGTGGTTTGCTGAGACTGAAGAAATAAACATTATATTTGGAAGATCAAAGGGTTGTTATGGCAATTCATTTTCTCCTCAGAAACAAAATGAGGGTTCCGCATTCGAAATGCTCAGATATCCAGCCTTTTCATAGGTCTTAAAATGCAAGAACTACCTACCCAGAAGTTTTATATCATGACTGTACGGTAAAACTGCCTAAAATACGGAGCGGAATAGGGCAGGAGCGGGGGGGGGGGGGCATATTAGCAGTCATCTGGATGATTGATAAAACTAAATGTATTTTAGAGGCGTGGTTTTCAAGAAGAGATAAAACGCATATAATTTGATGTTATGGCTAAGAATTTAGTTTTATTATAAAGATAAGGGTTTGCCATTATGTTTTATATATGATTTCGGGTAAGTGGCCGCCGCGGCTAACTCGAACAAATTCCAGCCGAGAGGCCCAATTTTCAACCACTTTTTGCAGCAAGTTGGGCCGTATGTCAGCAATAACGCGCCGAATATTCTCTTCCAAGGCGTTAATCGTGTCCGGCTTATCTGCGTAGACAAGCGACTTCACATAACCCCACAAAAAATAGTCCAGCGGTGTTAAATCGCACGATCTTGGAGGCCACGCCACAGGCCCACGACGCGATTTTTACTTTATTTTAGAGTGATTTTAAAAAAATTTAGAGTGATTTTTTCTAAATTTGCACTATTTGCAAACGTTGTTCAGGAGTAAGTCTATTCATTATGAAATGGCAAACCAAACTGAGCATAAATCAAGTGACAGCTGTCAAAAACACCAACTACGAAAAAAGTAGTGCCAGATTGAAACCACGCCTCTAAAAAAAAACACCCTATATAATAACAATTATCACTAAATTACTTACTTAGGATGAGAATCATACATTATTGGCAAAAACTCGTCAACGGGAATCAGCTTTTGAAGCGGCTCGGCGTTCAGAAGTTTCCTGGCACCCGCCTGGGTGATAATGTAGCCAACCGTCCAGTAAGAGTAGAGAGGGACGATCGAGTGCTCCGTCACCTTTGGCTGGTCGCTCTCTGGGTCGAGTTGCTTTCGACCGAGGTATCTGTCAAAGCGTCAAATAAAAAATATTGTGACATGGTTGTGACCGATGTTTATGAAACATGACCATAAAGGCACCTACCACACCAAATAATTAATTTTACCTTAAAAATAGAGCCATAAACAGAAATTAGAGTAGAGTTAAGGCGCTTAAGGTATCTTCCGGTCTGTGGCTCGATATGAGGCAGGCAAATAGTTAACCCGAGCAAAAGGTTTTTGAGGGTTTTAACCATTTACCTGCGTTACACTGCCATTCTCATACTTTGTTAAAGAGGTCACATTCTTTTTTTAGACCCCCTTCCACGTTTTATCAATACAAAATTACTAGGGCGCCGCTTTGCTTCGCTGCGGCATAAATTGGAGCGGAGTTTAGTATATAAATGTATTTCTCCATCGGGATTACCATTTAATTTTTTATAATTCTTTGCGCAATCAAATGTATATGTTTTTTGATATCTATGCACAGAAGACATTGTCATGGTCATTTTAAAAAAATAATTATCAAAATCGGTCTTGTAGTTCTAGAGCCTTAGTCCGTGAACAGAGTGACGTTTGAGTCACCACATGGGAGCCGTGTTTGCCTTAATTTCCAGCAATTCCTATGGAAATTTAAAATTGAATTTTAGTAATAATTGAAAAAAAAACACAATTACAGCTTGTATTTGTATTAATTTTTAATATTATTTATTGTTTGTTTTAAATTCTCAAGTAAAAATGATACTTGACATTCGTAGAAGTATGATGGGATTAAAAATATTTTTACATTGACATTGTCAGATTATTGGAAAAGGAAAATTTGAAATCACACGAAAATCACAGCTCGAAACTCATTTAGTCAATCAGCTGTTAGTAGTATGGACGTATTATTTTTATTAAATTTAATGTATTTGTACAACATATTATTGATAAATTTTAGCTTTCTAAACCCCTTTCCATATAAACATTAACTATGCCAAATCTTATACTCCTTCGTGAGCGCAATATGCTTAAAACGGGGTCCAATTTTTTTACCTCACGTATTAATATATAGATAAGTTATTATATTTTTAAGTAACAATACTATTACATATTCGAGTAAATTTAATGAAAATTAAAAACGACATATTTTTACGATTTTTTTCACAACAAAAAAAAAAACAATCCTAAGGTCTCTGTAATTTTTATAGAGCCTCTTGTTTTCGTGCTTACAATGTTTTTATATCATCCGCACACGCTTCTCGCGAGTCTTAATCTCATGAAATAGTACTTTAATGCCGCTCCCAGTTTGGAGTCCCATTAAAAACTATTTTTACTATTTTAGAATGGAGATAATAATATGTATACAGGACTTACACAAAATCCCAGGTTACGTTTTTCAGTTCCTCCATCAAACGAGTAACGCTCATTTTGAAAAATGGTTCAAAGTCGATGTCATCTTCCAATACCATAATAATGTCGTGGTTGTCGTCAACAGTCTGTCGAAAATAAAACGATAAACTAAGTCAACTATAAGTAAAAAGTTTTATTTGTTAAAAAACGCTCCTTTTAGGAAATATTATAATGTTAGTTTTCTTTTTGATGTGTAATCATCTATACCGAGACCCGATATTTTTTTGGGACTTGCGTTTTGGTTGCGGGACGTAAGCGCCTATCTCATATAGGAAACCAATGCTGAACTGGAAAAGGAATGTTGGTGTTTATTTCCATAGAAACCAACATTTATTAATTGGAATAAAACAGTACGGAAAGGCAAGGTTGGTATTTAATTACTTAGTTGGTATTTAATTTAATTAAAATAAATCAAAATATAAAAATTATTAAAATATATACATATATATACTATATACGTGCTTCGCCCCGGGTTGGCAGCTAGGCCCTGCGGGTGTTTTTAGAGGCACCTTCAGCGCCTGTGGCACTCAGGATAGCTCGCTTCGTTTCCCATCTCTAGGCCGTACGGTTTACTAAAGCGCCTACCATGTTATTTTTGAAGGCTCCGGATTGACAGCTAAGTTTAACGAGCGGCTCATTTTCAAAATGTAACTTCACAAGGTAATATGTATTTTATTATTATTTATATTTCAGATATTCTGTCAAAACCTATAAAAAATTCGTTGAAGACTTTTTCCTGTGATTAATTACAAAGCACTTCGAGAGGGACTCTACTCAACGGATATTCCGATGGTAATAATGGTATTCTAAGGATGAATAATATCTCTCCCTGAGCATACTCAGTGACTTCTACTGTTTGTATGCAGGTCATTTACTTGAAGCCTACTTCCATTGTAAAATTTAGGCTGATTAAAATTTCTTAGTGATTCAATTTTAGGAATGAGTTAATATGACAAAGACCGAAAATGCTAAAATACCTATTTCTTTATTATTGTTTGTGACATGTATTCCTCTGAAAATAATCACCCCCTCTTTTCACTTTCCTTCCTAGATTTTCTGAAAATGTGGAAACAAACGTTTCTTCTTTTTATTTAGAAAAATCTAAATAATAATAACATTACCTATAACATTTTTTGTTTGCAAAATGAAAGTATTCCTTAGAAAAAAATCTCTTGCCCGTTACCACCTACCTTAACTAAATTTCCAGAAAATGGTGGATCACTGAACCGCATCAATGGTGTTTGTGTATCTAAATATTAATTTTTAATTCAGTCTGAAAATTAAATCGGTTGAATTTAATTCTGGGTGTTCGGAAAATACTGAAACACGCGTTTTTATTTTATTTTGAAGAGGAATTTTAATACTAATTTTTACATATTTTGTTTCTAAGACGCACCTAAGTATCTTCTTGATAAAAATCACCTTCCCTTAACTGGTTTTTCGCAAAATGGTGCGACACGTATTTCTTTATTTTTTTACAAATCAAATATCTTTTGTTTTTGAGATTAAAGAATTTCTTTGAAACCCCTTCCCCCTTGTAACTTCATTTAAGTGTTTTTTTGGCAAAATAACAAAACACGTGTTTCTTTATTTTTAAAGAAGAATCTAAATATTCATTTTCACATTTATAAAATCTTTTATTTGTAGATACCTTTTGAAATAATTTCCCTACCCTACCATAACTAGGCTTTCGGAAAATGATGAAACGTGTGTTTCTTTACTTGTCAAGAAGCAACTAAATGTTAATTTTCAATTCTGTAATATGTTCGGTTTCAAACTTAAAATGATTACACCCTCTTTTTACCCTCTTTTTACCCCCTTAACGACCACATTTTTTTGTTCTGTTTTCACATGCACTTTTTTATAAACGTGTGGCTGTCAAACAGACGATTTTATTATTTTAGGCAGGTTTATAAAGGGCTAATCAACTTTTGGTTAAAAAGCGACATTAAAGTGTACGCGATTTCGGAATAAATATCATGATAACACATAACTTTCCAATATTTTGTCACCATGATTGCCGATGTTTCTAAAACAATGTTGAAATATACGAATTAAAATAAAGAGTTTCAAAAGTTCAAAGAACTGTTAATCAGGTTTTAACAACTTATACAAGCTCTTTTGAATATAACTTGAAACACATGTTTCAAGGTGCAAAGATGAGAATTGCTTCCATTTTATCAACTTTATTTTCTCAGATAATTTTTAGTTTTTTATCGGTGCGGAATTCTATACACGTAATTGGTATTTATTATTAGTTAAAATTTTAAAATAAGGCTACTACTAACTTCTTTCCAAATGTTGTAATGCGACAGGAAACAGCCAATTTCACCAAGCGTCATAGGCCTGAAAAAAAAAAAACATTAAAAATTAAAGGTGTTTAATGTTACAACCAACAACTAGTGTTTACCAGTTAGAAATGCAACGATTACCTCAAAAATAGTTTCACGTTGAAATGAAAGGGGTCTAATTTTCAGATTGCCGTTTGATGGGTGTCGCTTCTTGAAATTATTCGATTAAAAGAGTAACCGAAAACCGTCTTTCAGCTGTTCATTCCACGATCTGAGACTCTTTTGAATCTTACAAATATACAAATATATTTTTTTGTTTTAAAAATATTAAGCGGGTCTTATGTTATTTGTTATGTCGCAAAGCAGATTGTTATATGAGCGGCTCTTTGAGGCTCGCAGCGCCACATCACTTTTATGTAAGAGGTCAGGTGAGTGTTAACTGAGCTCGCAGGCCGAGAAATTTGTTCATGAACCCTTCCATATTTTTTTAAAATTTTTCGAACTTTCAATTTGCTTTACCAAAAAAATTTGACTTATTGGGGATTGACTTAACACAAGATTACCTTTAGATTAAGATTGTGTAACCACACACACACACACACACACACACACACACACACACTCACTGTTTATTTTTACTTTGAGATTATAACTTTTCAAGTATGCTTGTTAAAATACGATTATTTTGTATAAACATTGAAAACTCGCTACGAGTTAATATTGTGAAAACTTATAAACAATGCTAAACAATCAGATAAGAAGTGTACGTGTAAGCCAACTCGGTCCGCTAGCTGGCATGCGAGTTAAAACGATAAGCCACCTCGGCCGAGTGTGCGAAAGAGACAGCTCATGTTGCCATCTCCCGCCATGTCACAAATACATCGATGAGTGCTGAAGGCATAAGTCGTTCGGCGCCGAAGATAACATACTCATAGAGTTCGTTTCGACCTAAGTCCTGTCCACCGATCACTTGTCGATGCATAACGCATCTACACACTTGACGATGCGGTGAAGAACGGGTAGAATTTTCATTTGTAATACTAAAACCATATAGTCTCCGTTCACCTCTAATTCGTAAAAAAACATATATTTACCTATCTTTGTAAGGGTCTCGATATTCAGGCATGAATTGGATATCCAGGTCATCGAGATTTTTTTCGCTCAGCCTCCTGAGAAAAAAATAAAAAATAATAATATTGAATCTATGCATAGTAAGAAAGTGTCCTAACTGACTGACTCATAAACGCCTATCTCATACGATCGAGAAACAAAAGAACGATAGGAAGGAGAAATTTGGAAAGTGTATTTTATGATAACCATTAGGGAGGATTCTGGTAAAATCTGTAATTAGGAAGGTGAAGAAAGGCGGTAGTTTTTTTATAATGACTTCAAAAACTTAAAATTTCCACTTTTTTTTTAAATTTTAAATTCGCACAAACATTAAACAAATAAGGATTAAAGTACGAATATAAAACTCATGGTTCTCGAAGCAGTATAATGCCTTCTTAATGAGGTAACTACTAAAAAAAAAACTTAAAATGCTTTTTGACCTAAAGTATTTTAGGTTTTCTATTTTTCCGGCAGTCTAATAGATTTCACTGGATGTTTAGACTAATTTAGTTTGACACCAATATATATGTCGAGGAGTTTTATATAGTTAGCCTTTTTTGATAACTGATGTTTGCACAACTTCAACTTATAAGTTGGTTTATATCTTGCTGGAGCATACAGTCATTAAGGGTAATTTTATAAAAGAGCTTCAAATCAGCAGGAAAAAGAAATAGAAAAAAGAAATAGAAAAAAATAAATAAATAATAAAATAAATAATAATAATAAAGTAATAAAAGAATAAAGAAATAGTACGCATACGTATGGTATGGTTTATATAGAGAAGAATAAAGGGACACCCGATAAACAACAGTAAAAACGGTTCTAAAACATAGATTTGACGATCGTTCTTCCAATAGAGTAAACGGTTGGAAAAAATCCATATCATTCAATTTACGCACCAGGACTCTTTGGTTCACCTTATCAAATGCCTTAGAGAAGTCAAAGTAACAGCACTTAACTTGATGACCACGGTGATTACGGTCATATATTGTAGTAAGCAATCTCTTTAAGGTGATACACGCACTCCACTGATAAAGTTTTCAGTTGCAAACGAAATAAATCATAAAAAATGGCTCAAATGAAAAAGGTGTCTATGTTTAGAAAGCGGGTTAACACTAATGAAATTTGCGAAACAAATTAAAAGTAAAACCAATAAAAGCCTGTTTTATAAACGAGTTATGAACTCGAATCCTAACCTTATCTTTTTATTTTATAGTTAATTTTTATAAAAGCTACAGTGAAAATTAATCTAAGAAAACTTTTACTTTATCTCAACATTTTTGTCTAATATAATAGGTTTTTTAAGGCAAAGGCAATGACAGAATAATATAAGACCTGTCCTTTTAGCCTTTAGCATTCTTATACTGCGCCATGAAAGAGATGACAGTCTTGTTGCTATCTCAATTATGCGTGGCTACTTGTTACAGGCAGACAATAGCTGAAAAAAGTTTTCTATAAAACCATTACTATTTAAAATATATTGTAATTAATTAAGTATTTTACCAAAATATATTACCGGAAGTTATTTTTGCAAACAAACTGTCTTACAGTCTAGCAAGATCTAAAATTAAATATAATATTTTGAATATTGAAAAAGATTTGTTTGAATAAATTTATTATAAAAAAAGTTTGTAGGTTGTTGGAATGCAACAGCGATGAAACAATTGGTAAATATTTTTAGTGACGAGAGATATTCTAGGCGGGATGAACTTACTGCTTCTGAAGGCCAAATCCAAAACGGTGCTGTTTGTAATCAAAACTATTATTTAATACCCTCTTAACCCTTGTAGTAGAAAAATATATTAAGTATGCTATGCTTATGGTTTTAATGATTATACCTACGAGTATATATTAATTAGCACTGAACACATAAGACACAAGAATGCATAATACACGAGAGTGCTTTGAGTAGGAGGTGCGAATGCAGTTTATACGACGACTTCATAGTTTAGTTTAATAACCCAAAAAAAGGAGGTTCTCTTGTGTTTTTTTTATTAGCGATTTTGATGCTCTTACATACACGATTAAAAACTTGTCTACTGTGGCATCGTGACTCCCAAACGAATGAACCGATTTTAATTAATTTTTGTTTCAAAAGTGACTTGATCGACTATGATTCAAGAAAATCTGTTAAATCGTTTGGGTGTCAAGCATGTTTAAAATTTTTAGTAATTTGTATTTTATAGTTCCATTTAGTTGTGTCAAAGTGTAAGGTAGTAAATATCAAAGACAGTTTTGCGTTCAAATGTGTAAGAATTTTCATCTAGAAAATGACAAATACGTTCGGGAGATTTCCAATATTAATTTTGCAAATTGGTTCGGTTGATTCCATCGAAGTTACTTCTATTGTAAGATGACTAAAATTTTTTGAATAAAAGCCGAAAAAAGAACAGATTTTAAAATACATTTACAACTAAAGTGTTAAGAAATAATAAAACTTTTTATTTTTATTAAACAATAAACAAAAGTTACCATCAAAATGTCGAAGTCGGCAAAGTCATGGCTTAAACTGAAACTGCATACAGTATGTTTCTGCGCTGACTTAGTTTTGGTAGATCGGATATTCTATTGTTTACTACAAATAAGTTGTTAGCTGTTGTTGTTGTTTTGGTTATAGCTAGATTTAATTTGCAGTCTGTTTTATTATTCTTAGGTACGGCGATTTGAACTATACCTTGTAGGTTTGTGCTTTGCTGTTTTAAGCCAACTTCAAATGTGATTGCATCTGTGCGAAGCACTCTTATAAATACTTTTGAGGTAATCAATGCGTACGCTCTTGCTTAGCGATCGATTGGATAAATTTGATATGGCATATTGACGCGGTGACTGTCAGCAGACCCTTATAGATAGATGGCTGCTTGTAAATGTGAATTAAAAGTCAGGGTAGAGTAGGTACATAAATCGGACCTGATTGTCTTTTTTAGCGAGCAAAAATAAATTGTAGGTCCGCGAACAAGCAATTAAAAACTTTTATACGACTTCAAAGTACCCCGCCCCTCCCCCCTCCTACGTTAGTAACATTGCTTATCACTCGGGGGCAAATGCAAATTTAAAACCAATTTGGGAGGCCCTGTAAATATAACAGACTTCGTCTCGCAGGCGAATTGACGATTGAAGAACTTTACTAATGAAAAGGTTAATGTGAAACTCAGACACAAAATTTTTAAAAAAATAGTATGGTTACACCACGCGCGCTTAAAGTAGAACTTCCATAACGAAGTTGATTAAATTTATTATATTCCACAAAGAATAATTCTATACTTATTTACACATCATTAGAAATATGCATTATTTATTGGTATTAGTCATAAAGTAAGCTTTTATGTAAGTTAGGTATTCTAATGTATTAAAGTTATAAAGAAAGCTACCTATTTAATTATGCCTAGAAATAGTAACCAATAATACGTTACTCACAAGCGGAAGTTAGGTTGGTTCACCGTTTTAAGAGATTCTAACTCATAAGAAAAATTTGAATGAAATCATTACATTACATAAAACTTCTTCGTGACATTATTTCCATACCATGACGGTGGTAATTGCTTCGAAAGGGACTGACCGATCACATCATAAACGTCACACCAAAGGCTATTAATATTTTTGGAATGAAGTACTACACTCAATCCTCAAGCAATTGGTTAAAATTATACTTTTAGTATTATTAAAAATATTAAAACAATAATAGAAAAATATGAATGTGAGCTACTACTTATTTATTTATTAGGATTTTTTTCTCTAAAACTCTCATATTTATTATTAAACTTACTATTAGGGTTAGAAAAAATGATCAAAAAAAGAACCCATATGGCCAGATTTCGTTGTTGGTCTCTCCGCCTTGATAGGCGCCTCAGCCCGCTGTGATCAGCCCTGATTCTAACAATTAATCATACAAAGATGTGATTTGGTATACTTATATAATATACTCTACTTTATATATCGAGTAGTGCTGATACTTATACCAAAAGTCATTTTGTCGACTAATTATAATTTTATTTGTATTTGTAAAATGTATTTATGTTTTATGTTATCATATATATTATGGTTTTAAAATTTACCGATTGCAATTCAAGATGGTAATCTATACCTAGTTTATACTTGCCTAACTATAGTTAGGCAAGTATAAACTAGGTACTAGAAATTGAAGTTCTGGGTAGAGTTGAGAAATTTCCATTATTAGATGGCGTACGCTGACTAAACCATAAGAGATAGGTACAAAACATCAATCATTTAAATTAGATTTAAATATAAATTAATATGATTGATCGAGGGTTTGTTAATACTTCTGGTACGGATCCGTGATTAGGCAAACCCGACTCCCTTTTGAAAAGTTTTTTTAAATTTCGATCCTATTACTTTCGGAAAAAAGTGGAGAGCATACATTTTGATAAAACAACATATAAAGTATTAATTATAAATTTAAAATTTAATTTAATTTTGAATTGCATTTTTTTTAAAGAAATGGTTAAGACTAGATAAATAAAATACACACCCAAGAGAAGGCAAACAAATATTTTTTATAAAACGACTAGAGGAATATCTGAGAGACTTAATCATTCTGTGTAAAATTTACATTTTGTATGACAATTCGTGTTTTCTTTGGCAGAGAGACAACACAGTCTCACGGTTAAAGTTTTCTGTTTTTTTGATCATTTTGGCACAGAGCCTTTTGTCACTGCAACATTTTTATACCATTTCTAGTCATTTTGATTAAAATGGTTAAGACATTTTTTATTATTAAGAAGATTACAACCTGTTAACAACAACATAAACATAATGCCAGAAGTAAAATATAACTTATTTTCTTCAGGTCAATTAACAAAAACTTTAGATACCTTATTAGCGTCAGACAAGTTAAAGAATATTATCCCACAATTATTCAAGAGTAATTTTGCATTACTTTTAACGTATATATTATTTATAACATAGTATCAAATAACATATTATTTATCTAATTTGAATAAGTATATATTATACGCAATGACACATTACCGAGAGCGCGCTTCGCGACACCTAACGGCGCCGCGGTGCCCACGGCCACAGCGAGGTGGTGCCCAAGAGCGGTGAGCAAGCGCGCTAGGCGGCCACTTTGATTGGCGAAACGCTAGGGCGGGCGGGCTCTAATAAGCGCCCAACAGTTTGTTGCAGACTTTCGCTTCGTGCAGACATTCACTTGGGCAACTACTCCATCGTCATTAAAACTTTTACGATTTCATTTTAAATACTGCTCTGGTTGCACATTATTGTATTGTCGACGGGAATTGGTCGCATTTTTAAGATTAGATTAGTTTAATTTATAAGTATGTGTTAGATTATAAGTCATAAAAAATTTCCAATAAGTGAAATTTCACATTTAAAAATAGAGATTTCGTTTCTTTTTCCGAATTATAATTAAAATTATTTTCAAATAATAACCATTTAAAATTTTGTTTTGAAGTACGTAAAACATCCCAGCGGTAAAATTATTACGGAGAAACAAACAGAATGTCGGTGATAAAATTCTAGTTGAGAAATAATAATGTGACCGTATATAGCATATCTTTCAGATATATTCCATATTTTACAATGTAAAAAAAAGTAAAATATACATCTATATATTGGGTCTGCAACGGAGAAAGTTAAACAACCATGCGCGCGCGTTTTGAACCTCACGTTCGGAATGTGAAATACAGGCCTTGCTGATGTCTATGCTGCAATATTAAATAAGGCAGACAGCAAAAACAGTTCATTCAAGGTAAGTGCGTATTTTATATTATTTTATTAGTGTCGAAAATATAGCACTGCGAAATAGACTATGGTTTTTAAAAAAAAGATAAAAAGATGTGAATGGTTACCGAAAATAAAAGTATCTCAAAATAGGCATAACATTTATTACAACTTCCATTAATTAGCAAGGTGACATTTTCACTAAAATATATATATTTTCCGAGCACCATAAATTACGGTTAATTATTATGTACAGTATTTGTCTTGAATTCCTTTATTTTATATTAATAGATGTAATATAACAATAACTTATTTTAGGTTTTTAAATATATAAAAAATATTTGCATCATTAGGATCACTATAAAAATGTTGAATGCGATAATGGTGTGTTTATCTTTTGTGAAGGCTTGCGTATAAATATTTTAAAACACTCATTAATTCATCTTATTTAACCATAGTTCTTCATTTACACTTTGTTTTTTGTAAAATATAATTATTTTCCTATTACATCTAATTAGATGGTTACATAATATTTGACAATATTTTACACTAAAGACGACAGGCGACTGAGACTGCCGATAACTATTCTTTACTAGATGCTGTCCCGCTTTATCGTGGGTATATATTTTTCAAACTTTTAAAAAAAAATCTTTAGCATAATAATGTCCATTAGTCTCGTATTACGCTTACCGAGGACTTTATTATAAACTTTGTATGAAGTATATTAAATTATATATAAATAATACTATATTAGGTACTATGTTATAGGGCTACAGTAGTTTCCTCTAAATTAATACAAAAAAAAATACTTACTGGCACGGGCTTGCAATGAAAGTCAGTGACGGTAGCACCGGGAGAGAACCACGAGTACCGAAATGTATCTAAATAGGTAATTTAATCACTCGCGACCTCTTTCTTCCAGCATTATCTAAAATACGCAAAATCACATTTTACCTAATCTATAAATAGTATAAAGCAAAGACGCTATCGTGAAGCGTCTTTTTGTCGCTTAGTTATTTTAAAGACCACAATGGATTTTCATGAGGATTTTACCATTATTTAGAGAATTTCTTCAGCTAGGTGAATGTGTATAATATAATTAAAATTAAATTTTAAAATAGTAGACGCAAATCTCGACGTTTTACCTAAAAAAACTTTAAAAATCTCTACAGAAAGTCCGTAATAGCATATGTCTATCTTCTAAGGATGACCCACATTAACTATTTAATTGTTATTTTTCAAAGTTTCATCACAAATAAGGGGATGGTGAAATATATGTTTTTTTTTATGGTAACATGCTAGGAAAATGTTTTTGGGCAATTCGGAAACCTCCCGGAATTTCTAGGTTCTCTGAGTACTGGAGGTACGAGTTGTATCCAAAGACGCCTTTTCAAAAAAAAATTTAGGCGTGCAAATGGCACGAAGAGCCTTAAGATGTTTCGCGAAGCGACTCGCAAAATATAATAATTTTCTCTTTCATTTGTTTCTCAACCTATATTTCGTTGATAACGCCCTAGTTAGTTTGCTGTTATAAAATTGCATAAAATCACATATTTTTTTACGCAACTATTCATAATAATAATTCTCTTACTTCCCCATTTACAAAAAATTATAATGCCTAAACAAATTCATGATGTTAATGAATCTTTGAGGCAGTACGGTTTTTCAAATAGAAGATAAAAATATTAAACGAGAATGTTACTAATATTATTATCAACTATTGCTAACGTTGGTTAGTTTGGTTGTTGTATCATAACACGTATTTTTGATTGATTATGTTGTGCTAATTTTCACTCGAGCACAATGAAAAGTGCACACCACAATACAATAAATTGTGCATATCAATCTCGACTCTTGTTTTGTGCCTAACAGGCACAAAAACCATATCGACTGGCCACAATAGGATAATCATTAAACACAAAGGGATTACGAGTACTAGAGATGGTAGAACAGTTTCAATTTGCAGGCAGGAGCAGGGTATTTGTTGTACGAAAACTACATTAATACGAAATATTTTGTAACTGCGTTTTTATACTTATCGAAGCCACTCGATCGTTAGCCGAGTTCTAACACTACGCTATATCAATTTAGACGTGTGAATTAGTGGCGAACGATGAACGAGTGCACTTAACAAAAAGCGAATATTTTGTATTTTATAATTATTTATCGTCGTTCGTTAAAAAATACTTACAGCTGGCATGAAGAAAGACAAGCGACATTGTTAATTGAGAGCAAAATGCCAGTTTTATCATGCATAACTTATTTTAATACAAATTATAAAAAAGAGCACACACTACAGACGTTAGTGTTATTTATGAAATGAAAATTCTATTCTAATGTTTCGGCATGATAATCACTAATCTTATTGAATACAATACAAACACATATGCATATGTTGAAATACAGATGTGAGAAAGTTGGTATCTTATAACGAATAACTGGTGTAAGTACACTATTCACCACTTAGAGATGTCACGATGAACGGAGTGAATGTTTTCAAGCTCAAGTAGCCTTCCCGACGCCCCACTCTAGCACTCTAGCAAGTGTAGCGTTTCGTTAAGACATTCAGTCGCTCTTCATTAAAGATCACAATAAAAGTTCACTATCAGCTACGATTTTTTTGTTTCGGTGGCTTTCGTATTATTTATTATTACGACCTTTTAAGTAGAGATAATATGATGTCTTTCACACAAAAACTTCACCTGTCATATAAGCTTCGGGAGGAAAAGGTATATATTATAAAAATTGCACTCAAGTGGCGGAAGCTTTTAATATTATGTTAGTGTATGTGTGGGTTTGCCCCCCGAGTACCGCGTCCTTTTCAGAACTATTGTACTTCACATTGTATTAAAATATTACAAACCGTTATAGATAATAATAATAGAAATACGACAAAACTTTTACCTCATGTTATTGGTTATAATTTTTTTTAATTTTTCGAAAACTAACTAGTAAATAGTTCTGGAAATGACAGCCATTCATAGTAAATTAACTTAAACTACAAATTCTTTTTAATGCAATATATCACAATTTAGCGGTAAAGTTGAGAAGTTGGGTGTTCAAATACACATGGCCTTAAGCAAAGTCGCATTGGTACGTTGCTAAGCTTAAAACTGACCACTAACCATATTAAAATGCATCACTCATTTAAATGCTGTTAGTTAGTCAGATGCTAATTTGACTATGCACAAAGCCTGTCGCTGCCAACTCTGTCTAATGAAATTTAGCTTATATTCGAACTGGGCCAAAAGTTATTGCATTTGACTTACGTAATAAAAATATGCTACTATGGTGGGCTGGTAGTTAAAGCGAATAACTAGCGATTAAGAAATGTATTTTTGCGTAAACAAATAAAAAAAAAACAGGAATTGGTTAATGAGTTTAGTTTTCTAGCGTAACGAACATACAGACAGTATAATGTAAGATAAAAGAAAATTCGGTTACTAATACACACTAAAAAAAAACCGTAGCAAAAAATGTGAAAAGTGTATAAAACTAGTGCAGACTCGGATTAAATCCAAAATGCTGGAAGGCTAGACATGGATTTCTATAATAAACTGTTAAATAGACCTCACAGGCCCAAGATCAATGTCAAATGACAACCGATCAATCATAATATTTAGCCTTCATCGCAGATAATTTTGTCGAGTTTACGGAATATTTTTTGTCCGAGACATTATTCTTGGTATTTTATTAATTTAACTTTACATTAAAATTACTTTATTTTTTGTCTACTAAGGAAATTGTACCCCGATTGATACTAAATTTACATAGCCCACTACATTTAAAGACATTTTAAGAGTTTAAATTATATTCATCACTGCAACACGAAACACATGCAGTGGTTTCATGGTGAGGTATACAGTTTACTTGTTTATGGTATAATTATGGTATAGTTTCGAGGAAAGTACTCGTATTACATAATAATGAATTTATAACATTTTTGTTGGGATTTTTTTGGTTTTTACAGTTGTAATATAAATTATTTTTATATATGTATGCTCTTACCATTTACACCACTTAATTATTATGTGAATTGCGGATGTTAATTTACTGTGAAGTTTTCGCCTTTAATTAGGGAATGAAAATGAATCGTAGTATCCTAGAACCAACTGACGAGGTACGGCGTAAACATGTCGTGCCTGTGGCAATCAGGATTTATACGTAATACGTTTATGAGTTAAATTGGCGATGATGGCTTCAAAGTCTCCCGTTTGGCCACGCCCACTTTTATACAAATGGAAGGACAATAAAATTACTCTGACAAGCCTGCCTGCCATGGCAGTCCTGATTTATGGATAAACTTTGGCCGCGTAAAAGCCCACATTGGACGGGTTTATGTCACCTCGGATGGGTTGACAGATCGGTCATTCAGAATGACGGATATGACCTTGCTATGATTTATGTCAATGTGTGGGTATTCATTTATAAGGATATAATATATGTTGTATTTCGAGTATCGCTTGATTTTTCATTAAATTGTTTTCGTAAATTACAAACAGAATTTATTAGAGAAATCCTATTTTAAAATTGATTTTTTATTTATTTTTCATTATATGGGGAATCGTTTGCAAGGTCTATTTTTAGGAATTCTACAAATTTTTCTTCAATTCTTTTAGCGAATTTGTTATAGGAATTTTTGTCCCAATTAGGTATATTTGTCCCAAGACCCCAATTAACCCATTCCCGAAGAGTTAAGGGGAAGTTTATGTCCCCTATTGCAAGTAAGAAATTATATAAAAACAAGAATGGCTCCGACACCTGTATCATTTAATATCAACTGCTTCTATACATTGTTTTAAAGTAGAAAATTATTTAACCAGAACCTGACGTCTTACAGGTAGGTAGGTCCTACAGACGTCATAAAAGGAATTTCCCCCTAAATTACTCGTGCCTGTCTGTGGCTTCAACTTGTGATGGGTTGCATAGATTTAAATAAACAGTTACAGCTAGGTCCTACAGGCAGGCGTCTTTAAAGGTATCTCCCAACCAGATTACGTCCACGCCCATTTGATGTGTGGTTTGGATGAATATCTCGTAAAGGCTACATGGGTTATTTTTTAGGTCTGAGTAAATTAAAATAAAAAAAAAACATATAATGGTAGTATAAAATTCTTTTAATTCATCATAAATTATTTCATCATTCTTTTAATTTACTACTTTAGTTTTTTTTTTATTGTAAATATTAACGCGTGGCTAGTAATGAAACAAAGGAAAAAGTACTAGTTTCCCCGTATTAAATCTTTTTTTGTATGTATATAAATATAAATAAATCAAATTTGTGTATTTCATTTTACCTTTTGTTTTATTTAATTTTAATATCGTTGTTTTCCTAGTTATTATATCTCATTTAAATTAGTTTATTATATTTCAATATTATTTTTTTAATTAGTCAGTTGGGGTTAGTTTTGAATGTACTTCAGTTTATATTGTCACTAGCTGTCCAACCCCAGGCTTCGCCCCGGGTTGGCAACTAGGCCCTGCGGGCGGCTTTGACGGCGCCTTCGACGAGCGACATATCGTGCCGGCGGCATTCGGGATGGGTCGCTTCGCTCCCCATCTCTAGGGCCTTCGGGCCGTTCGCCTTAATTTGATTTTGTGTGACGGTAATTTCAGCGCGTGACAAATCGTGCCTATGGCACTCGGGATGGGTTGCTTCACTCCAATTTTTGGTCCTTAGAGGCTTCCACGTGCCTAAATTTGATTTTTCGTTTCTCATTTGATGCCTATGTTATGTAAAGAAGCTACATGCCATTTTTCGAGTTTCTTCGTCGGAAACATCGGGTCGAGTTTCTTGACCTGACGTTTTATAAGTTCCATACAAACTTCAAACCCTCGTTGCCCCCCTTTAGTGGTTGAATTTCTCAAACTCCACTGTTAGTGCATGCCTATATTATGTAAAGGAGCTATTTGTAAAATTTTAAGTCTCTAGACCTAAGTATATATTTTTTCATAAAAATGTTCACCCCTACATAAACCCCAATATTGCTTGAATATTAAAAAAAAACTTTCTCATTCGATGTATCATTTATACTTATTGTAGTAATTTTATAAAAATATTCAAATATGCATATCGGTATGAACAAATTTCATAAATATAATTATATTGTTCCTTTATTAAAATATATATAAAAAACACATTATTTTCTTACTTTTTTTAATAAAAAAATACTATAGATGGCACTTGATATTTGCCAATAGTAAATAATCTATTGGCAAATTGATATTTAAATAATAATATTGATCTGAAAGTGAATAATTCAAAGAGCAATCTACAAGTATTGAAACCGTCTTGAATACGAAATGATTTGTTTGGATAAAGATTAATTCAAAGGTATGGATAACATGGTTTGATTTTGGTCGGCATTTCTATCAACTTTTAAAATGTTAAAAAAGTAGTTAATAGTTGGCACCACGAAGTTTTTTGTAGATATTGATATGTTCCTTTTTTGTTCTATCATCAATAGTGTCCGCAGCGCGTGCGATGAAAGATATTTTATGGCATTTTTTTACACCTTGGGTTACATTATTGAAGTTTTAGTAGGGATCCCTTTTAGTAATTAATATAACCTATGTTATTCAGGGATAATGGTGAAAGCATTTTAATGGTGAAAGAGTTTTTGAAATCGGTTCAGTAATTTTTGAGATTATACAAATCAACATACAAATCTATCCTCTTTATAATATTAGTGTAGAAGTTGTACTTATTACGTACATGGTGTACCAATTCTATTATGTAACTATAATAAATAAATAAACATATTAATGGACATAATATTTAAATTTGTAATAATTATTATTTGGCACTGAACATTCTTTTAGATGTTTCTATTAGCGCTCATAGATGAGTTTTATATTAATTTTCCTGGCCAGTAATAAATAATACGTCCTAACAGCCGTGCTGTCATAATTTTGAAATTCGATTATGATATTTGAGCGCTGTATAGAGACGTCAAAGTTTCATCTTTTAGTACCAGAAATTTGTTGACATTAATGTTATATTTATATATTATATGGACAGCCTCCGATGTGATTTAAACGGCTATGGTTTTTTTCATTAGCATCAAACTACACACAAAAAACATTTTTTTCGCAATCGTACTTTTCGAGTTGAAAGTTGCAGCAGACGAGACATCGATCGCGTTTAGTGACGCTTGTACGCGCTCGGCCATAGCGCGGTCATTCACCTGCGTCGTAGCTGGCGGCCGCATCACATTAAACGGTTTATTATTATTACGTAAAGTTTACATTTTTTTTTTTGAAACCATGATAAATTTTGACATGACGTCAATACAAATCATATTTGAAATCGCTGGGTCAATCAACTGGATTTTTTGTTGGGAACGGTCTTGGGCCACATAGTTTATCAATATTTATAAAAAAAAAACATTTTTAGTTTGTGAACTAAATACCTCTTTTTAAATATTTTTGGGCAGATTTAAGAGCGAAATGTATTATATTAAAGCTTAGGACATACCTATTGCCCAACATGGAATCTGATTTTCTTTCTATATCCACGGCATTGCAGAATATAGTTATAATACTGCCAGAAGATAAAACTTGAAAAATTTTAATAAAATAAAATATTTATAAAATAAAATTGTTAATAAAATATTTACAATCGAAAGGCCTAAATTTAAACAAAAGTGGCTTTTTAAAAGCACGATACCTTTGAAAGAGAATATTTTGTCTAAAATATACTGCCAAAAATTAGAAAGTAATGATTATTAGCACTCAAAATACTCGTATACCTAAAAGACACCGTAATTTAGTTAACTTGAATGTAATCTGGCAACACCACTTGTATGGGATGAGCATGAATAATAAATTAAGTCTGGTGAGCTGATCAATATGCCATATGCCATTTCGTCTAAATATAGCACATACTTTAAATATAGATTCTTTTTGTTTTTTAAATAATAGCTATGATCATATACAATATGAGCATATAAATTATTTTGGGTCCTACTCAACTAGGACTAATGTGCCTGTGCTAGAGTCTGGGAAGATGTGGTAATGAAGCGTTAACAATGGTTTAGAGTGACGGACAATTTTGATAGAAATCCAATTTGCCAATAGCTGATCCAATGTGGCGAGCACGTTTCTAAATCTTACATTATTATAACCTAACAATAATCTCGAGGTATTGTTTGATCTAAATAAATCATCATCGAGCTACAGGTGGAATGTATAACCAGTTTTCTCTTTTATCAAGTGCTTTTCTTGCGAAAATTAATATTAGAGAAAACGCTACTTTAAAATTGTCTAACATAATGGCGCAATCGATCAAAAGCCCATCGAGCGTTGTATGAAAAATCTAATTTGACTATTACGGTTGGATAAAAATAACACGCGGGAGAAGAAAGAAGGGTGGGGGCAGGGGTTAAATGAATAATATCTACTCAAATTTGAGATATTAGCGTGAAATGATTTATAGCCATATTTAAAGATATTCTTTTGATAAATAGTCAAATTAACCCCGCCGTCAAATTTTCAACCGTGGAAAATAGCCCTCATTCGTTCAACGAAATCACACTGGTTAAAGCGAATATTAACATACTTTGTTTTATCGTATATAGTAAATTAAAAAATATTTCATTTTAAATATATAGATATTGCAAACCAATATGTTTTAGCTAGTAACATAGGCATGTAACTAATTTTAAACATCTCATAAAATCAAAACTAAAAATCCAAGGATTTTTAGTACCCGCGTATATAATCATACCCGTAGAATTTCTGGATCTTATTTATATAATTTTAAAGAAACCTACAGATTTACATAGTGGTATAGTGACATACAACGTTAAAAGGTGACTACATACTCGTACATCTAAACAGAGTTCTAATTTTTACGACGAAGAAAAATATTTGTCCTGATATTTTTTATGAAAAAAAAAAAAAATATATATTTTGATTACATTTTTCACTTACATAATTTTCTGTATACTTATTTTCTTTAATAGCCATTTACCATTCAAATATAATTTCTTTAGAATTGAAGCGATGAATAATTTTATTGTATAACGAAGAGTGCATTATTTGAGGAGCAAATAGTGTATGATTAATATCTTTCATATTTATATTTAATATCATCTATGACAGGTTAATTCTTTCCATTTAACCCTATCCTTCGTGTGTTTAAGAAAGATTTTATGGCATTATCACTTAGAAAAAGTAGTATAGTACTAGTAGTATTAAAAATAATATTTATTTTTATTTTACAACTATAAAGATTCAATCAAATTTAATCGAATGTAATAATATTAACTACTTGTAACTAGCATCGTGGGTTAATGATAATATATTTATTGATTGTGACTTTTCAAATGTTTGAATGAAACTGAACGTATATTTTGGTTAGCAACTACATGTGTTTGACCACCTAGGGGGGTTTAGCGTTTGGTAAGCAAATATTTGTAGACCTGCTCGAGTCTGGGCAAACGGATGCGATTGATTTCACAAACGCAACTCAAGCGAATTTATGAAAACAGTTTAGGAATCACTGACGATCCCTTGTTTGACCTCGCACGAAATGAAATAAACTCGTATATTGAAATAAATAATTCCCATGGAGCTGCCTCTAGGACGCGTCTGTCGTATTTATTGGCCGGAAGGAAGCAGAGAGATGAGATGTTCGATGAGTTGAACATAGGTCGCGGTCACTTACAGTAGCTTCTCACTGCGGCCTTTTGAGCTAACACTATCGACGTTAATTTATCATTTGATAAATCACATAAATAATATTAAACTTGTTCTGCTAGAGCCTGATCTGTCAGAAACAAAAGATGACTAATAAAAAAATATTGTATAATTAGAAACATAAATTTAAATTATTTCAATTCAATTTTCAAATTTATAAATCTATTCAATTTATGCACAATAACACTATTAACGGATTTTAAACATTAACGGTTAAATTACTATGAAATATATATAATTTATCAGATGTAACCTAATGTACGCGTACACAACTATTTAATCCCGACGCCTCGGCGATTATCAAAAATACCTGAGTACGAACATACTGAGTTCATATCGAACTAACTAGAAAAATTATGTGTTTTAAACAATACTAGAGGTCGCCCAGTGGTCGAAATTCAACCGTATTTTTTTAAATTGAGCATTTTATTTGAGCATTATTGAGATTCTTATACCTCTATATTACGGTGAGTTAACCTCTATAATCATTCCATATATCTTTTTTCATTTTGACTTAAGGCCGATAGTAATGCTTTTCCTTTATGACAACATGAAGTGAATGAAGTGAATCCTTTCACCTAAAGTGACTTCAGATTCGAAATGTTTTGCATTGCAAAATCTGCATTGTAAATGCTTTAATCCACAATCAAAAGTATTAAAATTTCTTGGAATGATATTCAGTGCACATTTAAATGTATCCCTTATAACATTTTTCATCATTTTATGTGTTATTATTTTGACTTTCATGCAAATATATATTTCTTCTTCGCTGTCTCTCATTCTGAGCCGTCAATGTTCTATGTCGAGGCATAATGATATGGTAGAAATTACTGAGATTAAAAAATGTAACCTGTAAAATGACTAATTACTGAAACAAAATTAGACGGGATTTAATTTAAATAATAAAGTCTGCTCACGTTTTTTTAACCTAACAATTATGCTTTTTGTCTTGAGATTACTTTATTGACATTGACACATTTTTAAAAAGGAACATCTGAAATCACACAAAATTGACAGCTCGAAACTCATTCATTCAATCTGTTAGTTAGTTAGTATGAACGTTTTATTTTATTAAATTTAATGTATTTATAACACATATAATAGATAATTTTAGCTTTCTGCACTCCTTCTCCATATAAACTTTAACAGTGCCAAATCTCACTCTCCTCCGTGCGCTATATATTCTCAAGAAGCATTCCGACTCTTTCCCATATTATGTTCTCGTCTCGTATAAATTATTATATATGTACTAGCTGACCCGGCCACGCGTTGCTGTGGCTAAAGTTTTTGTTATATTACATTATAGTAAACAATCTAAGAGGAACAATAAGAGAACATCAGTCACGGAGTCCACTATGCTTTTTCACACAGATGGTATTTGTAAAAAAATATGGTGATCTCCTTATTTGACTTTCTACTACTATAACCCTTTAGTACAATGAAATTATTTACGAACAAAGACGAAAATGTTGATGTTGGTATACAAATTCACTGGATTGAGATTGATTTGAAGGGGAAGTACGTTGAACACAATTAATTAAAATGTTCTTACACTTGATACTAAGCAGAAATCAATAGGTAAAAAATAAAAATTTATCAGATTTATTATTTCCATTTAATTTTATAACAAATATAAGTATATTACAGTATAATACAGTAAATAACATGTGACGCTTAAACTCATGAATGAGGTAGGCAAGGCAGACAGTCTTAAACTTTTAAACATTAATATCTTTTTTTTTGAATTATAAATACTTTCAATTTCAATTTAATTTAACACCAATCGGTGCACAATGTTTTTGGTTAACCTGTCTTTAGCTAACACAAATAGATTCGACGGTTTCCCAACACGTGAACACGCAACATATAGTTGCCCATGAGAAAAACATGGATTTTCCAAATCTAAACCACAAATGGACATTGTTTGACCTTGAGATTTATTTATAGACATGGCGAAAGCTAAACGAATTGGAAACTGTAGCGTTTTGAAGGGTATGGTAGAATCTGATGGTATCATCGGAATACGTGGCAGCAGGACCACTTTTCCTTTAAACTTCCCAGCCAAAATGGTTGCTTCAAGAATGTTTCCGGTGATCTTTTTGATGACCAAACGCGTACCGTTACATAATTGAGGTGGATTCAAATTACGGAGGAGAATAATAGGGGAACCAATCTTTAATCGAAGATTATGTGGTGGCATTCCAGGGATATCTAATGAATTTAAAAATTCAATCGGAAAATTTACACTTTCATTTTCATCAACAACAGTATCGATTGATTTAAAAGACATCAGATCGCCTGGTAACAACTGTTGTATCTGGAAGTTAATTTCGTCAACATCAACGTTTTTGGCTGCCAAAATCGCCCGTTGACTAAGCCATTCATGATTCAAATAATTATTCTGTATATCCGGGAAAATACTCTGAATCAATTCAGTTTTATCCTGAACAACAGTGCAAAAATTGTCTGGTAGTTTAATGCATTGCGTATTTGTTTGCAGTTTTATTTTACCGTTCCCAATATCTAGTAGTTGTTCGGAAAATATTAGTGCTGATGGATCATTTTGCAATTGTACTCGCATATTTATGGTCAATCGAAGTGTTTCAACACTTCGCCATAAGAATGATTGTTTCAAACATGCATTAATCTCATCCGCGAAAGTAGAGCGAGGTATAACCGGTAAGGTCTGCCGGAAGTCACCAGACAAAAGTAAGATAGCACCACCGAAAAGTTTATTATTGCTGTTTAAATCTTGCATAGTTCTGTTTAATGCTTCAAGTGAATATTTGTGTGCCATTGTGCACTCATCCCAAATTATTATAGAACTCTTCCGCAACACTGCAGCTATTCCACTATTCTTTTTGATGTTACACATTGCATCTGGTTTATTATGAACGTCCAATGGCAGCTTGAATGTTGAATGTGCTGTTCGCCCACCATCCAGTAAAGTAGCCGCAATGCCTGACGATGCTAATGCTAATGCGATTTTTTGTTGCGACCGTATTTTGGCAAGAATCAACGATATTAAAAATGTCTTACCGGTTCCACCGGGTGCATCCAAGAAAAAAAAACCGCCTTGTTCAGCAGCAACAGCCAGCATAATCCGATCATAAATAATTTTTTGTTCTGCTGTCAGTAATGGTTCACTGTTCATGATAATTGTTGCTAAACTTCCATGGTCATATTGATTTTCTCGTTGTAAATCGGTATTGACTAAGTCGGTGGCTGGACGATTAGGTGATGGCATACCATAATGATTAAGTGGTAAATTTGAAATAAGAACACATAAATCCTCGATCAAGACCAATGCTTCATTGTACATCTCTGGTGTATAATCTATGTTTTGGCATTGATTTGTTTGTCTAATTCGGTGCAAGATGTCTTCTGTCATACAATTTTTATATTTTTCCCACAAAGTTTGTGCTTGCGAGGGATAACATGTCGCCAAAATAATTGCAAACAACTGACGAATGTTATTCGGTGTTGATGTCAACGCAGCATCAGCAAGCGTTAAGTCCCAATGGTTATCGTCTTCTAGCAATTGCAGTTCACGACATGCATCCTGGTATGTATTGAATACTCGACCATTAGCTGTTCGTAAAAATTCAAAAGACGTTGGTCCGGGAACATTCACCAATAACAAACGTAAATAGAAGCACTCACGTTGCTTTGGATGTACCGTGTAAAGTCTCCCCAATGTCTTAGCTTTGAATATGCCTGTAATGGAAGGATGTGGTTTTCCTTGTTTCCGTGGCTCCCATTTTTTACTGGATTTGTTCCATGTGAAATAACGTGGAACATCACCATACACCAATGTCTTCGCGAATTGGCCAAAAACATCAGGTTTTTGACACAATGTAAAAAATTCAGTTAGAGTCGTTTTCGGAGCTTCGAACGCTCTTTGGAGAACATTTTCTTCAGTGAAGTATACACGTTGACCGTTTTCAAGATGTATTGCCAGATGTTGGACAGCAGGATCTCTTTCGTGGATGGGAAAGCTGAGAATATGCCAAATAGCTTCATTGCTGCTAATGTATCTGCCCATTTGGTATCGTGCTATTTCGTCATTTTTATTTATGTTTTTTACTTCAAATATGGCCAAATCACTGCCTTTGTTTACATATTTACAAATATACTTAATTGATTTAACAGAACTGCAAAGCTCAACATTGATATGAGCTTTGTAAGTTTTTGAAAGTAGTGGTGAGTATGGTACCACCCACTGATTATCAAACTCAACTTGATTTGGAAAGTTCGGCAGTCGCATTGTAAATGTGTGGCCACCATTCTCAGTACTTCTGCGGCGATACATTGGATAACCATCAATATCCGTGATCGTGTCATTCGTATGCGGCTTTGGGAAGTTTTTTTTACATTTTCCATTTTCCATGCACGGTGACGTCATGTTGAAAACACCGCATGGCCCATGGATCATGTGTTTGGTGACAATATCAAATAATTCTTGATCAATTAATGGGTCTGGAATTTCGGCTGAAATTATTTGATCGATTTCTTCAGGACGGATTCTATCTTTAAGCCAAACCAAAATGTGGGCATGAGGCAAACCTCGCTTTTGCCACTCTATCGTATACAGCCAACAACGTGTGATACCAAAAATTGTATATTTAACAATAAAATCAATTAAGGATTTCAATTTTTGTTTAAACACACGTGCAGTTAAATCATGACGATGAATGGCTTGTTGTCCTGGCAATAGTAAAGTTTGTATCTCTTCCCAATTCGGATTACATGTGAATGTAATAAATAAATCCGGTCGGCCGTAATGACGTACGTAAGTCATCGCATCTTGTATGCATGCATGTTCCGTGCCGTTCCGTATCGACATCTGTCAGTTTTATGACTGAATCTACCAGCATGTTCACCTAATGGTACTTTGTCGGCTTTTATGACGATTTGATAATTGTCATTTTGCAGTCGTGGCGAAACTCTTTTGATCAATTGAATTAGTTGATTGTGATCTTCTAAAAAATTTTCCAATAATATCACAATTGCTCTTTCCTCTGCTTGTTCAATAAAATTATACAGGCACCGAATCGTCACGCGCTCTTCACAATCGCCCATAAAATAAAAAGGTATCGACATCTGTCAGTTTTATGACTGCCAAATAATAACGGACAAAAAATTAGCGATAAATTAAAATTGCGACTATAATTTGAGATTTAAACTATCCTATCTCTCAAGTGCACATCGAACTGCACATGGTGTTCAAATTTTATTATTAGTCCATTATTTTATTATTAGTCCATTGAGGACAAACATTGTGACACGAGATTTATATATATTAAGATTTAACCGCCACCTTGCTCAGAGAGAACTCTTTTAGATCAAATTTTTTTTATAATTTTAACACTCTTGTTTGTGTTAAGATATTTTTTATAGGGTTCCGTATTTTAACAGGATAAACGGAATAATTATAATATCACTTCGGCGTCCATCTGTTTTTATTTATTTATTTATCAAACGGGTTTCTTCATCTACACATTAAAATACAAGTAAAAAAAATAAACTACTAAAAGAAAAAAACAACATTCATATCCAAAAACAATAACAATAAAACACAAAAAATAACTAGAACTCATCAGGAAAAATACAAAGTAAAAAACCTAAAAATAATTCCTCCAAGCACACAATAACAAATAAATAATTCACGCTGATGTTACAAAGGTGTAGTAGAAAGCAAATTTTTAATCCTATTGGGCGAACAGACAAAGATATGTACAGACAGTCTCCGCGGAAATGGAATTTAATTCGACTACTCTCCCAATCGGACTATACTTGTATATATCGGTACGAACGCTACTCGCCTAAATAACGTGTGCTTCCGCAATCTAGTGAAACGGTCCGGAACAAAGAAACCAATATCTCTGAGTATCATAATATTAGGTCTTCGTGACGCGCATATATTTCGACAGCCAGAGATTAACAAATATTTTTTTCCTTTTTTTAATGGGAATTTCCTTAAAAAAAACATTTTTTTTTGTATCCCAAGGACTAGTTGTAAGATTTCGAAATCGATTTAAAATATATAATGCTTGTATACTTGAGATGCAGTAATTAAAATAATAAAAAATTGTAGACCATTAAAAAGTTACCATAACAATAAGGCGATAATTGTAGATCCTGAAGTTGGAAGATCCCATCTCCGATAAGTTTGTATGCATTTTGGGTTTGCGACCAATTTTCTCTAAATGGGGTTTAATAGGGATATTTTGGAGAAGTGAACTCGTATCGCATCAGATCACATTCCACATATTTAACTGTCTTTTTAAAAACTTATAGACACGGCATGTCATATGAATTAAAGTATTAAAAACATGTTTTTAATATATCGAGAAGTTCGTCTGTCCCTGTTCCCTGCCGCTTTGCATTCCGTCATCGACCGCACTGTGCGATCAAATACGATGACTGACGGAAATTAAGCCTAATAAAATTAACCTAAAGGGTTTTTTCTAGTTAGCGTAAGTGTGTCTTTTAAAAACAGATAGGTGAGTCCAAAGGCTGACTGAACTAGTGAGAATTTGGCCTCGATTGTTTGGGTCAGTTACCCTAAACTGCTAAATTAACACAGCGTCCATATATTCTTATCTGTCTGTAGTGGCGATCTCGCGGAGCGTGAAGTCATAAAATATGATGGAAATTGAAATTTGTCAAGGAAAAGTGTGATCGACGCATATTCGTGATCGAATTTCAACCCCTATTAAATGGTCGCTCTCCGGAGGTCATTGTATAAAAGCCTAACAAAAGTCGGAACAAAGAGAGGTAAGACAATGCGGCCTGGACGTAAGCTATAAATTTTACGACCGAGAAAGCCACCAAATCCTCATTAAGATGAAGGGCTAAAATATTTGAATAACGCCAAGGATAAGTTTCCTTAATTTATTTCTAATCCATAAAAATATATATAATTAAAGACCGCAAATAATAAAAATAAAACCCCCATTGATTATGAGAAGCTCGTTGGGGGAGATTAGGATAATGGTAATGAGAATTCACAATTGGTTTGCTTGAGCGCTGTGGACGACCACAGCACTCAAGCAAAGTAAGTCAACGAGAGCCAAATAGGAAACGTTTGGCGCTTAGGGGAGTCGCGAGAGTATAAATCCTACTTCTTCACCTTCTTCTTTTTTTTTATTCTATAATAAATGATTGTGGTCTCATATTAAAAGTAGGTATATGCATGATAATATGATAATACTTAAATCCAAATCTAATCACCAAACCAAATATGTACCCTACATTTTAAATTGGCATGGTAGTATGTCTCGCCAAAATATGTTAATTAAACATTTTACTCCTTATTAATCGGTCATAGGACGTGTCGAGTTTTTAACGACGATCAAAGACCGTATGCAACTTGTGAAATTTCGATAGTCTCTAGTAATTTTGGACAAAATAATGCAGTAGGTATTTGTTTTTGTTAGTCATATGAAATAAAACCGATTAAAAAAGATATACAGGTTGTCCCGTGAACTTTCTGCGATTTCAAATATGATTAGTAAAGACGACATTTCAAAATTTGTCATGGTTTCCGAGAAAAAAATTGTAAACTTTCATCTGCTCGCGACGCTAGGTCACTTTAATAAAAATAATAAATTTGGGGATGAATTATTTTCGCATTTTTTAAAATATTTTCTTACTAGTAATAACCCTCTTCAGTCTTCGAAAGTGGTCTCGGTAAAAACCCGTAGAAGTAAATAAAAAATTAAAGCCAATCCTGTTGATATTTCAAAAGAAATAATAAATGCCGTTGTGGATAACTTCAAAATTTGTGAGATGGTTACTTTCAGCAAATTTATCTATCTGCTATGGTTAGGGATTTTCCATAGTAGGGCTGTAAAAAAAAACACCCGTAAAAACATCTTTAAGAAATAGACAAAACATTAGTGATTACCCAGGGCTATTGACGAATATTCATTATCATTATCGTCATCATATTTTAATGGTTAAGAGATAGTAGGTGTTTTCGTCTTTTTTTAAATATTACCTGCATATACACGATGATATATATCTAATATATGTTACAAAATGATAACACGTACAAAAGTTATCAAAGATTATAAAAACATATGTTATAGTTAATCAAAAAGAAACTTATTTTTAAGGTGGAATTGTTGTGGAGCAACTTTCAATCTAAAAGGGAAATTGTAGACAGAAATGTTTAAAATTATGTTACACTCTGAATTATCATAAAATATTCTCATGAAGTTTTCTCCTCAAAAAAAACACATTAAAAGGGGCCTCCTTTTTAATGTTGTTTTTTTTAGAGATTTGGTTTACATATTAATTCATACTCAGAGTCCATCCATCAGTGATACCTACAACTAAAAATGTATATTGGTATAAAGATAAAATATTATTTAAGATAGTGAAAAGAAAATATTGTCCGAAATTTAATATTTATATAAGTATTATATTCGTGTTCACCGGCCTGCAGAACCACGGATTAACTAACTCAAAATAGTTGACTTCACTTAAAACTTTGATTAGTTGATCTTCTTTCTTAAAAAAATAATATTAAGCGTCGAAAAAGCAGGTAGCGAACATATAAAATTTATTTATACGTGAACCTTCCAAGTGTAGTTTATTTTCGGTTCGGTTCGAATCTGTCAGCATACAGCATCTCAGTGACAAACAGTATCAAATTGAATTCGCACCCAGCTGACATAGATTTAAAAGCATGTTTGCTCTTTATGAACGGAATAGGTGACGAGCCAGCTAGTGTGAGGAAACACGCTTATATTGCAATGCAGTTTATAGACGAACGCTTACACATCCTAAATTCACGGCCAATTTTTTCTTTATATTATTACTAATCGGTTTCTTAGCACATAGCCAACCATAGACATTGAAATAGAAAGGTGTAACCATGAATATTTCACGTTTTATACCGTTTGAGAGAGTTTTATACCGTTTTATACGGCGGAGAGTAAATGTGTGTGATTTTTTTTTTGCGTCAAGTTAGAATTTCTTTACTTAGAACGATAGATCGAAATAATAGGTGATGTTAAAAGTTTTTTAATAATAACTAGGGCGCCGCTTTGCTTCGCTGCGGCATACATTGGAGCGGAGTTTAGTATATAAATGTATTCTTCCATAGGGATTACCATTTCATTTTTTAAAATTCTTTGCGCAATCAAATGTATATGTTTTATGGTATCTATGTACAGAAGACATTGTCATGGTCATTTAAAAAAATAATTATCAAAATCGGTCTTGTAGTAGAACCTTAGTCCGTGAACAAAGTGACATTTGAGTCTGCACATCCAATAATAATAGTAATTTAATAGTTATAATGTGGCACTGAACATTCTTTGCGTACATACTCGTAGATGATTTTATACAGCCGTGCTGTCATTTTTTAAAATTTCATTATTTAATACTAAAAATTTGTTAACTTTAATTTTTAATGTCTATATTATTCGACCAGCCTCTCTGCTTTGGTCGTTCTTCATAAGCATCAATCTACAGATAAAAAAATAACTTTCGAGTTGAAAGAAGCAACAGACGGGGGGGCGGGAAGAAGTACGGGGATAGTAGTTTCTTATACATTATTGTATATATAGAAGCTAAAAGGCATATTTGTTTTTAACAAAGAAAACATTTAGGTACCTTCATATTTTATATAAAATAAGGTCCTCGTTTTATTACAATTGCCTTTTTTTCACATAAGACATATAATAAAAGTTACCATAGGTTTCTAAAAACCTATGGCTATAGGTTCCTATAGGTTTCTAGGGCTAACCCTAGAGATAGGCGTTGCGAGCGAAAGAATTGGTTTGAGATTTTCACTCCGCCTTCCTTTATCCGAAAAGGTTAATATTGTTTTATGGGCTCGTGCTCAGAATGGAAATAAAACCCGAATTCTGGGATCATATTTCGTGACAACTTAAGCCGTTTATTTTTATATAACACAATTGTATGAACATACTCGTACTTAAAGGAATGAAAGAGCTAATAGTAGGTATTTCATTTCACCATTTCACAACATTTCACCGTTACATACAACATGTGTGCAAGTATATTACATACAGGTTGTAACAAATTGATGTAGCATACTCGGAGATAGTGATAAAATGGTTAAAATAAATATAGAACTATTTGAATACTTCAAAGAAAAACGTTTATGTAGGTATTTCTAACACAATGAACACAATATTTATTTTCATTTACGAGTGTTGTTTGTGTTCACTACTTTTAACTTATATGCCTATATATAAATCGCCTGAAAAGATAAATGACACAATCTCTGACAATATTAAAAAATTAGGAAAAGGTAGGATAGCAAAATATTTATAAAGGTACTAACGAGGTCCTGTACTTGAAAGCGCAGGATGTCGGTTTAAACCCAGCGCTGATTTTTATAAAAATGCATTTTTAACTCTCATCTGTCCTCTTTAGTGTATAATATTGTCAAATATTATGTAACCATCCATTTAGATAAAATAAGAAAAGGATGATATTTTAACAAAAAATATAAAAATAATGGATATGTGATTACGATGAAGGATGATGGTGAAATGAGATGATTTTATGAATGACTTATGTATGAAGTTGATGACAATAATATTAATGGATATGTAAAAATATAAAAAAATATTGACATTCGTCAGATTAGTCAAAATTTGAAATTAACTAATAATTTGCATTAGCAGTTTCGAGATATCGAATAGACGCTATAATTTTTTTCACTGTTGTCACCCATTCAGTGTTAAAAAACACTGCACTACCATGATTTTTAATGTAATAATTTAATATTTTGCAGACAGCATTTTTAAAATGAAATACTATTAAAAAAAAGAGAAAAAATATACACTGCAAAAGTGAATCCTATTAGGGCAAAACATAACATTAAATCTAATAATTTAGTGATGTAGTTGAAGTGTTGTAGCAGCCGCATACATTTGTAAACATCGAGGGAAAATGTTACCACTGTGGATCAAAACAACCGTAGATCAATTGCCGTAATGGTTTGAGCGAAATTAAACTGATACGGTTAGAGCATAGTACGAGTAGTGTGATCTCGCCCGCGGGCGGACGGACATCCTCCGTACCGCTGGCTAGGGCAATTAAATTGAAATGCAGAGGCGGCTGCAGGCATCGCAAACGTCACAGCGCGGAATACGATTAGCACTTTTCGCATCACAATGCTATTGCGATCTACAGTGAATCACTAACTGTTCATGTCATACTAGCCTTTTTATGTGAAAAAAAAAAAAACAAAATATTTAGTGTAAATTAACACATGCGTTCACACGTTTAGAATATACTCTCAATAAACTAAAAATAGTTTACACGAAACATTCCTATTTATATAAACTTCTTTGCCATCTTGATAATAAAATTATTATACACGTAGGGTCATGGCAATGGCAATTTTTATAGAAAATTCTTTATAATTAAAAATACCTAGTTCTATTAACGGCATTTGAGAAATAAATTTTACAATTTCACTATATCCTAACGATTTGCACGTAATGTGCATATATTTTACACTTTCCGTTTTTACTCTTGTAAATATTCATTAAATTATTAAATTATTTTCTCATTCTCATTCATTATACACCATATTCGTTACATATTCATCATTTTTTATTATTATTGTTTCCTTTTTAAACCATTTTTTTACTACTATAATGAAAGTTTGACCGTATATCAAAGGGCGCACAAATAGCTAGGTGGAAATGGGAAATGAAGCAACCCATAGCAAGTTGGTACCTCAGGTGCGTGTAGTCTGGGGGGAAGATACCTTTAATGAGGCCTATAGGGCCTAGCTGTAAGACGTCAGTTTCTAGTTAACTAATTTACTGGTACTAAACAATGTATAGAAGCAGTTGATATTATATGACAGCTACAGGTTGTCATTGCCATTCTTGTTTATATTCCCAAATTACAATTTTTTTAATTTCAAAATTTAGTTTTATTTTTAATCACGTACTGTTATAGAAGAACTAAACCGCGTTAAAAAAATATTTTAAAGGTTTTTTAGGTTTTTACACTTTTTATAGTTTAAGGTTTTTATATAGTGGTTCAAACAGACTGGCATATAATATTTATTATACAATGTTGGTGGTCGCTGTTGTTAATATGTTTACCAAACAGCCGTCAACTGTTAGGCGCCGTAGGTGTTGAATTTCGAAAAAATCGCTTACTACAAAAATCGAGGGTCAGGAGGGTCATACAAAACTCATATTTATAAAATTTTATATGCATTAAGTACGATTGCTTTTTTTATAATGTGACTAAAGTTTATTTGTAGCGAAAATAATCGAGCGTTTTCTAGAATCGTGAAATGGCAAAGTTTTGGTAAATTGTTTTCATGTTCAATTATTTAGCTCAAACAGGTTTAAAATAAGTAGTTGAAATACAGTAGTTGAGTTAAAAATCATTTTCGTAATTGCCGATGTACTTTTTAGCCCAATAAAATTATTAAAATAAAGATATTCCTTCATTAATTACCTTAAACATTTAGATTATTTGTGTCCTATAGTATGAGTATAAAGTTTTTACAAGCATATTTTATTTATAATCTTTCGGCTGTGTACTCGTATGTGGTTTAATTTCTCAATCTTCGCAATCATTGTAATTCTGCCATTGCAAAAGGGGATCTCGGCTTTATTAAGTCAAACTATTTAAAGTTAGTTTTTTAGTTAAAAATTTTAAGTTAGGTTTTAAAGTAGTTATATTTCGAATTTTTGAAATACTACTTAATTGTGGCTTACACAAGTACACACCTTGATTAGGGCCAATTTATTCTCAAATACTAGGGAACTATGATGGGTATGATAACTATGATAATTTGAGATGCATCCTGTGCCCAAATATAATCGAGACATCGTAACACACTGTTTTTGATCATGCCAATGTCGACCTTAAATCCTTAGCCGCAAAGATGTTTCATCGATAGTAGCCGTGGCGCGCGCGCAAGTGATGATTTACGGCCAAGTCGAAATACCTATATCGTGTCAAAAGTTAGTAACTTTTAATTATCTTATATAGGAATAAAGTTTAAATTCGTGGCGTTTCTAAGAAATCCTCTATATTAAAAATAAAAGTGAAAACATTTTTTTATTCATTTTTATATTTCAAAAATTAAAATCAATTTCTAAGATTAGCCACCAAGAAATACAAGATAAATCTTAAATGTACCTACATAACGCCACTCGACCACTCACCACCATGCCCACTCGCCAAGACCTCTCGTCTTAATACTTAGTGGTTGCAAGTGGTGCATCACCAAAAATGTAGATTTCTGAAGATTTTCCAATGTTATTTATCCCTTGCCTTGCCTTATGGCATTAATAAAAACTTGGGTCTGCGTCGGCGCAGACGCTGGAAGTAATACTTCTTTGGCCATTCGCATACACCCACTCACACACACACACAGGATTTATAAATGATATATATATAAGACATTTTTCTCTGTTATTCAATATATTATTATAAGTCACTTTATTATTATACTATACACCTACACATTATCATTATTAAGTTCGTATATTCGTATACTTTGTGAAAAAAAAAACAGACAACTAGCTTCAAATTTTGGAAGGGACTCTACAACGCGACAAACATATTTCGTAAAATAGCAATCGGACTCTACAACTCGGCAAACGTAAAAATTACTTCTAACGCGTGATGCGGTTTCTCGACCAACATCCCATCCCATCCCCATAGAATGGGCGCAAAGAAGTATAGCTTCAAAAATCTCTATAATTTTATTCACGTAAATAATGTTTGTTTAAATTGAGTACCCATTTAAGGCTTTCAGAAGTAAAGCCTTTAGTGGTTGGCGAAGTTGAGAAATCAAAGTGAGTAGCTGGGACGAGATTGTGTAGCCCAAGGCGTTAGCGCGTTGTTCTGTTTGCGTAAAATACCTCTGTCGATGGATATTGCCGCCATTCGGGTAGGTTAGGTAAGTCTGGTTAGGACGCAGAGGGGAGGGGAGGGAAGGGGGGGGGAATGGGTCTGTTAGGGCACAGGAATTCTACGCGTATGCATTCGAGCCTATAAATATGAAATCCGAGGCAAATCCGATAGGAATGCTTGTAGGTAGTGATACTGACAGATTGATATGATGCTAGAAATTAGGAGTACAATATACAGGGCGGGTTATAAATATCACATTTTAAATCAAACGTTATGGTGACATATGTAAACAAATTATAATAAAAGGTAAGATGCTCAAGATATGCTGAAGATCTGTAAGACATATGTGCGTCCTTTGCTTGAGTATGGGTATCAGATATGGAATCCATACTTTGTAAAAGGCATACAGTTGCTGGAAGGAGTTCAAAGGAGATAACAACAATACCCGTACAACTAAAACGCTGGGAATATGAAGAAAGGCTGTCTGTGTTAAAATTGACCTCATTACAGGAGCGACGTGATCGTGCTGATCTCATTGAGACTTATAAAGTGTTAACTGGACATTACAATTGTGCAAGCATTAAGGACATATTTATTGTTAACCAAAACAATGCCATTCGCGGCCATTCAATGAAGTTGTTTAAATCTCTTTGTTCCACTAATCATAGGAAGAACTTTATCTCCAATAGAGTTGTGGATAATTGGAATCGGCTACCACAGGATGTGGTGGAAGCTATAAGTGTAACCAGTGTATAAAGAACTGCCTTGATAAATTTCTTGAACCTAGGGGAATGTGTGGTATAAGTACGAAGTGTGTGTTTATGTTACAAACATAATAGTTCTAGACATCTTATGCTTCAACTATGCGTCTACACTTTTCTAAATTTTCTTCCATTATAAAACAGATTATTAGAGAGTACAAAGAATATAAGGCACGGCTATAGAAAGTAAGATGTCAAATAAATTATATTATTCTGTAAGGTACATATGATTTTCAACACATCTCATATAAATCAAAAACATAAAATATTTTAATATAAAAAAAAGTATGTAAAACAATAAAATAAGAACAGGGCAAGGGTTGTATTTGGTAAAAGTGTAAATCACGTGGAAAGTTTACGAATATCTAGTACATTTCAAATAGTTATCACTGGTGCATATGGTGTTAAGAACTCGAGTGTTGTTTGTGAAATTTTATCAAAAACAATTACAATAATATACAGATGTAGGTACGGTGTCGGGTAATTCGTTATAGGTAGTATAGATTTAGTATCACATTTGGTCACATCATAATAAGCATAAGAACGAGAGTTAGCTCCAAAAACATATATTCCTTTATCACTCAACCATATTTATCGCCTAAAACCAACCCTAACACTGTCCGTTTTCACCAAAGTAACCGCATCGTATCTAGCTGCATTGTGATGCAATTTTGCTGCGGGCCTCTCTCATAACGGAGTCACAGTCAATACGATGTTCCAAGTAGTGCATCGTCCTAAATTCTCGTCTCAAAGCTCGAGGAAAGCCACGTGTGAAGTGCAAGGAGTTCAAGGATTCCCAAGAGCAGACGAGCTTGCAATGGTTGGAGGATAGTCTTGCAAAGGTACGTTCTTGGTCCTTTTTCCTCTGAGTTCCACAATTTGGCGCTGAATACACCAAATAAATTATTCAAAATAATAAAATAAAAACCAGCAGTTCATTCAATTTTAAGCTATTGAAGAACGAGTAAAAGTTAAATGTAGAGAAATGGCATATTCCACAGTCATAGGCAGTTTTTTCTAACCGTGAGAAATATTTTTCCCTTGAAAAACTTTTTAATTTTTATTCTCTTAAAATAAATAAACTAGCTGTACAACCAACCCCAGTTTTACACCAGGATGGAGCGTCCTCGAGCTCTTCTTATAAATTCGGGCATAATTTAATTTCGATCTTATAATTTATTACGTACTCAGCATATTATTTGTAATTAAATGGATCATTGCTTCGCACGCTCACCCAGTCACTCCAGGCAGTTAGCGTCGCTATGTTGACCGCGAACTTAATATAATTTTGGGTTAGGTATTACGAGAATAGCTCATATCTTTTTGAATTGAAACTACTATTTTGGAGGTAAAAGTGTGTATGTGTGTGTGTGTGTGACATGAGGGGTATATTACCAACCATATTTATTGAGGCTACCTTACCTAAATTCAAATTCAATGTCGCTTTCGCGACCTTTATTTCATATCATTTTAAGTATGCAGGTTACATGTTCTGGAAGAGCCTGCCGACTCGTCTACCAGATACTCACTCGTATAGACATATCTAGCAACATTAAACATAATAGTTATTATTATTATTATTTTTAATTATTTATTATTACATACCTTAACCTATTGATAAAAAACATTACATTAACAATAAGAATGAATTCACGAATATAAGTATAACTTTAGATCTTTTTTAACAAAACTATTTTTTTTTAATTTCCTAATTTCTAGAGGTACCTTATTCCATGATCGTGCCAGCACACTTTAATTTGTCTTTCTCCATATACATTTTTGAATTTTGGTATAATAAGTATTTGTGAGGCTAATTGCCTTGTCGAGTACTTATGTGAAAGTACCCAATTTACCCTAGGCAATGACCCCTCATTCATTACGATTCATGCTTACTTCTTTATCATGCGAATGAATGCAGTCTTGTGTTAATATTACATCTTTGTTGCTAAAGAAATCGCACAAAGTCTCCAATACAAATATATCATACAATGTCAGTATATCAAGCGACCTGAAAAATGGTTTGCATGATTCTCGGCGACCAATTGCAGAAATAAGTCTAACAGCTTTTTTCTGTAATATAAAAATGTCATTCACGTTTGTTCCTGTTCCCCATATTAGTAAACCATATCTGGTGTGCGATTCAACAAACGCACAGTACACTGACATTATTATTTTTGCATTAATAATATTCCTAATTTTATAAAACACATAACAAACAAAGGATAATCTTGCTTTCACATGTTCAATATGCTCGTTCCAGTTTAACTTATTATCTGAGTGCACACCTCAAAACTTTACAGACGTACCAAAACTCACAGGATGAATAATAACAAAGACTGAGTCGGACTGAATTTTGCGATTAAAATTTAGCATAACCGTCTTTGTCATAATGAGGGAAAGTTTGTTTGCTTTGAACCATTCATTCAGCTCGTTTAGGGTTGAATCAACTTTTGAAGCAAGTTCTAAGACATTTTGCGCATCCATTATTACTCCACTTGTGTCGTCGGCGCATTAGCCGATTTCTGGTACAGATACGTTGTTGCTTAGGTTATAAGTGTATACATAAAATAAGAATGGTCCATTAATTGATCCTTGGGGTATACCCGTGGAACTTCAAGAGGCTCCGATAAACAATTAGATCTGATGTCAACTACTTGTTACCTTTTGTGACTTGATGTGACTCCATAATGGTCTAATTTGGCGAATAGAATATCAAATTGTACACAATCAAACGCTCTACGCAAATCACATAATAATGCTGTACAGAGTTTATTGCTATTTAACACATTATGAATGCGATTGCAACAATTGAATAAGGCCTGTTGTGATGATCTATTTTTCCTAAAGCTAAACTGATTTTTATGTACACCTTACGTACATGATGTCTGATGAACTCGATAAGTACGACGTAGCAAACAGGTGTCATATGTGCGAGCGAGCGATTTCAATAGAAAGATCACGTCTGTTGCAACTGATGATACATAATTTGGCCGCTCTAATGATGATTAGTTCACCATTTTTCGATTGGCCTACATAATTGATTATAACCATTTATTTTTAAATTATCATAGTAGGAGACATACCAAAAACCAAAAATTGGGCCTTATGGCGCCATTTCATATCAGCCGTGATCGGGAAGGGGACAAATTGTCAAGTAATGCGTTTCCAAAAGCCAAATCAATTCAACGCCTACGAAAATGTTGCAAAACAAAAAATGTTAATCTGTGACCACATTATGTGACGTACGAAAATGAATTTTGGCGAAATGTAACCCCCTAGGAATTGCCTATTTCAAGGAATACAATTGCTACGCTTTGTTAATATTTTATATTATGATGTATGAACAATAATATGTGTGTACACGCATGTGTGAATACAATATACCTATTATAAAATAAAATACAATATGGAAGTTAGAAAGTTGTAAGCTTTATTTTTTGAAAATAATGTTACAAAATACTTTTTATTATAGGTAACATCATATATTATACATAATAAAATACAGTATTTATAACGATAATATACATACAATAAAATATTTATCGTAATGTGTTTATAGTAAAATATATATTTTTAAAAATAATCATAGATTCATAAATTTAGATTTAGTTTCATTTCTTCCTAGTTTTAACGACCACTTCCAAAGACCTGTATTAAATTTTAATTTGGTTTTTTATGAATAATATTTATGGCTCTTGGGTCAAGAAACAGTAACCCAAAGTATAGTTATTCTAAAGGTTGGTGATCTATAAAGTAATAACATTTACTCGTATACTGGTCTCAAACGTATAGCTGGCTTACGTTTAACAGTTGTTTCACAGAATACTACATCCGAGAAATACGTGGCTACCAGTTTTAAAACATCTATTGATATTGTGGTTTGGACAAAGTTTCATTGCAGTGTTTCATAATATTAGTCAAAATATTATCCGGACCATTAGATGAGCTGTTTTTTAGTACTTCAATAATTTTGACTACCTACTTACTTCGTCGTGTTTGAATAGATGACAATGTAAAATTTTTAAAAATTATATTAACCGCTAAACGTTCTTTAGTGTACTATTATTTTTTTTGCCATTTTTTTCCGACAATATTAATAAAAAACAGTTAGGATATTATTTTCTTTAATTCTCTGTTAATATTAATTTCTGATATCACGTTACGTCGATTACTATTGATAGCTACATCTTTTCATAGAGTTTTTGATTTAATTTAGCTTTATAATAGTAAATTTTAGTTACACGTATGATTTTATGACATATGTTTTCGTATTTATTGTAATACTGCATTAGTTCTAAATCCTATTTATTTTCGGATTACGTATGGCTTTGAAACTGATAAATGATAATAATAGGACATAGCGCTCATCATTAGGATGCGATCATATTCGAATTTCAAAGATATGATAGCACTAGTTATTGGAACGTTTTATTTATTACTGGCGAGTTAGAATTAATATTATATATGAGCGCAAATAGAAATATGTAAAAAATGTGCAGTGGCACATTATAATTATTGTAAATTGAAATATTATTTCCGTGTTCATTTATTTATTTGTAGTGGTTACACAACAGAAATTACACACAATAAAGGAAATGACGTAAAAAAGATTAATTTTAAAATATATTAAAGGAATTTAAATAATATCAAATATATAGAAAGAACAATTTTAAAATTAGAAAAAAAGATACAACAAAAAGAACTGGAAATACACCATTCTAACTTTGATTATTTATATATATACACATATTGAAAAAAAAACACTGATTTAATACGCAACTAAACTAGTATTTTTTTCTGTGGTTTGTGCATTCGTATAGAATTTGTATTGGTTTTGGTATAGTATTGGTATAATAGACAGCGTTGCAAAACTTTTGCTGAGTTATTGAAAAAAGGTCAATTTAAGAGAAGTTAGTATTAAATAAATCACTAAATTCAGTAAACAGAAAGAGGGGTTGATTCATTACTAGCCGCGCCTTAAAATTAAAAAAAAAAACTGAAATGGTGTTAAAATTTCTGGTGTATTGAAAGAATGTGATCATACCATTTTAACTGATTATTTGTTTGTTTGATATTCTTTTGTTTTGGTTGAAGGTTAAGGCCATAGATAATAGCAAGTAGTTACTATTTATATCGATAGCTAATTTGCCAAATGACAGATGGGGGGAAAAGATTAAGTCATATTATTAAGCATTATTATTAAGTAGTATTATTGTCATTTAAGCATTTAGTATTACTATGTCATTTATTAGGTTAATTATTATTAAGTATTATTATTAAGTAGTATTATTAAGTCATATTAAAAATATAAATTAGGGTATGGGATAAACAACTTTTTTATTGCGATAACTAACCATTACTCTTACTAAATACTGGTATCTTATCGGCGCGAATAGCCTAACGGTAATAAGTGGGGAAGTAACAACAATAGTTACTCCTAAAAATAAGCTTTTTTAGGTACTGCCAAAAAACACCATTTTTAAATTAGTACATTAACAGATATTTTACCATATGCAAAAAAAAACGGACTAATAGTTTTATTTCTGGTAAAAAATGCGATAAAAGTATCTGTTACTAATAAATATCAACAATGATAAATTAATAACAACTCCTTCGGTTTGAAACAAAAACTTTACCTTTATATAAATATATACATATATAAAAATATAACTAAATTAAAAACAACTACATAAATACACCTTACCCACATACTGTGATAAGTATGAGTAAAAACTAAGAACAAATTTAAAATATATTATCACGCATAATAAAAAACAGTGTGTGTTAGTAGTATTGAGCGAACTATTGGATATACGAAATAGGGCAACCGATAAAGATACTTCGCTCTACGCCATGCGGTTATGGTTGAATGGGTCCGCGAGTACTGCGACCTGCGATAAAGCCAACCCCCACTGCAATAAAAACTCTTGAAAGGGCTTCACAGGAAAGCGGGCGAAATGGAGAGGCATTTGCGTCGCGTCCCTCCGTCCCCGGAAGCCAGATGGCTCAATTGTTAGCGTCTGGACATCTGATTGGAGCAATACAGCTCGACAAATAAAAATGACAAGGTGAGCGCCGTATTGGGTTATATCACCAGAGACGATGGACCACATAGCGTATGCACAACGATCTTTTAAAACTTATAGGTACGGCAAGTGTAGGTGAAAAACGCATCACGCCCAAGTACGCCACTTTGTACAAGTACATCATACATCTCGCTTGCTCGCTAATGTCGTCGCGGCGGGGGGAATCTACCGGTGTCGGATTTTCACACGGACGATTTGTTTGACATGTTTTAAGAGATCGTTGCTTATGTCCACTTCATTGTGTTTTTGACATCGATTGACACACAATCTAGAGTTATTGGAAGAGTAGTCGAACCATCAGGGCCGGATTTAGACTTGATAAGGCCCTAAGCTATTTGAGATATGGGGCCATTTATAAGTCCAGATATTATATCGGTGCTAAATATGATTTTCGGATACCTAGAGGGTTACACTGAAATACCATTAAGAAGTATATAGATAGTGAAATAATAAGTCATTATTATTAATTTCTATATGTTGTATCTGCGGACATTCAAACACATGCAACATTACATGAATATGTTGTAAAATACATGGTCCATGCGGTATACTTAATCCAAATTCTGTATGTATGAGAGATGGAACAAATTTACAAATGGTTTTTTTTTCGGTAAATGAACTAAAATGATGTGTACTTATATTTTATATTCGTGTTAAAAGATCTGTTGACACAGAGCATTTTAATAACATTTTTCTAATAATAAAACCCTAGTAATAACATAAATTAACCATATTACTAACAATACAATTTGTATGTCCCTATTTGTTCAATCTTAAATAATTGCAGAACCATTCTATCGCGACCCCCTTTTTCCGTAGCCCTTTCCATAGGTTTGACATGTACTAGCCCCCTGCAGTATTACCATAGGAGTTTCTTTCAGCTTGTATATATAGTAAAATTGTATAATGTATTTCTTAAATACCGTATTTAAATATTTTTTTACGTTATAATAGGCGATCGCGTAAGTTTACACTGTATAAACGTTTGACAGTATATTGACATATAGAAAATTCGAATTTATTTATTTATTTATTATATAATATCCATCCATACAAATTAATATCATTACATGTATATTACTATATCGCATATTATTAATATTCCATAGAAGAAAAGTACAGTTTGTGTGGATTAGTATCACCTCACTAGGCAAATGCCTGTTTCGAGGTGTTACCTATTTGAAATATTTAAGTAGAGAGATAAAAGGAGCGCGAGGTCACCTTAATTCTTTTTAATATTTTTACAGATTGAAAATTTTCAAACTAATTATCGAAACGCACAGATAGTTGCGTCGCTTGAATACAGCTGGTTTAAATACAGGCCTGTGTTTTATGAAAGCTTTTCGTTTTTTTTGCATTTTAAATAAAAAAAATATCTTAGAAGCGTTGATGAGGAATGATTACAAAGGTAAAAAAAAAAATTAAATACACTGAACCTTCATCTAGTTCCTTTCCTGGCGATTTTTTGTAAATTTAGTACTGAAAAAAAAAATCTGGTGGTGTGTCTATATATATATTTTTATTATTTTTTAGCCAATTTCGGTTATAGATTATTGAAAAAAAAACTTTACGAAGAGATAAAGGTAACACAGTTCCATTCCTGATCACTTTTTTTAAAATGGGTTTCAATAGTTTAAAATCCGTTTATCCGGCATTGCGACCAGCGACAGACCGAGAAGAAGCGTGCAATAGTAATGTTTACGGCGCTCTCTTCGCACCTGTGTCGACATCAGCCGTGACGTTAACAATAGAGTAGGACGCCGCGATAAATGTCTTGCCCCAATTTCTAATGGCCACCCAAAATATTGTTTGTGCAGTGTGCTCACCGTCGGAAAGACATTAACTTAATTTATAAAGTGGAATTTTCATTTAAACGTGCTTAAAGTGCATTTAAGCGTGGAGAAACGAGGGAAGTCTACAACTGCTACGACCAAACTGGATCAACTGCTACTACTCTAAGAACCAAGAGGAATATAAGGATAACACTTAATTTGCGGCATTGTTGCTCTACTCGAACATAGGATTCGTGAAAAGAGACTTGTCTTTATCCTTCAACGTTGATTTGTGTTGATGATACCAAAACCAATAATATGTAATATTACTTAACATAACTTACCAACCTAATATTTTAATCACAGTAGTTTAAAAACAGGTTGACAGTTAAAAAAACGCCTGCGATATTTTCGTTTTTTTTTTAAATCCTGAAATTAAATAAAGCTGCTACCACAAAATTATTGTTGAGTAGTTTGGTAGAGATTTTTGCAGATATTTTTTTAATTTGTGTTTTGTACAGTGTTCAAATGCAATGGTGTTTGTGTAAACGCAGTTCTTCGAAAAAGATATCAATGGTGGGGAACAATACGAAAGAAAGTGGAAAGGGCGTTTCGAATGCCAGCGGAATCTCAGCACTTCTATGACAAACTTTAGGGCCGCCTTAGGCAAACGTCAAATGCAATGATGGTATAGTAGATATCTGCTCCAGAATGGTGGATAGCGGACCCGACTAAAGACGATACAACGACGATGTCGGCTATGTAGAATGAAACGAGACATTTGTGGGTCTAATATATTTAACTCATTCTAAAAATCCACCCCACTAAGATGTTTACAAAACACAATAATATTCTAGTAGAAATAATTTTTCTTTCTGCCTAATTCTACCATATATTTAATGAAATAAAATGATGTATTCTTCTTCATGTCGCATTTATTTATTTATTTTCGTGTTCATGTTTTAAAAATATAGTACGTATAATGCAAAATATCTTGTCTGACTAGGCTATCGTCTTAAAACCTATCCCTAAGACCCTCCCAGCTAAGAAAGAGGATTAAAAATTTAGTTAAAAAATAACTTCGTTGTACCACCACCAATCAGCTAGACCATCGTAGGAATACATACCTTCAAAGTATATGTAATTTAAAATAAATAAATAAATAAATCATGAATGAGAAGATAAATACGAGATACAAAAAAGGCACAATCTTTCTGGGGGTAGGTATGCCTTTGACGATTGAAATGGAGGGAGAAAAGAGGAGATTACAGACTAACTGCCAATTATGCGGGAAACTGAAAAGAGGCATTCCCAAGTTGTTACTGAGATTTGAAAAATAGAAACGTTCGCTTAAATTTAAAGCGCACTCTAAAGTGGCCCGCAGAGACACTAAAATGGATCGATACTTATTAATCACTCTCCAATATAAATAAGCCCAGAGGAAAAGGCCTCACTTAGTGCAATTGGGACTATTGCTTTTAAAAATAACTTCACAGCTAGAATCCTTGATGATAGACCATTAAATAAGATTATTTTACAAAAGTTAAGTGCCAGAAATATAATAATCTTTGAAACATTAATAAATGTCATAAAGGAAAAATAACAAATATTATAAATACATAGCGGCACCCATTGTGAAAAGCAGGTTGCGGTGAAAAATTCTAAGCGACTAAGAATTATCTACTTTACGAGTATAAATACGGTACTATTTTTATTTTTTTGTATTGGTCCACACAATAATATACCTGTTTTTATTTTGCAATTTTTGGAATGGATATAGGTTAACTATGAATTATGTCGGTAGTTTATGAACATGAAGCAAGTTAGTCGATAACTACTAAACTATACTGTCACATTTTAAAAAAATACAATAACAATAAGCTGACCGTTTTCAATCAAAGCAGGGGGGTATGAAATCGCTCAAATAAAAGATGGTTTACAAAAAAGATCTCGGTCAATGATTATATATTATGTTTGTTACCTATATTTTTACATATAGGACAATTTATATGAAGATTAAAATGAAACACTTAGGTTTTAACTCCACTATGTTAGGTACCATAATGAGACTCTAATGTCAAAAGCTGTCAAAAGTCGTTGAAGCAGCGTAGCTAGACTGGTTAACATTCGACACTCGAAAATTTACTCAACTGAACGCGCCATCCCTTTTTTCTTACGACCGTCGGCAGCGAATGAAAGAGACACCAGAGTCAAGTCGATTGTCGACTGGCAGCCCAGACTAGGCCCACTGAAATCCGCCGTGCAAAAGACCCGGCAAAGCGGTTCAAATCAGCTACGAATAATATACATACGGCCAAAATTTCATGTCCTACTTGAGTCTAACCTAAATTTTAAGTCAGTCTTAACCGATGAACATCGTATTTAATTCACTTTTAGCGTTAAGTCGAACTTAAAGTACGCCTTAGCTAAGAATAAAAACATACACGACTTAAGCCTTAAGTCAGTGTTAAAATACGCTGCTAGGAGCGATTTCAGTATATTAACGGCGCTACATTCGCCGTGTGCTCGAGTTGGTTGTCATCTGTGGTTCTCGTCTCGTGTTTGTTTTTATTTTTCTAACTAATTAAAATTGAGTGAATTTGCATATTTTGAACAGTGGGCGTCTATACGAGACCATCCCCCATCCTACTCACTGGTTTAGCACTGTTATGTTCGGGTGGCAGCCGGAAGGATCAGTGCCAAATCGCCACCAAAGAAGGCAGGCATTCACTTAGTAAACCCTATCTATTTTTCTACCATCTGTACTAACAGTTAAAAGGTATATTATATTCTATAATATTCGTAATTTTTTTTCTAATTAAGTATATCATATTTTTACAGTTACTATTGTTCTCAGAATCTTATTTCGCAGCGTGTATTGAAACGCCCATATTCACAAACCCATAAAGACATTCTTCGTAGGTATTATCCAGGAATAGGATTTAGTTTCTCTTAAGCTTGCTACACAAAAAAAAGCTGGAGTGAAAAAATCCTTTTCAGGTCGAGAATGTTCGGAAGATTATCCCAGAAAAATATTATTGCAGAGGCTTATTATAAAGTATTGCTCGGCTGGCATTTTCATCCAGATAAAATTTATTACGTTGGCATTTTCACGTTTCTTAAATAAGTTTTCCTATTCGAGAATGTTATTACACGCCCTCATTCAGCGCTCGCAACGAGATAGTTATTTGTATTTTCTAACTTGAATGGAAGCCCCATTAAAATTTTTTTTCTTCTCATGCCTTTTTGTAATACAAGTAGCTTTAGGAATCATGCATGGAATATGAACGCTCTTTTATGCTACGACGCGCAACTTTTATTGCTAACAAGCTGACCCGAGGACTTCGTATCGCCTCAAATTCAATAAATGTCGTGTTAATTAAATTCACTTTTTTAAAAAGAATACTCAAAATGAGTTAAGTTCAATAAATGTACAAAAAAAGAAATGATATGTATTTTAGTTCTAGATGCGCGCACAATCACAAATGTGATAATCTCACAAAGTGAACATCTTCGAATGCCACTTACCGTTTGAAAATAGAATGCCACAGATTACAAAGCCGTTCGATACAAAATGTATGAGAAAATGTTTTTTTTCGTGTTTTTCTGATGATTTAATAGTTATTCTGCTATTCAGTGCGGAGACAAATCCAACAAATCAAAGATCATAAAAATCGGTTCATTCTTGAGATATAAATGGTGTAACTAACCCGACATACAGATTAGCGAGCTGTACCTGCCGGCACCATAAAACGTTGTCGATAAATCATCATCGTCATATAATCAAATGATACAGAAGCTATAATATAAGGGACATGGGTTATAAACTAAAACAGACTAAATCAAAAACAGTTCGCTCGTGAAAAACGAGGAGGCCTCGATTTCTAACAATTTGTATTGTTTTCATCATTTTTATTACAAACGCAATCATTTTTAAAAAAACAACTAAAAAATAAAAGATCGGGAAACGATACATCAAAAATGCCTACACATTCGTAAATGACTGTATATTGCCTTTAGGCGCAGCTAAGGAGCAACATTAGAAAATCTTCAAAAAATCCACATTTTTGGTGTTGCACCACTCCTCAACCACTAAGCATTAAGATAAGTGGTTAATAGCATTACATAGAGTGAAATTGAAGACTTGTACTTGCACTTATCGAAAGCTGATTTGTTAAATTGGTTTTCGTTTTTGAAATGTAAATTAAATAAAAAATGTGTTCACTGTTATATTTCGCCTAGTGTTCGATAATGCAACATGCGATTTACCCGAAAAATAGTGCCTATTGTAGACAAAATAATAGTGTAGTTCTTAGCAAAGGCACGCCTATTTTTATTTTAGAGATAATTAAAAATTACTAATTTAGACAATATATTTCGACTGTATATCACTATGATAATATATATCACTATGATAAATTTAGGAGATAGGTGATTTGATTGTTATTATTAACTAATTACAATATTTAGGAGCTAGCTCCTGTGATACTGTTGACTTTAGTAGGTGAGCAAAAATTAGTGCTACAACACGCAGCCTCGCTTAAAAACAGCCTTGGAACAAAGAAAAGGGTTAAATACTGACCTATGAAGAGCATTCCATTGGCGAATTGTTGAATTACTAATTGAAAAGAAAAAGAAATTAACCCAATATTCCTTTATCTCAATATAGGTTTTATCTTGATTATCTTGATTGGTAATTACGACCAATATGAGAATGCTTACAGTTGGGAACTTAAAGCGAACTAGGCAGATTTATGCATTACAGTCTTATATTAACTTGTTAATCTGAATGCAAAACGTCTTCTAAAATTATAGTATCAAAAATTTAAATTTCATAATTTGTAAATTAAAATCTAGCAAGTTGCATCCTTCTTAATGATAATATTCTTAAATTATTGGAGAGGCTGGCTCTCCGACTATTTTCTAGATGGCAGTCGTAAAACGAGTATAACCTAAAAGTGTATTCTTGCTCCCCGATTGCATGTAAGTGATGGTGATGCGAACCCATTACATTTGCCCAATACAACATTGCACCCCATACAAAAAAACCTCCGACTCGTGCCTATAGAAGTTTTCACTTCAAAATAACTATGAAATAATTAAATAAACTTTTATTGTTAGTAAACAATACGCGATCCGACCGTTTCGGTCGCACATTAAATTGAATGCATTTCTTTTCGGTCAACGAGTTCTTTCGTTTCAAAAATGTCATTTCCGTGAATTGACAAAGGAGAAACGAAGAGTGCTCAATGGCCTGGAACGCTAAATTGCTGTACTGCCTGCAATGGCTGTACTGAATGAATAGCAATACAAAACATGGCTGCTAGCTAACTGATACAGTTATGTGTAGCACGGGAGCGCTTGTTTATTTATTTGATAAAATCATTAGGTGAGCATAAAGTGAATTGTGCTTGTGAGTCAACGAATATCTAGTGCTAAATAATGAGACATTGACAGTTCGATAAAACGCTCAAATTCAAATTTCAAACATTTGACAGCACGGCTCTTGAAACGTATTATTTATTACTGGCAAGTTAAAATTAATACAAACCTATCTATGTGCGCAAATAGAAACATGTAAAAGAATGTTCAGTGCCACATTATCATTAATATTATTCAATCGAAATATTATGTCGGTTTTGTTCATTACGCGTCAAAATTTACAAAACAAAAAAAAAATGGTGTTAAAATTTATGATGAATTGAAAGAACGTCATGTAATGTCAGGTACCACAGGTGCGAGTAGTCTGGGTGGGAGATGCCTTTAAGACGCCTGTAGGGCCTAGCTGTAAGACGTCAAGCTCTGGTTAGTAGTTGATATTATATGATAGCTTCAGGGTGTCATCGCCTTTCTTGTTTGTTATTGTTTTTCTGTGATATACCATTATAAAATTATTTCAGGGCGGGAGTGTAAAAAATGAGTTTTTTTAAATTAGAGCAGAAAAGTTGCTGCCTTGCTGTTTAATTTTAGCCTTAAGAAGAATTGCCTTTAAATGCTGTTCTATATTCCGGAGGGTTTAGGTAAAGAGGAGCTGCTGACAGGATCGGAAAACTACTTAAGAATTGAACTGTCGGAGGGTGATTTATGTGTTAGTCTAGCTAGGGCGATATCAACGCCTCGTCAGTGACACCATTTCTGGACAAGGCTGATTTTGTTTTGTTCAACTGTTACTAGTGACGAATGGAGCTACCAGTAATTGCATTTTTACGTAAAAGAAAAAAAGCGTCATTTAGTTAAGTGCACTGTATTCAGGTATTGAGGGGAAATCCTCTGTAAGGTCAAAATGATTTCGTCTATCTAGGAATACCACGCCTCAAATGTAAATTAGAACCTTGTCCTAGTAACGATTTTTTAAAATATAGACCTCGCAACCGTTTTTAAAGGTACAGTAAGAGTAAAGTTTAAATACGATGATGGATAGAATTATGCTTATGCGTTTTATACTATGCGAAAATCATCAACCCGGTCACTTTAAATCGATATTTCAAAGATTTCGTTTATTGAACAGTTTTGGCGCTATTATTTTCAATATATATTCATAAGTGACGTGCCAGCGATACGCTTTCGAAAATTTGAATATTTGAAGACAATGCGATAGCTATCCAAAGGAAAACAATTCAAAAAGCTAAATGTACCTTAACAGCTGACCTTACGACCTGACCTTACGTCTTCAAAAGCGGCACCAGCCTACACTGGCTACTTTAGTTTGGTTGCAGAAGTTAGATTAAAACTTTATGTAGCCCGATAACGACGATTATATTCATTCATATTCCGATTTTATATTCATTGACTTCTTTTTTGATTATTTTGTTTATTTTTTTTCATATTACAATTAATTAGGTTATACCTTTCCATTATGTTAATTTTTAATTAAAAAAATAACCATACGAAAGAAGAAGACTATTCATTCGATTATACATAGTTTAATCTGAGGTGTGTACTTTATGAATGTTTGTTTTTAGTTAAATGAAGGTTTTTAGTATGATATATTTGATTTTATAAAAAAAATAAATACGTTTGTTTTAAACAAAACGTTTGGTTTTGTAGTTTCTTAAAAGATAATAAACGGAAACGATTGTATACACTGAGACTTCGTAGGTTATTTTAACCAAACGTTTTTAAAATACATTCACGCTCCCATCTTATAGTTTTAGGTATCAAATGCCATTGGTGGTCGATCTCCGTGGTGTTTACCACACGCCTTGTAGTGGGGAAAGGGGCAGTGCCAAAATAATGATTAAAGCTCCGATACATACGCGCTTATTATACAATTAAAACCGGTAAGTTGATGAAAAGTCAACGTCATTCATAAAAAACAAATTAATCAATGACAATCAGAAATTCGACTCTCTAAACGTATTTTTAAAAGCTTTTATTTAGCTTGCAATGTTTGTATGTCGGTTTAGGTCAAACCTTTCAAGCTGAATTAGAACCACTTCCTCTTACCTTACGGAGCTAAAATTGACATGTTGGTTTAGTTCCGATGACTATGCATTTTTATGGTAAGCATGACCTGATTCTACACCCAGGAATGGCTCCAGATGATGGAACTCCTCAACGGTCAACAGCACAGATACGAAAATGTGTATACGCATTCACGCACTTAAATAAAAGCTTATTTTTAAAAATGTTTTTTGTACTATTAATTTATAATATTTAATATTTGAAATTTATGAACATTAATATCATCGTTTTATTGGGGTTTCTCTGCAACAATACAAAAGGGATGTAGAGCGGCGAGTAAGACGATGTAGTTAATAAATGTAACTAAACACGATGTGGCCGTCGTTCGACATGATTGAAATAAAGTGGCGTGTAACCTTCTGGGTAGAAATGTTGTATAATTATATTTATTTTCTTAGTTAATTTGGCAAATACAGTCGAGTTTACTCTTGCGATGAGCTTTATGGTTTATGAACGGTAAGAAACATTAATTTCTTTGTGCCTCTACCTCAACGTTTTAAAAAAAATATATCGTTCGCATGACCTAGATAATGAGGAATATCCGTCTGAAGCCTGCTTTAGACAGAAAGGTTTTCATTAATGAACCGAAATTACCGAACGAGATAAACTGTCAGAGAATAAAAGAAGTCGTTGATGCGAATCAGAAAGCTTTCTCCTAACTAACTGCCTCACGTTAAGATTGATACATACGCGACAGGGATGGATACATGATCGAATACTTTTAGGGTTTCATACCCGTTATCAACGCAATCCCTACTCTCTCTCGTATGCCAGTCGAACACCCGTTTTTTACTTGGCAAAATATCTTTTCTTAATTTTATTTATGTCCCATTTTGGTTTTTTTTTTCAGTATTTAAAAAGGGTGTAAAATTTACAAACTCTTTGTTCGGGGGTCCTCAAGAATATTAAAAATATTGTATACACCGTTTAAATAGTGAAAAAATAATGCAGAGAGCATTTAAATAGCTGAACGTACTTCAACAGTACAAAATACACAATCTATTACATGCCAAATACTCAGGTTTATATTATGGAGCCCCCGTTAAATGGATGCAATGCAAAATGGCGGACATAATGCTTCCGCTGTAATTCGATGATGCACATTTGCTAATGGTACAGCCGAGACGAAAGCAAAGCAATAATGCACGGAATGCAATGATGAACATAACAACCACTTGCAATGCTAACTTTGGCGTTTCTGGTGCATTCGAATAAATAAAACTCTCTTTACCTGTGAAATGGACATGGAAAAAAATCGCTTACATATTCTTATTTCGTTCTTTTTAATACATGCGATCTACACGCAATAAAAATACTTAAGACACTCGCCCCTCCGTCACGCACGTGATGCCTATGTCCTATATATAATGTTTGTTGTATAAAACATTTAAATTACTCATTTAAGGTATTAAAAGCAGTTTTCTACCTTTTCAGCGTGTCCCAAGAGGATACCTGATAAAAAAATCCAGTTAATTTCAAACATGATTTGTTTTGACTTCATATCAGAATTCATAATCATTTTCGAGAAAAAAAAAACTTAACGTGATAATATTAAATCGTTCTCATGATGAGTTCGTCCGCTCGCGCGCTGGTGATTCACGGGCCTAAGTCGAACACGAGCGAGCAAACACAAGTGCAAAGGGAATTTACACCAGCGCTTTATAAAGTTAATAATTTTGACATGTATTATTTTCACATTTTTTTTACAATTAAGTAAGAAATAAGCAAGAATTAAGGGAGTATTTAATTAATTAACCCACTTAATTCTTCGCAAATGGTCTTGGGTCATCCTCCATAAGGAGTAAAATACTAATAATACCTGGCATTATCAGAGTTAGTATTACCAAATTTAGATACTACATACGTTAATATATATTATAACGTAAAGAATTAGAATTAGATGATTCCTTGCGTTATAATTGGCGTTTGCCGTTAATTTACATTACTTATATAAAATCTGACAGTATTGACAATTGGAAAATTCGAAGGTTTTTTAATATTTTTACGATTGGAAATTTTCAAACTAATTATCGTATAGCCAGAATGTTCAATGAAAAACTAATAGCGAATGCACGGATAGTTGCATCGCTTGAGGTAATGCACGCTGGTTTAAATACAGGCCTGTATTTTATGAAAGCTTTTCACTCTCACCTATCTATCTGTACGCTTATGCAATAAGGTCAAACTTTCATTAAAGTATTAAGTAAAAGTAGTAAGCGTCTCACCTATCCATCGCATAAATAGATAGGTGAGAAGCTTTAATTTTTCTATTATATAAAATCAGGAGAAAGTTTGACCGTATTGCATTATCGCACAGATAGATAGGTGAGAGTGAAAATCTTTCATAAAATACAGGCCTGTATTTAAACCAGCGTGCATTACCTCAAGTGATGCAACTATCTGTGCGTTCAATATTAATTATTCTTTGAACATTCTGGCTTTAAGGTTCATGCCAGAACGCTAGACGTTTCGGCGCGACATCCTGTCTTCTTCGGTGGCGATTTGGCACTGATCCTTTCGGCTGTCACCCAAACATACACAGTGCTAAACCAGTGGGTAGGATGGGCGATGGTCTCGTATAGACGCCCGCCTGACCTCCGCAACATTTTGTCCAGGACGGCTCCCCCGCCCAGCTGGCCGCGTTGAGCCGTGTTATTCCCGGCTCATGCCCGCGTAATCGACCACCATGTAAAACATGCCCCATTGGCAGTCCCTCGACGTTGTTTTCGAGCCCCAATTTTACTGAGTCGTACCGCATAACCACACATGCTGACTGTGCTACTGAAAATCGCATATACTTCTTAGAAAAAACATGTTTGTGTCAAAGGTACGGACATATAACTTAAATATTTCTATAATGTTTACTAAAAGACCTCTTTATTGTCAAGGTATCCGGAAGGTAAGAAGTTAGGAAATAAATAGTAAAACTGAGTGAGTGTGTCGGGATGCAAGTCGAGGGCAGTTGTGCCCTTTTTTGTTCCCGACACGGCTTTACTCGCTTATATGGAATTTCGTAGGTATTACTGGCTGTCTGGCGAGACGATCTTTTTAACCGAATACGAATTATACACTTCGACTATTCAGCAGTATATTTACAACACTATAACTACTCGTCAATATATATATATTTATAAGGAATCGATCGATCCTAAAAATTTTGATTGAAATCAAAACACATACCGGGCAAAAAAAAATTAAATAAATTGTAGCTTACTCGATGCGCCATTGTCCTAACACAGCGCAAAAAATATATTTCTTTGGTCATCAAGTGGTATATTTATATTTCAACATAAACACTAATTTTTGAGCTGTAGCGCGACAGAAATTTCCCTAATTTCTTTACAATCGGTTTACGGTTTGACACTAATTTTATAAAACTATTTACGTAAAAACACTGGTTGTAAAAATAAAACAATACACTGTTTTTATATTACAAACATTCCTATAATTAGCCTTTCTAATAAAATAAAAATGTTAGGAAGTACGTTGTAAAATTTAATACTAAGTTTTATGTGCATTACACTTTAATGAATAATACATAATTCATTATTTTCATATTGAAAATATCCTCTTTATATTGGAATCGCGTAGGCTGGCCAAGTCTAATCTAGCGTTAAGCCACGTCACATGAAATGAAATATTAAAATACTAGCTGACCCGGCCACGCGTTGCTGTGGCTAAAGTTTTTGTTATAATACATTATAGTAAACAATCTAAGAGGAACAATAAGAGAACATCAGTCACGGAGTCCACTATGCTTTTTCACACAGATGGTATTTGTAAAAAAATATGCTGATCTCCTTATTTGACTTTCTACTACTATAACCCTTTAGTACAATGAAATTATTTACGAACAAAGACGAAAATGTTGATGTTGGTATACAAATTCACTGGATTGAGATTTGAAGGGGAAGTACGTTGAACACAATTAATTAAAATGTTCTTACACTTGATACTAAGCAGAAATCAATAGGTAAAAAATAAAAATGCCTGTAATGGAAGGATGTGGTTTTCCTTGTTTCCGTGGCTCCCATTTTTTACTGGATTTGTTCCATGTGAAATAACGTGGAACATCACCATACACCAATGTCTTCGCGAATTGGCCAAAAACATCAGGTTTTTGACACAATGTAAAAAATTCAGTTAGAGTCGTTTTCGGAGCTTCGAACGCTCTTTGGAGAACATTTTCTTCAGTGAAGTATACACGTTGACCGTTTTCAAGATGTATTGCCAGATGTTGGACAGCAGGATCTCTTTCGTGGATGGGAAAGCTGAGAATATGCCAAATAGCTTCATTGCTGCTAATGTATCTGCCCATTTGGTATCGTGCTATTTCGTCATTTTTATTTATGTTTTTTACTTCAAATATGGCCAAATCACTGCCTTTGTTTACATATTTACAAATATACTTAATTGATTTAACAGAACTGCAAAGCTCAACATTGATATGAGCTTTGTAAGTTTTTGAAAGTAGTGGTGAGTATGGTACCACCCACTGATTATCAAACTCAACTTGATTTGGAAAGTTCGGCAGTCGCATTGTAAATGTGTGGCCACCATTCTCAGTACTTCTGCGGCGATACATTGGATAACCATCAATATCCGTGATCGTGTCATTCGTATGCGGCTTTGGGAAGTTTTTTTTACATTTTCCATTTTCCATGCACGGTGACGTCATGTTGAAAACACCGCATGGCCCATGGATCATGTGTTTGGTGACAATATCAAATAATTCTTGATCAATTAATGGGTCTGGAATTTCGGCTGAAATTATTTGATCGATTTCTTCAGGACGGATTCTATCTTTAAGCCAAACCAAAATGTGGGCATGAGGCAAACCTCGCTTTTGCCACTCTATCGTATACAGCCAACAACGTGTGATACCAAAAATTGTATATTTAACAATAAAATCAATTAAGGATTTCAATTTTTGTTTAAACACACGTGCAGTTAAATCATGACGATGAATGGCTTGTTGTCCTGGCAATAGTAAAGTTTGTATCTCTTCCCAATTCGGATTACATGTGAATGTAATAAATAAATCCGGTCGGCCGTAATGACGTACGTAAGTCATCGCATCTTGTATGTATTCCTGCATGTTCCGTGGACTGCCGATGTAGCTTGAAGGTAAAATGAAAGCATTACCGATGTCATTGGGATTTAAATTTCCATCGATGTTTCCAGCAACAGCATCTCGTAAGTGAATATATTATTCCGATCGTAGTTTTGACGTTTGCGTTTTGACGTTTGCCGCTCGCGTTGTTGAGGTTAGATTTTTTCGGTGGCATTTGACTGAAAATAATAATTTTCTTGTTCTTATGATATTCTCTTGAAGACGTTCGTTACACTGTTCTTGAGATTCTTGTGCATGACCTGCTGTCCTGATTCTTTGAGCTGGATTTCTTGATTCAATTTGTTCTGCCAACTGATGGGCTCTTTTAATACGTTTGCGTCGAATAACTGTCACTGTCAAATAATAACAGACATTAGCGCCATCAACCCAGTCGAAAGGTATCGACATCTGTCAGTTTTATGACTGCCAAATAATAACAGACAAATAATTAGCGATAAATTAAAATTGCGCCTATAATTTGAGATTTAAACTATCCTATCTCTCAAGTGCACATCGAACTGCACATGGTGTTCAAATTTTATTATAATCGGTTAAGTGGTTCAGCCGTCCATTGAGGACAAACATTGTGACACGAGATTTATATATATTAAGATTTGAAATTCAAATGATTTATCGGTTACCCAGCCAAATATCACTGAATGTGCCCAATATCACTTACCGATGGTGCTAGGGATTTCTTATTAAAATAAATATAAATATAAATCGCCGAATAAAAGAGGAATTTTTAATTCTAAAAAATATCTTTTTAATCTTAACAAACGGTAGCTTCTAAACACATATGTAAAAGAAATTCGCATTGAATATTCTCTATGTTCCATGTACTAAAATCTTGGTTTAATTATCCATTGCATTGTAGGTACAATCAACAGCAATCATTAATGGGTAGTGAGCAGGGGGTACAGTCCGTACAATTAATGGAAATGCATGGATAAATATAGGGTTACAGTAGCCTTTTTTCTTTATCGTAAAATATTCAGTATAAAAAAAACGCCGGACCAAAATTAATTGAAAAAGTAGGATATGGATTACCACGGCCTTTTTTTTCTTAGGTTATTTGACGGAGGAAGCTGTGTCTAATCATCTTTAGGTATATGCATAAAACCGCTGTTAGCGCGCTCATATGTAGTTTGTTAACGCTGATTAAATCTACATGACATGTTATATTTTCCAGACTCTCGAGACTTTTCAGAACGAATGGCTTTCTAAATTTGAAAATACGTTAAAACAACATTACTTATTGGAAAAGTCAATTTTTATTTAAATAATATATTCTTTCATATACTGTAATCGAACAGGCCATTAATAAAATATTCAGAAATCACAAGTAAGTTGACACTGTTTTAAGAAATTAAAAATCTGCTTCCGAGGCCAAACAGAGGCCTTTCTTGCGCGATAGATTGCGAACAGAACGACGCGCTGAAAGATATTCCCTTTTATTAAGAGTAGAGAAATATACAAATAGACCAGTGAGTTGAGTCGGACTTCGCCCTGAGTTAGCAAATTAGCTTTGCGAGCACTTGAGATGGGACTTTTGGCACACACATTAGAATGTGAGTGGCCAGTTCGTTCCATTTCTAACTCGTGCCTGTTGGACGCGGCCAATCAAAACGAACGTGCGTAATTCTTTTCACGAGATCTTTGCCGGGATGGAGGCTATTTTTTTAGTTGCACGTATATTTACAAGTTTAGGTGCCAAATTTGTTCGAAATCCAAAAAAAAATGAAAGCTTTATTTAAATTAGCTTAGTAAAATTAAAAAGTTTAAATAAACATTAGGCCCCAATGACAGTGATAAATTTATATGAGGTCGGTAAAAAATAACTGAGTTTTCGTTGATCTTCTTTTATTTTTTCGTTATGATTCAATAAACAAAATAAATATAGATATAATTATGGGCAATGACCACTTAGGATATTATGAAAACTATTAGGTAATAGTTAAGATTAACATGTAAAGTTATCAGAGTCGGTTCAGCGTTTCTCAAGTTAAAAAGAAAAACAGAAATACGACGGGCAGGCGTTGTATTTTAAATACTAATAATATATGAGGCCATATTCACGAGGCAAATAAAATATCTCCGAATGACGAGTAACTTGGTATACTATGGCTACTATAAAGAGGAGATCGCATACAATTACACTGGCCTCATAAAATTGTAGAGGTGATATGAACTGAAGAAAAGGTAAAGAGAACTGTAGTGAGAACGTGCTAGGGAACGAAGTAACAAAATCTGGATTATGCGGAGCGAAAAGATCTACACGAATGTGTGAGTAGTACGCGAGCCAACCACTACACTAACGCAACTCTGCACGTAGAGGCCGCCTCGCCTAATCGTGAGAACGCGTGCTCGGCCAACTTAGCGCCACATATTAGACATTATTATTATTGCCTGGGGAAAGTCAATTCGAGCGAAAACTCAATGGCAGCTAATGATGCCACGTTGCGAGATTTATGATGGCTCTTTCATTGGATCTGATTCGCCGTTCTATCGCACCTACGTACCTAGATGGCCGTAAGCCTAGCGACTATAATTGCGTGCCCGCGGATACCAGGTGCGAGTTTGTTCAAGTGAGCCCCAATTCGCTGAGCGGTATTAGTACTAGTAGTATTCAAAGATTACATAATTCCACCATAGTAACTTGTCGTCAAAACAAAATAATAATTTTATTATTATTTATCTATTTATCGATTTTAAGAAAGAATCATCGCGTTTGTGATCTTCATACTTGATCGAGCTGTAACACCCCTAAAATATAATACATTTTCATATACATAATTAAGAAAGTCCTAATTATATTAATGAAAAACGGGGTACAGAAAAAAAAATTGAAATTCCCACAAGTTCAAAGGTGGAGAGATACTTCATATTATGTATAGAATGTAGAAAAAGAATTAAGCATAATTAGATGATTCGAACGTAAGAGATGCCACAATTCTATCTGCAATGAGTGTTAGGATTTAAGAAATAAATACTTTCTGGCATATGCAGGTTTTGAGTTGAAACATGCACGTGTACACTCTGGACAGACGCAAGGGCAGAAAAACGTCGAACAGGTGAAAAGCCTAAGGACTTTAAGGACGTTAGCAGCCTTTAATCTTTTAAAGCCTTTAGCAGTTTTCTGTAGTACTTAAGTGTACAGAAACGAAAATACGTCTATAAACATTTAAAAAACCAAGGTTTATTATGCCTGGCTGGTATTTTTAATAGTCTACTATTCTAGCGTTGACGATCACATGCTCACCTACTCAAGATAGCGACTGGATGTACGAGTATGTGGTGAATTTGAGAAGTAGTATCAACGAATGAATATTTTTTACCGGGCAAGAAAGACGAAAATTAATTATCCGAGGAGCCAACTATCCTTTCAATAATTGGAATATAGATTTGTTATTAAAATGTAGAATTTTAAGGCTGTAAAGCTGTGTTACGAAGATATTTTCCTGGTTTTAGAGAGAAGATTTATTGTAATCCTTTAAAAAATATATTTTGCTAAAATCTTAATACGACTTCCCTTTATTCTTGAAATTTTAATTTTGTCTGTTAATCGCAGATCCTCTGTTATCTGTTAAACCTCATTCTTTTAGAAACGTTAAACCAACAATGATTCTTCATTATGCCCGTCTTCATCTCCCGCTAATAGATAAGAATTTATACATTGGCAAATGTTCCATAACGAAACTTAAATGTTCCATATAGGATTTAAAATGTTAAATTACTACAGTTTAAAATTAAAATCCTAATTTATTATCAGTATGCAATCGAATCAATTTATCCTAAACGATTTTTCGATGTTAACGATCTGGGTTTTACATAATTTGATGCAGAGATAAATTTTAATAATATTTACAATCGCTTAAGTCAATTACTCGATTTTATAATAAAAAGGACCTATAAACATTTTTATTAGTTATGAGTATGCTAAAATACGAATCAATCACCAGTGGTAAAAATAAAGCAAATTATAGTCTTATGATAGAGAGAAATCAAAATAAAATTCCTTTAGTATATTTACCATAAAAATTAGAATATATTCTTCATTAAACCCAAGGAATTTAAAAAAAAAACCTCAGAATCAATTCCAAACTTACTTCCATGCAGGTATTTCATGTACTTTCATGCACAGATTTATTTTCGGTATCTACACTATTTATTATTAATTTTATTAGCTCACCCATATATTTTCTGTTGGAAATATATTTCATTTTATAAGAAACTATTCCTCTAAGACAACAGCAAAATATTAATTGTTGTTAAGTTACAACTGCTAAATATAAGTTTGAATAAATAAAAAGAAATATAAAAAATAGATAATAAACATAAACGGAGGACCAATATAAATCTATTTTACTCCTACGCAAAATAAAAACTCATAAACAGGTGAGGTGCAAACATCCCTCAAGCGTGATTCATCTCTCCAGAAATCGCGATTCTAAGGTTTGGCACTTGTTATTCAAACCTTGTAGAAATTATTATTCTAATATTGTTAATGTATTTGGAATATAGTTCAGATTCAAGCTTGATATCCACTAGACACACCGGTACCTATACGAGAAGAGGTAATAACTAAAACTCAATGCACAAGTCACTAAAATTGTAATTTAATAGAAAGTTACTTTTAGTTTTATAACTTTAAAGATAGATGGCAATATATTCTGTAAGTTTGCAAATTAATTAAGTAAATAAGCATCTTCTATGAATGGGCAAGATTAACATTTCTAAACGGTTTGCGTCTAGCATAGTTTATCCGCGTATCGACCGCGTTTTCAAACGAACAAAAAAGACGCGTATCGAATATCCTGGCCAATATCCAAGAACCTAGAATCGATGGAACAAAAACCATGGCAACCATGGTCCCTAGACGTGTCGTGTCGGATGCGACGATAAATCAGGTGCACATGACGATTAGAGCACCCGATGGCGGATCTCTCTCCCGCTCTCCCCCTCCTTCGCTTCCTCTCCTTAACGGATCGGATCAGACAAAGGCTGAGAACAACCCAATCGAAGCGCTACTTTACTCGACAGGCGAAGAAGCGTCTATTTAACGCACATGCTACTCAACAAATCAAACGAGTCGTCCAATTGGTACGAAATTAAATTTAATTAAACCACGGTCGCAATCTCAAAGCGTAGTTGCTTTAAATAGAAAAAAGACCGACTACGAGGTTGCGATAAAAATACAATAAATACCCTAGTATTCACTGATAGAGATGACGCTATATTATTGAATTTATTTATTTTTTAAGATAATATAATCATTCATTTATTTATTAATCTCAAAATAAATTAAATATTATAAACTTATGTTACAATATTTATTATGCAACCGCTGTTCAACCCTGGTTTTACCCCGGGTTGGCAGCTAGGCCCTGCGGGCGGCTTTGGCGCACGACAACTGGTGCCTGCGGCAGTCAGGATAGATCGCTTCGCTTTCCATCTCTAACCTTTTTTTGAACACCTGTCCTAAAATTTACCTTTACACCAGTTAGGTGTATGCAAATAGTAGTTAACTTTGTAAGATATTGTATAGAACATTTAGTGAGAATTACTAGTTAGCATAACAAAATACAGCCTATCTTAGTAGGAATATACTAATATACTTAAAATATCAGTCAAAAGAAAAAGCTATGAAGTTTGCTGCTAAAGTGACAGCAAATGAATACGTTTCAATACGTTTCAAACAATCCTGTTATCCTGGCTTGGATTCTGGGACACTCTGGTATTCCGGGAAACACTGTAGCGGACTCCACTGCCAATGATGCCCGCTTCAGTGGTGTTAGGTGCCCTATCAACTCCCATTTACGGACTTTTTGTTACCTAATAAAATGAAGTTAAGGGAAATATGGCAGTCTCGCTGGTTATCCTCGTCTAAAAAAGTCAGTACTCATTTTGCAGAAATCTGACCAACTTTACCAAGCAAACCCTGGTATATAAATTCTCGGTTCTCTAGGAGTCAGACCACCTCAATTTGTAGATTAAGATTTAATCATTGTAGCGTCCTCTCTCATTTATTTACAATTATTGTGGTCAATACTACTATGCCCACAACATTCCCTCTTCCTTGATTTTTTGTCTGAATTATCCATAAATAAAATTCCATTCGCTAATAATCTCAACGTTTTTAAAATTATCTTTATTGTCTTGCATAATCTAGACATTTAATAGTCCTATTCATATATCTAATGGCAAAGATCATCCCATATGAGGGTGGAAATATTTTATATACAACTTCACATTTCAAATAAATAAATAGAATAAAATGATAAAGTTTTATTAGACTATAACAAGAGACTCCAAATTACAAGTATAAAGAAAGGGTACAAAATAAAATATAAAAACTGAAATAGACAAAATTTCGAATGAAAAAGACTGCGTAGATCAGCGCCATTGACGGTGAGGTTGGCTATGGCAGTCATCACGGCTGCCGCTTTTCCCGGGTATCTGGACTATGGAGAGCTGGAGTGTTGCACATGTTCAGTCAGCGGCTGGGCCCTGGGCCGTATCTTCGGCGCCTGCAGCAGCACTCGCAGTACTTTCGGCGCCAACGCCGGCGCCGGCGACCAGCTCGCAAGAACTTCAAGTACCGCTCGATGGCCGACACTTTGCGATGTAGGCCCCTGTCGTTATCCTGACATAGCCTGGCGTGGATATTTCGCAGCTCCGTGAGAATCAGGTCGTTAGTACTATTGAATCCATCTGACGTGCTATCGGGCTCCATATCAGACATTTTTTTAAATTATTAATTACGCGACCTGTCTCATTCGGTGACGGTCAAACAAAACTAAAAACGTTTTTCAATTATTTTTTGGATTTTATATAGTGAATTTAATAAACCTTCCGATTTTGAAACCTTCATTGCTCCTATAAAGAAAACAAGCAATCAATTTTATTATTCAATATATTTTATGATATTTTAATTTATAATATTATAAATTACTATAAAGTATTAGTATAAAGTAGTATTATAAATTATATTATTATAAAGTATTGTAAAGTATACGAACCTACTAAAAATTGTGTCTATGTTTAAAAAAACAATATCAAAAGTGTCAAAGTGTCAAAGTGTCCTGAGGTTATGTCACAATATATTATAATGATATTAAATAATTATTTTAGTGAAGGGGAAATAAAAATATCAATTCCATTTGATTGATTGTCTTTTGTGAAGTTTTTGAAGTTGAAGAAGAAATTTGGAGTTTGTCACCTTCATTTACGGTTTTTGATCATTATTCTGAAGAGAGAAATATTTAAATGGGAAACTAAAAAAAAATACCATTTGTGTGCACTCGTTTATAAGAGATAAGACAAGTTTATATATTTTTATGGTAAATATGATGATTTTTATGATGATTGGTCAAAAATAGATATTAAAAAATGCGGGATATATTATATTCTAGTTTTATTTTTTTTCATACAAATAACGACATAATTACTTTATTATATTTACAAATTTGTACAAATTGCGATTGAATGATTGACGTTTTGAATTTTGGTAGTTAATGAATTTCGTCTAACAAAAATGCAACGTTTATCGATCTTATGTTCTAATTAATATTCAAACAACAAGGAGAGGAGATCGTGTTCTTGGAATAAGCAACAGCATGAGTAAATAATGGCAATATTGACATATTATTGACTATCAATGTATTTTATTTAATATTTTTTTGAGCATCCTCAAAGGTTACCTACTGAAACTAATAAAATATATGATTAAATATTAAAAAATATTAAATCACCAGGAACTTTTATTTTCGCTATCGGTGTCTGAAACATATATTATGGGGGTCTTTAAGATATTGCTGAACAATGTTTTTTTTTACAACCAATGTTATTTTGTGTTTTTTTGCTTGTAAATTCGAAAAAAAAAAATATTAAAATCAGAAACTATAACTTTTGCGGATTTTTTTTACGGTATTTTGTTAATTTTTTTTAACTATTTAAATAAAAAAAAAAAGATTTCTTTAATAATGATAAAATATTAAGTTAAAAGTCAAACTAACTAGGCTGCACCCGTACTTATTAATGAATTCTATACAAATATTGTGAATAAAATATTAAATGTTCTTTCATACAAAAAATAAAAATATATTTTTATGTTACATAATATTTTCATTGATTGCATATGATAAAATACAACAACGGTATAATATTAAGGTATAAAAAGTAAAATAAATAAGAAATTAGGTTGGAATGATACTGAAATAGCTTTAGAATATAAATGTAAAAAAATGTAATGTAGTAAATGTAATTATTAGTGTATAAATGGGTATACATGTTCTGTTGCTTCTCTGCCTTCTTCTTTATGTTACTTTGTGTAAGAATACTGTCAAATATTGTCAAATAATGTCAAAGTCATGATACCATTATATGTTTTTATTAATTTAATCTACTGAGACCTAAAAAATAACTCACTATGGCCTCTATGGTCATCCAAGATGTACATCGAATAGGTTAAAAGTGCCGAAAGCACAAGTATTCACTTTGAAGTAAGGTATAGCATGTTAGTGCCATGGGCGCCTATAGTCTGGGAAGAAGGTGCCGTTAATAACACGCGTATGGTCTAGCTGTAAGAGGTGAGATTTTGGTCAAATAATTTACTACTATTAAATATATAGACGCAGTTGAAATTGTAATATGATAGCTACAGAGCCTCATAACCATTCTTGTTTTTCTCGAAATATCACCCCTACTTTTACTAGGTAAATCCTAAACCCTAGTTTCAGTTTTTTTTTAAATTTTCAGGAAACGCGGAGTATTACCCAAAATAACAAAATGCTAACTCAACGACTTTTGTATGTATCTTGACGGAGCATCTTTTCAATACGTCGCCCAAGAAACAATCCGATCCAGGTTTATTTGTATGGGTTGAGTGTAGGATATGTATGTGATTTCAAAGTAGCCTTCACCTTTCAAAAATCCAGGGACGGTCTAATAACTTAAATTCGTTTTAGTACTGAGGGCGGCGGTTTGAAATCTGCATAGTTACTACTTAGTTATACACGTTATGAAACTTATAAAAAAGTTGTAATAAAACTGACTGGGTTATAAGGTTATAAAATATGAATACAGTTATTATTGTGTTGAATTTTATATACGATTTTCTTATTCCATGTCGTAGGTATGGTCGTTATTTTGAATCCAGTAACAGTTCAAAGGAAAATAGAAAGATAATAAAAATAAAACGTTCGCGTTTCTGTAAGCATCAAATGGAATATTATAAACAGTGAATAGAGCAACTCGCGTATTCGACGTTGTAAGGAATAAATCGTAAACATTTAGAAGATACAACTTTGGAAAAAGTTGTGGATCGAAACGTAAAAAGTATTTTTAAATTTTTACCAAATATATACTACTCTACTAGAACAGCTAGAGTTTACAAAGCTACGTTTACACAATAAACATCACAATGTATGCAATGTTGCGGTTAACTAGATTAATTGCAAATTATGCATAATCTTCGGCTATTTTGCATAATATCTGATAATATTGAGGAATATGACAAATTCATTCAAACCAATCACTTTATCTGTTGTTAACTTGAAAAAATTGTAAGGGTGCGTGTGCCGGAAGTAGATCGAGCTTGGAGCGGTGGCCGAATTATTTTGGCTGTTTTAAATAATGTGTGTGATGATGGATTTTATAAACTACGAACTAAGTTTGGCTTTTTGAATGAACTCGATTCCAGAAATCATTCATTTCATTTCATTTATTTGTTATTTTTTATAAAAAACAATACGTTTAATTTCACATCACCTTTATAGCATATACTGTTGTTCTAAGGTGATGTTATCAGTTGTAGAAACATAGATCCTCAGTTGACATTTCATAAACTAAAAGAAGACAAAAAAATTGATAATAAAAATAGTGTGCAACTGAAAATTTACCTAGAGGCCCGCTGTGGGCTTGGATTTATATAAATAATAATCAATCAATCAATTCTTAATTTGTAATGAAAAAATTGTTTCATTAGCAAGTTTCCACTAATGAGCTATCTTTAAAGGAGTTTGTAAAAAAAGTCAATAATATATCAAGTATATTATTTAATATAGATGTATGTGTGGAGGCAAATACAATTCAAATAAATAGAAATGCAAAAAAGATAAACGATGTAATTCTAAGTGTCATGAGAGTACATCTTGTTGTAATAATTATGATTAGGTATATATGATGTTAGGAGTTAAATATATTGATAACAATTTCATGTACTCGTATACGAGTATTTTGTAATATCAAACTATGTGACTTAATAATAAACGACTGATTATTCATCATGAGTTTAATTTATTCGAAATTTTAACTACAACATGTTACATGATTCCGTATGTTATATAAAATGAATTACTTAGATAGATTTATCATATTGTGATAAAAATATATGAATTCATCACTTTCTATAAAGTGGCTGATTATTAAACATAATTGCCGATATCGATTATTATTTATATGCAACAGATTACTTACTTCACATAATCATAAAAAACTTAACAACGGATAAATCGCGTCTACATACGCGTAGCACCCATTCACTATTATTTTTCCTAGATCATTTGCAAAGGTCATGCAGTCGCAATGTACTCTGCACATAAAGCGCTGTAAAAATATCTTTTAGTTCGTACATGTTTACTTGTGCCACACCCACTTTTATTGACAAAACAATATTAGGGCGAATAAATAAAATTTCGATTCATTTACAAACTTTTTCTTTTTTTTCTTTTCACTTGATAACCATTGGATAAAAAATAAAAATCATTAAATCATTGGATAATCATTAAATAAAAAAACAGTTACTTTCATCATAAATCTTCAACATAGTAAAGGCAGATTTATAAAATTCAAATCTATCTGAGAAATTTAATAAATGATATTAGAGCCTTAGGAAAAAATAGTAATTAAAATGCAAGTGAAGGCTCTAAAATAAAGAAAAGTTTGTTGTTTTAATTTCTATATTATGAAGCTGTAATTAAATAAAAACCAATAATTGCTTTCTGACCGCGGCACCGAATTTCGAAGTCCCTGTTAATATGCTTCACCATAACATTAGAGATATTTTTTTATGGTTTGATTTATTTCATAATAAATAAACACAATAAAATATGAAAAGTTATTTAATAATTATTTTATTTCGATATATTTTGTAGCGATTCTCTCTAGGTCAGTAATTCCATTCTCAAAAATCTTTGCTACTAACACACAATCTTATACACAATTTGAGATAGTGGCCATTGAGTTCTTAAAAGTGTCAACTTATTATGGTACTAGTAAAACGGTATGGATTTATGCATTTTAGGTGTATCTGCTAATATTATTATTGACTGCTTAATCTATTACGAAAATTTTTTCAGGTTTTTAAATAATTAAAGAAGTTAACTAAATCTTATATGCATTTTATTGCTGGTTGACCTTAAAAGTATCCCACCTCTAAGATGCTTTGAACATATTATGTAACATTGACATCTGGTGGTCAAATATGTAGTTGTGAAATGGGTATTTAAAAATCCAGTAAATTTAGTTACATTTGTAGTTTTCGAGTTGAAATGTGTTCAGAAGGTATAACAAAAAATTGGGTCTGCGTCAGTCCAGTTAAAGGACGGTGGAAGTTATACTTCTTTGGCCATTCGCACATACCCACTGACAGGATATATGAAATATAAGATTTTTTTTTATTTTATTTCAGGAAACAACAGCTTACATAGTTATTACAATAATCAAAAAAACAATTAAAACACAAAGCCAATAATAGTTTCCTCCAAACTTAAAAAAAATAGAAAACCCATTCGGGCGCGAGGCCGGGACCAGGAAGTAGGAGGGATTGGGGTTTGGGGGTTGGGGACAATCACCAGAATATAATATGAAACACAATATAATTGCCACAATAAATTAAAAGCCACTTTACTTACCACTATTTCTACTTTTATTTTTGCCATTATTTTTAATTTTACTTTTGTGTACTTATTTATGAAGTAGTACTGTGTAGTTATGCTTTCAATTGCAATTGCCTGCAACTGCATACACTTAACCATGATCTTATTGTCAGTAAACTTATATAACTAACATTAGACATGAAATAAATCACTCTATATGTGAAAAACTTGTAAGGATGCAAGACTAACCTATATCATAAGTTTTTCTAAGTTTTCTTCTCATCTCTTGTATCCGTTGTTTTTCCGTGATTAAATAAATAAATAAAATATAATAGATTCTACATATACATATGAATATAAATATACTATTCAAGGGCTAGAGTAGACACTCTCTCGAATGCCGGGAAAGTAATGTTAAATATATCGATGTCACTCAAAATGCTGTTGTAAAGCTTACATGCTCGATGTATATATGAATTCTGTGCATTATTCGTACTCAACCGTGACAGATGGAATGTCTCACACTGGCGAGTGGGTCTGGATGGAACCCTCAAATCTATGAGCCCCAGAAGATCCGAGCAGTCGATGTGAGCATTGACAATTTTATATAAAAGTAATATATCGGCTCGCGATCTTCTAATCTCAAGACTCTGGAGTCCGTAGAATTTGGCGCATTGAGCATAGTCAGAAAATTTCAAATAATACCGGAAATTTATCTCTTATTCAATATATTTCTCTTCAATATATTATTATAAGTCACTTATTATTATACTATACACCTACACATTATCATTATTAAGTTCGTATATTCGTAATTATACTTTTGTATAATTTGTGAAAATAAAAATCCCCGCCGGGGATCGTACCAAGAACTCTAGCGTAGGACACGAGTGGGGTATCCTTGGTAGAAAACGTATAAAAAGGTACTCTACGGAATATACTCCTAACGTGTGATGCGGTTTCTCGACCAACACCCTACCCCAATGAGTACAACGGGCGCAAAGAAGTATAACTTCAAAAACCAATAAAATCCCTGAATGTTAAATTAGAAAGTAGTGCGAAATCCCTCGTTAAAATAACGAAATAATTGGGTTACACATGTTCCAAATAAATGAAATATCAAAAAGCAGTGACAAAATCCTAGGGCCATTTCGGATATTACAAATATTACTCAAAATTAAAAAGGAATTGCTAGTTTAATATAATAATCCAGCGGTCGATACACGCATTACGGACTAAATAATATTTAATTTGAAAAGAATAAATTCCTCTTACTACTTAACTATTTTTCAATTTTATAGAAGCATATTTGATCCAAATCCAAAAAAAGGCCGTCTGCAATTTTTCAAGCGCAAAGAAGTCATTTCCGTAATAATTCCATACCGCTCCAGTAATTGCGTACTTTCGTAGCTTCAGGGTGTCAGCAGGGCGGGGCGAGGCGTATTCCTAAGCGGGTGCTATGAAAAAATATGAAGGATCCTTTCAGGGAATTATGAAACTTTTGGAGAAATATAAATTCTATAATATTCTTTTTACAAATGCAGTATGTGTATTTATTCATTCGGGGTTCATCTATATCGATTACGAGTCTCGTAGATGTAAACGAGATAAATAATTCACAACTCTTCGTGTCTAGGAGCGAATCCTTATTGAACCGAGAGCCGGTGTAGATAATTACCCCGAACTTAGTTTAAAATTAAAGGTTATTTTTCTTCTTTTCTATCTAATCTTCTATATATATATGTAAAAAATAATGTGTCTGTCTGAAGCATTATTACTCAAAAACTACTTGACCGATTTGGCTATTTTATTTTTAAATGCTCGTAATAGTTTGAAGATGGTTTTTAGGAAAAGAAAATTGATCCAGAAAATTGGAAAATTCGGGAAAAGATGAGTATTATCTACATTGACGGAATAATCGTCAAATCCGCCTGCAAAAAATAGGACGGCAGGCACGTAATAATCCGTAGGACCTAGAGATGGAGAGCGCAGTGATCCATCCCGAGTGCCTCAGGTACGAGTTATCGAGTCGAGTTCTTGCCAACCCGGGGTTGAACAACTAATTATAAATATAATAAGACCTACTAAACCTTATGTTAATATGTGTAGAGGTGTATATAAATGAAGTGATTATTAAAATGATAAAAATTACATTGAAGCACAATAAACGGTATTCTATGATCTCAGTGTTAACGACAAAACGCCTAACAAAATATATCATATTTGTTGACAATATTAAACAAAAATAGATTAGTTTTATTATAACTGATTTTAAAATTTCACGATGATCATTCCTTAAAAAAATATATTCTTCGGATTTAACAAACTTTACTTTACCTCGGGTTGAAGCCAAATCTCTCCTTATACAAATTCCATAGGGCAGTCCTCGAGAAGGCAGTTCGCCTGCGTGTATTTTGTTTTTAATTTGTTTACTGTCAAGACTATACATACATTCATGAACTAACATTAATTATAAGATTGAATAATGCAAATTAAATAAATGTTATGAAACATAATTAGGTAAATTCCTTGGTTTATCTGAATTATTGTTTTTGACTATCAAATAATAATAAAAAGAGCTGAGCACTCACGATAATTACTGAACTTAGGAACGACAAAATATAAGAATAAAAAGACACAGCTAAAGATTATCTGTCATGGACCGTTTTCTGTTTTGCAAAATCGGTCGGCGGAAGTAGGTATACTACAAACGGAAGCAAGCGTCATTATTACGAAGTTTCTCTAATTAAGCAATACCCATTATAATATAGGACTACATAATTTTTATAATAATATTATTAAAAATACATATTTTTTTTATATGCGTGTGTATTTTTGTTATTACTATTTATCATAGTAATAGCGAATATTATATAAAATAATCCAATTAAATTTATCGCCAAAACCTTCGTGATCACCACGAAGATTATGCCTCGTCGGTTTGTATCGCGGCGATTGATATCTTGATACTGGCCGAAATATGGGAAGAGAAGGTTGATCGATCGGAGTTTGATTAATGTCCGGCAGATAGCATTGAATTAACCGGAATAGCTGAAACATTAGTACTGAGAAAAACATAGTTCAGTCCATTTCCAAGATTTTTCCCACTTCGTGCCTTTAAGACCCTATTAATGAATTCAACCAATGTTTTAAAAGTATCGATCTTGAACAAAGCTATTTGTTCATGCCACTCGGTTAAAGGACCTCCGGATAAGATCAAAATACTCTCAGGGTTGTTGCACTGGTGGACGCACGCCAAATACGTTTTGTTTGTACTGTGGTATTGTTTGGTACTGTGTTAGTTGTGGTATTGTGGTTTTGTTTGCATTGTATATTGTTCTGTTTTTATATTTTAAGTAGAAACATTTTAATGATGTCTCTCAATGATTTTCTTTTTGAAATCGTCCTAAGGGTCATATCGATGCCGGAAGGTTGCCAAACTGCATTGTATATTGACATGAAACCAAAATAATAATAATATTAGATAAATTAACAAAGGGGGAGTTACGTAATAAAAGAAGTCAATTAATGATAACAGCTAAATGCCGGTACAGTCGACGATATAGTAAAAAATATATGTATCTCGGTAATGATTGAGAATAGACCCCTAGTTGACCTGACATAATTTATAGCTATTGATCTCCTCCACCTTTATGTCAAGTTTGGACGTTGATTTTTGAATCATACTGTACATATATCTAATTAACCTACATTAAAAAAAACATATTTTTATCGAAGTATGTGTGCGTCACGAAGAGATTGTGCTAAATTTCAAATTTCTTTGACGAGTCATTTTCAAGTGACAGATGGACGCAAGAGTGACCTTACAAGGTTTCAGTTTTTATCTTTGAGGTGCGGAACCCTAAAAAAATAAATATAATAAATAATATGTGTGTGTATTATATTTGATATTTAACACATAATGGCTCGTGACATATCAGTTATTACGTAGTTACTTAAGCCGCAATAATTATTCCATAAGAAAGTCTTTAAAATCAATTGTATTATTTTCCACTCAAGGCTAAGTGAAAGTAAAGCGCACTAAATGCTCAATTTTAATTATAGCCTTTTATTTAGCGCTTCCAAACGCTAGTAAAAGCTTTGCTAGGTTTACGTATCCGTTCCGCGATACATATTAAATTCGCTTCGCGTTGATGAATTTCAAATTCGCTTGGACAAGCAACGCACTCGCTGCCCATTGTCGTCCGTGGCCCATGATGGGATGGCAGCACAAGACAGAATCCATTCAATGGTGAAATTAAAATCAATACGGAAGATATTCATTATATATTTTTACCCGCACAATAAAAGTTTATTTTTTTTGTATTATGTGGGATAACGTTTCAAAAATATTATTTTCAAATTTTTTGGTGAATTGGTTATAAATATTATTATTATTATTATTAGTTTATTCATTAAATTTACAATTATTTTATTTTATGTACCGGCTTATCTGCTGGAAACCAGGTGTGTAAAATACTGATAAATTATTAATTGTGAAATATTTCCAAATTATTTTTTTCTGTATTTTACACGTCCTTTACAATATACATATTCACATTCATATAAATAGCTTAAAATGATCGCCCCTATAGATTATTATCAGGGTAAGTAGGTATTGAATCATAGATACCTAGAGAACTACTGGATTATTTATTCAGTCTCGTAGTTGTTGCAAAAATAAATAACATATTACTGAAAGTCATAAAGAACCGACTATTGAACTACGCCGATTATACCTATTGTAGATTTGTAGACCGTCAAAAAAGTCTTTTTTATAATATCATTGTTTTTTAAGCATAAATATATGCGCTGAGAAACATGCAACTTCACTACCATAAACATCTATTAGGTTATTTATAATATCATCATAAATTATAACATGAAACACGTATATATAACATAACATTTTTTAAAATTTAAAATATTTAAAAATGTTTAGAATAGGTAAAATTGAATTGTATTTATTACTATAATATAATATATATAAAAACACATGTATCAAAGTCATTCTACAGTGCGTAAAAAAGTTTTATCTAAAATATTCTTAAAAGTTTTTGTAGTTTTAGAGTGACGAGTTTTTGTTACACAACTGATATCGGAATAGGATTCATAGTCAATTTTGAACTACCAAGACTACTCAAAAAAGTTTTTTTTGTTAACTAAAATAGCCCAAGAGGTAATCTATACAAGAGGTGACCCGATCTTGTGCCGAGGACGTTTCTGAAAGCCTTTCACGAAATTAGCCAGTGCTAATAAAAAACAAAAAGCAGAAAGGGAAAAAGGAAAAATCAAATAATTGCGAGCGCGGGGATTTATTGCATTCCTTCTGAAAAGGGAAAAGGTGCGAAAAAACATAAAATTGCGAGTGGATCGGCAACAGAAGTAGAAAGAGAACACAATATAGAAATTTATCACCTCGCAATACAAGAAAAGGGTAAGATTGTGGTAAGTTATCTATGTGCATAAATAGATCATTTACTGATACAAAAACACATTTATACACTCTTTTGTATAAATCCTAAATTTTTCTAAAAATATGTAGCTGTCGGATGACTCGATCTTGCTGAAACTACCGTCGAACTAGACCTGTAACTTTTGTATATGACAGCTTTACGCGAGTGAAAATAGATGTTCTCCACGCTAGGAACATGTTTATTAGATGTTCACAAAATTTAAGCCAAATATGAAGAGCCGTTTAGGTGGACCTTTTCAGGTTTAGTAAGAATTGGAGAGGGTCATTTTTGGGACCGTGCGATGTATTAACATTCGTAAAGTTAACTATTTACGTTTGAAGTTTTTTGACTACATGCTATATTTGAAATTGTTTCTTATAAACTTGTTTTGGGTACGAACATCTTGTAAGAAAACGGCAAAGAAAGATTGCTTATTTAAAAAGGATTTTTTTGTATAAAATGCACAACCAAAACATTGTCAAATATAAATAAAATATGTCGGAAAGTATGACAAAGTTAGTACTATTGAAATATATCACATTAGGCAACAGGCGATATCGTACTTAAATCCTTTAGTATTAGACTTTATCGTTTAATACTATAAAATCGCAAATTTTAGACGTCTGAATATTTATTCAGCCATAAAAAGAAAACGGTATTTCGATTTAATCCATAAGACATATTGTCTATGCTAGCGATCATCTATGCAATTTATACATTTATGGTGATACGTATTTTAGTAAATTTGCCGTTTCTTTAAAAAAAAAAGGATAATTTTTGAATGAATGATATTATTTTTTACATATATTCTTTTTCAAAATGTTTATTTGCATATCTGTCTCACGGCTGACTCGGTAGATCGAAAAAGCCCAATATGTTATCTATTTATATTGCATATACCTACCGTATCCCGTTATTTAATTATTTCAATTGGTTATATATCAGACACTATTGACAAAATAGTATAAAAGTTAATAAGCACGTTGATATTATTATATGTCAATATTTTTTTATTTGGAGGTCTGAAGAATTAAAAAAAATGTTATGCTTGGTAAACAAAATCACTGCGAATCAACTTTTACTTAGTCCGTGACTTTTAACGTCTCTTGTTCACAACATGTTATTCATACGAATCGAATAAACCTGAACTTAAAATATTTAAGAAGTTGAAATTCAAACTTAATAAAATTATCGTCAATAAATCATCCGTTAGCTTAAACATCCTATGGCGCGATTTAGGTAGGGTATTTAAATACAAGCGGTTATATATCCGCTAAGCTCAAAAGTGACTACTAAACATAAGAAAAATGCATAAACTGCCACCTTCGCAACAAACTAATGTGATTATTATAAGGCCGAAGATGTTAAAATCAAAAACATTAGTATGACTTAGAGGTTTAAAATATTGTTTATTTTCGAATAAACATAATTTTAACGGGTTCAATTACGATTATAAAAACGGTCTAAATCCCGCTCTGGTTGGCTTCGGCATCTCAATTATTGTCGGCACTTCGCGTGTAACCTTTATATCTCGGACCGTGTATAGCTATAGCACCAGAGTGTATCGTGAACATACGGTGATTACACACACAGATACACGGTTTGTCTATATACAGCTAGTACAGTATGCAAAAATGAAGCCAGTGAGCGGCATTTGGCCTCAAATTGGCCCTCTTTTTAAAAGTGTACATATTTTGGACCACCATAATATCCCATCTAATATATAATAGTCTTATTCAAAAATGTTTAACTGCCCGTCTGTTTAGACATACGCCAAAGTAGCTTTTTTAGTCGTAATATTAATCGACATAATATTATTAATCATAATTTAATTTAATATATTAAATAAATATAGTAATAGTATCAGAAGTCTAATTATTATTGTTTTTTATGAGTGAGTATAAAAAAACATTTGAGCGTAAAATAGGTGATTACATTTTTAAAAATAATAATGGTTTAAAATCGTATTCTTGGATCCTGATGGTTAAGAGTGGGAAATTGCATGTGCATGTGTTAAATGAATAAAGCGAATGCGCCTTTGACAGGAATAGCCGATAGGAAGTTGGGGCTTCTACGCTTGATTACTCAAAGGGATGCGTTGCAGCATCCTGCGAAATCTCCCAGCACGAGATTAAATCACGAAGACCCAGCAGCATCGAAATTAAACCAACCGGCTGCAAATTTAACAATAGCACATACCTCATATAAATCATACAGAGCGTAGTATATTTTTTTAAGAGTGTAACACGAAAAGGCCACAAAGAACGCAAGTGGTCAGGTTATAATCTTTGATATTTTGCTGTTGCATTTGTGTATGTTAATATATCATTTAAATTGTGATCGCGTGACTTAACTTCCACTTTAACCTAACCTACACTATCAACAAACGCGATCCTACATTTTTGTTATAATTTTATGATTTATAATCATCTAAAACCCAGGTCTTCCCTTTTAAGTACATTTAAATTATTATATTTATGACAATAATAGTAGGGGCCAAGAGGTACGAAGATTTTAAAGATCTTCTATCGCGGCATGTACTGCTATTAAGAGTAATTCTGCGGTTGTTTAATATTAATTATTTTTATTCGAGTACTTTTAAACTAATTAGAAATTATGACATTTAAAATGCACATGTATTTTCAATAAAAACTATTTTATATCATTTCACTATCACTCACTATACAATAAAGAATTCCACAGTACAAATATTGTAACAACTGCGCCCTCACTTCCTTCTCAACACGGAGCTCAGGTGGACCGAAGGTACCCGGATGGGGCGCTGGTATATGCTTCTATACTTGCAATACACTATTGGAATAAAAGACGAATTCTGATCATACCTGTCAAGTATTCAACGACTAAACAATACGACAAACATGAAAAATATTACGTAAAATTGCCAAAACTGCCCAACTAGTTTTTATCTAGTTTTTCTCCAAGTCCTGGCCGTTTGGCGAGGCTGCGAGCATCGCTACAATATTACACCTAATTTGACCTTATACATATCTTCTCACTTTTAACACATAGACTATAATTAAAGCTTTGAGCACTGAAAGCAAACATTTACTTCAGTGAGTGTAAAATAACATAACGTCTTTTCTTACAGGAAATATTGAGTGGAGCTACCACAGCTAATAGCCGGCACCAAAATACAACAAATTAGAAAACTTCTCTACTCGAAAGAAAGTACAAACTGATATATAACAAAGTAAGTGTTTTATATTTAATTTTTAAAAGTATAAAACTTTCATGAAAATGTCTCATAAACATATTGTTCACTGCCTTTTCAACCACCCTGTCCTGTACAATGCTGTTTCTGCAGCGATAAGCATACAGTCTCTTGGTAGGCGGGTGATCCTCAATAACTTTATGTCCTGATCTAAAACCGGGAATTGTCGATTGCGCACGTGCCTGGGACCGACCAGGAGCACCTTCCTACACACGTTAAAAAATGTCTCTGGATCAAAGACCTCGTACACTATGGATCACTCGGTTGACGAGTCTAAGAGGAACAATAAGAGAACATCAGTCACGGAGTCCACTATGCTTTTTCACACAGATGGTATTTGTAAAAAAATATGGTGATCTCCTTATTTGACTTTCTACTACTATAACCCTTTAGTACAATGAAATTATTTACGAACAAAGACGAAAATGTTGATGTTGGTATACAAATTCACTGGATTGAGATTTGAAGGGGAAGTACGTTGAACACAATTAATTAAAATGTTCTTACACTTGATACTAAGCAGAAATCAATAGGTAAAAAATAAAAATTTATCAGATTTATTACTTCCATTTAATTTTATAACAAATATAAGTATATTACAGTATAATACAGTAAATAACATGTGACGCTTAAACACATGAATGAGGTAGGCAAGGCAGACAGTCTTAAACTTTTAAACATTAATATCTTTTTTTTTGAATTATAAATACTTTCAATTTCAATTTAATTTAACACCAATCGGTGCACAATGTTTTTGGTTAACCTGTCTTTAGCTAACACAAATAGATTCGACGGTTTCCCAACACGTGAACACGCAACATATAGTTGCCCATGAGAAAAACATGGATTTTCCAAATCTAAACCACAAATGGACATTGTTTGACCTTGAGATTTATTTATAGACATGGCGAAAGCTAAACGAATTGGAAACTGTAGCCTTTTGAAGGGTATGGTAGAATCTGATGGTATCATCGGAATACGTGGCAGCAGGACCACTTTTCCTTTAAACTTCCCAGCCAAAATGGTTGCTTCAAGAATGTTTCCGGTGATCTTTTTGATGACCAAACGCGTACCGTTACATAATTGAGGTGGATTCAAATTACGGAGGAGAATAATAGGGGAACCAATCTTTAATCGAAGATTATGTGGTGGCATTCCAGGGATATCTAATGAATTTAAAAATTCAATCGGAAAATTTACACTTTCATTTTCATCAACAACAGTATCGATTGATTTAAAAGACATCAGATCGCCTGGTAACAACTGTTGTATCTGGAAGTTAATTTCGTCAACATCAACGTTTTTGGCTGCCAAAATCGCCCGTTGACTAAGCCATTCATGATTCAAATAATTATTCTGTATATCCGGGAAAATACTCTGAATCAATTCAGTTTTATCCTGAACAACAGTGCAAAAATTGTCTGGTAGTTTAATGCATTGCGTATTTGGTTGCAGTTTTATTTTACCGTTCCCAATATCTAGTAGTTGTTCGGAAAATATTAGTGCTGATGGATCATTTTGCAATTGTACTCGCATATTTATGGTCAATCGAAGTGTTTCAACACTTCGCCATAAGAATGATTGTTTCAAACATGCATTAATCTCATCCGCGAAAGTAGAGCGAGGTATAACCGGTAAGGTCTGCCGGAAGTCACCAGACAAAAGTAAGATAGCACCACCGAAAAGTTTATTATTGCTGTTTAAATCTTGCATAGTTCTGTTTAATGCTTCAAGTGAATATTTGTGTGCCATTGTGCACTCATCCCAAATTATTATAGAACTCTTCCGCAACACTGCAGCTATTCCACTATTCTTTTCGATGTTACACATTGCATCTGGTTTATTATGAACGTCCAATGGCAGCTTGAATGTTGAATGTGCTGTTCGCCCACCATCCAGTAAAGTAGCCGCAATGCCTGACGATGCTAATGCTAATGCGATTTTTTGTTGCGACCGTATTTTGGCAAGAATCAACGATATTAAAAATGTCTTACCGGTTCCACCGGGTGCATCCAAGAAAAAAAAACCGCCTTGTTCAGCAGCAACAGCCAGCATAATCCGATCATAAATAATTTTTTGTTCTGCTGTCAGTAATGGTTCACTGTTCATGATAATTGTTGCTAAACTTCCATGGTCATATTGATTTTCTCGTTGTAAATCGGTATTGACTAAGTCGGTGGCTGGACGATTAGGTGATGGCATACCATAATGATTAAGTGGTAAATTTGAAATAAGAACACATAAATCCTCGATCAAGACCAATGCTTCATTGTACATCTCTGGTGTATAATCTATGTTTTGGCATTGATTTGTTTGTCTAATTCGGTGCAAGATGTCTTCTGTCATACAATTTTTATATTTTTCCCACAAAGTTTGTGCTTGCGAGGGATAACATGTCGCCAAAATAATTGCAAACAACTGACGAATGTTATTCGGTGTTGATGTCAACGCAGCATCAGCAAGCGTTAAGTCCCAATGGTTATCGTCTTCTAGCAATTGCAGTTCACGACATGCATCCTGGTATGTATTGAATACTCGACCATTAGCTGTTCGTAAAAATTCAAAAGACGTTGGTCCGGGAACATTCACCAATAACAAACGTAAATAGAAGCACTCACGTTGCTTTGGATGTACCGTGTAAAGTCTCCCCAATGTCTTAGCTTTGAATATGCCTGTAATGGAAGGATGTGGTTTTCCTTGTTTCCGTGGCTCCCATTTTTTACTGGATTTGTTCCATGTGAAATAACGTGGAACATCACCATACACCAATGTCTTCGCGAATTGGCCAAAAACATCAGGTTTTTGACACAATGTAAAAAATTCAGTTAGAGTCGTTTTCGGAGCTTCGAACGCTCTTTGGAGAACATTTTCTTCAGTGAAGTATACACGTTGACCGTTTTCAAGATGTATTGCCAGATGTTGGACAGCAGGATCTCTTTCGTGGATGGGAAAGCTGAGAATATGCCAAATAGCTTCATTGCTGCTAATGTATCTGCCCATTTGGTATCGTGCTATTTCGTCATTTTTATTTATGTTTTTTACTTCAAATATGGCCAAATCACTGCCTTTGTTTACATATTTACAAATATACTTAATTGATTTAACAGAACTGCAAAGCTCAACATTGATATGAGCTTTGTAAGTTTTTGAAAGTAGTGGTGAGTAAGTCATCGCATCTTGTATGTATTCCTGCATGTTCCGTGGACTGCCGATGTAGCTTGAAGGTAAAATGAAAGCATTACCGATGTCATTGGGATTTAAATTTCCATCGATGTTTCCAGCAACAGCATTTCGTAAGTGAATATATTCTTCCGATCGTAGTTTTGCCTGGTTGAATCGAAGGAATCGCAAGCGTTCGCTTTCGACCTTAGCATACATATCAACAATGTATTGATGGAACAGCTGACGATATCGAAGGATATAATTGTCTTGATGTTGTCTAACCATTATTCGGTGTGCGTAGTAGTTCATTGAGCTAACTTTATTATTTCTGTAATCACCTAAAAAAATAAAAAATAAAATGCAATACGAAATTAAAATCTATACATACAGTAAGAAAGTAAATAGATAATTGTCAAATTTACCGGTATTTGGATCATACTGTTTGATATTAAGGTGATATTCATCTTGTCCTTGCCAAAATATCAATGGATATTATAGTGCGTCATATGAACGGTGTAGATCCGAAATCGTACTGACAGTGTTGTCTCGCCGTGTAATGTTTATAGATCTTTTGTCAACTGGATCACCAACCATGATAACAGCAACCTCATCAACAGTTGGAGCGTTGAATCTACCAGCATGTTCACCTAATGGTACTTTGTCGGCTTTTATGACGATTTGATAATTGTCATTTTGCAGTCGTGGCGAAACTCTTTTGATCAATTGAATTAGTTGATTTAGTTGGATAACCATCAATATCCGTGATCGTGTCATTCGTATGTGGCTTTGGGAAGTTTTTTTTACATTTTCCATTTTCCATGCACGGTGAGGTCATGTTGAAAACACCGCATGGCCCATGGATCATGTGTTTGGTGACAATATCAAATAATTCTTGATCAATTAATGGGTCTGGAATTTCGGCTGAAATTATTTGATCGATTTCTTCAGGACGGATTCTATCTTTAAGCCAAACCAAAATGTGGGCATGAGGCAAACCTCGCTTTTGCCACTCTATCGTATTCAGCCAACAACGTGTGATACCAAAAATTGTATATTTTACAATAAAATCAATTAAGGATTTCAATTTTTGTTTAAACACACGTGCAGTTAAATCATGACGATGAATGGCTTGTTGTCCTGGCAATAGTAAAGTTTGTATCTCTTCCCAATTCGGATTACATGTGAATGTAATAAATAAATCCGGTCGGCCGTAATGACGTACGTAAGTCATCGCATCTTGTATGTATTCCTGCATGTTCCGTGGACTGCCGATGTAGCTTGAAGGTAAAATGAAAGCATTACCGATGTCATTGGGATTTAAATTTCCATCGATGTTTCCAGCAACAGCATCTCGTAAGTGAATATATTATTCCGATCGTAGTTTTGACGTTTGCGTTTTGACGTTTGCCGCTCGCGTTGTTGAGGTTAGATTTTTTCGGTGGCATTTGACTGAAAATAATAATTTTCTTGTTCTTATGATATTCTCTTGAAGACGTTCGTTACACTGTTCTTGAGATTCTTGTGCATGACCTGCTGTCCTGATTCTTTGAGCTAGATTTCTTGATTCAATTTGTTTTGCCAACTGATGGGCTCTTTTAATACGTTTGCGTCGAATAACTGTCACTGTCAAATAATAACAGACATTAGCGCCATCAACCCAGTCGAAAGGTATCGACATCTGTCAGTTTTATGACTGCCAAATAATAACGGACAAAAAATTAGCGATAAATTAAAATTGCGACTATAATTTGAGATTTAAACTATCCTATCTCTCAAGTGCACATCGAACTGCACATGGTGTTCAAATTTTATTATAATCGGTTAAGTGTTTTAGGAGTCCATTGAGGACAAACATTGTGACACGAGATTTATATATATTAAGATTAAGGCGTTATATCTCTAAACTTGTTGCATATAGATCAGACCAGAATAAATCATACACATACACATATACACGATATCTTTTTATATGTAATTTCAAGACTTTTCTAAATATTGCAAAACAAAAAAAAACATTATTTTTAAAATATTGCTAGAGCTGTAATTTCTTATTTCCAATTAAATATTGATAGATATGCGATTAGAATCACCCCTTAAAAGGATACTGCTAACTTTAAGTTCATCCTTTACTATAATTTTGGAATGTTCAAAATATCAGCATATAGGTGTATTTCAATTATGATCTATATAAAATGATCACCATACATGCAGTTATTCATAAATGTTTATCATGCTTATTTTATAAGACGAAAATCAACGTGACAGCTTGCGCGCCATCTTAAGCCGCATGAGTACATCGCGTGTCGTATTAGATCTATTCACTGACTAAAAAAATGTATAAGGTGAGTGCACCTTAAGAAATTTTACTTCAAAAGTGTATTTACATTTGATAGTTAATAATTTTATTAATTTATGGTTAATGTATAATTTCGAGTGTTTTACTGTTTTAATCTTTACAAGAAAAAGCACTCTTATACCATACTGTGTAAAGATGTCTTCTTATCTTGCCCTTGTAACAGCTGTCTTCTCGGTTAGGTACTTACGACAAGCACTTTTTCTGGGGATGAAATATGTCACGTTGTTTGGATTTAATTAAAAAAATAAGTATTCTAAAAAAGAAGTACTAAAAACTTAAGAAAGGAACCGGCGTCGCATATTCTGCATCGTAGGCATTTTTATCAAAATCACCGTGGCGGCATCTGTCGCTTTAGATAGGTTAAATATGTAAAATTAATATGTTTAGTGCAATTTTTGCCAAAATATATATTAAAACATTTTTTAAATATGTATATATTTGTTTAAATTCAAAAAAATAGCCTGATCAATATTTTTCATATATTTTACTCACATCGCGGTGATTAACGTATTACGATAATATTTTTTAAGATCGGATCTTGGTCGCTTTGCTCCGCTTCCTTCGGACTATGTTTGAGAACGCCTGCGATGCTATAACGGCTCGTACCTGCGGCACTCAATATGGGTTGTTTGCTTCAATATCAATCGAATACCCATGGACGGATTTTAGTCGCTTCGCTTGGTATTCTAAATAAATCCTTTGCGTTTGACAACGCCTGCGGTGACAAGAAAGATCGTACCCTGCAGCACTCAATATTATCTGTCGAATACCCTTGGATGTATTTTTCTCGCTTTATTCAGCATTCTGTCGGCTTGCGTTTGAAGATGTACCTCCGGCACTCGATATGTGTCTCGGTGTTTGATGCGACTTCCTCTGGTCGTAGTACTCTTTTTTCCTACGTTGTTTTAGATGCACGTTAGGGGAAACGTCTTGAAACGTCTATTAGCTGTTAGAATATTAAAATTTCATGGCCGATTTTAGTCGCTCTTTGTTAGCATAAAGCTGACATAGGCGGAATTTCATTGGTTTTTTTGGAAGGTGTTTTAGCTTACACCTTACACTTACCTTTACACCTTTTAGTTACACCTTTTTCCTAGTTTCACATGTTATGAGAAATTAGAAGACATTAGAAGAAAATAAAAAGTTAATATCAATTTAAACAATTTTTGCGATATTCGCCTGTATCTTAAGTCTTTACTTTAAGGCTGAGAGTTTTCATAAACATCACCTTCTCCTTTACTGCGATTCTGTCCATGAACTTTGTTATAAAAAAAAAAATTTTCAATAAAAAATAAGCACCTATTGGTTAATTAAAATATATCAAACATATATAATATAATATCAGTTGTAATAAAATTACTTTTAGTAAATAGTAATTGTGAATATCAAAGAGAATTCCAAAACGCATCATTGTGAGTAACAATTTTCAACAATATGATATTGATATATGACTCTCAGCAATATATATATGAAACTCAGCATGATTCTGAGGTAATCACATTATAGTATATATTTTATATTAAATGACACACACACATATATATATATATATATATATATATACACACACAGTAAGTGATTTTTTAGCCACCATACACTAAAGGTAACTTAATGAAATTTCGATGGTATTAACTCCAAGTAATTCAGTATAACTAAGAAAAATATATTCGAAATCCGTTGCCCATGGCGAGATAAAAAAAATTAAACTGAATTCTTTTTTTTTTATTTCGTCCTACCCACTTGACTTAATTTAATGAACTTAAAAACCCCTTCTTCAAATATTCTCTACCATATGCAAAAAAAAAAAAAATAATCATTGTAACCGCTTAACGCCAAACCAGAGTAATTAGTGAACATACATTAAAAAAAAAATATTTACGTTCAAATGAGAATTTCCTTTTTTGTATTCGATTAAAAAACAGTGTGTGTGTAGGTAAAATACCTATCAAAAATTTGTTTGATTTTTGAAACTATCCCGACTGATCTTGACTATTTTTTACAAATTAGCGCAGGTAGGTTGTACAGAAGTACAAAGTTCGCCTATAAGCTTCGCGTCCGAGAGTCTGAAGCCTATGTAGTAAGTAGGCTGGAGTTGGCGAAGCGAGCCTTGGCCAAGTGCCTAGCTGAACCCGCAGATGTCACGTATCATGTTTATGGCCGGGCAAGGCGGGCAGCGGCGGGATGAAAATAAAAAGGAAGAAACAATAAAAATAAAAAAGTCCTGAACGAAGCGGGCCGCCAGCGGGCGATAGTGGGCCGTCGAGCGGCAGCGCTTGACATTCAGCGGAATGAATCGTAAAATTGTGTGGAATAATAGTAATAACTTGAGAGTCTGTTAGAACATTTATACTTGATCCTCTTACTAAATAAATACTCCGATATACAATATAGTGCTTGACTCCATGATGTGCGGACGCGAAGCGGCGTGATGAAGGTACCGACGAGTAGGTACTGGCGGTGCGCGAACTCAGTTGAAAAGGTGCTGCACTAATAATAATAATTCTTTATTCTTTTTCTGAATACAAGCCTTACAAATATGTTCATTTCATTATACCTATTAATCAGTTACAATTTTACACGATAAATATACATTTTACAATAATTGTTTAAAGTAATCTACCTTCAATTATCGTAGGTACACTAAGGTTAACAGTACTAAGCGGACTTTTTATTCATAGCGTGCCAGTGTGTGTGTGTGTGTGAGCCCGCTAGATGCCGGGCAGCGAGTACTGTGCTATTGCACTAGGAAAACCTGTTCTGCAATAGCGACAGAAGCGCGTATACTATATTGCATTAATGTTGGTGCATTACCGATCAAGAAACGTATTTTTAGAAAGTAATAGTACAATATAAAGCTCTATTACTTATTTATTTATTATATAATGTTATTTAGTGAAAAGTAAAGTAAAATAAAGTAAAAAAACATATAAACATAAAAAACAACATATAAACATAAAATTTCATAAAAACATAAAATACCATATAAAAATTATAAAAAATAATAACTCTATAAAAAGCGTAAATCAAGTAAGATATAATGTAATGTATTATAAAAGGATAATCCTAGGCCTAATTTTTTTAATATTAATTGTAGATTTTTATTTTAATAGCTATGCTCGTTATCGCTATTGTATTTTATTGTAAATTAGTTCTTCGGACTTCGACCTTCCTATATCTAAAAGCCAGTCAGTAACCATTGATTTAAATCTGTGTCCTGTGGCTTGTCTGATTTCAGCTGGTATCTGGTTATGTACTTTGGGCATATGGTACATAGAGTTTCTTTGACCGAATGTTGTATGTTTTCTTTTTAACGCAAGTAACCCTTGTGCATTGGAACGTGTGTTTATAGCGGTGGACGCTTGGTCGATTTCAACAAATTTACGCATGTACTGAATAATATTTCTTATATATAGTTGTCTTAGATCCAGAATTTTTAACTCTTTAAATATTAATTCAGTAGGGTATCACTAGCGGGCGACCTCCGTTCTTATAGACTGTCGTCTTGCGTCGGAGGGGAAACCCTCTTCCTCAGTCCTGGTGCGTTCGGTCGCGTCACCCTCGGTCGACGGACTTTGTACCTGGCGTCAGATGCTGTCGTCAGCGGAAACCTGGTGCGTTCGCTCGGTGAACTCATGACCCCAACAATATTATCTCTAACGGATTAGCGATCTACTCAATTTACCGTGGCGCGGTGCCGTTTTTTCACTATCCTTCCTTATATATTAGCGCCCTCTGATCTTACAAGTTTGTTATTTCTGTCTCGCCTCTTGCTAAGGAATATTTAAACCTAAATACAAATTTAGTAACTGCGTTTTAGGACGCTAAAATGTTCGCAGAAACACACACCCATACTTTCAAGTGTTATTCTAAAAAGGGTGAAATTATTAAAGGGACCTCAAAATGTGAGCATCTGGCGAGAAAGGAAAAGTCTGCCAAAAGCGTTAACCCTAATCATCGAAACCCTGAGACGGCACTGAACTCCAATCCAAAATTCTTCCTTTTTACCATGCTTATTACCGCGTAGGAGGTAATTTTAATAAAATTTCCTTTAAAATTTATCCTCAAAGGCTTAAAAAAGGAATTTGAAGGATTTTCTAAATTCAAAAAACTCACTTTTGTTTTTAGCAATTTTGCAAGCACATATTTTATCATCTATTATAACAAAACTAGTCAATGTTAATATACAGAAAGCACTACTTCAAGTTATCTTGCATTTATTGTACTATTCAGCGTTCGTTTTTCTGAATGTATGTCGTTGCAAAACTTAAAATGGAAATGATGATAAATTGCAATTAAGATAATTGAATTTTGCAAATTCTAAGCAAGCTTGTGTATAAGTATTTTTTTACACTTGCTAATAAGTTATTATAGTTTATAAAGGAAGATTCTAAAATTACCCGACGAATTCTCAGTCTTAGTCTTTTGTGTTAATAAAAAACACCACACGATTTTCTTTTAGTTCCAAGATGACAACCCAAAAGAAACTGCCTTGTTTAGGAAGCGTTGCCGACGCCGCGACGCATAGTATCGGTACATTCAATCTGTTGTCAATTCAATTGCAACTAGAAAACTGTCGTCTCGTGTGATTTTTTTCTCTGGAAATGTTTTTAAGGCGGTACCAACTCCGACCAACCGACTTTTCTTTTTAATTTTTAAGCAAGCTTTTGCATACACTATACAGAGTGTTTGAAAATAATACTCACGTAACCACGGTTTAGCTGTATAAACATAAGCGTTCGTCTGTACATAAGGATTTAAAATTTAAACTATTATTTGCTATTACATATACTTTGGAGGTATTCAAATGTTTCTATTTGGACATAGTTTATTTGGACATAGTTTTCGCGATTATTTTTCTAAGGTGGCGAATTTTACTATTGTAGTAAGGCTATATCCGGATTTTTTGGCAAGATTTACAATGGAATGTACTGGAGATAGAAGTACTGTTTTTCAGATCAGCCTAAAGTTTAATAGTCCCCTGGTTACACCTAACACACTAGTAATGGTACTCAGATCCCACGAAAGAACGGCGTCTGTTGCTATATTACTAACACGAGTGAGGGGTTGGAGGTTCATGATTCACACCAGGAACGATAACTTCTAAATTAGCCTTACAATGATCGTTAACTACAGGAAACACATCAAAACAATTTCAATTTAGTGTTGGAGGTAAAAGGAAAAAAATCGAGAATGTTTGTTGCTGCGACAATTTGATTGGCAGTAATTTGATCGTAGTGGTAATAAAAAAATGTGTACGAAAATTAAATACGCACAACCTACCCGTCCAATCTACTAATTCTACTAATCCACTACTCTACTATTCTACTAGTCTATTTCTATTTGATATTTCCCGCTGTAATTAGAGTAGCATAAATTATTTTTGTTTGATTGTTTTGTGCGGGGCCGCCTATATATTTTGGCATAAATGAATTCTCTTCTGAACATCGGAAGCCGTGCTTGCTACAAAAACTTTCGTCACATATTGCGTATAATTAATTGTAAGCGAAAAACGTGCGACAGTAGACGTGCGAAGACTACGAGTCATGTCAGCAGGAAAGGGGCGCGGGGCGCTGGCGGTAACGAGTACGTGTCATTATAGTATATCTAAAAATAAGTAGCCATTTCCATTGGGAATAAAGGTTTTCTTTTGTGTGTATAAGGTAATTTTGAATTTATTTTATTTATGAACAACATTTGCACCAATAACAAATCTAATAGATTTTTGTGTTGTCTAGGAGGAACTTTATTTAGTGTCAAGATTTAGATCTACAGATCTGCAAGCGCCCAAAACCCAAATGAGGGAGTGTTCCCATGTCTTTAAATCAATTTCGCGGGCAAAGACTTCAAAACTTTTACATTAAAGCAAGCATCGAAATCCCTGCCGTGAGTTCTCGCGTGAATTGGAACGGGTAAAGCGGAAAGTAATTTGGTACAGGATAATCTATGATTATTAATTCTAATGTTTAATTGCGTCGTAGTCTCACCAACATAAAACGCATCACAAAACTTACATAGAAGCGGATACACAACGTTTTATATTAATTTTTTTCTCTCTCTCAAATTCTAATGTTAAAAATTAAACTCAAATTTATTAAATTTTGTATGTACAGCTAACTTAAGTTTATACACATTCATGTTTTGTAAATATGAAATTGGAGAGTATCGAGTGCTGGCAACCTGAGTATAAAATATTTAAGAATGATAACGATTACAATAAAATGTTACTTTACCTACTAGATACGACTATTGCAAAAATAACTAGCGATAGCCTAGCTACACACTGTAAGCATCTACTCGTAAACATTCACGGATATCAACAAAAGTCTAGGCAGTATGCGCTAACGAAAAGAGGATAATAGTTAGTAATATTAGTAATAGCTTACGGCCGCAAGCATGAAAATGGACAATAAAATAGGAAATTAATTATTGATTGGATTCCAACAAATGGCAAACAGTGAAAGTGTTTTTTTTGAGGACGATCTTAGGCTTTGCAAAGTTATATATTTAAACACATATCTATATTTACCTTTTCAAGTTGGAGATCCAAAGATTAGAAAATCGGCAATGAAACCCAACTGAATATAGGCCTAATCTAAACTAAATGGTATAGTCATTAACCTTATACTTAGATAATGGAGCTGTACTTGGTATTGATTCCTCGTTATCCAGACCTTCACGCGATCATCGTTCTCGTTGGGTGATATAAATGCCGACGTGCTCAAATTTAGTCCTTATGACCTGAACAAAGGTTCTCCATGAAATGCTTAATTTGGATTAGTTATCAACGCCTATTGAAAACCACCTAGGCTATATATAATTTAGGTAATATACATCTTGATATAGGAATTACGTCTATGCTTTTCTATTACCCGACTTAGCATTCGTTATGAAAACAGCATTTGCATACACACAACAATTTTATACTACTGTGTTGATGAACAGGATGTTGGTCGTTGTTGCAATGTTATCACTGAAGAGTGGATGTGGGGTGGAGAGGAAAGGCGTTTGGTACCTTAACATTGCAATAACGACCATCTTGTTCCTATATACTTGTGGTTCTTACTTGTATGTTGTTTGTGTACCTTGGTACCAAACGCCTTTCAGTATAACTACAAATAAAGGCAGATCTGTGGTGCTAAAACGCTGGATATTTAAAAATTAAACAAATACTGTTTTTATGTTTTGAGTTCGATAATTTATTGTCAGTTAGCAAACTGGCAATAGATTTTGAACATGTTTTATTAAAGAAAGTATATACGGAGAAAACTATGCTATATGTTTCAAACTTTAAAAGATTCAAGTTAAAAAAATTATGTAATTTTGCAATCGGAAAAATAGTATGAGAAATAAAACATTAAATTTTAAGGGCTGTTAGTTTTAACCATTAGATGAATTAGTTTACACGAATGAAATTACATAACGGAATTCAATTTTGCTAAAGTAACGTGACATTAAAAGCGTTTATATGAAAGCGATTTAATACGAAATCACTCTTTTGTAAGCTTTAGAGAAAGTCGTTTACTGGGTCTAGCTCAAGCACACAAATTGAATTTGTATGAAACCCATTTTAAACTGCTCGCTATATAAATCGTAAAAATCGTGGGAAATTGTAGCTTTTGTGTTCTTATTATATTTTGAAGTTCCTTTATTGGGTAGAGAGTAAAAACAATACCGAAAACACAGAATAACAAAATTAGTATTTACACTTTTGAAAATGCTAGTACTAGTATTTTTTCGTCTTTTTTTTTGGGTTGTGCAGCTCAAAAGAAAAAAAAACAAGAATGACATCCTATAGCTATCATATAGTATCAACTGCTTCTATACATTGACCAGTACCCGATGTCTTACAGCTAGGCCCTACAGGCGTCATTAACGGCATCTTCCCTCCAGACTACTCGCACCTGTGGTACCTGATATTTCATGAAATTCTTTCAAGTCATAAATTTTAATAACATTTTACTTTTTCTGTAAATTTTGAGGCGTGGCTAGTAATGAAAGAACGCTTTCCCCTCCCTCCTATTTATTGAATTTGTGTATTTTTTATTGACATTGATATGACACATTTACAGGATTTATTTAATACTAACTACTCTCAAATTGATCTTTGTTCAACAGCTAGGCAAAAGTTTCCCAACAATGTTTTAAAATACTATACCAATGCAAAAAATCATGGAAAAATCCTACTCTAGTTCTGTATCACATCAGTTTTAATATGTTTGTATATATACTAATAATTTGAATATTATTCTTTATACTTCTAATATCTTTTTTAGCCAATTGGGCTACCCTATGGCTTAAGGAATTTATATTTCAATTCATAATGTCTTTACATCACCGGCATTGTGTATAAATTATTTTGGGAACCACTATAAATAAATACGGACATAATATTTTAACTTGTAATAATTATTTTAATGGGGCACTGAACATTCTTTCACGTGTTTCTATTTGCACACTTTATTTTGTATTTGACTTTGTAATATTAGTTTAACTGGCCACCCAACAGCCGAGCTCTCATATTTTTGAAATTCGAATATGATACATGTATCGCTGCGCTGTGACAATGTTTTATTATTTAGTACTATTAAATTGTTGGCTTTAATATTGAATATCTATATTATCAGACCAGCTTTCGGTGTAATCTTAAAGGCTATGGTTGTTTTTCAAGAGCATCAATCTACACACAAAAATTCAACTCTTTCGCATTTTTGTACTTTTCGAGTTGAAAAATGCAACAGACGGACGGATGGATAGACGGCCAAAAGACTGGGATAGTATATATAAATGTACTAGCTGACCCGGCCACGCGTTGCTGTGGCTAAAGTTTTTGTTATATTACATTATAGTAAACAATCTAAGAGGAACAATAAGAGAACATCAGTCACGGAGTCCACTATGCTTTTTCACACAGATGGTATTTGTAAAAAAATATGGTGATCTCCTTATTTGACTTTCTACTACTATAACCCTTTAGTACAATGAAATTATTTACGAACAAAGACGAAAATGTTGATGTTGGTATACAAATTCACTGGATTGAGATTTGAAGGGGAAGTACGTTGAACACAATTAATTAAAATGTTCTTACACTTGATACTAAGCAGAAATCAATAGGTAAAAAATAAAAATTTATCAGATTTATTACTTCCATTTAATTTTATAACAAATATAAGTATATTACAGTATAATACAGTAAATAACATGTGACGCTTAAACACATGAATGAGGTAGGCAAGGCAGACAGTCTTAAACTTTTAAACATTAATATCTTTTTTTTTGAATTATAAATACTTTCAATTTCAATTTAATTTAACACCAATCGGTGCACAATGTTTTTGGTTAACCTGTCTTTAGCTAACACAAATAGATTCGACGGTTTCCCAACACGTGAACACGCAACATATAGTTGCCCATGAGAAAAACATGGATTTTCCAAATCTAAACCACAAATGGACATTGTTTGACCTTGAGATTTATTTATAGACATGGCGAAAGCTAAACGAATTGGAAACTGTAGCCTTTTGAAGGGTATGGTAGAATCTGATGGTATCATCGGAATACGTGGCAGCAGGACCACTTTTCCTTTAAACTTCCCAGCCAAAATGGTTGCTTCAAGAATGTTTCCGGTGATCTTTTTGATGACCAAACGCGTACCGTTACATAATTGAGGTGGATTCAAATTACGGAGGAGAATAATAGGGGAACCAATCTTTAATCGAAGATTATGTGGTGGCATTCCAGGGATATCTAATGAATTTAAAAATTCAATCGGAAAATTTACACTTTCATTTTCATCAACAACAGTATCGATTGATTTAAAAGACATCAGATCGCCTGGTAACAACTGTTGTATCTGGAAGTTAATTTCGTCAACATCAACGTTTTTGGCTGCCAAAATCGCCCGTTGACTAAGCCATTCATGATTCAAATAATTATTCTGTATATCCGGGAAAATACTCTGAATCAATTCAGTTTTATCCTGAACAACAGTGCAAAAATTGTCTGGTAGTTTAATGCATTGCGTATTTGGTTGCAGTTTTATTTTACCGTTCCCAATATCTAGTAGTTGTTCGGAAAATATTAGTGCTGATGGATCATTTTGCAATTGTACTCGCATATTTATGGTCAATCGAAGTGTTTCAACACTTCGCCATAAGAATGATTGTTTCAAACATGCATTAATCTCATCCGCGAAAGTAGAGCGAGGTATAACCGGTAAGGTCTGCCGGAAGTCACCAGACAAAAGTAAGATAGCACCACCGAAAAGTTTATTATTGCTGTTTAAATCTTGCATAGTTCTGTTTAATGCTTCAAGTGAATATTTGTGTGCCATTGTGCACTCATCCCAAATTATTATAGAACTCTTCCGCAACACTGCAGCTATTCCACTATTCTTTTCGATGTTACACATTGCATCTGGTTTATTATGAACGTCCAATGGCAGCTTGAATGTTGAATGTGCTGTTCGCCCACCATCCAGTAAAGTAGCCGCAATGCCTGACGATGCTAATGCTAATGCGATTTTTTGTTGCGACCGTATTTTGGCAAGAATCAACGATATTAAAAATGTCTTACCGGTTCCACCGGGTGCATCCAAGAAAAAAAAACCGCCTTGTTCAGCAGCAACAGCCAGCATAATCCGATCATAAATAATTTTTTGTTCTGCTGTCAGTAATGGTTCACTGTTCATGATAATTGTTGCTAAACTTCCATGGTCATATTGATTTTCTCGTTGTAAATCGGTATTGACTAAGTCGGTGGCTGGACGATTAGGTGATGGCATACCATAATGATTAAGTGGTAAATTTGAAATAAGAACACATAAATCCTCGATCAAGACCAATGCTTCATTGTACATCTCTGGTGTATAATCTATGTTTTGGCATTGATTTGTTTGTCTAATTCGGTGCAAGATGTCTTCTGTCATACAATTTTTATATTTTTCCCACAAAGTTTGTGCTTGCGAGGGATAACATGTCGCCAAAATAATTGCAAACAACTGACGAATGTTATTCGGTGTTGATGTCAACGCAGCATCAGCAAGCGTTAAGTCCCAATGGTTATCGTCTTCTAGCAATTGCAGTTCACGACATGCATCCTGGTATGTATTGAATACTCGACCATTAGCTGTTCGTAAAAATTCAAAAGACGTTGGTCCGGGAACATTCACCAATAACAAACGTAAATAGAAGCACTCACGTTGCTTTGGATGTACCGTGTAAAGTCTCCCCAATGTCTTAGCTTTGAATATGCCTGTAATGGAAGGATGTGGTTTTCCTTGTTTCCGTGGCTCCCATTTTTTACTGGATTTGTTCCATGTGAAATAACGTGGAACATCACCATACACCAATGTCTTCGCGAATTGGCCAAAAACATCAGGTTTTTGACACAATGTAAAAAATTCAGTTAGAGTCGTTTTCGGAGCTTCGAACGCTCTTTGGAGAACATTTTCTTCAGTGAAGTATACACGTTGACCGTTTTCAAGATGTATTGCCAGATGTTGGACAGCAGGATCTCTTTCGTGGATGGGAAAGCTGAGAATATGCCAAATAGCTTCATTGCTGCTAATGTATCTGCCCATTTGGTATCGTGCTATTTCGTCATTTTTATTTATGTTTTTTACTTCAAATATGGCCAAATCACTGCCTTTGTTTACATATTTACAAATATACTTAATTGATTTAACAGAACTGCAAAGCTCAACATTGATATGAGCTTTGTAAGTTTTTGAAAGTAGTGGTGAGTATGGTACCACCCACTGATTATCAAACTCAACTTGATTTGGAAAGTTCGGCAGTCGCATTGTAAATGTGTGGCCACCATTCTCAGTACTTCTGCGGCGATACATTGGATAACCATCAATATCCGTGATCGTGTCATTCGTATGCGGCTTTGGGAAGTTTTTTTTACATTTTCCATTTTCCATGCACGGTGACGTCATGTTGAAAACACCGCATGGCCCATGGATCATGTGTTTGGTGACAATATCAAATAATTCTTGATCAATTAATGGGTCTGGAATTTCGGCTGAAATTATTTGATCGATTTCTTCAGGACGGATTCTATCTTTAAGCCAAACCAAAATGTGGGCATGAGGCAAACCTCGCTTTTGCCACTCTATCGTATACAGCCAACAACGTGTGATACCAAAAATTGTATATTTAACAATAAAATCAATTAAGGATTTCAATTTTTGTTTAAACACACGTGCAGTTAAATCATGACGATGAATGGCTTGTTGTCCTGGCAATAGTAAAGTTTGTATCTCTTCCCAATTCGGATTACATGTGAATGTAATAAATAAATGGCCGGTCGGCCGTAATGACGTACGTAAGTCATCGCATCTTGTATGTATTCCTGCATGTTCCGTGGACTGCCGATGTAGCTTGAAGGTAAAATGAAAGCATTACCGATGTCATTGGGATTTAAATTTCCATCGATGTTTCCAGCAACAGCATCTCGTAAGTGAATATATTATTCCGATCGTAGTTTTGACGTTTGCGTTTTGACGTTTGCCGCTCGCGTTGTTGAGGTTAGATTTTTTCGGTGGCATTTGACTGAAAATAATAATTTTCTTGTTCTTATGATATTCTCTTGAAGACGTTCGTTACACTGTTCTTGAGATTTTTGTGCATGACCTTCTGCTGTCCTGATTCTTTGAGCTGGATTTCTTGATTCAATTTGTTCTGCCAACTGATGGGCTCTTTTAATACGTTTGCGTCGAATAACTGTCACTGTCAAATAATAACAGACATTAGCGCCATCAACCCAGTCGAAAGGTATCGACATCTGTCAGTTTTATGACTGCCAAATAATAACGGACAAAAAATTAGCGATAAATTAAAATTGCGACTATAATTTGAGATTTAAACTATCCTATCTCTCAAGTGCACATCGAACTGCACATGGTGTTCAAATTTTATTATAATCGGTTAAGTGTTTTAGGAGTCCATTGAGGACAAACATTGTGACACGAGATTTATATATATTAAGATAAAAGCTAAAAGGAACCCTTATACGATCTGCGTCCGTCTCTTACCAGACTTTTTTTTTATCGAAAATAGCGAGACGAAAGAATTTGAAATTTGGTCTAAGCTACATTTTCGTGACGCACATTTCGTGACGCTCACATATTTTTAAAGTCAATGATTATGAAAAATAATTTTAAATGCTTTTTTAATCACCACAAGCTCGTCATGTAGCGGCAGCCTTTATACAAAAATTGTCAATACTGTCACCAGATGCATTTACTGCATCTGATGCGAAAACAGATGCAAAACATGTGTATGTCAATCTCAATCCCCTCCTCCAGCAACCGATATACCAAACATTATACTGTTATTCTGATTTGATTAACTCCAGAGCTGTTTGTTGGAAAATCGAAACAAATTATTTTCAAAAATCCGGACAAACGCGTTCACCATTATTTTAACCAACTGTGTTTTTTTGTTAGAATATTTTAATCTAAGGGGTAGTTATTTATTTATTTATTTATTCTTTATTGAAAAATCCTACAGTATAAATTTTTATAATTAGAAACAAAACTTATTACTAGTATACAAAACCAATTATGGATTTCGGACATTTTACATATTAACAAAGCATAAAAAAATTGAAACAGTGTTCTTAAAATATATATAGATTATGAATATTATATACGTATACAGTAGATATTTTTGTTGTGTTATGTGTAATTTGTGAGTGATATTTGTGGGAGTTCTGAGTGTGTGTGCTTTGTATGTATATGTTAAAATAAAATAATAAATCAGGTATGGTTTTAGTATGTATAAAAAAAAAATAGAAATAATTTATGATGAAGGTAATATAAATATAATATGTATGTTAATATGTATATTCTATATGTAATTGCAATTACAAGTACATATATGTTACAATTAACCATTAACAAAATAAAAATCTAACAATACAATTAGGTTTTATTTGTCTTTACTATTAATAATATTGGAAATTCTTTTTTGAATGATAACATATCGATTTTTGAAATATCACTTTTGTTATAAAGGGAGCAGATATGTGGTATGGTGCTATTGGTCATTGAATTAGTATAACGGGGAATACGGAATAATTCTTGCTGCCTAGTTGATCTGTATGGTACATTTAAATTACACTTATAGGAAAACCAACGTGACAGGTCGGTTCACCGACTTTCACCGAATGAGTAGGTACATCAGCTCTATGCGTCTCCCGCGTTTAAAAGAATGATCATGTCGCATTCTGAGTATCCTCCTTAGTTTAGCCGAATGAACGTGTCGCAATTAGATTCATTCGATGCCTATGAAAAATATGTGTAAATTGCGGCCTAAAGAAGTTTTACTTCAACAAATACATGGCAATCGCTCTATATGCGTAGATCAATAGTTTCAAAGGTGTGTGAGCCTGCTTTCGATAGTCACGTAGGAAACTGTCCGCGTGATTAATTATTATTGGGTACAGTCTGTGGATTGAAAGCGATTGAGTTTGAAGGAGTTCATACCTACGCGATTTCGGCCCACAGTATATAACCTTTTCATTTCCCTGGGGCCGGGAAGACAAGCAACGGCATAGCCTAACAAGGTGGGCGCATTTTAATATCAGTATTGCGTAACTAAATCTACGAGTATATATTTCCACAAAACCATGGTCACGCGGCTAAGCGCGTGTTAATTTCGAACGGTAAAAGTTTTCACTTTGATATGAACTTTGGGTAAAGCCATGTGGGCGGCTTCCGGGTAAATTGTCCTTTTGAGATGTGATTAAGCTTGACACATTGTCTCTTTATAAACGTTCTAAACTTTGTTTAGCGTCGGCTTTATCGGCAACTTTTCGTTCTCAAACACAATACAAACTATAGGTTGTGTTATTTTGGTACACAATGAGACGTATATATATATATTATGCCTTTGGCGTCCAGACGACTTGCTTTAAACCTTAATTGCCCTAGAGGATAAGAATCCCTACTAATACATAAAAGCGTTTCTTTGCCTTTCTTTCATGCTTAAATGGCTAAACTGATTTTAAATACAAATGAGAAGAAATAGTTTATGTATCATTAGGCTTTCTGCTCTTATCTAAAAGCTGAGCAATAAACCTATGCATGTTATTTAGACAATCGAAAACAAAAGGTTAAACTAGGTTACGTAAGCAGCCATGAAATTTCAGTAACATTTGGAATCTCCCAAGGAACTGAGTTAGGACTTGTACGGAGATCCTCAATATTAACGCCCTGTGTAAAATAGACATTGGAGGTAAACTTTCGCTGACGATACAGATATACTATTCAAAGGCAGGAACTGGAATGATAAGTATAAAAATACTGAAGCGGCCCTAAATATAACCTCCAAATGGCTTGACAGAAATTTAATGCATCTAAGTTTGAATAAAATTAAATATATGACGTTTTCAGTTACTTCTAAAGGTCAGCCAACGCCTGAAAAGACATCTGAATTGATTCATGCGACTGCAGCCTTAATGCAGCGTGAATGTGCCTCACTAGAACTAGGCGGTAACGTGAAATATCTTGGCGTCATTATTAATAATAGAATGAAGTGGGAAGATAATACGAAACTACTTATTGAGCGCTCAAGAAAAATATATATCTATATATGTATTTTCAACAAATAAGGAATATGGTTGATATAGATACACTGTGAAAAAATTACTACGCGTTAGTACAATCGTTACATACGCGTTAGCACTATATACGAAATTATTAGGTGGGATGGAATGGCTATAACATTACTTAATCCACTGATTAAAGCATAAAAGGCAATACTTATGGTGGCATTAGGAAAACCATTCGGATCACAATCGCAACCGTTATTTAATCATATAGCAGTATTTGACATACGGCAGCTATGTACTATGGGCAATATTAGTGAAAGCCAAAACGCTAGCACTGCATGATAACTCCTATTGTAACGGAAGGCTGCGGACTCCCCGAGCGTTACAAGTACCAAGAGTATCTACAACATTCGTATAAAGGCAATTTAAATACCTGACACCAAAACTCTTTAATAATTTGAATGCCAGTGTTTGAGTGCAGCCGATCAACAGTTTCCACCGAACTATCTCTTAGTAGCTTCTTACTTTAGGAAGATTGAAATTATAAAAAATGCTTTACAATATTGTTTAAAAGGCCTAAGATTTTTTTTTAAATAATTGCTTGACCTAGGTCATATACAATTATGTTAAGCCCTACTCAACTAGGCCAAATGTGCCTGCCCTAGAGTCAGGGGAGACGGTGGAAATGAAACGTTAAATGGTATGACCACGTGCGGATTCAAACCCACGACTTTTGGGTCAATCGTCTAACGCCTTAACCACTAGACTACCGCGATCTACCCTTAACTACTAGACTATCACGATGTACGTAAATTATAAATAATTTTTAAAATAATTATTTTGCATTTACTTCTACATATTTAATGTTCACGTAGTTGAATTAATATTATATTGTATACCTATAATATAGTTTTTGATTATTTATATACGATCGCTTATTTATTTAAAATTAAAATATCTCACCATTAGATTGCGCGACCGCGAACGAAACTAACTATACGCGTGAAAGGTTAACCATTGCACGAAGTATTTCAGTTTGGCTAACTCAAACACCAGCGCAGTCGGCCATTTTGATTTTCGCGGCCATTTTGATACGCTGTGGGTAATCGAGCCATGTGTTTTATTATATAATTATTTGCATTAAATTTGTTTTGTTTGTTCTTAAAAAATGTCATCACATACATATTATGTACTTACTCGTAGCAGTAGGCCATTGGCTGTAATTTCATTTCTTTTTAAATAAATAATTGAATTTTGTGTAGAGTTGGAAATGTATTGCTGCTTACCACGCAAAACTGTAAATTTTTAATTAATATACAAATGAGTCTATGGCGACATTCTTAGGTTAAACACAATAAGAATTTTATAATGTTGGTAGTGCATATAGCAATTGTGGTAGCGATTATCAGATATCAGGTCCCTTCGTGTTCTAAATCAATGCTACTTCAGCTAAGAATAATGCCCCGATTGCCCTATTCTTGCATGTCATTGCTGGGAAAGCGTAGATGTGTATGGTTTACTGACTTTAGTGTCAGCATATTGCTGGCCGTCGGCTACGTTATAAATCATCACTTGCATCTGTTAGCACATTATCTAGTAGGCTTAAGTCTTTAGGTGGGAAAGGGTCAGACATACATGAGATATCACACGTGCTGACACAACTCCTTAAAGCGCTGGATGTCGCCTCTTCTAAGCAACATAAATACAATGACCTGTTAAATAAATATTACTTTATTTCATTCGCTAAGGACCACGAGTGCATGGCCACCAAATGCGTTGGAGTTAGCTAAAGACCTTACCAAAATCGTCAGAAAGAAGTCTAGGTAAGAAATTACGAATACAAGAGCTGTTCCTTAATTTGATTGGACTACTTACTTGTAGTACCTACGTATGTAAATATTGGTAATTATGAATTTGTATTTAATTTATTTATTCAATATGGTACAATAAGAAGTTACAACAATAAATTATATAATAACACCGAACAAGGAATTAAATTAATATAATATAGACAAATTAAACACCAGTCATTTATTGTTGCTCTGAAGTAACATAGCTTCTCAAACTAGGTTAAAAAAACCTGTTCTAAGAGCAGCCGAAAGGAAGTTGCAGAAAAAATGAAATATTATTACGAATAAACGCTGAATAATATAATAATATGTATGAAATAAACGCTCCCATCTTTTCTTCTATTTTTACAATATCAAAGATCACGATGCGTCGTTCGAGCGAACGGAGAAGGATGAACCCTTCAACGCCAGCGGCCTCCACCACCTACGCCTCATTTAAAATAGAACACATTCTATATTACTCCTATCGCGTGACCTCCGGTCTGAAAGCTTGACATTTCGACCCACCAGAGAGCGGCCTGATTTCAAGAAGACCATCCCCGTAAAAGACGTTTACAACTACAGTCTTCCGTTGACACGACTATCGCTGTATATACACCCGCCCACGCCCTCGCCCATTTCAACGCATTGGACTTTTCTGAAATGAAAATGTCGTCAAAATCAGTGCTCTTTTGAAAGAACGAAAATGATTAAGAAATCGCCCAGAATCTTTAAAACTTTAAAAAGTTTTTTCTCAACTTCGGCGACTCGTGATCCTACCTGCATACACAAATTTAATTTCATTAAATATATTATCTCAATTAGAGTCATAAATAGTATTCCTAGGCGCCGTTATCATGAAAGTTAATTCAACATAAAAACTGTTGTGTTTCATAAATTATATTCTTTAATAGAGACAAAAAGTCAAAATGGACATCGTCCATCATATTTATTACGGACAAAAAAATTTCTTACGCAAATTTCAAAAGACGAAAAACTTTGCTGACAATTAAACATAAAAATATTCTCGGTTACCAAGTTTCCAGTGTATCTTGTGTCTTAAACACAAACAATTCTATTTTGAACCTATCAAATTTGATTTAAAACTCAATATTTTTCATTTCTAACTTATCCAATCTTTAAATTATCCTTTTAACTCATTAACGTAATTTGAGCTTTCCATTTATTTCGAAATGCCTGAACACAATGTTTACCTTTGCATCTCGAAATGTATTATTTTTTTTCTATGGATACCAACTTGCATAAAAAAATATTATTTTAGTCGTAGAAAGTACAATTACAATTTGTAGCAATGTACAATTTTAATTTGAATTTCAGATATATTCTTTTAGTTAAAAACATCATTTGAGCATTCCACATATGTAAACATATGAACAAATTAACCGTTATGTAAAAAAAAGAGTTTTTATTGTTGGTTAGATGCGATAGTCAATATTTTTAACGATGTTTCACAAGTGTAGTGATGTAATTCGGCCGACGTTTGTTTTCGTGAGCTTTTTGTTACATATGTTGATTCAAATTAACACTTTTCAGTATAAAGTAAGCTTTGTTTGCTTGTTTGTTGAGATCACGATCTACGAAAACACTCCAAAATATTGTTATAGAAATATACTGGCGAATTGTCATTTTAAAATTGATAAAACGAAACTGCATTGTTTCAGTCGCGCAGTAAAATACCTGTTTGCTAACAAATGGCATAAGCGTATCCATCATTTATAATCAGTCTCGAAGCCAAACTGTGAATGTATGATGATTGTATTGTCAAGGCATGGCGTGGTTGTGTCTCTATTTCTTTTATTTATAAAGAAATAGAGACACATACCTTTGCGGTTACCCTAATATGAAACCGGATCCGGGTAAGCTACTGAAAGCCTACATCAATTTCAATGATAATCCTAATGCGTTAGGTACGATATTTGGAAGAAGGTTGCGGTTCGCCTACAAATCACATCTACCTACTGACAAGCAAACTGTTTCAAGCAAATTTTAGAACATTTACTGTAAAGCAATTACATTGCACATCGATTAAATCGTTGTATGCATGTCTCATAACGTGACTTTTCTAAAAGGATAGTCATAGGATGGTGAAATTCGGCAAATGTTATTATGTAAAAATGGATTCTGGTACATACACCGTATCCCAAGACTATTCCTGATACAAATAAAGCTTAACAGTCCTGCGATATCTAGTATTATTTGTTAAGAACGTCAGCTGTCGCCGTACGCCGTAACGGTGTCAAAGCCATTTTCAATCGATCGATGCGAATCGAAATTCGCGCCCTGGCCAAAATGACACCATCTGTTAAAAAATATAATTAAGTTTTTTTTTTCGCATTTTTTTATTTACTTATTTTTTCATAATTTCGTACTCACAATAGATTACACAAAACGCCCTTTAAGTCTTCAGGAATGGTCTAAGGACATCCTGTATAACTGTTAGACATTAATGACTTCGACACCGTTTGACCGATCACCATAAAAGTTGGCATATATATGTATTTCTTCACGGAGAAGGTATACCTATGCTATTTCTCACCCATCTTGAGTTGTTACGCGCCGAAGTCGCCGTCAAATCTGCCAAACCGGGAGAAAGCCCGGGGTTGAATAGCTAGTAGTATTTATTATATATTCAACATAGCATGATGAAAACAAGGAAGCTTTCAAAGGATATAGAAAACAATAAACACAAGCTTTTTAGCGCTCAAATAGTCGAAGGAAAAGTGTAGCGAATAACAGATCTTCTGTAGTTTTTCGGATACAGCATATAAAAGGTAGGTATAACTAATTTCATAATAAAGTTTCTGTATTAGAAAAAATCATAATTCTAAATTTTTCTTAGAAATGACTTTGATGAATATAAATTTTATTGTCTTTCATCTTAAACACAACACAGTTCACAGGCGATAAACAACTGCTTTGTATAATATAATTTAGTTAGGTGATATTTGAGGTAACAAAATGAACTCCTTAAAAATTCATTTTTAAATGTATTTTTAGTATACCAAATCGCAATTTTGATCAACAGTTTAAAAGATACATGCCCGTGACAGTCGGACAGACAACGAAGTCTCACGATTCAACGAGTTCCTGTTTTTGACCATTTTGGTCCGGTAGCTTAAAACTTAGTGCTACTGTGTCGGAAAGCAAAGTCAAAGTCAAAGTCGTTTGTGGCAGCGGGGTTAAATGCAACTCAAAAGTGAACGTCGTTGACCATGCCGCCGACTACTTTTGCAGTTTGACATGCTCTCAGGACATTGTTATAAGCTAATAAAACGTCCTCTCCGATGCTATGATGCATGAATTATTATAGGAATAATAATTCATATCATTTTTTTTTTCTTGTTTAAATGATTAAATGTTTTAGATTGTACTTGCAATGCATACACCTAACTGAGGTCTATCGTTAAAAAACAACATTTTGTTTTTTAACGATAGACCTCAGGTGACGTTTTGTTTTTTAACCCCCACCCCCCTCCCCTCCTTCGCATACTATGCTTGCGCAACGTGACTTGATATTTGAGGGGGGTTTTTTTTTGAGAAGGTTTTTTGTATCTGGCCTACTAGGTATCAGTCGCCACACAAATAATTATTTTGATAATTTATTGTCAAAATGCTTTAGGGTTGATAGCGGCATTGATATGTTGCATGTATTCGCTGAAAATTTAGATTTAACCAGATATTATCTAGTGCGCTAGGAAACAAATTATTCAGCTATTAGCACTCGATTGATAATAAATGTTTATTGTTAGCATGGCAACCTACACACTGACTCATAATTTTGACCTTAAGGTTAGCAATGACAATAGGCACTTTTGTTTTACCTACAATAGGTAATTTGTTTGTAAGATGTTTTAATTTTTTGATAACATCATATAGAATCTGTTTTTTGTTTTTTTTAGTGCAATTTTGGTGACATCAAAACGTTAACATTACCCTAAAAATGAACTTTCGTCTGACAGCATTAATATCCTTACCTATAGGGTTCAGAAGTGGAAAAAAAATAGCTGAGGTCCTCCCATTTATTCGAAAATATTTGCCTCCGTTTAGTGCCCACATTGAGAAACCTGTCATCCGCGCCATAATGAATATTTACAACCTTAGTGAAGGCAGAATTACCTTCAGATTCATTAAATGTTCTCATCAGGCGGCGCTTGCGGAATCTAATCAGCTAAATTAGCATTTACCTGAAAATTTGAATACAGATTATCTCGTGTGCAGTAACTTATTTTCACCCCAAAGAACGAGCAGACAACGCGCCACGCTTTAAAAACCATTCTGCTCGTGTTATGAGCAATTTATATTACAGAACTTATTCAAAAATAACTAACCTAAAAAAGTAATTCTTCAGAAAATGTTTTTGTAGGTAAATAATGTTTAAATTGCAATAGTCACGATATATGTACCTATCGTAACAAGTAAATATATTATAAATCTAGTATTTATAAATCTTATTAATATTTGTTTAGTATATGTAGTATCAACTGTCAACTAATACTTGCCATACCATACGTACTGTTGAGTTTTCAAAAAACAAACAAATTTAGAAACCAGCGGGTCCAAAGAGTAACTTCACATAACACACTTCATTTCCAAGATTCAAAACCTGGAGCTCCGATGATCCAGATTAATCTTTCTTTCATATTTATAACGTTAATGATTATTAGATTGATGGCTTTGATCATTCGAAGCGTGAATTTAGAGTATGTACAGTCGAGTGCATAACAACGACTCATAAATGTAATAGACTATAAGCAATTTTATATATTTTCTTTATGTTTAGTTTTTTCTGTATATTTAGCTTATAAATTATAGGTAACACAATTATTAGAATTATATATTTAATAAATGTATATTGTATGTAATATATATATTTATATATATGTATATAATATTATGCACTATTTATTATATGTATTATATTTTGTATTAATGATATTTATCCTATCCCTTTGTTATTAGTAAAGTCTCGCGTACGTAATAATATTTCATTTTTTCTGGAACTTCCTTCTGACCGCTCTTAGAATAGGTTTTTTAACCTAGTTAGAGTAGCCATGTTACTTCAGAGCAACAATAAATGACTGGTGTTTAATTTGTCTATATTATATTAATTTAATTCATTCAGTGTTATTATATCATTTATTATTGTAACTTCTTATTGTACCATATTGAATAAATAAATAAAATGTCGTCATAGAAAACTGCCATAAAGCTTAAATAACGTGAACCGCGAAAATACCGTCAGCGAAATTCGCGGCACCGGTTTCGGGGTAAGTGATTCTTTTGCATTGCAATGAACCTACTACATAGTATGGCAAGCCGCTCATCCGCACTTTGTTATTTTTACATCACTGTAGAGAGCATAAAATTACTAGGTCGCCGCAGTCGCTCGCATTTTGCTTCGCTGCAGCACATATTAGAGCGAAGCGATTTACTAAAATTTTCTAAATAAAATTTAGTCTGTGACAATAACTTTTTAACGACGGGATAGATTTTGATAATTTTCTATAATGAGGTATTTGAAATCTCTTTGATACAAATGCACAAAAAAAATTCATCCGGAAATCAACAGCATAACTTTTTAACGACGGGATAGATTTTGATAATTTTCTATAATGAGGTACTTAAAATATCTTCAATACTAATGTACAAGAGAATTTCATCGGGAAATTGAAAACATAACTTTTCAACGAATGGATAATTTTCCAAAATGAGGTTCTTGAAATCTTTTATATACAAAAAGAGAAATTCATTTAACAATTATTTAAATATAAGACAAATGAATTTATTTTAAAGAAATGTTTAAAGTTAAGACAATGAAATCAAGCGTTGCAGTTCTCGACGTTTGGAAGGTAATCCTTTCTTATCATTGATTTTGAGTAGTCTTTCAAGGGGGAACGATGGAGAAATAAATAATCCTTCAAGACTCCTAACCCTTGAGAAGGCAACATAAGATAACCCTAGTGCAAATTCTATGTTTCCAATATCGACAACTGCTTCGTCCAAAGTCAAACCTTGGGAACGATGGATGCTGATTGCATATGCAAGTTGAAGGGGGAATTGCTTTCGCGTGAAAGAATTTGTTCCTCTGCGGAATGAAACTGTTGATGGTGGAATAGGTATTGCATTCGTATTGTTAAATTTTGGACCAGTGTACCCTTTGAAATGCACTAACACACATAATGGGAATGCGTTTATATATTGTCCATCAGTATTTTCAGGGTAAATGATGTCAATTACATGACCTATCGATCCATTACATAATCCAGCAGCAGTGAATAGATTTTGTCTAAGAATAATTTGAGCACCTTTGTTTTTTTTTACTATTTTTATGCGTGAAACTTACCTAATTATTTTTTGTATTTTTATTTATTGTTAAAAACGATTTATTATTGTTAAATTGTATTAAATTAATATCAAATTAAATAATTTAAAATAAAATTCGATTAATTATTTTCGAATAAAAAAATTTCAAAAGAGCGCGTGACTTTTTTATAATGGATATTCCCATAGACAATTTTCTTTTGACCCCAAAAATTTTATTTTTGACAATATTTAAAATCAAGCTCCGTCACGACCTTCACTTTTTCATGTAGATTCTCTCAAAATCAAAAATTTTTCAAATCGGTCAAGGAATGACCAAGTTAGCCCGTGACAAAGTTCTAATTGGAGTCGCCTTATGAGAGCTTCGCTCTAATAAATTGATTATTTAATTAAATCAGTGTTGTATCATTACTAGCCGCGCGTCAAAAAAGGCCTGCTGTATGAACTACGAACAGATTAAGTAATTCTGATTCTATTATTAGTCTGATAATAATGAATTATGATAATAATAGTATGAATTATTCGGACATACGTACGCCCCTAACACAAAATATTATACATACATAGATTCGTAGATTGATTATAGTTTCACTTGTAAATATTATTCTTATACTAATAAAATTTTATATTCGTTCGCGAACAATTTACTTAGACGCGGTTCGTTTTGCAAATGCATGCCTACACACGTTATTGCATTTTTCGTGGGGTGTGCCTCTTTGTCGAATCGCATTTCCACAGTAAAGCTTTATCGATGCATATTGGATTTATAATTCAATTTAAATTAACGTTCCCATTATAAATAAATATGCTTAAAGTTCATAAACTCCAAGGCTCCATAAATAGCGCTAAATTCGTAAAATAAATACAAGCAAACGAATATTTTTTGACACATTTTCGATTTTCTCCTCTTGCCGTGTTTGTGGCCTGGAACTTTTTTTATAAAAAAGTATATCTTTTGACAGTAAAATAATAGTCTAACAACATTACTCATTATGATACGTGAATTCTGTGAATTCTGTAAATGCCAGCAGACTTTCAATTTAATATCATGCAAATCAAAAAAAAAAAAAATTAAAGACATTAAATAAAAAGAACGCCATTGCATTAAAAGTGTTTTGCAAACTGTACAAATTTACCAATAGGTACTTGTCCATATACCATATTTATGCTTCTATTCGCAGTTAAAAGTATTCTCATTTCTGATTTTATTTTTATTTCAACGGACAGAAAGAAGCTTCTTTTATCAGCGATATGAAAATATAATATTTATCTTTCAGAATAAAGTCCATGTACTATAGAAGTTCGTACCTATAACGCTTAGATATGCATTACATACATTACACATTGCTATATATTAGTTATTGCTTTTAGTATTAATAAAATCAACTTACAGATGTGTAACATAGGATGATCCTTGACTAAAATGTTATTAGTACTTTTACCACTACATGACACGTTTACAATTTGAATTAGCCGTTCAGCGTAATCATAACATTTCTTTTGCATTTATAAATAAACGCATAAAAACATAATCAGTTACTACGTATTTTCGAATGAAAAGAAATCTTAGTACAAATACCAAAGTATGTAATTTATTGTAGTTTTTGTAACAAGTAAAACGTTAAGCAGATTGATATACTCTTTAAAACTCGTATTTGCAATTACTTCTTACATCTAAACTTGTTTTTGTTCATTTAATTCGTTTCCCAATGGAAATTCACTTCGATGAGTTAACTTACTTTGACAGCGACGCGTCGAGAAACCGTCTTAGAGCTTTAATTAGTAAGCGATGTTATTCAGCAAAAAAAGGAAAGTCACAGGTACAGGTAAGGGATTTTAAAGTGAAAAGGCGGACTGGGGGATTTTTATTTAAATTTAAAATCGTTATTTTATTATTTATTTTATCTCATTTAAATTTGTTTAATATATTTTAATATTATTCTTTGTTACCTCTAACTATCTTTATTAGTCAATTGGGCCACCCCAGTTTAAGGCGCCCCGGGACGCATTTGTCCTTGAGATTAGAAAGAGTAGGCTTTATTCGAACATTGACGTGTAGAAAAGAGACGGATATACTCGCCGACCGCGAATTCGTTACATTTGGAATCGATGAAACATGTTTTTTGTATTTAAATAATTATTATCATTTGAAAAAAATGTTTTTTTTTAAGTAATGTCCTAGATTATTATATTGTCTATCTTTAGAAGGAAAAATTAGGTTCGCGTCACTTACACAACTTAAAAGAAAATCGTTGCAAGAAAAAAACAACACTTTCTTATTTATTTATTTTCATTACTATAATAAGGTGTATTTCTTTTTTTTTTAAGCAAAGTACTAAATTAATATATGTAGAATATTGTGGTATTTTTAGTTTTAGCCATTTGTTGGGAATAACTTCAACAAAATGCACCAAAATACGTTACAAAACACGTTTTAGGGACTGGTGGCGCCTTAAAGAAATTGTACTTTAATTTACCACATGTTTAACCACCTGATTAATTACCTGTATTGTGTACAATTTCTCTTAGGTACCCAAAATAAATAAACTTGAACATAATATTTCAAATTATAATGAGACTCTCCATTTTATTTTTTTTTGCTCACACTCGTAAGATGACTTTGTATTAATTATTTTAACCGGTCACTTATAAATAATACGTGCCAACATTTTTGGAATTCGAATATGATCGCGCTCCCATGATGAACGCCCTATCGAAATGTCAAGTTACATTCTTCCATACCAAAAAATCCTTTACTTCAATATATCTATATTCTCTGACCACCTGTGATTTTCAAGAGCACAATTCTTTCAAATTTGTACTTTTCTAGCCGAAAGTTGTACAAATGGACAGACGGACAGGCAGACGGCTACATGACGGGGATAGTAGCTTCTTATACATATATATATAAAGAAGTTAAAAGTTCTTACATCAAAACAAAAGTCTACTTTAGTACCGGCGAGGGCTAAGTAGGTTTATTCCTAAAAGAGGGGCAGGAGGGAGGGGGGATGGAAACGCGTTATGACGATTTATTATTCTTGCATTTAAACAATTCAAAATAAACATTTTGTTACGATTACACAATAATTATTAATTATTGTCTAACAATAATATATTACCAAATAATATTATATCATGAAATCTTAATATATATAGATCTCGTGTCACAATGTTTGTCCTCAATGGACGGCTGAACCACTTAACCGATTATAATAAAATTTGAACACCATGTGCAGTTCGATGTGCACTTGAGAGATAGGATAGTTTAAATCTCAAATTATAGTCGCAATTTTAATTTATCGCTAATTATTTGTCTGATATTATTTGGCAGTCATAAAACTGACAGATGTCGATAACTTTTTATTTTATGGGCGATTGTGAAGAGCGCGTGACGACTCGGTGCCTGTATAATTTTATTGAACAAGCAGAGGAAAGAGCAATTGTGATATTATTGGAAAATTTTTTAGAAGATCACAATCAACTAATTCAATTGATCAAAAGAGTTTCGCCACGACTGCAAAATGACAATTATCAAATCGTCATATTTTAATTTATTGCTAATTATTTGTCTGATATTATTTAGCAGTCATAAAACTGACAGATGTCGATAACTTTTTATTTTATGGGCGATTGTGAAGAGCGCGTGACGACTCGGTGCCTGTATAATTTTATTGAACAAGCAGAGGAAAGAGCAATTGTGATATTATTGGAAAATTTTTTAGAAGATCACAATCAACTAATTCAATTAATCAAAAGAGTTTCGCCACGACTGCAAAATGACAATTATCAAATCGTCATAAAAGCCGACAAAGTACCATTAGGTGAACATGCTGGTAGATTCAACGCTCCAACTGTTGATGAGGTTGCTGTTATCATGGTTGGTGATCCAGTTGACAAAAGATCTATAAACATTACACGGCGAGACAACACTGTCAGTACGATTTCGGATCTACACCGTTCATATGACGCACTACAATATCCATTGATATTTTGGCAAGGACAAGATGAATATCACCTTAATATCAATCAGTATGATCCAAATACCGGTAAATTTGACAATTATCTATTTACTTTCTTACTGTATGTATAGATTTTAATTTCGTATTGCATTTTATTATTTATTTTTTTAGGTGATTACAGAAATAATAAAGTTAGCTCAATGAACTACTACGCACACCGAATAATGGTTAGACAACATCAAGACAATTATATCCTTCGATATCGTCAGCTGTTCCATCAATACATTGTTGATATGTATGCTAAGGTCGAAAGCGAACGCTTGCGATTCCTTCGATTCAACCAGGCAAAACTACGATCGGAAGAATATATTCACTTACGAGATGCTGTTGCTGGAAACATCGATGGAAATTTAAATCCCAATGACATCGGTAATGCTTTCATTTTACCTTCAAGCTACATCGGCAGTCCACGGAACATGCAGGAATACATACAAGATGCGATGACTTACGTACGTCATTACGGCCGACCGGATTTATTTATTACATTCACATGTAATCCGAATTGGGAAGAGATACAAACTTTACTATTGCCAGGACAACAAGCCATTCGTCGTCATGATTTAACTGCACGTGTGTTTAAACAAAAATTGAAATCCTTAATTGATTTTATTGTTAAATATACAATTTTTGGTATCACACGTTGTTGGCTGTATACGATAGAGTGGCAAAAGCGAGGTTTGCCTCATGCCCACATTTTGGTTTGGCTTAAAGATAGAATCCGTCCTGAAGAAATCGATCAAATAATTTCAGCCGAAATTCCAGACCCATTAATTGATCAAGAATTATTTGATATTGTCACCAAACACATGATCCATGGGCCATGCGGTGTTTTCAACATGACGTCACCGTGCATGGAAAATGGAAAATGTAAAAAAACTTCCCAAAGCCGTATACGAATGACACGATCACGGATATTGATGGTTATCCAATGTATCGCCGCAGAAGTACTGAGAATGGTGGCCACACATTTACAATGCGACTGCCGAACTTTCCAAATCAAGTTGAGTTTGATAATCAGTGGGTGGTACCATACCCACCACTACTTTCAAAAACTTACAAAGCTCATATCAATGTTGAGCTTTGCAGTTCTGTTAAATCAATTAAGTATATTTGTAAATATGTAAACAAAGACAGTGATTTGGCCATATTTGAAGTAAAAAACATAAATAAAAATGACGAAATAGCACGATACCAAATGGGCAGATACATTAGCAGCAATGAAGCTATTTGGCATATTCTCAGCTTTCCCATCCACGAAAGAGATCCTGCTGTCCAACATCTGGCAATACATCTTGAAAACGGTCAACGTGTATACTTCACTGAAGAAAATGTTCTCCAAAGAGCGTTCGAAGCTCCGAAAACGACTCTAACTGAATTTTTTACATTGTGTCAAAAACCTGATGTTTTTGGCCAATTCGCGAAGACATTGGTGTATGGTGATGTTCCACGTTATTTCACATGGAACAAATCCAGTAAAAAATGGGAGCCACGGAAACAAGGAAAACCACATCCTTCCATTACAGGCATATTCAAAGCTAAGACATTGGGGAGACTTTACACGGTACATCCAAAGCAACGTGAGTGCTTCTATTTACGTTTGTTATTGGTGAATGTTCCCGGACCAACGTCTTTTGAATTTTTACGAACAGCTAATGGTCGAGTATTCAATACATACCAGGATGCATGTCGTGAACTGCAATTGCTAGAAGACGATAACCATTGGGACTTAACGCTTGCTGATGCTGCGTTGACATCAACACCGAATAACATTCGTCAGTTGTTTGCAATTATTTTGGCGACATGTTATCCCTCGCAAGCACAAACTTTGTGGGAAAAATATAAAAATTGTATGACAGAAGACATCTTGCACCGAATTAGACAAACAAATCAATGCCAAAACATAGATTATACACCAGAGATGTACAATGAAGCATTGGTCTTGATCGAGGATTTATGTGTTCTTATTTCAAATTTACCACTTAATCATTATGGTATGCCATCACCTAATCGTCCAGCCACCGACTTAGTCAATACCGATTTACAACGAGAAAATCAATATGACCATGGAAGTTTAGCAACAATTATCATGAACAGTGAACCATTACTGACAGCAGAACAAAAAATTATTTATGATCGGATTATGCTGGCTGTTGCTGCTGAACAAGGCGGTTTTTTTTTCTTGGATGCACCCGGTGGAACCGGTAAGACATTTTTAATATCGTTGATTCTTGCCAAAATACGGTCGCAACAAAAACATCGCATTAGCATTAGCATCGTCAGGCATTGCGGCTACTTTACTGGATGGTGGGCGAACAGCACATTCAACATTCAAGCTGCCATTGGACGTTCATAATAAACCAGATGCAATGTGTAACATCAAAAAGAATAGTGGAATAGCTGCAGTGTTGCGGAAGAGTTCTATAATAATTTGGGATAAGTGCACAATGGCACACAAATATTCACTTGAAGCATTAAACAGAACTATGCAAGATTTAAACAGCAATAATAAACTTTTCGGTGGTGCTATCTTACTTTTGTCTGGTGACTTCCGGCAGACCTTACCGGTTATACCTCGCTCTACTTTCGCGGATGAGATTAATGCATGTTTGAAACAATCATTCTTATGGCGAAGTGTTGAAACACTTCGATTGACCATAAATATGCGAGTACAATTGCAAAATGATCCATCAGCACTAATATTTTCCGAACAACTACTAGATATTGGGAACGGTAAAATAAAACTGCAACCAAATACGCAATGCATTAAACTACCAGACAATTTTTGCACTGTTGTTCAGGATAAAACTGAATTGATTCAGAGTATTTTCCCGGATATACAGAATAATTATTTGAATCATGAATGGCTTAGTCAACGGGCGATTTTGGCAGCCAAAAACGTTGATGTTGACGAAATTAACTTCCAGATACAACAGTTGTTACCAGGCGATCTGATGTCTTTTAAATCAATCGATACTGTTGTTGATGAAAATGAAAGTGTAAATTTTCCGATTGAATTTTTAAATTCATTAGATATCCCTGGAATGCCACCACATAATCTTCGATTAAAGATTGGTTCCCCTATTATTCTCCTCCGTAATTTGAATCCACCTCAATTATGTAACGGTACGCGTTTGGTCATCAAAAAGATCACCGGAAACATTCTTGAAGCAACCATTTTGGCTGGGAAGTTTAAAGGAAAAGTGGTCCTGCTGCCACGTATTCCGATGATACCATCAGATTCTACCATACCCTTCAAAAGGCTACAGTTTCCAATTCGTTTAGCTTTCGCCATGTCTATAAATAAATCTCAAGGTCAAACAATGTCCATTTGTGGTTTAGATTTGGAAAATCCATGTTTTTCTCATGGGCAACTATATGTTGCGTGTTCACGTGTTGGGAAACCGTCGAATCTATTTGTGTTAGCTAAAGACAGGTTAACCAAAAACATTGTGCACCGATTGGTGTTAAATTAAATTGAAATTGAAAGTATTTATAATTCAAAAAAAAAGATATTAATGTTTAAAAGTTTAAGACTGTCTGCCTTGCCTACCTCATTCATGAGTTTAAGCGTCACATGTTATTTACTGTATTATACTGTAATATACTTATATTTGTTATAAAATTAAATGGAAATAATAAATCTGATAAATTTTTATTTTTTACCTATTGATTTCTGCTTAGTATCAAGTGTAAGAACATTTTAATTAATTGTGTTCAACGTACTTCCCCTTCAAATCTCAATCCAGTGAATTTGTATACCAACATCAACATTTTCGTCTTTGTTCGTAAATAATTTCATTGTACTAAAGGGTTATAGTAGTAGAAAGTCAAATAAGGAGATCACCATATTTTTTTACAAATACCATCTGTGTGAAAAAGCATAGTGGACTCCGTGACTGATGTTCTCTTATTGTTCCTCTTAGATTGTTTACTATAATGTAATATAACAAAAACTTTAGCCACAGCAACGCGTGGCCGGGTCAGCTAGTTGTAATATACGTTTATAATTTGTTAAATAAAATTTATTTTTGATTAATATATTATCAGTTTTAATTTTCAGCTATTTTAATACTGTATACTGACTTTTATGAATAAAATAAATTTCTATAATTACAAAAGTGCTAAAACTCACGGTTAAGATGTGTAAACATTAGCGTTCGCCTGTGAATACATTGGTTTTTTCACGTATAAGCTGTTTCGTCGCGTATTCCGTTCATAAAGAGCATACTCGATTTTAATCCCGAAATGTCAGCCGGACGCTCCAACATTGTTTACTCCGACAAAAGGTTGTCATTCAAAAAACGATAATATTCAAAAGAATTTTACGATTTGTTTATTTAAGCACCATCTGAACACATATTTGTTACTGCATTACTTATATCCGATTTTATATCATTAGTATTTAGAGATGATGTTTTAATAGCAATACCAGCATTTAATACATATATAACCAAATATTGCTAATTTTCGGCTTTTGAAATTCCCTAAGTGAAAATCTGGCTCCGTTAAATATTAAATTCGCCAACCGCAGCAAGGTATTTTCATGTTGGAATGCGCATCGAAGCTCCCCGCCTGCCTAAGCCTTCGATAGAATATAGTATGACCTGTCTGTACGAACGAACGAAGTCGTTACCAGTTGAACATTTAGGCAAATTTCTCGCCATTGTGGGCACGCATGCCAAAGTTAGCGTAAGCTTCATGAAAGCCCTGAAAGTCTAGCCTTTATCAAAAATGGCATTTAGCTGGCCCAAAGATGTGAAGCCAGCGATTAAATTAAGCGATAAAAAAATGTTTTACCTGAAAGCTTCGTACAGCACCGGATTGACGATAATCTTTAATGTCACGGGTTTCTACATTTTTTTTTTATCAGAAGGTTTTTATAAACCCAAACTGTTCTTGGTGTGGCGATAAAAAAAATATTTATTTAATTGTTAGAAATGCTACAGCTATACATAAAGACTCAAAAAACAGAAAAATTAAATACACACTTACGTACACTGTTTTCCCAGTGGTCCTAAAAATAACTTTTTCCAACGACATAATCATAATAAAAAATAAAAAAATGTTTAAGTTCGCTTCATTAGAATGACTCTCTTGACCTGCAAACTTTTTTTCTTAATTTTGGTTACGACCAAGATTTTTTTTAGGATATTGGTAATTTCAAAATAATAGAGGCTAACGTCGATTGTAGTTCAACATACTAAGAGGTTTAAGTTTGTATCTACGATTTTAACTTCAGTTCAACAATATAGGTTTGGAAGTTATGACTATCCCGAAATATTCGGCCCGAATTAAAATCGCCCAGGACGAGCCTCGATTCGCGGGCTACCCGACTATTAGGATAGTTTCTTAAATTTACGTCCCTCTAAAAATAAAAAGAGCAGTAATTATTGGCGTTTGAAATCAGTCGGTACTCATGAAGTGTTAAAAAAAAATAAATAAACAAAAACGTAAGGATATAGCAAAAGCGATCAAATCAGGCCACTGTCTCTTTGTCTTCAACGAAACTATAATAAAAGTAAAGACCACACGTTCAAAACCGCTTAGTTTTTGTACACGCTACGAGTCCGCTTAAGGCGAAGCCAAACGATAAATATTAATTTTGACTCATTTAGACCCTTTTATTATGGCATTTGGTAACCATTGGATACCTAATAATAAAAAAAAAATGTTTATATGCCTTGTTCTTTTGTCTTCGACATATTACAGACAGATTTTTAAATTTAATTCTATTTCTGAGAAATTAATAGTTATTTTTTAGTTGAATTGCTGTCTTATAAAATACATTAGAGTCTTAGGAAAAAAAATAATTTAAAGGATAATGAATTAATGTGTTTCTAAAACACAGTAAAGTATGTTTTTTTTTAAATATCTATATAATTAAGCTGTAATTAAATAAAAACCAACAATTGCTTTCTGATCGCGCAAAAAACAAAACCTAAACCCTATAAAAATAAAACACTGAATTTCAAGGTCCACTGTGAATATGCTTCGCCTTATTGGTTTAGCGAAAATGGTAGGGCTCGGTGTCGAAAAGTCTTGAGAATATTCTCATTCGGCTAAAGTCGTTGCGCTGAGCTATCACGTTGATATTCTTCTTATACAGAGTGTATTTAAAATCATTACCATCCCTTCAGGAGGTTGATTTATATCAACAATCAAACATTATTCAGCATAAGAATTATTTTCGCAAATTTTTAATATAATTTTTTACTCAAAATAGGGTACATAAACACTCGATTAATTATTCGATAATAGTCTTACGACAACCCGTATGACATATTTAAAATACGTATAATTACTAAATAAATCATATGACTATTAAGTACTTACAAATGCTAGATGCTTAGAAACGGCATTATGAATTATCACTGGTCACAAACCTGCAAATTAGGAAAATACATATTTAGCACTATATTAGGGAATTATTATTATATAAGGGAATTATTTCAAGGAAAAAGAAGGAAATGACGTTGCTTCGTTAGCGCTTGTATCGTAGGACACTTGTATTTATTTGTAAATTTTCATACGCGGACCCCTTAGGCAGAGTAAATTTCGATTTGGTTCAAACTCTTCACGAGCTTTCACAATGGAGCCGATGCGTCCCGACAGGTAGATTGGCATTCTACAACAAACTACAACAAATAAAAATTTATCATCTAAATAAAGCGTTGTCAGCTGAGATTTAATTAGAAAAGAGAAGTTCTTAATTATTACTTAGTAACTGACATTATACTAACTGATATCAAAATAAATCAAATATGAAAATAAAACAATAATGGCTATGAGACCGTATAGCTGTCATATACAATCAACTGCTTCTATACATTCATTGTTTAGTAGTAGTAAATTAGTTAACCAAAACCGGACGTCTTACAGCTAGGCTTTTTTAAGACAGCTTTGCGAAACTTTTGCCGAAGGTCAATTTGGTAGAAGTTAGTATTAAATGAATCAATAAATCACATATTCAGTAAAGGAAGGAGGGGGAGGGTTGTCCTACCTAGCCGCCAGTCAAAATTAGCAAAAAAAAAAACTGAAATGATTTATGATGAATTGAAAGAATGTCATGATACTATTGTACCTATGTTTTTTTTTATTTTAATCCATTCTAACCTAATAATAACCCACTTTTGCCTTTATGGCCATTTTAAACGCAAATCGAATGGGCTAAAAGTGCCGCAGGCTCAACTGGAGATAGGAAATGGAGCAACCCGTAACAAGTTGAACCACAAACGCGTGTAGCCTGGAGGAAAAATGCCTTTAATTACGTCTGTATGGTATATCTGTAAGATGTCAAAATAAAAAATGAACAAAATACGTTTAATATTGTCACCTTGGTGTATAAAAGTCACGAGGAAGGTGTACATATAAGTTCACGGTAATACAAGCAAGGGTGAGTGGCTATTGCATAAATAAACGCGCAAATTTTCCGCCCCTCAGTTTGTTGTAAATCACAGGCTCGCATCCACAAAGGACCCTACTCAAGTGGCGACAGGTTAGGTATGAAGATATTTTTTTTCGTATGACGCCATCCCAGGCCGATGGGATTTTATGGCACGAACCTATTGCACGATTCATCATGAAGCTTTTCACGTCTATAATTTTCAAACTTTCTATACAGGCATTAAAGCGCAATGGGGTTTGAAGATCAGCTCAGGTGATATGTTTATTTAAATGTTATTTCATGTAAGAAAATATCTTTATTTTATCCGGTTGGCTTGTGTAAAAGCAAACAAGAATGGTTATGATATTTACAAACTATCATTTACTATCAACTACTTCTATAAATCGTTTAGTAGCTTAATTATTTAACCAGAACCTGAGGTCTTATAGCTAGGCCCTACAAGCGTCATAAAAGGTATTTTTCCTCAGTGCCTGTTTGTGGCTTCAACTTGTGATGGGTTGAATAGATTTAAATAAAAAAAAAATCAGATACAATGGTATAATAACATTCTTTCATCCCAATTCCTTACAAATACTACCAATTGCAATGGGTACAATGACTTCTGCAACATTACGACTTATCTTTACGTTTCACATCCCCTAGAACCCAAAAGTTTATATATCTATCTATATCAATCACTTGTGGACACGATACTGCCGTAATTTCACACAAATCACTTTTAAATTGATACAAAAAATTTAAGGGCACAAAATCCCGGTCAAGTTGGTAATGGGCAAAATTAGACCAGAGGGCGGGAATGAGGGGGTTTTTTAAAAATGTGAAATTTTGCTATTTCTTAGATAAGAGCCTAAACTTTTTTGATAGCATTAACCTAACCGTTGGTCCTAGGAGTGGCACAAAAATGTTTTTCAAAAAATGTTTTACCGGTGAAATCTACCTCCGAAAGGCCGATAGGATTTTTTTTTATCGGAAATGGTCTTGGGACACGGCGTATAATGTATACATAATTAAATTAAAGAAATTTAATATCAGCCACACTCTAGGTACACCAAATCCGTCATCGGGATTAGATTTAAATATACTTTGCGATAGATTGCCTGTTTATGATAAAATTCTAGTACGTAACTCTAAAGAAAACAAAAGCGTGGTTGATATTTTAGGATTTATGTAACCCTTTGTTTTGCAAGCAAGCAAGATGACAAAGGCTATGGTAATTTAGCACCCGTGTATTTAACACGTGCCTTTTGTTAGGACACGTGCAATAGATGTTCTATTAATTCCGTCCGGAATAAAACTACGCTTACTTAGATAACCACTTAGGAATCGTAAAAAGGTGACTTAAGGCGATCGACGTATTAAAACTTAGTTAATTGTCTGTTTGTAAAGGCTGAATTGCCTGAATCGCTCTTCTGTCTAACCTCAAAAATTCTCGAGTTCCGGAAAACATGTTTACACATATTTATTGTAAACACTGTAGGTGCAAATGCTAGGATGGGTACTATTTTAAATATTAAACAGAAAGTCTCGCCTTTACACAGGATAAATCTTTATAAATAAAACCACCTCCAGGTGGTTCCCATAACATGGAAGAAAAATCGTCGAAATCGCAAAAACGCAATTTTGGTTTCACTTAAATAAATATAAATTAGATAATAAAGTTTTTGAATACTTTCTATTATAAGCTAGACGATCACCCTCTTATAATTTCCTATAATATGCAAAAAAAAACACCTGGCTTAAGTAAATCCATATTTATATCAAGTAATAACAATAATCAAGTAACAGTTTGACCGGTAGGTATACCAATTTTAATTTTATCTACAACTTTAATCGTAATAATATACTATTAGGTAACTTCTGTACCCAGCAATACTGGAAATTTGTTACGGATAGTAATTTCTCATATTAGATCGTCAATTAATTTGCGATTGTTGAGCACTATTTCGCTTGTATGATTTATTGATTAGACTACCTACGTCGAGTCGAACTGCTGAAAACGCAATATGTAGCTCACCTGTCAAATGCAGACAATTTTCACGTTTAACCGGTTGCTACTCCAAAGCCATACGTTAGTTTGTATGTATGGCACAGTAGCGACTCTTTTGGAGCCTTATTAGTTACAAATCTGACAGGCATATTGGGGCAATGCTATTGCATTATTTATTGAAAGTTCATGCGCAGTAAGTCCATCATACAATGATTTAAAGACCGATTATATTGCTTTACCCTTATGACAACATGAAGTCCATGCAGTCCTTTCACCTAAAGTGACTTCCGATTCGAAATGTTTTGCATTGGAAAACCTGCACTGTAAATGAATTAATCTACAATCAAAAGTATTCAAATTTAGGGGGTGTACTATTTGCACAGCAATTTCTTTTTCGGATACGGAAATATTCACGGATATAGTATAGTGCCTACCATAATAAATTAAAATATATGATTACACTATATCTAGATATTTTTTGCAACGGCCGACTCAGTTACGGCTATCTTTAATTATCATTAATTAACATAGCATTGATATAAATCAAAGTAACTGAAGAATCTTTGGTAGGTACATCAGTGAAAGCATTTTATGTAAAAAGTATAAATCTGACTGCTCGAAAATCATTTGGATTGCTTTTGTTGCGACAGTTTTGTAAATTTATAGACAGGTCTTTTCTTTGGCTATGAAAATAACTTTTTATTAACTTGAAAAAAAAAACGATAAAAAGGTTATTTAACGAAATTTGCGTAGTAAAACACTAATATTTTTTTTCCTCTATAACCACGTATTTTTTATTTTTTTTTTTTTTAGAACGTATATTAAAAAAACACATTTTTTTAACTTCAAAGTTTTATGGAGTATATCTTTTTCTAAAATACAATTATGTAAACTCTTCCTACAAAAAGGATACGCAGATAATAATTTGTATCGTTTCAAAATGTGAAAGTACTTTTCAAAGCTATTTTTTAAATTATTTTATCCGAGAAAAATTGAGGTGAAAATTATTATCTAATAATAAATTTAGTAAATAATTTTTTATTTTAAAGTAATAAAATTCCATCATTTTAATAGGCACATATTTTCCAACAACTGATGAAGCTTCCTACTTTTAAGCTTTTGAAGTTATACTTGGTTGAAAAACCTTTATTAAGTATGAAAATCAAGTTTCTCACGCAGCATAGGATGTTGGAAAGTAGTCTGAAGTAAAAGAGATAGACAGGGAGAGATGTACAGAGGGAACAATGTCGGAAAATCCTTTTGAAATGCGCGCAAGATATTGCTTGTATGAGTACCTAGCATTCTGCTGAAAGCGCAAATTTTCGCATAAAACTAAAGCCTACCGTACTATGAAATGTGAAATTCTTTTGTGATTTGGCCATCCGTGGACAAAATGGAAATTAGGATATCAGGACATATTGTGATCGGATTGGCGTTTAATATTTCGTAGCCGAGCCGTTATATCGCATCCATAAAAATATCGTTTATTCAACTTAATCTATATTTCTGAATCAGGATTCCAGTAGTCATGTTTATAGAAAAAAAAAATAAAGACTAATGTTTGCAATAAATTAATTAAGTGTGAAGACATTTTGTATACTAATAATCTTAAATATAAAAAATGTAAGATAGACTATGACATTTTATAGATCAGTCACGTGATTCGCTGTAAAAGCGACAGCGGATGCATTTTTTTTTAGTTAGTGGTACCTACGTACAAGGATATTCAATATTAGCAACAGATTGCCATAGCCTATGTTATTTTCTGGGCTGTCTGTCAATTGATTTTTTTTTTGGTTAAAGACGTTTTTGTTTTGACAATGCTTTTGCAAATTTTTAATAGTGTTTTTTTTTTAAACTGGATTCATGCGACCGACCTTATAACTGATCACTGCACGCTGTTAAGCAAAAGTGGTGCGCGGGGATGGACTCGCTGCAGCATCGTTAAAGCCAACTTAGGCATATTCGCCGCGTTTATTGTTATAATTAGGAATTGTGAACATTAAGTTTTTGTTATAAGTTTGTATTGAGGAAAACGTGAATTGCGGAATCTATAGCCAGTCGTTTGCAAAAACGTACGCACGCTAACTCATTCAGACGTAACCTCGTGTGTATGTAGATTTTGTGTAAATAAATGTCCTTTCTGTAGTGTGTTTTCCTTTTTAAATGTACCCAAATGACTTAATTAAAATCTAAAAGTTTTAGGTTCAAAATTATGCTACCTTCTCTCAAGCTAAAATGACATCAGCAGTTAGTTAAATAGTTAGTTCGCCGTTAAATCAGATCGTGTTGATTTGATTGGTTCAGACAAAGTGCCCTACTGTGCGTGTGTGTCTTATATTATGTATATTATTAGCCTCAAGCGAGTACCATCATCGGAGAGATCGCGGCTTTGGGCCAATTGGACCCTTGTCACCATTTCATTTCTATTCTGTTCCGAAATGTCAACCCTATTAATGTCAAACGTTTATTATGCTGTAGTAAGCGATCGCGTCGCATTCGGCATTCGGCAATTTGCCGTGCCGACACCAATTCGCTATGAATATATGTAAACCGGATAATCCATCAAACAAAAATTTTCATAGAAAAAAATTTCAACACGCTATCCGATGGTTAAATTAAGATGGTTGAATGGATGGTTAAGATGGTTAAATTGGTCTATCCATGGTCACTTTTTCGACCATAAAATCCATAAACAAGAATGGATAGCTTTTCATATAATATCAACTGTTTCTATACATTGTTTAGTAGTAGTGATTTATTTAACCAAACCTGACGTCTTAGAGCTAGGCCCTATAGGGGTCAATAAAGGCATCTCCCACCTAAATCTCCCTATTCGCGTCTGTGGTATCTACTTATGATGGGTTACTTCATTTCCTATCTCCATTTGTACTTGCGGCACTTTTAGCACATTCGATGTACGTTTTGGATGGCTTAAGTGGGTTATTTTTTAAGTATGAGTAGATTTAAATAAAAAAAAAACACTCAGTGGTATAATAACGTTCATTCAATTAAATTTTAACTTCATTTTAGTTTTTTAAGAATGTAGAAGCCACACATTATTTATTAGAAACAAGAGAATTAAAATACGAAACATTACTGAAGATAAGAAGGGAAATCTGACGGTAATATTGGAGACCATTGAAACTATTATCAACTGAAAAATACTTACTTACGAAATGGCAGCTATCTATCGGGCCTCGGCGAAACCTATACAAATTCGACCCATTGTTATACAATTCTGCTAATGAAGGACATATTGATTGAATCATTTATCAAATATAATAAAGAACTTAAAACCAACATGCGACTGAGCACTGCTGATCTGAAGTTTCCTAATAAAAATCTATTTTTTTTTTTTTAATATTGGACCGTGCCGGCGAAACGTCTTCTTGCACTAACTAAGCAATATGCTAGGCAAAATCACTACGACTATATTTGGACAAAGCTAGGCGTTATCTATTTAATAAAAGAAAGAAGCGATAAATATATAATCTTTAAAAATGACAGGCAGTTAGAAATAAAAAACGACACCTGAAGGATTCTCATTATTATTTTCATTAGACTTCTCAAAAATGATTTTGTACACTTATTTGCTTCATTCAACCTAAAACATAAAAATTTGAGCATTCTATATCGTATTAAATCATTGTCGGTATTTTATTTACGGTTTAAATATAAATATTTATTACATATAAAATCCACCATTTCAAATGGGCTTTGTACGAAGAGACTATACAGGGACGAAGAGACTATATAATTATTTTAGCCATTCCTGTCAGCTTAAATCAGATTCTCCAAGGAATTGCGACAAAACCTACATGCTTTTAAAAATACCTTTTATAATTTTAAAAAATAATTTTATAATGATTAAGTATGTAAATTGTCTTTTAATCAATTATGGTGGATTATCTATATATACACGGCAATGTTTTATGATAATTATTTATACAAAAAAGTTTCTTTTTCCTATTTTAATATATTACAATATATTATATACTTGACAAATTAGTATATCACACAAAAAATATTGCTGTATTTATTGTTTTAAATGATGGCAAAGGCAATACGGTCCTACTTGAGCTGAATTATGTACATATCAAAATGTATTTTGATATTTTGAAAGCAAAAACGGATCTTACTGGATATAATATATACATAATATTCAAATCCATTGCTCTATAAATAAAATCTATAAATACAAATTACTTTTAAAAAATAAAACTATTCATCTATACATGCTCAATTCACCGCGTCACAAATTATAGATCAGGCAATTTAAATGAGATCGGCGAACTCGAGTTTCACCGACTAGTTTAGGTAGAAGCACCTAATAAGTTTTGTAAATTAATACCCATTCAAGAATATAATCTCAAAATAATTCACCAAAATATTAGAAATATCCAAAAAAACTTTTTGGATATAATATGACTTTTTTATGACTTTGCTAGTAGAAATAGATGTCGATTTTGACATAATTATATTCTCGAAATGTAGATTGAAAGATCCCCCATCCAATTACATGGGTATCAAATGTGTTGTATGGATAATCACACTTCAAAACGACGGAGTAGTTGTTTATATTAAAAACTCGGTCTCAGTAATGTGTCTGAAGTAATTTTAGCCCAAGCAAATTGTCTCAAAATTTTAATCAATGATGAAGCTGATCTTTATTGTTAGTATAGGACACCTTCTACTAGCAATATTGAACTCTTTATCATTCAACTATTCAGAAAACTGAGAGATAGTAGGCATCGGTGTAATTAGTACGCGATTTTAATATAACCACTATTGGGTAAAAATGCCACGGAGTTGATATATACAAACGTAATATTGCCCAGTCTTTATAACGACAATAAATGTACCTACTAGACCTGAGTAATTAAGTTGCCTTGATCACATATTAGTTAGAGGCATACACCAGTATCTTCTATAACGGATCACTATACGACAGGAGTTTGTATAAATTTGGTATCTTCTACTGTACACAGATATAGAAGGTTAAAAACAATTGAGAAAACTGATTTTAATGCGTTGAAAGTATGATTGCAAATGAATCATGAGATAATATACTGATGTAAATCAGGCTATGACAACATTCGTAGCTACCCTTTCACAGTATGTGAATAATAGCACCAGAAAAGTAATGGTGCCACACCGAAGGAGACAACCACTCGGGATGATCCTCTGCGTACAGCCAATTTCATAAATAGATACTTCTCGCAAGTTGGCAAAGGATTGTCGGAAGACATTTTAAAAAAACAAAGTATCACAGAAATTAATTTAGCAAACCAAATAAAACAACCTAACCATTCTTTTACGCACGCGATGTATCTTTTTGTGCCACTCACAAAAGTAAATCATATTAACAATACATATATAAAATCATATATAATTTCAAATATATAGTAAATCATATTAACAATTTGAAAGATTCTAACACTGTTGGCTCGGATGAAAAATTAAGATTTTTAAGTAACTTGTTAACATGATCGCTTCGGCGTTATGTTATATTTTTAATTTGAGTTTATGTATTGGTATATTTCCTGACCCTGACCTGACCTTTTAAAAAGGTGATTGTATGTCCCATTTTTAAAAGCGGTGTCAAAACTTCTATTAAAAATTATCCACCTATATCCTAACTAAATATCTTAGGAAAGATCTTAGAAAAGGCGGTAACTGAACAGCTGACAAAATACCTTGAAAGCAACAGCATCCTCTCTGGGAATCAAGTTGGATTTCGACAAGGAATTGGAAATGGTTAGATCCATTATAAATGTAATACTATCCAGCACTTTATCAAAAAATTATTCAAAATTTTTCAATATTGTCAAAGATTATGTCATTTATCTTTTCAGGTAAAATATAGTACATATACTTTTATATATATATATATAAAATATGTATATAGATGTGTGTATTTATACTCGTTTATGTATTATATATATGATGATTGTTTTTTAATAGCGGCAAATCGCCTGAAAAGATAAATGACACAATCTTTCACAATATTGAATTTTTTTTTTTTGAAAAGGTTTTTAATTATTTGATAAAGTGCTGGATAGCATAATATTTATAAAGTTTCTAAAGAGGTCCTGTACTTGAAAGCGCAGGATGTCGGTTTAAACCCAGCGCTGAGTTTTATAAAAATGCACTTTTAACTCTCACCTGTCCTCTTTAGTGTAAAATATTGTCAAATATTATGTAACCATCTAATTAAATGAAATAAGGAAAGGATGATATTTTAACAAAAAATATAAAAATAATGGATTTGTGATTACGATGAAGAATGGTGGTGAAATGAGATGATTTTATGAGTGATTTATGTATGAAGTTGATGAAAATAAAAATAATGGATATGTAAAAGTGTAAAATTAAAGCATATATACCTTTTATTATGCAAATGTTTTACAAATTTGCAATATTTATTCTTATAGTTTGTTTACGCGTGTAGCTTTTTCACAAGTTTTCCTTTTAATTTAATATCGAAATAATCACAGTTAACAAAAATTGACGGTCACTGCCTTCTTTGGTCTACATGGCGTATAGTTAAGAAGGCAGGGAACATCAGTGCAGTAGGTGATGGTTGCTTGTTGGTTACATTAAATAGGCATTAAATGTTATTACTGCTTTGTACATATATGTATTTTGGTTTATACGAATAAATAAATAAATAAATAAAAATAAACTGCGAAACTCTGGTTTTAATAAATATTAATTTTTAAATCAGTAACCAAGATCAAATATCCAAACATGGTTAGAAACGTATGTTTTACCCGACAAGTAAAGCACTTTGAATTTTTCTACGATGTAAAAAATATGACATAAATTAAATACAATATACGATACCAATACATTTAAAATATAGCCAATTGTCGACAGTTGATAAGAGTTTCATAATATTAAAATTGGAGGGTTGGATTGTTCACTTAATGTAACTTTTATTTAACTTTCTTAGGATTCACGGCGAGCCAGTTGCTTAATTGCTTTGCAATCTACTTATCGCCACATTTGCGATGCTTGTGAAGCAATAACTTATAGCCTAAAAGGGTCGTCTGGAATTACCAAGACTTGTGAAAACTTTCTGGGATTTATTTATGAGTTAATTGTCGCACACCTATACTTTATATGTAAGTAAATAAATAACAATAGACAGATGAAGTAAAGAAAAAAGGAATTCTAAAGAACAAAACCTCTGAAAGACTTTTGACTAGATGTGTTAAGTGACATGAAATCTATCATTCCAACCTCAACCCTACTAACCATCCCAACCAACCAACGATCAAAATTAATTTCAAACATGATTGATTTTCCCAAAAAGGACAGTTTGTACGGTTGTTCTACATTTAATTATGGTATAACCACCAATTAATTTTTAATAATTATCAATTTTATTTTTTGCAAAATCTATTCATTAATAACACTTTCGAAATAACCGTCACAATTGTACGCACGCTGTAGCCCGTAATCCGGATTACGTGGTACCTGGACATCGTAGCTGGACGTAGCGCTGGGTTTAAACCGACATCCTGCGCTCTCAAGTACAGGACCTCTTTAGAACCTTTATAAATATTATGCTGTCCAGCACTTTATGAAAAATTTAAAAAAATATTCAAAATTTTTCAATATTGTCAAAGATTGTGTCATTTATCTTTTCAGGCGATTTGCCGCTATTAAAAAACAATCATCAAATATAAGTCAAATAACTGTACAACTCAATTATACAATTATATATATATATACTAGCTGACCCGGCCACGCGTTGCTGTGGCTAAAGTTTTTGTTATATTACATTATAGTAAACAATCTAAGAGGAACAATAAGAGAACATCAGTCACGGAGTCCACTATGCTTTTTCACACAGATGGTATTTGTAAAAAAATATGCTGATCTCCTTATTTGACTTTCTACTACTATAACCCTTTAGTACAATGAAATTATTTACGAACAAAGACGAAAATGTTGATGTTGGTATACAAATTCACTGGATTGAGATTTGAAGGGGAAGTACGTTGAACACAATTAATTAAAATGTTCTTACACTTGATACTAAGCAGAAATCAATAGGTAAAAAATAAAAATTTATCAGATTTATTATTTCCATTTAATTTTATAACAAATATAAGTATATTACAGTATAATTAATACAGTAAATAACATGTGACGCTTAAACTCATGAATGAGGTAGGCAAGGCAGACAGTCTTAAACTTTTAAACATTTATATCTTTTTTTTTGAATTATAAATACTTTCAATTTCAATTTAATTTAACACCAATCGGTGCACAATGTTTTTGGTTAACCTGTCTTTAGCTAACACAAATAGATTCGACGGTTTCCCAACACGTGAACACGCAACATATAGTTGCCCATGAGAAAAACATGGATTTTCCAAATCTAAACCACAAATGGACATTGTTTGACCTTGAGATTTATTTATAGACATGGTGAAAGCTAAACGAATTGGAAACTGTAGCCTTTTGAAGGGTATGGTAGAATCTGATGGTATCATCGGAATACGTGGCAGCAGGACCACTTTTCCTTTAAACTTCCCAGCCAAAATGGTTGCTTCAAGAATGTTTCCGGTGATCTTTTTGATGACCAAACGCGTACCGTTACATAATAGAGGTGGATTCAAATTACGGAGGAGAATAATAGGGGAACCAATCTTTAATCGAAGATTATGTGGTGGCATTCCAGGGATAACTAATGAATTTAAAAATTCAATCGGAAAATTTACACTTTCATTTTCATCAACAACAGTATCGATTGATTTAAAAGACATCAGATCGCCTGGTAACAACTGTTGTATCTGGAAGTTAATTTCGTCAACATCAACGTTTTTGGCTGCCAAAATCGCCCGTTGACTAAGCCATTCATGATTCAAATAATTATTCTGTATATCCGGGAAAATACTCTGAATCAATTCAGTTTTATCCTGAACAACAGTGCAAAAATTGTCTGGTAGTTTAATGCATTGCGTATTTGGTTGCAGTTTTATTTTACCGTTCCCAATATCTAGTAGTTGTTCGGAAAATATTAGTGCTGATGGATCATTTTGCAATTGTACTCGCATATTTATGGTCAATCGAAGTGTTTCAACACTTCGCCATAAGAATGATTGTTTCAAACATGCATTAATCTCATCCGCGAAAGTAGAGCGAGGTATAACCGGTAAGGTCTGCCGGAAGTCACCAGACAAAAGTAAGATAGCACCACCGAAAAGTTTATTATTGCTGTTTAAATCTTGCATAGTTCTGTTTAATGCTTCAAGTGAATATTTGTGTGCCATTGTGCACTCATCCCAAATTATTATAGAACTCTTCCGCAACACTGCAGCTATTCCACTATTCTTTTTGATGTTACACATTGCATCTGGTTTATTATGAACGTCCAATGGCAGCTTGAATGTTGAATGTGCTGTTCGCCCACCATCCAGTAAAGTAGCCGCAATGCCTGACGATGCTAATGCTAATGCGATTTTTTGTTGCGACCGTATTTTGGCAAGAATCAACGATATTAAAAATGTCTTACCGGTTCCACCGGGTGCATCCAAGAAAAAAAAACCGCCTTGTTCAGCAGCAACAGCCAGCATAATCCGATCATAAATAATTTTTTGTTCTGCTGTCAGTAATGGTTCACTGTTCATGATAATTGTTGCTAAACTTCCATGGTCATATTGATTTTCTCGTTGTAAATCGGTATTGACTTAGTCGGTGGCTGGACGATTAGGTGATGGCATACCATAATGATTAAGTGGTAAATTTGAAATAAGAACACATAAATCCTCGATCAAGACCAATGCTTCATTGTACATCTCTGGTGTATAATCTATGTTTTGGCATTGATTTGTTTGTCTAATTCGGTGCAAGATGTCTTCTGTCATACAATTTTTATATTTTTCCCACAAAGTTTGTGCTTGCGAGGGATAACATGTCGCCAAAATAATTGCAAACAACTGACGAATGTTATTCGGTGTTGATGTCAACGCAGCATCAGCAAGCGTTAAGTCCCAATGGTTATCGTCTTCTAGCAATTGCAGTTCACGACATGCATCCTGGTATGTATTGAATACTCGACCATTAGCTGTTCGTAAAAATTCAAAAGACGTTGGTCCGGGAACATTCACCAATAACAAACGTAAATAGAAGCACTCACGTTGCTTTGGATGTACCGTGTAAAGTCTCCCCAATGTCTTAGCTTTGAATATGCCTGTAATGGAAGGATGTGGTTTTCCTTGTTTCCGTGGCTCCCATTTTTTACTGGATTTGTTCCATGTGAAATAACGTGGAACATCACCATACACCAATGTCTTCGCGAATTGGCCAAAAACATCAGGTTTTTGACACAATGTAAAAAATTCAGTTAGAGTCGTTTTCGGAGCTTCGAACGCTCTTTGGAGAACATTTTCTTCAGTGAAGTATACACGTTGACCGTTTTCAAGATGTATTGCCAGATGTTGGACAGCAGGATCTCTTTCGTGGATGGGAAAGCTGAGAATATGCCAAATAGCTTCATTGCTGCTAATGTATCTGCCCATTTGGTATCGTGCTATTTCGTCATTTTTATTTATGTTTTTTACTTCAAATATGGCCAAATCACTGCCTTTGTTTACATATTTACAAATATACTTAATTGATTTAACAGAACTGCAAAGCTCAACATTGATATGAGCTTTGTAAGTTTTTGAAAGTAGTGGTGAGTATGGTACCACCCACTGATTATCAAACTCAACTTGATTTGGAAAGTTCGGCAGTCGCATTGTAAATGTGTGGCCACCATTCTCAGTACTTCTGCGGCGATACATTGGATAACCATCAATATCCGTGATCGTGTCATTCGTATGCGGCTTTGGGAAGTTTTTTTTACATTTTCCATTTTCCATGCACGGTGACGTCATGTTGAAAACACCGCATGGCCCATGGATCATGTGTTTGGTGACAATATCAAATAATTCTTGATCAATTAATGGGTCTGGAATTTCGGCTGAAATTATTTGATCGATTTCTTCAGGACGGATTCTATCTTTAAGCCAAACCAAAATGTGGGCATGAGGCAAACCTCGCTTTTGCCACTCTATCGTATACAGCCAACAACGTGTGATACCAAAAATTGTATATTTAACAATAAAATCAATTAAGGATTTCAATTTTTGTTTAAACACACGTGCAGTTAAATCATGACGATGAATGGCTTGTTGTCCTGGCAATAGTAAAGTTTGTATCTCTTCCCAATTCGGATTACATGTGAATGTAATAAATAAATCCGGTCGGCCGTAATGACGTACGTAAGTCATCGCATCTTGTATGTATTCCTGCATGTTCCGTGGACTGCCGATGTAGCTTGAAGGTAAAATGAAAGCATTACCGATGTCATTGGGATTTAAATTTCCATCGATGTTTCCAGCAACAGCATCTCGTAAGTGAATATATTCTTCCGATCGTAGTTTTGCCTGGTTGAATCGAAGGAATCGCAAGCGTTCGCTTTCGACCTTAGCATACATATCAACAATGTATTGATGGAACAGCTGACGATATCGAAGGATATAATTGTCTTGATGTTGTCTAACCATTATTCGGTGTGCGTAGTAGTTCATTGAGCTAACTTTATTATTTCTGTAATCACCTAAAAAAATAAATAATAAAATGCAATACGAAATTAAAATCTATACATACAGTAAGAAAGTAAATAGATAATTGTCAAATTTACCGGTATTTGGATCATACTGATTGATATTAAGGTGATATTCATCTTGTCCTTGCCAAAATATCAATGGATATTGTAGTGCGTCATATGAACGGTGTAGATCCGAAATCGTACTGACAGTGTTGTCTCGCCGTGTAATGTTTATAGATCTTTTGTCAACTGGATCACCAACCATGATAACAGCAACCTCATCAACAGTTGGAGCGTTGAATCTACCAGCATGTTCACCTAATGGTACTTTGTCGGCTTTTATGACGATTTGATAATTGTCATTTTGCAGTCGTGGCGAAACTCTTTTGATCAATTGAATTAGTTGATTGTGATCTTCTAAAAAATTTCCAATAATATCACAATTGCTCTTTCCTCTGCTTGTTCAATAAAATTATACAGGCACCGAGTCGTCACGCGCTCTTCACAATCGCCCATAAAATAAAAAGGTATCGACATCTGTCAGTTTTATGACTGCCAAATAATATCAGACAAATAATTAGCAATAAATTAAAATATGACGATTTGATAATTGTCATTTTGCAGTCGTGGCGAAACTCTTTTGATCAATTGAATTAGTTGATTGTGATCTTCTAAAAAATTTTCCAATAATATCACAATTGCTCTTTCCTCTGCTTGTTCAATAAAATTATACAGGCACCGAGTCGTCACGCGCTCTTCCCAATCGCCCATAAAATAAAAAGGTATCGACATCTGTCAGTTTTATGACTGCCAAATAATAACGGACAAAAAATTAGCGATAAATTAAAATTGCGACTATAATTTGAGATTTAAACTATCCTATCTCTCAAGTGCACATCGAACTGCACATGGTGTGCAAATTTTATTATAATCGGTTAAGTGGTTTAGGAGTCCATTGAGGACAAACATTGTGACACGAGATTTATATATATTAAGATATATATATATATATAGTAAAATTGTAAAATGTATTTCATAAATACCGTTATTTAGATGATTTTTACGTTAAAATAGGTATATATATATATACTAGCTGACCCGGCCACGCGTTGCTGTGGCTAAAGTTTTTGTTATATTACATTATAGTAAACAATCTAAGAGGAACAATAAGAGAACATCAGTCACGGAGTCCACTATGCTTTTTCACACAGATGGTATTTGTAAAAAAATATGGTGATCTCCTTATTTGACTTTCTACTACTATAACCCTTTAGTACAATGAAATTATTTACGAACAAAGACGAAAATGTTGATGTTGGTATACAAATTCACTGGATTGAGATTTGAAGGGGAAGTACGTTGAACACAATTAATTAAAATGTTCTTACACTTGATACTAAGCAGAAATCAATAGGTAAAAAATAAAAATTTATCAGATTTATTATTTCCATTTAATTTTATAACAAATATAAGTATATTACAGTATAATTAATACAGTAAATAACATGTGACGCTTAAACTCATGAATGAGGTAGGCAAGGCAGACAGTCTTAAACTTTTAAACATTTATATCTTTTTTTTTGAATTATAAATACTTTCAATTTCAATTTAATTTAACACCAATCGGTGCACAATGTTTTTGGTTAACCTGTCTTTAGCTAACACAAATAGATTCGACGGTTTCCCAACACGTGAACACGCAACATATAGTTGCCCATGAGAAAAACATGGATTTTCCAAATCTAAACCACAAATGGACATTGTTTGACCTTGAGATTTATTTATAGACATGGTGAAAGCTAAACGAATTGGAAACTGTAGCCTTTTGAAGGGTATGGTAGAATCTGATGGTATCATCGGAATACGTGGCAGCAGGACCACTTTTCCTTTAAACTTCCCAGCCAAAATGGTTGCTTCAAGAATGTTTCCGGTGATCTTTTTGATGACCAAACGCGTACCGTTACATAATAGAGGTGGATTCAAATTACGGAGGAGAATAATAGGGGAACCAATCTTTAATCGAAGATTATGTGGTGGCATTCCAGGGATAACTAATGAATTTAAAAATTCAATCGGAAAATTTACACTTTCATTTTCATCAACAACAGTATCGATTGATTTAAAAGACATCAGTTCGCCTGGTAACAACTGTTGTATCTGGAAGTTAATTTCGTCAACATCAACGTTTTTGGCTGCCAAAATCGCCCGTTGACTAAGCCATTCATGATTCAAATAATTATTCTGTATATCCGGGAAAATACTCTGAATCAATTCAGTTTTATCCTGAACAACAGTGCAAAAATTGTCTGGTAGTTTAATGCATTGCGTATTTGGTTGCAGTTTTATTTTACCGTTCCCAATATCTAGTAGTTGTTCGGAAAATATTAGTGCTGATGGATCATTTTGCAATTGTACTCGCATATTTATGGTCAATCGAAGTGTTTCAACACTTCGCCATAAGAATGATTGTTTCAAACATGCATTAATCTCATCCGCGAAAGTAGAGCGAGGTATAACCGGTAAGGTCTGCCGGAAGTCACCAGACAAAAGTAAGATAGCACCACCGAAAAGTTTATTATTGCTGTTTAAATCTTGCATAGTTCTGTTTAATGCTTCAAGTGAATATTTGTGTGCCATTGTGCACTCATCCCAAATTATTATAGAACTCTTCCGCAACACTGCAGCTATTCCACTATTCTTTTTGATGTTACACATTGCATCTGGTTTATTATGAACGTCCAATGGCAGCTTGAATGTTGAATGTGCTGTTCGCCCACCATCCAGTAAAGTAGCCGCAATGCCTGACGATGCTAATGCTAATGCGATTTTTTGTTGCGACCGTATTTTGGCAAGAATCAACGATATTAAAAATGTCTTACCGGTTCCACCGGGTGCATCCAAGAAAAAAAAACCGCCTTGTTCAGCAGCAACAGCCAGCATAATCCGATCATAAATAATTTTTTGTTCTGCTGTCAGTAATGGTTCACTGTTCATGATAATTGTTGCTAAACTTCCATGGTCATATTGATTTTCTCGTTGTAAATCGGTATTGACTTAGTCGGTGGCTGGACGATTAGGTGATGGCATACCATAATGATTAAGTGGTAAATTTGAAATAAGAACACATAAATCCTCGATCAAGACCAATGCTTCATTGTACATCTCTGGTGTATAATCTATGTTTTGGCATTGATTTGTTTGTCTAATTCGGTGCAAGATGTCTTCTGTCATACAATTTTTATATTTTTCCCACAAAGTTTGTGCTTGCGAGGGATAACATGTCGCCAAAATAATTGCAAACAACTGACGAATGTTATTCGGTGTTGATGTCAACGCAGCATCAGCAAGCGTTAAGTCCCAATGGTTATCGTCTTCTAGCAATTGCAGTTCACGACATGCATCCTGGTATGTATTGAATACTCGACCATTAGCTGTTCGTAAAAATTCAAAAGACGTTGGTCCGGGAACATTCACCAATAACAAACGTAAATAGAAGCACTCACGTTGCTTTGGATGTACCGTGTAAAGTCTCCCCAATGTCTTAGCTTTGAATATGCCTGTAATGGAAGGATGTGGTTTTCCTTGTTTCCGTGGCTCCCATTTTTTACTGGATTTGTTCCATGTGAAATAACGTGGAACATCACCATACACCAATGTCTTCGCGAATTGGCCAAAAACATCAGGTTTTTGACACAATGTAAAAAATTCAGTTAGAGTCGTTTTCGGAGCTTCGAACGCTCTTTGGAGAACATTTTCTTCAGTGAAGTATACACGTTGACCGTTTTCAAGATGTATTGCCAGATGTTGGACAGCAGGATCTCTTTCGTGGATGGGAAAGCTGAGAATATGCCAAATAGCTTCATTGCTGCTAATGTATCTGCCCATTTGGTATCGTGCTATTTCGTCATTTTTATTTATGTTTTTTACTTCAAATATGGCCAAATCACTGCCTTTGTTTACATATTTACAAATATACTTAATTGATTTAACAGAACTGCAAAGCTCAACATTGATATGAGCTTTGTAAGTTTTTGAAAGTAGTGGTGAGTATGGTACCACCCACTGATTATCAAACTCAACTTGATTTGGAAAGTTCGGCAGTCGCATTGTAAATGTGTGGCCACCATTCTCAGTACTTCTGCGGCGATACATTGGATAACCATCAATATCCGTGATCGTGTCATTCGTATGCGGCTTTGGGAAGTTTTTTTTACATTTTCCATTTTCCATGCACGGTGACGTCATGTTGAAAACACCGCATGGCCCATGGATCATGTGTTTGGTGACAATATCAAATAATTCTTGATCAATTAATGGGTCTGGAATTTCGGCTGAAATTATTTGATCGATTTCTTCAGAACGGATTCTATCTTTAAGCCAAACCAAAATGTGGGCATGAGGCAAACCTCGCTTTTGCCACTCTATCGTATACAGCCAACAACGTGTGATACCAAAAATTGTATATTTAACAATAAAATCAATTAAGGATTTCAATTTTTGTTTAAACACACGTGCAGTTAAATCATGACGATGAATGGCTTGTTGTCCTGGCAATAGTAAAGTTTGTATCTCTTCCCAATTCGGATTACATGTGAATGTAATAAATAAATCCGGTCGGCCGTAATGACGTACGTAAGTCATCGCATCTTGTATGTATTCCTGCATGTTCCGTGGACTGCCGATGTAGCTTGAAGGTAAAATGAAAGCATTACCGATGTCATTGGGATTTAAATTTCCATCGATGTTTCCAGCAACAGCATCTCGTAAGTGAATATATTCTTCCGATCGTAGTTTTGCCTGGTTGAATCGAAGGAATCGCAAGCGTTCGCTTTCGACCTTAGCATACATATCAACAATGTATTGATGGAACAGCTGACGATATCGAAGGATATAATTGTCTTGATGTTGTCTAACCATTATTCGGTGTGCGTAGTAGTTCATTGAGCTAACTTTATTATTTCTGTAATCACCTAAAAAAATAAATAATAAAATGCAATACGAAATTAAAATCTATACATACAGTAAGAAAGTAAATAGATAATTGTCAAATTTACCGGTATTTGGATCATACTGATTGATATTAAGGTGATATTCATCTTGTCCTTGCCAAAATATCAATGGATATTGTAGTGCGTCATATGAACGGTGTAGATCCGAAATCGTACTGACAGTGTTGTCTCGCCGTGTAATGTTTATAGATCTTTTGTCAACTGGATCACCAACCATGATAACAGCAACCTCATCAACAGTTGGAGCGTTGAATCTACCAGCATGTTCACCTAATGGTACTTTGTCGGCTTTTATGACGATTTGATAATTGTCATTTTGCAGTCGTGGCGAAACTCTTTTGATCAATTGAATTAGTTGATTGTGATCTTCTAAAAAATTTCCAATAATATCACAATTGCTCTTTCCTCTGCTTGTTCAATAAAATTATACAGGCACCGAGTCGTCACGCGCTCTTCACAATCGCCCATAAAATAAAAAGGTATCGACATCTGTCAGTTTTATGACTGCCAAATAATATCAGACAAATAATTAGCAATAAATTAAAATATGACGATTTGATAATTGTCATTTTGCAGTCGTGGCGAAACTCTTTTGATCAATTGAATTAGTTGATTGTGATCTTCTAAAAAATTTTCCAATAATATCACAATTGCTCTTTCCTCTGCTTGTTCAATAAAATTATACTGGCACCGAGTCGTCACGCGCTCTTCCCAATCGCCCATAAAATAAAAAGGTATCGACATCTGTCAGTTTTATGACTGCCAAATAATAACGGACAAAAAATTAGCGATAAATTAAAATTGCGACTATAATTTGAGATTTAAACTATCCTATCTCTCAAGTGCACATCGAACTGCACATGGTGTGCAAATTTTATTATAATCGGTTAAGTGGTTTAGGAGTCCATTGAGGACAAACATTGTGACACGAGATTTATATATATTAAGATATATATATAAAGTTTGACAGTACTGACATTTGGAAAATTCGAATGCTTTTTAATCTTTTAAGGATGGATTTTTTTTTAAATAAAATATATAACCAGAATGTTCAAAGATAAATTAATACCGAAAGCACAGATAGTTGCATCGCTTGAGGTAATGCACGCTGGTTTAAATACAGGCCTGTATTTTATGAAAATAAATATATTTATATACATCCTGCCCTAAACCATTCCCAATAAACAATTCAGCCAATTGGCCTAGTGATTTTAAACATGATTGTTTTTCTGTGATAAAAATATTAACTCTACGTGATAATATTAAATCGTTCTTGGCATACGGCCGCACTGCGACGGGTCATTGATAGCGTGCAAATGAAAGCGCGAAATACAAAAAGAGAATTTACGCGAGTGTTTTGATAAACTTAAAAAATTTGGGTATGAATTATTTGCGCATTTTTTTGTACAACTTCATAGACGTAATAATAATTTCGTAATTTCAAACACCCTCGTCTTCACGAATGGTATAGGACATTCTGTATATGCAGATTCGATGATTTAAGCTTTCGCACTTCGGCGTCTTCATAACTAACGAATAACTAAAGAATAAGGGCGGAAGCTATAATGTAACACAACATATTTAGTATAATGTGTAGATCATGGTAATAGTAAAAAAAACGGTGTAGTAAATCTTTAAAAAAGATAATATTTTTAATTTATTTATAATACTTTAACGTACCGTTAACAGTAAGTTAAGGTTTATTTTTTAAATAATCACTCAAAAATTCCGTTGACAGTAGGTTAAGGTTTTTTTTTAAATTTACTAAAAGATACCGTTGACAATAGGTTATGGTTTTTTTTTAAATAATCACTAAAAAGTTCCGTTGACAGTAGGTTAAGGTTTTATTTTTAAATAATCACTAAAACGTACCGTTCACAGTAAGTCGAGGTTTTTTTTTAAATAATCATTAAAAAATATGTATACAGTAGCTAGGTTAGGTTAGGTGAGGCTTTTGGGGGTTTTTTTTGTCACAACCAAATCATGTATATAGAAAATCTTTAAAAAATATTGTATCAACATAAATATTAAATGTTATCCCTAATAATTTTTTTACGCTGTTAGAAAAATATTTAGATATCATTACCGGCGCTAATCAACTTCGGACAGGTCGTTAGGTCCGTTTAAGTTGGTACGAGTGTATGACTTGCCTTAATGTGGAACTTTTGTTGACTATCTCAAAATAAATACGTGGTACCAGACATTTCTCCTCACTAAGTTCGTAAGTTTGATGTTAACATATTCCTATTGTATAATAGGGCTTTAGACCTTAGTTTCTGCTTAAAAGTATGCCGTAAAGTCAAGATTAGAAAATTGAATTTTGCAAATTTGTTTATTTTATATCTTTGTAAATATATATAAGTTGCCGCAAGTTTTTATTAATGTTGACGTGTTTTTCGAATTAAAATGTCTAGCTTTTATAAATTTGAATTTCACATTTTCAACTATAATATATTCAGCCACTACAATTATTCTTTATAAATAAATAAAATTGCAATGTTGCTAGATTTAGATAAATCTAGCAACATTGCAAGATAGCAACATTGCAATTGCTAGATAAATCTAGCAATTGCATTGCATTGTTGCTGATTGCTTTAGCAATCAGTATTATTAAATGAAATTAAATTTTCTAAAATAATAAATTAAGCATCACGAGTCAAACGGCGTTACGTTAATTTAATCTTGTCTATTTAGACCTACAGATCTTCATAAATCAGCGCCCGAAACCCAAATATGAGAAAGTTCCCGCGTCTTCAAATCAATTTCGCGTGCATCCGCAGCCAAAGACTTCAAAACCTTTCTAAATCCCTGCCGTGAGTTCTCGCGTGAATCGGTACGGGTAAAGCAGAAAATGGTTCATTACATGAAAATCTATGACGTTAATACGTAAATTGGGAGGACGTCGGTAAGATAATAAAGGGGACAATAGAGTATATTTTTCCAATTTGGACTATAAGAGATTATGGAATATTGAATTTAATTTTTCAACACCAGAAAAATAGGTGGTGTTTAGATTTTTTTTTTGTTAATTGAGTTATGACTTATTTAATATTATTGGTTGTTTTTAATAGCGTCAAATTTTCATGAACTTTATACATAAGTCACTCATTACTCATAAAATCAAAAATTTAATCATACTAGACTAGCCGCCGACCGAGTATTTTTAAAGACCAAAATCTTTATATCCGCCCAACCATTGAATAGCCATCATTTATCATCTCATTTAATCATAATTATCCATAATCATTAAAATAAGAAAATAATGTATTCAGTTTATGTTGAGGCCTCCTGAAGTATTGAAGTTTTTGTAATTTTTCGATACCCATGAAAGCATTTTAACTTTAATTTAAAAAATGTGATAAGAGAGTATAAATATTTACGCGAGCCGTGTGTGTCATTATATGACCTTCTAGCTATTTTTGAGTTCCGTAAGTAAACCAAACCGCATGTAAGAATTTTCGGTGCTAAAAAATGGATTTTAATTTTATAATTTAGATAGATAAAGATATTATAGAGATTGAGACCAGAGCTGTCAGAGTCACTATTTTAATTTCATAGGCAGTTTGACGAGTGGCAAAGCGGCACCGTAGCTGGCAATCCAGCTAAATAAATCGGGGCAACTTGGTACGCCCATAAATCCCGTTCATAACGAACACAATGGCGAGTATTAAGTGGCGGTTTCCATCCGACCGGAATAGTAACAGCCGGCGATTCGGTCCTGTCTAATGCCCGAGTAGTACCGACATGCCTCCCTCTCTTTCTCTCTGTTACTCCACGGCTCCGACAGCCCCCCGAATTGGACTCAAAACCGCTCTAAAGCCTCTATAATCTAGCGGGAACGAAAATCCGACAAACGAACTGTAAAATCTAGACCAGTTACCAGAGCTACTTTCCATTATAGCATTATCCAACTTGCAGACCAGTAAGTGGGTTAGGAAAAGCAGATCCTGAAAATGGCAAAATGCATTTTATATTCAGAGTTTTAGGGATTATTTTTGATGTGTTTCACACCCTAGATGAAGTGCATTTCTATTTGGCTCGGATCTGTCAGTGGATTTAAAATCAAGTTTGATCTCTATGAACACAATACGCGACGAACCATGGCAGGCAGTGTGTAGAAACACAATTTTATTGCAATGTTTTCATAAACAAACGTAGATGTTTACACATCTTAACCAGGAGTCCCGGTACTAGCACATTTTTTAAATTGATTTTATTTATACGTTTGGATTTCTTTCACAAAGAAAACAATGGCCGAATTAAATCGAAATAATACAAGATGTCCAACTGTTGAAGGATGTTATCCATCACGCATACAGTGGAAGATTCTCCAAATTTTATGTGAAAACCTAAAATCTATCAGAAAGGAAAAACATATATGTACGATTATGTATGTATAAAATCTAATTATTTTAGGTATAAACATGGCTTTGTTTGTTGCTATCGGGTTACTAGTAGTTTTCTTGTACAATAGAATCGATGTAACATAAGAAAGGTAAAGTAATAAATACTCCGTGACTTTAAAAACAAAAAAAATATTGCACAATTCTTAGGTATTTATAATTGCAGACGTTACTGTTTAGTTGATTAACATTTGTCTTGAACTTTGAACGCAAAATAGCTCACCACAATTGCATCAACGAGTGATACCGCAAGCATTCGTGCCGAACGTTGCGATAACAAGCACCGGGCAAAGGATCTATTTTTTTTTTTTTAATACACATGTCACTTGGCTGCACAACCCTTGGGGTACGAGATATATTGAAATATTTGGCGACAAAAAAGCGTTTCCGGAACCATTTTAAATCGTTTTTAAATTAAAAGATATCGGCTAGTAATTCTTTTTTTCATTTCATTGGCACCAAAGTCGCTTGCTTTCGCTACCGCTCATCTTAGAACTGATTGCGAGGTATGAATATCAACACAATCACAATTATATTTAGACAAGGTTGTAAAACAAATTTAGTTGTTTTCATTAAGGGCGCAATAGTACGTTGAACAATCATCATGGATAACTATGACATTATAAGTCTAGCATAGCTGTACTGCCTCGGCTGACAATAAATATTGTATCTTTGTGAACTTTAGCTGCATTAGACCTCTGAGATGCTCTCTGCCTATTACTAGTTATGCTATCATAGAATGGTGACAGATGGTTAAAAGCAGACATTATAGACATTGATAGGACATCAAATTTTGGTTTACGCTGTTCAACTGTTGAAGCAAGGGCCTCGCGAACTATATCTTGCAAGTAAGAGCCGGCATGAATGTCTAACTTATTGTTATTGTTATCCACGTTTTAAAACAAATTGAACGTATAATAAAATGTCCCGACGGGGCGAGCGGAGAGGCGGGGTGAGAGAGGGGAGAGAACGAGCGGAGGGTCTCACCGTTCAGGTAAGAAGGGGTTGGGGAGGGGTGGGGGAGGACTTGTTTGATGAAATGTTTTTAAATTCTTCTGGTAATTTATTACCTTACATTCGGCATGCACGAGCTGTACTCCTTAATTACCGTTTAATACAACATATTGATTTATAGTAATATCTTTTGACGTGTAAAGCATATAAACCGGGACCCGAGGATTTTCTCAGGCTATACATAATTGCGATTTGGTTTCCAAGCGTAAGAGCCTATTTAATAGAGAATTACCGAACCGTATTGAGAGTATTTATTAACCCAGTAATTGATATTTATTAATTGTAATCAAAATAAATAAATTATCAATTTATATATCATTAGATTTAAATTGTAAATCCTTCCATTGGATTCACAGACGAATGTTGATGTTTACTTATCTCAACCGTAAGTCCCGGTTTTCAACATGATTTTGGTCAATTTTATCAACGTGTAAAATATGTTAGGTTCAGTTTCAGTTTCAATGACACCAAAAGCGACGTTTAATGAACACCAGATAGTAATGAGAAAAGAAATATCTTGTCTTGCCAGAGCCCGATAGATATATGCGATAGAATAATGTGACATTTTAATATTTAAATATATACGTTACATTACAAAAACCTAATGATTGCAAATCATTTTCAAACACATTATACACAAGACATTACCAATATCACTAAAATACATAAATTTAATAATGACAAAGAAAACTGTCAAGGAAAATAATTTTGTGTGCGAAACAAAATTTCTAAAAATAACCATTTTTTTTTATATTGACACAAAGGACGACAATCAGGTAAAAAATAAATATATATTCTCACTTGTATATAGGCCTTTAGGCGGGAATTGGTAATTAAGACTTTCATGGAAAGAACCTCTGGTGCTACAATGAATTTTATTTTATTTTGTTTATATTCTAGACTTTCCGAGATTCAATGCTCAGCCGTGAACAGGGGCGCGTCGCGTGGCGCCGTTACTCCAAGAACGTCGATCTATCGGCGCGGGCGCGGGCGTGGGCGTGGGCGGTGACGAGGGCTCGGGCGGGGGCGCGGGCGCGAAGCTGCTTTCTTATCAGTCGGCCGGCCGTCAATGTGAAAAGTATCTTAAGGCGAGCTCTTAAGGGACGTTCTTGTGGCGCGTCGCAGCCGTTTGAACGCCTAGATAAATCCCAAAAAGAGGCGACATCAAAACGGACAGCAGCTCGGTCGGTAAATCTGCGTTAAATTAGATTGGATCTCAATAGGTCTTTCATGTATACGGGAATGGTTTATAATTTCATTTTGTGTTTAAAAAAACACCTATATGTAGGTTACCTAATCATATACCAACTTAATCTATCATAATTTTTTAGTGCGACCAGTTCAGGCTACAATGGAAATAGTTATATTTATTTATTTATTTATTGTTTTTTGTTTTTACATATAACATAACCATACCTAACTGGACATTGCCCGTACTAAGGTAGGCTAGGCTTTTTGTAAGTACAAAATAAAAACTACGAATATTAACATTAATAAACATACATGTACATGTAATACGAATACATAAAAATAAACATATATATTTAATAATATATATAATAAGTTAATATATATAATAAGTTGAGAAATAGAAAATATTAATATTATATTACACAGGAATATAGTTAACCAGAGTCTCAGTGTCCTTTCTACCAAGATCAATTAACCAGTTAGTCAGTGTCTTTTTATTATTTAATTTGCTATTAAGCTTTATTTGCAGGATATCTTTTATTTTATTATATAGCCTAGGTGCAAGAAAAGAGAAATACCTTTGGGCGAATTTGGTTTTAGTTTTAGGAACCACTTTCTGCACTGAAGTAACCCCACGCGTCACTATGGTTTGGTGGTTAATATCGGATTGCATTTCTTTATGTTTATATAATGAGAAATAATTGTTTTTACATAAATTTGTCGAATATCAAGTACTTTAAAAGCCCGAAATACCTCTTCGCTAGGGTACCTGAAAGGTTTTTTATATATAAACCAAACAAAAATTAGTTATTAACTAACTAAATTAAAAAAATATTTAAATTAAAAATTAGTTATTAAATTACTTATGATTTGGTGGTATTCCTGATATTATCATTATTATTTATTTTAATTTAAATATTTTTTTAGCTCGCGCTTAGTGTGTGTATATAAACCTACATATTATTAGCGATATAATAAATTAAAAATAACAAAATATACCTACGAATGTTTAATATTTATAATGAATATAATATTTATTTATACATTATACTAAATATTATCATAACTTACGTCACGAATTTCACGCATAAAAAACCCATAGCTGTATGTGGCATCGTAGGTCCCAAACGAATGGCCGATTTTAATTCTTTTTTTTTTTTAAGATAGGTGACTTGAACGAGTGTTCTTCGCTATAATTTAAAAAAAAACTCTTTCATTTTCTCAATAATTACGTTTTTTTGCTAACGCCCAAATTTATAAATTTTCCGTATGAATTTCATTTTAATATTTTTATGCTGCTTATGAACTGCCAGCTTGTTTTATCACATTATATTATATAAATTAATAAATAATACCTTTAAAAAGCTTGCCTGTTACCAAATAATAATAGCAATTAATTATAAAAACAATTAATATTAATAGTAATTATAGGGATTGGGTTGTAAATTATGATTTTCATGCATGACACACATTTAACTAGAAATTAATTTGTTTATCAAGTATCTAATGTTGAGAAAATAAAACCAAAATGATTTATTACACATTTGTTACAAGCAGAAAAGACGTAAAAATAAAAGTAAAAAAGACACGCAATACATATTATAAAATAGAATGAGGACAAATAATCTGATTTAACAGTACCACTAACGGTATATTCTGTCAACGAATGTTAGTTAGGGTAGGTACACTAGCCCGCCCGCCTAAAAGCTCGCGTCCGCTGGCGTAATGTCGTTTGCGACAGTCGGATAACTCGTTGTGACAACAGAACTCCTGCTAAACATTCCAACCATAAAATGGCTTGAAGGTCGAGTTGAGTTTTATAATTCACGCGACACTCTATTTGCCTGAATTTGTCTTTCCAATTGGTACTTTTCCGAGTAGCACTCGTGCGAAACTAAAGGGATCCTATATCGAGTTGATATTTAACCAATTTGCCTTTGCTTTCTTGCTGATGACTGAATTATATCCTATGGACTTCTACTCATATAAGTAGGTATTTATTATAAATTTCTCGTTTTTGCAAGGAACCCGCATAAAATCCATTCTGCAATTGACGTTTTATTACAACGCAAATTATTGATGAACAATATTAATTACTTTTAACGAAACCTATGTTTTTTACTTGATTTTACCTTTGATTTGCATTACATTGTTTTTAACAATTAATTTAAAAGTGAGTAATATTACATACTTTATTTTACTTTTAACTTAGGTTTAGTTGTGATGAGCCTATATATTAGAAATATCAATGTCTTAAAGATGTAACTTTTAATACTAAAATAGATATATTATTAAAAACTTTTGTTTTTTCGAAGCACTACACGAGTAGCCAAATATTAAAGCGATTTCTATTCAATTTTGAATTCGTTTTTCTCGTAATTGGGAAACATTCTTACAATATTTTTGCTGATTAATATTTGATTGTTGATATAGAGCAACCCCCGAAAACAGACATAAGTGAATTTAAATACACTCTGTATTATCTTCCATTGTTCAAGAAATCAGATGTTTTTAAATATAAAGAAATGTCACGTTATACCCGAAAACGGAACCCTCTACTCCATACTTAGAGATTAAATAATTACATTAACTCAAGAACAAACGTTGTTGAAGATCTGAGTGTGCTCTTTATCAATTCGAGATCACATTGATAAGATTTCTTTAAATGCATACAAGTTACGCGGGTTTATACTACTACCAAAACCTTTTAAGCCATTTTAAAAGTTCTGTATTGTGCTTTTGGAAAAAGTCAGCTTGAATTTGGTAGCAGTATCTATAGTACATTTCATACCAGATTCAAATAGAGAGGATGGAATATATTCAAAATAACTACAACCACAGTGCACGAACCTACAACACGGGTTACACGCGCAAACGAAATTGTTTTTCTACAAATTCGGAGAAATATTTCGATATTCTACAGGCTGTCCCAAGAGCATTTCCGAAGACTAAATTAGCGATGTGCCGGAGATCTGTATCCGTATCCGTATCCGCGGATATCTGAGGGGGACGAAAGATCCGTATCTATAGCCGTTACTTTTTGGCAGATCTTGAACGGATCCTGTACATTATTTTAAATTTCATGACATATGAAATTCTAAATATAGATGATTAGGTAGCAATGAATTACTTTTAAATTCCATTTGAATTATTTTTTATTTCCGAAAATCACACATTTAGCACATTTATATTGCAAAAATCAAACATTTAAACATTTATTGTCGTGAATTACTAATAGTACCTCAAAGGTACTAATTAAATATCTTTATAATGAGATCAATCTCAAATCTTTGTGATATGCTTATTAAAATAATGAAATATTTATTATAGAAAGTTATAAAATATTAATTAAACTATAAGTCAACTGTCGTGTCAAGGTTACACGCACCGACCCGACTGAGTAAGGTCCGTATCTGTATCCGCGGATCTGGACACTAATGATCCGTATCTGTATCCGTATGCGCGGATATATATTTTTAACGATCTGACGCATCACTAGACTAAATGTGGTGTTTGTGTTCTTATTGTAACTAAGAAATTATGTATCTATATATATATATATATAGGTTAGATGAAACGATATTTTTAAGCTTTCGCCATTCGGCGTCTTCAGAAAATATATGAAAGATGATGTTTAAAATGCAACCTTCATAAATTCGAAAATCGCATTTTCAACTAAAAGCTATAAAAAAACATTTATATATATATATATATATATATATATATATATAAAATATTAAAATATTAAAAAATACAGATATAAAATATATAATATAAAATTTTCTACAAATGTATGAAATATAAATTATATAATATTTTTATTCTAATATTGTAGTTATAAATATACGAAAATCTTATTTATGTGAAGTAAATAATAAAAGTAATTTTAAAATAATTATATTTATTTTTTCTTGATGTCATTACTTTTGATGTTTGGTGTTATTATTTATTGTTATGGTATTTTGATGTTTTGTCATTTATTAGTCATTTATTCTTATGTTAGCATTTCTATAGAAATGCTGACATAAGAATAAGAATTAAATAAAATAATAATTAAGTAATAAATAAATAAGTTTCGCAACGCTGTACTAAAATACTATATTAATGCACAAAACCACGGATAACATTTCTAGTTTCCTTCTGTATTGTTTCAGATTTTTTTTTCTTTATTATAATATATAAATAAGCAATTCCTAAATTGATGTTATTTCTATATATTTTTTTTTGTATTTTTATATAAATTTTAATTCGTTTAATATATTTTAATATTATTTTTTTCTACCTTTAACTATCTTTATTAGTAATTTTGGCTACTCTAGACCTATTTTATGTGCAATTTCTGTTGCGTGTAATCGCAATATATTAATAAACACCGACATTATATTTCAATTTATAATATATGGACTGAACATTAATTTATATCTTTTTATTTACGCGCATAGATGAGTTTGTATTAATTTTAACTGACCAATAATAAATAATACGTTCAACGAAACCTAAAAAATAAGGTCGAAGGAAGGCGTTAAGCGGAAAATAGAAAGAGAGCGAAGTAGTCACTTCGTCACTTTCTTATTAGACCGCAGTTCCAATAAAGGAAGATCAACTAGTTTCTCCAAATACGCTTGTTGATACAGACAAAATGGTGTACCGCGATCCTTCTCGAAATAGATTCGGTGATAGACTTTGCGATTTCAATAAAGTATCTATCACTCCTCCCCGGGTGACTAATTTAGTAGGAATTGTAATACAGTGCACTTAAGCTATGCTACACATGGGTTATTCCGCGTCGCAAACGCTTTGCTCAAATGACAAATTTTGCAATTTCTTAATAAATATAAAAAAAGTATTTCCAAAACGGCTTCTTTGCATTCAATCGGGGCTCAGCCGAAAGATTTCCACTTTTAATGGATGGATTTATTCGGAAACCCTGACACTTATTGGTCTAGAGATAATAGTTTATTATCGTATTTAAAAAAAAAACATAGGCCGTAAAGTATTGTTCGTGCGATGAATACTTTGTGATAACCCCGGTTAACGCGCGGTTAACTTTACCGCTATAAATCGAGGGCGTCAAATTGACCGGTTGGCGCCTGGACGGACACTTCAAGCTTATATCGCCCAGAAGGGTTGAAATATTATTTAAGCACGGCTCTTTTACATCTAGGGCAAACTAAACCTTATTCATACCTGCTCAATGGGCCATTTCAATTCTATTTCAATCTAACCAAGCGATAGCTTCGCTTTATCATATTTCATATCAGTTACCAAAATTATGAGGAAAAAGGAACAATTAAGTTACGCTTTCGCTTGTGATGCTTTATAACTATCATTTAACCTCACTATGCATAGTTGGGTAATTCACTTGCATTCCAATAATCATATATATCTGACGTCAGTGGGAGATGCTGAAGATTAGTGGCATTGTTCTTCGATAATTGAACTGGAAGTGCTCCACTTACAAATGGAACTCTTACTTGGTTTTTATTTTGACGACCGGTTTATTGCATTCTAAGCTGTATTCTCAAAAAAAAGCGATACGCGTTGACTCTTTAACAGAAATACGTAGTTTTTTAAGTAAAACTTCTTTATGAGCACCTCAAGCACAAACTTATCACGCTGCACGACTCGCCCTTAAAGAACAGTGACGTCACGCCACCTCCGCAACAGCACAGATTTTGTAAAGCAGGACAGGCATGCTCTCCCATTACTGTCCTATCTACCAAAGAAACACAGACGCGGGTGGCAACGCTATGGAAAAAATTAACAAATGTGATGAAAAAAATATTATGACCAATAAAAATTAAGCAAAGGGCATTGCGCTCCTATAGTCGGTCGATAATTATTACCGCGTAATAAGTGTTGTTTTGAAGAAAGCAATCGAAGCGCTTCGCTAAAGACTATCACTTTATAAAAAAAAAACGCTAAACGCCATAAGCAGTTAAACTGTAATGATTCTAATAAATAATTAAAACGCATGGTGCGTGATAAAACCATTTTCTTACAATATTAAAGACAAACAACCCACGAAGAGATAGGCAATAAAAAGATAATTTCACGTGGGATATTCAAGGGTAATTTAATCGGTGCGTGATTATATAAAAGATCACACGAATATTAATCCAATCAGACCGGCCGTCAAACAAACAGTAATATCGCATGTAATTATCGAAGATCGCCAAAAGAATCTTCGCTTAACTCTTTTAAGCCGTAAAGCAGTGCATCCCTGGTACGGAATTACTTCGATATTCTTCTACAACGGTCTTGATCTTAGGCCGGATTCGACCGGATGAGCTCAGCTATAAACAAACTAAGAGGACAGACATATCCATGACGAATGAGATCTCCAGAGCGGCGAGGTAAGGGGTGCCACCCGTTTTGGGGTGACACCCGACCGTGAACAAAATTAAAACTTACACGAGGGAAAGCGGCAAAATCGTCACTTCGTTGGTGAAGTGTCGTGTGTAGATAGTTCATTCGATTTGGCTAATTTACTTAATCCGACTATGTACCATTTTGTTATGAAGATGAAATTATATGAATATGATTTCAAATTATATTCCTTATAAAAAATATATGTGTGTGTCTAAAGAGTATACTCATTATAAGAAATATATTTCTGTATAATAACTGTATGTAAATGTCGTATGTTTAACATCTTGTTACATTCTACGTTGCATGTTATTTGAATAATCAAATAACATGCAACGCATGCATGCATTTATTCCTCTGAGATATGAAAATGTGAAACCAGAGGAATAAATGAATCTCAGAGAAATAAATGATATAATATTACTCTTAAACATTTTATTATATGCCGGGGTTTTCTTGGGTCCAGGATGAGAAGAAATGACGAACTCAGATGATCATTGAACCGCTAGAGGCCGACGGTATTATTTTATTTAAGTGATTCCAAATAGGGAATCACTTCAATAACTGCGTCGTACAAACAAGTATATACTAAATAACAAGTGTAAAACAACGGAAGATTTGGATAACAACAATGAAAAAAATATAAATCAGGTACAGAAAAGTCGTCGGCGCATAATGCGCGCGGTGGCTTGCAGTCCAATGTCCCGACTGACTGCCTACATCGCTGGCGAAACGCCTGTGCGCCGTTCCAATGCGCGCCTGCGCAGGTGCCGACCAATCAGACGCGCCTGGCGGCAATCGCACGTCGCCGGCCAAAACGACACTACGCAGTTCAAATATGTAGCGCCACTACAATTATTTAAATAGTATAGCAATCCACAAAGCAAGACCTATATATCGTCTCCCCTAGACAAACGAAACATTTATTGAATACTAGCTGTTCAACCGCGTGCGTCGCCTCCGATTGCCAGCTAGGCCCAGCGGGCGGGTTGGACAGGCGCCTTCGGCGCGCGATAACTCGTACCCGCGGCACTCGGGATAGGTCACTTTGCTCCCCATTTCTAGGTCTTGGCGGGCGTGCGCACAACTCACCAAATGAATGGTTTAGGTACGCATGCGATCGGCCTTAGTCACGGTATTTGTTTGTGTTTGTTACGCTGTTTGTAATTCAAATAAATAAATATATTAGATTATTATACTCCACAGGTGAGACCTCCGTTTTTCTTAGAAAAACGTGTCAAAAGTAAGAGCTATTTTTAGAGAGTCTCTTTACTGAACGTGAAGAGAACAAACACATCATTTTCAAAACATTACAACAACCACTTATGGTTTTTAATTACCTGGAGATATCAATTACATTAGGGTTTTTAAAAATCTATTGGCGTATGCATGTATGAACATACTAAACGTGCCCTGTGTGTTAAAACAAAAAAATGTGTACTTTTACAAAAATGTGAACCCAGCTAAAATAAACACAAACAATTTGTTGAGTTTTTCTCAAATTAGGATTTCTTTAGGATATATTTATATAAAAAAAACACCATTATTTTAAAAAAACATACATGTTTATCCTTTTTACTGATCCTTAACTAGGCAGATTAGTATGTCCAGAAAAACATTAAAAGATTTTATTTCGTGCTCTGCTAAACGTAGTCACGTATTAGCGATAACATGCTTAACATAGCGTGACTTCTGGTATCGTACGTTAGTAATATCTTAAGAAACCTTTGTTGACTTAGCAAGTCTTGTTTATTCGATAGGATTGGACTAAGTCAATCCGAAATTTACAAATGTAGATAAAATGATAAGACCTATATTCATCCACTCCTAGACGTGGCAGCTATGAAACAAAGTCTATAATAAATGGGTACAGCTGTATTATTGAGTACATTTTATAATGTATTTGTGTGTATATATACAAAAAAATGACAATATTGTGTCATTTATCTTCTCCGGCGAATTGCCGCTATTAAAAAATAATCATCAAATATACAAAAAAACAATTATTAATACTGTATGTGTATAATTGAGTTGTAAAGATATTTGATGATTGTTTTTTAATAGCGGCAAATCGCCTGAAAAGATAAATGACACAACCTTTGACAATATTGAAAAAATTAGAAAAGTTTATTAATTTTTTGATAAAGCGTAGGATAGCAAAATATTTATAAAGGTAGTAAAGAGGTCCTGTACTTGAGAGCGCAGGATGTCGGTTTAAACCCAGCGCTGAGTTTTATAAAAATGCATTTTTAACTCTCACCTGTCCTATTTAGTGTAAAATATTGTAGATTGACTTATAAAACTTATAGGGGTTAAGCCTAGTGAAAAGATTATTTATAATCTAATGTAGGTGCCAGAATTTTATCTTTTAAGCAAATTATAACTAAACAAAGATATTAGTTTAAAAAAAAGGTGTTGTAAAAATGAAAAAAAAAAGAGATATTTGTAAAAGTACGGACACATAAATGAATAAAACTGCTATAAGTATTTTCAAAACTCTCATGAAAACCGGTTTCTGCTTTATGAGTGAAAAGCGAACAAAAATATACACGAATTGAAAAAAAAATGTGAATAATATTCCTTACATGATGGACGTTCGAAACGGGTTTGATGTCAGGTTAATAATAAAATTCTGAAACTCAGGACTAAAACTACAAGAGCTTGAAGGCAAAGTATTGCGTCAGCCGTTTTGCGCTTTCGATCGTAAACGCATATCAGTCGTATATACTAGTGTAATAAAAATATACCACAAATCACCTACAACCACTGAAATAATAACCACAATTCATAAACATCGCTAAAAAGAATGGAGTTATGAAAAAAACCAATATTAGAAATAGTTCTAAAAAGCATAGTTATTTAGTTTAAATTGTACTGATACCTTTTAAAATTATTGTCGAAATGTCCTTTTTACATAACGAATAAAATAAGGGTTGCAAAATTGTTTTGCGACAGGTAGAGTTGTACTTGTACATACCAATTAAACGATTAAGCTACGATTGTAGACCGTTATACCCCTACAAATATTTTTGACAGGAAATACATATTAGGTTTCTTGTTTAATTTATTAGACTACTAACTTGTATCTGTTATTTACAATTGTAAACAACTTTATGGCCGCAAATTATATCCTGAACCGTCGAACCATGCTCTTCTACGTGGATGATGGCAATAATTAACCAAGAATACGAATTATTAATTAGGCCCATTAATTAATTACTATTTCATTACAGTCTGATTCGAAAATGAAAACGTTGCATATTAAACATTAATGTATCTATACACTACATATACAATGTTCATACACACATGCAACCACACCCCCTCACTCGCATTTCATAGTGTACAACATCACATATACATTCTAAAATATGTATAGTTAAGCTCAACAAAGTTTTACATATGGTAAATTTTATTTGGCCTTATTATTAAGTCGTCGAAAAAATGCATATGTTTCTATTTAGCTGTATGCTTACTTGTTTAATAAATACATAAATAGATCCGCAAAGAAACAGATGGAAGCAGTAATGCGCGCGAGAAGTGACAACACTAACATTCAATTAAAAAAAAGTTTATTTTCTCCAATGTCTGTACACATTTTTTTTTTTGGTTTAACCCCAACATTTTATTTGTGTTTTAAAAAAAATTAAAACAAATATAGTTTTTCCGAATAACGTTTATATTTTAATAAATTCAATATAAAAATTGTTTCTTTTTTAGTCCATGTATGTCTTTAATTATATTGGCAAGTAAAAGATACAATATTGAAATACGTAATTAGTGCATATTATAATTGATTTCGTTTAAAACTTTCATAGATAGCAATTAAAAAGAGAAACTGATAAGAGCCAAAATATTTTGGCCAACCGGTTAACCAAAAATATCAAACTGTGGCTTTATAAGTTTTCCCGCAAGTGCGTCCGAATAGCGAAATATTTTCGATGCGCACGCGGCGCCCGCCCGCTACAAAATTCCGGTGGCTCAATCTTTTTTTTCGAGATAATAACGACGCGATCTCGGCTTATTAACGATGGCTTGCTGGCACACAGCTCTCCGCGCGTTTGCTCATTATGTGTTAGAAAATTAATTTCGTGTGCAGTTCTTGCGGGAATTTATTCTCGCTGGGTATTGTACCCTTCGTTTAGAGCAAATAGTTCACGAACCAAGAATGTGAATAGAACAAGAATCCTGTTGATATGTGACAAGTGCCGACATAAAAGGGTCTTAGAAATGTGACTTTAAAGGTGAATAAAATAATGCTGATTTCGAGTTCTTCCAATAACTATTTAAGGCTAAGATAACCATTTTTAACCACTATAGCCTCTATTAGCGCCATTCGGCTGATTCATCTATTTTATGCTTATTTGCGTACCTTCTCAATATAATAAATCGTAATAGAATTACGGGTTTAGGACTTTTTAATTTGTGAAATATAACCACATAATAATATGAATTGTGGTAATAAATCTGTAATAAGGTAGGTTCTTACTTATTTATGAATACATTAGAAAATTATCAATATTATTTTATAGAAAATATCAGAAATATTTTACTCGAACACAACATATTTTTAAAAAAATACATAATGCCAGCACAACACTAGTTGTTTAAACGTTTGACGCAGCGGTTGCAGGTTCTAATCCCCATACTTCGCCGTCGATATCTTTTCTGACTTACCACGCAAAAATACCCTAGTTGACAGGTCCCAAAAAAACAATATATAATCTCAATTATTCATAAAAAAAAAATACAAAAATAAGTGGATGTGTGTCCGCGGGTACGGACAGATGACATGAATTCGTCTACAATGTTTGCAACGAGATTGTTTTATCGTCATGGTATCGGGAGGGAAAGGTAGGAAATAACAATAAAACTGGGTGAAACTGTGTCCGGATGCACAGACGTGGAATAAGGGTAGATGTGCCGTTGTTGCTCAATTTAAAGTTTAGATAACTCCGTAAAAGGATATGTATCAGAAAAAGTTCATTCTATATAGTACTCAAAGAAGCTAAGATTCTTGATAGTTTCGTCTATAGATAGAATTCGACTGGGATTACTGTGAATTCACAGACTATGCGTAATTGCGAGGGCTAATGTAAAGGTCAGCTCATTCGCACGATCTGATAATGAAAATCTTTGTCTGGAATCACTTCGAACACCATATACCTAAGCTGGTTTTAAATTTTCACGGTCGCCATTAATATTGAAATATAAATTTGCGGATTTTGTTTTACATACCGTTTGTACAAGACTATCACCTACGTTTCGGAGATGATTATACATCCCGGCCTCGAGGGAGAAGTTCGACACATCCGTCCGATACGTACTAATGACAGAACATATAACAACTAATGACGACACGGGAATCGTTATGGAATCGAGCGGCAGTGTCGAACACTTCCCTGAGGACGGAATATGTGTTCATCTCCGAAACGTCAATATTAAATAGTCTTGTACACACGGTATGAAAAAATCTGTAACATTATATGTTTTATAAAAATGTTAAGTATTTTGTGGCGAAATGAAAACTACTGATAAAAATAGTCACCAGCCATGAATTCACAGAAAAAAAATAAAAACTTTAACGAATTGCAGAGTAATTTCGTATTATTTTAAATAAAAATATATTTTCAATGACTGATTAATGAATTTAATTGAAGGTTAAATGACATAACTTAGACTTTGTTCCTAACGCGAAAAGGACTTTACTGAAATGAGGGAATATTAAACAAACATCGCGTAAGCAAACATAAATAGTCAATCTAATATTGATGCGAATATTTCGACATAATGGCTTTAGGGCTTTGAGGGGACCCACAAAATGGTTTCGATAATGTGACTGCTCTCGAATCGAATTCCAGTAACGCGATGAGTCATTTAGATCAAAGTATTTTCAGCCTTTATATACTCTTCAATTCGCAAATTCAAGCTTTTGCTACCTACGAATGTCTAACTGCGAACTGGATAACTGCATTTGGTCGACTGGCAATCTATTGAAAAATTTGTTGTCACGTAGAGTTAGGCAGTATTTTTGCATTTTAGCTGCTTTATCACCTACTCTAGTTTGCAGCCATGAACTACACCTTACTATTTTATAGAAAATAACGTTAATCTTAACATGTGCGAGTCTGCATAATAAGTCATTCGTATCATTAGAACTTTTCTCATTTGTCCACATATTTTTGGAAATATCCTGACTATTCGCACCACTGAATTACATCAGAAATAGGGTCACTACAAGATCTTTGACACTATCAATAGATAGAACGATTAATAGACTACAGAAACTACTATAAAAGGTGACACCTACAGAGCCGGAAGTACAGTGAACCCTAAATCGAGTGATTAAGGGTATGTGTAACTAATTCAAAAACAAATACGTTTTGAATATCAATCAGGATCGATTGTTATAAAGCTTTCCTAGAGTTCACCTATTGTATACGGTATGTCGCAGGACCATTGTATAATTAGGATATTTACGAAGTACCTAGGCAAATTACAAAACGGCGTCATTTTGGAATAAGGCGACCTCATGTTTAGGCGATTTCTAATGCTTAGAATGACTGTCCGGCGGATTTATTTATTCAGTGATTGATTGAAACTTTTAGTTGGACAAACGGTCTAGCTCAAGGATTCAGTGAATGTACGAGTATTACAAGGCACCGGGCTCAACAGTAGGCCGATTGTAAAATTTAGTTCCATTTCTTAGCTTCTCATTCATTATTCGTCATATTCGTTACATTTTCACCGTTTTTCATAATTATTGATTCTTTTTTTAATCATTTTTTTACCACTTTAATGAAAGTTTGACCGTATTGCATATATATATTTGATGATTTTTATTTTTAAGCTTTCGCCATTGGGCGTCGTCAGAAAATATATGAAAGATGACGTTTAAAATGCAACTTTTGTAAATTCGAAAATCGCATTTTCACTAAAAGATAAATATATCTAGCCACTACAGTTATTATTATATAATTGCAGTTTTGTTAGATAAATCAATCAGTATTATGAAATGAAACTAATTTCTTAAATGAATATATCAAGTATCACGCGTTAAATGTTGTTAAGTTACTTTAATTTTGTCTATTTAGACCTACAGATCTGCAAGCGCCCAAGACCCAAATATGAGAGAGTTCCCATGTCTTTAAATCAATTTCGCGGGCATCTTCTGGCAAAGACTTCAAAACTTTTACATTAAAGCAAGCATCGAAATCCCTGCCGTGAGTTCTCGCGTGAATTGGATCGGGTAAAGCGGAAAGTAATTTCTTATAGGATAATCTATGATTTATTAATTCTAATGTTTAATTGCGTCGTAGTCTCACCAACATAAAACGCATCACAAAACTTACATAGAAGCTGATACACAATGTTTCTGGTGGTGCACGTTGGATGTGGTAATTTTATATGTATTTTTATTGTTGGCGCTTGAAAATTTATCGTCCTTTACAATAATTTTGCATGTTTTACAACGAACTCTTTTAGATGGTTCGACCGCGTTTTTAGAAATATGTTATTTGGTTAGTTACCAACCGTTTTATTTTTATTTAAAATATTACGTAAATGGGGAGGACGTCGGTAAGACAATATAGGGAGACAATCGAGTATATGGATTATTAGAGATTATTGAATATAAGTCTTTTAAAATTGGATTTAATTTTTCAACACCAGGAAAATAGGTGGTGTTCAGAAAATTTTTTTTGTTAATTAAGTTTGTTTTTATTTTAGGTGTAAATTTTGAAGAAGAGATTGAGATTGAATTTGAGATTTGATTTTTTGAGATTTTGAATTTGTTGTTTTAAGAGATCGGGTGGGTAATTACGTTCTAAAAGGGATTTTTTATGTTAGTGAGATATGTTTCTAAATCATTTTTATTAGTAGAGATTCTATGACCGCGAATAGAAAGGGAATATGGTATTGATTTTTTGTGTGATCATTTTTATATTGATCATCGATAAAACGAATCCAAACTAAAGGCTGCAAAGATTGACTTTTAAGAAAATTTTGTTCTAATTGACCCATAAACAGATTTGCATAAGAAGGAGCCATTCTAGTGCCCATTGCTGTCCCTTTTGTTTGAAGGTAAAAATCTCCTTCAAAAGAAAAAGCATTGCACTTGAGCACAAAATTTATATTCATATAAAACGTCCTGCGAGTTTCATTCTAGTTTCATTTCAACTTCTACTCAGAATCTTCTCCTTTCAGATAGATAGTAAAATACAGGACGACCTAAATAAATTCTCCGATTACTGCCTTGAAAACCGTCTCATTCTAAATGCGGGCAAATGTAATCATATTTGCTTCAATGGAAACCATATTATAGTCAAGTTTAATTTTATGGTCAGTGATTCCCAAATATCTTGCGATTGTATTAAGGTTATAGGAATTGTCTTAGATAGAAAGATACTATGTGATAAACATATTGACTATGGTTACTGCAAAAGCGTTTAAGCTTTAAGGATTCATTTTACAAATATGCTGGAAATTTAAATCGGATGTCTCTCTAAAAACGTCGTTTTTTCATATCTGCGTATAGTTCTACAATATGGCTACTAAATACGTGAAACATGTCTCCAAAATAAAAGCGGTTCAATAGAAATTCCTAAAGCAGATAGATGGGTCGTAAGATCTCTATGTACTTTGCAAGCAGATCAGATTCTTCTCTATTTCACAAAGTTGAATCCTTAGGTGAAAGAAGGGTAAAAGCAGATGCTGTATATATATTCAAAATTATGTCAGGCGCCTCTAGGTATCTTCACGTGTGACAAGTACATACGATTTACTAGACATCCCACGTCGTAAAACCAATTATGGGTAAAATTAAACTATATACGTACAGAATGTATTAAACCCCAAATAAAAAATATCTAGAAATTAATATATTTAATGTAAACCAAATAGCATTTAAAAAAAAAAATGTTAAACCACATATCAACATCATATTCCTCTTTTCTTTCCTTAATATATTGTTATTATTGTTTAATCATTAATTGTTATAGTCTACATTCACTCGGTGGAAATATTTATTTGCTTGTATTTTATACTTTTAACTTGGTTACCATTTCTTTTATTGTTCTACAATCTGTATATGTTTTTTTTAATGCAACTATTTTATTTATCAAGTAAAGGTAAATAAAATAAATAACTTTATAGCATTTGTAGTTTGACCTGCTTACGACGGTGAAAGTACGATTTTAAACAGAATAAATATGCAAACAGCAGACTGGTGTCAAGCAATATCTTTGAACTGTCAGATGCTCATTTGAATAAATGCTACGTTTGTATCAACGTTTTTTACTTTATTCAAAGATGATTTAAAAATACAACTTCTACGTCGTTTTGTTTCTGTTAAAAAATATGAAAAAAGCAAACCCATGGATTTGACACCTACGATTCTCTTATTTCGTACTAATATATATTTTTTCTTTCAGTGTAAATCATCCGCAGATTAACCGAAATCCCCAAAACCTTCCGAAGCAAGATCGAGAGACACGAAACAAAAGTTGAGAGCACCGCTTTGAGAAACCAAAATTGTATAAAATGACACTCATCGAGGTTTTTGGGGAACATCGTGAGATGGTGGCGCTGCAGATATTCGCGGCGCTATCGTCGTTGGTGATGTACACGTGTACCACCCTGGGCGATTCGGATGCCATCGATTATCTGGGCATCGGGACGCTGTTCCCGATAGAAGATTACGACAATTCTACCGAGCCTGGGCTCGCCTACGGGTCCGATCCGTTCATGATCACCGACCCGGATCACGACGCTAACGAAACGGATGCCATGAGGGCCGACAGGGAATTGACCCTGCAACTATACTGCTACGGGGTTCCGACGATGGTGATCTTGTGCTTGGTGTCTATGGCGATCAACATCAAGATTCTGGTGTGCATCCACTGGATCAAACGGCCCGTGTCCCCGACGCTTCTGCTGACGCTCAGCCTGGCCGGGGCGGACGCGTATGCCTCGGCCTGCATAGCTCTCGGCCTCATCGTGAACAGCTGGCTCCCAGCCCTGGGGATCGTCAGCAAGCAGGGCGTTTGCGCACTACTCGTGCTCGAAGCCTGCAGGTACATTCTTTTTATTAAATGTATGATATCAAAGATGACAAGTCATACACCATATTTTTGGCAAATTGCTTGACAAAAGAATGACAATTTTTGAAGATATAAAAAAAGCTGGAAGGTTTTATTTAATTTTGTATAAAGCGTGATATAAATCCAAATAGTATAATAATTATAAAATTATATAAAATGATTAAATTATCAAATAATTATAAAAGAGTTCATAAATTTGAGATCGCAGGTTGTGGGTTTACAATCAGTGCTTAGTTTTATAAAAATGCATATTATTTCATTATTTTTAACTCTTACTTGTATGAAAGAAATATTGCCAAACATTTTGATAAACGCATTGATTGATATTAAAAAATTAAGTCTGGATTTGAAGCTACAAGGGGAAATAACGAAAAGAGTATTAATTAAGTAGTTTCTGTACTTAAATCACGAGTTCAAATTGGGCACCGATTTGCCGTTATTAAAATTGTATAAAATATAATTCGGTTTAATCATTTTAAATTATCTACACTCTACAGGCGTCCTATAAGTCATGGTCTGAACAAATACGGACGATAGGAGAGATTATTTTATATCAACAGCCACTTACGTGGTTATTAGGATGTGGTTAGTTTAAAAGTTATTGATACTTTTATGACGTTTTCAATAATGCCAATTTAAAAATAATATAATTTTTAATATATATATTGACTAGAAAAGAAATTCTCGAACTGATAACAATATTGTAGTATTCTAGTATTTTTGTAATAATAATTATTATTTATGAATTGCGATTTTATTATAAGCACACGACTACTTAAAATAAATATATTCTACACAAAACCACTCTAGCAGAGAATAGTAAAATCAATTCCTTTTTGTTTTGTCCCTTCAGAGTTGCCTGCCAGCTTATGACGAGATGTCTTTTAGTGTTGACAAGCCACCTCAACACAGCGTAAGGCTTTCAGCCATTTCCTCACTCGCGCGTTTGTACCAACACATTGCTTTTCATCGCTTTTTGCTATAGCAGTATAAAAACCTACGTGACACGCGCGTAAATCGTTTGTGAATATAATGGAACTCAGAATGAACTGAAAGGGGCAAGTGTTCACAGTCAGTAAGCGGTGATACCACGATAACAGTCGGCGGGCATATTGATATGAATTGGTCCTTTACGGACGTTTTTGTGAACTGCAGGCGGACTATAACATATACGATACGCAAACATAATTTTATTATTTAAGACGAAGCCGAAGGATAAATATTAATTTTGACTCATTTAGATCTTTTTTTATGACTGGCATTCGGTAACCATTGGATACTTAATAATAAAAAAAAAATGTTTAGATGCGTTATTCTTATGTCTTCGATATAGTACAGGCAGATTTTTAAATTTAATTCTATTTCTGAGAAATTAATAGTTATTTTTTGGTCGAACTATTATACTCTTATAAAACATTAGGGCTAAAAAAATGTAGGTTCTAGAACATAGTAAAGTAAGTTTTTTTAATTTCTATATAATGAAGCGGTAATTAAATAAAAACCAACAAACAAACCCAACGTCCTATAAAAATAAAACACTGAATTTCAAGGTTCACTGTGAATATGCTTCGCCTTAACTTCAAATCATTCTTTTCATTTTAGGAAATAAAATTTTAATTTTAAAACTAATTATATACTAAGAAGTTTGTAAATTCCTTCTTCTTGAGGAGTGTGTCTCAAACCGTTTCAAAATGCTCAAGCATGTCGTTATAAAATCGTTAAATGATGACACATTATGTCCATTATTACATTATTTAATAATTTAATAGTTTTTTTTTTATTTTGATAAATCTATTTTTATTCAAACGTGAAATTAAACATTCAAAAAGAAAATACGAAACGATATACTTGCTATTGAATTATAAAAATGTACTCGCAGCGTAAGTCTGTTTTAAACAATGGGATCGTCCTTTTCTAACAATAGCGATCGTAACCATATATAGGTCATTGCGATACCTTTCTAACCTTTTGTGCGAAGGCTTAAAACGAGGTGTCCAAAGGTTGACATTCGCTAACAGCTAACCCGTCCCGAGGCGCGGCCGTGTCAGACACGTACCTCTTTATAAAACGCGTTGATCTCCTGTTGCGATTTCATTACAAAAGTGATGGCCGTCGCGCCGGAATCCAGGAGGGCCTTCCCTCCGGGGAAAAACAACAATCATATTTAATTACTGGAATGATCAAAAGTAATAAATACTACTCTAACATCATAACGATGTTAACTGAGCCGAGGAAGATAAACACATAGATGTCAGTAGCGTCAGAACCCCTCAGTATTTACGAGTAGGTTACACCCGACGAACCCGTGTCTAACAGGTAGGCCACGCGAGTAGCTTTAAACCCATTAGTCTCCAGAAATTGACAGCGCTTCATACGCTCATCGCCGACTATGCTTAAGGCTGCTTCTATAGCGGTCACTGTTCTTAAGAAGGGTGCAATTTATATTAATAATTAAATAAAATAATTACCTAGTAAATATACCTTAATTACTTTCGCCGCCTTCTTCCGCATTGGGTTTGAGTACACGATTTATTTATTATATTTATTTATGAACATTCATTTACATATTATGCAAATCAATTCAATTCAAATTCCAAATATAAAGATCTTATTTGAAATTGGTTTAAAAGTTAAAGTACTTGCAAACGATTCAATTATAATATTGTTTAAAAATTACACTTATTACTTTAAATAACTATTCAAATTTTCTAATCTTCCGTAACTTTTCCAACAGAAACCGGCATAGTGTTAGAATGCCGGCAAAGTTCACACTTCAGTTCGGAGATAAATAAGACAAGATTTATATTTACATATTACTGCACATAAAAACTCCCTTTGGGACTCTGAGTAGAAAGACTGTATGTTTTTCTACGGTTACGACCTACAACTTTTCAGAATATTCAAATTTTGAGCAACTTTACTACATATTTTAAGGTAAAATGTATGGCTTGCGGTTGACGTTAAACAAATATACAAATAACAGAGACCGTACAAAGCAGCAGAGAACATTTTACTTTCCTTCTCTCCCCCTCTGTCTCCTTATTTCTGTTTTAGCTTCTATATACACTTTCATGTATGAGAAGCTACTATCCACGTTCTTTGGCCGTCTGCCTAAAGTACAACTGCGAAAGAGTAGAATGTTTGTGTGTAGATGGATGTCTTGAAACACCATCATAGCCGTTTAGATCACATCGCAGGCTTACGAATAATCTATTATAAATAATAAAATTGTAAGTCAACCTGATGAATTGGAACGGGTAAAGCGGTAAGTAATTTGTTACATGATTATTAATTCTAATGTTTAATGGCGTCGTAGTCTCACCAACATAAAACCTTCGCCCCGAATAGCAGAATAACTATTAAAACATCGGAAAAATTCACGAAAACAAAAATATAAAGAAGTTTCATTTTGTCATACATTTTGTACGGAATGGCTTTGTATTCTGTAGAATTCTATTTCCATACAGTATGTTGCCTTCAGAGATGTTCACTTTGTGAGGTTATCACAATTGCCATGGTGCGCGCATCGATAATTGTTATCCTCGAGAGCGGATTGATTTTGTACATTTATTGAACTCAATTCATTTTGGGTATTCTTAATATAAAACTGAATTTAATTCGCGTATTAAGTTAACAAAACATGGCGGTACGAAGTTCGTTGGGTCAGTTTGTATAGATATAAAACATTAGTCAACAATTTTTTAGTATAATAAATGAAATATCGGCAGTTCGATAGAAAGCCCAAATAACACATCAAAATTTTCAAAACTATGGCAGCACGTCTGTTGGGACTTAAATTGTTACTGCATTAGTGGTCAGTTAAAATGAATAATACAGACTCATCTATATGCTCAAATAAAAGCATGTAAGAAAATGTTCAGTGCCACATCATAAATATTATAAATTGAAATATTATATCCGTATCTATTAATTCATATATTTTTTTATTTATTGTGGTTACTTATATTTTTACACAATACAAGTGATGACGTAAAAAGAATTTAAATTGGAGTACCCATACATTCTAAAACTAGGGTAGCCCAACTGACTAATAGAGATATTTAAAGGTTAAAGAGAATAATATTAAAATATATTAAACGAATTTAAATAAGATGAAATAAATAAAAAAAAACGATTTTAAATTAATACAAAAAAGAATCTGAAATACGCCAATTTAAGCATTGATTATTTATATAGATAGAATTAAAATAAAAACTGTTTTAATTCCGAACTAAACTAGGAATTTTGTCTGTGGTTTTGTGCATTGGTATTAGTAAGTTAATAAAAATTGATCAGTTTGGTCGAAGTTAGAATTAAATTGATCACCAATTCAGTACATAGAAGGCTTGTTTCATTTTTAATCGCGTCTCAAAATTTATAAAACAAAACTAAAATAGTGTTAAAGTTTATGATGATTTGAAAGAATGCCTTGATACCATTGTATGTTTTTTTTTATTTTAATCTACTGAAACCTAAAAATAACCCACCGTCACCCCAATATTGGCCCATCACAACCAAGCAACCCATCTCAAATTGGTACCACAGACGCAAGTAATCTGGGGGGAAGATGCCGTTAATGACACAGCGTAGCTATAAGATATCAGGTTTTATTTAAATAATGTACTATTAGTAAATTAGTGGTAACTAAGTTTACGCGCCTTAAATCATAGAAATGTCAAACTTTTCATTTTTTTTATGCATTGAACACTACGCAATAAAAAAAATAAATTGAAAGATAAACACACAGGAACTGGTCTTGAATGAGTCGGGCTCGCGCAATCAGGGCTCCATACCAGAAATTTTTGAGCTAACTTAATATTAACTCAATAAATACTACAATTATTTGGTACAATGTTAGGTTTTTGTGACAAAGACATCGGTTGAGCTTAATTTTTTTATTTTTGTTTTTTACTATACTATTTAAAACAAAATATTTAGGTAGCATTGTTTTGAAGCGTTAATTAGTTCAGACAAAATTGTTATAAAAATCTATCTATTTAAAGTTCAAGGTGGTGATTAGGAAAGTATTTATATATTTGGCATTTAAATATTTTTTACCCGTTTCTAAAAACAGTTACGCAAGTAAAAAGTAGAGAAATAAGGATGGGTTTTAATCAAGTCGGAAAAAAACCTTTTTTTTTTTTGCTTATGTGACTTAAGAAATACACCAAATTATAATAAATTGGATTATTTTTAGACATATTTAAATTTGATGGATTGTTGAAAACATTCTGGTACGGAACTCTGATTGCGCGAGGCCGACTCGCCCTTGACCGTTTTTTAGCATGTGCTTGTCTCCTTAAACTTAATTAGACACATTGTTATTAACTTTAATACTTTTTGTTAGTAAAAACCTAATGTAGTCTTACATAGTTTTTTTATCGATCAATCAAATGTATTTTTTTTTGTATGTACTATGTAAAATTGTTGGTTTTTCCAATAAAGATAAATACAATTTATTACACGCGATCAAAAAGTTGCATACGCGAAAAAAAAATGGTAACAGTATAAAAATATCTTCAAATGGTTGTGCTCTGATGTGGTTTCATTACGCATCGGAGGTTAACTTGCCTGAAGTTTCAATATATAACTATATAACCATTTCTTTCTCCAAAATAAATAGATTCATGCTAGTGGTGAATTTTACCCGAACAAACATATATGTGAACTTGTGTTGCAAATGGACACAATTTTTGGCGTCGTTCAATGAATGTAATCACACTACTCGTAACTTCAAATCCCTGTTGTTTTTGCAGGCTTGGCGGCATCATAATGACCGTGATGCATCTGCTGGCGTTGGCCTGCAACCACTATCTGGGCATCCTGCGCCCGCTGCACTACGCGTCCACGATGACGTCACGGGTCACCACCGCCGTGCTCGTCGGTCTCTGGGTCACTCCCACTTCATTCTTCATTATTGTGTTCTCATGCATTGAAGGCGACGGTTTTCGGGTTGAAAATTGCGCCTACGAGTAAGTGGACCGATTTCTTAGCTAAAGATCGTGATGCGGATCTCTTTTCTTTTCTAAAGCGTATTCTTCATCCGGAATAAAAAAAAATATGCTAAAGCAAATATTTTTTTTACCTAAAAACATAATGCTGTTTTTATTTTGGCTTGTTTTTTGCAAAAGAAAAATATGTTTAGTGTTCAGACATTTTGGATTATCTTTTTTATTTTTTTTTTTGAGTAACAACCCAAGGGTATTGTAATTAGATATACTTTCAATTAAATAAAAAAAGTAACCGCTATGAATTTAAGTTAAAACGCCTTTTTTATGTGCTTTTACTAGTCAATAGGTTTTCTAAAAATAGTATAAAGTAATTAATTCGATGATAGAAAACTCCACAGCTCTAAAAGTAATCATTATCAAATAAGACTTACTGTAGGCATATAAGAAACATCGAGAAACAAAATAATATTAAGATGACAGTAAAGTTTCATTGAAACTTTCGATAAGCAATAATATCTCTGGAACAGCAGCTTAAAACCTTTTTCCTAAATTATGTTGAATGATATGGACGGACGAAGTAATTAATATATTAAGAAATCCGCGCCCGCGGCGCTGATTATACTCGGCCTAACTTAATACAACTGACGCTTGAAGTTATACATCAATTTAAACTTCTTAGCTTAATTGATATACCTAATCTCAACCTATTAGCGCGCTTTGACAGTACTGAAATCTATGGACATTTCCAAGAATTCCCCTGGGTTGAAACAATGTTCCGCTTGGGGGCCGGCAGGACTTGCGCGTGTGTCTATTGAAAATTTGGCATTATCACGTGTTAACAATCAAGATGTTACTTGGTTCGCGAAAGTTATATAGGTAGGCAAGTTAAGAAAGTTATACTTAGTATACATAAGCTTAGCGTAATTTATATCTTTAAAATCTTACAAGATTAGACTTTAGTTACCGACCAGATTCGAAACAAGTCGTCGAAATGAGAAAAAAGAACTTATTTATTATCACGATTTCCAATATAAAAGTACTTGGACTAGAAAGCAAACAACATTCTAACATAAGTTACTTGATGAACACTCAGTTAAGCTGTGAAGGAATTTATCTTCAATACTATCGATGATGTTATGGGTAATCAGGGAAAATAATTAAAATATTAGAAAAGTTTGCTTTAAGTAATCTTATAAGCCGCGCGTTCTCGAGGGGTCGCTGCCCAACCTCACACCATGCGTTCAACCGCGTTCTCGAACATTAAAACGATTTCTATTAAATTTTGAATTAGTTTTTCTCGTAAATAGGAAACCTTATGTTTGGTTGTTGATATAGTTTAACCCCCTAAAGGGACACCGGTGAATTTGAATATACCATTTAAACTAGAAGGTTAGGGTTTAAATAATCTGACTTTGTTTTATCAGATTGCTGAAGAACAGCCAATTCCGTTGGTTATTTTCTTCGCTATTCGTGGCGCCCTTCATCGTCATGGTCTTCATATATTCGCACATCTTCATAATAGTCCGTCGCCACCAAACGAACCGCCTCCGCTTCTCCAGGGCCGGAAGCATGAGTCGCAGTGTTGGCACCGCGGCGCGTCAACAGGTATCATATTCCGTTATGTTTCCAATATTTAACCCAACAATAGTTTCACATATTATTTAGCCCATTGCCCCATTACATTTAATAAGAACAAAACTCTTACATGATGCACTTCAGTATACAGGTACAGGTAATCCAATTTCTTATAGGGAGTGAAATATTCTTAATTGTGAACCTAACATTGATATCACTTACACACAATATCACATTTTAGGTAACGGTTCACCTGAGATTAAAGAAGAGAAGGTTCGTAGAAGAGATTGTCACAAAACATACTCGTATGTTTGTACCAGCCTGACATTATCTTCTCTTGCAGATTAAATTGTTTACACTTAATTTACATTTCATTATAGATTTACAAAATATATTATTGCATGCCACATTACGGCTAAACTGGGTGTGATATTTCATCTATTTGGCAGCGACAATGTAACTTTGATATACCAGGCCAATGTGATGATAACTTGTTTTGTGATTCTGTTTCGTGTATTTATTATGTTGGTAAACATGCAATTTATCTAAAACTATTTAATAAGTTTTAACCTATTTACTCACTATCCCATTATTCTGACCAGGCTAAGTCTATAACCTCACAAATTCAGTCCAATATATAAAACATCCGAGATAGATTCAAACATCGCAACATCAGTTAATTCGAACAGCAAACTCGCCAGATTTGTCTCTTAGTTCAGTTGTATCGACAAATCAAAGGTGGTTTTAGTTAGAAAGCCTTAGCAGACACCTTAAACATATTAATGCTATTTAAAAATACAAGTACAAATTGTGATAAATCTATCATAACTTAAAATATACATAAAGTGGGAAATCAATAGTTTCAAAATATATTTTTTAAAAAAACCTATTTAACTAATATAAACTTTTACTAATATAAATTAATTCAAAACACTTTTCCGATAACATATTTTTCATTGCACATTATAGGTACCCTCCCATTTTGTCTTAAGTTAAATTTATAAAATAAAATAAGGTGTCAGTCAGATTTGTTGTATAGAAAATCTCTAGAACGGCTAAAACTTAGATTAGTAATTCAAGTATAGAGCACGCATACGGTTCGTTTGTCATATTAGCAAACGCAAGCAGTTATTCTATAGACACTTGCATACGTATATAATTATATAATTAAGATATGAAGAGTAATTATACTTGTAATTAGATGAGAAAACTTAAGTAAGGAGTCGAGTCGGGACGCGCTCTCGCTCAGTGAAGTGTTCATACCTGTGCTCACTCTTCGGATGGCCAAACTAATTGCATGGGAGTAGTACCATGGAAAGGTATCTTTTCGAAAAAATAAAATAAGGTTATTTATTTCCATCGCATTTATAAATGAGTAGAAATTATTTTTTTTGTAATTTATTTATTTATTGATATTTGTTGTTACATATTTCTTAGATAATGAATAACATAACCATACCTAACTGGACATTGCCCGTATTAAGGTAGGCTAATTTTAATAGTTATTTAATAGATTGGTTACATGCAATTGCGCTGAGCTTTTTTGTAAGTACAAAATAAAACTACGAAAATTAACATTGATATACATACACGTACATGTAATACGAATACATAAAAATAAACATATATATTTATTAATATATATAATAAGTTGAGAAATAGAAAAGATCAATATTATATTACACAGGAATCTAGTTAACCTCAGTGTCCTTTCTACCAAGATCAATTAACCAGTTAGTCAGTGTCTTTTTATTAATTAATTTGCTATTAAGATTTATTTGCAGGATATCTTTTATTATAACCTAAAAGAAAAATATCTTTGGGCGAATTTAGTTTTAGTTTTAGGAACCACTTTCTGCGCTGAAGTAACCCCGCACCAAACCATAGTAACGCGTCACTATGGTTTGGTGGTTAATATCGGATTGCATTTCTTTATGTTTATGATAATGAGAAATAATGGTTTTAACATAAATTTGTCGAATATCTAGTACTTTAAAATCCCGAAATAGCTCTTCGCTAGGATACCTGAAAGGCTTTTTATTTATTACTCTCAATATTGATTTTTGTGCTTTGATTAAAGGGTCTAATGTTGAGAGAGGAGCGCCTCCCCATCCAATGATTCCATTATGACATTATACTGTTAGCTAATGCGTAATATACTATTATTATTAAATTTTTACACAAAATATTTCTTAGGGATTTGAACGAATGAAGCAGCTGCCTGACTTTTGTAGAAATCGATTGGATATGTTCTTTCCAATTAAAATTACTGTCAACAACCAAACCTAAGTATGTAACCGTTTTTGCTTTTACTATGGATGGACACGAACAAGATGAAGGCACACCGCCGAATACTCTGCAGCAATGAATTTTGATATCGTTAATTATTGCATTTGATAATTTGTTATTGTTAATTGAGAATGTCAAATATTTTGTTTTGCTTATATTTAAAGTTAACAATATGCTAATAGGTTTGATATAATGAAGGTCCCATGTGCTAATTTGGTTTTAAAAAAACTAAATTAATAAAAAATTAAAACTTTTTACATTTTCGAGATATCATTTTGAAATTATTTTTAGTTGACTCCTCCAACCTGAATTTACAAAATTAATTTAAAAAAGGAAAATTGACTAGAGGTTTGTGTTTATAATATTCTCCCGTTCACCGACCCCATGAAGCAAAGGTTTTTTGAAGTAATTGTATTGCGAAAACGACATTTATAGCATCAAAAGTATTTCTGTACATGTAAATTTTAATAAATAAAATGCGGTAAAAAATATATTTGCGACTTATATTTTAGATGCGAGCAAAAGCGACATCCATTGACTATGCCAGCGAGCGTCCGTGCGATAAGCTAGAGTAGATTATTAAAAAATATTTTATTATGTATAATGTATAATCATGGACATACGGCTTATATGTATATAAAACCATACATTTGGGTGCTTGAATTATGTTTATATGAGGAGAATTATTAACTTATCAGAAAAGATATTTGTCATAACATGGATCACAATAATAACACATAAACACTGTGATGAATTAATCTAATGATTTTACTTTTTTTCAGCCAACGTATACATAATATATTACTTTCCGAACAACAAGGAACGTACCTATAGTTATTATATGAATATTGAACCCCATTTTTTGACCGACTTACAAAAAAGTGAACTGAATTTAAAATAAATCTATAACCGAAATACAAAGAAATAATACAAAAACATACTATTCTTAGCTAACAAAAATAAAATCGATCCATCAAAGTGGTGTGTGAAGTCAGTGCAGATACACGGTTTATCAAGTTATAAATTAATTATTACTGCAGTTGCATAATGTGTGATTCTGCGCTGACTTCAACTAAAATAAATGAAATTCTAAGATCGAGGGCTGAGCACTGAGTAATGCACTAATATGTTGGGGAGGAGGGGAAGAATTGTCACCGCGCCTGATGTTCCAAACGGAATGACAATACATACTTTTTTACTTTATAATATAGACTTCAAATATTTCATGTATCATATATACATAATATTTCAATTAAATAATAAATCATATTAATAAAATTATAATGTGGCACTGAACATTCTTTTACATGTTTCTATTTGAGTACATCAATGAGTTTGTATTAATTTTAACCGGCCAGTGATGAACAATACATCCTCAAGTTTCCATCAGCCATGCTGCGATATTTTTGAATTTTGAAAATGATATTTGTGCATCCTATCGAACTGTCAATGTTTCATTCGTTTATAGTAAAATATTGCTGACTTTAATGTTATATACCTACAGAGTGTCCCAAGACCACTCTCGAAGACTTAAGGGGGTGTTTATGTTCTCTATTATAAGTAGAAAATTATATAAAAAAAAATCGGTAATAACTCATCACCAAATATTTTAATTTTATTAAAGCGCTGGTGTAAATTCCTTCTGCTCTTTCATAGCTCGCTCGCGCTTGGCCAAAAACGATCAGTTATCTGGCACTGCGAACGGACAAACTTATGACAAGAACGATTCAATATTATCATGTAAAGTTTACATTATTTCTCGGAACCTATGATGAATTTTGTTATAACGTCAATACAAATCAAGATAAAATTGCAGGGCCAATTAGCGAGATTTTTTATAGGGAATGGTCTTAATTGGGACACGATGTATATTATTCGACTAGCCTACTATGTGATCTAAGCGGCTATGGTTGTTCTTCAAGAGCATCAATCTACACAAAGTCAAAAGGTGCAACAGACAGATGATGGCCAAAGGACGAGGATAGTAACTTCTTATACATATGTATGTATAAGAAGCTAAAACTGTATGAAAGAAATGTAGATTTTAGTTTGCTAAAAGTTCGAGTTATTAAAGAAATTGTGATGCGAATAATAAAAAAATAATTTCAAAATCAGTATTTTATGAGTAAATGAACATTTACATTCTAAACTATTTAGGTTCGGAAAACTTTTATTTTTTAATAAAATATTCAAAGAAAAAGTTGCCTTTGTAATAAAGTTGCTAAAGTTGTTATGGGCATTGAATGTGTTAACAAATTAAATAATGTGATCATTGGTAATAAAAAGACTAAAATAACCCACAACTAATTATTAATATTATTATCATTTATAATTTGCAGGCAGCATAGCTGATAAGCCTATATCTTATTTAGTATCAAAGTTGTTATTATTTCTCCTTATTTTTTTTTTTCTTAAGTGTTCATCTAGACCAACGATACTCAACCTTTTTTGTCTTCGGGCCACATAAATATATTTGTCAAGCTACGCGGGCCGCAACACTATACTGGTATGAGGAAAAAAATATCCTCTTTGGGTGTCACTATTTGTACGTCAAAGTCAAAATTAATCTCAAGATATACGAAATACAGAATGGCAGATTTATAAATCATGTCCCTGATAATAAATGTGCTTAGGGCCGCACAAAAAAGCTAGACTGACCAGCACTGGCTAGCTAGGCAGATCTAGACTGTTTTTAAATTGGTTGATTGAAAACTTATGTTATAACTTATGTTTCAAAAGGAACAACAAATGCAGCGCAATCTGAAAGCAGTCTACACGACCCTGCTGATCCTCGGTAGCTATGTTCTCTGCTGGATTCCAGGCATCATCCAGTTCAACTTGGTTTGCAATGACTGCATTTACCACTTCAACGACCTATTGTCCTCAACCCGATTCTACGCTGCTTTTCTCGTTAACAGCATCATCATTCTAAAAGCTCTCTTGAACCCCATCATATATGCATCTCGTATGAACGAAATCAAGGTAATTTTATTTTTCCCAGTTATTGGTTTCTACGTTAAATATTGAACTTTTGTTTTTAAGTTATATTTTTTTTGTATTTTTGAAGAATGAAGGGTGATTGATAGAATGCTTGATAAATTACACCTCCTCGAAAATCGTTTTTAAACACATTGACATTTTTAATTTTTTATTCTCACTTGTTAACTCTGTATAATTAAATCCACATTTTTTCCATATTTAGTTTTAAAATATATTTATAATAAAATTCATACATAATAGTTTTACCCAATTCAAGTATACTGAATCCAATATTAAATTATATTTGCTTTATCTCCAATTGGATAATTATAAATCTTCTTTTAAAATAATAAAAGAGTGAAAGAGAAGAGTTGTAATAATAGCGTCGCAGGTCAAATTGATTAATCTCGCTCTCTTAATGGCTAGAAATAATTGCTTCAACAAATTTTTCAGGATTGCTTATACATAAACGGTTATTATACAATTTATAAAAATTCTTGAAGTGTTAGATGTGTGGCCTCTGTCCGTTTCTTATTATTCAGGTTAATAAAGCCATTATTACCGTTTAAGCAGCACTTTTGATCAGCTATGCGAACACTGACATATACACTGCACTGAAGTAAGGAAATGTATATTTGTAATTTTTAATGTAAATGTAATTATGTTCTAGAGCAAAAAATTTAACGATCTATTTTCAATTTACAGGCCGCGAATACTAGGATGCACAGTGCCATTCGGAACGTATTGTTCTGTAGGGGAAACGATGAATCGATAGATCGATACTATACAAGCAGCACGACGGCGTCCCCTAATCGTCATTCGATGTGCAGTGTGCGTGGACGGAGTCAATATCGGCACAGCCCTTGCCCATGCCCACAGAGAGACGGCACGGTGCGCACGCGATACAACTTTAGGCGCGAGAGCGCCGCCGCCAGCGACTCTGCCACCACCAGGTTATAGGATACGGAAGCCACGAGGTTATATCAAAGGCGTCACTGGCCCACCTGCTATACTGAGCGCAATAACGAACTCATCGAGCTAGCCGACTTCAGTGGCGAGAACGTTGTCGGCCTGATGCGCAGCGCCAATCTGCGTAACATTCGCGTGAGCTGGCAACAGCGTGACTCCAGCACCACGAGCCCGACTACATGCCAACTGATCGATAATATACCTCGTAGCTCACGCAATGGCTCCGCCGATAGTGCAGTCTCATATCAAGAGAGAAGAGTCACGGTTCGCAGGTCTAGCCACATTAACAAACTATACCACACAGCTTAATTTTTCAAACAGCTTATTCTAAAAGGTTAATTATTAAAACCATGCATACATTGATTCATAGCCGTGATTCGTAGTGTTCATTGATACGCAGTTCGTTCGTAGCGCGTCATCTGTATAAGTATTATATAAAAAACAATGCTTTATTTTTAAGCATTTTTTTTTATATAATAACAGCTATTTAATAAAGTTTATACCGTTGGGAAAGTATTTAATTGGGGTAAAAATAACATACTCGTAAAATATATCTTCTATTAAGCTTGTAACTTGTTTAAAATATGCGTAAATTTTTATTAGTCCTTCTTTTAAGACAATTATTAATAATATTCAAAAGTATTTTATGGTTAGCTATTTAAATAGTCTAATTAAGCTGGACTTCTGTATTAAACTGTGAAAGCGCTAGAAACTAAATCTATTTGAACCATGAATTTGCATGTAGTATCTTCATTATTGTTGAATTGGCCGTATAACAAATCTTAATCTTAATTTATTTACCTAATGTTAACGTAGAGTTGCTCTGTTCAGCACAGTCAACCAAAAAAATGTATATATTAGGACAAGAAATAATCTAAAGATTTTTTTTGGGCATGAACCACTAAAATATAAATAATCAATAAGAAATTAAGAGTTTTCATCATTTATTATCGCCAGTAATAGAAAAAGCAAAACAATAGCATCGAATTCAAGTTGATTAACTTGAATTCGATGCTATTGTTTTGCTTTTACTCATTGTACGACTTTTAAAAGATGAATTAAGTTGATTAATTAATTGCTTAAACTACACTTTCATAAAAAGAGACTTTATTTATTATAAAATAACAGTCATCTATCTATAATATTCTAACCATAAAAAATATCATTATAGTATTTTAGGTCAGGTTATGATAAATTGATGTGTAATGTCATATAAATCACTTACCTCATAATAAATTTTATCCATTTAAGCCTCTAATGTGATAACTAATTCTATGTAATTCAATGATTCAAATCAATTGGATCTCAATAATGTAAGCTGGAGACTAATCATTATTGTATATATATATTGTGTCTGTATTTATATAATTGTATAATTGAGTTGTAAAGATATTTGACTTATATTTGATGATTGTTTATATATATATAGCTTTCTTGTGGTTTTGAATATAGTCATAAAGGCGATTTTAGGGTATCTATTAATGTAAATATTGTTTAATTGAACTATATTTTATAAATGTAAGTGTGTGCTTATGTGTACATAATTTTTAAATGTTACAAGGTATTTAAATTTAAGGACATAATTTAATAAGATTTGGGAATATTAAAAATGGATTACATTTTATCAGCCGTCCATGCAAAAACTTTTTGTGTAGATTGTCAGCCTTAAACAGGTTTACCATATTTAGGCGGTAGCTGAAATATAATGTTTACATGCTGAAATTCGTTTTTGACTATTTGTTACTGTGGCTAAGCATTGCTCTGGCTGTACAATGAAATTAATTAAATGATCAAATTTGTTAAATTACTATAGAATCACTATAGGCAAATCGGCAAGGAAACATCTGTTTAATAAAATAAAATTGTCGGTTGTACTACTTGTAGTAAAGGAAAACGCCACAAAAATTTAAGCTACCTTCCTCAGATACATAAAAGAATCAATGCTTGTTGTTTTATTGTTGCTTGTTGCATTACAAAATTATTGCGCACTAAAACTATAGCTTAACATCAGTATTTCAAACATCAGTTAACATCAGTGTGACTTAAAGAGCACGACCCGGTGTCTTTCAGTTCCTCTCTAGAACTTCAGCTTGAAAAAAGAGAACTAAAACATTTACAAAGATCAGCTTTAATCTAGACTCGACATCTCCAAAAACATTTAATTAAAGGTCAAAACTGGTCTCAATCAGTCCCAGCACAATCTGACAGACAACTTGACGTAAAACGCTTACTAAGGAGACTGTCATTTTTGTTCTTCTATTAACGATAAAGCAAAATATGCTTACTGTGATTTATTAAGTAATCGCTACATTTTTTAATAAAAGCCATTTAAAATCTTTTATAATACACTACTTAAAACACTGATCTATGTTTATAGGTCTATATTATTCAACAAATAAACAATTATATTCAACAAATAAACAAACAGTTCTAAATTTTATTACTATTAAACCCAAATCAATTTTTAAATAATGTCTTAGACTGAAATCATGTGCCAAATAGCTTCAATTATTTAGAGGAAGATATTATTTTATTATCTATATATATAAAACAAAGTCGGATTAGTTACACCACTTATAACTTAAGAACGGCTGGACCGATTTTTATGATCTTTGACTTGTTGCATTTGCTCAGCCCCCAATAGCAGAATAACTATTAAAACATTGAATAAAAACACAAAAAAAAAATATGAAGAAAATTTATTTTCTCATACATTTTGTATGGAACGGTTTTGTAATCTGTGGAATTCTATTTTCAAACGGTTGTTGGTACAGTGGTAAGATATTCACTTTAATTTGTGAGGTTATCACATTTGTCATTGATGATTGCTTCATTATGTAATTTGATTTTTGTACATTTATTGAACTTAATTTATTTTGAATATTCTTAATAAAAAACTAAATTTAATTAAGCTAATAAGTTAACACAACATTTATTAATCCTAAGGTGGAACGAAGTTCGTCGGGTCAGCTTGTTTGGTATAAATATTTATTTGAGTACAATATAGAAAAAAACAGTATAAATGTCTTCATTCTTTTAATTAATAGCATTTATTAATTTACTGATATATAACTATGCTGATATTAGAATAATATTTTTTTTAGCATGTAACAATCATTTTGGGTTGAAGTTTCGAAAGAAGTATGAAATTATATTAAAACCTATATTTAATTAAAAATGTATATATTATTGTCAAGAAGAATGTCAGGGTGTAATGTATTGGGGCACCGTAACATACCCCAACATTCTTCTGTATGTCATGTATCTGAAAACAGAGTGAATAGTTGAGTAACCCCCGTACCGTCCCGTTGGAAGGCAACATCTTCAAACACCACATTTCAATATTAATACGTGAAGAAAAAACTCTGTACCCCTTTTTAAGTAAATTACCGCTACGGAGGAGAGTAAGATTTGGCATGGTTAAAGTTTATATGTAGGAGTGTAGAAAACTAAAATTTACCTATAAAATGTGTTACCCATTAAATTAAATAAAATAAAATGTTCATGCAACTGACACAGCTTTGAATTTCGTGTCATTTCAAATGTTCATTTTTCAATAATCTGTATAATCTCAGTTTTAGTAATTTCATTTTACATCTTACATTTTTAATTTCAGTTATTTTTTTTTTCACATTTAGATATAAGCACCTTCTTTTCGCGGAAAAGTTAAAATGATAATAGACCAAATGCAAATTTAAATAGTGTAAATAATATTACAAAACCTTCAATAAAAAGAAAGTCAAAAAAATATTTTGAAAACATTCGTAAATACAATTCAACATTTGCTATGGTTAGCTCAGAAGCTAAAATTTCGAATACAGTAGTGTATGATTTTAAAAATACAAGATGTTTTTATCATAGATCAGGTCCAATGACAGCTGGTTGTAGTCTCTCACCATGTTATGCGTAATTATATTTTTATGATGTTGACATTGCTGTCAATTATAGATTGCGTGAACACTAATGAATCTGATAACAACCTTAATAACGCTCAAAATTAAAAATGTAAGTAATTGTAGTCGAATTTCGACTAGTAGTAATTATAGTTATCCCAATATTTATAAACACCTTCCTAGAACATATGTAGTTTAAAACCCGCTCTATTAACATAATTTTACATCTAATTACGGAACAATGAAGACTAATCAGTAGGATGAAGGTTGGTACCGTAAATAATTCTTAAACTTATTTAAGAGGTTGTAAATCCTCGAGCTGTTCCCCAGAAAATATATTAGGTGACATCAAATTTGTTACATATTTTTACACTATGACCAATCTATCCTTTTACGATGGGCCTCATTTTGGTGAGTGATTTTAACGGCAGCTACGTTCTCACTGCACAATTTTTATGGTGATTATATACTATTATAATTAAATTGGCTTAGCTCCATGACTTTGGGAGCAATAGTTGAAGTTTTGAGAGAATCATTGGAACATTTCGTCACCTCAACAACTAAACGAGGACTTGTTTACGATCTTTTCATAGTTTCATTTATTTCAGGGGCTCAATCACTCGATATATTTCGATAAAATAAAATCTATAAAATTCGGAACACAATGTGAATCCTAGAATAATCCATTAGGCTATTAAGAACGGACCGCTTGACCGTTATTAAAGGGATTTTCCCTTATGTCAACCAGAGATTATTTTGTCCTGGTCAATGTAGATACTTAACAGATGGAGTTCAGTATTGCATCTACACAGTTTTTCATTATTAATGACTCCAAGTAACAACCCACACATGTAAGTTTCATAGCAAAGTTCAAAATCAAGAAACTGTTGTCCTTCCAAGTTACTAATTATATTTGTATGTCCTTCTTACTTAACTCATTCGATTGTGTTGCACAAAGTGCTATTGTATATTATGTGAAAAATGACCTGGCCGAGTTTGACCGACTGGGGATCGAACTCGGAACCTCGAGATCTTCTGACTGAGTGAGCACCAGTGTGCCACTAGGCCGGTAAGATGACTATTGCATATTCTTTAGCATTTTTTATTATTTTGCAGCCGTTGCAGGTTGTGTGATATTATTACCGGTAGCTAAAGATTTGTGTTTTACTCTAGGGAAAGATTATAACCATGGCTAGATGGTTTAACTAGAATATGAAGACTACTTTGGAGTATTTTATGATATGTCTAAATGGTCCTACACTACCACAATTTATTCCATCAGTCTTCATGGTCAGGTTGACATCATAATTTTTCATAGTGATAGAATAGTTTCTGCTACATTTCATAAGCATTAAATTAATGATTTATATCAGTGGCCAAAGCTATACCCATAACATATTCAATACAAAATAAAGAAAGATGAAATTGATACAGTATTAGGAAATCATATAAAAATACATGAAAGCAGTTATCTAGTACAGTACTTCCCAAACTATGGGTCGCCCTCTTTTCTCTAAGACAGTTTTTTTAGATGGGTCGGAGCCCAGTCAACTTTGGGAACCGCTGATCTAGTACATAAGATTAAATAGAGTATGAGTAAATAGTTAAAATGGTAAGAAAGTAGAACAAAGATTCTCCTACAAATATTGTAATATGATTTTAATACTTTGGTTTAGTTTGGGTACTTTTTTAGTTTAACATAATATTTCAGATAGTATTAATGTAACAATTTCTTATATTTAATTAAAAACTTCAGTACATATGAAATCTATTAATAAACAGCAGTATTTTAACAACAGTTACATTTTACAAAAATTAATGCTTCCATAGTAATTGAAATGAATCTATACCAATAAAAAAGGTTTAGTAAAAAAGCTTTTTTTAAAGTAGTGAGATGTGTGTATGTGTGTGTGGGTGTGTATATCAGTGTGTATATTTGTTTGTGCCTTATTATTTTTTTATATTTTCTCAGGGTTTTGCGCTGGTCTCTGCTATGCACTTTATCACTTCATATATAACCTTCCTTAGAACAGGTAACTATTACCTAGTTAGGAAGGTTATTGACTTACACTCATCGGCCAATTTATATTCCATAACAAAAAAAAAAAAAAAAAAAAAAAAAAAAAAAAAAAAAAAAAAAAAAAAATTACCTTTTTTATAAATGATATCTTTCATCAGAAAAATAAACTCAAATAATTTTATTCCTTGCACATATAGAAAAAAATAAAAGTAATTTTAAAATGTTTAGGTTTAATAGTAACAAAACAATCCAATTTGAAAAAATATAGATACTAGTTTTAGTAATATTGGTCTTAATTTATGTAATATTTTAAATAAAAAAGTGGCATTCCATCAAAAACACTATATTTACAAAAAAATGTTGTTGGACCATGTGTTTATTGTAAAACATAAATGATTATAAGCAATCTTAACATAAATCTAGTGTAAATATTGTTAAATGTAACCAGAATATATTATTACTATAACTAGTGTAGTTTTGAAATGTGCGATTGGGAAATAACTACACTATTAAACATTAGAATAAATAAGCATAGATTTTCTTGTTAGGAAATACGTAAACCTTTCCGGTTCATGCAATAAAAATGATTAAGACTTAAATATAAAAGTTAAAAAATTTCTACCCGAGAATGCAAACTCAATTGATTTCAAAATGTGGCGCACGCAAATACGCAGGTCTTAAAAAAAAATATATTTTTAACGGGATTACTGTATTATTGATCGATCGGTTGATAGGTTTGACAATCAAAATCATGCAGACGGAAACACCATACACTTTTTCTGCATATTGCTACTTTGGAGTGTGGTTTAAATTTATTTCGATGATATTTAAATGATCCCTATACTGTTATATTTAATAGTGCTCTTGTATTATAGGTATTGGTGGTGATTATTAATGGGGTGATTGGTGATTGGTATTCTTCTTGAATGCCTTGTAATCTGCAAATGATAATAAATAGCAATCCAGAATTGCGAATCATTGTTTCCTAAGCCTTCCCGTCGTTGATTGGGGTTATTCACAATCCCTAGTTAATTCAACTGCTTGTTAACCGCATTTGTAATAAATATACTTGATTTAGATATATTGTTACAATGTTTACAGTACCCCGAAAAACCTAAAGCCCCACTCCTTTTCTGATCCAGAAAGATTAACCACCTAAATGATTAAGCTGGGGTCATACAATGACAGCTATTTTCAACTATTTTTGATGTCGTCCAGTTCTTTGCCAGATGAATGGCTTAAGGTTACAGTAGTCCCAATATTAAACATGAATGGCTTTGACATCCTGTAGCTATTATATAATATCAACTATTTCTATACATTTTTTATTAGTAGTAAATTATTTAACCAGAACCTAATATCTTACAAATAGGTCCAAGGCTCTTACAACTAGGGACAGGTGTCATTAAAGGCATCTTCCCCCAGACTACTCGCTCCTGTCATTAAATGTCAATCTTTCAATTCATCATAAATTTTAACACCATTTTATTTTTTTTTAAATAGAGAGGGCTTACGGAGTCAATGCCAGACGTCTCGGCGTGAGATGCTGCCTTCGTTGACACCGATTTGGTGTAAAATCGCCACCGAAGAAGGCAGCATCTCGCGCTGAAATGTCTGGCATTCACTCCGTAAGCCCTCTCTATTTTTCTACCACCTAACAGTTAAAAAGTATAAAATCAGAAAAACAATCTAGTGATATATAATTGTATAATTGAGTTGTAAAGTTATTTGACTTATATTTGATGATTATTTTTTAATAGCGGCAAATCGCCTGAAAAGATAAATGACACAATCTTTGACAATATTGAAAAATTTTGAATAGTTTTTCAATTTTTTGATAAAGTGCTGGATAGCATAATATTTATAAAGGTTCTAAAGAGGTCCTGTACTTGAGAGCGCAGGATGTCAGTTTAAACCCAGCGCTGAATTTTATAAAAATGCATTTTTAACTCTCACCTGTCCTCTTTAGTGTAAAATATTATCAAATATTATGTAACCATCTAATGAGATGAAATAAGGAAAGGATGATATTTTAACAAAAAATATAAAAATAATGGATATATGATTACGATGAAGAATGATAAAGAATGAAATAATACGCACACTAATCATGTGCTTTAATTTTACACTTTTGCAAATTCATTATTTTTATTTACATCAACTTCATGCATAAATCACAAAATCAACCCATTTCACCATAGTCCTTTATCATAATCACATATGCATTATTTTTATATTTATTGTTAAAATATCATCCTTTCTTTATTTCATTTAATTAGATGGTTACATAATATTTGACAATATTTTACACTAAAGAGGACAGGTGAGAGTTAAAAATGCATTTTTATAAAACTCAGCGCTGGGTTTAAACCGACATCCTGCGCTCTCAAGTACAGGACCTCTTTAGTACCTTTAAACGATTTGCTATCCTACGCTTATTAAAAAATAAAAAAATTGTTCAAAATTTTTCAATATTGTCAAAGATTGTGTAATTTATCTTTTCATGCGATTTTCCGTTATTAAAAAACAATCATCAAATATACGTTATATGTATATTATTTATTTATTTTTGTACATAATTAATTTGACAAAGAAATAGAATTGTAGTAAAACAAACCACAGTTACAAGTTACAGTTATAAATCCACCGGGAGCGATTAGCCGTAAATATATTTAAATATTAAATATATCCGGGAGGATATATTTAAATTCGTTTAATATATTTTATTATTATTTTGTTTTTGTATTATTATTGTTTTGTTTTTATTATATTATGTTTAGATAGTTAGAGGTAAAACAAAATAATAATAAAATTTATATTTGTTATTATTTCATATATATATATATATATATATATATATATATATATATATATATATATATATAATAAGTGTCAATAATAAGTGTTTAAACAACCTAAAAAACATTTAAAGTATATATATAATAATACACCAATTTAAGAATTGATTATATATATATATATATATATATATATATATATATATAATCAACAATATTTACATTTTGATAGTTGCCATCCATTTCACACAAAAAAATCAATACCATATTCCCTTTCTATTTGCGGTCATGGAATCTCTAATAATAAAAACGATTTAGAAACATATCTCATTAACCTAAAAAATTCACGGCAGGGATTTCGATGCTTGCTTTAATGTAAAAGTTTTAAAGTTTTTGCCCGCGAAATTGATTTAAAGACATGGGAACTCTCTCATATTTGGGTCTTGGGCGCTTGCAGGTCTGTAGGTCTAAATAGACAAAATTAAACTAACTTAACAGCATTTAACGCGTGATACTTGATATATTCATTTAAGAAACTAGTTTCATTTCATAATACTGATTGATTTATCTAGCAAGACTGCAATTATATAATAATAATTATAGTGGCTGGATATATTTATCTTTTTGTTGAAAATGCGTTTTTGAATTTATGAAGGTTGCATTTTAAACGTCATCTTTCATATATTTTCTGACGATGCCGAATGGCGAAAGCTAAAAAATATTGTATCATCAAATCTATATATATATATAATTATATAGATTTGATGATTATGATTTATTTAAGCTTTCGCCATTCGGCGTCGTCAGAAAAAATATGAGAGATGACGTTTAAAATGCAACCTTCATAAATTCGAAAATCGCATTTTTAACTAAAAGATAAATATATCCAGCCACTACAATTATTATTATATAATTGCAGTTTTGTTAGATAAATCAATCAGTATTATGAAATGAAACTAGTTTCTTATATGAATATATCAAGTATCACGCGTTAAATGCTGTTAAGTTAGTTTAATTTTGTCTATTTAGACCTACAGACCTGCAAGCGCCCAAGACCCAAATATGAGAGAGTTCCCATGTCTTTAAATCAATTTCGCGGGCATCTTCTGGCAAAGACTTCAAAACTTTTACATTAAAGCAAGCATCGAAATCCCTGCCGTGAGTTCTCGCGTGAATTGCAACGGGTAAAGCGGAAAGTAATTTGTTACAGGATAATCTATGATTATTAATTCTAATGTTTAGTGGCGTCGTAGTTTCACCAACATAAAACGCATCACAAAACTTACATAGAAGTTGATATACAACGTTTCTGGTGGTGCACGTTATGTTTGTGGTAATTTTATATATATTTTTATTGTTCGCGCTTGAAAATTTATCGTCTCTTACAATAATTTTGCATGTTTTACAACGAGGTTTTTTACAAGGTTCGACCCCGTTTTTTGGAAGTGTGTTAAGTGGTTGATTACCAAATGTTTTATTTTTATTTAAAATATTGCGTAAATTTGGAGGACGTCTGTAAGACAATATAGGGGGACAATCGAGTATATTTTTCCAATTTGGATTATTAGAGATTATAGAATATAAGTCTTTTAAAATTGGGTTTAATTTTTCAACACCAGGAAAATAGGTGGTGTTTAGAAAAATTTTTTTGTTAATTGAGTTTGTTTTTATTTTAGGAGTAAATTTCGAAGAAGAGTCTAAAATTTGTTTTTTTAGGAGATCGGGTGGGTAATTACGTTCTAAAAGGGATTTTTTTAGGTTAGTGAGATATTTTTCTAAATCATTTTTATTATTAGAGATTCTATGACCGCGAATAGAAAGTGAATATGGTATTGATTTTTTTGTGTGAAACGGATGGCAACTATCAAAATGTAAATATTGTTGCTTATTGGTTGGTTTTATGTGTACTAAAGTTTTGAACTGACCACCAGAAACAGTTATATCAACATCCAAGAACGTAATGCAACTATCTGAGACATTATGTGTGAACTCTAATGGCCCAAAAGAATTTAAATCGGATATGAAATCCGTTAAAGAATCTCTGCCATGTGGCCAAATAACAAAGATATCATCGATAAAACGAAGCCAAACTTAAAAAGAGGCTGCAAAGATTGACTTTTAAGAAAATTTTGTTCTAATTGACCCATAAACAGATTTGCATAAGAAGGAGCCATTCTAGTGCCCATTGCAGTCCCTTTTGTTTGAAGGTAAAAATCGCCTTCAAAAGAAAAAGCATTGCAAGTGAGTACAAAATTTGCTAACTCTGTAAGAAAATCAGTTGATGGTGTTTGTGGAGATTGTCTTTTATTGAGAAAATGTCGTAATGCTTTTAATCCAGCATCGTGTGGAATATTAGTGTATAAAGAGACCGCATCAATTGTTACAAGCAGAATATCTCTGTTATTACATAATTTTATGTTATTTAACATTTCAAGAAAATGGTACGTATCTTTGACATGAGAATTTAAAGTTATGACAAAAGGTTGTAAAAAAGAATCTACATATGCTGATATTCTTTCAGTAACAGAATTATAGCTTGCAACAATTGGCCGGCCGGGGTAATTAGGTTTATGAATTTTTATTAGTAAATAAAAATTCGGTGACCTAAAATTCTTTGGGACCATTAAATCCACATCCTCTTTGGATAGATTTTCTTTAATTTGGTTTTTACTAATATATATATACATATATATATCAATCAATTCTTCAATTCAATTCTTAAATGGGTGTATTTTATGTTTTTTTTTTGTATTTTGGCTTAATTTTTTTTATTTTTTTTTTATCTTTATTTTCTAATAATATATTTTATTATTATTTTGTTTTACCTCTATATTTATTAGTCAGTCAGTTTAGGAATGTAAAGGTACTTCAATGTATATTGTCGTTACGTCATTACCTGTATTGTGTAGTTTCTATTGGATAGACATAATAAAGAAACGTAGACAATCATTTCAATTTATAATAATTATAACGTGGCACTGATATTATTACGTGATTATTATTATTCTTTTACCGTGATATTATTTGCGCTCATAGATGGGTTTATATTATTTTTTAACTGGCCATTAATAAATAAAACGTAATAAAATAAAACAGCCGTGCTGTTATATTTTTGAAATTCCAATATGATATTTGAGCACTATGTCGAACTATCAGTTACATCTAATTGTACAAGAAATTTGTTTAATGTTACGTATCTTAATATACAACCAGCCTCCGATGTAATCTAAACGGCTATGATAGTTTTTCAAGAGCATCAATCTACACACAAAAATGCAACTCTTTCGCATTTGAACTTTTCGAGGTCAAAAATGCAGCAGACGGACAGATGGATGGACGGCCAAAGGACGGGGATAGTAGTTTTTCATACATCAATGTATCTATAGAAACTAAAAGTAGTTCTAAAAGTGACCCTCAAACTACCGGCTTATTAGCCTTACAAAATCCTAGAGAGTTCAGTCATTAGGCACATTACCGACTTTCTAGGTTCAACAGGATTCTTAAATAATGAATCCACATCAGAATATTTATATCAACTTAAGCAAATAGATAATCTTATTCAATAATATTATGTGAACTAAAAGAATTTCACAATATATCTCTTTTGTCATTTGGTGAAGGTGGTAGCTCTAATTTTGGCTTATTTATTTGATATCAGATAGAAATAATTTACTATATATAATGGGAGATAATTGACCTAAAATAATTTCATGATATATATTAAACATATACACAAAAGTTTTTTTTATGTTTAAACACGACAAGTTAAGAAAGATTTAGTAAACCTGACCTTAAAAAACCAATCAATACCAATACAAATCAATATTGATTGCATTAACCGTGAAAATATATATTTTAAAAGTATTTAAGTATTAAAAATAATTGATTACATACCTGCCATCTACTGCGTTGATAAAAGTAACACCCAGTCCTAAAATCTTCACAATCAGCTCCATCTTAACTCTTCGTTCTGGTCTTCGTAATAAATTCAGAACATATATTTTAGAAAATGAAAGATCTTCTGGCTTTGGGTAGATTATGAAGTGTGATAGTTGAGGGTGTGGCTTTATGGAAACATCAAAAGCTATCATTTTTTGAAATAAGTTAATGAAACGATCTTTCTCCTGATCAAATGTGTCACTAGTATCTGAAGGAACTGGGATGAATCCAAAATCGTGGTCATTGCAAATATGAATCTTCAATCCTGGAAATATAAAAGATGACCTCAAAATGATAATTATTTGTTTATTCATATGGAAATGTTTTTCTTTAACCTCCATTGTTAAATATTATAACTGCTTTCATATATTTTAATATTGCTATGTAAATGTTAGATAGATACTCTCAAACCGTTTTTTAGGTGCATATGTCAATTATATTTTATTAACGCATGCGTAATAGTAATAATAATTTCATGCGAAAAATTGTAGAAACCCACTAATCATGATACCCATCAATCATGATAATTGGTTGTTACCAATTATCATGATTGATTGCTGATAAGTTAAAGTATGCTTAGTAGGGCATTATTAATTATTAGAATAATAGTAACAGATCAATTAATTTAACTAACAAGCGACATTGGATAATAATGTGTATACATACGTAGCAATATAGATATTTCACTGATATTATCGGACAAACTATGTGAAGTAAATCAAAAATCTAATAAAATGATTAGTCCTAACATGAATATATTTGGGACTTTAAAAATAACCACAATGTGTGTATCAAAATAATGATTAGATTGAACTTGTTTCATTAATGAACTTGATTTCAATAAATATAAGTTCCTGACCTACAAACAAGTGTCCTTCTGCCATAATTGTTAACTGCATGCATTATATACCGTGACACCACTATAAGACCTTTGTTTGAGAAGGTTAAAGCAATGTCAGAAACACAAACTATGAACAAACTAACAAAACAGACCAGTAACTATGTTATATTTAACAAAGATGGCTTGATGGATGGGTAGAGCTACAAAATAAAGGTCCATTTTGAAAGCTGTTTTATTTCAATAGGATATACTAATATGTCCATAAGGATTTCACTTAGCTGGCATCAACAAAAAATAGCACTAACCTAAACTGTTAGCACTCATAACTAATGTAATTATGTCATCACGGGGTCCATCATAATTAGCTAATTTGAATGAATCATACGATAATAGGTCGGATGATTTTATTTTCAAATTTATCAACACCGCTGAATGGACCATTGGCACTTCAAAACAGCCTTTTTTTGTCTTCCTTAGTATTTCTTGGTACTCTTCTGTTCTTTTGTAATAATAATTCTCATCCATGCCGCACCTGAAATATGTTATAAAATCATATATTCTCTCTTCTGATTATACTTTACTACCACAAGATTCACGACAGAATGAAATACTGAAACTAAATTGTAGCTATCTTTTTTAACAAATTGTTTATAAATTTTAATTATTTTGGGTCTTGGTATTTTATATGTAAAGAGTTGGTCAATTTATTTACAAAATAATTAAATAAAAGTAAGTATTTCTTTGGTTTAGTAAAATAAAACAGAATATACTCGATGGAGTTCCTCTTTTCTTTCTATGTCCATTATATATGGAATAAAAAAGAAATTATGGAATATGGAATAAAAAAAAAATAAACCGAAAAGCTAATGTTACATTAAATTGGTGTTTCCTGCCTTCCCAACTAGACGAATCTGTACCAAGGGAGGCAGTTTTGTTTTGGTTGCTTAATGTGTCACTTCAATGCTATAATAATATCTAAAAACTAAATAAATATTAATATTATAAATGCAAGGAAATCGATAAACAATATTACATATTGTATGATAAACTATTCTATAAAAGTATGTGAACGTATGTTCACATATTTATATTCGTATGTTTATATTCATATTACATAAAAATAAATTCAATAATTTTATCAGATACTAATATAATATTAAAAAGAAATAAAAGAATATGAATAGTTTGAAGAATAATATATAAATTACTGTACATAATCGTACCTACATTTTACATATGTACCTAAATATTATTTTCGTTATGTTTCATAAATCCCTTTGCACGCATGAAACTCATCGAAAACTTTTCTCATAAGAGAATATAATAAAAATGTGCACATATGCTTTTAGTGTTGGGAAAAGGAAACCCCAATAAATTAGTTTATAAATACAAAGACATTATTATCATAATGGTCTTGATAATTTGATGACAGACTATTCAACGAAACATTTTGCTACTAAAAACAAAAAATATAAACAAACAAGACAAAAAGTTGAGGGCTGTATGCATATACAGCAAAATGAATTTTATTAGGTAAATTAATAATCACTTTGTAAAACCGGTTATGTGGAAATTTTAAATGAAAATGGAAATGGAAGTTATTTTGGAAATTATTGGAACTTTCCATAAATGGTGCCAAAATTGTATGTCAACTTGTAACTGTGATCATTTTTAACATTATCCTGGTCCTGGGTTACTTTTCGAGGTGGTCCCAGATGAAGCCTCAGGTTAGCCTCGAAATAACAGTTAGATGGTTAACTTCGAAATAACTGGTCATTCGAATCTATAAACAGCAGCAAAAGGACCACACCCTCATCTCATTAAATACTATCTCAACCTTCCGAGGGAAAATTTTGAGAGACAGCCATCATGCCTCTGTAGTTTAATTATGAAACAGATACGTCAATATGATAGGCAGAGGCTGAATAGAGAATACAATATGGGTCATGTGATCAAACATTTAAAATTGCAAAATTATATATTGTCTATTAATATAATATTTTTCAACCTGACTAAGGCATGTGTGTCCCTCTCTTCTGCTTGTGGCTAAATATGTTCAAGATTGTCATTTCAATAGAAGTATGTTTTAAGTTATATTTTACTTCGGTTGCCTGAATCTAGTATATAACACTAACTGACTAAGCTCAAAAATAAGTACATTTTGTGGATGCTGATTTGGAGCAGGTTTATATTTTTATCTTTAATATTTTCTGATCTAAATAAAATAATATGGATGATCTACCATTTTGCCTCTTTTTGAGGCTTATGTATTCAGATTATTAATTTTTAATGTTTTTGTTCTATTTAAATAAATTAAAGAAGTATATTTTTCATACCAGTAATTAGAATGAGAACTGTATGTCACTAGCATCGGAGCAACAATATCATGATTTGTTGCAATCAGTTTCCGAAGAGTCAAAGGATCTGTGAGTAGAACATCAGCATCAAGCATCTGAAATTTAAAAAAAAACAGTATATAACAGTTTTGTCGTGAACAATCTAACCCCGAGACCATTCCCGAACACTGAAGGGGGATGTTTGCATTCTCTATTATGAGTAAGAAATTATATAAAAAAAAGTGAAAATAATTCATCCCAAAATTTATTATTTTTATTATAGCGCTGGTGTGAATTTCCTTTAGCGTAGCAACAAGCGATCGATATTCATAGCCTTGACCAGAGTGAGATCAATGACCCGGTGACGCGATGACAATCAGCTGCAAAGTATTGAAACAACATTTTTTTTTCTTGGAAAGCAAGCTCTCGTGGAATCTCATCTCCGATATGGCATTCTTTTATGGGGATCAGCATCCTGCGTTAAAGACATATTTGTCCTCCAAAAAAGAGCCATTCGAGCAATTTTAGGTATTAGTCAGCGGGAATCTTGCAGATTGCACTTCCAAACGGTGTATAGTATATATGTACAAGAAGCCCTTTGCGAATTTATCCGAACTATAGAACAATAGAACAAAGGAAAACAATAACACCCATACATCGGTTTATTTTCACAACACAAGGAACAAAGATAATTTTATTCAGCCGGTACCTCCTCGTACGTCTAAATTTCAAAAAACTAGTTTATATAGAGGACTAGAAATGTTTAATAAATTACCGGGGAATATAAAAACATGAAAAATATATTTTTTTTTTTTTAAAAAAAGCCATCAAAACATATTTAATTTAAAAAAATCTGTATGAATTCAAAGACCTATAATTGAAAGGAAGAAATGTTATGTGCCAGTTATTCTTTATACTAATTCTAAAATAGTATATTTAAACATAATTATAAAACTTCTATTTACAATTTTATATATATTTTTTCTGATGTATTTTTAGCTATGTAATAAGAGTACGAGTATTATAAATGTCGAACACTCTAGGCATGATTGCATTATGTCGATTTTTGTGAACCAATTGAAAATTGAAAATTGTCATTCCTATGCATTAAGTTGTTCTTGGAAATAAACTTTTACTTTACTTTATTTTACACGATGAAAATTAATATGTTGTCTTTACAAATCATATTTGAAATCGCAGCGCCAATTAGCTAGATTGTTTATCGAAAATGGTCTCAGGCTTTATAAGGTTGACAAGATGGGCAGTTGCTAAATAGAGAGTTATTATTATTATTATTGTGTTAATAGACAGATAGCATAGCTGATGAATCTGTTTCTGTTTCTATTACTGAGATAGTTGCTGATCAAGACAGTTCTTAAATTGATTGATGTTGTTTAGGGTTAAGATTGAACCCTGCAGTTGATTCCACGTGTCCACTACTCAATTGCCAAACATTTTTTTTCTAGGATTCGTTTGAAAGCTTGTTTTCCAAGTTTCAACTGATGACCTTATAATTATGTGTTCTCGTTAGCTTTGAATGTATTCTTAAGCTCTAGACAATCCTGGTGCCCTGACAAAATGTCTCACTGAGATCACCACACTCTCACCTTTCTTTGAGAGTAGGTAACTTGAGTTGCTTAAGCCTTTCTTCACATTCCAAACCTTTCAATGGTTCTGAAATTCCAGTTGCTCTCCTTTGCACTTTTTCCAATAAGTTGTAATCTTTAATGAAGTATGGACTCCATAACTAAAAGCCATACTCCAGAATCGGTCTTACGTAAATCTTATAAATATTTTTTTTTTTTTTTAATTACTAATGGAATTACAATGGAATATATTACTAATAAATATTAATAGAGTAGGAAGCTAAGCTGGAGATACATTATAAAGTAACCGAAAAGAAGCGAATGAAATTGTCGGGAAAGGGGCTACCAGGAAAGTTTTTAATAATGTTAATGAGTGTTGATGTCGAGGTGAAATATGCTCAGTTGATAGTTGATGGCCGAACAGTAACTTTTGAAGTTATTTCAGTTGCAATGCAGTAAAGCCTTTGCCAGCACTCAGAGAGTGGCAGCTCGTTTAGCGGTCTTCGAAAGCATTGTGACACCTTTTACCTTTTATGATTAGCATTAAATAAATTTAATTTATATAGGTATATTTAGTATTTTTACCCAAATATGATCAGCCCAAGCTTTTCGGGCTTCTGTCAAAGTTTTCTCTCTTAAGTTAATAACATGGTCCATGTGAGAAACAGACCAATGCCATGGGCCTTCTTCATCCTTAAAGTACCGATTATTATGATCAAGGAGAGTAAACACTGAATGGTAACTGTCATTTACTAATGGAACCCACGTTTGTATGATGTCAATGGAATTATCTTCATTGTGGTCAGAATATATTCTGTGAATTAATAATAATACAACTAAATAAACAAAAAAATATACCAACATATTGAGGTGTTTTACATTATAAATGCAAGGTTGTATAAACCAAGTTTACTAAACACAAGTAATAAAAACATACTAGAGGTCGCCCAGTGGTCGAAATTCAACCCTAATTTATTAACATTTTAAGTTTCAGTAGGATTAAGGTTCTTATGCATCTATAATACGGTGAGTTTACCTCTACATATTTTTATATATAGCATATATTTTCATATTGCATATATTTTTTTTTAATTTTGGAAAATAACACAATTACAGCTTGTATTTGTATTTATTTTTTGATACAATTCATTGTCAGTTTTAATTTTTTTATGTAAAAATGAGTCTTGGCATTCATAGAAGTAAAAGATCTCATTAATAATTATTTTTAATTGACATTAATTACTACATTGACATTGACAGACTATTCAAAAAGGAACATTTGAAATCACGCGAAATTCACAGTTCAAAACTCATTCTGTCAATGAGCTGTCAGTTGTATGAACTTTTTATTTATTAAATTTAATGTATTTGTAACAACTATTATACATAATATTAGCTTTTTGCACTTCTTCTCCATATAAACTTTAACAGTGCCAAATCTCACACTCCTCCGTGCTTAAAAGGGAATTCAAAGTTTTCCCTTCACATATTAATATATAGATTTAGACATCTTAAGACCGCAGCTCAGTAGCACAGGGCAGCTTTAAATCTGTAGTAGTGTTGCGCTAAGCTGCTGTAGAGCTTTGTGGAAAATCTTAGATTTTTCATACAGGTAAACTAGGTACATGTGTCTACAATCAATTTTAATAGTAACTAATCATATCTTAGTAAACATTTTAGGTTAAAATAACATAGTTTTCACCTCTTTTAAACCACTATTAGTTTGTTGAACTCTTTAAGATTTGTGGATTCTACGTGGATTGACACCTTCTTGTGAAGTTGAAACGATGTTACTATAAGTAAGTTTAACCTCAAGGTTGAAAACTAGGTGACGCATTTGACGTTGATTCGACGTGATTATGATGTACTATATGTTTTAATTACTTGTTTGGCAATCACAACCACGATTCAACATTTATCAGACATAAATATTACCTAGAAATTATCTATAGAGATCTAAATTACGAACGGCTTTATCAAACAGATTCCATCGCGTTCAGTTCTTTATTAAAATCTGTACATAAAATGATGTTTTAACAATGGTGATTAATATATTAATCGTAACAAATTAACGCACGGATATTGTTGATTTCGGGTGAATATGCAGTAAAAATGTTATGCAATGAAAATTTCATCGTATATTATGAGAGTTGTAGTTTGAAAAATAACAATAGGCCTTTAAAAAATGTAATATTTTGAAATACTTAGGTACATTTTATTTTAATACAAAGTTCTCCAAATTTAAGTAATATTAAATATTATTCTTATAAAATTATTACGGAATATATTTTATGATATAAAAATATATTAGTTTTATCAATTGAACAACCTCATATGAAAGTTAAAAAAAAATGAACATAATTTATTTACATTTCAATCCCAGAAATGAAAATGGGCCCTCTATTGACTACAAAGTTGAAACTGCGTATTTTCAACCTATAAATATTAGGCCACATTAACTCAACTTAAGTCCAAATTAGCTATCAAAGTGAAAACAATGTCAAAGTTTGTTCTGGTGACATATTGGTTATTATAAAAAAAAATACTACATCGAGGCTCTAGGCGAGTTCTCTCTCACTAAAATGTTATTAAAATATGACTAGAGTGAGCGCACTTTAATGTAGCTACGACTTATTGGTTTCATATCTGAGTAAATATAACCAGAATGGTAGTTTAATTTGCACTGATTAGGACTTAATGATGTTGACAGGGACAAGTAGTTATCATGACTTAGTGGTTAAAATTAGGTGTCTCCAGTGAAGGAAAATAAACTTTATTTATGTCGACTACCGGGTAGACGACTAATAAGTTGATTATTTGGTAATAATTACTTATAGGGACACATAATTTCAACCGTCTAGTAACATCATTCTAATGGTGAATAAAAACATGTCAAATTAGGCTAATTTGATAACCTCAATTCGATCTTACAGTTGCATGACCTAACGGTTGACTAGAATAGTAAAAATAACGTATTTTTTTCCTAAACTTTGCGTTATTGGTCTATATCTTTTACAAGTGAAAACACAAATAATATTTACGACGTAATTTTGTGGACGTTTGAGATTGGCCCAAAGGTCGCGGGTTCGGATCCGCACGTGGTCATACCATTTTTAACGCTTCATTACCACCATCTCCCCTAACTCTCGCCCAGACACATTTGGCCTAGTTGAGTAGGGTCCAAAATAATTGTATGACCTAGGTTATAGCAGTTATTTTTTTTTTTAAAATAAGAAACAAGTTAAGAAGGGGTTTTTTCAAATATTTAATAATTTAAGTCTTTTAAATGTTTCTTTCTTAGGTATTTTTTACCGTAGTTTTGTTTTAAAAAAAAATATGTTAACTGGTCTAAACGTTTCTTATTAAATAACTTATTGCACTGGACTTATAATAAAGTTATTTTTATATGTAATTGAAGAATATTAAAAACTAAATGATTCAATATGTTTTTTTTGAAACAAGTTGATTTCCTACGTCTAATTTATCATTTTTATAAAACCTACATATAAAAAAGTAGATAAAAAATAGGAAATTAAATTATTAATAGGCTAACTCGCAGATAAAAGCTAGCATTATTTACAAATATTATAATAATAATATAAGTAATTGTAAATAATAATTTACAGTTAAATATTACCTCATAAATTTGGTATAAGCTGTGAAAATATGAATGAATTGAGCGATATCGAAAACTCCGAATATCACTTATTACGATAATGCTCTGGAGTCAACGACACCAAAACGTATCAAAAATAGTAAACATAACCTCAATCTGCTCCACTAACCGGATTGAAATTCTACTCTTGGGATAGTCCAAGTCAGTTAGTAGATCGAAGAAATATGGCAAAATATGAGCTTTGTTGCGAACTAATATTGATATCACAACCGTAGGAAGTTTTGAGTTAGTATCCAACGCAGCTGTAGCACCGAAATTTGATAGCGATACGATTGCCATCATCGTCAATATACGACACTGAAGCTCCATTTGACATTAAAATACTGTTAACAAAATTAAATTACAAACATAACGAAAGTTTAGATACTAAGCACTTATGTTATTATTATGGAAAACAAAACACTCGCCACAGTCTGATAATAAAATAAAATTCAAAATTTGACATTTGACACTGACGTTTACATTCCAGAGTTCAATAGTCCAAGCTACGACAGCTTTATAAGTAGATGGCACTGGCACGATAAACTTTTTTAAGTCACTCCATGAATTTATGTTAATATTATGTACAAACAACAATTTTACCTTAAAATTATTGATATTCGTAATTGCATTTATCAAAAGTTATTTTTCACATTAGAGAATGTTTAGTATGGTTTCATGGTAAATTAACTAAAATACCTACATTAAGGCTAAAATATAGATAATATTCTTGGTTCGTAAGAGTCCTTGGATCACCCGGTTCACGTTAGCAATCAGCAAGACCCTGCGTTTTATTTTAACTATAATCATATCCTGATAATCCCTGTTCCTAGAAAGCTGTTTGGTACACTCTTTCATTGGTGGGAGTTTTATTAAATTATGAGTCACTTCTTTCCGATCCCTATTCGGTGCGGTCCGACCGAGAGTTCAAAAATTCTATAAACAATTTAAAATTACTCTTACGATGACATTTTTTAATACTGATAAAAGCTATGCTTAGTAATAATACATTAATGCATTCAGTAATCATGTTTTTAAAACGTTTATTTAACTTTTAACATATCAAATAAGAATGGCTATGGCACCCTGTAGCTATCTTATAATATCAACTGCTTCTTACCACTACTGATGTCTTACTACATCTTCCCCAATACTACACGCGCCTGTGGTAGGTACCAACTTGTTATAAATTGCTACATGCCTTGAGTCCACTTCTGCCTGTGGCACTTTAAGCCCATTCGATTTGAGCTTTGGGCGGCCATAGGGGCCAAAATTGGTTTATGTTTAAGTCCGTGTAGATTATAATAAAAAAAACATAGGTACAATGGCATGACATTCTTTCAATTCACCATAAATTTTAAGGCTATTTCAGTTTTTTTTTTGTAAATTTTGACGTGCGGCTGGTAATGAAACAATCCGGCATTTTCATTTACCTAATTTGTGATTTTGTTAATACTAACTTCTCTCAAATTAACCTTTTTTTCAATAACTCTGCAAAAGTTTTGCAATGCTGTCTTAAAATACTGTAACCATGCACAAAACCACGGACAAAATTCCTAATTTAATTTTATATTTAATCGGTTTTCTGTGTTTAAATTCATATGTGAAGATAAAACTGTGTACCTACTCCTTATTTAAGCATAATTCGCGCACGTATGCGTGTGAGATTAGGCATAGTTTATATGGAAAGTGTATATGTGTTACAAACACATTAAATTAAATTAAATAAAGCATCGTGTACGTTCATACTACTGACAGAAGTGTGAATTTTAAGTGATTTAAAATGTTCCTTTTTCGATTTTAATCTGTCACTGTCAATATAATGGCTAAAAAACAAAAAGTGTAATTAAAACGTTTGACGAAAGTGAGCACATTTTATTATTTAAATTAAACCTTCTCTAATCTAAGTTCCAGTATTTTTTTTACATTTAGGTATTCGCATTTACTCGTACTTCCATTATGCTTCGATATCATAGAACATTGATGGGTCCGAGTGAGAGACAAAGAAGAAGAATATGCAAATTTAAATAGTGTAAATACAAAACGATGAAATTATTTTGAGGAATACATTTAAATGCGCACTGAATATCATTCCAAGAAATTTGAATACTTTTGATTGTGGATTAGTGCATTTACAGTGCAAAACACTTTAGGTGAAAGGACTGCATTCACTTCATGTTGTCATAAAGGAAAAGCAATAATTACCGGCCTTATCAAAATTAATACTTCAAATCATTCTATGATGGATTTACTTAACCATAGCATTTGCTATGGTTAGGTAAGATTGCTATGGAGTGTATGATTTTAAAATTCTAGATGTTTTTTATTACAGATCAGGTCCAATGACAGCTTGATATAGTCGTTTACCATGTTATGCGCAATTATATTTTTATAATGTTGACACTGCTGTCAATTAAAGATTACGTGAACAGTATAATCAAACAATATGATGTGCGAAATCTCTCTTGAATTAGAACGCATTAATCCTTTCGTTCGGTCATTCATAGCAATGAAGATCATTGGTAGGAAATGAAAATAAAAACCAAGAAATTTGATTCTATTTAAAGTAATATGTGATTTAGATATATGCCTTTATAATGATTCAGTTCAAACTGATGTAGCAGTAATATTTAGTACAGTTGATGGTGAGCCACCTTTTGAACGAAATATGGTTTCGTTTTCAAAAGTTAATGGTACCATTAATAATATCTCCGTTTTGGATTCATCGTTGGACCCTTTAGCGTATCCATTACTTTTTCCAAATGGTGATACTGGGTGGCATATCAATATTTCTCATAATGTTCTAACTAATCTAATTCAAGATCGAATATATTGTAAAATACCTGATGGTAAATTGATATTTTTCCTGTTCTTTTTTTTCTTTTTAATCCTTTTTTTTATTTATTTTATTGTGTTTTAAAGATATTTTATTTAATTATTTATTTAGGTCATTTTCAGAGGTAATAGAGGGGACATACATTCATTACTTGGTACATTTTCATATAAAAAACTTTACTAACTTCATAAAAAAAAACAATAAAAATATGCGTTAAACTTTTCAAGAAAGCTCCTATGCATTATGTTAAATAAATAAAATATATATTTGTTCCACTTTCACTAATGGTGTATGTGCATTACTCCACTTTCTTTATCTACCATATCTAAATTTTGTATGATCAACCTTTAGAAGATACAGGCCTAAGAAAGGCGGACATACAACGAAATCCTATTTTTGAGCATTTTGGTCTGGAAGTCTTAAAGAAACAGGAAGCAGGGAGGTATTTGACTATAGCCTGGGAATAACAATTTGAGAGATGAAATCAATATTATTTTTTATTTTATTGGTTTTCAAACTAATATCATGAGTGGCATATCATGGTAATCCTGAATTTCTGAACTCTGATTCCGAAAGCCCTGATCTTGATCCCTGTATTAGAGGGTCAGAATCCCGGACGCGGAATATTATGTATGTATATGTCCGGTGTCCCTAGTAATAGTTACAAGTCAAAGTGTGCGGGCAGGTGCTAGTTGCTAGCATTTGCTCGAAGCTCTCGGCCGACGGTGAGACGGGGACAGCTATTTTCTTTTAGGTGAGATCGTATATTTAGATTCGTGAATAAGTGTCCATCCAGCACAGTTTTCGACGCATTCCAGTGGAATGAGTCGGCGCCAAAGCGTGCCGGTGCCGCAGGACCCGCCGCGCCCCGGCCGCCGGCCCCGGCCGTCTTCTACCGTGGCCAGGAAGACCAACCGATTGATTATGTTTACGAGACATGAACTGTCTAAAACTGCCATAACACAAATAGAGTAGTCGCGTCGTTCCAGACTGTATTATTAGTAGGGGATGAATTAAGTTAATTTAACTTGGCAATTTTGTAAAAATGTACCTAATAATTTGGTTCTACCCAACTAGGCTAAATGTGCCTGTGCTAGTCAGGGGAGATGGTGGTAATGAATCGAAAAAAATGATATAACCATATGCGGATTCGATCCCGCGACCTTTGAGCCAATAGTCAACGCCTTAACAACTAGACTACCACAGTTTATTAAGCTATACACCACTATTATAGCAAGTTATATTATGTATGTTACATTATATATCTAGAGTAAATTGTTTTGAATGGAATAACTAACTTCGTATCATACCGCCATACACCTAAGATGGTTGAACAGTATAGAAGAAGATTTTTTGCACTATAAAGAATTTTTAAATTTAAGGACTAATTTTGAAATGAAAGTGAAAATCTTATATCGAATGTCATAAACGAAATGTTAACACATATCATAAATTCGGTACACAATTAAACAATTACACGATCGGTTTGCCTAGGTTAATAATACAGATTTTAGGTAAATAAATATTATAGAGGTTTCAAATGTCTCGTAGTTGAGTATGTACCATAGTTTATTTAAAAATATTTACTCCAATGTTTAAGGCAAAGCATATTAATAGTCAACATTGAAATTCAGTGCTTTATTTTTATATGGCATTGGGTTTTGTTCTTTGCGCGGTCAGAAAGCAATTGTTGGTTTTTATTTAATTACAGCTTCATTATACAGAAAATAAAAAGATTAACTTTAGTATATTTTAGAGCCTTCATTTTCCTTTCAATTACTTTTTTCCTACGGCTCTAATGTATTTTTTAAGAGAGCGATTCAACTAAAAAATAACTATTAGGAGTTTATCATTTATTAAATTTCTCAGAAATAGAATTAAATTTAAAAAATCTGCCTCTACTATGTGGAAAACATAAGGTGTCTAAACATTTTTTTTTATTATTTAATATCCTATCAAACCAAACGCCAGTTATTAAAAGGGTCTAAATGAGTCGAAATTAATGTTTATCCTTTGGCTTCGTCCTAAGGTAACAAGGTAACTGATATATAGGAAACCCATCTTGCCGACACGGTTCCTACGAGGACTAAAAAAAAAAATAGATTCTAGCTTCGTGGTTAAAATTAAAAATCGAAGCATACATAAAAGAAATTATTCACGTCAAACAGTATCAAATTCCAATAATAACAATAAAAAACTTTTAAATTTATATTTAAAATGCAATGCATAATCTTCGTAATCATTTTGATCAAAAGTCAATCAAAATTATTCGAAATATTTGCAAATTCCTGTCTTCGTAGTTAAGATTTTCCGTTACCGAGGTCCCAAGGTTATTGAATTATTATAGTGATTAATTTTTACCAACATTTAATTTTAAATTTAGAGCCTAATTTACAAATTTATTACGAAAATTATTTCGTTCGCCAAAAATTATAATGTAATAGATTCAGTGAAAAGTCCTTTCTTTATTCTGTCATAAATAACCAGTAATAACCTATTGGGATTGAAAAATGTGCGTGAATTTATAATGCGGCCAAACGAGTTTGTTGACAAAATAAACTGGCCTTTTGGACATAAATACAAAACAAAAAAGGTTTTTTTTCTAGTTAATAATGATATCATTTTATATGAGTGATTTATGGACACCCTACCAGCGGCGTTTCATAAACACCTCTGAACATTTGAGATGTTTTCGAGAACCTTCGATATTTTCTATTTTTGACAATGGTCGACTCGTAGCTGTTTCATAGTCTTGATCGTCTTATATTGTTTAAAATGAAATAGTGCACATTTAATATGTTTTTAGTTCATGCAGCCTATGCAAAAGAAGATACTCGATTATAAAATTTCAATGTTTTAAAATTGATTAAGAATGTGTCTTTACCTGACAGGCTTTTTATACCGAATCAAATATCAAATAAATATTGGCACTGGCGCATCAGTGCTGATAAGCGGTTATGTTACGGAAAAGAATGCATTATGCATAATGCTATCTTGAATACGGTTGTTATTGCATAAGATATACTATACGCCCCACTGAAAAAAATGAAATAAATTTCATCTATATATTATTATTCATTCAGGTAGAAGCCAGTCGATAACGGACAATCGGGTAACGATGCAACCCTCGCGAGTGCCGTAGGTTACTAAGAAATAGTATAATAAAAATCCTAATCCGAACGGAGTTAGCTGAATTTTAGTATTATTCGAAAAAATAAATAAATCCTAAGCATTTACCTCATGGGAAGAAAATTTCATGTTTTTTTTTCATACATGTAGAACTGAAACTTCCTTCACTTGGTGCTACAGTCACCTTGCTGCTTGGCGTTACAGTATTGCTGTGATGCAATTTATAATTTAAAGCATAAATACCATATTTCACAAATATCAAATCTTATTTTTTTTTAAAAGGCGAATTAGGATCCGAAGAACCTTTTTAACGTCAATCCACACAGCGTATAAATTTGTTCTTATTTCTTATAAATAAATATAGGTTAAATAAATACTAAAATTACTAAAACCTCAAAAAATTTATATTTTTTAAAATTATGTAATTTACTGTCTAATTTGGTCGGTATACTGTAAATAATTAAATTAAAACATTATATAATAATATTAAACTATTATAAAAGAATATAATACAATTTATTTATAGTACGAACATATTGTAATACCTCGTTAACTAGCTAGTTTGAATGTTTTTTTCACAACGGCTACTGAGCGAAATATTTTACAATGCAAAATCCCGTGTTAGCTGCCGCGGCGCTCTGACGCGGGCAGCGCTGGGCGGCGCGGAGCGGCGCTGGGCGGCGCGGGTTGGGGGGGCGGCGCGGGGCGGCGGCGAGAGGCCAGGATTTACGTGCCCACGCCATGTGCTATTTCAGTCGCCGGCTCTGTTGGTCGTTGGTGTTGGTTCGAGTCTCAATAAACTTCTGTGAGTATTGGATGAATTCAGGAATAAACAACACCTCGAGCGCATAATATCTAATATTAAGATGTAGACGGCATAGCAAGAGCTTAAGGTGATTATACCTTCCCGTCGCGTTCTTAACTTGCCGTCTAACCTACATTTTCTATTTGTGTAATAACTCAGTCTTCTATATAATAAATAATAATATTTTACCTACCTATGTTTAGGATATAAAAAATATATTTTTTATCGTAATATTAACACTCTCACAATACACCTATACAATTACTTTACTAGGATTGTATTTGAAGAATCTATACATAGACTGGCCAATCCACGAACCTGTACACATTAAAACACATGTGTGATGATAATGAGGATTGTCTTTCAATACTTCTAAGCTCCTTGCGTGAGGAACTGAACGATCCACTGGCCTATGCGACAGAGACCGCTGAAGAGTTCTTCATTTGGCTGAAGTCCATTGAGCTGAAATACTTATGGCGATTAAAATGTATTTCGAAATTTCTTAGCAGCTGAACATTCTTTCTTTTTTCTGAGAAGGAAAAATAAGCTACAAAAAAATTTAAACACATAATACGAGATGATTTGACATGATAAGTGATATGACTTTTTTATCTAATATCGTGCACTCAAAAGTTAATTCCCCAATCTTACTGAGTTAAATCTCTTTCCGTGTACACCCTCGTATCTCGCGCACTCCTTACCTGTTTTATTTGCCTAAATGTTATTCAAGTTACTTGCAGGATGCCGTGCTTAAAAGAATTTAGGATACTTATAATAAAAAGTTCCAAAATATTAATTTATTCCATCTTTGCGTTAACGTATTAAGGCTGTCTGTGATATTGTTTAGAACTATATGCCACCTTTTTTCTGAAATCATTAAATACCTGTATTTTGAAATGTATGCTTGTCACTCATCCTACCATCAACTTTCCACTTTCCACTCTCCTACCTACACACTACTTCATACGCTCATTTAATTACTCACGCTTCTTTCACACACTCATTTCATGACTCTTTAAATGTAAAGAAATAATATGTTAATCTTTGAATTACACTTGTTGGCTATGTGTTATGTAAAGTTATATGAACTGTAAACTTGTTTATCTTCACTATTTATAATTCGTTTAATAAATAAATAATACAAACAAAAACTAATAAATAGATTATTATAAAACGTTACTGGAAACGGGTGCAGGCCGCTCGTTGACGCTATTAGTTTCAACATTTGCCAATTCCCTGAAACGCACATGACTGACAACAGCGGAAAACCTTCTCGAATCAAAGGAGAGTTTTTTTTTCAATTAACCAAAATATAGAACCCTAAAAGGCGAGTCAAATGGCGAGTAAAACTCGACATCCATAAGTTTAAAATAAACAAAAGAAATCGTATTAAGGATTAACTGTTTCTATTTGGAGAACGAGTTTACCCCTAAAAAAAATCCTATAATTTTTTTTGGATAAGTGTATTTAAAGCAATAGTAGTTATTTTATTTTTTTAACTTCTTTTCGCACACCAAATTTGCTATAATTTCTGCGACCGCTATTCGAGAGACGTTAAAATTCATCTACCTTTTCCTCTCAACCCAAAACAAAAAATTGTGTATCCTGTGAGCATTTTTAACATAAAATGGCTGCTAGAAGCCATTGAATATCTACATACTGATTATTCCGGTATGCAGTGTTTCGTATAGTCTTCTAAAAATACATTTTATTTAAGATAATATCAACCACTTCGCTTATTATTCAAATAAATATTTAATCATTATTAAAAAAAATATTATTTAATTAATAAGCATTTCAACCCTTCAAAATATACAAACAATAGAACATCTAAAATAAATGAAATAGAAAGACTAAAAATAAATATTGGGCATTTGTGTCGAAAATTATGTTTATTGGTTGTTAGCGGCTTTCAAATCGACGTATTCCATTTTTCAGTTTGATCTTCTAAATAAAAACCATAATATAAATGGCATAAAATACATTTTTTTTGAAGGTTGTGGTGTGGCTTCAAATCATAAATTGAGGTCATAACTTGTGGTAATCTTCCTTTAAAAAACTCTAATGTTAAAAAAATAAGTTAAAAATGTAAAAAAAAAACCAATTTGCGTTTTTTAGATGCGTGCGGCCGTATATGCACGGTCAAATGAGTGTGCTGTTATTTTAGTCGCGAACTAACGTGTGTTCATACCTGGCTAGTAGATCAAACACTTATATTTTTGGGGTTTTATAGACTTATACTTAAGATAATTTAATAATAACTTTTAAAATAAATGTATAATTAGCATATGTGTAAAATAAATGTATCATTAGCATAGAAATATATATATTTTTAATAAATACTCTATATACATATAGATAAATACTTTATCTAATAAATAAATTTAAATAGTCTTCTTAATTACTTGTCCTTTTTTGAATGGTGTGATAGTGACAATATTTATGAAACATCAAGCTTTAATTTGCAATGTGACACTCGACTATGCATAAAGGCGAGGTAGTGTAAGTGTATACGTACACACTAAAAGCAAAGCCCTCCTTTTAGGGGTCTAAGGGCTTAAAATAACATAAATTTTGAAAAAAATATAATATATAAAATAAAAAATTAATAATAAATTTATCGAAAATTGTTCGCTTGATATGTATTTTATATTTTTTAGGAAATTTTCCAAAGTTTTGTCGAAAGTGTAACTATTTTCATGCAATAAATTTTACTGTATCATCTCATCAGGCAATTCATTATACCATTCTTTTTTAATAATTTGTCAAGATCTTTAATAAAAACTAATATTAAGTCTAAAAAATTAAATATGAAGTTAGAAATATTTGCTATGAAATCTCACAAAAACACTCTCTTTAATTATTTAAAGATATTAATACTTAGCTTATTAGTTAATGTTTTAAAATGTTATAATTTTACTTATTTTTTGTGTGTAATTTATTACTAAGCTATAAAAATGTATATATATCAATGTATGTTTATATTTATCTTGTAGAACGTGTAAAATACAGAAAAATAATTTGAATAAATTTCTCAATTATTAATATCTGTATATTACACACCCGGTTTCCAGAAAATAAGTCTTGGGTTTGGCTGATACACAAAAGAAATGTAAATTTATTGAATAAACAAATAAAATAAAATAAAAATAAATTTCAATACCTACGAATGATTATTTTGTTGCATTAGCTTTAACTTTAGGAGTGAAATATGTAATGCGATTTATACATATGGCAGTCACCCTTTGAATTGAATAGTCCTAAATTTTGCGATTAAAAACACGAATAGTTAAAATAAGCCATGATTTATACTTCCGTTATTCATCTGATTGCACTTTTTAAAGTGTCCCGAAAATATGTTCGATACTTCAACTATAAATAAAAATAATTAGCTAAGATGAACCACAGAAAAGCTATCAACCTGTAAATAAAATTGAGAAACATCCAACACCGTCATGGTGACACATCGAAAAAAAAATTGGGTTGTCTAATTTTGAAGTACAGAAATAAAACGTAAGGCACGATGAATAAGAATTTTTGACTCATCAGAATCCAAACGTGTCGCATCATCAGCTTTTGGCAGACTTTTCGACCTCTTGTGACTCCATCGTCAATAAACACAATTCGTTGCTCACACATGAAAAAAGCGAATGTTTTCAAGTGGATAAGAATAAATAATTATTGGGTACGTCATAAGCATCTTGCTAAAAAAAAAACTTTTTTTTTCTCCGACCAGCTATGACGTCTTCTTTCACGGAAATCTTCCAAAGATTTCCTAATCAGCACATTGATTTCCTGAAATATTTATATAGATGCATGTTTCGAAATTGTATCCGTCATGCTCTCGGAGATAAAAGGAGGAATACGATTTTAAACTAAGAAGTAGTCAAAAAAAATAATAAAAAAATTATTAAAATCTCCAAACAATAAACGATATGCCATTTGCTAATGATTTATTTATGTGATCTCCTTTATTGACAAACAATAAAACAAGTAATGATTAAAATGTGATTTAAAATGAAAATACTTTTAATCTAAGTAACCGATAATGTTTGGATTCAGAATATTCAGTGACTTTACCGACCTCGAACTTCAGAAGATCTCCAAGAAGGATTATGAAAAAATCGTTTACATCTGCCAGAAAATTCTCTCCATCAGCTACAAATGAGGATGAATTTCATACTCTTCTTTTATACTTCAGCCGTACTTACAACAAAAACGTGAAGCACTATCTATGTCTTTTGAAAGTGATCGCACTCATTACAGATCCAGAAGTTCACCATGTTAAAAAGCATAATATAGTAAACATTAATCTTCTTAAATAAATTTTTAACTAAGATTCTTACAGTATAAATTGATAATAATTTAAAAAAAAATAAACTTACAATTATTTGTTTGATTTAAGTAAATATTCATTTTATATCGCATGCACATATTTTATATTTATTTGTAATATTGGTACAAAACAAACTTTGTTAAATAGCTGCTGTAAAAAGAAATGCTTTAAAATAAAGGTACATTTTTTCCTACTTAACTAATTATTGGTTATAATTCTCATATACTACGCTAAATTAAAAACTTTATATATTAACATATCAACCTTAGTTAATGTGTTTTTTTTTATTATTCTGAATGTTTGACATCTAGATATTAATTATATATACAAACAACGTGAAACTCAAAATAATAATAAAGATGTAATCTTAATAGAAACATGCTTTTAAAAATACAAGTTAAACAAACACGCTAATCAAAAAAACATTTTTAAAATATTTATTACTAATTCAGCATGCTAATTTAATATCATAACGCGAGCGAGCAAGTGAGGTATTACGTCACATTCACCTTCTCTCTTTATACTATGGTTTGGGTGAATTAGATCTGGTTGCATATACCGCGAAATTCAAAATTCCGCAGTTTTGCAGCATTGGAATCATACTGCGGTCTTAGTATAGTTTAGCCAAAGGGTGACTTTAACGGAAATTTGAGGACTCTGGAGTCAATTTGACTAAGATCTGTTTTAATTATGAGCAACATAGGTTTATTCGAAGTTACTTATACCAAACAAAATAAAGTAAAAAAGGTCAAATCAAAAATTTGAGTCATTAAATCAAATTTGATAAACACCCATTTTCCACAAAGAAAAATAATTTACACAAAAAAACGTTAACGTTGTTGCGGTTTTGTATCAATATTTGACCTAGAACTACATAAATATAATTACTTGGTAATGTAGTGTTGAATGGTTTCTGATTGTATCATTTATGAGCATTTAAAAAATAACTTTCTGCCATATTTGTAGAACTTTGCCAATTTTAGTAAAACTTGAAAAGGTAATTTAATAAATCTGTACCCATTGCTCTAGCAAAATGTCCCTACCCGGGAAGAGCTGACACCTATCCAGTGCATTTCGCAAGTTAATCTTCCTAATATCTTTGCCAAGCAGATAATAATATAACAATCTAAATGTAGATATTTATGAATCGTTAAATGCATGCTTTCGGCCGGCGAGAGCGGTGGCGACGCTAGCGAGCCGCCACTGCGGCAGACGATGGTACGGCTCCGCGTGGCTCGTGTAAGCGGTGCGTTATGCTGCTTGGCTTCCGCTCCGCGCCGAATGTGATTCGGCTGCATAGCAGATCGAACTGTAAAATTAGCATAACAAATTACTTGCTGCTCTAATCCTACCTGCCAAAAGCCGCAAGCTATTAAAACATTTCGATTTACATCCACCATTGGTGACGAGAACGAATTATCAATTTTCTATGATTTTGTTACAAAGAGGAACGAAATCGCTGATGAATATGGATGGTGATGACAGGGGTGGCATGAATGCCTACTTCTGATGTACGGGTTCTGGGCTTAAACTAGGAAAGGTCAATTTATTCATGACGCACCTTTGAACGCTCATAACTCCTGAATGTCTTGAACTAGTTAGTCACTTTTAGCACTGTTCGAATATGAAGATACCCTTATCAGCTTTCGAGCTTTTCTTTCATTTTTGGTAACCACAACGCACCTTTGAAAGACCATAACTCCTAAATGCCGTCGCAGAGTGCAGGCACTAACGTCAGCATATAAATTGTAATGCTACCAAAATATTCACTAGTTTATTTGTTTATTTATTAAAATATCCAATATATACTTTATATTATAATATAATGTATATACTTTATACTCCAATCCAATATATAATATCCAATACCCAATCCAATCCAATATATATATTTATATATAAAGTATATATTGGATATTTTAATAAATAAATAATTAAAGTAGTGAATATTTAGGTAAATTTACAATATATATGTATTCCTATGTATTTATATGTATTCATATGTATTCCTTTGTAATACTTTATTGATTTTCATGAGAAAAAATACAGTTTGTGTGGATTAGTAACCCCTCGCTAGGCAAATGCCTGTGTCGAGGTGCTATCTATTCGAAAAATTGCAACTTGGGTTTAATGGTATAAAACATATATTTTATAACAGCAATTTATCGCCCACCTGATTGTAACAAACACTCGTTTTTGAGTGCGCACAGTGTTTTAATTTAATTCATGTGTCGCAAAAAGTAACAACATAGTGTGACGATGTGACATTCTGTTGATATGTTTAATTTGTATGTATTTTTAATTAGTGTTAGTTTGTATGGAAGCTTCCATTCATTTTGAACTGTCGTATACTATTTACTTAAAATACCTACGGAAAAGGCATCAGCCTTTGTGGGGTTATGTATATGGTGCATTACTCAAATAAAATATATATATATATATATAATTAAAGAGATAATAAGAGCGTGAGATCTATGTCAGGGATCTGATATATGGTTTTTTTAAAATATAAATATATTATAATATAAAATATACATTTATTATATATACACACTTCTTAGACTACTATTAAAAAAATATTCACTCTACGCCTGTTTACCTCAGACAATATTCATCAGCCTTTAGCTAATCTATTAATAATTTATCAAATAATAATAATTAGAGCGAAGCTCCCATGTGGTGACTCAAATGTCACTCTGTTCACGGACTAAGGCTCTAGAACTACAAGACCGATTTTGATAATTATTTTTTTAAATGACCATGACAATGTCTGCTGTGCATAGATATCAAAAAACATATACATATGATTGCGCAAAGAATTATAAAAAATTAAATGGTAATCCCTATGAAGAAATACATTTATATACTGAACTCCGCTCCAATATGCCGCAGCGAAGCAAAGCGGCGCCCTAGTAATTTTAATAATTTAGGTAATCGATTAAGACATTTTTTTCTAAATAACAAATTTTATTCTTAAAATTATTTTATTCGTTTAATATTTTGACATTTTACAAATCTCATTTAAATTGAACCCTTCTATTTTGAACAAAGCAAGCGAAAGCATTTGAATTTGCATCATGCTCATCTGGTTCAGTCGTACAACTTTCAAAACAGAGTGCACGTACACATTTTAGTACAATTAGTATACTAACTAGTAATACTAGCTAGTAGTAAGTTAGTTAGTATATACTTTAAAGCTTAACTACAGAGTGCCCATAAGAAATGAAATTACTACAGAGACTTTACATAGAGCCCATAGTGTATAAAGAAATTTAAGGGTAATCCTCCCAAACCAAATTTATTTAAATTTGTTTGGATTAGTATACTGCTTACCTTAAAAATGATGTGAGCGAGTGTTTTTTTTTTCTTTATGAAATAATAAATTATGATCTAGCTAGGTACCATAAGTAGCTAGGTAAGGTGTACAAAAATGTTTTTGAGTAAGTTTTCTGTAAGTATTCTGTGGCATATATTTTATTTCTTTTTTACAATAAAGTCATTGTTCTTATTATTTCCTGAACTTTTTTATTAATATCAATCTACTTCCGCAACAAATAAAAACAATATCTGAAAGTATTGCATATTTTACAGTGTATGTTTTTTTTTTTTTTTTTATAACAATTTTGAATCAAATAAAAGTAAAACTTCACAAAAAAATATATTCTGATTCAATTATTGTTTTTCGTTTAACACGTCACAGTTATGACTAGAGGCAACGCCCGAGTTTTAACGGTTAGTGTTAAATATATGTATGTATAAGGATTTAACTTTAAAGTAATTATCAAAATCTTTTTAAAGATTCTCTGATGAAATGCAATTTGTTGCTATCATTCAAATTTATTATTTTCTCTTGGCTGTTTGAGCTAGGTAGGAAAGTAACTAGATCATAGATCAATATCCATACCCCAAATAAACAAAAGATATATCCAATTTGGCATACATATTATACAATATTTATTAATATTAAATTATATCACGTTTATATTTCATATAATCACAACATGATATTATAATAGTTGAATAGACTATTTCTGTACATAACACGAAATAACTTATTACATAAGCCTAATTAGGTAGACTGCATTAATACATCGTTTGTATCAAATTTTAAACCCAATAAATCAATTTTAACAAAATTATGTTTATTATATATTTTTTTATCTATAATGATTTCAAATACGAACTAGCTGGAAAATCACTGTCAAAACTCTACCACGAACCATTTTGGAATTACCTTATCATTTAATCTCCATTGGGGAACTCATGCTGATGATGTAGTGAAAAAGGCTCACAGACAATAACGGTTTGTTATGCGAAGTCGAGAGCATTGGCTTATAAAACGTTGGTTCGTCCAACCCTTGAATACTGCTCATGAGTATGGGATCCTCATCGCCAATGTCTTAAAGACGATTTAGAAGCAGTTCAGAGAAAAGCAAGCCGGCATGTCTTTAGGCGTTTTAGTCGGTATGATAGTCCATAAGAATTAATTTCAACTCTTCATACGACTTATGCTGTTTTGAATTCAGATAACTAGTTTTTATAAGACTGTGACGAATGTGCCTGCCTGGTTTGCTTTAAGATCCCAACTCTCTAAGCCTCCTTATATTGACCATAATGACCATCCTTCAAAGACAAAACCTATCTTGAGAAAACGGAACATTGAGTTCAATTCTTTTCTTCCAGATCAATTCGCCATTGTAATGCTCTTTATAGGTCGGTATTGGCCCTTTTACTGGTTCCAAAGCTATTTTTAAGCGTTGGCTGGGAGTTCTTAAGCATTATTTTTTATTCTCACCTACAGTGTCACCTCAACAGTGTCACCGAAGCTAGCTCATAAATATCGTAATTACCTAATAATAAATAATAATAATAATATCCAATGTGTCAATGCTCCACATTAAAACATTTTTTATTAATACGATCTGAGAGTCTCGCCGATGAATTTTCCTGCCGGAGCGATGCAATGCAACTAGGGATGTTTATAATGGCTTGTATTTATCTAACCAAACAGTTTGAAATTTGCTTTTGATTTCTTAATATTTTAGATATTGTACGGTTTTTTTATTAAATCTAAACAGTAAAACTGTCAGAAAAATATTTAAAACTTAAAATAGTATAACAACCTAAGCAAATATTTGCAATATTTGTTAAAAAAAACAGTGCTAATCTTCTACTTTAAGTATACTTTGAGAGAGGCATTTCCCAGTTAAGGAAAACACTGAAATACATGCATATATAAATTAATTCTTTAAAATACTTTAGGCCTTCAACAAATAAATTTACAAAATATTCCATATACCGAAGAATAAGAGGTCCATGCTTTTTGGTTTATGATAAGTTTGGGCCCATCTGTGATGGTTAGTTAATTAAGCAATAATTATTAATTTACGAAAAGCTTGTCAATTCACATTAGTGAACAAATATAAAACAACCACAGGGATTTCCTAAAAATATTACTTCTAGTATTACATTAATTTGTAGTAGTCTAGTAGCCTTAGTTTGATCTACTAGAAATGCGGCTTTATTTTTTTTCTATATTTTTTTTTGTGTACTGCGTATATATATAATACTCTAAATGAGCTATTATTAACGTTTTATCCTCTTTTAGTATGTAATATTTTAAATAATCTATTACTGATGTTTTATTTATTTATGTAAAAGCCTAAATATTTCTGTATTTGCCATTATTATGTGTTTGTATTATCTCTAGCAGATTCGACTTTACCTCGCAGGCATCTAATTGCAGTTCAACTCCTTATAGCACTTCCCAGTTTTCCCCGCCCTGGACTTGTCGCACTTTAACACCTTAAATAAGGATTATTTTCATTCAAAATAAGAATTGTTTACATGCAGCTGGTATCAGCTACAAAAAAATCATCAGTTTGAAACAGCACGGTTTTTAGCCGGCCGCTCTACTATTTTAAACTTAGCAATTTTCACTAATTTTTTTTTAAATATGGAAAATCGCATACAAACTTATGTCATATATACTTATTTCAGTAATGCATTCGATAAAGTAGACCATTCCATATTAATTGCTAAACTAAAAAAAATGGAATTTATGGAAATTTTTTTCGCTGGCTAAAATCTTATATAGAAGTCAAAAGAAATTACTCCCAAAAATCCTACATATACAGAGTGTGTAATGTGTATAAAAAACTTCATAATAATAATAATGAGATTGATATATTTAGTTGCAAGAGTGAGTTTAAGCGTCAAATTTTTAAATTTTTGATGGTCTAATATCCTTTTTGTCTATCTACCTATTATTAAAAAGTATATGTTAAATACTTTTTTTTGTTTGATTTTTAGTTTTTGATAATACTGTTGTTGCACACTAAACATATTTTGAAATGTGCAAATATATAAAGGTTTACATTATAATCATTAATCTATGTTTTTTTATGTAAATAATAAAAGTTTATATGCGAAATAAATAAATAAATAAACTCCGCACCAGACTAACCAATCCAATCAAGCAATCGGTTCAAATTTCCGTACCACGTTTTTTATAAAATATAGACACCATAATTTTAAATATGTATAATATCGACATTGCGGCATTATATATGCATATTTTATTTTTAATATTAAATTTTATTGTTGATATTAGGACTTAAAATTAAAGAAAACAATAACACAATATTTTTTAAGTTTAAAAAAATATTTTTCAAGAAATCGATTGGGAGTAGTGCGCATCACTAGCATCGTGCATGTTAGGCAGGTGTGCTTAGGACACCTTACACCTTGGGAGCGATTGGTTTATCGCAAAAATGCCGCTGGCGAAGTCACTCGTTTCTGGGAAAGCGTCGCGACGCGGGGTGGGTGGCGGTAGGCGGCGGCAGGCGGCGGGCGGGCGGCGGCAAGCGCCCGCCCTGCGCCGCTGCCGCGCCGCTCCTCGTGGCTATAAAAGGAGCGTTGCCGCCCGCGTCCCGCGCCTCACAACCGTAGTGCTAGGTAGGGCTCACGCGGAAGTTTTCGGCTTTTTCCGCAAATCAGAGAAATGTTAATGTGTATATTAAATTTTATGGTTTAATATAAATTATTATACCTACATATTTGAGTCTTCTTTTAAAAATGATCGTTTTGAATTGAGAAGGGGTATATGCGTTTGAGTGTTTTTTATTTGTTCATAAATAAATAAAGCACACATTTTATAATTTTTCTCAAAAACGTAATAACATTCTTTAGAACGGGTTCCACTTAATACTGATCATCCTGCTGAACTATGAAAGACATGATAAAGATATGAAAGGCACTGTAGAGCATACATAACTCTTTACAAGATACAAAATAGTTTCCATAAAAAAGTAAGCTATGCATGAAAAAAAGGAATGTTAAGATCTATTTATGTTCGACCTTTTTAACTAACTAATTGCCTGTACCTGGGTTAGGGGAGATGATGGTGCTGAAGTGTTAAAAATTGTAAAATGAGCGTTTTAGAAACCGCAACCAATAGTCCAAAAACGCTGATAACTAGACTACCCTGATCTAAGTGTGCACACAATTACATCACTACCTCACACGCACATAAATTCCTTTGGGTGTACTTTTACACAGACTTTCCACATTACAGATTTTCTAAATATATTCTGTCATTCAGTCTAATTCATTTAAAAGTTTTAAATGTACATTTAGTCAATATGCGGTATATTTTGATTTTGAATTTAAACAATAGTTATTGAGGTGCAACACGAAACTCTACACCCTAATTTCATTATTATTGGATTTTTTGTTATGTTATGTAATACGGAAAACTCTTGTAACTCAAACTCATTTTAACTTTAGTTTTTTAATAATTTACTCGCCATAGTTAATTTAACTGTTTTATATTATAATTTTAACATATCTTAGACATTTTATGATTCATACAGAAAATGCCTACCGTACTCTATGCACTAACACTGCAAAAAAATAGTCTTCGTCAAGCCATATAAAAAAATATTTTTTCAGTACAGTATTTTACAATGTTCCTCAATTAGGGCGAGTATATATGATTTCTATCCTAGTACGAGGCATATTTCGTAATCAATAAAAAATGCCCCTCAAAATGGAAACTAAAAAATATATAAAAAAACTTATACAAGTAGTTCGTTATACTTCCAACATGTCTTAGATACAATAATGTTATTATGACAAGGTACAACCTCAAGAAATAATAATAAATTATTTTATTTTAGGTTATAAATTCAACGCTTCTAATCGATGAATAATAAAGGTCACAAAAATAACAATATATTAAAGGCGTATTTTTATTAATATCGTATTAAGACAGATATTAAAAACTAAATCTGGTAAAAAACTTAATTTTGAAACAAAAAAAAAAATAACCCCTTACCGAAGCAAAAGATACTGTATTGTATGCAAAGTCTATTTTTCAAATAGAGGACTTTGCTATTTTCAGGAGGTTGATTGATACCGATCATTAAAAATTAATCAGCTAAAATTATTAGATTTTTCCCAATTACGATAAAAACGAATTCAAAATTTAAATTAAATCGTTTTAATGTTTAAGAACTAGTTGTGTGCCTGGTCGCAGAAAGAAGCGGACAAAACGCTGAAACCGCCTATCTGAATCGATATATATGCTAAATTTGATATTTTTGTTCCAAACATTAAGACAATACCCACAAAATCAATGATTTTAAAAGGTATTAGAAGTTTTATAGCTTGTCTTTCGCCAAAAAAGTGATTTGGAAGCTTATAGAAAACATTTTTCAAACCCCAATAAGCCTGAGTGTCTTATCCGTTTTAAAGAGTGCTTATAAATAAACAACTATAACCCTTTATTATTAGAAATTACCTGCTTCAAATAATCATTGAAATGTAATAATAATCATCCTTATATTAACACTTTTATTCCTGTGACTTTCAGATAATTTTCATATAATACTAGTTGTTTTCTTCCAAATACGAAGGAAGACAAAACTTTTTATTAAAATAAATAACAAAAATATAAAACAATTCAAACATATTTAATGATAGCAATTAACACTTTATGTGGTAAAAAAATGGAAATTTATACTTTAACCATTATTAGTGAAATTATTTTATAAAAAAGGAAAAAAAATACCTAGAACTCTTATGTACTTGTTGTGTTTATTTTTTGCTGTGACATTTGCGTACGTTCTGTCACATATGCTGAATGTTTACTCCCTTTTATAAATTAAGGAATATTAACAATATTGAATATAAGCCCTTTGGTACTATTGTAATCTTTGTGGACCATTTTAGTTTGAGGTGTTCGAATTAAGCTCTTTATCAAAAGAAAAACAAATACTTTTGGTGAAACCGCTTCTATTACTGTTTTATAGCCCCCCCCCCCCTCCCTACCTTCCTGTAAAATATTGCCATTCCTTTTATTATCTCACTCTTTTTTTCTAGCAATATGCTTTCAATTAAACGCAATGTGATTGTCTCGGAATCGAACAGTTGACCAGCATAAATATCTTGGTTTTAATTGCCGTTTTAATTGGAAATATCAAATCCTGGTATGTAAAAAACTAAGATGTCTACTGGCCAAATTAACTTTGGTAAAAAACAGTCTCCCTCATTAATTTTAAAGGACCTTAGCAGAACCTATTATTATGTATAGACTGCACATTTCGGGAACTCATTTTATACATATATCCAGTACATTGAAAATCTACAAATACCTATTATAATATTGTCATTAAACTGGGAAACAAAAAATCGCATCCGGGAAAACTATAAAAATATCTTTAGACACTCTAACCTGCTGTCTGTACTCTCATTGTGGAAACACAACATTGCCCTTTATTACCATGCTAATAGTGCTCTTAAAATCCCGGTAAAACACCAGCATAAAACAAGCAAGTAAGCAAAAAAGTGCTTTCTATCCCCAAATTTAAAAACTTATATGGCAAGTGGCAATCATGCGTGACGGTCCCCACTTTATACAATAAATTACCTGGCGATATTAAAGTGAGTTAAAAATTTTAAAATAAAATTAAAAAATACCTCCTAGAAACACATGTAAAATAATTATTATGATATAATATATACCACTAAACTAAAAATTTGAAAATAACATCTGTGCTTTGTGTCAGTTAGGTTTTATATTATTTCTACTGTTCTGTTTTCGTTTTTCATGTTGTATTTTTTTTATGCCAAAATCTACCTTGTCCAAAAATGCATGTAATTAAACCTTTTGTTTATGTATGCAATATTATTACTTAAGGAACTTAACAAAAGTACCTGTCGACAGTCTCTGACTTGGTCCTTGCTCATTTTATTGTAAAAAAACAATTATGAAATAGAAGTCATTGTTGACGGCATTGAACTTGAATTACAGTTCAATTCAATGCAATTAGTTTAAACGGTAATAATAAAGGTAATAAATACTGAACAAATCCGTCATAATGGTATCTTATAATTTGTTATTAAAATTCACAGATTTTTATGTTATTTGTCGTCATAAACACAGGTTTTCTTGTTTTTTATTATAAAAACGTAAAAATAAAAAAAAATATATTAAAATTTTCATGTTTATTAAAAAAAAGTAGAAAATCATGATAGAACAAATAGTTTAATAAACTAATTATAAAAATCACTATTCACACTAAAAACATTAAGAAACCTGGAATGTGAATCAAATGTATTAAAGTTTTTAACAATAGCTGAAAAGTTAAAAAAGGAAATTAGACTATTATAGACTACCTTAATTCTCATATACTACATTTAAATTTTGTTTTAATTTTGATTTAATGTTTATTTAGTGAACCAATTATTCGTACAATATAGAAAAAATGGTACCGGTAACCTCTTACCGGTTACCGGTAACCGTACTCTAAAATGGTAACCTCTTACCGGTGAATTTTATATGCAAAGGCAAATAAAATTACCGGTAAGAGGTTCCGCTACAGTACAGAAATATAAAAACAAAAATATTTTTAATTTCCTCGCGATATATGTTATTACAAATTATTTGCAATTATTTGTATAAATTGACCAAGTTCAGAAATTGAAGAGGTTTAATATTAATATGTTTTTATATAAATATTACACAGAAAAAAAAACTCATATTCTCAGCTATATTTTTAAGTAGAACTACATATGTTGAATAATTAACTTCACTAGATGATTTAACCATATTTTAACCATATTCTAATAATTTTTAATTAAACGATATAATTTTAATGTATTATTATTTGTTTAATTATACTCGGAATAATTTTTCCCGTATAAGCAGTTTTAGTTTCTATACATTCATGTATAAGAAGCTACTATCCCCGTCTTTTAACGGTCAACTCGAAATATACAAATGATAAAGAGATGAACTTTTGAGTATCCATTGATACTCTTGAAAAACAACCATAAGCGTTTAGTCATATCGGAGGCTGACTGAATAATATAGATACATAATATTCAAGTCAACAAAATTTCTAGTACTAATAGATGAAATTTTGACAGTTCATATTCGAAATGACGGCACGGCTGTTTGAACCTATTATTTATTCTGGCTAGTTAAAATTAATACAAACTTATCTATGTGCACAAATAGAAACATGTAAAAAAATGTTCAGTACCACATTAAAATTATTATAAATTAAAATATTCGACCATGTGGTTTCATTATTAGCCGTGCGACCACATTTACAAAAAAAATAAAACTAAAATGTGATGAAAACTAAGTACTGAGCTCTCGTAGATATCTAGGATGTTTGATTGTACTCGTAGTTAGGAGACTGCAGTTTTAATCGATTCACTGTTTTTAATAGAGCTTATGGTATCAAGACTTATCAAGGACCTAGCTGTAGGACTTATGGCGGTTTATTGTAGAGATTCCAGTTGGTAGTTTTGGGATTCATATATTTCACAGTCGCTCTTTTTCCATGCGGGATTAAGAGTAATCTAATATGTCGATGATCAGACAACGATGTCTAATCCGAGATATGCCACTTGACAGTTTTTGCTGTGAATTCGGTACAAAGCATAATGTCTAAAACCTACTTGACACTAAATTGCCGGTGTGAATTCGGTAGGCGTTCGCACGTATCACATTACCACCATTCAGGAGCCTTCTACATAGCATAACCGACTCAACCTTAGCATGTTGAAGGTTAATCTGAAGAAATTTGGGGTTTGTGGAAGGAGAGGATTTTGGAGTTAGGAGGATCTTTTGGGGAGTTCGGTTAAGGGTAGGCTACTATAGTCGCCCTTGACTTTATCTACCTTAGCACCTCCTGCAGGAAGTTCCGTGCCGGTTTATAAGCTCATACCTCGGATAGCTATTAGTCCACTGGCTCCACTCGGGCCAGCGCTTATTACTAGGGCTGAGGACTGAGCACCGTACGCATGAGGACTTCTGGTGAGCAGTATGGTGGTTGTGGGCCTCCTGACTGGATTGGGGTTAGGATTGCTCCTAATCTCCCTACCGGGTTCATCCTTCAGCTCGTTCTTTATGCAGAACAACACGACTGCATAATTTAGGTAAGGCCTAATTCCTACTTCCTTAAGGGCTTCATCGAAGGTTAGGTTTGCCCTTTATTCTACCTTCCTGCTTAGCACCTTCCAAGCCGCTCGCGTATGGTGCCATAGTACTGTAGTAGTTAGATATATTCTCTTCGCGGACAGCGAGTCGGCCTCATTACAATGAGCGGTGCTTACAGGACCACGTCCACACTGGCTTGCTTGCCGGTGGACATTGAGGTGCTCAAGTCTGCTGCCAGATCCCGTACATAAAAAGGGGCGGACACTTTTTTATTGAAGTATTTTTCACTCTCTGATGACCCGGGTTCCCACACGGCCGCCTATTCTACGTTTTTTTCCTTTAGTACAGCAGAGAATAAGAAGTGTGTTTTTTGAGTTTCAGCCGACTACTCAGCTAGTCGGGGAACATCGCAGGCTTAAAGGAAAGCTTCTTGAGTTTGGGCCCAGCGATAACCTTTGGTGTGGATGTGTTCATAGACCTGAACATACATACCCTACTAAACATGCATGACCTAAACATGCGATTACTTGACTGACGAGCGGTATACACTCTTGGATAATCTTGACGTGACTCGACGGCTAGACCTGCTTGGTACAGCGATTTTGTATCGTCTTCCACCAATTTCGCTTCTTTAAAGATTTTTGTGAAGAGCTGGGTTACCAAACGAATGGTCCAAGCATAAGTTACCACGATAAGTGCATCTAAGTTTAAGCAGCCTGTTCCCGTCAATAACCATCGCCCGCTCCTTGCTATACACCGACCCATCTCACTCTTGCTATTGCATAGCATAAGTTAGCGTTTAATTAGGCCTTTAAGCATTTCGTTCCCCCTTTATAGCATGAGGAAGAGTGATAGGGACAGACTCACGGAAGTCTTTTTTGCTTTGACCCGCCATTCCGACGTGTTCGTGTAATTGATATTATGCGTGAGTGTATTGATGTAGCGGCCACATCCGCTGCAACTATCATGGGTCAGAGATGGGTTTATTAGCACCTTCCATTTTCCGGTTTTGAGGTCTAAATACGACCAAGTATGGTTTCCGGTGGCTCTGGAATCCACACTAACCCGATCTTTGGTTTTGGAAAGTCGTCGTCTGATTTTAGGATCAGTTTAGCTTCAAGCCATTGCTTAAGATCCTTCACGTCGGTGCATGTAGCCGGCCAAACCCGGCATTTGTAGGCCGCCCAGTTTTTAGGAGCATTCTTTAATCTGGGAGCATCTTTAATCTCATCACTGTCCTCCGGTGCTATCGCCCTGAAGATGGCTCTCTACAGTGTATTCTGCTGCTCGGTCGTCTGATCTTTTCGTCCATGACGACGACTCAGATGCTTTGAAGTTTCTTTCGGTGATAAACTTCATTGCTTTTTTGGGTCGTACCTTTGGTGACGCTTTTCAGAGTGATCTCTTTTGATGGTCGTCAATCGGGAGACAGATCTTCGGGACTGGCAATAACTTCAATTTTTTTGTTTTTGTTTGTGTTTATTTCTTGGTTCATTATTGTTCCCACGGTAAGCAAAGAAACATTCGTCCGCCTTAACAGAGCCAGGCATGTAAAGATAGGGCTATATACTATCTAAGGTTGTCCGGTATCAAAGATCATCCTCTCTCTTCCCTCCATCATGCATCCATCTTGGCACGTCAGTTAACCTCTGGTTTTTTTTTTCAGAGATTTATTCCCCTGGTCCACCAAGTATTGAGGGTATCTAAAAAATAACCCTTTTTGGTAAGCAATTAAAACTGTAAACTATGGTTTTAAATGTTGAAGGAGTTTAACCCCTATTTTTTGTTTTTAATTTTAACAACCTAAATAAAACATTATATTGATTTTTATTTACTTTATTTTGCATAAAATTAAAAAGAGATAGTCTCTTACCACTTTACACAGACAACACTTTCTTAAGAGTTTGTCTTTATAACTATGCTAGATACACGGTCCAAACAAATTTATAATAGATGCTAGTAATTACATTGTTATAATAATTAAATAACATGGTATTGCAACACCTTGCGTGTTTTAATCATGTAGTAAGATTATCTTAAATTACATTACATTACATTACATTATCTTAAATTTTCGGTCGTTATAATCGTTTTTAAAATTATTAACTATTATGTACATAATATATGTAACGAAAAAAGCATTATTATATTATTACTTACTTGGATACAGATTGAGAGGAAATGTTATTTTTGTTTTCATATTATAGGTAAAACGGACTTGCTTAAATCAAAATAAACCTTTTCGGTTGTTATTAGAGTGGACAAATGACTAGATAAACATTTGAAGTAATTTGTAATATTATTTTGAAATAATTAGACAAACGAAGGCGTTGCGATATTTACTAACTGTGAATACAATAACAAACAAAACCAAATATTGCTTCAATCTAATGAATATTCTGATGACGGTAGCCCTTGCATTCAAATGACTACATAGGCCAATATCCTGTTTAAGGCTCTCGCTAAAGAAGTTGACAACCCTAGCAGTAACCCGATACGAGAGCAGCGCGTGCGCACGGGGGTAGGCCAGCCACCCCCGCCGCTAGATCATGGTGGGGACCCTGGAGATGGTGGGGAGACAGTCAGGAGGTGTGGGGGGTTTCGGGAGATGAGCGCGTCGCGACGCCGGCGCCTCGTCACTCGAACGACTCACCGTGCAGACAGAGGGCGCAAGTCGCACGAAGCGAACAGTGCATTTAACATAGCCAATCGGTGCCTGAGCGTCCAAAACACTCGCACGATATGGCTTCGTCGTCAGTGGCCAAGTCCTCGAAGTATTCGTACCGATCGACGGGCGGTGGAAATGCCGACGTCAGCATCGAGTACAGCGCCGACCTGAGCGCTCTCTCCAGGCTGGAGGTACGCAAACAACAAAGTTCTAACTGTGTGCTAATCTACCTTCTGTCGCAAGTGCCAAGGCCCAGTGAAGAAAGTTACAGTGATATTCGATCATTTACATAGCTCATTTTACCCTAGTGTTCTACCTTAAATGTCAAAAAATTGCCAGTTTCCGGACAGTTGTGTGTTTAAAGTGTTTGTAAATCATAAGGATTCATCGTCAGGTTTATTATGTTTCATTAGTGGTTGACAGTGCATGTCATTTTATTTCTTAATATTTTTTAATAATAGCGTTAATAAAAGCACAGAAATTGTAGATATTCTTAGAAATTACTTTATTTACACAATAATAGTAATTCGTAAATATACATTTCGTGAAATAACTTTGTAACTTTCTTATTTTGCATATCTATACCATATATATATAATACAAAAACGAAAACCCCAAATCCACTATTATTTTTACATATTTCATATTCATTGACTTTTCAATACTATTTACTTTTTGAGCACAGAAATACGTTTATATAAATTTTATAATACATCAATTGAAATAAGTTTCTTGTTTAAATTTTTACTGTCATTTCCAATGTTCAAGTTCCTAACTGTGCACTAAATGATTTATCCAAAGACACTTTTTAAACTAAGAATTAACGCGTTTCAGGATAAGATTCGCCTACTTCAGGACGACCTGGAATCCGAAAGGGAGCTGCGTCAGCGGGTGAGAAAAATCGCAATAAACTTACAGTTTTGTGTTCTGAGCTAAATCTGAGCTAACTAATTATTAATATTGTTATCTTAAAACTTGTTCAAGTGGCTTTCGTAATTATCGACCAAGAAGCTGGATATATGAGCGTAATACTTTTAAATTTCTTTAAAACAAACCTAGCTATCAAGGTCCAATAAACCTTTTTTAATATATTATCATTATCATAAACTGTGGTTGAGATTATTCGCTGCAAAAAAAAAAGGGAAATATTTTTACATTTATATGTAGGAGTGAATCAAAAAGCATGTTTCATTTAGTTATGGGACAAAGGTGCATAGCTTCTTGATTTAATTTGCTGTGGGATGAAAGGAATTCGATACTTGGTAGGGCCGTGCGCCGAGTTGACAATACGCGTCGCCAACAGGTAGGTACGAAGCGGACTGGTGTGGCCACTTTTGGACGTGTCGCGTCGCCGAAGATTGGCCCACCAAAATACTAACTGAAGATATTACGCTCTCTGCAACTCGGCGCCTGTTCTATTTTCGAAGCGTCGAAGACGTTCAGTTGCGCGAACGTTGACGACTGATTCCGATAGCATGCTCTGAACCGTTCACGTTCCACAAACAGTTGGCGAAATAGTTTCGAAGGAAAATAGCCAAACAAATTCCAAACAACATCATACCGTTATCAATAAAAGTAAAGTCGAAATTATTAATCATACCATTTCCTCTATTAAATATATTGATTTAAATATATTAGAAAAACCAACGGTAGATTTTATAAATATTGCATGCACAAATAAAATATTTCAAGCAATGAAACATATAAAATTAAAACATATTTCGACACATTTAAAATATAATATGTTATTATAAATCAATTATTTTTTAATCTATATAAATAAATATGCTAAGCTCTCCATTGGTAAGCACATAACTCGAGCTATGTTTTTAATGTTCGTAATAGTTCGAATGAGGTTTTAAGAAAAGAAAAATATAGAAAATTTGCCCGAAAAATTGGAATAACTGAAAGTGTAATTAATTCTATTCCAACTTTAAATTTTGTCTCATATTTAAATTCATAAATGTCACACTGACAATGTCTATGGCCGCTAACCCGCCAAAGCGTCTTCAGGGCCTAAAAATGAGTCACGAAGCGACTCATCCCGTGTGCTTCAGGCACAAGGGCCTATCAAGCTGCCCGCAGGGCGTAGTTGAAACTTTTAATGAAACAGCTAATGTAATGCGTAACAACTGATAATGAATAAATAAATAATGCATTTATACATACATGTTGATGCAATATAAATATAAGGCTACAAACGGAAATATTACAAAAAAAATTAAGGGAAAGCTATTTTAATTTCATTGTATAAAAATATTGTTTCTTTAAAATATCTACAAACTAAAAAATATTACAAACATATTAAAGGACATTTAACCACAATCTAATATAAATTAAACCACGCTCAATAAACTCCACAATAATAACATAATAAATTCTATACCTAGTTTACTCTACTATTTGCTACTTAGGCCTTGGTCACATTTTAAAGACACGGAGGGTAGGTTATTTATTTATTTATCGTTTATTCGGAACACCAACAGATCAAACAAACATTTGATCGTAAGTTTTAAATAATTTTGGTATTTTGATACCAATACGACAAACCTAGTCAAAAATTATCGTTACTCGAGTTGTTAATAAAGTTGAAGTGAAAACGGCGAGATAGAAAACCGATAATAACGAAATTAGGTTAATTACTATCATGTTACAGCTCAAAAGATAATGTTTATATAAAAAATCTAAATATCGTACCCGACAGCTAAAGGTACGATATATATATTTTTTGTCGTAATATTGGACATTGTAAAATGGACGGTAGCGCGAAGGGGTGCAAGCCTCATTTTTTTTCCCTCATTTATTTTATTTTCATTATATAAATATATTAAAAATGCTTCTAAAATATTAGTTATTTGTTCCTTTTCAGGTAAAGATAAAATAGATCACCTCTTTTTAGATTATAACTAAGTATAGAGTTTTCATTACGGCTATAGTATTTAATAACATATGAATGATTTGAGATTTGCTATACTCATTATTATACACCTTTCCAGCAGGCCGAAAACTATAATTGCCGACGTTTTTCACATTTTCTGGCACCTTCCTATTATTCAACTTATAATAAGTGTTATATATAGAAACTGATAAATTCTACATCAAAAAAAAAAAATTGTAAGGCAAGACATTGCTTTGGAAAATTAATGTCTTTAACGAAAATAGAGACCCAACAAAGTTATATATATTGGCATGACAACAACTTAGAAAGCTTAATAAAAGTACGAGTGCGAGTGAGTGTAAAACTGCGTGGATATGGCTGATGATGAGTAGGTACTAGTCATCCATTATCACTGTGGCTTAAAATAAGAGCAAATCTAATTACTATTTTCAAAGTTGTAGATATTTCTTTATAAGAAGAAATACATCTAAGAAATTTTAAGAATATATCTTAAATGACTACGAAAACAATATTAAACGGAATCTATAGAAAATTATATAAAAAAAACTAAAAGCTTAGTACATTTTATCAAATTGTCAACTGTAAATAAATAAACAGGGGACATCATATGCCATATATGCCATAATCGCAGGCTAAAAATGAAAAAGATATAGGTTTTAAAAAGATTGGTTTGGATATTGGATATTATACATATATTGGATTGGAGTATAAAGTATATACTTTATATTATAATATAAAGTATATATATTGGATATTTTAATGAATAAATAAATAAACTAGTGAATATTTTGGTAACATTACAATTTATATGCTGACGTTAGTGCCTGCATACTGCGACGGCATTTAGGAGTTACCTACTATTTAAAGTGCAGTCTTAAAACCCAACCCAACCAAATCCATATCTCTGGGTTCATATTGAAGATGTCAATAACCAGAGTTTGATGGAAAACGGCTGATAACTGTCAACTATAAGTTTCATGGTTTCAATGAGCAAAGCAATCGTTCAACTTTGGGTTCTTTCGCGAACCGTATGGCAAGTCAGTCATCGGATTCTCATTTTTTTAAAAGGAATTTTCAAGGGCCGGTTATTTACCGACTTCTTGTATTAAAAAGTTTAAAATACTAAAAAAGTTAAAAAAATATTGTTTAAAGTTTAGATATGATGCTGACACCACACAAAAATAAACACTAACTAGGCGTTGAAAGCCTACAAGGATACCGAGTGTCGACTGTCGCAGCTGTCGTCAACTTATCACGAGAACTTCTCCCAAAGTACGATTATATATCGTTCATTGCAATGGTATCAATTACATTTAATAATTACGAGAACGTAAACATTTTTTTTTCGATATGTCGGTGGCTCACCCAGTAACCGATTGAATGTAATAAAATTATTTAGCAAGATTTTCTTATATAAACTATTAAAAAAAAACCTCAAATTAGCAGTTATTTTTGGCTAAATTTTAACAACAAAGCTACATTTTTTATGCTAAATCCAAAGAAAATTCTAATGATGGGCTATCTAACGTAATCGCGTAATCGATCGCCAACGATTAGACAACATATATCTTAAATAAATCTCAAGCATTAGACCTTAGCTTTGTATTTTTATTTAAATAAAATTATATTGATTATTTTTCGTCGATAACTCCTAATAAATATAAGAATTTATGCAGATACAACCTCCAAAATAGTTTTTGTTTAGTTTTCAGTTTCAACGTTACCAGCAAGCAAATTTTATTTAATATACTATGGCATAGGTCAAACGTGTATATCTCCCTCCACCAAAGAGGTTGTTTTCTCTTCCGCAGAAGCCATCAAATATGCGATGGAAATAATGAGGAAAAGGTGTAATTGCAGTATTTTGTCTTAATATTAAACAAGTTTTAGCAATTGTCCGTCGTTTCCGTAGAATATTGTTGTGATATAAATATGTGATCTTGGACAAAAGGAGTCCAGAACAATGATGATTCGTACATTTGTAACTGCCAATGAACATTGAAATTCTATGCATTAATTGTAAAGATTTCCAGCGGAGCGTACAAAATTATTACTCAGATAAGCATTAAAAAAACGCTTACCTCGTTCATCGACACCTAAAACTTGATGGAGAAACTACCTCAAATAATTCTTTTGATGCGTACGTTTGTGCTAGCATGCTTAGTTACTGATAATGTTCTAAATTTAAGAGGTATCCTTAAATAAAATGAAGGATGGCGTTTTAAATGGGGGATAGTTTTCGCTCAGATATTGGAAACAAGATTTATAACTTGTATTACACTAAGTATATTAAGTATGTATATTACATTTATAATACAATCTCACTAATAATATTCATATAACCTTCACTTTATGACTTCATATAAACTTCAATAACTTCAGTATAAGTCATAAAGTGAATAAGTTTGTCTAATTCATCGTATAATTCAGAAATCTAACAATGATATATGTATATGTGCATGGCATATAAAAACTTCAATGCTATAAATGTTAAAAATACGTGACCCTATCAGGGTTGGGTAAAATAATAAAACTTAATGAATGAATACCATGGATTTATTTTTTAACTAGCCACTAAATAGGCTAACAGTGCGTTTATTTTGGTATGGCCAATGACCACTTTTAAAATTAGCTTCGTACTCGTACTAACGCGATTAAACATATCAAGACAATGAACTGTTTAAAAAGTGATAACGCAGTTTGAAATAATATAATCAAATCCTTAAACGAAACTCATTAAACATACATAGTTTCTTAATGAACTACACCCAGGTAAAACAAAAAAAATATTAAGAATTAAAAATAAATCGTTGATAATAAAAATGGTATTTTTTTATAAAAATCATTTTATAAAGTTAAAAATAAAGTCTTTAACAAACACGCATTGCATTGCAAAATTTTCTGTTAGGTAACAGCGAAGTATAAATTATGTAATGTAATCAACCTATGTAGGTTGAAGCCAAGACAATTTACAGACGACACGAAATCCGGCGCGCCTGTCGTTGGATAGTTCAAAATTAGACATCGCAAAAGTATAACGTTCGTTTTAGTTGTCCGACAGGCGATATCCTGACTTCACTAGACACACCCACACTCGCGCATAAACAAACGCACAAAATACACTTAGGTACACACAAGCGCACGAACACAAGGGCGGGCGGTTTTCAGGCGGCGCGGGCGTTATTATTTTCGTACGCGCATTTGTGGGCGTATGGGTGAGTTTTTTTCGTCTTCGTATGCGCATACTACAACCACATACAGTTGATGCGTAAGTGTTTGAAACTAGGCCAAATAATACGGGCTGAGCATTCTACAGCGACTGGTAGGAAACTTCGGAGAAATTTTGCAATGATCAAAATAGCTGACAAAAAAAACCGGTCAAGTTCAAACATTTACTAACAGAGGGTTCCGTGCTTGTTATACGGAATTACCTATTATTTTGGAATATTTAAAAGATAGTGATAGACATACCTGACATACGTATTTACTATATTATTTTCTTAATTTCTTGACGACATGTAACTAAAATGTATATATATATATATAAATGTATATATATAAAATGTATGTATATGTATATGTATAGCCTTGTTGAAATTGGGTTTACTTATTCATACACGTAAATAACAACATACTAACATGTTTCGGTTCTACATGTGTAACTTGTGTTTTTTTATGTTCCAAATATATATAAATAATATACGAGTATGAGAATTTGAAATGCAAAACTTTAATAGTGTGAAAAATAGTTCGTAATAGATAAATAGACAGACAAATTCCCCTGACACAGGCACATTTGGCCTAGTTGAGTAGGGCCCAAAATAATTGTGTATGACCTAGGTCATAGCAATTATTTAAAAAAAAATTAAACGTCACTCTTAGATTTTTTTGTCCAAACAATGACCGATTCCTATGGCATGTGACGATATCATCACATGTTGTTTTTGACGTAAATTCAATATTTTATTTTATTTGTTATAATAAAAGTTATAAAAAAAAACCTCTCCTGGTTAGACCATTTTAGTTGGCACAAATCAAACAAGGAACGACAGTTTAAAACCAATTGGAGATATTATTTATAAATTAACAGGCTATTAAAAGATGGTTCAAATTCTATAATAATATGTGCCGTGGAATCGATGCCAACGTCAATATATATTTAACGCTTGGACACCTAATAATAGCTATGAATAATATAGATACGTTATTTCATAACACAACCAAGCCAAGCTAAGCTTACATCATTGAAATGAATCCAATAGCAAACATATTTTTTTTATTTATTTTTATAATTATTCAATAGATTAAAAAAGAGAGAAATGATCTTAAACTCAACATTACACATACACACATAAATAAAGTACGTTTATTTAAATTTAAATAAAACGCATTAAAATCATGAAAGTGGCTTTATTGAAAAGACAATTTTATGCCATTATTGTTTAAATATGATATGGACATATATGCCACGACTGGCTCGAATGAAATACAACCTGAAAGTCCAATTTTGAACTGATTTGTCGAGCAGCGGAGGCCGTATATCAGTAATAACTCTTCCAACGTTGACTTCCAATTGGTTCAATGTATCTGGTTTAACAACGTAGACCAGCGATTTCATATATCTTTCACTTGCACAGGACCATTATGCGCTCATCGAATGTTTCCTGCTGGCATGCTGATACCAAAGCAGTTACAAATTAACACCATTTAATTGGCGACCAGAAAACTAATTAACCATGGACCTATAGCTCTCTCCATTGATTGTAACTTTCTGACCGGCATCATCTCCGAATAAATATGGGCCAATGATCCCACCAGCCCATGAAGCGTCCAAAGCGTGATTTTTTGTGGATGATACGGTGTCTCAATAATGGTCTCTTCCGTAATATCATAAAGTCAGTCGATGGACAATGCTGCAATTGCTGTGCACGTTGGCGAATCGACCCATCTAGGTCTTCCTCAACACTGCCCTCTACAGCAGTAAAGCATCTTTGGGGATGCGTTAAGATGTATCAGAGCATACGCGGTGCAGAAACGGTTTATTGTTGCTCGAATTACATGCTCTGATGGAATATTATATCGACCATAAAATGGACATAGCACACGGTCAGTTTCAAACCAAAATAAAATCAAACCTCTAAAAAAAACACCAGTTATAAAAAAAAACAAAAAATAAAAATATTTACACAATGAATATAATAAAAACAAAATAATGTGGTAGACTTTGCAGTTTTCTATTTTAAAACAGTTTCGGTTAGTATGCAGATTATAACGCGTTTGGTACCGTAGATATTATAAAAGTTGTTATATAAAAAAAAAAATATATTATAAAAAAAAAGTTATTAGATCCTCAATGAATGTACTTACATACTATCTTCTTTCAGATTGAACGAGAGAAGGCTGATCTTAGCGTGCAGGTGATTCAGCTCTCCGAGCGCCTGGAGGAAGCTGAAGGGGGCGCTGAGAGTCAGGTGATTAAAATTAAATAACAATCTATCTGTTTAAGAAATATACACAGGATTGTAAGGAGACTGAGTTAGTTTTTATCCTTCTAAGAAATAACGAATATGTAAAAACATTAGTTTTGAAGCTTCGTACCCTCGATAGAAAACGATATTTATTAAAAATCGTTTTTTAACGATTATTTATATTATCAACCTGAACTAAATTTAGGAAATTTTTCTTTAGTATTTTTGAATTCAAATAAATAATAAAATAAATTTATTTACATAAAATATAATTTTATTTACTTGATAATTAAATTTTCATATATACTTTTCTTTGCTAAGTAACAAAATCTCTTTAAAAAAAATTGTTATTTTTATATAAGGCTTTTTTTATATTCTTAATACACTAATTGCAATACACATGTATTTTAATTTCATTGCAAATTCCGAAATGTATATCAAGCATAAATAAATAACAAATATAAAATTATTTTAATATATATATTTTATATAAAAAAATATATATAGAATATTTTTTTTTAAATATATATATTTTGTTATTTAAAACTAGCCGGGTATGAATTCGGGAAAAACGTTATTATGCATAAGTGAAAAGATTGTTATTACATCTTTTGTGTGTGATTCTTTGTATAAACTTGTTTGCTGGAGGCGTTTATAAAAAACCAAAATTTTGCTCGTTTACGCATGCGACAATAGTTTTTTAAATTGCATAAGCGTTTACTATGAAATCCCAATACTAAAGCTGGTATTTGTTTAATTTAACTTAACAATTGCTCCAAAAATATTTACCATTTTTAATAATGTAAGGTGGTTTACAGGGACTTGACTATTCAGACACGTTTATTCGACAAATTGAAAATATTTCATCGTCAATTTAAATACTTATTTCTTGTAAAAATAAATTACTAAGAATAGACAAAGCAAAGTATTGTCTATATTTTCTTTTAAATAGTAATCTTTGGATTTTTGGCTCGGGATTTCATTGTATGTCAGTATTATTTTTTGATAATTTAAACTTGCAAGCGTTTTGGTGTTAATCTTTTAAATACAATCTTATATTTTTTATTATTTTATGCGTAGAATATACTCAGATCCTATTGTTATTTTTCTGAAATAAGTAGAAAAAAATATAAAAGTGGTTACTTAGAAATAAGAAAATTTCAAACTACACATAAAGTTCAAAACATATTTATTTGAACACAGAATTCAAATATATATATGTTTGTTTACATTCCCTGGGTTGTAATTGTAAAATGAACACTTTGACTTAAAACATATTACATTTTTAGCTTCTATAGATACTTTCATGTATAAGAAGCTACTATCCCGTCCTTGGGCCGTCTGTCCGTCCGTCTGTTGCATCTTTTAACTCGAAAAGTACAAATGCGAATGAGTTATCCTTTATCTTTTATCTTTTTTTTAAAAAAATAATTGTTATGACCTAGGTCATTGAATTGAATTCAATGGTCATTGGTAGTTGAATTTTTTATTTAGATTGTTTCTCTTGAAGAACAACCTAGCCGTAGTACATCGGGCGCTAGCTGAATAATATAGATATTAAAAAAATCAAAGTCAACAAACCTTTAGTACTGGTTAATGAAACTTTGACAGTTCGATAGAACGCTCATATCATATTCGAATTTTAAAATTATGACAGTACGGCAACATCTGTGCCTATTAATAATTCAGTCCAACAGGATCATAATATTACTGGCCAGTTAAAATGAATACAATCTCATCTATGTGTGCAAATTGAGACATGTGAAAGAAAGTCCAGTGCCACATTATATTTATTATTAATTGAAATATTATGACATGATAGAATGGCATGATACCATTGTCTTATCTTTGTATTGCAATTTGCTCACCCAAAATGTAACCCACTGTAACCGCCATGGCAAATTTGCCAAACGCATATCGAATGGCAAAAGCGTCGCAGGCATAATTAGAGATATGAAATGAAGTAGCTTATCACAAGTTTTACCACAGGCGCGAGTAGTCCGGGGGGGGGGGGGGGAGGAAGATGCCTGTAAGGCCTAGCTGTAAGACGTCAGGTTCTGGTTAAATAATGTACAACTACTAAGCAATCATATTATATGATAGTTACAGGGTGTCATTGTCATTCTTGTTTAATTTACTTAAGAGTTTAAATTTTAGAACAAATAAGGTTATATATTTATTATCGGTTATGAGCAATATTTTAATATTAAATAATAAAATCCTTATACCATATACCATTTACATTTAATAGTTCTAAAATTGTTAGATAGCTTTTATTTCATTTAAAGAAATTCTATTAACCTTTAATAAAATTATAAGATTTAATTGTAATTATTGCTGAAGATTTTTTTTTCCTGCAGTTCGAGATAAACAGGAAGCGGGATTCTGAGCTTCTGAAGCTTCGCAAACTGCTCGAAGACGTCCACTTAGAATCTGAGGAAACGGCTCACCTCATGAAGAAGAAGCACCAGGAGATCGTGGTTGACTTCCAGGACCAGATCGACCAACTATCAAAGGCCAAAGCAAGGTACACCCTCACTATTATTGTATATTTATCATATTGTACACATTAAGGCAAAATTAGACGTTCAAAATCAATATTTTACAATTTAATATAAACAATGAAACGATTAAAAATATTACTAAAATTGTAATTTTATATATGCAAATATTATTGCAAGTGATATAAATAATTACTGTTGACTAGGTTTTAATCAAAATCTATTGCAAGCGATGTGATGCTTAAGATTATGTTTTTGCAAAGCGATAAGTTGGGCGACTATTGATGTATGTTTTTGTTCTAAGGCTTTGCGAAATTTGCGAAATAAACTGTATAATTCTGTTGCTCTCACTTTTAGGTTTAATTTATGCTAATGATTTATGAAATGTAAATAATAGAAACGATTAGGATGAACGTACGGTTTGAATATGAAAACAAAGGATATTTTTATATTTTCCTAGCTCTGTTTAAAATATGATTCGAAAAAAAAACTATAAACTTTAGTTCCTCTTTATTACGAATCCCTCGAATCGCCTGGTTTGTATTCAAATCGACCAAATCTGTGTAATATGTGGCTCGGGCCATAGACAGATGTCCCTTAGACATTCAAACACGAAAACATCAAATCTGGCACTAGATAAGTGAATAACAAATCTCGATAGCAGCGCAAATCGATGTAAATCATCGTCAACCACTATTTTGCAAACAAGTAAACCAACTAATCAATTTTTCTTCCAATTTTGAAATCAATGAAATAAAAAAGAGAAGGTTTTCAAATTATACGCTGAGAGAATCAAAATTTAGCACAAAATAAAAAAAAATCTATCAACCCTAGAAAAAGTATTTTTCATCGCAACGTCTTATTAACTATCTAGCGTCTACGGAGATTGCAACGCTTCCTAAAAAAGTCTTTGTCAAACCCCAATTTTGTCAAGCTAAATACGGTTAGATCAAGCATTAATCTTTGATTTTAATCATTTTGAAATTTATTGAGTTTTTGTTAAAATATTTATATCGAATTACTTTAAGAAAGTCAATTGAAAGTGGCGTTATAAGTATTATAAAATTTCAACCGAAAAATATTTAGTTGAAATATTTATTATCTGAAATTTTTAGGCTCCCTGATACCGATCTTAGTCTTTTATCTTTTAAATAGACATATTTGATCGAATGAACTTTGCGATAAGGTATTGACAGGAACAATTTTGAAATTGAGGTATTGCTGCAAGAACGTGTTGGCGTGTTCTTTAAAATTAGTGTACTTAAATAAACAATCCTTCGCAGTATATCAACTTATACTGAGAGAGTATATATAACGCGTTGCCTTTTTTGGGGCGAAAACATCAGAGGTTGAAGTGGTACTGAATAGATTGTTTTAGTTTTCTTAAATTTTAACTGTACACTTTTTTGATGCCTCGACACCCAAAAAGTTTCGGTGTAAATAAAAAAATTAAACATAACAGATGGCATGTTGGCTTAAATATAGATTGTTATTGTTTTGCAGTATACCTATTATAAACTAAATATAATAAACATAGATATACTGCATTAGATACGTAACATTATACCCAAAATACCCAATAATAATAAAATAACCAAACACCTTTCCTTATCAAAGCTAAATTATTGTGATGCAGATTGGATGAAAAGATGAATATTTTGCTTTGCGGTGCTATCAATGCACGTTTTAAACCAATATTGATAGCTTTATGTATAGCTAACAAAAGCTTATTGAATATGTATGAAAATCATAAACCCATAAAATCATAAATCAGTTTGAATCGATTGGTTTTAAACAAAATCACTGCGCCCTTGGGTTTTCGGTGTTAGAAACACTATAAATGGAATCCCTGAAAATAATAAATAACTAAAACCCCGAGATCTTGCTCGTGGTTTTAATTTAAAACTTTTTAACAATTACAATAACCATTTCTTTGTTTCGAATAGGAATTTTCGCTTTTATAAGTTAAGTAACTCAAATTAAAAATATGAACAACCTTGAGTTACTTAATTTATTTTATTTAATTTAATTGCTATTTTAAATGACGTAAAAATTTTTTAATTAAAATCACCAGCTAAGAGGATCTTGAAAATGATAAATTAAAAATATGAACCAATTTGTCATATACAAGAATTTAGTGACCGAGGTTTTTTAAAATTCCTGGCATTATTTTGGTGCTCCCATGTGCTGTTACAGCATCTTGGCGCCCAGGAGGTTTTTCCTATTCACCAGTCCCTGGTTACGGCCCTGGCCCTGGCCAAGATATATTATAATGTAGAAATAAAACTAAATGGTATTATTCACAGAACAGAGAAGGAGAAGTCTAAGTTCCAAGCTGAAGTGTACGAGTTGCTCGCCCAGGTGGAGAGCGTAACCAAGGAGCGCCTCCTCAGTGTGAAGCATGTCGAAAAACTCGAAATCACCGTCCATGAGCTGAACATCAGAATCGAGGAGTTGAACAGGACAATCGTTGATATTACTTCTCACAAGACCAGACTCAGCCAGGAAAACATCGAACTTGTCAAAGAAGTCCAAGATTTGAAGGTTACTTTCTTACTATTTAATATCGACAGCCGTATTTTAAATAGATAGCCCTATAATAAATACGATAGATGAGTTATCTATCGAAAACATCAAATAAGTACAGATACAGATAGGTACACATACTTCTATGATCTTTTATTATTTTAGCTTTCGTCTTTAATTTTTTAATGGTTTTTTTTAGTGTCAAAGCTAGTAGTACAAATAATAATAATAATAATAAGTGCTCTGCCCGCACTTCGAAGCTATTTGATTCAGAAATTTTCAATACGAGAGAAAGCATTTTAATCTAGGTTATTATTTAGAGAAAAAAAGATAGCGGCCTTATTTTCAACTTGAATATGTAATGATTATTTAAAAAAACATTTACACTTGATATTAATAATTTATGAATTTGTTTTTGAAGTAAAATATTTTTTTTCAGGTGAACATTGAGAATGTGGTCTACCTCAAGAGCCAGCTCGCCGGGCAGCTCGAAGATGCCCGGCGGCGGTTGGAGGATGATGAGCGACGGCGGTCACTGCTTGAGGCCAACCTTCACCAGGTACGACAAACAACAACTTTAGTCAATCAGGTCATTTAGGTCATCGGAAGAAATTTTCCCAATTTCAAGTAATATTATATAATGTGAATAAGGGGTTCATTTGCAAGGTCATAAAGTAAACCCGTGTAACTTCAGAGCCTCTTATTGTATTTATCTTCCTCCTACAGCTGAAAATCAGACTACGATATCACCGCAACCCCATTAATTGCCGCGATTAGTTGAGGTATAAAATAAATTTTCTGGATAATTTAATCGATTATGTTTGTTAAATTTACTAGCTATTTACTCTGTATTGTTTAAATATTATTAGTTTACAGAACTGAAGATAAATTAAGTACAATGTGACTAATATGAAGACCATCAAAACCGAGAACTGCTGAACCAATAAATAAATATTCAAGAAAATAGCATTTTTCTTGATTATTTATTTATTGTTTATCAGAAAACTTATTATATTTTATACAATCTCACCCGTTCCTTCCATGTTTTAGTAAGCTCATGTGTAGATTCTACCGAGGTCGAAGCGCATAAATCTGCGTTATAATTTTATCGATAAATCTCTGAGCGAGCGTCGCGCTGTGATCGACGTCACATTTTTAAATACCTTCTTTTTAAAAAATCGACAGTACGGCCTTACTCTCTTTTTAATTTCAATATGCCAACAAAGTGCAAAACACCCAGTTTATTTCTTAAATCCCATTAACAATAGAATTTTATTAGTTTTTAAAGAAATAATATTGCTGATCGAAGCTGGCGGAATCATTTTTTTTTACGATAGAACCATCCCATAAGTAAAAAGTATACAGTTTTAAAATAATCAACCAAATCCATCTAACCAATTAGAAAATTCCCACCCCCAACGTACCTATAGAGCTAGTTTTTGGGGTGGGTGATAAAAACAGCAGATACTTTCCTTATGTATATAGTAGTCACTCCTAAGTTTGACAGCGTACTAAAGCGACTCCATAATAAATAGCGTTTAAAAAAATGCCTCTTCAAACAAACCGTATATAACAAATAATAGTTGTTAATTTATTAATTAATCAAGTAGAAATAATAAAAAAATCAAAAAATTAAAATACTCCGGAAAAGTAAAATTGATACAAATGTTTAGATTTAGGCATTAATATAAGATTCATTTGGAAGATATTATAAGAGTTTCAGGTTGCCTAAGGGACACTAAAAAACTAATAGGTTAAATTATGTTGACCTATTATTTTTCTATTCTTTCCTAATCTAAGTTTACTTTCGTTAGAAAAATTCTACAATTTGCTCGTCCTACGAATTAATCATTAATCTGGTAATATGAGTAAATAAAGATCAAAAATTATGCTGCGTGAAAATTTGTTTATCTTATAAAGTAAGTAGGTATTTAAAGAAAATGGAGTTTTCGATTTTCGTTCAAATTGGATATGCATATCCTTGCCAGGTGGAAATCGACCTCGAATCAGTGCGCGTTCAACTGGAAGAGGAATCCGAAGCTCGATTGGACCTTGAAAGGCAATTAGTGAAGATCACCGGTGAGGCGCAGCACTGGCGCAGCAAGTACGAGGGTGAGGCTGCCGCCCGGGCCGAGGAGATCGAAGACATCAGGCGCAAGTACTCGGCGCGCATTCAGGAGCAGGAGGAACAGATCGAGACTCTGCTTGTGAAGCTCAACAATGTTGAGAAGCAGAAGTCTCGTCTGCAAAGCGAGGTCGGTATAACAACATCACTTGTTCTAATACTTACACTGAAAACATTGTAAACAAAGTAAAAAAAATGTTAGGATTTATGTTACGTATATATCAAAAAAAAACAAACAACCAAAATCATATGTTTTAAATCATTACAGTATAAAATCCGTGAACCACCTTTAGAATACATTAATTTATTGGATGAACATGATTGTTTAAGTTTAAAGAACAGACGAATACTGTTTCTTTACACATACTGTTACTTTACTTCGATTGTCCTCAATTAATAGAAAAAAATAACCACCATATACCGCCCGGGTCCAACGGGGAAAGATCATGCCAAGCAAAATGCTTCTAGAGGCGAATGCTTTCTCTAAGGTCACAAAATCTTTACTTATTCCTCTAAAGTCTATTAAAAATAGAGTATCCTGAAATCAACTGTCAACAACTTTAATTTTAATCCAACTCCACAACCACTTTGCTTGTCACTATTTTAATTTTATGTATGTAAAATAATACTGCTGTTAGTTATGCTTACAATTATTGTAAACACTCAATCACTCATGATCTCAACGTTAGCAATAGACGTGAAATAATGAAATCACTCTATAAGTGAAAACCTTACAAGGTTACACGACTAATCTAGACTATATTTTTCTTTAAGATTGTACCAGTTGTTTTTCCTTGAATAAATAAATTAATAAAACATCTAGACTGTGGGGCGGGCATTACTCAACTGAAGGCAATTCTAGAGCAGAAATACTAAGAGCACAATCAAAGTATTATCTGGACACACAAAAACACACAGAAAAATACACAAAAAAATCTTTAAAAAAAATGACTTTTATATTTGTTATTATATTAGTATATATATATATATATATATATATATACATACCAACAACATTTTTACATTACAATATAGTAAATGATAAAGAGATAGTGTATACTTGTAGATAAATCATTCATAATCTCCTAATAATTCATTATGAAACAGTAGGTAATAGGCGGTGTTGATAAACTCACCGCTAGTTGCCAAAATTACTAAATTAATTACGTGTTTTTATGTATCAACCAAACAAAAGATACATATAGTCTCTTAGTACTCTTTTAGGTAGATTTAAAGAGTGTTGCATCAGAAAAACATTAGTTTTATGACAGCAATTGTCATATATCTACTTACAAACCTGCATTACAACTTTGTAAATGTGGTCGAAAAGCTTTAATCGTAACTTCACCTTAATAATGTTATTAGCATGTCATGTATGGCGGAGAAGTTCTTTAAAAACTCAGAGGATTTCAATAATAGCTAAATAAAATCCTATAAGATATTCTATCGTATTTTCTATACATGTTAAGCTAGTAAATATTTCAACGGGTATGCTTCCAATTAACCAATAAAAATATTTTGTTCAGGTGGAAGTTCTCATCATCGACCTGGAGAAAGCGAATGGAACTGCTCGCGAATTGCAGAAGAGAGTCGAGCAACTCGAACGCATCAACATCGAGCTGAAGTCCCGGCTGGAAGAGACCGTCCAGCTGTACGAGCAAACGCAACGAGATCTGCGCAACAAACAAGTTGAGATCCAGCGCATTACCAATGAGCTGGACAAGACCAGAGAACAAAAGGACACACTGGCTCGCGAAAACAAGAAGCTCGGAGGTATGGCATTCAACAAACACTTCAGACCCTCACCCGCCCAGCCCCCACTAGCCCCGCTCCGTTTCATAGGAAACGGAGCGGGGCTAGTGCCCCCCCCCCACATTTTCATTTTAATTTTAATATGGTATATAGATACCATATTAAAATGAAAATGTTCAATCACAATACGATTTAAAATATACAAGTTCTGGCTCTATTTATTTCGAAACGAACAAAACAAAAACAACAAAAAATGCTCCTGCTGATGAGCGTTAATTAACTCTTTCGTTACAAAATTAAATGTAAAGATATCCAGAGATTAAGTTTAAACTAGAATCTCTCGATACCAAATATTATTATTATCGACATTAATAATTATCTTTCACTATTTATGTTTAAACTAGGGAGTAAGATAATAATTAATCTTGTGAAGGAGTTAATTAAGGTTTTTATTTTAAACGCATTTTTTATTGCAACCAATAAGTTGAGCCCGTTACGGAAATCCTATAACAACTTTACTACGTGTATAAAAAACGGCATTCTAATTAAACAGTTAAATGTAATTATTTTGCTATATGGCTTTATTACGCGACTTCAAAAAAAAGAGGTTTTCAATTTGATCAAATGAAATGTTGATGATTATGTTTATTATTATTTTTTTTTATGTATGTTCACTCATTACTTCAAAATGGCTTAAAAGCGAATATCCTTTTGACAGAATTCTGTTTTAACCGCAATTTAATACCGAGACAGGGTCACAAAACTAAGATTAAAAAACTAAACAAACTATATTCACCTCTGTGTAGATAGACACTTATGTTATAAATAGCGTCTGCTTGTCCCTTCTCAAAACACATCTATATATAATATATATTATCGATATTAAAGAAACGCTTTGTAATTTATTTTTAAAATATATGTATATGTCCGAAATGGTAAATCTTGATTACCGGTTTTATGCAATGCACCACAGCTTCAAATTAACGACCTACTTCTATTATCTTAAAGATAGGTTTTTTTATTTTCCTGAAGATCTGCGAAATGAACTGTATCTTCAGAAAATTTTATTACAGAAAATCTATGCTTTTAAATATTTTTTTATTTCATTTAATTTAAAAGAAATCTACACATTTACATAGTGATTTAAAATTACAATCGAAGAAAAACAAAGTGATTATATTACATAAATCTAGACGCAGCTCCTTAATTTTAAAAATAATGAATGAATTAACGAATATCGTCTAATAATATATTAATTATAAAACAAACGACCTTAGGTGTTATTTATAAATATCAACAAGCTCAAATATAATCTTCAGATTTTCACTATTATTTATTAGAACTACACATTTATTTTGTCATTGAAAAAAAAGCTTAATTTAAGGCAATCATGGCAATTAATTAGGTAACTTTATAGGCATTCGTAGAACAAGAGTGAAGAGAGGCACAAATGGATGTATAAAACACATTTAAATTGCATGTTCTGTGTTCTATACATACATACATATACCGTACATATTACTTTTTTATATTTATCGTGACTTTGATATTATAGACGACCTTCATGATGCTCGCAACACTATCACTGAATACACCCGACGCCTTCATGAGTTGGAGATTGAGCTGAGGCGTCTGGAGAACGAGAGGGAAGAACTGACAGCGGCTTACAAGGAAGCTGAAGCTGTAAGTTACTGTAAATATATTCCGACCTACTTAGTCTAAAGCACCTTTTGAGTTCTAATACATATCTTTATTCTTAAGACTGCCTTAATGATATACCAAGCACTGGGTAAGCGTTAACCTAAATGTAATCAATGTACGTTTACAGTTTTATTTATTTTATGTATGGTATTTATTTTAAGTTTTTATGGTTTTTAGTAGTGTTTCAACATTTTTAAATTGGGACGTCCAATGAAAAAAAAATGAATTAACCAATTTTCATTATTAAACTAATTAATAAACTATGCACTATAATAAATATGTACCTTGTAACTTTGATTTACTCATATTTTATTTTTTTTATACTCTAATATCCTTTTTCCTTTATATTTCATATATAAACAATATCCCAGAATTATGTATTTTAACGGCCGTAGTCTAATTATCTATTTAAATAAATTAAGTGTACTCTAGAAAGTGACTCGGCGCCAATCGAGTATTAATATCCATTATATTATGTTTTTGTTTCCATTTACTGTAATAATAACACTAATGTGGATGCATAAATAAATAAATACTACCTCCGAATTTTAAATCGGTAATCTTTCTAAGGTAGCAAATGCCGTGGCTAATGTGCATAACAATATTATCTAGCGTGTATTTCTAATACAATTCGATTCAAAAATAAACCAAACTATTATTTAGGGTCGCAAAGCAGAAGAACAGCGCTCTCAGAGACTGTCGGCTGAACTCGGTCAATTCCGTCACGAGGCAGAGAGACGCCTGCAAGAAAAGGACGAAGAAATTGAAGCAATCCGGTAGGAAATCTTTTCTATCTTTATTAATTTAATAAGAAATGTTATGCTCAGAAAGTCAATAATTTCTAATTTCCATCTGTAATATTCATCTGTTAAAATTTTAAATAAATTCGGACAATTGTTTGGACTGAGAAAATAGTTGCTTAGAATTATAAAGTGGCTGTCGTTTATAGTTATTTATCGAATAATAGTTTATTGAGGATTGAGGAGTAGGTATGCGTCGCGTCTAATTCCATTTGCCTCTCAACAGGAAAAACAGTGGCAACAATCCAAGGAGAATAATAGGCTCCTAAAGCTCACACTTTTTTTTTTACTTATTTCATAAAAAGGAGCATGTTCTCAGTTTGTACTCTATGAGTTTTTTATGTACTAGTATGTTCACTCATTATTTCAAAATGGCTGAAGAGATTTGGTTGTTTCAGTTCAAGTAAAAATTCAAAATTAAGTTTTGCATTCATAATATTTTTGGTTTAAGCTATTTGGTTTCGTTTTTGTGTATGCGATTGTTTAATTAGTACTCGTATAAACACACTGCGCCATTTTAGAATAAACCATGACTCCGTGTTTCCATGTCAACTTGGTGGATAGTTTTTTTTTATTGTTTATTAACAATAAGGAATTTATTGTATTATTTGTAAGATTTTTGTATTTAGGTTTGTTATGAAGTAGGTTTTTTTTTGTGGATGCTTGTAACTTTACACACCGAACGAGGAATAACTCCTCCTTTTTAATAAAAAGCTCAGTTCAGCAGCACCAATATGGTACAACACAACGGATCAGATACTTCACAAGATTTTTATGAATGATAATAATTCAGGTGATACTAGTGTCGGATCAACTTCAGCGTTAGTAAACGGTACGAACTGCAAAAGTACACAAGTATTATTCTAATCACGATCTAAAGCAGTTTCGAGAACTATGGTTAACCATAAACAAGCAATGAGCACTAAATTGAATAAGCCTTTCTAACGTTTACAACTATAATAGCGATGTGGCCTGGATATCTTAGACCGCCAAGATACGGTTGCCTCTGAACACAATTTGCAATTTGAACGCAATTTGCAATTTGAACGCAATTTGACACAGAAAAAGAAGGCTGTGTATGGGCTACCGGGTCAAAGACGGCTGTGTGTGGCAAAAGACGGCTGTGTGTGGCTACACAGCCAAAGACACTAATGGTGTCTGTCAGCCAAAGACTAAACAGTCAAAGACGGCTGTATGTGGTTACACAGCTGTGACGGCTGTATGTGGTTACACAGCTGTGACGGCTGTGTGTGGCAAAAGACGGCTGTGTATGGGCTACCGGGTCAAGTACCCTATGAACACAAAATCGATTATGTTAAAATAACTTCACATAGATTCGATAGCTCGTAAAGATTCCTTAATGTGTTGTATATTTTGCCATTGCATCAGCATAAGACAAACAACTACTGAAAGTTTAGTTATCAGCTGTTTAACATCGCCGCTCCGTTAGGTATTTAGATGGCCTAGTAAAAGTATTATAAGTATTGATTCTACAATTAAAAGCAACACAACATAAAAAATAGATCATATATATCCACACTTTACTTTTATTCTTTTAATTTATATTTCATAGTCATTTAATTTAGGTAATATGGCATTTCATGAAATATGTAGACATTTCGTGAAGCGTCTGCACTCATCGTCGCTGTACAATATGTGCCTTTCGTTTCGTGAAATACAACTGGCTTCTAGACGTATGCTGTAATTACACCATCCGTCTAATCTACTTAGACATTTCATAAAATGACTAAAGGTTTTATGCTGATGGCTCGTGGTCACCACGAGCCGTCGCATCAGAAATCATTTAAACTATGTACAGCTATGGTTTTTCCTAATGCCTATTTAAAATTTCTAGCGGAAATAAAAAGGTGTGTGCGCAAGAAAGTGAAGATTTTATGTAACAGTAGATACTATAAAAGTTCACCTTATATTTTTTTTTTAATAAAATTCATATTTTTTTGCTAATAATTTTTATTATTCCATTGTCATTTTTCGATATAGTTATAAGTAATGTTCATTATTTGAGGGTTTTATATTTGTAGATCTACCTATAGCAATTTGTAATATTTATTTTTGTTTCCTTTATTCAATAACATATTTATATATAAATAGTTTTTTTTTATTATTTTTAGATTGATAGAAATTTAATCAATTTAATGCATATCCTATTTCATCTTCCTTTCATTGATTGACGTAGTTAATTTTCCGACTGCATAAAATAGCTTTAGTCATTAAATGAATGGTTTGATTACAGCAAACGTTTAGAACCATTTCATGAAACGACTAAATATCCTAGGTTGAGTACAGATACGTTGAGTGCAGGCCGCTATACTATCGGTCTGCATTTCGCGAAATATCTAAACTTTTCATGAAATGCTAAATTGCATCAAATGGTTACTACATATTAATATAGGTATTATTATCTATATAATATGTACATATAATATAGGTAATAATATCTATAAGGTTAAATATACCTTAATACCTTATCTTTAATATATACCTTATATTAGAATTGTAAGATCATTTCAATAGTGATAGATAAATAGGTTCGTTGCACGTTACACAAAACTAACTACATAATACCTACATAATTTCATAGTCCTTTAAAAATAGTTATTAAAAAAAAATCTGTCAGGATTTTAATTTTTTGTCTTGAAACAGCTTGATTGTTACAATTCCGAAGCCAGATGTTCTTGACATGTTCTCGATGTCGATTTTTGAAATAAACTTTGCTTCTATAGTTTTATAATCTCGGTACTTCTATTCAGCCAATAACATATTTAGGTCTATAGTTTTGATAAAATATATGAAAAATAAGGATACTTCAAGGTTTTTAAAATATAGGTTAAAATATAGATCCATAGAAGCTTAGATATTTAAGAAATAGCACTATATCTAGTATTATTTTTCGTCTATTCCTAGAAATAAGAGTCACAGCATCACACCGACCGTTTGTATGGAAAAATGACCGGATTGAGTCCTTTTTGCCATTGTTTCATAATATGGCAGCGTTTGCAGACACTGTCAATCTACAAAATTCGTTAAAAACACTTTATTACTTATCAAACTATTTATATATACTGATAGTTTTTAACGATAAGTAATTTTGAAAATATCGAACAATTTTTTTTATACCGGCAAATCACATGATAGAATGAAAAATATAGATAATTTTAAAACCCCTTGAATCAACGTATCAAAATACCTATAGCAGAGAGTGATCTCCAAACTTTTTAGCCTCACACTGACTTCTTCACTAAGTCCCAAGGAGCAAGACCTAGCTAGCTCATCATACCAAATAACTGTAGTTTAGAAATTTAAAATATTTTTAATTTAACATTTGCTTTATACAAATATTTTTTATTATTATTTAATGTACTATGCGTCACATGTTGTTATGATTTATTACGACCGCTCTAAATGTATACTCGTAGTAGTAACATTTGGTGAAGAGTAGAGAAGTTAAATAGTACAGCGCCATCTTGTGGGCAGGGGAAAAAAATCGGAGAAGTTATCATGTTAGTCGAACATACAACGCCATCTTGGAGCAAGTAGCAGAGCTAGAGTGTGTTCTGGAAAAGTTCTGCTGCGTGATCACGTGAAAAATCCCCATTTTTTTTATGATTTACTTACATTGTAAATGTTTAGTTTAGAGACCTCTGGATAAAAGAGGTGTCAGTATAGTATTAGACGGGATTAAATATTTACGGACGGGGATATAAAAATAATAATTCTAGCCTAAAAAAGTTCACTCGTGAGTAAAATTTAAATATCTCTTTCAAGTTTGAGATGTGAGTGATTTTGACACTTCGATCTGAACTTTTCGTAACACTAGTAATAAGTTGTCCCTAGTCGCGATCGTATCCAATAAAGCCACCAGTATATATTTTTATTGAACCCTGCTAGATAAGTACCAATTGAAATAAACTGTTTACCGAATCACCGTTAACACTCGACCCTCGAAAAGAATTTTAGCATTTTTTATGTTCAGATCTGAGAATGGTGCACAATGGCACCTACAAAAATCTCCGATTTAGCTTCTATACATACATTCATGTATTAAAGAAGCTACTATCCCCGTCCTTTGGCCGTCTGTTGCATCTTTTAACTCGAAAAGTACAAGTGTGTAAAATAGATGTTTTTTTTTTTGGAAAAACTCTCGAAAAACGACCATAGCCGTTCATCGGAGGTTGCTCGGATAAATAAACAAATTTTTAGTACTTTTAAATGAAACATTGACAGTTCGATAGATAGAAGAAATATATGCAAAATTTTAAAAATATATACGAAACTTGAGACGTATTATTTATTACTAGCCAGTTAAAATTAATACATACTCATAATCATATACTCATATAATAATACACATAGATATGTGCGCAAATAAAAACACATAAAAGAATGTTCAGTACCAAATTATAATTATTATAAATTGAAATATTATGGCTGTGTTGTTTCATTAAGAGCCGCAGGACAAAATTTACAAAAAAAAACCTAAAATATTCTTAAAATTTATGATGAATTGAAAGAATGTCATGATACCATTCTATGATTTTTTTATTTTCTAGAGGTTACTTACTCTATATACCTAACACTTATCTAAATTTTTTTTTTAATATTTTAAAATATTACCAAAAATTGCTATTAATTAATATAAATTTCAGTACTAACCTTGACGAGATGTAAATTTTATAAATAGCGATAAAAAGTAACTTAATAATATCACGTTGACTCGTAGTCATAGGTTTCATGAATACATTCTGCAATTTTTCGATTTATCTTTTCATATAATATTCGCGAAACTCTCAAAACGTCATTGCTTTTGACGAAGTCATTTTTAAAATTAGTTTTCTAGCATACTTTTAAGTGTCAAATAATAGTGCAAATAATTTATTTCATCATAAACTACATAAATCTTAGATTTTGCCCACATAACTATTTTGTGAATAAGATATTATTTCCACGAAGTTAAATTTAAAAATACTAAGAGCTTTTTATTATTATAAACATATGCAATAATTGCAATTTCGATGTTTTTTATAAATAATGTTTTGATAACGTATCAAAGTTACGACTTTTAACGGGTAATCAAAATATGCATTTCAATTATAAAAATATTTAATACCCAACTAAATCGAAATATTTTCTTAATTATTTAAAAGCGGTCTTAATGAAGCGATTACATAGCAATTAGACGACTAGATATTCCATAAATACTTCTGCAACAATGTAGCAAGAGCCATTTCATCGGTTCGGTTGATTGAAGAGACATTTAAATCGATCAATTTCTAAGCTTTGGCGTTCAAGTGTCCGTCCAACCAGCAGAGGAATGTTACGAAAATAGTTGGCGACGTCGAGAAGAGGCGCAGTTTATATTTAAATCGGCCGTCAGATGCTCAGAACAGTTAATGTATGCATACCAACATTATAGATAAGCATTAAATTGGTACACCAAGGCTGGCAAAACCCTACAAAAGCAATCATCGTGCGGCACCGCACTTGCAGATCGTATTTCCTTCTTGACCTCGGCATTCGATTATAAATCACTCGTTGAAAGCTGCACCCAGAAGCAAAGTCAAAAAAAATATAGAGTCGAGCAGAGCATGGCACCGGTCAAAATAAACACGTACAGGTGGGAGAAGCCCCCCACCAGCGTCTACGAGAACAACTATGGCTACGCCATAAACTATTATCAGCCTATGATCGACTACATCAATGCCAAAGAAAAGGGTGTTAGTTCGGCAGTACCACCGCATCTGCCGTGGACTAATGAGCGCGGCTTGGAGAAATACAGTCCTAATAAAGCAGTCGAATCTTATTCAGAAAAAGAATTGTATCGCTTATCTGACGAAGCTTCGAAAAAGGCCAAACGCGAGCTGACTAACTTCCAAACGATTAAACGATCGGGTTTTTCTGTGTGTAAAGCAGCATCAGCAACAAACTTAACGAAACACGTCCAAACGGAAAGCGTCCAAGCGAAGACCAGGAGAAAGCTCCTGGAAAGATCCAAACGAGAAGCGGCCGAGGAAAAACACAGGATGGAAGAGGTTCAACGCGAAATAGACAAAATGAACGCCAGCGGCGGCTTGAGTAAAATCTCCAAAAGTGAGGCCAAGCTTTTAAGAGGGAAATCCGCTAAAGCAATCGCAGCTGCATTGTTGTCTGAATCGCGAAATCTGTCTGCAAGAGTCGAATCCACAAATATTTCATCGAGCATCGATGTTCAAGAAAGCCACTCGTATGAATCTTCCAGTCTTTGCAGAGCACAAGCAAAGATACGGAACGTTATTGTTCAAGACTTCGACGATAGTTTTCTGGAGCCTTTGGATCAATTAAAAGGCGGCTTGAAAAATCTAGCACATAATAGTTCGGCATACTGTCTCGACAAAAGGTCATTGATTTAATATTCACATCCAGTGTTATCTAAAATTCAGTAGATTTAATCAGAGCAAAAAAGGTTTTTATTTTCATTTCTTTTTCTCTAACAGCAAGCAGACAAGCATTGAGATCGAACAGTTGAATGCCCGTGTCGTTGAGGCTGAGACGAAGCTGAAGACAGAAGTCACTCGCATCAAGAAGAAGTTGCAGATTCACATCACTGAGCTTGAACTGTCTTTGGATGTTGCCAACAAGAACAACATTGATCTACAGAAGACTATCAAAAAGCAATCCCTGCAGGTAACTTTTTTATTTCATATAGAAAAAAGACTATTTGCAGCACTTTTTGCATAAAACAAATAGACCAACGCCCTTCTTTGTAAATACAATGACAGAGATATTATGACACCTAGCATACACTCAAGCGAATGACCTATTGTCTAACTCTAAAGTAAATATATGGTGATCATCAATGAGATTTAAATGTAAGCTAAACTGTTAGATACCTTAATAGATATGAGAAGAACTTTGAATGGAAAAACCACTATCGATAATTATGTATTGTGGTTTAATTAAACGGTAACCTGAACTAGAATAATACAATTAAAAAGAAAATTAATATTATAAAATCATATTTTGATGAATGTTAAAATTAAAAATGCAATAATAAGTTTATTTTTATAACATTATTATTATAAATGTACGTAATATAAAAAGCACTATTTCTATTTTTTAAATTTCCGGAGAAAAGATAACTTTTTTTTTATATTAGACAGTTTTTTTTCATACTTCTGTATAATTTTCATATTAGCTATGATAAAAGATACCACTTTATTTAGGTTAATGTTAGTTCATTTATAGACGAATTATTTCATTCTTTTAGACTATCTATAAATCTTTTGCAGTACAATGTATGAAATATATACCCTGTTCCAACCATAACTAAATTTGATAATATCAGTTGCCTTTGTATTAGTTTGAATCGAACGAAAGTTGTATATTGTTGGCTATTAAAAATGCCACATGATAGTTTGGCAATAACAGAGACAGTCTACAGCTTTGCGTTTGGCTTCGTTTCAAATCTCTATGAAAACTCTGCTAATGCCAGAATGTCTTATGCTTATTTTAGATCTGTAATCAATTATTTATACGTGGAAATTCATTAGGAAAAATCGTGTATTAAAACTGGCATTTAACTTCTTATTAGCAATACAATTTATTATTTTAACCGTGATTACAAATTAAAATTAAATTCAATATTTACGCGTTATAGCAAACATAAGCTTTAATTTAAACGATGATAATTAAAGGTCATTAGATTATAACTCGTAAACAATTTATTAAATTTTATTAGATTTTATTAAATTATACAATAATGGTATTATTTTATTGAGTTTAAAGCCTAACAAAGGATGCATCTTCACTGTGTTCATGAAAATGTTTTAAATTGTAAACAAATATTCTATATTACCAAATTTCGGCTCCTATAAATATTACTGAATGTTACAATTATTGTTTAATCAACTTTATTATTATTTGTATTTATAGCTCACTGAGATCCAAGCTCATTACGATGAGGTGCAAAGGCAACTCCAGGTGACCCTCGATCAGTTCGGAATCGCCCAGCGTCGTCTGCAATCGCTGACCGGCGAGATCGAAGAAATCCGCGGAAACTACGAACAGGTTCATTTTGATTTTTTTTTTTTGTAGAATAACTATAGTAAGCGAAGTAACGAAATGTATTTATATGAGCCTTTAAATCACCGGATAGAATCAATGAGAACATTACACCACATCGGTGGAATTTGAAACACACCACGTGAGCACTACTATAATGTTATTCACTGTAACGTAATAAAGGATGTTTTTTTTAGAGGCGTGGTTTTCAATCTGGCACTACTTTTTTCGTAGTTGGTGTTTTTGACAGCTGTCACTTGATTTATGCTCAGTTTGGTTTGCCATTTCATAATGAATAGTAAAAATCGCGTCGTGGGCCTGTGGCGTGGCCTCCAAGATCGTGCGATTTAACACCGCTGGACTATTTTTTGTGGGGTTATGTGAAGTCGCTTGTCTACGTAGATAAGCCGGCCACGATTAACGCTTTGGAAGAGAATATTCGGCGCGTTATTGCTGACATACGGCCCAACTTGCTGCAAAAAGTGGTTGAAAATTGGGCCTCTCGGCTGGAATTTGTTCGAGTCAGCCGCGGCGGCCACTTACCCGAAATCATTTTTAAAACATAATGGCAAACCCTTATCTTTATAATAAAACTAAATTCTTAGCCATAACATCAAATTATATGCGTTTTATCTTTTCTTGAAAACCACGCCTCTAAAATCATCACCCATTAGTTTTTCTGGTAATTAATTGAAGGAATGTGTGGGTTAAGAAATACTGTTTTTTTTTATTTATTTAACTGACCAATTGTACATATTTACTTTTATTGCGAATATCGTAATCATGAATCTGACAATAGATATTGGCAAAACAATAGATATTGTTTTGCCTTATTAATGCGGAACTCACACGACACTTCTGAATATAAATACAAGAAATATATTGTGAGAATTCCAAGTCGTTTAAACAATAGTCCCGTGATATCCGTTAGTTCAACCCCTATATTTGTTTAAATGTGAACAATACGTAGATGTACTACTTACTATTAGGCTTACACAAAGTGAGAAGATTCGGTATTGGATTTTATGATAATGGTATGGAATTGAGGTACCTATACGATATACGATTTGTGGTGTCTTTCAGTCCCTGCGAGCGAAGCGCGCCGTTGAGCAGCAGTACGAGGAAGCGCAGACGCGCATCAACGAGCTCACCGTCATCAACGTGAACCTGGCGAGTAGCAGGTCCAAGATCGAACAGGAGCTGGCCACCGTCGCCGCCGACTACGACGAAATCACCAAGGAACTGCGCATTAGCGACGAGAGATATCAACGCGTACAGGTCATTACCTATGTTTACAACCTTGCACCTTTACAACATGTCTACAACCTTTCGCGGTTAGACAAATATCAAAAATAACATCAGTTGTTTCTACATGCGCTTGTGCTAGAGTCCGGAGAGATGGTGATAATGAAGCGTTTAAAATGGTATGACTGAGTCCGGATTCGACCCAAGACCGCAAAATTAATAGTCAAACACGCTAACCATCTTATACTTAATACTCATACGAGTATAATAATAATAACAATAACTTTTTTCAGGTTGAACTTAAACACACAGTGGAACATCTTCACGAAGAACAAGAAAGGATTGTTAAGATTGAGGCTATCAAAAAGTCATTGGAAATTGAAGTCAAGGTAAGGTCATGACTATTGCCTTCCGCTGGTAAAAGATTTTTAAAGAACTAACTAAAACATATATAATATAATATATAATGAAAAAAGATTCAACGTTCAGTCATCGCAGGCTATCGCTAATAAAAAACATAATTTTAAGAAAAACCTATTTTTTTTTGTAGTATCGGCTTACATGAGTTATCAGCAATTACGAAAGCGTCATTAAAAAAGCTAATTAGATACTATTAGTTATTAGTCTATATAGTATGTTTACAAAATATTTTTACGAACTACGTAACTACAATATGAAAATATCACTTCTTTTAGCCGAGTGAATCTTTTTCTCCTGAATTTTAAACTCCCAATTTAACAGCTAAAAATTGGCATTTAATCGACTACTTATATTAGATTATACTATTATTGCCGAAAATAGCTATCTATATATGTTTTAACCATTATTAGTAGCTATATATGAAATTTTTCTTTCCTTAATTTAATATTAAATTAAGTATCTATGTAAACATTTTAAAAAATGATTGAATATTGCTAATACATACCAAATATTGTAACAATAATCTGATGCATTAAATGTCTTCAGTATAGTAATAATAATAATGTTATTTCGATCGAAGGCTATCTTTTTTTATTCGCAACGTACTACAATATGTAATACACCTAATACCTCGCTCACTTTTATCCCAAAATAACTGTGATGAGAATTAAAATATGTTCACAGAACATATCCGTTCGTTTGGAGGAAGTAGAAGCGAACGCAATAGTGGGCGGAAGACGTCTCCTCAGCAAATTGGAGGCGCGCGTCAAGGACGTCGAGCTGGAGTTGGACGAAGAGAAGCGCAGACACGCCGAAACCATCAAGATCCTGCGTAAGAAGGAGCGCACCGTCAAGGAGGTCATGATCCAATGCGAGGAGGATCAAAAGAACATTTCACTGCTCCAGGACTCGCTTGAGAAGACCACACAGAAGGTCAACATCTACAAACGGCAATTACAAGAACAGGTATACGTCACATGAATACATTCATTCCATGTAGCCGTGCGCCGTCCAAATCAGTCCAAAACTTGCGGACCCTTTTAAATGCATCACCTTGATTCTGGTCGGATTGTTTCTTCTCCTTGGTTGACCAAGGTTGCCTCTGTAATTGTCGCTGGACTGGCCTACTCATTCTCATTTCAGCTGAGCTTCACTTTTTACAAATCGTTTATCTTCCTGTCTCTTAGGCTGGTGCCCATCATGGCCCTCTCCATAGCTCTCTGTGCGACTACAAGTCTGCACGTGATTTGTTTGAACAGGTATACTATATGGGGATTAATCGACTGCTTCTTCGTAATACGCTGTTGCAGCGTTGCGAAATTTGAGCTTTCGTAGGATCATACTCCAACGTTGAGCAAATTACAACGCTTTATCACAGCATTGAGTCCGACATAATTCTCTTTATTGACTTGATTGGTGAGCAAATGAGCTGGTTCCCTAATGAAAATTATGATGTTTGGGCTTCCATTACTATCTACTATATCCTAGTGTAGTATGTGTTTCTATGAGGAGTATTAGCCAAACGTAAAATAAATATACCCATCTGACAAAATACGAGTATAATATTGTTACATCGCCGTAACATTGATTCTTTTTATTGACAAACATGCTTAAAAAATCGGTTTAGCCATGAACTAAGTACACACAACGATTGTTCCGCAAAAAAATCGTTCGAACGATTTACCTATACTGTATTAAATACGTTTGGCCAAAAAATATAAGGGTTTGTTTATTTATTTACGGAAATCATAGAATTCGGTGTAGATTTATATTCATGTATTAGATACTTTGCAAAGTAAAAAAAAAAATATCTTAAATGCTTAGAATATTTTATTTATATTTACTAGAAAACTCTAATAATATATGAAATACCTACAGCATTTTAGAATGCACTGTTAATAGACTTGGCTATAAAAAAACCGAAGGAAGAATGCAACGACACAAACAGACATATTCTATAAAGTGTTCACATTTTTTTTAGGAGGGTATGTCGCAACAATCGGTGACCCGTGTGCGTCGCTTCCAACGCGAGCTGGAGGCAGCCGAAGACCGCGCTGACACAGCCGAGAGCAATCTGACCCTGATTCGGGCGAAACACCGCACCTTCGTGACCACTTCGTCGGTGCCCGGCTCCCAAGTCTATCTAGTCCAGGAGTCCAGAACCATCAGCGAATAGATTCACCGCGCCCACAAATAGACGGTCTTCGGGAGTCACCTCTCATTTGAAAATTGCATATGGGATCACAACAACACGTACCGCGCAACTCATTTGTTTAATACTTATACTCGTATATGCAGCTTTCATATAAAAGGGTAAGACACCAAACTCTCACCCCATTTTAATTGAAACTGGTTTATGTGTATGTGTGCGTAGGAAATATAAAGTTTCTGAAATTAAGGTGGAAAATTCGAACCTATTCCAATTTGTAGGAACGAAGTTGGACGGAAAATTAATGCATGACCTCACTTTTACTTACGAACATTCATGCTAATTGATACATACCTAGGTAGACCATATGCCCTTCATACAATAAGACAAGTATGTCCTGCATTTCGACATTCAGTGAACGACCGTTAGACAGTGGGAATGTATTTATTTTATTTTTACTTATAAAAAGATGTATTCATTATTCGCGAGAAAATGATACAAACTCACGGCATCGATCATTTGTGCCCTAAGAAACGAAGTGCAAAATGCCTACTTTTATTGTAAGTCGGATTACATTCATTAAATAAATTATTTTCGATGGAGTTAAATAGTTTTTTTTTTATTACATTATATTTATTTTATTTGACGATAATACCCAGTCCCACAGCTCCAAAGTAAAATACTATGTATAAGTAAACGCTTCAAAGGAAACTCACTGCAGTAGTAATTTTTATTGATAATGTTATTAATATTATTCAAACAAATCTCATTATTATATTAAAACTATATTATTTTTCTTCGAATAATAAAAAATATGTTAAATTTTGTTATTAGAACATTCAGTGGTTATAAGATGGGCTTACCTTCTTCTCGATGTGTCACGGTGCCACTATTGATCAAATGACAAAATCTAACAGAAATCCCTACGACTCGATTGATTTATAATTAAATGCAATATTGAACTGCTTGTAATTTTGTGAAAGTTGTTTATAAAAATATATTATTAAATGTTTTTAAAAGATTTTGCATTTTCAATTCCACCACACATATATATCGTCGATCCTAATTATTATATAATCGCTATTGTCCTAAAATATTCCTCCGTTTCCTTTAACTTTCTTTATGTCTTCCTCCATGTCTATAAGTCGGAAAGTCACACAGACCGCCGCGGCAACGCTTCCTTTTAAGTCAAGTGCAAAATGATCACTTAATATTTTGGTACATACTCCTTGGCAGCTGTTCTCCGCGCTGAGACGCATTCACCTTGAGCCAAGATTATCCTAGATGCTTGAACGCGGTTTGAGGCGACAACGCGCACTATGAAAGCATCCATCGTCTTAGCGCAAAAATCGGGCATGCAGGAGGGTTTGTATACCATTGACATCGGGAAACCATATTACGTATCAGCGCAATTGGAGCATTGTTCCGAAGACTGAAAATCAACCCTCTAACTCAGAATATGTAACAGAGGATTTTTTCATAGAATGCGGCGACGACACATGTCAAAGGATATTAAATAAACCATGGAGGGTATTTAGATTGTACTTGACTTAATTATTGAACTTAATAATTAAACCACCATTTTAAAATCAATTAAGAATTATTTTAGAACTTTCATTATTTTTTCAGGAAGCATTTTGTCGTTTTCTCAGATTTCATTATTATAAAAAGTCGAAAGCCAATTCATAGACTTGTCTCTGAATAGGTAAAGGAAACAAAAAAAGTCATGATACCATGGCCACCAGTCTAGTAAAGTGATAAAACTATCACTTCGATAGTCGCATCGAAAACGTTCAAAAACTATTATTAAAACATCTAAATTTCCGAACATTTTCAAGTTTTTCGACATACACAGAGGGAGTTTCTCATTATAAGATGACCACGCTAGAATTTAGGCGTACTTTCGCAGATATGGATTTTCTATATAATGTGATGATTAACCAGAAATTCGATAGCTCATATACTTGACTGGCAGAGTTCCGTCCAGAAATACCAGAAACACCCAATTATTTCTCGTCGCCCGGCGTAATACTAACCATGCACAAAACACAACGATGTGTAGAGTCCTCAGCGCATATAATGAAAAATTGAGCGCAGTTGATATATTCCAAGAGAATAAGGGGTTATTTATGCGTGAAATTCGTGACGTAAGTTATGATAATATTTAGAATAATGTATAAATAAATATTATATTCATTATAAAGATTAAACATTCGTAAGTATATTTTGTTACTTTTAAATTATTATATTGTTAATAATATATAGGTTTATATACAGACACACCCTCGCACAACCACACACACACATGCAAACATGTCCAACCACAAATGGCACCACAATCACTCCATTCACAGTACATATTGTTTTAGTTTGATTTTTTAATTTGTGTTTTCAACCATATTCATATTTAGTACATTTTTTTGGCCACGTAAATGTAGTATTAGGGACTTATCTTATTGTAAATTTAGTTTATAAACAAATATATTTTGTTTAAAAGTACTTATTTATAATATAATTGGTAAGAAAAATAGATGTTTTAATAAATAAGTATACGAATCAAAGAGTTCATTTTAACTTGACAATATATATTTTTTTTAAATTTAGATGTATTTTCATGTTTAGGTGTTATTTTCATAATGGGTAAAAAACGGGAGGAAAAATCCCGAATTTCTAAATACACGCTGTGATTACTAGATTAAATAAACTAGTAGTAGATTAATAAAACACGTGGAAATGTGCTCTTCAAAGATTATAGATTTTATATTTTAAGATTGATAGTAATGGGCTTCAGAGAGCTAGCGAGCGAGATTGTAAGCCAACAATATAAAAGCGCCAGCGCCATGCGACGTTCAGGATATTAATGATTTCATATATAATCACTAATAGAAAATATGCATTTATTTTGTTAAATCTAAAATGCAAAAAATGTTTTTATTCAAGGTTCACAGGATGTTTGGCAGTGCGGTAGAAAGTTTTTAAGGTGTGACAGAAGAGGTCATTTTAGAAACTATTTGACCACATATTTGTTTGTAAAGGGTTTGTTGTTACTTAACTAATCTACACTCTTATCATCTCAATAACAGATAAAGAAGAAAGCAGGTATACAGCTTTGTTAAATACATTTTTGAGATTTTTTTTGTAATATAATTTACTTAAATGATTTTTTTATTTTATATTTAGGTACATTCAAATTTATTATTAACACTCGTATACTCGTTAAATAGAGTAGGTATAAGGAAACCAAGGGTACGTTTGCCATAATAAGTTTTATACCTCGGTACCACTAAAAAACCTCTACTTTTATATCTGGTGGTCAGCAGGTATCTTGTAAGATTCGCTATGTAAACGATCGAGTATATTCTATAATGCTAGATATTTAGCAGGTAGACTTAGAATAATAAAATATTAGATATTATTAATTAGCCAAAGAATCGTCGGCATTGACTTTTTCCTTTTTTACTATGCAGAACCAACTTACCAATGGAAATGTCTGTTGGGAGCGCAATAGCGTTGCTGAACAACACAATATTGGTCAACGAGGACCAATGTGAGCAACAATGTGTTATGTTTTGTCGTAAATATTTTCTTTTGTTTATGACAAATAAAGGAATTGAATTGAATTTATGTAGAAGTCGAGAGGAGTGAAGGACCCATCTCTAGAGTAGCATTCAGGAGTGATCAAAGTGATGGGTAAAAATTAAAAACAAACTATTCAACAAATACTCAAAATTTTGTTATACTCATATATATAATATACACAACGAAAGTCACAACTGCCTTGTAGTTATCTCCATGATGCGGGGCCATTTATTAAAACCTACATAATAGCGCAATTTGTCCATGTATTGTTACTTAGTTCAGTACAGTGTTGAGAAAAAAAAGATTGTTTAACACATTTCGCTATGAATGAAAAACCCAAGATTACAGCGATGCCGCGAACGGAATATCCCAAGAATTTGCAAAAAATGCATGTGGGGCTGCTACCCGTTTTTTAGTTTCAAAAGTAATCATTTAATATTATTGGTAAATAATACGTACAAAACTATGAAAACGTATGTTTTTTATATTTAACCCATTCCACCACTAATAATATGACATAATTTGTTAATTAAAAACACTATTTAATTATTACAACTTTTATTATGGCCATTTTGGACACTGTTGGTTGTCAAAATATAATTCGTAATCATTTTATGAACGATATTTATATGAATAAAGTTGTTTTTGATTTTTTATGCAGAAAATTCGCCGGCTTAGTGTGTCAATGGGTTAAAAAACGCAAATTACCTCATGAGATCTGTCCCATTGCTCCATGGGGATCACCAGTGACCTCAGGTTAGACCTGTTTTGAAGAGACTGATGCACCGTGTGATGCAGTTACCAGGCATTTGTTGCTCTCGGATGACCGGCATGGCGCTCTTAAGCAAAACTTTAGGCGGGAATTCAAATACCATAAGTGGATGTTTGACATATTACCTTACAACGCTGTCTATTATACCAATACTATACTAACACCAATACAAATTCTTTATGAATGCACAAAACCACGGACAAAATTCCTAGTAAGTTCCTTATGAAATCAATTTTTTTTCAATATACATAATCATTTTATTTAATTTTAAAACCGTTTATTTCTTATTTTTTTTCTATTTATTTAAATTTGTTTAATATATTCATTATTCATTATGCATTATTCTTTTTTCGTCATTGTCTTCACATCATTACCTGTGTTGTGTTATTACACAACACAGGTTTGTTGTAATAAATAAATAGACATGGACATTATATTTCAATTTATAATAATTATAACATGTGGCACTGAACATTCTTTTACATATTCCTATTTGCGCTCATAAATAAGTTTATATTATATACATAGCAGCAAATAAAACGTTTGAAACTTCAATATGATCTATAATTTGAATTGAATATAAGCTACTATCCCCATCCATTGGCCGTCTGAATGTCCGCCTGTCAGTCCGTTGCATCTTTCAAGTCGAGAAGTACAAATGCGAAAGAGTTTAATTTTTGTATGTAGATTTATGCTGTTGAAAAATAACTATATAAATATATATGTTCACATCGAAGGCGGGTCGGATAGTATAGATACATAACATTAAAGTTAACAAATTTCTAGTATTAATAAATGAAACATTGAAGATCGATACAAAGCGCAAATATCATATTCAAATTTGTAAAATATGACAGTACTTTATTACTGACGAGTTAAAATGGATACAAATTCATTTATATGCGCAAATGGAAACATGTATAAAAATGTGCCACAATATAATTATTCTTATAAATTTCAATATTTTGTCCGTGTTTATTTATTCATTTATCGCAGTTATCCAACAAAATTTGTAAACAATACAGGCAATGACGTAAAAACAATATAAATTAAAGATACTAGAAACCAAGGGGTACAAGTAACAAAATGTGACCTTTGAGTAAACCAAAGTCAAAGTTTAGCAGTCATTGAAAATTGTTTTTTTTAATAGCACATAACATAAACACTAAAATCACCTTTCGTTTAACGTAAAACAAAATATCGACAGGTACTACGCAACCACAGAGCATCGCGTACCTACTACGAGGGCTGCTATTTATGAATCCGGAATAACAAAAAGAAACAAACTTTTATAATTTAATATGGTTGTGTGAGCCATTATTAAAATGCGTTCAAACTAAGTAATTTACTCTTCGTGGCAAGGATATACCTGTCTCTTTCCTACCCACAAATATTTCCCCGTCCTGCTCTTCCGCACCAAACCAACAGACGTTTCAGCAATTGAACCCACAAGGGTTTAATTGCTCAAGGTTCAAGGGTTCAATTCAAGTGGGTACAAACCCCCTCCTTTGAACCCTTTTGCTCTCGCGCAACGCTAAAAGTACTTCTCGAGTGCATAACTACACCGAAGTGTCATCAGTGAAACTCGCCAACGCCGGTTCCAGCATCCGAATTCATCAGTGCGCCTGTCAACTAAAGGTTGGTGAATCTATTTGTAGTTTGGTGTATTCCGTGTAACCTAATTCATTTCTGGTTAGATATAATCCAAACCTATATACCTAAACCTACAGTCCACTAGTATATCAAAAATATCTACCAATGGTTTTATTGCTTTTCAAAATATTTGCCATGATGATGGATGCCCTTTTGCATACGGTGAAACCAACTTCCATAGCATTTTTTTCATCTCAAAACATGCATTTTGAATGCATCAACGCCAATGCCTCTTCGTGGCTCGTTTGACAGATAGCATTGTCATGATGCGGAATGATTCTGGGTTGTGGGTTCTTCTTTCTTATTTCTTCTTTTTGCACGAATAACTTTAGTTGGGTTCGGCTCATCTTGGAACACCCACACCGTTGACTGTTGTTTAGTTTCGGGGTCATATGCATAGATCCAAGCTTCATCACCTGTGTAGATATTATAAACAGCTTTTGACGCACCACAATTGTGTTTTTTTAACATTTTTTGCACCAATCTACACGAGCCTGTTTTTGATCAATTCTCAAGTTGTGAGGAATCCTAAGCGAACAAATTTTTTTTACAGCTAAATGTTCATGTAATATCTTATGTAATACTTATGCCCGGGGACGCCTTTATCTCGCGATATGTAACATGATGATCTTGCATTATTAGTTCCCACACAGCATCGATATTTTGTGGTACAAGAACCGATTTACAGCAACCTTCTTTAAATTCGTCCGTGAGCATAGACAACTCACGATTAAACTCACTGAACCAGTGACACACAATGGTTTTCGATGGTGCTTCATCCCCAAAAGTCGAAGTGAGTTGATCTATGCACTGTTTTTGAGTTAGCCCACACCGAAAATTGTAATAAATCATTGCACGAAATTTTTCACGAGTTAAATCCATGGCGATGAAGACAAGCAATTTTCAAAATGACACCACAATGGAAAATGGAGTTACAGAAACAAAATGTGTTATACAGAAATTCAAAGAATTCCATTTTTCACAGTATTAATTACTTTATAAATGTTGTTCTGTAATTGGCCAGTTCCAGATTCATAAATAGCAGCCCTCGTATATGGAACTATGCTTCTTTGGTAATAGTTCGCCTCACTTAAAGTTTTAAATATGATACATAGTATTTCTATAACATGTTATGCAAATTTCGAAATACGCTACTGCTATTCATTATTTTTTCTCATTAAAATAAATTGCTAATGTTACTATATAAATAGGGTAATATTATTTGAATTGTTTCCAGTTAGCCCTCATATATGTTGAGAAAAGCAGATGTTCATAAATCTTTGGTGGTTGATAGATCTTGCAAAGCTTATTATTGGAGCTAACCTTAGAAATTACAAAAAAATAAACAGTAATATCTCAAAATGTGTATGTATTTATTTCAGACAAAAATATTATTTCAAAATTTTATACATCATTATGGATTAAATAGCCACAATAGTAATATGGCATAACTCAGTAATTATTTCATCACAGGTCGCTTATCAGTACAACCTGAAAAAATTTCACCCGCAGTACTTGTCAATTAATCAGAAATATATTAAGTAAAAACTGTTTTTAATTTAAATAGTTTCAATACATCCTGTCGCAAGTTTCAATAATGAAAGAATTATAAAAATAAAATTATAGTTTTGTAACAGTAAATCTTTGAAGTGTTGCAAGAGGGTGAGTGAGTGTTATAAGGCAACACTGTTTAAATCGCCCTATTATTCTAGCGCATTACTGAAGCTAAACTCATAGCGGTGACGAAATTGCGTTCATTCACAGCCATAGCTACAGAGTTGAGTTCAACGAAGTCGCTTCGCTTGCCTATTATTGCCATTTATTGCTCGCCTGGCTCACACATTCCACAAGGTGCACAGATTGAAACTGTATGATGCATTCAGGTACATTGCCGACCGTAACTATTTTGACAGACGCCCTATTATTTTTTACCCTGTCCAGCCAGACTACAGCTTCAGTGATACGGAAATCTCGTTGCAATTGACACCATGACAATGAAGCACGGTGTGACGAGTTCAGCTACAAATCACAGAGTTATTTTGTAGCTTCAAATATAACGTAACCTCAGTTATATGATTATGGCGTTAACACCCACTGCTAGTGTAGACAGTTTCCACATAGAGATTATGTGGAAACTGTATTTTTAAACTATTTTTTTAATATATTTTTATACATTGAACATTTATTCTTATGGCCTTACAAATTATAATTTAGCAACGGGGTTTTGATGAAAAAACCATATGTATTAAACGGATGGTCCCCGAAATAGAAAGAATAATTAATAATTTTTGAAAGTGTTCATGATTCCACTGCTGCCTTCACCATTCAGGAAGAGCTCAATGTATCGGTTCTCCATGTGGGATTTGTCCTTCCGCATAGCCTGAAATTATTCAATTTATTTTTTAAAGTTTATGACGAAAGCAGCTAAAGTTGAGAGTAGTAAGAACAACCTACATAAAGTTAACATTTTGGTTGCGATTATTTCTTTTTGACAGAGTTTTCTATTAGAATTACATTTTTACCTGAGCTCTTAGTTTCATTATTAGTAAATGAGCAGCTAAAGCTAACATGCTCATATTAAGCTCACAGTATCAATCCGTCAGGTGTCGCGGACTCCGATCGGAGTCCACTTCAGACGTCCAGGGTTTATGGTGCCTATTGCTGTTTCACTCTTTATGAGATGGGACATACAATTCAATAAGAAACACGATTCAACTGTATAGTGAAGTTTGTTGTACTAATTTAGCAAAGTCAGTTGATGCCAATACACATGAATTTCGGCTGTTGACGTGTGTTTGCTCCCGTGTTTACGATGATTTTTTAGTGTAAATACAATAGTGTAATTTAGTGTTATTTTGTGTAAATATTATTTACAAATAATGTGTTTTGGGTTATTTTGTGTAAATATTATTTACAAATAGTGTTCTAACATGTGATATGTGTGTTTTCGTGGATCAAAGGTGTCAGAGGATTGCAAAAAGAAATTATTTTATTTTACGCAATCACGACAGCGGCGGCCATCGTTCGGACATGTCAACATCACAATAAACAAAGGTAATTTGTATCTTATTACACATTTGTATTTATAAGTATTTGTAAATAGTAAATGGGCTGTATTATCTACATTTTTTTAATTTGAATTTTTAAATAAGTTATGGTAGGTTTATTTGAGTTTTTAATACGTCTGAAAAGCTTGCAACTTAGAGTATTAGTCAAACCTATAACTGGTTTTAGGTTAATACTCTCAATTTTATTCAATTTGACCAACTTCAATAATATAGAGAAATAAATAGATTATACCCAAAGTGCATCCTGGTGGCATTCAAATTCCACGTCAGCTTCTCCAGAGGGCCGATTTTTGTCATCAAAAAGAAAGTTGACATTGCTTGGTCTCACAGGTTTGAAGAACTGAAAGTGATAAAATATGTTGTGACATTTGCAACAATTATGGAAAAAAAAGACTAGTCTACCTAATCTAGTCGATATTTGATTTTGAGAGAGAAATTTGAACTTGTGCAATTTGCGGAGTAGTTAAGCACAATTCTACTGTCTTGTTAAGATAGTGGAGTACACTTTTAATTCAATGACAGATAAAGATTGAGAATTAGTTAGAAACTCAAAACTGAGTCTAAGCTGAGCTCAACTCAGTCTTTCTTACTACTGAATAGTTGCAATAGCAGTCCTTCTTATCTACGTCATCTCAGCATCTACAAGATGGCATTTAAAGTAGCAAAGCAGTAGTGCAAATGTTAATGAAAATAATATTAACAGTACTTAAGTACACATATGACAACTATTTGTCACTTCAAAAAGCATAGATATACGAGGATTATACGAGGATTATTTCAAATGAAAAACGAAAATTTTGGAAAAGTGGCGATTTATTTCTCAACTTAGTCTCCTTTTAGCTCACTTGATCCATCGATGCTCCAACTTCTTTAACCCGTCCGAAAAAAAAAATTTCTTGAGGTTTGCAAAGTAGGCCTCAGGCGATGACCTCCTCATTCGACTCAAATTTCTGCCCGGCGAGTGACTTTTTCAAGTTTGGAAAAAAAAGAAGTCGCATGGGGCCAAATCTGGAGAATACGGTGGATGGGGCAGCAGTCCGTAGCCCAATTTGACCGTGGCGTCGACGAAGGTGTGAGCCGGTGCGTTGTCATGGTAAAAGAGCACTTTTGGTTCGCCAAATGGGGTTTTTTTTTCTGCAATTCGGCTTCGAATCGGCCCAATAATTCGGTATAGTAGAGTCCTGTGACCGTTTTGCCCTTCTTCAGGTAGTCGATGTAGATCGCACCTTGTGAATCCCAGAAAACGGTGGCCATCACCTTTCTGGCCAATAGCACAGTCTTCGCCTTCTTCGGAGCACGTTCTTCAGTTAAAGTCCACTGTTTCGACTGTTCCTTGGTCTCTGGTGTGTACCAGTGGATCCATGTTTCGTCAACGGTCATGAAACGACGCAGAAACTCCTTTGGATTGCGCTTCAAACACTGTTCTGAAGCGATCTCAGGGTTGTGCTTGTTGTCCGGAGTGAGCAAACGCAACACCCATCACGCCGACAGCTTTCGCCCATGCCCAAAATTTCATGCAGGATATAACCCACGCAGTCTTTTGAGATGCCTAGTGTCATAGCCGCATACGCAACTTCAATCGGTGGTCTGCCAACACGAGTTCGTGGATTCGTGTTATGTTATCCTCCGTAGTAGCCGTTTTCAAGGCTCTTGGACGTGGTTCATCCAAAAACCGACATGCGACCACGTAGAAACTCGTTAAACCAATTTTTGACGGTCGACATCGAAGGGGAAGAGTCACCGTATACAGCATCCAAGCGCTCTTTGATTTCTCTGCGCAATTTACCTACCAGAAACATTATATTGCTCTTTTTCCTTTTTTTTAAAATCCGCTGCCACGTCCGCTTGTCAAAAATGTCAAAACAAAACTACGGGTACGATTCGGCTGAAATTTTCACAGTAGCCATTTACGAGAATGTACTACACGATAGTAAATTTCTCTTGTGATAGTGGCGCCATCAGGCGGTGAGGCTAAGTACTTATCGGACAACCCTCGTAATATTTAAGGCTTCTTTTACAGATTTAGGCTACTTAATCCGCAAATAGTGATTTCTGCTTGTTCGTTGTACTAATAAAAATCACAAGCTTTTAACACATTTAACCCGTCATACGAGCGTAAGCAAGTGGCCCACAAGCATTCTCATACTTACTTTGAAAAATAATCATAACACGAGTGATTATAAGTGACAATATCTGTTTTGACTCTGGCATTATTTTAGTGTCAGCCAATTTTGGTAAATATAAAAAATTATCAGCCGCCTCGATCTCACAATTTTTTCTTTCGAAAAGTTCTTTCACGGTGGTTATTTGTTTACATTTTTGTATTTACTATATTATAAACATGGAGGATTTGGATATGATACATGAAAAATTGAATGATTCTGATTCAAAAGGAAAAACTGTTTTATTTTGAAATTTGAATATTACAAAATAAAATATTTTTCACATAGTGAACTAGAAGTTTTATTTTCTATAAATTCGTCTCTCTTCTAGCTAACATAACATTGAAAGGATTTTATGAATTTATAAAAAAAGTAACATTTTCAAGGCCCGTTGAGTAGGGACAAGTTACAAAATTTATAAGAAAAATGAATGCGTAGTATAATCGCTTAGTATAATGCGTAGATAAAAAGAATCTAGACAATATCACATTTTCCTAATACATACGTTTGGTGTAACGGACAAACCCGGCCACTACATTCTTAAAGTAGTGACCCTGACCTCGAAAACCACCGTGGTAACATTATTCCACATACGAGGTGTGTTCAAAAAAATTTTTGACTTTTCAAATTTCGCAGGCAACGTATTTTCGATTATCGATTTTTTTTTGTTTTGTTATGTTGGTACACTCTTCCCGAACATCTGTACCAAATTTCAATTGAATAGCATTTTTTGTTTGGTTGTGAAGGCGTAAAGGTTATAAGTGTTTTGCGTGCTCGGCGATTTTTTGCTATCGAAAAATATGGATCAAAGGATTTGCATCAAATTTTGTGTAAAAATAAAATTAAGTGCTCCGTAACACTTGAAATGTTGACAGTGGCATACGGTGAAACTGTTCTGAGTAAAAAAAATGTTTACAAGTGGTACAAACTCTTCCAAGATGGCCGGGAAGATGCCAATGACGAGCCTCGCTCTGGACGCCCAAGCACGTCAATAACTGATGAAAACGTTCAAGCAGTGAAGAAAATTGTTTTGGAAAATCGTCGAATCACTATCAGAGAAGTTGCTGAGGATGTCGGTATATCGCTTGGCTCGTGCCATGAAATTTTTTCTAACGTTTTGGGCAAGAGACGTGTGTCAGCGAAGTTTGTTCCGAAATTGCTAAATTTTGACCAAAAGAACCGTCGCATGAGCATCGCTCAAGAGCTGTTGAATGACGTCAACGTCGACCCAGATTTACTCAAAAGGGTCATAACTGGTGACGAATCATGGGTATATGGTTATGATATCGAAACCAAAGCCCAATCGTCCCAATGGAAGCGGCCAGAAGAGCCAAGACCGAAAAAAGCACGCCAAGTTCGATCAAATGTCAAAGTTTTGCTCACTGTTTTCTTCGATTACCATGGCGTGGTGCATCAGAAGTTATTACCATATGGTCGTACGGTCAATAAACAGTATTATCTGGAAGTTATGCGCCGTTTGCGAGAAGCAATACGAAGAAAACGTCCAGAATTGTGGGAAAACAATTCATGCTTTTGCATCACGATAATGCCCCTGCTCACTTATCTTTGCTTGTGAGAGATTTTTTGTCCAAAAACAACACCACAATCATGCCTCAGCCACCATATTCACCGGATTTGGCCCCATGTGACTTTTTCTTGTTCCCAAAACTAAATAGACCTATGAAAGGACGGAGATTTGCAACGATTGAAGAGATAAAGACTGCATCGCTGGAAGAGCTCAAGGCTATACCGAAAAGTGCTTATGAAAAGTGCTTTGAGGATTGGAAAAACCGTTGGCATAAGTGTATTGTATCTGAGGGGGATTACTTTGAAGGGGATAACATAAATATTGATGAATAAATAAATATTTTTTCTTAACAATACAAAGCTATTGGCCAGAAAGGTGATGGCCACCGTTTTCTGGGATTCACAAGGTGCGATCTACATCGACTACCTGAAGAAGGGTAAAACGGTCACAGGACTCTACTATACCGAATTATTGGGCCGATTCGATGCCAAATTGCAGAAAAAAAGAACCCATTTGGCGAAGAAAAAGTGCTTTTTTACCATGACGCACCGGCTCACACCTTCGCCCATGCGACTTTTTTTGTTTTTCCAAACTTGAAAAAGTCAGTCGCCGGGCAGAAATTTGAGTGAATGAAGAGGTTATCGCCGCCACTGAGGCCTACTTTGCAGACCTCAAAAAAAAATTTTTTCAGTTGGGTTAAAGCAGTTGGAGCATCAATGGATCAAGTATATCGAGCTAAAAGGAGAGTATGTTGAGAAATAAATTGCCATTTTTCCAAAATTTTCATTTTTCATTTAAAGGCTAAGTACTTATCGGACAACCTTCGCTTAGTCATTGGTGAAATATATTTTTTCTATTTAGATAAAGTCGCTTACAATAAATGTACAAAGGATCGGAATTCCAAATAACCAATTTGTCAGGTTATCAATAGAAAAACCTATTTGTGATGAGTGTAGCAGATATTATCATATTAGTTTTATAATTTTCTAACCAAACTGCTTAAAAAAAAATTAACCGACTTAATGTACAAACAAAAGAACTAGAAATATATGAAGTTTTTTGTATTAATTATTAGTTTTTTTTTTGGTTGTACATTAATTATCAAGTCATTTTTTGTAAACAAATTATTAACTACCCTTATACTATCATATGCAAAAAAATCAAGCCAATCCGAATTAATGAGTTAACATACATTAAAAATTAAAAAGTAAACATACTAGTCAAATTGAGAAACTCCTCCTTTTTTAAGGTCAGTTAAAAAACATTGTGATTTTGTTTGTATACTTACAAAGGCAATATCGCTTTCTGTTGCTTTGTAAGGCAGCCCCCTCATGTGAACGCAAGTCCCCTCCCCTCCGCCACCTGGACCACTTCCGCTCCTACGCATGGGACCTCCTCCTCCTCCTCCTCGGAACCCTTTACAGAAATGTTATAGTGACCATAAATATTTTTATAGGACAAACACTTGCCAAGTACAAGACTTCTGTTAGAGAACATACAGCCATGAAATAAAAACATTTACGTGTGTGAAAGTGGGGGAATGGGTAAATTCAACAAATATTCATATTATTTGTGATGTAAAAAATATGTGTGTATATTATTAGTAAATTGTAAGAGGCTGATAAAGTGCTAAAAGTTGACGCCAACTGCGATATAAAAAAATGTACCGGTCTTCCGCCGTAGTTGACGAAGACGAAAAGTACCCAGTAAGTTTCGGCGAGCCCCTTGCGCTGATTCATTTTTATTATTTCAAATTTACTTAATATTTAACATACGCGTACGGCCGAATATATTCGCAAACCCGGCCGGAAGCCTATACGTCGCATTTACGCCATGACGAATATATTTGTTAGAGCGAGAGAGCATCCCCACTTGATTTGAATATTTCTGCCAAATTAACAGTATGATTGATTAACTTGACATTTGCACCATTGGAATCGCAACGGGCCTATCAGTACCTCAAATTTTATTCAAGTCAATGCAGTGTCCATTACTATTTTTAAATGTACTTTTTTAAACTACAAAATATTTAGTGACATGACGGCGTTTTTTAACATTTAGATTTTTTGACAAAAATTTGACAATATTTGTCAAAATAGTGAAAAATTGTGTGTCCAACAGGAAAAAATCGAAACACTCATTCGCAACCTATTAAAGTAAAATTATATTTTAAGGAGTGAGATTTTATTTTCTTACGATTATTTCCTCTGAAGTTATTCCTGGGCTGTCCCCGACCGCCACCCCCAAAGCGATCAGGTCTGTCGTAAGGATTGGGACGGCCCCCTCTGCCCCCTCCAAATCCTCCACCAAAGCGTCCGCCTCCTGAATTTCTTTCCTGGTATGCCCTCACGTCTTCAGGTGAGCTTAAGAATACCTCTATGTACCTGTTACAAAGAAAACAACCATCTAATAACTATAGGTAGTCAATAAAATCTAACCCGATATATTGTTTTGCAACTTACTTTTATTATGCTGTATTCTGACTATATTTTATGTATTTTAAATATTCTATTGTGAAACTAAAAACTACTAAGGACAGTAATATTATGACTTAATCACATGTCATAAAAAATAAACAGTCCGAAGTGGACTACCAGAGGTCAAAATTTGTTCGACATGTGAATGGTCAAAGAACCTCATGTGGGCCACAATTGCAACTTTGTACCTATTTTTATTAAAGTATAACATTATGTAGACAATCTGTGAATTAATTTTATTATATTCCCTAATATCTCCAGTGAGAAAAAATATCCCCGCGATTAGAAATTCTACGGTACCATTTAACCATCTGTATTATTTTATTTACATTTTGTATTATAAAAATTGCATAGGAATTATATATTTCTTTAAATTTACGTATAAAAATAAATTGTTTCAGAAAAAGAGTTGCAATTTGGATATTTAGAGGCCATTCATAAACGCTCATCGCCAGTTAGCGTTAAATATTTTTTATGGTTCATTACGATCGATCAATGTGTTTTTTTTTGTATGAATGTATGATTAGTGAAATCATTTAGGTATATATTTTCACACAAAAAACACACTTATTTTTTCCACACGTATAAGACTTCATATTTTATAAAATGTGCCACTTTACTGTGTGTAATTTTATAAGCAAACCATAACACAATAAAAATTTCAAAATAGAAGAGCTGGAAAACATTCACAAAATTCACCTAAAAATGTGCAGTTCCAAGTTTAGCAATTTAAAAAAAAAATATGTATAGATAATTTTATAAGTGGAAGTTATTTTAGTAAAAGTTAAGTATTATGACTTTCAGCTATACATGCAATTTCGCTAGGGAAAAATTTGACAAATTAACTAATATAACTATTATTAATATTGATATCAGAACAGCCATTAGTGTAATCAGGTATGGCTAATTGTATAATAATTAATGTTAGTACTTTATGATGAATCTTATAAGTATTATATTTCGATATTATTAATATGTAAACATATATACTGGAACCCCGAGCATTTTTCGGGGCTGGAGTGAATTGCAACTTAGTAACAGGGTCACTCGCGAGTGAGGGAGGATGCGTGCAAAAGAAAAGTCGCGCAAGAGTACGAGGGTAGGAAAAGAGGCGGCTGGGCCTACTGTAGTGTTGTAGCGCACACACATTCATTTTTCCCATGCATGTAAATCAGCTGTACGCTGTATTTGAAATATTGATTGCTCGTAAATTGCTTAAATACGTAAGTAATTTATTATTTAGAATCAAAATAAATTAATTATCAATATTACATTTAAATGTTCAATCCTTCCATCACATTTACAGATGAATATTTACACATCTTAACCGTAAGTCCCGGCACTAAGATTGTCTCGAATGACGCCTTTATCAAGAGACCATTCTGGCCTCCTTCTCTGGACTTACGCATTAGCTATGGTAGACCGGAATAATAATTCGCATTGATCGAAGGAAGTGTGAATCTGATTGTGCTAGCGTCTATCGTCTAAATGTGGGCAAATCTACACAGTAACACTTAGTAGGCTAATACTCGTAGGAGAGTACTATGCAGTAAAATTATGATGCACCAGCACCTACCACCCTACTTAAATTATCTGTCAATGTAGGTTCTTGTTCCTAGTTTTGACATTCGCTGTTGTTACGTTACCTGTGTGAATCTTACAGGTATAGTGCAGTCTTTTATCTCACTAAGTTATCTCAAGTGTATGAACAGTGTTTATATTGCAGTTAAAGATACAAAGATTGGAGGTGTGTGACTATGACCAAATATTGCATAGATGTGAAAAGACAGCTTTTGCCTTCTTGATGGATAACTTCGCCTCTTTGAACTGCCATTTGACAACCAAGATCTATTTGTTCTATCTCAGTGTCATCAAGCAGAAGCTATTTACTCTTACACCATCTTCTTTCGCTTGCTTTTGTTAGTAAGCAAGATTCTCTTCGACATTGTTAAAAGTATGGTATATGAGGCAAATATTAAGTCTGTTCAATCTGCTAAATTTTTTGCCACAGAGGAGTCAAATATGATACGGCTACACGTAACTCTTCATACACTTTAGTAAACCACGCGGTTTTAAGGTGATGACCTCAATAAGCTCCGTCATCTCTAAACTATCAAATGCTTTCTTAAATTCATAAAGACAAGATAGGGTTGAAAGTGTAACTCCATTGATTGCTTAAGAAAAATAATTTGATCAGTGCATGATCTATTTTTGCAGAAATCATAATTTCTCCTTAAGAATGATCCACAGCACTTTGAAAATTGGTCAAGTTTGTGAGGACTCTGCTAATGGGGGTTAGAAGCATCAGGAGTGGATCCAGAGAGGGGGCAGTAGGGCCCCCCGAAACAAAAAAAAAGAAGTGAGTTGTTCAGTCACTCTCAATGTAAAGGTTTAACATTATTGGAAGAACACAATAAATTAATCAAGGTATCGGCAGCATTTTAATTTCTCATTGGGAAAGAAACAATCACCAATATTGAGAATAAGGGAGTTTTTAACCAAGTTGGGAAATAAAAATACTGGTACAAAACACTATTTCAAACTATTTTTACTAGGGTCTAAAATCACCAAAAGTAGCCTAAAATTATGTTTTAGGCCTCATTTCTTTTTAAAATTTTCAGGGGGAGGCCAGGACCCCCCGCTTAAGGTGGGGTAGGGGAACTCCATACCTTCCCCTCCGTGTGTCCTCCCCGAGAGAGACTTCTAGATCCGCCCTTAAGAAGCATAAATCCTCGCCAATCTTTATGAGTGGTTCTTTGGGGTCTCCATCGCTAGGCCCGTTTTCTAGTCTAATGGCATGGTATCTTTTTGCACAAACATCATTTAGCCTGTCCTTTGCCCATGTTGCACTGTGAGGAAGTGATCTAATTCTTTTTTTTTCAATAGTTGCTATGCCATATTCAATTATTTTAGGCTCTGTTGGAGAACCTGCAATCACTAGGTTAGTAATCAGCAGTGAACACCTTAATAACCAGGATTCAGTGATCTAATTACATAAAGTAACGAGTTGTTAATTTTTTTTTCTTTTATAAATTGTTGGCGAATGTCTTGTTAGGATGTTCATCTTTTTATTGAAAACTGAATGAATACTTTTTTGATATGTTTGTCCATTATTTCAATCAACAAGTTTAAATAAAAAGCTGAGCTAGCTGGCTTGTGCGCACTTTGAAAAAACCTTCAATAATATTAGCAAATTTTTGAAGAAATTATTAATTTATTTAATGTCTTAAAATTAATTTAATATTCAATACTATAGCACATTTAGAATTAATTTAATATATTTATGGTCAAACGAAACTAAATACAGTTTTTCAAACAATATACGGATTACTATATTTTGTAATTAAACTTCTTACTCCTGCTAATCTATATATGCTGAATATAAAATACTAATACATAATCTCTTTTTTAATTTTTAATTCAAAGATTTTTATTGCAGTTCACTAAATTTTCGAAGCAAAAGTAAACCCTACTATAATATTATGAGTAATATAGTTGTTAGCATTAAATTGTTTCGTAAAGTAAAATTCACATTAAAAAGAAATATTATGAATGTATTCAATATAGGAACAATGTTTAAACCATTATCTCATTCTTACAACCAATCAAGAAGTTTCACATTACTAAAACAGTTGCAATATTCCGTTTTCCTCAATGGCAAGAACGTTTTTATTAACGTTTAGAAGTAAGTTTGTAATAATAAAATTCTAAATATTTTGTAGTTAAATGATTGAAAAGTTTAGTTGAAAGTAGTATTAATCTAATTAAAATTTAAAAAGTATGTAGTTTCATAATGTAAAAATATGACGCAAACATGCAGTAGTGTCGTCATCTACTTTCTATAAATACAATTTGAAAATATTTCTAAAATAACCAAAAGAGTTATTTACAAGTATACAATACCATCTAAAGTGATATGGCAACTAGTAACGCCAATATAAATCATATTACGTCATGACATGTATAAAATGTTATTCTTTTATAAGCAAAAAAACACATGATCATGTAATAAATATAATATAGTGTGCAATGATAGAACTTTAGGGTTTTTGTTTAAAATATTTTAATTATGCTAGATATATTTGAACATTACAATGCAAATTTAGTTATACAAAATAATGGTATCCAAAGAACCATTGTGTCAATATTTTTATGCAGGTGACGAGCAAGCATTAAAGCAAAATATACAAGTAGGAACGTCACCTAATAAAATGGAAAGGCGAGGGAAAAATAAAATGAGGTGTGAAGTAAGTTGGGACAGCTACAATGATCACAAAAAAACCTTAATGCGGCTTTAATCAGATACACATAGGTCATAATGGTTTTATGATATATGTTCTACTGCCATGTCACTTTAGAACAAGCTTTAAATTTTTTTATGGTGAAACTCTTTGCTTGGATATTATCATCTTATTCATCCCATCCCATAGATCAGGGGTGCTCAAACTTGAACTGCTGGCGATCTACCTCAATATTTTTAGACTACTTACGATCGACTCTGAGAGACTGCAAGTGTGTGTGATGCAGGGTTGTCGTACATACACGATACACCCTACCTACCTAGGTAGGGCATACCGTAGCATATATAGATATTAGCTTTCTGCACGGTGCTCAAACGGTCGATCGCGATCGACCGTTTGAGCACCCCTGCCATAGATTATTCCTTTCAGGTTACATACTTACTAATTTCTTTGTGATTGCTTCTAAAGCACTGCACAAAATCACAAAAAAATATCCTCCTTTTCATGTACTTTTAATACATGTAATTTTATGATATGCAGGTTAACACCAGAACTAAATGAATATTATGTACATATAGTGGAAGTTCTACTGCATAGGTTATTTGGAGTTGATATAGGTTATGAGTCTAAGCAATCGAAATGTTATAAAAAGAAAGTAAGATTTCTCGAGGAAAAGTAGGCAAACATTTTCTAAATCCTAAAATATATATATACTACTAGATTTCACTGTCTCACGACTGTTGGTATGTTTTAATTCGATAAGTAAAACAGTTAAAGACTTGAGATTAGGCATACTTGTTATGATTAGGTGTATGAAGAAAATGATTAGTAGCTCAACTTTGTATGTGCAGTTTGTTTTGAATTGTTGGATGTTCTATACTACTGTTTTAATTTAAAAACCATGGCTTTATAATGCGATAAGTTCAATCGTCATCTTAACCCGTAGACTGACGAGTATGACTACGTCGGCCTCGAAAACGATTTTTGCCTACTAGCAATTCCGGGTTTTATGGTTTCCTATTGCTGTGTGTTTATGAGATAGGACATACGATTCAATAAGAAACACAGTCGACTTGTATAGTCAGTTGATGTCATTATGGACTGTTTTTCATGTGTTTGCTCCCGTCTTTATAATGGTTTTTTAGTGTTTTTATGTAATTATAACCCATTATTTGTAAATATTATTTAAAAATAGTGTACTAACGCGTCATTTGTGAGTTTTTGTGCGTCAAGATATCAGATGATTGCAAAAATTAATGTTTTTATTTTACACAATCACGGCGGCGGTGTGTTATTAGGAGATGTCAACAACACAATAAACAAAGGTAATTTCTATCTTATTATTCATTATAAACATTTCCAAACGCTTGTAAGTTTGTTGACAAGTGTTTTGGAGACTATTGACAAACAATCAAATCTACATTTTATAAAAAAAAATAAATATCTTTCGAACTGATTTAATTTAGAAATGTCATTCTTTTCGAAATAAATGGGAAAGATTTTCCATTTTAATTGCATTATTAAAAAAACACTATTTTCTTTTTTTACCATGCCTTAGTGTTTTTTATTTTAAAAAATATACATAATTTCGGTAAAAAAAAATAATAAGCAGAAAAGTAACTTATAAAGCGACAAAAAATAATAAAAAAAATATTTTATAATAAAAATTATTTAAAAAAAAATATTACGGCACCAGTGACATTCTGCCTTAGGAATCTATGAATAAATATATTTTTTTAATTTTCTGCTTATGATAAAAAATACATATTACTTTTAAATAGTTTTATATTATAAGTAGGAACAGAATTAAAAAATTTAAAATAGGTGTCATCGCTTTAAATTTTCTTTTATTGAGTATTAAAAATAAAATTTTACTAAAACTCAACTTTGACATTTTTTTTTTGTACATTTTGTATAGTTGGTAAATAAACCATATTCTAGAGAATTTTATAAGCTATTCAAAATAGTGCAAATTATCAAGTTGATAAGCATTTTAAGCTCCAATAATATGCCAATTTTTTTTAAAACATAAGACGGTTTTTTTTAAAAATGGGAATGGAAGAGGAAAATAACTGAGTTAAATACAATCCCACGAAAGAAAAAGGAAAAAACTATTTAAAAACCATTCTCAATACACTAGTACCTACTCCAAAACTTTTGCTATTTTTAAAAAAAGTTCTATTTTCAACCAAGTATGTAAGCACAAGTTTTATAGATATATATATATATATATAAGTTTTATACTAACTAAAAAATATTAAAGATAAATATCAAATGCAGTTCAAATATAATATATAAGTTATGCACCATACTTAACGAAAACTCAATATATTAAGTATTAATTGCATGAAAAGTACATGAAAGCAGGCGGTCATCTAGACAACAAATCCTTGTACTTGGATACTTTTGCTATTTTCATAGTGTTCATATTCGCCCCACCTGTGTCCTATTTTCTCCCTGTCCATTTCAAGTGCGGCCTGCGCATCGTACTTGTTGTCGAATACGACGAACGCCTCCCCCGATGAGCGGCCCGTGTGATCTGACAGAATCATGATGCCGTCGGCCACAATCTCGAGTCCTGCGCCCCAGACCGCCCCAATGAATGCACCCCCGTGCCCCGCCCACCCGCGCACAAGCCAACCAAGACGCACACGACATGGGAGGGGGGGAAGATCGGGCGCCCAATGTAAAATCAGACAAAAACAACAAGCATTTCTTTAGTGTCGCCAGAAAGCCAATTCCTAAATAATGGACAACAAATTAAACATCACAATAATTACTAAAAATAAACAAAATCAATGGATACCATCTAAATAAAATGGATAGATTTGCTAATAAAGGAGTATAACCTCATTTTGAATCCTCAAGACTTTAAATACAAGTGTGTAGGAAGAAAGCGAGAGTGGTTGTTTTCGGTAACAATCAATATTAATGAATAGATATACGTTTTACCTCTTATCTTATAAGGCTTTTTAGACACATCTAAAAAGAAAGCATACAAGGAGTTGTTACATTTTAATTTGATTATATTCTTACTATCGAAAATTTAAAAAAAACCAGGGAAAATAAATCTCAATTTCCAGGCACGCCAGAATGTCTACAAATAGTAACAATTTATATCAAATCTTTAATTAAACGTTTTTTTTATTGAAATATGCATTTCATGAACATATTATTTTTATAACAATTATATACATTAGTATTTTATTATAAGAAAATACTCTCTTAATATCTCTTATATAAACTTTGTATATTTACAAAGTTTATAAGAGTTCAACATTAAAACTGCCATATTCATGTTTAACCAAAACACCCAACTTCGCGGCCATTCAATGAAGTTATCTAAATCTCTTTGTTCCACTAATCCTAGGAAGAATTTTATCTCCAATAGAGTTGTGGATAATTGGAATCGGCTACCACAGGAAGTGGTGGAAGCTATAAGTGTAAACCAGTTCAAGAACCGCCTTGATAAATTTCTTGTATCTAGGCAAATCGCTAGTAACTGTGAATGAGATATGATCACATCAGCTAAATAGCTGCTTGCTCAGCGAACAATAATAATAATAATAATAAAATAAATCAAATCTGCACTAGGTTGCTCTTAAAGTTTCATGCTGTTAAGTTTAGTTCAGTCAGTAGACTATAAAACAAAATTATTTCAATTGTCATTTCATATCATAGTATTAAAGTACCTACATTAAACTGAGAAAATTTGCTGCTCATCAAGTTGACTTTCAAAATTTGATGTTATTTTGTATATTTATTTAATTGATTTCTGACCTTGCTCAAAAGACATTTTGGCATTTTATGATTGTTATCATTCTAAACCTACCAAAATGATGCAATTTCAACAAGCCCCATTAAAAAACAATATTTTTTGACAACATATGGCCCACTGAAAATACCGCTATATAAAACCAATTTCAAGAAACGGTACTTGCTTAAATAGTACAAACCAATATTGATAGGAAATTTTACAAATTTGAAATTGAAAAAGTGCAGGAAATGATTGTAAAATGAAAACTTGCATCATCTACAAGTTAACATCTGATCAAATACAGAATGTCATTAATTTGGTTACAAATTTAAAATAAAGTTCCCCCTTCTCACCCCCCCCCCCCCCCCCCCCAAGTGCTAAAGGTCTATTTTTGATAATATATATTACCGAAACTGTCCAGAGCAAATGTTTAGAACCAGAACTTACCGCATATAGTCAGTAAGTAATAACTGATGTTAACCCGAAGCGTGGCGGGGATGCGTTAACGAGTCCACGTACAAATGTCGCCGTATGAACGAAACGCATTAAAGCGTCCACAGTTGTAGGATTCGGTATTAGGATTATTTATTAATACTAAAAATACCGGAGTTCGTTTTACGCGGTGCCATACATGAGTTTCTAGTGTAGTTTTTAGCGTTTACAAGCTATTATGTTTTTATAATATTACGTATTTCAGTGTTTTTGTGAATCAAAGTGTCAGTGAATAGCAAAAATATTTTATGTAACCCCGGCGGCGACAGCCATCTTAGAAGACGTCAACAACACAATAACCAAAGGTAATCTTATTATATATTTGTATTTATATGCATTTGGACAGTATTGGATTAGTATTCCGTACAAAATTGTATTGTGAATTACTTAGATATTTTAAAATATACATACTCTGCAAATATACAAGATGGCGATGTCGTAAATTTGGCATTTCGGAACGGTTGTCGATTTGATTATCTGTTTACGGATACAAACAAATAAAAAATCAAAATTTTTAAATATATATTATAACATTTTTTAACTGATTTTATTTAGAAATGTCATTCTTTATCAAAATAAATAGAAAAAAAATCATTTTTAATCACTTTATCAAAAATGATATTTTAAAAATATCTGTACTATTCCTCTACCATGCCTTCATTTTTTATGTATTTTAAAAATTAAAAATAAAAAAGGAAAAGTGTTATTAAATAGAATAATAACTTATAAAGCGATAATAATAAAAAAAATGTTTCGATATAAAAATTAGTTTAAAAAAAAAAAATTACAGTACCAGTAACGATCCGCCTTAGGTATCTATGAGAACTTTTTTTTTTAATTTTCTGTTTACGGTAAAAAATCCATATTACTTATAGTTTTATATGATATCTTGGGACATAAGAAAAAATAAAAAACAGGTGTTGTCATTTTATATTTTCTTTTATTGAGTAACAAAAATAAAATTTCGCAAAAAAAAATGTTACCTTTTTTTTAATATATATTCTGTTATTCTGTATAGTTAGTAATAACATAATATTGTAGAAAATTTCATAAGCTATTTAAAATAGTGCAGGTTATTATGATAACATACATAGTTTTTCTAAAATGAGTATTTAAGGTAAGCGCTCGTAATCTGGCCATTTTTTTGAAAAGCTCCCGCGCCACTCTGCGACTTTTTCATAAAAGTGGTATCGCCACGTGTCGGGTTAATGTAAGTTAACTTAATAAGATTTTGAGTAAATATTTCTAATACAAAAATTTTGTTTAAATTAGAGCAGAAAATTTCCCAAAAAATAAATCTAGTTTTCGATCAAGCAAATCTAAATACTAAAATACTTGGGTCAACATCAATGGATGGTCATATGCAAAGGTATATTTTTTTAAAGAAATAGGTATTATACAAAATAAAAAGTATTGAAGAAAACTTGCTTAACAATATTGAATAATTAATAGAACCCATACCCAGGTGTACCCATACCATACCAGGGGGGGTTATACGAGGTGTGTTCAAAAAGTAAGGTGACTTTTCAAATTTCGCGGGCTACGTCCGTTCGATCCCCGATTTTTTTTTTGTTATGTTGGTACACTTGTTTTTAACATCTGTGAAAAGTTTCAAGAGTATAGCATTTTTGGTTTGTTTCTGAGAGGCATTAAGGTTAGAAGTGTTTTGCGTGCTCGGCGATTTTCTACTGTCGAAAAACATGGATCAAAGAGTTTGCATTAAATTTTGTGTCTAAAATGGAATCAAGTGTTCAAACTCTTGAAATGTTGACAGTGGCATACGGTGAGTCTACTTTAAGTAAAAAAAATGTTTACAAGTGGTATAAACTCTTCGAAGAAGGCCGAGAAACACCAATGACGAACCTCAAAAAAGCACGCCAAGTTCAGTCAAATGTCAAGGTGTTGCTCACTGTTTGTTTGATTATCATGGCGTAGTGCATCAGGAGTTCTTACCACAAGGTTATACAGTTAATAAGGAGTATTGCTTTGAGGTTATGCGCCGTTTGCGTGAAGCGATATGAAAAAAACGCCGGGAATTGTGGAAAAATCAGTCATGGTTATTGCACCACGATAATGCGCCAGCTCACACGTCATTGCTTGTTCGTATTTTTGGCCAAGAACAACACCGTAATCATGACCGCACCGGGTTTAGCCTGTTCCCGAAACTCAAGAAACCCATGAAAGAATGGCGTTTTGCAACGACAGAAAATCGCCGAGCAAGCAAAACACTTCTAACCTTAATGCCTCTCAGAAACAAACAAAAATGCTATACTCTTGAAACTTTTCACAGATGTTAAAAATAAGTGTACCAACATAACAAAAAAAAAAATCGAGGATCGAACGGACGTAGCCCGCGAAATTTGAAAAGTCACCTTACTTTTTGAACACACCTCGTATATACCAGGGGTACCCAGGTACGTATAACCTTCCCAATCACACAGCCAGGGAAATTTTTATTTAATCAATGTCCAATTTAGAGACTGTAAAACGCATTTTTTTTAAAGCTCTGTTACACTGTAGATATAATATCAGATACTTTTGATGAGGAAAAAAACACAACACATGTTGAGCTGTTAAGATTGGGCATGACTGAATCCGACCTGCAAAAACCGCCATTTTTTTATTTGTAGTTTTATTTATCGTATGATTTCATGATTTCATAAATAATTAAACAATGGAAACTTTAAAATACACTGAATTTTAAATAAATCAAATGTTTTGGTTATTCATCATCAAAGATTAGCAGTAATGACAGTTAAATAAGGAACTAATAATTTAATAAGAACTGATCTGTACAAAATAATACACCCCACTGAGTAAGATGTATTGTGGAAAGTTTTAATGAATAGCTTATTTATTTGTTTAATACATATACCTATGTATAAATTGTATATTAATATATATGATTTGTGCAGGGTCATATAATATTTATGTAAAAAAAATTTACAAACTTTGTTCTTGAGTCGTGGAAATGAAAACTACAGATTAGACAAAACAGACGTACAAGATGTATCCTCGAAACAAATTTCCATCGTACCCTATGATTTTCTAGGCTTTAACTTTGCAAAGCTTGGTCGTGATTAATCGAAGCATAAATAAGAGACAGCAAGATTAGAAGCTGCACTACGGAGGATACACAATGGGCCCAAAGAAAGTGGCCTAAATGTAGCAGCCACCAGGCTGCCCTCCATTTATAATCATCATCAAGAGACAGAAATAGGCTAAACCTATATATTTTAATATATAAATAGGTAGACAGATACGGCGTTCTGCTCTTTAAGCCTTTCAGGCCCAATCAGTAGGCTATCTCGGTCTTAGGTCCGCTTTCAACTATTCTCAATTACTTTATGTGTATGTTAGTATGCAACTTATTACTCAATGTTTTTAATATTAATAAACAGCTGTTTTAAACCATGGAGTGAAATTTTAAGGTGCAAGGGGTTACAAGGGACATGAAATTTCATGGTGCAATCGAGACAAACCTGTTTAAAATATTGGGAATGAAATAATCATGCTCAACTCGTAAAAAATACAATGTACAAAATGGAGTATTCTACCAAAAAAAACAAGTCGATCTGTAAAGGAGTTCATCCGTAATAGCAGACAAAATAAAATGGACACACATGCAACTCAAAATTATCTCAACGATTTGCATGTTGACACTTTGATTACAATACTTTGACTACAATGATTGAAATATAAACTCATTTATTTTTTCTTTACTTTTAAATTTGACAGCCCAGCATTAACAAAACTATTTTTAATGTGTACCATTAATTTTATTGTAAGTTACATCTGATATATTGTCTTACAACATATTCAATTGTGGTGGTGTATTAATTTTGAAAATATAAATATTTTCTTAATTTAAATGCCCTAACAAATTCACAGGTTCCAAAGCTAAGGCTATCTGTATAAATATATTAACTCATAAACAATAGCGTTCTAATATGACAAGGCTCACATAGATACGGAGTATAGGTTTAAACAGTTTATAGTCCGACGTATATATATATGTTGATAGGAATAGCGCACTCTAGAAACCCAATTTTAATGACGTATAGTCAGCGCCCTGCCCGCTCATTCAAACAGTACCGCCAAAGAGTATTAGCCATGGAGTCTATACAACAGGAGGAGAAACTCGATAGGAGAGGGTAAGCCGAAAAACGTCCGCTTGGGTATGGTCTGCGCACCTTTGAGCCGCGCAGTAGGGGTCTGCGCATCTCACGAGTACTTAGCCAGCTTAACCTCCTTGAACTGTCAAAGTCGTGAAATGCAGCTGCTTTACTGCACATTTTATTATTTTATTGATTGCTTTTATATTTTTTGACAATAAGTAACAAAAATGTTCATACATAACCATCAATTCAATCGTATACATTTGATATTTTAATACAAATATGTATTACGTGTCATTACATACCTTGGCAGGAAAGAAAAAAAAAATGTGCCGTGCTGGACGGATTTTCCCGATTTGTTTTTAACAATTTATAACACAGCACGACAATGCTATTTTCACAATTTTCGTCGCCTAAATAAACATCATCGTCACTTTGCATTGCTTTGCATCAACCGTCAACTTTTGACGTGAAACAAACTAAAATTACAGCGCGCTTGTGTGTTTGAACGCTCTGTTAGTGTGAGTCGTCTTCCCCCCCCACTCCTGACGACGTTTTGCGTCGCATTGGCTGTCATGCATTTGGGGCTGAGTTTCTTTTCCTGTGTATAGACTCTGTGGTATTAGCGTTGAATATCTTTTGTTTCCACTTACTTTCCAATTAACCAATCAGTAGCTCTGACTTTTAAAGAATACAGTTTTTTTTTTAAATAAATTGCATGTCAGTTGGAACATGTTAAATTTGATAGAAAATGTTCAGTCTATGTTCGCAGTTGCTGTCTACCGACAGCTCGGCAGGTTGCAGTTGGAATATTTTATTGAACTTACATCTAAGATTGAAATAATAGGTAAAGAGAGTATCCAGAAGTTGATAAGCAAGGAAGTGGCCAAACCAGTTTGTGAGCCACTCCTCGGCGACAAATCTCACCATCTCCACTTGTTCTCACGCCTAACTCAACCTAACCTAATACAGACAATGTACTGACTAATCCACATAGTTAGGGGGGTTATAAACACCATCTACATATGTAATTACTAATTTTAAAATCTCACCAACGAAGAATTGAGCGATATCATCCTTGGAACAACCGAAAGGCAAGCCTCTTAACTTGACAGCGCCAAAAGACTCACACAAATTGCTGATTGTGCCACCATTGAATGAATGGTTCAATGACCATTCCAATTCTTGGCGATCTGAATTAAAGACTGTAAAATAAAAGAAATATTACGCTTCATAAATAACATACATTATACTGTCGTCACTGTAATTGACAATGTGATGTGATATTTTAGCTCACTTGGAACCATCCTTAACCCATGTCAGACCGCGCATGTCATAACCACGCTCGTCAATTCGACAGGCCGAACGGCCTACAAAAAACATTATTTGTAAAGTTTTAAATAATACAGCTATTTACTAGATGTGGGAAAAAACACGATCATAGACTAGTTATTAGTAGTTCTGCTTTGCATCTTTGCTATAATATGTAGACGAAACAAAAAACCGTTTTATTTAGCAAGATCGCTATAGCGGTGCACTGCTTGTACGCATGCACATAATACTATCACTGAGGACTCCATCATTCATCCATGTGAGTTTGTGATAATTTGACGTTTCGTTGCGTGTTTTATCATAAAATTGCCTAGAGATATGGTTCTGGAAATTTTAGTTATTCAAGTCAACATCAAAACAAAAATGACTGCATTCATAATATTTACAAATTGTTATTTCTGTGTGAAGCTTGCTTTGGGTATGTTTTGGACGTAATAATAAGATGATTCTAGACTGCCGAGCAGCTAAAGGACCATTCATCATTTGATACAAGTACCGTCACTCTTTCATAATCTAAATGCTGGCAGTACAAAGAGTGTAGGAGAAGTGAGATCTGACAGCAACAAACAATAAATTATAGGGCTAACAAAGTATAACCTTTTGGCAATGTCGTGCCTAATGGGAAGGTCCACTGGCTGCCCTCCCCTCCATTCATAATCATCAGTATGACCTAGGTCATATACAATTACTTTGGACTCTACTCAATTAAGCCAAATGTGCTTGTGCCAGATTCAGGGAAGATGATGGTAATGAAGCATTAAAAATGTTATGACAATGTACGAATTCAAACCCGCGACAGTTGAGCCAATAGTCCACCCACCCCCCACGCCTTAACCACTAGACTGCCACAATCTCTATAAAACAACTTTTGACAATTCAAAAGTTGTTTGTTACTGTTTATGTTTAGTGTTATTTGTCGTGGTATGTTTTTGTTGTGTTAGTGTGGCCTTAAGTCTGAAAGTTGATAATCAGTACCAAAAGCCACCTAAATGCCTTAGCTGTAAGCTGAGTTCGACTATGCTAGCGTATCATAAAATCCAAGTTAAGATTCATTAACCTTAAATTTACATTTTAATCCAGATCGGGCATACAATACGCAACCGACATGCAACTAATTGTTGCAGCATCATTTGATAAATAGCTGCCACTTTAGTCATTTCAACTATGTGAACCAATTGACTGGAAATAGTTCTCTCACAGCATGACCAATGTTTTTTAGAGGGAACCACTATTGTTATATTTAGAAGAGTATGTATCTTAGCTAGATAGATAACTACAAAAGTATGGCTTACAAAAAAAAACTGTTAAAAAAATAAAACGTTTTTATAGAAATGCCTGTCACACTGAAGAAGCTTGCCTTTGGAATAATTACAGCAAAATATATATATTTACAAACCTTCGATGTATCGTTTGCCCATATGCTGCTTATCCTTTTTAGTCGCCAGTTCTACATCTTCCTCGGTCTCTACTTCAACGTAGCATTCTCCAGAAGGCCTTCCGGGTCTAGTTTCGGTAAGATAGACACCTAAACAGCAATACATTATCTTTATTGTAGTATTATAATTACCTCTGTAGATTTAAAACACTGCTTCACAAATTGATAAATCAAAAACTTTTCCTAATGTTAAATAATAAAAATGAATACTCACCCTTTAAACCATTCACGACTGTTATTCCATTCAAAAATGTAATTACATCCTCAGCGGTAGTCGAAAATGGTAAACCTCGAAGCTTTATGACAAATCTGCCATCTCCAGAACCGAGCATCTGGAAGGAATATTGAAATCAACACGGTGATTGACGGACTGTGCAAGAATGAGAAAAATAAATAATAACTTCTGAAAATACCATAAATTTCTCGAAGCACTTAACAATAAAAACTGATTTCACAACGCAACTTGCGTAAAATTATAAAACTGGCGAAACACCAAAGACGCGTAAATCACAAATTGTGCGCTGTACCAAAGTACCAACCAAACAAAATTAAGGTTCAGTCAGTTCAGACAGTTGCAGTTGATCTCAGTCAGTCAGTCAGTCAGCCAGAAAGACTTAAAAAATAAACGGTGCTGCCATTTCAATCTATAAAATACGGAATTTTCAAATTCCCATTTTTAACACGCTAGCTGCTTCTTTCACCCATTCCTACATCGTCCGACAGTTCATTGGCTTCCTTAGCTACAGAATTTGACGTAAATACGTCTAGAAGTTCACTCAATTTGTACCGGCGATACTAGCAAAATCTTTATTATTATACCCAGCAGACAGTAGTACACTGTCTGCTGGAAATTTTTAATCTTTAAAGTTAAGAACTCTAAACTCAGATTTCGTTATAAACACACACAAACTAATTTTAGGGGGTGACAAAAATGAAACTGGGAAATGATTTTAAAAGTATCACAATGTCGTCCAAAGCTTGTGTAAAAACCAACATAAAATTGAAAAAATGGTCGAAAAGAGCTTCAGGGCTATCTAGAAATATGTTTTAACTAGCTGACCCGGCCACGCGTTGCTGTGGCTAAAGTTTTTGTTATATTACATTATAGTAAACAATCTAAGAGGAACAATAAGAGAACATCAGTCACGGAGTCCACTATGCTTTTTCACACAGATGGTATTTGTAAAAAAATATGGTGATCTCCTTATTTGACTTTCTACTACTATAACCCTTTAGTACAATGAAATTATTTACGAACTAAGACGACAATGATGATGTTGGTATACAAATTCACTGGATTGAGATTGATTTGAAGGGGAAGTACGTTGAACACAATTAATTAAAATGTTCTTACACTTGATACTAAGCAGAAATCAATAGGTAAAAAATAAAAATTTATCAGATTTATTATTTCCATTTAATTTTATAACAAATATAAGTATATTACAGTATAATACAGTAAATAACATGTGACGCTTAAACTCATGAATGAGGTAGGCAAGGCAGACAGTCTTAAACTTTTAAACATTAATATCTTTTTTTTTGAATTATAAATACTTTCAATTTCAATTTAATTTAACACCAATCGGTGCACAATGTTTTTGGTTAACCTGTCTTTAGCTAACACAAATAGATTCGACGGTTTCCCAACACGTGAACACGCAACATATAGTTGCCCATGAGAAAAACATGGATTTTCCAAATCTAAACCACAAATGGACATTGTTTGACCTTGAGATTTATTTATAGACATGGCGAAAGCTAAACGAATTGGAAACTGTAGCCTTTTGAAGGGTATGGTAGAATCTGATGGTATCATCGGAATACGTGGCAGCAGGACCACTTTTCCTTTAAACTTCCCAGCCAAAATGGTTGCTTCAAGAATGTTTCCGGTGATCTTTTTGATGACCAAACGCGTACCGTTACATAATTGAGGTGGATTCAAATTACGGAGGAGAATAATAGGGGAACCAATCTTTAATCGAAGATTATGTGGTGGCATTCCAGGGATATCTAATGAATTTAAAAATTCAATCGGAAAATTTACACTTTCATTTTCATCAACAACAGTATCGATTGATTTAAAAGACATCAGATCGCCTGGTAACAACTGTTGTATCTGGAAGTTAATTTCGTCAACATCAACGTTTTTGGCTGCCAAAATCGCCCGTTGACTAAGCCATTCATGATTCAAATAATTATTCTGTATATCCGGGAAAATACTCTGAATCAATTCAGTTTTATCCTGAACAACAGTGCAAAAATTGTCTGGTAGTTTAATGCATTGCGTATTTGGTTGCAGTTTTATTTTACCGTTCCCAATATCTAGTAGTTGTTCGGAAAATATTAGTGCTGATGGATCATTTTGCAATTGTACTCGCATATTTATGGTCAATCGAAGTGTTTCAACACTTCGCCATAAGAATGATTGTTTCAAACATGCATTAATCTCATCCGCGAAAGTAGAGCGAGGTATAACCGGTAAGGTCTGCCGGAAGTCACCAGACAAAAGTAAGATAGCACCACCGAAAAGTTTATTATTGCTGTTTAAATCTTGCATAGTTCTGTTTAATGCTTCAAGTGAATATTTGTGTGCCATTGTGCACTCATCCCAAATTATTATAGAACTCTTCCGCAACACTGCAGCTATTCCACTATTCTTTTTGATGTTACACATTGCATCTGGTTTATTATGAACGTCCAATGGCAGCTTGAATGTTGAATGTGCTGTTCGCCCACCATCCAGTAAAGTAGCCGCAATGCCTGACGATGCTAATGCTAATGCGATTTTTTGTTGCGACCGTATTTTGGCAAGAATCAACGATATTAAAAATGTTCCACCGGGTTCATCCAAGAAAAAAAAACCGCCTTGTTCAGCAGCAACAGCCAGCATAATCCGATCATAAATAATTTTTTGTTCTGCTGTCAGTAATGGTTCACTGTTCATGATAATTGTTGCTAAACTTCCATGGTCATATTGATTTTCTCGTTGTAAATCGGTATTGACTAAGTCGGTGGCTGGACGATTAGGTGATGGCATACCATAATGATTAAGTGGTAAATTTGAAATAAGAACACATAAATCCTCGATCAAGACCAATGCTTCATTGTACATCTCTGGTGTATAATCTATGTTTTGGCATTGATTTGTTTGTCTAATTCGGTGCAAGATGTCTTCTGTCATACAATTTTTATATTTTTCCCACAAAGTTTGTGCTTGCGAGGGATAACATGTCGCCAAAATAATTGCAAACAACTGACGAATGTTATTCGGTGTTGATGTCAACGCAGCATCAGCAAGCGTTAAGTCCCAATGGTTATCGTCTTCTAGCAATTGCAGTTCACGACATGCATCCTGGTATGTATTGAATACTCGACCATTAGCTGTTCGTAAAAATTCAAAAGACGTTGGTCCGGGAACATTCACCAATAACAAACGTAAATAGAAGCACTCACGTTGCTTTGGATGTACCGTGTAAAGTATCCCCAATGTCTTAGCTTTGAATATGCCTGTAATGGAAGGATGTGGTTTTCCTTGTTTCCGTGGCTCCCATTTTTTACTGGATTTGTTCCATGTGAAATAACGTGGAACATCACCATACACCAATGTCTTCGCGAATTGGCCAAAAACATCAGGTTTTTGACACAATGTAAAAAATTCAGTTAGAGTCGTTTTCGGAGCTTCGAACGCTCTTTGGAGAACATTTTCTTCAGTGAAGTATACACGTTGACCGTTTTCAAGATGTATTGCCAGATGTTGGACAGCAGGATCTCTTTCGTGGATGGGAAAGCTGAGAATATGCCAAATAGCTTCATTGCTGCTAATGTATCTGCCCATTTGGTATCGTGCTATTTCGTCATTTTTATTTATGTTTTTTACTTCAAATATGGCCAAATCACTGTCTTTGTTTACATATTTACAAATATACTTAATTGATTTAACAGAACTGCAAAGCTCAACATTGATATGAGCTTTGTAAGTTTTTGAAAGTAGTGGTGAGTATGGTACCACCCACTGATTATCAAACTCAACTTGATTTGGAAAGTTCGGCAGTCGCATTGTAAATGTGTGGCCACCATTCTCAGTACTTCTGCGGCGATACATTGGATAACCATCAATATCCGTGATCGTGTCATTCGTATGCGGCTTTGGGAAGTTTTTTTACATTTTCCATTTTCCATGCACGGTGACGTCATGTTGAAAACACCGCATGGCCCATGGATCATGTGTTTGGTGACAATATCAAATAATTCTTGATCAATTAATGGGTCTGGAATTTCGGCTGAAATTATTTGATCGATTTCTTCAGGACGGATTCTATCTTTAAGCCAAACCAAAATGTGGGCATGAGGCAAACCTCGCTTTTGCCACTCTATCGTATACAGCCAACAACGTGTGATACCAAAAATTGTATATTTAACAATAAAATCAATTAAGGATTTCAATTTTTGTTTAAACACACGTGCAGTTAAATCATGACGATGAATGGCTTGTTGTCCTGGCAATAGTAAAGTTTGTATCTCTTCCCAATTCGGATTACATGTGAATGTAATAAATAAATCCGGTCGGCCGTAATGACGTACGTAAGTCATCGCATCTTGTATGTATTCCTGCATGTTCCGTGGACTGCCGATGTAGCTTGAAGGTAAAATGAAAGCATTACCGATGTCATTGGGATTTAAATTTCCATCGATGTTTCCAGCAACAGCATCTCGTAAGTGAATATATTCTTCCGATCGTAGTTTTGCCTGGTTGAATCGAAGGAATCGCAAGCGTTCGCTTTCGACCTTAGCATACATATCAACAATGTATTGATGGAACAGCTGACGATATCGAAGGATATAATTGTCTTGATGTTGTCTAACCATTATTCGGTGTGCGTAGTAGTTCATTGAGCTAACTTTATTATTTCTGTAATCACCTAAAAAAATAAATAATAAAATGCAATACGAAATTAAAATCTATACATACAGTAAGAAAGTAAATAGATAATTGTCAAATTTACCGGTATTTGGATCATACTGATTGATATTAAGGTGATATTCATCTTGTCCTTGCCAAAATATCAATGGATATTGTAGTGCGTCATATGAACGGTGTAGATCCGAAATCGTACTGACAGTGTTGTCTCGCCGTGTAATGTTTATAGATCTTTTGTCAACTGGATCACCAACCATGATAACAGCAACCTCATCAACAGTTGGAGCGTTGAATCTACCAGCATGTTCACCTAATGGTACTTTGTCGGCTTTTATGACGATTTGATAATTGTCATTTTGCAGTCGTGGCGAAACTCTTTTGATCAATTGAATTAGTTGATTGTGATCTTCTAAAAAATTTCCAATAATATCACAATTGCTCTTTCCTCTGCTTGTTCAATAAAATTATACAGGCACCGAGTCGTCACGCGCTCTTCACAATCGCCCATAAAATAAAAAGGTATCGACATCTGTCAGTTTTATGACTGCCAAATAATATCAGACAAATAATTAGCAATAAATTAAAATATGACGATTTGATAATTGTCATTTTGCAGTCGTGGCGAAACTCTTTTGATCAATTGAATTAGTTGATTGTGATCTTCTAAAAAATTTTCCAATAATATCACAATTGCTCTTTCCTCTGCTTGTTCAATAAAATTATACAGGCACCGAGTCGTCACGCGCTCTTCACAATCGCCCATAAAATAAAAAGGTATCGACATCTGTCAGTTTTATGACTGCCAAATAATAACGGACAAAAAATTAGCGATAAATTAAAATTGCGACTATAATTTGAGATTTAAACTATCCTATCTCTCAAGTGCACATCGAACTGCACATGGTGTTCAAATTTTATTATAATCGGTTAAGTGGTTTAGGAGTCCATTGAGGACAAACATTGTGACACGAGATTTATATATATTAAGATAATGCGAACATTAACGGCGCTGTAAACGAAAGTGTTCATTAATCACGCTGCACGACCTTGGTTTGAAAATGTATTTATGTCAACCCTTCTACTGTGTATCCTGACAACTATCTTTTTTTAAATTAAAATTATTTAAATTAAATTTATAGAATGCACTAGTTGTTGTTTCAATTGACATTTTATACTTTTAAATACAATTATTTAAAAATACTCTTATTATGCTACTATTTACTATTATTTATCGAAATTGTCTATACAATTTCGATTTTATTTATTTAAAATGTGGGCTGTTTTTTAAAAACTACTGGGATGACCAAAATTGTGTGTTTAAAATATGTGGTCTGCTGCTCGGGAAAATGCAAAGCGTACCCGATATCAATAAATCGGTCGCGGCTGAATTAGGAACAACAGTTTTTTTTGTGGTACTCGTAACTAGTTTTATTTGTCATGGACAAATTATAAATATCAGACCTTTTTAACCGACTTCAAGAGATTTTCAATTCAATATGTGCTTATATATATATTTTACGTATTTATAACTCCAGATTGGCTAGAGCGATCTCAAATAGTTTTTATTGTATATGATAGGACAATTCTCAGAAGTAGTATACGGTTAATAAATACAAAAAAACATTAAATTTTCCTTCAGTGTAAAGAATTATAAAATATACATATTTAATAATATTAAAGTTGCTTACGCTGTATATAAATTCTTAAACATAAGTCACATTACACATCCTTCCGAAGGTGTTCCGACGGTTGAGGGTTGTGTGCGTTCAATAAAGCATTTCTGGCGCGTAAGCCAGAAATGATTATTTAGCTAGTTACTAAACCGAATAGCCTCGCAAAATGCTTATTTTCGCATGTAAAACAACCATTTGATAGTTTGTTGAATTAATAAACTTTCAAAAAGGCCAAATAGTTCATATATATAAGGATTTTTCATAGCCTAAAAGTTATTTTACCGATCCACCATATTGAATTTGTAATTTTTACTATTTTTTACAATCTTGTTTCAATAATATGCTCTTAAAAATTATATATTAAATAATCACATTTCACCTTTATTACCTAAAAGTACAATTTGCTAGTAGAATTCATTTGGTACACTTGTTACCAACATTTTCTTATTTTTTGTAATTTTAGGTACTGTCGAAATATCTTTTTTGTTAAGTATTAATATTTGAGAGGGGGCGTTTATTTTGTTATCGTATCGTATCACATTTCATCGATAAAGTGACATTTGAATACTAATTTCTCGAACGCACTGACATTTCTTACACATTAAATTCCGAAAGCGTTTAGTGATTGCCTGCCATTATATTATTCCGTCCATCTAAAGCTGCCACACTCAACCTGTGGCCCGCGGGCCGTATGCGGCCAGCCTAGCTTTTTTGTATGGCCCTAAACACATTTATTATCAGGGACATGATTTACAAAATCTGGCATTCTGTATTTCCTATATCTTGAGATTAATTTTGACTTTGACGTACAAATAGTGATACCCAAAGAGGATTGCAGTATAGTGTTGCGGCCCGCGTAGCTTTACAAATATATGTATGTGGCCCGAAGACAAAAAAGGTTGAGTATCGTTGATCTAAAGTGTAACCATGTTGCTAATAATAAAAATAAATATTATAGCTTTTGTTTTATTTTTGTCATTCTCAAAACCTATTTATTACCAGCAAGCAAGAAAAAGGTTTTCTAGACAAGTCATATTAACACATTTAGAAGCTACTACGGTTAAATCAGATTGTAAATTGACCATTATAGCTAACCCGGTGCATATTTTTTTGCCAACTAGTCACAGCTAAAGAATACGCTGCAGAAGGTTATTAGGGCCTCTTTTGGCTACAGGAGGTTCTATAACTCAAAATATACGGTTGTTTGGACTAAAAAACCCTGATGTGTACAGACCTTAAAATAGTTCTGGGGGACTGTTTATGACTAATTTAGATCCTAAATTATTGCCTGGCTATTTTCAATATCTGATTTATGGTTTTATGTTTGATTTCAACACTTTAATGTCTGACAAATTTAACTGTCTGATGGTTAAAGTTATCAATTTACAATATAAGGGCGAAAGTTAAAGAGTCGGTCATGTAGTAATAATGATGTTCGACATATTTTTCCCATTTTATAGATTTAATAATCTCTTCATTTGTGAGGTTTTTTTTTTAAAAAATATCAACTTATTCTTTCTGGTAAGTATAAAGAAAAGAAGTAATTTTTTACAAAAATATCTAAGGCAAAAAATAAGTGTCTATTTTTTAGACTTTTAAACATAAAATGACACCTTTCCATCGATATGGCACATAGTAAAAAAGTAAAATGTACTCGTATATTATGTGTGTAGTTTATTTTAACTTTATTGGACGCACTTATCAGAACGAAACTTTATTGGGAGAACTTTGTTTTATTTTTTGATAAAATAACCTATGATTACTCAGATTCTGTCTGTTTACCATTGCCCATTACAATTACCCAACACACAAACTATACCTGCGATTGGCACAAACTACCCAAATACCGGATAAATACCGCAAGTTGGCAGCACTGGAATTGAGCGAAACAGTAATCTATAGTGATGTACGGTTCAAAATTGAGATTCGCGAACGATGATATACGATACGCTTGTAAAGCATCATCGTCGACAACTAGCGTGGGGCGGCAACACTCGGTCCAACTAAACATACGCCATACATTATTTATTTACTTACGGGTGCTATTTTGTCTATTAATTTTGTAATTTTTATGCTTCAAAATTATTTATTTTCTTCTGGATCACTTTAATCAGACCTGTCGTTAAAACTCAAGTAAAACTTCTTATTCTTACGCATTTATGTAGATTTCATTAGGAAAGCTAGGTAGCTTTCCTAATGAAACATAACATGACTACCATGACCATGTTATGACTACCGGAAGATTTCGACATATCTTTCCGTTTCACATCTTCTAGAACCCAAAACCACCCTCAGTTTAAAAGCTTATATATTTTTTAACTTATTATATATATTATCAACTTATTATATATATATTAGCTTATTATAAATATTAATAAATTTATATGTATATTTGTATATATGTATGTATGTGTATTCGTATTACATGTACGTGTATGTATATCAATGTTAATTTTCGTAGATTTATTTTGTACTCACAAAAAGCTCAGCGCAATTGCATGTAACCAATCTATTAAATAACTATTAAAATTAGCCTACCTTAGTACGGGCAATGTCCAGTTAGGTATGGTTATGTTATTCATTATCTAAGAAATATGTAAAAACAAAAATCAATAAGTAAATAAAATCAATAAAAATAAATATAAGTTTATACATATCTATCTATATCATTTTTTTTATGGATACGATGACTGCCGTAATTTTACACCAATGACTTTCAAATTGATACATAAAATTTAAAGGCACAAAATCTCGGTCTTGGGCAAAATCAGACTAGGAGGTGGGGGAATGGAGAAGGGGGACCTACCCCTCCGCGCAATAGGGTTTGCCTACTGTACAACTTCAGGGCACGCCGCTGATTGCAACTACATAGATTTTAAGTCACCTATACACCTTGTCCCAAGACGATTCCCGATAGAGAAATCAGCTGTTTGGTTCTGTGATTTCAGGTGTTATTTGCAAAGACGATATTATATTACTATCAAAATTCAACACGATTTCCGAAAAAATAATTGTAAACTTCAGGTGATAATATTAAACCGTCGTAAACTTCAGTAACCGCTAGTCGGTCAGCATCATTGCGACCTCAACGTACGCGTAACGCGGTTATGGTTACATTATCGTGCACAATTCACTCGCTGACTGAAAAGACTAGTATTGTTAAAAAATAAATAAATATGAGAATGAATTTCAACTGCTTCTATATATTGTTTAGTAGTAGGTAGTAAATCGTTTAACAAGAATCTGACGTCTAACAGCTATGCCCTACAGGCGTCATTAAAAGCATCTCGTACCTGCTGTGGTTTTTTCAACTTGTGGTGGGTTGAGTAGATTAAAATAAAACTTCATACAATAAAACTTATGTACAATGGTATGATGCTGTCTATTATACCAATACTATACCAACACCAGTACAAATACTATACGAATGCACAAAACTACTAACAAAATTCCTAGTTTAGTTCTGTATTCTAAGTTTTTTTTAATATAATTGTAATCAAAGTTTGAAAAAATGTGAAGGCAAATTCAATCATTAGTATTCTTATATTCGTTTCAGCTGAATCTTTCTCAAGCAAGGATAATAAACTCTAATAATTAAGTCAAGGTAACACTAAACCAATTAGGTATAGTCTTATTAGATATATCAAAACACTGTATGGCTGTGCCTGCGACAACACGAAGTCATACGATAAATCAATAAATAATACCAAATTGCTTTTTCGATCAATGTCAAATAGATAATATGTAGTTTATTTTTTAGAACTTATCACAAAAAACACTATCTAAATATAAAATATTTAAATAAAAAAAAGCTACTCTTTAAAAAATCTCTATTATTCGAAATATATGTATAATAATAAAAAAATATATAAATGATTATACTATTACTATTATACTTAGTATATTATTATTAAATTATTATTATTATTATTATATTATATAAATTATTAACGATACATATACACTATAAAATGTGAACATCTATATTCTTTTTCTCTATGCACAAAAATATTTAATTTTTGTAACTATGTACTCACACTCATTCTTTATAACCATTTTCACACATATAACATATTAGGTACAGTAGGTACCTACCCGTAGGTCCATTCCCTAAGTATATTATTTATACTTTATGGAAACTTTTCAACCCATTAGACTTTTCACCTAAAATCGTTTTAACACAACAAAGAAAACCGATTTAGTTTAAAATCAAGATAAAAGGAATAAATAGGAATAATAATAGCAAGGAATCTTACGTCCAATTTTAATTTATTTTGGCAAATAAAGGCATTATTAATATTATATTGGTTTGGACCATCTAATGGCCAGGTTTAATTAATAATTCCCTTATAATATTCCTCCACAATAATTCCTCCACAGAAACCATAATTTAAAAGACAAAAAACCCTTAAAACCTTACAATATATGATACACACAAATAAACCTTCATGAAGTGTTGATTTCGTAAATATATCGACTAATGAGAAACTGATCAGCCAAATCAGCACCTACCTGATAACATTAGAAAAAGAGCAAAGACTGATTAAAAAGACAGATTACTCTAATAAGGTCACTCAAAGAGTACTCAAAGCGTATGTTAGTTAGTTAGTAAAGCTTTTAGTCTAAGAAGGGGAAATAGCGATGGCGAAAATACTCATACATTGCTTTTCTTGAATGACGACAAAGATTTCACCAGCAATACTCATGCTGCTGGTGCCTCATTGATGAACCACTGTTTCATTTAATAAAATATAATAACCTAAAATGTTTGCTTTTTAATTTAACAAATTTTGTGAGAACAAAAAAGGCCGTTGAGTACCTGAAATTAAGATAATAATGTGTATTAATAACATTATTACCTATCGGTCTTTTAAAACATATAGATACGGTAACTGAGGGCGAAAAACGCAACACGCGCAAGTACGCCACTTTGCATCGAGTACACTCCTCGCGTATCATACGTTTCGCTTGCTCGCATATGTCATCGCGATAAGTCTCTTTCCAGCATGGCGGAGTGTTGCAGCGCGCGAAACGGCGGTTAAATCTACCGGTAATGGGTTTTTACAAGAACGATTTGCATGACATGCCGTATCTACATGTTTTAAAAGATCGTTGTTATTATCCCAAACGGGTTTCTGCACGCCTATTTATATAAATAGAAGAAATATACGTGACAGATAACTAAAAATCGACATGACAGCTCGGCGCACAGACTTTAACCGAATGAGCACATCGCCGCGTTTCCCGAGTTTAACCAAATGAGTGTGTCGCATTAAATTCATTCGGTACGTAGGAAAAATTGTGTAAGGTGCGCGCGCCTGCAGTTTTACTACAAAAATCGTACGTAACAATCGTACCGTACGGGTAATGAACTAGTGGGATTTAGATGTGTCACGTTGGTCGGGCGCCTGCAATACGGCCATCTTACGCTCCACAGTATTGAGATGGGCGTCGCGACGCCCCAACATCTTTCGCTCCGTACGCGAGTCGGTTGGTTGAACTGACGAAAGCGCCGACGCCGTTTCGAGCGAATAGCGTCCGTCTGCCGTCCGCATACCGCTCTATCAGATCCGAACAGCTTGCGCTAAGAAAACATTCAGGCACAAACGGTAAGCTCATTTAAAAATAAAATTCTGTTACTTCCGCGATGTTGCACTTAAAACTGATTAAAATAAAAGCATTTAATTCGGGAAAAGAGAGCAAATTCGTTCGCTGCAAATACCAGACAGTTAAAACGGCCAAAGTAGAAACGATTTATTACCAGGCGAGGTGTTTGACGCTATCATGCCCTGCCCTTCAGGCCTCGTCGCGTTGTAACGCCATAGCAATAATTTATTAGCAATATTCATTACCACCATCTGGTAGTATTGGTGGTAATGAAGCGTTTAAAATGGCATGACAATGTGCGGATTCAAACCCGAAACCTTTGGGTCATTAGTCTAACTCTTTAACCACTAGACTACCGCGATTTGATCTGATACAGCAAATCCCAACCACTAGGGATATCTGTTCTGGATGGGGCATCATTTCTCTTTTTAATAAAAATATTTTAATATTGATTTTTTTAAAAAAATGATCATTTATTTATCTCAAACTTCGTCTGCGTTAAGGTTATGTATGTTAAGGTAAGGTGCGTTGATTGAACAAGTACCTCAGATAAGAGTTGGTTAGTTAGTACAAAATGTTTGAGGTAATGACAATATAAATAGAGGTAGGTCGACGTCTGATTCTAGTTGATTAATTATGATATATATTATATCATATTACAATGAATACTTTCTTTCTATGAGTATTTTCAAAGATAAACGCAAGTTTTCATTAGGTAGACCCTTAATCTGTGGGAAAATCAATTTGTAACCAACGTGAACCAAGATTCTTAATGGTTGGTTTTAAGGATAGATTGAAAAATTCTGTTCTCTTATTTATTCACCTAAATTATATTGTAGAGGCTGCACTACTGCTGTCCTGCAATTGAGGTAGAGTGATCGAAAATGGAAAACGTTTAGCTTTAATATTAAACCTAAATAGATTATGTTTAATCATTGTTTTTGAGTATCTATTAAAATTTATTTTGTTTATTTTTAATTTTCAGACTTTCAGCCTTGGCCATGTCTTCGTATAACTCATCCTACGTAAGTATTTAACAGTTTTGCGATATATCAACCTAGAGAAACAAATAGGGAAATTTGCAAATTAAATAATTTTAAGTTGCTGTTTTGCGAAATAGAGCGAAGGCCAGGGAATAAAGTTGGGCCCATACTGCAGTTGACGGCGGGTGAAAACATGTTTATTATAATCATAATTTTACCGTAATAATAATGATACAAACATTAAAACAATATTAAATACATAAGGTGGTTATTGGCACAATAGTTATTATCTTTAGTGTCGAAATGGCGCTGTTAGAGCAGTTTGGACTGTCTTGCAATTAGCAAGCTGTTTGATTAGAAGATAATCGCAATACCTTTTTTAAAAAATAGAATATAAAATAATGCGCGGGATGAGTATAGCTGTAATTATTTTAGTAGTGTTTTAACTAAAAACATATGCATATTACTTTTTATGCTCGGGAATAACTTTTTATTGTGTAATGAAAAGTATTTTATACTTGTATCATTATTATTGGCATGTTATCATCGTGCCCTTTATATTTGTGTAACATTGTGTGTTTTACGCATTTTGAAAAGTTTTTACGCTTGCGATTTTGTCGTAAAACTTCAATTTCGGCTTGCGATTTTCATAAAGATTCTTTTGTAGTTTGTAATCAATACAACTTCAATAATAGAGATATGTCATCAATTATGAAAAGTGATTAGTAGCAAACCATATCACTCATGTAATAATTATCAAATGTGCTCTGCGCGGATACATATCCATCGGATTTTATTAAAAACCTTTTTTCAATAATACTATAGGGAATAATGGAAAAACGCGGGCAAATAATGAAATCAATATACATTCTTTTATATATCTTTGTGACAATCTTGACTTAGTCTATATATTAAAATATATATAGTAAAATAGTATGTATAGGAAAATTGTATAATGTATTGCTTAAATAAATAAAATAAAAAAGTCTGACAGTATGGACATTTGGAAAATTCGAATGCTTTTTAATATTTTTAAAGATTTAAAATTTTCAACAAATTATATAGCCAGAATGTTCAAAGAAAAATTAATACCGCGCGCACAGATAGTTGCATAAAAAAGAATTCGAACTTTCCAATGTCTTGACATTGGAAAGTCCAGTATCTTGATACTGTCATACTTTTATATAAGTAATGAAAACTAACGGCGAACGCCAATTATAACAGAAGGAATCATCTAAATACGGTATTTAAGCAATACATTATACAGTTTTACGATATATATATATATTTATACCCCCGACGCCCTCACGCACTCATTTTATATTGTATTTTAGAATAACCATTTTGCAATTGATTGTCAGTTTATCATCGCATTAAAACAGTACACCAGGAGTTCTTGAGTTGATCTTTATTTTAATCAAATCCTGTATATAAAACAACAAGTCCTGAGTGACTGATTCATCATCGCCCAACTAAAACTGCTTATCCTAGGAATCTGAAATTTCAAAGGAACATTATCTTTATGACGTAGGCAATCACTAAAAAAGAATTTTTAGAAATTCTACCTAAGGAGGTAAAAAGATGGTGTGAAAAATTTTATGTTGAAACCATCACAAAAAGCGAAGATTTTGAAAATTAGTATTTAGATACTTCTTCAAAGATTCTCGTGTTTTACCATTTTCCGGAAATCCAGTTAAAGGCGGGGTAAAGAAGAGTGGGACAATTATTTCATAAGCAAAATGCACCTGCCTTTAATATTAGCACGGTAGGCACGTAAGTGGCCTGAAGGATCTAGAGATGGGGAGCAAAGCGACCGTTAGAGCCATCGTTGAAACTGCCCGTAGGGCCTAACTTTCAACCCGGGGCGTTGCCCAGGGTTTGAACAGCTAGTTACTAAATAAAAAAATATTCTATGATAGACACATTATTAAATATCACCGTATTTTATTCAAACAAAATTGGATACATAATACGTATGTATTTTAATTAAATCCCTTTAATTCATCCGGTCATTTGATGATATTCCTGGTGCAGCCAGTTTTAGCTACTATACATACATTCATGTATAAGAAGTTATATACTTTACCCGTCCTTATTTTAATCTACTCAAAATTAAAAAATAACCCACTTTCGCCTCTGTGGCCATCCAAAACGCTTGTTGAAACTTGTGTCACTTCGTAGATAGGGAATAAAGCAACCCATCACGAGTTGGTATCACAGGCGCGAGTGGTCTGGGTGAAAGATGCCGGTAATGACGCCTGTAGGACCTAGCTGTGAGTAGTCAAATTCTGGTTAAATAATTTACTACTACTAAAACATCTATAGAATGAGTTCATGCTACAAGGGATTCATAGTCATTTTTATTTAATTAAAAACGCCAGCGATTAGATAATCCCTAGGGTTTTAATTAAAAAAAACGGTTTTTATTAAAACCCTGCGACATATACATGTATAAAATGCGCTCTAATTATCTCGTATGTATTATATCCACTTATTATTTGTTTTCAAATACTTTTAGCAGCTTTTAGCAACATACATATTTGATACATATTACGTGTATTGATACTGACATGATTGACAGCGATCCTAGACACATATTCACTATCCCACCTAAATCTTAATTTAGATGAGCTGAATAGATTGGTGAAAAGAGGAACAAGAGTACATTTCCGCCAGACTGCGCTGCGCATAGGGCCACTGTGGCGTGCGCGCTGCGCAGTGACGACTAGCTGCAGTGGCTGCTCCTTGCTCAGTGTGTAACTCGTCCGGACGTGAGCGTCCATTTGAGATTTCGCGATAATAGTCAACGGTTGGCTGACCGTCGAATATCGTACGACTCGCTAATAATTATACCCTTGGTTCAGATACGATAAGTTTTTCGTATGCTATTTTATAATACCTCTACATTCAACGCCATCCACAAAAGCGGTGATCTTACCTTAGGTAAAAACGTACTTTAATATGAAAAGAAGATCCAAAAAAGCTTCGCTGTTAATAAAAAAAAGTCAGTGTGTGTATGGTTATGATACCGTAAAAACGCGATTAAATATCCGAATTTGAAATAAAAATGTCAAATTTATAAAAGAAATATTTTATTATTGATATCTTATGTATCATTTCATTACAAGAATCAATTATAGATTTAGCTACGAAAAATCCGTATTCTTCTAGTAGGTACACAGCTACAATATATGAATCACTATTTCAATTAAAATAAAATAAATTAAATTAAAAAGGGAATACTTAGTTATATAAAATGTTTTTAAATTAAGGGTAACCCCATATGGATAACATGGATAAGCCGGTCCAACAAAAAAAAAAAATAATTTCGAAAATAATTCATACTAAAATAATAAAAGTAATAAAAAACTTAATTTTTCTACGAAATGTTGCGAACCGCGCGTTTGGGAGTCAGGCCAATCTCGCACCATGCGTTCAACCGCATTCTCAAATATTAAAACGATTTGTATTTAATGTTGATATCGTTTTCTTGTGATTGAGAAACATATTTCCGATATTTTTTGCTTATATTATTTTTTGCCGATATTATAACTTGGTTCACTATTGTGACAATTTGAGTTGCAACTCAAGTTCATTCTCATTCTACTCAAAAATCAAAAAACAACATTCTGGGACAGAATGTTGTTTTTTATGCATTTGCACGAATTGCTCATGCACTATTTTGTGCAATTGCACTTTGAGAAACCTTGCGTAGAACCTGCTATAAAATACGAAGCCGCTTTTCGCAATGAAAGTTCATGTTACTTTCGGTTCGGATATTTACTGAAATGCTTTTTTTAGTAAGAACGGATTTTAACTGAAAAGTTCAATAAAAAGCCGGTGCAATAATTTTATTCGGCATTTAGCTAAGTGCCTTAGTAAGAACGGATTCTTAGTAGTAAAAACGCGTAGTTTCTGATACTTTTAGGTACTTCGCGTATTTATTAGTAAAAACGGGTTCTTACTTATTTCGGGTGTTTACGGTAACAGTTACACACCACACTCGTTAAAAGTAAAAAGTAAGGGAGATGTTTAAATTTGTTATTAACAACTGCATTGTAATATATTTTGAATTAACACCTCATACTACATTCTACAATGTTTTGCACTCGTATTTATATAAGAAGAATGTCAACGAGACAGATAACCGAAAATAAACGTGACAGCTGGGCGCACGCACTAACTTAAGCCGAATGAGCACATTTCCTCCTCCCGTCCTTCCGAGCTTAGCTGAATGAGCGTGTCGCATTAGTGTCGATTCATTCACTGCCTAGGAAAAATTGTGTAAGGTATAAAGAAGTTTTACTCCAAAAACAATGACTATACTTGGTTTTTCTCATATGTGCGTATGGTATGGTACTCCCAAATCTAGAATCCTAGTGACAAATCCAATCTCGATTCCAAAATAGAAACGGTTCAAAATAAATTTCTAAAACACATGAATCGTAAATTCTCTATGCACTTTGCAAGCAGATGCTATATAATTTAATAAAATAATGTTAGACACAATAAACTATTGAGTCTCAGGGTAACTTCACGTGTGACAAGAACATACGATTTACCAGACATGCCACGTCGTAAGTTAACTATGGCCAAAAATGTTTAACTTTGAATAAAAAATATCTAAAAAAAAAAAGTATTTAAAACCACACCTCAACATAGAATTTCCCCTGTCTCTACCTCCCTCCTGCTTGGTTTAAATAATTGATTTTACTAACTCAGTATAAATATTTATGAGCTTTTATTTTATTGTTTTAAGTTAGTTACCATTGTTTTTATTTTTCTCACTTATGCGACTGTATACGGTTTTTTTATGTAACTGTTCAGTTTTAGTTCACTAATAAAGATGAACAGTTATAGTTCACTGTTACCTATTTAAATTGGTAGTTTGAATTAGGCCGGTCGATTAATAAATACCATTTATGCTTTTGTCTGTGTATATCTTTGTTTTGTAAACAATGTCTAGTCATAAATGTGATGTTTTCAATGTCAAAAGTAGATTTGAGATTTGAGTTTTGAATCATTATTCAAAAATAGCAACTTACTCAGCCAACCAACGAAGTCAGCCGATGCGTCGCCAGACGCGACGCCGTTCGGGCAACCAGCGCTTCGCGTTTTTCTATACAATTAAACATATTTTAATTTGGATTAGACATTAAAGTAAAAGTAAATTGTTTTTAATATCCGTTTGAAAATTTACATTTTTTACATGTTGCGCGATAGTATATAACTAACATTGGTTTTTAAAAAAATGAGTGTATATATACGATTGCATTTATTTTTTTATTTTACTCGTTTTCGCATTTACAGCTAATAATAAGTTTTATTTGTTGGTTTATTAGAGCAGTTTTAAATACTAACATTGGTTGGATTAAAAAATATTTATTAGTTGGACTTTGTGCATTTTATTGTACATAGTTGCTATGTTTTATCCCATATAAAACGAAAAAAAAACTATTTTTGACAAATCGTCACAAAAAATGGTCCCTTCTGTTTTTTTTTGTTGAACATGTGCTTTAGTCTGTTTCCTACCCTACTGCATTGTTAATTTGGGTGTTTTAACATTAAATCTCATTGCTGTTTTCAAAGCCTTGAAGACGCTTCAGCTTTTTATAAATTAAATTCTCTTGTATATCGTAGATTAGCTAAAAATTTTTAATTGTATTTTTGATTATCCAAATTTAATTCAAAAAATAAATATAAATGTACCATACAGATCAACTATGCAGCAAGAATTATTTTGTATACCCCCGTTATCATACTAATTCAATGACCAATAGCACCATACCGCGTATCTGCTCCCTTTATAACTAGCGATACCTCCTTATTATTATCCAAAAAAGAGATTTTCAATATCATTAATAGTAAAGACAAATAAAACCTAATTGTATTGTTAATGGTTAATTGTAACATATAAGTTCTTGTTATTGCAATTACATATAGAATATACATACATATTATATTTATATTACCTTCATCATAAATTATTTTTATACATACTAAAACCATACTTAATTTAATTCTTTATTTTAACATATACATACAAATCACACACACTCACAAACATCACTCATAATTACACATAACACATCAAAAAATTCTACTTTTATAGAAGAAAATAATCTTATAGTAAGCTTATAGTGAATTAAAAAGTTAAATTTCTACTCTGTTTGCAAGTTAGGAGCCTCGAAAGGTTTTTATTTTTCCATACATTAATCAAAACTCATCTTATTGTCTAAATGAAAGAATCGAGAAAATAACACTATAGCGGTATAGATGATTTGATAAAGGCGTAAGTTCAACTAAGTTTTAAACACTTTGATTCTATTTTTCATAACTAACCAATAACGGCACGGAGTGTTTCATACTTTTATATTTTCATATCATTTTCGCACTGTCGTGGCTTTTGTTTAGGTTATACTTATTAAAGAAACATTATAGGACAATAAAATAAAACCGACCCCAAATAAATCTACAACCAAAAAACTAAGAATTAGGAATTTTAATTGTATTAGGTTTAATACCATTTTTATTCTATTATAGGTAACAATAAAAAAAAAATATCCATAAAAAGTCAGCACAGAAACACACCGTACTTATGCACATTCAATATAAACCATGTCCCCCCGCGCCAACTTCAGGATTTATTTTTATTTCAAATTTTTAGTAAATCGTATCGTCTCGTAATCGTATTAATATTGATCCGGTATATTATTGTTTCATATTTTAACTACCTTACACTAGAAATAACTTAATCAATCTTCAATGGAATCATCCCCAAGCAATCGCCTAAAATATGCAAAAAAAAAAAAATCGCTTAATCATCAAAATATTTTGAACTGAAAACTTATTCTTTGACAACATAATGAAACTAAAATGTGACTACTGCTGAGAAACAAAATATTCGAAATCGCTCAAGCCATCCGCAGTAATGAGCATATATAAACATACATAAAGAAACGTTAAGTCAATTTGAAAATCTCTCATTGTTTTGAAGTTGGTTTAAAAAGTGTTTTATGACCAAAGTGATTTATTTTCACGTGACGTCCGTGGAAGTGCATGCAGAAATATTGTACTATTTGTTAATTAATTTAAATTTGCTCTTAATATAATCGTATTTTTTTTTAATGCAATTGTTTGGATTGTGAAGGCCTGGATGCTAGTGTGTAAGTCTAGCCCGTAATCATTAAAGATCTGGAGTGGTGTTTCTGAGTTTTCATGACAGAATCTGCAGTAATTGGTTGATACCTTTAAGAAATTGAGGTGTTTATTTAGCTTGCAATGGCTTGTTATGATTCCAGGTAGGATCTCGTAAGGTTAAAAGTTTTTCTGATGATTAACTACCTATTATTTTATGAGACAGTAGGAAATGCGAAAAGTTTCAATGGATTTTCTAGAGGTTTTATAGGTTCCGGTGGCTCTTTTTTCAACAAACACCAAAACAAAACTTTGTTAAATAACGTCTTAGTTTACGAGTGTGGGCGATGAGATGTTCGAGTTTAGGTTTCTCCGTTTTTGGCTGTGTACTTTTGTCGAAGAAGTCTAATGGAATGATTGTTGCTTCACTGTTTTTTTTTCAAGTACCAGCTATGCTTGAGTAAACGGGAGTTCACCGATTACCGTGGCAGATTGGGTCAAATTTAATGTTTCTGTAATCAGACATAGATGGCGTTTTATGAGCTTTGAATCGGGAACGCACCGTTATGTCCAGTACCTCCTTTGTCATTTTGGTCATAAAGTGGTTTGATTAAGAGTATTTAGTACTTGAATGCTGTTAACTAATAATGTTTATATGATACTCACTTCTAACCTTCGTGTCTGCGATGGTGGCCCTAGATGGGCGTCAGAATCGCACACCAATTACCCCCTTTACCTTGGGCCTTACTTTTTGACTTTTGAAGTACGCACTCCACGCTAGTCAGCTCTGGGCATGCCTAGGATAGTTTTGTATTCATCTTGCTCTGGAAAGCTGCTACCAGGTCATCAGAGCAGTATTCTGCCAAATGCAGATATTTTATTTCTCATTAGGTTTCCGGACCAAAATGGTCAAAAACAGGAACCCGCATGGAGACTTCATTGTTTGTCATCTGTCATACAACGTTAGGATTTAGTATAAAGATAGAATATCAAATAACGCAGATGCACCATAAGTCATTTTCTCAAAAATATAAATATATCTTTTGTGTCTGATAACGAAGTCCTTCTAAGTAAGTTATTCTTGTAAATATTCATTAAACAATTCACTTCTCATTCATTGTATATCATATTCGTTACATTTTCACCGTTTTTCATAATTATTGTTTCTTTTTTTAAATCATTTTTTTACTACTTTAATGAAAGTTTGACCGTATGGCATAAGCGCACAGATAGATAGGTGAGAGTGAAAAGCTTTCATGAAATACAGGCCTGTATTTAAACCAGCGTGCATTACCTCAAGCGATGCAACTATCTGTGCTTTCAGTATTAATTTTTCTTTGAACATTCTGGCTATATAATTTGTTTGAAAATTTTCAATCTGTAAAAATATTAAAAAGCATTCGAATTTTCCAAATGTCAAGATACTGTCAGACTTTTGTATAAATAATGTAAACTAACGGCGAACGCCTATTATAACGGAAAGAATCATCTAGATACTATATAATAATATATATATAGTTATTTAACATGTGCTAAAATGATGGAAAGGATTTTCTTAAAAAAAAAAATCTTTATCCTTTTTATCCTATAAAGTATAGGGTAGATACACTACAAAAATAAAACAGGCTAATAAAGATACAGGTCAAACTATTGCACGTTAGAATATTTGCGAATAAAAATAACATTTCTTTGCAAACATTCACTTTTAGCGCTTTATTTGTAGATTATAAAATAGGTTTATATATACTATTTTCGATGGCCGTTTAAAAGGTTTGAGGGAAAGTATGAGACACACAAATTTGGAGAAAAAAAACTGATAATGAAGAGATTGGTCAGTTTTTCCGTCCTTATGTTTCAACTCGAAAATTCAAAACGTCGAAGTCTTTTGAGAATTCCATGATTATATGGACCTCAAACTCAGCACAATTCCAGGGCAACAACATAAATGTGTGTAAAGACTGTACAATAGATGTGTTTGGAGCAATATGTAAATGTAACATTATTACATATTTTCAGGTGTATTTTTGTTTTTGTTATTTCGTATTGGCGGTTACTATGTAATCTTAACATATTCTTCTTGGTTGAGTGGCTGCGGATGCTGCTTTGATTTGCAGCGCGTATCAAACCAGTTCAGACCGGTTGTACATATTTTGGTGATATGCTTGAACACGGAGGTAAAAACCACTAATAATTTGAAATGTTTCTCACCGCTGTATTGAGACTAATAGGTATTAAACATGAGATCTATGGTTATATTCGAGAAATGGACAAGTAAAAACCACAACAATCGAAAGGCTTCTTTATGTCGTGTTTATGATGAAAAAAAGAATACGATACAATACTTATGCAGGCTAGGAAAGTAAGTGGTGAAAATATGGCGAAAAGTCAAAGGGGTCTAATCTGCAGGACTAGTCTAGGGTTGCCATACTTCCCGGTAGACCGGGACATGTCACCGGTTTAGAGACTCGGTCCCGGTTGTCCCGGTTGATCCACCATATGTCCCGGTAAACGAATAATCATGCTTTTATATTATTGCTAAAATTATGCGAATAATTCGTGCGGCGGCGTTAGATCACATTGGCTGACGGTGAAAGTGTGGGGTCAAGGGATGTACTGATATTTTACAAATATTTTTCCATATTTACAGTACCGAATGAAAGACTGAAATACCTTTGTAAGGGAGCTGATGTAATTCGTGGTAATTTAGGATCTCACTCAAAAACTAGGCGGTTAACTGTCTTTCTTGCCGGCCATTGAACGTATTCTGAAAATGTGGGAACCATTGAAAGATTTCCTTTTTTCACAAACCAGATTGAGCCCCATGGGGGGGAGGACCCCCCCCCCATAACTCCCCTATATTTCCTCCTATATTGATACGGAACCGCGAGCGCGAGCCGCGAGCGAGAGGTTCACGTATCCATATTGTAAATATATGATGGTATTGGTGCCAAACGCTCGGCGATTCTAATCAACACCACCAAAGAGTCAGCGAGCGATTCGCGGGTGGGTCTGTGACTAGAGCCACTGAAGTGAAGTTGCATTATAGTAAATACGAAAGCTTGCGAAGCAATGCTGAATAACAGCGATTATCGTCGTCAAATAATGGGTTGTAACAATAACAATCCTCGGTCAGAGTCAGCTTACGCCAAGCAGTCGTTACCGCTACCGAAATAGACACGGCGCTTGATCCTAAGCGAGCGTCGCGTCGCGTCGCGCCTCGAACTGTGTTCATCTCTGAACACAGTTTGACGCACGATGTACCTACCAATCCGGAACTCGCTATAAACTAAGCACCTGCCACAAATCCCAGAGAAAATGAAACACGAATGAGCTATTTTGTAGTACATCTTACACATTTTTTTTCTAGGTAGCGAATGAATCTCAGTTCAATGCCGTCAACAACGGCGTTTATTTCAACATAGTTTTTGTATTACAAACAAAATGAGCAAGGACCCATTAGTCAGAGACTGTCGACAGGTCCTTTTAATAAGTCTCTTAACTAATAATACATAATTAAAAGGTATGCGACATGCTCATAAACTCGAGAGGTCGCTCGGAGGCGATGTGCTCATTTGGCTGTTCTTTAGCACGTTAATTTTCGTCCTATATGCCGTGCGGAAACATTACAAATACGCCAATAATAAAATTTAGAAATATGACAACAAACCTAATCAATCTTTATAGAAGTTTTATTCGTACGCGCGTATTGAAAACACAAATTGTTATTTTTTTTTATTTATAAATTAAAATTTTTGCTATCCTTCCTCTGATATTTGTGGGGTTGGTTTACTCTCATTTACTTTGAACTGAGAGAAAGTATGGTTAAATTGCATTAATTGATAGACTACGGCGATTGTTTTGTTATTGGATATTTGTATTTGCAACTTTTATGTAAAAAAATCTTTTTATAAGATCTTAAGTAACACTTGGTCAACATTGAACTTAGTTAATTAATCAGCTCGGCTCGTAGAGTGAAATAGCGATACTAACTACTCTAACTAACAAGTAACTCCCTTCTGTAGCGGTGTTTTCCGATTACTTTCAGTTTGACAAAATTCTGATATGTTTCTGGTATAATTTGAGTTCTATAAATTTGTATAGCAATAAATTTCAGTAAAAAATCCTCCTTCAATGTTTTGTAAACTATAAACGCCCTTTATGGTTAAATAACCTAAATTACAACTGATAATAAATACAACTGATAATAAATTTACATGGTTAATTAACCATGTAAATTTATTATCAGTTGTATTTCTCAGTTGTTGTTTAGTTGTAGTTGTGTGTTGTATGTTGTAAGTCAGTAAATATTTTATTATCAGTCATTATTTTTGTTTCGGCATTAATAGTACATTTATGATTATTTGAAAAATTAAATATTGTTCACATATTCTTTGCGGTTTCATAATAAAGAAATTGAGTTTGTATTAAAAGTAAAACTTATGTAAGGAAGTTGATTAAATTTGTAAAAGCAGTTTTTTCCAATTTATCTTTTCATCAACTATGAGACAAACATTATTCTCCTTTCCTATTATCTACTTATCCTGATAGTATCAACATTTTAGCTTTAAAACCCTAGAAGAATAGGGAATAGAGGGAGGAAGTGTTTTACCCCACATTTTAAACTATATATTTAAGCTATTTATTTATAAGCAATTTACCAAAAAAATTAAAAATAATAATTTTGGTATCCTTTAAAGTAGACCTTAGAAAACAAATATATATTTTTTTTTTGAGCAATTTATATACATAAAACATTAAAAAATAGTATTTCTTCATTTATAATATATTTCTTTTTATGGCTCAAATTGCCCAATTAAAAAAAAAACAATCTTTTACCTTCGAAATATGTGCGCGTCATGTGCCAAATTTTGAATTCCTACATCACATAGTTTTCGAAAAACGTCTATGACATACAGACGGATGGACGCAATAGCGATCTCCTAAAAATTTCGTTTTTTTATTTTTATCGGAATACAAATATAATTTTAATATTTATCTGTCATACACACTCTCTTTAACATACTTTTTCGCCCTCAGATAATCTTTCATACACCGCCGCACATCAAATACATGTTACTCCAATTATTTACAAGCACAATATATTTAATGCGTCACTGGACATAAGCGACCTTTGATCATACAATTGTACAATATTAAGGTTATTTTTTTTCCTTTAGTGATTTACGTATTTAATACTCTGCCTTATAAAATATGTATAGAAGCTAAAATCAGCTATAAATAGATGGAGAAAAAATATTTTAAAAAATACGAGAAAAATATGGTGAAAGTTAATTATGAGCACTCAAGCGATAACGAGCTATATACAATAATTATTATTTGATATCATTCATATTCATTTTTCAAATAAATTCCCCAAGTGGTATAATATTATATGTACTAAAAATATTATGAAAAATATATGTTTGTATAGCATCCCCATGATAATTCAAAAGAAAAAGCAATTTTTAAAATATTTCTTTCAAGTGTCAACTAAGAGACGCTTCGTTTGTGTCTAATGTTTTAAATCAGCAATTCCCATTATTGCCCAGACGAACCGTCTAGTGGGTAAGGGAGCAACTTTAAATTAAATTTATTATTTATGTAATAGGTCAATAATTAGTCAAAGGTCAAAATTCCGCAATTTGCAAAAATATTTGTGCGATGTATTTAATCATTTAATTCTGGGGCCATTGATTTATAAGCCAGCGATCTCAGTTCGTATACGCACGTTACAATAATACCATTTTTAACGCTTCATTACCATTATCTCCCCTGACTCCCACACAAGTAAATTTCGCTGAGTTAAGTATGGTTAATATAATTGTGCGTAAACTAGTTCATAGCAATGAATAAATATATGTAAACTGCATAATATTTATACATTTTATTTTAATCAATACCAAAAAAGTCATATAGATAGACGTTTTTTTTTAGTCTGTGCATAGTAACAAAATTTAATAATTATACTAACAACAAATTAACTCCGCGGCTGCTATAATATTACGTAATAGTGAAAATAAAGTGGCTATATAAGTTCATATTCCTTTACAATAAAGGAGCCAACTTATTTTTTTTATGCCGTGGCGTGTTAATCATTTATATGATTAAATTACGAGTAGAAGGCAGACATTGATTAGCGAATTTGTCATTTGATGATTTAAAACTGTTGGTAAAAATATAATCAAATCTTAAAATAAAAACACACATCCTCTCAATTCAATTGGTCTAAATAGTAATATCTCTAAATTATTGTTTATTTATTTTTCTATATATTTATATTTATTTATCTATATTTTTATATGTACATTAATTATTTTTATTTTTAATAGAGTTATGTAGGTAGTTTAATTATATTCGTCCTTTTGAATATGTTCGTGCTTTTGATTTGTATTTTAACGGCAGATTTTTCAATAGCTTTTAATATATGTATAAAAAATCAATAACCCTACATTTAAAGTTTTTGCCGTAAAATATAAGAACTTTAAAAGGTAGACAGAGACAGACTAGCATGTAGTAAAAATCTGAAAGATATAATAGGAAAATATTTTGAGACTCGAATATTAAAGTGTAAATAGGATTTTAGGACCAGCTTTGAAACCAATATTACTCAGCTTAAAATACGATGGTTATAATTACACCTCAAAATGCATATGATCGACGATATTAACTTTTAAAAAAAGCACTTTCGATTGCAATCGAAGCAGAGTAATCTCCTAGGAAGTCGAGCGCTGGGTCATCAGCTGTAGCGCATTCTGCCTGGCAGCGTCCGAAGTTGACCCAAATCTGATCCTAAAATAACACCGGCCGATACTGCATTGTGCGTTGTAGGCGAGCAGCTTTCGACCGGAAACCCGAAAATCACTGGCGAGTGGCTGCACGCGGCCAGCTCGTTCACATGGTCATATGGAACTGTCAGTGGGAATGTCTATTATCCATCTCATAGACATCATCCAGTAGATCGTGTGAACATATAATTGGTACAGAGGTGGCTCTGCACACCGTAAACGAACAGGCTAAAAGTTATCCATGCCAGGCGTCCAATATAACCGACGTGTTTCATTGATTTTCGCTTAAATTAATAAAGTGTGGTGTATGGACCAATCAAAATAAAACACAAGCCTAACACTTTAATGCAAACTTAATTGATAAGCCAGCGAAACTGTCCTGCGATAAATACAACCTTTTCTCTATTTCAGAAATTCGACAAGTCAAAAGAAAGTTTTATAATGTAAAACAGACTAACTGCGAGAAAGGATTTACCCCATATTTATTTATTTTTTTATTTAGAGTCGAAAAATCAGGTACAAATAATTTGATAGTTACGTTTCCGAATATTCTGTATACACAATACTTTGACTGTTTTGATGTGTCATGGCGGGTGGTTCAGAACATTAAATTTACAAAAAAAAATAGAAACGTATAAAAAATAGTCGGGCTTGTGCACTCAAAGTTCCGTACCAGAACTTCAACAGCAAACAGTGATGCAACGAGTTTAAGTTTATTGAAATCTTATCCAAATGATTAATTCGGCTTATATCTAATAGTTCATTCAGCGTAAGCCGTATAGGCGCCCGAATAGCGGCTTTTTCTGACTTTATAAAAAAACGTCTGAAAAAACGTAATTTCTTTATTCCACCGAGAAATAAATCTCCATGTAAATAGCTTTTCTTGTTTTCATTTGCTTAACTTGTACATGGATACCTGCCAACGCGGGTAATAAATATTTTATTTCCAAAAACATAAATACCTACTTACAACCTTGACTAGATACTTTCGGTTATCTCAACATAAACGCTATAATATAAACCTACATATTTTGTTTAAATCGATATGGAAAAATAAAAATATCGCCCGAAAGATATAATAATTTTTTGGTCGTAGTTAATAAATATGGTCTAACTCCTAATTTATTTCAAAAAGGTATGGTGTAAAGGATACATTTATTTTTAAGTAGCTAATATAATATTTGCCCTTAAGAGGATTACTACTGTGTTTTTTAAAAAGTCTTCGTAGGTGAACTAAAATTAAATCCAATTTTGAAGGACAAAAATGCTTACTGTGAGATAAGCCATGTAAGCGCCCGTAAAGTAGCTCTTTTGATGTTTTTTTTCAGCAACATGACATCTATCTTTTCAGTAACTATGAGATTGACATTATTTTTATTCCTTTAATTACCTTTAATTCTCACCCTGATAATATTAAAATTTTAACTGTAGAAACCTAAAGGTATGGTGTTTATTCGCATATTTTAAGCCACACATTTTAAACTGATATACCAAATATTTAAAATAATATTTAAAGAAAAACATCTTACTACTGCGTGTTTTAAGGATGACATTTTCTTTATAAATTTAAATTGCTCTGTAGCCGCATCGAACTATCTGACAGCGCATACATTTACATATGGTTAGTGGTCGTTTTAAAGTTTAGCTGTGTACTAACACGACTTTGCATAAATGACAACTATGTTTAAAAAAAAATATAAGCAAAACGTTATACCAAGAAATAAAAATTGGGGATTTTAGTTACTGGATTTACTAGATTTGTTATATATAGCAAAATGTCATATAATTAAAGTATGTTTTAGTGTCAAGTTCTCGTTTAGCTTTTTTAAATGTATTTTAAATAATAAAAAATAATTTTAGTTAAGTTAAAATCTTTTTAAAGTAAAAATTCTTACGAACCTCTTACCTTTTTATCCTGTGCGAATGAATCTAATGTGACACGCTATACGGGCACATTCCAATAAACTCGGTAGGACGTCACTCTTCCGACACGACACGAAACACGTTCCTCGGGTAATATCGGCTAATGTCATTGCGCCGAGCGACAGCACGACGTGACAACGTTGATTTTCTTCATATTTAAATAAATAGGTGTGCAAAAATATTGTTGATGCCAGTATAGGGTGATCATTTTAGAATAAATATTTATGCAGTTAATAACCAACTTACTTCCAGAAGTCTTACTTCTATAACGCGTAGTATAACCAACAAACACACATCAAAAACAAATTATAACTTTAACCATAAAAAACATAGTTCAAAAATATAGAACATGACAAAATTTAGATTAAATTTTTCTATTTTTTTATGTTTAGCTTATCTAGCGGTTGAGATGACCTGGTAGCATCTGCTTTTGCGTTTGCTTTTATATAGATGTTTCCCAGTAGAGTTGAGTTCTGGCAGTGACCAATCGGTAGACCTGGATTGTGGTGGACCGGAGAGGTCACAGGTATTGCCGTGGGCTCGGTTACAACTCCCCCAGGTCCTTAATATGTTAGTATAAACGCGGATACCAAAGCATCAACTAAAATGCTATTAATAAATGTATAGTGTTCATTATGTAGGTACTAAAAATTGATTTTAATTAAACCGGTAAAATAGGTCTTCGTTATTTCATAAAGTATGAATTAAAGGCGAATTCACTGAATGTTCCTACCGTTTTTTGTTGGTCGTTAGCGTGTTATTTTTGGACACTTTTTCGTAATTTGAAAGTGATTCGCCGGCCGTCCCTTTAATTTTCTTGGTTTTGGGCCAAATTTTGCAAAATTACTCTTCCTCGAATGCAGCGGTTAATCGGTGAGCACTACACATTATTGTGTACTCGTTAGTGATTTGCCGGAGATCCGTATCCGTATCCGCGGATATCCGTATCTGTAACCGTTCATTTTTAGCGGATCTTGAACGAATCATTTACATTATTTTAAATTTAATGACATATACGAAATTCTAAATATAGATGATTAGGGAACAATGATATACTTTTAAATTTCATTTGATTATTTTTGATTTCCTACAATCACATTTATATTGCAAAAATCCAATATTTAAACATTTATTGTAGTGAATTACTAATAGTACCTCAAAGGTACTAATTATACTATCTTTATAATGAGATCAATCTCAAATCTTTTAGATATAATAATAAAATAATTAAATATTTAAACGTTTATTGTAGAAAGTTGTAAGATTTTAATTAAATTATGAGTCAAGTGTCGTGTCAAGCTTACACGCATCGACCCAACTGAGTAAGCCGTATCCGCGGATATTTTTTACGATTCGGCACATCACTAGTACTCGTGCATTCTTGCAAGTAGGTACTTGGAAGACGTGACGATTAAATTCATGCAAATATAACAATATTGGACTAAACAAGGATGCAAACTTGTCTGTCAGGAAGGACAAAAACTCTAAATACGCGGCAGTCAAATGGACGATGATATTGAATGAAAGCAGTGATTTTAATCTCGTATCTAAATAAGGTATTTAAGCAATACAATATACAATTATACATTATAAAATAAAGTGTATTTCTTAAATACCGTATTTTAGATACGAGATAAATGTATTTATAGATTATATACACATATTCTTCCTGATATTTCAGAGTGAAACATACGGATGAAGAGATGAGATGTAGTGAGAACTTGAGCCTCGCTATATTTTTTCTCTAAATTTCATTCATACAACCCAACTTAGGTAACTTACACGCCTAAATATTCGTTATTCGACATGTTCCCACCAAAATACTCCCAGTTCAAAGCCTAATAGTCCAAAACAATCAACACAAGAAACTAATCGATCTCCAAGACATTCACCATCCCAACAGCTTTCAATATCGTCCCATAGTTCTTCAGATTGTGGTAGTCTAGTGGTTAAAATCCGCGGGTTCGAATCCGCACATGGTCATACCATTTTTAACGCTTCATTACCACCATCTCTTCTGACTCTAGGACAGGTGTATGTGGCCTAGTTGAGTAGGGCCCAAAATAATTGTATATAATCTAGGTCATAGCAATTATTTAAAAAAAAAAAAAATACCATCGAAATATGTAAATTATAATGATGCAACATATAACGACAAATTATCTAAAACAATAAAACAATCTTCTTTTTTTATAATATGAAATATTTAGAATAGTATCATTAACTTTTTACTAGCGTTGGATACGAATCCAAAAACAAAAATGTTTTACAATCTACTAAAGAGTTGAAAGCAGGTAAAAATAGAACGCGTTTTAAGCACCTTAAAAATTTTTTTTACTGAGTTCTGGGTAAAAAAATTGAGTCAGAATTAAAAATTTGAAAAATATGTACTACTTAAAAATGACGTATGTCTCAAAATGAATCGATGATATCTATATATTTTCTATTCAAAATAATTTTTAATTTAGTAAATATTCATAAATATAATAATTTACCAATAAAATTTTATTATTTTTTCAGTATGGGAGTTACTCCAGACCATCATCATCTCGTCTAAGGACCACAGATATCGGAAGAAGCATAATGGCAAGATACACGAGACCAAGTAGTTCGACATCAAGTTCGTTGCAAAGTTCATCTAGAGATCTCATATCTACAAGAGATAAAGAATCATTAACAACAGCATTTATAAATAAACACAGCATTTCAGATAAATCAGAAAAAGATGAAGGTAGAGTAGTAAGCAAATATGTTGCGGGAAGAATGGCAAATGAAAATATACCTTATACAACTAAGAATGAAAATAGAGATACAAACTCATGTACAAATAATTCTAATAGCTACGCAGTACTACCTGAAACGGAGAGAACAACTAATTTATCAAACTCTAAAAGATATACAAGTTCTAATAAGACTGATAAATCTACAAATTATGTTCCAACATATTACAAATATTCAAGGCCAACTTCATATTCCAGACCAATCACCATGGCACTGGAGAAACATAAATCAGAGTCGAAAATCCCCAGATTCGGTACAACGTTAACAGTTCCTAATTCGACATGTTCACACCAAAATACTCCCAGTTCAAAGCCTAATAGTCCAAAACAATCATCACCAGAAACTAATCGATCTCCAAGACATTCACCATCCCAACAGCTTTCAATATCGTCTCATAGTTCTTCTCCCATAACCTTATCTTCCCTTCCAGCTTCATCTTCTCAAACTACAGAGACAAATGATGATTCTCCAGAAATAAATTTAAGAGAAATAGCAAAAGACGAAAAGAAAAATAATGGCCAAACGAACTTAGAGTCAGATATATCTGCTTTAAGTAATAATTCCGAAAGTTCAGAATCTAAAGATAAACCTCCCAAATCTAAATTATCCTCTAAAAAGAAGATTACAGGGAAAATGAAAGTTAAATCAGGTACAAAGAAAAATAAAACTGATAAGGACGAACACCTATTTAATGACGAAACAGAATACTCTAAACCTAAAAAGCGATTGGCATATACAGAATCTTTCTTAACATCCACAAGTACATCTAGCGATGATGATAATGGTCAGACAAAACCAAGGCGTAAGATAGTTGGCAGCAGGAGCGGATCTACAAGAACTTCAGTGTTAGCATCTTCTGCCGATGAAGTTACTTTTTCATTAGATAAGCCCTGCAGACCACCGATAAGTCCACGTGCACAGAAATGTGATTCCAAAACAGAGGAAGCAAAACAATTCATAATGAAAGCATTAACTCCTGTAAAAAACCTGTTTAAATCTAAACAGAATGATACAGATGAAACAAATCTTACAGAATCAACAAGTAAAAATAATGACATCGTTAGTTTGCCTAACGATAATGATAGTTCATCACAACAAGGAAAATATTCAATTAGAAGAATTGAATCTGGAGAAAAACCATGGTGGCTTGACAATGAAAATGTACCTGATGGGATTGAAGTCCAGACTCCATCAAATGAAACCAATTGTGATGATTGCCACGTACATAAATCTTTATCAAATGGCGAAGATTGGTGGGCGACTATAAATGAAAGTAATCCTAATTCATCAAATCAGGATACCGCAAAGTCATCAGAAAATTGGTGGTCTAAACTAAACGACAAATCAAAAAAAGATTATTCTCAAGGAAAATCAAGTTCATCAGAGAATTGGTGGTCTCGTGTAAATGATAACGAAAGAAATAATAGTTCATCCAAGCAAGAAACATCAAAATCATCCGAAAATTGGTGGACAAATATTAAGGAAAGTTCCTCAAACGCCAGTAATAATAATATTTCAAGATCAAGTGATTTTAAAAAGGGTAAAGATGGCGAGTTTACTTTGAATATAGTTAGAATACGACATGAAGATTCTGGGGAAAAGCCATGGTGGTTATCGGGTAATCAGAAAAATCGTGATGGCGTGACTTCATATCCTACTTGTAAATCTAACTCTATTAGCTCGACTGATTCTGAAGAATTTGAACATGTTAATCCCCGAGCTTATTCATCGATGCTCTCGCATAGTCAAATGTCAGATAATCAGGAAGTTCCACAAGGCGATCGAGTAAGTCCTGAAGGCATCGAAGACAATACAGGTAGAACGTCAGCTATAGGCGCGTTAAAAACCGACTTACAGTATACTACAAACTTCACCGATATTGACGACCTAATTGGAATAAATGGCCCTTTTATGGATAGACTTCTGCGAAAAAACGTAATAGGAGGTACCAGTTTAATGCGATCTGAATGCGAAGAGATAAACCCAACGCAAGTAAGGATACATGATAGTACACCGAAAAGGCCCATCATCAAAAAAGTTTACAACAGGTTAGCTTTTTCGTACATTTTTTTGAGTAAATCGTAGAAAACTTAATCGCAGAATCGTAAATAACTCGATTATGCTCCGAATTTCCAATATGTATCATATTTTAAGAAACAAAGTTAGCCCAAAGTACCTGTTAGGTAATACCTAACAGTGTTAGATTACACTTATATATACTGAGCCAATTCTCAAGTGAACGTAATCCTAACCCTCGACTTAAGAAACATATTTTTATACATTCGAATAGAAACCTTTCAATTCGCATAGCTAATTTGTCTCTGCAAACATTTTTTTTAAATTATTGCTATCGATTATTGTTTTAAACGAACGTCGGCCTAAAGAAGGGGTACACCATAGATTTGACTTAATTGACCGATGACATATTGCTGATGAACGATAATTCAGTAATTAAATTCTAAAATTAAAGATAGATATCCTCTACTTATATAATATAATGGATAATCTATATTTGAGTGTAAGATCGTCGTTTAGTAACAACTGACATTCATTTATAACTAAGGAATTCCGTTTACTCCTAACCAGTCTTTTTAGATACACATTTATATGTATATAGGTATAATTATATTTATATAATATTCAATATTTAGATATAATTTACATTTTGACTGTTCCTTTTTACTTTGAAAATAAAAGCGGTAAAATTGTGAAGGTGTGTTTAAAAAGAAGGTATGGTTAATTTTTTCATTTTCAAAATATAAATCATTTAAGTTACAACCAGTATAATTACTTATACTTTTATGGGATACCGTGGCCTGACGTGACCTAAGGAATCACCATATTATTTTATTATAATAACGATAATAATAAATGTCCCATGTCCCTCTACTTTTGAAAATAGAATTTTAAAAATAGGTTTTTTTTTTCAGAAGCGACATAATCGACGATGCCAGTTATGATCCAAAAGTAAGTTTTTTTCAAATATCAAATCGAACCAATCTATAATGTTTAGAGTGATTTAATGATAATAAAGCTACCGATACAAAGTTTAGTACTGATGTAGGCATACTATTAGCCATAAACTGCTGTCAATAAACCATTTGCTAATTAGAATCTTCGTTTAGTCAAACCAATTTCTCTGTCATTTTTGTTCCGTATATTCCTCATCAAATGATGAAACTATTACCTATATGTATAACCCCATTATAAGGTGTGTGGTTACAACACGCACACTAGAAGTAAAATGTAAGAAAGTAGTAAGGGAGTTGATTGAATTTGTTATCGACTGCATATTCATCTATACTAGAGGTCGCCCAGAGATCGAAATTCGATCGTAATTTACTTTTAAGTTTGAACATTATTGAGGTACTAATACCTTATAATACGGTGATTATACCTCTATAATCTTTGCATATATATATTTTTAAATTTCGTTCCATTAAGTCAGCTGCGAGCGTGTACAAATACGTCATTAGCGTGTGTTGTTTGTCTTAATTCCCTGCAATACTTTTAAAATTTAATAAATATTAATAACGGCTGAAAAAAAACAATTATAGAATACTGAATTGTATTTATGAATCTTTTAAATTTTTTTATGGAAGGTTCATGTGATGTAAGTCGATCATACAATAATTTGAAGAATTCATTATGATAAGGCCAATATGCTTGATGACAACATGAAGTGAAGGCAGCCTTTCACCTAAAGTTACTACAGATTCGAAATGATTTGCATTGCAAATCCACATTCCACAATCACAAGTATTCAAATTTCTTGGAATGACATTTAGTGCACTTTTAAATATATTCCTTAAAATAATTGTAATACTATTTAACCTATTTAAATTTCCATTTGGCCTGCCGCAGGGGTAATATCGGATAAGTCACACACATGCCTGCCGATTCCGTTCAGTGCGCGGGTGAACGTCCCACTGAAGACAAGCATGGAGAATGGCGCAAATACCTATATAAACGATAATATAAAACAATAGTTACTAGTAGCTACTTGGTTGTAACGACTGTGAAAATTTATTAATTAACGATTAATATATTAGGTCAATCATGCATTTCCTTTCTAAATTAGTTAATTATAATACAATGGCACCTAATTTCCCCGACTAATTTTTACATATATCCTCATCACCAAACGCTAAACGCCATTTTACCATTTTATCAACCCACACAAATATACTCTCCTATACACTCCTATACACCCTCACTCACAACAATCATCAACAGCAAACACTCAAAACGTAGCATGTAGATAAAATTATTTAATATCATGACCTTTTGTGTCATGTGTCATTTTATATTATTACTAGTTGATCAACCCCGGGCTTCGCCCCGCATTGGCAGTTAGGCCCTTTTTTTTAAGACGGCTTTGACGGTGCCTTCGGCGCGCGACAACTCGTGCCAGTGGCACTCAAGATGGGTCGCTTCGCTCCTCATCTCAAGGCCCTGTAAGCGGCTTTGACGGCACTCGGGAATGGACGTTTAGCTGCCTATCTTTAGGCCCTTCGGGCTATCCGCTCGCCTAAATTTGATTTTTGTGACGGCGCCTTCAACGCGCATCAACTCGTGCCTGCGGCACTCGGGATGGGTAGCTTCGCTCTCCATCTCTAGGCCCTTCGGGCCATCCACGTGCCTAAATTTGATGTTTCGTTTCTCATTCGATGTCTATGTTATGTAAAAAATCTACATGCCATTTTTCGAGTTCCTAGACCTGACGGTTTGTAAGTTCCATACAAACATCAAACCCCCATTCCCCCCCTTGATGGTTGAATTTCATATTTTTTTAAATTCACAATCCTAATAAGGTGTGCTCACGACAATTTCGTTTTTATATATACGAGTATGTCTATATAATATTATATGGATACATAACTATAGATTTGACTATATTTATAAATATATGTCAAACCCTAGCATATGCACTGACAGATGTACTTTACACTAATTTTACCTTATAACAGGTGTTTACACCTAGTTAGATAAACACAGAAAACCCTTTCTTAACTAAATCTATAAATAATACGCCTATAGTTCTACGCTGATACCACATTTATTTTTTTTTTTTGATGTAACATTTTACGAAATATTTTTTTCTTCTGCTGTTGTTGTTAAAATTGTAGTATTGTCTAAAAAATAATAAAATATTTATGTAACGTATTATAAATAAATAAATAAAATACTCAAAGTAGGTACTGACGTTCTTTAACTCCCGCGCAAAGGACGTACGAATGATTTTTTTAAAATTATAAATATCGATGTCATTTTCGAGAACTCGAAAATGACATATTTTCGAGTTCTCGAAAATATTTTCGAGTTCTCGAAAAGATATTTATTTATTTTTAAACAGGTAAGCATGCAGTGAAATAGTTATGCCCCTCTACTTCCGAATGTGTTTTCCCATACATATTTTAAAAATAAAGAGGTCAAATTGGTAGGCCGATAAAGATTACGGGGTTACAAACTATTGCATAAAATCATATTTATACTACAATTCGTATCGTTTCCTCGCCTTACGTTTTAACTATATATAAAAAACGTTAAAACTTACGTTTACTTTTTGTGTGTATAGATATTGATGATCCTAAAACCAGCTCCTTAAATATTATATCTAAGAATAGTCGACATTTTAATATATGCGATATGCGAGCAAAACCTGCCACAATAACTTGTTTTTTTTTCTAAAGATCCTCCAACATGTTTACATACCTACGATTTCGAATCGACGATATAATCGATACTTACTGGAATATATTCAATGTTAAACTGATAATCCTGTCGCCTGGCTGTAAAATTAATGTTATTATACATTTTAATGGTTGTAAGTGACACTGGTTATTGGTGTCAATTGGTAGATATTATTGGTGTAGAATAATCTTCTTCTTTGCTTATTACAAGATTTATTATAACGGCTTAGCATTATTGCAGTCGGAGAAATTGTGGCTTAAAAATCTTCTAGTCTATAAGAGTTTTGTTTGTTTATTGCAAAATGTAAAAAGAGTTTTTTTGTTTGTCTGAAAAAGAGAGATCTACGAAATCATCGGAAGCATAGAACTTGTATGTAAAGCGAGGAATTTAGGTTTCGCCAAAATATATTTTTTACTTTAATTTATTATACACTAGCTGTTGGCAGCTAGGCCATGCAGGCGGCTATAACAGCGACTTCGGCGAGCGACGAATCGTGCCTGCGGCATTCGATTCGAAGTTCAGGTCAACGCAACTGATAATATGACCTGAAAATTCCGGGAGGTTTGTAAAATGCCCAAAAACACCTTCCTAGCATGTTACCTAAAAACATTCCATACAATCTACCATCACCTTATTTGTGATAAAACTTTGAAAGATGAAAATAGTTACTCTGGGTCATACTTAGAAATTAGACATATGTAATACAAGATTTTTCTGTAGGCCTTTTTAAGACCGTTATGTTTTATACTGTAGTACATTGATTACATTTAGCGCTCTAAAAGCGTCGTTTTACGGCGTAATCATAAAACATCGAGTTTCTGTACTATTTTTAAATTTAATATAAATATATTATATACATCCGGAAGAAATTCTTTAAATAATGATAAAAACCGCTGCATCAAAATCCATTGTGTAATTTAGAAGAACTAAGCGAATAGCGAATTTTCTTTATACTGTTTTTATATCATACATATATTTTTCTTATTTTGCATGTTAAAGCCTTTTCAATCGATCAATCCAAATAATATAAATAAAATAACATTGACCATTGAAATTTAATTATTGTTTAAATTTGGCATTGCACAGTAACCGGTTCAGATTGTTGCGCTTACAACGGATTTCCAAAAGCGCCCACACTCGACATCATTTTCACAGGTTATGTTTAAAATAATTATATAATAATAAAAACAATCTATTTAAGGCTTCAGTTTAAAAGTTAAACACAAATAATAATAAATTATTTCTTAAGTAACTTTACAAAGTTTACGTTTAGAAGTCGCATTATTTTCAAATGAATGAATGGACTTGCTTTATAAAGATAACAACAACTGAACACACAAGCCGCACAATAAATAAAATAAAACAGAATTTGTTAAAAAAGCACATAAACAAAATTTAAACAGTAATACGCAACAATTAATTACCTATAATTTAAAGCACTAATTGAAAATATCTACTGTTAACTACTACCTGGAAAACTATTTCCTGTTAAAGGTGCTATTATTTTGGCGTTTATTTAATTGCTTAGTTTTGATCGTGTAATAGGATTCTTCCTAAAAGATTTTTTTTTCTTTCTTGCGCGTGATCTTAAATCATTCTCTCTTCTAGCGGCACTAAAAGATAATTTTGAAAAATAATTCAATATATTCTGAAAAATTCATTTAATTTATATCTTTACGAATTCCTCTGTAAAACAGAAGTAATGACAGTGACAAGTTTATTTTTTTCGATTTTATCTACCTAACACAAAAAGTAACTCAATGAAATTAACTCCAGAAATTCTGGTACAATTTGCGAAAATAATTCAAATCGCTTAAACAAATTCGACATAAAAACATTTTGAACGAAAAACTTAGTTTTTATTTTTTTATGGTTCCGTACACCTTTAAAGGAAAAACAGAACCCTTTTAAGATCACTATATTTTTAAAGCTAAAATATCAGGTTTACTTAGTAGGTGTGGTATTAACTCATAGATTAAAAAACAATATATTTAACAGGAACAGACATCCTCCTTTTAAAGATTTTTATATACAACTTGATCAATTTATATACAACGGCTGGTTACATAAACTGGGACAAATTGTAGAAATTGCTTTGTGAGCCGTGTTCACCCTATAGCATTCAGCGATATCAAATTAGTACGAAAATTTCTAGTGCAGAACCTTGATTGCGATAGCCAGACTCGCTTTTTATCGGGTTTTTGTTACATACATAATTAACATTTAGATATACTTAAATGTACACAATTTGTTCAAAAAATAGTTAAGTACATACGTACTTAACTACTACCTAGTACATAACTAGTAATAAGTCAGTCGTATCACAACTGCAACGGCAACGGTATTTCTAATCGTAGTTTTAGGTAATAAATACTTTATGACATGGTCATAATTATTGTGTCATTAATTACTTTTAAAATAAATTTAGATAATAATGTGGTAAATTATAAGATTTTTACTAGATAGACGTATAATATTGTAGCAATTGCATTTTTATAGTTGTAAACATAATTACAATAAATTTTATTTAACATGATATTGAACGAGTAGTAGGTACTTATATTTATTAAAACTACTAGTAGTTTTTAAATGTTGTTATTACGTCAGCTGCGAGCGTTTACGAATATGTCATTAGCGTGTAGCTTTTGCCTTCATTCCCTGCAATACTTATGAAATTTAAAATTGAATGTTAGTAACAGTTGAAAAGAAAAACACAATTATAGAATGCTGAATTGTATTTAAGAATGTTATTAAAATATATTTTTGATTGTCTTTTTATTGAAGGTTCATTTGAAGTAAGACCACCATACAATGATTTTTTAAAATATTGCTTTAACCTTATGACATCAAGAGAATGCAGTCCTGTCACCTAAAGTGACTTCAGATTCGAAATCTCACAATCAAAAGTATTCAAATTTCTTGGAACGACGTACTCAGTGTGCATTTAAATGTATCGCTCAAAATAATATGTAAACTAATCAATTAATATTTTATAGTTTTTTACAGTCTATAAAATTTAGTATTTTTACTACATGTCCATGATTTGAGCGTTACTTACCTACAAAAACTCATACTTCACCGGTTTTCCAACAACTCGAGTCTCTTGGAATAGCGTTTGATAGCGTTGGGATAGAGATCGTAGAAGTGTAAGACGTGCTTCATAGAATGCTGCTCCAGTTCATCTAAGCGATTGCAGGTGGCCATCCGTCGTTCTCTGAACTTTATGTTGATTGCAATATTCGCTTACACAGAAGTCTTCTCGGGCGGCACACGGAGGGCTAGGGGGGAAAGGGTCGGGGTATGGAGGGGTTCCCTTAAGCAAGGGTTCGGGGGATCTGCTGATTCGTGCTTATGGGTAGCTTCACTTTTTATCTCTAGGCCCTTCAGGCCACTTACGTGCCTAGGCTCTGCTTTTTACCTATCAAATGTAGGTATCCTCTTGAAATAATCGTTCTCCCCGTCTTTACTTTACCTTTAACATATCTTTTTATTATCATTAAATAAATATTATACAGTAATACATATTTTTTAATCAGAAGCACATCATCTTTATTTTTTATTATATTATTAAGCTATATGATTACTCATACGAGTACTATACCATATGGTATAGTACACTCATACCGTATAGTATGGTATGGTATACTTAGTTTACATATGAGTATATTTAGTTATTTATTACAGATATTATGGCAGTCGATAATAAAGTAATAGAGTTAGTTATATCTGTAATATTTTCAATATCTAAGTTTAATGCGAATTTAATGAAAAAGTGTTGATATACCTTTTATATTTGATAAATTTTTCACAAATACATCTTTATGTATGTGCAATCAGGTGCAAAAGAGTCACTTACCGTCAAGGGTGTGACGCGAGTGTCGCTTACGGCAATTTCGTGGTTCAGGTCACTTAAGTTATTCTGGCCCGCAGACACAGTATAGAAAGTTATATCGGTCGCCACGCGACTCCGAAAAGATTTAGGAGTGGTTATTTGCACTCGAGTGTACTGTAAAAAAGTACCGAGTTGGTTATTTTGTCCCCAACAGGGCGCGAGTCCGCGAGCCGGCTTAGTAGCTCCATCGCTTGTGTCAAGGTAGTACTTACTTTTGAAAAACTGAAAATTAAAAAAAAAACTCCTAGAAGCGTCGTGTGTTTGTTTGTATATCGGCAATTGCCATACCTTATTGGGAGTTAACCGCGATATTGTTTGTATTTTTTTTTTATTTGACCGTAATGCTTAGAGTTGATTTAAAAAAAAATCATTATAATTCTTCTAGTGAAAGGTAGATAAATCTTTTAACATAAAACCCTTAAAAAATAAAATTCACTTCAAAATCGATCTATACAACAATCTGAACATTAAAATACGCGCACCAAACTCTCAATAGAGTAATTATATTTCTATATGGATTTTTTTAGCTATATGAACAAAAGTTGTGCAGATTCATGCCTAGAATGACCCCTTAAAAGGATACTGCTGACTTTGTATACACAATGCACTTTCTAGGATCTAATAAATTTATGAGAATGCTTTATGAGGAACAATGAAAATGAATGACTAAACCCTAGTTGGCTTGAGTTCTCGTGTTCCTGATACGCAGATACACTTCCACAAACTAGTAACCGTTCTGCAATATGCCTATAACTTATCTTTTCAGATCTGTGTTTATGATCTATCCTTCTACTTAACTTATAAACCTATCTCGTAGCAATCTTATAGCATTTTATTTGACCAGCATTACTAGCTTTTTGAAATACGCTTAAGGCGCCACCAGTCCCTAAAACGTGTTTTGTAACGTATTTTGGTGCATTTTGTTGAAGTTATTCCCAACAAATGGCTAAAACTAAAAATACCACAATATTCTACATATATTAATTTAGTACTTTGCTTAAAAAAAAAACGAAATACACCTTATTATAGTAATGAAAATAAATAAATAAGAAAGTGTTGTTTTTTTCTTGCAACGATTTTCTTTTAAGTTGTGTGAGTGACGCGAACCTAATTTTTCTTTCTAAAGATAGACAATATAATAATCTAGGACATTACTTAAAAAAAAACATTTTTTTTCAAATGATAATAATTATTTAAATACAAAAAACATGTTTCATCGATTCCAAATGTAACGAATTCGCGGTCGGCGAGTATATCCGTCTCTTTTCTACAAGTCAATGTTCGAATAAAGCCTACTCCAAGAACAAATGCGTCCCGGGGCGCCTTAATACGGGGCGTCGAGCACCCTAGCCCCGTTCAACCTAGTCATGGCCAGTCAAAATAATAGCAGGCTTTGCGCGTATGTACTAGGGATGTGATTTCGACTCTTACACGCCGTACGAAAATCAAGTTGTTTTACTAAATTTTGGAATATGAAAATACATTAAACAAGTGCTTTTATAATGGATTTAAAAATATAAAATATACTAAAATGCGAAAAAATACTTGCAAACCAATTTATCGTCTGACTTGCTTTGGCTGGACTGTAATCGTGTAATGTTTATAGATTGTTACTAAATTCGCAGAACCAAAATATTTATATTTAAATAAATTGTAATATAGGATGTTTGGTAAGGACGAGAATGTCAAGACAGAAAACTGAAAGAGACGGAGGTTGGTAACTACCACCTGAAGTATATTTCTTATGTTACATTACAGAGCACCCTAAGCCCTTAACCTTGAAACGATACCAATAGTGTTGTATTGTAAATGAAAAATATTGATAAAAATTATCGTTTATTTTCGGTTTCTTGAAAGTTTAGTCTAACTTAAGTCAGGTATGTTTTTGTAGATCAAAGTAAAACGTCTATTGTCATCAGTATAACAAATGATGATTGGACTAAACATATATTTTAACAGCACAAGACGTCATATATGGCAAAAATGAAATATTGTCTCAAAGAAGTCTCTCTGGATTTGGCTTAATCTTTCTAATAGCTGCCTTTATTGTTACTATTATTATTGTGCTATTTTCAGTACTTATTTCTATCGACGCTTTGCGCTGGCCTTGATAAAAAGCATCCCTAATCGCTGCTCCGGCGCACTCTAGTGGCGAACAAATGAACGAAAGATTTGAACGAAATTCAGTTTGGTCCGGCGGGCCGCGGCAGTGCTCGCGAGGCTGTCGAAAACGGCGGGTGGCGCGCCGTTGACACCGTCGCAGCGCGGATCGAGCGCGTCGGCCGTATCGCTTGTGTTGTGTTGCGTTTATTGTTTACAACCTAAACCTTGTCAGTTCCAGGCGAGATTTTTTTACAATTCGGGAGAAAATCTATTGTAATTTTAGCCTCTCGCGTTTGAAGGCCATTGTTATCAATCGATTGCAATTCGACTTGCAAAGTTTCGGTTTTAGCCATTCGGATATATCGAAGATCTTACTAACTAACGGTTATTGATAAAAGATTTATATTTTGGTATAAGATGTGAAAGTTTTCATTATTGGTGATTCCTTTAGAATACGGTTAGATTATTATTAAATTCTCATTTTATTTTATTATTATAAAACAGCGTAAGTAGGATTTGTTTGCGAATGCGATGTAGTTTTGTAATTATAAATATTTTTTCTTTAAACTCCATTCATTTGGATTTTTTGTTGTTTATAAACATTATTTTTGCTTGTAGTTATAAATTTAAGATATGATGCCGATTTTATATAGGTACCTACTAAAAGTTTTATTGTTTTTTAACCATGTGTAGTTATATCTTTTTTCAAGCCAGTGTGGAATTATAGGTTATGATGCGTGCAATGCGATTATTATTGTAATCAAAACGATAAGTACAGATTTCTTCCTTTACAAGAAGGCTCTTTGTATCCTACGATATGCTTTTTTTGCATCCCCTGCGACCATCTAGCATTCCAGATACATATTATTTAATAATGTGAAACTGTCAATATGTGGCTAAACTGTAGCGATAAATAAAGTTTTCCTCCCCCACTCGGCTAATTAGTGTATGTAAACAGGGGCGCCGAGATTTAGAGAGCGTCAAAATTTCGATATTTTTTTTAAATATTTTATTTATTTATCCATCCATAGTACAATGCGCACATAAGTACATAACAAAGTACATCCACATTTCCTTTATATTTTGTAAAATAAATTTCAAATTTTAAATATAATTAGCTATAGAAAAGAGGTACAGGTTATTGGATTATAATCACTTCACTAGGCGTAATGCCTGTATTCGATGCATTCAATATTTTATTTGGAGCTGCTCTAGTACCTAAATACATATATATTAATTGCGTTAATGTTATATTACTATCAGCATTAAAAATTATAGCAGATTTATTAATATACTAATACATACTATTACAAAGGATATATATTTCCATACATGTATACATACTAAAAAATATACTAATAGAAATAAATGAATACATATAATAAAATCTGAATATACACAGAATATAATATGTTCAGATTTATGTGTTTAGGTCAAAATTGTTGTAAGTTGATTTCAAATTCCTGCCTTAGCAGCCAATATGTCACTGTTTGCTTATATTTATAATCAGTGACAATGTTCAATCGATTTTGACTGGATTGGTCAATTTCAGCAAAGAATATATTTTGCATTCTGGGTGTTAGAAACATGTAATGCCTCTGCCTGTAAGCGGTCCCGAAGTGTGTTCAAAAAGTAACCTACCTTTCAAATTTCGCTGGTAACGTATTTTCGATTATCGTTTTTTTTTGTTTTGTTATATTGGTACACTCTTCCCGAACATCTGTACCAGATTTCAAGTGAATGGCATTTTTTGTTTGGGTGTGAGAGGCGTAAAGGTTATAAGTGTTTTGCATGCTAGGCGATTTTTTGCTATCGAAAAATATGGAACAAAGGATTTGCATCAAATTTTGTGTAAAAAATAAAATTAAGTGCTCCGTAACACTTGAAATGTTGACAGTGGCATACGGTGAAACTGTTCTGAGTAAAAAAAAATGTTTACAAGTGGTACAAACTCTTCCAAGATGGCCGGGAAGATGCCAATGACGAGCCTCGCTCTGGACGCCAAAGCACGTCAACAACTGATGAAAACGTTCAAGCAGTGAAGAAAATTGTTTTGGAAAATCGTCGAATCACTATCAGAGAAGTTGCTGAGGATGTCGGTATATCGCTTGGCTCGTGCCATGAACGTTTTGGGCATGAGACGTGTGTCAGCGGAGTTTGTTACGAAATTGCTAAATTTTGACCAAAAGAACCGTCGCATGAGCATCGCTCATGATCTGTTGAATGACGATTTTTAAATATTTTTTCAAGTCTCAACATTCAAGGAAAAATTGAACTTCCTAGCGTTGTATTCGAGTCAATACTTTAGGACCACATGCAGTCCATATTTCGTGGTAAGGTCCGATCGATAATTCTTTTTCTGTCTTGGTATAAGCAAAAATTCAAGAGTTTTTCGGCCTTGGCCGAGACCATGTGTCGGAAATTCTAAAATGCTGATTAAATTGACCGTAGATTAGTTTCTATTATTTATTTTTCACTAATAATAGTATACGTACATAAAAAAATCTTTTGGTCTTATAACACACTTGATGGACTTAAATTTCTTTTGTACGGTTGTAATTTAAAATAATATATTTGTTTTTTTGTTTTATTAGTACATGTATTTTTTTAGTAGCCTCCTAGCCTTGTTGACTTAGGTATATAAGTATAGTCGCGTTCGTTCGGTCATATCAAAATGATTCCAGAAAAACTACCGGTTGAGCTCAAAGATTGTAACTGCATTAGCTAAAGGAAACATTTTAAGGATTTCATATTATTATACCAATAGGAAATCTTCAACGCAAATTTATCAATCAATCAATATTTGACATGTGAAACTATTTGTATGTAAAATGATCAACAGCAGACTTCAGATTCTCCCTCTTTAAAAATATCTCTTTAAATAAAAACTTATTCATTTTTGGAATTTATTTATATCTTAGAGTCGTGGTATTGTAGTTTATTTAATAAAATAATAAAGAAATGTCGATAAAATGAACTCAGACGTTTATATTATTATATAAATGGGCTATTTGTAAATTTTCGCATTTTTTTTTCTGAAACGGATCCGTTGCATGTTTTTACTTTTAATAATTTAATTAAAACATAACATAACTCAAAACGAGTGATTATGACTAAGATGAAAACAAATTTTTATAAATGATCTTTTTATTAAAAAGCAATAAACCTTCTTGTGTAAAGTTTTTTGACGATCATTTTACGATATAGTTTCTTATGACAATTGATAATTACTATTAATAAACTGATAAAACTAATAATATGAAACTGACTATTTGACTGGTAATAACAAATTGATTAAAACATCGAATTTGATGCTCTTTTATTGTAACTAGTGTCGCCCAGTGGTCGAAATTTGGCCTAATTCATTGAACGTAGAATTCACGAAAAAAATATTATAAAGAAAATACATTTTATATGGAACAGCTTTGAATTCTATAGAAATCTTTTTTCAAATGGTAAGTTGCCTTCGTAGATGTTCAAATGTGACGATAATCACATCACATTTGTTATTATGCGCGCATCGATAACTGCTTCATTATGTAATATTTTGAATTGTATGAAAACATTTATTGAACTTAATTAATTTTGAGTATTCCTAATAAAAAACTATATTTCATTCAGCTAATAAGTTAACACAACATTTATTGATTATGAGGCGGTAGTAATAGCTTCAGCTTGTTAATAAATGAAGGCCGTCGCTGAAAGTACAAAAATTGAATAACTACGCTTTTATATAAAAGAAAAAAATAATTTAAGACCAAAACCTTATAAAAAACAATGGTTAATACGGGCAATGCTTGGACTGACCTTCAGGTATAAATTATTGAAGGTATTATTATTATTATGAGTTAGAGGCAGCAAGCAGCATACGAGAGAGCAAGTGTGTTATAACATTCGCCCACTCCTAAGAAAAAAGAAATGTTTGGGTTAGTTAGGTACATGTTGCTGATTTCGATTCTTCCAATACCGCAATTTCGCGGTATAGGGATCATACTGCGATATTGCGGCCCCATGTGTGCCACTGCTCCTTTAAGTTCTGAGTATTCAGAAAATAGGTACTACTATTTTTTCTAAGGTTCTTTAAGCGTTTGCAAAGTATTTTAATCAACGGAAGGCTTCCAAGGTGGTTTTCCGTTCAATGAGAATATCATTTCAAGTAAATCAAAACACCAAAAGGCACAAATCATCTAAAATAAGATCTTTAGACTTATGGAGGGTCATGGAGGGTCATCGTGTAAATGATCAAGGTATATGTACGAATAATGACTTTTAAATTAGCTTTTTTACTAGTGTATTATTGTGGAAGTATTTCAACCTCTACGGAAATCCTCGTTAGGTTACGTCTATCAGAAAAAAGTTGTTTTAAGGAGGCATTTTTTTATTCCAAACCTTCTTTTAATCTACCGTACTTTATTAAATCATCCTCCAAGAATATTCTTTACAGTCTAGCATAAGTTTAAGTTTAATTTTGGCTTATTCCCAAATAAAAGAATTGGGTCAATAAGTTAAATGGCGTACTAATCGGGTTTTGAATTGAGCACTCTAATTAAATTCCTATTTTGAAAGTTTAAAATTCGGCAAATTTCTCCTTTATGCATTTTTAGTATAAAAAACATTCTATACTTGTAATACGATTCTAGATGAATTATTATTTTCAGGGCACACGCCATTATATATGATAATATAATATTAAGTACGGCACTTAAAAAGTTTGAAGCCAAAATGCCTAACAGAAAATTGAAAATTATTGCCAAGATATATCTAACGTCAAACAAAAATAATTAAACTAACTTCAAAATACTCGTTTATCTGCTGCTAAAACGGCGAATCGTTTTCTTTTTATTATTTACTAACATTAGGAAGCTTATTGTATTATTACTTTTTTTTTTGTTTTAGATTTATTTATTTTCAGATTTTAGATTTATATATATTATTATGTGTAATTATAATTTAAAACGATTATTATGCTCACGTCATCTGCAAGCCAGCGCATATTTTTTAGTGACGTTAAAGACTTCGCGGGGGGGTGCAACACCTTCATAATTCATTATTATTAGCTCTATCGTGTGCTTATTTCTTTTCATTCCTTACTTTTTAAACGGGATCTAGGAGATGACCTAATTTTCTAACCACCGTGGGATGCATTAATACTTTGATCACATAAGATTCCTCATTAAATTTAATCAAAAATTTTGAAAAATAAGTTTAACCTAAATTTAATATTTTATATAGTCTACGTAGCAGTTTATTAATTATAATAATTTCAAAACATATTTATATTTTATTTGCAATAGAATTAGAAAAAAAAACCACTCAATTCTTGATTGATTTTACCATTTGATCAATCAATAATTGAGTATTTTAAAAAAACACAAAAAAATAACAATCAAATAAGTATAATTTAAGACTTAAAATAAAAAATTAACAAACAATAAAAAAGTGGGGTAATGAAAGTCTATTTTGCTTTGTTCGAGACGGCGTAAAATGTGAATGTGCTTTATTGATAAGTAATCCCAAAGGTATGTAATTTTCATTAAAAATAAAATTGTAATAAACTTATAAATCTACGATCGTTTTTTATTCAACTTTTAAAACGTGTACGAGCGTCCATTGAACACGATAAGATTCCTAATTTCCACGCTCGACGTTACCGCCTGATTCCGAAACACAACAGCTCTAAGTATAATACACGCTTCGCTGCATGAGATTTTGAGGCAAAACAATGGTTTCCTGGTTTCCATTGCAATCGCGTGGATTCCTTATGTCTGTTGTATCTTTTATGGCTTTGAACTTGGCACTTGGCAGAGTTGAATCATTACGCTTTACGCTTAGGTGGGAACTAAGTCGAAGCCCGGGTGGGGAGGGGAAGCGGAATGCTGGGGTTGGTTTACTAGGTTCGATCACCCCCCCCCTGACTGGTTGGTTCCCTTTCTTCGTTACTCTTTAATAATTCGAGGAACTATTTATATTCACTGATGTCCTTTTAGGGGGTTGATATATATCTACAACTAAACCTGTCACACGAAAAAAAAAATGTTATTAAAATAATTATATTATTAAAAAACTTTGTCTTCGAAGACTTCTCGAACCAAGCCGATGTCTGACCTTACGGCATACAGGTCCATTACTCTGTTGCCATTTTTGGTAGTGTTAAAGGGGCTTGTACCCAATAGCTCGAGGAAACTGTGTCACCCTTCTTGCGATGGATAGTTTTACAAATCTACCGAGGATGCCTCGATACGAGCTTGACGAACAAATCTTTTTTAATTTTTTGCCACCCTGTCAGTAACCTTCTACCCTGACCGGCTGCTTCTTGATCTCAATATCGATTTTGGATCAATCTCAAACCAATTTACCAATAATTATACCACTAGAAAACTAATATTAATAATTATCAGGAACTTAAAGGACTTACTGTTCATCTTAAAATAAGTTATTAACCTCTAATATTATCTAAAGGCAAAACCTTTTATATATTACTAACGTTTTTTATTAAAAATATTAAAAAGTAATAAAATGTCTATTATCAAGTATTATATAGTAAATATTAAAAATTTGCTTACTTTCACGCGAGTGCTTTAAGAAGTTGACTTTTCGATAGATGAGAAAATGGAAAAATGACAGATCATAAACCACCCATATATTTACAGCAAATGGTCATAGTATAGGTCATCCCATGAGCAGCTATGCAAATGATAAGCGTCAGCAAAAGTTCGTTGCTCCCGCGGTGATTAGATTCATTTTATCCAAGTATCCGCTTAGCGACATCTTCAAAGCAATTTGCGAAATTTCAATTCAATCGGTGCTCGTGATTGTATATGTAAATATAAAGCATTAAAAAACCACACAGCGCACATCCGGACATCAAGATGATGTCCACTAGAAAAACTATAGTTTGAACAATATTTTGGAGGTAACTCCGGTGAACATATTACGAGGTTTTGATCTTGTCGGACGATAGTTTTTTCCAATATCAAATTTACTTTTAAATTAGTTTTTTTTACGTGGGTAAAGACCAATATGAACTATTTTAGGGCATTCTCTCTGCGAATAGTAATCAGGCCAATCATTCCGGCCAATACAATTTGCTTTACCAAGTGTAAGGCCGGTAATTTTAGATTTAATAAATTTGTTCATCCTAATTATGGATTGTTTTTACATAATTCTCAATTATGTTTTGATATTATGCCGGTAGTAATTCAAGTTTTATTTATGCATATAAGTAGGGATCTCAAACAGATGCACAATATTCGAGAGTCGGACAAACTAGCTAGAGATTCGTAAGATAATTTTCGTGCTTTGAAGTTGACATCTTCGGGATTTCTTTTCCATATAATATGCCATGGAAATAGCTTCTTATTCTGATAAACTAAATGATAATATATATATTATGAGCTTCCATTTCCACTCAGTTATATCGAACATGTAATATGTGAAGATGGCGGTTTTTAATTCAAATATATAGTCTTTTCAATCTTTCAGCAATTTTATTGACTTTATTAATGAAACTAATTAAAATTTGGACTAAAAACTAAACCAGGATATAAATGTTATTAGTATAAATTTTTAAATACACTGTACTTAACTCCGAAACAGCAATTACGCCTACTCTTCCTTGTACATTTTTTTATATTAACTTTTATATAATCAGTCCTAGTCACTTTCGAAAACACTATATTATTATACGGATTATACACACATGGCGCCACCCTATATTATATATATACGAAATCTGAATTATATATTCAGATATAGAACTGGTGCTTCCTTACATGAGATTGGTCGCATAATTTCTCTCGGACTTTTTAAATTTCCTTCAAAAACTTTGTTTTGTTTACTAGCTTTTTGTAAATTGCGTGTACTTTTATTATGTAATCTTAGATTTTAGTTTTGTACAAATGAAATAAATGTGAATTTAAATCATATTTGTTTATAAGTTTTATTCATTGTAACGCGTTTACTGCGCTTTTAAAAAATTCCAGATCATGTTTCAAGAAAAAAGCTTTATGGCGCTTTTGTTATTACATATATTACAATTTATTTGTGTTCACAAAAAGTTTCTGTATAAAAATGGCAAAAAAAATATTAAATAAAAATTAATAATACATGTGTAATGCAGCGTATTTTTATACAGATAGTGGTTTAAAAAAATAAACGCGACAGTCACGTTCCGGATTATACTTTTTAATTTAGCTCAAACGATGCTAATATTATAATATTGTATTTTAGCGGTTGAATTCAAAAGCGAAACAATTGATAAGTGATGCAGAAATAGGTACGTTTTGTCGAAGTTATAAAGTGAAAGTGAGATCTAATAAGGCTGGCGAAGTGAAGTGAATGTTGTTGAAAGTATTTGAATCGCACGTGATCAAAATAGGATTAAATGACATCGATCCAGAATGGAAGGCTTTCTCAGCTGTCGCGTTCAGTACATCAACGACGTGGAGCCGCTGGACGGAGGCACCAGCGAGAGGAGACCGCGGCTCGACAGGGCCCCCGTCTTCAACCTCGAGGTCGACGTGCCACTGTCTTCGCAGATAGCAGCCATACGTAGAATCCTCAAGGCCCCACATCGGGTATGTCTGCTATATTTACTATAGGTTACTGCATTCCAATGCATTTATTATGAGTTAGCGGTGATCTAATAACAATACGATATTATTTTTTTTTTGTTTTCTGATCCCGAATGACCCCGTGTGCACATTAAGTCTTAAGATTTTCTAGAGTCTTGTTGCCACGTGAAACACATTGCAGGGAAATGTGTCCTTTGGACAGGACGGAATACTGCCTTCGTTAGTACAGACGATAGTCTAGTTAAGGGGAGGCAAGTAGTGTCTGACAATCGCTTGGACGAATTCTTAGTTGCTATGTTAAAATTGAAAAAAAAATAAACAAATTATATTATTTATTTAAAAAGTGTTTTTAGAATTTTTAAAACAAATGTAAGTTGTATATATACATTATTAAAAAAACGTAAACGTAAATAACAAGCATGTATCGACATGTTTGGCAATATTCCCACAGAATACGTGCTGGCCATTCAAACTGTTACTTTTTGTGTTTTATGATTAGCGTGATACGAATTTGTAATTTAAATTTTCGTATGTTTCCAATTCTGCTTTATTTTAGTTTAAAATTATAATGACGTTTATTCAGAGCAAACATAGAAAATACTTACAAAATGGTATTTTGGCCTAGTAAAAACTATTTAACCCTGCTACCATGTACAGCAAGTGAAAAAATAAATGTTTTTTGGCCAGCAAAGCCAAATTACGGAATTAGTTTTTTTCTACAATGCTATTTGCTCAAATGGGGCTTGAAAATACTATCTGTCACAATTTAAGCACGAAAAAATAAATTTCAAACTCTATTTAACCGTTAGGTACTCAAATACTAATAAAAAATCCATATTTGACAAACAGATTTTGATGAGCTCCATCATAATAAGAAATATTTTTTTGTCAAATGTTAATACTAACTTTTTAAATCGGGAAGAACGTTCTCAAGCCACTACTCAACATAAAAGTGCATGAGTTGTCACTTTAGCGGCGAACTAACGCATATTCATGATAAAAAAAACGTCTGTGAAAGAGAGAACAGACGCAGTGCTCCTTTGGAGGTACGAAACCCTAAAAATCACGACTTAAGTATAGATATAAAATTTCATTCAATGCCAATAGATTTTATAAGATCGGGACCCTCTTGGGGTCGGGCTCTTTTGTGCCTCTCTCGCTACTCTGTTTCGTGACAGATTTGGGAAAGGTGGTATAATATGTCACACATCCCCTTCTAAACGCAACTTTAAAAATATAAAGAAACTAAAATTGAATTGTCTGATAAAAGCTATAAAAACTTATATCTTTATAGAATTTATTAAATCTTTGAATTTGAATATATTCTAAACGGTTAGAATGTATTTTGATGTTTTTTGACCCATGCTCAGGCGGCCTTTATAATGTCAATGCCACGGACACAGTAAATACGAGTAAGAGTACGAGCTTGTAAGCAGTAACTCATCTCCGCCAAATCTGATAGTTTCATATTACCGAGCAGTAGGGTTGTCGCTCGAAACGTTTGGTAAAAATAATAAAGAGTTCTGCATATTTAGTATTTGGTTATTTATTGTGTAATAGTTATTATAGGTTGGTTTATTGTTAATTCTTTCTCCATTTTCTTTTGACTGTCTGTCGGACAATTATTTTTTTGGTAAAAAAATTAAAAAAAAGGATTTAGCAAATTTCCAAAATGTTCCTATGTTAATATACAATGATACCATTGTGTTGTCGGCAAGGCGGAATTAAGTGTAGTTACGTCTGCGGTAAAAATGAAATGGTCATTCTTGACCCACAGTGCGGATCAGATTCTAAGCAAAAATAAGAAACTCTCAACCCAAAGTAACAAATTTTGAACAAGTAATTTTACATATTACCTACACACTTAGGTACAAATAATATGTTGTTATATTTTTTTTACCCCGCATTGTGTATTAAAAGTAACTATTTTTCTTAACTAAAAGTATTTCTAAAACAGTTGTTTGTTATGTTTACTTTTAGCTATATTATGTGGAAATTATATTTGGCTATATTGTTTGTTTTTTAACTAATTTATCATATTTCTGAAATAAATAATAAATAAACAGCATGTACTCGTAGGTTCCATGTAAAAATGTAGTTATAATAGGTATATCAATCTAAACTAAACATTTTCTAAAACAATTCTGTTTGTTGTGTTTACATTTAGCTCTGATACCTAAATATGTGCAAATTACAAAATTCGTTATATTGTTTGATTTTTTATGAATATAATTGATCATATCACTGACATTATAGATAATAAATAAATAAACAGCAAGTAAAAAATGTAAGTATATTAGGTATTTAAATAACATCGCGGCCCGGGCCCCTTGCATTACGGTTATTACGGTCGCAACTCACTTTTCAAATTTATCCCCAACCATCCCAGATTTGTGTAAGCGGTGTGTGTTTGTGTGCGTGACTTATATCGAACGCTTTGTATGAAGTTAGTTCCTGCCTGATTGGCTGTGTGACTGCTGTGTGTGGTGTGTGAGTGACTGTCGCCACGAGCGTGGAGTGAGGAAATAATTCTTAAGATGCGGCATGTCGGATGAAGACACGCGTGGAGGGCAATAATGTGCCGAATGCGTACTGCAAGCAGTTTTCGTACCTGGAGATCGGCTAGCGCTAGACAATTAATATGGTCAGACATCTTAATGAGTACATACATACCAAAAATGTCTACCAGTTTTGGACAACGGTCCTTAAAATTCTTGGGCCCCAAACTCCACAATAATCTTCCGGAGTTTATAAAGGAAATAGGTAACCTGAAGATATTTTCGAAGAAAAATAACATATGGCTGTTAGATAAAGGAAGACAAGGAAGGATCTGCTGATTTGTTAAACATTTTGTTTTAACATCTTATTGACCATTTTTATTATTATATTTCTTAGGTAACTTAGGCAACTATATATATAGACATACTTGTCTGAACATAAACATTATATGCGACAACATTGTGTATATATATTTATGTATTTTAATTTTAATTTTTTTTTCTTCTTACAAATATACATTTTCACATTTCTGACGGTTTGACATTCTCAGTTGTAGCACAATACAACACTGCCTTCCTTTGTACAGACATAGTCTAGTAAAGAAGGCAGGGCACAAAATGTAGCAGTGCTAATCGCTCCCGGTGCATTTGTAATATTCATTTATTACTGTGATTTCTACTACTACATTTCTATTTTTTTTTTGTCAAATTAATTATGTACAATAAATAAATAAATAAATAAATAAAATACATAGATATCGGTGGTCTTTAGTAGGAAAATTCTAAAATAGGGATCGAGACAACTGACCGAAGAAAGGATAGTTAAACAATAGTATTAGACTAAGTATCTGTATTCGTTATTATTAATTTGATAGCTTTTACGCATCCATACTAAATCTCTACCAATCTTTTAACAATTATTATTTTTGAGTTAAATCATTAGCGCGGACATAGGTAATATCGTAAACCATTTGTAAGACATGTTGATACATAGAATAAAGCATTTTTTTTGAATGATAATTCAGAAGCATAATTTTTCATATTTTGCCTATTTACAGTAAAAATAAAACATCAAGTGGTTTTAACCAATATAGGCTCATTATCAGCAAAAAAAAAATAAATAAATGAAGAAAAATGGACCACGTTTTGAATTGGCGATCAGATGACGTTAAATATATATTAGCAGCAGTCGCTGTGATTCTAAAATACTGTAACATAATTCTTGCCGACATATTATGCAATTTGTAAGTGAATTCGTGCTAGTCTGAACAAAGCATATATCGTAGCCAAACGTCTATCGGAGGCGTAGTGCTGAGACCTAAATATACACACGTTTAGATTAGTAACATTGCATGTTACATAATACAACCTAACCTAACCTACCCAGTTTAAGTTGACATTGGATCGACTACGTTTGGTTAGATCGTAAAATATTTTTATTCATTGTTTTCTGTGCGTGTGTAAAAAATAAAATCAAATATCGGTCGATATAGCCACTATTACAAGTATTACGACGGTGATCTTCCCACTATGACACGGGAAAGCTTCTAAATATTCGCTCACGGTATAGGTGATCCTGCCTTACTAATCACGATTGGCGACTTTCCAGAAATCTTGGGAAAATTAGAACAGTTACGTCCGGAAATAACGCGTCTATTGCTGTTGAAAAACTGACAGACGTCCTAAAATCAATTATCTTAATATATATAAATCTCGTGTCACAATGTTTGTCCTCAATGGACTAATAATAAAATAATGGACTAATAATAAAATTTGAACACCATGTGCAGTTCGATGTGCACTTGAGAGATAGGATAGTTTAAATCTCAAATTATAGTCGCAATTTTAATTTATCGCTAATTTTTTGTCCGTTATTATTTGGCAGTCATAAAACTGACAGATGTCGATACCTTTTTATTTTATGGGCGATTGTGAAGAGCGCGTGACGACTCGGTGCCAGTATAATTTTATTGAACAAGCAGAGGAAAGAGCAATTGTGATATTATTGGAAAATTTTTTAGAAGATCACAATCAACTAATTCAATTGATCAAAAGAGTTTCGCCACGACTGCAAAATGACAATTATCAAATCGTCATAAAAGCCGACAAAGTACCATTAGGTGAACATGCTGGTAGATTCAACGCTCCAACTGTTGATGAGGTTGCTGTTATCATGGTTGGTGATCCAGTTGACAAAAGATCTATAAACATTACACGGCGAGACAACACTGTCAGTACGATTTAGGATCTACACCGTTCATATGACGCACTATAATATCCATTGATATTTTGGCAAGGACAAGATGAATATCACCTTAATATCAAACAGTATGATCCAAATACCGGTAAATTTGACAATTATCTATTTACTTTCTTACTGTATGTATAGATTTTAATTTCGTATTGCATTTTATTTTTTATTTTTTTAGGTGATTACAGAAATAATAAAGTTAGCTCAATGAACTACTACGCACACCGAATAATGGTTAGACAACATCAAGACAATTATATCCTTCGATATCGTCAGCTGTTCCATCAATACATTGTTGATATGTATGCTAAGGTCGAAAGCGAACGCTTGCGATTCCTTCGATTCAACCAGGCAAAACTACGATCGGAAGAATATATTCACTTACGAGATGCTGTTGCTGGAAACATCGATGGAAATTTAAATCCCAATGACATCGGTAATGCTTTCATTTTACCTTCAAGCTACATCGGCAGTCCACGGAACATGCAGGAATACATACAAGATGCGATGACTTACGTACGTCATTACGGCCGACCGGATTTATTTATTACATTCACATGTAATCCGAATTGGGAAGAGATACAAACTTTACTATTGCCAGGACAACAAGCCATTCATCGTCATGATTTAACTGCACGTGTGTTTAAACAAAAATTGAAATCCTTAATTGATTTTATTGTTAAATATACAATTTTTGGTATCACACGTTGTTGGCTGAATACGATAGAGTGGCAAAAGCGAGGTTTGCCTCATGCCCACATTTTGGTTTGGCTTAAAGATAGAATCCGTCCTGAAGAAATCGATCAAATAATTTCAGCCGAAATTCCAGACCCATTAATTGATCAAGAATTATTTGATATTGTCACCAAACACATGATCCATGGGCCATGCGGTGTTTTCAACATGACGTCACCGTGCATGGAAAATGGAAAATGTAAAAAAAACTTCCCAAAGCCGCATACGAATGACACGATCACGGATATTGATGGTTATCTAATGTATCGCCGCAGAAGTACTGAGAATGGTGGCCACACATTTACAATGCGACTGCCGAACTTTCCAAATCAAGTTGAGTTTGATAATCAGTGGGTGGTACCATACTCACCACTACTTTCAAAAACTTACAAAGCTCATATCAATGTTGAGCTTTGCAGTTCTGTTAAATCAATTAAGTATATTTGTAAATATGTAAACAAAGGCAGTGATTTGGCCATATTTGAAGTAAAAAACATAAATAAAAATGACGAAATAGCACGATACCAAATGGGCAGATACATTAGCAGCAATGAAGCTATTTGGCATATTCTCAGCTTTCCCATCCACGAAAGAGATCCTGCTGTCCAACATCTGGCAATACATCTTGAAAACGGTCAACGTGTATACTTCACTGAAGAAAATGTTCTCCAAAGAGCGTTCGAAGCTCCGAAAACGACTCTAAGTGAATTTTTTACATTGTGTCAAAAACCTGATGTTTTTGGCCAATTCGCGAAGACATTGGTGTATGGTGATGTTCCACGTTATTTCACATGGAACAAATCCAGTAAAAAATGGGAGCCACGGAAACAAGGAAAACCACATCCTTCCATTACAGGCATATTCAAAGCTAAGACATTGGGGAGACTTTACACGGTACATCCAAAGCAACGTGAGTGCTTCTATTTACGTTTGTTATTGGTGAATGTTCCCGGACCAACGTCTTTTGAATTTTTACGAACAGCTAATGGTCGAGTATTCAATACATACCAGGATGCATGTCGTGAACTGCAATTGCTAGAAGACGATAACCATTGGGACTTAACGCTTGCTGATGCTGCGTTGACATCAACACCGAATAACATTCGTCAGTTGTTTGCAATTATTTTGGCGACATGTTATCCCTCGCAAGCACAAACTTTGTGGGAAAAATATAAAAATTGTATGACAGAAGACATCTTGCACCGAATTAGACAAACAAATCAATGCCAAAACATAGATTATACACCAGAGATGTACAATGAAGCATTGGTCTTGATCGAGGATTTATGTGTTCTTAGTTCAAATTTACCATTTAATCATTATGGTATGCCATCACCTAATCGTCCAGCCACCGACTTAGTCAATACCGATTTACAACGAGAAAATCAATATGACCATGGAAGTTTAGCAACAATTATCATGAACAGTGAACCATTACTGACAGCAGAACAAAAAATTATTTATGATCGGATTATGCTGGCTGTTGCTGCTGAACAAGGCGGTTTTTTTTTCTTGGATGCACCCGGTGGAACCGGTAAGACATTTTTAATATCGTTGATTCTTGCCAAAATACGGTCGCAACAAAAAATCGCATTAGCATTAGCATCGTCAGGCATTGCGGTTACTTTACTGGATGGTGGGCGAACAGCACATTCAACATTCAAGCTGCCATTGGACGTTCATAATAAACCAGATGCAATGTGTAACATCAAAAAGAATAGTGGAATAGCTGCAGTGTTGCGGAAGAGTTCTATAATAATTTGGGATGAGTGCACAATGGCACACAAATATTCACTTGAAGCATTAAACAGAACTATGCAAGATTTAAACAGCAATAATAAACTTTTCGGTGGTGCTATCTTACTTTTGTCTGGTGACTTCCGGCAGACCTTACCGGTTATACCTCGCTCTACTTTCGCGGATGAGATTAATGCATGTTTGAAACAATCATTCTTATGGCGAAGTGTTGAAACACTTCGATTGACCATAAATATGCGAGTACAATTGCAAAATGATCCATCAGCACTAATATTTTCCGAACAACTACTAGATATTGGGAACGGTAAAATAAAACTGCAACCAAATACGCAATGCATTAAACTACCAGACAATTTTTGCACTGTTGTTCAGGATAAAACTGAATTGATTCAGAGTATTTTCCCGGATATACAGAATAATTATTTGAATCATGAATGGCTTAGTCAACGGGCGATTTTGGCAGCCAAAAACGTTGATGTTGACGAAATTAACTTCCAGATACAACAGTTGTTACCAGGCGATCTGATGTCTTTTAAATCAATCGATACTGTTGTTGATGAAAATGAAAGTGTAAATTTTCCGATTGAATTTTTAAATTCATTAGATATCCCTGGAATGCCACCACATAATCTTCGATTAAAGATTGGTTCCCCTATTATTCTCCTCCGTAATTTGAATCCACCTCAATTATGTAACGGTACGCGTTTGGTCATCAAAAAGATCACCGGAAACATTCTTGAAGCAACCATTTTGGCTGGGAAGTTTAAAGGAAAAGTGGTCCTGCTGCCACGTATTCCGATGATACCATCAGATTCTACCATACCCTTCAAAAGGCTACAGTTTCCAATTCGTTTAGCTTTCGCCATGTCTATAAATAAATCTCAAGGTCAAACAATGTCCATTTGTGGTTTAGATTTGGAAAATCCATGTTTTACTCATGGGCAACTATATGTTGCGTGTTCACGTGTTGGGAAACCGTCGAATCTATTTGTGTTAGCTAAAGACAGGTTAACCAAAAACTTTGTGCACCGATTGGTGTTAAATTAAATTGAAATTGAAAGTATTTTAAAAAAAAAAAAAAATAATAATGTTTAAAAGTTTAAGACTGTCTGCCTTGCCTACCTCATTCATGAGTTTAAGCGTCACATGTTATTTACTGTATTATACTGTAATCTTAATATATATAAATCTCGTGTCACAATGTTTGTCCTCAATGGACTAATAATAAAATAATGGACTAATAATAAAATTTGAACACCATGTGCAGTTCGATGTGCACTTGAGAGATAGGATAGTTTAAATCTCAAATTATAGTCGCAATTTTAATTTATCGCTAATTTTTTGTCCGTTATTATTTGGCAGTCATAAAACTGACAGATGTCGATACCTTTTTATTTTATGGGCGATTGTGAAGAGCGCGTGACGACTCGGTGCCAGTATAATTTTATTGAACAAGCAGAGGAAAGAGCAATTGTGATATTATTGGAAAATTTTTTAGAAGATCACAATCAACTAATTCAATTGATCAAAAGAGTTTCGCCACGACTGCAAAATGACAATTATCAAATCGTCATAAAAGCCGACAAAGTACCATTAGGTGAACATGCTGGTAGATTCAGTCATAAAACTGACAGATGTCGATACGGAACGGCACGGAACATGCATGCATACAAGATGCGATGACTTACGTACGTCATTACGGCCGACCGGATTTATTTATTACATTCACATGTAATCCGAATTGGGAAGAGATACAAACTTTACTATTGCCAGGACAACAAGCCATTCATCGTCATGATTTAACTGCACGTGTGTTTAAACAAAAATTGAAATCCTTAATTGATTTTATTGTTAAATATACAATTTTTGGTATCACACGTTGTTGGCTGTATACGATAGAGTGGCAAAAGCGAGGTTTGCCTCATGCCCACATTTTGGTTTGGCTTAAAGATAGAATCCGTCCTGAAGAAATCGATCAAATAATTTCAGCCGAAATTCCAGACCCATTAATTGATCAAGAATTATTTGATATTGTCACCAAACACATGATCCATGGGCCATGCGGTGTTTTCAACATGACGTCACCGTGCATGGAAAATGGAAAATGTAAAAAAAACTTCCCACAGCCGCATACGAATGACACGATCACGGATATTGATGGTTATCCAATGTATCGCCGCAGAAGTACTGAGAATGGTGGCCACACATTTACAATGCGACTGCCGAACTTTCCAAATCAAGTTGAGTTTGATAATCAGTGGGTGGTACCATACTCACCACTACTTTCAAAAACTTACAAAGCTCATATCAATGTTGAGCTTTGCAGTTCTGTTAAATCAATTAAGTATATTTGTAAATATGTAAACAAAGGCAGTGATTTGGCCATATTTGAAGTAAAAAACATAAATAAAAATGACGAAATAGCACGATACCAAATGGGCAGATACATTAGCAGCAATGAAGCTATTTGGCATATTCTCAGCTTTCCCATCCACGAAAGAGATCCTGCTGTCCAACATCTGGCAATACATCTTGAAAACGGTCAACGTGTATACTTCACTGAAGAAAATGTTCTCCAAAGAGCGTTCGAAGCTCCGAAAACGACTCTAACTGAATTTTTTACATTGTGTCAAAAACCTGATGTTTTTGGCCAATTCGCGAAGACATTGGTGTATGGTGATGTTCCACGTTATTTCACATGGAACAAATCCAGTAAAAAATGGGAGCCACGGAAACAAGGAAAACCACATCCTTCCATTACAGGCATATTCAAAGCTAAGACATTGGGGAGACTTTACACGGTACATCCAAAGCAACGTGAGTGCTTCTATTTACGTTTGTTATTGGTGAATGTTCCCGGACCAACGTCTTTTGAATTTTTACGAACAGCTAATGGTCGAGTATTCAATACATACCAGGATGCATGTCGTGAACTGCAATTGCTAGAAGACGATAACCATTGGGACTTAACGCTTGCTGATGCTGCGTTGACATCAACACCGAATAACATTCGTCAGTTGTTTGCAATTATTTTGGCGACATGTTATCCCTCGCAAGCACAAACTTTGTGGGAAAAATATAAAAATTGTATGACAGAAGACATCTTGCACCGAATTAGACAAACAAATCAATGCCAAAACATAGATTATACACCAGAGATGTACAATGAAGCATTGGTCTTGATCGAGGATTTATGTGTTCTTATTTCAAATTTACCACTTAATCATTATGGTATGCCATCACCTAATCGTCCAGCCACCGACTTAGTCAATACCGATTTACAACGAGAAAATCAATATGACCATGGAAGTTTAGCAACAATTATCATGAACAGTGAACCATTACTGACAGCAGAACAAAAAATTATTTATGATCGGATTATGCTGGCTGTTGCTGCTGAACAAGGCGGTTTTTTTTTCTTGGATGCACCCGGTGGAACCGGTAAGACATTTTTAATATCGTTGATTCTTGCCAAAATACGGTCGCAACAAAAAATCGCATTAGCATTAGCATCGTCAGGCATTGCGGCTACTTTACTGGATGGTGGGCGAACAGCACATTCAACATTCAAGCTGCCATTGGACGTTCATAATAAACCAGATGCAATGTGTAACATCAAAAAGAATAGTGGATTAGCTGCAGTGTTGCGGAAGAGTTCTATAATAATTTGGGATGAGTGCACAATGGCACACAAATATTCACTTGAAGCATTAAACAGAACTATGCAAGATTTAAACAGCAATAATAAACTTTTCGGTGGTGCTATCTTACTTTTGTCTGGTGACTTCCGGCAGACCTTACCGGTTATACCTCGCTCTACTTTCGCGGATGAGATTAATGCATGTTTGAAACAATCATTCTTATGGCGAAGTGTTGAAACACTTCGATTGACCATAAATATGCGAGTACAATTGCAAAATGATCCATCAGCACTAATATTTTCCGAACAACTACTAGATATTGGGAACGGTAAAATAAAACTGCAACCAAATACGCAATGCATTAAACTACCAGACAATTTTTGCACTGTTGTTCAGGATAAAACTGAATTGATTCAGAGTATTTTCCCGGATATACAGAATAATTATTTGAATCATGAATGGCTTAGTCAACGGGCGATTTTGGCAGCCAAAAACGTTGATGTTGACGAAATTAACTTCCAGATACAACAGTTGTTACCAGGCGATCTGATGTCTTTTAAATCAATCGATACTGTTGTTGATGAAAATGAAAGTGTAAATTTTCCGATTGAATTTTTAAATTCATTAGATATCCCTGGAATGCCACCACATAATCTTCGATTAAAGATTGGTTCCCCTATTATTCTCCTCCGTAATTTGAATCCACCTCAATTATGTAACGGTACGCGTTTGGTCATCAAAAAGATCACCGGAAACATTCTTGAAGCAACCATTTTGGCTGGGAAGTTTAAAGGAAAAGTGGTCCTGCTGCCACGTATTCCGATGATACCATCAGATTCTACCATACCCTTCAAAAGGCTACAGTTTCCAATTCGTTTAGCTTTCGCCATGTCTATAAATAAATCTCAAGGTCAAACAATGTCCATTTGTGGTTTAGATTTGGAAAATCCATGTTTTTCTCATGGGCAACTATATGTTGCGTGTTCACGTGTTGGGAAACCGTCGAATCTATTTGTGTTAGCTAAAGACAGGTTAACCAAAAACATTGTGCACCGATTGGTGTTAAATTAAATTGAAATTGAAAGTATTTATAATTCAAAAAAAAGATATTAATGTTTAAAAGTTTAAGACTGTCTGCCTTGCCTACCTCATTCATGAGTTTAAGCGTCACATGTTATTTACTGTATTATACTGTAATATACTTATATTTGTTATAAAATTAAATGGAAATAATAAATCTGATAAATTTTTATTTTTTACCTATTGATTTCTGCTTAGTATCAAGTGTAAGAACATTTTAATTAATTGTGTTCAACGTACTTCCCCTTCAAATCTCAATCCAGTGAATTTGTATACCAACATCAACATTTTCGTCTTAGTTCGTAAATAATTTCATTGTACTAAAGGGTTATAGTAGTAGAAAGTCAAATAAGGAGATCACCATATTTTTTTACAAATACCATCTGTGTGAAAAAGCATAGTGGACTCCGTGACTGATGTTCTCTTATTGTTCCTCTTAGATTGTTTACTATAATGTAATATAACAAAAACTTTAGCCACAGCAACGCGTGGCCGGGTCAGCTAGTATACTTATATTTGTTATAAAATTAAATGGAAATAATAAATCTGATAAATTTTTATTTTTTACCTATTGATTTCTGCTTAGTATCAAGTGTAAGAACATTTTAATTAATTGTGTTCAACGTACTTCCCCTTCAAATCTCAATCCAGTGAATTTGTATACCAACATCAACATTTTCGTCTTTGTTCGTAAATAATTTCATTGTACTAAAGGGTTATAGTAGTAGAAAGTCAAATAAGGAGATCAGCATATTTTTTTACAAATACCATCTGTGTGAAAAAGCATAGTGGACTCCGTGACTGATGTTCTCTTATTGTTCCTCTTAGATTGTTTACTATAATGTAATATAACAAAAACTTTAGCCACAGCAACGCGTGGCCGGGTCAGCTAGTCTTAATATATATAAATCTCGTGTCACAATGTTTATCTTCAATGGACGGCTGAACCACTTAACCGATTATAATAAAATTTGCACACCATATGCAGTTCGATCCAACTTGAGCGATAGGATAGTTTAAATCTCAAATTATAGTCGCAATTTTAATTTATTGCTAATTATTTGTCTGTTATTATTTGGCAGTCATAAAACTGACAGATGTCGATACCTTTTTATTTTATGGGCGATTGTGAAGAGCGCGTGACGACTCGGTGCCTGTATAATTTTATTGAACAAGCAGAGGAAAGAGCAATTGTGATATTATTGGAAAATTTTTTAGAAGATCACAATCAACTAATTCAATTGATCAAAAGAGTTTCGCCACGACTGCAAAATGACAATTATCAAATCGTCATAAAAGCCGACAAAGTACCATTAGGTGAACATGCTGGTAGATTCAACGCTCCAACTGTTGATGAGGTTGCTGTTATCATGGTTGGTGATCCAGTTGACAAAAGATCTATAAACATTACACGGCGAGACAACACTGTCAGTACGATTTCGGATCTACACCGTTCATATGACGCACTACAATATCCATTGATATTTTGGCAAGGACAAGATGAATATCACCTTAATATCAATCAGTATGATCCAAATACCGGTAAATTTGACAATTATCTATTTACTTTCTTACTGTATGTATAGATTTTAATTTCGTATTGCATTTTATTTTTTATTTTTTTAGGTGATTACAGAAATAATAAAGTTAGCTCATTGAACTACTACGCACACCGAATAATGGTTAGACAACATCAAGACAATTATATCCTTCGATATCGTCAGCTGTTCCATCAATACATTGTTGATATGTATGCTAAGGTCGAAAGCGAACGCTTGCGATTCCTTCGATTCAACCAGGCAAAACTACGATCGGAAGAATATATTCACTTACGAGATGCTGTTGCTGGAAACATCGATGGAAATTTAAATCCCAATGACATCGGTAATGCTTTCATTTTACCTTCAAGCTACATCGGCAGTCCACGGAACATGCAGGAATACATACAAGATGCGATGACTTACGTACGTCATTACGGCCGACCGGATTTATTTATTACATTCACATGTAATCCGAATTGGGAAGAGATACAAACTTTACTATTGCCAGGACAACAAGCCATTCATCGTCATGATTTAACTGCACGTGTGTTTAAACAAAAATTGAAATCCTTAATTGATTTTATTGTTAAATATACAATTTTTGGTATCACACGTTGTTGGCTGTATACGATAGAGTGGCAAAAGCGAGGTTTGCCTCATGCCCACATTTTGGTTTGGCTTAAAGATAGAATCCGTCCTGAAGAAATCGATCAAATAATTTCAGCCGAAATTCCAGACCCATTAATTGATCAAGAATTATTTGATATTGTCACCAAACACATGATCCATGGGCCATGCGGTGTTTTCAACATGACGTCACCGTGCATGGAAAATGGAAAATGTAAAAAAAACTTCCCAAAGCCGCATACGAATGACACGATCACGGATATTGATAGTTATCCAATGTATCGCCGCAGAAGTACTGAGAATGGTGGCCACACATTTACAATGCGACTGCCGAACTTTCCAAATCAAGTTGAGTTTGATAATCAGTGGGTGGTACCATACTCACCACTACTTTCAAAAACTTACAAAGCTCATATCAATGTTGAGCTTTGCAGTTCTGTTAAATCAATTAAGTATATTTGTAAATATGTAAACAAAGGCAGTGATTTGGCCATATTTGAAGTAAAAAACATAAATAAAAATGACGAAATAGCACGATACCAAATGGGCAGATACATTAGCAGCAATGAAGCTATTTGGCATATTCTCAGCTTTCCCATCCACGAAAGAGATCCTGCTGTCCAACATCTGGCAATACATCTTGAAAACGGTCAACGTGTATACTTCACTGAAGAAAATGTTCTCCAAAGAGCGTTCGAAGCTCCGAAAACGACTCTAACTGAATTTTTTACATTGTGTCAAAAACCTGATGTTTTTGGCCAATTCGCGAAGACATTGGTGTATGGTGATGTTCCACGTTATTTCACATGGAACAAATCCAGTAAAAAATGGGAGCCACGGAAACAAGGAAAACCACATCCTTCCATTACAGGCATATTCAAAGCTAAGACATTGGGGAGACTTTACACGTTACATCCAAAGCAACGTGAGTGCTTCTATTTACGTTTGTTATTGGTGAATGTTCCCGGACCAACGTCTTTTGAATTTTTACGAACAGCTAATGGTCGAGTATTCAATACATACCAGGATGCATGTCGTGAACTGCAATTGCTAGAAGACGATAACCATTGGGACTTAACGCTTGCTGATGCTGCGTTGACATCAACACCGAATAACATTCGTCAGTTGTTTGCAATTATTTTGGCGACATGTTATCCCTCGCAAGCACAAACTTTGTGGGAAAAATATAAAAATTGTATGACAGAAGACATCTTGCACCGAATTAGACAAACAAATCAATGCCAAAACATAGATTATACACCAGAGATGTACAATGAAGCATTGGTCTTGATCGAGGATTTATGTGTTCTTATTTCAAATTTACCACTTAATCATTATGGTATGCCATCACCTAATCGTCCAGCCACCGACTTAGTCAATACCGATTTACAACGAGAAAATCAATATGACCATGGAAGTTTAGCAACAATTATCATGAACAGTGAACCATTACTGACAGCAGAACAAAAAAATATTTATGATCGGATTATGCTGGCTGTTGCTGCTGAACAAGGCGGTTTTTTTTTCTTGGATGCACCCGGTGGAACCGGTAAGACATTTTTAATATCGTTGATTCTTGCCAAAATACGGTCGCAACAAAAACATCGCATTAGCATTAGCATCGTCAGGCATTGCGGCTACTTTACTGGATGGTGGGCGAACAGCACATTCAACATTCAAGCTGCCATTGGACGTTCATAATAAACCAGATGCAATGTGTAACATCAAAAAGAATAGTGGAATAGCTGCAGTGTTGCGGAAGAGTTCTATAATAATTTGGGATGAGTGCACAATGGCACACAAATATTCACTTGAAGCATTAAACAGAACTATGCAAGATTTAAACAGCAATAATAAACTTTTCGGTGGTGCTATCTTACTTTTGTCTGGTGACTTCCGGCAGACCTTACCGGTTATACCTCGCTCTACTTTCGCGGATGAGATTAATGCATGTTTGAAACAATCATTCTTATGGCGAAGTGTTGAAACACTTCGATTGACCATAAATATGCGAGTACAATTGCAAAATGATCCATCAGCACTAATATTTTCCGAACAACTACTAGATATTGGGAACGGTAAAATAAAACTGCAACCAAATACGCAATGCATTAAACTACCAGACAATTTTTGCACTGTTGTTCAGGATAAAACTGAATTGATTCAGAGTATTTTCCCGGATATACAGAATAATTATTTGAATCATGAATGGCTTAGTCAACGGGCGATTTTGGCAGCCAAAAACGTTGATGTTGACGAAATTAACTTCCAGATACAACAGTTGTTACCAGGCGATCTGATGTCTTTTAAATCAATCGATACTGTTGTTGATGAAAATGAAAGTGTAAATTTTCCGATTGAATTTTTAAATTCATTAGATATCCCTGGAATGCCACCACATAATCTTCGATTAAAGATTGGTTCCCCTATTATTCTCCTCCGTAATTTGAATCCACCTCAATTATGTAACGGTACGCGTTTGGTCATCAAAAAGATCACCGGAAACATTCTTGAAGCAACCATTTTGGCTGGGAAGTTTAAAGGAAAAGTGGTCCTGCTGCCACGTATTCCGATGATACCATCAGATTCTACCATACCCTTCAAAAGGCTACAGTTTCCAATTCGTTTAGCTTTCGCCATGTCTATAAATAAATCTCAAGGTCAAACAATGTCCATTTGTAGTTTAGATTTGGAAAATCCATGTTTTTCTCATGGGCAACTATATGTTGCGTGTTCACGTGTTGGGAAACCGTCGAATCTATTTGTGTTAGCTAAAGACAGGTTAACCAAAAACATTGTGCACCGATTGGTGTTAAATTAAATTGAAATTGAAAGTATTTATAATTCAAAAAAAAAGATATTAATGTTTAAAAGTTTAAGACTGTCTGCCTTGCCTACCTCATTCATGAGTTTAAGCGTCACATGTTATTTACTGTATTATACTGTAATATACTTATATTTGTTATAAAATTAAATGGAAATAATAAATCTGATAATTTTTTATTTTTTACCTATTGATTTCTGCTTAGTATCAAGTGTAAGAACATTTTAATTAATTGTGTTCAACGTACTTCCCCTTCAAATCTCAATCCAGTGAATTTGTATACCAACATCAACATTTTCGTCTTTGTTCGTAAATAATTTCATTGTACTAAAGGGTTATAGTAGTAGAAAGTCAAATAAGGAGATCAGCATATTTTTTTACAAATACCATCTGTGTGAAAAAGCATAGTGGACTCCGTGACTGATGTTCTCTTATTGTTCCTCTTAGATTGTTTACTATAATGTAATATAACAAAAACTTTAGCCACAGCAACGCGTGGCCGGGTCAGCTAGTATAGTTATATATTATTGTGTGGTGTTCGTGGCGCCATGAAATTATCGATCACAACTCTCTTAAAGATATTCAGCTCCTCTAGATCTTCGTAGGTGAGTTGGCGACCACTTGATTATGATAGAATTACACGAATATCAAGCACCCAAATAAAAGGTACTTAGTGCCTCCATACATGATACAACATATGGTGTATAAAAAGTTTCATTTATGTTTGTTTCAAAACTAAATAATTACAGTATATTCACTCTAAAAGAGTATTTTTGAAATGTGAACATTTATAGCAAAACCCAGGAGAAGTAAATTTCTAGTTGGTAGCGCTGCAACGTTCCTGGCTGTGACGCTAAATCGAGCGATTACAATGCGAGACTGGTTTCAAATTACTAAGTAACTAATATTTACTAGGGCGCCGCTTTGCTTCGCTGCGGCATAAATTGGGGCGGAGTTTAGTATATAAATGTATTTCTCCATCGGGATTACCATTTAATTTTTTATAATTCTTTGCGCAATCAAATGTATATGTTTTTTGGTATCTATTACAGAAGACATTGTCATGGTCATTTTAAAAAAATAATTATCAAAATCGGTCTTGTATTTCTAGAGCCTTAGTCCGTGAACAGAGTGACATTTGAGTCACCACATGGGAGCTTCGCTCCAACAATTATATAAATAATACGCACACAAATCACGTGCTTTCATTTTACACTTTTACTGCAAGCGCTAAAACCCAAATATGAGAGAGTTCCCATGTCTTCAAATCAATTTCGCGGGCATCCGCGGGCAAAGACTTCAAAACTTTTACATTAAGCATCATCGAAATCCCTGTCGTGAGTTCTCGCGTGAATTGGAACGGGAAAAGCGCAAAAGTGACATTCTGTTGATACGTTTAATTTGTATGTATTTTTAATTAGTGTTAGTTTATATGGAAGCTTCCGTCCTGTACTATTTAGCTTAAGATACCTACGGAAAGGCACTAGCCTTCGTTGGGTTATGTACGAGTATATAATGCAAAAAAAAAAATGTTCTATCATCTCGTCACATGTACGGACGAACGATACGCTGATGTTCACACATCTTAACCCTGAGTCCCAGCACTCACACCTCTTTAATTTTTTGTTTAAAGTTTCCGGACCAAAATGGTAAAATATGAGAAACCGTTTGACTTCTGATGGATTGCAGATCTACGAGAAGTCAAATGGGTTATCATTTTATAGCATTTCATATTTTCCAATGATATTTTTTTTAATTGCATTCACTTTGTTAAATTAATTGATTAGTAAAAAGGTCTAAAATTTATTGAAGCTGCTTTATGGTTGAGGTCAAACGAAATTTTACCTTAAAATGCCATTCGACAGTATCTGGGTATGTATTTATAAATACGAGTTATACAGAGACGCGAAAGAGGTACTTCTCATAGGAACAGTAGAGGTACTATCTGTCTTTTTTATTAAGCGTTTCAGTTCAACTTTAAATACTCGGAGTAAAGCTCCAAATGCCTTTGACTGTAATCTTTACTGAAATCATACCTAGAAACCGGTTTTCCAGACTATAAATCATTAATGTGATTCATCATCATCTGATCATCTAATAAATTACACGCAGCGCGATACTTAATTATAATGTAAAACGTCAGACATTTGGTGTGCCGATTTATAAAGAACCTTTATGTTTATTAGTACAAATATGAACTTATGTACAAATTTGTTAAATTTAAAACTAGGTATAGTAGAAAATCATGTTTACGTTTCAGCATAGTCATTCACTTTTCGCTTGATTTACATTTGGAGTGATGTTTGGTGTAAATTAGAAATTTTTACTAAAAATATATTAATATAAGAAGTTTTATTTTGTCTGTTGACGCTATTTTTCCTAAATACATAGGTATATTATTTTTAAATAATATTAATCGGTTTGAAATATTTCGAACCCAGTACTTAAAAACAGTAACAAACAGTAACATTCTATTTAAAGTATGGTTTTTTTTTTCATAAAAATTGTCAGAAAAAATATTCAAAAACCCTAAATGTAGTTTCTCATCATTCCAAAAATATTATTAATTTTCCATCAGTATATAGTTTGTATCTAAAACTTTTAATGTACTTGGCATGCATGTAGTAATACATAGTATTACATTAGGCATTACATAGGCATTACATAGTATGGACGGGTGGACGAAACTGTCTATTTATTTAATAGGATTGTAGCATGCTTAGAAATGTCACGTCGCGATGGGAGAATTTAATTTTGACAGAGCGAGAACGGTGGTAATTTAATACGCTGTTTCGTTGTCAACTGTCACATTTTTCAGCCCAGCGACGTAAAAAACATTACGTGTGGTTACACCACGCGCGTTCGACGTAAAGTTGATTCAAATTGTCATTAACTGCAAAATAATGTATGAAGCTATATTTCAAAATTTTCGCTTTATATTGGAATCTACATTCAACAATATTTTCGCACGCCTATAAATCAACGTGACAGCTGGGCCCACAGACTGAGCACATCACCTTCGAGCGTCCTCCTTAGTTTAGCCGAATAACCGTGATGCATTAGATTCATTGTGAAGTGTAAGTGCGCGTAAAGAAGTTTTACTTAAAAAATAAGGCGCTCTTCGCGATCTCCGCTTCTGTAGTATAATAATTGTTGTATGTCAAATTGCTTTGTCAATTGATTCTAAATTTAATTGAGAATTTAATATTCTAAAATATATGTAAGCTAGCGAAAGTGGTACGAATAAATAAATTTTAACATTTTGTGAATTACCTCGGAATAAAAACCAGCATCAGGCCCGTCGGGAAATAAAAAGAAATATGGTTAAAATTAAATAATGTATTATGGATATAGAACAAATAAATATTAATTTAATATAAAATAAAGTAGAATTTCTGGAAGGGTAATTTTAAAAAAAATCTTGTGACAGCGCCAAAATTCTGACCAAATTTATATTTTTCCCTTTAGAGCTTTTTTTGAGGTGATACGCTTTTATTCGAAAGATAGAATTCCTGGACACTGTCGATACACATAGGGTTGTTACTATCTCACAAGGAAAATAGAGCTATATGCTATATGAAAGTTAGAACCATGTACTATATATAATCGTACGTTAAAACACGCACCAGGAAATCCATCATTTAGTAAATCTATCATCATCTATGTATGTAAGAAAAAAAACCATAGTGTCAAGTTTTAATCATATGGAGCACACAAAAAAAAATATACCCACATATATATGTGTGTGTATTTCTCCAGCACTCCTTTGGCACGTAAGACCGTGAAGACCAATAGAATCTACACTATTTATTCATTTCTTTCATTTCTTTGAACATTCTGGCTATATAATTTGTTTGAAAATTTTCAATCTGTAAAAATATTAAAAAGCATTCGAATTTTCCAAATGTCAATACTGTCAGACTTTTATATAAGTAATGTAAATTAACGGCGAATGCCTATTATAACGTAAGGAATCATCTAAATACGGTATTTAAGCAATTATACAATACATACAATATACAATATAGTGTAATTATACAATATATTGTATAAACCGACATCCTGCGCTCTCAAGTACAGGACCTCTTTAGTACCTTTATTAATATTATGCTATCCAGCACTTTATCAAATAATTAAAAACTTTTTCAAAATTTTTCAATATTGGGTAATTTATCTTTTCATGCGATTTGCCGTTATTAAAAAACAATCATCAAATATAAGTCAAATAAATATACAACTCAATTATACAAGTATATAAATAATACGCACACAAATCATGTGCTTTAATTTTACACTTTTACATACCCATTATTTTTATTTTCATCAACTTCATACATAAATCACTCATAAACTCATCTCATTTCACCATCATCCTTCATCGTAATCACAAATCCATTACTTATATATTTTTTGTTAAAATATCATCCTTTCCTTATTTCATCTAATTACATGATTACATAATATTTGACAATATTTTACACTAAAGAGGACAGGTGAGAGTTAAAAATGCATTTTTATAAAACTCAGCGCTGGGTTTAAACCGACATCCTGCGCTCTCAAGTACAGGACCTCTTTAGAACCTTATATACAATTATATATATATATATATTATATATATATATATATACATACACTATATACTATACTGTAGAATATATATAATATACTGGTAATTTCCATTTACTTCTGTATAATACTAGTAACTTTAAAACATTCCAGCAACCGGAATCTTCTCGAACATTGCAAAGATTTCGAAATTATTCTATAAGGTTCCAAAATCTTTTATTTATCTCTAGAATCTTATAGTAGTTTCTGAAACTTTGTTTAAATGTAAAAACGTTTCACACGTTTAGCTTACGAGAAACTCAACCAGAGAAACATTTGGTTATCCCTTACTATAAGTATGAATTGATATAATGAATTTGATATCATATATACTAAAAAAGTTATAGAAAAAAATGTACTTCTTCAAAACTTCCCCATTCCCGACCCCCTGGCCTGATTTTGCCCATTAACAAACTTGACCGAGATTTTGTGCCTTTAAATTTTATGTAATATTTTGAAAGTGATTGGTGTAAAATTACGGCATTAAGGCGACGCATTATGAGTCGAAACATTAATTTCGACTCATTTAGACCCTTTTTTCGATGGCCGGCATTTGGTAACCATTGAATAAATAATAATAAAAAAAAATATGTTTAGAAACCTTGTTCTTATATCTTCGACATAGTAAAGGCAGATTTTTTAAATTTAATTCTATTTCTGAGAAATTTAATAAATGATAAACTTCTAATTTTTTAGGTATTAAAATTATTAAATTAAAGTTTTAGTTCTTTTTTAGTTGAATCGCTCTCTTATAAAATATATTAGAGCCTTAGGAAAATAGTAATTGAAAGGAAAATGAAGGTTCTAAAATATAGTAATGTTATTTTGTTTAATGTCTATATAATGAAGCTGTTATTAAATAAAAACCAACAATTGCTTTCTGACCTCGCAAAGGACAAAACCTAACGCCCTTTTAAAATAAAGCACCGAAGTTCAAGGTCGGCTGCTAATATGCTTCGCCTTAATCGTGTCCACGAGAAAGTGATATAGATAGATGGATATATAAACTTTTGCACTGGTAAGCCTTTGGATTAAAACGCACTATTTTTAGTAAGTGGGTTCTCGACTTCGACTATGGATGGATCATCGTATATTCAGGGGTGGATTCTACTGGGCCCATAAATCGTGATCGTCATCTCCGAATTTGTATTTTTCCTACATATCTGTTGACACAATCTACATTCTGGACACAACTTGCTAACGATTATATTCTTTAACAAATATTTATTTATTTTTCGGTAGGTACCTTAAATTAGTAACAAATTATTTTAATATAATTTCTGTTTAGCAAAATTGTGTTGATTATTCTTCTTGCATACCTGAGGTTGAATATTATCAAGTGGTATTCACCTTTTACGACCTTTCGTTTGTGTGAGAGAGAGCCTTTGTATGCGCGAACACACATGAATCACGAAATACGCGAGGGAGTCATTTGCTTTCGTTGATTCACAAAATACAAGCGTCTGAATTGAATACCTAATTGACATTTACATACATATATACCCACAGACATTTATAAGAAACCCCAATAGCGACATGGGTTTTTGTACCTACGTAGGTACGAACACATGAAACATACATTTTTAAATGAATACACTATTACGTCTTAATGTATTAATTTAAAAATGTACATTAATAATAAATAAAATAATATCTACTAGATCACATATCAGTACTTGCGAGTAGTTATGTTTAAATTTAAGCACGGTAGAAAATATTAAAGGTGTTTTTATAATTGAATGATAATAATAACACCACGTTTGGTGACATCTCGATTTAGGTCAAATGTCACAAAAAAAGTCGTCCCATCGCGAACGTATCTTTTTCTGACATATAAACAGTGCGAGAGCCCGCTACCGTGCCTTATAATCATGTCATAACCATGTGTAAAATCGATAGATTAGATGACGCTAGACCCTACTATGGGCCAAGTTAACGAACGGATGAGTGATAGTAAATATAATTTACAAACGAGTGTTTTATAAAATAAACGAGAAAGACTTTGATACCCTGTAGCTATCATATTATATCAATTGTTTAAATACGTTGTTTAGTAATAGTAAATGATTAAACCAGAACCAGGCGTCATTAACAGCATCTTCCCGCAGATTGCTCGCGCCTGTGTTACACCAACTTGTGATGGGTGGCTTCATTTCATATCTCGCATTTCACACAGTCGTTTTAAACTAGCTTTTAACTCTACTTTTTTTTTTATGTACCAATATTAATTTGTCAGTGTATGTTTTTGATTTTAGCAAATTAGTTTAATAGTATTAATAATCACTGAACTTTCTCAAGCGTGTCGTTAGGATTTCGTCCTCGAAACTGTTTCTACAATAAATTCGCTATCGTTATCAGTAAAGAACATTATTTCAAATCTCGAAACTAAACATCACACCACAGCCACCTGAGGGCCGAGATAAAATGTCATCGGTGGAACTGCTCACTCCGCAGAAAGTCGTTCAGTCGTTCAGGCGATTTTACCGAATTCTGACCGCCAGCATCATAAAATAGTAATATTTTACCCTCCAGTTTACCAACGACTGGTTATAATATTTTAATTTTGGCAGTAACGGCCAAAAAAGTAGTGGCCTCGTTGAAGTCTATTTCTGCAAAGTCCAAAAAAAACCCACAGTATATTTATCGTGTTCCATCTGACACTGAACATAGGTTTTGCTTTATAGTACTAAAATGTTTGTTTTCCTTAATTTTGTTGACATTTTTATAAATTCGCTCAGATGCTACGCGCTAAATTTATGAAATTCGCATTTTGATGGTCAGATAATACATTTAGCTTATTATTTTATATATTTTTAGAATATAAATTGTCAGGGAATAAAATATATTACGGTCGAATTTCGACCACTGGGCGGCTTCTAGTTGTCTGTATTATTAATTTTAGGCGAAATATATGGGTGTTTTTTTTAGAGGCGTGGTTTTCAATCGGGCACTACTTTTTTTCGTAGTTGGTGTTTTTGACAGCTGTCACTTGATTTATGCTCAGTTTGGTTTGCCATTTCATAATGAATAGACTTACTCCTGAACAACGTTTGCAAATAGTGCAAATTTAGAAAAAATCACTCTAAATTTTTTTTAAATCACTCTAAAATAAAGTAAAAATCGCGTCGTGGGCCTGTGGCGTGGCCTCCAAGATCGTGCGATTTAACACCGCTGGACTATTTTTTGTGGGGTTATGTGAAGTCGCTTGTCTACGCAGATAAGCCGGACACGATTAACGCCTTGGAAGAGAATATTCGGCGCGTTATTGCTAACATACGGCCCAACTTGCTGCAAAAAGTGGTTGAAAATTGGGCCTCTCGGCTGGAATTTGTTCGAGTCAGCCGCGGCGGCCACTTACCCGAAATCATTTTTAAAACATAATGGCAAACCCTTATCTTTATAATAAAACTAAATTCTTTGCCATAACATCAAATTATATGCGTTTTATCTCTTCTTGAAAACCACGCCTCTAAAAAAAACACCTGATCCGAAAAATCTTTTAAGGTATTATATTTATATAATAATATTTATATATTTTTTTAAATTTAATATTAAAAAAAATATATTTTTTTTTTTTTTAAAATAAAAAAATTACAGACCACTTATAATTTGAACTTTGCTATAGTTTTTCTGTGTTGTGTGTATAGTGTTACGGTTCCTGTTGGACCAATCTCTTTATTTGCCTGATTTTTTCAAAATTGTATGGCCCATACTTTCGAAGATAAGGGTGCACAGGTGTCACATACTTTTTTTTGGTACACTTTATTTTAAAAACCTGTGAGCGGCCATAGAAAAGTAGTAAAAATATTTTCTGACTAACTGAGGTTTACTTGAATGTTTTACTTTAAATGTTATCTTTATTGGACCAAATGGACGCAAAAATATATAAAATGAACTATGGTATATCTACGTTACTCGACTTTCTATCAGAATACCAAATCAGAACTTGGTATGACAATCCGTTAAGAAGATACAGGCATGGAATAGACAACGTTTATCACTCTATGTTTCCTGTTTTTTAACCATTATGGTTTAAAATGTTAAAACAGGGTTTCAGTTATAAGAAAATACCGCCGCGATAATTTTTCAATTATCGATGGAAAAAATACTAATGGGCATGGCTTTAACGCCTCAAAACCTTAAAAATTATTCTCAGACAGCCGTCACCTGTGAGGTCGCCTCGAATACCCTGAGCCAACCAGCATCACTTAGTTCCACAAATAACCCCGGTTATGCAGAATCTATACAACCACGTTCCGTCTAATGTAAGACAGCGCACAAAGACTAAGCTTACCCGGAAAGTAAGCAGGGTCTCAAAATCAAAAAATGCATGGAAATAGGTCAACCAAATGTTGAAGAAAAAGTTCCCACAGTTAAATACGTAATAAAAACCGAAATAACACGCTGCAACACGCTTACTAAGGATTTTGTCTAAAACCTAACGTCCCCTGTCAAGGTACGACTTCCCCCACCGGCATCTATATACTTAGGCCGAATTGATAGTGCCACGGAGACAATAGTTATTGAACACCATGAAAATCAGTTGGTAGGTGGTAGCACTATTGAGGTTAGGAAACTTAATTCTAGAAGCCAGGCTCCTATAACGTCAAGTTTTAAAATTCTCTTGACCTATTCCTGAATCCCGATAATTGGGCAACTGGTTCCGTCATCTCTACCTGGGTTAATCGTAGTAGCAACCAGTCGTTTCGTGCCTCAAGCTAAAAGTGTGCATCCTCTACCACCCTCTTCCTGCTCATTTCCAAACCGCAATTCCGCGGTTAGCAAGCAGACACGTGGTTAGGCGCTTTCGCAGATTTGACAGTCCGACGAAATTTTTATCTGACCTTAAGTTCAAGGCGAAATATATGTCGTCTCATTATCTAATTTAAGGTCTACTTGAAACTCCCAGCATGCTCCTCCATTAGTAAGAAACTTCAGAAACCGTTCTATATTTGACGAAACGACTATTCTCACAAAATAAAGGGAATTTTTAGGAGAAAGAATGTCGGTTTCACTTCCTTTCTTCCGCCTACCATAAGAGAATGAATAGTCCCAAGTGCAGCTTCTTCAAGCCATTCCCTAAGACCCATTCCCAGCTAAGAAAAAGGATAAAGAACTTGGCTTTAAAATAACTTCGTTGCACCACCTGCCAATCAGCTATACCACCGGAGGAATGGTACCTCCAAAGTATATGTAATTTTAAATAATAATTCACACCTTCCTGGAAATAATTATATTTAAAATATAATAGTCATTCTTGTTCCCGGCTCTTGTATGTCTATTGATCTTCTATGCAAAACTAGAACCGACGTAATCGTTATCAGTTATCAGGTACTACTTTAACACAGGCTGTGCGGCATGGAGAAGAGAAGGCGGCGATAATCTTATCAGCCTGACCAGTATAGTGTTGCTCTTTTAGCGCGATTCACGTCACTTCGTGCTCTGAATTCTGCCAATGTTTTAAGTTATTTTCATGACATTTCATACATATTGTGTTTATTTTATTTTAACTATATAGCACTACCTCGTGTTTCGATGTACCTATTTCATTGGTTATAGTAATAGAATGCATACTTTTTACCAGAAAGAAAATCATTTTTGGGTAAATAAATTACAGTAGACAGACAGAGTAAGAACTACTAGTGGTCGCCCAGTGGTCGAAATTCGACCGTAATTCGAGATCGTAGTAGTCTAGTGGTTAAGGCGTTGAACTATTGACCCAAAGGTCGCAGGTTCGAATCCACATATGGTCATACCATTTTTAACGCTTCATTACCAGCATCTCCCCTGACTCTAGGATAGGCATATTTGGCCTAGTTGAGTAGGGGAATTATGCATAATTTCCAATTAATCAAGTTAACTGTAACATATAATATTTGTATGTTTTGGAATTCATTTTCAAAAAACAAAAATACTTTTTATGAGTGTAATGAATTACAATTTCTAATCATTCTTTATTATTCTAACAATTTTCAGATAAAAAGGGTTTTGGTAGGGATGGCTTCATGGCCGTTCGGTCATTAACCTAATCGCCTTCGCTTCGCGCTCTGTTCCTATCAACAAATTGCATAAGTTTATTGTAACTTTCTGTGTATTCTAATAGAAATAAATTATCAATTTTTAAGCGCACGGACTTTATAGTGTTTTTATTATATTCTTACCTGCGAAAGTTGCGGCTTCCTACAAAAAATGCTCATTTAAAAAAACAAAGAAGAAGTATCCGTAAATGAAAGCATTTATTTTTGAACGGGTTAGTATACGATAAAAATGTAGAATATTACAAAGCATATAAAATTCAATTGAGTAAATCACAATTATTTTTTTTATTTAATTTTAAAGTCGGTTATAGGTTTATATTGAAGGCGGTTTAATTTCTTAGTTTTTTTAACGCTTTGTTACTACTATCTCTCTTAACTCTAGCACAATCAAATTTAGCTTAGGGTCAAAAATAATTCTGTTTGACCTACGTAGGTCATGGCAATTCTTTTTAAAACATATAGAAATAATTAAACAAGAACCTGACGAATATTTTAACATCATATTTCTTTAACACTAAAAAGTTATAGGATCGATAAATCACACATTATTTTTTTTTAACTTTTTAAATTGACAGGCTCTATGATATTTTTTACTTTTAGTGTTTCATATAATCTTCAAAACTAACTTAGCTTGCGGCCGTCAAAAGATTAATTAAAAAAAAACCCTTTCGGCATGCCGGAAGGCGGAGGTATATTTCACCGGATCAAAGCAGAGAATAGGCGAAATCCAATTGTATGAACTTGTATCAAACTCTGCGCGATCCGCTGCCCCCGCGGCAGCTCGCGATCCTCAATCCCTTGGGTAGCGAGAGTACGTTTACCGAATCCCTTTTATACTGTATCCTAAGGATTGCTCATATAAAAAGTTGCAGGTAATCTATAGGCCTTAAATTTACATTTTGAATAGATTTGTCATGGATTTATTGAATGTTGAAAAACCATTTCCTCCAACACGGGACCAATGGTTGGTGCTGTCAAAAAAGTTCACTAAGATAAGTTTTAGACCCTTATCTAAGGAATAATATAAAATTTAAAATAATTCGATATCTTATATACTAAGAAAGTTATAGCAAAATTTCACTTTTTGAAAAACTCCGTTTATTCCTGTTCTGATTAACAAACTTGACCGAGATTTTGTGCCTTAAAGTTTTATATATCAATTTAAAAGTGGTTGTTATAAAATTACGGCAGTTATCGTGTCCACAAGAAAGTGATAAAAATAGATAGATAGATATTTAAACTTATATATAAAATTTTAGGGTGGTTTTGTCGAATATGTCGTCATTTTCTGGAAGTCATGTCATGGTACCCATTAAAATAGATAGCTTTCCTAAGAAATCTACCTAAAATGCTGACCAAAAATTGGGTGACGTATGAAATCAAAATGTCAAATAAATTGAGACAACTTCTTTTGTATTTCGCGGTCTCTTGAATTAATAATAAATTATAAAATTAGAAGGCCGGTATTTATTGGGAAATTTGGCATTTGATGGTTTAAAACAGTCGAAAAAAAATATTCAATGAAATCATTTTAAATATTTTTTTACACACAGCCCAATAGTTTTCGAGATACGAGTATACTGTTTATATTTTTCACAAGTACCTATCTGTTGCATTTAATTTTTATTGCGGGTTTGTATTTAGTTTAGATAATAAGTATACGACGTGTAAACGACGAGTAAATTTATTTTATACTTGATCGTTTTTTTTTTTAAATATCTCTCGCTACTATTTAATCCCGACGACCGAGCCTAGTCAATATATTATCTAAACTAGTTTGGCTAGATTTACTTTTATCTTTTTTAGGTATGGGGACATATGGGCATCTATCGCACAATCCACCTCTACGACGTGTTTGGTTCATGACAAAGACGAAAAGAATGTGCGTTTGGCAGGTGGCATTTTACGTTTATATATTTGATTTATTTTACAAAACATAAAATGAATATGCTAAATTGGTTACTTCTTTTAAATATTACTGCACTTCAGGCCGTTACTCTAAAAGCTCCATAGATTTTAATACAATCTTTTTCCTTCTACTATGTTCAAATTTGTTCAACAGGTTTGACAGCTGAGTCGTTGTATAAAAAAAACACGTGAGAAGGCACCAATTGTAAGTACAGGCATTAATAAAATAGTTAAATATGGTGGCTATTTTGCAAAGCTACAAAAATTGTGTTTAAAAAATATTGTGTTAATTAAGTGCTTTTTTTCCGGACTAAAGTTATACGCTTCGTTTTTTCTTACGATAAAATCTTATAATATATTTTTGTCACGTTATTATGCGCCTCTATAATGAAGATAATAAAAATGACTCGAATATTATATTTGCGCAATGAAAAAATTAGGAGCTCATAATTTGCAATAGTCAATATTTATTTAGTGTGACATATTTAATTTAACAAAAAATCGAAATAAACCACAGTTACAAATGTTATAACCTATTAAAAATGCACAGGGAGCGATTAGCACTGCTATATTTTGTGCCCTGCCTTCTTTACTAGACTATGTCTGTACTAAGGAAGGCAGTGATATATTGTGCTACAACTAAGAATGTCAAACCGTCAATTGACCTATAGAGAAATATCAAAATTGTGTCACAAAAAAACAAGTAGTAATATATTAACATATATGTATAAAAGTCTGACAATACTACTGTAAGACTTTTATATAAGTAATTTAGACTAACGGCAAACGCCAATTATAACAGAAGGAATCATCTAAATACGGTATTTAAGCAAGACATTATACAATTTTACTATATCTTAAGATATATGTAATTTAAATAGATTCGACGATAAAATATTTTTTAGCTTTCGCCATTCGGCGTCGTCAGAAAATATATGAAAGATGAAGTTTAAAATGCTTTCATAAATTGGAACGGGTAAAGCGGAAAGTAATTTGTTACAGGATAGTCTATGATTATTAATTCTAATGTTTAATGGCGTCGTAGTCTCACCAACATAGAACGCATCACAAAACTTGCATAGAAGCTGATATACAACGTTTCTGGTGGTGCACGTTATGTTTGTGGTAATTTTATATATATTTTTATTGTTCGCGCTTGAAAATTTATCGTCTCTTACAATAATTATGCATGTTTTACAACGAGGTCTAAAAATATGTTATGTGATTGGTTACCAAACGTTTTATTTTTATGTAAAATATTACGTAATTCGGGAGGACGTCGGTAAGACAATATAGGAGGACAATCGAGTATATTTTTCCAATTTGGATTATTAGAGATTATTGATGTCTTTTAAAATTGGATTTAATTTTTTAACACCAGGAAAATAGGTGGTGTTCAGATTTTTTATTTTTTTTTAATTGAGTTTATTTTTATTTTAGGTGTAAATTTTGGAGAAGAGTCTAAAATTTGTTTTTTTTAAGAGATCTGGTGAATACTTACGTTCTAAAAGTCAAATGAAAAAGTTAAAGGTCAACTCTTAATATAAAATTTCATCCTAATATTTTTCAAACATGTCGAAAATCAATGAAAAGTATTTAATATAACAATAAAAATAAAAAAGTTCATAAAATATACCTTAAGAAATACAAAAACAGAAAATACAATAAAATAAAACATCTATGCATTAAAGAAAATAATATTGTAATGAGCAAAATAAAAAAGTTGAATGTATTTTGATTACTTTTTGTATTTAATAAATATTCCCTAAACATTAATTGTGCTCTGGTCCGACTGTGGGATTGTACTGAGTTTGAGGTTACATATTTTAAGACTTTTCCTATCTTTACTTTACTTATATTAGAAATTTTCTTGAGTGTTTCAATAATCATACAAAATAAAACTTTCCGGCTTATTTTTTACAATGGATTTTAGTGAGATAAAAAAATGTAAAGAGTCTGTGTTGAAATAATGAACAATGTCATCCATAATGTAATGTAATGTCATGAGTAATGGTACTTCGTCATCAATTTGAATGCTTTGAATGCCTAGCTGCCAAAATAGCATGATCGGCACATATGTCGCTAGAAAAGCCTAACGTAAGGAGTAGTAACGTAAAGCGACCGATTACGAGTGCCGCAGGTTAAAGCCACCCGCTCGGCCTACGATGTGGTGTCAGGATGTGAAAATATCAGCTCTCGTCTAAGTATGCTTTGCATTCAATGAATCAATTGCATTCGATGGTCAATTCCGTTCATATAGGGCGAACTCGATTTTAAATTCGAAATGTCGCTGGTCGCCAAATTGACACATTTTATACGATCTTATCGACTTACTCTTACGACAGAGCTTAGAGCAGGTATTTTAAACAAAATCCCTTTTAAATCATGTCGCGGGTGGGTAGATATGTTTCGGAGAGACGCGTCTGTTCACAGAGTACAGGAGTACCTAGAGAAGCTACTATCCCCTTTTCCATACATTATGTTTGAAGCAGCTCTAAGACGCAAGGAGAATGAATCGCTTCCTCTACTACACCCATATTCGAGAGCATACACATAGGACTCGCCAGGCTGTTTGCATGTGGTGGAGTGCGAACGTTCATGGAAGGAAATTGCCTAAAATCGTAATAATAATATTTTAGAAAAATTGCTATTTATATACTTACTAGCTGACCCGGCCACGCGTTGCTGTGGCTAAAGTTTTTGTTATATTACATTATAGTAAACAATCTAAGAGGAACAATAAGAGAACATCAGTCACGGAGTCCACTATGCTTTTTCACACAGATGGTATTTGTAAAAAAATATGGTGATCTCCTTATTTGACTTTCTACTACTATAACCCTTTAGTACAATGAAATTATTTACGAACTAAGACGAAAATGTTGATGTTGGTATACAAATTCACTGGATTGAGATTGATTTGAAGGGGAAGTACGTTGAACACAATTAATTAAAATGTTCTTACACTTGATACTAAGCAGAAATAAATAGGTAAAAAATAAAAATTTATCAGATTTATTATTTCCATTTAATTTTATAACAAATATAAGTATATTACAGTATAATACAGTAAATAACATGTGACGCTTAAACTCATGAATGAGGTAGGCAAGGCAGACAGTCTTAAACTTTTAAACATTAATATCTTTTTTTTGAATTATAAATACTTTCAATTTCAATTTAATTTAACACCAATCGGTGCACAATGTTTTTGGTTAACCTGTCTTTAGCTAACACAAATAGATTCGACGGTTTCCCAACACGTGAACACGCAACATATAGTTGCCCATGAGAAAAACATGGATTTTCCAAATCTAAACCACAAATGGACATTGTTTGACCTTGAGATTTATTTATAGACATGGCGAAAGCTAAACGAATTGGAAACTGTAGCCTTTTGAAGGGTATGGTAGAATCTGATGGTATCATCGGAATACGTGGCAGCAGGACCACTTTTCCTTTAAACTTCCCAGCCAAAATGGTTGCTTCAAGAATGTTTCCGGTGATCTTTTTGATGACCAAACGCGTACCGTTACATAATTGAGGTGGATTCAAATTACGGAGGAGAATAATAGGGGAACCAATCTTTAATCGAAGATTATGCATTCCAGGGATATCTAATGAATTTAAAAATTCAATCGGAAAATTTACACTTTCATTTTCATCAACAACAGTATCGATTGATTTAAAAGACATCAGATCGCCTGGTAACAACTGTTGTATCTGGAAGTTAATTTCGTCAACATCAACGTTTTTGGCTGCCAAAATCGCCCGTTGACTAAGCCATTCATGATTCAAATAATTATTCTGTATATCCGGGAAAATACTCTGAATCAATTCAGTTTTATCCTGAACAACAGTGCAAAAATTGTCTGGTAGTTTAATGCATTGCGTATTTGGTTGCAGTTTTATTTTACCGTTCCCAATATCTAGTAGTTGTTCGGAAAATATTAGTGCTGATGGATCATTTTGCAATTGTACTCGCATATTTATGGTCAATCGAAGTGTTTCAACACTTCGCCATAAGAATGATTGTTTCAAACATGCATTAATCTCATCCGCGAAAGTAGAGCGAGGTATAACCGGTAAGGTCTGCCGGAAGTCACCAGACAAAAGTAAGATAGCACCACCGAAAAGTTTATTATTGCTGTTTAAATCTTGCATAGTTCTGTTTAATGCTTCAAGTGAATATTTGTGTGCCATTGTGCACTCATCCCAAATTATTATAGAACTCTTCCGCAACACTGCAGCTATTCCACTATTCTTTTTGATGTTACACATTGCATCTGGTTTATTATGAACGTCCAATGGCAGCTTGAATGTTGAATGTGCTGTTCGCCCACCATCCAGTAAAGTAGCCGCAATGCCTGACGATGCTAATGCTAATGCGATTTTTTGTTGCGACCGTATTTTGGCAAGAATCAACGATATTAAAAATGTCTTACCGGTTCCACCGGGTGCATCCAAGAAAAAAAAACCGCCTTGTTCAGCAGCAACAGCCAGCATAATCCGATCATAAATAATTTTTTGTTCTGCTGTCAGTAATGGTTCACTGTTCATGATAATTGTTGCTAAACTTCCATGGTCATATTGATTTTCTCGTTGTAAATCGGTATTGACTAAGTCGGTGGCTGGACGATTAGGTGATGGCATACCATAATGATTAAGTGGTAAATTTGAAATAAGAACACATAAATCCTCGATCAAGACCAATGCTTCATTGTACATCTCTGGTGTATAATCTATGTTTTGGCATTGATTTGTTTGTCTAATTCGGTGCAAGATGTCTTCTGTCATACAATTTTTATATTTTTCCCACAAAGTTTGTGCTTGCGAGGGATAACATGTCGCCAAAATAATTGCAAACAACTGACGAATGTTATTCGGTGTTGATGTCAACGCAGCATCAGCAAGCGTTAAGTCCCAATGGTTATCGTCTTCTAGCAATTGCAGTTCACGACATGCATCCTGGTATGTATTGAATACTCGACCATTAGCTGTTCGTAAAAATTCAAAAGACGTTGGTCCGGGAACATTCACCAATAACAAACGTAAATAGAAGCACTCACGTTGCTTTGGATGTACCGTGTAAAGTCTCCCCAATGTCTTAGCTTTGAATATGCCTGTAATGGAAGGATGTGGTTTTCCTTGTTTCCGTGGCTCCCATTTTTTACTGGATTTGTTCCATGTGAAATAACGTGGAACATCACCATACACCAATGTCTTCGCGAATTGGCCAAAAACATCAGGTTTTTGACACAATGTAAAAAATTCAGTTAGAGTCGTTTTCGGAGCTTCGAACGCTCTTTGGAGAACATGTTCTTCAGTGAAGTATACACGTTGACCGTTTTCAAGATGTATTGCCAGATGTTGGACAGCAGGATCTCTTTCGTGGATGGGAAAGCTGAGAATATGCCAAATAGCTTCATTGCTGCTAATGTATCTGCCCATTTGGTATCGTGCTATTTCGTCATTTTTATTTATGTTTTTTACTTCAAATATGGCCAAATCACTGCCTTTGTTTACATATTTACAAATATACTTAATTGATTTAACAGAACTGCAAAGCTCAACATTGATATGAGCTTTGTAAGTTTTTGAAAGTAGTGGTGAGTATGGTACCACCCACTGATTATCAAACTCAACTTGATTTGGAAAGTTCGGCAGTCGCATTGTAAATGTGTGGCCACCATTCTCAGTACTTCTGCGGCGATACATTGGATAACCATCAATATCCGTGATCGTGTCATTCGTATGCGGCTTTGGGAAGTTTTTTTTACATTTTCCATTTTCCATGCACGGTGACGTCATGTTGAAAACACCGCATGGCCCATGGATCATGTGTTTGGTGACAATATCAAATAATTCTTGATCAATTAATGGGTCTGGAATTTCGGCTGAAATTATTTGATCGATTTCTTCAGGACGGATTCTATCTTTAAGCCAAACCAAAATGTGGGCATGAGGCAAACCTCGCTTTTGCCACTCTATCGTATACAGCCAACAACGTGTGATACCAAAAATTGTATATTTAACAATAAAATCAATTAAGGATTTCAATTTTTGTTTAAACACACGTGCAGTTAAATCATGACGATGAATGGCTTGTTGTCCTGGCAATAGTAAAGTTTGTATCTCTTCCCAATTCGGATTACATGTGAATGTAATAAATAAATCCGGTCGGCCGTAATGACGTACGTAAGTCATCGCATCTTGTATGCATGCATGTTCCGTGCCGTTCCGTATCGACATCTGTCAGTTTTATGACTGAATCTACCAGCATGTTCACCTAATGGTACTTTGTCGGCTTTTATGACGATTTGATAATTGTCATTTTGCAGTCGTGGCGAAACTCTTTTGATCAATTGAATTAGTTGATTGTGATCTTCTAAAAAATTTTCCAATAATATCACAATTGCTCTTTCCTCTGCTTGTTCAATAAAATTATACTGGCACCGAGTCGTCACGCGCTCTTCACAATCGCCCATAAAATAAAAAGGTATCGACATCTGTCAGTTTTATGACTGCCAAATAATAACGGACAAAAATTTAGCGATAAATTAAAATTGCGACTATAATTTGAGATTTAAACTATCCTATCTCTCAAGTGCACATCGAACTGCACATGGTGTTCAAATTTTATTATTAGTCCATTATTTTATTATTAGTCCATTGAGGACAAACATTGTGACACGAGATTTATATATATTAAGATAAATAATATGATATGTCATGTCCTTCTTTGTTTTAAGTTTCGTATCACTGAACAAAACGACGTTTTTCTCACTTTTAAATAAGAGCTGATAACCGTAATCTCTGTTTAAATGTAGTCGTTTGACGTAAGGATCATACCCGTGACGTGGAGAATCAGACTCGCAGAGTGCCCTCTGTGCGACTGCTTCAAATTAGTGATCGCCATGTCGGCCTAATCCTCATTGGTGGCTTCTCACTCCGTCCTCAAGTCTGCCTATATTCAGCCGAGTGACTGCTAAAGCACTCGCGCATGACTGTACTACATCCGCCGTTTCCTCCTCGGCCAATCTTATTTCTCACGATCCGCATCTTCCGTCCTCTCTCTTAAGCCGCTCCGAACAACAAAATGTTACGAATCAATGCCAATCTCATTACCACCCTAATTATTTGCCTTGTTTTTTCCTTGTACAAACTGTTGTTTGTTTCTGTTTAAGTCTCGCGGTATTGTAGATTTATTTCATTTTATGTCATGGATCTATTCATTGTTCTAATACTAGCAATCATATCTTATTTTAAGAGCCTAGACGACAAGTGCCTTCGTCACTTCTACTGTTTAAGAAAAAAAACGGATATTGAGGTTAACGTTAATTACAATTAACGGGTTATGATAAATGCATAAGAACCTCAATGCTCAAACTTAAAAGTTTAATGAATTACGGTCGAATTTCGACCACTGGGCGGCTTCAAGTTGTCAGTATTATTAATTTTAGGCGAATTATATAACAACTTAGGTACTTAAAATAGTTCTTAAATTAATTTTGTGTGTACAATAATGATCCAGTCTTGATGGTTAACTATAAATATTTCTTTTTGGTCTTTTAAAAAGCTCACTCCTCAGTACAGCCTTTAGTCTAGTTAAATGAGCACCAGCTCATCGCTCTCTATTAAAGGGAAAACATATTTCATTCTTTGAGTGCTTCTATGCAGAAGAATTAATCTAAAGGTCTATGAATTTTACAGTAAATAAATAAATAAAAATATAAAAAACCTTTCGAACATAATTTTGAAATTTCTTCAAAATCAACATTGATTGATTGATTATCAAAATCAGTATCGAACGAGATAACTCATGAGCCTAAAGGCGTGATTTGTTTGATCGACGAAGTTTATTGTCATTCCAACTAAAATATGTAAGAGAACCCAAAAGATCTGAAACGGGAAACTTTTTTTTCTGGCTAAAAACATTATCTAAAAACCAAAACAGCATATGTTTTAGCTAAAAAAAATGTCTCTGAATCAGATCTTTTGAATTTTCTTACATCGGGTGAATAATATGAGCGCTAATATTTTAGAAAAGAAATCCATCTCTTATAATTTTTGTTTGATGTTGCTTCTGAGTTTGATGGAATTACGATACTTTATTGTAATAAAGATTACCCCTCTAGTCTCATGGAATTTTTGCTCCTGAAATACTCTTTTCGATGCCCTCAATACTTAAAATAAAACAAATTTTGATGGCAATACTAACTCCATTAAAAATATATGGAATCGATTTTGAAGCGGATACGATTTAAGAAAAAAGGAATCATATAAGAAAATACCTACATTTTTTTTTTCCATTTGGAATTGCCAAAGAGTAGCACAGTTGAAGTCCTTGCGAACTTCACATATTTTATACACATGCACAGTGGACGATTGCCTCTCCTGGGGTTTGTGGGCTGGGGATTAAATTTGCCTGACGAAATTTCATTTTCCAGCAAAGATTTGAATCTATCGAAACTGTCAATACATTTAATATCTGCCTGCATAATGGACTTTAATATAGAAAACCTTATTAGGACATTTGACTGCTACATATCATCTATTATAGCTAAAGTAAAAAACTGTATTCAACCGGCACCACGAAGTCATTTGAACATAACTTTGGCCGCGGTACGATTTGCAGATGGGAGTTGCTTATGCTCCAATTTTGTCCATTCTCTTCGCCTCCAGATTGTCATTCGTCTCCATCCGAGGACCGCTGTTCACTTGTTAATTATTACCAATGGAAATATCTGGCGCGCAATGAAAACCCCTTATTATCGGCCAGACGCAATTTCAAACCGTCATTTGCATTCCGCTCGGCAATTTCGACCTTATGCATAATGGAGGCATCGCATAATGGCCTGGCCTGGCCTGGCTGGCGAAACGTGAATACTCTTTCTTAATCTTTCTTTTTTGACTCTTTCGATTTGACATAATATCCAACACTAATAAACATTGAAATAAACTCATAATAATAATAAAATAACAACAGCCATGTCATTATTACTTAATAATATTATGAGGTGGTTAACCCCGGGCTTTGCCCAGCCGTGGCAGTTTAGCACAAACGATTCCTGCGTGCGGCACTTCTTGCTAAACCAGAAGTATGGGCGGTTTGACTAATTGCGTATTCAATTTTATCGACATCTGTTTAGCGTTAAACCTGGCTGTGCAGGTTTGTTTTGTACGACTCGCCTCACAATTTAAATTTTATTTTTAGTGTTATCCTATCACTCGATAGGATAATAGTTGTACAGAGCCTTGAAAATGGTTCACTGGATTTATGCGTGCCACATAAAGTGTTTATTATCAATAGGTAAAAAATAATATTACCTAAAAAATAAAAAAAAACTTGTCGATATGTTTATGCCATTTTAATTTATCGTCGAGATGCGAACACCTAAGAGTTTTGTACAGTGTGATTTATGAACAGGGTAACTGATATTTTTATTAACACTCGAGAAGTTTAAAATAACAGTTTTCAGACATGTTAAGAGACATTTTGTTTGACTTGAACCAATCATCGAGATCACTAAAAGCTGAGTTCACTTTACTAGTGAGGGTTTCAATACTTTCAGCCTCAATAACGGCACTGGTATCATCAGCATATTGAGTTATTTCACACGCAGAAATATTTTCACTCAAATCATTCGTATATAGGATAAATAAAAGAGGACCTAAGATTGAACCCTGAGGTACACCAATTTTACGGGTTTTAAAGACGAAACTGATTTCTTAGAAATCTTCATTTAAGGATCGCAATTCAACGCATTGAAATCTATTTTGCAAGAATGATTTGAGTAGATCATGCGCAACCCTCTGATACAGTAGTGATCTAATTTCTTATATAGTAGTTCAGTTTCGACACAATCAAAGGCACGGCTCAAGTCACAAAAAAATCCAGTATTTTTGGCATTCAGACACCTATGTAGTTATATAGTTACAACATTTAGCAAGAGCATGCTGAGTGGATCGATTTTTCCGAAAACCGAATTGATGTTCAGATAGAACTTTAAATTTATTAAGCTTTTTGGGAGGAAATGTTCTTGGAGCTTGTATGGAGGGGGCTAGCGACAGAGGTTTGTTTATAAACAAGTCATTAAATTTTTCACAAATTGACGGGTTACTCAAAGATTTGTTATCGATTTGAAGTGTGATTGGTTTTGGTGACCCTGTTTGAGATCGACCGATATCCCTGTTATAATATTCCAAGCAGTTTTTATTTTGTTTTTAGTTAAATTAATTTTGGTTGTATAACATTTTTTTTTTACTTTATATGATATCTTTCTTTAGCTTAGTTTCGTACGACTTTAGTTAAATTTTAATTAATATATTAGATTTAGAATGCATATTACTCAGCATTTTTCTTTTTAATTTACACCTCTTTCAAAGGTCTGAAATAATCCAGCTATTTATTTTTGCATCTAAGTTTATTTTGGCTGTTTTTAGTGGGAAGGCTTTGTGAAAACTATTATTTACTTATTTGTGGAACCACTCATAGGCCATATTTGTGTCATTGATACAATATAAAAAAATCCAGTTCGTTGAATGGATCCATTTCCTAAATGGTTTTGTATCCTAAATATTCTTTTTGTTTTATGTATAAAGCTATTAGTTTCATCAAAAAACTTCTTTATATTTAAATAATGAAAGGCCCATATTGTCTAACAGACTAGGATCAATTGTCTCCGGTATTTGATACCGGATCAATTCTAGTAGGTTCACTTTTAAAAAGTTGTGTAAGATTATACTCTTTACAAATATTAACTAACTCACTTTGTTCATTCGACTGAACTAAAAAGTTAATATTAAAATCTCCGCAAATACATATATTTTTATGTTTAGAATATGATTTAAGTATTTTTTTAAATTTATCGATGAACAATTTTAGAGGCCCGTCAGAGCGATATATACATAAAATAACAAAGTTTATAGATTTAATATCAATCGCAACACCCTCAAAAGTACAGTCATCAATGTATTGCGAAATATCAATGGTTTGGCCCTCGTATTTGTTCTTTGCGAATATCATTGTCACGCCGTGTTCACGCGAGAGCCTTATCTGATACAAAATAGCCGGGTAGCACAGCGAGATTTTCATTTGATTGATTGAGCCAAGTTTCCGTAAGACAAACAAAGTCAGGTTTCTTCTTTAGGCTAGAGAGAAAGAGTTGAAGTCCTCCTAACTTACTATTTATACTTCGAATGTGTCCATGCAGTACGGTTCCAGAATTTGCCTCCTTTATTCTTTCCGTAACTAGTTTTTAAAGCCGCGGTGTCATATAGCATAGAATGAGGACCTGAATTGTTTGACCTGATGTTGCTCGAGGATGGACTGAGTAGATCAATCGTCGTGGTCGGTGTACTTGACACAGGTTGGTTGCCACACGGTTTGCCATAATTCTTGGCTTTATTATTTTCTTTAATGATGGCACTGGTTTTTTAAACATCTTATATTTAATGGTTTCAGTTGGGCTAGGACGAGTTTGGTGAGTGCGAGTGGTCTTCCTTAGAGCGCGTCCTTCGGGATCTGCATTTAGGGACACATGAATGGGAGGGGAGCGAGAAGTTGATGACTTTTCAACTGTGGAGGCAGTAACTTTCATCTGTGGGCGGTATGAAGTATTGTCGGTCGAAACGATATTAGTATGCTTTTAGTAAGAACGGGTTTTAACTGAAAAGTTCAGTAAAAAACCGATGTGATCATTTTATACGGCATTTAACTGCGTTTTTACTGGTAAGAACGGATTCTTACTAGTAAAAACGCATAGTTTCTGACACTCTTAGATACTTTGCGTATTTACTAGTAAGAATACGTGAAGGGAAAAATATCGGATTCCTTTTTAAGAATATTTCGCGCACAGAGATTTGTCATAGTTAAAGAGATTTGTGTGAGATTTGTGTGTGATTTGTGTGTGGGTGTGAGATTTGGCATAGTTAAAGTTTATATGGAGAAGAAGTGCGAAAAGTTAAAATTATCTGTAATATGTGTTATAAATACATTAAATTTAATATAATAAAACGTTCATACTAACTGACAGATTGAATGAATGAGTTTCGAGCTGTCAATTTTGTGTGAATTCAAACGTTCCTTTTTCAATAATCTGTCAATGTCAATGAAGTAATGTCAAACCAATAAAGCAAAATTATTAGGTTAAAAAAAAGTGAATACATTTTATTATATAAATCAAACCCAGTCTAATCTTAGTTTCAATAATTTCATTTTACATGTTACATTTTTAATTTTTGCTGTTTATTTATTTTTTATTCAGATATTCACACCATCTTACATTATGCCTCCACATAGAACTGACGTGAGACACAAAGAAGGAAAAATATATATTGCAAATTGAAATAGTGTAAATAGTATTACAAAATGATGAAATTATTTTGAGAGATACATTTAAGTGTACACTAAATGTCATTCCAAGAAATTTGAATACTTTTTATTGTAGATTAATGCATTTACAATACAGGTTTTGCAATACAAAACATTTCAAATCTGAAGCCACTTTAGGTGAAAGGCTGCATTCACTTCATGTTGTCATAAGGGTAAAACATATTGGCCTTACCATAATGAATACATCAAATTAGTGTATGATCGACTTACATCAAATGAACCTTCATTAAAAAGAAATATTTTGAAAAGATTCGTAAATACAATTCAGCGTTCTGTAATTGTGTATTTTTTCGACTGTTATTCAATTTTAAATTTCATAAGTATTGCAGGGAATTAAGGCAAACAACATACGCTAATGACGTATTTGTACACGCTCACAGCTGACGTAAAAAAACAAAATTAATAAATATATATGCGATGATTATAGAGGTATAAGACCCTCAATAATGCTCAAAAAAAAAGTTTAATGAATTCCGGTCGAATTTCGACCACTGGACGAGCTCTAGTATATAACAATGCATGTGTGTATGTCCACTGTAGTATGTGTGTCTGAAGCATTAGAACTCAGAAACTACTCGGTCGAATTGGGTACTTTTTTAAAAATGTTCGTAATAGTTTGTAGGTAAAGAAAAATTAGAAAAGTTGCCCGGAATAGAAGAAAATTCTGGAAAAAATAATAATGTTTCCTACATTGGTGGAAGTATCGTCGAAGCCACCTGCATAGAATAGGACGGTGGCACGTAATGGCCGAAGGGCCCAGATTCGGGAAGCGAAGCAACCCATCCCCAGTGCTGCAGCCACAGTTTGTCATAGGCCCTCAAAATCGCAGGCTGGACCTAGCTGCATATCCAGGGCGAATCCCGGGGTTAAACAGTTAGAAATATTAATATATAAAATATTTTAGAATGTAAATTATAATGATTTTACATAACTATACTCGTAATTGTTTTTTTTTAATAGCTGCCTATTGCCATGCAAAACAAATCACAAAACATTTAAAACTAATTAAGTATTATTTTTATTATTATAGTTTTTTTTTAAACGCCTTAAATATTAAGTTGCTAAATCAAATAATGATTTGAAAAGCATTTCACAATATCGGCATCTAAGATCGTGGGATGTCTGGTGAAACCCAACGCAGTCTTATAAAAATACAGTTTTAAGTCTCACCTGTCCTCTATAATATGAAATATTGCGAAGATGATAAAAAACGTTATATAGATAATAAATTAAAAATATATGAATAATATCAAACTACATTTATGTAATTATGACTTGATTATTATTGATTGTGATGAAAATAAAATTATGATCTTTAAAAGCAGAACGTATCAGAACGTAATGTATTTTTGTAGTCGTAAATATAACCAATATTATTTGTCATGAAAAATCTTGTTTCAACACAGGGATATACTTAATATTCTATAATTTACTTTTTTTTTCTAGCTCGATGACGTCACGCTTCAGGTCTCCAAAGAAGACGACTTCGTTCACCACCTTGATCTGAACGCATCGGTTCTGGAGCAGCAAGAGGAATTCGAATGCTTTCATCGTGACAAGTGAGTCATTGGGTTGATTTAGTAAAATTTTACAATCACAAAAATAAATAGTTTCAATGGTATAACTAAAATATAGTTAGTGTTAGTAATCATGATTTTCATTTGCATTTGGTAAACAAATATCAGAACATGACCTTCACATCTAAATCATCTCTAAAAAATGTGAGTACCCTTTTTTTAAAAATGTGATAATTTTCACTCATACGTTAATAAGATTTTTTAAGCCAAAACTATATATTAGTATTTCTCTTCACATATGTGAAGAGAAAACTTTTTAAGCATATTGCGCTTACGGAGGGGTGTGCGATTTGGCATGGTTAAAATTTATCCATAAAATATGTTACAAATACATCAATTTGAATAAACTAAAACATTCTTACTACTGACAAAGCTTGGATTTTTTTTTACATTTAGATTTTCGCACCTACTTCCATTATGCCTCGACTTAAAACATTAACGGGTCTTATTGAGAGATAAAGAAGTAGGAATATATATTCGTGTGAAAGTCGAAATGATAATGGACCAAATGAAAATTTAAATACAAATTTAATTGTAATTTAGTATGTAATATTAGGATATATTTAGTAATTTACAAAATTATTTAGAGGAACACATTTAAATGCGTACTGAAAGTCATTCAAAGAAATTTTAAAAGTTTTGATTGTAGATTAATGCAGTGCACAGATTAATGTACAGATTAATGTTGAGTAGATTAATGTACAGTGCAGATTTTACAATGCAAAACATTTCGAATCTGAAGTCACTTTAGGTGAAAGGACTGCATTCACTTCACAAAGGAAAAGCATTATTACCGGCCTTAAGTCAAAATGAATACTTTAAACACTGTATGATGGACTTACTTCAAATGAAATTTCAATAAAATGAAAGTCAACTAATTATTTTGAAAACATTCGTAAATAAAATTCAGCATTTTCTTTGGTTAGTTCAGAAGCTAAAATTACTGATACAGTTACGCGTGGAGTGTATCATTTTAAAATACATGTTTTTTTATCAGGTCCTTCAATAAAAAGGACCGCTTACCATGTTATTTTTATGATGTCAACACTGCTGTGAATTAAAGATTACGTGAACACTCTAATCAAATATATAGCCAACTATATCTAATTCAAGAGCGCCCGAAAATAAATTAAACATGACATGTTTCAGTATGCAGCCTATCGACTTGCAAATAGAGCAGGTTTTAGCATGTTGCACCAATCACAAAATAATTTTTATTTGACATTTCATTCGATAAATTCGTGATATACAATTCATTCGACAAAATCAAACAATTCTTTGGTATGAAGTTTACAAAAAGTTAACAGATTATTTCGAATTGAATCCTAATGCCGATAATGTTGGCCGTAGAATAATTTTACCATCTTCATTCAATGGATCTCCAAGAAACATGCATCAGAATTATTTAGATGCAATGTCAATTGTACAACATTTCGGAAAGCCTTCTTTGTTTATTATAATGACTTATAATCCAAGTTGGCCTGAAATAGTTAAATAGGTGAGTTAGTTAATTTTCGACCTAATATTGTTATGTGTTATGTAATAGACCGAAAAATAATATATATATACCTATATATATATAGATTTGATGATTATGATTTATTTAAGCTTTCGCCACGAATATATATGGTATAAGAAGTCGAATTTTGACCACTTGGTGACCACCAATATCAATTAAACTCTTTAGATAGCTGATTGAAAATAGTTTATAAAATTATAGGTTACTATAGGTACGCGTTTATCTGAAATCGTGGACGGAAAAAAAAACAAAATATTTCTTCAAATTATCAACCGCCACATTCATGCAAATTAAAATGTAACTCGAAAAGAGCGTAAGATTTGTATGAATAGAGTGAAAGAAAAAATCAAAAATGGTTAACTTCTTATTTAAAAGAGATGGACTCCTTTTAAAGTTTTTGACGATTAATTTAATATACTTTCACATGAAAAGTGGTACAAATTGTACAAGTGGTACAAGTTGTGCCGTGAGCCGTAGCCGTGTAAAATACATTTCTGGTAGGAGGAAGACCCACCCAGACTTGCTCTTGAGCGTTTTTTTTATTTCGACAACATTTGTATGGCCGACAACAATTGATTGATTGTGGAGGAAATTCAATACATATTATGTGTATATTAAATTAAAAAAAAAAACCGATAGCTGTTTATTATAGTAGTATATATTATTCAGACTGCATTTAGACACATCGAAAAAATTACAAACAAGTAATTCAGCCTACCTTCTGCTACTGCCTACTGATCGGGAATCGCGTAATGGATGGGATGGTTGTATTTATTTCCTTTGTGATCTTGGACGAAAGTTCACATCTGCTCTCTGTAGCCTCACTTTACTTGCCCCGCCTCCGGCGATTTCCTTCGTAGAAGCTCGGTTCGATACTCGAGTAAAATCATTTTAAAATGCAGGTCTATATCCTTTTCAATTTTTTGAAAAAGAATTAATACATTTGTACAAAGCATATATTTGTATATTTTTCCTGATTAAATTAATCCATTTTGTAGGTAGTCATATATTATATAATTGTGCACTAAAAACTTACGAAAGCATAATTGTGAAAATACTTTTTGTAGAATTATGGTTACGCTAGAATAGCTTCGAGATGATTAAATTTAGTGAAATAAAAAAGGCATAAATATTCCTTTTTTTTTAAATATTTGTAAAATTCAATTTTCAAAAGTAATCTTACAAATTAGTATCAAAATTAGTTTCTACCGCAACTTATATAATTGAGTGCGGTGGTAGGAAACAAACCATTAAGTTAATAATTAGCACTCGATGGACAATAAAAGTTGGATTTTAGAACGTCTGCTACACAATATTTTCCTTATGATTAACAATGTCGATGTTTAATATTATTTTATTTTTTATCATAAGATTTATAATTTTTTTGATAACATTACATAAATCCTACGTTTTCAATTTGGTAAAGAATTCACATAACTGTATTTTTTGATCAATAAAAAGAAATAAAGCAATTAATTATGTACCGATTAGTCGGAAAAGCCAACTATTCGGTAACTTTTATTAGTTCCCTATAAAAGTCTAGTCCTATAGGCACTTGTTATGGTATGATACAGAAAAACGGGACATAAAAGAAACTAAAACTTAATCTATAAGTCTTAAGCTTAGCTTATAAGCAGCAAATTAGGTTCGAACAATCTTATAGGACTTATTCATTTGACCTAGTTAGAGTGGATCTGTACAAATAATATCGATTGACTACAAAAGCGTAACTATAAGTGCCATAATCATTAAAATACAAATAATAAAATAAACTTATACAATTATAATAAAAACAAAAACAATCAACTTTACTTCCGCTTCAATTTACTGGCTTTACTACACGCCCGAAGTTCGGGAGATAACCGACTAATCGGCCCATCCCTAAAAGGAATCCTTTTCTTCGTTCTAAGTTCGAGCTCAGCTGCTTTCTCTTTGTGTTATCATTCTCGTTAGAGAGACGATCAAGCCTTGAAGTTGTCCCATTGCCTCGTGGATTTGAGTGGCTTCGTTCGCGTGCCGCGTGCCGTGAACCAGTACCGCCGTCAAGTGCCGCCTGCCAGTCAGACGCGAGTCGCCAAGCGAAGCCTTCCTTTCGTTGCGAAGCGCCGCCGCGCCGCCACTGTGCAACGACTATTCATTCCATCGATATTCGCATTTCTGACCACTAATTATATGAATAGTTATTACCTACAGAGTACTTCAATACCTACTTACTTCTTACTTCAATTTAATGCTTCAAGTAGCAATAAAGTGGCACTTTTTAAAGATAATTATACTCGTGATTACTTAAAATTGTCTAACAGCTAATAGTGGAACCTAGCAGGATGAAAAAAATACCTTAATTGTGTGTAATATTTGTGTTGGAAAAACGTGTACAATACAAGTATTTATTTTTTCTCATATTTTTATCTGTTTGAATTGTAAAAAAAAATGATAACTGACAATTGCAAGATATTTGCAATAACTATTTATAAATTATAAATAATTATTTATTTATTGATTATGAAAACAATATATGCTAAAAATGGATTGATGTAATATATATGTATATAATTATTTTTTAATAGCGGCAATCGATTATTATTATATCTTTTATAAAAATATCATCCTTTTCTTATTTTATCTAATTAGATAGTTACATAATATTAGTCAATATTTTACACTAAAGAACAGTGCAGCTGAGAGTTAAAAATGCATTTTGATAAAACTCAGCGGTGGGTTTAAACCAATATCCTGCGCTTTCAAATACAGGACCTCGTTGTACCTTTATAATTATTTTGAGATATGGCTTTATATCCTTCAATAAAAATTAAAATATCTAAATTTATAATAAAAAATCCATTGTTTACTATCAGTATATAAAGTAATCCTCTTTTAGTATATAATGTCCACAGCCATAGTACCTAACGCATACAATATACTCGTCCTCGTATAAATATTAGCCCATGTAGCATGTTACGCTTTTTAGCTTCTATACATCCATGTATAAGAAACTACTATTCCCGTCCTTTGGCCGTCTGTCCATCCGTCCGTCTGTTGCATCTTTAAACTCGAAAAGTACATAAGCGAATGAGTTAAAGATTTGTGTGTAGATTGATGCTCATGAAAAACAACCATATCTGTTTAGATCGGAAGCTTGTCCAATGACAGCAAAATTTTAGTACTAATTAATGAAACATTGACAATTCGATAGAGAGCACAAATATCATCTAAGAATTTCAAAAATATGACAGCACCGCTGTTGGAACATATTATCTATTACTAGCCAGTTAACTTTATTACAAACTCATCTATGTGCGCTAATAAAAGCGTGTAAATGAATGTTCAGTGCCACATTATAATTATTATAAAGTAACTGTTTCTGCTATTCCCTGCAGGTGGCTCTGTAGGCGACTCGACCATAAATGGTGCAAAGGTGAAAGAATTTTTGAAATCGGATCTGATTTCTCAAAATCTCATTAAATTGCCAAATTTCGAAAACCTTGAAGGTTTTGTAAAGGTCATGTTTTTATATAAGCATAATACATGACAAGACCTACCAGCAGTTAAGGGATCTTTCAAGGTTTCTTTGACATTCTGTATATGACCAATGGTCTAAGTACTTACCTATGTAGAAGCTTTAGGTTTAGCTTAGAAACCAATTTGATATAAATCCACTAATATCAACTTGAGCTTGACTCCTATTGTCAACAAAAAACATAGGCATCGGTATAGATCACCGTGTGAACTGATTTCAGCAAGTTTTATTATGAATCGGTACTTTTCATTGGTTTATGTGACTAGGTTCGTAGCAGTTGATCTTCATTTCTTTATATAATCTGGGCGTTCTTACTCAATAACATCGAAATACAAACGCGTGACACTTAATTGGATAAATATTCTTTTTGCAACGTGACGTCCTATTGCCTGTACGGTGAGCTTATAAAAAACGTACTCTTTTAAATCCTTGAAATGTCAAACTGAAAGGTTTTATTTTCTTCACGTAACACGTACGTCTAAACAGAATCAACTATAATATAAATTAAACAATAATGGCTATGACACCTGTAGCTATCATTTATTATCAACTGCTTTTATACATTGTTTAGTAGTAGTAAATTATTTAACCAGAACCTGAAATCTTTCAGCTAAACCCTACAGGCATCATTGAAGGCATCCCTAGACTGCACGCGACTCTCTGTGGTTTAAACTCGCGATGGGTTGAGTAGATTAAAATAAAAAAACATAGCTACAATAGTATGGTAACATTCTTTTAATTCATCATAAATTTTAACGCTATTTCAGTTTTTTTTAGTAAATTTTGAGGCGCGGCTAGTAATGAAACACCTCCCATCCTCCATTTTATTTACTGAATTTGTGATTTATTTAATACTAACTTCTCCCAAATTGAACTTGTTTTAATAACTCGACAAAAGTTTCGCAACGATGTCTATTATACCAACACCAATACTAAATAACTACTATACCACGCACAAAACCACGGACAAAATTCATAGTTTAGTTCACTATTAAATCAGTTTTTATATATAGTAATCAATATTTATAAATAATCAAAGTATAAATTGATGTATTTCATGTTGTTTTTCTTTTATTTAAAATCGTTTTTACCTATATGTTTCATCTTATTTTCTAAAGTCGTTTAATATTATTCTTTTTTACGTCATTTTCTTTACGTATTTTGTATAATTTCTGTTGGGTAACCACAAATAATAAATAAACACGGATATAATATATCAATTGATAATAATTATAACGTGGCCCTGAACATTCTTTTACATATTTTTATATGCGCCCATAGATGAGTATATATTAATTCTAACTGGCCAGTAATACATAAAACGTTCCAATAGCCACGCTGTCATATGTTTGAAATTCGAATATGCCCTAATGATGAGCGCTATATCAGTTTCATACCAAAAAGTTGTTGACTTTAATGTTAAATATCTATATTTTTCGACCAGTTTTTAATGTGATCTAAACGGCTATGGTTGTTTTTCGAGAGAATCAATCTTTAAAATAAATATTTCAACTTCGAGTTGAAATTTCAACAGACAGATAGGGATAGTAGCTTCTTATACATCAATCTATAGAAGCTAAAACGAGTATTAGAAAATGAATCCATTTATGTAATTTCCTTTAAATCCCGCTAAAAATACGAGTAGTGATAAAAACATTATTACGGGGCTATTAATTCTGTGTTTACGATAATACGGGGTAGATATCCCTTTAGGCCTCTGCAAATATGCTCCTTTAATTTCTTGGTCCCACGCAAAGGCCTTCACAGTAGTCTAGTTCTTATAGAAGCATATTGTGTTATGATTTGTGTGAAGTCCTGCTAACCAGCACGATTTGCTAATGCACAAATTTGATCTTAACAAAAATTGATATTTTTTAATTTGTAATGGATAATAACCAAGTTACTGAATATGTACTGCATTAGCATCCGAATTAGCGGGATGCTGAGCTTGTACGGTACAAAAACTTAAAACTCACGTGTTGTTTATTTTACACAGCTTTAACGGTGCCTTCGGCACGCGACGACTCGTGCCCGCTGCACTTTAAAGTAAGGTACTATACTTGCCCCACTTTTAGCAGCGTACCCGTTGTTCTAATACCTAGTATGACAATACATAAACTTCAATACGTTTGCGATTGTGATTGAAACTGATTTTAAACAAGGTCGGATGTTAAATGTCTTGTAAAATAGATCGGGAAAGGGCGAAAGCTCAAAGTAGTAAAGTAGACAGCGATCGAAGTGATTTTACCTACCTATATAATCGTAGTGATAGTGATAAATCGCAGTGTGCCATCTTTGGTATTCCCTCGGTGCATTGATGGAGTCGCTATACTCGTCAGTCGAGATGTATCGAGTGAAAGACGAATCACAGCGTCGAGCGGTTTGACCAGCGCTGTGCAAGCAAGCACGCGGCATTTCAACGCTTTTTGCGGGCGCGCGCTGCTCAGAGGCCTCAGGCCGTGACACGGCGAAACTAGCAAAAAGACCCAATTGACGTTTCAACCCCGTGGGAAGTTGAAAGGCAAAGACACAATTGTCCACGAAAAAAGCCGAGCGACGCTCGAGAGAGAAATCGGGAAAGCGAATGCACGAATGCCGTATGAAAACGCATCGCAATGGGGGACAGTAATGGAGTGCCATTGGCTATTAGCGGTAAAGAGGAGCGCGTGCGCAGTTGGCTTGCGAGGCTCGAGAGCAAGAGTAACACCTTCTGGGAAGCAAAGAGCACCATGGTCGGCCATGCTGATGCAGGCGAGGCTACCGGCGGCAAGGACCAGCTCTACTGGTGCGCTCCCGTCCACATCGACGAGCCCAGACCGGAAAAGACCCAACTTATTCAGCCGACACGCAACGAGTGCCACTCCATAGCCCACCGAGATTCGCATCTCTTGCAGGCATTGGGGTGTTCTCATGAAGACGAAGTTTGCTTCTTTTGTAGGTGGGTTATCTTGCAATCTTTACATATCTATATTGTATTATACTCTAATGCCCGTGGCTTTGCGATCATATTTTAAATGCACACAACATCTGGTAAGTGAGAAGTAATTGCCACTGTAGTTATAAGTTAAACCACAAATTTGTGTGTATCGATTCAAATCTTTCAAACCAAAGAACATCTATGTTTTAAAACTTGATACTTAGCTAACTACTTAGCACATTAATTGTTACTAGAGATCGCCTTGTGGTCGAAATTTGACTTTGTTTGAGCATTATTGAGGTTCTTATACCTCTATAATTATTGCATACATATTATTTTTGTTCTTTTTTGTCTTGTTTGTTTTGTCTATATGTAAATTTAAAATTTAATTTTACATATCAGCTGAAAAAAAATACAAAATTACAGAACTGAGCATTTACGAAATTTTCAAAATATTTTTTTTTTTTTTTTTATTGAATGTTCGTGTGATGTAATTCGATCTTACAATAATTTGTAGTATTTATTATGGTAAGGCCAATATGTTTTACCCTTATCATAACATGAAGTGAATGCAGCCTTTCACTTAAAGTGACTTCAGATTCGAAATGTTTTACATTGCAAATGCATTAATCCTCATTTTAAATTTCTTGGAAAAGCATTCATTGCAATTGGCCTATTATCATTTCGACTTTCAAGTGAATATATATCCTCCTTTTTCTTTGTGTCTCACGTCAGTTCTATGTGGAGGCATAATGGAAGACATGAGCGAATATCTGGATGTAAAAAAAAATGAAACTACTGAAATTAAAAATGTAACATTTATTAAATGACTAAAACTAAGTTTATACTGGGTTTAATTTATATAATAAAATGTACTCACTTTTTCAACCTAAAAATGCCTTGACATTACTTTATTGACATTGACAGATTATTGAAAAAAGAATATTTGAATTCACAACTCGAAACTCATCAATCACTCAATCTGTCAGTTAGTATGAAGGTTTTATTTTAATAATATTAAGGTTATTATAATACATATTATAGATAATTTTAGGTTTCCGCGGTTCTTCTTCATATAAACTTTAATTATGCCAAATATCACCCTCCTCCGCGCGGGCGATATGCTTAAAAAGGAATCCGATGTTTTCCCTCCGTGTATTAATATAGATAAAATTCCTTTCGACCGAATACTATTATTGATCCAATAATCTCTTTAATTGCTTGCGTGAAGACATTTATTTTTTTTGTAATGTTACCTTTTGTTTTTTTTTTTTGTAAGCAGCCGTTAAATTATGAAGCTGTAAAAGAAGGCGTTTTTCTAAGTAATACATTTATTTTTGACCAAAACGTAACTTCTAACATGCATGCGCTTTTAGATCGATTTTCTTTAATAACAATCCTCCTTCATTTTTTGAACTAAATTCAAGTTTAATGTAAATTAAAAAAATATATTTAGTTTAACTTAACTAGAACATTTGTTTTAGATTGTATTCTGCAACAAAATATCGTATTTACAAGGAACTTTAGCTTTGATCCTAATAATGGGGAAATTAAATTATATATATTTGATGATTGTTTTTTTATAGCAGCTAATCACCTGAAAAGATAAATTACACAATCTTTGACAATATTGAAAAATATTGAACATTTTTTAATTTTTTTGATAAAGCGTAGGATAGCAAACATTACGCTCAACAAACTTAGCGCTGGGTTTAAACCGACATCTTGCGCTCTCAAGCACAGGACCTCTTTAGTACCTGTATTAATGTAATTTATCTTTTCAGGTGATTTTCCGCTATTAAAATACAATCAATTTTAAGTCAAATAACTTTACAACTCATTTATATATAAATATATATATATCTATATAAAATGTGTATTGTAATAAAATTATATAACAGAAACGCCGATAACTGTAAAGATGATTTTATAAATGCGCCCTTAATTTACCCTTCGAACATAATTTATGTTGTGTTATTATAGAATCAACTGTTACTATTTGAGAGGTGACCAGGATGAATCTTTATGAAATTCTGAAGTAGTCTTCATCAAAAACTACAAGATCAATTTAATTTGCTCGCCTGCTAAAAAGTTCTTTAAAAATAAGACTGATTGTCCCAATCCAGAGCTCCCCAAAATGAAATCGATATGCCAAAAAACGGAAGTCGACTTCAAACAAGTTTTGGGGATAGTTCTGACCGACCGAAAAAGAACAGCAAGGTTACGAGTGTCTATTTAGAAAAAGAACTCGCATATGCTATACCGATGAGTTTAAGGGCTTCAGGTCGCGTTGAAGCTTCTTAAGTGGTGCAAGAAATAACTTATAACACCTGCTTCAAAATATAGGTCACCATTCAAAAGTTCTCTTGCAATGCGGGAACCTCAAATACCTTGCGACGAAGAATTTGCAGGGTTGAAATTGCAAGCTTTATTGGATCACACAGTTTTCCGATTAATGATGGTTAAAAAAAGGGATTAATACTCGAGATGTGGGTTCTTTAAATAATATATTCCAGATGTGTAGTGGAGGCTTGATGACACATACACTAGTGAATAAAAATAAAAATTGGACAAGGTGACGATACCTAACCCCAGTATATTTTTAACTTCATTATTGCCTTCACAATTATTAAGTGGCAATATGGCAAGGCGTTTTTCAAAACTGGCATTACCGAAATTGTCGAAGGAATTATCGAAAGATAAAATATTTTTTCGAAAGACGAGATAGGATTTTCAAAAAAGTATAGGGTGATGATTTTAGAGGCGTGGTTTTCAAGAAGAGATAAAACGCATATAATTTGATGTTATGGCTAAGAATTTAGTTTTATTATAAAGATAAGGGTTTGCCATTATGTTTTAAAAATGATTTCGGGTAAGTGGCCGCCGCGGCTGACTCGAACAAATTCCAGCCGAGAGGCCCAATTTTCAACCACTTTTTGCAGCACTTTTTGCAGCAAGTGGGCCGTATGTCAGCAATAACGCGCCGAATATTCTCTTCCAAGGCGTTAATCGTGTCCGGCTTATCTGCGTAGACAAGCGACTTCACATAACCCCACAAAAAATAGTCCAGCGGTGTTAAATCGCACGATCTTGGAGGTCACGCCACGGGCCCACGACGCGATTTTTACTTTATTTTAGAGTGATTTAAAAAAAATTTAGAGCGATTTTTTCTAAATTTGCACTATTTGCAAACGTTGTTCAGGAGTAAGTCTATTCATTATGAAATGGCAAACCAAACTGAGCATAAATCAAGTGACAGCTGTCAAAAACACCAACTACGAAAAAAGTAGTGCCAGATTGAAAACTACGTCTCTAAAAAAAACACCTATATAACTATATTTGGTTTATAGCATAAGCGATTACTTTAGTGACAGAGCTTTGTGAAAATATTAGATATGATATGTTTGTTATAGCGTATTTAATAATGAAAACGTGTAAACCACCTAGCAAAAATATAAAATTCTGTTCTGAGAGAGGGATTGAGCGCTGCGTGGGACAATTAAAAAAAAGATTTCAGGAATATTACTTGAACACCAAAGTAAAATTTATTTTTATGTTTTATAAGTATGTTTTCAATCATTTTTATTTTTTTTTTCAGCCGCAAAAATTCCCTGGTCCTTCGAACTCAGCTATCAGTGCGAGTACACACAATCATGGGTTTGTACCGTAACTATTTTAAACAATAAAATTAGACCATGTATTTTACATAGAAATAATTAAATGAAAATTTCTAGAAAAAAATAGTAATCCCTTAGAATACATAGAGTTGGTAGGTGTACAAACCAAAGATAAGAAACTAATGTGAATAAGTTTAGGATTGTCGCGAACATCAAATTACGCGTGATGGGATAATGTAAGTATTAGCTTTTAAAAATCACAATATATAGAAAAATTGGGCTTGTATACCCACCACTATACTACTTACTTTCATATTTAGTTAGTACCTATGGACTAACTTTTAGAAAGAAAAAATAAGGTAGAGGAGCCTAAAAAAAACATTTTTTTTTTTTTGAGAAATCAAGTTTGCCGATGAGTCTATAACCTTCCTAACTGGGTAAGAGTTACCTGTTCTAAGGAAGGTCCTAGGGAAGGTGAATCTTTATTTGAGCAATTTTGCTAAAATAAGGTACGCTTCACCGACCCCTGAAGACTTTGATACAAAAGAATCCTTATAAATAAGCCGTACACATTAGGTTTCTTTTTATAAACTAATATAACTGATTTATTTTAAATTTATAAATAAGCTTATGTGCGTGTTGTAAAATTATACTTATTAAACATTTTATGTCTCCCTTCCACTTATCTCAAAATGTCCGAATTTACGACCACAGACTATTATTACTGACCAAACCTGACTATTTTCCAACCACAGAAAACATTGTATGGTTTATTTTATTTATTTTATTTTGGTTTATGGTTGTCGTATTATAGTGGTATTCGTACCTAATTTTTATACTCTTACAGTCATAATCAATTTTATTATTATGCAAACGTTGTAAATATTATATGGAAATGTGCACGGGTCACAATATTATTTCATAGCGGAAATGTACTAAAGTAAGTACCATTATTATTCATTTTTTCATATTTTCAAGGCATAATGAGTAAATATTTTTTTTATATTGTCATTTGAAGGGATTTCTTAAAATGTTTTTTTCTCCCTGCTTTTAGCTCTATGACCAATTAATAATAATAATAATGAGTTCTAAATGTTAAGCATACGTGGTCCATAGGTAATACAATATGTGTTGTTGACTTCTGTTTCGCGATTTTCGACTTAATGGTTGAGGTCTTAAGTTCCATAGTCATCTGAAGTTAATTGGGAAGTCGGTGTTGGACTCATCCGACCGTTTTACCGACCACCGTAGACGGTAAACAGGTCAGGTATATTTTGATGTACCTATTACCCGACCATTTTTCATAAAATATGGTAAACAGTAAAACTTAAGTAAGCTCCTCTTTGTAGATTTAGTATTTTACATATAATAACGTTCTACAAATTGTTTCCTGTCGTTGTTTTTTGACAAAAACATAATATTGCTAAAAAATAGTTAAAAAATACTATTTTATCTTTGATTGGAATCTACCGGTGTCGGTTTTTTCAAGGACGATTTGTATGACATGCCGTATGTATGTTTTAAAAGATCGTTGGTACCTTCGTACCAATAAATAACATGGTTAAATATTGTACAAGCTTGTATTTTTATTCGATGTTGATATGTTGTGCTGCGGGCGTAACCAACGCAACTGAGGGTGAAAAACGCACCACGCGCAAGTACACCACTATGCATCGAGTACACTCCTCGTCTCGCTTGCTCGCATATGTCATCGCGAGTCTCTATCCAGCATGGCGGAGTGTTGCGGCGCGCGGAACGGCGGGGGGAATCGTCGTGTAGGGTTTTTACAAGGACGATTTGTATGACATGCCGTATCTATATGTTTTAAAAGAACTTTGGGCACAACTCACTAGAACGCTGTAAATGCTGTTATTACATTGCAAAAAAACTGCATATTATGATTTTGCATTACAAATCCTTTGTATTTTTTATAAAAAAATAAAAATATAACGCTTCCAAACTTTTTATACAGGTCAACTTGAACACAATGGGTAAAATATATTTAGGTTTTTTTTTTAATCAACTACAAATAGAATATTTTGACTCATGCTAAATAATGTTTTCCTTCCCACGATACAGCAATGTATCGTGTAACGTAGTATTTGAAAATAAGAAACATTTATGGAGTGTAAATTGGCAATGTGGACTACTAGGGCCTGAACTAGGATAGCGTGCTAGTTTTAATCACTACTAAAAATAGTGGAATATGTTAAAATAAAATATTTGACACATTTACTAATGAAAGTTTTTTTGTGCTCCAATTAGTAAGAATAACTAAACAATGTTATTTTTTTAATTTTCTATATGTATAAGAAACCTTTGGTCGAAAACTCGCCTAGACGTCAGTCGAAAACCGATTTTTGTGGTTGAAAACTAATAAATATCACATAATTGCAATAATTATATTTTATTTTAACCTAATAGGTTAATGTTAATTTTACTATTCCCATCCTGCCCATCCGTCCGTCCGTTGCAATAGGTGGCTAGCTTTCTTAATTAAATCTACCTAAAAGAACATGAAATACACCAATTTAAGCTTTGATTATTTATATATATATATATATATATAAATAATATAATTTTTTTAAATCATTTATTCACTACTTTAATGAAAGTTTAACCGTATTGCTTGACGCACAGATAGATAGGTGAGAGTGAAAATCTTTCATAAAATACAGGCCTGTATTTAAACCAGCATGCATTACCTCAAGCGATGCAACTATCCGTGCATTCGCTATTAGTTTTTCTTTGAACATTCTGGCTATATAATCTATTAGAAAAAAAAACAATCCTTAAAATATTAAAAAGCATTAAATGAAAGTACTGTCAAACTTTTATATATGTTAAACTAAAGGTTTTTTTAAATTTTAAACCTATTTTAACATAAAAATCATCTAATTAACGGTATTTAAGCAATACATTTTACTATTTTACTATATATATATATATATATATATATATATATATAGAAACAAAAAAAAACTGATAATACAGAACTAAACTAGGAATTTTGCCTGTGGTGTTTTGCATTGGTATATTTTAAGCAGCGTTGCGAAACTTTTGCAGTTATCGATAAGAGATCAATTTGGGAAAAGTTATAGTAAATAAATCACAAATTCAATAAGTGGGAGGTTTGTTGATAAATTGAAAGAATGTCATATAATATTAGGTACTACAGGCGCGAATAATCTGAGGGTAAGATGCCGTTAATGAAGCATGTGGGGCCTAGCTATAAGACGTCAGGTGCTGGTTAAATGATTTACTACTAATCAATTTGTAGAAGCAGTTGATATCAACTGATAGCTACAGTGTGTCATGGCCATTCTTGTTTTATTAGATTACAAGGTTCCTTAAGCTACTAATACGCATAAGGAATATAAATCTCCAATTGTTTTGTTTCGCTTTGTTTTTGCAGTATGAAGTTCGAAATTTCACCAAGTGGTCGCAAACTAGCGTATGTACCCTATGAGCTATGAAGGTGTATGCTTGTGAAAAAACCTGATTTTAGTATATTGTTCATTTATTTATAGTATATTTATCATTTCACATTTTAGTATATTTATCATATTATTATCTGCCGGAATTACCATTATATGTAAATAAATCAAACAAAAGCAAAAATAAAAAAAACCTATTACATTAATTGTGGAAGAAAATGATGAAATCTGTCATTTTTGGTTGTAGGTATTTAATTTTAATAGAAAAAAGTATTGTCGTAATAAATTTTATAGATGCGACATTACCCTTCCGAAATGACGCTTTATGAGAGAGCAAATTTTCCAGATATAAATAAAGTTAATTCGCTTTTCAGATTCTGCGATGTTTACGGTTAATTACTTGTTTACGGTTAAAGCTAGATGGGTGAGTGTGTTCAACAGAACGAATAGTGCATCATTTTCTAAGAGTGAAGTAGTACAGTATGACGAGTCTATTAAACTTAATAAAATGTCAATAAAAAGCCATGAATATTTTACCAATATGATTATGCTTAGTAAATAAATTGCATTTTTTACCTGTCAAGTTCATTATTTATATCCTAAATTTAGTTTAAAAAACAATGTTTTTTTTATTTACCTTCAAGCATTTTAATAAATTGTTCTCATTTTATTTTGCAGATCGTTTGCGAGCATCATCTGCGAGGGAATTACGGTGTGCTCTTTTCGCTCTGAAACAGAATTTCCAGCAGGATAAAGAAGTCGTTCATGAATTTATTGCTAGTCATGGAATTGACTGCCTTATTAGTGTTGCAAAGACAGCAGAAGTACAATATGTCAATTATGTTGTGCGGGCAGTTGGCCAGGTAAATTTCCCTACTGTGTAAATGATTGATTCCTATAATAGTATTAATCTCAAGGTATGTTTACCGAATTGTCACAGGCCAATGTCAATGTGTCAATGTTACCTATATCGGTAAAATCATCAACAACGTCAATATGTTATTTTGTATATTGTCCAACTAATATTCGAGCATCCAATATACCGACAACATGGTTCCATTTGATGTTAGTACACAAACTCTTCACATATTACCACCTCAACACAGTTAATTCTCCAAGTATGGCAAATGATCATAGTATTTTCATCAAAAAGACTAAATTCACAATTTTCGTAAACAGAGTTTATGTTATATTCGGTAGTGGATATTGGGGTCTCCCCGTCTACATTGCAAAATGATTGTACTTTAATCATCCAACTTGAGTTCGTCCTCTAGTCCTATATTGTAGATAAAGTAAAGTATCTTTTTGAGTGTGATGGTTGGTATCTCTTGGCAAAACCTGCACTTTTCATTGGTGGATGTACTAATTAAGTGCAGCTATTTGTTTAACTTGCAGGTTCTGGTTTTGGTTATGATCCTTAATTGGTTCTAGTTATGTGAAAATCCTATTATGAGGTCTTTGGCTTGCTTTTATCCAGGCAATTTATAGGCAGGCAGGCAAATACCTGAATGACCTAGTACCTACATAAGTGTGACTCTGTTGTGTATTGAGGGTGTTGAGTGGCTGCACGCAGTTTAGTACTAGCTTTAAATTAATAATATTAGAGTTGATGGCCTTCAGAGCTGCTTCACTGAAAGTATGTATTTTTGTTTGTTTGGGATTGCTCGATGCTTTCATGCACACAGTTTCGATAATGGCATATGCTTGGAATATGGCGAAGTGCATTCTTAGGTTGATCGATTTCTCAAGCATGGGTTTCGATCCTATATTAATATCATTCTTGGATCCAACTTTATCCAAGCTGTCAAACCTCGCACTGCTAAATTTAAACCAACAAGCGCCTAATGGCAATTAAGTATTTTAATAGACTACCTGAGGAATTTAAAGAAACAAAGAACCTAAAATGTTACAGAAAAGTCTTTAAAAACTACCTTATTCAGAAAGAATTATATTGGTCTGAGAACTATTAGTACAATTCTAGTAGCTACATAATACTTTAACATTATTTTCCTTCCAGCTTGTACTACAATATAATATAACTATTATTATTATTAATATAATATATTGTTTATAAAACCTTTTTCTGTTGATAAATGTACTTAATTATAAAGTAATGATACTACCATTCCTGTACTAGTTTGTTAATGGAAATAAATTCCCTTGTACAGGGTTTTCCAATAAGAGGTTTTATTTTGAATAGCCTGCTGTTTGGGTAGCTTTCAATTTTGAAGCTGTCATTTTTTTACATTTGATGAGAAAAAACTACGCCTTTACTAAAAATGGTACGATACACGCTTCAACAACACATTGAAATTGTTAAAATTCACGTCAAAAATGATGAAAATTTTGCAGTCACAGTTCGCAAAACTAAAGCACTTTTTGGTCAACGTGAAGCACCTTCTCGGCCGGCAATAGTGAAACTGGTGAAAAGATTTGAACTGTTGGGACAAGTTAATGATGTGAAAATCCAAGAATGGTTATTGAAAAGCCTCTCCATCCTCAACGTGTCACTGTTTGGTGCAGTTTTTGGGCTGGCGGTGTGATTGGACCTTACTTTTTCAAAAATGAGGCTGGTGCAACTGTTACGGTGAATGGATGGCGCTACCGAGCTATGATTAACGATTTCTTATGGCCAGAATTGGAAGATATTGATGTGGACGATGTTTATTTTCAGCAAGACGGCGCTACGTGCCACACAAGCAACGAAACAATCGCAATTTTGCAAGAAAAGTTTCCTGACCGTGTTATTCCTCTAAGAGGTGATCACAATTGGCCACCGAGATCTTTTGCCGAGATCTTTTACCGAGATTGTTTGTCTTTAAGTTTTCTAGTTGTGCTTGAGAACTAATTCTTTGAACTATTTGACGTGTTTGCTTGCATCAAGCATGCTATCGCATCTTTTTCCACTTCGATGTGGAGGGGAGTTAAGTTTAGCAGGGCTCCAGGAGCAGCGGTCGGGGTTGAGCACATGGCTCCGGTTACTATTCGGTTACTAAGAAAACTCAAGTTGTGTGTTGTGTTCTTCTGCACAAGAATAATATGTGATGATAGGTTTTACCTTCGAAGTGGCAATATGTCCAGATTGCTGTGGCTGCCTTTTGTGTGATGTTACAGATGTGTTAGTTCCACGTGAGCTTGCTGTCTTGTGTAACTCCAAGATATTTGACTTCTTTGGAGAACGCTATGGCCGTGTTGAAGAAGTACGACATTTTTACTTTACCTATATTCCTCTTTCTGGTAAATGGTACTATTTATTTACTAAGTTTTGTTGGCATTGATGGACAGTTTATAATCTGTACACCATTTGGCTTAAATATTACGTGCTTTTTGTAATAGCTTAGAGGTAGTGTATGTGCAATTGCCCCTTATGATAATTGCAATGTCATCAGCGTAACCTTGCACATCGAGCTGGGCTTCGTCCAGTAAGGATTAGTAAAGTGTTACCATGATAAACTACAAATGAGGCGATATAACGCCTCCTTGTGGACATCCCCTCGTGGCTTTAATTTCTAAAGTTAAATTTAGGATAGTTGTTCTATCAATGTCTAGAAAGGTGCCCAGGATAATTATATTGTTCTCTAAAGCCTTTTGTATTTTGTGTCAGATCCAGCTGACTCCTTCGACTCAGCCTTAAGATAGGCATATTGTTTCTCATGCAGGGGTTGTGGCTTTTCTGATATAGATATCTAGTACTTTTTCCATTGTTTTTAGTTTGTTTTTTCATTATTTGTTTTTGTTTGACATATAGGTCAAAACAATTTTGACAGATTGCTGTCTTTGTGGCCCGCTTTTGGGTCAATCGTACTTGAGTCCATTGCTTTGGAGCAAGTATTCCAAACCTTGCTTGAAAAATTCCACCCCCCCCGGCAACTTTTATAGGGTTTAAAGGAGTTTATAGCCTGTTTTATTCTGTTCAGCCTGAAGATAATCGCAGCCTTCCTCCAATCCTCATTAGCAGGCCATTTTTTACCCTATTGAGGGAACAGAGTTTAACACAAACAACAGCTTTTGCTGGATTTATGCTAATAATTAAATTCATATAAAGTCGTTATCAGAACATTTTGAACCTGTGTGAATTTTACTAATAAATAAGTTTTACACTATTTCAGATTATGCTGTATGTTGATGGCATGAATGGTATAATAGAGCACAAAACATGTATCCAGTGGCTTTATTCTCTAGTCTCATTTGGTTATAGAGGAGTACCAAAGACTGCCTTAAAACTCTTACTGGTATTCTTGGAGTATGCCGCCTCCAATTGCCTGCTCTTAATTAAAGCGATCAATGAAGTAGACAAGGTATTTGTATTCATCAATATATTCAATAATCTTATATAATATTAATCTCTTATTAGTATGTTTTTTTTTTGTATTTCATAGAACCTTCTTTTTGTGTTCAATATTTGATTGGTATCAAGGCATTTTACAATTCTATAAATACATTGCTAACAAATAACAATAGTCATGATGAAGAGAAGGATATATTTTTAAACTCCCACCGTTAAATCTATGTATTTAGGGAATTTAGTTGTTGTTGGTAACCTATTTGGTAGTTGTATTAATATTATTTTTATTTATTCTATATAATATAATGGTTTTGGTTGATTAAAATTAATTAAAAATATATTTAAAAACAAAAACAATAATATCGCAACGTTGTTAGTTGATTTCAATAACGTTAGTTATCATAATATTTTGGAGCTAGCTCCGTGTTACTGCTGATATTGGCAGATTTTTTTTTCATAGAATTTAATCTATTTATAAACAATGCCTTTGTTTAGTTAAGTATAAAAGGTTTCTTGCAGGGCATTTATATATTATTGGTGTATAATATGAGCTTGGTCTTAAACTAGTTACGACGAAAAGTTAGTTAAAAACCAAGTTTAATGAAAAATTACATCAAAAATACTACAAAACTGTGGTTATATTATGTGTCAATTGTTAATTATTAATTTTTATTTTGTGTTTTACTAGGAAAGAGGTCCATGGTCGACAGTGGTAGATTTGCTCCATTACTCTGAAGGCGTTGACTCTGAAAATCAAGTGTATGCTATGACACTTATAAATAAATGCCTGAACAGCCTCACCGATCAGAATATGTATTACGATCAAACTGATGCCCTCGAGAAGCAAAATATTAGTGGAATTATTGAAAAACATGCTTCCCTGCATGATGCTAATGTTGACTTATTATTACAGTTTCGTTTGTATGAGGCTGTACTTAGTAATGAAGACGGAGAAGAAGTTGGATCTGCACTTCGGTATGTAATTTATCAATCCTTCTGAATGCTTAATAGTCTACTTTTAGAACCTTTTAGTACTCTAATGACTGCAAGGTTTGCAAACAGGATGTATGTACGATACCTACATTCTTTTTGGCAAAGACATTAATATTCTATTAACTAATTAATTAATTGTGCATTTTGATTGCAATAACAGCCTCTTCGCGGCTCGAAAAACGTTAAACATATAATTTTTTCATCACTTTTGGAAATAAATAGAAATCATTGGGTGCCAAATCGGGGCTGTACGGCGGCGGATGACCCATCAATTTTATCTTTTAACCTTTCAAAACTGAATTGTATAGGCCTACGTGTAACAGCTAACATTGTCATGATGCAGAATGATTCTGGGTTGTCAGTTCTTCTTTCTTATTTCTTCAAAGACTTCAAGCAAACAAATAGTCGTGTACCGTTCCGAATCAACCGTTTTACGATTTTCTAGTTGCAATGTAGTTACATGTCCATTTATACCAAAAAAACAGGCGACCATTTGATTCAAAGTGTTTTTTGCACGAATTGGGTTCGGCACATCTTGAAACACCCACACTGTTGACTGTTATTTAGTTTCAGGGTCATATGCATAGATCTAAGATTCATCACCTGTGTAGATATTATAAACAGCTTTTAATGCACCACGATTGTATTTTTTTAACATTTTTTTGCACCCATCGACACGAGCTTGTTTTTGATCAATTCTCAAGTTGTGCGGAATCCAACGGGAACAATTTTTTTTATGTTCGATACACCATTTTTTAGTTAGCCCACGCCCAAAATCATAATAAATCATCGATCAAAAATTTCCACAAGTTAAACTTATGGCAATGAAGACACGCAATTTTCAAAATGATTCCACAATGGAAAAACAATTGACAGTTACGAAACAAAATACAGCCAACGAGTTACATTTTTAAATGTGGTAATTACTTTTTAAATGTGTTGTGTTGTAAGTATTATAAATTCCAGATTTATAAATAGCAACCCTCGTAATGCAAATGTTGCGCACCTGATATGCAGAGAGTTCATCAACGGGTTGACGAATGACACCTTCAAATTATGGAATAGTATTTCATGATTTCAAATTCACTGCAATTCATTGACATTGTTAGACCAATAACCAGTAGGAAAATGGAGGACAAACTAAAAACTGTTTAATACACCAAAAATTCAATTTTGAAACCAAATAAAGGGGTGGTCTTCAGGGGAAACTGAGGATATTTTCAACTTAAATAATATTTATACGTTTTTAATTTTAATTTAATAGTATTTTCATAAGTAATCAACATTGAACATCTTCAGTTCTAACTGAAAGAATTACTGCAAATTTGTTTACCGTTTACCGCAAAAGGTAACATTTTGGTAGTGACTGTAAAAGGGTAACATTTTTAACATGAATCTTTGGATTTTTCACTTTTTATCATTAGAAATCAAAATAGAGCTAGGTTAAATAATACTATAATTTAATATCTACCTATTTATTTAACTTGTTGTTTAAAGGATTGTCTAAGAGTTTTTTGAAATATATATAGTTTTTTTTAATCTCCTGAAAAGTTTTAAAAAATGTAATCGTTCCATTTCTGCAGTTAGCGATATTGATAAATAGTTAACTCCGTATAAGAATGGTCGTGCGCGAATCCTTTTCTCGACCACTTATGATCAGATGTTACTAGCACGGTTTTGGTTGTCAAACTGCGAAGAGATGCGAGCGAGATCTGCGCCAAAGAGTAGTGAGTCCGCACTACTTCGAGTCGAGGGGCTGTTTAGGCCCCCTTGGTCTGGAGGTTCGGTTGAGTTGGTCCCATGAACCGACTTGCTTTGTGGATGATGGGACATCCTTCCAGATGAACTGAGGGGTCGTCGACATTAGACAGTCGATGCTGTGTCTTAGCAGCCTCCATGCTGGTTTGACTTACTTAGGAGTAAGTCACGGTCATCGACTGTTGAACTTCAGCTGATTCTTGAAATGTACCCAACGGGCATTGCACTCATGATCATGCACAAATCAGCCCTATTGGCCGACATCACCATACTGTTTATTGTCAAAGAACTACCGTAGGATCTTGATAATTCGGACCCCAGGTATTCCAGATGGCTGTCAGTGAGTAAGCGGCTAAAAAATATTTAAAAAATTGGGTCTGCGTCGGACCAGACACTGGAAGTTATACTTCTTTGGCCATTCGCACACACCCACTCACACACACACACACACAGGATATATACATGAAATATAAGACATTTTTCTCTGTAATTCAATATATTTCTCTTCAATATATTATTATAAGTCACTTCATTTTTATACTATACACCTATACATCATCATTATTAAGTTTGTATATTCGTATACTTTCGTATAATTTGTGAAAAAAAAAACTCCAGCCGGGGATCGAACCAGGGACTCTAGCATGGGAGACGAGTGCGTTAACCACGGATCTTTGGTAGAGAACATATAAAAAGGCACTCTACGGATTTTACTCCTGTGACGCGGTTTCTCGGCCAAAATCCCATCTCAATGAGTACAACGGGCGCAAAGAAGTATAACTTCAAAAAATTCAAAAATGCAGTACAGTCATACGTATTAGATTTTTTTTATATAGTTTTAAGGAATTTGAAAACACCTAGTCATAGGTTTACATAAGATTTAGCTCCATAAGCCCGTTTTAGTGAAGTGTTATTTATTAAATCTGGTTTTCTTTGAAGAACTATGTCCTAATTTCTGTTATTGTTGTATTAAACTTTGTTTGTTGTTATTAAACATGGATGATCATGTATGCATGTTTTCCATAAAAAAAAAACTAAGTTTGATTTCTGACTAAGTTTTTTTTTTAAATAATTACTATGACCTACGTCATTTACAATTATTTTTGGCCCTATTCAACTAGACCAAATGTGCCTGTGCTAGAGTCAGGGGAGATGGTGGTAATGAAGCATTAAAAATGGTATAACCATGTGCGGATTCGAACCCGCAACCTTTGGGCTAATAGTCCAACACCCTAACCACTAGACTACCACGATCTGTTCATGGAGAAAAATAAGTATAAAGATCTTATAGATAGGTCTCTATTTACCCAGGTAGATTTTAACTTTCATGTTTCAATCTATGTCAATATGATGCTTTACTAAATTTCAAATACGAGTATGTATGTAATGTTGACCTTTTACATACATTAGCTCTTTACATGAACTTAGCAGCTATGTAAGTTCTTTTTAAATGAATAAAGGGTATACCTTATATTTCAGATAATTAAATCTGACAACTAAGTACCCTATATATAATATTTTTTAATAAGTCTTTATTAAGATGAGACTAGTCCACCCACAACTAAGTGAAAATAAGTGGGTATGAAGGTACAACACCTTATGCCAGTCGGAACTGACTACATTTATATTTTATAATGTATTTTTTTTTTATAGAAAACTCGATGAAACCATTAGCCAATCAAAAATATCTGAATCGGTTAATAATAATAATGCGAAATTGAGAATTAATGGCCATAGTTCCTCGCAGTCTTCGAATGAATCCGACAATAATAATAACACCAACACAGTGCATAACAGGAGGAAAATGAGAATGCTACGGCAGAAGTCATTCATGATAGAACAAGAAAAGAACTGTACTACAGAAAATGGCCATAAAGAGGAAGACGAAACTTCTGATACTAACTCAGTGCCAAATGGAAATTCTGTGGAAAATGGTTTGTTATATGCCCAAATTTTTTAATAATTAGTAGGTACCTAAACTTAAAGTTCTCAAATAAAAAATGCTTCAACTGTAAACTACCCACAACTTTGGTGTGTAGTGGGTCCTCCGACAAGTGTAAGTAGATTGATGATGACACACCATACTCCTCCTTTTTCACATGCTTATAATCTGACTATACAGCCGGCGTATTTATTCTGAACTCTTAGTACCTAATTTTCCCAAATTTATTTTCTAACATTGATGCTTTAAGTTTCCAAGAGTGACCCATCTTTAATGGTGTCATGTTGTAAATGTCCCTGTGTTAGGAATTCATATTTAAATGATAAGTGCACATAATTAATTTGATATTATAATAAGTTAGCTACTACAAGCATTTCTTCGCTTAATATAAAGGTCTATAACTTTGAAATGTTGATTAGAATGCACAAATATTGAGAGTATTTTTCGAAGTTAGGAGCTATTGTCATTTCATTTTTTCGTATATAATTTTTAGTTCCATACCTCAAAAAAAAAAAGGAAAACTTATACAATCACTCTTGCATCCGTCTATCTTGCAAACAATGACGATCCATTGTGTTAGGTTTTTAAGAGTGAAAAAAATGTTTTAATTTATTTTTATGGTGATAAATTGGGCCTCCTCAAAAAAAACATTTTTTTTATTGTAGTTATCGTTTGCGAGTATACTTTTCCATAAATATATTTTTTTAAATTTTGGAGAATTGGTATATACGGTAATTGACGATTATTGTATGATGATCTCAGATTATTTTCATATACAATAATCAGTCAAATATCTTTACAATTAAATTATATAATTATCTAAATAATACGCAGACTAATCATGTTCTTTAATTTTTACATTTTTTGTTTCCATTATTTTTATTTTCATCAATTTAATAATAAGACTAACTTTATTCATACTTATACTCATAAAATCATCTCATTTAACCATAATCCTTCATCTTAATTACATATCCATTATTTTTATATTTTTTGTTAAAATATCTTTTTCTTATATTTTCATTGATTAGATCTAGCCCGCCTAGCTTTTTTGTATGGCCCTAAGCACATTTATTATCAGGGACATGATTTACAAAATCTGCCATTCTGTATTTCGTATATCTTGAGATTAATTTTGACTTTGACGTACAAATAGTGACACCCAAAGAGGATTGTCGTTTCATATTTTTTTCATCATACCAGTATAGTGTTGCGGCCCGCGAGGCTTTACAAATATATGTATGTGGCCCGAAGACAAAAAAGGTTGAGTATCGTTGGATTAGATGGTTACATATTTTTTTTTTTAAATAATTGCTATGATCTAGGTCACATACAATTATTTTGGGCCCTACTCAACTAGGCCACCATCTCCCCTGTCCTAGAGTCAGGGGAGATGGTGGTAATGAAGTGTTAAAATGGTATGACCATGCATGGATTCGAACCCGCGACCTTTGGTTCAATAATCCAACAACAACATTGACAATATTTTACACTAAAGATGACAGATGAGAGTTACTGACATTTAAATTTTGAATAAACTTTATTGATTTTACAGGGATGAATATTCCAACCTTCAATATAAATTTACAGAGATAGAATAACAGTTATTCTTACTAATTAGTTATTAGTTACCAATAGAAAAAAAAGAAATTGATACCAAAACGTGCCAAGTTTAAGTATTTTTCAAGCTGGGTTAAATCCAGGCTTGCATTTTATGAAAATTTTCAACTTTCACCAAAACTAATTGACACGTTACATGCAATATTGTCAAGTTTTCATTGAGCTATCATTAATAAAACAAGAATGGCTGTGACACCTTGTAGCTATCATATAATTTCAACTATTCTATACATTGTTTAGTAGTAGTAAATTATTTTACCAGAACCTAACGTATTACAGCATATAGGTGTCATTAAAGGTATCTCCTACCCATATTACTCACACCTGTGGTATCAACTTGCAATGTGTTGCTTCATTTCCTATCTCTATTTGTACCTGCGGCACTTTTAGTCCATTTGATGTGTGTTTTCGATGACCATAGAAACGCAAGTGGGTTATTTTTTAGGTCTGAGTAGATTAAAATAAAAAAACATACAAATGTATCATGGTACTCTTACCATGATAAATTTTAACATAATTTTAGTTTTTTTTTGAAGATTTTGACTGAGCGGCTAGTAATAAAACAACATTGACACACTATTTCAATTTAATAAGTATAATAATAATTTTATGATAATTATAATGTGGCACTATACATTTTTTTACGTATTTCTATTTACGTACATAGATGAGTTTATATATATTTTAACTGACCAATAATAAATAATACATTCCAATAGCTGTGTTCTTTTATATTTACGAAATTCAAATATAATTTTTGAGTGCTCTATCGAACCTTCAATGTTGTATTAATTAATACAAAAAGTGTATTACTGTCATATTTATAAAATACAACTCTTTCTTTTCGAGTTGAAAGATACAACAGACGGACGGTTGGACAGATGGTTAAAGGACAGTTTCTTATACATGAATGTATAGAAGCTAAATTACCCACATAGAATGCAACAATTAATAAATAATTGACATTAAACAATATATCAAAAAACTATTGTATCTTTTATTTCAGGTACGCACATTTACACAAGTGGTCTGCAACAACGAATCCAAAATGGAACATTAGGACACACTACAGATCGACAAGATATGTTTTTTGTAATAAACACTATGCAAGGTTCTAACAACGAAGCTGCCACACCAGGTTGCTGTAAAAATATATCTTTTAAATTTAGTATGTTTAAAATACTTCTTCAACAAAAATTGGGTTGTTATTTTAAATGACTCGGTTTTGCTTTAAAGTTTAGACCTGGTAGAAAGTGGATCTCAAATACGGACTTTATTTTTTCGTCAAATAGTAATTTGTATTTTCAGTGGAAAAAGACAAAGCTTTATTGATGAAACGCGAAGGCACTGTGCGTGACCTAGCTCAAAAACTTTCCAGTAATAACATTTGCGCACCCGCACGGACTGCTGATGACAAGTTTCCTCGAGTTGGTGACACAAGTGGAATTATATCAAAGGCAATGAAATGCTTATCTGAATCAAATTCAAAAAGTAAGCTATTAAAAAGATATTAATAGCCATATTTGAATTAGAAAATAACAAATGTGAAGAGGTCAGATTTTATTATGTAGATAGATTCTCCTCAGAAAAATTCATTGTCGAAAATTTCAAATTAAAACAGGTTTGTTGAGTAATAAAATCATAAGTTTTTATGAACGCTTTGCTGAAATTTTAGCTTTAAAATTATTGACAGATACGCAATTTAATACAAGGAAATTGTACTTAATAACTACATAATAAAAGAGTTTAGACACTGACCTCATGGTTTGTAGAAAAAAATAATCTTAATGGCCAGTATCAATTAATATACTCGTATTAACATTAATTTGGATCAACTATCTGGTGTGTCTCCTATTCTGAATTAACTTTTTTTATATTTTTAACCAACTTTAAAAAAGAAGGAGGTTCTCAATTTGACGCTATCATGATCGATGTACTTTTGCATACGTTGAAACAAATTTTCATAGCACTTTTTCCATTCTGATTAAAGTATCTCCAAAACGTGCATTTTGAATGCAATAACGGCCTCTTCACGGCTTGAAAAATGTTGACCACATAATTTTTTCTTCACGTTTGGAAATAAATAGAAATCATTGGATGCCAAATCGGGGCTGTACGGTGGATGACCCGTCAATTTTATCTTTTGACCTTCTAAAAACTGAGTTGTATCGGCCGACGTGTGACAGCTATTTTCATGTTTGTCATGATGCATGAATGATTTTGCGTTGTCAGTTCTTCTTTCTTATTTCTTCTTCAAAGTGCTTTTTGGCCGAATAACTTTTGTTGGGTTCGGCACATCTTGGAACACCCACACCGTTGACTGTTGTTTAGTTTCGGGATCATACGCATAGATCAAAGAATCATCACCTATGTAGATATTATAAGCAGCTTTTGACGCACCACGATTGTGTTTTTTTAACATTTTTTTGCACCAATTGACACGAGCCTGGTTTTGATCAATTCTCAAGTTGTGCGGAATCCAACACAAACAATTTTTTTTTACAGTTAAATGTTAGTGTAATATCTTATGTTTGCTGGTCATACTTATGCTCTATCTCGCGATATGTAATATGACGATCTTTCATTATTAGTTCTCGCACAGCATCAAAATTTTGTGGTACATCAACCGATTTAGGGCGACCTTCTTTAAATTCGTTCGTGAGTATAGACCGCCTAGGATTAAACTCACTGAACCAGTGATACATAGTGGTTTTCGATGGTGCTTCATCCCTATAAGTCAAAGTGAGTTGATCGATGCACTGTTTTTGAGTTAGCCCTCGCCGCAAATCGTATAATAAATCAACGGTTGAAAATTTTCACGAGTTAAATCTATGGCGATGAAGACACACAATTTTCAAAATGACGCCACAATGGAAAAATAATTGATAGTTAAACGTCACTTTATAAATTATTCACTGTATCTCTTTTTACAAAAGGCTTATGACTACTGCCGTGTGCATGGTTTTGAGCCATCGAGCGGAGTGCAGTGAGCGCTGGCCGATGAGTGCTGTACCTTTATTTAATATTTATTTTATCTTTATTAATATTTTTAAACCGAGGAGTTTTCTACCTTATATGGCACAAACTTTCTATTAATAATGCTCATGATAGGATTGTTTTGACAAATTGTTTTTCATTGTCTATCAACAAATATTGCTAACAAATTTGCCTTCCTAGCTCCCAGTGCAGTAGAGTACATGTTTTGTTACACATTCAGTCGCATGAATCCAATTCTACAAAAGCTTTTCTTTAAGGATAGTACATAGATTACACCAAACTTAGATTTTGATTTATTACTATGTTTTGATCTATACTGGAATCCTGAGGATTTTTCAGGGCCGGAGTGAATTACTATTTGGTAACAGGTATACTGATACGTTTGTTTAGTCGAAAGTGGTGGTGGAATTTATACATATTCGACTTGCCATAACACAATCCAAAATCTGTCATTTATACGTACATTTTTTTGATTCTTGTTCATATAAAAATGTTACCTATTTTTTTGTTTTTCAAAGAAAAAATTCAAAAAAAGGTCCGTCACTTAGTTTATGGAAAAAAAATGCAAATGTTAATTGCAATAAAAAAGTAACCATGATGTAACAAATTTTAGTAATATCTGTGATAGATATTCATATAAATTGTCTATTTAAAAGATTTTTAAATTAATACACCTAAAAATGGCCTAGAATTTCTTTGTAACAAGGTGGCAGTTTTGCTAGTATAATCATGGTATAATAATTTAAATCGTTTTATTATTTGAAATAATTTAATTCTGAACTCTCTTACTAGTCTTGAGGGGCAATGCTGTCTTTACATATCTCTAATATTCCTAATTTTCAAAATTGCAAAATTTTTAAGAAATGATAGATATTTAACATATTCTGTGGCCAAAACAAACTCTTCTGATTAAAAAAAAAAAAGATATTCCAACCCCTTTTTGAAATACCTATCATACTTTATTTTGATTTGCAGCGTTGTCTAAATATTCTGTTAATGATATACCTGTGACTAATGAAAATTCGGACATTAACTTCGAAGATGATGTCTTATGTCTTCATAAGGATCTGAAGATTTGTGATCTCGATTTTACTGATTTGCAAAATGATGATACAGATGACATCTTTAATGGAAACAACATGATTAATGGGGTTCCTCCACCTCCACCATTAGCTATGTTTCCTCTTGGAAATGTTCCACCCCTACCACCTACTCATATTCCTCCACCTCTACCATATTGTTGTCCCCTTCCTTTATCAGGATCGGTCACCTCCTCAACTTCAAACAGCCTTGAAAACGATGCAACTACCAAACAGAACGACATTAGTGCAAAGAAGACTAAAAAGACCATGAAACTATTTTGGAAGGAAATTGTTGATAAGCCAGCATCCGATGTTATTCATGAAAAAGCTGGTGGCTTCATTTGGGATGAAATCAAAGGAGTTGAACTCGACACAGCGTTAATCGAACACTTGTTTGAATCCCGAACTAAAGAAATCTCCAAGGTATTCAAATATTATATATTTATATAGTTAGTATCATATTTATCAAACCCAGTACACAAAGTTTCAATTTTAAATATTCAAAAACTATTTTATTACAAGATAAATATTTAGTAAATAAAAACCTTTGTTTTTTTTTTAAATATTTATTTATTCAATCCAAAACAATACATGTGAAAAAGCATAATATCATCTAATTATTAAGTATACAAAGCAATCTAAAACTATCTCATACAAAGCAAAATAGATAGGTGGTGTGGATTTTATCACCCCACTAGACGAGGTTTGTTCTGGGGTGATACCTGCTACAATTTTTTTTTACACTTTATCTTTTTTTTGTTTACTGTATATATGTATTTTAGAAATATTTCTAAGGTTTATAAATGAAAAAAAAAACCATAAAGCTTAAAAACCACATATACATACCTTTTTTCCATAAACAAATTACTTGTAATATTTACATACATAGGTTCAATAATTTGAGTAACTACTTTTTATTTTGAACGCCATATAATATTGCCATAAATGGCCATTGAAACGTCGCAAATTATGACATTTACTTTTATACGATATGATTACATTACATTGGCATTATAAGGTTGTCAGCCATTCATTCTAAACTAAAGAAAAAGTGGATCTTTTGTTTTAAAAATTGTTGGTTGGTATTGAAAATTAAAGCAATTACATATTTATGCTTTTTTTTTCCATTTATTACACATTTTTTTATTTATTAGAATGTTTTTGGTAGCTTAAAATGCGTTAAAGTTGATTCTGTTTTTTAAATTAATTAATGCAAGAAACGCATATCCTTGTACAAGCCAAATAAGAAAAGATTCAGTACCACCAGGTACTGTCCTCTTATAGATCAATGAAATATTGTCTGCTTGAGGGCTTTCTTACTGGTGTCATTATTTGACATTGAATTGAGGTAGACACGAAAACTAGACATTGGCAGCATTTAGTTTAGACTCATATCAAATAAAATAAAATTTTAGAATAGGTTAATTGCTAAAATTGACTTTTTCATATAAGTTCTCATAGATATAGCTATATTTTTTATTATATTTACCTGTCATTCTAAATATGTCATATTTAATTTTATATCCTATTCCATGTGCGGCACCGGCTGGACATTCTAGGAGGTATGATTGTGGAGTTTGATTTTTGCATTGATTTTTGCTTGCTTTATCATTTCAATTAACCTAGCATGTATGGAAATAAGTTTCCCTTACTCTTGGATAGGCCACATTTTTTCAAATCCAAATGTACAGGAAAATCCTACTTTGATGACATTTTGCTGTTTGTCGTTTTGTGTGGTTAATTGGTATGCCATTCATTTCCATCAATATTAATATAAATTATTGTAAAAAAAGCTACATGGTTTACATATTATAATGAATTTCTTAATATATACTTGAAATCATTTAAATATGGTGGACTGTTTATTAAAATTGAAATACCTTATAAAAAATAACACCTAATTTCAGTATGGTAACTTTTTGTTAACATATTTGTTTTTGTTTGTAATTAAGAAATACTTAACAGGTATAAACCAAATGTGTAATCTTTGTTAGTTTCTGTTTACGTAAATTTCGGAGAATGGTTTTTTATATCATATACCAGGAAATACTTAAAGACCACTTCAGAGAATTATCCACTATACCATTTACCACTCTCATTGCAGCACTTATCAATCCAAGGGCTTTATTCATTGTCAAAATCATCATGAAAATTTCTCTTCAAACAAACATTAACAAATTATCATTATTAACAAATTATCATTATTACAAATAATAAAACAGGATAATATTTCAAACAAATATATTATCAGAGTCACAAAATAAAAATACCCACAATAATTAAAGATCTTTTGTGGACACTGAACAGTGGCTGCATCATCGGATGGGTTTTTTCTACTATCCTAGGCACATGTTGTTACATGGACGCTTACATAGTCTGCACACCATGGATATATGTAGAATTGATATTGTGGCCCAAAGAAGTAGATGGATTTCCTAAGCCTTCAGCTGTTAAAAAAACTTTCAAAGTAGCACAACTAAACTGTGGAGATCAGTGTCCCTAGTGGAGATCTGAAAGACTTTTAGAGATAACTTATGATCTACCTATGTAATTAATTCTTATTATTTTTAATAATAATTTCAGCTCTTCTGAAGTTGGTTAAAAAACCCTCACAAAACATTTGCCATACAATTCTTTTGTGTGGCAAATGTTTTGTGTTTCTAAATTTCAACTCTAAAACTTCGAAAAATTGTTTAAAACATGATCTCACTTCAAAAAAAAACATGAAAAAATATACAAAAACATTAATACAAGAAACTTGTATCCTTGTATCTTGTAAATATACAAGAAACTTGTCAAGTCATTATAAAACTTTCCATATTATTAAATTCACTATTATTACTTAAATATCTCTGTTCAAATAAGCTCAAATACTTTTGCTAAACTCTAGGAAGTTGATGGCAATAATGTGTTAAAAATAAAAAATTCAATCTGATTTTGAAACATCTCTGGATTTAAAGTTAAACCCATCTCTGGTTTAAAGTTAAACTTCTTAGTAACTATAGACTATCAAGATTTTACCCATTACAGTAAAATAATAAGACATGCCTACTGAATGCATAACTAGTATTGTGTTTTAAAAAGATGATAACTATTATATTATTTTTTGCTGTTTGTATTTGTCTTGTTTATTATCAATAAAATCCTCTTCTTACCAATTAATAATTATCTAATCAAGCCATATATTTTATTGATACCAACAAAATATATTGAGATAAAATGGTCATTCGAAAAGATACATTTTTTTTTATAAATATAATTTGATATTTTTTACATGTTTTTAATATGACAGTGTAAAACTATATATGTCTATAATATACTATATTTCCCGTGCCCAAGTTCAATAGATATCATAAAAAGAAATATAACTCATATTGGCATATGGTAAGTGAGTATCGACTCAAATCATTATTAATAGGAGTTAATCATAATTTACACAAATAATTTAAATATTCATAAATGACAGCAACAACGTAGTTTATTATTTATATTACATATTTTTAAATCAATTATTATTTTAAATGGTTTAACAATAATAACTTAAACCATTTAAGATGTGTGTAATTAAGAAATACTTATAAATACCAATTAATATGTTAGTAGTTTATTTACAAACATATATAAAATGATAAAATAAGTAGTATTATTAGCATGGCTAATTGACAAAAAGTAATGATGCTTACATACATTGTCACTTAAAATGTGTGTGTTATTTTAAGAAAGGGTTTCAGATAAACATATATTTCTGGTAAAGTACTTGCTTTGTTCAAAAGTATTTAAACGAAACTGATAGTGCCTAGAAATCAATATGCCTAGAAATCAATATGATATATACCAATATAAATTCTCTGTACTTACATCATTAAATAATTATTTTTTAAAATATATAGGTACTAGCTGACCCGGCCACGCGTTGCTGTGGCTAAAGTTTTTGTTATAATACATTATAGTAAACAATCTAAGAGGAACAATAAGAGAACATCAGTCACGGAGTCCACTATGCTTTTTCACACAGATGGTATTTGTAAAAAAATATGGTGATCTCCTTATTTGACTTTCTACTACTATAACCCTTTAGTACAATGAAATTATTTACGAACAAAGACGAAAATGTTGATGTTGGTATACAAATTCACTGGATTGAGATTTGAAGGGGAAGTACGTTGAACACAATTAATTAAAATGTTCTTACACTTGATACTAAGCAGAAATCAATAGGTAAAAAATAAAAATGCCTGTAATGGAAGGATGTGGTTTTCCTTGTTTCCGTGGCTCCCATTTTTTACTGGATTTGTTCCATGTGAAATAACGTGGAACATCACCATACACCAATGTCTTCGCGAATTGGCCAAAAACATCAGGTTTTTGACACAATGTAAAAAATTCAGTTAGAGTCGTTTTCGGAGCTTCGAACGCTCTTTGGAGAACATTTTCTTCAGTGAAGTATACACGTTGACCGTTTTCAAGATGTATTGCCAGATGTTGGACAGCAGGATCTCTTTCGTGGATGGGAAAGCTGAGAATATGCCAAATAGCTTCATTGCTGCTAATGTATCTGCCCATTTGGTATCGTGCTATTTCGTCATTTTTATTTATGTTTTTTACTTCAAATATGGCCAAATCACTGCCTTTGTTTACATATTTACAAATATACTTAATTGATTTAACAGAACTGCAAAGCTCAACATTGATATGAGCTTTGTAAGTTTTTGAAAGTAGTGGTGGGTATGGTACCACCCACTGATTATCAAACTCAACTTGATTTGGAAAGTTCGGCAGTCGCATTGTAAATGTGTGGCCACCATTCTCAGTACTTCTGCGGCGATACATTGGATAACCATCAATATCCGTGATCGTGTCATTCGTATGCGGCTTTGGGAAGTTTTTTTACATTTTCCATTTTCCATGCACGGTGAGGTCATGTTGAAAACACCGCATGGCCCATGGATCATGTGTTTGGTGACAATATCAAATAATTCTTGATCAATTAATGGGTCTGGAATTTCGGCTGAAATTATTTGATCGATTTCTTCAGGACGGATTCTATCTTTAAGCCAAACCAAAATGTGGGCATGAGGCAAACCTCGCTTTTGCCACTCTATCGTATACAGCCAACAACGTGTGATACCAAAAATTGTATATTTAACAATAAAATCAATTAAGGATTTCAATTTTTGTTTAAACACACGTGCAGTTAAATCATGACGATGAATGGCTTGTTGTCCTGGCAATAGTAAAGTTTGTATCTCTTCCCAATTCGGATTACATGTGAATGTAATAAATAAATCCGGTCGGCCGTAATGACGTACGTAAGTCATCGCATCTTGTATGTATTCCTGCATGTTCCGTGGACTGCCGATGTAGCTTGAAGGTAAAATGAAAGCATTACCGATGTCATTGGGATTTAAATTTCCATCGATGTTTCCAGCAACAGCATCTCGTAAGTGAATATATTATTCCGATCGTAGTTTTGACGTTTGCGTTTTGACGTTTGCCGCTCGCGTTGTTGAGGTTAGATTTTTTCGGTGGCATTTGACTGAAAATAATAATTTTCTTGTTCTTATGATATTCTCTTGAAGACGTTCGTTACACTGTTCTTGAGATTCTTGTGCATGACCTGCTGTCCTGATTCTTTGAGCTGGATTTCTTGATTCAATTTGTTCTGCCAACTGATGGGCTCTTTTAATACGTTTGCGTCGAATAACTGTCACTGTCAAATAATAACAGACATTAGCGCCATCAACCCAGTCGAAAGGTATCGACATCTGTCAGTTTTATGACTGCCAAATAATAACGGACAAAAAATTAGCGATAAATTAAAATTGCGACTATAATTTGAGATTTAAACTATCCTATCTCTCAAGTGCACATCGAACTGCACATGGTGTTCAAATTTTATTATAATCGGTTAAGTGGTTTAGGAGTCCATTGAGGACAAACATTGTGACACGAGATTTATATATATTAAGATGTACAAACAAACATAAACTTTTCCAATACCATTTTTTGTTTTACTTATATGTATCATCACTTTTACAACCACTTTTTTATGACACCTAACCGCCAGATTTGACATATTGATTATAATATATATTTAAATTATACTTTTGTAAATTAAAATGTATAACTATTCAAAGTTGTAAAGTAGCTGTATGGTTTGGATATAATTAATGGTAATAGTGGTTTTGGCTTTCCGATAGGGGTTATCACTATTGCAACCGTATTGATTATAATATACGAGTGTCCTCAAACCATTTCCAAAGACTCAATGGGGTGTTTATGTCCCCCGTTATGAATAAGAAATTATAATATGTTAAAATAGGTAAGAATTGCTTAATTAATTAATTATTTTTTTTTAAACAAAATGGCTGTAAAGCAATCATAATAATATAATTGTACACCTGACCATGCACTTAGTACTTACAGTACGCTTTGTCCTTACAACTCCCCCCTCCCATTACCTCTTATTCTCTAAACCGGTGAAATTGTTCGCCTCATACTCTCCTCTCTCTCCGCACCTTACCCTACCTCCTTAAATCATTTTAATCATTACAGCTTCTAAAAAATAACCCTAACATAATGATCATAAAATGTCGCCATGGCATTGCCTACTATGATTAATACCATAGAAAGAGTGTAGTGCAGTACTTCCCAAACTATGGGTCAATAAATGAATATTCCCAAAAAATGAGTGAATATTGAGTGGGCCCTCGCCACTGTACACATGAATTATACAAAATAGGAAGTGATAAATTTGATATTTCATTCAGCTATTTATAATTCCTAAAAATTGAAATAAACTTAAGTTACGGAAAATTATTTAAGTTGTGTTTCTTATTTCAACAGTTTCATTCATATCGGTAACACTTATAATTTTTTTTTAATTTCAATTAGAACAAATAAGACAGCATTAAGTAGTTTCACGACTCGCCACTAGGGAATCTAAGCATTACCAATATTGCCCTCTTTTCTCTAAGCGGGTGGGTCCCAAGATTGGAAATTTTTGTTAGATGGGTCGGAGCCCAGTCAACATTGGTAACTACTGGTGCAGTGGCATACTCGGTGATAAATTTTGGAACCAGGTAGCACTTGCTTACTGATAATAACATACTTAAGGATTATTGATTACTTACTTGAGCATAATATATCGGATATTTTTGTGTAATTAAGTGTAAATAAATAAAAGAAAAAAAACCATAAAAAAGTAGGTACTACCCGCTTATGGCCACAGGTCTTTTCTCAGTACGGCAGGGGCGGTCCTTCATAATAAGTAATTGCATAGTGCTTCACCAACTGAATGATTTGAAAACTGAACAAAATATTTATATTATCATAATTTTTGTTGCAATAACAGAAAATGTTTAGGAACGTAATGTTTGAACAAAATATATTAAACATACCCGAAAATAAATTCGTTACAAGCTGTAATCGTCCTAGGTTCCATAGGATGCACTCTATACCCTTGCGATATAAACATAATACTGCGGCCGCATTTCCTAAATGCTCATCATAAACGAGTATCATTTCTCTGTATTCTTGGGATGTAAAAACGCATTGCGGCATTAAAGCGACTTGTACATAAAACAGACATCAATCACAGATGGTGGAACACGGTGTACTAACTTACTCAACTACTCAGACTGAGACTGAGAGAGGTGAGGAGCAATTTGCATGCATCCGACTGAGCATGAGAGCATACTCACATTGTAAATAGAAATATAAAACTGCCGGAATAGAAACTATTTTTTTTTTCTCAAAAACCGTAATGAATTCTGATACCCATAGTTTCTTAAAAAATAATACTCGCAGTCTCATAAAGAATCAGCTGGATTTTTTATCGGAAATGGTCTTGGGACACCTGTAAATTATACTTCTGTAAATTAAAATGTAAAATTATTTCAAGTTGAAAATAGCAGTATGGATTGGTTATAATTATTGGTAATGGTACTTTTGGTTTTGTACTTTTAGAATGTGAATTATTTTTTATAATTTATTGTAATTTGATTATAGAAATTCTATGAAACGACTCCCAAAAAAGAATTATCGGTCCTAGAACACAAGAGGTCACAGGCAATCAATATAGTGAAAGCAAAGTTGCCAACTCCTCGAAGCATAATTGCAGCTATTCTCAAAATGGACTCAACAGTAATAACAAGAGAAAGCATTGATAAACTTCTTGGTATGCTGCCGACTGAGGAGGAAACAAGTACTATACTGGAAGCACAGGTATTTATGTATCATTTTAACTGACAAATTATTTTTGTGGCTCGTTTTTCACCCAATTTCTGTCTTAACACACTCAGTGCCGATGTCACCAGTATACACCAGTTGCCGTGTGTGTTTAAAAGCGTCATCGGTTTACTTTATTCTATTAATATTTAAAAGAGCGGCATGTAGGGTATATATACCTGAATTCATAAAAGGCAATAGATTATTCATTTTTTTTTTTTTAATTTTAGTTCCGTTTTGACGGTTGATTGTCTATGTGAATAGTGCGCTAGTGAATTGATAGTGTTTTTGATGAATTTAGCAGTAAATCATTAGTTTTGATGATTATGGGACGATTGGTGATTGTAGGAGAAGATAAGCACAATGGATTGTAAACAGGGGTACATTTGCAGCACTTTTTTTGGATACATAAATATTAATACTACTCTCCCAGTTAGTTTGAATTGGAGAGTAAATAACATTATACATTATTAAATTATTAAATGGACATTATTATGAAATATATTTACTTTCAGCACATTAAAATGAAAAAAAGATAGCATCTACGGAAAGACATTTTATTTAAAAAAGGGTATTAAGAAATTCGAGGGCTGCTATTTATGAATCTGGAACGGAACTGGCCACTTACAGAAGAACATTTAAAAAGTAATTACTACATTTAAAATGGAACTCTTTGGCTGTATAATACATTTTGTTTGTTCATTTTGTCAAATGTAACTGTCAATTGTTTTTCCATCGTGGCGTCATTTTGAAAATTAAGTGTCTTCATACCATAGATTTAATAAGAAAGAAGAACCGACTACGCAGAATCATTCACATAATGACAATGCTAGCTGTGATATGTTGGCCAATACAACTTCAAGATAAAATTGACGGGTCATCCGCCGTACAGCCCCGATTTGGCACCCAACAATATCAACTTATTTTACGTGAAGAAAAAATTACGTGGTCAACGTTTTACGAGCCGCGGTGAGGCTGTTGATGCTTTCAAAATGCTGTTGATGCTTTTAAAATGAAGATACCTCAATCAGAATGGAAAAAGTGCTATGAAACTTGGTTTTAACATATCCAAAAATGCATCGATCATCATGGCAAATATTTTGAAAAGCAATAACATTATATTAAATGATATATGTTTGTTTCTTTTTGTTATTCTGGATTCATAAATGGCAGCCCTCGTTAAAACCCATGTAACTTTATGACGCTCGCAAGAGCGAGCGTCATACAAATTCAATCAAGTACAATCTAAGAAGATTGTACTTGATAAAATGATATTGCGGCTCTCCATAGAGTCAATATATAAACGCACAAAGCTATTATAGATTATGACTATACTTATAGCTTGTTATGCCATTTATTTATTTTCATAATCGCAAAGTTTTACATACATGTGTATTTTCTGATTCGAGCAATAAATTTTACAGCGTTTGAATCCAAATGTACCATTAGCAAGCGCAGAAACATTTCTAATGATACTATCAGGCATACCAGCATTGTCTGCAAGGCTCAAAGTATGGGTATTCAAAATGGACTTTGAATATTTGCAAGTAAGTACTCTATTAAATCGATCAATTGTGACTGTTCTTCATGCTCCCACAGTTTCATATTTAAACCGACACGTAGCGTTCCCCAGCCAGTTCGCCATTGTAAAATGGCCGTCGCGTGGCGCTGACGAGCCGGCTCATCAACTATCATAGGCTATTTTTTTAATTAATTTGAATTTTTTTCTATTTAAACATTTAACTTTTGTCTAATTTCTCGATTTTACCTTTTTCTGAAGACAACATTGCCTAGAGTTTTTTTGGTTATTTTTTCTATTTAAAAATGTTACCATTGTCCAATTTATCAATGTTACTTTTAACCGAAGACAAAATATAAGCATTGTCTCTAAATATATTTATTGTGTCTAGAATGTACTTTTTATTGTTTTATTTTTGATTTGCACATAATTTCACAGTTATACAACATAATTAACGTAAGACCTCAAAAATGAGTTATAATTTTATTAAAGTACAAAAAATACATTGTAATAGTTACGTAAAACATAATATGTATTATAAAGTGTAGTCAATATCATGGTTTGCAGATATAAGAGGGATGTTGTGGAGGGCGTCCATAACCATTTTTTAGAAAAAAAAGATGTTGCAAATATTTGCGTTAGAATAATATAATATGCATTAATATTAGACAAAGCAACTTCATTTTAAGGTTGTTGAGCCCCAATTACTGTCAAATATCATTTTTTTTGTTCTAAGAAAAGGTTTTTTTTTTACATGCATGTGAAATCTAAAGAATGTTAATTGATCGCAACTGATTGAGTTTGGAATAATTAAAAAACTTTTTGAGAAATATTTATATTTTCTCTTCGTTAATAACACAGTAAAGACAGGTAACATGTATATGTGTTACGAGTACGTACATAGTTCCAGAGAAATATTCGCCACTGTCATGAATCAAAACACAATTATAATAGTGGATTAAACAATATGATAACACACAATCATCAAACATTTTGTTGTCGCAATGTTATCATTATAGGCACGTGGGCCTGGGTTCAGGATCTGACGGCGAGTCAGATCGTTTTTCTCGAAGGACCTTGAGTTGGCGAAAGGCCAACGTTTAAATACTTTTAATTATTGGCGGCAAGTCGGGTTACAGAAATCTGACAGTAAAGGCATTCGGATGGAATTCAAGAGAGGATTAGCAAATAGTACTGACCTTGACGCCGCTGATGCCTTGCGCTTCTGCTGTGTCCGAAGCTCTGCTGCCACACTTTCACACCTTTTACCACACACAATAATGTTCGTATATTTTGCATCCGGGTAATTACTGTACCAGGGCGAGACTGGTTACTCAGTTGCAGAGTGACCTCAAATGACACGATTCACAAAGATCAGCGCCTCGTATTCCAACGGGGCGGAATGGCGGACCGTGCGCTGCGTACCAGCTCGTACAATCGTATCGGATCGACTGGTCGCACGCAGTTTGTTTTGGCTCCATTTGGCGGTCTGTTTTAGTTTCGTTCGGCTCGTGCGAAACTACCCCCAAAATAAAGTACATATTTGCTATTAGGGTCCGGACAGAGTGTACATTTTTTATTGTAAAGGTGGAGACATAGGAGCAGGAAATTATAGGATTTTTTTAATGTCAGAACTGTTCCGAACAATCATCAACTATAAATTTAGTTAATTCCTTATTGTTACATATTAAAATAACTAAAATAATATAACGTAAACAATATAACATTTTTAAATTTCAATTCACAGAAAATTCCCGTGAATTACCAAAAAATGTGCTTTGCCATCGCTTCAGCGAAAATATCCAAAAGTTGTGATGTATCTGCATAATGAGCCAATAAAAGAATGAACCTTTTCAATCCATGTTGACGCAGTTGGGAAAAAAACAATCTCTTTGTAGCCTTCTTCTACTTAAAACGAAAAAAAGATGTTTTTCTATTTTTAACGTCATTTTGTGAGAGAAATGTCTATTTATTTATATAACAAATTACTTTTAAAAATGTATATGGATCGTTTTGAGCTTTTGATCGATTTGCACGTAAATCTGACGAGAATTGACTGAGTTTTCTAGTGCACAAACTGAAAAGTATTTTCTTTTGTATATATAAATAAAATATATATATAAACTAGCTGACCCGGCCACGCGTTGCTGTGGCTAAAGTTTTTGTTATATTACATTATAGTAAACAATCTAAGAGGAACAATAAGAGAACATCAGTCACGGAGTCCACTATGCTTTTTCACACAGATGGTATTTGTAAAAAAATATGGTGATCTCCTTATTTGACTTTCTACTACTATAACCCTTTAGTACAATGAAATTATTTACGAACTAAGACGAAAATGATGATGTTGGTATACAAATTCACTGGATTGAGATTTGAAGGGGAAGTACGTTGAACACAATTAATTAAAATGTTCTTACACTTGATACTAAGCAGAAATCAATAGGTAAAAAATAAAAATTTATCAGATTTATTATTTCCATTTAATTTTATAACAAATATAAGTATATTACAGTATAATACAGTAAATAACATGTGACGCTTAAACTCATGAATGAGGTAGGCAAGGCAGACAGTCTTAAACTTTTAAACATTAATATCTTTTTTTTTTGAATTATAAATACTTTCAATTTCAATTTAATTTAACACCAATCGGTGCACAATGTTTTTGGTTAACCTGTCTTTAGCTAACACAAATAGATTCGACGGTTTCCCAACACGTGAACACGCAACATATAGTTGCCCATGAGAAAAACATGGATTTTCCAAATCTAAACCACAAATGGACATTGTTTGACCTTGAGATTTATTTATAGACATGGCGAAAGCTAAACGAATTGGAAACTGTAGCCTTTTGAAGGGTATGGTAGAATCTGATGGTATCATCGGAATACGTGGCAGCAGGACCACTTTTCCTTTAAACTTCCCAGCCAAAATGGTTGCTTCAAGAATGTTTCCGGTGATCTTTTTGATGACCAAACGCGTACCGTTACATAATTGAGGTGGATTCAAATTACGGAGGAGAATAATAGGGGAACCAATCTTTAATCGAAGATTATGTGGTGGCATTCCAGGGATATCTAATGAATTTAAAAATTCAATCGGAAAATTTACACTTTCATTTTCATCAACAACAGTATCGATTGATTTAAAAGACATCAGATCGCCTGGTAACAACTGTTGTATCTGGAAGTTAATTTCGTCAACATCAACGTTTTTGGCTGCCAAAATCGCCCGTTGACTAAGCCATTCATGATTCAAATAATTATTCTGTATATCCGGGAAAATACTCTGAATCAATTCAGTTTTATCCTGAACAACAGTGCAAAAATTGTCTGGTAGTTTAATGCATTGCGTATTTGGTTGCAGTTTTATTTTACCGTTCCCAATATCTAGTAGTTGTTCGGAAAATATTAGTGCTGATGGATCATTTTGCAATTGTACTCGCATATTTATGGTCAATCGAAGTGTTTCAACACTTCGCCATAAGAATGATTGTTTCAAACATGCATTAATCTCATCCGCGACAGTAGAGCGAGGTATAACCGGTAAGGTCTGCCGGAAGTCACCAGACAAAAGTAAGATAGCACCACCGAAAAGTTTATTATTGCTGTTTAAATCTTGCATAGTTCTGTTTAATGCTTCAAGTGAATATTTGTGTGCCATTGTGCACTCATCCCAAATTATTATAGAACTCTTCCGCAACACTGCAGCTATTCCACTATTCTTTTTGATGTTACACATTGCATCTGGTTTATTATGAACGTCCAATGGCAGCTTGAATGTTGAATGTGCTGTTCGCCCACCATCCAGTAAAGTAGCCGCAATGCCTGACGATGCTAATGCTAATGCGATTTTTTGTTGCGACCGTATTTTGGCAAGAATCAACGATATTAAAAATGTCTTACCGGTTCCACCGGGTGCATCCAAGAAAAAAAAAACCGCCTTGTTCAGCAGCAACAGCCAGCATAATCCGATCATAAATAATTTTTTGTTCTGCTGTCAGTAATGGTTCACTGTTCATGATAATTGTTGCTAAACTTCCATGGTCATATTGATTTTCTCGTTGTAAATCGGTATTGACTAAGTCGGTGGCTGGACGATTAGGTGATGGCATACCATAATGATTAAGTGGTAAATTTGAAATAAGAACACATAAATCCTCGATCAAGACCAATGCTTCATTGTACATCTCTGGTGTATAATCTATGTTTTGGCATTGATTTGTTTGTCTAATTCGGTGCAAGATGTCTTCTGTCATACAATTTTTATATTTTTCCCACAAAGTTTGTGCTTGCGAGGGATAACATGTCGCCAAAATAATTGCAAACAACTGACGAATGTTATTCGGTGTTGATGTCAACGCAGCATCAGCAAGCGTTAAGTCCCAATGGTTATCGTCTTCTAGCAATTGCAGTTCACGACATGCATCCTGGTATGTATTGAATACTCGACCATTAGCTGTTCGTAAAAATTCAAAAGACGTTGGTCCGGGAACATTCACCAATAACAAACGTAAATAGAAGCACTCACGTTGCTTTGGATGTACCGTGTAAAGTCTCCCCAATGTCTTAGCTTTGAATATGCCTGTAATGGAAGGATGTGGTTTTCCTTGTTTCCGTGGCTCCCATTTTTTACTGGATTTGTTCCATGTGAAATAACGTGGAACATCACCATACACCAATGTCTTCGCGAATTGGCCAAAAACATCAGGTTTTTGACACAATGTAAAAAATTCAGTTAGAGTCGTTTTCGGAGCTTCGAACGCTCTTTGGAGAACATTTTCTTCAGTGAAGTATACACGTTGACCGTTTTCAAGATGTATTGCCAGATGTTGGACAGCAGGATCTCTTTCGTGGATGGGAAAGCTGAGAATATGCCAAATAGCTTCATTGCTGCTAATGTATCTGCCCATTTGGTATCGTGCTATTTCGTCATTTTTATTTATGTTTTTTACTTCAAATATGGCCAAATCACTGTCTTTGTTTACATATTTACAAATATACTTAATTGATTTAACAGAACTGCAAAGCTCAACATTGATATGAGCTTTGTAAGTTTTTGAAAGTAGTGGTGGGTATGGTACCACCCACTGATTATCAAACTCAACTTGATTTGGAAAGTTCGGCAGTCGCATTGTAAATGTGTGGCCACCATTCTCAGTACTTCTGCGGCGATACATTGGATAACCATCAATATCCGTGATCGTGTCATTCGTATGCGGCTTTGGGAAGTTTTTTTACATTTTCCATTTTCCATGCACGGTGAGGTCATGTTGAAAACACCGCATGGCCCATGGATCATGTGTTTGGTGACAATATCAAATAATTCTTGATCAATTAATGGGTCTGGAATTTCGGCTGAAATTATTTGATCGATTTCTTCAGGACGGATTCTATCTTTAAGCCAAACCAAAATGTGGGCATGAGGCAAACCTCGCTTTTGCCACTCTATCGTATACAGCCAACAACGTGTGATACCAAAAATTGTATATTTAACAATAAAATCAATTAAGGATTTCAATTTTTGTTTAAACACACGTGCAGTTAAATCATGACGATGAATGGCTTGTTGTCCTGGCAATAGTAAAGTTTGTATCTCTTCCCAATTCGGATTACATGTGAATGTAATAAATAAATCCGGTCGGCCGTAATGACGTACGTAAGTCATCGCATCTTGTATGCATGCATGTTCCGTGCCGTTCCGTATCGACATCTGTCAGTTTTATGACTGAATCTACCAGCATGTTCACCTAATGGTACTTTGTCGGCTTTTATGACGATTTGATAATTGTCATTTTGCAGTCGTGGCGAAACTCTTTTGATCAATTGAATTAGTTGATTGTGATCTTCTAAAAAATTTTCCAATAATATCACAATTGCTCTTTCCTCTGCTTGTTCAATAAAATTATACTGGCACCGAGTCGTCACGCGCTCTTCACAATCGCCCATAAAATAAAAAGGTATCGACATCTGTCAGTTTTATGACTGCCAAATAATAACGGACAAAAAATTAGCGATAAATTAAAATTGCGACTATAATTTGAGATTTAAACTATCCTATCTCTCAAGTGCACATCGAACTGCACATGGTGTTCAAATTTTATTATTAGTCCATTATTTTATTATTAGTCCATTGAGGACAAACATTGTGACACGAGATTTATATATATTAAGATAAATAAAATTTTAATAGTTTCAATAATTTAAAGGATGCAAATGCAAATACTAATTTTGAGGGACTTGTTCTTAGGAGGCTCTTTTATTGAATGTTGATAGTTTACGTGGCTTTTTGAACCTCTAAAACAAATACTTTCCTTAAGTTAAGAGTATTTGCCATACTATTTATTAACTTTGCTTACTATGTATGTCATATTTTTCCATGTGGTATAGTTTACATATGCATTTGAATATGGCATTTTCATTAAGCTTATTCTTAATTTTCAGAAAGAAATAGCTGAACCATTGATGGACCTAAAGTTAAGTTTGGAATTGGTCAGGACCAACAAAACATTCAAATGTGTCCTTGGAACAATAAAATCCATTGGTGAGTTCTTAAATGGATCGTCCACCAAGGGTTTTCAAATTGAATATCTGGCCAAAGTAGCTGAAGTAAAGGACACAGTTCATAAAAACTCATTGCTGCACCATTTGTGCCAAATTGTCTTAGAAAACTATCCAGAATCTACTGATTTATTTAGTGAGGTAAGCTTGATTGTTTTATATTAATCTGTATTTGCATGCTACATTTCAATTACTTAAGCCAGACAATTGTCATTAATGTATTAAACAGTAACATTCTGTTGGACGTCACTCTTGTATCATGTTAATACTATAAAGAATATAATTATATTAAAAATGATTTTGATATGATATTTTTATAAAAATATAATCTACTAGCTGTACAACCAACAGCCAAGCCACAGTCTCGCTATACCACAAGACACACCTGCTTTGGTGGCTGCACTGCATAGTTAATACTTTTTATACCCACAAAAAAACCATAAAAAATAATACATCGATATTATGAACTATATTGTCAAGTTGGGTGGGCAGAAACACCTTGTGCACATCGGCATCCTTAACACATTTGTCTACATCCCTCTGCCATACTCCTTAACGCTCCGATATTTAAGGTAATCCATACTCCAGAAAACAATCCTATTGACTGAGTTAACCACGAAAGACTGTTTTCTCTAAGACTGCTTTTTCAATCTAATCATTAAAAATTACTTTATTTTGGCCATTATAAAAAATTACTTCTAAGTATTCTCCCCCCCCCCCCCCCCCTCTCACTGTCCTCCCAACCAATTCCTCTAACACCTGCTTAAACCTTTCTTGGATGTACTTTGAAGACTGTTCTGGCAACACCATTCTGCATTTAGACAGGGAATAAGGAAGAACGGTCAGCAGGGTGATTATAGAATTTGGAAGCCCATGAAACCCATTTGGAGGTAGGTCACAATGAAACTACTTATATGAATAAAAATTTAAATATAAAGTTAGTAAGTAAAATGTAATCAGATATTTATTAACTTCTTTAGGATAAAGACATTTTTTATTTTATTGTCTGGGGTTTTTGATTTGCTGGGTTTCAAACCTAGGACCTCTTCATACATACGATACTCATAAAATATTTAATTTATTTATGTACTCTTTTGGGGCAAAAAAAAAATTTTTCAACCGTTTATTTATTACGATTTTTCTTGTGGGCTAACTCAAAGCCAGTGCATCAATCAACTCACTTCGAGTTTTGGGGATGAAGCATCATCGGTCACCCTAAATCGGTTGTTGTACCACAAAATATGGATCTGGTCGCCTGTTTTTTTTGTATAAATGGGCATGTGGCTACGTGCCTTTCGTAAATCGTAAAATGGTTAATTCAAAATGTACACGACCATTTGTTTGCCAAAAGTCTTTGAATAAATAAGAAAGAAGAACCGGCAATGCAGAATCATGATAATGCATCACATGTCGGCCAATACAACTCAGTTTATGGAAGGTCAAAAGATAAAATTGATGGGTCATTCGCCCTACAGCCCCGATTTGGCAACCAATGATTTCTATTTATTTCCAAACGTGAAGAAAAAATCATGTGATCATCAATTTTCTAACTGCGAAGAGGCTGTATATGCGATCAAAAATGCACGTTTTAGAGATACCTCAATCAGAATGGAAAAAGTGCTATGAAAATTGGTTTCAATGTATGCAAAAGTGCATCGATCATAATGGCGAATATTTTGAAAAGCAATAAAACTATATTAAATTATATATGTTTGTTTCTTTTTGCTAATCCGGATACATAAATAGCAGCCATCGTTAAAACCCATGTAACTTTGTGACGCTAGCTTTAAGATTGCACTTGATAAAATGATATTGCTGCTTTATGATTAAAAAAATGTACCGCTCCATAGAATCAATATATAAAATGCGCACAAAGCTACAAAGCGCAGTTTAAAGAACAAGTTAATTAAAAAATGCCCCTTTATCAACATCTCCCATTTTCTTTTTTCAAAATTAATTTGAATATTCTTATATTCAGATTGGTCCGGTGATTCGTGCTTCCAAGGAAGATTTCGACAGGCTTAAGATTAATATTGAGAAACTGGCTACGGACTGCATTGCTTCTAGGGAACATTTGTGGCAAATAGCCAAGCATGACGGACCTCAAGTTATGGAATCTAAACTGGCTGATTTTCTTAAAGAATGTATGCAGAACATATTGGTGCTTCGCCGGATCAATGAAGTGCTTCACCAAAGGTATTTAATTATGTCACTAAGAATTATAGCAAATCAATTACATTGTAATTGGAAATTGCAGGTTATACACACACACAAACACATATTTTTTTTTATTAAAGAAATAATGTAACTAGACAAAGTATAAATGTTTTTTTCATAAATTCAAAAATGTATCTTGGACAAATAAACCTAGTAACCATGTTTTCACATTTTGATTTCTTCACATTCTTCACATAAGAAGCTACTATTCCCATCTTTTGGCCGTCTGTCTGTCCATCCCTCCGTCTGTCCATCTGTTGCATCTTTCAACTAGAAAAGTACTCTTTCAACTCGAGTTGAATTTTGGGCATAGAAGAATAACTCTTGAAGAATAACTAAACCCGCCCAAATTTTCCAAATTGGTTTAAAAGCGGGCGTTTAGTAAAATGTTTATTTTAGAAAAACTATTTATATTGATAAACTGTACTATGTTTAATATCTTATGAATTTCTCTAGAATATGGCTATATTACTAGCTATACAAAAAAAATATACAAGCTGCAAATTTTTATTTTTCTTTTATGTTTTTAGACCAAATAAAACTAATAATATATTAAAGTATATTATATTTTTTACATAAGAATAAGATAAAAAAATATATATCTCAGTCATCTATGCTGTGATAATTATTTTTAAATAATTATTGTATGAAAAGTATCAAATTTCATTTTTATTATTGCTTTATAAAAAAAAATTTTTCTCTAAAATTGTGTATATTTTTAAAATATATGAAAAAAATTAAGGTATATTAGAAAAAAAATACATATTTTGAAAATGTATTTTTTTCATAAAGTAACAGAAAATGTAATATTTATTTCGATAAACAATTACATTTCTAATAAATCATTAAGAAAGATTTTATAGGAGGACAGTTTATTGGAGTTTAATAAAATACATTTTAGAATTCCTTTGTGATTCGTAATAAAATATTATTCATATACTACCACCGAATGTTTCAATATACAAAATATAAAAAGATATGAATTACCTTATTTTCTTATGATGTTGATGGCCGACATTGTCATGTTTACATAAAATAAAACCATGTATTTTTTCAATTCTCCAACACTGATGCACAAAAATACTTGTATAATAATTTCGACACTATATTTATTTTACTATATTAGTTTAAAAAAAATAAAAGCTTATAATCACTATATGTAGTCCACAAAAAACTAAAAGTAATTCAAACTTACGTTCGCTCGAGGCGATTTAAAAATTTAAAAGATGGGCAAGTCTACTTTTCACAAATTATTTCCAATTTGTTTTGAAATATAGTGCTGAATTCACCGGAATGAATTCACCGGAATTCACCGGAATGAACGGATTCAATCATTTTGTCTATATTTTTGTTTGAACACCTGTATGGCAATATTTTAATAATAATTAGATACCAGCCAATGGTTATCCCACAGATTTATTGGCTCGACAAACATCAGATTAATTAAAAGTAGCATATTTAAAGTTTTGGTAACATAGAAATCCAGAAATAAAAATAATTAAAAATGGCTTAAAAGTTTTAAATTAACTTACCTAACTATTGCAGATTTCGCAAGTTTCTTTTGTATATCGGAACTCCTTTAAGCGAAGTAAAGCGAAAAACACCCAATGAGACACTAAAAATCATAGCAGACTTTTCATTAGAATACCGAACGGCCAGAGAAAGGGTTATCATCCAAAAAGAGAAGAAAGAAAACCACAAGGAGAGAAAGAAGACTCTAGGAAAGATGATTACAGAGGTAAGGGTTACAATATCTCTGAACTATGAAAACATATTTTAAATTAGTATTTTGTGGAAAATAGGAGATATTGATACGAATAGCATAGCATAGTTGTAAAAAGCAATTGAAATAAATACATAATATACAATATGACATATTAACAATAATACGATAAAGGTCAATATTATGTAAATGGAGAGACCTAATAGTTTGCCTTCACATCAATAAGCTTTAAAATAAGCTGACCCCTTCCCCCTAGAGACCACATGCTTGGTCGCGGAAACGATTAACTTTCATCCTTTATACGAAAATATCTTTCATCCGGTCATCAAGAAAAATAAACATACCGTTAAAGTTGAGCTATGTTTTCGCCAGTGGTTGCAGTATTTGGACGTTCTGAACGTTCATCGTTAACCAAACTGGTACAGCCATGTTTAAATTCAGCTACCCAAAATACCAGTGGTCATGATGATGCAGAGTCCTACTCATCTTTGATTTGCTTAGATGTATTGCAAAAACAAATATTAGATGACAGCTCGAGACTCATTTTTTTTCCATTTTCACAAAAAACACATATACTCCCCAGTGGCGTGCAGTGCATTTGTCAAACAATATGCAATTTCCAGTACTTCACACAATCGCGATTCCTTATATTATGATCGCCAATTTGCCATTTTCACAAAATAGATGGCATTCGTTTAAACAGTTTCCATTAAAATGTGTAAATAGCAACAAAATATGATAATCGTTATAAATATTTCAAAAATATTTTATTCAGCTTTTAAATCTTTTAAAATTTTGGTGAAGCACCATATAATTGCTTTTAATGAAAGACCGCCACTGGAACTTACTCAAACGATTGTCAAACAATAACTAATGGCTAAAATGGCTAAAACTTTGGTGACTACCTTTCAAGGCATGCCCAAACAAACTCCCCACTTTTATTGACGAGTGCTGCCATCTCCATATTGAGGTTGGAAACTTTTTATACTTTTTGTACATCTAATATCATCTTTTATCATTTAAACAAACAGCTTTTATCTAATATCACTAAAATCGCACACTGTGATGAGTGACTTAGTCGTGTTGGTTGATGGAATCAAATGAGTCGATTATGTTATAAGGCGCTTATTTTACTAAGAAATTATGATTTTACTTTTATTTAGGATATTCAAAAAAGTATTTTATATTGCATAGCTCATTTTTAACACGTTATTCATAATATTTTGCAAAATATATCTTTAAATTGTGTAATACCACATTAACATATGTTGTTAAGGCATAAAGCGGAAAATTTTAACCCCAATGGTGTCCAAGCCCCTTTAAGAAAAACAACCGCAGAATGTCCACTTGTAATATATTTTTTTATAATATTTATTATTATTATTATAGCTTTATAAGTTATTTTTCTACTTAATGGTTTTTATTTTCACCAAAATAATGTATAATTTTAAAACTAAAATAAGGTAGAGAAAAAAGATTGATATTTTTAAAATATAAATTTTGATTTAGTAATTAAAAATGAAATATATTTTCTATTTATTTCGATAAAGAATGACATTTCTAAATGAAATAAATTAGAAAGATGTTATAATTTATATCTAAAAATGTATATAAAATGTTGATTGTTTGTTTGTAAACAGTACTTTTAAACACTTAAACAAAACGACACCCGTTCCGAAATGCCTAATTTGTGAAATCAGCATCTTGGAGTATTTACATTTTAGAATACATAATAATTTATCTAAATGTATTTGCATACAAATCTATTGAAAGATAAGAAATGTATAAGATTCTCGTGTATACGTCGTTATCGTGATGGCGGCCGCTGTCAGACAAGACAAGACGCTAAACATTTATTTTTTCAATATTGTGGCTCGGCTGATGTAAAAAAACTGTTGTAAAATACGTTCTGACTATGTTTCTGTAACATTATAATAAAAATAATAGGTTGTACTCGCTTTTTTCGGCCAAAAATCCTTCCAAAATAGAGCACAAACTCACACTAACTTCACTATAAACACCGAAAAAGTGAACTAGTATTATTGTAAAACGTTTGGCAATTTTTTTCTTGACGTTTCAATACAGTAAACCTGATTTTCCTTTTAAAAACGGGAGTAGAATTTAATGGAGATATTTATAATGTTGATAAAAACTAATACTTAATAAAAAATATTAAATTAGATGTATCCTTGTTCCGCATGGGTGCGGCACCATCACTCGGCTAATACGTTTTTATTGCTGCACTAGTGCGGTACAGACACCATAGGAGTTAAAATGTAGCATTTATCGCCTAACAAAATTTCATACTGGATCGATATTAAAAACCATACTAGGTAGTGTAGTTAAAGCATTTTAGAAATAAGAGGTGTTTAAGCAAATTTTTCCAATTTTTGTTCTTAAGGAAAAATCTATTGACGCTAAGTGGTTATTATATTTTGGGAATGATTTAATGTTGAGTTTTAATAATATGTTATTGGTCTTTCAGGTTGCTCATACTGATTTGCAGAAAGTAATTCAAGCTGATCAGAATAATAGCTTAAGTCTAGTCAGGTGAGAAAATTATTGAAAATATTTAAAACTGCATAACCTGGAAAATCATGAGTTTCCACATCTTATTATGAATTTGATAACTTGAAATTGTCAATTTATCCTTATTACCCCAATTTTTACTGATTATCTAAGTCTCAGTTCTAATCAATACATTGTATTTTTTTTCATTTCCCATAATTTTGCTAAAAGTATCCCACACACAGTTGACAGTGTTAAAAAAGGAAAATAAGACCTGCCTAGGCTTGACCTACGAGATTTGGAACCCGGTGCCCTCTGAATTAGAAGTAGATAATACTGCTCCTCTACCAAGTCGTTAGGTATTTTCTTCACAGATTGTCATTTCTAGGACCCATGTCACAAGTAAGTATACAAAATATGTTTTTTAAAGTTGTATTAATTGTGTTTCAGAAATAATTTAGACATTAATGGTGGCAAAGGCGATGAACTTATTGAATCATTGGCTAGAATAATTGCCCATCCGCCTTCACCGAGGCAATGCCAAAGGCGTACAAGATTGACTGATCGAAAATCTCGTATGTATAAATTTTATTTTTATGTGCTTATGGTATGGAAATATAAATCATACTTTTTTTCAGGCAATATGTCATAGTCTTCACTTACTTAATACTATTATGTTTGCAAAACTAATGTTATCATTTGCCTGGATTGTTTTAAAAGTTTTAAGCACTGTAGAGCAATATCCCTTTGTGAGTTATGTGACAACCATTTTTATAGAACCATAGTTTTTCTGTGAAATAAAATGATTTTTATTAAATGTACACCACATAAAATAATTACATTTAAAATTTTCATTTTGGCTATAGTTTTAATATGAAAAAAAAAATGTGAGGAAATGAAAAAAATAACTTGCACTTGTTATAATACTTTCTGCACTTTGTTTATGTAATATTTCATTGCCTTCTTGTAGTATTATTCCTTTGTAAAGCCCACTATGCACAAAAAACATGCAGCAATGGCGCCAAAACAATTACGTAACTCTTAAATATATTCTAGAATGTTCGAATATGAAGTCTACTTGTCTCGCTCACACACCAGAAATACCAAATTCATATCTAATAAGACGTGGTAGTCCACGGTAATATGATAGATGATTTAACGCAGGTGGAAAGAGACCGGCAGGCGGACCCACGGATTCCTCTCAAGCACTTAGATGTAGTCTGACCATCGGTCAATCGGGGGTAATCGTCGTTTTAAAGTTAGACGAACGTTTAATACTCACAGTTTTCTTAAACTCCAAAGATGTAGTTCTATATAAATTTCATGAGGTCAAAATATATTTTTTTAAAGGGATTAAGAAAGAAATGGCCTCATTCAAGGCAATATGGTGACTGGCTGCTTAAATGTCTGCATTATAACATACCCACATCTTTATCTCACCTCATTCAACAGTTCTTTAGGCAAATACCACATAACTTGTCCTGATATAGCTTCTTGTGATTTATGGCTGTTTCCAAAATAAAAGTGGCCCTTTAACATATTTTAATTAAATATTTTAAGACAATAAAAAAATGTTATATATTCAAGGTAAACTCAAAGAAAGCCCTATCCAACGATCTACCTACCAATTGCTAAATAAATAAATAATATATTTTTTATTTAATGAACCTTTACATCGATGTTTTTAGAAGCTGACAGATGGACAGATTTGTGACAGACGTGACAGACAACAAAGTCTTATTCCATTTTTTTAACAGTTAGGTTTGGAATACTTAAATGATTAAATTACACTTAATACTATTTCATTTGCTCTGAGAAAAATACAGTCCAACTTAGGGAAAGGTCTACCCTTATTCAAATGTAGCTGAAATGTATTCTGTTTGGCATGATAATATTATTGCCTTAAAATATATTGCATTGAACTATTCTTTTTCTCTACTTTATTTATAGTTGATAGATCAAGAACAAGGGAGTTCAAACGTGATGCAGATGACGGTGCATCCCCAGCTAAAGTCTAAGAGTTTATCTTTCCGGTAACCAGATAATTTCTCCCGGGCATGCACAGGAAACTGTATTTTTGCTCATAATGCACTTAGGGGGCAAATTATCAAATGTGTTATTTTATGAAGTGTAGCATGATTACTCACACATCTGGGATAAAATAATTTATATAGGCTTTCATAAATTGCTTTTTGTGTGCAACTTATTCACACTTGTAACTAACTTATGTGTATGTTATTAAAAATATTTTTACTATTTATTTAAATATCAAAAGTCATAACCAATATATAAAGTATAAATCTGTGATTTGAAATAAAAAATTTAAATTAGTTTTCCGTCTATATTTTAGTTGTTTTATGATATTTGAATAGGGTTTTAATTTTATTTAAAAACTTATAAAATTACTAAGAGTTTAGTTTTTTTAATCACAAAGCTTTAATTTTGAATGACGCCTGAAAAAGAAAAATCTTTTCATTTTAACCTCCAATGGCCGAAAACAAAATAACTGTAGACTGCCCGGATGATTTTCATATTTTGACAGTTATTATGGACATCTGCTCAAATTATCATATTGGGTAAACTATGTAGCAATACTTATAATTTATGGACTATTTCGAATAGCTTATAAATGTCTCTAAAATATTTGGCCATTTTGAATTTTTACCCTTTATGAATATATATTTAAAAAATGTCAACCATTGAAATTATTTACTTAAATTGTTTTTTCAATATTTAAACCTTACCTGCTATTTAACAATAGTAATAACAACTTTACACAGTATTATGATGTAATATTAGTAGATTCATTAAATTTACACTTGGTGTTGATCCAACATGGCACAAACATTTTCATAAATTGCAGTGAACGATTCATTTTCAAGTTTGAATTCTTTTATAAAATAAATTATCTATAGTACCTAGCTTTCTCTTTCATGCATAAGCTCAGAACGGCCTCCACCACAGCTCAGCACCACAAAAAAAATCCTGATAATAGGGAATTAAATTAAATTATAGCATCAGGTGCCCAATGAAGTCAACGTGGTATCAAAGACATCAGACGGCTCCTTTATCCACGATGCCAATGTAGTTTAATTGGAACCGGGTAAGTTAATGTTTAAAAACGAAACTAAAACCTTCTAAATAGTTTCTTTAAAAATCTTTTGTAGTGTAGTTTTACAAAATTCAAATGAAAATTTGTTCAGTTTTGGGACATTCCTAGAATTTATAGTTCTACATTTTTGACATCAATCTCCTAGTAATTTTATTACCTACTTCAATATCCGTAAAACAACCAAAATATGGACAAAAAACTAATAAACTAACAAATGGAGCTGCTCTGAAACTAAAAGTTTGCACCCATCCATTTCCTATTATTGGCAGTAACATTGTCAAATCTATATTAATATTCTTTAATAGTATATACCAGCAGACTTTATTATTTCCGTTATTTGACTGAGCGTGCTTCGAAGTATGCAGGACATCAATCATTAGATAGCTGCTGCAAAGGTGACAAATATATTTTTCACACTAAAATATTATTTTCCACATTAAAAGGTATTTTAAAATCAGTCAACTTGTCAACTTAGGTCACTCCTCATCCTTCTCATACTCCTTAGGTCAAAATCTCCAAAAATCAAATGTGACAATTACCGAGTGGAGGAAGAAATACTATAATGTGGCTGTTAAACAAACTGCACGAATCCAAAGCTCATTATTTAAAACACAATATAATTATTTTTTTTATATATTTTATATATAATTTAATATATAATTAATCATTTCTGAGAAAATATTAAATGTTATTAACGATCTGTAACCATAAATAATTATTGATGGTCGTTAAGGCGAGACGCAATCTCTAAAAGTACAAATAATTGTTTATAAACTACCAACTTCAGAAGGTATTTTGCTGACCACTTTTTTTTACCAGTTTCAATGTGTCTTTAGTTATGCAGGTGTCCCAGGACCTTTCCCGAAGACCTAAGGGGTGTTTATGTTCCCTATTACGAGGAAGAAATCATATATAAAAATGGAAAAATAATTCAGGCCCAAATTTATTATTTTTATGAAAGCACTGGTATAAATTGCCTGGCAAAATGCGATTGATATCTGTAGCCTTTTACTGAACACTGTCAACGACCTACGTGGTTAGTAGACAATCAGATGGTGCACATATCACATTAACGGTTTAATATTATCACATAAAGTTTACCTTTTTTTTTTTTTGAAACCATAATGAATTTTGATGTCGGCTGAACAAATCATGTTTGAAATCGCAGAGCCAATTAGCTGTATTTTTTAATAGGGAATGGTCTAGGGCAACGATACTCAACCTTTTTTGTCTTCGGGCCACATACATATATATGTAAAACTACGCGGGCCGCAACTCTATACTGGTATGACAATCTTCTTTGGGTGTCACTATTTGTACGTCAAAGTCAAAATTAATCTCAAGATATACGAGATACAGAATGGCAGATTTTGTAAATCATGTCCCTGATAATAAATGTATTTAGGGCCATAAAAAAAGCTAGGCCGCAGGGCCGCAGGTTGAGTATGACAGGTCTAGGGACACTTGTATATTCACATTGTAGTTGTTTGAATAGTATGTAAATATAGCCATGTATTAGAAGAATCCATGGAAACAAACTTAAAAAGAATATATACATACTTATAATATATAAATCATCATTTTCCCTAATATTGGAACATACTGGCATATTGCATAATCTCATCCCAAATAAAGAGAAAATGTATAAATTATAATATTATATCCTTAACATATTGTTTTTGCACGTACTTTTGTTAAATTATTTTGTCAATATTTTCTTAGACTACAATAAATAAAATTGGGAGTTTAATCAATAATTAGAAATTATTTACCTCTAAGTATGTATAATTATCATTATAGTTTATGTTCTTTCTTCATAAAGAACTAACCTGGGTATATTTTGAGGAATCAAAAAAAATTGCATGAGAAAATAATTTTACCAACATTTTTGCTATATTTTACGAGTATATACTATCCCTTGCACTACACATGCATTTTTTTTCAATATATTGGTTAATTTTTAATATATATATCTTTTTTTTTAGTTCGGAGGACTTTAACTGGATCATCCAAGGACAAGGGTTATTAGACTGAAAATACTGTCATGTTAAAATAAAAAGTGCAATAACTATTGTGAAAAACACTACATGTAAACTATTCCTAAAATGTCATAAATTGGTGTCAAATGGAGATCTCTCTGAACTTTATAAAATCACGGGTAATGAATTGTTTAAAAAAGTATTTCATCACTAGCTTCTAGAGTAATTATCCTTTATAATGTCACTATAAATATAGTTTCTCATTTTTCCACACCAAACTTTTTTTTAAAGTTTAAACTTTAAAGTTTGATGAAGAAATATGAGAAATAATATTTATAGTGACATTATAAAAGATAATTTCAGTTCAAAAATATTTTGCAAATCATAGTGAAAAGTAAATATTTCAAAACAGTTTGTATTATTCTCTACATTCGTTTTGTAATATTATAAGTACATATATTTCCATAGATTTTCTAGTGCCTTGACATTCAAAATGTGCCGCTTCTCTCTCATCTGTTTGGCACACACTACTTACACCTGGAGCACTTGGGATGTCGAAGCCTCTTAACTAACTCTGTGTTATCAGGTGGGTGATTAGCTTAGCCTCGGCCCCTCTCCTGCTTTTCTTCTCTCGCTCACACATATATGTGTCCCGTTTTATTACGTCATTGCTATTTTATTGTAATGGAAACAGGTTGTCACACACCTCTATGCCCGTTGGTAAAGAAACCACTGGGCGGTAAGCAAAATTTAGTAACAAATTAAATTGGCAAAAGGAATTTAGAGGAATAAGATAATTCTCAAATTTGAAGTAGCAGCATTAACTCTTATTTCGGGATCTCCATTTATCATCATTGCAAATATTTTATTGTTATCTTATATAGTTCCTTATCGTTGTGACTTTTCGTTGTAATCATTGTCCTGTAAGTAGTTATGAGTAGTTTTAAAGGCTCACTATGAGGTTAATTTTGTATACTTTATGCTGCTACCAAATTTACTTTTTTATTATAATAATATAATTAATTGTAAATTAGTCTCAACTATTTCAGGCTTAATGATCTCATTACGGTTGATTTGACTGAGTACAATTAGACACATTATTTAGTATTGGGATTAGTAGTATGGAAATTGGCACTAATTGTGGCATCAAATTGTTCAGTAAAATTAATAATTTATTTCTTTCTTTTTTCGTCTCTCATTTTAAATGAAACCTCAGATCAGACGGTTTTTATGTTGGTTACATGGCAAAGTTAAGACTGCCACTTTGAATCTGTTTTGCCTAACTCAATCTACAACTAACTGACCATTAATTCCATTTAAGAGTTTTAGACATCACTTTTGTTGTCTCATTCAGGAACAAGAATATAACGGACTTGGCTTTTTATTTGCACATTCGCAAATGCAAATACAAATATGACACCCGCAAGGAACGCAATTGTAAGTCATTTATTGACAAAATTGTGATACAATTTTGTTCATATCTAAAAAAAATACTCTATTTTTTGGTCATAAAATTGTAACTCTAGCCCCAATAGATATAGAGAACATTAAGGAGAACATCATTGTAAGGGCCGGTTGTGTGATCCGTAGTAATAGTAAAAAATATGTTACTATAGTTAAAATTCATTGGTTCTCGCACAAAAGAGTTGTTTGATCACTTACCTTGGTTAAATTTCGTTACTATAGTAAGCAAATTGTTACCCACCGATATCGGCTAGTAATAGTAGAATCGTTGGTTAAAAATGGCGGCTGACGCACAGCTGTTCGCTTGTTCTGACGGGCGAGCGGCGATGAGTGCGAGGCGGGCGTGGGGCGGGGGTGCGAGTGAAAATTTGTCGTTTATTTATTCGTTTATGAAGACAAAAGTAGTAAAAAAGCATTCGCCGACCATCTAACAGCTAAACGTCTTGCTGTCTGCTGCTGTTTATTGCCAGTAAATAAAAATATGTTTTGGGGATATTTTGCGTTTTATGTAATTGCAACATATTTAACTATAGTTAAATAGTTACTATAGTAACTTTTGAGTTGAAACAACCCTTTTCGTGAGTTAACCTTGGTAACTTGCTGACCAGTGGTTAAAAGTTACTATAGTTGAATCGAATTTGACCATTGATCACACAACCGGCCCTAAGTTGTTGTATTTTCACCGATAAGCAGGGAAAATAATTGTAACCGATGGTACATTTTATCTTTTTTCCTTGTCGGTGAATAAAATTGTAAATTCGATTACATTTTTTTCTTCCGGTTGTTACAACTATGCCACAAAGACAATATTGTAAGTTTAGTCACATTTTTTCTTCTTAAATAAACGTCTGCAAAACAGAAAACAAAATTGCAAATTGACTGACAATTATTTTCCTCACAGTTCTTCACATTATAGTGATGGATCTTGTAGTCATCTATAAAATATGGTGTGAAAGCCGAAAAAATGTTTATTTTTAAATTAGTAGTTGCTTTGGTTCATAATATTGTTAATTGCAAAAAAAAAAGTGTCAATCAGGCTCTCATGTTACAAATGAATTAATGAATTTCGGAGCACTGAAGGTTTATGACAGAGGAGTAGAATACATTGACACAAACTGGTTAATAGAATATTCACTATTTGTTGATGGACTAAAGAATCAAGTTTGTAAAAAAATGTTTCTTCATACTTTTGCCATATTTGATGTGTGGGTAATGACTTATTTTAATAAACTCAAAGGACATGCGGTTACATCATGGAACCGGCTGAAATGCAAAAATGGTATTAAAAAGTCTATTCATAAATTTGATGCTGAAGGTAGTCACATTATGTAAGGAACAAATCATCAAAATTTTTTTTGAAGAAACATAAAATTTCACCAAATTGTATTCACTTTATAAGGAAAAATGAAAAATTTTGTATTATGAAAAATAATTCAATGGGCTAAATAATAATTCATTAATTCAATTGAAAGGATTTAATACTTTTGAATATTACATCGAATGGTGTGAAACAAAAAAAAAACACTTTGTTTTGCTACAAGAGAGGGATTTTACGCTGAATATAAGTGTAAATCAGTTTACAAAGTTTTTTACGGAAAATACATATCCGACCATCATCAGTTAGACTTATGGTTTTTTTTCACCTTAATAATCAACGTAATATAATAAAATTGTAAGATACTAAACTTTGCTTCTAAAGCAAATACTTATATTATTAAACTAATAATCAATGAATAGTTCTATTGTATTATAATAAACACACCAAATTTGAGATTTTTAGAAATGAATACAAAAGAAATAGAATTTTTTGAATCTTCTGTAATCTCTCCTGTAAAGTTAGTCAAACTGACTTACAATTTGTTTCTTACGGGTGTCAAATACACAAAAAAATATTTAAAAATAAAAACAAACCTCAATTTTTCTTAATTAACTAAAAGTAAAAGATCTGCAAGTGTTCTGTAAGTAAACATACTCGGTTTTCTGTTTTTGTAAGTGTAATTACGTAGAATTTGCAATATCCTATTCAAGAGACTTGAAATTAAAAAGAAAACTTAAAAATATAAATGTTTTTTTTAATTTTTAGTAGTCTTACTTTTTTAGTAAAGTAAGAGAAGGTTTGGTTGGTTCAGTAATACTACTGAAATTATAAATAACAATAACTATATGTTAAGAGTAAATATTCTGAATAAATAAAGTAATATACAACTTTTGCGGTTAATGAATGTACCTACTACATACCAAGTAGGTATCAGGGTGTATGGTGCCACGCATTGCTTTGATCTGACAAACTGCACTGACCTTGCCTCTTTCCTTCATTAAAATATTATTGAATATTTACACACTTGGATATATGTTAAAAAAGATTCAAATATGAATCTCTGTTGCATCCCTGATCAGGACGTATTTAGATACTGAATTAAAATCTTGATAGTAAAACAAATTCTTATGCAATATAGTTTATTTATTAGCATATTTAACAGCCTCACATACATTTCAAAGGTGGATTTTTTTTATTTTTTTCTTATTTCGTGCTATGAGAAAATGACTTTTTTTTATTTGTACTGTTGCCAAAAAATCGGAAGTTTTAACTCCCGATTTTTTGGTCGATTGCATTAATAACAAAAGAAATCATAAGAAGAAATCCATTATTTGCATTGAAGATAGAATGGCTGTCAAAAGTTTTAATACAAAAATAACATGTCACGACACAATCAATATTAATCTATTATTTGACCAATTTGAAATTACTGCCAAAAATGCCAATTTTCAAGCAAGTAAAATGTTTTTCCAGAAATTTACTCATGACCCAAAATTTCATAATTTTCCAAAATTTGCATACCTACTTGAAGATATTTATATTATATTGGAAGTAGACCTTAATTAAAAATAATTTAAAACAAACCAAGTAATTTGAAAATGATGTAACACATAAATGTTTTATTTACACATGATGTCATTCCCAAGTTATAACCCAAATATCATATTATGCCTCTTAAAAGAATATACCTCGACTTTACTTATTTAGGGCCAATGGAACAACCAAAGTTGAAGATATACTTGCAATGCCTATCTAGGGTACATAAATTTCTAAATTTAGCGCAAAATAAAGGGGTAAAACTGGAATAGTTACATAGTAGAATGGCACAGAGTGATATTTTGTTGTGTAATAAATTGCACTTATTTTGTGAACAATTTTGTATAGTTCCTGACTATGGAGTCTTCTGAATAGTATTTATCACCAATGATACTTTGCGTTTCTTGGTAGTTAGAAAAATTGTAGTGTTATGGAATAAGATCATTCAACTCACATAAGTGATTTTCTCTCATATTTGTGTAGTGAATTTAGTTATTACCAGAATCCAGCACCTTGTTTATTAACTGGAATAAAATGAATTACATATAATGTTACTCATACTATTTTTTTTTGAAATATAGGCACTTTAAACAAAATGTTATTGGGAATTTGTCGCCGTCCACTAGCAGCCCTGCTGCAGCTGTGAACCCTGTCAGCAAACGGCTGTTTGGCATATAGGGCAATGTGCAAATAAATATGCAACCAAATTGAACTAGCGGTGATATTCTATCAGACAGAACTAGCGTTGACTGAGTGACCGATAACTACATGATGCAACATATATGATAACATATTAAGATCATATTTAACGGTAAACATACGGGAAAGATCATGTCTAATAAAAAATGTATGGTTTATATCTTTACCAATCTGAATTCACATAACTGCTTCAATAATGACATTTAGACGTTTTATTTAGAGTGTTTTGAAAAAACCACTATTTTTTTTGTAGGTACTTGTTCACCAAGAACTGTGAAGTAAATTATAGTTTACTTCACAGTTCTTGGTGCACGAGTGGACATATATGTTGGTATGATATGTAAATAATAAAAACCTGGTATAATTATGGTGCATGAAATATGTATGGTGATCAGGAATAAATCTAGTCATAAAGTAAAATAATTTTGAAGTAGTTGATAACTTTGTAATCACTATTTCCAAAGAAACATTTGTGAAAAAAATGTTTCATCTTTATGTGATAATCATACAATATTTTATATAAAAACAGAAGTGCTATAGAATGCTTTATTTTTTATTATACTCATTTGCATTTTTGGTATCTATGTAAAATAGCTTGTGAAAATACATTAGGTTTGGTTTCTATGGGTTTTAGAAACAATAAAATGTATCATTTCACTGATTTTCATCTGAAAGAAAAAGAATAAGCAGAACTTTCTATTTTCATATCTGTAGATAAAATAATAGACAACAATACCAGAAAGACTCGGAACCATAATTGTAAGACGATTTAAGGCTTACCAGAACAATGGTTGACCACAAATTAACAAGGACTAATGTTAAAATAAACTTTCCTCGTGATATAACTTTTATAAATGTGATCATACACATGGATGAAATTTATAACAATTTGCTTTTATATGTTTTTTTTTTAACATTCTTTTTCATAGAAATAAATCAAAGTTTTAAAAAGGAATCATTGAAAAATACCATAATTTTTGGAGTTTACTTGTACTTTAAATGTTAATTTTATTGTTTCATTAATTCTATTGTTTCAGTATTAATGCAATTATTTGCTGTATAATACTAAGTTCGTTTTTCATTACTTGTTGGATGCATCTTTGAAATTCTTGATTCTTAATAATATTGCAAGATAATTTAGACGATTCATACATCCTTTCATATCACAGAATAAAGATTAGTAGAGCTATTTTTATATTGGAGTCAGAATAAATTCAGTCAAAACTACTGGATAACATAAATCTTAATGCATTTGTTAGTCTCTCATAATTTTCAATGTACTTTTCTGATTACATTAGTAACCACCATCACTATCTCCCCTAACTCTAGCACAGGCAATTTTGGCCTAGTTGAGTAGGGCCCAAAATATTGTAAATGACTTAGGGTATAGCAATTATTTTTATAAAAAAAAATACATACAATAATCACAATTTTTTTCAGGCTCTCCTCATTTAATTAAATCTTTCAGATCATGGACAACAGAGAGCTCTGGATTACCAATCTGAAGTGACTGAAGGCACACTCTGCTAGCCGCTCAGCTATACTGGGTTAGGTACACATGCGTGCACAAGCAGTCCTTCAAAATATATTCCGATGTCAGTTATTTTCAGCACCTAGTGTATGGCGGTAACGCCCAAGTACCGTTGTAATTAAAATTTCTCAATAACTTCCAAACTACTAACCCAACTATTAAAGTAAAACCCAACTGAGATATCTTAATAATTAATAAAATTGCAGTCATGTCAGGTTATCGCAAACAAGATGTAGATAAAAAAAAAACACGTTTGCTTCACTACATGTAGCAGGGATTTAATAAAATAAACAGATTATTACTTTTAAGACAAACAACATTAAACATGGATATATATATATATATACACACTGAACAAACACTTATTTAGTATCCGTTTTTGTCCGTTGAAGTGAACATGCTTCACCCCACATGATTGATTATCTACAAGCATAGATTGCGGACTGCGCAACAATAAATTTTAGTATTGTGCAATTAAATTCTTCTACTAAAATTTAATCAATATTATTCTATTTTATGAAATGACCGATATCCCCATACATCTTTGAACATCTCCTGTAGCTTTGTGGTGAGAGAATCCACTTTTCGTAACCTTTTTTGTATTTTTTTACTCTAGCTCATATTCAATTATTTAACACTTTGATTGCCAACTACGAGATAACTCGTAGATTGCGTTATTTTCTAGGATGCCAACTACGAGTTATCTCGTCCTGTATTTACTTGCCATTTTTGTGCAGCTACAATTAAACTCGAAATATATCAGTGCTAATATCGATAGATGGCTTATGGGAAAAGAACAAAAAATCAATGCTGACTTGCATGAACATAAAATTTATTAAAAACGAACAAAAAATATAATTTTAAAAATTAGAATGAGTTTTTAATTAAATCAAATTGTCAGTTTAGGCCAGATTTCTAAAAATTGCTGTGGCAGTCAACGTGTTAATATCTATCTGGCCTCCGGTTCTTCGTGCTCCTGCATATTTGATACTAAACCTAACAGCCTTGCGGCATAGTGGTATTGGGGTAGTGGTGGCCTGCTTCTGAATTCCATTTGGGCTCTAGTAGATCAACTTCGGCCAGGCTATTTTTATTCAGTCACTTTTCTCATAAAGAATCACGCATTTAATTACAGATTAGCTAGATGTGGATGAATGTAATGTAATGCCTCCCATCATGAAGACAACAGTAAGCGAAGTGCGCTTTATGAGCCTCTCTGTCAACGCAAGCCACTTGGAAATAATAATACTAAACTTAGGCTGTTCTTTCTACCACCGCTTAATTTGCTAGTTTTTTAGATTCTTTTCCATCACAATAATGCAAAGATGCTACCACAGTCAATCATCTGCGGTGCTTTAAGTATTAAGGTTTTTTTTTGTTTACTTTTTATTAAAAGATTTCAATTGAGAATTAATTATCAATAAAGTGATTCCTAATAAAGCTCTTTGTTTTTTTTTATTATTATATCTTATTTTTTTCAACAACCTCGGAAAAGTAATAATATAGCATTAGTATTGTCTATATATTAATACGTGAAGGGAAACTTTGTACTCCTTTTTAAGCACGGTGGAGTGTGAGATTTGGCATAGTTAAAGTTTATATGGAGAAGGAGTGCAGAAAGCTAACATGTATCTATATTTGTTACAAATAATAAAATATAACATTGTTTACGTCCATACTACTGATAGCTGATTGACTGAATGAGTTTCGAGCTATGAATTTTTGTGTGATTTCAAATATGTTTAGTAATATGTAAAGGCAAAAAAGCGTTATTAATAAGATTCAAAAGAGTGAGTACATTAATGAGTACATTTTATTATTTAAATGAAACCTTAACTAATCTCATTTTTAGTAATTTCATGTTACATTTTTTAATTTCATTTTTTTTCATTCCGATATGCCTCGATGTAGAACACTGACGGGTCAGAGTGAGAGACAAAGAAGAAGAATATAGTGAAAGGACTGAATCCACTTCATGTTGTCGTAAGGCAATATTACCAATATTAATATTAGTATGTAAGCAATATTACCGGCACTTTACATTGTAGTATGGACTTACTTCACACGAACCTTCAACATAAAGATAAAAAGAAAATATTTTGAAAATGTTCGTAAATACAATTCAGCGTTTTGGAATTGTGTATTTTTTACGACTGTTATTAAGATTAAATTTCATAAGTATTGCAGGGCATTAAGGCAAACAACACACGTTAATAACGTATTTGTACACGCTCGCAGCTGACGTAACACATTAAAAACAAAATTAAAATATATATATATGCAATGATTATAGAGGTCACCGTATGATAGAGGTATAAGAACCTCAATAATGCTTATTACGGTAGAATTTTGACCACTGGACGACCTCTAGTAAAACATTATCAGACATTTTGAACCGGCGTTATTTTGAAATCCAAACCTATTGAAACAAACATGTACTTCGGCATTACATTTGTTTAGCATTTTGCTCCGATCTCTTTAATGTCATGTGACTCAAAAGTACCCAAAACTACAAAAAAAAAAACTTATAAAAACTGTGTTTAAATGGTTACCTTTTGTGCGGTGTTGCAATTTGGGAAACTAGAGAACTACGAGTATGATTTTATTAAGTGTGGAAACCACTGATCAATAAGTCCATTATGATACGTTGAGGAGGAACAGTAGGAACAAATTAATGATTATTGATTTTTTAAATTAAGTATTAAATATGTAAATAATTTATATATTTAGTTTCAGAAGGGGGCTGTGAAACTGCTAAGGATTTACAACCTTCCAGATAAGTTGTAAATTCTTTTTGATATAAACCTTACGAGGTCTTTTTTTCTCATATTCATATGTGGAATGATGCTATCAGAGTGATGCTAGAAGTTCGTTCAAGGAAGATATTCGAGAACTGCCAGGAGATTCGACTTCAACTTCATAAAATAATACTTTAATCCAATAAAAAAACACTTAATAACTTAGGAAAAAGTTAGAATTTGCTTTTCTCATTATATTAACTTGCTTTTTTAATTTTTATCATATTTTTTATTAACAGTTTAATAAAAGGCTTTTTTTTATTTTATTTTTTTTAATAAAAAATGTTTTAAGTAACTATGGGGAGAAACAATAGGTATAGTAAGCTAAAACATTTTAATGTTTAACCGAGATGTTTTATTAACTACTTTACATACATTTAGTCTGATACGTAGATGTTGCGATTGATAATGAGATGTAAATAAAGTACACTTGAGACCCATAACTTGAAACCTTAAAAATAAAATGTACAAAATATAACAAAATTATCACTAACTACCAGTTTAATTACTATAACAAAAATATATGTAAATTTTACTAACCAAAAAAAATGTTGTTTGATAGTTTTTGATAATTTTAATTGAAAATAATAAAAACAGGTAATATTTACCTGATATTTATACATAAAATCTAGAAAAGTTTTTATAATTTTAAACTTGGAATGTACTGTTGTAAAAAATCATAGTATTTATTGAAAGGATTACTCTAAGTAAAAATATACAATGCCACAAAAAACAGTTCTTAGTAAATGTAATTAAAATTATAAATAATGTTTCCAAGCTCAGAAAATTTATCTAACCTCTCAAACATCTCATAAATGCTGTAATAAATACTCATATAATGCAACCCAATCCCAAACCGACAACATTGTAAAAATGACACGGTGACAAAAATGCAAATCTAGGATATTTTTGGATTTCACTATAGAATGGTTATTGACGATTAAAATTACAGCTCATCATGCTTTGGCCCAGAGAATTCTTCGTGGCTTATGAAGCCATTCTTGTCTTGATCTTCATGCTGAAATATGTCCTCAACTAGTTTGTCATGGTCATCGAGCAAGCTCTTCATTTCGTCACTTTTAAGTTCGCCACCATCGGCTTCATCCATCTGTTTCCTTAAGTAAGCACTGACCTGAAGAGTATGCAAAATAGTCAAAAGAAATTATGTCATTTCGTAAGTGTGTAAATGCAATTTGTAATATAAAATTTAGTCTGCATAAAGCTCTGCACTGAAATGGCGAGCACTGTAGGTGCAGAATATTTTCAATATGCTTGTAATTCTCTAAAATGGTTATATCATAACCAACAAAAGTGTAGGTGGAAATGCTATTATTACTTTAAGTTTTTATAAATAATAACCCCCGACGCTCGTTACCTTTGTTATATAGCTACACTGTACAGAATAAATCAACGCCTTTGGCACATCATGGCTGCCATGACTCAAGACTCGTTATTCTATAATTTTCCCAAAATGTTTTAGCACTACTCAGGACAGTTAGGATATGGTGATACTCAAGGATTATGAACTGGGAAAAGCCATTGGTTATGGGATGCTATACTTCCCATATCTTACTCATGCCCATAGCACTCATCGCTGATCCAGACATTTAATATGTACATAATCGGTAGGCTAATTATATTATACCTTTTTAATTTTACTTATATACATTTTGTTTCAATAAATTATTTAATTGTAAACCATTTAAAATTTTCCATTTTAAGGGTAAATAGTAGGGGGGGGGGAGGCAAGTCTAAATACAGTCAAACTTAAAGGATAATTTGAGATATTTATTAAATAACGAATGTTTCAAAACAATTTTTGGTCAAGTTATAATTTAATTAAGTAGGGAATTGGATAGCAATCACAAAAAAGGATTATGGCAGTTAATCTGTTATTACTTAAGACCCGAATAGAGTAGTGCAAAAATGAGTATTATCATTACATTTTTATTTACAGACTATTTATTATAACTATTTTAAAGAAACATAATGTAATTCATCCTAATTGGCATAATACTTTTCGATTCTCTAAAATGCTAAATGTCAATTTCTGCTTTTATAGTATGGATGCGATAACAAGAATAAAGTAAGAATACTAGGCTAAAGAAGGTCGCGCCACCACCGCGGACTGACCTCCTCACGCGAAAGCTCGCCGTCGGCATTACGGTCAATGGCGTTGAACGCCAGCTCAAGACTGACCTGAAAATAGATGAATGGTTGGGTGGATTGGATTGGTGGTAGAAGAAATATTCTTAAACAGTTTATGTTTGTATCTGTTTCCCCTCAAAAGCTTAGTGCAGATGCATTTGTTTTTAGTTTTGTTAAAATGATTACTATGCGTTTGATTACATTTTAGTTTGGATAAAGTTTTTTATATCTATTTTAACTATTCAATAAGAATGTAATATGTATAGAAAAATCCATAATTTATTCATTAAAAAAAAAATCAATCAATGGCAAGAGTTAGCAAAAGAGGCAAGGTATTAACAAGTACCAAACCAAAATTTTGACAACTATCGAGGTGAACACGCGATTAATAATATATATGAAATAGATAAGTATGCTAATAAAGGCCAAAAGCGTATACCACCATTCAAAATATATTCGTATATATATTGTATGGTGGGAATTATCACTAATCAATTTTTAAAAGCAATATTTTTGGTCCGTGAATAAGGTTTGTTTAATCAAAATACACATTAAGATGCATTTTTTAAGATACCTCGCCGACAAGAATTGGACTTCCTACCTCTCTCTTCTATTCTACATTTGATTTGAAGCAATTTTTTTGAAGCAAGCACCTTAATAATTACAGAACCGCTCTATAATGAAATGTCAGTGTAAACTTCAGTTATAATATAAAGAATATAAATCATAGTGACCTCTTCACGGGAAAGCAAATTGTTTCCGTCTGAATCAATCTCCTTGAAGACGTTGGTAGTTGGTGGCGAATCGCCAATGTTGACTAACTCCGTTTTGAAGTAGAGGGTCGCATCACTCGGGATCACGTCACCTGCTCCCGCTTTGTCATATCCTAGTTTCGGTGGGATTACTAGGTTGCGTACCTCACCTAATAAACAGAAACATGGTTGTAATGAACTTTGAGAAGTAAAATAATACAGTCCATATGATATCAGTATTTATATATTTATTATAAGTATCCATATATATATATATTAAATGCATACCTAAAATCTTCCATTTGGTGTTTTTTTTACCAGTAGAGGACCATATTTTTGTAAAAAGTAATGAATAATACGCATTTTGTAGATATTTTGTTTAAATAATTATTTCCCTTACAATATATAAGATTTTTTTACTGTAACGGCCCACACTGCTTTTTTCCACTCTAATATGAATGGTTGAATTATTTTACAAAATCCAATTTAATTTTTTGTAAAATGTGAAAATATTCTCCAGAATGTTCGTCTGGAAATTTTTGTTTGTGTGACACACACAAACACAACTTACAGCACAACTTCTACGACTATTTGGGTAGGTATATTTCACCTTACATGTTTATATGTTGGGCTTTAAGTTTGTCATTTTATTCAGTTAACTATTTTTGGACCCCTCTATCATATCTGCAAAGATACTTCAAGGTGATAATTAGCATGAAAATCCTTAACGGCCCAAAAACTTATTTAGCTAAACATTTATATCTATCCGAAAGATACAAGAAAATATTTAAAGACACTATTTTGTATGAAATCAGTATGTAGGTACTGGTAGCTGCGGCAGTTAAATTTGCCAGAGGAGTCGAAGTGCCGAGACTCTTCCATTCAAAGCATACTCTGCTATATTCGGAATTATGGGAAAGTAAAACTTTTTAAATAGGTAACTAAATTTAGTAGAAAATATGTCAACTCGGATTCGGACACAAACTGTCGTATTAACCATAAACGTTTGTAAACCAGCGACCAGTTACTAAATGGGAATATTCCGCGAAATGACTACAAACTGCACATAAAATTCATGCAAAGATAAAATAAAAAATAAATTAGAAGTGTGCAAAAGGTAAGAACATGAAAGTTAATCACGTTTCGCACTATTTTCATGAGTCTAGAAATTACTTTGAGTGATTTGTTTTTCCTTCTTTCTAACAGTTGCTTCAAGTCTTAGGAACGGCGCTCGTGTTACTGATAATTTGAAGTTTAGTCACTTTTGATGGTCACTTTGAAGTTCAGTTTACACTCTTGTCTTGTGAATATAAAAACGTAATTGGACCCCTGTTCGCTGGGGTACCAATATGGAATTGAGCGCAAATGATAGGCCAATAATATATGTACTTTATAAGAAATCCTACTCAAGTTACCTATAATATTTAGATGAAACTGTATTCATAGAATTTGTTTCTGCATTTCTATGAATGCAATATTACATTATAATTTCATTGAAACAGATTATTTTAGGTCATTCCGATAACATATTCGAGTATTCACCAAGTAAAATCATCCATTAAAAATATTAGTACACAGACTTTAATCATAGACTTTATAAATTTAAATAATATTTTATGTAGTTTAAGAATCGTATTTACATCGTAAATAGAGCGAGGAACTTACACATTAAAATATTAATATGATTTTTCGAATATACACTGAATTTCTACCTACAATGAGACTATTAATAGTTAGACGTACTTTTCGTCTACGATGTAGATATTAGAGTCAGTACTTACAATCGTAGTAGTCATCTAGGAAGGCGAGAAAAGAGAAAATGTGATAATGACATATTTGTAAGTATATTACAATAAATTTCTAATAAATAAGAATAATTTGTTAGATTTTTATTTCGATGACGCAAATTGCTGTTGAAAGCAAGCACTCATGCTAGTAGTATATATATTTTTCTGTTTTGAAATAAAACGAATAATTACCGAATATTTTTTGTCGACTGTTTTATGGATTGGTACATTTTAAAGCCATTAAAATCAAGTGGCGGTAGTAAAACTACTACTCAAATTCTTAACGTATGGATAGTAAAATATATCTACGTTGAAAGATGCAAAACGGTCTCAAATAATGCGCATATTATGTTAATTATTTACCATTCAAATAATGTAATGACAATCAATCATCAGTGGTATGGGGCTAGTGGTAATGATTAGAAGTGCAAAAGAACCCAACCTAACCTATTTGCACTTTTGTGGCGCAAGGGGCAAGTGCTAAAATGTGTCAGATACAATGACGCGCTGTGGATGCGTTCGGGCAACGCACGAGGATCATTTATATCTCCGTATTACACAATACATCCATGGTATTACCAGATTCATAATCTCAACTACAACTTCAACAGGAGTACAGGCATAAAGAAGCTGACCATCTTTATCAACCAATATAGGAAATTGGATAACTTTGCATGATGGGTGTATTACGAGTACGTCGATCTCTAAAATATAATATATTTTAATAAAATATAATCTAAAATATTATATTATAATATTAATGTTGTTCACACATAATCGATATTTGTTGTCAAGAGATAATGAAAATAAAGAAACTCAGACAAATTTTAAAAAACTCATAATCAAACTGACTTTTGCGAATGTAATAAGTAATGGTGCACCTTAAATTATTACTCTAATTATTAAATATAGATATTTTATACCTGTAATAATATAAAATATGGCATATGGCAGAAAATTGCGAGATTTTTAATACAATATTCCTATCTTCACAATAGTAATTAAAGTTTTTTTTAGAAAATACATTAGAGCATTTACATTTTAAACTTAAAAAAGACTGGTTTCAAATTTAAATTTTAAAATTCCAATATCATAACCAAAAATACCAATTTAAGTTCGGCATGACAATGCAATTAATCTGCGAGATTCTGCAATCACAGGGACACTATGAATAATTGCAGGCCTAATTTTACAAATTATTCTAATATTAAATATACGCGAGTACCTATACCATTAAATATCTTTAATTTGCAGGTAAATTAGGATTTTCAAAATGTCTGAATTATTTTTAAATTGGTAAATCATAACAACAATAATCAGATATTATATTATTATAATCTTGGTATATGTTAATAAATCTACATAATAAACGTACATTTTTACATTTTTTACTATCCTAGATTATATTATATTATCACTATATGTAAAATATTTGTAATTTTTTAATTTTTAATGTAAAATTTTGTAATATTTGTAAACTTCACTGACAGTACCGATTGATTTGATTACATGGGCACTTAACTGGTTTAACCTGATTTAATCTAAGGTAAAAAGGTTCATAGAAATAAAGGTTTTTTCAAGATTTTATTTTTTAATATTTATAATAATATAATCTGATGCAATTTCATAAATAATTTGTATTACGTAAATTTGACGGTAAAAAGTTCTAAGTAAGTGACAAAGTCAAACAGATTACTTGTAATTTTCGTATTTATGCTCTCTCTTAGGCTTTTTAAAAATACCTACGTAAATATTTTCAAAATCATCATTGAAGTGGACATAAAGTTTTAGCAATAACCGAAGAGAAAAAGACATTTAAATCAAAATACCGATTGCTGCATGAACACGCCGTATAAATAAAAAATGGTCGAAAATTATTACTAACCAACACACATGTCAACGAGTCCGATGTCCCATCCTTTGATGACCTGGCCAACTCCAAGCTGGAAGGCGAAGGGCTGATCGCGGTCATAGCTGAAACAATAAAACATGCGTACTGTTAAGAAACGATCTAGGTATGTACGAATATTAAATTTTTATCATATTATTTTTGATTTCTTGGAGTAAAAATTTCTATGCGAATTCCTGGATGAGAAAAGTTTTTGTGGGCAAAATCTGATAGATTCGCGTCACCGTTCGACATGCAGTCGGGGAGTTAACGAACACTTTTGGCTTATACTCGTTTTACGACTGCCATATAGAAAATAGTCGGGGAGCCAGCTTGGCTAAGTAATAATATTAATACCATGCTACATATTATTGAAGTAAAAACTTCTATATGCACGGGTCAGGTAAATTTTTGTATGGAGAAAATATAATGGATTCGCCGTCGTCATCGCGTCACCATCACCGATTTTCTAGGTCAGGTTAGGTTATATCCGAAACTACAAAAATTCTTTCACGAATATTTAGAATGGCCCTTCACTGTTAACATAAAAGGGATTTTCTTGGAGACCAATTTTACAACGTAGGCCGATGGAAAAACGGTCAATCGAATGCGTTTCTTACGAACGCTGCCCTTAACGGTAAGAGATATATGTAGGCACGTAAGTGGTCCGAAGTATCCAGATATAAAGAGCGAAGCGACCCAACCCGAGTGCCGCAGGTACGAACAGTTGCGCCGAAACCCGGGGTTGACCAGCTAGTAAACGACCATTATAACAGTATATCTGTAGCTATTAGTATGACGTTTTTAGAATGTAACAACACATAACGTGCAGCCGCCGCACAGTTAAGCTTTAAGCGACTCTGTTTGGTCACATTCTAACAGCAAATGATTCGTTTCAAGCGTATTGTGGTTTGTTTTATGTGCATACTGTGATACTACAATTTATTTGAATGTCATAAAAAACACTGTTCTTTCATAGTTTTAAATCGGCAGCGAATTTTCCAACTTCGATTTAAATATGCATTAACGCTATAAAATAAAACCATATTTTATGTTTGGATTTCTTTTTTTTTTAATAAACAAAATGCAATTTAATACCACCGCAATGGTAGAAGAAATCTATAGGTTTAGTATAGGATAATATACAAGTGAACATGCGTGTCCCTCGCTCTTCATGGCCTCACTTCAAGTGCTGAACTCAGTTGCAGAACCTAGAAATAGCTAGAAGCGGTATTGTGGGTCTTATCCGGACGCCCCGTGGAGCTGTATGTTGTGTCTCGCGTCGTGTCGTCCCCCTCACCCCTGGCTTTAAAAGAAAAGTATAGCGGGGGAAAGACCGCATCTAGCTACTTCTTTGATCTGTGGGTTAGCTCATTCCTTACAATTGGGGAACTATGAACGTTACCATCGGTAGGATTTGAACCGATGATCCATCTGCAACGTCTTTTATCTTCAGAAAATCGACGATTTTGAAAATAAGTCAAGCAATACTGATAAAATATAAAGAAATACTTAATACCACTAAAATTTAGACCTATTACCAAATCATATGTTACATACTACGAGTATCTTAATAAATGAGAAAAATTGACAATCACTATTATGATTAGGTAGTTAAAATTAATCAATCGTATTTTTTTTCGTAATAGTAAAACTGTGTACCTAAATAAAGGTAAGTATGGCATTCCACAGAGTTACATACTGATATAGTGTTACATCCTAGCCTAGTGCGTAACGGACGCGCGCGGTGTAGTCGAAAGACTTTACAGGTTTGGTTGACAAGCGTAGATCTCTAATTACAATGGCAGTAAAAAAAATACCTTTCTAATAGTTCTAATACCGACCAATAAACTAACAAGGGTTGAACCTTATTGTATTAAATAAATGTGAAATTAGACTCAATTGAAAATTTAACAAGAAAGAAAAATAATACTAATAAGTTTACTTTTACTCTGCAATATTAAATAATAATACTAAAGCAAATTTAATAATCGCAACCTCCGTATGTTTAAATTTTATGAGACGTTGTCACGGCGTGACGCCTCATGTCACGTCGAGTCCTTTTACCATGTTTGCCGACAATTAAAGCTTAATATCAACGTTTATAAATAAACGTATTAGGAGTTTTATTCCCGACTCGGGGACATCCCAACAAGAAACGCGAAAGTGTTGTTTAAATACGCAATGAACTGCGGAAAGTAAGTGAATTATTTATGTGGCGAGTTTGTGGGGAGGGTAGGGGAGCAAGGTCGCGCGGGTCTCCTGGACTCCATTTTGTAGCCGAACAGATCGTGAACGAAAATGAAACATGCGACACGATCTTACCCAGAAACTTACCACGCAAATAAAAAGGCATGGGCCACACAAGGGAGGGTAGAACTGGTTGTCTTTTACGCCAACGTTTTCACTCGTGAACAAAATACAGCAAATATTTGTTCGAATACTAATTGTTAGAATCAAAAAATGCGTCAATATTAAACTAATTTCAATATTAACTTTAATATATATATATACGTATATATAAACGCCGCAAGCTTACAGCTTTAATGACACGAAAATCTAGTTGGAAGTGACACCATGACAATGAAGCACGGCACGGTTCAGCTACCAATCATGCATTTATTTTGTAACCGTTTAAGTATTAAGCTATTTTAAAATCGCGTATAACGTAACCTCAGTTATATGATCATCGCGTTAATGTCCACTGCTAATCTGAATTTGGGTTTCGAAGCGTGTCTGACTTTACACCTAAATGGCTTAAAAATAGCTCTTATGCTGACAGAAATCTGTTCCGGTCAAGATTAGGAATAACAATATCGTTGAATTTTAGGGCGTTTTCGGTATAGAACAAACAAACGTTAAAAAACAGAGTTAATGAAATAGTTTTTTTTCGCTGTGACACCTGAAACATATTAGAAGCGCGCTTATTATAGGTACCATAAAGCAAACAAGAATTTATAGCAAGATTCAATAAACGCATATTGCAAGCGGGGTGTGCGTGTAATTGGCGATAGAGAGCATTAGCATAATATCTATTAATATTGATTATCAACGGAGCTAATTATAGAGGGAAATAGATATGGGGCCCTCTATGAGTGAGAGAAAGACAATTATTTGTTTACCTATTGTCTATTATGATAATTTATTAATATCACGAATAGGTCAATCAAAATCTGCTGATTTATTTCGCCCTCGATCATTCAAACTCTTTTCGCGTACTTAGTTACTATTGATCTGCTATTTCCCACTTTCATTTTCTGGTCGTCTTTCACTCATTGAGGATTCCCTGCGTTACTTAGGTACCTACTTCCGTACCTACTTAAAATGGCGACGTACCTATGTACCAGCTACCTATGCATCTAAAGATGTAGAGCGTGGTGACTTATTTTGAGTGCCGCATTGTGGTATACCTATTATCATTGTAGTATATGAATTCCGCCTATGCTTGGGTTCAACTGCATTTCACTGGTAACAATAAAAAGACGAAAATATGTAGGAACGTTGAGTCTGGCCGGAAGCGTGAGTAATCTGCGAGTTTTGCGTGAGAATATAAAACAGCGAACACCAGTTGTTTTTGATGGAAGACGGATTTTACGAAGGATTATTATTGGCCTTCTTTTGAAAGTATTTATAAATGTAATAATATATTTTAGCTGTTAAAGAAGGGGCAATTTAAGTACTGAACGTCCATCAGAAGTACTTATTCAAATTAATTTATGCGTCATGGTTTCGCCATATCAACCATTTGTTCCATAGCCATTATAAATTATGAGTTAAAGAAAAGCTAAAATCTATTAAACATTAATTAAACAAATTAATTAAAACCGAAATTTACTTAATCAAATATAAAATTAAATACTTCTTTAAAAACCAAGACCATACCTAATTATTTCAATTTCTTATCATCTGCTTTTGGGTCTATCAAAGACCTCAAGCTTTTACTAGAGATTGTAAGTATTATTATTTACATTACATACAAAAAATGGTACGACACAGAATATTGCATTTAATAAATAAAAGTTCCCATGCTTTTAAGGTTTCCGAGTTAGTTAAGTATAAACTGAATATAACTTACTAATATTTATTTTGCGTGTCTTCGTAAAAACACATTTCCCTCATTTCCTCCACCCCTTTACTTCCTACCATAACTGGTAGATGGTGGTGGTGGCATTATTGCTGGTAGAATAAAAAACTAAAACATATCATGTAGTCGTTGAGGAAAAAGAATATTTTTATTTTTTATTTTAAATTCGTAGAAAATAAAATGACGTTGCTTTTGCTAAAAATATTTGTAATAAAACTACTTTAGCGTTTACTTTATGCTTTGCTTCATTTTGATAGCCTACTCAAAGCATAGTTGAAGCATTTAACTGTTTCGGCCTTATTTTTAGATTTTTTACCAGAAATGCTAAATGGCTTTCCAGGCTTTCCCCGATACTAAGCTGCATATTAGTATGTACTCGCCTCCTCTTTTAGCTGGGAGTCTGCGTCGAGTAAGCCGACCCACTTTCCTGCGACCCAACATACTAGTGCCGTTTCGTGATCCGCTACTACCTTTGATCGGCATGACTGCTGCTTTCAGGACCATGTTCACACTGGTCTGGTGTCAGAACGCATTTTCACCGGGGACTAACAGTTGATTAATTTTCAATATTCTCAATATAAGTTCTAAGCATAAGAAAACGAGACTCGAACGACAAAATTGTTCCTTCGAAGATGATGGTCGTTTGGGATAAACTTCTTCGATCGCTTCTGGCCGCAAAAGAAGGGACTCGCTATGCAAATCAAAAAAAATTGCTTTATTTCAGACATGGTTCTAATATCAAGCTCATATTAACATAGGCAGATTATAATAATATTCGGAAATAGTTCACACTAAATGTCTTCGTAAATTCTAATGTCTTCAATATTTTCTAAACTGATATTAAGGTAAAACCTCGGTCTGAATCGCGTTTTCGGATTTCTACCCAACCTGACGTACACATATTGTTGTGCATATAGTTAGCCACTAAAAACAAATAACTGTAAACAACTTTATAGTTAATTGTATTTCTAAACCAATTTCACAAGGGACAACTTTCAATCGTTCATTAATGCGTGCTACGCAATTATTCTGTCGCACAATAAAAAATCAAAGTGGTTTTGAGAAGAAATGAATACTTTTCCATTCCGTCGTGTGCGGGCACAGGACAGATACTTTTATTCAAGTTTTGTAAAAAACATAAATTAAAAGCCTGTACTAGACGCCTGATATATTTTTTATGCATATTATGGTACACGTCGGCACGTAATCCTGGAGGCGTTGCGCCGGCGATCGCAAATTAACAAGGAGAACAATGCCCGAGCGACACAAACGCCGCCTCTATCAGGCTGCTAACAACATGGCCGCTATCGGTCCGAAGTTATTAACAGGCCACCCACGCAGGCACTATGGGAAGCAACTGCAGTGATCTACCTGCTTCAATATACAATCTACCTGCTTCAATCGACACATACGACTATGATCAATATTGATTGTGATTACTGAATAATATTTTAAAAAGATCTACATAAATTTAAATACAAATGTGTTTTACTGTGTAATTGTGGGGTTTTACATTCAATTTGTACAACTATTTTCTTGGATACAATAAGGTATCGCTTTAATTCAAAATTATTGCTAGTAAATATGTTATAAGATTTAACCAGTATTTAAACTTGACTAGTAAGATATTAACTGGTACAAATTATAAAATATAAATAAAAGATAGATATGGAATGATATATACATAAACATTCAAACGCAAATATACATACATATACACGCATACATCCTGCGATAACTTAATAATTAATTAATATTTTAATCTTTCAATTTTCAAATATAATAACCGTTTATAAATAAAAGACTAAACTAATAACTATTTCGACAATTCCATTTTGTATAACTTTTAGATACTTTGAAAGACAGCTATCTAAATATATATTTATTGTTGCATCTAATTATAAGCCTTGTTGGAAAATGGTTTTATGAGCTTTCAAATAGACAAAATAAAGTTTATTTCGTGTATCATGAATGTGTTAAGCCTACTTACAACATTGTGGGTTTCTTCTAATAATTACTAACAAATTTTTTATATTATATCGATGTCAATATTAAACAAGAATATCTATGACACCTGTACCTATCACATAATATAAACTATACACGTTTAAAAGTAGTAAATTATTTACCAAAAACCTGACGTCTTACAACTACAAGCATCATTAACGGCATCACGGTATCAAACGACGGCACGTGATGCTTTACCTTTTACGTCATCAGATTAATATTGTAACGGTTATGGTTAAGGATACTCTTGTTACTGATTTATTGAAAAAGATATTTCACAGCTGATAGTCCGTCACATTTAGGTAAAACTGTTCACAGGCTCAGACTGAAAACGATGACATCGATGATGGCGATAAAATCTTTATAGAAAACTGCCGAATTATGAATTTAAAATGTTTAAGTTGAATTTTATAAAGTAATTGTTGAGTTATTGAGGAACGAGCATGCTTACCTACTCACAGAAACCACATTTTCGATAATTTCTTTTCGTCTTAAAAAACGATTGATTTCTTTATTGTTTCATAACGCTCTATTATTAAACAATAAAGAAATCCTAATGTTGCGCCAGGTGGTGAAATTTTGAAACTGTCATTACATCTCCTAATGGTTGATGAAACGAAAATGCTTAAGTGATTGTGAAAAAGACATAAATCACTAAGCAAGACAAAGATATAAACTGGAAAGAAGTCCTGAGGAGGAGATATGAAATGTTTTTATCCCGCTTTTTTGGCTACTTGGTATAAGTAAAGGGTCATGTACCCTCGATTATAGAGTAAGTAAAAGGTGAAGTAAATAATTTGTAAAAATCTGTGACATATTTCCACTAAATATACTAAATACAAATCATTTAAAAAACAAAAATAAAACAACAAAAAAAATATTTTTGTTTTATAAAATAATCGTTTTATATTTCCATCGGCATTCAATATTGTCAAAGATTGTGTCATTTATCTTTTCAGGCGATTTGCCGTTATTAAAAAACAATCATCAAATATAAGTTTTATATTTGATGTATATATAAATAAAAAAAAACTAAATATGTACGGTGGGAGTATAACTGCTATGGAAATCACAAACAAAGGGTAATAACATATAAACAAAGTAAGGTTCGTGATCCATAGGATGAGACATGTAAAATTACCGATTCAATTTGCGAGGGAACATGTGAGTACAACAAAATATCGAGGCTTAATTAAGAGGTATTTCAAAGGCCAAATCGTCAATCTCAAATCGCGGAAAGTACCGATCGACCATATGTCTAAATTACCGTTCTTTCACTGTAGGTTGAGGTGAATTTGGTCAAAAAGGACCAGAGCTTTTTAAATCTTTACCCAACCTTCATTTTAGAAAGTTGCCGATAAATAATAATCCTATAACTTCTCTGCTTTTAGCATATATTTTTCAGATAAGCATGAACTAATTAAGCGATTAGTGATCTGGAAGGTCATCTGGAAAGTATCCATAATACAATATGATGTTAGTTTATGTAATGAAATCTCTCAAGTATTTTACGAAAGTTTAACTACTTTAGTATTTATTGGTACGTATGTCCGATATAATAGGAGGATATGCTAAATCGACTTTCACTGAACAAACTACTAAAATATTCTAAACATTACTTTTCAACCGGAAGCCGAAGATAAGTCATAAAAAGTGTAGTTTATTTAAAATGTCAGCTGGATTGACAGCAACTTATTATTTAAGAATTGTATTTTTATCGGTATAAATTTTCCGTGGAAGTCGATTATAACTTGCCTTGGTGTTAAACAGTTAAACAGTATTTTATCAGTAATTAATTAATTTCAAGAGAGTTGGTTATGATTAAGATTGATAGTGTAATTATATAACAACAAGGCTCGCTGAATTTAAACGCTCCGAAAGTTTTCAAAATAAAAAGTTAAAGACAATGAGTGTTTCTTTCTACTTTCATTGAATTAATTTACAACCAAAGGCAGCCATTATAAAGTGCTTGCATTGATTATAAAGTTCTTTTGCTCGTTAGAAAAAATATACATTTGCGTCAGCATCAATTTAGCTTCTTAAATACACCTCAGAGTACGCATAAAACTTTGTTTCATTCTATTAGAAAACTTAGGCTTATCATTGCTCAACAAAACGAAAAAAAATTGCAACAATAAACTGCTTTTCAGCCTGTAGGGTTTCAAAAGTAATACCTGTACCTACTTCAATATTGTTATTTTAATCTTGAAGTAAAGCCCGCCTCAAAAATTAACAATACTATACTAAAAAAACTATACTTTGCCTATTTCTGAATGTGCGGGCGTAATAATCATGATAGAAATTTAAAAGGTTTCTTTATAAAAAAAAGCGTGTCCGAAAGAACCTTCACGCCACTGGCAATTGGCACTGGAGGAGCAGGGAGCATCTGGTGACTGAAAATCGAGCCAATGAAATATTTATGAAATTTTTCGGAGGAAAGAATAGAAATAGGGTGTTCGAAGCCCGAAAAATGAATGCATAGAACGGGCGCTGTTGCGCTTTGCGAATAAAGGCTAAAAATGTTAGTAGGCATTTGGTTAAAGTGTCACAATATATGTAAGAAAATGAACTCAAGCTCAACTATAGCTCAAGGGAATAAAATAGGTGGCACGTTCTGTTTGTTTCGAATCCCTCAGTCACAAATATAGTGGTGTTATAAAATAAATAAAGAAAAATGCGGTAGGAGGCGGAAGAACGAGGAAGAGTTTTGGCTTCGATGATGAAGCATGGGGACGCTTTTAGCATATGTAGCACTGCCTTTATAATTTCTTATAGATACAATGTATTTTATATTTCCAGAATCTATCGCTGTTATTTAAAATACATTTTCCATTAATCGGAAAATTAATATTAATTCAGGGCTAAAATATTCGTCAAAAGTAGCTTTTTTAGATGCAGCAAGAAACCTATGCCTTTCGTCACTGGAACGTTTCCTATTTCCACAAACTGTCTCTAATTGTGGAAATAATTTAAGTTGGTACATTATTTTAAAATAATTAATCCTTTTTTGTCACGATGTTAATACTCAAGCATCCATCGGTTACCTAGCTTTAATAATATGACATTATGTATCTTTCATTATTAATTGTTTCGATGATCATATTCAAAAACATTATAAGTATTACACTGTTTCGTCTGGAGTGACATTAATGTTAAAAACCAATTAGTTTTAATAACATTAAAATAATTTTTAAAGTATTTACAAATTTTTTTCGAAATAAGTTTCTTACTATTGAAAAAAATAACAATTTATAAAATTTTATTTATTTTATAACGGTTGTTTCATTAAATTAAAACATTATAGGTAGTTTTTTGCATAGTCCAAACTTTACGTATGTTAATGACAATAATTTTTTGCTAACAAATTCTGATTTTAATACTTACCTCAAAACTAATTACATGGCTGATTGTTGTAATTTCAAGTACACGCGGGTGCGCGTACTTGAAATTCCAACATTTTTTAATAAATAGCACTAGTTCCTTAATTAATCTCTTATCTTGATTTCCATTATCGTAAAATTTAGTTTATCTTTTAAGGCGACCAACTATAGTTGTTATGCTTATGCACATTGAGTCTGTCTTATTTACAGTTAAACTTAGAAAATATGTTTATTTTTTAACATAACGTGTATATAACTATATAGGAATATGCAGTAATTGCTAAATTTGAATGAATCAACCTTTCAATAGGTGCCATTTTAAAGCCTTCGACATAATATGAACACGAGTATACCACTACTATTGTCATACAAAATCGACAGAACACGCTTAAAAATTGAAAATAAAAAAATAAACCTTTACTTACAAGAGAGTAATATTACCATTAATTAAGAATAGTTCAAATTTTACTTGTCTAATAAATAATAAACTCACTCACTTAAATTGCACTCGCTCGCGGTAAGAGTTGTTGCTAACTATATCTATCCCTAGCGAGGGCGCTCCCGATCTCGTTAGCGTTTCACTTACCTGCGTCTATCTATATATAGACCTATAGGTATAAAGTCTATCTATATATAGACCTATAGGTATAAAATCGTAATCAGAAGGATGATTGCCGTACTCTAACAGGAAGCACTAACTAAAAGCAAAATATATTTGAACATTTGACATCTTGCCCAGATCTAGAATATATAATGGAATTTCTTAGCACCGACTGGCAATCCGAATATAACGAACATTTAGCATTTATCTATGAATATTTTAGAAGATGATCGCCTCGTACCGTAGCTAGGATAGATAGTTCTTTAGGGGTAAAAGGGAAATGGTAGAATATTTATTTATATTATATGTTTATTATATTGTTTATTTATATTATAATATAATAAACAGATACAATATATATAATATTTTAAATGTCGTTTTAATAAAATAAAATTAAAACTTCAATATTTTTAACTATTTAACAACAAAAAAAAAATAGACGTTTAAAAATAATATTTTTTAAAGGGCTTTTCAGAAGGTATACAAAATATGTTTTGTTTTATTGCAGACAATGACAACTAACCAACTGACAAATACTATAGGTGTTACTCGGTGAATGTGGGCCTCTAACTCACAAAAGATATCTACTGCTAGGCAATTATCTTCTTAACCCTGAAGAGATACAAACCATCGCACCCAAAAAGATTATAAAGTTCAAGTTGTACCCAAAAAGATACTTTACTAGAGGACGAACTCTAGGTAAATGATAAAAGTACAAATAGTTCTGCAAAGGACGCAGTCATAGACTACTCGTTTATCTATGGCGCAGTAGTGAATAGCATCATATATCCTCTAACGAACATAATATAGATATTGACAAAAATGCAGAAGCTCTCAAAGGTTAAAATATGTTTTGAATGAAATGGGAATTTAAGGGTTACTTTATGATTTTCCCTGACCTTCTAAGGAAGTCAGTTTCTAAAGAAGCAGACAAAAAAATGTTCACAGACTGGATAATTCAGTATACTAATACAATGTAGCTGGAGAGAAAAAAATGCAAAAATATTATTTATTTGCTAGAGAAGGTTAAATATTAGCCGCGAAACCCTCGGCGTGTGAACTCAGTTCACATTAACCGGTTTTTTTTTCTGAGTAAGTGGGCACATCTAAGTGGATAAAAAGTGCTCATATTTTATTATGTAAATAGGTAAGTGGTAAAAATATAAGAGAAATGTCTGATGCACGAAATAAACGACCCGTGCAATGCTAGAGCGAGCGAGGTAACGACCACTCGATTATTAACGGGCCTTTGACGAGACGTTTACTTTGAGATTCCTGCTCCTGATTGCATTAATGCTCGTACAACTTCAACTTTACTTAATTTTTTATGGTTATTTATTTTTGATGGATAATTTTTGGAGCCATAATGTATTATTGTAATATTATATTCTTATATTCTGTCTAATCACATATAAATCTATAATTCTCAGTTAGAATGTGAGTTGAGTTTATTTGATTTATTTTCTTTAGTACGATTAAAAAATACCCATCTCCATACCAAACATACATCTGAAAAATTGCTAATAAAATATACTTGAGAGTAACCTACAATATTTATCCCAACACCACAACATTCTAATGCAACATATTTGGTATGAGTAAGTACATTAAGTAGGTACCCATACACCAGGGATTCCCAAACTATTTTGGGCACTAGACCCCTTTTCCAAAATTAACTGATACCTCAGCCAAATTACTTTAAAAATCCCATCTAGTTTTTTTGCTATTGATACAACTTGATCATGATTTCGTTCGTCATTTTAGGGTGACCGTTATGGATAACTAAATTCCCTTACTATTTTAATGCTCTCTTGTAGCGTGAATTAACCAGCGCTACAGAGTCAAAACTTGCCTGACAGACTTGTACACTTGAACACATTATCTTGCGAGAACTGCTCCACGCTTATTGACTTGCCGAGTTTTTCATCTTGAACGACCTTGAGGTCGCTTATCGACTTGTTGGGTTTTTTAAAAGTACAGCAATGATACTTCCTACTAAAATATTAGTCATTCTTATAACAAGTTGGTACGCGTAACACAACTTATACAGTATAAAGTTTCAAATAAGAACTTGTGTTAATTTTTAGACCTCGTCGACCCCCAAAATTAGTTTTCGTTTATGTCGACCCCTAGGAAGCCCATTTCGATTGCATTGGGAATCCCTACCATGTTTGTTTACAATCATTTTTGATGAAGAATGTGGTAGTAAGATACATTCGAAATATTCCTTCCTGGACAGTTTCAGAAGCTTCTAGAAATTCGTTTTTAAATAAAACATCTTTGTTTTAACGTTTTTAAATTACAAATACAGTACAATACAGTTATTATTTCTACACATACATTAATTTAAATCTTAGTCTAGAATACAAAAAAAATAAGCGAATATAGGGGAAAATACTATAAGTAAAAATTTCGTAATTTTGAATGATAAAACGTTATAAATGCTTTGGAAATTTTACTTGTATCTTCATAAAAATATGTAAATTAGAAATGGTCTTAAAATTATTACTTTGTTCGAGACATAAATATTGGGCGGCTAATGACTACATTTTGTGCTTATAGAGATATGTTAATATAGTAATTATAGAAAGTAATTTATATAAATTAGCTAAAACGTAATAATGCGTATTTTATTTTATCGCATTAAATGCTTAACCGCTTAAATTTCTCTTATTTTATATGTGGTACTCGTCGCTACGATTTGGAGTTGAAGATGGAGATATTAATGAATATATGTAAAGATTTATGAGGGTTCCTAGGGTGGTGTGAATTTCGATTTGGTATTATCTTTTCGTGAGGCTTTCTGTCAGGGTACGTAAATAACATCGTTTAAAATATTTAAAAACGAATTCATTACCGGTTAACATTTCGGATTTAAAATCGAGTTTTTACCCATTTAACCTTTTATTTAGGCACTAGCCATTTAAATTAAATGTCAGTATATTGTCGAGTTGCTAAAAATTTGCTTTTTGACTTGTTTTAGATTTCAGATGTTACGGCAATCATTCGCGGTTCAGAAGTTACAACGATCTCAATATTTTTCGAGTTTAATAAACGTTTCCTTATAAATTTTTTTTTTTTGGTTCAAACTTCGCGTAATTTATATCTTAGGTTGCAAATATAGTGTTAGACAGGTATTTTCGGTTGGTCCGCGCGCCTATGTGTAACGAGTCGTAACTCCTATAGATTCTGAGATGATCATCTCTATAAAAGCAGTATAGACCGTGATATGTAGGCAAACGCGAAACAGTGCGATGCAGCTGCTTATAAATGTTTAATATTTTCACTCCTGCGATTTTTTATACTTTAGTAACTAATTACTAAAGTATAAAAAATCGCAATAGCACTATGCTAGCGCTAGCTGCTTTTTACAAGGTTAATTTAATGATGTGACGCCCCCATAAAAAATAGCTTACATTCTTACTTCGTATTTCTTAAATTTCATAATAGCGTTAGGTTACATTTGTTTTAGAGTAGAAAACAGAACCCTCTGGCACTTTCTGGTTTTTATTCGAATAAATTGCACCTATTTTTTGTATGTAAAAATCGCCGTTTTGTATTTCTTTCGAATGAATATATAGGGCGATGATTTTAGAGGCGTGGTTTTCAAGAAGAGATAAAACGCATATAATTTGATGTTATGGCTAAGAATTTAGTTTTATTATAAAGATAAGGGTTTGCCATTAAGTTTTAAAAATGATTTCGGGTAAGTGGCCGCCGCGGCTGACTCGAACAAATTCCAGCCGAGAGGCCCAATTTTCAACCACTTTTTGCAGCAAGTTGGGCCGTATGTCAGCAATAACGCGCCGAATATTCTCTTCCAAGGCGTTAATCGTGTCCGGCTTATCTGCGTAGACAAGCGACTTCACATAACCCCACAACAAATAGTCCAGCGGTTTTAAATCGCACGATCTTGGAGGCCACGCCACAGGCCCACGACGCGATTTTGACTTTATTTTAGTGATTTTTTCTAAATTCGCACTATTTGCAAACGTTGTTCAGGAGTAATTCTATTCATAATGAAATGGCAAACCAAACTGAGCATAAATCAAGTGACAGCTGTCAAAAACACCAACTACGAAAAAAGTAGTGCCAGATTGAAAACCACGCCTCTAAAAAAAACATCCTATGTTTTAACAATTCTTGAAAGTGCAAAAATGACTTCAGCACTCATTCAAACCTCAACGTTTAGCCTCGGATGACGGGCTAAACGTTGACTTGACTTGTGGACTTGTAGACTCGGCTGTGATGCGTCATCGGCGCAAATATTTGGAAAGCGCAGTGGCGGCGGCGGGTCCGCTTCGTAATAGAGGAAGCGTTTAATTAATACGAAACGTGTATCGCGAGGTGAGTGTGCGGACGACAGCGCGAGTGAAAGTCGCCTCGCCCCCTCCCTCCCCCCTGAGTCTTGCAAGAGCCGTCCACACACCGCTATCGAGACTGCTCCTCATCCAGCCGGTCGCCTCATCTTTAATCTTAGCCTATCCTGTAAATTGATCGATACCCATTTAGGACCAAGTCTGATATTACGCTGAATAAAGTTTAATAAAAACCTACCTGGCGTCCATAGAGATAAAATGAGGATAAATAAGAAAAAATATATTACTTTGTTCATGGGTGCATCAGTGCATTGAGTATGTGATTCATTCGATAAATATTCAATCAATAAATAAATAAATATTTAATCATAGAACTTAACACTAATTAAAAATAATTAACTTTTGTGTATCTTGAACGTAAGAAATTGAAAATATGACTAAAGGACGCATTTTGCAAGGTGGTTTTAATAAGTTATTATTTTTTTATAAAATCTTTGTCGATGTCAAATTCGTTTCGTATAAGTTGTCGGATAAGCCCGTGCAGTGTGGACAAGGCGGTCAGTCGAGTCGTCGAGGAGAAACCAAAAAGTTCACAGCCACGTTCACTTGACACGAATTTTTATCCCGCTCGTTGTATGACTTGTCATATGTCATCGAGATGAATCTCTCTATCCTTTTCATTTGCGAGCCCGCTCGCTCTCGCACCGTCTTGAGCCAGAAGACTTTTCTTCCTTCCGGTCACTCACCGTCATTTAAACATTCCTGGAACTTTGCACCTCGTCTAAAGAATATCAAAAAAATGAATTTAATTGGTCACTGCTTGGTAACTTGGTCAATTAGTTCAATTAGTCATTTTGAAGATATAGGTTTTCAACTGCCTTTGACGGTACACTTTAGATTAGAATGCTCGGAAGATTGGCATTTAATCAAAATACCAAATTTCAACAGAATCAGAAAATACCTAATTAAAGTCATATACCTCCTGGGCTACGTAATCATCAAATCCCAGATCGTAAACAGTCAATTTCCCACACGTAGCGTTAAAAAAACAGTAATTCACACGAATGACGTTTTTAATTTCAACGAGAAATTGGCTTTTTCTTGAGTTACAAACAGCTTTAACTAAAAAAATCTTAGATTTAGAACTAATTATTCGTATAATTTAAACTTTTATATTATTCATAATAATGTATGTTTGCCTATTAATAAAACTTCTATAAAAAATTGCGATTACAGTATTGTAAATAAGATGTGGAACGTAAAACTTTCATAGCAAAGTATTTTATACACTTGGTATGTTTTGCGATGAAAAGTGAACATTTTAATAAGTTGTATCTTTTTTAAAAGGGGCTGCTTAAACTTCTCTAAAAATGAACCGATTTTAGTAAAGCTGAAGATATTTATTACGTAGGTATATCGTATAGAGTGTGTTAAAATCAATTTCAGATCTGTCTTTTGTCCAAAGTGTTTTGTATTGTTTGATGGAAGTTATGTGACACAATGTTTTGCGCTAAGATCGCATGGATAAAGGTCAAATATTTACGTTGGGAGATCAATCTCTCAAACGTAAAACAGGACTTAACATTTTGGTAGAAAGAAAAAGTGTGAAAAGATGGAAAGCACGATAATTACGCAAAAGTGAAAAGATATAAAGAACTCTATAATATATTATATAAGGCGAGGCACGGTTCAATGTCCGGTCCGAATTGAATTCCGTCATCAACACCGACGAAGAATGAATGATGCAAAATGTCTACAGTGAAAGATGGCCCGCCGTCGCACGGCAAAACGCTGACTCCCATCGCAGTTTTCTCTGCCAATTAATCGCGCACGCACTTTGCGTAGGCGAAGGCATCACAATAGAGGTCGGATGTAACTTTCACTAGGTGCTAATGCGCACTGTTGCATACCTGATAAAGTAGCATTCAATTTTGAATTCAAATCACATACTATATATGAACCAAATTGAGAATGAGGTTTGCTGAAATAAACCGCATTCCATTTCGGCACATTCTATGAATAAACAAATGTGTTATATTTACAGTTCATTCCCGCCCGTTCTTTCATACACTAACACTCGTATTTATTTATTTTAGAAAACAACAGCTGACATAGAAGTAAAATTACAATAAAAAAAAAGAAATAAAACAAAAACTATAAAAACTAGTTTACGCGTATGATGTGTATATTATAAAACTATAAAACTGTAGATATGTTTTTATTCCAGCTTGAACATAATATAGGCCACCATGCTGTACGAAGCATTACTCTAAAATAAAAAGACCGGCATTGGCTTATAGATATTTCAGGCGAACTTTCCATACCTAAAGTAAAATCAATGCGTAATTAAAATTTAAACTATAAAACCTTTTTTAAGGCAGTTTCAAATTATCACTAACTCGATGAACCTGCTTTGCCAGGGCGGTGAAGAGCGAAATATCATGTGCAATATCATGCAACATCCCTAGAAACATATCCACGTTTTGGTGTATTTTTTTTTATTGCTTATAATAAGGAGTTTATTGGTTTATTTTATCAAAAACAAAATTTGACCAAAATGTTGACTACAATATTATGACAACCTACACTTTTTCCTACGTAGGATGATGGCGCTTTTATCATATTAATGTCCTTAATAAGCTGTAGTCGTCTTTCGTGGGAGCGGTGGCTCAGATTCAATAGGTGTGTTGTACACCGCGCTACTCTTCAAGTGCACCTCGCAGAATCGTCAGTGTTCGACTGACTTTACACAACACTTTGGAATAGACACAGGATTAGGTAAAATAGAAGGTCTCTGAAGTAAAAAGAATAGGTTCCCAGGTAGCAACAACGTTTATTGGGGGCCCGACGCCGGCGTCCCAAAAACGGTTTGTTCAACTCACAAATAGTTCAAAATATTTCACATAGTACCCCGGAATCTGGTTTACGGAAGCCACTTTTAGGCTATATCGCGAACATTCTGAAACTTTCAAATAATAATTTGTATATAAAAACTGAAAAGATAACAGAACATCCCAGCTTTCTAAGTAAAATTTTCTATATTCAGTGTTTCAATCTTTTAGGTCAATATTATTTTTAGTTTAAAATGGCTTCGAGCTTTTTTAATAGCTTCCAAATCCGCTTGGATTATTAACTGGACTGTTAACCTTAGTGTTTCTACGATAATTGAAGGTAGATTACTTCAACTATCATTGTAAAATATATATTTATCATGTAAAATTGTGAACTGATTAATAGGTATAATGAAATGACAGAAAAGAATAAATAAATATTATTATTATTAGTATTATTATTATTATCTGGGAAACCATCATAACCTTCTTATACATAGCCTAACGAATTTAATAAGGAAACAATTTAAATTAAAAATCATTTCAAATAAAATCTTATTGATTATTTGTGCGATTTCATGACAATGTTTTGCTGATAAAGGTCGACATGGACATTAAAATAATGTAAGACGTGTGAAGCAAATCACAGAAATAAAAATAGTTAAATTAGAGATTTTAAGTGACCATTTTTAAATGTTTGTTCAAAAGCAATGTTTCGTATGAGTCATCGATTGCAAAGTCTCAGAAATAGTCGCACAAACCAAATAAATTATATTTTTTATCGGTATTTCGCTACGGGCGGAAATTGGTCGCGGCAGACGTGGACCAATCGCCTCCAACCAACACACCAATACTCGCACCAATTCGGCGCTAATTGGCGTCCCAGTTATTAATAAAAAATTTAGCTCGCGAAAACATACCTGGCACAAATAAAAGCGATACAGTTGTGATAAACATGCAAAAGATTTATAAAATGAATGAATAAAAATTCCTAATTATAGATAAATTAAATTAATTTTGATAAAATACCTTTGGATGTTAGACAACAGAAAAGAAAATCGTCAATATGACGTCAGTTAGGAAATCGTTACTTAAAATAACAAGTAGATTATTGTTATATTCATTTTTCATTTTACACAAATCGTAGGAACTTAGATTGTAAATTTGTGTATATCTATTTTATTTTACAGTGTCTTAGCTGAATTTATTTAAATTTATTTTATATATTTTTTTGTGAATAAAAGTTGCTTCTGACAACGTTGAAAATTAATGGAAAAAGGATGTAGAAAATCTATATAAATAAAGGATGTTTATTAAAAGCACTTGTGAATGAAGGTTTTTAATGTTTACTGGGGCTGAGCGGTTAATTAAATTATATTTAAACAAATTATATTATGTTATTGTTATTGTATTATGTTATCAAAAGATACATTGATATGCTCTGGAAGGTTTTTGTTCTTGAACGATCCAGAGGCCAAATTGGCTAAAACACCTTTCAGAGAACTGTCGAATGAGTAAAGTACTTACCCATAAAATAACAGTCTATGTGCCACGACATAGCAGACTACGGTCACGTTTTAAAACTAGTAATCTATTTAAATAGGAACCGATCGTCTTTAGACCATTTTAACGATCTTTAAGAATTTTATTAGAAATAATAAATTTAACTGCATTAAAGTATGTTTGGATTGAAAATGAAGAAAACGCTAGTAGGAACAAACGAGTGAAATAAACTTTTAATTCGGATCAGCTACTTTAAATGTATTTTGTTTTTTATTCTGTACATTTCATCCACATTTTCTGTGCATTACCAACTCACGGAGAATAGTAGAGTCGATTTAATACCGCCGTGTATTTTTTTGAAGATTAAACAACTGACACAAGCCTTTGTCTTTGTGCATTAATAAATCTTTAACAAAATAAAGCATTGAATTGTCTGAGACTAAGGGTTTTCTATGTTATTATTACGAGTATGTGTCAGACTCACGCTAGTGCGCTTGCAAAGTTAAACAACGTTTAGTAGATATTAATTAAAGGAATCCCTATACGGCAAACGATAGAATTTAATTGAGGAACTTGTTTAGTTACCTTCAAGTCAATCTTCGTTAGTTTACATACCCCTAGTATGACGTTACTGCCTAGTGTGCGAATGCGTTTCAAGCTGGGTTTTTTTAAACTGCAGTTACTTTATTTTAAATAAACAAAATAAAAGTTTTGTTTTTACTGAAAATTCCAAAAAATAATTTAAGCATACACATTTCTAACAAAATACAAATAATACATAAGATAAATTCTATAACCAACGGTTATAAAAATTCCATACAAACTTCAAACCCCCATTACCCTCCATTAATGGTTGAATTTCATGTTTTTTTAATTCACAAACCTAATCGGGTGTGCTCACGACAGTTTCTCAAACTCGTCATCGCAATTGGACCGACGGTTTAGGAATGCTATAAAGTACAAAGAAAGATAGACATTTATATATACCTATATATTATTACGCACCACCAGAAACGTTGTGTATCCGCTTCTATGTAAGTTTTGTGATGCGTTCTATGTTGGTGAGACTACGACGCCACTAAACATTAGAATTAATAATCATAGATTATCCTGTAACAAATTACTTTCCGCTTTACCCGTTCCAATTCACGCGAGAACTCACGGCAGGGATTTCGATGCTAGCTTTAATGTAAAAGTTTTGAAGTCTTTGCCCGCGAAATTGATTTGAAGACATGGGAACTCTCTCACATTTGGGTTTTGGACGCTTGCAGATCTGTAGGTCTAAATAGACAAAATTAAACTAACTTAACAGCATTTAACGCATGATGCTTAATATATTCTTTTAAGAAATTAGTTTCATTTCATAATCCTGATTGATTTATCTAGCAAAACTGTAATTATATAATAGTAATTGTATAGTGGCTGGAAATATTTATCTTTTAGTTGAAAATGCGATTTTCGAATTTATGAAGGTTGCATTTTAAACGTCATCTTTCATATATTTTCTTAAGACGCCGAATGGCGAAAGCTTAAAAATATCGTTTCATCCAATCTATATTATTATAGATAACCTTTAAAACCTTTTATAATATTGCTTAATACAAGGTGCCTATCTAAAAATAGGATTTTTTCGAAACTCGTACCTAAGCAGTTATGCTTCTTGTAATAAATTCATTCATTCTTGTAATATATGGCCGTAATAAATTCATGGACTTTAATTACAAATACACGACGATAAGACTTTTTATCGTGTTACTATTTCTAAAATAAAACGGAAATTTTAATATAATTAGAAAAAAAATATAAAGCAAAATATTAGGATTTGTAACACCCCTTTTACCCGAGTCAAATAGTTAATTATGCCAAAACCGCAAAGCTTACACGCCTGAAATAAACTTTTATACTTCAACTGAAAGTTTACAAAGCGACATGAACGTTGGTTTTCACTCATAAAATTTGAAATTTTTACTCCTGTATTATTTACCAGCGAGTTTTACTTTTGTGGTAACGAAAAATATGACGAAAGTAATATCTACTAACCTCATAAATGTTGTAATTATTAGAAGGAAATATGAAGAGAAAAATATCACCAATTATACTATAAAGTGTCTTAATTGTTTATATAATTCTAACGGTCGTTATCATTTAGAGAATCTATGTACATAGTCTGAATAAAAAAGTATAAACTTCATAGTAAATTAAACCATATGATTGGTCAATGGACATCTTTAGATAGTAAAAATATTTATAAACAATTTAACAAAATAACAAGAATAAAAATCTTTACATTAACTTTCAAATATTATGCAGTTTCAAAACTCGCTTTTTTTTCTATCTAATAGACTTATTATGAATTTATAATGAATTTATCGTGGTAGTCTAGTGGTTAAGACGTTGGACTATTAGCCTGAAGGTCTCGGGTTCGAATCCGCACATGGTCATACAATTTTTAATACTTTACTACCACCATCTCCCCTGACTCTAGCACAGGCACTTTTGGCCTAAAATAATTGTATATGACCTAGGTCATATCAATTATTTAAAAAAATATATATATCATTTATTACTTGAATATTTTTTGAATTCAAGGTTCTACAGAGTGCCTCATAAAAATCTTCATCAAAAACTATTCTTAACCGACTCAAAGAAAGAAAAGGGTTGTTAATTCGACATATACGAGTATGTATATTTTTTTTATTTTTAATATATTTTCACGCATTACTCGGAATTAGATTTAGCGAATAATATTACTTATTTTGAGGCATATAATAGGAAATTCTCTATGAGTGGATACGATTTTATTTTTGTTAGCAAAAAAATCAAAAAATATTTCTTTATTCTTATTGGCTTAAGCGGTTTGGAATATTATTTTTACAAAGTATACCGAAATGCTCGGAGTTGATTCCTTCGAAGTATCATAGAGTTACTTTTAGTGTAAGGTACCTAAACAAATAATATACAAACAATTAAAAAAAAGACTCAAATAAATGTACAACAATAAAAACTAATTCAAAACACCAAAACGTTGAAGTCAACGCAGAGAGTGAGTGAAGTACGGTGTGCATACTAATAGGTTTGTGCATAGGTTTCTTCATCGATTTCACGGTTAAGATAAAAAAAAACCTTTTGGAGTAATATCCGCTCTCGACCTAGGTAAAACCTAGGATAAAGATCTATTCCACTACCTACCTACCTAGTTATATACTGAGAGACGACTCGGTCGGAGCGGGATTCATTTTGATGCTATTCAACATTCGACTGCACTTATCACCCATTCATTCGTTCCTGCTTTTAGATTATAAAATATATCCTGCTGCACCCGGATTTTATTAGTTTTTATTTCTGTTGCGATGTTTTTAACTTTGATATAGACACTTGATTATTATTAGACTAGATTATCATTATAATAATAATACAAAATATAGTATTTTAAAATTTAATAAATGTGGGTTTATTTTTTTTTTTTTAATAATTCCGTAATCGACCCGTAATTTTTTTTGAATCCTTAAAGTTTAGTTATTCAGATTCGCCTGCTCTGATACAATGAAAGTATCTACTGCTGTTTTTTTTAGCTGGATAAAAAAAAATGGTCACGTATTTTCTATTAGAATGTGGGAAAGTAATAAACTAATAATTATTTGGCCATTCAGAGCTAGGTTTCACAATTATCGTACGTTTGGAGATTGTTTTAATTTGCATTTCACTCGCCTGCAATGTTTAAAAAGTAAACCGCGCATAATAGACTCTTTCACTCGAAATACTCTATATTCACAAACTTGAGACTAGAGATGTAGGAGATTAACACAAAAAACAGATATTTTTAAGCCAAATAAAGTAATACTATATTAAACGTTAGTAACAAAAACATACTGAGCGTATTTTTTAATTTTAGCGGTGATGTGCACTTGTGTGTATATTTATTTATTCTATTTGTTCAAATCAGCTATTAGCGTGAACAGAATGAGCGTTTGTAAATGTGTAAACATTAGAGAGTGTGTATATTTGTGTAATTTCTTTATCTAAAATGAAATATGTCAATCGTGTTAAATTGGTGGTTTTACTTTTTACTAATACGATTCAAAACTAAATTCACAGAATCATTTCTGTTTCATTTGGGAACATCAAAAGTATTTCGATTTTGATTGTGATGAGGTGGAAGTACAATGGCTACTTGTACCACCTACAAGGTGTGAACAGTCTACTTGACTATAATGCTAATATAATGAGTAATATTATACTATAAAGTCATTTCAGCAACAATACTCTGCCTTCCAAACTGTTAGTAACAACCTCGAACCTGTTTCTACTTTTATACAACTGGACAGATCAGCTAACGACAGATTTGGCAGCAACTCGTGGAATAAGGTTTTTTTAAACTTCATTCCCAGTTTTACAACTTCATAAATTAGAGAATCTCTACTCATAAGAAAAGAAGGCATTTAAAGAAGTGGATGCTTAGAAACATAATATCGTGCGTACTTTGTGATAGTTGTATATGAAAATTAAAAGTAGTCTGTTAGCTAAATTTGAAATCCGAATATATTTAAAGAATATGTTTGCTTGTATAATTTTTGACCCCAAATAGCGAATGCTACTTTCATATTCTGCGTGGAAATGATTTCACAAAAGTAATTTGCACGTCGGCGCTATAATATTTACTATTAATAAATAATTTATTAATATTATTTAAATGTTGGTTTTTTCGAACCAAAATGAGGCCAAGAGGCTCAGATATGCAAACGCCTTTCTCCGTCTGACGAAAGTAGTAAATGCATCTAATTAAGGACATCGTTTCACTCTTTTAACTTACAACGGTCCATCGGAGGCAGGGCCGGATTTGTAATTAGCGCATCCGGAAAGAGCGCTCTCGCTGATCGTGGCACAAATTCAGACTAGAGAGCTTGAAGGCTGCCCGGGCTTGAACTATATAAAAATTCACCGCATGGCTTGAGTAACACGCGCTGGGGTCGATTTCCGCATAAGAACCCTATTCAGATGAAACGCCCAACCCGGAATGATCGTCGTTCCGCTGTATTGGGTTTGCCGAGCGTTCAAGACGTTTCGGCGCGGCTGCCGAGCTCCGCGTTAAATTTTAAATCGCGAGCGGCGGTCGCGTCACGCGCTGTTTTACTGCCGAGCTGGCATGCCTACTCAAGTACTCCAGGCCGCAGGCCTACATTTTTAAAGCACTTCTGATGAACGTCCGAAAACCGCTTGTAGAAGCAATTGGACCCAACCGAACGACAGGCTTATTAAATTTACAACATTTGCTCGCCTCACATGCTAAGCTGCAAAATATTGGCTTTAGCTATTGAAATCAAGACTTAGAAATAGATAGGACATCGTCTTATGTGAGTCTTCCAAGAGTTATACTTGGAAATAACAAGATTACAGCCATGCTAACCAGTCGCTTCAGTTATCCGCTTTCGAACGACGTATTATCTGTGCAAAATATCTCATGCGTAGGTGTGTCTAAACTTTAGATAAAATGTATAGAAAAATATAAACTTTTTGAGGATTTCAACTTTAGGCCAAAATAAAAATATAACTTTTTAATTTATTAGAAGCCTAGATATTTAGGAGATAAAATGGCACCTACAATTATTTTTCTTCTTCATCTACAAATAAAAGAGTCACAACACTACAGCTTTAGTATGGAGAAATGACCGCGTTGAGTCGATGTGATAACAGGCACGAGGCAGGTAATACGAAGGTCTTAGGAATGGAGAGAAAATCCCTATTGTTATAATACCTTACACTCACAAAACTTTTTTAAATAAATTTAAGTCCTAGTTTTAAAAAAATAAAACGAATAGGCGTTAGACTCCCCTTTCTACTACTCGACCAAATTCACGAAATAAATTCGTTTTTTTAAATTTAAAAATAAATAAGCCGGATAAATCTAAAACAAAACCACTAAGAAATAATACAATAAACTTTTTATTAACAATAAAAAATCTGATCCACCAAAACGTTTTAGTCGTGGTATTCAGTAGTATAAACCACGTAGGTATATCTCTGGTGTGCATCAAATCGCTCAAGCCAATCCGGAGTAATGAGGAAATATACTCAGATCGGATTGAGAAACTCCTCCTTTTTTAAAGTAGGTTAAAAATACAATGATCATTCTTTATAATTATTTTATTAAAAATGTAAACCATTTTATATTTATGACTAATGCCAATCGAATTTTTCATCATTGTCATCAGAATAATAATCAAAAATATAATGTTGTCAAATACTTTTATATTACAAATGCAATCTCTACAATATCTATTACCAACTATCTATAATCATATATTTATTTAAATCAAATGTCAACACGACAAGATTTGATAGATGATATTATCTCATTATTTTTTGTTTTATATTCTGTTGTACACTTTATTTACCGATAGTAAATGCAGGTAGGTATGCATATTATTTGTTATCAATTCGTAATTAATATCTATTATTATTTTTTTAAAGCAGTAATTGTAAATGAGTAATCACTAAAAAGGTATTAAAAACAAGTATGTGGGGTCCGAGCCCACAGCTATGTCGTGAACGCTCCGAACTACCTAACTAAGCTAAGCTTTTTGTTATAAGCTAAGTGTAAGCGTAAGACTGTAATTAAAACCGAAATTATAAGACAATTGTATCGCCTTTAAATTTGGACGCCCATAATATTTTTAAACCAAACAATCTGGAGGATAAAAGATTTTGTCAATATGTTGAAAAGCACCCTCACAATGGTTTATAAAGGGATGAAACATTTTTTTCAGTTGTATACTATAAACTTGCGATGCGTAAGTACTTTTAACTTGAAGGTTAAAAAAGAAATATCCAGTTAGGCATTCATTATTTATGTACAAAACAGTAAAACTTTTTTTTTGTGCGCATTTATTTATTGAAATGCACAGAACCTACACACGGATGTCATAATTACACGCATTTAAAATATAGAATATGTTTCGTTAGCTCGTAATATATTTTTTTTCATTATTTATTCTTTATTGAAAAAACCAACAGTATTAATTATATAATACCTATTCAGTGTTAAAATCTTTTGTTCTGCTGACCTCTGAATTCCGTCACCTTTCCATATCTTTGGGTCGATAGTGATTTGATGTGGACATAGGTTATATGTACCTATGTACCTACAGATTGATATTGTCCCCGTGTTGCTTAGTCATTCAATTTATCGCAGCCTTTTTTATCGTCAACCTCAGCTCCTTCCCCGCTCTTTCTCCGATTCCGGCACCGTAGGCACCGACCAGTGAAGCCAATAATCGTCAGAATGTCAACTAAGTACTTACCTATACTAATTGACATTCTGAACGCACTACTATGCGTTTTTAAAATGACCGAAGCAGCAAGGCTTATTCATACGAACGTCAAAATAACTTGAGCCATTCCGAATCGCAAACGCATCGCTTAGCTGACATTATTAAATCGTGCATTTCTTAGTACAAACATGGAAGATTCGACCTATTCAATACTTGCTGACAGGCTTCTGTCACACTCTAGTTTCACGACACATTTTAAATTCTCTAAATTCACGACACATTTTAAATATTTTTAATAATTTGGAAGAAAAAAACAAACTGAAATAATTACGAGTATATAAATTAAAAAAATGTTTTTTTTCTACTGAAGTACTTCGCGAGCCGCGCGCTCGAACTGTTATCACCGGACCCCGGACGATTTCTATTAAATTTGGAATTCGTTTTTCTCTTAATTTTTCAAATATTTTTTGCTGATTAATGTTTGATTGTTTGATTTTGATTGTTCAACGCCCCTAAATAGACATTAGTTTATAACAACATTTAATTTATAACAACAATCAAAAATAATATATGTTAGGTACTATTATTTGAGAAAATTAAAATAAATATTTTTTATTAGTAAAAACGGTTCATTTACCTCATAAAATGGTACCGAATAAATCATTGATATTATATGAAATCTCAAAAGTAAATAGGTACGCAAATCATTGCGGTTCCTACAATTCAGAAGTCATGGCGTTATTTTAATATTAAAAATGTAATAATTAGTGATAAAATCTGTAAAAACACTATCGACATGTAAATATTTGATTGTAAAATTATCAAGACGCCCCAAATGACATTGACGAAAGTAAAATGTGCTAAGCAAGATTACAAATCTATAATTTACGACAAAGAATACAAAAAACCTCTGATATGTTTAATTCATTTGGATATTATGCGTATTTTAATTATTCGCTCATTTGATTATTAAACAAGATCCTATTGAATGCGTAGGGGCCACGTAAACATGTTTTAAGTATCCATCTAGCACCTAGAATATATACCTACCTTTTACGCGATGAGTGAGCTCTCGAGGGTTCATTACTCCGCTTAAGTTTAAGTTTAGCGACCGAACGAAAATACGTCATACTCGTACAAAGGTACTTATATTAAAATAAATTCGTCTACTTTTCTAAAATATTCTCGATCTTCTAAACAAATGCATGGGTAAAACAAATATATCCTAGGTACTACAATAATAAGTATTACCTATTTTAGCACATTGTGGTTTTTTTAGATAGGTTTAAAAAAATGCAGTCGGTTACTTTTCATTATTTCGTTTTTTTTTATTGTTATTAGGAAATTCCTTTCTAGTTTTCTATTAATGTCTCAACGTCTAAAAAGATAATAATTTTGTAAACACCTTAAAATTAATGATCACGACGATAGAGAGGTATCAGTTTCGTTTTTGTTAGTTTTGGGACATTCTGTATAGTAACAACGTAATCACGTGACGTCAACGTTCTGTAATAACCTATACATTTAAATGAATATGCAGGAAAGTGAATAGTAAATTTTATATGATTATTAAATTATAAATAAAACAACCTAAAAATATTTAGAGTCTCCATTAATTTAAAAACATATTTAATAACTATCCTATTTCGAGTTCGCATTAAAGAAATAAGTTATTATACTGTTTTTTTTATGTATTAACAAAAGTCGTAATTTATTTTAAACTTTTAAAGTATCGTTAGACAACTTTCGTGTTTGGAAATAAATACATTATCTTTAAAATCGCAATAATGTTTTCGAAAAAGATTTAGTTTATTATTTCAGTGTCGCAATTTAGTAAGTTTATATGTATGGATAAATAATATATAAGAAAAAAAAAGTATTTTAAAACGGGAACACAGTCGGCTACATAAAAACCTAAAGATTTAGCTGATAATCAAATATCTTGAAATACTAGTATGCTTTTATTTGCGATACTTGGCCGTTAAAACATTCTTTTTTTTTTTATTCATCATTTGTCCATGTCAGCACCTAACATTAAAAATTATACATTTATGATATTTACTACTGAAAAAGTAAATCTTTATAATAAATTACAAATTTTAAACTCATTGTGTTCAGATATTTTTATGCTAGTGACATGTTACTACTAAATTAGCGGATATTTTCGAGAATCTCTTAAGTAATGTATTGATAATGCGCCGTGCGTGAGAAAATATAATATAAATATAAGATTAATGACCAATTTGGTAATAAAATAGAATACCTAAGTATTTTAAATAAAAGTTCACAATGTAGCATATCACATTGACCCCGGAGCCCAGATTACGGTATCCCGTATATAGGAGGAAAAAATAATCAATGTGAAGTTTAGATAATGTGTAGGTGCGTAGATAAGAAACACGTTTATACTACTAACACATAATGAATAATCAAACAATATTTCGCTTTGCTTAATAACCGCTAAATATATGTAAAAACGAATTATAGGAAATTATAAGTTTCTTTGTAAACTCTTAAAGACCTATCTCACGGTGCCAGGCTGTAAAATAAACTATGGCTCTGCCACTCTGTATGGACAGTAAGCATTAGCTAATAATAGATTTACTGTCCTGGCTGCGTGTGACATCTCCTTAAAGTCTGCTCAGGTCAGTGCGAAATATTCACACACAGTCAGTTGATCAGTCGAGCAACTAAACAGTTTACTGTTATGTACTTAACTGAACGTTAGCATAGAAGCGTCGAGATTAATGCTTTAAAATGTACTTCCAATTATTCCATTTTAGAAAATTACGCATGCTTGTTAGAATAAAAAGAAGTTACACAATTATAAAAGCTATTATAGATTATAAAACAATTATAAAAAGCTATTATAGATTATAAAATATGTAGGGCACGTTCGTAGGACTCTACTATTTACGTGTATGGTAACTATTATGATATAAATACACAAAATTTACTTTAAGTAACTTTCTAATGATGATTACAGTGTTTTTGTAATTTTTTTAAATTCAATTATAATATTTTTTCCGACATATTGTCATATAAATTATTTAATACGTATATATACATATATCGCAGCATGTATTCCTGGAAATTATAATTGAATACTGAGGTGCAATGAAATAACTACGGACTTACCTGGAATCGAACTTGGTGCCATCAGTCAAAGTGCCGGTGTAGTGCATAGTGAGCATATCGCCAACCTTCGATTTGACGGTGCAGCCTTCTGGAACGGACATAATGTCTACCTTGAGTCCATCTTCCGTGGTCGTTGACTTCACCGGTTTGTCAATGGCGGCGACCAGGCCAAAAGCCAACGCCAGCAGGAGCGAGTGACGTATCGAAGTCATCATTGGCAGGCGCAGAAGGCACGACCGCAGCGCTGAACAGCCGGCAGTGGAATGACGCGAGCCGGCGGGGCCCCGACGAAGTTAGATTACGACCGAAGTTCGTAGTTCGACTTTTCGAAAGTTGCGCTTATCTTCGAGACGAGACGGTTGGACACGACACGGCCACGACACGGCCACGACACGGCCACGACACGGCAACTTGCGGGCCTGTGCAACTCGGAGCCAAGTTTTCCTCATGAGCTGTTTGTTGCAGGTGCGGACGGCACTCTAAACACAAAAGTACCGTGAAGCGAGCGATAGATAACATTTTCTCATGAACATACAAAATTACTATTGACTTACAAAACTAATGACTTAAAATGTCGCAAGAAAGTGCATTTGAGAATTTTGCATTTGTTGCAAGAATTTATACATTTTCTGTGCTTTGTATCTCTTTCAGTCACCTCTGTAGCTTCTAAATAATAAATAATCCTGCTAAATAAAGACAAATGGATTATTTATAGGAAATATCGTTGTAGTGTTTCAAGCAACTTAATATACAGAAACCATCAACTGATCGTACTATTTGCTTGAATTACGTTTTTTATTTTACAATAATACTATTGAAGGAATACATATCGTATGTTTTGTATCTGGGCACAACTAATTAGATAGCTTTGATTTAACAGTACTAAATAAAAAAAAATTATAACATTTCGGTGGTAATAGTTGATATGGCTGTTAAACACTAATTTACAAAATCAGAAAACATTCTTGGATTAAAAAATAACAAGCTATAAATAACGTTCATTTTTAGAATTGTATTTACTGGAAATTGGCTTTTATTTCTGAAAAAAAAGGCGGACTAGGTATTTTTATTTATTGTAATATTAATTTATTAAAAAAATATGAAATACATCCACAGTGTTATGAATAATCAGATGATAATTTGCATGAACTCATAACTTCTAACATACACGGAATCAAACCACTAATATAGCACGGAACACCACCACTCGAATGAGACACATGTTCCTTCTTTTCCCGCCGGTCGCTTGTGGCGCGGCAGTACGCATTTCCGTTGCGTATTAAATATTTTAACAACAAATAATCAATACATAATTTATTGATTATTACGAGCCATATAAAATAAGACATTCAACTAAATAAACATACATAACATAAAGTATTATTTATAATATTGCCTAATAGTGCCAATCTAATCATACGTAAATATTCTAACATTTGTATTTATCAATACAATTTGGAATAAGTAAATATTTACTCAATATACAAATAATAAATGATTTTATATTTGGTAATAAAATGTATTTATTTGCATTCGATAAAGAGATTTAGAAAACAGGGAAGGTTTACTAAATTAATGTATTTGAGAACCTGTGTTAACTATGGTTATGTACTTTATGTAACGTCAATTTAATATACCTAAAATATGACTTAAAAAGTAAAATCACCACAGAGTAAAATTATGGTCTAATTAAAAAGAAACAATGGTAAATATAAATAAGTAGATAGGAAGGTGGTTTTAGAAGGGAGTCTTGGTTACCTGTATTAGTTTATGGTGTAGAAATCATTCAGATATAAAATAATATGTTCTTAATGTGTTCAGCTCTGATCGTCTAAATTATGTTAAATACACAGTTTTAGATAAAACAAACTGAATTCGGAAAAGATTTACAATCCCTGGAAAAACCGAAATGATTGGCATAATACCATCTCTTTCCTACCAACGGATAAAGACAGTGATGACTAGATGTCTCTTGTAACTGGCTCTATGCCGGCAAGCGAGTGCTCTGGTTACACCGACTGACCGGATTTGTTGGATGGTCAAGTATAAATGGCCAATAGCCACTAATGAGAGTAGTATTATATTCGATTAAAAAGACAAAGTAAAGTACTAAAACTTGTTATCAGTCCTAAGTAAAGTCGTTAAAACCTTAACACTATTCCACTGTCATTATTAATTCATTCATCATTATTAATTGACCACCAAAAAACTGCGCCCGTCTGAGTAAAGGGTAAACCAGCAAATCAATTTAATAGATCATTCCTTAATCTAAAACCTGTTCACATGAAACTGACTACTAGTTTGGCCAATATATTTTTCAAATATTTTAGAAGTTTCTATGTATTTAAAAAATATTTATTATATTGCCATATATTTACTAACCATGTGTATATACCATCTTTCGTTCTATGTTTTGTATGTCTCCATAAAGCAAATATAATAAACCAAACCATGTTGTACCCGAGTTTGTTACTTAAAGGTGTTTTTTTAGAGGCGTGGTTTTCAAGAAGAGATAAAACGCATATAATTTGATGTTATGGCTAAGAATTTAGTTTTATTATAAAGATAAGGGTTTGCCATTATGTTTTAAAAATGATTTCGGGTAAGTGGCCGCCGCGGCTGACTCGAACAAATTCCAGCCGAGAGGCCCAATTTTCAATCACTTTTTGCAGCAAGTATGTCAGCAATAACGCGCCGAATATTCTCTTCCAAGGCGTTAATCGTTTCCGGCTTATCTGCGTAGACAAGCGACTTCACATAACCCCACAAAAAATAGTCCAGCGGTGTTAAATCGCACGATCTTGGAGGCCACGCCACAGGCCCTCGACGCGATTTTTACTTTATTTTAGAGTGATTTAAAAAAAATTAGAGTGATTTTTTCTAAATTTGCACTATTTGCAAACGTTGTTCAGGAGTAAGTCTATTCATTATGAAATGGCAAACCAAACTGAGCATAAATCGTGTGACAGCTGTCAAAAACACCAACTACGAAAAAAGTAGTGCCAGATTGAAAACCACGCTCTAAAAAAAACACCCGTTATTTTAGTTAATATTTTTAAAAAAACTATGTAGATGCAACATACGACTTTTAAAACCAGTTTTATTTGGAAAACTAGGTTATATTATTGCATTACAAGTTTAAATAGTCAAGAAACTCCTCAAATAAATACTTGCCATATAAAAAAATAGTTTTATTAATAGAGTTATTCAATAGTAGAAAATAAAAATTAACATAAAAAAGCGCAATATAATCTGAAAAGCAATAGCTCCAACAAGGTGTTGGAAATCGAAATAAATTATAATATTAAAACTGAATGACGCATAGAATAGTAAGTATATTGAGTAAAGTAGCCACAACATTATTTTCAATCATTTAAATATGATACGACGTCTTCAATAAATAGCGCATTACATTGCGCATGTTTGTAATAAGTTTTAATAAAATAAGATATGGCTTTCCTAATGTAGATTTTTGAAAGCCGCATTGATATCGGTGTATCCATTTGAGGGTTTAGGAATTTATGCTACTCCCTTTTTACATATTCAGAAATGACTGTGGATCAGTTAAAAATATTTACGCTTTTAGAATATAGACCATATTAGTTTCTTATTAGGTATATTTAATTATTATGTATATTCTTTACATATTATATATTTTAGAATATTGGTAAATTTTAGCTCTAATGCTCGTTTTGATAGCAATCGAAAGATTATGCAGATTACTTAAAGCAAAAAACAGTGTCTATGTGTGGTTAGAAGTAAAACTAAGTTAATTAAATTTAAATTAAGTTGAATAAATCAAAGTAAAGTGCATTGATCAAATTATCATTTTTAATTTATAAATTATCACCCTATACCGACTGGCATCTATATTCGACAATGTTTCAGCAAGCCTATTTATTTAAATAAGAAGAAAACTCAACGTAACGCACTGCTTTGTAGTTCTTAAAAAAAATAAGTATTTTTATGCATGAACACGCAAGAGTAACTCTTATTATTAAATAAAGCCTCGCATAAAGAGTAGTTACGCCAGCGCGAATCCACACCTTTACAAAATCAAAAGAATTGTTACGATATAATATTTATGAAGATTTTGCAAATTGTTAAATGGCAACTTAATTGAACTATAAAATACTCACCTAACAAAAGTATTGAAACAAATTTTTGAACTTTTGAAATTTTGTAATTTTATTAGAAAATTCGAAAATTAAAAAAAAAACTTTTTTAGTTATAAAATTACGTGTTACTTACTTCAGCATTTACTTACGTTTTTCTAGTTAAATGATTGATAGGTATAATAGCGAAAAAAAAAATTGATTTTAGTTTTAAAAATTTTTGGCACTATCGACTGAATATAATAATATAAATAAACTAAAAAATAGGTTTTTGGTTTTCATTTTCGTAAAATAAATAATCACTCAACAAATAATCAATAAGTAAAGCGGTAAAAGTAAAAATAAATAATTAAACCAAAAGTGGAAAAACCATAACGTCTTTGCAATTGTTCTGACCTATTTCTAATGTTCATAAGATGAGAGATCTTACAACTTTATACATGTCATAATCATTTGTGAATATTATAAGATGATGCATTTTATTTTAAATGTTAAAGATATTCGCTACAAACTAAAATACTTTACGAGATTTTATCGATAAATTCATCCAAATGTAGTGACTCGTTTTGCCATGTGTGGAGGTTCCAAGTAATTATTTTTTTTATTTGTTTATTTTACATTGTAATTTGTACATTGATCTGTAGATATTCCTTACAGCGGTGAGCGTATTTGTAAAACATAGTATAGGGTTGAGATAATAATATAAAAACCCATCGTCGCCCTATGGCCATCCAAAACGCACAACGAACGGGCTAACAGTGCCACCGGTACACTTGTGGTAGAGATGCAATTAATGACGTCTGTAGGGCCTAGTTGTACATTAAATGATAACTACATTCCCTATTGTAATCTAACAAATATGTATTATTTCTACTACTCTCCTGAATTCCAAGGTATTTAATTGTCTACAACTTATCGTTAACTATATTTTTCTTTTCTAAAATGAATTGCTATACCCTAGGTCACCACAATTATTGAATTAAAATGATTTTTTTTATAACTAAAATGGACATTTCTAGTCAAGAAGCAAGTTTTCTTTTGTAAATTAAAAATTTAATGCGTCCAACTCTATTTACCTAACCACATTTTTGTATAATTGCGAAAGATTTTTTTTTTTTTTTTAATTTTAAAATTTTACATAAGTACATAGGTAGTGAATAGACAAATTATTATTTTATTTAATGTTAACTATTGTAATAAATTAAATTGTATACCTTTTCAAAATGCATAATATAGTTGTTACATAATAAAAAAAAAAACAATTTCTGTAAAAAAATCAAATGGGTCGATACTTGAGGCGTGAGTGATTCCCGTGCCGAGAAATATCAATTTAGTTACAATAAAATGAGTTTCGTCCACAATTTATTTTCTTTATAATATTATAATCACAAGTATATACACAGCATATTATACAACTTTGTGGTAATAAATAAAATAAATAGTAAAAATAAAAGAATAATGAAATAAAATATACGAGTCATCTTTTGTACGAAATTATAAAAATTGCAATAGACTGCATTTACAATACTCCGTTACGGGTGAATCGCTTTTACCTGCTTTCGTTTGTTTTTTATGTTTATATACTACATAACAGGTTATTTTCTCGGAAATTCCGTTAGGTTTAGCTTTACAAACTGAGAGGGTAGGTAATACAGAAATATATTATATTTAGCTACGTGTTTTCTTGAAATTCGCTAATTGAGGTATGTTTTCAATTTCCTTTATCTTTTTAGGAAGTCGATTATGACAATGTATGCACTTTTATTTCGATATTTTGCAGTACGAGGTCTAACTGCTTGTGGTGCATTGTTGTGTTGGGCTAACATCTTGTTATGGAAATTAATCGATTCCATACATTGTTAGTATGGCGAGTGATTTAAAATATGATCTACAGAATTCTCGCCATCAAATGCCAATGCTCGACCAATGCTTGATCGGATAGATCTTTTTTGAATCATAAAGACGTGGGAAGCTGTTCCCCATAGAAGCACCGAAGGTGAATTCTATTTACTAAATATGTGATTTTTGAAGAAACATTACATAATAATAAATTTTTTGTTTTACTTTCAAATTAATTCAATTTTAACAACGGACGCGATTCTACTCAATCTAAATATTATTATTATTCGAATGAGACTTTAAACCCGGCGAAGTCGGTTTCTAAGAAGTTGCTTTGGTAATAAATTATTTTATTCATTGCAGTTGCTATGAGATAATATATCAAAATTATATCAAAATTGTCGTGTTGAAATTATTGTTGCTAGGGGTAACAACTAGAAAATGACATTTATTGAATCCAATTTTTTTCCAAAATTCTGCTTAAAATCGGTAAATTATTTATTAACATGATGTGAATTTATTTTTTTATTATTATAAATTGCTGAGTAGAGTGTTCATCTGCAACAAACTATGTATAACTAAATATACGCATCCGATGAAGTAAAATGGCGCTTGAAAATTATAAAAAGTGAAAAGCATAAAAAAATCGTTTGAATGCGGACTGGAGTATTTCGCGGACACGTTTTACATATAAATTTAACCATCTATAAGAAGAGGTAAGCATAGGTATATTTTTATTGATATTTTCCATCATAAAATAAATTATTTAAGCGAAATGAAAGCTTCAGGGTTGAGTATTATTCATGGCGATCTTATTAACTTACATCAAATCACTTACGGATACTTACTTACTTACTTACGGATATCAAAAAAACTCAAATTGGGCAGCAGTGCAAGTTTTTAACTTACTTAGCCTAGCCACGCATAGGTGTAAATCTCATATATTATTAATATAGTAATAAGCAGAGTATGCTGACATAACCTACAAATAAAGCAAACTGATGATGAACTGGTCAAGAAAGAAACATATTACCCTACTTCGCCGAAACTAAACCTAAAACTAAAAAAAAAATACAATTCGCAGAGGGAGCTTTTTTCAACAAAAGTTCTGTTGTTTTGTTTTTTCACAAATAAAAACTACTGATGTTCGCTGGCCATTGTCGGATAAGATTAGATCGCCCTTCGTTTTTGGGTCAATGTTCTGCATAATATTGAAGCCTTTAGTTTTGATAATTAACGAGCTTCACAAGCTAGAAGCCACAAACGGACAAACGGCTATGTGAGGGCAATAGAGGCAATAAAAAAATAAAATAAAAACTATCCGTTTATTATTATTTGTTTTACAGCAAAATTATAACCTTAAATGATTGTATATGATGTTAATTCTATTTGCAGTTCAATTGTTTAATTTTTCTACTTGGTTTGAAGTTTAACGTCCAAATTACATCCTAAGTTATCTCTTTTCCTATCCTGCTAACACTGGGTTAAATGATAGCGTGTCTCTTAAATTACTGAGGCAAGAAAACACTGCTGTCAATCGTTTCGCCCCGTTGATTACTAGTCTCTGCTTGGCCACCCATTTATTCCAGAATCTCATGCGTCAACAGAAACTATATTAAAGGAAATACTATTGTAACTCTGTGGGGTTCAGCCAGCGTTTGGAAGGTGTTTTGCGTTTTTTTATCACAGGCCACTATTTAAAAAACGTGATTCCAGCAAGCTATTTCGTAGTGCCTCATCTGTTCTGATTTCTCATAGATCAAATATAAGCACATATAATATTAGTTATTTATTTCCACAGTCGCTTTTATGGAGTCATTATAATAATAATGTTTTTTTCCACAGTTTAGTTGGTATGGCGGCTGTTCTGACATGTCTTGCAACACACATGCATGATTTTTCCCGCCATCCCTCTGCTGCCATCATTAAAACTGCATCATTCCTCGGAACTTACATCGGCGGAATTACATTCACGTATGAGAGTTTGATTACTATCTTGCCTTATCTTGTCATTTCTCACCCCATTGCTATTCTGGACAGGTTAGATCTAATGGCGTGGTGTTAGCTTTGAATTACTGCATATCCTCTGGTTGCGACTTAAACCTGCCTTAATACAATCCTAATAATTTTGTGCTACTAAATTCTCTAAAAGAATTATTATGAAAAAGGCTAAATATGATAACTAAAGTGTAAATGTAGCCACAGTACTTACTTTAAATAATTAAAAAAATCAAATAACAAATGATTGCTTTTAAAATTACTTGAGCGAGATGGCATACATATGCATATGCGAGTTTTAGTTTTTACTCCAAAGGCCGTGAGTATTGAAGTACTGGTTACCGTAACCGGTGTTAAATAAAAATAAATATGGGTCATTTACGGGGTTTCTACTACTTTAGGTAATATTTATTGCGTAGACTTTTTTGGCGCAGTTGCTATATGTTCATTATCAAGTTTGTAACGTGAGACGATTAAAAATGAACATTTCGCCAGTATATAACATTTCCTTTGTCAGAGATAAGATTGAGAGAAAGGTTTTGTTAAAAATCAATTTTGAACTGACCAGTACAAAGGCATGATGGAGGCCTTAGGCACTCTGACTCTCTCTTTCAATATACGAGTATGTCTATTGTCTGAACATGCCGCTTCGCTTCTAAATTCATATCTTTGGTATTGGATTTTTGATACTTTCAGATGTTTAGTATTTATGCTTCACTTCTTATAACTTATAAGTTACAAGGTAAGAGAAGGGGCCGTGGAAATGTGAGTGACAAAGAAAAAGCAGGCTTTTCAGGGGCAGATTAACATCACCACTTCTGCTTATTTCTTTGTTCTGTTTCTTTGTTGTTTGTTCACGAACTAATGAATTATGGCCGAGGAAGGCGGTGCTTCAGAGCGGACAAACATTGCCGTTCTAAGTATTTCTTTGTTCTGTAATTGTTCTTGAAATAATCGTGCTGTATTCGGTCTTCTATAAAAATGATGTCCTTATAAAATACAGGTGTGGTCGGATACCATACGGTGTGGGGAGTGGTACCAGCGCTTCACTCTCCCTTGATGTCTGTCACAAACGCCATTTCCGGAATCACCGCCGTTGGAGGATTACTCTTCATGGAAGGTGGTTATTCACCACAAACACCTATTGAGGTACCTTTTGCTTTACAAATAAAGTGTCAATTTATATAATTTCTTTATATGTAGCATAATCTAATTATTTATTTAGTTCTCAACAAAAATTGTACACAATACAGACAATAAATTAAAAGTAAAGAATACAATCCTTAAAGTAAGGTAGCCATTGACTATAAGAGATAATTAAAGGTTAATGCAAAGAATAATATAGGTAAAATAATTATCAGTATATTGAAACATTTCAATAAATGAATTCAAATTAGAAAAGCGATTACAAATGTTGAAAATAAAACACTGTGTGTGTGTGTGTGTGTGTGTGTGTGTGTGTGTGTGTGTGTAAAACACTATCCACACCACTGTGGTTACACCATGTGCATTAGAAATAAAACTTCTGTAAGTTGATTAAATTTGTCATCAACTGCATAATAATGTATAAATTTATTTTGTATAATGATCCTTTCTACTGGCATCTACCATTCAACAATATTTCTGCACACTTATTTATCTGAAAAAAAAATCAATGTGACAAATAACCAAAAATTAAGGCTTGGCTCACAGACTTTAGTCGAACGAGCACATCTCCTGAGTTTAGCTGATTGAGCGTGTTGTAATAGATCATTCACTACCTAGGATAAATTCGGGAAATGTACTAATTTATATAATTATATAATCTAGGCATTTTGTCCGCAGTTTCGTACATTGGTATAAAATTCTAAGACCGTCTTACGAAACTTTTGCTGAGTAATTTTTGAGAAATATCAATTCGGTTGAAATTGGTATTACATAAATCACTAATTGATTAGTAAGGGCAGAAAATTCCCAATTCGTGCGTATTTTGTATGTATAGAAACATATTGTCCATATAATTTGTTTTATAGTATATTTTAGTACACAATATTTATTAATAATGTACTTATTAAATAAAGTACGAAGCAGGGGGTGCTTACCTTGCCATTCCATAGGTGATTTGTTAAATATATGTGAAAAATAAATGAAAACTGCGTACGAAAGTTTCCTTAAAATAACATTTTTTTAATCGATAACAAATAACATTCATTTCAGCTTGAAAAAATGATAAAGTACTTTTTGATTGTGTTACCTTACACTAGACATCACTAATACCACCACGAATAGGCTCACTAATGACTACTTAACTCCCTATTACACGGAAAAAAACACAATAAAACACTGCATTCCTTAGTACAGACATAGTCTAATAAAGAAGGCATGTTTGATATATGTACCTAGTTAGTGGACTGTTTTTTTGTTTAATTATTAAGAATAATTAATTCGGTGACGAGATGCAGGGCCAAATATCGGAAGATAGAAAGGAAAGAACAGGGACGTTTGTTTGTTTCCTTGCGGTATGCACGAATTTCAGATTGTGTCAGTTTTCAATTGTGTTTGTGTTTTATAAACATGTTTTAATCGGTTTTCTCTCTTTTTTTCAGCCGAATCTAAACAACCAAACAATTAAGGAAGATCCGCTACTTGTCGGAGAAGATCATACATACAATGTGATAAACACTGAAAGCCTTATTACATAGAAAAATATAAATTGCATGATTAAATAAATTGCCATGGTCATAGTAAATCACAAACTACCTATATGTTATACATTTTAGAAATAAAATAAAACAAAATGTGTCTGGTTTTAAATATTTAAGGTAATATTTTAAGAAGTTGACGAGCCCAGTGGAAGGCTGCAAAAGTTCACCCGAGTATACACAGATGGAACCTGTAATGGACCGTCCTCGGTGATTTCTGGAGGACATGAGGGATAGAGCACGAGCAAGGAACGTCAAATTGGACACGATCGTTCAGAGCTTTACGGATTTATCCGACCAACCGACTGACCGTTCGACTGACCTACCGTTCGACAGACCGACTGACCGTTCGACTGACCTACCGTTCGACAGACCGACCGACGGACCTACCGTTCGACAGACCGACTGACCGTTCGACTGACCTACCGTTCGACAGACCGACTGACCGTTCGACTGACCTACCGTTCGACAGACCGACCGACGGACCTACCGTTCGACAGACCGACTGACCGTTCGACTGACCTACCGTTTGACAGACCGACTGACCGTTCGACTGACCTACCGTTCGACAGACCGACCGACTGACCTACCGTTCGACAGACCGACCGACCGACCGACTGACCGTTCGACTGACCTACCGTTCGACAGACCGACTGACCGTTCGACTGACCTACCGTTCGACAGACCGACTGACCGTTCGATTGACCTACCGTTCGACCGACCTACCGTTCGACGGACCGACCGACCGACCTACCGATAGACCGACAGATCGACCGACAGACTGACCGAGCGACCGACCGACAGACCGGGTGGTCGGTCGGATAAATCCGTAAAGCTCTGAACGATCGTGTCCAATTTGACAACTCTTGCTCGTGCTCTATCCCTCGTGTCCTACAGAAACCCTATCACCGAGGACCTTCCATCGACTACAGGTTCCGTCTGTTCAACCCGGGTTTGAACCTTTGCGGTTAACCTTCTACTGGGTTAAAGTCACTTCAAATATTACCTTAAATATTTAAAACCAGACACATTTTGTTTTATTTTATTTCTAAAATAAATACGCTCGTATATGTAGTTTATGATTTACTATGACCATGGCAATTTATTTAATCATGCAATTTATATTTTTCTATGTAATAAGGCTTTCAGTGTTTATCATATTGTGCTACATTCACCTTGATCAGAACCTGGGCCATCTCACGCAAAGATCACAAATCACTGAAGCTTTAAGGAATCTTATATAGTTAAATAATTGTAAATCTTTCGAATATTTCGTATTGTAATTGTTTCTTTCAAGAATGTCTCAATAATGTGACCAACCAAATAAAACGTTGTTTTATTAACTGCAAAACAATTGAGTTGAGCGTAGCTGAACAGTTTAGTAATTTCTTACAAAACGTGGTAATCACTGCTAAACAATTTAGTTGAAAGTTACTGAAGGGTTTAGTAATTTCTTACAAATCGTTTTGAATCGAGGTGCGTTATTGTGCAGATGAATTGCTCATATTTAAACAAGCATGTAATATTTTATTACGGATTCTATATCTATTGTAATTTAGATGCGTCCCTATCGAAATATTTTACTTATACGAGCCTGATGCCGTAAAACATGTCGTTGCCTCTCTGCACGAGCAAGCCCTTAATAACAGCCCTTAATAAACAGATGAAAACTATCACAGCCTAGCGATCTGTGTCAGTTGAAAACTTCAACCTGCTTCAACTTCAATAGGATAAGTCGTAATATGTATAAGGTAAAGTTCCCGAGTTAGGAGATATTGTATTAAGACGGCATGTAGATCAGATGACAAAATATAAAGGTGATTGGGGCCAGATAGGCAGCAATGTCGATAGCTACACGGCCCTCGAGGAAGGGTCGCCGTCGTGAACGGAAATGGCAAGTGCCGTCGAGAACCTTCCGACTACTGACGTAACGCCCCCTTGCGTTGTGTCACCTGTAGAAGGCTCGCTGGAGGTAGTCTGCCAGCCTGAGCCACAACCTGCTACCCATCGATACATTTTACGTCCACGGGATAATCCCTCAGTATAATATATAATCTGTGTTAAAAGGGACGTGTATGTCATATTAATTATGTTAGCCAATAAATTGTTGTTATGTAATTAAATATCTTAATGTGCGAATAATTAATGTATTTGTTGTTGTCAGGTTAACGGACTAGATGTGGAAGGATGTGATATATGTACCTGTGATATATATATAATTGTATAATTGAGTTGTAAAGTAATTTGACTTATATTTGATGATTGTTTTTTAATAGCGGCAAATCGCCTGAAAAGATAAATGACACAATCTTTGACAATATTGAAAAATTTTGAAAAAGTCTTTAATTATTTGATAAAGTGCTGGATAGCATAATATTTATAAAGGTTCTAAAGAGGTCCTGCACTTGAGAATGCAGGATGTCGGTTTAAACCCAGCGCTGAGTTTTATAAAAATGTATTTTTAACTCTCACCTGTCCTCTTTAGTGCAAAATATTGTCAAATATTATGTAACCATCTAATTAGATGAAATAAGGAAAGGATGATATTTTAACAAAAAATATAAAAATAATGGATATGTGATTACGATGAAGGGTGATGGTGAAATGAGATGAGTTTATGAGTGAAATATATGTATGAAGTTGATAAAAATAAAAATAATGGATATGCAAAAGTGTATGCTGAGTTTTATAAAAATGTATTTTTAACTCTCACCTGTCCTCTTTAGTGTAAAATATTAAATAATACGCAAATATTAAATAATATTAAAAAATGCGCTTATCTCAAGAATTATCTGAATATAAGGAAACCAGTTCCTAGTAGAGTTTTTAATGCTTTATTACATTATATTAGTTCGATTCTGCTCTCTCGCATATTTGACCTCGATAATAAGGATCAAAGGCGCCGCCTAATTTACCTACAGATTAGCCATTTCTGCGTCCAGCCCCGTCTCAAAATGCGCTTATGTCAAGAATTATCTGAGTATGTACCTTTTAATCGAAATAAAAAAAATACGAGAATCGCCCATCACCTTGACCAAGTGCTATTAAACAAACGTCAAACTGACAGCGAGTTTCTAGTCGGTCGACTTCTTCATCTAAAATAGTAATTACCTTTAACTTTAGGCTGTACCTATGCCAGAAAACACATTTTACTTTTTGCAATTATAAAAAAAAAACAACGAAGAACCGAACTTAACGGGTGGGAAATCAAAAATGGGTTTTAGAATCCTGGTAATCTTGCCCTAAAGTTTGGATATTTGGTATTCAATTAAAACAATTGCGTCTCGTTTGTTAGAACAAAACACTTTTGACATTTTTCAAAATATCCTTGGAGCATATCATGTCCAGAACAGAAAACGATACTGCTGATTTTAAGTTTACTACGTATAATTATAATTTACATGTGAAAGGTAACCACTAACTGAAAACGCCTCACCTTACACCTCATGGTACGTACAAATGAAAACTTGCTTGTTCATTTAATTTAGTTTAGGAAATTTCAAATAAGGATTGAAATTTCCGGAAATAGTCAGTGGGTTAAAATTTCCATATTGCGCACTCTTTCTCTGAGACTGATCCCCAAAATTGCCCTTTCCGTGGTCTTTTAGCAAATTCTTAGCCGATTGGCGCTTGCGTTTGTCCGTGCTACTGTCTCCAAACCGTAAAATCCAGGATTCATATACCTTCCGCTTCAGATGGACTCATGAGCCGAACCCGAGCTTCCCGTATGCCGCCCAACTAAGTCGTATCCTTCTGGTTATTTATATTTATTTTAAGATCATTTACATGCAGTCTTATAACAGTAAAATAGTGTTTACATAATAAATATTTTGCGTCTAACCATACATGCATCCATGGTTACCTCTGTGGTATGATTATCTTTTCCTGCTTCACACTGTGGCCTGGGTAGACATAATGGTATACTACTTGAAGGGTTTGGTTCTCTAGAAAGATTTGAACTGGGTCCAGATTTTCGTCTTCTGCAGATTCAGAATTTTTAAACAAGTGGTAAAACTTGAATTTCAATGGAAATAATAAATATGTATAGGAAGAAACGAAGAAAGGATGAGGTAATACGCTGATTCTAGCTACCCATCTTCATTTAAAAACTCTTGAGAACCAAATACTAATAGAAATTAAGGAAACTGAATGAAAGTTTCTTTCAAATGAGGTTAATCAATCTAACAAATTATCTAAAACTATGTGTAATATAATTAATTATGAAACTAGTAGAGCTGAACAATACAAAAAGCGGATTCTAATTAAAATACATTATAAAGTTATCAAATAACTGAAGTAGCTAATAAATTTATTGAATTCTCGGTAAATAAGCCTTGCATCTTCAATTTTACCAAGTCAAGCATCAACTTACCATATACAAAAATAAATAAGAAGTCATTATTTGATATGTCCGAATAAAATAAACAAATTATTATAAACAAAACAAAACACAATAGAAAAAAATATAAATACCTTCGTCAATAAAAAATCTTCAACCTTTAACTTAGAATTATTAAAAAGGCGCTATGATAATACAGAGGTACGATCTGGAGATTTTACAAATTGTTATAAAGTTGCGAAAGTTATTTCAATTCAAAAAAGGAAAATACGAAAACATGGAAAAATATATTTTTTTAACAAAGCCTTAGGGGTTAAAGGCCAAAAGTTAATAATGCAGTGCTGGAGATGTGAAGTAGTGATATTTCTTATAGTAGATGACTTGCACTATTAACTAGGTTATATATAAGACTCCAAACTTGTTCATGGAAGAATTACGTAGCGAGTGAGCGCGGCAGTGACCATCGGCATGCTGGTAGCTCATCATGGTGCATGGTAGCTGGTAGCTGGTGGCATCGGCATGGTGGTACAGGGACTAGCCCTTTGTACGGGATGTCTGGTGGAGCAGCCGTTGGGGCTGCTCTGCTGGTGACCCGCATTTTATGCGGGCACAACTGAATCGAGGACGGACATGGGTTTATATATTGGCGCATTGGTCCTTGGCATGGATTGTTACGTATTTTATACGTCCCAATGTGTGCAGTACGCTTTATTTCGAAGCCACGGATACTGTGCGTGAAGTGTAGTGATGTAGGTAGATCCAAATGTATGACAATAAAATAGCCGCCGCACCGACACATCGAAGGTAAAGGCCTAGAGTATTATATAAGAATAATTGTGGAGTGTATTTATGTTGTAAGTAATAGCAGTGTAAATTAGTACAATTTATTTGACAGAATAAGGTTTCTTTTGAGAATTTGGTTAATTTAAATAAATCTTAATGTCTTACAACCGTATTATGACTAACCTGCTCTAGTGCGTAGAAACTAGTAATGTGAAATGTATGTGTATTTAATAGACCCGCGCAGAAAAGAATAAAAAGAGATCTATAGACCTCACTTTAAAGATCTCGGTCTACTTGTATGTTACGGTATATTTTTTCAGGAAGCCCTTTACGAGTTTTTTAACAATAAAGAGTATGAACATGAGATGGTTCACAACCACAATACAGGGACAAAGATATGTTTGTTCAATCAGTTCGAGCTCGAACAAATACATTCCAAAAGAACACTTTATCCCTTGGTATACATTTTTATAATCAATACCAAAACATTTTGAAAAATAAGTAAAATAAAAACATTTATAAACAAGTATGTCTCAAAAATTGCTGCTCTAAAAGCAATTATGGCCGAAGAGGATAAGACACGAGGTATTGAAGGCCCTAAAGTCCGCTAGTCAGTTGAATATAATCCTAATTGAAAAGGCTTCTTGATGACTTTAAACCACGGATTAAATAAAGTGCCGTAAGATACGGCTAGTGTAACGAGTTCAAAATACAAGAAAGTTTATTTTCGTTAACAAACAAGCTATACAGGAATGACATTTTTGTCATTTAACAGTTAATGAAGTACATTTTTAAAAGAAAACATTTTTTTATGAACAAAAAAATATAGTTACAAATTTTGTAATGCAAGTTAACAGAAAATTATAATTGTATAGTAAGAGGTACAATTAAGAAATTCATTACAAAAAATTAAACTTAATTAAAAAACATCGTAACAATTACACGACAAAATGTATCAGTAATGTCGTCAACATATTGGACAATTTCCACTTCCGATATGTTTGAGCCAAGTTCGATTAGGAGAGCAGATAAATTATTAGGTTCAATATATATTCGTTATACTTTTGTTTTTTGTTTGGTACTTTTGTTATATTTACACGACATAATTTATTTGTTTTTTTTCACCTTAGTGTAAGTAATTTCATCCAGTTACTATGTGGTTATTTCTAAACATTATTTTTTTTTGTTTTCGATGCTTATTGGTTGGACGTTTTGCAGTTTTGTTTAATACTGTAGCCGTACACTTTTATATTTGACGCACCTGGTAACTGGCTAAGATCTGCAGTCGGAATTGAGATGACTAAGGTCTGCAGTACTTGTTTTTTGTAATGTTTTTATCTTAAACTGTTTTTAGTGGTTTTATTTGTGGATTAGATATAATATTATTAAAAGAATCCATCAAAAATAGCTATGACCACCATGTAGCTATCATATAATCAACTGCTTCTACAGAGTGTCCCAAGACCATTCGCGAAGACATAAGGGGGGTTTTGAGTAACCTATTATAAGAAGAAATGATATAAAAAATGCGAAAAAAAATCATTCCAAAATTTATTATATTTTTTAACAAATCATGTAGATTCGGTCTGCGTGCGAATTCCAATGCCGCGTCGATCGATAATGGCCTTGAAACCGTTACGGCGTACGGCGTCAGCTGAGCGCTCGCAACAAAGACATTATGACATGATCTTTTTACTATTTTTCACTCAAACTTTATATTTTTTGTCTCAGTAACCATGATTAATTTTTATATAGTTCCCTAACAACTAATGTAAGAAATTGCAGGACCGATCCACTGATTTTTTTTATCGGCAGGCACTTTTGACACATTCGATATGCATTTTGGATAGATTCAAAAATAATGATTAATGCCACCTTACAGTTATTGAACGTCAAGGCTCATTTTTATATGAAAAAAATAAAACTGACAATGAATTGTAACAAAAAATAAATATAAATACAAGATGTAATTTCGATTTTTTTCAACTGTTACTAACATTAAATAATTTTTCATTTTCATAGGTATAAACTTGAAACCAGAATCAGTGTAAATTTTGGGTGTCCTTTGTCCTTTGAACATTTCTAAAATGCTATTTGATACGCATTTTGTTTTTTGCTATAGTACTTGTAAATCATGCAATTTGTCTTGACTGTCTTTTTTGTAGTAGTTGAGTATATGCTACTTAATCATCTTTTCATTCCTTTAAGTGTGCAGGAATTGGTAGCATTGTGATCTGTCGCAGAGGCTCATGTCATACTGCCTTCAAAACCACCCCCTCCCCCCGTACCGCCCTCTCCTCCAACACCTCCTTCCGTAGTCTCGCCTTATCATCTTCACCTGATGATACGCCGTCATATATCAAAAAAAGTTATCGCCCCGCGGGACCCCGCCCCTCGTGTAATTCAAGTAAAATACTAACTCCCCAGCCGAATAAAACATGACAGGCGCGGCGCAGGGCGGCTTTGGGACACACGTTACAGTATGCTCTGCCTTGCATGAAGTCTGTTTATTATTTATTATTAAATAATATTGAAAACATTGAAATATTGAAAATAATATTGTATATTGAAAGTCTTCTTATAGTATCAAATGAGTATGTTCGTAAGTGTTCGAAAGTGAACTGTTTTACACCTCAAAATGTATCTATCCTAAGGATTTCATAATATAATGCAATTTCGATATCTGTCCGCATCGAGACATTAAAAAAATTAAAACTGAATAGCAAACGAAAAAAGTCTACCGTCACATGAATTTTATTTCCTATCCGTTGCCTATCAATTAACCAAATTGCGAACTCTTCGAAACCGTACTCCTGCCTCCCCAACCATACACGCACCAACCATTACACACAGACAGATTAGACCAGAGGTTCCCAAAGTGGTTCTGACAGGAAGAAAAAATGATTCCACTATACAATAAAACCTATCACAGTGCGGGAATCCTGGGGGAGGGGGTCCACGAAGGATAAAAAATACTGGGATAGGGATCCACGGGAAAAATAAGTTTGGGAAACATTGGATTAGACTATGCTCACTATCCCCTTTATGGATAGCAACACTGGCTTATCAGTATAAAAAAATAGGTAATAAAAGTTAAAATTAATAGGTATATGTATAGCTAAATTTTAACAATAACTTAAATTACGCATGCTTTGGCACCGTCAGACCCAAAGATCCCATGTAAACCATTCTGGAAGGTGTCCATATTAAAGAGGTACGCGTTTGATTACTTACGCTACGATGGAAGTTGCTTTAGAAGGTAACTGAACCGATTCAGACGCATCTTCATTTTGCGATTTCTTCTAATCCCTCGAGTTATTACATTTGTGTGATAAAAGACCAAATACCGAGGATAATACCATAATTTAAGATTAATATGTTGTATTAAATGTTGTCCGACACTAGTTATAAGGCGCAGAGGAGTGGATTTGCAGCGTTTCGTTACACATCCAGTCACATTAATCTAAGTCTCTTTTATATGCGTAAAGATGTTTTGGGACCAATAAATATAATTGATAGAATCGGATAATAGAAAATACTTTAATGGTAAAACGAACGGGTAATTTATATAAAATAACAAGCGCAAAAAATAAATGTGTTGTTCAGAAAGGTTATGTTAGGTATCAAACTACTATACGGGCGGGTGGCAGTGGTGTCACAGAGGAGCCGAGGGTAAGAAATCCAAATGCTCGTTCAATTTATTACACGCGGTAGTACTCGTAACGCGGTTTCGCGCTGCCATGCGTCGCTTTACCGACAAATGGGTCATGGATCATCCTATTTTTAGGATTACGAAGAAACCTAAGTATCCATATAAAGGCTTAATTTGTATAGGTACTGTCACTGTGATAATCTTTTTATTGAAACATTGGCTATTGTTTTTAGACTAGAAACCGGCCTACTGCACAGCATCCGACGTATTGACAATTTCATCCTCAGAGCATTTCACGGGACATGGGCTTCGAGCCACTCTAATAGAAACGGGGTTTATAAATGGTGTTTTTCAGTGCATCATTTTTTTTTTTTTGGTTGGCGCGTTGATTATTTTAGTGTCCAATGCAGATATATTCCGACATTTGTATTTAGGAGTATTTTTTATGTGCGCCATCGCACTTTTGACACGCGTACTGCGCGTACTGCGAATGAGTAAGTCTCTTGTGAGCAGAAAATCTGCGAAAAACAAAATATATTTGTTACACATGATAAATAAAAAATAAAAAAAAATGTTGAGCTAAGTGAGGACTGTGGCGCATCACAAGCGGCGGAAGTTTAGCGCTAGTTTTGATATATATATATATATATATATAGTTGTTGTATATAGTAGTTGTATATAGAGTTGCAAATAACAAGAGCTAATAATATCGAGCAGACTATACTGGTCAAAAAGAAATCTATGTTAGAATGATCATCTACCCTCTAGAATGATCCGCGATTCCCGTGGAAATTCGTCTTAGTAAATAAAACCGTGTCGCGAACGCAACCCTTCCTCCATCAATGCCCCTTCCTTCCCAATACCAATAACAATAAAACGATCTACCCTCAACAGAGACACACCATTTTTTCCCTTTCAGTCATGCTGGATGCCACTTCGCTTTCTATATACTGTTTTAATGCGTACCAAAACAGCACTGCCTTCTATTTTCGCAGTTGGATTTTATGTTTGACCCAATTTTGTTATCGGTCATTGGAAATTAGCTACAGTCATTTGCTAAACCGCTATTGAATGCAGCGAGGGCGCACGAGTTGGTAATAAAAAGGTGGTCAAGTCGACGAACGCGATAGCTATGCACAATTCCATTCGGTGGGGTGCGCCTGTTCAGAACGGATGACCGTTTCTATGAACCTTGTCCGCAGACCAAGTCCATTATTCGAACGGTCCATTATAGTCAGATGAAAATGAACAATCGCCCACATACCCCACCCAGTATCGAATCAGTAAGCGAGTACTGCGCGCCTCGATTAAGATACATTTGGTATGTGACTGTATCTCTTTATTTTTCGAAGTGAATGCGAAAATATTTTTTTATTTCGTGTTGATTTAAAAGTTGAATGAGTGCTCAACAAAAAATGTTTGGTAAAAAGAGGTTTTTTTGCAATGTAAGTGATACATTATATTTGAAATTACCTAAATAAAAATATGTGATAAACTTTCCTAATAGATGAATTTTATTATTAAAACTAAGCGTCTAAGCTCGCTGGAGATTTTGTTTAAATTGCAATTTATTTAAAAACGTTTATAAAGAAAATTCTCTTTGCTACGTTTATTATATGATCATTTTGGTACAGATTGGTTTGTTTTTAGCTCGGTCCCATAGTTACGCCATTTGGATTTCAAAGCCATGGGCTTTGTAAGTATCAGCCCATCAGTATAGAAGAAATATACTTAAAACACTATAGAAGCAATGCGCTATAGGTAGTAACATATTTGTAGCCGTCGCCTTACAAAAGACATAAAATTAATATATTTTTTTTATATAGACGTCACTTTTTGATGGTCACCAAAAACCGCCATCGCCAGCAGTAGTAAGTAAGCTCTCTTCTAAATCTGCCATAAAGAGATCGCTAATGATTAGGTACTGTAATACTATTTTTGAAAAAGTAAAGGTCGGTTTTTGAAGTTATTTAATCAATGAACTGATTTGAACCTATTTCGCTGCATCGACTGCATACTCGTACGGAGATAGACCCAAGTCATTATAAAACATTACTAAATATCGTAAAAATAAACATTTAATAAAAACAGCATTTATGGTAAATGTTGTACAATTACGTAAGATCGTAAAATTAAGCTAATTGTTTTTTTGAATGGAAACCAACTTGCTTTTTTATATTTTGCACTATAGTAAAAAAGTATGTATACACTATGGCTAATTCAGTACAATCTGTTTCTTAAAGTTATTTATAAACGGTTTATTAACATTTTTATATTATCTTTTTTTAAAAAAGCTCTGATTAATCTATTAAAATTAGCCTACCTTAGTACGGCAATGTCCAGTTAGGTACGGTTATGTGATTTATCATCTAATAAGTATGTAAATAACAAAAATAAATAAATAAAATAGCTTCTAAGCTTTTGTGGATAATTTCCGGTAAAAGACAAGTTTAACCCTTTGATCGTTCGCAGTTTAATACAAAACAATTGTTGATACGTTTCGATTGTATCAGTGCGCCTAATCTAGCAAAAAACCTCACGAATATGGACAGCATCGCTACGTTACACGCTTTCGTTCCTAGAAGTATAGAGAGTGGCAGTGGGATGTCAAAGTCGTCGGCATCTATCAATATCCTGACGTCATCGATGGAGGATACTTGTCGGGAAGAAATTGCCCCAGCCTTTTACGTAAGCGCGCCTTCTGGATTCAAATGCACCCCCGACTCTATTGGTTGGTGAGTATATGTTATATTATTTTTATTTATAAAATGACGCCCATGTGAAACATATGTAACAAACGTCGCAATTATATACACTTTGCTCTTTTCTTGATCTATGTACATATATCAAACATTAATCAGCAAAAAATATTAAACAAATGTTTCCCAATTACGAAAACAACGATTTTAACATTTAATCTAAATCGTTTCAATGTTTGAAAACTAGTTATTTGCCTGGTCGCGAAGAACTTCGGGTCAAGGCGGTGTGTGATGAAAATATTAAACTATTTTAATAAGTAATATAATTATTTAGGTATATTTTTTTCTGTGAGACCTTTTTTTCCAGTTATAGTAAGAAAGTTTGTATACAGTATGACTACATTATTTGAGTAAATTTTGTTTCTTTACTAAAGTTATTTTTAAATGGTTTTTTTATCAAACAATATTTAAGTATATCAAACAATAATGAGAAATTAAACCCTGATTAGAGAAGCAGTATTTTAAGCAACAATATTAATAGCTCCGAAAAATAGTAAATAAAATTAATTAAATATTTTGTTGTACTATGATGATTTTTCCATAGATTCACATTCCAAGAAAGAAAAAATTGGCTCAAGCCTTATCCGATAGTTTAGTCTACATTTGATAAAACGAGGAGCTGATTTCGAACTAAAAAAATCCCTGCTTTGCTCTGGACAAAGTTCTTTCGCCACACTTAACCTGGTACAAATGTAACTAAACGCCTTCGTAGGTTATAAAGGTGTTTATTTTTTTCGCTTCGCTATTCTCTTATTAGCTTTTTCAAGAATTGAAGCTGGTTCCTAGGTGTTCGACTCGTTTGAGAAATGAAGTTGTCTGGTCATAACTGAACTTCTTGTAAAAATCACCACTTGCAACAAGTTCTCTCCCGTAAACTAACAAAGGCGTAAACTTTGTACTTTCGTTGTCTATATATATAAATATCTAAGTCTTAAACGAGGATGTCCTAAATATGCTTAGGTGAACAGATTGTGGTTCGGAGTGATTTTCCCGAACAATTCCTTTACTGTTCCAAAGGATTTATAAGTTTTCACTCAAAATCTGAAATCAGTTGACTTACAATAGCAGCATAAAAGTCCGTCACGCAAAGTGTAATTAAGATAAATTTGCGGAGTTTTTTCTTACGCCATTCCAAAATTTTATTATACCAATCATCGAGTTTAGAATTAGTAATAGAAGCAATTATATGGGTGCACTATTTTAAAATGATAGACGTACGTAAAAAGTATTATTCCTTTAAATATTTATTCTTAATTTTTTAATTTTAATATTTCGTCAGAATATTTAATATTAAAAGGAAGCTCATAGTTAGGACTGGATAAGACTGACCCTGTAATTAGACAATGCTTGAGATTTTCAAAAGCTTTTCAGCTTCAACCGTCGAATGAAACTGAGGAGTGCCTGGTGTTGTACTTGTCAGTTTGATAAAGGAAGCAGTTAAGGTCGCAAAGTTGGAAATAGACAAACAATACTATAAAGTCGTATAAAGTCGTTGACTTTTTCAGGAGCCGTCCACAAACCGTAACAATCATTCAAATAATGTGCGAAAAATTTTGAATTTTTCTAGGTTGATTGGAAGATTAGCCTCTTTAAGCCGTTCCAACACCATCGTTAACAGTGTAAGATGTTCTTCCAATGTTGGCACATCTCTGTAACAAAATACTTTATTGCTAAATTCTGGACCAAACAGTCAATCCATTAGTCGCCGTTGTGTAGCGGCTGCATTTGGTAACCCAAAATTCATCCTAGGGAATTACAATAAACCTCGAACAGGGATACTAAAAGCTGTGTTTTCTTTATTTTGATGATGAAGTGGTTTCTACTAATACGCTGATTTTAGGTCGGGAAACGATAAGTATCGCGCAAAAATTCTCTAGAATTTCCGCTAGATATGGTAAACTGTAAGCATCTATTTTTGTACATAGTTGCATTTAATTTTCTACTACGAGTATCTAAGCAAAATGCCAACCACCTGTTTTTTTTAAATTAGGCTCACAGACGAATTCTAACAACTCGAACTACTCGCCTAACATCGTATCAACCTCTCGGTTAACCACGAATAGTTTTTCTTGAGATAACCTATAAATTATCGGTTCGTGGTTACCGGTTTTAGTTACATGCATAGCTAGAAGAGTACTACCTAAACGTTTAATTGAGAAGGTAATCACCTGAGAAGGCAAAGTTTATCATGTTATCTACTAGGATCAGTTGATCTGAAGTCATTCTTCATAGTCATAAATTGTCTGATTAATATGTAAACATGAATCAGCGGAGAATTCATCATCGGAATATTAAGGGGTAATATATCGAATTCACACAAAATATTAATATTAATGTTAATATTAAGTTAAGAGGAGTACCTATCAATTTTAGATGTTATAAAATTTAGTTAATTTATTAAGATTGTTAAAATTATCTAATACATTAAGGTAACCTAGGCTGAGTAGCAAGAGCCCTTATTACAGTACTAACAGTAAATTTTGACCTAAAATTTTTTACTTTATATCTTATTTTAAGTAACGGTAAATGTGAGTTTTGACCAATAGTTGTCAAGGCAGAACCACTTTCTTGATAACCCTTGAATGTTCAAACCATTTACACTAAATTTAACATACGAACGTGAATCAATATTTAACGAATATATCGTACTGTTGTCGAAATTTTTATTAAAGATTTTTTTATATAGTCAAGCTATGCTGACCAGTATATAGAATCAACGTTGCTTATTTTAGTTAAATGAGGTCGCCGCTCAATTAGTTATTAGCCGAATTAGTGTTTTTTTTTTAGAAGGATTGCACTTAGTGCTATCTGGTTTCCTCCTCGCGTCCTACATCCAAAATATATGTCGTCACTAGAAGTCACTAGTCATTTACATGCACTCTTAATATAACAGAAAAATAGTGTTACACAATAAATACATAGCTTGTAAGTAAATTATTGTAATTTGTAATCACGTGCAGTGGATTCATTTTGTGCATCACCTTAATAGCAAGGAGACACCAATCATTTATAGATGTAGTTTAGCTTTTTGACGCAAGTTACGGGACTTCTTAATAATATATTAATAAAGTAAACCTATATAAAAGTAAATATAAATATACATAAATACTACATATATTCACATGTTTTATTATTTACATACATTATTTTATACAAGAACGCGTCTTACATCATTTACGTTTGTTTATATAGAAATTCAGATTTTTTAACTCCCAATTCCGATATACTGATTTTAAGAAAGACAACGAACTTTAAAAATTTTAGGATAATATAGTGTAGCTGTATTTTTGACTCTACTTTGCCGACCAGTGTGGTTAGTAAATGTATTATCACTCGACAGTTTCAGAAAAGTACAGTATGATATATGCTAGGTTCAACAAAGAGTTTAGCGCGAGAGCGCTCAATAGTCCAACAATTCCTCAACCTACTTAATGTTAACGAGTGCCACCTGAGATGCGTCATTTAGTTCATAACCGCGATTTTTTATTTATTCGAAAGTATACCTAATTAAAATAGTTTTAGGTTTGTCCAAGAAAATTTGTATGTGCATATTTTTCTATTATTATTTTTCACAGCATCGCTTATATCTCACCGGAAAAAAATAAAAGTGGTGGATCTCTTCTTTACCCAGTTTAGGAAAAATCTAAAAATGATTCCATTAAAGGGCATGTTTTTTTCGCTTAAAACATGTTTGTAATTTTATCTCAAAATCATTATAGCATTTTTTTTTTTGATAGAATACTACTTGAATACGATAAGATTTCTTATACCAACAATTAAAAAAATAAAAACTAATTGAATCAAACGCTAAATTACCTACATAGAATAAAAAAAAAGTTTGTTCTATGACTCGTATTACGGTTACATTTTACGGAGATTATTAACACAAACCGCGTCCTACCATTTTATATGAAATATTGATAGCATTTTTGTTTATTATTTATCTTTTTTTATATTTACATTTTAGTATTTTTCAATCCATTTTTTTTTCTTTCAAAACACAAAAACTAATGTTTTCTGAAAATTAAAAAAAAAAACGCAAAACTTTATTCTTTTCAAAGTTTAAATCTAAAACCAAAATTTCCTATTTTAGGTAAACTTTGTTATTTAATTTCTAAGTTGCTAGCACTCCCGAAGAAGAGGCTAAGGATCCTGTACCAGCGCGAGCGGTCTACAGTTACACCTAGGAGATATCGGTGGACGAAGGCCGTTAGGTAACACCGGTAAAAAATCCCTTTCGGCACGCCGGAAGGATGAGGTAGATTTATCCGGATCAAAGTAGGGGATAGGCTAACTCTAATTGTACGAAATTGTACCAAACATTGCGCGAGCTGCCGTGCGATCCACTCCCTGTATAAAGCCCGCCTATCATAAAGTGCCTATACTGACTCTCTCCTCATACTGAGGGATTTAGGGATATATATTAGTTTTAGGCCCTTATCTATGGAATAAAATAAAATAAAAAAAATACGATATTTTATATGCTAAGAATGTTATAGCGAAATTTCACTTTTTCGAAAAACTCCCTCCATTCCCGCCCCCCGAGATTTTATGTCCTTAAATTTTATACATCAATTTGAAAGTGATGGGTGTAAAACTACGTACAGATACATATATAAACCGATAGACGCAGTAGATATATAAACCTATAAATATTTTTTTTAAACTGAGGGTGGTTTTGGGTTCTAGGGTATGTGAAAAGAAAAGGTTGTTTCAGTATTATTTATAATAAATTCTGGGATGTCAGTTGCAAATATTTTTCGAAAAATAATGATCTTCTTCTCGTGTAAAACTTTTTTTAAAGGTATTTTGTGTGGTGGAATCTTAGATGGTGAAACGTCAACATGTTTCAGTGTTTATTGCTGGTTATCGCTGGGTATGGTTATAGATACAAACTAAACTTATGTCCTCAGGTTAAAAAAATTGAAAGTGTCAAAAGTTGGTACTGCAAATAAAATCGCTTCATTTCTTATTTTTCCAATTATGCTTGTTGAATATGGCACCTTGGAGTCAGATGAGTCGTGCCTTCTGCGAAGAGTATCCAAGTGCTTGCGGAGTAACTATAGTGCTCGTGGAAGCCGGCACCTATTAAATAGCATGTATTTTAACCCTGTTATGTTAAAAATATAAATTATGTTAATATTGACATTTTTAACGGCCGATTTATTTCTATTACAAACCATATGTTGAAGGCCGTCGAAATGATGAGGTATATATTATTTTAAAAATTCAAACGTGACTTTTATTCTTGCATAATTTTGACAATCAATGAAAATATAAAATGACGGTCGAAAATCACAAAAATATTATCTGGGAGAATCTCATTACTTAGTTATCCGTTGAAAAATATATTATGAACTTTTCAGTGATAGTTTATCTAATTAAACAGTACCTAATTAGCCGACGCAATTCTTGTTGTTTGTGTGTTTTTTTATGATTTAAAATTTAGTAGGTATTGTGGAATTTTAATTAAAATTTTCTCCCGCCCTTTCTTATTTACGCGAGTATGCATTTGTGATCATAGCAATAATTAGAAAACGAGTTTGGCTTTTATTTTTAATTTTAGGTAAATCAAATATTTGTAATAATTTTATTGTAACAGATATTTTAAAAGTCGTCAGACTACATTATTTCAGTAGCATTTCACATTCACATAAAATAACATTTAAAAGGGTTATACATATATAAAAACAAAAAATAACATTTACTTGAAATATCGTGTCATCACCGTTGTTGCCTAGATTTTACCCTGCTTATCATTATCAGCTACCCCTGCTTTTATCATTATTATTTTATAAAACGATATTTTAAATATTTTTTAATTTACATATTTGTAACAAACAAGATGGAACTAGGATTACATGTAGGGTAAAAAGTTTTATGAACTTATTACTAGCGCCATCTTTTATAAATTATTTAAACTCATTATAAATAAGACACTTTGTGTATTAAATGCTTAGTGAATATTCCACTAGAGTACTCTATGGTCCTTTTTTATTTGCGAATTAGCTTGTATTTTAGGATACCCACTAAAAACTATTTAATTTTAAGGTTTTCATTTTATTATAAAAATTACTATAAACGATAAGAATTTTAGGAATCTCCTAAAACGGTAATTTTCATATAATTTCTTGTAAATATGCACTTACTCCAATAAAAAAATATGTTCTACCTAAAACACCTAAGCATATAAACATTTAATAAAGCAAACAAAATTTAATTTCCCGACAGGTTTATAATTGTCAGAAGATCCAACTGATTTTAAATCGAATCAGGTTTAATGCAACATTATTTTTTAGTGATTGGAAAACCTAATAACAGAACATTTATTTTTTTTTCGGTAAAATAGAAAATATTTTTCCCAAATTTTGGTTTATTTGTGTTAATAAAAAACGTTAATTATGAATTAGGTTATTACGATCGTCAGCATTTGAAAGTGTCAAAAGATCCCGCGCAATGAAATGTCATTATTGGGAAGTGACTGCGCTCGCCTAAGCCTACCTGCCTGGCCTTATAACACCACGGGCCACCTTGTTCCGCACTTCGCACGCAACGAAGTTCGCAGGAGTTTCACGGCGTGAAGAATTATAAACTTCTTTCCTTTCCTGTCAGTCAGTGACGTATTCCCTCTTCTATTGTAACCAACGCAAATCGGTATTGTAGCTTTTCTGTGGTTTCTTTTGATTGTTTTATCTGTTATCGATCGCTCCACTGCAGATACGCTGAGAGGGATCGAAATTTGCAGGTAATATTGATTATTTTTTACTGTCGCTTTAAATGTAATTATTATGTTTTTGTTTAATAGGCAATTATAACGATAAAGCGTTACGCAGAATATCGATTTGTACTAATCAGCAAAAACAATTTGATAGATTATACGTAACGTTTCGATTCGTTCGTATCATCTAATGAAAACTGCATTTCAGAACAATTTTTAAATAATGCATGCCCTCGATGTCAATTATCACGTTTATTGCACACCTTTTTTGAATTTATCAACAAATAGAAAGCCTATTTTTTAAATTTATTCTACTTGCATGACCTCATGCCTACCACTTATGCTTTTGCAGTTTTCTTTTGATTTGATTTATTTTTTTTTGATTATTTACGTTTATTTTCTTTCTCACTTGTAATGTTGGCATGCCTGGTGGTTCGCTGGCGAGCTCATATACATCGCTGGAGCATGTGTACTGTGGCACTACCGTACCGCAGCAGAAGATGACCGGAAGCGGCATGCTGGAATCCATCAAAAGAGCCTTCTCTGTAACCGGCATCAGGTCTGGCACAGGGTCGGATCCTTTAATAGAAAATTCGGATGTCTCTGCTTCCGACAATGCTGTGATAGTAGCCAGGTAAGGCAACCAAGACCTAAGCCTACTCGATTTCTGTAGGTAGTATCAGCATACTCTTTACTATGGTGATTGGAATGTGCGAAGTGAAGGTAATTATCACTGGGTTACACAATATATACATATGCATTGCTTTTTTTTAGAAAATTATAGATTGTAGTCCTGCATGCTATTATTGTATTAGGTAATATTCTCAAAGTAATATTGTGGTTTGTACAGTTATTTTTTTCGCATTTGACAGCTAGAGCATTGTAGAATAAATTATGTGCATTACCAATGCAGTATCAACCAGTTGTTAGGCTAGATGTTCAAGTAGAAAAGTAGCATCACATTACGTAGAAATTTGATTTATTGTTACAGACAGGGTGAGCAGGCTGTACAAAGTTTGCCCAACAATACTAACAGGGCACGAAATATGCCTACCACTATTGCCGAAGAAGCTGCGTTGCTGGGGTAAGTTTATTAGTATGTTATCGAATACCCCGAAGAGAGGATACTATAACAGTAATAAAGCAGAATATTAATTCTGCAGATAAATTTCTATTAATATGTCTCTTCAGTTTTGTCAAAAAATAGTACAAATACAATGTGAAAATACATAAAAATGTCTCAATTAAAAATGAACATTAGACATTTCCTCACCCATTAGTGCTGAATCTAAATGTCATATGTACATGGCGTGCCGCCTGTAAAGGTCATTTATAATAATGGATAATCTAAGTAAATAAACATACTTCAATTAACTATTTTGTGCATGTGCGAAGCATTCACTGTAAGTGCTGTTTATCAAAATGGTCCAAAAAAGCACATTCGATAAAGACCTTCATGTTTTGTACTGCCTGATACGCATACACTTGGCTTACAGCTCTACGAAAAATTCTATATGTGTAACCGAGAACCTGCTATGCTGTGTTGAGCCTTTTTCATAAATATGACAGAGAAACATAATGGTTTGTCGACGAGAGATGCGGTTGCGGCTCACGATCTGATAAGTGCACATATTTCTCTCTCTGTATTACCTTGCTATTGCAGACAATATTACATACAAATCACACACAATACACAATTGGCATATTTAAAGAAATGCCGATTTTAAGACATGGTCAGGAATAATTACACATAATAAATTTGATTCCATTTTCTTAAATTTGTATCTTAATGTAGGTAGTTATAGGTAGACTGATCCCTGACATAGGTTTTTGGAAAATCGTTAGCTGATTGGCTCTCATCTTTATCAGTTCTACTGTCTCCAAACCGTAGCATGCAGAACTCATATATTAGTGGGCATTGTTGGGTTCTTGGGGATGAACCCGAGCTTTCTGTATGTCACCTATGTAATTCCCACCCTCCTGGTTACCGTAGAGTTTTATTTTTAAATTAAGTATGTTGTTTGAATTTGGAAAAACAACGGCATTAGAAATATTTAGACAAACTGTTGCAAGATTCCGGAGCATTATTATGTTTCACTTTTAGGAGCACTCAATTTTGTTTTTTCTCAGTTTTTGAAATTTTCTATTTTAATAAACTCCAAAAAAGGATTTTAACATGTTTAAATTTTGTACCTACGAGTACGTTTCCAACATGTCAGCATTAATTTGAAATTTTTGTTATAATACTTAATATTTCCAATGTTTTGGCGTTGATTTAATCATTTCCAGAGCAAAATGAGCATTTCATGATTTAAAATTTGTCAACATGTTTCTTAAATAAAGACTTCAATACAAAAATAGATTTTTTAGAATATTTGGTATTCGTTTTCAACACCTCTTACGAATATCGGGTGTGTTAGTTTAGATCGTAAAGAATATTTACTGCACTGTTTTCATACTGAACTTTGATAAAACTTTCTTTCTTCCTTCTTTTCTTGAACTTTCTCCAAAAACCGCTTTAATGTTATTTTACATTTTTTAATAAATTTACAAAATATGATATGGTGTGGAATTTTGACCATTACCTCATCTTTTAACAATATTATGTGACCAGTATGGCTTGTTTTCATCTGAAATTGGTAGTATTTTCTCCTATTTGTAGCGTATTATATAAGAATACTGCATTCCTCAGTACAAACACGAGTTTAGCCGTAGAGATAGGAAATAGCATAGTACAGTATGGCCGATCACTTGGATGCAACTAAACAACATATTCTGTTTATACGCTAAGTACTTTTAAGTACTTTTACGATTTTAAGTAATATTACTTTACGTACATTAATTAAATAATATATTTTCGTAAAACTTGAATGCTCACTTTAAATTGAAACATGAAATTAAATAACAGTTTCACTTTTAATCACTTTATTAGGTTGCATACCAAAGATTGTTCGTACTGCCAGGCACATTATGGGATTTCGGTGGGAACAGTATGCATGACAAATTGACTAAAGACACCAGAGATTAGCCGAAGGTTTCTTAACTTTCAAAATGTCCTTACGGTTCTAACATTCACCAAACTAGACTCCCTTTTAATGTGTGAATATGAGGCTGCCAGGCTCCTCTGTGAATAAACCTCAATCTGGATTTGGGCTTTACAACTCAATTATACAATTATATAAACTAGAGATCGCCTAGTGGTCGAAATTCGACCGTAATTCATTAAACATTTAAGTTTGAGTATTATTGAGGTTCTTATACCTCTATAATTAATGCATATATATATATATATATATATATATATATATATTTTAATTTTGTTTTATTACGACAGCTGCGAGCGTGTACAAATACACCAATCACAAATCCATTATTTTTATATTTTTTGTTAAAATATCATCCTTTCCTTATTTCATCTAATTAGATGGTTACATAATATTTGAAAATATTTTACGCTAAAGAAGACAGGTGAGAGTTAAAAATCCAAATTTACTTTATTTCATTGGAAATGACCCCCCCTACCTCCTCTTTTCGTTTGACCCACGACTTACGGGACACCCTGTATATATATATATATATATATATATATATATATAACTGTATCAACTATTTAATACCTTCCATCCACATGGCATTCATAGACCAAGTGTCTTTAAGCTGAACTAGGTGCAATTCCATGAAAAGCAACCCGACGTGGAAATAGTCATTTCAGTCAATACAATTAATCATACAAAATAAAAGTCACTGCGTAATTGATAAGACACTAATAAGACACATTCTAAATTCAGATTTTCAAAAAGTCTGTGACTGAACACTGAACCTCTGTAGCTCGTGGTCTTAAGCTCAGCTCCCAACTTGCTAAGCCTTCATAAATTGGTCACAATGGCCATTACAAAATAACTATAAACGATATTGTGGACAAAGAATATTGGGTTCTTTCCTCCCTAAGACAATTTGCCAGTGGTCAGGTTATTTAAAAGTCTTTTTGTCAATCCATTTAAGCAAGACCTACTTGGCATTTGGCCCAGTTCAAAATCGTTGGACTATACTTAAAGCCATTTCGCATCATGGGTGTTTTTTTTTTAGTTTAATATGGCATCTTTTTACTTAAGGATAAGTGACACCCGACCTTAATTATTTAAACTTTTGTATCTTTCTGTAAGAAAAAAAAATGATATGGAAACCTCGGCTTGTTGCTTTACACTTCATGTTGCTTGTGTTTCGTAGTGCAACACTATTTAAAACCGCAATGAAAAGTTCCCGGCGGGATTTAAATAAGTCGATGTTGCCCGAAGAATGTTTTCTTATATTATTTAATAAAGAACTAAGAATTGGTGAAGGGATGACACCTGCGTGATTACCGTGTAATTTTTTTTTTTTTTTTTTTTTTCAATATGGTACAATAAGATGTTACAACAATAAATGATACTGAATGAATGAATTAAATTAATGCATGAATCACTGAATGAATTAAATTAATATAATATAGATAAATTAAACACCAGTCATTTATTGTTGCTCTGAAGTAACATGGCTACTCTAACTAGGTTAAAAAACCTGTTCTAAGAGCAGCCGAAAGGAAGTTGCAGAAAAAATGAAATATTATTACGTTCGCGAGACGTTACTAATACAAAGGGGGGGGATCATAGGATAAATATCATAAATACAAAATATAATACATATAATAAATAGTGCATAATATTATATACATATATATAAAATATATATTACATACAATATACATTTATTAAATATATAATTCTAATAATTGTGTTACTTATAATTTATAGGCTAAATATACAGAAAAAACTAAACAAAGAAAATATATAAGATTACTTATAGTCTATATATGTTAACTAGTTATGTCTATTGCAACACACTGCTCACCATCTTTTCAGATGCGACTCTGCCTATTGCGAGGAGCCATTTGGTGATGCTTTTTGCAAGACTGTATTTAGATATATATTATACATATATATTACAACATTATAATTACAACATATTATTCAATAACTTACTTAACTGATCTTGTAAAACAACTACATCTTGTAAAACAATGCGACGCATATTGTCGATTGGATAATGGAAAGTTGCGGGCCTGTTATCTTTATTAGTCATAATAGTAGTTGCCTACCCCGCCCAGCAAATTCAACGCCTAGATGACTATGTGCCGGAGGTAGATTTCATCGGATCAAAGCAGGGGATAGGCGAACTCCAATTATACGAATTTCAAACATTGCTCTAGTTGCCGCGAGATCCACTTCCCGCGCGGCAGCTCGCGCATCTCAACCCGCCGTACCCTCGCGCAACGGGGTGCCGTTAAGGGTTACTTATATCATACATTGTTTCAAACAAAAATTGCAGGGAAATTATAGGGCAGTTATCGTGTACACAAGAAAAGTGATAGATAAACTTTTAAACTGAGAGTGGTTTTAGGTTCTAGGGGTTGTGAAACGGGAAGATTATCCGGAAGTCAGGACAATGGTACCCATTGCAATAGGTAGCTTTCCTAATGAAATCTACCCAAAACAGCATATTAAATTCTACCTAGACCAAGCGCGATAAATGAGATATTCCGACTGCCGTATGTCGTTACAAATATATACTCGTAATATAGTATAGAGTTACTACTCACGATGGCTCTGAATATAGAGTAAGCGAGTTAGCGCGTTGCCATGGAGATTAAAATGGTAGCACTCAAAACAGGTCGATGACGCGCCACCACGAGTAACGAAGGCCCTTCTATGCCGGCCTCACATAAGTAGGTACTAGATTCCGATAAAACTATTAATCTAATTAAGAGCAGAACTATGAGTCGTTGAGTCATAGTATGATGAGAATGACGTCTCGGACCGTCCGTTGTAATAACTCGATGGCAACTATTTGTAATTGATAAGAATTATTTGACCGCTTCCGGTTATTCTCTATGAACAATTTTAAAACTTTTTTTTTTAGTATTCTGTGACACCCAGCGTCATTTTTGGAAGAATGTGTTTGAACACAATATCATTTAATATAGTAATAATTCCCCAAAATATAAACAAAAGCAGTTAGGGATAACCTAAATTTACTTGCCGACGATTCCACGCCAAATATTTTTTTCGTACAAATAAAAATTCCTTTTTAAGACAGTGTGATGATATTTGCACTAAAAAAATGAGTTTAACTGAAACAACAGCTATGTTGTTGTTTTTTTTTACGAAAACGAAATTAATAATACGAAACAAATAAAACATTAATTTTATTAGAATTCTATTGAGTTTGAAGTTACATTTATCGATTATCTTTCGATATGATCTTACGGATTTATGTTTTTATCGAGAGTTTGAATGGATATGCGAAAACTGAACGTTCTAGAATTTTTATTTTCAAGTTAAAATTCATATAGTATGTAGAGATAATCTAACTTTCTCTATAGTTTTCCTATAATCCTCATTACCGATCAACTAATTTGCTATATTTTAAAATCGTATACCTTATACTTTTGAAGATAAATAGGTGAACACTTTTTTAGTACAAAACAAGAATGGCTATGACACTTGTAGCTATCATTTATATCAACTGCTTGTATATATTGTTTAGTAGTAGTAAAGTATTTTGCCAAACGTTAATTAATAAATTATGCAACAGACCTAACGCCATATAGCTATGTCCTACAGGCGTTTCCCAGACTACTCGTGCCTGTCTGTGGCATCAAATTTAGTACGTTTGTGTTGAGTAGATTAAAATAAAAAAAACTGCTACGATGGTATCATTAGATTCTTTCAATTCATCATAAATTTTAACACGATTTCAGTTATTTTTATAAATTTTGAGGCGCGGCTTCAACAGGCCGGCAAAAGTTTACACAGTTTATACCAATACTATACCAACACATCAAAAAAATATTATACGAATGCACAAAACCACGGATAAAAACCCTAGTTACGTAGTTCCTTATTAAATTTCATGTCATTATTTTTTTTTCTATTTACTTGAATTCGTTTAATATATTTTAGTTTTTTCTGATATACGTAATCGTCTTTAGGTATTTATCTGAATTGTGTACAATTTCTGTTGTGTAACCAAAATAAATAAATAGACACGGACATTATATTTTAATTTATAATAATTATTACGTGGCACTGAACATTATTTTAGATATATCTATTTCCGCTTATAGATCACTTTATATTATATTCATTTATACTGGCTAGCAATAAATGAAACGTTCCAATAGCCACGCTGTCAAATGTTTGAAATTCGAATTGATCGCACCCTAATGATGAGCGCTATGTCATATTATTATCATCACATGTCAGTTTTATACTAAAAAAATGTTGACTCTGTTGTTAAATACCTATATTATCCAACTAGTTTTCGATGTGATCTAAACGGCTATGGTCGTTTATCCTGGGTATCAATCTACATATAAAATACAACTCTTTCGCATTTGTACTTTTCGAATTGAAAGTTGCAGACAGCCAAACGGCCAAAGGACGGGGATAGTAGCTTCTCATACATGAATGTATGTATAGAAGCTAAAAACCTAATAAACGGTCATAAAAAAAAATAGCTTTACTTTAAGTAAACTCTTTATAAACGATATCCGATAGCGTAGTACAAAGACATATATATAATATTCTTAATATATATAAATCTCGTGTCACAATGTTTGTCCTCAATGGACTCCTAAACCACTTAACCGATTATAATAAAATTTGCACACCATGTGCAGTTCGATCCAACTTGAGAGATAGTTTAAATCTCAAATTATAGTCGCAATTTTAATTTATTGCTAATTATTTGTCTGTTATTATTTGGCAGTCATAAAACTGACAGATGTCGATACCTTTTTATTTTATGGGCGATTGTGAAGAGCGCGTGACGACTCGGTGCCTGTATAATTTTATTGAACAAGCAGAGGAAAGAGCAATTGTGATATTATTGGAAAATTTTTTAGAAGATCACAATCAACTAATTCAATTGATCAAAAGAGTTTCGCCACGACTGCAAAATGACAATTATCAAATCGTCATAAAAGCCGACAAAGTACCATTAGGTGAACATGCTGGTAGATTCAACGCTCCAACTGTTGATGAGGTTGCTGTTATCATGGTTGGTGATCCAGTTGACAAAAGATCTATAAACATTACACGGCGAGACAACACTGTCAGTACGATTTCGGATCTACACCGTTCATATGACGCACTACAATATCCATTGATATTTTGGCAAGGACAAGATGAATATCACCTTAATATCAATCAGTATGATCCAAATACCGGTAAATTTGACAATTATCTATTTACTTTCTTACTGTATGTATAGATTTTAATTTCGTATTGCATTTTATTTTTTATTTTTTTAGGTGATTACAGAAATAATAAAGTTAGCTCAATGAACTACTACGCACACCGAATAATGGTTAGACAACATCAAGACAATTATATCCTTCGATATCGTCAGCTGTTCCATCAATACATTGTTGATATGTATGCTAAGGTCGAAAGCGAACGCTTGCGATTCCTTCGATTCAACCAGGCAAAACTACGATCGGAAGAATATATTCACTTACGAGATGCTGTTGCTGGAAACATCGATGGAAATTTAAATCCCAATGACATCGGTAATGCTTTCATTTTACCTTCAAGCTACATCGGCAGTCCACGGAACATGCAGGAATACATACAAGATGCGATGACTTACGTACGTCATTACGGCCGACCGCATTTATTTATTACATTCACATGTAATCCGAATTGGGAAGAGATACAAACTTTACTATTGCCAGGACAACAAGCCATTCATCGTCATGATTTAACTGCACGTGTGTTTAAACAAAAATTGAAATCCTTAATTGATTTTATTGTTAAATATACAATTTTTGGTATCACACGTTGTTGGCTGTATACGATAGAGTGGCAAAAGCGAGGTTTGCCTCATGCCCACATTTTGGTTTGGCTTAAAGATAGAATCCGTCCTGAAGAAATCGATCAAATAATTTCAGCCGAAATTCCAGACCCATTAATTGATCAAGAATTATTTGATATTGTCACCAAACACATGATCCATGGGCCATGCGGTGTTTTCAACATGACGTCACCGTGCATGGAAAATGGAAAATGTAAAAAAAACTTCCCAAAGCCGCATACGAATGACACGATCACGGATATTGATGGTTATCCAATGTATCGCCGCAGAAGTACTGAGAATGGTGGCCACACATTTACAATGCGACTGCCGAACTTTCCAAATCAAGTTGAGTTTGATAATCAGTGGGTGGTACCATACTCACCACTACTTTCAAAAACTTACAAAGCTCATATCAATGTTGAGCTTTGCAGTTCTGTTAAATCAATTAAGTATATTTGTAAATATGTAAACAAAGGCAGTGATTTGGCCATATTTGAAGTAAAAAACATAAATAAAAATGACGAAATAGCACGATACCAAATGGGCAGATACATTAGCAGCAATGAAGCTATTTGGCATATTCTCAGCTTTCCCATCCACGAAAGAGATCCTGCTGTCCAACATCTGGCAATACATCTTGAAAACGGTCAACGTGTATACTTCACTGAAGAAAATGTTCTCCAAAGAGCGTTCGAAGCTCCGAAAACGACTCTAACTGAATTTTTTACATTGTGTCAAAAACCTGATGTTTTTGGCCAATTCGCGAAGACATTGGTGTATGGTGATGTTCCACGTTATTTCACATGGAACAAATCCAGTAAAAAATGGGAGCCACGGAAACAAGGAAAACCACATCCTTCCATTACAGGCATATTCAAAGCTAAGACATTGGGGAGACTTTACACGGTACATCCAAAGCAACGTGAGTGCTTCTATTTACGTTTGTTATTGGTGAATGTTCCCGGACCAACGTCTTTTGAATTTTTACGAACAGCTAATGGTCGAGTATTCAATACATACCAGGATGCATGTCGTGAACTGCAATTGCTAGAAGACGATAACCATTGGGACTTAACGCTTGCTGATGCTGCGTTGACATCAACACCGAATAACATTCGTCAGTTGTTTGCAATTATTTTGGCGACATGTTATCCCTCGCAAGCACAAACTTTGTGGGAAAAATATAAAAATTGTATGACAGAAGACATCTTGCACCGAATTAGACAAACAAATCAATGCCAAAACATAGATTATACACCAGAGATGTACAATGAAGCATTGGTCTTGATCGAGGATTTATGTGTTCTTATTTCAAATTTACCACTTAATCATTATGGTATGCCATCACCTAATCGTCCAGCCACCGACTTAGTCAATACCGATTTACAACGAGAAAATCAATATGACCATGGAAGTTTAGCAACAATTATCATGAACAGTGAACCATTACTGACAGCAGAACAAAAAATTATTTATGATCGGATTATGCTGGCTGTTGCTGCTGAACAAGGCGGTTTTTTTTTCTTGGATGCACCCGGTGGAACCGGTAAGACATTTTTAATATCGTTGATTCTTGCCAAAATACGGTCGCAACAAAAAATCGCATTAGCATTAGCATCGTCAGGCATTGCGGCTACTTTACTGGATGGTGGGCGAACAGCACATTCAACATTCAAGCTGCCATTGGACGTTCATATTAAACCAGATGCAATGTGTAACATCAAAAAGAATAGTGGAATAGCTGCAGTGTTGCGGAAGAGTTCTATAATAATTTGGGATGAGTGCACAATGGCACACAAATATTCACTTGAAGCATTAAACAGAACTATGCAAGATTTAAACAGCAATAATAAACTTTTCGGTGGTGCTATCTTACTTTTGTCTGGTGACTTCCGGCAGACCTTACCGGTTATACCTCGCTCTACTTTCGCGGATGAGATTAATGCATGTTTGAAACAATCATTCTTATGGCGAAGTGTTGAAACACTTCGATTGACCATAAATATGCGAGTACAATTGCAAAATGATCCATCAGCACTAATATTTTCCGAACAACTACTAGATATTGGGAACGGTAAAATAAAACTGCAACCAAATACGCAATGCATTAAACTACCAGACAATTTTTGCACTGTTGTTCAGGATAAAACTGAATTGATTCAGAGTATTTTCCCGGATATACAGAATAATTATTTGAATCATGAATGGCTTAGTCAACGGGCGATTTTGGCAGCCAAAAACGTTGATGTTGACGAAATTAACTTCCAGATACAACAGTTGTTACCAGGCGATCTGATGTCTTTTAAATCAATCGATACTGTTGTTGATGAAAATGAAAGTGTAAATTTTCCGATTGAATTTTTAAATTCATTAGATATCCCTGGAATGCCACCACATAATCTTCGATTAAAGATTGGTTCCCCTATTATTCTCCTCCGTAATTTGAATCCACCTCAATTATGTAACGGTACGCGTTTGGTCATCAAAAAGATCACCGGAAACATTCTTGAAGCAACCATTTTGGCTGGGAAGTTTAAAGGAAAAGTGGTCCTGCTGCCACGTATTCCGATGATACCATCAGATTCTACCATACCCTTCAAAAGGCTACAGTTTCCAATTCGTTTAGCTTTCGCCATGTCTATAAATAAATCTCAAGGTCAAACAATGTCCATTTGTGGTTTAGATTTGGAAAATCCATGTTTTTCTCATGGGCAACTATATGTTGCGTGTTCACGTGTTGGGAAACCGTCGAATCTATTTGTGTTAGCTAAAGACAGGTTAACCAAAAACATTGTGCACCGATTGGTGTTAAATTAAATTGAAATTGAAAGTATTTATAATTCAAAAAAAAAGATATTAATGTTTAAAAGTTTAAGACTGTCTGCCTTGCCTACCTCATTCATGAGTTTAAGCGTCACATGTTATTTACTGTATTATACTGTAATATACTTATATTTGTTATAAAATTAAATGGAAATAATAAATCTGATAAATTTTTATTTTTTACCTATTGATTTCTGCTTAGTATCAAGTGTAAGAACATTTTAATTAATTGTGTTCAACGTACTTCCCCTTCAAATCAATCTCAATCCAGTGAATTTGTATACCAACATCATCATTGTCGTCTTAGTTCGTAAATAATTTCATTGTACTAAAGGGTTATAGTAGTAGAAAGTCAAATAAGGAGATCACCATATTTTTTTACAAATACCATCTGTGTGAAAAAGCATAGTGGACTCCGTGACTGATGTTCTCTTATTGTTCCTCTTAGATTGTTTACTATAATGTAATATAACAAAAACTTTAGCCACAGCAACGCGTGGCCGGGTCAGCTAGTTTATATATATATTTCAAATTTTCACTTTGTCACATTCACATTGTCTTCATTATAAACAAAAAAATATTTGTGGTAAAAGTTCCTATGGAACGACGAAGTTTCACTATAAAGGGTTTCAGTCTTTGACCATTCTAGACCAGAACCCTAAAAACGACTAAACTATTACATCGTTTTGGAAATATTTGAGTATGAGTGTTTAATCTAAAGTTAAATAAATTTCATATTATAATTCAAACAAAGCGTGAAGAATTTTAACAAGCGCATGGTTTCATGTATTCATTTTATTTTTTCATATATTAAGTGTTATTGAGTAGACACTTAAATTGTATTCATATGTGTGTGTGTATGTGTGAGAGTATATTTGTGCCTTATTATTTTTTATATTTTCACAGGGTTTTGCGCTGGTCTCTTGTATGCTCACAGTAACACTCATATATAACCTTCCTTAGAACAGGTAACTCTTACTTAGTTAGGAAGGTTATAGACTTGTACTCATCGGTCAACATGTTTAAAAAAAAAAAAAAAAGGCGTTCCCTTCATTTTTGCTCATTGTTAGTTTTTTTTTTTTGTTAGTTTGTAAGTTTTTTACACTTACAAATGTGAATGAGTTTTTTTCTACAAATAGATAAAATTTGATTTTATCTGCAGATTGATGACACCTGGATGTTATCATGGCTGAAAAACATCAAATTTAGCGTGCCATCGTATCTCTGTTCAAATTTGATCAATTAAATGAATGAATTCCGCAACGCCGCATCTTCCATATAAACTATAAATCTTTCCTCTATACCATCTCTAAAAATGTATTTATATTATTCTCTACCACTAACAACGGGCTATTCAACTTTGAAAATTGGGAAACAACAGCTTTACCTATTTTTACCTATTTTTACTACAACTATATAGTTATGACTGGGACTCGATACATTCCGCGCTTAAATTTCCACCGTTATCCGAAAAGGATTTATGATACTTAGTGGTAAATTTTTATCTACCCGTAGTGTCTTGAACTGTGGTTCAATTTTCGCTGGGACAAAAATGTTTTGATGTTTATTTACCTGAATTAGCCAAGAATCGTAAAAAACAAAATGTTTTTATTAGACTTTTTTCTGTTGCGAACTTTCTGCTAAAATACACCTGAATTGGGATACAGTTTTCATAGCAACAAGTATGTTTTTTAATTTATTTGTTCGTTGTAAATATGAATATCGAAAAAATAAACTTTTATAATAAAATCAGTCGTATGAATTGAAGACAGAATGGCAATGAAGACTAGATGCTAATAGTTAACTGAATTCCAGAATTTATAATTACCTGGCTTTCTATTCCTTACTCACTGTATTGTTTTTAGGATTTGAGCAAATGTTTTTTGACTTTTAATTTTATAACTGGTATGGAATTGCGTAATTACATTATCACTTATTAGATCTGTCTATTTCGAGAAATTGCAGCACCCGCCCGACCCCACCCCCCTCGCTCTTCCACCCGATGTCTAGCTAGATTCATTAGTGCGAATGGCGTCCTGTGACGTCACTCGTTGCCTTCGCCTGCAATCTTCATTACGATGTTACTAGGTATCGAGCGAGGCCGCAGCAGTTGATGCATAATGAGTTCTCGTTGCATAATCATTTCCCTGCAAATTGCTCGAAGCAGAGGATTATTTAGGGCCGACATTTTAAGTCCGGCTTAACCGATGAACATCATATTTCAACTCACTTTTAGCGTTAAGTCGAACCTAAAGTCGGCCTTAGCTAAGAATCAAAACAACTACGACTTAACGCTTAAGTTAAACTTGGCTGGATTTGCATATTTCGAACATCTTGGATTCAAGCAAACACGCATGACAGAATCCTAGTAATCCTACAGCTGACAGCATAACCTCAAAACCATACACATACCATAGCGGCGAGTAGCGAACTAATCACGAGTGCGGAAACATATTCTTAACAAAGTCAAACTTAAAAAGTAACTGAAATACACAATTCAATTTGTCATCTTTAAAAGTTAAGTTGATCCTAACTAAGAACGACTTTAAGCAAGGACTGAAATTCTGCCTTAATTTTTTTACCGAAGATCATAGCGTCTTAAGCATCCATCTAGTTTCACTCAAATCAATATCAACCTGATGCTGCTGCTTAGTATATAGATATTTAAGATAAAAGTTGACAAATTTTTAGTATGAAACTGACACGGCGCTCATTAGGGCACGATCATATTCGAATTTAAAATATATGACAGCAAGGCTCTTAGAACGTTTTATTTATTGCTGGCAACTTATAAAAACTTATAAAAAATATAAATTGTGTATGTAAGTATTTCATTCTGTCCATGACGCGAAAGACGTCAAAGACGCGATGCTGTCGAAATAAAGAATACTTTCTATCTCCATTATAATTAACTACATTTAGTATTTTTTGAAAAGCGATACAAAATTTCGATAAACCTGAAGCTGGATTTGGACTGGCATGTAATAAAATGTATATTTTTTTATTAAAGGCCTGTGACATTAAAAAAACTCTTTCGTATTGACTTTCCATTTGGATCAATTTTCAGAATGTGGTAAGCAGATATTGCCGAATATATTTTGGCGAACATATAGCCATAGATAAATAAAAATAATCCAAGAATATTTCTTTGCTAACATTTTATTTATTTATTGAAAATATAGTATTACATCGCTTAAGTAGTACAATATAACTATGTAACATATAAGTATTATTAAATATGACATCGCTACTTTCCTTTTTTTTATCTTTGAAATCTATTTGCTTTCAAATCCTGGATTTTTATTGTTTTTTTTTGTTGTTTTCAATACGTCCCATATCGACTGTATAAAATATATTATTAAAAACAACATACACGCTAATATAAATAATGATATAATTAATCAACATGAGAAATATTTGTTGATTAACTGGAAACTGGTCTGAAAATGAATTTCAATGAACCGGTTGTTTTCAAGTATGGTCAAAATGGTTGAACCTATTTCTTATGTAAGTCGCATTGGCCTTTCTTTTGTTAAAGCGATTACACCAAAACAATAACAATTATTTTAAAAAAAAAGTTATCTAATAAAATGTGAATTTAAAATCTTTAGCACCCAGACAAGATCTTAAATATCTCTGCCTTGTGTGCTACGACTATCTATGAATTCTGGGCTCTACATTGCTATGTCACGTGCTCTAATTAGCGCAGCCGAGGCTGTGTTTGTTTTGATGTCATGACGGAAACACGCATAGGATGGAACGTGTGCTCCTCGTTAGCCACAGATTTTACACGTGTTAATCAAATTGATTATGTTAAACGGAGGACCTCGCAACTTTTCTTTTTCTGCACTGACGATTACCCTGTTGCAAATGGACCGTTATCGAAAACCCTCTTTACGCGTACTTTCTTCCGAGTAGTGTAACTTAAAAACCATTTTGGCGATTTCGCAGATCCACTTTCCACCATTTTGTGTAATGGAAGAGACGCACAGTCACAGCGAAACTTGTAACAAACTATATACTTAGTCAAGCGAATGTGATATATGCCTGATATACAACCATCGCTTGCGGCATAAGTACAAACGCATTATTTAAGCGCAACACGTTTAATGTGGCGTGATTACTGTCCCTAAAAAAGGATTTTTTAGCCTACTTGTTTTTATTATTAGCCCGAAGGGAAGGTAGGGTGCAAAGTAAATAGTCGAAGAAGAGGAAATAGGGTCTTATGATAAAGACATGTAGCTTATTTTACTGACCTTGAACGTTATCATAGAGGTCAACAATATGTTAAAGGTTGATAGCAAGTGGATGGAATTTTTTGTGGAGCTAAAAGAGACATCCTAAACAGAAGAGACTGATATTTGTCCTTTAGAATCGAAGACACCTTATGCAACTGGTTGCGATGATCGTAATACGAATAAGAAAAAAATGCTGAAGGTATGACCACACATTTAAAAGATATCTTCGCTTTGTGTTATTTACGAGTACCGGTATAACCTAATCTAACTTTTTTACGGGCCTCTGTTACATTATACTTACAATAGTGTAAACCACATCTCTGCGCTGACCTTGACGTTTTGGTGTATCTATTTTTTGTTTGTTTTACATATTATTTCTTAGTTTTTTGTCTATAGGTTTATGTTTTTTTATTTAATTATTTTAAGTTGCCCGAACGCAAATGTTTTTTTAATCAAACTTTAATAGAATCGTCCTTAAGCAATCGCCTACAATATGAAATAAATATATCTTGTGGTGATGCTGCGTTTACAACCGGAGAATTAGAATTATCCTGTATGTTTCGGTATCAGCTGGTATCGATGCTTAATCGACATTTTGTCCGTTATCGTAAACTGTTAATTCACTCGTTAAAATTAGTCAATAGCAGTTAAGGTCAGTTTTATTCAGCTTTAACCGTCCGCGGCTTCATCGATAAGTTCTTTTTTAATTCCCTCGTGCAGCCCGCCCAGCGACGGGAAGACCGGGCGTATTAATAACTGTTGCAGTTATTGGTTTATATGAACGCAATATTTTATAAGTTTTTTCTCACCTTAAATAATTCAAAGCAAGGTGTAAATATCATATAATCTGGCATTAAATACCCACAAGTCGTGTCAAATATACTGAAATTTAAATTATTATATCTAACACAACGCCTCAAATCGCGTGCCCACAAACAAAATCTATCGGTTGAACCCCAAGGTAAATATTACATTTAACATGTTATGTTATGTTATGTCTAAGTAAGAATATCAGCAATCATTCGATCTTTCGATCATAGTTTAATGTATTACACTGTAATAAAATGATAATAGTAATATAATCATAATTGAATGTATTACACGTAAATACATTATTGGTCTAATCCTCGAGACTAGCCTCGGAGAGAAGCGACTACTCACTGCTCTACTAAGCCACGTGTCTTTCTTGACAAGCCGCTAAGTTTTCAACCTCCTAAATTTTTTATGCACTTTCGATCCTCTCTGTGACAAAATGGCGGTGTCAGCATTCTCAATAAATTTTTAGCTTCAGGCAAAATTTTATCGGAACATTTTCTATCAACTCTAAGTCTTCAGCTAGAGATCGTTACCATACTCGTATCTATAGAAACGAAGTCACTGATATTTATTTATTTTTTTACACTTACCACATAATTGTACACATATTCAAAACATTTTTTTTAAGTATGTAATCAATAATCCTTGAGTATTTTACAATCATTAATCAAGTGCTCCCTTAGCTTCAAGATTTATCGCTGAATATGCCACTACGCTCTTTTTATGACATTAATTATAATAGGCAATGCCACGGTGACATTACTCTTAATCATATAAAAATCTGCGAAGATGCGTGGTTAAGTAGGAATATTGCCATACTAACAGTCGCAAATAGTTCTGAAACGAGGAAATTTAAAAAGGTTGAGGTTGACTACGGCAATACGCATTGGTACAAGGTAATTTAAAACTTGTAAATTATAGCGATTATCATTTTTTCCGCTCTAAAATGCCGCCGTAATATATACAAGAATGGCTATGACATCCTATAGCGATAATATAAAATGAACTGCTTCTATACATTGTTTAGTAGCAGTACATTATTTAACCAGAACCTGTCGTCTTACAGCTAGGCCCTACAAGCGTCATTAACGGCATCTTTTCAACAAATTACTCGTGCCTGTGATACCTGACATTTTTTCAATTCATCATTAATTTTAACACCATTTTCATTATTTTTTGTAAATTTTGACGTGCGGCTAGTAATGAAACAACACCCCCTCCCCCTCCTATTTAATGAATTTGTGAGATGTGCGACCAAGGATCTTTTAAAAATAAATAACTGCAACTGAGTGTCAAAAACGCATCACGCCAAGTACGCCATAACTAAAACTTTTTAAAACCCATTGTCTTTTTGTATATAGAAATACGAACCCCTAAAAGCTCTCACTAATCCTGAAATGGATATAAATCAAGTCACTTAACCAAAAAAAAAAAAACAGAATATGTCCTTATATGATTACTATTGTAGCTTGAAATAAAAGTAAAATGTCCGAAAAATATCGATAAGAATACTACATACAATTAGAGTTCGCTTATCCCCTAATTTTATCTGGTGGCATCTACCGCCTCCTTCCGGTGTCTCTTTCGGGATTTTTTTTGTTGAAAATGCATATGAAAAGTATGTCTCCCACCTAATCTCTGAAAAAAGGTATGAGGTAAAAAAGTTTAAAAGAAATCAATCAGATTAATTAGATTGGTAAAAATTACAGAAAAACTATAGCGAAAGTAAAACTCTACATGACCGTTTGTCTATTTTTCGTCCTTATAAGATTGAATTTTTGTATGATTATTGGAACTCGGAAAAACTAGGAATTAGGTATATATTTTTTTAAAGAAAGGAAAAGAAAATTATAATATAATAATTAGATATGATTTTTAAATAAAATATCGTAGTGCTACTATTAAAATTGCAATTGTTACCCAGTATCCCCCCAATTCCAGGTTCAGTGGAATGTAAACTGCATGTTATGATCATAAAATCTAATTAGTGTAATGTTTGTGTTTTGTAACATGTTTTGATCATAGCGTTATATTATAAATTGAATCAATTTCTTTTCGATTGAAATCATAAGCGCACTCTAAAAAAAAATAATAACCACTTTGAATATTTTTTAACTATCGAAAAAAGTTTTTTTTTCAGTGATTTATAGAATATATACGACAATGTATTCATATCTAGAGAAAGAACGAATATATACAATTCTAACGATGAAACGCTTTATTAATGTTAAAAAAATGTGCAAGTTCCGTAAATTAATGTGGTTAAGGTTTGTTTATTTTGTTACATATATTGTAAACTTTATTTTATTCTCCGAGTAAAACATCTTTATTCATTTTTGCTCTTAAATATGATGAATTGGCCTTTTTGTAAATTTAAGTGAAACCTAGCTATGCATTAAAAAAAATAGTGGAAAAAAAATTCTTTAATTTATTTTTCTTGACCCACCATCTAATGTAATAGCTGTTTGGGTTGAAAGTTTTAAGTATTGTCATAAAGTGTAATTAATGTTTTAAATATGTAACCATTTTGAAAACTAAGACAATTCAGGTGATCAACTTAATATGGTTGCTTGCATTATTCTTCTTTCTCCGTCATAATTACTGGCTGGGGATACTACTGTTTTATTTTGTTTTTGTGAAATCAGAACTTTCACTTTTCTATACACTGTGTCCTACGACGCATTATGATATCCGCGATCCAGCTTATTGGGTTTACGTTTCGAATGTTATTTGTGAAGACGGTATATCATTCGTCATGGTTTCCGAGGAAAATATTGTAAGCTTTTCGTAATAATATTAAACGGTTCTTTTAATAAGTACGTCTTTGTTATGCGCGCACAGCAGATACCTCGCGACTTAAACGGCCGTTCAGTCATCGCATTATTCGTTACGAGTTCAACGTACACGTAACGCGGTACCTATGGTACCCTATATAATCATTTTCGCAATTTTTTCTATAATTTTTTACTCATTTCAACACTAACCAAGGAAAACTTGGGAAAACCTGTATATAGGAACATTTAGTTATGATGTCAAAAGAACAAATCATTCAATTGCCATTTTCCAGATTAATTATTTCGAATTAATTTAGAAATTGTGTTCGTACTGACATGAGTTTGTACATCGATTGAATTTATTTTATACGAACAGTATATATTTAAAAAAAAACTTATTTTACGCGGATTTTTTTACATATTAAATAAATACCCCGATTATTTCGGGGTTTTTATTATTTTACACTACTACTATTTTACGTCTTTCATCTTGGGTCTGATTTGAAAATTCTTTGAAAACAGTAAAATCAATATTTACTTTTTCTTTTTAATAAAATAATTGCTAAGACCCAGCTCATCTATATTTTTTTTGGGCTCTACTCGACTAGGCCAAATGTGCCTGTCCTGTAGTCAGGGTAATAAAGCGTTAAAAATAGTATGACCATGTGCGGATTCGAACCCGCGACCTTTGGGTCAACAGTCCAACGCCTTAACCACTCGACTAACGAGATCTCTGAAATCTTTTTTAATGCAAAATATTTTTTAAAAAATTAGGCTCTTAAATATTCAATTTTGAAGAATCAAGTAAAATAACATAAGAGAAATAGTAATTAGTAATTAGTCATTTTACAGGTTACATTTTTTAATCTCAGTAATTTCTACCACATCCATTATGCCTCGACATACAACATTGACGGCTCAGAATGAGAGAAACGAAGAAGGAATATATATTTGCATGAAAGAAAGTCAAAATAATAACAGACAAAATGATGAAATTGTTTTAAGGGATACATTTAAATGTGCACTGATTATCATTCCAAGAAATTTTAATACTTTTGATTGTGGAATGCAAAACATTTCGAATCAAAAGTCACAAAGGACTTCATGTTGTCATAAAAGAAAAGCATTATTATCGGTCTTAAGTCAAAATGAATACTTTAAATCATAGTATGATGGACTTCAAATGAACCTTTAATAAGAAGAAAGTCAAAAAATAATTTTGAAAACATTCGTAAATACAATTCAGCATTTGCTATGGTTAGCTCAGAAGCTAAAATTTCAAATACAGTTACGCGCGAAGTGTATCATTTTAAAATACATGATGTTTTTTATCACAGATCAGGTCTAATGACCGCTCGCCATGTTATGCACAATGATATTTTTATGATGTTGACACTGCTATCAATTATAGATTACGTGAACATTCTAATTATAGCATGCAATAACAATGTAATGCGCTAAATCTCTCTTGAATTAGAACGCATTAATCATCGTTCACCTTTCGTTCGATCATTCATTGCTATGAAAGATTATTATCAGAGAGTTAAAAATCAAAAAAAGGAAATTTGGATGATTTGAATTAAAGTAAATCGTGATTTAGATCTAAGCCGTTATAATGATTCAGTTCAAACTGATGTAGCAGTAATATTTAGTACAGTTGATGGTGAGCCACCTTTTGAACGAAATATGGTTGCGTTTTCAAAAGTTAATGGTACCATTAAAAATATCTCCGTTTTAGTTTCATCATTGGACCCTTTAGCGTATCCATTACTTTTTCCAGATGGTGATACTGGGTGGCATATCAATATTTCTCATAATGTAGCAACTACATCTAAACCAAGAGCCCCCAGAAATAAATTAACCATGCTTCAGTATGCAGCCTATTGATTAGATTAGAGAAGATTTTAGCATGTTGCACCAATCACAAAAAATATTTTTCGAGTGGATAGTTGATATGTATGTAAGAATAGAGGGCACAAGGTTATATTTCATTCCACAAAATCAAAAAAGTCGCAGGTCTGAAGTTCACATCAATTTAACAGATTATTTAGAATTGAACCCCAATGCTAATCATTTTGGCCTTAGAGTAATTTTACCATCTTCATTCAATGGATCTCCAAGAAATATGTATCAGAATTATTTAGATGCAATGTCAATTGTACAGCATTTCGGAAAGCCTTCTTTGTTTATTACAATGACTTGTAACCCAAGTTGGCCTGAAATAGTTAGTAATATTGGTATAGGTGAATCAACTAATTCTCGAACTGATATTGTTGTGCGTGTATTCAAGTCCAAACTGAAAGCATTAATTGAGGGCCTTACACAAAAAACATCCTCGGTAAAGTTGAAGCACTTATTTATACAATTGAGTTTCAAAAGACCTCATATGCTCACATTTTACTCTCTTTAAACGAGCAAAATAAATTTGCAAACGCTACCGATATCGATTGACAAAGTTGTATCTGCGGAGATTCGTAATATTCAAACACATCCAACATTAGATGAATATGTTGTAAAACACATGATGCATGGTCCATGCGGTATACTTAATTCAAATTCTGTATGTATGAAAGATGGAAAATGCACAAAAGTTTATCCAAGACGATTTATTGAACTTACACGTCAATCATTAAATGGATATCCATTATACAGAAGGCGTGATAATGGTATTAATGCTGAAGTTCGCGGTAGTTGCCTCGACAACCGTTATGTTGTACCATACAATCCGTATTTACTTGCCAAATTTAATTGCCATGCACTACATGTTGAAGTATGCACTACAGTTAAAAGTGTTAAATACGTGTATAAAGGCTATGACAGTGCATCTGTTGAATTTGGTTCAGAGAGAAATGAACCAGATAAAGAAATACAAATTGATGAAGTTAATTTTTTTTTTAATTGATGATATGTCGGATCAACTGAAGCTATATGGCGCATCTATGAATTTCCAATGCATTTTCAATCACATGTCATCATAGACTTGACATGTATTTACTACGTAGACAGAATGTTTACTTTCGAGAAGGGCAAGAACGTCAAGTAATTGAAAACGCAAAACAAACAAATTATTAGCATTTTTTGAATTGAATCAATCAGATCCATCAACGCTTGAATATAAGTATAATGAAATTCCTTTGCATTATGTGTGGGAAGATTCCCGAAAAAAATGGAAGAAGAGAAGGCGTGGAGGCGAAAAGAGTATCACCAAAAGACATCGAACTTTTCCATTTACGATTGCTTTTGTTACATGTATGTGGTCCAAAATCATTTGAGGATGTTAGAACATACAATGGAATTATACACACTTCTTTTGCTGAAGCGTGCCATGCTCGCGGCATTGCTTCAAATGATAATGAATGGCGCGAATGTTTAAATGAGGAAAAAGAATTACATTCACCAATAAAAATGCGAAATTTATTTGGTTATATTTTTGCATTAAATGTACCAGCCAATGCGTTGGCATTATGGAATGAATTTAAAGTATATCTTAGTGAAGATTTTTTGAGATATTACAACCAAGAAGTATCCTTTAATAGAACTCTATTAGAAATTAAAGATATTTTGTTTGGTCATAATTTGTCATGTCGAGAACTTGGTTTACCAGTTCCCACATATTTACAGAGAACAGACGAAGCGAATTCTATAGATCTATTGGATCTATAGAATTCGCTTCGTTTTTTCGAGCAAAAGTTTTTGTTTTGTGAGCATTATGAGACTGCGAATATTGAACAGCGTAATCTAATTGATCGTGTGATTCGTGAAATTTTGCATCATGATACTGAATCTAATGTTTTTTGTTTAACCGCTTATGCAGTAATATTAGCAATATTCATAAATTAAATTCGCTTAATCTTCGTTGCATTGCAACAACGTTCAGTGACATAGCTTCAACTCTATTACTTGGAGGTAGAACTTTACACAATGTGTTTAAATTACCCATACCTATTTTGGAAAATTCTGTAGCGAATATTACCGCAAATAGTAGTTATTGACGTTACATAAATATATGATCATTAATAATTATTGATGAAATTTCCATGTGCCCACAGCCAGTGTTGATAATCATAGATAGATTATTGCAGGATCTATGCGATGAAAATCAAAAACATAAACCATTTGGAGGGAAAACGATACATCTTTGCGGTGATTTTCGGCAAATCTCACCAGTTGTCCCACATGGATCGCGTGCAACTTTAATTGAAAATTTTGTCACAAGTTGGCATAAATTTGTTTATTTTCAAAAAGTAACGTTTACTCAAAATATGAGAGCTTTATCAAGTGAAATAGAATTTGTCGAATTCTTGAAAACAATTCGTAATGATGAAGCCCCACAATTCACACAGTTTGGGGAAAATATTATTGAAATACCTCAGCAATTAATAGGAGGTGAGAATAATATTATTAATGAGGTGTGTGGAAATATTTCCGAAAATATACTCTCAGATAATATATTAAAATCAGTTATATTAGCACCTAAAAATGATGATTGTACTTTTATTAATATTGATATACTTAATCGAATACCAGGTGATCAGAAAACATATCATAGCTACGATAAAATGATTTGTGATGACGACAATGAAATCAATAACTATCCAATAGAGTTTTTAATTCTTTGACTATTAGTGGTTTACCACCACATAAGTTAGAATTGAAAATTAATTGCATAGTTTTACTAATTAGAAACTTAAATACAAAGGAAGCATCAGTCAATGGAACAAGATTGCCCATTAAGTATATGCATCATAATGTTATTGATTGAGAAGTTTTAACTGGAACTGCACGCAATAAGAGAATTTTGATTCCACGCATAAATTTAACATATTCCGGTAAAATCTTAACATTTAACTTTCAAAGAACTCAATTTACAATTATACTTGCATTTGCGATGACTATAAATGAGAACAGAAGTTTTGAATCATTAAATTCACTTTGAAACTATTTTAAGTTTAATTGACATTTATTTTGTAGCCGCCTAGGTTTTATAATTTAATGAAAAAATACGAGACACTTTTTTCATTTCTTTTTTTATTTTGTATCGATGTTTTATTGTAACTTTTCAGTAGGGCAATAAAAAATAACAAAGAAATGTCAAAATAGGCGTGCTTTTTAAATATTTCTTAGCCAAGCTAAACCTCATTTTTTCTATCTTTCATATTTATCAAATTAATCGAAAATTAATGCATGAAAAAAATTATATAAGCTTTATTACAGATAATCTCAAAATTGTTTTCGAATTTTGTACCTTACCGAAAATGAATTTAAACAATTGGAATTAAAAGCAATCTATCTTATACTTCTATGAATGTCAAGTATCATTTTTATTAGCGTTTATAACATGAACACGAAACGAAAAAATAATAATAATAACACGAAAATTAAAAATGAATTAATTGTATCAAAATATTTGTATCGTTCAATAAATAGAAATACAAACTGTAATTGTGTTATTAATATTAAATTTTAAATTAGATAGGTATTGCAGGTAATTAAAACAAACAACACACGCTAATGACGTATGTGTTCACGGTCGTACCTGAAGTAATAGAACAAAACAAAAAAATATATATATGGATTGATTATAGAGGTTAACTCACCGTATTATAGAGGTATAAGATTCTCAAAATACTCAAATAAAATGCTCAATTTATAGAATTTCGACCACTGGGCGACCTCTAGTTAACTTTAATCGACCTCTAGAAACTAACTTTTCCATTTGTATATCCGTTTTCGTATTAATAATTTTAATAAATTCATTTACAAATTATAAATGTAACATGGTTGCAGCGACTATTAACTTTTTTTGACCGACCTTATTAAAATGGCAATTGCCGTGGATAGGAAATATAGGGGAAAAAATCATCGCAGGAAAGGAATTTCTTCCTGACTACTAGTGAGTCCTGGGACTCATTGTTATGTCAGTTACTTGCATGGTAGTACATACCATACCTTTTACAATTAAAACGTCATTAATAAATCGGCCAAATCGAAATTACCTCCACCCCTGGTGGGAGGGGAGGGATCCGCAAATAAATGTTTACAAATCAAAAACTAGGGCGTTTGGATATTTTTTTTGCTATGACTTTCAGTAATTCTAGGCCCACTAAACGAACTTAAGCGATTACTTTGCTAAAGCATTCAAACTGTTTGCGGATATGAAGGACGCTGGAATCTCGAACCCCTCGTTCCGTTTGTTCACTTTAATCTATTTGAATATAATATACGATCTCTTTCACGATACATTTCAAGGCTGAAAATAACCAGCCACCGTTGGTGTTCAAATTGTCAGCATTCTTCCGTCCAGCCCGGCCTCGCGTCGCCAGCACCAGTATCGATCGCCACCGCGCTGTTCAGCGTTCGTGCATGGAGGAACTAGGTACTGTACCTATGTCGGTCCGGGAACCATTACGTAATACGTACTTCTGCGCCGTGCACTTTGAATGTTTAAGTTGGACTCCCTTTGCATAATCAGGTCAACTCGAGTAACTATTTGTTAGTAGAATAAATAATAATTAAGCTATAGGACAAAGTTTCTTGCAAATATGCGGTTAAACGTCTCAACAAAACTGAAATGCAATTAGCTTTAGAGTCAGTCGACTCTCTTATCTCACCATATAGACTAATATTTAGTTCAACAAATCATTTAGAAGTCTCTAAAGTTATTGATAGTCTTAAACTTGGGAAAGGATCCGACTTAATTAATGCTGATATAATAAAGAGATTAAAATTCAATATTTTAGTACCCCTGTGCCATATTATAAATCTTAGCATGTCAAATGGTATTTTTCCTAATAGCTTAAAGAAGGCTGTCATTATACCATTACATAAAAATGGTGATATGGCGGAAATAAAAAACTTTAGACCCATCTCATTGCTGCCTACATTCTCATAGATTATTGAAAAAAATTATCAAACATCGCTTGACAATGTTCCTAGAGCAAAATAATTTATTATCTACAAACCAATATGGATTTAGGCAGAATCGAGATACACAAGATGCGGCGCTTGGTTTAACAGAATATATAACTAGAAACATCGACAAAGGGAAAAAATACGTTGCCGTGTTCCTCGACCTGGCTAAGGTATTTGATACTGTCTCGTTTAGCATTCTTCTTAAAAAATTAGATTGCATAGGGATCAAGGGTAGCGAATATGATTGGTTTAAATCATATCTAACTGATAGAAGTCATGTAGTCAGGATTAATGAGCAGGAGAGCGATACTGAAATAACAACATTTGGTGTGCCACAGGGTAGTGTTTTAGGGCCTCTTTTGTTTTTAATTTACATTAATGCATTATGTCACTTGCAACTTAAAGGAAAAATTATAAGTTTCGCAGATGATACTGTGATTGTATGTTCTAGTGACACGTGGACTGAGTTACAATGTAAGATGCAACATAGTTTGGAAACTATTACCAATTGGCTGAACATAATCTTTTAACTCTAAACATTAGCAAAACTAAATATGTTACTTTCAGTATTACTACCGCCGGTTTAGTTGATACGGACTTTCATCTTCGCATCCATGACTGTCAGAACCGAATAAAATGTGATTGTCTTCCTCTGGAGAATGTTGACCATATTAGATACTTAGGACTTGAAATAGACAGGCACCTTCGCTGGAACCATCACATTGATTCAATTGCTAAAAGAGTTCGTTCGCAAATTGTAGTTTATAAAAATCTTAGAAACTGTTTGTCTTCCCATACTTTAAAAATGGTTTACAATTGCTTAACTAACTCTTTAATCACCTATGCGTTAATTGTGTGGAGCGGTGCAACTCGAAAAACCTTTGAACCATTAATCAAAGTTCAAAAATTTGTTCTTCGTGTGATCAATAAAAAGCCTTTTAGGTTTAGTTCGGAAATTCTTTTCTCAAGTTACAGGGTGCTAGATATTAGACAATCTTTTATTAAAAAAGTAGTCATACATGTTTGGCAAAATAAAATTATTTGACGATTGGTGCGTGTGTACCTACACTGTTTTTAATCCACTATTATAATTATCTTTTCATTCATTAAATAGTGGCAAATTCTCCAAGGAAGTATTTGCAACTATTTAAAAAAAAAAACATAATATTATTCTGGATATATGCCTTAACTTTATTCTGTATATATTACAATTAACAAATTATGACTAAAACTAATGACTCAAATCTCACAACCAACATTATGTACTCTTAACACAAATACACGCAAACCGTCTTTACTGTGTTATTAACGATGAGAAAATATAAATATTTTTCAAAAAGTGCATTAAGTATTCCAACCTCAATCAGATCGCGATTAGCATTCTTTTGATTTCACATGTTTGTAAAAAAGAAACCTTTTCTTAGATCAAAAAAAGTTGATAGTATATATACTGTGTTCCAAATGAAGAGTGAATAATTATTAAGAACGATTTTTGACAGTAATTAGGGCTCAACAACCATAAAAAAGAGTTGCTTTGTCTAATATTAATGCATATTATATTATTCTAAATCAAATATTTACATTTTTTTTTTCTAAAAAATGGTTATGGACGACCTTCCCGTTGTTACATCCCTCATACCTCGATACCTCATACCTCATCCTGCATACCTCGATATTGATTAGACTTTATAATACACATTATGTTTTACTTAACTATGATTATATGAGCGCCTTTGCAATGTATTTTTTGTACTATAATAAAATTATAACTCATGTTTGAGGTAGAATACGTCTTACGTGAAGTGAACATTTTTAAATTAAAAAAAAAATAACCAAACAAATCTAGGCAATTTTATCTTCAGGAGAAGGTAAAACAGAGAAATTAGACAAAAGTGTCATGTTTAAATACAAACAAAAAATACTAAGTAATTTAAAAAAAAAACGCACTAGTCAAATGAGACCTCTGACAATTTTTTTGAGATGTTAAATCTTTCGAACATCCATCCAGGTATGAATATAAAAAAAACACAAGGAACTTAAAAAAAAAATCGTAAAATCCAGGTTAATCATCCCAAAAACAGGTCCTGACTACCTAATCAACTAATCACTACAACGCAACTTCAGCACTCGACAACTCGTGCCTACAGCACTTGGGATGGGCTGCTTCACTCCTCATTTTTAGGTTCTTAGCGGCATCCACGTGCCTAAATTTGATTTTTGGTTTCTCATTCGATGCCTATGTTATGTAAAGAAGCTACCTGCCATTTTTCGATGTTCTAGACCCGACTGTTTGTAAGTTCCATACATACGTCATACTCACCCTTAATGGTTGAATTTCTCAAAATCCACTGTTAGCGCGTGCCTAAATTATGTAAAGAAGCTATTTGTAAAATTTTAAGTCTCTAGACCTAAGTATATATTTTTTCATAAAAATGTTCACCCTCCCCATAACCCCCCTTATTGGTTCAATGTTAAACAAAAATATCATTCGATGTCTATGTTACATAAAGAAGCTATATGCCAATTTTTGAATTTCTAGACCCGACGTTTTATAAATTCCATACAAAATTGAAACCCCCATAATGGTAGAATTACATGTTTTTTTGTTTAGTTCATAAACCTAATCGGGTGTGCTCACGACTTCCCAATCTCGTCATCGCAATCTGACCGACGGTTTAGGAATGCATAAAGGATAAAGAAACAGTCATTTTTATATATATAGATAGATAGATCATTCTTCATGACCCTGCGAAAATGATTTTCGACACGTGTCGAACGTGCCGCGGTGATATGACGGTTGCAACAGACCCAGGAGTTGAATTTGGTTGCGAAGTTTCTTTATCCTGAAAGAGCGCTTTAAGGCGCCCCGGGACGCATTTGTCCTTGAGATCTGAAAGAGTAGGCTTTATTCGAACATTGACGTGTAGAAAAGAGACGGATATACTCGCCGACCGCGAATTCGTTACATTTGGAATCGATGAAACATGTTTTTTGTATTTAAATAATTATTATCATTTGAAAAAGGTGTTTTTTTTTATGTAATGGCCTAGATTATTATATTGTCTATCTTTAGAAAGAAAAATTAGGTTCGCGTCACTTAAACAACTTAAAAGAAAATCGTTGCAAGAAAAAAACTACACTTTCTTATTTATTTATTTTCATTACTATAATAAGTTGTATTTCGTTTTTTTTAAGCAAAGTACTAAATTAATATATGTAGAATATTGTGGTATTTTTAGTTTTAGCCATTTGTTGGGAATAACTTCAATAAAATGCACCAAAATACGTTACAAAACACGTTTTAGGGACTGGTGGCGCCTTAATATGTGCGCAATTCATTCTAACCTATTAAGTATCATCAAAGTAAATAGATCATTCTCTTATTTAATATAAGTTTAAGTTAAGTTCTGTACATTAACTTCCAAATAAGTCTACAAATGCGCGTAGGCTAAATACCTCTTAGTTTTGTGTTTAGGTATGTTTAGGAATTGTAGATTATAGCCGTGTAATTAAACTAAATCGTAGTTAAAATTGTGATTTTTTTAATCGGTGATTATTAAGTTTGAGGCTGAGTTGTTTCAGTGTTTCCCAATATAGAATGCAAATAAGTACAAATGTGAATGTATTCGCAGCGCGATGCCCGCCGACTGCATGGACGACGTGGAGCTGCGCAGCGTGCAGCTGCAGGCGGGCGCGCCGCGGCGGCTGAGCGGCGACGGCGCGGCCACGGAGGTGCGCGTGGCCACCGGCCGCGGCGAGCTGGTGGTGGCCGTCGTCGGCGAGCGCGCCAGGCCGGCCATCCTCACCTACCACGACCTCGGCCTCAACTGTGAGTACCCTACTGTGAGACCCGCTCTTTACGCGCACCGTTCACACCATAACAGCTTGCCATTTAAATATCTATGTCATTCTTTTTTATATAAATGCTAGGTTTGAGTGTTAATTTCACAATATAATCTGACAAATTAAAATAAATAGATATTTATTTATATACGCTAGTGCGAGTGTAATTTATCTTTTCATGTATTTCTGTACTTAAGCGAAAACCTGTCTCAGCCAATTTTATACGCAATTCTATGTACCATTTCTTACATATTGCAACGTTGGTTGCTATATTTTATTTTATTTATTTATCTTTATTGTGCAAAACCAACAATTTTACACAGTACATACAACAAAAAATTACATTTGATTAATCGATAAAAAACTATGTAAAACTAAAAATAGGTTTCTACTAACAAAAAGTATTAAAGTTAATAACAAAAATAACAAACCATTTATATCTATACAGGTTGTCCCAAGGTTCCACGCATTAAAAAAACAGCTAATAGGTCCTACGATTCCTAGTGTTATTTGTTAAGAAACTATATCAAAATTCATTATGGTATTCGAGAAAAAAAATGTTAAAGTTTCTATTCTAATTCGTGTAAAACAGATATTTTTCAAAGGTTCCTCTTTCGGATAAGTACGTCACTGGGTCGGTAGGCCGCGGTTGTTCAAGATCGAGGTTAATGCCCTGCCGCGTTGTTCGAAACGCCCCATTAGGACGCAGCTAAATGATCGCTGCCTGATGTTATTGGTCGACAGAGGTCGGTCGAAGAAGTAGGGGTAACTCTTTACTTTTACTCTGGGGTTGTAGGAGGGATACTATTGGTCGACAGATAATATTGATTTATCGATTGATAAGATCGATTTACACCAATTTTATTACAAAAATAATAAATTTGGTGATGAAATTTTTTCGCTTTTTGTTACATAATTTCTTACTCTTAATAGGGAACTTAAACACCCCCTAAAGTTTGTGGGATTGACCTTGGTACTCCCTGTATATACATATCTACTTACACGAATTTAGAACAGCTAACTTTTACACAATAGATCATTGCTGAACTCTTTAAATTGCGACATATTTAGAGTCAATTTATCGAAGCAATTAACAATAAATAAATTATATCCCTTCAACAGAAGTTTTACTACTAATATTCTTGGTTTTACCACACAAGATTTTTTTTTTTAAGCCAAAACTTCTTAACGTACAGGTCGGGCGAATTTTTTTAGTGTGAAAAATTCTTTGAATGGGTTCACGTCACCGTCACCGACATTCAGTCTGAACCTAGCTAACTTTTTAGGCTTAGGTATACTTGTTTTATGACTCACACGCACACGGCCCCAGGTTCAATCCCGAACAGAAACAGTTTTATTTGTTTGAAGTGAAAAAAAAAGATTTTTTAAATGTTTTTTTAATGTAGGTGGGTAGGTATATCTTTAGTGTTATATTTATATGTTATATATTTACTGTTTAACTTGGTACACATCGCAGCCGTTAGATGGCGCGCTATGAAGTACTCACGTTGCGTTCTGGTAGATCGCTCTAATGTCGTATATATTTCTAATAATTTTATAAAATTATGTTATATACTATTATTATTAGATCATAATTACCATCCCTAAAAAAACAAATAAAACTGACAAAATATAAAATAGATGCAAATTGACTTTTATTTCAAACTAGCTGTTAAATGATAAATGATGGGCTTATATAATATAATAATTGTCGATCGGAGTGCCGATAGATTTGATAAACAGACTAATGTTAAGGATTTTAAGGATTCTATTAGTAATTTGAATAACCAAAAAAAAACAATGTTTCAATTTTAAGTTTTCACTTCTATCGGCAATCCTCAGTGATTGACCGCCTAGAGTTTTTTTTGTATGTTCACTCATTAATCCAAAACGGTTACAGAGGTTTCGATTGTAAATAAAAAAAATATTTTCATGTCGCATTGGTTTAAACGATGTTGATTATTATTATTGCAAATTATACTGGAATGCTTAAAGTTTGTTTTATCGAAATTGTAGCAAGTTACTTCTAGTGTGAGGTAGCCAAATAAAATAGCCTTAAAAAACCGACTTCAAATTAAATATTTAATAAAAAAAACATGAAATAATACATTAACCTTCTTATTTTCCAAGCAATAACAAAATTGATACGCCGAATCGTTGAAGTGGAACGTGAAAGTATCTTGACAATTTTTCTAATTTAATCCTGCTTGTGATAATCGATGTAATTATTTTTTATGCTTAGTTATTAAATTTATGTTAGCATCAATAGTATAGGGTGATGATTTTAGAGGCATGGTTTTCAAGAAGAGATAAAACGCATATAATTTGATGTTATGGCTAAGAATTTAGTTTTATTATAAAGATAAGGGTTTGCCATTATGTTTTAAAAATGATTTCGGGTAAGTGGCCGCCGCGGCTGACTCGAACAAATTCCAGCCGAGAGGCCCAATTTTCAACCACTTTTTGCAGCAAGTTGGGCCGTATGTCAGCAATAACGCGCCGAATATTCTCTTCCAAGGCGTTAATCGTGTCCGGCTTATCTGCGTAGACAAGCGACTTCACATAACCCCACAAAAAATAGTCCAGCGGTGTTAAATCGCACAATCTTGGAGGCCACGCCACAGGCCCACGACGCGATTTTTACTTTATTTTAGAGTGATTTTAAACAACATTAGAGTGATTTTTTCTAAATTTGCACTATTTGCAAACGTTGTTCAGGAGTAAGTCTATTCATTATGAAATGGCAAACCAAACTGAGCATAAATCAAGTGACAGCTGTCAAAAACACCAACTACGAAAAAAGTAGTGCCAGATTGAAAACCACGCCTCTAAAAAAAAACACCCTATACATAACAGCGATACAGGAAGACAATTCTCTAACACTACATTTACATGACCAATAAAATGTACCAAACATGAAAATGGTTGACAACAACAAATTAAAATTAAACATAAATAATGTGTACTGTGTGTGGAGTGTGGTGCCGTTTGTGGCATCGACATGTTTGCGCGCGCGCGCGCGTTTGTGTGTGTGTGTTTATGTATGTGGCGCGTCTGTGTGAAGTGTCTGTGTGTGTGTTTAGTGCGTGTATATAAACCTATAGTTGAGAAATAAAACGCATGCTTATTAGTACTCCAAGAACCCTGTTATTCATAAATATCTAGATAAAAGGTATTATACGTACTATTTCTCAATTTTTTTTTTATGGTAGACCCGCCATTTCGGTCAAATATCACGGCATATTATGCAAATGGCAGCACCTCAAATCTATTAATAAGATTCATTGAACAGAATAATTACAACGACATCCCTGGAGATATATTTATCAACCCAGTATCCATTAAAAATGTAACCGGTTTAACAAATACCCTTCAATTTAAACATCAGAAATTTTAATAATTTCCGTACAACGATTTCTTCACTAGAACTTAATTTCGATATTGTACTTTTATCAGAATATTGGCTCACACAACATTACATTTCAAACCAGTTAACAGGATATAGTGCATACACTTCAACACGTTACAATACCCAGAATTGTGGAGTAGTATTAAATACATAAAACAAGAATGGTGTTGCGGCTATCATATAATATTAACTGTTTTTACACATTGTTTAGTAGTAATAAATGATTTAACTAGAACCTGACATCCACAGCTAAGCCCTACAGCCGTTATTAACGGCATCTTCCCTCTAAAAGTCTAAACTAAACATTCTGTATATTATTACAATTACAAGACAAAAAATTATCACAAAAACAATTACAAAAATTTACAACAAAACAAATACAATTTATAACAAATAAGCATATTCAAATCTAGTATGTCTTCCTTATGAAGTCATACTAGAGCCAATTCTAACCAAACTCACACAACTCACTCACACATACACAATCTTCCATTAATCATATTTTCATAATAAATACACTAAATTACATCGCATTCAACTCTTGCTCCAGACGGTTTTTTCCAGAATATATTTCTTCAACCTAAGCTTAAACTCACGAAAATTATTTATACTTTTATAGTTTTTAGGTAGCATATTAAAATATCTTAAGCCTAAATAATGACATGTAGATTGGTATTTGGCGGTACGGGTTTGCACAAATTGAACATAATTACTTTTATGACGTGTATTAAACTCATGAATATCACTATGTTTATTGGCAAATATTTTATTATTATAATAAAGGCAAATTGCCTCTAGTATATATACTTATACTATAAATTGTAAGTATGCCCAGTTGTTTAAAATAAAGTCTATAAGATTTTTTATTTGGGAGACCTAAAACCGCTCTGACTGCTCTTTTTTGAAGAAGAAATATATCCGAAATGTAGGGCGCTGTTCCCCAAACAAGTATCCCATATCTCAAATGCGATTCTACGAGCGCATGGTATGCAGAAATAACAGTTTTAACGTCCATGATCGTTCGAATGTGTGATATGGCGTAACAGGCTGATGATAGTTTAGATCTAAGCTGTTCCAAATGTTTACACCAGTTGAGCTTATTGTCCAAGTGAATACCCAAAAATATAACGTCATTCTTTACTTCAACAGAGTGTTTAAGTTCTGTCATCATTTTTGAAATTAGTGAAATTTAGTTTTAAACTTATTAGCTTTAAACCATAAGCACAGAACCATTGGTTTTAGAACTCAGTTTTGGAGTAAACAGGCGCTTCACGCGACTGTAACAATATATAAAATTTATAAACGTAACATATGCGATCATTTGTCTTCCTAGTATATAAAATATATACATTTCTACGGTATAACCATGCGCACAAATACCCTATTGTTATGCTGAAAATATATGACTCGTATGAAAATTCAAAAGCGTTTGGCTAGCCGGATTATTGTCTATTTTGGTTCGTTTTTAGGGCTCACATCCTTTTGAAGGTTTGATGCTTTATAGAAATGCCCGTACATTCCTTTTATATTAGAAATATCTCGATCTCTTGGAATCTCGATTATTCGCTAAATCGAGTTTCAAAGGAATGGATGCACGGAATTATATTCTCACGGTACATTTTAGCAATATAATGGGACCATCGGCTACATATGAAAACATTTTCAACTCTCATGCCTGTGATGTGTCACTATTTAATATTTTATTTTTATAAAAATAGTTTTTATAATCAGTAAATACGATTTTATTGGTCATTGCACACACAAAACACAATGTCGTAAAAATGCATAATAAAACTATCAATAATATTAAATAAGATAAAATAAATCAGAAATAAACGTTTTTAAATTAAAAAAAAAAATACAAAAAAAGAACACGAAATTCACCAATTTCAAGTTTGAATAATTATTAAAAAAAAAAAAAAACAAAACCGATTCAATACGGAATTGCTGAGTTATTGTAAAAAGGTCTATTTGGGAGAAGTTAGTTTTAAATAAATCACAAATCTAGCAAATAGTAAGGATGGGAATAGAGGGGTTCATTACTAGCCACGAGTACAAATAAAAAAAATAAAACTGACAAAATGTTTAAATTTATGACTGTCGTCATACCATTGATACTATGTTTTTTTATTTTTATCTGAGCAGTCCTCAAAATCACTCACTTTCGCCTCTATGGCTATCCAAAACGCGGCTAAAAGTGCCGCAGGCATCCATAGCAAGTTGGTACCGCAGGCGCGTGTAGTGACGATAGCCTTTAATTACACCTGTAGGGCATAACTGTAAGACGTCAGGTTCTGGTTAAATAATTTACTTCTACTAAACAATGTATAGAAGCAGTTAGTATTATATGATAGCTACAGTCAAAGACATTCTTGTTTATAACAAGATGGCGAACTATATTCTGTCAGACGAAAAGCGCGACTCAAAAATCAGTGTATAAATCACAGTACTTGAATTGCCCTCGGTAACACATTTGAGACTACAAACTAAACTAAAATATACGGCTGATATACGCTCTTCTGAATATGATGAAACTCTTGACACAAACAATACCCGGTTTTCAAAGGGTTTCCACCCTGTCTGCCTCCTTTTGCTTCTATTCAATAACCGTCCCTCTCGCCCCTCCCCGCCCCTACCTCAAAGCCAGCCTGTACCACTCCCACTTCTTCATTGTTCCGTTTGTATTCGCTTCTTGGATTCTGCTGCAAAACTATTTCATACAACCCGTCTGCATATTCGATCGTTGCTCGCGGGGACAATCCCCTCTATTGTGTTACCATGCTACATTTAAATTATTTATTTTTGTTATTATTACATATTTCTTTAGATAATGAATTACATAACCATATGTAAGTGGGCATTGCCCATTGTAAAAATTAATACCGAAAACACAGAATTTACCGAAATATATATACTAGTATATGGTGAGTCAGCAGAATCTTTTTAAGGGGTCATTCTGGAGATGATAATATCCGTAGGTATGGATATTATCCTGATTTTTTTCCTAATACGTATCCATCAGCATTTGTATTAGATATTATGGCTTTAACACGCTCGAGTTTAGGCGACAAGTCCATACATTATTCTATTTTTTTAAAGTTATTCGCGGTTTTTTTTTATTGTTATTGTTTTTTATTTTTGATGTTGGTTTTTTCTTTTTATTAGTTTATTTTTTTACTTTAATTGTAATGTGTACATGTGTGTATGGATGTAGTACACAAACAATAGGATGGCACACTTTCGAATAATCTACAGCAATGATTTTTTAAATCATTAATTATTGTATTTGAAAGTTTATTTTTGTTGATTGTAAATGTCAAATATATATTTTTTTTATGCTTATAGTTAACAGATTATTATAAACACTTTGCCACCTTTTCCCTTTGAAAATGATGACGGTATCATCAGCAAAAAGAACTGGATCGCCGCCAGATAAACTAATATTAGGGAGATCGTTTATATGCAATAGGAATAATAGCGGTCCATGTACAGTACCTTGCGGTATACCAAATTTGATTATATCTTTGCTATTAATGTTGCTCCTAATTTGGTCCACTTATCACCTTCATCGAGAGATTTTACAATTTTCTGGGCTAAGTATCGTATCGCATCTTGAGTACCCATCTTTGATCCAAATCCATATTGCATAGGTGACAGTTAATATATAATATGTTACCTTCATACTCTTAGTAAAACGAACAGGTCAGGGACTTCATTTCATTAAACGGATTTAACTTATACCCCCTGTTATTTTTTTTTATATTGAAATACTTTTATGTCTAGAAACAATTTGATATAAACCAAAACAATTATGTATAAGTGAGCGTTTGGTACCAATGCAACCTCTGCTCACTGCTCTCCTAACTAGACTTAACAGTGTCTTGAAAAAAGCAATTTATTTTATGTGGCACTCAAACGACTCTTACATTTGGGACTTATGGTAGGAAGCTAGGTTTTCCATGTTCTTACCAAAAGGCCATGTTCATTAACCGCGGCCTAGTGACCCAGTGACGTAGTTATCCGAGGGAGGGCCCATTAAAAAATATCTGATTTACATGATTTAGAATAGAAACTTCAACATTTTTTTTCTCGAATACCATAATGAATTTTGATATAGTTTCTTAACAAATAACACTAAGAATCGTAGGACCTATTATCTGATTTTTTTTATTGGGATTGATCTTGGGACACCCTGTATATTTAAATTCTCTTAAATTAGATTATGTGCATTCAAATCATTTTATTCTACACTTTACACATTTTAATTACTCACAAAAATAAACTAATTTAGCAAAAGACATACATAATATATACTATATTTCCATAGGAAATTGGAGAGCATCGAGTGTTATAAAATATATTAACCTGTGTATAATATGTAAGAATGTTTACGATTACTCTCTGTATGTTTACTTTATAAAATAAATAAATAAATAAATAGGGGTGACGGTAGCTTACGTTTTGGTTTGAGAAGATTAAAATAAGAAAAACATATATAATGATATGACATTCTTTCAATTAATCAAAAATGTTAACACCATTTTAGTATATATATATTTTTTTAATTATTAACCCGCGGCTACCAATGAAACAAAACAAACATAGTATTTCAATACGATAATAATAATATATTTTTATTAATTATAATATGCCACTGGACATTCTATTTGCGCACATAAATGACTTTATATTAATTTTTACTGGTCAGTAATAAATAATACGTTCCAGATGCCGTTTTTGATATTCGAATATGATGTCAAGCGCTTTATCGAACTGTCTAATGTTTCATTAATCAGCACTAAAAAAACATTCACTTCTTCTTGAATATATATATTATTAGATAAGCCTCCGATGTGATCTAAACGGCTAAAGTTGTTTTTCAAGATCATCAATTTACACGCCAAGAATCAACTCTTGCGCATTTGTACTTTTCTAGTTGACAGTTGCAACGGACAGATAGACGGAGATAGTAGCTTCTTATACGTAAATATACGTATAGAATTCAAAATTATTCGAATAGAAATTCTATGTTAAATTGTAAAAAATTGGAAGTATTCTTTTTTAATCTACCAATTGATATAAATAAGCCAAAATATTTTTAAAAATCTTTATTTTTTATAACGAAAAATATTTTTTAAAGCTTTTAAAACTGTTCAACTCCTTAAAAGGGCAGAAGCGATTTTAAATACGCCCTGTTTGTGTATATGCCCAGTCTACAATACATGCATTTCTTACCTTTGCAGACGTATCGAGCTTCCAGGCTTTCTTCAACTACGTAGACATGCGCGCTTTGCTTGAGAACTTCTGCGTGTACCACGTCAATGCTCCAGGTCAAGAAGAAGGCGCCCCCACGCTGCCTGAAGAGTAAGCCCCCTTTAATTGCTGTTATAGTATTTTATAGAATTCAACCTATTCATGCTGTGTGGCATTTAGATAGTTCAACGGCTCCTCCACTTTACAGGCCTTATGATGTGATGTAGTGATGTGCGTAAGAATGATAGAGACACATCGATAAAATGATACAATGATCATATCTAATTTTTAGCTATGTAAAAAAAAATAAAAGGTTTTAATATGACTAATAATACATATCTTGATAATATTTAGATGTACGTAAAGAGACAGTATACGAGTCAGGGGTGCTCAAACTTGAACTGCTGGCGATCTACCTCAATATTTTTAGACTACTTACGATCGACTCTGAGAGACTGCAAGTGTGTGTGATGCAGGGTTGTCGTACATACACGATACACCCTACCTACCTAGGTAGGGCGTACCGTAGCATATATAGATATTAGCTTTCTGCACGGTGCTCAAACGGTCGATCGCGATCGACCGTTTGAGCACCCCTGCTGTACTGTGTACTGTCTATTCTAGAAACAACACGGCTTTTCTCTGAAAAGTGCCGCGCGTTCCTTTGATAAAGCCACCTTTTGTCACAAGCAGTGTTATTTTATTACGTAATACATTTTTGTAGTTTAGTTACCTACCTACTTATTAAAAAAAAAAATCTTCTCGAGATCTACTCAAAAAGCACTCGCGATCGACCAGTCGATCGCGATCGACCAGTCGATCGCGATCGACCGTTTGAGCACCCCTGGTATAGATCGTATTGTGGCCCTGAAAAGGGCCGTTTTTTCTATAAGGTCGACTAGGCCCGGGCCTAGGGCAGCCAGATATTAGTTGGTGACCGTGCGGGCTGCTGATGATCTTGCCTTACTGAACATTGAAGCAAATTATTTCAATAAATCTGTAATTAAAACATTATTTTTTTAATTTTAAACCTAGCCACTTACTCCTTTGGCCGTGACTGTCTGCTGGAAGGCCTGGAAGGTGAAATGCTTGCCATTTGCACCCGTAACAAATAACATATTATATCTAAACTCTGTAATTAATGGAGCTATGAACGCTAATTAAATACTTATGTTAACATAAATCTCCTGAATTATAAAGTAAATATTTTCTGGCGGGTGCAAGTTGAATTGAACGCGATTTTGTTTTCGTAAGTAGGTACTTCACATTTTTACGCTGCAAAATCAGTAGAAAAGGGCGGCTACTACTTAACGCCCAGGGCGGTCGCAACTGCTACTCCGCCTCTGTCTCTAGGGAGATTTTCCGGATGTACAAAGAAATTAATTCTTCGTCCTCATCCGAATCTTCTTCACCTTCTTGTACATTTATTATCAGAGGTAGTCCTTGAACGCTTAAAATAGCTTTCTTTAAGTCCTTGCCTGGAACTCTTATTCATGTCTCACACATTTGGCCCAGTTGCCTAGTGTAACATTATCGATAGCTTTGTGGAGCAGGATTTTGACATCTGCTATCTTAAACGAGTGATTTTTAGCAGTAACTTCGCCTTTGACTTGAGCCCAGATGAGTTCGAAGGGGGTCATTATAGCTGATGGATACTCTTCATTGTCTAACTATCTAAATCGAGGACTGCCTGATTAAGATACTTTTATCTTTATTCGGTCCACGGTCACTCTGCTAAATCCACAAATAAGCGCTGCAATTTCTCGTGGCTTATTGAAAATTTTAAGACAAGCTGTTTCCAATTCATTTAAAAACAAGAACAGGTTGTGAAATACTGTCTGAGTTTAAGCGTTGATATCACCATTTAATTCCTTCAAATCCTCGTTAGAAAATAAATTATTCATTTTATCCAATGAAATATAATAGTAGACTGTATTTATTTTCATTTTATTACATACGAGTATATTGTATCATCTTAACCTCTAATTAGAAGTCGGGGTGCTAATGGATGCGCAAAATAAATAAGATACACGTTATATATTACCTTCTATATAACGAGAAGTAGTTACGAAAAAAATTAAAATGGTTCGATTTAGGTAACGATAACGGCTTTAAAGTTTACTTAATTACCTTCTACAGATAAAGTTACTCTTTATATCTTTTTCATATTGCTTTGTACTGATAGATCGTAAGTATGTAGTTCATTTAAGAATTACTAAGAATATTACACCATGTTACGTATTAGTAAATAAACTTTAATTAGGTACTTATCTTTCATAATCTTTCGGCGACTGATCTAAAGAAAACGTCGAGTCGTTTTCTTTATTGACTCATCGACCACACGTGCGCAGGTAGCTAGCTATCGATAAAAAGTGCGTGGCGTTGCTCATTCCTATCGCTAAAATGATTATGACCCTTCGACTCAGTTCGTAACTATTATATTATAGCTCCTTTTGCTTGGCCCTTTCTCCAGAGCCAACCTGAAACAAACGGCCATCACTTCGACGACACTAAATTAAAAAAAATAATAGTTATAATGTTTACATTTTTAAAAAGCTTTCATGAGTATTCTCAATATTAAAAAAATATGCCTACAAAACGCCATAATTTGATATTAGGCGTATTGATGGCATAAAATCGACATGAAAAACCACGGATAACATAGTTTTAAGGGTACCGTATGTCAAAAACAAAAAAAATAGATTACTTTTTTTTGTTATTTTTTGTATTGCGGTATCGTTTGCAAGGTTTATACTTTTAACGATACAAGAAATATTTTTTTAAAATGTCTGGTGACTTGGTTATAAAGCCCAAAATAACTAAATCAGTAATCATTGGTAAATTTGGTTTAGATAGGTTTACATACATAGATTCTTTACATTCACTTTTAAACAAAAACTCGTGTTTGAAGGTATTATGACTTTAGGTATTATCAGTCTATCTAGTAAATAAAAATAATAATAATAATATTAAAATATGCAGTTAGTGATTTAGATGGAACTGGCCGTTATGTATATTTATTACTTTTTACTTTAAAATAAAAAAAGATAGATTTAGTTGTTTATACTTTTAAAAGACAAAACAATCTACTGAAAATAAAATAGGTTAGTTTTGAATAACAAAACTTAGGCAAATGAAAATATAACAAAAAAAATGTAAGGTATGATAAGGTTTAAAGCAATTTTTAAAAAACTTTTATTTAAAAGAAATAGACCCATTTTAATGTTTTTTTTCGATCAATTTACATAAACTTTCATGTGACAATGGCTCGTCTTAAAAATGGGATAAATTGCTCCTTAAGCTGTATATATTTATCTATGCATACTTAAAATTCGTCGATCGACTGTTTGTGCATACATTTCTGGTTACGGAACCCTAATTGCGCGATCTCGATTCGCCCTTGCACGTTTTTTGGACCGACGGTAAGGAAGTGATTTTAATACTCTTCCGCTAAATGAAATTCGATTTTATCGCTATGTTGTTTCGGCTAATTATAAATATTCGATTAACTACCGATTTGAAGGTAATAAGTTTCCTTTGGGGTCCAAACGACTCGCGGGGTAGACTTGACACCGGTTTCGAAACATAAAAATATTTGCAACTTCTTAGTTATTATTATTTCAGAATTGCTATGACCTAGGTCATAAACAATGTGTGCTTGGCCTAGAGTCGGTAGAGATGGTGGTAATGAATGGTTAAAAATGGTATGACCAAGTGCAAATTCGAACCTCCAAACGCTGGTTTAATAGTCAAACACCTTTTAACCACTAGACTACCACAATCTTATTAATTAATTAATTGATTTAATAAATTAAAGTTGAAGAAATTTACATTATTATACGCGGATTTTTAAAAACAGACGAAAATTTCAGCATGTTTGCCTTTATCGTAATGGAGAATCATTTTTTCAATAATTTTTGTTGATTACTGATTGATTGTGGATATAGATTACATCCTGAAAGGACAGTAAAGTATAGAATTATTTTAAGCTATACTGAGATTCAATTGCTTGTGCTAGATTCGGGGGTATGTGGTGGTGAAGTGTTATGACTAATGCCCGAATTCGTTTCCGCTTTAGTAGTGATATATATGCTTGTGTCGTATTTTAGGTTGTGCGCGACCTACACTGTCACAGGCGTTACATGTGACATGGTGGGCTTTGTCATTGTTTTTCATAACTATACTATATGAACTACTAAAGGTAAACGTGACAACATCATGTATTGTTCGATCGAATCGGCGCGGCGTCTATTATAAGTCACGTTACGTTGTATGAACATTGTGACGATATGGCTTCTAAAATGCTTTAAATGTTTTATATTTGGCATTTAAAGAATTGTATTAGTGTTGATAAATCCATGTTTGAATACAAATATAACAATTCTGCTCTATTCCTCGAACAATGTGAGTGCTAGTCTTATGTAGCTCCGCGTGATCGTGAAGATACCCTACTTTTGAGAAGCCACTGCAAGCGAATTAACATATATTATTTTATATTGTGATTGGAATGCTCTTACAATACAGGAAACTGAACAGGTTTTAAAGGCCTGATTGCTAAGAGATAATAGTCAACCGGGGCCCACAGCTAGGCACATTTGTCCCACTTGCGCTAAAAATGGATTGGAATCAAAATGAATCTTAATATATATAAATCTCGTGTCACAATGTTTGTCCTCAATGGACTCCTAAAACACTTAACCGATTATAATAAAATTTGAACACCATGTGCAGTTCGATGTGCACTTGAGAGATAGGATAGTTTAAATCTCAAATTATAGTCGCAATTTTAATTTATCGCTAATTTTTTGTCCGTTATTATTTGGCAGTCATAAAACTGACAGATGTCGATACCTTTCGACTGGGTTGATGGCGCTAATGTCTGTTATTATTTGACAGTGACAGTTATTCGACGCAAACGTATTAAAAGAGCCCATCAGTTGGCAAAACAAATTGAATCAAGAAATCTAGCTTAAAGAATCAGGACAGCAGGTCATGCACAAGAATCTCAAGAACAGTGTAACGAACGTCTTCAAGAGAATATCATAAGAACAAGAAAATTATTATTTTCAGTCAAATGCCACCGAAAAAATCTAACCTCAACAACGCGAGCGGCAAACGTCAAAACGCAAACGTCAAAACTACGATCGGAAGAATATATTCACTTACGAGATGCTGTTGCTGGAAACATCGATGGAAATTTAAATCCCAATGACATCGGTAATGCTTTCATTTTACCTTCATTTTACCTTCAAAATTCAAGGCCAGGTGTACCATAAAATCGGATCACTGATGCCAATGCCTGATAACAATCCGAAATTTCTTCAAATTTATTTTATGGGCGATTGTGAAGAGCGCGTGACGACTCGGTGCCTGTATAATTTTATTGAACAAGCAGAGGAAAGAGCAATTGTGATATTATTGGAAAATTTTTTAAAAGATCACAATCAACTAATTCAATTGATCAAAAGAGTTTCGCCACGACTGCAAAATGACAATTATCAAATCGTCATAAAAGCCGACAAAGTACCATTAGGTGAACATGCTGGTAGATTCAACGCTCCAACTGTTGATGAGGTTGCTGTTATCATGGTTGGTGATCCAGTTGACAAAAGATCTATAAACATTACACGGCGAGACAACACTGTCAGTACGATTTCGGATCTACACCGTTCATATGACGCACTACAATATCCATTGATATTTTGGCAAGGACAAGATGAATATCACCTTAATATCAAACAGTATGATCCAAATACCGGTAAATTTGACAATTATCTATTTACTTTCTTACTGTATGTATAGATTTTAATTTCGTATTGCATTTTATTTTTTATTTTTTTAGGTGATTACAGAAATAATAAAGTTAGCTCAATGAACTACTACGCACACCGAATAATGGTTAGACAACATCAAGACAATTATATCCTTCGATATCGTCAGCTGTTCCATCAATACATTGTTGATATGTATGCTAAGGTCGAAAGCGAACGCTTGCGATTCCTTCGATTCAACCAGGCAAAACTACGATCGGAAGAATATATTCACTTGATGAGATGCTGTTGCTGGAAACATCGATGGAAATTTAAATCCCAATGACATCGGTAATGCTTTCATTTTACCTTCAAGCTACATCGGCAGTCCACGGAACATGCAGGAATACATACAAGATGCGATGACTTACGTACGTCATTACGGCCGACCGGCCATTTATTTATTACATTCACATGTAATCCGAATTGGGAAGAGATACAAACTTTACTATTGCCAGGACAACAAGCCATTCATCGTCATGATTTAACTGCACGTGTGTTTAAACAAAAATTGAAATCCTTAATTGATTTTATTGTTAAATATACAATTTTTGGTATCACACGTTGTTGGCTGAATACGATAGAGTGGCAAAAGCGAGGTTTGCCTCATGCCCACATTTTGGTTTGGCTTAAAGATAGAATCCGTCCTGAAGAAATCGATCAAATAATTTCAGCCGAAATTCCAGACCCATTAATTGATCAAGAATTATTTGATATTGTCACCAAACACATGATCCATGGGCCATGCGGTGTTTTCAACATGACGTCACCGTGCATGGAAAATGGAAAATGTAAAAAAAACTTCCCAAAGCCGCATACGAATGACACGATCACGGATATTGATGGTTATCCAATGTATCGCCGCAGAAGTACTGAGAATGGTGGCCACACATTTACAATGCGACTGCCGAACTTTCCAAATCAAGTTGAGTTTGATAATCAGTGGGTGGTACCATACTCACCACTACTTTCAAAAACTTACAAAGCTCATATCAATGTTGAGCTTTGCAGTTCTGTTAAATCAATTAAGTATATTTGTAAATATGTAAACAAAGGCAGTGATTTGGCCATATTTGAAGTAAAAAACATAAATAAAAATGACGAAATAGCACGATACCAAATGGGCAGATACATTAGCAGCAATGAAGCTATTTGGCATATTCTCAGCTTTCCCATCCACGAAAGAGATCCTGCTGTCCAACATCTGGCAATACATCTTGAAAACGGTCAACGTGTATACTTCACTGAAGAAAATGTTCTCCAAAGAGCGTTCGAAGCTCCGAAAACGACTCTAACTGAATTTTTTACATTGTGTCAAAAACCTGATGTTTTTGGCCAATTCGCGAAGACATTGGTGTATGGTGATGTTCCACGTTATTTCACATGGAACAAATCCAGTAAAAAATGGGAGCCACGGAAACAAGGAAAACCACATCCTTCCATTACAGGCATATTCAAAGCTAAGACATTGGGGAGACTTTACACGGTACATCCAAAGCAACGTGAGTGCTTCTATTTACGTTTGTTATTGGTGAATGTTCCCGGACCAACGTCTTTTGAATTTTTACGAACAGCTAATGGTCGAGTATTCAATACATACCAGGATGCATGTCGTGAACTGCAATTGCTAGAAGACGATAACCATTGGGACTTAGCGCTTGCTGATGCTGCGTTGACATCAACACCTAATAACATTCGTCAGTTGTTTGCAATTATTTTGGCGACATGTTATCCCTCGCAAGCACAAACTTTGTGGGAAAAATATAAAAATTGTATGACAGAAGACATCTTGCACCGAATTAGACAAACAAATCAATGCCAAAACATAGATTATACACCAGAGATGTACAATGAAGCATTGGTCTTGATCGAGGATTTATGTGTTCTTAGTTCAAATTTACCATTTAATCATTATGGTATGCCATCACCTAATCGTCCAGCCACCGACTTAGTCAATACCGATTTACAACGAGAAAATCAATATGACCATGGAAGTTTAGCAACAATTATCATGAACAGTGAACCATTACTGACAGCAGAACAAAAAATTATTTATGATCGGATTATGCTGGCTGTTGCTGCTGAACAAGGCGGTTTTTTTTTCTTGGATGCACCCGGTGGAACCGGTAAGACATTTTTAATATCGTTGATTCTTGCCAAAATACGGTCGCAACAAAAAATCGCATTAGCATTAGCATCGTCAGGCATTGCGGCTACTTTACTGGATGGTGGGCGAACAGCACATTCAACATTCAAGCTGCCATTGGACGTTCATAATAAACCAGATGCAATGTGTAACATCAAAAAGAATAGTGGAATAGCTGCAGTGTTGCGGAAGAGTTCTATAATAATTTGGGATGAGTGCACAATGGCACACAAATATTCACTTGAAGCATTAAACAGAACTATGCAAGATTTAAACAGCAATAATAAACTTTTCGGTGGTGCTATCTTACTTTTGTCTGGTGACTTCCGGCAGACCTTACCGGTTATACCTCGCTCTACTTTCGCGGATGAGATTAATGCATGTTTGAAACAATCATTCTTATGGCGAAGTGTTGAAACACTTCGATTGACCATAAATATGCGAGTACAATTGCAAAATGATCCATCAGCACTAATATTTTCCGAACAACTACTAGATATTGGGAACGGTAAAATAAAACTGCAACCAAATACGCAATGCATTAAACTACCAGACAATTTTTGCACTGTTGTTCAGGATAAAACTGAATTGATTCAGAGTATTTTCCCGGATATACAGAATAATTATTTGAATCATGAATGGCTTAGTCAACGGGCGATTTTGGCAGCCAAAAACGTTGATGTTGACGAAATTAACTTCCAGATACAACAGTTGTTACCAGGCGATCTGATGTCTTTTAAATCAATCGATACTGTTGTTGATGAAAATGAAAGTGTAAATTTTCCGATTGAATTTTTAAATTCATTAGATATCCCTGGAATGCCACCACATAATCTTCGATTAAAGATTGGTTCCCCTATTATTCTCCTCCGTAATTTGAATCCACCTCAATTATGTAACGGTACGCGTTTGGTCATCAAAAAGATCACCGGAAACATTCTTGAAGCAACCATTTTGGCTGGGAAGTTTAAAGGAAAAGTGGTCCTGCTGCCACGTATTCCGATGATACCATCAGATTCTACCATACCCTTCAAAAGGCTACAGTTTCCAATTCGTTTAGCTTTCGCCATGTCTATAAATAAATCTCAAGGTCAAACAATGTCCATTTGTGGTTTAGATTTGGAAAATCCATGTTTTTCTCATGGGCAACTATATGTTGCGTGTTCACGTGTTGGGAAACCGTCGAATCTATTTGTGTTAGCTAAAGACAGGTTAACCAAAAACATTGTGCACCGATTGGTGTTAAATTAAATTGAAATTGAAAGTATTTATAATTCAAAAAAAAATATATTAATGTTTAAAAGTTTAAGACTGTCTGCCTTGCCTACCTCATTCATGAGTTTAAGCGTCACATGTTATTTACTGTATTATACTGTAATATACTTATATTTGTTATAAAATTAAATGGAAATAATAAATCTGATAAATTTTTATTTTTTACCTATTGATTTCTGCTTAGTATCAAGTGTAAGAACATTTTAATTAATTGTGTTCAACGTACTTCCCCTTCAAATCTCAATCCAGTGAATTTGTATACCAACATCAACATTTTCGTCTTTGTTCGTAAATAATTTCATTGTACTAAAGGGTTATAGTAGTAGAAAGTCAAATAAGGAGATCAGCATATTTTTTTACAAATACCATCTGTGTGAAAAAGCATAGTGGACTCCGTGACTGATGTTCTCTTATTGTTCCTCTTAGATTGTTTACTATAATGTAATATAACAAAAACTTTAGCCACAGCAACGCGTGGCCGGGTCAGCTAGTATATCTATAAATATTTATTTCATCCGTGATATATACACATCTTAACTGTGAGTCTTGGCGCTCGCATTGAGAAAAAAAATCTGTACGCTCTACAAAATTCCTGTAGATATAGTGACAGGTAAACGTTTTGTTGCACCTACAGTTAGATTCTGGTTAAAATTATTTGGTTACCGTTACTAAAGTTTTTAGTAGGCTCAACCAACGCCGAAAGTTCGGTAGAGAAACAAAATGGCGAGAAGCGTGAGGCGTGTTAATGATTGGTCACGTAACAAAACAGTATTGTAATGTGTACATAACTTTTCATTTGAATGCTGCATCTACAGAGATTGCCTGATATTGGTTACAAGAATGTTTTGTTAGGTGAACGATTTATCAATCTACAGGAATTGTTTTGTACAATCAGATTATACACTACAATATATTTCGGTTCGGAGACTACTAAAGTTTTCGGTTAAATCAGAGCCCAATATTTTTATCAGTGGGCACTTATTTTAATAGGCTGGATGTTTTGAATAACAACACCTAGTGCCTATTTTTCCTGAGAATAGTGTTTTCTAGTTCTAGGACATACGATTTCATTTGCAATTGTAAGCACAAGCTTAAAAGGATTGAATCAGTGATTCTATAAAAACACAAAACATTCTACATCTTTCATATATCATTGTTGACCCAAAAAAACAGTCATTTTAGTACTGAACCGTTATTATACTGACGTCTTCAAGTTGTCATGTTATTAAAGTTTTAGTAGTCAAAAATCGCGCAAATGAAACCATCAATATCAGAAATTTAAGTGACATTTAGTGACTCATTTAGGGTACACATAGAAGATTTTACACAACCTACCTGTCTGTGCAAGTCACAAAGCAATTAATTTTAGAAGTGTTAAAAAAAATATTTAATTACTATTACATAATTGCTCAAAGATTTTTTTATCCGTTTAAAGCGACCTGTCGTTTCAAATGAAATATTATTAAATTTCCTGGCAGTCCGCCATTTGGCAGACTTCCGTCCCTCTCCCTCTCCCTCTCCCTCTCCCTCCGCTCGTCGGCACTGCTTCCGGGACCTACCTGGCAAATCTTGCCGCATACTACCCGCTGTTTACTATAAATACCTAAATACAAAGTCCGCAAATACACGCGTCGCGAGACCTTCAATAAACAATAATTATATCGTTTTTTTTTCCCAAATACCACCAATGTTTACATAATATCTTTGAAAATTACTTACTTAATACCAATCGCTCTCATAACGTGCATCATTAGCTTAATCTTAATTGCCATGAAACACTGCAGACCTTACTTAGATGCGACATAAAGATTCGGCGACAGCTTAGCGGGAATGTTATTAATAGCTTAGGGTCGACGTGCGCTCGTAAATTGCCACCGAAATACGTAGCATTTTGTCACTATGTAAGGTCATATTTATACTGAACCTTAAGCCTCCTCTAATTATCTACGACCTGACTCACAGGACGTCTTTCAATTCCTAAATATAATCTGTTTTAAGTTTTTCAAAATAGTCGAGTCTTCACCGTGTATGCACTTTTTTGTAAATAACCTCCCAAAATAAACGTTTTTATTATAACAAGCTTATTATAAATAGATATTTATTACCAAATAATGTGCTATAAAAGGTTTAAAAAAATACTAAAATATGAAACAGTATTAGTTTAATTGTAAAACCAAGGACTAATAATCATCTTTAATAATAAAAAAAAAATGTTTAGAATTGATACTGTTTTGGTTGAAAACATTTTGTTGCGAATCTCTCTTCTCATCACCTCCCTGTGTTTCATCGACTATTTATATAGGGACCTAAGTTAATTATTATATTTGAAAACTCCACAAAAAGATAAAATTATCTAAATCACATCATTTTTTAATTTTCGTTTTTTTTTTCATTGAAAGTATTTAAAATGAATATAAGATACAATTTTCAACATGTTGTAATAATTTTTATAAAGGCAAAATAATCGATACATAACTTGTCAAAAACAAAACAAAACTTTGGTACTTAATACAAAAATACAATAATTCATGGCGTGGTTTTCAATCTGGCACTACTTTTTTCGTAGTTGGTGTTTTTGACAGCTGTCACTTGATTTATGCTCAGTTTGGTTTGCCATTTCATAATGAATAGACTTACTCCTGAACAACGTTTGCAAATAGTGCAAATTTAGAAAAAATCACTAAAATAAAGTCAAAATCGCGTCGTGGGCCTGTGGCGTGGCCTCCAAGATCGTGCGATTTAACACCGCTGGACTATTTTTTGTGGGGTTATGTGAAGTCGCTTGTCTACGCAGATAAGCCGGACACGATTAACGCCTTGGAAGAGAATATTCGGCGCGTTATTGCTGACATACGGCCCAACTTGCTGCAAAAAGTGGTTGAAAATTGGGCCTCTCGGCCGGAATTTGTTCGAGTCAGCCGCGGCGGCCACTTACCCGAAATCATTTTTGAAACATAATGGCAAACCCTTATCTTTATAATAAAACTAAATTCTTAGCCATAACATCAAATTATATGCATTTTATCTCTTCTTGAAAACCACGCCTCTAAAATCATCACCCTATATATAAATGTATTTCATTATTTCACAGGAGTAAACGCGCTTAATCGATTTACAATAATTAATTAAGACAATTCGATTATGTTTATTTGCAAGCGATTTGTTTTCTTGGTTCGAGTGGCTGTCGATTATTTACGAAATTTTTCAAATTGCATTTTCAATTTTCAAATCTCAGCAAGCCACTTCGCAGCTTCCTTCCTAGTGCACAATCCAATTAAGGCTGCTCTCGGCAGACAAATCAAATTGTGCGCGTGTTGCTTGCTCTTAGCTTCGTAAAGTAAAAATAACCATAAAATAGCAGAAGAGCGTATTATTTTGAATAAAATAATATTTTTTTATATAGAGATAGCCATGCAATATTACTTAGATTTAAACGATACATAATTAAGCGTTATAATTATTGGGTATCAGGTTAATATTACGTAACGAGATAGGTCAACCTAATACAATTAGTAGGTGCCCAAAGCATGGCTTTTTCCAATATAAATAATGTTTAGTTTAAACCTAAATAACACATTGCCATCTGGCATTGAAATATGAAACTTGGCGTGACTTCTAGTGCTTCCAATTTCTTTTAGCAGTTAGGGATTCTAAAACCACTATATCAAAGTAAAAATCGCACTGCAATCCAAATCCTATACTACACTCACACTTACACATTTAGCTGGAGCTAGCTCATAAATATTATACAAACTAGTATGTTAATAAAAAATAACTCACAAAAAACTGTATGCATTTTCAAGACAACCCTTTGCAACGATGTGCAACTTGCAAGTGTTTTTTTATTTAATAAATACCTCTGGTCTGGGCGGGCGGGAAAATATTTAGAACTATATATATTTAGAGCTTTATGTGTTAGCTTTGTAAAAATCTGTATAGTGTCTGCGTTCACTTTTTTCACTGCCTTCAGTCTCTCCAAACGTATCAGGCGCCTATAAAGCCCTAGCTAGAGAATAAAAAAATAATACTGACCTCAAAATGAATATAAAACAAAAAGAAATTATAAAATTATAGTAAACTTTAAAAATCCCGATTAACCTAAACGTTGAAGTCGGTGCATTTTAAAAATACGTCGTTAGGTACGACTATAATTTGGTAAGTACAGTTAACAAGTAGATATCAGATAACATCATTTGTGTGATGTGATCATAGTGCGATGATGATAATTGCGGTCGGGTCTGAATATTTTTCTCATGGACAGCTATGTTTGGCATTGTCCTGCGTTACACCAAAATAAAAACTCTTTGTATTAAGAAATAGGGAAAAACGACTTCGTCTACGAAGATCTTTTTTTTTCCTTCCTCCTTTTAATCCTTCTCGATTATTCCAGTGATCAAATTGAAATGCTTCTATGAGGAATTGAAAAATCGAGTTTCGAGTTAACGTGGGGAGTACCCATTGACCCGAACCTCAACAGTGAGTGCTTTTATTTACTGTGTGCCTCATTGTGGTTACATACTACTCGTCCGACGAGTTTTTCTACTTTTTACCGCAAAGCAGGTGAATGTCGTCACAGTTACCGTGCGAAACATAGCACAGAAGAGTAAGAGAGCGATAATCACTTGTCTAGCCAGAAGAGTGACGAGCATTTGCATCAACCGTCACATTACCGGGATCAGTATGATCAGGGAAGTCGGTTCGTTTTGCGTGTTTCTAGAATCGTATATTTCACTAATTTATTTTATTCCTAATATTTTTACAAGTTTTACAACGTTAGAGTGGTATTAATAGCGGTTGTAAAATAACACCAAAGTTATTACATTACATTCGTTTCCAGCCGATACAAAAATTAGTTTAATTTATGTTTATTTTGTATGTGTGTATTGTTTTTTTTATATTAGCTACAAGTACATGTCAATTACAATGAATGATTGGTTTTTCAGGAATACAAAAAATAAATAGCTTTAAACTATAGAAGAAAAAATGTTTTGGAGTTATTTGTGATTAAATTTCATTTAAAAAAATAATGGTTTAATCTCTTGTGAGTCGGCCTTACCGGTTATACAAAATAAACCCATTAAGTTGCCCTACTTGGTCTGAATGCAGTTGGAAGAAGTCATTTGTTATTTAAGAACGCAACTGACCTTCAAATAAATTATGAGCTCGAAACCACCATAAAATAAACCACGAAAAATTAAACTTAAATTTAAAGTTTGTGGCTATTATTTTTAATCTAAGTAAATACATAATTTTTTAAATAAATAATTGTTTATTATTTATAACCAATAATTGGTAATTGGGCTTGGTGGTTGGTTATTCTTAATTCTAAGATGATCACCAGCTTGTTTAATAGTGAAAGTCGCCAATAAAACAGTAATTATAACCAATATTAACTACGTTATTAAAGCTACTATGTTATGTAATTGGTATTTTTTTATCTTTTATTATTAATAAAATTTTAAATTAGGGACATTTTTATTTTAGGCTAATACTTTTAACATAGATTATATTACTAGTAAAAATCTACTTACTACAATGTTACTTTTAAAAATCTATCAGTACATCAGTAGTGAGCGCTTAAGTACATACACTTCAAGTAGATGCAAGCCGCTGAAACCTCTAAATTTTACGTTTGATTTTGTGTGTTGCTTCTGGCTAGACAAGTGACAATCGCTCTCACTCTTCTGTGCCTTTATACAGGTATTGATTTATTTGCTTTCGGCTAGTTTCGTTTCATTCTTCGAATGACCTTCACCGCGAATGCGATATTACTTCCCCTCAAAGTGATCACGCAATAATAATTTTAAACTCAATACAACGCTTTAAGGCGCCACCAATCCCTAAAACGTGTTTTGTAACGTATTTTGGTGCATTTTGTTGAAGTTATTCCTAACAAATGGCTAAAACTAAAAATACCACAATATTCTACATATATTAATTTAGTACTTTGCTTAAAAAAAAAAACGAAATACACCTTATTATAGTAATGAAAATAAATAAATAAAAAAGTGTTGTTTTTTTCTTGCAACGATTTTCTTTTAAGTTGTGTAAGTGACGCGAACCTAATTTTTCTTTCTAAAGATAGACAATATAATAATCTAGGACATTACTTAAAAAAAAACATTTTTTTCAAATGATAATAATTATTTAAATACAAAAAACGCACGCGGTCTACCTTCGTAATTCCTTCGGGAGGTATTGGGGAAATTAACATTATAATTAGTGATAAATACAGATAGTGATGGTTTATATATCATCACGTGTGTGTTTATTATTTATTCTGTGCCATCATTAGAACCTCGACTCATAATTGGTCGTTACGATGCTAAAATATGTGTAATGTAATGAAAATTGCCTTAAGTGCAATTGTAATTTATTTTCTAAAGTGGATTTGAAGGAATTAAATGGTGATATCAATACTCAAACTCAGACATTATTTAAATACATTTTAATATTATCCTTTTTACCCCATTAACTGTATTGTGTACAATTTCTGTTGGGTAACTACAATTCATAATTAAACACGACATAATATTTCAATTAAAAATAATTATTACGTGGCACTGAACATTCTTTTATATATTTATATTTGCGCTCATAGATGAGTATAATATATTAATTCTTTCTGGTTAGTAATAAATAAAACGTTCCAATAGCTGCGCTGTCAAATGTTTGACATTCGAATATGATCGCTCCCCAATGATTAGCGCTGTCATGTATCAGTTTCATACTGAGAAATTGTTGGCTTTAATATTAAATATCTATATTATTTGACCAGATTTCGATATGATTTAAATGGCTATGGTCGATTTTCTTGGGTATCAATCTACACACAAAATCAAAACTTTCGCATTTGTATTTTTCGACTTGAAAGTTGCAAAAGACAGCGGTTAAAGGACGGGGATAGAAGCTTCTCATACATGAATGTATGTATAGAAGCTAAAATGTAACGTGATCATCGATCTCGTAATGATCGTCGTTTAGGAATACAGCAACACGGGGGTTTAACGCTTCATCACCACCATCTCGTCAGGACTACTGTAGTATGAGAAACTTTAGCTTAGTTAAGCAATGTTCAAAATAGAAACATTTAAACGAAAATTGCTCATAACCTTCTTAGGTTCACTAGTTATTAATTACAATATTGATATTGGAGGTATGAAGATTCGCTAATATGTATTTCTAGTATAGGCAGCTTATAATGTTTTATTACTAAAATTTAAAGAAACTATTAATTTAATAAACTACTCATTTGGTCACAAAATTAATTGTTACTAATTTAAATAAACCATGAATCACTTAGTTCGGAGAAAGGTTCATATCGAATAGCTATATTTTCAAAAATAAAAATTAAACCTGAAGTTTACGGTCTACGGTATAGACGGTACGGTAAGAGGCGGTACGGTACGGTATTAATGGCGCCGCATTCGAGTTGAATAACTTAGAACGTTAATTAGAATCTAGGTAATAAAAAAACTTAAATTAAAAAATTAAACCAACTTCAATACTACCAATATACTAAGAAATAATACGATAAACTTTTTATTGTTAGTAAACAATAAAAAAACCGATCCACCAAAACGTTGAATTTTGAAAACGTTGAAGGTTTCTGAATTTATTCATTCATTTCGATATTATTAGAGTTAGTAGGTAACAGGAAAACTACCGCTTTTTCCGTCAGTCTCATAGTTGCTGAACAAAATAAAAAAATTGAAATAGCACAAAAATTATTTATATACAAATTATAGATCTTAAAAAGCCCTGTGAAAACATATGACAACATATGGTTATCTAAGAAGTAACCACAGTACCCATTTTTCATTTAAAATTTCAACTAAATTACGGCAACTCGCGTAATGTTTGATACAAGTTCGTACAATTGGAGTTCGCCTATCCCCTACTTTGATCCGGCGAAATTTACCTCCGGCGTGCCGAAAGGGCTTTTTAAATTTAGTCACTTTGTCGATCTTGTTGATATTCTTTTACTTATTTATTTATTTATAAAGCTGTTTATAATAAAGATGGTATTGTAACGTTTGTTATTAATGTTAACACTTTTTGTTAGTAGAAACCCATTTATAGTTTTACATAGATTTTTATTGTTCAATATAATGTTTTTTTTATGTTACTTTGTAAAACTGTTGGTTTTTTCAATAAAGATACATTAATAAATAAAAATAATTATGACCTATGCTCAGGATTAAATATCGAAACATTCATGAATATTACTATTACCAGTTTGATATATTACAATTACCAGTTTGATATTAATTAGTATTACCATTTTGACACATTACAATTACCAGTTCCCATTGATTAATCCTCGCAACGAACTCTTTGACAAAATTATTTCAATGATAAATTTCTTTAAAACTGTTACTCAACATGAAGCGATGGGTAAACTTTTCGCAGACCATCAAAATGAACTCCATACGCTTAAATCCGAGAACCTACTAATAATACATAAAGGAATATAGTACGCACATAGCTTCCCTAACGTTACGAGTAATTTAACCGATCCTTTGATATTGCGCATCGGCGCGGGATCCTTCGCGGATTGTCCTAAAACCTAATTAGACACAGTTCACTGAAGTCCGCCCGTTTCGATGGTTCTACAGAATTATCGGAGAAGTTTGGTATTTTCACTTAAAAATCTATTACCTGAAGCATATATAAACTTCTTATATTAAAAATATCCCAACCGTCTTTATTTTTAAAAACTAAAAAAGGATTTTTAGAAATTTCCCCCTAAGGGGATAAAAAGAGGGTGTGAAGGTTTTAATGTTGAAAGCAATATCTCAGAAACCGAAGATGACATTGAAAAGAAATATTTAGATACCTTTTAAAAAATAAACAAACGGGTGTTTCACCATTTTCAGATAATCCAAAGATAGGGGTGACATTTTCAAATTAATACTTACATTTCGTATTATTCACAAAAAAAAAAAATATTAGAGTTGATAATTAACATTTAGATGTTTCTTAAAAAATAAATAAACACGTGTTTCATCATTTTCCGAAAATCCAGTTAAGGGAGGTGAAAATGGAAAGGGGTGAGGTTTTCAAAGGAATATTTACATCTCACAAACAAAAAATGTTATAGGTGAGCGAAGCGACCCGTTCCGAGTACCGCGGGTACAATTCGTCGCGCGCCAATGGCGCCGTTAAAATCGCTTGTAGGGCCTAGCTGCTAACCCGGGGCCTGGCTGTGGGGTTGATCAGCTAGTAATCTATATAGAGTTACGATGGCGTGCTTTTTATAAGAAAAGAATCGTTTGCTGTCGTAATCGCCATACTTGTAATGGTAATTTGGCTTCAAATTGAAACGAGAATGGCTATGACAGTCTGTAGTAATCATAATATCAACTGCTTTCATACATTGTTTAGTAGTAAATTATATATCCAGAACCTGACGTCTTACAGCTAGTCCCCACAGGCGTCATTAACGGCATTTTCCCCCCAGATTACACGCGCCTATGGTACCAACTTCATTTCCTAGGTCCGCTTGTGCCTGTGGCACTTTTAGATCATTCGATATCCGTTTTGGGTGGACCATAGAGGAGATAGTGGGTTATTTTTTAGGTTTTAATAGATTAAAAAAAAAACAATAGTTTCATGATAATTTTTCAGTTCATCAATTAAATAATACTATAGGTACTATAATCAACCTTCGCGCATCGTTCATTTTTGGTTGCCATAACGCATCTTTGTTTGGAATGAGTCCATTTGTAACGTTCTTGTATATTTGAGAAATGTTGATAATCTTACTGAGCATGCTTCTCAGAGACAAAAAATCAATTCACAATAATGCTATAGATTATTACACCTATGACATCAGATTATTTGGTGTATGTTGTAATGCCTATGTACATATAATTGATGTCCTTCACATCGCACACATACTACTAAATGTCCAGAGTTGGACAGTAGTCCAGAGTTGGACAGCTAATTTGAAATATATAGAAGTGACCTCCCTAAATAGTGAGGTAAACATGAAGTCGGAAATACGTTTTTGAGCTCATAATAAAACATTTTAAAGTTAATTAGCATCATATATATGTCCCCAAATGTAGTTGTCCCCAAAGTAATCAATTTTCATTTTTGCAAATGTTTCTTTCGCAAAGCATCGAGCTTAAATGATTTGAACTTAGCTCCCACTCAAGAAGTTCGTTTCCTCCCTCTTAAAGCATTGTTTGCTTTATCCGTTGCGTCGGTTGGGACGGGAGATATTCGGGCTTTATTGGAATCTCGGGAATTCATCCCACGCTCGTCTTAAATTTTCCGTTTCGTCGAGCCGACGACCGCCTTGTCGGCATTCATCTCTCAAACAAATTATTTAGAATAATAATTGCGTCGTTCGGCGAGGTGAGCCCGCTATTTCGTGCCCGAATGGACTTGGCGTCCCACAATGCATATTTCGGGGCTTCTTTCATAACTTTTGTTTCGATAATTTTGTTGGCTTTCTCTAGTGTTACACTAAAAATCAATAAAGACACCCACCAAAGCTTTGGAAACACCTAAATAACTGGTTTTGTATGCAACCGAGTAATCATTTATTATTCACAATGGTAAACAAATACCTATAACAAATTCAACATTCATCAAATTGTTCCTATAGGTGGATGTTTTCTCGACACAGTTTTTAAAAATTCTGTATTCACTCTTCTAGTCTTTTCAAAATTCAGCAAAAGACTAACCTAAATCATAAGTTTTTCTAAGTTTTCTTCTCATCTCTTGTATCCGTTGTTTTTCCTCGATTAAATAAATAACAATAACAATAACCTAAATGATCATATGTAATAATAAGTAATATAACAAAAAATGTTAAATATTTTTATTATAAATGTTGTAAACGTTACTTTACAACATTTCATATCAACTTCAACTTTTTCATTTCACATAAAAGATACTGACTTAAAAGCGAAAGTACTCACCTAAACTAATTATGTTTTTGACTTTTTGTTTGAGTGTATTTTTATTCACTCTTTTCCTTTGGAGTAGTTCTCCTATATTATAGTTCGTTCTTATGATTTTATTTTTTTTCTTTACAGTTTCCTTTACCCGACTATGGACGAGCTCGCCAGCCAGATCAACTTCGTCTTGGGACACTTTGGGATTAAGTCCTTCGTCGGGGTCGGAGTAGGGGCAGGCGCGAACATACTGGCCCGCTTCGCATTACAAAATCCTGAAAAGGTAGGAATTCATTTTGTTTTTTGAAAATATTTGTGTAAGATTTTTTATGTAACTCTAGAGGCAATGCCGCTTTCAGTGACTGAACAGGGGATTCTAAATCGTAATTTAATTTTATATTATTTGCGATTTTGTTTTTTTATTATGAAACTTGAAATTACATGTGGTCACAATTTCCTGAGAATTAGTATAATCCTAATAATTAGACAGTGACATTCTAACTTATTGTCTAAATTATGTTTCAATAGATACTAGCTGTTGAACGACGGGCTTTGGCCAGGGTCGGCAGCTTAGTCCTGAAAGCGATTTTAACGGCGCCTCCGACATGCGACGACTCGTGCCCGCGGTACTCGGATGAGTCGCACTTCGCGCAGCTAATTTTTTTAATTTTTAAAAGTACCAAGCTATCTCCATATCAATTTTCATCAAATCAGTTCACCGTTTAGCCATGAAAACGTAACAGGTAGACTTTCTCATTTATGATGAAAGTATATTACATATTAAATAAAAGTGATTATACTGTGTGAGAATGAATTTTACGAGTAATAAAAAAAACTTGTTTGGCGGACATAACTGACCATATGGTCTTGTTTTTTTTTTCTTGAGTTTTAGGAATGCGCCTACAGAGCCGCCTGCAGGGCCTAGCTAAAACCCGGGCGAAGCTAGTATCACTATATAAACAGCTAGTATCACTATATAAACAGCTAGTATCACTATATAAACAGCTAGTATCACTATATAAACAGCTAGTATCACTATATAAACGGCGGTGTACGGACTAAGTATACACGATTGTTGTATGATCACACTGTGTTATAAATGTGTTTCGCTAAGGTAAAAGTGATCAGCCCGCACTCCTTTATATAGTTTCGAATTGACGCGGATACTCATTCCACCATTTTGAATGAATAGTGTAGTCAATAAAGCATTTGGGGGTAGATGTTGCAGAATGAAAAAGGACAAAAAGTTAAGACTAGGTATATCTTGACCAAAACATTTTTTTCTCGACCTAATTAATATAAGACCTAAATACAACAATGAAATATTCTAAATGCATCGAATGCAATTGTGAGTTGCAAAAAAAATAAAAGTTATTATAAAAAATATTTGATTTTAGGTTCATTGTATAACAATAATCTTTGCAGTTTTAATGTACTAATTCCTCTATAACTTTCATTGTATTTATTTTTTTATTTAAAAACAGTAAATTGAAATATTATTAATGGCTTATGATGTATTCCAACCATATTTGTTTTCCTGAGGGCCAAGCTTTATTGGTTTTTAACCACTTTTGTCAATTCAGTTTTCGAATAAACAAATGTAGTTTTACTTAAGTGGTTTTTAGTTGCACTTAGTTGAGTTTATGTCTATGCTAGTATTTGAGCAGTATACAGATAAATTGTCGAGGTCTAGCTAGACCTCTGCTGCGAGGTCTAGCTGCATTAATATGCAACCGTCCGAGTTAGAGATTACTGAATATTTTTTTTATGTTATCAGTTTTTATGTTTTTATGTTGTGTTCGGAATTATGTCGACGTTTATTTCTATTTTACCAACATTGTGAGGATTGTTCATGAAATCTTTTAAGGAAGTTGTGGTCCGATCGAAACGTCCCTGATTGTGATTGACGAAGATAGATTTGAAGTACCCCGAAAAACATTCACTAATAGCAGGTTCATTCTTAGTACCTATACCTTTGAACGCCTTTAACTCCTAAACGCTTCTAAATATTTAGCGAGTTTTGTTACCATTCGAATGTGTACTCTTAATGTGGACTTCAGTATAATTGAGTCTTATCCCTTATCGTTCATTTTTGGTAACCATAATGCACCTTTGAATGCCCATAACTCATATACGCTTTTGAATATTTAGTCAGTTTTGAAAATCCATAACTACCTAACGCTTCTGCGGAATGCAGGCAGACCTACACTAACGTCATCAGATAAGTACTCTGTAGCGTATACATAGTAAATCAGCCGTATCGCCTATAGTTAACAAAATCCGGTGACTTCTTAGACAAATACAGCGCCCTTTATGAACTTCCCGAATCTCCCGGTAGCCGGCAGCAGTTAGGTACTACGGCCGCAGCAAGCGAGGGCATCACCTCACCTTATATCACCATAAGCCCATGAATTCCATCGTTGCCTACCGGCACGGTAGTTTAACGAAGTTGCAAATGATCATGCTATTTGATTTTTTAAGCAATGTTTAATGATGACTGGCAGAGGAATTTGGCGAAGCGAGTTATTATATGACGTAAAAAACAGTGATCCAAATGGATTCTGTTTTTGGTTTTCATTCTGAACAAGTAAAATAGCATTACAGGAACGTACTAGGGTAGAAATTAAACGGAGCCATTTTCCGGTAAAACTAAAAGGTCAATTTAAACGATTTATTAAGAATTAACTACTTCCAAATGAAAATAGTATTGGATTTTTAAATGTGTAATAGACACTGGTAATACTCATTTATTTAGCGAAGGAATTTTACTGTAGAAGATACAACCGTTTTTAACTTTTAGGTAAAAAAGACTGACGTCCAATTTTCAACCACTTTTTGCAGCAAGTTGGGCCAATACTTGCTGCAAAACTTTTTGCAGCAAGTATGTCAGCAATAACGCGCCGAATATTCTCTTCCAAGGCGTTAATCGTGTCCGGCTTAACTGCATAGTAATTAAATTAAACTAACGGCGAACGCGTATTATAACCTAAGGAATCATCTAAATGCGGTGTATATTCATTCACATTGAGTAAACCATCAGGATTTCAAAGCTAAACATATCCAACGTCGCGTCGTCTTAAAGAACATCGTGGTTCTTCTAATTCTACATCCTTAGAATCCTATCCTTGCCTTAACGTATTAACTGCCTAAAGTAAGGTAGATACTTAGATCTTTTATGATTAAATATTTTAATTTTCTTATTAAAACATTTTTCACACACGAAATCAATATCAAGTATCGAGAATGGTTATATTATGCTAAAAGTTAATAACTAGGCTTAACCGCATTACTGTGGTTAGATGTCAGTTTTAAGCTTAGCAAGGTACTAACGCGACTATCCATTGTGCCTTAATCTTTAAATATAAAACCTCAACTCGTAGCATCTACTTAAATAGATGAATCTGAAATATCCCTAATAATCCCTTATAGGTATATGGGTAGTACGCAATACGCATGCGTTCATACCTTCCTTATAAAAGTCGCCTTTGCCTCGCTGTGGTGCCATTCTGAGAGAGTCGTCCGGGGGTAGTCAGCGTTCTCCCGCTAACATCATGCGGCTTAACTCCTTACGAAACAACTTTACGTGGCAACTAGAAGTTGTCATGGCTTCGTAGAAAAAATGTTAATTGCATTGTATTGACAAACTTAATATTCGAAATTCCGTTTAAACAATTCAGTGACAATGACACCTAAACATGATCATTTATATTAAACTCAAAGGGCATGTTTCGTACTAACATAGGCCGCAGGTATTGTTCCAAAATTGTGACTAACAATATCCTCAATCGTGGACCCGACCCTTAGGCTGGACAAAATTCTTGCCACATTTTCTTCACATACTGTTGGCGAAGTTGCGGTTCAACATCTCCCATTTCTCAATCGGCAAAAAGGTTTGATGTTTTATTTTCCTACAAATTATCTTTTTTATCCCCATATTATAACATAGCTTTGTGAAATATTTCTCAATCGAGCTTTAAAGAAATTGGACGATCATATGAAATACTAAAAATATATTCTAAATAAATATCGTTATCGCTTGATTAGGTTTTATGTTATTTAATAAATAAAAAAAATGGTCGAGAAAGATTCTGTTATTCGAAAGTATAGTACTTTTATTTTACACTGTTAATTTTGTTTTTTTTTATCAAATTTTGTCAAAAAAGATTAATAAATAAGATGATATTATAAATTACTATTATGAAAATTGAAACAAGAACAATAATTATTAATGATTCTTACATTCTGTGTAAATAAATGCTTCCACCTCGAAGGCAACTATCCACCTGTTGAATTTATAACGGACTTTTAACAAGCTAAATTACACACTCTTCAGGTATAAGACACTCATAAGTAATAATCATATTTATTTATTTACAATTACATTTTAAATACGCATTTAAAGTACCAACACAACAATAAGCTAATTTGGCAAAAGCATTTGATACAATATATAAAATTTACTTCACAGTTAAATTTTCGAAAAACATTTTTTCCATATTATATATAAGAAAACCTGTTTTAAATTTATTCTTTCCAGAATTAATTGTCACTCAGTTCGCTGTAATTATAAAAGTTTTTCCTAAGTAAATACGCCTTGATGGCTTTCTTGAATTGAGGTATATTTTCAAGTACATATCATAGTCATGTGATTGTAGATTAATGCTCTAGTAACTAAGATCTTCATTATCCATTGCTAAGTTATTCTAGGGGGGGTTTTTTAACGCTTCATCACTAATCTTCCTCTCTCTAGTACTAGATAATTTATGTTATTGCCTTAATTGCCTGATGCGTATTTTTATTTGATACTCTTTGATTTTGGCGGACCTTAGGCAAAAGGAGAGATAGAAAGCCGAGATAAAATCATTGCGGAAATACTAACGTTTATTTTTATTAAATAAATTTTTCTTATTTTGTATTGATGACAAACATCTAGGATTTCGTATGGCAATTATTAATACAAATTATCTAGGAATTAAGTGTTTATTCATTACATTGCAATTTTAACATTAATTTGAATGTGTGATATAATAAATTGGTGTAGCCGACGTGTTTCTAAGAATTCGACGCGGTCAGATACAAGATAACATACTTTATATATATTTAGGGTGTCCCAAAACCCATTCCCTAAAACTTAGAGGGGGGCAGGGCATTGTGTTACCTATTATAAATAAAAAAAATATAAAGAAATAAGGCCAAAATTTATTATACTTTTTTAAAAATATAATAATAGCTATTCTATAATCTATATTTATAAAATTAGTTAGTTGTTAAAATTATTTGGTTTATAAAGGGTTAGTGTTAGTTAAAATAAAATCAATAAATAAATTCATGATGGCACAGCAAAAAAGAAATCTTCATTTAAAAAAATATTGAGAATATTAATTGTTCATAAGAAACTTAAAATGGCACACCAAGAAAGAGGCCGAAGTTTAAAAACACTTAGCATATTTATTGTACCCGTTTATTGTTTATAATACCTGTTTAATGTTTGTAAAAAATGAAAGATGGCGAATCGAAGATGGTGGTCGTTATTTAAAAAATACGAGCATATTTATTCTACCTGTTTATTGTTTATGAGAAGTCCAAGATGGCGGTTAGAAGATGGTGGCCAAAATTTTCAAAAAATCTTAACATATTCATGTTTAGCGGCCTCTGAAACCATCAATACCAACTCCTCAATTTGGTTTTACGCGTTTTACGCTGTATGAAAGTATTTTAGAACTCCTTAGATGCAGTTTTCCTACTTTAAAATTATATTTGCCCATAATTTGGAATTTAGCTACTATAATCTAGCATCCGCCCTGTCTAACTTCTATTAGAACTTTACGATTACAGAAAATTTAGTTTTGATAGCCAAATTTGAATCATAGGTAAAAAACAAAATGCAGATCTTACAAGGGAACATAAAAGTGAAGGGCGAATGGCATTTCTGCGCCATTTTGTAGCTATCAACATCAACCGATTAGTTTTCTTTATATGAAAATAGATTTATCCAAATGGAAATCTTAGATTTATAAATTACACACCTCTAAAAATTGCAATAGGTTTCCAAGAAAGTAACCCAATATAATTTCGCCCCTTAAATCTTAAATCTTTTATCTTGGATAGGTTATATTATAATTCTATTCTGATGACAGACTATGAAACAGTTCAATTGTAGGTATATTGTTTTATGAATAGTACCTGTCAATTATTATACTACCGTCACATAATTATAAAACGTTAGACTCAGCAGAATAGGGTCAAAGAATAAGCCAGATTTCCTATCGTGTAATATTTTTTAAGCTGTGGGATTAATTTTGATTTATAATAAACTAAAAATGTAACAATCATTTTTTTACCAGTAAAATTTTCTAAATGTCCTTATTATCTAAATTGAAGTGTCATAATACGATTTTAGACCGTTTTTAAAGATTTTAAATCTTAGCATAGTTTTATTAATATGCAGTTTTTTTTTGAAATATGAATTTTGGTAGCATATTTTATAAAAATGTATTGTAAACACTATTATCCTTTTAGGGGTGAAGGGGGGAGGGTTGATCCATATCGACAACAATCGATCTTATGAACAAATATTTTATTAAAAAAAAAAAAAAATCCGAAACGACTCAACTGCTCCCGCGATACGTAGCTCTCAACTGAACTTAAAGTGACCGAGGTCAGGTTTGTTATGCTTCAGACAAATCGATGCATATGCGCACGGATTTCCAAAAAATAATTTTTAAATAAGTTTTTCTCGTAATCGGTATTTTTTTCTAATATTTATTTCCGATATTTTTTATTGTTTACTAGCTGTTCAAATCATGGTTTCGCCCGGGTCGCAGCTAGGCCCTGTAGACGCTTTCGCCGCGCGATGACTCGTGCTTGAGGCACTCGCAATGAGTCGCTTCGCGAGAAAGATTAACTTTTAAGTAAATTTTGTTCTAATTGACCCATAAACAGATTTGCATAAGAAGGAGCCATTCTAGTGCCCATTGCTGTCCCTTTTGTTTGAAGGTAAAAATCACCTTTAAAAGAAAAAGCATTACAAGTGAGCACAAAATTTATAATTGTTTTGAATTTTTTTTTCTTGGTGAGAAAATCAGTTGATGGTGTTTGTGGAGATGGTCTTTTATTGAGAAAATGTCGTAATGCTTTTAATCCAGCATCGTGTGGAATATTAGTGCATAAAGAGACCGCATCAATTGTTACAAACAGAATATCTCTGTTATTACATAATTTTATGTTATTTAACATTCCAAAAAGATGGTACGTATCTTTGACATGCGAATTTAAAGTTGTGACAAAAGGTTGTAAAAAAGAATCTACATTTGCTGATATTCTTTCAGTAACAGAATTATAGCTTGCAACAATTGTCGGCCGGGATAATTTTGTTTAGAATTTTTATTAGTAAATAAAAATTCGGTAACCCAAAATTCTTTGGGACCATTAAATCCACATCCTCTTTGGATAGATTCTCTTTAATTTGGTTTTTATTTACTAATGAAAGCATTCATCAACTTAGCGAAATTAGGGTTCGGATCCCCTGATAGTTTTGATATGCCGTAGCATCATTGAGTTGTCGCAAACCCTCAGCGACATAATCTTTTTTATTTAAAATTACCGTCGTTGAGCTTTTATCTGCTGGTAATATTACGATACTATCATCTTTGCGTAAATTATTTAATGCCTTCATTTCGTCATCCGAAAGGTTTGATTTTGGTTTTAGTGTGTTAAGAAAAGAAGGCTGCAGAGTTTTACCGAGCAAAAGGTTGATATACACTTCAATTGGATGGTCTTTAGGCATAGAAGGAGGCTCTCTATTAGATTTTTCGTGAAATATTAAAAGCGAATTATGTATTTTTGAATTTATGGATTGTGGATGAAGTTGCCAAAAAACGCGCCATCTTAGATTGCGGCCACATTAACCTTTTTTTTGTATATGTATGTGTGTTTTGCTTAATATAGTGTGATTGAATATTTTCAAACTGTAAAAATATTAAAAAGCATTCGAATTTTCCAAATGTCAATACTGTCAGACTTTTATATAAGTAATGTAAATTTACGGCAAACGCCAATTATAACAGAAGGAATCATCTAAATACGGTATTTAAGCAATACATTATACAATTTTACTATATCTTAATAAGCTATAAGTATAAACCAGTTCAAGAACCACCTTGATAAATTTCTTGAATCTAGGCCAATCACTAGTAACTGTGAATGAGATATCAGCATATCAGCTAAATAGCTGCTTGCTCAACAATAACAATAATAATAAATCATATTCGTTACATTTTTATCGTTTTTTATCATTATTGTCTCCTTTTTTTGTATTTTTTTTACTACTTTAATGAAAGGTTGACCGTATTGCATTATCGCACAGATACCATTACCGCGTGCATTACCTCAAGCGAAGCAACTATCTGTGCGTTCAATATTAATTTTTCTTTGAACATTCTGGCTATATAATCTATTAGAAAAAAATCAATCTGGAAAAATATTAAAAAGCTTTCGAATTTTCCAAACGTCAATATGTGTAAAAAACAATCATCAAATATAAGTCAAATAACTTTACAACTCAATTATACAATTATATGTATATATATATTGCATATGATTCATAAGAGAAAATACAATAAAAAAAAGATCAATAAAAAAGAACTGATCTACAAAAACCTCAAAGTCGACTTCAATGTTTTTTTTTTTTTTAAAAGTTTTGTTAATTGCTAAATGCTAACTATAACATTGGTAAGTATTAAATACTAACAGTTTTGTCTTTAATGTTATAGGTGGATGCCCTGTGCCTCATAAATTGTGTGTCAACACAGGCTGGGTGGATCGAATGGGGATATCAGAAACTAAACGCGAGGCACCTTCGATCCCGCGGAATGACTCAGGGCGTTCTTGACTATCTTATGTGGCATCATTTTGGAAGGGTGTGTATTTTAATATTATGCTTCACTTACAAAAAAACATAATCAGATTCTAGTCAGTTTCAAATAGCCATAATTAAATTCTAACCTCTACAATCCTATTGTTTTGGTGATAGCGGCTAGGCATTATGGCACTTTTTTTTTAAATAATTTTAATTAGTAAACATAGCCATTTTTATTGACCAATTGTCAAAAAAAATACATGAATATTGTTCAGGAACATTCTTAAAATCAAATACAGTTGTACCAATGATTTATGTATTTCTTACAGGATACTGAAGACCGCAACCATGATCTTATCCAAGTTTACAGGGCATATTTTTCACGCAGTGTCAATCCAACAAATCTGTCCCTCCTTATCGATGCTTATGTGCGGCGTTCAGATCTGAACATAGCTAGGGAAGGTGGCACTCTCCGCGTACCTGTCATGAATATTACAGGAGCCTTATCTCCTCATGTTGAAGATACTGTCACATTGAACGGAAGGCTGAATCCAGTTAATTCTACGTGGATGAAGGTATTAACGTATACTTTTATATGGCAAAACTTCTATTATATCTGTTTTGGAACGATCACATTCAACCATAAAAGGATTATTTTTTAATTTATGTGCTATTTAGTGTAACATTATAAAGCTTTACTATTTATATTTGCTCTTACGGCGTTATTTCTGTAAGGTTTTATGTTTTAATTTAATGAAATTGCAAATGGCGTAATTTTAAGAATAGTTTTTATTTTATTTGTAATGTATTATAAATATATTGTATTAATAATATATTTATCAAACATTTAAACATGCAATCACAAATTCCGACTTATTGATTATGTTTTCATATCTCCTTTCTGTTCCTAACTCCTACTTGTCAAGGTTTTGACTAAATGAAATGTAGCTAAAATAAAGCGTCCCATTTAAAATACACATAATATTTCATTTCTTTGCGTTCTTGCAATAATGGCTCATGCTTATTAATTAAATGTTATTATAAATAAACTGCAGCGAACATAAAAATATAAATTAGACATGCGGCATTTTTATATATTATCATAGGTAATAATTGTATATATTCTATTACTGTAATTTCAGTTTCAATTCAAATATGTAGCTATTTCAAAAGATGACAATTTTACACTTAAATTAAAAATACTACATTTTTTATAATATATGTATATATTTGTGGTGGAAACTTATTTAGTTTGCTTGCATTTAAAGTGTTGTGTTTTCATTTATGGAAATAAAAACCTGTTTTGACTGATATGTTTAAATAACTGGTTATCTTTTAAAAGATTACTTCTCAAGAATAGTTAAACTAAGCAGGCTTAATCAAAACAATATAACTCTTTAACCAATTAACCGGATTTTAGGAGATACTAAAATCTGAAATTTGCATCAAACAATTAAAAACAAAATCTGAGTACAACTATAGGCAATCTAATACATATTTAAAAAAAAACTTGAAACAAAAGTCAAAAAGGTATATAAATAAGTAATTTCATTGTAAAAACCTACTCAGTTTTTTGCATTTCTGTTCTGTTTTTGTACATTCTTACTTTTAAATCAAAGTAATGAAATAAACTCATCCGTTGTTAGAATTTGGGTGAACTGCCTGCATCTTGCATCTTTCACGCTGAACAACTTACCATAGTCTACAAGTTTTATTTACAATTTAAAGATTTTATATTAGCTTAAATATGAGAAGTAAACACATAAAACATAGTTTAATTACGAGCAAGGTTATTTCAAAGAAGATAATCATGTTGAATTTGTAATATTTAAAGCTATTATTGAGAAACATAATAAACTAACCAGAAATTACTTTTGTGGCCTGCTTAGTCCTAAAGACATTTAGTCAAGAAACTAAAACCATAACTCATTCATAACCTTCATCTTTAACTCCTTATGGGGTTGTGATTTAGGTTATTAGGCCGCCCAGTTATTAGTTATCTAGTTGTCATCTGGTGCTTCTCCCCAGAAAGCACATGTTTCTATATCAAGACTTGTCACCTTTCACCGTTCGGATACACATTCCGGCTGACCACAGTCTTTTTAGTTGTTTAATCGGCGGTTTTTAATAACTAATCAAACTTTTTACTGCCACAATTTGCATTCCATACCATATTTTTAATACTTTGACCTAAAATGGAGATATATAAACTTCATTTGTTTTAATTTTATTTTCAGATTTCTGATTGTGGTATGGTTTTAGAAGAACAACCTGGGAAAGTATCTGAGGCATTTAGGCTCTTCTTGCAAGGCGAGGGTTATGGTAAGTCCAAATAAATGCTTCAAAATGGAAAGGACGTGATTCTAAAACCTATATTTATTATTCTTGTACTAACCCAATAACACACTTAAATAAAAATCTATCTATTTTGAATGAATATATATTTATACTTCATTTTCTTAGATGTGTTATTTGACCGTTAAAAAATATTTATCATACATGTTTTGCGTGTGTTAAAAAAATAGTTATTCTGAGCAGTGTATGTAGGAATTTACTTCAAAGTAAATATTATAAAACATACCTATTTTCAAAAGTAAATAAATGGAACTATAACTTACATTAACGTTTCTGGCTTTTTTTATCTTGTGTTTTTTATTGTTAATATTGGTCGCTAATTTAATGAAAATTTGTCCAGAGACCATATTTAAAGGTATCTACTTTCTATGGTTTTAATCTAAATTAAAAAAAGAACCAAACGTAAATTAATTTTTAAGAAGAAAATGGTTTACATTTTGTAAAATTCATAAAATAAGTTATTTTTTTTGACCAAAACTTGTTTATTTTTTATAAACTGCCAAATTGTATACATATGTATATAGGCTCTATATACACATATGGAAGGCTAATTTTTAATATTTTCCTCTTTTTGTACCAAAAAGTAAATATATATATATATTTTTTGTACATTTTGTGGATTTTTTCGGAATATTCACATATTATCTAATAATAACACCAGGACAAAATTAACAGTAAAAGTTGATGTTATGTTTAAAAATAGCCCACTCACACTAAAAATTCCAAAATATATATTTTATTATTGTTTTAGTGGTAGGTATGTTTTAGTTTTTAGAATATTTTATTAGTCTGTATTCATTTTGAGAAGGTAGACCGTTGCAGATACATTATTTTGTATACCTAGGAAATAATTTTAATAATGAATTAGAATATCAATATTTTTTTATTTGTTGTCTCATCATTAAAAAGTCATTTCAAATCTACAAGTAAACAAACACCCGGGGACCGTTCTGCACAATAAGGTAAAACTAACCTAACCTAACCTAACATTACTGCTACCAAATTTAATATGTAACTAAATGTAGTGATACTTTATTTAATACTAGCTATTACATTAAATTTAATACTAGCTGCCAACCCCGAGCTTCGCCCTGGGTTGGCAGCTAGACCCTGTAGGCGGCTGTGACAGCGCTTTCGGCGCGCATCATTTGCAACTCCGCCACTCGGGATAAGTTGCTCTGCTCCCCATCTCTAGAGATGGCCTAGGCCCTGCACGCGACTTTGGCGGCATCTTCGGCGCGCGGCAACTCTGGATGGGTCGCTCCAACTGAGCAAGTCGAACTCAATTGTTTCCATTGTACCAGAGTCATAATGGATCGTGCCTGAGAAATTCTTATTCGATTTACCTCCAAACGCTGACTATCTTGTCTTTTTGAACCACGAACTGAAATCTCACTCTAAACTATTGGTTTTTCAATGTGAAACATTTTGTTGATGAAATAAATATACAGCAGAACTCTCAAACTGAATGTCACATGTTGACATTGAGACTCTAATTATGAAATCTTTTTTATTCTATTCTGGTTTATACGAAATCCCATACAAAAATACAATACAAAGTCATCTTTTTTATTTTCTGGATTTTCCCAAAATTTTCTATCATACAAACCTTGTCCTTATAATTATCAAAAAACAAAAAAAAAAAGCCAAATCTGTCAAGTGATGAATACATGCGACAATTGATATTTATTTAGATTATCGATAATTTCAAAAGTTTGTGAATCCATTACTTGTAATTTTAACTTTCTTCTTTTTTGTAATTTTTGTTTAAAGTCCCCTTCTAACATCCAATGTGCCCTTATCCTAATAACCTTCCCCGTTTTAAAAATTCTTTCTTTTAAAATAACATAAATAAACCAAATGCAAATCCTTCATTGATTGTGAATCAGATCATAATTTTGTTGTTATTTTTAACAGAATATCTAATTGTAATATTTTTTAAACCAGAGATCAAACACAAACAAAACAACCAAAAATATTTTTTTGCGCTTTTAAATTGCTAGTAGCAGATACCAAACAAATTGAAAATTTAATTGGTTGAGATTCTGAGGGCATTTTTTCATTAGAAATTATTTCTTTGGAACGTCACATTTCATATTTAATTTACAGAAAATACAATTCAGCTATAATGCACCCAACGTTTATATACATATATTTTTTCTAGTTAATTTATCTCTTTTTATTCGACCTGTCCTTTCCGTCCTTAGTAGCTTTTTAGGCAAATTTGGCAAATTTGGCAAAAATATTATAATATCCAGTTTAGACCGAAAATAGTCACAGCTTCACTTAATCACTTATTAAAAATATGAAGTGTTTTTTTTTTATAAACGCTTCATACAAATAATAGTTTTTAAATTAAAGTTCTCCTGTTTCAAATGAAAGGAAATATATGTATTTTTAATTTGATTTACTAAACAAATACAAAACAATTGGTATTGATTTTACATTGTGTACAAACTTAAAAAGTGAGTCATAAAAATTGGTAAAAACCCCATTTACATGTTTTTTTAATAATACACCTCAAATAATATACTATTATTACTCATATTATATTAAAAAAAATAAATTGAAATGGTCTTATTTTATATGTAGGGTGATGATTTTAGAGGCGTGGTTTTCAAGAAGAGATAAAACGCATATAATTTGATGTTATGGCTAAGAATTTAGTTTTATTATAAAGATAAGGGTTTGCCATTATGTTTTAAAAATGATTTCGGGTAAGTGGCCGCCGCGGCTGACTCGAACAAATTCCAGCCGAGAGGCCCAATTTTCAACCACTTTTTGCAGCAAGTTGGGCCGTATGTCAGCAATAACGCGCCGAATATTCTCTTCCAAGGCGTTAATCGTGTCCGGCTTATCTGCGTAGACAAGCGACTTCACATAACCCCACAAAAAATAGTCCAGCGGTGTTAAATCGCACGATCTTGGAGGCCACGCCACAGGTACACGACGCGATTTTTACTTTATTTTACAGTGATTTTTTCTAAATTTGCACTATTTCCAAACGTTGTTCAGGAGTAAGTCTATTCATTATGAAATGGCAAACCAAACTGAGCATAAATCAAGTGACAGCTGTCAAAAACACCAACTACGCAAAAAGTAGTGCCAGATTGAAAACCACGCCTCTAAAAAAACACCCTATATTACTAGCTGTTCCCCTAGCCCTCGGCTCCGCCCCGGGTTGGCTCGGAGCACGACAACTTGTGCCTGCGGCACTCAGGCACGAGTTGTCTCCCCATCTCAGGGTCCTCCGCACCAGTTGGCTTTGACGATTTTTGGGCATTTTTTTTGCCTAAAAATCATCTTCAAACTATTACGAACATTTAAAAAAAAATAGCCGAATCGGCGAGTAGTTTCTTGGTTTTGATGCTTCAGACAGACACATTAATTTTTATATATATTATAGATCCTGAGTAATAGTCAAGTTAAAATAAATCGCATATTTACATAGTAACGTTAAATTTAGTTCTATTTCAAGATGGTGTTCACCGCTAGTGAAAAACTAACTAAAGTTTAAGTGGGTTCTGTGCCATTTCTTGTGCACTATTTAGGTTAATATTAAAAGTTTAACATTAAAAAAGTAACTATCAATATGTAAAACTTTAGTATGTAATGTTTTATTTGAATTTAGGATTTATGATTTCCATTTTTACGGCTTGATTGAAAAATCGCCAACGTGTAGAATGCAATAGTAATTTATATATGTTTAAGAACTAGAAATAAATAAATAAAAGCAAATAATATATTTTTAATATTAGGATTGAACTTTAGCATTTAATTATTGCAGCTTATTTTTTTTCTTTTCCGTTTTTTTAACTTTTATAAATAAGTACCTGTTCCGTCCCAGCTTTGGATGGGAATGTTTACTTAATCCTAAAAAAAACAAATCTACAAATATAACAGCTTTCACGGATCAGCGGAAAACCGCTCACCAAAGTTTCATTGCAATCGGATGAATGGTATAAGAGACCATACAGGACAAACAACATACATCCATTTAATATAATTGAGTTGTAAAGTTATTTGATGATTGTTTTATAATAGCGGCAAATCGCCTGAAAAGATAAATGACACAATCTTTGACAATATTGAAAAATTTTGAAAAAGTTTTTAATTATTTGATAAAGTGCTGGATAACATAATATTTATAAAGGTTCTAAAGAGATCCTGTACTTGAGAGCGCAGGATGTCGGTTTAAACCCAGCGCTGAGTTTTATAAAAATGCAGTTTTAACTCTCACCTGTCCTCTTTAGTGTAAAATATTGTCAAATATTATGTAACCATCTAATTAGATGAAATAAGGAATAGATGATATTTTAACAAAATATATAAAAATAATGGATTTGTGATTACGATGAAGGATGGTGGTGAAATGAGATGACGACATCCTGCGCTCTCAAGTACAGGACCTCTTTAGAACCTTTATAAATATTATGCTATTCAGCACTTTATCAAAACATTAAAAAATTATTCAAAATTTTTCAATATTATCAAAGATTGTGTCATTTATCTTTTCAGGCGATTTGCCGCTATTAAAAAACAATCATCAAGTATATATATATATATATATATATAAATATAACAAAAAAAAATGTAAACACCACCTATTTTCCCAGTGTTGAAAAATTAAATCCAATTTTAAAAGACTTAGGTATATTCAATAATCTCTAATAATCCAAATTGGAAAAATATACTCGATTGTCCCCCTATATTGTCTTACGGACGTCCTCCAAATTTATGTAATATTTTAAATAAAAATAAAACGTTTGGTAACCAATCACATAACATATTTCCAAAAAACGGGGTCGAACCATGTAAACCATGGAAAACCATGGAAAATTATTATAAGAGGCGATAAATTTTCAAGCGCGAACAATAAAAATACATATAAAATTAGCACTAACATAACATGCACCACCAGAAACATTGTGTATCAGCTTCTATGTAAGTTTTGTGATGCGTTTTATGTTGGTGAGACTACGACGCCATTAAACATAAGAATTAATAATCATAGTTTATCCTGTACCAAATTACTTTCCGCTTTACCCGTTCCAATTCACGCGAGAACTCACGGCAGGGATTTCGATGCTTGCTTTAATGTAAAAGTTTTGAAGTCTTTGCCCGCGAAATTGATTTAAAGACATGGGAACTCTCTCACATTTGGGTTTTGGGCGCTTGCAGATCTGTAGGTCTAAATAGACAAAATTAAACTAACTTAACAGCATTTAACGCGTGATGCTTGATATATTCTTTTAAGAAATTAGTTTCATTTCATAATACTGATCGATTTATCTAGCAAAACTGCAATTATATAATAATAATTGTAGTGGCTGGATATATTTATCTTTTAGTTGAAAATGCGATTTTCGAATTTACAAAAGTTGCATTTTAAACGTCATCTTTCATATATTTTCTGACGACGCCGAATGGTGAAAGCTTAAAAATAAAAATCATAAAATCTATATATATATATGTAGCAATATTTATATTGCTTTAAATAAAAATCTTAACAATGCTTGCTTTATAAACAAGATCTCACATAAGCAAACTACATAGAATATTATATACTAGTAATAATCATATTTATAAAAATGGCACTTATTGCTTATCATCATTTGTATGCATAGTTTAGCAGTAAGAATCCCTAATAGTAGTTATTTTAAGCATTTGGTGCAATGTCGCCATTGAACATGTCACTGTTATAACACCAGTAATTAATTAGTAGAAGAATTGTGAGCTGATTGCCACATTCTATTGATGTCTGTTGAATTTGGTTTTTTATGATTTTTTTTGTTTTTCAATATCAAATATAACAAACCTCATAGTTATTGATAACATTTTACTTCCTAGGCAAAATATAAGTGTTACCTTCTGAATCTTGAGTCAAATTTGAAGTCATTTTAAAATATTTTTATGTATTTTAAAAGCAGTACCTAGTGACTGGGATGGATGTACATACAATGCATTTTTTTTTAATGTATCATCTGGAAAAAAATAACTAAATATAATCTGATAAGGATAGGAATTAAATGTACTATTAGTTTTTATTTTCAAAATTCAAAATGCTTATAATCAAATTATGTACTTATAAAATAATAATGACTTTACATTTTTGTTTTTCTTTGGCTTCAAGTTTCATTTACAAAAGTGATTTTTTTTTAATGGTAGTTTTCTTTAGCCATGTATTTTTATTTAAAAGTTTTTTGTATTTAAAGAATTTAAATTCTCAGCTAATCATTATTTCATATACATTCAATAATCGTGAAGACTTTAGCTACGATGAATGCTCAGATATATTTTGTATACTAGTATTTAGATACTTAATATAATGTTGATGTTTTCATTTAACATTGTGTGAATTGGTGTCATAATAGGTATTAAATTACTACCTCTAAATATAAACTATTCTAGTGAAAAACAACTTGCAGCTTAATATTGATGGCACCGTTCTGATTTAATGTTTTGTTTTAGGAATTTCACTCCTTCCCAGAGAGAGTGCTTAGTAATTTATTTTAATATATATATGTCGCTGACTCGAGGTTGTTAATTGGAAGTAGAATATATCTTAAACAATTTTATGTAGTTAGGTCAAATGTTTGATTGTACCACAATCTCCTTTCATATGCAGATACAGCACTTGACAACTTACCCGCTTTTGAGAATGTCCTAAAGTGTATATCGTTCATGTTTGTCAATCGGCTTTATCGACTTGTGAGATAAGTGCCGCCTGGAGAAGTTACACTTTCTGCCAGGGAAATGCCTGCCATAACAGATGACAGCCGAAACATTGTTAGTGTTGATGTTTGGTAATAAAGAGTAATCGTTAGATTGACTTCCCGTTACCTTTACTGACATTTTGTCATTTAACCTAACACCGTCCCTAGGCTGACCGATCATCTGCGTCCACTTAGTGATTACTAATAAATATTTTTTTGGTAAGAATTGGCGGCGGTCTTTGTCAGCCCTTTGACATTAAAGAATAAAAACGAATATCCACCCTCTGTATGTCTGACACAAACTAAAATCGATATTCTATTTGGATAACAATGTCCCTATCAAAAAACAATCCATCATAGTTAGATTCTTTTTCATATTAATTTTGCCGTAGAAATATTTTTAGTAGCTAAAATAAGTTTATTAACTGGTAAATGCTTAATAGAGAGCTGGTTTACTTGCATCACTTCACCACTGGTGGAAATCACTACATTCGGAAAAAGATTAATCACAATCGTATAACTGTGAAGCACTCTTGCATCATGTTTGACTATCCATATAAATTATTCGTTTAGGTTATAAGGTACATATTGTATAAGGGTAAGAGCTGTTGTGGAAACCATTGGCCGTGGTCAGGCCCTTATGGCATTAAGGGTAGAGGGAAAACAGTATAGAAAATGACTGAGGATTTGTGATTATTAGAAGTATGTAGAAAATTTAACCATTAAACTTGTGGAAAGCTCGTAGGAGACTGGAGGATTAGAAGTAGCTCGAATAGTAGTTTTCGACTTCTGGAAAGCTTATTTGTGTAATTTTAAATTAATCATATCTCATTTAGTGGTTTGTTAATCATTTGAATGCATGTAAAGTTATGTATCCATGCGTGGTTAAATCTATTCGAGTTACCCTATTAGGTTAAATATCTAGTTAACTATGTTAAGCGCATTTAGATTAGTATGACACTAGTCGGTAGGTTAAATCATAAAGTTAAGTATATTTTAACAATAAAATAATGCTCGTTCTGTATGACATTAATTATCAACACAAATATCTTTAGCATAAGAAAATAATTTATTACACTCCAAGTTTAGAGTGTAATAAGAATGATAGGCTTACTCATAATGATAGACTGTTCACCCCCATTTTTCTTCAGTAATAAACACACATCCCGTCCTTGGAAAAGAGTTGCTACTCGTACCAACATTAGTTCTATGCCCATCTTTTGTGATCATTTTTATGGGTTGGTTGTGTGCCCATAAATATAAATATGTGAATGATGAATAATTTGAACACATTATAATTGTTATTAATGTAAGTGTATTATTTAAAATTCAAGATGTATTTGGATTATTTTTCATTTTGATTTATAAACTGCAACGGTTTAATTCTTATTTATTAGTTTTATTTGTGTGAATCATGTTTTTGTCCATGTACTTAAATAAAGGAAGGTTCAACCTAACTCATTCGTTTGTTTGATCATGTTAACTTTTACATTTTGACACCTATTACTTTCCGAATCCTATAGGTAAGGAAAGTATAGTTATTGGATGAAAGTAGACCTCTCACTGATAGATGATTACTGTTTGAGTTTCCCTAAATCAATTTTGACAGCTTTTGAAATGATGTCTGTTTGTCTGAGCACAATAGGGTCTAAAAGCAGTTTAGGTTTGCATATACCTTTGCAAGAGGCAAAATGAAAATAAATGAATTCTATGTTTAGGGGTGAGCAGTGCACTAATATATTGCGAGCGATGGGGGAAAACGACACAGCCATCTAAAATTGCGTACGCTTGTTAATCTTTTAGAGATATACCTAAACTATGTACAGAAAAATTGTAGATTTTAGTTAGTTCTATAAAAAAAGTATCATATACTTATTATTAACTCAAAATTAAGTTTCGACTTATTTAAATTTCATAGTCTTCCAAAACATAACTTTGAATAATGTCAAAACATGTTAAAATAAAAAGATAATTAAATGAGCATGAAGTATGTACATACAATAATTATTTAATCTGCAGAACAGTGCTATATTTAATAAATAAATATAATATATAAAGAGGATTCAAAACAACAATTTGGAAATTCTTTTGGATGGCAATCAGCTTTTATTTTTTTTATTTTGTATTATTTACTCACTAAATATTAAATTTACAATTATTTGCAATATCAAAATAGCTCAAGTGAATTCTAGGCTATTAGATGGTACGATGGAAGAATATATTACACATGCTTACACATAGTTTTTAAACCATATCAATACTGAAAGATGTCAAATTTTCTAATTTGACAAATATTCCTTAATCATACCATTATCCTTAATCATACACAAATAATTTATCTCAGCAAATGTGTGAGTATTTGAAATTATTGTAAATTTAAAGTGTCATCAAATTAATTTTTAATATTTTAATAATCATTTTGTTTTCTTTGATACCTATGTTAAAATTTAAATGAATTATGATCTTGTCAGAGACTCCTGTATTCCTTTTTAACATTTTTTTTACCTATTAGCTCCCAGTAAATAGTTCACATACTCAATAATAAATTATGTGTAAATATGCTTATTGAATCATTTAATATGCATGCTTGATTTTATTATATTTCCTTCTAATGACCATGTAATTTAATATTATTAAGAAATATCAAAAATTTTATTATTTTATATTATAATAAAACAAACTGTCTTAGTAAATGCAATATTTTATGATGCAAACATCTAAAGAAAGAAGTGCCAAGAAACAGATTTGAAATTATAGTTATCAATGGGATAATCCAATTTGTCTGGCATGTTTTGCTCACGACCAAAATTTACAGTGGGTGGATAATGGCATAGAGAGATTGAATCAAGTAGCAAAGTATGAGCACGGAGGATAGCTCAACTCTTAATAATCCTTGTCATCCAGGAGTTTTAGAAGCTCCACCACAGAATATCTAATAGTATTTCATAGAGAAGCGGCACTGGTTTGAAGTTAAACGTTTTGTTACCAGTGATCTCACACCCTTTTTTTGACTTCCAGCCTATCATGCGTGAGTGCAGCCTTGTTAAAATTCAACTTATGCATATTTTGGTACTTGATATTTTAAATATGAAAAATAAACTCGTATGCATAATCTATAGCTACTAACTAAGCTGCGTGTGCAAAATTTTTGGTATGGTTAGACATTAAGTATGGTAGTAGCATACTTACTAATACAAAAAAATATACCTAAAATTTACTAAAAAACTAACTTACTTTTTAAATATTTCCTAGTTTTAAGATTGCTTATATATTAATCATTAATATTTTTACATACATTTTTTTTTTATTTTTAAGGAAAAACACACAGTCAAGGCATGTCAAAATATACTTGCCATTTTGACGAGAATTTGGAGAATAGGTTTTAAATTTATCACAAAATATTATACGGAGTAGCAAAATTATAAATATAAAATATGAAATTAAAGCTTTATTAACCCCTCCGAACTTTTATGAAACATGAAGAATTTTAGGTTATTGTGCAAAGAATTCTTTTAAAAATATGCTTATTTTAATATGAGGTAATATTTACCATCCCTTCCCATTTTTTGTTAAACACTCCAGACACTTAAATTAGCTACAGATTCACATAGTGCTATCGCAAACCTCAACTTCAAGAATCAATTTTGGCAGAGAGCCAAGTTTGATTTTTATTTGTATGTAATACTAATATAAATTATTTGTTCCGCCTACCCCTAGAAGAACCAAATTTATCTTAACACTTGGGGTCCAATATTACCTTATTAGGTTCAATTTGATGGTACAGAACTAATTACTTTTTTATAATGCGTTTTATGCTATTTCTTTATTATAAGGTAAGTAATAAAATATGCTTCCATTGTTGGTTTAAAGGTACGTATAACATTTTTAAAAAGTTTTTAATTGTTTTTTTTTCATTTAATAGATATTAAATAAATAAATTATTTTTCAATAATTTCATATAACTTAGGTCTGAAATGATTATTATAAGTCCTGCTCAACTAACTTTATTTACTTCGACTAGGATGGAAGTTCTTCACTGTACAAAATACATTTTAGGATATTTTTGTGTCATTATCCGTTTTACATTGTTTGAATTTATTATTGCGTGAATAATGACACTAATTAAACATGATTTAGGTTCACAATTAATCATTTATTTATGTTTAACACTAACTTCATATTACTAATCATGTTTAAATTGTCATTATTAAAGTAATTACTAATGACATTTCTACTCTATTTTCTATTCTTATGATTATATATTGTACTAACATAATAGTGTCTATATGAGAGTCAACAAACCATATTCGTTTCAACGACATCAGCATGGCTATGGTCCCCACATCCCAAACCGAGCCGTAAATGGTCACCTCCATAATTCCATTTAAATGTATTGTCAGAAAGTTAAGCATCCAGTGACAAAACTTCAACCCCATCTCAGCAGAGATCTCTGATTTTTATTATTATATTATTTTATAATAGGCATGCAGCATAGCTGATAAGCCTTTATCATATTCAGTATCAAAATTGTTATTATTTTTTCTCTGTTTTTTTTTTCTTATATGTTCGTCTAGATTGTTTTTAAATTGGTTGACTGTCTTTGATTCTATGACACTTTCTGGCAATCCATTCCATGCTTCCACGACTCTGTTACTGATGAAGTTCTTCCTGGGGTTGCTTGAAAAGGACGTCCCTTCTAACTTCATACAGTGCCCACGTAGTTGGGTGTTTTTATCAAAGGTGAATATTTCTATATCTGCCAAAAATCAATATACCGCAGATCTCAGGCCCTCATAAGATTTGGATCTAAAACACCATGTTTCCTCAGTTTTGTTAATCATCAGCTTAAGTCAACCGAAATTGCAGTCCTTTCTTAAAGTCTTTCTCAGTTAGGATCAGCTTAACTTTTGGTCGTGACTATTTTAGTTCATTTTTAACTTTGACTTTGTTAGGAATGTGTTTTCGTACACTGGCAACTTTGGTATGTGTATACAATATCTGTCTCCACTGTCGCATCACTTTTGACATGATGCCTAATTTGACATTTTGAGGTAATACTGTCAGTAGTTGAATTTTGGATGTTTTGAGATTTTTCTCAACTTCGCTAACTTTTATTGACTTTGATTTATTTTACTATAACAGGAATATATTGATATTGATCTACGAAAATCTTATCTGTTAATTACTTTAACGGAAATCATAGTTATAAAACAAGCAGAAAAACATACACGCAAACCAGGCTATGTTGCGCTTGCATTCCCACTGTCAATTTTGACATTAACTTAAGGCTTAATGTGTGGTTGTTTTGATTCTTAGCTAAGGCGGATTTTTGTATTCGACTTAATGCTAAAAGTGAGTTGAAATATGATGTTTATCGGTTAAGTTTGACCTGAAATTTAGTTTAGTCTTAAATAGGATATGAAATTTCAGCCCTAAGTCACTGCTTATAAGTCAACCTCAAAATAAGAAGAATAACTAGAGTCTTATAAACTGACCCAAAGGTACTATGTGTGCCCACACGAGCCTCAGCCATTAACCGAAATGAAATCTAATGTGAAAGCTTTAAATATAGAGGACCATGGCCAAGAAAGCACAGTCCGTGCTGTGAACTGTGTCAGTGCCAAAATTGGACTACTGCGGCTGAATTCTTTTTCTCTCGAGGTCTCTATTGAAAAATGTTTGCACGTATTTCAGAAACATCTTTCTCTCGGCAAACTGATATAAACAGAACTATCCGTGACATGTAAATGCATACTTTCCTTCGTGTAAAGAAACAAACCAACCCATAAACAACCTCACAAAAAGAATCGCTCATAGTCCTTAAAATTTAATGAATAAAGCCTCAAGGCTGTGTTTTAACTTTTGTAACAAATCCTAGATTAGAAACCACATAGTTCATGTATTATGTACTGAGAGGTAGACGATTGTAATTAGTATGATGTCTAATTATGTTACAACTGCTAACGCTACAAAGAAACATATTTATTACACCTGGCTTAATTAGACTCTCCGGAGATTGACTTTGAACTCCCAGGTTTAAACATGGAATGTTTTGAGTCTCAAAATTAACTGAAGTTTAGCTATTTAAACTTCTATCTAAACATCTGTCAGAGGTCAAATAGTCAGCCATTCGATTAACATCAACAATCATATAAGTCACGTAGACAGAAATTAAGGGACAATCATTATCATTAATTACCAAAAAGTTTTTAAAAATATAGACCGGTATATAGATACTTTTGATTAGATTTATTTTTTATATATGTTTGGAGCTAGAGTAAACATTTTTGGAGTGTCGTGTGTCATTTTTGTTTGTCTTTAAACTTTTTGTTTGAAGTAAATTTGCATTATATATTTTTTTATGGTTATTTTCATTGTATTTTGAACATATCCATGGGTTACTTGAGTTCTAAGCTTGGTTTTGCTACCAACTTTCGAAAAGGGATTAAATTTTGCATTTTTGACCATTTTTTAAATAGTTTTCTTTGTCTTTTTATTTTTTTTAATAAAACATACTAACCTATCACTTTTGTCATAACGTAACGGTCATATTCTATAATTTTCATGTTTGCCTAGGATTGCCACCTTCAAAAAATATGTACGATATTTTATCAGTATATAAAAATGGTTAGCTTCATATCTTTATGGAAATCATAAAATAGTTATTACAGAACAATAGAATGCAACGCTATTACTAAAATTACATACATTGCTGAAATCAGCTAAGTTTAGTTTCGTTTTACGAAAAATGGTTTCTGGTTAGTATCCTTATTTAAAAAAATAATACGAACGATTGAGGAGATAAGCATGGAAGGGTATGTTTTTTTAATTACCCTTAAAAGAAAAAGAAGCATGCATTTTCTTTAGCAATAAATTTATTCCAATTACACCTAGCCGGAAAAAATATTTTTATACCTGAAATAGCTTCCACAAACCGGAGGAATAACTGCTTTGAGGGCAAGTATTTAGATGGTTGACCTTGATTAAGCTACGCATGCCCTAATCAGTTTCCAAATTTGAAATGAATTGCTTTGTGATGGTTTGTTGCTACGCTGAGCTCATGAACTCTAGCCCAAGATGGGCTGGAGGTGGTATTACTTTTGAATGGAGTTTTTTAATTGGTCTATTCTCCTATACCCCAACTAGTATCTTAGGAGATACTATCTTCTGAAATGAATCTCACGAAATTGCTACATTTAACTATCCATCATGTGGTACTATATTAATCTGGCTTTTACAAACAGTAAGATGGAGAAAGAAAGCAAACTCAACAAATTATATAAAGAAAATGACAAACTGCAGCTATTTTTAAGTTGTTTATTTCTTAATTTAGAGCTTCGTAAACTGGTATAATTTAGTATACCATTTTTTTTACTTTTGCTAATACACACATGCTTCCATGAATAACAATGACAGTTCAGCAAATAATTTTATGATTTTTTTTTAAACTTTACTTGACAAAAACTTAGGGTTTGTCAAATAAAGTTTAAACAACTTTATGGAGACGAGTAAAATCAATCACCATTTTTCACAAAAGAGGAGTCATTATTAAATTTCAAATAGCAATATTTTTATTTTTAACATGTTTATTTTTGGAATGTTTTTTTTATAATGTAACCTTGTTTTCCTCACTAGCCATCAACCAGCTGCAAAGAATATCAAATCAGTTGAAACGAGCCAGCCTTTTGTGACCGTCCAACTAGCCGTAGTGAGCACTTTTAAAGCTTTTTTAATATCACTTTCAATGTAAGTGCCTTTTATACTTTTTATTATATATATATATTTATAAAACTCAGCGCTGGGTCTAAACCGACATCCTGCGCTCTCAAGTACAGGACCTCTTTAGAACCTTTATAAATATTATGCTATCCAGCACTTTATCAAATAATTAAAAACCTTTTCAAAATTTTTCAATATTGTCAAAGATTGTGTCATTTATCTTTTCAGGCGATTTGCCGCTATTAAAAAAACAATCATCAAATATAAGTCGAATAACTTTACAACTCAATTATACAATTATATAAATAATACGCACACAAATCATGTGCTTTAATTTTACACTTTTACATATCCATTATTTTTATTTTTTCATCAACTCCATACATAAATCACTCATAAAATCATCTCATTTCACCATCATTCTTCATCGTAATCCATTTTTTTATATTTTTTGTTAAAATATCATCCTTTCCTTATTTCATCTAATTAGATGGTTACATAATAGTTGACAATATTTTACACTAAAGAGTGTCCTCTATTTTGAAGAGAGGTGAGAGTAAAAAATGCATTTTTATAAAACTCAGCGCTGGGTTTAAACTGACATCCTGCGCTCTCAAGTACAAGACCTCTTTAGAACCTTTATAAATATTATGCTATTCAGCACTTTATCAAAATTTTTCAATATTGTCAAAGATTGTGTCATTTATCTTTTCAGGCGATTTGCCGCTATTAAAAAACAATCACCAAATATAAGTTATATATATATATATTATATTGCAATAGTTTTAAACACTGCTTTTTATAATGTAGTGACATTATTATTACTTAACAATGACGTCCTTACACTTTTTACAACCTATATCAGTTGAATACTAAGCCACGCCAGCTTCTATTTCCTATGATTATAAGTTAACAGTTTGTGAAAAAAAATCCTTGTCTTAAAATCTATTATAATTATCTTGTCCTTGGCAAATCCAAAGTATAGATCTACTGTAAAAGTATTAGTGGTAGTAGAAGTATTGTGATTGAGATAGGTTTTAATAATATAGTTGCTTCTTTAATTTTTATTTTCGGATCAAAGTCTATTCAAGTAGCTAATTATTATTTAATTTTCTTTCAGGTGAAATCCATGTTGTAACAATAAAATATTGTATAGTGATAAAATAGTATTTAACACAATTATTCCATTAGAGTTAATCTTGTGTTTATTCTAAAATTATGAGTTAGAAGAGGTGTGTTATAAAATATGTATAAAGTATGTAACTATGAGTATGTAGATTAATTTGAAAATAGACTGACTACTCTGTATAGTAAAAAAATTACCATATTGGGGCTTGAACGCAGACTTCTGGAATTCACTTTTGATCAATTTCCGACGCAGTGGCATTTTTCTGTTTTTTTATGGATTGATTTCTCTCTGTTATAATTTTCCTAGTTTACGCTTAAATGCTAATTTAGACTGAACATTTCAAAAAATATTTTTATTTAAAAAGTTTTTTCTGTGCCAAATATAGGTCCTCCTCACTCTACAGTTTTTTCCCCTTGGTGATTCACACTCGTCACCCGTCGTGAGAAGGATCACATTCGTCTTTTGTCGAAGCCACACTTGGCATTTATGTAAACTAGGTTTATCAATTTAGCTCGAGGCACATGTTATTTCTATAATCACTCAATTATATCAAAACCCCCTTCAATCTTTATCTTTTAATTATATTGAATTTCTCTCATCTGAAATAGTTTCTGACCCTCTAATTTTAAGGAAATTTAAATTTAAGTCTTTCGCTGTTCACCTTGTCAATTGTAATTGTATGTCGCCTTTTGTTTTATATTTGTTGTGGGTGATTGTTTCTGACAATAATTTTATTACTAGTGTATTTTGGACATTGTTGACAATCTACGTATATCCCGCAGCTAATTAATGCTTCAATGAATGAATGAATGAATGAATGACATTGATGATTACATTTTTTTAAATTGACATGCAATTATGTCAAAACAATAATGGGTGGAAAAAATCACCAATGCTCTAGAAATTGGACTGCTATGCCAACATAAAATCAATCATTGCTAACGGAACGCCATTTAAAGCGTATTACACTAATAAATATGAACAGTTTACATTACGCAAATCTGTATCCATCACATGTTATAAAGTGTTGGTGTTGTGTTTTTCATTTTGTCCCCAGTTAAATTCCTGGAGTAATGGTATTTTTGTCTATATCCTTGTTGATTGTGTCCAACAACAAATGTTGATAAACTATCTTAATATTTCAAAACACTCATTATATTAAGGTTTTTACACATTAATATCCTACATGATTACATTACATTGATGTATGTCTTACATTGTTGCAGTGGCTCCTCTCTCTCCATCCAAGATAACTGCATTCCGGCGTGCTTCAATTGAGGAACTTCGCCGTGCGATTGCCAAACAACAAGAAGAATTAGACAAAGATAGCATGTTTTTGCCCACTGTACTAAAGAACGCTGGTTACGATATACTGGGCATTCGTACTTCAACATGCGGAGATCAATCGCCCATAATACATATCACTGAGAATCCCATATCAGAGGCGGTCGCCTGCTAAAGTGTTCATCCTCTATATTATTTGGAATCTTCAGAACACTTTTCCACGAGTACTTCAAATTTAAAGTTTCATAATTAAGTTTGACCTATAGTCATTCATATCAGTCAATGATTAATTTAAGTTTTGAATTTTTACACGCATACCAAAAAAAAAATGTGGAAAAGTTTTCTTTATATTTTGAAGCACATGCTTTTATTAATTTTAGTCTCATATTTACGAAACAGATCTTTATGCACAGGTATTATAATATTTACTTGGCAAGCTCACATATGTAGAAAGTAGTAATTACAAATTTAGTTTGTTAATATATTACAACTCTGTAATTAACACTAATCTACTGGAAAAATGAAAAAAAAAACATTATTTAGATTAAAAAAATATTGTTTTTATGAATCTATTAAATGATACGTTAAAAATCCACATTGCAATAAAACTGGCAAAAAATTAAGCTTAAGGAAAAGTTTAGATTAGCTTCTAAATGAAAAAAAAACATTATTAGATTAAAAAAATATTGTTTTTTATGAATCTATTAAATGATACGTTAAAAATCCAAATTGCAATAAAACTGGCAAAAAATTAAGCTTAAGGAAAAGTTTAGATTATCTTGGTGCAAAGTTGGGAACATATCCTTTCTTTTTAGAATAGCAAGATCTAACAATCTACACATTTTTTAATGAAACTTTGACACCTTTGTCACTTTTTCTCTTATTGCCTATTCTTAAAGCACAACTGCCATTTTGTGCATTTAAACGTAATTCCTAATAAACATTAGTAAGCGCTCTTTTAAACCTAAGTTGAGAGACCAGAGACCTACTTACACATACTGACTAACTGCTACTAACCGCTTTAATATTGTTGGCTTTGATTCACTCTTTGAGTTTACATACATTTCTGTCGAAAGCAGCCTCCTTATATATACTATTGCCCGTAATGAAGAAATCTACATTTACATAATTTTGAGAAATTTAATATTCCTACTTTAATCAATTTACATGAAACATCAAATCAGCGGCATTTATCACATAAACTAATTTTCTGATTGTAATTTTTTATAACACACAATCCTTTGTTGTTTTTAGAACATTTACACTAATTTTTATATCAACTATAGAAGTAAAGCTCAGCCTAATATTAGGTTAAAAATATGTTGTGACCTTTGCCTGCGATGTTGCCTGAAAATATGATGTTGCCTGTAAGTCACCATTCTTGAACTCAAAAATAATCTCCATGTCCAAAATTCTTTGTTCAGCAAACATATTTTGCCAAAAATGTGTTCATCTTATTATTATAGTAAAAACCAAGATTGGCTACTCCCATATAAAAGATAACAACAGTCCACTAACTTTTATTTTAACTTAATTTCAATCTTAACATAAAATTTCTGATTTTGACTTCTAATAGTAAAACTTGTTTGTTTGTTTGTTGCCATGAAAAATACTAACTGAGTTGCAGCCCATCCGTAAAAAGTCAAGGAAATTGTATAACAATTTGTGATGTAATTCCTAAGAATAAAACATAATTTGGAGACACTTTGGAGAGATTTGGATACTTGTACTTTAGCATTTTAAAAAACTGCAAACCCTCTGAATATCATAAGGTCAACTGGTGATGTATTAAGATAGTATTCAGTTTTTAGTAATCTAACTTTGTTAGTCGGTCAATGTTTTATTAATCTAATGTGGTCTAATGACAAAGTAGTTTTACTCTTACACTATAGTAGAACCTCAATTACACGTCAGGGATTCCGTACTTGAGGGGTTACTTATGAGATTGAGAAATAACAGAAATTAAGAGCCCTATTACATAATATAGGCTCTTATGATTTCATATATAATTTTTAAATCAATATACAAATTATACTTTTCCACATAAATATAATTCGAGCCCTTCCAGGTAAAAATTGTATGTGCAAAAACACACTTTTACAGGAGACTAAAAAAAGCTCTACTCAGTACACTATTTTATATTTTGCCTTTTAAATATGTGATTTCGATTGATTGAAGCTTTAGCAATTGGAATCAAAGAGTTTCATAGACAAGTTATTAACAGTTTTACAATTTAGAGTTGCTTTAACTGCACATACAATGTTTTTCTCACCAGGGAAATGCTCTTAATAACACTTTTTTTAAAGTGTGTTTTTGAAGTAATCAGAAATTTATTAATATTTGTTTTTTAGATGAATAAAACTTTGCTTTATAGATTCTTATGTTACATACGATAATTTTGCTGTCTAACTACTCTTCTTAGTCAGTTACACCATTCTTATAATACTTGTTTTCTTTAGAAAATAAACAAAGTAAGCTTATTTCTGCATAATGCCAGTCATCTTTATTCTAGTTAATGATGAATTAATAAAAAAAACACAAATTAAACATAAATTAAAATAATAAACGTCCAGGATATACTTAAATTACACATTATCATAGCATATAATATGCTAAGTTAATTGCTACACACAGTGATAATGCCAAATTTAAAAAATAAACAAAATTAAAATGATAGAAAATGATAAAAAATTAGAATGATATGACCTATATACGAGGGTATTCTCATGTAACGTAAACAATGTTATAATAAAAAAATAATTCAAAATAAAGTTTCCTCCATCCTAAGTCCTAATCGTTAATGTCTTCCGTCAATAAACACGCATCACAAAGCGATACGTCAGAAAAATTGATAATAATAAAATAAGTTTAAAAATGCCAGCATCTACGAATTTTAAATGTTTTATAAACAACATTGTGTATTATGCCGTTTTAAATACCTTACCGTTTATGGCTATTCAAAAATTTTCTTTACTCATCAGCTACAGCTTGTAAAATTTGATTGCTCAGTTTGCGTTATCTATAATGAAAACGGCCAAGTTTTCGCATATATTGTTTTGTCTGGATGGGCTCGATACATTATTTTATTACCTATTACAAGAAAAGGACAATTTTTAATAATTCAAAATGTTTCATATATTTTAATTCTATAAATACTCAAAACTTAAACTTACTAAAAAAAACAAATGTTTTGCAGAAGGTGATTGATAAAGGATGCCAGGTATTTTAGGTTCTATTGTATCAAATATTTGTAATATGATTAGAAAATTCTTGGATCTCACCATGATCTCACCAAAATTCTTGGATACACAAGAGCACGTTTTGGATATATTACATAATCTACCTGACAAAGTGGCTCTCAAATTACACTAGACTAAAGTCTTAGTGACTATAAATAATGGTACAATCCGAAACATTCACTATTCATCACCCTTATTTATTAATTTAATTCAGGACATTGATTTAAATTGCCATTATGAAACATATACATTAAGAAAATATTGAAGGATTAAAAATTGAATTTGTGAAGAAACAAGGCAATTTGTAATATTCAGCTGTAAAGACACTAAATACTGTCTTTATTTTGGGTTTGTAATTGAAAAAATATGCACATGTTCCATCAGCCATTGTATATTCTATGCTATTTTTTAAAAATCACAAAAACTTCTGTATGAGCTATTTGTCAGTTGACTGAATACAAGGTATTAATTTTTCAGTATTTTTGTAAATCCATGTTGATTTTTAGGATTTTCAAGTATTTAGAACCAAATTAATTTAAACTCTTTGTTGACTTAAATGGTTTTTATTCAAAATACTTAACAAATTATAATAAAATTCATTGAACTAAAAATGTATTCGACATAAGGTACAAAAATTTCTTAGCATATAATATGGTATACTTCACTTCATTACATTATACGAGTGAACAAATTACATTCATTTCTCACAACATAAATAATATCTAAAGCACATCTCATTCAATAATCTCGTCTCTATTTCATTTGCGGGAATCGAGTAGGTTATAATTAGTTATAAATGAAATGTGTTGTTTTGCAAAGCTACAATTTAAATTTTTGTTTTATTTTAAATTAAATAATATGTATTATTATAACAATTTCAATAGCAAAAGGTATAATTAATCACTAAAATAATATATCCCAATATTTTTAGCGGTTTACTTCATTATAATAAAAAAACTAAAAAGCAGCAACAATATTGCTGGTACTTATTAACCTATGCATAAAATGCAGCAAATTTTCAAAACAAAAATACATACTTACATAAGGGTTTTCATAAGGGGAAAATGTTTATTTCTATTCAATGTTTATCACCTATGCTTATATCTTTTTTAACCCAATTATGTTATAGATTATTTTTATAGTTATATCGCTCCTACTATACTGAGTTAACAGCCTGGCCCAGCATGTGTTATTGACGATGCCCACGGTGCCCAAAGTATTCTCACACCTGTGGTACCCAGGATGGGGACCGAGTACAAAATTCTTCCAAATGATTCCCAAATGCTCTTTCCAATACCTTCCTCCACCTGCCTATATGGGTTCTTGCTACCTGCACTGCTAGTGCTCAGGCGACTTAATCCTACAGCATTCCATTTACTTAACCCATTGACATACTAAGCCGGTGAACCGCCGGTCTGTGGATAATCATTTTATGCATAAAAAATCAAAAACAACTTTATTCATGTAAATATCATTGATAAAATAATTACATATTTTGATAAAAATATATAATGACTAAAGTTTTTTACGTATTATTTTTAATTTGTAGTTTGATAACCAACAGTGTTTCCTAAATAGCCATAATAAAAGTTGTAATAATTAAATAGTGTTTTTAAATAACAAATTATGTCATATTATTAGTGGTGGAATGGGTTAAGTATGTTTTTATTAAATATTAAAAAAAAAATCTAATCAATCTTGTATTTAATATCTCTGATATAAATGGAACGAAGCATTCAATAACTAAAGAAAATACTATAAAAGGATTTATTGTGTTAATTTTATTTGACATTTTGTTATTGTTATTAGAACACTCCTTCCTCAATGTTTCATCAATTTAAATGTGGTTTTAAGTTTACTATAATGACTATTTTTCCATTCCATTCTATACAGGATGTATTTAATGTCACTGATGCCGTTTTAGGGTGTTGATTTATACAATAATCAAACATTAATCAGCAAAAAATATTGGAAGAATGTTTCCCAATTACAAGAAAAACGAATTGAGTGTTTAATGTTCGAATAATGAATAATATTTGAGAATGCGGTTGAACGCATAGCGTGAGTACTTGGAACAAAAACTATGTTTTTTTTAATATACCTATAATTTTTAACAGCCTGGCGGTACAGAGGTATAAGCGCCTGCTTCAAAAATCCAGAGGTCTTGGGTACGAATCCCCTGTGGGTCAAATCCGGACAGGTCATTTATCACCGCTGAGAATATTTAACGGCGCTTTTCTCAGAACTGTCGACTGAGTTACGTAACAGACACACACGAAAATACTCATTCGGTTACAGACTACGTTTAAATAACGGCCCCCCAAGAATGTGGCCTAAGTGTAGCATCGATCTGGCAGTCATCCAATCCATTCCGTATAATTAAGAATTATTTTTTCATGTTTTTTTTTTCTTGAGACTGACTGGTTTGGTTGTCGATATAGATCAAACCCCTAAAAGGACACCAGTGAATTTAAATACACCTGTATAGATATTTTTCACTAATGTTTTTATACCAATCTAACTGTACAAAATTATATTTTGTTTATTGGTTTTTTAAGGTTGTATTATTTATTTAATTTTTATTACTTGAATTTTTATTATTGACTTCAAATTCCAATTTTTCTCATTTTTATTTCGGTATGTATCAACAATTTTAACAAAGATCAAAGTGGTAACAGTTTTTTAAATTTATTTATCTTTAATCAATCTTTTTATTATGCCTAGGATATAAAATAACTATACACCTTCAAGTGACTGTCCATTTAACTGTCACACATTGCCTAACATTTTACTAAATTCTTTCTTTGTTAGCATTAGATTATTTTTTTCTGCTGTTTTACCAAACCTTGAACCTATTAATCATTTTACACCTAAATCTAGACATTAAATGAGATGACTGGAGTTAAACAGATTTTCAAAATAGTATCATTCTTCTTTAAGGGCATCTTCTAATAATGTTAACTGGATGTGAGTCGTATAAACATCATTTAATACTATATGCCATTGTATATGTAATATTGCCTCAAGGTTAATATATTTTTTTGAAAGCTATTTGTAAAATAGTTTTTAAAGTCTTTCATCCATTTTCAGTAGATGCATATGCGGTGTGAGGCAGGAGTCAGGAGTTAGGTCCACTCATCCCATATATGTTTTTCCATAGCTGATTCGTTCTAAACCTAAGTGTGACTGAGTGATTAAGATCAGGATCAATCGGTACATCCACTTTCAAACTTCGACTGTCACATCCAGTTTTATTGTTTATTTTCTACCTCCCTTTCTTCCTGTTACCAATGACAATAAAATAATGTTTTGGTAAACACTGCAGACAAATTCACATTATCTGTCTGTACTCTTAACACAGACACCTGCTTTTTTTGTTTATAACTACTATATAAGCTGTTAATATTCTACAAATCCTGTATTGTACAATTTTATGTTGATTCAGATATAAAAAAAATACTCGGTCACAAAGGGCGCAGGGTTTTAAAGAAAATCTTATCCGGCAACAATACATTTTTGGGGAGATTATTTACAAGCAAAATAACAGTTGCTTGTACAATTTTTGTAGTGTTTTTGCCTAGAACAATCATTTATTTACTAAATATAAACTTATACAATAATCAAGTATTAAAGAAAATATCTCATCATTTTATTTATATCATTACACTTATTGCGACTTATCTAAGTGAAATAGCTTATTTGGGCATGAGTCGTAACTGTAATAGTTTTAGAAAACCATAGAATAATTATTATTTTTTATCTTATATCTACCTACTGGCTTGCATGACTAAAAATATAGAATGGTTTTCCTTCACAACAAAAAAAAAAAAAAATGGTATGTTAAAAGTAGTTAAATTAGATATTATGTAATGTTATATCCGTAAATTATTACACATTTATATTGTTAAGATTATAATGGCCTTCTATATAAGAATGTAATGATTGTTTTTATATATATATATATATAGTAAAATTGTATAATGTATTTCTCATATACCGTATTTAGATAATTCCTTACGTTATAATAGGCGTTCGCCGTTAGTTTACATTACTTATATAAAAGTTTAATTGACATTTGGAAAATTCGAATGCTTTTTAAAATTATATTTTTACTACTTTATTGAAAGTTTGAACTTATTGAAAGTCATTCGAATTTTCCAAATGTCAATACTGTCAGACTTTTATAGAAGTAATGTAAACTAACAGCGAAAGCCTATATATATATATATATATATATATAAGATTCTGACGAGTCAAGCTTTAAACAAATTAAGAGTGGCACTTTATGGGTCCTGAGTGCCTCAATACACGTGCATTTGCTATATGCGCTTCAATAATATTATACCTATATATACATACAAAGACATGTTTACTTAGGTTTAGTATTCGGTGTAATAAAATATGACAACATTATGAATGTGCAATTAAGACTGTAAGAACAGACTAAATCTCTCGATAGATAAAAAAACAAGTTAAGGAAACTGATTGGAACACCGATAAAATGTAATTTATTTTTAATGCACTTTATAGCACTATTTTACAATAGGTAGGTATACATATTTATTTTTAGGATGCTGTATTACATTGATAAATGTTCCGTTTTATTTGAAATTAAATCTGTTGCGAAGTAAAAATATTTTTATTAATGACATGTACAAAATTTCAAATTTCATATAACTGAGATTGTGATTCATTTTTAACCTTTGCAGAACACAATCCTTACTCGAACCTGTGGAGAGTGGTGATTGTGGATTGACCCAGCGTTCACTTGTTCGATTTTTTGTTTAATTGTTGAAATTTAGCTTAGTTGAGAAGTACCTAAAAAAGTGTATATTTCTACAATTTTTAAAAAAACATTCAATCAAATTTTATATTCAAATTTTATATTTATATATACACAAATTTTACATTTGCCAAATCATAAATTTTTCATTTGTAATAAGTGTTCCTCATATAGTCACAAATTTTACATTTCACCTAATTCTAAGAAATCAGTAATCCATCTGTACCTACTACCCTATACTATTATCCCTTTACCCTACAGGCCTCTGCTCAGTCAGTAATTTCTTTAGCTACGCTCGTACTTAGGGGTAGGAAAACCTTTGGACAAAACCGGTATTGTCTTATAAAGAAATCACAAGTCATTATTTATTATTCTTAAGATTTAATTTATTATAAAAAAAAAACAAACAATTAACCTTATTCCATGACAAATGAATATTACAAAATTTGTTAAAATATTTGGCTTTTAAACATCTGATGATCTCCATCACAGATTCTTCGGCCTCGAACTCCGGGATTTGGTGTGGTTGCCACATTATAAGTGTTCACAAAGACAAAACAACAAAATATTTGTTACTTGATCTCTTGCACGTCTTTTGTATTCCTAATTTCCACCAAAAATTCAAGTACGTGCTTCCGTGTTTTTATGCCAATTTCTCTAAAAATATTGTTGGGACCGGAAATATCATCTCCTCGAGACCCTCCCAGGTCGAGTTATGTCCAGAATAATTCTTCTTTCGGCTCAAACGGTTTCCGGCTCGAAACAAATATTTGCTCTTCAACAATTTGCAAAAACCTAATTAGAAATAAATTATCGTCTAGCACGACCAATTCGCTTATTCAAAAAAAATACAAGATTTCTTTGTTATTAATATGTTTACAACAAATTTTGCATTATATTAAATACTTTTATCTATTTTTTCCACGACAAGCCATTCCTTTGACGCAAGCATATTTTGATAGTAAAACGTACTGTATTTTTTTAAAAACTGAATGCACGATATCCTAATGAATGCTTTTATTAGACAATAATGAATAGCAATGCTATGAAATTTTAAGTCAAATTTAGATGTTCAGAAGTGAGTTTTATTATTATGATTTCTTTACTGTTATTCTGTTAAGACGAAATAAATATTTCCGCAGACCTGATCAATGACAAATAACCTAATAAATACGCTAAGAATATACTTCTATTTACAAACGAGTTCAATATTGATAAGATAATAATAACAATAATTTATTTATTGGTTTTTAAATTACACAAACATATTTTCAAAACTCATATTTCAAACTAGGCAACGCCCGTACTAAAGTAGTCTTTATTTGTTGTAGATTATTAAATAAAATACAAAATACTTATAATTTTGTAAGTCAATAAAACCCTTTAAATGTTGTTGATTAGAATTACGCCATAAATTGTAAATTTTACATTATAATATTAAACTTTCGCTCGCTGCGACCAGACCACTGACCACGCGCGGTAAAGGCTACGAGATATTGACCCCGTGTCAGCACGCTAAAAGTAATTTACACCACAGCTTTAATAAAAATATTGAATTTGGAGATGTTTTTATTGTTTTTTTTTGTAATATATTATTTCATACTCGTATCAATATCTCTATATGTTTCAGAAAATATCTCGTATATACAGAGTGAACTTTTTCTCATGCACATCCTATTATGGGGTCATTCTATACTTCAAACAAAACCAAACTTTTGTTTGGTGTGTAGAATAACCCCATAAAAGGATGTTCATGAGAAAAAAATCACCTGTATATCTATATATATACAGGATATATTATGTTATTACCAATTCCACAAAAATATAAATATTTAAAAGTAGACCTTGCAAACATAAAAAAACAATCTTTGAAAGGGTTACGAAGACACCAGTTAATAACAAATGTCATTATGCCAAATTTTAAATCCCTACGTCACACCGTTTTGATGCTAACTGCAAACCTGGGGCTAAGCCCAGGGTTGAACAGTTGGTCCATACTATATTAATATTATAAATGCGAAAGTCAACGGTTAAGCCGCTGAACCGATTTTAATGAAATTTGGTTTGAGAATAGCCTAACCAACCCTAGGGGAGGTCCATACCATTTCAAATAAATCCATCATCTATTAAGGAAGGTATGATTTTACGCCCTTATCTAAGGAATAAAATAAAATAAAAATAAATTAGATATCTTTTATACTAAGAAAGATATGGCAAAATTTCACTGCTCGAAAAACTCCTCCATTCCTGCCCCCTGATACGATTTTGCCCATTAACGAACTTGACTGAGATTTTGTGCTCTTAAATTTTATTTAACAATTTGAAAGTGATTGGTGTAAAATTATGGCAGTTACCGTGTCCACAATAAAGGAATATAGATAGATAGATAGATATATACATTTTAAAACTGAGAGTGGTTTTGGGCTCTAGGGAATGTTAAATGCGAAGATATGTCGAAATTTTCTGAAAGTCGGGACATGGTACCCATTACAGTAGGTAGCTTTCCTAAAGAAATCTGCCTAAAAATGTCTTTTGGATAGAGACATCTTATTTTCCTCAAATCAAAAATATATAATCAAATAAACGATGAAATTAGGGATGCGCTAATACTCAAGCTAGTCTAGCTACATCTATGTTAAACTTTTAAATCTTTTGGGTAGAGATGCTGCTGAAAAATATTTTGGAAATATTTGTTTTAATAAAACTATTTGTAATACTGCAATTTAAGCTACTCGTAGCTATATAAAAAAAACAATCTTTCTATATTATTTTATTTACTTCACTCGTTATTGAAGTTATTAGTATATAATTGATAAAATGTTTTCAAATTTAAAAACAAAAAATATCTGTACTATATCGGCCAACATGACTGGTATCTAGGTAATCGATTTTCTTCATTTGGATATTTGTATTTTATTTTAATATTTACTTTATGTAGGTATAACTGAACATTATGATGCCCATACCTTATTTTGTTTAATAAAAATGTTGAATTTCAATTAGCACTAACAAAAAAAGTAATGAACCAAATAAATATGTCCTAATATTCCTTGATCCAGAATATTCCAGAACCGATTTATGGTTTTGGTGAAGAGTAACAATGTGAAAAGCGACTCATTTTATAAGTAGCAGTGACATTATAAAAAATATGTTTAAAGGAAATTATAATAACTTTAAAATGGCTGTTACTAACTGGTTACCACAACGCGGTCACATTGAATCAGATATGGCTATTAATAGTTATGAAATATTTAATTTTATATTTATGTTCTTGTTATTAATAAGCAATATCTATTTGTTTGAAATAGGTAAGCTTTATTTGTTGTAGATTATTAAATTTTTCAGGTCGAAGAACGAACAATAATATTGTTTTTGAGTTAAAACTCACTTAGAATATTATAAAAAAATTACACTATTTAAATATTATATTATTTCTTAGATAAGGGTAACTTATCTTTTTTTTTAATAAACTTTTTTAATAGCACTAACCATTGGTCCTTGGAGTGGGAAGTCCTAGAAGTGATTTTTCATTACCCAAAAAATCATACCTCCTTTAGAGGATCAAATTAACATTTATTATTAACGTTAACAACAAACAATTATTAGTGACAGTTGAGAAAAAAAACACAATTACAGTTTGTATTTCTATTTATTGAATGATACAAATATTTTGATACAATTAATTCATTGTCATTTTTAATTTTTCGTGTTATTATTATTATTTTTTCGTTTCGTGTTCGTGTTATAAACTCTAATAAAAATGATACTTGACATTCATAGAAGTATAAGATACATTGCTTTTAATTCCAATTGTTTAAATTCATTTTCGGTAAGGTACAAAATTCGAAAACAATTTTGAGATTATCTGTAATAAAGCTTATATAATTTTTTTTCATGCATTAATTTTCGAGTAATTTGATAAATATGAAACATAGGAAAAATGAGGTTTAGCTTGGCTAAGAAATATTTAAAAAGCACGCCTATTTTGACAGTTCTTTGTTATTTTTTATTGCCCTACTAAACAGGCATAATTAAACATAGATACAAAATAAAAAAATAAATGAAAAAAGTGTCTCGTATTTTTTCATTAAATTATAAAAACTGGGCGGCTACAAAATAAATGTCAATTAAACTTAAAATAGTTTCAAAGTGAATTTAATGATTCAAAACTTCTGTTCTCATTTATAGTCATCGCAAATGCAAGTATAATTGTAAATTGAGTTCTTTGAAAGTTAAATGTTAAGATTTTACCGGAATATGTTAAATTTATGCGTGGAATCAAAATTCTCTTATTGCGTGCAGTTCCAGTTAAAACTTTACAATCAATAACATTACGATGCATATACTTAATGGACAATCTTGTTCCATTGACTGATGCTTCCTTTGTATTTAAGTTTCTAATTAGTAAAACTATGCAATTAACTTTCAATACTAACTTATGTGGTGGTAAACCACTAATAGTCAAAGAATTCAAAAACTCTATTGGATAGTTATTGACTTAATTTTCGTCATCATAAATCATTTTATCGTAGCTATGACATGTTTTCTAATCACCTGGTATGCGATTAAGTATATCAGTATTAATAAAAGTACACTCATCATTTTTAGGTGCTAATATAACTGATTTTAATATATTATCTGAGAGTATTTTTTCGGAAATATTTCCATACACCTCATTAATAATATTATTTTCATCTCCTATTAATTGCTGAGGTATTTCAATGATATTTTCACCAAACTGTGTGAATTGTGGGGAATTGTGGGATAACTGGTAAGATTTGCCGAAAATCACCGCAAAGATGTATCGTTTTCCCTCCAAATGGTTTATGTTTTTGATTTTCATCGCATAGATCCTGCAATAATCTTTCTATGATTTTCAACAGTAGCAGTGGTTATATGATGAATTTATGTAACGTCAGTAACTACTATTTGCGGTAATATTCGCTACAGCATTTTCCAAAATAAAGTATTTTCACTTTTAAACTGTAACCGATGTTACAATTCCTAACATGAACTTTGCTTATCGTATGCAAATTTAATAGCAAATTTATTATAGTAATTTTTTATTTAAATAAAAACGTACATTTATTGATTTAACAACTAAAATACTACTGTTTTCATAAAAAAAAAAAATGTATCCGCCTTGGTAAGACGCACGGTAAAAGTAATGCACTAACAATGTTGAAAAAATGTCATTGCAACCTTAAACTGTGTTTTATTTGCTAAACTATTAGAAATATGTGAAAATTAAAACAGTTTATTAAATAAAAAAGAAATATAAACTACATACATTAATATTAAATTTTGAAAACTACTTGATTACTAGCAAACTTTTATTCGGAAAGTCTTGTGGATGGCAATCAGGTGTTATTAGGTGTTTAGAAAAGTAATTGATAACATAAACATTCCAATTAAGGTTTTTATTTTTTTTTTAATAAAGTCGGTTTATTCGATTTTAAATATTTTTGTAAATGGTACCTGGATGATTGGTGTTATTAACGTACTTTTAGTGTAAAGTAGCTAAAAATTTTAAATTAAAAAAAATAAATAAAGTTGCAATCAAAAAACTAAGAAATAACACAAAAAAAACAATTATAAATTAATAAGAATAAAAAATGTTCTTGGAAAAAGTCGACGCAGAGACATGGTTTATATTGAAGTTGCATAAGGTGTAGTTTGTTTTTTTTTTAGTTTTTAATCTCCTAAATTAACAGAGGGGTGTTATAAATTTAACGTATCTGTGTGTATGTTTTTCATTGAAATAAAACAAAAAAAAAATAACAAAAACATATTTTTAGTTACTTTGGTGATAATGTACGAATTTCAATAAGGCAACTTTACTCATTTCTCGTAGAAATAGAAAAACATTCGTTTCATATGCTTATTGCTTACAAAGATTTCTTTTTGACAAGCATATCTACGGTACAAAAGGGAGAACTTGCTACTGGCTAATCCGGCCAATTATAAGCACAAGTTCACCATTAACTATCAACTGTTACAGGTGCGGAATGATATGGAAGGATCTGTCTGGCTCGAAGAGTACATGTCACGGTACCATGCCCTTAAAGGCTGGCATCTGGCTATCAAACGAAATGGAAAGGCAAAGAGAGGCAACAGGACAACTTGGCGTCAAAGGGCTATACAGTTTCTACAGCGACGTATTAATTAAGGCTACTTTCCAAATATTGATTTATGAATGGGTGGGTGGGGTGAGGCGACGTGTAATGGGCAATTGGTCCTATTTAGAAGTTCGTATTACCTGAAAAATATAACAGTATTTTTAAAAATTGATGATGTGGTGTCGTGAACTAATGTAACCTACTAATGAGGGTAGGCTTACAGTAAAACCAGTGTCTAGAAATATTTGGAGATGCTCCAGAGAAGGGCCTACCTTGTTGATTCTAGTTTCTGAGATGTGGACGATTTAATGCAAAATAGGTGGCAAAGATTTTGTAAAGAATTGCATTTTTTAAATTGTACATAAGTGAAGCCTCTAGATCAGTATAAAGTTATTCAATTTAAGAATTAGTTTTATTTGATTACAATTTATATGTTAAAAGAGAATTTAAAACAAAAATGGAAAATGAGCCCACTTCACGTCGATTATTAACATCACACAATAATCACAATTTTTTACAGTTTCGATAATTTTTGATTTTGTAACCTTTTATCCTCGGTAAAAAAAGACCATTTTGTGAGTAGATATTTACCTGAGAATACCACAAACTAGCAAATGAAACGACCACCGAACATGTTTTAAAAAACCCATATATTGAATAAAACTTATGGCATGAATTATGAATTTGAATGAATTTCAATACTGCAACCTAACATAATTCGCTAGCAGAATCCGCCGCGCCTGCCTATAGTCTGTTTTCTAATTTCCGTATTCTTAATTGAAGCGAGTGAGCGAAGCTCCCATGCAATGACTCCGGTAGCAAAATGTACCTCTGCAATTAGCTAGTCTGTAATTAGCTAGCCGATTATCCAAAATTTTGGTAATTATTGAGCAATAAAATAAAAACTAGGTTCTTAGGAAGCCAAAAATTTAAAAATGGGTCGTAATTATAAAACAGTAAGAGAAGTAAAAATAACTATATTCAACTCTTGTTTCTTATTATTTAAGTCTGTTCAATAAATGTACTAAATAAAAAACCTTTTAAATCTCTTAATAAATATCACTTATATATCGTTTCGCGTATCATATGTTCGTGGTCTTATACTTATTAAATTGTCATGGATGCTATATCTCCCTATGGATACAGCTTACGATAATCTTACCTTATTATACGTATACATACGAAATATGTATACATATAATAATTGTTTTCGATGAAACTACAGGTCATTTTTAAATTAAATAAAAATGTCTTTCTTAAAACAGGCAATACCTAGTCTAGTTAGGTAAGATATTTTGCTTTCAATCATATGCAATTGAATTATAATATTAAAATATACAGAGTTCTTGAAAATGTTGAATAAAAAACTGAAATTAATCATTTTAAACATTTAAACTATCCCTCAAAGCTGCTTTTAATATCCTTTGACTAAAAATAACAAATAGGATTGGGCACTCCTATTTGTTATTTTTTAGCCTTTAACGCTATGATTCGTTGTTATATTTACCTACAATAGTGTTTTTTTTATTTAATACTCGTCAGATCTATAAATGGCTTAAGAACAGTCGAACGGTTTAATTATTTATATATTTTTTTATATTATCCCTATGTTTTTTTACTCTTGTGAAATAAGTTTATTCCACATTTAATATTAATAATTTTAATTTTAAAAATTTATAATAATTATTATTTGATTCAAAACTGTGTGAGGATGTGATCAGTTATAAATTTGAATATAGTGTACCTATGAATTCCAAGCGACTGATTAAAAGAAACATTGTCTACTAAAAGCGGAGAAATTTAATAATAATAAACATGGCTATGACGCCCTTAGCTATCATTTAATATCAACTGCTTCCATACATTGCTTAGTAGTAGTAAATTATTAAACCAGAACCTGATGTCCTACAGCCAGGCGTCATTTAAGGCATGTCCCACCCGTACTACTCACGCCCGTGGTACCAACTTGGTTGCTTCATTTGCCATCATTAACTTTAGAACTTTTAGCTCAGTCGATGTGCGTTTTTGTTGTCTATAAAGTCTACTCAAACCTTAAAAATAACCCACTAACGTCTTTATAGACAACAAAATCGCACATCGACTGAGCTAAAAGTACTTTTGAGGATTATTTTTTAATAACGGCAAATCGGCTGAAAAGTTAAAAAAAAGACAATATTTTGCACTAAAGAGGACAGGTGAGAGTTAAAAATACATTTTTATAAAACTCAGCGCTGGGTTTAAACCGACATCCTGCGCTCTCAAGTACAGGATGTTTTTAATTGCGGTTATGTATTTAATTACATAACAACAATTTATTGGCTAACATAATTAATATGACATACACGTCCCTTTTAACACAGATTATATATTATACTGAGGGATTATCCCGTGGACGTAAAATGTATCGATGGGTAGCAGGTTGTGGGCTCAGGCTGGCAGACTACCTCCAGCGAGCCTTCTACAGGTGACACAACGCAAGGGGGCGTTACGTCAGTAGTCGGAAGGTTCTCGACGGCACTTGCCATTTCCGTTCACGACGGCGACCCTTCCTCGAGGGCCGTGTAGCTATCGACATTGCTGCCTATCTGGCCCCAATCACCTTTATATTTTGTCATCTGATCTACATGCCGTCTTAATACAATATCTCCTAACTCGGGAACTTTACCTTATACATATTACGACTTATCCTATCAGCAGGTTGAAGTTTTCAACTGACACAGATCGCTAGGCTGTGATAGTTTTCATCTGTTTATTAAGGGCTGTTATTAAGGGCTTGCTCGTGCAGAGAGGCAACGACATGTTTTACGGCATCAGGCTCGTATAAGTAAAATATTTCGATAGGGACGCATCTAAATTACAATAGATATAGAATCCGTAATAAAATATTACATGCTTGTTTAAATATGAGCAATTCATCTGCACAATAACGCACCTCGATTCAAAACGATTTGTAAGAAATTACTAAACCCTTCAGTAACTTTCAACTAAATTGTTTAGCAGTGATTACCACGTTTTGTAAGAAATTACTAAACTGTTCAGCTACGCTCAACTCAATTGTTTTGCAGTTAATAAAACAACGTTTTATTTGGTTGGTCACATTATTGAGACATTCTTGAAAGAAACAATTACAATACGAAATATTCGAAAGATTTACAATTATTTAACTATATAAGATTTCTTAAAGTTCCGTGATTTGTGATCTTTGCGTGAGATGGCCCAGGTTCTGATCAAGGTGAATGTAGCACAATATGATAAACACTGAAAGCCTTATTACATAGAAAAATATAAATTGCGTGATTAAATAAATTGCCATGGTCATAGTAAATCATAAACTACATATACGAGCGTATGTTATTTTAGAAATAAAATAAAACAAAATGTGTCTGATTTTAAATATTTAAGGTAATATTTGAAGTGACTTTAACCCAGTAGAAGGTTAACCGCAAAGGTTCAAACCCGGGTTGAACAGACGGAACCTGTAGTCGATGGAAGGTCCTCGGTGATGGGGTTTCTGTAGGACACGAGGGATAGAGCACGAGCAAGAGTTGTCAAATTGGACACGATCGTTCAGAGCTTTACGGATTTATCCGACCGACCACCCGGTCTGTCGGTCTGTCGAACGGTAGGTCAGTCGGTCGGTCTGTCGAACGGTAGGTCAGTCGAACGGTCAGTCGGTCTGTCGAACGGTAGGTCAGTCGAACGGTCAGTCGGTCGGTCGGTCGGTCTGTCGAACGGTAGGTCAGTCGGTCGGTCTGTCGAACGGTAGGTCAGTCGAACGGTCAGTCGGTCTGTCGAACGGTAGGTCAGTCGGTCGGTCTGTCGAACGGTAGGTCAGTCGAACGGTCAGTCGGTCTGTCGAACGGTAGGTCAGTCGAACGGTCAGTCGGTCTGTCGAACGGTAGGTCAGTCGAACGGTCAGTCGGTCTGTCGAACGGTAGGTCAGTCGAACGGTCAGTCGGTTGGTCGGATAAATCCGTAAAACTCTGAACGATCGTGTCCAATTTGACGTTCCTTGCTCGTGCTCTATCCCTCATGTCCTCCAGAAATCACCGAGGACGGTCCATTACAGGTTCCATCTGTGTATACTCGGGTGAACTTTTGCAGCCTTCCACTGGGCTCGTCAACTTCTTAAAATATTACCTTAAATATTTAAAACCAGACACATTTTGTTTTATTTTATTTCTAAAATGTATAACATATAGGTAGTTTGTGATTTACTATGACCATGGCAATTTATTTAATCATGCAATTTATATTTTTCTATGTAATAAGGCTTTCAGTGTTTATCACATTGTATGTATGATCTTCTCCGACACGTAGCGGATCTTCCTTAATTGTTTGGTTGTTTAGATTCGGCTGAAAAAAAGAGAGAAAACCGATTAAAACATGTTTATAAAACACAAACACAATTGAAAACTGACACAATCTGAAATTCGTGCATACTGCAAGGAAACAAACAAACGTCCCTGTTCTTTCCTTTCTATCTTCCGATATTTGGCCCTGCATCTCGTCACCGAATTAATTATTCTTAATAATTAAACAAAAAGACAGTCCACTAACTAGGTATATCAAACATGCCTTCTTTATTAGACTATGTCTGTACTAAGGAACGCAGTGTTTTATTGTGTTTTTTTCCGTGTAATAGGGAGTTAAGTTGTCATTAGTGAGCCTATTCGTGGTGGTATTAGTGATGTCTAGTGTAAGGTAACACAATCAAAAAGTACTTTATCATTTTTTCAAGCTGAAATGAATGTTATTTGTTATCGATTAAAAAAATGTTATTTTAAGGAAACTTTCGTACGCAGTTTTCATTTATTTTTCACATATATTTAACATATCACCTATGTAATGGCAAGGTAAGCACTCCCTGCTTCGTACTTTATTTAATAAGTACATTATTAATAAATATTGTGTACTAAAATATACTATAAAACAAATTATATGGACAATATGTTTCTATACATACAAAATACGCACGAATTGGGAATTTTCTGCCCTTACTAATCAATTAGTGATTTATGTAATACCAATTTCAACCGAATTGATATTTCTCAAAAATTACTCAGCAAAAGTTTCGTAAGACGGTCTTAGAATTTTATACCAATGTACGAAACTGCGGACAAAATGCCTAGATTATATAATTATATAAATTAGTACATTTCCCGAATTTATCCTAGGTAGTGAATGATCTATTACAACACGCTCAATCAGCTAAACTCAGGAGATAGCTCGGAGGTAATGTGCTCGTTCGACTAAAGTCTGTGAGCCAAGCCTTAATTTTTGGTTATTTGTCACATTGATTTTTTTTCAGATAAATAAGTGTGCAGAAATATTGTTGAATGGTAGATGCCAGTAGAAAGGATCATTTTAAAAAATAAATTTATACATTATTATGCAGTTGATGACAAATTTAATCAACTTACAGAAGTTTTATTTCTAATGCACATGGTGTAACCACAGTGGTGTGGATAGTGTTTTCCACACACACACACACACAGTGTTTTATTTTCAACATTTGTAATCGCTTTTCTAATTTGAATTCATTTATTGAAATGTTTCAATACACTGATAATTATTTTACCTATATTATTCTTTGCATTAACCTTTAATTATCTCTTATAGTCAATGGTTACCTTACTTTAAGGATTGTATTCTTTACTTTTAATTTATTGTCTGTATTGTGTACAATTTTTGTTGAGAACTAAATAAATAATTACATTATGCTACATATAAAGAAATTATATAAATTGACACTTTATTTGTAAAGCAAAAGGTACCTCAATAGGTGTTTGTGGTAAATAACCACCTTCCATGAAGAGTAATCCTCCAACGGCGGCGATTCCGGAAATGGCGTTTGTGACAGACATCAAGGGAGAGTGAAGCGCTGATACCACTCCCCACACGAAATATTCGAAAGATTTACAATTATTTAACTATATAAGATTCCTTAAAGCTTCAGTGATTTGTGATCTTTGCGTTAGATGGCCCAGGTTCTGATCAGGGTGAATGTAGCACAATATGATAAACACTGAAAGCCTTATTACATAGAAAAATATAAATTGCATGATTAAATAAATTGCCATGGTCATAGTAAATCATAAACTACATATACGAGCGTATGTTATACATTTTAGAAATAAAATAAAACAAAATGTGTCTGGTTTTAAATATTTAAGGTAATATTTGAAGTGACGTTAACCCAGTAGTTAGAAGGTTAACCGCAAAGGTTCAACCCGGGTTGAACAGACGGAACCTGTAGTCGATAGACAGTCCTCAGTGATGGGGTTCTGGAGGACACGAGGGATAGAGCACGATCAAGAGTTGTCAAATTGGACACGATCGTTCAGAGCTTTACGGATTTATCCGACCGACCACCCGGTCTGTCGGTCTGTCGAACGGTAGGTCAGTCGGTCGGTCTGTCGAACGGTAGGTCAGTCGAACGGTCAGTCGGTCTGTCGAACGGTAGGTCAGTCGAACAGTCAGTCGGTCGGTCGGTCGGTCTGTCGAACGGTAGGTCAGTCGGTCGGACTGTCGAACGGTAGGTCAGTCGAACGGTCAGTCGGTCTGTCGAACGGTAGGTCAGTCGAACGGTCGGTCGGTCTGTCAAACGGTAGGTCAGTCGAACGGTCAGTCGGTCTGTCGAACGGTAGGTCCGTCGGTCGGTCTGTCGAACGGTAGGTCAGTCGAACGGTAGGTCAGTCGGTCGGTCTGTCGAACGGTAGGTCAGTCGAACGGTCAGTCGGTCTGTCGAACGGTAGGTCAGTCGAACGGTCAGTCGGTCTGTCGAACGGTAGGTCAGTCGAACGGTCAGTCGGTTGGTCGGATAAATCCGTAAAGCTCTGAACGATCGTGTCCAATTTGACGTTCCTTGCTCGTGCTCTATCCCTCATGTCCTCCAGAAATCACCGAGGACGGTCCATTACAGGTTCCATCTGTGTATACTCGGGTGAACTTTTGCAGCCTTCCACTGGGCTCGTCAACTTCTTAAAATATTACCTTAAATATTTAAAACCAGACACATTTTGTTTTATTTTATTTCTAAAATGTATAACATATAGGTAGTTTGTGATTTACTATGACCATGGCAATTTATTTAATCATGCAATTTATATTTTTCTATGTAATAAGGCTTTCAGTGTATATCATATTGTATGTATGATCTTCTCCGACAAGTAGCGGATCTTCCTTAATTGTTTGGTTGTTTAGATTCGGCTGAAAAAAAGGGAGAAAACCGATTAAAACATGTTTATAAAACACAAACACAATTGAAAACTGACACAATCTGAAATTCGTGCATACTGCAAGGAAACAAACAAACGTCCCTGTTCTTTCCTTTCTATCTTCCGATATTTGGCCCTGCATCTCGTCACCGAATTAATTATTCTTAATAATTAAACAAAAAGACAGTCCACTAACTAGGTATATCAAACATGCCTTCTTTATTAGACTATGTCTGTACTAAGGAATGCAGTGTTTTATTGTGTTTTTTTCCGTGTAATAGGGAGTTAAGTAGTCATTAGTGAGCCTATTCGTGGTGGTATTAGTGATGTCTAGTGTAAGGTAACACAATCAAAAAGTACTTTATCATTTTTTCAAGCTGAAATGAATGTTATTTGTTATCGATTAAAAAAATGTTATTTTAAGGAAACTTTCGTACGCAGTTTTCATTTATTGTTCACATATATTTAACAAATCACCTATGGAATGGCAAGGTAAGCACCCCCTGCTTCGTACTTTATTTAATAAGTACATTATTAATAAATATTGTGTACTAAAATATACTATAAAACAAATTATATGGACAATATGTTTCTATACATACAAAATACGCACGAATTGGGAATTTTCTGCCCTTACTAATCAATTAGTGATTTATGTAATACCAATTTCAACCGAATTGATATTTCTCAAAAATTACTCAGCAAAAGTTTCGTAAGACGGTCTTAGAATTTTATACCAATGTACGAAACTGCGGACAAAATGCCTAGATTATATAATTATATAAATTAGTACATTTCCCGAATTTATCCTAGGTAGTGAATGATCTATTACAACACGCTCAATCAGCTAAACTCAAGAGATAGCTCGGAGGTAATGTGCTCGTTCGACTAAAGTCTGTGAGCCAAGCCTTAATTTTTGGTTATTTGTCACATTGATTTTTTTTCAGATAAATAAGTGTGCAGAAATATTGTTGAATGGTAGATGCCAGTAGAAAGGATCATTTTAAAAAATAAATTTATACATTATTATGCAGTTGATGACAAATTTAATCAACTTACAGAAGTTTTATTTCTAATGCACATGGTGTAACCACAGTGGTGTGGATAGTGTTTTCCACACACACACACACACACACACAGTGTTTTATTTTCAACATTTGTAATCGCTTTTCTAATTTGAATTCATTTATTGAAATGTTTCAATACACTGATAATTATTTTACCTATATTATTCTTTGCATTAACCTTTAATTATCTCTTATAGTCAATGGTTACCTTACTTTAAGGATTGTATTCTTTACTTTTAATTTATTGTCTGTATTGTGTACAATTTTTGTTGAGAACTAAATAAATAATTACATTATGCTACATATAAAGAAATTATATAAATTGACACTTTATTTGTAAAGCAAAAGGTACCTCAATAGGTGTTTGTGGTAAATAACCACCTTCCATGAAGAGTAATCCTCCAACGGCGGCGATTCCGGAAATGGCGTTTGTGACAGACATCAAGGGAGAGTGAAGCGCTGGTACCACTCCCCACACCGTATGGTATCCGACCACACCTGTATTTTATAAGGACATCATTTTTATAGAAGACTGAATACAGCACGATTATTTCAAGAACAATTACAGAACAAAGAAATACTTAGAACGGCAATGTTTGTCCGCTCTGAAGCACCGCCTTCCTCGGCCATAATTCATTAGTTCGTGAACAAACAACAAAGAAACAGAACAAAGAAATAAGCAGAAGTGGTGATGTTAATCTGCCCCTGAAAAGCCTGCTTTTTCTTTGTCACTCACATTTCCACGGCCCCTTCTCTTACCTTGTAAATTATAAGTTATAAGAAGTGAAGCATAAATACTAAACATCTGAAAGTATCAAAAATCCAATACCAAAGATATGAATTTAGAAGCGAAGCGGCATGTTCAGACAATAGGCATACTCGTATGTTGAAAGAGAGAGTCAGAGTGCCTAAGGCCTCCATCATGCCTTTGTACTGCTCGGTTCAAAATTGATTTTTAACAAAACCTTTCTCTCAATCTTATCTCTGACAAAGGAAATGTTATATACTGGCGAAATGTTCATTTTTAATCGTCTCACGTTACAAACTTGATAACGAACATATAGCAACTGCGCCAAAAAAGTCTACGCAATAAATATTACCTAAAGTAGTAGAAACCCCGTAAATGACCCATATTTATTTTTATTTAACACCGGTTACGGTAACCAGTACTTCAATACTCACGGCCTTTGGAGTAAAAACTAAAACTCGCATATGCATATGTATGCCATCTCGCTCAAGTAATTTTAAAAGCAATCATTTGTTATTTGATTTTTTTAATTATTTAAAGTAAGTACTGTGGCTACATTTACACTTTAGTTATCATATTTAGCCTTTTTCATAATAATTCTTTTAGAGAATTTAGTAGCACAAAATTATTAGGATTGTATTAAGGCAGGTTTAAGTCGCAACCAGAGGATATGCAGTAATTCAAAGCTAACACCACGCCATTAGATCTAACCTGTCCAGAATAGCAATGGGGTGAGAAATGACAAGATAAGGCAAGATAGTAATCAAACTCTCATACGTGAATGTGATTCCGCCGATGTAAGTTCCGAGGAATGATGCAGTTTTAATGATGGCAGCAGAGGGATGACGGGAAAAATCATGCATGTGTGTTGCAAGACATGTCAGAACAGCCGCCATACCAACTAAACTGTGGAAAAAAACATTATTATTATAATGACTCCATAAAAGCGACTGTGGAAATAAATAACTAATATTATATGTGCTTATATTTGATCTATGAGAAATCAGAACAGATGAGGCACTACGAAATAGCTTGCTGGAATCAAGTTTTTTAAATAGTGGCCTGTGATAAAAAAAACGCAAAACACCTTCCAAACGCTGGCTGAACCCCACAGAGTTACAATAGTATTTCCTTTAATATAGTTTCTGTTGACGCATGAGATTCTGGAACAAATGGGTGGCCAAGCAGAGACTAGTAATCAACGGGGCGAAACGATTGACAGCAGTGTTTTCTTGCCTCAGTAATTTAAGAGACACGCTATCATTTAACCCAGTGTTAGCAGGATAGGAAAAGAGATAACTTAGGATGTAATTTGGACGTTAAACTTCAAACCAAGTAGAAAAATTAAACAATTGAACTGCAAATAGAATTAACATCATATACAATCATTTAAGGTTATAATTTTGCTGTAAAACAAATAATAATAAACGGATATTTTTTATTTTATTTTTTTATTGCCTCTATTGCCCTCACATAGCCGTTTGTCCGTTTGTGGCTTCTAGCTTGTGAAGCTCGTTAATTATCAAAACTAAAGGCTTCAATATTATGCAGAACATTGACCCAAAAACGAAGGGCGATCTAAGCTTATCCGCCAATGGCCAGCGAACATCAGTAGTTTTTATTTGTGAAAAAACAAAACAACAGAACTTTTGTTGAAAAGAGCTCCCTCTGCGAATTGTATTTTTTTTTAGTTTTAGGTTAGTTTCGGCGAAGTACGGTAATATGTTTCTTTCTTGACCAGTTCATCATCAGTTTGCTTTATTTGTAGGTTATGTCAGCATACTCTGCTTATTACTATATTAATAATATATGAGATTTACACCTATGCGTGGCTAGGCTAAGTAAGTTAAAAACTTGCACTGCTGCCCAATTTGAGTTTTTTTGATATCCGTAACTATGTAAGTTAATAAGATCGCCATGAATAATACTCAACCCTGAAGCTTTCATTTCGCTTAAATAATTTATTTTATGATGGAAAATATCAATAAAAATATACCTATGCTTACCTCTTCTTATAGATGGTTAAATTTATATGTAAAACGTGTCCGCGAAATACTCCAGTCCGCATTCAAACGAATTTTTTTATGCTTTTCACTTTTTATAATTTTCAAGCGACATTTTACTTCATCGGATGCGTATATTTAGTTATACATAGTTTGTTGCAGATGAACACTCTACTCAGCAATTTATAATAATAAAAAAATAAATTCACATCATGTTAATAAATAATTTACCGATTTTAAGCAGAATTTTGGAAAATAATTGGATTCAATAAATGTCATTTTCTAGTTGTTACCCCTAGCAACAATTTCAACACGGTAATTTTTAATTTTGATATATTATCTCATAGCAACTGCAATGAATAAAATAATTTATTATCAAAGCAACTTCTTAGAAACCGACTTCGCCGGGTTTAAAGTCTCATTCGAATAATATGTCACATTTCGATTGAGTAGAATCGCGTCCGTTGTTAAAATTGAATTAATTTAAAAGTAAAACAAAAAATTTATTATTATGTAATGTTTCTTCAAAAATCACATATTTAGTAAATAGAATCCACCTTCGGTGCTTCTATGGGGAACAGCTTCCCACGTCCTTATGATTCAAAAAAGATCTATCCGATCAAGCATTGGTCGAGCATTGGCATTTGATGGCGAGAATTCTGTAGATCATATTTTAAATCACTCGCCATACTAACAATGTATGGAATCGATTCATTTCCATAACAAGATGTTAGCCCAACACAACAATGCACCACAAGCAGTTAGACCTCGTACTGCAAAATATCGAAATAAAAGTGCATACATTGTCATAATCGACTTCCTAAAAAGATAAAGGAAATTGAAAACATACCTCAATTCAAGAACATCGAAACGGGGGGGGAGGGTTACTTAAAAAAGGCTTTTATAAATACAGTGAACTTAGTGACACTCAATTAATTCTGGAAAGAATAAGGTTAAAATAGGCTTCCTTATTTAGGTATAATATGGAAAAAATCCTGACAACTTGCCGGAGGACGGAGGTAGATTTCACTGGATCAAAGTAGGAGATAGGGGAACTCCAATTGTACGAACTCGTATCAAACATCAAAGTTTTATTTGCTTTTATTTCAGTTGCCTATAATTTAGCAACAGAGAATGTATTGCATCGAACGCTCTCCCAATTATTGTTGGTCTGCAACTATGAGGTCATCGCAACATCACAGCGGTACTAATCAAATAAGGCTTAGATAACTCGCATTAGTCCTATCGATGAAGGAGGTGTGGAGTGCTCGAGGGACCTGAGCGATTCCTTCAGGACTTGTTCGACGTCTAGAGGGGAGGGGCACAAAGAAGGTCCCACTTTTGGGGTTTTCGCTTATATCTCATAAACTGTGCGTCCTGAGACCCATTTAATATTACATGTAAACATAAGGCCCTTACAATATTAAACAAAAAAAAAATAATAACAGGTTTACTAATTTTTAATTGTAATTATTATTTTTTTAATAAAAGTAATATTTATTAATATTTATTTATCTTAAATTTAAATTTTTAATCTCTAAATGAATAAATCTGTCACACATAAGTTGGCCAATTCACGAAATAATTGTAAAATCTTAAACATAGGTACTTCTAGAATATACTTCATAATGCTCCTAATATCTTTATTTTTTTATTTTAAAGGATCACGACCACTTGGATAGTTGATAATACTATAGTTTGGTCAGGTCCCGACCTCAATACAAAAGTATGTTGATAAAACTACCAATGAAAGATGGAACAGGGACTATCCAGGTGTAAACTCCTTGAAGGCAGTTAGTTACATTGAAGTTAGCTTTTTGGTCTCTTGGTAAGATTCTGTTCCTCTGGATACTCCTGCAAAATGTGTCTATAGGCAGACAGTTTCTTCTGTAATAGGGAGGCCACCACTTTTTCAACTTACATATGCCATATACGGCGGTCTAATCACTTCATTAATTTTCAACTGGATTTTTTAGGTCTCCTCAAGAGCATGTACTGAGAATTTTGCTACAGATATGTTAAACCTTAATACTTTACTGCTTATAAATTTTACAAATGGTCAACTATTTATTTTGTTTACACCATAAGCAGGGCCGCACAAAAGCATCAGTAAAATATCGCGCGGTAATTTGTCGCCCGTGTGCAGGCGCGCTTTAATAAAATTGATTATAGTTAAGAGTTGAGTATTACCCTCGCGACCAAAATCGGGCAACTTTGACGGCTTAGTCTGGTTTTATTTTGTGTTATATTTTAAATAAATATATCACATTATATAAAGTGTATACTATAGAACAACTTACCAGGAGGTTTTTTTTATTTTATATTATATTAAATCCAACAGCGTGTGTCGAAGTAGCGCCATTTCTCAAAATCAACACTTTTCCGGGCTCTATTTTGGCTAAAATTTCAGTGCTACTCTTACAGATAAATAACAAAATCATAGCTTTATTCACTATAAACAATCTCACGTCGCGGTTTTTCGTTTTATTACTAAATAAAGCCAAAAATAAATTATTTGATTGGCTACTAATTGCTGCAAAATTCATCAACTTCAATATACGAGATTTTTACGGCCAGAATGGCTATTTCTAATATGTAACATTAATACCATCATAATGCCACACTTCAATTTTATTATAATGTTTAATGTTATTTAGTGTAGTTTTATTAGAATTGTGTTAAAATATATTGTAAATGTTATTGGGGCTTGATTTTATTTTAAAATATTTGGTTACTATTCTTCGGATTAAACATTTAAAGTTTATTAAAATTTTTGGAGTGTAATAAATTAAACTGTATATTTTATAACACAATTAGTATAGTATGATGATTTTCGTCGGTTTAGCGGTCGATAGAGCTGAAAGGTGCCAAGTAAATAGCAATTCACCCGTCTTATATCCAAAATTTCTAGTTCTTTTAATATTCTTTCAATTGTGATTGGTGGATACCTTAAAACTATCCGAAGTACCTAAGCATTTTATACTAAAGCTAGGCACAAAATTTGTATATTATTTCTGGGTTTTAACCGACACCATTACTTTTATTTTTATCAACTTTATACATAAATCATCTCATTTCAACATCAAACCTTCATCTTTCTTACATGTCCATTATTTTTAAATATCATCCGATCAGATAGGATACATAATATTTGACTTTATTTTAATCTAAAAAGGACAGGTAAGAGTTAAAGAAGCATATTTAACATAACACAGCGTAGAACCTCTTTAGTGCTAGATGGCTTTATATCTAACGGTTTATCAACAAATAAATAACACTTTACAGATGAGTCCTTCAGGCTCTGGCAGGACAAGATGTTTTTTTTTCTTTGTAATCTTATCTGGGGAAAAATAACGTCTCTTATGGTGGAATTGAACTGAAATAATTCCAAAAAATATTTTATTCATCTTTAAGGTAATTTGCACCTTTAAAAAATCAATCATCAAATAAAATTAAGTTAAGCACTCGTACAATATAAAATTGTACATATGAATTATTTATCTATGAATTAAATCAATTATTATATTTATCTATGTATTTTATATTCTCTGATTAAGTTAAATTTTTTACACACAACTAAATACTAAGTAATTAATAATAGTTATATTTATTAATGAATACTATTACGAGTAATAATTAATTTGAATATAAATATAATTTGTATATTAACTCATTTATAGGTGCCTAGGTTAGTAAAATAATAAATTAGTAAATGCTCTTTGAAAATGATTCCGTGCCCCGCCGTTGAGTTCGCTCGCTCGGCAGAGCTATCGGTCCACGGCGACGCACTCCCCGCACCCCGCACCCCGCCTCCGCCCGCCCACCCGCAGCTCGCCCGCTCGAACCCGCGGCCGACGGCGGCGAGCGAGCGAACAACCCAACCGACCCGACAAACAGCACGGCTTGACATTTGCCTGCCAGTGGCGCACGCGCGCGCTTCGCTGCCGAGCTGCCGCCGGAAAAGACGCGAGTTTTCGTGCGCTTGCGCACGCAATTGTTTGTGTTCGAATATCGCCACCGATCCGATCCGACCCGATAAGCGTATTTCGCGCGCTACAATCGAAGAGTGTGCGCGTGCATCGCGCAGTGATAACGAACGGCGGGACGTTGGATTTCTTTCGCTGCTTTTCTCGGCTTTCGCAGATGTGCTCGAGCGATTGCGGCCGTATCGCGGCGCATGCGTGTAATTAAAAACATGTGAACATCATCGTGAACCTAGTTATTTAATAATATTGGCGCAGTCGCAGTGCGATGGTTGGGTTTTAGACGGTCGGAAGGGCGCCCTGGATGTTTAGTGCCAGTGACAGTTGCGATGGGTCGTGTTGACCTTTCATCTTCTGCGAAGATGTTGGCCTTTCTTCTGCTGATTTGCTTCTTCAGTCTTTCGCCAGGCTTTACCAGGGCCGCGGAGAATCCTCCTTCAAACATAGAGGAAAGAGGTAGGATACTTTCTTAGTAACGACTTCCTAAAATTAATACTCACTAATTTGTAGCTTTTATATTTGCACAAAATACCCAAAAATATATTTATCTGTCTTTATTTATCTTATTATTTTTATTTTTCTTATTTATGTGTCTTAAATGAATGTATAATATTCAATATTTTGTTAGGTTGTTGTTTATTTATTTATTGTTACGGAAACTACAATTACACGCCAAAAATAAAGTAATTTAATGAATAGCCGATGAAAATTTACATACCGAGGGTATTGTGGAAAAAAACTACCATAAAAATGAAAGAAGCGTTTCATTATTCCAACCTTTTTATGTCATGCTGAATTTGTGTTCCTATAACTCGATACCGGGCTATCCTTAGACTTATTCTTTGCGGCTATGAGATAAGTGCAAAAGGTGCTCATTTTCCTGATACCCACCATGACCACATACAACGTGCTGAAAGATGCTCTCTGTACACGTCATAATTTGTTTTATGCCTAGTTTACTTTATACTAACTTATAAAATATGATATCCTTCTTACCTTAAATATTGTGATTCAAAAATATCTCTAAATATGTTTCTAAATTGTTTTGACCTAAGTCAGATTCAAATATTCAAGCCCTACCTGTCAAATACACTGACTTGGATAGTGGTAGTCAGATGATATAGATGGTGGTAACAAAGCGATGCAATTTGTATGGCTCTAAAAGTACCCAATGCCCGGATGTGAGCTTGCGAGCGTTGGAAAAATAATTAACTTGACAACTACATCTGAAAAATATGACAGCTTTTTTTTACTAATATAACAACAACTTAAATTAACAATAATTTATATTGCACTTTCCAGAAAAAAAAACGGACAACATATAGTACATTTTTATTTTACTTTTAATAAGTTGCAAAATAGATTGAGAGATTGGATATAATGCCTTTCTTGATGTAATGCCGGACAACATGCACTAAGGCTAGTTTCGCACCTGACTTGAATAATATGTATAAATATTAATACCATAAACACAACTTTGCAGCTGCTATGTGTCACTTCTGTCTTCTTTATTCTGTGCTTAAGTAATTAAGAAATGTGATAATGAAATAATGCAGAAAATATTTCTTATCCGCTAGTTTATTTTAGTTTGTTTACGAATATCTTTGTGTGGTTCATAAAGAAATTGTTACTCATAGTACATCCATATCCACTTTATATCAATATCTATATATAAAGCAAAATCGGGTAGTTACACCATTTATAACTCAAGAACGATTTTTATGATCTTTGATTTGTTGGATTTGTCTCCGCCCCGAATAGCAGAATAATTACTAATTATAACATCGGAAAAACACACGAAAAAAATATTAAGAAAATTTATTTTCTCATACAAATTATATGGAACGGCTTTGTATTCTGTGGAATTCTATTTTCTAACAGTAAGTTGCCTTCGAAGATGTTCATTTTGTGAGGTTATCGCATTTGTCATTGTACGCGCATTGATAATAATTTTATTGTTATCTTGAAGAACGGATTGATTTTGTAGATTTATTGAACTAAATTCATTTTGAGTATTCTTAAAACTAGATTTAATTTAGCTAATACCTCAACACAACATATATTGATTCTGAGGCGGTAAGATGTTCGTCGGGTCAGCTTATTTTTATATATAATATATATATAAATGACCAGTGTTTGATTTGTCCATATTATAATAATTTCATTTTGTTTTCAGTGTTATTATAACATCATCTATTGTTGTGACTTCCTATTGTACCATAATGAATAAATAAATAAATATGTATATATATACGAAAATCACATTTATATCTTATTTAGCGGTTCCCAACAATATCAGGAAAATAATGATTCCACGAAAGAGTGGGTACATAGTTATTATTAAAACATATGGCTGGGTGAGATTTAATCAAACGTTGTATTTTTTTTTACTGCGGCAAACGTTTGTTGATTAAACATTACAATAAAAAAAAAATATTTTAAAAGCTTATTTGCTTAAATATACGCTTATGAAAACGAGTTGGGAATTACAGGGGATTTAAGGGGAAATAGTGTGAGTATGCGGTGTCCGCTAACTGTAACTAATTTAGGAAATTCATTGCTCAATAAACTATTCTGACTGAATATAGGTAAGTCAATCATGATGCATATCGATGGGGATTACACGCCGTTCTATCTAATCAAATAACGAATAAACCATTTCTCGTGTCTCATATGGGAGTGATGTTTCTTTGTTATTGATGACTGTGGAGTTTGGTTCATTACGGTTTGCACTAAAAATTGGTTCAAATTGAACCAAAACATAACATTGCTACATTTCTAAAAAAATACTCGAGCGTTATCGCACTCAAATAAGAACAATAGCAATTTGAGCCTTATTAAAATTTTCGTATTTTTTGCCTTTTTTATCAGGACACAAAGCATGAGGTTTATTATGTTGATCTGATTGTCAGGCCATAACTTTGCACAAGTCGTCTGAACGCCGATCGCGGGCGCTAAAACCCTGAGCTGAATACTAGTACCGACTACATATTTTGGAGTTACTGAAAACAAAATATAATCGGTACTGTACAAATAGCTATTTGTCAAGAAATATTAGATTCTGTTTTTAATATTTATTGGAATTACTGGTCAACTTTCTACAATAATACTTGTTTAAAAACCTAACTAAGGTTTATATAAAAAGAATGCAGACGAATATGCATGTAGTATAATGCACTTAGGTACATATATATATGTATAAAGATTTTTCCCACTGATTGTTGCATCAGGTCAGCTCACAGCTCGCTCGATTGTTTCTTCGCAGCGAAACGAGCGAGTCGTGCATTTTTATAAACATTCAATATTTTCTCTCACGGAGTACTCGTCAGATAGATAGATCGGTTGATGATGAATTTTTGAAAACTACATAATTACTTATAAAACGGTAAAGATCGATTGAGTAATGCGGTTTATTACAATGCTACGGAATCTGCGAACCAAGATACTAGTCGAATGCTGTGCGTTCCAAGTTTGTCTGGCAATGCACTTTATTTTGATTCAAACCTCGGAAATTAATCATTAACGGAATTTTTGTTTGTCGATTTATTGGTTTGTACTTAGTACCATATATATTTTGTTTTTCGACATATTGACAGATCATAATCTAATAAAAACAAAGTAAAACAGAAACGAAGGTCAAATTAAAAACTTGGGTTTGAAACACAAAAAAAAAAAATGGGCATACCACAAGGAACGGTACTTACTCTTATGTATCCTTTACGATATCTACTATGACTGTTATGTTTCATTTAGCTGGCTGTCAGGGTCATATATATGCAGACGACACTCAGATTTACTATTCCTTTCAAACCAGATTATTATTCCCATGGTTCTAGGTGGGATGAATCCCGATTTAGAATTAATTATCAAATTGTTAAACTTACTGGCATAAAGCAGCAACTCATAAAATGTAAAAATAACATTCGTATCTGTAAATACGTTCCCTATTGTAGAAGTATCAAGGAATCTAGGTAAAGTATACTTGGACTCGCAACTTAATAATAAAAACACAATGTGCTTTATACGCTTAAAAATGCTTTAAACAGTAATGCAAACTGAAGGAAAGCTGCAACTACCAATTATGAGCTATGCTGATGTGTGAAAAAGTACAGATAAAATTCAACTTGTCCAAAACCAGCCCGCGTTTTTGCTTTCGGATGTCCGATGCGAACCCAAGTCTCAATCAAATTAAATAAAAATCAAGTTCTTAATATTATGATTAATCGCAAAAACTCCACCTCTTGCTTCATATTTAAAATATTTCCAGCGAAAGGCCCTCTCTTTTTATAAAAAACTACAAACATCTCGGAAAAAAACAGTCATCTAACAGTTCGAGATCTTCTTTTAAGCAGCCTTCGCCATAGACAATTTACGAAGGTTCCTCCAAATTTTTCTTATCGACCCTCTGGTGTGACTTACTCCAGCTCTAAGAAGCAAAATAATCCGTCAGCGATCTTTGATTTTAGTATATTACATATCATCCGCCTAAAAGGACAGTAAGTAGTGATTTTAAATACATATGTACTCCTATGTATAAGTTACTTATAATATATATTTTGTTTGTTTTAAGTTTAGATACGACTAAATATAATATTTACCTGTTTTAACATAATAATTAAAATAGTATACATGTCAAGAAAAAATCTTAAATTTAAAAATATAACTTATTGGGCTTTCGATTTTAAGTATTGCTTGTGAAGAAAGAATATAAAAATTCATCACGGTTCAAACTACGTAATTATAATGAAATGATAAATGCCATGATCACGCAGCCCAGTTTGGAGTTATCATATTAAATTTTCAATATAATCATGTTTCAAAGCAACTATATTTTTGTATATCGGTTTAAAATTCTCTGGCTCTACACATAGTCACTTTAGCAAGCTGATGAGCTAAACAGTGGCCATGAGAAAATGTAGATTGATTTTTTGAAGTGAAACTTCTTTATAGCTTACACATATTTTTTTTAACGGTGAATGACGCATGGAGGGCATGGTCTCATTAGGCTAAATTGGTTGCGCCTAGCTTGATTTTCTTCTTATTAAATAAATAAGCTTGCGGAAACATTTCTAAATATATGGAGTGATAATTTAAAAATATAAAATAATAAATTAGGCAGTTGATAACAAAGTTTTGTTGTCAGCCTAGTTGATTTTTGCCTAGGCATGTTTTATATTAAAGCGTGTTTCTGAAAAGAAACATCGAATTGGGAGAACCTGCTCCTTTTTTTGCAGTTGGTTAAAAAAGGAATTTCCGTGCGTCTGTACAGTGATGTAAAACAAAAACTATCCCATCTGCACAAGCACAAGAGTAGTTACTGGTTCACCTCGAAGCCAGGTTTTCATTTTTTTAATTATAAACATGTTCACCTTATTTTTGAGATTGAAAGGTCAAAAAAGAAGCTACAACCCGGGGTTTTTAAATGATTATGTAAATCACGTAGAACGAAGGTGAGGAGCGAAGTGACTCTCCCGGATTACCAGCTCCTTCTTATATGATTAGGCGTACGAAACATTGTTGTATATGCTAGAATGGGGAAATGATTTTGAAATATAATATGACTTAATCAACCTTCCTTCAGAAGTTTTACTTTTAATTCTAACAAACAAACACACGCTATTTTATTTGTTTGATGCCCTCGATACCTAAATCCATTTTTTAATCCGCACGTCTATATGTAACAAGAAAAACAGCGCACCGACTCCTCCCGAGCTTAAGTCGAATGAGCTTCTCGTGTTAGATTCATTCACAGCCTACGAAAAAATGTTCAAGGTACGCCTTACGAAGTTTCACTTCAAAAACCGATGCATCTCCGATCCAGAGTCCGGTAGCTTATCGGCTATTCGTTCAGGAATGCCAGGCCACCTATCGGGAGCGTCGCGTCGCTCCGAGTGACGCCGACGCAGTACCCAGCCAACGGAACAGTGGGTAATTAATTACTCTCGGTTTCCAAGCGCCACAGCCGTTAATTGAAGCAATTGATGCTACTCTCTCGTTTACAAGGTATTTGTCGAATTCTTCCCGGGATTGCGTTCACACCGAAACAATGATAACATGGCGACTTGACTACAATATAACGTGAATTATTAACACATGCGACTTACAAATCGTCGATATATAGGGTGATGATTTTAGAGGCGTGGTTTTCAAGAAGAGATAAAACGCATATAATTTGATGTTATGGCTAAGAATTTAGTTTTATTATAAAGATAAGGGTTTGCCATTATGTTTTAAAAATGATTTCGGGTAAGTGGCCGCCGCGGCTGACTCGAACAAATTCCAGCCGAGAGGCCCAATTTTCAACCACTTTTTGCAGCAAGTTGGGCCGTATGTCAGCAATAACGCGCCGAATATTCTCTTCCAAGGCGTTAATCGTGTCCGGCTTATCTGCGTAGACAAGCGACTTCACATAACCCCACAAAAAATAGTCCAGCGGTGTTAAATCGCACGATCTTGGAGGCCACGCCACAGGACAACGACGCGATTTTTACTTTATTTTAGAGTGATTTAAAAAAAATGTAGAGTGATTTTTTCTAAATTTGCACTATTTGCAAACGTTGTTCAGGAGTAAGTCTTTTCATTATGAAATGGCAAACCAAACTGAGCATAAATCAAGTGACAGCTGTCAAAAACACCAACTATGAAAAAAGTACTGCCAGATTGAAAACCACGCCTCTAAAAAAAACACCCTCACACATACACAAATTGATAACCACTGAAACTCACCCAAATGTCTGTCCAACCTACACCGCAAAATTCGAGGAAGGTATTGAATAAATAAGTAATCGTTTATTTTGAGTACAAATAACATAATAACAATAATAGATATAATATTTATTATGGTGCTATGGCGATTTAGACAGAGGTTACACACTATCCTTGCAGAGAGAACGAAATGCTACCAAATACCCTGCGTCACGCCATCGTACATTCCTGGGGAAGACTAGGGGATTATAATGAAGAGGTAAAAATTAATTACTGTGCAAGCTATTCGTGTTTATTTACTTTTGATTTTGGCCAACTGCAATTTATTGAATCCAGGAGGTCTCTAGTCTCACCAAATTTATGGACATCTCTAATTCACGTATTTCTGCCACATCAGATTTGACCTCAGGAGGTAAAAATCTAACTTTCCCATATCTAAATATTATTTTAAATAACCACGTTGGAATTTCTTACTTTTCCCATAAAGCGCACATCTTTTTGGATAAGACGTTTAATCTGGTCACTTTGTAATACTGAGAACTTGTCAATGGAAAAATAAAAAAATGGAATCTTTGAAAAAGTACGAAAAACAAAGATTCCAATATTTAAAACAGGATTTTCAAAAAAATCATAATATTAAAACGTCGTTAGGAGAATAATGTGACGAAAAAAATTAAAAACAACATTTTTTCCCTATAGATATGTACTGAGCACCCTATAACAATTACCCAAATTCGAAATAACTTTAAAATAATCTTTTTTTTTTAAATATTTATATGTGGTCATGTATAGGAATTTAATTTTAATTAATTAAATTTTCTAATTATATTAATTGATCGGTATAGTTTGTGATTTACACTCATCTTTGTATGTAGGTTCTATTATGAGCACTGACACCTAAATCTTTACCCAAAGTTTACCTTTAAACAGGATGCACTTGTAATTATACACTGACCACTTGAATATTATATATTTAGTACTGAAAACGGACACAAAAAAACAAAAATAACAACAAAATAAAACAAAAACCCAATAAAAAAAACAAAACAAGTAAAACAAACAAAAAATAATCACAAAAAAGTGATATAAAAATGTTAAATTCTACATTATAATGATAATAAATAAAAAAGCAAATATATTTAAATATTGTGTTTCGGTATTAAATTTTCATTGAACATTCTGGCTATATAATTTGTTGAGAAAAAAAAAACAATCTTTAAAATATTAACAAGAATTCAAATTTTCCAGACTTTTATATAAGGTAAGCTAACGGCGTTTGCCTGTTATAACGTAATAAATCATCATAATACGGTATTTATGCAATATATTATACAATTTCACTATATATATTATATATATACATATTTATATAATTGTATAATTGAGTTGTAAAGTTATTTGACTTATATTTGATGATTGTTTTTTAATAGCCGCAAATCGCCTGAAAAGATAAATGACACAATCTTTGACAATATTGAATAATTTTGAAAAATATTTATAAAGGTTCTAAAGAGGTCCTGTATTTGAACTCTCACCTGTCCTCTTTAATGTTAAATATTGTCAAATTTTATATATATATACACATATATTTGTACATAGGCGTAAGCTTTAATTGGCCTTATAATTAACCCTTTGTAAAATGTATTTACTAATATTGTTACGCTGTCAATAAATAAATAAATAAATATCTTATCGGTAATTCAACAAAGCAGTCGCTAGTGACGTCATTCTAGTCCGCTGTGGACGTGTCCCTATAGTCACGTATTTGGTTTACCCGCGATATAGCGGAGCCTTTCTTTCTTTCCCACGCCCGAACTTGCCCGAAGTTACCCGAACCGAGCCGAGTGCGTTTCGCCTGCGGGCTGCGCAGGAGCACGCCACACGCGACGCAGCGCGGCGCATCTCTTCAATGCGGTATTATGTAACGAAATACTTAAAAGATAAAAGATATTCTATCGAATGCGGGATGCTGAGAACAACAACTTGTTACTCTCCTCTGCCGGGTCGAGTTTTATGTAACCAATTTTAGGTTTTTACATTCTTACCTATACACGAAGTGCACGTACTCGCACCTATGGCACCTGACATTCTATCAATTTATCACAAATTTTAAGACCATTTTAGTTTCTTTTTGCTGTCCTAAATTACTAGGGCGACGCTTTGCTTCGCTGCGGCATACATTGGAGCGGAGTTTAGTATATAAATGTATTCCTCCATAGGGATTACCATTTAATTTTTTATAATTCTTTGCGCAATCAAATGTATATGTTTTTTGGTATCTATGCACAGAAGACATTTTCATGGTTATTTTAAAAAAATAATTATCAAAATCGGTCTTGTAGTTCTAGAGCCTTAGTCCGTGAACAGAGTGACATTTGAGTCACCACATGGAAGCTTCGCTCGCTCCGCTGCAACAATACAATACACTTCAACGTATTAATTATACTCAGAGTTATTACAGTATTCAATTGATAAGATTGATAAGCAAGGAGATAATTTATGACTCGACCATGGTCTGAATGAACACACGGGAATTCGTCCTCAGTATAATGATTATAAGGCTTTAATTGCCGATTTCATGTTCCATTGCTTTTTGTTTATGTTTTTTATTTTTTTATCTTATTTAAATTCATTTAACATACTTACTATTTTTATTAGTCAATTGGGGAACCCAAGTTTAAGGAATGTATCCTTTAATTTATATTGTCTTTACGGCATCAACTGTATTATGTACAATTTGGGTTGGGTAACCACCATAAATAAATAAATTATAAAACACGGATATAATATTTATAATGTCGCACTGAATATTCTTTTACACGTGTCCATTTGTGCGCATAAAGGAGTTTCTATTCATTTTATCTAACCATTGATGAACAGCCGTGCTGTCATAGTTTTGAAATTTAAATATGATCGCGCTCTATCCAAATGTCAAAGTTTCATCTATTAGTACTAAAAATTTGTTATCTTTAATGTTATGTATCTATATTAACTGCAATTTCCTTCGTAACCTACCCTAGTTTGTTCTCTTAGTTGAAATGAGTTGATTATTTTACCTGTATTTTTAAGAGGAATTCATTCAAGACGTGACAGTATTTTAGTAGTAGTTTTTTTTTATTAACTTTGTTGTGTATAAGTATAGCTCTAGGGTTCTTCCAGTCGACTGATAGCTTATCAGCACTGTAGAGACATTTTTTAAATAACATGTCCCGGCCGATGTGGCGTAACCGAGTCCCAAGACTATTCCTGATAAAAATCCTCTCCTTCAACAATTATTTGTTAATATTTGTGTGTTATATACACTATATCAAATTTCATCATGGTTTTTGAAAAAAAAATGTGAACTGCAAGTGATAATATTAAACAAATCTTGTAATAAAGTACTTTTTGTGAGCACACCTTGAACTCACGGGGTTAAGGTTACGTTATCGATCCTCACGCGCGTCAGACTTCGCGCGCTGAGTGAAATTACATAATACGTTAAAAAAATAATGAAAGTAGATTTTCACATTTTTTTATATAATTTCTCAATGAAGTCTTGAGGAATAATCTCGGGACACCCTGTTTGTTGTTACAGCGAATGGTGGTTAGTCGCTGACGGAGTCTTCTGTCTCCCTCACCCGTCATTCTAAGATGCAGGTTATACACGATGCAAATCCTCCACTAATAATCCGCCTCGGCATGTTGCTATAATAATATAGATACATACCTATATAGAGACACGGGCCTTAGCCCTGCGATTATATTATATTAAGATTATAATGAATGTGTAATGAATTAAGGTATCCCTATGACACTTAAAATATACCTGCGCTATTTTTAACTCGTGTTCAGAAACTTTTTAGCGTAATTTTATTTATTTTTGAAAAATCATATCATGAAATCATAAAAAAAATAATATTAAATTTTTTTTTTTTTCAAAAAATATGTGTCAGTTTGAATTTCAAGTCACATAAAATTCTTGTGAACTACCAAAAATGTGCAATGCATCATTTGAAAATTGTAATTTTTTGGCAGTAGATATGAGGCGGGTCTAGGCTGGAATAATCAGCCAATAAGAGAGTAGACCTTTGCGATCCATGTTAAAGCAGTTCTGAAAAAAAAATACTTATATTAATACATTTTAATTTTATTTTATAGTGTCCAAACAGTTATCCGACTTAGCAAAGAGTATGCCTTCTTAAATGCTAAATATTTATACCATCACCACAAAGCCTACCTTAGTACAGGTGTACCTTACTACCTTAGTTGAGATAGTCTTTTCCATATTTTAGTAGAGGCTATGAAATGATTTTATCGTAACCTATTAAAAGAAATAAACCTACTAAAAAACTGTGATACCGTGCGAATCGTGTACTTTTTTTTAGCATCTAGCCTAAATACACAAAATCATAAATTCAATCGAAATCGTTATTTTCTATAATAATTATCTATCTAAAATTTTGCACAGACAAATGATCACACAGTATAAATAATTTCAGACGTGATACAACAAATATTTACTAATAAAAATACTCGATATCTAATAACTCCACGTTCCAAACGCATGTAATCCTCTGAGAGAGTAATAAAATTTAATCGCTCAATATTGTATAGAGATAATTTTCAATTCGCTTAGTAATTCGGTATACCTAATTAGACATATTGTTCTGTTGTGATTGTGGTTATTATTGAGAAAAAGCTAAATTCTACAGTGCTCGTGATACGGTTCAGGTTGTTTCAATGTGTGTTACATCACAGAGGCGCCTCATGTTATCTCGCGATCGTTGGTTTGCGTGTTAATAATACCTAGCTACACTCAGTCGCACTAGGCGACCAAGCGGCCTTTGTCACCGACTGCCATGAACTTAGTTTTAAAACGATATCATTCATGCATAGTTCATCATAAGATGTTTTAGATTTTAGGTGTAGATTCACGCATGTTAACTATACATACAATATCTACCTACATTTTTCGTTTGGTAAAACACAATTGTTTCCATTTAATTTAGATTAAACAAACAAACGATTTTCTATTTTTTTTTTCTTTAACATTAAATTCGTACTTAATTCATTTTAGGTCTCACCAGATCTATTGATCACCGTGAAGGGAGTGCAATGACGTAATTTTACGTCATATTATAGACATGCTGTGTTGGCCAAATGGAACCCGTAAAACGAGACATTTGTCTCATTTTGAAGGAGCTTGAGTTTACACAATATAGAAACACTTTTTTACTCAACAAAACATAGATTCGTAGTGGTATATGTTATGTTATTAGCGTTTCATGCGGACAGATTATCTTGTCCGTTTATAAGTCTATTAACATGTATCGTGGGGGCGTACGTTTTGGTAAAATGTGCCTCATTGTCATACATGGCAAAATTAATCTCACGATCACATGCGCAATCATCCAGAACTAAAATTTCTGTGGCTGAACTCAGAATAACTTTTATATCAACGCCCAAAACAGACAACTTATATTTGCGGGTTGAGAGTATGTACTTTCTAATGCACTTGCGGCAAATCATCAACCTTTTTAGCTTTTACACATACATTAATGTATAAGAAGCTACTATCCCCGTCCTTTACCATACCATAAGTCACAAATGTTTAGTATCTACTGATTAATGAAACTACAAACTCATCTCAAATAGAAACATGTAGGAGAATGTTCAGTGCCTCATTATAATTACAATAAATTGAAATATTTCGTCCGTATTTCATTAATTACTAAACCGCCCGTCAAAATTTATAAAAAAAATAACAAAAATTGTTTCAAATTTATGATGAATTGAAAGAATGTCATGATTCCATTGTATGTTTTTTTTATTTTTTTAATCTACTCAAATCTAAAAAATAACCCACTGTCGCCTCTATGGAGATAGGAAATGAAGCAATCCACGACTAGAGCGAGTAGTCTGGGGGAAGATGCCGCTTATGACGTCTGTAGAGCCTAGCTGTAAGACGTCGGGTTATGGTTAAATAATTTACTACACCTAAATAATGTATAGAAGCGTTTGATATATTATAGTGTTATAGCCATTCTTGTTTTTTACTTTTCCTAATTACTCAGACGCTTGGGCATCTTTATTCCTCGTACTTAATTTGAAATTAACATAAGACACATATTTGTGTCGAGTTAGGTTGATGGCCTGACGAAACAACGAATTAGGAGGGGGGGGGGGGGGGAGAGTAGTGGAGTAGCGTCAGCATTTCACGGGCAGCTGGGCATTCTTGAGGTCTTCGGCGCGGCCCGTCACGCCCGGGCGCCCAACGCCTGAGCCTTGAGTCTCGCGTCGCCCGGTTGCGTCTTCGAACTTAACTCGTCAGGACTGATGCTAGGCGATGACGCTGTGCGTACTTATTATTCTGTGTCTGCTAATAAGAATAAGCCTTCATATCCCACTTACGATGATACCTATTTACTAAAACCATTTCTATTATAAAATAAGTATTATTCTTATTTTATTTCATGGAAATATTTTCATTAAAACTTACTATTTATTATTAAAATGGTATAATTTATGATAACTCTGGGCAATTGAGAGTATTTCGCTATTCGACTAATACCTTACAAACTTATTCAAAGTTGACTTCCAATAATGACATGCCATGCGAGTGATGCAATGATAAATGAATATTCTGTATTCGAGAATTGATTAATAACAAATGTTTGACATTAATTTTCAGCAAGTAAAATGTGTAGTGTAAATACCTAGTAGATACAGATTACAATACTTAAACTTCGTATTATTTTTTTATGTTTCGCCGGTTCGTATTATCCATAATAAATATAAATTATTGCTTTACTTTTAGCTTGTATTCGGTCAGGAATATTTTTAAAAATATTTGAAATCTACAGTTGGCTTTTAATCGCTCAAAAAGTAAACACCTCATAAAAATGTGATACCGTTTGGATAATTCCGGACACTTGATGATCAACTGTTATAATTGTTGTAGAACTCTGGCGGTAGGTAACCTTAAACCTAAATACATGCTCATATGTAATACGAGTATGTAAAAGAAACGACAGAATAGGCTACTTGAAAATTAAATGATCTTCATTACTTTTTGAATGCGATACTAACGGAGCTGGCACTGACTGTCAGTGAAAGAAGAGGACCTCTCCTCACTATAGGGGCGAATCTTCGCGTTAAAAAATATATGATAATCTTCTTGCAATCTTTTTCTAGCCGTGTTAACATTTGAATAATAACAATGATTATTTATGTATTATAAATAATTTTAGATTTTGTCGAACGGTGTTCTAGCGTCCTTTCGGCGTTATTTGGCGCTGATATGATTAAAGTGCGACTATTCGATAATTTTAATAATCGGCACTTATTAAAACGGGAAATAAATGAAACTAAAAGACTCTATACGTCAACAAGAGAACATATTAGTCTCGAACAATCCGTATTCATTAAAATACAAAATAATTAACTTTACGTCTGTTTAATTTTACTGCCTTTAAAGCTTTATTTGTAAATTAAATTTTATTTTGTTATTTCGTGATTGTGTCTCGCTGAAAACTTATACGAACACATAAAATAAATTCGTAAAATATTTGCGTAATAGGTAACGATATTGCTTAGCTGAGGGCGATAATATCACACCTTGTCATGGTTACTATTTCGCCTCAAACTATCTGAAAACAAATCTTATTATGACTACAATTATAGTAACCACAATTAACCACTCGCTTCTTCTTATCAACTAACGCTTCTTACCACTATCTTCTTATCTATAAGACAAACATCGAAAGTTGTTGAAATGCAGTACATTGTTATAGCAAACGTCTTATCAACAGTCTGACAGGAGATAAACATATTGTCATGTTAATGATTATTTTTAGGCGTCCTTTTAAATATTTTTTTTTAACATACAGTAACCTCATTATTTCCGTACCTAATTTATGGTGAATAAATTTACTAAACTGTTCGTATTTGACGGTACCTTCCCTTTGAATGTCCGTATCTGTAAGTGATTCTGCTATTTTCTTGTTCTATGATTCACGATTTGAGCTACATAATAGTATGCAGATTACTTATTATAGTTTGTAGATAGTAAACGTTAGGGACGCTAAGCGTGATGTTATATATTATAAAAATGCTGGAGAAGTCGAGGTTAAAAAGCGGACGGAATGATGACGATTATTATACAATTTTATTTAGACTTACTTATATACTCCTTATTCCCTATTTAGAGATCTGATCTGTGCTAAATCCAGATAGGTACGACGTTTGCCTCGGAATTGGCTTAGGTTTCAAGGTGACAATCAAATTTCTACTATCTCCGACCTTTGGCTTTTGAGCTTAGTTTCGACAATTTTGTTAGTTTTGTTTTAGGGACCAACATCATTCCTATCGCGCAGTGAGTTGCTTGGCACAGTCCCATGTCGCAGCGATCGCGCTTTATTGATTGCCACTGACAATTGTGATGTCAATATCACTCCACTCAATATATTATTTTACTTATCCAACATATTCACTTTAATGTTTTACTGTGTTGTGAGTTACTCATTGCGAACTACCTGTGTAAAATTTTAAATCAATATGTTCTACTAAGTTATTATTAGGAAATTTGTGGCAAGCATCAACAGACGCGAGCGCTACCTAAATCGACCGTTAAATTCAATTCATTTGAATTATTTACCTACCACTACCGCTCTATAACATAATCTGACAGGTTGCAGGTAAACACAAGAACTAATTAAGCAGCTAAAATTAAAAAAAATATCATAAACCTCATTTTCCTGTTAAAACAAGGTTTTCAGTTATTTGCCAACCGTTATGTTACTTAAAAGTTTGACCCTAGGTGGTCACAATTCTACCCTAATAGGAAGATATTATAAGCATAGATACGCTTAAAGGAATGTAATACAGAAGTTGTTACATTAAGGAAATCGATTTGACTACTTTAATAACATGATATTGTATAAATAGATAAATACAACACGAAATTTCGAAAGCTACGATTTCTTTGAAAATTTGGAAACGACATCACAAAGAGGTCAGATGAAGACCTAAATTAAGGAGAACTTATAATAATTTAAATAAAAAATTATGATAAAATAATCATATTATTACGGAAATTAATTAAAACGAAATTACCAGGAATAGATAGCTAAAGCAGCTGGATGAAAGCTTTAGTTAAAATTAAGATAACAATTTCGTAGTTAATTAAATTAAAAACGAAATACCGGTTTTTTTATACTAAAACTGCGTTTTTCGATAGAAGGTGTTAAGATACGACTTAAAATTTTACAATACTAAGGCAAATGGATATCATATCTAAATCCGAAGAAAAACAGTTTAAAAATATTGAACATTTTACGAGATATTTCAAAATAAATCTACTAAAATGATTTTAAATACATATAGGGAAAGAAGGTGAACGCATCAGGTGAACGCAGCTAATCGTAGGTAATTATAATTTGCTAAAATTTTGTATTCATAATACAAGTTGTTAGTCACTAAGGTAGACTCCTTGTAAACTCAAAGTGTGTGTTTAAAATAAAAGAAAATATATATATTTAACTAAGTATATTATTTAAAAATATATATTTAAAATATATAAAAGAATATATAATAAATTACAATTTATAATCGTATAAAGTAATTCTAAAGAACTTACATGATACGCAACTGTATTCTAATAGAATACAGTTGCGCAACAATGAAAATCGTGAGGTCTAGAATTCAAATCTGGATGTAACAAAAGTAAAATTATATATTTTTGAGACCAGTTCTCGAAACTGAACCCAGAAATCTTAAAAATAATTAATTTTGACATATAAAAATTTAAGATTTTTTTTAAGAAACAAAATTCTGTAAACAGAATCAAAAGATGGAACATATATTAACATGTTAAAAGTAACATAAATTAACATGTTAGTCGTGTTAAAAATATATACATATATAAATATATTATGCTTATTACATACTGTTATCCCAAAAAGGAACATTTGATTGAATTGTTTTTTAGATAATTATTTGAATTCGCAGAGAGGTATATTTAAATTGTTCTTCCAAAAGTGGATTATTGCATGAGATTTAATCACAATTTTGACACAATTCAAATTAAATTTATATTTAATTATGTAAATTATTAATATGATTAAAGAAAGACCTTTAAATCTTTATCGATTACCTAATTTATGGTTATTAAAACCATTGGAGATTGAAATAATATTTTCAAATTAAAACCAATTGTGTTTACCACCATCACCACCAAACAAACCACCGTGTAAATGGAATATTATCAGACATTATTTTGAAATTATACGGATATAAAAATATGGAGAACCTTTTAAGAATGTCTTTTGGCCTGGAATGACATGTCTTTGATATTTTTGTTTGAAGATACGACTCAAATATCAACTATATGTCCAGTTGAACTTTCAGTTTGAATGGTTTCAAACTTGTACACAGTTGATCATGTGCAAAACGTGATTGGAAAAGAGAGTCTGATCACGCGACCATATTCGTACATAAAAAATGAAAAATTGAAAGAGTCATTTTATTTCATATTATTGGACAAATTAATTAGTTTGACATATAAATAACATATTTAATCTCAATCGCTTAAATTAATGCTCAAAGATCTTGGATTTGGTGGTCTAAGGGGAAAATTATGGGGCGCAGGGAGGTTTTCCAGGTAAATTCCCCCTAAATATATATATAAATACATACATACACATACATACATTCACATACATACATACAATGTACAGCTTACTCTACTACTTGGAGAGAAAAAAATAGAATTACAAGATTGACAAACACTGTTATAGAATGAAAGAGTAACTTTCCTTATAAGTGTAATTCTAGATTATGGAGGACCCTGTACATTATGAAATGTGCAAAGCTGTCGGGAAGGCTCTAATTTGATAATTAGAAATTCCATTATAAAGTTTGATAAATAAAGTAATTTTAATATAAATAAGTTAATTTTAGGTAAAAGAGGTTCCTTCTGTTTGGTAGATTGCTTCTCGTAATCTATCAAATCTCTGGTTCATCGCATACTTCTTAGAATTTTGCAATTGAAATTGTAGCTAAGCCGAGTACTCTTTTACTAATACTACGAAGATAGTATGTAATTTTTAATAACTGCGCTTACTATATGCGCTTAAAATAAACTTTCGTAACAAACGACACCTCAGCCAGCTATTCAGTATATTCCAGTATATTCGCTCAATCTAACGTCAGTCAACGCCACACATTGCAATTTTAACGGGGTAATACAATGAGAGCACAAACTCAAACAAGCAATATATACAAAATCAGATCTCTACAATTTTAGCGCCCCTGAGAAAATATCAACAATATAGGCAGATTGGTCGTTTTCGTTTTGGTGAGACGGTGATGATATATGTATTTTTTTCATCCAAAAGTTTTTATAGTTTTAGGTGGGCGCCTTGGTGCAAATGGCTTCTGGATGTAAGATGCATGTGGATTGTAATGTTTGCCCCTTTGTCAGTGTTAGTTACTCGTTGCCGTAGGGCGATTATATCAATGTTAAGTTTCAGCCCGCTAATTTTAAATAGATTTTTGTTCTATTTTTGCATGATAAATGTTACTAATACTATGGTCTTTTTTTAAGAAATCTTACTGTTACGATAAATTGTTTTATTGCCGTTAAAATAAAATTTATCCTCGTAATTTGTCGTGTAACTTTCAAGTGAAAATATATTAAAACTTTGATTAACTCAAAATAAAAAATGTCGAAACCGCTCACAGATAGAATAACGACGCTATTATTTTGGGTTCCAATTCTGACGGGCCGCAAAATATTCCCACGATTTTTTTCTCATTTTCTTGAACGCCCAGCACACATGTTCACAAATGCACACAAGCGGTTCCGACGACCCGAGTGCTGACTGTTTTTTTTACTCGCATCTCCGATTCGGTCGTAATGCTATTAGGGTATATAACTTATTCATTAAATAGCTTATGGATACAAACTGCAATCATGTTGTATACGTTTTTTTCTATTTTTTTTTTTTATCTATCATTACCAGTTATTTCTGGCCAGATCTTTTAGTTCTTGTCAAATAGAAAACAGTTTGTTGGGCGTATATTCGAAAAGTTGAGTTCAAAGGAAAAATATATTCTATTTTGTGTTTAGTGTAATTATATAAAAAAAATAAATTCTGTAATCAATGCACTAATAAAAAAAAAACAATTTTACTTTACTATTTCGAGGACTACTGGAAGGAGAAAAAAGAAGTGGACACGTTCGTTAGAGGAAGGTTAAAGGCGACGTGCAAACCAGTCGAAATTTCCCCGATGGAGGGCTTTCGGATAACAAAATGGCGATTCGGAAATGTCAAACTAGTACGCAAGACTTCGAGCAGCGACGAGATAAAGCTGGTTTTAGTTTCGAGCGATAGATCTCAATAAGATCTATTCGTTACGAGTTTAATTTTCAAAAAATAACTTTGTTTGGTAAGTAAAAACCGTTCATCAAGAAAAAAGTTTTACATTCTTGGCCAAACTCCGCGCAAAAGCCAACATATTAAGTAGAAGACGAATATAAATAAAAATCACATCTCAGCAGCTATTCGGGGGTGAACCTTTGTGAAAGAAGGTGAACGTAAACGGTCAACGACGACGCTTATTTAACCCAGCTGCCACAACCACGTTGGATTGGGAACATTTCCACATCAATTCCAAGACTGTTCATCTCCCCTCAGTTACACCCTGCTTATCTTAATATATATAAATCTCGTGTCACAATGTTTGTCCTCAATGGACGGCTGAACCACTTAACCGATTATAATAAAATTTGAACACCATGTGCAGTTCGATGTGCACTTGAGAGATAGGATAGTTTAAATCTCAAATTATAGTCGCAATTTTAATTTATCGCTAATTATTTGTCTGTTATTATTTGGCAGTCATAAAACTGACAGATGTCGATACCTTTCGACTGGGTTGATGGCGCTAATGTCTGTTATTATTTGACAGTGACAGTTATTCGACGCAAACGTATTAAAAGAGCCCATCAGTTGGCAGAACAAATTGAATCAAGAAATCCAGCTCAAAGAATCAGGACAGCAGGTCATGCACAAGAATCTCAAGAACAGTGTAACGAACGTCTTCAAGAGAATATCATAAGAACAAGAAAATTATTATTTTCAGTCAAATGCCACCGAAAAAATCTAACCTCAACAACGCGAGCGGCAAACGTCAAAACGCAAACGTCAAAACTACGATCGGAATAATATATTCACTTACGAGATGCTGTTGCTGGAAACATCGATGGAAATTTAAATCCCAATGACATCGGTAATGCTTTCATTTTACCTTCAAGCTACATCGGCAGTCCACGGAACATGCAGGAATACATACAAGATGCGATGACTTACGTACGTCATTACGGCCGACCGGATTTATTTATTACATTCACATGTAATCCGAATTGGGAAGAGATACAAACTTTACTATTGCCAGGACAACAAGCCATTCATCGTCATGATTTAACTGCACGTGTGTTTAAACAAAAATTGAAATCCTTAATTGATTTTATTGTTAAATATACAATTTTTGGTATCACACGTTGTTGGCTGTATACGATAGAGTGGCAAAAGCGAGGTTTGCCTCATGCCCACATTTTGGTTTGGCTTAAAGATAGAATCCGTCCTGAAGAAATCGATCAAATAATTTCAGCCGAAATTCCAGACCCATTAATTGATCAAGAATTATTTGATATTGTCACCAAACACATGATCCATGGGCCATGCGGTGTTTTCAACATGACCTCACCGTGCATGGAAAATGGAAAATGTAAAAAAAACTTCCCAAAGCCGCATACGAATGACACGATCACGGATATTGATGGTTATCCAACTAAATCAACTAATTCAATTGATCAAAAGAGTTTCGCCACGACTGCAAAATGACAATTATCAAATCGTCATAAAAGCCGACAAAGTACCATTAGGTGAACATGCTGGTAGATTCAACGCTCCAACTGTTGATGAGGTTGCTGTTATCATGGTTGGTGATCCAGTTGACAAAAGATCTATAACTAGGTCGCCGCAGTCGCTCGCATTTTGCTTCGCTGCAGCACATATTAGAGCGAAGCGATTTACTAAAATTTTCTAAATAAAATTTAGTCTGTGACAATAACTTTTTAACGACGGGATAGATTTTGATAATTTTCTATAATGAGGTATTTGAAATCTCTTTGATACAAATGCACAAAAAAAATTCATCCGGAAATCAACAGCATAACTTTTTAACGACGGGATAGATTTTGATAATTTTCTAAAATGAGGTACTTAAAATATCTTCAATACTAATGTACAAGAGAATTTCATCGGGAAATTGAAAACATAACTTTTCAACGAATGGATAATTTTCCAAAATGAGGTTCTTGAAATCTTTTATATACAAAAAGAGAAATTCATTTAACAATTATTTAAATATAAGACAAATGAATTTATTTTAAAGAAATGTTTAAAGTTAAGACAATGAAATCAAGCGTTGCAGTTCTCGACGTTTGGAAGATAATCCTTTCTTATCATTGATTTTGAGTAGTCTTTCAAGGGGGAACGATGGAGAAATAAATAATCCTTCAAGACTCCTAACCCTTGAGAAGGCAACATAAGATAACCCTAGTGCAAATTCTATGTTTCCAATATCGACAACTTAGCCCTTGATAACTGCTGCCGTAAAGCGTCATTTGTCCTGCGACCGAATTGTCGCCTTCTTATGGGAGGGGAGGCATTGCTCTTATTCTAGATGTTAAAAAAACATAAGCAGATTAAGCCATAGTAAAAGACATGTTCGCTCATCACAAGTTAACTACTTTATAATTTGGATGAATGCTATTTTCTCTTTATAACTACGACCATAGAGATGGTTTTTAAAAATAAAAATCTTGATAAATTATTCAAAATTAATGCTTAATTTAGAAAATTAAATCGAAATTAGAATAAATCGCTAAGAAAAAAAGTGACGTGACCTTCGAGCGAATTTTGTTTTTTTTTACTATTTTTATGCGTGAAACTTACCTAATTATTTTTTGTATTTTTATTTATTGTTAAAAACGATTTATTATTGTTAAATTGTATTAAATTAATATCAAATTAAATAATTTAAAATAAAATTCGATTAATTATTTTCGAATAAAAAATTTTCAAAAAAGCGCGTGACTTTTTTATAATGGATATTCCCATAGACAATTTTCTTTTGACCCCAAAAATTTTATTTTTGACAATATTTAAAATCAAGCTCCGTCACGACCTTCACTTTTTCATGTAGATTCTCTCAAAATCAAAAATTTTTCAAATCGGTCAAGGAATGACCAAGTTAGCCCGTGACAAAGTTCTAATTGGAGTCTCCTTATGAGAGCTTCGCTCGCTCCGCTCGCTTCGCTCTAAACATTACACGGCGAGACAACACTGTCAGTACGATTTAGGATCTACACCGTTCATATGACGCACTACAATATCCATTGATATTTTGGCAAGGACAAGATGAATATCACCTTAATATCAAACAGTATGATCCAAATACCGGTAAATTTGACAATAATCTATTTACTTTCTTACTGTATGTATAGATTTTAATTTCGTATTGCATTTTATTTTTTATTTTTTTAGGTGATTACAGAAATAATAAAGTTAGCTCAATGAACTACTACGCACACCGAATAATGGTTAGACAACATCAAGACAATTATATCCTTCGATATCGTCAGCTGTTCCATCAATACATTGTTGATATGTATGCTAAGGTCGAAAGCGAACGCTTGCGATTCCTTCGATTCAACTAGGCAAAACTACGATCGGAATAATATATTCACTTACGAGATGCTGTTGCTGGAAACATCGATGGAAATTTAAATCCCAATGACATCGGTAATGCTTTCATTTTACCTTCAAGCTACATCGGCAGTCCACGGAACATGCAGGAATACATACAAGATGCGATGACTTACGTACGTCATTACGGCCGACCGGATTTATTTATTACATTCACATGTAATCCGAATTGGGAAGAGATACAAACTTTACTATTGCCAGGACAACAAGCCATTCATCGTCATGATTTAACTGCACGTGTGTTTAAACAAAAATTGAAATCCTTAATTGATTTTATTGTTAAATATACAATTTTTGGTATCACACGTTGTTGGCTGTATACGATAGAGTGGCAAAAGCGAGGTTTGCCTCATGCCCACATTTTGGTTTGGCTTAAAGATAGAATCCGTCCTGAAGAAATCGATCAAATAATTTCAGCCGAAATTCCAGACCCATTAATTGATCAAGAATTATTTGATATTGTCACCAAACACATGATCCATGGGCCATGCGGTGTTTTCAACATGACCTCACCGTGCATGGAAAATGGAAAATGTAAAAAAACTTCCCAAAGCCGCATACGAATGACACGATCACGGATATTGATGGTTATCCAATGTATCGCCGCAGAAGTACTGAGAATGGTGGCCACACATTTACAATGCGACTGCCGAACTTTCCAAATCAAGTTGAGTTTGATAATCAGTGGGTGGTACCATACCCACCACTACTTTCAAAAACTTACAAAGCTCATATCAATGTTGAGCTTTGCAGTTCTGTTAAATCAATTAAGTATATTTGTAAATATGTAAACAAAGGCAGTGATTTGGCCATATTTGAAGTAAAAAACATAAATAAAAATGATGAAATAGCACGATACCAAATGGGCAGATACATTAGCAGCAATGAAGCTATTTGGCATATTCTCAGCTTTCCCATCCACGAAAGAGATCCTGCTGTCCAACATCTGGCAATACATCTTGAAAACGGTCAACGTGTATACTTCACTGAAGAAAATGTTCTCCAAAGAGCGTTCGAAGCTCCGAAAACGACTCTAACTGAATTTTTTACATTGTGTCAAAAACCTGATGTTTTTGGCCAATTCGCGAAGACATTGGTGTATGGTGATGTTCCACGTTATTTCACATGGAACAAATCCAGTAAAAAATGGGAGCCACGGAAACAAGGAAAACCACATCCTTCCATTACAGGCATATTCAAAGCTAAGACATTGGGGAGACTTTACACGGTACATCCAAAGCAACGTGAGTGCTTCTATTTACGTTTGTTATTGGTGAATGTTCCCGGACCAACGTCTTTTGAATTTTTACGAACAGCTAATGGTCGAGTATTCAATACATACCAGGATGCATGTCGTGAACTGCAATTGCTAGAAGACGATAACCATTGGGACTTAACGCTTGCTGATGCTGCGTTGACATCAACACCGAATAACATTCGTCAGTTGTTTGCAATTATTTTGGCGACATGTTATCCCTCGCAAGCACAAACTTTGTGGGAAAAATATAAAAATTGTATGACAGAAGATATCTTGCACCGAATTAGACAAACAAATCAATGCCAAAACATAGATTATACACCAGAGATGTACAATGAAGCATTGGTCTTGATCGAGGATTTATGTGTTCTTATTTCAAATTTACCACTTAATCATTATGGTATGCCATCACCTAATCGTCCAGCCACCGACTTAGTCAATACCGATTTACAACGAGAAAATCAATATGACCATGGAAGTTTAGCAACAATTATCATGAACAGTGAACCATTACTGACAGCAGAACAAAAAATTATTTATGATCGGATTATGCTGGCTGTTGCTGCTGAACAAGGCGGTTTTTTTTCTTGGATGCACCCGGTGGAACCGGAAAGACATTTTTAATATCGTTGATTCTTGCCAAAATACGGTCGCAACAAAAAATCGCATTAGCATTAGCATCGTCAGGCATTGCGGCTACTTTACTGGATGGTGGGCGAACAGCACATTCAACATTCAAGCTGCCATTGGACGTTCATAATAAACCAGATGCAATGTGTAACATCAAAAAGAATAGTGGAATAGCTGCAGTGTTGCGGAAGAGTTCTATAATAATTTGGGATGAGTGCACAATGGCACACAAATATTCACTTGAAGCATTAAACAGAACTATGCAAGATTTAAACAGCAATAATAAACTTTTCGGTGGTGCTATCTTACTTTTGTCTGGTGACTTCCGGCAGACCTTACCGGTTATACCTCGCTCTACTTTCGCGGATGAGATTAATGCATGTTTGAAACAATCATTCTTATGGCGAAGTGTTGAAACACTTCGATTGACCATAAATATGCGAGTACAATTGCAAAATGATCCATCAGCACTAATATTTTCCGAACAACTACTAGATATTGGGAACGGTAAAATAAAACTGCAACCAAATACGCAATGCATTAAACTACCAGACAATTTTTGCACTGTTGTTCAGGATAAAACTGAATTGATTCAGAGTATTTTCCCGGATATACAGAATAATTATTTGAATCATGAATGGCTTAGTCAACGGGCGATTTTGGCAGCCAAAAACGTTGATGTTGACGAAATTAACTTCCAGATACAACAGTTGTTACCAGGCGATCTGATGTCTTTTAAATCAATCGATACTGTTGTTGATGAAAATGAAAGTGTAAATTTTCCGATTGAATTTTTAAATTCATTAGATATCCCTGGAATGCCACCACATAATCTTCGATTAAAGATTGGTTCCCCTATTATTCTCCTCCGTAATTTGAATCCACCTCAATTATGTAACGGTACGCGTTTGGTCATCAAAAAGATCACCGGAAACATTCTTGAAGCAACCATTTTGGCTGGGAAGTTTAAAGGAAAAGTGGTCCTGCTGCCACGTATTCCGATGATACCATCAGATTCTACCATACCCTTCAAAAGGCTACAGTTTCCAATTCGTTTAGCTTTCGCCATGTCTATAAATAAATCTCAAGGTCAAACAATGTCCATTTGTGGTTTAGATTTGGAAAATCCATGTTTTTCTCATGGGCAACTATATGTTGCGTGTTCACGTGTTGGGAAACCGTCGAATCTATTTGTGTTAGCTAAAGACAGGTTAACCAAAAACATTGTGCACCGATTGGTGTTAAATTAAATTGAAATTGAAAGTATTTATAATTCAAAAAAAAAAATATTAATGTTTAAAAGTTTAAGACTGTCTGCCTTGCCTACCTCATTCATGAGTTTAAGCGTCACATGAATCCAGTGAATTTGTATACCAGCATCAACATTTTCGTCTTTGTTCGTAAATAATTTCATTGTACTAAAGGGTTATAGTAGTAGAAAGTCAAATAAGGAGATCACCATATTTTTTTACAAATACCATCTGTGTGAAAAAGCATAGTGGACTCCGTGACTGATGTTCTCTTATTGTTCCTCTTAGATTGTTTACTATAATGTAATATAACAAAAACTTTAGCCACAGCAACGCGTGGCCGGGTCAGCTAGTATATATATATATAAATTACAGTATTATTAATAATTGTTAAGTATTACCTCTCGACAATAAATTTCACTGTAATAAATTCTAATCAGTTTTCATTTACGATTATTAAAACTGACATTGGTGCTTTTACGCGCTGACTCATCTCTTTTACTTAGTATTAATATATTATTATGTAATAGTGGTAATATTTTCTTTAAATAAACAGTAAATATAAAGCGTAATGTTTTATGATTATTTGTTGATTCGATCAACTAATCAATACAACGGAACTCCGTCTCCCATCGCGTCAACGCGCCGTTGCCTTCAATGCTTTGTACATACGCGTGCGTGTGTCATGATCGCGTCTCGAGAGATGTGACGTCCACATTCCACTCCGTCCTCACTGGTCTCTCAGCCAAGGGTCAATTGAAGAAGCGCGACCCGTCCCTAGCCCCCTCTCCCTCCCCTTCGCTCCTATAGCCTCACCACACTGAACTTTTCTCCGAACTTCACTGAGCCTACCATGCGCGTGTTAACGAACATCGATTTGTAAAAACAGCGCTTTGAGGACTGTCTTCTATGGAACCGATCTTTGGGACCAATAATCATCGATGTTTTATTGGTTTAATTAGTTAATTAATTGTAGGTACACTTCTTGTAATAAATAATTTAAATAAATAAAGTAAGATGGTCGAACGCCATTTCACTAAAGATTGTGTAGTAGATTTATTTGTTATAAGTTCCACTTTAAAAATAAATATCCCTGCATATTTGTCATTATTCTTATACGCATTATTTATACGTTATATAGATCAAAAAAAAAAAATCAAAATAAAAAAAGGGAGTAATCTACGTCTTTTTGACGAAACTTTATGTTTAAATGCAGTTTATAGCGCCGAGGTACTAGATTTGATAATAATAATTGAATTAAATTTTAAAATTTACAATTACAAAGTCTACCTAATTAGGTTAGGTATGAAAACAAAGAATTGTATATAAACGGGGCACTAAAAAGGTAAAATGCCTCCGAACAAATCTTGTGAGCCTTTTGGGCGGCTAAGTTGGCTCTTATGTTCAACTACTTTATGTTATTATGTTTAATATAATGCAATAAAATAATAGCTATACAGAAATATATCTCGTAAGTAGCGGCATTAATTTAGGCACTTTTTGAAAGCATAAATACGAGAATTTTCTTTTTAAATGGTGCTTTATTTAGAAACGACGCGCGACGCCCAATGTTTCGGCTTTTGTAATTTTTAATGTAATGTATGTTGTAATTTTTAGGTAAATAATAGCCAAACTTTTTTAGGAGTCGAGGAAGGGAAATAACACGGTCATACATAACCGGGTAATATCTCATTTATCTTTCCTTAGAAATATATTTATTTTGAGGAATTCTACGCAAATAATGTCACCAGTACCAGTGTGTTCTATTGCGAGGTGTGTTCAAAAAGTATTTTCGATTATCGTTTTTTTTTGTTTTGTCATGTTGGTACACCCTTCCCGAACATCTGTACCAAATTTCAAGTGAATGGCATTTTTTGTTTGGTTGTGAGAGGCGTAAAGGTTATAAGTGTTTTGCGTGCTCGGCGATTTTTTGCTATCGAAAAATATGGATCAAAGGATTTGCTTCAAATTTTGTGAAAAAAATAAAATTAAGTACTCCGTAACACTTGAAATGTTGACATATTTCATACGGTGAAACTGTTCTGAGTAAAAAAAAATGTTTACAAGTGGTACAAACTCTTCCAAGATGACCGGGAAGATGCCAATGACGAGCCTCGCTCTGGACACGTCAACAACTGATGAAAACGTTCAAGCAGTGAAGAAAATTGTTTCGGAAAATCGTCGAATCACTATCAGAGAAGTTGCTGAGGATGTCGGTATATCGCTTGGCTCGTGCCATGAAATTTTTTCTAACGTTTTGGGCATGAGACGTGTGTCAGCGAAGTTTGTTCCGAAATTGCTAAATTTTGACCAAAAGAACCGTCGCATGAGCATCGCTCAAGAGCTGTTGAATGACGTCAACGTCGACCCAGATTTACTCAAAAGGGTCATAACTGGTGACGAATCATGGATATATGGTTATGATATCGAAACCAAAGCTCAATCGTCCCAATGGAAGCGGCCAGAAAGCCAAGACCGAAAAAAGCACGCCAAGTTCGATCAAATGTCAAAGTTTTGCTCACTGTTTTCTTCGATTACCATGGCGTGGTGCATCAGGAGATCTTACCATATGGTCGCACGGTCAATAAACAGTATTATCTGGAAGTTATGCGCCGTTTGCGAGAAGCAATACGAAGTAAACGTCCAGAATTGTGGAAAAACAATTCATGGCTTTTGCATCACGATAATGCCCCTGTTCACTCATCTTTGCTTGTGAGAGATTTTTTGGCCAAAAACAACACCACAATCATGCCTCAGCCACCATATTCACCGGATTTGGCCCCATGTGACTTTTTCTTGTTCCCAAAACTAAATAGACCTATGAAAGGACGGAGATTTGCAACGATTGAAGAGATAAAGACTGAATCGCTGGAAGAGCTCAAGGCTATACCAAAAAGTGCTTATGAGAAGTGCTTTGAGGATTGGAAAAACCGTTGGCATAAGTGTATTGTATCTGAGGGGGATTACTTTGAAGGGGACAACATAAATATTGATGAATAAATAAATATTTTTTCTTAACAATACAAAGTCACCTTACTTTTTGAACACACAGCGTATAGTTGTACTTTTCAAAACTACTACAGGACTACAAGAAAATGAAATGTAACGCCGGTCTGTAATGAAATCATAAAACCGATGTATCGCTTATAAAATTAGACCCTTTTTTGGTCTAATCCAAAAAGTTTGCTTTATTCATGGTTCACATTAATTTATTTTTCAACATTTTTTTTCTTTTTTCTAATTTCTGATTTTTCCAAATATCCTGTCTTAAAATTAAGGAAGTATATAGTCAAATGCAAAAGAGTCACTCACACCAAAGGCAATAGTGCGAATGTCGCTTACGACATTACAGGGTCGCGTCATTAACGTTTTATGTTGCAGCGCAGTGCGCAGATATCGCCCGCCACACGATTCCATATCGATTTATGAGTAGTTGTTATATGCACTCAACTGTAGGGTACTAGATGTTATTTATGAATATTAAAAATGATAGCATCAACGATCTAAATGTTTTACGGCTGTCACTGTGTATGCTAGTTTATGTTACATTGTTATTGGTGACATTTGGTTGTATCCTAGTTGAAACTTAAAAGTCGTGAAATATTTTTTCCGTAAACGCGCATAATATTAAATTAATTATTTCCCTAAATCTATGGAATTGCTACATAGGCGCAGGCGATAATTTAGAAATGTGTGCAACCAGACAGAGTGGGGTGTCACATCACTTGTGGCGGTAAAAATAAAATTCCGAACTGACTGACAGATTTGTCGGGAACAAGTTTCACAGCGGGGTGTTAATAGGAATACAATTGCTACAAAGCACAATGATAATTAATCAGTTGCGTCGGCCGCTCCAAGTAGTGAGTCAGAGCGAGTTACTCGCTATCGATGCAGTCGGGATATGATATGATCATCTTTCGTCATACTCTTAAATGAGTACAGTCAGGCTTTGGCTCATTTAAAACTAGTTCAAGCTGATTACTCGTACTCCGCTATGGCATAATATACGATATAACCTTTACTACACTATGGAATTGTTGAGTAAGAACTCATTTATGTAGAAAAGAAATTAATATTGCCATAATATGGCAATTTCATAATATTATTAAGAAATTAAAGTTTTCTAACACCAAAACAAAGTATATCAAGCAAATCTCTTGAATTTCGGAAATAGATTTTTTTTTCTTCGAATCTTTAATTGAAAAAAAATTGACTATTAGATTGAAATTGAAATACCAAATGCGCAGGCAGGCTTTCGACTTTATATGCCAGAAGAAAGCCTAGACTTTGAATTGCACACACTTTCTCAAAACCAAAAAAAGATGGTGTTTCGGGCAACCAACCAGCGACCTTGGTTGGATGCCGGATGTTATGTTAACGCACAAAGGCAGAAACCAAATATATTTTAACTAAACCCGACCTACCCTACCCAATCTTTCGATCTAGCTTACTTGGAAAGGGCACAGAGACTGGTTTTAAATCTGAGTGTCGCCGAATATGGCCATTACTCCCTAGGTTTTTAGAAGTCTATATTTGCACCATAAGAACCCTCTGGAAACGAATATGCCGACCAGAAGAGCCAAAGCAATTATGCAACATAAAATAACTGGCTCTTTACCGGTGATATGTAACTTTTCACATCAGTTATTTAGAGGAAAACTGAAATAAGTCCACAAAAAACTTAAGCAAGCTGTAAGAACTGGGAGGTAGCAATATTAAATCACCGGTTATTCAAAGCAGACACCGAGTATAGGTGCGAGGAACCCGTCCCAATAGACCACACTCACCACCTTAAAAAAAACAAAAAAAAAACCTATTCGACAAACTGACACAATATGTGCATTTATTCATGTAACTTAACTATTATTATTAATTAACTGTTTAAAATATTATTGTAATTTTATGATAATTGAAAAAAAATTAAATCTGTTCGAAGTATATACTCAGTTTGCTTTATAGTATATTTTCTATTTCAGTTTTATTTTTGCCTTTTTAATGTTTTTTTTGTGAATCAACCGATATAAAAACATTCGGTTCGGTATATATACGAGTTGTTCTGATAGTTCATATTCAGTGCTTAATATTTTGTTTTCTCTGCTGTATTGTTTCTGATGATAATTTTACCTATGGAATTCGGAAAGTAAAAATAAATCACTTTAGTGACTACAAATTACTCACTAAGCATCTATGCTTAAGGGTAAAATGACTATAGAAAAGCAAGCCATATAGAAAAATCACAATAAATGATTAATTGTGCTAATAATATTTAAATCTCAGCTCATGGTTTAATCTGACTACGCGCCTATTCTGTTTCATATAAATCAAAATTTAAGTTTAATCCTTAATCTTACGTATTTTACGTTAATGAAAATATTCGTATATTACCATCCCGCATCATATCCCATATCCCTATCATATAGACATATCATTTTCTTCAATGAGAAAACGCATAAGTCGGCACTAAGTCATAAAATACATTCCAGCGGCGAGAAGAATGAACCTCCGCTCGTAAAATGTTTCTTTGATGTTACGTCAATGTAATATTTATGACCGCATGTTTATCCGTCTTGAATCCACTCGTTTTTGCCTCCGACCAATTGAAATTCCGATCTTCAGAGAATTTGGACTCAACGCTTGGGCTTTAGAGACGAGCTCATCTCACAGCCAGTGCTAGGCGCGGATTCTGCAGAAGAAAAACTCGTTTCGTATTTTTTACATACCATTTACGATAGAACTAAATAGAAAATCTCCGCCGAAGATTGGGAGGCATGCTTGCATTACGTAAGTTCGATGTGTTTAGACGTGAAGGCGATTTGTATGTGCCTGGGAAATCATGACTTCTTATTAGAAGAACAATATTTAAAAGTAACATCTAAAATATTCACAAAATTCTCAAGGATACACGATTACAGAGTTTAGTGCGAATATGCTAGCGCAAGATTGCTAGACTGTTTAACTGGGTTAGGTCATTACGATTGTAGTTTTTAGTAAAGAACTTTCCAATGGAATGACTTAATCCGCTCATTCAAAATACTTTTTATAATTTGCTGTAGAACTAACTCTTCTGTCATTTTGAAAAATCATCTCTTTATATGTAACGTTTGGGAATTTTCTTTTAATTTCTATATTTTTTTGAGTGTAAGTTACCTCAAAATAATTAATTTAAAAAAAGACCATATTTACAGTTTAAGTTATGTTATTTACCATCAAAACGTTGGCGTGGGGCCGTATCTATTATTGTGCTCACTTAATCATACTTACTGATTAGGCAATTGTCAGATAGCTGATATAGTTATTTCCTAAATACCCAGGTTATGTGAGTGGTATCATTATTGATTAAAAATTGAAGATTTTTTATATTATCTATATAATATTTGAATATTTAACCTATTTAGGTACCTAATTTGTAGAACGTGATGGTGCTGTTGGTTAAGTAATAAGAGTACTACGAACGCATGATATGTCATGGACGGGCAACTAAGAGAGGCGAAGATACAGTAAGATCGGTCCCTGAGAGAATGCAGCGACCTCGTTGGACCAAGTGCCAGCACCTCATCTTTGACGCTGATACTAATGCGGCCAGCTGTTCGGTCCAAGAATTTAAATTAAACTAAATTATTTTGTTTGCACGTGGCATAATAAATTTATTAAAATTTAAAAAAAATATATGGCGTATATTGAAATAGTTGGCGTTTTGTTTCCACTTTCACTTTTCATCGCCTTTGAAGGACGGTTCAACTTTTCAGGTAAACGGCAGATTTATAAGTACTAAGTACTATAAGTTAAATCTCAATTAAGACGTAATTCTCCCTTAAAATATGATTTCACATACGGCTACGGTTTACCGTAGCCGTATGTGAAATCATACCGTGCCGTGCCGTGAAATACCGTACCGTGTGTGCCGTGTGTGGGGGTTTAAATTAAGATTTATCTTAATTTAAAGTCTGCTAATGCAATATTAGTAAAAGTAGGTATATATGTACAATGACAATAGTATTGACAATGTAAGAGTATTAAATATTATGAATTAGGATATGTTTAATTTAAAAATGAATGGGCGGTGTAATTTTATTTAAAATCATAATTTTCCAGAAATTATAAAGGATAAATAAATGAAAGTTATTTTATAACTCAGGTAATATTTCATGAAAATTGTATTGCAAAAGAGGAAAATAATGAACATACATTATGAAGGTTTTTTTATTTTGTTGGATTTTTCTAGGTTTCATTTTAAAAATACTTTTTTAATTAGATATTGTAACGATGTCGCATCTCATTGTCTTTAATTATTAAAAATAAACCGTTATATAAGGGTCAATAAAAATAAAGTAAAACTAAATTGTAATTATTCTAAATGAGTTGTTTTCATTATTATAGCGTAAGCCAAATAAATAAAACATATTATTGCGTAATGCCTATTTATTTGGACCCAGACCAAAAAATATTTATGGTAAAATGACTTAATGTGGTATTTATGCTACTCGATTTTCTATCAGTATACCAAATCTAACCAACCATAAGCTTCATTTACTTACACAATATTTTACCGACAATCTATCAATGCCATCATTATCTCATCAGTTGCTAACAATTTGTATCGACACCAAAAAAATCTAACTGAGACCATTTAGGATTAAAAGGTAAAGTCCAACTCAAATCGATTTTGTTTTTAATAGTTTTTAATAGTCATTTTTTCATTAATACAAATCCTACAAAGTATATTTAAATTTAAATTGAAAACATCCGCGTTAAAAAAATAAATAAATGCCAAACCGTCATAAAATATATACTTCACTTTACTTTTCTCAATGTGTGTTGGAGCAAAACACAATCACAACAAAACAACAATATTCACCAATCTTATCCTAGAATCGACTTAGAAGGTATATAAGTCCTCATTTTTTCCCTTATCTTATGTGGATCTACTCTAACATTGTCACTATTATTATTTGATAAGTACATTGGTAAATTTTGCAATATACACAGCACTCCCCTATTACTAAGTTTTGGTAGGTATGCGAAGAGGTTATCGTTCACTGCACCACTGCGTTCAGTAAGGCGCGACGCCACGGGCATCTTTGGAAATGTGAAAGTTGGACACAGCAGGACTTCTTCAAGAACTTGCGTAGTTGGATTTGTAAACCCGGTACACAGCATTACGCAGCAACTATAAATAAAAATACATATTATTTACATCTATTCTTTTAATTTTTATTGCTAAAGTTGGGTATTCACTGCATATTACATCAATATAATTATTAACCTCTTAAATATCAAATCAAATAGTCGTAAATAACTATTAAAGCAAGTTTAAAATAAAACAACAACTCAAAAAACGATGGCGACGTTGTTCTCAACCAAACACAGTAAGGAATGGCAATTGACAGTTGACCGGCAAATCGGTTGTAGAAATAAAGATGCGGTGCTACAGGTCGTTGCAAACCGTTACAACTGGTTTGCTTTAATCGTTATACCATGCAGTTCTACCATACCACAGTTCTACCACACACCATTATGTTCTCCCGAACATATCGTAACAGTGAAAAAAAAATAATGGACGGCGAATACATTCGAGTAGTCACGATTGATCGAATAGTATCTGCCACAATTTGTTTTGTCTTAAGCAAATGATGACTACAGTTGAGCATTGCTTACATTAAACTATGGCTAATATTTACCATATAATTACATCATCAATATTGTAGTCTCGCGATTGTGTTTTTATTAAATAAGTAATTCAGATTTCATCGATTTTTATTTATCCGACTGATATATTTAATCGCTGAGAATTGTAACGCTAATTGCATGTATTCTTCTATAGGCGAATCGTTAAATAATCCAATATTCTCAATTTATTAACCTGATGAGCAAAATCAGTCACTCACTATAAAGGAAAAATAAATAAATGAGCTTTCTCAAATTAGCAAAAATGAGAATGACATCTCATGAGGAATATCAGTAAAAAATAGAACCACCAAAACGTTTGCCAAAGTGATAATAAAAAATTAACAAGAGGGTGTCAAAGAGGGTTCGCCTAATCAGGGTTCCGATATTTTTATAACCAATTCACCAAAAATAAAAAAAAAATATATATTTGCAGTCCTTAAAAATAGACCTCGGTAACGATAAATAAATAAAAATATGTCATAACCTTTGACCGTCAAATAGGTGTGCTTTACGAAGATCTTCGTTATGCCGAATTTCAAATTTTTACGTCATTTCGTTTTGCAGAATAATATCTGTGATAGAGGGACGGACGCAAGGGAGTTATGTGTTTTCTCTGAGGTACGAAACCCTAAAAATAAAACTGTTTTAAGTTTATTTTATTTTAAAAATTTTACTATCACCTTGAAATAATAATATTGACGGTTTTATATAATTTTTTATATGGTATATAAAATATCTGCTTTACTCGTTAGACTGAACTCAAATGACACCATCACTGAGAAATGCCCTATCATGCATTAATATGCAAACAAAATATAAATTATTATACTTGACACAACTGACAATGACATTTGACAGTTGACATCTCACGTGGACTGTCAGTCGGTTTTCGCTCTCTGGCGTGCTAAATCGACTGACTGACTACGTCGCGTTTCTCGTTCTTGCGAATTACAAACGACTCATTTTTCGCTATGACACTTCTTGTATTTGTATTAATAATAAAGTTACCGATTTTACTACCAAATGAGGTAACGCTGGCTAAAGAAGCCATGACGTCTCGGCTCACAGCCGTTATAGCTTCGCTAGCGCCTACTCGTCACCCGAATATTGTATATGCAGCTCGCTTTCTAATGAAACTATTCGGTGGCAAAGAGAGGTATCACATCAAAAGTTAAAAGTTTATGAGGATATCTCTATATATCATTTACCGAACATTTAAAGAGGAAATATATTTAATGAAGAACAAAATCGAATGGTGTGTCGGAGGTTCACCGCAGGCTGGCATCCTCTGAGTGTGAGTTGAGGAGTTGCCGAGCACGCTCGCCAGCAAGTCGCCGACCCGGGTAGTGGCTGCGACCGCGTCACACGACTTTTTTCTCTTCCGCTAACGGCTGGGCCGTACGTGCGTGCGAACCAGTCCCTCGTCACACGCACTGTTGGTTGAAAGTACTGCATCTCTCCCAGCGACCATGGCTGCAGCGACGCTCGATTTGTGGTATACTTTCTTTGCTTTAGGATCATATTATTAGCTTCTTTAACAATTTCACATCAGCCTTAATCCATCGACTGTAAATTGTATTATCGCGATACCTACTAATAAATCTGGTACGCATTTCCATATGGCATTGTCACCAGGGAAACTACCACTATGCGGGCGGAACTATCCCGCTTTCCCATAATAGCTTCTCTGAAGAAGGTTTTTGAAGAAATTCTTCTTTACGCACGCGCGCAATTAGTCACATTGATTTTTGTTATAAATAGGCGTACGGTAACGTCGTTGAATGTAGATGCCAGTATGGGGTAATCATTTTGAAATATAATATGTGGAATTTAATCAACTCAGTTTTAAGTTCAACGCGCGTGAAGTAACCACATACACACTGTTTTTTGTTCTGAGCAATGTTGCGCGTGTCCAACGCTCCAGCATCAGGTCAAATAATTAAAACAAAGATAGTTCGAGAATATGAGTGTTTTTATTCATCCGATCAAATTCGTTGCTACGTTTAGACAAACAACATAGACACGCGCTGTTACCCTTGGAAAAACAAAAATGGGTTAAAATTTAAAAAAATAAGGTGGTTTAATAATGAGTGTTCGATAAAAATGCTTCCGATAAATTTCTCTTAATGTGTAGAAGAAAGTATTCGTTATTATTTTTATTGGACAATACCGACCGGTTAAAACATATTTAACTAGGTCGCCGCAGTCGCTCGCATTTTGCTTCGCTGCAGCACATATTAGAGCGAAGCGATTTATTAAAATTTTCTAAATAAAATTTAGTCTGTGACAATAACTTTTTAACGACGGGATAGATTTTGATAATTTTCTATAATGAGGTATTTGAAATCTCTTTGATACAAATGCACAAAAAAAATTCATCCGGAAATCAACAGCATAACTTTTTAACGACGGGATAGATTTTGATAATTTTCTAAAATGAGGTACTTAAAATATCTTCAATACTAATGTACAAGAGAATTTCATCGGGAAATTGAAAACATAACTTTTCAACGAATGGATAATTTTCCAAAATGAGGTTCCTGAAATCTTTTATATACAAAAAGAGAAACTCATTTAACAATTATATTATAAATAATTAAATCGAAATTAGAATAAATCGCTAAGAAAAAAAGTGACGTGACCTTCGAGCGAATTTTGTTTTTTTTTACTATTTTTATGCGTGAAACTTACCTAATTATTTTTTTTATTTTTATTTATTGTTAAAAACGATTTATTATTGTTAAATTGTATTAAATTAATATCAAATTAAATAATTTAAAATAAAATTCGATTAATTATTTTCGAATAAAAAATTTTCAAAAAAGCGCGTGACTTTTTTATAATGGATATTCCCATAGACAATTTTCTTTTGACCCCAAAAATTTTATTTTTGACAATATTTAAAATCAAGCTCCGTCACGACCTTCACTTTTTCATGTAGATTCTCTCAAAATCAAAAATTTTTCAAATCGGTCAAGGAATGACCAAGTTAGCCCGTGACAAAGTTCTAATTGGAGTCGCCTTATGAGAGCTTCGCTCTAACTACCTGGACGGTATGTAGAGACTCCGGCCGGCAACAGGTTTCACGACACGCGCGACAATCTTTCGATCGAGCGTATGTCATACGCTTTAATGTCATCTCTTTCAGATTTATATAGTCGCCGTGTCCGAATAAGCGGGATGACAATACCAATGTTTCGTAACGGCGTAAGCTAGTAATATTGTTATTAACGGTTTGTTATATTTGTGTTTCCAACGTCTTCTTTTAATTGGTCGCATAAATGGCTAAGGTATGTATGTTTACTATATTTATGATTTTTTTTTTTATATTTTTATTTTTCAAATACAATATATTTTATATAAATCACGTAACATACAAAGTTCGCAGGATCAAAGCTGTAGGCAAATAAGATAAAATAGTCGCCGCTCAATCACATCATATCAAGAGAAATGATGAACTCATGACACTCATGAACTGGATGATAAAATGGCTAAGTAATTTAGCCATATCTGTAAAAAAATCTAGGTAAAACAAAATACTAGGTCGCCGCAGTCGCTCGCATTTTGCTTCGCTGCAGCACATATTAGAGCGAAGCGATTTACTAAAATTTTCTAAATAAAATTTAGTCTGTGACAATAACTTTTTAACGACGGGATAGATTTTGATAATTTTCTATAATGAGGTATTTGAAATCTCTTTGATACAAATGCACAAAAAAAATTCATCCGGAAATCAACAGCATAACTTTTTAACTACGGGATAGATTTTGATAATTTTCTAAAATGAGATACTTAAAATATCTTCAATACTAATGTACAAGAGAATTTCATCGGGAAATTGAAAACATAACTTTTCAACGAATGGATAATTTTCTAAAATGAGGTTCTTGAAATCTTTTATATACAAAAAGAGAAATTCATTTTTGTATATAAAATTCAGGAACACAATTTTCATTCAATGAATCTTGTTCAAGTTCATCAGTCATTATTTCTCCTTCACTGACATATCGTAATTTTCAGTGAATTGTCGTACAATTTAAAATAAAATTCGATTAATTATTTTCGAATAAAAAATTTTCAAAAAAGCGCGTGACTTTTTTATAATGGATATTCCCATAGACAATTTTCTTTTGACCCCAAAAATTTTATTTTTGACAATATTTAAAATCAAGCTCCGTCACGACCTTCACTTTTTCATGTAGATTCTCTCAAAATCAAAAATTTTTCAAATCGGTCAAGGAATGACCAAGTTAGCCCGTGACAAAGTTCTAATTGGAGTCGTCTTATGAGAGCTTCGCTCTAATTAATATGATTTTCATTAAGTATGAAATATTAGTTATTATATTAATACAAAAATAAACATTCCTGAATTATTATTTATATAATAATAAATAATTTAATAATATTTAAATTCCGTAATTACCGTACCGTTCTTTTTACGCTTATACGTTATCGTATTATTCTTGTTTCACACCATCCATCATATTATACACACACACATACACTCCCCATTTTACAGCAAAAAACAATGAAAACTCACTAACAAACAACTTATACAATGCAAATCAAACAAACAACCAAACCTAACCTACCCGAACAAAACAAATCTGAATAAATTTCCATTAGTCTTTGTTTTTTACCTATAACACAATGTATGGCGTTTGATGTTATAAGGCTGTTGTGTCAAGTTTATTATGAAATAAGTTTGTTTTTGTTTGTCTACAGAATTATGAACCCGTTTTAGGGTTAACTTTTAAACTGCACTACTTTTGAGTTTAGTTTTGATTAGTTTAGCTAATGCCTTCCTATATAGAACTGCCCACAAGGAACATTTATTTCTGCGTTATTATCTCAAAAGCGCTCAAATTAAATGATCTGTACCCTTCATATTATGAATTAGAGTAGCGTTATTATGAACTGTTCTTGGCAAAGTAAGAAATCATTTTAAGACAAAAAGTCTGACAACGATACATTCATATGGCCGGCAGGCAGACAGTTGTAAAAACAGTGATATCACCGTTTAGTTGCGTTGCTCTTCCAGCTCGTTATGAGTTCCATGCTTCTATATTTCATTCTTCATAAGCCGTGACAGAGCAAGATAGCTAACTAAGTACGCGATGACGGATCCAACTCGAGGTCACCGGCGAGGATTTTTCTTGTCTGAAGAGGCAATTTAATTAATTAACCCTCGCTTAAGAAAGAATGTTTCGCGTTTCTTAATCGCTAGTGCTTTCTTACTAAAACCGGAATAGACGTACCGCAAAGGCCACTAAAGAGGCCACTATAAATGGAATTTATCTTAATGGTACTTTCCAACTGCTGGTACTATGTATATGTATATACACAAAACTCTGAATATGTTTCAACGTAGACCTCATGGACCACAATAGTAAGCAAACCTTGAAGAACATTATTGAAAGGTTAATAAAATAGAGACAAACTTTAATATTTAAGCCATAATTGATTAGGACATAAATATCAAAGTTTGCAAAATTTTTTAATCTGCTTATACAGTTAATTAATCAACTTCAAAAAGTGCTTCAGCACGATCAGTTCGCGCCTTTCATCTAACAACGTATAATTAATAGTGATGGATACAATAAACTAGGATAGTATACAGTTTACTAAAAATACCTGTTTTAAGGGTAAAACCCAACATCCGGAATGCATAGGGAATACTCGTATATGTACGGAATAAAGTAAAGGTTACATTCGTGTCTAGTAGGAATAAACAATTGCGTAAGAACAAACAGATTTTAAAAAACGAGTATACGTATTACATTATGTTGTATTTCCTTAGAGGCAATTGGCCACTGACTGATTAGACTGTAGGAATGTATTTCCTTAGAGGCAATTGGCCACTGACTGATTAGACTGCAAGAATGTATTTCCTTAGAGGCAATTGGCCACTGACTGATTAGACTGCAAGAATGTATTTCCTTAGAGGCAATTGGCCACTGACTGATTAGACTGCAAGAATGTATTTCCTTAGAGGCAATTGGCCACTGACTGATTAGACTGCAAGAATGTATTTCCTTAGAGGCAATTGGCCACTGACTGATTAGACTGCAAGAATGTATTTCCTTAGAGGCAATTGGCCACTGACTGATTAGACTGCAAGAATGTATTTCCTTAGAGGCAATTGGCCACTGACTGATTAGACTGCAAGAATGTATTATTTAGTTTAAAACATGAAGCAGGTTATATTCTAAACTCTTCCTTATTTTTTTTAAGTCAGCGTAAACGAAAATAATTGTTTTTGTTTATGAATAACTCAAAAACAAATTGTAGGGGTATTTGGCGATTGAGGAAACCTGATTCTATGGTACATCAAAGATGGTTGCAATAAAATACTGGCGACGAATCTTTAAGTGACTAATTGAATTTAATAACATTATATGAATATCAATGGATATCAGGCTATACTTTATGAATAAAGAGACTTCTTCCGATCTACTGGTACGTAAGTGCAATGTACGAGTATGTAATCTCAATGACGAATTGAATGTCCCTTGCTTCATCCAGCAAACGTATTATACTTATACTAATTGTTATATCAGACACGCGAAGTAGGTACCTACTACGCAAAAATTTTTTTTTCGACGTATCCCATTTCCAAGACCCCAAAATCTCTGCACTGGATGAATTTACTCAATTTTTTACTGGTAAAAAAAATCTCGTCTAATTACCGTACTATTGTTTTTTAACAATGATACAAAACATTTTCATTTCTAAGTGTCTAAAATTGCGAATCTGAATTTTAATTGTTTTACCACACAATTTCGCACAGACATCCACTTTTCTGTATGCTTATATATATATATGTATACTTGTTGGAGGTCTGTCGCACTTTTGGTTCTTTGTTGTGAAATAAATAAATAATTGATTAATATTTTAGGTAATACATCCGAGATATAAATGTTTGCTTAAAGGAAAAACTACTTAATCATCATGCTTAGGGTGACATTTTAACTGTATTAAGAACACTTATGCTTCTGTTGTTAAAAATTAAAAACCTAGGTATTTGAACATTTTAAAAATAAAGTTTTATTTTTTCACGTTTTATAGATAAATAAATAGATGGATCTGCAATTAATCATGCCACATAATAAATTGTATATGGCAATGCAATGTTGTCATCGTGGTCAATCGATATACTTCTTATGAATAATAAGAAAATAATAACAATAATAATAATTTTGTATGTACACAAAATTTCGTATTTTTTCTTTTTTGAGAAATGTGTCCTTATTAAAGTCATCTACTGAGTAAAGGATTTATGTAATAATATTTTTTTAATGTAGTAAGTATAATATTAGTTTACTTTTAATTTTTTTAAATTTCCGGTAATTTATTAAATATTTTAGGTCCGTTGTATTTTAAATAATTATTAAAAATACTTTTATTACGTTTGTCAGGTGCAATAATGATTTATCCCTTTTATTATGTGAATATCTTTTTTCGTCTTCATTTGATATTTATATTTGTGTATGTATGCATAGACTTCTAAAATATATAGGAAGGTAATTTTTACATTTATTTCTTTAAAAAATGGCTTACAATTTTCTCGTTTTGAAACATTTTCAATTATTTTTATACTTAATATTTCCCCAAAGTGTTATACATTTTAGCCATTAAGTTAATTTATTCATAATATATAGATATAGCCGTTTCTTTATCAGTAGTCCTACGTATAACTTTCAAGGCAAAGCAAAATTTAAATAATTTATCTATCACACAATCTATATGTTCCATCAAATATAGATTTGAATCAGTTTTAATGCCTTAAAGAGCCTGTTTAAAGAGCAATATAATGCCTGTTTTTTATGCCATAAAAGCTTTATCATAAAAATAAAATAAAAATATATTTTAATTCTTCTAAGAAGGTTCTTTTCATCATGTTATATAAATAAAACATACTTTTTAACATTTTTGTTTTATTGGATATTTTAGATAGTGGACGCAAATAACATATTATTGATAAAATAAAATATGGTTACATAAACCTGCGATATGCGCTACTCGACTTTCTATTCGATCCTAGATGTACAAACTACATCACAACTTCAATTTTCTCAAAAAAAAAATGATCGCTGTGACCTAGGTCATACCAAGTCATACATAATTATTTAGGGCCCTCCTAATAGGTCATACACAATTATTTAGAGCTCTGCTAATAGAATTTTTCTAAAAATGAATTAAAAATACTCTTAAAGGCAAATACTTTTATGTGTATATTCAGGTGTGGGGTGTGGGTATAATCGGGTGTGGGGTGTGTGTATATTCGGGTGTTTTTCCAAGTGACGTTTTAATACTGTCACTTTCCTACATACCTATACTATGAGTACTAAATGTAGCGACAAATTTCAATTAATAAAATATATAAAAAAAAAATTACACAAAACGTAAATATGCTATAAACTATATAAATAAACTATATAATTCCTAATAGAAAATTTATTTTATTTCAGGTTCGTAGAAAAAAAAACCAGAATATTTTCCATAAACGGTCGTAAATAAGTAAGCTATTGTTTGGTAAGTGTGAACTTTAAATTTGTGCTTTGCGTCAATTTTTAAAAAAAATATCAGCATAACATTCATGTTGGTTGCATTGCGAGTATTAGAATTTTAGGTAACAATGATATGCTGGCGTTTATTTTAGAATTATTAAAGAGATAAAAAGGATTTTTAAAAATCCCTTTTGGCACGCCGGATCAAAGGCGAACTCCAATTGTACGAACTTACATCAAACGTTGCGCGAGCTGCCGCGCGATTCACTCCCCGCGTGGCAACTCGCGCACCTGAACGCGCCGCCGCACCGTACCCTTGCGCAGCGAGAGTGCGTATACTGAATTCCTCTTTATATTGTTTTCACATGTTTAGCTTACGAGAAACCCAACCGGAGAAACATTTGGCCATCCCTTTCTACAAGGGTTGCTCATATCAAAAATTGTTTCAAACAAAAATTGTAAAGAAATTATTGGCCTACAATCAACATTTAGAACTCATTTGATCCGGTGCCTGTTAAGAGTGGTATGATTTTTTGAATTTTGAAAAACCAATTTTTCCCATCCCTAGAATGGTTGGTGCTATCAAAAATTAATTAAAATTGCATTAAAATTAACCCAAATTAAATTCTGTGTAACATACACGAGTAACATGCAAACAAGATATATATCTTAATTAATTTAGATCATTGTGTATTTGGAATTTATTTTATTGACCTGGATGATATTATAATTACCCTGACGTTAAAATAATAACTTTTATCAAAGCAATGGCGACCGTAAATATAAATGCAAATGTTATTGAAAAGATATTGACATTGAAATAGGAGTTAATACGTTGTATGTAGATATGCCAGTATTATATTATTGTTGCTTTTGTTTTCGGTTGTATAAAAGAAAGAGTTGTACTCCTTTCCCAATAAGGTGAAAGATTGTTGCAACTTGTGTAAGCCGCAAAACTGAAACTCCATCGAAAACTGGATGTTCAATACGGTGTTCAGAAAATTACGCCGAATAATCGAATATTCGTTGCAACACTAGTATGTATGTATGTGTGTGTCTGTGAACACGATAGCGTCTAAATGAAGAAAAATAATTTAGAGATCCAAGATCAGGGAACTAAGCAATGGGACGGCGCGTGGAAAAACGCCACCTCGATTAAATTGCTTTTCTGTTAAAGACATATAAAAACTATTTATTTTGTTTGTTTATTTATTATGACAATGTTTGGAGATAATGTCATAAAAATAAAGTATAAATCAAATTAAACAAATTTATTATCGTGGAGATGAATTAAATACCAGTTATTTATTGTTATGTTCGGAGTAACATGGCCACTCAACTCGGCTAAAAGACCCGTTCTAAGAGAGGCCAGAAGGTGGCAGAAAAAAATGATTTTTCCCTTTGTTAGACCAGTTTAGAGCCAAAATATGCACGAATGAAGAAAACGTAGATTTTAATTACGTCTACACTAAAATATGTAGATATTAGTGTACACGTCTGTCTTATAAAAACTTAATAAATAATTACTTACTTAAACGTGTTGGAGATTCGAGTTATCAGAGTTTCTCAAAACATAGCGATTAATATTGGCAACACAGTAATTGATGTATTTAATAAATAAATATAATATACCTGCTAGAATAAGTTCTGAAAGTATTGTAGATAGTAATTAGATTTTTGACTTCTATACGAACATTAATGTATAAGCTACTATGGCCGTCCGTCCATTGCAAACTTTGAACTCGGAAAATACAAACGTGCGAAAGAGTTTTTGTATACAGAAACAACCATAGCCATTTAGATCAAGACAACAGTTTAATATTATCACGTAAGTTAACCACGATGAATTTTGACGTCTTTACAAATCATGTTTTAAATCGCAGGTCCAATTAGCTGGTTCATTTACCGACTCAGAACATCCTGATCGGTGATGATTTAGTCGTACATCTTTAACTTGTTATTAATAATAAATACTTCAAAAGTTACCTCTGTTTACTCAGTCTATTTTATGTAATAAAGTGATTTATATTTACACGATGCAACTCATAGTCGAATATCGAATTAATAAATCGGGAGGAGCTGTCATATAATCCTGGTATTATTTGTATGCAAATGTCGATCGCCGCTCCCCATTATGATCCGGTCGGGCGAGATCGGAATGGGGAGTTGCCGACTTTCTTATACCATATGATAATATAGAATCAATGCTTATTTATATATACTTGCACTTAGTCGCGCGCTGCTTGCGTCGTTCGCTCCGTTTCATCAACGATGATGATGATCATTTTTATAACCGCATTCTTTGAGTGGTAGATTCTGAATTGTAGATTCGCTTAGGTCATATCGCTCAAGAACTCGAGTTTCAACCAGCGCCCCATTTACAAGTAAGTTAGGTTCCCATGAGGTGCGAGTATTTTGAAGTGAAATTTCTATTTAATAGTTTCAGCGTAGACAGCAGTCAGCACGCTCGAGAGGCACACATGTGCGTGTATCTCTATCGCAGTCATGTATTGTTAAATGTTTGTCTGGTTTGAGTTACTCAAGAGTCTATACTAAATGCCACATATGTACTTAGTTTTGTCTATGCTGAGAGTAAGTTTTTTTTTAACTAGTACTTTTTGCAAGAGCAGTTTCTGGCGTTCAAATACTGAATCCCGGGTAATATCTGTATATAATTAACATTGTATTATCAGCAATTCAAATTATTGCTTCTGCTATTTTTAGATTGCATAAGTCATTTATGTGTACAAGAAATAGTATAGGTCCCAATATATTACCTTGAGGAATACCACTTTGATGTTCATACAGTTACTATCCATTTTGACACATTGTGTGTGTTTTGTATTGTAACTTTTGAACTGATATTGAATCCAAGCCATTGTCTCAGATGGTACTTGAAAATTTCCTCCTGATGAGCTGCTCCCGAACCTGGCTTGGAAATTCATCTCATTAGGAGTGTGTACTCGCAACGAAAGTAAGGATTGTAAGAATAAATTGGATTTCGATTGTGTCTGAGCGTTTTGTAATCTCGACTAGCGGACCGAGGTCACGACCAAAGAATCGCTGCATCATCCGACGACGGTCATTTCATTCATCAGGCTGCTTTCATCTTACTGAAAGCATTCACGGACGACATTATTTCACACATTTGAATAAGAATGACTGACGGACGAGAAGAACTTCACTTAGCCTTTATTAAATGCAAGTATCTAGTTATTAGCTGTTAAGATGTCCTGTCGGATTTGGACGCGTTTATTTAATGTTCAACATCTCTACTTCTTATTCTTATTTAAATAACGGAATTGTTTTTACTATATGACGCGACCGATACAAATAATATTTTGTTTATGTAATTGCATAGATTTTAAAATTAAAACAATATAAACGTAAAAGCAGTTGTTCTATTTTTAATTTAAAAAAAATGAAAATAAAAACTATAACTTTCCCAAAAATCGCAAGAGGAGTTGACACATATGGCACCGAACTCCCAAAACACACCTAAATTTGCCGCTAGATGGGGTTCATTTTAATAGTCGAATAGAAACACACATGTGTGTGTGTAAATGGGGAAACCTGTTAAATATATAAATAAGAAAAAAATTTGCAGTAACTACTACAAATAGGAAGAGTGCGATAGTTTATGATAGTAACTAAACAGGTTTTTGGTTATTTTAACTTAAATAACCAAAATTTCGTTTAGTTACTATCATAAACCATCTTATTATAGGAAAATAAATACATTCGTCGTTATCAGTGAGGTAGTAGCTATATTGAAATAGATTATAAACTCTATTATTCAAGTAAAACAAGTCTTTTTAGACCAATAGATAGGTGGAAGTGTAGGTATGCTGTAAATTTATAATGATTAATAATATATACAAATTTTACTTACCATCGGAAAACTTCTCGAAAAATCTCGTCTTGTTCTTTTATGCATGATATGATATTTATTAGAACTGTTCATTTATTTTAAAGTAAGATTTAAATAGACTTACGGATTCACAAACGAACCTGAAAAATGGGTGTAATTGTATACGATACTCTAACCCTCAATATCTGAAATCTCCTCTGTGCGTATATGTTTCGCTTTAAGGCGAATGTTTCACAGTTGCTAGGTATCGATCTATTTTCAATCGACTATTTGCAGATGTGTTTCATAAACATCCTCTTAACATTTCTTTATCTTCTGAGCACCGGATGTTTTCGTTATTATTATTATTTTCGCCTGTGATTGTGCGATTGTGTGTGGGAGGGGTTATTGTATGATAAAAATCAAATTATTTCAAACTTAAATAGGATCTGACTAAATAGGTCACGAGTAACTTAAAGCGATTACTTTCGGCTGATACTCGTTATTAACATATATTTTTATTGTAAGGCTTTCTTATAAAAGTATTCGGAAATTCGTTAATTGAAATTTATATTCTTCCCGTAAAACCCCCGAATCGCTGGATATAAACTCTGATCGTATGAAATATTTATTAGTTGTAAAACCAATAATCGTGGACACGATTTGAATGCTATCAATAATAAAGAAATTGTAAGCGTTTCGAAGAATAATAAACCGGCAAATATGTTAGAAAGTTGGCACTTTACAGGTTTCTTGATATTGGTGTCTCTTTTCAATCATAATAATATAAACAAGAATGAGATATTCTTGCTTGCTGGCTAACGCTAAATACCTTCATGGAATCAAAAGTTATAAGCGAAATAAAACATGTCCATATTTATTCATGTCGGTCGGTTTATAAGGAGCGCGGTAAGAAACAATATGTCGCGGATAGTCCTCGATCAGCAGGGCTAGTCGGAACCGCGAGCGAGAGGTTCACGTATCCATATTGTATATTTATGATGGTATTGGTGCCAAACGCTCGGCGATTCTAACCAACACCACCAAAGAGCCAGCGAGCGATTCGCGAGTGGGTTTGTGACTAGAGCCACAGGCCAGTCTCGGTCGGTGTTTAATACGATACGCAGTGACTGAAGATGATAAATTGCGTAAGATGCTGTTCTCCCAGAGATGCTGGCTCCGTTCGGTCGGCTGGCGACTGGTGCGTCGTTGTCGGCCATATGCGCCCCAGGCATGCCACTGGGACGTGGGAGACTGTCGATCTGCCCGTAACACACGGCGATAGCACACGCTCGCTCTGTCCCGGGATGAATGGGATACATTCGTTTATTGCAAAAAGCCATTTTAATATCCTGCAGCAACATGGCAATTATATAAAGATAGATAAAATACATTGATGCATTCATACATTGGTGCCTGAAATAGTTTACAGTTTAATTCATTGATTGGTGATAATAAACAATCAATTAGTTAGGGGTTTTTAATTTTTGAGTTAGAACATATGGACCGAAAGACAGTCAGACCTTCATGTACTGATAATTTGACCTTTCCTGTAATCTTTACTAATCTCTTTATTTGCCTGGTTTGTTTTCAAAATTGTATACCTACCTTATACTTCCGGAGATAATGGGGAGGGCAGAACGTACTTTTTAGTAAATTTAAAAAATAATGAAATTGCTATCAAAATAATAAATATTATTATCTCTAAAGTAAAAAACAATATCTTAAATGATATTCTAAAAAAAACAAATGTTTCAGACAAAAATGTAGTACTCATAATAACCTGACTTGCAGTTTTATTGCAATATTTACTTTGTTAGTCTATTTTTTATATATTTAAATAATAAAAATAACGGCACCCCACTATTGTTCATCTAGGTGTCACAGACGTTTTTCTCGAAAACGACGTGACAGATAATTTGACATAATGCTAGTTCTTTGTTAAGCACACATATTTCGAAAACCAAAGATTATGAAATGTGATTTTTTTATTTTTTAAAGTTTTATTTTTGGTTGGATTGGATATATTTTGCAGGGTCTACTTTAAAGCTTTGAAATTTTTATTTCTGGCGCTCACTTGCTTTACACTGACTAAACCATAAGTGATACGAAAAATAAATGTACCACAGAATTGTTATCTCATAAAGGTCTATCGTTTAAGCACGTCCACAGCAAGCATTTTTCTCATTTAAATTTAAATTTATTATATGAGTTTACCTTAAAAGTATTATTGACCAAAATAGTATTAATCCCAATAAAAGTAAATACCTATATGCTAAGAAAACCTTTTACGGAAACGACTCTCTTAGAAATAAAAAACAGATGAAATTTATTTTTAATTAATTAAATTCAATAAAAAAAAATGGTAATATGCACGTGCTATATAAATAAAACATATTAGTGGCGTTAAATAACCAGTATAGCATATAATCTTGGCGACTTCAGATTGATCTCTGGGTGATCTTTGCGTCTGATTTTGTTAGTGCACCAGCTTCCCTTTCTGTAAGATGATGTTTATTTGAAATAATCGAGGCTGAGAGCGTTTTTTCAACGCTCCCAAATCTCGGATGTGGAAAAAAGTTTCCTTCCTCTCACAAAATAATAATTGCGGTTTTGGGGGTACTTAAGTCACTCACGCTATGCGCTGAGCACACATCTATCTCATTATAGTAAAAAATGAGTAAAAACGCATGAGCATAGAATAAAGAGTAATGCTAGGTACCAGTAGATTTTTTATAATATTCATAAAATTTTATATAATCATTATCAACATTTTTATAATTCTTATAACGATAATAACACGATTTTATTATACTGTATATATAACCGCTCTGTAGTAAATATACTAAAAGTAAAGCAAACATAGAAGAGAAAATCGTCACTAATTTATTTCATTTTATATAAATATAATACCATAATAATTACAATAATGTACCGTAATTGATTATAATATATTAATTACTACACCCTATCGAACAGGGTAGATCTAGTATCAGTAGTCGATGCATTTATACCAACAAACTAATAAGCTTCAATCGATGTTATTATGCTTTTATTTATTTCACCACCTCCTGGTTCGGTTAATTTTATATATTAATCGCGGGTTAATTTAGACTATTCAATAACATTCCATATTTTCTCTTAACTTGGACTTTCAATTTTAAGTTATTATTGTGATGCGAATTAGCGCCCGTGAAGGATGCAGGTGTGTTTGCCTGCGTCTCTAGGGCTCTCTCTCTCTCATTTGCCTTATTATCTGTCCCTCTCTTTTTTGCCTGAGTACAATAGTAGCATGCACGACTGCTTTACGATATTCTAATTATATGACTACTATTCTTGGTTTATTCAAAGTTGCATTTGGAGGTTTATTTTGAATTCGGTTTTAGTTTTATAATTAAATATTTTATCTGCTTTACGCTAAAAGTAATTTATTGAAACTTTATTATAATCATCTAATTCTAACCTATCATCTACAATATCGAAAACAAAAACCAATCAACGGAAACTTATATTGTTATAAAGATAAAATTGAAAGCCCCTTATTTTTTTAAGGTGGTTAAAATTAAAAAAAAATGTAATCATCTAACAGTGATAGAGTGAACACACTGTGTAAGTGAAATGTACTGAAACCTGAACATTTAAAATACTACCCGTAATACATGTGACAACTTGGATTGATAAGTTTCATTATTAAAAAGATAGTTTCAACGTTTCATTCTATAGATATTGTACTGGCGACCATATTCTTATGATTTGGCTTTTGTTATTTCATTGAGTATTTAAGTATATGATATTACATTTTTAATAACTGCAAATCACCTGGTAATGAATGAATTTTTGACAATATGAAAATTTTTTTCAGTATCAAATAGCAAAATAAATAAAGAAAATAAAATTAAACCAGATCTTTATTTAACAATAACTTTTTAAAATGAATAGGATATAGCAAAATTACTAAAGAAAAGGAAATCACTCCAGTTTATTTTTAAAATTGAATGAACCATTTTTGCAAAATTTCTACTTGATTTATCTTTTAACATTGGGTAGCTATTAAAGGTATTTCACCTAACAAATAATTTAACAGATTTATAAATAATAATTAGAATAGCGTTATATATTGATTTTTATCTCTTATATAAAAAACTTACACAGTTTAATCTAGTTTCCCGCTTTTATTGGAACCCGAAGATAATTTCGTCTCAACTCTTTAACTTTTAAACCGTTTAACCGTTTTACAAAGAAATCGATATGAATATCATTCACTGAGACGCAAATAAATTAGTTTAAAGAGCATATTTAAAAACATAATTTTTATATCTCGCACAGTATTATTTTCTTAGATTGTTCTTTAAAATTAACATAACTTCAACTTTTAGGTATTTCTAAAATCCTTATGTCCTATCCTATAGCCACCTCTGTTTTTCAGGTTTTCCTAAATATTAATAACCTAACGACCGGGGCGGCCTACTGCCGGATCTAATTAGCGCTAATTAATTCGTTGTCAATGTGGTTGTTCAGTCGAAGATCGTTTATTTTTAGAAAGTTTTCTTAGTTAAAAAAAAACTATTGATAAGCAAATTGACAATATAAATTGCACATTAATGTACACTAGAGGTTATCCAGTGGTCGAAACTCGACCGTAATTCATTAAACTTTCAAGTTTGAGCATTATTGAGGGTCGTATATATACCTCTATAATACAGTGAGTATACCTCTATAATCATCGCATTTATATATTTTTCAATTTTGTTTTTTTACGTCAGCTGCGAACGCGTACAAATACGTCATTAGCGTATGTTGTTTGCCTTAATTCCCTGCAATACTTATGAAATTTAAAATTTAATCTTAACAGCCGAAAAAATACACAATGACAGAACGCTGAATTGTATTTACGAATCTTTTTATAATATTTCTTTTTATTGAAGGTTCATGTGATGTAAGTCGATCATACACTAATTTAAAGTATTCGTGATGATAAGGCCAAAATGTTTTACCCTTATGACAACATGAAGTGAATGCAGCCTTTTACCTAAAGTGGCTTCAGATTCGAAATGTATTGCAAAAGCTGTATTGAAAATGCATTAATCTAAAATAAAAAGTATTCAAATTTCTTGGAATGACATTTAGTGTACACTTAAATGTATCTCGCAAAATAATTTCATCATTTTGTAATACTATTTACACTATTTAAATTTGCAATTGGCTTATTATCATTTCGACTTTAGCGAGAATATATATTTTTCCTTCTTTGTGTCTCGCGTCAGTTCTATGTGAAGGCATAATGGAAGATAGATGCGAATATCTGGATTTTAAAAAAAATAAACTGCAGAAATTAAAAATGTAACGTGTAAAATGAAATTATTGAAACTAAGATTAGACTTTGTTTGATTTATATAATAAAACTATTTACTTTTTTTAAAACCTAATAATTTTGCTTTATTGGTTTGACATTACTTTATTGACATTGACAGATTATTAAAAAAAGAACATTTGAAATCACACAAAATTCGCAGCTCGAAACTCATTCAATCAATCTTTCAGTTAGTATGAACGTTTTATTTTATTAAATTTATTTATAATTGTATTTATAACACATATTACAGATAATTTTAACTTTTCGCACTCCTTCTCCATATAAACTTTAACTATGCCAAATCTCACACTTCTCTGTGCGAAATCAGAACCTTACACTAAAAATCTTAAATAAAATAAATATTCACATTTATAAATTGCGCTACAGTTTTAATTGCTTGGCCTGCTTAATTTATCGGAAAACTACCTCCGTAGCTTATGTCAATACATGCAATTATGTTCATCCTTCAATATGGAGTTGAAGAAAAAAAAGACCCTTCTTGCGGAAAACAAGGCTTTTCACGAAGATGATGTAAAAGCTGGTGAAGATGAATGCATAGATGAAAAAAAAGAGAATGATCAGAGTTACTAAAGAAACCTTTCAATGATATCGATAAAAAAAACAAAATGTATATATTCATATGTATTTCTGTATTTAGAGTGGTAATGCGAGTGTAATTTGATTTAATTTTAATCTTTACATGTATCTCTGTACTTTTGCGAAAACCTGTCATCAGTTAATTTTACAAACAACTGTATATACCATCCTTTTTTTTTATTATACACTGTTGGTTTTCCGAATAAACAATAAATAAATAAATAAACGATAACATGAACGCAAAAGTCACCAAAATGTTCAATGAAATACATTGGATGTTTTAGGCTCGTGATCGTGAAATAGAAGAATCCACTGAACCCATAACTAAGTCATTCTACTTAAGGCAAAAATTGTTCAACTCGAAGAGATAAAATCCTTGCACCCAAACCGTTGTGATAGCCATCTGCAAGTCGAGTTCATCCTATTATTACTCCAAAATCTTAATGGAAAAATGGATATGAACTTACTCTCCAAAAACAACTGTAAGACAACGAATTAAATATTATTTAAATCCACTTTTAAAAGTGGTGAATAAAAACTAAATAACACCAAAATGGTTCGATGGAAACTTCTCTTTTGTCCAAAGTCAAAACAATTAAGAATGCCAAAGCGAATTTGCCGCAAAAGAAAGGCAGGGTCAAAAAAGTCAGACTCACAATGAACCCAGACCTTTAGCTACACAATGAAATCAGATGATTCAGCTATAAAAAACATGATATGAGTTTGTGAGGCGAGGAAAATTATGAAGTACACTTGCATAAGTTCTCCACCGTAAAAAAAAGATACTTTTTAAGAAGCCTGTGAAAAGTATGTAAAAAGTAATATTCTCACCCACAATAAAACCCACTTTTAATAAAGTATGTGTCATTGTCCTTACTTTTATATTATACGGGTGTCTCGCAACCATTCCCAAAGACTTAAGGGGGTGCATGCGTGTTCCCTTTATATATAATTCCACAAATTTATTATTTTTATTAAAGCGCTACTGGGCTGGTTTAAATTGGCAAAACGCGATCGATACACATAGCCTTGAATGAGCGCGGTCAAGTATCTACGCTCTATATGACACAGCGTCTTAATATTATTGCGTAAGGTTTACGTTGTTTTTTCTCGGTAAGCATGATGCGTTTTGATATGTCATCAACAATTTATATTTTAAATCGCTGAGCCAATTAGTTGGTTTTTTATCGGGAACGGTCTTCTGACACCCGTTTAAACTATAAACTTTTATTATTTTGGTAAGCTAAATTAAGAATCGCTGCATATATGTATATTTTTTATTAATTAATGAAAACTCTAAATATACTTACTTCTCTTAATATCTCATTAATTCTATTTGGGAAATCTGACAAAATAAAACGTAGTGAAAATAAAACGTAGTAAAACGTAGTAAACGTAAGTGCGTATCCAAAAAAGTGCGAATTAATGTTTCTCTTGTTTTCGTGTAGGTTATAGACCTTACGGAGACTATCGATAGTCTTGTAAAGGAAGGAGAGCGCGTGCCGTAGCGGATGCTACCACCGCGCGCCGAAGGAAGTCAGGCATTATCCCTCTTAAAGGCTATTTGCCGGATACCAGACCTGGTCTGATCGGCGACTAGCCTCGGTCGTTCCATCCGACTCCGTTAGCCTACCGCAAAGTAATTAAGGCACGCGCCCAAGGCAACGAAACAAAATCTACTTATTACTCCTTTACTTTCCAGCGGCACCAACGCTTTAAGACTAAAACCCCATCATAATAGCGTCACTATGTTCCTCGTTTAGTGGTTTACGATTTAGGGTTAACTTCTAAAACCCGGTTGTGTGAGAAAATACTTTTTATTCTTATTTTATTTAAGTCTTATTTGGTTAATCATCCATGACTGAAAATATCGTAAATATTATAGGGATATTACAAGTATTTTTTTTAACGAAGTGTTTTGTCCTGTATCATATACAATTATCAGACAGTACTCAACTAAGCTTTATTTTCATGCGCTCGAGTCAGGGGAGATAGTGGTGATGAAATTTTAACATTTTATGATTCAAAACTGATATGGATATGACGGTAATAAATAATGGTAAAAATAAATAAGCGAATTCACACCTGGCTAACAACTCAAACGTCCTGAGAATTAGAGTTCCACGATCGCTACCTTAATAAATGTATTTGTTGGCACTTTTCTTTTCATTGTCCGCTGAGTTATACTATAGCAAGGCAAGACATATATATATATATATATATATATATATATATATATATATATATATATATATATATATATATATATAGGGTGATGATTTTAGAGGCGTGGTTTTCAAGAAGAGATAAAACGCATATAATTTGATGTTATGGCTAAGAATTTAGTTTTATTATAAAGATAAGGGTTTGCCATTATGTTTTAAAAATGATTTCGGGTAAGTGGCCGCCGCGGCTGACTCGAACAAATTCCAGCCGAGAGGCCCAATTTTCAACCACTTTTTGCAGCAAGTTGGGCCGTATGTCAGCAATAACGCGCCGAATATTCTCTTCCAAGGCGTTAATCGTGTCCGGCTTATCTGCGTAGACAAGCGACTTCACATAACCCCACAAAAAATAGTCCAGCGGTGTTAAATCGCACGATCTTGGAGGCCACGCTACAGGCCCACGACGCGAATTTACTTTATTTTAGAGTGATTTAAAAAAAATTTAGAGTGATTTTTTCTAAATTTGCACTATTTGCAAACGTTGTTCAGGAGTAAGTCTATTCATTATGAAATGGCAAACCAAACTGAGCATAAATCAAGTGACAGCTGTCAAAAACACCAACTACTAAAAAAGTAGTGCCAGATTGAAAACCACGCCTCTAAAAAAAACACCTTATATATATACACACTATCATTCAATTACAGACTTGCTAAATGTTGTGTGCCTTTAATGAATGACCTCGCATTAGGCGAAGACAACGGTTATAATACTACCGAAATTGCGGGTAATAAAATGCCAGTCATGCGTTAATAAAACTTCTTACTTAGTTAAGTATTTAATGTTATATTAAAGTAAGTTTTACCTATGATCACCCAAAATGACGCATGGCAAATGCAGACATTGATTTATATCACTGATGGTAAATGGATTTGCATTCCACGAAACCTCTTTTACCTTACTTCTGTGTTTTTATTTACCACTATAGATCACTGCTCTTTAAATTCTTCTTTTTTAGCATTTTTTTTTTTTGCACAAGCAAAGAGTAAAAACATTGACGAGCAGTTTTCGCTGGCGGCCCGTCGCCGTCGTTAAAGTAACGATTTGACGGACTGATGAAAGACTGAATTTTACAGAGCCTCATTTTTGAAAGCCTCATCTACAGACGGTTGTGGCGGTAAAATATTAATATTAAATACAGAAACAGGAACTCATCTCGTATTCTTGAATCAAAGGTCACTTTTTATTGATATATCTATCTCTATTTCCTGTCGTAAGTTTACTATGACTACGACTAGGCAAGGAATAAATAAAAGATACACGTCATAGCTTTAACAATGGTTAAAGGTTAAAGCTGTTAAACTCTTTATATATGGACGACATATGCCAAAACAAAAAAAAAACTTATTATACTCTCTTTATACAAAGAAAATATTTCACAATACAATATGACCAATATAATTATCCTCAATAAAGGTTGATTGTTACTCATCTAGACTTACAACAAAAATGTTTCAGCACGTCTATTTATATAAAAAGAAAATCATCTTAACATCTGGGCGTACCGCAGATAAAGAAGATGCGCTAAAGGCTTGAGCTGGATATACAAAACGTGCGCGGGCGCACGCTGCTGTGCGTCGTCAGCGATATTTATATGTTTTTCTTTAATTGATAAGCAGTATTTTCTTACATTTTTTAATAATAACCAATAATAATTAATTAAGTAAATTATATTTCTTTGCGATCGAAATTTGAAAACTTGAAAATGTTTTATAATAATTATGGTTAATGTTACGGAGTGAGGGTTTCTAAAAAGTGACGAAATAGATAGTTGGGGGAAATCTATAGGCTTCTAAACTTTTTATGATAAATTGTTAATAAATTATTGGCTCTTAGTATATGCACTAGGACATAGCGTAGGCCAATTTTCCGCTCCCATATTGAAATTTATTGTAAATAATGTTTGAATTCAAAAGAAAAAAAAAACGGATAATTAATACAATAGTCGATTATAAATTTAAAAAGTAAACTCTTAAACTGTATCGTAAACTTCCATTTATTATTAGTTTTTATAAATAGTTATTTTTTTAAATAAAATTTCAAATGCTAGCTAAAATATGTCAAAAACACTATTCAAATCATCGAATACTAAAAAAAATAAACATGTCTATTAAGAGAAACTCAATTTAAGCCTAAATGACTATATTTAAAATTTAAATAAATCTGAAAAATTATTTGCTTGAAATATTGAAAATGTATTTTGACGCTAACGCCAATAATTTCTAATTTCAACGGTCATTCGGGCGCTGCCTTGATATATCTCTCTCTAAAGAAAGTGGTATTTATTATTAGCTTCTTTTGTATTAAGGCGAAGCATATTAATATTCGACCTTGAAATTCAGTGCTTTATTTTTATAGGGGTCAGATTTTTCTCGTTGCGCGGTCAGTAAGCAATTGTTGGTTTTTATTTATTACAGCTTTATAAAAAAAAACTTTTCTATGTATTAGACCGTTTATTTGTTTTTCAATCACTATTTTTCTAAGGAACTAGTGTCTTTTATGAGAGAGCAATTCAACTAAAAAAGAACTATTAGCAGTTTATCATTTATTTAATTTCTCAGAAATAGAATTGAATTTTAAAAATCTACCTTCACTATATTCATAACCTACCATATTCCTGAACATATTCTTTTTTTTAAATATCCAATGGTTACCAAATGTCCACTATAGAATAAAGGGCCTAAATGAATTAAATTAATATTTATCCTTTAGCTTCGCCTTAAGAAGTTTTTAAGAAGAAATATATTTATAAAAATATATTTCCGTATTGTAGAATTCAGATTCATAAAAAAAAAATCTAAGATAGCTCCGAACGCCATCGCCAGTGCAAAATGCAGGTCTGATCAGCCAGTAACAATATTAACCTTTATAAATGTATCATTTAAATAATATGTATTACTATTGCGTACGCAGTACAATTGCGCTATGATACATTCGAATATGCAAAACATAAATAACATGCATTTAAATTATGTTTTTTTTTAGTCTGTACTAGCTCATGCGACTTCTTGTGACATGAAGTGATTATTCATCACATAGAGGTTAATTTTCTGGTTATGATTAATCTACACACTATAATTAAACTAATACCGCTACGTTTTTAAATAAACAGTTATTTTAAACGACACGGCAAGTAACTAGATGCCAAACTTACAGTTTCTTTAAAAATATTTTCAATTATCGTATATGTTTACCATGAATACTTGGTTTTTAACCCTGTGTTGCGGGCATTGTGGTTTGCGGTGCGGTATGCCTATAGTTATCGTCCGTCGCATATCCCGATAGGTTAAAAATGTAAAAGCAAAAGGCACCGCAACTTAATGCAACGGAAAACAACTCTGCGTTGGAAAATGCAGAAGTACCAAGGAGGAAATCCGGTTGTGTTTACCGGTCGGTAGTACGTACCAAAGATATAACGGAATTAATCCATTAAGTAACGGAACAGTTGCATGACCGGCCATTTTCTAAGAATCTCATAGCGGTTTCTTTCATGAGGGTTATAAACATATCTATCTATATACTAAAGCGATACATGTCCTGTTTAAACTTTTATTTTTTCATTAATATTTTCATTTGAAATTACTCTAGAAAATGCTTATTACATTTTATAAATTATTATTGATTATAAATACAAATATTATATTTAATTGTTAATTTTATTACAGCGTTTTGTCGGTACTTTTATAGAGGTATCAACGCTTTCGGACTGGAAATAGAAAAACTATGTAACCATAAAAAGTGACCAAATTTTAACTATACAAAAATACTCATATAGTATATTTAAATGATCGATCAAGTCGTCGTGATTCGCTAATCCATCTCGTAATTCTGTTCTACTCTTGTACCATTGCTCCAATCTCGATTTATTTTCTAAAAAGTTTTTTTAATTCAAATAATCAAAGAGTTCGCTTCTCTTCAGCGCTCAAATGCCATTTCCATTTTTTTGCTGACCGAATCAACATCAACTGTTAAAAGACTGTTAAAACTGTTTTTTTGCTGACATCAACTGTTAAAAGATAAAATAAATATGGGGATGATTTTTTCACATTTTTTTCATATCATTTCTTACTCATGATAGGTTACACGAGACACGCCTCTTAAGCCTTCGTGGATGGTCTCGGGACATTCTGAGTAACTTTGCCCCTTTGTGTGTTGCTTTGTAATCTACTAAGTTTAGCCACCTGTTACTGTAGCACAGTATTTAAACTATAACCATTAGATAATGGTAAACAGCAGCTCCATAAGATAATATAATTAATTCCAATAAATAAAACCGCAAACACATTCATTTAAATAATATGGATAGGCCATGCCGCACTCGCACCATATTTTAATATAACATTTTAATGAGAATATTAACTATAATACAGTATTTTTAAGTATAATAGTTTAAATTTTACCATATTGTAAATTTAGAAATCCAACAGTACCAACAGATATATTTCATTATCTTAATGATAGCGGGCGATTGCTTATACATAACATTTTCTTATGGTATGTGGTAACTTTTAAGCGAAGCATTATACGCGTTTGTGCAAAGGCCGAATATTTTTAAAATAATGTATTACGTTTGTTGTATTGTATCTTATGTCGTTAAATATAAATTAACCAATAAATTTTCCAATCCGTGTAGTGTCTAAAATGTATGATAAATATAATAAAACGTATTCTTTCGGCGATAGATAACTTGGCTTACTAAATATTTGACGTTTTAGGTAGATCTCATAGGAAAGCTACCTATTGCAATAGGAACCATGTCGACTTTCGGAAAATTTCCACGAAAACCGCCCTCAGTTAATAAGTTTATATATTTATATACCTATTTACTTTCTTATGGATACGATAACACCAACTGTAATAGTAAAGTACTGCAACTGTAAGTAGTGCAACTGTAAAGTATAAAACTTTAAAAATATTATACAAACATTACCATAAGTGCGTATTATGTATACAAAATCATTCCAGTTAATATGAGGCCAATTTTTAAAAATGCAATATGTAGGGGGACAAAGTCTAACCAACTAGTTAATATTACAATGTATATGTCATACAAATCAGTTAAATTAAAGTTCTTTTAGATTAACTAAAAAAAAAGGAAAACATTGTTTTTTACTACAAAAAAAAGATAATTTAAAAAACTATACACAAAATATAAGTAAAATAAAAAAAAATAGTTTTAACATTAAAAGTAAATTAGTTAAAAGTAATAGTAAAATATGTAATAAAATAACATAAAAAAAATATTACAGAGAAAATAATTTACGCTTACATATTAAAGTTCATCCATGTGTTTAATTATCGGAGTAATAATACTTAGGTACAATAGTAATTTAAATTTTGGCTATTTAATGCCTAATTACAATGTAAAGTAAAATGCAACTGTAAGTGTGCATTTTCAATATGCCAATAGAATAAATATACTAACTACAGTTAACTAAAATATGAAAAATATACGTAACATTACAAATAATAATAATATATATAAATAGATAAAACATGTTTCCAAAATTAAACCAAGGGGCCGGTAATAGGGGGGGGGGGGGGTTCCAAAAGTTAAATATGACTATTACTTTTTATTATTCAATATATCGATCGAATCTATTTAAATTTTATATTATTTCTTAGATAAGGTCTTAAAACTGAAAGAGGGTTTTTGATAGCATGAATTTTATTTATCTCATTTAAAGAACTGAGATAATCTCCAAATGGTGTCAGTTTGTTTTGTTGTTATTTATTTTTCTACACAAAAGATGCTGATTATCACCATTATTGTATTGATGAATTTGTAACATTCAGCGTTTTTAAAAATTATTTTTAATGTCAGAGTTGAAAAAATGTGAACTCCATTGAGTAAAACCTATAATGCGCGTAAACTATTAAATAGAGGGAATTTCTCAATACGTTTAACCACCTTTTTTTATTAAGATATAGATCACTATTTTGATATATTCAAACTTTCATTGTCTGGAATAAAAAGTTAATGATTTAATTTTATATATTCCAACGTTAATCAAAAGCAAGAAATTCAAGTCATAGTAAATGATATAATCTTTCAAGTGTTACAATACACTGCTCAGCTGTGTGTGAAAATTCAACAAATTTTTGGTATGCATCGCCGTTGGTTGATTCGCTTCATACAACCATCGCAAATTGTTATGACCGAAAGCGGAAATTCCGTATGATTTTACTCAAACGCTCCAACCAAACAATGTGAGTTTTGTTGACGACCGTTTTCAACGCGTTACTCTCATTGCAGAATCAAATTTAACTAATAAATAGTAAGTTTAATAAAGATGTAAATATTCATATCTCTTCTTACTTTTAACGATCTTTTTATTTTTATAATTACAATAATCGCTCATGAAGATATTTAATTAGATAAAATAATAAATAAATTAGCTATATTACTATCGATGAGACCAAACGTATTATTGTTACTCTTGGAATATCGTGGACGAAGGTTGTATAATTGTTTTTACTGCGGTTCCAAATGTAAAAGAATGTCGAAAAAACTAATTTTTTTCCTTGTCACCTATAGAAAACTAAAATCTAATGCCTGGCAGTAACGTAGTTTAAACCACTGTATCGTGCGTGCATTGTATGCTATACTATGTTACAGATGCGGGAAAAAAGTAAAAGGATTACGGATGCTGGTATCATATCAAAAGTATGCTATTTTGATAGCATACTTTTGATCCAGCATTATATTTAAAGTTATAGAATATCCAACTCAGCTTAAACAGAATGTAATATCTCTCCTAATCGATCTGATTGTGATATTGAATTTTAACAGTAATTTCTACAGAAACCTATTAGAAATACCAAAATTATCGTAGTTTCGAAGACTGACCCTTTTCGATTTTTGATTAATTTTTGATCCCGTCGTTTAAGCGATTTATGTAAATTAGTGGTCACCCAGTGGGCGGAATTCGATCGTAATGTACTAAAGTTTAAAGTTTGAGTCTTATTAAGGTTCTTATACCTCTATAATGAGGCGAGTATCATTGAAAATGATTTTTTTAAATTTTCTTTTATTACATCAGGTGCGGGCGTGTATAAATACGTCATTAGCGTATGTTGTTAACCTTAATTTCCTGAATTTTAAAGTTTATTGTTCCATTTTGTTCCATTCAAATAATCCACACTTAGAAGTATTAAAATTTCTTGGAATTATATTCAGTGCACATTTAAATGTATCCCTTAAAACAATTTTATCATTTTGTGTGTTATTATTTTGACTTTCCTGCAAATATATATTCCTTCTTCGTTGTCTCTCATTCCGAGCCGTCAATGTTCTATGTCGAGGCATAATGGATGTGGTAGAAATTACTGTGATTAAAAAATGTAACCCGTAAAATGAAATTACTGACACTAAAATTGGACGGGGTTTAATTTAAATGATGAAATCTGCTCACTTTTTTTTAATCTAACAATTATGCTTTTTTGTCTTGACATTACTTTATTGACATTGACAGATTATTGAAAAAGGAACATTTGAAATCACACAAAATTCACAGTTCGAAACTTATTCTGTTAATGAGCTGTCAGACATATGAAAGTTTTATTTATTAAATTTAATTTATTTATAATAAATATTATAGATACTTTTACCTTTCTGCAGTTCTTCTCCTTATAAACTTTAACCGTGCTAAATGTCCCACTCCTCATTGCGCGCAATATGCTTAAAAAAAGAAGTCAGAAGTTTTCCCTACCCGTATTAATATATAGATAAATATACCAAGAACATATTTTGAATCGTATTTACTTTCTCGTTAGTAGAATGCGTTTATTCGGTACGCTTCTAACAATAGCGTGCTAAAATGCACATAGAATTGTTTTAAAAAAATTCATGTTGATTTTATTTATCTCTATTACAATGAACAAAGGGACTTTATTTTAGAAAATATTCTAGAGACGAGACAATATAATCTTTCAAGCATTGGTAATGTACCAAAAAAATGATATCACTCATCTTGATTTTAGATGCGATTATGGTTTTTTGAAATCGGACATTGAAAATATACATAAGTACTATAAATGTTATTTTGGTTTCTTTGCATACAAAAATATTCCACATAATTTTCCATATAAAAAAAATGTTTTTTTTTTTACATAATGAATGTTTCGAGTGTATTTTTTATGAAATTGTAAGCGCGTTGGATGCTCGCTAAACTGTGGAGGTTCGACCATTGTTAACTAAGTAATTCAAGATACCAGATGGCTCAGGATATCATGTTACCCCGATGACATTCTATCTCTTCGTTATTTAGGAAGAATGGATACACTTTATACAATAGTGATTTACGTCTTTTGAGAGATAAAATTCAGTTAATATATTTTGTAAAATCAATTATTAACCTGTAAATTATTAAAAGTAACGTTTATATTATGTTCAAGGTAAGCTCAGTAAAAATATGATGGTATTTCGTCAGTCGTTTTACAAGTAATGCAATGGACGGCTGACAAAATTTTTTTTTTAGTACAATGAATGTTTCCCTTAGTACAGACACGTCTAGTGAAGAAGGCATAGCAGTGCTAAACGCCCATATAAATATTCTGTATTAATTAATTTATAATATTAATTAATGTGATGATAGTTCTGCTTAAGATTGTCAATTTGGTGGGTCAATATAATTTAAATAACTAAATAAATAAAACTCAAGTTTTTTAATAATATAAACATGGTATTTTACTATTTAGGATATATAAATTATAACATATAACAATAAAAACATTAGTATGTATGAAGTACATGCGTTAGAAATAAAACTTCTGTCATAAACGGTATAATAATGTATTTATCTATATTTTGAAATTATCACCTCATATTGGCATCTTCATTCAACAAATTTTTCACGCGCCTGTTTATATAAGAGGAAAATCAACGTGACAACTGGGTGCACCCTAGCCGACTGACCACATTACTTCCGATCGTCGACTCGAGCCTATGGCACTCGTAATGGGTGTTTTCGGCCCCACAGGGATTTATTTGCCTGGTGTTTCATTTTCGAATTACCAAAATGTTCGTTTGGAACATAAACTGTAAGAAAATTACCTAATGATAATAACAAAATGCTTTAGCTAGGTGGTTTCTTAAGGACATACAAAACGCGTTTAAATGCCTGAACAAATATTGAGAATTTGTTCATTGAGACAAACAAAATTTTTCTAAAAACAACGGTTTAAACTCTAGAAATAAGAATACGTTATTAAACCTAACTTTTAGTTCTGATAATTTAATGTGCTATAACAAAATGGATAGTTGTATTTTAAAATTAATAAAATTTAACATTCATATAGATTTTTGCCACACTATTAAAATATTTTTTTTATAAAATACTCTACTTTCAATTTAAAACCTATTTTGGTACATACTGTGCCTAGTTAGTTATAGAACCTTGTGCAATTTCAGTAAAAGGTTTTGTTTTTCATAAATCAATTAGGAATTATTAAATTAAAAATAATGGCAATTAAATTACTTTTGCAAAATACGAATTTTGCTTTCTAGTTAAATAAAAAAATATTTTAATAGTTTTGGACATGAAACATGATGACAAATATGAAACTGAGTGGAAAGTATGTAGTGGATAGGAAACTTTCTATTCTCATTAGTAAATAGCATGCTTATTATATGTTATTACTGTTTCTAATCGATGTGCCTGATAGTGTTATTCTATAATCAAGTAATCAGTATATATATATAACAAAAAAATGTTTTATGAGGGTAGCAAAATATTTTATCGTAAACGAGCGAAAAGCCTAATCGGTGATAAGACACGAAATTATAATTATACAAGAGTAAGTAACAAGAGATATTTATTTGAAATCCATCATTCTCGTTCTCATTCTCTCAATAAATTAGTTTTGCCTGTAATCATCGGCAAATTATTTATCAGTTTTTATGATCTTGAATCTATTAGCATAAAGCCTAGCTGCTAGCACTTCCGCGCAGTCAGATAACACGGCCGTGGGAAAGTTCATTTTATATCTACTTAATCGTGCATATTTTTCTATATCGAATCTTATTTAAATCAGCGATGTCTTAACTATATTTCTTTATTATGTATGGTAACGAGGATGCTTATTTATTTAAAAAAAAACCATTTAAAACAAAGTCAAATGAACAAGTAAAAAATATAGTTTATCTATGTAAGAAACATCTAGACATTCCAATTTACCTAATCATGTGAAGGAATCTCAATGTCCCTAATTGTACGAATATGGGTATTATTATATTTATATTACCTTTTTTTTTGTAGTAAGAATACACTAAATATTCGTAAAAATATAAAACATGGTATGTCTGTAATGTTTAATATTTGTATAAAATTGTATTGTATTTCGTGTACATAAATAATTTATATACTTTTGAGTTTCTAGCATCTAAAACTGTGTTTTTGTCAAAAAAAAAATCAATATAGGTATATGAAAACATAGGTAAATAGGTAGGTATAGGTAGGTATAGGTATAGGTAGGTATAGGTATAGGTAGGTATAGGTATAGGTATAGGTAGGTATAGGTAAATGAATACATTAAAAAATAATAATTTCGGGCCTGAATTATTTTAATAAAAAACATTCATTCAAATACAGAATATAATGTGTTTTCTAACACTCATCGACTAAAATCATATTTTCGAGAAAATAAGTACATTATGTAATCACCGTCATACTTTCACACGATTAAATTGACTGATAATTTTTAATTATAAAATTTTAAAAAATTATATCTAGGATACTATGTAGGTACACGATCAGGCCCGCAAGAGGTAAACTAAAATTTTGTTTACTAAATGTCTAAAAAAAATTCCTATAGGTATTTTAATTTTTTAGTAGTTTAATGTTTTAAAAAATTGACATGATATGACATGACATGACAATAATAAACATGATAATCAATTTTTCAAAAAAAAAAATTAAATTCATTTCGAATGCCTGAGATTATTTAATAGAAATTATGTTTCTTATTTCGTTATTTCGCTGACAAATATATACCATCGAGTAATTGTAACATAAAATAATTAAATATAAACATTTACTTTCTGGTTACATTTTATTTATACCGTTAAAAATGATTTTTGGGTAACAAAATGAAATCGTACGTATTTTGTCTATTGTCTATTTTGTATGCAACATATCTACTTAAACACATTCAAGGAAAGGTAAGGATTTATTTACTGACGAAGTTTGTATCAAATTAACATGGTAAAAAAATATAATGAAGGTATAGGTACAAGAGGCAGGTATAGTTTTATAAGTATATAAAGATCTAATACTAATTATCACACAGATTAGATTTAATTTACATGTATCAAGGTAAATAGATAGGCATGTTAAATTAATTAAAGTCTATCAAACATTCTGAATTTCAGTCAAGTTCCCATTGTAAACTGAAAATGAGACAGCTACGATCATTCCAAATGCCCTAAACATAACTTACCTGGCTCCGAAGAGGTTTTTAATGCCGTAAGTTGGGCCTAGCTAATACCCATTAAATATAAAACGTATAAATAAAAAAAAAAGAATGCACGAATTAACCAAATAAAGTGATTTAATTTTATTCTACTGAAAATATTTTATAAAAATGATTACTGTCAAAATATAATGAAGATCGGTGGCTACGAATTATGGAGACTTTTAAACAGCTATTTTTTGTTACACAATATACACAGACATGATTAGCAATCTCTTGAAATTTTAAAAGAAAATTAAAACATTTATACATTATGGTAGTAGAACTTCTTTAGTAACATGTAAAATACCATACACAATTTTTCCTAGATAGTGATTCAATCTTATTGCCTCAATCGGCTAAGTTCATGGGGACGCTCGGAGATGATGTGTTCATTCATCTAGCCAGCCTTCGCATTGATTTTTGATTATCTGTCACGTCGATTTTCTTCTTATTTAAAATAGGCCACATTATTTAATGTAGATGCTAGCATGCGGTGATAATTATGAAATACAAATAATACATTATTATGCTTACAGATTGATAGCGGTATGTAGATGGTTCATAAAATCCTAATAAAAAATATTAATTTAACCGACAGGAAATAGAGTTTGTCGCAGTCGGGTCACGCCTTCCTCAGAAGTACCGGTTCCCTGGACCCGTTGCCCCTGATCTTGGCATACGAAGACAAGCTGTACGCTGTCATCTGCACAGGACGTGCATTTTTTTTTATATCGCAATTATTTGTCCCTTACTGATTCTTTATTCAGATTAAACGATACCAACTGTCATCGTATTCGTTAGAACTTTGCTAACGATGGTTTCACACGCATCATTCTCTTTAAAAACAGACTCCTAATAGGCAGTAAGTGCCTCTAATTTTCATTAATCGGACCTCGAACTTATTTCATAACAAACTTCTTTGTTATTTTGCAAATTTGCTTTGAAATTTTATTCGAGATACCAGTAAAAAATATTGTTATCCAGAAATATACGAGTGAGCAGAATAATATTGTGCGGTGATTTAAGATTATGATAACATGAATTAACTTAATTACCATCGTATATACCTCTCACGGTAATTTTGAGGCAAGTATTATTTCGTCGCTCACAATTGGCTCTGAAACCATACTTGTGGTATCCCTAAATATTTTGCAACTTATGCCTGTTAGCTTTTCAGGCGAGAATTGTCAAACTTACTTTGTATATTTAGTTTAGTCTCGGTTTTTTTTTTCAAGTATTACACTTTTTTTCTCATCTCATATTCTTACGCCTTTCTGGAGTGAAAATATTCTCATATTCTCTACCTTAAGAATATATATAAAACGTTCGAACTGTCATTGGTTTTCTGGCTACCAGTGTTTTATACACTATTCTCTATTGGAAGAATTCAACAGCCTTACACACAAATGAGAAGTATTACGATAACTTTACATTTAAATAGTATTTGTAAAAATAATAACAGATTTCTATTTTTAATATAAAATCTAAATTAAGAAACGAAAGAATTCAATATTATTATTATTAAATGGCTTAAAGTAACATGGTATTTTTATGAACTGATGTTATTACACCAGATAATTTAAAAAAAACTTTCTTACTTTTTGCGTAGTTTAACCTGCTTGAGACAATTCTTAATTATCCTAGGTTTTTTTAATACCTAAACTAGTTAAACTGTAGATAATATGTACATATCTCATAATAGATATGTATAACTTGGACAGCTTTGATATATAGGTCTCATATGAATGAGCCAAAGTATCGGTATCACAGTTCTCATAACTGGAAACCAGAACATCTCATTACCACGGTGTTAGTCCATCCATAGTGTCGAAGTATTACCATAAATAGCGGAAATCCCTCGCTACGGTGATAAGAAGAATTTATTTATTGATTCCGAAACTGGTTTTCATTTCGTGAAAACTAGATTGGCTTCTTGTGGCCATCTGTAGACATTCGGCACGTTTCAATCGGTTCAACGGACCTGTTTACACATTATCAAGTGAAAAAAAGCTTTTAAAAGAAATTTACTGTTTCAACTTGTGGAAATGCATGAGAAGTGGTTACCCATTTGAAAAATACTTTCGTTTATCATTTCAAAATCATTTTGTTTGTTTAAGAATATTTAGAATCAAAATCTACAAAAAAATAAAGCATTCTCCCTTATCTCTAAATGTATTATCTAAAAAAACCAAGAAAATTACGAGGTTGGTAAATATTACAGGGAAACTCAGGCTTAAGTCAATTTTTATATGTCTGGCTACTCTTACGTCCTCATGTTTCAACTTTATATTTCAGCATAATGAAATTTAAATTTGAAACATGACATTGTATTCAAGTCGTAATGATCACGTCTAAGGATAGCTGGGATCCCAAGGTACATAAACTTAAAGTTTGCAAATTGTGAGCCTAATATTTCGGTGAACTGTTAAACTGACGGGTGTATAGAAATTACTTTACTTTACCGTTTGACTCGTTAGGTACCGTGAACAAAATATTTTCGCGAAGTTAGCGGTTCAAGCGGAGGTTGAACTTTGAACTTTGTTGATATTCTTCTATTTATTTATTTTTTTTGCAATACGGTATTTGCGGTGTTCATATTTTGTTAAAGTAAGTGTTTATGACTCTTTGACTTATTTGTTTTACGATTAAAAGATAGAAGTTAATATGTGTTAACGCGGAAATCATTAAAAAGAAATGTATTAGTGACGTTGCATTCCACTTATACTCAAATAATACCATATACCTGTGCTTTGAAACATACCACACGATAGATAAACAACATGTAACTGCGATACCATGAGGAATTAGATCAGGTGGGATGAGATTTCTCCAAACATTTACCTTTTTTTCAAAGAACATACTTTCTTGCAATATTAATGAAACTATTTGTTTTTAAATCTCGCCAGGCTTAAATCATTTACGGTAAGATTATCGAACTTTGTATTAAAAAGGACTTAACCCGGTCATTTCTCATAGTGTTGTGATAATACTAGGTATCGTTTTATCTTCTAAATATCTAAACTTCTATGGAATTATAACGTTAATTTTTTATTTTATCTATGAGTTAAGAGCCTCAAAAACGGTATTTTCTATAAATTTTATCAAAAGTTTAGATGTAAATATATTATTGTCTGAATACAAGAATCGAGAAATTAAAACTATAGAAGCAAAGTTTATTTTATAAAGATGCAAATTTAAGTAAGTTTTTAGATATAAATTGATACTGTTTTTTATATGTTAAAAAACAGTATCTCAAAAAACAACTATCTCTTAAAAAAAAGGAGTTCTATCCCTTTAAATAAAAAGTTAACCCATTTTTAATATGAATTACGATGAATAATATGAATTATAATGAAAAAATATGATTTAATATTAATAACGTAATGCTATTTTGAAATGTATTTAAACTACATAATTTATTTTTATATTTTTTTTACTGTGTAATAAAAATTATAAACATTTTATTATTAAGTGGCTTAAATAAAAATAAAACAAAATTTAAAGTTATGCTCTATACATTTACAAAGGTCACACCGTTTGACCGATCACCATGAAAGTTGTCATATACATGTTTAAATGTATATGACAGGGAAAACTTTTTCTCATGCACATCCTTTTATGGGGTCATTCTATACTTCAAACTGATCAACTTTTGTTCTACGATCTTTTTAATATTCCACGAATTAAATAAAAAACAAGCGAAAACAAAATCCTATTAGCGTTTATACGCATAGTTACTTCTTCCTTCTGACTAGGGCGGCCGGCGCGCAATCTTGACCTTCGCGCGGCGTTTAGTTTACTGGGATATTATTTATTTTGTATGGTAAAAAATATGTCAAAATTAAGAAAACTTGTAGAACAAAACTGTTCAGTTTAGTGTGCCGTTAAAGGTGACTGAATAAAATAGGAGGGTAGGCACGTAAGTGGCCCGAATGGCCTAGAGGCGAGAGCGAAGCGACCCATCTCGAGTGCAGCAAGCACGATTTATCGCGCACCGAAGTGTTAATGTTATTATGTGTTGTGTTAATGTTATTAATTATTGGTAATGTTATTATTATGTATAATGTCTAGATTATTTTTATTTTTAGTGAGTACGTACTATCTAAAAATGTGTTGCTTTCGTTGTACACTTCGTCGGTTCAAATAAGTGTGCGCACGCAGCCTCATTATCATACGCGCTGCGGCCGATGTGCGCTATAAAAATGCCTTTATTGTCCTGCGACGCGAACATGGCATGGCGTTCAAACAACCTTTGGCGAAAGTCTGCGTTAAGTGTAACAATTTCATGAAACCACTGTAAACATTAAGCGAGTATCTAAGATGAAATATCTAATATAAATGATAATGATCTCGTGGCGATTACAACATAATTCCCCGTTTGTTGAAAGTTATGGCAATAACATGAGACACATACGAGTATATTCATAAATAGCTTCCGAAATGACAAATTACTCAACTAGTTTCATATATTATATATATTGGATATCTATATTTATATATAATATTTCATATAATCATATAATATCCAGATTTGTAGCATACATAATATGTACATATTCTATTTATAATGTATATAGTTCATATTTATTATAATCAGTGTTTTATTTTCCATTGCGTAGCATTTAAAAGTATAAGGCGCAAATTAAGCATGCGAAGTACTCTTTTTATTTAAATATTGATATATTATTTTTTTACCTTAGTATCTAAGTATAATCGTTAACATATAATGTATTTTAATATTTTGTTAAAGTAAAAAAATAAAATTAAAAAAAAAATGACGTACATAATGCAAAGCGAAAAATGCAAAGCAAACATAAGTACTTTGAATACACGTCTTTTGACTGCTGTTTTCCTGTGCGCAGTAACTGACTGACTGACGCAAGGAAGGTCTTTTCAAGCACAGATCGGAAACAATAGTTTTATAAATAATAATCTATCTCACCACGCTTGTTACTTCAGATATATTTAGTTTTTTCCTAGCGCATATATTTTAAGTTCTAATTTAAAGTGCGGGGAGGGAAAAATGCTTTATAATTGCTTATTAACTGACCTATTATTTGGAATCGGAATAAATTAATTATCAATAGATATTTAATCTTATATTTCATTTCATTTAAATGTTAATTTCGTCTGAACGCTGGTTTACACATCTTAACCTTAAGTTCACTATCACATTTTTTTTCATTCATTGCTCGGCTTGGCGTTTCTTATTTTTTTTATATTTTTTTTTGGGGTATCTCCATTATAGTTTAGTTAAGTTACGTGTTATGTAAGGAAGAAAAAAAAATAAAGTTATCCGTTCGAATTGGTTCAAAAGATTTCGATTATTATTATTGCAAATTGTACCGACATTTTTGGAGTTGATTTCAATGAATTTTCATTATGTTGCTTCGAGTGTTGGGAAGTTAAAATCGAAAAAAAAAATATCCATATAAAGTAATACCTAAAGAAAATATATAAAAATAATAATATTGTATGTATGTATATAGTCCAAATTTACTTAAATATGCAATTTTTTGTTTGCTACTTTAGCATGAGCTCTATTAGTATACTCATTATGTATTTTATTTTTCTTTTAATCCAACTATAAATATATACATATTTGTCTGAACATAAACATTCTATGCGACAACATTGTATTTATTTTATATGTTTTAATTTATTTTCTTACAAATAGACACCTTCATATTTCTCTATAGGTGCATTGACGGTTTGACATTCTTAGCTGTAGCACAATATATCACTGCCTTCCTTAGTACATAAATAGTCTAGTAAAGAAGGCAGGGCACAAAATGTAGCAGTGCTAATCGCTCCCTGTGCATTTTAATATTCATTTGTAACTGTGATTTGTTCTACTACAATTCTATTTCTTTGTCAAATTAATTATTTCACAATAAGTAAATAAATAAATACAACTAAATATTGAATTTTAAAAAATAAAAAAACCTAATTCTAAATAAACCTAAAGCCGTAATAAACCTACAAATCATGTCAACAACCCTAATTTTTGTATTAATTGGATTTTAAACTGTATTTATACTAGTGAGCGCAATAAAATAAAATAAAATAAAATAATGCATATGCTTTAGGCCTTAGGGCACTCGCATCGCAAGAGTTCGCACGTAATCAAATGGCTATTTGAAATTCAGTTAGTCATTCCAACGTAACAAGAAATAAACACTTATTACGTGCACGTTTTCTTTATTTGTACTGACTGTACTAGCTATATGTATATGTAGGTACAGTGATAGCCTTGAGAAGATTTTAATCGTTTCGGACTTTGTTAGCCATGCATACCTACATATTACGCACATGTGCATTGATGCAGATTTATGACCACAAGCATTTTTATTTTCTCTCCAGATAAACTATATGATTGCGAAACGGCACGTAATATAACTTATGTAGCATGGATAAAAACGTCGTAAGTCGTTAAGACCACCAAGGATAAATGCTTCATCGGCGAATTTGAACGAATTTACTCGTATCCAGTTATTAGGTAAAGTGTGCAGGTTTATTTATTTTATTTAGAATTCATAATTCACAGACCTTGTTACTATTATCTTATGTTATTGTTACTTGAATTATATATAAGTATAAGCACTTAAAGATTAAGACATGTGTTCACTGTAATAATGAGCAATGAGCATCACTGGTGTTCCCTATCCTTCCTAACTAGACTAAAGTCTGTACTAAGGAAGTCAGTTTTCAAAGTGGGCAAGAAAATTACAAAAAAAATTTTTTTTTGGCAGAATTTGGTTATATTTAGCATAACATATATATATTGATTATATGCTTTTCTGAAAGCGATCACTTTATAAACTTTTATATTGTTATTTAAAAATAGTTTGGATTTACATAAATCATTTAGTGAATAAAGCATATAACTCTAGAAGTTAAAGCCACGAAGGGATGTCCACAAGGAGGCGTTCTGTCGCCCGTCTTATGGTCCATCTTGGTGGACACCTTACTAAAGTTACTATACGAAGCCCATATTGATGCGCAAGGGTACGCTGATGATATTGCAATCATCATAAGAGGCAAATGCACATGCACCATCTCAGGGCTACTACAAAAGGCACTCAATATTGTAGCAATATGGTGTACGTACCATAAACTGTCCGTCAATGCCAATAAAACTATTCTAGTGCCATATACCAGGAAGAGGAACACAAGTAAACTAAAATGCCGTACAGTTCAACAAGGACGTTGCATTCTCCAAAGAAGTCAAATATCTTGGAGTCACACTAGACAGCAAGCTCACATGGAACTCACATTTTGGCAACCAAAGCAATCTATCATCACGTATGCAGCTGCTGTCTGGTGGTCGAAACCTTACAACATACCTGCAGGAAAAACGGAATAGTCTACAAGGACTAGCCTGCAGAATTGTAACCGGAGTCATGTGCTCGACTCCGACTGCGGAACTGGAAGCCCTGCTAAACTTGACGCCGCTCCACTTACAAGTGGAAAAAGAGGCGATGGCGGGCATGTTGCGAGCAAACACGTCGAACGGTGCAAAGAATTGGCTCTCGAGTACTGTCAAAAGACTCAAGAACCAAACAATGCTCAATCCAGTAATGGAAATGATCACAGACAATCTGACAACCGAATACAACTTCGTCAGAACATTCACCGCGGATATACCAGATGGGACAATGAAGGATTCAACTTCGAAAATGAAGTAATTATATGGTATACCGATGGCTCTAAGAAATGGAACAATATAGGATCAGGCATATGTGGAGCGATACCCAGACTAGAGAAATCAATCAACCTCCACTATATTCCAAGCAAAGCTATATACCACCATTCAAACTGTGCATGAAAGCATCGAACAATCCTAAAAAATAAATACATATACTTGTTTTCAGACAGCCAAGCAGCTCTGAAGGCTATCAACTCTAATGCTATCAAGTCAAATCTAGTGCTCAACTTTGTACAACTACTTAACACCTTTGCAACACGCAACAGGGTTACATTTATTTGGGTACCAGGCCACTCATGCATTGATGGCAACGAAAAAGCAGACGAACTGGCCAAGAAAGGTGCTAGCATGACTATGATAGGCTCAGAACCAGCCTGCGGCATAGCTAAAAGCACTACCAGCTAAAAATCTGGGTTAGAAAACAAAGCCAAAAAAGCAAGCCAAAGAACTCATAGTAGGATTCTCGCAGAAAAGACTCTCGGAGCTATTGAAGTTAAGCCGAAACCAACTAAGGACCTTAAACAGAACCTTAACAAGCTGAACAAACACATACACAAATTGAGCCTATCGACCGACGACAGGTGCAAGAGAGCCCAGAAACCCCTATATACCTACTGGGTGAATGTGGGCCCCTCACTTACAAAAGGTACCAGCTTCTATGCAACCATCTCCTCAAACCAGAAGAGATTAGAACCATCGCACCCATCCCATACTTAACAGTACGGGATTAGAAGGCGAACTATAAGTGAATTTAAAAGTACAATACTTCTACAAAGGAAACGGGCAGCAAAATAAAACCCTATATCCACTAACATACATGACATTAAGATAAGCATATGAATGATAAAACACACAAAGAATATAATATAGGTTATAACAAAAATTCAACTTCCTCTCATTGCCCGATTTTTTTAAAAAATGTGTTCCTAAGATCGGTGTCATACTTAGTTTGGTAAATTAAAAAAAAAAAAAATATTTAAGCATGTTCAATCAAGTTATATTTTAATTCTTCTAAAAGAGCCCTTTAAAAAGCAGACATATTTATTGTGAAATGTTCACATGTTGAACCGCGATGCCTTAATCATCTAAAACTTACATATTACTTTCTCGAATTCTATTACATCAAATTATTATTATTATTATCATTATTAAATTATTAATTATTATTATTATTATCATTATTAAATTATTAATTATTATTATTATTATTAGAGCGACAAAACTATTAGAACAATTAGAGAATTTGCAAAAATCTTTCCTGGATCAGATCTAATGATTTTTTTTAACCTGGTTTTATGTTTTAGAAAAGAAATCAGCATTATAATAACGTTAACTCGATGCAAAAATGACAAAAATTATGTTATCGCTAAACAACCAAAAATTGTTGTAATTAGACACATTTTCGATTAAATAAAAAAATACGCTATGTTTAAGTTCTTAATAAACAAAGTACATATTTTATTCGTTTCCACTTTTAACTTATTTAATAAAATGTATATATACATCTTATAACATATTCAATATCAACATATGATAACACTTTTAACAATGCACATGACGGTATCTATCCAGACTGCCATTATTATATTTGTTTATTTATAAAAAAAATGGTCACTTCCAATCGCGTCGGTCTAATTATAATAAAATCGGTACGAGTACATCTCACAACGGTCGCTTCGAGTACATTCATCAACACAAATACTATTTATAATACATATATTTTTTTAATTCTTTTTTTTAAAACGTATTTAGATAAGTTATTTGATTCCTTTAGATTACTCGGCAGGTTATTAAATAAAATTGGAACAATTCTTTCAAGCCTTCTTTTGCCATATTCATTGTTGAATTTGGCTACTTCCAAATTTCCTTTTGTTGTTTTCTTGATTAAAAAGGGCCTTTTAATATTGGAGGGTATTTAAATCACTGATCTTCTTTTAAGGGTTTGTTCTATATTGACATTAAAACTGATCTCAAGATAAAAAAAAAGACGAAAAAAAAATTTAAAATAATTGTTTTATTTAAAACTGTACTTCGCGAACTGTAAAAACTGTTAAACGTGTAAGTAGGTACTTCGCGAGCAATAACTATTAAATTCTGAATTCGTTTCTCTTGTAATTGAGAAATATTTTTTGCTGATTAATATTTGATTGTTGAGATCAACCCCCTAAAACGAAATAAGGACATATTGTATGATATATATTTATAAACCCTTAAAAAACAGTGGATGAAACTACTTTGTGGTTTTCTTTTTATTTTACTTCGGTTTTGTTTTCTGAAACAATTTACTTGTTCGAAACAGCTAATGATTCATCAGTAAAGTACCACCCACCTACACAACTCTAATTCACATCTTAGTCTTATCTTAACTTGCTTCCATAAATATCCGCACGTGCCTTATCTACATATTGCCAATCAATACTGCAAGGAGATCAATGCGTGGCTCTAAGAACAATACAATGCAAACCTTATGCTAATAGTTAGAATTTTCAACTGAGCCGTTCTCAGTATTTGATACTCAGAACTGAGATAACAAATCCCATAACGGCAATAAAGTTACAGGCAGACTACCTAACTAACCCAACTGAACTTCGATAAACATATTACAGAGTGCAACAGAACGATTTGGCAACATTGAAGAAATACAAGAATACGTTTTGTAAAAATATATGTTAAACTAATCAAAAAAACGAGATATTTTTAAAATATACTGTTTATCGCTCGTTAAAACGAATCTAAAAAGGTTTTTTGTGGTAGCTCTCATTCACTCGCGTCTCTTCTCATTTTAATCTTAATATATATAAATCTCGTGTCACAATGTTTGTCTTCAATGGACGGCTGAACCACTTAACCGATTATAATAAAATTTGAACACCATGTGCAGTTCGATGTGCACTTGAGAGATAGGATAGTTTAAATCTCAAATTATAGTCGCAATTTTAATTTATCGCTAATTTTTTGTCCGTTATTATTTGGCAGTCATAAAACTGACAGATGTCGATACCTTTCGACTGGGTTGATGGCGCTAATGTCTGTTATTATTTGACAGTGACAGTTATTCGACGCAAACGTATTAAAAGAGCCCATCAGTTGGCAAAACAAATTGAATCAAGAAATCTAGCTCAAAGAATCAGGACAGCAGGTCATGCACAAGAATCTCAAGAACAGTGTAACGAACGTCTTCAAGAGAATATCATAAGAACAAGAAAATTATTATTTTCAGTCAAATGCCACCGAAAAAATCTAACCTCAACAACGCGAGCGGCAAAGGGACACGACGCAAACGTGTTGAAAGAGCTCAGCAATTACCAGAACAAATCGAACCAAGAAATGCAGCACAAAGAATCAGGACTGCAGAAAGTCGTGCACGAGAATCTCAAGAACAGTGTGACGAACGTCTGCAACAGAATATTACGAGAACAAGAGCGGCACGAAAACGAAACATAGCTACAGTACGAGTACTAGATCGACAAAGGCAACGGATCAGCCGCTCATTAACACGTGCATCATTCGTTCGGCTTGCCTTTGAATATGCACCAGATATTAACTACTCAGCGCATTCAAAAACTGCTATCGGTGGAATGGATATAGTATGTCAATATTGTCAGGCATTGAAATTTCGGAATGAAGCAGCCGGCATGTGCTGCGCATCAGGAAAAGTTGTGCTGTCACCTCTACCCGCTCCGCCGGAGCCTTTATTATCCCTTCTTACTGGCAATTCAGATGATTCCAAATTATTTTTGTGTAAGATACGCAAATTTAATTCTTGCTTCCAAATGACGTCATTTGGGGCAACTAAAATTTGCGATCGTGCATCCGATGGACGTAATTTTGAAACTACATTCAAAATTCAAGGCCAGGTGTACCATAAAATCGGATCACTGATGCCAATGCCTGATAACAATCCGAAATTTCTTCAAATTTATTTTATGGGCGATTGTGAAGAGCGCGTGACGACTCGGTGCCTGTATAATTTTATTGAACAAGCAGAGGAAAGAGCAATTGTGATATTATTGGAAAATTTTTTAGAAGATCACAATCAACTAATTCAATTGATCAAAAGAGTTTCGCCACGACTGCAAAATGACAATTATCAAATCGTCATAAAAGCCGACAAAGTACCATTAGGTGAACATGCTGGTAGATTCAACGCTCCAACTGTTGATGAGGTTGCTGTTATCATGGTTGGTGATCCAGTTGACAAAAGATCTATAAACATTACACGGCGAGACAACACTGTCAGTACGATTTCGGATCTACACCGTTCATATGACGCACTACAATATCCATTGATATTTTGGCAAGGACAAGATGAATATCACCTTAATATCAAACAGTATGATCCAAATACCGGTAAATTTGACAATTATCTATTTACTTTCTTACTGTATGTATAGATTTTAATTTCGTATTGCATTTTATTTTTTATTTTTTTAGGTGATTACAGAAATAATAAAGTTAGCTCAATGAACTACTACGCACACCGAATAATGGTTAGACAACATCAAGACAATTATATCCTTCGATATCGTCAGCTGTTCCATCAATACATTGTTGATATGTATGCTAAGGTCGAAAGCGAACGCTTGCGATTCCTTCGATTCAACCAGGCAAAACTACGATCGGAAGAATATATTCACTTACGAGATGCTGTTGCTGGAAACATCGATGGAAATTTAAATCCCAATGACATCGGTAATGCTTTCATTTTACCTTCAAGCTACATCGGCAGTCCACGGAACATGCAGGAATACATACAAGATGCGATGACTTACGTACGTCATTACGGCCGACCGGATTTATTTATTACATTCACATGTAATCCGAATTGGGAAGAGATACAAACTTTACTATTGCCAGGACAACAAGCCATTCATCGTCATGATTTAACTGCACGTGTGTTTAAACAAAAATTGAAATCCTTAATTGATTTTATTGTAAAATATACAATTTTTGGTATCACACGTTGTTGGTTGTATACGATAGAGTGGCAAAAGCGAGGTTTGCCTCATGCCCACATTTTGGTTTGGCTTAAAGATAGAATCCGTCCTGAAGAAATTGCTCAAATAATTTCAGCCGAAATTCCAGACCCATTAATTGATCAAGAATTATTTGATATTGTCACCAAACACATGATCCATGGGCCATGCGGTGTTTTCAACATGACGTCACCGTGCATGGAAAATGGAAAATGTAAAAAAAACTTCCCAAAGCCGCATACGAATGACACGATCACGGATATTGATGGTTATCCAATGTATCGCCGCAGAAGTACTGAGAATGGTGGCCACACATTTACAATGCGACTGCCGAACTTTCCAAATCAAGTTGAGTTTGATAATCAGTGGGTGGTACCATACTCACCACTACTTTCAAAAACTTACAAAGCTCATATCAATGTTGAGCTTTGCAGTTCTGTTAAATCAATTAAGTATATTTGTAAATATGTAAACAAAGGCAGTGATTTGGCCATATTTGAAGTAAAAAACATAAATAAAAATGACGAAATAGCACGATACCAAATGGGCAGATACATTAGCAGCAATGAAGCTATTTGGCATATTCTCAGCTTTCCCATCCACGAAAGAGATCCTGCTGTCCAACATCTGGCAATACATCTTGAAAACGGTCAACGTGTATACTTCACTGAAGAAAATGTTCTCCAAAGAGCGTTCGAAGCTCCGAAAACGACTCTAACTGAATTTTTTACATTGTGTCAAAAACCTGATGTTTTTGGCCAATTCGCGAAGACATTGGTGTATGGTGATGTTCCACGTTATTTCACATGGAACAAATCCAGTAAAAAATGGGAGCCACGGAAACAAGGAAAACCACATCCTTCCATTACAGGCATATTCAAAGCTAAGACATTGGGGAGACTTTACACGGTACATCCAAAGCAACGTGAGTGCTTCTATTTACGTTTGTTATTGGTGAATGTTCCCGGACCAACGTCTTTTGAATTTTTACGAACAGCTAATGGTCGAGTATTCAATACATACCAGGATGCATGTCGTGAACTGCAATTGCTAGAAGACGATAACCATTGGGACTTAACGCTTGCTGATGCTGCGTTGACATCAACACCGAATAACATTCGTCAGTTGTTTGCAATTATTTTGACGACATGTTATCCCTCGCAAGCACAAACTTTGTGGGAAAAATATAAAAATTGTATGACAGAAGACATCTTGCACCGAATTAGACAAACAAATCAATGCCAAAACATAGATTATACACCAGAGATGTACAATGAAGCATTGGTCTTGATCGAGGATTTATGTGTTCTTATTTCAAATTTACCACTTAATCATTATGGTATGCCATCACCTAATCGTCCAGCCACCGACTTAGTCAATACCGATTTACAACGAGAAAATCAATATGACCATGGAAGTTTAGCAACAATTATCATGAACAGTGAACCATTACTGACAGCAGAACAAAAAATTATTTATGATCGGATTATGCTGGCTGTTGCTGCTGAACAAGGCGGTTTTTTTTTCTTGGATGCACCCGGTGGAACCGGTAAGACATTTTTAATATCGTTGATTCTTGCCAAAATACGGTCGCAACAAAAAATCGCATTAGCATTAGCATCGTCAGGCATTGCGGCTACTTTACTGGATGGTGGGCGAACAGCACATTCAACATTCAAGCTGCCATTGGACGTTCATAATAAACCAGATGCAATGTGTAACATCAAAAAGAATAGTGGAATAGCTGCAGTGTTGCGGAAGAGTTCTATAATAATTTGGGATGAGTGCACAATGGCACACAAATATTCACTTGAAGCATTAAACAGAACTATGCAAGATTTAAACAGCAATAATAAACTTTTCGGTGGTGCTATCTTACTTTTGTCTGGTGATTTCCGGCAGACCTTACCGGTTATACCTCGCTCTACTTTCGCGGATGAGATTAATGCATGTTTGAAACAATCATTCTTATGGCGAAGTGTTGAAACACTTCGATTGACCATAAATATGCGAGTACAATTGCAAAATGATCCATCAGCACTAATATTTTCCGAACAACTACTAGATATTGGGAACGGTAAAATAAAACTGCAACCAAATACGCAATGCATTAAACTACCAGACAATTTTTGCACTGTTGTTCAGGATAAAACTGAATTGATTCAGAGTATTTTCCCGGATATACAGAATAATTATTTGAATCATGAATGGCTTAGTCAACGGGCGATTTTGGCAGCCAAAAACGTTGATGTTGACGAAATTAACTTCCAGATACAACAGTTGTTACCAGGCGATCTGATGTCTTTTAAATCAATCGATACTGTTGTTGATGAAAATGAAAGTGTAAATTTTCCGATTGAATTTTTAAATTCATTAGATATCCCTGGAATGCCACCACATAATCTTCGATTAAAGATTGGTTCACCTATTATTCTCCTCCGTAATTTGAATCCACCTCAATTATGTAACGGTACGCGTTTGGTCATCAAAAAGATCACCGGAAACATTCTTGAAGCAACCATTTTGGCTGGGAAGTTTAAAGGAAAAGTGGTCCTACTGCCACGTATTCCGATGATACCATCAGATTCTACCATACCCTTCAAAAGGCTACAGTTTCCAATTCGTTTGGCTTTCGCCATGTCTATAAATAAATCTCAAGGTCAAACAATGTCCATTTGTGGTTTAGATTTGGAAAATCCATGTTTTTCTCATGGGCAACTATATGTTGCGTGTTCACGTGTTGGGAAACCGTCGGATCTATTTGTGTTAGCTAAAGACAGGTTAACCAAAAACATTGTGCACCGATTGGTGTTAAATTAAATTGAAATTGAAAGTATTTATAATTCAAAAAAAAATATATTAATGTTTAAAAGTTTAAGGCTGTCTGCCTTGCCTACCTCATTCATGAGTTTAAGCGTCACATGTTATTTACTGTATTATACTGTAATATGCGATCGTGCATCCGATGGACGTAATTTTGAAAAACTACATTCAAAATTCAAGGCCAGGTGTACCATAAAATCGGATCACTGATGCCAATGCCTGATAACAATCCGAAATTTCTTCAAATTTATTTTATGGGCGATTGTGAAGAGCGCGTGACGACTCGGTGCCTGTATAATTTTATTGAACAAGCAGAGGAAAGAGCAATTGTGATATTATTGGAAAATTTTTTAGAAGATCACAATCAACTAATTCAATTGATCAAAAGAGTTTCGCCACGACTGCAAAATGACAATTATCAAATCGTCATAAAAGCCGACAAAGTACCATTAGGTGAACATGCTGGTAGATTCAACGCTCCAACTGTTGATGAGGTTGCTGTTATCATGGTTGGTGATCCAGTTGACAAAAGATCTATAAACATTACACGGCGAGACAACACTGTCAGTACGATTTCGGATCTACACCGTTCATATGACGCACTACAATATCCATTGATATTTTGGCAAGAACAAGATGAATATCACCTTAATATCAAACAGTATGATCCAAATACCGGTAAATTTGACAATTATCTATTTACTTTCTTACTGTATGTATAGATTTTAATTTCGTATTGCATTTTATTTTTTATTTTTTTAGGTGATTACAGAAATAATAAAGTTAGCTCAATGAACTACTACGCACACCGAATAATGGTTAGACAACATCAAGACAATTATATCCTTCGATATCGTCAGCTGTTCCATCAATACATTGTTGATATGTATGCTAAGGTCGAAAGCGAACGCTTGCGATTCCTTCGATTCAACCAGGCAAAACTACGATCGGAAGAATATATTCACTTACGAGATGCTGTTGCTGGAAACATCGATGGAAATTTAAATCCCAATGACATCGGTAATGCTTTCATTTTACCTTCAAGCTACATCGGCAGTCCACGGAACATGCAGGAATACATACAAGATGCGATGACTTACGTACGTCATTACGGCCGACCGGATTTATTTATTACATTCACATGTAATCCGAATTGGGAAGAGATACAAACTTTACTATTGCCAGGACAACAAGCCATTCATCGTCATGATTTAACTGCACGTGTGTTTAAACAAAAATTGAAATCCTTATCCTTAATATAACAAAAACTTTAGCCACAGCAACGTGGCCGGGTCAGCTAGTTGTTTTATATATCTGAATACGCGACGGTATGTATATATATATATTTCTTTCAGTACGAATCGATTAATCAGTAAGCATATTAAAATTTATACAATAATCGGGCGAAACGTAGTCAGTCCTCAAGGCCATCCTCAAAAATATATCAACTTTTTTAGCGCTTATAGCATTTATAACTTTTTTATTTATGATTGTGCAATCAAATTATTCATATATGTAACTAAAATTATTTCAGTCATTGATTTACAAGTATAAATTCGAAATAAAATAGGCAATCGAATTTCTCAAACCATTTTGACAAAAAAACATTTACTTTGAACGAGGAAGTAGCGTCTGCTTTGCCAGATTTTACTTATATTAAAAAATACCCATTGTATTTCTCTCCCTCTTTCCCATTGCAATCCACCCTGCCCACGCGAAAGCGGGACAACAATAACAGAGCTACCGTTTGATCGGAAGCCTTCAACATGTGGCCGTATGCCGTAGGTCGAGGGGCGTATCCAAGGTGTAGGCAGCTCACATTACGTCTCTGCAAAGGGTACAGGTCGCCCAGTCTTTTCAGTAGACGAGTACTTCTATTCATTGAAATCTTGTCACAACCTTGCCCACGATACAGGCGCTCACAGAGCAAGAACCCCTTTTTGTGCGTTTGATCCCTTTGTTGTTTGCCTTGCTATATTTAGCTAAAATAATAATCATTATTACGAACATACTTTTATCATGCATTTTTTTTTAACACCTACTCACATTCAAATTTATAACAATATTCAAATTTATTATTTACTTATTAATATATACGAGTATACATACATTTGATATCTATTACATCAATGCGTAAATTACAAGCAAATATTTTATAACTAAAAAAACATAACACTTCCAACAAATGATATTTCTCTTCATTTGCTACGGCATATTTTATTTTTTTAAGTGTCTGTCTTACTCAGAAATCAATTCATCTATACCTTTAAAAATTGAGATCAATTAATCAGTCTAATTTTGAAAGTTGTTACTAAAACCTCCTAAAAGCAACTAAGTCACTGTTAATTTTAATAAAAACACATTTACCTCTGTATTTGTTTTATTATTTTTTTTCTTTTCATTGGAGGGTGGTGTTTTTGTACTCGCAAATCCAAATTAAACTGCCGTGTTAATAATCGACTAAATTTCGTCTTACTATTGCTGTCCGAGAGGAGCTATTTAGAGCAGTTTTAAAGCAATTCGTTACAGGCAGATTTTTAACGGTTCGTTGTTGGAGCATAGTTATTATATATTTATGATTATAATTATTTTATATATTCGAACTAGTTCCTTATCCAATAAAGAAGCTTTACAAAATACACAGCATACAAAATTATTAGCTAAAATGTACGATAGGCCAGATTTTCTTATATATTTTAGAGGCGTGGTTTTCAAGAAGAGATAAAACGCATATAATTTGATGTTATGGCTAAGAATTTAGTTTTATTATAAAGATAAGGGTTTGCCATTATGTTTTAAAAATGATTTCGGGTAAGTGGCCGCCGCGGCTGACTCGAACAAATTCCAGCCGAGAGGCCCAATTTTCAACCACTTTTTGCAGCAAGTTGGGCCGTATGTCAGCAATAACGCGTCGAATATTCTCTTCCAAGGCGTTAATCGTGTCAGGAGTAAGTCTATTCATTATGAAATGGCAAACCAAACTGAGCATAAATCATGTGACAGCTGTCAAAAACACCAACTACGAAAAAAGTAGTGCCAGATTGAAAATCACGCCTCTAAAAACAACACCCTATATATTCACTAAGAAATGTTAATGTAATTACGCCTAATGTATTTTATTTCAATACCGCCTCACGTATTTTTACTGCTGTGCCAAACTCTTATTGGTATCAAGCAATGGATGAATGATATTTATCCATTCTCGATAATAGAATCACCGCTATGTTTAGGGAGGTAGGTAGGTAGCGATGTGTTTGGGTTTCGATATTGAAAATAAAAGCGGATGGCTGTCACGTCGCGTCTGGGCCGATTAAGTGGGCTGTCGAATGCACAAAGCGAGATAATATTATTTCTCTATCTAATACGTAAATATTCCTTAATAACAACGAGGGGGTAGGGCGGTCTCTTAAATGCTACTGATTTAGTTCAAGTAAACAACCTGTCAGTTATCTGCCCACGGTGGTTTTGCTGCGTCATTGAAAAGTATATGTATATATCGCGACTACCTAGATTGTGTACTATTATCTAATTAATTCCACGATAGGGCGCCGTCGTATACAGGTGTCCTGAGACTATTTCCGATTAAAAATCCAGTTAAGTGGCCTGCGATTTCAAACATGATTTGTTAAGGCGACATTCCAAAATTCCTCATGGTTTCCAGAAAAAAAAAATAAAACTACATGATTATATCAAATTGTTGTTGTCACACGTGTTTCAAAGCTATGAGATATTAATAACGTTTTGCCACGGCAAAGGCAATTATTAATACATTTAAGAACTAATCATATTCTCATTTTTTTTTTTTGTATTTCTTATTCATTATAACGAACATTAAACAAACTAGATACGGGTTCTTTTCGGGTCTGAGAATAAAAATGTTTTTTTATTTTATTTTAATCTAATCAGACCTAAAAAATGACCCACTCTCGGCTCTATGGCTATCTAAAACACACATCGAATGGGTTATAGGTCCCGCAGGCTCAAATGCAGATAGGAAATGAAGCAACCCATCACAAGTTGGTACCACAGGCACCAGGAGATACCTTTAATAACGTCTGTAAGGCGTCAGGTTCTGGTTTAATTATTTACTAGTACCAAACAACGTATAGAATACAAGGTAATGATTCTTTGCATTTAAATTGTATGTAAAATTAGCCGAAACAGACTAGAAACAAATAAAAAAATGATCAATCAGTTAAGTGATCACAATCAAGTTTTCTCTACTAATTGCATTTAAATAAATGTCTCTCAAAATAGCACTTTTTAAATAGAATATAAGTCGCCCTTTGTCTTGTAATCACATGCATATCAAGTTTTGACACATACTTTTGGTTCGTGACATAAATTATTTTTACTTTCAGTAAACTGAATTAAAACATGAATGACTATGACACCTGTAGCTATCATATAATGTCAACTGATTATATACATTGTTTAGTAGTAGTAAATTATTTAACCAGAACCTAACGTATTACAGCTAAGTCCTACAGGCGTCATTAAGGGCATCTCCCACCTAAACTGTATGATACCAACTTGTGATGGGTTGCTTCATTGCCCATCGTTTAATGCTAACTTTTTCCAACTTTATTTTTGGCATTTTTCACTTAGGTTATATGAATTTAATCCCAAAAAGCGCACATATATTTTAGTTCTTGTGGCACCAGTGGTTCTTGTCGAATAATAATATAATAAAAATCAATCACCATTGCCGTGGTGGCTGGGAGGGGAGCTAGGGAGCATCCGGGGCCCGAGGGGACCCTCCCGGTACAGCCCTCCGGAAAGAGGAAGACCGCATGCATTTCAATGACATTTCAAGAAATGAACGATAAAGAAATCATCCAATTTTATTTGGTCAAAAATCTCTCCTCTTTATATTAATAAGAAATGTAATGTTTATTTAGCGGGGTTATTGCACATGACACGAGCAGTTTCACGGCAGTCAGTTTAAGAAATTGTCAGATGTTGGTCGAGAAACAGCGCCACGCGTTAGGAGTAAAATCCGTAGTGCCTTTTTATACGTTTTTTCGTATATTCGTATACTTTTGTATAATTTGTAAAAATTCATAAAAATAACTTATATTTCTTGTATATATATACTTGTATTTCTTGTATTTCTGTCTGACTGAGTGTGTGAGTGAGAACTTCTACCGGCTGTCCCAATTTTGACGCAGTCCCAATTTTTTTTTTATTGATATTTTCGGCCAGATTTTAAAGCGCAGGGATAATTTACATTTACAATTTCTCTGTAGTTCACTCATCATATTCAGTGATAGTTTTATCTGAAACTAATATGACAAAACCGAGCACTATCAAGATGTGTTCTATACTCACGGCATGGTAATATTAATGAACGAACAGGCACAAACGAATTTACTAAACTTTTAGCTTCGACTCCAAGTATATGGTGGTTTGGTCGACATTATTTCGCAGAAATGTACCTCTATATTCATTTAGGAGAAAAGTAAGCGACCGTTACTTATAAACATTGCGTTCATTTAACTACAACTTATTTAGATACAGAACAAAGCTGTTATTAGTCGAAGCCATAGAATGTGCTGCGAATTTGTTGGACGACAAAAAGTCTGTTTAAGAAATAAACACATCCAGCATCCCACTATATTCCAGCCATCATCTTATGCCACCATAATTCAACCACGATCATCATCATTCACACTATATTACCTTTTACCCGACTATATGTACATTCAAATATTATGCCAAACGGCTTAGAATTTATTTGTGTGGTAGTCGTTTATTAAAACTGGGATCGCGACGGTCTGATAATTAAGAGGTTAAAGTTTAAGTTGGCACATTTTATTCGTAGTATTTTTAACTTTTTTTAACTCTTCATGGGCGCTATGTCCTCTGACTCTAGAACAAGCACGCGGAGGTAAGTTTACAAAGAAACAAAATAAATTATATACATAAGCACATGCTGGTATTAGTGCCATTAGTGCCATATACTATTATAGACTAAGTGAAGTATATGGCTAGGTTAGCTAACATTCGTTTACTTATCGTTTTCGAATGTGAAATTGAATTAATATCATAAAATTGTCGTGCATTTTTAAATACAGCGCCTCTATGTAAAATATGGTGGAAATTACCAAGAAATTTTGTATTTTAATGGGAACATGTTTCATTGTGTGGCGGCAACTTTAGGTTTGAATTTTAAGAGATTTCCTGGTATTTTTCTTACCGTTATGATACTTGTAGGAGATCGTGAGACGAATTCCTAATTAGTAGATAAAGCCTGTTTCCAACCATCCGATGTTCACCGAAGAGGTTTATTTACGCGTTTGTAAAATTTACTTACTTTGAAGAATATTTTAACTCCTACTGTGATTACTATGGTTTTGTTTGATTTTTATGATTATGCTAACTCTTACTATGATTTTGGTGAGACGTTGTCAGCTAAAGATAATTTAATTGGTTCTATTTTACACGGATCGATTTTTGTGTTTTGCTGAGCCCCGAGTTTCGTCGAATCGTATTCTTACAAAGCCAAATTATATGTACTTTATAAATAATGCTACCCTGGAGGGCTCCTCGAATTGCATTTTATGCGTGTTTTTGAGGCCTACTGCCAAGATAGGCATATATATAAAATATAATTAGATTAACTAAACATATTTCTAGAACACCTTTAAGCTGGTTTTTTAAATAAATAATCCTATAATTACAAAAAAAAAATTTGAAATTGGTAAGTTTTATTTTTTTAAATTCTCATAAACCATACTACATTTGTGACGTAAGCCTAATTTATACATAGAAATGTCCGCAATAAAATTCTACAGAAAACCTTAAACTTAGTTTTTTTTTAAATTGCCTTATATTTTTAATATAAATAAATAACTGACAAATGTTTATTCTTTGATGTTGTCGACGGATGCTCGTAGTGCAAGTGCAAGCACCTTACGATGTACTGGCTCTTAAACATAGTCCTAATACTTTCCCTTGTATCCTTTCAATGAGTAATCAAAAATTTGAAATTCGAAATTTGTTGATCAGCAGTTTTTTCCCTGCTGCCTTTCTCTATGATGCGGTACCCAAAAACATCAGAAATTGTATTTTGAGACGATTTTGTACGCTTTTTTACAACGTTCGCATAAGTGACGCCATTCTGACATGCTAATGGTTTTGTCAATTTTCAAAATGTATATGACGCTTTTCTACGTTTATATCCATTTTGTCACACTGGCCCCCCTCCCCCTCCCGGTTATAACCAACACTAAAAACGAAACGAAATTAGTTGCGTTTGTTGATGATTTTCGGAAAGACACACCTTAAGGGTCTTTCAGAATATGAGTTAGAAATTTGTTTTTCAATGAATGTGTTGATTCTTGATGTTATAATAGTAGAATATGTATATAATTGATATAATATATTCTGCGTGTGGATTCTTATAATCTTTAGAAATCTATTTAAATCATAAGTATTCGCACGCGAGTTTTCGTAATATCTTCTTTATTATTATATTGTTAACAATAATTGAATAATTTTTTATTACCTATTGTATATTGTTTTAATATAAGCAAACAATACATCTTTATCATTACGCCATTCATCATCATCAGAATCGGAACAGAATGTCAATGTGATGCGAGTAAATTCCTCTAAATAGCTAAATCGTATTCGTAATATCAAAACAGCGTGCAATTTGGAACGGAAATCGTTGCCACAGTCACACCAATGCACAGTTATTAGCAAAGCAATTTGTTCGTTTGGTAATTTAATTATTTTATACGAATAACACCGAACGCCAACATTCGCATGAACAGTCTCAAAGCAATTGATTCATTTTAATATTTAAATTATATACCCAAAGAATACCCGTCCCAATTAAATTATTTTGTGGACACTATACGATTTGATTTTTAATCGTATGGCCGAGAATGTTTGGAAAGTAAAATTATGTTTATGCATTGTAATAAACGCGAAAGTTTTCGTATTATTAGACAAGTATTATTTTTTATGCAATAACTTGCGTTTATTTTTGCAGTGCCTATCGAATACTATTAAAATATTTCTAAAACATATAATTCGCGCAGATATTTGTTTGAGAATTCTTACGGGCGCTGTAACAAAGAAGTTACACATAAACCAAAATATATATTTTTTTGAAAAGTTTGCTTTTTTATCGAAATCGGTATTTAGCCCAAAAAACTATTCATTTAATACGTTTAGGTTTACAGCAATCGATCACTCTAATTGCATTAACCTACATGTTTGTATCTAAGTATGAAGTACCCAAATGTTAGTTAAAATAAAATTGGTCCCACTAAATTTTTTTTTTAATAAATGGTTTATATTATAAAAGAAAATAATTATTTAAAATATTAAATTAAGGAATTACGATTAGATGATGATGATGGCCTGTTTCCGTAGGAAGTAAGAGAGTGGCAGGACGTGCACGTTTTCTTTGCGTCTAAGCTATCAATTGACATTTCAAACCCCTTCCTTAGACGGATAAAAGCAATCCAGACGTCGATATCTCTTCCTCCTTCTCCCCCTGTCATAGACAAGCCCTGTCGAGCACTTTTAGAGTGCTTGTTGGTTTCTTTCGGAAGAAACCAGATGCATCCCATATCCTGCCGGCGGAAGTTGTCGAGAGGCATTTTGCGCGCGGCTTTTTATGATTATACAATCTGTTCACTTTGATTCTTTAAGGGGGTTGATTTATATTGACAATCGAGCATTATTCAGTGAAAAATATTGGAAATCGTTATTTTTTGAGAACTAGTTAAGTACCTGGTCGCAGATAGGAGCAACGCAAGGCGCTGTATTTTAAAAGTATGGTTTTTTTCCTCGATTATTATTTTCGCGAATTACCCCTCACGAATTACCCACTGGGTTTACAAACACGCCGATTTTAGTTATTTTACAATGTAATCATTAGGTATTCCAAATATTTTTTCTAATATTCTCATGAAGATTAATTTATATCGTGAAAAGTACATTTTTCAAGTTAAAATATGTAAAGTGTGTCTATAATATACATACCTTTGAAAATAATTTACTTTGGTGGTTATTACTTAGTGTATTTGTGTGTTTATTGATATTGTGCTCACCAACAACAGCTTTGAATTGTTTAAACGCTGAATACAAAAAAACTACCTTGTTATTCAATAACAAGCGTTAATAAACCACATAATATTCGAGATTAAATAGAACTTGTAATTTAAATAAAAGTCAAAACATGTGAAAACTGGAAAATGAGGTTAAGCATTTAAAAAAGTTGAATCAAATATCGGACCTTAGTTGAATAATATATAACATTGTATAATAATGTATAACATTGTTTGTGTTATATTGGATTAAATTTTAACACATAAAAAACAGACAAAATAACAATATGCTTTCGGAGATAAGTAGTGGTGGGGGGGGGGAAGGGGGTCAGCATACAGTTTTTGGTACACCTTCAATAAAAAACCTATGCTACGGCCTATATAAAAAAAATAAAATTGTTTTAAGAATTTCTAAAATAACTACTTCCAATCCATTTCATTTTATACTAGCGTATAAAAAAATATAGTTTCGCACAGATTAACGTGTAATAATAAACTAACCTTCGCTATAGTTTTCCTATAATATTTACTACTTTCTTCATAAACAGATGCAAAATGTTAGCACCAATGTTAAAACTCATAAACATTTTTCTAAAAACCGGTATATATCCGAATGTATTAAAAGTAGCAATAATACATCCAATTTACAAAAATGGATCTCATAAACTTAGCTTAGTGTTAAACAATACCAAGAAAAAATATATCATATCCATTCCAGTAGAAATAATAAAGAAGTACCCGTGCTAATTGTATCGCACACATATCCTTGCCTGCATAGTAGCCCAAATGGAATTACATATGTTCAATGCGCATGCCCTGTATTGGAATCGGTGAGAAAGTATAAATATCTAGGTATAACAGTTGATAATAAATTTAATTGGCAAGACCACATCGGTTTACAGTGCAATCGTCTTAGACTGTGTTTAATAAAATTTGTGCATCTGAAAGCGTACTTAAATAAGTCAATTTTACGTAATATTTATATGTATATCCTTGGTTGAATCTAATATTTTGTATGTATTACAATTTGGAGTTCTACATATAAAACATATATACGAATTTATATTCTACAAATTCGTATCTTAAAAATAATTATTCCAAAAAGTAAAAAAAAATCAATACTAGGCAAAGTTCTTCCGGTACGTCAACTTTGCTATTATAGAATTGCAATCAACCACTTCTCAGATGAAACATGGAAAAATCTTGTCACTAATAAGTACTCTACTAGACAAATGTCAAATAAAAAATATATTATAGAAAGATGTATAAATACGCATGGATATTGACAATTAAAATATGTAATAATATACCTCTTGAAGTTAGACAACTTAAAAGAAAATCGGTAATAAAACTTAAATAAAAAGAATTTAAGTTAATTTTGTTTGTAAACCACATGAGTTACGTTAACTTAATTTTAAGTACTTTGTATTATATTTAATGCATGTTTAAATAAATTGTTTTTAGTTAAGATAAAGAAACCAGCAGATAAGACAATGTCTTAGCTAGATCTATACATTGTAATTATATATATATATATATGAGTAATAAAAGTTGCTTGTGGCAACATTGAAATTGAAATGAATCATGTTACATAAAAAAATATTAATAATAAGAGAGAAATGATATTATAACTAATTTTTTTTTTATGTGGGCATGGTATGGCAGAGAGAGCAGGATGTTTTTCATTAATTTATTTTTTCTTTTTAGTGAAATGTATCTTTTATTGAGTAAAGGCATTTATTTAATAATATTTGTTTTAATGTAGTCCGAAACTGTTTTTCTTTTATTTTAAAATATGTATGCATAGACTTAATAATATATATTATATATGGGAAGGTAATGTACGTACATTTATTTCTTTAAACATTTGCTTGATACTTTCTCGTTTTGAAACATTTTCAATTATTACATTTCTTTTGCAACCAAAATATGTTCTATTTCCCTAAAGTGTTATATTTACATTTTAGCCATGAGTAAGTATATGGCTAATATATCGATATAGCCGTTTCTTTATCAGTAGTATAATTTATCTTCCATACAATCTATGTTCCTTCAAATTTAGATTTGAATCGATTTTAGTGCTTAAAAGAGCGATGTAATACCTGTTTTATGCCATAAAAGCATCACAAAAATAAAATAAAAATATATTTTAATTCTTCTAAGCCCTTTTCATCATTTTATATAAATAAAACATTTTTTTTAACATTTTTATTTCATTGGTTATATGGTAACCTACCTACGATATGCGATAAATTTTTTTCGATTTTAAAAAAATATCATCTTTTCGACCTACGTCATACACAATTATTTTACTCAACGTATTTCGCACCTGCTGCGAATGCATATTCGAACCTGCGACCGTCAGTTTAATAGTCAAACGCCGTAACCACTAGACCACCACGATCTCAACTTTGTATGACTAACCGTCAAAAAGATACAGGCTTGTGAGAGACAGACAGAAGACAACGAAGTTTTACTATAAGAGTTCCTGTTTCTGACCATTTTGGCCCCCAGAACCTTAATAACAGGAGCCATAGTTGGTTGCTCCAAAAGTTTTATTCTCGTTGTATGGCTGGAGTAAGGCACCGGTCATTCATACCTTAGTGTTAACGATGTAGTACGCCAGAGGGCGCTAGTTTTTTTTTTTTTTTTTAATTTCTTTATATAGGTATGTAAACTATTTGCATAAGTTACTCGCATTAAATAGGGTGCATTTAATAAAATAAATATCCTTTTTACAGACATAAATTGAAAAAAGTTCATTGTCTCGCCGATGGAAGAAGACGTCGTAAAAAGTATTGGAACCAAATGTGTTAGAAGTAGCATCGATTCCCTCTAGATGGCCATAAAAGTAATAACTCAAATTAATGCACGAATATATTTTTTTATTTATTTATAATTTTTAAATTTATTTTAAATTATTTTGAAAATAATAATTTATTTTCATCTAATAATTTCGTAAATTCTGTTTTTATTTAAAAAATTAATAATAAGATCACATTGATAAAAAAAATAAATAAAAAAAAATAGGGAAGTCTTACTTTTTAAAGTAAATTAAAAACTAAAGCAAACCGTATGTTTTTTTTTTATTTTATTTTATAAGTTATTAGTGGCACCTAGTGCAAAGATTCAAAGCTAGTTTGTATATAAAACGTGCACGTGCGAGTGCTCCTTTAAACTACCAGGCGCCGTTGTAAAATATATAGAAATAAATTTAAAATTATTTAATGATAATATTTGTAGTTAGGTAAAATTTAATAAAAAGTTTTAGTTTATTAAACTTTTTTGCGATACCTACATTTAAAATGCATTGAATTACATTTACACTAATAATTTAAAAGATGGCGCTGGCGGCCAGGTACAAGGTGGATTTGATTTTTTTTAGATTGGGGATCCATGATTAGGGATACATGAGGTTTCTTGGGGATCCATAGTGTTCTGTTGTTCTAAAGAAGACAAAGAAAGTATTTTGTAAAAAGGGGCATTCACGGGTCACAACCATAGGTTGACATTCGGTTGATCGTGCTGAAGTTAAGGTCAGGAGCTAAATTTCATATGCTAAATTGATTCCGTCAAATCAGTATCTTCCATAATATATCAAAACTATTAATTTTTCTTGTTTTTTTTTATTGGATTCTGAATCGAAGCAGTCGCAGTACACTCTAAATTAAACACACTGAAGCCACCTATTGCTCATAAAAAAAAATATTGAGTAGGTAATGTAAAATATACATATGCATTGATTTAAGCGTGTCACACGGTCCAAGTATCCAACCAAACAATAAAACCGAAGGTTTGCTTTGAAAAATCTCCTCTGGCTCCCGCCCCCTTGCCCTCCCCTCGCCCTCGCCGTGCCCTTCTTTCCAGCACCTCGCGGTTTGTGTTGGGCAAGCAAAGTGTACAATAATATCAGCATTTTGTGCATCATTACAGAACCTGTTGGCGTGCATGATACACGTGTGACTTTAGTACCGCGATGAAAAGGAGGGAAGGGGGGGGGAGAGAGAGGAGAAAGCAAGGAAACTTCTCTTAATTAATAGCGCATTTGTGACAGTTATGCCAGTTTGACAGTTTGATCATTTTAATAATATATGTTCTACAACATTTTATTATTATGGTTTTATACATATTGATTAAAATATTTATATTATTATAATCTATCCATTCTATTCCCCTGTTTGTACTTGGGTACCTACATAAGACGTCTTTATAATGATGTCAAAATGATATTATTGTTCACACTTTGTGATGCTCATTGTAATGTAGTAATACTTTTTAAACTATTTTGACATTGTGTTATGAAGCCAAAACGCAAAAATGAAGGATAAATATTAATTTCAATTAATTTATCTATTTTTTCTATGACTGGCATTTCATAAACGTTGTATATTTAATCATAACAAAAATATTTTTAGATACCTTGACCTATGTCTTAAAAATAGTAAAGGTACATTTTTAAAATTCAATTCTATTTCTGAGAAATTTAATAAATGATAAACTGCTAATAGTGCAACTTTCAAGGGTGGTCCTCGAAATTTGTAATATCTTTTGTGGCCAGCACTATTATTTAAAGCTACAAGGTTCTCAAATTTTCGGAGATTTTTATACTTATCTACATAGTAAAAAATCGAAAGCCACTCCAATATCACGGATCTTAGAGTAAACGTGAAGTAACAAACTATCTTATGCGACGTAGAGAATAGTGCTTATTAACTCGTATGTGAATATTTTAAAACAGTTAATAAAACGTAACTTTTAGAGTCAAAACCAATGGCTGAATGTTAGCCTGCCGTCCGGAGCACAGCCTCTGCCTTCCGCCGGCTCCCCGCCCCGTAGAATGCGGCACCATACACCCCCCCCCCCCCCCCCGTCCCTCCTAGCATCAACGCAACGGAGAGCGGTTCAACGTCCGATCCACGCTAGAACCGTCAGCCGCCTCTCGCAGCCTCGCACTACGCCAGTCCAGGGGTTGCCAATTGCCATCACGCGAACGGCCTCGCTCGTGTCCTACTTCTAAACGAAGATTTTACCTACTCTAGCTAATATTGATAACCATTCCATGTTGAAATGCATCCGCAATATTACCATGTTAAATAAAATTATTTTTACTAACAAGAGGTCTTTCGAAATGTGGATATTTTTAGTTTATATGGATACACATACTTATCTATATTATTAAATATTATTATTGTGCATTTCTACAATACTTAGTAGAATAAGGAAGCGTATAGATAATAAATACACTGTACGCGAAGTTAACTTTATTTTAAAATCCAATAAAATAATTTAATAATAATAATTTGCATTAATATGCACCTTACTATAAAAATTGAAACTTATTAGTATTGTTACTAAAAACGCGCCATTCGCTTGACAATTTCTGAATCTAGCGAACGAAACAATACAAACAGAGACTCATTCTTATTACAAAATGCTTCACTTTCTTGAATTCCTTGTGTTAACAGATCCGAGAGACCTTTTAAAAAAGAAATTTACTCGTTTTTTTTTTTTAAAAACTACATATAAAGAAAATATTACAGCACCTCCCAAAATAACATAAGGAAGTCTATGATTATTAAAAAATATATAAATGGATAAACTGACCTTAAACCAACAGAATATTCATTACATTCAATTTTTTTTAGATACGGGAGTATGTAACGCTAAAGAATTATTTTAGCGAACTCCTTCACCGAAACACATTTTTTGACTACCAGTTACTAAAACTTTGGCAACTGACAGCTCAAAATTTAGCTTGTGGGGCGACCGCTAAACTCGTAGTAAGTAATAGCTAAATAATATGTGTACACAGCTAAACAATAACTAGTTATTTACTAAACTTTAGGTATTAAATATTTAAGTTAAGTAAAAACCCATTTGCTATAAACAGTTTAGACAAACCATTTTTTTCGGTGTTAGATCTTGTAGAAGTTTCAAACCATAATGCTTATTGGTTGCCCGTCGTATTGTATATAGTATCTACTATAGGAGTATATATAATATTTACATTTGACAGATCTCTATGTGGTGTCGTGACAGCCGTCAAAAACCTACATTAGTAATAGTTTTATTTTTATTAGCTTGTTCAAATATTAATTATTAAATATACTTTTCTTCCTATTAATTCCCACCTCTTTTGTCTGAATTAAGTTTTTTATTTAATTCTTTTAATGGACCTATATTTAACACTTTACAAAAACAATTCATACATGTGGATAACAACAAATTAAATATTTTACATTGTGCACAAAAATATCTGTGTTCATCTAAAGAACAATACATTTATGTTTTCTAACAGCCTAAAAGATCCTAAAAGATAAGAGAAGATAGAAGATTTTTAGATCTTCCTAAAAGACTTAATTAACTTTCGTTGCAAGACCGGTCGACTTAAAGATCGATAAATAGCGTTAATCGATATTACTAGATATTTTATTAGTACCAAATTATTTATTTATAGCTTTATAGCTATTCAAATAACCCCCTTTCAACATTAGGGGTTTTTTTTTGTTTTCAAGATGTTCCTAGGGAGACAATATTAGCTGAAAAAATAATAGTACGATTTGGTGTAGCTATATTTAAAAAAAACAGTAAACAATGAAAGAGTTTATCATTTGAACCATAATTTTTTATTGTATATAAAAAAATGTCATTTTCGTTTATTATTTAGAGACCTACCCGAAAAAGGAGGGTAAGTATCTCGTATCGGTATTCTAAACGGCTGAAAGATTTTGTTCTTGATTAATAACATTTTACGGTAGGAAATAACTTTCAGAATGGTTCTGGTTAAAAACAAAAAACAAAAAAAAAACATCCTTCATTTCAAATCAGACATCTTGAAATTTATAGAAGCATTTATAGGTATATTTTTAAGAAACGAGTAGAATAAAACTAAAAACTTGCATTGAGGTTAATGGAGTGAATATGGTACAATACTTTTGAGTTTCTGGTGGCCAAACAGGGCTCTGATGCGCGATCTGCTGGTCCTTCAAGACCAGTCATGTTTATTGATTAATGGCCTTAAATAAATTTGTTAAAAGCAACACAGATTGTCTTGTACTAAGTGGCTTCCAATAAAATTTTGACATTATTGCCGCGAACATATACAATCGTCTGAAAGATCAACTGTCGACATTCTTTTCCTTGCACTCATTGCGTTGAGGTACCGCGTAATGCTGTTAAGCAATATTTGAAAGTTGTCCAACTAAAGGTTTGTGCTTTAGAAAAAAACCTTGGAGGTTTTGCTTAATAAATCGCATTTGCTTATGTGCTTTTTTTTGTACTTTTTTCGATAGTACTTAAGCTAAACTGTATTAAAAACACCCACGTGACCAAATACAAAAATCTAGTTTCTTACATTTTTGAGGTAGCAACATGTGCATGCATGGATAGACATTACTTCGCTAATTATATAGATAAGGTTCATTTAACACAACAAAACAAACAACACACACAACAAAAAAAAACATTTTATTCTGTATGTCATATTTTTGTGTTTTTTTTATGAGGAAAAAAAATAATTGAATATTATGTCTATGGGATGGTGATTAAACTGTGTTTTTTTTTTGTACCTTAGTAAACATTATAATTTTAGGTTGTGTGCTATGACGGTGCCTTGAATTTCTTTAAAAGAAAGATTTAAGAAGAAAACTGATTTGGATTGTACCGTTCCTAACCTTCCTTGAATTTTGGAAATCATTATACACCGATATGTGTTTTTTTTTTGTGTTTTCCTCCAATTTTCACTAGATAAATGATTAAGGAATTGTTATTTGTTACGCCGATATATTTTTAGCTATAGCGCAGCCATACAAACCAATTGATCATCGCGACGTACCGGAGGCTTAGCTGCAGGTCGTGTTCCAAGATTTATCGCGAAAAGCTCGCCTGCAAAAGCAGCGAATGCGTGCTTTCTTGGAGGTCACGTTTTATGGTTAGTTGTCGTTCCTCGTGAGCAGCAGTAGTGCCCCGTGAGTCGTTAAGGGATAACTATACTATTCAGAAACCTTTCGAATAGAATTTTTGTTTTTAATAATTAACTGCCAATAATATACTTTATTAATATTATCACCAGAGAATACTTTGAAGATACTCGAGAAACAAAACCATTGATTTTGATACCAATACTTTTGATCATAGAATAACGTAATTATCGTAAATACCTACTCGATTGAGTAGACACTTTTAAAATTACTAAAATTAAAATATTTTGGTGCACGAAATGTGAATTAGTGAAGTATCTCGGAAGCGACTACTTAATTTATATATTAGTGTATATAAGTTCACTAATTATGAGCATAGGTCGCTATTAGAACACGATCTCCACAATAATGATTATTAATTGTATAAATATGAGTTTTTACCATATCTAATCAACATAAGACGATAGTTATAATCATAAGGAATAATTTATTCAGAAGAGTATTACTTACTGAAAATAGATTACTGTAGCAAAATAAAAGTTGGTTTTATAGCGCGCATCGTATTGCATGTTGGACTTGATTTGCGGCAGTATTTGTTGTGAATATTTAAAAATATAAATTATTACCTATCCTGGTGTAAAAAAAAAATTGCGGCCGTATGCATAACGGCAATAGTTGGCTGCTGAAGTGACAGCGCATACATTTTGTCCCTGTATAATAGAGTCTCCGCCACTTCCTCGGCCAACCCATTGAAACTTGTAAGGATCGAGAATAACATTGATTTCACCTGGCTGCTAAGAGAGCAAAAACCCTTGTAACGCATATCGCTTCGAATGCATGCTAGGGCGGCTGCGCACGTTTGTGTGCGTACGTGTGGTCGCGTATGTGTCTGGGCGTACGTGTGTGTGCGTGCTATCTTGCCAAAAATAACGGAACTCTTTCATTTCATTGCTACGAAAATCCTGTTCCTGCGAAAATGCGCTCGATGAACGATATTAAAGAATTGATGTTTTACAGCGAAATAATATTATGTGTATCACGTGTAAAGTACCTTCATACAATGATTAGTTAAGTTTTTGCGATTACTAAACCAGGGTGTATGTATTTATATCGACAGTCAACCTTGAAATTCAGTGCTTTATTTTAAAAGGGCGTTAGGTTTTGTTCTTTGCAAATCAGAAGAGAGCGATTCAACGAAAAAATAACTATTAAAAGTTTATCATTTATTAAATTTCTCAGAAATAAAATAAAATTTAAAAAATCTGCCTCTACTATGTGGAAAACATAAGAACAAGGCATCTAAACATATTCTTTGGCTTCGCCTTAAATCTCGCAAATGTGTTTTAAGTATGTGCGATTGCGCGTATAAAAGTTTGGGAGACCGAGCATGTTTGTGTTTAGGGGGGGGGGGGGGCACTACGTTTATGTGTAAATATGGGTATGTTTACATAAAATATGTTTAGATAAAATAGTACATGAGTCTGAAAAAAAATCCATTCATGTAAAGTTAATCAATCTTATTTCTTTTCAATTCGCGTGTAATCGCGGGTTTTTTTGATCCGCACATGGTTATACCATTTTTAACGTTCAATTATTCCCTTCTCTACTGACTCTAACAAACACAGTTAACTTAGTTGACTAGGGCCCAAAATAATTGCGTATGACCCATTAGGTAACAGCAATTCCTAAAAAAAAACGACAATATCTGTGATATTATATTTATTCTTGGTCACACATTTGTTCTTTTGGAAATATTGAAAATTAAATTTGTATTTTTTATTAATTTGTATCATTTACATTTCGAGTCAATAAGTTAAACCTAACAACGATTAGAAATATAAAAATATATTTTTATCTTTCGCTTAGCAAATAACCTCTCGTGTCGTGTCGTTAATCTTTCTTATAACTTATATTCAAAAATTGTCTCATCTGCCTTATCATCGTCAAAACACTCTAAAGTACTTAATCGAATATTTATTCGAGTTTTTTTATCGCGTTGAGTAATGAAATTACGGACTTTAAGTAGCGTAATCGACTGATTATTATTATTGAACCACAAACAAGACGTGCGTTGCGCTATCGGTCAAGCACTTGCAATTTGTGTAACATTTATTTATATATAGAGGTAGAAATGATAACAAATGGATAAAATATCAATGTTGTTTTATTCCTTGATCTATATATATTCTATCTAAACAATGATCAAATGGACATTAGGCGGTATTAAATTGTTTTTAATAATTAAAGTATTTATTTCTTAGCAATCATTTACACTCATTATTATTAGGTAATTATAATACTAAGACGCTAGCTCCGGTGATACTGTTGGCTTAACAACTCACAGTAACAGTCTTAGAACAAGGAAAAGGCTCAAATGAATGGCGAATTGTTGTACTCACACACCTAAATGAAATAAAAAAATGCTTATTATTTGTAATTTACTCAGATTTTCCCAAGATTATTTTATTTTTATATGTGTGTTAATATGCGCGCTTTTCTCGGGTTGAGTACGGATGCCTCGTTTTGAAGCGATGGCACTGATCCTCAGGACAATTTTGTGTTACGGAAATGACATAAACTGTACCCGGTACAAAATACGACATGGCCATTCCAAGCCACCCACCCCATGTGTATTATTCCTGCCTGAGATATTTCGCTTTCGTCACAGTTTGATATGCATCTGAATTTGAAATTAGGTTTAAAATAGATAAATTCTAATTTTACCAGCATAAGGGAAGTGCATCATACAATATGCATTATCTCTCACAGACAGGATTCAATAATCGAATCAGTTCATACATTTACATTCTATTTCGAAGCACGATTTTATTTTCCCCCCATACTAATCATCCATAATTATGCATGGCCTATTAAACATAATAAATACGAATTATATAATTAAACAGAAATTATTGTAAATAGGCGGATTCACGCGGATGTCATAGAAATTATTTTACCGCAGCTACTTTAATCGATTTATGTAAACATTGTGTCAAAAAAATAAACTTTTCGTTCAGTTTGCGAGTTGTTTACAAATTGTTGTATTCATAATACAAAAAAACTACAGACTGTAAAAAAACATTACTATCTTAATGAGGGGCTCAATTGATGTAACAACTTTGCACTGCAAATGAGAAAAACATATGCATATAGATTGAATAACAAATAATAACATTTCTACTGCAATTGGAGCCACTAATTGTTATATAAAAACAATAAATATATGTTTTATTTTGATCACTATTGAACTGTTTATATATAATTGATAAAAAGTGTTCATATTTTAAAAAAAATCTTTTCTGTACTTCATACTATATATATATATAACTCAGCGTGGGTTTAAACCGACATCCTACATTCTCAAGTACAGGACCTCTTTAGTACTTTTATAAATATTATGCTATCCAGCACTTTATCAAATAATTAAAAACTTTTTCAAAATTTTTCAATATTGTCAAAGATTGTGTCATTTATCTTTTCAGGCGATTTGCCGCTATTAAAAAACAATCATCAAATATAAGTTAAATAACTTTACAACTCAATTATACAAAGTGTATTATTTGTATTTAACGATTAAACACATACGTTGCATTTATTGTGCGCGTGTGTATGTATTTGTGCTTATTAGGCAAATGTATTTAATGATACAACATCACAAAGTTATTTTCGAGACTATTCTGTTTCTCTGGTTGTATGCTGTAAGCGTTGCAATATTTTCCGACCTCTCAATGTTCTAATGCATATGACACGACCTCGTTTCCAGCCGGCATTAGAGGCAACTCGCTAAATCGCTTCTCATGACGTAGGTCTCGGCCTCCATTTCTATGCTAGCTATTGACCTATTAATTTAGAAAAACTGCTGGTTTCCTAAGAACATCGATTGTGCGTAAATATTGCTGAATTATCTACAAATAAAATATACCACTAGGGCGCCGCTTTGCTTCGCTGCGGCATACATTGGAGCGGAGTTTAGTATATAAATGTATTTCTCCATAGGGATTACCATTTCATTTTTTATAATTCTTTGCGCAATCAAATGTATATGTTTTTTGGTATCTATGCACAGAAGACATTGTCATGGTCATTTTAAAAAAATAATTATCAAAATCGGTCTTGTAGTTCTAGAGCCTTAGTCCGTGAACAGAGTGACATTTGAGTCACCACATGGGAGCTTCGCTCCAATAATTGTATTCAAGTTTTTTGTCGTTGACTTTCAACTTACACTTACCGTATTATTGCACCCATTCGCACGTATTTTTTAATTATTATTTTTTTGTGGCAAACATTACAAACAGCAAGAAAGAGTAGGGGGAAGGGAGTAACAATAGAAAACTTATAAAATAATACAACCTTAAAAAAAAAACAAACTCAATATTACGTAAACCAAAAAAATGGTAGAAATTATTAGAAAAATAGACATTATGTAATCGTTAATCTACTACCAATAATCCGCAACCACCATATAATCGTACTACTGAATTCTTATACATTTTCGGATATAGGATGTAGGTATTAAACTCGAACAAAATACTATAATTTACACCATAATATCCAATGGGAAGTGTTCACTACGAAAAAATAGTTTCGTAACATAGCCTAACGGTTAGGCTATGTTACTAAGGGTAACTAATAACTAATAAGTATTTTTAAGGGTCGGTTAGGCCCTAACCGACTCTTAAAAATACTTTTAAGTTTAGGTCTCTTAACATTTATATGACCTTTAGTATAAAAATAAATACTAGTACCGATGTTTTTTTTTCTTTTGTTTCAGGTAATTTCCATTATTTTCTACAATGCAAGCGAAAGCCAATATGTCAGCGAACGGTAAACTAATCAACAATAAAATATTTTTTCTTTATAAATTACTTGACATGTATATATTTAGAGAGTTGTCATTCCATTCTTTATTAAATTTATAGAATGCTCAAAATGAAAAAAAATATATTTTCAAAATATCAAGATAACAAAAATGTAAGGGAATATTTGTGTTAGAATATTATAGTTAGGTTAGGTTGAAATGTCCACAAAAGATTAGTTTTAAAAACGGGTACTTGAATTCCCCCGAACGGTCAATACTTTTCAAGGTTAGTGAACTTTTTTAATATGAATTTCACAAACACATTTATTTATTTCGTATCTTCTCGTGCGGGCGAACGCTTTTTGCTACATTTTTTATTCATTTTCCAACCAATTCGATCCAATGGTATGGTGATAACCTACGTGAAGATAAGCACTTTGGCTCAACATCTTGATCAAATAAAGCTAAATGCTACGCAGATAACACAATTTTGTCGTCGAGACGAATAAACAGTCCCGTCGCATCGGCGGCGGCCAAGTTTTGATCGTCTCTCGTCCGATTAAAAAACGAGATTTACTCATAGCGAGGTAATCTTTAGAGGCAAACTTTGAAACTGCCGAAAGCAAACAATCGTGGCTTATCACTTGGGGACGGAGCACATTTTGCTTATAGGAAGTTCTTGCAAAAATTTTGCATGTAAATTAAACCAATTTCTGGTAGTTGAACCATCAAAGTTTTCGCTAGATTTTGCTATGAAATAGTAGGAATTTTGTAAAAAGCACCCATATTACGCAGCCATTTTCTTTACATTAAATTGGCACGTGGTATCAAATGCATAATTTTTCAATATTTTATCACTATATTCCAAAACGTTTAAGATATTGAAATAATACAATTATTATATATTTTATTTGCAGTGTAACTTTAACTATTTGTAGAGTAAAGTAATTTGTTTTATTTTACAAAATGGCTCTATTGTTATGTGTTATTTCGTAAGTACCTAGTATGTATGCGATTAGCTCCAAAACCATAAACCTCGAATGAAAATACTACAATTACTTTGGGCCCTGCTCAAATACGCTAACTTTGCTTGTGCTAGAGTCAGGGGAGATGGCGGGTAATTAAACGTTAAAATTTGATTCTACTAATTATAGTAGATTCGAACGCGATCATGGTCGATAATCAATCTCCCTAACCACTATACTCGTACTACTTTGATTTCATAGAAAATGTACTTCTCGTATCCGTCAACCAATTTCTAATATATATTTTTAATAACCCCCGACTGAATTACATACGTCTAAATTCATTTTTATTCACAGAAAAATAAAATAAAAATGGGTTTTTTTGTTCGATTCAGGTTAAAGCTTTAAGGGTCAATTAAAATCGACTTTTAATATCAATAAAATACAATTTCCTATAGATTCTTTTTATTTGTGAAACGAGTTAGTAACTAAGTAAAATGTGCTTCTCGTTTTTTAGTATGACCGGTAAATATAAGGTCGTAAGGCTTTTAGGAACACCTGAGGTCTTTTAGTCGTTAAACTCTTCGACGGCTTTGCAATTAATTACAACTTAATATTATTCAGCATTGTCCGTGTGTTGGTAAATTGGTTGGTTGGTTGGTTGGTCGGACAACATTCCTCGGGGAATTGACATTCCGATGGAAGATTTTGATAATTATCAAAACTTGTGTGATCGTAAAAGACATCAAGCTAATGACTTTTGTTATTTTTACTAAAGTATCGCTGTCTTCTTTTTGCCGTTAATTAACAAATTTTTCGTTATACAGTTGACTTAGATGAATAAAAATCCGGTTAGTACATCGTCATTGTCTTTAAATTTATAGTGACGTTCTAAAGACGACTCAACATCCTGTTAGTGCAATTTTCACCTATCCACTCTAAGAACTGTTAAATTTTAGAGAGCGTAGATAATTTAAGCGTTGACATACATAGGCAACGCTTAAATTATCTAAGAATTTAAACGCAGGTTCACCGAAAAATCGCAGGCCTGTTTGGTTTTTATGGTTTAAAATTAGAATAATTAAAAAATGTATATATTTTCGTTTAGGTATTATATCTTTATTCGAGAAAAAATATTCACTCATAGACATAACTCGATAAAAAAATTTTAAAGGAAAGATTAAAGAAAATATCTCTATTTTTTTTTGTTATAATAACATCAAATACGAAATTAGGAAAAAAGTAATACTTCCTAAACAATAATATGTTAACATCAACCATCAAAAATTAGGTTTTTGTGCCGGGTGGAGTAGAAGAGTAAAGTAAGAAAGAACTTAATTTCAGAGTTGTAACGTCGTGTTAAATAGTTAAAAAAACTGTATGGTATACATACGTTTACTTTAAAACATATTCACCCATTTTGAACCCGCCCTAACATCTCTTTCAAATATTATATGGTATGTATATAATATAGTCTCTACGCGTAATTATGCTGTCGGCTATATTATCAGCTGTTATAATATTGTACCCAGATACTAATTATAAAACTATAAAACTATATACCATAGAAATACTATAAAAACTAACCAAGACTATAAAAACTATAAAAGATAGAAATTATAAAACAAGAATATTTCTTTCGCAGAATCCCCTGACGTCAATACCAAGAATATCGCCTTTATCAATATGGTCGTTGGAATAGAACCCTGATTTAATTGGTACCTGGTACTAACATTCACAGCATCGCCACAAAAATCCTTCTTCGCTAAAAAGGCCTTGTCACGCAAACGAGATTATCCACTATAGCCGTTTTACCTCATCTCGCTATTTCCCTTAAGTCTTAAGACACGAAATGTGGATTTACCAGTTGGGTTTTTTACGCGCCACGCGAACTCGCTTCATGAATGCCCCGGGACGATCGATATAATAACATATTGTATTATATTACTATAATGCTAAAGTCACGGAATAATATTAGAACTTTCTGGTTTTTGAATACCATTTTAACACTACACTGATGTCTGTTTTCGAATAAATTTAAGACCTGCTCAATAGTTTTCCTTTTTTAGTTGAGAAAGTTCTCAATGTCTATCTTACCAGGCAGAGTTCAATAGATTAATCATTATGCCTACAGGTCTATCGGGTATAGTTATTAAATAAAGTTATTTGTAAATTTTTTTAAGTAATATTTCGAAGGTTGCCAATGCACAGCAAATTATATTAATAATGTATGATTTACAAATGTTTAATTTACCTGCCTCCATTCTGGAGATTAACAGGAACCTACGTTTTAAAGGGGGGTTTACCTCGTCCTCTTTGTTCACCTACTTTGTCCTCAAGATTGGAACCTAAGTTTAAACATGATTTGCAAAGACGACATATTATGGTTTCTGAGAAAAAATATTGTAAACTTTACGTGATAATATCAAATCGTTGTTGTCATACTTACGCCAACTGATCGTCCACTCGCAACGTGTAGGACTAAAGGCGGTCAAGGCTGCGAGATATTGATCGCGTTTTGCCACGGTTTGTAAATTGGTGTAATTTATTTTCGCATATTTTAAAATGTTTTTTAGCTATTAGCTTTCAAACGGAATGTTAAAAATATGTATAGTAGTATTGCATGTGATTCGTATTTTTCTGGAACGAGATTTGACTGAACAGTCTCGGTATTATTTACCCGATAAACTTCGTCATAGCACTAGCGATAATTCATAGATAGCATTATTGCATTTGCCCAAAAACAGAGCCTGAGGGGTTTGACATTTGCGATAATTATAGTATTTGCCCGAGTCAAGTCAACGTGTCCCGTCAAATGCTATAATTTTATCGAATAGCTTAAACCTAAACTTTATATAGAAAACCGGAATGTGACAGTTTACCCCAAGCTCGAAATCATATCCAATAACTCTGGCATGTCACCTAACATAAACCCTTTCGCAGGTCCAATAAGAAAAATACAGTTCGGTATATGAACGTTGACAGTTAGCGGTAAGAATTTGATTAATTGCCTTTCGTCTTGTTATTATTCAACCACATTCGTCTTGAGAGATCGAGGCCCAGTTTTTTGCCAACCAGCCGCGCGTCTCAGCCTCTGGACCAAAGCTTCGTTTTTGAACCAGCGAGCTAAGAACTCACAGGTTCCAATTCACTAAAGCCGGCATTGCAACGTTTTATTGTCACTTCTGATTGTGAGAATAAGTTATGATTATTTCAATATTAACAAAAACATACGTTACAGCATGTGAGTGATGTTTATTGTTTTTCTTCATATTATATACTAGTTAATAAAAAAAACATCTACCAACTGATCAAATTTTGTTCTACAAGTTTCTCAATGTGTCAGAAAAAGTAAGTAGAAAACAAAGTCCTAGTAGCGTTTAAACGCATAGTTACTGTTCTCCTGATTAAAGTAGCCGGCGCGCTGCGACGCGTGATCCTGACCTTCGCTCGGTGATGGGCTTGATTTGGTTTCCTGTGATATTAATTATTTTGTATGGAAAAAAAATCTAAATTAAGATAACTTGTAGAACAAAACTTGTTGGGGGGGGGGGGAGGGTAATAAAAGAAAAACAGAATGGTATGTACAGAGCCAAATAATGCATATATTTACGGATGCCACGAACTATCGAAATAAAAGGATATCTCAAAAGAGTGATTTGCACATAGATATGAATAGTGCCAGATTTAATGATGAGATTGTGAAATTTGCGGGGATGCGATAGACTCTGGATCAATTAAGAATAATGATTGCAGGAATTTAAGAGAAATTCAATTTCAACGGGAATTCCCAGTCAGCAAAGCTTATATCAGAAAACTACAACTGGATACTGAACGAAGGTTTTAAGAGGTCTTAACGAAGAACAGATTAAAAACAGGGCAGCATTATTATTGCAAAGGAAATACAAGTTTAAAACCTTCAAACAAAGAATCAGAATGAAACTGAAACAAACACGCTAAAGAAACAGAGGAGTGAATGTCTAAAACGGCGAATGTACCCCAAAAACCGAAAAAAAGACATGTATAGTACAGCACTATATGTATATATATCTATATTAATAAAATTTAAGAGAGACACAACAAAAGTAATTTTATTTAGTGGTTTTAATGCAAAAACAGGAAAAGAAAAATCCCACATGATATCCCATATTGATGGCAAGGGTTGGGAATCCCCGTGTATAATGGAAGTAGGTCGGAAACAGTCCCAACAGAAATTGTTAGTCCTGTAGTCACAATATCCACTAAAAATGTTGCTTTCTAAATATACACATAAAATAACGTTCAGCGACCGGCAACAGGTTATTTGGCCACTGATAATTTGCCCATTACATTCATCTAAAACAGTCTTCACTTGGCACTATATTCTCGAATCATTTGTTCGAGTGAGAAAATAATTGAATATTATTCTTTTACACTGTTTGATTCTTGCATCGTCTCAAGCGACGCCGGGTCATTGATCGCGCGCCGGCCAAGGCTTTGAATATCGATCGGGTGTGGCCTTTAAATTTGGGGATATTTATTTTAGATTTTTTTATATACTCGTATACCGTGCCCCAAGACATTCCCGATAAAAAAAAACAGCCTACGACTTCTAGTGTTATTTGTTACCGAGAAAAAAATGTAAACGTGAAAATAGTAAAAGGATCATGTTAAAATGTCTTTTTTGTGAGCGCACAGCTAGTGCCTTGCGCCGTAACGGTATCAAGGCGATTATGGAACGGTTCGGCATCGGAATTCACGCACATAACCGAATTGACACCATCTGTGACACCAAAAATATTATTTTTTCTTTTCAAATTTTTTATTATTATTTCTTACTTATAATATACACAACAACCCCCGAAAGTCTTCGGAAATGTACCTGAGCCACTCTGTATGATTTCTAACTCTTAATGGGAATATAAACACCACCTTAAACCGTTGGGATGGTTTTGAGACACTCTGTATATCTATTTGGAGCAAGCGCCTTTCTACCTCTCTAAAGGTCTATAAACCATGAATCTGAAACGAGTAATGTACTTCGAAGTTCGCACGTTTAGTTATTGGTTTATAAACATTTATACGCGGTAAGTTTCCTAACATCGGAATAAAATTGTAATGCAATGCATTTACAGGCAAGTGCTGATGTTTACACATCTTAACCGTGCTCCCATGTTAGAACCCAGCCCTGTACACTGGGTCAAGTAACAAAACATTCACAAATACACATTCACGCAATGTTATCTGCCTGCAATAATTAGTAAAATGCGCTCAATAGCGTTTCCCTCGACTACACAAGTTTTACGATAAATAAATAAAAGCGTTTTACGGCAATTCAAACTACGTTTTATCTCTAGAGCAATAAAATGTTAAATATTGTATATTATTATAAAAGGTAAATTTTCCACATAATTGCCAAGTAAAATTTTCTATTATACGCTAAAATGCCCCACACAAAGAACATCGTTGAAACAAAAAGAAACCTATAAAAAAAAATCGATTTAGATGAATTCTAAGTTTATAAATTCTAAGTTTTAATTAAATACATGAAGAAATGTAAATTTTGTAATTCTGTCGACTGTATATACTCAATCTCGCATCTTTCAGAAAATATTGTGCGCTCTGACAGAGCCCACACCCCGATGGTCTGTGCGCTGTACCTAATTTGTAAACATACTATAAAATGCTCTATAGATAAAACAAGTTATAGTACATTTATATGTACAGTATATTATTGTCGTAGTATTTCCCTAATCCTAATCATCCTATCAGCTTAATCTACACCTAATCATTTTATTTGGGGGTAATTGCTTTGAATACTCTCAGTCGTTTAAAAGTTTATTTGTTATTTCATACTGTGCTATAACATTTTACAGAAATAAAAAAAAATAATGAAACAGTAAAAGGGAAATTTTGCGTCATGGACATGCGCGTATTCTGCAACGGATGCCGGACAATAGGCATCTACTCAAGGGTGCTTGCTTGCTAGCGGTTCAGGCAGAATCCACTTCCACTTTGGTGTGTGACGTAGTAGATAGAGTACGAGACGTTCACTTCCGCCCACGTTCCTTCCGGCCAGCGTCCGCCCGACACACTTGACGCTCTAAGAGTGGGCGCCTAAACTTACGCAACGCTCTTACAACGACCTGATTTAGACCGCAATACTTACGAGTTAAAATTTTACAAACGAAGAAGGCGGGATGTCGAAAGTTTAGCGTTTTTATATAGGATATTTAAGAGTTTGCATTGCAGGAGATATTTATCAGATCTTTTGTTCTCTGAATCCGTTTAAGAACTGGAAGAAATGATCAAAGATCTGAATACGTTATCACAGATTGTGGGATAAATCTCACACACACTAACAAACAACGAGTCGAATTCGAAGTCACACAAGCCACAGTCGAATTTAGGTACCTAATGAGGAAAGATAAAACATAGGTTGGAATTAATTTGGCCCTGAAGACAAACATAACTAGGTAAACGTGTAGACTGATTTAGGTGATTAATAAATATTTGGGATGATGTTAAAAAATATTGTTTCTGCACTAAATGAATAAAAAAAGCCTTTAGAATATACACATTTACTTATTTTCTCTTTTAAGAATAGTTAATACTCTCATTTCTAATTAAACACGGCTTTATGCATAGTCATTTTAGTAGGCTGCTAAGCTTAAAAGTAGCACTAACCATAGAAAGAAAGTCACTTAAGCGTCAAACTAACGCGTCTATGTTTAGCTACTATTTGAAAATTTAAACTGAGTATTAATTTTCAAAAATGCTGATTACATAAACCACTAAAATACTATTTTTTTTTCACTTTAAAAAAATGAAAATTATTTATGCAAAAAAAAATGCTGTTTAAACTAACGCATACTATCCAAAATGTAATTAATTGACCTGATAATCAATTTAATATGTCTTATTTAGTACATTTAAATTAAGAGGAGAAAGAAAGGCGGTGAATGTACTTGCTCCTCTTAATTTCATTTTAAATAATGAAATTAAGAATATCACTTTCTCTATGACAGCGAGGGAATTTAATAATTTTGTTCAGATGTTGATATATTAAACGGCCTCATCCATAACCACGTTAGTATGCTGCTAACCTTAAAATATACCCACTAACCATAAAAAAATGACATACTGACTATACAATACAAGGCTGATATCTCTTTCCAGGCTGTGGAGAAATATAGCAGCAAGGAAAAAGAATGAGGTGGGATGGCATGGCTTCCGGCTATTCTTGGTCATGATAATACTACAATTGTTAAACATCAAATGATGGCATTTGTGTTCTAGTAGTCATTGATTTATGGGTGGAATTTGAAATAATTTAATTTTATGACTAAACCAATTAAGCTTGAAGCCTCGCAAATCGTAATTTGGTCATCATGAATAATTTGCTTGCTGTTAGAACTAAGTAAGCTTAATACAAGTACTTACTTAGATTATATAAATATTTTTTATTAAGAACTTCTCTAAATATCAAAATATGTAAAGCTTTTCTAAATATTTGTTTGATATTATCAAAAATGTTGTCATTCATTTTGTTCGACGATTTGCCAACATTTATAAAGAATATTTTTATAAAAGTTGAAAATTAAAACAGAAGTAAAATCTGGGAATCTGTGTTTGTGTCTTTTAGCCAAAACAGTGTCAGGTCGTTGTGTGTACAAATCAAAATGAGCATCAATTCAATCCACTAAGCATGATGTGATGTTAGATCTCAGCACTGTTAATGGAGAGTTTATCGGCATCAGTCGGAAATAGTACTCATTTAACTTGCCCTTTAGGAAGTTACACAACAAGCTGACTCCACTGACGGTTCTTCATTTGAGCCCGGAATTGGTGTAGGTTTGTTATCAAATCCCGTTGAACGCGTTGGTGGGTGTAACTAGTGGATGTGTCTGATTTATCAACACGTCTACAGGAAGTCGCCGGCCATCTTCGTTGCATGTCTCAGTTCGGCTGCGACGTGGTGGGTTGTTCTTTATGGTTCCGGAACCATAAATGGCCTGTAATAATAGAAAGTGTCAGCAGAAAAATATGAAATAGTTAAACAACCGCAATGAAAAAATAATGCAATTTGGAATTTACTTTTACCCATACAGCGCTTCGCTCACCGATCATAAGAACTATAGGTTTTTGTTTTGGTCAATATCCCTAGGCAGGTCGACGACCACGACCAATGCAAATCTACAGGACCACATAGCTATCTGAAATGAGTTTCTCTAGAGTTTCAAGGATGCTTTATCAGTCAGTTTTATAACGGATGTGATTTAGCGGATGAGGTTTTCGGGTGCGGATGTTTAATTTAGGTTGTATTCATTTATTTTGATTGACTTATCTAATTGATGATAGTTTTCTCATGAATCCATGTTGCTGCGTCGAAAGTGAATTAACTATGGAAGGATACAGTTGGTCGTATACAATTTTTCAAACAACTTGCTAAAAACATTTAAAATAGAGATTGATCTATAATTCTCTATGAGATTTCTGAGCCGCTTTTATGTATCGGTACGACATATGCTTCCTTCCACTTGGATGGGAAGACACCTTCGAAGATGATCGTCAATGGTGCGGCTAATTCGGATGACATTTGCTGATAAAGATAGGTCGAATGGAATCACTACCTGCACCTTTATTTACCTTTATATGCTTTAAGATTGAACTGAACATTGGAAATACGCCTCCCGTTCTTCTTCGTAATTTCGTCGTAATTCTCTACGATTATGAACTACTTAAAACATAATATTTCATTTAATTTTAAAAATATTATTACTTAAAATAACAATATACTGTGCTGTAAGGGTTGCTCATATCAAAAACTATTTCAAACAAAACTTGTAGGGTAGTTTTAGGCCTAAAATTTCCATTTTGAATGATTTTGATTCTGTACGATTACTGGTTTTGATTCTGTAGATATGATTTTTTGAATTTTGAAAAACCACTTTTCCCACCTCTAGTTTCTTTAGATAAGCTTTAGGCCCTTATGTAAGGAATAAAATAAAATTGAAATAAATTCTTATATCTTATATATTTAGAAAGTTATAGCAAAATTTCACTTTTTCGAAACTTATATATAAACTTTTATACTGAGGGTGATTTTGGATTCTGGGAGATGTGAAACGCGAAGATATGTTGAAATTTTCCGTAAGTCGACATTTTCAGCGACTATTTGAATCATACAGCATCCGTCAGCACTATAAGTAGTAACTATAGTTTCTCGTGGTACCTTAATTTAACGGATTGGTAGTAGTGTTCTATACATGATTTTCACCGTATTGTTAAAAAACATCATACCTATATTGTACTTATCTAAAACTCTAAGACGCACGCGTGTTTTGTGTGTTTATTATTTAAAATATATATATTTTAAATTTATAGGTACTAAAGAGGACCCGATGCATATACGCGTACAAAAATCATAACAGAACGATTTAACATATTGAATTGTACGATGGAATAATCATATTAATGTGTTAAATTTAAAAGTCGAAAAGATATGAACTTCTATCCTCACTAATATTGCACTCTTGGCTCATCGTTCTCGTAAAAGTTGATTATCCGGAATACCTCACTCGATCTTTTATCGGCCGTAAAAGGAATGCCGGTTTGACAACGTAACGGACGAAAACATAGACATTTTTCTACAACAGGTGGATCTTTCGCGGACTCAGAAAACCGGAATCAACCAACTTAGAATTAATGACATCAATACTTTGTATGTTACAAGCTTGTGGTACAAGTTTTTTAAGGCTCGCATAGAGCATTATTATTCGCCCTAGAATTAATTTAACATTTTCATCGTATTCTGACAATATATTGACCGGTTTTCTAACTTTTTTTAAATATTACATTAAATGCCTCTAACATTTCTAGTTTTTTTTTTGCATTGGTTATTTTAGGTAATTTTCAATTCATTTCAATTGGCCACCTTGGTTACTTACAAAAATAAACGTAATCAGTCGCTGAAAGAAATGTATGCTATGTGATAATCGAAAACGGTTATTTATTTAAAAACATTAATATAATGTAATTGGTTGTATATTCCAGCTAGGAATACTAGGAATTACAAATTATTTAAAGTAGCCAGGTGCAATACGAATGCATGTAAAAATTGAATTATACCGCGAATATGTTCGTTTTATAACAACAAATTATCGGATGTTGACATTTTTAATAATAAATACACTAAAACAGTTTAAAAATGCTGTTCATAGCTGCAGGTGATATAATTAGTATCTAGGTACCTAATTGTATATAATATATATATTTTATTTTCTATTACAGTCTTGTGGATATGTAATACCTATATTTATATATATCAAATAAATCTATCTAATGCAAATAAAACGTCATTTTCATACCTACATTAAACTTAATACACTGTCATCAAAATCTCTCTTTTCATCACACACACGCACCCTCAAACACAAACACACACCCTCATCCACACACACACACACATACATCACATGCTCCTCATACGAATGTAATCTGCGTGTTTGTATTTTAATAAATTGATTTGCATCAATTTAGTTTGAAATCTGCATACCTACTGTATAAAACTATATAATGTTTGTAAATATGTAGGAAATCCATAATCGGTTTTGTTATCTACTCAATTCTAAATTGTTAATGTTACTGTTTTACTGTGTGTTTTCCCTTAAGAAAATAAATAAATAAATATTTATTTTGTCGTATGATTTAAATTGTACAATTTTCATTATTGTCACATTTAACAGTGGACATCACTTTGGAGGAGTCTTACGTGTAGCACAGAAGAGTGAGAGAGCGATAGTTACTTGTCTGTAATAACAAGTAACTATCGCTTTTTCACTCTTCTGTAGTTACGGTGATATAGTAGGTATCGCTTACCTGGAAAAGTGGTTTGATATGCAGGAAGTTATGGCGACAAGGTAATTAAATTAAGATTATTAGCGTTTAGAAAGATTCAAATTTGACGTTCTTCTTCTTGACTATTTATTGAATTTTGTTTGTATATCATGTCTAGGCGCTTTTATAAATTGCAATAGCTTAAAACGGAAATTAAATCATTAAAAATTACAGATATTTTTTTTAAAGATGTATATTTGAGAACTCTATTTAATACATAATATCTAGCACAGTATAATATTGTGTATCATAATTTGCCATGATGGCTTTTCAAAGAAACAAAATGTATATTTTTTTTATTCAATTATTTTTCCTATAAATGGCAGATATCTTAAAATGTTCCATCTCGGAGTTAGGATTGTACGATAAAGCTAGCTATATATCTGTCTGTGTCGTGGACAGCCGTAGAATAATATTTAATAGCGGTAACAACAAAAAGGTTAACATATTTTCCCCCAATGGTTTTTTTTGCCCGTCAGCGTCAGTCCAGCGCTGATAGAAATCATATCTGCCGCCGCGTCGCGGCCCGGGCGCGCCGCGCCGTTCGCTCAACTTTAATATTATCGGACGTTTCTCGGTAGAGAGCCAGCCTACGTAACGACAAAAATAACTCAGCTCGTTGGACTGTTTCAGACCCGGTTAACGACAAACTTTAAATAATACACTAATAAAATATTGCCCTATTTAGAAGGAGTTACTTGTTTAGAAACTCATAAAATATGAATTGATTATGTACTCGTGGGATTGAAATTGTAAATTGTGTCTTGTGTAATATAAACTTTCTCCGCCGCCTAAGAACCACAAGTGCTTTGCAAACATTTGCGAAAAAAAAAAATAACGACGTAAAGTCTAATTTCGCAATTCCTAATTCTGGTGTGATCGGGAAAATAATGATTATAATTAGGCATTTAATATAATACTAATAGAATAGCGTAATTTTGAACGTTAAGGGGCCTCTTATCCGTAGCGATTATTTCTGTTGACCCCTAAATAAAATATTTTAATCGTTTGCAAGGTAAACTTTTAAGGATCCCAAATATAACCTTTGAGTATGTAAATCTTAAAATAATAAACACATTATTATCTTAATCAGATTAATATTAATTTTATTATGCAATACTATCAATTAAATTAAATTTCACTATTTATTACGTTCTCACATCATTTTCTTCGCGCGGCAGATGATTTTAGATTAGTGAATTTCTTCTGTTTTGAGTGTTTTTGTTTTGATCTGATCTGAATCGAGAATGCGTCGTTGGATTGACCGCTCTCCCCAGATAAGCGGTCTCTGCTAATGTCCTACATTTGTAGTGAGTAGCTTTTAGTGCCTTCGTTCGTGTAGTTCCTTCAGTTGGACAAAGCGTGCATCCATTATATTTTCAACAACCGCCTTTTTGTTTTGCTTTTCCCAGTTTCAAGAACAAGACACTCCAGAATTACGGATAGTTGTAAACCTGAAGATAAGGCAGGACAATAGTAATTAGAGTACAGTTTTTGTTGTAAATATCGCTCTAGAACATTTTAAATGGATGGAATAATAAACGAAGAAAAATATTGTAGATACATTACAAATTATAACAGACGACAAATTATTGTCTTTGTAAATTTCAGATTTATAACATTTTAAAAATAATATTTTTATATTACTACTATTTTATCTTCAATATAATTATTTCTTTTTTACATTTTTTTTATACTTTATGACTGCGCTGAATACTCAGCGCAAAGACTAGTAAACTGGGAAAGACCTGGCGAAGATATTTATAGTTTTAATTATGAAACTATGACATTTAAGCTATTCATTCTAATATGTAAGATCCTTTGAAAGCTTTCGACAAACAAGTATCGTCACCTGTTTGGGCTGCGCGTGCGTTTTAGCAGCATGATTTTTAGCAGGTGCTAAAACGTCAGTTTGATATTTGATAAATTATATAAATGGATCTATTTTTTAAATAGAAACGTTTGTGTTTTGTTAGTGAGATGATAAATATAAAACTATTATTGTACTTTTATCGTCCACTAAGTTCGCGTTCCAGACCTATACTGCTGATAAAGTTTTTTTTATCGTTTTTGGGTGCGAACTTATAGGAGATGACTAGCCTAGAAAATGGAATCTTTTACAAATTTAAGGCCCACATTCACTGAGTATTCAATGAGGTTTTGGTGAATTTCATGGCAGAACCTGCACTTGTTGAAATTTTAATCAATTTTAGGTGTTTGCTTAGCTTGCAGTGGCCCGTTTATGTTCTAGTGTTCTAGTTAAAATCCTTGGTTCGGCTTGGTTGGTTGGTTTGGCTTAGTTCGGTACATGTGTAGCTCGAGTCTTTTTTTCTAGAATTCTATTATAAGTTCTTCGACTTGCCTTTGTTCATACTGTTCTTGCCAGTGTCTTAGTCTTTGATCTTCTTCCCAAAGTTTTGTCAGTCTATAAGTGGTGCTTTTCATTATGCCACAGAAATGGTTCAGGACCGATTGCAGGCATATTAGCACCTTTCCCGGTCAGGACATTTACATTTGTGAACCATTTGATGTACTCAGGTTCAAGTGGTGTTCCTCGAGCCTTAACTCGGACCCTATGTGCTATTTCAGTAGACGAACGTTTCATATTGCTGAAACCCCCCTCTTCCTTGATAATCCTTATCTCTTCTTCTCCATTGACTCAATCCATGTTAGAAATGATCAATGCTCCGCCGTGGAAGTTTTTAGTCTTATCGTTCTATTTTTATGTTTTATTTCTTTCCTTATTTCTGATTCTGCAGATTAAGAAAGTGATCTTACGGTGTTTTCAGTATAATCCTAACCATCGAACTGATTGTCTTTTTATTTATTAATTATTTATTATTGATTATTAGGTAGGTAAGCATACAGAGGAAATGCATTAAATAACACGAAAATAATGTACCGTCTGGTTGTCCTTCGGTCCGTCAATGCCACTGTTGTATCGTTCAACTCGAAAAGTACAAATACGAAAGAGATGAAATTTTGTGTGTAGATTAAAGCTTTAGAAAAACAACCATAGCCGTTTAGATTACATCGGAGACTGCTCGAAAATATAACATTAAAGTTAACAATTTTAATACGAATTAATGAAACATTGACAGTCGATAAAGCACTCAAATACCATAGTCAAATTTCCAAAATATGACAGCACGGCTCTATTAGTAGTTTTATTGTGAGATACTGTTAATGACGCCTAACCTAACCTAGCTGTAAAATGATAGTTTCTGGTTAAATGTATTGAAGCTGTTGATACTATACGATCAGACTTGTTCATTAAAACAACATTCATATCTATTTTCGTATACTAATTGTATATTCATGGAATATTTTGATCCCCGTAAAAGGTTATATATATCCTTCTTTGTTAGAGCAAAGTTTCGATTTGATTCTAAACCCGCGAATCCTCGAAGTATTAGATTTATTATCTCTTGCAGTAAAGAATGCGCTTCATTTGGAATGCCAGCGGGGGTTCGACCGGAACGCGAGATTCAAGGCTGACTTGCCGCGGTCGTAATTCTTACAATATGAAAATCATTGACTATATTTTACCTATTAATTTTCATGAAACATCTTTTTGTAAACTATAATGAGAAATAAAACCCAAGCCGTTGACACGACTAATAAAGAAGACTAATCTTAAGTTCTAAAAGACTAATCTTACGATTCGTTACGATGTTTTCTAACCAAAAGAATGTTAATATCTACAAATTACAAATAAATGTATTAAATAAACGCTAGTTCTCAACATAAGGCACTTTTTCGGAAAGACATTTGGACGACTCTTGCTTTCGGCACTCGGCGCTATTATTGCCACTGAATCAATAATATAATATATATTCTAAATATCTATCACTATCGAATAAACATACACACACACTATCATTGTGTTATTCTTCTTGTAACTAAAGTTCAAGATAAGTAAGATTGTATATTAGATCGTAAATAGTAAGAATATATGAGTGTATTTTGTTATATATATATTTCATTAATAATTAAGAATGGCTACTAATGTTTCAGCCGACATAAAAAAACAATCTCTGGAATTCCCATTTTTTTAGGCATTATTTGTTATTGTGTATGCTTGTATAATATTGGAAGAATTATTTCTAGAACTGATTGGACAGCATTCAAACAACATATTACGACATCCATGAACCTACTGCATTTGTTAACAACAATTAAAATAAATAATTAAGGATAATCAAAAAATCTATTAATATTTTTTTTTGTTTTCGATCCTTAAACTCGTTCAAATACCTACCTGCCTGTTCTGTTAAAACAGAACTCAAAAGTAAATTCTTCCAGGAAAACTTAAAAAACCAAATTGCATAATGCGGAGCGTTAATACTTTATTTAATTCTAGCTTTCAATCCCGGGCTTCGCTCCAGGTTGGCAGCTGGAACCTGCAGGCGGTTGTAACGGCGCCTTCGCTTCGGTCCACCGCCCCCCCTCCCCTAAATTTGTTTTTTCCCGACAATTCGTGCCTGCATCCGAAAATAGTTGCGTTAAACTAAATGCAAAAATGCTCGAAAACACCTCGCTAGCATGCTACTTAAATAATTCCCATACCATCATCCATCCCCTATTTCACCCTCTTAGGGGTTGTTTTTTAAAAAAGAAACTTGTGTCCTTCAAGCTATCTCCATACCTAATTTTATCAAATTCGGTACTGCGGTTTAGCCACGAAAACGAAACAGACAGATTTTAGCATTTATAATATTAGTATGGATACAATAAGAAAAATAAAGCAGGAGATAAGTTTTAGTAACTATTCACACAGTTCTGAATGTCTCGTTAAATAAACCGATCCGTGACCGCGACGGTTTTTACACATTTCAAATACTAAACAACTCAAAAAGATGAAACCCTCGGGACGTGTCCTAATGGTACAGCAATGTAACTCGCTGCTATGAAAAGAGTTGCTCGCACTGCAGCCACGGCCATAAAGTATAAACAATGACATTGATGGCTTTTTGCTGGACAAATTGGCTGGTCGCGGTTGCTCGTAAAGTTTAATAACGTCACACCATATTATCCTTTAAGATTGAATCTGTTTTCGTAAACGACGACTGAAAATTCGTTAGGATTTGCTAAATAGTTTGTAATAAGCCACGTAGAAATCGAAATAATATATTATTCATTCAACCCCAACTTTTAAACTTCTTTAATTATTCACAGACAGTTACGAGCAGAGGTTAGATAAAAACGGTTGAAAATGCGAAGCTTTCAGTAATTAATAAAATGATTAACTACTCTATGAAAATCGACAACCGCTGTTAGGGCTAGCAGAAGTGGAGGGAAAACGGAATATGTATTGACAAGCATTTACACACACTGACCTACCAAATATTGAACTAATTAATTCGACATCAAATATTTATTTAAATATAGGTATTCGAATTTAACGTTTTATAACTTTCTTTCACAATACATTCTAACCATACCTTTAGCCTGTATCTACTTTATAAAATTTTACTCCAAAAATCAAATCCATGCTATCTTTTTGTATGCTCACTTTCGTAATGAACACGGCATCTCGCTTCGTTCCCAGAATGAAGCTGTGCTTACCATCACTAGCACAGCACTTTATTCTTCACAGATACATTCCTCGTCTACGCTGCCCGCTTGTGGAACCAACTAGGGCCTAATACACATATTTTAAATCATTACTAGAAAGACATTTTTGTTGCATAACGTACTTTTTTCTTATTTCTTAATCCCCAGACCCATTTTCTGCCATCTTTACCCTATTACTATATAAAGTATACTCACAATATTATAATTAGTTTATATTACTTTAAGTTTGTTTCTATAGTTTAATATAATTAAATATTTACCTGCTAGTATTTTGTAATCTAAAGGTAACTGGTATAGACATTGCCTTTGCGGCAATAAATTTACGATGGTATACCTATTAATTAATACTGTATTCTCCTAATAGTGTTGTATTCTCCTAATATATAAAATTAGTAAACAAATAAAATGTTATTTAGTCCCATTAGGAAAGTGCCCATACATCTACTATATACACACAATATACAGTGGATAGATCTCTATATGTGTACATAATGGTTTCATGATTCAATTGCTGCCCAGCGTTACTTGTTTTATATGTAATCAAACATATAGATACGTTTTACTTGACCTATCTGGTTGGAAGTAGTTAGATTTTCGAAGAGATTTTGTACCGCTGGAAAAAGAGGCTGGAGTTATCAATATCATGCTATATGGTTTTAAATTCATTTAACACGTTTTTGTTAGGAAATGTTATTCAATACTTTTTTTTTATTGAAATGAATTTAAATTTATTCCAAAATATATATTTGCAGTTTAAAAACGAAACCTGAAAGTGTGAGTTTCATTTGGTTGATTTCGTCTGATTAATTTCGATGTATCCCAATGCGGACCTGTCGTGTCCAGTTCGTGGCTATCGCCAAGTCATGCAATTCCAATCGGGAATGAGAATAATTTCATTTTTGATCTGTCGGAGACCGCGATGGGAACGACGCGTCAAATACATCTTCAAATAGATAAGGTTAATTACATTTGGAAAAAATGCAATTTGAAACGCATACTACTACTATCTATTGTAACTACGTAAGCTACGGACATTTTTGAACACGTACTCTGGTGAAGATTGGTATTTTAATATTGTCTTGAGTAACATTTTAAGATGCGGTTTTTAATGGTGAATAGTCGCTAGCTCATAAACTTTAATTTTAATTTAGTCTTAATTTTATTTTTTGGATATTTGGGCATTTACAATGCGTACAAAAGTTCTTATATTTTCTCTGTCAGATTTTCTCTTCATCTAGCAGTATCGATCTTTCATTAAATCCGTCTCATTTCTAAACCGTTTGAGCTATTGTTTAGAATTTATTTATTTTAAAGAAATACAAAACGGTGATTTTTCACAAAAAAAAACTGTTAGGTACAAATTATATAAATAAAAAACAGCTACAAATGAATATAAATATCTTAACATAAACGTATTTCTTTGGCGTGGTGATGCGGGAGATTACATTTTCTTTGTTTAAAAACTAATATATTCCTGAAGATGAATAAACAAGTTAATTGTGTAGATAGTTTTTAGGGTATTGTACCTCAATAAAAAAACAGACATATCGCCCCCTTAGGGTGAAAGAAATGTATCTCAATTTTGGCACTTTTGAGTTAGGTTATTATTCTGACAATATTGCACCTCGTGTAAAAGAGGCGTATTTCTAGTACTTATAGGTACATAAATAGAGTCAGACGTATTTAATGAAACATATCATAACTCGGATCTAAAGATCCGTTCTGTTTGTGTAAAAACGGTGTCTCCTTAGGGCGAAAGAAACTCACCTATCTACTTCAAGAAATAACAGATCTAGAGGACATACCAAGTTGATTGATATTTAAATAGCCTAACAATGAAAGGTTTTTGCAAAATAAAAAAATCAACTGTTTTTAAAGTTATTTTTTGCTTTGTTGAAAACAAAATTTTGACGATTTCATTGCTTTAATGCTATGGTAAATTAATAATATTCTAATGTGTAAATGGTAGTTAATTATTTAAATATGTTAACAAAACAATTTTAATTTTTATAGAGATAAAATGTAGAATTCGAGGGTAGACTCGCTATTTCATAAAATCAATTATATTGACTTTATTTTTATAGGGATATGTAAAATTAGTTTCAAAATAAAATACTTATTTTAGGTTACTGATTTTAGATACCTATTTAGATTTAGTGGTTTATAACTTGTTTTTCGTATATTTCGTGTGTACTTTCCCTATCTCTATGTTTATATATTTGTGTGTTTACTTTTACAATAAATCAAAATATTTAAATTTCCTTACATACAAATACTTTTTAAAACAATCACTGTGCTCTCCACCAGGAATATGAAATTTGAAAGACACGTTCCTTCTATACCATAGGCACCCACTAAAATAGGATTTTTAGAAATTCTTCCCCTGAGAGGTTAAAAAGAAGGCGTTGAGGGTAAAAAGAGGGTAAAAAGAATTTTTATGTTGAAATCAATATCTCAGAAATCGTTTTGAAAATTAATATTTAGATACTTCTTAGATAGAGAAAAAATAAACAAATACGTGTTTCATCATTTTCCGAAAATACAGTTAAAGGAGGGAAAAATAAAGGGGATGATTATTTATAAAGGATACCTACATCTCATAAATAAAAGGTAGTTGACTTATGAAGACTTTAAAAAAAAACAATAATTATCTTTATTAAGTAAATATTATGTTAGTTATCCTAAACATTTGGTGTGAATCAAATTTGTCTCTATACACCACGCCATTTTAAAAAATACTTTAGTAGATAAAACATATTTAATAACTAAGCCCAAGAAATTAAACTTCGACCAAACTAAATGTTCAAATCTATCAATTTCAGTTCAAATTTCAGATCAGGCATGGAACAATTGCCATCTCCATACTGCGGCACAGCTTGCGAACGACAAGGTTACATAGTACGAGTACCGAGTACTTACCGAGCTCAGGCTATTACTTTTTCCTTTGCGCGGGCCATACCTACGTGACTTGGCTCGAACGGGCTGAACGTGCCGGGTTAGTCGGGATGACGATCGACACTCCAAAATCGACTCGACGTCCCTTTTTTTCTTACGACCGTCGACAGCAAATGAAAGAGACGCCAGCGTCGAGTCGATTATCGATAAGCGGCTAGACTAAGGCCCCTGGCCGTCGCGTCGCGGCGTCGCAAAGCAATTACATTCGCTACCGATAATAGTGACATGACAATTGTGAATATTTTAATAATTGCTTAATTTGATTTAGGTGATGTTCTTCAATGATATCTCGAAAAATTGTCAACCGCGGGGTACCCGCTGTTGACAATTATTGTGAGCCAAATATTGTGTAACCAGGAAGAATTGTAGGTGTCGGCCCTTCGGTTGGCCCACGCCACGCGCTTCCTACGCCCTGCAAACGGCGCCATCTAACGGGCTCTTTTGAAAACCTTCTGTGCCTCAAATCCGACCCGTCGTCGAACTGAGGTCCATCACGGACAGACGGACGGCGCGGCGCGTGCCCACGCCTCCCACGCCTGGCATGTGCCCATCTCTACTCTTTACCCAAATCTATGTGGCTCTCAACATTTATTTAACTAGTTGTCCTTACCAATTTAAGAAGCATTACTTGAGTTTGTTTCTTTAGATCTTGTTAATGCGAAAAAAAATCGTACTGAGAGTTACGTATGAAACGTTTTCGTTGTTAAGTTTTCATTTTCGTGTGCAGATAGTTGTGTCTGGTGACAATTGAAAATACTTTATACTGTTTTCACGCAAAAAAGATGATTTCATGCAAAAAAAATTGGTGTAAAGATACTGGTAATAGACAGACAATAATAGCCAAACAGTAATATTACCACACAATATTACTGCACTCTATTTTTTGTTATGCTCTTAAAGAACTTTAACAGGTAACCTCACACGAATCAATCGTTTCGCTTTATTTTGGTGGTTTATTCCCTTAATGTATGGTATAAGTTCAAGGTTTAAGGGGAAATTCAGTCGATGCAGGCCCTTGTTTTCCAGCACTCTCTATTTTAACACTCATTAGAAAATATGTAAATTTGTTAATGACTTAAGTTGAAAACATGGCTAATCCGAAAATACTTTTTTGATCCCAATGAATTCTTCTCAACTTATGTATTTCACTTATCATTGTTGTACAAAGTACCTAAATGAATACGCGTTGGTTTAATCATTATTTTTGCAAGTAATTTTTAAATTATTAATGAGGAATTTGGTTTTTATATTTTTTGATTATTGACTGTTTCAACTTTTATGATTCAGCTTTTCATTACTTTGATTATTTAAAAACTATTACTTGTAACCTAGTAAATGTAACTTGTACAGTTCTAGAAAATAAGATTTGATTACTTTTTGTAAATTACTGATAAACATTAAATATTGCTATACCTAAACGGTATTATTATGCCGAATAGTTTTGCCATAATTGATGTAATAAACTATTATTATTGTTATTATTGTAACCATTATTATATAACTACATAGCTATCCTACCCGTAGGTTACGTCAGCGCTAATGCGCCTCACAATAGATTGAATATTGAATTTCCTCTTTTTACCTCCTTAATTAGAATTTCGGAAAATAATGTAACACGGGTTTAAAATGACAAGCCATGGCGCGAGGCTTTCACTCGATTTACCACGACCCCTCCGAGCCCTGACCCTTCCTATACTGGACCACGAATCGAGGTACATGCTTGAACCATATCACCACTGACACAGCTTTCACATACTTGACTAAACCTAGTGTGCTGAGTATAAGTAATACGCCTATAACTCTGTCCTGCTCACTCGACAAGAACATTTTTTTAATAACTTATACGAAAATATAAACAGAATTGAATGTGTTCTTCCGTTGTACTCTTCCTCAAACAGTCGATTTTACACGATTGATATAGGCAATTAAAAAAATTATACACATAACAAATACACTCACTCCTAGAAGTAGTAGAGTTATTGGTGTGTACACTATACACTCAAGTTAAACAAATAAATATTAACGTAACAAACACACAAATGCGCATCTCAGTGTAAAAATTAATAATGCTCTTTTTATAACATGTAATAGCGAAATACTTTTAATTAACTTGTTATAAAAAATAAATGGTAATAATATTTTATGTTTATCTGTAAGCGTTTCTGTGACAAAAAATTAATTGTAATAATATTTCTATGTTTAGCTGTAAGCATTTCTGTGACAAAAAAAAAATCAATAAAAAGCAACATAAAAAGCAGTTATATAGCAGCATAATTATATCTAAAAAAATAACATTTATGTTTTTGTACCTACATAAAACTGTATTTCAATAATAAATCAGTATAAGAATTATAAAAAAATAAATTTGGAAACAGCATGTGATGACAGTCAAGTTTATTTTTATTTTTGTGATTTCGTTTGGAAATTTATATCTGCATCATACCATATTTAATAATAAGGTATATTCCAAATATGTAACCCGAATGGTTGAGAAATGCTGTTCCTCTGTTCCTCTGCTCAACCTTGGTTGCCAGCCAGTGCGTGGGAGAAACTTTTCGAATAGTCAAACATTCATCAAAGTAGGATTTGATTTTATCCGTAATAATTACACGAATTTTGACGACAATAAAACTTAAGTATTAAGCAACCGAGCGGACGGACGGAAACCCGAGCGTCGCCACTCTACGTCCACGCACTTTCCTTTGTATCGCATTTCTATCCTTCTGCCACAGGTAATTTTACTTCAGCCCAAGATTTTAGGCGAATCTTTGCCGCGTAAATGCTAAATCAACTATTTTGTGAAAGGTAAAAAGATTGAAAATAAAATACGTAACATCTATACAATTAAATAAAATAATTAATATCTGTTTAATCACAAGGCTTGTGACTGCGGCGCTCGGATAAGTCATACCGTGTCCTATCCTAAGGCCCTTCGGGTAAACGGCGGTAAACAGATATAAGCCATAGGTGAACGTCTAATAGTTCATTAAACATCGTCAAACTATTTATTAATTTTATTTTATATACCATCAGCAGATGACACATAGTGGTGATAGGTTCACAAATAGATATGTAGATGATAATAAATGCTGACTATTATAAAATAAGTTAGTTGTAAATTAAAAGAAATAATCAACTGACCATGTTTGCATGCTTTAGTACTTATACTTCATACATACTAAATATACTGTATAAATTATTCAAATACCCCCATTTATTACGACAGTATATGTAAAATATAAATATTTATAGATATATAATATACTAGCTGACCCGGCCACGCGTTGCTGTGGCTAAAGTTTTTGTTATATTACATTATAGTAAACAATCTAAGAGGAACAATAAGAGAACATCAGTCACGGAGTCCACTATGCTTTTTCACAGAGATGGTATTTGTAAAAAAATATGGTGATCTCCTTATTTGACTTTCTACTACTATAACCCTTTAGTACAATGAAATTATTTACGAACAAAGACGAAAATGTTGATGCTGGTATACAAATTCACTGGATTCATGTGACGCTTAAACTCATGAATGAGGTAGGCAAGGCAGACAGTCTTAAACTTTTAAACATTAATATCTTTTTTTTGAATTATAAATACTTTCAATTTCAATTTAATTTAACACCAATCGGTGCACAATGTTTTTGGTTAACCTGTCTTTAGCTAACACAAATAGATTCGACGGTTTCCCAACACGTGAACACGCAACATATAGTTGCCCATGAGAAAAACATGGATTTTCCAAATCTAAACCACAAATGGACATTGTTTGACCTTGAGATTTATTTATAGACATGGCGAAAGCTAAACGAATTGGAAACTGTAGCCTTTTGAAGGGTATGGTAGAATCTGATGGTATCATCGGAATACGTGGCAGCAGGACCACTTTTCCTTTAAACTTCCCAGCCAAAATGGTTGCTTCAAGAATGTTTCCGGTGATCTTTTTGATGACCAAACGCGTACCGTTACATAATTGAGGTGGATTCAAATTACGGAGGAGAATAATAGGGGAACCAATCTTTAATCGAAGATTATGTGGTGGCATTCCAGGGATATCTAATGAATTTAAAAATTCAATCGGAAAATTTACACTTTCATTTTCATCAACAACAGTATCGATTGATTTAAAAGACATCAGATCGCCTGGTAACAACTGTTGTATCTGGAAGTTAATTTCGTCAACATCAACGTTTTTGGCTGCCAAAATCGCCCGTTGACTAAGCCATTCATGATTCAAATAATTATTCTGTATATCCGGGAAAATACTCTGAATCAATTCAGTTTTATCCTGAACAACAGTGCAAAAATTGTCTGGTAGTTTAATGCATTGCGTATTTGGTTGCAGTTTTATTTTACCGTTCCCAATATCTAGTAGTTGTTCGGAAAATATTAGTGCTGATGGATCATTTTGCAATTGTACTCGCATATTTATGGTCAATCGAAGTGTTTCAACACTTCGCCATAAGAATGATTGTTTCAAACATGCATTAATCTCATCCGCGAAAGTAGAGCGAGGTATAACCGGTAAGGTCTGCCGGAAGTCACCAGACAAAAGTAAGATAGCACCACCGAAAAGTTTATTATTGCTGTTTAAATCTTGCATAGTTCTGTTTAATGCTTCAAGTGAATATTTGTGTGCCATTGTGCACTCATCCCAAATTATTATAGAACTCTTCCGCAACACTGCAGCTATTCCACTATTCTTTTTGATGTTACACATTGCATCTGGTTTATTATGAACGTCCAATGGCAGCTTGAATGTTGAATGTGCTGTTCGCCCACCATCCAGTAAAGTAGCCGCAATGCCTGACGATGCTAATGCTAATGCGATTTTTTGTTGCGACCGTATTTTGGCAAGAATCAACGATATTAAAAATGTCTTACCGGTTCCACCGGGTGCATCCAAGAAAAAAAAACCGCCTTGTTCAGCAGCAACAGCCAGCATAATCCGATCATAAATAATTTTTTGTTCTGCTGTCAGTAATGGTTCACTGTTCATGATAATTGTTGCTAAACTTCCATGGTCATATTGATTTTCTCGTTGTAAATCGGTATTGACTAAGTCGGTGGCTGGACGATTAGGTGATGGCATACCATAATGATTAAGTGGTAAATTTGAAATAAGAACACATAAATCCTCGATCAAGACCAATGCTTCATTGTACATCTCTGGTGTATAATCTATGTTTTGGCATTGATTTGTTTGTCTAATTCGGTGCAAGATGTCTTCTGTCATACAATTTTTATATTTTTCCCACAAAGTTTGTGCTTGCGAGGGATAACATGTCGCCAAAATAATTGCAAACAACTGACGAATGTTATTCGGTGTTGATGTCAACGCAGCATCAGCAAGCGTTAAGTCCCAATGGTTATCGTCTTCTAGCAATTGCAGTTCACGACATGCATCCTGGTATGTATTGAATACTCGACCATTAGCTGTTCGTAAAAATTCAAAAGACGTTGGTCCGGGAACATTCACCAATAACAAACGTAAATAGAAGCACTCACGTTGCTTTGGATGTACCGTGTAAAGTCTCCCCAATGTCTTAGCTTTGAATATGCCTGTAATGGAAGGATGTGGTTTTCCTTGTTTCCGTGGCTCCCATTTTTTACTGGATTTGTTCCATGTGAAATAACGTGGAACATCACCATACACCAATGTCTTCGCGAATTGGCCAAAAACATCAGGTTTTTGACACAATGTAAAAAATTCAGTTAGAGTCGTTTTCGGAGCTTCGAACGCTCTTTGGAGAACATTTTCTTCAGTGAAGTATACACGTTGACCGTTTTCAAGATGTATTGCCAGATGTTGGACAGCAGGATCTCTTTCGTGGATGGGAAAGCTGAGAATATGCCAAATAGCTTCATTGCTGCTAATGTATCTGCCCATTTGGTATCGTGCTATTTCGTCATTTTTATTTATGTTTTTTACTTCAAATATGGCCAAATCACTGCCTTTGTTTACATATTTACAAATATACTTAATTGATTTAACAGAACTGCAAAGCTCAACATTGATATGAGCTTTGTAAGTTTTTGAAAGTAGTGGTGAGTATGGTACCACCCACTGATTATCAAACTCAACTTGATTTGGAAAGTTCGGCAGTCGCATTGTAAATGTGTGGCCACCATTCTCAGTACTTCTGCGGCGATACATTGGATAACCATCAATATCCGTGATCGTGTCATTCGTATGCGGCTTTGGGAAGTTTTTTTTACATTTTCCATTTTCCATGCACGGTGACGTCATGTTGAAAACACCGCATGGCCCATGGATCATGTGTTTGGTGACAATATCAAATAATTCTTGATCAATTAATGGGTCTGGAATTTCGGCTGAAATTATTTGATCGATTTCTTCAGGACGGATTCTATCTTTAAGCCAAACCAAAATGTGGGCATGAGGCAAACCTCGCTTTTGCCACTCTATCGTATACAGCCAACAACGTGTGATACCAAAAATTGTATATTTAACAATAAAATCAACTAGGTCGCCGCAGTCGCTCGCATTTTGCTTCGCTGCAGCACATATTAGAGCGAAGCGATTTACTAAAATTTTCTAAATAAAATTTAGTCTGTGACAATAACTTTTTAACGACGGGATAGATTTTGATAATTTTCTAAAATGAGGTACTTAAAATATCTTCAATACTAATGTACAAGAGAATTTCATCGGGAAATTGAAAACATAACTTTTCAACGAATGGATAATTTTCTAAAATGAGGTTCTTGAAATCTTTTATATACAAAAAGAGAAATTCATTTAACAATTATTTAAATATAAGACAAATGAATTTATTTTAAAGAAATGTTTAAAGTTAAGACAATGAAATCAAGCGTTGCAGTTCTCGACGTTTGGAAGGTAATCCTTTCTTATCATTGATTTTGAGTAGTCTTTCAAGGGGGAACGATGGAGAAATAAATAATCCTTCAAGACTCCTAACCCTTGAGAAGGCAACATAAGATAACCCTAGTGCAAATTCTATGTTTCCAATATCGACAACTTAGCCCTTGATAACTGCTGCCGTAAAGCGTCATTTGTCCTGCGACCGAATTGTCGCCTTCTTATGGGAGGGGAGGCATTGCTCTTATTCTAGATGTTAAAAAAACATAAGCAGATTAAGCCATAGTAAAAGACATGTTCGCTCATCACAAGTTAACTACTTTATAATTTGGATGAATGCTATTTTCTCTTTATAACTACGACCATAGAGATGGTTTTTAAAAATAAAAATCTTGATAAATTATTCAAAATTAATGCTTAATTTAGAAAATTAAATCGAAATTAGAATAAATCGCTAAGAAAAAAAGTGACGTGACCTTCGAGCGAATTTTGTTTTTTTTTACTATTTTTATGCGTGAAACTTACCTAATTATTTTTTGTATTTTTATTTATTGTTAAAAACGATTTATTATTGTTAAATTGTATTAAATTAATATCAAATTAAATAATTTAAAATAAAATTCGATTAATTATTTTCGAATAAAAAATTTTCAAAAAAGCGCGTGACTTTTTTATAATGGATATTCCCATAGACAATTTTCTTTTGACCCCAAAAATTTTATTTTTGACAATATTTAAAATCAAGCTCCGTCACGACCTTCACTTTTTCATGTAGATTCTCTCAAAATCAAAAATTTTTCAAATCGGTCAAGGAATGACCAAGTTAGCCCGTGACAAAGTTCTAATTGGAGTCTCCTTATGAGAGCTTCGCTCGCTACGCTCGCTTCGCTCTAATTAAGGATTTCAATTTTTGTTTAAACACACGTGCAGTTAAATCATGACGATGAATGGCTTGTTGTCCTGGCAATAGTAAAGTTTGTATCTCTTCCCAATTCGGATTACATGTGAATGTAATAAATAAATCCGGTCGGCCGTAATGACGTACGTAAGTCATCGCATCTTGTATGCATGCATGTTCCGTGCCGTTCCGTATCGACATCTGTCAGTTTTATGACTGAATCTACCAGCATGTTCACCTAATGGTACTTTGTCGGCTTTTATGACGATTTGATAATTGTCATTTTGCAGTCGTGGCGAAACTCTTTTGATCAATTGAATTAGTTGATTGTGATCTTCTAAAAAATTTTCCAATAATATCACAATTGCTCTTTCCTCTGCTTGTTCAATAAAATTATACTGGCACCGAGTCGTCACGCGCTCTTCACAATCGCCCATAAAATAAAAAGGTATCGACATCTGTCAGTTTTATGACTGCCAAATAATAACGGACAAAAAATTAGCGATAAATTAAAATTGCGACTATAATTTGAGATTTAAACTATCCTATCTCTCAAGTGCACATCGAACTGCACATGGTGTTCAAATTTTATTATTAGTCCATTATTTTATTATTAGTCCATTGAGGACAAACATTGTGACACGAGATTTATATATATTAAGATATTTATAAATATAAGTACATAAATAAACATATTTATAAATATTGTAAATTTTTTATAATATTTTTTTATTTCATTGGTGCACTTACATGCTTGTGCAACTTATTATACGTACATGGAAGTTTGTATATAGTCAATACGCATGACTAAATTAGACAAACGATTACTTTGGATTGCTATCAGTGCTCACAATTTAAGTTATTTTTAAATTCCTAGTCGCTAAAAGTGAATAGTCATAGAGCAATGTGTAATTCTGTTGAAATTTGTATTGATATGTTTTACTTGTATTTTTAGTAGTGTTGTGAAATGGAATGTTCCTTCCATTTTGAATTGAATAATTCTATTTAGCTAGTAAGACAGAAAAGGCGCCAGCCTTTGTGGGGTTGAGCACATGGTGCATTACTCAAATAAATAAATAGGTAGGTATTTGGTTCTTTGGTAGTACCTATTGCATGTGACATAATACTCTATGACACTCCAGAAATTATAACAATAAAATTCGCATCATCTCGATTAGGGTCCTTTGAAATTCTATAAAATTGTGAGGCGCCTTATAATTTTGGAAATTTCTATAAAGTTGAGTGTGAAATTAATAAGACGATATCGGTTGTTTTAATATATTCTAATGATAATTGAAAAACATTTTTTTAGCGTATAGGAAATACCTTCGTTTATACTCAGGTATGCGTACCTGCGTACATAAATACTACACAGGTAGGAGAGCCGGAAGAAAAAAACTGACATCAGGTAGGTAGGTACCTACGTCTGATAGGAACCACTTCTTATCCCAAGTCCCGAGCATTGTAAACACTCACACAATCTTTTTTTGTTGAATGTCCTTTTCAAATAGTTTTGTCCCGACAGGCGCCACCCGTCATAAAACTTTAAAGAAGGCTAATCGCAATAACTCTTTTATAATATATATTCATGAGAGGATCTATAAAATACCAAAAATTGTCTATATCATCATAAGGAAAAGTTGGCAGCAAATAGACTATCTGGTATTTCGATAATAATGTGCACCTATTCTAAGAAAGTTAATAAGATAATTTTGTTTTTTTGTGGATGAACAATTTACGGCGAGGAACCCTATAAATACCTTATTCAGCTCACAAGATTTAGTAGGTGCTGATGATTCTTTTCTTTTGTTTCAGGTATGTACTTTACCACAATCTTCTACAATGCAAACGCATATGGTGTCAACAAACGGTAACAAAATCAACATTTCTTTTTACTAATTAATTTAAACTAGAGGTCGTCTAGTGGTAAATGCTATTAAAATTTTTATTTTGGAAATTATATTATTTGGAATATATAATCTCATTATCTGATAATAAGGCATTTAATGTTTTTCCGTTTTTTTTATCGTGTTTTTGCTTCCGTTGTAGGTCCCAAAATCAATGATCTGGTACAAGAACAACCCTCACTACGACCCATATTTTTTTTTAAATAATAAAGCCTCGATGTTGTCTTCGCAATGCGAGGTCGAGAATAAATCAGCTGTAATTAATTGAGTGCGTATTTGTGTATTTCTTGATACTTTAGTCAGTATGTAAATTTGAGATAAAAGCCATGAAATATTCTCAGCTTCGAAAGAATGACAGCCCGGATTCGAACCCGGGACATGAAATCTCATTTACTGCGAAACAAACACTAACTTGCAAACTTGCGCGTCGCGATGTCACATAGCTCGCTGGCTCAAATGATTTAAAGAAATAGAATGGCCATGCTTTATAAAAAAAGAAAGAATTTAAGCAAAGAAGCAATAATTAAGATTTAAGAATTTTAAGCAAAGAATTTTTTAACTTCAAATCTCGTTTTTAAGCTCTCCCGGAGTCCGCTTATCGAGGCCCATCCAGAAACTGTTGTTTCGGTCAATGCAAACATAATATTACTTAAAATAAATAATGATGTTGAGGTTAATGGTAAACCTAGACTTGTTTCACTTAATTAGACGTTTATTAAATTAAATAATGTTAGTGAAGTTACATACACGATTTAGGACTACGAATTTAACGTAATTTTTTATTCTATTTTTATATTATACGGAGTATTCTGAGAACATTCCCGAAAACTTATTTACGAGTAAGAAATTATATCAAAAAAATGCGAAAATAATTTATCCCTAAATGTATCAATTTTACTAAACAGCTGATGTATATAACTCATGTTGGTAGAGTTAACGGTAGACCTTAGTTGACGCTGTTTTTCTCAATAGAGCTGAAGTCCTACTGAGGTATCGTTTCGTAGTATCTAATGAAAGGCATGATAATATCTGGCCGTTCTTCAAGTAGACAAATCATACACTTCGGCGAAAGTTACTCTAATCGCTTGCTGTAACTTGAACGTAACACAACCACAAATAGCATGGACATAGTTATATTAAATAAATTACAATCGCTTGCGTAAATGGCAGATATATAGATAGGTACGGTTGCATCGAGTTACATCAATTGTTATTGTGTCCCGAGGTTTGAAATGGTTGATATTATTACTTATTGATGAGGACTTACCATTTGCGGAAAGTGAGCTTTTCTATTGCAACCATGTGTTTTAAGTCATTTTAGGATGATATAAAAAGAAAAAAAATAAGAGGCCGCACCATCAAAGCCACTGCAAGACCGGCATGCGTCATGCGGCATGCGACGTGCCTCGTGAGTAGGGTTGCCATAAATGGTTTGGCTCTGACCGGGACTGGATCAATCAATATAGGTGGAAATATAGGGGAATTATTAGAGGAGGAGGAGGAAGAGAAGGAGGGGGAGGGTTACCACCCCCCATAGCGCCGCAATCTGGTTTGTGAAAAAAGGAAATCTTTCAATGGTTCCCACATTTTTATATAGAATACGTTCAATGGCCGGGAACAAAGTGAGTGAGATCGTAAATTTTTGAGTGAGATCGTAAATTACCGCGAACTCTATCAGATCCCTCACAAAGGTATTTCAGTCTTTCATTCCGTACTGTAAATATGGAAAAATATTTGTAAAATGTCAGTACATCCCTTGACCCCACACTTTCACCGCCAGCCAACGTGATGTAGCGTCGTCGCACGAATTATTCGCATAATTTTATCATATAAAACCGTGATTATTCGTTTACCGGGACACACGGTGGGTCAAACAGGACAACCGGGAACGAGGCTCTAAAGCGGTGACATGTCCTGGTGTACCGGGACGTATGGCAACCCTACTCGTGAGGCATCGCGCCACAAACCGCCGAAGAGAGCGCGTCCCGCGCGCGACGACACTTCCAGCATTCCGAGAGGTTCTTCGCTTCGGCTAAAAGGCCGAAATCGGAGTACTTGGCCGCCGTCGATAAGCGACCCATAAAGTGCCGTGTTAATTTGTGTGAATTTGGTGCTTTTTGTTTTACCTTCTCGGACACCCGACGCACTTTCGATAAGAGCTTTTAATGCGTCACCCGAAACGTGCGAGCATTGGCTGACAATTCAATCACACCGAATTCCACCTATAATGACTTATTTTATAAAATATATAACTCTTATAGGTAGAAACACCTGGTAATTTTTACGCATCTCACACACATACACGCATACGCCTCTTAACGTATTTCTACGCAATAATTTCTACTAATATAATATTATCTTCTAATATAATATTAGTTCAGGACAGAACAGGATCTATTGATTTGTAGTTACTGATTATATATTATATTATTTAAGTTTATATTCGCAATTTGTTTGGAAACTGCATAAAACTAGCTTTATTGTTGTATAAGATTATCTCTTGCCAACTAAATACAGAATGTACCTAAAACAAGTGCGTTCTTTAAGAAGTTACTCTATATCTACAATTAAACTGATATCAATGAAAAACATTATTTTTCTGTCCAAGGTGTTTCTGTGACGTAAATTCTAAACTGTCAGCTATGTAAAGTTGTAATTTGGCATGCGGGTAGAGTATTGAGTATGTCAGATTTCTACGGGTCGTTTTATTATAATTTTTGAAAATTAAAAAAAATGTAAAATTTCTATAACGTGTTGGATATAAACCCAAAAAGCAAAATAATTATAAAGGTAGTATGGGTTCCTGTACTTGAGAGCGTAGGGTTTAAACCCAGCGCTTAGTTTTAGAACATGCTTTATTGAAACTCATCAACCTTTACTCACTTTTAGTATCTAATTAGCTGCAAGCTGCAATAAGAAAAGCCCGATATTTTAACAAATGGGTATATTATAACTTAAATGATTATTATTAAATGAGACGATTTTCTGAACGAATGAAAGTATAAAGTTGATGAAAATAAAAATAAAGAATTAGTGTGCGTATTATTTAGATGTGTTAAACTATTCAGAATAATTATTATTTTACTATTTCATTATATTTGTAATTTATTTAGGAAGATTTCTTTAGAAAAGCTACCATGTCGTGATTTCCGGAAAATTTCGATATATCTTCGCGTGGATCGCGATGCTCTTTATATTATAGCGAAACAATGCTTTTGGCCGTTACGATAAAAGGGGTTATATAATTATCAATTTAAATAATTTTTAAAAAATAAGAAATTTTACAATTTTTTGATAATCATTTTAACTGGAATGAGCAAAAATAAAGAAGAAATTACTGCCACATAGCTTTCTCAAATTTTAAAATGACAGAAAGAAATTTGGCAAGTACGTACCAATTTAAGTTGAAAATTATTTTTTGAATGCTGGAAGATTAAAAATAAATAAAAAATCACTATTTTAACTACGATTTAGTTGCATTGCACAGCTATAATCTACAATTGAATTGCTGATTATTAAAAGGGGTATGTTACATTATATTAAAAGGGAGCTATGTTACGGAATTTGTTTTATTTTTATTAAAAAAGTTATTAGAAATAAAAAAAAATATAAAACAAAAACAAATCAGCAAACACACTAAGTTTTTCATAAATGGATAAATTTGTAATATATGTGATTATATTAGAAATGAATCAGTTTTTTTTTAATATCTCGCAAAGTTGAAAATGTAACATAGCTCCCTTTTAATAATCAGCAATTCAATTCCTAAACATGCTCAACACAAAAGTAAGAGGTATTTAACCTATGCTCAAAGTAGACATGTACAGATCTTAACTTCCACTTAAACCTAAACTATAACTTTAACTAAAACGTAAAACATCGAAAAGAATGTTTGATACAAGTGCGTACAATTGGAGTTTGCTTATCTCTTACTTTGATCCGGTGAAATCTACCTCTACCTTTTGGCGTGCCGAAAGGGGTTTTGATTTCCCAAAAAGCATTGGAAATATATTTTTTTAAAAAAGTTAGCAAATAAAGAAATGGAATAAATAATAAAGATTAAGGAAAACTGTGAAGTTATATTTTCTTACATATTTACTAAAGTAGGGATATAAAAATATTTTAAAAAACTTCTGGTTCTTTTGTGTCTATTTGTGATATCACTGATATTTATGTCGAAAACTATGTGATGGGAATTTGAAGTTTGTCATAATATGTGTTTTGTTTTGTGTGTAAGGCGCGTATATTTTGACTTTCGACACTCAATGACCATGAAATATATTTATTTTTTCTCTTCCTGAGGGAGTTGAGTTGGGCCCACTCATAAAATAGGTTTTTTTTATCTGATCGGTGATAGAAAAATATTTAAATTTAATAATTATATCCCCCCCCCCCCCCCCGATTACCTTCTAGGTTTCTTTATGATGACAGGAAAGCTGTCGCTGTTGTAAGCGCTGTAACCAAATTTTGATAATTAAGATTTCCTATGGAAGGCAAAGTGTTTCCGACCTGGACTACTATTGGTTTTTTTCGCCAGTGACACGTGTCTATTATTTTAATTTGATTTTTTATGAACCATTGTAAATAAGTGTAAATAAATATTATGTTAGCAAAGTAAAGTACTTATTTTATTTAGCTGAGAAGAGTAGAGCAGGTACTTCGTTGTAGTAACGCGACTTTGATCTGTGATGCGAACTAACCGAAGGCTGACCGAATTCACTTAAGCTTTACATAGCTTAGTCCGCTTGACCTTCCGAGGACGCGGAGCGCTGTCTCGCTCGCCATCCTCAGCATATGAAAGAGAAGAGAAGTCAACAAACCGAGATAGAGCGAGACACAGAAGGACTAGCTAGCTCTCGCCGAAGCCCGGGGAGCTTGAAAAATACACGGGTATGCTCGCGTGGCTTGTTCCTAATAGCAGTAAATATTATAAACGCGGCGCGATGTGTGCCTTTTAGCGCTTTAAGGTACCCATCGTTTACAGGACAAATCAATGTTCCTCAATTACCTACAGTCTTAGCTCATATTGAATCAAATGATTTTGTATTTGCCCGCGGTGGGGGGCGTAAAAAGTATTTTATTTAAAAAGAAACGCCTCGCCTTGGTCGCTAGGACCTTTATAGCTTTTTGTACCCTCCTCTCACCCATTCCCCCATATGACATATCCTAATAATATTTGTACGAGACCTCAAGAATCCAAGGATTATAATATAATGTATAATTAAAACTGTGTTATTTTATTTACTACTTACCTAAATTAAATTTTAATATACTTCCTCAAAAACTATAGTTTAAAAAATAGGTAGTTGCCCTGAACTCAAGATTATTTTTAATTGAATATAAATGAATAATTACAAAGAGTCTTAGTATTTCCGTTATGGCGTCTAACTTTAACCACTGGGTATTAGGTATTTTAGCATAATTTGAAACAAAAAAGTAAACATTGCAGTAGTAAGCCTGTTGCAGTCGACCTTGCAACAAATATATAAGCAGAAGTCTATTTAACAATATTCATTCATCTTTCGCTCGCTTATAGCAAGCGAAATTTTTGGCAAAACGAGGTTTCCTATATCCTTTGGTTTCTGGATACATTGTGAACGTGCACCAGGGCTCATAAATTTCTCATTTCAAACCTTATTAAATATTTTTTTGGTAGCAGAGTTTAATTTGGGGAGTAAATGAGTACGAATGAAGTAAGTTGAAGGTTTTAATTGTCGAATTTCGTCGAGGTACATTCCTATCAAAACAAATCCATACTTATCGATCGCACATGATATAGAAGTACACCTGGGCGCGTTGAATTATTATTGGTGGTTTTCAGTAATGATTGATTGCAAATGAAAAGGAAGCAACCGCAGCGTGAGGTGCCCTTTAGCGCGCATAAGATGGCGTCGTTGGACCGATAATAAGATGGCGGCTTGACGTCACGAGCGCGCATGCGTCGACCATAAGCCACGACCGCCTCGGGACGGGACCGCGAGTCTTTATTTTCGAAAAAGAAAACCGCGAATATTAAATATAGGTAGGTGCTGCTAAAGGCTTTCCGTCGACCGCAGACGCTGATGGGGGCCTGCGGGCCAGGTCGCTCTCTGGGGAGTCTATAAGGAGCGTGGATCACATCCTACAATGCCACGAGTCACGGTCATCATATTCTTTGTGTCCTCCACTTTCGATCCTAAAATGTACATTCGAGTTACATTCCTTGTGTAACTTAGCGAGATGGCCTCAGTATTCAACGATTTTGGCTACTATGGCACACTATGGCCGGGTGTAAAGCTTTGTGAGTCTAGTAAGTAAAATTTGCAAAGTCTTATGACTGAAAAAAATCGATCACATTTTTTAATGCATTTTTAAATATTATGGTAATTCATTTTAAAATAGTTCTATATAAACCTACTGTGATAATAACTCTGGAGGACATTTTTTCTAAATACACTTACATAAGGGTGACGCAATGAGTTTGTAACTAATTTGGTCATAACGTTCCTGATAGGATTAAAAAAAATATATTAATGTTATTTGTAACTTATTTCTGGTATTTACAACTACCTATTTTTGAATTTTAGAAAACTGCTTTATAAAAAAATTTCCAAATATTATTTTGCATATTTTCGGTATAAATGTAAATAAATAGTTTTATTCTAAAATATATATCGCCTCTATCTACTTACTACCTACCTACCTCTTATCTACTAGTGGTAATTTTCTGTTTTATGAGTTCCCATCAAAGAGCAGTACTTTGTATACAATAGAAGTTACAGTAATAAAAAAAAAATAAAATAATTATAGTCGATTGCTTATACACTGTACAATAAAAGAAATGATACAATACAATAATTCAATATACAATACATTACTTTATACTGTGAATTACCGCGTACTTCAAACGTTCCACCACTATTGTCGGGGGGGGGGGGGGGGGGGGGGTCGTGTGTGTTACTATCATTTAATGTAATGTTACGGGTACAAACTTAATTTCTAGAATTATATAAATAATAAAATGATTCTAGAATACATTATAAAAATAAAAACCCTGCAAACAAAATTGGAATAACCGCGGTCACATAATTGCTATCTCATACTCACACCTACAAACAAGTCGTGGTCAAATTGACTCAGGAGACCTGAATCATAAAATAATTATGTATTTCCGATGAACTCTGTGTGTTTTTTTTTCAATAACACTATATTTACAAAGTAGAATGTAGGAAATATGGATGCACAGTATTGGAAATATGTCGTCGCTAAATATACTCGTATATCGTTAACGCAATGTCGCTCCATTATTCGTCGCAACGACAATATTCAAGAATTACTTAAATTAGTAAATGGCGCTAACATGTCGTTGATTTGAGAACTAGATACTAAATTATATTATACTTGGACATTAAATATGTAAAGGTGATTGATTTAAATTCATATTTACTATCTAGTAAGACAAACGTGTCATTTGACATGTGTATATATTATTATTTGTTCTTGTAACTATACGAGTATTAATACATTTCTAATGTCGTGCAATGCCTCAAAATCGAAAAATGCAATCTCGATGTAATCTTCGAGGGGCTGCTGTGAATCGGACCAACTGTGGTGTTTCGAGCATGCCTACGAATATCAGCAGTGGAATCTATCAGCAGTGGAATCTATCAGCTGTGGAATGCCTATCAGTGGAGGCCGATCTGGTTGAAATGCTCCCACGAAACGTCAATAGGAATAATGCTATAGCTTTTTGTTCCGGGCCTCGTTGGTCCGAGCTTCCCCGGAGTACATTCACTTGAAAAATATAACCAAGGTTAAGAGGAAATCTGTTGACCCACTTATAAAGCCTCTAACTATTATACATCCAAGACCATAACCCGATAAAAACTCCAGCTTTTTGTCCCTACGACTTCTAACGTGATTTGATTTGACCTCATATCAAAACTCACTATGGGCCCCAAGTAAAAAATTGTAAACTTGTATTTTCGGTCGCTAGCAAGACCGCGTCGCGTCGGCTCATTTATCGGCCTTGTTCGAGTAAAAAGGCAAAAGGCAAAAAAAAAGCTTTTTGTATGCGAGCAAAAAGGGAATTTACACGAGTTTTTTTATAAAATTAATAAATTTGGGCATAAAATATTTTCGCATTCTTTTATACAATTTCTTACACATTATAAATAGGAAACAATGGTCACGGAATAGCCTGTATAAATCTTTATAAATTACATTTACTGCACAAATTTTATTGTAAACAAACATTCTTAATGTTTTTTTACCTGGTAATATTTCCTAATTTTTATGATATATTCAAGTTCCCAATTTCTGTTTTATAGGGACGACAAATACAATGTCAGACTTTTGGAAATAATATATTTTTTAAAACAATAAAATAACGACCTAAGCTGAATTTTTAGTTGTTATTTTTTTGATCAAAGTTTGGTAAATATTTTTGTGGAGGCAGATGGTCAGTGAAATATTGAATGTCCATTTCAACCTTCCCCCCCTCCTGCAATAGATTGCCTACCCATGCGGGATTGGCACCTCTCACCATTGGTCAATTGGTCAATAGTCAAATGCCCAACAACTAGACTCACCAATATATCACCAATTACTTCTCTCAGATAGATTTCTCATTCATCTCTTTTTTCGGATCTGTTCACAAGACTTTCAAGATAAAAAACAGCTAAGCTTAAAAAGCGCCTATCTCCTCTTTTTTCGAACTATTATTTTTTACTATCGTAGTATTTTTTCGAACTATTATTTTCGTCTGACAGCCGCTGCATTCGCATAAATAAAATCGACCAAATTTGTACTATTCTCGAACATTCGAAAAATATCTAGACCTGGCCGCTTCGTGCAACGGTCATCATTGCTACAATATTGCGTACATGCGTGGCATTCATACAAGGTAATTATATTACTTTATATAAAATATATCTGTAGATTATTATACAAATAATATTAATTTGTATTTTGTTATTTATAAATCAGTGTATTTATTTAAATTATTTAGTACTCGTATTTAATATCGTATTGTGATTACGTACCTATAATTTTAAATGATTAATAATCGTACGCAGAGTAATTTCCGCTATTAAATAATATAATTTAAAAAAACTACACGACACCCTGACATGCTACAGTGGGGTGGTTGGATTCACAGTCACAGTTAGAAAATACTGATATGTTATATATTCTTAACCAATTGCCTCAAATCTTAAGATTATAAGTGTTATTCTAATAAATATATGTTTTTTTTAAGAGAATTAAATTATTAATGTTGCTTTAATAGAAGTATGTTTTGTAGATATTTAATAAATAATAAATTACATAATAATATTACTCAGGCTTATGAATCAATGCTTTATTTGCCGTAGTAGATAAAAAGTAAAAATACGTAGGTAAGGTGGCGCCGCCGCGCCGCCGTGGTCGTGAGCCCGGCGAGCCCGTGGTCGTGAGCCCGGCGAGCCCGTGGTCGGGGGCGGTCTGCGGCCTAGCTCCGTTCGTGGATCTCCTCTTCCGATAGCGGACGGGTCGAGGGACCGGTCACGACATCGCCAGGGCCAGCACGGAGAGGCCTGCTTTCCTGCCATCTAGCGGCTGGAGAAGCGATAAGTCTCAATAATTTAGAGTGTAAGTCGATGACTACAATGCAGCCAGGTGCAATGTCAGTATTGTATAAAAATGCATTATTTTACCACGGATATTCATAAATGAAAAGAAACCTACTTACAAATACATCCGAGTTTATCTATTTAACAAGCAAAATACGACGATGCATGCTTTAACGAGGCCATGCAAGAAATTTAATTTTATAAAATTTAACAAGATTGATTTTTCAATGAATTGGTTTATCATCTTCTCATCTCTATTTGCTTATACCTTGTCTATTGCCTCTTTTAAACGAGAGGTAAAAATTAAATTTAACTACCTCGACTAATTTACAAATAAATATAATTCCTACTAATGCCACTAACGACAGCTACATTCTAACAAAACATTTCTGAGAAACCATCCTATAGCACAAAACACGTGATATGCTAAGAATCGTCGTTTACTACTTTTGTTTTGCATATTATCGCAATCTTGTCGCCGTCGCTTTTGGTGACTACTTTTAAAACGCTAATTTATTATTCGTAACGCGTAACTGAAATTACCAAGAAGTGACCGTAAGCGCTAAGAAGATGGACAAATGTTACACAAAAGTAAACATCTCTTGAGTGACCGTCTCGATTTTTTGCTCTTATTTTTGCTCGACGATTTCAAATTGATTTTCACAGTAATAGATAAATTTACAAAATAGTAATGAATTCGACTTGAAAAGATGTGATAAACGAGTTAAAAAGATATATATATATATTTTGTAACACCAGGTACTACAAATGATCCACGCCTATCTCAATACACAATACGCTTTAGAAGAACTGACAGCAGTTTATAGAAAATTAATTATAGAATGGATACTGCAAACCTGCAAAGACCAGGCCAATAATGAAATTCAATAACAAACACAAACTGGTAAAGATATACAAAAAAAAACAACAAAAATTTAAGGAAATAATCAACACAAATAATTAAAAATCCTGTTTAAGAGATTCAGTCTTGTTTAGAAGATTAATAAGATATAAACTACATGAAAACAGAAAAATAAATCAGCAAATATAAAAATAAATTCTAAAAAATTCCTTACTTTTTATGTTTAAATGCATAACCGGTTTTATAGACGCCGATGTCGCATATTATGATAACAGCATATCACAACTAGAATCAGGACAAAGAAACACAACGACTTTATAAGAATTGTAACTTAAACAACTATTCAAACCTCTTTTGATGAATATGTAATAAATCATAACTTAATCAGAATCAGTAAAAGATTAAATTAACAATCCAGTAATATAGATTAAATTTATGCATCTTAAGAAACAATGCAATCATTTGATATTTGAAACTTTGACTACCATCAAAGCCGCCCATGGGGCTTTTGAAATCAGTTGATGCATTCCGTCTGACGCATTCAGCATTTTCAACTAACTGCCTTTGAATATTTATGGTTTTACGACCCCCTAATTTTGGCCATAATTTTTATTTTTTTTCAATTTCTACACAGGAAATCAAATTAAAAAGTAGCCTAGTTTAATCTCTGAAAAGTCCTACACCAGTTTTTTTATTTTTTTTATTTGAGTAATGCACCTTAAACAACCCCACGACGGCTGGTGCCTAATCACCGGTTAAGTTGCTTGCAAATAAACATATGAACTTGGAAGAAAGAATTTATTTCGCACAAACACTTTAATTTTATTAATATCTATAGATTATGAAAGAACTTATCAAAATCTATGTTTGCCAGGAATTTGTTTTTTTTTATAAATATTTAAGTAATGATTAGCAAGCGTTTGAAAGGTTATTTTTTGTACTTAAATTCCAAACCCCCTGTGAGCAAATAGGTATGTAGAAAAAAAGTTATTTCGAGTTAACCCGATTTGCTGCAGTCTAAATAGATAAAAGTAATACTTTGTCAAAAATACGATTTTAAGTAGATATATCTGAACTACTAAACTCGAAATATTTTCGTAAATTTTGCATTGATTCTTTGTAGTTTTCGACTTTGCCAATGATTTATGTGGCGATTGGCAATGCCGGATTTCTAACTGGGCACTCTATGCATGTGTCCAGAGACGGCAGGACCAGGGGGGCGTAGTCCAAGAGTCCTACGCGCATATTCATAAATAAATACTGCTATGCGTATAGTATAGTTGTCGTTTGGTGTCTTTTCGTTTGAAATGTCTATTAATTATGACAGTAAGAATGAATTTGACTAATATTTTGCTGAGTATTTCGATAATGAACCCCGTTGGTTGTTTCGTCGAGTTATTAGGGATCTTAGTAATCCCTTCAGAATTTTACAGCGATGATTATTTTAAAAACCGCTACAAGTTTAAAAAATATTCTGTGACAAATATCCTATTAATTGCTTATTAATAGTAATTTTAATGCTATTTACGGGCTCAAGAGGGCAAGAGGGAATTCATTCGTCTGACAGTGAGCAGAATTATAAGAAATGTTTCGAGAACATTCTGTATTCAAATAACAAGGTTTATAAATATTATGGAAGATATACAAAAAACGAAAAACAAATCTTTTGAGATTGCAAATTTTCCACCCTCAAAAAAACAAAGTACAAGGTAGCACGCGACTCTCGATAACAGTAGCTTATTGGGTATTGATGGCTCTGCATCACACTGCGATCAAATCAAATTCAAATTCAAATTTTCAAATTCAATGTCGCTTTCGCGACCTTTATTTCATATATTTCAAGTAAGCAGTTTATATGTCCTGGAAGAGCCTGCCGACTCGTCTACCAGATACTCACTAGTATAGACACTATCTAGCAACATGGTACATAATTATTTATTTTTTGATTACACACCTTAACCTATTGTTAAAGACATTACATTAACAAGAAGGATGAATTAGGAATATAAGTATAATTTTAGATCTTTTTACATCACTATTTTTTTTAAATTTCTTAATTTCTAAAGGTACCTTATTAAATAATTGTTCATCTTTGTCCATATACATTTTTAAATTTCGGTATAATAAGTATTTCTGATGCTAATTGCCTTGTCGAGTATTTATTAGAAAAAGACTCTTCACATGAGAAATACTCCAAAGTTCGTTCGACGCTTAGCAATAATAATACACCACACGTAGTGCGTAAGCGGAGTTTATGAATAACTATGACCAATATCCTACGTATGCAATAATCATTTAACCAACTTTTTCGTAAAAAAAACTTTTATAAGTTTGTAAATATTTTTTCGAAGAGGGCGGCTGTTAGAATAGTACCTAGGGGCGGAAAATTCTTAAACCCAGCCCTGGCGATTGGTGGTTATGGGAAGGGGAGGGATAAGGAAAATGTATTGTGAACAGCAGTCCAACCCCAGCTCTTTTTATGAATGCATAACATATATCGCCTAGTCCCCTTTTAAAGACAAGGCGATTTGTTCACAATTTAGCAACAGCTGTATGAATTTTCACATCATGTCACATGCTTTTAACGGTTGTCGATCATATAAAATTCCTCGACCTCGGCAATGCCCTCTAGGGCTAGCCAGTTAAAGTTATCTTTGGTTTATTTTTTATGAAAATTACCCCTATTTTAAAGAATGCTGTGTATGCTCACCTCTTACAAATCACTAAATTAATTCTCATTTTAGATTTTATCTGTTTTTTACAGGTACTCTTATTAGTATATTTTATGCAACAGAATAACCATTTATGATATTTATTTTGTAAACAAATAAAATTACCGGTAAAAAATTGGTAACCTAATTAATAATGTAATATAATTTAGATATAAAGATCATGTAATTCTTATGATTTTCACAATATATTATTATTATATTCAATATAATCATTCAATATTCGCTCATTCAATATTCGCTATTTATTTTTTTTTTAAAATAGTATAATTATATTTTTTATAATATTGTATTATATCATTATTACTTATGAGGTATTATTTTTTCTTATATTTTATTATGAAATTATATCCAAAAAATATTTTTTTAACAAAAACTAGTTTATTATTATTTACAAATCGATGTTTACTACATAACTGCATCTAGCAAACTGAGATATTTACGATGCCTTTGTTTTGCGCAAGTCATTAAAATTAAATGTAATCGCTAAAGTTAGCGTGAGTGTTCATAACAAAAACACAATTAACCTCTTCCCGAGTTAATCATAAATCGTTCTCAATTGAGTTAGTTATGCGAAGAGTGATAAAAATTTGTATGGATATTGTTGTTTTTTTAATTTAAAATCGTCTCGTCTAATCGTGTTAAAATTGTGTTCAAATAATTAAACGGTATTTTAAAAAACTGATGCACTGACCCACCCTCTGACGATTACCGTGAATATCAACTAAATGTTTTGAAGTAAAAAAAATAAAGCCGTAAACCGTAACGTTTATACTTTAAATTCTTATAAATATAAAAATTGGTTTCCAGGTAAAAAAAAACGGTGAGAATATTAGGGCAGTCAAACATTTTTAGGTAGCTAATATGATGTCAAATTTTCCTATTCTACTAAAATGAAATTTAAAAAAATCACGTGAGAGTATGAGTAACAGATTTTACGGTGAACAGTCTAGTTTCTAGAGAAAAGAAACTCTTTAGCTGGCTTGTCGACCATTGTATCGCTAATGCGTGTGGATTTGCTAATATTTTAAAGTTATTTAACTTGTATGTAGTAAGCGAAAGATTAAAAATATAGACCTTATATTTAAAAGGTAAAAAGTATTTCAGTATCAATAGACGGCTAAAACGGGGAATATTTGTGTTTAAGATTTTTGTTAGGCGAATAATTTGAATGAGCACGGTCAAAAACCGTTAACTTCGAAAGTAGTTTAACTTTAAAAGTGTTACATTCAGGTTTAATATTGTAACATTATGGCTGTTGGGAAGACTGTCTCAATCTATCCTTTAAATGATTTTGTTTTTTGAAAATGGAAGATAGATTCACATTTTTTCTCTTTTCATATTAATGAAAAGAGAAAAAATGTGACAGTTGGAGAGTGAGCTTAGTTTACTGGAAAGTAACAAAAAGTTGATTTTATTAAAATTTAAAGTTTTAATAGTACACCACAAGGTACCTTTCATTACCTAAATTACGCCCCCCAACAGGGTTGTTGCAATATCTTCAAGTCCAGCAGATTTGTAGCTTTTTTATTAAATATATATTATTACTACTTTACTCTATAATGTTAGTAAATTTTATATACACCAAGAACTAAAAAGGTTTTTCTCTCTTGTATACTACTTGTAATATTAGGTACCGAAGTCGTTACGCAAAAAATGCCACATTTATTGAACATTTATTTACGCATATCACTTTTATCAATATTCTCGTATTTACTAGGAGATTTCCAAATGCCTACTCGACATTTAGTGTTTGCTTTTAACCGATGTCACGGTTTGAGCAAACAGTCTAAAAAAAATATCTATATGAAAGAAATAGAATACATGTATATTAAAAATTTATTTAGAGAAAAAAAACGTACTTTATACTTATAATATATACATCCCACCTTCGATTGGTCTCCTAATAAACTTCAATTAATATTATTATGATAACATATTAACATTATGTTGAATATATTTTGACAAAAATTGGCAAGTCGGTGTATCATGTCTTCGTGCCAAAATAACTTACATACTATCTCATATCATCCAATAATGTGTGCATTCGCTTTAGTAATTCACGCCCGGGAAATTTGTCACGTGTCAACAGCACTTTTTTTTGCCGTAGAAAATTGTGAAGCTGGAAGATCACAATCTCAGTAATGACTAAGAAGAGAAATTAGAAACTAACAATATTTTTAAATATTTTGCCGAATACTAAGAGAAGGCTCTCTTGCTCCCTGTTTATGGGTATGTTGGGCAAATAAACAATCCTCCCGTCGCCGTGCGGCGCAGGCCAAAGCGCCGATGTCGCCAAAAGCGAAGCTGGAATTGCCGAAATATTTGCGATGGAAGATAATTGAAGCCGCGAGCGAATTAACCCTCAGTCTCAAAGCGAAGTCCGCCTCGACAAAAACCAAATATTTATATTATATCGAATTATGCTCACGAATAAGCTGCAATTGCTTCCGTTACTGAATCGTTCAAATCCGTCCTTTTGGACGGGCGCTGTGCTCTTTTTCCCTCTTCATCTCTTACTGCTATCGGAGTGAGATGATTGTCAGCGATAATTTCTGGGCTGGAATGTACGGTCAACTCCATAACCACAATTCTCTAATTTAGATGATTTTATAAACAGCGTAAATCGACCATTCCGCCTGGTGCAGCACGATTGAAAGAAAAAAACACAGGAAAATCTATGCCTCTCATGTTTATATAATAGTCGACGTTATAACATACATATTATTCTTTTTAATTAATATTTTGGATATATAATTAAGCAGTCACTTGGATTCACTTATATCTCCAAAACTGCGACGATGATGAAGAAATCCCTTCAGCAAGAACCACCTACCACTGAGGATGAGGATGTCATAAACGAAAAACCCTTGCTAGAGGGTTCACGGCCAAATTAAAACGCGAATCCAGAGAATTATTAGAGTTTAACATCGAGAGGTTATTGAGAACAATCAGAATTATTGAAATCTCATATGTGATTTATTCAATCATCTTTAAAATACAATTTTCTATTTACATAATTTTACTGCATTTAATTACCCGCTTACAGGTGTGATAACATATTATCATATGATAGTATGATAGTATGATATGATATAGTATGATAGTATATTATCATATGATAGCCGTGACAAATGATAGTAATTGTTGCTCTGGAATGATAAAAGCAACTTTTTCTGAAAATGAAATTTTATGAAAAATCTTAAAATTAGTGTTGCTGTTAACAGACTGTAGATAAATTGCATATGTATATATACGTCGTATGTATGTGTTTATGTACATCTGTCATTCACTCAGTAAGCCCTCTCTATTTTTCTACCATCTGTATTAACAGTTAATTCAATTCCCTATAATTTCCTCCCAGAAAATTTCTTTCTCAGATGAATAGTTTAGTCGATATGAAGGAATGTTCGATGAAAAATGTGAGTTAATAACCTTTTTTCGAAAATTTTCACTTTTCCGGAGTGTGTAGTTCAAAAACGGTTGAGAATTTGAAAAAAGTGTATGAAATAAAAGTTGTAATTTTTTTTATGTACTTTCATTTAATCTTAGACAATCTTTACTTACGATGCACCATTTTCGAGATATTAATCGAAAACTCAAAAGTGGTACCTCCCTCCTATAGATCACCTAGACGTCAGGAGTTTTAGCATGTTCACTCCCTAAGCACACTGAACAAGTTTCTGAAGCAATGGCTTAGGTCCCTGCTCACGCACTCTTCACCCCCTTTTGGGCCATTCGTTGACTGGACTATACAATAAAAGCGTTATTATTAAAAGAAAGGGTTCAATGCTACAAAGCGCGTTGTGTATTATATGGTTTACAAAATACAAAACAAATACTAGCCATAAAAACGCGACGCGTCGCTAGAGCTATCTATGATTACCACTCGCTGCAATTTTAGCGATTCTGCGGCGACCCGCAAGCGAGCGAGACGCCAAAGACTACCAATTTAGTACTAATCTATTGAAGGAAGCGAGTGGATCAACTTCGGCTGTCAGTGATCAGCACCAACACCATCATAAATATATATATATACACATACGTCGGGCGAGTCGCGAACGAGCCCTGCAGATACCGTGGCCAGTCCATCCACTTCATTGCTTTGAACGTTTGCCGCCAGCACGCCCCTCTCACCGCGCTGACGGTGACCCCACCTTACCCACCGCTACCATGTTTACCTCACGTAATTTGGAGCACGCAGCCTCTGTGCATTCCAATCGCTGCATGATCGCACCACTCTGAACGAACCGCAATTAAATGCAGTATTTTCTGAAACGACCTGCTGATTAATCATTAGTTTGTTGTTTTGGTAAAATTGATTCAAAGTGTGTAAAGAATAATAAAAAAATATTTAAATCTAAGCATGTAACAATTAGTCAAAGCTGTCGATAAGCAATATAGATTATATATATCAAAATTAAATCCTAATTTACGATTCACATCTAGAAAGTTGATGTCTAAACGATATTTCACGTTTTTCTATAATAAATACTAAATCCATTTATTTTATTTTGTTGTGATTATTACAGCTGGAATAATTGTATAACTAAATGTTTTGGTTTTTAATTGGCCTTTTGAGTTTGCATAAAAAAATTAAAACCTAACAATATTTCGTTAATATTGAACAGAATTTTATATAGTTCAATTTGCAACCCCCTGAATATGATTTTCCGCGTTATTATAACTTTCAAAGTGCGATTTCTCTTAAAAACTGCGAACAGTTCGCAGTTTTTCAACAGTTCAACGGCGATGTGCTGAGTTGATTGGCTTAGTTTTGAATGTTTTAAATTATCTTTTTGAATTACAAACAGCGTTACAATAATATGACAAACACAAAAAAATAACATTACTAAGGCCGATTAAAATAATAACACAATAAAAAGTTATATATGACCGAAGGAGTTGGAAGTAAGGAAAATAAAGGTAAGGAAAACCTATTATACAATAATTGTAAAACGAAATTTCAAGAAAGTGTGCATGAGTTAGAGGGTGTGTGCGCGTGTTATGTGTTTAAATCAGCGTGCTAATTCTCATTAAAATACTGTATGTATTTAATGTATGATAACAAATTCGTTTGAACTGCTCGTCCTTATAGTTACTAAAGATCTAGATCTGCTTTTCGCTCTAAAGTTGTCTGTCTGGGCGAACGTTTCCCGCTCGTAGCTGCGTTGCTGGATTCCACGTTTGCTACAGATCCGACGAGATAAAATCTATCTCTCCAGTGATACCAATGATTGACGTCATAAAAAGCGAAAATCCTCGTCGTGCCGCCCGTCAAGAACAACACGAAATTAAATCCCCCTATAAGAAGCGCCTACCTACTATGTCAGGCTCTCGTCCTTCTCGACGGGCGCGCGACGCTCCTCCTTTTTATTAGTAACCGCGTTGTGTTTTACTTGCTTTGTCCAGTGTGTAAGAAAAAGAAAAAATAAAAAAGCTTGCGGTTGGCCGCAGGGACCCGACCTACCACTCGCCCTCGATGTATAGGGTGACTTACAAAATGTATTCAATCATCATTGATAATAAAAAATATTTATAACATATAAATAAGATTTTCTTAAACACATTAAACACACACTCTCAAGCACTCATGCACACTTTATTACACACTCAAACATGTACCTCCTTGCAATTTCGTTTAAATATTATTCGTTTTATTATTATATTATTATTTCGTTTATTATTGTTTCGTTTATTTTTATTTGCAATTTCGTTTTATTATTATTATTATTAATATATTTTCGTTTTGTTTTAATAGGTTTTCCTTTCCTTTACAACTCCTTCGTTTACACATACCTTATTATAATGTAATTACTTTTAATCGGCCTTAGTAATAGTATTTTTTGTATGTGGATCTATATATTAATTTATTAATTAAGGTACAATAGGAAATCACAACAATAATTGATAAAACCTCACTTAACAAAAAATAATATATTATAAACAAATTAAACACCAGTCCTTTATTGTTGTTTTGAAGTAACATGGCCACTCTAACTAGGTTAAAAAAAATCTGTTCTAAGACCGGCCAAAAGAAGGTTGCAGGAAAAATAAAAAACTTAATATGTATGTTTATTTGTATAAAATATATGCATATGTCTTAACATTTCGTTTAATATGGTAATGAGACGTTTTAACACCTATGTGATCTCGGTTATTTGATAATTGTCAATAGGCTTGTACATACATTTGTTAAAAAAAAATCATGCAAATATGCGTTATTCTGAATTGTCAAAATTGTCTGATTTTACGGGATAGCTCAGTAAATAGATTTTATAGGCATTTAAAAAAAATATGTGGTCACATATTACGGATAAACTAATCCTGACTTTGGCAAAATTTTTACGTTTTTCACGTTATTTTACATTTGGAAAAAAAATAAATACAAAATAATGATTTGTAAAAGTTTGTTTTTTTTTGCCACTCTTCATGTTAGGATCACAAATCTTTCGACTCGTAAAACGTCTGTCCGATCCAAAGAGATTTTGTTCCGATCATTTTTCCGTCCGGGACATTGCCGCTTTTAAAATAGTATATCTACCTTCTCATCTCAAAGTAAATGGTCCAAGTTGAAACGAGTGAATACTAAACATGACCAAACTGACCCTTATCATATTTTTATGGTCTGCTGATATGGTAGGAATTCCTTATCCCGCGTGTATGAGATATCTGCGTTAAATGTCAAACAAAATAGTCAACATTTAAAAATACTTTAATAGTATTGTAATTCAAACTATTAATAAAAATGTAATTATAATTTATTATTATAAATAGTAACATCACATGTCACTACTAAATAATACAAATGCATTTTAGTTTTCTGGCACCTCAAGTAAACACCTAAAACACCACATTATGTAAATCAAAAAATATAGAATTAAAGAAACTCCCAGTATTGGAAATGCGTTTAAAATGAAGTTTAAATTAAATGATTTTATGAGTGACTTACAAACAAAATTGATAAAAATATGAATAATCGAAATGTAAAAATGTTTGCGTCATGTATATATACAATTATGAAATGTAAATTTTTAATATATTATAACGTGATTATACGTGTGTATTAAACGTGATTTTCTTATCTTCCTAACTAGCGCATCGGTTTATATTATTTAAAAATGTGATAAAAAAAAACTGCTGTCCCAAAACATGTTTTTTTTTATTAATGCTTCTCGAAACAGGCAATGCCTAGTTAGTTATGAGTGTCTTTAACATTATTATGTGAATATATGGAAATTCTATACAATAAATGAATTTAAATGAAAATAAATAAATTACCTCTTATAAATTATGGGCCCTAGTTATTAGATTATGGGCCCTTTTTAACCAAAAATTTATCAGCTTTTAAGACAGCTGTTTCAAACTCACTCCATCACATGTATTAAATTCGGTCTTTAGAAAAAACAACCGATTTCACAATAAATAAACCCATATGTCAAATCTTGCTTAAGCAGTCTTGCAATGTACATAGTTTGATCAATTGATAGAGTGACAGCAATACAGTTAAAGATTAAAAGTATTTTATTCATATTTCATTGTAATATTAATTAAAAACCCCATTTAAGAAGGTGTTACAGCCATGCAAATTTACCGAAGCCTCCGTCCAAGAATATACTACAAAGTTCTCAAAAATCACATGACAAACATCAGCATCAAAATTAGAAGCCAAGATACAGTAATACGAGTATATCCATATAATAAGAAATCTTATGTCAAAATAACCTAAAACGGTTGTACAAATAATAATAAAGACTAAGTGTAACATCTCCTCCGCTTAAGTTAGAGACGGTACGAGTATTACTGTCTAGAATGAACGAATGTTGTGTAGGTGCCAAAATATATTAGCGGGCCACTTAAACTAAAAGTTACAGGGTTCGAATTTCCAATAGAAATTGATGGCAAAGGTCGATCAAAGTCTACTGACATTTCGGTAGTAGCGGGGCCTATTTCTGGTCTCTTCTCTGTCTTGTGCATACTTTTAAATCATTCTGTCTCATTTAACGCATAAAAACTCTGTACTGTTGTTGGTTAATTATGAAAAACAGAATCAACTTATGTGTCTAAAAACTTACTTGAATTTGTATCTTCAGAAAATAAACTACGCTTCTGTTGTTTTATTTTCTCGATTCTAGTATTCAGACAATAAGATATATATTTTTTTTTTATTGAGAAATCAAGTTGGCCGATGAGTACAAGTCTATAACCTTCCTAACTAGGTAATAGTTACCTGTTCTAAGGAAGGATACTTCATAAAGTATTACAGTACATACAATAGACCAGCGCAAAACCCTGTGAAAATATAAAAAAATACCTAAGGCACAAATAAACACACTGATCTACACACCCACACACACACACACACTTTATGTCTAAACTTTTGATAAAATGTATAGAAAAATAAAGACTTTTGAGGCTTTTAACTTTTAGCCAAAATAAAAATTTAACTTATTAATTCCATATAAGCCTAGATATTCAGGAGACAAAGCGACAAAGGAGACAATAAGATAGTCGCAACACTACTGCGTTTGTATGGAGAAAAGGCCCTTAATACTACATACTAATAAAAAGTGATAGTTTTAACAAAAAAAAATGTGTCACAAGTTCAGCGATATCAATGATCAATGAATTAAAGAACCTACCAGGACCGAAAACTCGTATGATTAAGCGGCCCTGGTCGTCGGGTTTTCAGGAGAAAAAAAAACGGTTATAAAAAAAAGACACAAATCGTAAGTAACTTTTAAACCATATTAAATAAAAAATGGCAGTGCTTAGATCAACGTACGTATTTATTCAGTCTAGGAAACAAGTGTTTAATTATAAGAAATTAACTGCATTATTAGTAAATTCAGGTAATATGAGCGTACCAGCCAAGTTAAGTGATGAAATCCATTTAAACCTGTACTCATAATAAGGAACCTTTATACTTTATACTAAAAAAAAAAAATGATGTTTTAAATGAATAAATTCATGTTTTGACTAAACGAACACAAATCTGTGTATCTACCAAAGGATCTGCCACACAAGCTCGATCCCTACTATTTTAGTTTCTTTAATTTAAGAAATCCAAATCACCGGTTGAAAGCCATTATTATAAATGGGAGTATTTTTACGGGTGTTATTAATTATATCTCCATCGAATATTCATTGTTTTTCCCATGTTCTCACCGTTCGCCATGCTCGAAGCCGCATCCCGCCGTTTTGAGATTTCGGATGAAAAAATCAAGAGGATTCCACCGCGCTGTCGGGGGTGGGTCAGCTGGAGCCCATTTCAAGAAATGGTAACCGATATTTTTAAGTGAAGCTGCGGCGAAAGATTTAAACACACTGCCGTTGGACATTCTATCGACTAACTTGTCTTCTAAACCGGTGTCGTAGGTGTATGACAAAGAATTTTCACGTTAATAAATATATTTAAAAAAAAGCAATATTATAAAAATTAAATTGTCTACAGTCAATGACATTTTTTATTTTGCTCAGTCCCCAGACAACTTACCGCGATACATCGAATGAAGATAGGTGATAGGAAGAAGTTCCTATCACCTAAAAAAAAAAAAACAATAAATAGAAACCATAAAAAAAACAGAACACAACAGTCAGCTAGCCCATTGTATTATATTCTCATTTTTATTGATTGATTTTATTTGAGAATCAACAATAATTATCAATGCAAAATCTGGAAACACAAATGAAAAATGTTATTTATAAAAACTAAAATTTTAGCTCGACTTAGGCAGAATGAAAATATTTTTTTTTAGTTTTCGTATAGACTAGTATACTATGTATAAAAGTTCAAATTGTTATATATTTGTATTATTGTATGCCCATTTTGATGTAACTCTCAGATATTTTCGAATCTCAGGCACAATTTTCATTGACCGAATCTCGCACTTTAGCTGTAACTTAGCACACATTTGCCTCGAGCGTGTTCCTTTGTTATATGGGTACCTGTGACGAGCAAGGTGGAGAGAATCGCTAGTTTTTTCGCTTGATTCTTTTGATGTAGGTTATTCTTTTGTAGTTTCTCAGGTAGTTATTAAAATCATTTAAGAGCATGTTTCAGCTCAACTGCTTCGAAAACTGTCTTGCCATACTGTCTTATAAAATTTCAACTATTAAAATAATAATATTTATTTATTCTTTCCATGTTATTTATTCTTTTCATGTGAAGAAAAATTTAATGTTATAAACATAAGAAATGAATAGTTTAAGAATAATCACTATTGTTTAAATGATGTCTTAATTTTCTAGATTTATTTGTCTTTAATTATCCTGTAATATTGTGTATGTTGTACATAAAATTCCGAATATTATATATACTAAAAAGTCCAAAATTTGGTGTAGAAAAAATGAGGATAGAGCGCTTTTGTTGATGCTGCAAGGACTTATTTAGACGCCAAAAGTATCTGCAGCCAAACACCCTCGACTAGCCATTTATGGGTATGGTTATAGGCACAGCAAACGACGATCGAGAATTACGTCAGTCGAATGTCGATTGCTACGCGGCCTGTCATTGGTCTGTCCCGTTCTCCGCTCTCACCACACCGTCACTCACATCTTATAATCTATCGCACACGTATAAAGCTGTTTCTTATTTATTAAAAACTCTTTTACCTTTAAGGCGTTTTCACTGTATCATCAATTTTCAAATGAACGAGCAAATTAGCAAAAAAATAATAATATTTCGGTATTAATAAATTTATGTCGCAATAAAATTAAACGAAATTCACGCTTAACGATGAGCATGTTTACTCGTCTGGGACATTTTATAGTAACGAATCACTTCAAATTTCGTAGCGTACTTTCGAATTGATCACTACGAGTATCTCGTTAGCGTAACCCACATGTACAGAACTTAGACTACTATACCAAACTGAGGTTACAGATTCGGGGGCACCGCTTGTTTTTTTTTATTTTCAGAAACAAATGGTTTTTTTCGAATACTTTTCCTACAGTGCACAGTTTTACTCTTGTAGAAGAGTTTAAAAATATCTGCAGCTTTAGAATTTATATTATTTTTCCTAATACCTATCAAAATAAAGCTACCAGAGTATCAATAATATATAATAACTGAGCCTTTAGGTACCTTTTTGATTAGGAAGGAAAGGCTTTGATAAGCAATAAGTTATTTTTATTACACAAATATAAGTTTATATTATTAAACATTTATTCTTCACCGAAATATTTAAACGGGGGTAATTGTTCAAAGTTTCCACTTCTTTCCTTCGTTTTGAAAAGTTAATTGACATATTTAATTTTTAGAATTTTAGATCGCATTGTTTAGCTTGTGGATACCACACGCGTAAGATAAAAATCTGTTTCTATTACTCTTAGGTAGATTCGATAAAAAATATGTTAGAGTAAAAATAATTATTTTGAATGAAAAAAAAGCTATTCGCTTTTTAATATCCTCTAATCAAACGTTGCTGAGGCTTGCTTGTGCTTATGCAATTTACCCTCCAAATATTTTTAATTTATCTTTAAAAGAATATCAACTAATATTCAATAGTTTTGTGGGTACAGCGTTATTTTTTCAGATTGATTCCTGATAAATATGCTGAAATTTGGAGCATCACATAAGTAATTCATGGAATAGAAATTGTAAAAATAAGAAGTAATTTTAGTAAAAAAATACTAATTACAAGGCCAAAAATATTAATATTAACGATTTCTTTAAACATAATCATTATTATTTTTTTTAGGAAAAATACATTGCACAAAATTATTAACGCAGACCGAATTAAAATTAATGATAATTTACAGTAAAATTGATTTAATTCGCGCTCATTTCATGTTTATTTTATTCAATATAAAATAGTACAGGTACGTCTGTCATAATGTCGCTAGAATTAGAAGTACAAGAAAACATAATGTTTATGTAGCAAAAGTGTCTCTAAAAGTGTGAAATAATTAATGTCCGCTCATCGAATGCTTTCGCTTACATTTCATTGTTGCTATCTTGTTTTCTTATCTTTTGAAGTACCTACCACGAACAACATACAGTGCAATTTATTATATATAGAACTATACTCGTTTAAACATAACTCATATATATTTTATTGTTCTTGGAAACATTTTTCATTACGCCTTTATTTTATCTAATAAAATTGTTTTAGTGAATCTCTCGTGAGAACACAAATGGCACATAATAATCTCACATTAGCAACTAAACCTGGTAAAAAAATGACCTACCTCAAAACTTAGCCTATTTGGATAACGTATCTTCAGACTGATTACGTTTCTAACCTATAGTTTCCTGCTACTTTATGTAAACCACATCTGGATAGAATCCTTTTGTTTTCACTCAAGGATTTCTTTGTGGACTTACCAGTTCATCTTTATTAGCTGATCGAACCTAGAATAGTTTCGGCTATATGGCACAGGCAAGGTATCCAACTAAATTGATAGCGCATGCATTTAAGTATGGTAGGTGGTCGTTTTTATCGATTTTTTTCTTTGTCGCTTATTTTGAATAAACGTTACTAACCTCGTCGATACTTTTACACTTCGTATTATAAAGAAAAAACCTGCCAATAATGTCACGTTCTATAACTTCTAGGTAAAGTTATAATTTATATTCCTTAGAGCTATTCAACAATGTCCGCTCGGATATCTTACAATTTCCTAAATAACATTTTGCGCCAAGTCTGCTGTACCAGTCTGAGTAATTGTATAGGCCAGAAAGACAACCTATTCCTAACCTATAACCTATTGTTCATGATAACCTATTGTTCATAACCTATTGTTAACATAAAGATAACCTATTGTTAATGATGTACCTACATATCTTTTATTGCAATTACACGCAATTTCACATTTAAATGGATAGAAGTAGGTATATGAAACAGGTCAACTAATATTGTTTAATCTATTGTCATTATTTTAATGTATATATTTATAAATGTGATACGGTAAGTTTACTAAATAATAATAAATCAATATAATAATTAATAAATCTCAAATTATTTATAAGATGTGGAACTGTAGACGTATTACTAACTTATCTGAATAAAAAAGAAGGTGTTTAATACTTATTGGTATTACATGCATATTAATAGATATTAAATTTCGTACCTTATTTTCATTATAGGTACTCAGAGGATAGGCGAAAATCTATACATATCAGTAACAAACTGTTGAAAAATAACCCAGGAATTATCGTGATAACATATAGCCCATACTTTACCTCAAAAACCGTAAAGTAATACCGATTGTAGGACTACGTACCGCGATAGGCCATCTCTGTTTGTTGCACAGGATCGCCAGGTAAAATATGGCTGCGCGTGCGCATATAGTAGGTTTTTATCTCTTTCTAGTAGGTTGCCATGGTGACGAGCGAGGTTATCACGTATGGCGGAGGCGGGTGGTGGGGGAGGAGAGGCTACAGTTCTCGGTTCTCTTCGCGTTTGCCTGCTTTCGAGCGAGGCTTGCTTTAGGCAGGCACTCGGGCAGTTCGCTATGGACCGGCGGTCGGAAGGCGCGCGTGCGCTCGACACCCCGCGACGGTTTCGGCTTTGTCAGTCGCTGCCCGCTGCGCTGCTTCGACCGGAACGTAGAAAGTGAACCGTGGGCGATGTTCAACGTTAAACCTATACTCTGTCCATGTTTTTTTTTTGGTAAATTTTACCTGCGAGTGTGTGCTGCTTTGATTGTGTTGTCTACAATTCTCCTGCGAGGAATGAACGTGAACTCGTGGTTTGTGTTACTGAACACATACATCGGCCTTATGGGACAGTACGGTCATGTCGACGCTGATGACTGATGTCATGACATGACCATGTGCGACAACGTGATTGCTGGACATCGTCGGCAGTTAGTGACCGCGCTGCTCTTGCTTGTGATTATTTTTGCGCAGACGATTTCTGCGCGGGCGCCGCACCACCGCCACCACGCCACTAAGCCTTCGTTGGATTCCGTCAAAGGAAAGAGTAAGTTTCTAAGCACTAAATCTGCTTTGAAATCTATACTCTATACTATTGTCATTTTTCCTTCTATACACACATGATCATTTTCGAAGTAGCTATTTAGTTATAATTAGCAAAGACCATATTTTAATCAATTCATCTAACCACTTCGTTAGACAAGCAATCACTAACTAGTTGACAAATTGCTTTGTTACAGTCAATGTCACTTCGTTAGACGAGGGCCAATTCTAATGTTGATTTCCAATTGTTCTTGTGGAAGAATTTGTTGATTTGTTGGAGAAGATGTAGAAAACAACCAAATCAAACATACTAACAAATTCAGCAATTAAATCCACAAACACATAAACAACCAAACCATTTATAATCAAATTCACGAACAATGGACCACGAGCAAAGACAAACTACCAGTCTACCTCCTTTAGAACCAGCCCCTCCAGCTTTCTACCAGTCCTTCCAGTTCTGATTTTCCCTGACTGTAGTCAATTTACACAGATTTAATTAAAACATATTATTATTATTCATTATATTATTATTATTATTCATACCAGACGCAGATAATACGTTGAATTAGATACTACCATACCTAGTTATAATCGTGTGTAGGTTTTGATTAAATTCAAAGGTTATTCCTATTTATGTTTAAAATAAATTACCAAAACCTTATACCCACCTTCAAAATCTTTTAAAACTAGCAACACTTTGAGCCTTGCAGCTTAAAGACATGAAACAAAATCACCCACGCAAACAGTTAAAAAGTAGGTTAGCTATAGTTTAATAGTACGAAACGTAGCGACCACCCACCTTCCGAAATATTTGAGGAATTGACATTTTGTTTCAAGGATAATACTTCACGTTTTCGTAAACTTAAACGGCATTATTAAAAAATGCTTGTGCGTTTTTTAGCAGCGAACTAACGCGGCTTTATGCGTAAGGTTTATCATATCGAACGAACATTAACGCTATGCTACCTCGTCATCATCTATCATCGACTGAGAGAGCTACGACTGACTGTATCCAAATATTTTTTAGCGGTAAACCTTTTTCTGAGACAAAAATGTACTTCAATGTAAAGAACCTTCCCTATATCCATTGTAGAGAACCTTCGCCATATTAATTCTAAAGAACCTAGGCGTTTTAACCAGTCAGTGAATCGCTCTATCGCTTTTATTTCTACTATATTCCTATTGCCAATTCCTAGATGTATTACAACCTCCCAGGCATTAATAATTAGATTTTTAAAACAACAACATTGCTATTAGTTGACGTAGTAACTACACGTACTACACGTAACTACACGTTGAGCGTATACAGCATATATATAAAAATGAATGTATGTTTATTTATTTGTTTGTTCGTCTTCTATGCATTCCTAAACCATTCATCCGATGTTTTGCGAACGACCGCGAAAGTTTCTGACATAAAAAAAATGACAAAAATTGAAAAAAGAAATCTAGACAAAATTTGGCAAATTTGCTCGATTTGGTTAGCGTCTGGCTAGATTTAGTGAATTGTTGTGCGCACGCCCGCGAAGGCCTAGAGATGGGTAGCAAAGCGACCCATCCCGAGTGCCGCAGGGACGATTTGTCCACGCCAAAGGCATTCGCAGCCACCCGCAGGGCCTAGCTGCCAACCCAGGGCGAAGCCCGAGGTCGAATAGCTAGAGATTTTATAAATTCTCTAATCATTTTATGTTCGCTAATTACCTATCTAGTACTGTAGGTCTACGTTTATCCTAGATATTGGTTTATTTACTTGTGTTTTAATACTCTTCACTTACATACATTAGTTAATAAGTAGCCGTTTGAAGACGGCTTTAACGGGGCCTTCGGCGCGCGACGGTTCGGGCCCGCGGTTCTCAGGATGAGATACATCTTTAATCGATACATCGTAACGGCGTCTTCGGTGACTGACAACTCGTGCCTACGATAGTCGGGAGAACTAAAAATAGTTGCATGACCAAAAAATTGCAAGAGTTTTCCGAAATATCTTAAAACTCCTTCCTAAAATTTTACCTAAATAATTTCCATACAATCCTCTAATCCTCTTAGGGGTTGTTTTTTATTTAAATGTAGCTATCTCTATACTAAATTTTATCAAAATCGATTTAGCGGTTCAGCCGTGAAAACGCAACAGACAGACAAAATTTCGCATTTATAATATTAGTACGGATAGATAATAAGTATGTATAGTATATATAGTAATGGATGAAGTTAGACCAGTAACATTGGTTGACTGATAAAGAATAGTAGAGTTATTAATTTATACGTCCAAATATAGCATTCTTAAAAAAAAACGACAATGGATATTGCCCATTTTAAAATTTACTTTTCACAAAAAAATATTTTTTTAATGTTTCTCTTTAAAAACAAAATGTTGCTAATTATTTAATAATTAAACTTGACCATCTTTTGAAATATATTGTAACTAATATTAAAATATTACCTTGATTGTGATCTATATGAAACATTATAAAAATCGAAAAATTATACTTGAATTACTTTCAGACTCAAAAGAGCGTCTTTATTTTCCAACTTGACTGTAAAACGTCGAAAAAAAATAGTTTAATACTTGACATGAACCTATTTTGCAAATACATAATAATATTGATGAGATTAATAGATTCTATTAAAAATAACGCAGACGTAAAAATGTTTTCTTAAACTAAACCAAGGCGCATTCAGCTGAGATGCAAGATGCGTTGCGTCTCGTGATGTGATCTTAGTAAGAGTACAAACGAACTGATCATTCCAATGCAATGCAAAAGGCTCGGAGCCGGTTTTGAAAGATCGTGGGCCGAGACTCGGGAGATCACGTCAAACCTCGACTCGACGCTCGACGCTCGACGCTCGACTACACAGACCGCGGAAGACCGAACGCCTTTTGTCCGACTATTTCTACGTCTTACAACACTTCTCTTGCAATCTGCCCATATTTACAACTAACTCTAGCTAGGCATAATATATTGTTAAACCGATAAAAAATATAACAGAGGTCATATTGTATTGTGGAAATTCTCCACAAACCCAGTGACTTTAATATAAAGCAAAAATGTAGGGATTTAATATCCTTGTTTAAACGTATGTATAGCAACCATATGTTTTTTCTCTAATGGAACCAGTAAGTTAATAATACATATATTTGTTATACAATAATTTGAAAGTAAAATATGATTGACATTATACAAACTATTGTTGTGGTTTTGCTAATACTGATAATGATTTAGGCACCGATCACAATAAACCTCTAAATATAAAATTCCTTTTCAAAATAATGATCCTACTAGAAGCCAACATCAATCATTTACAATTTAAAAGTATGTTATGACTCTACAATCAGTTTAAAGAGTGTGTTTAAAGAATAATAGAAGACTGCATGCAGACAACGATATCCGCACTGGTGGTATAAAGTATTTGTTCAAACTCTTACCATTTAAACTCTAATCATTACAATCAATCTGAGATTTTTGTCCAGAAATACATCATTCTTTTATTATTTGTAAAAAAAATGCTTGTACAATTCAATTGCCGTATTCTTGCTAATATAATGAATGCAAGCAAACCTCGAGCTCAATCGAAATGTGACATGTTTCTACCGTTTAAATTCTTGTTTCCTTATACCGAGTCCATTACTATGCGATATGATCAAGTTCGCACTATTGGCACTATTGGATTGTGATTGTTGGGTTGGATGTCATTCGATGGGACGAGCGCGTGAGCCATCCAGACTAAAAGAAATATATTTTGTTAGCGATATGGATGGGGATAGGTGGAGTGGAGTGGGGTCGTGGGGCGGCGAAAAGCTTGAAACAATATATTTAGAAAATGTATTTCTTTGGACAATCTCTAATCCATCCGAATTATATAAATATCCTGCCCTTTATCAAAATAAGCAGATATTAAATAAAATATTTGTAAAGAGATGCAATTTTTCATGATATCTAGGCATATTAAACTCTTCTTTTTAGAGGCTGTTTTACTATCCCAGGAACATTCGTGTGCTTAGCCTTCGTCTTGCAAAAATCCTAATATTATGTTTAATTTTATCTATTAAATGTCTAATTTTATCGTTCGTGCTGTAATTATTTTTCAAAATATTTTTTTATGGTAGTCTTATAAATGTACTTATGGAAAATTTATATACAATTTAAGAATATAGTTCTTTTTGTACCAGAAAAGTTTAACGTGTCATTGTTATTAAATCAATGCTGTTATAATTAAAAAAATATTGGAAATAGATGCATAGCGATTATGCACAAACGAAGCTTTGCAACTACATGTTCTACAATTTAATCACAAAACAAGAATGGATATGACATCCTGTAGCTATCATATATTTTATTTTATTTATTTATTTTATTTGTTTTTTATTCGGTACTTTAACAAAATATTGAAAATATAACTTGTATACACTTAAGTAAGAACAACCTTATCAATATTATAATAAAGAGAGAACACCACGCGCATATAAAAGATAAAACACGGCTTATACTAAATAGAAATAATAAAAATATATATTATTGATATTAATATAATTGTATAATTGAGTTGTAAAGTTATTTGACTTATATTTGATGAGTGTTTTTTTAATAGCGGCAAATCGTTTGAAAAGATAAATTACACAATCTTTGACAATATTGACAAATTTTGAATAAGTTTTTAATTTTTTGATAAAGTGCTGGATAGCATAATATTTATAAAGGTTCTAAAGAGGTCCTGTACTTGAGAGTGCAGGATGTCGGTTTAAACCCTTCGCTGAGTTTTATAAAAATGCATTTTTAACTCTCACCTGTCCTCTTTAGTGTAAAATATTGTCAAATATTATGTAACCATCTAATTAGATGAAATATATATATATATATATACCGTTAATTAGATGATTTTTATGTTAAAATAGGTAAACACCTTTAGTTTAACATATATAAAAGTTTGACAGTACTGACATTTGGAAAATACGAATGCTTTTTAATATTTTAAGGATTGAAATTTTTTGCTATATATATACATACATATATACATACATATATACATATATGTATAATTTACTATATATATATATATATATATATATATAGTAAAATTGTATAATGTATTGCTTAAATGCCGTATTTAGATGATTCCTTCTGTTATAATTGGCGTTTGCCGTAAAAACAATATTAATAAAACAACAAAAGTATAGACTATAACAAAAAATTCGAACAAGTCAAAATTAATAGATATTAAAACGAACAGTTTCGATCTTTAAAAAAAATTGCAATAGCCTAATTTGAAATATATATCCATATTATTTAGACCAAGAATAATAAGAGTGGTGTAGGTATTTTGGGGTCATTTTGAATAGGCTGTAATTCTTGCTTTGCATTTTTTAAAACATAAATATTTGAAGTTGTTATGGAAAGGTTTAATTTAACTTAAATTTAATCAAATCATATCTATCGCTTACATAGATTACTTATCGGTCGAATCATATGCACAACCTGAGGTTATAACTTTGAACGGGCATAACTAAATTATTTTAAAGTATGAATAATAATTTTTAGTTCAACGAAATAATATCCGAAATACGTCACATCTCAGTCATTTAGGATTCCACGTAGGCTCGATTTCTCGAGAGCTGATTACGTCACAAGGCCAGCCGTTGCCTACTAGACTCGATCGGTGTTGCCAACTTGATAGATAAAATTAGAAATGCCGCACTAATGTTTCGTTTCTTTTTGGAGAATTTGAAACGTAAATTTATCTTGTGATGGGTTGGTAAAAAATCCGTGTAAAATATTATAATTTTTTTCGTGTCATTACCTATATTGTGTACAATTTCTGGTGGATGACCACAATAAGTAATTAAATAAATAAACACTGGCATAATATTCCAAATTATAATAACTATGACGTCGCACTGAACATTCTTTTACATATTTCTATTTGCGCTCATAGATGAGTAGATATTCATTCTAATTGGCCAGTAATAAATAAAAAAATCCAACAGCTGTTCTGTCATATTATTTTGAAATTCGATAATGATCGTGCTCTCATGCTGGTACCCTATCGAAATGTCAAGTTTCAGTCTTCAGTATAAAAAAATTGTTGATTTTAATTTTAAATACCTATATTATCCGACCAGATTACGATGTGATCTAAATGGCTTGATTGTTTTCGAAAGCATCAATCTACACACAAAAATCTACTCTTTTGCATTTATAATTATCGAGGTGAAAGATGGACTGATGGCTAATGGACGAGAAGGCAGGGGAAGGTAGCTTCCTTTATATGAATATGAATATAGAAGCTAAAATGAAATAACTTCCGCCCCAAAAAATGTTAATATTAAAATATTATTAAGTTGTATTATTACATTCTTACATTCTACGCAAGTAGAAAGAAAGTATTGGGAAAAAACGTGGTTGAATATGTGTTTCGAGCTGACCACTTTGCGAGCTTTTATCCTCGAGGGGCAAAGAAAGTGGATTTAACACAGCCCAAGCTTCAGCAATACGAGCCCTGGTCATCTAAATGTATATTCTACTCATATATTAAATATTACTTCACATAACCAGGACAAAAGAAGTAAACGAAAATGCATTCTTATCGGCTGTTTACATTTTACCTTTTACCATTTCAAACGAAACACTGATCAAATTATAAGTACGCTAATTTAATGATCTAAAAACTGAAACTGTTTCCCATATCCTAAATACAAACTGAGGCATTTCCCTGAAATAAATCGACATACCTACAGAACTATTTAACAGTATTTTGATAAAAAAACTTCGAAGAAAATGAAAAGGCCAAACATAAAAAAACTATAAAAGGTTACCACCTAACTATGAATTTGAATGCTCGTTTGCTTAGTTGTCCGTCCATTAGGCGTAATTATATTATTCGTGAGTGAATTAATTATTCGATACTTTAATAAATTAAATAAATCAACAATCCATCTTTCCATTAACTTTAATTATTATTAACAATAATTTAATTTTCCATTAGTAGAACTAACCTTGACGTGTAATTTCACCCCTGAAATCAATGTTTTTTATAATTACAGATTATAATAGCTTTCGTCGAGCTTTTTGTAACCTCGTTGAGAAAAGTGTAATTTCTCTTTTTGAGGAAAGACTCCCGGTAAAAATACCGTTTCCAAAATTTGAAAAAATGGTGGGTCGTGCGGACAACGACTTGCCGACCGTGGGTTGGAGATAATGTGGACTATGCGTCTTATTCTAGTATTACTTTGATGTGGGCTGTGGCAATGTAAGACATAAATGAAGGGTTCTCTAGGTGAGAGCGTGGGTGAGGTTTTTAATAGGTTTTGTATATGCGCTCGCGCCCACTCTGGGCACGATTGCCTCGGTTTGGTAATCGAGCTGACGCCGGCGCGTACATACGCAATGACCCTTAAGAGCGACATTCCCTTCGCAATCAAAAACATTGGCAGCCTTGACGGCCTATTGCGATTTTATTTAGACTTACTTTTTAATTAAATCCATCACATTATATAAGGTTTTTTCATATGTATGTTATATTAAGTACTACAGCGTCTGTCGAAAGTGGCATTTCTCAAATTCAACACTTCCGAGCTCTTTTTCGGCTAAAATCCCGATCCCGGATAAATACAGATGAATGACAAAATCATAGCTTGTTTTACTATAAACAATGTATACACTACACACATGTAACGTTTCGTTTTTTATGTATACACTACACACATGTAACGTTTCGTTTTTTATGTATACACTACACACATGTAACGTTTCGTTTTTTATGTATACACTACACACATGTAACGTTTTGTTTTTTATGTATAAACTACACACATGTAACGTTTCGTTTTTATATATACACTACACACATGTAACTTTTCGTTTTTTATGTATACACTACACACATGTAACTTTTCTTTTTTTATGTATACACTACACACATGTAACGTTTCGTTTTTTATGTATACACTACACACATGTAACGTTTTGTTTTTTATGTATAAACTACACACATGTAACGTTTCGTTTTTATATATACACTACACACATGTAACTTTTCGTTTTTTATGTATACACTACACACATGTAACTTTTCTTTTTTTATGTATACACTACACACATGTAACGTTTCGTTTTTTATGTATACACTACACACATGTAACGTTTCGTTTTTTATTGTTCGCAGTTTGCATCGGTACGAACGGTCGCATGAGCGTCCCGTCCAATAAGGAGCATCACTATCGGAATTTGCGCGATCGCTTCACCAATTGCACGTACGTGGATGGCAATCTCGAGCTGACATGGCTCCACAACGAGTCCTGGGATCTTTCGTTTCTGCAGCACATCCGCGAGGTGACAGGCTACGTGCTCATATCGCACGTGGACGTGCGCCGCATTGTTTTACCCCGCCTACAAATCATCAGAGGCAGGACACTTTTCACCCTGAACGTGAGAGATGAAGCTTTCGCTCTTATGGTCACCTACTGCAATGCTCACTCTCTAGAACTGCCCGCATTGCGAGATATACTCTCGGGCAGCGTCGGTATTTATAATAACTACAACCTATGTCACATTAAAACCATCAATTGGGACGAAATAATGACAGGTACGAAAGCCGAGTACGTTTATGTATTTGACTTCACGTCCAACGAACGCGAGTGCTCCCCTTGCGATAAAAGCTGCGAAGCCGGTTGCTGGGGAGAGGGACCACAGAATTGCCAGAAGTTCTCCAAAACCAACTGTAGCCCTCAATGCTACCGAGGCCGGTGCTTCGGCGAGAATCCTAGGGATTGCTGTCACTTGGACTGCGCCGGTGGATGTACTGGTCCTCATCGCAATGACTGCCTAGCGTGTCGAAACTTCTACGACGATGGCGTTTGTACGGATGTTTGCCCACAACTACAACGCTACAATCAAGCTACCTATTCGTGGGAAGCGGATCCGAACGGAAAATACGCTTATGGCGCTACATGCGTCCGTAACTGTCCAGCTCATTTGCTAAAGGACAGCGGCGCTTGCGTAAGAAGCTGTCCACCGAAGAAGACGGCCGTCAATGGCGAATGTGTTCCCTGCGACGGAACTTGCCCGAAGACCTGCACAAGCACCAAAGATGTTCATTCCGGAAATATTGATAGCTTCAAAGACTGTACCATAATAGACGGTTCCCTCGAAATACTGGAAGGCACGTTCGCAGGATTCCAACAAGTCTACACAAATTTAACATTTGGTTCGAGGTACCAAGCTATGCATCCGGATCGATTGGAAGTTTTTAGCACGGTTAAAGAAATCACTGGGTATATAAATATTCAAGCTTATCACGAAGATTTTACGAATTTATCATATTTTAGAAATCTTGAAATAATAGGAGGTCGTCAGTTGAACGAGTTTTCATCACTCTACATTGTCAAGACATCATTAAAATCTCTCGAGCTAAAATCATTGAAGAAAATAAATTCAGGAGCTGTGGGGATACTAGAAAACAAAAATTTATGTTATGTCCAATCTATCAACTGGACAAAAATCAAGAGATCTCCAGACCATGCTCACCTTCTTCAAAACAACAGGGATGCTAAAGAATGCAGTAAGTTTTACCCTTTTCGCGATGTATATTTTACTCAATTTTAGGCATAGTCTACGCGTAAGTTCAGTACTAAAGTGACAGCATTTTTTTATATGGCTAGTGAACACTTTTAAGCTTGGCAGCATACTTACTTCAATATACTTAAGGCCTGCTGTTACTTCGGCATACTTGCGTCTTTGTCTGCTTTGCAAAGTAATGTTTTTACTATTTTTGCTGTAAGATGTTTAATTATTTTTTAATTTAATATTTCTATTCGAGTTTTGTAAATTGCTTTTGATACAGTTTAAAATGTCTGTGTTGTATGCGTTTAAAATAGTAAAATGTTTAAGAAAAAATATTAAAAGATCAGCTTAGCGATTATGGCATCTATTTTATTTCATTTTGTTTTAATAGTATAACAATTTGCATTGTGCATGCGAAATGAATTACTGTGCTATTGTGAACTTTTTTAATCGTTGATTTTAATCTTGTCTTGTATTAAAATAGTATGAATAGTAGTTTATTAGTAGTACGTTTTGTTTTAATATGCAAAAATCTATCAGTATTACTTAGTTTATTTTTTAAAATTCTTATTTATATGAAATTTACCCTGGCGATTATTCATTGTTTTCATTGTTGTTATTTGTTCTATATTTATGCTATTTCTATAGTTTAACTTTGTGTCATAAAGGTTTATTAAATAAAATCTGGGGCGATGCAGTGCGAGAAATGACGACTGCAAAAAATCACAATGTTATTGATTTCCTATGCAAATTTCTTCCATATCAACAGAGGCTGAAGGTTTAATATGTGATCCACAATGTTCTACCGATGGCTGCTGGGGTGCTGGTCCCAATCAATGTCTATCATGCAGAAACTATCAATTTGGGGACAAATGCATTGAGAACTGTGATATATTTTCAGGGTAAGCAATTTCAATTTTAATCTATGACTACAAAATAAGTACATATACGGTAAATATAACAAAATAATATGACTATATTTTTGTAATACAGTAACCACCCTAAAACATCAGGGTTCACTGATCGAAGACGACAGGGACTTTAATTTTTTGGCTTTCTACAAAATTAAAATTTAAAATACTCTTTTTATTATTTTTTTACTTGCAATTTAATTAAAACGAGCGAAGCGCCATAAAAAAGTCTAAAGTCTGTTCACCAGTTTATAAACGATTTCGGATATGATTTGAAAATGTGATTATTTATTTTTTTATTTTAGGAGAGTTAGATACTTTTTTGGAACATTTTTATAAAAAATATATTCTATTTAGAATTGAACTCTTTAGGACCCATACTTATTTTTTTTTTTTTTTGATAAGTGATGTCTGCGGTCCTTTTATTACTCTAGAATTTGAATTCTCTAAGACTGACCGTAAGTATTTCTATGAAAAAAAAATCCAAAACAGTTCCAAAACAGTTCTTTGGTGCATAATGGCTTAGAGCGAAATTTAGAGACAACAATATCTCCATTCAAAACATAAACAAAACCTAAAGCAGGCCCGGAAGATTAGTTAAATTAAAGACAGATGACGCCGGTTAAATAGACGAATATAATAAATGACCATCATTTGAATACGTCACCCTTTTAAAAAAGGGAAGCGCTTAAATAATAGACGTCGCGGCGTTTCGTTAGCTGAGCGGCAAAAAAGAATACATTTGCACATTATCCACTTCCCTTAATGTTTATTCTGCACGTTCAGGATGCATCTAAAGACCTGCTCTAAAGACAGAACGGCTTTCGTGAATTCCCAAGTCTGCGCTGTACCACATGTGGTCGGTCAACCAACGCCAAGCGTCGAAGCGACGACGACCACTGTTGCGATCCCTTTCTCACACAATATAATTTCATGTAGCTAGTGAAACAGCTAGCATAAATACTGATCTACAGCGAGCAACCACGTCTGTTGTATCACTCTGCGATTTTGCATCAATTTATCCAAATTATTGTAAATATTATTTTCATAATATTAAAGATAGAATGTTATCTGAGGAAATTTTTAACAAAAGCTATTAAACATCAGAAACGCGTAAGCCGTTTTGAAGGAAGAATCTATTTTTGAGAAATATCTATGTATCCCGTTAAAGTAAAATGTAACAAAGAGCAATAAATGTATAATAAATAAAAATAAAATTCGGAATTTGTTCACCGTGGAACCAGGAAATTTAGCTAAAATTAAGATGGAATAGCCATTGAACACTTACGACTAAAAATCTATGGTAATATTGTTTGAATTCCGTTTAGGAGCAAATATTATTTTGAAATGATGAAACAAAAATGAAAACAGGTTTATTTTTCATAAGCGATATATTAACTTGCCATTTTAAATTGTTAACCTGTGATATAATTTTAATTTAAAAGTTCTGCGGTCATCATCGTTTATGGGTGTAAAAACGTGCCTTTCGTGTATTTCCGAGTTACTTGGATTTGTGTTTCATTATGAAGATCTTCCAGTTAGGTTTATCTTAATAAAAACATATAATAAAACAAATAAAAGTCATTTATTCCAAAGTGAATGGAGGGGGTGCTGTCCAATGCACTTTATATCATTTCCCATTATTGAAATGGGCGGGTGGGTGCTAACTCAAATTAACATTTAACAAAAACAAGATAAATAACAATAGTAAATACTAAAGTAAATAATAAATAAACGTCCTCCACAAAAGCCTTTATAAAATACTCTCCTAACACATACAAACAAGAATAACTATGACATCCTGTAGCTATCATATAATATCAACTGCTTCTATACATTGTTTAGTTGTAGTAAATTATTTACCCAGAACCAGACGTCTTATAGGTAGGTTCTACAGGCGTCATTAAAGGCATCTTTCCCCAGACTACTCGCGCCTGTGGTACCAACTTATGATGGGTTGCTTCATTTTCTATCTCCATTTGTGTTTTTAGCCCATTCGATGTGCGTTTTGGATGGCCATAGAGGCAACAGTGGGTTATTTTTTAGGTCTTACAGCCATTTTCACCAAACCTCACTTAGGGCTAAGAGTCCCTTAAATTGAGCTAAGTATCTCTAACGTCAAAAGAATAACCTAAGCTTAAAAGTTCCTTAGTTAAGGAAGACCTAAGATGAGATTGGTGAAAATGACCGTGAGTAAATTAAATTAAAAAACATATCTTTGATAAAAAAAAACATGGATTCTTTTAAGATATAAATTTTAACACCATTTTAGTTTTTTTTTTTAATTTTGATACGCGGCTAGTAATGAAACAACACGGACATAATATTTCAATTTAATAATAATAATAAAAATTAACCACTGAACATTCTTGTATGTTTCTATGTATATAAACATGTAAACAGAAATATGTACATACATGAGTTTGTATTAATTTTAACTAGCCAGTAATAAAACGTCGTCAAGTTTCAAATTTGAAATTCAAATATGATTTTGCGTTTTTTATCGACTGTCAATGTATCATTTATTACTACTAAAAATTTGTTGACTTTGTTGTATATTTATATTATTCGACCAGCCTCCGATGTGATCTAAACGGATATGGTTGTTTAAACTTCAAGAGCATCAATTTACACACAAAAATTCAACTTTTTTACATACATTTGTACTGTTCGAGTTAAAAATATGACAGAAAATATACATTAATGTGTGTATAAAGTAGCTAAAAGACATCATAAGATCATGAAATATCTTTTGTTTTACTAAAGTGTCATTATAGAAAGTATCTCAAAGTGATCAGCTGAAGAAAGTACCATAGACAGTGTTATAAGTCTTAACTATCGCCTGGATTAAATTAGCTAGCTAACAATATTGATTAGGTAAACACAATAAACGTTCCATAAAAACTTTTTAATTTTCTGGATGACTTTTAGATTTGATTTCATTGTTTGGATGCTTTTGTTGTATTTCAAGAGACGTTAAAAAATATAACTATAACTGTAGCATAGTAATAATTGATATTTTACTTATTTTTTCCAGAATGTATAAATCGGGGCCGAAGATTTGCAAGCCATGCCATCAAGAATGTGCTTCGTCCTGTCATGGTCCAGGTCCCGACCACTGTAACAAGTGCAAACATGCCCGGGATGGCCCTTATTGTGTTCCACAATGCCCGTCAGCAAAGTATAGATCGGAGAACGGGGAATGTGTTCCTTGTCACCCGAATTGTGTTGATGGATGCCAAGGCCCTTTCAACACAATTGGTTTCCAAGGATGTAATTCATGTGAAAAGGCTATTATTAGCCTTGACGTAGAAAAACCTGTTGAAAGATGTTTACAAGAAAATGAATCATGTCCAGATGGATACTTCCACGAGTGGGTGGGACCCCAAGAACAAGGGCCTTTAAAACCATTGGCAGGAAAAAAGATTTGTCGCAAATGTCACCCACGGTGCAAGAAGTGTACTGGTTATGGTTTCCATGAAATGTTCTGTCAAGAATGTACTAAGTTCAAGAGAGGAGAGCAATGTGAAGATGAATGCCCTTCAGATCATTTCGCAGATGAGTCTACTCAAATTTGTGTCCCTTGTGACTCTGAATGTCGCGGTTGTACAGGGCCAGATGTTTCAAATTGCATTAAATGTAGGAATTTGAAAATTATCACTGATGATAATCCTTTAAACATCAATGCCACATTATTTAATTGCACCGCTGCTTGTCCTCCTACATTGCCTAATAAAATATTTCCTAATGAAATAGAGATGGAACCATATTGCTCTTCAGAACAAACCGGTTCAAGCTATTCAAGTGACACAGCTGAAGCACCTGCAATCTTAGCAGGAGTACTAATATTTGCAGTTCTTATATTACTTGTTTTAGGGATTATAGGATACATATACAAGCAAAAAGTGAAAGCCAAAAAGGAAGCTGTTAAAATGACAATGGTCTTGACAGGTTGTGAGGATAATGAACCCTTGCGTCCAACAAATGTAAAACCAAATCTTGCCAAACTTCGTATTGTCAAAGAAGCAGAACTACGTAAAGGTGGTATTCTTGGATTTGGAGCATTTGGAAAAGTTTATAAAGGTGTATGGGTACCAGAAGGTGAAAAAGTCCCAGTAAAAATTCCCGTTGCAATAAAAGTATTAAGAGAAGGATCAGGAGCGAATACTAGTAAAGAATTTATGGATGAAGCTTACATTATGGCCAGCGTTGAACATCCTAACTTACTCCAATTGCTGGCAGTTTGCATGACATCTGAAATGATGCTGATTACACAACTCATGCCCTTGGGTTGTCTCCTTGACTATGTACGAAATCACAAAGAAAAAATTGGATCAAAGGCTTTGCTGAATTGGTGTACACAAATAGCCAGAGGAATGTCTTATTTGGAAGACAAGCGTTTGGTACATAGAGACTTGGCTGCTAGAAATGTATTAGTACAAACACCCAATTGTGTAAAAATAACAGATTTTGGACTTGCTAAACTTCTTAACTTTAATGAAGACGAATACAAAGCAGCTGGCGGTAAAATGCCTATAAAATGGTTAGCCCTAGAGTGTATTCAACATCGTATTTTTACTCATAAAAGTGATGTTTGGGCGTTTGGAGTTACGATTTGGGAGCTACTCACTTATGGAGGCAGGCCATATGAAAATATTTCCGCTAGAGACGTTCCAAAATTAATTGAGAATGGTTTGAAGCTATCGCAACCACCGATTTGCACGTTAGATATTTATTGCATAATGGTATCATGTTGGATGTTAGACGCTGACAGCAGACCAACATTTAAACAACTAGCTGAAACATTCGCTGAAATGGCCAGAGATCCCGGCCGTTACTTAGTCATTCCTGGTGATAAATTTATGCGACTGCCTTCCTATTCTAATCAGGTAATTGCTTAATTGCTAACTTATTTTAGTATGCAAAGAGTTGATCAGTTCATTAAATGTATTATATTATTATTAATAATAATAATATAATATAATGAATATTGTAATAGAGATATTATAATAATTTAGCTGGTAAACTAAGATCTAAATCACCTGAAATAATACTTATCTTGGTGGTTCAAGTAAGAAAGAGAGAAAATGTTTATTGAAAAATATAAAACAAAAATAAATTGTGTGAACATAAGTTTCAATAGCATTTTTCAATAAAAGGACTGTGCTCAGCTGCCCTCCTTTCTGAGATAGGAGGATGCTGATTTTCAGCACAGCCTGTTCGATTGTCAAGTGTGGTTGTATTTCTGGATATGCTACCTTTCCATCGAGTGGCTAGATCCTCCATTATTATCAATATTTTCAGGAACATGAAGTACAGTAGAATATTGGATCCTAATTTAGTGGGGAAGAGTGCCGTAAGAAAGTGAAAATGCTAAAATCTTCTTCTTTGTCGATGATAGAGATCGGAAGACGACAGGTTGTGTTCATTCAAGCGGTGAATGCGTTAATTCAAGCCTTTCAACAAAGAGTTCGGAATTTGTGTTTGTCTCACATCGAAGGGTGTGATTTTACCGATTTTAATATTTGTGACCATCAGTTATCATACACAAACCTGAACAGTTATCATATTCTCGTGCCCCCTAACATATGCCTATTTTAGAAGAAAAAGAGATGGCTAATGACGAATGAGAGTTGGCCAATCCGCAAACTGATCCTTTACAACATTACAATATCACAAACAACATTGAATAGCCCTTCTCTTGACAGTAACACTCACTCCAACTTCAAATCTCTTTTCTTTCAACATACATAATTAAACGGAAAACTAGGTATTTTCCAAGGTGTTATGTTGTTTAATTACATTTACTTATATAATTCTTGAAACTTATATACCATTTGTGTATTATTTCTAACATCTTAGATTTTTTGTTTTAACAAAGTAATATCTAAAAAGACAGATAGTTAATAAACAGATAGAATCTATATTTTACTGCAAGTGGCCAATTGAAGAAAGGAAGCAAATAGTATACCATGGAAAAATGTTAAAAGATTTCTCAGTAGGGGAAGGCAAGCACAAAAGCGCTAAGCTATGAGTCAAGCTATTACATACTGACATAACCGTTTAAAACCATTTAGGAGATTGTAAATTATTCAGCTGTTTTTAGTTATCCACGGGTTAACGAAAAAAATCAATATATAATTTTACATTTGTTGCTAATTCTAATGATCATAAACCCCAAAACTATTTTTTCTCTACCCTCTTATTATGGGTCTGAGTTTGATCAGTGGTTTCCTCATACTCTTACCATTATTAATTAATTAATTTTCTCGAATTATTGAACTTCACTGTTATGTCCGGAAATTAAAATAACATTACAATTTTCAAACAGCCAATTAAGGAAAAGTCATCTTAGAGATGACAGTGGTTGATATTAATAATAATATTATCTCAAACATACTATCACTAATATTCATCTAACTATTTGTGTATTAAATCTCTGATATACAAAGTTGCCTCCTGAAATTTTAATTTTTAATGAAAGTATAATTTAATGCAGGTGTTTTTTTGAATCACTTAAAAATATTGAAAAATATTAAAAAAATACAAATATACACCTAGCAAGCGGGTGTATTTTCCAAAGGATATTATGAATCATGATTTATATTTAATGAAGATAACTATTTATAATTAATATTAAGTAATCATGACAATTATTTTAAGCAGGTCCACAGACCTAATCTTAAAAAATATATAATATTTATGTAAAATATAACAAAAAAAATATTGAATTTTTCAGGATGAGCGAGAACTTATTCGAAACTTGTCATCGGCAATGGATGATCCAGAATCCTTCACAGAAGCAGATGAATATCTTCGACCTGAGATTAGGCGTGGGATCACAAATACAATGGCTTCGAGTTCTGCCATCAGCGCCATTCCAAGTGATTGTCAATCTGTAAAACCTTGTTCATCAACCTCATGGGCCAATCAGAGATTGGGTCCAGAATCTTTTATTTCAGAAACAAGTGGAAGGCACCCTCAAGTATGGAATCAAGATCTTTTACGATATGTTCAAAATTCTGGCATTGATGTAGCTGACCTCAGACAGTATTGCAATGGTGCAATTTTGAATAGTGATGGCTCAAGTAATAAGTATTGCAATGATATTATGCAACAAGATAGTACATCAGAGGATACATATGACAGTGCTTCAAAAATAAGAGAAGCGCAGGTCGCAAACCTAAGATTACCCCTGCCTCTTGATGAAGATGATTATTTAATGCCTTCTCCGCAACAATCACAAAACACTTCTGCCTACATGGATTTAATTGGTGATAGCCAGCAAGCTAAATCTGTAGAAATGTTGCAAAGCTTTCCAGATTTTTTGCCAAGAGCTGACAAGGGTTGTGTCGAAAATCCAGAATACCTGCTTTCTGCACAAGATGATAATATTCCAACGCAGACCCTTGGAATACCCACAGTCATTGAAGAACCCAGTCTTGCTAAAGAAGAGGCTACTGTAGAACAAAGCGTTGCTCCAGCATCTTTCATTACTCAAAGGTCTCTTGAAGAGGAATCTATATCAGACCATGAGTATTATAATGATTTGCAACGTGAGCTGCAGCCTTTAAGAAGAAATGAGACAACTGTATAAACTAAACCGGTGATTGCATGTACTAATTTTGTTAATAAGTGAATATATTTGCGGTCAGGGACTTAAAAAACAAGGCGTGTGATATTGAACTATTTCTTTTTTATGAACAAAGTGATAATTTAAAGCTTAAGTGAGGATTTTTCAAAGACATGTATGTGAGTATCTAGGTATGTATTCAAATAAGCCTGATTGTTGACAGAAATATTTTATATTATGATAATAAGAACACCGAAAATATAAAATATGTTTTTGGGTTCTTTATGAACACCTCCAAGTTGTATTCAATAAAATACATCCATTGCATTTCATGTCTCATATAATATCGCAATCTTGCCCTATATTTTTGCTTGAGTAAATTTCTAATTTATTAATGTGTTTGTAGAGGTATTTTATTTAAAAAAATATATAAATTATTGTTGCTTAATAAATAAGTTTAATATAAAAATAACTTGCAATCCATTTTATACTTATTGTGCCAGCAACAACAAATATTTCTTCATGCACGTAAATTATAGAAAAAAAAAACGTTTTTTGGAATCATATGATTATTTCATATCTCATGACTTTATTTGGTTATTTTTAATAGTAACAAAAGAAAAATAATAAGTAATAAGTAAAGGTATATCTACATAATAACAAAAAAGATTATTTTTCTCAAATTTAGGTGAACAGCAATCGTTTGCTCTAAATCTTTCTTCAAATTAGAAATTCTAATAACTAATCTGAAAGCAGATATAAAAACAATATTTGCTATGAAGCTTAGTGCAAGAAATTCAACTTACTGAAAGCTGCTTTGACTTAATCTTTTCTAATCTGTTAGACATAAAAAACTTGTTTGAAATTTTATTTTTATTGTTTCATTTATCAACATACCATTTTATGTGCTGTCAGTCTATCATAGCAAGGTTAATGATGTAATGTATATCAAATACAACATATTTTAACTTAGATACTTACTTGTAAATATATAATGAAGTCATTGCAGATTAATTAATTACAAGAGACATTTTAAGAAATTGTACGTACTTACTGATTGTTTTTAATCTCATAATGAATTTTAATAATTATTAATTTATAAAAGCCTTCTTTTATATAAGAATGTCTGTTTAACCATAAATCGAATGAGAAACCTTTAATCCATGTCTGTCTTTATAAGTAATTCTTTAATGTATTTAAGTATCTAACAAACCAATATACACCATAGTGTAACAATTATTTATCGTATTTAGCAATCATTCCATATCAACGTATAATTTTATTATCATTTTAAAAAAATAAATCTGTGATTATAAAATATTTTTGGATGTGTGAATTTACAATTTATAATAAAAACTAAATTGAGTCAAATATAATATGAAAACTTTATATTGGGGTAAACATGATTTTAATTTTTTTTTTTTAAATACACAATAAAAGTGATTGCGTAGGTACCACAACAAAATTTTATAAAAACCATATTTTTAAGCAAGAAAGCCAAACATTACTCTGATTAAACAAGATAAGTAAAAACAATAATTGCTATTAGTCATGTTTTCATTCACCTGAAATATGATTCTCAGTGATTGTTTGATTAGAATGTTTTTTTGAACATAATAATTCTTTTTTTCCCAGCAGTGAGTGATTTATAATAAAATAATTAAAGTAAATTCCCTCACTTTACTAATGTACATAAAAAAATTACACAAAAAAAAACTTTTTACTTTATTTTAGTGTCATTTTGTAAATAAACAATTTGCGATAAATATAATTTCTATTCTCACCTTTTTTGCCATATTGTTTTGTAAATAATAATTTATCATTGTATATTATAATGACAAACATATTTTACATCTTTTTATGTATTATTATAGTGCCATTTTGTATGATATTTCAGAGTATGAATTTGTAGAATGTTAATAAAAATGTTTCAATGTTATAAAAGTAGTTATATAATGTAGATGTTGAACTATCATATTTAAAATTTATTGTTTTTCCGTAGTCTATGCACATCAACATAAATTAATTTGATAAATTGTTTTATACATATGAATAGTTGACTTGTCATTTGCCATTTTATTTTTTACATTGTGGTGATGCTAAATTTCGATGTTGCATATATTATGTTAAAGTTCAAACAATAAATTAAATGTTATAATGTGACAATTTTTTTTAATTTATATCGATAATGTATTCGAGTAACCATCAGATTTAAATATATTTTTCCCATATTTTATTTTTCACCATAATCTTATTGACTCGACGATTGTCCGTGGCGCTGTTAGGCGTCATAGTTATGTTTCCGAGGCCCATCTTTGACACCGCGGGGCATTATAAGTGTTGGCGTATTTATTTAAATGATTTTTAATCCTGAAAAAATACATTTTATAATTTTTCAACTCCATAAATATCTCCATTAAATTCCAAGCCGATTTTAAAGAAGAAAAACTATTTATGTCATATTGAAACGTCATAAAAAAATGCCAAATGTACAGTATATAATCAATGTTTATTATGAGGTTAGTATGGAATTGTGCTCTATTTTGGAAGGGTTATTAGCCATAAAAAGAAAATACGGAATACCTAAAGAATATGGGCGGAAGCCATTTTTAACAAAAAAAAATGATACACATTTTAATTTGAAAAATAAATGTTTGAGAAATTTAAGTACTAAATAAATTAATATAACAAATACGCCTTAATATCTCGTGTTTCCGTTTTATTACGTTTAGATGGATGTGTGATAACGTGGAAGTGTTATAAATTACGTGAAATTTTTCTGTAAGTAATATACGAGGTGTGTTCAAAAAGTAAGGTGACTTTGTATTGTTAAGAAAAAATATTTATTTATTCATCAATATTTATGTTGTCCCCTTCAAAGTAATCCCCATCAGATACAATACACTTATGCCAACGGTTTTTCCAATCCTCAAAGCACTTCTCATAAGCACTTTTCGGTATAACCTTGAGCTCTTCCAGCGATGCAGTCTTTATCTCTTCAATCGTTGCAAATCTCCGTCCTTTTATAGGTCTCATTAGTTTTGGGAACAAGAAAAAGTCACATGGGGCCAAATCCGGTGAATATGGTGGCTGAGGCATGATTGTGGTGTTGTTTTTGGACAAAAAATCTCTCACAAGCAAAGATGAGTAAGCAGGGGGCATTATCGTGATCCAAAAGCCATGAATTGTTTTTCCACAATTCTGGACGTTTTCTTCGTATTGCTTCTCGCAAACGGCGCATAATTTCCAGATAACTTCCATAACTGTTTATTGACCGTACGACCATATGGTAAGAACTCCTGATGTACCACGCCATGGTAATCGAAGAAAACAGTGAGCAAAACTTTGACATTTAATCGAACTTGGTGTGCTTTTGGCGTCTTGGCTCTTCTGACCGCTTCCATTGGGACGATTGGGCTTTGGTTTCGATATCATAACCATATACCCATGATTCGTCACCAGTTATGACCCTTTTGAGTAAATCTAGGTCGATGTTGACGTCATTCAAAAGCTCTCGAGAGATGCTCATGCGACGGTTCTTTTGGTCAAAATTTAGCAATTTCGGAACAAACTTCGCTGACACACGTCTCATGCCCAAAACGTTAGAAAAAATTTCATGGCACGAGCCAAGCGATATACCGACATCCTCAGCAACTTCTCTGATAGTGATTCGACGATTTTCCAAAATAATTTTCTTCACTGCTTGAACGTTTTCATCAGTTGTTGACGTGTCCAGAGCGAGGCTCGTCATTGGCATCTTCGCGGCCATCTTGGAAGAGTTTGTACCACTTGTAAACATTTTTTTTACTCAACAGTTTCACCGTATGCCACTGTCAACATTTCAAGTGTTACGGAGCACTTAATTTTATTTTTTACACAAAATTTGATGCAAATCCTTTGATCCATATTTTTCGATAGCAAAAAATCGCCGAGCACGTAAAACACTTATAACCTTTAAGCCTCTCACAACCAAACAAAAAATGCCATTCACTTGAAATTTGGTACAGATGTTCGGGAAGAGTGTACCAACATAACAAAACAAAAAAAATCGATAATCAAAAATACGTTGCCGGCGAAATTTGAAAAGTCACCTTACTTTTTGAACACACCTCGTATATATAAAAATATATTATATCTTTTTTTAAATCATTTGCAGCGCCGTTTGTTTACTATTATCATGATTTACATATTATACTAGACATGAATAAGCATGTTTAGTTCCATAATAGCTTCCGCCCTTATTCTTTAGTTATACCGTAAATACATCCTATTTTTTTATAATAATATTACAGAAACATAGTTAGGACTATGAGGGCGAAATGATGATTGGATGTATTATTGTGAGTCCTCCGATGTCCTAAAGTCCTAAGATCCTCCAAAACAGTCAGGTTGCGTGTGGATATGTAGAAGTAGTTGAAACGCCAAATCAATTCACCACGCCATATTAATTTATTTACATTAAACTACTTCAGTAGAATAACTCTTCAAAACTTTGAATTTAATTAATTAATTACAGTAATATTAAACCATAATAATACAGGATTGAATTTTAAACTTCGGTCGGAAATTCGGCAGTGTAACAGTGTGTTACAGCAAAATCTGAATACGAATTGTTTTCTAACATGAAAAGGGCTTCCTTTTTATATCCTAACATGAGCTATGAAAAGGCATTTTATTGGTCTTTGAAAATGATTCCAAATTGCAACAGTTTCCAACTGAATGCGTCTGCTCATATTGTTAGGAACGGTCGCTCGTGGTCTGAGGTGCGAGGATGTTCTTCAGAAAATCAATCTAGAACATTCCGTGTAGTTTCAAAATATCCGGTTGAGGCGTGTGCGCCGGCTGGGCCGATCGGCCGGTCACTGCTAGTCCAGTCTTGAACGTTCCACGATGCACCTCGCCGAGCCGATCACTTCGCTGTCAGCTGATTGTTTAATGACGTACCGCTGTGTAATTGCAGAGTCCTGCGATTTGTTCTACAAGGGATAAAAGCGTTGAAAACATATCTGTGCAATTATGTAACCCTCCTCGGTTATAAGACACAGTGTGTACAAGATACCGTGTGTACAAGACATTGTGTGTACAAGACATTGTGTGTGTAAGACTTCCTTTTCAGATTTCCAAAGTGCATTTCGTGTATACATTCCTTTGTACAGACAGGATGTAGAACCATAAATATCTCCTTCGTGAATTGTCGTATTTTGTTGTGATATTAACCTAGTTTGACGGTTACTTGATAAACGCACTAAAATAAAATGAAAACAGCAAAACATAAACAATAATTTTGAAAATACATCTGTCATTCTTAATAGCTAAATGATATGCATGAACCCTGTGCAGGCTCGGCCTAGACATATTTTGTAGGTATGCATGATATTAAATTTTCATAAATATTACTTCGCATACACATTGGTAGAATTACAATTTTGCCATCAGCCATTTTGAACTGCTGTCAAAATAGAAATGAACAGTTCGTATATACGTCGGTGTTCTCTCGTACAGGCCTGAGGTACTGTCGGCATACAAACCATGTTCTCACAGACTTCCCGTCTGTCGGTGTGTGTATATGTGTTGTTGTCTATATCGTCGACCGCTATAGGACGTTTATACAATAGTTTTTTTGTATCGGACGTGCTATAGTATTGAAAAAATAAATGTTGGTATTTTGTTTTAGTCTGACGGCGGTCGCCAAGGAAAATGGGTGATAACAGAAGAAACGAATATATTTCTTTCTTTCGATATATTTGAATGCAAATACATTTGGATAAAGTATTCTGTACAAAATTTAATTGCAAATCACATACATATTCTAAAATACGTATACTCCAAGATGCTGATGTCGTAAATTTCAAAGTTCCAGCAACCGCCGGTGGTTTGTTGACGCGTTTGTGACGTTTACTTGAAACAAAAGAAAAATAAACAAAAGGGACCTTAAATGCTTAACGCATTTCCAACGATTCAGAATTTAATCGAAACTCCTACTTCGGCGCTCCGACCATTAGAAGTTGAGTTGCAAACAGCATAAAGTACAAAAAAGCAGAGCCACTCACACGGTTGCCATACAAATGATCATGATTTTTCATTCGAGCCGCTTAGAGTGGCCGATTAAGTGGTGTCGATTGGAAAAAGCCGTTCCTATAGTTTGAAAGCCAACTCCTTCTAAATGGGGGTGCGCGAACTGTCACATACACACTATTGCACTGTATTAGATCCTATGTAATAAAGAGGAAAAGTAATAAATTGAAATTGAATTGAAAAAAAATAAATATTTTGTTTTGCATTGCTAGCAACCCGAGGGGTTAAAAGTACTCAATCCTCCGAATCGCATAACTCGGGACTGCAGACAATTTTTATCTAAAAGTACCTATGCTATCCTGTCTAGCTTAACGACGCACATATTGTAATGGTCAGGGGACACTATATTCGATTAAAATCATCACTGCCATAATCCCTCCTACTTATATGAGTGAGTGTAAAATGCTTGATAGGAATTTTCTCAGGTGTAATGTAGACTTTACTGCTAGTAAATATCAACATAATAAACTATAGCTAAATATGATATATTTATACAATATCTACAGAACTTTCAATAAATTTAAAAATATTAAATGACCTAAATAACTTAATAAACTGAAATTATATGATTACACATTTTTAGAAAATTTTGTCAAGAACGTTGGACAAAGTGAGCATGCTGAGAACACTGGCTGCATTACCACGCACCAACTGACTCGCTGTTTGAAGTAGGATCCCATACGCAAATCTACTGAATTCGCCAACTTTTTCAGCAAATGTTAATGCATCGGGTGACAATGCGCCCAGAGTTTCTACAACAGATGTAACGAAAGTATAATTTACTAAAATGTTCTCATATGACATATTTGCATCTTCTAGAAGTGGCAGTGAAACGCACTGTAGCTCCGAACGATCTTGACGAATTGACAATGTAGCTCGATGCCACCGTCAGCACATATGACATCCCAGTTTAAAGCTTTACCATGGCTCCATGGTACTAACGTATCTTCTGGCCATTTTCCATTTAATAATAATATTCTTGGAGGCTCAACCTGCTAGGTATATCAATGGAAGCAGAGTTTTTTTTAAGTAAATTTATTGCGTTATGACTCTGCTGACATGATTGACCATGAAGACCGTGTGAAGTAAACAGAGCACCATTCTGAGCCTAAGTGCATAGAAATAAATCATATGACCATGTGCGGATTCAAACCCGCGAGCATTGGTCAATAGTCCAACGCCTTATGCACTAGACAACCACGATCTCAATGTAAGGATTTCAAAGAATTTAGTGTATCCAAGTCAGCCGGAGCCAAAGTGTCATCAGAGGTGAGGAACCGTACCTCCCCATGAATGTCACCTTTTGATTTTGAATTTCGCTTATCCGTGACTTATTTCGGAATTGAAAGGGGCTGAAAGTTAATATTAAAAATATTATGGAATGAAGCCAAATAGAAATTTAATATAAAAATGATTTTTTCAAGATGTTTGTGCCTTGCAAAGTTATAAAATTAATTTATCGTTTCAGTTGCTTGCTGTATTTTTTCATGATATTAATCCCATTATAAAAAAAGTTTTGTCCGGCGAATTGGCATATTGGCCAGACTGTGAAGAGCATTATAATTGCATTTCAACATGTTTTAATAAATTTTAAAATCTATGCATGGTGCTGGATGCCACAGAAGTTCCTATACAAAAATCAAGGTGTTTAATGTACCGAATACGGACATACTCTTAAGATAAAAAAGGACACAAATTTTGAATCGGTATAACATCTATTGGTTTAATTTTCTACATTATTTTTTTTATTTTATTTATTGACAGTAATTCAAACATTAATTTACATATTATGCCAAGTTATAAGTTCCACCTAACTAAGCAATGCCCATACGGTGAGTGAACCTCTGCTTAATAAAAATCTAAGTTAAATAAAAGTAACAACACAAATGTAAGATAAGAAGCTGAATGAAATATAGAGCATTTTTTGTGTGCTCTTTACAATCCATGTTGTTTCTAAATACGGTATATAATAAACTAGGAAAATCTTAATATATATAAATCTCGTGTCACAATGTTTGTCCTCAATGGACTAATAATAAAATAATGGACTAATAATAAAATTTGAACACCATGTGCAGTTCGATGTGCACTTGAGAGATAGGATAGTTTAAATCTCAAATTATAGTCGCAATTTTAATTTATCGCTAATTTTTTGTCCGTTATTATTTGGCAGTCATAAAACTGACAGATGTCGATACCTTTTTATTTTATGGGCGATTGTGAAGAGCGCGTGACGACTCGGTGCCAGTATAATTTTATTGAACAAGCAGAGGAAAGAGCAATTGTGATATTATTGGAAAATTTTTTAGAAGATCACAATCAACTAATTCAATTGATCAAAAGAGTTTCGCCACGACTGCAAAATGACAATTATCAAATCGTCATAAAAGCCGACAAAGTACCATTAGGTGAACATGCTGGTAGATTCAGTCATAAAACTGACAGATGTCGATACGGAACGGCACGGAACATGCATGCATACAAGATGCGATGACTTACGTACGTCATTACGGCCGACCGGATTTATTTATTACATTCACATGTAATCCGAATTGGGAAGAGATACAAACTTTACTATTGCCAGGACAACAAGCCATTCATCGTCATGATTTAACTGCACGTGTGTTTAAACAAAAATTGAAATCCTTAATTGATTTTATTGTTAAATATACAATTTTTGGTATCACACGTTGTTGGCTGTATACGATAGAGTGGCAAAAGCGAGGTTTGCCTCATGCCCACATTTTGGTTTGGCTTAAAGATAGAATCCGTCCTGAAGAAATCGATCAAATAATTTCAGCCGAAATTCCAGACCCATTAATTGATCAAGAATTATTTGATATTGTCACCAAACACATGATCCATGGGCCATGCGGTGTTTTCAACATGACGTCACCGTGCATGGAAAATGGAAAATGTAAAAAAAACTTCCCAAAGCCGCATACGAATGACACGATCACGGATATTGATGGTTATCCAATGTATCGCCGCAGAAGTACTGAGAATGGTGGCCACACATTTACAATGCGACTGCCGAACTTTCCAAATCAAGTTGAGTTTGATAATCAGTGGGTGGTACCATACTCACCACTACTTTCAAAAACTTACAAAGCTCATATCAATGTTGAGCTTTGCAGTTCTGTTAAATCAATTAAGTATATTTGTAAATATGTAAACAAAGGCAGTGATTTGGCCATATTTGAAGTAAAAAACATAAATAAAAATGACGAAATAGCACGATACCAAATGGGCAGATACATTAGCAGCAATGAAGCTATTTGGCATATTCTCAGCTTTCCCATCCACGAAAGAGATCCTGCTGTCCAACATCTGGCAATACATCTTGAAAACGGTCAACGTGTATACTTCACTGAAGAAAATGTTCTCCAAAGAGCGTTCGAAGCTCCGAAAACGACTCTAACTGAATTTTTTACATTGTGTCAAAAACCTGATGTTTTTGGCCAATTCGCGAAGACATTGGTGTATGGTGATGTTCCACGTTATTTCACATGGAACAAATCCAGTAAAAAATGGGAGCCATGGAAACAAGGAAAACCACATCCTTCCATTACAGGCATATTCAAAGCTAAGACATTGGGGAGACTTTACACGGTACATCCAAAGCAACGTGAGTGCTTCTATTTACGTTTGTTATTGGTGAATGTTCCCGGACCAACGTCTTTTGAATTTTTACGAACAGCTAATGGTCGAGTATTCAATACATACCAGGATGCATGTCGTGAACTGCAATTGCTAGAAGACGATAACCATTGGGACTTAACGCTTGCTGATGCTGCGTTGACATCAACACCGAATAACATTCGTCAGTTGTTTGCAATTATTTTGGCGACATGTTATCCCTCGCAAGCACAAACTTTGTGGGAAAAATATAAAAATTGTATGACAGAAGACATCTTGCACCGAATTAGACAAACAAATCAATGCCAAAACATAGATTATACACCAGAGATGTACAATGAAGCATTGGTCTTGATCGAGGATTTATGTGTTCTTAGTTCAAATTTACCATTTAATCATTATGGTATGCCATCACCTAATCGTCCAGCCACCGACTTAGTCAATACCGATTTACAACGAGAAAATCAATATGACCATGGAAGTTTAGCAACAATTATCATGAACAGTGAACCATTACTGACAGCAGAACAAAAAATTATTTATGATCGGATTATGCTGGCTGTTGCTGCTGAACAAGGCGGTTTTTTTTTCTTGGATGCACCCGGTGGAACCGGTAAGACATTTTTAATATCGTTGATTCTTGCCAAAATACGGTCGCAACAAAAACATCGCATTAGCATTAGCATCGTCAGGCATTGCGGCTACTTTACTGGATGGTGGGCGAACAGCACATTCAACATTCAAGCTGCCATTGGACGTTCATAATAAACCAGATGCAATGTGTAACATCAAAAAGAATAGTGGAATAGCTGCAGTGTTGCGGAAGAGTTCTATAATAATTTGGGATGAGTGCACAATGGCACACAAATATTCACTTGAAGCATTAAACAGAACTATGCAAGATTTAAACAGCAATAATAAACTTTTCGGTGGTGCTATCTTACTTTTGTCTGGTGACTTCCGGCAGACCTTACCGGTTATACCTCGCTCTACTTTCGCGGATGAGATTAATGCATGTTTGAAACAATCATTCTTATGGCGAAGTGTTGAAACACTTCGATTGACCATAAATATGCGAGTACAATTGCAAAATGATCCATCAGCACTAATATTTTCCGAACAACTACTAGATATTGGGAACGGTAAAATAAAACTGCAACCAAATACGCAATGCATTAAACTACCAGACAATTTTTGCACTGTTGTTCAGGATAAAACTGAATTGATTCAGAGTATTTTCCCGGATATACAGAATAATTATTTGAATCATGAATGGCTTAGTCAACGGGCGATTTTGGCAGCCAAAAACGTTGATGTTGACGAAATTAACTTCCAGATACAACAGTTGTTACCAGGCGATCTGATGTCTTTTAAATCAATCGATACTGTTGTTGATGAAAATGAAAGTGTAAATTTTCCGATTGAATTTTTAAATTCATTAGATATCCCTGGAATGCCACCACATAATCTTCGATTAAAGATTGGTTCCCCTATTATTCTCCTCCGTAATTTGAATCCACCTCAATTATGTAACGGTACGCGTTTGGTCATCAAAAAGATCACCGGAAACATTCTTGAAGCAACCATTTTGGCTGGGAAGTTTAAAGGAAAAGTGGTCCTGCTGCCACGTATTCCGATGATACCATCAGATTCTACCATACCCTTCAAAAGGCTACAGTTTCCAATTCGTTTAGCTTTCGCCATGTCTATAAATAAATCTCAAGGTCAAACAATGTCCATTTGTGGTTTAGATTTGGAAAATCCATGTTTTTCTCATGGGCAACTATATGTTGCGTGTTCACGTGTTGGGAAACCGTCGAATCTATTTGTGTTAGCTAAAGACAGGTTAACCAAAAACATTGTGCACCGATTGGTGTTAAATTAAATTGAAATTGAAAGTATTTATAATTCAAAAAAAAGATATTAATGTTTAAAAGTTTAAGACTGTCTGCCTTGCCTACCTCATTCATGAGTTTAAGCGTCACATGTTATTTACTGTATTATACTGTAATATACTTATATTTGTTATAAAATTAAATGGAAATAATAAATCTGATAAATTTTTATTTTTTACCTATTGATTTCTGCTTAGTATCAAGTGTAAGAACATTTTAATTAATTGTGTTCAACGTACTTCCCCTTCAAATCTCAATCCAGTGAATTTGTATACCAACATCAACATTTTCGTCTTAGTTCGTAAATAATTTCATTGTACTAAAGGGTTATAGTAGTAGAAAGTCAAATAAGGAGATCACCATATTTTTTTACAAATACCATCTGTGTGAAAAAGCATAGTGGACTCCGTGACTGATGTTCTCTTATTGTTCCTCTTAGATTGTTTACTATAATGTAATATAACAAAAACTTTAGCCACAGCAACGCGTGGCCGGGTCAGCTAGTATGTATATATAAACATGCAACGACTTATTACTACATGTAAATACATGTAGGAATAAGTCGTTGCATGTTTAATTAAATAATTAAATAATTGTTTAATTAAATAATATACATTAAATTAAAGTAATATTAATTTCAAGCGTCTTCAATATCCCAGAAATACGATGACCGCATAAAGGGCAATTCGAGACTCCCCTTCATCAGTCATAGTAAATTCGCCGCTCAACCAATCTCATTGTCATGCCACCAGACCACCAGACTGATTCCCCTGTGTATTATGAATCTGAAAATATGCCCGGTGAGTTAAGAAACTATCGCACACTAATGCAATTAAACTAAACCGTTTCACAAGAAAAATAACTCAGATTTCATCAATTGAGGCTTTTAATGTAAGTTTTCTTTGCTGCCGGGATGGAATACGAGTTGTACTGCGCTCTATGCGATGTAGAGAAGTCGATATCCTAAACCGACGTCAGAGGCAACTGGAAATGTTACATATACTCTACTCTCTTTCACATGAAATTATAGTAATATTATTTTCTAGCGTCTTAAAGATCCCAGAAATACGATGACTACATGAAACGCAATTCAAGGCATACCCCCATGTCATGTCATCACCAGGCTGATTCGCTTGCGTATTGTGGATCTGAAAATACGCCCGGTGAGAGAAACTATCGCACACTAATGCAATAAAACTAAACCGTTTTACACGATAAATAACCGTCAGATTTCATCAATTTAGGCTTTTTATGCAAGTTTTCTTTGCTGCCGGGATAGAATACGAGTTGTACTGCGCTCTATGCGATGTAGAGAAGTCGATATCCTAAACCGACGTCAGAGGCAACTGGAAATGTTACATATACTCTACTCTCTTTCAAATTAAATTATAGTAATATTATTTTCAAGCGTCTTCAAGATCCCAGAAATACGATGACTACATGAAACGCAATTCAAGGCATACCCCCATGTCATGTCATCACCAGGCTGATTCGCCTGTGTATTGTGGATCTGAAAATACGCCCGTTGAGAGAAACTATCGCACACTAATGCAATTAAACTAAACCGTTTTACACGATAAATAACCGTCAGATTTCATCAATTTAGGCTTTTTATGCAAGTTTTTATACTGCCGGGATGGAATACGAGTTGTACTGCGCTCTATGCGATGAAGGGAAGTCGATTTCCTAAAACGAGGTCAGAGGCAACTGGAAATGTTACATATACTCTACTCTCTTTCACATGAAATTATAGTAATATTATTTTCTAGCGTCTTCAAGATCCCAGAAATACGATGACTACATGAAACGCAATTCAAGGCATACCCCCATGTCATGTCATCACCAGGCTGATTCGCCTGTGTATTGTGGATCTGCAAATACGCCCGGTGAGAGAAACTATCGCACACTAATGCAAATAAACTAAACCGTTTTACAAGATAAATAACCGTCAGATTTCATCAATTTAGGCTTTTTATGCAAGTTTTCTTTGCTGCCGGGATAGAATACGAGTTGTACTGCGCTCTATGCGATGTAGAGAAGTCGATATCCTAAACCGACGTCAGAGGCAACTGGAAATGTTACATATACTCTACTCTCTTTCACATGAAATTATAGTAATATTATTTTCTAGCGTCTTCAAGATCCCAGAAATACGATGACTACATGAAACGCAATTCAAGGCATACCCCCATGTCATGTCATCACCAGGCTGATTCGCTTGCGTATTGTGGATCTGAAAATACGCCCGGTGAGAGAAACTATCGCACACTAATGCAATAAAACTAAACCGTTTTACACGATAAATAACCGTCAGATTTCATCAATTTAGGCTTTTTATGCAAGTTTTCTTTGCTGCCGGGATAGAATACGAGTTGTACTGCGCTCTATGCGATGTAGAGAAGTCGATATCCTAAACCGACGTCAGAGGCAACTGGAAATGTTACATATACTCTACTCTCTTTCAAATTAAATTATAGTAATATTATTTTCAAGCGTCTTCAAGATCCCAGAAATACGATGACTACATGAAACGCAATTCAAGGCATACCCCCATGTCATGTCATCACCAGGCTGATTCGCCTGTGTATTGTGGATCTGAAAATACGCCCGTTGAGAGAAACTATCGCACACTAATGCAATTAAACTAAACCGTTTTACACGATAAATAACCGTCAGATTTCATCAATTTAGGCTTTTTATGCAAGTTTTTATACTGCCGGGATGGAATACGAGTTGTACTGCGCTCTATGCGATGAAGGGAAGTCGATTTCCTAAAACGAGGTCAGAGGCAACTGGAAATGTTACATATACTCTACTCTCGTTCAAGCGAAATTAAATTATAGTAATATGATTTTCTAGCGTCTTCAAGATCCCAGAAATACGATGACTACATGAAACGCAATTCAAGGCTCCCCTCAATCAGTCACAGTATTTATTTTGCAGACTTTGATACCAAATTGTAGTAAAGTGGTCAGGAAATTGCTTGCAAATCGCTCGCCGCTGAAGCAATCTTATTGTCATGCATCACCAGGCTGATTCGCCTGTGTATTGTGGATCTGCAAATATGCCCGGTGAGTTAAGAAACTATCGCACACTAATGCAATTAAACTAAACCGTTTTACAAGAAAAATAACTCAGATTTCATCAATTGAGGCTTTTAATGTAAGTTTTCTTTGCTGCCGGGATGGAATACGAGTTGTACTGCGCTCTATGCGATGTAGAGAAGTCGATATCCTAAAACAAGGTCAGAGGCAACAGGAAATGTTACATATACTCTACTCTCTTTCAAGCGAAATATCAAGAAGTGCACGTCATGTCCTCGGTCCAATCGCGATGATCTGCAAACATGTTCATATAACTTTAATATACAAACGAAGACATTTCAATAAATCAATTCACGTATGTAAATAATTCTTACAGTGAGCGTTGTCCAAAGTAGAAGATTTGATTAAACTTCTTTGAGGTCGCGACGGTCTTCTCGTGATGGACTCTATTAAAATTGCCTTCTACGACATTGCAATGCCAGAAACGCAGAGAAGTTAACCCCGTAGTACTGTGCCCGTCGTCACTTACTTTGGACTGTAGTTAGCCTTTTTAATAGTAATTTTATTTTTCAATAAAATCGACGAACACAAATACTACTAAAGAATATTAATATAGACTGTGACAGATGAACCCACCACACACCCGGTCCTGTTTTAAAGAATAGAAGATCCTTCTCTAAGAACCTCAACCAAATAATACTTTAGATAAAATACCACTGTCACAGACTATATTTAACATTTCTTACAATTTCTACAATATAGCTCAAAAATATTAACAATATGAATTCTTGCTGCCTAAATATTTAAACAACGCTAAAATAAATTTGATAAAAATCTAAGTTAAAAAAAGTAACAACTCAAATGTAAGATAAGACGCTGAATGAATTATAGAGCATGATGTTTTGCGCTCTTTACAATCAATGTTATTTCTAAATTCGGTTAATAGAAACTAGGAACATATACATTCAACGACCTATTACTACATGTATTTGATATACATTAAATTATAGTAACATTATTTTCTAGCGTCTTCAAGATCTCAGAAATACGATGACTACATGAAACGCAATTCAAGGCTCCCCTCAATCAGTCACAGTAGTTATTTTGCAGACTTTGATACCAAATTGTAGTAAAGTGGTCAGGAAATTGCTTGCAAATCGCTCGCCGCTGAAGCAATCTTATTGTCATGTATCACCAGGCTGATTCGCCTGTGTATTGTGGATCTGCAAATATGCCCGGTGAGTTAAGAAACTATCGCACACTAATGCAATTAAACTAAACCGTTTTACAAGAAAAATAACTCAGATTTCATCAATTGAGGCTTTTAATGTAAGTTTTCTTTGCTGCCGGGATGGAATACGAGTTGTACTGCGCTCTATGCGATGTAGAGAAGTCGATATCCTAAACCGACGTCAGAGGCAACTGGAAATGTTACATATACTCTACTCTCTTTCAAGCGAAATATCAAGAAGTGCACGTCATGTCCTCGTTCCAATCGCGATGATCTGCAAACATGTTCATATAACTTTAATATACAAACGAAGACGTTTCAAAAAATCAATTCACGTATGTAAATAATTCTTACAGTGAGCGTTGTCCAAAGTAGAAGATTTGATTAAACTTCTTTGAGGTCGCGACGGTCTTCTCGTGATGGACTCTATTAAAATTGCCTTCTACGACATTGCAATGCCAGAAACGCAGAGAAGTTAACCCCGTAGTACTGTGCCCGTCGTCACTTACTTTGGACTGTAGTTAGCCTTTTTAATAGTAATTTTATTTTTCAATAAAATCGACGAACACAAATACTACTAAAGAATATTAATATAGACTGTGACAGATGAACCCACCACACACCCGGTCCTGTTTTAAAGAATAGAAGATCCTTCTCTAAGAACCTCAACCAAATAATACTTTAGATAAAATACCACTGTCACAGACTATATTTAACATTTCTTACAATTTCTACAATATAGCTCAAAAATATTAATATGAATTCTTGCTGCCTAAATATTTAAACAACGCTAAAAGAAACTTGATAAAAATCTAAGTTAAAAAAAATAACAACTGAAATGTAAGATAAGACGCTGAATGAATTATAGAGCATAATATTTTGCGCTCTTTACAATCAATGTTATTTCTAAATACGGTTAATAGGAACTAGGAACATATACATGCAACGACCTATTACTACATGTATTTGATATACATTAAATTATAGTAACATTATTTTCTAGCGTCTTCAAGATCCCAGAAATACGATGACTACATGAAACGCAATTCAAGGCTCCCCTCAATCAGTCACAGTAGTTATTTTGCAGACTTTGATACCAAATTGTAGTAAAGTGGTCAGGAAATTGCTTGCAAATCGCTCGCCGCTGAAGCAATCTTATTGTCATGCATCACCAGGCTGATTCGCCTGTGTATTGTGGATCTGCAAATATGCCCGGTGAGTTAAGAAACTATCGCACACTAATGCAATTAAACTAAACCGTTTTACAAGAAAAATAACTCAGATTTCATCAAATGAGGCTTTTAATGTAAGTTTTCTTTGCTGCCGGGATGGAATACGAGTTGTACTGCGCTCTATGCGATGTAGAGAAGTCGATATCCTAAACCGACGTCAGAGGCAACTGGAAATGTTACATATACTCTACTCTCTTTCACATTAAATTATAGTAATATTATTTTCTAGCGTCTTCAAGATCCCAGAAATACGATGACTACATGAAACGCAATTCAAGGCATACACCCCCATGTCATGTCATCACCAGGCTGATTCGCCTGCGTATTGTGGATCTGCAAATACGCCCGGTGAGAGAAACTATCGCACACTAATGCAATTAAACTAAACCGTTTTACACGATAAATAACCGTCAGATTTCATCAATTTAGGCTTTTTATGCAAGTTTTCATACTGCCGGGATGGAATACGAGTTGTACTGCGCTCTATGCGATGAAGGGAAGTCGACTTCCTAAAACGAGGTCAGAGGCAACAGGAAATGTTACATATACTCTACTCTCTTTCAAGCGAAATATCAAGAAATGCACGTCATGTCCTCGTTCCAATCGCGATGATCTGCAAACATGTTCATATAACTTTAATATACAAACGAAGACGTTTCAAAAAATCAATTCACGTATGTAAATAATTCTTACAGTGAGCGTTGTCCAAAGTAGAAGATTTGATTAAACTTCTTTGAGGTCGCGACGGTCTTCTCGTGATGGACTCTATTAAAATTGCCTTCTACGACATTGCAATGCCAGAAACGCAGAGAAGTTAACCCCGTAGTACTGTGCCCGTCGTCACTTACTTTGGACTTTAGTTAGCCTTTTTAATAGTAATTTTATTTTTCAATAAAATCGACGAACACAAATACTACTAAAGAATATTAATATAGACTGTGACAGATGAACCCACCACACACCCGGTCCTGTTTTAAAGAATAGAAGATCCTTCTCTAAGAACCTCTACCAAATAATACTTTAGATAAAATACCACTGTCACAGACTATATTTAACATTTCTTACAATTTCTACAATATAGCTCAAAAATATTAACAATATGAATTCTTGCTGCCTAAATATTTAAACAACGCTAAAATAAATTTGATAAAAATCTAAGTTAAAAAAAGTAACAACTTAAATGTAAGATAAGACGCTGAATGAATTATAGAGCATGATGTTTTGCGCTCTTTACAATCAATGTTATTTCTAAATACGGTTAATAGGAACTAGGAACATATACATGCAACGACCTATTACTACATGTATTTGATATACATTAAATTATAGTAACATTATTTTCTAGCGTCTTCAAGATCCCAGAAATACGATGACTACATGAAACGCAATTCAAGGCTCCCCTCAATCAGATCTCAATTTTCAATAAAATCGACGAACACAAATACTACTAAAGAATATTAATATAGACTGTGACAGATGAACCCACCACACACCCGGTCCTGTTTTAAAGAATAGAAGATCCTTCTCTAAGAACCTCAACCAAATAATACTTTAGATAAAATACCACTGTCACAGACTATATTTAACATTTCTTACAATTTCTACAATATAGCTCAAAAATATTAATATGAATTCTTGCTGCCTAAATATTTAAACAACGCTAAAAGAAACTTGATAAAAATCTAAGTTAAAAAAAATAACAACTGAAATGTAAGATAAGACGCTGAATGAATTATAGAGCATAATATTTTGCGCTCTTTACAATCAATGTTATTTCTAAATACGGTTAATAGGAACTAGGAACATATACATGCAACGACCTATTACTACATGTATTTGATATACATTAAATTATAGTAACATTATTTTCTAGCGTCTTCAAGATCCCAGAAATACGATGACTACATGAAACGCAATTCAAGGCTCCCCTCAATCAGTCACAGTAGTTATTTTGCAGACTTTGATACCAAATTGTAGTAAAGTGGTCAGGAAATTGCTTGCAAATCGCTCGCCGCTGAAGCAATCTTATTGTCATGCATCACCAGGCTGATTCGCCTGTGTATTGTGGATCTGCAAATATGCCCGGTGAGTTAAGAAACTATCGCACACTAATGCAATTAAACTAAACCGTTTTACAAGAAAAATAACTCAGATTTCATCAAATGAGGCTTTTAATGTAAGTTTTCTTTGCTGCCGGGATGGAATACGAGTTGTACTGCGCTCTATGCGATGTAGAGAAGTCGATATCCTAAACCGACGTCAGAGGCAACTGGAAATGTTACATATACTCTACTCTCTTTCACATTAAATTATAGTAATATTATTTTCTAGCGTCTTCAAGATCCCAGAAATACGATGACTACATGAAACGCAATTCAAGGCATACACCCCCATGTCATGTCATCACCAGGCTGATTCGCCTGCGTATTGTGGATCTGCAAATACGCCCGGTGAGAGAAACTATCGCACACTAATGCAATTAAACTAAACCGTTTTACACGATAAATAACCGTCAGATTTCATCAATTTAGGCTTTTTATGCAAGTTTTCATACTGCCGGGATGGAATACGAGTTGTACTGCGCTCTATGCGATGAAGGGAAGTCGACTTCCTAAAACGAGGTCAGAGGCAACAGGAAATGTTACATATACTCTACTCTCTTTCAAGCGAAATATCAAGAAATGCACGTCATGTCCTCGTTCCAATCGCGATGATCTGCAAACATGTTCATATAACTTTAATATACAAACGAAGACGTTTCAAAAAATCAATTCACGTATGTAAATAATTCTTACAGTGAGCGTTGTCCAAAGTAGAAGATTTGATTAAACTTCTTTGAGGTCGCGACGGTCTTCTCGTGATGGACTCTATTAAAATTGCCTTCTACGACATTGCAATGCCAGAAACGCAGAGAAGTTAACCCCGTAGTACTGTGCCCGTCGTCACTTACTTTGGACTTTAGTTAGCCTTTTTAATAGTAATTTTATTTTTCAATAAAATCGACGAACACAAATACTACTAAAGAATATTAATATAGACTGTGACAGATGAACCCACCACACACCCGGTCCTGTTTTAAAGAATAGAAGATCCTTCTCTAAGAACCTCTACCAAATAATACTTTAGATAAAATACCACTGTCACAGACTATATTTAACATTTCTTACAATTTCTACAATATAGCTCAAAAATATTAACAATATGAATTCTTGCTGCCTAAATATTTAAACAACGCTAAAATAAATTTGATAAAAATCTAAGTTAAAAAAAGTAACAACTTAAATGTAAGATAAGACGCTGAATGAATTATAGAGCATGATGTTTTGCGCTCTTTACAATCAATGTTATTTCTAAATACGGTTAATAGGAACTAGGAACATATACATGCAACGACCTATTACTACATGTATTTGATATACATTAAATTATAGTAACATTATTTTCTAGCGTCGTCAAGATCCCAGAAATACGATGACTACATGAAACGCAATTCAAGGCTCCCCTCAATCAGATCTCAATTTTCAATAAAATCGACGAACACAAATACTACTAAAGAATATTAATATAGACTGTGACAGATGAACCCGTCCCACACCCGGTCCTGTTTTAAAGAATAGAAGATCCTTCTCTAAGAACCTCAACCAAATAATACTTTAGATAAAATACCACTGTCACTGACTATATTTAACATTTCTTACAATTTCTACAATATAGCTCAAAAATATTAATAATATGAATTCTTGCTGCCTAAATATTTAAACAACGCTAAAATAAAATTGATAAAAATCTAAGTTAAAAAAAATAACAACTGAAATGTAAGATAAGACGCTGAATGAATTATAGAGCATAATATTTTGCGCTCTTTACAATCAATGTTATTTCTAAATACGGTTAATAGGAACTAGGAACATATACATGCAACGACCTATTACTACATGTATTTGATATACATTAAATTATAGTAACATTATTTTCTAGCGTCTTCAAGATCCCAGAAATACGATGACTACATGAAACGCAATTCAAGGCTCCCCTCAATCAGATCTCAATTTTCAATAAAATCGACGAACACAAATACTACTAAAGAATATTAATATAGACTGTGACAGATGAACCCGTCCCACACCCGGTCCTGTTTTAAAGAATAGAAGATCCTTCTCTAAGAACCTCAACCAAATAATACTTTAGATAAAATACCACTGTCACTGACTATATTTAACATTTCTTACAATTTCTACAATATAGCTCAAAAATATTAATAATATGAATTCTTGCTGCCTAAATATTTAAACAACGCTAAAATAAAATTGATAAAAATCTAAGTTAAAAAAAATAACAACTGAAATGTAAGATAAGACGCTGAATGAATTATAGAGCATAATATTTTGCGCTCTTTACAATCAATGTTATTTCTAAATACGGTTAATAGGAACTAGGAACATATACATGCATATAGCTCAAAAATATTAATAATATGAATTCTTGCTGCCTAAATATTTAAACAATGCTAAAATAAACTTGATAAAAATCTAAGTTAAAAAAAGTAACAACTGAAATGTAAGATAAGACGCTGAATGAATTATAGAGCATAATATTTTGCGCTCTTTACAATCAATGTTATTTCTAAATACGGTTAATAGGAACTAGGAACATATACATGCATATAGCTCAAAAATATTAATAATATGAATTCTTGCTGCCTAAATATTTAAACAATGCTAAAATAAACTTGATAAAAATCTAAGTTAAAAAAAGTAACAACTGAAATGTAAGATAAGACGCTGAATGAATTATAGAGCATAATATTTTGCGCTCTTTACAATCAATGTTATTTCTAAATACGGTTAATAGGAACTAGGAACATATACATGCAACGACCTATTACTACATGTATTTGATATACATTAAATTATAGTAACATTATTTTCTAGCATCTTCAAGATCTCAGAAATACGATGACTACATGAAACGCAATTCAAGGCTCCCCTCAATCAGTCACAGTAGTTATTTTGCAGACTTTGATACCAAATTGTAGTAAAGTGGTCAGGAAATTGCTTGCAAATCGCTCGCCGCTGAAGCAATCTTATTGTCATGCATCACCAGGCTGATTCGCCTGTGTATTGTAGTTCTGCAAATATGCCCGGTGAGTTAAGAAACTATCGCACACTAATGCAATTAAACTAAACCGTTTTACAAGAAAAATAACTCAGATTTCATCAAATGAGGCTTTTAATGTAAGTTTTCTTTGCTGCCGGGATGGAATACGAGTTGTACTGCGCTCTATGCGATGTAGAGAAGTCGATATCCTAAACCGACGTCAGAGGCAACTGGAAATGTTACATATACTCTACTCTCTTTCACATTAAATTATAGTAATATTATTTTCTAGCGTCTTCAAGATCCCAGAAATACGATGACTACATGAAACGCAATTCAAGGCATACACCCCCATGTCATGTCATCACCAGGCTGATTCGCCTGCGTATTGTGGATCTGCAAATACGCCCGGTGAGAGAAACTATCGCACACTAATGCAATTAAACTAAACCGTTTTACACGATAAATAACCGTCAGATTTCATCAATTTAGGCTTTTTATGAGAGTTTTCATACTGCCGGGATGGAATACGAGTTGTACTGCGCTCTATGCGATGAAGGGAAGTCGACTTCCTAAAACGAGGTCAGAGGCAACAGGAAATGTTACATATACTCTACTCTCTTTCAAGCGAAATATCAAGAAGTGCACGTCATGTCCTCGTTCCAATCGCGATGATCTGCAAACATGTTCATATAACTTTAATATACAAACGAAGACATTTCAATAAATCAATTCACGTATGTAAATAATTCTTACAGTGAGCGTTGTCCAAAGTAGAAGATTTGATTAAACTTCTTTGAGGTCGCGACGGTCTTCTCGTGATGGACTCTATTAAAATTGCCTTCTATTACATTGCAATGCCAGAAACGCAGAGAAATTAACCTCGTAGTACTGTGCCCGTCGTCACTTACTTTGGACTTTAGTTAGCCTTTTTAATAGTAATTTTATTTTTCAATAAAATCGACGAACACAAATAGTCGGACCCACCCCGCTTCCTAACGTCAGCGTTTAGTGGCGCCGTAAGAATCGGTCGGGTCCGAGTAGCTCGTGTGTCTCGTCCTAAACACGTACCAAGGGCTGTGAAAGGAAAGACAGTTTGTAGCTGAAGACTGCCTCTTTTTTTTTGAAAAATAAAAGCCTAGCAGGCGGCTTCAACTTTGAGGTTAGCGGTGGGAAAGAAGAACACCGTGGTTGCTTGCGGCCTCTTCACGCAATCGCAAACGGAAGCGGTGTCCCCGGCGAAATCCTCATTTGCCAGATGAACCCCTTCTTCCAGTCCAATGTTCCTCTTCGGTCTTGTTTCCCAACGCCGCGCCTCGGCCTGTGTTGGCCCCAGGATACGGCCTAGGCTGCCGTCGTCGTCACGTCCTATCTTCTTGCTGTGCTCCCGTCGACTGATCGTCCGTCCTGTCGCTTCGCCGCTCTTCCGCCGACTGACTCGTTCCGCCGCTCGCAGAGAAGTGGCGCGTCCTGTCGCCTCGCCGCTCTCCCGCCGACTGACTCGTTCCGCAGCTCGCAGAGAAGTGGCGCGTCCTGTCGCCTCGCCGCTCTCCCGCCGACTGACTCGTTCCGCCGCTCGCAGAGAAGTGGCGCGTCCTGTCGCCTCGCCGCTCTCCCGCCGACTGACTCGTTCCGCAGCTCGCAGAGAAGTGGCGCGTCCTGTCGCCTCGCCGCTCTCCCGCCGACTGACTCGTTCCGCCGCTCGCAGAGAAGTGGCGCGTCCTGTCGCCTCGCCGCTCTCCCGCCGACTGACTCGTTCCGCAGCTCGCAGAGAAGTGGCGCGTCCTGTCGCCTCGCCGCTCTCCCGCCGACTGACTCGTTCCGCAGCTCGCAGAGAAGTGGCGCGGCCTGTCGCCTCGCCGCTCTCCCGCCGACTGACTCGTTCCGCAGCTCGCAGAGAAGTGGCGCGTCCTGTCGCCTCGCCGCTCTCCCGCCGACTGACTCGTTCCGCCGCTCGCAGAGAAGTGGTGCGCCCTGTCGCCTCGCCGCTCTCTCGCCGACTGACTCGTTCCGCCGCTTGCAGAGAAGTGGCGCGTCCTGTCCGTCTGACCGCTCAACCGCTGACTGCTCGTTCCGCCGGTCCCGTCGCTCCCAGGGTAGCAGCGCGTCCAGTACGTCTGGCCGCTCACCCGCTGACTGCTCGTTCCGCCGGTCCCGTCGCTCCCAGGGTAGCAGCGCGTCCAGTCCGTCTGGCCGCTCACCCGCTGACTGCTCGTTCCGCCGGTCCCGTCGCTCCCAGGGTAGCAGCGCGTTCAGTCCGTCTGGCCGCTCACCCGCTGACTGCTCGTTCCGCCGGTCCCGTCGCTCCCAGGGTAGCAGCGCGTCCAGTCCGTCTGGCCGCTCACCCGCTGACTGCTCGTTCCGCCGGTCCCGTCGCTCCCAGGGTAGCAGCGCGTCCAGTCCGTCTGGCCGCTCACCCGCTGACTGCTCGTTCCGCCGGTCCCGTCGCTCCCAGGGTAGCAGCGCGTCCAGTCCGTCTGGCCGCTCACCCGCTGACTGCTCGTTCCGCCGGTCCCGTCGCTCCCAGGGTAGCAGCGCGTCCAGTCCGTCTGGCCGCTCACCCGCTGACTTCTCGTTCCGTCGGCCCCGTCGCTTCCAGGGTAGCAGCGCGTCCAGTCCGTCTGGCCGCTCACCCGCTGACTGCTCGTTCCGCCGGTCCCGTCGCTCCCAGGGTAGCAGCGCGTCCTGTCCGTCTGGCTGCTCACCCGCTGACTGCTCGTTCCGCCGGTCCCGTCGCTCCCAGGGTAGCAGCGCGTCCTGTCCGTCTGGCCGCTCACCCGCTGACTGCTCGTTCCGTCGGTCCCATCGCTCCCAGGGTAGCAGCGCGTCCTGTCCGCCTGGCCGCTCACCCTCTGACTGCTCGTTCCGCCGGTCCCGTCGCTCCCAGGGTAGCAGCGCGTCCTGTCCGTCTGGCCGCTCACCCGCTGACTGCTCGTTCCGCCGGTCCCGTCGCTCCCAGGGTAGCAGCGCGTCCTGTCCGCCTCGCCGCTCTCCCGCCGACTGACTCGTTCCGCCGCTCGCAGAGAACTTAACCCACCACATTCCCGGATAGTTGCAACGACTTGGGGTCGTTATATCTATCCTCGCAAGACAAAGATATTAACTCCGACGCACCTGAAGGGTGCTACGAAGCGGGTCAGAGAACACACAAAGGACCCTCGCGCGTCTGTCCCTGTCTCCCTCTCTCGAGCCTTAGAAAACAGGAGTAAAAACCTAACACACTTAAAGGCCTAATTAAAACTAACATGCAAGGCAAGAGAGAGACAGGACGGTAAAGAAAGGATAATTCTTACTGCGTTCGTTGTCCAAAGTAGAATATTTGATTAAACTTCTTTGAGGTCGCGACGGTCTTCTCGTGATGGACTCTATTAAAATTGCCTTCTACGACATTGCAATGCCAAAATCGCAGAGTAGTTAGCCCCGTAGTACTGTGCCCGTCGTCACTTATCCAAGTTCTGCTTACGCAAGTCCTTAAAATAAACTTAATAAAAATCTAAGTTAAATAAAAGTAACAACACAAATGTAAGATAAGACGCTGAATGAAATATAGAGCATTTTTTGTGTGCTCTTTACAATCCATGTTGTTTCTAAATACGGTATATAATAAACTAGGAAAATATGTATAAATAAACATGCAACGACTTATTCCTCCTACATGTATTTAATATACATTAAATTAAGGTAATATTAATTTCAAGCGTCTTCAATATCCCAGAAATACGATGACCGCATAAAGCGCAATTCGAGACTCCCCTTCATCAGTCATAGTAAATTCGCCGCTCAACCAATCTCATTGTGATGCATATCCACCAGACTGATTCCCCTGTGTATTATGGATCTGAAAATATGCTCGGTTAGTATAGAAACTATCCCACACTAATGCAATTAAACAAAACCGTTATACAAGATAAATAACCTTCAGATTTCATCAATTTAGGCTTTTAATGTAAGTCTTCTTTGCTGCCGGGATGGAATACGAGTTGTACTAACGCTTTATGCGATGTAGAGAATTCGAAATCCATAGGCGAGGTTAAAGGCAAATGGAAATGTTAAATATACTCTACTGACTACTCTCTTTTAAGCGAAATATCATGAAGTCCGCGTCGTGTCTTCGTTCCAATCGCGATAAACTGCAAACATGTTTAAAAATCTTTAATATACAAACGAAGACATTTCAATAAATCAATGTATGTATGTAAATAATTCTTACTGCGTTCGTTGTCCAAAGTAGAATATTTGATTAAACTTCTTTGAGGTCGCGACGGTCTTCTCGTGATGGACTCTATTAAAATTGCCTTCTACGACATTGCAATGCCAGAAACGCAGAGAAGTTAAACCCGTAATACTGTGCCCGTCGTCACTTATCCAAGTTCTGCTTATGCAAGTCCTTAAATTAACTTAATAAAAATCTGAGTTAAATAAAAGTAACAAAACAAATGTGAGATAAAACGCTGAACGAAATATAGAGCATTTTTTGTGTGCTCTTTACAATCCATGTTGTTTCTAAATAAGGTATATAATAAACTAGGAAAATATGTATATATAAACATGCAACGACTTATTCCTCCTACATGTATTTAATATACATTAAATTAAGGTAATATTAATTTCAAGCGTCTTCAATATCCCAGAAATACGATGACCGCATAAAGCGCAATTCGAGACTCCCCTTCATCAGTCATAGTAAATTCGCCGCTCAACCAATCTCATTGTGATGCATATCCACCAGACTGATTCCCCTGTGTATTATGGATCTGAAAATATGCCCGGTTAGTATAGAAACTATCCCACACTAATGCAATTAAACAAAACCGTTATACAAGATTAAATAACCTTCAGATTTCATCAATTTAGGCTTTTAATGTAAGTCTTCTTTGCTGCCGGGATGGAATACAAGTTGTACTAACGCTTTATGCGATGTAGAGAATTCGAAATCCATAGGCGAGGTTAGAGGCAAATGGAAATGTTAAATATACTCTACTGACTACCTCTTTCAAGCGAAATATCACGAAGTCCGCGTCGTGTCTTCGTTCCAATCGCGATGAACTGCAAACATGTTTAAAAATCTTTAATATACAAACGAAGACATTTCAATAAATCAATGTATGTATGTAAATAATTCTTACTGCGTTCGTTGTCCAAAGTAGAATATTTGATTAAACTTCTTTGAGGTCGCGACGGTCTTCTCGTGATGGACTCTATTAAAATTGCCTTCTACGACATTGCAATGCCAGAAACGCAGAGAAGTTAAACCCGTAATACTGTGCCCGTCGTCACTTATCCAAGTTCTGCTTATGCAAGTCCTTAAATTAACTTAATAAAAATCTGAGTTAAATAAAAGTAACAAAACAAATGTGAGATAAAACGCTGAACGAAATATAGAGCATTTTTTGTGTGCTCTTTACAATCCATGTTGTTTCTAAATAAGGTATATAATAAACTAGGAAAATATGTATATATAAACATGCAACGACTTATTCCTCCTACATGTATTTAATATACATTAAATTAAGGTAATATTAATTTCAAGCGTCTTCAATATCCCAGAAATACGATGACCGCATAAAGCGCAATTCGAGACTCCCCTTCATCAGTCATAGTAAATTCGCCGCTCAACCAATCTCATTGTGATGCATATCCACCAGACTGATTCCCCTGTGTATTATGGATCTGAAAATATGCCCGGTTAGTATAGAAACTATCCCACACTAATGCAATTAAACAAAACCGTTATACAAGATTAAATAACCTTCAGATTTCATCAATTTAGGCTTTTAATGTAAGTCTTCTTTGCTGCCAGGATGGAATACAAGTTGTACTAACGCTTTATGCGATGGAGAGAATTCGAAATCCATAGGCGAGGTCAGAGGCAACTGGAAATGTTACATATACTCTACTCTCTTTCACATTAAATTATAGTAATATTATTTTCTAGCGTCTTAAAGATCCCAGAAATACGATGACTACATGAAACGCAATTCAAGGCTCCCCTCAATCAGTAACAGTAGTTATTTTGCAGACTTTGTTACCTAATTGTAGTTAAGTGTCAGGAAATTGCTTGCAAATCGCTCGCCGCTGAAGCAATCTTATTGTCATGCATCACCAGGCTGATTCGCCTGTGTATTGTGGATCTGCAAATACGCCCGGTGAGAGAAACTATCGCACACTAATGCAATTAAACTAAACCGTTTTACAAGATAAATAACCGTCAGATTTCATCAATTTAGGCTTTTAATGTAAGTCTTCTTTGCTGCCGGGATGGAATACGAGTTGTACTAACGCTTTATGCGATGTAGAGAATTCGAAATCCATAGGCGAGGTTAGAGGCAAATGGAAATGTTAAATATACTCTACTGACTACTCTCTTTCAAGCGAAATATCACGAAGTCCGCGTCGTGTCTTCGTTCCAATCGCGATGAACTGCAAACATGTTTAAAAATCTTTAATATACAAACGAAGACATTTCAATAAATCAATTCATGTATGTAAATAATTCTTACTGCGTTCGTTGTCCAAAGTAGAATATTTGATTAAACTTCTTTGAGGTCGCGACGGTCTTCTCGTGATGGACTCTATTAAAATTGCCTTCTACGACATTGCAATGCCAGAAACGCAGAGAAGTTAAACCCGTAATACTGTGCCCGTCGTCACTTATCCAAGTCCTGCTTACGAAAGTCCTTAAAATAAACCTAATAAAAATCTAAGTTAAATAAAAGTAACAACACAAATGTAAGATAAGACGCTGAATGAAATATAGAGCATTTTTTGTGTGCTCTTTACAATCCATGTTGTTTCTAAATACGGTATATAATAAAATAGGAAAATATGTATATATAAACATGCAACGACTTATTCCTACATGTATTTAAAATACATTAAATTAAGGTAATATTAATTTCAAGCGTCTTCAATATCCCAGAAATACGATGACCGCATAAAGCGCAATTCGAGACTCCCCTTCATCAGTCATAGTAAATTCGCCGCTCAACCAATCTCATTGTGATGCATATCCACCAGACTGATTCCCCTGTGTATTATGGATCTGAAAATATGCCCGGTTAGTATAGAAACTATCCCACACTAATGCAATTAAACAAAACCGTTATACAAGATTAAATAACCTTCAGATTTCATCAATTTAGGCTTTTAATGTAAGTCTTCTTTGCTGCCGGGATGGAATACAAGTTGTACTAACGCTTTATGCGATGTAGAGAATTCGAAATCCATAGGCGAGGTTAGAGGCAAATGGAAATGTTAAATATACTCTACTGACTACCTCTTTCAAGCGAAATATCACGAAGTCCGCGTCGTGTCTTCGTTCCAATCGCGATGAACTGCAAACATGTTTAAAAATCTTTAATATACAAACGAAGACATTTCAATAAATCAATGTATGTATGTAAATAATTCTTACTGCGTTCGTTGTCCAAAGTAGAATATTTGATTAAACTTCTTTGAGGTCGCGACGGTCTTCTCGTGATGGACTCTATTAAAATTGCCTTCTACGACATTGCAATGCCAGAAACGCAGAGAAGTTAAACCCGTAATACTGTGCCCGTCGTCACTTATCCAAGTTCTGCTTATGCAAGTCCTTAAATTAACTTAATAAAAATCTGAGTTAAATAAAAGTAACAAAACAAATGTGAGATAAAACGCTGAACGAAATATAGAGCATTTTTTGTGTGCTCTTTACAATCCATGTTGTTTCTAAATAAGGTATATAATAAACTAGGAAAATATGTATATATAAACATGCAACGACTTATTCCTCCTACATGTATTTAATATACATTAAATTAAGGTAATATTAATTTCAAGCGTCTTCAATATCCCAGAAATACGATGACCGCATAAAGCGCAATTCGAGACTCCCCTTCATCAGTCATAGTAAATTCGCCGCTCAACCAATCTCATTGTGATGCATATCCACCAGACTGATTCCCCTGTGTATTATGGATCTGAAAATATGCCCGGTTAGTATAGAAACTATCCCACACTAATGCAATTAAACAAAACCGTTATACAAGATTAAATAACCTTCAGATTTCATCAATTTAGGCTTTTAATGTAAGTCTTCTTTGCTGCCGGGATGGAATACAAGTTGTACTAACGCTTTATGCGATGGAGAGAATTCGAAATCCATAGGCGAGGTCAGAGGCAACTGGAAATGTTACATATACTCTACTCTCTTTCACATTAAATTATAGTAATATTATTTTCTAGCGTCTTAAAGATCCCAGAAATACGATGACTACATGAAACGCAATTCAAGGCTCCCCTCAATCAGTAACAGTAGTTATTTTGCAGACTTTGTTACCTAATTGTAGTTAAGTGTCAGGAAATTGCTTGCAAATCGCTCGCCGCTGAAGCAATCTTATTGTCATGCATCACCAGGCTGATTCGCCTGTGTATTGTGGATCTGCAAATACGCCCGGTGAGAGAAACTATCGCACACTAATGCAATTAAACTAAACCGTTTTACAAGATAAATAACCGTCAGATTTCATCAATTTAGGCTTTTAATGTAAGTCTTCTTTGCTGCCGGGATGGAATACGAGTTGTACTAACGCTTTATGCGATGTAGAGAATTCGAAATCCATAGGCGAGGTTAGAGGCAAATGGAAATGTTAAATATACTCTACTGACTACTCTCTTTCAAGCGAAATATCACGAAGTCCGCGTCGTGTCTTCGTTCCAATCGCGATGAACTGCAAACATGTTTAAAAATCTTTAATATACAAACGAAGACATTTCAATAAATCAATTCATGTATGTAAATAATTCTTACTGCGTTCGTTGTCCAAAGTAGAATATTTGATTAAACTTCTTTGAGGTCGCGACGGTCTTCTCGTGATGGACTCTATTAAAATTGCCTTCTACGACATTGCAATGCCAGAAACGCAGAGAAGTTAAACCCGTAATACTGTGCCCGTCGTCACTTATCCAAGTCCTGCTTACGAAAGTCCTTAAAATAAACCTAATAAAAATCTAAGTTAAATAAAAGTAACAACACAAATGTAAGATAAGACGCTGAATGAAATATAGAGCATTTTTTGTGTGCTCTTTACAATCCATGTTGTTTCTAAATACGGTATATAATAAAATAGGAAAATATGTATATATAAACATGCAACGACTTATTCCTACATGTATTTAAAATACATTAAATTAAGGTAATATTAATTTCAAGCGTCTTCAATATCCCAGAAATACGATGACCGCATAAAGCGCAATTCGAGACTTCTCTTCATCAGTCATAGTAAATTCGCCGCTCAACCAATCTCATTGTGATGCATATCCACCAGACTGATTCCCCTGTGTATTATGGATCTGAAAATATGACCGGTTAGTATAGAAACTATCCCACACTAATACAATTAAACAAAACCGTTATACAAGATAAATAACCTTCAGATTTCATCAATTTAGGCTTTTAATGTAAGTCTTCTTTGCTGCCGGGATGGAATACGAGTTGTACTAACGCTTTATGCGATGTAGAGAATTCGAAATCCATAGGCGAGGTTAGAGACAACTGGAAATGTTAAATATACTCTACTGACTACTCTCTTTCAAGCGAAATATCATGAAGTCCGCGTCGTGTCTTCGTTCCAATCGCGATGAACTGCAAACATGTTTAAAAATCTTTAATATACAAACGAAGACATTTCAATAAATCAATTCATGTATGTAAATAATTCTTACTGCGTTCGTTGTCCAAAGTAGAATATTTGATTAAACTTCTTTGAGGTCGCGACGGTCTTCTCGTGATGGACTCTATTAAAATTGCCTTCTACGACATTGCAATGCCAGAAACGCAGAGAAGTTAAACCCGTAATACTGTGCCCGTCGTCACTTATCCAAGTCCTGCTTACGAAAGTCCTTAAAATAAACCTAATAAAAATCTAAGTTAAATAAAAGTAACAACACAAATGTAAGATAAGACGCTGAATGAAATATAGAACATTTTTTGTGTGCTCTTTACAATCCATGTTGTTTCTAAATACGGTATATAATAAACTAGGAAAATATGTATATATAAACATGCATCGACTTATTCCTACATGTATTTAAAATACATTAAATTAAGGTAATATTAATTTCAAGCGTCTTCAATATCCCAGAAATACGATGACCGCATAAAGCGCAATTCGAGACTCCCCTTCATCAGTCATAGTAAATTCGCCGCTCAACCAATCTCATTGTGATGCATATCCACCAGACTGATTCCCCTGTGTATTATGGATCTGAAAATATGCCCGGTTAGTATAGAAACTATCCCACACTAATGCAATTAAACAAAACCGTTATACAAGATTAAATAACCTTCAGATTTCATCAATTTAGGCTTTTAATGTAAGTCTTCTTTGCTGCCGGCATGGAATACAAGTTGTACTAACGCTTTATGCGATGTAGAGAATTCGAAATCCATAGGCGAGGTTAGAGGCAAATGGAAATGTTAAATATACTCTACTGACTACCTCTTTCAAGCGAAATATCACGAAGTCCGCGTCGTGTCTTCGTTCCAATCGCGATGAACTGCAAACATGTTTAAAAATCTTTAATATACAAACGAAGACATTTCAATAAATCAATGTATGTATGTAAATAATTCTTACTGCGTTCGTTGTCCAAAGTAGAATATTTGATTAAACTTCTTTGAGGTCGCGACGGTCTTCTCGTGATGGACTCTATTAAAATTGCCTTCTACGACATTGCAATGCCAGAAACGCAGAGAAGTTAAACCCGTAATACTGTGCCCGTCGTCACTTATCCAAGTTCTGCTTATGCAAGTCCTTAAATTAACTTAATAAAAATCTGAGTTAAATAAAAGTAACAAAACAAATGTGAGATAAAACGCTGAACGAAATATAGAGCATTTTTTGTGTGCTCTTTACAATCCATGTTGTTTCTAAATAAGGTATATAATAAACTAGGAAAATATGTATATATAAACATGCAACGACTTATTCCTCCTACATGTATTTAATATACATTAAATTAAGGTAATATTAATTTCAAGCGTCTTCAATATCCCAGAAATACGATGACCGCATAAAGCGCAATTCGAGACTCCCCTTCATCAGTCATAGTAAATTCGCCGCTCAACCAATCTCATTGTGATGCATATCCACCAGACTGATTCCCCTGTGTATTATGGATCTGAAAATATGCCCGGTTAGTATAGAAACTATCCCACACTAATGCAATTAAACAAAACCGTTATACAAGATTAAATAACCTTCAGATTTCATCAATTTAGGCTTTTAATGTAAGTCTTCTTTGCTGCCGGGATGGAATACAAGTTGTACTAACGCTTTATGCGATGGAGAGAATTCGAAATCCATAGGCGAGGTCAGAGGCAACTGGAAATGTTACATATACTCTACTCTCTTTCACATTAAATTATAGTAATATTATTTTCTAGCGTCTTAAAGATCCCAGAAATACGATGACTACATGAAACGCAATTCAAGGCTCCCCTCAATCAGTAACAGTAGTTATTTTGCAGACTTTGTTACCTAATTGTAGTTAAGTGTCAGGAAATTGCTTGCAAATCGCTCGCCGCTGAAGCAATCTTATTGTCATGCATCACCAGGCTGATTCGCCTGTGTATTGTGGATCTGCAAATACGCCCGGTGAGAGAAACTATCGCACACTAATGCAATTAAACTAAACCGTTTTACAAGATAAATAACCGTCAGATTTCATCAATTTAGGCTTTTAATGTAAGTCTTCTTTGCTGCCGGGATGGAATACGAGTTGTACTAACGCTTTATGCGATGTAGAGAATTCGAAATCCATAGGCGAGGTTAGAGGCAAATGGAAATGTTAAATATACTCTACTGACTACTCTCTTTCAAGCGAAATATCACGAAGTCCGCGTCGTGTCTTCGTTCCAATCGCGATGAACTGCAAACATGTTTAAAAATCTTTAATATACAAACGAAGACATTTCAATAAATCAATTCATGTATGTAAATAATTCTTACTGCGTTCGTTGTCCAAAGTAGAATATTTGATTAAACTTCTTTGAGGTCGCGACGGTCTTCTCGTGATGGACTCTATTAAAATTGCCTTCTACGACATTGCAATGCCAGAAACGCAGAGAAGTTAAACCCGTAATACTGTGCCCGTCGTCACTTATCCAAGTCCTGCTTACGAAAGTCCTTAAAATAAACCTAATAAAAATCTAAGTTAAATAAAAGTAACAACACAAATGTAAGATAAGACGCTGAATGAAATATAGAGCATTTTTTGTGTGCTCTTTACAATCCATGTTGTTTCTAAATACGGTATATAATAAAATAGGAAAATATGTATATATAAACATGCAACGACTTATTCCTACATGTATTTAAAATACATTAAATTAAGGTAATATTAATTTCAAGCGTCTTCAATATCCCAGAAATACGATGACCGCATAAAGCGCAATTCGAGACTTCTCTTCATCAGTCATAGTAAATTCGCCGCTCAACCAATCTCATTGTGATGCATATCCACCAGACTGATTCCCCTGTGTATTATGGATCTGAAAATATGCCCGGTTAGTATAGAAACTATCCCACACTAATACAATTAAACAAAACCGTTATACAAGATAAATAACCTTCAGATTTCATCAATTTAGGCTTTTAATGTAAGTCTTCTTTGCTGCCGGGATGGAATACGAGTTGTACTAACGCTTTATGCGATGTAGAGAATTCGAAATCCATAGGCGAGGTTAGAGACAACTGGAAATGTTAAATATACTCTACTGACTACTCTCTTTCAAGCGAAATATCATGAAGTCCGCGTCGTGTCTTCGTTCCAATCGCGATGAACTGCAAACATGTTTAAAAATCTTTAATATACAAACGAAGACATTTCAATAAATCAATTCATGTATGTAAATAATTCTTACTGCGTTCGTTGTCCAAAGTAGAATATTTGATTAAACTTCTTTGAGGTCGCGACGGTCTTCTCGTGATGGACTCTATTAAAATTGCCTTCTACGACATTGCAATGCCAGAAACGCAGAGAAGTTAAACCCGTAATACTGTGCCCGTCGTCACTTATCCAAGTCCTGCTTACGAAAGTCCTTAAAATAAACCTAATAAAAATCTAAGTTAAATAAAAGTAACAACACAAATGTAAGATAAGACGCTGAATGAAATATAGAACATTTTTTGTGTGCTCTTTACAATCCATGTTGTTTCTAAATACGGTATATAATAAACTAGGAAAATATGTATATATAAACATGCATCGACTTATTCCTACATGTATTTAAAATACATTAAATTAAGGTAATATTAATTTCAAGCGTCTTCAATATCCCAGAAATACGATGACCGCATAAAGCGCAATTCGAGACTCCCCTTCATCAGTCATAGTAAATTCGCCGCTCAACCAATCTCATTGTGATGCATATCCACCAGACTGATTCCCCTGTGTATTATGGATCTGAAAATATGCCCGGTTAGTATAGAAACTATCGCACACTAATGCAATTAAACTAAACCGTTTTACATGTTAAATAACCGTCAGATTTCATCAATTTAGGCGTTTAATGTAAGTCTTCTTTGCTGCCGGGATGGAATACGAGTTGTACTAACGCTTTATGCGATGTAGAAAATTCGAAATCCATAGGCGAGGTTAGAGGCAAATGGAAATGTTAAATATACTCTACTGACTACTCTCTTTCAAGCGAAATATCATGAAGTCCGCGTCGTGTCTTCGTTCCAATCGCGATGAACTGCAAACATGTTTAAAAATCTTTAATATACAAACGAAGACATTTCAATAAATCAATGTATGTATGTAAATAATTCTTACTGCGTTCGTTGTCCAAAGTAGAATATTTGATTAAACTTCTTTGAGGTCGCGACGGTCTTCTCGTGATGGACTCTATTAAAATTGCCTTCTACGACATTGCAATGCCAAAATCGCAGAGTAGTTAGCCCCGTAGTACTGTGCCCGTCGTCACTTATCCAAGTTCTGCTTACGCAAGTCCTTAAATTAACTTAATAAAAATCTGAGTTAAATAAAAGTAACAAAACAAATGTGAGATAAAACGCTGAACGAAATATAGAGCTTTTTTTGTGTGCTCTTTACAATCCACGTTATTTCTAAATACGGTTAATAATAAACTAGGAAAATATGTATATATAAACATGCAACGACTTATTCCTACATGTATTTAATATACATTAAATTAAGGTAATATTAATTACAAGCGTCTTCAATATCCCAGAAATACGATGACCGCATAAAGCGCAATTCGAGACTCCCCTTCATCAGTCATAGTAAATTCGCCGCTCAACCAATCTCATTGTGATGCATATCCACCAGACTGATTCCCCTGTGTATTATGGATCTGAAAATATGCCCGGTTAGTATAGAAACTATCCCACACTAATGCATTTAAACAAAACCGTTATACAAGATAAATAACCTTCAGATTTCATAAATTTAGGCTTTTAATGTAAGTCTTCTTTGAAGTCGGCGATTAGTGGCGCCGTAAGAATCGGTCGGGTCCGAGTAGCTCGTGTGTCTCGTCCTAAACACGTACCAAGGGCTGTGAAAGGAAAGACAGTGTAGCTGAAGACTATGCCTCTTTTTTATTGAAAAATAAAAGCCTAGCAGGCGGCTTCAACTTTGAGGTTAGCGGTGGGCAAGAAGAACACCGTGGTTGCTTGCGGCCTCTTCACGCAATCGCAAACGGAAGCGGTGTCCCCGGCGAAATCCTCCTTTGCCAGATGAACCCCTTCCTCCAGTCCAATGTTCCTCTTCGGTCTTGTTTCCCAACGCCGTGTATTTGCATACGGCCTAGGCTGCCGTCGTCGTCACGTCCTATCTCCTTGCTGTGCTCCCGTCGACTGACCGTCCGTCCTGTCGCTTCGCCGCTCTCCCGCCGACTGACTCGTTCCGCAGCTCGCAGAGAAGTGGCGCGTCCTGTCGCCTCGCCGCTCTCCCGCCGACTGACTCGTTCCGCTACTCGCAGAGAAGTGGCGCGTCCTGTCGCCTCGCCGCTCTCCCGCCGACTGACTCGTTCCGCCTCTCGCAGAGAAGTGGCGCGTCCTGTCGCCTCGCCGCTCTCCCGACGACTGACTCGTTCCGCAGCTCGCAGAGAAGTGGCGCGTCCTGTCGTCTGGCCGCTCACCCGCTGACTGCTCGTTCCGCCGGTCCCATCGCTCCCAGAGTAGCAGCGCGTCCTGTCCGTCTGGCCGCTCACCAGCTGACTGCTGGTTCCGCCGGTCCCGTCGCTCCCAGAGTGGCAGCGCGTCCTGTCGTCTGGCCGCTCACCCGCTGACTGCTCGTTCCGCCGGTCCCGTCGCTCCTAGAGTAGCAGCGCGTCCTGTCCGTCTGGCCGCTCACCCCCTGACTGCTCGTTCCGCCGGTCCCGTCGCTCCCAGAGTAGCAGCGCGTCCTCGCAGAGGCTCCCCTTCATCAGTCACAGTAGATTCGCCAACCAATCTTGTTCTCATGCATACCCACCAGACTGATTCTCCTGTGTATTATGGATCTGCAAATATGTCCGGTGAGTTTAGAAACTATCGCACACTAATGCAATTAAACAAAACCGTTTTACAAGATAAATAACCTTCAGATTTCATCAATTTAGGCATTTAATGTAAGTCTTCTTTGCTGCCGGGATGGAATACGAGTTGCACTGCGCTCTATGCGACGTAGAGAAGTCGAAATCCTAAAGGTCAGAGGCAGCTGGAAATGTTACATATACTCTACTCTCTTTCAAATGAAATATCACGTAGTCCACGTCATATCCCCCCGTTCCAATCGCGATGATCTGTAAACATGTTCATATAACTTTAATATACAAACGAAGACATTTCGATAAATCAATTCACATGTGTAAATAATTCTTACAGTGAGCGTTGTCCAAAGTAGAATATTTGATTAAACTTCTTTGAGGTCGCGACGATCTTCTCGTGATGGACTCTATTAAAATTGCCTTCTACGACATTGCAATGCCAGAAACGCAGAGAAGTTAATCCCGTAGTACTGTGCCCGTTGTCACTTATCCAAGTCCTGCTTACGCAAGTCCTGTTTGTCGGACCCACCCTTCTGGCCTTCTGTTGGTCTTCTCGCCACCTTCTCCAGGGCTTGAACTAGCTTGTCCACGATGGGATCTGATGTACTTTGTGGGTCGGGTGTATTGTCGAGCCACTGTTGTATTTTCGCCTCCTGGGCAGGAATTGGAAAATCCTGCGCCTTGTCTGGGCCCTCGACGAAATTCTCTTCGTCGTCTGTGAGTGCTTCTAGTTCTTGCATTATCTCGAATCTCTTGCGGATGTCCTCCAGCTGTCGCAAACGCCGCGCTTCTTCGAAGTCCGCTTCGACTCGTTCCCTTTCTTGCTGTGCCTTCAGTGCAGCGTTCAGTTGACGCCGCCTGGCTTTGCTGGTGCGGCTCACTTCGCTGTGTGCGGGTGACACTCTTCTGTGCTCGGCATGCGGTGTCGAAGTCATCTTTTTCCCTGTAGCTGTTCCTTGGCCGACGCCTGCACTATCCGGGGCGCCTTGGGCTGCTACCATTGTTACGCCGATGTCCTCTTGTGTTTTCTCGGCCGACGCATCCATTTTGCGTTGGGCCTTGCCTTGCTCGTTCCCGCAACCGCAGTTTTCTGGGTGGTGCTGTGAAGTCGACTGGCTTGTAGTTGCTGCGGTGCTGGCTGACTCACCCTCGTTGTGAGCGGTGCTGTCCCCACTTTCCATCGTCTCCCTCACGCGTCCGCTTCGTAGACTCATCTTGATTCTTGAATCGCAAGTCTTCTTTCTTCGGAATCCTCAGGCTTCTGCTGCACTCCAGGATCCGGCTCGAAGGACCATATGTCGGATCCGCCCCGCTTCTTACCGTCAGCGTTTAGTGGCGCCGTAAGAATCGGTCGGGTCCGAGTAGCTCGTGTGTCTCGTCCTAAACACGTACCAAGGGCTGTGAAAGGAAAGACAGTGTAGCTGAAAACTATGCCTCTTTTTTGTTGAAAAATAAAAGCCTAGCAGGCGGCTTCAACTTTGAGGTTAGCGGTGGGCAAGAAGAACACCGTGGTTGCTTGCGGCCTCTTCACGCAATCGCAAACGGAAGCGGTGTCCCCGGCGAAATCCTCCTATGCCAGATGAACCCCTTCCTCCAGTCCAATGTTCCTCTTCGGTCTTGTTTCCCAACGCCGCGTATTTGCATACGGCCTAGGCTGCCGTCGTCGTCACGTCCTATCTCCTTGCTGTGCTCCCGTCGACTGACTCGTTCCGCAGCTCGCAGAGAAGTGGCGCGTCCTGTCGCCTCGCCGCTCTCCCGCCGACTGACTCGTTCCGCCACTCGCAGAGAAGTGCCGCGTTATGTCGCCTCGCCGCTCTCCCGCCGACTGACTCGTTCCGCCTCTCGCAGAGAAGTGGCGCGTCCTGTCGCCTCGAAGCTCTCCCGACGACTGACTCGTTCCGCAGCTCGCAGAGAAGTGGCGCGTCCTGTCGTCTGGCCGCTCACCCGCTGACTGCTCGTTCCGCCGGTCCCGTCGCTCCCAGAGTAGCAGCGCGTCCTGTCGTCTGGCCGCTCACCCGCTGACTGCTCGTTCCGCCGGTCCCGTCGCTCCCAGAGTAGCAGCGCGTCCTGTCGTCTGGCCGCTCACCCGCTGACTGCTCGTTCCGCCGATCCCGTCGCTCCCAGAGTACCAGCGCGTACTGTCCGTCTGGCCGCTCACCCGCTGACTGCTCGTTCCGCCGGTCCCGTCGCTCCCAGAGTAGCAGCGCGTCCTGTCCGTCTGGCCGCTCACCCGCTGACTGCTCGTTCCGCCGGTCCCGTCGCTCCCAGAGTAGCAGCGCGTCCTGTCCGTCTGGTCGCTCACCCGCTGACTGCTCGTTCCGCCGGTCCCGTCGCTCCTAGAGTAGCAGCGCGTCCTGTCCGTCTGGCCGCTCACCCCCTGACTGCTCGTTCCGCCGGTCCCGTCGCTCCCAGAGTAGCAGCGCGTCCTCGCAGAGGCTCCCCTTCATCAGTCACAGTAGATTCGCCAACCAATCTTGTTCTCATGCATACCCACCAGACTGATTCTCCTGTGTATTATGGATCTGCAAATATGTCCGGTGAGTTTAGAAACTATCGCACACTAATGCAATTAAACAAAACCGTTTTACAAGATAAATAACCTTCAGATTTCATCAATTTAGGCTTTTAATGTAAGTCTTCTTTGCTGCCGGGATGGAATACGAGTTGCACTGCGCTCTACGCGACGTAGAGAAGTCGAAATCCTAAAGGTCAGAGGCAGCTGGAAATGTTACATATACTCTACTCTCTTTCAAATGAAATATCACGTAGTCCACGTCATATCCCCCCGTTCCAATCGCGATGATCTGTAAACATGTTCATATAACTTTAATATACAAACGAAGACATTTCGATAAATCAATTCACATGTGTAAATAATTCTTACAGTGAGCGTTGTCCAAAGTAGAATATTTGATTAAACTTCTTTGAGGTCGCGACGATCTTCTCGTGATGGACTCTATTAAAATTGCCTTCTACGACATTGCAATGCCAGAAACGCAGAGAAGTTAATCCCGTAGTACTGTGCCCGTTGTCACTTATCCAAGTCCTGCTTACGCAAGTCCTGTTTGTCGGACCCACCCTTCTGGCCTTCTGTTGGTCTTCTCGCCACCTTCTCCAGGGCTTGAACTAGCTTGTCCACGATGGGATCTGATGCACTTTGTGGGTCGGGTGTATTGTCGAGCCACTGTTGTATTTTCGCCTCCTGGGCAGGAATTGGAAAATCCTGCGCCTTGTCTGGGCCCTCGACGAAATTCTCTTCGTCGTCTGTGAGTGCTTCTAGTTCTTGCATTATCTCGAATCTCTTGCGGATGTCCTCCAGCTGTCGCAAACGCCGCGCTTCTTCGAAGTCCGCTTCGACTCGTTCCCTTTCTTGCTGTGCCTTCAGTGCAGCGTTCAGTTGACGCCGCCTGGCTTTGCTGGTGCGGCTCACTTCGCTGTGTGCGGGTGACACTCTTCTGTGCTCGGCATGCGGTGTCGAAGTCATCTTTTTCCCTGTAGCTGTTCCTTGGCCAACGCCTGCACTATCCGGGGCGCCTTGGGCTGCTACCATTGTTACGCCGATGTCCTCTTGAGTTTTCTCGGGCGACGCATCCATTTTGCGTTGGGCCTTGCCTTGCTCGTTCCCGCAACCGCAGTTTTCTGGGTGGTGCTGTAAAGTCGACTGGCTTGTAGTTGCTGCGGTGCTGGCTGACTCACCCTCGTTGTGAGCGGTGCTGACCCCACTTTCCATCGTCTCCCTCACGCGTCCGCTTCGTAGACTCATCTTGATTCTTGAATCGCAAGTCTTCTTTCTTCGGAATACTCAGGCTTCTGCTGCACTCCAGGATCCGGCTCGAAGGACCATATGTCGGACCCACCCCGCTTCTTAACGTCAGCGTTTAGTGGCGCCGTAAGAATCGGTCGGGTCCGAGTAGCTCGTGTGTCTCGTCCTAAACACGTACCAAGGGCTGTGAAAGGAAAGACAGTGTAGCTGAAGACTATGCCTCTTTTTTATTGAAAAATAAAAGCCTAGCAGGCGGCTTCAACTTTGAGGTTAGCGGTGGGCAAGAAGAACACCGTGGTTGCTTGCGGCCTCTTCACGCAATCGCAAACGGAAGCGGTGTCCCCGGCGAAATCCTCCTTTGGCAGATGAACCCCTTCCTCCAGTCCAATGGTCCTCGTCTGGCCGCTCACCTGCTGACTGCTCGTTCCGCCGGTCCCGTCGCTCCCAGAGTACCAGCGCGTCCTGTCCGTCTGGCCGCTCACCCGCTGACTGCTCGTTCCGCCGGTCCCGTCGCTCCCAGAGTAGCAGCGCGTCCTGTCCGTCTGGCCGCTCACCCCCTGACTGCTCGTTCCGCCGGTCCCGTCGCTCCCAGAGTAGCAGCGCGTCCTCGCAGAGGCTCCCCTTCATCAGTCACAGTAGATTCGCCAACCAATCTTGTTCTCATGCATACCCACCAGACTGATTCTCCTGTGTATTATGGATCTGCAAATATGTCCGGTGAGTTTAGAAACTATCGCACACTAATGCAATTAAACAAAACCGTTTTACAAGATAAATAACCTTCAGATTTCATCAATTTAGTCTTTTAATGTAAGTCTTCTTTGCTGCCGGGATGGAATACGAGTTGCACTGCGCTCTACGCGACGTAGAGAAGTCGAAATCCTAAAGGTCAGAGTCAGCTGGAAATGTTACATATACTCTACTCTCTTTCAAATGAAATATCACGTAGTCCACGTCATATCCCCCCGTTCCAATCGCGATGATCTGTAAACATGTTCATATAACTTTAATATACAAACGAAGACATTTCGATAAATCAATTCACGTATGTAAATAATTCTTACAGTGAGCGTTGTCCAAAGTAGAAGATTTGATTAAACTTCTTTGAGGTCGCGACGGTCTTCTCGTGATGGACTCTATTAAAATTGCCTTCTACGACATTGCAATGCCAGAAACGCAGAGAAGTTAATCCCGTAGTACTGTGCCCGTTGTCACTTATCCAAGTCCTGCTTACGCAAGTCCTGTTTGTCGGACCCACCCTTCTGGCCTTCTGTTGGTCTTCTCGCCACCTTCTCCAGGGCTTGAACTAGCTTGTCCACGATGGGATCTGATGCACTTTGTGGGTCGGGTGTATTGTCGAGCCACTGTTGTATTTTCGCCTCCTGGGCAGGAATTGGAAAATCCTGCGCCTTGTCTGGGCCCTCGACGAAATTCTCTTCGTCGTCTGTGAGTGCTTCTAGTTCTTGCATTATCTCGAATCTCTTGCGGATGTCCTCCAGCTGTCGCAAACGCCGCGCTTCTTCGAAGTCCGCTTCGACTCGTTCCCTTTCTTGCTGTGCCTTCAGTGCAGCGTTCAGTTGACGCCGCCTGGTTTTGCTGGTGCGGCTCACTTCGCTGTGTTTGGGTGACACTCTTCTGTGCTCGGCATGCGGTGTCGAAGTCATCTTTTTCCCTATAGCTGTTCCTTGGCCGACGCCTGCACTATCCGGGGCGCCTTGGGCTGCTACCATTGTTACGCCGATGTCCTCTTGTGTTTTCTCGGCCGACGCATCCATTTTGCGTTGGGCCTTGCCTAGCTCGTTCCCGCAACCGCAGTTTTCTGGGTGGTGCTGTGAAGTCGACTGGCTTGTAGTTGCTGCGGTGCTGGCTGACTCACCCTCGTTGTGAGCGGTGCTGTCCCCACTTTCCATCGTCTCCCTCACGCGTCCGCTTCGTAGACTCATCTTGATTCTTGAATCGCAAGTCTTCTTTCTTCGGAATCCTCAGGCTTCTGCTGCACTCCAGGATCCGGCTCGAAGGACCATATGTCGGACCCACCCCGCTTCTTAACGTCAGCGTTTAGTGGCGCCGTAAGAATCGGTCGGGTCCGAGTAGCTCGTGTGTCTCGTCCTAAACACGTACCAAGGGCTGTGAAAGGAAAGACAGTGTAGCTGAAGACTATGCCTCTTTTTTATTGAAAAATAAAAGCCTAGCAGGCGGCTTCAACTTTGAGGTTAGCGGTGGGCAAGAAGAACACCGTGGTTGCTTGCGGCCTCTTCACGCAATCGCAAACGGAAGCGGTGTCCCCGGCGAAATCCTCCTTTGCCAGATGAAAACCCCTTCCTCCAGTCCAATGTTCCTCGTCTGGCCGCTCACCCGCTGACTGCTCGTTCCGCCGGTCCCGTCGCTCCCAGAGTACCAGCGCGTCCTGTCCGTCTGGCCGCTCACCCGCTGACTGCTCGTTCCGCCGGTCCCGTCGCTCCCAGAGTAGCAGCGCGTCCTGTCCGTCTGGCCGCTCACCCGCTGACTGCTCGTTCCGCCGGTCCCGTCGCTCCTAGAGTAGCAGCGCGTCCTGTCCGTCTGGCCGCTCACCCCCTGACTGCTCGTTCCGCCGGTCCCGTCGCTCCCAGAGTAGCAGCGCGTCCTCGCAGAGGCTCCCCTTCATCAGTCACAGTAGATTCGCCAACCAATCTTGTTCTCATGCATACCCACCAGACTGATTCTCCTGTGTATTATGGATCTGCAAATATGTCCGGTGAGTTTAGAAACTATCGCACACTAATGCAATTAAACAAAACCGTTTTACAAGATAAATAACCTTCAGATTTCATCAATTTAGTCTTTTAATGTAAGTCTTCTTTGCTGCCGGGATGGAATACGAGTTGCACTGCGCTCTACGCGACGTAGAGAAGTCGAAATCCTAAAGGTCAGAGGCAGCTGGAAATGTTACATATACTCTACTCTCTTTCAAATGAAATATCACGTAGTCCACGTCATATCCCCCCGTTCCAATCGCGATGATCTGTAAACATGTTCATATAACTTTAATATACAAACGAAGACATTTCGATAAATCAATTCACATGTGTAAATAATTCTTACAGTGAGCGTTGTCCAAAGTAGAATATTTGATTAAACTTCTTTGAGGTCGCGACGATCTTCTCGTGATGGACTCTATTAAAATTGCCTTCTACGACATTGCAATGCCAGAAACGCAGAGAAGTTAATCCCGTAGTACTGTGCCCGTTGTCACTTATCCAAGTCCTGCTTACGCAAGTCCTGTTTGTCGGACCCACCCTTCTGGCCTTCTGTTGGTCTTCTCGCCACCTTCTCCAGGGCTTGAACTAGCTTGTCCACGATGGGATCTGATGCACTTTGTGGGTCGGGTGTATTGTCGAGCCACTGTTGTATTTTCGCCTCCTGGGCAGGAATTGGAAAATCCTGCGCCTTGTCTGGGCCCTCGACGAAATTCTCTTCGTCGTCTGTGAGTGCTTCTAGTTCTTGCATTATCTCGAATCTCTTGCGGATGTCCTCCAGCTGTCGCAAACGCCGCGCTTCTTCGAAGTCCGCTTCGACTCGTTCCCTTTCTTGCTGTGCCTTCAGTGCAGCGTTCAGTTGACGCCGCCTGGCTTTGCTGGTGCGGCTCACTTCGCTGTGTGCGGGTGACACTCTTCTGTGCTCGGCATGCGGTGTCGAAGTCATCTTTTTCCCTGTAGCTGTTCCTTGGCCGACGCCTGCACTATCCGGGGCGCCTTGGGCTGCTACCATTGTTACGCCGATGTCCTCTTGTGTTTTCTCGGCCGACGCATCCATTTTGCGTTGGGCCTTGCCTTGCTCGTTCCCGCAACCGCAGTTTTCTGGGTGGTGCTGTGAAGTCGACTGGCTTGTAGTTGCTGCGGTGCTGGCTGACTCACCCTCGTTGTGAGCGGTGCTGTCCCCACTTTCCATCGTCTCCCTCACGCGTCCGCTTCGTAGACTCATCTTGATTCTTGAATCGCAAGTCTTCTTTCTTCGGAATCCTCAGGCTTCTGCTGCACTCCAGGATCCGGCTCGAAGGACCATATGTCGGATCCGCCCCGCTTCTTACCGTCAGCGTTTAGTGGCGCCGTAAGAATCGGTCGGGTCCGAGTAGCTCGTGTGTCTCGTCCTAAACACGTACCAAGGGCTGTGAAAGGAAAGACAGTGTAGCTGAAAACTATGCCTCTTTTTTGTTGAAAAATAAAAGCCTAGCAGGCGGCTTCAACTTTGAGGTTAGCGGTGGGCAAGAAGAACACCGTGGTTGCTTGCGGCCTCTTCACGCAATCGCAAACGGAAGCGGTGTCCCCGGCGAAATCCTCCTATGCCAGATGAACCCCTTCCTCCAGTCCAATGTTCCTCTTCGGTCTTGTTTCCCAACGCCGCGTATTTGCATACGGCCTAGGCTGCCGTCGTCGTCACGTCCTATCTCCTTGCTGTGCTCCCGTCGACTGACTCGTTCCGCAGCTCGCAGAGAAGTGGCGCGTCCTGTCGCCTCGCCGCTCTCCCGCCGACTGACTCGTTCCGCCACTCGCAGAGAAGTGCCGCGTTATGTCGCCTCGCCGCTCTCCCGCCGACTGACTCGTTCCGCCTCTCGCAGAGAAGTGGCGCGTCCTGTCGCCTCGAAGCTCTCCCGACGACTGACTCGTTCCGCAGCTCGCAGAGAAGTGGCGCGTCCTGTCGTCTGGCCGCTCACCCGCTGACTGCTCGTTCCGCCGGTCCCGTCGCTCCCAGAGTAGCAGCGCGTCCTGTCGTCTGGCCGCTCACCCGCTGACTGCTCGTTCCGCCGGTCCCGTCGCTCCCAGAGTAGCAGCGCGTCCTGTCGTCTGGCCGCTCACCCGCTGACTGCTCGTTCCGCCGATCCCGTCGCTCCCAGAGTACCAGCGCGTACTGTCCGTCTGGCCGCTCACCCGCTGACTGCTCGTTCCGCCGGTCCCGTCGCTCCCAGAGTAGCAGCGCGTCCTGTCCGTCTGGCCGCTCACCCGCTGACTGCTCGTTCCGCCGGTCCCGTCGCTCCTAGAGTAGCAGCGCGTCCTGTCCGTCTGGCCGCTCACCCCCTGACTGCTCGTTCCGCCGGTCCCGTCGCTCCCAGAGTAGCAGCGCGTCCTCGCAGAGGCTCCCCTTCATCAGTCACAGTAGATTCGCCAACCAATCTTGTTCTCATGCATACCCACCAGACTGATTCTCCTGTGTATTATGGATCTGCAAATATGTCCGGTGAGTTTAGAAACTATCGCACACTAATGCAATTAAACAAAACCGTTTTACAAGATAAATAACCTTCAGATTTCATCAATTTAGGCTTTTAATGTAAGTCTTCTTTGCTGCCGGGATGGAATACGAGTTGCACTGCGCTCTACGCGACGTAGAGAAGTCGAAATCCTAAAGGTCAGAGGCAGCTGGAAATGTTACATATACTCTACTCTCTTTCAAATGAAATATCACGTAGTCCACGTCATATCCCCCCGTTCCAATCGCGATGATCTGTAAACATGTTCATATAACTTTAATATACAAACGAAGACATTTCGATAAATCAATTCACATGTGTAAATAATTCTTACAGTGAGCGTTGTCCAAAGTAGAATATTTGATTAAACTTCTTTGAGGTCGCGACGATCTTCTCGTGATGGACTCTATTAAAATTGCCTTCTACGACATTGCAATGCCAGAAACGCAGAGAAGTTAATCCCGTAGTACTGTGCCCGTTGTCACTTATCCAAGTCCTGCTTACGCAAGTCCTGTTTGTCGGACCCACCCTTCTGGCCTTCTGTTGGTCTTCTCGCCACCTTCTCCAGGGCTTGAACTAGCTTGTCCACGATGGGATCTGATGCACTTTGTGGGTCGGGTGTATTGTCGAGCCACTGTTGTATTTTCGCCTCCTGGGCAGGAATTGGAAAATCCTGCGCCTTGTCTGGGCCCTCGACGAAATTCTCTTCGTCGTCTGTGAGTGCTTCTAGTTCTTGCATTATCTCGAATCTCTTGCGGATGTCCTCCAGCTGTCGCAAACGCCGCGCTTCTTCGAAGTCCGCTTCGACTCGTTCCCTTTCTTGCTGTGCCTTCAGTGCAGCGTTCAGTTGACGCCGCCTGGCTTTGCTGGTGCGGCTCACTTCGCTGTGTGCGGGTGACACTCTTCTGTGCTCGGCATGCGGTGTCGAAGTCATCTTTTTCCCTGTAGCTGTTCCTTGGCCGACGCCTGCACTATCCGGGGCGCCTTGGGCTGCTACCATTGTTACGCCGATGTCCTCTTGAGTTTTCTCGGGCGACGCATCCATTTTGCGTTGGGCCTTGCCTTGCTCGTTCCCGCAACCGCAGTTTTCTGGGTGGTGCTGTAAAGTCGACTGGCTTGTAGTTGCTGCGGTGCTGGCTGACTCACCCTCGTTGTGAGGGGTGCTGACCCCACTTTCCATCGTCTCCCTCACGCGTCCGCTTCGTAGACTCATCTTGATTCTTGAATCGCAAGTCTTCTTTCTTCGGAATACTCAGGCTTCTGCTGCACTCCAGGATCCGGCTCGAAGGACCATATGTCGGACCCACCCCGCTTCTTAACGTCAGCGTTTAGTGGCGCCGTAAGAATCGGTCGGGTCCGAGTAGCTCGTGTGTCTCGTCCTAAACACGTACCAAGGGCTGTGAAAGGAAAGACAGTGTAGCTGAAGACTATGCCTCTTTTTTATTGAAAAATAAAAGCCTAGCAGGCGGCTTCAACTTTGAGGTTAGCGGTGGGCAAGAAGAACACCGTGGTTGCTTGCGGCCTCTTCACGCAATCGCAAACGGAAGCGGTGTCCCCGGCGAAATCCTCCTTTGGCAGATGAACCCCTTCCTCCAGTCCAATGGTCCTCGTCTGGCCGCTCACCCGCTGACTGCTCGTTCCGCCGGTCCCGTCGCTCCCAGAGTACCAGCGCGTCCTGTCCGTCTGGCCGCTCACCCGCTGACTGCTCGTTCCGCCGGTCCCGTCGCTCCCAGAGTAGCAGCGCGTCCTGTCCGTCTGGCCGCTCACCCCCTGACTGCTCGTTCCGCCGGTCCCGTCGCTCCCAGAGTAGCAGCGCGTCCTCGCAGAGGCTCCCCTTCATCAGTCACAGTAGATTCGCCAACCAATCTTGTTCTCATGCATACCCACCAGACTGATTCTCCTGTGTATTATGGATCTGCAAATATGTCCGGTGAGTTTAGAAACTATCGCACACTAATGCAATTAAACAAAACCGTTTTACAAGATAAATAACCTTCAGATTTCATCAATTTAGTCTTTTAATGTAAGTCTTCTTTGCTGCCGGGATGGAATACGAGTTGCACTGCGCTCTACGCGACGTAGAGAAGTCGAAATCCTAAAGGTCAGAGTCAGCTGGAAATGTTACATATACTCTACTCTCTTTCAAATGAAATATCACGTAGTCCACGTCATATCCCCCCGTTCCAATCGCGATGATCTGTAAACATGTTCATATAACTTTAATATACAAACGAAGACATTTCGATAAATCAATTCACGTATGTAAATAATTCTTACAGTGAGCGTTGTCCAAAGTAGAAGATTTGATTAAACTTCTTTGAGGTCGCGACGGTCTTCTCGTGATGGACTCTATTAAAATTGCCTTCTACGACATTGCAATGCCAGAAACGCAGAGAAGTTAATCCCGTAGTACTGTGCCCGTTGTCACTTATCCAAGTCCTGCTTACGCAAGTCCTGTTTGTCGGACCCACCCTTCTGGCCTTCTGTTGGTCTTCTCGCCACCTTCTCCAGGGCTTGAACTAGCTTGTCCACGATGGGATCTGATGCACTTTGTGGGTCGGGTGTATTGTCGAGCCACTGTTGTATTTTCGCCTCCTGGGCAGGAATTGGAAAATCCTGCGCCTTGTCTGGGCCCTCGACGAAATTCTCTTCGTCGTCTGTGAGTGCTTCTAGTTCTTGCATTATCTCGAATCTCTTGCGGATGTCCTCCAGCTGTCGCAAACGCCGCGCTTCTTCGAAGTCCGCTTCGACTCGTTCCCTTTCTTGCTGTGCCTTCAGTGCAGCGTTCAGTTGACGCCGCCTGGTTTTGCTGGTGCGGCTCACTTCGCTGTGTTTGGGTGACACTCTTCTGTGCTCGGCATGCGGTGTCGAAGTCATCTTTTTCCCTATAGCTGTTCCTTGGCCGACGCCTGCACTATCCGGGGCGCCTTGGGCTGCTACCATTGTTACGCCGATGTCCTCTTGTGTTTTCTCGGCCGACGCATCCATTTTGCGTTGGGCCTTGCCTAGCTTGTTCCCGCAACCGCAGTTTTCTGGGTGGTGCTGTGAAGTCGACTGGCTTGTAGTTGCTGCGGTGCTGGCTGACTCACCCTCGTTGTGAGCGGTGCTGTCCCCACTTTCCATCGTCTCCCTCACGCGTCCGCTTCGTAGACTCATCTTGATTCTTGAATCGCAAGTCTTCTTTCTTCGGAATCCTCAGGCTTCTGCTGCACTCCAGGATCCGGCTCGAAGGACCATATGTCGGACCCACCCCGCTTCTTAACGTCAGCGTTTAGTGGCGCCGTAAGAATCGGTCGGGTCCGAGTAGCTCGTGTGTCTCGTCCTAAACACGTACCAAGGGCTGTGAAAGGAAAGACAGTGTAGCTGAAGACTATGCCTCTTTTTTATTGAAAAATAAAAGCCTAGCAGGCGGCTTCAACTTTGAGGTTAGCGGTGGGCAAGAAGAACACCGTGGTTGCTTGCGGCCTCTTCACGCAATCGCAAACGGAAGCGGTGTCCCCGGCGAAATCCTCCTTTGCCAGATGAAAACCCCTTCCTCCAGTCCAATGTTCCTCGTCTGGCCGCTCACCCGCTGACTGCTCGTTCCGCCGGTCCCGTCGCTCCCAGAGTAGCAGCGCGTCCTGTCCGTCTGGCCGCTCACCCGCTGACTGCTCGTTCCGCCGGTCCCGTCGCTCCCAGAGTAGCAGCGCGTCCTGTCCGTCTGGTCGCTCACCCGCTGACTGCTCGTTCCGCCGGTCCCGTCGCTCCTAGAGTAGCAGCGCGTCCTGTCCGTCTGGCCGCTCACCCGCTGACTGCTCGTTCCGCCGGTCCCGTCGCTACCAGAGTACCAGCGCGTCCTGTCCGTCTGGCCGCTCACCCGCTGACTGCTCGTTCCGCCGGTCCCGTCGCTCCCAGAGTAGCAGCGCGTCCTGTCCGTCTGGCCGCTCACCCGCTGACTGCTCGTTCCGCCGGTCCCGTCGCTCCCAGAGTAGCAGCGCGTCCTGTCCGTCTGGCCGCTCACCCGCTGACTGCTCGTTCCGCCGGTCCCGTCGCTCCCAGAGTAGCAGCGCGTCCTGTCCGTCTGGCCGCTCACCCGCTGACTGCTCGTTCCGCCGGTCCCGTCGCTCCCAAAGTAGCAGCGCGTCCTGTCCGTCTGGTCGCTCACCCGCTGACTGCTCGTTCCGCCGGTCCCGTCGCTCCCAGAGTAGCAGCGCGTCCTCGCAGAGGCTCCCCTTCATCAGTCACAGTAGATTCGCCAACCAATCTTGTTCTCATGCATACCCACCAGACTGATTCTCCTGTGTATTATGGATCTGCAAATATGTCCGGTGAGTTTAGAAACTATCGCACACTAATGCAATTAAACAAAACCGTTTTACAAGATAAATAACCTTCAGATTTCATCAATTTAGTCTTTTAGTCTTCTTTGCTGCCGGGATGGAATACGAGTTGCACTGCGCTCTACGCGACGTAGAGAAGTCGAAATCCTAAAGGTCAGAGGGAGCTGGAAATGTTACATATACTCTACTCTCTTTCAAATGAAATATCACGTAGTCCACGTCATATCCCCCCGTTCCAATCGCGATGATCTGTAAACATGTTCATATAACTTTAATATACAAACGAAGACATTTCGATAAATCAATTCACGTATGTAAATAATTCTTACAGTGAGCGTTGTCCAAAGTAGAAGATTTGATTAAACTTCGTTGAGGTCGCGACGGTCTTCTCGTGATGGACTCTATTAAAATTGCCTTCTACGACATTGCAATGCCAGAAACGCAGAGAAGTTAATCCCGTATTACTGTGCCCGTTGTCACTTATCCAAGTCCTGCTTACGCAAGTCCTGTTTGTCGGACCCACCCTTCTGGCCTTCTGTTGGTCTTCTCGCCACTTTCTCCAGGGCTTGAACTAGCTTGTCCACGATGGGATCTGATGCACTTTGTGGGTCGGGTGTATTGTCGAGCCACTGTTGTATTTTCGCCTCCTGGGCAGGAATTGGAAAATCCTGCGCCTTGTCTGGGCCCTCGACGAAACTCTCTTCGTCGTCTGTGAGTGCTTCTAGTTCTTGCATTATCTCGAATCTCTTGCGGATGTCCTCCAGCTGTCGGAAACGCCGCGCTTCTTCGAAGTCCGCTTCGACTCGTTCCCTTTCTTGCTGTGCCTTCAGTGCAGCGTTCAGTTGACGCCGCCTGGCTTTGCTGGTGCGGCTCACTTCGCTGTGTGCGGGTGACACTCTTCTGTGCTCGGCATGCGGTGTCGAAGTCATCTTTTTCCCTGTAGCTGTTCCTTGGCCGACGCCTGCACTATCCGGGGCGCCTTGGGCTGCTACCATTGTTACGCCGATGTCCTCTTGTGTTTTCTCGGCCGACGCATCCATTTTGCGTTGGGCCTTGCCTTGCTCGTTCCCGCAACCGCAGTTTTCTGGGTGGTGCTGTGAAGTCGACTGGCTTGTAGTTGCTGCGGTGCTGGCTGACTCACCCTCGTTGTGAGCGGTGCTGTCCCCACTTTCCATCGTCTCCCTCACGCGTCCGCTTCGTAGACTCATCTTGATTCTTGAATCGCAAGTCTTCTTTCTTCGGAATCCTCAGGCTTCTGCTGCACTCCAGGATCCGGCTCGAAGGACCATATATCGGATCCGCCCCGCTTCTTACCGTCAGCGTTTAGTGGCGCCGTAAGAATCGGTCGGGTCCGAGTAGCTCGTGTGTCTCGTCCTAAACACGTACCAAGGGCTGTGAAAGGAAAGACAGTGTAGCTGAAAACTATGCCTCTTTTTTGTTGAAAAATAAAAGCCTAGCAGGCGGCTTCTACTTGGAGGTTAGCGGTGGGCAAGAAGAACACCGTGGTTGCTTGCGGCCTCTTCACGCAATCGCAAACGGAAGCGGTGTCCCCGGCGAAATCCTCCTATGCCAGATGAACCCCTTCCTCCAGTCCAATGTTCCTCTTCGGTCTTGTTTCCCAACGCCGCGTATTTGCATACGGCCTAGGCTGCCGTCGTCGTCACGTCCTATCTCCTTGCTGTGCTCCCGTCGACTGACTCGTTCCGCAGCTCGCAGAGAAGTGGCGCGTCCTGTCGCCTCGCCGCTCTCCCGCCGACTGACTCGTTCCGCCACTCGCAGAGAAGTGCCGCGTTATGTCGCCTCGCCGCTCTCCCGCCGACTGACTCGTTCCGCCTCTCGCAGAGAAGTGGCGCGTCCTGTCGCCTCGAAGCTCTCCCGACGACTGACTCGTTCCGCAGCTCGCAGAGAAGTGGCGCGTCCTGTCGTCTGGCCGCTCACCCGCTGACTGCTCGTTCCGCCGGTCCCGTCGCTCCCAGAGTAGCAGCGCGTCCTGTCGTCTGGCCGCTCACCCGCTGACTGCTCGTTCCGCCGGTCCCGTCGCTCCCAGAGTAGCAGCGCGTCCTGTCGTCTGGCCGCTCACCCCGCTGACTGCTCGTTCCGCCGGTCCCGTCGCTCCCAGAGTACCAGCGCGTACTGTCCGTCTGGCCGCTCACCCGCTGACTGCTCGTTCCGCCGTCCCGTCGCTCCCAGAGTAGCAGCGCGTCCTGTCCGTCTGGCCGCTCACCCGCTGACTGCTCGTTCCGCCGGTCCCGTCGCTCCCAGAGTAGCAGCGCGTCCTGTCCGTCTGGTCGCTCACCCGCTGACTGCTCGTTCCGCCGGTCCCGTCGCTCCTAGAGTAGCAGCGCGTCCTGTCCGTCTGGCCGCTCACCCCCTGACTGCTCGTTCCGCCGGTCCCGTCGCTCCCAGAGTAGCAGCGCGTCCTCGCAGAGGCTCCCCTTCATCAGTCACAGTAGATTCGCCAACCAATCTTGTTCTCATGCATACCCACCAGACTGATTCTCCTGTGTATTATGGATCTGCAAATATGTCCGGTGAGTTTAGAAACTATCGCACACTAATGCAATTAAACAAAACCGTTTTACAAGATAAATAACCTTCAGATTTCATCAATTTAGGCTTTTAATGTAAGTCTTCTTTGCTGCCGGGATGGAATACGAGTTGCACTGTGCTCTACGCGACGTAGAGAAGTCGAAATCCTAAAGGTCAGAGGCAGCTGGAAATGTTACATATACTCTACTCTCTTTCAAATGAAATATCACGTAGTCCACGTCATATCCCCCCGTTCCAATCGCGATGATCTGTAAACATGTTCATATAACTTTAATATACAAACGAAGACATTTCGATAAATCAATTCACATGTGTAAATAATTCTTACAGTGAGCGTTGTCCAAAGTAGAATATTTGATTAAACTTCTTTGAGGTCGCGACGATCTTCTCGTGATGGACTCTATTAAAATTGCCTTCTACGACATTGCAATGCCAGAAACGCAGAGAAGTTAATCCCGTAGTACTGTGCCCGTTGTCACTTATCCAAGTCCTGCTTACGCAAGTCCTGTTTGTCGGACCCACCCTTCTGGCCTTCTGTTGGTCTTCTCGCCACCTTCTCCAGGGCTTGAACTAGCTTGTCCACGATGGGATCTGATGCACTTTGTGGGTCGGGTGTATTGTCGAGCCACTGTTGTATTTTCGCCTCCTGGGCAGGAATTGGAAAATCCTGCGCCTTGTCTGGGCCCTCGACGAAATTCTCTTCGTCGTCTGTGAGTGCTTCTAGTTCTTGCATTATCTCGAATCTCTTGCGGATGTCCTCCAGCTGTCGCAAACGCCGCGCTTCTTCGAAGTCCGCTTCGACTCGTTCCCTTTCTTGCTGTGCCTTCAGTGCAGCGTTCAGTTGACGCCGCCTGGCTTTGCTGGTGCGGCTCACTTCGCTGTGTGCGGGTGACACTCTTCTGTGCTCGGCATGCGGTGTCGAAGTCATCTTTTTCCCTGTAGCTGTTCCTTGGCCAACGCCTGCACTATCCGGGGCGCCTTGGGCTGCTACCATTGTTACGCCGATGTCCTCTTGTGTTTTCTCGGCCGACGCATCCATTTTGCGTTGGGCCTTGCCTTGCTCGTTCCCGCAACCGCAGTTTTCTGGGTGGTGCTGTAAAGTCGACTGGCTTGTAGTTGCTGCGGTGCTGGCTGACTCACCCTCGTTGTGAGCGGTGCTGACCCCACTTTCCATCGTCTCCCTCACGCGTCCGCTTCGTAGACTCATCTTGATTCTTGAATCGCAAGTCTTCTTTCTTCGGAATACTCAGGCTTCTGCTGCACTCCAGGATCCGGCTCGAAGGACCATATGTCGGACCCACCCCGCTTCTTAACGTCAGCGTTTAGTGGCGCCGTAAGAATCGGTCGGGTCCGAGTAGCTCGTGTGTCTCGTCCTAAACACGTACCAAGGGCTGTGAAAGGAAAGACAGTGTAGCTGAAGACTATGCCTCTTTTTTATTGAAAAATAAAAGCCTAGCAGGCGGCTTCAACTTTGAGGTTAGCGGTGGGCAAGAAGAACACCGTGGTTGCTTGCGGCCTCTTCACGCAATCGCAAACGGAAGCGGTGTCCCCGGCGAAATCCTCCTTTGGCAGATGAACCCCTTCCTCCAGTCCAATGGTCCTCGTCTGGCCGCTCACCCGCTGACTGCTCGTTCCGCCGGTCCCGTCGCTCCCAGAGTACCAGCGCGTCCTGTCCGTCTGGCCGCTCACCCGCTGACTGCTCGTTCCGCCGGTCCCGTCGCTCCCAGAGTAGCAGCGCGTCCTGTCCGTCTGGCCGCTCACCCCCTGACTGCTCGTTCCGCCGGTCCCGTCGCTCCCAGAGTAGCAGCGCGTCCTCGCAGAGGCTCCCCTTCATCAGTCACAGTAGATTCGCCAACCAATCTTGTTCTCATGCATACCCACCAGACTGATTCTCCTGTGTATTATGGATCTGCAAATATGTCCGGTGAGTTTAGAAACTATCGCACACTAATGCAATTAAACAAAACCGTTTTACAAGATAAATAACCTTCAGATTTCATCAATTTAGTCTTTTAATGTAAGTCTTCTTTGCTGCCGGGATGGAATACGAGTTGCACTGCGCTCTACGCGACGTAGAGAAGTCGAAATCCTAAAGGTCAGAGTCAGCTGGAAATGTTACATATACTCTACTCTCTTTCAAATGAAATATCACGTAGTCCACGTCATATCCCCCCGTTCCAATCGCGATGATCTGTAAACATGTTCATATAACTTTAATATACAAACGAAGACATTTCGATAAATCAATTCACGTATGTAAATAATTCTTACAGTGAGCGTTGTCCAAAGTAGAAGATTTGATTAAACTTCTTTGAGGTCGCGACGGTCTTCTCGTGATGGACTCTATTAAAATTGCCTTCTACGACATTGCAATGCCAGAAACGCAGAGAAGTTAATCCCGTAGTACTGTGCCCGTTGTCACTTATCCAAGTCCTGCTTACGCAAGTCCTGTTTGTCGGACCCACCCTTCTGGCCTTCTGTTGGTCTTCTCGCCACCTTCTCCAGGGCTTGAACTAGCTTGTCCACGATGGGATCTGATGCACTTTGTGGGTCGGGTGTATTGTCGACCCACTGTTGTATTTTCGCCTCCTGGGCAGGAATTGGAAAATCCTGCGCCTTGTCTGGGCCCTCGACGAAATTCTCTTCGTCGTCTGTGAGTGCTTCTAGTTCTTGCATTATCTCGAATCTCTTGCGGATGTCCTCCAGCTGTCGCAAACGCCGCGCTTCTTCGAAGTCCGCTTCGACTCGTTCCCTTTCTTGCTGTGCCTTCAGTGCAGCGTTCAGTTGACGCCGCCTGGTTTTGCTGGTGCGGCTCACTTCGCTGTGTTTGGGTGACACTCTTCTGTGCTCGGCATGCGGTGTCGAAGTCATCTTTTTCCCTATAGCTGTTCCTTGGCCGACGCCTGCACTATCCGGGGCGCCTTGGGCTGCTACCATTGTTACGCCGATGTCCTCTTGTGTTTTCTCGGCCGACGCATCCATTTTGCGTTGGGCCTTGCCTAGCTTGTTCCCGCAACCGCAGTTTTCTGGGTGGTGCTGTGAAGTCGACTGGCTTGTAGTTGCTGCGGTGCTGGCTGACTCACCCTCGTTGTGAGCGGTGCTGTCCCCACTTTCCATCGTCTCCCTCACGCGTCCGCTTCGTAGACTCATCTTGATTCTTGAATCGCAAGTCTTCTTTCTTCGGAATCCTCAGGCTTCTGCTGCACTCCAGGATCCGGCTCGAAGGACCATATGTCGGACCCACCCCGCTTCTTAACGTCAGCGTTTAGTGGCGCCGTAAGAATCGGTCGGGTCCGAGTAGCTCGTGTGTCTCGTCCTAAACACGTACCAAGGGCTGTGAAAGGAAAGACAGTGTAGCTGAAGACTATGCCTCTTTTTTATTGAAAAATAAAAGCCTAGCAGGCGGCTTCAACTTTGAGGTTAGCGGTGGGCAAGAAGAACACCGTGGTTGCTTGCGGCCTCTTCACGCAATCGCAAACGGAAGCGGTGTCCCCGGCGAAATCCTCCTTTGCCAGATGAAAACCCCTTCCTCCAGTCCAATGTTCCTCGTCTGGCCGCTCACCCGCTGACTGCTCGTTCCGCCGGTCCCGTCGCTCCCAGAGTACCAGCGCGTCCTGTCCGTCTGGCCGCTCACCCGCTGACTGCTCGTTCCGCCGGTCCCGTCGCTCCCAGAGTAGCAGCGCGTCCTGTCCGTCTGGCCGCTCACCCGCTGACTGCTCGTTCCGCCGGTCCCGTCGCTCCCAAAGTAGCAGCGCGTCCTGTCCGTCTGGTCGCTCACCCGCTGACTGCTCGTTCCGCCGGTCCCGTCGCTCCCAGAGTAGCAGCGCGTCCTCGCAGAGGCTCCCCTTCATCAGTCACAGTAGATTCGCCAACCAATCTTGTTCTCATGCATACCCACCAGACTGATTCTCCTGTGTATTATGGATCTGCAAATATGTCCGGTGAGTTTAGAAACTATCGCACACTAATGCAATTAAACAAAACCGTTTTACAAGATAAATAACCTTCAGATTTCATCAATTTAGGCTTTTAATGTAAGTCTTCTTTGCTGCCGGGATGGAATACGAGTTGCACTGCGCTCTACGCGACGTAGAGAAGTCGAAATCCTAAAGGTCAGAGGGAGCTGGAAATGTTACATATACTCTACTCTCTTTCAAATGAAATATCACGTAGTCCACGTCATATCCCCCCGTTCCAATCGCGATGATCTGTAAACATGTTCATATAACTTTAATATACAAACGAAGACATTTCGATAAATCAATTCACGTATGTAAATAATTCTTACAGTGAGCGTTGTCCAAAGTAGAAGATTTGATTAAACTTCGTTGAGGTCGCGACGGTCTTCTCGTGATGGACTCTATTAAAATTGCCTTCTACGACATTGCAATGCCAGAAACGCAGAGAAGTTAATCCCGTATTACTGTGCCCGTTGTCACTTATCCAAGTCCTGCTTACGCAAGTCCTGTTTGTCGGACCCACCCTTCTGGCCTTCTGTTGGTCTTCTCGCCACCTTCTCCAGGGCTTGAACTAGCTTGTCCACGATGGGATCTGATGCACTTTGTGGGTCGGGTGTATTGTCGAGCCACTGTTGTATTTTCGCCTCCTGGGCAGGAATTGGAAAATCCTGCGCCTTGTCTGGGCCCTCGACGAAATTCTCTTCGTCGTCTGTGAGTGCTTCTAGTTCTTGCATTATCTCGAATCTCTTGCGGATGTCCTCCAGCTGTCGCAAACGCCGCGCTTCTTCGAAGTCCGCTTCGACTCGTTCCCTTTCTTGCTGTGCCTTCAGTGCAGCGTTCAGTTGACGCCGCCTGGCTTTGCTGGTGCGGCTCACTTCGCTGTGTTCGGGTGACACTCTTCTGTGCTCGGCATGCGGTGTCGAAGTCATCTTTTTCCCTGTAGCTGTTCCTTGGCCGACGCCTGCACTATCCGGGGCGCCTTGGGCTGCTACCATTGTTACGCCGATGTCCTCTTGTGTTTTCTCGGCCGACGCATCCATTTTGCGCTGGGCCTTGCCTTGCTCGTTCCCGCAACCGCAGTTTTCTGGGTGGTGCTGTGAAGTCGACTGGCTTGTAGTTGCTGCGGTGCTGGCTGACTCACCCTCGTTGTGAGCGGTGCTGTCCCCACTTTCCATCGTCTCCCTCACGCGTCCGCTTCGTAGACTCATCTTGATTCTTGAATCGCAAGTCTTCTTTCTTCGGAATCCTCAGGCTTCTGCTGCACTCCAGGATCCGGCTCGAAGGACCATATGTCGGACCCACCCCGCTTCTTAACGTCAGCGTTTAGTGGCGCCGTAAGAATCGGTCGGGTCCGAGTAGCTCGTGTGTCTCGTCCTAAACACGTACCAAGGGCTGTGAAAGGAAAGACAGTGTAGCTGAAGACTATGCCTCTTTTTTATTGAAAAATAAAAGCCTAGCAGGCGGCTTCAACTTTGAGGTTAGCGGTGGGCAAGAAGAACACCGTGGTTGCTTGCGGCCTCTTCACGCAATCGCAAACGGAAGCGGTGTCCCCGGCGAAATCCTCCTTTGCCAGATGAAAACCCCTTCCTCCAGTCCAATGTTCCTCGTCTGGCCGCTCACCCGCTGACTGCTCGTTCCGCCGGTCCCGTCGCTCCCAGAGTACCAGCGCGTCCTGTCCGTCTGGCCGCTCACCCGCTGACTGCTCGTTCCGCCGGTCCCGTCGCTCCCAGAGTAGCAGCGCGTCCTGTCCGTCTGGCCGCTCACCCGCTGACTGCTCGTTCCGCCGGTCCCGTCGCTCCCAAAGTAGCAGCGCGTCCTGTCCGTCTGGTCGCTCACCCGCTGACTGCTCGTTCCGCCGGTCCCGTCGCTCCCAGAGTAGCAGCGCGTCCTCGCAGAGGCTCCCCTTCATCAGTCACAGTAGATTCGCCAACCAATCTTGTTCTCATGCATACCCACCAGACTGATTCTCCTGTGTATTATGGATCTGCAAATATGTCCGGTGAGTTTAGAAACTATCGCACACTAATGCAATTAAACAAAACCGTTTTACAAGATAAATAACCTTCAGATTTCATCAATTTAGTCTTTTAATGTAAGTCTTCTTTGCTGCCGGGATGGAATACGAGTTGCACTGCGCTCTACGCGACGTAGAGAAGTCGAAATCCTAAAGGTCAGAGGCAGCTGGAAATGTTACATATACTCTACTCTCTTTCAAATGAAATATCACGTAGTCCACGTCATATCCCCCCGTTCCAATCGCGATGATCTGTAAACATGTTCATATAACTTTAATATACAAACGAAGACATTTCGATAAATCAATTCACGTATGTAAATAATTCTTACAGTGAGCGTTGTCCAAAGTAGAAGATTTGATTAAACTTCGTTGAGGTCGCGACGGTCTTCTCGTGATGGACTCTATTAAAATTGCCTTCTACGACATTGCAATGCCAGAAACGCAGAGAAGTTAATCCCGTATTACTGTGCCCGTTGTCACTTATCCAAGTCCTGCTTACGCAAGTCCTGTTTGTCGGACCCACCCTTCTGGCCTTCTGTTGGTCTTCTCGCCACTTTCTCCAGGGCTTGAACTAGCTTGTCCACGATGGGATCTGATGCACTTTGTGGGTCGGGTGTATTGTCGAGCCACTGTTGTATTTTCGCCTCCTGGGCAGGAATTGGAAAATCCTGCGCCTTGTCTGGGCCCTCGACGAAATTCTCTTCGTCGTCTGTGAGTGCTTCTAGTTCTTGCATTATCTCGAATCTCTTGCGGATGTCCTCCAGCTGTCGGAAACGCCGCGCTTCTTCGAAGTCCGCTTCGACTCGTTCCCTTTCTTGCTGTGCCTTCAGTGCAGCGTTCAGTTGACGCCGCCTGGCTTTGCTGGTGCGGCTCACTTCGCTGTGTTCGGGTGACACTCTTCTGTGCTCGGCATGCGGTGTCGAAGTCATCTTTTTCCCTGTAGCTGTTCCTTGGCCGACGCCTGCACTATCCGGGGCGCCTTGGGCTGCTACCATTGTTACGCCGATGTCCTCTTGTGTTTTCTCGGCCGATGCATCCATTTTGCGTTGGGCCTTGCCTTGCTCGTTCCCGCAAACGCAGTTTTCTGGGTGGTGCTGTGAAGTCGACTGGCTTGTAGTTGCTGCGGTGCTGGCTGACTCACCCTCGTTGTGAGCGGTGCTGTCCCCACTTTCCATCGTCTCCCTCACGCGTCCGCTTCGTAGACTCATCTTGATTCTTGAATCGCAAGTCTTCTTTCTTCGGAATCCTCAGGCTTCTGCTGCACTCCAGGATCCGGCTCGAAGGACCATATGTCGGACCCACCCCGCTTCTTAACGTCAGCGTTTAGTGGCGCCGTAAGAATCGGTCGGGTCCGAGTAGCTCGTGTGTCTCGTCCTAAACACGTACCAAGGGCTGTGAAAGGAAAGACAGTGTAGCTGAAGACTATGCCTCTTTTTTATTGAAAAATAAAAGCCTAGCAGGCGGCTTCAACTTTGAGGTTAGCGGTGGGCAAGAAGAACACCGTGGTTGCTTGCGGCCTCTTCACGCAATCGCAAACGGAAGCGGTGTCCCCGGCGAAATCCTCCTTTGCCAGATGAAAACCCCTTCCTCCAGTCCAATGTTCCTCGTCTGGCCGCTCACCCGCTGACTGCTCGTTCCGCCGGTCCCGTCGCTCCCAGAGTACCAGCGCGTCCTGTCCGTATGGCCGCTCACCCGCTGACTGCTCGTTCCGCCGGTCCCGTCGCTCCCAGAGTAGCAGCGCGTTCTGTCCGTCTGGCCGCTCACCCGCTGACTGCTCGTTCCGCCGGTCCCGTCGCTCCCAGAGTAGCAGCGCGTCCTGTCCGTCTGGTCGCTCACCCGCTGACTGCTCGTTCCGCCGGTCCCGTCGCTCCTAGAGTAGCAGCGCGTCCTGTCCGTCTGGCCGCTCACCCGCTGACTGCTCGTTCCGCCGGTCCCGTCGCTACCAGAGTACCAGCGCGTCCTGTCCGTCTGGCCGCTCACCCGCTGACTGCTCGTTCCGCCGGTCCCGTCGCTCCCAGAGTAGCAGCGCGTCCTGTCCGTCTGGCCGCTCACCCGCTGACTGCTCGTTCCGCCGGTCCCGTCGCTCCCAGAGTAGCAGCGCGTCCTGTCCGTCTGGCCGCTCACCCGCTGACTGCTCGTTCCGCCGGTCCCGTCGCTCCTAGAGTAGCAGCGCGTCCTGTCCGTCTGGCCGCTCACCCCCTGACTGCTCGTTCCGCCGGTCCCGTCGCTCCCAGAGTAGCAGCGCGTCCTCGCAGAGGCTCCCCTTCATCAGTCACAGTAGATTCGCCAACCAATCTTGTTCTCATGCATACCCACCAGACTGATTCTCCTGTGTAATATGGATCTGCAAATATGTCCGGTGAGTTTAGAAACTATCGCACACTAATGCAATTAAACAAAACCGTTTTACAAGATAAATAACCTTCAGATTTCATCAATTTAGTCTTTTAATGTAAGTCTTCTTTGCTGCCGGGATGGAATACGAGTTGCACTGCGCTCTACGCGACGTAGAGAAGTCGAAATCCTAAAGGTCAGAGGCAGCTGGAAATGTTACATATACTCTACTCTCTTTCAAATGAAATATCACGTAGTCCACGTCATATCCCCCCGTTCCAATCGCGATGATCTGTAAACATGTTCATATAACTTTAATATACAAACGAAGACATTTCGTTAAATCAATTCACGTATGTAAATAATTCTTACAGTGAGCGTTGTCCAAAGTAGAAGATTTGATTAAACTTCGTTGAGGTCGCGACGGTCTTCTCGTGATGGACTCTATTAAAATTGCCTTCTACGACATTGCAATGCCAGAAACGCAGAGAAGTTAATCCCGTATTACTGTGCCCGTTGTCACTTATCCAAGTCCTGCTTACGCAAGTCCTGTTTGTCGGACCCACCCTTCTGGCCTTCTGTTGGTCTTCTCGCCACCTTCTCCAGGGCTTGAACTAGCTTGTCCACGATGGGATCTGATGCACTTTGTGGGTCGGGTGTATTGTCGAGCCACTGTTGTATTTTCGCCTCCTGGGCAGGAATTGGAAAATCCTGCGCCTTGTCTGGGCCCTCGACGAAATTCTCTTCGTCGTCTGTGAGTGCTTCTAGTTCTTGCATTATCTCGAATCTCTTGCGGATGTCCTCCAGCTGTCGCAAACGCCGCGCTTCTTCGAAGTCCGCTTCGACTCGTTCCCTTTCTTGCTGTGCCTTCAGTGCAGCGTTCAGTTGACGCCGCCTGGCTTTGCTGGTGCGGCTCACTTCGCTGTGTTCGGGTGACACTCTTCTGTGCTCGGCATGCGGTGTCGAAGTCATCTTTTTCCCTGTAGCTGTTCCTTGGCCGACGCCTGCACTATCCGGGGCGCCTTGGGCTGCTACCATTGTTACGCCGATGTCCTCTTGTGTTTTCTCGGCCGACGCATCCATTTTGCGTTGGGCCTTGCCTTGCTCGTTCCCGCAACCGCAGTTTTCTGGGTGGTGCTGTGAAGTCGACTGGCTTGTAGTTGCTGCGGTGCTGGCTGACTCACCCTCGTTGTGAGCGGTGCTGTCCCCACTTTCCATCGTCTCCCTCACGCGTCCGCTTCGTAGACTCATCTTGATTCTTGAATCGCAAGTCTTCTTTCTTCGGAATCCTCAGGCTTCTGCTGCACTCCAGGATCCGGCTCGAAGGACCATATGTCGGACCCACCCCGCTTCTTAACGTCAGCGTTTAGTGGCGCCGTAAGAATCGGTCGGGTCCGAGTAGCTCGTGTGTCTCGTCCTAAACACGTACCAAGGGCTGTGAAAGGAAAGACAGTGTAGCTGAAGACTATGCCTCTTTTTTATTGAAAAATAAAAGCCTAGCAGGCGGCTTCAACTTTGAGGTTAGCGGTGGGCAAGAAGAACACCGTGGTTGCTTGCGGCCTCTTCACGCAATCGCAAACGGAAGCGGTGTCCCCGGCGAAATCCTCCTTTGCCAGATGAAAACCCCTTCCTCCAGTCCAATGTTCCTCGTCTGGCCGCTCACCCGCTGACTGCTCGTTCCACCGGTCCCGTCGCTCCCAGAGTACCAGCGCGTCCTGTCCGTCTGGCTGCTCACCCGCTGACTGCTCGTTCCGCCGGTCCCGTCGCTCCCAGAGTAGCAGCGCGTCCTGTCCGTCTGGCCGCTCACCCGCTGACTGCTCGTTCCGCCGGTCCCGTCGCTCCCAAAGTAGCAGCGCGTCCTGTCCGTCTGTTCGCTCACCCGCTGACTGCTCGTTCCGCCGGTCCCGTCGCTCCCAGAGTAGCAGCGCGTCCTCGCAGAGGCTCCCCTTCATCAGTCACAGTAGATTCGCCAACCAATCTTGTTCTCATGCATACCCACCAGACTGATTCTCCTGTGTATTATGGATCTGCAAATATGTCCGGTGAGTTTAGAAACTATCGCACACTAATGCAATTAAACAAAACCGTTTTACAAGATAAATAACCTTCAGATTTCATCAATTTAGTCTTTTAGTCTTCTTTGCTGCCGGGATGGAATACGAGTTGCACTGCGCTCTACGCGACGTAGAGAAGTCGAAATCCTAAAGGTCAGAGGGAGCTGGAAATGTTACATATACTCTACTCTCTTTCAAATGAAATATCACGTAGTCCACGTCATATCCCCCCGTTCCAATCGCGATGATCTGTAAACATGTTCATATAACTTTAATATACAAACGAAGACATTTCGATAAATCAATTCACGTATGTAAATAATTCTTACAGTGAGCGTTGTCCAAAGTAGAAGATTTGATTAAACTTCGTTGAGGTCGCGACGGTCTTCTCGTGATGGACTCTATTAAAATTGCCTTCTACGACATTGCAATGCCAGAAACGCAGAGAAGTTAATCCCGTATTACTGTGCCCGTTGTCACTTATCCAAGTCCTGCTTACGCAAGTCCTGTTTGTCGGACCCACCCTTCTGGCCTTCTGTTGGTCCTCTCACCACCTTCTCCAGGGCTTGAACTAGCTTGTCCACGATGGGATCTGATGCACTTTGTGGGTCGGGTGTATTGTCGAGCCACTGTTGTATTTTCGCCTCCTGGGCAGGAATTGGAAAATCCTGCGCCTTGTCTGGGCCCTCGACGAAATTCTCTTCGTCGTCTGTGAGTGCTTCTAGTTCTTGCATTATCTCGAATCTCTTGCGGATGTCCTCCAGCTGTCGGAAACGCCGCGCTTCTTCGAAGTCCGCTTCGACTCGTTCCCTTTCTTGCTGTGCCTTCAGTGCAGCGTTCAGTTGACGCCGCCTGGCTTTGCTGGTGCGGCTCACTTCGCTGTGTTCGGGTGACACTCTTCTGTGCTCGGCATGCGGTGTCGAAGTCATCTTTTTCCCTGTAGCTGTTCCTTGGCCGACGCCTGCACTATCCGGGGCGCCTTGGGCTGCTACCATTGTTACGCCGATGTCCTCTTGACTTGAAATACATTAAATTATAGTAACATTATTTTCTAGCGTCTTCAAGATCTCAGAAATACGATGACTACATGAAACGCTACTCAAGGCTCCCCTCAATCAGTCACAGTAGTTATTTTGCAGACTTTGATACCAAATTGTAGTAAAGTGGTCAGGAAATTGCTTGCAAATCGCTCGCCGCTGAAGCATTCTTATTGTCATGCATCACCAGGCTGATTCGCCTGTGTATTGTGGATCTGCAAATATGCCCGGTGAGTTAAGAAACTATCGCACACTAATGCAATTAAACTAAACCGTTTTACAAGAAAAATAACTCAGATTTCATCAAATGAGGCTTTTAATGTAAGTTTTCTTTGCTGCCGGGATGGAATACGAGTTGTACTGCGCTCTATGCGATGTAGAGAAGTCGATATCCTAAACCGACGTCAGAGGCAACTGGAAATGTTACATATACTCTACTCTCTTTCACATTAAATTATAGTAATATTATTTTCTAGCGTCTTCAAGATCCCAGAAATACGATGACTACATGAAACGCAATTCAAGGCATACACCCCCATGTCATGTCATCACCAGGCTGATTCGCCTGCGTATTGTGGATCTGCAAATACGCCCGGTGAGAGAAACTATCGCACACTAATGCAATTAAACTAAACCGTTTTACAAGTTAAATAACCGTCAGATTTCATCAATTTAGGCTTTTAATGTAAGTCTTCTTTGCTGCCGGGATGGAATACGAGTTGTACTAACGCTTTATGCGATGTAGAGAATTCGAAATCCATAGGCGAGGTTAGAGGCAAATGGAAATGTTAAATATACTCTACTGACTACTCTCTTTCAAGCGAAATATCACGAAGTCCGCGTCGTGTCTTCGTTCCAATCGCGATGAACTGCAAACATGTTTAAAAATCTTTAATATACAAACGAAGACATTTCAATAAATCAATTCATGTATGTAAATAATTCTTACTGCGTTCGTTGTCCAAAGTAGAATATTTGATTAAAATTCTTTGAGGTCGCGACGGTCTTCTCGTGATGGACTCTATTAAAATTGCCTTCTACGACATTGCAATGCCAGAAACGCAGAGAAGTTAAACCCGTAATACTGTGCCCGTCGTCACTTATCCAAGTCCTGCTTACGAAAGTCCTTAAAATAAACCTAATAAAAATCTAAGTTAAATAAAAGTAACAACACAAATGTAAGATAAGACGCTGAATGAAATATAGAGCATTTTTTGTGTGCTCTTTACAATCCATGTTGTTTCTAAATACGGTATATAATAAACTAGGAAAATATGTATATATAAACATGCAACGACTTATTCCTCCTACATGTATTTAATATACATTAAATTAAGGTAATATTAATTTCAAGCGTCTTCAATATCCCAGAAATACGATGACCGCATAAAGCGCAATTCGAGACTCCCCTTCATCAGTCATAGTAAATTCGCCGCTCAACCAATCTCATTGTGATGCATATCCACCAGACTGATTCCCCTGTGTATTATGGATCTGAAAATATGCCCGGTTAGTATAGAAACTATCCCACACTAATGCAATTAAACAAAACCGTTATACAAGATAAATAACCTTCAGATTTCATCAATTTAGGCTTTTAATGTAAGTCTTCTTTGCTGCCGGGATGGAATACGAGTTGTACTAACGCTTTATGCGATGGAGAGAATTCGAAATCCATAGGCGAGGTCAGAGGCAACTGGAAATGTTACATATACTCTACTCTCTTTCACATTAAATTATAGTATTATTATTTTCTAGCGTCTTAAAGATCCCAGAAATACGATGACTACATGAAACGCAATTCAAGGCTCCCCTCAATCAGTAACAGTAGTTATTTTGCAGACTTTGATACCTAATTGTAGTAAAGTGTCAGGAAATTGCTTGCAAATCGCTCGCCGCTGAAGCAATCTTATTGTCATGCATCACCAGGCTGATTCGCCTGTGTATTTTGGATCTGCAAATACGCCCGGTGAGAGAAACTATCGCACACTAATGCAATTAAACTAAACCGTTTTACAAGTTAAATAACCGTCAGATTTCATCAATTTAGGCTTTTAATGTAAGTCTTCTTTGCTGCCGGGATGGAATACGAGTTGTACTAACGCTTTATGCGATGTAGAGAATTCGAAATCCATAGGCGAGGTTAGAGGCAAATGGAAATGTTAAATATACTCTACTGACTACTCTCTTTCAAGCGAAATATCACGAAGTCCGCGTCGTGTCTTCGTTCCAATCGCGATGAACTGCAAACATGTTTAAAAATCTTTAATATACAAACGAAGACATTTCAATAAATCAATTCATGTATGTAAATAATTCTTACTGCGTTCGTTGTCCAAAGTAGAATATTTGATTAAACTTCTTTGAGGTCGCGACGGTCTTCTCGTGATGGACTCTATTAAAATTGCCTTCTACGACATTGCAATGCCAAAATCGCAGAGTAGTTAGCCCCGTAGTACTGTGCCCGTCGTCACTTATCCAAGTTCTGCTTACGCAAGTCCTTAAAATAAACTTAATAAAAATCTAAGTTAAATAAAAGTAACAACACAAATGTAAGATAAGACGCTGAATGAAATATAGAGCATTTTTTGTGTGCTCTTTACAATCCATGTTGTTTCTAAATACGGTATATAATAAACTAGGAAAATATGTATATATAAACATGCAACGACTTATTCCTCCTACATGTATTTAATATACATTAAATTAAGGTAATATTAATTTCAAGCGTCTTCAATATCCCAGAAATACGATGACCGCATAAAGCGCAATTCGAGACTCCCCTTCATCAGTCATAGTAAATTCGCCGCTCAACCAATCTCATTGTGATGCATATCCACCAGACTGATTCCCCTGTGTATTATGGATCTGAAAATATGCCCGGTTAGTATAGAAACTATCCCACACTAATGCAATTAAACAAAACCGTTATACAAGATAAATAACGTTCAGATTTCATCAATTTAGGCTTTTAATGTAAGTCTTCTTTGCTGCCGGGATGGAATACGAGTTGTACTAACGCTTTATGCGATGGAGAGAATTCGAAATCCATAGGCGAGGTCAGAGGCAACTGGAAATGTTACATATACTCTAATCTCTTTCACATTAAATTATAGTAATATTATTTTCTAGCGTCTTCAATATCCCAGAAATACGATGACCGCATAAAGCGCAATTCGAGACTCCCCTTCATCAGTCATAGTAAATTCGCCGCTCAACCAATCTCATTGTGATGCATATCCACCAGACTGATTCCCCTGTGTATTATGGATCTGAAAATATGCCCGGTTAGTATAGAAACTATCCCACACTAATGCAATTAAACAAAACCGTTATACAAGATAAATAACCTTCAGATTTCATCAATTTAGGCTTTTAATGTAAGTCTTCTTTGCTGCCGGGATGGAATACGAGTTGTACTAACGCTTTATGCGATGGAGAGAATTCGAAATCCATAGGCGAGGTCAGAGGCAACTGGAAATGTTACATATACTCTACTCTCTTTCACATTAAATTATAGTAATATTATTTTCTAGCGTCTTAAAGATCCCAGAAATACGATGACTACATGAAACACAATTCAAGGCTCCCCTCATTCAGTAACAGTAGTTATTTTGCAGACTTTGATACCTAATTGTAGTAAAGTGTCAGGAAATTGCTTGCAAATCGCTCGCCGCTGAAGCAATCTTATTGTCATGCATCACCAGGCTGATTCGCCTGTGTATTGTGGATCTGCAAATACGCCCGGTGAGAGAAACTATCGCACACTAATGCAATTAAACTAAACCGTTTTACATGTTAAATAACCGTCAGATTTCATCAATTTAGGCGTTTAATGTAAGTCTTCTTTGCTGCCGGGATGGAATACGAGTTGTACTAACGCTTTATGCGATGGAGAGAATTCGAAATCCATAGGCGAGGTCAGAGGCAACTGGAAATGTTACATATACTCTACTCTCTTTCACATTAAATTATAGTAATATTATTTTCTAGCGTCTTCAATATCCCAGAAATACGATGACCGCATAAAGCGCAATTCGAGACTCCCCTTCATCAGTCATAGTAAATTCGCCGCTCAACCAATCTCATTGTGATGCATATCCACCAGACTGATTCCCCTGTGTATTATGGATCTGAAAATATGCCCGGTTAGTATAGAAACTATCCCACACTAATGCAATTAAACAAAACCGTTAAACAAGATAAATAACCTTCAGATTTCATCAATTTAGGCTTTTAATGTAAGTCTTCTTTGCTGCCGGGATGGAATACGAGTTGTACTAACGCTTTATGCGATGGAGAGAATTCGAAATCCATAGGCGAGGTCAGAGGCAACTGGAAATGTTACATATACTCTACTCTCTTTCACATTAAATTATAGTAATATTATTTTCTAGCGTCTTAAAGATCCCAGAAATACGATGACTACATGAAACACAATTCAAGGCTCCCCTCATTCAGTAACAGTAGTTATTTTGCAGACTTTGATACCTAATTGTAGTAAAGTGTCAGGAAATTGCTTGCAAATCGCTCGCCGCTGAAGCAATCTTATTGTCATGCATCACCAGGCTGATTCGCCTGTGTATTGTGGATCTGCAAATACGCCCGGTGAGAGAAACTATCGCACACTAATGCAATTAAACTAAACCGTTTTACAAGTTAAATAACCGTCAGATTTCATCAATTTAGGCTTTTAATGTAAGTCTTCTTTGCTGCCGGGATGGAATACGAGTTGTACTAACGCTTTATGCGATGTAGAGAATTCGAAATCCATAGGCGAGGTTAGAGGCAAATGGAAATGTTAAATATACTCTACTGACTACTCTCTTTCAAGCGAAATATCACGAAGTCCGCGTCGTGTCTTCGTTCCAATCGCGATGAACTGCAAACATGTTTAAAAATCTTTAATATACAAACGAAGACATTTCAATAAATCAATTCATGTATGTAAATAATTCTTACTGCGTTCGTTGTCCAAAGTAGAATATTTGATTAAACTTCTTTGAGGTCGCGACGGTCTTCTCGTGATGGACTCTATTAAAATTGCCTTCTACGACATTGCAATGCCAAAATCGCAGAGTAGTTAGCCCCGTAGTACTGTGCCCGTCGTCACTTATCCAAGTTCTGCTTACGCAAGTCCTTAAAATAAACTTAATAAAAATCTAAGTTAAATAAAAGTAACAACACAAATGTAAGATAAGACGCTGAATGAAATATAGAGCATTTTTTGTGTGCTCTTTACAATCCATGTTGTTTCTAAATAAGGTATATAATAAACTAGGAAAATATGTATATATAAACATGCAACGACTTATTCCTCCTACATGTATTTAATATACATTAAATTAAGGTAATATTAATTTCAAGCGTCTTCAATATCCCAGAAATACGATGACCGCATAAAGCGCAATTCGAGACTCCCCTTCATCAGTCATAGTAAATTCGCCGCTCAACCAATCTCATTGTGATGCATATCCACCAGACTGATTCCCCTGTGTATTATGGATCTGAAAATATGCCCGGTTAGTATAGAAACTATCCCACACTAATGCAATTAAACAAAACCGTTATACAAGATTAAATAACCTTCAGATTTCATCAATTTAGGCTTTTAATGTAAGTCTTCTTTGCTGCCGGGATGGAATACAAGTTGTACTAACGCTTTATGCGATGTAGAGAATTCGAAATCCATAGGCGAGGTTAGAGGCAAATGGAAATGTTAAATATACTCTACTGACTACCTCTTTCAAGCGAAATATCATGAAGTCCGCGTCGTGTCTTCGTTCCAATCGCGATGAACTGCAAACATGTTTAAAAATCTTTAATATACAAACGAAGACATTTCAATAAATCAATGTATGTATGTAAATAATTCTTACTGCGTTCGTTGTCCAAAGTAGAATATTTGATTAAACTTCTTTGAGGTCGCGACGGTCTTCTCATGATGGACTCTATTAAAATTGCCTTCTACGACATTGCAATGCCAGAAACGCAGAAAAGTTAAACCCGTAATACTGTGCCCGTCGTCACTTATCCAAGTTCTGCTTATGCAAGTCCTTAAATTAACTTAATAAAAATCTGAGTTAAATAAAAGTAACAAAACAAATGTGAGATAAAACGCTGAACGAAATATAGAGCATTTTTTGTGTGCTCTTTACAATCCATGTTGTTTCTAAATAAGGTATATAATAAACTAGGAAAATATGTATATATAAACATGCAACGACTTATTCCTCCTACATGTATTTAATATACATTAAATTAAGGTAATATTAATTTCAAGCGTCTTCAATATCCCAGAAATACGATGACCGCATAAAGCGCAATTCGAGACTCCCCTTCATCAGTCATAGTAAATTCGCCGCTCAACCAATCTCATTGTGATGCATATCCACCAGACTGATTCCCCTGTGTATTATGGATCTGAAAATATGCCCGGTTAGTATAGAAACTATCCCACACTAATGCAATTAAACAAAACCGTTATACAAGATTAAATAACCTTCAGATTTCATCAATTCAGGCTTTTAATGTAAGTCTTCTTTGCTGCCGGGATGGAATACAAGTTGTACTTACGCTTTATGCGATGGAGAGAATTCGAAATCCATAGGCGAGGTCAGAGGCAACTGGAAATGTTACATATACTCTACTCTCTTTCACATTAAATTATAGTAATATTATTTTCTAGCGTCTTAAAGATCCCAGAAATACGATGACTACATGAAACGCAATTCAAGGCTCCCCTCAATCAGTAACAGTAGTTATTTTGCAGACTTTGTTACCTAATTGTAGTTAAGTGTCAGGAAATTGCTTGCAAATCGCTCGCTGCTGAAGCAATCTTATTGTCATGCATCACCAGGCTGATTCGCCTGTGTATTGTGGATCTGCAAATACGCCCGGTGAGAGAAACTATCGCACACTAATGCAATTAAACTAAACCGTTTTACAAGTTAAATAACCGTCAGATTTCATCAATTTAGGCTTTTAATGTAAGTCTTCTTTGCTGCCGGGATGGAATACGAGTTGTACTAACGCTTTATGCGATGTAGAGAATTCGAAATCCATAGGCGAGGTTAGAGGCAAATGGAAATGTTAAATATACTCTACTGACTACTCTCTTTCAAGCGAAATATCACGAAGTCCGCGTCGTGTCTTCGTTCCAATCGCGATGAACTGCAAACATGTTTAAAAATCTTTAATATACAAACGAAGACATTTCAATAAATCAATTCATGTATGTAAATAATTCTTACTGCGTTCGTTGTCCAAAGTAGAATATTTGATTAAACTTCTTTGAGGTCGCGACGGTCTTCTCGTGATGGACTCTATTAAAATTGCCTTCTACGACATTGCAATGCCAGAAACGCAGAGAAGTTAAACCCGTAATACTGTGCCCGTCGTCACTTATCCAAGTCCTGCTTACGAAAGTCCTTAAAATAAACCTAATAAAAATCTAAGTTAAATAAAAGTAACAACACAAATGTAAGATAAGACGCTGAATGAAATATAGAGCATTTTTTGTGTGCTCTTTACAATCCATGTTGTTTCTAAATACGGTATATAATAAACTAGGAAAATATGTATATATAAACATGCAACGACTTATTCCTCCTACATGTATTTAATATACATTAAATTAAGGTAATATTAATTTCAAGCGTCTTCAATATCCCAGAAATACGATGACCGCATAAAGCGCAATTCGAGACTCCCCTTCATCAGTCATAGTAAATTCGCCGCTCAACCAATCTCATTGTGATGCATATCCACCAGACTGATTCCCCTGTGTATTATGGATCTGAAAATATGCCCGGTTAGTATAGAAACTATCCCACACTAATGCAATTAAACAAAACCGTTATACAAGATAAATAACCTTCAGATTTCATCAATTTAGGCTTTTAATGTAAGTCTTCTTTGCTGCCGGGATGGAATACGAGTTGTACTAACGCTTTATGCGATGGAGAGAATTCGAAATCCATAGGCGAGGTCAGAGGCAACTGGAAATGTTACATATACTCTACTCTCTTTCACATTAAATTATAGTATTATTATTTTCTAGCGTCTTAAAGATCCCAGAAATACGATGACTACATGAAACGCAATTCAAGGCTCCCCTCAATCAGTAACAGTAGTTATTTTGCAGACTTTGATACCTAATTGTAGTAAAGTGTCAGGAAATTGCTTGCAAATCGCTCGCCGCTGAAGCAATCTTATTGTCATGCATCACCAGGCTGATTCGCCTGTGTATTGTGGATCTGCAAATACGCCCGGTGAGAGAAATTATCGCACACTAATGCAATTAAACTAAACCGTTTTACAAGTTAAATAACCGTCAGATTTCATCAATTTAGGCTTTTAATGTAAGTCTTCTTTGCTGCCGGGATGGAATACGAGTTGTACTAACGCTTTATGCGATGTAGAGAATTCGAAATCCATAGGCGAGGTTAGAGGCAAATGGAAATGTTAAATATACTCTACTGACTACTCTCTTTCAAGCGAAATATCACGAAGTCCGCGTCGTGTCTTCGTTCCAATCGCGATGAACTGCAAACATGTTTAAAAATCTTTAATATACAAACGAAGACATTTCAATAAATCAATTCATGTATGTAAATAATTCTTACTGCGTTCGTTGTCCAAAGTAGAATATTTGATTAAACTTCTTTGAGGTCGCGACGGTCTTCTCGTGATGGACTCTATTAAAATTGCCTTCTACGACATTGCAATGCCAAAATCGCAGAGTAGTTAGCCCCGTAGTACTGTGCCCGTCGTCACTTATCCAAGATCTGCTTACGCAAGTCCTTAAAATAAACTTAATAAAAATCTAAGTTAAATAAAAGTAACAACACAAATGTAAGATAAGACGCTGAATGAAATATAGAGCATTTTTTGTGTGCTCTTTACAATCCATGTTGTTTCTAAATACGGTATATAATAAACTAGGAAAATATGTATATATAAACATGCAACGACTTATTCCTCCTACATGTATTTAATATACATTAAATTAAGGTAATATTAATTTTAAGCGTCTTCAATATCCCAGAAATACGATGACCGCATAAAGCGCAATTCGAGACTCCCCTTCATCAGTCATAGTAAATTCGCCGCTCAACCAATCTCATTGTGATGCATATCCACCAGACTGATTCCCCTGTGTATTATGGATCTGAAAATATGCCCGGTTAGTATAGAAACTATCCCACACTAATGCAATTAAACAAAACCGTTATACAAGATAAATTACCTTCAGATTTCATCAATTTAGGCTTTTAATGTAAGTCTTCTTTGCTGCCGGGATGGAATACGAGTTGTACTAACGCTTTATGCGATGGAGAGAATTCGAAATCCATAGGCGAGGTCAGAGGCAACTGGAAATGTAACATATACTCTACTCTCTTTCACATTAAATTATAGTAATATTATTTTCTAGCGTCTTAAAGATCCCAGAAATACGATGACTACATGAAACGCAATTCAAGGCTCCCCTCAATCAGTAACAGTAGTTATTTTGCAGACTTTGATACCTAATTGTAGTAAAGTGTCAGGAAATTGCTTGCAAATCGCTCGCCGCTGAAGCAATCTTATTGTCATGCATCACCAGGCTGACTCGCCTGTGTATTGTGGATTTGCAAATACGCCCGGTGAGAGAAACTATCGCACACTAATGCAATTAAACTAAACCGTTTTACAAGTTAAATAACCGTCAGATTTCATCAATTTAGGCTTTTAATGTAAGTCTTCTTTGCTGCCGGGATGGAATACGAGTTGTACTAACGCTTTATGCGATGTAGAGAATTCGAAATCCATAGGCGAGGTTAGAGGCAAATGGAAATGTTAAATATACTCTACTGACTACCTCTTTCAAGCGAAATATCACGAAGTCCGCGTCGTGTCTTCGTTCCAATCGCGATGAACTGCAAACATGTTTAAAAATCTTTAATATACAAACGAAGACATTTCAATAAATCAATTCATGTATGTAAATAATTCTTACTGCGTTCGTTGTCCAAAGTAGAATATTTGATTAAACTTCTTTGAGGTCGCGACGGTCTTCTCGTGATGGACTCTATTAAAATTGCCTTCTACGACATTGCAATGCCAGAAACGCAGAGAAGTTAAACCCGTAATACTGTGCCCGTCGTCACTTATCCAAGTCCTGCTTATGAAAGTCCTTAAAATAAACTTAATAAAAATCTAAGTTAAATACAAGTAACAACACAAATGTAAGATAAGACGCTGAATGAAATATAGAGCATTTTTTGTGTGCTCTATACAATCCATGTTGTTTCTAAATACGGTATATAATAAACTAGGAAAATATGTATATATAAACATGCAACGACTTATTCCTACATGTATTTAATATACATTAAATTAAGGTAATATTAATTACAAGCGTCTTCAATATCCCAGAAATACGATGACCGCATAAAGCGCAATTCGAGACTCCCCTTCATCAGTCATAGTAAATTCGCCGCTCAACCAATCTCATTGTGATGCATATCCACCAGACTGATTCCCCTGTGTATTATGGATCTGAAAATATGCCCGGTTAGTATAGAAACTATCCCACACTAATGCAATTAAACAAAACCGTTATACAAGATAAATAACCTTCAGATTTCATCAATTTAGGCTTTTAATGTAAGTCTTCTTTGCTGCCGGGATGGAATACGAGTTGTACTAACGCTTTATGCGATGGAGAGAATTCGAAATCCATAGGCGAGGTCAGAGGCAACTGGAAATGTTACATATACTCTACTCTCTTTCACATTAAATTATAGTAATATTATTTTCTAGCGTCTTAAAGATCCCAGAAATACGATGACTACATGAAACGCAATTCAAGGCTCCCCTCAATCAGTAACAGTAGTTATTTTGCAGACTTTGATACCTAATTGTAGTAAAGTGTCAGGAAATTGCTTGCAAATCGCTCGCCGCTGAAGCAATCTTATTGTCATGCATCACCAGGCTGATTTGCGTGTGTATTGTGGATCTGCAAATACGCCCGGTGAGAGAAACTATCGCACACTAATGCAATTAAACTAAACCGTTTTACATGTTAAATAACCGTCAGATTTCATCAATTTAGGCGTTTAATGTAAGTCTTCTTTGCTGCCGGGATGGAATACGAGTTGTACTAACGCTTTATGCGATGTAGAGAATTCGAAATCCATAGGCGAGGTTAAAGGCAAATGGAAATGTTAAATATACTCTACTGACTACTCTCTTTCAAGCGAAATATCATGAAGTCCGCGTCGTGTCTTCGTTCCAATCGCGATGAACTGCAAACATGTTCAAAAATCTTTAATATACAAACGAAGACATTTCAATAAATCAATGTAGGTATGTAAATAATTCTTACTGCGTTCGTTGTCCAAAGTAGAATATTTGATTAAACTTCTTTGAGGTCGCGACGGTCTTCTCGTGATGAACTCTATTAAAATTGCCTTCTACGACATTGCAATGCCAGAAACGCAGAGAAGTTAAACCCGTAATACTGTGCCCGTCGTCACTTATCCAAGTTCTGCTTACGCAAGTCCTTAAATTAACTTAATAAAAATCTGAGTTAAATAAAAGTAACAAAACAAATGTGAGATAAAACGCTGAACGAAATATAGAGCATTTTTTGTGTGCTCTTTACAATCCATGTTGTTTCTAAATAAGGTATATAATAAACTAGGAAAATATGTATATATAAACATGCAACGACTTATTCCTCCTACATGTATTTAATATACATTAAATTAAGGTAATATTAATTTCAAGCGTCTTCAATATCCCAGAAATACGATGACCGCATAAAGCGCAATTCGAGACTCCCCTTCATCAGTCATAGTAAATTCGCCGCTCAACCAATCTCATTGTGATGCATATCCACCAGACTGATTCCCCTGTGTATTATGGATCTGAAAATATGCCCGGTTAGTATAGAAACTATCCCACACTAATGCAATTAAACAAAACCGTTATACAAGATTAAATAACCTTCAGATTTCATCAATTTAGGCTTTTAATGTAAGTCTTCTTTGCTGCCGGGATGGAATACAAGTTGTACTAACGCTTTATGCGATGTAGAGAATTCGAAATCCATAGGCGAGGTTAGAGGCAAATGGAAATGTTAAATATACTCTACTGACTACCTCTTTCAAGCGAAATATCACGAAGTCCGCGTCGTGTCTTCGTTCCAATCGCGATGAACTGCAAACATGTTTAAAAATCTTTAATATACAAACGAAGACATTTCAATAAATCAATGTATGTATGTAAATAATTCTTACTGCGTTCGTTGTCCAAAGTAGAATATTTGATTAAACTTCTTTGAGGTCGCGACGGTCTTCTCGTGATGGACTCTATTAAAATTGCCTTCTACGACATTGCAATGCCAGAAACGCAGAGAAGTTAAACCCGTAATACTGTGCCCGTCGTCACTTATCCAAGTTCTGCTTATGCAAGTCCTTAAATTAACTTAATAAAAATCTGAGTTAAATAAAAGTAACAAAACAAATGTGAGATAAAACGCTGAACGAAATATAGAGCATTTTTTGTGTGCTCTTTACAATCCATGTTGTTTCTAAATAAGGTATATAATAAACTAGGAAAATATGTATATATAAACATGCAACGACTTATTCCTACATGTATTTAATATACATTAAATTAAGGTAATATTAATTACAAGCGTCTTCAATATCCCAGAAATACGATGACCGCATAAAGCGCAATTCGAGACTCCCCTTCATCAGTCATAGTAAATTCGCCGCTCAACCAATCTCATTGTGATGCATATCCACCAGACTGATTCCCCTGTGTATTATGGATCTGAAAATATGCCCGGTTAGTATAGAAACTATCCCACACTAATGCAATTAAACAAAACCGTTATACAAGATTAAATAACCTTCAGATTTCATCAATTTAGGCTTTTAATGTAAGTCTTCTTTGCTGCCGGGATGGAATACAAGTTGTACTAACGCTTTATGCGATGGAGAGAATTCGAAATCCATAGGCGAGGTCAGAGGCAACTGGAAATGTTACATATACTCTACTCTCTTTCACATTAAATTATAGTAATATTATTTTCTAGCGTCTTAAAGATCCCAGAAATACGATGACTACATGAAACGCAATTCAAGGCTCCCCTCAATCAGTAACAGTAGTTATTTTGCAGACTTTGTTACCTAATTGTAGTTAAGTGTCAGGAAATTGCTTGCAAATCGCTCGCCGCTGAAGCAATCTTATTGTCATGCATCACCAGGCTGATTCGCCTGTGTATTGTGGATCTGCAAATACGCCCGGTGAGAGAAACTATCGCACACTAATGCAATTAAACTAAACCGTTTTACAAGATAAATAACCGTCAGATTTCATCAATTTAGGCTTTTAATGTAAGTCTTCTTTGCTGCCGGGATGGAATACGAGTTGTACTAACGCTTTATGCGATGTAGAGAATTCGAAATCCATAGGCGAGGTTAGAGGCAAATGGAAATGTTAAATATACTCTACTGACTACTCTCTTTCAAGCGAAATATCACGAAGTCCGCGTCGTGTCTTCGTTCCAATCGCGATGAACTGCAAACATGTTTAAAAATCTTTAATATACAAACGAAGACATTTCAATAAATCAATTCATGTATGTAAATAATTCTTACTGCGTTCGTTGTCCAAAGTAGAATATTTGATTAAACTTCTTTGAGGTCGCGACGGTCTTCTCGTGATGGACTCTATTAAAATTGCCTTCTACGACATTGCAATGCCAGAAACGCAGAGAAGTTAAACCCGTAATACTGTGCCCGTCGTCACTTATCCAAGTCCTGCTTACGAAAGTCCTTAAAATAAACCTAATAAAAATCTAAGTTAAATAAAAGTAACAACACAAATGTAAGATAAGACGCTGAATGAAATATAGAGCATTTTTTGTGTGCTCTTTACAATCCATGTTGTTTCTAAATACGGTATATAATAAAATAGGAAAATATGTATATATAAACATGCAACGACTTATTCCTACATGTATTTAAAATACATTAAATTAAGGTAATATTAATTTCAAGCGTCTTCAATATCCCAGAAATACGATGACCGCATAAAGCGCAATTCGAGACTTCTCTTCATCAGTCATAGTAAATTCGCCGCTCAACCAATCTCATTGTGATGCATATCCACCAGACTGATTCCCCTGTGTATTATGGATCTGAAAATATGCCCGGTTAGTATAGAAACTATCCTACACTAATACAATTAAACAAAACCGTTATACAAGATAAATAACCTTCAGATTTCATCAATTTAGGCTTTTAATGTAAGTCTTCTTTGCTGCCGGGATGGAATACGAGTTGTACTAACGCTTTATGCGATGTAGAGAATTCGAAATCCATAGGCGAGGTTAGAGACAACTGGAAATGTTAAATATACTCTACTGACTACTCTCTTTCAAGCGAAATATCATGAAGTCCGCGTCGTGTCTTCGTTCCAATCGCGATGAACTGCAAACATGTTTAAAAATCTTTAATATACAAACGAAGACATTTCAATAAATCAATTCATGTATGTAAATAATTCTTACTGCGTTCGTTGTCCAAAGTAGAATATTTGATTAAACTTCTTTGAGGTCGCGACGGTCTTCTCGTGATGGACTCTATTAAAATTGCCTTCTACGACATTGCAATGCCAGAAACGCAGAGAAGTTAAACCCGTAATACTGTGCCCGTCGTCACTTATCCAAGTCCTGCTTACGAAAGTCCTTAAAATAAACCTAATAAAAATCTAAGTTAAATAAAAGTAACAACACAAATGTAAGATAAGACGCTGAATGAAATATAGAACATTTTTTGTGTGCTCTTTACAATCCATGTTGTTTCTAAATACGGTATATAATAAACTAGGAAAATATGTATATATAAACATGCATCGACTTATTCCTACATGTATTTAAAATACATTAAATTAAGGTAATATTAATTTCAAGCGTCTTCAATATCCCAGAAATACGATGACCGCATAAAGCGCAATTCGAGACTCCCCTTCATCAGTCATAGTAAATTCGCCGCTCAACCAATCTCATTGTGATGCATATCCACCAGACTGATTCCCCTGTGTATTATGGATCTGAAAATATGCCCGGTTAGTATAGAAACTATCGCACACTAATGCAATTAAACTAAACCGTTTTACATGTTAAATAACCGTCAGATTTCATCAATTTAGGCGTTTAATGTAAGTCTTCTTTGCTGCCGGGATGGAATACGAGTTGTACTAACGCTTTATGCGATGTAGAAAATTCGAAATCCATAGGCGAGGTTAGAGGCAAATGGAAATGTTAAATATACTCTACTGACTACTCTCTTTCAAGCGAAATATCATGAAGTCCGCGTCGTGTCTTCGTTCCAATCGCGATGAACTGCAAACATGTTTAAAAATCTTTAATATACAAACGAAGACATTTCAATAAATCAATGTATGTATGTAAATAATTCTTACTGCGTTCGTTGTCCAAAGTAGAATATTTGATTAAACTTCTTTGAGGTCGCGACGGTCTTCTCGTGATGGACTCTATTAAAATTGCCTTCTACGACATTGCAATGCCAAAATCGCAGAGTAGTTAGCCCCGTAGTACTGTGCCCGTCGTCACTTATCCAAGTTCTGCTTACGCAAGTCCTTAAATTAACTTAATAAAAATCTGAGTTAAATAAAAGTAACAAAACAAATGTGAGATAAAACGCTGAACGAAATATAGAGCTTTTTTTGTGTGCTCTTTACAATCCACGTTATTTCTAAATACGGTTAATAATAAACTAGGAAAATATGTATATATAAACATGCAACGACTTATTCCTACATGTATTTAATATACATTAAATTAAGGTAATATTAATTACAAGCGTCTTCAATATCCCAGAAATACGATGACCGCATAAAGCGCAATTCGAGACTCCCCTTCATCAGTCATAGTAAATTCGCCGCTCAACCAATCTCATTGTGATGCATATCCACCAGACTGATTCCCCTGTGTATTATGGATCTGAAAATATGCCCGGTTAGTATAGAAACTATCCCACACTAATGCATTTAAACAAAACCGTTATACAAGATAAATAACCTTCAGATTTCATCAATTTAGGCTTTTAATGTAAGTCTTCTTTGAAGTCGGCGTTTAGTGGCGCCGTAAGAATCGGTCGGGTCCGAGTAGCTCGTGTGTCTCGTCCTAAACACGTACCAAGGGCTGTGAAAGGAAAGACAGTGTAGCTGAAGACTATGCCTCTTTTTTATTGAAAAATAAAAGCCTAGCAGGCGGCTTCAACTTTGAGGTTAGCGGTGGGCAAGAAGAACACCGTGGTTGCTTGCGGCCTCTTCACGCAATCGCAAACGGAAGCGGTGTCCCCGGCGAAATCCTCCTTTGCCAGATGAACCCCTTCCTCCAGTCCAATGTTCCTCTTCAGTCTTGTTTCCCAACGCCGTGTATTTGCATACGGCCTAGGCTGCCGTCGTCGTCACGTCCTATCTCCTTGCTGTGCTCCCGTCGACTGACCGTCCGTCCTGTCGCTTCGCCGCTCTCCCGCCGACTGACTCGTTCCGCAGCTCGCAGAGAAGTGGCGCGTCCTGTCGCCTCGCCGCTCTCCCGCCGACTGACTCGTTCCGCCACTCGCAGAGAAGTGCCGCGTCCTGTCGCCTCGCCGCTCTCCCGCCGACTGACTCGTTCCGCCTCTCGCAGAGAAGTGGCGCGTCCTGTCGCCTCGCCGCTCTCCCGACGACTGACTCGTTCCGCAGCTCGCAGAGAAGTGGCGCGTCCTGTCGTCTGGCCGCTCACCCGCTGACTGCTCGTTCCGCCGGTCCCATCGCTCCCAGAGTAGCAGCGCGTCCTGTCCGTCTGGCCGCTCACCAGCTGACTGCTCGTTCCGCCGGTCCCGTCGCTCCCAGAGTGGCAGCGCGTCCTGTCGTCTGGCCGCTCACCCGCTGACTGCTCGTTCCGCCGGTCCCGTCGCTCCCAGAGTACCAGCGCGTCCTGTGCGTCTGGCCGCTCACCCGCTGACTGCTCGTTCCGCCGGTCCCGTCGCTCCCAGAGTAGCAGCGCGTCCTGTCCGTCTGGTCGCTCACCCGCTGACTGCTCGTTCCGTCGGTCCCGTCGCTCCTAGAGTAGCAGCGCGTCCTGTCCGTCTGGCCGCATACCCCCTGACTGCTCGTTCCGCCGGTCCCGTCGCTCCCAGAGTAGCAGCGCGTCCTGTCCGTTTGGTCGCTTACCCGCTGACTGCTCGTTCCGCCGGTCCCGTCGCTCCTAGAGTAGCAGCGCGTCCTGTCCGTCTGGCCGCTCACCCCCTGACTGCTCGTTCCGCCGGTCCCGTCGCTCCCAGAGTAGCAGCGCGTCCTCGCAGAGGCTCCCCTTCATCAGTCACAGTAGATTCGCCAACCAATCTTGTTCTCATGCATACCCACCAGACTGATTCTCCTGTGTATTATGGATCTGCAAATATGTCCGGTGAGTTTAGAAACTATCGCAACCTAATGCAATTAAACAAAACCGTTTTACAAGATAAATAACCTTCAGATTTCATCAATTTAGGCATTTAATGTAAGTCTTCTTTGCTGCCGGGATGGAATACGAGTTGCACTGCGCTCTATGCGACGTAGAGAAGTCGAAATCCTAAAGGTCAGAGGCAGCTGGAAATGTTACATATACTCTACTCTCTTTCAAATGAAATATCACGTAGTCCACGTCATATCCCCGTTCCAATCGCGATGATCTGTAAACATGTTCATATAACTTTAATATACAAACGAAGACATTTCGATAAATCAATTCACATGTGTAAATAATTCTTACAGTGAGCGTTGTCCAAAGTAGAAGATTTGATTAAACTTCTTTGAGGTCGCGACGATCTTCTCGTGATGGACTCTATTAAAATTGCCTTCTACGACATTGCAATGCCAGAAACGCAGAGAAGTTAATCCCGTAGTACTGTGCCCGTTGTCACTTATCCAAGTCCTGCTTACGCAAGTCCTGTTTGTCAGCCCCACCCTTCTGGCCTTCTGTTGGTCTTCTCGCCACCTTCTCCAGGGCTTGAACTAGCTTGTCCACGATGGGATCTGATGCACTTTGTGGGTCGGGTGTATTGTCGAGCCACTGTTGTATTTTCGCCTCCTGGGCAGGAATTGGAAAATCCTGCGCCTTGTCTGGGCCCTCGACGAAATTCTCTTCGTCGTCTGTGAGTGCTTCTAGTTCTTGCATTATCTCGAATCTCTTGCGGATGTCCTCCAGCTGTCGCAAACGCCGCGCTTCTTCGAAGTCCGCTTCGACTCGTTCCCTTTCTTGCTGTGCCTTCAGTGCAGCGTTCAGTTGACGCCGCCTGGCTTTGCTGGTGCGGCTCACTTCGCTGTGTGCGGGTGACACTCTTCTGTGCTCGGCATGCGGTGTCGAAGTCATCTTTTTCCCTGTAGCTGTTCCTTGGCCGACGCCTGCACTATCCGGGGCGCCTTGGGCTGCTACCATTGTTACGCCGATGTCCTCTTGTGTTTTCTCGGCCGACGCATTCATTTTGCGTTGGGCCTTGCCTTGCTCGTTCCCGCAACCGCAGTTTTCTGGGTGGTGCTGTGAAGTCGACTGGCTTGTAGTTGCTGCGGTGCTGGCTGACTCACCCTCGTTGTGAGCGGTGCTGTCCCCACTTTCCATCGTCTCCCTCACGCGTCCGCTTCGTAGACTCATCTTGATTCTTGAATCGCAAGTCTTCTTTCTTCGGAATCCTCAGGCTTCTGCTGCACTCCAGAATCCGGCTCGAAGGACCATATGTCGGATCCGCCCCGCTTCTTACCGTCAGCGTTTAGTGGCGCCGTAAGAATCGGTCGGGTCCGAGTAGCTCGTGTGTCTCGTCCTAAACACGTACCAAGGGCTGTGAAAGGAAAGACAGTGTAGCTGAAAACTATGCCTCTTTTTTATTGAAAAATAAAAGCCTAGCAGGCGGCTTCAACTTTGAGGTTAGCGGTGGGCAAGAAGAACACCGTGGTTGCTTGCGGCCTCTTCACGCAATCGCAAACGGAAGCGGTGTCCCCGGCGAAATCCTCCTATGCCAGATGAACCCCTTCCTCCAGTCCAATGTTCCTCTTCGGTCTTGTTTCCCAACGCCGCGTATTTGCATACGGCCTAGGCTGCCGTCGTCGTCACGTCCTATCTCCTTGCTGTGCTCCCGTCGACTGACTCGTTCCGCAGCTCGCAGAGAAGTGGCGCGTCCTGTCGCCTCGCCGCTCTCCCGCCGACTGACTCGTTCCGCCACTCGCAGAGAAGTGCCGCGTTATGTCGCCTCGCCGCTCTCCCGCCGACTGACTCGTTCCGCAGCTCGCAGAGAAGTGGCGCGTCCTGTCGCCTCGAAGCTCTCCCGACGACTGACTCGTTCCGCAGCTCGCAGAGAAGTGGCGCGTCCTGTCGTCTGGCCGCTCACCCGCTGACTGCTCGTTCCGCCGGTCCCGTCGCTCCCAGAGTAGCAGCGCGTCCTGTCGTCTGGCCGCTCACCCGCTGACTGCTCGTTCCGCCGGTCCCGTCGCTCCCAGAGTAGCAGCGCGTCCTGTCGTCTGGCCGCTCACCCGCTGACTGCTCGTTCCGCCGGTCCCGTCGCTCCCAGAGTAGCAGCGCGTCCTGTCGTCTGGCCGCTCACCCGCTGACTGCTCGTTCCGCCGGTCCCGTCGCTCCCAGAGTACCAGCGCGTACTGTCCGTCTGGCCGCTCACCCGCTGACTGCTCGTTCCGCCGGTCCCGTCGCTCCCAGAGTAGCAGCGCGTCCTGTCCGTCTGGCCGCTCACCCGCTGACTGCTCGTTCCGCCGGTCCCGTCGCTCCCAGAGTACCAGCGCGTACTGTCCGTCTGGCCGCTCACCCGCTGACTGCTCGTTCCGCCGGTCCCGTCGCTCCCAGAGTAGCAGCGCGTCCTGTCCGTCTGGCCGCTCACCCGCTGACTGCTCGTTCCGCCGGTCCCGTCGCTCCCAGAGTACCAGCGCGTACTGTCCGTCTGGCCGCTCACCCGCTGACTGCTCGTTCCGCCGGTCCCGTCGCTCCCAGAGTAGCAGCGCGTCCTGTCCGTCTGGCCGCTCACCCGCTGACTGCTCGTTCCGCCGGTCCCGTCGCTCCCAGAGTACCAGCGCGTCCTGTCCGTCTGGCCGCTCACCCGCTGACTGCTCGTTCCGCCGGTCCCGTCGCTCCCAGAGTAGCAGCGCGTCCTGTCGTCTGGCCGCTCACCCGCTGACTGCTCGTTCCGCCGGCCCCGTCGCTCCCAGAGTAGCAGGCGTCCTGTCGTCTGGCCGCTCACCCGCTGACTGCTCGTTCCGCCGGTCCCGTCGCTCCCAGAGTACCAGCGCGTACTGTCCGTCTGGCCGCTCACCCGCTGACTGCTCGTTCCGCCGGTCCCGTCGCTCCCAGAGTAGCAGCGCGTCCTGTCGTCTGGCCGCTCACCCGCTGACTGCTCGTTCCGCCGGTCCCGTCGCTCCCAGAGTACCAGCGCGTACTGTCCGTCTGGCCGCTCACCCGCTGACTGCTCGTTCCGCCGGTCCCGTCGCTCCCAGAGTAGCAGCGCGTCCTGTCCGTCTGGCCGCTCACCCGCTGACTGCTCGTTCCGCCGGTCCCGTCGCTCCCAGAGTACCAGCGCGTCCTGTCCGTCTGGCCGCTCACCCGCTGACTGCTCGTTCCGCCGGTCCCGTCGCTCCCAGAGTAGCAGCGCGTCCTGTCCGTCTGGCCGCTCACCCCCTGACTGCTCGTTCCGCCGGTCCCGTCGCTCCCAGAGTAGCAACGCGTCTTCGCAGAGGCTCCCCTTCATCAGTCACAGTAGATTCGCCAACCAATCTTGTTCTCATGCATACCCACCAGACTGATTCTCCTGTGTATTATGGATCTGCAAATATGTCCGGTGAGTTTAGAAACTATCGCACACTAATGCAATTAAACAAAACCGTTTTACAAGATAAATAACCTTCAGATTTCATCAATTTAGGCTTTTAATGTAAGTCTTCTTTGCTGCCGGGATGGAATACGAGTTGCACTGCGCTCTACGCGACGTAGAGAAGTCGAAATCCTAAAGGTCAGAGGCAGCTGGAAATGTTACATATACTCTACTCTCTTTCAAATGAAATATCACGTGGTCCACGTCATATCCCCCCGTTCCAATCGCGATGATCTGTAAACATGTTCATATAACTTTAATATACAAACGAAGACATTTCGATAAATCAATTCACATGTGTAAATAATTCTTACAGTGAGCGTTGTCCAAAGTAGAATATTTGATTAAACTTCTTTGAGGTCGCGACGATCTTCTCGTGATGGACTCTATTAAAATTGCCTCCTACGACATTGCAATGCCAGAAACGCAGAGAAGTTAATCCCGTAGTACTGTGCCCGTTGTCACTTATCCAAGTCCTGCTTACGCAAGTCCTGTTTGTCGGACCCACCCTTCTGGCCTTCTGTTGGTCTTCTCGCCACCTTCTCCAGGGCTTGAACTAGCTTGTCCACGATGGGATCTGATGCACTTTGTGGGTCGGGTGTATTGTCGAGCCACTGTTGTATTTTCGCCTCCTGGGCAGGAATTGGAAAATCCTGCGCCTTGTCTGGGCCCTCGACGAAATTCTCTTCGTCGTCTGTGAGTGCTTCTAGTTCTTGCATTATCTCGAATCTCTTGCGGATGTCCTCCAGCTGTCGCAAACGCCGCGCTTCTTCGAAGTCCGCTTCGACTCGTTCCCTTTCTTGCTGTGCCTTCAGTGCAGCGTTCAGTTGACGCCGCCTGGCTTTGCTGGTGCGGCTCACTTCGCTGTGTGCGGGTGACACTCTTCTGTGCTCGGCATGCGGTGTCGAAGTCATCTTTTTCCCTGTAGCTTTTCCTTGGCCGACGCCTGCACTATCCGGGGCGCCTTGGGCTGCTACCATTGTTACGCCGATGTCCTCTTGTGTTTTCTCGGCCGACGCATCCATTTTGCGTTGGGCCTTGCCTTGCTCGTTCCCGCAACCGCAGTTTTCTGGGTGGTGCTGTAAAGTCGACTGGCTTGTAGTTGCTGCGGTGCTGGCTGACTCACCCTCGTTGTGAGCGGTGCTGACCCCACTTTCCATCGTCTCCCTCACGCGTCCGCTTCGTAGACTCATCTTGATTCTTGAATCGCAAGTCTTCTTTCTTCGGAATACTCAGGCTTCTGCTGCACTCCAGGATCCGGCTCGAAGGACCATATGTCGGACCCACCCCGCTTCTTAACGTCAGCGTTTAGTGGCGCCGTAAGAATCGGTCGGGTCCGAGTAGCTCGTGTGTCTCGTCCTAAACACGTACCAAGGGCTGTGAAAGGAAAGACAGTGTAGCTGAAGACTATGCCTCTTTTTTATTGAAAAATAAAAGCCTAGCAGGCGGCTTCAACTTTGAGGTTAGCGGTGGGCAAGAAGAACACCGTGGTTGCTTGCGGCCTCTTCACGCAATCGCAAACGGAAGCGGTGTCCCCGGCGAAATCCTCCTTTGGCAGATGAACCCCTTCCTCCAGTCCAATGGTCCTCGTCTGGCCGCTCACCCGCTGACTGCTCGTTCCGCCGGTCCCGTCGCTCCCAGAGTACCAGCGCGTCCTGTCCGTCTGGCCGCTCACCCGCTGACTGCTCGTTCCGCCGGTCCCGTCGCTCCCAGAGTAGCAGCGCGTCCTGTCCGTCTGGCCGCTCACCCGCTGACTGCTCGTTCCGCCGGTCCCGTCGCTCCCAGAGTAGCAGCGCGTCCTGTCCGTCTGGCCGCTCACCCGCTGACTGCTCGTTCCGCCGGTCCCGTCGCTCCTAGAGTAGCAGCGCGTCCTGTCCGTCTGGCCGCTCACCCCCTGACTGCTCGTTCCGCCGGTCCCGTCGCTCCCAGAGTAGCAGCGCGTCCTCGCAGAGGCTCCCCTTCATCAGTCACAGTAGATTCGCCAACCAATCTTGTTCTCATGCATACCCACCAGACTGATTCTCCTGTGTATTATGGATCTGCAAATATGTCCGGTGAGTTTAGAAACTATCGCACACTAATGCAATTAAACAAAACCGTTTTACAAGATAAATAACCTTCAGATTTCATCAATTTAGTCTTTTAATGTAAGTCTTCTTTGCTGCCGGGATGGAATACGAGTTGCACTGCGCTCTACGCGACGTAGAGAAGTCGAAATCCTAAAGGTCAGAGGCAGCTGGAAATGTTACATATACTCTACTCTCTTTCAAATGAAATATCACGTAGTCCACGTCATATCCCCCCGTTCCAATCGCGATGATCCTCGTTGTGAGCGGTGCTGTCCCCACTTTCCATCGTCTCCCTCACGCGTCCGCTTCGTAGACTCATCTTGATTCTTGAATCGCAAGTCTTCTTTCTTCGGAATCCTCAGGCTTCTGCTGCACTCCAGGATCCGGCTCGAAGGACCATATGTCGGACCCACCCCGCTTCTTAACGTCAGCGTTTAGTGGCGCCGTAAGAATCGGTCGGGTCCGAGTAGCTCGTGTGTCTCGTCCTAAACACGTACCAAGGGCTGTGAAAGGAAAGACAGTGTAGCTGAAGACTATGCCTCTTTTTTATTGAAAAATAAAAGCCTAGCAGGCGGCTTCAACTTTGAGGTTAGCGGTGGGCAAGAAGAACACCGTGGTTGCTTGCGGCCTCTTCACGCAATCGCAAACGGAAGCGGTGTCCCCGGCGAAATCCTCCTTTGCCAGATGAAAACCCCTTCCTCCAGTCCAATGTTCCTCGTCTGGCCGCTCACCCGCTGACTGCTCGTTCCGCCGGTCCTGTCGCTCCCAGAGTACCAGCGCGTCCTGTCCGTCTGGCCGCTCACCCGCTGACTGCTCGTTCCGCCGGTCCCGTCGCTCCCAGAGTAGCAGCGCGTCCTGTCCGTCTGGCCGCTCACCCGCTGACTGCTCGTTCCGCCGGTCCCGTCGCTCCCAGAGTAGCAGCGCGTCCTGTCCGTCTGGCCGCTCACCCGCTGACTGCTCGTTCCGCCGGTCCCGTCGCTCCCAGAGTAGCAGCGCGTCCTGTCCGTCTGGCCGCTCACCCGCTGACTGCTCGTTCCGCCGGTCCCGTCGCTCCCAAAGTAGCAGCGCGTCCTGTCCGTCTGGCCGCTCACCCCCTGACTGCTCGTTCCGCCGGTCCCGTCGCTCCCAGAGTAGCAGCGCGTCCTCGCAGAGGCTCCCCTTCATCAGTCACAGTAGATTCGCCAACCAATCTTGTTCTCATGCATACCCACCAGACTGATTCTCCTGTGTATTATGGATCTGCAAATATGTCCGGTGAGTTTAGAAACTATCGCACACTAATGCAATTAAACAAAACCGTTTTACAAGATAAATAACCTTCAGATTTCATCAATTTAGTCTTTTAGTCTTCTTTGCTGCCGGGATGGAATACGAGTTGCACTGCGCTCTACGCGACGTAGAGAAGTCGAAATCCTAAAGGTCAGAGGCAGCTGGAAATGTTACATATACTCTACTCTCTTTCAAATGAAATATCACGTAGTCCACGTCATATCCCCCCGTTCCAATCGCGATGATCTGTAAACATGTTCATATAACTTTAATATACAAACGAAGACATTTCGATAAATCAATTCACGTATGTAAATAATTCTTACAGTGAGCGTTGTCCAAAGTAGAAGATTTGATTAAACTTCTTTGAGGTCGCGACGGTCTTCTCGTGATGGACTCTATTAAAATTGCCTTCTACGACATTGCAATGCCAGAAACGCAGAGAAGTTAATCCCGTATTACTGTGCCCGTTGTCACTTATCCAAGTCCTGCTTACGCAAGTCCTGTTTGTCGGACCCACCCTTCTGGCCTTCTGTTGGTCTTCTCGCCACCTTCTCCAGGGCTTGAACTAGCTTGTCCACGATGGGATCTGATGCACTTTGTGGGTCGGGTGTATTGTCAAGCCACTGTTGTATTTTCGCCTCCTGGGCAGGAATTGGAAAATCCTGCGCCTTGTCTGGGCCCTCGACGAAATTCTCTTCGTCGTCTGTGAGTGCTTCTAGTTCTTGCATTATCTCGAATCTCTTGCGGATGTCCTCCAGCTGTCGGAAACGCCGCGCTTCTTCGAAGTCCGCTTCGACTCGTTCCCTTTCTTGCTGTGCCTTCAGTGCAGCGTTCAGTTGACGCCGCCTGGCTTTGCTGGTGCGGCTCACTTCGCTGTGTTCGGGTGACACTCTTCTGTGCTCGGCATGCGGTGTCGAAGTCATCTTTTTCCCTGTAGCTGTTCCTTGGCCGACGCCTGCACTATCCGGGGCGCCTTGGGCTGCTACCATTGTTACGCCGATGTCCTCTTGTGTTTTCTCGGCCGACGCATCCATTTTGCGTTGGGCCTTGCCTTGCTCGTTCCCGCAACCGCAGTTTTCTGGGTGGTGCTGTGAAGTCGACTGGCTTGTAGTTGCCGCGGTGCTGGCTGACTCACCCTCGTTGTGAGCGGTGCTGTCCCCACTTTCCATCGTCTCCCTCACGCGTCCGCTTCGTAGACTCATCTTGATTCTTGAATCGCAAGTCTTCTTTCTTCGGATTCCTCAGGCTTCTGCTGCACTCCAGGATCCGGCTCGAAGGACCATATGTCGGACCCACCCCGCTTCTTAACGTCAGCGTTTAGTGGCGCCGTAAGAATCGGTCGGGTCCGAGTAGCTCGTGTGTCTCGTCCTAAACACGTACCAAGGGCTGTGAAAGGAAAGACAGTGTAGCTGAAGACTATGCCTCTTTTTTATTGAAAAATAAAAGCCTAGCAGGCGGCTTCAACTTTGAGGTTAGCGGTGGGCAAGAAGAACACCGTGGTTGCTTGCGGCCTCTTCACGCAATCGCAAACGGAAGCGGTGTCCCCGGCGAAATCCTCCTTTGCCAGATGAAAACCCCTTCCTCCAGTCCAATGTTCCTCGTCTGGCCGCTCACCCGCTGACTGCTCGTTCCGCCGGTCCCGTCGCTCCCAGAGTACCAGCGCATCCTGTCCGTCTGGCCGCTCACCCGCTGACTGCTCGTTCCGCCGGTCCCGTCGCTCCCAGAGTAGCAGCGCGTCCTGTCCGTCTGGCCGCTCACCCGCTGACTGCTCGTTCCGCCGGTCCCGTCGCTCCCAAAGTAGCAGCGCGTCCTGTCCGTCTGGTCGCTCACCCGCTGACTGCTCGTTCCGCCGGTCCCGTCGCTCCCAGAGTAGCAGCGCGTCCTCGCAGAGGCTCCCCTTCATCAGTCACAGTAGATTCGCCAACCAATCTTGTTCTCATGCATACCCACCAGACTGATTCTCCTGTGTATTATGGATCTGCAAATATGTCCGGTGAGTTTAGAAACTATCGCACACTAATGCAATTAAACAAAACCGTTTTACAAGATAAATAACCTTCAGATTTCATCAATTTAGTCTTTTAATGTTAGTCTTCTTTGCTGCCGGGATGGAATACGAGTTGCACTGCGCTCTACGCGACGTAGAGAAGTCGAAATCCTAAAGGTCAGAGGGAGCTGGAAATGTTACATATACTCTACTCTCTTTCAAATGAAATATCACGTAGTCCACGTCATATCCCCCCGTTCCAATCGCGATGATCTGTAAACATGTTCATATAACTTTAATATACAAACGAAGACATTTCGATAAATCAATTCACGTATGTAAATAATTCTTACAGTGAGCGTTGTCCAAAGTAGAAGATTTGATTAAACTTCGTTGAGGTCGCGACGGTCTTCTCGTGATGGACTCTATTAAAATTGCCTTCTACGACATTGCAATGCCAGAAACGCAGAGAAGTTAATCCCGTATTACTGTGCCCGTTGTCACTTATCCAAGTCCTGCTTACGCAAGTCCTGTTTGTCGGACCCACCCTTCTGGCCTTCTGTTGGTCTTCTCACCACCTTCTCCAGGGCTTGAACTAGCTTGTCCACGATGGGATCTGATGCACTTTGTGGGTCGGGTGTATTGTCGAGCCACTGTTGTATTTTCGCCTCCTGGGCAGGAATTGGAAAATCCTGCGCCTTGTCTGGGCCCTCGACGAAATTCTCTTCGTCGTCTGTGAGTGCTTCTAGTTCTTGCATTATCTCGAATCTCTTGCGGATGTCCTCCAGCTGTCGGAAACGCCGCGCTTCTTCGAAGTCCGCTTCGACTCGTTCCCTTTCTTGCTGTGCCTTCAGTGCAGCGTTCAGTTGACGCCGCCTGGCTTTGCTGGTGCGGCTCACTTCGCTGTGTTCGGGTGACACTCTTCTGTGCTCGGCATGCGGTGTCGAAGTCATCTTTTTCCCTGTAGCTGTTCCTTGGCCGACGCCTGCACTATCCGGGGCGCCTTGGGCTGCTACCATTGTTACGCCGATGTCCTCTTGTGTTTTCTCGGCCGACGCATCCATTTTGCGTTGGGCCTTGCCTTGCTCGTTCCCGCAACCGCAGTTTTCTGGGTGGTGCTGTGAAGTCGACTGGCTTGTAGTTGCCGCGGTGCTGGCTGACTCACCCTCGTTGTGAGCGGTGCTGTCCCCACTTTCCATCGTCTCCCTCACGCGTCCGCTTCGTAGACTCATCTTGATTCTTGAATCGCAAGTCTTCTTTCTTCGGATTCCTCAGGCTTCTGCTGCACTCCAGGATCCGGCTCGAAGGACCATATGTCGGACCCACCCCGCTTCTTAACGTCAGCGTTTAGTGGCGCCGTAAGAATCGGTCGGGTCCGAGTAGCTCGTGTGTCTCGTCCTAAACACGTACCAAGGGCTGTGAAAGGAAAGACAGTGTAGCTGAAGACTATGCCTCTTTTTTATTGAAAAATAAAAGCCTAGCAGGCGGCTTCAACTTTGAGGTTAGCGGTGGGCAAGAAGAACACCGTGGTTGCTTGCGGCCTCTTCACGCAATCGCAAACGGAAGCGGTGTCCCCGGCGAAATTCTCCTTTGCCAGATGAAAACCCCTTCCTCCAGTCCAATGTTCCTCGTCTGGCCGCTCACCCGCTGACTGCTCGTTCCGCCGGTCCCGTCGCTCCCAGAGTACCAGCGCGTCCTGTCCGTCTGGCCGCTCACCCGCTGACTGCTCGTTCCGCCGGTCCCGTCGCTCCCAGAGTAGCAGCGCGTCCTGTCCGTCTGGCCGCTCACCCGCTGACTGCTCGTTCCGCCGGTCCCGTCGCTCCCAGAGTAGCAGCGCGTTCTGTCCGTCTGGTCGCTCACCCGCTGACTGCTCGTTCCGCCGGTCCCGTCGCTCCTAGAGTAGCAGCGCGTCCTGTCCGTCTGGCCGCTCACCCGCTGACTGCTCGTTCCGCCGGTCCCGTCGCTACCAGAGTACCAGCGCGTCCTGTCCGTCTGGCCGCTCACCCGCTGACTGCTCGTTCCGCCGGTCCCGTCGCTCCCAGAGTAGCAGCGCGTCCTGTCCGTCTGGCCGCTCACCCGCTGACTGTTCGTTCCGCCGGTCCCGTCGCTCCCAGAGTAGCAGCGCGTCCTGTCCGTCTGGCCGCTCACCCGCTGACTGCTCGTTCCGCCGGTCCCGTCGCTCCTAGAGTAGCAGCGCGTCCTGTCCGTCTGGCCGCTCACCCCCTGACTGCTCGTTCCGCCGGTCCCGTCGCTCCCAGAGTAGCAGCGCGTCCTCGCAGAGGCTCCCCTTCATCAGTCACAGTAGATTCGCCAACCAATCTTGTTTTCATGCATACCCACCAGACTGATTCTCCTGTGTATTATGGATCTGCAAATATGTCCGGTGAGTTTAGAAACTATCGCACACTAATGCAATTAAACAAAACCGTTTTACAAGATAAATAACCTTCAGATTTCATCAATTTAGTCTTTTAGTCTTCTTTGCTGCCGGGATGGAATACGAGTTGCACTGCGCTCTACGCGACGTAGAGAAGTCGAAATCCTAAAGGTCAGAGGCAGCTGGAAATGTTACATATACTCTACTCTCTTTCAAAAGAAATATCACGTAGTCCACGTCATATCCCCCCGTTCCAATCGCGATGATCTGTAAACATGTTCATATAACTTTAATATACAAACGAAGACATTTCGATAAATCAATTCACGTATGTAAATAATTCTTACAGTGAGCGTTGTCCAAAGTAGAAGATTTGATTAAACTTCTTTGAGGTCGCGACGGTCTTCTCGTGATGGACTCTATTAAAATTGCCTTCTACGACATTGCAATGCCAGAAACGCAGAGAAGTTAATCCCGTATTACTGTGCCCGTTGTCACTTATCCAAGTCCTGCTTACGCAAGTCCTGTTTGTCGGACCCACCCTTCTGGCCTTCTGTTGGTCTTCTCGCCACCTTCTCCAGGGCTTGAACTAGCTTGTCCACGATGGGATCTGATGCACTTTGTGGGTCGGGTGTATTGTCGAGCCACTGTTGTATTTTCGCCTCCTGGGCAGGAATTGGAAAATCCTGCGCCTTGTCTGGGCCCTCGACGAAATTCTCTTCGTCGTCTGTGAGTGCTTCTAGTTCTTGCATTATCTCGAATCTCTTGCGGATGTCCTCCAGCTGTCGCAAACGCCGCGCTTCTTCGAAGTCCGCTTCGACTCGTTCCCTTTCTTGCTGTGCCTTCAGTGCAGCGTTCAGTTGACGCCGCCTGGCTTTGCTGGTGCGGCTCACTTCGCTGTGTTCGGGTGACACTCTTCTGTGCTCGGCATGCGGTGTCGAAGTCATCTTTTTCCCTGTAGCTGTTCCTTGGCCGACGCCTGCACTATCCGGGGCGCCTTGGGCTGCTACCATTGTTACGCCGATGTCCTCTTGTGTTTTCTCGGCCGACGCATCCATTTTGCGTTGGGCCTTGCCTTGCTCGTTCCCGCAACCGCAGTTTTCTGGGTGGTGCTGTGAAGTCGACTGGCTTGTAGTTGCCGCGGTGCTGGCTGACTCACCCTCGTTGTGAGCGGTGCTGTCCCCACTTTCCATCGTCTCCCTCACGCGTCCGCTTCGTAGACTCATCTTGATTCTTGAATCGCAAGTCTTCTTTCTTCGGATTCCTCAGGCTTCTGCTGCACTCCAGGATCCGGCTCGAAGGACCATATGTCGGACCCACCCCGCTTCTTAACGTCAGCGTTTAGTGGCGCCGTAAGAATCGGTCGGGTCCGAGTAGCTCGTGTGTCTCGTCCTAAACACGTACCAAGGGCTGTGAAAGGAAAGACAGTGTAGCTGAAGACTATGCCTCTTTTTTATTGAAAAATAAAAGCCTAGCAGGCGGCTTCAACTTTGAGGTTAGCGGTGGGCAAGAAGAACACCGTGGTTGCTTGCGGCCTCTTCACGCAATCGCAAACGGAAGCGGTGTCCCCGGCGAAATCCTCCTTTGCCAGATGAAAACCCCTTCCTCCAGTCCAATGTTCCTCGTCTGGCCGCTCACCCGCTGACTGCTCGTTCCGCCGGTCCCGTCGCTCCTAGAGTAGCAGCGCGTCCTGTCCGTCTGGCCGCTCACCCGCTGACTGCTCGTTCCGCCGGTCCCGTCGCTCCCAGAGTAGCAGCGCATCCTGTCCGTCTGGCCGCTCACCCGCTGACTGCTCGTTCCGCCGGTCCCGTCGCTCCCAGAGTAGCAGCGCGTCCTGTCCGTCTGGTCGCTCACCCGCTGACTGCTCGTTCCGCCGGTCCCGTCGCTCCTAGAGTAGCAGCGCGTCCTGTCCGTCTGGCCGCTCACCCCCTGACTGCTCGTTCCGCCGGTCCCGTCGCTCCCAGAGTAGCAGCGCGTCCTCGCAGAGGCTCCCCTTCATCAGTCACAGTAGATTCGCCAACCAATCTTGTTCTCATGCATACCCACCAGACTGATTCTCCTGTGTATTATGGATCTGCAAATATGTCCGGTGAGTTTAGAAACTATCGCACACTAATGCAATTAAACAAAACCGTTTTACAAGATAAATAACCTTCAGATTTCATCAATTTAGTCTTTTAATGTTAGTCTTCTTTGCTGCCGGGATGGAATACGAGTTGCACTGCGCTCTACGCGACGTAGAGAAGTCGAAATCCTAAAGGTCAGAGGCAGCTGGAAATGTTACATATACTCTACTCTCTTTCAAATGAAATATCACGTAGTCCACGTCATATCCCCCCGTTCCAATCGCGATGATCTGTAAACATGTTCATATAACTTTAATATACAAACGAAGACATTTCGATAAATCAATTCACGTATGTAAATAATTCTTACAGTGAGCGTTGTCCAAAGTAGAAGATTTGATTAAACTTCTTTGAGGTCGCGACGGTCTTCTCGTGATGGACTCTATTAAAATTGCCTTCTACGACATTGCAATCCCAGAAACGCAGAGAAGTTAATCCCGTATTACTGTGCCCGTTGTCACTTATCCAAGTCCTGCTTACGCAAGTCCTGTTTGTCGGACCCACCCTTCTGGCCTACTGTTGGTCTTCTCGCCACCTTCTCCAGGGCTTGAACTAGCTTGTCCACGATGGGATCTGATGCACTTTGTGGGTCGGGTGTATTGTCGAGCCACTGTTGTATTTTCGCCTCCTGGGCAGGAATTGGAAAATCCTGCGCCTTGTCTGGGGCCTCTTTTTTATTGAAAAATAAAAGCCTAGCAGGCGGCTTCAACTTTGAGGTTAGCGGTGGGCAAGAAGAACACCGTGGTTGCTTGCGGCCTCTTCACGCAATCGCAAACGGAAGCGGTGTCCCCGGCGAAATCCTCCTTTGCCAGATGAACCCCTTCCTCCAGTCCAATGTTCCTCGTCTGGCCGCTCACCCGCTGACTGCTCGTTCCGCCGGTCCCGTCGCTCCCAGAGTACCAGCGCGTCCTCGCAGAGGCTCCCCTTCATCAGTCACAGTAGATTCGCCAACCAATCTTGTTCTCATGCATACCCACCAGACTGATTCTCCTGTGTATTATGGATCTGCAAATATGTCCGGTGAGTTTAGAAACTATCGCACACTAATGCAATTAAACAAAACCGTTTTACAAGATAAATAACCTTCAGATTTCATCAATTTAGTCTTTTAGTCTTCTTTGCTGCCGGGATGGAATACGAGTTGCACTGCGCTCTACGCGACGTAGAGAAGTCGAAATCCTAAAGGTCAGAGGGAGCTGGAAATGTTACATATACTCTACTCTCTTTCAAATGAAATATCACGTAGTCCACGTCATATCCCCCCGTTCCAATCGCGATGATCTGTAAACATGTTCATATAACTTTAATATACAAACGAAGACATTTCGATAAATCAATTCACGTATGTAAATAATTCTTACAGTGAGCGTTGTCCAAAGTAGAAGATTTGATTAAACTTCGTTGAGGTCGCGACGGTCTTCTCGTGATGGACTCTATTAAAATTGCCTTCTACGACATTGCAATGCCAGAAACGCAGAGAAGTTAATCCCGTATTACTGTGCCCGTTGTCACTTATCCAAGTCCTGCTTACGCAAGTCCTGTTTGTCGGACCCACCCTTCTGGCCTTCTGTTGGTCTTCTCACCACCTTCTCCAGGGCTTGAACTAGCTTGTCCACGATGGGATCTGATGCACTTTGTGGGTCGGGTGTATTGTCGAGCCACTGTTGTATTTTCGCCTCCTGGGCAGGAATTGGAAAATCCTGCGCCTTGTCTGGGCCCTCGACGAAATTCTCTTCGTCGTCTGTGAGTGCTTCTAGTTCTTGCATTATCTCGAATCTCTTGCGGATGTCCTCCAGCTGTCGGAAACGCCGCGCTTCTTCGAAGTCCGCTTCGACTCGTTCCCTTTCTTGCTGTGCCTTCAGTGCAGCGTTCAGTTGACGCCGCCTGGCTTTGCTGGTGCGGCTCACTTCGCTGTGTTCGGGTGACACTCTTCTGTGCTCGGCATGCGGTGTCGAAGTCATCTTTTTCCCTGTAGCTGTTCCTTGGCCGACGCCTGCACTATCCGGGGCGCCTTGGGCTGCTACCATTGTTACGCCGATGTCCTCTTGTGTTTTCTCGGCCGACGCATCCATTTTGCGTTGGGCCTTGCCTTGCTCGTTCCCGCAACCGCAGTTTTCTGGGTGGTGCTGTGAAGTCGACTGGCTTGTAGTTGCCGCGGTGCTGGCTGACTCACCCTCGTTGTGAGCGGTGCTGTCCCCACTTTCCATCGTCTCCCTCACGCGTCCGCTTCGTAGACTCATCTTGATTCTTGAATCGCAAGTCTTCTTTCTTCGGATTCCTCAGGCTTCTGCTGCACTCCAGGATCCGGCTCGAAGGACCATATGTCGGACCCACCCCGCTTCTTAACGTCAGCGTTTAGTGGCGCCGTAAGAATCGGTCGGGTCCGAGTAGCTCGTGTGTCTCGTCCTAAACACGTACCAAGGGCTGTGAAAGGAAAGACAGTGTAGCTGAAGACTATGCCTCTTTTTTATTGAAAAATAAAAGCCTAGCAGGCGGCTTCAACTTTGAGGTTAGCGGTGGGCAAGAAGAACACCGTGGTTGCTTGCGGCCTCTTCACGCAATCGCAAACGGAAGCGGTGTCCCCGGCGAAATTCTCCTTTGCCAGATGAAAACCCCTTCCTCCAGTCCAATGTTCCTCGTCTGGCCGCTCACCCGCTGACTGCTCGTTCCGCCGGTCCCGTCGCTCCCAGAGTACCAGCGCGTCCTGTCCGTCTGGCCGCTCACCCGCTGACTGCTCGTTCCGCCGGTCCCGTCGCTCCCAGAGTAGCAGCGCGTCCTGTCCGTCTGGCCGCTCACCCGCTGACTGCTCGTTCCGCCGGTCCCGTCGCTCCCAGAGTAGCAGCGCGTTCTGTCCGTCTGGTCGCTCACCCGCTGACTGCTCGTTCCGCCGGTCCCGTCGCTCCTAGAGTAGCAGCGCGTCCTGTCCGTCTGGCCGCTCACCCGCTGACTGCTCGTTCCGCCGGTCCCGTCGCTACCAGAGTACCAGCGCGTCCTGTCCGTCTGGCCGCTCACCCGCTGACTGCTCGTTCCGCCGGTCCCGTCGCTCCCAGAGTAGCAGCGCGTCCTGTCCGTCTGGCCGCTCACCCGCTGACTGCTCGTTCCGCCGGTCCCGTCGCTCCCAGAGTAGCAGCGCGTCCTGTCCGTCTGGCCGCTCATCCGCTGACTGCTCGTTCCGCCGGTCCCGTCGCTCCTAGAGTAGCAGCGCGTCCTGTCCGTCTGGCCGCTCACCCCCTGACTGCTCGTTCCGCCGGTCCCGTCGCTCCCAGAGTAGCAGCGCGTCCTCGCAGAGGCTCCCCTTCATCAGTCACAGTAGATTCGCCAACCAATCTTGTTCTCATGCATACCCACCAGACTGATTCTCCTGTGTATTATGGATCTGCAAATATGTCCGGTGAGTTTAGAAACTATCGCACACTAATGCAATTAAACAAAACCGTTTTACAAGATAAATAACCTTCAGATTTCATCAATTTAGTCTTTTAATGTAAGTCTTCTTTGCTGCCGGGATGGAATACGAGTTGCACTGCGCTCTACGCGACGTAGAGAAGTCGAAATCCTAAAGGTCAGAGGCAGCTGGAAATGTTACATATACTCTACTCTCTTTCAAATGAAATATCACGTAGTCCACGTCATATCCCCCCGTTCCAATCGCGATGATCTGTAAACATGTTCATATAACTTTAATATACAAACGAAGACATTTCGATAAATCAATTCACGTATGTAAATAATTCTTACAGTGAGCGTTGTCCAAAGTAGAAGATTTGATTAAACTTCTTTGAGGTCGCGACGGTCTTCTCGTGATGGACTCTATTAAAATTGCCTTCTACGACATTGCAATGCCAGAAACGCAGAGAAGTTAATCCCGTATTACTGTGCCCGTTGTCACTTATCCAAGTCCTGCTTACGCAAGTCCTGTTTGTCGGACCCACCCTTCTGGCCTTCTGTTGGTCTTCTCGCCACCTTCTCCAGGGCTTGAACTAGCTTGTCCACGATGGGATCTGATGCACTTTGTGGGTCGGGTGTATTGTCGAGCCACTGTTGTATTTTCGCCTCCTGGGCAGGAATTGGAAAATCCTGCGCCTTGTCTGGGCCCTCGACGAAATTCTCTTCGTCGTCTGTGAGTGCTTCTAGTTCTTGCATTATCTCGAATCTCTTGCGGATGTCCTCCAGCTGTCGGAAACGCCGCGCTTCTTCGAAGTCCGCTTCGACTCGTTCCCTTTCTTGCTGTGCCTTCAGTGCAGCGTTCAGTTGACGCCGCCTGGCTTTGCTGGTGCGGCTCACTTCGCTGTGTTCGGGTGACACTCTTCTGTGCTCGGCATGCGGTGTCGAAGTCATCTTTTTCCCTGTAGCTGTTCCTTGGCCGACGCCTGCACTATCCGGGGCGCCTTGGGCTGCTACCATTGTTACGCCGATGTCCTCTTGTGTTTTCTCGGCCGACGCATCCATTTTGCGTTGGGCCTTGCCTTGCTCGTTCCCGCAACCGCAGTTTTCTGGGTGGTGCTGTGAAGTCGACTGGCTTGTAGTTGCCGCGGTGCTGGCTGACTCACCCTCGTTGTGAGCGGTGCTGTCCCCACTTTCCATCGTCTCCCTCACGCGTCCGCTTCGTAGACTCATCTTGATTCTTGAATCGCAAGTCTTCTTTCTTCGGATTCCTCAGGCTTCTGCTGCACTCCAGGATCCGGCTCGAAGGACCATATGTCGGACCCACCCCGCTTCTTAACGTCAGCGTTTAGTGGCGCCGTAAGAATCGGTCGGGTCCGAGTAGCTCGTGTGTCTCGTCCTAAACACGTACCAAGGGCTGTGAAAGGAAAGACAGTGTAGCTGAAGACTATGCCTCTTTTTTATTGAAAAATAAAAGCCTAGCAGGCGGCTTCAACTTTGAGGTTAGCGGTGGGCAAGAAGAACACCGTGGTTGCTTGCGGCCTCTTCACGCAATCGCAAACGGAAGCGGTGTCCCCGGCGAAATCCTCCTTTGCCAGATGAAAACCCCTTCCTCCAGTCCAATGTTCCTCGTCTGGCCGCTCACCCGCTGACTGCTCGTTCCGCCGGTCCCGTCGCTCCCAGAGTACCAGCGCATCCTGTCCGTCTGGCCGCTCACCCGCTGACTGCTCGTTCCGCCGGTCCCGTCGCTCCCAGAGTAGCAGCGCGTCCTGTCCGTCTGGCCGCTCACCCGCTGACTGCTCGTTCCGCCGGTCCCGTCGCTCCCAAAGTAGCAGCGCGTCCTGTCCGTCTGGTCGCTCACCCGCTGACTGCTCGTTCCGCCGGTCCCGTCGCTCCCAGAGTAGCAGCGCGTCCTCGCAGAGGCTCCCCTTCATCAGTCACAGTAGATTCGCCAACCAATCTTGTTCTCATGCATACCCACCAGACTGATTCTCCTGTGTATTATGGATCTGCAAATATGTCCGGTGAGTTTAGAAACTATCGCACACTAATGCAATTAAACAAAACCGTTTTACAAGATAAATAACCTTCAGATTTCATCAATTTAGTCTTTTAATGTTAGTCTTCTTTGCTGCCGGGATGGAATACGAGTTGCACTGCGCTCTACGCGACGTAGAGAAGTCGAAATCCTAAAGGTCAGAGGGAGCTGGAAATGTTACATATACTCTACTCTCTTTCAAATGAAATATCACGTAGTCCACGTCATATCCCCCCGTTCCAATCGCGATGATCTGTAAACATGTTCATATAACTTTAATATACAAACGAAGACATTTCGATAAATCAATTCACGTATGTAAATAATTCTTACAGTGAGCGTTGTCCAAAGTAGAAGATTTGATTAAACTTCGTTGAGGTCGCGACGGTCTTCTCGTGATGGACTCTATTAAAATTGCCTTCTACGACATTGCAATGCCAGAAACGCAGAGAAGTTAATCCCGTATTACTGTGCCCGTTGTCACTTATCCAAGTCCTGCTTACGCAAGTCCTGTTTGTCGGACCCACCCTTCTGGCCTTCTGTTGGTCTTCTCACCACCTTCTCCAGGGCTTGAACTAGCTTGTCCACGATGGGATCTGATGCACTTTGTGGGTCGGGTGTATTGTCGAGCCACTGTTGTATTTTCGCCTCCTGGGCAGGAATTGGAAAATCCTGCGCCTTGTCTGGGCCCTCGACGAAATTCTCTTCGTCGTCTGTGAGTGCTTCTAGTTCTTGCATTATCTCGAATCTCTTGCGGATGTCCTCCAGCTGTCGGAAACGCCGCGCTTCTTCGAAGTCCGCTTCGACTCGTTCCCTTTCTTGCTGTGCCTTCAGTGCAGCGTTCAGTTGACGCCGCCTGGCTTTGCTGGTGCGGCTCACTTCGCTGTGTTCGGGTGACACTCTTCTGTGCTCGGCATGCGGTGTCGAAGTCATCTTTTTCCCTGTAGCTGTTCCTTGGCCGACGCCTGCACTATCCGGGGCGCCTTGGGCTGCTACCATTGTTACGCCGATGTCCTCTTGTGTTTTCTCGGCCGACGCATCCATTTTGCGTTGGGCCTTGCCTTGCTCGTTCCCGCAACCGCAGTTTTCTGGGTGGTGCTGTGAAGTCGACTGGCTTGTAGTTGCCGCGGTGCTGGCTGACTCACCCTCGTTGTGAGCGGTGCTGTCCCCACTTTCCATCGTCTCCCTCACGCGTCCGCTTCGTAGACTCATCTTGATTCTTGAATCGCAAGTCTTCTTTCTTCGGATTCCTCAGGCTTCTGCTGCACTCCAGGATCCGGCTCGAAGGACCATATGTCGGACCCACCCCGCTTCTTAACGTCAGCGTTTAGTGGCGCCGTAAGAATCGGTCGGGTCCGAGTAGCTCGTGTGTCTCGTCCTAAACACGTACCAAGGGCTGTGAAAGGAAAGACAGTGTAGCTGAAGACTATGCCTCTTTTTTATTGAAAAATAAAAGCCTAGCAGGCGGCTTCAACTTTGAGGTTAGCGGTGGGCAAGAAGAACACCGTGGTTGCTTGCGGCCTCTTCACGCAATCGCAAACGGAAGCGGTGTCCCCGGCGAAATTCTCCTTTGCCAGATGAAAACCCCTTCCTCCAGTCCAATGTTCCTCGTCTGGCCGCTCACCCGCTGACTGCTCGTTCCGCCGGTCCCGTCGCTCCCAGAGTACCAGCGCGTCCTGTCCGTCTGGCCGCTCACCCGCTGACTGCTCGTTCCGCCGGTCCCGTCGCTCCCAGAGTAGCAGCGCGTCCTGTCCGTCTGGCCGCTCACCCGCTGACTGCTCGTTCCGCCGGTCCCGTCGCTCCCAGAGTAGCAGCGCGTTCTGTCCGTCTGGTCGCTCACCCGCTGACTGCTCGTTCCGCCGGTCCCGTCGCTCCTAGAGTAGCAGCGCGTCCTGTCCGTCTGGCCGCTCACCCGCTGACTGCTCGTTCCGCCGGTCCCGTCGCTACCAGAGTACCAGCGCGTCCTGTCCGTCTGGCCGCTCACCCGCTGACTGCTCGTTCCGCCGGTCCCGTCGCTCCCAGAGTAGCAGCGCGTCCTGTCCGTCTGGCCGCTCACCCGCTGACTGTTCGTTCCGCCGGTCCCGTCGCTCCCAGAGTAGCAGCGCGTCCTGTCCGTCTGGCCGCTCACCCGCTGACTGCTCGTTCCGCCGGTCCCGTCGCTCCTAGAGTAGCAGCGCGTCCTGTCCGTCTGGCCGCTCACCCCCTGACTGCTCGTTCCGCCGGTCCCGTCGCTCCCAGAGTAGCAGCGCGTCCTCGCAGAGGCTCCCCTTCATCAGTCACAGTAGATTCGCCAACCAATCTTGTTTTCATGCATACCCACCAGACTGATTCTCCTGTGTATTATGGATCTGCAAATATGTCCGGTGAGTTTAGAAACTATCGCACACTAATGCAATTAAACAAAACCGTTTTACAAGATAAATAACCTTCAGATTTCATCAATTTAGTCTTTTAGTCTTCTTTGCTGCCGGGATGGAATACGAGTTGCACTGCGCTCTACGCGACGTAGAGAAGTCGAAATCCTAAAGGTCAGAGGCAGCTGGAAATGTTACATATACTCTACTCTCTTTCAAAAGAAATATCACGTAGTCCACGTCATATCCCCCCGTTCCAATCGCGATGATCTGTAAACATGTTCATATAACTTTAATATACAAACGAAGACATTTCGATAAATCAATTCACGTATGTAAATAATTCTTACAGTGAGCGTTGTCCAAAGTAGAAGATTTGATTAAACTTCTTTGAGGTCGCGACGGTCTTCTCGTGATGGACTCTATTAAAATTGCCTTCTACGACATTGCAATGCCAGAAACGCAGAGAAGTTAATCCCGTATTACTGTGCCCGTTGTCACTTATCCAAGTCCTGCTTACGCAAGTCCTGTTTGTCGGACCCACCCTTCTGGCCTTCTGTTGGTCTTCTCGCCACCTTCTCCAGGGCTTGAACTAGCTTGTCCACGATGGGATCTGATGCACTTTGTGGGTCGGGTGTATTGTCGAGCCACTGTTGTATTTTCGCCTCCTGGGCAGGAATTGGAAAATCCTGCGCCTTGTCTGGGCCCTCGACGAAATTCTCTTCGTCGTCTGTGAGTGCTTCTAGTTCTTGCATTATCTCGAATCTCTTGCGGATGTCCTCCAGCTGTCGCAAACGCCGCGCTTCTTCGAAGTCCGCTTCGACTCGTTCCCTTTCTTGCTGTGCCTTCAGTGCAGCGTTCAGTTGACGCCGCCTGGCTTTGCTGGTGCGGCTCACTTCGCTGTGTTCGGGTGACACTCTTCTGTGCTCGGCATGCGGTGTCGAAGTCATCTTTTTCCCTGTAGCTGTTCCTTGGCCGACGCCTGCACTATCCGGGGCGCCTTGGGCTGCTACCATTGTTACGCCGATGTCCTCTTGTGTTTTCTCGGCCGACGCATCCATTTTGCGTTGGGCCTTGCCTTGCTCGTTCCCGCAACCGCAGTTTTCTGGGTGGTGCTGTGAAGTCGACTGGCTTGTAGTTGCCGCGGTGCTGGCTGACTCACCCTCGTTGTGAGCGGTGCTGTCCCCACTTTCCATCGTCTCCCTCACGCGTCCGCTTCGTAGACTCATCTTGATTCTTGAATCGCAAGTCTTCTTTCTTCGGATTCCTCAGGCTTCTGCTGCACTCCAGGATCCGGCTCGAAGGACCATATGTCGGACCCACCCCGCTTCTTAACGTCAGCGTTTAGTGGCGCCGTAAGAATCGGTCGGGTCCGAGTAGCTCGTGTGTCTCGTCCTAAACACGTACCAAGGGCTGTGAAAGGAAAGACAGTGTAGCTGAAGACTATGCCTCTTTTTTATTGAAAAATAAAAGCCTAGCAGGCGGCTTCAACTTTGAGGTTAGCGGTGGGCAAGAAGAACACCGTGGTTGCTTGCGGCCTCTTCACGCAATCGCAAACGGAAGCGGTGTCCCCGGCGAAATCCTCCTTTGCCAGATGAAAACCCCTTCCTCCAGTCCAATGTTCCTCGTCTGGCCGCTCACCCGCTGACTGCTCGTTCCGCCGGTCCCGTCGCTCCTAGAGTAGCAGCGCGTCCTGTCCGTCTGGCCGCTCACCCGCTGACTGCTCGTTCCGCCGGTCCCGTCGCTCCCAGAGTAGCAGCGCATCCTGTCCGTCTGGCCGCTCACCCGCTGACTGCTCGTTCCGCCGGTCCCGTCGCTCCCAGAGTAGCAGCGCGTCCTGTCCGTCTGGTCGCTCACCCGCTGACTGCTCGTTCCGCCGGTCCCGTCGCTCCTAGAGTAGCAGCGCGTCCTGTCCGTCTGGCCGCTCACCCCCTGACTGCTCGTTCCGCCGGTCCCGTCGCTCCCAGAGTAGCAGCGCGTCCTCGCAGAGGCTCCCCTTCATCAGTCACAGTAGATTCGCCAACCAATCTTGTTCTCATGCATACCCACCAGACTGATTCTCCTGTGTATTATGGATCTGCAAATATGTCCGGTGAGTTTAGAAACTATCGCACACTAATGCAATTAAACAAAACCGTTTTACAAGATAAATAACCTTCAGATTTCATCAATTTAGTCTTTTAATGTTAGTCTTCTTTGCTGCCGGGATGGAATACGAGTTGCACTGCGCTCTACGCGACGTAGAGAAGTCGAAATCCTAAAGGTCAGAGGCAGCTGGAAATGTTACATATACTCTACTCTCTTTCAAATGAAATATCACGTAGTCCACGTCATATCCCCCCGTTCCAATCGCGATGATCTGTAAACATGTTCATATAACTTTAATATACAAACGAAGACATTTCGATAAATCAATTCACGTATGTAAATAATTCTTACAGTGAGCGTTGTCCAAAGTAGAAGATTTGATTAAACTTCTTTGAGGTCGCGACGGTCTTCTCGTGATGGACTCTATTAAAATTGCCTTCTACGACATTGCAATCCCAGAAACGCAGAGAAGTTAATCCCGTATTACTGTGCCCGTTGTCACTTATCCAAGTCCTGCTTACGCAAGTCCTGTTTGTCGGACCCACCCTTCTGGCCTACTGTTGGTCTTCTCGCCACCTTCTCCAGGGCTTGAACTAGCTTGTCCACGATGGGATCTGATGCACTTTGTGGGTCGGGTGTATTGTCGAGCCACTGTTGTATTTTCGCCTCCTGGGCAGGAATTGGAAAATCCTGCGCCTTGTCTGGGGCCTCTTTTTTATTGAAAAATAAAAGCCTAGCAGGCGGCTTCAACTTTGAGGTTAGCGGTGGGCAAGAAGAACACCGTGGTTGCTTGCGGCCTCTTCACGCAATCGCAAACGGAAGCGGTGTCCCCGGCGAAATCCTCCTTTGCCAGATGAACCCCTTCCTCCAGTCCAATGTTCCTCGTCTGGCCGCTCACCCGCTGACTGCTCGTTCCGCCGGTCCCGTCGCTCCCAGAGTACCAGCGCGTCCTCGCAGAGGCTCCCCTTCATCAGTCACAGTAGATTCGCCAACCAATCTTGTTCTCATGCATACCCACCAGACTGATTCTCCTGTGTATTATGGATCTGCAAATATGTCCGGTGAGTTTAGAAACTATCGCACACTAATGCAATTAAACAAAACCGTTTTACAAGATAAATAACCTTCAGATTTCATCAATTTAGTCTTTTAGTCTTCTTTGCTGCCGGGATGGAATACGAGTTGCACTGCGCTCTACGCGACGTAGAGAAGTCGAAATCCTAAAGGTCAGAGGGAGCTGGAAATGTTACATATACTCTACTCTCTTTCAAATGAAATATCACGTAGTCCACGTCATATCCCCCCGTTCCAATCGCGATGATCTGTAAACATGTTCATATAACTTTAATATACAAACGAAGACATTTCGATAAATCAATTCACGTATGTAAATAATTCTTACAGTGAGCGTTGTCCAAAGTAGAAGATTTGATTAAACTTCGTTGAGGTCGCGACGGTCTTCTCGTGATGGACTCTATTAAAATTGCCTTCTACGACATTGCAATGCCAGAAACGCAGAGAAGTTAATCCCGTATTACTGTGCCCGTTGTCACTTATCCAAGTCCTGCTTACGCAAGTCCTGTTTGTCGGACCCACCCTTCTGGCCTTCTGTTGGTCTTCTCACCACCTTCTCCAGGGCTTGAACTAGCTTGTCCACGATGGGATCTGATGCACTTTGTGGGTCGGGTGTATTGTCGAGCCACTGTTGTATTTTCGCCTCCTGGGCAGGAATTGGAAAATCCTGCGCCTTGTCTGGGCCCTCGACGAAATTCTCTTCGTCGTCTGTGAGTGCTTCTAGTTCTTGCATTATCTCGAATCTCTTGCGGATGTCCTCCAGCTGTCGGAAACGCCGCGCTTCTTCGAAGTCCGCTTCGACTCGTTCCCTTTCTTGCTGTGCCTTCAGTGCAGCGTTCAGTTGACGCCGCCTGGCTTTGCTGGTGCGGCTCACTTCGCTGTGTTCGGGTGACACTCTTCTGTGCTCGGCATGCGGTGTCGAAGTCATCTTTTTCCCTGTAGCTGTTCCTTGGCCGACGCCTGCACTATCCGGGGCGCCTTGGGCTGCTACCATTGTTACGCCGATGTCCTCTTGTGTTTTCTCGGCCGACGCATCCATTTTGCGTTGGGCCTTGCCTTGCTCGTTCCCGCAACCGCAGTTTTCTGGGTGGTGCTGTGAAGTCGACTGGCTTGTAGTTGCCGCGGTGCTGGCTGACTCACCCTCGTTGTGAGCGGTGCTGTCCCCACTTTCCATCGTCTCCCTCACGCGTCCGCTTCGTAGACTCATCTTGATTCTTGAATCGCAAGTCTTCTTTCTTCGGATTCCTCAGGCTTCTGCTGCACTCCAGGATCCGGCTCGAAGGACCATATGTCGGACCCACCCCGCTTCTTAACGTCAGCGTTTAGTGGCGCCGTAAGAATCGGTCGGGTCCGAGTAGCTCGTGTGTCTCGTCCTAAACACGTACCAAGGGCTGTGAAAGGAAAGACAGTGTAGCTGAAGACTATGCCTCTTTTTTATTGAAAAATAAAAGCCTAGCAGGCGGCTTCAACTTTGAGGTTAGCGGTGGGCAAGAAGAACACCGTGGTTGCTTGCGGCCTCTTCACGCAATCGCAAACGGAAGCGGTGTCCCCGGCGAAATTCTCCTTTGCCAGATGAAAACCCCTTCCTCCAGTCCAATGTTCCTCGTCTGGCCGCTCACCCGCTGACTGCTCGTTCCGCCGGTCCCGTCGCTCCCAGAGTACCAGCGCGTCCTGTCCGTCTGGCCGCTCACCCGCTGACTGCTCGTTCCGCCGGTCCCGTCGCTCCCAGAGTAGCAGCGCGTCCTGTCCGTCTGGCCGCTCACCCGCTGACTGCTCGTTCCGCCGGTCCCGTCGCTCCCAGAGTAGCAGCGCGTTCTGTCCGTCTGGTCGCTCACCCGCTGACTGCTCGTTCCGCCGGTCCCGTCGCTCCTAGAGTAGCAGCGCGTCCTGTCCGTCTGGCCGCTCACCCGCTGACTGCTCGTTCCGCCGGTCCCGTCGCTACCAGAGTACCAGCGCGTCCTGTCCGTCTGGCCGCTCACCCGCTGACTGCTCGTTCCGCCGGTCCCGTCGCTCCCAGAGTAGCAGCGCGTCCTGTCCGTCTGGCCGCTCACCCGCTGACTGCTCGTTCCGCCGGTCCCGTCGCTCCCAGAGTAGCAGCGCGTCCTGTCCGTCTGGCCGCTCATCCGCTGACTGCTCGTTCCGCCGGTCCCGTCGCTCCTAGAGTAGCAGCGCGTCCTGTCCGTCTGGCCGCTCACCCCCTGACTGCTCGTTCCGCCGGTCCCGTCGCTCCCAGAGTAGCAGCGCGTCCTCGCAGAGGCTCCCCTTCATCAGTCACAGTAGATTCGCCAACCAATCTTGTTCTCATGCATACCCACCAGACTGATTCTCCTGTGTATTATGGATCTGCAAATATGTCCGGTGAGTTTAGAAACTATCGCACACTAATGCAATTAAACAAAACCGTTTTACAAGATAAATAACCTTCAGATTTCATCAATTTAGTCTTTTAATGTAAGTCTTCTTTGCTGCCGGGATGGAATACGAGTTGCACTGCGCTCTACGCGACGTAGAGAAGTCGAAATCCTAAAGGTCAGAGGCAGCTGGAAATGTTACATATACTCTACTCTCTTTCAAATGAAATATCACGTAGTCCACGTCATATCCCCCCGTTCCAATCGCGATGATCTGTAAACATGTTCATATAACTTTAATATACAAACGAAGACATTTCGATAAATCAATTCACGTATGTAAATAATTCTTACAGTGAGCGTTGTCCAAAGTAGAAGATTTGATTAAACTTCTTTGAGGTCGCGACGGTCTTCTCGTGATGGACTCTATTAAAATTGCCTTCTACGACATTGCAATGCCAGAAACGCAGAGAAGTTAATCCCGTATTACTGTGCCCGTTGTCACTTATCCAAGTCCTGCTTACGCAAGTCCTGTTTGTCGGACCCACCCTTCTGGCCTTCTGTTGGTCTTCTCGCCACCTTCTCCAGGGCTTGAACTAGCTTGTCCACGATGGGATCTGATGCACTTTGTGGGTCGGGTGTATTGTCGAGCCACTGTTGTATTTTCGCCTCCTGGGCAGGAATTGGAAAATCCTGCGCCTTGTCTGGGCCCTCGACGAAATTCTCTTCGTCGTCTGTGAGTGCTTCTAGTTCTTGCATTATCTCGAATCTCTTGCGGATGTCCTCCAGCTGTCGCAAACGCCGCGCTTCTTCGAAGTCCGCTTCGACTCGTTCCCTTTCTTGCTGTGCCTTCAGTGCAGCGTTCAGTTGACGCCGCCTGGCTTTGCTGGTGCGGCTCACTTCGCTGTGTTCGGGTGACACTCTTCTGTGCTCGGCATGCGGTGTCGAAGTCATCTTTTTCCCTGTAGCTGTTCCTTGGCCGACGCCTGCACTATCCGGGGCGCCTTGGGCTGCTACCATTGTTACGCCGATGTCCTCTTGTGTTTTCTCGGCCGACGCATCCATTTTGCGTTGGGCCTTGCCTTGCTCGTTCCCGCAACCGCAGTTTTCTGGGTGGTGCTGTGAAGTCGACTGGCTTGTAGTTGCCGCGGTGCTGGCTGACTCACCCTCGTTGTGAGCGGTGCTGTCCCCACTTTCCATCGTCTCCCTCACGCGTCCGCTTCGTAGACTCATCTTGATTCTTGAATCGCAAGTCTTCTTTCTTCGGATTCCTCAGGCTTCTGCTGCACTCCAGGATCCGGCTCGAAGGACCATATGTCGGACCCACCCCGCTTCTTAACGTCAGCGTTTAGTGGCGCCGTAAGAATCGGTCGGGTCCGAGTAGCTCGTGTGTCTCGTCCTAAACACGTACCAAGGGCTGTGAAAGGAAAGACAGTGTAGCTGAAGACTATGCCTCTTTTTTATTGAAAAATAAAAGCCTAGCAGGCGGCTTCAACTTTGAGGTTAGCGGTGGGCAAGAAGAACACCGTGGTTGCTTGCGGCCTCTTCACGCAATCGCAAACGGAAGCGGTGTCCCCGGCGAAATCCTCCTTTGCCAGATGAAAACCCCTTCCTCCAGTCCAATGTTCCTCGTCTGGCCGCTCACCCGCTGACTGCTCGTTCCGCCGGTCCCGTCGCTCCTAGAGTAGCAGCGCGTCCTGTCCGTCTGGCCGCTCACCCGCTGACTGCTCGTTCCGCCGGTCCCGTCGCTCCCAGAGTAGCAGCGCATCCTGTCCGTCTGGCCGCTCACCCGCTGACTGCTCGTTCCGCCGGTCCCGTCGCTCCCAGAGTAGCAGCGCGTCCTGTCCGTCTGGTCGCTCACCCGCTGACTGCTCGTTCCGCCGGTCCCGTCGCTCCTAGAGTAGCAGCGCGTCCTGTCCGTCTGGCCGCTCACCCCCTGACTGCTCGTTCCGCCGGTCCCGTCGCTCCCAGAGTAGCAGCGCGTCCTCGCAGAGGCTCCCCTTCATCAGTCACAGTAGATTCGCCAACCAATCTTGTTCTCATGCATACCCACCAGACTGATTCTCCTGTGTATTATGGATCTGCAAATATGTCCGGTGAGTTTAGAAACTATCGCACACTAATGCAATTAAACAAAACCGTTTTACAAGATAAATAACCTTCAGATTTCATCAATTTAGTCTTTTAATGTTAGTCTTCTTTGCTGCCGGGATGGAATACGAGTTGCACTGCGCTCTACGCGACGTAGAGAAGTCGAAATCCTAAAGGTCAGAGGCAGCTGGAAATGTTACATATACTCTACTCTCTTTCAAATGAAATATCACGTAGTCCACGTCATATCCCCCCGTTCCAATCGCGATGATCTGTAAACATGTTCATATAACTTTAATATACAAACGAAGACATTTCGATAAATCAATTCACGTATGTAAATAATTCTTACAGTGAGCGTTGTCCAAAGTAGAAGATTTGATTAAACTTCTTTGAGGTCGCGACGGTCTTCTCGTGATGGACTCTATTAAAATTGCCTTCTACGACATTGCAATGCCAGAAACGCAGAGAAGTTAATCCCGTAGTACTGTGCCCGTTGTCACTTATCCAAGTCCTGCTTACGCAAGTCCTGTTTGTCGGACCCACCCTTCTGGCCTTCTGTTGGTCTTCTCGCCACCTTCTCCAGGGCTTGAACTAGCTTGTCCACGATGGGATCTGATGCACTTTGTGGGTCGGGTGTATTGTCGAGCCACTGTTGTATTTTCGCCTCCTGGGCAGGAATTGGAAAATCCTGCGCCTTGTCTGGGCCCTCGACGAAATTCTCTTCGTCGTCTGTGAGTGCTTCTAGTTCTTGCATTATCTCGAATCTCTTGCGGATGTCCTCCAGCTGTCGCAAACGCCGCGCTTCTTCGAAGTCCGCTTCGACTCGTTCCCTTTCTTGCTGTGCCTTCAGTGCAGCGTTCAGTTGACGCCGCCTGGTTTTGCTGGTGCGGCTCACTTCGCTGTGTTTGGGTGACACTCTTCTGTGCTCGGCATGCGGTGTCGAAGTCATCTTTTTCCCTATAGCTGTTCCTTGGCCGACGCCTGCACTATCCGGGGCGCCTTGGGCTGCTACCATTGTTACGCCGATGTCCTCTTGTGTTTTCTCGGCCGACGCATCCATTTTGCGTTGGGCCTTGCCTAGCTTGTTCCCGCAACCGCAGTTTTCTGGGTGGTGCTGTGAAGTCGACTGGCTTGTAGTTGCTGCGGTGCTGGCTGACTCACCCTCGTTGTGAGCGGTGCTGTCCCCACTTTCCATCGTCTCCCTCACGCGTCCGCTTCGTAGACTCATCTTGATTCTTGAATCGCAAGTCTTCTTTCTTCGGAATCCTCAGGCTTCTGCTGCACTCCAGGATCCGGCTCGAAGGACCATATGTCGGACCCACCCCGCTTCTTAACGTCAGCGTTTAGTGGCGCCGTAAGAATCGGTCGGGTCCGAGTAGCTCGTGTGTCTCGTCCTAAACACGTACCAAGGGCTGTGAAAGGAAAGACAGTGTAGCTGAAGACTATGCCTCTTTTTTATTGAAAAATAAAAGCCTAGCAGGCGGCTTCAACTTTGAGGTTAGCGGTGGGCAAGAAGAACACCGTGGTTGCTTGCGGCCTCTTCACGCAATCGCAAACGGAAGCGGTGTCCCCGGCGAAATCCTCCTTTGCCAGATGAAAACCCCTTCCTCCAGTCCAATGTTCCTCGTCTGGCCGCTCACCCGCTGACTGCTCGTTCCGCCGGTCCCGTCGCTCCTAGAGTACCAGCGCGTCCTGTCCGTCTGGCCGCTCACCCGCTGACTGCTCGTTCCGCCGGTCCCGTCGCTCCCAGAGTAGCAGCGCGTCCTGTCCGTCTGGCCGCTCACCCGCTGACTGCTCGTTCCGCCGGTCCCGTCGCTCCCAGAGTAGCAGCGCGTTCTGTCCGTCTGGTCGCTCACCCGCTGACTGCTCGTTCCGCCGGTCCCGTCGCTCCTAGAGTAGCAGCGCGTCCTGTCCGTCTGGCCGCTCACCCGCTGACTGCTCGTTCCGCCGGTCCCGTCGCTACCAGAGTACCAGCGCGTCCTGTCCGTCTGGCCGCTCACCCGCTGACTGCTCGTTCCGCCGGTCCCGTCGCTCCCAGAGTAGCAGCGCGTCCTGTCCGTCTGGCCGCTCACCCGCTGACTGCTCGTTCCGCCGGTCCCGTCGCTCCCAGAGTAGCAGCGCGTCCTGTCCGTCTGGCCGCTCATCCGCTGACTGCTCGTTCCGCCGGTCCCGTCGCTCCTAGAGTAGCAGCGCGTCCTGTCCGTCTGGCCGCTCACCCCCTGACTGCTCGTTCCGCCGGTCCCGTCGCTCCCAGAGTAGCAGCGCGTCCTCGCAGAGGCTCCCCTTCATCAGTCACAGTAGATTCGCCAACCAATCTTGTTCTCATGCATACCCACCAGACTGATTCTCCTGTGTATTATGGATCTGCAAATATGTCCGGTGAGTTTAGAAACTATCGCACACTAATGCAATTAAACAAAACCGTTTTACAAGATAAATAACCTTCAGATTTCATCAATTTAGTCTTTTAATGTAAGTCTTCTTTGCTGCCGGGATGGAATACGAGTTGCACTGCGCTCTACGCGACGTAGAGAAGTCGAAATCCTAAAGGTCAGAGGCAGCTGGAAATGTTACATATACTCTACTCTCTTTCAAATGAAATATCACGTAGTCCACGTCATATCCCCCCGTTCCAATCGCGATGATCTGTAAACATGTTCATATAACTTTAATATACAAACGAAGACATTTCGATAAATCAATTCACGTATGTAAATAATTCTTACAGTGAGCGTTGTCCAAAGTAGAAGATTTGATTAAACTTCTTTGAGGTCGCGACGGTCTTCTCGTGATGGACTCTATTAAAATTGCCTTCTACGACATTGCAATGCCAGAAACGCAGAGAAGTTAATCCCGTATTACTGTGCCCGTTGTCACTTATCCAAGTCCTGCTTACGCAAGTCCTGTTTGTCGGACCCACCCTTCTGGCCTTCTGTTGGTCTTCTCGCCACCTTCTCCAGGGCTTGAACTAGCTTGTCCACGATGGGATCTGATGCACTTTGTGGGTCGGGTGTATTGTCGAGCCACTGTTGTATTTTCGCCTCCTGGGCAGGAATTGGAAAATCCTGCGCCTTGTCTGGGCCCTCGACGAAATTCTCTTCGTCGTCTGTGAGTGCTTCTAGTTCTTGCATTATCTCGAATCTCTTGCGGATGTCCTCCAGCTGTCGCAAACGCCGCGCTTCTTCGAAGTCCGCTTCGACTCGTTCCCTTTCTTGCTGTGCCTTCAGTGCAGCGTTCAGTTGACGCCGCCTGGCTTTGCTGGTGCGGCTCACTTCGCTGTGTTCGGGTGACACTCTTCTGTGCTCGGCATGCGGTGTCGAAGTCATCTTTTTCCCTGTAGCTGTTCCTTGGCCGACGCCTGCACTATCCGGGGCGCCTTGGGCTGCTACCATTGTTACGCCGATGTCCTCTTGTGTTTTCTCGGCCGACGCATCCATTTTGCGTTGGGCCTTGCCTTGCTCGTTCCCGCAACCGCAGTTTTCTGGGTGGTGCTGTGAAGTCGACTGGCTTGTAGTTGCCGCGGTGCTGGCTGACTCACCCTCGTTGTGAGCGGTGCTGTCCCCACTTTCCATCGTCTCCCTCACGCGTCCGCTTCGTAGACTCATCTTGATTCTTGAATCGCAAGTCTTCTTTCTTCGGATTCCTCAGGCTTCTGCTGCACTCCAGGATCCGGCTCGAAGGACCATATGTCGGACCCACCCCGCTTCTTAACGTCAGCGTTTAGTGGCGCCGTAAGAATCGGTCGGGTCCGAGTAGCTCGTGTGTCTCGTCCTAAACACGTACCAAGGGCTGTGAAAGGAAAGACAGTGTAGCTGAAGACTATGCCTCTTTTTTATTGAAAAATAAAAGCCTAGCAGGCGGCTTCAACTTTGAGGTTAGCGGTGGGCAAGAAGAACACCGTGGTTGCTTGCGGCCTCTTCACGCAATCGCAAACGGAAGCGGTGTCCCCGGCGAAATCCTCCTTTGCCAGATGAAAACCCCTTCCTCCAGTCCAATGTTCCTCGTCTGGCCGCTCACCCGCTGACTGCTCGTTCCGCCGGTCCCGTCGCTCCTAGAGTAGCAGCGCGTCCTGTCCGTCTGGCCGCTCACCCGCTGACTGCTCGTTCCGCCGGTCCCGTCGCTCCCAGAGTAGCAGCGCATCCTGTCCGTCTGGCCGCTCACCCGCTGACTGCTCGTTCCGCCGGTCCCGTCGCTCCCAGAGTAGCAGCGCGTCCTGTCCGTCTGGTCGCTCACCCGCTGACTGCTCGTTCCGCCGGTCCCGTCGCTCCTAGAGTAGCAGCGCGTCCTGTCCGTCTGGCCGCTCACCCCCTGACTGCTCGTTCCGCCGGTCCCGTCGCTCCCAGAGTAGCAGCGCGTCCTCGCAGAGGCTCCCCTTCATCAGTCACAGTAGATTCGCCAACCAATCTTGTTCTCATGCATACCCACCAGACTGATTCTCCTGTGTATTATGGATCTGCAAATATGTCCGGTGAGTTTAGAAACTATCGCACACTAATGCAATTAAACAAAACCGTTTTACAAGATAAATAACCTTCAGATTTCATCAATTTAGTCTTTTAATGTTAGTCTTCTTTGCTGCCGGGATGGAATACGAGTTGCACTGCGCTCTACGCGACGTAGAGAAGTCGAAATCCTAAAGGTCAGAGGCAGCTGGAAATGTTACATATACTCTACTCTCTTTCAAATGAAATATCACGTAGTCCACGTCATATCCCCCCGTTCCAATCGCGATGATCTGTAAACATGTTCATATAACTTTAATATACAAACGAAGACATTTCGATAAATCAATTCACGTATGTAAATAATTCTTACAGTGAGCGTTGTCCAAAGTAGAAGATTTGATTAAACTTCTTTGAGGTCGCGACGGTCTTCTCGTGATGGACTCTATTAAAATTGCCTTCTACGACATTGCAATGCCAGAAACGCAGAGAAGTTAATCCCGTATTACTGTGCCCGTTGTCACTTATCCAAGTCCTGCTTACGCAAGTCCTGTTTGTCGGACCCACCCTTCTGGCCTACTGTTGGTCTTCTCGCCACCTTCTCCAGGGCTTGAACTAGCTTGTCCACGATGGGATCTGATGCACTTTGTGGGTCGGGTGTATTGTCGAGCCACTGTTGTATTTTCGCCTCCTGGGCAGGAATTGGAAAATCCTGCGCCTTGTCTGGGGCCTCTTTTTTATTGAAAAATAAAAGCCTAGCAGGCGGCTTCAACTTTGAGGTTAGCGGTGGGCAAGAAGAACACCGTGGTTGCTTGCGGCCTCTTCACGCAATCGCAAACGAAAGCGGTGTCCCCGGCGAAATCCTCCTTTGCCAGATGAACCCCTTCCTCCAGTCCAATGTTCCTCGTCTGGCCGCTCACCCGCTGACTGCTCGTTCCGCCGGTCCCGTCGCTCCCAGAGTACCAGCGCGTCCTGTCCGTCTGGCCGCTCACCCGCTGACTGCTCGTTCCGCCGGTCCCGTCGCTCCCAGAGTAGCAGCGCATCCTGTCCGTCTGGCCGCTCACCCGCTGACTGCTCGTTCCGCCGGTCCCGTCGCTCCCAGAGTAGCAGCGCGTCCTGTCCGTCTGGTCGCTCACCCGCTGACTGCTCGTTCCGCCGGTCCCGTCGCTCCTAGAGTAGCAGCGCGTCCTGTCCGTCTGGCCGCTCACCCGCTGACTGCTCGTTCCGCCGGTCCCGTCGCTACCAGAGTACCAGCGCGTCCTGTCCGTCTGGCCGCTCACCCGCTGACTGCTCGTTCCGCCGGTCCCGTCGCTCCCAGAGTAGCAGCGCGTCTTGTCCGTCTGGCCGCTCACCCGCTGACTGCTCGTTCCGCCGGTCCCGTCGCTCCCAGAGTAGCAGCGCGTTCTGTCCGTCTGGTCGCTCACCCGCTGACTGCTCGTTCCGCCGGTCCCGTCGCTCCTAGAGTAGCAGCGCGTCCTGTCCGTCTGGCCGCTCACCCGCTGACTGCTCGTTCCGCCGGTCCCGTCGCTACCAGAGTACCAGCGCGTCCTGTCCGTCTGGCCGCTCACCCGCTGACTGCTCGTTCCGCCGGTCCCGTCGCTCCCAGAGTAGCAGCGCGTCCTGTCCGTCTGGCCGCTCACCCGCTGACTGCTCGTTCCGCCGGTCCCGTCGCTGCCAGAGTAGCAGCGCGTCCTGTCCGTCTGGCCGCTCATCCGCTGACTGCTCGTTCCGCCGGTCCCGTCGCTCCTAGAGTAGCAGCGCGTCCTGTCCGTCTGGCCGCTCACCCCCTGACTGCTCGTTCCGCCGGTCCCGTCGCTCCCAGAGTAGCAGCGCGTCCTCGCAGAGGCTCCCCTTCATCAGTCACAGTATTTTCTGTTCGTCGTCTGTGAGTGCTTCTAGTTCTTGCATTATCTCGAATCTCTTGCGGATGTCCTCCAGCTGTCGCAAACGCCGCGCTTCTTCGAAGTCCGCTTCGACTCGTTCCCTTTCTTGCTGTGCCTTCAGTGCAGCGTTCAGTTGACGCCGCCTGGCTTTGCTGGTGCGGCTCACTTCGCTGTGTTCGGGTGACACTCTTCTGTGCTCGGCATGCGGTGTCGAAGTCATCTTTTTCCCTGTAGCTGTTCCTTGGCCGACGCCTGCACTATCCGGGGCGCCTTGGGCTGCTACCATTGTTACGCCGATGTCCGCTTGTGTTTTCTCGGCCGACGCATCCATTTTGCGTTGGGCCTTGCCTTGCTCGTTCCCGCAACCGCAGTTTTCTGGGTGGTGCTGTGAAGTCGACTGGCTTGTAGTTGCTGCGGTGCTGGCTGACTCACCCTCGTTGTGAGCGGTGCTGTCCCCACTTTCCATCGTCTCCCTCACGCGTCCGCTTGGTCGTCCGCTGTCCGTCTGGTCGCTCACCCGCTGACTGCTCGTTCCGCCGGTCCCGTCGCTCCTAGAGTAGCAGCGCGTCCTGTCCGTCTGGCCGCTCACCCCGCTGACTGCTCGTTCCGCCGGTCCCGTCGCTACCAGAGTACCAGCGCGTCCTGTCCGTCTGGCCGCTCACCCCCTGACTGCTCGTTCCGCCGGTCCCGTCGCTCCCAGAGTAGCAGCGCGTCCTCGCAGAGGCTCCCCTTCATCAGTCACAGTAGATTCGCCAACCAATCTTGTTCTCATGCATACCCACCAGACTGATTCTCCTGTGTATTATGGATCTGCAAATATGTCCGGTGAGTTTAGAAACTATCGCACACTAATGCAATTAAACAAAACCGTTTTACAAGATAAATAACCTTCAGATTTCATCAATTTAGTCTTTTAATGTTAGTCTTCTTTGCTGCCGGGATGGAATACGAGTTGCACTGCGCTCTACGCGACGTAGAGAAGTCGAAATCCTAAAGGTCAGAGGCAGCTGGAAATGTTACATATACTCTACTCTCTTTCAAATGAAATATCACGTAGTCCACGTCATATCCCCCCGTTCCAATCGCGATGATCTGTAAACATGTTCATATAACTTTAATATACAAACGAAGACATTTCGATAAATCAATTCACGTATGTAAATAATTCTTACAGTGAGCGTTGTCCAAAGTAGAAGATTTGATTAAACTTCTTTGAGGTCGCGACGGTCTTCTCGTGATGGACTCTATTAAAATTGCCTTCTACGACATTGCAATGCCAGAAACGCAGAGAAGTTAATCCCGTATTACTGTGCCCGTTGTCACTTATCCAAGTCCTGCTTACGCAAGTCCTGTTTGTCGGACCCACCCTTCTGGCCTTCTGTTGGTCTTCTCGCCACCTTCTCCAGGGCTTGAACTAGCTTGTCCACGATGGGATCTGATGCACTTTGTGGGTCGGGTGTATTGTCGAGCCACTGTTGTATTTTCGCCTCCTGGGCAGGAATTGGAAAATCCTGCGCCTTGTCTGGGCCCTCGACGAAATTCTCTTCGTCGTCTGTTAGTGCTTCTAGTTCTTGCATTATCTCGAATCTCTTGCGGATGTCCTCCAGCTGTCGCAAACGCCGCGCTTCTTCGAAGTCCGCTTCGACTCGTTCCCTTTCTTGCTGTGCCTTCAGTGCAGCGTTCAGTTGACGCCGCCTGGCTTTGCTGGTGCGGCTCACTTCGCTGTGTTCGGGTGACACTCTTCTGTGCTCGGCATGCGGTGTCGAAGTCATCTTTTTCCCTGTAGCTGTTCCTTGGCCGACGCCTGCACTATCCGGGGCGCCTTGGGCTGCTACCATTGTTACGCCGATGTCCTCTTGTGTTTTCTCGGCCGACGCATCCATTTTGCGTTGGGCCTTGCCTTGCTCGTTCCCGCAACCGCAGTTTTCTGGGTGGTGCTGTGAAGTCGACTGGCTTGTAGTTGCTGCGGTGCTGACTGACTCACCCTCGTTGTGAGCGGTGCTGTCCCCACTTTCCATCGTCTCCCTCACGCGTCCGCTTCGTAGACTCATCTTGATTCTTGAATCGCAAGTCTTCTTTCTTCGGAATACTCAGGCTTCTGCTGCACTCCAGGATCCGGCTCGAAGGACCACTAGTCGGACCCACCCCGCTTCTTAACGTCAGCGTTTAGTGGCGCCGTAAGAATCGGTCGGGTCCGAGTAGCTCGTGTGTCTCGTCCTAAACACGTACCAAGGGCTGTGAAAGGAAAGACAGTGTAGCTGAAGACTATGCCTCTTTTTTATTGAAAAATAAAAGCCTAGCAGGCGGCTTCAACTTTGAGGTTAGCGGTGGGCAAGAAGAACACCGTGGTTGCTTGCGGCCTCTTCACGCAATCGCAAACGGAAGCGGTGTCCCCGGCGAAATCCTCCTATGCCAGATGAACCCCTTCCTCCAGTCCAATGTTCCTCTTCGGTCTTGTTTCCCAACGCCGCGTATTTGCATACGGCCTAGGCTGCCGTCGTCGTCACGTCCTATCTCCTTGCTGTGCTCCCGTCGACTGACCGTCCGTCCTGTCGCCTCGCCGCTCTCCCGCCGACTTACTCGTTCCGCCACTCGCAGAGAAGTGCCGCGTCCTGTCGCCTCGCCGCTCTCCCGCCGACTGACTCGTTCCGCCTCTCGCAGAGAAGTGGCGCGTCCTGTCGCCTCGCCGCTCTCCCGACGACTGACTCGTTCCGCAGCTCGCAGAGAAGTGGCGCGTCCTGTCGTCTGGCCGCTCACCCGCTGACTGCTCGTTCCGCCGGTCCCGTCGCTCCCAGAGTAGCAGCGCGTCCTGTCGTCTGGCCGCTCACCCGCTGACTGCTCGTTCCGCCGGTCCTGTCGCTCCCAGAGTAGCAGCGCGTCCTGTCGTCCGGCCGCTTACCCGCTGACTGCTCGTTCCGCCGGTCCTGTCGCTCCCAGAGTAGCAGCGCGTCCTGTCGTCTGGCCGCTCACCCGCTGACTGCTCGTTCCGCCGGTCCCGTCGCTCCCAGAGTACCAGCGCGTCCTGTCCGTCTGGCCGCTCACCGGCTGACTGCTCGTTCCGCCGGTCCCGTCGCTCCCAGAGTACCAGCGCGTCCTGTCCGTCTGGCCGCTCACCCGCTGACTGCTCGTTCCGCCGGTCCCGTCGCTCCCAGAGTAGCAGCGCGTCCTGTCCGTCTGGCCGCTCACCCCCTGACTGCTCGTTCCGCCGGTCCCGTCGCTCCCAGAGTAGCAGCGCGTCCTCGCAGAGGCTCCCCTTCATCAGTCACAGTAGATTCGCCAACCAATCTTGTTCTCATGCATACCCACCAGACTGATTCTCCTGTGTATTATGGATCTGCAAATATGTCCGGTGAGTTTAGAAACTATCGCACACTAATGCAATTAAACAAAACCGTTTTACAAGATAAATAACCTTCAGATTTCATCAATTTAGGCTTTTAATGTAAGTCTTCTTTGCTGCCGGGATGGAATACGAGTTGCACTGCGCTCTACGCGACGTAGAGAAGTCGAAATCCTAAAGGTCAGAGGCAGCTGGAAATGTTACATATACTCTACTCTCTTTCAAATGAAATATCACGTAGTCCACGTCATATCCCCCCGTTCCAATCGCGATGATCTGTAAACATGTTCATATAACTTTAATATACAAACGAAGACATTTTGATAAATCAATTCACGTATGTAAATAATTCTTACAGTGAGCGTTGTCCAAAGTAGAAGATTTGATTAAACTTCTTTGAGGTCGCGACGGTCTTCTCGTGATGGACTCTATTAAAATTGCCTTCTACGACATTGCAATGCCAGAAACGCAGAGAAGTTAATCCCGTAGTACTGTGCCCGTTGTCACTTATCCAAGTCCTGCTTACGCAAGTCCTGTTTGTCGGACCCACCCTTCTGGCCTTCTGTTGGTCTTCTCGCCACCTTCTCCAGGGCTTGAACTAGCTTGTCCACGATGGGATCTGATGCACTTTGTGGGTCGGGTGTATTGTCGAGCCACTGTTGTATTTTCGCCTCCTGGGCAGGAATTGGAAAATCCTGCGCCTTGTCTGGGCCCTCGACGAAATTCTCTTCGTCGTCTGTGAGTGCTTCTAGTTCTTGCATTATCTCGAATCTCTTGCGGATGTCCTCCAACTGTCGCAAGCGCCGCGCTTCTTCGAAGTCCGCTTCGACTCGTTCCCTTTCTTGCTGTGCCTTCAGTGCAGCGTTCGGTTGACGCCGCCTGGCTTTGCTGGTACGGCTCACTTCGCTGTGTGCGGGTGACACTCTTCTGTGCTCGGCATGCGGTGTCGAAGTTATCTTTTTCCCAGTAGCTGTTCCTTGGCCGACGCCTGCACTATCCGGGGCGCCTTGGGCTGCTACCATTGTTACGCCGATGTCCTCTTGTGTTTTCTCGGCCGACGCATCCATTTTGCGTTGGGCCTTGCCTTGCTCGTTCCCGCAACCGCAGTTTTCTGGGTGGTGCTGTGAAGTCGACTGGCTTGTAGTTGCTGCGGTGCTGGCTGACTCACCCTCGTTGTGAGCGGTGCTGTCCCCACTTTCCATCGTCTCCCTCACGCGTCCGCTTCGTAGACTCATCTTAATTCTTGAATCGCAAGTCTTCTTTCTTCGGAATACTCAGGCTTCTGCTGCACTCCAGGATCCGGCTCGAAGGACCATATGTCGGACCCACCCCGCTTCTTAACGTCAGCGTTTAGTGGCGCCGTAAGAATCGGTCGGGTCCGAGTAGCTCGTGTGTCTCGTCCTAAACACGTACCAAGGGCTGTGAAAGGAAAGACAGTGTAGCTGAAGACTATGCCTCTTTTTTATTGAAAAATAAAAGCCTAGCAGGCGGCTTCAACTTTGAGGTTAGCGGTGGGCAAGAAGAACACCGTGGTTGCTTGCGGCCTCTTCACGCAATCGCAAACGGAAGCGGTGTCCCCGGCGAAATCCTCCTATGCCAGATGAACCCCTTCCTCCAGTCCAATGTTCCTCTTCGGTCTTGTTTCCCAACGCCGCGTATTTGCATACGGCCTAGGCTGCCGTCGTCGTCACGTCCTATCTCCTTGCTGTGCTCCCGTCGACTGACTCGTTCCGCAGCTCGCAGAGAAGTGGCGCGTCCTGTCGCCTCGCCGCTCTCCCGCCGACTTACTCGTTCCGCCACTCGCAGAGAAGTGCCGCGTCCTGTCGCCTCGCCGCTCTCCCGCCGACTGACTCGTTCCGCCTCTCGCAGAGAAGTGGCGCGTCCTGTCGCCTCGCCGCTCTCCCGACGACTGACTCGTTCCGCAGCTCGCAGAGAAGTGGCGCGTCCTGTCGTCTGGCCGCTCACCCGCTGACTGCTCGTTCCGCCGGTCTCGTCGCTCCCAGAGTAGCAGCGCGTCCTGTCGTCTGGCCGCTCACCCGCTGACTGCTCGTTCCGCCGGTCCTGTCGCTCCCAGAGTAGCAGCGCGTCCTGTCGTCCGGCCGCTTACCCGCTGACTGCTCGTTCCGCCGGTCCTGTCGCTCCCAGAGTAGCAGCGCGTCCTGTCGTCTGGCCGCTCACCCGCTGACTGCTCGTTCCGCCGGTCCCGTCGCTCCCAGAGTACCAGCGCGTCCTGTCCGTCTGGCCGCTCACCCGCTGACTGCTCGTTCCGCCGGTCCCGTCGCTCCCAGAGTAGCAGCGCGTCCTCGCAGAGGCTCCCCTTCATCAGTCACAGTAGATTCGCCAACCAATCTTGTTCTCATGCATACCCACCAGACTGATTCTCCTGTGTATTATGGATCTGCAAATATGTCCGGTGAGTTTAGAAACTATCGCACACTAATGCAATTAAACAAAACCGTTTTACAAGATAAATAACCTTCAGATTTCATCAATTTAGGCTTTTAATGTAAGTCTTCTTTGCTGCCGGGATGGAATACGAGTTGCACTGCGCTCTACGCGACGTAGAGAAGTCGAAATCCTAAAGTTCAGAGGCAGCTGGAAATGTTACATATACTCTACTCTCTTTCAAATGAAATATCACGTAGTCCACGTCATATCCCCCCGTTCCAATCGCGATGATCTGTAAACATGTTCATATAACTTTAATATACAAACGAAGACATTTTGATAAATCAATTCACGTATGTAAATAATTCTTACAGTGAGCGTTGTCCAAAGTAGAAGATTTGATTAAACTTCTTTGAGGTCGCGACGGTCTTCTCGTGATGGACTCTATTAAAATTGCCTTCTACGACATTGCAATGCCAGAAACGCAGAGAAGTTAATCCCGTAGTACTGTGCCCGTTGTCACTTATCCAAGTCCTGCTTACGCAAGTCCTGTTTGTCGGACCCACCCTTCTGGCCTTCTGTTGGTCTTCTCGCCACCTTCTCCAGGGCTTGAACTAGCTTGTCCACGATGGGATCTGATGCACTTTGTGGGTCGGGTGTATTGTCGAGCCACTGTTGTATTTTCGCCTCCTGGGCAGGAATTGGAAAATCCTGCGCCTTGTCTGGGCCCTCGACGAAATTCTCTTCGTCGTCTGTGAGTGCTTCTAGTTCTTGCATTATCTCGAATCTCTTGCGGATGTCCTCCAACTGTCGCAAGCGCCGCGCTTCTTCGAAGTCCGCTTCGACTCGTTCCCTTTCTTGCTGTGCCTTCAGTGCAGCGTTCGGTTGACGCCGCCTGGCTTTGCTGGTACGGCTCACTTCGCTGTGTGCGGGTGACACTCTTCTGTGCTCGGCATGCGGTGTCGAAGTTATCTTTTTCCCAGTAGCTGTTCCTTGGCCGACGCCTGCACTATCCGGGGCGCCTTGGGCTGCTACCATTGTTACGCCGATGTCCTCTTGTGTTTTCTCGGCCGACGCATCCATTTTGCGTTGGGCCTTGCCTTGCTCGTTCCCGCAACCGCAGTTTTCTGGGTGGTGCTGTGAAGTCGACTGGCTTGTAGTTGCTGCGGTGCTGGCTGACTCACCCTCGTTGTGAGCGGTGCTGTCCCCACTTTCCATCGTCTCCCTCACGCGTCCGCTTCGTAGACTCATCTTGATTCTTGAATCGCAAGTCTTCTTTCTTCGGAATACTCAGGCTTCTGCTGCACTCCAGGATCCGGCTCGAAGGACCATATGTCGGACCCACCCCGCTTCTTAACGTCAGCGTTTAGTGGCGCCGTAAGAATCGGTCGGGTCCGAGTAGCTCGTGTGTCTCGTCCTAAACACGTACCAAGGGCTGTGAAAGGAAAGACAGTGTAGCTGAAAACTATGCCTCTTTTTTATTGAAAAATAAAAGCCTAGCAGGCGGCTTCAACTTTGAGGTTAGCGGTGGGCAAGAAGAACACCGTGGTTGCTTGCGGCCTCTTCACGCAATCGCAAACGGAAGCGGTGTCCCCGGCGAAATCCTCCTATGCCAGATGAACCCCTTCCTCCAGTCCAATGTTCCTCTTCGGTCTTGTTTCCCAACGCCGCGTATTTGCATACGGCCTAGGCTGCCGTCGTCGTCACGTCCTATCTCCTTGCTGTGCTCCCGTCGACTGACCGTCCGTCCTGTCGCCTCGCCGCTCTCCCGCCGACTGACTCGTTCCGCCTCTCGCAGAGAAGTGGCGCGTCCTGTCGCCTCGCCGCTCTCCCGACGACTGACTCGTTCCGCAGCTCGCAGAGAAGTGGCGCGTCCTGTCGTCTGGCCGCTCACCCGCTGACTGCTCGTTCCGCCGGTCCCGTCGCTCCCAGAGTAGCAGCGCGTCCTGTCGTCTGGCCGCTCACCCGCTGACTGCTCGTTCCGCCGGTCCTGTCGCTCCCAGAGTAGCAGCGCGTCCTGTCGTCCGGCCGCTTACCCGCTGACTGCTCGTTCCGCCGGTCCTGTCGCTCCCAGAGTAGCAGCGCGTCCTGTCGTCTGGCCGCTCACCCGCTGACTGCTCGTTCCGCCGGTCCCGTCGCTCCCAGAGTACCAGCGCGTCCTGTCCGTCTGGCCGCTCACCCGCTGACTGCTCGTTCCGCCGGTCCCGTCGCTCCCAGAGTACCAGCGCGTCCTGTCCGTCTGGCCGCTCACCCGCTGACTGCTCGTTCCGCCGGTCCCGTCGCTCCCAGAGTAGCAGCGCGTCCTGTCCGTCTGGCCGCTCACCCCCTGACTGCTCGTTCCGCCGGTCCCGTCGCTCCCAGAGTAGCAGCGCGTCCTCGCAGAGGCTCCCCTTCATCAGTCACAGTAGATTCGCCAACCAATCTTGTTCTCATGCATACCCACCAGACTGATTCTCCTGTGTATTATGGATCTGCAAATATGTCCGGTGAGTTTAGAAACTATCGCACACTAATGCAATTAAACAAAACCGTTTTACAAGATAAATAACCTTCAGATTTCATCAATTTAGTCTTTTAATGTTAGTCTTCTTTGCTGCCGGGATGGAATACGAGTTGCACTGCGCTCTACGCGACGTAGAGAAGTCGAAATCCTAAAGGTCAGAGGCAGCTGGAAATGTTACATATACTCTACTCTCTTTCAAATGAAATATCACGTAGTCCACGTCATATCCCCCCGTTCCAATCGCGATGATCTGTAAACATGTTCATATAACTTTAATATACAAACGAAGACATTTTGATAAATCAATTCACGTATGTAAATAATTCTTACAGTGAGCGTTGTCCAAAGTAGAAGATTTGATTAAACTTCTTTGAGGTCGCGACGGTCTTCTCGTGATGGACTCTATTAAAATTGCCTTCTACGACATTGCAATGCCAGAAACGCAGAGAAGTTAATCCCGTAGTACTGTGCCCGTTGTCACTTATCCAAGTCCTGCTTACGCAAGTCCTGTTTGTCGGACCCACCCTTCTGGCCTTCTGTTGGTCTTCTCGCCACCTTCTCCAGGGCTTGAACTAGCTTGTCCACGATGGGATCTGATGCACATTGTGGGTCGGGTGTATTGTCGAGCCACTGTTGTATTTTCGCCTCCTGGGCAGGAATTGGAAAATCCTGCGCCTTGTCTGGGCCCTCGACGAAATTCTCTTCGTCGTCTGTGAGTGCTTCTAGTTCTTGCATTATCTCGAATCTCTTGCGGATGTCCTCCAACTGTCGCAAGCGCCGCGCTTCTTCGAAGTCCGCTTCGACTCGTTCCCTTTCTTGCTGTGCCTTCAGTGCAGCGTTCGGTTGACGCCGCCTGGCTTTGCTGGTACGGCTCACTTCGCTGTGTGCGGGTGACACTCTTCTGTGCTCGGCATGCGGTGTCGAAGTTATCTTTTTCCCAGTAGCTGTTCCTTGGCCGACGCCTGCACTATCCGGGGCGCCTTGGGCTGCTACCATTGTTACGCCGATGTCCTCTTGTGTTTTCTCGGCCGACGCATCCATTTTGCGTTGGGCCTTGCCTTGCTCGTTCCCGCAACCGCAGTTTTCTGGGTGGTGCTGTGAAGTCGACTGGCTTGTAGTTGCTGCGGTGCTGGCTGACTCACCCTCGTTGTGAGCGGTGCTGTCCCCACTTTCCATCGTCTCCCTCACGCGTCCGCTTCGTAGACTCATCTTGATTCTTGAATCGCAAGTCTTCTTTCTTCGGAATACTCAGGCTTCTGCTGCACTCCAGGATCCGGCTCGAAGGACCATATGTCGGACCCACCCCGCTTCTTAACGTCAGCGTTTAGTGGCGCCGTAAGAATCGGTCGGGTCCGAGTAGCTCGTGTGTCTCGTCCTAAACACGTACCAAGGGCTGTGAAAGGAAAGACAGTGTAGCTGAAAACTATGCCTCTTTTTTATTGAAAAATAAAAGCCTAGCAGGCGGCTTCAACTTTGAGGTTAGCGGTGGGCAAGAAGAACACCGTGGTTGCTTGCGGCCTCTTCACGCAATCGCAAACGGAAGCGGTGTCCCCGGCGAAATCCTCCTATGCCAGATGAACCCCTTCCTCCAGTCCAATGTTCCTCTTCGGTCTTGTTTCCCAACGCCGCGTATTTGCATACGGCCTAGGCTGCCGTCGTCGTCACGTCCTATCTCCTTGCTGTGCTCCCGTCGACTGACTCGTTCCGCAGCTCGCAGAGAAGTGGCGCGTCCTGTCGCCTCGCCGCTCTCCCGCCGACTGACTCGTTCCGCCACTCGCAGAGAAGTGCCGCGTCCTGTCGCCTCGCCGCTCTCCCGCCGACTGACTCGTTCCGCCTCTCGCAGAGAAGTGGCGCGTCCTGTCGCCTCGCCGCTCTCCCGACGACTGACTCGTTCCGCAGCTCGCAGAGAAGTGGCGCGTCCTGTCGTCTGGCCGCTCACCCGCTGACTGCTCGTTCCGCCGGTCCCGTCGCTCCCAGAGTAGCAGCGCGTCCTGTCGTCTGGCCGCTCACCCGCTGACTGCTCGTTCCGCCGGTCCTGTCGCTCCCAGAGTAGCAGCGCGTCCTGTCGTCCGGCCGCTTACCCGCTGACTGCTCGTTCCGCCGGTCCTGTCGCTCCCAGAGTAGCAGCGCGTCCTGTCGTCTGGCCGCTCACCCGCTGACTGCTCGTTCCGCCGGTCCCGTCGCTCCCAGAGTACCAGCGCGTCCTGTCCGTCTGGCCGCTCACCCGCTGACTGCTCGTTCCGCCGGTCCCGTCGCTCCCAGAGTACCAGCGCGTCCTGTCCGTCTGGCCGCTCACCCGCTGACTGCTCGTTCCGCCGGTCCCGTCGCTCCCAGAGTAGCAGCGCGTCCTGTCCGTCTGGCCGCTCACCCCCTGACTGCTCGTTCCGCCGGTCCCGTCGCTCCCAGAGTAGCAGCGCGTCCTCGCAGAGGCTCCCCTTCATCAGTCACAGTAGATTCGCCAACCAATCTTGTTCTCATGCATACCCACCAGACTGATTCTCCTGTGTATTATGGATCTGCAAATATGTCCGGTGAGTTTAGAAACTATCGCACACTAATGCAATTAAACAAAACCGTTTTACAAGATAAATAACCTTCAGATTTCATCAATTTAGGCTTTTAATGTAAGTCTTCTTTGCTGCCGGGATGGAATACGAGTTGCACTGCGCTCTACGCGACGTAGAGAAGTCGAAATCCTAAAGTTCAGAGGCAGCTGGAAATGTTACATATACTCTACTCTCTTTCAAATGAAATATCACGTAGTCCACGTCATATCCCCCCGTTCCAATCGCGATGATCTGTAAACATGTTCATATAACTTTAATATACAAACGAAGACATTTCGATAAATCAATTCACGTATGTAAATAATTCTTACAGTGAGCGTTGTCCAAAGTAGAAGATTTGATTAAACTTCTTTGAGGTCGCGACGGTCTTCTCGTGATGGACTCTATTAAAATTGCCTTCTACGACATTGCAATGCCAGAAACGCAGAGAAGTTAATCCCGTAGTACTGTGCCCGTTGTCACTTATTCAAGTCCTGCTTACGCAAGTCCTGTTTGTCGGACCCACCCTTCTGGCCTTCTGTTGGTCTTCTCGCCACCTTCTCCAGGGCTTGAACTAGCTTGTCCACGATGGGATCTGATGCACTTTGTGGGTCGGGTGTATTGTCAAGCCACTGTTGTATTTTCGCCTCCTGGGCAGGAATTGGAAAATCCTGCGCCTTGTCTGGGCCCTCGACGAAATTCTCTTCGTCGTCTGTGAGTGCTTCTAGTTCTTGCATTATCTCGAATCTCTTGCGGATGTCCTCCAGCTGTCGCAAACGCCGCGCTTCTTCGAAGTCCGCTTCGACTCGTTCCCTTTCTTGCTGTGCCTTCAGTGCAGCGTTCAGTTGACGCCGCCTGGCTTTGCTGGTGCGGCTCACTTCGCTGTGTTCGGGTGACACTCTTCTGTGCTCGGCATGCGGTGTCGAAGTCATCTTTTTCCCTGTAGCTGTTCCTTGGCCGACGCCTGCACTATCCGGGGCGCCTTGGGCTGCTACCATTGTTACGCCGATGTCCTCTTGTGTTTTCTCGGCCGACGCATCCATTTTGCGTTGGGCCTTGCCTTGCTCGTTCCCGCAACCGCAGTTTTCTGGGTGGTGCTGTGAAGTCGACTGGCTTGTAGTTGCTGCGGTGCTGGCTGACTCACCCTCGTTGTGAGCGGTGCTGTCCCCACTTTCCATCGTCTCCCTCACTCGTCCGCTTCGTAGACTCATCTTGATTCTTGAATCGCAAGTCTTCTTTCTTCGGAATCCTCAGGCTTCTGCTGCACTCCAGGATCCGGGTCGAAGGACCATATGTCGGACCCACCCCGCTTCTTAACGTTAGCGTTTAGTGGCGCCGTAAGAATCGGTCGGGTTCGAGTAGCTCGTGTGTCTCGTCCTAAACACGTACCAAGGGCTGTGAAAGGAAAGACAGTGTAGCTGAAGACTATGCCTCTTTTTTATTGAAAAATAAAAGCCTAGCAGGCGGCTTCAACTTTGAGGTTAGCGGTGGGCAAGAAGAACACCGTGGTTGCTTGCGGCCTCTTCACGCAATCGCAAACGGAAGCGGTGTCCCCGGCGAAATCCTCCTTTGCCAGATGAAAACCCCTTCCTCCAGTCCAATGTTCCTCTTCGGTCTTGTTTCCCAACGCCGCGTATTTGCATACGGCCTAGGCTGCCGTCGTCGTCACGTCCTATCTCCTTGCTGTGCTCCCGTCGACTGACCGTCCGTCCTGTCGCCTCGCCGCTCTCCCGCCGACTTACTCGTTCCGCCACTCGCAGAGAAGTGCCGCGTCCTGTCGCCTCGCCGCTCTCTCGCCGACTGACTCGTTCCGCCTCTCGCAGAGAAGTGGCGCGTCCTGTCGCCTCGCCGCTCTCCCGACGACTGACTCGTTCCGCAGCTCGCAGAGAAGTGGCGCGTCCTGTCGTCTGGCCGCTCACCCGCTGACTGCTCGTTCCGCCGGTCCCGTCGCTCCCAGAGTAGCAGCGCGTCCTGTCGTCTGGCCGCTCACCCGCTGACTGCTCGTTCCGCCGGTCCTGTCGCTCCCAGAGTAGCAGCGCGTCCTGTCGTCCGGCCGCTTACCCGCTGACTGCTCGTTCCGCCGGTCCTGTCGCTCCCAGAGTAGCAGCGCGTCCTGTCGTCTGGCCGCTCACCCGCTGACTGCTCGTTCCGCCGGTCCCGTCGCTCCCAGAGTACCAGCGCGTCCTGTCCGTCTGGCCGCTCACCCGCTGACTGCTCGTTCCGCCGGTCCCGTCGCTCCCAGAGTACCAGCGCGTACTGTCCGTCTGGCCGCTCACCCGCTGACTGCTCGTTCCGCCGGTCCCGTCGCTCCCAGAGTAGCAGCGCGTCCTGTCCGTCTGGCCGCTCACCCCCTGACTGCTCGTTCCGCCGGTCCCGTCGCTCCCAGAGTAGCAGCGCGTCCTCGCAGAGGCTCCCCTTCATCAGTCACAGTAGATTCGCCAACCAATCTTGTTCTCATGCATACCCACCAGACTGATTCTCCTGTGTATTATGGATCTGCAAATATGTCCGGTGAGTTTAGAAACTATCGCACACTAATGCAATTAAACAAAACCGTTTTACAAGATAAATAACCTTCAGATTTCATCAATTTAGTCTTTTAATGTTAGTCTTCTTTGCTGCCGGGATGGAATACGAGTTGCACTGCGCTCTACGCGACGTAGAGAAGTCGAAATCCTAAAGGTCAGAGGCAGCTGGAAATGTTACATATACTCTACTCTCTTTCAAATGAAATATCACGTAGTCCACGTCATATCCCCCCGTTCCAATCGCGATGATCTGTAAACATGTTCATATAACTTTAATATACAAACGAAGACATTTCGATAAATCAATTCACGTATGTAAATAATTCTTACAGTGAGCGTTGTCCAAAGTAGAAGATTTGATTAAACTTCTTTGAGGTCGCGACGGTCTTCTCGTGATGGACTCTATTAAAATTGCCTTCTACGACATTGCAATGCCAGAAACGCAGAGAAGTTAATCCCGTAGTACTGTGCCCGTTGTCACTTATTCAAGTCCTGCTTACGCAAGTCCTGTTTGTCGGACCCACCCTTCTGGCCTTCTGTTGGTCTTCTCGCCACCTTCTCCAGGGCTTGAACTAGCTTGTCCACGATGGGATCTGATGCACTTTGTGGGTCGGGTGTATTGTCGAGCCACTGTTGTATTTTCGCCTCCTGGGCAGGAATTGGAAAATCCTGCGCCTTGTCTGGGCCCTCGACGAAATTCTCTTCGTCGTCTGTGAGTGCTTCTAGTTCTTGCATTATCTCGAATCTCTTGCGGATGTCCTCCAGCTGTCGCAAACGCCGCGCTTCTTCGAAGTCCGCTTCGACTCGTTCCCTTTCTTGCTGTGCCTTCAGTGCAGCGTTCAGTTGACGCCGCCTGGCTTTGCTGGTGCGGCTCACTTCGCTGTGTTCGGGTGACACTCTTCTGTGCTCGGCATGCGGTGTCGAAGTCATCTTTTTCCCTGTAGCTGTTCCTTGGCCGACGCCTGCACTATCCGGGGCGCCTTGGGCTGCTACCATTGTTACGCCGATGTCCTCTTGTGTTTTCTCGGCCGACGCATCCATTTTGCGTTGGGCCTTGCCTTGCTCGTTCCCGCAACCGCAGTTTTCTGGGTGGTGCTGTGAAGTCGACTGGCTTGTAGTTGCTGCGGTGCTGGCTGACTCACCCTCGTTGTGAGCGGTGCTGTCCCCACTTTCCATCGTCTCCCTCACTCGTCCGCTTCGTAGACTCATCTTGATTCTTGAATCGCAAGTCTTCTTTCTTCGGAATCCTCAGGCTTCTGCTGCACTCCAGGATCCGGGTCGAAGGACCATATGTCGGACCCACCCCGCTTCTTAACGTTAGCGTTTAGTGGCGCCGTAAGAATCGGTCGGGTTCGAGTAGCTCGTGTGTCTCGTCCTAAACACGTACCAAGGGCTGTGAAAGGAAAGACAGTGTAGCTGAAGACTATGCCTCTTTTTTATTGAAAAATAAAAGCCTAGCAGGCGGCTTCAACTTTGAGGTTAGCGGTGGGCAAGAAGAACACCGTGGTTGCTTGCGGCCTCTTCACGCAATCGCAAACGTAAGCGGTGTCCCCGGCGAAATCCTCCTTTGCCAGATGAAAACCCCTTCCTCCAGTCCAATGTTCCTCGTCTGGCCGCTCACCCGCTGACTGCTCGTTCCGCCGGTCCCGTCGCTCCCAGAGTAGCAGCGCGTCCTGTCCGTCTGGTCGCTCACCCGCTGACTGCTCGTTCCGCCGGTCCCGTCGCTCCTAGAGTAGCAGCGCGTCCTGTCCGTCTGGCCGCTCACCCCCTGACTGCTCGTTCCGCCGGTCCCGTCGCTCCCAGAGTAGCAGCGCGTCCTCGCAGAGGCTCCCTTTCATCAGTCACAGTAGATTCGCCAACCAATCTTGTTCTCATGCATACCCACCAGACTGATTCTCCTGTGTATTATGGATCTGCAAATATGTCCGGTGAGTTTAGAAACTATCGCACACTAATGCAATTAAACAAAACCGTTTTACAAGATAAATAACCTTCAGATTTCATCAATTTAGTCTTTTAATGTTAGTCTTCTTTGCTGCCGGGATGGAATACGAGTTGCACTGCGCTCTACGCGACGTAGAGAAGTCGAAATCCTAAAGGTCAGAGGCAGCTGGAAATGTTACATATACTCTACTCTCTTTCAAATGAAATATCACGTAGTCCACGTCATATCCCCCCGTTCCAATCGCGATGATCTGTAAACATGTTCATATAACTTTAATATACAAACGAAGACATTTTGATAAATCAATTCACGTATGTAAATAATTCTTACAGTGAGCGTTGTCCAAAGTAGAAGATTTGATTAAACTTCTTTGAGGTCGCGACGGTCTTCTCGTGATGGACTCTATTAAAATTGCCTTCTACGACATTGCAATGCCAGAAACGCAGAGAAGTTAATCCCGTTGTACTGTGCCCGTTGTCACTTATCCAAGTCCTGCTTACGCAAGTCCTGTTTGTCGGACCCACCCTTCTGGCCTTCTGTTGGTCTTCTCGCCACCTTCTCCAGGGCTTGAACTAGCTTGTCCACGATGGGATCTGATGCACTTTGTGGGTCGGGTGTATTGTCGAGCCACTGTTGTATTTTCGCCTCCTGGGCAGGAATTGGAAAATCCTGCGCCTTGTCTGGGCCCTCGACGAAATTCTCTTCGTCGTCTGTGAGTGCTTCTAGTTCTTGCATTATCTCGAATCTCTTGCGGATGTCCTCCAGCTGTCGCAAGCGCCGCGCTTCTTCGAAGTCCGCTTCGACTCGTTCCCTTTCTTGCTGTGCCTTCAGTGCAGCGTTCGGTTGACGCCGCCTGGCTTTGCTAGTACGGCTCACTTCGCTGTGTGCGGGTGACACTCTTCTGTGCTCGGCATGCGGTGTCGAAGTTATCTTTTTCCCAGTAGCTGTTCCTTGGCCGACGCCTGCACTATCCGGGGCGCCTTGGGCTGCTACCATTGTTACGCCGATGTCCTCTTGTGTTTTCTCGGCCGACGCATCCATTTTCCGTTGGGCCTTGCCTTGCTCGTTCCCGCAACCGCAGTTTTCTGGGTGGTGCTGTGAAGTCGACTGGCTTGTAGTTGCTGCGGTGCTGGCTGACTCACCCTCGTTGTGAGCGGTGCTGTCCCCACTTTCCATCGTCTCCCTCACGCGTCCGCTTCGTAGACTCATCTTGATTCTTGAATCGCAAGTCTTCTTTCTTCGGAATACTCAGGCTTCTGCTGCACTCCAGGATCCGGCTCGAAGGACCATATGTCGGACCCACCCCGCTTCTTAACGTCAGCGTTTAGTGGCGCCGTAAGAATCGGTCGGGTCCGAGTAGCTCGTGTGTCTCGTCCTAAACACGTACCAAGGGCTGTGAAAGGAAAGACAGTGTAGCTGAAAACTATGCCTCTTTTTTATTGAAAAATAAAAGCCTAGCAGGCGGCTTCAACTTTGAGGTTAGCGGTGGGCAAGAAGAACACCGTGGTTGCTTGCGGCCTCTTCACGCAATCGCAAACGGAAGCGGTGTCCCCGGCGAAATCCTCCTATGCCAGATGAACCCCTTCCTCCAGTCCAATGTTCCTCTTCGGTCTTGTTTCCCAACGCCGCGTATTTGCATACGGCCTAGGCTGCCGTCGTCGTCACGTCCTATCTCCTTGCTGTGCTCCCGTCGACTGACCGTCCGTCCTGTCGCCTCGCCGCTCTCCCGCCGACTTACTCGTTCCGCCACTCGCAGAGAAGTGCCGCGTCCTGTCGCCTCGCCGCTCTCCCGCCGACTGACTCGTTCCGCCTCTCGCAGAGAAGTGGCGCGTCCTGTCGCCTCGCCGCTCTCCCGACGACTGACTCGTTCCGCAGCTCGCAGAGAAGTGGCGCGTCCTGTCGTCTGGCCGCTCACCCGCTGACTGCTCGTTCCGCCGGTCCCGTCGCTCCCAGAGTAGCAGCGCGTCCTGTCGTCTGGCCGCTCACCCGCTGACTGCTCGTTCCGCCGGTCCTGTCGCTCCCAGAGTAGCAGCGCGTCCTGTCGTCCGGCCGCTTACCCGCTGACTGCTCGTTCCGCCGGTCCTGTCGCTCCCAGAGTAGCAGCGCGTCCTGTCGTCTGGCCGCTCACCCGCTGACTGCTCGTTCCGCCGGTCCCGTCGCTCCCAGAGTACCAGCGCGTCCTGTCCGTCTGGCCGCTCACCCGCTGACTGCTCGTTCCGCCGGTCCCGTCGCTCCCAGAGTACCAGCGCGTCCTGTCCGTCTGGCCGCTCACCCGCTGACTGCTCGTTCCGCCGGTCCCGTCGCTCCCAGAGTAGCAGCGCGTCCTGTCCGTCTGGCCGCTCACCCCCTGACTGCTCGTTCCGCCGGTCCCGTCGCTCCCAGAGTAGCAGCGCGTCCTCGCAGAGGCTCCCCTTCATCAGTCACAGTAGATTCGCCAACCAATCTTGTTCTCATGCATACCCACCAGACTGATTCTCCTGTGTATTATGGATCTGCAAATATGTCCGGTGAGTTTAGAAACTATCGCACACTAATGCAATTAAACAAAACCGTTTTACAAGATAAATAACCTTCAGATTTCATCAATTTAGGCTTTTAATGTAAGTCTTCTTTGCTGCCGGGATGGAATACGAGTTGCACTGCGCTCTACGCGACGTAGAGAAGTCGAAATCCTAAAGGTCAGAGGCAGCTGGAAATGTTACATATACTCTACTCTCTTTCAAATGAAATATCACGTAGTCCACGTCATATCCCCCCGTTCCAATCGCGATGATCTGTAAACATGTTCATATAACTTTAATATACAAACGAAGACATTTCGATAAATCAATTCACGTATGTAAATAATTCTTACAGTGAGCGTTGTCCAAAGTAGAAGATTTGATTAAACTTCTTTGAGGTCGCGACGGTCTTCTCGTGATGGACTCTATTAAAATTGCCTTCTACGACATTGCAATGCCAGAAACGCAGAGAAGTTAATCCCGTATTACTGTGCCCGTTGTCACTTATCCAAGTCCTGCTTACGCAAGTCCTGTTTGTCGGACCCACCCTTCTGGCCTTCTGTTGGTCTTCTCGCCACCTTCTCCAGGGCTTGAACTAGCTTGTCCACGATGGGATCTGATGCACTTTGTGGGTCGGGTGTATTGTCGAGCCACTGTTGTATTTTCGCCTCCTGGGCAGGAATTGGAAAATCCTGCGCCTTGTCTGGGCCCTCGACGAAATTCTCTTCGTCGTCTGTGAGTGCTTCTAGTTCTTGCATTATCTCGAATCTCTTGCGGATGTCCTCCAGCTGTCGCAAACGCCGCGCTTCTTCGAAGTCCGCTTCGACTCGTTCCCTTTCTTGCTGTGCCTTCAGTGCAGCGTTCAGTTGACGCCGCCTGGCTTTGCTGGTGCGGCTCACTTCGCTGTGTTCGGGTGACACTCTTCTGTGCTCGGCATGCGGTGTCGAAGTCATCTTTTTCCCTGTAGCTGTTCCTTGGCCGACGCCTGCACTATCCGGGGCGCCTTGGGCTGCTACCATTGTTACGCCGATGTCCTCTTGTGTTTTCTCGGCCGACGCATCCATTTTGCGTTGGGCCTTGCCTTGCTCGTTCCCGCAACCGCAGTTTTCTGGGTGGTGCTGTGAAGTCGACTGGCTTGTAGTTGCTGCGGTGCTGGCTGACTCACCCTCGTTGTGAGCGGTGCTGTCCCCACTTTCCATCGTCTCCCTCACGCGTCCGCTTCGTAGACTCATCTTGATTCTTGAATCGCAAGTCTTCTTTCTTCGGAATCCTCAGGCTTCTGCTGCACTCCAGGATCCGGGTCGAAGGACCATATGTCGGACCCACCCCGCTTCTTAACGTCAGCGTTTAGTGGCGCCGTAAGAATCGGTCGGGTTCGAGTAGCTCGTGTGTCTCGTCCTAAACACGTACCAAGGGCTGTGAAAGGAAAGACAGTGTAGCTGAAGACTATGCCTCTTTTTTATTGAAAAATAAAAGCCTAGCAGGCGGCTTCAACTTTGAGGTTAGCGGTGGGCAAGAAGAACACCGTGGTTGCTTGCGGCCTCTTCACGCAATCGCAAACGGAAGCGGTGTCCCCGGCGAAATCCTCCTTTGCCAGATGAAAACCCCTTCCTCCAGTCCAATGTTCCTCGTCTGGCCGCTCACCCGCTGACTGCTCGTTCCGCCGGTCCCGTCGCTCCCAGAGTACCAGCGCGTCCTGTCCGTCTGGCCGCTCACCCGCTGACTGCTCGTTCCGCCGGTCCCGTCGCTCCCAGAGTAGCAGCGCATCCTGTCCGTCTGGCCGCTCACCCGCTGACTGCTCGTTCCGCCGGTCCCGTCGCTCCCAGAGTAGCAGCGCGTCCTGTCCGTCTGGTCGCTCACCCGCTGACTGCTCGTTCCGCCGGTCCCGTCGCTCCTAGAGTAGCAGCGCGTCCTGTCCGTCTGGCCGCTCACCCCCTGACTGCTCGTTCCGCCGGTCCCGTCGCTCCCAGAGTAGCAGCGCGTCCTCGCAGAGGCTCCCCTACATCAGTCACAGTAGATTCGCCAACCAATCTTGTTCTCATGCATACCCACCAGACTGATTCTCCTGTGTATTATGGATCTGCAAATATGTCCGGTGAGTTTAGAAACTATCGCACACTAATGCAATTAAACAAAACCGTTTTACAAGATAAATAACCTTCAGATTTCATCAATTTAGTCTTTTAATGTAAGTCTTCTTTGCTGCCGGGATGGAATACGAGTTGCACTGCGCTCTACGCGACGTAGAGAAGTCGAAATCCTAAAGGTCAGAGGCAGCTGGAAATGTTACATATACTCTACTCTCTTTCAAATGAAATATCACGTAGTCCACGTCATATCCCCCCGTTCCAATCGCGATGATCTGTAAACATGTTCATATAACTTTAATATACAAACGAAGACATTTCGATAAATCAATTCACGTATGTAAATAATTCTTACAGTGAGCGTTGTCCAAAGTAGAAGATTTGATTAAACTTCTTTGAGGTCGCGACGGTCTTCTCGTGATGGACTCTATTAAAATTGCCTTCTACGACATTGCAATGCCAGAAACGCAGAGAAGTTAATCCCGTTGTACTGTGCCCGTTGTCACTTATCCAAGTCCTGCTTACGCAAGTCCTGTTTGTCGGACCCACCCTTCTGGCCTTCTGTTGATCTTCTCGCCACCTTCTCCAGGGCTTGAACTAGCTTGTCCACGATGGGATCTGATGCACTTTGTGGGTCGGGTGTATTGTCGAGCCACTGTTGTATTTTCGCCTCCTGGGCAGGAATTGGAAAATCCTGCGCCTTGTCTGGGCCCTCGACGAAATTCTCTTCGTCGTCTGTGAGTGCTTCTAGTTCTTGCATTATCTCGAATCTCTTGCGGATGTCCTCCAGCTGTCGCAAACGCCGCGCTTCTTCGAAGTCCGCTTCGACTCGTTCCCTTTCTTGCTGTGCCTTCAGTGCAGCGTTCAGTTGACGCCGCCTGGCTTTGCTGGTGCGGCTCACTTCGCTGTGTGCGGGTGACACTCTTCTGTGCTCGGCATGCGGTGTCGAAGTCATCTTTTTCCCTGTAGCTGTTCCTTGGCCGACGCCTGCACTATCCGGGGCGCCTTGGGCTGCTACCATTGTTACGCCGATGTCCTCTTGTGTTTTCTCGGCCGACGCATCCATTTTGCGTTGGACCTTGCCTTGCTCGTTCCCGCAACCGCAGTTTTCTGGGTGGTGCTGTGAAGTCGACTGGCTTGTAGTTGCTGCGGTGCTGGCTGACTCACCCTCGTTGTGAGCGGTGCTGTCCCCACTTTCCATCGTCTCCCTCACGCGTCCGCTTCGTAGACTCATCTTGATTCTTGAATCGCAAGTCTTCTTTCTTCGGAATCCTCAGACTTCTGCTGCACTCCAGGATCCGGCTCGAAGGACCATATGTCGGACCCACCCCGCTTCTTAACGTCAGCGTTTAGTGGCGCTGTAAGAATCGGTCGGGTCCGAGTAGCTCGTGTGTCTCGTCCTAAACACGTACCAAGGGCTGTGTAAGGAAAGACAGTGTAGCTGAAGACTATGCCTCTTTTTTATTGAAAAATAAAAGCCTAGCAGGCGGCTTCAACTTTGAGGTTAGCGGTGGGCAAGAAGAACACCGTGGTTGCTTGCGGCCTCTTCACGCAATCGCAAACGGAAGCGGTGTCCCCGGCGAAATCCTCCTATGCCAGATGAACCCCTTCCTCCAGTCCAATGTTCCTCTTCGGTCTTGTTTCCCAACGCCGCGTATTTGCATACGGCCTAGGCTGCCGTCGTCGTCACGTCCTATCTCCTTGCTGTGCTCCCGTCGACTGACCGTCCGTCCTGTCGCCTCGCCGCTCTCCCGCCGACTGACTCGTTCCGCCTCTCGCAGAGAAGTGGCGCGTCCTGTCGCCTCGCCGCTCTCCCGACGACTGACTCGTTCCGCAGCTCGCAGAGAAGTGGCGCGTCCTGTCGTCTGGCCGCTCACCCGCTGACTGCTCGTTCCGCCGGTCCCGTCGCTCCCAGAGTAGCAGCGCGTCCTGTCGTCTGGCCGCTCACCCGCTGACTGCTCGTTCCTCCGGTCCCGTCGCTCCCAGAGTAGCAGCGCGTCCTGTCGTCCGGCCGCTTACCCGCTGACTGCTCGTTCCGCCGGTCCTGTCGCTCCCAGAGTAGCAGCGCGTCCTGTCGTCTGGCCGCTCACCCGCTGACTGCTCGTTCCGCCGGTCCCGTCGCTCCCAGAGTACCAGCGCGTCCTGTCCGTCTGGCCGCTCACCCGCTGACTGCTCGTTCCGCCGGTCCCGTCGCTCCCAGAGTACCAGCGCGTCCTGTCCGTCTGGCCGCTCACCCGCTGACTGCTCGTTCCGCCGGTCCCGTCGCTCCCAGAGTAGCAGCGCGTCCTGTCCGTCTGGCCGCTCACCCGCTGACTGCTCGTTCCGCCGGTCCCGTCGCTCCCAGAGTACCAGCGCGTCCTGTCCGTCTGGCCGCTCACCCGCTGACTGCTCGTTCCGCCGGTCCCGTCGCTCCCAGAGTAGCAGCGCGTCCTGTCCGTCTGGCCGCTCACCCGCTGACTGCTCGTTCCGCCGGCCCCGTCGCTCCCAGAGTAGCAGCGCGTCCTGTCCGTCTGGTCGCTCACCCGCTGACTGCTCGTTTCGCCGGTCCCGTCGCTCCTAGAGGAGCAGCGCGTCCTGTCCGTCTGGCCGCTCACCCCCTGACTGCTCGTTCCGCCGGTCCCGTCGCTCCCAGAGTAGCAGCGCGTCCTCGCAGAGGCTCCCCTTCATCAGCCACAGTAGATTCGCCAACCAATCTTGTTCTCATGCATACCCACCAGACTGATTCCCTTGTGTATTATGGATCTGAAAATATGCTCGGTTAGTATAGAAACTATCTTTCACTAATGCAATTAAACAAAACCGTTATACAAGATAAATAACCTTCAGATTTAGGCTTTTAATGTAAGTCTTCTTTGCTGCCGGGATGGAATACGAGTTGTACTAACGCTTTATGCGATGTAGAAATTTCGAAATCCATAGGCGAGGTTAGAGGCAACTGGAAATGTTAAATATACTCTACTGACTACTCTCTTTCAAGCGAAATATCACGAAGTCCGCGTCGTGTCTTCGTTCCAATCGCGATGAACTGCAAACATGTTTAAAAATCTTTAATATACAAACGAAGACATTTCAATAAATCAATTCATGTATGTAAATAATTCTTACTGCGTTCGTTGTCCAAAGTAGAATATTTGATTAAACTTCTTTGAGGTCGCGACGGTCTTCTCGTGATGGACTCTATTAAAATTGCCTTCTACGACATTGCAATGCCAGAAACGCAGAGAAGTTAAACCCGTAATACTGTGCCCGTCGTCACTTATCCAAGTCCTGCTTACGCAAGTCCTTAAAATAAACTTAATAAAAATCTGAGTTAAATAAAAGTAACAAAACAAATGTGAGATAAAACGCTGAACGAAATATAGAGCATTTTTTGTGTGCTCTTTACAATCCACGTTATTTCTAAATACGGTTAATAATAAACTATGAAAATATGTATATATAAACATGCAACGACTTATTCCTACATGTATTTAATATACATTAAATTAAGGTAATATTAATTTCAAGCGTCTTCAATATCCCAGAAATACGATGACCGCATAAAGCGCAATTCGAGACTCCCCTTCATCAGTCATAGTAAATTCGCCGCTCAACCAATCTCATTGTGATGCATATCCACCAGACTGATTCCCCTGTGTATTATGGATCTGAAAATATGCTCGGTTAGTATAGAAACTATCCCACACTAATGCAATTAAACAAAACCGTTATACAAGAATACGAGTTGTACTAACGCTTTATGCGATGTAGAGAATTCGAAATCCATAGGCGAGGTCAGAGGCAACTGGAAATGTTACATATACTCTACTCTCTTTCACATTAAATTATAGTAATATTATTTTCTAGCGTCTTCAAGATCCCAGAAATACGATGACTACATGAAACGCAATTTAAGGCTCCCCTCAATCAGTAACAGTAGTTATTTTGCAGACTTTGATACCTAATTGTAGTAAAGTGTCAGGAAATTGCTTGCAAATCGCTCGCCGCTGAAGCAATCATATTGTCACCAGGCTGATACGCCTGTGTATTGTGGATCTGCAAATACGCCCGGTGAGAGAAACTATCGCACACTAATGCAATTAAACTAAACCGTTTTACATGTTAAATAACCGTCAGATTTCATCAATTTAGGCGTTTAATGTAAGTCTTCTTTGCTGCCGGGATGGAATACGAGTTGTACTAACGCTTTATGCGATGTAGAGAATTCGAAATCCATAGGCGAGGTTAGAGGCAAATGGAAATGTTAAATATACTCTACTGACTACTCTCTTTCAAGCGAAATATCACGAAGTCCGCGTCGTGTCTTCGTTCCAATCGCGATGAACTGCAAACATGTTCATATAACTTTAATATACAAACGAAGACATTTCAATAAATCAATTCACGTATGTAAATAATTCTTACAGTGAGCGTTGTCCAAAGTAGAAGATTTGATTAAACTTCTTTGAGGTCGCGACGGTCTTCTCGTGATGGACTCTATTAAAATTGCCTTCTACGACATTGCAATGCCAGAAACGCAGAGAAGTTAACCCCGTAGTACTGTGCCCGTCGTCACTTACTTTGGACTGTAGTTAGCCTTTTTAATAGTAATTTTATTTTTCAATAAAATCGACGAACACAAATAGTCGGACCCACCCCGCTTCCTAACGTCAGCGTTTAGTGGCGCCGTAAGAATCGGTAATAGGAACTAGGAACATATACATGCATATAGCTCAAAAATATTAATAATATGAATTCTTGCTGCCTAAATATTTAAACAATGCTAAAATAAACTTGATAAAAATCTAAGTTAAAAAAAGTAACAACTGAAATGTAAGATAAGACGCTGAATGAATTATAGAGCATAATATTTTGCGCTCTTTACAATTAATGTTATATCTAAATACGGTTAATAGGAACTAGGAACATATACATGCAACGACCTAACCTAGCAACGACATGTATTTGATATACATTAAATTATAGTAACATTATTTTCTAGCGTCTTCAAGATCTCAGAAATACGATGACTACATGAAACGCAATTCAAGGCTCCCCTCAATCAGTCACAGTAGTTATTTTGCAGACTTTGATACCAAATTGTAGTAAAGTGGTCAGGAAATTGCTTGCAAATCGCTCGCCGCTGAAGCAATCTTATTGTCATGCATCACCAGGCTGATTCGCCTGTGTATTGTGGATCTGCAAATATGCCCGGTGAGTTAAGAAACTATCGCACACTAATGCAATTAAACTAAACCGTTTCACAAGAAAAATAACTCAGATTTCATCAAATGAGGCTTTTAATGTAAGTTTTCTTTGCTGCCGGGATGGAATACGAGTTGTACTGCGCTCTATGCGATGTAGAGAAGTCGATATCCTAAACCGACGTCAGAGGCAACTGGAAATGTTACATATACTCTACTCTCTCTTTCACATTAAATTATAGTAATATTATTTTCTAGCGTCTTCAAGATCCCAGAAATACGATGACTACATGAAACGCAATTCAAGGCATACCCCCATGTCATGTCATCACCAGGCTGATTCGCCTGCGTATTGTGGATCTGCAAATACGCCCGGTGAGAGAAACTATCGCACACTAATGCAATTAAACTAAACCGTTTTACACGATAAATAACCGTCAGATTTCATCAATTTAGGCTTTTTATGCAAGTTTTCATACTGCCGGGATGGAAATCGAGTTGTACTGCGCTCTATACGATGAAGGGAAGTCGACTTCCTAAAACGAGGTCAGAGGCAACAGGAAATGTTACATATACTCTACTCTCTTTCAAGCGAAATATCAAGAAGTGCACGTCATGTCCTCGTTCCAATCGCGATGATCTGCAAACATGTTCATATAACTTTAATATACAAACGAAGACATTTCAATAAATCAATTCACGTATGTAAATAATTCTTACAGTGAGCGTTGTCCAAAGTAGAAGATTTGATTAAACTTCTTTGAGGTCGCGACGGTCTTCTCGTGATGGACTCTATTAAAATTGCCTTCTACTACATTGCAATGCCAGAAACGCAGAGAAATTAACCTCGTACGTGCCCGTCGTCACTTACTTTGGACTTTAGTTAGCCTTTTTAATAGTAATTTTATTTTTCAATAAAATCGACGAACACAAATAGTCGGACCCACCCCGCTTCCTAACGTCAGCGTTTAGTGGCGCCGTAAGAATCGGTCGGGTCCGAGTAGCTCGTGTGTCTCGTCCTAAACACGTACCAAGGGCTGTGAAAGGAAAGACAGTTTGTAGCTGAAGACTGCCTCTTTTTTATTGAAAAATAAAAGCCTAGCAGGCGGCTTCAACTTTGAGGTTAGCGGTGGGAAAGAAGAACACCGTGGTTGCTTGCGGCCTCTTCACGCAATCGCAAACGGAAGCGGTGTCCCCGGCGAAATCCTCATTTGCCAGATGAACCCCTTCCTCCAGTCCAATGTTCCTCTTCGGTCTTGTTTCCCAACGCCGCGCCTCGGCCTGTGTTGGCCCCAGGATACGGCCTAGGCTGCCGTCGTCGTCACGTCCTATCTTCTTGCTGTGCTCCCGTCGACTGATCGTCCGTCCTGTCGCTTCGCCGCTCTCTCGCCGACTGACTCGTTCCGCCGCTTGCAGAGAAGTGGCGCGTCCTGTCCGTGTGGCCGCTCACCCGCTGACTGCTCGATCCGCCGGTCCCGTCGCTCCCAGGGTAGCAGCGCGTCCTGTCCGTCTGGCCGCTCACCCGCTGACTGCTCGTTCCGCCGGTACCGTCGCTCCCAGGGTAGCAGCGCGTCCAGTCCGTCTGGCCGCTCACCCGCTGACTGCTCGTTCCGCCGGTCCCGTCGCTCCCAGGGTAGCAGCGCGTCCAGTCCGTCTGGCCGCTCACCCGCCGACTGCTCGTTCCGCCGGTCCCGTCGCTCCCAGGGTAGCAGCGCGTCCTGTCCGTCTGGCCGCTCACCCGCTGACTGCTCGTTCCGTCGGTCCCGTCGCTCCCAGGGTAGCAGCGCGTCCTGTCCGCCTGGCCGCTCACCCTCTGACTGCTCGTTCCGCCGGTCCCGTCGCTCCCAGGGTAGCAGCGCGTCCTGTCCGTCTGGCCGCTCAATCGCTGACTGCTCGTTCCGCCGGTCCCGTCGCTCCCAGGGTAGCAGCGCGTCCAGTCCGTCTGGCCGCTCACCCGCTGACTGCTCGATCCGCCGGTCCCGTCGCTCCCAGGGTAGCAGCGCGTCCTGTCCGTCTGGCCGCTCACCCGCTGACAGCTCGTTCCGCCGGTACCGTCGCTCCCAGGGTAGCAGCGCGTCCAGTCCGTCTGGCCGCTCACCCGCTGACTGCTCGTTCCGCCGGTCCCGTCGCTCCCAGGGTAGCAGCGCGTCCAGTCCGTCTGGCCGCTCACCCGCCGACTTCTCGTTCCGCCGGTCCCGTCGCTCCCAGGGTAGCAGCGCGTCCTGTCCGTCTGGCCGCTCACCCGCTGACTGCTCGTTCCGTCGGTCCCGTCGCTCCCAGGGTAGCAGCGCGTCCTGTCCGTCTGGCCGCTCAATCGCTGACTGCTCGTTCCGCCGGTCCCGTCGCTCCCAGGGTAGCAGCGCGTCCAGTCCGTCTGGCCGCTCACCCGCTGACTGCTCGTTCCGCCGGTCCCGTCGCTCCCAGGGTAGCAGCGCGTCCTGTCCGTCTGGCCGCTCACCCGCTGACTGCTCGTTCCGCCGGTCCCGTCGCTCCCAGGGTAGCAGCGCGTCCTGTCCGTCTGGCCGCTCACCCGCTGACTGCTCGTTCCGCCGGTCCCGTCGCTCCCAGGGTAGCAGCGCGTCCTGTCCGTCTGGCCGCTCACCCGCTGACTGCTCGTTCCGTCGGTCCCGTCGCTCCCAGGGTAGCAGCGCGTCCTGTCCGTCTGGCCGCTCAATCGCTGACTGCTCGTTCCGCCGGTCCCGTCGCTCCCAGGGTAGCAGCGCGTCCAGTCCGTCTGGCCGCTCACCCGCTGACTGCTCGTTCCGCCGGTCCCGTCGCTCCCAGGGTAGCAGCGCGTCCTGTCCGTCTGGCCGCTCACCCGCTGACTGCTCGTTCCGCCGGTCCCGTCGCTCCCAGGGTAGCAGCGCGTCCTGTCCGTCTGGCCGCTCTCCCGCCGACTGACTTGTTCCGCAGCTCGCAGAGAAGTGGCGCGTCCTGTCGCCTCGCCGCTCTCCCGCCGACTGACTCGTTCCGCCGCTCGCAGAGAAGTGGCGCGTCCTGTCCGTCTGGCCGCTCAACCGCTGACTGCTCGTTCCGCCGGTCCCGTCGCTACCAGGGTAGCAGCGCGTCCTGTCCGTCTGGCCGCTCACCCGCTGACTGCTCGTTCCGCCGGTCCCATCGCTCCCAGGGTAGCAGCGCGTCCTGTCCGTCTGGCCGCTCACCCGCTGACTGCTCGTTCCGCCGGTCCCGTCGCTCCCAGGGTAGCAGCGCGTCCAGTCCGTCTGGCCGCTCACCCGCTGACTGCTCGTTCCGCCGGTCCCGTCGCTCCCAGGGTAGCAGCGCGTCGCGTCCCGTCGCTCCCAGGGTAGCAGCGCGTCCAGTCCGTCTGGCCGCTCACCCGCTGACTGCTCGTTCCGCCGGTCCCGTCGCTCCCAGGGTAGCAGCGCGTCCAATCCGTCTGGCCGCTCACCCGCTGACTGCTCGTTCCGCCGGTCCCGTCGCTCCCAGGGTAGCAGCGCGTCCTGTCCGTCTGGCCGCTCACCCGCTGACTGATCGTTCCGCCGGTCCCGTCGCTCTCAGGGTAGCAGCGCGTCCAGTCCGTCTGTCCGCACACCCGTTGACTGCTTGTTCCGCCGGTCCCGTCGCTCCCAGGGTAGCAGCGCGTCCTGTCCGTCTGGCCGCTCACCCGCTGACTGCTCGTTCCGCCGGTCCCGTCGCTCCCAGGGTAGCAGCGCGTCCAGTCCGTCTGGCCGCTCACCCGCTGACTGCTCGTTCCGCCGGTCCCGTCGCTCCCAGGGTAGCAGCGCGTCGCGTCCCGTCGCTCCCAGGGTAGCAGGTAGCAGGTAGCAGGTAGCAGGTAGTCGTCACGTCCTATCTCCTTGCTGTGCTCCCGTCGACTGATCGTCCGTTCTGTCGCTTCGCCGCTCTCCCGCCGACTGACTCGTTCCGCCGCTCGCAGAGAAGTGGCGCGTCCTGTCGCCTCGCCGCTCTCCCGCCGACTGACTCGTTCCGCCGCTCGCAGAGAACTTAACCCACCACATTCCCGGATAGTTGCAACGACTTGGGGTCGTTATATCTATCCTCGCAAGACAAAGATATTAACTCCGACGCACCTGAAGGGTGCTACGAAGCGGGTCAGAGAACACACAAAGGACCCTCGCGCGTCTGTCCCTGTCTCCCTCTCTCGAGCCTTAGAAAACAGGAGTAAAAACCTAACACACTTAAAGGCCTAATTAAAACTAACATGCAAGGCAAGAGAGAGACAGGACGGTGAAGAAAGGAAAGTCAGGAGGGAGGTCGGTGCAGGGGACAGCTTATCTGTAACATAAAACATAATTACAAGACTTATATACACAAGAAAGAAAACTTAACACTAAAATGGTCCATGTCCATACACCAGGCACAGCACTCCGAGGGGGATGGATGACACCAGCAGGCAGGGGTCCAGGTAGCCGGTCCGGTTCCCACTCATAGGGAAGGGAAAAACGAAAACAAAACAACGAGCGACTTCGGGCTAGGAAACTCGCGCGTCTCTCTTCGAGAAGTTAAATCGCGGGTTCGGGAAGCTCCTCGAGGGGAACGCCCGGCCCTCCTAAGAGATCCCACTTGGACACCCAACTCTGCACGAAAACCCTGAAAGCATTAAAATTAACACTATTCCGAACAAGTTCGGAATACCACGCAGGCGTCGCACAATCATGCAGGCTGTCCAACATAACCACACGTTCGTCACACAAAAAATCACAAAACCAAATAACATGCTCGGCAGTTTGAGCACCTCGACCGCAGGGACACCAGGGGTCACGGGAAAGCCCAAATTCAGCAAGCTTTCCTCTGAGCCTCCCATGGCCCCCTACCAGCTGCGTAGTGAAGTGGTCAAACACCAGGAAGTCACTCTTCATACGGTCCTCAATGGAAGGGAAAAAAGAGTGGGTCAGACGACCCGTACCCCCTTGATCCCAACGTTCTTGCCAAACACGCAGACTCTCTTTCCGAAGGCTTGAGTGACATACCCTGAGAAGAGTTTCGCTAGGGTCGACGGTGATCGAGAAATACTCGACCGTTAACCCTTTGCGAACGCGAGATTTTGCGGACGACTCTAACACCTCCAGGTCGGCCGGGAGGACCCCGGCGATAACGGGCAAGGCCAGCGTGGACGTGGTCCTATACGCGCCGGTCATCCCAATTAGAGGTAATCGCTGACCTCGCAAGAGCACTAGACGGACGGCATGGTGAAGAGCTTTGTGATCCCATACTCGCGCGGCGTATGTGATCTGAGACACAAAGACGGAACGGTAAATTAATTTTAGAGCAGGAAACCGTAGGCCCCAAGAGGCACGGCTGACACTACGCAGGCTTAGGAACAGGTTGCGAGCCTTGCTAACCATCGTTTTGGCATGCCTGACATACGTGAGGGAAGGATCTAAAAGGACACCGAGGTATCTCACGGTCTCAGGGAAAGCCACTGGAGAATTGTCGAACCTAAGGAAAGGGGCCCGAGCGAATTTGCCTTTCAGCATCATCGCTTGGGTTTTCCCCGGAGAGAAGGATAGCTTGTTCCTTCGTCCCCATCCGGAGATGAGTTCGAAGCAGCAAGCCGCCTTCCTTTCCAATTCGGCCCGACTGTTACCACCAATCAGCAGCAGTCCATCGTCCGCGTAACCATCGATGGTACACCCGTCTGGGAGGGGAAGGCTCAAGAGATCATCGAACAGAATATTCCAGAAATCTGGACCCAGTACGGAACCCTGGGGGCAACCGATGCTTACCAGCTTGTCGACAATATCGGACCCGTAAGAGATAGAAACAGTACGGTCTTGGAAGTAACTGCGCACCAGGCGCATCAAGTTGGCCGGACATTGTTTGGCACGGAGCTTGCACAAGATCATAGGCCACCAGGCGTTATCAAACGCACCCGCGATGTCGAGAAAAACACCGAGACAATATTTGCCATTATAGGCAGAGCACCAATTTAGCGCAAACAATAAGGCGTCCTCTGTGGATTTTCCCCGAACGAATCCAAACTGCCGGTCGCTGAGGGGAGACAGAGTCTCGCCCAACCTATTGCGTACGAGCACCTCCAAAACCTTACCGAAAATCGGCAAGAGAGTGATGGGCCTGTACGCCTTAGGGTCAGACCTTGGCTTGTCATTACCTTTGGGGATGATCCGCAGAAGACCAGACTTCCAGCAACGGGGGAAATGCCCGACCTCAACACATTTCTGCATTAAGACAGTCATCTCCCATCTAGCGAATTTCCAGACGTTCCTCACTATGGTGCTCGTAATATTGTCTATTCCCGGAGCCTTCTTTGTCGATAGGGAACCAATGATCAAGTCAATCTCCTCGGCCGTGACGGCAGAAGAATTTGGCACAGGTGATTCCAAAGGGGCAAGGGCGCGAATCTGGCGATGGTGGGCACTGTCGTTACTCAAATCATCCGAAGGGACGAGAGACTCCAGAAGGGAGCATAGCGTATCGTGAATACCGATTGTGACACCCTCTCCCGTTACGATACTGGAGAGGTGCCGGTCTCCTCCTTGACCGGACTTCTGCAAAACGCTCTTGACGTGCCAGGGGTTAGTGTTGCCTAGTTCGGAGACGAAGCTACGCCAGGACTCAGTTTTCGTGCGACGAATTTCAGCATGGTAAGCTCGGCGTGCAGCGGATAACTCAAGGCGAAGTTGATCGGTGCGATCGGGAGAGGCAGCGCCCCTCCTGACTGCTCCAAATTTCCTATACGCGCGACGGAAACGGAGTCTGAGATCATTAAGGATGGGCGTCCACCAAGGAGAATTTAACTTCTTACCCGGCTTTCTTCTCCCTAGGACTTCATTACACACGCGGGTGACGGTATTATCGAAATGAGTACTAAGAATATCAGGGTGGCAGGAGGACGGGTCAGGAAAGTCACTAAAGCCCTCAGAAAGGGCCCAGCCGAAACTCTCCCAGTCAGTATTCTCTCCTGTCTTATAACGCCAAAGGCGTTTCGGTGGCAAAGGAATGTCCCTCCCTAATCGAAACGTGATGAGACGATGGTCGGAGGAACTGGCTGTCTCGTGGACTTTCCACGCGAAAAGGTCTCAGAGAAGTGGCGCGTCCTGTCGCCTCGCCGCTCTCCCGCCGACTGACTCGTTCCGCCGCTTGCAGAGAAGTGGCGCGTCCTGTCCGTCTGGCCGCTCAACCGCTGACTGCTCGTTCCGCCGGTCCCGTCGCTCCCAGGGTAGCAGCGCGTCCTGTCCGTCTGGCCGCTCACCCGCTGACTGCTCGTTCCGCCGGTCCCATCGCTCCCAGGGTAGCAGCGCGTCCTGTCCGTCTGGCCGCTCACCCGCTGACTGCTCGTCATGGCGGGAATTGTCGGCCTTCGTGTACATTTTCTTCGCGAGGCGCCGGACAAAGGTTTCGACCGACTCGGCCTTGAAGTCACGGCTGATGTCGGCATTCCTCACGTGGTTCGGGGCACCTGCGATGGTGCGCCTGCCCATGTTCATGATCCGCTCCATCTCGAGCCTATGCGTCTTGGCCGTCAGGTGGTACCAGGCTGGAGACGCATAGGTCAGGTTGGCTCTGACGTACATGTTTAGCATCGATTGCCTTGTCTTCATAGGGATGTTCTCCGCTTTCAGCAAGGGCCTCAGCAGGTGGCGCGCTGTCTTGGCGCCCGCGATGGCAGCTTTGGCTTGCTTGCTGAATTACATTACGTCGATTTGGACTCCGAGGTATTTCACCGACTCTTTCCAAGGGATGGCCGCGCCGTCGAGGGTTAGAGTCGGTGGGTTCGTCTTCCTCTGGTGTCCAACCAACCGCGCCTGAGATTTCCCTGCGTTGACGGAGATTCGCCTTTGGGAGATGTCTCAGGGCATTGTTTGAGATTTCATCCTCCCCAGGCGCTTTTTTGGCACTCAGTGCCCTGAAGAGCATGTCTAGTTCGATCGGAGTGATTGGTGGAGGCGGTGGTTCTTCGTTTTCTGGCAGGGAGTAGGCGCGGACCAGCTGGGTAGTTTCAGGGTCTTCTACGGAGTTTGGTTTGAAGACTTCCTCCAGGTGGTCCGCGAAGATGTCAGCTCGATCTTGCTCTGTGTATTTGAGTCGGCCGTCCTTGTCCAAGAGGGGGCGAGTTGGTTCGGGTTTCATCAATAGGCTCCGGTTGAGTCTATAGATAGATGGGAGGTCTTCGCCTATTGAGGAAACGAAGTTATCCCAGGATTCGTTGGAGAAGGACCGGACTGCCGAGTCGACCTCTTCGGCCGCTTCGAGCCAGTGTAGCTTGGCGGCTGGACATCTTGTCTCCTGCCAGAAACGCCGTCTTTGTCTTGCCTCCGCCATCTTCTCCAGTACGAGAGGGGGTGCTTCGTTGCTGCGAGCTGGACCCGACACAGTGGTGTTATGCACCAGGGCTGACTTGATGATGTTCGTCAACTCCCTGGTGCGATCGTCCAGAGCTCTGCAGTGGTCGAGAGTGCACGTCATGTCCTCGTTCCAATCGCGATGATCTGCAAACATGTTCATATAACTTTAATATACAAACGAAGACATTTCAATAAATCAATTCACGTATGTAAATAATTCTTACAGTGAGCGTTGTCCAAAGTAGAAGATTTGATTAAACTTCTTTGAGGTCGCGACGGTCTTCTCGTGATGGACTCTATTAAAATTGCCTTCTACGACATTGCAATGCCAGAAACGCAGAGAAGTTAACCCCGTAGTACTGTGCCCGTCGTCACTTACTTTGGACTTTAGTTAGCCTTTTTAATAGTAATTTTATTTTTCAATAAAATCGACGAACACAAATACTACTAAAGAATATTAATATAGACTGTGACAGATGAACCCACCACACACCCGGTCCTGTTTTAAAGAATAGAAGATCCTTCTCTAAGAACCTCTACCAAATAATACTTTAGATAAAATACCACTGTCACAGACTATATTTAACATTTCTTACAATTTCTACAATATAGCTCAAAAATATTAATAATATGAATTCTTGCTGCCTAAATATTTAAACAACGCTAAAATAAACTTGATAAAAATCTAAGTTAAAAAAAGTAACAACTGAAATGTAAGATAAGACGCTGAATGAATTATAGAGCATAATATTTTGCGCTCTTTACAATCAATGTTATTTCTAAATACGGTTATTAGGAACTAGGAACATATACATGCAACGACCTATTACTACATGTATTTGATATACATTAAATTATAGTAACATTATTTTCTAGCGTCTTCAAGATCCCAGAAATACGATGACTACATGAAACGCAATTCAAGGCTCCCCTCAATCAGTCACAGTACTGCCGGGATGGAATACGAGTTGTACTGCGCTCTATGCGATGAAGGGAAGTCGACTTCCTAAAACGAGGTCAGAGGCAACAGGAAATGTTACATATACTCTACTCTCTTTCAAGCGAAATATCAAGAAGTGCACGTCATGTCCTCGTTCCAATCGCGATGATCTGCAAACATGTTCATATAACTTTAATATACAAACGAAGACATTTCAATAAATCAATTCACGTATGTAAATAATTCTTACAGTGAGCGTTGTCCAAAGTAGAAGATTTGATTTAACTTCTTTGAGGTCGCGACGGTCTTCTCGTGATGGACTCTATTAAAATTGCCTTCTACGACATTGCAATGCCAGAAACGCAGAGAAGTTAACCCCGTAGTACTGTGCCCGTCGTCACTTACTTTGGACTTTAGTTAGCCTTTTTAATAGTAATTTTATTTTTCAATAAAATCGACGAACACAAATACTACTAAAGAATATTAATATAGACTGTGACAGATGAACCCGTCCCACACCCGGTCCTGTTTTAAAGAATAGAAGATCCTTCTCTAAGAACCTCAACCAAATAATACTTTAGATAAAATACCACTGTCACTGACTATATTTAACATTTCTTACAATTTCTACAATATAGCTCAAAAATATTAATAATATGAATTCTTGCTGCCTAAATATTTAAACAACGCTAAAATAAACTTGATAAAAATCTAAGTTAAAAAAAGTAACAACTGAAATGTAAGATAAGACGCTGAATGAATTATAGAGCATAATATTTTGCGCTCTTTACAATCAATGTTATTTCTAAATACGGTTAATAGGAACTAGGAACATATACATGCAACGACCTATTACTACATGAATTTGATATACATTAAATTATAGTAACATTATTTTCTAGCGTCTTCAAGATCCCAGAAATACGATGACTACATGAAACGCAATTCAAGGCTCCCCTCAATCAGTCACAGTAGTTATTTTGCAGACTTTGATACCAAATTGTAGTAAAGTGGTCAGGAAATTGCTTGCAAATCGCTCGCCGCTGAAGCAATCTTATTGTCATGCATCACCAGGCTGATTCGCCTGTGTATTGTGGATCTGCAAATATGCCCGGTGAGTTAAGAAACTATCGCACACTAATGCAATTAAACTAAACCGTTTCACAAGAAAAATAACTCAGATTTCATCAAATGAGGCTTTTAATGTAAGTTTTCTTTGCTGCCGGGATGGAATACGAGTTGTACTGCGCTCTATGCGATGTAGAGAAGTCGATATCCTAAACCGACGTCAGAGGCAACTGGAAATGTTACATATACTCTACTATCTTTCACATTAAATTATAGTATTATTATTTTCTAGCGTCTTCAAGATCCCAGAAATACGATGACTACATGAAACGCAATTCAAGGCATACCCCCATGTCATGTCATCACCAGGCTGATTCGCCTGTGTATTGTGGATCTGCAAATACGCCCGGTGAGAGAAACTATCGCACACTAATACAATTAAACTAAACCGTTTTACACGATAAATAACCGTCAGATTTCATCATTTAGGCTTTTTATGCAAGTTTTCATACTGCCGGGATGGAATACGAGTTGTACTGCGCTCTATGCGAAGAAGGGAAGTCGACTTCCTAAAACGAGGTCAGAGGCAACAGGAAATGTTACATATACTCTACTCTTTTTCAAGCGAAATATCAAGAAGTGCCCGTCATGTCCTCGTTCCAATCGCGATGATCTGCAAACATGTTCATATAACTTTAATATACAAACGAAGACATTTCAATAAATCAATTCACGTATGTAAATAATTCTTACAGTGAGCGTTGTCCAAAGTAGAAGATTTGATTAAACTTCTTTGAGGTCGCGACGGTCTTCTCGTGATGGACTCTATTAAAATTGCCTTCTACGACATTGCAATGCCAGAAACGCAGAGAAATTAACCTCGTAGTACTGTGCCCGTCGTCACTTACTTAGCTTTAGCCTTTTTAATAGTAATTTTATTTTTCAATAAAATCGACGAACACAAATAGTCGGACCCACCCCGCTTCCTAACGTCAGCGTTTAGTGGCGCCGTAAGAATCGGTCGGGTCCGAGTAGCTCGTGTGTCTCGTCCTAAACACGTACCAAGGGCTGTGAAAGGAAAGACAGTTTGTAGCTGAAGACAGCCTCTTTTTTATTGAAAAATAAAAGCCTAGCAGGCGGCTTCAACTTTGAGGTTAGCGGTGGGCAAGAAGAACACCGTGGTTGCTTGCGGCCTCTTCACGCAATCGCAAACGGAAGCGGTGTCCCCGGCGAAATCCTCCTTTGCCAGATGAACCCCTTCCTCCAGTCCAATGTTCCTCTTCGGTCTTGTTTCCCAACGCCGCGCCTCGGCCTGTGTTGGCCCCAGGATACGGCCTAGGCTGCCGTCGTCGTCACGTCCTATCTTCTTGCTGTGCTCCCGTCGACTGATCGTCCGTACTGTCGCCTCGCCGCTCTCCCGCCGACTGACTCGTTCCGCCGCTCGCAGAGAAGTGGCGCGTCCTGTCGCCTCGCCGCTCTCCCGCCGACTGACTCGTTCCGCAGCTCGCAGAGAAGTGGCGCGTCCTGTCGCTTCGCCGCTCTCCCGCCGACTGACTCGTTCCGCCGCTCGCAGAGAAGTGGTGCGCCCTGTCGCCTCGCCGCTTTCCCGCCGACTGACTCGTTCCGCAGCTCGCAGAGAAGTGGCGCGTCCTGTCGCTTCGCCGCTCTCCCGCCGACTGACTCGTTCCGCCGCTCGCAGAGAAGTGGCGCGTCCTGTCGCCTCGCCGCTCTCCCGCCGACTGACTCGTTCCGCCGCTCGCAGAGAAGTGGTGCGCCCTGTCGCCTCGCCGCTCTCTCGCCGACTGACTCGTTCCGCCGCTTGCAGAGAAGTGGCGCGTCCTGTCCGTCTGGCCGCTCAACCGCTGACTGCTCGTTCCACCGGTCCCATCGCTCCCAGGGTAGCAGCGCGTCCTGTCCGTCTGGCCGCTCACCCGCTGACTGCTCGTTCCGCCGGTCCCGTCGCTCCCAGGTTAGCAGCGCGTCCAGTCCGTCTGGCCGCTCACCCGCTGACTGCTCGTTCCGCCGGTCCCGTCGCTCCCAGGGTAGCAGCGCGTCAAGTCCGTCTGGCCGCTCACCCGCTGACTGCTCGTTCCGCCGGTCCCGTCGCTCCCAGGGTAGCAGCGCGTCCAGTCCGTCTGGCCGCTCACCCGCTGACTGCTCGTTCCGCCGGTCCCGTCGCTCCCAGGGTAGCAGCGCGTCCTGTCCGTCTGGCCGCTCACCCGCTGACTGCTCGTTCCGCCGGTCCCGTCGCTCCCAGGGTAGCAGCGCGTCCAGTCCGTCTGGCCGCTCACCCGCTGACTGCTCGTTCCGCCGGTCCCGTCGCTCCCAGAGTAGCAGCGCGTCCTGTCCGTCTGGCCGCTCACCCGCTGACTGCTCGTTCCGCCGGTCCCGTCGCTCCCAGGGTAGCAGCGCGTCAAGTCCGTCTGGCCGCTCACCCGCTGACTGCTCGTTCCGCCGGTCCCGTCGCTCCCAGGGTAGCAGCGCGTCAAGTCCGTCTGGCCGCTCACCCGCTGACTGCTCGTTCCGCCGGTCCCGTCGCTCCTAGGGTAGCAGCGCGTCCAGTCCGTCTGGCCGCTCACCCGCTGACTGCTCGTTCCGCCGGTCCCGCTGCTCCCAGGGTAGCAGCGCGTCCTGTCCGTCTGGCCGCTCACCCGCTGACTGCTCGTTCCGCCGGTCCCGTCGCTCCCAGGGTAGCAGCGCGTCCAGTCCGTCTGGCCGCTCACCCGCTGACTGCTCGTTCCGCCGGTCCCGTCGCTCCCAGGGTAGCAGCGCGTCCTGTCCGTCTGGCCGCTCACCCGCTGACTGCTCGTTCCGACGGTCCCGTCGCTCCCAGGGTAGCAGCGCGTCCTGTCCGTCTGGCCGCTCACCCGCTGACTGCTCGTTCCGCCGGTCCCGTCGCTCCCAGGGTAGCAGCGCGTCCTGTCCGTCTGGCCGCTCACCCGCTGACTGCTCGATCCGCCGGTCCCGTCGCTCCCAGGGTAGCAGCGCGTCCTGTCCGTCTGGCCGCTCACCCGCTGACTGCTCGTTCCGCCGGTCCCGTCGCTCCCAAGTTAGCAGCGCGTCCAGTCCGTCTGGCCGCTCACCCGCTGACTTCTCGTTCCGCCGGTCCCGTCGCTCCCAGGGTAGCAGCGCGTCCAGTCCGTCTGGCCGCTCACCCGCTGACTGCTCGTTCCGCCGGTCCCGTCGCTCCCAGGGTAGCAGCGCGTCTTGTCCGTCTGGCCGCTCACCCGCTGACTGCTCGTTCCGCCGGTCCCGTCGCTCCCAGGGTAGCAGCGCGTCCAGTCCGTCTGGCCGCTTACCCGCTGACTGCTCGTTCCGCCGGTCCCGTCGCTCCCAGGGTAGCAGCGCGTCCAGTCCGTCTGGCCGCTCACCCGCTGACTGCTCGTTCCGCCGGTCCCGTCGCTCCCAGGGTAGCAGCGCGTCCCCACAGAGTTGCTCGTCCTCGCAGAGTAGCTCGTCCTGTCACCTGACCGCTCCCGCTGGCTCCTCGCCGCCGACTGACTCAAACCTTTTTTACCTTTTTATAGACGGGTGGATAGTGAACGCGACAGAGGCGTATTTACTATCGATCGAAAACAGCTCTTTGATAGAGCGATAAGAAAATGAAATGAATATAATTTGGAAATGAAATGAGTCTAGCGAGATTTTTTTTTTTTTTTTTTATTTAATATATCGAGGTATGCCGGAGGCGGCAAGTAGGGGAGGGCTAGGACGATGTCCTTCTTGGAGTCCTGAAACAGGAGAAAGTCGAAAAGAATTATTAGATTGGTTGTTTGTCTGTCTGTGTGTTTGATTAATGTGTCTGGAATTATTGTTGTGGGGGTGTTGTTGAGATGATGTGTCTGGGTTTATTAGTTGTTGTGTTTGTCTCGTAGTAGGTTTGTAGTGTGTTTATGAGTGGGTTTGTGTGGTTATCGCAGCCTTTGGTGAAAGTTACTGATGTTGACCTGATATGTTCTTCTATCGTGTCCATGCGTGTCTATCGTGTTCTTCTATCGTTATGCCATACTTTGTCGAAGGCTTTGGAGACATCCAGGAAGATGCCTCCGGTGGGTGTCTTTGTGTCGTTTCCTTTGAGGACGTATTCGGTCACTCTCAGGAGTTGGTGGCAAGTTGAGTGTTGTGGTCGGAAACCAAATTGTTCGTCAATTTGTAAGTTGTTGTCGGTGAGGAAGTCGCTAATTCTAATGTGTATGATTTTTTCGTATATTTTGCAAAAGCAGGAAAGAAGACTGATGGGGCGGTAGTTCTGTGGGAAAGTGTGATTTTGGCCTGGTTTCGGAATCATGACTACATTGGCAGTTTTCCACTAAGGTGGAAAATATTTGAATTTTAGACAAGCGTTGAGAAGATCAACAAGAGCCTGAAGGGCAGAGGCCGGGAGAAGCTTAACTGCTTTGTTCGTGATTCCGTCCGGGCCGGGTGACTTTTTGTTTTCTAAGTGTGAGACTATGCTTATGATTTCTGAGAGTGTGGTGGGGCGGGGGAGTGTTTCCGGGTCGGTCGGTTTGAGTCTGTTTCGTCGTATCGTGCGGTCGACTGTCTCGATGTGGTCGAGGTCTGCGCGGGACCAGTTGGGCGAGCATTGACGCTCAATTGTCTCCGCGAAGACCTCGGCCTTGTCTTCCTCAGTGTAGACTAGGCCTCTCGGGCCGTGAAGTGGGGGTACGGGTTTTGTGTCTTTGAGTTTGAGTGCTTTCTGTGTCTTCCAGAGAGAGTTGTCTGTAGGGGAGAGATTTTGTAATTTCAGTGTCCATTGGTCGTTGTTGTGTTGAGCAATGATTGCTTTGAGGTGTCTACCTAATCTGTTGTGTAGGTGTTTGTCTGCAGGGTGGCCGTACCGTTGCCAGCGTTTTCTGATGGTGTTTTTCTGTGTGATTAGATCTCTTATGTGTTCCGGTAGTCTTGAGCGTGGTGGTTCTGTTTTTGTGGTAGTCACGTTGTCAATGAGGGATTTTATTGTGTTTGTAAAATTTTGTATTGCCTTGTCTATGTTAGGTTTAGTGTCTATGTCTGAGAGACTGAAGTCTGTGTTGTTTGCGTGCTCGGCAAAGAGTGCCCAGTTGACTGTGGTTTTTGTTGTGGTGTAAGCTGAGTTTAGGCCTCCTTCTAAGTGTAAAATGACTGGGTTGTGGTCTGAAGAGAGTTCGTGTGCTGTGGCGATGGTTGATTGTAGTGTTATGTTTTTGAGAAGTGCTATGTCGAGGACGTCCGGGGCTCCAAGCTGGTCGCCCAGGGGAAATCTGGTTGGTTCTGTGGGGGCGTGGGCTATAGCTCCGTTTGCGTCTAATATATCGTTCAGGCTTCGGCCTCTAGAATTAGTTCAGGCTTCTGCTGCACTCCAGGATCCGGCTCGAAGGACCATATGTCGGACCCACCCCGCTTCTTAACGTCAGCGTTTAGTGGCGCCGTAAGAATCGGTCGAGTCCGAGTAGCTCGTGTGTCTCGTCCTAAACACGTACCAAGGGCTGTGAAAGGAAAGACAGTTTGTAGCTGAAGACTATGCCTCTTTTTTATTGAAAAATAAAAGCCTAGCAGGCGGCTTCAACTTTGAGGTTAGCGGTGGGCAAGAAGAACACCGTGGTTGCTTGCGGCCTCTTCACGCAATCGCAAACGGAAGCGGTGTCCCCGGCGAAATCCTCCTTTGCCAGATGAACCCCTTCCTCCAGTCCAATGTTCCTCTTCGGTCTTGTTTCCCAACGCCGCGCCTCGGCCTGTGTTGGCCCCAGGATACGGCCTAGGCTGCCGTCGTCGTCACGTCCTATCTCCTTGCTGTGCTCCCGTCGACTGATCGTCCGTCCTGTCGCTTCGCCGCTCTCCCGCCGACTGACTCGTTCCGCCGCTCGCAGAGAAGTGGCGCGTCCTGTCGCCTCGCCGCTCTCCCGCCGACTGACTCGTTCCGCAGCTCGCAGAGAAGTGGCGCGTCCTGTCGCCTCGCAGCTCTCCCGCCGACTGACTCGTTCCGCCGCTCGCAGAGAAGTGGCGCGTCCTGTCGCCTCGCCGCTCTCCCGCCGACTGACTCGTTCCGCCGCTCGCAGAGAAGTGGCGCGTCCTGTCGCCTCGCCGCTCTCTCGCCGACTGACTCGTTCCGCCGCTCCCAGGGTAGCAGCGCGTCCAGTCCGTCTGGCCGCTCACCCGCTGACTGCTCGTTCCGCCGGTCCCGTCGCTCCCAGGGTAGCAGCGCGTCCTGTCCGTCTGGCCGCTCACCCGCTGACTGTGAGCGAGGTCCTAAAACGAGGTCAGAGGCAACAGGAAATGTTACATATACTCTACTCTCTTTCAAGCGAAATATCAAGAAGTGCACGTCATGTCCTCGTTCCAATCGCGATGATCTGCAAACATGTTCATATAACTTTAATATACAAACGAAGACATTTCAATAAATCAATTCACGATGTAAATAATTCTTACATTGAGCGTTGTCCAAAGTAGAAGATTTAATTAAACTTCTTTGAGGTCGCGACGGTCTTCTCGTGATGGACTCTATTAAAATTGCCTTCTACGACATTGCAATGCCAGAAACGCAGATAAGTTAACCCCGTAGTACTGTGCCCGTCGTCACTTATCCAAGTCCTGCTTACGCAAGTCTTGTTGGTAGTTTAGTTAGCCCGTCTGTCTAGGTAGCTATCCTTGTTCTGCAAATTTAATGAAATAATAGGTAAGCAGGAAATTAAAACAATAAAAAAAAAGCAATTCCAACGTTTCAATATAATACGACATATACGACCTAGCGAGCATTCAGAGTACATCATCAGCGGCAACAAGGAAAATCTTCATTAGAATGAATATAATTTTAAAAATGGCATTCTTCTGCAAGGCCCTAGATTAGGGGGGGGGGGCTTAAAGTTTACAAAAAAAACTGAAATGGTGTTAAAATTTATGATGGATTGAAAGAATGTCATTAAACCAATTAGGTAACAAAAATACACGATGAAGATCGTAATTACACAATAAATTTTCTAAATAATAGTAATTCTTGTTTTATAAATAAGCCCTTGACTCAATCAAAGTACTAAGATATCGGCTGCACGAAAAAAAAGCAATTCTTAAAAATGATCTCCATTTTTATGGATTTACTTTAGAACTTGAAATAAAGAATAATAAAAATAAATAAACTCTTTAAAAAAGCTCATAATATTTTTTAAAGTGTTGATAGAAAAATTACTTGAAAAAGTTATAGAGACAAGGCTCCACAATTTCCTTAAAAAACTCAACATATTATCAAGACCCAATTCGGATTTAGGAAACGAAAGTCAACAGAGGAAGTCACATCAACAGACGTCTCAATGAAAAGGACTTTTCTGCAGCGGTTTTCTGCGACCTAAGCAGAGCTTTCTGTGTGTTCAGACCAATAGTCTTGGTTTATGGCCATGCGAATTTCTCCGAAATAATGAAGAAATTGCTATACACGAATCGATCTATTTCCATAATAAGATGGAAATAGATCGCCCAGCTATGCACAACCAGTTAGACACCTCGTACTGCAAAATGTCGAAATACATTGTTATAATTGTCTTCCTAAAAAGTTAAAGGAAATTGAAAATATACCTCAATTCAAGAAATCCATCAAACGTCTTTATTTAAAAAAGCTTTTATAAATTCAGTGAACTTAGTGACACTCAATTCTGGAAAGAATAAGTTTAAAATAAATTTTCAGAATATATATGTTTTTGTGTTATTATTTAGAAGAAATAAATTTTAAAAACATTTCCCTTATTGTTGAAAATAACTTTGTGTTAAATCAATGGGTCCAGTATAGATAGATCTTAGAATTTTAAAGATATTTCATTTCATTCTCATAATTATTTGCTAAATATTCAATTTGACTTAACCACCTCATCATGCTTTGATCTATGTAAATGCCTAAATATTTAATGGAGGCCACTTCCTAGAACGGTATGCAAAAACATTCAGAAGAGAGAATATTTTGACAGATTTGAAATTACCTAAAACTGAAAAGGTATAAACATTTATGATGAATTGAAAGAAAGCTATGTCAATGGGTAAAATTTGACATATCTTCGCTTTTCATATCCCCTCGAACCCAAAACCGCCCTCAGATTAAAAGTATATATCTTATCTTAATCTTAATATATATAAATCTCGTGTCACAATGTTTGTCCTCAATGGACTCCTAAAACACTTAACCGATTATAATAAAATTTGAACACCATGTGCAGTTCGATGTGCACTTGAGAGATAGGATAGTTTAAATCTCAAATTATAGTCGCAATTTTAATTTATCGCTAATTTTTTGTCCGTTATTATTTGGCAGTCATAAAACTGACAGATGTCGATACCTTTCGACTGGGTTGATGGCGCTAATGTCTGTTATTATTTGACAGTGACAGTTATTCGACGCAAACGTATTAAAAGAGCCCATCAGTTGGCAAAACAAATTGAATCAAGAAATCTAGCTCAAAGAATCAGGACAGCAGGTCATGCACAAGAATCTCAAGAACAGTGTAACGAACGTCTTCAAGAGAATATCATAAGAACAAGAAAATTATTATTTTCAGTCAAATGCCACCGAAAAAATCTAACCTCAACAACGCGAGCGGCAAAGGGACACGACGCAAACGTCAAAACTACGATCGGAATAATATATTCACTTACGAGATGCTGTTGCTGGAAACATCGATGGAAATTTAAATCCCAATGACATCGGTAATGCTTTCATTTTACCTTCAAGCTACATCGGCAGTCCACGGAACATGCAGGAATACATACAAGATGCGATGACTTACGTACGTCATTACGGCCGACCGGATTTATTTATTACATTCACATGTAATCCGAATTGGGAAGAGATACAAACTTTACTATTGCCAGGACAACAAGCCATTCATCGTCATGATTTAACTGCACGTGTGTTTAAACAAAAATTGAAATCCTTAATTGATTTTATTGTTAAATATACAATTTTTGGTATCACACGTTGTTGGCTGAATACGATAGAGTGGCAAAAGCGAGGTTTGCCTCATGCCCACATTTTGGTTTGGCTTAAAGATAGAATCCGTCCTGAAGAAATCGATCAAATAATTTCAGCCGAAATTCCAGACCCATTAATTGATCAAGAATTATTTGATATTGTCACCAAACACATGATCCATGGGCCATGCGGTGTTTTCAACATGACCTCACCGTGCATGGAAAATGGAAAATGTAAAAAAAACTTCCCAAAGCCGCATACGAATGACACGATCACGGATATTGATGGTTATCCAACTAAATCAACTAATTCAATTGATCAAAAGAGTTTCGCCACGACTGCAAAATGACAATTATCAAATCGTCATAAAAGCCGACAAAGTACCATTAGGTGAACATGCTGGTAGATTCAACTCTCCAACTGTTGATGAGGTTGCTGTTATCATGGTTGGTGATCCAGTTGACAAAAGATCTATAAACATTACACGGCGAGACAACACTGTCAGTACGATTTAGGATCTACACCGTTCATATGACGCACTACAATATCCATTGATATTTTGGCAAGGACAAGATGAATATCACCTTAATATCAAACAGTATGATCCAAATACCGGTAAATTTGACAATTATCTATTTACTTTCTTACTGTATGTATAGATTTTATTTTCGTATGCATTTTATTTTTTATTTTTTTAGGTGATTACAGAAATAATAAAGTTAGCTCAATGAACTACTACGCACACCGAATAATGGTTAGACAACATCAAGACAATTATATCCTTCGATATCGTCAGCTGTTCCATCAATACATTATTGATATGTATGCTAAGGTCGAAAGCGAACGCTTGCGATTCCTTCGATTCAACCAGGCAAAACTACGATCGGAAGAATATATTCACTTACGAGATGCTGTTGCTGGAAACATCGATGGAAATTTAAATCCCAATGACATCGGTAATGCTTTCATTTTACCTTCATTTTACCTTCAAAATTCAAGGCCAGGTGTACCATAAAATCGGATCACTGATGCCAATGCCTGATAACAATCCGAAATTTCTTCAAATTTATTTTATGGGCGATTGTGAAGAGCGCGTGACGACTCGGTGCCTGTATAATTTTATTGAACAAGCAGAGGAAAGAGCAATTGTGATATTATTGGAAAATTTTTTAAAAGATCACAATCAACTAATTCAATTGATCAAAAGAGTTTCGCCACGACTGCAAAATGACAATTATCAAATCGTCATAAAAGCCGACAAAGTACCATTAGGTGAACATGCTGGTAGATTCAACGCTCCAACTGTTGATGAGGTTGCTGTTATCATGGTTGGTGATCCAGTTGACAAAAGATCTATAAACATTACACGGCGAGACAACACTGTCAGTACGATTTCGGATCTACACCGTTCATATGACGCACTACAATATCCATTGATATTTTGGCAAGGACAAGATGAATATCACCTTAATATCAAACAGTATGATCCAAATACCGGTAAATTTGACAATTATCTATTTACTTTCTTACTGTATGTATAGATTTTAATTTCGTATTGCATTTTATTTTTTATTTTTTTAGGTGATTACAGAAATAATAAAGTTAGCTCAATGAACTACTACGCACACCGAATAATGGTTAGACAACATCAAGACAATTATATCCTTCGATATCGTCAGCTGTTCCATCAATACATTGTTGATATGTATGCTAAGGTCGAAAGCGAACGCTTGCGATTCCTTCGATTCAACCAGGCAAAACTACGATCGGAAGAATATATTCACTTACGAGATGCTGTTGCTGGAAACATCGATGGAAATTTAAATCCCAATGACATCGGTAATGCTTTCATTTTACCTTCAAGCTACATCGGCAGTCCACGGAACATGCAGGAATACATACAAGATGCGATGACTTACGTACGTCATTACGGCCGACCGGATTTATTTATTACATTCACATGTAATCCGAATTGGGAAGAGATACAAACTTTACTATTGCCAGGACAACAAGCCATTCATCGTCATGATTTAACTGCACGTGTGTTTAAACAAAAATTGAAATCCTTAATTGATTTTATTGTAAAATATACAATTTTTGGTATCACACGTTGTTGGCTGAATACGATAGAGTGGCAAAAGCGAGGTTTGCCTCATGCCCACATTTTGGTTTGGCTTAAAGATAGAATCCGTCCTGAAGAAATCGATCAAATAATTTCAGCCGAAATTCCAGACCCATTAATTGATCAAGAATTATTTGATATTGTCACCAAACACATGATCCATGGGCCATGCGGTGTTTTCAACATGACGTCACCGTGCATGGAAAATGGAAAATGTAAAAAAAACTTCCCAAAGCCGCATACGAATGACACGATCACGGATATTGATGGTTATCCAATGTATCGCCGCAGAAGTACTGAGAATGGTGGCCACACATTTACAATGCGACTGCCGAACTTTCCAAATCAAGTTGAGTTTGATAATCAGTGGGTGGTACCATACTCACCACTACTTTCAAAAACTTACAAAGCTCATATCAATGTTGAGCTTTGCAGTTCTGTTAAATCAATTAAGTATATTTGTAAATATGTAAACAAAGGCAGTGATTTGGCCATATTTGAAGTAAAAAACATAAATAAAAATGACGAAATAGCACGATACCAAATGGGCAGATACATTAGCAGCAATGAAGCTATTTGGCATATTCTCAGCTTTCCCATCCACGAAAGAGATCCTGCTGTCCAACATCTGGCAATACATCTTGAAAACGGTCAACGTGTATACTTCACTGAAGAAAATGTTCTCCAAAGAGCGTTCGAAGCTCCGAAAACGACTCTAACTGAATTTTTTACATTGTGTCAAAAACCTGATGTTTTTGGCCAATTCGCGAAGACATTGGTGTATGGTGATGTTCCACGTTATTTCACATGGAACAAATCCAGTAAAAAATGGGAGCCACGGAAACAAGGAAAACCACATCCTTCCATTACAGGCATATTCAAAGCTAAGACATTGGGGAGACTTTACACGGTACATCCAAAGCAACGTGAGTGCTTCTATTTACGTTTGTTATTGGTGAATGTTCCCGGACCAACGTCTTTTGAATTTTTACGAACAGCTAATGGTCGAGTATTCAATACATACCAGGATGCATGTCGTGAACTGCAATTGCTAGAAGACGATAACCATTGGGACTTAGCGCTTGCTGATGCTGCGTTGACATCAACACCGAATAACATTCGTCAGTTGTTTGCAATTATTTTGGCGACATGTTATCCCTCGCAAGCACAAACTTTGTGGGAAAAATATAAAAATTGTATGACAGAAGACATCTTGCACCGAATTAGACAAACAAATCAATGCCAAAACATAGATTATACACCAGAGATGTACAATGAAGCATTGGTCTTGATCGAGGATTTATGTGTTCTTATTTCAAATTTACCACTTAATCATTATGGTATGCCATCACCTAATCGTCCAGCCACCGACTTAGTCAATACCGATTTACAACGAGAAAATCAATATGACCATGGAAGTTTAGCAACAATTATCATGAACAGTGAACCATTACTGACAGCAGAACAAAAAATTATTTATGATCGGATTATGCTGGCTGTTGCTGCTGAACAAGGCGGTTTTTTTTTCTTGGATGCACCCGGTGGAACCGGTAAGACATTTTTAATATCGTTGATTCTTGCCAAAATACGGTCGCAACAAAAAATCGCATTAGCATTAGCATCGTCAGGCATTGCGGCTACTTTACTGGATGGTGGGCGAACAGCACATTCAACATTCAAGCTGCCATTGGACGTTCATAATAAACCAGATGCAATGTGTAACATCAAAAAGAATAGTGGAATAGCTGCAGTGTTGCGGAAGAGTTCTATAATAATTTGGGATGAGTGCACAATGGCACACAAATATTCACTTGAAGCATTAAACAGAACTATGCAAGATTTAAACAGCAATAATAAACTTTTCGGTGGTGCTATCTTACTTTTGTCTGGTGACTTCCGGCAGACCTTACCGGTTATACCTCGCTCTACTTTCGCGGATGAGATTAATGCATGTTTGAAACAATCATTCTTATGGCGAAGTGTTGAAACACTTTGATTGACCATAAATATGCGAGTACAATTGCAAAATGATCCATCAGCACTAATATTTTCCGAACAACTACTAGATATTGGGAACGGTAAAATAAAACTGCAACCAAATACGCAATGCATTAAACTACCAGACAATTTTTGCACTGTTGTTCAGGATAAAACTGAATTGATTCAGAGTATTTTCCCGGATATACAGAATAATTATTTGAATCATGAATGGCTTAGTCAACGGGCGATTTTGGCAGCCAAAAACGTTGATGTTGACGAAATTAACTTCCAGATACAACAGTTGTTACCAGGCGATCTGATGTCTTTTAAATCAATCGATACTGTTGTTGATGAAAATGAAAGTGTAAATTTTCCGATTGAATTTTTAAATTCATTAGATATCCCTGGAATGCCACCACATAATCTTCGATTAAAGATTGGTTCCCCTATTATTCTCCTCCGTAATTTGAATCCACCTCAATTATGTAACGGTACGCGTTTGGTCATCAAAAAGATCACCGGAAACATTCTTGAAGCAACCATTTTGGCTGGGAAGTTTAAAGGAAAAGTGGTCCTGCTGCCACGTATTCCGATGATACCATCAGATTCTACCATACCCTTCAAAAGGCTACAGTTTCCAATTCGTTTAGCTTTCGCCATGTCTATAAATAAATCTCAAGGTCAAACAATGTCCATTTGTGGTTTAGATTTGGAAAATCCATGTTTTTCTCATGGGCAACTATATGTTGCGTGTTCACGTGTTGGGAAACCGTCGAATCTATTTGTGTTAGCTAAAGACAGGTTAACCAAAAACATTGTGCACCGATTGGTGTTAAATTAAATTGAAATTGAAAGTATTTATAATTCAAAAAAAAAGATATTAATGTTTAAAAGTTTAAGACTGTCTGCCTTGCCTACCTCATTCATGAGTTTAAGCGTCACATGTTATTTACTGTATTATACTGTAATATACTTATATTTGTTATAAAATTAAATGGAAATAATAAATCTGATAAATTTTTATTTTTTACCTATTGATTTCTGCTTAGTATCAAGTGTAAGAACATTTTAATTAATTGTGTTCAACGTACTTCCCCTTCAAATCTCAATCCAGTGAATTTGTATACCAACATCAACATTTTCGTCTTTGTTCGTAAATAATTTCATTGTACTAAAGGGTTATAGTAGTAGAAAGTCAAATAAGGAGATCACCATATTTTTTTACAAATACCATCTGTGTGAAAAAGCATAGTGGACTCCGTGACTGATGTTCTCTTATTGTTCCTCTTAGATTGTTTACTATAATGTAATATAACAAAAACTTTAGCCACAGCAACGCGTGGCCGGGTCAGCTAGTCTTAATATATATAAATCTCGTGTCACAATGTTTGTCTTCAATGGACGGCTGAACCACTTAACCGATTATAATAAAATTTGAACACCATGTGCAGTTCGATGTGCACTTGAGAGATAGGATAGTTTAAATCTCAAATTATAGTCGCAATTTTAATTTATCGCTAATTTTTTGTCCGTTATTATTTGGCAGTCATAAAACTGACAGATGTCGATACCTTTCGACTGGGTTGATGGCGCTAATGTCTGTTATTATTTGACAGTGACAGTTATTCGACGCAAACGTATTAAAAGAGCCCATCAGTTGGCAGAACAAATTGAATCAAGAAATCCAGCTCAAAGAATCAGGACAGCAGAAGGTCATGCACAAAAATCTCAAGAACAGTGTAACGAACGTCTTCAAGAGAATATCATAAGAACAAGAAAATTATTATTTTCAGTCAAATGCCACCGAAAAAATCTAACCTCAACAACGCGAGCGGCAAACGTCAAAACGCAAACGTCAAAACTACGATCGGAATAATATATTCACTTACGAGATGCTGTTGCTGGAAACATCGATAGAAATTTAAATCCCAATGACATCGGTAATGCTTTCATTTTACCTTCAAGCTACATCGGCAGTCCACGGAACATGCAGGAATACATACAAGATGCGATGACTTACGTACGTCATTACGGCCGACCGGATTTATTTATTACATTCACATGTAATCCGAATTGGGAAGAGATACAAACTTTACTATTGCCAGGACAACAAGCCATTCATCGTCATGATTTAACTGCACGTGTGTTTAAACAAAAATTGAAATCCTTAATTGATTTTATTGTTAAATATACAATTTTTGGTATCACACGTTGTTGGCTGAATACGATAGAGTGGCAAAAGCGAGGTTTGCCTCATGCCCACATTTTGGTTTGGCTTAAAGATAGAATCCGTCCTGAAGAAATCGATCAAATAATTTCAGCCGAAATTCCAGACCCATTAATTGATCAAGAATTATTTGATATTGTCACCAAACACATGATCCATGGGCCATGCGGTGTTTTCAACATGACCTCACCGTGCATGGAAAATGGAAAATGTAAAAAAAACTTCCCAAAGCCGCATACGAATGACACGATCACGGATATTGATGGTTATCCAACTAAATCAACTAATTCAATTGATCAAAAGAGTTTCGCCACGACTGCAAAATGACAATTATCAAATCGTCATAAAAGCCGACAAAGTACCATTAGGTGAACATGCTGGTAGATTCAACTCTCCAACTGTTGATGAGGTTGCTGTTATCATGGTTGGTGATCCAGTTGACAAAAGATCTATAAACATTACACGGCGAGACAACACTGTCAGTACGATTTAGGATCTACACCGTTCATATGACGCACTACAATATCCATTGATATTTTGGCAAGGACAAGATGAATATCACCTTAATATCAAACAGTATGATCCAAATACCGGTAAATTTGACAATTATCTATTTACTTTCTTACTGTATGTATAGATTTTAATTTCGTATTGCATTTTATTTTTTATTTTTTTAGGTGATTACAGAAATAATAAAGTTAGCTCAATGAACTACTACGCACACCGAATAATGGTTAGACAACATCAAGACAATTATATCCTTCGATATCGTCAGCTGTTCCATCAATACATTATTGATATGTATGCTAAGGTCGAAAGCGAACGCTTGCGATTCCTTCGATTCAACCAGGCAAAACTACGATCGGAAGAATATATTCACTTACGAGATGCTGTTGCTGGAAACATCGATGGAAATTTAAATCCCAATGACATCGGTAATGCTTTCATTTTACCTTCATTTTACCTTCAAAATTCAAGGCCAGGTGTACCATAAAATCGGATCACTGATGCCAATGCCTGATAACAATCCGAAATTTCTTCAAATTTATTTTATGGGCGATTGTGAAGAGCGCGTGACGACTCGGTGCCTGTATAATTTTATTGAACAAGCAGAGGAAAGAGCAATTGTGATATTATTGGAAAATTTTTTAAAAGATCACAATCAACTAATTCAATTGATCAAAAGAGTTTCGCCACGACTGCAAAATGACAATTATCAAATCGTCATAAAAGCCGACAAAGTACCATTAGGTGAACATGCTGGTAGATTCAACGCTCCAACTGTTGATGAGGTTGCTGTTATCATGGTTGGTGATCCAGTTGACAAAAGATCTATAAACATTACACGGCGAGACAACACTGTCAGTACGATTTCGGATCTACACCGTTCATATGACGCACTACAATATCCATTGATATTTTGGCAAGGACAAGATGAATATCACCTTAATATCAAACAGTATGATCCAAATACCGGTAAATTTGACAATTATCTATTTACTTTCTTACTGTATGTATAGATTTTAATTTCGTATTGCATTTTATTTTTTATTTTTTTAGGTGATTACAGAAATAATAAAGTTAGCTCAATGAACTACTACGCACACCGAATAATGGTTAGACAACATCAAGACAATTATATCCTTCGATATCGTCAGCTGTTCCATCAATACATTGTTGATATGTATGCTAAGGTCGAAAGCGAACGCTTGCGATTCCTTCGATTCAACCAGGCAAAACTACGATCGGAAGAATATATTCACTTACGAGATGCTGTTGCTGGAAACATCGATGGAAATTTAAATCCCAATGACATCGGTAATGCTTTCATTTTACCTTCAAGCTACATCGGCAGTCCACGGAACATGCAGGAATACATACAAGATGCGATGACTTACGTACGTCATTACGGCCGACCGGATTTATTTATTACATTCACATGTAATCCGAATTGGGAAGAGATACAAACTTTACTATTGCCAGGACAACAAGCCATTCATCGTCATGATTTAACTGCACGTGTGTTTAAACAAAAATTGAAATCCTTAATTGATTTTATTGTAAAATATACAATTTTTGGTATCACACGTTGTTGGCTGAATACGATAGAGTGGCAAAAGCGAGGTTTGCCTCATGCCCACATTTTGGTTTGGCTTAAAGATAGAATCCGTCCTGAAGAAATCGATCAAATAATTTCAGCCGAAATTCCAGACCCATTAATTGATCAAGAATTATTTGATATTGTCACCAAACACATGATCCATGGGCCATGCGGTGTTTTCAACATGACGTCACCGTGCATGGAAAATGGAAAATGTAAAAAAAACTTCCCAAAGCCGCATACGAATGACACGATCACGGATATTGATGGTTATCCAATGTATCGCCGCAGAAGTACTGAGAATGGTGGCCACACATTTACAATGCGACTGCCGAACTTTCCAAATCAAGTTGAGTTTGATAATCAGTGGGTGGTACCATACTCACCACTACTTTCAAAAACTTACAAAGCTCATATCAATGTTCAGCTTTGCAGTTCTGTTAAATCAATTAAGTATATTTGTAAATATGTAAACAAAGGCAGTGATTTGGCCATATTTGAAGTAAAAAACATAAATAAAAATGACGAAATAGCACGATACCAAATGGGCAGATACATTAGCAGCAATGAAGCTATTTGGCATATTCTCAGCTTTCCCATCCACGAAAGAGATCCTGCTGTCCAACATCTGGCAATACATCTTGAAAACGGTCAACGTGTATACTTCACTGAAGAAAATGTTCTCCAAAGAGCGTTCGAAGCTCCGAAAACGACTCTAACTGAATTTTTTACATTGTGTCAAAAACCTGATGTTTTTGGCCAATTCGCGAAGACATTGGTGTATGGTGATGTTCCACGTTATTTCACATGGAACAAATCCAGTAAAAAATGGGAGCCACGGAAACAAGGAAAACCACATCCTTCCATTACAGGCATATTCAAAGCTAAGACATTGGGGAGACTTTACACGGTACATCCAAAGCAACGTGAGTGCTTCTATTTACGTTTGTTATTGGTGAATGTTCCCGGACCAACGTCTTTTGAATTTTTACGAACAGCTAATGGTCGAGTATTCAATACATACCAGGATGCATGTCGTGAACTGCAATTGCTAGAAGACGATAACCATTGGGACTTAGCGCTTGCTGATGCTGCGTTGACATCAACACCGAATAACATTCGTCAGTTGTTTGCAATTATTTTGGCGACATGTTATCCCTCGCAAGCACAAACTTTGTGGGAAAAATATAAAAATTGTATGACAGAAGACATCTTGCACCGAATTAGACAAACAAATCAATGCCAAAACATAGATTATACACCAGAGATGTACAATGAAGCATTGGTCTTGATCGAGGATTTATGTGTTCTTATTTCAAATTTACCACTTAATCATTATGGTATGCCATCACCTAATCGTCCAGCCACCGACTTAGTCAATACCGATTTACAACGAGAAAATCAATATGACCATGGAAGTTTAGCAACAATTATCATGAACAGTGAACCATTACTGACAGCAGAACAAAAAATTATTTATGATCGGATTATGCTGGCTGTTGCTGCTGAACAAGGCGGTTTTTTTTTCTTGGATGCACCCGGTGGAACCGGTAAGACATTTTTAATATCGTTGATTCTTGCCAAAATACGGTCGCAACAAAAAATCGCATTAGCATTAGCATCGTCAGGCATTGCGGCTACTTTACTGGATGGTGGGCGAACAGCACATTCAACATTCAAGCTGCCATTGGACGTTCATAATAAACCAGATGCAATGTGTAACATCAAAAAGAATAGTGGAATAGCTGCAGTGTTGCGGAAGAGTTCTATAATAATTTGGGATGAGTGCACAATGGCACACAAATATTCACTTGAAGCATTAAACAGAACTATGCAAGATTTAAACAGCAATAATAAACTTTTCGGTGGTGCTATCTTACTTTTGTCTGGTGACTTCCGGCAGACCTTACCGGTTATACCTCGCTCTACTTTCGCGGATGAGATTAATGCATGTTTGAAACAATCATTCTTATGGCGAAGTGTTGAAACACTTCGATTGACCATAAATATGCGAGTACAATTGCAAAATGATCCATCAGCACTAATATTTTCCGAACAACTACTAGATATTGGGAACGGTAAAATAAAACTGCAACCAAATACGCAATGCATTAAACTACCAGACAATTTTTGCACTGTTGTTCAGGATAAAACTGAATTGATTCAGAGTATTTTCCCGGATATACAGAATAATTATTTGAATCATGAATGGCTTAGTCAACGGGCGATTTTGGCAGCCAAAAACGTTGATGTTGACGAAATTAACTTCCAGATACAACAGTTGTTACCAGGCGATCTGATGTCTTTTAAATCAATCGATACTGTTGTTGATGAAAATGAAAGTGTAAATTTTCCGATTGAATTTTTAAATTCATTAGATATCCCTGGAATGCCACCACATAATCTTCGATTAAAGATTGGTTCCCCTATTATTCTCCTCCGTAATTTGAATCCACCTCAATTATGTAACGGTACGCGTTTGGTCATCAAAAAGATCACCGGAAACATTCTTGAAGCAACCATTTTGGCTGGGAAGTTTAAAGGAAAAGTGGTCCTGCTGCCACGTATTCCGATGATACCATCAGATTCTACCATACCCTTCAAAAGGCTACAGTTTCCAATTCGTTTAGCTTTCGCCATGTCTATAAATAAATCTCAAGGTCAAACAATGTCCATTTGTGGTTTAGATTTGGAAAATCCATGTTTTTCTCATGGGCAACTATATGTTGCGTGTTCACGTGTTGGGAAACCGTCGAATCTATTTGTGTTAGCTAAAGACAGGTTAACCAAAAACATTGTGCACCGATTGGTGTTAAATTAAATTGAAATTGAAAGTATTTATAATTCAAAAAAAAAGATATTAATGTTTAAAAGTTTAAGACTGTCTGCCTTGCCTACCTCATTCATGAGTTTAAGCGTCACATGTTATTTACTGTATTATACTGTAATATACTTATATTTGTTATAAAATTAAATGGAAATAATAAATCTGATAAATTTTTATTTTTTACCTATTGATTTCTGCTTAGTATCAAGTGTAAGAACATTTTAATTAATTGTGTTCAACGTACTTCCCCTTCAAATCTCAATCCAGTGAATTTGTATACCAACATCAACATTTTCGTCTTTGTTCGTAAATAATTTCATTGTACTAAAGGGTTATAGTAGTAGAAAGTCAAATAAGGAGATCACCATATTTTTTTACAAATACCATCTGTGTGAAAAAGCATAGTGGACTCCGTGACTGATGTTCTCTTATTGTTCCTCTTAGATTGTTTACTATAATGTAATATAACAAAAACTTTAGCCACAGCAACGCGTGGCCGGGTCAGCTAGTCTTAATATATATAAATCTCGTGTCACAATGTTTGTCTTCAATGGACGGCTGAACCACTTAACCGATTATAATAAAATTTGAACACCATGTGCAGTTCGATGTGCACTTGAGAGATAGGATAGTTTAAATCTCAAATTATAGTCGCAATTTTAATTTATCGCTAATTTTTTGTCCGTTATTATTTGGCAGTCATAAAACTGACAGATGTCGATACCTTTCGACTGGGTTGATGGCGCTAATGTCTGTTATTATTTGACAGTGACAGTTATTCGACGCAAACGTATTAAAAGAGCCCATCAGTTGGCAGAACAAATTGAATCAAGAAATCCAGCTCAAAGAATCAGGACAGCAGAAGGTCATGCACAAAAATCTCAAGAACAGTGTAACGAACGTCTTCAAGAGAATATCATAAGAACAAGAAAATTATTATTTTCAGTCAAATGCCACCGAAAAAATCTAACCTCAACAACGCGAGCGGCAAACGTCAAAACGCAAACGTCAAAACTACGATCGGAATAATATATTCACTTACGAGATGCTGTTGCTGGAAACATCGATAGAAATTTAAATCCCAATGACATCGGTAATGCTTTCATTTTACCTTCAAGCTACATCGGCAGTCCACGGAACATGCAGGAATACATACAAGATGCGATGACTTACGTACGTCATTACGGCCGACCGGATTTATTTATTACATTCACATGTAATCCGAATTGGGAAGAGATACAAACTTTACTATTGCCAGGACAACAAGCCATTCATCGTCATGATTTAACTGCACGTGTGTTTAAACAAAAATTGAAATCCTTAATTGATTTTATTGTTAAATATACAATTTTTGGTATCACACGTTGTTGGCTGAATACGATAGAGTGGCAAAAGCGAGGTTTGCCTCATGCCCACATTTTGGTTTGGCTTAAAGATAGAATCCGTCCTGAAGAAATCGATCAAATAATTTCAGCCGAAATTCCAGACCCATTAATTGATCAAGAATTATTTGATATTGTCACCAAACACATGATCCATGGGCCATGCGGTGTTTTCAACATGACCTCACCGTGCATGGAAAATGGAAAATGTAAAAAAAACTTCCCAAAGCCGCATACGAATGACACGATCACGGATATTGATGGTTATCCAACTAAATCAACTAATTCAATTGATCAAAAGAGTTTCGCCACGACTGCAAAATGACAATTATCAAATCGTCATAAAAGCCGACAAAGTACCATTAGGTGAACATGCTGGTAGATTCAACTCTCCAACTGTTGATGAGGTTGCTGTTATCATGGTTGGTGATCCAGTTGACAAAAGATCTATAAACATTACACGGCGAGACAACACTGTCAGTACGATTTAGGATCTACACCGTTCATATGACGCACTACAATATCCATTGATATTTTGGCAAGGACAAGATGAATATCACCTTAATATCAAACAGTATGATCCAAATACCGGTAAATTTGACAATTATCTATTTACTTTCTTACTGTATGTATAGATTTTAATTTCGTATTGCATTTTATTTTTTATTTTTTTAGGTGATTACAGAAATAATAAAGTTAGCTCAATGAACTACTACGCACACCGAATAATGGTTAGACAACATCAAGACAATTATATCCTTCGATATCGTCAGCTGTTCCATCAATACATTATTGATATGTATGCTAAGGTCGAAAGCGAACGCTTGCGATTCCTTCGATTCAACCAGGCAAAACTACGATCGGAAGAATATATTCACTTACGAGATGCTGTTGCTGGAAACATCGATGGAAATTTAAATCCCAATGACATCGGTAATGCTTTCATTTTACCTTCATTTTACCTTCAAAATTCAAGGCCAGGTGTACCATAAAATCGGATCACTGATGCCAATGCCTGATAACAATCCGAAATTTCTTCAAATTTATTTTATGGGCGATTGTGAAGAGCGCGTGACGACTCGGTGCCTGTATAATTTTATTGAACAAGCAGAGGAAAGAGCAATTGTGATATTATTGGAAAATTTTTTAAAAGATCACAATCAACTAATTCAATTGATCAAAAGAGTTTCGCCACGACTGCAAAATGACAATTATCAAATCGTCATAAAAGCCGACAAAGTACCATTAGGTGAACATGCTGGTAGATTCAACGCTCCAACTGTTGATGAGGTTGCTGTTATCATGGTTGGTGATCCAGTTGACAAAAGATCTATAAACATTACACGGCGAGACAACACTGTCAGTACGATTTCGGATCTACACCGTTCATATGACGCACTACAATATCCATTGATATTTTGGCAAGGACAAGATGAATATCACCTTAATATCAAACAGTATGATCCAAATACCGGTAAATTTGACAATTATCTATTTACTTTCTTACTGTATGTATAGATTTTAATTTCGTATTGCATTTTATTTTTTATTTTTTTAGGTGATTACAGAAATAATAAAGTTAGCTCAATGAACTACTACGCACACCGAATAATGGTTAGACAACATCAAGACAATTATATCCTTCGATATCGTCAGCTGTTCCATCAATACATTGTTGATATGTATGCTAAGGTCGAAAGCGAACGCTTGCGATTCCTTCGATTCAACCAGGCAAAACTACGATCGGAAGAATATATTCACTTACGAGATGCTGTTGCTGGAAACATCGATGGAAATTTAAATCCCAATGACATCGGTAATGCTTTCATTTTACCTTCAAGCTACATCGGCAGTCCACGGAACATGCAGGAATACATACAAGATGCGATGACTTACGTACGTCATTACGGCCGACCGGATTTATTTATTACATTCACATGTAATCCGAATTGGGAAGAGATACAAACTTTACTATTGCCAGGACAACAAGCCATTCATCGTCATGATTTAACTGCACGTGTGTTTAAACAAAAATTGAAATCCTTAATTGATTTTATTGTAAAATATACAATTTTTGGTATCACACGTTGTTGGCTGAATACGATAGAGTGGCAAAAGCGAGGTTTGCCTCATGCCCACATTTTGGTTTGGCTTAAAGATAGAATCCGTCCTGAAGAAATCGATCAAATAATTTCAGCCGAAATTCCAGACCCATTAATTGATCAAGAATTATTTGATATTGTCACCAAACACATGATCCATGGGCCATGCGGTGTTTTCAACATGACGTCACCGTGCATGGAAAATGGAAAATGTAAAAAAAACTTCCCAAAGCCGCATACGAATGACACGATCACGGATATTGATGGTTATCCAATGTATCGCCGCAGAAGTACTGAGAATGGTGGCCACACATTTACAATGCGACTGCCGAACTTTCCAAATCAAGTTGAGTTTGATAATCAGTGGGTGGTACCATACTCACCACTACTTTCAAAAACTTACAAAGCTCATATCAATGTTCAGCTTTGCAGTTCTGTTAAATCAATTAAGTATATTTGTAAATATGTAAACAAAGGCAGTGATTTGGCCATATTTGAAGTAAAAAACATAAATAAAAATGACGAAATAGCACGATACCAAATGGGCAGATACATTAGCAGCAATGAAGCTATTTGGCATATTCTCAGCTTTCCCATCCACGAAAGAGATCCTGCTGTCCAACATCTGGCAATACATCTTGAAAACGGTCAACGTGTATACTTCACTGAAGAAAATGTTCTCCAAAGAGCGTTCGAAGCTCCGAAAACGACTCTAACTGAATTTTTTACATTGTGTCAAAAACCTGATGTTTTTGGCCAATTCGCGAAGACATTGGTGTATGGTGATGTTCCACGTTATTTCACATGGAACAAATCCAGTAAAAAATGGGAGCCACGGAAACAAGGAAAACCACATCCTTCCATTACAGGCATATTCAAAGCTAAGACATTGGGGAGACTTTACACGGTACATCCAAAGCAACGTGAGTGCTTCTATTTACGTTTGTTATTGGTGAATGTTCCCGGACCAACGTCTTTTGAATTTTTACGAACAGCTAATGGTCGAGTATTCAATACATACCAGGATGCATGTCGTGAACTGCAATTGCTAGAAGACGATAACCATTGGGACTTAGCGCTTGCTGATGCTGCGTTGACATCAACACCGAATAACATTCGTCAGTTGTTTGCAATTATTTTGGCGACATGTTATCCCTCGCAAGCACAAACTTTGTGGGAAAAATATAAAAATTGTATGACAGAAGACATCTTGCACCGAATTAGACAAACAAATCAATGCCAAAACATAGATTATACACCAGAGATGTACAATGAAGCATTGGTCTTGATCGAGGATTTATGTGTTCTTATTTCAAATTTACCACTTAATCATTATGGTATGCCATCACCTAATCGTCCAGCCACCGACTTAGTCAATACCGATTTACAACGAGAAAATCAATATGACCATGGAAGTTTAGCAACAATTATCATGAACAGTGAACCATTACTGACAGCAGAACAAAAAATTATTTATGATCGGATTATGCTGGCTGTTGCTGCTGAACAAGGCGGTTTTTTTTTCTTGGATGCACCCGGTGGAACCGGTAAGACATTTTTAATATCGTTGATTCTTGCCAAAATACGGTCGCAACAAAAAATCGCATTAGCATTAGCATCGTCAGGCATTGCGGCTACTTTACTGGATGGTGGGCGAACAGCACATTCAACATTCAAGCTGCCATTGGACGTTCATAATAAACCAGATGCAATGTGTAACATCAAAAAGAATAGTGGAATAGCTGCAGTGTTGCGGAAGAGTTCTATAATAATTTGGGATGAGTGCACAATGGCACACAAATATTCACTTGAAGCATTAAACAGAACTATGCAAGATTTAAACAGCAATAATAAACTTTTCGGTGGTGCTATCTTACTTTTGTCTGGTGACTTCCGGCAGACCTTACCGGTTATACCTCGCTCTACTTTCGCGGATGAGATTAATGCATGTTTGAAACAATCATTCTTATGGCGAAGTGTTGAAACACTTCGATTGACCATAAATATGCGAGTACAATTGCAAAATGATCCATCAGCACTAATATTTTCCGAACAACTACTAGATATTGGGAACGGTAAAATAAAACTGCAACCAAATACGCAATGCATTAAACTACCAGACAATTTTTGCACTGTTGTTCAGGATAAAACTGAATTGATTCAGAGTATTTTCCCGGATATACAGAATAATTATTTGAATCATGAATGGCTTAGTCAACGGGCGATTTTGGCAGCCAAAAACGTTGATGTTGACGAAATTAACTTCCAGATACAACAGTTGTTACCAGGCGATCTGATGTCTTTTAAATCAATCGATACTGTTGTTGATGAAAATGAAAGTGTAAATTTTCCGATTGAATTTTTAAATTCATTAGATATCCCTGGAATGCCACCACATAATCTTCGATTAAAGATTGGTTCCCCTATTATTCTCCTCCGTAATTTGAATCCACCTCAATTATGTAACGGTACGCGTTTGGTCATCAAAAAGATCACCGGAAACATTCTTGAAGCAACCATTTTGGCTGGGAAGTTTAAAGGAAAAGTGGTCCTGCTGCCACGTATTCCGATGATACCATCAGATTCTACCATACCCTTCAAAAGGCTACAGTTTCCAATTCGTTTAGCTTTCGCCATGTCTATAAATAAATCTCAAGGTCAAACAATGTCCATTTGTGGTTTAGATTTGGAAAATCCATGTTTTTCTCATGGGCAACTATATGTTGCGTGTTCACGTGTTGGGAAACCGTCGAATCTATTTGTGTTAGCTAAAGACAGGTTAACCAAAAACATTGTGCACCGATTGGTGTTAAATTAAATTGAAATTGAAAGTATTTATAATTCAAAAAAAAAGATATTAATGTTTAAAAGTTTAAGACTGTCTGCCTTGCCTACCTCATTCATGAGTTTAAGCGTCACATGTTATTTACTGTATTATACTGTAATATACTTATATTTGTTATAAAATTAAATGGAAATAATAAATCTGATAAATTTTTATTTTTTACCTATTGATTTCTGCTTAGTATCAAGTGTAAGAACATTTTAATTAATTGTGTTCAACGTACTTCCCCTTCAAATCTCAATCCAGTGAATTTGTATACCAACATCAACATTTTCGTCTTTGTTCGTAAATAATTTCATTGTACTAAAGGGTTATAGTAGTAGAAAGTCAAATAAGGAGATCACCATATTTTTTTACAAATACCATCTGTGTGAAAAAGCATAGTGGACTCCGTGACTGATGTTCTCTTATTGTTCCTCTTAGATTGTTTACTATAATGTAATATAACAAAAACTTTAGCCACAGCAACGCGTGGCCGGGTCAGCTAGTATGATTATATGTATGGTAAGTATCTTAATGGGAAAAATCAGACCACCCCTGATTACATTTATATGGAATGGGAAAGGGGGGTTTAAAAAAGTATATAGGATATAGAATTCATTTCAATTATTATTCCTTAGATAAGGGCCTAAAACAGCTTATCTAAGTAAAATTTTTGATAGCACCAACCCTTGGTCCTGAGAGTTAGAAAAAGTAGTTTTTTGAATTTAAAAATCAGACCTTCCTTAATAACAACAGGATCAAATCAGTCCAAAATGTTATTTGTAAATCTATCATTTCCATACAAGTTTTGATGTGAACAACGCTTACGGCACACTATAAAGAGGGATTCAGTATACACACTCTTGCTTCGCAGGGGCACCTCAACCCACCGTGTTGAGGTGCGCGAGCTGCCGCGCGATCCACTCCCCGCGCGGCGTGTTTTTGTTTGCATAAAATCTTTTATACCGACATTTTCTTCGTTTGTATTTAGAGCGATATAGTAGTATTAAAAAAAACCCCGCTTTAGACTGGAAGTATTGAAACGATTCGCTATATTTAAGGCAGTAAAATGGTTGCTCTACCTAGGTAATTAGATAGTCGCGTTTTATTGATGAAATTGACTGCCTTATTGTTGTCTTTTATGCTTATATGGTATGTTTTCACTACAGGCACTTGTTCGTGACATGTTACTTAACTCGGCCGGCAGTGTTGAGAAGCAGGGTTTCATGATTTCTATTTAAAATAAATGAGGCCTTCCGAAGCCGACCACAATATGACACCACAATCCTTCAGAAGCGCGGGTGGTGGACCCTAAGTAGGGACGATGCACACTGAAAAGGGACTTCTAGTATTTGAACGCAAAATACTCTAATGAAAAGGAATGTCTTGGCGGAAATGCTTCAACCACGAAGTGCTGGATTCAAACTGGAGGACCATCGCTGCTGAGAGGAACCGACGGAGGACTCTGTATGGCTCTGATGATGATAATGATGCCAATATCGAAGAGCAAAACTTATTCAGTGCTGTCACTCATTTTCTAAAAGTGATTCACGTGTCATCTACGTATGCTGAAAAAAATAAAGTTACTTAAAAAATCTAATCAGAAAAAACTGTCTTTAACGTTAGTCTACTGGAGAAGTTGAAAAATACACAAAATAAACAAATTTATGACTGGGCCGGGGGTGCGGGGGGCGGTGCGACAAAATTGGGAAACCAAAGACTGACCTCGTGTTCGCAGCTCCATTCCCTCAGGTTCCACTAACTCTAGCGGGTATCAAAATACACTTTAAATGTTACTTATTTTCATACAATCACTCGAAGACTGGACTGCTTTATCTATTGTGAACTATGTCGACTATTATGCACTGTATAAACGTTATTTCGAAATTATCTTACTGCAGGAAATGCAAATTCCATTATTCACTCAACTCACTTTACTCACGGAAAAACATTTTTAGGATGCCATCTTGGCGTTTTTTTCAGATTAATATAAAATAAGCATAGCAACTAGTCTCGGGGAAGAAAATATATTGTGTTGCTATAGTACTTGAAATTCTGGATTCTGAGTCTCTTTACTTGGCGAGTGAACTGTGTCCCATATCTAGATTTCCATCAGGTGCTGTCCTTAAATACAATTGTCAACCGAAGCGCCATGCGATTCTCTATGCGTTGAAACATGATTTATTGGCTTCGAACCGTCGTGATTCCCACTGGCGACCCAAAGCATTTCCACCAGAGATTATCCCTCGCTAGGTACCAGCGTGCTTCCAGTACCGCATACAGACTGGACGCCTACGGCTTCAATTTAGGTCTAGTTATCCTTCTGGTCGCCGACATTTGCTAAACTTCATCTCTCCATATGAAGTTGGAAACTCGTTTTCTGTCTTTATCCGAATATTTATTCAATCAAATTGGATATTCCACATTATCATACGGAAACCAACACCCCAAGCAGAAAGAAAATAATTTTCTCATTTCCATGGATATTTCTAATTGTATGCAAGACTGTTGATTTCTTTCAATGAGGAATAAAGAATAAAGAAAACCAAATTGTGTCTTTTCTTAATACCAAAAAGCTATACCAAAATAGTGACTGTCATTTATTGGGTTGTTATTATTATTAGTATTATTTTATATGCTTAAAACTGTTAACTTGGAAGTCTCTAGAAAACATTATTTTAGGAGCCTTGAATAGATAACCAGTTGGCAACTTTCAAAGTGTTGCCAATGCAAAGATTGAACCCTCAGGGCAGCTTGGGTGATAGGATTCGTCTTGTCGTTTTTTTTAATGTATATGTACCAGGTAGACATGTTCAAAATCATCAAAAAAGGATTTCAAAAAAGCGAAATATTGCTATAACTTTCCTAATATGTAAGGTATCGAATTCATTTAAATTTTATATTATTGTTTTAAGTAAACTTTTTTGATAGAACTAACCATTGATCCTAGAGGTGAGAAAAAGTGGTTTTTCAAAATTCAAAAAATCATACCACTCTTAATAGGCAAAAGATTAAATCCGTTGAAAATGTTAATTGTATGCCTATCATTTCTCTACAATTTTTGTTTATAACAATTTTTGATATGTGCAATGCTTACGGCATAGTAGAGGGATTCAGTATAGGCACTCTCGCTGCGTAAGGGTACGACGGGTTAAGGTGCGCGGGCTGACGCGCGAGGAGTGGATCGCGCAATGTTTGATACAAATTCGTACAATTGGAGTTTGCCTATCCTCTCCTTTGATCCGGTGAAATCTACCTCTGCTTTCTTCCCTTCTGGAATCTGTCAATTGTCCAAAGTAAAAGGCTTTATTCTAATCTAGCTTTATTCTAATCTAATTTTATAGCGATTATAATAGAATTACTGAATACCTACGAATTACTTACTATAAACGTTACTTGACGAATTATTATGTCATTAATCTATGTCATGACGAAGAATTAAATTACGTTAAGAAATATAGCTATAGAATGCTGTGGTCAAATGCGGCTCGAAGAATTTGCCCCGGTCACCTGATTCAAACCCCCTTAAACCACATTGTCGATTTCTCAAAACGCCAATATCTTGAAAACCGTGGAGTTTTCACTAAAGCCATGTTTCGATATTAAGGTAGTATGTGATGAGATCTATCAGCTGTTAATATATCTACCAAGGTTTACTGGACTACCTGTACACGTAACGCTAATTTTTAACCTCCTTTTTGAACTAAAACGTAAAGGGACCGATGGAGAAAATAGATTAAGTGAAAACGCATTTTCTTATTTTCCGAAGATAATCTAACTACCACTTTTCATTGCATTAAAATAAAGGTTTGAAAAGTATAGATTTTATTTCCAAGAAATTAATCTGATAGCCACCCACAAGACCTTTAGTAGATATATATATGTAAATATATGGTAGGGCATTTTTTAAAAATATATATTTTTAATTAAATGATTGTGATTTATGCTTATTTCTTATGCTTCGAAACTCGCTAAGGTATGTATATAGTATCCTAAACATACTATAATATACATATCAAGATTGTTTGACAATTTTTTTTAACAAATATCTCCACAGCGCTAATGTGGAGATATTAAAAGCGCCGACTGGTAAAACGTTGCAAATATACAAAGCAAAGGGAAAAAAAGCCCGATACTGTCATATTTGCACGAATTATTCATAAAAATAAGATGAAAAAAACGAAAACTCATGTCAGCCGACATAGCAAGCTAGGTTAGGGTGACAGTGCAAATTGCAGTTACTGCGAAATAGGTAATTCATTTTATATTTACATATTTGATGGGCTTCCAGTCTTCAAGCAAATTCATTCCGCGATCTTCCATCCGTCGGCACATCCGTCGACGCAATCAATTGCATCTGCAGCATCTTTTATCCTCGCACACTCGATCTTGATACCCTAACTAATTTATAAATAAGGTTTAATACGTAATAATACATTATTTCTTCATTTAACAAGGAAAAATTATTTTTCTCCCATGAAAACATTTTGACACATTAATGAAATGATGTAATCTTTGTATCTTCGCAACAGTAACTAAGGTGATATTGGAAAAGAGTAGAAAACTGTCACCTGGCTACTTTAAATTGCATAGTTATTATTCATTTGAGACATTAGCTTATATCAAAGGTTAAGAGAAATATACCTAAGTATTACTTATTAATAGCTATACAAAAAAGTATGAGATAGTAAGTACGTATGTCATATAAATCCCTCAAAATAAACACGTTATTAAAACTGAAATGAGTATTGGAAAAACAGGTTATTTAATACGAAAGATATTTAAATAAGCTAAAACATTAATTAAGAGACATATTCAAAATGTCTGTAGGTTTATGAGCGGCCAACACCCGATTACGACTTATATTTTTGGTGTTAAAGATTTACGATTTTACATTATTAATTAATTTAAAACCCAGTTGATTGATTATTTAAATAAAGAGATCATTTAATTCAAGAGAAATACATACCTGCGAGGTGTTGGCTAAAGCAGCAACGCCCTCCTAGCCCCCTACTCTAGCTCGACGGTGCCAAGGTAGCATTTCGAAGTCACTTTCAGTCGAGCATTAGTTTCAATTCAAAAGAACGTGGTATTTATAGGAGAAATCCTGCTGATGCTGAGGATACACACATAAAATATCATATATATAATATTAAAAAGCATTCGAATTTTCCAAATGTCAATACTGTCAGACTTTTATATAAGTAATGTAAATTTACGGCAAACGCCAATTATAACAGAGGAGTCATCTAAATACGGTATTTAAGCAATACATTATACAATTTTACTATATATACGATATATTATATTACTATTAACTAGATAAAACTAGAAATATAACTATATTTTTCTTAGCTTGGTAAAATGGTATTTCTATTTAACTAGGAGATAATGTTGTAAGATTTTAAACGAAAACAGTAACCTGCGTATCGCGTGAAGAAAAAACGAAACGCTGCCTTCTTTAGTACAGGCGATAGTCTGGTTAAGGGGGCACGAAACAGAGTGTAGTAGCGTCGATCGCTTGTACGAATTTACTGTTCCATTATTCTTAATTGCTATACTATATTTTCAAAACGGATGGAGATAGGAATTGAAGCAACCCATAGCAAGTTAGTACCACCGGCGCGTGTAGTCTGGGGGGAAGATGCCACCAATGTTTGGTAAAGAATATGATATTACTAAGGTCTCGACTCATAATTTCGAAACCAATGGTTTTACAGGAAGCTAGTAGGCGAAATACTCTGGTACTTCCTCCCATACCAGCTCACTTGTGGTTTTCTAAGTAATACCGCTTTAAAGTAAAATAAATTTAATTGTGACACGCTCTAAATTCGGCGACACGCTCGGAATGCAACACGTTCGTTCGGTTAAACTCGGCTGTTCGCATTAAGGTTAAGTACTCATTCGGTTAAAGTCGTTGCGCCGAGCTGTCATGTTGAATTTTGGTTTTCAGTCACATTGATTTTCTTCTTACAATAATAAAATGGAGTATGGAAACGTTGTTGAATACAGATGTCAATTTAGATAAATAATATTGTGACAAATTCAATCAGCTTCTTTGCAGAAGTTTGACGTCATTCGCAAGTGGGGTGACAACACTGTTTTTTTTTTGTTTGTTTGTTTGTTCCACCAACACCACTAATTATAATGCATAAACGCTATATTTTTTTTTTTAATATGAAACCTTAATTTACGCTGAACTTATGTAATTACATAATAATATAACCCGAAAAGTACAAAAATGCGAAAGAGTTGAATTTTTGTGTGTAGATTGATGCTCTCGAAAAGCAACCATTGCCGTTTAGATCACATCGCAAGCTGGTCGGATAATATAGATAATTAACATTAAAGTCAACAAATTTTTAATACTGAAAAATGAAACTTGACATTTCGATAGAGCGCAGCGATATTCAAATTACAAAAATATGACAGCATGGCTGTTGGGACGTATTATTAATTAGAATTTATTAATTGTGACATATTTAATTTAATAAAAAAAACGAAATGTAGTAGAGCAAATTACAGTCACAAATGTACCTTTACGCGTTAAAAAAACCCTTTCGGTACACCGGATGGCGAAGGTAGATTTCACCGGACCAAAGTAGGGGATAGACGAACGCCAATTGTACGAACTTATAATAAACATTTTGCGAGCTGCCGCGCGATCCACTTCCCGCGCGGCAGCTCGCGCACCTCAAGCCACCGTATATGAAAATGAAAATAAAGTCAGGGAAGGATTTGCCTATGCGATTTGAGATAATATAAGATTTAACAAGTTAGAAATAAAATAACAAAATTTACTTCAAAAAAGTGAAATTTTGCTTTAACTTTCTTAGTATATAGGATATAAGATAACGAATTAATTTACATTTAATGTTATTCCTTAGATTAGGGCCTAAAACTTATCTCATTAAACTTCATTGATTGCACAAACCGTGGTTCTAAGGGTGGCAAAAATTGGGTTAAATCAGTTCAAAATGTTAATTGTTGGCCTATAATTTCCCTACAATTTTTGATATGAGCAATCTTTTATACAGTAACACTATAAAGAGGGATTCAGTATACGCACTCTCCACTTCCCGCGCGGCAGCTCGCGCAATGCTAATAAGTTTTTTTACAGCATATCTTTTATACAGACATTTTCTCGCTTGTATATACTTAAAGCGATATAGTAGTATAAAAAACCCGCCTTAGACTGGAAGTTTTAAATGATTCGCCACATTTAAGGCAGTCAAATGGTCGCTCTAGCTAGGTAATTAGGTGATGAAATTGGCTGCATTATTGTTGTCTTTTATGCTTATATGCTATTTATTCATAACAGACGTGACATGTTACTTAACTCGGCCGGCAGTGTTGAGAGGCAGGCTTTCATGATTCCGGGGGTGCAGGGGGCGGTGCGATCAAAATTGGGAAACCAAATACTGACCTCGTGTAACTTTCCTAATATACAAGGTATCGAAGTCATTTAAATTTTATATTATTGTTTTAAGTAAAATTTTTTGATAGAACTAAACATTGATCCTAGGAGTGAGAAGAAGTGGTTTTTCAAAATTCAAAAAATCATACCACTCTTAATAGGCAAAAGATTAAATCCGTTGAAAATGTTAATTGAATGCCTATCATTTCTTAACAATTTTTGTTTATAACAATTTTTGATATGAGCAATGCTTACGGCACAGGAGAGGGATTCAGTATAGGCACTCTCGCTGCATAAGGGTACGACGGGTTAAGGTGCGCGGGCTGACGCGCGAGGAGTGGATCGCGCAATGTTTGATACAAGTTCGTACAATTGGAATTTGCCTATCCCCTCCTTTAATCCGGTGAAATCTAACTCTGCTTTCTTCCCTTCTGGAATCTGTCAATTGTCCAAATTAAAAGGCTTTATTCTAATCTAGCTTTATTCTAATCTAATTTTATAGGGATTATAATAGAATTACTAAATACCTACTAATTACTTACTATAAACGTTACTTGACGAATTATTATGTCATTAATCTATGTCATGACGAAGAATTAAATTACGTTAAGAAATATAGCTATAGAATGCTGTGGTCAAATGCGGCTCGAAGAAATTGCCCCGGTCACCTGATTCAAACCCCCTTAAACCACATTGTCGATTTCTCAAAACGCCAATATCTTGAAAACCGTGGAGTTTTCACTAAAGCCATGTTACGATATTAAGATAGTATGTCATGAGACCTATCAGCTGTTAATATATCTACCAAGGTTTACTGGACATCCTGTATACGAAACGCTAATTTTTAACCTCCTATTTGAACTAAAATATAAAGAGACCCACAGAGAAAATAAATTAAGTGAAAACGCATTTTCTTATTTTCCGAAGAGTATAAACACCATTTTTCATTGCATTAAAATAAAGGTTTGAAAAGTATAGATTTTATTTCCAAGAAAATAATCTGATAGCCACCCACAAGACCTTTAGTAGATATATGTAAATATATATTAAATGATTGTGATTTATGCTTATTTCTTATGCTTCGAAACTCGCTAAGGTATGTATATAGTATCCTAAACATACTATAATATACATTTCAAGATTGTTTGACTATTTGTTTGACTATTTGCATGAATTAATCATAAAAATAAGAAAAAAAATAAAAACTCATGTCAACCGAGATAACAAAATAAGTTAGGGTTACGGTGCAAAATGCAGTTACTGAAATACATACAAGTTACAGAAATAGGTAATTCATTTTATATTTACATATTCCAATCTGGCCCTTCTTGATGGGCTGGAATCTCGCAAGCAAATTCATTCTGCGACCCTTCATCCGTCGACGCAATCAATTGCATCCGCAGCATCTTTTATCCTCGCACACTCGATCTTGATGCCCTAACTAATTTATAAATAAGGTTTAATACGTAATAATACATTATTTCTTCATTTAACAAGTAAAAATTATATTTTTCCTATGAAAACATTTTGACACATTAATGAAATGATGTAATCTTTGTATCTTCGCAACAGTAACTAAGGTGATATTGGAAAAGAGTAGAAAATTAAAAAAAATATATGGCATTCATCTATAAGGCCCTAGATTAGTATAATAAAACACAATTCTCTCCTTATTTAGCATTAAATTAAAACCTTCTGTCGCCGTCTGCATTTTACATTTTAAGATAATCTGATTTTTCAATAAAATCAACGAACACAAATGCTACAAAAGAATATTAATATAGATTGTGACAGATGAACCCACCACACACCCGGTCCTGTTTTAAAGAATAGAAGATCCTTCTCTAAGAACCTCAACCAAATAATACTTTAGATAAAATACCACTGTCACAGACTATATTTAACATTTCTTACAATTTCTACATTATAGCTCAAAAATATTAACAATATGAATTCTTGCTGCCTAAATATTCAAAGACCGCTAAAATAAACTTGATAAAAATCTAAGTTAAAAAAAGTAACAACTCAAATGTAAGATAAGACGCTGAATGAATTATAGAGCATAATATTTTGCGCTCTTTACAATCAATGTTATTTCTAAATACGGTTAAAAGGAAATAGGAACATATACATGCAACGACCTATTACGCAATTCAAGGCTCCCCTCAATCAGTCACAGTAGTTATTTTGCAGACTTTGATACCAAATTGTAGTAAAGTGTCAGGAAATTGCTTGCAAATCGCTCGCCGCTGAAACCATCTTATTGTCATGCATAACCAGGCTGATTCGCCTGTGTATTGTGTATCTGCAAATACGCCCGGTGAGAGAAACTATCGCACACTAATGCAATTAAACTAAACCGTTTTAGACGATAAATAACCGTCCGATTTCATCAATTTAGGCTTTTTATGCAAGTTTTCATACTGCCGGGATGGAATACGACTTGTACTGCGCTCTATGCGATGAAGGGAAGTCGATTTCCTAAAACGAGGTCAGAGGCAACTGGAAATGTTACATATACTCTACTCTCGTTCAAGCGAAATATCAAGAAGTGCACGTCATGTCCTCGTTCCAATCGCGATGATCTGCAAACATGTTCATATAACTTTAATATACAAATGAAGACATTTCAATAAATCAATTCACGGATGTAAATAATTCTTAGAGTGAGCGTTGTCCAAAGTAGAAGATTTGATTAAACTTCTTTGAGGTCGCGACGGTCTTCTCGTGATGGACTCTATTAAAATTGCCTTCTACGACATTGCAATGCCAGAAACGCAGAGAAGTTAACCCCGTAGTACTGTGCCCGTCGTCACTTATCCAAGTCCTGCTTACGCAAGTCTTGTTGGTAGTTTAGTCAGCCCGTCTGTCTAGGTAGATATCGTTGTTCTGCAAATTTAATGAAATAATAGGTAAGCAGGAAATTAAAACAATAAAAAAAAGCAATTCCAACGTTTCAATATAATTACTCACATATACGACCTAGCGAGCATTCAGAGTACATCAGCGGCAACAAGGAAAATCTTCATTAGAATGAATATAATTTTAAAAATGGCATTCTTCTGCAAGGCCCTAGATTAGGGCTGGGGGGGGGGCATAAAGTTTACAAAAAAAACTGAAATGGTGTTAAAATTTATGATGGATTGAAAGAATGTCATTAAACCATTTTCCTAATGACATATAATTTACAACAATTAGGTAACAAAAATACATGATGAAGATCGTAATTACACAATAAATTTTCTAAATAATCGTAATTCTTGTTTTATAAATAAGCCCTTGACTCAATCAAAGTACTAAGATATCGGCTGCACGAAAAATAAAGCAATTCTTAAAAATGATCTCCATTTTTATGGATTTACTTTAGAACTTGAAATAAAGAATAATAAAAATAAATAAACTCTTTATAGAAAAGAGTGTTGTTTCAACAATCTCCACAGCGCTAATGTGGAGATATTAAAAGCGCCGACTGGTAAAACGTTGCAAATATACAAAGCAAAGGAAAAAATGCCCGATACTGTCATATTTGCATGAATTAATCATAAAAATAAGAAAAAAAATGAAAACTCATGACAGCCGACATAGCAAGCTAGGTTAGGCTTACGGTGCAAATTGCAGTTACTGCGAAATAGTTAATTCATTTTATATTTACATATTTGATGGGCTTCCAGTCTCGCAAGCAAATTCATTCCGCGATCTTCCATCCGTCGACGCAATCAATTGCATCCGCAGCATCTTTTATCCTCGCACCCTCGATCTTGATACCCTAACTAATTTATAAATAAGGTTTAATACGTAATAATACATTATTTCTTCATTTAACAAGGAAAAATTATTTTTCTCCCATGAAAACATTTTGACACATTAATGAAATGATGTAATCTTTGTATCTTCGCAACAGTAACTAAGGTGATATTGGAAAAGAGTTGAAAATTTAAAAAAAAATGACATTCATCTGTAAGGCCATAATAGAGCATAATATTTTGCGCTCTTTACAATCAATGTTATTTCTAAATACGGTTAATAGGAACTAGGAACATATACATGCAACGACCTATTACTACATGTATTTGATATACATTAAATTATAGTAACATTATTTTCTAGTGTCTTCAAGATCCCAGAAATACGATGACTACATGAAACGCAATTCAAGGCTCCCCTCAATCAGTCATAGTAGTTATTTTGCAGACTTTGATACCAAATTGTAGTAAAGTGTCAGGAAATTGCTTGCAAATCGCTCGCCGCTGAAGCAATCTTATTGTCATGCATCACCAGGCTGATTCGCCTGTGTATTGTGGATCTGCAAATACGCCCGGTGAGAGAAACTATCGCACACTAATGCAATTAAACTAAACCGTTTTACAAGATAAATAACCGTCAGATTTCATCAATTTAGGCTTTTTATGCAAGTTTTCTTTGCTGCCGGGATAGAATACGAGTTGTACTGCGCTCTGTGCGATGTAGAGAAGTCGATATCCTAAACCGAGGTCTGCGATGATCTGCAAACATGTTCATATAACTTTAATATACAAACGAAGACATTTCAATAAATCAATTCACGTATGGAAATAATTCTTACAGTGAGCGTTGTCCAAAGTAGAAGATTTGATTAAACTTCTTTGAGGTCGCGACGGTCTTCTCGTGATGGACTCTATTAAAATTGCCTTCTACGACATTGCAATGCCAGAAACGCAGAGAAGTTAACCCCGTAGTACTGTGCCCGTCGTCACTTATCCAAGTCCTGCTTACGCAAGTCTTGTTGGTAGTTTAGTCAGCCCGTCTGTTTAGGTAGCTATCGTTGTTCTGCAAATTTAATGAAATAATAGGTAAGCAGGAAATTAAAACAATAAAAAAAAAGCAATTCCAACGTTTCAATATAATTACTCACAAATACGACCTAGCGAGCATTCAGAGTACATCATCAGCGGCAACAAGGAAAATCTTCATTAGAATGAATATAATTTTAAAAATGGCATTCTTCTGCAAGGCCCTAGATTAGGGCTGGGGGGGGGCTTAAAGTTTACAAAAAAAACTGAAATGGTGTTAAAATTTATGATGGATTGAAAGAATGTCATTAAACCATTTTCCTAATGACATATAATTGACAACAATTAGGTAACAAAAATACATGATTAAGATCGTAATTTCACAATAAATTTTCTAAATAATAGTAATTCTTGTTTTATAAATAAGCCCTTGACTCAATCAAAGTACTAAGATATCGGCTGCACGAAAAATAAAGCAATTCTTAAAAATGATCTCCATTTTTATGGATTTGCTTTAGAACTTGAAATAAAGAATAATAAAAATAAATAAACTCTTTAAAAAAGCTCATAATATTTTTTAAAGTGTTGATAGAAAATTACTTGAAAAAGTTATAGAGACAAGGCTCCGCAATTTCCTTAAAAAACTCAACATATTATCAAAGACCTAATTCGGATTTAGGAAACGAAAGTCAACAGAGGAAGTCACATCAACAGATGTCTCAATGAAAAGGACTTTTCTTCAGCAGTTTTCTGCGACCTAAGCAGAGCTTTCTGTGTGTTCAGACCAATAGTCTTGGTTTATGGCCATGCGAATTTCTCCGAAATAATGAAGAAATTGCTATACACGAATCGATCTATTTCCATAACAAGATGGAAATAGATCGCCCAGCTATGCACAACCAGTTAGACCTCGTACTGCAAAATGTCGAAATACATTGTTATAATTGTCTTCCTAAAAAGTTAAAGGAAATTGAAAATATACCTCAATTCAAGAAATCCATCAAACGTCTTTATTTAAAAAAGCTTTTATAAATTCAGTGAACTTAGTGACACTCAATTCTGGAAAGAATAAGTTTAATATAAATTTTCAGAATATATATGTTTTTGTGTTATTATTTAAAAGAAATAAATTTTAAAAACATTTCCCTTATTTTTGAAAATAACTTTGTGTAAAATCAATGGGTCCAGTATAGATAGATCTTAGAATTTTAAAGATATTTCATTTCATTCTCATAATTATTTGCTAAATATTCAATTTGACTTAACCACCTCATCATGCTTTGATCTATGTAAATGCCTAAATATTTAATGGAGGCCACTTCCTAGAACGGTATGCAAAAACATTCAGAAGAGAGAATATTTTGACAGATTTGAAATTACCTAAAACTGAAAAGGTGTAAAAATTTATGATGAATTGAAAGAAAGCTATGTCAATGGGTAAAATTTGACATATCTTCGCTTTTCATATCCCCTCGAACCCAAAACCACCCTTAGATTAAAAGTATATATATGTTTATATGTATGGTATGTATCTTAATGGGAAAAATCAGACCACCCCTGGTTACATTTATATGGAATGGGAAAGGGGGGTTTAAAAAAGTATATAGGATATAGAATTCATTTCAATTATTATTCCTTAGATAAGGGCCTAAAACAGCTTATCTAAGTAAAATTTTTGATAGCACCAACCCTTGGTCCTGAGAGTTAGGAAAAGTAGTTTTTTGAATTTAAAAAATCAGACCTTCCTTAATAAAAACAGGATCAAATCAGTCCAAAATGTTAATTGTAAATCTATCATTTCCATACATTTTTTGATGTGAACAACGCTTACGGCACACTATAAAGAGGGATTCAGTATACACACTCTTGCTTCGCAGGGGCACCTCAACCCACCGTGTTGAGGTGCGCGAGCTGCCGCGCGATCCACTCCCCGCGCGGCAAGTTTTTGTTTGCATAAAATCTTTTATACCGACATTTTCTTCGTTTGTATTTAGAGCGATATAGTAGTATTAAAAAAAACCCCGCTTTAGACTGGAAGTATTGAAACGATTCGCTATATTTAAGGCAGTAAAATGGTTGCTCTACCTAGGTAATTAGATAGTCGCGTTTTATTGATGAAATTGACTGCCTTATTGTTGTCTTTTATGCTTATATGGTATGTTTTCATTACAGGCACTTGTTCGTGACATGTTACTTAACTCGTCCGGGTTCAGGGTTTCATGATTTCTATTTAAAATAAATGAGGCCTTCCGAAGCCGACCACAATATGACACCACAATCCTTCAGAAGCGCGGGTGGTGGACCCTAAGTAGGGACGATGCACACTGAAAAGGGACCTCTAGTATTTGAACGCAAAATACTCTAATGAAAAGGAATGTCTTGGCGGAAATGCTTCAACCACGAAGTGCTGGATTCAAACTGGAGGACCATCGCTGCTGAGAGGAACCGACGGAGGACTCTATATGGCTCTGATGATGATGATGATGCCAATATCGAAGAGCAAAACTTATTCAGTGTTGTCACTCATTTTCTAAAAGTGATTCACGTGTCATCTACGTATGCTGAAAAAAATAAAGTTACTTAAAAAATCTAATCAGAAAAAACTGTCTTTAACGTTAGTCTACTGGAAAAGTTGAAAAATACACAAAATAAACAAATTTATGACTGGGCCGGGGGTGCGGGGGGCGGTGCGACAAAATTGGGAAACCAAAGACTGACCTCGTGTTCGCAGCTCCATTCCCTCAGGTTCCACTAACTCTAGCGGGTATCAAAATACACTTTAAATGTTACTTATTTTCATACAATCACTCGAAGACTGGACTGCTTTATCTATTGTGAACTATGTCGACTATTATGCACTGTATAAACGTTATTTCGAAATTATCTTACTGCAGGAAATGCAAATTCTATTATTCACTCAACTCACTTTCCTCACGGAAAAACATTTTTAGGATGCCATCTTGGCGTTTTTTTCAGATTAATATAAAAAAAGCATAGCAACTAGTCTCGGGGAAGAAAATATATTGCGTTGCTATAGTACTTGAAATTCTGGATTCTGAGTCTCTTTACTTGGCGAGTGAACTGTGTCCCATATCTAGATTTCCATCAGGTGCTGTCCTTAAATACAATTGTCAACCGAAGCGCCATGCGATTCTCTATACGTTGAAACATGATTTATTGGCTTCGAACCGTCGTGATTCCCACTGGCGACCCAAAGCATTTCCACCAGAGATTATCCCTCGCTAGGTACCAGCGTGCTTCCAGTACCGCATACAGACTGGACGCCTACGGCTTCAATTTAGGTCTAGTTATCCTTCTGGTCGCCGACATTTGCTAAACTTCATCTCTCCATACGAAGTTGGAAACTCGTTTTCCGTCTTTATCCGAATATTTATTCAATCAAATTGGATATTCCACATTATCATACGGAAACCAACACCCCAAGCAGAAAGAAAATAATTTTCTCATTTCTATGGATATTTCTCATTGTTGCAAGACTGTTGATTTCTTTCAATGAGGAATAAAGAATAAAGAAAACCAAATTGTGTCTTTTCTTAATACCAAAAAGCTATAACAAAATAGTGACTGTCATTTATTGGGTTGTTATTATTATTAGTTTTATTTTATATGCTTAAAACTGTTAACTTGGAAGTCTCTAGAAAACATTATTTTAGGAGCCTTGAATAGATAACCAGTTGGCAACTTTCAAAGTGTTGCCAATGCAAAGATTGAACCCTCAGGGCAGCTTGGGTGATAGGATTCGTCTTGTCGTTTTTTTTAATGTATATGTACCAGGTAGACATGTTCAAAATCATCAAAAAAGGATTTCAAAAAAGCGAAATATTGCTATAACTTTCCTAATATGTAAGGTATCGAATTCATTTAAATTTTATATTATTGTTTTAAGTAAAATTTTTTGATAGAACTAACCATTGATCCTAGGGGTGAGAAGAAGTGGTTTTTCAAAATTCAAAAAATCATACCACCCTTAATAGGCAAAAGATTAAATCCGTTGAAAATGTTAATTGAATGCCTATCATTTCTCTACAATTTTTGTTTATAACAATTTTTGATATGAGCAATGCTTACGGCATAGTAGAGGGATTCAGTATAGGCACTCTCGCTGCGTAAGGGTACGACGGGTTGAGGTGCGCGGGCTGACGCGCGAGGAGTGGATCGCGCAATGTTTGATACAAGTTCGTACAATTGGAATTTGCCTATCCCCTCCTTTAATCCGGTGAAATCTAACTCTGCTTTCTTCCCTTCTGGAATCTGTCAATTGTCCAAATTAAAAGGCTTTATTCTAATCTAGCTTTATTCTAATCTAATTTTATAGGGATTATAATAGAATTACTAAATACCTACTAATTACTTACTATAAACGTTACTTGACGAATTATTATGTCATTAATCTATGTCATGACGAAGAATTAAATTACGTTAAGAAATATAGCTATAGAATGCTGTGGTCAAATGCGGCTCGAAGAAATTGCCCCGGTCACCTGATTCAAACCCCCTTAAACCACATTGTCGATTTCTCAAAACGCCAATATCTTGAAAACCGTGGAGTTTTCACTAAAGCCATGTTACGATATTAAGATAGTATGTGATGAGATCTATCAGCTGTTAATATGTATACCAAGGTTTACTGGACAACCTGTACACTTAACGCTAATTTTTAACCTCCTTTTTGAACTAAAACGTAAAGAGACCGATGGAGAAAATAGATTAAGTGAAAACGCATTTTCTTATTTTCCGAAGATAATCTAACTACCACTTTTCATTGCATTAAAATAAAGGTTTGAAAAGTATAGATTTTATTTCCAAGAAATTAATCTGATAGCCACCCACAAGACCTTTAGTAGATATATGTAAATATATGGTAGGGCATTTTTTAAAAATATATATTTTTAATTAAATGATTGTGATTTATGCTTATTTCTTATGCTTCGAAACTCGCTAAGGTATGTATATAGTATCCTAAACATACTATAATATACATATCAAGATTGTTTGACAATTTTTTTTAACAAATATCTCAACAGCGCTAATGTGGAGATATTAAAAGCGCCGACTGGTAAAACGTTGCAAATATACAAAGCAAAGGGAAAAAAGCCCGATACTGTCATATTTGCACGAATTATTCATAAAAATAAGATGAAAAAAACGAAAACTCATGTCAGCCGACATAGCAAGCTAGGTTAGGGTGACAGTGCAAATTGCAGTTACTGCGAAATAGGTAATTCATTTTATATTTACATATTTGATGGGCTTTCAGTCTCGCAAGCAAATTCATTCCGCGATCTTCCATCCGTCGACGCAATCAATTGCATCCGCAGCATCTTTTATCCTCGCACACTCGATCTTGATACCCTAACTAATTTATAAATAAGGTTTAATACGTAATAATACATTATTTCTTCATTTAACAAGGAAATATTAATTTTTTCCTTGTTAAATGAAAATATTTGACACATTAATGAAATGATGTAATCTTTGTATCTTCGCAACAGTAACTAAGGTGATATTGGAAAAGAGTAGAAAACTGTCACCTGGCTACTTTAAATTGCATAGTTATTATTCATTTGAGACATTAGCTTATATCAAAGGTTAAGAGAAATATACCTAAGTATTACTTATTAATAGCTATACAAAAAAGTATGAGATAGTAAGTACGTATGTCATATAAATCCCTCAAAATAAACACGTTATTAAAACTGAAATGAGTATTGGAAAAACAGGTTATTTAATACGAAAGATATTTAAATAAGCTAAAACATTAATTAAGAGACATATTCAAAATGTCTGTAGGTTTATGAGCGGCCAACACCCGATTACGACTTATATTTTTGGTGTTAAAGATTTACGATTTTACATTATTAATTAATTTAAAACCCAGTTGATTGATTATTTAAATAAAGAGATCATTTAATTCAAGAGAAATACATACCTGCGAGGTGTTGGCTAAAGCAGCAACGCCCTCCTAGCCCCCTACTCTAGCTCGACGGCGCCAAGGTAGCATTTCGAAGTCACTATCATGCGCTTCAAAAAAGAACGGGGTATTTATAGGAGAGAGCCTGCTGATGCTGAGGAATACTGAGGATACACACGAATTTACTGTTCCATTATTCTTAATCGCTATACTATATTTTCGAAACGAATGGAGATAGGAATTGAAGCAACCCATAGCAAGTTAGTACCACAGGCGCGTGTAGTCTGGGGGGAAGATGCCCCCAATGACGCCTGTAGGGCCTAGCTGTAGGACATGACGTACTATCTTGCATTAAATATTTCAATAACAATTATTATTTTAGGTAAAAAATATATATTTCTCTTGGACCATTGCTCTACTACATTTTCAATAGCTAAGTTTGACTTAAAATGCTGTAAAAAAAATACTATAAAAAGTTGGCCCAATATCTTATATTCTGTAAAAATATTAATTTACCCATATAATTTACAGATATCAAATCAATGTATTTGTACTTGAAATTAATCATTTAAAATGGTGTCCTTCGTTCACTAACTTAGTCCCCTTAATATTGACTCACACAGGTAGCTTTGAGAGTAAATGGTTCCAGTAAAGATATTTGAATTTTAAAGATGTATGTAATCTTTCTTTTTTTTTTGCTAAATATTCAATTTGAGTTTACCACCTCATCATGCCTTGATCTATATAAATGCCTAAATATTTGATGGAAAATGAAATGGTATAAAAATTTATCATGAATTTAAAGAATATTATTATGACATTGGAACCACTTATGTTTTAAGTTTCCTATGTTATTAGGAAAGCTACCTATTGCAATGGGTACCATGTCATGACTTTCGGGAAATTTGACATATCTTCGCATTTCATATCCCCTAGAACCCAAAACCAGCCTCTGATTAAAAGTTTAACTTTATATATCTATCTATCTATATCACTTTCTTGTGGACACGATAACTGCCGCAATTTTACACTTTCAAATTGATACATAAAACTTTCTCAGTATACGAGGGATATCGAATTCATTCCTTAAATAACTTTCTTAGTATATAGGATATAAGATAACGAATTAATTTACATTTAATGTTATTCCTTAGATTAGGGCCTAAAACTTATCTCATTAAACTTCATTGATTGCACAAACCGTGGTTCTAAGGGTGGGAAAAATTGGTTTAAATCAGTTCAAAATGTTAATTGTAGTATAATTTCCCTACAATTTTTGATATGAGCAACCCTTACGGCACACTATAAAGAGGGATTCAGTATACGCAAGCACTTGTTCGTGACATGTTACTTAATTCAGCCGGCAGTGTTGAGAAGCAGGCTTTCATGATTCATATTTAGAATAAATGAACGATGAGCTATGCCAATACGGCCTTCCAAAGCCAACCCATAATATGACACCACAATTCATAAAATTGCAGACGAGGTTCGGTCTCTCATATCTTCAGAAGTCGGATGACGGATCCTAAGTAGGGACTGAACAGGCACCTCTATTATTTGAACGCAAAATACTCAACTTGAGCAAAACTTAATCAGTTTTGTTACTAATTTTCTAAAAGGTATACTCTATTTAACTTTAGTCTAGTGGAGATGTTGAAAAATACACAAAAATAAACATATATATGACATATATATATTGGTCAAAAATAAAAATATATATGACATATATATATATATATATATATATATATATATATATATATATATATATATATATATATATATATATATACAACGTGATTTTTAAAATTCATCGACTTCATTTTTCCTATTAATTAATTCATCTCTGTAATGTTACCAAATTCAACTAACCTATTAAAAGCTACTAATTAAAGTAGTAAGATACAAAAGGTTTAGTAGAGTGCGATCAGCTGGCACTGGAACAGCAAATTGGAAAACCAAAGACTGACCTCGCGTTCGCAGCTCCATTCCCTTAGGTTCCACTAACTCGTACGGGTCTCAAAATACACTTTAAATGTTACTTATTTTCACATAATCACTTGGAAACTGGCCTGCTTTATCTATTATAAATTATGTCGACTATTATGCACTGTATAAACGTTATTTCGAAATTATCTTACCGCGGGCAATCCGTATGCCATTATTCTAAACTCGCGGAAAAACATCTTTAGGACGCCATGTCGTCGTTTTTTTCAGATTAATATAAAAAAAACCATAGCAACTAGTCTCGGGGAAGAAAATATATTCAAATTTAATTAGTTTACGTTGCTATAGTACTTGAAATTTCGTTGCTATCGTATTGGAAATATGAAAAATATATTTTTGACGTTTAAATTTAATAGATGTGTCGTTTATGATGGTAGACTTCAAATGTGTTGCTAAACATGGAAATTAACTCTACCTTTCATCAATTCTCATCAAATAAAAACAACTCTAATGGATACGATTTACAAATAAATGTACTTTAATTTTGACCGTTATATTCACAACAATATTAATAATATTACAAGCTGTTAATATTTATAAATGGGGCTTCAATATAGCGCGACTCTCGAGTGTGCTTAATTTTCAACTTACAAAAGAGATTATAATTCAGTCCGACACATTCAGCGTTTTCGACGGCCTTTGAGGCCATAATTTCTACAATTTTTCAATTTCTAAGGTACCGTGAATATTTTCTCGACAAAGAGTAGCCTATAATAATCTCTACATGATTAATATTAATAAATACAAATATGAATATATTTTAATGAAGATTTTAGATTTTTATGCCTGAATTATTTTGGTGAAATTTAAAAAATAAATAAATAGGTAAATATTTAAATGGTTGCTTAAATCTTTCGCTTTCAGGGAAGGCGAAGAAGTTGACTTGTACTTGAAAAGTATTGAAACGTGGACAGCGCTTATAAATAAAGTTTTGAAGGAGGAATCTCAAATCGGTGAGTGTTGTCCTCAAAAAGACTATTGGATATATGCTATGCCAAGGTTAAATGCCTGGTCCCAGGTCTGGGTCCAACTGAAATAACTAACAGATGACGTGACGCGTTTCGCCCAACGAGCGATGAATTGCGTATCTCACACCCATCATTCATGCGTTGCGCGTCTGCTAGAGTGGGAAACGTCCAACGCCTCGTCATCGGTTTGTTATTGCAATTGGACCATAGATAGAATTCCGGAACATTTTGGATAAAAAATCCAGCTTATTGGCCCTGCGATTTCAACCATGGTTTGTTTTGCCCTCAAAATTAAACATGGTTTCAGAGTAAAAATTTGTAAACTTTACGTGATAATATAAAATCGCTCTTGTCATAAGTTCGATCGCTAGCGAGGCCGCGCCGGGACATTGACGGCCTTAGCCGAGCGTCTGCGAGCAAAAAGGGAATTTACACGAACGCTTTTCTAAAAGTAATAAATTTGGACATGAATTATTTTCGCATTTTTGTATACAATTTCTGACGCGTAATAGAGAACATAAATACCCCCACATTCTGTATATTGTGTATATTTTGTATGTGTTTCGGTTGAGTGTATATGCAAAGTTAATGTCGAATGGTAAACGCTATCTGGTGTTTTAATGTATAGTCGATTTTTTAGCTGACTTAAAAAAAAGAGGTTTTCAATTCCATCTGTTTGTGCTTTTTCTAGTTTCAGCTTCCATACATTTGTGTGTGCAGATTAATAAATACTCAAGGAAAACCACCATAGCCGTTTAGATCACACCGAAAGCTGGTCGGGTAATATAGATATTTAAGATTAAAGTCAAAGAATTTTTAGTATGAATTTGACATAGCGCTCATCATTAGGGCGCGATCGTATTGAATTTCAAACATATGACAGCACAGCTATTGGGAAGTTTTATTATAAACTCATCTATGAGTGCAACTCGAAATATGTAAAAGAATATTCAGTGCCACATTATAATTATTATAAATTAAAGTATTATGACCGAGTTTATTTATTTATTTATTGTGGCTACCCAACAGAAATTGTACACAATAAATAAAGACAAAAACATAAAAAGAATAATATTATAATGTCTTATACGAATTTAAATATGATGAAATAAATAGTAAAAAAAGATTATAAATTTAAATAATTACAACAAAAGAACATGAAATACACAAATTTAAACTTTGATTATTTATAAAATATTGAAAAAAATAAAAAATAAATGATTTATTACGGAACTAAACTAGTTTGTCCGTGGTTTTGTGCATTCGTGCATTGGTGTTGGTTGAAATAATATATGCTAAAGACTGATATTTTTATTAGATGGCGGGGCATGTTATTCGTAATGGCCCAGTCAAACAATGATTTTATATATACTGTCAATCAGCTTGAACACATATTATAGATACATGTTTGCATTCTGCACTCATTCCCACACAACTCTAAATTGAATCTCACACTTGTCAGTGCGCGCAATACGCTACAAGTTTTCTCTTCGCTTAGTAATATATAGATTTTATTAAACCATTTTGGCATTCTTAGCAATAGTCGAAGTCCGCGATATCGTCCGCTACCAGCGGCGCCTCGCCTCGCACTTCTTCATCAGGGCTTCGAGAATGATGACTTCGCCGAAGATTAAAATCTCATCAGACCGATGCTTCATTGCGTTGGACTGCTCTGGGGCCGTTCCAGATATTACTGCTCGTTCGAGAAGATATTACGAGATATTATCGATTTAGTTACATATAAAAAAGATTAAATGTCTCAGGCACACTTCATCCTAAACCATAGTTTAAAGTCCTTAAATTTAGAATAAATTATCAGGTGTTACATCAAAAGCGCACGTCAGAAACAAATCATGATTCGATATTATGTGATTGGAAAATACTAAATTCAGCTGGAAAGGTCGCTAGCTGGGCGGGTTGAATGGGTGGTTAAATCGACACTAGGTGAAGACTTAAATAGGGTAAAATCTAAATTAGCGAGGAGTCGGTGGAGGTCAAACGTGGATGGATGACGTCCACAAAGATTAAAGATTAAAAAGTATCGCTTGATTTTCGAAATAACCTTATAAAACTAGTTTGAATTAACTGTACGTCGATATTCACATAAGTCCATCCCGTATTTCTGAAACAATTTTTTGAAATACCTAATAACAAAATGTCCTTACAGTCATATTTGTGTCCTAGCTTTGCTCCGAGAGCAAATGGAAATAATACATTTATTAAGAACTGATGCTAGGAATAGAAGCTGGAATTGAATTTTATATAAAGCAAGATCAGAAAAAAACAAAGGGTATTTATTTAAATAATTACGTTTAAAAAATTATGGTGTATTTCGCAGCACACAACGCCATCTGTTATTTATGAATTTCTTGAAAAGGTGCATGCTCACATGATAGGCATTTGGTATTTACTAAATTTAAATTTAAATACAGATTTTGTATTTTGTATAATGTAAAAAAAACTATATACAAACAAGTATTACGTTTAAAACGAATTAAACATTAAAATTCGAAATATTTATTACTATAAAGAATAACAAAAAAATATTTTAAAAAATAAAAATTGTACAACATCTAAAAGAATAAAATAACATTTCTAGTCGTAGATATATTAGTCCCATATGTAGATAATATTCACATGTATGATGCGATTGAAGTTGGTATTTAATTTTAATTTCCTGCACCATTGAATCTTATTTCCATAAAGCAATAGCATCTAGTACTTAATTCAGCAATTATTTATTTTTTAAATTATTCCTCCTACCGACGTCACCTGCGCAGCGTACTTATAATAAAACGATCACCATTTAAAACAGGTGGAAATATTTCTTTTTTTTTGTATAGATGCAATCCAGAATGATTATGAGGCTTTGGGCTTTGTCCTACACTAATTAAATAATATATTATTAATATAACATTATTAGTATAATCAAAATATACCACTGTGCTAACCAAGTTCCAAGTTTCAATAAATAAATATTTTTAAAGTATTTATTATTTATTTATTTAATATATTATACAGCTTAACATAGTTTATAAAACAGTATTTACAATGTTATTAATTTGGCCAATTACATGAATCCACTTTACAACAATTGAATTGAAAGGTAGGTCCACCTAAAACTGATTACATAAAAAAGATAAGGATGAGAAACGTAAATAAAATCGTTCGGTTTTTGCATATTTACACTAATAAAAATATGTAATAATTAGAATGTGGGTTTTGTTATAGTTATTGTGATAATCATAAATATTTAGGACTTTTGCCTTCTAATTACAAGTGTATTTTGTTTTTGTGTGTACCTACCTTGTTTTAAATGAATTTAAAGTTCAATTAAAAATGTCTAATTCCGAAAGATGGCTGTTATTTTCATGACATATTCTGTGAAGTGTTGCGTTTTGAGCATAGTTCGTGTTCGTTTTATTTAATTTGTATTATGAATACATTCATTTTTTTTTTATTTTAATGCATGAGTTTATGTCAGTTTTTTTGTGTAATAATATTAGGAAATTTATCTGATATGATGATTTATCTGATGTGCCTAAATATGTAATACGGAGACCGTGGCAAGTGGTGGGATAAATAAACCTATAATTGTATGTGTAAATATATAATGCAATTTGCAAGTGTTTATTTGTCAAAAATTGATACTGTTTAAGAGGATTTTGTTCTTTAGATTGTATTTGCGACTTTACGATTCCGATTTTTAGTGTACAACAAAGAATATGAATTAATAAATGCCTAAAAAAATGTTTGTAGTAAATAGTTTAACTTGACTATCGAGAGTTTTTCCAGAAACATAGATAAAAATACGGAAAATGTTTTTTTTTCAATAACTGGTTTTCAAGTATTGATAATTTGTATGATATAAGTATTCATTTCTTTCTTTTTGTTTATTTTTTGTGAAACCAGTTTAATTGTCGATATAGATGGACCCTCTAAAAGGACATCTGTGAATCTAAATATGCCTTGTACATTTACGATAAAAAATGAACAAAAGTATTTTTTTCGATATAAACGTTTATATTTTACGATTCTTATTAAAATTATATAAGGTTTTTCTGGTCGTTTTAAAATGAAATGATTTCGATACAAAAACCCCGAAAACCGTTTTTTTTTTTGTGCAGTACAGTGGTTGATGCTTGGAATAGCCCACCAGATGAAGTGATTGACGCGAAAAGGGTGAAATCTTTCAAAAACAAGTTGGATAGTTTTTACTTGTAAAAAGTTTTGGTTCTAGGGCATTATATTCATTTTATGTTTTTGCATTTTTTAACTTTTCTTTTTAACAGCACTTGGCTTCATTAATTATAAGTGTTATCAGAATAATTGCTGCCTGCCTGAATAATAATAAAAACGGTCAAAAGGATAAGTTTACTTGTATATTTAGGGTCTTCCAATGTTTGATCTACTTTCAGCCTGGTAATCGATCACCAAAAACTTTATCTTCATGCGTATAACTTTGTAATTACAGAATGAAACCGCAGTAAGGCTGCGGATTCTTGATTTGGTAAAGTATTTATATGCTATATACCCACCTAAATTCTAACCGGCACCTTTTGACCAAATTTGAAATTACCTCTCAGTCTTACCAATATATTTTATTATTGTATACTTACAGCAGGGCACATATGCTTACGTAACTTGAGGTAAATGTATATATTTATATTTGCTACAAGTTACTGTGTATTCGATTCACCAAAAATTTGTAGACCAAAAACATCTAAAATTCACACATAAAAATAGATAAAAAGATTCACAGCAAAAGATTTATTGTGATTGTCGTAATACAAAAAATACAACTTGTAGTAGTTTTCAATGTGCCTAAAACAATGCAAAAATATAACAGCATTATTTCGGTCATAGCGTACAAAAGAATACATTTTGAGGAATGCTACTTTATAAATATAAATAATATAAGCCCACCTTAGTACACATATTTATTTTTGTGCACATGTTAGACTTACCATAAGCGAGTTTTTTCATCATGACTACGTCGACCGTCTGCGCAAACTGTTCGTACGGGAACTACGGGCAGCATCTTGCCGGGCAGCAGTGTTGCCAGATACAGCGCTTTACATTTTTATTATTTTAGTAGTAATGTGGTAAAATTCATCTGTGCATCGACTTCCATTCCAAGTCACAAATTAATGCAAAATTTACAAAATGTGGTTGATTTATTTTTGTTTTACACCCCCCCCCCCCCCCCAGGATGATACGAAATCAGCAGACACAGCAGAATCTAGTCAAAATACATGAAATTCCGTATTTTTTATTGCACTGTACCGCATTTTCAATTTTACTACCAGGCAGCACTACCGGGCAGCGAGTTGCGGTGTCGGCCATTTCATGTACTCAAACTAGTGTTGCCAGATACATCGATTTTCCGCTTTTTTCCCTTTTTTTTACAATTGATCCGCTTTCCGCTTTAGACCAAGGCTGATCCGCTTTTTACGAATCTACTCAAACAATTAAAGATTTTTAAATTTTATTTAATATTCTTTATGGTTAGTAATATTTCACTCACAAATTTTTAATATTAGTAGTAATGCGGCTAAATTCACAATTTGTGTATTGACTTCTATTTCAAGTCACAAATTACTGTTGATTGCGCCCCCTCCCCTCCCACCCAGGACGAGAAAGCAGTAAGCCTAGAAAAACTAATGAAATTTCGCTTTTTTGTTCAAAATCCGCGTTTTTCAAGCACCGGTACCGCATTTACTATTTTCCCATCTGGCAACACTGACCAAACTAAAAGAGGCAGCATCCTGTCGGGCAGCAAATACGTGGTCGCGAACTGTCGAACAGCGGACTATAGAGGCGATTGAACTATAGGGACTCACAGTACTCACACACGTCAAACTAAAACAAAGTCTTTGCTATGTCAATTTCTTCTTTCGGTTTTTATCGAAGTTTCATCATCCGGTCATCAATCTTGCATTACGTGGTAGTTGTTACTTATGTCAGCTCCAATCATATAGAGTGATTTTCTTATAACAGTAATTGTTATTGGTTTTGTGTAAATATAGCGAAATCAATAATCGCAGCTCTTGGGCGCGTAGCGGTTGATTGTTTTTTACCCACGATTATCTGTTGTTTTGTGCTTTCATGAGGACTAATATAAACGTGTTTGCAATCAAATTGTTTTGGAATTGAAGCAACAGAAACAATACTTCAATTTATTTTTCACGGAGAGGCTGTGAGTTTGGTTTGGTATTTGTACTTATTTGTATTATCTATATTTATTTGGTTGGGATTTCAAGGTCATTAATTTTTACGAAGACAAATAAGGAATCTAAATAATGCAAATTAAATAATGTATATTTCCATATAATTCAATAATATATAATTTTCCAAAGTTTAGGTATCTACTTAAACTTTGAAAATGTTACTTAACCTATTAGGGGCCAACAAAAAAATAAAATTGCTGTCAAGTGCCAAGCAATTTTAAAGTAATAATGATGAAACTAAGATTCATTAGAAAATTCGTTTTGAAAACGTTTCACATCCTGTAGGAACAGTTATGCTATCATCGTAATCTCTGTGAAATTTGGAATAAACTGCTCAAATTCTGGTTTTCATATAAGGTAAAGACACTAATGGTTGACACTTTAAGAACAAAAAGATTGTTTATTTTTTGCAGAAAAAATATTTATTCATGTCTAAAGTGGAATGTTATTCGTTGCACAGACTCTTAAAATCAGCTTAAAATTATGAAAATGAGAATTACGAACATATATCTAGGCATATATAAAATAAAATATTTTTGTATCCACTCACCTAATACTAATGTTTAACATAGCTAAAAAAATAGTCACTATAAGTTGACACCTACTCGGCTCCAATAGATGACATGGATCATTTCAGGATATTACGACATAAGAATTATAGTTTCTGTTACTGATGAAGATTAATTAAGTATCTAGTGACTTATAGATCAATCTTGATCGATGATCAAACTTACACTTAATCCTGTCACCGCTTATAAATAATTTTTGGTGGTTACATGAGTCTGACTATATTTTGTGATATATTAATAATACTATAGGTTTCGTATTATTTAAAACAATATATTAATTTTTATTGTTATAGCATTTATCTTAGCCATAACTAATCTTTTCTGATAAGTTTTGGATGATACAGACATATTTTTGATATATATTTTTCTCAGGGAAATTATATTACAAAATTATATACTATATAACCAAGTAACAAGTACCTATATAACTGTGTATCACTTGTCATAGCATAGCATAGCATCACTTGTGTTGTAATTTGTCATAGCTGTCATTTTTTTCTGGCTATATTTTCTCTGTCAACATATTTGTCTGTTTTCCTCAACAGTTTCTAACATCAATACAATATCCTGAATCTGCCTAAGTACTCTACTTTAGTATTACTATGAAAATCAGTTAAATATTATTTTTTTTAAATTATTGGTTTTCAACTTGTTTTCATCATAAGGTCTCGGTGATGTTTGATAAATCTGTAGATCTATCGCTTTCCAGGTCTAGTGTTGATGAAAGGATTGACAATTTTTAAACTGGCTGGTATTTCCTTTACACATCTTGAGGTTTATCTTTTGTCATAGAGAAGCCCACATTGGCCAAATTTTTTACCCATTTAACTAGCGTCTCTTCTACTTATATATGTAGGAACTTCCCATTTGGCGTTTAATTAAGGCTTTATCTTTATATTTTATTAATTTTTTGAAGCAGTTTCAGGAGTATCTAATATACAATCTTTTAATCCATCATATGTCGCGGACTCCCATCGATTCCACCCAATGTAGGGATTCCGATGGGAGTCCTCATCAGACGTCGTATTAAAATATTATTTTTTCACATTGGTAGCTCCGGGGTTTAAGGTCGCCTATTGCTGTTTCATCCTTTATGAGATAAGACATACAATTCAAAAAGAAACACGACTCGATTATATAGTAAATTTTGTTGTACGAATTGTTGTAAATTTTGTTGAAAGTCAGTCGAAGCCATTACCGGCTGTTTTTCGGTTGTTGGCGTGTGTTTGCTCCTGTGTTTACGATTGTTTTTGAGTGTTTTTAATGTGATTTAACCTATTATTTTGTGTTTTTATTAAAAAATAGTGTTCTAACATGTAATATGCATGTTTTCGTGAATCAAAGTGTCAGAGGATTACAAAAATAATTGATTTTATTCTACTTAATCCCGACAGCGGCGGGATTACACATTTGTATTTAAAAGTATTTGGATAATGTATTTCATATGAAATTTTATTGCGAATCACATAGGTATTCTAAAATATATATACTCCAAGATGCTGCTGTCGTAAATTTGGCATTTCGGAATGCTTGTCAGTTTGTTGACGTACGAGAGCTGTCCGATAAGTACTTAGCCTCATCGCCCGATGGCGCCACTATCGCAAGAGAAATTTACTATCGTATAGTACATTCTTGTAGATGGCTACTGTCAAAATTTCAGCCGAACGGACCTGTAGTTTTGTTTTGACATGCTGACGTGTCATCAGATTTTAGAAAAATGGAAATGGAGCAGTTGCGCAGCGAAATCAAAGGGCGCTAGGATGCTGTGTACGGTGACTCTTCTCCTTCGATGGCGACCGTCAAAAAATGGTTAACGAGTTTCAACGTCGCCGCACGTCGGTTTTTGATGAACCACACCCAGATACCCCGAAAACGGCTACCACGGAAGATGACACAAACCACAATCACAAATCCACGATCCACACACAAATCCATGATCCATGACACAAAACCACGATCTCGTGCTGGCAGACCACCGATTGAAGGTGTGTGAGATGGCTAAGACAGTAGGCATCTCAAAAGACCAGGTGGGTCATATCCTGCATGAAATTTTGGGCATGAGAAAGCTGTTGGCACGATGGGTGCCACGTTTGCTCACTTCGAACAACAAGCGCAATTGCGAGACCACTTGAGAGCAGTGTTTGACACTGTTTAAGCGCAATCCGAAGGAGTTTCTGCATCGTGACCGTTGACGAAACATGGATCCACTGGTACACACCAGAGACCAAGAAACAGTCGAAACAGTGAACTTTACCCGGTGAACGTGCTCCGAAGAAGGCGAAGACTGTGCTATCAGCTGGAAAGATGATGGCCACCGTTTTCTGGGATTCACAAGGTGTGATCTACATCGACTTCCTGGAGAAGGGCAAAACGGTCACAGCCGAATTGCAGAAAAAACACCCCATTGGCGAAGAAAAAGTGCTCTTTCATCATGACAATGCACCGGCTCAAATTGGTCAAATTGGGCTACGAACTGCTGCCCCATCCACTGTATTCTCCAGATTTGGCCCCATGCGACTTCTTTTTGTTTCCAAACTTAAAAAATTAAGAAATTCGCCGGGCAGAAATTTGAGTCGAATGAGGAGGTCATCGTCGCCACGGAGGCCAACTTTGCAGACCTCTAGGAAAATTTTTTTTCAGACGGTTTAAAGAAGTTGGAGCATCGATGGATCAAGTGTATCGAGCTAAAAGGAGGCTATGTTGAGAAATAAATCGCCACTTTTCCAAAATTTTCATTTTTCATTTGAAGGCTAGATACTTATCGGACAACCCTCGTATGTTTTGATGACTATTGACAAACATACAATCAACAATCAACATTTTATATAAATTTTGAAATATATATCTATCTACCTTGCCATTTGTTTTCTACCATGCCTTAGTTTTTTTTTTATATTTCAATAATTATACATAATTTCGGTGAAAAAAAAACATAATAAGTAGAAGAATAACTTAAAAAGCGATAATATATATAAAAAACATATTTTATAAAAAATATTACGGCACCAGTGACGATCCGCCTTTGGTATCTATGGGATTTTTTTTTCTGTTTATGGTAAAAAATATAAATTACTTATAGTTTTTATAATATTTTTTTACAGTTAGTAATAAAACGATATTCTAGAGAATTTCATAAGCTATTCAAAATAATGCGGGTTATAAATATGACATGCGTAGTTTTTCTACTATAAGCATTTTACTACTACTAATAATTACCTATAAAAAAGCGGCGTACTTAAGCAAAACGTTAAGGAATTTCGTAACATTTGTTCACGCTGTCACCTTGTTTACCAATAATATTCGTCACCTTAAAATACTTGACTCAACGAGCAAATACTTTTCGTCTGTTTATCTTAGATGGTATAAGGTATAGTTCTATTTTATTTTCGCGAGCATCACGATTCAATGAGCATATTTAAATGAATTTACTTCAAAAGTGTCATCTTTTAGTCCAGTGTCAATCTTTAGTACCTTTACCCAATAGTAATTATATATTTATTAAAAATAGTTAAAGTTAGATATAAAGAAATTTTCATTCTTTATACAAACATTTATTCCCTTTGTACATTTTTATAAGATTGGATGATTTTACATACTTACTAATTATAATTAAAAGATACTTTTTGCGCATTTTAAAAACCTCTAAAGATTTGTTTCTTACATGGTTGTGATTTTTTAAAATAAAAAAAAAATGCCAAAAAATTGTTTAGGACATTCACATTTTTGGTTGTGATGATGATGATAAATGTTTGTATACAGTTTTATTCCCTATAAAATTTACATAGATTTCTTATTTTTTTTTAGTTCATAATCATATATATACGAGTATTTTTTTAAATCATAATGTAACTTTATAGAAATGCCCTTTTCATACATTTATCAGATTACATTGCATAAATGCATTATGACAATGAACAGGTTATTTCTTCATATATTGGCACAATCACCATGAAATTCTATGTCGTATACACACTGTGTATAATACTATAAATGTTGTGTATATTGTTTGCAAATTAATTTTGTTGTCGGAGTTGTCATTTTTGGCACGAAAATATCATTTTGATATGTGTATACTGGCCACCATTGCTCCGTGACTAGCACGAAAATAGTAAGCGAAAAGAGAAGGACAATATTATAGCGATGACATAGGTCGCTGTTGACACCGCAAAATTGGGGAGAAAAAAATAATATTACCATTAAATTTAGTATATTCTTTTTCGGAGATGCCAACCGCCATAGTTAATGATAAACTTTGAAGGAGCAAATAGGTCCGCTCCCACCCCCCGGTAGGTACCACCCCTCGGTGGTTCGCACTTTGCACTTAAGCTGTAATTGGTTTCTCTGACAAATTCACGCACATCTCTAAGATCTAGGATTGACTAGAATACAATATGTTTATATATATACCTTGTATATACAATATATACTCTTTTCAATAAAAAAAAATTGGTCTGATAGTTTCTTTATAGTCAAATTTTAATATACGTGTATTGACATCTAAATGTTACTTTTAACTCTATTAGTAACTCCGGAATTTTCCGAAGTGGGTACCAAACTAAACGTGCAACTTAGATCTTGTTGTGTTCTATTTGGTTGATGTTTGATTAATGGTCCAGTGGTTGCAGTTTCTAATTCATGCACATAGTCACACTGTTTTTATTACATTCTCACCACTATCTACCCTGGCTCTAGTGCCATCATTTTAGCTAAGCGCTGTAGGGTTTATAATAAATACTTTTATTTGAATTAGGTCTAAGTCATGACAATTATTTTACTAGAATATTTAATTAGAACTTCGGCTCAATGGCAATTCTTAATACCATATACGATAGCGCTAATAGCGCCCAGAAACTCTCAGTTTTATCACATCAGTTTACATAAACTCAATATAATCTGATAAGACAACTTGACAGAATAAGCTAACTTGAGCAACATACTACCTTCTGTCCGAAGGTCTCAGCGCAACTTTTTTCCAGTAGACATATTGATATGTGTCTTTAGTTTCCAGTTTAATTTCTACTTTCAAGAAGTTATTTATGATATGGTTTTTATCATATATGTGTTCAACTTTTGCCAATGGAAGTTGATATCCTTTTTCTACCGCATAAACATAAACAATAAAGAATGGTCACATTACTAAACATACTCAAATCATAGACACAACTGTCGTATTATTGTAATGGATTAGATTACTATTTAATAATACTAAAATATTGTGCTAATAATACGTTTACAGCTCTAAATTCTGCGAAATGAAGACTGTAAACTATAGCCTGGTTATGGTTGTGTTGTACTTGGTGCAAATAGTGTTTGCTCCACCTGTTACACAGAAAAAAAACTCAGGAGCTGATGAAAAAGACAATGAAATTAAGGATGATTTGGTTAGTATTTTTTTATATACTTTATTAGAGGTGTGAGGAAAAAGTAAAAGAGTTAACTGCAAGTATACTTATCTTTTGGGCTGCCAGTGTAAAATAATTCATATATCCTATAGTCCATTTACCTTTTGAGACACCCTGCTCAAACTTGGAGCTTTAAGGTCTTTTTATAAGGTTCAAATCGTTGGTGATCGTGGTAGTCTAGTTAGTGGTTAACGCGTTGGACTATTTGTCCCAAAGGTCGCAGGTTCGAATTCGTATACGGTCATACCATTTTTAATGTTTCATTACCATCATCTCCCTCTAACACAGGCATATTTGGCCTAGTTGATTAGGGCCCAAAATAATTGGATATGACCTAGGTCATAGCAATTATTTTATATATATAAGAAATAAATAGAAAGAGACAAGTGCTATCTTTGTTGTGTAGATATTATCTAAATTTTATTCGAATTTGAATGGAAAGTGGAATCATAATGCTAGTCTCTATAATATTTTAGGTTTAATTTACATACACCAAACTTATTCTAAATATTCCTGCAAAATCTTGCCATTTCCTCATTGGATTCTTTTTAGGTAGATTTTGGAACTTGCTATTATTAAAACAGTAGGGTTGGGTTGGGACTAGAGTCAGCCGCCTCTGTCCCAAACGATCGAGGTCGATCGATAGGTTTTTTCTACATTATTTGGGTTTACAATAGGTCGATCGGTCGAAAACAACCTATATAATTAATATAATAAATAGGCAAGGCCAATTATTGGCCATGCTGATCGAATGTGTGTATGTGATCGAACCTTAACAAAGATTGCATTAATGTACTGCATTATTAAAAAGTATTAAAGTGAGTTTTTAAATTACTTATATTATATTCAGATTTAACGCTTTCCTAAAAAGTTCTTCAAAAATAAACTTTAAAAAAAAATCAACATCAAATAAATCTACAACCAAAAAAAGATGTATTTCCATAAAATTTCTATTTTTAATAAAAAATTAAAAACTGATCTACCAAAATGATGATGTTGGAGCAGAAACACACCATATGCAACTTCAGTATAAACCATGTCTCAGGAAAATAGATTTTATTTTCCGTTTCACAGTAGAAATCAACGACTTGCAACTTTTACCAATTAATTTGACTACAAATTAAGTATCCAAATATTTATTCATTTTACAGGAAGTTTTCATGGAGTATCAGCGATATTTAAAAGAGGTTGTTCAAACTCTTGAAAGTGACCCTGATTTTAGAGAGAAACTAGAAAAAGCTGAGGTTGACATTCGGGTAGGAATTATCAAATTCTGATCGTGGTAGTCTAGTTAGTGGTTAACGCGTTGGACTATTTGTCCCAAAGGTCGCAGGTTCTAATTCGTATACGGTCATACCATTTTTAACGTTTCATTACCATCATCTCCCTCTAACATAGGCACATTTGGCCTAGTTGATTAGGGCCCAAAATAATTGGATATGACCTAGGTCATAGCAATTATTTTATATATATAAGAAATAAATAGAAAGAGACAAGTGCTATCTTTGTTGTGTAGATATTATCTAAATTTTATTCGAATTTGAATGGAAAGTGGAATCATAATGCTAGTCTCTATAATATTTTAGGTTTAATTTACATACACCAAACTTATTCTAAATATTCCTGCAAAATCTTGCCATTTCCTCATTGGATTCTTTTTAGGTAGATTTTGGAACTTGCTATTATTAAAACAGTAGGGTTGGGTTGGGACTAGAGTCAGCCGCCTCTGTCCCAAACGATCGAGGTCGATCGATAGGTTTTTTCTACATTATTTGGGTTTACAATAGGTCGATCGGTCGAAAACAACCTATATAATTAATATAATAAATAGGCAAGGCCAATTATTGGCCATGCTGATCGAATGTGTGTATGTGATCGAACCTTAACAAAGATTGCATTAATGTACTGCATTATTAAAAAGTATTAAAGTGAGTTTTTAAATTATATTATATTCAGATTTAACGCTTTCCTAAAAAGTTCTTCAAAAATAAACTTTAAAAAAAAATCAACATCAAATAAATCTACAACCAAAAAAAGATGTATTTCCATAAAATTTCTATTTTTAATAAAAAATTAAAAACTGATCTACCAAAATGATGATGTTGGAGCAGAAACACACCATATGCAACTTCAGTATAAACCATGTCTCAGGAAAATAGATTTTATTTTCCGTTTCACAGTAGAAATCAACGACTTGCAACTTTTAACAATTAATTTGACTACAAATTAAGTATCCAAATATTTATTCATTTTACAGGAAGATTACATGGAGTATCACCGATATTTAAAAGAGGTTGTTCAAACTCTTGAAAGTGACCCTGATTTTAGAGAGAAACTAGAAAAAGCTGAGGAGGTTGACATTCGGGTAGGAATTACCAAATTCTGAAACTAACATAATGATTACAATATTTAAGTGTAAGTATGCAAAAAAAAACAAACATTAAAATTTAATATGCTATCTATTTTTAGAGTGGTAAAATTGCACTTGAATTAGAGAAAGTTGGTCACAATGTCAGATCAAAATTGGATGAATTAAAAAGACAAGAACTGGAAAGACTGCGCCACTTAGCTACAAAGGTAAGAAAGACATGATATTATACAACAGTTTGGGCACTTGGAAGGATTAAGGTATTATATTGGCCATACCTATAATATCTGCTCATATGCTATAGCATGCAAATGGATCACATCATTGTCTCTTTTTTAGGAGTTTGAACTAACAAATGATATTGATACTGTACATGCCAAGTTAAATAATCAAGCTCAGCATCTAGATCACTCAAATCTTCACACATTTGAAGTGGAGGACCTTAAAAAATTGATTAAGAAAACTACAGAAGATCTAGCTGAGGCAGACAAAAAACGGAGAGATGATTTCAAGGTATTCACAGATATTTATAGCTTAGCTAAATGCCTACTACCCTTTAATAATTTTGGGTTATGATTGTGATTCCTAATTTATTACTTAAATTGAAAACTATATACAAGTCTATACCTGTACCACCTTAAGATGGAGGACCTGAAAAATCTGTAGATTCTTTTGTTTTGAATTTCATTCAAGTACTAAATTACATTTTAAATGTCTGTAATTTACGTTGAGGAACTTATTAGAAACTTATACTTAATTATTTTTTTTTTTGCTTTCATTTAAACTATGCAATTTTAAATTATGTTTGCATTGTGTTTTGCATTCTCCACGAAAGTCATTAGCGAAGAAATCAATTAACCATGAAATCCACCATGGTAAAACCAAACATGAAGTGACCATGAAAAGTTGGAAATGTATTAAAATATTATTACTTACAAGAAAATATAATTGATAAAAAAAAATACAAAATTTTATCATATTAACTACTAGAGTTTATTATTATTCCAAAACACCATTATGACCAAACATAACTTTCTTTTTATTATTTTTTAATTTAATTTTAATATATTATGTCTATTGTGTATTAACAATTGATTAACTTTAAATGTTTAAGGAGAAATGTATTTGAGCTTTATGACTTTAATTAGTAAAAAGATCAAATTCTTTATAATTAAATCTGTTTCTTCAAAATAAAACCCTAAAGTACTGCAGAATAATTAACATATGTCCAGCTAATAAAAATACAGAAACGTACTACTTCAAATATTTGTCTACATTTCAAGTCCAAAATGGAAAAATGCTTCAAATTGACTTGTTGTTTGAAATGACCTAATCACACTTACGTGTCTATTGAATATTTGATATGTATTATTTCTAAATATGCTTACAGCAATATGAGATGCAAAAAGAATTTGAGAAGCAACAAAAGCTTCAATCACTTGATGACGATCACAAAAAGGAGTATGAAAAAGAAATTAAAGCTCAAGAGGAAAAACACAAAAATCATGAAAAGGTAAAACTTTTGTTTAGTTAAATTTTTAATATTTAATATTGATTGCAATAGTGACGTATAGCTATTATGTAATTACATAATATGTGTAAAACAATGCACTCATTGTGTTTGTTGATAAGAATTATGTTTGTGAGATTTATTTGCAAGTCCTTATTTAACTTGTGTGGGACTTTTATGATTTGCTTCATACACATATGAATTATATTGATACAATATTTTAAAGGTAAATTATTATAGACTAACCACACCACCATTACACCATTTATATATTTTTTGTTTGCTATAATATACTAGTTGTACTTACATAAAGTTATTAGTGTTAAGTAAAAACCACATATTTCAATCATCAGAGAAGACAACAACAAACATGTAGAATATATTAACATTACGGAAATTAAACACAGAACTTCATAATGCATGAAAAAATTACCCTAAAAGTAATTTTAATGGTCAAAAAAGTCTACTTGACAATCAAGATTATTTTTTTTTAAGCGGTGTGATTGTTTTTAATGTACATAAGTAAAAACATTTAAAACGAAGGTTGAGTATGAGTGTTCTGCAAACTTGTAGATTTTTTAAAACCGCTGGTATAAAACTTCTGTTTACGGACCACACAACCTTCGCAATGTTGTTAGTGCGGGTGTTTTTAATGTTAAATAAGTTACAACCTTCATGCGGATCACTTAAAAATTTCACCTCAGTGGGTTTTTAAGTAAATTTTTAAAATTATCAGTGAGCCGTGAGTCATAACCAAATCTGAATTTAATTTCTTTTTGGTAGCAGCTAATATATCTGCATTTTTGATATTTTGTAATATGTTGCTGCTATAAAGCATTTGAAGGATATCGTCTTTTTATGGTCCTAAATAAATGTTAATGGTGTTAAGTAAATCTAAAAATCCAAAATAAATCTTTTTTTTTTTTGGATTACAAACATGATTACGTTGGGAAGGCCATTATTAAATAGATGTAAGTAGGAAATTAAAAGTAACACATAAGACTCATAATTATGCTTATTGAGGTTAATAATGCATATTAACCCCACTACCGGTCATCCCGCACCGGTGCAGTAGCAAAAATGTATTAGCTGACTGGTCATCCCGCACCGATGCGGCAGCAGGATACATCCAATTTATTATTTTTTCTTTAATGCTGGTAGGATTGGTCTTTCTTCTCAGCATATATTTGTCCACTGTTGGACGTATGCCTCTTGATTAGCTCTCCATTTTGGTTTTATTGGTCTTAGCTTCTACCAACACCATAACTAGGTTAGTGTGATATTGAGCTATAGTTTGGAAGGATTTTTGGCCATAAAAAGTGAGTATAAACTATTAATTTCATTATAATATTGCAGAAACATAGTGTGGACGTATTTTACATTAGTATTTTTGCACCGGCCATGCCACAAGATTGAAAAAATTAATGTTTAGCGTCTTGTTTTGGTCTAACAGCGGCCGCCATAACAAGAATTTTATATTATTATTATTATTAGTTTTAGGCGGGCAGCTTATGCTGATAAACCTAAATCTGCACGTGTATCGTCTTTGATAAACTTGTCCAATCTGTTCTTAAATTCGTTCACATTTGTAAGTTATTCCATGTATTCACCACTCTGTTTGACATGAAATTCTTCCTCGGATTAAAACTAAAGGTTGTACTCGAGAGTTTTAACTGGTGTCCTCGAAAGTGCGAATATCTATTACTTACGTATATGGTTTCAAAATTTGGAACATCATAATAGTGAGTTAATATCTTGTAGGTCTCTATATTATATATTTCTTATCTTTCGATAGATTTGCATGCAAATACAACCAGATTCCGCGTAAAATTGTATTGTGATAACATATGTATTCTAAAATGTATATACTCCAAGATACTGATGTCACAAACTAGGCATTTCGGAACGGTTGTCGCTTTGATTACGTATTTACGGCTACTGTTAACAAACAAACAATCAACATTTATATATTTTTTTAAATATATATTATAACATCTTTCTAATTAATATCATTTAGAAATGTCATTCTTTATCAAAATAAATAGAAGGGATATTAAATATTGAAAAGAAAAAATATTTTTCAACTTTGACATTTTTTTTTTGTATACATTATTTAGAGTTAAGAATGAAACTATATCCTAGAGGATTTCATAAGCTATTCAAACCAGTGCAGGTTATTAAGATAACATACATAGATTTATAAAATAAGCGTTTTACTAAGCGCCCGTAATTAAGCCATTTTTTGAAAATCTCCATGGAGAGTCTGCGGTTCTTTTGCCTATAGGGACTTAGACGTTTGACAGGTTATAGTTAATTAATTTAGCTCTTCAGTAGCAATGAAAAGATTGTGGTTAAAGTCACTCGACGAGCGCTGTTGGAAAATGACAATGTTCAATTATAATGCAGCTTCACCACCCAGGAACAAAAGAACAACTTGAGGAAGTCTGGGAAAAACAAGATCACATGGAAAATCAGGAATTCGATCCGAAAATTTTCTTCATGATGCATGGTGAGTTTACTCTGATTGTGGGACACTGATATTTTCGCTTCTATGGGGCAATAATAGCTTACAGAAAATCTTTCATATGGTGATAAGTACATAATATTTATTGGTGTTATTATTTTTTCCTGCATAAAAAAATCTCTGTTCTTAGTTGCGCCATCCAGTGAGCCGTAGCCAACTTGAAGAGGTATGGAAGCAGCAAGATCACTTTGATGTTAAGGATTTTAATCCTCATTCTTTGTTTATTCTACACGGTAAGCCAAATGGCTTTTGTCAGTAGTTTATACACACTTTTTGTTTAGCCTAGTATTGACGTGTACACCTTTCTTACATTTTAATATAACAAATCTACATATAACATAAACTGCATATAAATAATATGTTTTATTTGAATGAATGATTTGCCTACTAGTGTTATTACCTCCAAACTTGAATTATTTACCGCCAAATCCACTAAAACACTAAAAACCTAAGGGCACTTTTCACGTAACGAATCAAATGTCAAACAATCAAACATCGAAACCGAACTAAAATGAGAAAAAAAAAATTACAATTAGTCTATGCCTTTTATGAATTCAGGTATACGCGAAATGCCACTCTTTTAAATATTTATAGACAGTAATGGATTTACCCGGAAATTCCTTTTTATCATATATCAATAGTATAATAAAATGACACCATGCGCTGAGTATATTTTGTACTTAGTCACAAAGTTTATGTCATTTATCTAAAGAAACACTACCAGTACACCTTTCCCCTCCATATCAGGTGCAAGATACATTTCTTAGGCCATGGCATCTTTTAAGAATACCAGTTTTGATGGATAAATTGGAAAAGAAACACGGCATAGCTAGCCATCCTGTCGCAAGACCACATTTACCACTTATCTCTGTTCTGAGGCTTAATCTATCTGGATAAATTTAGTCAATGTATCAGCCCTTTCAATACAGACCATTTAGGTTCTTTTGAGTATATTCAGCATTGTATTACATAATAGATATAACTTTGGAGAGAAAAACAAAACTGTTAGTAACAGCAATAAAAGTTTTTCTTGTTTCCTTTTCAATTAATTTGGTGTTATATAATATGATTTAACGCAATCACTGGCAATCATAAATACTACAATCACAGTAACAAAGTATTATATTAGTTACTAAGAAACTTGTAAAAAATGAGATTTTTTACAAGACACATATTTTGGTTAGCAATTTTAACATGATTCATATAATAAAAAATGCAGTAAAAATAAGATCCTATTACATTTTGTCCTATTCCTAAATAAACATGGGAGCAACTTTATTGCATGCAAAAGTTTGTGTTCATTCACCCTGGTAGTCATTCACATCAATTTTGTTTCACAGTAGACTAATTTTTAGACTTATTTTTTTAATTTTGCATTTAGTCAATTTGAGAATTCATTACGTTTTAGTCCATGCAATTTAATCTGCTTGTCTATGGTTTGCAAATTAATCATATTTTTTTTAACTGAAAACTTCGACTCCGCCATTAATCAGTATGAATGTTCAACAGACGCAACTTTTTTCCAAATAAAAATCAAAGCTTTTCTTTTTCTGTTTCTAAATTTATATCTCCAATAAAAGTAAACAAAAGTTACAATATGTATTTATTTAATTATTATTTAAACATAATTATATTTATTTCATTCAATTATACAATAGCAGCTATAATGAGATTATTATTAATATTTTTTTAAATCAACTACCAATTTTTTGCAAATAAATTTTCACGGCAAATGACAGGAGAAAGGTCAACTAGGGGATGTCAGGTCCTATGAAAGTAAATAGCAGCGGGAAAACCTACCTAGTTTTTTTAAGTTACAAACATGTTTCTTCTGTTGTCATTTATACTTAAACCCTTTTACTATCCATTCTGACCATAAATGTATTTATTTACTAGCTGTTTAACCTTGGTTTTGCCCCGGTCTGGCAGCTTGGCCCGGCGGGTGGCTGTATAGGTGCCTTCGTCGCGCGACGACTCTTGCCTGCTGCACTCTAAATTAACTAGATAGCCGCAGTCGCAAAGGTGAAAACCTATGCTAGCAGCATATTGGAGCGAAGAAATGCAAACTTCACATTAATAATTCTTTTTCTAAAATAACAAATCTGTATAAATTGTTTCTAAATTCGAACAAAAAGCGCACAAAAAAAATTAACATGGGATACCTCATAGAAAAAGTATTTTTATACATAACTTTTTTATTGTTTCAAATTTTAAAATTCTGGCTTCGTCACGACTTAGTATTTTTCATGTAGATTCGATTATAACTTTAAAATTAGTGGTGAAATCATTAATATCAGACCTCAAACATTTCGCTAATGGAGTCGATCCATGGGAGCTATGCTTCGCTCCGCTCCAATTATGTACAAAATAGTAGATGACAGAGAACATTATCATTTATGAATTTAAATATTTATTTTTGAATCTTTCAATTGTTTTTGAATCGCTATCGGAAAGCGTTTTAGACTGACTGACTGACAAATACTTTTACACAGCTTGACTTTAACTTTTGTACTTTTATAATATAGTAGACAACTTTTCTATTTTTTTCTCCCTAAAAACCTTGTTTAAACTATTACTAACATTTTAATAAAAAAATAACCAAATCGGTCCAGCCTTTCTCGAGTGATGCACTAACCAACGACAGCATTTAATTTTTATTTATATAGATAAAGGCTTTTATGAAAATTTCTTTATGCTGTAAGCGCCTACTCCATCAGGGATATAAAATAGCATTTTATAATTTTTATTTCATTTGATCCTTGTAGATGTTGATGGCAATGGATATTGGGATCAAGATGAAGTGAAAGCATTATTTCTGAAGGAGCTCGACAAAATGTACAAACAAGGTGCGCCCGGTAGCGATTTGAGAGAACGCCAAGAAGAAATGGAGAGGATGCGCGAACATGTCTTTGCAGAGTCTGACACAAATCGTGACAATCTCATCAGCTATGACGAATTCCTAGTACAGACCCGAAGAGCTGAGTTTTCTAAAGATCCTGGTAATAATTAAAATATAATACGTACATGAATTATTTTGGTATTTACTGTGTTATGTTTGGTTGTGGATATAGGTGCTATGTGCTCTCCGTTTTGCGGAACTATTGTACTTTTGTTGTAACTTCATGATCTTCACTAGCTTATGGTTCGACTTCACTGTTATGTATCTCTGAACTATTAAAAATTATATTAGGATAGAGCTGTCTTAGAATGGTAAAGCTGTAAAAAAAACGGTCTAGAGCGAGTCGGGTTCGGGCAATCAGGGTTTCGTACTAGAACTTAATCAACAAACAGTCGATGGGCCGAATTTTATATACCCCTTTATTTTTAATAGATATATTTTTTTTTCTATATAAATATATAGAAAAAAAAATGAATCAAATTTGTCTGTGATAACCGATTTGATTAATTTGTAATAAATATGTGAACTCCAAAAATATTTATTTAAATTTCATGGTACTGATGACTTTCTATATACAGGATGAACTTTTCTCATGCACATCCTTTTATTCTATACGTCAAACTGATCAACTTTTGTTTTCCAAGTTTTTCAATTTGTCAAAATAGTAAGTAAAAAACAGTAGAAAACAAAATCTTACTAGCATTTAAACACATAGTTACTCCTGACTAGGGCGGCACGCCACGCTTCTACCTTTCCTTTTCTTGGCTTTTGGTTTGCTCGCGGCGAGCGAAGCAAACATTCCCTGGGATTTGTATGGAAAATAACATGTCAAAATTAAGAAAACTTGTAGAACAAAACTTGTTCAGTTTGGTGTGTAGAATAACAAAAAAATATTTAAAAATTGAACTTTTTTAGAGTGGCCCAATTTACCCCATAAAAAAATAAATTATTTTTTTTTATATATGGAATGAAATACGGCATGGATCACAAAGACCTAACGTTATGTTAAATTTTAAATTTAGAAATACATCATTTTCGAGAAAAATCTCTGTGACAGACAGATAGACGGACGCAAGAGTGATCTATTAAGGTTTCCATATTTTCCTTTTGAGGTAAGGAAATAATAACCCTTTTGATAAGTATTGGTTATTATTTTTAAAAAAAAAACACCATTTTCTCAAAGGACGATAATCATTTTTATAGTGGTCATTGAAACTTGTTGAAACTAGTTGCTACGTGTACCCGTGACATGTAAGAACCTGTCTCATCTCCTTGTTCGTTCTAATATTTTTCTTCATTGTATTATTCTTATTGTTGGTATTTGCTAATACATAATTAAGTTCCTTAACCCGTATCGACATACTGACGTATATATATACGCGAAGCCGTCCGGACAACCAAAGGTCGCTATCTGCATATATACGCAAGCATTGCCCGCTTGAATTGATTATTTCTGCTATTATTTCAGTATCATATTAAAATTTCAAACATTTGACATTGCGGCTACTAGAACGTTTTATTTATTGGTGGCCAGTATAAATTAATATAAATTCATCTATGAGCGTAAATAGAAATATGTAGAAGAATGTTCAGTGCAATTATTATAAATTGAAATATAATGTCAGTGTCTATTTATTTATTTATTTATTGTGGTTACACAACAGATATTGTACACATTACAGGTAATGACGTAAAGACAATGACGTAAAAAAGAATAGTAATAAAATATATTACACAAATTTAAATAAATAGAAAAAAATACAACAAAAAGATTAAAAAAATACAACAAAAAGATTAAATAATAATAATAAAAAAAAAACAAAAAGAGCATGAAATACACCAATTTAAACTTTGATTATTTATATATATTGAAATAGAAACTGATTTAATAGGGTTTAAAACTAGGAATTATGGCCGTGGTTTGTGCATTCATACAGTATATGTATTGGTGTTGGTAAAGTGTGACAGCGTGGCAAAACTTTTACAGAGGTTTTGAAAAAAGGTTAATTTGGGAGAAGTTAGTATTAAATAAATCACAAGTACAGTAATTGAAAGAGAGGAAAGGGGTATTTCATTACTAGCTGCGCCTCAAAATTTACAAAATAAAACTAAAATGGTATTAAAAATTATAATGAATTGAAAGAATTCCATAATGCCATTGTACCTATGTTTTTTTTTATTATTTTAATCTACTCAACGCATCACAAGTCGACACCACAGACAGGCATGAGTAGTCTGGGGGATGCCTGCCATAGCTATAAGGCGTCAGGTCTGTTACGTAATTTACTAATTAACGTCTGGTTAAATAATTTGCTACTTCTAAATCTATTGAAACAGTTTATATTAAATGATAGCTATAGTCGCCTTGGGACAGTAATTAATTGAATCTACTGGTTGTTAAAAATAACTTGAATTCTACCAAACTTTTTGATTCGTTTTCTTTAATGCTTCTAGGATGGCAAGGACTAGATGAGCAACAGGTGTATACACCAGAAGAATATCATAATTTTGAAAAACAAAGACTTGAAGAAGTTCAAAAACTTATTGACCAAGGAATGGTGAGTATTTTTAATTGAAACTTTTAGTATTTTTACATTAAATCTATCCAAAAGCTCTAGAAAAGCTTGTTTTTTTTATATCTTTCCATGATATATTATAAAGTTCTGAGTAAGTGTATGTTCGCCGTAATCTTAAAAACCAATAGATGGATTTCAATGTTTTATAGAGCTCAAGACTGGAAGCCTGTTAATAACGGGCCAGATTGTAATATATAAAAAACTTATTACACTACAATGTCCATCGCAGATATTGTAAAAAAAGTAAAGTATAATAGATACACTACAAATTACCACACATAAATAACAGATTTTAATAAGACTGAAAACCTTAAAAATATAAAGAGAGAGAGGTCGAGGGATTCGCGCGCGGGTTCATTCTTTGCTCAGCAAGTTTTAGTTTGGAAGTGGTGCGTGGTAACGCAGCCAGTGTGCTTTTTACACTCACAGTGTCGGAGGTTTTGGAAGAAATATTTATTTAGTTTCATTTTTTTATATGTTGTGTTTTTTATGTTGTGTAATATTTTAATATGTTATCTAATAAATAATTATTCATTTAATAAATAAATATCGTCAGCGTAAATTAAAATTAAAAAACTTTTACATATGCCATGACAATCTTTAAATAGAATTGTACGATCACTTAAAGTTTTACAATAGCAATATAATACACATCTAAAAGACCTCGCCAACATTATGATTAGTAAAATATGTTGTAAGCAGCTCCATTGTTGCTTCTAAACATCCACTATAATAAATAACTCACATTCGTCAGTTAACAGCTTACCGAACATTAAGATATACAATTATTGAGCATATTTTGGGTTTTCTAAATTATTTGTATGAAGAATTCTGGAAGCAAGATCATAAATAAGGCCTTGAATTTTGAAACAATATGCATCCCTTCTACATTGATTCAAATTAGAAATAGTTGAACCCAGAGAAGTGAAGGCCACGCCACTATTTGCTATCAGTCAATGATGTCTTATTAGATTTTTTTCTAAAGAAAAGTTTAAGGTCTTACATGCGTAGCAAACTTGATTAATTTTCGTACATTAAATTCAGCTCCATCGACAATTAGAGCTATTCTCTGAAAAGATTCTGCTTTTTGATCTAGTCAAGATCATATAAAACTTACATCAGTAACAACCACTATACTTACCAAACCGAACCTCCGATTACTGAATTTTAAAAAATGAATCACTAAAGAAATATCTATCATTTGTGGTACTTATTTTTTATGTATAATTTAAAAATGTTGTTAAAATCTTTTGGTTTGGATCTTCATAACAACTTTGTATCTTCATAACCTCAAAATAAATACAGTAGGAATAATTCAAAAACATAATACTGAAGTCAGAGAAGGATTTTATTTGATTTTGGTACGTGTAAAATGACAATTATGGTAATGTTAAAAAAATTGCACATAAATATGAAAACAGAACTTATGTTAAATAACATTTTATATTTCCAGCTTTACTTTTTAGACGATGACAAGAAATAATAAAGATAAATAAAGGTTATTATGTACATATATAACTCGGGTAAATATTTTATTAAAATTGCACTTAAAAAAACGTAAAACAATAGACCCACATATATTATGTAGGTTGTTGGTTATTGCTGGATTTTTGTACGTTTTATTTTTGAAATACTAATTATAACATTTAACAATGGGCAAAAATACAATTTTCAGTAGATGTTTTAACGATATGGCATCTACTTACTCAAAGTTAAGCTTCATTTATATTTTACCGACAATATACCAATGCCTCATAAGTTACCATCAATATGTATCGACTTTAAAGATTTTTCAATTGCGACCATTTGCTATAGCTACAAGCCACTCGCTTAACACAAAAAAGGACTAAAAATTATTTTTATTATACGTATTGCTGAAAAAATGCATAAATGTAGGTAAACATTAGCGAAAACGGCGTGCTGCCAGTGTAGCTATTGCCAAAAATAGCGAACAGCCTATTTGGATTCATACATAAAGTCATCTAAACCTAAAGAGATCATCAAATCTTATACCGATGATCTAGAGGAAAGTCTTAATGATGAACTTGTTCAGTTTATGGAACTATTAAAATTCTATCTAGCTTCTCACATTGGTAACAAAAAAGATGTCATAGAACTACAGCTTTACCAAGTAATTATTAAAAACTCTTTGGAGTCTTGTTTTTCTTGATTTACATCCCTGTACACAGCATCAGTGAATAAAAATACATTTACATCTATTGTATAGTTCCTAAAAGTTAGGCATTCACTGCATATTGCATCTATATAAATTATAATAAGCTTTATCTATAAAACAAACATAGCCTTTTGTGGTTTCTGTGCTATATTTATTACAAAAGGCGGCTAACACTCCACAACCATCAAACGATAAAAGCAAGTTTAATATATAAAAAAAACCAAACAAAGCATACAAAATAATAACGGTGAATATTTAATATTTACATTGAAAGCCGCCACCGCTGACAGACCGCGGCAGCACCCTGTAATGATGCAATGTTGAGAAAATCACCACCGAAAATAAAACCTAATTGCATAATAAATATAACTTCAAATAAAATTTTTGGTAAATAAAAACTTACAATTAAATGATTTCAATATTAAGTACGCCCCCCTCGATGTGACTCAAGCTTAATAAAAGCTGCGTAAATAATCGAATCAGCTGTTGTACTTTCATTAAAAGCATGACATTCCCAACGGTATCCTGAAAATACCCAAAAATTGGGATTTCTGTCATATGCAGGTAACTTTTATGGGCCTTGCATTAGCCATATAGCCATATTGAAACAGAACAGAACAGGGAAAAATATGACCATCTCTTTCTAATCTTTTCTAATATCAGTCTCTGAAAGAGACAGTCTATGCGACCTTTTTAACTATCAAATTTTATCTTTGAATATCTTGTTCATATATATAACAAATTATTTTGAAAATATCAATATGATCAGGTCCTGAACTTTAAAATATACATTTCGTACCGTTTTCATATAAAATATATTTGCTTATGCGAAAATATCACCAAAATGATTTATTTGTTTTATTATATACAAATTATTTTTAGGAGTTTTCTCTGTCTCTTCGTATGTAACTTTACCTCTCTCTCTTCGTAAACCACTAGGTATGTAAATCTGTAGATTTCTTTAAAATTATGATAATTTAACCTTTTATTTTTTTTTTATGAGGAATGTTGAAAAAATATTATTTAAATCTAAAATATGATTCATAGCTTTTACTAGCAATTCTGTAATATTATTTTCTTACAAGATAATCATTCTAAAGATTTATTTTTTATTTACAGCTCTCTCCGCATCCACAATATTATCAGGTATATGAATTAAATTTTTTCTTACAATTCATTTTAATATATATATATATTTATACGTAGTTGTTATTGTTATTAGACAGACGGAGAAAAAGTAGAAGAAGATAGATAGAAATAGGAGAGTACCTCTGCTGGATGTTTCGGAGCTTCTTCGCCCCTTCTTCAACAGCTATCTTCTTCTACTTTTTCTCCATCTGTCTAATAACAATAACAAGTGTTTAAACAACCATTTCATTTTATATGTATTAAATATAATTTATAATATATATTTACCACGAAACAAACACTGAATAAACTTATTACATTGGTTAGTTTTTGTAGTGTGATCCATTTTTTAAATTTACATCTGAGCCTTCTAGCACAATTATTTGGTTGATGGCAATATTTTTTACAAAAGGCCACACAGCGCAGTTGAAAAAAATATAATTGGATAGCCAATAAAAATTAATCTTTAAGTTCGGGAGCCATTCCGTTTTGCAAAATCTCAATAAACAGCTCAGATTTATCATTTCAGTGACTTAAAACCTTTAACATTTTTTCAAGGGGTATGCTTGCTTAACTCTTTGTTGCGATTGAGCTCCAAGGAGAAAACTGCCTTAAAAGTCACGGGGTAGGTAGCCTTACAACTAGTTCCTAGACAGTCAAATGGGTTCCATATAAGAATAGGATATTCTCAAGTGATCACCTGTCCATCGAACTTATTTCATTGCTCAAATGAAGCGTTTTATCATGGCATGGATTGGAAGTCTCTTTTTATTAGTATTTCGGCCTTTTGCCAGCTTCAAGGAGTCCTCTTCTTATAATAAGTAGTGCTACATCAATCCAACAACATGATCATTAATTGTAGAAGCTAGAAGGTAAAGGTTGACTGCAGTCTTCAGTGAATATTTTACTTTTAACAATAATTTTTCATTTAGAATTTAACCAACATGTTCATTTAGGATTGATTTCCACGTCCCTTTCTACATCCGTTGATTAATAATCCTGCTTACCAATCCTGTTAAACCAATTACAACGATCTGCTTTTACTACTATCTCATCCTGAAGCTATTATATCCGTCCTTTGACCGTTTGTCTGTTCGTCTGTTGCATCTTTCAACTCGAAAAGTACAAATATGAAAGAGTTGAATTTACGTGTATAGATTGATACTCTTGAAAAACAACCATAGCTGTTTAGAGCACATGTAGGATGTCCGGATAATATAAATACATAACATTAAAGTAATAGATGAAACCGACAGTTTGATACTGTACAACGCTCAAATATCAAATATACTCTTGGACGTTGTTGACGGCACTAGAACTTTTTGCATTCTTGATACAGCTTTACTTGCTCATATGGAGTTTGTTCGGTATCACTGGATTGCTGGCGAGATGGTCTTTCTATTCGCATATGATTTCTATATTTCGACTTGACTTCTTGACCAGTATAGTCCAACATTGTATATATTAAGGTGCTGAACTCCATCTGTATAGCTTAGCTGCCAGCCATGGGGTGTTCTACATGTGGTTCTACATGTGATATTAAAACAACATTACACAATCAATAACATTCACAACTTGTATATGATTCTCAAAACATCAAGTATTTGAATCGAATGTTATGATTTTAGCAAGGATTCCAGCAAGGCTATCCTCAACAAGGATATCCACAACAAGGAAATCTCCAGCAAGCATACCAGCAACCACAGCAATACCAACCTAATAATCAAGTTCCACCAGCTTACCAACAGCACGTTCCTCAATACCAATATCCACCCTCACAAGGGCAACCACAGTACCAAGCTCCACATCAGCAGGCACAAGCTCAATACCAGAATCTACCAGCACAACCTCTGTATCAAAACCCTCCTGCACAAGGACAATATCAGAATTTACCGGTACAAGGACAAGCTGCTTACCCACAAAATCCTCAAATAAACCAGGGTCAGGTCCCTCCAAATCATATGCAGGGCCTGGCAAAAGAGCCTCATTCTAAACAAGAGCCAGCCCAAGGGTTGCCTGTTCAAGGCCAACAGGAGCAAATTCCACCTGCCCATGGTCAACCTGCTCTAGCTCCAGCTCCAGCAGTACAAAACGCTGCTACTGATTCTGAGAAAGCAGCTGAGAAGCCTGTACAGGTACTTGTAAAATACACTTGTAAACTACCGTATACTACTGCTATCCGATACTGATACATACAATATTTTGAAAACCCATAGTCCTTTTTAGATTTTCACTTGCTTCCTTAAAATCCTTGACAAGATTAGAATTGGTTTATAGATTGAATTTTAGAGGTGGTTTATTACCATTAGACAATAAAGACCCGTAAGACATTTATTTCTAAAACAGCGTTGAAACATTTTGTTAATGCTGGAAAGTAAGCCGAAAACTAAATTGACAAAAGTCGTTAAAAATCAATAAAGCTTGGCCCCGAGGGATTATGATAACAATTAACAAATATGGTTGGAATACATTATCATGAGTCTGAAATGCGCACTGTTTTCCAGCACATGTTCGCAACATTTTTCCAGCTTAAATTAGTGTTATCAGCTGCTTCCTTGATGAACGCGACGCCTAATCTAAGATTTGTATTATTTTTCCGAACCCTTTTAATGTTGCTCCACATTAGTTCGTTTGGGTTCAAAACATAAAAGTATGGAGGCAGTCTCAATACATTATCAACGAACTATTTCTTTTCAAAATTATTTTTTTTTTTTACCAATTCCAATAATATATTTTTTGTAGCAAGCTCTGGTATATTATGCATTTTGACTCTTGTCACTTTTAGGTAGATTTCTTTAGGAAAGCTACCTATAGTAACGGGTACCATGTACCCGGGTACTTCCGGAAAATTTCGACATAAGTATATTCGCGTTTCACATCCCCTAAAACCTAAAACCACCCTCAGTTTTAAAGTTTATATATCTATCTATCTAAATCTGCAATATTTTTACACCTATCACTTTCAAATTGATACATAAAATTTAAGGCCACGAAATCTCGGTCAAGTTCGTTAATGGGCAAAATCAGAATGAGGGGGTTCGAAAAAGTGAAATTTTGCTATAACTTTTTTAGTATATAAGATATCGAATTTATTTAAATAAATTCGATTAGATTAAAAAACATTGTGCGATTCCTCCCAAGGGCAAAACATATTTGCAGTTCTTACAAAAAGCGGGCGATCGAGAACTTGAAAGAACTATTATCAATCATCTAATTAATCGGAGCAATCGGACACTTTCAAAGTGTAATTATTGGAAAGCTTAATGGGTAGATACGATTACCTAATGGGTGTTTTCAAAGCGGCTCTAAATTTTTCCTTTTTATTCAGTGTTTATTTGACGATGCCCAGTAAGTTAGTTAGTTAGTTGGTTAAGTTATTTAAAAATGTATTGTTTTTTGTCATTATTATAAATAAATAAATTATATGATAAAATAGGTTTTTGGTTCAACATTGCGCAGTCCGACGATAGGAAGCGGTGGCTGATAGAATCACTGCGTTCTTCAAACTATCCAGATCGTATTTGAAGCATGTTTAAGCTAAAGTCAATAGTAAACCAGACGATTAGAACATGTTTAGAATCGTTGATTATTTTATTACTTATTAACAGCACCATACACAGCTCTTTGTACCCGAATGCTAAAACCTAATTTTTATTTATTCGAAAGTATACTTAATTACAATACTGGGTTGTTTGTCCAACAAAATTTGTAAGTGTATTTTTTTATATTAATATTTGTTACATTTTCGCTTCTATCTGGTAAAATAATAGGTCGATATCTCTTTTAAAGCATTAAAAAGAGATTCTTACCCCAGTAAACGTAAAATCCAAAAGATGATAACAGCAAAAAAGATAACTTTTCACAGAATTAATATACATACATATATATGTAGCTTCGGCTTATGTTTTATTTGATTTCTAACTAGAAATACATACCTACATATACAATATCCAAATGTTAAAAAATAAGACTAGAAGCCACTTTCCACAAGTTTACTTTGTGGTCTAAAAAACGATGTGATATGTTATGTGTGTTGTGTGTGTGTGTGTGTTATGTTGTGTGAGGGTGTGTGTGTGTGTGTGTTGTGTGTGTTGTTATGTGATACTGGTTTTTCCACTGCTGATAAAGGTTCTTTTTTTTACTTTTTGAAAATTTCATATACGAGGGTTGTCCGATAAGTACTTAGCCTTCAAATGAAAAACGAAAATTTTGGAAAAGTGGTGATTTATTTCTCAACTTTTTATTTTATCTTTTTAGCTCGATACACTTGATCCATTGATGCTCCAACTTTTTTAAAACGTCTGAAAAAAATTTTTTCTTGAGGGCTGCAAAGTAGGCCTCAGCGGCGATGACTCCTCATTCGACTCAAATTTCTGCCCGGCGAGTGACTTTTTCAAGTTTGGAAACAAAAAGAAGTCGCATGGGGCCAAATCTGGAGAATATGGTGGATGGGGTAGCAGTTCGTAGCCCAATTTGACCAATTTGAGCCGGTGCATTGTCATGGTGAAAGAGCACTTTTTTCTTCGCCAAATGGGGCCGTTTTTTCTGCAATTTGGCGTCGAATCGGCCCAATAATTCGGTATAGTAGAGCCCTGTGACCGTTTTGCCCTTCTCCAGGAAGTCGATGTAGATCACACCTTGTAAATCCCAGAAAACGGTGGCCATCACTTTTCCAGCTGATAGCAAAGTCTTCGCCTTCTTAGGAGCATGTTCGCCGGGTAAAGTTCACTGTTTCGACTGTTCCTTGGTTTCTGGTGTGTACCAGTGGATCCATGTTTCGTCGACGGTCACGAAACGACGCAGAAACTCCTTCGTATTGTGCTTAAACAGTGTCAAACACTGCTCTGAAGTGGTCTCGCGGTTGCGCTTGATGCCCGGAGTGAGCAAACGCGGCACCCATCGTGCCAACAGCTTTCTCATGCCCAAAATTTCATGCAGGATATGACCCACCTGGTCTTTTGAGATGCCTACTGTCTTAGCCATCTCACGCACCTTCAATCGGTGGTCTGCCAACACGAGATTGTGGATTTGTGTCATGTTATCCTCCGTGGTAGCCGCTTTCGGGGTACCTGGGCGTGGCTCATCAAAAACCGACGTGCGACGATGTTGAAACTTGTTAACCATTTTTTGACGGTCGCCATCAAAGGGGAAGAGTCACCGTACACAGCATCCAAGCGCCCTTTGATTTCGCTGCGCGATTTCTCTACCAGAAACAAGAATCGAATCACCGACCGATATTGCTCTTTTTCCGTTTTTCTAAAATCCTCTGACACGTCCGCTTGTCAAAAATGTCAAAACAAAACTACGAGTCTGATTCGGCTGAAATTTTGACAGTAGCCGTCTACGAGAATGTGCTACACGATAGTAAATTTATCTTGCGATAGTGGCGCCATTGGGCGGTGAGCCTAAGTACTTATCGGATAACCCTCGTATATGTAATTATTTTTTTTATGGGCACTGCTGGCTTACATCCTTTTTTTAAAAATGTTAAAGTTTTAAAAATGTTTTATGTGTTATTCATAAAATGATTACTGTTCTTTTTCAGACGAAAATTGATCTAGAACCGCAAGCCAACAAGATATGAAGAATCCGTCTGTATCGCAGTTTGCATATCCTATGGACAGTTTTATCTATGTAAAAATATGTATCAATGATTTAACCGACAGGTTACCTTATTCGTGCTTTTATAATGATTATATGTATACATTTTTACTCTATTAAATATACACATACATATAATAAATCAGTTTTTTGATTAATTTTTCAATTTTGTCAAATATTATGTCATTATTATTTTTAGGCTATTTGTCACAATTAAAAAACTCAAATCAAATTGGGTCAAATACTTTTACCGTTCAAATTGACATACAGGATTAATGTTGAAGACTGGCAATACTTTAGAACGTGCTGCCTTAGCTCAAGCCTAGCAAAAAATACTATAGTTTCGTAGTTATTTACCCATAGTATTTTTTTCTAGGCTTCGGCTGGGGCAATCCTCCTAAAGTATTGGCTGCCGTCAACTCTGTATAGGTAGGTATATATTATCTGTGAAAGTTTTGACTTAAATATATTATTTGATATTTTTTATACACCATGTTCAAGCTATTTCCGATAAAAAATCTAGCTAATTCCTTCTGCTATTTTTAGTATTATTTGTAAAGATGGTATATAAAAATTCATCATGGTTTCCGAGAAAAAAAAATGTAAGGTGATAATATTAAAGCGCTCATCTGATGCTATCACCGCATGCCGGTAATGGTGTGAAGATTACATTATCGATCCACTCAGAGTCTATTTGCACCTGTTAAAAAATATACATCTGGAGAAGTTTATTTTTTGTATAATTTCTTACTTATAATATATCGATACCAGTGATGTTAATGTCGCAACTCCCTTATTCATCTGTCAGTTAACTCAGTATATCGAAGAAAATACTATAAAAGCATGCTGTTCACATAAAAAACAAAAACTTACGCCATGGATAACACCAGGAATTATTAAAGTATTCATAAAAGGAATCATATTCACTAAACATTATATTAGTATAGGTTAAATATAGGAAATATAAAAAAATCTGTAAGGTCTGTAAGGGGGATCTGTAGGTTTTTCTTTGTAGTATACTTTGTATGTTTTGTATATTAATACAAAACGCCAAATACTACAAAGACAATTGCTATGTTATTGCAATTGTTTTTTGCTATGAGCAAAAAACAATTGTGGTTTAGACTGAAAAATCATCTATGAGCGAAATTAAAATTGATGGCATAACAAAGTCCCTAAACTAGCACTGTAACAATATCGTTAATTATGTAAATACTTTTTACTCCACGGTAGGTTCAAATCTTTCTAGTAAAATCCTTAAAAGGCTTAAGAGTGAGTATACCCCTAGCCAGAATTTAGTTTTAACCGCAACAGGGCATTTAAGGGGAAATCAAGAAGAAGCTAGTGGGGAAACGGCCGATACGAGGGTTGAGCGAGCTTCGAACCCGCACACCTGATTAAGTATTGTTTTACACGGCATCATAATCTTTTATTATATTTTACTGATTGCATTTTAATGAAACGATTTATATTTCATCAAATTGTATGTCTCTCACACAATACTCACTTGACGCCTGTTCCAAGGTAGACTAACATTACTGATGCAGTTTTTAATTTTACATATATAGGTACTGGATACACAAATTATTATTTTATTTCATATTGACTATTGTAATAAATAAAATGGCATACCTTTTCAAAATGCATAATATAGTTGTTACATAATAAAATAAAAAAAACAATTTCTGTAAAAAAAACAAAAAAAGGATAGATAGGATTCCCCCGCCGAGAAATATTGATTTACAATAAAATGGGTTTCGTCCCACAATTTATTTTCTTTAAATATAATCTACATGTTCAATAAAAAATATACAACTATATAGACAGCACATTATACAACTTTGTGGTAATAAATAAAATAAATAGTAAAAATAAGAGAAAAATGTAATCAAATATACGAAAGTCATCTTTTGTACGAAATTATAAAAATATCAATAGACTGCATTTACAATACTGCGTTACGGGTGAATCATTTTTACCTGCTTGCGTTTGTTTTTTATGTTTATATACTACATAACAGGATATTTTCTCGGGTATTCGTTAGGTCTAGCTTTACAAACTGAGAGGGTAGGTAATACAGAAATATATTATATATAGCTACGTGTTTTCTTCAAATTCGCTAATAAAGTGACGTGTAACTATTTATTATAATAAAAACCACTTACAAATGTACAAATATTATTTTAATATTGTCGAAAATAAATCACATTTCTTCGATTAGAAATAATACAACAAAAAACATGCCTATATCGGCAAGTAAATGTCCATCTGTAATCATTCTAGCACATACGAGTATAATTGCCTTGTTGAGAGAGTGACTCTTTAAAACCTTCCACAATAATGAAAGATTCCATACTGGTAGGCGATCCTTTATAATTCTTGTAGCAAATATGCCGGGGTGGGTCAATATTCTTATTGAGCGCTCTCGAACAAATCAAACTTATTTATTTCTCACAGACATAAACAAAACGTTACCAGTGCCAATGCCAAAAAGCAGTTCTCTAAGTTATAAATCGAAAACCTTTTCGTTATAGTTCTGTCTTCTATTTTCTGAATACAGTCCTTGATATCCGACATTTTTTTATTAAAAACGTCATTCTTAATCAACAGCTCTATAAGCAACAACCCCTAGATATTATAGATCCTTCAATATTGTAACTCAATCAAGGCTACGAGGAAATATAATACTGCCAAAAATGAATAACACTTTTGGCGAAAGGCATCTCAATTCCTTGGACCTAAACTTCTCAACAGCGCAGATGAGCAGTTTAAAAAAACACAATCTAAATTCAGTCCTGCAAAAACCATCACCAAATGGCTCCTTGCAATAAGCAGAGACGCATCTGAAAAGATGGTGAGCAGAGTATTATAATAGAAAAGCTAACATAATATGGGCCATAATAAGTGATTTTATATATTTTCTTTATGTTTAGTTTTTTGAATATTTAGTGTATAAATTATATGTAACACAATTATTAGAATTATATATTTAATAAATGTGTATTGTATGTAATATATAGACAATAATATGCACTATTTATTGTATGTATTAGTTTTTGTATTTATGATATATATCCTATGATCCTTTTTTATTATATCTCACGTACGTAATAAGTATTTTATTTTTTCCGCAACTTTCTTCTGGCCGCTCTTAGAATAGGTTTTTAACCTATTTAGAGTGGCCATGTTACTTCAAAACTGCAATAATGACTGTTGTTTATTTTGTCTATATTATAATAATTTAATTCCTTTTTCAGTATTTTTATATCATTTATTGTTGAGACTTCCTATTGTACCATAATGAATAAATAATAAAATAATAAATAATTAGATCATACATATAATTATTTATCAAAGAAGATGCTGGTTATAATAAACCCAGCATCTTCTTTGATACTTTGTACATTTCAGATATCGTGTCATGTTTTAGGTTATGACCTGGTCTCGATCTATGTGATAATATGATATACAATGGAATGAGTTGGATTTGTCTCCATCTATAATTTTTATTTGTCAAATTATATTGATGGACCACACTTACATGATTTTAATCTGTAGATTTCTTTAAAATTAAATAAATAAATCACTAATTTAACAGCTGTCAGTGACGAGGAAAACGCACATCATCTTTTAGAGGCAAACACAGTGGTGCATCCGCATGCGAACTAAGCGTAATAGCTGCTGAGCTCTACCTTAATACGAGGTATTAAGGTAAGGGAGGTAGGTAACTTTATAGCTGTTATTTCGATAGATGAAGTGAGGTAATTTTAATAATATAATTTATTTTATTTGAACAAACATTTTAAAGCTTAATTTGAGGACTGACTTTTCCAGACACTCAACTTTACAGATAATCTTACTCACAGCTAAATGGGATTTCTCAAAGCGGCAAACAGAAATCTGCACATAGAGTACATTTTTGCATGCATGTATCAGCTATTTATAAGAAGGGTGAAAATAAAGAAGTCTTTTTGCATAGTAATTGATTTTATTTAATATAAGTGTAACTTTGCCAAACCACTTAGGGTAATAAAACTATCATTTCATTTTATCTAAATCTAGAGTATGTGCAGTTCACCCTTAACCACAAGCTAGACAGCGCAATGGAGCACTCAAAAAAACTAATGGCCTTGAGCATATTCACATTAGTTTGCTGTTAAAGACAGCCTACATGCATTTTCGTATGGTTTCATTATTCTAATGTTAAAGTAGTAATTCTTTAGATACATTTTATTGAAAACTAATACCCACCGCCAAAAACGCTAATTGATCCTCGTGGTTAAGCTTAAACTTGACTACTTTACTAATTAATTGAATTATGTTTAAATATTTGTGCCTATACATTCACATATGAAAAATCGAAGATTTTTTATTATTAAAATATCACAATAAAACAAATTTAAAATCGGTGAATAATTTACACTAGGCAGTATATATTCAAATACTAAGGTGATGCAAATTTTTATTTAATTACTTTCTTAATAACTAGATTTAAAATCAATAATCATCTATCTAATAAAGCCCATGTTAGTATTTCATATTTTCTATTTGCTTATAAAAATGATACAATTTGAATTGAAAATGAAATAACCCTTGGACCAATCAACATTACACATAAAGCACAACTTTAGCCTCAACTAAAAGTTTCTATAGCGGCTGTACTCCCAAACTCAGAATAAAAAACTCCATTCTCAATAGGTCCAACAACCTAACCATAGTCGTCACACCTCAGACTGTTTTGAAAATGATCATATCTAATTCGAAAAGGGATTTCCCGCCTACTGTGATTGCACTGGGCTAAACTACAAACCAAAACCAAAATATGACAAGCGGTTGAGGAGTATCGTTTTAAAATGCATTTAGTCCAAAAAGGATGATTCGAGTATGTACTCATATATCATGCTACACTTTGGTTGTAATGTCCTTTCTGAAAAAGGTAGGCCTGTCGCTATAAGAAAACTTCCTGCTCTCCATTTGAAAAGCTAACAAAGTATTAAATGCAGTCAAGGTATGCAGAATATATAAACTGTACTTGAATGAACTTCTTAAATCGCTTTGGCAGCATACGAGGTGTGTTCAAAAAGTAAGGTGACCTTTCAAATTTCGCAGGCAACGTATTTTCAATTATCGATTTTTTTTTGTTTTGTTATGTTGGTACACTCTTCCCGAACATCTGTACCAAATTTCAAGTGAATGGCATTTTTTGTTTGGTTGTGAGAGGCGTAAAGGTTATAAGTGTTTTGCGTGCTCGGCGATTTTTTGCTATCGAAAAATATGAATCAAAGGATTTGCATCAAATTTTGTGTAAAAAATAAAATTAAGTGCTCCGTAACACTTGAAATGTTGACAGTGGCATACGGTGAAACTGTTCTGAGTAAAAAAAATGTTTACAAGTGGTACAAACTCTTCCAAGATGGCCGGGAAGATGCCAATGACGAGCCTCGCTCTGGACGCCCAAGCACGTCAACAACTGATGAAAACGTTCAAGCAGTGAAGAAAATTGTTTCGGAAAATCGTCGAATCACTATCAGAGAAGTTGCTGAGGATGTCGGTATATCGCTTGGCTCGTGCCATGAAATTTTTTCTAACGTTTTGGGCAAGAGACGTGTGTCAGCGAAGTTTGTTCCGAAATTACTAAATTTTGACCAAAAGAACCGTCGCATGAGCATCGCTCAAGAGCTGTTGAATGACTTCAACGTCGACCCAGATTTACTCAAAAGGGTCATAACTGGTGACGAATCATGGGTATATGGTTATGATATCGAAACCAAAGCCAAGACCGAAAAAAGCACGCCAAGTACGATCAAATGTCAAAGTTTTGCTCACTGTTTTCTTCGATTACCATGGCGTGGTGCATCAGGAGTTCTTACCATATGGTCGTACGGTCAATAAACAGTATTATCTGGAAGTTATGCGCCGTTTGCTAGAAGCAATACGAAGAAAACTTCCAGAATTGTGGAAAAACATCATGGCTTTTGCATCACGATAATGCCCCTGCTCACTCATTTTTGCCTGTGAGAGATTTTTTGGCCAAAAACAACACCACAATCATGCCTCAGCCACCATATTCACCGGATTTGGCCCCATGTGACTTTTTCTTGTTCCCAAAACTAAATAGACCTATGAAAGGACGGAGATTTGCAACGATTGAAGAGATAAAGACTGCATCGCTGGAAGAGCTCAAGGCTATACCGAAAAGTGCTTATGAGAAGTGCTTTGAGGATTGGAAAAACCGTTGGCATAAGTGTATTGTATCTGAGGGGGATTACTTTGAAGGGGACAACATAAATATTGATGAATAAATAAATATTTTTTCTTAACAATACAAAGCACCTTACTTTTTGAACACACCTCGTATATCATATGGGTACACAAATTGAGAGAGAGCATGGCCAGCAAGTGAATGTGAGCTTAAAGAATTTTTTAATCCATTTAGGTCGAAAATCCTTCAGTTTTTTTTTCCATTACCCCCCGAAAAATCCTCTTACTTAATTTATTCTTAAGGATTGCAAATCCTTAATCTATTCTAATACTGTTGCCTCCTCCACCCTTTCATTTGTCTGGCCTCGATAACTGTTTTTTGTAAAACATTTATTCACTCAGGTTCAGGATTTTCAGATTTGTGGTCATTCAGGTTCATATTGCCAAATAAAATAATAATACATTAACCACAAGGGGTATTTTACATCACAAAACTTTGGTTTGTGGCAAGACTAAGTTATTAATAATAAAATAAAAAGTATACATATTGAATGGGATTTTTTATCATTATTCTAATATAATAGGAAAGTGCAGTACTCAAAAACACTTTTTTTAATACTTCTGAATTGGAATGTTAGAAAGACATCACAAAATAAGTAGAATCTATTTTTTTTGCTAGGTTATAAGATTTCTTTAACCTTTTGAGAATGGCCAGTAAAAATGACAAACGACATTGTTCCTTTTGCCATTTTTTTTTTTTATAATAATTCTAGTACTGCCAGGTAATTAAAAATAATGCTAAAATATTGGGTGCAAATTATCTTCTGCTGCGTAGGTTTTTGTAACTTCGCAGTGAACTCCTAAATTGATACGTTTGTTTTTGTATAGATTTCCAAACCTTATTTGTTTTCTTGCCTCGTTTTGAGTTTTCAAAAATGAATTAAATAATGTTGCAGTGAAATTACCTTATACATGTCACATTATATTGAATTAATTTACATTTAAATTTATAATTTTGTATTGACATTTTTTACATTTAAATCAATGGCAATCAATCAAAATTAAAAGTGACCACCCTATTCTGTGGTTTTATCTCCATGCTAGTATGTGAGGTACGGGCTTACTTGCTCGCTCTGGTTTTTAAAGTTTAGGCGACAAAATAACTATTTTTCTTGAGTATGCTGGTAGGTTCAGCGTAATATAAAGATATCTTTCAGAATGATTTAGAAACACATTTAGATAAATTTAGATAGACATTTACTGCAAATATGCTCTAAAATGATGTGGTAATATTTACAACATTGGTGCTTAAAAAGTTAATTGGATAGTCTGGACGGATCTAGAATTGTATATAAATACAATAATATGATTTACAAATTATGTGATAACATAATAAGATAGGATAGGAAGGTACAGAAGATATTCCTACATTACTTTACTGACCACATATTTGCCTGAAGCTATGTGAAAAAATCACGGTAAATTGCCGACGTTTAAGTTTACGGATGTGAAAAAATCATGGTTAATTGCCGGATGCTTAAATTTACAGTATGTGATGAAATCATGGTCAATTGACTGACGTTTAAATTTATGGTATGTAAAAAAATTATGGTCAATTGCTTGATGCTTATATTTACGGTATGTGAAAAAATCATGGTCAATTACCAGAATGCGTAATTTACTGCACCCAAGCGCTTGATACATTATTTTGGTGACAAAATGTTTTTAAACTAATCGATTACATATATTAAATCATTACAAATTTTACTTAGGCTATTGCCCAGCACTAAAAATGAAAATTACTTGTCTGTAAATTGCTGTTTAGTTTGTTTAAGGAGTATCTGCAGTATTAAGAAAACATTTTTTAAATTTTATGACAGCTGCTGTTGCATTGTAAGTCAATTATGAATGTTGGTTTGTCTTTCACAATATGTTAAATATAGAGAAATTATCAAGTCATCATGAGTCATAGTCGTAAGTCATTATTATGACTATGAATTTAGTAAGGTATAGGCTCTTAAGACTATCCTGGCAAACGTCAATCAGTCACACATAATGGAGAAAAATATTTTTTCATATTTTCTAATAATTCTAATAAATTTATTTATTAATATGAAATTATCATTACTTATCACATTATGATTAAAATATATTGTTATGTTTACGCATACGTCAAACGATTACGATAATTACATAATATTTTTATTTCTACTAAATGTAGAAATAAAAATATTATGTAATTATCGTAATCGTTTGACGTATGCGTAAACATAACAATATATTTTAATCATAAATGTACACTAAATGTAAACTAAAACTAAAACTAAATGTAAACTAGTTTTTATAAAATTAAATTATATATCCAGAAAGATTGATAAAAATAAAAAAATGTTGAAAATAAAAAAATATGTCTAAAATAATATATTTCATGAACCCATAATAAAGTAAATTTCAGCAGCATTTTAAAAAAGCATACAAGTGTCTGATAACATATAAATGATTGCAATAAAAATAAATTTTAGGAAATATTGCGCAATATCAGCCTTGACCACAACTTTGACCAACCCGAGTACTTATCGGCTTGAAAGTAAATTAAAAAGTGCAATTTTACAATTATGTATTTCTCGCAAGTCCTTCTTTTTTGACAGATTTTTGTCTTTTGTTTCATAAGTAAAGTAATAAACTTGACTGCTGTTTTTAGTGTTATCTCCACAGTATAGTTATAATAACACTTTCATAAAACAAATGAGAGTGTTAGAAAAATCCTTATACCAATATAATCATAAATAAATAATAAAAAGGCACTCTTGACCAGGTATACACATTTATACCTCCTGAAAGATTTTTTAAAATAAATTAAATATATTTTTTTTACTTGTATTAAATCTACCTAATATTCATTAAAGTTTCACAACCACCATTATGCTAAAATCTAAATTTTGGGTTCATATCTTATAAATATTAAAACGAAAAAAAAGAAATCCTTACAATAACAAAATGACTCTAATATTGTAATTTAGTATCATATAAAAAAAGTTGGTTTTATTTTTATATGATAGTTTAGTATCATATAAAATAAAACCTACTTTTTTTAAACTTAGAATTTTTTTATTATTATTAGGTAATTACAATATTTAGGAGCTAGCTCCGGTGATACTGTTGAGTTTAGTAAGTTAGGAAAAAAATACTTTAAAAACTCGGAGCCTAAGCTACATAAATTACTACATATAAAAAAAATATAACTGTTTTTATAATATTGTCAATTTAAATTAAATTAAACAAATGTTAATATTGTTCTACTTGTGTATTCCTTCTAAAATGTAAATATTATCAGTTCTTTTATTCACTTTTCATTTTGTTCTCTTATTTTGCTCAATCTGATTTAAATATATTATCTTTATTTTGATTATGGTAAAAATCAGTAACCAAAAATAAATACCATAAGTAGACAGTTAAACATAACCTAATAATTAATACTAATAATATATTATTTAATCTTACAGAAATAATAAAAAATAAACAGCCATAAAAATAGTAGATTCAAATAAGTATTGAAAAACGTCACTATTATAATTAGGAAAAAACTATATCACATACACAATAAGTAATAATTACACTTGATTAGTCAACAAAAAATAAAGTCGGAATGACGGAGGATAAATATGGTAGTGCATTTCGCATATTAATCGTACAAGTTGTATATAAACTGTACAATTGATAAAAAGTACAATTTAACATTCTTAAAGCATCGCGATGTGTCAGAAAATTATTTAAAAAAATATGAATAATTATTTAAATATGATTCTTGCTACAAGTCAGGTCTAGCCTTTTAAATATTAAAAAAATAACGTATCAGCGCCCAAATGTATCAAGTAACAGTTGAACATAACTATATAAAGAAATTGATCTTTAAATAAATTATTATATTTGAATTCTAAAATACTGTTGTAAATCAAGAAAACAAAATAATATGTTTTTTACACATTACGTTGTAAAATATATTTATTTGAATATAAAATATAAGTATTTAGGTAAAACAAAAAAAGTATCGTTTCTCTTAAAAATGTTTTTTTCATAAATTATTTCAAAAATTATAAAATAAATGCAATGGATTGTGAATATGAAACTGTGAAATTATATCGGAAAGTAAAATGACCATAACAAAATAATATCATCAATCAAAATCAATAATATCAAAATACTAGACTAACAAAAAATTAACTGATAAAAAAGTGGCAATCCAAGATTTCAGTGAAAATTAGATTTGCAAGATGGCAACCCCTCATCAATAAACTAATAATCTCAAATAACTATTCACATGGAAGGGTTTCGTATAACACAATTTTTTTATAGTCTCAAAAACATTTGCTACAATATGACCCAGTAACGAGCACAGCCTATAAACCATATGGGCTCATTTGGATTAATTATTGTAATTTTTGTAAGAACGCAAACAAAAATGTAATACCCTTTTTTCGGACTTTTAATACCCTTTTTTCGGAATTTTATTTGTTTTCTAAGATCACGCTAGAACTGGGTTTTCATAATTATACATGGATTTTTTCTGAACTATCTCTCCTCCGCTTGCATCTACAGGTGTAGAGAAAATGAAGAGCTATAATTGAGTATGGATAAATAGATGACGCAGTATTATTCAGAAAACTCCATAGTCTCAAAATAGTTTGCAATTGATTCTATATGAAAATACAGCTTTTGCTTAGTCAAAGCAATGTAGAAGTGGATCAGTAAATTGCCTTCGAAAACTATGATGAATCGAGAAACGGAAACGTTTTGTAGGTTTTACTATTTCAGTAGATAAATAATAGATAGTAATACATTGGTTGTTTGATAGAAATAAAACAACCAAATACTGTTTTGGACAAAATCTTGATATAAACAGTTGCTTGCTTCTATTTAATCCCACTGTATTTTTAAACTCTTAACGAGTTTGAACATAACTTGAGTGAAAATAAAATTTAACAAAAGATTTAATTTTTTATTGATTTTTGTATGGTTATAATAGTTATAATAATTAATTAGCACTATAATTATTCTGGTATTTTATTTCCTTCGTTTTAACCCCATTATAACATTACTTACACCTATTTTAATTTTAAAATAAAATAATATAAGAAAGGAATTGTATTAATAAATTACATTGATTTATAAATTATTTTCATTTGCCAATGCTTGTTTTTATTCACTTTGTCCAAAAAATTAATAATATTTTTATACAAAAATAAATTATATCACTAAGAAACTTCTAAAAACATTCTGCAATGTACATTGCCTTTATAAATTATTTTAGTCCTGAATGTTGCAGATTATGAAAATGTTTTACAATCACAAATGTTTTAGAACATTTTTATTTGGCGCTACCCATTTATGTTATTTAATTTTGGAAAATCGTCAAAATAAAAATATATACAATTTTTAACAAGATTAAAATATTTGTAATTTTATTAGAATGTTTAATAATGCTATATCAGAAGCTAAATCGTGTTATTAAAAATGAAAAAATATAAATAACATAGTAAAGCCACAATGAAGAGAGGGGGGGGGGGGGTTAATAATATAATATTGTAACGTTGTGGCTGTATTTGTTGGGAAAGCTATCTCTATAGCCTTTAAGTTATTTTGTTGTAAGATTTACGCCTCCACCAATGCAACAACTCTGTTGGGGGGTGTAAATCTTGGTCGTGAAAGGTATCCTGTGGTGCACATTAAAAGTTTAAGATTTTGAAAAATCAACTTTTTATTACTTCTCAGAAAACTAACCTAACTCCATCCATCACATTTTCTTTTTTTAATCATCCATTCCGTTACAACGTTACAATATCTTCGCCATATTCAGAAATAACGATAGTACTGATATATTTTGAAACATATTATAAGAATAAAACAAATGACACATGTTTTTTTTTTATGATTCTTTATCATAACACATTTTTATAAGACATTTATTTTTTGTAAATTTCCTTAAAACACAAATTTATATTTAAAAAAGATTTTTATACACAAAGATGTAGGCTGGACTGTGTCTTTCTAGATTTGCACATTATGTATTATTTCTGATAATCTTGAAATTATTTATTTATTATAGCAATGTAATAAATATATGGAATGGATTAATTACAATCATTAATATGATTCTATGATATCTAGAAAAATCACTATACCTGCAAAGCTATATATTTTTTGGCTTTGACTGTATTTGGCTTAAAGTTGTTAATTTGATAGTGTTAAAGATCATAACTTATTTACTGTTACATTTTCAGCAGTTATATTTTTACAAAAGTTTTTTAAATTCAATAAGTCTTTTGTTTGACAAGTCTATGATTTTTTTATTCAACTAGTTGCCTGAACATATATTTAATGATGTATAACTGTGAGCTATCGTTGATTGTGAAAAGTCTCCATAACGGATTTTAAGATCTGAGTACTTAGTGAAATTAGGCCAAATGAGCTCAAAGAGAAAAAATAATAAATATTGCAAAATTATTCTAATACATTTTACGAGTAGTATAATTAAAAGCCTTAATAGATATTATTTCAAACCAACACTGGCTGTACCACCTAAAATTTTTTTTGTTTGTGGAGGTAAGTACACCGGATAAATAAATAAATATAAATAACTGTATTTACGAAAATGTCATCCTTACGGTTAGACAATATAATATAGAACTGATGGTGCTTTTTCCGGTCCTAATTAAGCAGATATTTTGTAAAATAGTTGTTGTGGTTCACTTTAAGGATTAATTGAAAAATAAAAATATGCTGTAACCAGCTAGCATGTACGAATGGGAACATTACCAACCTTTATTTTTTGAGTCAAAATAACCACAAATAGATAAAATGTAAGAGTAGCATTTATTTAATGCCACAAATAAATATTTTTGCAATAGAAGTTTTGCATCCCTTCACCAAAGGTAAGTAACAATAGAGAAGTAATAGAGAAGTAGTCTTAAAGTAACAATAGAGAATATAAAATGTATATAAATAACCCTAATATAACAATATTTGAAGTAATAATAAGTCAATTTTGTACAACAAATCCATATTAAGTGAATAAATACTTACTACCAAATAAATTTTACATTTGCTAAAATTAGTGCAAAATAAATTGTTTACTTAAATTTAGTAGTAACAATAAATTGAAGCAAAAGATCATTGTGTGACCTCAAATTCTTCAATTAATTTGGTAAAGAAGAGTCATCTTGTGAATCCAACATATGAATGGCATCATTTGGTGTTGCATACTTTATTATTGAAGGATATTCTGAAAAAAGGAACAAAAATAAACCGTAATATTATGAAATCATTTTTCTTTTATCCAAAAGTATAAAATAATGGCTAAATTTCTTCATTATTTGATCTTGACAAATTAAAATTAAATTTCATAACAGTATAAGGACAGATTAAGTATTGGTAATTTTTAGAATTAAGGTTCACACCTGGAAGTAGACAGTAGAACACTTGGGTGACAAATAATTTTCCTAATGAGGTCAAAGTTAATGAACCAAAAAGTTGAGTATGTTTTATATTTAATAGTAATTATAATATATAATTTTAAAAAAACAATTTTTCAAAAAAAATAGTTAATCATATTAAAACATTAATTTTCAAAGCGACTCACTCCCAGTGCAGCAGGCATGAATTGTCACACCAAAAGTGCAGTTATAGCTGCCTGCAGGGCCTAGCTGATCACCCGAGGTTGAACAGCCAGTAGAATACAAGGTGTGATCAAAAAGTAAGGTGACTTTTTATTTTCATCCACTTTTTGGTATAGCCTTCAGCTCATCCAGCGATGCGGTCTTTATGTCCTCAATCGTTGTAAAACGCCGTCCTTTCATGGGTTTCTTGAGTTTTAGGAACAAGAAAAAGTCACAGGAGGCTAAATCCGGTGAATACGGTGGCTGTGGCATGATTACGGTGTTGTTCTTGGCCAAAAAATTACGAACAAGCAATGACGTGTGATTATCGTGGTGCTGATTACCATGACTGATTTTTCCACAATTCCGGGCGTTTTTTTCGTATCGCTTCACGCAAACGGCGCATAACCTCAAGATAATACTCCTTATTAACTGTACGACTTTGTGGTAAGAACTCCTGATGCACTACGCCATGATAATCAAGGAAAACAGTGAGCAATACCTTGACATTTGACCGAACTTGGAGTGCTTTTTTCGGTCTTGGCTCGTGTGGCTGTTTCCACTGGGACGATTGAGCCTTAGTTTCGACGTCATAACCATATACCCATGTTTCGTCACCTGTTATAACCCTTTTGAGTAAATCTGGGTCGTCGTTGACGTCATTCAACAGCTCTTGAGCGATGCTCATGCGACGGTTCTTTTGGTTAAAATTTAACAATTTGGGAACAAACTTCGCTGCCACACTTCTCATACCCAAAACATCAGTTAAAATTGCTTGGCACGAACCAAATGAAATGCCGATATCATCAGCAACTTCTTTTATGGTAATTCGACGATTCTTCAACACTATTTTCTTCACTTCTTCAACGTTCCCATCAGTTGGTGACGTGCTTGTGCGTCCAGAGCGAGGTTCGTCATTGGTGTCTTCTCGGCCTTCTTGGAAGAGTTTATACCACTTGTAAAATGTTGATCCATGTTTTTCGACCTTAGAAAATTGCAGAGCACACAAAACCTAACCTAACCTTAATGCCTCTCACAAACAAACAAAAAATGCTATACTCTTGTAACTTTTCACAGATGTTAAAAACAAGTGTACCAATATAACAAAAAAATCGAAGATCGAACGGACGTAGTCCGCGAAATTTGAAAAGTCACCATACTTTTTGATCACACCTTGTATAATTTAAAACACTCAAAAAATGTTGAAACTGTACAAAGTAAATGAAATAATACTTCGATTATAGGGAACAAACAGCACCAATATTAGCACAAGTGCACTGACTGGAACAGCCGAATTGTGGAATGATGCGTCTATTTTTTTTTTACAATGGTAAAAAAAAAATATACGCAGAAAATTTTAGGTAAATGAATGCATTTACCTAAAATTTAAACCTAAAATATGCGATATAATTAATTTTAAGCTACTTAAACTTATGTACCTCGATTAGTGAACAACTTGAGAAACCCTTTTATATTGGATGCAGAGACCATACACAAAGTTTCTATATTTTTCTTCAGAGTACTATGATAATGGATTAATCTCAACTATACCTCTTTAAACCTTTCCCTAAGAAGCCCATCCCAGCTAAGAATTAAATATCTGGCTAAAAGTTAACCTCAATATATCATTTACCAATCATCTATATTAATGAATTTATTTTTGTAAACCTATAATGCAAAATATCTTGCCTAACTAGGCTCGCCTGTTCTAAAGAAGACATCCTTTCTATTAAAATAACCCAAAGGTAAAAAAACCAAATTTTAAACTGTCTACTAAAAATGAGCAGACAAAATGAAGAATAATGGTAAATCAAAGTTATTTTACAGTGAACCCATGTGTTCTGGCAGTATAAATTTTCTTTATTATTGCAATTACGCAGAAAAAAAAAAATATTTAAAAATTATAAATAATACTTTAAAAAGTAATATTTACTAGCTAAAATAGTTCAAAAAATGACTGTATAAAATTAAAAATACAAACAGTAAAATAATGTTTTAAGTAAAATCAAAATATTTTGCTTATGATGTAAAATTTGATCGACTGAACTTATCCGGTTTTGTTTGCAGCTTCTTAATTTCGTTAATGTCTTTGTAATGTCAAAACAGAATTGCTCAAGGATCACTTATTAAATTATATTGATGTCAAATAAAAAACGGGTAAAAGAAACAAAGTGATATAACTTAATTTAACTATTAACTTACTTGAGAGAATATAATACCAGTATAAAATACCTCTAACACATAACATGGATTTAGAACTCTATATTAGTACCTTCACAAGTCTCTACTACAATCCTTTATGCTAATAATTTCTAAATTTCTCATAGAATGACCTAACATTAAAAACTATTTTTTTAAACCACATAATAGCAAGAAAATGATATTAAGGCTGCTACTCATATTATGACTTATAATCATGTTATGGATATTATGGCCTTAAGTAAAAATAATGTGAAGTACGACTGGGACTAACTGGAACGTGCAAATACTTTTACAGGAAAAAAAATAAATAAATCAAGATCTTATGATTAATGTATGGCATTAAAAAATAATTTTAAAACCATATATAAAGTTTATGCGAACCATCCCTTACACACATTTTAAACAATCATACTTTAATCAAATGTAACAGTGTTATAATTTTATCATAAATAATGGTTTACATTACTTAAAAAGTAAAATTATAAGAAAAAATCATCCCCAATTGATTAATTCGAAACAATTGATATGTCAAATGTAGCATTTAAAGTGTAGGTGGATTGCCCACTTTCATGGGGTAGGTAAACGAACAGATTAGAGTTCTATATACATATAGAAAAATTCTCGATGAGTAAAAAAAAAATTGTAGATTACAGGTAACATTAGAAAGCTTAAGGTCTAGAACACAAGGCACAGTTTTGGTCATAAAAATCATTTATATTTTTTCATTATGCACATGCAGTTCCAGGGAAACTAAATTTTACTACTACCTTTTGTATTGTATTTATTTGTTATATTATTTTATAGCACCACTATCCTTGCATCAAACTATCTTCAAATATTACCTGAATTATATATGGGAAATGGCTATGAGAAAAACTCTCACCTAACCTCCAATATTGAATCTACCATTATCAATTCAAGTATGAAAGAAATAATAGATTAGTAATAGTATCCCTTAAGCAACATCAACAAATCCCAACATAATTTGAATGAAATGTTTTATTTAATATCTTAGTTTTTAAGATGTATAATGTTATTTATTTTTTTGTTTTCATATTAAAAAAATGTAAATTTAAAAATAGATCGGCTATCGTCTAAAACATGCCATTTTTAGTAAATATGTTAAAGACAAAGCTATATGAATTAATTCTGAATCACAAGCCGAAGTATACAGTTAGCTTTATTTTGAGAGAACTCTTCTTTTAGTGTTCGTTTTATATTCTCTTCTTATGAAAAAAAAGTTATCATGGCATTTTTTTATTATGTATCAAAAATAAAATTTTTGTTTAAAAAAATATTTTGCAACTGACATTTTTTGACTGTTATTTAAGTTTATTATTTTTCACTGTTATAAATATTGTGTGCGGCATCACCCACCGCGTCAATTATATTTAGGTCAAATACCTAAGCAAGAGGCTAAAGTCGATAAAAGCCAGCCATTACTCAATACCATGCCCATCCTCTTTGTGTCCAAAAGATTAACTCCGCCCCTCTGCTCCCACCACGAACAAACATATACTTAAAGTTCTCGAACATTCGAACGGTTTTTATTAAATTTGAAATTCGTTTTTCTTGTAACTGGGAAACATTTTTCTAACATATTTTGCTGATTAATCTTTGATTGTTGGTATAGATTAATCACCTGAAAGGACAGTAGTTATTTTAAATATGCACCATAGAAGTTATATAGGTTAAAACTTCTGTAAACATTAAATCATTATCTTTCGATGATTTAATATAGTCAGTAAAGAGTCAGTTGACCACATTCATGATGATACAAGTACATATGGTTGAATAAATTAATTTGGAAACAAAACTTTTCACACATAAGTTTATTAATAAATAAACAAAAAAAAACACATATTAATTTTGAAACTAACAATTACTGTGAAACACATAATATTATGTTAAAATATTTGTATATACAAAATATAACCCACAGAAAAAAAAGTAAGTCTTTGTAGCTGTTATAGGAAAAATAATAATACTGTACAGTACAAGAGATCAAATTTGAATTTTGTGCAAAGTGCAAAAACCTACAAAGGAGCTGTTCCGCCGACGTCCTCAGGACTTTGTTTAGCCTTTGCTTCTGAAAATAATTAATTTATAAATTCATCGAATTTCTCTTTAATTTCAAGCAAAAAACAAAAGTGCACTGCTTTACTCTGGTGCTTACTTTACCAAAATGTTATTATTTGATTTCATGAAAAACAATAAAATAGATGACATGCCTTTTACAATACATTTACTTTACTTTATATATGAATATTTTTTTATTATTTATTACCATTGGTTTTGGTCTCAAATAAATAGAACAACAATCCAATATGTCATTGCTATTTACTAAAGTTAACACATCCTCCACAAAATAAAACACATTGTTAAAGGATGTCAAAGAGTTGCTTCAAAGTATGTGATATTTTAAGTCAATCAGTGTTTGTGTTTGCCAGTAATCATTGAAGAGATAAGCAAAATCTTTTGTCTAAATATTCAATGGGTTCGGACCATAGTTTTAGGGCAATAAACTGACCCTGTTTTACTTTTATATATATAAAAAAGTGATATTTTGTAACTTGTGATATATATTATGTGATAATACTTGTGATTCTTGTATACTTGTGATAACACAGTATTTAGATGATTTCTTACGTTATAATAGGCGTTCGCCGTTAGTTTACATTATTTATATAAAAGTCTGACTGTACTGACATTTGAAAAATTCGAATGCTTTTTAATATTTTTACAGATTTAAAACTTTCAAACAAATTACATAGCCAGGAATGTTTGAAGAGAATGTTCAAAGAAAAATTAATATTGAACGCACAGATAGTTGCATCGCTTGAGGTAATGCACGCTGGTTTAAATACAGGCCTGTATTCTATGAAAGATTTTCACTCTCGCCTATCTATCTGTGCGCTTATGCCATACGGTCAAACTTTCATTAACCCCTAGAGAGCGTAGTTTATTTTGGCGCCAAAACCCGTTGAGACATGGTTATTGACCTTGAAACTCACTCATCTACTATAAAATTCATAGTGCAGGCATGAGTCGTTCAATCTTTACAAATCTGGTATCATCGGATTCACCGTAAAATTTTCTATTACACCATATCACTTTGATTATGTTTGTCTCGTAAATTAAAGAAGAAAAAAATAAAAATGTTGCCATTTTTTTTTTTTTTTTTTTTTTTTTTTAAATTACGAAATAAACAAAATCAACACTTTTATTTACATTTTCATATATTTATAACTATAAATTATAATTTAAAAGTCTTCCAAAATATGTACATTTTTCGGAAAAAAGAAAAAAGTTAAAAAAAAGTTATAGATATTGGAAAGGTAGTACATTAGTGTATTTTCAATACACATTTATAAATAGTAGTAGAAACTACATTAAAATGAAAAAAAAAAAAAAAACAAAATTGTTTCGTTAAGATTTTAATGAAAAAAACGTCAAGTTAATGAATAATACAGAAATAATACCAAAAATAATCAAAATCAAGCAGGTAGTCAGGACGTCCTATCACGTCGTACGCTCTCAACGGACATAGAAATGTCCGCGCGGATCGACGTCCTATCACGTTCTACGCCCTCTAGGGGTTAAAGTAGTAAAAAAATGATTTAAAAAGTGAAAATGTAACGAATATGACGTATAATGAATGAGAAGTGAATAGTTTAATGGATATTTACAAGAATAACTTACGTTCAACGTATGACATATGAACACCCATTATATATATATCACAAATCACAAAGTCTTTATTTATAATAAGTTATAACTTTTAAAATCCCCAACAAAGACTGATGTCTTTTCTGTGGAGTAATTAACATGATAATTTTATAGTTTTTTAAAAGACATTACAAAAAACAACTTAAAAATGGTCTGGACAGTATGATAAGAATTTCAACAAGTTAAACTCTGATTAAAAATAATAATAATAATGATAAATTACGAAAAGCAATCCACTTCTTATGTTACTTAATCTTATTTTGTTATTTGATCAGGTCTATTAAGCTAGCTTTTATTTTTTTCTTAATATTTTATTTTTTGTCTAAATTTTTCAGCTGTTCCTCAAATTTATTAAATAATTGTGGCAGTATATATTGAAGCGTCCATCAACATAGTAATTGATTTATCGTGGTATCACCTGAAAGTACCCTCGAGTTATTTGGCGGTTCTGTGACCATGAGCTATGGGTATTTTATATTTATTGGTATCATAGTGATCTAATTATAATTTAAATTAAAATGGATAAGTTGTTTTACCGGTAGGATGTTAAAAGACGAGAATAGTTGAACGTCATTATTTTTAAACTGATTTCTTAGTAACATCTGTACGAATAATGTTATTATTCTTAATTGAATTTTGTAAACTTGTTGTACATAGGTACCAAAACTAAGTCCCCATACGCGATTGTCATATGTTATAGTGGGTTCTATAAGCGATTGATAAATATTTTTTTATACTAAATGAAAGTTCGATTTTAAGAGTATATATTAATATAAGAAAATATATCAATCTATCGCTAGGTGAATTAATATGGTCAGACAAGCTAAAATGTTTATCAATGATTAATCCTAAGTATCTGTGGCTGTCAACCCGCTCCAGTAGCTCACAGTTGCATGAAGTAGTTATTTTTTCTCTGAAGGCAATTAAGTGAAGGACGTAAAGTTGTGTTTCAAATAAAGTGATTAGTATTATGGGAAAATTGCTACCTTATTTTTTCTCTCATCACAAAAAAATATTTATTTATTTTTTTATCATTAGTATGCAATTAAAAAGTAAAATTTAATAAAAAATGTATAGAGCTAATAAGATAATTTTTCATATTGCGTAATAATATTATAAGATCACGTACATTATTAGCATATTCGATATTTATATAAAATGTAATACACGATTTATTGTTCTGTGTCAAAGGTCCGCAGTTTTATTTTTTCCTAATGTTTTATAAAGCAAATCTTCTAATTTTCAATGACGGTTTAAACATTACCCGGGATTTATTATCAAGTATTGTTTGTTGTTGTTCAAGTATTCAAAATTTTGACATTAGGATGTTTTCTTGTATCTTTAGAATGTTTATGCTTGTTCATTATCTTAAATTATTTAGATGAATAATATTCTCTGTTTTCCTTTTAACTCCGACTCTGGATTGGAGTTCCTGCGATGTGGTTCCCGGAATAAGCGATCATTATGCGGTCATTTTACAAATTATCATTCCTGGTGTGAATCGGGAACCTCCAACCCTCTCTCGTGTTGGCAATATAGCAAAACTGACATAAACGGATACAGTTCTTTCATCGAGGCTGAGTACCAAAACTGGTGTATTAGGTGTGGCCAGGGTACTATTGATGAACTTTGGGCTGATCTGAAAAATATCCTTTTCAGAGCCCGTCTCCAGTATATTCCATCAAAAACCTTGCCGAGAAATCCGGACCCATTTTTCTACAATGGTAAAATTCGCCACTTGAAAAAATGGTGTTGAAAACTGTATGTAAACAGAAAACGTTCCAGTGATGACAAGCATAAATTTCTTGCTGCCTCAAAAAGCCTACTTCTTGAAAAAGAAAAGGCACACGGTGACTTTATGGTTAACATTTTAGACCCTGAAAATAGTATAGGTAGCTGGGACAAATTTATAAATTTATTAACTCTAAGAAAAGCAATTACAAATCTCTACCACAATTAGTATTCGAGAACGGTAGCATTATTTCAGACGATCCTGGAAAAGCTGACTTACTTGCTGCTTCTTTTTCTAAGTCATTTAACTCTGTTTCCGCCATTCGAGCTACAGCGTCCCAGGGTTCCTTAATACTACTGTCCTTGACTCGATCAACCTTTGAGGTTAGTATTCCTGAAATTGCGAGAATCATTAGGAACTTAAAGAGCAATTCGTCTCCAGGACCAGACCGCATCTCAGTTCAAATGTTAAAGATTGCCAGTGCACATATATCCCGCTTTCTTTTTGATATTTTCACTGTGTCTGAGTGAAAATGTCATACCTAGTGAATGGCTTTCGGCCGTTGTAATTCCAATACACAAAGGTGGTTCTAAGAGCGATGCTTTAAATTATCGCCGTATAAGTCTAACATGTATTATATGTAAAATACTTGAAAGACTTATTGTTAATCACACAGATGCTGTTATAGAGCCCCTCAACTTTCTCAGGCCAGAGCAATTTGGTTTCCGTCAAAATTACTCTTGTGAAGCAGCTCAAGCCATCGCGGACTCATTAGATCGGGGAGTAGAGGTCCATGCGGTTTTCCTAGATTTCGCAAAAGCATTTGATGTAGTTCCACACTCTATTCTTTTAAATAAACTCGGTCGTTTGCCAATTAATATCAATGCCTCCTATGGATCAAGTAATTTTTAACCAATAGAAGTTTGCAAGTAAAAGTTGGTAATTCGCTGTCTTCCCATACTCTGATTCCGTCGGAAGCTCCGCAGGGTTGTGTTTTAGCTCCGATGCTTTTTATTATATTTATTAACGACCTGATAAATGAAACGTGTTCCTCAATGCAATTGTTCGCTGACGACTGTGTGCTTTATAGAAGTATTGAAAAACCAAGGGACTGCAATATTCTTCAACAAGATCTCAACAACATTTCGAATTGGATTTCAGATAACAAGATGAACCTCAATGTCTCCAAGACTTCCTTTTTGCAATTTGGCAAGTCAAAGATAATCCAACCCGAGTATACTGTTTCTGGACAGGTAATCCCGAATAAGTCTCCCGAATAAATTCTGACCTTGAAGCAATTCAGCGGTTAGTAAGCAGACATGTGTTTAGGCGCATTCGCAGATTTAACAGTCCGACGAAACTTCTATCTGACCTTAAATGGGAGCCTTTAAATTCAAGGCGAAAAATATGTTGTCTCATTATCTTATTTAAGGCCTACTTGAAGCTCCCAGCATGGTCCTCCATTAGTGAGCAACTTCAGACACCGACTTAAATTTTTAGGAGAAAGAATGTCGGTTTCCATTCCTTTCTTCCGCGTACCATAAGAGACGTTATTATAAAGCATTAGACTATAATTTAAATTAATGAAACAATGGCTGAAATAAATTTGTAGATAAATAATTTAATATTACATGCATTAATTTACAAATAAGCAAATTTAAAATCTTGGCTACGTCAGTGTATAAATCATGAATTTGACACACTGCGAATTCGAAGAATTAATGAAAACGATACATGTAGAGCGATACGTGCATATTCGTGTGGGAGTGATACATGCGTGATACACAATTTTAGAATCTTCTTAAAAATTATAATAGTTTTATATATAAATCTTGAAAAGATAAAGAAAGTGAAAAACAAATCCCTAAGTAAGCTTGACCATGTCCTAGGTAAGGTAAGGAAACTAGCTATTTTAAAAATAACTAATAAACTATAATTAAATCAATACAAACATTTAATCAGGTATTGGAAATACTAAGATAAATAAAGAAATTTCTAACTTCAGAATGGGCAAAAAATCATTTGTGGAAAATACACCTCACAATCACAAAGTACTATTAATCACTATTAATAATCGGAGTGGAGCAAAACGTACCTCCCATGGATCGACTCCAATAGTAAAATATTTGTGACGATTTCATCACTGGTTTAAAATTTTTAAAGTTTTAATCGAATCTACGTAAAAAATACTAGGTCGCGACGGAGCCAGAATTTTAAAATTCGAAATAATAAAAAAAATATATTTTAAAATATTTTCTCCGTGTTAATTTCTTTTGCGCGCTTTTTATTTTAATTTTAGAAAAAGATTTATTTATATGTGATTAGATAAGATATGATGATTTATTTGCATTTCTCCACTCCAACTTTTGCATTTCACACTTGCGTTTCGCCTTTGCGACTGCGGTTGCCTAATTAAGATTGTAATGAGAACAAAACTATAAAACTAGGAATATTTACAATATTTATGTACATGGGGGCATTGACCATATTAGCCAGTCAAATAGAGGGTAAAAAATATGTAATTTAACATTAATTGCAAAAGTTTTCAAATGTTGTCTTTATTCAAAGCATTATGATGTTGTTTCTGTACTAAATTTGCAACTCATTCACGAACTCGGAAATTGCTATTAGTGGTTATTTTTTACAATTAAATAAAAGTTTTGCAAACTATAATATCAATTCAAGAGTATCATATCAGAGTTTTATAAATATAAATTTGCAAACTGCGCTTACAAACGGAACCGAATCAAAAATCGGTAAATACAACTGAACGAAACTATGCATAAACGAAACATCTTCTGCCCAATCGCAGCTGTCCGCTTAGCCAGGTAAACGGTAAACCTTGCCGGCATGAGGCTAAATTTAATACCTAGCAAACAATACGATCTTTATTTACCACTCTTCTTAGTTTTCTATTCTTCAGTCGGGTTGCAAATTTGAAGATGAGTGTAAAATTATAAACGCTTATAACACTTTTTTCAAAATTTTCACTATTTCCGAGTTCGTAAATGAGTTGTAAATTTATTTAGAAATTGAATACATGATTCCTAATAAATTAGTGAAATTTGAAAACTTTTGCTTTTTTCTGAATTGAATTTTTATTTTGACCGGCCTAATAGAAACAAATCCGAGTTGGCATGGTGACTATACCATGTCAATAACACCAATTATGATTTTTGGGTGGTAAAACTCTGGATCTACACTTGGGTACAAAAAATGAACTCACTTCATACCTACTTTTTATGTCTCTCACCAGTGAGAAGATCAAAGAATAATATATAACATTCGAAAAATAATTTATTTACCTTTAAAATGAAGATGTTGTTGAATTATTTTTATTTTTATTTCTAACACTGGTATTTATTCATAACTAAAGTTAATAAGTGGATACGCGAGTACTTTCACTTCTAAGGCTATAAAATGGGATCATCTACTAATTGCATATCATATCAGCTCCTGATCAGCGATATTGCCAATCAATAATACAATCAGTCAATTCTCAGAAATAGATACCATGCCAAAAGAAGTCGCACAAGAAGTCGCCTTCTTTAGTTTGAGCAAATTTGTTTGATGACTGAAGTCAAGAGCGATTAACCTCATGTTTGTCCGGTTAACAAGGCATGACAGTCCCATATGCCCACCCTATTATTCCACCCTTGTTGAAATTAACGGACATCCGCTAAAATTATGGTTCTGGGAAAATTGCATCGATACTTATAAATTATGGACTGAAATATAGCGCTATTTTAAATTTTACAACCTTTATGAATATATTTTTAAAAAAATGACAAATGTCAAAAAGTGATTTTGTAAAGTTATTTTTTTTTGTTAAATATTGAATAAATAAAAATGTATTGTGTAACCTTGTTTTTTATTTTGATTTAAATTCTTATCCTAATTTTACCGAAATGCATAAATGAAAAAAAAATACTCACAATACAGGTGTCGTAACAATCATTTTCAGCTAAATTTTTTATGTCACCTATATAATTTTACTATTATATTTGCTTAAAAAAAATGTTTTTTTTATATATATCTGCTATTTTGTGATAAAATTCCGATATTTGCCCGTAAAGTTCAAGTTTAACATCTATTCTAGGGTCACTTACTTTTGACGACTGATTTATATAATACGCCAATGTGGTGTCACTGGCTAAAGGCGGGTTAAAATGATTTAACAAAGGTATTGGGAGACTGGTGTATTTGTACGGCAAATGGGACAAATAGATCTGGGTCAACTTCAAAGCAAGATGAACGCTTCATCGTAAAGTAACTGTCGAATAGTGCTGTAAAAGTGCAACAACTGCTCCTTCATATCCGAGAAATGGCTGTCAGCAAATAAACAGTGAGACTAAGACTGCCAAAAAAAAATGTAACCTTTAACAGACCTACAGTTTATCGCCAGTCATGGCATCGCATCTTAAGGGAGCATTTAGCAAGAATTCAAGAATGTCCACATTATGTTATGGTAAGATTGGTTAGGTCTATAGAAAACTGATGTAAGCAGTTATCAGGGAAAGAAGGGGTAATACCGGTTCATCGTCATCATTAGCTTGTATATGCACACTGCAGGGCATAGGCCTCCCCAAGTACTTTTTAATTTTCGTGGTTTTGCATCTTATCCCATCCAGTTATGGCCCACGAAATGTTTAATATAGTCAACCCAACGCATTGGTAGTCACCCTTGTTGTCTTTGTGTGATTCTAGGCACCATGGCAAGACTTGTTTGGTCCACCGCTCTTCTGCTGTTCTTGCAATATGTCCTGCACAGTTTCATTTCAGTATTCCCATTGTTACATCAAGCACAAACATGTCATTTCATTTATTGTCTTGTCCATTTATTTCTTTCACGGTTGCGGAGCTTGATGCCTAGTATTTTTCTCTTTGAGTAACTTGAAGGTTTTAAGCTAAACGCTTTGTGAGAGTCATGGTTTCTGCACCATATGTTGGAAATGGGAGGGCACATTTGGGTATTTTTTAAAGGGTAGCGATTGGGACACAATTGTGATGTGGTGGCGCACAGAGGTTGTAAGAAAATGGTATTGCCTGCCTTGCATGCCCATTTTGATATAACTCAATTCAAATTGAATTTAGTTATTTATAATAGAAAAGCACAAAGATTGTGTACCAAAATAATAAAGATTTACAGAGGATCAAATTAGAATAATAAAAATAGTATAAGAAGTTTAGAAATTAAAGTTATATAGCTAGTAAGAACAAAACAGTCTTCACTTTAAATAAAAAATACAAAATTTTACCTTCCTGTCCCCTTCCATTAGATAAACTTGTCTTTGAATATTTTTTCGGCAGTTTCCACTGAACTAGAGCATGAAGCAAAAACAGTATAAGAGCCACACACCCATACCATCGAAATGTGTTTCTCCCACCATATAGTCCATACAACACACCACCCAAGAGACTACCGATTGAGACTCCGATTCCCTCAAACGCTCCTCCAACCAAACCCTGTTGAATAAAAAATACGTAAGTTTAGCTACATAAAATATTATTATTACAGTTTAATGATTATTTTTTGTTATCTCAATTTTGTTTGATTTCTTTTACACTAGAGGATAGGTGAGAGTTAAAAATGCATTTTTATAAAACTCAGCGCTGGGTTTAAACCGACATCCTGCGCTCTCAAGTACAGGACCTCTTTAGAACCTTTATAAAAATTATGCTATCCAGCACTTTATCAAGAAATTAAAAAATTGTTCAAAATTTTTCAATAATGTCAAAGATTGTGTCATTTATCTTTTCAGGTGATTCGCCACTATTAAAAAAAAAAATCATGAAATATATATATTATAATATTGTACATTTTGAAGTACAGTCCTTAGGGAATGATTTCTTTACATCCCGCAGTTAAACATTTTAATAGAAGGTTTTTTTTACTTTTTCAAATAGCTGAAAAATGTGCCATTAACGTTAAAATACAAAATATATTGTGTGTAAGACATCGTTTTGAATTACTTTTTTTTGAAACCTAGTGCTTGCTCTATAAAAACTTAAAAAAACCAAAATATTATTGTACCTGTACTGTGGCTTCAGTACCAGAAGGCGAAACAATGCTTGCGTATGAAGTCAAAGTTGGGTAAAATAGTCCCAGTGTTGTACCTTGGAGCAATTCTATTGGCAAAATCCACCACGGATTGCTCAAAACGGAATATAAAATAAAACGAACTCCATATGCCCCTAGGATTAAAGACATTGCATGGACATGACCAATTCGTTTTAAAATTTTACCTGAAATAATATAGATAAATTTAGGATTTATAAAACTTTAATTAATCAGTACGATTTAGATAAAAATAATTGATATTTATTAATTTATTTAAATTCATATTTATTAATTTATTATATAATAATAATAGATCACTTAATATAATTGGATACCTAACGGAGCATTTTAAAAATAGGCCAGTTTGGTAAGCTCTTATTTATAATTTAATTTAATTAGGTTAAGCTATAATACAATTTATTAAAAAAAAAAAGTTTATTTAATATTTCATATCTTAAAAATATTATGTGTAGAGCATCTATATTGCACGAAGGGAAAACTCTGTACCCCTTTTTAAGCATATTGCCCCTTATTAAGCATTTTATCCTCACAGAGAAGTTTGAGATTTGGCAGAGTAAAAGTTTATATGGAGAAGGAGTGTAGAAAGCTAAGTTTATCTGTGTTACAAATACATGCTAATGGCGTAATTTTACACGTTCGTAGTTGATTTTATAGAACAATATTAAAAAAAATTATATGCAATGATTATAGAGTTATACTCACCTCATTATAAGAACCTTAATATTGCTAAAACTTAAAAAAATAATAAATTACGGTTGAATTTCAACCACTAGTATTAATTAATACATAAATAATACTCTATACTAATTATTATATGTGTATCTAATATTATATTACTGACATATTAGCAAGTAAATTATATTTTATGTATATATAAAAGAATATAATGTATAATATTACAATATTATAAAAATTAAATTATAAAGCCTCTGTATCTAAGTAATTTTAAATTGTATTTTGTTATACGTGTAAAATATTTTTTAGTTCATTATACAGCTTAGCTAATGAATTAGTTTATACCGCCCAGGAAGATCAAATGAGGTCCGGACTGAAACGGTGACGAAATGCAGAAGTCAACCTAACCTTACCTATATAAATTCTCCAGCAGTATTTCTTTATTTATATGAAATCATAATAGGGTAAGATTTCAATAATTTACAATAAATTATAACTAGATAATGAGAATATAAGATAAACAAGGTAAAGTATAACAATTAAATAACAAATAGAAATCAGATAGAGAATAATATAAGCTGAGCGTTTGCTGGCTTGATTAATATTTGACTGACAGGCAGTCGCCGCACCATCCACTGTTCCGTTCCACGGCGGCGCACTCAGGTAACATTGGCCCAACCCGACTCTAGCCGACCAGAAACGACTCCCTTTTATTATGAGAAAAAAAAGGGAATCATTTTTTATCATCACAGGTAGAACCGATGAAAGTGCCTAAGAGAAACAGAGGCTTTCTTTAGGCATTCGACAACAGGAAAATAGGGATGGGAAATAAAAATATATGTGGGAGTATAAAATGTAAAATATCATGAATATTCACAAAAATAAAATAAGTATGTCCCATATAGCAAAATGGACATTTATTTTACTTTATTTTATTTTTTTATATTTTATTTTTATTGATATATAAATAAAAATCAATTACCGCATCTATGGTACATCATCACTTGAGAACGGCTCAACCTATTTGGCTCATTTTTTTTCGTTGTATTTGTAACTGTTTAATAAGGTTTTTATGAAGGAAAAAGTCAAAGAAAAAGTGTACGAAAGAAATGCAGAAAATAAATATTATTTTATATGGGTTTTTTTTGTTTAAGTATTTGAATGGCTTTTTAAAGAGAAAAATCGGAGTGGAAAACTCGGAATTCAAAAATTTCAGAAATTAGGAAAAATTGTTTTTTTTTTTCAGAATGGAAAAACCGGAATGAACAAGGCTGTTTTTAGGCGTAGGCGCGAGTTGTTAAGCATTATTTTTTTTTATTTCCTCACCTACTAAACTCAACAGTATCACCGGAGCTAGCCCGGGGGTGGAACAGCTAGTAATTAAATATATTATTATTTTAAAATGAATTGACTGTAGCAACTGAGTGAGTTGGGATGGCCAGACAGTGAGTCGCCCAACAGCTTGGAATATTCCAGTGTGGTAGTCACCCTTCATGAATGCCTGCAAATAATAGTTTGCATGTTATAATGAGACTAACATTGTTAGCTGAATATGTTTGGTGGGTTAATCACAGGGTCCGCTAAATATGGTAAGTGAGTTAACCACATGAGCCATTAGCCAAACCGCATGCTAATTCCATGCGTTATAAAAAACACTAAACCATAAATATCTGCAAAATATATAATATATGGCCAATGTAATGCAAGGTTTCTATAAATACATATATAAATTTAAATAGTTATTAAATAAATAATATTTTTTTAATTAATGAAATGTCCAAAATATATTTAGCGGAAAAACCAGGAATAAAATGGATTGTGAAAACAAAGAAACCATTCATGATAGGAAATGTTGTCGTCCTAAATACCTGTTTCTAATTCTCTGAAGTAATGGCCGTCCACCGAACGCAGGTAGACGGTTGAAGTTTCCGTGATCCCGGAGTCCTGAGGACTAAAGAGGCGGCAGATATTCAAGGCTGCTAACAGTGATATCCTCAAAAAAGCCGGATCACCATGTCAGTACTTGAAGGCGTTAACTGTTGGTAGATGCCGCACCCTTGAAGAAACACGTAGAACCAACTAAGGCTGTGTGCTGCCAATGCGGGTTACCAACATACAGCCCAGGAATTTACATTCTTTTCAATTTAAATTATTGTTAACAATCAGTCCTAAGTATGTCAGTGTTTACACTTTTTCTATATATCTACATGAATCTATCTAATGTCATATGATCGAATTCTTTGCAGCAATGAATTATGATAGTGGTAAATCTTAGAATGTTTATTGTGTTTGATCTTAAATTTAGCTATTTTGTTTTACTTAAGATTTAATTCATTATTAATTCCATATTTTTTAAAAACCTCTCTAGGTTAGCTGTTAGAGATTACCTTACACCTTACACTATATTCTCACATTTTATAAATATATATGTCAAATAAACAATTTATTATTATTAATACTTAAGTCAATAGACCTAGCCATTTTTTCCCTTATTCTAGCCCTACTTTGGCATTATTGTGTACTCAAAATAATATTGGGAAGATCGCCTACATAATCAACAGTAAAACAATTATGTATTTTTAGGGACGATGGCAGTTTACGGAATCTGGCTAGTACCTTTTCCATATACCCCAAAAACAATGGATAAAAGGAAGCGAAAATCATTCATTGCCTAAAAATAAAATAAATAATAAAGGGTTGGGGATGAAGCCCAATGGCATGCACATTAAATGATCATGAGCCATGATTTCAAACAGAGATTTCCATCCATATTTCCAACCCAACAAACTTCTGAACTGTTAAGAGTTCGAGTCAATGACTTGGAATTCTAAGCTGATACTGAGAATTAATATTTAAGGGTGAGCAGGCGGTGCCTCGTTTTTCAAAAAAAATTAAAAATATTAATAAAATATATATATTTTTTTTTAAATATACTTACCCGATAAGAACAGTATTGGTAATTCCCCACCGAAGCATTGGATTCCACTCACAAGACCTTGAAGTGTTTTAATATAATTAATAGTACTGCATTCCCATTCCTTAGCTAAATCCTCCAAATACCAAAATTGAAATTGCCACAATAAACCAGTAAAAAAACCCACAGCTATTGTCCATAAAAGATATGTAATCATGTGCCATGATTTCAATAATATTGCAACATCTTTTAAAATATTCAAAGAATAATTCATTGCTTTATACTGAAAATAAAAAAAAGAAGTTATTATAATAATTATAGTTATTCACAGAAAAGCTAAGCAAGATACCAAGTTTTAGAGAAAGGGGAAAATCTGAATATTACCATAAATATTGTATACAGAGCTCCAGTGTGGAGCATCGTAACTATTTTAAGGATTATAGAGGCTGTATCGCCATTATGTTATTCATCTTGTATCCCCATCAATATTTTTTTCTCATAATTAAAACTTGTATTTGTGCGAATGAAAATTGAACAATAATAACATGCTATCACTTAAACAATAACAACGTAAATGTTCTTTTGCTACCGGCTACTGGTACTAACTGTGCCCTGGAAGTCTGGGATTCAGTTTATACAGAATGTCCCGTAAGTCATGGTCCAAACGAATATAAATGATAGAAGATATCATTCTTTATCAACAGCCACATATCAGGCTGTGGTTAGTTTAAAAGTACTAAGTACCTTAGTACTAAGTACTAAGTAATAAGTAGTAAGATACTTATGTGATTGTTATCAAAAACGCTGGCCTTGTCATATCAACATATTTTTTATTAACCTGACGTGAGCCTGAGTAATATGAATCAAAAACAACCCTAGAGTGCCCAGTGATATTTTTCAAAATTGCGTAATTACGGGTGCTTGCTAAAATACTCATTTTAGAAAAACTATGTATGTCATGTTGATAAACTACACTATTTTGAATAGCTTATGAAATTCTCTATTATTTTATTTTTGATAACCAATAAAAGAAAATTTAAAACGATAACACCCGTCTTTTATTTTTTATTTATGGTCCTAGATATCATAAAGAACTATTTATAAGTAAAATATATTTTTTACCATGAAAATAAAATTCTAATATATATATAGATTTGACGATAAGATATTTTTTAGCTTTCGCCATTCGGCGTCGTCAGAAAATATATGAAAGATGACGTTTAAAATGTAACCTTCATAAATTTTGTAGTGTATGAGATATAGCTACATAAATATTATATCAATAAACGAATTGCGGGTGGTGCGACAGAGAGGCAAACCGCGGGCAGTACCCGAGGGACGTTCGCTCTGTACACACCTCCGTAGTTGCAAGATAATATATTATTTAATTGTAACCATTAGTATCTGATTGCAGTACAACAAGTGGCAAACACTACAAATTCGAAAATCGCATTTTCAACTAAAAGATAAATATATTCATCCACTACAATTATTATTATATAATTGCAGTTTTGCTAGATAAATCAATCAGTATTATGAAATTAAACTAATTTCTTAAAAGAATATATCAAGCATCACGCGTTAAATGCTGTTAAGTTAGTTTAATTTTGTCTATTTAGACCTACAGATCTGCAAGCGCCCAAGACCCAAATGTGAGAGAGTTCCCATGTCTTTAAATCAATTTCACGGGCAAAGACTTCAAAACTTACATAGAAGCTGATACAAAACGTTTCTGGTGGTGCACGTTATGTTTGTGGTAATTTTATATGTATTTTTATTGTTCCGAAATGCCTAGTTTGTGACATCAGTATCTTGGAGTATATACATTTTAGAATACACATGTTATTCGCAATAAAATTTCATAGGGAATACTATATTCTATTGTTTTTAAATATAAATGTTTAAAAGATACAAATTATCTAAATGTTCTTACTTAACTTTGTGAAAACATGGCGGCTGGCTCAGCGGAGGTTAGGCAAAAACAACATATTTAATTTTTCACTGCTTTGAGACACTTTTATACACAAAAACACTTAAAACATTATATTTATGTAAAATTTTAAAGAAATAATAGCGCTCACAAACACTAAAAAACATTCGTAAATATAGACCAAAATGAAACACGATACCCCGCAAACGGCCATTTTCGTATACTGGATTAACAGAATTGTTTGAGAATTATTTTGACATTTAAAAGCAGATACAAACTATTTTTGTTTCTAAAACAGGTGTAAAATTTAACGTAAATTATTATAGAATTAGAAATGAAAAAAAAAAGATCGATGCTACCAACATTTAATAAACAAAAAAAGCTAATGGATGGAACTTAGGATGCTATATAGCAACCTGGGCAATCTACGGATGTTTTTTGCAGGCTGCGATTTGGGTGCTCGATAGGTTAATGTGGAAATAGTTTTAACTTCAAATGTTTTTTATTATGCTAATTATTTATGTATTAATTCTTCTAACGAAATAAGTTTTATGATGCTAGTCTCCACGTTCGAAGGAAATGTCAGACATTCAAATGACAATTAATAAAAAAAAGGGAGTTTTAAAAAATTGAGCTGCAATTTGAAATCTACTACATATCATGCACTTTCTAAAATAATATTACTCACTGTACTTTATTTAACTTGTAATTTTTTTTCTTTTTCAAGCGATCGGTTGGAAAACCTCATAAACCTCATACTAAATGTGTTCTCGTATCACGTCTGTGGTGTTTACTTCGGTAAACACCATGCCTCCCCTGTAAAGGTCAGTGGGGGTTCAAATGGGGCAATAAAATATTGTGTTTAATTACTGATCCACATAAAAATTGAATTAATGTTAGAAATTGTCATTTATCACTACCAATGAATAAAATGTATTTTAACTATTTCGGACTTTTTTAACTAAAAGATGAATCGAAAACCCTTCGACGAGTGTATGTCGCATTTTTATACAGACCTGTTTTACAAGTACCACGGTGCATTGTAAGTTGAGACCTAATAACCTCTACTATATGCAAACCAAAATCTAGAAACTTCTAAATCTCTTATGGGATTTCACGCAGGAGAGACAAGAATGTGAATGGACAAACAATGGGCTCATCGTTAAATGTTTTGGTGATCGAGTCACTGCCCCCTGATCAAATGTCTTAGTGCAATTATAAGGTGCAAACTGATAAATTTGAAAATTATACGAGGGCTGCTATTTATGAATCCAGAACTGGCCACTTACAGAACAACATTTAAAATGTAATTACTACATTTTAAAATGGAACAATTTGGTTGAATAATACATTTTGTTTCATGTAACTGTCAATTGTTTTTCCATTGTGGGGTTATTTTGAAAATTGCGTGTTTTCATCGCCATGGATTTAACTCGTGCAATGCTTTTTACGATTTTCGGTATGGGCTAACTCAAAAACAGTGCATCGATCAACACACTTTGACTTTTGGGGATAAAGCACCATTAAAAACCACTGGGTATCACTGGTTCAGTAACTTTAATCGTGGGCTGTCTATGCTCATAGACGAATTTAAAGAAGGTCGCACTAAATCGGTTGTTGTACCACAAAATATCGATGCTGGGCGGGAAATAATAATGCAAGATTGTCATGTTACATATTGCGAGATACAAGCATTCCTGGACATAAGTATGACGAGCATACATAAGATATTACACAAACATTTAGCTGTAAAAAAAATATTTACGTTGCATTCCACACAACTTGAGAATTGAACAAAAACAGGCTCGTGTCGATTCTTGCAAAAAAAAGGTTAAAAAAAATACAATTGTGGTGCGTCAAAAGCTGTTTATAATATCTACACAGGTGATGAATCTTGGATCTATGCATATGACCCTGAAACTAAACAGTCAAAGGTGTGAGTGTTCCAAGAAGAGCCGAACTCAACAAAAGTTATTTGTGCAAAAAGCACTTTGTAGCAAATGGTTAACTGTTTTTTTGGTAAAAATGGACATGTGGCTACAGTGCCACTAGAAAATCGTAAAATGGTTAATTCAAAATGGTATATGAACATTTGTTTACCAGAAGTCCTTGAAGAAATAAGAAAGAAGAACCGACAGCGCTGAAACATTCGGCATTATGACAATGCTAGCTAACATATGTCGGCCGATATAACTCAGTTTTTGGAAGCTCAAAAGATAAAATAGATGGGTCATTCACCGTACAGCCATGATTTGGGACCCAACGATTTCTATTTATTTCCAAACATGAAGAAAAAATTACGTGGTCAACGTTTTTCGAGCTGCGAAAAATGCATTGATGCATTCAAAATGCTCGGTTTCATAAACCTCTTGATCTGAATGGAAAAAGTGCTATGAAAATTGATTTCAACGTATGCAAAAATGCGTCGATCATCATGGCGAATATTTTAAAAAGAAATAAAACCATAAAAATGATATATGGTTTCTTTTTGTTATTCCGGATTCATAAATAGCAGCCCTCATAGTTAGATTTAGAAATTTTCCTTATTTTTAGTATTGTATCAGGCATAAGAAAGTTTCATAAAGCCTTTGAATCATTTGGCTACTCTCGGAGCTTAATTCTTCTATAGGAGCTATCTTTTCTTATCAATTATGGCACATTGCATCTTTGGCGTCAAAAAACTTATGGCTTTTGCACTCGAGATGGGTTGCTTTACTTCTTATCCGTAACTCATAATTCTGGCAGGTGATTCCTTCAGACAACATTGTGATGGCCAATCTACCTGTCACAGTGCCAGTGACATTTTATATGTAAACCGGTTAACAGTTAGTTTCTTCTTATGATAATTGGAAATGTTTAGCCGATAAACAATATACTAAACATTGAATAGAAGCAAGAACTGAATATTGTTAGACTTTCTCACAATCAAAATAAAGATTTATTAAAGATAAAGATTATGCAGATTACAGCACGCAACTTGTGTGTAACTTATTGTAAGACCATAAGCCATATCCCACAATCATTAAAATGTTTGTTTCATTTTTTTTTGGAATTTCACTGAAAACTCTAAGCATCATCTGATTCTAGAGTAAAATAGAATAATTGTACGTTAAAAAAAAAAAACCATCAAACAGCTTGGTGAAACAGAAAACATTAAATTGTGAGTGAAAGTATATTTACTAAGTAGGTACTTACTTTTAATCTGGTGGATACACACACATCAAAACTCGTGAAAACTAACATAAACGCAAAGCCAATTGTATAATTTTTTGTCTCTGAGCCTTCACTCATTATATCAATCAAAAATCCTGTCAAAATTGAGAACAAACCCCAGCCGACTGAACCCCAAAGGCGTTGCTGCCCATACTTTGATGGATTGTCACCTGCAAACAAATATTTGATAGACTTAGGTTAATGTATACCTGGTCCTATAACGGTACAAGTAAGTATTATAGGAAAAAAAATCATAAAGGGCGGGCAGTTGTGTTTTAACCATTGTTTAAATTTTCATTCTTCGTCATTATGTCTTTATATTCCTTTACATAACATTTTTATTTTCCCTCGCTTATGCAAAAAAAAATGCTTGTAAGTAGTCATATACGACTACACTATTGATATGATGATGAAAAATAATTAATACTTCAAGAATTATTCAAGGAAAACAGTCAAGAAAATTTTAGTGTTATTAAAGTTATTTCGATAAAATCATTATATGCCGTATAATTTTATAAAAGAAAAAAAAAAGACATTTAATAGTATTTACCAAGCATATCAAAGCAGATTGTGTCCCCAATACTAACAACAACAGCCATGCCGATCCAACTCAAAGCCATCAGCAAAAAGAATAACCAAAATGTTTTTCTTGTCAGTTCGTTTGACATCCCATTCGTTTCGCTTTTTGTACTTGAAATAAGTTCATTCATCTGAATAAAGATACAAGAAATTTCACAAATGAAAAAAAAATATTCCTACAAATTCTGAGGTTTATGAAAATTACAAAAACATATTGAATATGAAAACTTATTTGAGTACATCTTATAGCATCTATTAGAGATACTCATCAACGAGAAAATCTTATAGAAACTTTTAAAATATCCTCAGGTCTTCAAAAATGCTAAACACTAATAAGAATATTTCCCAAGAAACACTTATCGTATGAAAATCATAAGTAGAACTAAAATATTAATCATATGTAAATATAAAATAAATATTTATTAAATCAATAAATACAACAATAATTTATTCTACGTCATTAAAACAACACTACTACTGACATTTATAAACTAGGGCGCCGCTTTGCTTCGCTGCGGCATTCATTGGAGCGGAGTTTAGTATATATATGTATTTCTCCATAGGGATTACCATTTAATTTTTTATAATTCTTTGCGCAATCAAATGTATATGTTTTTTGGTTTCTATGCACAGAAGACATTGTCATGGTCATTTTAAAAAAATAATTATCAAAATCGGTCTTGTAGTCCTAGAGCCTTAGTCCGTGAACAGAGGGACATTTGAGTCACCACATGGGAGGTTCGCGCCAATTAGGAATGACTATTTCTTGTTTATAAGTTTATTTGTTTAAATTTAAATCTCTCATTAGAAAACTTGTACAAAAAATATTTAAAATACAATATTTACTACCTGATGACAATTTAATTTTACATAAATGTTATACGAACCCTTCACCCTCAAATCTCACCAATCAGAGTTTTCTCTCTGACTCAAAGGTCAACTAGGCTAATATTGTGCCACATTCAAGTTAGTAGAAATAATTCATTCCAAATACTAAAATCATTTTTTGTACTTACCAGAATATTATCACATATAATACTGCAATTTGATCGAAATAGTGGATTGGTTTTGTTATGCGAGTGACGTTGAGGACATGTTGGATAATGTTCTGAGCCTAAAATGAAATATAAGTGGGTGATAAAAGTTCTTTTTATAGTCAGGTTAATACTGTGGGTTTAATATACAGTACAAATATGCTATAGTAAATAATAGTATTATTTTAGTGGGGACGGCGATGTAAGATGCGTTATGGGAAGCTCACCTGTAACCGAAGAGATCGATATTTCCAGCTGAGTAATGAATTAATGATTAGTACATGTGCTATCTATGTATTTTACAATATAAATAAATTGAGTGGTAACAGAAAAATAACAATGAAATTAAATTTGGTAAGTTTTCATTAATGCTAGGAGTTATAATTACTCTTTATTGAAAAAACCAACAGTTTTAACAGTATGATGCTGTAGCATACAAAATCATTTATTTGATTGACCATAAAACCTATGTAAAACTAAAAATAGATTTTTACTAAAAAAAAATATTCACATTAATAACAAATATTACAATACCATATGTTTTTATATTTACGTATCTACTTAATCAGGAATTTTGATCTAATGGCGAAGTTTATTTTTTACACAATAAATTATTATAAAACACTTTAAATTGTTGACATATTTAAAATCAATTTATCGAAACAGTTAATGTATGATTATAAACATTTTGTAACCGCGGTATTGGTGAATGTGAAGCGATATTTGTTAGGTATGAAGGCAATTTAAAAATGTTATAATGATGGGTATGATGTGATGACGGTACATTGATCAAAAGGGATTTTAAACTATTGTAAATTGATAATATGTTTTTTTAAGATTTCTATTCATTTCTTGTAATTAGGTTAATTTCTTTCATTATTTAAGAGATTTAATTGTCCTCTCTAAGCTCAGTCTAAAATCCAAGTAGGATGTGTTTTCTATTCTTTGGGTGGTAGTTAGCTCAATTCGACTTTGATGATTAATGTCTTCATACTATCACTATTATGTGGTCATAGTATGTAGTTATGTGGTATAAGCCGCTTTAAGAATAAAATCTAAATTGAGTTTCTGGCAGATGAGCCCTTCAGGCTCTGGCAGGACAAGATATATTTTCTTTGGACTGTTATCTAATGAACAATAAACGTCACTTATCGTGGCATTGAACTAATTGAACTGATAGCAATCCTCACCAACCACACGCATCCTAAACATTTTTTTTTATTTATTTTTGTTTCTAGCAATTCTTATGATGTTTTTGAGTGGGAACTCCCATTACTGGAAGTAATGGGTGGGAATCTTTTAGTATTCAGAAGCTTTCAAAATTTAACTATTCCATCATTAAATAAAAACTATCACAAAATAAACATAAAATAGAAACTTGAGAATTAAATAAAACAAGAATATGGCATCCTGAAGCAATCATATAATATCAACTGCATCTATACATTGTTTAGTAGTAGTAAGTGATTTAATCAGAACTTGACATCTTACAGCTAGGCTCTCGTCATTAACGGCATCTTCCCCCCTAACTACTTGTGTCTGTGGTACCTGACATTAATTACATGACATTCTTTTTTTCTGAACATCAGAAATTTTAATATTTTTTTTGTAAATTTTGACATGTGGCTAGTACTTAAGCCCCTCCTATTTACTGAATTTGTGATTTATTTAATAATAACTTCAATCAAACTGATCTTTTTTTAGTAACTCCAAAGTTTCACAATGATGCTTTACGATACTATACTAATGGAGATAATTCGTAGCTTAATTCTCTATCAAATCAGTTTTATTTTATTTTTATAGCCAAATTTATTGTTGTTATTTCGTTTTGGTTTTTATATTTGTTTTGTAATCATAGCTTAAATTGTCGTTTTCCATATTCTATTAAAACGCTTTTTTTGTTTCTTTATGCATAAATAATAAAAGGTTGAAATGTTGTATTTCAAATTCTTTGATGTATTTTGTTTTATATTTTGTTTTTTTATTTATTTTATTAAATTCGTTTAACATATTTTAATATTACTTACTTCTAATTATCTTTATTAGTCAGTTGAGATGTCTTAGTTTAGGAATGTATAGGTACTTCAATTTATATTGTATTTATGTCATTACCGGTATTGTGTACAATTTCTATTGTGTAATCACACTAAATATATAAATAAATAAATACACGGACATAATATTTGAATTTATAAAACGAATTTATAAAAAATGTATAAATGTATGAAATAAAACGTTCGAATAGCAGCGCTGTCATATGTTTGAAATATGAATATGATCGTGCTCTGCTGATGAGCTCTACGTTAGTTTCATACTAAAAAAATGCAGACTTTGATGTTTAATATGCGACCCGCTTTCGATATAATTTTCGAGAGGATCAATCAAGACACAAAAATTCTACTCTCTCACATTTTAACTTAACGAGTTGATAGTTGCAATGGACAGATAGATGGAGGGACAGACAGACAGCCAAAGGACGAGGATAGTAGTTTCTTATACACAAATATATAGAAGCTAAAAAGGAGATTCTTGGAAGATAAATAAATAAATTTTTTTTTTTTCAACAAACAAAATTTTTATTATTTTGTTCACATGCCTTCTTTTTTATTGCAAAATTGTATCTATGTAAGAGGGCTGCTATTTATGAATCCGGAATAACCAAAGGAAACAAACGTGGATCATTTAATATGGTTTTATTGCTTTTCAAAATATTCACCATGATGATTGATGCACTTTTGCATATGTTAAAACCAATTTTCATATCATTTCTTCCATTCATATTGAGGTTTATGAAAACGAGCATTTTGAATGCATCAATGCATTTTTCGCAGCTCGAAAAACGTTGACCACGTAATTTTTTCTTCATGTTTGGAAATAAATAGAAATCGTTGCGTGCCAAATCGGAGTTGTACGGCGGATGACTCATCAATTTTATCTTTTGAACTTCCAAAAACTGAGTTGTATGGGCCGAAGTGTGACAGCTAGCATTGTCATAATGCAGAATGATTTTGCGCTATCGGTTCTTCTTTCTTATTTCTTCAAAGACTTCAGGCTAACAAATGGTCGTGTACCATTCCGAATTAACCATTTTCTAGTGGCACTGTAGCCACATGTCCATTTATTCTAAAAAAACAGGCGATCATTTGCTTCAAAGTGCTTTTTGCACGAATAACTTTTGTTGGGCTCGGCTCTTCTTGGACACCCACCCACAACGTTGACTGTTTAGTTTCGGAGTCATACGCATAGATTCAAGATTCATCACCATCCGGAATCCAACCTGAACATTTTTTTTTACAGCTAAATAATATGTTATATCTTATGTATGCTCGACATACTTCTGCCCAGGAACGCCTGTATCTCGCAATATGTAACATGACGATCTTGCATTATCAGTTTCCGCACTGTATCAATATTTTGTGGTACAACAACCGATTTAGGGCGACCTTCTTTAAATTCGTCCGTGAGCATCTATGCCCACGATTAAACTCACTGACCCACACACACACACACATAGTGCGAGCTAACACGTCTAACGGTGCAAAGAATTGGCTCTCGAGTACTGTCAAAAGACTCAAAAACCAAACAATGCTCAACCCAGTAAAGGAAATGATCACAGACAATCTGACAACCGAATACAACTTCGTCAGAACATTTACCACGGAAATACCAGAAAGAACCGAATGGGATAATGGACCCAACTTCGAAAATGAAGCAATTATATGGTATACCGATGGCTCCAAAAGCGGAAACAATATAGGATCAGGCATATGTGGGGCGATACCCAGATTCGGACTTGGAAACAAAGCCAAAAATACTGGCAAGAATTGCCCGGACAAAAGCAAGCCAAAGAACTCATAGTAGGATTCTCGCAAAAAAGACTCGGAGCTATTGAAGTTAAGCCGAAACCAACTAAGGATCCTAACTAGAACCTTAAGAGGCCACTGCAAGCTGAATAAACACCTGCACAAACTAAGCCTATCGACCGACGACAGGTGGAGGCTTTGCCAAGAAAGCCCAGAAACTCCTTTACACCTACTGGGAGAATGAGGGCCCCTCAGTTACAAAAGGTACCAGCTTCTAGGCAACCATCTCCTCAAGCCAGAAGAGATTAGAACCATCGCACCCTAAAAGATACTCAACTTTATCTACAGTACGGGACTAGAGGGCGAACTATAAGTGGATTTGAAAGTACAATAGTTCTGAAAAGGATGCGGTACACGGGGGGGCAAACCTCTACATCCACTAACGTACATAACATAACACACACTGAAACTACACAGTGGTTTTCGATGGTGATTGATCACCAAAAGTCAAAGTGAGTTGATCGATGCACTGTTTTTGAATTAGCCCATGCCGAAAATCGTAAAAAATCATCACACGAAAATTTTCACGAGTTAACTATAGCGATGAAGACACGCAATTTTCAAAAGGATGCCACAATGGAAAAACATTTGATAGATACATGAAACAAAATGTATTATACAGCCAAAGAGTTTCATTTTTAAACGTAGTAATTACTTTTTAAATGTTGTTTTGTAAGTGGCAGTTCCGGATTCATAAATAGCAGCCTTCTTATTTACTTTATTACAAAATAAATTGATATATTTTTTACAAAATGATTTTAATTCATTACTTGCCATCAATCATAGTTTAAAATTGAGATAGTTTAATGATACCAACTCACTAAAAATTATTTTCTATAATTTTATTTTCCTGACCAACTGAAACTTCGTTCCACTATAACTCAAAATTGCTTCAAGATTTTTGTGTTACACATATCATACACAGATATCACATAAAAAAATCAAGCTTGTTTTTCTGAATCGGTACGGTCTGACTTAAAGATAAGAAGCGAAGCAACCCATCCTGAGTGCTGGATGCAAGAGCCGTTTGGGTACCGTGAATGTATAATTTATGCCGCCTGCAGGGCATAGTATACTAGCTATACCCTGCAGACGGTATTAATCATAAGAAAAACACCAATTGTAAGTATAAACACAAAAAAAAACCTAGTGTATTCAAAAAAATTACTGACCACCACTAGGAATGGGTAACAATCAAATGCCACTGGTATGAATACCTTGTTTGACTCACAGGTCCAACCTGGCCAGGTCATCTTTCGCCGCTAAGAATATTCATTGGTGCTTATCTCAGGACTATTTATTAAAACAGAGAGTAACAAGACACGCTCTACAGTCTATATTCAAGCTTTGCGAAGTGTTGTCTATGCTTATAATGAATAACCTTATATTAAAATTGAATTTTGCTGATGACACAAACCATTTGTTAGGAAGAAATTATGTAGTTTTAATTGATTGATTTACAAATAAAAATGTTATTTTTGTCCAAATATTATCCCTTAAAAATACATTTTTTTTTACACAAAAGTGAAGTAAATGTTGGGGTTGAGTGTTGCAGTGTGAACGGGATTTAGGTAAATTAGCCTAACATTGTTACTCCTCTTTAATTTATAAGTCGACAAGTTTTTGATCGAATCAAGGGGATCAGGTTGGTATTTTTCAGGTGTCGTATACAAATCATTCATACTTCACTCATATGATCCTCCTTGGTCTAGCAAAAATTTCGATTAGAAATCTGTTAAAAAACGTATATATAATTCAAACACAACAGAAACAATCATAGTCAAGCAGGTTGGCAGCAAAACTAAAATTCCATAAGTGAAATTGAACGGTGCAGAACTTGAAATCAAAATTAGTATAAATACCTTGGTTACATACTCTATAACCAATTAAGTGACTTTAGGCCATTAAAGGACAATGCTGGTCAGCATGTGTACTGTCTAATACAATATCAGACAATTTTGGGAGCGCAGTGATTGCTAAGAGAGGCTACTGCAGCAGCCTTTATATGTTGAAACGTCAGACGAACATTTATAACCAAATGATAATGCAATACTCATTCTACTCATTGAATGATTTAAAATTATAATAGGCCTGAGCCGCTAATGTAGTGCTGCAAAAATGCTATTGATAAGTCATTTTGAATCGTTTGTGGCACTGTAGCATAATGTTTGGCTGTATAGAAATAAATTGTCCAATCGTCAAATAGGGTACTTTGGGCCTGTAATGAATGATTATATTTAGTGGAGACAAAGGTTATTTTTCACAGCTTTTCTATTTAATTCTTTATTATTCTTTTAATTGCATATTGTTTTGAATTTTATATTTATCTTATTATGCATTTAATTTACATATAATTACAATTAATGAACCATTGCTTTATGATATTGAATGATGATATGACGCCGGGCTTACACCTTCTGTTATGTTTCCTGGAATAAAGATTTTATTATATTTATATTCAGCCAATTAGACTCACCATCCTTGAGCAAAATACTCTTTACTTTAAAGTATACACATTCTTTTTCTTGGTCAGTTTTATTAAGAGGTATTGCGGCTGTGAAACTTAAATCCTTGGGCAATGTTTGGCCTGCTTCCGTCCTAGGCTGACATTCCGGTGCATCGTCTGCACCCCAACCATCACAAATCATCATCCATTGCCAAGGTTCTGTCATTTGACAAACAGTCTAAAAATATATATGGAAATTAATAAAAAGAAAGTGGTTTCAATAAATAAATATCAATACACTTTTAAAAATAAAAACATACTGCAGACTTTAAAAGTTAGGGCCACTTAGAGAGACAAAATAAATACAATAAAAAAACTATGTATATTTTGTTTATAAGCTACACTATTTTGAATAGCTTATGAAATCCTCTAGAATATGGGTTTATAAAAAAACTATACAAAATGTATAAAAAAAATAAATGTTAAAGTTGAAAAAAATATATTATTGTGCAAAATTTTACTTTTGATAACCAATAAAAGAAAATTGAAAGCAATATCACCCGGCTTTTAATTTTTACTTATGTTCCTAGATATTTTTGTAATATATATTTTTGTGCCAATTTGTACTAGACTAATGCAAGAAGTTTGAGAATTGTTTTGACACTTAAAAACAGAGAGAAACTATTTTTCTTCTTAAAAATCTGATGTAGAATTTAATGGAGATTGGAATCGCATTGGACAAGAAAAGACCAATACTACACTTTAAATACAGCTTTAAAAAACAAAAAAAACAAACCGCTATACAGCGGCCTGACCATAGTCAGCTTAGGTAAGTATGAAGAAAGTAATTAATGGATACCTTGCACTCAACATCATCTGTAATATTTGCAACATCATCCAAAAACTTTTTCAGTTCACCCGATTCATGTGAACATGATTGTAAACGGGTGTTATTTTGTCGGCATGATAAAGTCACAGGTTTTTTATTTATTAAGGTGTCAATTTTTTTATTAGGACAGTATATGACACAACTGGAACCAAAATAAGGCATCCCGTGTTCTTCTCTGCATTTAGGGCTGTACTGCAAATCTGTAAAAAATATTTAGTGTTTGGTGTATGAAGAAAGAGAGCAATTAAAAAACCATTGAAACCACTTGGAAAGCAAATTCCAACTGAATTGTAACAATGCGTGGAAAGGATTAAAGTAGCCAGGAGTTGCAAATTTAAGGAATCTCATTGCGATCTTTCTAATTTTTATTTATTTTAAGAATATCTTTATTTTATTTTAATTTATTTTCTTTGTGTAGACCTTTGTGAGATTTACAATTTCGCAGAACATTCATTTGGTGTATAGTTTAGTCAGCGTATGCCAACTTTTTCAGTAACTATGAGACGAAAAAGACGGCAGTTTTCTCGTTATTTAGGACTCCGTACCTACTAACCTTGATAACATCGAAATTTTAGCTTTAGAAACCTTCCATTGGGGGAAAATACTATATTTTTCAAAAATTTTGAGAAAAACGAAAAATTAAACTTTCGAAATTTCCCTAAAGAATATGAAAATCATCATATCTTCTTAAACAATATTATGAAATAAATTACTTAAGTTAATACAATACAGTAAGTATAATACTAAATTACTTAAGTTCCTGTATAATACAATAATTAACCTGTCTAGCATCAGTGCCGCACCAGTGAAGCACAGAAAAAATGTCCGTCAGTCGTCCGTGCTACACCGGTGTGGAAATAGGGTTGCATGTATTTATTTAATTTGTTTTAATGTTGACCATATCAAGTTTTTGACACTGTAAAAATCTCAATTAAATTCTACACACGATTTTAAGAAAAACAGTGTGTACCGTTTTGATAAACGTAAAAAAACATACCAACGTTGGTTGGAAAATACATTGCATGTATTTTCCAACCAACTTATAAAAATGAACTAAGAAATTGTTAAAGCTAATTTGAATTGAAATCATAACAATAATAAATTGGGAAAATGTGGGATTTAATCGTCTTTTTAAGTTAAATTAAATAATTATTTTATTTCTTGCCCTGACATTTATTATTTTCTATAGTAGATTTACATATTATTTTGAAACTAGAATAGAAAATATTTTGTTCATAAAGGGAACCGAAATAAAAAAGGAGGGCACGTAAAATAGGGGAGAAGCAAAAAAGTTTCATTGAGAGCACATTGCATTTTTATCAGAACACAGTTCTAGCAATTATTTCGATAGAAAAAATATTATAAATATAAACAAGGGGCAATTTTTAATTATTTTCATGATGAATTTTGTATTTGATGATGATGGTTTTTAATTAAATTGGATCTATTTTTCATAATGTTTAAGTTTTTATATATTACAGCTAAATTTTGCTACCAAAATATTCTTTTCTATAACATTATATTTTACATGTCTAAGCAAATATATGACCTTTATTATAACCACTAGAAACTATATATAAATATAGTTTCTAGTGGTTATAGTTTATAGTTATATATAATCTGTCTATATACAGAGTGAACTTAAAGTCAGTAGTATCCTTTTAAGAGGTAATTCTAGCATGATACTGAGCAACTTTTGTTCAACATGTTTTCAAATACTCTATTGAGCGTTTGATGTGTGTATTTTAATCAAGCCTGTCCGTTCATTGGTTATTTAGTTTTGGTTTTGTCCTATTCCAATCGACCTTAGTGAGGGTATGTGGATTGCGTTGCATATTTTGTGGAGTCCAAATGCACTTGCAGTCAGTACTAGCCACTCAGTACGCGACGCACGGCACACGACCCCGCGCGGTGGTAATTATCGATATTTTGTTTGTCTTACCCTGAACGAAAGGTGATTAGTGTTTTTGTGATAGTTTTGTGAGTTTATTGTGATTGTGTGGTTTTGCACGATGGCTACAGTTTCGAGGTTACACTAATGAACAGTATACGGACATGATAACGGTGTATGCTTTAGCTGGTGACAGTGTTGCTGATGGGTTAGCGCTCTATGTAGCAACGTTTCCACATAGACAAATACCTTCTCGACAAACTTTCTTTAGTGCAACTTAAAAATGCAACGATGTATGAGCAGTTTAATCAGTTTGCAGACCGTGGACAAACTCAAACCCCCCCGTACTAGGCCGTGGCCTTGGCCTAGTGCTAGCGAGCGTATGAAAGAGCAAAGGGAATTTACACCAGTGCTTTCATAAAAATAATAAATTTGGGCATGAATTCATTTCGATTTTTTTATACAATTCCTTACACCTAATATGGAACATAAACACCCCCTTAAGCCTTCGGGAATGGTCTTGGAACACTCATTATTTAGAATATACTAAAAATTGTAAATTGTAAAATGTATTTCATAAATACTATATTTTAGATGATTTTTAACTTTATTAGAGGCGTTACATGTGACATGTCAGAATTGACAATTATAAATTTAAAATTAACTTTTTAATATTTTTACCGCCTGCCATCAGCTACACCACCGGAGTAATAGGTACTACAAAAGTATATGTAATTTTTAAATTAATAAATAAATAAATAGAGATGACATTTTTTCCAAACTAATTATATAACCAGAATGATTAAAGAAAATTAATACCGAAATGCACAAATAGTTGCATCGCTTGAGTTTAATGTGCGTTGGTTTAAATACAGGACTGTATTTTATGAAAGATTTCTAACTCTTACCTACCTATATATGTATTATATATACTATAGAGAATATATTATATAAATAGTATAGTAAATAGTATATATTATATAATCTATATATATAAAAATTTAGTCTCATGGTGTTTGTCCGCGATAAACTCCTAAACTACTGAACTGATTTTAATGAAATTTTGTACACTGTATGCAGTTTGGTCCAACTTGAGAGATAGGATAGTTTTGATAGAGTGAAGCGACCCATCCCGAGTGCCATAGGCATGAGTTGAAGGGCCTATAATACATATATGAGCTATTCGCAGATTCTTTGACGCATCATCGGAGAATGGATTCATGCAAAAGGATTTCTTTCCTGAGTGCAAGGTCGGAAATTACAATCGTGAGCGTATCCCAGATGTCAGAGTATTGTGGCAGAGTACGAGGTGTGTTCAAAAAGTATCGCGAATTTTGAATTTTTGCGGGTTACATATATTCGAATTTCGATTTTTTTGTGGCGTTATGTTGGTACTCATGTCTCTCACTTATGCCGACAAGCTCGGTCATTTTGAATGTTCACTTAATTGTTGACAGCTGCTTTGCTTGCACGTGTTTGGATCGTCTTCGATTTTTACCTATTCAAAAAAATGGATCAAAGAACCTGTATCAAATTTTGTGTGAAAAAAGAAATTAAGTGCGCGGATGCATTCCGAATGTTGACTGTGGCATATGGAGAAGCTACCTTGGACCGAAGCAACGTTTATCGGTGGTACAAAATGTTCTCAGAAGGCCGAGAAGATGTGAACGACGAAGAGCGTGCCGGACGCCCGAGCACTTCAACAACAGACGAAAAAATTAATGAAGTGGAGAAAATGGTATTGGCCAATCGTCGAATCACCGTTAGAGAAGTTGCTGAGGACCTAAACATATCGATTGGCTCGTGTCATTCGATTTTTATCAATGATTTGGGCATGAGACGGGTCACCGCGAAATTCGTACCAAAATTGCTCAATTGCGACCAAAAACAGCATCGCATGAACATTGCTAATGAGATGTTAAACTCTGTCCGCGACGACCCAAATTTGCTCCAGAGGGTCATAACTGGTGACGAATCGTGGGTTTATGGTTATGACGTGGAAACCATATTTCAATCATCTCAATGGAAGCTGCCGCACGAATCAAGACCGAAAAAAGGCGCGCCAAGTTCGGTCGAATGTGAAAGTTTTGCTGACAGTTTTCTTCGATTGCAGGGGCGTGGTGCATCATGAGTTCTTGCCACAGGGAAGAACGGTCAATAAGGAATATTACCTGCAAGTTATGCGCAATTTGCGCGAAGCAATCCGCCAGAAACGCCCGGAATCGTGGAAGAACAAAAATTGGCTTTTGCACCACGATAACGCCCCTGCTCACACATCGTTGCTTGTGCGCGACTTTTTGGCCAAAAACAACACACTAATGATGCCGCAGCCACCGTATTCCCCAGATCTGGCCCCCTTCTTGTTCCCTAAACTGAAGAGGCCCATGAAAGGACGACGTTACGCTACGCTTGACGAGATAAAGACGGCATCGAAGGAGGAGCTGAACAAGATAAAAAAAAATGATTTTTCGAAGTGCTTCGAAGATTGGAAAAACCGTTGGCACAAGTGTATAATATCTCATGGGGATTACTTTGAAGGAGACAAAATAGATATTCATGGATAAATAAATCATTTTTGAAAAAACACAAAATTCGCGATACTTTTTGAACACACCTCGTATATTATAAACATCTATAAAAAAACGATACGCCTCTTTCGCTACATTTCAGACGATTTAAAACCAATTTGAAATGTAATAAACCGTATTTTACAAAATAAAAAATATATATTTTCAAAATGCCCTTTTTAATTCCAACCAAATGAGCAGGCTAGACACAATAATATAATATGTAAGTATTCACCTGAGTTGATACCCAAGTTCTGTAAGTGGCATCACAATGTCTTCAGTGCTAATGCCAATACCATTTGTACTCGTACTCTATCTGGACAGGTGCCAAAAGCAAACTAACTCCGTTACAAATAACTAAAAATTTACAAATAGAATTACAAAAACTTACCATCGTCCATAACTACGTGTAGTAAATTAAAATTGACACAATCATTTTCGACAAATACTTCATTTTTATTGATTATTGATTTGAAGTTTAGGCTTTTATAAGTGCTATAACAATATTGTGGAACACGCCAGTGTTCACAAACAGTTTGCCACATTGAAGGCGATGTCATTGGACATGTCATCTGAAACAATAAAACTTTTTTTTAGTAAAAATATCACTGTTCAAAAAATATATATTTTCAAATCTCAATAACCTATCGCATAAGTTTTACAATGTTAGTAGGCAGGTTAGTAGGTTTAGTTATTATAATATTTAATATTTTTTTATTTAATATATATAAAAATTGAATATCCCAGACAAGGGGCGGTAGATACGGTTCATGTGATTTCAAGTGAACTTTCAAAATTATTAATTATTTAAATAAAATCATCATACCTGACTGAACCAGAATAAAAAGAAACTTAATTCTATTAGAAACCAAATTCTGATATTTAATTATCAATCAAATCAAATGTTAAAAATAGGCTTGGATTATCCCTAAGAATAACCACCAAAAGGCACCAAGCAGATGAACTGAAATGTTGATAGAAATGCTTTGCAAGATGTGTGAAAGTCTGGTGAAGACATTTAATAAAATATTCACCATAGACTAACTATTGAATAAAATACAGATCATTAACGTCATATTGAAATTTAAAAGTATAATTGAAACCTCCTATCAAAAATTATAAGTATGTGCCTTTCACTGACAAAATTATCAGAATTTATAGGATTTCCAGGTATATAGCTAAAATGTGATTTTTAAGTCTTTCTTGTATTTAATGAACTAAATGATAATTAAATGATAATAAACTGATAATAAACTTGCTCATTAATTAAGGCTGAGACATTTGTATAGTGAACCGAACGATAGAAGGCACGGTCCCACTTAAAAAGGTTTACCCACAATAAACAATAATGACATTACTTCCTATAGTATTTTATTTTATATTTAATAATATTTATTGATAGATTTATAAGCTTGCAACATATGTCATATCTAAGCTATAACAATAATATCTATTTATGAGTATTAGTGTAGGTATATGTATTATTGATATATTATATTATTATACAATAAATTCAAATTTTGTATAATATTGTGAGTTTTAAATCAAAAACAATATAAATTGTTCGTTTTCCGACCAAAAATATTTAATAACCTACAACAAATAAAGCCTACCTTAGTATGGGCGCTGCCTGTTAGGTAGAGTTTTGTTAAATATGTTTATTAAAAAGCATTAAAAAAATATTATTATTATTATTTAATGTTTTTTTGTTTAATCTGCATTTAATAAAACACAAGCCAAACACCAACTACTGAGACACACACACACACTGAGACTCATACAGATGATCATTTATTGTTACAAAATACAGTAACGATAAAGTAAACACTAATTACGCCTACAGAATGTCTTTCGAAACGATTAAACGATTACCCCTCTATTACCTATATTATGCATTGTTATAATTATGCAAATATAATGACGTAGAATCACTAATCACAACGATTAATAAAAAAACACATTCAGTTAAATCTAAATGCCAAATTGAAACTAAAAATTATTGAATAGCTACCTATATAAGAAAATAAACTATGCTACTACAGAAATAATTTAAACTTTCAAATTTATTTTATTAAGCCATACAGGTCGATACGTTTTTGGGTAAACAATAGATGTTTTATCAAAAACCTACCTGAAGTGCGAACATATTTAATGATTGTTTAATGGTACCTCTTTAAATGGGTTCAATATACCATCACACTAATACACCAACACCAATATATCAATAATTTATATCTGTCATCCTTTCCAGAAATATGACAGTTCATAAAAAAATGTTAATTAAATTCAATAAAGTAGTAATTAGGTACTTGAAAGCTTCTTTCCAAGAAACTTGTCCAACTATATTTGTTACATTGAAATTATTTAAGCAATTTTTGATTGATTAGCATGCAGTTTAATACTCTTTTCTAGTAAAAAAAAACATGACAGATTGTAATTACAACACAAAAAAAGCTTTTTCCAATCAAACCAAAAAATATTTATGAAAATATAATGTAGTTTGTAGCGAGAAAAACTTAAATTTAATTTAATTATACCTCGCATTTGACTGAACGATTTTCAGCAATGACTCTTTGAGCAGCGCACTGATCAGCAACAGCTTCACTGGCAAAACAGGAATTAAGAAATGTTTCTCCATCTCCACAAGCCAAATTTACAAGAACCTCGCTAGGAGTTCCAGGTATATAATATATACCAAGAAATGATACTGCAGTTAAAATCTCAAAAAATATGAATACCGATTTCTGTTTACGAAATCTGAAAAATAAAATGAAATATTTATGTATTTTATTTGTTTTTTTCCAATAATAATTTGAAGCAAGTATAAAATTAGAAGAGCGGCAAAATGTAAACATTTTTAGTGGTAGTATATTTTTTTTACCTTTATTCGATTACAAAATGTCTATTGCTTATTACCTATTAGCCTTGCAGTTTTAAGAAAAAAACACAGCTAATCAGCTACTCTGGTTTCAAGTACATACCAGCGGTTAAGCAGGCAGCGATCAGTCGAAAGTTCGTGTGTGAAATTCACAATACTAACAATATTATTAGTCCCTATATTCTCTCGTAAAAAATAAGAGCCACTGATTGATTCGTTGGTATATGAATAGAGCAAAATAAAGGCAGTCAAGGCCAGAAGTGAATTTGGTGGCAATGTATGAATAAGCAGCGGGCGGGGTGAGACGTCTTGGCGGATAATCACATTGTTACTTGCACGGTTTCTTTCGAGACTTCCGTACAGACGATAGATAATCACTCCCATATTTGTGCAAAGGATATGTGAGAAAATATGACATTTAAAAAACGTTTCATATATTATTCAAATATGTAATGCCAGATGTTTCGTCTGCCCAATATGGCCTAGTATTTTTTATTTTCCATCTAATAATATTGAAACAAAAAAAATAAGCCTAATGACCTAGGTTGGTTGACCTCTTAGTATGAAAGAGTCTGTAAAAAATGTTAATAAAAGTAAAAATATAAAATTTCAGTAGACACGAAGTTTATTTAATATTAGTGTAGGAGTAGCTTTCATAGATATTGAGCATAAAATATTGTAAAAAAGTAAATCACTTTATACATTATCTTAGCAGTTGCAATCTTATTCCCAGTAAGTTTATCTTATCTTACAAGCTCCAAGTTACTGATAAGCATTGGATTAGTTTTATGTCATTATCCTATATGATATTTCATTTAATACCTATCTGATATTGCTCCGAAAAGAGGCTTTGCAATAGATCCAATGATGGGTAAAACCGTGTATATTAAACCCACTGCATAAGAAGAAAATCCCAACTGTCTTGCATAGGTTGACATGTACGGGACTAATGGTGCTACACCTGTAAAATAGTCGACGTTCAACATTAAACCAACACGTAATTAGGAATATTAGAATTCGGGAATATTTATGAATAAAGTCAAATGGTAGACCTGCATTCGCAAAGAAATAATGCGCCTTCATGGGCAGCATTTCCTTGTCTAGTGGCATTGCGAAATCTAAAAATCAATAATTTTGGTGTAAAAATACAATTATTGAATAAAGAATATTTACATATTACTTTTACAAATTAAAATACCTGAGATATAGTGTCTTTTCGGTCCTGAATTAATTAAAGGATTAAAAATCGTGATACCTAACCTTTAAATTGCACATTCGTTTAGATAAAAATTAGTCCTTTTGTCACCAAAATTAAGCCAAAATAAATCCTTGTAACAATTAATCGTACACTAAAACATCTTAATATACAACAAACATAACAAAATAACATAAAAGTCGTCTGACAAACGACAAGCAAAAATCGCTGATCGAATGAAATAATGAATGCTGACTATGAAGGCTAAATTTATAAAACGCACACAAACTGTCAAGTGTCAAAATATTCTTCGTTTTCTTCTTATCTGGTATGTAAAAAAAAATACGTAGTCAAACAAGAATAATAACGACCAGGTTGACTCAAATAATATTTTTTTTTATTTTCTAGATTATTATATTAGTTATTTATTATATTAAAAAAAATAATTAAATAAGACCAACCTCAAAATAAATTCTTACTTCTTATTGTTAGTAAACTTAGTAAAGTAGTCGACAAAGAATGTGTTTTTGATGAAAAAGTTCCATTGATGCAAAATTTATCGTTTTAAAATAATCTTATGTAATAGCACGATATTCTTATAATATTATTATTAAAATGTAGAATGTGAATTATACAAATGTAGTACTAGATCGCCAATAGTTCTATATCGCTGTTTTGTACATGGATAAATAAAAATAAAATATAATATGTACAAATATACATTATCAAAATGCCTTAGGTTAAACATCGCGAACATGTAAAAATATAATAATATAATTATAGTTACACCTCGAAAATGTATTCAGTAATCATTCAATTGCAGATCTTTTGATAACTTATGCTGCTACTTTGTATAGAAATAAGTCATAACATTTCATATCGCTGTCAATGTCAACTATTAACAAATTATAGCGACGTTATTTTTGATAATGATAATAAAGATTCAATGATGATAATAATAGTTTCAATGATGTTGCAGTTGCAATAAGTGAAGTAATTTTAACAACACGAAATTTATTGGAATAGGTGTCAAAAAATTCCAGGTAAATTAGAGATACCGGCATCAGATTAGAGATGAGTCAAAAATTAACACGATAGATATTGTTAATAAAAAGATACGGTCAAGAGCGCGTCTGGCACTCACAATCAGGGTTCCGTATTAGAACTTTACCAACAAACAGTTGATTGATCGAATTTAAACATGTTTAAATCTAACTCAAATTATTTATTTGGTATGCCTATCTTTTCTGATATAGTCGTGTAATCGTCCAAAATGCGGCTTTTTCCGATTAGATTAGTAAACGTAAACATTTTTCTACTACACCGAGATGTTTAACTCCAAGTAATATAGTTAACCTTATTTTAACTTGCTTAACTTTAGGTTAAAAATATACTCGCGTGGGTAAAAAATATTTCAATTACAAAAACATAAACACCTACCTGTTTGCCAACTTGAACTTGAAATAGGTAGATTTGATACCTTTTTGACTTAATATAAACGCTACATTATATTTTGTATTAAATGGTACCTAATGTAAAACAAAAATACCTTGTTTAACTGATGTTATTAATTTCTTGGGTGTAGGTAATATATATGTGCCGGCTCCTAAAATATTTATTTAAATAGCATGGTATGCAGGATAGATTTTGACCTTTTACCAAATGTTTAAGGTAACTAACATAATATTGACTTTGATAAATATTATTTAATGAGTTTTTTTAAATGTATTTGTAAGTGAAGTCTAATAGTAACTAGGTCGCCGCAGTCGCTCGCATTTTGCTTCGCTGCAGCACATATTAGAGCGAAGCGATTTACTAAAATTTTCTAAATAAAATTTAGTCTGTGACAATAACTTTTTAACGACGGGATAGATTTTGATAATTTTCTATAATGAGGTATTTGAAATCTCTTTGATACAAATGCACAAAAAAAATTCATCCGGAAATCAACAGCATAACTTTTTAACGACGGGATAGATTTTGATAATTTTCTAAAATGAGGTACTTAAAATATCTTCAATACTAATGTACAAGAGAATTTCATCGGGAAATTGAAAACATAACTTTTCAACGAATGGATAATTTTCTAAAATGAGGTTCTTGAAATCTTTTATATACAAAAAGAGAAATTCATTTTTGTATATAAAATTCAGGAACACAATTTTCATTCAATGAATCTTGTTCAAGTTCATCAGTCATTATTTCTCCTTCACTGACATATCGTAATTGTCAGTGAATTGTCGTACAATTTAAAATAAAATTCGATTAATTATTTTCGAATAAAAAATTTTCAAAAAAGCGCGTGACTTTTTTATAATGGATATTCCCATAGACAATTTTCTTTTGACCCCAAAAATTTTATTTTTGACAATATTTAAAATCAAGCTCCGTCACGACCTTCACTTTTTCATGTAGATTCTCTCAAAATAAAAAATTTTTCAAATCGGTCAAGGAATGACCAAGTTAGCCCGTGACAAAGTTCTAATTGGAGTCGTCTTATGAGAGCTTCGCTCTAATAAGTTTTGTTTATTTATTGTAAGTGAAGTCTTATTTTTAAACAAATTTTAAAAGACAAAAATGCTTACTGTGGCCATACTCTAAAGATAAACATACAGACTTTTTGTGTGTAACTTTTGTCGTTTTTTTTTATCTGTCTTAATAAAAAATCTTTTTTAATCTTTGACCGTCGAAATATCTGCGTATCAAGAAGACCTAATATTATGCTAAATTATAAATTCTCAAATCACAGTTTTGAAGAAAAACATCTGTGACAGATAGACGGATCCAAAAGTGAACTTATAGGGTTTCCATTTTTTATTTTTGTGATACTGAACTTTACTAACTTTACTGAACTTTAATAATATCCACTGAATGTCGAAATAACATTTAAATGATTTTTTCTATATTAGATCATAGAATGCTAAACATTATGCTCCATTATTATCTAAATGTGTTTTTTTTCCATGAAATATTTTTCTATTCAAAATAACAATATTTTATTGTTTTCGGGTTTCGAACCAGCTTCTTTGAAGTCCTAACCTAACCTAACCTAACCCAGTGCTTTTCATGACCTCGGTTTGGCTTTAGCGACACTATTGCCAGCATTTGTAATACGATTTGAGCGAGTATGTGTGTGTCACACACTTTAGCGCGCGCACAGTAGCCGCAACAATGGTAAGCTCCTTTTTGGTAATCATTTGGTAATACCATCACCGAGAACGCATACTAAACTTTTGGATTTAAAAGCCGAGTCTTCACTAGTGCTAAGGCACTCAAAACGCTTTATTTTGCCTAGATTCGCAGTGTCCTGGAATTTGTTTCGCATGTGTGGTCCCCGCAATACGGTTATTTATAAAAGCAGGATTGAACGTAGTCAGAAGCGCTCCTCAAACATGAGCTGAATTGCCGAGGACACGTTCAGTTTAGTAAATATGACGCAGCGCTGGGATATCTTGAGATCTCAAGTCCGGAAGACGGGAGGTTTATTGCTGACATGACTTTACTCCATGAAATACTACATAGTCAAATAGACTCCTCACATCTCACATGGTTTCCCTCAGAGTTCCATGTCATCGTACTCGAATCCATGATACTTCTAAGTGCAACACAAATTATACTATACATAAAACCCACACAAAAATACACATCTCAGTATTTATAAAAAAAAAAAATAATATTGTTATAATTGTATGTTTAGCTATTAGTATATCTGTAACTTAATAAATAAAATTACGTGCCTACCGTCCTATTCTATGCAGGCGGCTTTGACGATCGTTCCACCGATATAAAATACACTTTCAGTTCTTGCGAATTTTACAATTTTCCGGGAAACTTTTCTAATTTTTCCTTACATAAAAACCATCTCTAAACGAATCTCTATCTCTAAAAACCATCTATTACGAATATTGAAAAAAAATAGCCATTTCGGCCGATTAGTTTCTTAGACACATACACACACATCCTTTTCGTAATTTATCTTATTAAGATACATAATATTTGATAATATTTCATACCAAAGAGTTCATAATAAACTCTAAAAACTAATTAATTTTCCTCTTCACTTATTGAAAAACATATTATTATTATAATGTTTTTAATATTGTCAAAAATTATGACATTTCGCAAAATAATTATGAAGTTAAATTATGTCAGATACCACTAAGCACTCAGCAGTTTTATAAAAATGCAATTAAATCACATCGAAGATAAGCTCCGAGTTATACCGCCATAAATTAAACAAATAGTGAAGTTAGTCAAAAAATATTTTTATATATACTAATGAGTTTTTTTTTGCATCGAATTATGAAAGCAAATAAAAGAGCAGTCTCATCTGGGCCATCAGATAGAGATTAAATAAAAAAAAACAACATTATACTAATGCCAAAAAATTCTTTAGAATTCTAAAATAAAGTTTCCGTGAAAACACTACAACAAAATTGCAAAATGATTTTTTGTAAATATTTATCAGGATTAAAAATGTAATCAAAATATTAGACTCGTGAAATTTACTACTGTGCCGAGAACCAGGGGTAGCACTTTTGGGAACCTATAGTTTGCTGCCCCGTACTTCCTGTTTGTTCACTGAAGTGGTTGGCCCGTACTCTCTGCCATCAATTAGACGAGACGTTCACGTCCACGTTATTCGATCTCCAGTGACTTGTTGGCCCGTGGTTTGATGCCCAAATCAAAAATAGAATTGTCAGCAGACGTCTGTACTGTCCATTCTACAAGTCTAAGAGCAAAACGGAATGTGTATTTTTTCTTGACGATGGAATGAAATTAATATACTGAAAGTAATTAAATGATCTGCTATTTAAAATTTCTATAAGCGAAAAAAAAAATTGTGCAGAGTATAATTTATTTGTTTGTTATTTTGTAATACAAGCAGCAATATAAAATTATTCGTTTGGCACACTAAATAAACGCCGCCGTATATAAACGCCAGTCACGCAGCTCAAAAATCTAGCCGAGCAGCAAAATTAGGTATTATTTGGCTGTTACATTATTAAATACGCAGCAACTAATTCAATTCGCCTCAGTTATTTATTAAACGACTTCAAAAAAAAAGAAGTTGGTTCTCAATTCGACGTGTATGCTTTTTTTATTTTTAATGTATGCTCACTCATTACTCCGGATTGGCTTGCGGGATTCAGAATATTTTTTTTTGTTTTCATATGATTTCTGAAGGGTATACAGGGCCCTAATTTAGTTTAATTTTGTTACGTCTAGTGTACGGTAGGAAAAATATATAAAAACTAAGTTTTACATTCAAAATGTTTGTATAACGAATTGATTAGTACCTATTCATATTTAGAAAATATAAATAAAAGTATTAAAAATTTTAAAATAAAAACCAACTTCAGAGTGTATCTAAAATAAAAAAAACTAAGACATAATACAATAAACTTTTTATTGCTCGTCAACAATGCATAGATCCTACAATGTGCCAAACATATAAATATTCAGATGTTTTTTTTTTCTGCTTCTGTCATTTTAAAGCTACTTGTTCAGTGTTGCTCATTCAATAATTTTGCTTCTCAAATGTATTTTAATGCTTAACAAAACTCTAATAATTTACTGACCTTTTAGATCATAACCATAAAATATCGTGGTCATAGTTGCGCTTTCCACTGACATTTTTAATAAATAATATGCAGTTGGTTTTTTATGTTCAGTAGTGGATATTGTACTTTTATCATTCTTATACAAAAAGAAAGCAAATTAACTTTTTAAGTGCGAATGTTTATTGGCATTTTATATGAACTAGGTTAGATCCTATGATATTCCTTTAGGTTATAGTAATGGTAGTACATGGGCATTGGGCAGTATAAATGCCTTCACTATATACTCGTATTTCTTGATTTGAAATACATGTACTGCGGGTTGAGGTGCGCGTGCTGCCGCGCCGGGAGTGGTTCGCGGCAAAACAATGCTCTCGGTAGTTACGACAAACAGGGTTATCAAATTATTAGTTTTCTATACGCTAAAAAAATTTAAAAATCTACAATTTTACGAGAATCTTTTAAACTAAAGCGAGTTAAAATAAAGGAGAAATTACTGCCACAATGACATAGCTTTACGAAATATTAAAATGACACTGACATCTAATAAGTAAGTATCTATTTATGTTGAGTAATATTTTTTGAATGCTGAAAGAATAAAAAATAAAAAAAATCATTACACGGCTATTTATTAGAAAATTATGTATGTAAGCCGTACATGTGTTCATTGGTAATAGGTTTGATTGAATTGCATTCATATTAAGTTGCCATAATTTTTTTTTTTGTTTCTTTTTTACAAATATCTGAAATATAAATAATGCGATTGATTCAAATTGGAATACACCACTTTTCGAAAAAAATGATATTTTATCTTCAATAATAACACAGAAAAGACGGTTTAAATGTATATGTGTTATGTATATTTATCTAATATCTATTTTGTAAATGTTGCTTATGAGATTTGAGTCATGAGTTTTAGTCATAATTTGTTGATTGTAATATATCCAGAAAAAGTTAAGGAATATATCCAGAATAATGTTTTGCGTTTTTCTTTAAAATAGTTCCAGGGAAGTATTTGCCACTGTCATAATTAAAACACAAATTATAATAAGTAGTGGATTAAACACTGTAAACGCGCACCAATCGTCAAACATTTTTGTACCAGCCCTAATGACGTCGCCCCTCGCTTGCTACGTTTCGTGCTTTGTTCTAAAATCACTTACTGTATCTTGTTTATACTGTGCAGCATCTTGTCGGGCGGCAACGGGGTCGCGAATTTTGGACAGCGACTTGTTAGGCAGCGAATTACAGGTACAGGACGTACTCTAGTGATGTGCGACTCCAAGATTTTAGGTCGACTCTTGAGAATTCAGAGTAAAGTACTAAACCCTGGAGTCGACTCTTACTTTCTTTCACTAGTTACTACCAAATTATTTCAAAAGATTTAAATTTACATATGAATTATTGTTATTTTGTTGTGTACCTAGTAACTAGTACACTTAATGGTTAGGCTATTGCATAACCTACAATTTTTTGATAAAAAAATGTTTAAAAAGTTTATTAAAAAGTTATGATTTATTTAGAATATTTTTTCAATCTAATCTACACGTTAAAATTTAAAAAAAAGTTTTATAAACTTGCTTAGGCTTTAATCGGTTACACCGTAAACTTGTGAGATTGCTTGCTTTTGAGACTAATCCTCTTTACAAAAATAATACACCATCATTGTATTCTCTGCATTTTTAATAAAAAAATGTTTCCAACTACACTGTTTTTCTTAGAAATCATTATAATTTATAGGTTAGGCAGGCGCTAGTATTCGCGACCCCATCGTACTTTGGAGCTAACTGCCCATCACTAAGTACTCCGTCGGGGAAGCAAGCTACTGGGCAGCATATTGTCGGGCAGCAAGCTACGGGGTCGCGAATTGTAGGACCAGCGAACCACAGGTACTCGTGTAAGTTGTACTTTGGAAACCATAGAGTCGTATGTTATGGATGTTTTTATATTGTTTTTAATCTAATACGGTGAAGTGCGCGCTGCGCTGCTTTTTTGTATAGTCTGTCTGTCTGTCTGTCAATTTCCTTTCAGCAACCGTAAAATGGGCGCGTGAGGGCAGGATTTCGTGTTAACGCAACAAATAATATATTAAATTCCTTGATTTGTCATTATGACAATTACCTCAATATGGATTCCTCGGTGTTATAAATAAGTTTACTTCAGTGCCAAGCCAAAACGGTGGTCGTTTTACAAGTTGAACTCGGACAATCCATAAACAGCTGTATTTGCAGAAAACGTCAATCGAAAAGAATAAATTATGATTTTCGAAAAGGTCGTAGTTCAAGATGGGAGTCCTGAGAGTTTAATGGAATTATCCATGCGGTTTATCGTCAATCATTTATACACTATTGCGGAAGTGGACCCTATTACTGCACGTCTGAAACTTAGAGATGGAGTAGTTTTGCCAGTTGAACTTTGGGAAAAATTGATCAAAGTTTACCAAGAAAAAGGTACTATCAACGATAACATCTTATCGTTGTTCAGGAATAAAAGTAAAGCCAGATTGAAAAGGATCAAATTGCGTGCTTCAAAGCTTACAGATGAAGGTATGAGAATTATAATGAATCAGCAACCAGACGAAGTTGAACTGATCGAATGTGACACATTAACCGAAGAGTCTTTGGCTATCATCAACCAAAACAGTGTAAACTTAACCGTTTTAAACATAGGATTGAAAACAAACATATTTCCACAAGAGCAGTTTCAGCGCGGCCCAAGTCGTCTCATTCATGCGCCTAAACTCAGAAAATTAACACTTCGCCGCCAAAATGCTTTAATTCATTTCCATTTGAAGCTTTTTTCATTTGAACATCTTGTTCATTTAGATTTGTCTGAATGCACAGGTTCTACAAATTTAACCTGCTTGATTGGATTGACGCAAATTTGCTCTTTAGTTCTGTATAATGTGCATTCTGTACAGGACGCAGTTGATGTTATTTGCGGCTTACGTACACTACGCCACCTTGATGTATCGCAGTCGAATGATAAGTTTGGCAAGTATGTCTACCCAAATGACGTTTTGGAAAAGTTCATGAGGAGCTTGCCAGAACTAACATCGTTAGATATATCTGGTACAAATTTGGCTGGGTCGGGCGTGGCTGCTCATGTTCTCGCCCAGGCTGGCATACCATGCGATATTCCTGGTCTCAGCAGCCGTGTTAACAATCCTCTTCACTTTTTGGGTCTTTATGGAACACTGCATAGTGCCTGTAGTCGCCGTGATATTCCTGCCTTGTTGGTGAGTTATATTTCACCTACATTATATTTTCATACGTATTTCAACTGACTATTCATACTATTTTTCGGTTTGACTGATCACCATGAAAGTTGGAGATTGAAAATTCCTGATGAATTTTTTATTTCAAATGTCGCAGGCACGAGTTGTCCCACTCCGTAGGCGCCAATAAGGATGGCCGCATAGAATAGGACGGTAGACATGTAAGAGGCCCGAAGGCCCTGGAGATAGGGGGTGAAATGACCCATCCCGATTGCCGCAGGCACAATATTCTTAGTTTTTTTCTAAATTATACATAATTGTAGTAAAAAATAAATAAATAATTACATGTATAACTTATAAAGCGCTAATAACATTGAAATTTGATAGTCTCGTATAATATTTATTTAATAATTAATATTACGGCACAAGTAATCGAGATCCTCTAGGTATCTATGGGTAATTTCTTTTTTCTTATGGTAAAAAAAATCTAAAATATTTATAAGTTTTATTTGATATCTAAGATAAAAATAAAACAAAAGTGGCTATGACAACCTGTATGTTGAACTGATCGAATGTGACACATTGTAAAATCAACTACTTTTATACATTTTTTGTTCGTATTGATGACCACCTCGATCACAACAGATCACAAAGTGACTATCAGGAAATTGTTTTTATTTAGTTTAGTCATTAATTTACATATTTTTAACAAGTTTTAACAAATTATCCCAAAACATCAGAAAATTATTAAACCTTACACGCTTAATGTCACCTTAATTGCACATGGCTACGTTTTGCTTTAAGTTTAAGTTTAAATATTAAATAATTTTAATATTTAAACTTAATTTGTTATAATAAATCGAATTAGAGTACGTTTCCTACATAAAAAACTATTCATACTGCATACTTACAACCTTTTTTAGGTAATCCTAAAATGTTTTCTGCATTCTCTAAAAAAAAAAACAACAAAACATGTTTGTTCATAGCATTAAACTATCAAAATTAGAATCACTACTATACCTACCAAATTCATTTTGTGTTTCCCTTATTACTTTGACGATTTATACTTTTTTCACTATTTCCATCAACTTAACCAGTCATTACCTTTGAGGTCATTGCCTTATCAATGCAGCTTTATGATCTTACTCCATCTTAAAATCATAAACTGCTAACTTCAAAATTTCAAAAAGTATATGTTTATTCTTTCTAAAATCCAGACATAATAACACTAACTTAACATTGTGTAACTGAATATATTGTTTTTGAGTATATATTTTTATTTTAAGAATTTAATTATGTTAATTATATCTTAATTGTCATACAAATGTATCATATCAGCTTTCCCCGCTCATCATGCTTTGAATGCTTTGAAGGTTTTGGTGGATTGTTGTTTTTTATTGTATACTGATAATAAGAATTTATGTAATGGGTGGTTTTTTTAGAGGTTTGATTTTCCAATAAAGACTTAACTGTCCTACGAATGTTCATATCAGGCAACAGAAATTACTTACTCCAGAACAACACGTGCAAATTGTGCAAATTTATTTAAAAAATCGTGGTTCGGTTTGCGAAACTTACCGTGTTTACACCATTACAAAATTGACGCATTTGGAGTGATGCACATTTACAAGCCGTTATTGGGACTGTAAAGTCACAGTATGGTGTGACTTTTATGGGCTGGTGGAATCATGGATCCATATTTCTTCAAAAAATGATGCCGGTTAGAATGTTACAGTCAATGGAGATTGCTATATTTGCAGGCATGGTTACAGATTTTCTTTACCCAATTGAATGGCATTAATGTGGAAAAGCTGTGGTTATAACGAGACGGCCCAACACAGCGCTCGCCTCAATAAATTTATTGAAACCATAATTACTCGTAATTAACCTCTGAATCCTCCAAGATCGTGTGTGCTAAGTCTACGCTGATATACCAGAGACGATCGATGACGTAGAAGTCAAGATTCCCCATGTTATTGTCGATATACGTCCCCAGATGCTCAAAAAAGTGGGCAAAAATTGCACTTTAATCAAACCTAGTTTCTTAGTTTATTAGTTTCGAGTCTGTTATTTCCTAGTTTCGTGGTTGTACATTTATTTTGTAGTCGGTTTTATTTTTTTTATTTTTAGTCACTTACACTAGAAGTAACTTGTAATTTGAATGAAATCAACTCCATTTCAGTACAATTTGCAAAAATAATAATAAATGAAATGTCCTAAATCAAATTGACATGAAAATAAAAAACTTATTTTTTAAATTTACTTGACTTAAGTCGAGAAGTTAAAATGGAACCCCTGAAAAAATGGAAAAAAATACATCAAAATCGCTAAACAATTTCTGAGTTATGAGTTATAAAAATTTCTAAGTTATAAAAAAACATTCAGATCAAATTATAAAACTCTTTCTTTTTATGAAGTGGGTTAAAAAAACCCAGACCTACGCAAAAATCAATTTTGATAAGCTCATTCAAAATGACCAATGTTTTGTTTCCAAATTTTATCAACAATTAAAATAATGTAGATTCATCATTTCTATTAAGTTTCAATGGAATCACCTGCTTCTTTAACTATATGTCTGAAATAAATGTTACATATACATTTACATACTTTAACCCGTCTGATAGCGTGAACATGTAAAATGTCATTGTTTAAGTCTAACACTCATGGGTATTTATTTAATTATTTTTAATACTAGCAATTTCAAGAGTATTCTTTTCCATTACCATAAAATTCTTCATTAAATTTTTATCCGATTAGAAAAAAAAAAATGAATGTCATTTTGAAACATTAAAAGGACCTTTGCGAGGACTCCACGCCGCATGTCCTACGCTACCGCATTTTGCTAACGCTTCATCCGTGGCACAAAAAAGCAGACCTCAGCAAAGACGCAGCATGGCTACTCCGCCGCTACAAGGAGTTCTGCACCCAGGTATGAGTGGCCGACATGGCGAGGGAGAGACTCTTGGCCGACGCCCTCAGAAGATCCACAGAGGAGGTACGTGGTGTCATGTTTAGGCGTGACACCACCCCGCTCCGTGCTCAGCTCCTCCATACAACCAAAAAAATAAAGAAAAAATGCAACCCACTGCAACAAACAAAAATATCACTTCATGGCACCTGCACTGTGGCGGGGGCACATAACAACTCAAATTCAGCGGAATCGGCCCAACGCCACGACGCAAACAGATAGCTGATTTGTTACTTCCGTAAGTAAGAACATGCTTATGACACATTTCACTATCAAAGGCGGATCGCCATCGATTTTCTGTCATTCCTTCAACAACTAGCATATCAACCTCTAAACTAAAACAGCAAGTAAGCAACAAATCAATGACCATTCCTTAGCAAAAATGTGACAATCCCGCGCAAAATGCCTCATCACCCGTACAGGAATATTTCATCTTCAAACGAGCGACTTACAGCTCGACACCTCGACATGAGGTACGCACTCAGCAAAAAGAAAAGCACCAAGCGACTCACGGCTAGCCACCTCGGTAAGAAGCCCCTTCACAGCAAAAAACAATGGGCGAACCACTGCCCACCAGTCAGCAGAGGATTCGTATGAACAACGTCTGCCGGAAACAAACGAACGGAAAGAGTTTTTCCTTTCGCTGTATATACAGACCGCCCGAAACGGATTAAAATACACTGAATAAAAAGGACGAAGAGATCGCCGCCGCGGCGCTATATTTCTACAAGTTCACGACCCCTGGCAGAGAAAAAAAACGCATTCAGTAAGCATGGCTCATCTCAAAAATATATCTTACCGCGCCGCCACCGCGATTGATAAGGGAAACGACGATAGAACCAGCAAAAAGCAAATATTCCTTATCGCAAGAAAAAAAGAAGCAGAATCACGGACGGAAAGGACGCAATTGCAGTCCACGGACGGAGTGTCAGCTCAGCAAAAATCGCTTATCGTCCAAGACAATGAAAATACATGGAGATAAGGGCGCACCGCGTGCTAATCAACAGTCAGCACATTTTTATTCAAGCCGGTTGCAGCGTCAGCGAAACCATAACAAAGCATCAAGACTTTGTACCACTTGCATTGTTACGCAATATGGTCGACAAATACGCATTTGTCCTTAATATTTCACGCTTACTTGATAACTGTAATATTATATGAAAAACAATCTTGTTAATCTTAAGAGAATTCCATCAACATTTTAAAAAAGTTGGTACGTGCCATAAAAGAGTACAGTAAACCCTCGTTAGACGTAATGTCAGATTGCCTTAAAATTCTCTTACATGCAACACATAGTTGCCTCTTCAAAAAAAGATGATAAACCTATAGTTCTCTAACTACAAAAGGGGAGTGAATGTAGCGTGGCAATGTTGCCATACGCACATCACTCATATTCCCATAAACATAGACAGCACATTGTCTATGGTCGGCGCTCGACCGTAACACGGCCGAGGCGCAATTTACTCAGACTATCAATAAACTCACCGCTCGCGCATTACGCCTGCCTATTATCTTACTTGTCGCGACCTTCGTAGTGGAGTACCGGATGTGGTCTCGGAGAACCACACTTCCACGAAATATTTATAATAACATACTAGCTGACCCGGCCACGCGTTGCTGTGGCTAAAGTTTTTGTTATATTACATTATAGTAAACAATCTAAGAGGAACAATAAGAGAACATCAGTCACGGAGTCCACTATGCTTTTTCACACAGATGGTATTTGTAAAAAAATATGGTGATCTCCTTATTTGACTTTCTACTACTATAACCCTTTAGTACAATGAAATTATTTACGAACAAAGACGAAAATGTTGATGTTGGTATACAAATTCACTGGATTGAGATTTGAAGGGGAAGTACGTTGAACACAATTAATTAAAATGTTCTTACACTTGATACTAAGCAGAAATCAATAGGTAAAAAATAAAAATTTATCAGATTTATTATTTCCATTTAATTTTATAACAAATATAAGTATATTACAGTATAATACAGTAAATTACATGTGACGCTTAAACTCATGAATGAGGTAGGCAAGGCAGACAGTCTTAAACTTTTAAACATTAATATCTTTTTTTTGAATTATAAATACTTTCAATTTCAATTTAATTTAACACCAATCGGTGCACAATGTTTTTGGTTAACCTGTCTTTAGCTAACACAAATAGATTCGACGGTTTCCCAACACGTGAACACGCAACATATAGTTGCCCATGAGAAAAACATGGATTTTCCAAATCTAAACCACAAATGGACATTGTTTGACCTTGAGATTTATTTATAGACATGGCGAAAGCTAAACGAATTGGAAACTGTAGCCTTTTGAAGGGTATGGTAGAATCTGATGGTATCATCGGAATACGTGGCAGCAGGACCACTTTTCCTTTAAACTTCCCAGCCAAAATGGTTGCTTCAAGAATGTTTCCGGTGATCTTTTTGATGACCAAACGCGTACCGTTACATAATTGAGGTGGATTCAAATTACGGAGGAGAATAATAGGGGAACCAATCTTTAATCGAAGATTATGTGGTGGCATTCCAGGGATATCTAATGAATTTAAAAATTCAATCGGAAAATTTACACTTTCATTTTCATCAACAACAGTATCGATTGATTTAAAAGACATCAGATCGCCTGGTAACAACTGTTGTATCTGGAAGTTAATTTCGTCAACATCAACGTTTTTGGCTGCCAAAATCGCCCGTTGACTAAGCCATTCATGATTCAAATAATTATTCTGTATATCCGGGAAAATACTCTGAATCAATTCAGTTTTATCCTGAACAACAGTGCAAAAATTGTCTGGTAGTTTAATGCATTGCGTATTTGGTTGCAGTTTTATTTTACCGTTCCCAATATCTAGTAGTTGTTCGGAAAATATTAGTGCTGATGGATCATTTTGCAATTGTACTCGCATATTTATGGTCAATCGAAGTGTTTCAACACTTCGCCATAAGAATGATTGTTTCAAACATGCATTAATCTCATCCGCGAAAGTAGAGCGAGGTATAACCGGTAAGGTCTGCCGGAAGTCACCAGACAAAAGTAAGATAGCACCACCGAAAAGTTTATTATTGCTGTTTAAATCTTGCATAGTTCTGTTTAATGCTTCAAGTGAATATTTGTGTGCCATTGTGCACTCATCCCAAATTATTATAGAACTCTTCCGCAACACTGCAGCTATTCCACTATTCTTTTTGATGTTACACATTGCATCTGGTTTATTATGAACGTCCAATGGCAGCTTGAATGTTGAATGTGCTGTTCGCCCACCATCCAGTAAAGTAGCCGCAATGCCTGACGATGCTAATGCTAATGCGATTTTTTGTTGCGACCGTATTTTGGCAAGAATCAACGATATTAAAAATGTCTTACCGGTTCCACCGGGTGCATCCAAGAAAAAAAAACCGCCTTGTTCAGCAGCAACAGCCAGCATAATCCGATCATAAATAATTTTTTGTTCTGCTGTCAGTAATGGTTCACTGTTCATGATAATTGTTGCTAAACTTCCATGGTCATATTGATTTTCTCGTTGTAAATCGGTATTGACTAAGTCGGTGGCTGGACGATTAGGTGATGGCATACCATAATGATTAAGTGGTAAATTTGAAATAAGAACACATAAATCCTCGATCAAGACCAATGCTTCATTGTACATCTCTGGTGTATAATCTATGTTTTGGCATTGATTTGTTTGTCTAATTCGGTGCAAGATGTCTTCTGTCATACAATTTTTATATTTTTCCCACAAAGTTTGGTGCTTGCGAGGGATAACATGTCGCCAAAATAATTGCAAACAACTGACGAATGTTATTCGGTGTTGATGTCAACGCAGCATCAGCAAGCGTTAAGTCCCAATGGTTATCGTCTTCTAGCAATTGCAGTTCACGACATGCATCCTGGTATGTATTGAATACTCGACCATTAGCTGTTCGTAAAAATTCAAAAGACGTTGGTCCGGGAACTTTCACCAATAAGAAACGTAAATAGAAGCACTCACGTTGCTTTGGATGTACCGTGTAAAGTCTCCCCAATGTCTTAGCTTTGAATATGCCTGTAATGGAAGGATGTGGTTTTCCTTGTTTCCGTGGCTCCCATTTTTTACTGGATTTGTTCCATGTGAAATAACGTGGAACATCACCATACACCAATGTCTTCGCGAATTGGCCAAAAACATCAGGTTTTTGACACAATGTAAAAAATTCAGTTAGAGTCGTTTTCGGAGCTTCGAACGCTCTTTGGAGAACATTTTCTTCAGTGAAGTATACACGTTGACCGTTTTCAAGATGTATTGCCAGATGTTGGACAGCAGGATCTCTTTCGTGGATGGGAAAGCTGAGAATATGCCAAATAGCTTCATTGCTGCTAATGTATCTGCCCATTTGGTATCGTGCTATTTCGTCATTTTTATTTATGTTTTTTACTTCAAATATGGCCAAATCACTGCCTTTGTTTACATATTTACAAATATACTTAATTGATTTAACAGAACTGCAAAGCTCAACATTGATATGAGCTTTGTAAGTTTTTGAAAGTAGTGGTGAGTATGGTACCACCCACTGATTATCAAACTCAACTTGATTTGGAAAGTTCGGCAGTCGCATTGTAAATGTGTGGCCACCATTCTCAGTACTTCTGCGGCGATACATTGGATAACCATCAATATCCGTGATCGTGTCATTCGTATGCGGCTTTGGGAAGTTTTTTTTACATTTTCCATTTTCCATGCACGGTGACGTCATGTTGAAAACACCGCATGGCCCATGGATCATGTGTTTGGTGACAATATCAAATAATTCTTGATCAATTAATGGGTCTGGAATTTCGGCTGAAATTATTTGATCGATTTCTTCAGGACGGATTCTATCTTTAAGCCAAACCAAAATGTGGGCATGAGGCAAACCTCGCTTTTGCCACTCTATCGTATACAGCCAACAACGTGTGATACCAAAAATTGTATATTTAACAATAAAATCAATTAAGGATTTCAATTTTTGTTTAAACACACGTGCAGTTAAATCATGACGATGAATGGCTTGTTGTCCTGGCAATAGTAAAGTTTGTATCTCTTCCCAATTCGGATTACATGTGAATGTAATAAATAAATCCGGTCGGCCGTAATGACGTACGTAAGTCATCGCATCTTGTATGTATTCCTGCATGTTCCGTGGACTGCCGATGTAGCTTGAAGGTAAAATGAAAGCATTACCGATGTCATTGGGATTTAAATTTCCATCGATGTTTCCAGCAACAGCATCTCGTAAGTGAATATATTCTTCCGATCGTAGTTTTGCCTGGTTGAATCGAAGGAATCGCAAGCGTTCGCTTTCGACCTTAGCATACATATCAACAATGTATTGATGGAACAGCTGACGATATCGAAGGATATAATTGTCTTGATGTTGTCTAACCATTATTCGGTGTGCGTAGTAGTTCATTGAGCTAACTTTATTATTTCTGTAATCACCTAAAAAAATAAATAATAAAATGCAATACGAAATTAAAATCTATACATACAGTAAGAAAGTAAATAGATAATTGTCAAATTTACCGGTATTTGGATCATACTGATTGATATTAAGGTGATATTCATCTTGTCCTTGCCAAAATATCAATGGATATTGTAGTGCGTCATATGAACGGTGTAGATCCGAAATCGTACTGACAGTGTTGTCTCGCCGTGTAATGTTTATAGATCTTTTGTCAACTGGATCACCAACCATGATAACAGCAACCTCATCAACAGTTGGAGCGTTGAATCTACCAGCATGTTCACCTAATGGTACTTTGTCGGCTTTTATGACGATTTGATAATTGTCATTTTGCAGTCGTGGCGAAACTCTTTTGATCAATTGAATTAGTTGATTGTGATCTTCTAAAAAATTTCCAATAATATCACAATTGCTCTTTCCTCTGCTTGTTCAATAAAATTATACAGGCACCGAGTCGTCACGCGCTCTTCACAATCGCCCATAAAATAAAAAGGTATCGACATCTGTCAGTTTTATGACTGCCAAATAATATCAGACAAATAATTAGCAATAAATTAAAATATGACGATTTGATAATTGTCATTTTGCAGTCGTGGCGAAACTCTTTTGATCAATTGAATTAGTTGATTGTGATCTTCTAAAAAATTTTCCAATAATATCACAATTGCTCTTTCCTCTGCTTGTTCAATAAAATTATACAGGCACCGAGTCGTCACGCGCTCTTCCCAATCGCCCATAAAATAAAAAGGTATCGACATCTGTCAGTTTTATGACTGCCAAATAATAACGGACAAAAAATTAGCGATAAATTAAAATTGCGATTTTGAATTTGAGATTTAAACTATCCTATCTCTCAAGTGCACATCGAACTGCACATGGTGTGCAAATTTTATTATAATAGGTTAAGTGGTTTAGGAGTCCATTGAGGACAAACATTGTGACACGAGATTTATATATATTAAGATATAATAGACTAATCTTTGAAATTGGTACATTATATTTAATATTTTGAGTATTAAATGAAAAACAATATAATTGTTCTTCGAACCGAAACATTTAACAAATATAACGCCTTAGTATGGGTGCTGTTAATACAGGGGTAGTTAGGTTAGTTTTGTAAAATATGTTTATAAACTTTAACACTCTGCACCGATGATCCGATTTAGTGTCATTACTGTATATCGCTAGAGGCCGTGTATGCTATATCGTGTCATCGTCTTACTGCATTTCTATTAATATTTAAAATGGTACATGTCACGTATACCTGAATTCATGAAAGGCATGGACTAATCATCGATTTTTTTTTTCATCTCAGTTCGGTTTTGATGACCATTGGGATTGTTTCTGAAAAGTGCGCCAGTGTTTTTTGTGGATATGGTGGAAAATAATTTGAGTTTTATATACATAATGTATAAAGACATTTTCATAGTTTTGTACCTATTAATTGCCAATAATAAGAAATTATTACTTTTGAAACTAAAAATTGAGTGGAAGAGTTTGCAATTCCGTTCACCAAACGACCTACACAGAACATCGGCACAGCTGTGTCTGTGGTTTTTTTCATTCGGAGCGGAATTTGTTAAAACCAATAATAAACAAAATATTATTATAAAATAATGAACAATAACAATTTTCGGTAATATTTTGTCTGTGTTCTTCAAAAATGACTGTCTATATACATAATGCCAAATAACCACTCTCGTTAATTTGATGAGCTAATACCGGCCTCAAACAAATCATTATTTGTAAACAATAAAGCCATCTAGCTTTAAAGATGCTAGCTCAAGTAACCAACAAGAAATTTGTTTTTATATGTGAACAAAGATGTAGACGTTCTCAGAATAGCTTTAATTTTGTTATAAATGTAATAATATGTTGGTGGCTACTAAGTTGCTTTGTAATTATTTTATGATAAACTACTTTGTGATCGTCAAGTTTTAAATAAAACAAAAGGCAGCTTTTGGCGAAGGTTTGTCTTATATTCATAACTTTAAAAGATTAAATTAAACGAGTACTTTAAAACTTCGACAAACGCGTTTCTGGTAAGGTTAAATGTCCATGAGTAATTCTTATGACTTATAACAGGATAGTTATGTACTAAACGATATGTTGATTTAATTTTTATAATTATCCTAAAATTTTGCTTATAGCAACTCTTTGATTGTATCGCAGTGTTTATAGAGCACAAGAAGATAATACTTTGTCTCTATTACTCGCATATGAATTATCACAGGCCGACATAGATGGCATCGCTGTCTCTTTCGCTCTTACGAATTTTGGAATAAAGGAATGGATCGATAAAAAACAAGTTTATGCGGATGGAAAAAAAGTTGAGGATCGCGAAGAAAAATGGAAAGTGTGGGCCGATAAAAATTTGATAGGACGGACGGTATTGAAGTATGTCCGATCCGCCTTGATTTTAAATACTTATAAATAGTAGTTTGAAAGTTAGGATTTCCAAAGAGACATTTTGGAATTTGGTGGGACTTCCATTAATTAATTAACCTTCGGAAAGGATGGTAGTGATTTTAAATACATCCTGTAAAATCAAGTATTAAAAAATACATCAAACTAAAAGGAGCATTCGGATCATGGAACACATCAGTCCAAAGTTGACTTGTCGATCGCGGCTGTCAATTTGATATTTGTATGCAAGTCTGAAGCCGACTTGCCAATTGCTAGCTAATCCTAATATGTATAACTGAAGAATTAACCTGATGTAGCAGACTATAACGATGGCAGCCCAGGAGATTGTATACTAGTTTACCGAAGCAAGAACCAGGATGAACCTGTTAGCAGCGTTGTCAGCCAAAGGTCTTCAAACAACAGCTTCCGAAGATAAGAACCAACCCTGACCTCACTAGCAGTATTAGCAGCTACAACTCAGTTGAAGATGGAGTAGGCGGTTCAAGGTTGAAACAATAGCGTACATTTAAATAGCCTGAAATTCATCGTAGAAAGTAAATGGCTATAATTCATTAATCTTCAATCATGTATTTACTGAATAAATAAGCGTTTGCGACAAGAGATTTAAGTACAAATCATAATAATAAAGGGAATAAATATAATTTGGATAATTTAATTTGTTAAATAATTTCATATTTCAAATAACATTTGTAAACATGAAAGTTTTTATTTGAACCTCAACTTAAAGATTATCTCTATATATATTAAATAGTAAATATAACCATATAAAATAATATGTATTCCGGAAATGTAATATATTATAATTTAATCAATATTATAGTTTTGACTTTGGTATTGTAGCGTTGTATGACAATGTAGAAGTAATTAGATCTACATAGAAAATACTTGAGTAGATATCAATTATTAATAGAATATTTTTAGTTAGCTATTATTGATCGTTGTTATTTATTTATATTTATATATAATTTTTATTAATTTATAATAACTTGGGTTCGTAATTTGATTTTATTAAACAGTGTCCAATATGATTATACCTGATAAGTAGATTCTTTGTTTTGACACAAATTCTGTAACATTAAGTTATTATTATTATTATTCATTACTGTAAATCTAATCTAATTTGACTATTAAAAAAATTTTTCATTATTCTTTTCTATGTTATCATAGTGGCAAGGACCTAACTATCATTTCCTAGAATTATTACAGGGAACCACAGTTATTTTCATAATATCACATAATTTATAATAGAAAAACTATTTTTTTTAATCTGTCATTATAAATTGAATATTGACACAGATTATAATAATAATTATTATTATAATTAATCATAGTGTTACATAGCATTATATTTTTTTACAAGATTCCATGTTATGGCATAAATTCATTATGTACTATATTTTTTTACAGGCTTAAAGAGGTTCATGGTCTCTAGGTTTAAGGGCTTAATATAAAACAGAAGGCTGTACAAAAGCGGTATTTCCAAATATGAAGTCATCCCATTTTAAAATTAGTGCCTCGATTGTTCAAATGTTTTAGGTTTATTTTTGATTAAGCAATAAAACTAAATATTTACTTACTATAGACAGAATTTTGATTTTAAACTGATTATTTATTTTTTCAGGTTTCAGGTGATAAAAATGAGAGACAAATTATCACTGCCGCAGTAGCATACATGGACCGTCCTGAAATTCTTACAAGAGTTTTAAATGAACTGTATCATCTATTTCGTTCAGACAATGGGGAAAATGTGCAAAGAATTGATTTGGCACTGTCAGTTGTTCTAAAAGCCATGAACAAACATGTTCAAGAAAAGAATATTCAAGTTTCTGGAAGGTAAAATTTCCATTTTATTTTTTACTAGCTAGTATCTTAATGCAAGCAAAACATAGGATCCTTGACACCACCAGCCCTGATCTTAATTTACACTTGATTTGATCTTTATATAATTACTAACTGGCCATTCCGGATTCGCATGAAGATGTTTTTTAATCTTAATAAAAAATTTTGTTAATAAAGTTGTTTTCAAGGTTAGTCAATTTTGAATATTTGCTTTATACAAAAGTCGAGGGTCAGGATATCTCGATCCTGATAAGTAGTTTTTCGAGTTTATTGCATCAATTATAGCCTCTAACATTGTGGAATATCCAAGCTAACCAACAGTGAAACCCCATTTGAATCCAATCAGTGATTTTGGCGATTAGTAAAAACGCGAAAGGCAACTCTCATTTATAAGTATTCAAGATATTAAAAGAAAATATATATATAACCGACTTCAAAATGAGTCTTAACCTATAGAATGTCCAAGCGGATATATCCGCTCATCTGCTAGTTCAAAGTTTACGTTCTACTATAAATTAACTATGTAGTTAGCATCTCCGAAAAACAAATGTACTGAATCTAAATAAACCAAGTGCCGCTGTGAAATTTTACGAGTCAATTGATGGGTTGGCAATATTATTTTTTTTCCCCTAATTCTGTGGTGTCAATGACGGCTACGTCATCACTGTTTTTACTGTTCTCCTGCTTTTGCTTCCTGTTTGTGGCGAAGTAATGGCGGCCAGTGTACACATGTCAAATCAATAGTTTTGCGCTAAAAATTACGACTCCAACAACAAAATTAATTTGCAAACAATATACACAACATTTATAGTATATACAAAATGTATTCGACGTAGATTTCATAGTGATTATGCCAATATACGAAGAAATAACCTTTTCATCATCATAACGCATTTATGCTGTTTGAATCTGATAAATGTATAAAATTGCATTTTTATAAAGTTATTATTATTATTATTATTAGTTTTAGGCAGGCAGCTCATGCTGATAAGCCTAAATCTGCACTTGTATCGTCTCCGATAAACTTGTCCAGTCTGTTCTTGAATTTGTTCACATTTCCGGCACTTATCACTGCACTTGGTAACTTATTCCATTACATTAAGTTACATTTAGATTTTTAAAAAAAAATATACACATGATTATGAACTAACAAAAAATATCAAATCGATGTAAAATTTTATGGAGAATAAAACTGTATATAAACATTTTAAATCATCATCATTATCAACCAAAAATGTGATAGTGTTGTAGTCAATATTTTTGGCCTTTTTATTTTTTTTTTCACAATAGTGTAAGAAAACAATTAAAATGTTTTTAAAATGTGTGACAAGTATTTTTTATTGATATTAGTTTATAATATTGTTCAAAATTATAAAAAAGTTATCCAAAGTGAATAAAAGTTTGTGTAAAGAATGAAAATTTCTTTATATCCAACTTTGACTATTTTTTAAAAATATGTAATTACTATATATGAAAACCAAAATTAGTGCATTGCATTGCGAATTTCATGGAGATTACGAGATCAGCAAAACTGTTCCGTCAGGATGTAAAACGCCTTCGAAACGATTTTTTTAATGACTGGTTAAGTTTCCGCATTATTACTTTATAAATTGCTGGGCCTCAGGGGGTTTTCGTACAAAAATTTGGGAGGCACGTATAGGTTAAACAAAAAAAACTAAGAAATTTATTGTATAAACTTCCTCTTAGTAAACAGTCCAAACTAGATCGACCAAAACATCGCTGGTAGTTTGTACTGAACTAAATAAACTGAGAAATAATACAATATAGTAAACAATAAAAAAAAACTATCCACCTAACCTCCTGAAAAGAGAAAAATTGCATTATGTTTTAACAATTTACAGGATAAAAATAGTTCAAAAAAAGATGCCAAGAAGATTTCAACTTCAACGTTCGATGCCAAGAAGACTTATATAATATGTTATTTTTTATTATTCAACAGTGCAACATTATTTTACATTGTAAAAATTAAAGACAACCGCAGCTCAATTGTCATGAAAATGAAACGTCGTATTGTGACAGCTCTTTTGAATGGAATGGAAGAACATTTGGAATATGAAATAATGATGAGAAATGGTTGTTTAACACTTTGCCAGTTCAAAATACCTTTGGATGTGGTAAGATAAGGATATATCAAAATAAGTTGTTTATGAGTTATTTTTACTTTGGGGAGCCGTAGGTGAGAAAAGCATTATTATCAGACAAAAAACAAGTCAGATTTTGGAATTACTTTTTTTTCATTATCCTGTTTTGAAATGTATTTAAAAAAATAGAAATAAGTAGAATGAGATATAAAGCAAGAGTAAAAAAAACTTTATAAAGGCCTTATGAAATTTAACTGAAAATATTTTTTACTTCACTTGCAGGACATTGGAAAATGGTTTTGGAGGGGTTTATAATTTTTAATATATTATTTCTAAAAAAAAGAACATAATTTTAATCAGTTTTCTATTATATCTAAAATAATAGAAAAAACAACTGCCATTACTTTAGTTTTTATTTATTGACTTTATAAATAAAATTTAGCTTTCCAATATTTTTTTTCATATATCATATATTTTTACATATAAGGGTTGTAGAATTATATGTTTTAGACGGCGTGTTTTAGGTGGCAATATATTTTAGAGAATTTTATAAATTATTTGAAATAATCATATTTATAATAAGTACAGATACATAGTTTTCTCAGAATCATAATTTTAGCAAATGCAAATAATAGCTGTTGAAATTCGCAAATCATCTGGGCAATCAAAATATTGCATACACTAAAAACTAACATGTGTATTGAATTTAGGTTAGATGCCTGTTGTATGATTTTATATTTCATTAAATATGTTTACTAATACAAATTTATTTATTTTATAATTACATAGTTTTTGTTAAACAGTTTAACATGTGTTATTATATTTCAGGTATTTGAGTATAAAAGAATCGTGACAATTTTATTACATGGCGTAGCTGAGCATCAAGATGGTTTTGTGCAGCGAGTTGCAATTTACCTCCTTAATTCCCTAGCATGCCAAGTTGATGGTAATCAAAAGCAATTTCTGGGAGATCAAGGAGTTATTGCCGTAAGTTGCATTAATTTGTTTTCTCATTTTTAATCAAAAACAAAAAATGAACACTTATGAGTTAATGAAATTTACCGTATACCAGTTTTTAGTTTTGTAGCATTTAGGTAAGTGTTAATTCTCTGTGTGAATCTTCTCTTGCATTTGGTATTGCTGAATTAGTTAAAGCTGCATTGAGGAGTCATCTTTTTTACAAAAAAATATTTTTTAAATAGACTGCCAATATAAAATGTGTCCATAGGCAACAAAAATACCATATTTTGTTTATCTAGATGTCATTGCAAAATGATTGTAACATGAAATCTCGAGCTATTTCTAAACTCAACCTATTCTGGGTCATCGCACAAAAAAAAAAGTATGTTCGGTATAATATAGTATTTTAATATATCATGCAAGTACTTACCGATTCATTAGAAATTTCATTTTGAAGACGTTTTACATCCGGCAGGAACAATTTTGCTATCCTCGTAATCTATTTGAATCTATTTGCTGCACTCGGATTTTGCGTTGCACTCGGATTTTAGTAACTATAAGCGATACGGCTGATTTACTATTGCAGTATTTTGCAGGGTACTTGTCTGAATGCAGTCCAGAACGGCTGTTAGCTTGCCATCTCCGCTGCAACCAAAAAAACGTCCGTCTGTTCCGGCGCTTAAGCATTAATTCGCTCGGTCATGTGCATCCCGCCATTTGTCTAATATCAGTCTATCCAGTGGGATAGCTACTTACACTTTATATAGAAGATTACAAAATCTCTGTAACCAGTTGCAGACGCATAATAATTATACTTTACCAAAAAGTGCCAGATCTCAGATTTTAATAGATTTTACTGTGATGATGTATTAGGGTGAACCAGTAACTAAACAGTAAATTGAGTAAACAAATATTCTCAATAATTCTCTTCTTTTTTTTCAGAAAATGCTAGATCTCATAAAAGACCGTCTTAATAGACGCTACTGTGATGATGTACTAGAGGTTGCTTGGAGTGCTATGTGGAATGTTACTGATGAAACTCCAGTTAATTGCCGTCGATTCCTTGATGCCAAAGGCATGCAGTATTTTGTGGACTGCCTCAAAGTAAGATCTTATTACTTATTTTTTAATAAAATACATCTGCTTAATAAAATGTAATATATTATATGAAATTTCGCTAGCGAATGTGCAAATAAAAAAAAATATTTTAAGAATTAGCTCTTTTTTAAACTTACTAATTCTGCTGAATATTTAAGTGTTCCTGTTTTTTTTCCTTCCTTGCGTTTATACCTCATGATTATTTTAAACTTAATTGATTCTGCTGGCGCTCTGAATTTTTGTATGCAGCCTTAGATATCAGTTTTTAAAACAGTTATTAAACTACATATGTGCAATCAATCTAGGAACAAATAAGTTAGCTAGGCGAATTTCATAACTTCTATAAATAATTTCCATAAAAACATGAATTACAATATATTTCATTCTTACAATTATTCAGTTTTAATTACATATTTGTATGTTCGAATGTTGATTACTGCACCAATCAGATAGTAAACCTAATTAGGATGTTGCAAACTCTTCGATAAATGGCTTAAGAGTTCACAGTATGTAATCACTGAAGAGTCTTGAAATCGCCATTTTAAAAACAATTATCATATGTCACTTTGTTTTTTTGATATAATAAACAAATATTTTAATGTATATTTTATATTGTTTTGTTGCTATCGTCTTTGTAAAAACTCTGACAGCGATGCCAAGCGAATGAATGAATGCGACAGTATTTTTCAAAAATATTTTTCTCAATGATTTTTATTAGTGTTATATTTCTGGAAGTCTTTCTTGACAGGTTTTTTTGATTTAATTTTTATCTCATTGCCAGGTTTCCGGGGACTGAGCGTTTGGTTTGTCAATTATATCAGATATTTTCTATGAAATAAACACCGCTTTTGTCTATATAATTTTTATAGGCATTTTTTTTATAAGAAATTCTTTTAAATTATGAAAAATTATAATAACGATCAAGAAAATCTATATTTAACACATTTATATTTACAAAATAATATATATTAATATTTCAAACGTATTTTTTTATGGCCTCTACATACATACTCCTATATGTTACTTAAATGGTACTAGAATTAAAAAATGCCGAAATTATAGTCGATATCAAATTTTGCTCTGCATAAACAATTAAGAAAATTTGGCGATATTAGCGACTTCAATTATTGAAATAAAATTATACATTGGCAGTTTTGATCTCTGACAGATAACTCAGATTTTTTTCATATACTTATTTATTTAATTTTATTTGGAAAAACAATTTATATGCGTTCATTTTCTGTTTTTTCTGTTTCCCACGCATTGAAATAAATTATATGTTGTTTATGTATTTAAGTGGAATTGCCCTTTAGCTTCTTCTATAGATTCCAGTATAAGATGCAACTATCTGTCCTTTGGCCTTCGTCTGTCCGTCTCGCCGTCTGTTGCATTTTTTAACTTGAAAGTACAAATGCAAAAAAGTTGGATTTTTATGTTTAGATTGATGCTCTTGAGAAACAACCATAGTCGTTAGATCACATTAGAGGTTGATCGAATAATATAGATATATAATATTAAAATCAATACATTTTTAACACTAGATAATGAAACAATGAGAGTTCTATAGAGAGCTCAAATATTATACTCAAATTTTAAAAATATGACAGCACGGCTGTTGGAAATTAAAATTGCAGCTAAACTCATCTATGTGCGCAAATAGAAACATGTAAAATAATGTCCATTGCCCAATAGAATTACTTTAAACTGATTATTATTAAAACTAAAATGGTATTGAAATTTATGATGAATGAATGAGAATGTCATGACTCACTCCATCATAGTTTTTTTTTTATTTTAATCAACTCAGACCTATAAAATAACCTGCTATGGCCATCCTTAACGCACATCGAATGGGCTATAAGTGCCGCATGCACAAATGGAGATAGGAAATAAAGCAATCCATCACAAGTTGGTACCACATAGTCTTGTGGTGAAATCATAAATTAAGAAGGGTCAGGATAGAAAGAGGTAAAAAGGTAGAAAGTGCTTATGGATCCAAACTTTGTGAGGGCTTGAGAGCCTGGTGTGTCAAAAACATGCCTCACAATTGATAAAATGATTTACATAGCAAACTAAAATCAAAACAAATGCGGTTGAACAATATGGGTGTACTTATCTTAAAAGCATTTACACAATTTCAATTTATGATTGTATTAATTTACTTGCGTTTTCAGCTTGCTTTTATTTGATTTACCACTATCCAATAAATACTATGTATGTTGTTATTGTTTGGCAAACTGTAACCCTTATGACCAATAAAACTTGTTCTATAAAATTCTTAGACATGTTATTAAATAAAAATAATAACACAAATAAGAATAATAACTTAAGATAATGTCTATTTATATAATCATGTCTACTAAATAATGTAAGTTTCAAGAAAGAAGGCTGAATGAGGTACAAGTATATCAGTCAATTGACATGAATCAGTATCAGTGTATCAACCTGAATTAATTTAATGGTCTCTTATCCGTGCAGATATTCCCAGAAAAAGATGAACTTTTACGAAACATGATGGGACTACTTGGTAATGTTGCTGAAGTTGGTTTCTTGCGCCCACGTTTAATGACTGAAGAGTTTCTTTCTGTGTTTTACGATTTGCTTGATTCTGGTGGTGATGGCATTGAGGTGAGTTATATGCTCTTTGAGGTGAGTGATATTCTTTAATTTTTAAGCATGTGGTATAACATAAAGTTCATCATCATGATAAGTCTGTAATCATCTTCATTATGTGGTCTTTTCTTGTTATATTCTTTTTAACACTCTTCTTAATAAAGGTACATGTAATATATTTATATAATATATATTCATCTGGTAAATTTAGTAATTATCTTTATTGTGTTTCTTTCCTCTAATTAAGTTAGCTGTGCTTTGAGTATCATCTGACAATCTTTAATCTTTAATATTCTTATATAATTTTAGCAATTTCACTATATTTTTTTATTGTAATGTTTAAATGTGATCATTTAAAATTATTAGCTTCGCTGCACATACTTGATATTAATTTTTTAACCCTTATAAATATATTTAAGATAAACCTAGATTTGATTTTTACAATAGAATCTGGAAATGAAAGATCATTTTGGTTATTGACAAGATAAACTGATGTGCATACCTAATTGAGGAATGTAAATGAAACACTATATTCCTATTGTTTGAGGCGCGAACTGCTAGCGTCTTCAGACAATTTAATGTGGTTCAAGCGGCCGTTAATATAATGTGACATGTTCATATGACATATAGCAGATGTCTGCCCCTGTGATCATAGACAAACACTATTGATATTATCATTTTAAAAATTGTTAAAACTACAGAGGTGTATTTTTATTCATTTTGCACTTTTCAGGGGTTTGATCTATATCAACAACCAAACAATAATCAGTAAAAAATATTGGAAAAATGTTTTACACGATAAAATTGAATATTTGAGAATGCTATAAAGTTTCAAAACAAAGCTAACCATGACCGAGTTAACACTTAGACCCCTAAAATGTTCACCGCGAGGTCCTTGATACACCCGAAAAAATAAACTAAATATAATATAATTATTTTAGTAATGATTTTTATTTAAAATTAATTATTTTTTTCATAACACCGTTTATTTGCCGATACAGATCAATCCCACTGAAAGGAGCACAGTGAATAAAAACACAACCTTTATATTTATAATTTATTCAAATGAAATGCTGAAAATAAAATCCGTGACTTACCACACATATATAAATAGAGAAAAAGTTTGATTTATTTTGTTGAATTTGATTAAGTTGAATTATTTTAGTGGCTCAATCTTCAGAAATTAATAATTCTTCTGTAAATTATGAATTAAGAGAATTTTTGTGTAAATTAATAGTTTATATTTATGTGATTTGGAAAAGATAATTAGGATTTTGATAATGAAATCAAATATATCAAAGTGGTTTATGTACAAATAGAGAAATATGATAAGGGTCATAAATTTTAACATTATGAGTGTGATTCTCTTGCCACCCTAATTTTTTTTTATCATAAAATTGTAGTGCTTTTTAAGTAGGTGGCACACAAATTGAAATTTAGAAATACTGATAAAAAAAAATAAATAAAATATACGAAATTGCATATAATTTGATTGAATATGAAATGCCTATATTTGCACAAATATATTTTTTTAAAAAAAGTGACTAGATAACAACAAAGAAAGATCTAGTTTTAAGATTTTTCCTTATAAAAATGCATCTATGTACTGTGCATATGACAACCACAAGTCTTCCAAATCTAAATTATATATAGGGTGTTTTTTTTAGAGGCGTGGTTTTCAATCTGGCACTACTTTTTTCGTAGTTGGTGTTTTTGACAGCTGTCACTTGATTTATGCTCAGTTTGGTTTGCCATTTCATAATGAATAGACTTACTCCTGAACAACGTTTGCAAATAGTGCAAATTTAGAAAAAATCACTCTAAAATAAAGTAAAAATCGTGTCGTGGGCATGTGGCGTGGCCTCCAAGATCGTGCGATTTAACACCGCTGGACTATTTTTTGTGGGGTTATGTGAAGCCGCTTGTCTACGCAGATAAACCGGACACGATTAACGCCTTGGAATAGAATATTCGGCGCGTTATTGCTGACATACGGCCCAACTTGCTGCAAAAAGTGGTTGAAAATTGGGCCTCTCGGCTGTAATTTGTTCGAGTCAGCCGCGGCGGCCACTTACCCGAAATCATTTTTAAAACATAATGGCAAACACTTATCTTTATAATAAAACTAAATTCTTAGCCATAACATCAAATTATATGCGTTTTATCTCTTCTTGAAAACCACGCCTCTAAAATCATCACCCTATACTATTTTTTTTTAAGGAACCTCACCTTTGTTTTATTTTTTTGAAATTATAACTGAATTATGAAAGTATTTTATGTGATACTGGTCTTGGCGACAGTCGTACAACTAGTTACGACCACACTATGGGTTTAAATCATATTCGTCATGTTAAATCATATTTTTGTACAAAAAATAGTAAGGTTTATAAAATCGCTTTGAAATTAATTTCCATGATCCATGGTATCTATTATTTTCCTAAAAAATGTATTTTTATTCTATCAGAATATTTATAAATAGTTTGTTCAATAGACCACATTTTGATATATTGGGCACACTCTTTGTAGAGTGTTATTTTTAAAACTTTTCCCAAAAATCTGAACAAATTTGCAAGGATGTCACTTGTACTCGGTTTTAAACTAATAATAATTAAAGTTTTCATTAAGTAAAAATATAGTTAATAGTATTAAATGCATATCTCAACAGCAAGACTAAAAATAAATAAAATATAAAGTGGTGTTGCCAGTATATTTGCATAATCAAAGTATCATTTCCAAAAAAATCCATAGCTCCAAAATGGTTGAGGATGGAACAAATATTAACTGAAACTTTTTTGTCACATATGATCCCTTCTACCACCTCCTAAAATTTTATCCACTATTTACTGGACAGCCTGTAAACTAGTTAAAATACTTTTTTTATGTAACAAATTAAACAAATAATAACAAAGGCAGCCTTAAATGATTAATTTATACAAATATAATTAAGGTTAACCTGATGTTTACCCAGCCCGTAATTTGCAGGCTCCTGAATGTTCTGCTTATAAATTTATAGGCTGGTATCGATTTTTTGTTAAAAATTTGCCATATCTGTTGATGAGATTAAAATCTAGACAAAAAATCTATTTAAATGTTAATAATCTATTCATTCTAATGCTTTCATCGTTATATCGTTCATATTGAAAAAAATCTTGAAAGTAAATTCATTTCTTAAATTTTATCGTTTCGAGTGAAGGTCAGTTTGGATTAGACGTGGTTTTTTTTGTGGATTTTTTGACTAAATAAAGTGATTACTAATTAATAAAATGTTATTTTTTTTATCTATACATATAAATATAATAGAAGTGTTTGTCTGTGATTTTGAAATAAATGTTTACTTTTTTTGAAATAAATAAAGTTCATATGTTTATTCGCCCGCAACCAAAACCTAAACACGCATATTTTTTTTTGTTTGTTTTCCTGGGCTAATCTCCGAAATGGCTGGATCGATTTTAACGAGACTAATTAATTAACAGGCAGAGGATTTTTCAGAGGTTAATCTAGGCTACTTTTCATCGGGGAAATATTCAAGGTTCCTGTGTAGATATTGAAAAATTGTAGAAATTATGGCCTCAAAGGTCTTTGAACATGCTGAATGCGTCAGGTGGAGTACCAGGTGCAAACTGAATGCAAGAAATCTAGGAATTATATGTGAGAAAAAAATATTTTTGTTTGTGAACACAAAAGGAAAAAAAACATGCAGTTACGAGACTATTTAACAAAAATAAGAAATATCTTTTCTGTTGCGTCAGGGACAGGACATTAATGATGGGATATTGACCGTTATTGTAATAAAAACCATTTTGTATACTGCAGCCGCTTCATTAGAATAATAGTTATTACTATTGCCTATCCTAGAGTCAGGGGAGATGGTGGTAATGATGGGTAAAATATGGTATGACCATGTGCGGATTTAAACCTGCAACCATTGGGTCAATAGTCCAACATCTTAACCATTAGACTAACATGATCTCGAATTAGTTACCATATCGGATGTTGAGACAAAAATAAAAACGGGTGTCCTCGCTTTTCTTTTTTTTATTGAATATCAAAAATAAAATGTTGCACAAAAAAATTGTTTTGCAATTTTGACTTTTTTAAATTATTTCGATAGTAATAAAACCATATTCTAGAGAATTTCATAAGCTATTCAAAATAGTGCTAGCTTTCAAGATTTTTGTAGTTTTTCTAAAATAATAATTTTAGTAAGAGCTCATATGTACCCCATTTTTTTTTAAATCTCTGGGCCTTTTGCATGACAGTCCATAAAAGTGGCATGTACGCCAGTCGGGTTGAGGTTATTTTATTTTTTCATTTTTTAAATAACAATATTCCTATGATCATCTTATTTACTGCATCTTGTATCTATTTAATATTCAACTATATTTAAAACAGCACTTCAACTGTATAAACCTGCACCTACCAAATATAATTTCGACCAATAATTATTATAGTGGTTGTTTTGTACTATTTATTTTATTTTGGATTCTTACTTTATTTTATGCTTTTTAATGTTAACATTTTCCAGCTGTTCCAAAGAGCTTTAAACATTTCAGTGGCTTATTATTTACTGGGTATAGTATAATAGACAAGGTAACATGAGTCATAACAAAAATGTCCCAAAATACATTGTTTTTTGATAATGTTTAGCAATATTTTTCATTTAGTTAAGTATGTTAACAAAAAGTTCATATCTAATGTAGAAAATATTTTTTTGAGGTGCTGGCTAGAAAATAATCATCTGAGAAACTAGCATGTCTAAGAGGCAGTAGTGTCTTTGTAAAAAAAATGAATTCCATTGTTTAGCTGAAGTTCTAATGAAGAACTGTTTATACTGAATGCTACTCTCAAAGCCATTAAAAGAATTATCCTTATACTGTTGTTACTTTAGTTTGAGTAAATGCACCAGCCCACGAATGTTTCAGAATTACCAGCATGTACATCTAAAATGGCTCTGATATTATGTGGTATAAGCGTAGCTACTATGAAAATCACTGAGGTCAGGTCCATCGTAAAAAGGAAAACAAAGTATAGAAAAACATGTAGTATAGATATAATAAATGATTAAGGATTTGCCATTGTTAGAGTTAAATAATAACAAGTGAAATAAATTGAGTTTACGGGGTCCAGAAGGAGGCTGGTGAGTATGGGGGATTTACAACCTTTTAAATAGGTTTAATAATTCTTTACGGTATCAATGTTCACTCTACTGAACAGTCTTTGTCCATATAAGACATGAAATGACGGGCAGTTTTTGAAATATGTTTAAAGAAGTTTTTTTATGGTTTTTCTGGTCAGCCCTTGAGCTTTATGAAGGTGGTGGATTTGTCAGGGAGGCAAGACCTCTACAGCATAAAATAATTGTGCAAATTTGTAATATTATGCTATTCGCCGCATTTATTTAAGTAAGATTCCTATCACCATTACATCATCCTGCTCTTAATTTACTCTTATCAATCTCTCAATAGCCATAGCCTGTAAAGCTGTAAAGATATTAATCGCTGTAAAAACTCTTATTACCTTTATACTGGCTTGGCCAAATATAAACTTAAAAAACTCTTCACTGAATCTCCATCAAAGAAAAAACTTAAAATGCCGGTACACAAAGACCGATTGGACGTGTACATAAGTGTAAGTTGAAACGTATCATATGAAATGATTGGTGAGCTGGCTCCACAAAATTAAATTTGGAATTATATATTCGCCTATGTGTGACTGCGGTATGGCAGACTCTCAGCCAAAAATACTGAAATATCCTCTGAGACAATACAAATGTAGCACAGATGTTTTTGATGGACAAAAACACTCAACCTAGGCCTTCAGATTCTTTTCTTGTAAAAGGTGAACACACAAGTTTAAATTATTTTCTCAAAGATTTTTAATTTACAATATTGCTAAAATTGACTATGATATAAATGCTTATTCTGAACGATTCCATAGAACTAGGATATACAAAGCAGAAGATTGGATTACAAAATGAACATTTTTTTATTCTATAGAAATAACAAAGGGTTGTCATATTAATCCAAATTCTTAAAAGCAAAGGATAAAGAATCGAAATTTAAAAGCAATGTCGTTTTTGTGTTGCCAAATGCAGCCTGTTTTGACTTGATAAATGTGTCTATTTACAAATATGCATGCGTGTGATATTTGTGGTTAGGACCAATAATGTAATGGTAACATTATGTTGGTTGTTCAATATTTTGATAGTTTATGATTGTCTGCTGTATCATTATTACCATTTTGTGTTTTATAAATAATTGTTAAGGGCTCAAATGTAAGTTTATATAATATTACGATCTTCGAGTAAAGTGAAAAGATTTTTGTGTTTTTAACAAAACACAATAATAATTTTCTAGAAAGTAATTAATTTCTGAAAAATGTATGATCTATGTGTATCGATGAAAGTGTTCTGGAAAGTGTATCAATGAAATGAATCAATCAATGAATGAGTGGAAAGTAAATGTGTGCCCTTTCTCTTCTATATGCTAACCGAAGTCTGATCGGAAAAAAAATATGGTAATATAAAGTAAAATTGTAATTAATTTCATATGTTGATACGTGATTGCGAAAAATAAATGCCCTCAGAATTAATAAATTTATTTAATGTACTAACTGTTTAGGAAACAATACTCTTGATATAAAGAACAAAGATGCCATGCATATAACTGACAAGTCTATCACGAAAGGGTTAGGGAAACAAGTATTAAGGATTTTCGATCCTTAGAAACTGACAGGAGAGACTAGCAAGTAGAAGATTTCCTAATTGTTTTAGGATTTTTGTATGACACCAATGTTTACCCTACTGTCTAATCCACCCTTTTCCGTAGCCAGATGTAGAAAGCTGTTTGCAATGTACTTAGGACGTTTCAGTTGCATGTTCAGTTTTTTTTTGCTCACACCCTCATTTGTAAGTAACCAATAGTGGAGTTTAGTGGCCTTATGCACAGTCGCTATTAAAGTGACAGTGCTGCATGCATTTCCTTATAGTTTGTTGTCACTTTTAAGCTTTAACGCGTTAATGTATAAAGGCTGTATGAAGTTAAGGGAAATATTTAACTATAATAATTTCTAAGACTAAGAACTGATTTTTGGGGACATTACAGCAAAATATTGGAATGTGATGTCATAGAACAGCTAAATTGTGTGTGGGATTGCTAAATTATGTGTGAGCATTTTGAGGATCTTGTTTTTGCCTTGTCAAGGATAGATATTGGGAAAGAGACTCTCTTTTAGGCTGATAATGAGAGATTGATTCTATTGCACACAAAAGATAATATTGACATTGTCTGATGCGTCTATATCGATCCAATCCAATCTATATCAATCAAGATTACATTTCAGAGAAAATCAACTGAATCGAATTCAAAATATATTGAGATTTCTACTGATTTTTATCATTAATTGCATGATTCCATTCCATTTTGGAAGAAGAAAGATTCTAGTCGTAGCCATTTAATTTCTAAACTGTTCAAAATGACTACATACTTGAAATTTGTTACCACCATAATCCATTTATAAAGTTGTGAAACCTAAACTGCACTCTTAATTCTCTCTTAAATTGAGATTGTGGTTGTCTAGTAGTTAAGGCGTTGGCTATCGACCCAAAGGTCGCGGTTTTGAATCTGCACATGGTCATACCATTTTTATGCGTCATTACCACCATTTCCCCTAACTCTAGCACAGGCACATTAGGGCCCAAAATAATCTTTAAAAAGAGCAGGGGATGTTTGATTTGTGGTTTTCGGGGTACAAGTAAAGGTGTTATTATATATCCTTTTTTCCCCTCATTCAACAGATCCAACAACTTGATATTATTTTTTAATTTTAAAATTATCTCTGGCGTATTTGTGTTAAACCTTAAATTTGAACCACTTGCACGCTTCTCTTAGTAATGTTGAACACAATTCATAAATTCATCATATTCGGTTTATATCATGGGTTCATACTTCCTTATTTGCTTTTTGTAGTCTATTTTTTCCTCCTGCAAAAACATTTCAGAGACTGCCTACATTTCTACAAATGTTTTTAAGAACACTTGTTTTTTAAACCTCCGACAAAATAAAAAAATAAATAAATTTACCAGCAGATTAGATATCAATGACTGTTAATTAAAATTGAGATGAATTATTGTTGTTGTACATAAAATTATAGTTGTACACCAATGAGTTTCAAAATAGGCCAGATCTCACTAGGCTTAATGGGTAGTTGTATCAAATATGACAAAACTATCATCTTTTATCATAATTCATCTTAACATTCATCACATTTGTTGAAAAATAGTTTTATTAAAAACTATTGGGTTTAACACATTGTTAAAACAAAGAGAATATAATAAAATATGTATTTCTCTGGTGCTCGTGTAATCGTGTCTCATTATAATCTCCCAATCCAAATTATACTCGTACATATAAAACTAAAGTGACAAGCACTTACCCGTAGAAAAAACCTCTAGCAAAAAGGCTCATTCGCATAGTATACTGATTAGGTGATTCAATGACATTTCTTGTCCAAATTTGGATTGATTTCAATCTTATAAAAATATCTAGCCTAAGAGTTCAGATGCTAACCGTTGATCTAGCTGGTTTACTATTAGTGCTGAGGGCTGTCCTTTACCAATGTGTCATTTTTTTAATATTATTTATTCGTCCTCAAGCTGTTTGCCTTGCATATTAAAATTTGATTGTTTTAGGTGAGCTACAATGCTGCTGGAGTTCTAGCTCATATGGCTTCAGATGGTGAGGAAAAGTGGTCTATTAATAACCCATCTAGGAAGGATGTCTTGACACGTCTTTCTGCTACTGTTGAACGTTGGAATATAAAAACAGAGCGTAATATTAATTATAGAAGTTTTGAACCTATTCTGGGATTATTATCGGTTTATCACACTCCAGAGTGCCAACATTGGGCCGTATGGGCATTGGCGAATTTGACTACAGTCTACCGTAAGTTACTTTAAAAGAAATATTTTCATGTTTTTAAAATTTAATTATATGAAACGCATAAAAAATGTAGGATAAATACTTCAATACATCTAGGTGCTGTTTGTTCTTCTTCCTTACAAAGTTTATTTTTAGGGTAAGAGAGTGGCAGAAAGAGATGAGAATGTAACAATGCATATGCAAGCCAATCTTAATTAATTGATTTTTAACATTCTTACAACCTGGCACATTATTTCAATGACCCTGAAAATTATAAAAACGGCTTCGATCATTATCTCCAAGTTGTTTTGGATTTTTTAAGAAGATCTATGTTAAATGATCACCTTAATGAGCTCTTTCTGGGTTATGGGTTTATCTCTTGTCTGAGTTAGTCTCATCAGATTTTTATAGCTCATGATTTACAACCCATTTTGTATTTTTTATTCTGTTCATTAGATGTCAGTATTCAAACTTTTAATCGATACTTTAACATATAATACAATGTTTTGTAATCCGAAACGGCTATTTCTTTGGTAATATGTTTTAATCACTAATTTGTACGTGTGGAAATGACAACATAATAATCCATTTTCTGTGTAGGGCTTATCGAGAACAATCTGTACTGTAAAATGATCATAACCAATTGATGTAGTTCATTGGTATAAAATGACGTTATTGATGAGTTGTCTGATAACTCGTGTTTATAGCGCTTAGGGCGGATTCTTTTTTCTTACCGTGTTTCAACTTTTAGCCTCCTCTATTTGTTTTCACCTATTTTTCATTGCACCCTCATTTTAAAACCATGCGGTATTTTATTGGCCCTTAGAAATACACCATCATTGCAAATACATCCTAAAACCTAATATATTTAATACCATCTATAATAAATTAGTTGTGGAAAGTTATTGACAACTTGAGTGAAGATTACTAGTTATACCTAGGCATTTAAAAGTGTGTAAAGTTCACAAAGTGTGCGTAACACTATTCCACTGAAGGTGGGAATTAAATAGTTATTTGACTATTAATTATGGTAATATTTCAATAAATAAACAAAAGTATTATTTATTGTTAACTGTAAATTTGTAATAATATTTAGTATTTATAATTTTATAACAACTCACCATAAATCTAAATTTAATGGAATAATAAAATCAATCAAGGTGATTTGAATCTTGGTAAATGGTTCAAGTGCTTGCCAAGATTGAAGTATTACTAGTTTATACTCTTGCGATTGATCGATGAATACTAAATTGAAATATGGTTTACTGATCAAAAGTAGTTTTACATTTCTGAATGCCCATATACTATGTTTTAATTATATCCTTTGCCCGTATTACAAATGACCCAGAATTACCAAATACTAAGAGTATAATAAAATCTATAAATTTATCAAAGTTGCCCTTGCTTTACTTTCACAATTGAACCTTGTAAACATAAATGCCAAAACATATGTTTAATAGATTTTGGGGTACCCCAGGGCAGTATTCTTGGACCTATTTTATTTTTATTATATATCAATGACCTTTGTAATTTAACAAATTTAGGTCTAATCACTTCATTTGCCGATGACACCGCAATTACTTTTACGGGCAAGACGTGGTCCATTGTGGCTAAACGAACAAATGAAGGCTTAAACAGGATGAACGAATGACTTAACGCGAATATCCTCACCCTCAACATTTCTAAAACTAAATTCATAGTTTTTAATATTACAAAAAAAAAAACAAAGAACCCTAATACTCCCAAACACTGCCAAAATATTACGAATGAATGTAATTGCATGCCGTTGGAGGAAGTAGCCTCCATCAAATACTTAGGCATTTATATAGATCAAGGCATGAGGTGGTCAACTCAAATTGAACCTTTAATAAGAAGAAAGTCAAAAAAATATTTTGAAAACATTTGTAAATACAATTCAGCATTTGCTATGGTTAGCTCAGAAGCTAAAATTTCAGATAAAGTTACGCGCGGAGTGTATCATTTTAAAATACATGATATTTTTTATCACAGATCAGGTCCAATGACTACGGGATATAATTGCTCGCCATGTTATACTTATTATTATTATTTTCATATAAATTAAACATACAGAGAGTAATCGTAATCATTCTTAAATATTTCATACACAGGTTGCCAGCATTCAATACTCTCCAATTTCATGTTTACAAACCATGCATGTGTATAAACTTAGGTTAATTATACATACAAAATTGAATACATTTGAGTTTAATTTTTAACATTAGGATGTTGTCAATGATCATGTGTCATTTATCTTTTCAGGCGATTTGCCGCTATTAAAAAACAATCATCAAATATAAGTCAAATAACTTTACAACTCAATTATACAATTATATAAATAACACGCACACAAATCATGTGCTTTAATTTTACACTTTTACATATCCATTATTTTTATTTATTCATCAACTTCATACATAAATCACCCATAAAATCATCTCATTTCACCATCATCCTTCATCGTAATCACATATCCATTATTTTTATATTTTTTGTTAAAATATCATCCTTTCGTAATTTCATCTAATTAGATGGTTACATAATATTTGACAATATTTTACACTAAAGAGGACAGGTGAGAGTTAAAAATGCATGTTTATAAAACTCAGCGCTGGGTTTAAACCGACATCCTGCGCTCTCAAGTACAGGACCTCTTTAGAACCTTTATAAATATTGTGCTGTCCAGCACTTTATCAAATAATTAATAACTTATTCAAAAAATTTTCAATATTGTCAAAGATTGTGTCATTTATCTTTTCGGGCGATTTGCCGCTATTAAAAAACAATCATCAAATATAAGTTATATATACATTATTATATATTATAAATTTTTCTACATATGTATTAAATATGAAATATGAATTATATAATATTTTTTTCTAATACTGTAGTTATAAATATACGAACAGTTTATTTATGTGAAGTAATTTCATAATGATAATTATTATTTTTGTTTGAGATTATACAATTATTAGTCTTTAAACAATGCAATCAAGTGATTTTTAATAGAAGCAAAATTGTCATGAAAAATATCACAGTCATTAGCATATTGATTAAAAGAACGACACATTTTATTTATAGGTTTTGTATCGCTTATATTATTAGAGGAAGTTGAAATAAGAAATGTGTCGTTACATCGAGTCGTCCGAGAAGGCACCTTAATGCTTATATTTGAAATGCTGTTCGAACTGTCCAGCTTGCCATGCAGCAGGTTGTGGAGGCACAAGATATCAGCTATGATCCTACGTTGGTAAAGTGGCATTAATTTGAAACAATGTAGTCGTTCTTCATAATTATTTTAAGTTTTTTCCATTCCGCATTTGAACGACAGCATTCTTGAGAAATTTTTTTGAATTGATTCAATTTGTTGACTATGATTATTGTAACTTGGATTCCAAATTACTGAGCCAAACTCCAATAATGATCTCACTAATGAATAGTAAACCATTGTAGCTGACTGCACATTATGCAAAGGTTTCATAATTCTAAAAATAAATCCCAAAAGTCAACGGTCAACGGTTTTTTCACAGACATAGTCAACGTGCTTGTTAAAAATGTAGCGCTCATCAAAAATGATTCCAAGGTCTCTAATATGGTTAACTCTTGCAATATTTACACCATCTGTAGAGTAATCATTCCTTATCAAATTTCTATTCCTTGTAAATGTAATAGTATGCCACTTGGATACATTAAGTTCCATATCGTTTTTTTACACCAGCTATTAAGAGAGTCAAGATCTCGTTGAAATTTATCTCTGTCCAGTCTACTGGATATGGCATTAAATATTTTCAGGTCATCAGCATAGAATAAATGAAGACATTTCAGTTCTTTGCAGAGGTCATTAATAAAAATAAGAAACAGGAGATGCCCTAGGTTAGAACCTTGTGGAACTCCTGATGTTATGGCTCCAGGCGAAGATTTGAAGCCGTTTATCGTTGCCAACTGAGAGCGGTTCGAGATGTACGATTTTAACCACCTCAGAAGGCTACCATGCATGCCGATACTCTTTAGCTTCTTTAATAATATTTGATGATTAACTTTATCAAATGCTTTTCTAAAGTCAGTGTACTCGGCATCCACTTGTACTCTTTTATTAAAAGATGAACATATATATTCAGTGTATTCCAAGAGATTTGAAGTTATAGACCTTTTCGGAACAAACCCGTGTTGCGATGCGCTTAAAGCAGGTTTAAAATGCCTATATAATGGCTCGTAAATTAAAGACTCGAACACTTTAGCAAAACAGGATATTAGACTAATAGGTCTATAATTATCAACGAAGGAGTTGTCACCACTTTTGTATATTGAAATGATGTTAGCTAATTTCCATACATCAGGAAAAATTCCCTCTTGTAAGGATTTATTAAATATTATGAAAAGAGGAAGAGATAGCTCATGAGCACAGTTTTTTTTATGAAAAAGGGAGGAATCAAGTCCGGACCCGGACTTTTATGTTCATTTAGTTCCTTTAAACGCAATTTCACTTCATTGAGTGTTATGGCTATCGAGGATAAGATATTGTTATAGTTATCGTTTCGTGGAGTTTCTGCATCACTTGATGTGTTGCTACTTTTGTTAAAGACCGACAAGGAGACGCAATTATATTTTTATGATGTTGACACTGCTATCAATTATAGATTACGTGAACATTCTAATCAAGCATGCAATAACAATGTGATGCGTGAAATCTCTCTTGAATTAGATGCATTAATCCTTTCGTTCGATCATTCATTGCTATGAAAGATCATTGACAGAGAGTTGAAAATCAAAAAAAGGAGATTTGTATGCTCCTTAAAGTAAATCGTGATTTAGATCTACGCTGTTATTCAGTTCAAACTGATGTAGCAGTAATATTTAGTACAGTTGATGGTGAGCCACTTTTTGAGGGCCTTACACAAAAAAAACATCTTCGGTAAAATTGAACCACTTATTTATGCAATTGAGTTTCAAAAGAGGGGATTACCTCATGCTCACATTTTACTCTCTTTAAACGAGCAAGATAAAATTGCTAACGCTACCGATATTGACAAAGTTGTATCTGCGGAGATTCCTAACATTCAAACACATCCAACATAACATGAATATGTTGTAAAACACATGATGCATGGTCCATGCGGTATACTTAATCCAAATTCTGTATGTATGAGAGATGGAAAATGCACAAAAGATTATCCAAGACGATTTATTGAATTTACAGGTGAATTGAAGTGAAGTGCGCGGTAGTTGTCTCGACAACCGTTATGTTGTACCATACAATCCGTATTACCTTGCCAAATTTAATTGCCATATAAATGTTGAAATATGCACTACAGTTAAAAGTGTTAAATACATTTATAAATACGTGTATAAAGGCTATGACAGTGCATCTGTTGAATTTGGTTCAGAGAGAAATGAACCAGATAAAGAAATACAAATTGATGAAGTTAACATTTTTTTAAATGGACAATATGTCGGATCAACTGAAGCTGTATGGCGCATCTATGAATTACCAATGCATTTATATAGATCCAATAGAGCAAAAGTTTTTGTTTTGTGAGCATTATGAGACTGCGAATATTGAACAGCGTAATCTAATTGATCGTGTGATTCGTGAAGTTTTTGCATCATGGTACTGGATCTAATGTCTTTTGTTTAACCGCTCATGAAGGTTGTGGAAAAACATTTGCACTAACAGCAATTATTCACAAATTAAATTCGCTTAATCTTCATTGCATTGCAACAGCGTTCAGCGTGCAATAGCTTCAACTCTATTACTTGGAGGTAGAACTTTACACAATGTATTTAAATTGCCTATACCTATTTTGAAAAATTCTGTAGTGAATATTACCGCAAATAGTAGTTATGGACGTTACATAAGTTCATCATCATTAATAATTATTGATGAAATTTCCATGTGCCCATTGCAAGTGTTGAAAATCATATTATTGCAGGATCTATGCGATGAAAATCAAAAATATATACCATTTGGAGGGAAAACAATACTTCTTTGCGGTGATTTTTGTCAAATCTTACCAGTTATCCCATGTGGATCACATGCAACTTTAATTGAAAATTATGTCACAAGTTGCCATAAATTTGTTTATTTTCAAAAAGTAACATTTACTCAAAATATGAGAGCCTTACCAAGTGAAATAGAATTTCTCGAATTCTTGAAAAAAAAAATGGTAATGATGAAGCCCCACAATTCACACAGTTTGGTGAAAATATTATTGAAATACCTCAGCAATGAATAGGAGATGAAAATAATATTATTAATGAGGTGTATGGAAATATTTCGGAAAACATACTCTCAGATAATAAATATTAAAATCAGTTATTTTAGCACCTACAGATGATGATTTTACTTTTATTAATCCTGATATACTTAATGGAATACCAGGTGATCAGAAAACATATCATAGGTACGATAAAATGGTTTGTGATGACGACAATGAAATCAATAACTATCCAATAGAATTTTTGAATTCTTTGACTATTAGTGGTTTACCACCACATAAGTTAGAATTGAAAGTTAATTGCATAGTTTTACTAATTAGAAACTTAAATGCAAAGGAAGCATCAGTCAATGGAACAAGATTGCCCATTAAGTATATGCATCGTAATGTTATTGATTGAGAAGTTTTAACTGGAACTGCACGCAATAAGAGAATTTTGATTCCACGCATAAATTTAACATATTCCGGTAAAATCTTACCATTAAACTTTCAAAGAACTCAATTTACAATTATACCTGCATTTGCGATGACAATAAATAAGTCTCAAGGACAAACATTTGAAAAAATTGCAATTTTATTGAGACTGCCAGTTTTTACACATGGTCAATTATACGTCGCAGCAAGTAGAGTTGGATCATTTGATGGTTTGAGATTTTATATTTCTGAATATAATGGTCAAGGGCACTTAGCAAATTATGAAAGAATTTTTACAAAAAACATCGTTACACAGAAGCATTTATATGGCAATTAAATTTGGCAAGGTAATACGGATTGTATGGTACAACATAATGGTTATCGAGACAACTACCTTATATAAGTAATTACTAGTTAAGTACTTTATATAAGTAATGTAAGCTTTGAATCATTAAATTCACTTTGAAACTATTTTAAGTTTAATGGACATTTATTTTTTAGCCTCCCAGTTTTTTTTCACGGTCACGGTCGCAGCTGACGTAATAGAACAAAATATAAAAAAATATATATGGAATGATTATAGAGGTAAACTCACGTACTATAGCGGTAAAAGAATCTCAATAATACTCAAATAAAATGGTCAATTTAAAGAATTAAGGTCGAATTTCGACCACTGGGCAACCTCTAGTTCTTGTAAATACTCATTAAACTACTCACTTCTCATTCATTATACGTCATATTCGTTACATTTTCACCGTTTTTCATAATTATTGTTTCTTTTTAAATATTTTTTCCCAACTTTAATGAAAGTTTGACCGTATTGCATAAGCGCACAGATAGATAGGTGAGAATACAGGCCTGTATTTAAACCAGCATGCATTACCTCAAGCGATGCAACTATCTGTGTGATCGGTATTAATTTTTCTTTGAACATTCTGGCTATATAATTTGTTTGAAAATTTTCAATCTGTAAAAATATTAAAAAGCATTCGAATTTTCCAAATGTCAGTACTGTCAGACTTTTATATAAGTAATGTAAACTAATGGCGAACGCCTATTATAACGTAAGAAATCATATAAATACTATATATTTATATATTTTAATTTGTTTTTCTTACAAACAGACACACTTTTCATATCTCTCTATTAGGTGCATTGACGGTTTAACATTCTTAGTTGTAGCACAATATAACACTATCTTCCTTAGTACAGATATAGTCTAGTAAAGAAGGCAGGAAGCACAAATCAGCAGCAGCAGCAGGTAGCAGTGCTAATCGCTCCCTGTGCACTTATAATATACATTTGTAACTGTGACATTTCGATTTTTTTGTCAAATTAAATAAATAAATAAAGTACAATCTTGATGACTTGGTTAAAAGCACATTAAAACGCTCAAAATATGCATGGAAAATAAACAAATTACTACATTCAAGTTCATGAAGTTACTACATACCTTTACCGGAAATGAAACCAGCAAATTCACTTTATTTATTTATTTATTTATTTATCTTTATTGGAGAAACCAACAATTTTACACAGTACATATAAAATAAAAAATACATTTGATGGAACGATAAAAAAACACACAACACTTTAGCTGCACAGACCAATTTTTTTATATGTAATTAAATTTTTCAGACGAATTATTTGTCTGAACAATTCAATTACAAACATTTTCATTTTATTATAAGATACCAGCTTTGTATTCTTCACTAAACCCTAATATTACTATGAAATTAAATACAATTATGATGATATACTTACAGCGGAGAAATATTGCAATCTGGTTGAAAATGAAGGAGGAGAAACATTACTTTGTAATTTGATTATTGATTCCCAACCTTATGAGAGAATAAAGGAACTGGCCCTAATTGTACTCAACAACTGTCGAAATCAAGTTCTGCTTCAGTTGGTAGGAAAGGAGAAAAGAATCTTGGTGCCCCTACAAGGTTCGGAGTGAGTTCTCTGATGCAGTTGCTTCTATCTACAGAAATTCAAAGATTACAGATTCTTTACGAAAAAAAATTCGTCAAAGGAATAGTTTCAAATCCTCCAAAGTAATTTATGGTCTTTTTATCTTAATACTCATGTTGATATTTCAAATCTTTTTGAATGATTTTTGAAATTACGAAAATTAGAGAGAAAATTATCATTTAACAATATGTTTCAAAGCACGCAAATTGTTAATATCCCCAGTTTTGAGCTTAAAGTCATTATCTCAAAGTTAATTAAAAAGTTAAAAGTTAATTTTACAATAAAGCTCATTAACTGAATTTTGAAGATTCATTCAATATTTTAAGTACTAGTAATGTGGCCCTGCAACCATTTTTTTAATAATTTGTTCATATTCTAATAGTTTAGATATAATTAATGTAATAAATATGCTAGAATAATATTTTACATTTTAACAAATAGTGAATTTATTTTCATTTTATAAAATATGGATAGTTATATGAAAAAAATACAGGTTCTTCATTACGTAAAAAGCAATAAAGAAAGTAACAAAATATTGATTTGCTGTAACCTAACTTCTTCCTTTATTTCTTTTTAAAAATCAGTTATGGTCAAAAAATCAAACCCTGTAGATTTGTTAAAATTATTAAAGCAATAATGAATTTTACTTGTATTAGATTCACACAATGTCAAGGGTTTCATATTCTACCACTTTAAAAGCAGTTCATCCTGATTAAAATTCTGATTTTTCTTATTTTCATTTTGATAGGTTCTTTTTCCTATGTAGTGCCTATCTTGCAGTCTTTCAGCTTTAACACTTCATTCTTCATGAGAGTTCATTCAGTTTTAGTTTTAAAAAACGTTTCTGTCCATTTTAATTGGCATCTGTTGCAAAATTTTGTTTATTTTGACCGTTTTTTTTACACCATTTTAACTTTATCTTCGCTTGCCATCAAGGAATTTTCCTTTTAATTTTGCAAGGTATAGTAGTAATCAAGTGTCTGTTATTCAATAACAATATTTAAATATTTTTGTGAATTACGCTGGTGACATTTTTAAAAAAAAAAGTTGAAACATCAGAATCAATTACAGTGCTTTTTTCATAAGGTATTTCCATGAAAATGGTTTTTGGATGGTTTGAAACAATTCTAATTAATGAAAATCTGTTTTGTACACATTGCATATGTAGCGCATAGGAAATAAGTATTCTAATGTGTACTCATATCTAACAACCAAATGTTGATGCTGCAAATTTTGTTCCTTTATTTTAATTATTTTTTAACATCATGTAAAATTTTGATAGTTAATGAATGATTATTGTAGTGTCTGTTGTCATCATATAAGGAAGTCAATGTAAGTTGTTACTATATAAATGTACAATAATTCATGGTTTTTTTCAATAATTAAAAGATAATCTTAGATTGTGACACACACTTTTTAAAGCAAATAAATAGTGTATTTTATGAATGGTAAATGTAAAATAAAATAAAATGAATGAAAAAGTAAAAATGAAATGCGAATGGCAAAGTAAAATAATATGTTACTTAAATGTTTGATGATTGTCATGAATAAATGACCAGTAGCAGTACTACATGTTTCCGTTTCCAAGTCAGCATCTTCTTATGCCGTAGTCAGAAGGATATATGTATTACATGCGTTCGTTTTCAATTTTGTTTCTTCTTATATCATAGACCAGTAGTATATGTTAATTTCCAAGATTAGTCTTATCTTTTTACTCCATACGCCGATAGTAATTTCCATGTTTTAATGTCATTCGGTCAATAATGAAAACATTTTTGCTGATGTTTTTGCTTGTGAAAGGATTTATAACCAACATAAAACAAACACCTACTAAGACAAAGTTATAGCAGCCTAGAACCTTGTTTTATAAAGTACATATGACTTTCTTACGGTTGTTATTGACGAGACACTACCTATTACTAATAAAAAATATCAGCCACCTGTGAACATAAATGCATTTTGTATCTCATTTTTAGACATGCTGTAGTTATGGTTGAGGGCATAATAAAGGCCCATAAATCGATTCCGAATCATGTGGTGGGCAGGTGATAGTTTTACTGACCATAAAAACATTACTGTGAGAACCGCTATAAAGCCGTAAGCGACAGTCGCACCATGACCCTTGGGGCTGAGTGACTGTATTGAGCTCCACATCGTAATATGTTATTATGTTCTCTATATCTAAATGTCTTTTTAGAGCAGAGTTTATGTAGTTTGGAAAATTTCAGCTCTCTGCAACTATACATAAATTTCTGACAATTTACCAATAAAGTGTATAATAACTCTTAAATGTTGTACAGGTATATAAAAAATCATTTTTGTTATATTTATTAAATCTTGATTAATCTATCTATGAAATGTTTAAGTATTTATCATATGTGGACTGTAGTAATGAAATGTTATTTCTATAATACCTATGTAAATTACTTAATTTTAATGTAAATGGATTATTATAAACATATTTTATATCATTATTACCCCTTTTATAAAACATGAATTATATTTTTATGACTGCTTCATTGAGACCCAATTTCACCAACTTCTCTACCGAAGATTAAATTCCTTAATGAGCAAATAAAACATTTTATTTAATTATATTGTCTATGGCATTCTTGTTAACCTAAAGTGAAAGTTGGTGCAATTGGCTTTGAATGAGACTTCTTACATTTTTATCTGTTTTGAATTTGTGATTTTTTAAAATCATGATCATCCCTTTTATACAAACATGAATTTTATCTTTATGACTGCTTCATTGAGTCCCAATTTTACCAACTTCTCTACCGAAGATTAAATTCCTTAATGAGCGAATAAAACATTTTATTTAATTAAATTGTCTAGGACATTCTTGTTAACCTATAGTGATAGTTGGTGCAATTGGCTCTGAATGAGACTACATTTTTATCTGTTATGAAATTCCCGATTTTTTTTAAATCATGATCATCCCTTTTATACAAACATTTTTATCTTTATGACTGCTTCATTGAGTCCCAATTTTACCAACTTCTCTACCGAAGATTAAATTCCTTAATGAGCGAATAAAACATTTTATTTAATTATATTGTCTAGGACATTCTTGTTAACCTATAGTGATAGTTGGTGCAATTGGCTCTGAATGAGACTTACTACATTTTTATCTGTTATGAAATTCCCGATTTTTTTTAAATCATGATCATCCCTTTTATACAAACATGAATTTTATCTTTATGACTGCTTCATTGAGTCCCAATTTTACCAACTTCTCGACCGAAGATTAAATTCCTTAATGAGCGAATAAAACATTTTATTTAATTATATTGTCTATCTCATTCTTGTTAACCTAAAGTGAAAGTTGGTGCAATTGGCTCTGAATGAGACTTCCTACATTTTTATCTGTTATGAAATTCCCGATTTTTTTTTAATCATAATCATCCCTTTTATACAAACATGAATTTTATCTTTATGACTGCTTCATTGAGTCCCAATTTCACTAGCCTCTCAACCGAGGATTAAATTTATTGATGAGCGTATAAAAAGTTTAATTTAATTGTATTGTCTATGGCATTCTTGTTAACCTAAAGTGAAAGTTGGTGCAATTGGCTCTTAATGAGACTTCCAACATTTTTATTTGTTATCTAATATCCGATTTTAGTTAAAATTTATTTTATCGTTTTTCCTGTTCTAAGGCTGTTTTTGAAGATGTATTATATGATTTAAGCATAATTAATTCATGTCAATGATTTTAAGCTTAGGTTGTGGTTAATCAATATTAATTTAAAAAAGGTTTACCACAATCACTTTGCAATTTCCTAGTCGCAGACTAAAACCATCAAAGCAAGCCCATCCTCGGTTAGCCGTTGTGGACAACACCCGAAGATGAGTTGCAACTACAAAATTGAAAAGTGTTTATAATAAGCCTTTTTCGTTTTATTAATAAATTTGTATTATCTACCAAACTCAATGATGTCTGCGGAATATACAATATGGAATATTGTAAATCTAAATGTATTATAAAGGAATTTGCCCTTTTCAGAATAAAATAATGACCTGTATGATCATCTTATTAATTTGCTTGCATTGTGATCATGCTCTTAGAATAATTAAGTGTAATGGTCTCTATTCTTGCATGAATTATGTGAATGAAATAATACACACCTTATTAATGTTAACGAACTTGAAAGCTACACGCTGAATTCATTAAATATATTTAAGATCACCTCTGTGAAATAATTAAATGTAGTTAAACTTGATTACAATACCAGAATGTATGATTACATGTTCACATTATTTATTTCATCGTTGAACATATAGTGCATGATTTAATTAAATAAAATGAATCTGTGGTAGCCATGATCTTACTGAATAGATTAACTATAATTAAAATTATTATAGCTCGTCAAATTAAATAACCTTTGTTAAATCAGATTTTGTTTTACTTTATAGGACTATTAAAATTGAAATAGGTTGCAAAATTATGGTCATCTTTAATCATTGCCACTTCACAAAATTATATTTTAGTTTTATTTCTAACATGATCGATCACCTTACAGAATGTATTTATTGTATTTTCAGTAATGATCACATTATTGGATGAATTTAATGTGTTATCTTGAATAAATATTACTATCTTAAATAAAGATTTCTGAAAATATTTGTTAAGGTAAGCATTAATGGATTCAAAGGGAGGCAGAAGGCATACCAACCTTTGTCTCCATTGTACACTTATCTGTCTTTTTATAAACCTATTTTAAATGGAAACAGGAGAAGTTTTGCGTCTGTAGTTCATACTCGGAAGTACAATAAAAAGAGGAGCTTTCGAATAGAATTTGACATATCATAAACACATGATATGCCAATTTTTGTGGCTAGCATAACACCAGCTTTATTACCTAAATAAAAACTGCACCTCAAATGTAAATGTAAAATTATATTTAACTCATTCGTCATCGTCGCCGTCCGTTCGTGTGAGTCACAAAATTATAAATGACTGCTCCTATATGATTCATTGGACCTAGCCGGCACCGGCGCTATAGCGCTGCTATTGTTTATCCGAAAATTTATTTAACAAAAACTACTGTAAAAAATTAAATAGGAAAATATTAAAATCTCTTTCAATAATTATTTTATTTTATTTTACAATACTCAGATGTATAACGAAGTAGTAGTATATATGACAGTAGTAGTAGTAGGAAAATCATTGTCCAATCATTTTATGTTTTCTGCGTGAATTTAAGTCGCCTTGCAAAAATCTGTCATTTATCTATAAAAAGTTTGTTTAGAACGTTTTTGAGAGCGATTCGAAAACAATTGATTGCGATACAAAAATAAATATTCATATTCATAAATGTTAATGTAAATTTTCTCTCATTTATTGAGTGTACATTATTAATTTAGATATAAGTTGCGGAACGACTCATCCCGAGTTTATTTATATGAAAAAACTCCTCAATGTTGTATGTAGTAAATGTTGAATATTTTGGCAATTTCCTGAAAGTCAACGGTAGTTATACCTAACTGGTTAATTAAACCATTTATGTTTAGCAATGAAACTCCACAGGGAGCATTGATAGAACCAAAACAACTCGTGCCTGCTATGAGTGAGTAGCATGGGTCACTTCGCTCATTGTCTCTAGGTTCTTTGGGCCGCCCATACTTGTAAAATAAATATTCAAAACCAATAAAAAGGACAGGAACTCAAACGACGCGCGTGCCTCGAGTGCGTCGTTAAGCTACATTTATTAAGGTTAGGTTCAGTAGCTGCTTTGCGTGTTTGATGTGGCTATATTGCTTATATAGCGGTTACCCTTCATGGTATTATTTTTATTTATTCATTGTATAAAACAGTGATACATTAAAGTGGTAGGTACATTTCAGAAATATGAAATATTTATTATGAACCAATATGTACCAGAATAGGAGGGTTGCTATTTATGAATCCAGAACTGGCCACTTACAGAACAACATTTAAAAAGTAATTACTACATTAAAATATGGAACTCTTTAGCTGTATAATACATATTGTTTCATGTAACTCAATTGTTTCGGTGTGGGCTAACTCAAAAACAGTGCATCAATCAACTCACTTCAACTTTTGGGGTGAAGCATCATCGAAAACCACTGTGTAGCACCGGTTCAATGAGTTTAAACATGGGCAGTCTATGCTCACAGACGAATTTAAAGAAGGTCGCCCTAAATCGGTTGTTGTAACACAAAATATTGGTGCTGTGCGGGAACTAATAATGCAAGATCGTCATGTTACATATCGCGAGATAGAAACATCCTTGGGCATAAGTATGACGAGCATACATAAGATATTACACAAACATTAAGCTGTAAAAAAAATGTGTTCATGTTGGATTCCGCACGACTTGAGAATTGATAAAAATGAGCACTTGCAAAAATTAAAAAAAAAATACAATTGTGGTGCGTCAAAAGCTGATTAAAATTATACACAGGTGATGAATCTTGGATCTATGAGGATGACCTTGAAACTAAACAGTCAATGGTGTGGGTGTTCGAAGATGAGCCAAACCCAACAAAAGTTATTCTTGCAAAAAGCACTTTGAAGCAAAATAAATGGTCGCTTTTTTTTGGTATAAATGGACATGTGGCGACAGTGCCACTAGAAAATCATAAAACGGTTAATTCGGAATGGTACATGACCATTTGTTTGCCAGAAGTCTTTGAATAGATAAGAAAGAAGAACCGAAAACGCAGAATCATTCTGCATCATGACAATGCAAGCTGTCACACGGCCTATACAACTCAGTTTTTGGAAGTTCAAAAGATAAAATTGACGGGTCATCCGCAGTACAGTTTCGATTTGGCACCCAATGATTTCTATTTATTTCCAAACGTCATGAAATAATTACGTAGTCAACGTTTTTCGAGCTGCGAAAAGGCCGTTGATGCATTCAAAATGCGCGTTTTGGAGATACCTTTACAGAATGGAAAAAGTGCTATGAAAATTGGTTTCAACGTATGCAAAAGTGCATCGATCATCATGGGGAATATTTTGAAAAGCAATAAAACCATATTAAATGATATATGTTTGTTTCTTTTTATTATTCCGGTTATTAAAATAGCAGCCTTCGTTATGGTAGTAACAATTATAAATTTTCTAAACTGGTAAGGCAAACTTGATTTCATAATTTAAAATATTATTTTAATTTATTATATAACTGCATTATAAACATGTTTTAAGCATTAAAGTCATTTCTTTTTTAGGGTAATTTTATTTGATGAGATTCATAATGTCATCCTATAATCTTAGGTTCACCTAAGCATCTGCTAAATTAGTTCATTAATTTACTAAACTTTGTTTTATATGGTTGTTCACTCTATTTGATACTTATTAGGCTCTGAGATGGCATTAAGGCCTTCACTTCAACCCCCATCTTCAGACCTTTTAAAGTAAAATCCGGTATTTGTGTTTTTGTAAGATGAGGTAGCAAACAAATCCAATACACTGTGTCCAATGACCTTTTACGATAAAAAATCAGTGTGTATTGCAATTTCAAGTTTTCCTATTTTAAGTTTTCATAAAACGTTGTGTCGTATATGCATAGTATAGTAGTCTGAGGGGGGAAGATGCCATTAATGACACATGTAGGGCTTAGCTGCAAGACATCAGGTTCTGGTTAAATAATGTATTAATACTTAACAATGTATTGAAACTGTTGATATTACATATATGATAAGCTACACAATGTCATCGCCATTCTCGTTTATTACTGATTTGGGTACGATTCAAAGAACAAACATAGATACAACCGAAAAACAATTTTGGTTTAAACCTGTACTGTCCGGTTTTGTTTTTTGTGGCTTACAAGATTATTTATTTTACTTGTGATTAATTCAAAGTTATATATTTGTTAACAGCTCTGTAAAAGAGTGGATGATCCAATGACAAATAAAAATATAATATAACTTCATTTTTATCATTTGTCCAATTAAAAATTCATTTTAAAATTATACATTTATTACTTGTTTCTGTTTGGTGTATGGTATATGGCTATAAAGTATATATCATACGAGTAAAATATAGCCATAGATAAGAGGCATTTGTGGTACTGAACCATAGGTTCTAATTACAGCCCACTTTCAAAATATACAAATTTACAAAGAAAGATCATCGAACACTCTGATAATGGCTAGTGGCGGCACAATACAAGATGAGCTCTACTGGGGTTCCGGATGTTGAAGGAAGTTTAAACTTAAGTATAGACAGGCTAGCTGGACAGTGTTGAGAGCGGCTGTGATCATTGGGCATTGGGAGCCTAGATATGAAAACACTTTATTTAGCATATTGAATTAAAGGTGTTTTTTTTAGAGGCATGGTTTTCAATCTGGCACTGGCTACTTTTTTCGTAGTTGGTGTTTTTGACAGTTGTCACTTGATTTATGCTCAGTTTGGTTTGCCATTTCACAATGAATAGACTTACTCCTGAACAACGTTTGCAAATAGTGCATATTTAGAAAAAATCACTCTAAATTTTTTTTAAATCACTCTAAAATAAAGTAAAAATCGCGCCGTGGGCCTGTGGCGTGGCCTCCAAGATCGTGCGATTTAACACCGCTGGACTATTTTTTGTGGGGTTATGTGAAGTCGCTTGTCTACGCAGATAAGCCGGACACGATTAACGCCTTGGAAGAGAATATTCGGCGCGTTATTGCTGACATACGGCCTCTAGGCTGGAATTTGTTCGAGTCAGCCGCGGCGGCCACTTACCCGAAATCATTTTTAAAACATAATGGCAAACCCTTATCTTTATATTAAAACTAAATTCTTAACCATAACAATTTTTCAAAGGGTTTTGCGCAGGTCTTTTGTATTCTCACTGTAACACTTCATTAATAACCTTTCTTAGAACAGGTAACTCTTACCTAGTTAGGAAGGTTACAACTTTGTACTCATCAGCTTACATGATGTCTTAAAAATAAATAAATTCATGTTTAGAAATAAATAAATAAATTCATATTTTTTTTGTAGAAATATGTCCGTGTTGTTTCATTATTAAAAGCGTGTCAAAATTATCGAAAAAAAAATCTAAAATGGTGTAAAAATTGATTATTTAAATAAATTAATAATGTAAGTCCGTGTAATGCACTTATATTTTTAACAATTTTTATGTCATTTCTGTCATTTTGGACATACCTAATTGTTTTTTAATTAATTTTGTAAAATTTATCGGCGTTTGATGTTTTAACTGTAAAATCAGAAACACTTCTAACGAGTAATCAATTACTTTTTTTCGATAACTGCATAGTTATAGTATTACAAAAGAAAAAAATCTTTCAACCCTAAAATGAACAAAGATTGTATTGTTATTTATGATTATTTAAAAATAGCAGTTATAAAAAGTATATTATGTGAATTTGTGAGTAAAGAAAGTACTTATACAAACACTACTAAACTAACGTTTTAATGGAAACTAACTTGTCCACAACATAACTTAAGCTAAGGTAAAAGTAAACTTGAATTAAAAAAAAAACATGATTTTTATTTTTGAAAAATGTTTCATTAGGAGTAAGAATCTCATTAATGAATTGCTTGCTGCAAATAACTTTTTCTGGTACAAATGGCACGTATCTGCCAGATGCATTAGATGTGTTTTAAGTGACATTGATACGAGGGGCCTTGCCAAGAATTTCATAAGACTCAATCTGACCAAAAAATAGAGCTTGAATGACAAATTTATGGTAAACTAAATTAAATTATACCTCCTGCGCCCGGAATTGAACCAGTTTTGCATCAATTAGGCCACACTGGTATATGAACCATATCACGTAGCTTTATGTAAAATTCACTGAAGGAGGTAACCGTTTTTTCAGCTTCCAATTTAATTATGGATCGCTTCGCTCCCCATCTTTATTTCCTTCAGGATAGATGTGCGACAGCCACACGGATTCAGTGAAAGCTCTGACTGTATGGGAAATCCCGCTCGACAAATTGGTTGTAAATATTATATGTTCGCATTTGCTATGTCGTTTGGCTGTCATATGCCATGCCGTTGGTTAGAATTAGATGTCTGTTGCTAATAATAATGAAAAATAGATCAATTACATTTACGATTGCTAACATATTCAAATCAAATTTGTGTATCCAAGTTCGCTGAAAAAACTGACAGGTTGTGATAGCGTAATATTATGGGTTTCTACTTTAGTTAGTTTCTAAAAATATTAGGTTTTGATTTGTTGTGTTTAGAAATAACAATACTTTTGGTTTATTTATTACTTCATAGATATTCCAACCTTTGATATGGATTATATAAATGAGGGGGAACACATTGTGAAATTTGTAACTAGTGTGCATAATTTCACGTTAATGATATTAACTTGTAAGGATATTATTTGATACACACTCTTATTTATGATTTTTATGAACAAATTTTATAATAAATTATTCGCATTCAAGTCAAACTCAGTGTCAGAAAAAATCAGTGTCTTTCTTGGGAGAGGCAATTTGCCCAGTTAGCAATATTACTTTTATAAAACTGTTGACTTAAAAATATAATTTATTTAATACTTTATGATCACTCAATTCTAATTAACTGAAAAATTAATACATTTTTGGGGAAAGTTTCAGTTGGAATAAACTTTTTTGAAATTACTTTTTTAAATGATTTTCAAAATTATCTGATTTAATTGAGACTTATTTATACTAAATATCATGATATACTTCTGTAATCGTTTGGTAAGATTATCAGAATATATTTGACTGATTTGGGGCAATACAGTAAAATATAATAACATACACATGCTGGTTAAACCATGGAGAAAAGCATGTGTCGAGTAACTATATTTGCATAGTTACGCGACACCTTGTAATACACCTTTGCTTCAATATAATAATTACTCAAATGGATCCCACTTTATGGAGCTATTCGTTTTGAAATAGACGCTGTAATAAGAAAACAAAAACAATCAAAAAATATTTAAAAAAATAAGTGGTCCCATTGAGTCTAACAAAACAAGCTCAAAAATGAATCTTTGAATCTTACGATGCTTTAATTGTAATTCTGTGACTTTTGTACTGGCTGTGGGTTACAGTAAAAGCACTCACAAGACAAGGCTATTACTATAGTTACTATTAGGTATTAAGTTTTCACTCCGGTAGGTATTTAACCATTTCAATTATATTATTTATAGGTAATTAAATATAGTATATACATTTAATTGCACGTATGTTTTTAATTCATATTAAATATTCTAATGGAGGTGAAACCTAAAACTGCACCAGTAAAAATATATTTTTTACAGTGGGTGGCACTTTTCCACAAAAGTCGTTTATGTAAAGATTTATTTTAATCGCATATATTTTTTTTTATTATGTATTTTTTTATGCTAAATAAATTTATGTTCGTACTATAATCGAAGGTAATATTATAACGTATAATAACTTAACATAAAGGTATCTCAATTTTCTTAAACCTAAACTTCTCAATAGCGCAGATGAGCAATTTAAAAAAGCACAATCTCTCGCAATAGACAGAGAAGGTGTATGGTGAGCAGCGTATTATAATAGAAATGGTAACACAATAAATTTAAATATTAAAGTAATGTCATATATTTTCTTTATGTTTAGTTTTTTGTATATTTGTTATATAAATTATACGTAACAACAGTTATTAGAATTATATATCTAATAAATGTATATATTATGTGTAATATATAGACAATAATATGCCCTATTTATTGTATGTATGATGTTTTGTATATATGATATTTATTCTATGATCCTTCTTATTAGTAACGTCTCTCGCGCGTAATAAGTATTTTATTTTATCTCCAAACTTCTTCTGGCCACTATTAGAACGGGTTTTTTTTACCTTAGTTAAAGTGGGCATGTTACTTCCAAACAAAAATAAATGACTGGTGTTTATTATTTTTTTATTATTAGTACGTAATTCTGTTATATGGCCACTCATGTTGGAATATTTTGAATATACCCGCCTACGTCGAACGTCGTGCCACCGCTGGCGGTGGCCGTGCGCCGGTGGCCGTGCGCCGGTGGCCGTGCGCCGGTGGCCGTGCGCCGGTGGCCGTGCGCCGGTGGCCGTGCGCCGGTACGCGGCGTAGCAGTTCGCACACCGCGTATCGTCAGCGCAGCACTGTAAGCTTTCATCAATTCCCATAGAATAATGGGGCGCTCGATGACCATCATCAGTCGAGCAGTGAAATGGGCCGTGCCACCGCCACCAGCTACGGTGACCGTGCGCTAATGAGGTCACGATAACTAAGTAGGTGCGCGACGGAGTTTTTCGGCGATGTCATTGGCCCCTACAGGTCGCCGCCGTTTTGGCGCCAAAATCGATCTCGCGAGTTTATCAAAAATTCTTCATAGAATCGACCCTGCGACGAGAAGATTTATTCGTCTGTCTCGTCTCTTGCAAACGACATTCGCTACCTCTCGCATCTCGGCGCTGAAATAATGCGATTTGACCAACTTTAAGCGATTGGTTTCCTTCTTTTATAAAAAATGTATCATTGTATTATGTTTCTATACCCCTAACAGACATCTATACAGCCCCTCACCTTCATAGTCGGACAATAGACAACTTAATAAAAGACAAAAGATGTCTTACTATCTGGCAAAAGAAGGTAATGTTTGTACTTGTAATGTCTTTTTTATTGGAAATTTTGTAAATATACTTGTCCTATGATAGTACTTTTTTCGTTAAGATTTTCAGTAGTTTGCCTTCTTCAAGATTAGATTTTGCGGCCCACCTAGTCTACGGTCTTCATACTTTTGGGCCACCGGTGATTTTGAGTTTGACATGGCTGTACTAGACGGACCCTCAGTCTTAGTTCAGTCGCTTGTGAACTACGCTGAGCCCAGCACGTGTGCTCACCATGCCGCCATTGCCCTCTCGTCGGTGCAATAATTATACTATTTATATATTTATTTATTTTATTTTAGGAAACAGCTATCACATCAATAAAATAATAATAAAACAATCAGAACATAAAGCCTGCTTCAAAATTAGTAAATGGAAAAATACATTTGGGAACGATGTGGAGATTGGGGAGTAGGAAGGGTTAGGAAATTTACATAACAAAAATATGAAAGTTAGTGTACTCTTTACAAATAATTAGGTTTATAAAAGAAAACACTATGAAAAGGAAAAGAAGAAACGTGTCCGGACAAAGGAATGGATGAAAAACCAGCACAATACAGTCATGTAAATTTGCTAATTTAAAAAGGATTATAAATTCCTTCCAAAACAGTTTATTCCCGTCGAAAGACAATATTTAAATATATGTGCCGCCTGACTGGGTCATGCGAACAATCTCCAGGCCCGGATCCGCTGGCGAGCGCTCGCAAGCCTGACTTTAACCCATGGCCAACTCTCTCATCGCTTCCATTTAAGTGGGGATCTGCAGGATTGCCTGTGAATGCCATGCTAGACAATCTATTTCATTCATATGCCGGTGACTGCCCGAAATTGCTCTATGTGCAAAGATTCACGCAGTAATCGAACTTCAACGGACCTAGCTGTCATTGAAAAAACTATTTGATAAAAAGAGGTAAAAAGATAAAATCTTCTCAAATGTGGAATCACATTTTTATATTATTTAAACACTTAATTGTAAGAAAACTACTTGTGTTATGAATATATTATGAAAAGAGTTGTTCGTTGATATTCCAAACTGATTTCAAGTCTTTTTGACCGAAGCCAAAATTAATTTACTTGTACAAAATGCGTGTCAAAATATTGGCGTCTTTTCGCTAATTTTAGCGATAAGGTCCAATGACGCTAACGTGATGATTTAGGATCTATGTAGTTGGATTTGATTGGCAGCTTCGCTTTTTCACCTCTTGTCCGATCTAGATTCTTATAGTTGATTTCCTCTTATCCTTTATTAGGTGGATTAGAATTATATAAAATCAGTTATTGATGTCACATAAATAATGTATTAATTTAGTTTGTATAACATATAAATATACAAATATATGTAAATACATATACCCCATACACACAGACATACCATCGCAAAAACACACACAAACTAACATCTAGTCAAAATAAAACAATGACCTAATTAATATTACGTTTTCTAAAAAGAACATTCTTTGAAATTGCTTACAGGTTTTTATGATGCACTTAACATCCATAAAATGTCAAAGATTTATTTTAAAATAGTGCAGCATTAAATTTTAGGTATTAATTACAGAGATCTTCTAAATCTTATAAACATCATAATGTGAATAAATGTATAAAATATACATTTATTTAAAGTAGATAAAAACTGATTGGATTTCATCCAACGAATTATACTACTGCCCGCATTGTGTTCGGAAAATTTCAATATCTCTTAATTCCTCTTGAAGTGTTAACTTCTTATAATAATCATTATTAAGTCCTCATCCACTGCAACATCATATTTTTTCTGAAACAAAAAAAGAATTATGTGAAAGGAAATAGCATAAGCACAGAAGCAAGCTTCCATTCATGTGATAAATTTCCCATTTTAAAATGGTTGGACCCTATGCTTTCTGCATATTTTATAATATGAATAATTTAGCCCGGTCAGGCCAGTATTTTTAGTTTTGTTGCGTTGATTGTGTTATTATTTTAAACATTTTTCACAGTTTAAATGTTTTATTGAGTGAATAAAATTATTGTTTATCTAGTCAAATAAACAAGAAGTTTTATGTTGGCCTTTATATTTGAGAGTATCCCTAATGCGAAAAAGATGAGACGGGACTATTAAAGACTATTATTAACCTACACTTACACCTTTATTTAATATGTTCAAAATGAATATGTCACATTAATAGTCCGAGAACCCATAGGTCAATATTAAAATAAAATGTTTAACAAGTAAGGCTGATAGATAAAGGAAGACAAGAAACAACTTGTCTTCCTTTATCTCTCAGCCTTATGTTCATTTTTTTCGAAATTTCTTTAGGTTATCTATTTCCTTTATAAACTCCGCAAGATTAGGTATTGTGGAGTTTAGGACTTAAGAATTTTAAGGAGCGTTGTCCAAAACTGGTAGACATTTTTGGTATCTCTAGTAAGTCACCACTATGTGCTTTTGTGTTATGACCATGATCTATTCTTTTCATATTTGCTATGCTTTTTTGGGCATAAAATATTACCTTCTTTATGAATGATTGTCTTACATCTAAAACCCTGAAGTCTGCGAACAACTGATGGGATGGGAAACGTGTATGGCACCTTTGAATAGTTCTCAGAACTGATTTTTGGGCCAGCTCTAACGGCTTTAGATTAGTTTTAGCACAGTTCCCCCAACCAATTATTCCATATGTTAATATTGACTCACATAGGGCAAAATAGGTAGCTTTGAGAGTGAATCGGTCCAATATAGATCTTAGAATTTTGAATATGTATGTAAGCTTTCTCATTTTCTTTGCTAAATATTCAATTTGAGTTAACCATCTCATGCCTTGATCTATATAAATGCCTAAATATTTTATGGAGGCTACTTCCTCCAACGGCATGCAATTACATTCATTCGAATTCATTCCTTTGGTTTTTTTTTGGTAATATTAAAAACTATGAATTTAGTTTTAGAAACGTTGAGGATGAGGATATTCGCGTTAAGTCATTCGCTCATCCTCCTTAACCCTTCATTTGTTCGTTTAGCCACAATGGACCACGTCTTGCCAGTAAAAGTAACTGCGGTGTCATCGGCAAATTAAGTGATTAGACCTACATTTGTTAAATTACAAAGGCCATTGATATATAATAAAAATAAGATAGGTCCAAGAATGCTGCCACGAGGTACCCCAAAATCCATAAAATATATATTGCTGGACATTTATTTTAACAGCTTAACGTTCTTGTAAGTAGCTTTTAACCCATAGTAACACGCTGCCTTTAACACCGATGGATTCCATTGTTTTGAGTAAAATTAGTTTTGAAATGGTATCAAAAGCTTTAGCTAAGTCTAGAAAAACGAATAAACACTTGTTGCCTCTGTCCAAGTTATCAAAAATGGTTTCGGAAAATTTGGATATAGCCTCCTGCGTCTCAATTTTCTGACGAAAGCCGAATTGGTTTCCAGATAAGATATAGTGCTTATTTATGTAGTTTATAAGCCGCACTTTGACTGCCATCTCTAGAACTTTGCCCAGGGCATTCAAGATTGAGATAGTTCTATAATTACCTATTCTCGTTTTATCACCTTTTTTGAAAATCGGACATCTGTGGCATCTTTAAAGTGATTCGGAAAAATACTGTACTTTATAGATAAATTAAAGATGTGGGCTAATGGGGTGGATATGAACGGAGAAATATATTTAATCGTAGAGGTTTTTAGGCCATCAGGACCTGTGGAGTTTGAGTTCTTCCGAAAGAGTATTAATAAATGGATCCATAGCTTTATCTACACCATTTTGTTGAGATACGGATTGCCATGTTTCCGACTTCATTTGTATTTCAAGGCTCACGTGGTCCATGGGCTCGAACATTTTGCGTCTTATCTATTCTGCGTGGTAGCGGAGGTGTTAAAGCATACACCTGTCGAATAATGGTCAGTGACACTTGATTCAATTATGGAAGAGGGTGGATACTTTATACCTTTCACCATTATGTGATCTAGACATGCTATATAAGGACTCTGGTCTAGTGATGGTATTAATTGTGGAGAGGAAACCCTTTTCTGCTTTTTCACTTGTATGTTTCAGCGTGATTATCTCCTAGTAGACTATACACGTGGTTTTAGAAAATGCTAATTCATTATCGAGGACAATGAGAAACACTTCATAATTTGTTGATGATACATCTATCTTGTTATCAATAATCACTTTTAAACAATTAGATTGTTGTATTATTATGACCGTTGACTGCAAATTAAATTATAATAAACAATCGAGCATATAGTTCAAAAATCATTTAAAACACTTGGTTTCGTTATAAGAGCATGTAAACCGCTTCACAGTACAAATTCTATTGTAACACTTTATAACGCTTTTGTTAGTAGTGTCTTAGAGTATGGCTCACAAATATGTCACAAAAATATAGAATACATATTAGTTGCATCGAAAATGTTCAAAAACTATTATTAAAACATCTAAATTTCCGAACATTTTCAAGTTTTTCGATATACGCAGAGGGAATTTCTCATTATAAGATGACCACGCTTGAATTTAGGCGTACTTTCGCAGATATGGCTAATCTATATAATGTGATTAACCAGAAATTCGATAGTTCTTACTTGATTGGCACCATCCCCTTCAGGGTTCCGTACAGGAATACCAGAAACACCCAATTATTTGACATCACCCGGCGTAACACTAACCATGCACAAAACGGTATGATGTGTAGTGAAAAATTCAACGCAGTTGATATATTACCAGAGAATAAGGGTTTATTTATGCGTGAAATACGTAACGTAAGTTATGATAATATTTAGTGTAAAATGTATAAATAAATATTATATTTATTATTAATATTAAACATTCGTAAGTAAGTTTATTTTGTTGTTTTTAAATGATTTATTATATCGCTAATAATATGTAGGTTTATAAACACGCATAAACACACACACAGAGACATAACACACACGCGCTACATACATAAACACACAAACACACACGCGCGCGTGCGCAAACATGTCCCTGCCACAAATGGCACCACACTCCACACACATTATTTAAGTTTGATTTATTGATTTGTTGTTGTCAACCATATTCATGCTTGGTACATTTTTTTGGCCATGTAAATATAGTGTTAGAGGATTGTCTTCCTGTATCACTGTTATGTACTTTCAAAATAAATAAATAAATAAATTATTTCCGAAACATTGCATGCTAATCACTTTTAGTGTAGACCACTACCCCGTCATTTTGGACTTGGTTATTTTCCGTATAAAACAAGTCATACGATGGCAAAGAAGGCGTGAATTCATCTTTTAACCTACATTCGGTCAATACAATGATATCAAAATTCGCTGTTAGCTGTTTCAGTAAAATGAGAAAATTATTTAGGTTCTTCATATGTTCTGGTGGATAATACTGGTACCATATTTTAGTAAGCATTTCTTTAATTTAATCAACTTCAAATTGACTAAAATTATGAAGTACGATATTTTATAGTGGCAGTAATGACATGAAGCAATCCTTCTTAGTACCTAATAAAAACAAATAACAGTTTGTATGTACCAGGAAAATACAAATTTTATCCGTAATAAGGAGGTTTTTGTAAATTATGAGGAAAATTATGCACTTATAAATAAATAAATAAATTTGTTACACATTCAAAGTGATAAAAAACACGTCTAGTAAATAGAATTGCACTTAAACATAGATGTGACTTCCAAATATAATAATACAACATCTCAAGTTTAATGATTTCAATAGTATTGTAGTCATTGGAAGTATTCATACTTATTAGGGCTCCTAAACTGTAACACTATTATTATTGTTATTGAAGTGGTATCTAGATGCACACTTCAGTATTGTGTCTACATGTGTCGTGTCGTATATTTGGGCTATCATTTAATTACATTCCGGGAATCAGATGATATATTATGATAGTTTGGTAATGCACTAATGTCAGACGCTAAGTACGAAACTGGCGTTTTTGGGTTCAGGATCATAGAATCTATCGATTTTTTACGGTTTTGGCCGTATTACTATGATAAAAAAAAATACTATATGTGGATATTATTATTATTATCCCCATATAGTACGAGAGCCCACCGGCTATAGAATGATACCTTGAAACATATTTGTTTCAACGTACCTATCATTCTATAGCCGGTCCCAGACATCTGCGCAAATATTTGCAAAGATACACAAATGTCATTAGACACAGTTGGAAGCGTACTTGATTTTATAATATACTAGTGTTCGCCCAGTGGTCGAAATTCATTATATTTTTAAGTTTCTTAACACTATCAGATTGATTAGTGTTCACGTAATCTTTTATTGACAGCGGTGTCAACATAATAAAAATATAATTGCGCAAAACACGGTGAGCGAAAATATCAAGCAGTCATTGAACATGATCTGTGATGAAAAACAGCATGTTTTTTAAAATGATACACTCCGCGCGTAACTGTATCCGAAATTTTAGCGTCTGAGCTAACCATAGCAAATGCTGAATTGTATTTACAAATGTAATATAGTTCTTTACTTTCTTTTTATTGAAGGTTCATGTGAAGTAAATCCTTGAAGTATTTTGATAAGACAAGTAATATTGCTGTGGCCTTATGAAGTGTGAATGCAGTCTTTTCACCTAAAGTGACTTCAGATTGGAAATGTTTCGCATCACAAAACCTGCATTGTAAATGCATTAATCCACAATCAAAAGTATTTAATTTTTTGGTACTACATTAAGCGCATTTAAATGGATGATAAAAATAAGTTCATCATTTTGTAATACTATTTACACTACTAACATTTGCATTTGTTACTAACATTTGCATTTGCATTTGCATTTGCACTAACACTAACATATCATTTCGACTTCTGTGCGAATAATATATTTCTTTTATATTTATATTACATTTTCATTAAATTACTTCTTTTTTACTTTTACTTGTTAAAGCTTCTATCTGGATAATTTGTCACTCGACAGGCCCAATTCCTTAATTTTAGGATGTAACGCCGTATGCGATTTGTATTTGGTCGCTTCTATATTTTTTTTATTCAATGTTTTAATCTATAAAACATGTTTAACTATGTTTTATCATCTTTATTCTAATAAAGAAGCAATTAACCTAAAAAAAGATGAATCCAAAAATTACTTTGAATCAAAAATTAATTAAATCATTTTCCTACTTACACAAAACATAACTTAACTAATTTAAAATAGGGTCAACCCTAAGAAGCTCGTGGAGTGAACATGTGAAAAAAAACCATACATATCGTAAAACATACATTACTCCTTTTGTTTTTGAAGTCGGTTAAAAAAGCTAACAGTAAATGATCGGTCAAAAACCCTTCACAAGTTTAAATGGGAATTTATATTTTTTAATGTGGAAAAAAATGTAATTATCGTGTAAATTGTCGTATATTTAAATATTTTTAAAAACGTGACAAAAGCACACAATATATATTTATATGTTTTATTGTGTCATAACATATTAATAAGTGAACAATTTATGTACTTACCAACTTAACTTATGTTGTAATTTTGTCAGGAACATTATCCGGAGGTGGTTCGACTTCCATATCCCGAGGTACTTGATTGTCCGTTGAGATAAACTTCGGTGATTGCGTCGTTTTCGGAGGTATCGCTTGGGTCGGAGGGTAAGTGGGTGACGGGAGAGTAATCGGTGGCTCCACAATGATAGGCAGGTCCTCTTCCTTTGTCGATATTATGTGGCCGACAATGGTCCCAACGGGCTGGAATATACTTACAGCAGCCGGGTTCAATGGGCTCTCAAGTGGCACGACGCTGATAGAAGGACTTAAGTCTTGGGTTATAATTATTGACGGTAGGATTCCTTCGGGTGGAATGATATCGTTTAAAAGGCTTCCCTGAAGCGTTGGCGGCGTTGCAACCTGGTCGTTGGGTCCTGTGCAGTTAGCAGTACCGTGCAATCGAGTCTCCATCGAATCCCACGTCTTTATCAGTTCCGGCAGCTGGGTGTCGCACAGAACCGGGTTACCTAGAACCATTGTAAAATAAACTCAACTTTGAATCTAACAAATATTCTTTATTGGTTCCAAAAAATCATCTTTTTAAGCAGATGAGTAAACGCATATTAAGTTTCTATTAGTAAATATGTAGCCGCTTATATAATCGTTATTTTATTACTGCTTCTCTATATAAAAATTATATACGACTAGGTTATATAAGATCAGACCACTAAAAACCGCTGAAAATGTTTTTATTCGCACTTCGAACTCGGATACAAATAAAAATACTAGGAATTAAAAAAACGTCATTTCCTCCATTATGGAGTTCATCGATTAAAAATGTAAACTGAATTAAGCCTAGGAAGCTCGTATTGAAATCATTTAAGTAGCCTAACAACGCCATCTTTCTTTTTATAGCACAATTTAGATCCTTCTCGATGGGTTTTCATTATATTTAGGGTTTATATTTCACAGCTATATAGTTGCACTAGTCACACATAGCATATAGAGGGTTAAAGAAGAAAACGTATCTTATAGATAATTGACCAAATAGTAATAAACTAAAGTATTAGGTACCATACAAAGAGTTATAAGATATTTGTTTATATTATATACGCCAATTTTCTTAGTAAATTATTGTTTTTACATCCGCTGGCAAACATATTACTCGTAGTTTATATTATATGCCCGTAATTCTTATAAATTATGGAATTGCAGCAGTTTTCAAAATATGTGTACCAAACCTTGATGAGGATGTATAAATTATATAAATATTTTTCGCAAGCAATCGCAGCTACAATCAGTACATAAAAGCCGTTAGAATGAATCATTTCATAAAACTCATACCTTGCAAATATATTTTTAATGTACTTTGAACGTCGTGAATTGAACATTTGGTTTTGGTCACGAGTTCATAATTGATGGCTTCGATCTTGTTATACGATAGGTCTGCCATGCACAAATTAGGCAGGCCATGAAAATCTTTATCTAAGAGCGTCAAATTATTGTGTGAAGCCATTAATTCCTCCAGAGCTGGCAAGAATGTCTGAAAATATAGTATTTAAAAATAAAAACGTTAAATATTTTTTAGACTGACCTCTTTAAAGTGATAGCTTTAACCACTTTTTTTTCACTATAATTTTTTTTTATGGAGTCTATTACATAGATATCAAAAACCAAACCGTTGGAAATGTAGAATAATCCGAAAAGGATGTGAAAATGGTATGACTAATAACATGGTGCAGATATTATACCCACTCGTACAAATCTGCATCTTAGTATGAAATGTTTTTCCTGCAAGTACTCTCTCTACAGTTGCCCCAAGCTACGCATATCATATTTTATTAACGGGCAGATAGACACATAACATTCGATGGTAATTATCTTGTTTGTTGAAATATTGAATTATATATGATTTATTTAAAATACAACCCAATAAAATTTCGTTCGAGTAGAGTTGAAAATATTAAACTAAGGTTGAGCTGAATGAAGTGGCGCCATTACACTTCTAGTCAAATTATTGGCTTTGAGCATCCATCTCATGTTAGTCAGTCTCATGTTGTATTGTATTGTAATTTTAACTTTAACCATTTTCAGAAACATCGACGCTTGTTACCTTCGAAGTTTCCTCCAAGGTTGAGATGCGATTGTGTGATACATCTAAGACTTTCAACATGTCCAATCCTATAAGATCGTCTGGTGAGATTTGCTCCAGTAAATTGTGGCTAATGTTCAAACGAAGCAGTCCATGAAGGCCCATCAATGCGCCGCCGAGGCTCTGTAACCTGTTATTATGGAGCCGCAGTTCAGATAGTCGTGTGTCCAGGTCTACTATATTCTGTTGGTTAACAAATTAGGTAATGAAAGTTTTTAAAATAACACACTAAGAGAAATATTAAAGTTCTTGATTGATTTACCGTTGTGAATCGGTAGTATTTAAAAGGGAATTTTACAATTACTAGCTGTTTTCAGCTTTCCGCGGGTTTCAGCCAGGCCCTGCAGGCAGCTCGGAAGGCGCCTCTGCCGACTTGTACCTGCGGCACTCTGGATGAGTTGCTTCGCATTCGGAGGGCGATAATGTGCAGTATCAATTGTCAGTGTCCCATTTGTCACATTGTCACAATTGTCACATTGACTTTTATGAATTTAAGCATGTCACATGTCAGGGCGATAATGTGCATTATCAATTGTCAGTGTCCCATTTGTCACATTGTCACAATTGTCACATTGACTTTTATGAATTTAAGCATGTCACATGTCAGGGCGATAATGTGCAGTATCAATTGTTAGTGTCCCATTTGTCACATTGTCACAACTGTCACATTGACTTTTATGAATTTAAGCATGTCACAAAATTTAAATTTGTAATAGACATAAAATACACTTTCAGTTTTTCGCGAATTTTCCAATTAACTGGGTAACTTTTATAAAACATATATATTTATAATATATATTTTTTAAAAGTCATTCGAACAACTACGAACATTAAAAAAAAAATAGTTAAATAGGTCCTTACCGACGGACAGCATTTAATTTCTATTTATATAGATTATTTTAATAAATCCGTAAAGTTTAACATCTAGAGGGTAATAATGCTTGGGCCGTACAAATTGGAACGAAGAGACCTGTCCTTCGCCAGTAGGTAAGAGGCTGCCGATCGAGACCCGAAAGGCTGATAACCTTCATTCAACGTGTAGCTTTTGGTACGGGTGACGGGTAACGGGTGATGGGTGACGGGTGGCCACAGATGACATTTTACGGACAAAAACCAGTAAATACAGGGAATAATTTTGACAACTTATACACAAAATATGAAACTTTTTGCTTTTCTTTAGACCATTTACTTTGAATTATTTTTATTTTGAATTCTGTCTGAAATACAAAGGATAAGAAAACAACGACGGCAGAAACACACTAACGCTATTCATTATTCACTCATTCTGAACTTCTGTGAAATAGACTTCTACCAAGAAGGAACTAAATTACATTTGTTCGTTAGTACCTACTTGTAGATCCAAAACGGATTCAACCGTTTGCTTGAATACAGCCGAAACGGATGCGCATTCTGCGCGAAAGTCTGTTATATTAAATTCGACAGAATTGTCAATAAATGTGAAAGGGACGGCTCATTATTTTTCCTGCAGTAAACTAGTCAGCATAACTATTTTACTGGGTGAGCTGAGCTAGTAAAAACCGAGTTTACCAGACCTATAGAACCGCGGTTTGAGGTCCCACTAGGGATCTCAGCGCTTCGCAATGCCTGACGAGCAGTTTAGGTATTATGAGGACATATATTTTAGTATTATTTTTTAATCCTATCAAATGTTCCTGGGAACTACTGTACCGATCTTATCGATCTCATGCTGTTTTCACTGATCGATTCAGACGGTTTTAGTCATTTGGGGCGTTATGTCTAATTATGCTTATGTATGTATACCTAGATATTCTTCTAAGATTAAATGTGACCACTAATCAAGCTCAAATCCATGTAGTTTAGATGGGTGCTAACTCGACTATGTATATGGCTGTTATTTTGTGGTGTATAAAGGTGTGATTTTTATTTCGCATTTAAGCACCCTGAGCCATAAAATTATGGCAGTCGATTTTACGTAGCCTTTTTTGTCTTCAGCGATTTTGACAAACCGTTTGAAGTATTTTTTTTATCGTATTATTTTAACTATATGGTAAATCTAACAGCGGTTTAAAAATAAAACTAGTAAATCGCTGCGAACCCAAAATCTCGAGCAGTGACCGTTTTTTTCATTGTTACGTAGGAATGTATGACATTTCTTTTACTGCGGCCGTGGTCTCATTAAGATTGTTTCAACTAACCCAACTAGGCGACGAATGTTCTGAGATTTGTTTCACGCAAAAATAGCGTGGACACTATCCCGAGGCGCTGTTTTATTTATTTCTCTAGTTCACTTACCTCCATGTGGCCAGTTAAGTAACTAATCTGGTTGTGGGACAAATCAATCACCGAAAGGCGTTTAAGACCTTTTATTTCATCGAATGAAAACTGGAGAAGCTCGTTGTGGGTCAAGTTTAAATATCGCAAAGATCGTAAAGGCGTAAACGATCCGTTCAAAAATGTCAACTTATTATAGCCCAAATCCAAGTCTGCTAAAAGTTCAGCTTCTTGAAAGTCGTCTTGGCCAAGCTGTAAAAAAAGAGCAAATAAAATAAATAAGAAAGAATTAAAATGAAATAACTATATCTGTGTACCTTCCAAGACTAACGAATCTCACTACGAAATACTTAACCAAATTAAGATTAGTATTAACACAAGGTTAGAAAAAGAATCTGTTCGTATGCTCGCAAAACATCGGCCGAGATTCGTCGACGTGAAACATTTTGTATGCGTACTCTTGGATGAATCTTAAGATAGACCACTAATCATTTAGGGTAGGTACCCGCAAAAATTAGAATAAATTCATAAAATCAAGTAAATATATACAACTTTATCCACATGCATATAAAACTTAGTTTTTATTTTTCGCATTGCTTTTCTTAAACGATAGTTATTTGCATATAAATAACCAAAGCTACGCTTTCACATTTGTCATAAAATATCGCATTGCCATAATGTCTATGTAATTACCAATTTCCAATTTAAGTTTGTTGATATTGGCAGACAACAAATGAAATAAAGTAAATTTTAATATAATAAACAAGGTTAAATTTTACGCACTTATCGAATTGCTATACTTAATTGCTAATAATATTTTATTAATGCTTTCACGTCATATAGGTACATGAAAAAAAAGAACCATCAACATGCCGAGAAAGTGCTACTTACACTTTGAATAAGATTATGCGAAAGGACTATTCTCTCAAGCCTCCTTGATTTTTGTAGACATCCATTTAAAGCTTTTATATTGTTATGGTAGAAAAATAGAGAATCGATCATAGGTAGAAGTCGCAGTTCTCTGGGTAAATGCTCAAGTTGGTTGTGAGCAGCATGAATCAATGTCATTTTATTCGCGTTCTGAACCAAAGACAGAAAAAATATTCACGTTATTTTACATCAGAAAATTAAATGAAACATAAGCAAAAATAAGTAGCGAACTAACCAACCATGGGTATTTCACCGTCAATCGTGGTCAACTTGTTTGAGTTGATGAAGAGCCATTCTAGGTCGTTGAGATTCCTTAGGGTGCCGTTTAAGCTGGAAAGTCGATTAATCCCGAGGTGGAGATGCTGAAGACCGCGCGGTAGAGAGTTCTTCTCCAATACCGACAAAAAGTTTCCAGCTATAACCAGGTGTTGCATTTGTTGCACACCCTGAAAGCCAACGTTGAAACTGTTTGAAAAGTATTCTCATATAAAAGCGCTATCGATGAAGTTAATTATAATGCTTCATAAAAGTACTAAACATAATACTTCAGTAAGTCGCAACTGAAGCATTATGCATTCTCCCATTGGCAGATAGAGTTCAGAACTTTAGACTTTGGACTCCTTATCTCTGTGTCGTATGGGTAGAACCGTTTAAACCAGACAAACACTCTATATGTAATTTATATGGTTACATGTTTATGTGGTTAGAGGATGTTTAGTCATAGGTTTATAGAGACATTTAGGACTACATTTCATATCATGGCGACGTTAATGAATTCTTTACCGTTTTTGTAATGTTGTCTTTCATCACTTTCATTGTCGAGTTTTAAAGTGGATTATAATTAATACATTTAGCTTTAACTAGACGTTATTAGATTTGACTTGACACGTATTACGGCTCTTTACAGTGCTATCAAAGTTTTCCGTTCAAAACAAAATCACATTTAATAGTCATTTTTCCTAGTAAAAAATTCTCACAATTCTTTCACTTTAGCCAGAATATTTAAATATATATAATATATATGAATACTTGAATTTTTGGGAAGCATTTTATTTCACATTTAATATAAGTTTATTATTTGGTTTTATACGTTATGTTATATGTAATGTTAAAATAATACATATTTATGAGTGTAAATGTATGTATATGTATTATTGCTGTATTATATTATATTATTATACCATTAATTCAAATTATGTTTACTATTGTAAGTGAGTTTTAAATCAAAAACAATATAATTGTTCGTTCTTCGACCTGAAACATTTAATAATCTACAATAAATAAAGCTTACCGTAGTACAGGCGCTGCCCAGTTAGGTAAAGTGTTGAAATATGTTTGTGTACTTTAAAAACCAATAAATATATTATTATTATTATTATTAATCTATATACTTACATTAAAATCATTGGAACCCATAATATTAATTCTATTCCTCCCCAAATCGAGCGTTCTCAATCTAGGGAGATGATTGAGAACGTTTTTGGGCACTTCGGGTAGCGCATTGTCAGCCAGGCTGAGATAAGCGACGTCATCCAGGTCAACAAAGGGCGATTCGTTAATTACACTGCAAAAAAGTGAGAAAATATTAGTAATAAAAAATTAATAATACATTTTACATTATTATGTCATTTCTTAAGCTTCTGAAAGGTAATATTTTAAACCAAAGCTATTTTGCTCTTAACCTGCATAAATTGTATACTACCGAATATTATAAAAACTATGTGGTTTAAAAAAAACCAGTATGTCTGTACCACGCTTTAGAAGTAAAACTTATTAAATTATCGTACTTCAAAATTAACCCCCCTCCTTGGTATATATTTAAGAATGTTCCGCACGCCTATTTATTTGTACTAGCGGACGCCCAGTGGTCGAAATTCGACCTTAATTCATTTAACTTACACCTTACTTCTTTCACCTATATAATACGGTGAATTTACCACTATATCATTGCATTTTTTTTTTATTCTGTTCTATCACGTCAGCTGCGAACGTCTACAAATACGTCATTAGCGTGTGTTGTTTGCTTGCAATATGTATGATATTTTAAAATTAAATGTTAATAACAGTTGAAAAAATAAACACAATTTTAGAATGATGAATTGTATTTACGAATGTTTTCATAATATTTTTTGACTTTCTTTTTATTAAAGGTTCATGAGATGTAAGTCCATCATACAATAAATTGAAGAGTATGATATTGATTATATAGTGTTTTAAGGCCAATATGCTCTACCCTTATGACATCATAAAGTGAATGCAGTCTTTCACCTAAAGTGACTTCAAATTTGAAATGTTTTGCATTGTAAATCACGATCAAAAGTATTTAAATTTATTTGAATGACATTTAGTACATATTTAAATGTAACTTTAATTTCATCATTTTGTAATACTATTTACATTATTTAAATTTACATTTGTCCTATTATTATTTCGACTTCTTCTTTGTGTCTCATGTCAGTTTTGTGTGGAGGTATACACTCAAAGAATATACAGGGCGAAAACGTAGATCCTAGCCAAGAAGGTTATACCCGTCTACAAGTCCTGTGAGCCATGAAACGAGCAATGGCGACAACTGTTTCGCCTTTTGAGGTTCATGTGTTGCAAATCGATTTTCTGACTTATGCATTGCCGATTGTATTTCGGGTCTCACTCTAAATATAGTTACGCACATAAAAGCGATACAAAATTGAGTCTCACATCTAGGCCCTGTACGCGGTGCAAGGAATCTTATGCGCTTCATCGGTGGTTTTTAGTATGTGATTTTTAAAAAATATAAATGTACCTAATCTATTACTTTTAGAAATCAAAACACCACGATGTTTTAAATAGATATGAAGCCTCCTGGAAAATACAAGTTTAAGGTCACATACAATGATATAGTACATCTTAGTTTATCCCTCGAAAAAAGAAATTAAGCCTAAGTTTTCTTTATTTGTTTCGCTTTTCGTTCGGATGAAATTAAAACAAGAATGGCTATGGCTATCATATAATACCAACTGCTTTTATACATTCATAGTAAATTATTTACCCAGAACCTGACGTCTTACAGCTAGGCGCTTCAGGTGTCATTAACGGCATCTTACCTCCAACTTCACGCACCTGTGGTACCAACTTGCTATGGGTTGTTCATTTCTATCCCCACTTGAGCCTGCGGCACTTTTAAACTTTTCGATTTGCGTTTTGGATAGCCATAGAGGCGAAAGTGAGGGATTTTTAGGTCTGAGTAGATAAAAATAAAAAAGAATGGTACAATGGTATCATGACATTATTTCAATTCCCCATATATTTTAACATTATTTCAGTTTTTTATTTTGAAATTTTGACTCACGGCAAGTAATGAAAACATCCCCCCCCCCCCTCCAGGTGTGGTCCCAGTGGGGGGGGGATTACACATTTTGTAATGTTCGTTCCTTTTCCATAGTGGACCATATCAAATCAGAAATATTAATTTTAAATTACTTTTATATTTTTAATATATAAAAAAACACTATGCTTTCCATTGCACATAATTGAAAGTGTAATTGTACAATGGTTTTTTTTAAAGCGGGATAAATGTGAAAAATTCCAAACAAAAAGTTATTTTTATAGGTTTTATTTGCATTTCGCTATGTATAAATTCCAAAGTAAGGGAGAAAAAAATAGAACTCTCCAAAAAGGCAAAATATAGTTCGATGAATTGTAATTAGACGTATTTTAATAAGTCGAATTATATTGTAAATAGATAGATCAAAAATGGGTGTCCTTGACGTTTTACCCCCCCAAGATTTTTTTCATATCCGCTCCCCCTCCCTTCCTATTTACTGGATTTGTGATTTATTTAATATTAACTTCTCCCAAATTGAACATTTTTCAATAAGTCGTCAAAACATAACACAAATAACATTTCATCTTTTTTGTTTTTTAAATTTAAAATAGTTTATTTTCTTATACAATTTCTGTTGGGTTACCGCGATAAATAATTAAATAAACACGGATATCATATTTTTATTTTATTTTATTTAATATTATTAATAGCTTTAATATTATTATTTTTTACGTTTATACCTCTACGTCATTACATGTATTGTTAACAATTTCTGTTGGATAACCAGAATAAATAAATAAATAAATATGTAAATAAATAAACACGGACATAATATGTCAATTTACAACAATTATAACGTGGCATTGAACATTCTTTTAAATATTTCTGTATGTGCTCATAGATGAAATAATATTAATTTATACCTGCCACTAATAAATAATACGTCCCATCAGCATTGCTGTCATATTTTTGAAATTCGAATATGATACAAAAACCGCCTGCGCAGCGCTATATCGAAATGTCAAGTTTCAATCTTCGGTACGAAAAATGTGTCGACTTTAATGTTAAATATCTATATTATCCGACCAGATTTCGATGTGATCTAAACAGCTATGGTTGTGTTTCTTGAGTCTCAATCTACAAATAAAAATTTAACGTCGGTATAGCTAAGAAATTTGGAAGGCCAAAGTCACGGAGGAAGTTGCCAGTGACCGTGCCAAACTACTTTTCAAAGCATCTACTAAAGTGCTAGGTCTCATGAAAAGACCAGACAGTTGATACACAAACTCAAACTACACCATCCCCCTTTCCTGAATAGGGCAGAAAAAGGTGGGATGATGAGGACTGGATGAGGGTCGCGATTATCTTCATGCCAAACAGAATAAAATGAGCTATAAACTCCTTGAAAACCTACAAAAGTGAAGGGTTAGATGGAATGTTTGGATAACCTGCATCCATTGCTTATCAAAATATTTCATTCAGGGATACATTCCTGAGCAATGGACTAAGGTACGAGTGACCTACATTCCAAAAGCGGGCACAAAGACAGTAATCTGCCCAAATCGTATCGACCTTCATTATTGCTAAAAGCAATGGAAATAGTACTACATGTTTACAACAGGGGAGGTGTACTAAGATACAACCCCCTGCATGAAAAACAATATAGGTATATGCCTTAAGATTAAGGGCAAGTCGAAGAAGTCAGCGCTGCTGGGTCTGACAGACAGACTTTATTCCAAGCAAAGCTATATGCCATTATCGATACGGTGCATGAAAGCAATCAGTGATCATATAGAAACAAAAATATATACATTCTTTCAGACAGCCAAGTAACTCTAAACTCTAATGCTGTCATTTCAAAGCTAGTACTAAACTATGTGCAATTACTCAACACCCTCGCAGCACACAAAAGAGTCACACTTTTTTCCATATTCCACAGTGACATTTTTTTCCAAGCTAATTTATACTAGGGCGCCGCTTTTCTTCGCTGCGGCATACATTGGAGCGGAGTTTAGTATATAAATGTATTTCTCCATAGGAATTACCATTTCATTTTTTATAATTCTTTGCGCAATCAAATGTATATGTTTTTTGGTATCTATGCACAGAAGACATTGTCATGGTCATTTTAAAAAAATAATTATCAAAATCGGTCTTGTAGTTCTAGAGCCTTAGTCCGTGAACAGAGTGACATTTGAGTGACCACAAGGGAGATTCGTTCCAATTAGGCTGGAACCAATTAAGGATTATAATCAGAACCTTAATAGGCCAAATAAGCACTGCACTTGATTGGTATATACCCATACGCTTACTCTGTGGTGAGCCTTTAATTCACAAAATTAAATTTAATTCAAACTATCACACCCAAAAAGATACTTTACTTTATCTACAGACTAGAGGACGAACTCTATGTGGATAATACTTAATACAATACAATAGTTCTGCAAAGGATGCAATACACAGGGAGTGAATATCTCCCTGTGTACCGCTCTAATTACTCTAACGAATCGAGTGAAAACCAAAGAATTACGTATGAGTAATTAATTATAAATTATTAATTACTCATACGTAATTAATATGTCATCCTCATATGTCTATCCTTAAGGTAATCATTTAAGTTAAAAAAAAATGGAGACTATCTAATCAAAAGTTTTTCTTATATTGAGATTAAAAAGTTTAATTTCTTGGCTAAACGCATTTTCGTTGAAAAGATGTGCCTATTTTCAGAATTTGTACCGACTGACAGCTTTCCCAGATGTCTCGCTCACCTACAAGGTTCATCATAATGTGACGAACGAACGAACGAACGAAATGTGTGAAATATTATGGGTTTCGATTTTTCTTACGATTATGTTTACCGATTACAAAAGAACTTTCCGCTAGTTTCGGGATTTATCCCAGGTAGATGCACTAAACAATACAACAGGTCAGAAACGGGTCGTCAGCCAACTTTATGTTCTAAAAATAAATAAGGAGTTACAAAACCGGTTTACATAAATAAAAAAAAAGGGATTAATAATATTTCCTTGCGGTACTCCATAGAAAATTAGTAGGCCCTTACTGTATGTTTCCCATACTTTACCATCTGGAGTTATTCTGAAATGTATGATTTTAATTACTGTAAGTAATTGGAAATTGAAGAGAATTGCTTTTCATTTTTTTGATAACATTAGAATAAGATGCGTGACAGTATCGAAAGCCTTCACGAGGTCAAGGAACACAGTAGTGCATTTTTGATTAATTTCAGTTTTTTTTAAGTTTAAATGCTTAAGGTTAAGCATAGCGTTACTACAACGACGGTATTATTTTTCCCTAGAAAGTCGAAGAGGAGTCATTTTACTAATAGCATTCAACAATGACATTGGGCGATAATTTGGCATTTCTGTCGGGTCACTTATTTTTTTTCTTCTTTCGTATAAATCATTGAATTTTTAATATAGTAAATAGTTTTTTTAAATAGTCAAAAATACAAGTAAATTAAAAATAGTCGAAATCGTAAACTTTGATAAAATATCGTTTCCACATTCATAGTAAGTATTATATAAAAGTGTACTTATATAAAAAAAGTAATATAATTGGAGCCAATTCGAGGCCTACTTTGATGTAGGTCATAAATAGGTAATTATGTCTAAATTTTGAATTTGTGAATGACACAATCCTATGTCAAATGTCAAATCAAATTGTACAATCATATCAAATTATAAAAGATTTAGGCCAATAAATAAAATTCAAGATATTTTTTAGATGTTTGCACGTGACGTTTTCTTATCAGCTATTGATGACTGTTAAATATATTTTTAAATCTTTATTAGTTTTTATGATTTGACCTCAATATTTACATAAGTACGTGTACCGTTTCAATAAAATCAATTGTTAAACGGATGTTACTTGAACGTAATCACTCAAATCTTATAAGTATCGATGAACCTTATGCCGAGGATTTACTCTGTGAAAAAAAAACTTGAATTTTAGACACACCCTCTACAGAAGTAAAAAATATTTACGTAAAATTTAAATATGCTTATGATTGTGAGATTATTCTCAGTGGGTATACACAATTTATTTTTAAGAAGTTTCTATAAATTCATATTAAAAAAAAGAGACAATCGTCTGTCACTTTTTAGCAGTAGTTTCACAGTGGGCTTTGGAGGTTCGGTTTTGGTCCCTATGGTCCGATTGACCTACCATATGTCCCGGTAAACAATTAATCATGGTTTTATTACATTTTTTTTTTTTTACTGTTATGCGTACAGTTATACAGTTATGCTGGCGAAGCGAGCATCTTGGCGGTCGAGAGCGGGTCGCGGGGGGGGGGGGGAAGGAAATGCAAGGGGTTGGCTAGACACCGCTAGTTTCGGCGGGCAAACCTCATCTCTAAGTCGTTGTAGCAACCACAGTCTGAGCAATGACTGATCACTAAAATACGAGTAATTTATTATGTAATGTAATGTACAATGTAATATATTTGCCGGTTTAATTTCCAGAAATAATATCAAAATCGCTTAATCAATTCGACAAGAAAATATTAAACGGAAAACTTAGTTTCTGATTTTTGCTGCCTTAAACTTTGCGTAACTTAATGGATGACAGAAAGAATATCTGTACCTCAGAGGTAAAGAGTAATAAGAAGTAATTTACTATTTAATTGAAAATTAATCTCAATTTCAATATGCATCTAATGGAAAAGAATACTAACACTAACTTCATTGATATATTAAAAAATAACAATATTAAGTCTTCACGAGATTGTTTACCTCTAAAAATTACATCAAAATCACTAATTTGGAAATAAGTACATTTTTACGTTAGTGATTGAAAAAGCAATAGATTACTTTAAAAATCACAAGATTAACTTACTTTTATAATCACAAAATTTTAAATAAATAAATATTTAATTTATGTTAATTGTATCTTTTCAGGATTTAGAATATGATTTCATAGAAACAGGTATTTATCGCGAATTAGGGGACCACATTCACTAAGTGTATTGGAGTTTCTGGGATTTCGTGACAGAATATTTATTAATAATAATATTTACACTAACATAATTAATAAAGAGAAATAAAAATAAGAGACACATACTTACGTATATAAAATATATATATATTTGACCGTTTAAAAGTTTGATCGTATTGCATAAGACGCACAAACAGTATAGAAAGCTTTCATAAAATACAGGCCTGTATTTAAACCGGGATGCGATTACCTCAAGCGATGCAACTATCTGTGCGTTCGTATTAATTTTCTATTAATCATTCTGGCTCTATAATTTTTAGGGTATTTAAGAAATACATTTTTTTATTATTTAAGAAATAATTTTAGGTCAGGTCATACTTCAATAACATTTGACCAACACTCGTTAACATTTTTGGAATAACATTTCTGTCTCGAATCTGTGCTCATGTGTACCTAATTTATCAATATATTTGTGGCTTTGTAGTATGCTTTTTTTCAATAGTTCAAAGAGCAGGTTATCCTTTGTCGTTTCTGAATCGTTCTGAGAATTGCTTTTTGGGCTCAAGAAGGCTTAAGAGAGCATGAATAGTTTTTAACAGTTTTCCCAGCTAATGATATCACGTCTCAAAATCGATTCACAGAGTGGAAATCATGTTGTTTTTGAGCAATCTTTGTTTTAAAAGCCTTGAAAATGTAATAATTTCTTTTAGTCTTTTAGATTGCTGATTAAAGTAGTGTATGGAGGAGAGTTCAAAGCCAATTGTTTTCTGCAAATGCAGCCAGACGGTAGTGGAGTATTGACGTGTACCATGCTCCTGCTTTTCTAATACCTTGCTATTTTTCTAATATTTGCTCTTTTCTGATGTTTTTTTAATACTTTCTAACATTTTTCTAAGGTACTTGGAATTCCTGTGCCAAACGAATATTACATTGCTATAATGGATGTGTTTTATGTATTCGACTCCAATGCGTCACGAGGGGGTTTGTGTGAAAATGATAAAAAAAAAGCAATATCGATAATATATTTATTCAATATAATTGTTCAATATAAATCATAGATACACCACAATGATAACATTTTCAGACTTCGATAAGGTCTCCGTCTTCTTCTACTGAAACACTCCAGATTAGATCACTCAAGTCCTCGAGTACATGGTTGGGTATTTGTGGATACAATAAATCCTTAAAAGAATACTTTTCGAACACGTCCATTCTGTAGACTGGATTGGAATGAAATACTGCAATCCGTACTCAAAAGTTGATCGTGGGCTGCTTATTATTCACCCTCGCAAACTACGCTTGGCTGCACTTGGCTGCCTACGCTTGGCTTGACGCGGTTGGCTTGGCTACGCTTGGCTTGACGCGCTTGGCTTGGCTACGCTTGGCTGCTCATGGAACCTGTTTGTTAGATATTTTGCGATATGATGGTAGGGTGATGTTAGCTATAAAACCCACGCATAATAACATTGATTGTATTATTGTACCAGCGAACAGCGGCGATTCGAACGTCTCAAGATTGTGTTTGTTCCACGTGAAATAAAAAAGGTATGTACAATTGAATTAATATGTTCTTTCTTATATGTTATTAGCTAATGATGTATTTTTAATGTAAAACAATAGTTTTGTCTTATTATTATTTCATTTATTTATTTTGAAAGTACATAACAACGATAGCAATTATTAAACCGATGCAACATAAAAAATCTCATTACAACATTGATTTGATTATTATAGATTCAATAAACACTATTTTGTATGTATCTTGACAGTACATGATATATTTATATATGTTTGTCTTATTATTATTGAAGAAAATCTGTTTTAGATGTTTGAATCAATTATAAAAATCTGTGTGTCTGTGTCTTATTGAATGAAATCTATCTATCATTTTTAATAGTTTGAAAAGATCTCGGAACATTTTTTTTTCTCTCTCTACAGCTTTAAAATGAAAAGGAATATTCAAAACGATGAGCCATCAACAAGCAAGAAGATGCGATGCGGCCCATGTAGTAAAAATCTTGATGTTACAAAATATGCTAGCCATCTAAGAAGTGCTGAGCATAGGACCCTGAGCGTCAGATCTCCAGTCAACACGACCACACAAGAAATTCAGAGTGGATTTAAGAGTCGTATCAAAACTTACGAGGTCTACAATAACTCTTCTGATGTCGTTCTGCCGGATGTTTTTATGAATTCGATTCAAGACGAGGTAAAAAAATTAATACTGACTCAAATCGAGTCGGTGCACTGTGTTAAAGTTAACCTTGTTCTGTTTGGATCATATCTGCTGCCGACTTGCAATGAATCATCATTAAAATCTTTCAATACGCGGAATGAGATTATATGTAATAATGTAGACTTTGATAACGTCTATTCCATTTTTAAAAATTCGATAAAGACGCAAAGTGAGCATTTTCAAGAAATGCAAAGCGGGTGGACACTTGTAAATACTAGATTCCTGGAAGTAAACATAAATAAATTTCAACCAATTGCCGGTTCAAGCTTTGTCCGCCTACCGCAAAATATTATTAGTAAGAGGGCTGTTTTGAATATTATTAACGATGATGAATATTGTTTTTTATATTCCATCGTAGCTTTTTTGAAACCTGCACAAACGCATAGAAGTAGAACATCTTCTTACCCTCATTTTGCTGAAATTTTAAATGTGGGTGATATCAGTTTTCCAATTAAATTAACTGACATAAATCTTTTTGAAAAACTAAACCCTACTATTTCTGTTACCGTTTTCGGGTTAAAGCTAGCTAACAACGGCAAACATATTGTTTGTGGACCACTTAGATATAGTAAAATAAAGCGTCAATATCATGTAAATCTTTTATATATAGAAAATGAAGAAACTGATTTTGGTCATTACACCCTTATAACTAATTTTTCGCGTCTAGTTTCGGGCCAAATAAATCATCATAATGGTAAAAAACATTTTTGCGATGGCTGTTTTAATTTTTTCGCTACAGAGGTCAAATTACAACATCACCAGCAACACGATTGCGGCGAGAGAATAGTCCGCCTTCCTACAACTAAAGAAATCGATGTTAAATTCATCGGTAAAACTCAGGAAAATATTTTACAATTTAAAAATTTCGATAAACAACTCGAGCATCCATTCGTAATATTTTTTGATTTTGAAAGCGTGCTTCTTCCCATTCAAACGTGCCAACCAGACCCTAAAGCTTGTTATACTCAATATTTAAATAAGCACGAAGTTTTTTCTTATGCATTCTATGTTTATTGTAATTACGACACCTCTCTATGTAAATTTTTCACATACACGGGTCCCGATGCCGTAAAACATTTTGTCGCCTCTTTGCACGAGCAAGCTCTTATTATTTATAAGCATATGAAAACTGTTGTGGTCATGAAAAAGCCTACAACTAGTGATCTGCTTCAATTGAATTCATCAACCCGTTGTCATATTTGTAAAAAAGATTTTGTCGATGGAGACAAATATGTCCTCGATCATTCACACACTACAGGGGCGATACGCTCATGGGCATGCAATTCTTGTAATTTACTTTATAAATATCCAAATTATCTCCCCATATTCGGGCATAATATAATTAATTATGATATGCATTTTTTGATTAGAGAATTGGCTTACGATAACGGGAGTGTGACCTGCATACCGTCAAGTAAAGAACGCTTTATTTCCATTTCAAAGCGCATAGGTGTCTTCCATCCAAAGACCGGTAAAGCTGGTACTTTTGAGCTGAGATTTTTAGATAGTTATAAGTTTCTTGCTTCATCTCTAGACACTTTAAGCAAAAATTTGACTTTGGAGAATTTTACAAATATGAGAAAATTTTTCCCAAATGATGCTGATATTGGTTTATTGAAGGAAAAGGGCATATTCCCCTATTCTTATGTAAACAGTCTAGAGAGATTAAAAGATACGCAACTGCCCTCTAAAGAACATTTCTATAACGACTTGAAAGATGAGCAAATAACCGATCAAGAATACGATCGTGCTTTAAAAATATTTACTCACTTTAAATGTACCTCTTTGGGATCATATAGCTCTTTATATTTAATGTGTGATGTGCTTATACTTTCGGACGTAATGATTCACTTTAGGAAATTATGTATGGCCACATATGACCTAGACTGTGCCCAATACTATACCCTACCATCCCTATCTTTTGATGCATTTTTAAAACTCAGTAAGGTTCAGCTCGAATTACTTACTGATTTAGATATGCTAACTTTTGTAAAGTCCTCTATTCGAGGCGGGTATTGTGGTGTTTCAAAAAAGTACACCAAGAGCAATAATCCCTACCAAAAAGATTATGTTCCCACCAAAGAGTCGAGCTATATCGTATACTGTGATATTAATAACATGTACGGTCACTCGATGTGTTCCAAGCTCCCAGTATCGGACTTTAAATGGTACAGCGATGAGGACACCGATCGTTTTGATCCTTTATCATTCGATTGTGATGGTGAGGTAGGGTTAATTTTAGAAGTCGATTTACACGTACCGTCACAAACGCACAATTACCTTGATTCTTTCCCCCCATGTGTCGAGCAACGAGTCCCTCCCAATGCAAAATTGAAAAAACTTTTAGGCACCCTGTATGATAAATCAAAATATATTTTACACATTAAAAATTTACAGCAGGCACTTTCGTTGGGTTTAAAATTGGTTAAAATCCATAAAATACTGTCATTTAAACAGGATTTTGTTTTAAGGGATTATATTAATATAAACAATAAATTGCGAACGGAAGCTACTTCACCATTTGAAAAAAATTTATTTAAATTAATGAACAATAGCGTCTTTGGACGAAGCATTCTTAACCCCGAAAGATTTATGGAAATTAAGATAGTAAATCAGTGGAATAAAAAAGTAAATCGAATGGGTGCTAGAGCTTATATTGCCTCTCCATATTTTCATTCTTCTCTCATGCTCGAGAATGATTTGTGTATAATTCAAATGACAAAACCCGAAGTCTATTATAATCAGCCTGTTTTTCTCGGTGCCGCAATCTTAGAATTAAGCAAGACTCTGATGATTGATTTTTGGTATAATTATTTAAAACCTAAATATCAGGATAATATTGAATTACAATATACTGATACAGACAGCATAGTAGCATATATCAAAACCAATGATTTTTATGAAGATATAAAGCCCGATCTCCATCGTTTCGATACGAGTAATTTCCCAAAAGATAATGTTTTTAACATGCCAATAGTAAACAAACAGGTTTTAGGTCTGATGAAACTGGAGACGGGTGATAATATTATAAATGAATTTTTGGCAATTAGATCAAAATGTTATGCTTACAAATGCGAGTCTGATGAATTGGTTAAAAAATGTAAGGGTGTTTCGGCTAAATCCCTATTCTTCGATGATTATAAAAGGTGTCTTTTTGAAAATGAACCGAAATCTTTAAAAATGAAATTTATCAGAGCTAAAAATCATAACGTTTACACCATAGCACAGAATAAAGTAGCCCTTGTAAACTTTGATGACAAAAGGCATGCGCTACCTGATGGTGTAAATACTTTAGCGCACGGCAATGTTAAAATATAAGTTTTTATACGGTATTGACGCTTTATGAATATAGAATAAGTTTAGATAATTATAAGGTATATATGTAATATCAAGATGTGGTAATTTTAGGATTATGTAAATGTAAAATAATAGCAAGATTTTATAATTGTTAGCTTTGATAAGTTTATGAATAAATAATGTCTATACCTAATTATTTCTTTCATTTCAATTCACCTATTTATAATAAAAAATGTTTGCTATCCCGCAGACAGAAAAACAAAATGGTCGCATAGACCACGCCTAGTGTATCTATCTCACTCTGACAATTCTAACCCCCACTATTCATCTCATTCTCCTTCAACAATTAGATTCCATCTCACTCGCGTTTCAAGTCTCCTAGTGAAAGTACATTACATTAGTTGCTTCGCAATGGAATCTCATAATTATTTAAATAACCTAACATGGACTGATGATGCTGATAATGTTTTGCTATCGTTTGATAATCATGCTGATAAAAATATCGAAAAAAAGAAAAAACGCAAGGCTCCAGTTTTGAAGCTCCAACAATTGAGTGCAGATGCTGGGAAATCAGGTATCCCAAACTCAAGAATTAGCCAACTGACTGATAATGGGCGTGTGGTTATAGAAGCCTCGCAGAAAATGGGCAATGATTATCTGATTAAGCTGGAGGTATACAGGATTAACGACATAGTCAACGAGAAACCGATTGATTATTGGAAAAAGTCTACATTCCGCGCTACAGTCGGGGTGAAATCCCAAGAAGAGGAATATAATACTATCATCAAACTGGCGAATCAGCTAAGTGCGATTGTTCTATCTCAGGATGATGTCACCAGGAGGGAGTGGACTAATCAGACGACGCGATTCTAACATTCCTTCTATGACACGGGTGGATAATGGTCGACTCTGCGGTTATTGTTGATTTTCAATGTCTCAAAACTGACCTTAAAACCAATTTTATAAAAGAATTTGCAATTAAATCTTCAAATTTGGAACATGTTTCGATTTTTCAATCTCCGCCGTTTATCCAGCAACAAGTTGTATCAACAAACAAATGGCTAACTCGCAACTATCACAATTTGAACCATTCTGATGGCACTATTCCCTACGATGAATTGGAAAGTTATATATCGACTCTACTAATAGGGATACAGAGAATTTTCGTCAAAGGATTGGAGAAGAAGAGGTTGCTTCAAAAGCTGATGCCCGAATTGAAAATTATCAACCTTGAAGACATTGGCGATTATCCGTCTCTCCGCAAAATTAACTGGATTTTTAAAAAATGTGATCTTCATAGAAGAAGACGCGGCGCATGTGCCTTAAATAACGCCTGTATTATGTATGAGTTTCTAATTAGACAGATTGAATAAAAAAGTATTAAAAATATTGTTTTTATTATGCAACATTATCCTTGCTAATCCATTCATTATGCGACTTATCTAGACCGAGATATTTCACGTAGACTTTGCTGCCTTTTTTCCGCAATATTTTTTCAACCAAATAAAGATCTGGGTATTTAGTTTTTTTCAATTCTTCCTCGTAAAATCCTCCTAAAATCGGTTGTCCGCTTGAATCACTCAATAAATAAGTTCTAGGAAATGTATTTTGAATTTTTTTGACTGTAAACAACTCTGTAGTATACGAGGGGAGATAGCCTTTCTGAAATATATGTTTATATTTCGATATTCGAACTTGATCACCCACTTTAAATTTGGGTTTTGAGGGATCTTTTATTTTCAACACATTAAAGGCCCTATCGTAAATTAATTTCTCATTTTTAGCCGAAACTTGAATCGGTGCAATGTTGATTGTTCTATGTTTCCGTGCATTATAGTCCTCAATTAGCTTATCCAATATCGGAGGTATCCATTTATAGTTTCCCTGTATATGGAATTGCTTATACATGTTCGATTTCAACGTACGATTAAATCTTTCGACAACGCTAGCTTTGATGGAACTATAGGTCGAGTATAAATTAATGTCATATTCTTTCATTAATGATTTAAACGTAGAGTTAAACCATTCTTTACCATCGTCGGTGTGCAAATGTTTGGGGGATCTATTAGACTCTGTAAAAATATCACGCATTGCCTGCGTCACGTCCCTTGCATTTTTTGATTTAAGGGGTTTAGCAAAGGCGAATTTGGAAAATACATCAATAACTGTCAGTATGTAGCGATATTTCTTGTTTATATTAGACAAAGATTGCATCTCAACGAGATCTGCACTCCAGAGCTCGTCTATTCCCTTCGTTAGTACTCTCCGTCTTTTAAAGTTTTTTCGTACAGCTCCGTGTATTTCCTCAACGATTCCGACTTTGACCGGTGTTATATATTTACTCATGTTAAAAGTGTAATGAAGACACTAGTCATTGTACGTTTTCTAAACCATATATATATTAAAGTTGTTATAAACGACGACAGCGTAATTAAAGATAAAACTATAGAAATTATACTCCAAACGTCTGCATATTTACTAATCAAAGTAGTGGTTGTATTTAAATGTTTAGGTGCTAATGTAGGGTGAACATCTATGCAGGGATATTGGAATGACTTGTTACACGGTATCTCGCATCTATTTCCGTAAAACGAAGTCTGCTCGCAGTGACAGCGCCAGAATGGTCTGCTTCTAATTTGAGAACAGACTCCTCCGTTTAAGCACCTATCCTGGCAAGCGGCGACGAGCATCGCCCCGAATGAAATGAGTAATAACTTCATTTTGATCAATCCCACCCTCATTTCGCTGCTTTTATAGTATTTTACTTTGGCTTGAGACGTTTCTCCAAATCGACTATGGTCTGCTTGAGACGTTTCTCTAAATCGCTTATGCCTTGCTTGAGTTGCTTCATGCTCACGGCGTCGGCGTTGTCCTTACCGTCGGCCAGGGAAACGATTCTATGACCCTTTACCGAGAAGTAGCTGTTTGTAATCCCAAAGATTCGATCCATCTCTTTAATATGATTGTTAATTAACGATTCGTTTGTTTTTATCTTGGTTTCCATACCTGTAACGGCTTTTTTCAATTGATTTACGTTCACACCATCCATTCCTTGAACCCCCTCCAACATTTGACTAATACGATGGTTTTTGACAGAGTAGTATTCACCCGTTATACCGAATAAGTGGAGAATGTCATTTGTAAGATCTTTTAGGTTTTTATTTAATGTTTCCACAGTCGACTCTGTCTTGATATTTTTATCTTTCATTGTTTCAATGAGAGATTTAAGCGTGATTAAATCATCATGGTTCCCGCCGATGGAGTGCATCGTGCGAGCGGCGAGGTCATTTAATTCAGATTTTATTTTAGTCATTTCGTGCACAGTAGTATTGTCTAAATTATTAAGCGTCTCATTCATATGAATAGTGTAAGTATTAATTTTTTCATCTAGATTTTCTACTCCATTTACGTTGACATTATTTAATTCAGACTTTATTTTCGTCAATTCCTGCACTGTACTAATTGCTAAATTTTTAATCATCTCATTCGTATGTTTTAATTTCTCATCCAAATCGCTATTCAACCCTTTACCAGACCTCTCATCATTTATTAACTTTATAATTTCATCTCTAGTCAGAGAGATATCTTGACTCCCAAACTTTGATATCGTATGTGATGCGTACTTTGATTGTGGCATTTTGATAATATACCAACAGCGACTATGCTTTATATACGTTAGACGATAATTCCCTCCTCTTGAAGCTCTTCCAGAATCGATAGGATTTCGTTTTGGTGAGAATTATTCCCTGCAGCCTTTGAAGCCATCAATAAACGTAATCTATCCACCAACTCGTTCACATCATTCCAATACACGAAACCTGACCCGTTCAATGTCATATTCGCAGGGATTAGACCCTCGCCGAGTCTTTCCTTTATCTTAATAATTCTAGACTTATGGTTCTCAATATCGGTTTGATTTCGAGGTTTTGCCTTTGGCGGGAACAGTTTCGCTATTATGTTCAAATATTTATGTCCTTTATTACTGTTAACGTTCATGTGACTATCATAATTTTTCAAGTGACCGTTCGTGAGTAGCAGAATTTTTTTGTACTCTTCTAAATCTTTCTCATTGTAGACTAAATTGTCCGGTTTCTTTTTAACGAGCAATTCGTACAGCCCCATAGTCCCCTCAAATTCATTCTCGTCAATTATTATATCATTTTTATCCAACCTTATCAACTTGTTTCCTATGATTAGATTATCGCCTTCTATCCGGATTCCATATTTTTCATCTCGCTCTTTGGGGTATGTAAAGTAAAATTGCAAATACTTTGCCGCAATATGTCCAAATTCCTTATTCAATTCGAAAAATGTGCTCGTGCTCCCGTGTAACGTTTCCTGTAATTTTTCCACTTTTGATAGGTTGTCCTCGCTTTCCGATTTTGTTTCAAATGTGTCGTCTATAAAAGGTTTCAATTCCAACTCTGAATAATCGCCCATGGGAACGTGCGCTATGTCGTAAAAGGGTTTTCTATTCACCGTTGACGTTCTCGGTCTGAACCAAGCGCTCACATTAGGTTCAGTGCTTTCATCCTCGGATTTGATGATCACCTCTTCCTTAACAGGTTTAACCTTCTCCAACGCCTCAATCAGAGGATGAAAAGATTTTTTAAAAGAGTCACTATCGCTCACTTCTCGCTGCTTGAATGATTTAAATTTTTTCCTAATTGTATCAGAGATATCAATTATTTTTCGCTTTAATTTTTTATCATTTTTCTCATAATATGGCAACATTATGATCGAAGCTAATGACATGAATCGTTTATCAGCCTTATATATATAGTTTACGTTGTAAACGCAATACATATGTGTTATGATGGGAACACAATTCTTACGTTGACTAACACAACAGAGTGTGTTAGAAACACACATTAGACATTATGTGTTGTGTTGAGAACATTACGCTGAGAACAACCCCTCAAACATACGATGAGAACAGCCCCCTCAAACATACGATGAGAACAGCCCCCTCAAACATACGATGGGAACAGCCCCCCTCAAACATATTTACTACAAGTAAATAATAGTATCAAATTGATATTTATATCGTCCGCTACTCATAGCCGCTTCTTTATCGATTGTTAGAAATCCATACTGATCCCTCTGCCAACATAGTTTAGCCATTTGGGAAAATTTATCGAATGACATATCTGAACTGACATGATCGTCATAAGCATGTTTTAAATTGAGCATGTCCATTTTAAATAAACAGACAACGTTGCAGGTGTCTCTGATTAGATGTTTACCTATCCTGGCATAGCTCTGACATAGGAGGAAGCAGTCTATATCTGAATGTCTTCCGAGGCTAAAATAAGCCCTCAAATTGCTCTGATTACTAGTGGGAATATCGTCAAAAATACATATAGTGTTTTTCTTCATCTCGTGCGGTTGTATAATATTTTCATTTTCGCTGAATGTATGATATTCGACTTCTTTCACATTATTCATAACATCGCGAAGCATTTGATACTTGGGTTGAAATAGAGTTTTGCTATAAACGTACACGTTTTGAAATCGAAGCCCGTTTGAACTGAATAAGAGCGAAAACAGTGCGTTTGTTTTACCGCAGTTTGAAGGACCGGCGAAAATTGCCCTTATGTGATCGGGTAATAGACTTCCATGTCTACTTCTATTTTGAGGTTCATTTAGATCTAAATTGCAAACTTGAATTGAGTTGTCTTGCTTGACAAATCTCATTTTTAGTGGATCGATTGATGAAGGGTATTTGCTATATATATAGAGAGAGTAAATTGCATACTCATCGTTAGTATGAAAGTTGGAGGAGGAATAATAAATAGACTTTTAGATAATCTTAATACAGAACTACATCTCCCCGGGGGGTACAGGTACTGCGGCCCTGGAACGGATCTAAATAAACGTGCTAATCAGAGCGGGATAAATCCTCTAGACGAAGCTTGCAAAGAACACGATTTTGCGTACCTTAAATCCAAAGATATTGGGTCAAGACATAAGGCTGATAGGATACTAATTAATAAAGCTTGGGATAGATTTAAATCGAAAAACTCTTCATTTGGTGAAAAAAGCGCTGCTTGGTTAGTTACAAATATAATTAAGGCTAAAGTGAAGATGGGATCGGGCTTATCCACATTACGCCAGGCTATGAAGAGCGTTAAACATGCATTGAAGCATAGCAAGGGTGGGATGAATCCTAGAAATGTCAATATTGCTTATAAAACTGCTAAAAAGTGTTTGAGAGGGAAAAAATGTAAACTACCTCGAATTATTCCTATACCTAAAACGGGTGGCTTTCTCCCCTTTCTATTACCGCTCTTTGCTGGACTTTCAGCTCTCGGAGGAATCGCAGGCGGCGTATCGTCTATCGCTAAAGCTGTAAACAGTGCTCAAGAAGGGAAACAACAATTAGAAGAAGCGAAACGACATAATTTAAAAATGGAATCTGTTGCATTAGGTAAAGGTGTACATTTGAAGCCATACAAATCAGGCTTAGGACTATACATCAATCCGTATATCAAAAGCGGCAAAGGGTTTCGTGAACGTTCCAAGAAGGGCTCTAACAAACATAGAACTTATTAAATATGCAAAATTAATGAAGCTACCCCATTTCATAGGAGTTTTTATGCGTGACAGTCTACCCCGGTATCCCAAACGTAAAGAATCGGCTATTGTAAATTTACATAAAAGTACACAGCCCGGATCGCATTGGGTATGTTACAGAAAGGACGGTGAGATTATAGAGTACTTTGACTCGTATGGAAATCTCAAGCCTCCTTTAGAACTGATTCGCTACTTTGGGGATAAAAATGTTGTTAAATACAATCATCAGCGCATTCAAAGCTTCAATTCGAGCGAGTGTGGACGTTTATGTCTAAAGTTTTTAACGCAAAATGGAACAAATCGGTGAAGATGTTTGCGGAGGGTATTCGATGAGCTGTCATCCAAGGGATTCGAAGCTCGATCAACCAATCACGCACATGCTGATTTTAGGAAAGAAAGGAATCACGAGAGTAAAGGATATGCTTGTATGCAACTTTTGCTATCATGACATTCCTTTGAAAGAAACTCATATTGATAATTGTGCAATTTGTGAACGGAGACTCTCGAGAATTGAGGAGGAAACGTTTACCGATAGAAGTGATGGTATTTTTCACAATGAGATGTCTAGTATGTGATTGTAGTTCATGAAATTGTATAAAAAGAAAATAAATTATTGAAATAACTTAGTTTGTTGTTATTGCACCATGTCCTATGTGTTTTCATTGTCTGGGAATACATCCACGCTCTCGAGCGACTATTTCCCACCGATAATTTTACAAGATGAGTCTAAATATGAAATTGCCTTTGTAAGTTTAGAGACCTACAACAGCATACCGAACATTGAAGAGAATATTAATAACAAATTTTACTTTGGTGATAAGGTTTTTTCACTAGACCAGGGGACGTATGGGGTGGATGATATTGCTAAATATTTACACAATAAGGTGAGTGAAGAGGATCCTATGCAATATGTTAGAATAAACGCTAACCATAATACTCTAAAATGCGAGATTAAATCCACTAGCACGATTGATTTTTCTAAAGATGATACTTTTGGTCATCTTTTAGGGTATGATAAGAAAATATTGAAGGCAAATACTCTTGAAATCGGTCAACATCCCGTGAACATCTTACCGATAAATGTTATAAAAATAGAGTGTTCGTTGGTAAGGGGCTCATTCCACAACGGTAAGCCTAGACATACAATCCACGACTTTTTTCCGTCCTGCCCTGCTGGTTTTAAGCTTATTGAGAACCCTTCAAATTTAATATATTTACCTATTGAGAGTAAATCTATAACAAACATTGAATTGAAATTAGTTGATCAAAACGAAAAACTGGTCAATTTTAGAAACGAAAATATTACCATCAGACTTCACCTTAGGAGGATAGTGTGATATGCCATTATTATTTAACGACGTTAAGAAGAAGAAAAAGTCACCTAAGACGCCCCTGACCGATGAGAATAAATTATTTTTAAAGTCGATTGGATTGCAGCTTGTAAAATGAACTCGGATATTCTCAACGTTACCGAGGGTGTATCGGTAGATGAGGATATTACATCATACCGATTACATTCCTATTACCCGTATACTAATACCAGCTACTCTAATAGTGATGAAATTAGGATCCCAATCATGACTCAGGACTTTTACACGCATCCACATCAAAGCTATGTATACATCGAGGGATGGGTAGAGGCAGAAGATGGCGTCACGTCGCTGGTGAACAAGGCCACCAACGGAACAGTAACGAAAAAGGTTAAAATGATAAACAATGGTATAAGTCACCTGTTTGAGAGTGCGTCATATGAACTATTTGGACAAGTTATTGAACAAAATCGAAATTTGGGCATTAGCAGTACAATAAAGGCCTATGTATCGTTATCGGACAGTGAGAGTCGAAAACTTAATAATGCAGGATGGTGCTTGAATAATGAGAACATTCTCGATGACAACTTGCATTTTAATGTATGCATTCCTTTAAAATTCTGGCTGAATTTTGCCGGGGATTTTAAAAAAATAGTTGTAAACGCCAAACAAGAGTTGTGTATCCTACGCAGTAAGAATGATGTGAACGCATTACTTTATGATGAAGATCATATTAAAGATGTTGAAAACAAAAAGGTTAAACCTATAGTGAAAATAAGCAAAATCTGCTGGAGAATGCCGCATGTGGAAGTTAATGATAGACTACGAATGAAGCTTTTGAATATAGTGCAAAAGGATGAAACTCTATTTATCCCATTCAGAAAGTGGGAAACGTTTGAATATCCTACGTTACCTCGTGAGACAACTCAGCTCGAGTGGCAGATTAAGGTGACCAACGCGCTCGAGAGACCTAGATTTATAATACTCGGACTTCAAACCAATAAAATGGGCAAAGCCAACGCTGATGCCTCTAAATTTGATCATTGCACTCTATCTAACGTTAAAGTTTTCCTAAACAATAACATTTATCCCTATAATAATCATAGACTGGATTGGGAAAAAAATATAGTAGCGCAGTTGTTTGAGAGCTATTCATACTTTCAAAAAATTTATCATCAAGATGATACTGTACAACCTTTGCTATCCCTAGATAAGTTTAAGAGTCTAGCTCCGTTGGTAATTATCGATTGTAATAGACAAAGTGAATTGTTAAAGAGTGCACCCATCGACGTTCGGCTACAGTTGGAGACGGTGAAAAACATACCAGAGCAAACATCGGCTTATTGCATTCTCTTACATGATGTTATTATTCACTATAAACCATTGTCAAATTTAGTATTCAAATATAATTAAATGAGATCAATTATTATGTTCCAAGTCTAGACACGAATGTGGTCAACGATCATGTTGAAGGTTAGAGCATGAGAATGGATGCAGGCCCCGAGACAATATTTAATTATCATAAATAATTGGACTGGTTTTTGCAAGTCGATGCAGGTTGGGTTGAATGTCCTCTCTGAGTGCATGTGTATTTTCATGGTTAACAAACCGGTTCCACGATCTTGCTACGTATGCAGTCAAGTGTACTTTGCGAGACGACATTAAATGCATTTGGGTTCAATGACCATAAATGATCAAACAGGTTTGCACGCCAGTACACGCTTGGTTGAATGTCTTCTGTACATATCATAAACGAATAATAAGCAGCCCACGACCAACTTTTGTGTAGGGATTACATGCCCACATTCATTCCAATCCAATCCAGTCTACAGAATGGACGTGTTCGAAAAGTATTCTTTTAAGGATTTATTGTATCCACAAATACCCAACCATGTACTCGAGGACTTGAGTGATCTAATCTGGAGTGTTTCAGTAGAAGACGGGGGCTTTAACGGAGTCTGGACCATTAAAGTTTATCCAGACTTGTTATATTGTGGTAGACACACAGGCAATCAGTGTGTTGGAGGGAGTCTTCTATCCAATAGAAAACAGATGTACGATAAACTAAAATGGCTTCTTGGCTACTATTGGTCGGGCCCCCAACTAGATAGCCTCGAATCAGCCGAGAAGGTGAAGAAGGAATTGAATAGAATATTTAATTTAAAATGTTATCATTGTGGTGTATCTATGATTTATATTGAACAATTATATTGAATAAATATTTTTTATTGATATTGCTTTTTTAATCATTTTTTCTCAATCCCCACACAAGTATTAGAAATTGACACATTGGAGTTGTGTACCTAATTATAGCAGGCAACTGAAAAGTTGAGGTCTCTGAACCCTCGTTTGGACGCCGAAAAGTTGAGGTCTCTCGGAACCATCGTTTGGACGCCAAAAGGTTGAGGTCTCTCGGTCTCAAAACGATTGATCCACCTATCCTTTTTCCATTTCTCACCTACTAAAATCAGTGCTAAACATTAGAAAAATGTTAGAAAAACATCAGAAAAGCGCAAATATTAGAAAAGCAGGAGCATGGTACACGTCAATACTCCACTACCGTCTGGCTGCATTTGCAGAAAACAATTGGCTTTGAACTCTCCTCCATACACTACTGATTAAGTTGTGGCAACCATCTCATACTCAGGGATTTCTAGATATTTTATCGTTGGTACTTCTTTTAATGGTGCACATGCGTAACTTTTGCTTTCACCTTTATACAGCTCACTGTTATGAATGAGCAGTATCACAATCCTGGTAATTCATGCCTTTGAATGCTACAAATTTAGTTTTCTCCACATTCAAAGTTAGCAAATTTCTACTGACTACTGAGTTCAACTACTGAGTTTATTATTCAGGCCCTCATTTGCAAGTTTAGCAAATGAGAAGCAAGACCTATCAAAAAAAGTATCAAAACCTTAATGCTTAAATAAACTTATATGCCTGGAATATTTAGGTAATAATGATTAATTATATAGATTAAGAATAAGAGTAGTAGTGTGCAATGTCAAATATAACTTGAAGCTTCTGATAAAGGGATTATGCATTATGCAGCTAGGATAACTTTTTTTTTGAGATACCTTTGTAGATAACTTTTTATCCAAAGAAGTGATTTTCCTATGGGAATTTCCAAAGGAATGATATATTTCCAAAAGATTGGAGTAGTATATTAAATAATAATGGCCTTGATATAAAAGGATATAGGATCTGGGGGGTAATTCTTGAAAGCACTCTAACAATTTAGTATGCCATGCAAACTCGGTCTAAAAAGGCTTAATTTGGCATACTAAATTGTTGGATTGCTCTCTTTAGTGGCTTTTTACGTGATATTGCGGATATTTTTTAGTTTTGTATTCCGTCCACCACCTAGCTACAGCGCTTTATGTAAAAATCCAGAGATTGTGCAATGTGCAATGTGCAATGCATGACATAGTTTGTATCCTTGCGCATCAAGATGGGCTTCGTCATGGAATTTTAGAAAAGTGACCACCACGATAAACCGCAGTAGTGGTGATAGCGCATCACCTTGCGGATATACGAATACTCTTGCGGTTTTAACTTTAAAGTTGCATATTTTATTTTAACTACCTTAAAAGCATATCTTCGACGTATCTTAATATTACTAGTTGTTCAACCCCGGGTTTCACTTCAGGTTGGTAGCTTGGTCCTTCTGGGCCGCTTCAGGATGGGACGCTTCACTTCCCATTAGGACCTTCGGGCCATTACATGCCTACCGTCCTATTCATGCAGGCGGCTGTGACGACCGCTTGAAAATACACTTTCCATTTTATCCGAATTTTCGAATTTTCCAGGCTACTTTTCTAATTTTTTTATATAACTTATATAACTTCTACAAACTATTACGAATATTTAAAAAAAGTAGAAAAACGGCAGAGTATTGTTTCTGAGTTCTAATGTTTCACACATTCACTTTTATATATTATAGATTTAGATTTTCCAAATTACAAAATAGTGGAAAGGTCAAAGATGAACGAGTAGATACATTGGAAATCTTATAGTTCTACATGCTACATTACAAAATACGAGATTGACAGATGTCGCATTTCGCTACAATCATTTTTATTCATAAAACTGTAATGCATAGTTATTTTATTGTATTATCGAAACTATGCTCTAATTAAATAATACAATAACTACAAATATTCAAATGTGGTTAGTAAATTCAATAAATTCCTTGCTAATAAATTCAGTAAATTCCTTGCTAGTAAATTCAATGCTTTCTATATTAAAATTAGCAAAGCATAGTTTTAAAGTTGTTGTCTTTTGTGCTGTCTTTTCATTTTTTTGCTTTTTTCTGTTATTACTTTAAACCTTTAACGTAAGTCTATTTTTTACAATGCTGAGAGCAATCATTCTATAAAATTACAGTTTTATATATAATTTACTTATTACACTTTATGTATACGTAAACTGTAACTTTTTAAATTGACTATTCTGAATATTCCCTTTTTTAGAACCTCTTAATAAACTCCATGCAGGGACTTGGAACTACTGGATTTCAAATCTTTATACCCTATAATTCCTATTCATGTGTTGTCGCCCTTATTTTCAGAACTTTACTTAGTTACTTGACTGCTGAAGACTTCTGACAGCGTCTAGATCCTCCAGGCCTACAGGAAGCTAAGAAGGAAGGTAATAATTCGGCAAACGATAAAAAAATAACAATCTCCTTCCTCCGTCCAATCCCCAGTCCCCATCCGCCCCCCTCTCTACCGTTTGAAAATACTTTTTTTGCAAAATTACTTTCCAAAACTCCAAAATTCCAATAAAAAATATTCCCATTTCTAGAATGTATCAATGGACAGTAGTCAATAAAATAAGATTTTGTACTAATTTTAACTCACAGTGGTGCATCAACATAACGATTTTAAGATTTTTAAACATCATTACTTTTACTCGCTCCCCTCTTCCCTCCTCAGTGGACGCAAAATATTGTCACAAGTAGATGGATTATCTGCGCTAGGTTAGATCTGATCCATTCTACCTGACCAATAAGTCCAATAAGCCTATCAGTCTTTTCTGTTTGAAGTATAGTTTCTCACTAAAATATTTTTTAAATACCATTGAGAGAGCGGTTTTAATCTGTATCATCGAATACTTCAGAGAAGAGGATTAATTTGAAAGAATAAGAAGTATTAGGGTCAACGATGTGGGGGTTATCTTCAGCTAGACAGTTGCGGCGCCAAGTCGTCGACTCAACCGACTCGCTGCACTCTACACTGGCTATAGTAGATAGTATAATATTATAACAACGCCCATAAAGATATTATTGGTCACGGTGTGTTTATTAATTAACTGACAGATCGTTCCGAATGACGCCGGGTCTCACAGCTTAGCCATATAGTTGACAACGATAAATGGGGCTCGCATTTGATTTTTATTCTTATGCTGCCATATTATTATCTCATCCAGGCTTCCGAGCGCAGCTGAGATTCGGTCAGGGACAGCAATTATTTATTAAATTGTTTATATTTTCTTTTATAAAAAATATCCAACCGATATGATTGAAGCAAAGTTTATCTTTTTTAGATTGCGTAATTTAAAAATTTACTAAACACAGAAACAAATGTACTGACATCAAAGCCATGTCAATACATATAAACAGTGTTATTATATATTCTGTGGCTTAGTGTCACGAAATAATACCTAAATGCTATTTATGTCAAGATGGGGAGCAATTTGACCTATCCGGTAAATTTCAGCCTAGCTTGTCTATATATGTATATTTATTGTAAAATTGACTAAGTGGGGTTCCTCTGGCCGTGCAAACTTTTAAATTTAATTCAATTTTATTTCTTTTATTGTGAAAAACATAGAGCAAGTAGTACAATGACATTGTACACTTTTAGTTCTGAACCAACTGTCCTGAAAGGCCTGTCCGAGCAACACGCCGCGCCGTCAAGGTCAAAGTCGCATGCAATGCGAGGCCAACCCAGGGTTGAAGTTGAGCCAGATAGCCAGTGATAGTCAGAGGTATATGAAAAACTCCACCGCGCAACCAATAACTGTTTATGAATAATGTGATGAAGCATGTAACTAGTTGTAAAAAGGTCCGCAAGGCACAGTTCTTTACAAATATTCTTCTAAATTCTTAATAAATAACGCAAAATGTTGTAATGAAGTATATTTTTCTTACACATATACCTACGATTTATACTCAAATAACATTTACACGATTACAACATTTATTTTTTCATTACCCTAATCCTATTAAGAAATATATGAGGTTAGAGGTTATCTTAATAATTTTTGAATAAAATACTTTCATATCAAACTTAAAATTATAACTACCGAAAATTCTGTAGATCTTAGAATACTTGAAAATCCACAAAATTATTGCTCTATCCGACGCCAAGTCTTCACTTCTATATACTTACCTAAGGATACAAACGTTAGCTATAAGTTCGTAGACCCGTGCGAAGCCTAAATTTACTAAAATGGTTACAACGAAAACTACCATCACTTGCTATGTAATCAATTGATGTAATGGGAATTCAGCAAACATTCTCATTAAATAACAATTAATAAAAATTAAATTAAAAGAATTTATGGAAAAAAAACAAATGAGAAATTATTTAGGTTTTTAGTTAAATTAAGTTAATTTTATTTGTAATCACATAAGTTACGTCAACTTAATTTTTAAGTACTTTGTATTATATTTTATGCATGTTTAAATAAATTGTTTTTAGTTAAGATTAAGAAACCGGCAGATAAGACAATAATACAATAATATTAATACATTATCAATACATTGTAATTGTATATAGTTGAATAATAAAAGTTGTTTCTGGCAACATTGAAATTAAAATTTAACAAGATAATCACGGATAGAGAAAGAGCGAATACGAATTTTAGACTCGACATTCATGACTGCGCCAATGTTGAGACTTGCTCGTGTCCCAATAAAAAGCGTCGGGACTTTAAAATATCAACTTTGGTGTGCAGGTTAATCAACATCTTCGATTGAGTGTCCACATTGACTTATTGGCTAAACGATTGCATTCACAAACGCCGATTGCATTTTCAAAAATATATGAAACTGCGTGGAAACACTAAAAAAACAAAAATTACAAAAACATAATAAAAGTAATCATATATTATTATGATTATTTTTTTTTTGTTTGATATATTTTGGCTCTAAACCAGTCTAATTTACCTATTTAAAATGTTTCTGCCATCTTCTTCTGGCCTCTCTTAGAACAGGTTTTTTAACCTAGCTAGAGTGTCCATGTTACTTCAAAATATCAATAAATGACTGGTATTTAATTTTCATTGAGATACTCCCGAAAATACACACCCTAAAAAAATATGTATGAAAAAGTTAAAGTCGTAAAGTTACGTTAAAAATAAATAATACTCAAATTCCCGTTGGCTTATGTTGGCTTATTGCTTGTTTTCGTAATGAACTCTCTCTCGGCACGCGTCGTACGGTGGGTTGGACACATCGCTTTCGCCCTAATTCACCCTTTTCATCACAAGCAGACTCTAATCTTGAACAACTGATACTCTCGCGTACAGCTTTAAAATCTTAAGACAAAACCAGTGACCGCAGATTTATCGCCTTTGGATGGCTTATCCAAACTAGATGAAAATTTTAACGGAAAGCCACTAAGAAAGAAAGGAGGATGGAGGCGGATATAAATCTTGTCATGTATTAGTCTAATTATTGCAAAACTTACTAGTTTAAACACTTATATGATGATTTTAGAGGCGTGGTTTTCAAGAAGAGATAAAACGCATATAATTTGATGTTATGGCTAAGAATTTAGTTTTATTATAAAGATAAGGGTTTGCCATTATGTCTTACAAATGATTTCGGGTTTTTTAACTATCGGCCGCCGCGGCTGACTCGAACAAATTCCAGCCGAGAGGCCCAATTTTCAACCACTTTTTGCAACAAGTCAGTATGTCAGCAATAACGCGCCGAATATTCTCTTCCAAGGCGTTAATCATGTCCGGCTTATCTGCGTAGACAAGCGACTTCACATAACCCCACAAAAAATAGTCCAGCGGTGTTAAATCGCACGATCTTGGAGGCCACGCCACAGGCCCACGACGCGATTTTTACTTTATTTTAAGAGTGATTTTAAAAAAAATTTGAGTGATTTTTTCTAAATTTGCACTATTTGCAAACGTTGTCCAGGAGTATGTCTATTCATTATAAAATGGCAAACCAAACTGAGCATAAATCAAGTGACAGCTGTTAAAAACACCAACTACGAAAAAAGTAGTGCCAGATTGAAAACCACGCCTCTAAAAAAAACACCCTATATATTAAATGCTATATTAACGTTTATGTAATTAAAACCAATTAAAAAAAACAAGGTGATCAGTGCGAGATGATAAATGCCAGTAAATTATAGTATAAACCAAAGTTAACTAGTAAAGAAAGTAGTAGTAGTTATAACAAAGCAAGAACAAAAATTCAACTGACGAACAGACGAACGGAAGGCCAATGGACGTGGATAGTAGCTTCTTATTCAAGACAGTATAGAAGCTAAAACTTACCAAAAGATTATCTGTTATCAAGTAAGGAAACAAACTACCCTCTTACAGCGCACGAATATGTAGTCAATACAAGAACAAGTTTTTGATTAAATATTTCGTACCGCGCTACCTCTTGAATTAATTTAATTATTCCGAAATTGGCCCATAGTCTCGTACTTAACAACTTGAGGATTATTCGATTGTGCGATGATAGTACACCAATTTGAATGTCTACACAAATTAAATCTTTTTGAAATAAAACATTAAAAATGTATAGAAAACGTGTATTTAGTGACTTCGCCGGAGTTACTCGCAGTATCGAAAGAATCATTTTAACAATAAGTTTTCTGTAGAAATTTTAATTTCTTCGTGTATCTCATCTTCAACCTTGGTATTTTTTATAATAGTTTATATTTAAACCAGTTATTAATGATTTCATATCTTTTTCATTACCTACTTAAGAAAGAACATACACTAATTATATAAATAAGATGTTTTATTATGACCCTGGATTAGCAGTAGAGCTAATATGTATGAAAATTAATATTATTCGCATCGGTGCCTTGTTAATCTTTTGCATCTGAATATAGGTAGGTAGTATTAAGTCATGGTTTATCTTATTGACTTGACTATCTTTTAAATTTCGTTTAAATTAAATCGATGTCGCTATAGTTTTTCGAATGAATGTATGTATTTGCATACCGTTGGAGGAAGTAGCCTCCATCAAATATTTAGGCATTTATATAGATCTAGGCATGAGGTGGTTAACTCAAATTGAATATTTAGCAAAAAAAATTAGAAAGCTTACAAAACACACATCATCTTACACGCATACATCTTTAAAATTCTAAGATCTATACTGGACCGATTCACTCTCAAAGCTACCTATTTTGCCCTATGTGAGTCAATATTAACATATGGAATAATTGGTTAGGGGAACTGTGCTAAAACTAATCTAAAGCCGTTAGAGCTGGCCCAAAAATCAGTTCTGAGAACTATTCAAAGGTGCCATAAACGTTTCCCTTCAGTTCAGTTGTTCACAGTCTTTTTCACAGGTTCACAGGTTTTACATGTAAGATAATCCTTCATAAAGAAGGTAATATTATATGCCCAAAAAAACATAGCAAATATGAATAAAATAGATCATGGTCATAACACAAGAGCATATAGTGGTGACTTATTAGAGATATCAAAAATGTCTACCAGTTTTGGACAACGGTCCTTAAAATTCTTAGGTCCCAAACTCCACAATAATCTTCCGGAGTTTATTAAGGAAATAGATAACCTAAAGATATTTTCGAAAAAAATTAACATTTGGCTGATAGATAAAGAACGGTACGTTAGCATGAGCTCTATTAGTATACTCATTATGTATTTTATTTTTCTTTGTATCCAACTATAAATATAGACATATTTGTCTGATCATAAACATTATATGCGACATCTATATAAGTTGTAGCACAATATAACACTGCCTTCCTTAGTACAGACATAGACTAGTAAAGAAGGCAGGGCACAAAATGTAGCAGTGCAAATCGCTCCCGGTGGATTTATAACTGTAACTTGTAACTGTGATTTCTTCTACTACAATTCTATTTCTTTGTCAAATTAATTATGTCACAATAAATAAATAAATAGTAAGGTGAATTAATTATAGATAGGTTGTCTGTCTGATATCTTATATGATTTTTTTATATGACAGGTATTCGTTCCCTCCCAAGTACGAACTCCTGTAGCGTCACCTCGTTGACCACCTGCAGTCGATGGACCCGCCACGAGTAGCAGTGCATTTTTTTAAAAATAAGAACAGTAAAGGCCACTTGCAAGGAGCGGTCGTCACGGGATGTCATTTTGAGTTTATCTGGAAGGGAAGACGTACCCAGAATTACATGGGAGGTACGCATGTCGGCACCGTGGTTGATGCGGGTGCATTTGCCTCCGTGGTACGAGAAGATTGGGTACAGGGTAAATCTTCAGAGATAAGCATGATGTAAGAATTTGGACGGCAGGGGGTGAAGAGCATAGTGCATTTTATGTTTACTTTTAATCAACAATTTTACAATGTGCGGGCTAATGTGGTGAAAAATCTGGTAAAAGACTTTATCTTGGGGATGGACTGGGTCAAGAAATATCGAGTCCGAATGAGTTTTGGCCCGGGGGAGCAAAGTTGTAATTTCCGGAGAAACGGAACCTAAGAAACTCTTCTGTGGGAGGGGCAGGGAGGTCATTTGTTTCGTGTGTTACACGAAGAGACAATGACGAAGTCTACAAACGGGAGGGCTCAACGGTGAAAAACTTGTATGATGATTAAGAGTTAATTAAAATAAGTATTTTTTAAGCTCTTAATTTCTTGATGTATTTGTATAACTCGTATTTGTTTGCATGTAGAGTGGGCTGTTCACACGCAAATGTTATTATACGATTTGTTGTCAGATGATATCGTGCAGGGCCTTAATCGTGTTAAGCCGTAAGGCCGTTCCCAAGGCGCTCGCAATGGCAGTTAAAGAGTTTTTACGGTACGACATATTTTTGAAATATGGCTAGACGCATGGCTATTGTCTGATATGGGGTCTGTGTTCACCTCCAAAGAGATGAAACAGTTAGAACAACAGAAACATATAGAGACTTCCTACTCGGGTAGTTTTAACCCTGCAACAAACAGGCATCATTGAGAAATTTAATAGTACGATCATACAGATGATAACATTCTATTTTAATAAAGCATAAACCAATTGAGACATTTTTTTGCAGAACGGAACGTTTTCGTGTAATATAGCAGCGCAACATAGTACGCGATGTTATACCTTTCCAAGCGATTACCACCTACAACACCTGAAAATGAGTTAGGTATAAGGGACGCGGAGGGTTTACAGCCCCGGGTACGCACAGATTCGGGAAAATCTCAAAAGGGCGGCAGGTAGACAAAAGGTGGAGTTCGACAAACGTAGGAGTGAGGTTAAGTTTTCGGTAGGCCAGAAGGTCTGGGTGCGGGTATATACCCGAAAGGTCGATGGAAATTGTGCGTCAGGTAACGACGGTTACGTTTCAAGTTAGAGATTTGAAGGATCCGTCGTGTATGTATGTAGAATAGCCGCAGAGAGAGTGTGGTGATAGGTTATGTTGTATATAAGATTTCGTGTTAGCTTGTACCCACGAGTGGTTGTACAGTAAGTAGGTAGGTGTATGTTAGAGCTAAAATAAATTTGAAGAAAATTCATGTGATGACATTTGCCGCGCGACTTCAAAGGGGGAGACAGGGGGCGTGATGACCGGATGGGTGTAGGACGGACGCCGCGGAAGTTCGAACGCGCTCACTATGGGTGGGTTTCGCATGAACGCTGCAGTCTCGTTAATTAATTTGTAGTGTGGTGAAAAGTGCTGTGTGATTTTATGTGATGGCCAACGGTAGGGGTTTATTCATCATTGTGTGCTGTAGACATGTCCGTTCTGTGATTAAATAACCATTCTTAGGTATCATAGGTTTTGAAAATAAGACTCTTTGATGTGTAGAAGTAAGGAGGTACGGGGGGGGGGCAAGAACTGTAATTAAGGGGGCACGATTTCTGATAGAGTTAAAAGCAAGTGTAACAAGTGGTTAAACTTTTAAAGACGTGCGGATATGTGGAAGGTGTTGGAGTAGAGGTTAGGTGCCACAGGCGCTGAGGGGAAGTTCTATAGGGGTTCAGCCACATTCGAGGGAGGGTCTCTTATTCCAGAGGGGAAGGACAAACGCAATGATGCAATACGCCCTTGTACTATTTAGAAACACCTAAATAACTTTACCTTGCATGTAACTTTGTCACTGTTAGCCGATGATTTGGTTTTCTTTTTTTTTTGTGTGGTGATGGAGTCCCTGTTGTTTTGATCGTAGAAGAAATCCTTTTGTTGTTTGTGTGTTATCGCGGTTAAGTGGGAGTGATTAAATTGATAGTAGACCTCTTATAAAATTTCTATTTGCGCATATCAATGAGTTTGTAATAATTTTAACTAGTTATAAATAATACTTTCCAATTAGGTTGATTTTTTATCGGGAATGGTCTTGGGAAACGGTGGATCTATATCTATATTATCCGACCAGGTTTCGATGTAATCTAAACGGCTATGGTTGTTTTTCGAGAGCATAAATCTACACACAAAAATGTAACTCTTTTGCCTTTGTACTTTTCAAGTTACAGTTTCAAGTTCAGACGGACAAACAGATAGAAGGCCAAAAGTCCGGGTTAGTAGCTTTTTATACATGAATGTATGTAAAGAAGATAAAACGTAGCCCCATATACTCGTATGTGTCTAACGGTCGCATCCATTCGAGCTAGGAATGAAATTCGCAACCCCGCAATGCCTCGTCGGGTCAAACGTACTTGTACATAGGTGTGTAAATCAAGGGCTGTGCCAAGGGCTTCTACAAAAAGCTCTAATTGAATATCTCTTAGGTGGTTGATATGTTTTATTATTTTACTACTAGGAGACAGAACATAAATATTGCAAAGAAAATTGACGTTGGAGCAGGCCTATCGTTGACCTATCGTTGCCCTCTAAAGAGACACGGCGAACTTCGCCTAAATGCGATAGATACATAATATCGCAATAAAATAGTTTAAGCTATTTTTTTTCAGTCATTTACATAAGACAAATAAATAGGTTACTTATATTTTTATTGTAGATCTAAATAGTAATTTCTTTAACGTCTTTGGTTCCTCAGATCACCTCATTTAAAACTTCCCCTTTTCAACCAGACGAAATAGTAGCTTACTATTGATTATCTTTGTCTTCGGTTTTTAACATATTGGTAGGTTTGAACCTTGAACAAAACAAAGTCTAATTTACCCAACTTAACTGGAATTTAAGCAAAATGGTCATACGCGTTTCTTTATTTTCAACGAAGAATGCACAATAAGCGCTATTAATAAGAGTTCCTACTGAAAGTCTGAAATTTTACGAAGGTCTCAAAATTTAACAACTTGGACAGTATTAATAAAAAAGTCTGGGTCTCATTGGGGCTTAAATTTGGGACCTATGGGACAGATGGTAATAATGATGGTTCGGGGGCTTTTTACCAAATTGGACATTAAAAAAAAACTGTTTTTGTCATACGACTTTGTAATCTAGAACTGACTATTCTATCAACAGTGGTGAACTTTTTTTACCTGTGTGTTTTTAAAGTCATAAGGGCAGATAGAGATGACAGACGCCGTTTTTTACTCTTCTCAAACATACTTTGGTACATACTTTTTTACATGCTCGAGATCATTTTGTTTAATTTTACAGCGAATTATTATTAATATATTTTTGAAATATATTAATAATTATTATTTATAGTTGTAGTATGAATATGTGAACTACCAATAAATATGTGTGATAATGGTAAAAGTATTATGACAATGTTAAGCTCTATAAATTAAAGATCCATATTATTTTTTAATTATAATTAAATTTGTATAATAACAAAGCAATAGAAGTTATGTATTAAGAGAGTTAATCCCTATCAACAAATTGCATGATAATAGTGGTTTTGAGAAATATTTTTTGTTTAGTTTTTGATAAAGCCGTAGATATAAAGCCATATAGCAAAATAGTTTCGTTATGTTTTAGGTACGAAACCCTAAAAAGTACTCAAAATTTAGAGCTTCATCCTTGTCTTGCAATTGGTGGTTAATTTGGTGTTTTTTCTAAGTTTTGTATTTGTCTTTAAAAAAAATATCAAAAACAATTAGTACCATAAATATTAGACACTTCTCGTGGCAGTTGTAGTTAGTTGTTTTAATCGTTGTAATTCCGTTTTATCAGTCTTTTAATTCCACTAACATGTTTCCGGAAACTATCTAAAATAATTTTAAAATAACATTATTTTGCGAAAATCACATTGCCAGTTTTAGAAAATACAGCTGTACTTTCTTCTTTTAGCTTTGTGTATAAAAGTAATTTAAAATTATGTCTAAAAGCAGGTTTGTGTCGCGAGTCATAAATTATGTCTTATCCATCCGGAGCCTTACAGTATTTTAAATTAATTCCTAATAGAGATACAACAAATAGATTTCTAAATTTGTTTATTTATTAATGACTTATATTATTAGTATTGATCAGATTTTACAGAAAATTCACTGTGTTTCGAGATTTTTTAATACCATCTTTGCATAATCCTATCAAATAATAATCTCCTGTTTGTATATTGTTATTTGACTGTATATTTGATGATGGTATTTTATAGCTGCAAAATGATGAACACCAAAATATCGACAAATCAAAAAGTGGACAAGTTTACTGTGACGAATGAGTCTGCCTGGATTGCTTTAAGCTTCCAACTCTCAGAGCCTCCTTAATCCTTAATCCTTTGGTCGTAATGACCATCCTTCCAAGATGAAACATTGGGTTCATTTTTTATTCTTTCCAGTACAATTGGCCAGTGGAATGCTTTTCATAATCAGTATTTGACCCATTTCCATGTTCCAAGGCTGTTTTTAGCGTAGGCTGCGAGTTGATAAGCATTAAATTTTCCTTTTTTCCTAGCTCCTTAGTATTGTAATTAGTTAATAATAATGTTAATTCATTAAATAAAATGTAATAATATATTTGATAAGCCTGGTATGCTTATTTGCTTTGAAAAATAATATAATATGTACAGAGTATGTATGTGTAAAGAACAAAAAACATTTTTTGAACAAAACAAAACTAGGATTATGTAGTAATTAATTAGTCGTCTTATTACTCTGATAATTACCCGTGAACTATAATAATAATGAATGAAAACAAGCATTAAAGTTTTAATAACATTTGATACATTCGGTAAGAAAATAGTTTTATTTGAATAATTATACATAATGTATTTTTTTACATTTCATTGCATATAATTGATTGCATTCCGGTGTTGCCAAAATAATAATATATTTTTTTATGGTAATAACACAATATTCTCTCACTCGACAACCCGATGATATTTTATTCTTTTTTTATAAGTTCATTTTAATCGTGAACAAGAATGAAATGATTGTTTTCGGTAAAGCATTGTTTTCCTACAAATTAAACTAATAACTAACATAAAGATTCATGTAAATTTCAACTATTCATAAAATAGTGAGTACAAGCAAAAAACAAAGAAGGAAAAAAACAAATTAAAAGTAGACAGAAATATCAAAGATACACTATCTTCCAGTAATTTAATTACGATTGACCATACGAAAAGAGTTCGCTCACAGTAGATAACCCCAAAGTCACTGCATATATACAATTTTATTACAAATCTCAGCACGTAAGAGCACCTATATACATAGCTATCTTTCTACATGTTTAATTGAATTTGAGTAAGCACAGATAACTTCTGAAGAAACGTTTAAAACACCTTTTCGATTTGAACGAAATAAACATTGTTGTTTAGGTAGCGTCCCTAGCACCCTCTCCTTTGATCATCTCTCTGTTCATTTTTCCTCGTGTGTGTTTTAACCTAAAATCTACAAATGCCAAAAAATTAAATAATTTTACTATTTCTATCGAGAAAAGTTCAGTGGCCTAAAAATAAAAAAAGATTCGGTGAGATTGATATTCTTGAGCTCGCCCCTTGTAGAAATAATTTCTATATGCAATTTGGGCTGCACTAGCGCACTAACGGAATAATTTCTTAATTTTCTAGTTTCATAACTTTCTAGTTTCAGAACCTACATATATTTATTACAATTTCCCTTTTTCATATTCAGGCGCATACCCACATACCCTAATTGTGTATAGCCGCTATCATACACACATGATAAAAAACAAATCCATTCCCGATAAAAAAAATCCAGCTAATTGGTCCTGTAATTTCGAGTGTTATTTGTAAGGAATCTATATCAAAATGAATCATGGTTTTCGAGGAAAAAATGTAAACTTCAGTCGATAATAATAAACGAATCATGTGACAAGGTCCTTGTTGGTGAGCGCACAGCTGTGGCTCTCGGTGCGAGCCGATAACTTGTCCAAGGCTAGGTCATTGATTCCGGCGCGCGTCGAAATTAGCCCGCTGACCGGATTTACACAATCTGTTAAAATATATAATAAAGTTGGGGGTATATTTTTTTTACATTTTTTTAATATAAATTCTTACTCATAATAGGTAACACAAACGCCCCTTCAGTCTTCGGGAATAGTCTTAGGAAGATCGTATATATTATAAATGATTTATATTTTCGAAACAGAAGTGTTAGCTATATTTATAGGCCATTGTTTTCTAGTTACATGTTGTAACTTAGTAATAAGAATCGCTATAGCTAACTTTTGAAATAATAATAATCATGCACGATAGTTGGTTTTCTGTATATACGAGTATATATCATACTCGCCAATTACACACTGTGTAATGATTCTAAAAATAAAAAAATACTGGGATTACATTCCATGCGTAAATTATTACTTTTAGGTAAGAATCGTTAAAGAAAACTTAAAATTAAATTTCCTATAATTTTGAATGGAATAAGGAAATATTGGAATAATTTTGAATAAGGTAATAATTTTCAATAAGGAAAAAATATCCCATTAGGAGATTTTATAAATGCGCAAACTGTAATAGATTCAACTAATTATCTTTTTTATAAATTAAAAATATAAATACATATTTGTAATCATTATTAAGTATATCCATATAAGATGATGTCTTTATTGGTCAGTTGCGCGCAATAGGATTTAAATTATAAATATACAATACAATACACATTATACAATAGGATAGAATATACAATATTGTTTGTATGTATAAAATACTGTTTGTTCCAGTGGGTGTAAAAAATACAAGTATATTTCAAGACTGTTGTTTAGTTATGACTGTCGCGTTTAAAGGTTAAAACGCACAGGCGTTTATAATATAGATATTGTATGGGCCTGGGTTTGATTAAAATAAAGATCAACTCAAGAACTCCTGGTGTACTGTTTTAATGCAATGATTACCAGGTGCACCGCACGGCTGGTAAAGCATATAAATAAGCATAAATAACACTTAGTTAGTTTGCATCCGCGACCCTTTCTATCTGTGATTAAAAAAGGACCCGTATAATCCACTCCTGTAGTTTCGAAGGGGAACCCAGGTTGGAGACGTTGCTCTGGCAAGTTACCCATGATTTGAGTAAGAGCTTGTCCTTTAACGCGATGACATTTTATACAATTGTGTACAACACGTCTTGCTAAATCTCTGCCGCGAAGAGGCCAGAAGTTTTCTCTAATAGAGGAAAGTAAAAGTTGAGGAGCAGCGTGCATTAAAACGAACAAAGTTGACATACATTGTGTTGACCGCGTTCTTCTCATAATCAAACTGAGAATTTTCTAAACGACCACCAACCCTAATGAGGCCATGGGTGTCCATGAATGGACTTAGACGTAAAAGAAAGGATGTTGATTTAAGTTTCTGTCCTTTACTTGATTTTCATCGAAAAAGGATTGAATTTGTGCAAACTTTAATGCAGTCTTTAGCACGCCATCTGTTAAAATACCAATTTTACGTATGTTTGGGTTTTGACAATTGTATTTAAAACGCAAAATGCCTATGTTTAAAAAGTTCGCTGTCAGTAAAAAATTAAAAAGTTCACTGTTAGTAGAACTAATAAATGTGTCCACATGCGTTTTGTATTCTGGCAAAGTTTCACCTGTTGGAACTTGCTTTTGTATATATAGGCATGATTCGTCCTGACTTAGAAAAAGCAGACCTTCCCACCATAATTTCGAGTCACATATTGCCTTTGCACTTATAACACGTGATACTAAATCTGATGTCTCCATGTATGATGTCTATTAAATCTTGAATTTCTGCGACACAATTTGTCACAGACGGTTTCAATTTACTGGGTGCGGTTCTGAGCGAACCAAGTACGACAGTTGAATCTGTCCAAAATGTAAACCTATCAAAGGTGAGTGTTGGCGCCAAATATAATTGTTAATAACCCAACCTCTTCCCGTAAAAAAAAAACGCCTATTCGACGTGTCCAATTCCAGCTACACGCACCGTATCTAGCTGCGGTATACACACGACGTTGGTATAGCGCTCTCGCCGCAAAGACTACCTTTTATGTCTCTTCTTTGAGGAACCTAGTGAGGTGGTTCAGCGAGTTGTAGATCTTCAGTTATATCTTCACACTGACGAGTCCATACAGTTTGGTCAAGGAGGCAGATCGCAGCAAAGGTACGTCCCTGTTCTTTCCTTTCTGTCTTCCGATATTTGGCACTGTATCTCGTCACCGAATTAATTATTCTTAATAATTAAACAAAAAAAAAATGACAGTCCACTACTAACTATATCGAACAGTGAGTCTAATAAGGGACTTTATTATCTTTGCAAATAAACGAGTTGCTACAAGAGCACCACATAACTCTAGTCTAGGAATGGTAGTCGGTTTTAATGATGCAACTTTACTCTTTTAGCAGAGTAAACTGACTCGTATGTTGCCATTAGTGTTTGTTGACCTGATGTATAAACAGGCCCCATACGCTTCTTGCGATGATACAACCGAAAATGCATGTAACTCTACGGAAACAGTTTTATTACAAATGGCATGTCTAGGTATTCGCAATAAACTCAATGAACCTAAAATATTTATGAATCTAGACCACGCTGAAAGTATATCTTAGGGAACTGGGTAATCCCAAGATAAATTAAAACGCCACATTTTTTGTAAAAAATGTTTGCTTCAATGACGCAAGGACTCAGTAAGCTATGAGGGTCAAAAATTTGGGCTATTATGGTTAAAATTACACGTTTTGTAATTAAATTCAAGTTGCTTTTAAGATTGATAGGAAAGAATAATTCATCTGAATCACTCATCCAGCCCAAACCTAAAATGTGTGCGCTTGTTGACTGCCTAACTGTAACTTATCGTTTGAAGAATGTAAAAAAGTTTTTTTAAGGAACAAAAAAAAGTCTCTTTGGGATATTTCTTTTTAAAGATATTCTGAAAGAATAGCATTTTTGAGAGGTACAAATTAGTCATTTTCGAAAAATGAAAAAAAAACCAAAAAAAGATACTCGGGGAAAATCATTACATCTTACACCATCATGTTCACGCAGTGGCATCCTAGCAAGTAAATACACTCGCTTTGTGCACGCAGTTCTGTATTTTAATACATTTTTCTAACCTATTTCTAAATATTCTTGTTTCAAAAACTACTGGCTTTTAGACGAAAAGATCAAGTAACCAACGCGCTTCATACCATTATGACATTATATGGCATTACCTTTTTTTTTCCAAAGAATGACCTTCGATAATAAATAAAAATGATTCTGTAACTACACTACTATCATTAAAATAGTTTTATTGAGCAACGTTTAACGATTACATTTTATGATATTATTCCGGTGTTCTATTTTATAAAATACATATACATATATCAAACTTGAAAAATATAATAAACAATCCAATTTGGGTAAAATACAGCCTTATCGGCAAAATTAATAGGCGAAATCGATACAAATGGAAACGAGAGTGGCCTATGATGCCCTGTTGCTATCATGTAATATTCCAGCCGCTTGTATTCATTGTTTAGTCATTTTAATATGAAATACTGATAAATTGTAAATGATGTGAATTTTAAAATGATTCATTCAAGGAGAATAATATTTTTTTTTCGTTAGTTTAGATGATTCACTAAATTTCGAACACCATTGGTGAAAAGATACCTCCTCATTAATAAGGACTACGACGAGAACATATGGCTAATTTAAGATTAAGCCTAAACATTAAAAGCTTCTGAGTAAAAATAAAAAGTGGAGGTGAAAGGTAACCCATAAAAGGGTGACGTTGAGAGTTGTGTGTTGACACTTTCCGAGGAGTCAATAAGTAAGGGTACATTAGGCCTCGCAGAATGTGCTGATGTCATAAGTGCGGGTCAAAGTAACAATAAGTTGGATCAATTGGATTCGTTGCGTGGGTCAAATGGGTCGAAGGTCACGGCGCCGGTTCAGTCATAATTGCCCCATCAACATTTCTATGTGGGAAATGTACCGCGCTTTGAACACGCGACCGAAGCCGGACTAACGGGGAAAAGTACAATTTGCGCTGTAGGCGCATGCGCTGTAGGCTATTTGCAAATCTGACTAACTCTTACCTTATCGTTAGCTTCTGACCGTATATGATCAGTGAATTCCATGACAGCCTTGCGCTTATTTAATTATATCGTAGTTTAGTGGGTCACTTGTGTACATATTGCGCAATTGCATGTAACAAATCTATTAAATAACTATTAAAATTAGCCTACCTTAGTACGGGCAATGTCCAGTTAGGTATGGTTATGTTATTCATTATCTAAGAAATATGTAAAAACAAAAATCAATAAATAAAGAAATAAATACCTATAGAGTTGTATTTAAGATCCGTCTAAATAAGCCCACCTTATTTAGTGTGAGCTTGATACCGAAAGTCAAGAGTTCCCCCGGTGACCTAGACCTAAACTTTATAGAGTCAAAAATCTAGAGCCTATCAAATTTTAATTATTTTATTAACTAAGTTGAAGAAAAATATCCATACATACATCATCCAAAATCACATGTATTCAAAGAACATTTAAGACAATCAAACTCATATTTAATGTCGATAAACAAACACATCTGAAAACACAAATTCAAAAGAAATTTAAGCAATAATTACGTATTTCATAAAAAGTATGATGTTTTTAATTAAGCAAGATTTATTTATTTTTTATGGTACAATCATATTATCAGAACATAAATGGTAAAGTTTAATATAACATAAAATAATGAGTGAACATAGCGATGGGAAACTCCTCCTCCACTTGTGCCAGCGGCACTTTTAGACCATTCGATTTGCGTTGTGGATGGCTATAGAGGCGACAGTGGGTTATTTTTTAGGTATGAGCAGATTAAAAACATAAAAATATATTGGTATCATGACATCCTCTCAATTCATTAAAAAAATGTTAGCATTTTAATAATGAAAGAACACTGAAATAATATTTCACTTTAATAATAATAATAACTCAATAATAATGGGTTGAACATTCTTTTACTTTCTATTTGCGCACATAGATTAATTAAATTGAGGTTATTTTTACTGGCCATTAATAAATAATACTTTCCAACAGCCGTGATGTGATATTTTTGAAACTCTGTCGAACTGTCAATGTTTCATTAATTTGTACCAAAAATTTGTTGGCTTTAATGTTATGTATCTATATTATTCGATCAGCCTCCGATGTGATCTAAACGGCTACGGTTGTTTATCAAAAGCACAAAAATTCAACTCTTTCGCATTTATACTTTTCGATTTGAAAGATGCAATGGACGGACAGACAAAGGACAGGATTGTTATACTTGCATTTAAAGAGGCTTAAAAACTATGATATGTACAAAAAAAGCAATTAAAAATTACCCCAAACTTAAATTATTTATTTTTATACAGAAGGTACAAACGAAGGAAGGGAATTGTAGGTATCAAGATAAGCTTTAATTATTTTTTAATATTTGATGATTCCTGCTTTGTGACCATGCCAATGTCACGAGCAACAGAAGTGGCTATAATTGTTGCTGATAGATCTGAGACAGCTGATCGGCTCGGTTAAATCACAAGTAATAATGCCATTCTTGGTAAACACGATCTCATTTTCTTAAAAATTGTTGGTAATGGATTAGTAAATGGATGTTAGATGGTTTAGCAATATAGAAGACAGGATTTTAGTCCTGAAATCACTGAACAAATACAATTATGTAATTACTATACTAGAATAATAAAACAAAATTTAAAAAGTTATTTAAAAAAAAAAACATTTCCTCTTCGCTGTTTGAGCTATATAGGTAGAAAACAAACAGAATCATTGATAATATCACACCCAAAAATTATTATTTCTATCAAATTTTTCATACATAAGTACATATTATACGAGTATTAATCATAGGTGAATATTTACTCCTTTTTTCATATTTATTCTTCTATTTCTTACATTTTCTATCGTATATATTCCTATATATCTTATCTTATCCACTCTTTTTTATTTCTTTTCTTATTTTTATTGTCTTCAAGCTTTTATAATGTCAGTGTTATTTAAATAATATGCATACGAACGCGCCTTGTTAGAATTTTGTAAAATTTAAAAACAAATTAATGTTTTTTATTAGTATTGAAATATGATTGCTAAATATTACGCACTATCAGCCTTCTAGTCATAAGCAACTGTCGCGCAAATAAGCGTATCAAATTTAAAATAAAAAAACGGTTAAGAGCGAGTCGGGCTCACGCGTTCAGGGTTCCGTACCAGAACTTTATGTACAGACAATCTATGGACCGAATTTAAGTAGGTATATTTGAGGAAATCCGTTTTGCGGGGCAATTTCCTATATTAAGCCGGCTGGGGGCGAACTTTCCCACGACCGATGTAATTAATGTTTTGCAGGTAGTTAATAAATAGGCGCTAAGTCCAAAAGTATTTATTAAAATGACATGGTGTAAAGGACAAATTCGATCGAAACTTATTGCGTTAACTAAAGCATTTATTTTGATAAGGATTATTACTGAGTTGTTCAAATAGTCCTCTTGAATCAACTAATATTTTTATTCAAAATTTAAAAGACAAAAATGCTTAAAAAAGAAGCCGTTGGTGACTTTTTGTATAAACTTTTAAAATCTAAAATTCTGATATTAATTTGTTGTTTATCTTATAATTAAGTCAGCCAAAGAGCGGTTTTCCCGACTTTTAAATGTTCTTTTTTTAGCAAATTTGATTCTGTCGAAAACCCGGCAGATTTCTCGCTATAATTATACTTACTAACCCTGATAAACCGAAATTTTAGCTAAAAAAAATATTGAGGGGGGTGAGGAGAGGTAATGTGGTTTTCATGCTACATTTATAATTTTATTAACTCTAAAAAATTTGCAAAAAATACATTTTTGGAGTCCTTAAATAAAAATATGGCATAATCATGACTGACGAAATATTTGCGCGTTACAAACGAATCGTCTACGTCACGAAAAAACGGCTAAGGATTTTTTTTTAATTTTTCGGGAAAAACCTCTGTGACAGACAAAAGACAAACCATCGGGCAAGAGTGATCTTATTAAGATTCCATTTTTTCCTATTGATGTACGACCCCTAAAACAAAGTTTCCCTGCCTTTAATTAAGAAAATGAAAGTAGCATTTGTATGCCCCTCTTTTATGGAAGAGGGAACATCCAAGGGTTCTTTGAAGCTCTTTAAAGTAAGTGGTATACAAAATATTTTTTGAATCATTTCTCTAGCCGAACAATACACAGCACGAAGAAAAAACCACATATTTAGTAAAAAACACGCTTTTAAATTCTTGATAATTTTTCAAAAAACCTAGAAGTTAATATCATGGAAATCGTTTTATGACATTTTTATATATTAAATATTATAAACAACACAAGTCGGACTAGCGTAATCAGGGTTCCGAATCAGAATTTTATAAACAAATCATCCAAAATATTTAAGTGTATTTAAACGCATTACTGGTGAAATACGGCTCACGAAATACGGTGAAATACACATTTATACAATTTGTCTATGTTTCAAGTAACCAGCTGTTGTCGTGTGACACAGCGGAGAGAATGGCGCCCGAAAAATATGACACTGTTTGTCACGGGCGGAACGGGACAAACGTCATCCATCATAATAAAAACAATACCTACATTTTTATGTTAGAATATGTGATATCAGACATTGCCTTAGATATCTTGATTTGGGAATAGGTTGGTCTGTAATATCATTTGATTTGTAGTTCTGGCATTGAGTTACGGAACAATATTTTGCTTTTATTGTGGAGAACCAAACTCATTTTTTAATCCAAATAAAGCGTAAACGTTTGAGACTAAGGCAAGAACAACGTAAGAAGTTAAAATTCCAAGGTTTTCAATTGTCGGCCGATTGACAATAAAGCGGTGAGTTAGTTTGCTATCACCTACTCTATCTAGGAGTGTCTGGCGATAGACCCGTGAGGCATTAGATTCATTCATTCCTATGAAAAGTAGAAGGAAAAGCGTAAAGAAGTTTCACTTTAAACATCAAGACAAGTAAAATCTTATATAATCATTATCTCTATATAATTATTAGACAGATGGCGAAAAAACCACAACACGGAGCTCCGAAACGTCCAGCAGAGGTAGTCGCCTAAACTCTATCCTTTCCCCCCTTCTACCTTTACCCCCCTGCCTTTTCTACCTTTTCTATCTATGGCTAATAATTAGAACCAGTATATTTTGACGACATCCCTTATATTTTTTTCATTTGAATTGAATTTAAATTAATGTATTTGAAAAAAATTTAATTTTTCGGGATCTGTCAGTGTATAAAATAAAAGAGTTTCATATAAAAGTTTTCATATATATATTTTTAAACATAAATTCTTATGTTAGCTTCCTATTGAATTGTATACATCCGGAAGCCTTGAATATAGAAATTGGTACCAAACTGGCGTTTCACTAACTCAACCCCTGCAGCCAAAAATTAGTCTTGTGAAGCCCGCGTTATAAACATTCGAACCACTGCCAAGCGACTTATATACTACAATTTATATACTAGTAGTTAGAGATCGTGGTAGTGCTTGAGGTGTTTGACTATTATTTTAACCCAGCGGCCCGCAATGTTTCATTACCACCATCTCCCGCACATTTAACTTAGTTCAGTATGGCCTAAAATAATTGTATATGACCGCTAGGTCATAACAATTCTTTATTTAAAAAAAACCAAATAAATATATATTTTAAAGTTACACGTTCTGGCAAAAATAGTTAAATACACAAAAATTGAAAATTTCGTTTTTCATACACGTCCGAAAACATAAATAAAATATAAAGAATTAGTCAATTGACTTCAAACAAATCAAAGATAGATTTATTATAAGTATGTTTCAATAGATATAAACTGTTACGAACATAGAACATTACATAGATAAGATGAACATGGTATTAGTTCGTGACGCAGACGTGACGAGGCGAAGACGGCAGATTAGGGCAGAATTATTTTTTTGTCCATATTTTAATTGCATATATATGACCCTATTTTATTTCTATTATACCTTATTCTATGGTTTTTATAACAAAATAGACCTCCATAAGTATTTGGTATACAATTCTGAAAAAGAGCATGTTTGGATCCCTCAATCATTGTTGTGTATCTTTAAAAAGGAAAACTAGGTTCGCGACATTTACACTACTTAAAACAAAATCGTCGAAAGAATTTTTATTGCGATAATAATGTGAATTTATTTTTTTTAAGTACTAGAAAAATATATTTATAATATTATGATATTTTTAGTTTTAGCTGTTTTAGCACTTTTTAATAGAACCGCCTGGTCAAATCTTCTTAATAATAGCGTACTCTTAGATCCAAATATTGCCGTAGAGAGTGCCATTGAAATTTATGTCCCACTTCGCATAATAAAAGATAGTTCGTATCCAAACTGGTTGTCACCAGCTTTATTTAAACTCATTCGAGAAAAAGCAAAATTTCATAAGACTCGCGATTACGATACCTTCTACCTTCTTTGCACACGCTAGAAGAAACTTCAAAAAGAATGTTTTCGTTCATTTGTACCCAAAATATCCAGAGAGATCCAACAAATATGTGGTCCTAGTTAAAAAATGTACGGAAAAGTTCTGCTATTCCCCAGTCTACGCATTATAATAGTCAGTTATTGAACAATGGTTCAATAACTGACCGTTATAAGTAAAGATTTTTCTCAGTATTTTAAATTGGTATTCTCGTCTCGGACTAACGCAGTAATCAAATATCAAATCAAAACTCCAAAATATCACTTACAGTATTGGAAATGTCATTGGCGCCTTAAAATAACTCGATGTTCTGTTTTTATATGTAAAATCGTCGTCAAGCAGTTGTTATCGGTGGTTTTGTGTCCATCCATCAGGGTTCACACATTGGACCATTATTATTTAATGTCAAAATTCAAAATGTATGAAATAAAATACATTACAATTATAGGGTTGGTACTGAAAACATTAGTAAAACAGACTGTAAGGTGGTATGAGGTTATTGTGCGATCAGCATATTTATTTATTTTTTTATTCAATAAATTTACATTTCTTCCTTTTATGTACCAGCCATGCCCAAGGCTGCTGGAAATCAGGTGTGTAATATACAGATATAATAATTGTGAAATATGTTCATTTTTTTTTTGTTCTGTATTTTACACGTCCTTTACAAGATACATATAAATATACATACAACATATCGACACTGCGATTGAAATGGCTATAAAAACGCTGCTCGGATTTTTAATATAGATACTGTAAACATTTTACAAACGAATTTGATGGAATATTTCATTTGAGCAAATCGGTCCATTTAAAGGTAGTAAAAATGACTATGAAACCTCAGCATAATTTGTGGTTGATACTTCATATGATTAAATAAGTAGAATCTCGTCTAAACACACATTTACACATTCTCTCTTTCTCACACACCGTTCACAGTTAACGGTGTATCTATAATTATTTTTTTTCTCGACCCTCACTTCAATTTAACCCATGTGTATAAAAAATTCATGGCATCATGGCGTTATTGTTTTTTTCGTTTATGTTCCTGTTAATATGCTATATTTTTATCTAATAAAATAAAATGATAGTTGGCTGTTAGTTATCCGTTCATCCGCCTGCTTTAACTGAAAAACAACTAAATGTGTTTTATTGGGACATGGCCACATAAAGGTACAACAAGGCTGCTAGCAAGGTAGGTGCGAGGCAAACCTGCTAGAAAATTATACAAAAAAATTACAGCCAAAAAATTAGGAAATAATAAAATAAACTTCTTATTAATAAAAAAATAATATCAAAATGATCCACACCGTATGAAACTTCAATATAAATCATATATCTCCGCGCCGACTTGTTTTAAAAACGGTTTCAAGTTTTTTTTATTATTTTAAAGTTTTTAGCTTAACCTGAAACTTTGATGAAAGATGTCCAAATATTCCTGTGCTTTTTTCAGAAATATATAATATTCTCGAATATTTTAACCGGTAATTTTAACTATTGTACCTTACGCTTAATGTAATTAAAATAAACTAAAATTGGACCAATTCGGAGAAATTCCTTATCATGGCAAAAAAAACCACAAAACCCGCCTGAGCTATTTCAAAATAATCAGTATAGATACATTAAAAAACATACAGATCAATTTGAGAACCTCCTTTTTTGAAGTTTGTTAAAAATAAAGGTCATTGTATCTTAACAATTTCACTTCAAAAACTAATCTGAAGTGGACAATAATATTCATTTAGTTTATTAAAAATGTAGTTTGTTTTAAAGCAATGAAGCCCCATGTGCGTTTAAGAAAACCACAAAACATATTATAATATTATAAATAATCCTAGAGAAACCGGTTAAAACGGATAAAAACGGCTTTTATCTTGGTATGCAGATAAGAAAGCAGACGACTTTTAGACTATTTATAAATATTTCTTCGGAATAAATAATCGTATTATTTAAATTAATGAATATACCACGTTGTAAAACGAATCAACCCAAACCGTGCAGAATTAAGAGCCAGTAGGTATATCGTGAGGTGACCTTGAAGTTCGGCCTTTGCATATGGTGTCGCCAACATCAAAGAATAAACATTTGACAGTTTTTTATATATATTAAAAATATAAGGCAATTAAAAAAAAGTTTAAGGTTTTCTGTAGAATTTTATTGCGGACATTTTTATGTATAAATTAGGCTTACGTCACATATGTAGTTTGGTTTATGAGAATTTTAAAAATTAAAACTTAACAATTTCAATATTTTTTTATGTAAACATAGGATTATTTATTTAAAAAAACCAGTATAAAGGTTTGCTAGAAAAATATTCAGTTAATCTAATTATATTTTTTATATATGCCTGGTATGAAAAGTTATTTTGGCAGTAGACCTCAAAAACATGCATAAAATGCAATTCGAGTGCGTTATGGCTCTTAAACACTACCGCGCCAGTAATTAAATTTCTGGTCTCATAGTGTCCGTTTAATTATAAATTTCTGGTCTCATAGTGTCCGTTTAATTATAAACTTCTGGTCTCATAGTGTTCGTTTAATTATAAATGTATTTATTTATAGAGTAGTAAAGAAAGAACAAATTTATACAATCATGAAACGATTTAAACTGGCAAACAATGAGGTAAAAAATACATATTTTTTTTTATTTTCCCAAAAAACATTTATTTTTCGATATCTTAAAATTGTACAAAGTTACAGTCTCAAAGTCGGGTGTTTTAAAAACTTTGTTTTATTCCCATAAGACGATGACGTCACAGCTCCCGAGAGTACGCGGTGGCAACAAGGCTTCCTAATTAATAGACAAAATGTTTTCCTTAGAAGGGACGAGAGCCTAGTTAGGCAAGATATGCTGCTTTATTTAAGTGTAGGTATATTATTAAATGCAGAAATAAATACTCACATTGTCATGATAACCAAATATATGACAGTAGAATATTCAATAATTGTGAAGAATGTGGAGGTATTAAGATTTATTCAATTAAAATACGATACTGCACACCGCTGATGTGTAATGCAATAATATATAGGTACTATATTAGTTTTTATGGCTGGCTGCATAAATTTATAATAATAATTATATCGAAGGCGTATCATATCTATTCAGTAAAAATGCACATAAGCACTTACTTTGCAAGTTTACCTTTACGTATTTCGGCGCTCATGAAGTTGGAATTTTTCAAGAAAAACTCCGCAAGCATGAAATAATCAACTGTAAAAAAAAGCTAAAAAGTTAAAGGAGAAAAAAAGTTAAACACAAGTAGTCCCTCACACATCTCGTACTAAGTGCGTTGCAAGACGCATTATGTGACGAGCAGTGGCGACCTGTGTCGTAAGCGCTTGATTTTCTAAAACGGCGCGTGATTTGAGATGTTCGACTTTTTAAACTCAATATCTCGTGTAAAATAATAAATATAAAAATGATTATTTTCCAGTTTTTTTTACTTTAATTTTGTAATATAATTAATTATCACTTTTTGATTTTGTTATAATACCCCATTGCAGAATAACACACACACAGAAAAAAATACAACTAAAAATTAATGCACAGGTATATTGTGCCTAAATTAAACATTTTTAAACACAAATAATTATTTAAACGATAGTCATTTAACAATAATATTAATTCTTAACATTTTTAATAACTTTTAACGTATGTCACATATTTTATATTCAAAATCATCTAATTCAACCATGATCCATTATTATAATCACATTACCACTTCATAAATATAAGTTTTTTTTTTATATTTTAAGCATGTTAATATTTGACCATACTTTATATTAAAAAACACAAGAGAGCGTTAAAAACGCATTTTCATACGACCTCTGGGCTTAGGTAAACCTATACCGTGCAATCTCAAGTGGCAGCATATACAGTCGAAGGCATTCGTAGCTTTACCCCAAGCATTTAAGTTGAATTGAAACGCGTAAAAAAAGAGATAGTACGTGTGTGTGTACTGTATCTATGAGGACCACCGCTTTCGTATCTCCGTATGAGCGTATATGAGGTTAATAATTACAAATACATACCTACACATTCTGCCCAATCGCCATTCAAGGCAATTTTAAAAAACCTAGTTTTTGTAACTGTTATTGTAGTTATTGTATAGAAAAAGATTATAGTTATTGTATTTATTATAAGAAAGTGCAATTAAACACGATAAAAGTCATAAAGATTCCATAAAGCCATGCACGACTAAATTAGTTAAAAAAAAATATATATGTTTAAATCCATAAAGCGAATCACTCATCACCGATTTCAAAGATCCCGGTTTATGTGTGGTTTAAAACATATTTTTTAAATGCGTATTCATTACTCAAAAAGTAAATAATGCCACACAGCCATAAAACAAAGATATGTTAATTAATAATAAACATAATAATATTATATAATATATGATTATATAATATTATAATAATAAAACAAACATATATTAATATTTTTTGCAACTGTTTAACAACAACTATGACAATCCTATACAAACGTATGTATGTAGTTCGAACGATTACGTCAATCTTAAGGTTGGTTATTTTTGTTCGTATTTTCGTGGTGTATTTTGAAAAGGTAACTTTATAAAAGAAATGTGATGTGGAAATACTATCTCAAAGCGTGGAGGCGCTTTTGACAGACGTACTTACTCATAGCAGCGTTGCTACTCTTAAGCCATTTTAAATCCTAAACGCCTAACTGTCGAATCTTGACCATTTTTGTGGCAAGAAATCGCAAGGTTTGTCAGTTAAGCGATGCATTTGCCCACGTGTAGCACAGCTGGTGCGTTTCTTTATTGCAGTGTTTGGAGGGCTTTGAAACTTTTTGTTACCCATACTTTTTTGGAGATATAGCAATCGGTGTGCAATATTGATAAATCGACCACACGCCACTTCTACGCAAAATTCTAGATGCCCTTGCTAAAATCCATAATGAGGAGCCGTCACGGCACTCGATTTCTAATTACAAAAACAAAGAAACCCTGGCTGGAGAAGGCTTTGTTTTAGACACTTTCAAGGTGTGAGGTGTGACACCTTGTGGCATTTTTAGTAGATCAGTTCAATAATGTTTCATCTTTATAAGTGTAGTCTGCCATATTGCTTTAAAAGAAGTTTAAAATTAATCAGCTAAGCGGAAGCGTTTTCCTTGATATATGTTCCCTTTAAAGATTTGTTGAAAACGCTGACTATTGTTCATAATTAAACTCGAAGTGAACGGTGACCTTAACGAACATTTATGAGGTAAGTAATGACCACTATGCAATAAATTTAGGCCGGACCTTCCCCAAGGAATAGTCAAGAATCGGCACAGCCTATTAATATGCTGATCTGTTACAAGAGCATAAAAACGATAACTCTAGATCTTTTTTACTAAAACAACAGTTTCTATGGGACCCATCTTAATTTGCTGTTCGATCGGAGATTTGTTTCGTGAAACTAATCATTGTTTTACGCCATTTCCCTCATTTTTAAACCAAAATTTATTTATTCAATATACCATATTGAATACATTTTTCATTTGAATAAATAAGAAGTTACATCAATAAATGATATATCACTGAATGAATGAAATTAATATAATATAGACAAATTAAACACCAGTCATTTATTGTTGCTCTGAAGTAACATGGCTACTCTAACTAGGTTAAAAAACCTGTTCTAAGAGCAGCCGAAAGGAAATTGCAGAAAAAATAAAATATTATTACGTTCGCGAGACGTTACTAATAACAAAGGGATAGGATAAATATCATTAATACAAAATATAATACATATAATAAATAGTGCATAATATTATATACATATATATAAAATATATATTACATACAATATACATTTATTAAATAAGAACTCTGTTTAGTTATTGATTTTTATTATGTATTTATAGATATATAGATAACAAGATAGGTAGTACACGCTTCCATCACTAGGTCACTATCATTTCCCCTCCTCCCTCCAGACGCCCACGCCAACGATTTTATCGGATGATGCATTAGTAGTTTGATCAATGAGAGAGCGTTTGGTAATTAACTGTACTTTTACGACAACTACTTGACCCGATATTTTTTTGGTACTTTGTTTATTCTTAAAGCGTTGACCTGGAAATCACATCAGATGCGACGATCATTATTAGCATATTGAAAAATGAAGGACACCCAATTCACTAGTTTTCGGATCATAATTATGTTTTTATACTGGACTAGGACTTCCGGGATTGGGTAGAATATTTAGAAAAAAGGCGGTTATGAAGCTCAAATCCTACCAATGAAGAAATAATGAATTTAAAAGTTTCAAACGGGATTTTATGCTTTTGCGCCAAGTTTTTTTTAATCGGGTTGTGTCACGTATGATGAACGACTTTAGAATCGCGGCATCAATCTTCAATAATTCTTGTCGACCAATTGTTGACCGCAGAGAGACTAAATCTTATACGAATACAATAAATGCAAAGATCAATACATATAACCAATTTGAACAATTTGACAGACGAAGGGCTTTAAAAGAATGGATGGTAATCTTTCTTAAGTTCAAGACTTTTCACAATTAACTGACGATTATGTCACGATGACTGTTAGCCTTAGGCTTATATTAGTTAAAGCTGGTAAAGAAATTTACTAGGAAAATGCTATCAAACAATCTGCCTTCTGCATTATTATAATAAACATCAAAACAATGTATGGTTTGTCAGGTCAGACAATAATAGCTATAATCGTATTTTGATCGATCGAGACCAACCGGACGACACGTAACATAAAAAGTTGCGCCCATATTATAATGTCTATGTCTATAACTATGTCTATTTCTATGTCTATAATGTATTTGGGTGTTGGCAGGTACCAGCTCCTTAATGCACCCTATTTTATTATAGTAAATGTTTTTTAGTTACTTTTTATAAGATAGAATACATACTCGTATAATGAGAAGGAGAAAAATCAACAATATTTTGAGGTACGTACTACAAATATAAAAATTAACGATCATAAATGGGTAAAAAAATAAAGTAATCAATTCTAATTTATTATAACACGGAAGTTAGTAATTTTAAAAATACAAAATATTTTAATTAACGTGTACAAAGAATAGAGTTATATTTAGAGCAAACCAATCAGTACAATGGATGAACAAGATAAGAATAATAAATCTGTAAGAGGTATATTTAGAGCAAACCAATCTATCAGTGCACCACTATCAGTACAATGGACGAACAAGATAAGAATAATAAATCTTTATTACAGATTTTCATCCATTTTCTTGTTCATCCATTGTACTAATAGTGGTGCACTGATAGATTGGTTTGCTCTAAATATAACTCTATTCTTTGTACACGTTAATTAAAATATTTTGTCGCGTTAGCACGCTGCCACGGTATGAAGAGTTTTTTTTCATAGAAATCCGTAAATCCAGTTTAATACACAAATCAGTAACCGAGTAACAGTTATAGTACATAAACTCATCTTCGAACAAAAATACAGATGGAAACAACATGGACGACGGACGCGTGTTAAAATTGTTGTTTGCACCATGCTATCAACATGTTATGCGCTGTGACGCAATAAATAAATGGATTACATCCAAAACATATATGGCTCATGTATTTATTTATGTTCTTTGACGCTGAGGAGGACATACCCACATTAAGAGCCTCGATCTCTACCATTTAATTATAATCAGTGTTTAGTTTCTTAGTGCTAGTATAGGTAGAACAGAAATAATTATTTTATTTAGAATCTTAATGTTACTGATTATGACAAAATAGCAGATGAACGGTTGTAAGCATTGTATTTATTTTACCAACTTTTTCTACATGACAAACCCAATATTAATTTTTAAAACGTATGATATTAATTTAATTTATTTTTTTCGCGTGCCATGTTTTGGACGGAGGTTAGAATTTTTCGAACAAATTATATAACTAGAATGTTTAAAGAAAAATTAATACCTAAACGCACAAATAGTCGTATCGCGTGTGTGTAATTAAGTGTGATTGTGCTTGAGGTCCTGCGCTCTCGAGTACAGGACCTCTTTAGTACCTTAATAAATATTTTGCTATCATGCGCTTTATTAAAAAAATAATAAACTTTTCTAAATTTTTCAATATTGTCAAAGATTGAAAAACATTTTGTAGGCGATTTAACGCTATTAAAAAACAATTGTCAAATACATTAAAAAAAACACAAAAATATATAAAAATACATAAAAGGAATAATAGTATCTTTGAAAGGAAAAATTCCAAAGAAGAAAATTACGAAATGGCTCCTTCAACTGGGAAGAAATGAATCAGAAACCTTGATAATATGTATACCTAAGTAATATTATACAATTCGATTAATTAGAAAAAAAATCTATATATTAATACGCGAAGGGAAAACATTGGATCCCTTTTTAAGCTAATCGCTCGCACGGAGGAGGGTGAGATTTGGCATAATTAAAATTCATATGGAGAGAACCTTGGAAACCTAAAATTATCTATAATATATATTTTATAAATACATTAAATTTATTAAAATAAAACGTTCATACTAACTGACATTGACTGAATGAGTTTCGAGCTCTGAAAATTGTGTGATTTCAAATGATCCTTTTTCAAAAATCTGTCAATGTCAATAAATTAATGTCGAGACAAAAAAGCATAATTGTTAAGTTAAAATAAAAGTGAGTAGATTTTATTATTTAAATTAAACCCCGTCTAATTTTATTTTCAGTGATTTCATTTTACAGGTTACATTTTAATCTCAGTAATTTCTACCACATCCATTATGCCTCGACATAGAATTGACGGCTCGGAATGAGAGACAACGAAGAAGGAATATTTGCATGAAAGTCAAAATAATAACAGACAAAATGATGATTTTTTTAAGGGATACATTTAAATGTGCACTGAATATCATTCCAAGAAATTTTATTACTTTGGATTAATGCATTTACACTGCAGATTTTGCAATTCAAAACATTTCGAATCTGAAGTCACTTTAGGTGAAAGGACTGCATTCACTTCATGTTGTCATAAAGGAAAAGCATTATTACCGGCCTTAAGTCAAAATGAATACTTTCAATCATTGTATGATGGACTTACTTCACATGAACCTTTAATAAGAAGAAAGTCAAAAAAATATTTTGAAAACATTCTTAAATACAATTCAACAATTTAACAGATTATTTAAAATTGTACCCCAATGCTAATCATTTTGGCCGTAGACTAATTTTACCATCTTCATTCAATGGATCTCCAAGAAATATGTATCAGAATTATTTAGATGCAATGTTAATTGTACAACATTTCGGAAGGCCATCTTTGTTTATTACAATGACTTGTAACCCAAGTTGGCCTGAAATAGTTAGTAATATTGGTATAGTGGAATCAACTAATTTTCGACCTGATATTGTTGTGCGTGTATTCAAGTCCAAAATGAAAGCATTAATTAAAAATTAATTAAGCCTTACACAAAAAAACATCTTCGGTAAAGTTGAAGCACTTATTTATACAATTGAGTTTCAAAAGAGGGGATTACCTCATGCTCACATTTTACTCTCTTTAAACGAGCAAGATAAAATTGCAAACGCTACCGATATTGACAAAGTTGTATCTGCGGAGATTCCCAACATTCGAATACATCCAACATTACATGTTTTGTTATTTCCATAGTTAAATTTAACATATTCCGGTACAATGTTACCATTTAACTTTCGATGACAATAAATTAGTCTCAAGGACAAACATTCGAAAAAATTGCAATTTTATTGAGACTGCCAGTTTTTACACATGGTCAATTATACGTCGCAGCAAGTAGAGTTGGATCATTCGATGATTTGAGATTTTATATTTCTGAATATAATGGTCAAGGGCACTTAGCAAATTATGAAAGAATTTTTACAAAAAACATAGTTTATACAGAAGTTTTGAATCATTAAATTCACTTTGAAACTATTTTAAGTTTAACGGACATTTATTTTTAGGCCGTCCAGTTTTTATGATTTAATGAAACAATATGAGGCACGTTTTTTCATTTATTTATTTTATTTTGTATCGATTTTTGTGTCAGTAGGGCAATAAAAAATAACAAAGAAATGTCAAAATAGGCGTGCTTTTTAAATATTTCTTATCCAAGCTTTTCCTATCTTTCATATTTAAATTACTCGAAAATTAATGCAAAAAATATATAAGCTTTATAACAGATAACCTGAAAACTGTTTTCGAATTTTGTACCTTACCGAAAATGAATGTAAATAATTGGAATTAAAAGCAATGTATCTTATACTTCCGTGAATGTCAAGTCTCATTTTTATTAGCGTTTATAACACGAACACAAAAAAAATGACAATGAATTAATTGTATCAAAATATTTGTATAATTCAATAAATAGAAATACAAACTGTAATTATGCTTTTTTCTCAACTGTTTTTATTTTCATTAATGTTAAATTTTAAATTAGATAGGTATTGCAGGAAATTAAGGCAAACAACACACGCTAATGACGTATGTGTTCACGGTCGCACCTGACGTAATAGAAAACATAATAAAATATATATGGAATGATTATAGAGGTTAACTCAATGTATTATAGAGGTATAAGAATTTCAATAATGCTCAAATAAAATGCTCAATTTAAAGAATTACGGTTCAATTTCGACCACTGGACGATCTCTAGTCCTTATTAAATTATGGTCAGTCACTATTTCATATTAACATTATTATTATCCTATAAACAAACTGAAAAATATTTATTCATGTATGTAAAATATTTATTATTACAAAAGTGTATGCTGTCCAGCGCGTACATATATGGATAAAAATAAATAAATTCTTAATATAGAAAAGTCTACCTTAAGACGGGCATTGCCTAGTTATGTAGAACTTTGCATATAAGTCAATTATGTGTTATTTTACTAAGTCAATAAATAAATAAATAATTCGTTTCTTTGTTATTAGTTCCCCCGCTCTCAACCCACAGCGCGAGAGCAGCGAGAGTGAGCATACTCTCGTAGTTTGACGCTCTTAGTAATCATAGGAAAGGACCCTGTCAATTTAGTGGCAAACTTTCGCGATTATGCATAATATGACTAGTGGTTGTTTCCTTTTATCGGACACACTAAATAAAATAAACATGGAAATAGGATAGACTGTCCCGCCAATATGGTTTGGTCGCGGTATAAGTTCGCAGAGATGCGCAGTGATTGGTTAATGCGGAGGACTATTTTTGAAATGAAACTTCTTAAGCGCGGTAGCAGTTATGTATGTGTACATGTATGTAGATTACTATGACACTGTGACTGTGTGTATCTACAAACACTTCCAATAGTTTATATTAACATTTCGTGTCTAGGAAATGTTAAATATAATAAATGTGATATTTAGTAATTGCACATTTCCACACCTACTTAAACTTGTTTTGATAATTAATGTTATTTTAATTTCTGTTTATTTATTTCCCATGTATTTTTTTTTTGCGTTTATTTATTTTATTTCTACTTTTATGTAATTTTGCACATAATTTTGTAAGAATTGCCATAAAGTTATGTTTCCGACAGCCAAAACTATATTTTTGCCAGAACCCATTTAATGTAATAATGTGTCGTTTATGAATAAATACTTTATTATTATTTTTAATAGTGTTCAATATTATATTCTAGATATTCATTATAATGCATTAGTCATAAAATAGTTACAAGACAAATTAGCACCTAACATCTTATGGACAAAGTAAAGGCAAGACTTGCCCAGAGACATTTTTCCTTTTTACCACCGCGATCATACAATATTTTTTTGTTTTCATACAAAAAGCATATTTTCTCTTGGCTGTACACTAATTAAATAAAAAAATCAATAATTAGTCAATATAAATCAATATTACTTCTATTGAATTTTACATAAAATTATACGATATTAATTTAGAAATAAGTATATAAATTATAATACGTGAATATTTACTTTTTATTCTATATTTGTCCTTTTTTTTATACATTTTCTATCTTATACTCTTATACAACTTAATACAATAGGTTAATAGGGTAATTCTGTTTCAACTTGAAATACTTTAGAGTAAATGATAAATGCCGACTAGATAGCCATTGACTAGTTAGTTAGTTAGATATATTATTCGATATTTTTTTAATATTTGATAAATACATTATTATTTTCATTATTATTTGTATTTCAATATTTCGGTAAAAGATTATCATACTAAATTAACTTTAACTTACCGAACGAGAAGCTGTAATGAGCGAAAACTTTTAATTAAAAATGGTCATTATGAATCACACACGATTTAGAAGTTTTTGTTCGATACTTAGGATAAATTAAAATCAAATATATTTTATAGTTTATTACCATAAATTAAATGAAAAGTTTGAAGGAATATAAATATATGAAAATGTCGAAATATTAAATCGAAATATACCTAAATTACTGGTATATTAACTCACAAACCTAAACTAGTTGTTTCGTAGATATTTTCATTTCTGTAGTGAAAAAAGATGCATTTTTACTTTTTTTTTTTAATGTATTATACTTAACTCGAAAAACAGCACCGTCTTAGCACATCTTTCCAGTTTGATATAAATCTAGCTTGGCTTACGCCAATCCAAAGTTACGCGGGCTTATCTGTATCAGCGCCGACCAATCTGGCCGCCAAAGTGCCATTAACGTTGCAAGCCTACCCTTACCCTTAGATACCTATGCCTTTTTGACTAAATATATTGTTTTCAAAATGTGATAAAATACCGACTTACATAAATAAATAAAAAGCAAAGATTAAAGCTAAAGTTATGCCTCGTACATAATCGAGTTAGGGAGTACAGCTCTTAAAAGTATAAAATCAACAGGGTACTAATGAAAATAAGTTATACAAATATTTTTAGTTGACTGCTATAACGTTTTCAGATTTTGATATCCAATTCAAAAGATAAAACTATTTATGATGAACATGAAATCTAACATTTTATGGTCAATATTTTTATATAACTGCAAAGATTTTTGAGATTTAAATAACATTTTATTGATGATATACATACACTTAAATAAATATATAACATTTTGTTGTTAGAAATTTATCAACACTTATTAATGCGCGTCATATCTATACGTCATAAAAAAATGCTAAAACGAAACAATGTCGCAACTGAACTAATCAAATTCCACCTGAGCAGTTTAGCGGGGTTCTAAAGCAGGCTACTTTGTCCATGTATGAAATACGCATTAATTGATTGTTGAGCCACAAATCTATCGCAGTATGTATTTAAATGCTTCAAAAATGTAAATATCCATACAAATAATTAAAATTTTAATTATAATACAATACATACTTTCGTGAAGGTGCAAAGTGTCCTAATAGCTAAACGTTATTGGAGCTTATAGAAGGACGAGCAGAAGACTATTTATCTATTTATTATACTGAGAACTTATGCATTTATAAATAAATAATTTTAAAACAATATTGTTATCCTTTTTAATTAAGATTTAAGTTTAATTAAGATTTTAATGAACGACTGCGCATTAGGCTGTACGCTTCCAACTGGTTATATCATCAACATTAAAGTCTATATTTTTAGGTTAATACAATTGGTTAACACAAGTTTAATACAAACAGATAATGGGTGGAAAGTGGATTTCTTCTTCGTGTTTTTAATGTAAAGTAGTATCGATCTATTATCATTTAGGGACGTCTCATATCCCAAATCAGCTAAACTTCAAATGCCAACTAATAAGGTAATTAAAAGATTTATTCGTTTTTTTTTTCTTTTTTCTTAGCAAAGCCACATCAATTAACCTAACATTTAAATAATTTAGGAAAAATGTAGTTATAACTTCGAATTTCGGAGGGTAAATTAACAGTAATTAACTGTATTTAACAGTACAAACTTCACGAATTGTCCTATTAGGCTTTTGCTTGGGATGATATTTTGTATGAAACATGCTGCAAGCGGCATAAGAGTATGTTAAGCTGGGTAGTAATCGTTTTAATTCGATTTACTGTTATTACTATTTTATGCATAATAAGTTGTTACCTAATTGTTATTATAGAAATTGTAATAAAATATTATAAAAAAAAGTTTGTTTTGCATGTTAGAGATTGCTGCGCGGTTCTCATTTAATTTCTTTAGATAAATGTAAATTGGACTTCCCGCATAGAGCTTTTAAATTATTACAGTTAAATTATATTTATCTGTCAGAAAGCAGGGACATAGACGAATAATTGGCAGTTTTACTGTTGGTGCCAACACCAACAGTAACACTAGGTAGTATAAATAAACAAATAGACAAATTTAATCATTACTATCGCATTCTTACTAAAATAATTAGAAATGTTATGTTTTATTTAATATTCGAAAGCACTTATTGAGGAATATGTACTAAAATCAAGAATGTATCATTTTATAAAAACTTTATTTGTTAAAGTTTATGACATTCATTTAGCACATAACATCTAGGAAGATGACCTGAAGAAAATGCATATGCACTGGAGTAAATAGAGATGCTAACAAACTCAAAATTTGCAGGCTTTCACTGCTGTCAATGTCAATAAAAGCGGATGGACAACGTAAGGAGTTCTCGGCTACTTAATAATGAAACAACAGGTAAAGAAGATTGGAAATCAGAACTTACCTAATGTTATCATAGTTAAGCTTCAGATTGACGATGGACATTCCGAGGTCCCTAAATCGGAACGCATCAACGTCGGCGATGGTCGAATAGGCGATCTGCAAGGTGATGCGTGTATCGGCGCTGAATCGGTCGACAAGCGCCCGGGAGACCTCTTCGTAGGAGAGCATTCGCTCGCAAGCGACCAGTATCGCGCCGGTGGCTGGGTCCTGGCGCCGGCACGTGCAGGGCGATATCTCCCTCCTCACCGCGCAATGGAGACTCGCCCCCACGGAGAGTCCTGCGACTAGGGCGCACATGAGCGCCGCCACTGCGCCTCCGCCCCAGTGCATCCTGGATGCTGCGAATGCTTTTCGGCCTAATTTCCTATGCCCGTCCGTTCATTCACACGCGACTGCTTGCGCCAAAACCGAAAAAAAACGTCAGCTCTTCACTCCGATTCATAGAATTCCCAATTAGGAAATTTGTATACTTCCAGCATAAAAAAGCGTTTTAAACTAAACTTCCCGCTGGAATGTAAGGAAACGATCACGTGACGGCGGCGATTGCGGCGACTGCGGTGGCGTAAATCCGATTATGTATCGAGATCTCCCGTCGTCTCTCCCGCGGCGTTCTTTTCGCTTCGATGATTGTCTTGCGACTGACTAATGACTGCGACTGCGCGAACTGACGCCCCGCGCCGTAAGATCTGTTTTGGAGATCCGTTCGTTGTCGATATTATTATCATTTTTCACATTATTGGTGAACATTGTTAGGGTTCCGTATCAGTGGGTACGAACCCCATTGCGCTCACCCCGATTTCTAGGTCATACACTATCAAAGATATAGTTTTCAAATTTACTTACCATACAACTTAAGCTCTGTCCTGCTCAACTAATTAAAATATGCTTGAATTAGAGAATTAAAAACCAATTCACTATAACGAGCGGAATCGAACCCGTGACACCTGGGCCAATATTCAGACAATCAATATCTTAACATCTATACCACTACTGCTCTGTTTTGGCTTCTATACAATACATTTATGTATAAGAAGCTACAATCCTCGTCAGTCTGTTGCAAATTTCAACTCGAAAAGTACAAATAAAAAAGAGTTGAATTTTTGTTTGTAGATTGATACTCCATAGCCGTTTAAATCACATCGAAAGCTGGTCGGATAATATAAATATTTAACATTAAAGTCAATATTTTTTTAGTAAGAATTTGACATAGCGCTCATCATTAGGGCGCGATCGTATTGGAACGTTTAATTTATTAGTAGTCAGTTAGATTTAATATAAACTCATCTATGAGCGCAAATAGAAATATATTATATTTATGCGTTATATTTATTATAAATTGAAATACAATGTCCGTGTCTATTGACTTATATATTTATATATTTATTTATTGTGGTTATACAGCTAAAATTGTACACAATACGGATAATGACGTGAAAAGGACTAATACTAAAGATATTAAACAAATTTAAATAAATAGAAAAAAACGATTTTAAAATAAACAAATAAAACGCCAAATACACCAATTTAAACTTAGATTATTTATATATATTGAAAAAAAATAAAAAAGATCTGTTTTAATACGGAACAAAACTAGGAATTTTCTCCGTGGTTTTGTGCATTCGTGTGCTTATTAGAGCGAAGCGAGCGGAGCGAGCGAAGCTCTCATAAGATGACTCCAATTAGAACTTTGTCACGGGCTAACTTGGTCATTCCTTGACCGATTTGAAAAATTTTTGATTTTGAGAGAATCTACATGAAAAAGTGAAGGTCGTGACGGAGCTTGATTTTAAATATTGTCAAAAATAAAATTTTTGGGGTCAAAAGAAAATTGTCTATGGGAATATCCATTATAAAAAAGTCACGCGCTTTTTTGAAAATTTTTTATTCGAAAATAATTAATCGAATTTTATTTTAAATTATTTAATTTGATATTAATTTAATACAATTTAACAATAATAAATCGTTTTTAACAATAAATAAAAATACAAAAAATAATTAGGTAGCAATACCTATTCCACCATCAACAGTTTCATTCCGCAGAGGAACAAATTCTTTCACGCGAAAGCAATTCCCCCTTCAACTTGCATATGCAATCAGCATCCATCGTTCCCAAGGTTTGACTTTGGACGAAGCAGTTGTCGATATTGGAAACATAGAATTTGCACTAGGGTTATCTTATGTTGCCTTCTCAAGGGTTAGGAGTCTTGAAGGATTATTTATTTCTCCATCGTTCCCCCTTGAAAGACTACTCAAAATCAATGATAAGAAAGGATTACCTTCCAAACGTCGAGAACTGCAACGCTTGATTTCATTGTCTTAACTTTAAACATTTCTTTAAAATAAATTCATTTGTCTTATATTTAAATAATTGTTAAATGAATTTCTCTTTTTGTATATAAAAGATTTCAAGAACCTCATTTTGGAAAATTATCCATTCGTTGAAAAGTTATGTTTTCAATTTCCCGATGAAATTCTCTTGTACATTAGTATTGAAGATATTTTAAGTACCTCATTTTAGAAAATTATCAAAATCTATCCCGTCGTTAAAAAGTTATGCTGTTGATTTCCGGATGATTTTTTTTTGTGCATTTGTATCAAAGAGATTTCAAATACCTCATTATAGAAAATTATCAAAATCTATCCCGTCGTTAAAAAGTTATTGTCACAGACTAAATTTTATTTAGAAAATTTTAGTAAATCGCTTCGCTCTAATATGTGCTGCAGCGAAGCAAATTGCGAGCGACTGCGGCGACCTAGTTATTTGTATATGTGTTGATATTATATTGGTATAATAGACGGCGTTGCGAAGCATTTGCAGTTATTGCAAAAAAATTAAATTTGAGACATTTTAGTATTAAAGAAATCACAAATTCAGTAAATAGTAATGTCGTGGGGGTTGTTTTATTACTGGCCGCGCCTCAAAATTTACTAACAAAAACTGAAATGGCATTAACATTTATGATGAGTTGAAAGAATGTCATTATACCTATGTTTTTTTTTATTTTAATCTACTCAACCCATCGCAAGTTTAAACCATAGACAGTCGCGAGCAGTCTGGGGGTCCTGTAGGACTTTTATAACTTTAAGGCTTCAGTTTTGTTCCATAATTTACCAATTAACGTCTGGTTAATGATTTTTTTACTACTAAATATTGTATAGAAGCAGTTGATATTAAATGATAGCTAGAGGTTCTTCCATTCCTGTTTATTCTCTAATATAAACTGGTCTATAATTTCAATCATTAGGAAGACATTACTAATAACTTGTAGACATTTTAACTCCTAATATATTGAGTTTGGCCACCGTTACACCTGAAATATGAATAGATGACGACTTGGATTGCATTTTCATTTACTATTGCAGTTTGTTTTGTTCAAACTGAAAGAATTAGCCTTGTAAGAACTGATCTATAAAGATTTACTATGTTTCCACCGTTTCGCGTTCAAACAGAAACTCAACAAGCCAATTTATAATTACTAGTGATCGCCCAGTGGTCGAAATTCAACCGTAATTTATAATCTTTTTAAGTTTGAGCATTATTAAGGTTGTTATACCTCTATAACATATATCAGTATCACTGCATATATATTTTTTATTTTTTTCTATCGTAATAGAAAAAAGCTGCGAGCGTTTGCCGTAATTCCCTGCAATACTTATGAAATTTAAAATTTAATCTTATTAACAGTTAAAAAAAAACAATTACAGAATGCTAAATTATATTTACGAATGATTAAAAAAATATATTTTGACTTTCTTTTTATTAAAGGTTCATGTGAAGTCCATCCTACAATGATTTGAAGTATTCATTCTTATAAGGCCAATATGCTTTACCCTTATGACAACATAAGTGAATGCAGTCTTACACCTAAAGTGACTTCAGATTCGAAATGATTTGCATTGCATATCTGCATTGTAAATGCAATCATCCATTATTAAAAGTATAATATTTTTTTGAATGATATCTAGTGCACATTTATGTGTCCCTAAAAAATATGATTACATCATTTTATTATACTTTGCGTTTGGTCTATTACCATTCGACTTTCACCCGAACATATATTCCTCCTTCTTTGTGTCTCACTCCAACCAGACAGTTCTATGTGTAGGTATAATGGAAGATAGGTACGAGTATCTAAATATAAAAAAAAAATACCGAAATTAAAACTGTAATATGTAAAATGAAAAATACTGAAACTAAGATTAGACAGAGTTTAACTTTTTTTAACCTAATTATTATGCTTTTTTGCATTAAGATATATACTACATTGACATATACAGACTAATGAAAAATCAATATTTGAAATCACACAAAACTCACAGTTCGAAACTCATTCTGTCAATGAGCTGTCAGTTGTATGAACGTTTTATTTATTAAAATGAATTTATTTGTAACACATATTATAGATAAACTTTAGCTTTCTGCACTCCGTCCCTATATAAATGTTAACTATAAATGTCACACTCCTCCGTGCGCGCAATATGCTTAAAAGGGGGTACAAAGTTTTCCCTTCACGTATTAATATATTTATTGATAATAAATAAAATGAATTATGTAGATTACATTACATAACATAATGTCAAAGTTCTTTTCGAACAATAGAATGTTAATATAGTAGTTATGAAACCTCTGTATCTAATTAAAGTAAAACATTGAAAGTTTTCCTGAATAAACTTTCGGATACAAATCATTCTATCTTAATAATATATATAAATCTCGTGTCACAATGTTTGTCCTCAATGGACTAATAATAAAATAATGGACTAATAATAAAATTTGAACACCATGTGCAGTTCGATGTGCACTTGAGAGATAGGATAGTTTAAATCTCAAATTATAGTCGCAATTTTAATTTATCGCTAATTTTTTGTCCGTTATTATTTGGCAGTCATAAAACTGACAGATGTCGATACCTTTTTATTTTATGGGCGATTGTGAAGAGCGCGTGACGACTCGGTGCCAGTATAATTTTATTGAACAAGCAGAGGAAAGAGCAATTGTGATATTATTGGAAAATTTTTTAGAAGATCACAATCAACTAATTCAATTGATCAAAAGAGTTTCGCCACGACTGCAAAATGACAATTATCAAATCGTCATAAAAGCCGACAAAGTACCATTAGGTGAACATGCTGGTAGATTCAGTCATAAAACTGACAGATGTCGATACGGAACGGCACGGAACATGCATGCATACAAGATGCGATGACTTACGTACGTCATTACGGCCGACCGGATTTATTTATTACATTCACATGTAATCCGAATTGGGAAGAGATACAAACTTTACTATTGCCAGGACAACAAGCCATTCATCGTCATGATTTAACTGCACGTGTGTTTAAACAAAAATTGAAATCCTTAATTGATTTTATTGTTAAATATACAATTTTTGGTATCACACGTTGTTGGCTGTATACGATAGAGTGGCAAAAGCGAGGTTTGCCTCATGCCCACATTTTGGTTTGGCTTAAAGATAGAATCCGTCCTGAAGAAATCGATCAAATAATTTCAGCCGAAATTCCAGACCCATTAATTGATCAAGAATTATTTGATATTGTCACCAAACACATGATCCATGGGCCATGCGGTGTTTTCAACATGACGTCACCGTGCATGGAAAATGGAAAATGTAAAAAAAACTTCCCAAAGCCGCATACGAATGACACGATCACGGATATTGATGGTTATCCAATGTATCGCCGCAGAAGTACTGAGAATGGTGGCCACACATTTACAATGCGACTGCCGAACTTTCCAAATCAAGTTGAGTTTGATAATCAGTGGGTGGTACCATACTCACCACTACTTTCAAAAACTTACAAAGCTCATATCAATGTTGAGCTTTGCAGTTCTGTTAAATCAATTAAGTATATTTGTAAATATGTAAACAAAGGCAGTGATTTGGCCATATTTGAAGTAAAAAACATAAATAAAAATGACGAAATAGCACGATACCAAATGGGCAGATACATTAGCAGCAATGAAGCTATTTGGCATATTCTCAGCTTTCCCATCCACGAAAGAGATCCTGCTGTCCAACATCTGGCAATACATCTTGAAAACGGTCAACGTGTATACTTCACTGAAGAAAATGTTCTCCAAAGAGCGTTCGAAGCTCCGAAAACGACTCTAACTAAATTTTTTACATTGTGTCAAAAACCTGATGTTTTTGGCCAATTCGCGAAGACATTGGTGTATGGTGATGTTCCACGTTATTTCACATGGAACAAATCCAGTAAAAAATGGGAGCCACGGAAACAAGGAAAACCACATCCTTCCATTACAGGCATATTCAAAGCTAAGACATTGGGGTGACTTTACACGGTACATCCAAAGCAACGTGAGTGCTTCTATTTACGTTTGTTATTGGTGAATGTTCCCGGACCAACGTCTTTTGAATTTTTACGAACAGCTAATGGTCGAGTATTCAATACATACCAGGATGCATGTCGTGAACTGCAATTGCTAGAAGACGATAACCATTGGGACTTAACGCTTGCTGATGCTGCGTTGACATCAACACCGAATAACATTCGTCAGTTGTTTGCAATTATTTTGGCGACATGTTATCCCTCGCAAGCACAAACTTTGTGGGAAAAATATAAAAATTGTATGACAGAAGACATCTTGCACCGAATTAGACAAACAAATCAATGCCAAAACATAGATTATACACCAGAGATGTACAATGAAGCATTGGTCTTGATCGAGGATTTATGTGTTCTTAGTTCAAATTTACCATTTAATCATTATGGTATGCCATCACCTAATCGTCCAGCCACCGACTTAGTCAATACCGATTTACAACGAGAAAATCAATATGACCATGGAAGTTTAGCAACAATTATCATGAACAGTGAACCATTACTGACAGCAGAACAAAAAATTATTTATGATCGGATTATGCTGGCTGTTGCTGCTGAACAAGGCGGTTTTTTTTTCTTGGATGCACCCGGTGGAACCGGTAAGACATTTTTAATATCGTTGATTCTTGCCAAAATACGGTCGCAACAAAAAATCGCATTAGCATTAGCATCGTCAGGCATTGCGGCTACTTTACTGGATGGTGGGCGAACAGCACATTCAACATTCAAGCTGCCATTGGACGTTCATAATAAACCAGATGCAATGTGTAACATCAAAAAGAATAGTGGAATAGCTGCAGTGTTGCGGAAGAGTTCTATAATAATTTGGGATGAGTGCACAATGGCACACAAATATTCACTTGAAGCATTAAACAGAACTATGCAAGATTTAAACAGCAATAATAAACTTTTCGGTGGTGCTATCTTACTTTTGTCTGGTGACTTCCGGCAGACCTTACCGGTTATACCTCGCTCTACTTTCGCGGATGAGATTAATGCATGTTTGAAACAATCATTCTTATGGCGAAGTGTTGAAACACTTCGATTGACCATAAATATGCGAGTACAATTGCAAAATGATCCATCAGCACTAATATTTTCCGAACAACTACTAGATATTGGGAACGGTAAAATAAAACTGCAACCAAATACGCAATGCATTAAACTACCAGACAATTTTTGCACTGTTGTTCAGGATAAAACTGAATTGATTCAGAGTATTTTCCCGGATATACAGAATAATTATTTGAATCATGAATGGCTTAGTCAACGGGCGATTTTGGCAGCCAAAAACGTTGATGTTGACGAAATTAACTTCCAGATACAACAGTTGTTACCAGGCGATCTGATGTCTTTTAAATCAATCGATACTGTTGTTGATGAAAATGAAAGTGTAAATTTTCCGATTGAATTTTTAAATTCATTAGATATCCCTGGAATGCCACCACATAATCTTCGATTAAAGATTGGTTCCCCTATTATTCTCCTCCGTAATTTGAATCCACCTCAATTATGTAACGGTACGCGTTTGGTCATCAAAAAGATCACCGGAAACATTCTTGAAGCAACCATTTTGGCTGGGAAGTTTAAAGGAAAAGTGGTCCTGCTGCCACGTATTCCGATGATACCATCAGATTCTACCATACCCTTCAAAAGGCTACAGTTTCCAATTCGTTTAGCTTTCGCCATGTCTATAAATAAATCTCAAGGTCAAACAATGTCCATTTGTGGTTTAGATTTGGAAAATCCATGTTTTTCTCATGGGCAACTATATGTTGCGTGTTCACGTGTTGGGAAACCGTCGAATCTATTTGTGTTAGCTAAAGACAGGTTAACCAAAAACATTGTGCACCGATTGGTGTTAAATTAAATTGAAATTGAAAGTATTTATAATTCAAAAAAAAGATATTAATGTTTAAAAGTTTAAGACTGTCTGCCTTGCCTACCTCATTCATGAGTTTAAGCGTCACATGTTATTTACTGTATTATACTGTAATATACTTATATTTGTTATAAAATTAAATGGAAATAATAAATCTGATAAATTTTTATTTTTTACCTATTGATTTCTGCTTAGTATCAAGTGTAAGAACATTTTAATTAATTGTGTTCAACGTACTTCCCCTTCAAATCTCAATCCAGTGAATTTGTATACCAACATCAACATTTTCGTCTTTGTTCGTAAATAATTTCATTGTACTAAAGGGTTATAGTAGTAGAAAGTCAAATAAGGAGATCACCATATTTTTTTACAAATACCATCTGTGTGAAAACGCATAGTGGACTCCGTGACTGATGTTCTCTTATTGTTCCTCTTAGATTGTTTACTATAATGTAATATAACAAAAACTTTAGCCACAGCAACGCGTGGCCGGGTCAGCTAGTTTTTTATAAGGATAAAATTAGTAATTTTCAAATCGATTTGCTATGACAAATATCTCAATTTAAAAAGAAGCTTTAGCTTTGCAATTATATAATTTAACTTAATTTATACACATATTAATACTTTTGAAAGCTAATGGTAAAATTTGTATTTTAAACAACTTTGTATATGTTTGTAACTAAGCGGTTTACAGTTTTTATACATAGGATGTCCCAATTTAAAAAAAATAGCTAATTAACCCTGCGATTTGACATTTAATTTTTAAAAAGGACATATCAAAATTCATTATAGTTTCCGAGAAAAAAAAGTAAACTTAACGTGTGCTAGACGCCGCCAGCTGGTCGTAAACTCGCGACGGTGGGTCATTGACCGCGGCCCGGTAAGGCTACAAATATCGATCGCAAAATAAGAAATTTAGCGATGGACTGTTTTTGCTTTTTTTTTAATATTTTATTTTATTCGTAACGGGGAACGCAAACACCGCAAACACACGTGACACCCTGTATGTGGATTCGTACTTGTATTTTATGATTTAATTGACCAAAACACAAGTCCTATTTTATTTTAACATACATTTTATAAAAAAAAAACTAAAAAACGCGCATGCTGAGTATTCTTTTAAACAAAGATCATAACTCATAAAATCGTTTTATTTAATAATGCTCACTAAAAAAAATCCGGGAAATAAAATAACGTTTATAAGGACAGATGAATCGTACATCATTTGTTTCGTTATCACATAATTTGTTTATCTTTCAAAATTTGTTTATTCTTTGAACTTTGGCGCTAATGGAATTTATTGGATTATATTATCTCTAAAAGTATTGATATTGTTTGGGCGACGTCGTGAAAATTATTTTTAAAGTTACTTTATATTTTAATCTGAGGCAAAAATCAATATGCTTTTGTCGACTTGTTTGTAAGTGTAATCGTTTTTTTTTTTTTTTTCCAACCATCTTTGAAAACTTATAGATACGGCAACTGAGGGTGAACAACACATTAAACCCAAGTACGCCACTTTGCGTCGAGTACACTCCTCGCATATCATACGTATCATAGTCTATCCAGCATGGCGGAGTGTTGCGGCGCGCGGAAGGGCGGGGGGAATCTACAGGTGTCGTGTTTTCACAAGGATGATTTGTATAACATGTCGTATCTATATGTTTTAAAAGAGCGTTGGTTTTATCGAATAATTCGTTTAACTGAATATACAGTAGCCAATCTTAAAAAATAACATTAAAATTCGATTTTTATCCAAAAAATTGTTACCCAGTCATTATTTCTAGGTATAAGAAATTAAAATTCTTAAAATCCTAGTTTTTCAGCCCATATTAACTGATGTAATTAGGTAAACTATAAGCTAAACTTTTGAATAAACGAATATCGAACGAAAAAAGGAAAGAAAGGGTTTTCCTAAGGAAATAGACATCTCCTTCCGCTCTTTTTGTTTTGCACTACTTTTCCATGAAAAAGAAACTTAATTAAATATTAGGTTACACATGCGATGCATAAGCACATATCTATATTCATTGAAATTATAATATGGCCAATACTTATTTGGCTTTATGAATACTCGAGATAAGCTTATAGACCTAAAAATCTCGATCATTTAAGGTCAGGCCGATGATCATTCAGACTAATCTCCGCTGCGGGCTATTTCAAAAATAGTTCACTTTTTATTCGGGCTTTATTTATTAGTGAATAGTAGTTTGTTTTTCATAAACGTTGACATGCCATCACTTATGCTAACTACTTACTACAATACTATTAAGACCTTAATTATAGAAAATATAAAATAACAGGAAAAAACATAAAGTAATTTAATCAAAAAAAAATATAAAGAGTTTGTTATTATAAACAAAAATGAACATTTGATCAAAAATAATCAATAAAAATAAGAAATCAAAACAAAATATACTAAATCATAAATGTCATAATACGGACGAGCGGATACTTACTAGCGGGTGGTGTGACGTCACTAGTGTCCTCACAGTGAGATAGTCAAGGGCAAGCGAGATTTAACTCCCGGGCGGGGAACGGACGAAAGAAAATAGCAGGTCTTCGAGGGGAAGAAGCACCCGCACGACTCCTTCGGAAGTATCGGAAGTTACCTACCCCAGGGAACTCCAGATCCGCTCGGATCTCACATCTTGACATCTTGAGAATGACTCGACCCGGTCATTTCTCCATACAAACGCTGAAATATTGTGACTCTCTTATTTGAAGATGTAAAAGAAATATAATAGTAGGTATCGTTTTATCTCCTAAATATCTAGGCTTCTAATAAATTAAAATGTTATATTTTTATTTTGGCTAAAAGTTAAAATCCTCAAAAAGTCTATATTTTTCTATACATTTTATCTAAAGTTTAGACACAAATATCGTATTGACTGAATACAAGAATCGAGGAAATAAAACTATAGAAACATAGTTTATTTTATAAAGAGGCAAATTCAAGTAAGTTTTTAGACATGCATTTATTCTGTGTTTCATAATTAACCAACAAAGGTACAGTGTTTATGCGTTAGATGAGACAGAATGATTTAAAAGCACGCGCGAGACAGAGAAGAGCACCATCGGAAAGAGGCCCCTTAACTGCGCTATATCATAATAAGATTTTAGTCATAATAAGTAAGAAAATGTAAGGTTCTGTTTTTCTCATATAATATCAGGGATTATCATAATAATAAGGGATTGCTAGAGGGATTTATTTTATTTTAAGGATTGTCTGATAGAAGCGGCATAAAACAATGTCGCACTTGGATTACAGGGCTCTCAACCAATATGACAGGCGCCGTCGAATGGCTTCTGATTAAGAAAGGACAAAAGCAGATGCTATATTACCATTTAAAATATTAGCTAGTATAATTGATTATACTTTGTAAATAACAAATATGGTTTACACCATAGGTTTATACTAAAGTTGCATACGGTGAGTTTCTGCCCAGAATTTCTGATCAAGCGGGTCCGTTTTTGTATTATTTACTAACAAAAGTATTTATATTATCTCTTAATTAATTGGTGTATGATTATTTTAAAGTCGGTGGTTTTTTTTTTAATACCTACTTAGGTTGTATAAAATTTTTATTTAGTTTTATTTTAAATACCAATGTTATTTTTTGTAATTTATATTTTTTGTTCGAATGACGATATATAAAATTGTTTATTCTTTGAATAAAAGCAAATAAATAGATTAAACCGTTAAAACGAAAACGATATTATTTAACTTACAAGATTGCATTTCGAAGTTACGTGCAATGTGTTAATGCGCAAAAAATGCAACCTATTTTGATTACAATTAAAATTTAAAAGCACTATGCACTCAGCGGGTTGTGTTTATAATTTTAAAAAAAAATGATAATTAAAAAATAAAATTAATAACATATTTTTTTATTATTATTATCTTAGCTAATAGCTAAACGTAGGTAGGTACAGGTATAACAGTCATCTTGAAAGACCAAAGGTGGGTGTGTGTATTCGTAAATTTTAATCTTTTCGAGGTGGAAATGTAAAGTGTTTGTCTTTATTTAGTGAAGAAATACACTAAATAAAGACAAAAACAAAACAAAAACATAAACATTGAAGATCGGGAGTGTATGTAATGTGTATAAAACTTCTTTTGTGAAGATAAAATAAATCAATTTGTTAAATTAATGGTTATATACTACCTAATTAATAATCAAATTAAATTAAATTTATTTATTTGTTCCAACCAAAACAAAAACAAAATACAAACATTTGTGATTTAATTAGTGTACATTTAACAATATTATTAGAGGTAGATAGGCAGGGGGAGGAGGTGCTGAAATAATATTAATTATGATTTACCATTACTATTACAGACGAGGTTTTACTGACGTCATTCACGTCAGTGACGCCCAGTTTAATAATTAAGTTTTAAAGTAAATAAATGTCTTCCAAACTCGAGACGTCATAATAACCTCGTGTTCTCGATAATTCAGCTCAATGACGAAATGCTTCTGAATACTTTAAATTCTGCTTTTGTGATTGCCGAAATAGATTCCAGGACGCTACGGCGATCATCCACAGTATGAAAACGCTATATAAATGTAGGCAGTTTCTTGAATAGCTGGTTTATTGGCAGTTTTTTGAAGTTATTTTCAAAATCTTCTCCTGTACGATGGTACGGGAAAAGATTTTGCGTTATCACAGAAAAAGCTTATCCTAATATTTTATAGGATTCTTCTGTGATAATGTTAATAATGATTTCCAAAAAGAAAAAATATATCTTGAGGTCAAGCCAAGATCGCAAAAACTGTGACCGCTAGTACTTTAGTTATAGTGTACGCATTACAGATTTTTGATAACAGTTTTGGTGGTTATAATATATTAATTATTTTTCATAAAGCATTCCGACAAACTGTCATCTCCATTTTGTAATTCGCAAAAAAATGCCATTGTTTCGAATGAAGTATGATTTTGCTTTTTATTCATTAAAACTACGTTTAAATATAAGGTGAGAATAGTCGTAGAATTTGAATCGCCTTTAACCACTTTAACAATTCAGCTTGGATAAGCAATATGAGTCGGAGGCGTTGGGGGGGTGGGGGGTGGTGAGCCCCTCACTTTTAAATGGGTAAAAATAATTCAATATTCATTCATTCTATTAGTCCATTATTTTGTATATAGGTAAAAACATTCTATCTTTAATCGAACAAATAATTGTTAAAATAGCCCTCTTTAGTACGACCAACGCTAAATAATTACGAGTAAATAATGTTATATTTACAATGCTTTTTAAATGGATGTCGCATTGATCTTGTTTTTTTGCAGCATTAGCATTGTTTAAATTATTAAGGTCATTACATTATATTACACATATTTTTACTTACACAAAATAATACACATTCAAAACAGAATAATTAATACGCGTAACTATAATATGTATTCATTAAAGTACCTTTGAGTTTTCTGCTTTTCTTGACTAATATCTAATTTATTTGTGTTGTTTATTTTTGTTTTTTTTCCATGTTTTTTTTTCCATCGATTGTTGTTTTACTACAAAATGTTATAATAATTAAACGTTTATTAGATACTATCGGGCAATCACAAGATGGCATTGCGATTTCCATGTTACAATAATTGCGCAGTTTAGAAAAACAAAAATGAATTATAATCTAAATTCAACGTTTGATCCAATAGAATTTTATGAACAATGAACAATGAACAATGAATGGGAATGCGTGTATAATATGCGTCGCGAAATAAATGTCGATATTCTGCTCTATCGCTTTTCCAAGCGAACTGTGAAGCATAATACTCCGCACGGAGTAGAGGTCCTGGGCTTTTAAGTACAGGACCTTTTAACTACCTTTATAAATATTTTGCTATCCTGCGCTTTATCAAAAAAATAATAAACTTTTCTAAATTTTAATTTATCTTTTCAGACGATTTGCCGCTATTAATTACAATCATCAAATATAATAAATAAGTCAAGCACCCTCACAACACCATTATATAATTATATATACAGACTATTTATATTCACTCAACGACAACAACATATCGACAATTAAACAGGCCTCACAAGAAAATAGTTTAATTTCGAAAACAAAAATCCAAAATAATTATATAATTAAAAAACATGGTTATTCTTCAGAGGATTTCGCGAACCGCGCGCTTGAGCTGTCGTTGCCCGACCTTCCGCCTTGCGTTCAACACCGTTCTCAAATATTATAATGATTTCTATTCAATTTCTAATTCGTTTTTCTCGTAATTTGAAACATTATTCCAATATTTTTTGCTGATTAATGATTGATTGTTGATATGGATCAAAACTCTAAAAGGTCATCAGTGAATTTAAATACACGCTAAAACCAAATGTTGTTGAGGGCAAAGGAAGGATATATTATACCAAGGACTCACCTTTTTCCCTCGACAGCAACTGCTTTTGCTCGGTCAGAGGCTCATTCGAGCGGCTGCTTAGGCTCGCAGTAAAGCTCATTTCTCCGCGTGCGGTTGAGAGTGACTGCCTGCTTCGTCCATATTTTGTAGGCATTACGCCGCTCCCATAGTGAGGCAGGTAGGTAGTTTTGTATTGGACAAGTGTTGAGAAAGACATGGTAAAGGTGTAAGAAATTCAGCTTCATAATGTCACCGTTATTATTTAATTATATTTAACCATTTTATTATTATAGAAAACAGCGTAAACAGTCACATAATATTTGACATTATTTTACACTAAAGAGGACAGGTGAGAGTTAAAAATGCATTTTCATAAATCTCAGCGCTGAATTTAAACAGAGACCTCTTTAGTACCTTTATAAATATTTTACTTTCCTAAGCTTTATCAAAAAACTAATAATCTTTTCAATATTGTCAAAGATTGTGTCATTTATCTTTTCAGGCTATTTGCCACTATTAACAACAATCATCAAATATCTTTACAACTTATATAAAAACTACATATACGCGTATACACACGTTTTATTATTTATATACAATAAATAGAAACACTAAACTATTTCATATTCATATTTCCTCCTCACATCATTTACTCCTGTTTAAATAACATTTTAACAATTTTAACTCCCTTTTCCAGTAACCATTTAGTAATTACACCAGACTTAATTTTTATATTTTAGTATGATTTATTTCCTTGAATATTAAACATTAAAATTTTGGTGCTTGGTTTATTGGACCCACTTTATTAATATTTTTGAGCAATCACAATAGAATTTAATTTACTCATTAAAGTTCCATCCCAACTTAAAATACCGTAAGTTATAAGTGATTGTACAGTGTAAAACAAATATTTTTTAATACATTTTGTTTTAAGAGGTTTTTTAATAGACTTAAATATATGCGAATGTTTTCTAAGTTTATTGTATAATTCTTGGGAGTGCAATATCCAATTTAAGTTAGTATCTATAACAATACCTAAGTATTTATTCGATACAATTCGCTCAATAATAACACCTGTAGCATCTGAAAGAGTACGATGTGCCCCTTCCTGGATAATGATTTCAGGGTATATATCAGGCTGTCCACTAGAAGTAATTTATTTTATCTTATCCAAGTTAAGACTGAGTAAGTTATCTAGCCAAGTTTTTACGATGCTTCAGCCAATATTAGCTCTTTCGTAAGTATCTAGCCAGGTCCCGTAAGTATCCCTTAAAAGGATAATTGCGTCATCAGCAAAAGTTATAACGAAACCCCCAAAATGTATGTTTCATAAGCAATTTATATAAATTAGAAACAACAAAGGCTCTAAAACGTTTCCCTGCGGTACACCATAGCTTATCTCGAGTTCTTCGCTCGTGAAGTCGTTTACCGGACCATTTGTTTTCTATTAATTAGGTAGCATGTAAACCAGTTAGGTATTGCGTCTTGTATTCCTCGAGCTATCTATCCGAAAGCCGTATTGATTTTCGCATAATAAGTTATTAGTTTCGAGATAAGTACTTAAACGCGTTTCCATAGCCTTTTCGAATAGTTTTGAGTAGTAAAATAGTACTACAGTTACGTACCTCCTGTTTGACACCTGATTTAAAAATAGGAATTATTAAACCTTTTTTGCAGGTGTCAGGGAAACTTCACATGAAAAAATTAAATTAATTAGATATGCTCAGAGGCAGACAGATTTGACTCTTTATATTTTTGAACAAATAAATTGGATAAAGAGAATTTCATATCACAGTTCACGGTATCTATATTATCAGCCAACTTGTCTTCCGTTGACTTTAAATTGTTCAGTATATTTTCCGATAATTGTTCTCCGATCCTCGTAAAGAAAGAATTAAAATGATTCGCGACTTGTTTAATATTCAAACTAATTACGTTGATGTTTATTTTATTTATTGCAGAAGAGTTTTTATTTGAAACATGAGCGATATGTTTAACAGTTTTCCATAATATTTTAGGTCTGAAGTTGTTATCAAGCAGATTTTTTTTATAATATAAATTTTTCGCAGATTGTATAGCCTTATTACAGATATTTTGATACTCAAGAAGAATTTGTATGTCGTCTGGCGAATGCTGAGTTTTTTGGAAAAGTATTAATTTAACTAGTGCATTGGTTATCCATAATTTAATCTTATGTTTTTTTTTGTGGTACATTATTTTTGTACAACATTTGTATGTTGTCCACAAATGAGTAGGACAAATAATGAGGATGTAATGAGTTAATGAAATGCAAACGCGGTAGATGGATGACTGCAATTTATCACTGCGATGACTGCGCTGGCAGCTGATGCACTCCTGATTTATGTTGGCGCCATGATCGTTAAATTAAAACAAGGAGCGCTTTATTTTCACTCGGATTCCACCTCAACGTGCGTCTCCAACTCGCCTTGTCGAGTTCAATGGGGGCCGTTAGAAGCTTACATTTATATCCACTAACTCTCATGCTTTCTATTTTATTAGGAGTGAATTAATATTTTAAGTGAAACTTCTTTACACACGTGACTTGGATTAATGCGACTGTAAGTGTACCAAAACGCTATACCCACTCCGGTGACCGGTTGAGGTAGGGCGCTGGGACGGTAGCGCTGCAGTAATCGTTACAGACAGCATGGAAGTATATTTGTAAATCCTAGAAAAAAAATCCTGTACGCTCTATAAGAAATTCCTGTAAATATGGTGACGGTTAAACGTTTTGTTGTTTTGTTTTGTTCGATTCAGTTTATACAATATACTTGTAAACTTAACAGACTATTTGGTAATCGTTATCAAAAATTTTAATCGGCTCAACCAACGTTTAGTATGGCAATACAAACTGCTTTTTAAGCGCTACCGAACTGTTAGGTAGACTGTGCAAAATCTCTAGTAGTTTAAAGCCGGTCCCAGACATGTGCGCAAATGTTTTGGAACTTGGAACTTGGAACTAGTTATAAATATAAACAAGAATGGTTATGACACCTATAGCTATAATTTAATATCAACTGCTCCTATACATTGTTTAGTAGTAGTAAATTATCTAACCAGAATCTGACGTCTTACAGCTATACCCTAAAGGCATCTTCTACCCAGACTAATCATGCCTGTCTTTAGTTTGAGTAGATTAAAATAAAAAAAACATAGGTACATGTTGACATTTTTTCAATTCATCATAATTTTAATACCATTTCATTTTTTTTTTGTACATTTTGGGGTGTGGCTAGTAATGAAATAATACCGCCCCCCCTCCTTATTATTTACTGAATTTGTGATTAATTTAATTATAATTTCTCTGAAATTTACCTTTTTTTAATAACTGCAAAAGTTCCTCAACGCTGTCTATTATACCAACACCAATACAAATACTAATGCACAAAACCACGGACAAAAATCCTAGTTTAGTTCCGTATTTAATTAGTTGCTATACCCTATGTTATATTGCCCTATATACCCTATATTATACCCTATATTGCATATTATATTTAATCAATATATATAAAAAATCAAGTGTATAAATTTAATGTATTTCGTGTTTTTTTTTATTGTACTTTTTGTGTCAAATTAAATCGTTTTTTTTTTTTATTTCATCTTATTTAAATTCGTTTAATATATATTTAAATAGGTGGTCATTGTCTTTACGAATTGTGTACAATTTCTGTTGGTTAATCACAATAAATAAACACGGACATAATATTTCATTTTATAATTTTATAAATTCTTTTACATATTTCTATTTACGCTCATAGAAAAGTTTATATTAAATCTAACTGGCCAGTAATAAATAAAACGCGCCAATAGCCGCGCGATTTCTTATGCTAGAAATTCGAATATGATCGCGGCCTTAATAATTATGAACGCTATGACAATTCACACTAAAAATTTCTGACTTTAATGGTATATATCTATATTATCCAACCAGCATTAAGATTTGGTCTAAACCAAAAAAAAACATACTAAACGTAAGGTTGTTTTTCGAGAGCATCAATCTACACACCGTTACCAAGCCCACTCGTAATCAGTTTCTTTATCTCTACTGAACGGAGATATTGCTTAATAAGAAATAATCATGTCAACTTAGTTAAAAGGATAAAGGTAAAGGATAGGTTTCGCAAAAAAGTGAGTCGATATGCTTTCACCGACAGAGTTGGATTTAAGCAAGCGCAAATTTAAGTATGTAAAAAAATCAGCAAGATTGGACTATGGGAAGTGGTTTAAGATTCGTGTTTTGAGAAATGACCAACACGGCATGTCAATAGAAGCATATTAAAAATACAGTATATGTGTGTGTGGTTCGGAAACAATGTTTCCCCACACCTCTTTATTTAAATAAGAAGACTAAAATTAACATGACAGCTCGGTACAACGACTTAGGCGAATGACTTAGACTTAGACGACTTAGAAATGAGTCGTATCGGACGAGTGTCGCTATCCGAGCGTCCTACCAAGTTTACCCGAATGTACCCATATGAGCGTATCGCAATAAAATTCCAGCGTTACAGTACAGCGGTTTTTTTTATAATTTAAATTTATTTAATTTTTTTTTATTATTACATACCTTAACCTATTGATAAAAACATTACATTAACAATAAGAATGAGTTGAAGAATATAAGTACAATTTTAGATCTTTTTTTACATCACTAATTTTTTTTAATTTCTTAATTTCTAGGAGTACCTTATTCAATAATCGTGCCAGCACAACTTTAATTTGTCTTTCCCCATATATACCTACATTTTTGGATTTTGGTATAATAAGTACGACCAAAATTTGGTTGGGTGGTCAAATTACTTTTTTAGCGCAACAAATCTTTAGTTTTTACTTATGCTATGCGGGTTTGACTGCTAAATGGATCTTTTTCCGGAGGCAAAAGTATTTTACCCAATTTTTTTTTACAAGAAAGATGGCGAAATACAATTGCCTCTTATACCAAGGAGTTATGGTAAACATAGCCTCCTTGTTCCTTAGTGGCTAGGAATCACTGTTATAAAAATATTGCCATTGCCATTAAATATTGCCATTAACAAACACAATTAAGTTAAATTCTTATCAAATATGAATTACGTATAATTATCTAATTGTATTGTACACGGTGACAATATTATTAAACGCAAATCGCCTGAAAAAAATATTAGTATTTTTTTAACATACTTATAAATAAAAGTCTGTGTGTCCACAAGAGTTTTTATTAAATTATGTGTCCGTCCGTCCGTCGCAATGTTCAACTCGAAAAATACAAATGCGAAAGAGTTGATTTTTTGTGTGTAGATCGATGCTTTAGAGTTTAGATCATCACATGGGAGGCTACCTGGATAAATAGATACATAACAGTAAAGTCAACAGAATCCAACATTAGTAGATGGACCTTTAACAGTTCGATAAAGCGCTCAAATATCGTATTCAAATTTTAAAAATATGACAGCACAACTGTTCGAACGTATCTATTATTTATTACTGGCCTGTTAAAATTAATACATTTTATGTATGCATGTGTTCAAATAAAAACATGTAAAAGAATATTCAGTGCCAAATTATAATTATTATAAATTAAAATATTATGTCCATGTTTATTTATTTCTTATTTATTTATATATTTATTGTGGTATCCAAATTGTACACAACACAGCTAATGACGTAAAGATAATACAAATTAAAGTATACATTTCTTAGAGTAATGTAGACCAATTAACTAATAAAAGTAATTGGAGATAAAAAAAAGAATAATAATAAAATATAGTAAACGGATTTCAATAAGATAAAATAAATAAAAAAACGTTTTTAATATTAAACAAAAATACAAAAAAAAGAACATAATACAAGAATGTAAGCTTTTATAATTTATCTATATATATAAAAATGACTGTTTCTTTGTCCTTTATGCATTCCTAAACCGTCGGTCCGATTGCGATGACGAGTTTGGCAAGTTGTCGTGAAAATATTCGACAGTGCGAAATTCAACCATTAAGGGGGGGGGGGGGGTAATGGGGGTTTGAAGTTTGTATGGAACTTATAAACCGTCGGATCTAGAAAAACGAAAAATGGCATGTAGCTTCTTTACTTAGACATCGAATGAGAAACAAAACATCAAATTTAGGCACGTGGATGGCTCGAAGGTCCTAGAGATAGGAGCCTATCTCGAGTTCCGCAGCACGAGTTGTTGCGCGCCGAAGGCGCCGTCAAAGCCGCCTGTAGGGCCGGGGCGAAACCCAGGGTTGAACAGCTAGTAATATATATAGAAACAAAAAAAAACTGATTTAATAAACAATTAAACTAGGAATTTGGTCCGTGGTTTTGGTAAAAAGGTCAATTTCGAAGCATTTAGTGTTAAATAAATCAAGTCAGTAAATATGACGGGGGGGGGGGGGTTGTTTTATTACTAGCCGCGTGTCATAAATTTACAAAAAAAATAAGGTGTAGAATGTCAGGTAGCACAAGCGCTTGTAGCCTGTAAGCTGTAGCTGGTCAGACGTCAGGTTCTGCTTAAATATTTTACTATTACTAAATTTATAGAAGCAGTTGATAGCTACAGGTGTCACAGCTATTCTTCACAGCTAATCTGTATCTGCGTCTGTGAGTATGTGTGGCGGAAGTGCTAATAATCGTCCAATATTAATCTCTGCAAGGACCTAAATGTTAAACCCTGAGTTTTACTCTATGTTGGCAGATTGGCCCTGCAGGTGACTTTCAGGGCGCCTTTGGCGCCCAATAAATAGTTCCTGCGGCACCCGGGAGAATTGAAAACAGTTCTTAATTAATAATAAAAGCGTAAAGCGCCCGCGAAGATTATGTCAAAAGATTTTTAAAAGCTTTTATTTAGCTTGCAATGTTTGTATGTCGGTTTAGGTCAAACCTTTCAAGCTAAATTAGAACCACTTCCTCTTACCTTACGGAGCTAAAATTTGACATGTTGGTTTAGTTCCGATGACTATGCATTTTTATGGTAAGCATGACCTGATGATGATGAGCCCAAGAATGGCTCCAAAGGAAGGAACTCTTCAACGATCAATAGCAGACACGAAATTTCGTATACGCATTCAAGCACTTAAAAAAAGCTTGTTTTTAAACATATATTTTTAGTACTATTTTATTATTTATTATAGTCACTAATGTCATGATTTTATTCAATTGCACATCTTCTAATTTTTAATGCATTTTAATGTAAGCGTAGTTTTTCATTTTTAATACATATATTTTTTTAATACCACTTCGAATTATTATTACTTGACCTGTAACCTCTGATTTTCACGTGGCTGCTAGCTGTATGCTGTTTCACAAGTTGTTGCCATCTTCGAGTATTCTCTCGTGCTAGCGTGATTCTGCGCTAGACGCACTAGTGCTTGAATGGGCACAGGTTCATTAGTTTTTGCACAATTCAATAAAATTGCTTCTTGGTTGCCACCAGGAATACCCACCAGCTTAGATAATCTCCCAATATTAGTATTTTCAAACGTCGTCTGAAAGACATAATCTTGTTGTTTATAATTCCTGGCCGAAGTAAAGTTTTGTTTAAATAACTACATTTTGTTATTAGTTTTTATTAAAGGTTTTATTTCTTACAGGACCATCCTTAGCTTGTAGGGTTTGTCTGGTGGCAATACATCGCCCTTTTGTAACGTATCGATGGATGTCAAATAAAGTGGTTATTATTAGTATTAATCCTAAATGTGGAAGGGTGGTGTTTTTGCAAGTGGTAAATTATAGTGGATAAATTAATGTTAGGGGACATTTCCAGAAAGAAAAACAAACGCAAAGCATTCCGGCGCAAGTGTGACACACACTTATTTCCGTCCAACAAGAACCGAATATTTTACGCTGCGATCGGAATGCCGGGAATGCATTTATCCTCCTCCCGCCCAACAGGCCGGCATAAATTAGCAAGATGGAATTTTAATCACGACGGCGCCGCCCCGCAGTGACCGTGTTTATAATTTCAGCTAAAGCACTGTTTTTCACTGTAATGGGATGATGAACGATTTGCGTCAGAAAGCCGACCCACGTATTTATTTGACCGCCGCCGTCCAGGTTTGTTGAATATTTAAAGCATGTTTTTATTATTATTTTGATATTAGAAATTCCAGCGATTCTTTCATACTTACGCGGCCTGTATTTCAATTTCATTATATTTTAATTTAAAGCATTGTATTATATAGGGTGATGATTTTAGAGGCGTGGTTTTCAAGAAGAGATAAAACGCATATAATTTGATGTTATGGCTAAGAATTTAGTTTTATTATAAAGATAAGGGTTTGCCATTATGTTTTAAAAATGATTTCGGGTAAGTGGCCGCCGCGGCTGACTCGAACAAATTCCAGCCGAGAGGCCCAATTTTCAACCACTTTTTGCAGCAAGTTGGGCCGTATGTCAGCAATAACGCGCCGAATATTCTCTTCCAAGGCGTTAATCGTGTCCGGCTTATATGCGTAGACAAGCGACTTCACATAACCCCACAAAAAATAGTCCAGCGGTGTTAAATCGCACGATCTTGGAGGCCACGCCACAGGCCCACGACGCGATTTTTACTTTATTTTAAGAGTGATTTTAAAAAAAATTTGAGTGATTTTTTCTAAATTTGCACTATTTGCAAACGTTGTCCAGGAGTATGTCTATTCATTATAAAATGGCAAACCAAACTGAGCATAAATCAAGTGACAGCTGTCAAAAACACCAACTACGAAAAAAGTAGTGCCAGATTGAAAACCACGCCTCTAAAAAAAACACCCTATATTAATTATTTATATAATTGTATTGCCTCAATGGCGGCTGACTGAAACATAAATACATAAAGTGACAAAACAATTTATGTATTTATTAAATGCGCTCGATGTGCGCGGTACCGGCGAGAACAGCGCATTGTTCGTAGAGCAAAGAGGAGAATATTATTGATAAAAATAGGTGTTAATTAACAGAATGAAAAAAAAAATAAAGGTAAAAGTTAAATTCTCTTTAACGTTTTATTTTTATTTGAAAAATCGTCTAAAAATGTTTTATAAGCGAAACCGTCCCGTATAATTGGTTGAGTGCTCGCCTAGTGTGGCCCCCCACGCTCTCGCTCAACGGACGCCTCTGTGTTATCTGCTGATACGGTTGACGCGTAGCAAAAAGTCATTCTATTTGGTTCGAACATATCCTTGCGCAGTAAATCGAAGACCAATTTTCAATTAATGAAAAAAAATAGAATTCATCAGTAAATTTATTTCTTCTTTCTATTCCGTTATTTTCTAAGGGTTTCGTTTGTTTACGAAAAAAAATTGTTGGTTATGGGGGGGTGAACATGTTGATGAAAAAAAAATATACTTAGGTCTAGAGACTTGAAATTTTCCAAATAACTTCTTTACATAATATAGGCACGCACTAACAGTGGATTTAGTTAAATTTAACCATTCAAGGGGGGAATAATGGGGAGTTTGTTGTTTGTATGGAACTTATAAACCGTCGGGTCTAAGAACTCGAAAATTGGCATGTAGCTTCTTTATATAACAGACATCGAATGAGAAAGATGTTTTTAATATTCAACCAATTTAGGGGGGTATGGGGGTGAACCGCCTGTAGGGCCTAGCTGCCAACCTGAGGCGAAGCCCGGGGTTGAAAAGCTATTATCTTATCTTCTTAATATATATAGATCTCGTGTCACAATGTTTGTCCTCAATGGACGGCTGAACCACTTAACCGATTATAATAAAATTTGAACACCATGTGCAGTTCGATGTGCACTTGAGAGATAGGATAGTTTAAATCTCAAATTATAGTCGCAATTTTAATTTATCGCTAATTATTTGTCTGATATTATTTGGCAGTCATAAAACTGACAGATGTCGATACCTTTTTATTTTATGGGCGATTGTGAAGAGCGCGTGACGACTCGGTGCCTGTATAATTTTATTGAACAAGCAGAGGAAAGAGCAATTGTGATATTATTGGAAAATTTTTTAGAAGATCACAATCAACTAATTCAATTGATCAAAAGAGTTTCGCCACGACTGCAAAATGACAATTATCAAATCGTCATATTTTAATTTATTGCTAATTATTTGTCTGATATTATTTGGCAGTCATAAAACTGACAGATGTCGATACCTTTTTATTTTATGGGCGATTGTGAAGAGCGCGTGACGACTCGGTGCCTGTATAATTTTATTGAACAAGCAGAGGAAAGAGCAATTGTGATATTATTGGAAATTTTTTAGAAGATCACAATCAACTAATTCAATTGATCAAAAGAGTTTCGCCACGACTGCAAAATGACAATTATCAAATCGTCATAAAAGCCGACAAAGTACCATTAGGTGAACATGCTGGTAGATTCAACGCTCCAACTGTTGATGAGGTTGCTGTTATCATGGTTGGTGATCCAGTTGACAAAAGATCTATAAACATTACACGGCGAGACAACACTGTCAGTACGATTTCGGATCTACACCGTTCATATGACGCACTACAATATCCATTGATATTTTGGCAAGGACAAGATGAATATCACCTTAATATCAATCAGTATGATCCAAATACCGGTAAATTTGACAATTATCTATTTACTTTCTTACTGTATGTATAGATTTTAATTTCGTATTGCATTTTATTATTTATTTTTTTAGGTGATTACAGAAATAATAAAGTTAGCTCAATGAACTACTACGCACACCGAATAATGGTTAGACAACATCAAGACAATTATATCCTTCGATATCGTCAGCTGTTCCATCAATACATTGTTGATATGTATGCTAAGGTCGAAAGCGAACGCTTGCGATTCCTTCGATTCAACCAGGCAAAACTACGATCGGAAGAATATATTCACTTACGAGATGCTGTTGCTGGAAACATCGATGGAAATTTAAATCCCAATGACATCGGTAATGCTTTCATTTTACCTTCAAGCTACATCGGCAGTCCACGGAACATGCAGGAATACATACAAGATGCGATGACTTACGTACGTCATTACGGCCGACCGGATTTATTTATTACATTCACATGTAATCCGAATTGGGAAGAGATACAAACTTTACCAACAGCCATTCCAACAACAACAACCAGGACAACAAGCCATTCGTCGTCATGATTTAACTGCACGTGTGTTTAAACAAAAATTGAAATCCTTAATTGATTTTATTGTTAAATATACAATTTTTGGTATCACACGTTGTTGGCTGTATACGATAGAGTGGCAAAAGCGAGGTTTGCCTCATGCCCACATTTTGGTTTGGCTTAAAGATAGAATCCGTCCTGAAGAAATCGATCAAATAATTTCAGCCGAAATTCCAGACCCATTAATTGATCAAGAATTATTTGATATTGTCACCAAACACATGATCCATGGGCCATGCGGTGTTTTCAACATGACGTCACCGTGCATGGAAAATGGAAAATGTAAAAAAAACTTCCCAAAGCCGCATACGAATGACACGATCACGGATATTGATGGTTATCCAATGTATCGCCGCAGAAGTACTGAGAATGGTGGCCACACATTTACAATGCGACTGCCGAACTTTCCAAATCAAGTTGAGTTTGATAATCAGTGGGTGGTACCATACTCACCACTACTTTCAAAAACTTACAAAGCTCATATCAATGTTGAGCTTTGCAGTTCTGTTAAATCAATTAAGTATATTTGTAAATATGTAAACAAAGGCAGTGATTTGGCCATATTTGAAGTAAAAAACATAAATAAAAATGACGAAATAGCACGATACCAAATGGGCAGATACATTAGCAGCAATGAAGCTATTTGGCATATTCTCAGCTTTCCCATCCACGAAAGAGATCCTGCTGTCCAACATCTGGCAATACATCTTGAAAACGGTCAACGTGTATACTTCACTGAAGAAAATGTTCTCCAAAGAGCGTTCGAAGCTCCGAAAACGACTCTAACTGAATTTTTTACATTGTGTCAAAAACCTGATGTTTTTGGCCAATTCGCGAAGACATTGGTGTATGGTGATGTTCCACGTTATTTCACATGGAACAAATCCAGTAAAAAATGGGAGCCACGGAAACAAGGAAAACCACATCCTTCCATTACAGGCATATTCAAAGCTAAGACATTGGGGAGACTTTACACGGTACATCCAAAGCAACGTGAGTGCTTCTATTTACGTTTGTTATTGGTGAATGTTCCCGGACCAACGTCTTTTGAATTTTTACGAACAGCTAATGGTCGAGTATTCAATACATACCAGGATGCATGTCGTGAACTGCAATTGCTAGAAGACGATAACCATTGGGACTTAACGCTTGCTGATGCTGCGTTGACATCAACACCGAATAACATTCGTCAGTTGTTTGCAATTATCCATGTTATCCCTCGCAAGCACAAACTTTGTGGGAAAAATATAAAAATTGTATGACAGAAGACATCTTGCACCGAATTAGACAAACAAATCAATGCCAAAACATAGATTATACACCAGAGATGTACAATGAAGCATTGGTCTTGATCGAGGATTTATGTGTTCTTATTTCAAATTTACCACTTAATCATTATGGTATGCCATCACCTAATCGTCCAGCCACCGACTTAGTCAATACCGATTTACAACGAGAAAATCAATATGACCATGGAAGTTTAGCAACAATTATCATGAACAGTGAACCATTACTGACAGCAGAACAAAAAATTATTTATGATCGGATTATGCTGGCTGTTGCTGCTGAACAAGGCGGTTTTTTTTTCTTGGATGCACCCGGTGGAACAGGTAAGACATTTTTAATATCGTTGATTCTTGCCAAAATACGGTCGCAACAAAAAATCGCATTAGCATTAGCATCGTCAGGCATTGCGGCTACTTTACTGGATGGTGGGCGAACAGCACATTCAACATTCAAGCTGCCATTGGACGTTCATAATAAACCAGATGCAATGTGTAACATCAAAAAGAATAGTGGAATAGCTGCAGTGTTGCGGAAGAGTTCTATAATAATTTGGGATGAGTGCACAATGGCACACAAATATTCACTTGAAGCATTAAACAGAACTATGCAAGATTTAAACAGCAATAATAAACTTTTCGGTGGTGCTATCTTACTTTTGTCTGGTGACTTCCGGCAGACCTTACCGGTTATACCTCGCTCTACTTTCGCGGATGAGATTAATGCATGTTTGAAACAATCATTCTTATGGCGAAGTGTTGAAACACTTCGATTGACCATAAATATGCGAGTACAATTGCAAAATGATCCATCAGCACTAATATTTTCCGAACAACTACTAGATATTGGGAACGGTAAAATAAAACTGCAACCAAATACGCAATGCATTAAACTACCAGACAATTTTTGCACTGTTGTTCAGGATAAAACTGAATTGATTCAGAGTATTTTCCCGGATATACAGAATAATTATTTGAATCATGAATGGCTTAGTCAACGGGCGATTTTGGCAGCCAAAAACGTTGATGTTGACGAAATTAACTTCCAGATACAACAGTTGTTACCAGGCGATCTGATGTCTTTTAAATCAATCGATACTGTTGTTGATGAAAATGAAAGTGTAAATTTTCCGATTGAATTTTTAAATTCATTAGATATCCCTGGAATGCCACCACATAATCTTCGATTAAAGATTGGTTCCCCTATTATTCTCCTCCGTAATTTGAATCCACCTCAATTATGTAACGGTACGCGTTTGGTCATCAAAAAGATCACCGGAAACATTCTTGAAGCAACCATTTTGGCTGGGAAGTTTAAAGGAAAAGTGGTCCTGCTGCCACGTATTCCGATGATACCATCAGATTCTACCATACCCTTCAAAAGGCTACAGTTTCCAATTCGTTTAGCTTTCGCCATGTCTATAAATAAATCTCAAGGTCAAACAATGTCCATTTGTGGTTTAGATTTGGAAAATCCATGTTTTTCTCATGGGCAACTATATGTTGCGTGTTCACGTGTTGGGAAACCGTCGAATCTATTTGTGTTAGCTAAAGACAGGTTAACCAAAAACATTGTGCACCGATTGGTGTTAAATTAAATTGAAATTGAAAGTATTTATAATTCAAAAAAAAAGATATTAATGTTTAAAAGTTTAAGACTGTCTGCCTTGCCTACCTCATTCATGAGTTTAAGCGTCACATGTTATTTACTGTATTATACTGTAATATACTTATATTTGTTATAAAATTAAATGGAAATAATAAATCTGATAAATTTTTATTTTTTACCTATTGATTTCTGCTTAGTATCAAGTGTAAGAACATTTTAATTAATTGTGTTCAACGTACTTCCCCTTCAAATCAATCTCAATCCAGTGAATTTGTATACCAACATCAACATTTTCGTCTTAGTTCGTAAATAATTTCATTGTACTAAAGGGTTATAGTAGTAGAAAGTCAAATAAGGAGATCAGCATATTTTTTTACAAATACCATCTGTGTGAAAAAGCATAGTGGACTCCGTGACTGATGTTCTCTTATTGTTCCTCTTAGATTGTTTACTATAATGTAATATAACAAAAACTTTAGCCACAGCAACGCGTGGCCGGGTCAGCTAGTACCTATATAAAACAAACTCGTGTTAGTTATACCGTTAATAACTCAAGAACTGTTGGACAAATATTGTAATAACAAAAAAATCATACATTCAATATGGAACGGTTTTATATATTTTCAAACGGTAAGTTGCCTTCGAAGATGTTCACTTTGTGAGGTTATCACATTTGTCATTGTGTCAAATGAAATGTGTCAAAATACATATCATTTTGATTTTTGAAGATTTATTGAACTTAATTTATTTTGAGTATTCTTTATAAAATGAAACTGAATTTAATAAGAAACAACATATTTTATCTGTATAAATTTAATAATATACTCGTATATTTCTCATTGTTGTATTTGCCTTCCAACTAAGGATTATGAATGAAACTACCGACAAAATATATGCATAAACGCGCACAGCCCTGAACATATTAAACATCTCACTTTTCACATTCTGACTCACTTCCAGAATTCACATTTGTATATATATTATGTCAACATGTACCCATACATATGTCTTTATTGTTATCGTCAATAGTTGTATTGACTATTTGGTTTCCAAAATAAATAAATAAAAAAAAGTTTGTAATGGAAAATAACAATTTTAAACACATTTAAAACCTTAAGAAAAAATAAACTTTCTTCGCGAAATAGTAACCAACATGAGGTTCATTTATTTTCTCGTATGTATTAAGGTACAAAGTAGGCACAAAGATTATTTTTAGAGGTTTCTTTTATTGATTGAAGATATCTAATAATACCTACATTCAAATCAAACACAGATCAAATTATGTAACGGCTTGAGAGTTGAATCGGTCAGTGATTGTTATAGGTCCAGGCGTCCCACGTTGAGAAGTCTCTACGTATCTAATATTATTTGTTTGTATAACTTGCGTAAGTGTGATTCAAGGGTATAATTTATATGACTCGAGTTTGCTTTTAATTTTACTATTATTTATTATTTATTAAAGTAGTCACGAGACCATTGGGTCTCGATTGCTTGTCTAACATTCAGGTCTTGATTGAAAATTCGGAAAGGTTTTAGACTAAAAGTAATACAAAAAGGTCCTAAAATTAAGTCATGAAGCAAGGATATTCTGACTCGATTTTTGTGTGAAGCGAAATATTCGACATTCAAAACGGCCGTTGTGTTTCTGCGCTCAAGAGTAGTGCGGGCACTATCTCGGGCACTCTTCCAGCGAGGGGCCTATTAGGCCCCCTTGGTCTGGGGATTCGGGTGAGTCGGCCCCGCGGGCCGACTTGCAGTGGGGGTGACAGGTCTTCCTTCCTTCCGGGTCGGATGAACTGAGGGGGTCGTCGACGAATGGCACTCGATGCGGTGTCGGAGTGGCCTCCGCGCTGAGTGGACTTACTCCAGGAGTAAGTCGCGCCGGTAAGGCCTGCAGCGTCTGTCAGGCGGACGCTGCAGGCAGGTAGCAGGACAGCTGAACGTTTATATTCTAACAGACATGCCTTCTGCCAGCATATTACTTTCGCAATAAGTTTTAATACAATAACCAGAGTGTCATTCATTTAGACGAAAAAAACGCTATTCGCAAGATTTTTTCACGGAAACACCACGACCAATTTGTTTGATCAATTTACGACCAAATGTCGGGTCAATTATAAAGAGCTGTTTTAATTCATTTATGTCGCCAAACATTAATATTATAACATATGGATCAAACATTAAATAAAATTATAATATATTATAAATACTAAATTTCGGTTGTTTGAAACGGCGACGAAATTATTTATACAGTGTTAACTTATTTAAAACACCAGACATTAAAATTATAAAACAATGTAAATAAAGTTGTCACCGACTAAACACCACAACTGAAATTCGGTATGTAGTTGTGTGAAAATTAAGCTGAAATAGCATGACTTCATTTGGGTAAAGTTTCCATAGTGATGGTAATTGCGTAGTAGCTAAATTTCAGCAATTTAAAAAAAACATCAGTATCACGGCGAAAAGTATCAGGATTAGAGCTCGAGCACATACAACTCTGTGTGCGAGTCAATCGCATGATTGACTCGCAATAGAGTCAGAAGAGGACAGAAATATAGGTACGTTTGTCATAACAAAGTAGCCTTAGAAGGATAGAGAAACGAACCATCCCTTTTCTTGATTACAAGAACGAAAATATTTTTGCTTAACCTTTCTACCATTGTTACCTACTGAAAATTCTTGAGATATAAATGTCTTAAAAATCAACACAAATATTGTACCCAACACCAAGTTCATCTCTACCTGCGGGGATACAGGCATGAGCTTTATGTAGAAGGCTTCGCATGAGTCTGTACATATATAATAATGAAATATTTACTTTGATAAAGATTAATAGTGTTTTTTAAAAAGTCTTCGTACTAATTACAAACAATTTCAAAAGATAAAAATAATGTCCTTTAAAGACAAGCATATGGTATGCATACCTTCAATACTTATTGTTGAAAATACGGATCTCAACCGTGCTGACACTAATGTTGCGTTAGAATTGGGGCAACTTAACTGTAACTAATAAAAAGTTAAAACGAACTAAAAGTTGAGGACAGCTTTATGGGTGCAATTTAAAGATGTGTCAACGCATCCTGAACTGTCAAACGTTAGAACATAATTGCAAGTTCTCAAAGACTTTTTGTTAAGCTTGAGGAGATTTCATTTCGACAGAACATCTCAGAACATGTCATCACTAAAACCTCTTGAGTGAATTCAATCATCTCAACAATTTAATATCTATTTCATCATATCGGCAGCTTGACAAAAGTCCTAACCCATGATTTACTTACTGAAAGTATACTCTTATTCTTTCAACTGGCTCGGACAATGATCTACAGATGAAAACTCCTAAAGTCTCTCAAGCAAGAATTTTGTTGCTGAACAAAGAAATGTCATGTGCTGAGTAAAAATAGTGAAATAAACCGGTTTTCTGGCGTTTATATTGGTTATATTGGTTTATAGTGTTCGTTTTATTTAAAAAATAAAGATCTAATGATTCGTTGGGGTACTCAGAAGCTCTGGACAGTCGATTGAGTAATTTATATAGAAAGACAGCATCAAACACTTTCCTTCTGGTATCCAAACTGGGAATTTGGTGGAAATCTTCAGCTTCTTGGTAAATGTCAAATGAGATTTGACAATACCAATTCCGGTGCCTGAGAAAATTATATTGAATACTTTCTATTCTGCTTACATAAACTTTATATGAGGGACTCCAAATGACAGAAGAGTATTCTAAGTGACTTCTGACAAATGAGAAATACAATAGGTTCAGCGTGTGTGGGTTTTAAAATGGCTTGCAAGTCCTGAGCATTCTATGTGATTTCTCCACAGTTTAATGTGTTTGTTATAGAGCAGCTTAGAGGCTAACATGATTCCAAGGTCGCACACGCTTTCCGTTATGAAGTTATTATTAAAAGATTATGTGTAATAACTTTTGTAGTTTTGCGAGTAAATGTTATTTTATGACATTTAGCAATATTTATCTCAAATCTGTTTTACCGACAATACTCAGAGAGCCTATCAATATCTTCTTGCAATTTGAGGCGGTCATCACTACTTCTTATTGCCAGGTAGATTTTTATATCATCGGAAAATGAATTAACTAAGCTGTAGCGGAAACAAATAGAAATATCGTATACAGGTTGAAAACTAAAGGACCCAAATGTGCACCTTGTGGTATTCCTGATTTGGCAATTACAACATCAGACCTAAAGCGACTAAGGATAACTTATTGCTCTCAATTAGTTAGATAAGAACATAACCAACGATAATGGTCGCCATGGCTTCCTAGGGAGTAGAGTTTTTTAAGAAATATGGAGTGATCTATTCGGTCAAAGACCTTCGTGTATTCAGTATAAATGGTATTAACTTGGATCCTCTTATCCATATTAGAATATAGGTATCTAGTGAAAGAAGTCAAGTTAGTGGCTACGGATTTACCGCGGAAGAACCCGTGTTGACTGTTAGGCAAACATTTTACAAAGGCTGGATAAAGCGGGTTATATATAATTTTTTCAAAAATTTTACTGAACATGAGAAAAATTAAGATTGGGCGGTAGTTTTTTTTACAGAGTTCTTAGGACCTGATTTGTAAATGGGTGTAATGAGAGCTTCTTTCCACTTATTTGGAAAAACTCCCTCTTTGATGGAGCGGTTAAAGAGAATATTTAAAGTAGTTAGAAATAAGTTACAAATATCAGTACTACATTATCATCATGTACTAAATTACCACTAAAGTGGCAACTAAATTAACATGATGCACAATTCGTGGTACAAAAGTAGCTTGTCGTTTCGACTTCACATATGCCCAGAATTGCTTAGGGTTTTTGTGAATATTTGACTCTGTGTTGTTAATAAAATTGGTGTAACGTTCCTTCTGTAATTTATTCTGCCTTTTACGTAAAAGGTCAAAAGTGTACTTGTCTAGAGGGTTTTGAAACTTTTTATATTTAGAGTGGTATTTACTTTTCTCTTTTATTAATTTGATTAACGTTGGAGTGAACCAAGGCGCGTAGCCCTTATCATATGTTTTTTTTACTTGGGATGTATTTTTCGATTGCATTATTTATGACCTGATATAGATATGCTAGCATATCATCGATGCAGCGTACATTAAGGAGGGATTCTCAGTTGATATCATTAGGACAAGCGTTTATTGCGTTGTAATTACCTCACTTAAACATATGAGTTGGCCTAGTATTAGTAACGCAGGGTGGTACAAATCTTCTGTAACAAGTGCTTATCAGATTTGGTTACATCAATTAAACTCGAACTTAGGATTAAATCCAGGTGCTTGCCATATGTGTTTGTCATAGAATTATACTGTGAAAATCCCGTATATCTAAAAATGAAGAACTGGTACTTGTCGTATGCTTAGAAGCAATTAAAAAGCTGTTCGAGGGAAATAATTGCCATACTATGTCAGGCATATTAAAATCACAGACTTAAGAATTCATCGTCCGGATGTTCATCCCTAATGGTGGTGAGAAGAGAAAGAAAGCTATCTATACTAGTACCATGATTAGAACCACCTGGTAGATAAATGCAGCATATGTGTAATGGAACATTTGTATTATCTTTCTTAATACCGATAGTTATCCATTTACAGTCAGCGCTAGAAGTTCAAGATTCATTGTGTGTCACTTTTATATATTTGCGTAATGCCAAGAATACCCCTCCCCCTCTCGTCTGACCAGTACTAGCAGTTTCTATCACTACAAAATACTTTATATCTTTGATCAATATTAAGAAAAAGGTGTCAGCCTTAGTGCGCAGACCACGCACATTTTGATAATATAATGTTAAGGACATCTTGAAAAATCTGCGGTTACTATAATGTAATTCAGAATTAAAAACATTGTAATTAAGAAAGCATTGGTTGAAATAATATAAATCAAAATTAACGCCGGCTCTGGTATGCATTGATAATAACTTCGGAAGATGAGCAGGATAACAAGGTAAAATAATTGTGTCGTGAAATATATTTTATGTACTTTGATTATATACGATTTATTTTTACAGGGTAGGTAATGCCTTTATGCCTTTATAGATGGCACTCCCCTGATAGTGACGTAATTAAACCATCTTTTGTACGGTAATTAAAACGAACGGACAACAATGGTAGTGGCTGTCAAACAGACAATATTTTTAACCACAGAATTCTCACCGAATAGGCCAAAAACACTCCAGTGTCATCACTGGAGTTTAAAATGGCTGTTTCAGGCATAGATGGCAATATAGTAACATGCACTAACACCAAACTGCACTTTTCTGAAAATACATTGAGTAAAAATAATGTTAGTTTTTTGTCTGTATTTATAAACTTTATTTATCTTAAAAAACTCGAAAATATAATTACAAAATGCAAAGATGAGGATGTACACTTAAAAATAGTTAATAAATTAACAAGAATCGAAATGCATAATTTACACATACTTTCATTCCTATCTTAATTTACTGAAAATTATACAAATCTCACTAATCTTTGGGAAGTTATAATTTTTTTTTTAAAGTTTCAATAAAATATTAGCTAAGAGTTATGAATGGGAAACGGATGAGCTTCAGAATTAATAACGTATTTGTCTAAGTCTATGATGTATCTGTCATCGCCGAATAGCATGTAACAATATTTTAAAGTTTCTCCTAGAAAAAATGACTCCATCATATCTTTAGGTTTAGTGTTTTGAGTACTTCGAACATTTCCAATTGACGTATAGCCATTGCGAACCTTAGTGTAATTTTCAAATGCCTGAAAAATAAAATTTGTAGATTGACAATTGATTATAGAAGAGCATTTACAAAATAGCTATGAAGTAATCTGGCTCTCACTTAGGCAAGTCATAGACCATTAAAAAGCTGTCACACAGACAATGAAAACTGTAATTTTTCTCTTGCAAAAACAGTATTCAACGCATTAAAGGGAAGAGCGATTTTTTTTTTTATACAAATATTTGAAGTGTGATTTAAAACCTGGTTATAACGACTGTACAAGAAATAGCCTAAATATAAGCATTTAATATACCACATACATCAAATGCTTATATTTTAATCCCTTTTCACATTCAAAAATATTGGTTTAAAAACTTTAACATTAAAAAAAAAATGGTTCAGAAAGGAAGGATGCTATTTGGGCAAAGCTTTAGCTGATTGCAAAACATTTGTAAATATTATATTACCATCTAATGATACCTACATTATTTTTATTTTTACTTTACTTATATATATATTTACTTTATAAAAAAAGTGATACCTGAAATATTCTCCACCCTTGATCTTGATATGTGGTATTACCAGTTATTTGGTACATATACCACAAGCTTTCTAAATACTCTGGTCGTAAGAGACTGTGAGCGTCATTCGCTTTTACATACATATCTGCTTCACCCCCAGCCTGAAATTTAATATTTTTTGTTTGTAAATTTTTAAATCAACGGTGATTTTTATGACTATAGCATTAATTATATAGTAGTTTTTAGACAGATCAACCTCTTAAAATTAGTATGCGCCGATGAAAAGGCGGAGAGCACTAGATGGTGCTATAAACTAACCAAAATGCAAACCGATTATAATTTTTCACAAATGTTTACACGCTAATCAAGCCAAATCATAGTCATAGTCATTTTTGTCTTGATGTTGAAATCGGATAATCTACATCAGGGGTGCTCAAACGGTCAACGCGATCGACTGGTCGATCGCGATCGACCGTTTGAGCACCGTGCAGAAAGCTAATATCTATATATGCTACGGTACGCCCTACCTAGGTAGGTAGGGTGTATCGTGTATGTACGACAACCTTACATCACACACACTTGCAGTCTCTCAGAGTCGATCGTAAGTAGTCTAAAAATATTGAGGTAGATTGCCAGCAGTTCAAGTTTGAGCACCCCTGATCTACATTAACTGTGTGTAATTACTGATATTATTGATTAGTGATTTTCATGTTAGGGTTATGTTATAAAACCTCACTGTTAACAAGCGACCCAATTCGCTCTCTAATTAATCCCTAATTAATCTCTAATTAATTAATAATTGAATAATCCTTAAAGGGACTTAGTCCTACAAGACAACCTTATAATTTTCTGGGTAATATGTTGAGCTGAGTCTGCTGTACCAATCTGATAAGCGAGAAAAACAACTTATTGCTCACAAGGTTACAACCTAAACCTTTGCTTAAAACGTAATTAAACAAAATTTTGGAATGACGGAGGAGTTTTGACTTAAGAAGGTGCCAGCATATTTATGATGAAGGATACCTGGTTAAAATATGTTATTTCTGGGGCCAAGAATGTTGGATTGATAGCATATGTCTGATGACAGGTCCGCATCAATTCATGGGCTAGTTGCATATGCCATTCGGGCAATCCATTAGCAACACCAAGCGCAAGAGTGCCAGGCAAATAACAAGTAAGGTGGTCCATTTTTGGTTTCAGTTCCTGAAAAATTTAATATTTTTTACGATCAACCACTACCTTAAAACACTTGGTTATTGGCAGTTTTATTGATTCTCACAGCTTAGATATGATGCCCGAAGCCCCAGAACTTAGGGCCTCATTATTAAGTTATGTTGGGTTCCCTAGATTGAGAAGCAAGATTTATCTTAAGATTTTTTTTAGATTTATGTGATTTCTCTAACGATTCTATAATTCAATAATTATATAATGATAAAATTACAAAAAAAGGAATAAGGGTTGGTAATTTTTTTAAAAATATTTTGATTTGAAAACGAAAGCTGAGCTTGTAAATCCATTAACCCATCTAGTGACCAAGCCCCTACAAGAAAAACAACCGCAGAATGTCCACGGAGATTTAAAAAAAAATGGTCTAATTACGGGCGCTTAGTAAAATGCTCATTTTATAAAAATTATGTATGTTATCTTGATAATGTGCACTATTTAGAATAGCTTATAAAATTCTCTAGAATATGGTTTTAATAAAACCTCTAAAAAATGTATTAAAAAAAAATGACAAACTATTAAATATTATACTATTGAAAATATTTTTTTGTACTGAATAAAAGAAAATATCAAGCGATGATACTAATTCTTTATTTCTTACTGATGTTCCTAGATATCATATAAAACTATTTATCTTAATATATATAAATCTCGTGTCACAATGTTTGTCCTCAATGGACTCCTAAAACACTTAACCGATTATAATAAAATTTGAACACCATGTGCAGTTCGATGTGCACTTGAGAGATAGGATAGTTTAAATCTCAAATTATAGTCGCAATTTTAATTTATCGCTAATTATTTGTCTGTTATTATTTGGCAGTCATAAAACTGACAGATGTCGATACCTTTCGACTGGGTTGATGGCGCTAATGTCTGTTATTATTTGACAGTGACAGTTATTCGACGCAAACGTATTAAAAGAGCCCATCAGTTGGCAGAACAAATTGAATCAAGAAATCCAGCTCAAAGAATCAGGACAGCAGGTCATGCACAAGAATCTCAAGAACAGTGTAACGAACGTCTTCAAGAGAATATCATAAGAACAAGAAAATTATTATTTTCAGTCAAATGCCACCGAAAAAATCTAACCTCAACAACGCAAGCGGCAAACGTCAAAACGCAAACGTCAAAACGCAAACGTCAAAACTACGATCGGAATAATATATTCACTTACGAGATGCTGTTGCTGGAAACATCGATGGAAATTTAAATCCCAATGACATCGGTAATGCTTTCATTTTACCTTCAAGCTACATCGGCAGTCCACGGAACATGCAGGAATACATACAAGATGCGATGACTTACGTACGTCATTACGGCCGACCGGCCATTTATTTATTACATTCACATGTAATCCGAATTGGGAAGAGATACAAACTTTACTATTGCCAGGACAACAAGCCATTCATCGTCATGATTTAACTGCACGTGTGTTTAAACAAAAATTGAAATCCTTAATTGATTTTATTGTTAAATATACAATTTTTGGTATCACACGTTGTTGGCTGTATACGATAGAGTGGCAAAAGCGAGGTTTGCCTCATGCCCACATTTTGGTTTGGCTTAAAGATAGAATCCGTCCTGAAGAAATCGATCAAATAATTTCAGCCGAAATTCCAGACCCATTAATTGATCAAGAATTATTTGATATTGTCACCAAACACATGATCCATGGGCCATGCGGTGTTTTCAACATGACCTCACCGTGCATGGAAAATGGAAAATGTAAAAAAAACTTCCCAAAGCCGCATACGAATGACACGATCACGGATATTGATGGTTATCCAATGTATCGCCGCAGAAGTACTGAGAATGGTGGCCACACATTTACAATGCGACTGCCGAACTTTCCAAATCAAGTTGAGTTTGATAATCAGTGGGTGGTACCATACTCACCACTACTTTCAAAAACTTACAAAGCTCATATCAATGTTGAGCTTTGCAGTTCTGTTAAATCAATTAAGTATATTTGTAAATATGTAAACAAAGGCAGTGATTTGGCCATATTTGAAGTAAAAAACATAAATAAAAATGACGAAATAGCACGATACCAAATGGGCAGATACATTAGCAGCAATGAAGCTATTTGGCATATTCTCAGCTTTCCCATCCACGAAAGAGATCCTGCTGTCCAACATCTGGCAATACATCTTGAAAACGGTCAACGTGTATACTTCACTGAAGAAAATGTTCTCCAAAGAGCGTTCGAAGCTCCGAAAACGACTCTAACTCCGAAAACGACATTGTGTCAAAAACCTGATGTTTTTGGCCAATTCGCGAAGACATTGGTGTATGGTGATGTTCCACGTTATTTCACATGGAACAAATCCAGTAAAAAATGGGAGCCACGGAAACAAGGAAAACCACATCCTTCCATTACAGGCATATTCAAAGCTAAGACATTGGGGAGACTTTACACGGTACATCCAAAGCAACGTGAGTGCTTCTATTTACGTTTGTTATTGGTGAATGTTCCCGGACCAACGTCTTTTGAATTTTTACGAACAGCTAATGGTCGAGTATTCAATACATACCAGGATGCATGTCGTGAACTGCAATTGCTAGAAGACGATAACCATTGGGACTTAACGCTTGCTGATGCTGCGTTGACATCAACACCGAATAACATTCGTCAGTTGTTTGCAATTATTTTGGCGACATGTTATCCCTCGCAAGCACAAACTTTGTGGGAAAAATATAAAAATTGTATGACAGAAGACATCTTGCACCGAATTAGACAAACAAATCAATGCCAAAACATAGATTATACACCAGAGATGTACAATGAAGCATTGGTCTTGATCGAGGATTTATGTGTTCTTATTTCAAATTTACCACTTAATCATTATGGTATGCCATCACCTAATCGTCCAGCCACCGACTTAGTCAATACCGATTTACAACGAGAAAATCAATATGACCATGGAAGTTTAGCAACAATTATCATGAACAGTGAACCATTACTGACAGCAGAACAAAAAATTATTTATGATCGGATTATGCTGGCTGTTGCTGCTGAACAAGGCGGTTTTTTTTTCTTGGATGCACCCGGTGGAACCGGTAAGACATTTTTAATATCGTTGATTCTTGCCAAAATACGGTCGCAACAAAAAATCGCATTAGCATTAGCATCGTCAGGCATTGCGGCTACTTTACTGGATGGTGGGCGAACAGCACATTCAACATTCAAGCTGCCATTGGACGTTCATAATAAACCAGATGCAATGTGTAACATCAAAAAGAATAGTGGAATAGCTGCAGTGTTGCGGAAGAGTTCTATAATAATTTGGGATGAGTGCACAATGGCACACAAATATTCACTTGAAGCATTAAACAGAACTATGCAAGATTTAAACAGCAATAATAAACTTTTCGGTGGTGCTATCTTACTTTTGTCTGGTGACTTCCGGCAGACCTTACCGGTTATACCTCGCTCTACTTTCGCGGATGAGATTAATGCATGTTTGAAACAATCATTCTTATGGCGAAGTGTTGAAACACTTCGATTGACCATAAATATGCGAGTACAATTGCAAAATGATCCATCAGCACTAATATTTTCCGAACAACTACTAGATATTGGGAACGGTAAAATAAAACTGCAACCAAATACGCAATGCATTAAACTACCAGACAATTTTTGCACTGTTGTTCAGGATAAAACTGAATTGATTCAGAGTATTTTCCCGGATATACAGAATAATTATTTGAATCATGAATGGCTTAGTCAACGGGCGATTTTGGCAGCCAAAAACGTTGATGTTGACGAAATTAACTTCCAGATACAACAGTTGTTACCAGGCGATCTGATGTCTTTTAAATCAATCGATACTGTTGTTGATGAAAATGAAAGTGTAAATTTTCCGATTGAATTTTTAAATTCATTAGATATCCCTGGAATGCCACCACATAATCTTCGATTAAAGATTGGTTCCCCTATTATTCTCCTCCGTAATTTGAATCCACCTCAATTATGTAACGGTACGCGTTTGGTCATCAAAAAGATCACCGGAAACATTCTTGAAGCAACCATTTTGGCTGGGAAGTTTAAAGGAAAAGTGGTCCTGCTGCCACGTATTCCGATGATACCATCAGATTCTACCATACCCTTCAAAAGGCTACAGTTTCCAATTCGTTTAGCTTTCGCCATGTCTATAAATAAATCTCAAGGTCAAACAATGTCCATTTGTGGTTTAGATTTGGAAAATCCATGTTTTTCTCATGGGCAACTATATGTTGCGTGTTCACGTGTTGGGAAACTGTCGAATCTATTTGTGTTAGCTAAAGACAGGTTAACCAAAAACATTGTGCACCGATTGGTGTTAAATTAAATTGAAATTAAAAGTATTTATAATTCAAAAAAAAAGATATTAATGTTTAAAAGTTTAAGACTGTCTGCCTTGCCTACCTCATTCATGAGTTTAAGCGTCACATGTTATTTACTGTATTATACTGTAATATACTTATATTTGTTATAAAATTAAATGGAAATAATAAATCTGATAAATTTTTATTTTTTACCTATTGATTTCTGCTTAGTATCAAGTGTAAGAACATTTTAATTAATTGTGTTCAACGTACTTCCCCTTCAAATCTCAATCCAGTGAATTTGTATACCAACATCAACATTTTCGTCTTTGTTCGTAAATAATTTCATTGTACTAAAGGGTTATAGTAGTAGAAAGTCAAATAAGGAGATCACCATATTTTTTTACAAATACCATCTGTGTGAAAAAGCATAGTGGACTCCGTGACTGATGTTCTCTTATTGTTCCTCTTAGATTGTTTACTATAATGTAATATAACAAAAACTTTAGCCACAGCAACGCGTGGCCGGGTCAGCTAGTAAGTAATATATATTTTTACCATGAACAGAAAATTACAATAGATACCTAAGGCGGATCGTTACTAGTGCCGTAATATTTTTTTTTAAATAATTTTTATATTGAAATATTTTCTTTTATTATTATTATCACTTTATAAGTAAGTTACTAGCTGTTCAACCCCGAGTTGGCAGCTAGGCCCTGCAGGAGGCTTTGACAACTCGTGCCAGCGGCACTCAGGATGGGTCGCTACGCTCCCCATCTGTAGTTCCTTCGAACCATCCACGTGCCTAAATTTGATTTTTCGTTTCTCATTCGATTTCTATGTTATGTAAAGAAGCTACATGTTATTTTTCGAGTTTCTAGACCCGGCGGTTTATAAGTTCCATACAAACTTTTAACCCACATTAGCCCCCCTTAATGGTTGAATTAGTAGTTGAAGTGGTTGGTTAGCGCGTGCCTATATTACGTAAAGAAGCTATTTGTAAAATTTTAAGTCTCAAGACCTAAGTATATATTGTTTCATAAAAATGTTCATTGGTTGAATATTAAAAAAAACTTTCTCACGCAATGTCTATCTTATGTAAAGAATCTATATGGCAATTTTTGAGATTCTATAACCAACGGTTATAAAAGTTCCATACAAACTTGAAAACCCATTAACCCCTCTTAATGGTTGAATTTCATGTGTTTTTTAATTCACAAATCTAATTGGGTGTGCTCTCGACAGCTTCCCAAACTTGTCATCGCAATCGGATCGACGGACAAAGAAAGAAAGAAACAGTCATTTTTATATATAGGCTCTTCTATTTAATGGTTTTTTTTTACTAAATTTTTCCAGCAGGCCTGTTTTTTTGTTTAAACGGGAGTAGAATTTAATGGAGATATTTATGGTTTCGGTAAAAGCTAAGACCATTACCACCATTAAGCTACCAGCATTAAAGAAAAAATAATAAATTCGATGTAACCTTGTGCCGCATGGGTGCAGCATGATCACTCGGCTAAAACGTTATTATTGCCGCACCAGTGCAGCACGGACACTAGTGGGGTTAGGTAATGAATAATAGTATTGCTAAGGTAATGATAATGCAAATAGTGATTCCGATTCTTCATTATAGATTATATTTTCATGTTATTTCCAAACCTTGCTACGAACTAAAACAATAAATTATTGTTATTGCGTTACTAGTTTCTAAAACTATTGACAACATATGACATACCTACTGTGATTCGCTCTTGAATTTTAAGCAAGCATTTAATAGTCATTTTTAAAATGTATTTAACATATAACACCAGAACCGCATTTGTAATTTGAAGTCCAAGCTGTTCTGGAATACAGAAATGAGAATCCTTTTACCCTTATCAACAACTTACTCTCGTATGCTTCCACATTCCCATACAGACTGACAGACGTGCACCTCATAGTATAAAAGTGATACCTTGCTTCCTGATACCAGTTCTCCTATAAAAGTATATCTGTTTGGGGAAGTCTTTGCCACTAGCAATTTTTTTATCCCTTCTATAGCAGCCAAGTAGTCTTCAAGTAAACTGGAAAAAATATTTTTTTGCTCATTAAGCTAACTTCGTTCATGAAACATGTCTTCAACGGTGTTGTTAAATTACAGGACTTACAATTAATAGATTGCCATAAGTGCATGTATATTAAAAGTATGTGGAAATCCAATGGGAGAATTCATTCAGTTTTTAAGACATTTTTTAAAAGAAATCAGGATTTTTTCGTGTGGGAGAATAAAGCGACAAATAAATTAGGCAGTTGTCTGCCTAAATGTAACAGCCAGGCAAACAACACTTAGAAACTGGATGATGGATATGCTACGTTGCAGGCAAACGGCATGTTAATATGGTTTATGTGATATTTTCTGACTGCTCTTCCTAAATTATTCTTTAGCTGTTGGCCATCAAAAAGCATTCCATGTGTATTTATTGTACCTGTAACATATTTCGTTTAGTTTTATTACTTTATTTAGGCTTTCTTGAAATACAATCCGAAACTTCTGTCCCATCCCACGCTAATGCAAAGTGTAAGTATTTTTTTGCGCAAAACAACTTGAGAAAGGTGTTAAATTATCTTCAGAATGTCCCCAAACCGTTCACACAGTGAGAATTTGTTCGTGTTTTGTTCCAACCTAACGCGTAAATAAGTCTATATTATTCTACATTTACAGTTTTGATAATTAATTTGATTGTACGCTAGTATATTCACTATGAATTAAATGTCTTTCCTATACTACTAATAGTTAGATCGGGTGTAACTTGCAAGTTTGTTATTGCATATGTGAAGCTAACTCAATATTATCCATAATTAACCAATAATTTATTCGCAGCCATATAACTGATAATTTATTGAACGATAAATAAATGAGGTACTTTTAAAAACAAGATGGCGTGGATTAAGGAGCAATTTAAAAAACATAAATAACACATACTATTTGATTGTTTTTCCAGTTTGAATCCACTGCTTCAATAAGTACTCATAGTAACTGTCACCTCGTGCTCCCAAAGTAATTGTTGAAAATGTTCTAAATTGTCCTGCATTTGGGTTAATGAAAATTGGAACCAAACCATTGTTTTTATGTAAGCCGTGAACTATTTCCGAAACCTTGCTTGCGGTTGCCTAAAAAAAATGTATTTTACTTCAATGGCAGGTTTACCTAAAACTAACACTTTATAATAAATTATTACAATGCGTTTTTAATGCGATCAAAATATATCACAGAATACCAAGATAGTTCTTTAAAACTTTCATGCAGGCTGCGCCTTTGTTTGGAACCAAATGAAGTATTAGAATTCATTTTTCCCTAAATATTTATTTTGCAGGTGGCCAATATACCAAAAACATATAAAAGAATATTAAAAACAAAATAAGAGTTAACCTCGAATTTTGGATCATTTGCTGCTCTTGAAAGTTCTCTAAATTCAAGTTGCAGTGTTGTTACTTCTGATGTGCTGCTGTCTGGTGACCATTTCGGTGCATGAGCTTGTCTAGTAGCTAAGTTAATATCAGAATAAGGTATACCAGAAGGAGTGTCGAAGGCAGGAAGTAACCTTTCTCCCAAATCAATCTGTCAAAAAATGAACAATTATTTTACCGACATTGATTCTTTTAAAATTTTGAACATAATTACCATATTAAACTTACAGCTTTGTCTAGGAACATTTTATCTCCAGATAGATGATAATTACTTAAAAGTGAAGCCAAAACTCTGATAGTTACTTCGAATAGATTCACATCTTTATTATTATCAAATGATAAATTGTTGCGAACCCATTCTTTTCCTTCGTTGAATACTGTTAAGAAAAGAGATTAAAAATGTTGACTCCATTAAATTCTAGATAAGTGTTTTTACTTAACTCATACCTCAATTTAAGGAATATTGAAACATAACTCTCATTCTTTTTTAATTGAGAAACCAAAAGTTTTATCGAGGAGCTTGGAAGCCTCTTTACCTAGAGGCAGAAAGGCGCTGACTGAAGGCATTTGTGCTAAAAAGTGGAATACTTTGGTATTTGGAAATTTGACTGATACATTTGCTGTGAGATCGCCGTCTGTGGTAATTTAAATAATTTGTTTTTTAAAACATTGCTATTAAAACATCTAAAAATTACACAATATACAATAGAACTAAAGAAAAAGGTAAATCTATAAAAAGGTAAATCTATAAAGGCTTATCTATAAAAATAGATAAGTTTTTTCAAACTATTTCTTTTAAGTATATAAAAGTTTGTTCATATAATCCTTTCTAGGTAGATAGGCTTCACAATCGTTTTTTTATCGATAGTGGTTCCATTGTTACTAATTTATTTTCAACTCTAAATTTTATAAATAAATATGGAAAACCATTAAAATATACATTCAAAGATTCCTTTAAGAGGGCATTATATGCGGTAAGCCAGAATCATCAAAAATCAACCATTTTTGCACTCTTATTTTGACTTTATAAAAGAAAATCTCACCATTATTTTAATCAAATATTAAAATGTACACCTTAATCTTTAATCTCTCTGACTGGATTTTTCATAAACATATTATGTTCAAAAAAACAGTATTTTTCAAGAGTACGAGGTGTGATCAAAAAGGAAGGTGATATTTCAAATTTCGCAGGCTACGTCCGTTCGATCTTACATTTTTTTTTGTTATGTTGGTACACTTGTTTTTAACATCTGTGAAAAGTTTCAAGAGTATAGCATTTTTTGTTTGGTTGTGAGAGGCGTAAAGGTTATAAGTGTTTTGCGTGCTCGGCGATTTTTTGCTATCGAAAAATATGGATCAAGGGATTTGCATCAAATTTTGTGTAAAAAATAAAATTAAGTGCTCCGTAACACTTGAAACGTTGACAGTGGCATACGGTGAAACTGTTCTGAGTAAAAAAAATGTTTACAAGTGGTACAAACTCTTCCAAGATGGCCGGGAAGATGCCAATGACGAGCCTCGCTCTAGACGCCCAAGCACGTCATCAACTGATGAGGACGTTGAACAATTGAAGAAAATAGTGTTGAGGAATCGTTGAATTACCATAAGGGAAGTTGCTGATGATATCGGCATTGCATTTGATTCGTGCCAAGCAATTTAACGGATGTTTTGGGCATGAGACGTGTGACAGCGAAGATTGTTCCTAAATTGCTATATTTCGAGCAAAAGAACTGTCACATGAGCAACGCTCAAGAGCTGTTGAATGACGTCAACGATGACCCAGATTTATTCAAAAGGGTCAATGATGACCCAGATTTACTCAAAAGGGTCATAACAGGTGACAAAACATGGGTATACGGTTATGACGTCGAAACTACGGCTCAATCGTCCCAGTGGAAGCAGTCCACGAGCCAAGACCGAAAAAAGCACTCCAAGTTCGGTCAAATGTCAAGGTGTTGATAACTATTTTCTTTGATTATCATGGTGTAGTGCATCAGGAGTTCTTACCACAAGGTCGTACAGTTAATAAGGAGTATTTACCTTGAGGTTATGTGCCGTTTGCGTGAAGCGATATGAAAAAAATGCCCGGACTTGTGGAAGGAAAAATCAGTCATGGTTATTGCACCACAAAAATATGGCCAAGAACAACACCGTAATCATGCCATAGCCACTGTATTCACTGGATTTAGCCCCCTGTCACTTTTTCCTGTTCCCGAATCTCAAGAAACCCATGAAAGGACGGCGTTTTGCAACGATTGAGGACATAAAGACCGCATCACTGGATGAGCTGAAGGCTATACCAACAACTGCTTATCAAAAGTGCTTTGAGGATTGGAAAAAGCGTTGGCACAAGTGTATTGTATCTGAGGGGTTTTACTTTGAAGGGGACAAAATAAATATTGATGAATGAATACTTAAATATTTTTTGATAAAAATAAAGTCGCCTTATTTTTTAACACACCTTGTATATGTTGTTCCTATTTCTATGTTTATTTTATTGAATGTATAATATTACAATCCTTAAATAGTACAATATCTATGTACAACAGAAGTTTTAATTCTTATTTTAATTCTTATGTCTTATAATTCTATATCAAAGTTACAAGTGACTGTTTCATTGTACTTGTTTCCTGCCTCCCTAACTAGACGAATCTGCACTAACAGAAGCAGCTCTCACAAGCAAAGATGAGTGAGCAGGGGCAGTATCGTGATGCAAAAGCCATGAATTGTTTTTCCACAATTCTGGACGTTTTCTTCGTATTGCTTCTCGCAAACGGCGCATAACTTCCAGATAATACTATTTATTGACCGTACGACCATATGGTAAGAACTCCTGATGCACCACGCCATGGTAATCGAAGAAAACAATGAGCAAAACTTTGACATTTGATCGAACTTGGCGTGCTTTTTTCGGTCTTAGCTCTTCTGGCCGCTTCCATTGGGACGGTTGGGCTTTGGTTTCGATATCATAACCATATACCCATGATTCGTCACCAGTTATGACCCTTTTGAGTAAATCTGGGTCGACGTTGACGTCATTCAACAGCTTTTGGTCATAAATTAGCAATTTCGGAACAAACTTCGCTGACACACGTCTCATGCCCATAACGTTAGAAAAAATTTCATGGCACGAGGCAAGCGATATACCGACATCCTCAGCAACTTCTCTGATAGTGATTCGACGATTTTCCAAAACAATTTTCCTCACTGCTTGAACGTTTTCATCAGTTGTTGACGAGCTTGGGCGTCCAGAACGAGGTTCGTCATTGGCATCTTCCCGGCCATCTTGGAAGAGTTTGTACCACTTGTAAACATTTTTTTTTACTCAGAACAGTTTCACCGTATGCCACTGTCAACATTTCAAGTGTTACGGAGCACTTAATTTTATTTTTTACACAAAATTTGATGCAAAACCTTTCATCCATATTTATCGATAGCAAAAAATCGCCGAGCATGCAAAACACTTATAACCGTTACGCCTCTCACAACCAAACAAAAAATGCCATTCACTTGAAATTTGGTTCGAGAAGAGTGTACCAACATAACAAAACAAAAAAAAACGATAATCGAAAATACATTGTCCGCGAAATTTGACAAGTAACCTTACTTTTTGAACACACCTCGTATATAAATCGTTTTACTCAGAACTTATTCAATTAAAACAAATGTCTGAGTAAAACTACAATAGGTATTTCATTTATTTTATATATTATTTCATAATACATAGGTAATGGAGATTTAATGCTTTTTTTATAAAAAAGATGGTTACATATTTTTCTTTACATATTAAGTATGAAGTATGGAATGAATGAAGTATGTACTCGTATTAGTTTGAATATTAAATGAATTGTTTTTGTAATAAACAATAAATAAATAAATAAAATGAACTCTCTTACAATGAAAATGTTTTTTCTGCAATAAAGAGTTTATTATTATTATATTTCTAAATATGATTATATTATATTTCAGAATAATAATAATAATCTATTTATTCAAGAAAAGACATATATTACATTAAATGGGTTCTAGCAAAAACATGGTTTTGGCTGCCAGAAACTCAACTTTATGGCAAGTCTTACAAAAATTGCGTACTAAATTTACATACAATATTTAATTAGATATAAAAGAAAAGTAACATTTAATACAAAAAAAAGAGTACTGATAAATTACGATATATTCTCACAATAATACAATTTTGTTTTATTCAAGTATTGAATAAAAATCACATTTTGATAAGTTACTAGGTTTTATCTAGGGTGAAAACGGTATATCAAAGGTCATCATGGTTTCAGAGAAACTCATTTTTAAACTTTATATTATAAGAAATTATTGTGTAATGTGGGGTTAGCGTCAGCTGGTGATCCCTCACGGTTGAGCCAAGTACTCAGTTAATTGTGACGTGTACGGCAAATCCACTCCCTGAGGCAAATAGGTAATCTCCACCATTTTGTAAAAAAAGTAATCAAATTTGGGCATATATTTTTTTGTATTTTTTATTCAATTTCATAGTTAGAATAGTGAATAAGAACACTTCTTTAAGTGTTTTAAAACGTCGTGGGATACTGTGCAAAGTTCGGTTATTAAGCTTATTTTTTATATTTTTTCCATTAGATCATATAAAATCGACGGAACCATAAATATTAATTACTATAGCCTTTTTAATTTATTATTAATTCAAATTGTTCATTTTGCAAAACCGCCTTCGAATCATTTTGAGAAAATTGGTACAAAATAGTCATACAATTTGAATGAAATAGTTCCATCAATGCCTGCCCTGTGCTTTATAGCTTGCCTCTCCACCCCTTCAACTGCCAGCCTTAAGAAGTTAGTAAAATTGACAGTTTCTTACTCCAGTCAACTGGCAGGCTTTCAAGCTCCTTGACTTTTAAATATTTTGTAATAATACACTACAAACTAATTATATAAACATCAATATCCATGCAAATTTAAATTGGTATCTACTAAAAATTAACTAATAATATTGTGATAAGTAGTTACTCCTATATATTTTTTTTTTTAATTTAATTTTCTGTATGTCAAATTTTCAACAACAAAAAAATATTCACTAAAAAAAACACAATAGTATTAAAATTACCACCAACAAATTTAAATATCTTACGCCAACTTAAAATTTCCTCATCCAGCATAGATTTATTTGCCTAAATTAAATTGCGATCAGAATAAAATATTTGTACCATCTTTGAGTCCCATTATGTATGCAGTGTCTAAGCCATCAACCAGAGTGAGGCCAAGAGAAAACCAATCATGGCCTGATCCAGTTACTGGTTTTAAGTGATCTCTGCCCCAGGCAAACTTCTTATACCCTTTCCAGGCATAGAGAAAGGCATCAACAACAGCTTCTTGACGAGAATTTGAAGGTCCTTAGATAAACAAAATTAAACATTAATATCTTAATATATATAAATCTCGTGTCACAATGTTTGTCCTCAATGGACGGCTGAACCACTTAACCGATTATAATAAAATTTGAACACCATGTGCAGTTCGATGTGCACTTGAGAGATAGGATAGTTTAAATCTCAAATTATAGTCGCAATTTTAATTTATCGCTAATTATTTGTCTGTTATTATTTGGCAGTCATAAAACTGACAGATGTCGATACCTTTCGACTGGGTTGATGGCGCTAATGTCTGTTATTATTTGACAGTGACAGTTATTCGACGCAAACGTATTAAAAGAGCCCATCAGTTGGCAGAACAAATTGAATCAAGAAATCCAGCTCAAAGAATCAGGACAGCAGGTCATGCACAAGAATCTCAAGAACAGTGTAACGAACGTCTTCAAGAGAATATCATAAGAACAAGAAAATTATTATTTTCAGTCAAATGCCACCGAAAAAATCTAACCTCAACAACGCGAGCGGCAAACGTCAAAACGCAAACGTCAAAACTACGATCGGAATAATATATTCACTTACGAGATGCTGTTGCTGGAAACATCGATGGAAATTTAAATCCCAATGACATCGGTAATGCTTTCATTTTACCTTCAAGCTACATCGGCAGTCCACGGAACATGCAGGAATACATACAAGATGCGATGACTTACGTACGTCATTACGGCCGACCGGATTTATTTATTACATTCACATGTAATCCGAATTGGGAAGAGATACAAACTTTACTATTGCCAGGACAACAAGCCATTCATCGTCATGATTTAACTGCACGTGTGTTTAAACAAAAATTGAAATCCTTAATTGATTTTATTGTTAAATATACAATTTTTGGTATCACACGTTGTTGGCTGTATACGATAGAGTGGCAAAAGCGAGGTTTGCCTCATGCCCACATTTTGGTTTGGCTTAAAGATAGAATCCGTCCTGAAGAAATCGATCAAATAATTTCAGCCGAAATTCCAGACCCATTAATTGATCAAGAATTATTTGATATTGTCACCAAACACATGATCCATGGGCCATGCGGTGTTTTCAACATGACCTCACCGTGCATGGAAAATGGAAAATGTAAAAAAAACTTCCCAAAGCCGCATACGAATGACACGATCACGGATATTGATGGTTATCCAATGTATCGCCGCAGAAGTACTGAGAATGGTGGCCACACATTTACAATGCGACTGCCGAACTTTCCAAATCAAGTTGAGTTTGATAATCAGTGGGTGGTACCATACTCACCACTACTTTCAAAAACTTACAAAGCTCATATCAATGTTGAGCTTTGCAGTTCTGTTAAATCAATTAAGTATATTTGTAAATATGTAAACAAAGGCAGTGATTTGGCCATATTTGAAGTAAAAAACATAAATAAAAATGACGAAATAGCACGATACCAAATGGGCAGATACATTAGCAGCAATGAAGCTATTTGGCATATTCTCAGCTTTCCCATCCACGAAAGAGATCCTGCTGTCCAACATCTGGCAATACATCTTGAAAACGGTCAACGTGTATACTTCACTGAAGAAAATGTTCTCCAAAGAGCGTTCGAAGCTCCGAAAACGACTCTAACTGAATTTTTTACATTGTGTCAAAAACCTGATGTTTTTGGCCAATTCGCGAAGACATTGGTGTATGGTGATGTTCCACGTTATTTCACATGGAACAAATCCAGTAAAAAATGGGAGCCACGGAAACAAGGAAAACCACATCCTTCCATTACAGGCATATTCAAAGCTAAGACATTGGGAAGACTTTACACGGTACATCCAAAGCAACGTGAGTGCTTCTATTTACGTTTGTTATTGGTGAATGTTCCCGGACCAACGTCTTTTGAATTTTTACGAACAGCTAATGGTCGAGTATTCAATACATACCAGGATGCATGTCGTGAACTGCAATTGCTAGAAGACGATAACCATTGGGACTTAACGCTTGCTGATGCTGCGTTGACATCAACACCGAATAACATTCGTCAGTTGTTTGCAATTATTTTGGCGACATGTTATCCCTCGCAAGCACAAACTTTGTGGGAAAAATATAAAAATTGTATGACAGAAGACATATTGCACCGAATTAGACAAACAAATCAATGCCAAAACATAGATTATACACCAGAGATGTACAATGAAGCATTGGTCTTGATCGAGGATTTATGTGTTCTTATTTCAAATTTACCACTTAATCATTATGGTATGCCATCACCTAATCGTCCAGCCACCGACTTAGTCAATACCGATTTACAACGAGAAAATCAATATGACCATGGAAGTTTAGCAACAATTATCATGAACAGTGAACCATTACTGACAGCAGAACAAAAAATTATTTATGATCGGATTATGCTGGCTGTTGCTGCTGAACAAGGCGGTTTTTTTTTCTTGGATGCACCCGGTGGAACCGGAAAGACATTTTTAATATCGTTGATTCTTGCCAAAATACGGTCGCAACAAAAACATCGCATTAGCATTAGCATCGTCAGGCATTGCGGCTACTTTACTGGATGGTGGGCGAACAGCACATTCAACATTCAAGCTGCCATTGGACGTTCATAATAAACCAGATGCAATGTGTAACATCAAAAAGAATAGTGGAATAGCTGCAGTGTTGCGGAAGAGTTCTATAATAATTTGGGATGAGTGCACAATGGCACACAAATATTCACTTGAAGCATTAAACAGAACTATGCAAGATTTAAACAGCAATAATAAACTTTTCGGTGGTGCTATCTTACTTTTGTCTGGTGACTTCCGGCAGACCTTACCGGTTATACCTCGCTCTACTTTCGCGGATGAGATTAATGCATGTTTGAAACAATCATTCTTATGGCGAAGTGTTGAAACACTTCGATTGACCATAAATATGCGAGTACAATTGCAAAATGATCCATCAGCACTAATATTTTCCGAACAACTACTAGATATTGGGAACGGTAAAATAAAACTGCAACCAAATACGCAATGCATTAAACTACCAGACAATTTTTGCACTGTTGTTCAGGATAAAACTGAATTGATTCAGAGTATTTTCCCGGATATACAGAATAATTATTTGAATCATGAATGGCTTAGTCAACGGGCGATTTTGGCAGCCAAAAACGTTGATGTTGACGAAATTAACTTCCAGATACAACAGTTGTTACCAGGCGATCTGATGTCTTTTAAATCAATCGATACTGTTGTTGATGAAAATGAAAGTGTAAATTTTCCGATTGAATTTTTAAATTCATTAGATATCCCTGGAATGCCACCACATAATCTTCGATTAAAGATTGGTTCCCCTATTATTCTCCTCCGTAATTTGAATCCACCTCAATTATGTAACGGTACGCGTTTGGTCATCAAAAAGATCACCGGAAACATTCTTGAAGCAACCATTTTGGCTGGGAAGTTTAAAGGAAAAGTGGTCCTGCTGCCACGTATTCCGATGATACCATCAGATTCTACCATACCCTTCAAAAGGCTACAGTTTCCAATTCGTTTAGCTTTCGCCATGTCTATAAATAAATCTCAAGGTCAAACAATGTCCATTTGTGGTTTAGATTTGGAAAATCCATGTTTTTCTCATGGGCAACTATATGTTGCGTGTTCACGTGTTGGGAAACCGTCGAATCTATTTGTGTTAGCTAAAGACAGGTTAACCAAAAACATTGTGCACCGATTGGTGTTAAATTAAATTGAAATTGAAAGTATTTATAATTCAAAAAAAAAAATATTAATGTTTAAAAGTTTAAGACTGTCTGCCTTGCCTACCTCATTCATGAGTTTAAGCGTCACATGTTATTTACTGTATTATACTGTAATATACTTATATTTGTTATAAAATTAAATGGAAATAATAAATCTGATAAATTTTTATTTTTTACCTATTGATTTCTGCTTAGTATCAAGTGTAAGAACATTTTAATTAATTGTGTTCAACGTACTTCCCCTTCAAATCTCAATCCAGTGAATTTGTATACCAGCATCAACATTTTCGTCTTTGTTCGTAAATAATTTCATTGTACTAAAGGGTTATAGTAGTAGAAAGTCAAATAAGGAGATCACCATATTTTTTTACAAATACCATCTGTGTGAAAAAGCATAGTGGACTCCGTGACTGATGTTCTCTTATTGTTCCTCTTAGATTGTTTACTATAATGTAATATAACAAAAACTTTAGCCACAGCAACGCGTGGCCGGGTCAGCTAGTATATTTTATATATTTGTAACGAAATGATTTTTTAACCATGGTGTGAAAGGTATTTTATTGAGAAGAAAACTAGTCACATAATCAGGGAGTCAGGGATGCCATCAATGGAATTACTTTTTGGCAGCCCTGTCAAGAGAAAAGATTTTTTAACAGACACTTCCTATGGGTTTAGAAATCAAACACTACGTAGAAATAAATTTTAACATTTATTCACATTAGAATGTAAAACGATAAAAACTGCATAAAAAACAGAAAGAACATAAATAACAAAAGAAAACATGAAAAGAACGATAGTCCCCAAACGGGAACTTGCGCTTGGCGTCGCAACTTCTGATTAGAAATGATTAACCGGCGCGTCTGCACAGCAGTGATTGACAGTTGGCGGTAAACATGAAATTTCAAGTGTAATTTTTTTATGCGAAATATTACATATCAATATTAAAAATGATTTTATTCAAGTGCATATGGATGCATGGGGTTCAGATCCGGCAAGTGCTCCAACTAATGGTAGTTGGAGCACTTGCCGGATCTGAACCACCTCAATTACTTCGTTTGGGGGTACTTCAAGGAGATGGAGTACATAGGCGAAATTGTGAATTTAATTACGACAAAATTTATAAACTTTGCCAGTTCTTGATAATAAAAGAACAATGCGTAATTTGAAGATTTTTTTAGAAGATGTGTAGCGTAGCAATGTTGCCGTACGCACATCACTCATTTTCCTCTAATCATAGACAACACATTGTCTGTGGTCCGCGCTCGGCCGCGGTATAGTCGAATCGCGTAGTAACAATCAGTCTCAATAAACACGCCGCTCGAGCATTACGCCTGACTATTATTTCTACCTGTCGCAACCTCAATAGTGGAATACCGGGTGTGGTCTCGGAGAGCCAAACTCCAACGTCAATCATTTGCAATAAACAAACATAATATAATTACTAATCTTCGTAACGGCACAGATATCTATGCATTAGAACGAGAGGAAGATCTAATGGCCATATTTTATAGAAAAAAGCAACTAGTCGATAGATTTTATTTTTTTTATTATTGCTAGGTACACCTTTATTGTAAGGTAAAAGTGTTTACTGAACAACCTTTTTTTCATTTCTTATTTTACAAAAATAAATAATCCTCGTTTCTCTTCAGGGGATCTGTAATGCAACACCTTTTACAAGAATAGTTTCTTTTTGGATTCAAAGCTACTCGAGGTCATTTTTTTTTCATACTGTTCACAGAAATTCCCGACCTGAGATTTTGTGCACAAATATAATATTTTGTAGCTGTAAATTGTATTTAAAAAAGAATTTTATGAGACTACGTTATGCTTTTTCCTATTTTGTGCCGATTGTAGTTCGACATCATTGGAAAATGTCCTGTCAAATCTTGCATATCTATTCCAGAAAATAGCATACTTCATTTTATTGGAATATAATTAAATTATTACATAAACTATAATCATAGCAATGTAGTAAACTGTTTACTTAGTGAAGCAAAGTATGTGTAGAAGCGCCGGCAATCCATTGATGGTTTAAAGGTCGAAAGTAAGTAAGGCTATGAGGCTTCGAGGCGAGGTCTTTGAGGTTTACCCGTACCGTAACAGATCTAACAAGAAATTGTTGTGGCCATAAATATGGATAATTTCCAGAAAATTGTAAACCTTTGACTTTAAGGAGTTTGTCTCTCATAATTAAACTAATTATTAACGTTATTTTACATACTTATTGTGTTTATTGATAATTCTAAAATAATTCTTGAATTTAATGATTTTGAATGAAAAATGCATACCTTTAAAATGCATGGGTGTAATAATTGCATCCGGTTCATCAATCTGCTGTGGCTGAGTTTTATAACTATTATCATTAGCGGCCATGGGCTCTTCAACATTATGGACAAGTTCAGCTGTTTGGACCAAATCAAATAAATTGTCCTTTGATTTTGAAATGGAATTGTTGCTATAAAAAACTTTATCTTGCGTTATCTAAAAAAAATATGGACGGTTTAGCAAATTTATAGGATACTAAAACAAGTTTTAAAGTTATTTTACTTACATCAACTTCGAGAGCTAGCTTCTGAGCAGACCAATTTAGAAGTATTATACATGCTACAATCAAACCAGTGAAAATTGTTGATATGTAAATCAGACTTCGTTGAAGCCTAGACAGTTGGTTCCACCACTGAAAAAGAAATAACATTAATAACAAATTGTTCAATGGCTAAGCGGATGTGAATATAGAAAGTCTGTAAATTTTAATAAAGTGAAAATTAAATACGCCCAACAAAACCGTTTGCTAACTTTCACAACAACAACTTTTGGGACAAAGATTATGCCTGAATATTCTATTTTCACAAAATGATCTATCCGAAATCTATCAATAAATAATATTTATTTGTATGTGTTTGGAAATAGCATTTATACTTAATCCTTTGACCGCATAATAATATGGCAAATTATAAGTTCTAAAGCTACATACATTAGAGAGTGCTAGAAACAATTTGCTCTTTCTAAACTATACTATGTTACATAAAATTATATATAAGAAATAAAAATAATGATGCTTTCAACTAAAACCCTTAAGGGCTTATAACTAACACTCTATCAAATTAAATTCACAGTAAAAAAATTTGGTCATCTACCTTATTCATTGGAACAAACAAACCAACAGCTGCCTAACCGGCATAGTCAGAAATAACATTTTACAAAATCTTTACTATTCTATATGGTTGAGGTAGCTAGGCACTCAGATGGATCACTTCCGTCCACATTTTCTCGCTTTTCGGGTTAGACGAGACCGAAACAGACAGACTCACGTGATATTTGGAAGGGAGTTATACGAGGTGTGTTCAAAAAGTAAGGTGACTTTGTATTGTTAAGAAAAAATATTTATTTATTCATCAATATTTATGTTGTCCCCTTCAAAGTAATCCCCCTCAGATACAATACACTTATGCCAACGGTTTTTCCAATCCTCAAAGCACTTCTCATAAGCACTTTTCGGTATAACCTTGAGCTCTTCCAGCGACGCACTCTTTATCTCTTTAATCGTTGCAAATCTCCATCCTTTCATAGGTCTATTTAGTTTTGGGAACAAGAAAAAGTCACATGGGGCCAAATCCGGTGAATATGGTGGCTGAGGCATGATTGTGGTGTTGTTTTTGGCCAAAAAATCTCTCACAAGCAAAGATGAGTGAGTGATTATCGTGATGCAAAAGCCATGAATTGTTTTTCCACAATTCTGGACGTTTTCTTCGTATTGCTTCTCGCAAACGGCGCATAACTTCCAGATAATACTATTTATTGACCGTACGACCATATGGTAAGAACTCCTGATGCACCACGCCATGGTAATCGAAGAAAACAGTGAGCAAAACTTTGACATTTGATCGAACTTGGTGTGCTTTTTTCGGTCTTGGCTCTTCTGGCCGCTTCAATTGGGATGATTGGGCTTTGGTTTCGATATCATAACCATATACCCATGATTCGTCACCAGTTATAACCCTTTTGAGTAAATCTGGGTCGACGTTGACATCATTCAACAGCTCTTGAGCGATGCTCATGCGACGGTTCTTTCGGTCAAAATTTAGCAATTTCAGAACAAACTTCGCTGACACACGTCTCATGCCTAAAACGTTAGAAAAAAATTCATGGCACGAGCCAAGCGATATACCGACATCCTCAGCAACTTCTCTGATAGTGATTCGACGATTTTCCAAAACAATTTTCTTCACTGCTTGAACGTTTTCATCAGTTGTTGACGTGCTTGGGCGTCCAGAGCGAGGCTCGTCATTGGCATCTTCCCGGCCATCTTGGATTTGTACCACTTGTAAACATTATTTTTACTCAGAACAGTTTCACCGTATGCCACTGTCAACATTTCAAGTGTTACGGAGCACTTAATTTTATTTTTTACACAAAATTTGATGCAAATCCTTTGATCCAATTTTTCGATAGCAAAAAATCGCCGAGCACGCAAAACACTTATAACCTTTACGCCTCTCACAACCGAACAAAAAATGCCATTCACTTGAAATTTGGTACAGATTTTCGGGAAGAGTGTACAAACATAACAAAACAAAAAATAATCGATAATCGAAAATACGTTGCCCGCGAAATTTGAAAAGTCACCTTACTTCTTGAACACACCTCGTACTGCCATCCTAAGCATAAGTACTAAGCGTCAAAAAATACATTCAAAATGTTCATTTAAAATAAACATATTTGTAATTTTTATGACAAAAATTTATATAAAATAAGTAAAACTTACAGTAGTAATTGTAAGTTTAAAAAAAAAACTAAAAAGTCACTTATGCTGAAATTGCTTGGACTTTGTTCATTTTGTATAAATTATGTAAAAAGCATAGGAGATATATGTTATGTAAACTTCAATGTTATTGTGTGTGTATTACAAAATAATGCTTCTCCGATTATCAGTATAAAAGTATAGCTGTTGTCATAATATATGCTAAAATTGCAATGTAAATTTAAGATATGTTAAAAAATCTAGGAAAAAATGTCATTTTGGTTATATTCGCACATGCATCACGAGGGCTGCTATTGGATATGAATCCGGAACTGGCTACTTACAGAAAAAAAATTAAAAAGTAATTACTACATTTAAAAATGAAACTCTTTGGCTGTATAATAGATTTTGTTTCATGTAACTGTCCGTTGTTTTTCCATTGTGGGGTTATTTTGAAAATTGGTTGTCTTTATCGCCACGGATTTAACTCATGAAAATTTTGTGCAATGATTTATTACAATTTTCGGCATGGGCCAAAAACAAAACAGTGCATCGATCAACTCTCTTTAACTTTTGGGGATAAAACACCATCGAAAACCATTGTGTATCACTGGTTAAGTGAGTTTAATCGTGGGCGGTCTATGCTCACGGACGAATTTAAACAAGGTCGGCCAACCACAAAATATCGAGGCTTATGAGGGAACTAATAATGCAAAATCGTCATGTTACATATCGCGAGTGGGCATAAGTAAGACGAGCATACATAAGATATTACAGAAACATTTAGCTGTAATAAAAATGTGTTCGTGTTGGATTCCGCACATTTGATCAAAAACAGGCTCATGTCGATTAGTGCAAAAAGATGTTAAAAAAATACAATCACGGTGTGTTAAAAGCTGTTTGAATATCTAACAGGTGATGAATCTTCGATCTATGCCCCTGAAACTAAATAACAGACAATGGTGTGGGTGTTCCAAGATGAGCCGAACTCAACAAGATTTATCATGCAAAAAGCACTTTGAAGGAAAAGGTTGTGTTTTTTTGTATAAATGGACATGTGGCTACAGTGCCCTAGAAAATCGTAAAACGGTTAATTCGGAATGGTAAACGACCATTTGTTTGCCAGAAGTCTATGAAGAAATAAGAAAGAAGAACCGACAATGCAAAATCATTCTGCATCATGACAAAGTTAGCTATCACACGTCGGCCGAAACAACTCAGTTTTAGGAAGGTCAAAAGATTAGAGGCCCGATATGGCACCCAATGATTCTATTTATTTCCAAAGAAAAAAGAAAAAAATTCGTGGTCAACGTTTTTCGAGCCGCGATGCACGTTTTGGAGAAACCTCAATCAGAATGGAAAAAGTGGCGAAAATCATGGTAAATATTTTGAAAAGTAATAAATCCATATTAAAATATCCTATATGTTTGTTTCTTTTTGTTATTCCAGAATCATAAATAGCAGCCCTCGTAAATTATTTTAATTTTGTCTGCAGTTACATTAATGTTTATTTAAAAATTTATTAAAAATGCCCACCATAATCCCCTTATCAACTTAACTCAAATAATTGTTTGCAGATACAAGTATGATTAGGAGTGTAACATACCTTAACGCAAGTGAAACTTAGCATAATATAAAGTATCCCATCGCCTAAAATAGAAAAGAATACACAATTGCTAAATATTATTAAAAAAATCTAAGCCGTTTTCGGGTTAAGAGTACAACAAACAAAACATTCAACAAACAAAAGGCTTTGGTATCAGCCCATACTGTAAGAGGTAATGAGTGTACATACAGACTATTGAGGGTTCTATCAGAAAATCAATGTTCAAAGTTAGAGATTAGGTGCTCATTGTAAATTTATGATCAGGTAGTACAAAACTAATGAGGTTTTGAAGATGGAGGACCTTTCGGTGCTGGCAAAGGAGAAAAAAAATATTTAAGAAGCCTTATGGTCATAACATTTAGTAAAATCTACCATGTTTAGAAGGCAAGTTTACAACCAGACAAATATGTGTTTGAATATGCTTGATGGAAGATGGCAAAGAATTCAACGCTGTTTGTTCCAGTAAACAAGATTGCTTGGGTATGGGAGTCTGCTGGAATGTATTTAATTAGAATTTGTACAATTCTGGAAACCAACAGAACAAAATTGCCAAAACCCAACCCATTGTGGCCACTTGTAACACATTTGAGGAGTGGCTTTTGAAATTAGAGGCAGTCTAGTAGCCGAATGTCTTAAAAACAATCAGTGGTGCATTTCTTTCTTCTGTGTCAGTGAACAAGATACCTTGGGTCTTATTAGGAATTGGGAATTATTAGGTCTTTCAATCTATTAAGAGTGGACTGTTTTGGAATTCTAAAATAAGCAATCAGCACTGATGATAGATTTAAATTGAAGCTAAAGTTGTACCTTACTCCATAAGAGCGCCAATGGATATGCGTGTTTTGCCTATTAGAACTTTGTTACTTGTGCACCCGATGGGGATAGCCGTATTTTGCAAAATTGTAAATTAAGAAAGGTAAACAAGTAGAGTGATAGTGCTCATAGATTCAAGCATCGCGAGAACCTATATATAAATGGGATTCATAATAATCGTTGACCGGTATTCAGGGAACTCTGGGGAATGGGGTTTAGGTCTTTCACTATAAGATTAACTTTGTCAAGAAATTTAAAGAGGATGTCAGACCATGACCATGAATGTGACAAGGCTTATGAGAAACAAGCATAATGATTTTGATAGAAAGTTCTTTTCGATTTTTTTCTTAAAAATATGTAATGGAAAAGGTATAGCGGGAAGGTATGATTAGTTGAAGGGAAGAAAATGATGAATTGCCAATTCTTTTTTCTTCCTTTCAATTAATCATTCGACATGTAGGCCAATCAAACATTCAAATAGAAATCCAAACTGACAAAACACAAGTAAAATAAAGGTCAAAAATACCATCACTATTTTAAAATTAACAAGCCAGGTCACACGTCTTGACCTTGCATCTTTACAGGTGCCCTGGGCGACTCGTGTCTGTGGCGTTCCAGATGGGTCATTTCGTTCTCCATCTTTCGGCCGTTCAGACCCAGAAGTTGCTTACCTACACCTATTGGTAAGTTGTGAGTTACAGTACCGAAATAATATGATTATCATCAAAACATAATGTACTTTTTAGTAGGATCGTTCACACAAATTCTATTAGATTAGAAGCGCTTTAGATAGTAAACTATTAGAATCATCTACTATTAGAATTATACTATTATAATCAACAGGTATATAATTTTAGTAATACACTATTATGCGCCGAAAAGGGGATTTTTTTCAGCAACTATCAGACTGACGAAAAAAGCCAGCAAATTTTCTGTTATCTATAATTCAACACCTACTAACACTAATAATATTAAAATTTTAGCTAGAGAATCCTAGGAGATTAGGAGGGGGTTAGTTGTTTTTCACATATTTTGAGCTATACAGAATGTTCCAAGACTATTCCTGGAGCTATACCCAACAAAATATAAAAGTTAAACTTTCTTTTTGTTCACCTCCAATAAAAAAACCAAAAAATATTTCATAATCTTTGAATATTGAAATATGCACAAAATGCTAAATTTCAAATTTTTACATCCCACAGTTTTCAAGAAAAACATCTATGACAGAAGAACAGAAAGACAGATGCAAGATCTTAAAAGGGTTCCGTTTTTTCTTCTTGAGGTACAGAACCCTAAAAATATAACAACTTTTCAATCGTTCCTTTCAACATACGCTCTACCCCTATCTACACTTCGATGCATATTATTCAAAACAGTGACACATCTGATTGGGCTTCCAGTGCTTGATTGTTTTTTTGTTTCTGAATCATATTGGAAAAATCATGTGACAGAGGAAGTGGGTGTGTGTCAAAGGTGATGGCATTTCCAAGCTAATCTGGCTGCTTGTTTAATCATTCCAGTATATCAAAGCAAATGTTTCTCCGGTTGTCCTTCTGATCCTCAGTGATATTTTTATAAAATTTTAACACAGACCTTTTTCATGTTTATTTTACTATGTAAAATTTGTCTGCGCCTTTGACAATCTTTACCGTGTCATCATGCGATTGCTGAGAAGTCGATCTTTAGTTGTGTCCGTTTCTAACAATGTATGAACACAAACTAAGTGGCGGGGTAAAAACAAAAATGGTCTTGTTCGATTCGTAAGATTGTGTCATCCTAGAGTACACAACTACAGTGATAGGCATACCACGCAAATATGTTAAATAATAAGAAACCAAGTCATGCTGCCTTATGAGTAAAATTTAAAATAAAATGTTTGTATCGGGCAATTTCAACATAGCACCTAAAAACCCTCTTACTGACGGAGAAATTAATAACTGCTAAAGCGCGCGCGCGCTCGCTCTCGTGTCGCTTTAATTTATTCTAGTATTTTTCTTAAGGGACCAGTTGATCGTGACCTACATATCACACGAGCTATGTACCTGATATTGTCGTAAATGTTGACAATTTGATATAATAAAGAAACTCTCTTTTTAATAAGAACCTCAACCCCACTACCGTTCATCCCGCACCGGTGCGGCAGTATAATATATGACTGGCCAATACACAGATGCGGCAGCAAGATACATCCAATTTATTATTTTTTCTCTAATGCTGGTAGGATTAGTCTAAGCTTTTACCAACACCATAACTATCTCCATTAAATTCTACAGCCGTTTTTTGGCCATAAAAAGTGAGTACAACCTACTATTTTCATTATACTATCATAGAAATATAGTGAGACTGTGTTTTACAATATTTTTTTTGCACCGGCCGTGCCACAAGACAATAAATGTTTAGTCTTGTTTTTGTCTGACAGCGACCGCAATAACAAGAATGGCAGATACTACAAGAATCTTATATATTTCTTATCTTTCAAAAGATTTGTATGCAAATACATTTAGATAAAGTTTCCGTGTGAAATTTTATTGTCAATAACATATGTATTCTAAAATGTATATACTCCAAGATGCTGATGTCACAAATTAGGCATTTGGGAACGAACGGTTGTTGATTTATTTATCTAAAATTATGTATTAATGAAAAAAAACCATTATATAGAAGGATAACTTATAAAGCGATAATAATAATAAAAAAAAATATTACAGCACCAGTAACAATCCACCTTAGGAATCTATGGGTATTTTTTTTTTAATTTTCTATTTATGATAAAAAATACATATTAATATATACATAAAAATACAGAAAATATTGCAACCAATAAAACAATAATATCACAATACCCTTCAGCGACTACAAACATGAAAACATACTCCATTTCAGACATATCGAAATGAATATTATGACTGAAACCATCAAAAGAAAAAAAAAGGAAAGATAGAAAGGTTTCCATACGTATAATCGGAGAAAAGTGGAGAGAAATACAGTCACTAAAATTTGAATTAAAAAACAAGGACAGAAAATAAAATGAAAGGAAACTAGAACACCAGGCTAAAAAACAAACCAGCCTGATACAAGAAGTATTACAAAAAAACGATGAAGATAAAATAATAAATGAAAATGAAGATCCAAATATATAAAAAACAAAAATATTGTCTATTGAAGGAGTGCACTTTGTATAATATAGGTATTTCAGAAAAAAACATCACCTACAATCACAAATAAAAACTATTATATTTACCTTTTTTTTTAGAATATGGTGTTAATTTCAGATTCAGGTTAATTAAATATGCTTTAGATTATATGCCATGTCCTTAATATTCGTATTGTTAACCATATTAATTAATTAACTATTAACAGTGTGACAGAATCAGTTTGCGTTTTTGTTGTATTAATAAAAGATATGTTTGTATTTTATTTTATTATGTTAATTTTTATTATAAAAAAACCAAACCTAACCATTAGAACCAAATTCTAATTACCAAAAATAATTAAAATAATTAGGTAATTAGAAACTTTAAAATACTAACATTTATTTTTTTATGTAGGTAAGTATATTGAATTAAAAGTTTTTTCCACGAAGTACCAATAACACCCTTTGTCAGTGTCAATAGATTATATATGTAGAGCCAATGATTGTATGAAAAGTGATAATTTTGAAAATTAATACTTTTTCAATAATAATAAAATGGATACTTTAAATTGTATTTAAATATATGATTTTACTGTTCCCTTTCACCCGTTTAAGATGAGTTTTTAACGATGCTATTAAAATTGTGCATATGCGGAAACATTTCAATAAATGTTTAAGTGCCAATAACTGTAGTTTACCCTATATATTCACTGGAAAGTGTAACCTTGACATTATTATTATTGGTGGTGTGGCCCCACCTACACTAGCTGATAATCTAAAAGTAGTCGGAGTCAAAAAGAGTATGCCACTTCTTCTCTAAAAATTCTAAAATCGTTTTAATTTTGATAAAATAAGTAGTTTCGTTCTGACTTCATTGTAAATCTTACAATTATCTTATTATACTATTTACAGATGTTTTCAAAGTTGCATTAATATGCTGCTAAGCTAGGGTTGCCATATGTCCCGGTACACCTGGACATGTCACCGGTTTAGAGCCTCGGTCCCGGTTGTCCCGTTTGACCCACCATGTGTCCCGGTAAACGAATAATCATGGTTTTATATTATTGCTAAAATTATGCGAATAATTCGTGCGACGACGTTAGATCAAGTTGGCTGGCGGTGAAAGTGTCGAGTCAACGGATGTACTGACATTTTACAAATATTTTTCCTTATTTACAGTACGGAATGAAAGACTGAAATACTTTTATGACGGAGCTGATGTAATTCATGGTAATTTACGATCTCACTCAAAAATTAGTTGGTTAACCGTCTTTGTTGCCGGCCATTGAACATATTCTGAAAATGTGGGAACCATTGAAAGATTGCCTTTTATCACAAACCAGATTGCGGTGCTATGGGGGGCGTTAGCAACCCCCCTCCCTCCTCCTCCAATAACTCCCCTATATTTCCACCTAATTGATATCAGTCCCGGTCAGAGCCAAACCATTTATGGCAACCCCATGCTAAACTTAAAAGTGCCCATTGAGCATAAGAAAATGCATGCGCTGTCGCTTTAGAGTCGAACTGAGTGACTAAGCATAAGGCCATTGTACTTTAACTACCATTATTTTAATACATTGAAGAATATTTTTAACCAATATATGTAAGTTTATTTGTTTGCAAATAAAATCCACATTTTTCAAAAAAACTCACAGTTGGAACTTTGAACTTCTAGATTGGGAACTTTCAATAAATTTTAGAACACAGTCTAGAGTAATTGCGACATTTTCGGATTGTTCGGCCATCGTAAAGAAATTCCAATTAAGCAATATAAGAGTCAAGCTGGTTTTACACGACGAGAAGACAAATTAAAGGCACTAAAAATTATAACATAAATTAAGTATTTCAGTAAAAACTTACTCTTCGAAGACTTTTACGTGTCTGGCTGTTATTATAATCGGTAAATTCAGGAAGAAAAAGTGAGACATCGTTTCTCATTTCATTCATATTATCATCTGAACAAGGCCAAATTTACCGCTTTTAACTAAATGATCACATATCGTTTGTCGTATTAGTGCAATGGGTGAATTTTCTGGCGAGATAATGAAGCAAAGTTACAGAATTAATTTTCACTCAACGTAGCATGCCAATTGCTAATATAAATGGTTTACTAACGCCTGAAACTGTAACATATGTGAAAGGCTGGTCAAGAATGATAGCTCGTCATTAATTTCCAGGTTTCATTGCCAGGCCAAAAATATTTAAAAAATAATTTGCAAGCCGATGTCAAAACGTCAACATAAATTTTATTTATCTTGTCACTCTACCTTACCCTTCGAGCAAACTCTTTAGCTCTCAAACACTCCTTCTTTTTCTTCTTTTCTCGCCAACAAATAACAATATATCTTCATAAATACTGCCTTATGCAATCGAGTTAGTGTCAAATTTTTACTAGTACCTAGGTATTAGTATTAGTACTAGTAAAGCATAAGCGTAGACATCTTTAAAAACTGTTACTTGATTAAACGATTGTGCATACCGTATTCGGATGTTGAAACCCAATTGTATATTATACATAGTCAAAACTTAAAACCGTTTTAACACTAGTTGGCTATTAAATTTTAGTTGATAGATTCTCCTCCTTTTATGTTAATACTAATCACAATTAATTAATTAGTACCACAATTAATTTGAATATTTAAAAAAAGTGGTGATAACAATGCGAGTTAGCGGCATATGCGATTGCTTCAATTTTGCGACTAAATTATTAAACTAATAAATTATTAAAATACACTGGCAGAACACTTTTCCAAATACTGTTAACTATATGATGACATCGAAAAAATAGCGTTTGAAGTGGTTATGTTCATTTTTTTATAATGCCGTATAAATTATTTGAAGTAATATAGCAATTACTTATATTAACTTTGAAGATTAAATACCTAATTTGATCAAATTAGTCTCACTAATTTTTCGGTTTCAAAAAATAATCGCTCACAAATAGTTCATATCAATATTGTCGCTAACTAAACAAAATGCAAGAAATTCACATTACAGATTGGTATAAAGCGCACTTCGAAATAATTGTGCAGACATGGCGTGAAAGAATAGGACAAAATGTAGACTTTAAAAGGTAAATAAATACATACCTACTTATTGAGAATCCGGATGCTGTGCAGTTTGCACGCAGTGTTATCAAGGCGGATTATAGCATAATATATGACCTGGTAAATAATCTATATAAAAACCTTTTCAATCGGATCGGGGTTGCGCTTCCGTAGGGTTCCGCAGCAGAACTGTATGAAAAAACATTAGATCGGCCGAAGTTAATTAGGTATGTGACTATTCATGTGAATAATCCGGTGAACATGCATAATCACCGGCGATTATGTATAAGTCCTTTGGAGAATACAATAAATCTATCAATACGCGTTTATCGCATTTACGAAATCTATTGATATTTAGGGTTTCAAAAAAAAAAATCATCTTGGTGATATAAATCTCGATCCAAACTCATATAACTGTCTAATGGCAGAATCTGCGTTCAACTATCAACACTCGGGTTTCTGATTTCACTATCAACACTGCCACACGTCCGCAAACGAATTCTTGCCTAGAACCATGCATTGGTAAGAGGCGTAAAATCTCCCATGTTATTTATTCTTAAAACAGGCATTACCGATCATGAAACTAATAGTGTGTTTATATAGATTTCATAATAAGCCAATGCGTGTGATTCCAAAACAGGCTGAAAAAAAAACTACAAAGAACTTAATATTTGCATTGCAAACGAAACGTGGACTAAACGAAAGAAATTAAAAAAGCTAAACGAGGAATATAATGTAGATATTGCCATAAACTCTATAGATTGTGTAAAATAACATGTTAACAAAAATACAGTAATAATACAAATTCTATATAAAAACAGAAAACTAACTCCATGGATTACTAATGGCACACTTAAATCCACTAAGAAAAGAGATAAGCTACATTTAAAATCACACGCTGTTAACACTCTTCCTAACTATTATAACCATTATAAAATTTACAGAAACATTTGCAAAAAAGCTAATAAAGCCTACGATACAAAACCTATCTTAAAAAGCTTATAACCAAAGACTCAGACGATAAGAAGAAAGTGTGGGCGTATATCAACGATTCGATTAAATATGATTGTTTTATGTGCGACTTATGCATAGAGCTGAAGAAAATAACATTTTTACCACCACAGAATTTTGTGCGATAATTTAGATATTTATTTATTTGAGTTGTTCAAATGTTTGACATAACTATGTTTATGAATGTTTTTTAATAGCGGTAATATATATTATTGATTGTTGCTTTTTTATAATGATACAAATCGCTTGAAAAATAAAAGACATGTTTGAAAATATTAAAAAAAAAAACATTTTTTAAAAGCTATAATGATACCTTTATCGTATTTTTTTCATTTGTTTTTATAACTTATAATAAAAGAAACGTTAGGGTTAACGGAGTTTAAAAAAAACATTTTCTAGTTTTGTTTTTACGTTACTTTCATATTTTAGCTGTTGTAGTGATGCGCCGAAAATGGATTTTCGAAACCGAACCGAATACGAACATTATTCAGTTCTGTGCTTGATAAACCGAATACTCGGCCAAATAATTATTCGTTAAATTTATTATTTTTTATTAGATAACGATAATAATGTTTACATTGGCTCTATCTATATCAAATTGATTTCATAAAATTTGAAATATTTTTACAAAAACAATTTATCTGATAATTTTTGGTCTCAGTTTACAATTATTAGCAACTAAGTAAAATTTTTAGTTTTCATTTATTAGTTTAATACTATAAATAAACATTGTTTATAAGAAAAAAATATGTTTTATTTCATGTCGCTATACTTTATGAAAGTCTTAAAATGACAAACAAATTAATGTTTAAAATGTAAAAATGGGTCGAACATAAACATAGTACAAACTATGCCGAATACGAATAATTAGCGAATGATTTTTGCTTCTCTATTATTTTCTTAAATAAATGATAATATAAGATATTTTTATTTCCGAAAATACATTAGTGTACATAGGAATGACATATAATTTACAACAATTAGGTAACAAAATACATAACGAAGATAGTAATTACACAATAAATTTTCTGAACGTAAATAAACGAATTTAGATAATTTGAATAATAATAGTTAATGAGATCGAAGGACCTACGTAGGAAATAACAAAAACAAAAGAATATAAAAGATACAAAAAAAAAATAGATTAAGCAAACATAAAAAAAAAGTTGGTAAGGTGATATCTTCTTACATCGTTACACCAGAAATAATACTAAAATTCTTTTACACTGTATAAGTTAAGTTCTAATAAATATTCTTTAACCGCTTTTCTGAAAACCTTTAGAAACGTCAGGTTTCTTATGTGGCTCAGTAATCTATTATAGAAGGAAAGACTCATATAATTACTGGTGTTTTCGAATTTAGAAGTTCTAGTATAGGTGAATTCCAATTGTACGAACTTGCATCAAACATTCCTTTTTTGAACGGATTTCATTCTGTGCCTCTTACTTACGATCTTTTTAAATTTTCTAACATCGTTTTTTCCATTTTGACAGTTGGTGCTATGAAAAAAGTTTAATGAGATTTAGCCGATTATCTAACAAATAATATAAAATTTAAATAGATTTGATATCTTGAATAATAACATATTTATAGTCACATTTAACTTAAAAAATGGCCTTATATTATTAGTTGGTACGCATACTACGCATTTATAATAATTTACCTATATTTAGAGTTCGTCCAACTTATTTAATGATTTATTTTTTTAATCGTATGTTAATAATGTCATTATAAGCAGCTTTTTGGAATACCAGCATAAACCATTACTGGAAAGCAGCTTATTTGTAAAGCTATTTGATAATTTTAATAAAAATATAAAGACGTGAAGAAGAAAAACAAATTTGCATACATAATACAGTGCATTTTATATTTATTAGTAGCTTGACAATGTTGAAATGCGTAGACTTTTCATCAAATATTTATATTATCGTACAGCATCGTAATTTTGTTCAGATAGTATCGAAGTCGATTGCTAATTGACATTTGTAATAAAATCAACTGGTCCATCACCAGTTCGGTGACGTATTGGAAAGAGGTTACTTTGCGAGTTCAAAAAAAAAACCATTTATTTGGTCGGTGTCGACTTGATTGTCGCACTAGTCGGTGTTTGTGTATTGTTGCTGCTTGTTTGTTGTGTTGTGTATGGCTTACATTCATTATTAATTTATTATTTTTAAAGCAATCTTCTAATACTTAAGGTGAGCAGTTGCGAATACTTCTTTTGCCGTTTGCTTATCTGTTTTTTGTTTAGTTACGAGTTTTTTTTAGGATGTCTGGTGATTCAAATGAACAGAAAGTACTTCAACCGATTGAACCTGAAAAAGAACTATCTGATGTACAAGTTAGGGATGAAAAGTTGCAAGCACTGAATCTATCTGTTATTCCACAATTGGGAGATGAAAAATTACATGCCCTAAATTTACCTAACAGTGTAAAACCTGATGTACAACAATTGAATGATGAAAAGCTGCAAGCACTTCATCTATCAGTTGTACAACAACCAGGGGATGAAAAGCTACGTGTACTAGATCTATCTGTTGCACCACAATTGCGGGATGAAAAGCTACATGGATTGAATTTACCTAATGTAAAATCTTATTTACCACAAGAAGACGTTAAATTACATGGAATGAATATAACGTATAAAAATAATGTAAGAACAAATGGTGCAAGTGAGCTAGAAATTGAGGAAGACACGCCCACGAGAGAAATAACTGATGAACAAGAGGTAGGAACTTTAGCCATGTAACATTTATTTCGTCTTCATTATTTAAGTTTATTTCTGACGTCAATTTCGATTATATTTGTTGCGTAGTGTAGGCAATTGCTTGGGGATGAATCCATCGAAGTTTCATTCAGTTATTTCCAGTTTAAGATAATTAAAATTGAAAAAACAATGATAAATATTAATATGATTAACATTTAGAATATACTAACACACATTTACCTACTAATATTTATTTAAAATTCTACTTGAATATTTCAAAAATAATAACGAACTCAAAATACAACTGAAAACTAAAAACGAACTTCTTATTGGTAGTAAAAATTAAAAAAAAAATGTTCCATAAAATACGTTGAAATCGGTGTAGAGACATGATTTATACTGAAGTTGAATAAGGTGTGTGTCTGCACCGAATTCAACAATTAAGTGGATCATTTTTTTTTATTGTTTAAGTACTAACAAAAAGGTTTTTTTTTGTTTTTTAAATAACGGATAAATCAACCACCTTAAGTTTTTAAATCTATTAACCTGTAATAAGGTATGCTACTACTACTATATGATGCCATAGAACAACTATTGCATATTTATGAATTTTAAGTACACTTGATTTCTTCCGAATTTGTTATCAGTTAGTGATTTTTGTGATAAACGTTTTTTATTAGAAGACAATATTGCTGCATCTTCTGTTAATTGTTTGTCAAAATTAAAATTATATTCATTTTTTCAATACAATACTATATTTTGGAGCTAGCTCCGGTAATATTGCTGGTATTAACATGTAGTGGTGTTTTGATAGTTACCAATCTAAGTTCAAGTCATAGTCTTCGTTTGGGGAAAGGGGAAATATAGACCTATGTAAAGAATTCAAATTTGTGAACACTTAGTTTCTAGACAATAATTAAACCTGATGTTTTTCATCCTTTAAAAGAGGTTTAATTTTATCTGATGATGTATTCAATTTGTTTGTTAATTGGGAGTTAATTTTAGACATAGCAGGTTCATTTATTACAGCCTAAATATCAAACAAATCGACATTCAAAACGTCTTTATATGTTGGATTCTAAATATAATTCGTTTTTAATAAAGAATATCAAGAATAAATAGTAAAAACGTTTTTCTACGATTTGACGACTTGACGTTTGAACGATTTGAACGATTTGGTTCATAGCAAAATTATATTTTCAAAACAAAGTGTTTATCAGAAATAATATCTTTTCTTTCGCCTTTAATTATTAAACTTAATTCTTTACTTGCCATATTGATTTTAGTAAAACATTGAATACAACTTTGTCAGAACATTTACCACGGAAATACCAGATAGAACTAAATGGGACAATTAAGGACCCAACTTTGAAAATGAAGCAATTATATGGTATACAAATGATGATGGCTCCAAAAGCGGAAACAATATAGGATCAGGGATATGTGGGGCCCTGACTTGAGAAATCGATCAACCTGGGACTTCCCTCCTCCATATTTCAAGCAGAGCTATATGCCATCATTGAAACTACGCATGAAAGCATCGAAAGATCCTATAAAAATAAAAACATCGATCAAATTATAGCTCGTGCTGAACTGTGTACAAATTCTCAACACCCTTGCAACACACGACAGGGTTACATTTATTTGGGTACCAGGCCACTCATGGCAACAGAACAGATGGCAACGAAAAAGCAGACGAACTGGCCAAGAAAGGTGCTAGCATGCCTATGATAGGCTCAGAACCAGCCTGCGGCATAGCAAAAAGTACTACCAGCAGACTGCTAAAAATTTGGGTTAGAAATCAAAGCCAAAAACACTGGCAAGAAATGCTTGGACAAAAGCCAAAGAACTCATTGTAGGATTCTCGCAAAAAAGATTCTGCGCTATTGAAGTTAAGCCGGAACCAAGTAGGATCCTGACCAGAACCTTAACAGGCCACTGCAAGCTGAACAAACACATGCACAAATTGACCCTATCGATCGATGACAGGTGCAGATTCTATTAAGACAGCCCAGAAACCCCTATACACCTAGTGGGTGAATGCGGGTCCCTCATCTACAAAAGATACCAGCATCTAGGCAACCATCTCTTCAAACTAGAAGAGATCAAAACCATCGCACCCAAAAATATACTTAAGTTTATCTACAGTACGGGACTAGAGGGCGAACTATAAGTGGATTTAAAAGTACAATAGTTCTGCAAAGGACACGGTAAAAGTGGAGTCAAAAAACCCCCATATCCGCTAACACACATAACATAACAAAGCATTGATCAGTTTTATGTAAAATTCATGCTGTAAAATAGATTAACTAGATAAAATAGATGCATGTTTAATTTACATAAATCATATAAGTACGCATAACCTCTCTGATATTAAATAACACATTTGTCAATTAGCTGCGAAGATAGTCGAACACACAAGAACCACTGTAGGTCTTGTAGATTACCTTCGTGGTATATTATAATATGTTGTTTGTAGGACCACTCACAATGTAATCCGAAGTATGTGTTGAAAGGTTTATTGGTAAGGAGCATCTGTCGGACACCGCTTAAAAACGGCGGGTGTACCAGCTGTGCATTGAAATTGTCGGGTAACTAAGAAGAGCCATATTGACGAGCCATTTTTTTTAGTAATATTTCATTTCTTTTACAAAAGCACCTTTGCATTTTTACACAAAGGTGGTGCCTTTTTTGTAACATGTGATGTCATAACGTTACACTATGTTAACTTTACTAGAACCACTGAAATAATTAATATTGAAATATTAAACTGGCTGCAATATTCCATATCTGGGTACCGAAAATAGAGACTGATCAGAAGGTCATTAGCACCATAAAAGAGGTTTAAACTCATTTAATGGTTGTAAAATCTCTTACTAGTCTAGTCTCCTCTTTAAAATAGATATGAAATTTTTAGATTTTAAGGGCTTATGTCAGTCGGGTAGGTACACTGCTAACTTAAAAGTGACTATTAGTCATTTTAATCTGCATGCACTATCAGTTTAATTGTTTGATAAATAAATTATGGGCTGCTTAGTGATTAAAAAACTATCTAGCCTAGGTCGATAGTTTCCATGGCAGTTATTTATGCTCTTATAATTTCTTTATTACAGGTGATAAACAACAATCACGCAGAAACAGCTTTGCTAAATAAAGAGACGAGTTCCTCCGGAGTTAAATTTGATAATGGTAAACCAGATAAACTCGATGGGATATATCATCAGGATCCCACCACTGTGAAGCTCCAATTGGAGTCAGGAAAGGAACTTAAAGCTGAAGAAGAAGAGGAATGCATTATCAAGTGTTTGTATTTCACAATGCAATGCTGCGATTGCACTCTTATGTAGTAAATAAGATTTTTACAATTCCGTTGCACCAAATACAAAAACTCAAAAAGAAATAGTAATGGAATTGTTTAAAAAAATTTGGTTAAAAAAACATGGTCATTTAAATTTTATAACATCTAATAATTAGATGTTATAAAATTATTATAGCTTATGTTTATGTTAAATTTCCCATAATCTATGATTGCTTACCTAAAATCTTAAGCTTCAGATTATAAATATTATTTTTTTGCTTCAATGCGAGTCTACCTGAGCTTCAATGGTAATTAGCTTTCATTATAGAATTTTATTATATTTCTTATAAAAATTCCTAACAGTATATTTTTTTCATACTCCGCATTGGGCCAGTCTGTGGCTAAAGTCGGCTTATGATTTTAAAACAATTTATAGTTCTTTTTTATGTTTGATTTAGATATGCGGTTAATACTTTTTTTTTTATATAATAACACTCTAATAAAGCAAATATTTTTATATTTTTCATAATAAATTAACTGTACCGGTGTGAATTCCTACATTTGAAATTAATTTTATGTTTGAATTATTAAACGAGTCATTCCACATTGGTAACCCATTATATTTAAAAAAAAGGGTGCATGGTCAGTATTGGAAGGGAAGTTACAATGTCTTCAATAAATTTTCTCATCACTTCAATGGTGAATTGCTATCATTCTCACTTTTTATTAACCTTTACTGATTATTTATTTGTCGAATATCCGTGTAAATAAGGGTTCATATTAATGCTTTTCTGACTCCTTGTGTTACAAAAATGTAGCCAAAAATTACAACTTTGTAATAATTGTTACATTAGAAAACAGTTTACATTCTATGCATAATTAATGCATTTTAATGCAAAATGCAGTGAATATGAGAATAAATGTTATTTTTTTACCTTTTGGAATTATAATACAAATCTAAAAATAAAGTTTAAAAATGACTCCTCGCAATAGGCAGAGACGCATCTAAAAAGATGTTGAGCAGTGTATTACAATAGAAAAGCTAACATAATATGAACTACAACAAGTAATTTTATATATTTTCTTTATGTGTAGTTTTTTCTGTATATTTAGTCTGTAAATTATAGGTAACACAAGTATTAGAACTACATAGCTAATAAATGTATATTGTATGTAATATGTAGATGTATGCACTAATTATCGTATGTATTATGTTTTGTATTTATGATATTTATCCTATGAACCTTTTTTATTAGTAACGTCTCACGTACGTAATAAGTATTGTATTTTTTCTGCAACCTTCTTCTGGCCGCTCTTAGAAACAGTTTTTTTTACCTAGTTAGAATGGCCATGTTACTTCAAAACAATAATAAAGGACTGATGTTTAATTTGTCTATTATATTATAATACTTTAATTTCTTTTTTCAGTGTTATCATATCATTTATTGTTGTGACTTCCTATTGTACCATAATGATAAATAAATAAAATAAAAGTATGTATAATATTTAAGTTTTCACAGTCAATACTCAAATAATTTTGTAGTTATTTTGGATATTTATTGGCATTTAAATTACCTGATGTTTTGGCAGCATGTTGTAGTGGTTAGTACCTGATCCTAGGGTAAACCGTATAGTCATTGGACACTTAAGGATTTTTTTGAGTTATAATTGCATTATTGCATAAATAAAACACGTAATCAATATAGTTTTATGTTTAATACGTCAGATAACTAATATTCTTTTACTATCGAGCCTGATTTTTACCCTAATTCAATTTACATATTTATTACAGTTTTTTTTAAATGACATGTAAGAAAATGATAGTGATTGGACATTTTTTACAATGATTGACCACTAGTATTACAGTGATTGGACACTTTGAAAATATGTAGGTAAATTACCTATTATGTTTATCTACTTAGTCTTAAATCCAGATTAATAACAATGTAACTTTCTTTCGCTTCGTATTCTCATAGGTAACGTTAAAAACAATTAAGATTTTGGAAAAAACAAACATTAATCAGTAAAAAAAAACAAAAAAGAAGAAGAAAAATAACTTAATTTTACTTAGATTGATCTCTCCTTTTATTTGAACATAATGTATACCTCTAATCATCTACTTCGTAGTCATAATCATGATCACTGTTTTGTTGCTCGTACCATACGCGTGGTATACAAATAAATCAATGTGAAATTCAGCCGATATATGTTTTTGATGTTGCTTAGGTACACATCTTAAGTGATATAGACCTCTACAACTAACAGCACCGAATCTCATCAGAAAACAACTGCCCTGTTGCTGCCTGGGCTTTATTGATATTTTTTACCTTTATTTTTGTTAGACATTTTCCTTTTTGGAAATACCGTTTGTTCGTGTCTTCACAGTTTTTTTCTGTATTCTTTTAAATAACGATAAGTTTTCTTTTTAGTTTTTCTTTTTCCGGCTTTTGTTTTTCTCTTTTTTGTTTAAACCTATTTATATATTTGACTGATGATATAGCAAACGGAAATCTTTATGTTTCCTTTTTTCCTTTTCTCTCATGTGTTTTCGGAATAGACAGATATTCTCCAAAACTTGAACTTTGCACCAGTTTGCAAAAAGGACTAGTTCAATTCTCTGATTGTTAAACGTTCATTTGAATCTTTTAAAGCTTGTTGGATCTACTCTAATGATATGATCGGTGTTGGATTAATATCATTAATTACAGTTATATTATTTTGTTCATTTATTTATTAAGGCTTCTGGTAGATTTACATATTTTGCAATAGGAGTTATATTATTTTCTTCCGCTATGGGATGTATCATTCGAATAACCTATAACTAGATCCGCTTAGATTACTAGATTAGCCAAATTATCCTGTAGTTCATCATCATTTTTATTATCTTGCCCTTAACATCTTGTGTACTCTAGAAATACTTCCATAATCTATAAATCATTTTTTTTTCGATTTTCGATTAAATATTATGAATAGTTTTATTTCCGACTATCTTCTCAAGTACGTTGTATATCATGGTAGGTCGACTTTTACTGTGTTTCATGTTTGGATTAGAAGTACTCGTATTCTTATCTGAACCTAAACATTTCGAATAGTCAATGGCATTTACATCGAAGGGATAGAATCCACATGCCCTAAACCCCTTAATTAATGTCAGGGTTAATAGATTTTTTATCACATCTTCTAATATTGATACAAATCCAAATTTAGTGAGGGGCTCGTTTTATTTTTTATTATTCCAATCAAGAACAGCTTTCCTCCGCCACTTTGATTGGTCGAAATACTGCCACATCGGTAAATCGGCGCATAAACCTCTTCTTGATAAATTAATAATCCACTCAGAAAAAATATTTACATCATTGCTACTTAATGTAGTAGAAAATCCATAAGTATTTTTTTATTTTTAATTTATTTTATTTATATTTTAATTTTTTTTAAACCAGGATTTTTAATTTATATAAAAGTGTTGATTTAGGGCATCATTTTTGTTTTCTTTGATCTCAATTCAGGCACCAGAATTTATTACTTCATTTAAAGCAGCTTTAAAGCTTTTAGTGTGTAACTTTCTTAGAAATTTTAAAATTGTAAATAAAATAAATTGCAATAAATAAATATTTGTTAATTATTTTAGGTTTGGTCAATAACTGGTTTTGATGAATGAGATTAAGTTACAGTTATTGGACACTCTGTCCAATTAATGTAAAATCTTCCTTTTGTATTACAGTTATTGGACACATGACTAAAATAACCAACCACAAGGCTTAGGTTAAATTATATGATTGATAATTATATTAGGATGCATTTAAAACACCTTTTAATAATAATAAATAAAACTTAATGCAGTAACATACCCTTAAGGTAATTTCGAATAAACACTAAAACCTTAAGAAAATAACAAGAAAACGCAAAAAAACACTCCGACACAACTTTGACGTTGGACAGCTGTATTATGTGCAAACATAACGGAATAAATGGCAACTAGAATGAAGTTCAAATATAGTGGAGAGCGATATCCAGTAAAAATGAAATGTAGTTCTTCATTAATTCTGTTAATTTTTATCGATAAGTAAATTTTGTCCAATCATTGTCACTGTCCAATGACTGTATGGTTTACCCTATCTTTTTTTTGTGCATTTGCTGGTGGGTAGTTCTGGTAATGTAACTATTGGCTTTTGTGTGTTAGTTAATACTGCAAAATTTCAATAATGAGTACTCACTGTGTCCATATTTAGGTTATTGACTAGTTTAGTAAACGAATCTCCAGATTTTTTTATCACAAGTTTCACTAATAATTCACAATAATTTTTTACCACAGATAAAACTCACAAATCACCCGCCGTCACCGCCACTTGTGGTATTATTATTGTATTATATATATTATATTATATGGTATTATTTAAATAATAATTAATTAAAATAATAACACCTACAAAATGAAAACAAAACAAAAATGACTTAAGTATATAATTCAAAAATATTTCAAATTATATCAATGACGAAAACATTCAATTCTTTGGTTACTCACCAAAATTGTTATAGATTAGTGTTGAACATATCAAGATCATTTTGTAGGGATTAAAGTTAGTCTTATATGCGGTATAGACAAGTACGTATAATTTGTATTACATGCAGGTATGTTAATACAACATGTACCGTGTACTCTCGGTACATGTGTACCAAATAACGCTAAAATGCTGGACAATCATTTACAAAACATTTTAAGAGACTTCAGGCAATTTTGATAACAGCATTAAATTGGCTCTATATAATAAGGGCGATATAAGTAAGGGGCTTTAAATAAGGCCGATAAATAACAACTTTATAGCCTAGGATAATGGTTTACAAAGTCTAACAATAAATCCTAATAATTAAATTACTTTTTTTACATTTTCACCATTACTATCAAATCTTAATTTGTCATCAAAATTTTACCTAAGTCTTTCACGGTGCTCACTTGATTTAATGTGTTGTTTGAGTATATTTAAATTGTACAAAGGTTCGATTTCTAGTAAAACTCATATAATTATATTTATCAAGATATTCATTTGTTTTCATTACTTTTATATTTATTTATTTTTAATACTTTTTGGCTATCATATATAGGCTGTTTCATTTCATTAAACCTGTGTTCACTAAGTACACGGTACCTGGCGAACCATGTACCAGGTACCATGTACTGGTGAACACGTCATTGTCTCACTACATTTCTATTAATATTTAAAAGCACGGCATGTCGCGTATACCTAAATTCATAAAAGGCTAATTGTCTTTTTTTAATTTTAATTCTGTATTGACGTTTGATTATGTAAAAAGTGCGCTAGTAAATTGAAAGTGCTTGGCAGTAAATAATTCGAGCTTTATTTACAAAAGCTATGTCAATGTAATATTAAATGTAAAAAAAAAACATTTTCATAGTGTTATATCTATTATTTGGCTATTATAAGAAATTGTAACTTAAACTAAAAAACGGGTGGCAGCCCCCGCGTGGAATATTCCGTTAGGCCAACAAACTTTGCTGATTGGGCGGCAACGCGTGGTCCACGCGTTTGTCGTACGCAGCAGAAAGTGTCAATGAGCCCTTTTCATGTCATGTTGATTGTAAATTGAAACATTCCCTCTTTATTTGCCATAGTTAGTTTAAAATCCAGTATTGGTAAATATGGCACACTAACGTTTAAACTCAGAACGACAGTTAAACGGTCACATTAGTTTTATTGCCAGCTTAAATATCAGTCATGATTAAAACCACTGGCATCACTCAGAAGATATTTAAGTAGGCTCACTTTGCGTATTTTTGTGATATCTTTGTCAGTCATTTGCCTTTTAGGTTAAATTTGTTTAGCATAAATATTGCTTTGTTTTGCAATATATTTAATGTTTTAGATTTTGCCAGTTTGGGGATCATAACTATAAAACTATTTACTTAATATAAATTTACTTAATATAATTACTTAATATAAAATAATTACATTGCACAGTTCCACATTCGGACGATCTCAAAGTATTTTATTGCAATCTTGTTCTGAATTTGCAACATATGTTTAACAGAAAGTAGTGGATGATACTTAATTTAAATGTGGTAAATGTTTAAAAGAAATATTTTTATTTATAATATTATTCACGCAAAAAGGTTAAATTTAGCAATAGCACAAAAGTTTCTAGAGTGCCATTTGGGTAACTTAATATTATGTGGAAAAAAAGAGGCTTATTTTTTATTTAATCTCTTGTAGGTTCAAACTGTTAAGGCCTATTTACATTTTATCTATGCGATTATATCAAAGTCCATATTACATAATTTTCCATAAATTACACTTTTATATTCGGTACTCAATTATGCACTCATTAGGCTACTTATAAATTAAATTAATTCTTATTATTGTTGAACAGCATTTCCTACAAACCTAATAAATTATTTTTTTGAGATATATTCTTTAGTTTTTGAATTTTACAATTTGCAGGACTTTGATAATCCGAATAGATGTGAAACAAAGCAAGGGCGGATATTCAAGGCATGCAAATTATAGCTTCAAAATTAAAATTACAAAATAAAAGACATGTCTTTTAATCACTCAATTTAGTTTTATTTATTTTAAAAGGGAAGATTTTATGGATAACATTTGAGTATTATTTTTTTTTATAACAAAATTGACAAATGATTATAACATAACATAAACTATGTATAAAAAAGGTCTTTTAAAATCGAATTGTCTGATTTGTTTAGAGTTATGAATCCCAAGGCCGCATTCCGTGCACCTAAAAAGCTTCATTATTTTTTCTTTATGTTACCTACAGTCGATTTTCTGATTCCATAACTTATAATTGAGGGATAGCTTTCGCCACTGTGAGTCAATAAGCTGGAGAAATCGTACTTTGTCCTAAATGCCAACGATGACTGTTTACGTGTTTACTCTTTGGTACTCATAAGTCAGAAAATTCTTTTATGTACATACATAAAAGAATAGTAGGAGGAGAGTAAGAAGAGTAGGAGAATAAGACGTTAAATACTTATTTAACGTCTTATTCTCCTACTACATGCACATTTAGGGTTAGAAAGCTCGCGATTAAGGAATTTACAGGTCTATCAGTATAAATACCAATGCGCAGAATGACTCGACAAGTATTAGTCAGGTAATGCTGGTAGCGGTCTTAAATATCTGACCCCCACTCATTGTCAGCCATCCAGATTAATAAACTCGTACTGTATACTAATTCTCATTATTTCACAATATAACTATATTTAGTATATAACTATATACAGCATGGTGCTTATGATCTAAAAATAAACAAAATTATATGTTCTCTTCACTAGATACTAGTTCTTAACTGGTGAAAATACTTTTAAATACATTTGACTTGGCAGTATTGACTGTTTGATTTAACCCAAATACCATGAACTGTTTTTTTATAATTGGTGTTTATGAGAGTGGAGAAACGATTGGTTTACGTACCAATTGGTTTAGTTCCACGTGTTTTTTGACATGTATTTTGCTCCGATCAAATCTTTACAAAATTGGTGGTACCAATGCCTAATCATTTGCCTAACTAAGGATTCTCAATTGCTGTTTAGTGCATTTTAATGTTATGAATCTCTTAACTGTAGCTTTTAAATATTCTAATTTTAAGAATGGCATGCTTAACATATCAACAGTTTATGTGTTTAATGAAACATTCCCTTGTACATATTATAATATTATATTATATTCACTCACCATGCTATCACGTTAAAGTGTTAAAATTGAGAAAAAATATTGTCAATAGTTTGCTATTTGAGATAACAAGGTATTGGATCTGTTATTGTACTTGTGCTATGGTTAATGTGCTATCTCACCTGTTAAAACAAAAGTTAAGGTTATGTTTTGATTTGTATTTTGTGTTTGTTTGGTAGTTGTCTTCTTTAAAATGTAAAAAAATGAGGTAATTTTTAATACTAATTAAAAGTTTCAGTTGTTTATAAAGAATGAGTAATAAAACCTCGGTAATTAAATGAAAAAGAATAAAAAGTGTAATTGGATGGCCTAAATAAAATATAAAGATAAATAATTGAAGTAAAAAAATTGAAGAAAACAACATACAACGTACAACATACTCAAAAAAAAAATAAGACCAGACTAATAACTTCCTCTTAGCAAAATAGCACGATAACACACGTAAATGCACACCTATGCTATTAGAATAGCATTTAGCACACCTAACATGATAGCATGGTTGAATGAATACTCTTAGTACTTGTAAATAAAATCATAAATTATTTTTTTCTTAGTTTCAGATGATAAATGAATATATAAATTGTTTAATATGTGAATTAGGGAATATATGATTAAATTAGTCTTTTTTATACTTTTTTTGAGCAATTCTTCTTGTGTAGTAGCATGGTCTCAGGTTCAAATACGCATTGAGTCATATTACTTCATTCATCACCATCATCCTACTGACTAGCATATAAATAATAAATATAAATAATGTAAAAAATACTGTATACAATCGAAGTGAGTTCCTATTTTTCATCCTATACTGCCACAAAGATGGTTGTATAACTGTTATTATTATTATACAAATTAATGATTTTGTTGAAGACTAAAAAAAAATTTAAAGTTGGCATTTTTGATCTAATCCGGGTTAAATGTATTTAGTATTTCATCAAAAGTAACTCTTCTATTTTCAGTTTGCAAGCAAATAACTATTTGTCTGTCATTCAGTTGATGACAAGTGACATAGGTAAAAGTACGCTTCACCGACCTGCACCTATCACCGACCTTCATTTATTTTAGGCTCGATCTCGATTATTTCGGATTTTAGGGATGTTTCGCACCTGTCATTATAACCTAAACCTTCACTGCTAATCCTAAACTACTGAAATCGCGAATTTTCACGACTATTTGAGCAGTGCTGATTTTAGATTACCTGGCAAGTTTGTAATTAATAATTTATATTAGTCGATACATTAGTTAATCTACTTGTATGATATATATGTAATTTTGAAGTTTTCTTAAAGCTATTTGACATATTTAGCTAAATTATTTAGTCGGTAAAGGACAGTACGAATTTACATTGATAGTTTTACCGACCAAGTGGTCGGAATCGACCATTTATTACCATTGAGAAATTACAATTTAGACATTAATTTATCAGAGAGCTAAAAGCAGGATGAAAAAACCTTGTAGGAATTTTAGGAAAATTATTTATACATTATGACTTAAAAATTGAATAATAATCTTTGGTACTAACTTAAGTACATTTCAGCTGTGAAATAATATTGTGACCTGTGCACATTGCCATATAATATTCACGTTTGTATAATAATAAAATGATTATGACTTCTAGCACACAAGAAGTAGCTCACCCCTGCAGGCACGAGGCCCATACATTGTTTTCTCCGTGGTCGGTAAATAGAGTCAGGTTCGGTCGGCAATAGGTTCGATTTAGCAGTCTGTGGTTGTCGATTCGGACATTTTGTGAAAAGAGGAAGCGAGTTTATTTAATGTTTAATAAGCGAGAAATGTTTAATAAGTATAATTTTATAACACGTACACAACCTAATTTACAAATTTAAAATAAAACAGTCATGTTAGTTTATAAAAAAAGTGAATGTTTTGTGATAAAGCTTATTTAAAAGGATTCTTTGTATCGAAAGTTTTAAGGGGTCAGTGAAGGGTACTTTTACCTTACTATATTTTAGACAACTACTTTACAAAGAATAAATAACATTGTTTCAAAATACTATCTCACTTACAAACTTTTAATATTTGAGTGCAAAAGATTGAGAAGGTTTCTAATATTTTTGTAGAAAATTTATAAAAGTTGCAATGTATAATATTAATATTGATATAAAATGTAACCTCAAAAATAAATATTGAAATGTTATGTAAATTGTAATAAAATATTCTCCCTTTGCCACTCTTGTTTTTAATTATGTCTGCAATATATGTATGTACGTAGATGTACTTGTATGGTAATCCGATTATTATTATGTATATGGTTCAAGGTTACCGTTGAAATGAATTAATATAATAATAAACATAATTGTAAGTTGTCAAAACAGTTTTCCTTATACTAATATGTGCCAAGATAACTGTTATTTTAACTACCATTAAATATTTTTTAAATTTATATTTACAAAATGGTATTGTTATGGTTGGTTAAACAACTATTAAAAATATAAGGTACAACTTTAATAGTTATATTTCGAAAAGGCTAATTAATATACCTTTTACTTTTACTAAATAAAGTAAAAGTTAACGTTATTTCAAACTAAGGAAAAACAGAAATTTATAAGCTTCCATGTGTCACATAAGGAATTGAATTGCTATTTGTAAAAGTTTGAGATTAAGTAACAAACATAAAAATATGGAGCAAAGAAAGTAACAACCCATATTGTCATTTATTAAAATGTAAGACTGAAAATTATATTATATTTTAAATATATTTTTCATTTTTTCTATTGGTAAGTTATTAATAGAACAAAAATTGTACTTAAGATTAAACAGAAGTTCGTTATAAGGTTTATGTAATAAATATATCAGAAACATATTTATGGTGTTAGATTTTCCTACCTGATTGTCAAAAATAAAAAAAAAGTCCAAATGAAAAAAAACTTGAGAAAATTTAAAGTCAATTAAACCAACCAACCTAACAACCTAAACGAAATTAGATTTTTATTAAAACAATATAAAAATATTGTTCTTATTGAACTGAATTAGTAAGTGAATTAGTTAGTTACCTAACTGAATTACTTGTTATTGATTTATACAAAATTAAATTATTGTTAACATATGCTATTATCAGAATCACTGAAAATACAAATTGTCTAGTAATACAATGCAGTTGCAAGGTAAAGAGCTATTGGTTCTATTATCCACAATTAATTCTGAGTTTGACTTTATAATTTTGAGTGAATGTTGGATTATAGAAAATTCTCCAATTTGTTGACAAAAGTGTTGACGGCTTTGATACATACTTTACAGAATTTAACTATAAACAAAACGGTGGTGTAATAATTTTCATAAAAAGAAATGTAATGTTGTCAATAAAATTTATATCCAGGACTCCAATGGTTTATAAGCCATTGTCAATAACACGGTATTTAATTTTGGTACATATAGATCGCTGTTAATATATAACTTATCTACATTTTTTAGTTAGTTAATCGGAAGTCCTTGATATTAACAGAAGTAGACATTTAGCAGGAGATATCAATATAAATTAACTAAATCCTTCCGATAAACAAGCGCATGAATACGAGGGCTGCTATTTATGAATCCCGATCTGGCCACTTACAGAACTACATTTAAAATGTAATTATTATATTTAAAAATTGAACTCTTTGGCTGTATTTCGTTTCATGTAACTGTCAATTTATTTTTCCATTTAGAAAATTGCGGGTCTTTATCGCCATTTAACTCTTAAAATATTTTGTGCGATTTATTAAGATTTTCGGCGTCGGTTAACTCAAAAATAGTGCGTCGATCAACTCACTTCGACTTTTGGGGATGAAGCATCATCGAAAACCACTATGTATCACTAGTTCAGTGAGTTTAATCGTGGGCGGTCTATGCTCACGGACGAATTTAAAGAAGGTTGCCCTAAATCGATTGTTGTACCACAAAATATTGATGCTGTGCGATACATAATACCTGCAATACAGAATACATGCAAACAAATTTTATCTAATACCAAAAATATTATAACAAAAAAAAATCAGGGGCTGCAAAACCAACATGGTAAATTATAAATGATATAACTTTTAGGACAAAATTACTTTGTTAACATATAACAATTCAGTATTAATGGCACAAATCAGAAAGTAACCTAACCTAATCTAACAGATACGATGTTGCCAATTATATTAAGAAATATTTTACAAGAGTTGGTACATCTCTAGCTAAAACTACACAATCCGAAGATAAGCTAACAAATAATATTTCTGCCTTTGAGTTAACTGCCTTTCTGCCTTTGAGTATTCAAGTTAACGCTTGCAGATTGCACTGAAGTTATGACTGATGTATATAATTTAAAGGATAGCTCTTCTACAGGATTTCATCCAGATTTTTAAAATTAAACCAGAAATCATTAGTTGATCCTTTAAGGTAATTAATTAACCTTAGCCGGTTAATTAAGTATCATCGGGTATTTGCTAGTCACCTAAAGAAGGCAGTAATGTGTTCAATATTTAAAGGAGGAAACAAAGATGATACAAGTTGCTATTGACATATCAGCATTCTTAATACAGTCTCTAAGATCTTTGAGTTAGATATGAAGAAAAGATTACTATCATTTTTAGAAGACAACAATCTTCTGAAAAACGATATGGGTTTCCAAATGATGCATTAGGTTCTTTTTCGCAAACAATCGTCAAAGGTTTAGACAATAGGAAAAACTGTATCTTTTTAGATCACGCTAAAGCATTTGATACCGTTTTTCATCCCATATTATTTAAGAAAATTGAACAAGTAGGAATTTGAGGAGTGAGCCTGGCTTGGTTTAGACACTGTATTACTAACAGAACTCCAACTTCTCTTAGCGACGATATGTTAATCGATTTTGATGTCCGTCAAGGCAATGTATTGGGTCCAATCTTGTTCCTGATTTATATAAATGGATTTGCGAATATTGTTTTAATAAATGGCCAAGCTATATTTTTTGCAGATGACACTGTTCTTATTTTCCTGGAGCAGGATTGGGTAACTCTTTATAAAAATGCTGAGGAGGGTCTTAATTTTATAAAACATTGGCTCAATAGTAATTTATTATCTCTTAACATTAATAAAACTAAGTAAATTACTTGTAACTTATACAAAAATAATATATGGAAACATATTTAAGTAATTTACAAATAAAATTACATTCCTGTTTTCAAAATCGCCATCAATGTCATGTTGCACATAGAAAAAGTTTCCTCCTATAAATATCTGGGTTTAACAGTTGACCATAAATTCTGCTGGGAAGTGCATACTCATTTAACAGGTAAAAAATCTCATTTATCTTATTTACATTACTTAGAAATATTCTGTCTAAAGACCTAATAAGGATGTTTCGTACATCCTATGGAATTATTTGCTGGATTGGAGCTACCTTGAATTGTCTGAATCCTATCATAAAAGCTCAAAAGTTCATTCTGGGCATCTTAGTATAGGCATTGCCTAGTTAGGTAGAGCCTTGGATAATATGTAAATGGTGTTTATGTTACTGTCAATAAATAAATATATAAAGAAAATATGAAGGAAACTGTGCAAATAGTCCCTAGTTATCTTTGATGAAAACAATGATAAATTATTATCAATAAAACCACTTTGTGCTTGATAATTAAACGTGCTGCTTCCCCTGATGAACTCTTCAGGCCTGTTGACAAACCTTCTAGAAATACTTGTATCGAAGATTTATTGTTATTGTCACTCCAAATTTAATATTTCATACATCCTGCATTTATCCATAATACATTTTCTTATCTAGCTCCCTATATTGCCGCATTTTATCTAAATATTGCCTATGCCATAAGATAATATCACTACGTTCAAGCAACATACTATGTTACATTTTGTATAAATATTAATTTTGTAAAAATATAGGGTTTAAATAAACCCTATATTTTTCAATATTTTGTAGAAAATCATTCTATTAAAATTCGGAAGGTCACTGTCTTCATTTACCACATGTAATAGTTTATTTCGTTTTGAAATTTTTCATTATGGCTATAAAACTGATGTACTTTTTGCCGGAATGCTTCTTTATCAAAATTTTCAATTTTGTCGATAATTGTCAATCTTTTACAGAATTATTTTTGTAGAAATCCTTTTTGCTTTTTTTGCAATATAATTGTATAGAGCATTGGCTAATTCCTACAGAATCAGCATTTTCACTATAGCATTATATGTATCAAGAGAAAAACTGTTAAATAAACTAAATACAGTATTTTTTCCGTTAACGAAAATGCACGTTACTTGCGTAACGTAATATCTAATTAGCCATTGAACACAATAAAAGAAAAATACTTGTTTCTACCACTCTTGTCTGCTCTGAACGGATACTATAATTTAACTAAAAATATTGCTTGTGAAAAACCTATCTGGCTCATAAGCCGCGAACTAATCTGTGCGCATATCCCTAATCTTATCCCTCATCTAACCTGAATACATTATAGTGTCTTTTCTTCTTGTCTCATGCGGCTACTCAAACCAAAAATAAAATAACTGCAAAGTTTCTGAGCATATTTTTCAGGAGAGGCAAAGCTAGATTTTAAGTAAAGAATTCAATATTACAATGTAACCAGATATTGGAAAAACTTTTTTTTTTAACTTTTAGCCCATTTGTACAGTAATGTTTCTACAGGGGCACCAATTAAACAATGTAAAAATATACAGTTTTCTCAAAAATGTGTTTTCGCAGTCATATTTTAATTTATTGCCATACATAGTTTCAAATAAAGAGATTTTAGCGGAGATTTTAAAGTTAAAGATCACTCTCATTACCAAATTCAAAAATAAAGCAAAATAAAAAGCACTGTTTTTATTTTGTATTTTTTAATCGATTCGGAGCAATTAAAGAGTAAAAGCCGATACATGGATAATAATTTTACTCAATAGCGGAAAACATTTATTTAATTCTACTTTTGTTAAGCATCTATACGATAAGTATAATTGTGACTCTTTAAATAAAAATAAGTGGATTAAAACGGCAAGTACGTGATTTATACTTTCACATAACTTCATTAAAATTAAATGCCTCATTTAACACTATGCTTCTAAACCCACAAGTAATTTACCACATCCACTTATTCGAGAATTATACATTTTTAATTAATTCCACGTTCACACAAAATGACATTAGTCAGGTGAGAATGCAACGAGGTCCTGCGGCCATCAATCGTTCGATTAGTTGACATAAGAGGTACGTTACGTGCGTCATCCGTCTACTCACGTTTGTTCATAAAAACAAAGCGACTGCATATTCAATGCTGCCACCTTAAATTAAATCACAATATTAAAAAGAAGTAAAGTCCATAGTAAGTTCACTTAACTGACATGCATTTACTTAATTTCTCACTTGTGAGTGTGGCTTGCTTTATTATTGCACTGTAATTACTTATTTTGTCGCTAGTCGTAGTCAGTAAGTGAATACTGTTTTTTGTATCAGTAACGGTTCATAGAAAAATTCTCAAAAAACGACAGCAGATGCTCTTTCAACCAGAATTTGGTAAAAAAACAATTTTGAAAATTTGTAGGTTTTTTTTGGTTTGAGTAGCCACATGTCTTCAATGACACTTAATATCCATCTGTTTCGAAAATTACAATAAAAACAAATATTACCTTGTTTTCCATTATATTTTTTTAACATCCTACTTTAGGTTTAAAAAAATATATATAAAAAATGAATATATTATTGAGTAAGGATCAAAGAAAAAAACAAGAATGGCTATGACACCCTGTCGCTGATAGTATATATTAAAGACTTCTATACGTTGTTTAGTAGTAATAAATTATTTAACCAGAACCTAACATCTTACAGCTAGGCCCTACAGGAGTCAATAACGGCATCTTCCCTTTAGACTACATGCGCCTGTGGTACCAACTTGAAGTAGGTTGCTTCATTTCCTATCTCCACTTTTAGCCCATAAAATGTACGTTTTGGGGGGCGACAGTGGGTTATCTTTTAGGTTTGATAAAATAAAAAAAATCTTTCATCGTAAATTTTTAACACCATTTTAGTTTGTTTTGTAAATAAATTTAGAAATAAGTTTTAGAAACAAATCAATCCCTATTTACTGAATTAGTGATTTATTTAATACTATTACCAAACTAATCTTTTATTAATAACTCGTTTCACAATACTGTCTTAAAATACTATACTAATGCACAAAACCACGGACAAAAATACTAGTTTGGTTCTGTATTAGTTTATCAGTCCTTTTTTTAATTTTTTTAAATTTATACATATATTTTAATTTATATAAATAAACAAAGCTTGAAGTAGTGTATTACATGTTCTTTTTTGTATTGTGGTATAAATTTAAATCGTTTTTTTTTATTGTATCATATTCAACCTGACCTTTGCCCTGACGTAAATAAGTCACTGTTGCACGAACCCTTCCGTTTTTGCCCAGACTGTAAATTTACTGGTGTCGAGTTATTATTAAAAAGTTGTAATTGATAGAGCAATAAAAAAGTGAACTACAATTAGTATAACTTTTCTGTCAAATCCAGAAAAAAAAATACTTATTTCTCTTGCATAGGTCATTTTGACACATATTCCAATTAGAATGAGACCATTTTTTTTTATAAAATGAAGCAACTTTAATCGTAATGGTTTTAATTCTATGGACAGCTTTATCACAACCCCTTTTTTCATTGAAGAAATACACAAAAAATCTGTATTTTGTAATTTATTGATCTATAGACAAATTTTATTGCTAAAATGATAATATGGCCAAAATTATTAAAACATAAATGTAACTGATTTAAGAACATTAAGCTTCAGTTTAAACATCTTGTAATAAAAATAATAATTTATGAATGTTAACAGTAAATGTGATCTAATAACATAAAAAAAACACTATTACAGCAAAATTACTATACCTTTTGGGTTTACAATTTTTTTAGTTGCTAGGTAACGGTTTTTTCTTAGATAGATTCATAAAGTAATTCAGATTTCTAGGGGCATTAGTAAACAAATTTCCTGAAATAAAAAATAAAAGAAATTACTTAGATTAATAGGTTATAAGAAGTTACTCAATTAATTTTTTTAAGGTAACGGTTATCGACACTAATATAAAAGTTGCCTTGAAAAGAACAAAAACTTCAGAAATAATTACTTACGAGGGCTGCTATTTATGAATCTGGAATTGGCCACTTACAGAACATTTAAAAAGTAATGACTACATTTAAAATTGAAACTCTTTGGCATTATACATTTTGTTACATGTAACTGTCAATTATTTTTCGATTGTGGTGTCATTTCGAAAATTGTCTTCATCGCCATGGATTTAACTCGTGAAAATCAGTGCATTGATCAACTCACTTCTCTTGATCGACTTTTGGGGATGAAGCACCATCGAAAACCACTGTATATCACTGGTTCAGTGAGTTTAATCATGGGCGGTCATGATAATGCAAGATCGTCATGTTACACATCGTGAGATAGAGTCGATAAGTGTGACGAGCATACATAAGATATTACACGAATATTTAGGTGTAAAAAAAAAAATATTCGCGTTGGATGCCGCACAATATGATAATTGATCAAAAACAAGGTCATGTTGATTGGTGCAAAAAAATAGTACAATCGTGGTGCTTCAAAAGCTGTTTATAATATCTACACAGGTGATAAATCTTGGATCTATGTGTGTGACCCCGAAACTAAACAACAGACAATGGTGTGGGTGTTCCAAGATGAGCTGAACCCAAAAAAGTTAGTTGTGCAATTAGAAGCAAATGGTCTGTTTTTTTGGTATAAATGGACATGTTGCTACAGTGCCACTAGAAAATCATAAAACGGTTAATTTGGAATTGGATACAACCATTTGTTTGCCAGAATTCTTTGAAAAAAGTAAGAAAGAAGAACCGACAACTTAGAATCTTTCTGCATCATGACAATGCTAGCTATCACACGTCGGCCGATATGAACTCAATTTTTGGAAGGTCAAAAAATAAAATTGATTGGTCATTTGCCGTGCAGCCCTGATTTGACACTGAATTTCTATTTATTTCCAAAAGTGAGGAAAAAATGATGTGGTAAAGGTTTTTTGAGCCGCGAAGAGGCCGTTGATGCGTTCAAAATGCACGTTTTGGAGATACCTTAATCAAAATGGAAAAAGTGCTATGAAAATTGGTTCAATCGTATGCAATAGGGCATCGATCATCATGGCGAATACTTTGAAAAGCAATAACACCATATTAAATGATGTGTTTGTTTCTTTTTGTTATTCCGGATTCATAAATAGCAGTCCTCGTATTCGACACAAAAAGATTCATTAAAAAAATGGTCAACTGCAACTGAGTTTACACACTGAGGTTTACACACCGTGCGATTATTTTTTTTTTTACAATAAAACCACAATAAAAAAAAATCATAAATAGAGGTTGGATTTTGTATTAATAAAATAAAGGATTTCAATAGTTGGTTTGGCGCTCACATTTTAATTCCTTATTTGATAATATTTATACTAATAAATTATGAAATAATTTGAATCTGTTGGGAAAAAATGTTGAATGTACTCAAACTGAATTTAAAAGGTGTATATTAAAACAAAAAATCTTCTGAAACTAAGGATAGATATAAAAATTTTAAATTTCAATTTTTTCGGCTATTTAATTATAAAAATTATGAAAATTATCAGTTGAATATTCCTTTTTTTGAGAGAAATATTGATATTCTCTAGATAAATATTTTGGTAATTATTTTGACAAACAGATTTTAAAAAATGTATTTATATACTTTTTTAATAGACAATTTTCTTACAGAAAAACAAAAAGAAAACGAAAAAAACAAAAAAAAGTTACAAAGTTTCTTACAAAAAGAAGTTATTCATATATGGAAGTTATGGCTGGATTGCTATGTGGCATATATAACATTATAAAGCATTAACAGGTTTATTTGAGTTCTTACCTATGAACCTCGCAGGTTTTGCAGAATCTGCAATTATCAAATCATTCAATTGGCTTTTACCGCTGTTGGTCTCTAAAAGAGTATGTTTTTCCTCGTCTCCTTTATCTTCAGTCTTTAAAACATTTCCTACATGGACAGACTGATTATTTTTTACAACTGTACAATGTTTAACGTCCTTCATTTCAAATCCTAGACACCTGTAATTAAATGATCTATCTCATAAATATAGAGTAAGAAAAATATAGCAGGTTTATATGGTTTGCACTCGAAAAAGATTGCAAAATATAGGGCTAATCATTTTGTGTTATTGCATGAGTAGGTACCAAGTTTAGTTTTATTTCCAAAAGTACATTTTTTATGTGTATGTTTCCCCTTAGCTCACAAATCTGGATGTATGTATTCTTATTTGACTGAGTTGAAAAAAAATCCTCGAAAAAAATGACATGTCCAGATTTAACCCATTTGGGATTAACCCCGCAACCTCTAGATCAGAAGCAGGCATTCATACCACTGTACGATCAGGCTGTTGTTCAAAGTAATGAGCTCTCAGTCAATAATTTTGTTAAAATTAATAAATCTTTAACTATACATACATACATGAGGTCTACTCCTTACTTAGCGTGGGAGTTTAACTGTCTAAAAAAAAATTAAGGTTGAGGTTAAAGTTAATTACAATTAACCGGTTATATAAACAGATAAATTTAACGCAGTCAATATATTTTTTTTTACAATTAAATTTCAGTAGAGATTTTGTACGGTCATGGGATGTTAGATGTTCTTTTAGATTTGATATAGTCGATTTGTATGATACATTGCATTTGCAAAGTATCATACAAATCATATTCGCAGTTCATAATATCATACAAGTCATACAAGTATCATACAAGTCAAGACCATTTACACTGTCAAAGTAATTCCATATGTTGCTTGTAAACTCCCTGTTCCGATTGCCATCTGACGACATGTTAAAAATAAAAATACAATTCCAACGAAATATTGTTTGAAATAATACAACAAAACTTATTAATAAGATTATTTAGGTCGTTGAACGTTTAAATACTTTTCCGTCTACAAAAAGAACTATCTTCTCTTTATCATACTATAGCATACAATAACACACAGTCTATTAAAGGGTTCTTATTATCACACACACGCACAAGCTAACAAGATGTTTAATTAAATGACTTTTTACATCAATGAGGCATCAATGTGGTATGGTGTTTTATCAAAAAATTGTGAATAAGGTGCGAGGTTTGAGCAGTCGCTTTATAATGGCAGAATTAGAATGTGGTCTGGTTTTTTTTATCAAAAATAGTGAATAAGTCGCGAGGTTTGAGCAGAGGCACGTTATCATGGCAGAATTAGAACAAGTTGTTCTTCTACAATTCTGGTCTTTTTTGCGGGTGGCCTCACGGAAACGGCGTAAAACTTCCAGATAATTTTCCTTGTTGACCGTGCAACCTGGTGGTGGTAGGAATTTGCGTTGTACATTCCATTGTAATCATAGAAAACAATAATGAGAAAACCTTGACTTTCGAGCAAACCTGACGTGCTTTGTTAGGCCTTAGCTCTTTTGGGGTCTTCCATTGGAACGATTGCACCTTTGTTTCAACGTGATATCCATACACCCATAATTCATCACCGGTTACAACCCATTTGAGCAGTTCTGTGTCATCAAGTGGTCAACATTTGCTTTAATATTTTAACATGGTCAACATTTGTTTTTGCATTACTGCTTTTGTTGATTTTGTTAAAGATTTAACAATTTTGGCACAAATTTGGCGGTCACTCGAGATACCTAAAAAGCTGATGATAATCGATTCACAAGATCCGTAGGAGACACCATCTTCCTCCGCAACCTCTTTTAATAGTGATTCGTCATTCCCTCTTCGAAAAGTTTATGCTAATCGTAAACGGCTGTTTTCTTCATAGCAGACTTTCCATAAGCGGTCTCTAACATTCAATCCACGGCACTACTTTTAATTTTGTTTTTACCATAAAATTTTATATAAATCTTGTTTTGTCCTTTTACCCTGGAAAAATCATAAAAAACTTGTCGAATACAATAAAATGCGTAGTTTGTCTATGACCAACTACACATCCAAAATTGACATCTTAATATATATAAATCTCGTGTCACAATGTTTGTCCTCAATGGACGGCTGAACCACTTAACCGATTATAATAAAATTTGAACACCATGTGCAGTTCGATGTGCACTTGAGAGATAGGATAGTTTAAATCTCAAATTATAGTCGCAATTTTAATTTATCGCTAATTATTTGTCTGTTATTATTTGGCAGTCATAAAACTGACAGATGTCGATACCTTTCGACTGGGTTGATGGCGCTAATGTCTGTTATTATTTGACAGTGACAGTTATTCGACGCAAACGTATTAAAAGAGCCCATCAGTTGGCAGAACAAATTGAATCAAGAAATCCAGCTCAAAGAATCAGGACAGCAGGTCATGCACAAGAATCTCAAGAACAGTGTAACGAACGTCTTCAAGAGAATATCATAAGAACAAGAAAATTATTATTTTCAGTCAAATGCCACCGAAAAAATCTAACCTCAACAACGCGAGCGGCAAACGTCAAAACGCAAACGTCAAAACTACGATCGGAATAATATATTCACTTACGAGATGCTGTTGCTGGAAACATCGATGGAAATTTAAATCCCAATGACATCGGTAATGCTTTCATTTTACCTTCAAGCTACATCGGCAGTCCACGGAACATGCAGGAATACATACAAGATGCGATGACTTACGTACGTCATTACGGCCGACCGGATTTATTTATTACATTCACATGTAATCCGAATTGGGAAGAGATACAAACTTTACTATTGCCAGGACAACAAGCCATTCATCGTCATGATTTAACTGCACGTGTGTTTAAACAAAAATTGAAATCCTTAATTGATTTTATTGTTAAATATACAATTTTTGGTATCACACGTTGTTGGCTGTATACGATAGAGTGGCAAAAGCGAGGTTTGCCTCATGCCCACATTTTGGTTTGGCTTAAAGATAGAATCCGTCCTGAAGAAATCGATCAAATAATTTCAGCCGAAATTCCAGACCCATTAATTGATCAAGAATTATTTGATATTGTCACCAAACACATGATCCATGGGCCATGCGGTGTTTTCAACATGACGTCACCGTGCATGGAAAATGGAAAATGTAAAAAAAACTTCCCAAAGCCGCATACGAATGACACGATCACGGATATTGATGGTTATCCAATGTATCGCCGCAGAAGTACTGAGAATGGTGGCCACACATTTACAATGCGACTGCCGAACTTTCCAAATCAAGTTGAGTTTGATAATCAGTGGGTGGTACCATACTCACCACTACTTTCAAAAACTTACAAAGCTCATATCAATGTTGAGCTTTGCAGTTCTGTTAAATCAATTAAGTATATTTGTAAATATGTAAACAAAGGCAGTGATTTGGCCATATTTGAAGTAAAAAACATAAATAAAAATGACGAAATAGCACGATACCAAATGGGCAGATACATTAGCAGCAATGAAGCTATTTGGCATATTCTCAGCTTTCCCATCCACGAAAGAGATCCTGCTGTCCAACATCTGGCAATACATCTTGAAAACGGTCAACGTGTATACTTCACTGAAGAAAATGTTCTCCAAAGAGCGTTCGAAGCTCCGAAAACGACTCTAACTGAATTTTTTACATTGTGTCAAAAACCTGATGTTTTTGGCCAATTCGCGAAGACATTGGTGTATGGTGATGTTCCACGTTATTTCACATGGAACAAATCCAGTAAAAAATGGGAGCCACGGAAACAAGGAAAACCACATCCTTCCATTACAGGCATATTCAAAGCTAAGACATTGGGGAGACTTTACACGGTACATCCAAAGCAACGTGAGTGCTTCTATTTACGTTTGTTATTGGTGAATGTTCCCGGACCAACGTCTTTTGAATTTTTACGAACAGCTAATGGTCGAGTATTCAATACATACCAGGATGCATGTCGTGAACTGCAATTGCTAGAAGACGATAACCATTGGGACTTAACGCTTGCTGATGCTGCGTTGACATCAACACCGAATAACATTCGTCAGTTGTTTGCAATTATTTTGGCGACATGTTATCCCTCGCAAGCACAAACTTTGTGGGAAAAATATAAAAATTGTATGACAGAAGACATATTGCACCGAATTAGACAAACAAATCAATGCCAAAACATAGATTATACACCAGAGATGTACAATGAAGCATTGGTCTTGATCGAGGATTTATGTGTTCTTATTTCAAATTTACCACTTAATCATTATGGTATGCCATCACCTAATCGTCCAGCCACCGACTTAGTCAATACCGATTTACAACGAGAAAATCAATATGACCATGGAAGTTTAGCAACAATTATCATGAACAGTGAACCATTACTGACAGCAGAACAAAAAATTATTTATGATCGGATTATGCTGGCTGTTGCTGCTGAACAAGGCGGTTTTTTTTTCTTGGATGCACCCGGTGGAACCGGTAAGACATTTTTAATATCGTTGATTCTTGCCAAAATACGGTCGCAACAAAAAATCGCATTAGCATTAGCATCGTCAGGCATTGCGGCTACTTTACTGGATGGTGGGCGAACAGCACATTCAACATTCAAGCTGCCATTGGACGTTCATAATAAACCAGATGCAATGTGTAACATCAAAAAGAATAGTGGAATAGCTGCAGTGTTGCGGAAGAGTTCTATAATAATTTGGGATGAGTGCACAATGGCACACAAATATTCACTTGAAGCATTAAACAGAACTATGCAAGATTTAAACAGCAATAATAAACTTTTCGGTGGTGCTATCTTACTTTTGTCTGGTGACTTCCGGCAGACCTTACCGGTTATACCTCGCTCTACTTTCGCGGATGAGATTAATGCATGTTTGAAACAATCATTCTTATGGCGAAGTGTTGAAACACTTCGATTGACCATAAATATGCGAGTACAATTGCAAAATGATCCATCAGCACTAATATTTTCCGAACAACTACTAGATATTGGGAACGGTAAAATAAAACTGCAACCAAATACGCAATGCATTAAACTACCAGACAATTTTTGCACTGTTGTTCAGGATAAAACTGAATTGATTCAGAGTATTTTCCCGGATATACAGAATAATTATTTGAATCATGAATGGCTTAGTCAACGGGCGATTTTGGCAGCCAAAAACGTTGATGTTGACGAAATTAACTTCCAGATACAACAGTTGTTACCAGGCGATCTGATGTCTTTTAAATCAATCGATACTGTTGTTGATGAAAATGAAAGTGTAAATTTTCCGATTGAATTTTTAAATTCATTAGATATCCCTGGAATGCCACCACATAATCTTCGATTAAAGATTGGTTCCCCTATTATTCTCCTCCGTAATTTGAATCCACCTCAATTATGTAACGGTACGCGTTTGGTCATCAAAAAGATCACCGGAAACATTCTTGAAGCAACCATTTTGGCTGGGAAGTTTAAAGGAAAAGTGGTCCTGCTGCCACGTATTTCGATGATACCATCAGATTCTACCATACCCTTCAAAAGGCTACAGTTTCCAATTCGTTTAGCTTTCGCCATGTCTATAAATAAATCTCAAGGTCAAACAATGTCCATTTGTGGTTTAGATTTGGAAAATCCATGTTTTTCTCATGGGCAACTATATGTTGCGTGTTCACGTGTTGGGAAACCGTCGAATCTATTTGTGTTAGCTAAAGACAGGTAAACCAAAAACATTATGCACCGATTGGTGTTAAATTAAATTGAAATTGAAAGTATTTATAATTCAAAAAAAAGATATTAATGTTTAAAAGTTTAAGACTGTCTGCCTTGCCTACCTCATTCATGAGTTTAAGCGTCACATGTAATTTACTGTATTATACTGTAATATACTTATATTTGTTATAAAATTAAATGGAAATAATAAATCTGATAAATTTTTATTTTTTACCTATTGATTTCTGCTTAGTATCAAGTGTAAGAACATTTTAATTAATTGTGTTCAACGTACTTCCCCTTCAAATCTCAATCCAGTGAATTTGTATACCAACATCAACATTTTCGTCTTTGTTCGTAAATAATTTCATTGTACTAAAGGGTTATAGTAGTAGAAAGTCAAATAAGGAGATCACCATATTTTTTTACAAATACCATCTGTGTGAAAAAGCATAGTGGACTCCGTGACTGATGTTCTCTTATTGTTCCTCTTAGATTGTTTACTATAATGTAATATAACAAAAACTTTAGCCACAGCAACGCGTGGCCGGGTCAGCTAGTATTAATTATAAATTTGTGTACCAACCTAAGAAAAAAATAGTCTTACAATGAGATATTTAATTTGAAAATTCAAATATGCCTTGTATTTTTTGATCAGCAGTTGTATGTATGTATGTATGTCTATCAGGAAGGTGGGTGGGTCAAAATTCTTTGTTTCAGAGCTAGAGTGTGTTTTAAAGGAAATAACTTTTACATCTTGGTTTAAGTTTCCATTCACATTGAAGTTATTTAAAAAGATCACTCCAATTTTATTTCAAAATCCAAAATAATTACTGAGTGATTGGTGTCTAAATTATAAAACTTAATGTCCTAATAAATAAAAAAATTGATATTATTGTTGAAAAAATAATAAAATCTATCTTTGAAGCATTTTTTTCAAAAATGGCATTTTGGGATAATTTTGTTAAATAGCTTTAAAACAAAGCATTTGAATTTGTTTCCCTTCTACGTATATATTTTTTAAATATTACAATAAAGCTAAATAAAATTACAGAAAAACGTGTTTTAATAATTTTGATAGTTATTACAAGAGAATATTTCAGTATTACATTGGAGATCTTAAAACATAAAACAATTATCTAATGTTATGTTACCTGAAACGGAAGTCACTGATATATAATGAATGTCCTATTACAGGAGAAAGGTGTGGTCGCCCTGAGAATGGATTTATAAAATCAGCCCAATATCCAGCGATCATGAGTCGAGTGCATATCGATTGGCTATCATGTAAAAACTGCAAACATCAATTTTTATAATATTTTAGATACTAAAATAAGGGTTAAACATAATACCAATTCAATAAGTATATTCATTTTAAATATTCAAAATAAACTACAAATTTAACTTGAAAAACAAGTTTTCCTATTTATAGTAACTTTGTTTTCAAAGCAGTCATTTATTTATTAAGAAACATATTATGGTGGCTTAATAAATTATTTTATGAAACCAACTTTAAAATTAAAGATCAAATTGTTTTCATCTAAATTAAATAAAAATAAAATAAAATAAAACAACATTTATAGCCTTAAAAGCTATACATGAATAATACACATTTATTTTCATAGTGCAAGTTATAGGTAGCTTACTACTTTGTATTGTATCGATTTAATTTATTTTTATGTAAATCACTATAGAGCAAATTTTATGTAGATTAGGTTAGGTTAGGTTAGGTGATGATTTTAGAGGCGTGGTTTTCGAGAAGAGATAAAACGCATATAATTTGATGTTATGGTTAAGAATTTAGTTTTATTATAAAGATAAGGGTTTGCCATTATGTTTAAAAATGATTTCGGGTAAGTGGCCGCCGCGGCTGACTCGAACAAATTCCAGCCGAGAGGCCCAATTTTCAACCACTTTTTGCAGCAAGTTGGGCCGTATGTCAGCAATAACGCGCCGAATATTCTCTTCCAAGGCGTTAATCGTGTCCGGCTTATCTGCGTAGACAAGCGACTTCACATAACCCCACAAAAAATAGTCCAGCGGTGTTAAATCGCACGATCTTGGAGGCCACGCCACAGGCCCACGACGCGATTTTTACTTTATTTTAGAGTGATTTAAAAAAAAATTTTTTCTAAATTTGCACTATTTGCAAACGTTGTTCAGGAGTAAGTCTATTCATTATGAAATGGCAAACCAAACTGAGCATAAATCAAGTGACAGCTGTCAAAAACACCAACTATGAAAAAAGTAGTGCCAGATTGAAAACCACGCCTGCTGCAAAAAGTGGTTGAAAATTGGGCCTCTCGGCTGGAATTTGTTCGAGTCAGCCGCGGCGGCCACTTACCCGAAATCATTTTTAAAACATAATGGCAAACCCTTATCTTTATAATAAAACTAAATTCTTAGCCATAACATCAAATTATATGCGTTTCATCTCTTCTTGAAAACCACGCCTCTAAAATCATCACCCTATAGTTTTAGATTAATTGAAAAAAAGTTTGGATTTATTTTATTTGTTATGATGTTATAATGCTCTTTTATAAAGTTTAATTTTGCAGAATATAGTTGGTCATTAATGCATCAAAAATTATCGTATTATAGCTGTTAACAAAATTAACTATGACAAAATTGTGTGCTAAACTGTAAAACGTGCACTTTTATCAACAATTTTTAAATGCACGGGAGGCTTTATTAAATTATATAATTCTGCATTTCAGGAGTCACACTAAAATAAAAATGTCCAGAACAGAAGTAAATAGGTGTCTTAGAATACGAAAGGTTGCAGCTGACCAAAATTCTTTAGTTTTAACTGCTTCTACAGCAGAATCCTTCCTTGCTAGATGAGCCCCTTTCTTCAGTCCAGCCCTCATCTACTTCTCTCAGTCTACATCATAATTTGCCACTATGCTATTTCTATTACTATAAAACAAAAATAATGTATACCTTCATTGCTATTGATTCGTGATCAAATAATGGCTTTCCTCGTTGCCGCAGAGTTATCACAGTTAAATTTTGACTAAAATTATTGATCTGTCCTTGAAATAATTCAGCAAGAGCATTTTTTAACACCATTGGGCAGTCTCGAACTTCAAACGCAAAATCTTTGGAATACTGGAAAAAATATATACATATAAAGTTAATATAGATTGCATCGAAAAATATTTTCCAAGTTCCTAATTACATAACAGGTGTTTTCAAAATATCTGCTTATATATGTAATGAAAAACATTATTATTTTAATGATAAAAATAAAAACAAAAGATAAAATTACAATTTTTTTAATGAATAAATTTTCAGAAAATCCCTAGGTTGGAATTAGTCGAGGAGCGTATGGTATTCCGTGTGATTTTTTGAGAAGGGAAGGTGCAACTAAGTGGAATCTCTTCATTATATGCTACATAATGGTGTGGTACCAGGTGTTTACCTTCAAAGCGTGCTGTTTGGTTTTTATGACATATCCAAGATGGCCGCCATATTTGATATTGTTTCATTAAGCGAAGAATAACTCTTTCCGGAGTGCTCATACGAAAAAAATACATTGAACATTTTCTGTTCCAAAGAATAAATTTAATTCTTATCATTTTTTTCATATCTTTTACCGTTGGTGGGTTATGGTTAATTAAATATGTTAACATTGATTTAAAGCATATGTTACCAACAGTTATTTATTAAGGGATTCAAAAATAATGATTCTACCATTAACATAATAACTATTGTATTATTATTCATAATAACTTTAATAATACAACGATTTTAATGACTAGTACAGTATGTATGTGTCGAAGACGTAAAGTATGTAAGTATTTCTACTGTAAAACAAAATATCCTGACCTTCGATTTTTGTATGAGGCAATTTAATAATAATGGATAGGTAGTGATAAAAACGTTAACAAAAACGGAGCAGCTAGTTGCTTGCAGAGCCAAGGTTGCCCTAACAAGGTTTGTATGCCGATTAATATAAAAATAAACATCGTTTTTTTATGATTTAAAGAAATATTATATTTGTAAGACATAATCTTGTAATAGATTCGTCTTAAAATATTTTCTTCAATGAAGTAACACAGCTTTAATCAACATAGCGATAAAAAGCTATTTTTTATTCGAGCATTATAAAACGAAAATTTTCTTATACAAATGACCTTCACTTGAGATGGGGCCGGACCATCTCTTACTTCAAAGGTGCTACATTATAAATGGGGCATCTTTTCAAAGCGCCAAAAAGCTTAATCTACTGAAAATCGCATCAAACATCTCCAGACTATTTTCTGAAATAATAAAACTGGTTTGGTCAACAAGCATAAAATGAATGGATAGTAAGGCTCAGTTATCAGTGAATGATTTATCTAAATTCTGAAATCTTTTATTTGCAAAAATATTAGATGCAATATTGGGGGTTCAGTCTCAGGGACAGAGTGCGCAATGAAGAAATTCGAAGTCACGGATATCTTGCGACATCTCGGCAGCCAGAAATGGCACTGCGTGGGTCACGTGGTAAGACAGACCGACACAAGGTGGCCGATGAAGATCGTCCAGTGGAGACCAAGGACAACCAAGTGAAAAATCGAAAGACCACAGTTGAGGTGGATTTATGACATCCGTAGGACTGCAGGGGGAAACAGCTGGCTTCAAACAGCAACAGATAGGAATGCGTGGAAGGAAATGGAAGAGGCCTACATCCAGGAGTCGATGGCGACAGGCTGAGGAAGAGAAGAAAATGATATTAACTTGCTGTATACTAATTACCTTATAAGAGTACGGCAAAGGTATTGGTTGTTGTAAAGCCAGCCCAGTGCTGCCAGGCAAAATATAACGATATCCTTTAGGGGCAAGTAATTCCCAATTTGTTGTACCATCATCGTAGACATCTTGTTGATCTGAATTCAAATAAGTATCCAATTAATATATATATATATATAGCAAAATTGTATAATGTATGCCTATTACAAAATAATAATAATAATACCGTATCTAGATGATTCCTTAATAGGCGTTCGCCGTTAGTTTACATTACTTATATAAAAGTCTGACAGTATTGAGATTTGGAAAATTCGAATGCTTTTTAATATTTTTACAGATTGAAAATTTTCAAACAAATTATTTAGCCTGAATGTTCAATGAAAAATTAATACCGAATGCACAGATAGTTACATTCGAATTTTCCAAATGTCAATACTGTCAGACTTTTATATAAGTAATGTAAACCAACGGCGAACGCCTGTTATAACGTAAGAAATCATCTAAATACAGTATTTAAGCAATACATTATGCAATCTTACTATATTTTAACGATTTGGACAAAATGTGCATATATTTTACACTTCTTTTTATTTTTGGCTATAACGATTCATTTTTATATATCCTACGTTGAACGTAAGTTATTCTTGTAAATATTCATTAATATCATTAGTGGTTAAATGAATATGAACTTATAATGTATTTTAATGAAAGAATATATATATTTATTAATTGTCAGAGCTCTTAAAAAAACTTTTATTGATTTTTGTACTGCGTATGTAACAGTGTGTAGTCAAAGGACGTGACTAACAGTAAAAACGTCAGCTTTAATTGAATCTGGTTTATTGACGGTTCAGATTTTTGATGTTCGAATTATCGATGCTCTACTGTTGAAAGAATCTTGGATGATTAATCCCTATTTGCATGTTTTCCACGTTTTTTTCAATTTTAAGGAATACCTGAAAAATATGGGCGATTTCATTTTTTACAAAAAAATAAATAAATGATAGACATTTTAATATGAAAAACAGGTTAAAAATTTAAAAAAATGCGGCAACTTATAATGAAAAAGATATAAATTAATAACATTGTAATTAGAGAGTAACAAAGCGAAGTGCCCATCTGTCAAATATACCGCTGGCTAAATTTTATGCGTCTTTGCAAATGTTCGTGAAATTTAGGCCCATGTTCTTTAGGTATTCCCAAATATGCCTTCAAATCTCGGAAAATCTCGTGTTTTAGTGTTAATTCTTACGTTAGATGGAATGTGTGATAAAGAAAGTGGAAGTGTAGTAAATAACCTGAAACTTTACTGTGAATATTCATTGATATTTGTTTTAATATTTTTTTAAATCATTTGCTACTCTGTTTTTTCATTATTAAAACATTTAACTAGATATGAATAAGTAATACTTAGTTACATAATAGCTTCCGCCCTTATTCTTTAGTTATTCGAAATTTAATATATGAAATAGATGTAAAAAAAATCGGATTCTAGCATGAAATTTAATATTTCATGGCATGTTCTTCTCGAAATAAGTTATAATGTAATTATCTATTTAGATGCTGCTGACAATTGCCAGTTAATTTCCGCCTTATGTGTCCAGGTTTTGTAGTTGGCATCTATATTTTAATTCCCAGAGATTTTAAACTTAGAGTAACACCAAATTGTAACGAATTTATTAGGATATTATGAAACGGTGCATATTTATGGCATGTATCATACATTGTTTTTTTTCATAATCACAACGCCGTAACAGCTGTCAAATTTGCAAATCGGGCGGGCAATCAAGGTGATTTTGCATAAGTGGCATTGAGCACAACCTACATAGGACAGAAACGGCAGACAAAAGAGTAATGAAAATAAGACTATTTAACTAATTGAGGCAGCTACTGACATCGTAAGTCGATAAAAACAAAATACACGTAAATATATTTAACAGGCGAAAAGTAAGGTTAACGTCGTCGAAATATAAAATGTTACCGTTTAAATTCCTGCTTGATTTCACAACTTTAAAACTGGAATTCGAATCTTTCGAGTCATGTTTTCGAGAGTAACATGCTGTTATTAGCAGATGAAAATTGGTTCGTTGATTACTTTTTCGTATTTTCCCAAAAAAGGTAAGGAAATGCGATGACATACTGAACTAAACTTCAAAAACACTTTTTTAATTTCAAAGCAGATCGTTCATTTTAGGACACGTATTTATGATTTGCAGCCAAGAAATAATAATTTACAACCGTACAACCTAGTTTTTTCCTATGTGCTAAAACTAAAAACTAATGATTATATTTTCGATCAATTATCTATTTTTTATAAACTTTGACCTAAAAACGTCTAATAATGCTTTCTATCTTAATCCTTTGTACAATTAGTAATATTGTTTTTAAACAATTAGCTACCAAACTTTTTGGTAGATAATATTACAAACATGCTAATCCGTGAAAAAAACCATTAAAAATAAGAAAATATTAATTTATTTTTAATAAAAATAGTAATACCTATAAGGTACCTATATCCTTTTAGTATTGGTAGCATTATAAATATTTGAGTAAACTATTTACATACACATAAAATCAAAGAAAATACTGTATTCATAATAAATATAATTAGAGCGAAGCGAGCGTAGCGAGCGAAGCTCTCATAAGGAGACTCCAATTAGAACTTTGTCACGGGCTAACTTGGTCATTCCTTGACCGATTTGAAAAATTTTTGATTTTGAGAGAATCTACATGAAAAAGTGAAGGTCGTGACGGAGCTTGATTTTAAATATTGTCAAAAATAAAATTTTTGGGGTCAAAAGAAAATTGTCTATGGGAATATCCATTATAAAAAAGTCACGCGCTTTTTTGAAAATTTTTTATTCGAAAATAATTAATCGAATTTTATTTTAAATTATTTAATTTGATATTAATTTAATACAATTTAACAATAATAAATCGTTTTTAACAATAAATAAAAATACAAAAAATAATTAGGTAAGTTTCACGCATAAAAATAGTAAAAAAAAACAAAATTCGCTCGAAGGTCACGTCACTTTTTTTCTTAGCGATTTATTCTAATTTCGATTTAATTTTCTAAATTAAGCATTAATTTTGAATAATTTATCAAGATTTTTATTTTTAAAAACCATCTCTATGGTCGTAGTTATAAAGAGAAAATAGCATTCATCCAAATTATAAAGTAGTTAACTTGTGATGAGCGAACATGTCTTTTACTATGGCTTAATCTGCTTATGTTTTTTTAACATCTAGAATAAGAGCAATGCCTCCCCTCCCATAAGAAGGCGACAATTCGGTCGCAGGACAAATGACGCTTTACGGCAGCAGTTATCAAGGGCTAGACAACAGGAGGATTCACAAGCAGGAAATATAATGCATTCAGAAATGCTTTTGATCAATGAATTTTATGCTAAGATTCAATCTATTGGTTATATTCAATGTTCAAAATGCAAATCAATGTTACTATTGGAAGAGACTGATACCATTGAGTGTTCTTCCTGTCGGAAGAAGCCTTTAAAATACTCAAGCTCTAATAACATGGAAGTTGCTACTCAACCAATTGAGCTCAAACATCTAACTCAAATCGAACAAATGCTTATCAGTCGAGTCCAGCCAGTACTCAGAGTCTATCAGGTAAAAGCTTGTGGAGGTGCAGGACAGTATAGATATACTGGTAATGTTCTCAACATCCAACAAGATATTCAGCCCATCGCAAATACATTACCTCTTATACCAGAAGAACTTCAAGTAATTTTAGTAAGACGAATCGGCATGAATGGACATTCCGATTTCAGAGTTCGTAGAGAAAAAGTACTCACAGCTTTAAGATGGCTCATTCGCAATAATCCTTATTATGCAGATGTTACAATCAACCAGGATGTATTAAATTCATTGCCAAGCGACGGAAATATTGCTGAACAATTACGATATGTCAGTGAAGGAGAAATAATGACTGATGAACTTGAACAAGATTCATTGAATGAAAATTGTGTTCCTGTTATGAACCCTATTCGTAATCAAAGAGATTTAATAACAACTGCTCTAACATGGCCAGTTGCTGACCAAGAAGCTGTAAATGAGTTCAGATATGCTGGTTACATTGTCAAGGCTTTCCCACATCTTTTTCCTGATGGGAAAACAGATTTTAACGACACTTCACGTTCTGTTAAAGTAACTTTCGCTAAAGTAAATCGCTTCGCTCTAATATGTGCTGCAGCGAAGCAAAATGCGAGCGACTGCGGCGACCTAGTGTTCGTTATATAATTAGAGCGAAGTGAGCGTAGCGAGCGAAGCTCTCATAAGGAGACTCCAATTAGAACTTTGTCACGGGCTAACTTGGTCATTCCTTGACCGATTTGAAAAATTTTTGATTTTGAGAGAATCTACATGAAAAAGTGAAGGTCGTGACGGAGCTTGATTTTAAATATTGTCAAAAATAAAATTTTTGGGGTCAAAAGAAAATTGTCTACGGGAATATCCATTATAAAAAAGTCACGCGCTTTTTTGAAAATTTTTTATTCGAAAATAATTAATCGAATTTTATTTTAAATTATTTAATTTGATATTAATTTAATACAATTTAACAATAATAAATCGTTTTTAACAATAACTAAAAATACAAAAAATAATTAGGTAAGTTTCACGCATAAAAATAGTAAAAAAAAACAAAATTCGCTCGAAGGTCACGTCACTTTTTTTCTTAGCGATTTATTCTAATTTCGATTTAATTTTCTAAATTAAGCATTAATTTTGAATAATTTATCAAGATTTTTATTTTTAAAAACCATCTCTATGGTCGTAGTTATAAAGAGAAAATAGCATTCATAAAAAGTTATGCTGTTGATTTCCGGATGAATTTTTTTTGTGCATTTGTATCAAAGAGATTTCTAATACCTCATTATAGAAAATTATCAAAATCTATCCCGTCGTTAAAAAGTTATTGTCACAGACTAAATTTTATTTAGAAAATTTTAGTAAATCGCTTCGCTCTAATATGTGCTGCAGCGAAGCAAAATGCGAGCGACTGCGGCGACCTAGTTATAAATAATATAAATAATTATATTATTCATAATAATTATAATGCTCTAACTCATATGAGACGTGTGAAGTTTTAAGGTAAAAGATCATTGTTATTTCCTGTATATTATTTTAAATTTCATCCAACGAATTTAATGTCTTAAACCTGTCATGGAATATAACCTTAAGTTATTATGTGAGTATATTAATAATAAATAAATAGATAAAAAAAATATTTTTCGGATTTTTACATACCGTGTGTCAACGATCTTTAAAGATCGTTGCCGTATGTACTATTTACTGACGTTTCAAAGATGATCACAGATCCCGTCCTCAGAGGAGAGTTTGACACATTAACATAATGAACTAATAACTGAAACTGATTTGTTCGATTTCTGGGTCTGAGTTCGTAATGGTGGGTCGTGAGACCGACCGAAAAAAATATTAAAAACGCCGTTATACCACCGTTGCGGCAATATGTACTCACTGCATCATACACTATAGTGGAAGACTTACTGATTCTTAGCATGAGTAAGAGCAATTCGACGGCAATTTGTAGCTGTCTTCCCGTTTGTAATTTGGGTTAAATTATATAATCTTGTACATACTTAAAATACCTCAAAATTATATTAATGGCCCCGTGAGAGTTTAAAATCAATCATCGAAAAAATAAAATATTAGGATTATTGTTATAATACAGCATATGCGGCTGATTCCTGAATAGGTTTTCAATCCGGACTTACAAGCTATATTTTTAAAAGCTTTTATTTAGATTGTAATTTTTGCACGTTGGTCAAATCTTACAAGCTGAATTAGAACCACTTCCTCTTATCCTACGGAGTTGAAATTTGACATTTTGGTCCAGTTCCGACGACAATGCATTTTTATGGTAACATGACCTGGTTATACACCCATGAATGGCTCCAAACGAAGGAACTCCTCATCGGTAAACAGCACAGACATGAAATTTTGTATACGCAAGCAAGCACTTAAATAATAGCTTGTTTTTAAAAATGTATTTCTACTTTTAAGAACGTTTTATTTCAAGCTCTATACATCTATACATATAGCTTTTTGTCCATATAGGCTTGCAACAATGCCCAATAACATATTATTATTTATTATTAAGTAATTACAATATTTAGGAGCTAGCTCCGGTGATACTGTTGTTTAGTAAGCGAGGAAAAAAATAATAATAATGCTTAACAATGCCTACGCTTGAAAACAGCCTTGGAACAAGCTATTAAGAGCATTCCACTGACGAATTGTTTTGGGAAGTAAACAAATGTAAAAAACAAAACAGAGCTAGACAAATACAGTTTTTGTCTTTTTCTTTTATTTGAGTTTAGTTGTTGTTAAAATAAATATTATGATCATTACCAGTATTATTGCCATTTTTCTTTAGTTGTTTAGTTCTCCGTAATACCTATCGATGGAGTTTTTAATTCAACTTTATGCATTTTTTTATTTTCCCCAATCACAATTGTTCCTATCAGTAAACAACTTAAAACTATGCATAAATATATGTAGGTAGGCCTGGCAGAAACAGATAAGTATCATCATTAATCAATTTCGCAAACCATAAGTATCTTCAAACAAAGATTTGAAGATACTAACTGCTCTGTGAGTTGGAGCAAGTTCTCGTACGTTCGACCGACAATCTGTTCGCGATGTCAATACTTTGATAATCGCTGAGAGTAAATTTAAAATGTCATTGCATTGTCAAACACTGTCAAAGGATAAGTGTCAAATTGTCAACATTTGCTTACTATTTAGGTGTAGAGTATACTCTCGATTCATCAAATATTTATACACATATTTGGCGTTGTATTTAAATAAAATGTTTTAAAATTAAATGAACTTGATTCCAAAAAGATGTATTTAGTTAATCAGCAGTTTAAGTACGTTTTCGATATGATTATGTGTGTTTTATGTGCCTGATCAGCGTCGTCCTCATTGATTTAAAATATTTCTGTGAAGCACCACCTTTGTTGAAGCGATATGGGTTTCGAAATTAATAGATTCCAAGGAGACGTAGATGAGGAATTGATTTGTCCTGTTTGTTCAGGCATCTTGGAAGATCCTCTTCAGGTATAGATGGATATTTGTTATGAAATTAGTCTAAGGACCTACTAGAGTTTATAATATTATTATTTTTTTCAGGCTCCAGTTTGTGAACACGCTTTTTGTAGAGGCTGTATCACAGAATGGATAAGTCGACAGCCCACATGCCCTGTAGATCGTCAGTCAATAACCGCAACTCAATTACGACCTGTTCCAAGAATATTAAGAAATCTTCTTGCTAGGTTTGTACCCGCCTGCTTTGAATATTAAGCAATGACAGTAGTCATACAAGACTACCTAGATATGTACATATAAGGAATTGAAGCTTCTAATACCTTAATAAAATATCTGAACACACGTCTGACATAATAAATTTCGAGGTTAAAATGAACTGCGTTATTCTAAAAAAAAATCTGATTGGTGAAATGATCAGAAGTAAACATTACTTTATGATATTAGGCTAATTAACAAAATCCAGAGTTAGACTTCATGTGAAAAACTCTAGACAATTGTTTGACATGACAGACTTTATGGATCACCACATTCTCCCCGCCTATGACAAGTTCCTCCCCATCATCGATGACGTAATCTGCAAGGTATGCCGGAGAGTGTCACTTCCTTTCCGAACATCTTTATTCAATGTTTTCAAGAGGTACGTTTTCTCCTAGATCGGTTTCTCCTGAGCGAATAGTTTCACCCAGTCCGAAATCTCCAGGGGGAAGAGTTAATAAGTTGATTTCATCGTTGACCACTTCACAGCTTTTGCAGCGTGGCGCCAAGTGGTGGCGATTCGACACTGGATTCTCTTCCGTCTGCCATACGGACCAGAGAGTATTGAGGATTTGCCTCAAGAAGCCTCACCCCCTCCACAACTGGGTCGTATTTACTAGTTCTTACACATTTCCTCATTAGCACCGGTCCCGGATTACTAAGCCATGTGGGTACAGATTTAGCATTGGCTGAGCATCAAGGATGGTTGAACATTCGGTCATGAGAAGTCATTCGTGGCAGTATATAAGAGAGAGCTTGTGGCAAAGCACATTCCCATTTCTCTATTGATAGTTTCCGCGATCTAAGAGTGAGCTACACAGTTTGGACAAGACGACCATTCGTTGATGATCGGGGCTGTTATGCGCCCGGCGACCTTTATCAATGCAACGATGGTCGTCTCGGGAATTGTTTGTATGTATATAACTCGCTTTAGCTGTTGAAATCTTCAGGAACTTTGGCCTTAAAGGATCCGCTTTCAGCCTTTCCACTACGGTCATCACGGAATACAATTATAAAATAAACACTTATATAGTTTTATCAATCACGACACTATAAATCTTACTCCACGGAAGCCGATTAAATTAATATTGCCGGTTAAACTTTATAAACCGCTCCCTCACCGCACCGCGGAACCTGACAGACCGCTTTTAACCAAAAATTTTCTACTTAAAACAATATCTGTTATGTTTTCTTTTTTTAAGAAAAATTATGCTTCTTTTACCTAGATTATAAACTTGCCTAGTATCAGGAAATTTTCTAGGAAACTATTATCAGTAGCCAGTTAAATTAAATATTCTTTATTTAATAATAATTCGATAATAGCATTTTCCTAACAATATTCTTTCAGTTCCACACTGAGGAAAGATGCTACTTGATCGGAATGTACATAAGAAGGCAATCAAAGTGGAGAAAAGTTCATTTAGGCAAATCTTAACAGTTGCATAACTCATATCAGCACATGCGATTGCAAATGGAAATCGGAAATATTCGTCAATGACTGTTAGAATGTAATGATTTTGGGTTACCGATTGCAATGGATCTTTGAAGTCTATGGATACTCTCTTGAAAACAGATGTAGCTTTCATGAAAGTACCTTGGCTTCTGAAAAATCGTGGTTTTAATTCTGTGCATATCGAGCACGATGTTGTCATTTGCCTTATGTCTTGTATTAAGTATGGAAGATTGTTTGTCCTTACGAAATGTGCCATTCGGATTACTCTGGGATGATACAGATTTTCATGAATTTCATAGAGCTTATTTTCTGTTTGTGTAACAGCCGCTAGAGCTGCCATACTCAACCTGCGGCCCGTCTAGCTTTTTGTGACATTTATTTTCAGGGACATGATTTACAAAATCTGGCATTCTATATTTCGTATATCTTGAGATTAATTTTGACTTTGACGTACAAATGGTGACACCCAAAGAGGATTGTCGTTTCATATTTTTTTCGTCATACCAGTATAGTGTTGCGGCCCGCATAGCTTTACAAATATATGTATGTGGCCCGAAGACAAAAAAGGTTGAGTATGGTTGCGCTAAAGTGACTCGCGACAGAGTATCAGCTACAATATTCCTCGTCCTAGTGTGTATATGATTTCATAGTTATAGCAGGATAGCTCTAGTTATAGCAGGATAGCAGGATAGTTATAGCAGCTAGATGCCAGCATTGAATGTTATCATTTTTAATTTTGCTGTTATGAAGTTGGTCAAACATGAACGAGACTGATTTGATCAGTGATCAAGCGGAATGGCTCGCCCAACAGGAATGATTTCCAATTCCGCAATGATTCAACAATAGATCTTCTTTTTCGATCGCTGCATGCTGTCGTTCACACTCTCATAGCGTTCTTGAGAAAAAAGCTAAGGGTCAACCTTCTTGTGAAAGCGTTGCAGCAATTACAAAATCCGAAGCGTCCATCTCGAATATTATTGTTCATAGTACTTGTAGGTTATGTTGTGTATCATAAGTGTTAACTTTAATTTTATCATTGGATCGTATAATGAGAAATGAGGTTTAAAGGTATTGGGTCCTACCGCCAGCATTTAATATTGACCATTTTATAAATAACAATATTTGTGAAATAACTTATTAGAGCGAAGCTCTCATAAGGCGACTCCAATTAGAACTTTGTCACGGGCTAACTTGGTCATTCCTTGACCGATTTGAAAAATTTTTGATTTTGAGAGAATCTACATGAAAAAGTGAAGGTCGTGACGGAGCTTGATTTTAAATATTGTCAAAAATAAATTTTTTGGGGTCAAAAGAAAATTGTCTATGGGAATATCCATTATAAAAAAGTCACGCGCTTTTTTGAAAATTTTTTATTCGAAAATAATTAATCGAATTTTATTTTAAATTATTTAATTTGATATTAATTTAATACAATTTAACAATAATAAATCGTTTTTAACAATAAATAAAAATACAAAAAATAATTAAGTAAGTTTCACGCATAAAAATAGTAAAAAAAAACAAAATTCGCTCGAAGGTCACGTCACTTTTTTTCTTAGCGATTTATTCTAATTTCGATTTAATTTTCTAAATTAATCATTAATTTTGAATAATTTATCAAGATTTTTATTTTTAAAAACCATCTCTATGGTCGTAGTTATAAAGAGAAAATAGCATTCATCCAAATTATAAAGTAGTTAACTTGTGATGAGCGAACATGTCTTTTACTATGGCTTAATCTGCTTATGTTTTTTTAACATCTAGAATAAGAGCAATGCCTCCCATAAGAAGGCGACAATTCGGTCGCAGGACAAATGACGCTTTACGGCAGCAGTTATCAAGGGCTAGACAACAGGAGGATTCACAAGCAGGAAATATAATGCATTCAGAAATGCTTTTGATCAATGAATTTTATGCTAAGATTCAATCTATTGGTTATATTCAATGTTCAAAATGCAAATCAATGTTACTATTGGAAGAGACTGATACCATTGAGTGTTCTTCCTGTCGGAAGAAGCCTTTAAAATACTCCAGCTCTAATAACATGGAAGTTGCTACTCAACCAATTGAGCTCAAACATCTAACTCAAATCGAACAAATGCTTATCAGTCGAGTCCAGCCAGTACTCAGAGTCTATCAGGTAAAAGCTTGTGGAGGTGCAGGACAGTATAGATATACTGGTAATGTTCTCAACATCCAACAAGATATTCAGCCCATCGCAAATACATTACCTCTTATACCAGAAGAACTTCAAGTAATTTTAGTAAGACGAATCGGCATGAATGGACATTCCGATTTCAGAGTTCGTAGAGAAAAAGTACTCACAGCTTTAAGATGGCTCATTCGCAATAATCCTTATTATGCAGATGTTACAATCAACCAGGATGTATTAAATTCATTGCCAAGCGACGGAAATATTGCTGAACAATTACGATATGTCAGTGAAGGAGAAATAATGACTGATGAACTTGAACAAGATTCATTGAATGAAAATTGTGTTCCTGTTATGAACCCTATTCGTAATCAAAGAGATTTAATAACAACTGCTCTAACATGGCCAGTTGCTGACCAAGAAGCTGTAAATGAGTTCAGATATGCTGGTTACATTGTCAAGGCTTTCCCACATCTTTTTCCTGATGGGAAAACAGATTTTAACGACACTTCACGTTCTGTTAAAGTAACTTTCGCTAAAGTAAATCGCTTCGCTCTAATATGTGCTGCAGCGAAGCAAAATGCGAGCGACTGCGGCGACCTAGTTTATACTATAGTATGTGCTCATTCACCACACTAACATTTATTTATCCTTTATTTGGAAAACCAACGGAATTATGTAAGAAGTGGTACATACAATTGTGTATAAAGTTGACTGATAACAGGTTTTCGCTGAAGTACAGAAATACATGCAAAGATTCAAATTAATTTGCACTTGCACTAGCATATTTTTTTTTTGTAACATTCATTATTTTGAAACAATAATAGGCGAAAGGAAAGAATTTGATCTAAAGATTTAATCTTAGTTCATTTTATTATTTTTTTTACTATATTTTGTTTATTAATTTAATTTGTTTCTTAAATTTAGTGTTTTTTGTAACTCGAGATGAAATGGTATTTATTTAATAAAAATATATCAACCGAGGAGAATAAATCATTATCGACTATATAATCATGTGACCTTCTTGTTAGCATTTGTTTTGTATTGCGGGAGCGAAAAAAGACAGTATTCTCACATTCTATGTGAAGGGACGTTGAATGAAACATTCTGAAGAAAATCAGTGTCATCGATATTATAATTGATTGTGTTGTATAAAAACATAGTGTCCCTGATAATTTATCGGTCATTTAGTGGCTCAATAGCATATTCTAAAGTCGCAACTTTATAACTTTATAACGGGTATTTTCCTGTTTTTAGGTATTTTATAAATTTCCTTTATATATTTCCAATCATATTTTTATACAGGCTGAACTTTTTCTCATGCATATCCTTTTATGGGATCATACTATACTTCATTCTAATCAACTTTTGTTCTACAAGTTTTTCAATGAAAAAATTAGGTAAAAAATGCAGTTATCACCTTCTGACTAGGGCGGTCGGTGCGCGATCTTGACTTTTGCTGGCATTTTGAATAACCCCATAAAAGGATGTGCATGAGAAAAAAATCATCCTGTATATATTGTATCGAAGGCACCAGATAACACAGAAAGCTCATAGGATAGCTTAATGGAATAGCGCCTGCATTAATGAAATTACAATATTATTATGATGGATATTATTGTAGAGAGAAAAGGAAAACTAAGTTGCCTCGTAGAAATGTCTTTGAAGTTTTACATAAGAATTTCCTTATTTTATTATTATTATTAGGTATTATTTTTATTTTAGGCTTTCCGTAAACTGTGACAATGCAGCATATGGATGCACATCTATTTTGAAACTGGACTCCTTAATTGTACACGTTGCCGAATGTGAGTTTAATCCAAAGAAACCAATGCCCTGTGAACAAGGCTGCGGACTTGTAATTCCTAAAGATGAGTTGAAAGAGCACAATTGCATACGCGAAATGCGTTTGGTCATACAATCACAACAAGCCAAGTTGAATGAATATAATCGTGACCTTGCAGAACAAAGAATGATTATCAATGAGCACAAGAGAGAACTTACACTATTGAAGGTATTATAATGATTAATTATGCTTATGCAAAAATTATCGTAGCTGAAACATTCAATCTGGAGAAGACTCGTATTGTTCCTACAGCAGTTTATAGTTTGATTTTCATTGTTATACTAAGTTGTTGTTTGTTATACTAAGTCCTACACAGTCATAACACAGCAGAGTCTTCTGACACTTATATCTTACATCTTCAAATAAAATATCTTTGTAGAGAAATTAAATCACCAAATTTATTAAAAAAAATATTTTTTCTAATTTTTTATTTCAAAATTTTATAGTTTGTAAATTTCCATTGTCTGGTAACGGTTTCACATGATATTTTAATACTTTAAACACTCATTAATATAACTATGTGAATTGCATATTTGATTTGTATCAAAGATACGGGAGTATTGCGTGTAGGAGCACGTCTTTGTGCTTACACCTGAATATAAATATTGGAGCTGCATCGGAGCTACGACCGCAGGTTTAAAATCACAAAATCACTGGAATGTTCTGTTTTAACAAATAATGACAGCGGTATGTCTACTCAACAGCTTAACACTGCAATGACTAAGATTGGATTACACGTCTGCATTGGGTGCGTCTCAAAGGCAACTAGACAGTGGCTACTGCCGTAAATATTTCTTTCAATTTCATAACTTTGAGGCACCTGTGGTGATGCGTATAATGTTTTTTTACTATGCCAAGTGTGTATTCCCTAGAATTGTATATTATAATCATTGGTCTAAAACACAGAAATTGTAAGCATTTAAAGTTTCAAAATTCGTAATACTGCTTTCGTAGATGACACTCGGTACTAGAGCAAAAGTAAAGACCTGTTCACACCAAAGAAATAAGGAAAACGATGAATTCAATGATCAAACTTATTCTGTTTTACTATGTAGAGGTTGCCGTTAGTATTTACGCATACTTTCCTACCTCTATGTATCCTGTATGCATGTGTGTATGTATGTATGTAAGTATGTATGTGTGTATATGTATCTATGTATCTGGTTATCCTATTTTTTTTTTGAGTTTTCGCAGTCAGGTTTCCATATTAATAAAATATTTTATGAGCTACTCGTGCAGACGGTGCCACTAAAAGGCTCACTGCTTGCTGAGGCTCCATTGTGCTTTTAGCCAAGGGTCTCTCAAGGGTCAACTCTTTTTTATTTTAATATGGTTATACATTTGTTTTATAATCTTAATAGGGCAGCTTATCTACTACATTATAAAGTACAAAAAAAAAAAATCCTGTGATAAATTCAGTCAGGAATGCTTTTACGGGCTGGTAGCAGCGACCTTATGCCTGCTAATTAGTAACGGCAAATTAAGATGAACTAAATCACAACCACATGTGGTAGAAGTAAATGATGATAGATCGCATTTTATTAAGACCATTTTGTATTTCATACATTAAGATTGCAGCTCCTACCCTAGAATTCTTGCAGCCAGGATGTTGGGTTTCTACTGAGATTGCACTTTTCATTGTGGCTTGACGGTGGCAGATTACATGTTCTGCAGTCTCTGCCTCGATACGAGCTTAGTCAGTAATTTGTAAGATGAGCGTGTGACTCTGACCCTATTCTGTATTTTTTTCTGTCTTTGTGCTTTACTTGGGGTCCGCCCTTTACTGTGATTGTCTCATAATTTGTAATATTGTGTAATATACGTTCAGAGCTTGGTGGCACTCTAATATTAACCTCAATTTGTTAATTTTGCTGCCGAGGGCAGGGAGGTAATTATACCTGCTTTGAGATTTTGCTTATGATTAGTGCCTAGATTTTCATTATAATTGGCTTATTTGCTCCCAAGTCACTCCCAAGTTTTCATTAGCAATATATAACTTGATTGATTATTGATTAAAAATTTGATTGATTATTTAGAATGGTTTGTATTTCAAAGGATTTTATGCGAGCAATGAGGGTTTCTAATCCCACAATGAGGGCTTTAGCAGATCAAATGGAACTTGATGAAGTAGTTCGATGGAGTGGAAGCTTAACAAGAGCAAGGGTGACGCGGTGGGGCAGCATGATATCAACACCCGATGATGTTTTACAGGTATACAAAAAAAAATATTCAGTGACAAGATTAATGCGAGTTAAGTAAGTAGGAAGTGACAAATGAATGCGTATAGTTGAATTTTATCAAGTAGCTTCTTTACTTCCCAATGAAGGTCCCATTGTTTGTTATCAAATCCTAAATTACTTTAACTATGTTTTTCTCCATCGGTCTCTTAGGTCTATAGCCGGTAGAACATTTTATTTTTCCATGATCATTCAACATGTGTGTAGATTAATGCTCTTGAAAAACAACGCCGTTTAGATCATATTGGAGGCTGGTCGGATAGTATAGATATATAACATTAGTCAGCAAATTTTTAGTACTAATAAATGAAACATTGACAGTTCGATAGAAAGTGCAAATATCGTATTCGAATTTAAAAAATATTGTTATATTTTAGAATAGCTGTTGTAAACTTGAGGATGGATTAGTTTTCACTGGCCAGTTAAAATTAATACAAAATCATCACTCAAACGGAAACATGTAAAAGAATGTTCAGTGCCACATTATAATGATTATAAATTGAAATATTATATTTGTGTTATTTCATTATTATCTGTGCGTTTCAAAAGTTACAAAAAAAAAATCAAATGGTGTTATAATTTATGATGATTTCAAAGAATATCATAAGACTATTGTATGTTTTTTTTACTCTAATCTACTTAGACCTAAAAATAACCCACTGTCGCCCCTATGGCCATCCAAGATGCACATTGAATAAGCTTAGCACATTTAGCTCCGTATGTAAAAGATGCAAACTGCATGATATCGCCAATTGGAGAAGGTCGTTCGCGGAATGAAATATTGCACGCGGGGGGGGCCGAACTCATTTTTAGCTTCATATTTTTTGGCAAATAATAAGTATAACACTGTGAAGATGTGTGTCTTATTTGTTTTTTTTAAATATTATATTGGCATAACTTTGTAAAAATTAAGTTCAATTATTTACTGCCAAATCTATTAAGAACACTTTCAATTAAACAATCTAACGCCAAAACCAAACCTAGCTGTAACACATCAGGTTCTGATTAAATAATTTACTACTACTCAACAATGTATAGAAACAGTTGATATTCATAGCTACAGGGTGTCATAGCCATTCTTGTTATTTTCATTAATCTCTATTACACTTGCTGTACCCTATCTTAGCTCAGAATTAAAAAGCACTCCTTGTGTTTCATCAACTTAATACTTATTAGATTATCAACATAAAATTGTTATTATGATTGTGTTTTCCATAATTTATACTGATGCTGTTACATTATTATTTAAATAGTGTACTGTATTTTAAAATTTTCTATAAATACTACAGAAAGGATAATAAAGTTAATTATATTGATTGTAGCTCATGATAAAGCGAAGTTTGTCAGAATCAGGATGTCCGCCTCACATTATTGACAGTCTGATGGAAAACTGCCATGAACGCCGATGGCCACCAGGATTATCATCCTTAGAAACTAGGCAGAATAACCGAAGGTAATAATAAAGCATTATTAAAAAAAAAGTTACTTTAAAAACTATTAACAAAGAACAGAAAAATATGTTTCTGTTCGTTTTGTGTTATTGTCCCGGCCGATCCGCTTCCAGCGGATCCGAAGACCAGTCCTCTTCAGTCGGGACACAGCTGGGTGGCTTCTGGTGCCACGTTCTCAAGGTGGACTGTAGATCCGAGCTTTCCAAGAGTCAGTCTCCTCAAATCAAGCTAGCCTGATTTATAATGCAACGATTTCAAAAAGTTCAAAATGATTAAAAGTCAATAAAAACAGAATTGAAAGTTATCACACTATTTATTCAAAACAGTATATTCAACGGGTCGTAAATCCGTTGAATAAGCAAAAGGATATTGTCTGAATCACAATTTAAAACACAGAATAAAGTTCAGTACTAATTAAATTAATGCGAACAAACATTGACAGTTTATAATACAGTTCTCCGACATAGTGACAATTTGTGACTATTTATTTTATAAAATAAAATGTCAGATTGTCTTCAATTCACTCACCGATATGCTAAATCTCCAGCCTAACTTCGCATCGTTCACTAAACGAGTCTTGAATGCTGAAGTGCATTTGTTTTTGGTAATTTGTGACCTCGTTGATTTAGCTCGATTTTATCTCGTTGCGTGATTAACATTTAGCTCTCGTGGTATCCAAAACCTCTGGTTGGATGGTACGTAATTAATAGAGTTACACCAACTTCTAAAAATTTTAAACTAAGTTTAATATTCGCGACGGCTATCGATTGACGTTATAAAAAACTGACAGCGAAACGGTGCTCAGTCACGTCTGCTAAAAAAACTAAACAACACTAACTCGAATGTAGGTATGAGGCGACCTTTTATTCACGCGTTTCCGCTTTCGCCCTTCAGCGGACGCACCCCCTTCATACCTCTTGCCCACAACCTACGAGCGTTTTAGGAATATTTGAAATCACATAATTTTTTTTTAATAAATTTTTTACCATACTTATTGCTTGCTAATATTATGCTAAACAAATATATTCCCTTAATCTAAAAGATATATTTACATGTTTTCTTTATTTGATAAAAACGGTTTTGTAATTATAATATAAAAATAAACAATCCGTTTTTAGCCTTAACCATTACTAAATTCTATTTTGTTTCTATGACCTACAAACCTAAATCCAGTGACTTTTTCCTTTGAATTAAATATCAAATATAGATTATTTCGCGGCGCGCTAATGATCTGTAATTAGGTTCTCGTTTAACTCCGTCGCGTTTCCGAACGCGTATTTTTAACTCATTAGTCTATTGCAAACGCGTAATCCTTTAATGTCTCTTAAATGATATTGTTTTGGCTGAAGATTTAAATATCTTACCTATATTAATGTTACGTATCTACCTTATGGATACTTTAAATAACAACAAATATTATCATTATACAGTTTTACAATCTTACAAGCTAGACAAAAAAACATTTATACATATGTGGGTAGTGATCATTTCTCACATTCAGTCAATTTTGGCACCAAAAAACTATAGTTTTCTTATACTATTAAAAATATTAAATAAAAATAAATATTTTGCAATTTTACCGTTAAGAATCTTTTAGACCTTCGCGGCGTCTTTAAAGGTAAACTTCCCGGTTCGTTATATGGCGGTACAAGGGTTTTACAGCCCCCTGCATCTTTATTACGGTCCGGTCGCGTATCCTAATCCGTGCCTAGACGTTTTTGTTTGGCGCGCCGCCTTATGCGTCGTATTTTCAGATATTTTGCTTCAAATGATATTTTTATTTAAAATTCGTCAGTCTGGTGTTGCCAACTTATAATTTCCGAAATTAATTTCCTGAATGTGAGTTTACCTCATATTTACCACGACATTCCGCCCTCTCTGAAACGTTACTCTTTCAGCCTTTGATGGTCGTGGACTCGTAAAACTGCCACTTTGACTGCCGGTCGTTTGTAGTGTTTCCCGTGGCTTTTGACGGTTACCGCCCTGGTTTGTCCGTCTGTGCCGGGGTGTGTTTGCACTACTATGCCGCGCAGCCAAGCGTTTTGCGGAAGTCTTTTTTCGATTATGAAATACCACGTCGCTTACTTGTATATGTTTCGCGGGTTGTTGCCATTTTTCTCGGTGCATGAGACGCTCGTGATGCCGGAGTCGTATGGCAGGTAGATCGGCCCTCCGGGCAGGTATCGCCTTTCCCTGTCGGCCCCGGCAATACGGACACTTTTGAGCCGTTTTCCACACAGCGCTTCGCGCTTTAGGTATATAGAAACGCTGTCTTAATTCGTTTAATACGAACTTTTGACCTTGATGGGAGCTCGTCTCATGCACATGGCTTATTAATAGCTTGGTGTAAGGGTGACTTGCAAACAATATGGCCGGCTTAATACATTGCAATGCGATATTTCGCATTGCATTTATGCGACCGCCTACACGCAATATTTTTTCGTCATCTAAAAATGCATTTAGATGACGAATTTCACTCGACTTTTTTATTGGCCGATTTGCGCTTATATCTTTTAGCTCCTCAGCGAAGATTTCGTTTTGCGCTTGTCGTAACCAGTACTTTTCCGAGTTATCGATTTCTTTCGCGGATAGCGCCCCCCGCTCCCCCCTTTTTCGAAAGATATCGACCGCCCTGAACACCCACGCTGTACAACGAATTAGGCGCGTCCATTTTGAATGTTTGGACGCGTCTATTAACGCTGTTTCGGTCTCAGCAACGTGAGTGACAAAGACGTTATTTGTCACTTTGTTGTGATAATTTATTTTCACCTTTTGAAAATTAGAAGTTAAATCGTCTCTTAATAGCCCGTCGCGCTCGTTGCGTTGTAAGTGCAACGCGCGCCCGCCATTTGTCCCGGCGTCGAAATTACCGTTTTTTAATTTCGCGTCGCGTTCCTTACGTCGTGAATGTGATACACGATCGCTATTAGCGCCCGGTCCGATTTTACCGCTTAATGACCACCCAATTAACGCCTTCGTAACCACAGGGCCCTGACGCCAATTACCATGCACTTCCAGGGGCAAGATGAGGCCATACTGGTCTTGTCCGATAAGCATTTTTATTTTTCCGTGAACCGACTTAATAGGTAACCTAGATATAAACGGATATTTTTCTCGTAATTTATCGATATCTAAATTATGATAAGGTAAATTTAGATTTTTCATAGTTTTCACATGTTTTAAATTATAAATTACGGAATTGTTTTCGGCTTGAATTTTTATATCTACCGACCGAGTACACGAGTTCTGTGATTTCATACCGTTAATACCTACTATTTTTAATGTCGATGTAACGCCCTTTGCGCCGATTTCATTTGCTATTTTTTCGTCGATTAGAGTCAGAGTCGATGCCTCATCCAATAACGCGAGTATATCCCTGGACCCAGCCTCGCCCGTGACCTTCACATTAACAACTCGGAGTCCAATGCTTCCGCTCTCATGACGTGTGTGCGTCACGTGACCTGTCTCGACGGCGGTTGACCCCTCTGGAGAGGCCGCTTGGCTGGGTTCCGAACGCGTTATCGGATGAAGTAACTTATGGTGTTTACTTTTGCATCCGTTAATTCCGCACGACACTTTTCTTTTACATTGAAGTGCGGTGTGTCCTAATTTTAAACAAATAAAACATAAGTTTTCTTCCCTGACCCAATCGCGTTTACTGTTTAGGCTTAGAGCCGCAAAATTCCTACAAACATTTAAATCATGATTTGTTTTTTTACAGTACAGACATTTTTTAACTTCTAACGATTTTTCGTAGGTATTAAAAATATGCCTACGCGTCGGCTCTAATTTTTTAATCGCGCGCGTTTTTAACTCGCTGCGTTCTTTGACCGCGGGCTTTGAACTACCTGAGTTAGTTTCCTCTTTTGCGGCCGCGTCCAGTAATGACTCTAGCCATTCCCCGAAATCTGTAAGTGTGGGATGTTCTCCCCTAAATTCTCTATACCACTGAAGCCTTAAATATTGAGGTAATTTTAAAATTAATTCTTTCAACAATGGCGGATTAATTAAATATCCGTCATGTCCCATACTTTTAAGTGAGTGTACAATGTTGCAAACAATGGTGCCAAAATTAACTAATTGTGAAAGTGAGTCACTTACCCCAATATTCGGAACACTGCGAGCCTCTGTCATCAGTTCATCTATGCGAGCATCTGGTCTGCCGAAGCGTCGATAAAGCACCTTCATGATGGCAGGAACGTTCTCCGGTTCGACTAGCAGCGACCTCACAGCCTCCCTGGCTGGCCCGCTGAGTGAGGCAGCCAAACGGATTAAATTATCTGCATTGGAGTAGCCGCACATCTCGTTCCCCTGATTAAATAAACTAATGAATATCGGAAACTCATTAGTGTTTCCGGTAAACTTCGGCAAGTCACGTAAAAGTTTTGCACGCGCCGACACTAACATGTTATTTCGATATGAATCACTTATATTAGGCACTGACACACACACTTTTTCAGTTTTTATCGGCGACCGTTGTCGGTAGCGCGTTGTCTCGCTCTCGCCCGGCCGCCCCTCTTCTGTCGCGCCGATACGGAGATTTCGAAACGCCTGTTTCAAATCGTCCGCTTGCGTGTCGATTCTCGGTATTTTCGTCGCGGCCCATTCGCGACAATACCTAGACGATGCGGATGAGTCTGCGATGCTGCCCTCATCGTCATCTTCTTCCTCGGCCTCGATCATCTTTTTCTTGATCTCCAGCCTTTTTGCCACCAGATCCATTTGTATCTGGGTGGCTTCTGCAGCGGCCTGTGCCTGCAGCCTGGAGCTCTCTGCAGCGGCTTGTGCCTGCAGCCTGGCACTCTCTGCAGCGCCTTGTGCCTGCAGCCTGGCACTCTCTTCTGCAGCCTCAAGGTCTGCCGCCAGCAGTTGCCTGGTGACGCTGCTTCTCGAGGCGGCTGACGTCCTGGACCTGCGGCTTGCAACGGATGATGCCCGTGACGCAGGAAGTTCCTGGGCCGCTGCCTGCAGCCTCTCCTGGAGCCTGGATGGGCCTGCTTCCGTGCTGACCTGTTCGGCTTCCTGGGGATCCTGTGCCGTCATGCTCAGACGCTCCGTTGTGTACGGCGCTTGTTCCTCGGCTCTGTCCTGTCGGCGTCCTGCGCTGATGGTTCTCCCTGAACCGCGGCTTGTATTGCCTGACAGTCTTTGCCTCAGGCGCTCGCTCTTCCTCTCTCCTGGAGTTGCCTGATCTGCCATATCCTTTTGGCTCGCTTGACCTTTTGACATCTTGTCAAAGAAAACTCGGGGCTCGTCCAATCTGCGCTCGAAAGGACCAACAAAGATGCTATGTCCCGGCCGATCCGCTTCCAGCGGATCCGAAGACCAGTCCTCTTCAGTCGGGACACAGCTGGGTGGCTTCTGGTGCCACGTTCTCAAGGTGGACTGTAGATCCGAGCTTTCCAAGAGTCAGTCTCCTCAAATCAAGCTAGCCTGATTTATAATGCAACGATTTCAAAAAGTTCAAAATGATTAAAAGTCAATAAAAACAGAATTGAAAGTTATCACACTATTTATTCAAAACAGTATATTCAACGGGTCGTAAATCCGTTGAATAAGCAAAAGGATATTGTCTGAATCACAATTTAAAACACAGAATAAAGTTCAGTACTAATTAAATTAATGCGAACAAACATTGACAGTTTATAATACAGTTCTCCGACATAGTGACAATTTGTGACTATTTATTTTATAAAATAAAATGTCAGATTGTCTTCAATTCACTCACCGATATGCTAAATCTCCAGCCTAACTTCGCATCGTTCACTAAACGAGTCTTGAATGCTGAAGTGCATTTGTTTTTGGTAATTTGTGACCTCGTTGATTTAGCTCGATTTTATCTCGTTGCGTGATTAACATTTAGCTCTCGTGGTATCCAAAACCTCTGGTTGGATGGTACGTAATTAATAGAGTTACACCAACTTCTAAAAATTTTAAACTAAGTTTAATATTCGCGACGGCTATCGATTGACGTTATAAAAAACTGACAGCGAAACGGTGCTCAGTCACGTCTGCTAAAAAAACTAAACAACACTAACTCGAATGTAGGTATGAGGCGACCTTTTATTCACGCGTTTCCGCTTTCGCCCTTCAGCGGACGCACCCCCTTCATACCTCTTGCCCACAACCTACGAGCGTTTTAGGAATATTTGAAATCACATAATTTTTTTTTAATAAATTTTTTACCATACTTATTGCTTGCTAATATTATGCTAAACAAATATATTCCCTTAATCTAAAAGATATATTTACATGTTTTCTTTATTTGATAAAAACGGTTTTGTAATTATAATATAAAAATAAACAATCCGTTTTTAGCCTTAACCATTACTAAATTCTATTTTGTTTCTATGACCTACAAACCTAAATCCAGTGACTTTTTCCTTTGAATTAAATATCAAATATAGATTATTTCGCGGCGCGCTAATGATCTGTAATTAGGTTCTCGTTTAACTCCGTCGCGTTTCCGAACGCGTATTTTTAACTCATTAGTCTATTGCAAACGCGTAATCCTTTAATGTCTCTTAAATGATATTGTTTTGGCTGAAGATTTAAATATCTTACCTATATTAATGTTACGTATCTACCTTATGGATACTTTAAATAACAACAAATATTATCATTATACAGTTTTACAATCTTACAAGCTAGACAAAAAAACATTTATACATATGTGGGTAGTGATCATTTCTCACATTCAGTCAATTTTGGCACCAAAAAACTATAGTTTTCTTATACTATTAAAAATATTAAATAAAAATAAATATTTTGCAATTTTACCGTTAAGAATCTTTTAGACCTTCGCGGCGTCTTTAAAGGTAAACTTCCCGGTTCGTTATATGGCGGTACAAGGGTTTTACAGCCCCCTGCATCTTTATTACGGTCCGGTCGCGTATCCTAATCCGTGCCTAGACGTTTTTGTTTGGCGCGCCGCCTTATGCGTCGTATTTTCAGATATTTTGCTTCAAATGATATTTTTATTTAAAATTCGTCAGTCTGGTGTTGCCAACTTATAATTTCCGAAATTAATTTCCTGAATGTGAGTTTACCTCATATTTACCACGACAGTTATGTTCAACAATAATAACGATTAAAATACCTTTTTTGAACTTATATAACCCATATTAGTATTGAAAACGTACTATAGTTATTTTTAAGCTATGGAGACCCATAGACGATTACAATCATACATCCGAGAGATATTGCTTATAACCTTTCTTGGCTTATGTAACAGCGCAATCTTGAATGTAGCGCTGAACGATATAGTATTGTGATACGCCCCTAGGGGCAGTGAGCTCGCCGCAGAGAGGTGATCGATGCTCTTTCTCTCGTGATAATGCCAGGTAGGATCATAGGCGCAGTTATGCTCTCAATTTGTAACTAAGATATAATTATTATTATACAGTGATGTTTACCTAAATGGCGTTGTCTCATTTATTAGGGTAAGTACCCCTTTCTGTTTCCTTAATAGTGTTAATAGCTAGTCGAAGCGTGGCAGGTTATAAAGGTCAAGCGCCGCCAGGGATTGAAGGAGCTGGCGGCAAGAGTGTGGTATTGTAGCTATGGGTAAGCCGGCTCCGGTGTTACACTTAAACACCTCACTTTAAACTTCGTCCCCCCTGCTTTCTGTCATACAATATCGAGAAATTGACATTGTATGTTTTGAGAACTATGAGAATCCTCAATTTTTCCAATTTTCCGCAACAATGACTATACAAAGTAAAATTAAACATTGATGAAATCCGTCAAAAAATCCAAAAATCTTTTACTTCACATGTAAAAATGTTGATGAAGGTATTATTCCTTTTAATGGACGACTTGCTGTTAGCCAAAACCATAATAAAAAAGAAACAGTTTCCTTCACTGCTATGCCAAAATGTGCATTATTTCAAACCTTGAACTTTTTAAATTGTTTCTACAAATTCTTTTAAGAAATACTATTTTTTTACAGGGGAGTATTATGTTTTAGTTTTAGTAGAAGATTGTGAGTCTAACAAAATGTCTATGGTCCTCTATAGCACATTTTTCTAGGTTGAAATTGGGAAAATCGATACAAAATTTTATAAGGGTAGTTCTGTAAGTCGCAAAGGGGTTACATTTCAACAATATGTAACATTATTACACAAAGTTCTTTTTGCCAAAGATCAAATTATGCCCATTTTAGGCCACACATTTTAGTTTTTATTCTGTCCAATATTAACAAATTAATAACAAGTTTCCATAAAAGTTTCATTTGGTGATTAATTTTGACCAGCCTACTTGTAAAATTAGTAGGTACACTATGTTATGAAAAATGGAATTTCGAAAATTTTTATACTTATTTTCGTAGAAATATTGGTACACAATGCGCAATGTTCTTTTTACAAGCATTTCTTTGAGAAATGTTTTTTATTGACTTGTTACAAAATTATAATCTACTCTTAAAAACTGATCCCCTGTAGGACTCTTACATAACAAAAATAAATGTGAAATCATCTCTTGTCTAGCGTTGGTCCCTTCTATCCAACGACAGGGCTAAAAAGGTTAATACTTTAAATTAAAAAAATACTTTTTTCAGCATTTATTTTATTATTATAAATATATTATCAAAATACATGTCATATTTTTTGGTGAAAATTTGTAAGGTCATCAATATTTTCAGGTTGTATGAAAATTATGTTTGTAAAAGAGTTCCTGGAAAACAAGCAGTTCTAGTATTGCAATGTGATAACCCTCATGTAAGCGAACAGATGATGGCAGAGCCTGGACTTGTCATGATATTTGCTCATGGGATAGAATAAATGTAAGTCTTTTAAAAATAAGATGACTGTAGTAAATCTTAAAATGTTTTCATGGTTTGTAAAACCGTCACCCTTAAAGTTTACACAAAATAGAAACGTAGACAAAAAAATAATAATAATACGGCTTCAAAAAATTGGTAAAACAATTTATTTTATAGGAAAGGTGTTATACGCGTTTGCCTTTACCAAAATAAAAAAAACAACTGATTAGCGAGCACTTAATTTTGCTTGCTTGATTTGAATCATGAAATTTAAACAACAGTTAGCGCTGCTTACTGCTAATGAACACATATGACGCTTGACTTAGCAACTGTGTTTCGTAGTAGTGTGGTAGTCATGTACCAAAAAGTCAGATTCCGTATAAGGAAGCTAATAAGCTACAAACTAAAACTTTATCTTAAAAACAAAACTTTACAAATTATAATGACTATAAGCTTGATCATTCACCATTTCTCTAGTTAGAAGTTTGAAACTTGGTGGCGGAAACTTTACAGGTATAAACAATTAAAATGAGAATAAATGTATTTACATAATAATATTTATATTTTTAATTTTTAATAAAAAGAATATGACTTATTCCTTTATTTTTAATTTAAAGTTTTTATAATTTGTATTGAATAATACCTACTGTTACGGTAATGTCTAAAAGTTTTTTAGTTTATAGAGAAAAGTTGGGTCTACGTAGAATAGAGTGCTGCTGTAATTAACAATATATGTAGATATTTATATGATTTCTATCTATCTGCAACCCTTTCATAATAGTTTTTCCTTGAATAAGTAATATTTTAACCCATAATTTTTTATTTTGAAAACCATAAAGGTGTCTGTTTTTATCAATTTGTGCATATTTTTTTTATTTATTTTGCAGGTGCTGATGATCATTCAACCATTTAGTCACTAGACAGTTAGTTAGACTTAACAAAATGAGATTGTTTTAAAGACTAATTCTCACATTTTATTTCTTATGTTTAACATACTTTACAGATTATATATGCCAAATTTATGGTATTCTTCGTTTATGATGTAAAAAATTTTGTACATTTTCTAAATTCATATTGAAATTGCACAATTATTGCACATAAAACAAGATTTTTATAAAATAAAATAAAGTTAAAAAATTGTATGTAGTTTTCCTTAACCTGATGTGTGCCCGAGCAATATAAATCAAACCAACCCACGGTTACCCTGCGATATTTTTCAAATTGCATAATTACGCCCGTAATTACGGGCGCTTGCTAAAATACTCATTTTACAAAAACTATGTATGTTATGTTGATAAACTACACTATTTTAAATAGCTTATGAAATTCTCTACAACAAATAATAACTATTAATATTGTATATATAACAAAAAAAATTCAAACTTGAAAACAGATTTTTGTGTAAAATGTTATTTTTGATAACTAATAAAAGAAAATTAAAACGATGACACCCGTCTTTTGTTTTTTAAATAATTTTAATTATTATATTTATTTTTAAGTGTCGCTTTATAAGCTATTCTTTAACTTATTTTTTCTTTATAATTATGTATGATTTTTAAAATATAAAAGAAAAACTAAAGTGTCCGTAAAAAAAAATTACAATATGTTTAAAAAAAATGTTTGTAAAGTACCTAAAAAGAAACGGAATATTTATTCTATTTATGTTGATAAACTATGACATTTCTAAATAAAATCACTTAGAAAGATGTTATAATATATATTTAAAAATTTATATAAAAAAAAAGTTTGTCAATAGTACCACCCGTAAACACATAAATAAAAGTGACAACCGTTCCAAATGCCAAATTTACGACATCAATATCTTGGAGTATATACATTTTAGAAGACACATGTTATTCGCATTAATATTTCATATGGAATATTGTATTCATTTGTTTTTAAATATAAATGTAATAAAAGATACAAATTATCTAAATGTTCTTCTTACCTTCGTGAAAACATGGCGGCTGGCTCAGTGGAGGTTAGGTACAAACAACATATTTATTTTTCACATCTGTCACACTTTTATATACTTCTTAAACACTTTTCTTATATTTTATTTATTTTGATATATTTTTTCTATACAAAATAAATATATAGTATCCCAAGAAACGTTTGGTTGAAGGTTAAGATAGCGCGGTGCACCGCGCCAGCCGCTCCTGCCAGGAGTGACTAATGTATTTAAACGCTAATAGGAGTTGGTTTTCTACTGTTTTTTACTTACTTTTTTTGACACATTGAAGAACTTATAAAACAAAAGTTGATCAGTTTGCAGTATAGAATGACCCCATAAAAGGATGCGGATGAGAAATAGTTCAACCTGCATATTTTGTTGATAACCTGCACTATTATGAATACCTTGAGAAATTCTATAGAATATCGTTTTATCACTAAAAATGTATATTTATTTCTATAACATAAATATTCAATTTGCAAAATGAATTTTTTGAAGATAATATTTATTATTAATTAATAAAAATAATTAAAAGCGATGACACCTGTTTTTTATTTTTATTTTGTTCCTAGATATTATAGAAAATTGTTTGTAATTGGAGGTGGTGGTATATTTTTTACCACGAACAGAAATATATATATATATTTATATATATTATATATATAATTGTATAATAGAGTTATAAAGTTATTTGACTTATATTTGATGATTGTTTTTTAATAGCGGCAAATCGCCTGAAAAGATAAATGACACAATCTTTGACAATATTGAAAAAAATTTTAATTTTTTAATTATTTGATAAAGTGCTGGATAGCATAATATTTATAAAGGTTCTAAAGAGGTCCTGTACTTGAGAGCGCAGGATGTCGGTTTAAACCCAGCGCTGAGTTTTATAAAAATGCATTTTTAACTCTTTAGTGTAAAATATTGACAAATATTATGTAACCATCTAATTAGATGAAATAAGGAAAGGATGATATTTTAACCAAAAATATAAAAATAATGGATATGTGATTACGATGAAGGATGATGGTGAAATGAGATGATTTTATGATTGATTTATGTATGAAGTTAATGAAAATTGATTGATTGTACTGTGGTATCGCTCTGTTTTAAGTAGAAACATTTTCATGATGTCTTTCAATGATTTTTCTTTTTGAAATCGACCTAAGAGTCATATTGATGCCAGAAGGTGGCCAAACTGGATTTTTAATTTCACATTTTGATGGACGTATGAAGGAATATGCCAAGGCATTCATGTCACTAAAAATGCCGTACAAGGAAGCAAGGGATATCTTAAGGAAGGAATTCGGCATGTCACAAAATTACCGAAGGGCAAGTCTGTATCGCTCAGAACAGAAAAGTAATGAAGATCCCTTATGTCCTTATGTCCTTATGCCCGTATAAACCCCCGTATAAGCCCGTACAAACGAAGTTCACCCGGACATGTTGGAGGCTGAGAAGATTGAGATTTTATCCGGAGGTCTTTTATCCGAGTGGTGTGAACAAATAGCTGTGTTCAAGATCGATACTTTTAAATAATGGACCGAACGAGTCACCGAGCTTAAACAAACTTGTTATATTTTCCCATATACCTTTAATATATCTCCGTCTCTAAGTTTTATGAATCAGCATGTGTTACGGGATGTATTGGTTTTATATGAAGTATTTTTTTTATGTTTGTTACCATTTGTTAATAACTTCGAATGCATGTTTTTCAGCGTTTCCCGAATACATTATAAGTGGGAGAGCTATTCATTCATTAGTCACTTTGACGGTAATGTGTCGTATTAATTATCTTGTAATAATGGTAATAAAAGAGGTTTAAATGAAGATAAGGCTAAACGTACTTTGTAGGCTGTAGAAGGATTGTTGTACGATAAGGCTAAGATATGATAAGGGAATTTGAAGTCAGGTGCTTATGTGACCTGTTCAATGTATAGCATTTATGGGACACCACTTTCCTGAAATGTATTCGAGCTACAATATAATTTAGAGAATGAACTGTAATTTCCAAGTTTAAAAAAAAAATAATGCATTTCTACATTTTATGTTAATAGTTACACGTTACATAAGTACTTCTTCTCTAAGGAGAGATTAATAACCATGCGACATAATGAATGCTCCGGGACGAGCATTAGGAAGATGGGGAACTATGTAACGTTGTGGCTGTATTTGTTGGGAAGGCTGTCTCGATAGCCTTTGTTATTTTGTTTTTTGAAAATGGAATGGAGATTAATAAAAAGAAAAAATGTGACGGATGGAGAGTTAGGTTAGTTTTCTGGAAAGTAATAATCTATATATATAGATTTGATGATTTTCATTTTTAAGCTTTCGCCATTCGGTGTCCTCAGAAAATATATGAAAGATGATGTTTAAAATGCAACCTTCATAAATTCGAAAATCGCATTTTCAACTAAAAGATAAATATATCCAGCCACTACAATTATTATTATATAATTGCAGTTTTGCTAGATAAATCAATCAGTATTATGAAATGAAACTAGTTTCTTAAAAGAATATATCAAGCATCACGCGTTAAATGCTGTTAAGTTAGTTTAATTTTGTCTATTTAGACCTACGGACCTGCAAGCGCCCAAGACCCAAATGTGAGAGAGTTCCCATGTCTTTAAAGCAATTTCGCGGGCAAAGACTTCAAAACTTTTACATTAAAGCAAGCATCGAAATCCCTGCCGTGAGTTCTCGCGTGAATTGGAACGGGTAAAGCGGAAAGTAATTTGTTACAGGATAATCTATGATTATTAATTCTAATGTTTAATGGCGTCGTAGTCTCACCAACATAGAACGCATCACAAAACTTACATAGAAGCTGATACACAATGTTTCTGGTGGTGCACGTTTTGTGGTAATTTTAAATATATTTTTATTGTTCGCGCTTGAAAATTTATCGTCTCTTACAATAATTTTGCATGTTTTACATTGAGGTCTTTTACATGGTTCGACCCCGTTTTTTGGAAATGTGTTAAGTGGTTGGTTACCAAACGTTTTATTTTTATTTAAAATATTACGTAAATTGGGAGGACGTCGGTAAGACAATATAGGGGGAGTATATTTTTCCAATTTGGATTATTAGAGATTATTGAATATACAATTCTATACAAGTCTTTTAAAATTGGTTTTAATTTTTCAACAGGAAAATAGGTGGTGTTTAGATTTTTTTTTGTTATATTTATATATATATATATATATATATTTGATAATTGTTTTTTAATAGCGGCAAATCGCCTGAAAAGATAAATGACACAATCTTTGACAATATTGAAAAATTTTGAAAAAGTTTTTAATTATTTGATAAAGTGCTGGATAACATAATATTTAAAAAGGTTCTAAAGAGGTCCTGTACTTGAGAGCGCACCAAGAGAACCAAGAAACTACTCGCCGATTCGGCTATTTTTTTTTTAAATGTTCGTAATAGTTTGAAGATGATTTTTAGGCAAAAAAAATGCCCAAAAATCGTCAAAGCCAACTGGTGCGGAGGACCCTGAGATGGGGAGACAACTCATGCCTGAGTGCCGCAGGCACAAATTGTCGTGCTCCGAGCCAACCCGGGGCGGAGCCGAGGGGCTAGGGGAACAGCTAGTAATATAGGGTGTTTTTTTTAGAGGCGTGGTTTTCAATCTGGCACTACTTTTTTCGTAGTTGGTGTTTTTGACAGCTGTCACTTGATTTATGCTCAGTTTGGTTTGCCATTTCATAATGAATAGACTTACTCCTGAACAACGTTTGCAAATAGTGCAAATTTAGAAAAAATCACTCTAAAATAAAGTAAAAATCGCGTCGTGGGCCTGTGGCGTGGCCTCCGAGATCGTGCGATTTAACACCGCTGGACTATTTTTTGTGGGGTTATGTGAAGTCGCTTGTCTACGCAGATAAGCCGGACACGATTAACGCCTTGGAAGAGAATATTCGGCGCGTTATTGCTGACATACGGCCCAACTTGCTGCAAAAAGTGGTTGAAAATTGGGCCTCTCGGCTGGAATTTGTTCGAGTCAGCCGCGGCGGCCACTTACCCGAAATCATTTTTAAAATATAATGGCAAACCCTTATCTTTATAATAAAACTAAATTCTTAGCCATAACATCAAATTATATGCGTTTTATCTCTTCTTGAAAACCACGCCTCTAAAATCATCACCCTATATATAAAATAAGACCATTTTAATTTATTTTTTTTAATATAATATGAGTAATAATAGTATAATATTATTTGTAGTGTATTATTAAAAAAACATGTAAATGGGGTTTTTACCAATTTTTATGACTCACTTTTTAAGTTTGTACACAATGTAAAATCAATACCAATTGTTTTGTATTTGTTTAGTAAATCAAATTAAAAATACATATATTTCCTTTCATTTGAAACAGGAGAACTTTAATTTAAAAACTATTATTTGTATGAAGCGTTTATAAAAAAAAAACACTTCATATTTTTAATAAGTGATTAAGTGAAGCTGTGACTATTTTCGGTCTAAACTGGATATTATAATATTTTTGCCAAATTTGGCAGCCAAATTTGCCTAAAAAGCTACTAAGGACGGAAAGGACAGGTCGAATAAAAAGAGATAAATTAACTAGAAAAAATATATGTATATAAACGTTGGGTGCATTATAGCTGAATTGTATATTCTGTAAATTAAATATGAAATGTGACTTCCAAAGAAATCATTTCTAATGAAAAAATGCCCTCAGAATCTCAACCAATTAAATTTTCAATTTGTTTGGTATCTGCTACTAGCAATTTAAAAGCGCAAAAAAATATTTTCGGGTATTTTGTTTGTGTTTGATCTCTGGTTTAAAAAATATTACAATTAGATATTCTGTTAAAAATAACAACAAAATTATGATCTGATTCACAATCAATGAAGATTTTGCATTTGGTTTATTTATGTTATTTTAAAAGAAAAATTTTTTAAAACGGGGAAGGTTAGGATAAGGGCACATTGGATGTTAGAAGGGGACTTTAAACAAAAATTACAAAAAAGAAGAAAGTTAAAATTACAAGCAATGGATTCACAAACTTTTGAAATTATCGATAATCTAAATAAATATCAATTGTCGCATGTATTCATCACTTGACAGATTTGGCTTTTTTTTTTTGTTGTTTGGTAATTATAAGGACAAGGTTTGTATGAAAGAAAATTTTGGGAAAATCCAGAAAATAAAAAAGATGACTTTGTATTGTATTTTTGTATGGGATTTCGTATAAACCAGAATAGAATAAAAAAGATTTCATAATTAGAGTCTCAATGTCAACATGTGACATTTAGTTTGAGAGTTCTGCTGTATATTTATTTCATCAACAAAATGTTTCACATTGAAAAACCAATAGTTTAGAGTGAGATTTCAGTTCGTGGTTCAAAAAGACAAGATAGTCAGCGTTTGGAGGTAAATCGAATAAGAATTTCTCAGGCACGATCCATTATGACTCTGGTACAATGGAAACAATTGAGTTCGACTTGCTCAGTTGGAGCGACCCATCCAGAGTTGCCGCGCGCCGAAGATGCCGCCAAAGTCGCGTGCAGGGCCTAGGCCATCTCTAGAGATGGGGAGCAGAGCAACTTATCCCGAGTGGCGGAGTTGCAAATGATGCGCGCCGAAAGCGCTGTCACAGCCGCCTACAGGGTCTAGCTGCCAACCCAGGGCGAAGCTCGGGGTTGGCAGCTAGTATTAAATTTAATGTAACAGCTAGTATTAAATAAAGTATCACTACATTTAGTTACATATTAAATTTGGTAGCAGTAATGCTAGGTTAGGTTAGTTTTACCTTATTGTGCAGAACGGTCCCCGGGTGTTTGTTTACTTGTAGATTTGAAATGACTTTTTAATGATGAGACAACAAATAAAAAAATATTGATATTCTAATTCATTTTTAAAATTATTTCCTAGGTATACAAAATAATGTATCTGCAACGGTCTATCTTCTCAAAATGAATACAGACTAATAAAATATTCTAAAAACTAAAACATACCTACCACTAAAACAATAATAAAATATATATTTTGGAATTTTTAGTGTGAGTGGGCTATTTTTAAACATAACATCAACTTTTACTGTTAATTTTGTCCTGGTGTTATTATTAAATAATATGTGAATATTCCGAAAAAATCCACAAAATGTACAAAATATATATATATATATATTTACTTTTTGGTACAAAAAGAGGAAAATATTAAAAATTAGCCATCCATATGTGTACATAGAGCCTATATACATATGTATACAATTTGGCAGTTTATAAAAAATAAACAAGTTTTGGTCAAAAAAATTAACTTATTTTATGAATTTTACAAAATGTAAACCATTTCCTTCTTAAAAATTAATTTACGTTTGGTTCAATTTTAATTTAGATTAAAACCATAGAAAGTAGATGCCTTTAAATATGGTCTCTGGACAAAGTTTCATTAAATTAGCGACCAATATTAACAATAAAAAACACAAGATAAAAAAAGCCAGAAACGTTAATGTAAGTTATAGTTCCATTTATTTACTTTTGAAAATAGGTAAGTTTTATAATATTTACTTTGAAGTAAATTCCTACATACACTGCTCAGAATAACTATTTTTTTAACACACGCAAAACATGTATGATAAATATTTTTTAACGGTCAAATAACACATCTAAGAAAATGAAGTATAAATATATATTCATTCAGAACAGATAGATTTTTAATTAAGTGTGTTATTGGGTTAGTACAAGAATAATAAATATAGGTTTTAGAATCACGTCCTTTCCATTTTGAAGCATTTATTTGGACTTACCATAACCCTCGCTTTGCAAGAAGAGCCTAAATGCCTCCGATACTTTCCCAGGTTGTTCTTCTAAAACCATACCACAATCAGAAATCTGAAAATAAAATTAAAACAAATGAAGTTGATATATCTCCATTTTAGGTCAAAGTATTAAAAATATGGTATGGAATGCAAATTGTGGCAGTAAAAAGTTTGATTAGTTATTAAAAACCGCCGATTAAACAACTAAAAAAACTGTGGTCAGCCGGAATGTGTATCCGAACGGTGAAAGGTGACAAGTCTTGATAGAGAAACATGTGCTTTCTGGGGGGAAGCACCAGATGACAACTAGATAACTAATAACTGGGCGGCCTAATAACCTAAATCACAACCCCATAAGGAGTTAAAGATGAAGGTTATGAATGAGTTATGGTTTTAGTTTCTTGACTAAATGTCTTTAGGACTAAGCAGGCCACAAAAGTAATTTCTGGTTAGTTTATTATGTTTCTCAATAATAGCTTTAAATATTACAAATTCAACATGATTATCTTCTTTGAAATAACCTTGCTCGTAATTAAACTATGTTTTATGTGTTTACTTCTCATATTTAAGCTAATATAAAATCTTTAAATTGTAAATAAAACTTGTAGACTCTGGTAAGTTGTTCAGCGTGAAAGATGAAAGATGCAGGCAGTTCACCCAAATTCTAACAACGGATGAGTTTATTTCATTACTTTGATTTAAAAGTAAGAATGTACAAAAACAGAACAGAAATGCAAAAAACTGAGTAGGTTTTTACAATGAAATTACTTATTTATATACCTTTTTGACTTTTGTTTCAAGTTTTTTTTTAAATATGTATTAGATTGCCTATAGTTGTAACTCAGATTTTGTTTTTAATTGTTTGATGCAAATTTCAGATTTTAGTATCTCCTAAAATCCGGTTAATTGCTTAAAGAGTTATATTGTTTTGATTAAGCCTGCTTAGTTTAACTATTCTTGAGAAGTAATCTTTTAAAAGATAACCAGTTATTTAAACATATCAGTCAAAACAGGTTTTTATTTCCATAAATGAAAACACAACACTTTAAATGCAAACAAACTAAATAAGTTTCCACCACAAATATATACATATATTATAAAAAATGTAGTATTTTTAATTTTAAGTGTAAAATTGTCATCTTTTGAAATAGCTACATATTTGAATTGAAACTGAAATTACAGTAATAGAATATATACAATTATTACCTATGATAATATATAAAAATGCCGCATGTCTAATTTATATTTTTATGTTCGCTGCAGTTTATTTATAATAACATTTTATTAATAAGCATGAGCCATTATTGCAAGAACGCAAAGAAATGAAATATTATGTGTATTTTAAATGGGACGTTTTATTTTAGCTACATTTCATTTAGTCAAAACCTTGACAAGTAGGAGTTAGGAACAGAAAGGAGATATGAAAACATAATCAATAAGTAGGAATTTGTGATTGCATTAAATGTTTGATAAATATATTATTAATACAATATATTTATAATACATTACAAATAAAATAAAAACTTTTCTTAAAATTACGCCATTTGCAATTTCATTAAATTAAAACATAAAACCTTACAGAAATAACGCCGTAAGAGCAAATATAAATAGTAAAGCTTTATAATGTTACACTAAATAGCACATAAATTAAAAAATAATCCTTTTATGGTTGAATGTGATCGTTCCAAAACAGATATAATAGAAGTTTTGCCATATAAAAGTATAAGTTAATACCTTCATCCACGTAGAATTAACTGGATTCAGCCTTCCGTTCAATGTGACAGTATCTTCAACATGAGGAGATAAGGCTCCTGTAATATTCATGACAGGTACGCGGAGAGTGCCACCTTCCCTAGCTATGTTCAGATCTGAACGCCGCACATAAGCATCGATAAGGAGGGACAGATTTGTTGGATTGACACTGCGTGAAAAATATGCCCTGTAAACTTGGATAAGATCATGGTTGCGGTCTTCAGTATCCTGTAAGCAATACATAAATCATTGGTACAACTGTATTTGATTTTAAGAATGTTCCTGAACAATATTCATGTATTTTTTTTGACAATTGGTCAATAAAAATGGCTATGTTTACTAATTAAAATTATTTTAAAGAAAAAGTGCCATAATGCCTAGCCGCTATCACCAAAACAATAGGATTCTAGAGGTTAGAATTTAATTATGGCTTTTTGAAACTGACTAGAATCTGATTACGTTTTTTGTAAGTGAAGCATAATATTAAAATACACACCCTTCCAAAATGATGCCACATAAGATAGTCAAGAACGCCCTGAGTCATTCCGCGGGATCGAAGGTGCCTCGCGTTTAGTTTCTGATATCCCCATTCGATCCACCCAGCCTGTGTTGACACACAATTTATGAGGCACAGGGCATCCACCTATAACATTAAAGACAAAACTGTTAGTATTTAATACTTACCAATGTTATAGTTAGCATTTAGCAATTAACAAAACTTTTGAAAAAAAAAACATTGAAGTCGACTTTGAGGTTTTTGTAGATCATTTCTTTTTTATTGATCTTTTTTTATTGTATTTTCTCTTATGAATCATATGCAATATATATATACATATAATTGTATAATTGAGTTGTAAAGTTATTTGACTTATATTTGATGATTGTTTTTTACACATATTGACGTTTGGAAAATTCGAAAGCTTTTTAATATTTTTACAGATTGAAAATTTTCAATCACACTATATTAAGCACACATACATATACAAAAAAAAAGGTTAATGTGGCCGCAATCTAAGATGGCGCGTTTTTTGGCAACTTCATCCACAATCCATAAATACAAAAATACATAATTCGCTTTTAATATTTCGCGAAAAATCTAATAGAGAGTCTCCCTCTATGCCTAAAGACCATCCAGTTGAAGTGTATATCAACCTTTTGCTCGGTAAAACTCTGCAGCCTTCTTTTCTTAACACACTAAAACCAAAATCAAACCTTTCGGATGACGAAATGAAGGCATTAAATAATTTACGAAAAGATGATAGTATCGTAATATTACCAGCAGATAAAAGCTCAACGACGGTAATTTTATATAAAAAAGATTATGTCGCTGAGGGTTTGCGACAACTCAATACAAACATATTCAAAATACTACGGCATATTCAAAACTATCAGGGGATCCGAACCCTAATTTCGCTAAGTTGATGAATGCTTTCATTAGTAAATAAAAACCAAATTAAAGAGAATCTATCCAAAGAGGATGTGGATTTAATGGTCCCAAAGAATTTCAGGTTACCGAATTTTTATTTACTAATAAAAATTCATAAACAAAATTATCCCGGCCGACAATTGTTGCAAGCTATAATTCTGTTACTGAAAGAATATCAGCAAATGTAGATTCTTTTTTACAACCTTTTGTCACAACTTTAAATTCGCATGTCAAAGATACGTACCATCTTCTTGGAATGTTAAATAACATAAAATTATGTAATAACAGATATTCTGTTTGTAACAATTGATGCGGTCTCTTTATACACTAATATTCCACACGATGCTGGATTAAAAGCATTACGACATTTTCTCAATAAAAGACCATCTCCACAAACACCATCAACTGATTTTCTTACCGAGAAAAAAAAATTCAAAACAATTATAAATTTTGTGCTCACTTGTAATGCTTTTTCTTTTAAAGGTAATTTTTACCTTCAAACAAAGGGGACAGCAATGGGCACTAGAATGGCTCCTTCTTATGCAAATCTGTTTATGGGTCAATTAAAACAAAATTTACTTAAAAGTTAATCTTTCTCGCGAAGCGACTCATTGCGAGTGCCTCAAGCACGAGTCATCGCGCGGCGAAAGCGTCTACAGGGCCTAGCTGCGACCCGGGCGAAACCATGATTTGAACAGCTAGTAAACAATAAAAAATATCGGAAATAAATATTAGAAAAAAAATACCGATTACGAGAAAAACTAATTTAAAAATTATTTTTTGGAAATCCGTGCGCATATGCATCGATTTGTCTGAAGCATTACAAACCTGACCTCGGTCACTTTAAGTTCAGTTGAGAGCTACGTATCGCGGGAGCAGTTGAGTCGTTTCGGATTTTTTTTTTTTTTGATAAAATATTTGTTCATAAGATCGATTGTTGTCGATATGGATCAACCCTCCCCCCTTCACCCCTAAAAGGATAATAGTGTTTACAATACATTTTTATAAAATATGCTACCAAAATTCATATTTCAAAAAAAAACTGCATATTAATAAAACTAGGCTAAGATTTAAAATCTTTAAAAACGGTCTAAAATCGTATTATGACACTTCAATTTAGATAATAAGGACATTTAGGAAATTTTACTGGTAAAAAAATGATTGTTACATTTTTAGTTTATTATAAATCAAAATTAATCCCACAGCTTAAAAAATATTACACGATTAGGAAATCTGGCTTATTCTTTGACCCTATTCTGCTGAGTGTAACGTTTTATAATTATGAGACGGTAGTATAATAATTGACAGGTACTATTCATAAAACAATATACAATTGAACTGTTTCATAGTCTGTCATCAGAATAGAATTATAATATAACCTATCCAAGATAAAAGATTTAAGATTTAAGGGGCGAAATTATATTGGGTTACTTTCTTGGAAACCTATTGCAATTTTTAGAGGTGTGTAATTTATAAATCTAAGATTTCCATTTGGATAAATCTATTTTCATATAAAGAAAACTAATCGGTTGATGTTGATAGCTACAAAATGGCGCAGAAATGCCATTCGCCCTTCACTTTTATGTTCCCTTGTAAGATCTGCATTTTGTTTTTTACCTATGATTCCAATTTGGCTATCAAAACTAAATTTTCTGTAATCGTAAAGTTCTAATAGAAGTTAGACAGGGCGGATGCTAGATTATAGTAGCTAAATTCCAAATTATGGGTAAATATATTTTTAAAGTAGGAGAACTGCATCTAAGGAGTTCTAAAATACTTTCATACAGCGTAAAACGCGTAAAACCAAATTGAGGAGTTGGTATTGATGGTTTCAGAGGCCGCTAAACATGAATATGTTGAGATTTTTTGAAAATTTTGGCCACCATCTTCTAACCGCCATCTTGGACTTCTCATAAACAATAAACGGGTACAATAAATATGCTAAGTGTTTTTAAACTTCGGCCTCTTTCTTGGTGTGCCATTTTGAGTTTCTTATGAACAATTAATATTCTCAATATTTTTTTAAATGAAGATTTCTTTTTTGCTGTGCCATCATGAATTTATTTATTTATTTTATTTTATTTTAACTAACACTAACCCTTTATAAACCAAATAATTTTAACAACTAACTAATTTTATAAATATAGATTATAGAATAGCTATTATTATATTTTTAAAAAAGTATAATAAATTTTGGCCTTATTTCTTTATATTTTTTTTTATTTATAATAGGTAACACAATGCCCTGCCCCCCTCTAAGTTTTAGGGAATGGGTTTTGGGACACCCTAAATATATATAAAGTATGTTATCTTGTATCTGACCGCGTCGAATTCTTAGAAACACGTCGGTTACACCAATTTATTATATCACACATTCAAATTAATGTTAAAATTGCAATGTAATGAATAAACACTTAATTCCTAGATAATTTGTATTAATAATTGAGCGCCATACGAAATCCTAGGTGTTTGTCATCAATACAAAATAAGAAAAAGTTATTTAATAAAAATAAACGTTAGTATTTCCACAATGATTTTATCTCGGCTTTCTATCTCTCCTTTTGCCTAAGGTCCGCCAAAATCAAAGAGTATCAAATAAAAATACGAATCAGGCAATTAAGGCAATAACATAAATTATCTAGTACTAGAGAGAGGAAGATTGGTGATGAAGCGTTAAAAAACCCCCCCTAGAATAACTTAGCAATGGATAATCAAGATCTTAGTTACTAGATCATTAATCTACTATCACACGACTATGATATGCACTTGAAAATATACCTCAATTCAAGAAAGCCATCAAGGCGTATTTACTTAGGAAAAACTTTTATAATTACAGCGAACTGAGTGACAATTAATTCTGGAAAGAATAAATTTAAAACAGGTTTTCTTATATAATATGGGAAAAATGTTTTTCGAAAATTTAACTGTGAAGTAAATTTTATAAATTGTATCAAATACTTTTGCCAAATTAGCTTATTGTTGTGTTGGTACTTTAAATGCGTAGAAAAAAATGTTTGTGTAAAGTGTAATTGTAAATAAATAAATATGATTATTACTTATGAGTGTCTTATACCTGAAGAGTGTGTAATTTAGCTTGTTAAAAGTCCGTTATAAAATCAACAGGTGGATAGTTGCCTTCAAGGTGGAAGCATTTATTTACACAGAATGTAAGAATCATTAATAATTATTGTTCTTGTTTCAATTTTCATAATAGTAATTTATAATATCATCTTATTTATTAATCTTTTTTGACAAAATTTGATAAAAAAAAACAAAATTAACGGTGTAAAATAAAAGTACTATACTCGTACTTTCGAATAACAGAATCTTTCTCGACCATTTTTTTTATTTATTAAATAACATAAATCCTAATCAAGCGATAACAATATTTATTTACAATATATTTTTAGTATTTCATATGATCGTCCAATTTCTTTAAAGCTCGATTGAGAAATATTTCACAAAGCTATGTTATAATATGGGGATAAAAAAGATAATTTGTAGGAAAATAAAACATCAAACCTTTTTGCCGTCTGAGAAATGGGAGATGTTGAACCGCAACTTCGCCAACAGTATGTGAAGAAAATGTGGCAAGAATTTTGTCCAGCCTAAGGGTCGGGTCCACGATTGAGGATATTGTTAGTCACAATTTTGGAACAATACCTGCGGCCTATGTTAGTACGAAACATGCCCTTTGAGTTAATATAAATGATCATGTTTAGGTGTCATTGTCACTGAATTGTTTAAACGGAATTTCGAATATTAAGTTTGTCAATACAATGCAATTAACATTTTTTCTACGAAGCCATGACAACTTCTAGTTGGCACGTAAAGTTGACGTAGGCGACATGTTTCGTAAGGAGTTAAGCCGCATGATGTTAGCGGGAGAACGCTGACTACCCCCGGACGACTCTCTCAGAATGGCACCACAGCGAGGCAAAGGCGGCTTTTATAAGGAAGGTATGAACGCATGCGTATTGCGTACTACCCATATAACTATAAGGGATTATTAGGGATATTTCAGATTCATCTATTTAAGTAGATGCTACGAGTTGAGGTTTTATATTTAAAGATTAAGACACAATGGATAGTCGCGTTAGTACCTTGCTAAGCTTAAAACTGACATCTAACCACAGTAATGCGGTTAAGCCTAGTTATTAACTTTTAGCATAATATAACCATTCTCGATACTTGATATTGATTTCGTGTGTGAAAAATGTTTTAATAAGAAAATTAAAATATTTAATCATAAAAGATCTAAGTATCTACCTTACTTTAGGCAGTTAATACGTTAAGGCAAGGATAGGATTCTAAGGATGTAGAATTAGAAGAACCACGATGTTCTTTAAGACGACGCGACGTTGGATATGTTTAGCTTTGAAATCCTGATGGTTTACTCAATGTGAATATACACCGCATTTAGATGATTCCTTCTGTTATAATAGCCGTTCGCCGTTAGTTTAATTTAATTACTACGCAGATAAGCCGGACACGATTAACGCCTTGGAAGAGAATATTCGGCGCGTTATTGCTGACATACGGCCCAACTTGCTGAAAAAGTGGTTGAAAATTGGGCCTCTCGGCTGGAATTTGTTCGAGTCAGCCGCGGCGGCCACTTACCCGAAATCATTTTTAAAACATAATGGCAAACCCTTATCTTTATAAAAAAATTAAATTCTTAGCCATAACATCAAATTATATGCGTTTTATCTCTTCTTGAAAACCACGCCTCTAAAATCATCATCCTATATATCGACGATTTGTAAGTCGCATGTGTTAATAATTCACGTTATATTGTAGTCAAGTCGCCATGTTATCATTGTTTCGGTGTGAACGCAATCCCGGGAAGAATTCGACAAATACCTTGTAAACGAGAGAGTAGCATCAATTGCTTCAATTAACGGCTGTGGCGCTTGGAAACCGAGAGTAATTAATTACCCACTGTTCCGTTGGCTGGGTACTGCGTCGGCGTCACTCGGAGCGACGCGACGCTCCCGAGAGGTGGCCTGGCATTCCTGAACGAATAGCCGATAAGCTACCGGACTCTGGATCGGAGATGCATCGGTTTTTGAAGTGAAACTTCGTAAGGCGTACCTTGAACATTTTTTCGTAGGCTGTGAATGAATCTAACACGAGAAGCTCATTCGACTTAAGCTCGGGAGGAGTCGGTGCGCTGTTTTTCTTGTTACATATAGACGTGCGGATTAAAAAATGGATTTAGGTATCGAGGGCATCAAACAAATAAAATAGCGTGTGTTTGTTTGTTAGAATTAAAAGTAAAACTTCTGAAGGAAGGTTGATTAAGTCATATTATATTTCAAAATCATTTCCCCATTCTAGCATATACAACAATGTTTCGTACGCCTAATCATATAAGAAGGAGCTGGTAATCCGGGAGAGTCACTTCGCTCCTCACCTTCGTTCTACGTGATTTACATAATCATTTAAAAACCCCGGGTTGTAGCTTCTTTTTTGACCTTTCAATCTCAAAAATAAGGTGAACATGTTTATAATTAAAAAAATGAAAACCTGGCTTCGAGGTCAACCAGTAACTACTCTTGTGCTTGTGCAGATGGGATAGTTTTTGTTTTACATCACTGTACAGACGCACGGAAATTCCTTTTTTAACCGACTGCAAAAAAAGGAGCTGGTTCTCCCAATTCGATATGTTTCTTTTCAGAAACACGCTTTAATATAAAACATGCCTAGGCAAAAATCAACTAGGCTGACAACAAAACTTTGTTATCAACTGCCTAATTTATTATTTTATATTTTTAAATTATCACTCCATATATTTAGAAATGTTTCCGCAAGCTTATTTATTTAATAAGAAGAAAATCAAGCTAGGCTCAACCAATTTAGCCTAATGAGACCATGCCCTCCATGCGTCATTCACCGTTAAAAAAAAAAATGTGTAAGCTATAAAGAAGTTTCACTTCAAAAAATCAATCTACATTTTCTCATGGCCACTGTTTAGCTCATCAGCTTGCTAAAGTGACTATGTGTAGAGCCAGAGAATTTTAAACCGATATACAAAAATATAGTTGCTTTGAAACATGATTATATTGAAAATTTAATATGATAACTCCAAACTGGGCTGCGTGATCATGGCATTTATCATTTCATTATAATTACGTAATTTGAACCGTGATGATTTTTTATATTCTTTCTTCACAAGCAATACTTAAAATCGCAAGCCCAATAAGTTGGATTTTTAAATATAAGTTTTTTTCTTGACATGTATACTATTTTAATTATTATGTTAAAACAGGTAAATATTATATTTAGTCGTATCTACACTTAAAACAAAACAAATATATATTATAAGTAACTTATACATAGGAGTACATATGTATTTAAAATCACTACTTACTGTCCTTTTATGCAGATGATATGTAATATACTAAAATCAAAGATCGCTGACGGATTATTTTGCTTCTTAGAGCTGGAGTAAGTCACACCAGAGGGTCGATTTTTGGAGGAACCTTCGTAAATTGTCTATGGCGAAGGCTGCTTAAAAGATCTCGAACTGTTAGATGACTGTTTTTTTCCGAGATGTTTGTAGTTTTTTATAAAAAGAGAGGGCCTTTCGCTGGAAATATTTTAAATATGAAGCAAGAGGTGGAGTTTTTGCGATTAATCATAATATTAAGAACTTGATTTTTATTTAATTTGATTGAGACTTGGGTTCGCATCGGAAATCCGAATGCAAAAACGCGGGCTGGTTTTGGACAAGTTGAATTTTATCTGTACTTTTTCACACATCAGCATAGCTCATAATTGGTAGTTGCAGCTTTCCTTCAGTTTGCATTACTGTTTAAAGCATTTTTAAGCGTATAAAGCACATTGTGTTTTTATTATTAAGTTGCGAGTCCAAGTATACTTCCTTGATACTTCTTCAATAAGGAACGTATTTACAGATACGAATGTTATTTTTACATTTTATGAGTTGCTGCTTTATGCCAGTAAGTTTAACCATTTGATAATTAATTCTAAATCGGGATTCATCCCACCTAGAACCATGGGAATAATAATCTGGTTTGAAAGGAATAGTAAATCTGAGTGTCGTCTGCATATATATGACCCTGACAGCTAGCTAAATGAAACATAACAGTCATAGTAGATATCGTAAAGGATACATAAGATAAGTACCGTTCCTTGTGGTATGCCCAATTTTTTTTTGTATTTCAAACCCAAGTTTTTAATTTGACCTTCGTTTCTGTTTTACTTTGTTTTTATTAGATTATGATCTGTCAATATGTCGAAAAACAAAATATATATGGTACTAAGTACAAACCAATAAATCGACAAACAAAAATTCCGTTAATGATTAATTTCCGAGGTTTGAATCAAAATAAAGTGCATTGCCAGACAAACTTGGAACGCACAGCATTCGACTAGTATCTTGGTTCGCAGATTCCGTAGCATTGTAATAAACCGCATTACTCAATCGATCTTTACCGTTTTATAAGTAATTATGTAGTTTTCAAAAATTCATCATCAACCGATCTATCTATCTGACGAGTACTCCGTGAGAGAAAATATTGGATGTTTATAAAAATGCACGACTCGTTCGTTTCGCTGCGAAGAAACAATCGAGCGAGCTGTGAGCTGACCTGATGCAACAATCAGTGGGAAAAATCTTTATACATATATATATCTACCTAAGTGCATAATACTACATGCATATTCGTCTGCATTCTTTTTATATAAACCTTAGTTAGGTTTTTAAATAAGTATTATTGTAGAAAGTTGACCAGTGATTCCAATAAATATTAAAAACAGAATCTAATATTTCTTGACAAATAGCTATTTGTACAGTACCGATTATATTTTGTTTTCAGTAACTCCAAAATATGTAGTCGGTACTAGTATTCAGCTCAGGGTTTTAGCGCCCGCGATCGGCGTTCAGACGACTTGTGCAAAGTTATGGCCTGACAATCAGATCAACATAATAAACCTCATGCTTTGTGTCCTGATAAAAAAGGCAAAAAATACGAAAATTTTAATAAGGCTCAAATTGCTATTGTTCTTATTTGAGTGCGATAACGCTCGAGTATTTTTTTAGAAATGTAGCAATGTTATGTTTTGGTTCAATTTGAACCAATTTTTAGTGCAAACCGTAATGAACCAAACTCCACAGTCATCAATAACAAAGAAACATCACTCCCATATGAGACACGAGAAATGGTTTATTCGTTATTTGATTAGATAGAACGGCGTGTAATCCCCATCGATATGCATCATGATTGACTTACCTATATTCAGTCAGAATAGTTTATTGAGCAATGAATTTCCTAAATTAGTTACAGTTAGCGGACACCACATACTCACACTATTTCCCCTTAAATCCCCTGTAATTCCCAACTCGTTTTCATAAGCGTATATTTAAGCAAATAAGCTTTTAAAATATTTTTTTTGTTATTGTAATGTTTAATCAACAAACGTTTGCCGCAGTAAAAAAAAAAATACAACGTTTGATTAAATCTCACCCAGCCATATGTTTTAATAATAACTATGTACTCACTCTTTCGTGGAATCATTATTTTCCTGATATTGTTGGGAACCGCTAAATAAGATATAAATGTGATTTTCGTATATATACACATATTTATTTATTTATTCATTATGGTACAATAGGAAGTCACAACAATAGATGATGTTATAATAACACTTATATATAATTATTTGTCTGTTATTATTTGGCAGTCATAAAACTGACAGATGTCGATACGGAACGGCACGGAAGATGCATGCATACAATAATATATATAAATCTCGTGTCACAATGTTTGTCTTCAATGGACGGCTGAACCACTTAACCGATTATAATAAAATTTGCACACCATATGCAGTTCGATCCAACTTGAGCGATAGGATAGTTTAAATCTCAAATTATAGTCGCAATTTTAATTTATTGCTAATTATTTGTCTGTTATTATTTGGCAGTCATAAAACTGACAGATGTCGATACGGAACGGCACGGAACATGCATGCATACAAGATGCGATGACTTACGTACGTCATTACGGCCGACCGGATTTATTTATTACATTCACATGTAATCCGAATTGGGAAGAGATACAAACTTTACTATTGCCAGGACAACAAGCCATTCATCGTCATGATTTAACTGCACGTGTGTTTAAACAAAAATTGAAATCCTTAATTGATTTTATTGTTAAATATACAATTTTTGGTATCACACGTTGTTGGCTGTATACGATAGAGTGGCAAAAGCGAGGTTTGCCTCATGCCCACATTTTGGTTTGGCTTAAAGATAGAATCCGTCCTGAAGAAATCGATCAAATAATTTCAGCCGAAATTCCAGACCCATTAATTGATCAAGAATTATTTGATATTGTCACCAAACACATGATCCATGGGCCATGCGGTGTTTTCAACATGACGTCACCGTGCATGGAAAATGGAAAATGTAAAAAAAACTTCCCAAAGCCGCATACGAATGACACGATCACGGATATTGATGGTTATCCAATGTATCGCCGCAGAAGTACTGAGAATGGTGGCCACACATTTACAATGCGACTGCCGAACTTTCCAAATCAAGTTGAGTTTGATAATCAGTGGGTGGTACCATACTCACCACTACTTTCAAAAACTTACAAAGCTCATATCAATGTTGAGCTTTGCAGTTCTGTTAAATCAATTAAGTATATTTGTAAATATGTAAACAAAGGCAGTGATTTGGCCATATTTGAAGTAAAAAACATAAATAAAAATGACGAAATAGCACGATACCAAATGGGCAGATACATTAGCAGCAATGAAGCTATTTGGCATATTCTCAGCTTTCCCATCCACGAAAGAGATCCTGCTGTCCAACATCTGGCAATACATCTTGAAAACGGTCAACGTGTATACTTCACTGAAGAAAATGTTCTCCAAAGAGCGTTCGAAGCTCCGAAAACGACTCTAACTGAATTTTTTACATTGTGTCAAAAACCTGATGTTTTTGGCCAATTCGCGAAGACATTGGTGTATGGTGATGTTCCACGTTATTTCACATGGAACAAATCCAGTAAAAAATGGGAGCCACGGAAACAAGGAAAACCACATCCTTCCATTACAGGCATATTCAAAGCTAAGACATTGGGGAGACTTTACACGGTACATCCAAAGCAACGTGAGTGCTTCTATTTACGTTTGTTATTGGTGAATGTTCCCGGACCAACGTCTTTTGAATTTTTACGAACAGCTAATGGTCGAGTATTCAATACATACCAGGATGCATGTCGTGAACTGCAATTGCTAGAAGACGATAACCATTGGGACTTAACGCTTGCTGATGCTGCGTTGACATCAACACCGAATAATATTCGTCAGTTGTTTGCAATTATTTTGGCGACATGTTATCCCTCGCAAGCACAAACTTTGTGGGAAAAATATAAAAATTGTATGACAGAAGACATCTTGCACCGAATTAGACAAACAAATCAATGCCAAAACATAGATTATACACCAGAGATGTACAATGAAGCATTGGTCTTGATCGAGGATTTATGTGTTCTTATTTCAAATTTACCACTTAATCATTATGGTATGCCATCACCTAATCGTCCAGCCACCGACTTAGTCAATACCGATTTACAACGAGAAAATCAATATGACCATGGAAGTTTAGCAACAATTATCATGAACAGTGAACCATTACTGACAGCAGAACAAAAAATTATTTATGATCGGATTATGCTGGCTGTTGCTGCTGAACAAGGCGGTTTTTTTTTCTTGGATGCACCCGGTGGAACCGGTAAGACATTTTTAATATCGTTGATTCTTGCCAAAATACGGTCGCAACAAAAAATCGCATTAGCATTAGCATCGTCAGGCATTGCGGCTACTTTACTGGATGGTGGGCGAACAGCACATTCAACATTCAAGCTGCCATTGGACGTTCATAATAAACCAGATGCAATGTGTAACATCAAAAAGAATAGTGGAATAGCTGCAGTGTTGCGGAAGAGTTCTATAATAATTTGGGATGAGTGCACAATGGCACACAAATATTCACTTGAAGCATTAAACAGAACTATGCAAGATTTAAACAGCAATAATAAACTTTTCGGTGGTGCTATCTTACTTTTGTCTGGTGACTTCCGGCAGACCTTACCGGTTATACCTCGCTCTACTTTCGCGGATGAGATTAATGCATGTTTGAAACAATCATTCTTATGGCGAAGTGTTGAAACACTTCGATTGACCATAAATATGCGAGTACAATTGCAAAATGATCCATCAGCACTAATATTTTCCGAACAACTACTAGATATTGGGAACGGTAAAATAAAACTGCAACCAAATACGCAATGCATTAAACTACCAGACAATTTTTGCACTGTTGTTCAGGATAAAACTGAATTGATTCAGAGTATTTTCCCGGATATACAGAATAATTATTTGAATCATGAATGGCTTAGTCAACGGGCGATTTTGGCAGCCAAAAACGTTGATGTTGACGAAATTAACTTCCAGATACAACAGTTGTTACCAGGCGATCTGATGTCTTTTAAATCAATCGATACTGTTGTTGATGAAAATGAAAGTGTAAATTTTCCGATTGAATTTTTAAATTCATTAGATATCCCTGGAATGCCACCACATAATCTTCGATTAAAGATTGGTTCCCTATTATTCTCCTCCGTAATTTGAATCCACCTCAATTATGTAACGGTACGCGTTTGGTCATCAAAAAGATCACCGGAAACATTCTTGAAGCAACCATTTTGGCTGGGAAGTTTAAAGGAAAAGTGGTCCTGCTGCCACGTATTCCGATGATACCATCAGATTCTACCATACCCTTCAAAAGGCTACAGTTTCCAATTCGTTTAGCTTTCGCCATGTCTATAAATAAATCTCAAGGTCAAACAATGTCCATTTGTGGTTTAGATTTGGAAAATCCATGTTTTTCTCATGGGCAACTATATGTTGCGTGTTCACGTGTTGGGAAACCGTCGAATCTATTTGTGTTAGCTAAAGACAGGTTAACCAAAAACATTGTGCACCGATTGGTGTTAAATTAAATTGAAATTGAAAGTATTTATAATTCAAAAAAAAAGATATTAATGTTTAAAAGTTTAAGACTGTCTGCCTTGCCTACCTCATTCATGAGTTTAAGCGTCACATGTTATTTACTGTATTATACTGTAATATACTTATATTTGTTATAAAATTAAATGGAAATAATAAATCTGATAAATTTTTATTTTTTACCTATTGATTTCTGCTTAGTATCAAGTGTAAGAACATTTTAATTAATTGTGTTCAACGTACTTCCCCTTCAAATCTCAATCCAGTGAATTTGTATACCAACATCAACATTTTCGTCTTTGTTCGTAAATAATTTCATTGTACTAAAGGGTTATAGTAGTAGAAAGTCAAATAAGGAGATCACCATATTTTTTTACAAATACCATCTGTGTGAAAAAGCATAGTGGACTCCGTGACTGATGTTCTCTTATTGTTCCTCTTAGATTGTTTACTATAATGTAATATAACAAAAACTTTAGCCACAGCAACGCGTGGCCGGGTCAGCTAGTTGTGTTATAAAATATACAGTTTAATTTATTACACTCCAAAAATTTTAATAAACATTAAATGTTTAATCCGAAGAATAGTAACCAAATATTTTAAAATAAAATCAAGCCCCAATAACATTTACAATATATTTTAACACAATTCTAATAAAACTACACTAAATAACATTAAACATTATAATAAAATTGAAGTGTGGCATTATGATGGTATTAATGTTACATATTAGAAATAGCCATTCTGGCCGTAAAAATCTCGTATATTGAAGTTGATGAATTTTGCAGCAATTAGTAGCCAATCAAATAATTTATTTTTGGCTTTATTTAGTAATAAAACGAAAAACCGCGACGTGAGATTGTTTATAGTGAATAAAGCTATGATTTTGTTATTTATCTGTAAGAGTAGCACTGAAATTTTAGCCAAAATAGAGCTCGGAAAAGTGTTGATTTTGAGAAATGGCGCTACTTCGACACACGCTGTTGGATTTAATATAATATAAAATAAAAAAAACCTCCTGGTAAGTTGTTCTATAGTATACACTTTATATAATGTGATATATTTATTTAAAATATAACACAAAATAAAACCAGACTAAGCCGTCAAAGTTGCCCGATTTTGGTCGCGAGGGTAATACTCACTCTTAACTATAATCAATTTTATTAAAGCGCGCCTGCACACGGGCGACAAATTACCGCGCGATATTTTACTGATGCTTTTGTGCGGCCCTGCTTATGGTGTAAACAAAATAAATAGTTGACCATTTGTAAAATTTATAAGCAGTAAAGTATTAAGGTTTAACATATCTGTAGCAAAATTCTCAGTACATGCTCTTGAGGAGACCTAAAAAATCCAGTTGAAAATTAATGAAGTGATTAGACCGCCGTATATGGCATATGTAAGTTGAAAAAGTGGTGGCCTCCCTATTACAGAAGAAACTGTCTGCCTATAGACACATTTTGCAGGAGTATCCAGAGGAACAGAATCTTACCAAGAGACCAAAAAGCTAACTTCAATGTAACTAACTGCCTTCAAGGAGTTTACACCTGGATAGTCCCTGTTCCATCTTTCATTGGTAGTTTTATCAACATACTTTTGTATTGAGGTCGGGACCTGACCAAACTATAGTATTATCAACTATCCAAGTGGTCGTGATCCTTTAAAATAAAAAAATAAAGATATTAGGAGCATTATGAAGTATATTCTAGAAGTACCTATGTTTAAGATTTTACAATTATTTCGTGAATTGGCCAACTTATGTGTGACAGATTTATTCATTTAGAGATTAAAAATTTAAATTTAAGATAAATAAATATTAATAAATATTACTTTTATTAAAAAAATAATAATTACAATTAAAAATTAGTAAACCTGTTATTATTTTTTTTTTGTTTAATATTGTAAGGGCCTTATGTTTACATGTAATATTAAATGGGTCTCAGGACGCACAGTTTATGAGATATAAGCGAAAACCCCAAAAGTGGGACCTTCTTTGTGCCCCTCCCCTCTAGACGTCGAACTAGTCCTGAAGGAATCGCTCAGGTCCCTCGAGCACTCCACACCTCCTTCATCGATAGGACTAATGCGAGTTATCTAAGCCTTATTTGATTAGTACCGCTGTGATGTTGCGATGACCTCATAGTTGCAGACCAACAATAATTGGGAGAGCGTTCGATGCAATACATTCTCTGTTGCTAAATTATAGGCAACTGAAATAAAAGCAAATAAAACTTTGATGTTTGATACGAGTTCGTACAATTGGAGTTCCCCTATCTCCTACTTTGATCCAGTGAAATCTACCTCCGTCCTCCGGCAAGTTGTCAGGATTTTTTCCATATTATACCTAAATAAGGAAGCCTATTTTAACCTTATTCTTTCCAGAATTAATTGAGTGTCACTAAGTTCACTGTATTTATAAAAGCCTTTTTTAAGTAACCCTCCCCCCCCGTTTCGATGTTCTTGAATTGAGGTATGTTTTCAATTTCCTTTATCTTTTTAGGAAGTCGATTATGACATTGTATGCACTTTTATTTCGATATTTTGCAGTACGAGGTCTAACTGCTTGCGGTGCATTGTTGTGTTGGGCTAACATCTTGTTATGGAAATGAATCGATTCCATACATTGTTAGTATAGCGAGTGATTTAAAATATGATCTACAGAATTCTCGCCATCAAATGCCAATGCTCGACCAATGCTTGATCGGATAGATCTTTTTTGAATCATAAGGACGTGGGAAGCTGTTCCCCATAGAAGCACCGAAGGTGGATTCTATTTACTAAATATGTGATTTTTGAAGAAACATTACATAATAATAAATTTTTTGTTTTACTTTTAAATTAATTCAATTTTAACAACGGACGCGATTCTACTCAATCTAAATATTATTATTATTCGAATGAGACTTTAAACCCGGCGAAGTCGGTTTCTAAGAAGTTGCTTTGATAATAAATTATTTTATTCATTGCAGTTGCTATGAGATAATATATCAAAATTGTCGTGTTGAAATTGTTGCTAGGGGTAACAACTAGAAAATGACATTTATTGAATCCAATTTTTTTCCAAAATTCTGCTTAAAATCGGTAAATTATTTATTAACATGATGTGAATTTATTTTTTTATTATTATAAATTGCTGAGTAGAGTGTTCATCTGCAACAAACTATGTATAACTAAATATACCCATCCGATGAAGTAAAATAGCGCTTGAAAATTAAAAACAGTGAAAAGCATAAAAAAATTCGTTTGAATGCGGACTGGAGTATTTCGCGGACACGTTTTACATATAAATTTAACCATCTATAAGAAGAGGTAAGCATAGGTATATTTTTATTGATATTTTCCATCATAAAATAAATTATTTAAGCGAAATGAAAGCTTCAGGGTTGAGTATTATTCATGCCGATCTTATTAACTTAGTTACGGATATCAAAAAAACTCAAATTGGGCAGCAGTGCAAGTTTTTAACTTACTTAGCCTAGCCACGCATAGGTGTTAATCTCATATATTATTAATATAGTAATAAGCAGAGTATGCTGACATAACCTACAAATAAAGCAAACTGATGATGAACTGGTCAAGAAAGAAACATATTACCGTACTTCGCCGAAACTAAACCTAAAACTAAAAAAAAATACAATTCGCAGAGGGAGCTCTTTTCAACAAAAGTTCTGTTGTTTTGTTTTTTTACAAATAAAAACTACTGATGTTCGCTGGCCATTGTCGGATAAGCTTAGATCGCCCTTCGTTTTTGGGTCAATGTTCTGCATAATATTGAAGCCTTTAGTTTTGATAATTAACGAGCTTCACAAGCTAGAAGCCACAAACGGCTATGTGAGGGCAATAGAGGTAATAAAAAAATAAAATAAAAAATATCCGTTTATTATTATTTGTTTTACAGCAAAATTATAACCTTAAATGATTGTATATGATGTTAATTCTATTTGCAGTTCAATTGTTTAATTTTTCTACTTGGTTTGAAGTTTAACGTCCAAATTACATCCTAAGTTATCTCTTTTCCTATCCTGCTAACACTGGGTTAAATGATAGCGTGTCTCTTAAATTACTGAGGCAAGAAAACACTGCTGTCAATCGTTCCGCCCAGTTGATTACTAGTCTCTGCTTGGCCACCCATTTGTTCCAGAATCTCATGCGTCAACAGAAACTATATTAAAGGAAATACTATTGTAACTCTGTGGGGTTCAGCCAGCGTTTGGAATGTGTTTTGCGTTTTTTTATCACAGGCCACTATTTAAAAAACTTGATTCCAGCAAGCTATTTCGTAGTGCCTCATCTGTTCTGATTTCTCATAGATCAAATATAAGCACATATAATATTAGTTATTTATTTCCACAGTCGCTTTTATGGAGTCATTATAATAATAATGTTTTTTTCCACAGTTTAGTTGGTATGGCGGCTGTTCTGACATGTCTTGCAACACACATGCATGATTTTTCCCGTCATCCCTCTGCTGCCATCATTAAAACTGCATCATTCCTCGGAACTTACATCGGCGGAATCACATTCACGTATGAGAGTTTGATTACTATCTTGCCTTATCTTGTCATTTCTCACCCCATTGCTATTCTGGACAGGTTAGATCTAATGGCGTGGTGTTAGCTTTGAATTACTGCATATCCTCTGGTTGCGACTTAAACCTGCCTTAATACAATCCTAATAATTTTGTGCTACTAAATTCTCTAAAAGAATTATTATGAAAAAGGCTAAATATGATAACTAAAGTGTAAATGTAGCCACAGTACTTACTTTAAATAATTAAAAAAATCAAATAACAAATGATTGCTTTTAAAATTACTTGAGCGAGATGGCATACATATGCATATGCGAGTTTTAGTTTTTACTCCAAAGGCCGTGAGTATTGAAGTACTGGTTACCGTAACCGGTGTTAAATAAAAATAAATATGGGTCATTTACGGGGTTTCTACTACTTTAGGTAATATTTATTGCGTAGACTTTTTTGGCGCAGTTGCTATATGTTCGTTATCAAGTTTGTAACGTGAGACGATTAAAAATGAACATTTCGCCAGTATATAACATTTCCTTTGTCAGAGATAAGATTGAGAGAAAGGTTTTGTTAAAAATCAATTTTGAACCGAGCAGTACAAAGGCATGATGGAGGCCTTAGGCACTCTGACTCTCTCTTTCAATATACGAGTATGTATATTGTCTGAACATGCCGCTTCGCTTCTAAATTCATATCTTTGGTATTGGATTTTTGATACTTTCAGATGTTTAGTATTTATGCTTCACTTCTTATAACTTATAATTTACAAGGTAAGAGAAGGGGCCGTGGAAATGTGAGTGACAAAGAAAAAGCAGGCTTTTCAGGGGCAGATTAACATCACCACTTCTGCTTATTTCTTTGTTCTGTTTCTTTGTTGTTTGTTCACGAACTAATGAATTATGGCCGAGGAAGGCGGTGCTTTAGAGCGGACAAACATTGCCGTTCTAAGTATTTCTTTGTTCTGTAATTGTTCTTGAAATAATCGTGCTGTATTCGGTCTTCTATAAAAATGATGTCCTTATAAAATACAGGTGTGGTCGGATACCATACGGTGTGGGGAGTGGTATCAGCGCTTCACTCTCCCTTGATGTCTGTCACAAACGCCATTTCCGGAATCGCCGCCGTTGGAGGATTACTCTTCATGGAAGGTGGTTATTTACCACAAACACCTATTGAGGTACCTTTTGCTTTACAAATAAAGTGTCAATTTATATAATTTCTTTATATGTAGCATAATGTAATTATTTATTTAGTTCTCAACAAAAATTGTACACAATACAGACAATAAATTAAAAGTAAAGAATACAATCCTTAAAGTAAGGTAACCATTGACTATAAGAGATAATTAAAGGTTAATGCAAAGAATAATATAGGTAAAATAATTATCAGTGTATTGAAACATTTCAATAAATGAATTCAAATTAGAAAAGCGATTACAAATGTTGAAAATAAAACACTGTGTGTGTGTGTGTGTGTGTGGAAAACACTATCCACACCACTGTGGTTACACCATGTGCATTAGAAATAAAACTTCTGTAAGTTGATTAAATTTGTCATCAACTGCATAATAATGTATAAATTTATTTTTTAAAATGATCCTTTCTACTGGCATCTACCATTCAACAATATTTCTGCACACTTATTTATCTGAAAAAAAATCAATGTGACAAATAACCAAAAATTAAGGCTTGGCTCACAGACTTTAGTCGAACGAGCACATTACCTCCGAGCTATCTCTTGAGTTTAGCTGATTGAGCGTGTTGTAATAGATCATTCACTACCTAGGATAAATTCGGGAAATGTACTAATTTATATAATTATATAATCTAGGCATTTTGTCCGCAGTTTCGTACATTGGTATAAAATTCTAAGACCGTCTTACGAAACTTTTGCTGAGTAATTTTTGAGAAATATCAATTCGGTTGAAATTGGTATTACATAAATCACTAATTGATTAGTAAGGGCAGAAAATTCCCAATTCGTGCGTATTTTGTATGTATAGAAACATATTGTCCATATAATTTGTTTTATAGTATACTAGCTGACCCGGCCACGCGTTGCTGTGGCTAAAGTTTTTGTTATAATACATTATAGTAAACAATCTAAGAGGAACAATAAGAGAACATCAGTCACGGAGTCCACTATGCTTTTTCACACAGATGGTATTTGTAAAAAAATATGCTGATCTCCTTATTTGACTTTCTACTACTATAACCCTTTAGTACAATGAAATTATTTACGAACAAAGACGAAAATGTTGATGTTGGTATACAAATTCACTGGATTGAGATTTGAAGGGGAAGTACGTTGAACACAATTAATTAAAATGTTCTTACACTTGATACTAAGCAGAAATCAATAGGTAAAAAATAAAAATGCCTGTAATGGAAGGATGTGGTTTTCCTTGTTTCCGTGGCTCCCATTTTTTACTGGATTTGTTCCATGTGAAATAACGTGGAACATCACCATACACCAATGTCTTCGCGAATTGGCCAAAAACATCAGGTTTTTGACACAATGTAAAAAATTCAGTTAGAGTCGTTTTCGGAGCTTCGAACGCTCTTTGGAGAACATTTTCTTCAGTGAAGTATACACGTTGACCGTTTTCAAGATGTATTGCCAGATGTTGGACAGCAGGATCTCTTTCGTGGATGGGAAAGCTGAGAATATGCCAAATAGCTTCATTGCTGCTAATGTATCTGCCCATTTGGTATCGTGCTATTTCGTCATTTTTATTTATGTTTTTTACTTCAAATATGGCCAAATCACTGCCTTTGTTTACATATTTACAAATATACTTAATTGATTTAACAGAACTGCAAAGCTCAACATTGATATGAGCTTTGTAAGTTTTTGAAAGTAGTGGTGGGTATGGTACCACCCACTGATTATCAAACTCAACTTGATTTGGAAAGTTCGGCAGTCGCATTGTAAATGTGTGGCCACCATTCTCAGTACTTCTGCGGCGATACATTGGATAACCATCAATATCCGTGATCGTGTCATTCGTATGCGGCTTTGGGAAGTTTTTTTACATTTTCCATTTTCCATGCACGGTGAGGTCATGTTGAAAACACCGCATGGCCCATGGATCATGTGTTTGGTGACAATATCAAATAATTCTTGATCAATTAATGGGTCTGGAATTTCGGCTGAAATTATTTGATCGATTTCTTCAGGACGGATTCTATCTTTAAGCCAAACCAAAATGTGGGCATGAGGCAAACCTCGCTTTTGCCACTCTATCGTATACAGCCAACAACGTGTGATACCAAAAATTGTATATTTAACAATAAAATCAATTAAGGATTTCAATTTTTGTTTAAACACACGTGCAGTTAAATCATGACGATGAATGGCTTGTTGTCCTGGCAATAGTAAAGTTTGTATCTCTTCCCAATTCGGATTACATGTGAATGTAATAAATAAATCCGGTCGGCCGTAATGACGTACGTAAGTCATCGCATCTTGTATGTATTCCTGCATGTTCCGTGGACTGCCGATGTAGCTTGAAGGTAAAATGAAAGCATTACCGATGTCATTGGGATTTAAATTTCCATCGATGTTTCCAGCAACAGCATCTCGTAAGTGAATATATTATTCCGATCGTAGTTTTGCCTAGTTGAATCGAAGGAATCGCAAGCGTTCGCTTTCGACCTTAGCATACATATCAACAATGTATTGATGGAACAGCTGACGATATCGAAGGATATAATTGTCTTGATGTTGTCTAACCATTATTCGGTGTGCGTAGTAGTTCATTGAGCTAACTTTATTATTTCTGTAATCACCTAAAAAAATAAAAAATAAAATGCAATACGAAATTAAAATCTATACATACAGTAAGAAAGTAAATAGATAATTGTCAAATTTACCGGTATTTGGATCATACTGTTTGATATTAAGGTGATATTCATCTTGTCCTTGCCAAAATATCAATGGATATTATAGTGCGTCATATGAACGGTGTAGATCCTAAATCGTACTGACAGTGTTGTCTCGCCGTGTAATGTTTATAGATCTTTTGTCAACTGGATCACCAACCATGATAACAGCAACCTCATCAACAGTTGGAGCGTTGAATCTACCAGCATGTTCACCTAATGGTACTTTGTCGGCTTTTATGACGATTTGATAATTGTCATTTTGCAGTCGTGGCGAAACTCTTTTGATCAATTGAATTAGTTGATTTAGTTGGATAACCATCAATATCCGTGATCGTGTCATTCGTATGCGGCTTTGGGAAGTTTTTTTTACATTTTCCATTTTCCATGCACGGTGAGGTCATGTTGAAAACACCGCATGGCCCATGGATCATGTGTTTGGTGACAATATCAAATAATTCTTGATCAATTAATGGGTCTGGAATTTCGGCTGAAATTATTCGATCGATTTCTTCAGGACGGATTCTATCTTTAAGCCAAACCAAAATGTGGGCATGAGGCAAACCTCGCTTTTGCCACTCTATCGTATACAGCCAACAACGTGTGATACCAAAAATTGTATATTTAACAATAAAATCAATTAAGGATTTCAATTTTTGTTTAAACACACGTGCAGTTAAATCATGACGATGAATGGCTTGTTGTCCTGGCAATAGTAAAGTTTGTATCTCTTCCCAATTCGGATTACATGTGAATGTAATAAATAAATGGCCGGTCGGCCGTAATGACGTACGTAAGTCATCGCATCTTGTATGTATTCCTGCATGTTCCGTGGACTGCCGATGTAGCTTGAAGGTAAAATGAAAGCATTACCGATGTCATTGGGATTTAAATTTCCATCGATGTTTCCAGCAACAGCATCTCGTAAGTGAATATATTATTCCGATCGTAGTTTTGACGTTTGCGTTTTGACGTTTGCCGCTCGCGTTGTTGAGGTTAGATTTTTTCGGTGGCATTTGACTGAAAATAATAATTTTCTTGTTCTTATGATATTCTCTTGAAGACGTTCGTTACACTGTTCTTGAGATTCTTGTGCATGACCTGCTGACCTGATTCTTTGAGCTGGATTTCTTGATTCAATTTGTTCTGCCAACTGATGGGCTCTTTTAATACGTTTGCGTCGAATAACTGTCACTGTCAAATAATAACAGACATTAGCGCCATCAACCCAGTCGAAAGGTATCGACATCTGTCAGTTTTATGACTGCCAAATAATAACAGACAAATAATTAGCGATAAATTAAAATTGCGACTATAATTTGAGATTTAAACTATCCTATCTCTCAAGTGCACATCGAACTGCACATGGTGTTCAAATTTTATTATAATCGGTTAAGTGGTTCAGCCGTCCATTGAGGACAAACATTGTGACACGAGATTTATATATATTAAGATTTTAGTACACAATATTTATTAATAATGTACTTATTAAATAAAGTACGAAGCAGGGGGTGCTTACCTTGCCATTCCATAGGTGATTTGTTAAATATATGTGAAAAATAAATGAAAACTGCGTACGAAAGTTTCCTTAAAATAACATTTTTTTAATCGATAACAAATAACATTCATTTCAGCTTGAAAAAATGATAAAGTACTTTTTGATTGTGTTACCTTACACTAGACATCACTAATACCACCACGAATAGGCTCACTAATGACTACTTAACTCCCTATTACACGGAAAAAAACACAATAAAACACTGCATTCCTTAGTACAGACATAGTCTAATAAAGAAGGCATGTTTGATATATGTACCTAGTTAGTGGACTGTCTTTTTGTTTAATTATTAAAAATAATTAATTCGGTGACGAGATGCAGGGCCAAATATCGGAAGATAGAAAGGAAAGAACAGGGACGTTTGTTTGTTTCCTTGCGGCATGCACGAATTTCAGATTGTGTCAGTTTTCAATTGTGTTTGTGTTTTATAAACATGTTTTAATCGGTTTTCTCCCTTTTTTTCAGCCGAATCTAAACAACCAAACAATTAAGGAAGATCCGCTACTTGTCGGAGAAGATCATACATACAATATGATATACACTGAAAGCCTTATTACATAGAAAAATATAAATTGCATGATTAAATAAATTGCCATGGTCATAGTAAATCACAAACTACCTATATGTTATACATTTTAGAAATAAAATAAAACAAAATGTGTCTGGTTTTAAATATTTAAGGTAATATTTTAAGAAGTTGACGAGCCCAGTGGAAGGCTGCAAAAGTTCACCCGAGTATACACAGATGGAACCTGTAATGGACCGTCCTCGGTGATTTCTGGAGGACTCGAGGGATAGAGCACGAGCAAGGAACGTCAAATTGGACACGATCGTTCAGAGCTTTACGGATTTATCCGACCAACCGACTGACCGTTCGACTGACCTACCGTTCGACAGACCGACCGACTGACCTACCGTTCGACAGACCGACTGACCGTTCGACTGACCTACCGTTCGACAGACCGACCGACTGACCTACCGTTCGACCGACCGACCGACCGACTGACCGTTCGACTGACCTACCGTTCGACAGACCGACTAACCGTTCGACTGACCTACCGTTCGACAGACCGACCGACCGTTCGACTGACCTACCGTTCGACAGACCGACTGACCGTTCGACTGACCTACCGTTCGACAGTCCGACCGACTGACCTACCGTTCGACAGACCGACCGACCGACCGACTGACTGTTCGACTGACCTACCGTTCGACAGACCGACTGACCGTTCGACTGACCTACCGTTCGACAGACCGACCGACTGACCTACCGTTCGACAGACCGACAGACCGGGTGGTCGGTCGGATAAATCCGTAAAGCTCTGAACGATCGTGTCCAATTTGACAACTCTTGATCGTGCTCTATCCCTCGTGTCCTCCAGAACCCCATCACTGAGGACTGTCTATCGACTACAGGTTCCGTCTGTTCAACCCGGGTTGAACCTTTGCGGTTAACCTTCTAACTACTGGGTTAACGTCACTTCAAATATTACCTTAAATATTTAAAACCAGACACATTTTGTTTTATTTTATTTCTAAAATGTATAACATACGCTCGTATATGTAGTTTATGATTTACTATGACCATGGCAATTTATTTAATCATGCAATTTATATTTTTCTATGTAATAAGGCTTTCAGTGTTTATCATATTGTGCTACATTCACCCTGATCAGAACCTGGGCCATCTAACGCAAAGATCACAAATCACTGAAGCTTTAAGGAATCTTATATAGTTAAATAATTGTAAATCTTTCTAATATTTCGTGTGGGGAGTGGTATCAGCGCTTCACTCTCCCTTGATGTCTGTCACAAACGCCATTTCCGGAATCGCCGCCGTTGGAGGATTACTCTTCATGGAAGGTGGTTATTTACCACAAACACCTATTGAGGTACCTTTTGCTTTACAAATAAAGTGTCAATTTATATAATTTCTTTATATGTAGCATAATGTAATTATTTATTTAGTTCTCAACAAAAATTGTACACAATACAGACAATAAATTAAAAGTAAAGAATACAATCCTTAAAGTAAGGTAACCATTGACTATAAGAGATAATTAAAGGTTAATGCAAAGAATAATATAGGTAAAATAATTATCAGTGTATTGAAACATTTCAATAAATGAATTCAAATTAGAAAAGCGATTACAAATGTTGAAAATAAAACACTGTGTGTGTGTGTGTGTGTGTGGAAAACACTATCCACACCACTGTGGTTACACCATGTGCATTAGAAATAAAACTTCTGTAAGTTGATTAAATTTGTCATCAACTGCATAATAATGTATAAATTTATTTTTTAAAATGATCCTTTCTACTGGCATCTACCATTCAACAATATTTCTGCACACTTATTTATCTGAAAAAAAATCAATGTGACAAATAACCAAAAATTAAGGCTTGGCTCACAGACTTTAGTCGAACGAGCACATTACCTCCGAGCTATCTCTTGAGTTTAGCTGATTGAGCGTGTTGTAATAGATCATTCACTACCTAGGATAAATTCGGGAAATGTACTAATTTATATAATTATATAATCTAGGCATTTTGTCCGCAGTTTCGTACATTGGTATAAAATTCTAAGACCGTCTTACGAAACTTTTGCTGAGTAATTTTTGAGAAATATCAATTCGGTTGAAATTGGTATTACATAAATCACTAATTGATTAGTAAGGGCAGAAAATTCCCAATTCGTGCGTATTTTGTATGTATAGAAACATATTGTCCATATAATTTGTTTTATAGTATATTTTAGTACACAATATTTATTAATAATGTACTTATTAAATAAAGTACGAAGCAGGGGGTGCTTACCTTGCCATTCCATAGGTGATTTGTTAAATATATGTGAAAAATAAATGAAAACTGCGTACGAAAGTTTCCTTAAAATAACATTTTTTTAATCGATAACAAATAACATTCATTTCAGCTTGAAAAAATGATAAAGTACTTTTTGATTGTGTTACCTTACACTAGACATCACTAATACCACCACGAATAGGCTCACTAATGACTACTTAACTCCCTATTACACGGAAAAAAACACAATAAAACACTGCATTCCTTAGTACAGACATAGTCTAATAAAGAAGGCATGTTTGATATATGTACCTAGTTAGTGGACTGTCTTTTTGTTTAATTATTAAGAATAATTAATTCGGTGACGAGATGCAGGGCCAAATATCGGAAGATAGAAAGGAAAGAACAGGGACGTTTGTTTGTTTCCTTGCGGCATGCACGAATTTCAGATTGTGTCAGTTTTCAATTGTGTTTGTGTTTTATAAACATGTTTTAATCGGTTTTCTCCCTTTTTTTCAGCCGAATCTAAACAACCAAACAATTAAGGAAGATCCGCTACTTGTCGGAGAAGATCATACATACAATATGATATACACTGAAAGCCTTATTACATAGAAAAATATAAATTGCATGATTAAATAAATTGCCATGGTCATAGTAAATCACAAACTACCTATATGTTATACATTTTAGAAATAAAATAAAACAAAATGTGTCTGGTTTTAAATATTTAAGGTAATATTTTAAGAAGTTGACGAGCCCAGTGGAAGGCTGCAAAAGTTCACCCGAGTATACACAGATGGAACCTGTAATGGACCGTCCTCGGTGATTTCTGGAGGACACGAGGGATAGAGCACGAGCAAGGAACGTCAAATTGGACACGATCGTTCAGAGCTTTACGGATTTATCCGACCAACCGACTGACCGTTCGACTGACCTACCGTTCGACAGACCGACTGACCGTTCGACTGACCTACCGTTCGACAGACCGACCGACGGACCTACCGTTCGACAGACCGACTGACCGTTCGACTGACCTACCGTTCGACAGACCGACTGACCGTTCGACTGACCTACCGTTCGACAGACCGACCGACGGACCTACCGTTCGACAGACCGACTGACCGTTCGACTGACCTACCGTTTGACAGACCGACTGACCGTTCGACTGACCTACCGTTCGACAGACCGACCGACTGACCTACCGTTCGACAGACCGACCGACCGACCGACTGACCGTTCGACTGACCTACCGTTCGACAGACCGACTGACCGTTCGACTGACCTGCCGTTCGACAGACCGACTGACCGTTCGATTGACCTACCGTTCGACCGACCTACCGTTCGACGGACCGACCGACCGACCTACCGATAGACCGACAGATCGACCGACAGACTGACCGAGCGACCGACCGACAGACCGGGTGGTCGGTCGGATAAATCCGTAAAGCTCTGAACGATCGTGTCCAATTTGACAACTCTTGCTCGTGCTCTATCCCTCGTGTCCTACAGAAACCCCATCACCGAGGACCTTCCATCGACTACAGGTTCCGTCTGTTCAACCCGGGTTTGAACCTTTGCGGTTAACCTTCTACTGGGTTAAAGTCACTTCAAATATTACCTTAAATATTTAAAACCAGACACATTTTGTTTTATTTTATTTCTAAAATAAATACGCTCGTATATGTAGTTTATGATTTACTATGACCATGGCAATTTATTTAATCATGCAATTTATATTTTTCTATGTAATAAGGCTTTCAGTGTTTATCATATTGTGCTACATTCACCTTGATCAGAACCTGGGCCATCTCACGCAAAGATCACAAATCACTGAAGCTTTAAGGAATCTTATATAGTTAAATAATTGTAAATCTTTCGAATATTTCGTATTGTAATTGTTTCTTTCAAGAATGTCTCAATAATGTGACCAACCAAATAAAACGTTGTTTTATTAACTGCAAAACAATTGAGTTGAGCGTAGCTGAACAGTTTAGTAATTTCTTACAAAACGTGGTAATCACTGCTAAACAATTTAGTTGAAAGTTACTGAAGGGTTTAGTAATTTCTTACAAATCGTTTTGAATCGAGGTGCGTTATTGTGCAGATGAATTGCTCATATTTAAACAAGCATGTAATATTTTATTACGGATTCTATATCTATTGTAATTTAGATGCGTCCCTATCGAAATATTTTACTTATACGAGCCTGATGCCGTAAAACATGTCGTTGCCTCTCTGCACGAGCAAGCCCTTAATAACAGCCCTTAATAAACAGATGAAAACTATCACAGCCTAGCGATCTGTGTCAGTTGAAAACTTCAACCTGCTTCAACTTCAATAGGATAAGTCGTAATATGTATAAGGTAAAGTTCCCGAGTTAGGAGATATTGTATTAAGACGGCATGTAGATCAGATGACAAAATATAAAGGTGATTGGGGCCAGATAGGCAGCAATGTCGATAGCTACACGGCCCTCGAGGAAGGGTCGCCGTCGTGAACGGAAATGGCAAGTGCCGTCGAGAACCTTCCGACTACTGACGTAACGCCCCCTTGCGTTGTGTCACCTGTAGAAGGCTCGCTGGAGGTAGTCTGCCAGCCTGAGCCCACAACCTGCTACCCATCGATACATTTTACGTCCACGGGATAATCCCTCAGTATAATATATAATCTGTGTTAAAAGGGACGTGTATGTCATATTAATTATGTTAGCCAATAAATTGTTGTTATGTAATTAAATACATAACCGCAATTAAAAACATCCTGTACTTGAGAGCGCAGGATGTCGGTTTAAACCCAGCGCTGAGTTTTATAAAAATGTATTTTTAACTCTCACCTGTCCTCTTTAGTGCAAAATATTGTCTTTTTTTTAACTTTTCAGCCGATTTGCCGTTATTAAAAAATAATCCTCAAAAGTACTTTTAGCTCAGTCGATGTGCGATTTTGTTGTCTATAAAGACGTTAGTGGGTTATTTTTAAGGTTTGAGTAGACTTTATAGACAACAAAAACGCACATCGACTGAGCTAAAAGTTCTAAAGTTAATGATGGCAAATGAAGCAACCAAGTTGGTACCACGGGCGTGAGTAGTACGGGTGGGACATGCCTTAAATGACGCCTGGCTGTAGGACATCAGGTTCTGGTTTAATAATTTACTACTACTAAGCAATGTATGGAAGCAGTTGATATTAAATGATAGCTAAGGGCGTCATAGCCATGTTTATTATTATTAAATTTCTCCGCTTTTAGTAGACAATGTTTCTTTTAATCAGTCGCTTGGAATTCATAGGTACACTATATTCAAATTTATAACTGATCACATCCTCACACAGTTTTGAATCAAATAATAATTATTATAAATTTTTAAAATTAAAATTATTAATATTAAATGTGGAATAAACTTATTTCACAAGAGTAAAAAAACATAGGGATAATATAAAAAAATATATAAATAATTAAACCGTTCGACTGTTCTTAAGCCATTTATAGATCTGACGAGTATTAAATAAAAAAAACACTATTGTAGGTAAATATAACAACGAATCATAGCGTTAAAGGCTAAAAAATAACAAATAGGAGTGCCCAATCCTATTTGTTATTTTTAGTCAAAGGATATTAAAAGCAGCTTTGAGGGATAGTTTAAATGTTTAAAATGATTAATTTCAGTTTTTTATTCAACATTTTCAAGAACTCTGTATATTTTAATATTATAATTCAATTGCATATGATTGAAAGCAAAATATCTTACCTAACTAGACTAGGTATTGCCTCTTTTAAGAAAGACATTTTTATTTAATTTAAAAATGACCTGTAGTTTCATCGAAAACAATTATTATATGTATACATATTTCGTATGTATACGTATAATAAGGTAAGATTATCGTAAGCTGTATCCATAGGGAGATATAGCATCCATGACAATTTAATAAGTATAAGACCACGAACATATGATACGCGAAACGATATATAAGTGATATTTATTAAGAGATTTAAAAGGTTTTTTATTTAGTACATTTATTGAACAGACTTAAATAATAAGAAACAAGAGTTGAATATAGTTATTTTTACTTCTCTTACTGTTTTATAATTACGACCCATTTTTAAATTTTTGGCTTCCTAAGAACCTAGTTTTTATTTTATTGCTCAATAATTACCAAAATTTTGGATAATCGGCTAGCTAATTACAGACTAGCTAATTGCAAAGGTACATTTTGCTACCGGAGTCATTGCATGGGAGCTTCGCTCACTCGCTTCAATTAAGAATACGGAAATTAGAAAACAGACTATAGGCAGGCGCGGCGGATTCTGCTAGCGAATTATGTTAGGTTGCAGTATTGAAATTCATTCAAATTCATAATTCATGCCATAAGTTTTATTCAATATATGGGTTTTTTAAAACATGTTCGGTGGTCGTTTCATTTGCTAGTTTGTGGTATTCTCAGGTAAATATCTACTCACAAAATGGTCTTTTTTTACCGAGGATAAAAGGTTACAAAATCAAAAATTATCGAAACTGTAAAAAATTGTGATTATTGTGTGATGTTAATAATCGACGTGAAGTGGGCTCATTTTCCATTTTTGTTTTAAATTCTCTTTTAACATATAAATTGTAATCAAATAAAACTAATTCTTAAATTGAATAACTTTATACTGATCTAGAGGCTTCACTTATGTACAATTTAAAAAATGCAATTCTTTACAAAATCTTTGCCACCTATTTTGCATTAAATCGTCCACATCTCAGAAACTAGAATCAACAAGGTAGGCCCTTCTCTGGAGCATCTCCAAATATTTCTAGACACTGGTTTTACTGTAAGCCTACCCTCATTAGTAGGTTACATTAGTTCACGACACCACATCATCAATTTTTAAAAATACTGTTATATTTTTCAGGTAATACGAACTTCTAAATAGGACCAATTGCCCATTACACGTCGCCTCACCCCACCCACCCATTCATAAATCAATATTTGGAAAGTAGCCTTAATTAATACGTCGCTGTAGAAACTGTATAGCCCTTTGACGCCAAGTTGTCCTGTTGCCTCTCTTTGCCTTTCCATTTCGTTTGATAGCCAGATGCCAGCCTTTAAGGGCATGGTACCGTGACATGTACTCTTCGAGCCAGACAGATCCTTCCATATCATTCCGCACCTGTAACAGTTGATAGTTAATGGTGAACTTGTGCTTATAATTGGCCGGATTAGCCAGTAGCAAGTTCTCCCTTTTGTACCGTAGATATGCTTGTCAAAAAGAAATCTTTGTAAGCAATAAGCATATGAAACGAATGTTTTTCTATTTCTATGAGAAATGAGTAAAGTTACCTTATTGAAATTCGTACATTATCACCAAAGTAACTAAAAATATGTTTTTGTTTTTTTTTTTTTTTTGTTTTATTTCAATGAAAAACATACACACAGATACGTTAAATTTATAACACCCCTCTGTTAATTTAGGAGATTAAAAACTAAAAAAAAAACAAACTACACCTTATGCAACTTCAATATAAACCATGTCTCTGCGTCGACTTTTTCCAAGAACATTTTTTATTCTTATTAATTTATAATTGTTTTTTTTGTGTTATTTCTTAGTTTTTTGATTGCAACTTTATTTATTTTTTTTAATTTAAAATTTTTAGCTACTTTACACTAAAAGTACGTTAATAACACCAATCATCCAGGTACCATTTACAAAAATATTTAAAATCGAATAAACCGACTTTATTAAAAAAAAACATAAAAACCTTAATTGGAATGTTTATGTTATCAATTACTTTTCTAAACACCTAATAACACCTGATTGCCATCCACAAGACATTCCGAATAAAAGTTTGCTAGTAATCAAGTAGTTTTCAAAATTTAATATTAATGTATGTAGTTTATATTTCTTTTTTATTTAATAAACTGTTTTAATTTTCACATATTTCTAATAGTTTAGCAAATAAAACACAGTTTAAGGTTGCAATGACATTTTTCCAACATTGTTAGTGCATTACTTTTACCGTGCGTGTTACCAAGGCGGATACATTTTTTTTTTTATGAAAACAGTAGTATTTTAGTTGTTAAATCAATAAATGTACGTTTTTATTTAAATAAAAATTACTATAATAAATTTGCTATTAAATTTGCATACGATAAGCAAAGTTTAAGTTAGGAATTGTAACATCGGTTACAGTTTAAAAGTGAAAATACTTTATTTTGGAAAATGCTGTAGCGAATATTACCGCAAATAGTAGTTACTGACGTTACATAAATTCATCATATAACCACTGCTACTGTTGGAAATCATAGAAAGATTATTGCAGGATCTATGCGATGAAAATCAAAAACATAAACCATTTGGAGGGAAAACGATACATCTTTGCGGTGATTTTCGGCAAATCTTACCAGTTGTCCCACGTGGATCACGTGCAACTTTAATTGAAAATTGTGTCACAAGTTAGCATAAATTTGTTTATTTTCAAAAAGTAACATTTACTCAAAATATGAGAGCTTTATCAAGTGTCATAGAATTTCTCGAGTTCTTGAAAAAAATTCGTAATGATGAAGCCCTACGATTCACACAGTTTGGTGAAAATATCATTGAAATACCTCAGCAATTAATAGGAGATGAAAATAATATTATTAATGAGGTGTATGGAAATATTTCCGAAAACATACTCTCAGATTATATATTAAAATCAGTTATTTTAGCACCTAAAAATGATGATTGTACTTTTATTAATACTGATATACTTAATCGTATACCAGGTGATTAGAAAACATGTCATAGCTACGATAAAATGATTTATGATAACGAAAATTAAGTCAATAACTATCCAATAGAGTTTTGAATTCTTTGACTATTAGTGGTTTACCACCACATAAGTTAGTATTGAAAATTAATTGCATAGTTTTACTAATTAGAAACTTAAATACAAAGGAAGCATTAATCAATGGAACAAGATTGCCCATTAAGTATATGCATCATAATGTTATTGATTGCGAAGTTTTAACTGGAACTGCACGCAATAAGAGAATTTTGATTCCACGCATAAATTTAACATATTCCGGTAAAATCTTAACATTTAACTTTCAAAGAACTCAATTTACAATTATACCTGCATTTGCGATGACTATATAACTTGTCAGCCTATATAACTTGAAAGGATATCACATACATGCTCACACTAGAGAATTGCAGAGAGGTGGAGGTATAATAATATATTACAAAAATCATTTAAAATTCAAATCAGAAGAAATCGCATCTTACTCCTTTGAAAATATATTAGGAAGTATTCAGATACAAAGGAAAAAAATATATTTACTTGCCATATATAGGCCACCAAATACCAACAAGATACGATTTATTAGTGAAATTAATAAAATTATTACGGAACTGCCAGAAAAAAATGACGTTATTATATGCGGTGATATGAACATAAATATACATATTAAATCAATTAACAATATATCGAGGCAATATCTAAATACACTCTCGCAGCACGGGTATATGACAGGTATATCGAATATCACGCGGGAAGAAATTAGGCAAAGCCAAGTTTCTCAATCGTGCATTGATCATATTTTCATTAAAACGAGTACAACCGATCAAATTACTACCGCTATAATCAAAACAAAAATCGCTGATCACTATATGACAGCGCTGGCATTAACTAACTCTAATGTACAGACGACGACAAAAAAGTTAACGGTCAGAAAAATAAATAACAAATTGGTTGAAGAAAATTTAATAGCTACAAATTGGAATGACATATTTAAAAACTGTGATAATTCCCAAAAAATGTACGATAACCTAGTATCTACTTTCAAAAATATTTATTCCAATGCTACTTATACAACAACAATTAAACCAAAACATGTAAATAATAAATGGATTACAAAGGAAATAATTGTAAAAATAAAAAATAGAGATAAAGCATTTCAAAGAGTAAAAAAGGATCCTAGTAATATAACAAATAAAGTAAAATATAATAAAATAAGAAATCAAACAAATAAATCAATACAGAGGGCCAAGAATAGTTACTATTTAAAAAGGATCAATGAATGCAATGGGAATGGAAAGGAAATTTGGTCAGAAATTAATGAGATGATGGGTAAATCGAAAAATAATGTTGATGATGTAATAATCCAATACATGGGTAGTAATAACACGGACGTAGAGATAGCAAATAAGTTTGTCGAAAATTTCATAAGTGAAACGACAAAAATTAAAAAAATATGTAACGTTCAGATTGAAAAAAATAATGACATTGACTTTGATTGTAACATGTCAATATTTTACCAAAAAGCAAATAAAGAAAGTATTATTAAAATCATAGATAGTCTTCATTCACGAAAATCTCCGGGTTTTGACTCAATAAGAATGTGCGATTTAAAAATTATTAAGAACGAAATATCCACCGATATCGCTAAATTAATAAACATGTCCGTTTACGAAGGTATCGTTCCAGACGAATTGAAGATATCAATTGTTCGACCTATATACAAAAACGGGAATCATAAAATTTATGGAAACTACAGACCGATATCAATATTATCAGCCATTAACAAAATTATGGAAAAACATATTGGGAACCAAATTGCACAATTTCTGAGTAAAAATAACATATTGCACGAAAGGCAATTTGGATTTCAAAGTAATAAAAGTACAACGCAACTCCTATCGATATTTGGGAACTATGTCAATACATGTCTTAATGATAAAAAACATGTAATAGTACTCATGATTGACTTCTCTAAAGCTTTCGATACTTTAGAACATGATTTGTTATTAAACAGAATTGAGACATGCGGAATTAGAGGACCACTACTTAATTGGTTCAAAAATTACTTAAATAATCGTAAGATATCAGTAAAAATTAGGAACAAAGTCAGCAATCAGAAAATAATAAAATATGGAGCACCGCAAGGTGCAGTATTAGCACCGATTTTATATCTTATGTATGTGAATAATATGGCCAGAGTTATTAAAGAATGTGAAATACTAAAATTCGCGGACGACACTTGTCTAGTGACAGCGGACACTGATATCGTAGAAGCACAAAAAAAAAATGCAAAATGCATACGACTCAATATGTAAATGGGCTCACGATAGTGGATTAGTCATAAATTCGAGTAAAACTAATTACATTCATATTCACAGCACCCACAACAAAAGCAACCACAGTATAGAAATAAAATCACACCTCGATGCGTGTCTACATAGCATACAAAAGCCTTGCTCTTGTCCCTCCCTAAATAAGGTCGCTACAAATAGATATTTAGGACTGACCATTGATGAAAAGTTTAATTGGGGTCCACATATCGAACAAGTATGTAAAAACCTACGTGCAATACTAAGCAAACTATCGGTTTTAAGATATAAAGTACCCTATAAAATACTAATATTATTATATATATCACTTGCAGAAACACGAATAACATATGGAATTAGTACTTATGGTCTAACATTTAAAACATACATTCAAAAAATTAAAAAACTTCAGCTTCAAATAATAAAAAATATAGTACCAAAAAAAATTAAAAATAAATTAAAAAGTGAGGAAAATAAGTTATTTAAATATTGTAATACTTTACCAATAGAAAAAAAAATTGATTATCAGGTAATATTGGAGCAATTTTACTCTATGAAATATAAACAGAAAATACCGCACAGTATAAAAACAAGGCAAACAACAAAAGGAATTTTGGAAGTGGCCAAATTCAACAATGAATATGGCAAAAGAAGGCTGGAGAGAATTGTTCCAATTTTATTTAATAACCTTCCGAGTAATATAAAGCAATCTAATAACTTATCTAATTACGTTTTAAAAAAAGAATTAAAAAAAATATATTGTAAATAGTATTTTTGTTGATGAATGTACTCGAAGCGACCGGTGTGAGATGTACTCGTACCGATTTCATTATAATTACACCGACGCGACTGGAAGTGACCGTTTTTTTTTATAAATAAACAATTAAAGACAGTCTGGAGAGATGCCGTCATGAGTAGCTCGTCATTGATAAAAGTGTTTTAAGTGAATATTGAATATGTTTTGTAGATATAAATGTTATTAAATAAGTTAAAATAGGAACGAATGAGTTCACATAAAAACCCGCAAGGGTTTTGTGAACAAACAAATTAAATATGTATTCTGTTTATAAATAAAGAACTTATAAAAAAAAAAAAAAAAAATGAGAACAGAAGTTTTGAATCATTAAATTCACTTTGAAACTATTTTAAGTTTAATTGACATTTATTTTTTAGCCGCCCAGTATTTATAATTTAATGAAAAAATACGAGATACTTTTTTCATTTATTTTTTTATTTTGTATCTATGTTTAATTATGCCTTTTAGTAGGACAATAAAAAATAACAAAGAACTGTCAAAATAGGCGTGCTTTTTAAATATTTCTTAGCCAAGCTAAACCTCATTTTTCCTATGTTTCATATTTATAAAATTACTCGAAAATTAATGCATGAAAAAAAAATAATATAAACTTTATTACAGATAATCTCAAAATTGTTTTCGAATTTTGTACCTTACCGAAAATGAATTTAAACAATTGGAATTAAAAGCAATGTATCTTATACTTCCGTGAATGTCAAGTATCATTTTTATTAGCGTTTATAACATGAACACGAAACGAAAAAATAATAATGACAATGAATTAATTGTATCAAAATATTTGTATCATTCAATAAATAGAAATACAAACTGTAATTGTGTTTTTTTTCTCAACTGTCACCAATAATTGTTTGTTGTTAACGTTAATAATAAATGTTAATTTGATCCTCTAAAGGAGGTATGATTTTTTGGGTAATGAAAAATCACTTCTAGGACTTCCCACTCCAAGGACCAATGGTTAGTGCTATTAAAAAAGTTTATTAAAAAAAAAGATAAGTTACCCTTATGTAAGAAATAATATAATATTTAAATAGTTTAATTTTTTTATAATATTCTAAGTGAGTTTTAACTCAAAACAATATTATTGTTCGTTCTTCGACCTGAAAAATTTAATAATCTACAACAAATAAAGCTTACCTATTTCAAACAAATAGATATTGCTTATTAATAACAAGAATATAAATATAAAATTAAATATTTCATAACTATTAATAGCCATATCTGATTCAATGTGACCGCGTTGTGGTAACTAGTTAGTAACAGCCATTTTAAAGTTATTATAATTTCCTTTAAACATATTTTTTATAATGTCACTGCTACTTATAAAATGAGTCGCATTTCACGTTGTTACTCTTCTTCACCAAAACCATAAATCAGTTCTGGAATATTCTGGATCAAGGAATGTTAGGACATATTTATTTGGTTCATTACTTTTTTTGTTAGTGCTAATTCAAATTCAAAATTTTTATTAAACAAAATAAGGTATGGGCATCATAATGTTCAGTTATACATAAAGTAAATATTAAAATAAAATACAAATATCCAAATGAAGAAAATCGATTACCTAGATACCAGTCATGTTGGCCTATATAGTACAGATATTTTTTGTTTTTAAATTTGAAAACATTTTATCAATTATATACTAATAACTTCAATAACGAGTGAAGTAAATAAAATAATATAGAAAGATTTTTTTTTTATATAGCTACGAGTAGCTTAAATTGCAGTATTACAAATAGTTTTATTAAAACAAATATTTCCAAAATATTTTTCAGCAGCATCTCTACCCAAAAGATTTAAAAGTTTAACATAGATGTAGCTAGACTAGCTTGAGTATTAGCGCACCCCTAATTTCATCGCTTATTTGATTATATATTTTTGATTTGAGGAAAATAAGATGTCTCTATCCAAAAGACATTTTTAGGCAGATTTCTTTAGGAAAGCTACCTACTGTAATGGGTACCATGTCCCGACATTCAGAAAATGTCGACATATCTTCGCATTTAACATTCCCTAGAGCCCAAAACCACCCTTAGTTTTAAAATGTATATATCTATCTATCTATCTATATTCCTTTATTGTGGACACGGTAACTGCCATAATTTTACACCAATCACTTTCAAATTGTTAAATAAAATTTAAGAGCACAAAATCTCAGTCAAGTTCGTTAATGGGCAAAATCGTATCAGGGGGGCAGGAATGGAGGAGTTTTTCGAGCATGTGAAATTTTGCCATATCTTTCTTAGTATAAAAGATATCTAATTTATTTTTATTTTATTTTATTCCTTAGATAAGGGCGTAAAATCATACCTTCCTTAATAGATGATGGATTTATTTGAAATGGTATGGACCTCCCCTAGGGTTGGTTAGGCTATTCTCAAACCAAATTTCATTAAAATCGGTTCAGCGGCTCAACCGTTGACTTTCGCATTTATAATATTAATATAGTATGGACCAACTGTTCAACCCTGGGCTTAGCCCCAGGTTTGCAGTTAGCATCAAAACGGTGTGACGTAGGGATTTAAAATTTGGCATAATGACATTTGTTATTAACTGGTGTCTTCGTAACCCTTTCAAAGATTGTTTTTTTAAGTTTTCATGGTCTACTTTTAAATATTTATATTTTTGTGGAATTGGTAATAACATAATATATCCTGTATATATAGATATACAGGTGACTTTTTTCTCATGAACATCCTTTTATGGGGTTATTCTACACACCAAACAAAAGTTTGGTTTTGTTTGAAGTATAGAATGACCCCATAATAGGATGTGCATGAGAAAAAGTTCACTCTGTATATACGAGATATTGTCTGAAACATATAGAGATATTGATACGAGTATGAAATAATATATTACAAAAAAAAAAACAATAAAAACATCTCCAAATTCAATATTTTTATTAAAGCTGTGGTGTAAATTACTTTTAGCGTGCTGACACGGGGTCAATATCTCGTAGCCTTTACCGCGCGTGGTCAGTGGTCTGGTCGCAGCGAGAGAAAGTTTAATATTATAATGTAAAATTTACAATTTATGGCGTAATTCTAATCAACAACATTTAAAGGGTTTCATTGACTTACAAAATTATAAGTATTTTGTATTTTATTTAATAATCTACAACAAATAAAGCCTATGGGCGTTGCCTAGTTTGAAATATGAGTTTTGAAAATATGTTTGTGTAATTTAAAAACCAATAAATAAATTATTGTTATTATCTTATCAATATTGAACTCGTTTGTAAATAGAAGTATATTCTTAGCGTATTTATTAGGTTATTTGTCATTGATCAGGTCTGCGGAAATATTTATTTCGTCTTAACAGCATAACAGTAAAGAAATCATAATAATAAAACTCACTTCTGAACATCTAAATTTGACTTAAAATTTCATAGCATTGCTATTCATTATTGTCTAATAAAAGCATTCATTAGGATATCGTGCATTCAGTTTTTAAAAAAATACAGTACGTTTTACTATCAAAATATGCTTGCGTCAAAGGAATGGCTTGTCGTGGAAAAAATAGATAAAAGTATTTAATATAATGCAAAATTTGTTGTAAACATAACAAAGAAATCTTGTATTTTTTTTGAATAAGCGAATTGGTCGTGCTAGACGATAATTTATTTCTAATTAGGTTTTTGCAAATTGTTGAAGAGCAAATATTTGTTTCGAGCCGGAAACCGTTTGAGCCGAAAGAAGAATTATTCTGGACATAACTCGACCTGGGAGGGTCTCGAGGAGATGATATTTCCGGTCCCAACAATATTTTTAGAGAAATTGGCATAAAAACACGGAAGCACGAACTTGAATTTTTGGTGGAAATTAGGAATACAAAAGACGTGCAAGAGATCAAGTAACAAATATTTTGTTGTTTTGTCTTTGTGAACACTTATAATGTGGCAACCACACCAAATCCCGGAGTTCGAGGCCGAAGAATCTGTGATGGAGATCATCAGATGTTTAAAAGCCAAATAATTTAACAAATTTTGTAATATTCATTTGTCATGGAATAAGGTTAATTGTTTGTTTTTTTTTATAATAAATTAAATCTTAAGAATAATAAATAATGACTTGTGATTTCTTTATAAGACAATACCGGTTTTGTCCAAAGGTTTTCCTACCCCTAAGTACGAGCGTAGCTAAAGAAATTACTGACTGAGCAGAGGCCTGTAGGGTAAAGGGATAATAGTATAGGGTAGTAGGTACAGATGGATTACTGATTTCTTAGAATTAGGTGAAATGTAAAATTTGTGACTATATGAGGAACACTTATTACAAATGAAAAATTTATGATTTGGCAAATGTAAAATTTGTGTATATATAAATATAAAATTTGAATATAAAATTTGATTGAATGTTTTTTTAAAAATTGTAGAAATATACACTTTTTTAGGTACTTCTCAACTAAGCTAAATTTCAACAATTAAACAAAAAATCGAACAAGTGAACGCTGGGTCAATCCACAATCACCACTCTCCACAGGTTCGAGTAAGGATTGTGTTCTGCAAAGGTTAAAAATGAATCACAATCTCAGTTATATGAAATTTGAAATTTTGTACATGTCATTAATAAAAATATTTTTACTTCGCAACAGATTTAATTTCAAATAAAACGGAACATTTATCAATGTAATACAGCATCCTAAAAATAAATATGTATACCTACCTATTGTAAAATAGTGCTATAAAGTGCATTAAAAATAAATTACATTTTATCGGTGTTCCAATCAGTTTCCTTAACTTGTTTTTTTATCTATCGAGAGATTTAGTCTGTTCTTACAGTCTTAATTGCACATTCATAATGTTGTCATATTTTATTACACCGAATACTAAACCTAAGTAAACATGTCTTTGTATGTATATATAGGTATAATATTATTGAAGCGCATATAGCAAATGCACGTGTATTGAGGCACTCAGGACCCATAAAGTGCCACTCTTAATTTGTTTAAAGCTTGACTCGTCAGAATCTTATATCTTAATATATATAAATCTCGTGTCACAATGTTTGTCCTCAATGGACGGCTGAACCACTTAACCGATTATAATAAAATTTGAACACCATGTGCAGTTCGATGTGCACTTGAGAGATAGGATAGTTTAAATCTCAAATTATAGTCGCAATTTTAATTTATCGCTAATTATTTGTCTGTTATTATTTGGCAGTCATAAAACTGACAGATGTCGATACCTTTCGACTGGGTTGATGGCGCTAATGTCTGTTATTATTTGACAGTGACAGTTATTCGACGCAAACGTATTAAAAGAGCCCATCAGTTGGCAGAACAAATTGAATCAAGAAATCCAGCTCAAAGAATCAGGACAGCAGGTCATGCACAAGAATCTCAAGAACAGTGTAACGAACGTCTTCAAGAGAATATCATAAGAACAAGAAAATTATTATTTTCAGTCAAATGCCACCGAAAAAATCTAACCTCAACAACGCGAGCGGCAAACGTCAAAACGCAAACGTCAAAACTACGATCGGAATAATATATTCACTTACGAGATGCTGTTGCTGGAAACATCGATGGAAATTTAAATCCCAATGACATCGGTAATGCTTTCATTTTACCTTCAAGCTACATCGGCAGTCCACGGAACATGCAGGAATACATACAAGATGCGATGACTTACGTACGTCATTACGGCCTACCGGATTTATTTATTACATTCACATGTAATCCGAATTGGGAAGAGATACAAACTTTACTATTGCCAGGACAACAAGCCATTCATCGTCATGATTTAACTGCACGTGTGTTTAAACAAAAATTGAAATCCTTAATTGATTTTATTGTTAAATATACAATTTTTGGTATCACACGTTGTTGGCTGTATACGATAGAGTGGCAAAAGCGAGGTTTGCCTCATGCCCACATTTTGGTTTGGCTTAAAGATAGAATCCGTCCTGAAGAAATCGATCAAATAATTTCAGCCGAAATTCCAGACCCATTAATTGATCAAGAATTATTTGATATTGTCACCAAACACATGATCCATGGGCCATGCGGTGTTTTCAACATGACGTCACCGTGCATGGAAAATGGAAAATGTAAAAAAAACTTCCCAAAGCCGCATACGAATGACACGATCACGGATATTGATGGTTATCCAATGTATCGCCGCAGAAGTACTGAGAATGGTGGCCACACATTTACAATGCGACTGCCGAACTTTCCAAATCAAGTTGAGTTTGATAATCAGTGGGTGGTACCATACTCACCACTACTTTCAAAAACTTACAAAGCTCATATCAATGTTGAGCTTTGCAGTTCTGTTAAATCAATTAAGTATATTTGTAAATATGTAAACAAAGGCAGTGATTTGGCCATATTTGAAGTAAAAAACATAAATAAAAATGACGAAATAGCACGATACCAAATGGGCAGATACATTAGCAGCAATGAAGCTATTTGGCATATTCTCAGCTTTCCCATCCACGAAAGAGATCCTGCTGTCCAACATCTGGCAATACATCTTGAAAACGGTCAACGTGTATACTTCACTGAAGAAAATGTTCTCCAAAGAGCGTTCGAAGCTCCGAAAACGACTCTAACTGAATTTTTTACATTGTGTCAAAAACCTGATGTTTTTGGCCAATTCGCGAAGACATTGGTGTATGGTGATGTTCCACGTTATTTCACATGGAACAAATCCAGTAAAAAATGGGAGCCACGGAAACAAGGAAAACCACATCCTTCCATTACAGGCATATTCAAAGCTAAGACATTGGGGAGACTTTACACGGTACATCCAAAGCAACGTGAGTGCTTCTATTTACGTTTGTTATTGGTGAATGTTCCCGGACCAACGTCTTTTGAATTTTTACGAACAGCTAATGGTCGAGTATTCAATACATACCAGGATGCATGTCGTGAACTGCAATTGCTAGAAGACGATAACCATTGGGACTTAACGCTTGCTGATGCTGCGTTGACATCAACACCGAATAACATTCGTCAGTTGTTTGCAATTATTTTGGCGACATGTTATCCCTCGCAAGCACAAACTTTGTGGGAAAAATATAAAAATTGTATGACAGAAGACATCTTGCACCGAATTAGACAAACAAATCAATGCCAAAACATAGATTATACACCAGAGATGTACAATGAAGCATTGGTCTTGATCGAGGATTTATGTGTTCTTATTTCAAATTTACCACTTAATCATTATGGTATGCCATCACCTAATCGTCCAGCCACCGACTTAGTCAATACCGAATTACAATGAGAAAATCAATATGACCATGGAAGTTTAGCAACAATTATCATGAACAGTGAACCATTACTGACAGCAGAACAAAAAATTATTTATGATCGGATTATGCTGGCTGTTGCTGCTGAACAAGGCGGTTTTTTTTTCTTGGATGCACCCGGTGGAACCGGTAAGACATTTTTAATATCGTTGATTCTTGCCAAAATACGGTCGCAACAAAAAATCGCATTAGCATTAGCATCGTCAGGCATTGCGGCTACTTTACTGGATGGTGGGCGAACAGCACATTCAACATTCAAGCTGCCATTGGACGTTCATAATAAACCAGATGCAATGTGTAACATCAAAAAGAATAGTGGAATAGCTGCAGTGTTGCGGAAGAGTTCTATAATAATTTGGGATGAGTGCACAATGGCACACAAATATTCACTTGAAGCATTAAACAGAACTATGCAAGATTTAAACAGCAATAATAAACTTTTCGGTGGTGCTATCTTACTTTTGTCTGGTGACTTCCGGCAGACCTTACCGGTTATACCTCGCTCTACTTTCGCGGATGAGATTAATGCATGTTTGAAACAATCATTCTTATGGCGAAGTGTTGAAACACTTCGATTGACCATAAATATGCGAGTACAATTGCAAAATGATCCATCAGCACTAATATTTTCCGAACAACTACTAGATATTGGGAACGGTAAAATAAAACTGCAACCAAATACGCAATGCATTAAACTACCAGACAATTTTTGCACTGTTGTTCAGGATAAAACTGAATTGATTCAGAGTATTTTCCCGGATATACAGAATAATTATTTGAATCATGAATGGCTTAGTCAACGGGCGATTTTGGCAGCCAAAAACGTTGATGTTGACGAAATTAACTTCCAGATACAACAGTTGTTACCAGGCGATCTGATGTCTTTTAAATCAATCGATACTGTTGTTGATGAAAATGAAAGTGTAAATTTTCCGATTGAATTTTTAAATTCATTAGATATCCCTGGAATGCCACCACATAATCTTCGATTAAAGATTGGTTCCCCTATTATTCTCCTCCGTAATTTGAATACACCTCAATTATGTAACGGTACGCGTTTGGTCATCAAAAAGATCACCGGAAACATTCTTGAAGCAACCATTTTGGCTGGGAAGTTTAAAGGAAAAGTGGTCCTGCTGCCACGTATTCCGATGATACCATCAGATTCTACCATACCCTTCAAAAGGCTACAGTTTCCAATTCGTTTAGCTTTAGCCATGTCTATAAATAAATCTCAAGGTCAAACAATGTCCATTTGTGGTTTAGATTTGGAAAATCCATGTTTTTCTCATGGGCAACTATATGTTGCGTGTTCACGTGTTGGGAAACCGTCGAATCTATTTGTGTTAGCTAAAGACAGGTTAACCAAAAACATTGTGCACCGATTGGTGTTAAATTAAATTGAAATTGAAAGTATTTATAATTCAAAAAAAAGATATTAATGTTTAAAAGTTTAAGACTGTCTGCCTTGCCTACCTCATTCATGAGTTTAAGCGTCACATGTTATTTACTGTATTATACTGTAATATACTTATATTTGTTATAAAATTAAATGGAAATAATAAATCTGATAAATTTTTATTTTTTACCTATTGATTTCTGCTTAGTATCAAGTGTAAGAACATTTTAATTAATTGTGTTCAACGTACTTCCCCTTCAAATCTCAATCCAGTGAATTTGTATACCAACATCAACATTTTCGTCTTTGTTCGTAAATAATTTCATTGTACTAAAGGGTTATAGTAGTAGAAAGTCAAATAAGGAGATCAGCATATTTTTTTACAAATACCATCTGTGTGAAAAAGCATAGTGGACTCCGTGACTGATGTTCTCTTATTGTTCCTCTTAGATCTTAATATATATAAATCTCGTGTCACAATGTTTGTCCTCAATGGACTCCTAAAACACTTAACCGATTATAATAAAATTTGAACACCATGTGCAGTTCGATGTGCACTTGAGAGATAGGATAGTTTAAATCTCAAATTATAGTCGCAATTTTAATTTATCGCTAATTTTTTGTCCGTTATTATTTGGCAGTCATAAAACTGACAGATGTCGATACCTTTCGACTGGGTTGATGGCGCTAATGTCTGTTATTATTTGACAGTGACAGTTATTCGACGCAAACGTATTAAAAGAGCCCATCAGTTGGCAAAACAAATTGAATCAAGAAATCTAGCTCAAAGAATCAGGACAGCAGGTCATGCACAAGAATCTCAAGAACAGTGTAACGAACGTCTTCAAGAGAATATCATAAGAACAAGAAAATTATTATTTTCAGTCAAATGCCACCGAAAAAATCTAACCTCAACAACGCGAGCGGCAAACGTCAAAACGCAAACGTCAAAACTACGATCGGAATAATATATTCACTTACGAGATGCTGTTGCTGGAAACATCGATGGAAATTTAAATCCCAATGACATCGGTAATGCTTTCATTTTACCTTCAAGCTACATCGGCAGTCCACGGAACATGCAGGAATACATACAAGATGCGATGACTTACGTACGTCATTACGGCCGACCGGATTTATTTATTACATTCACATGTAATCCGAATTGGGAAGAGATACAAACTTTACTATTGCCAGGACAACAAGCCATTCATCGTCATGATTTAACTGCACGTGTGTTTAAACAAAAATTGAAATCCTTAATTGATTTTATTGTAAAATATACAATTTTTGGTATCACACGTTGTTGGCTGAATACGATAGAGTGGCAAAAGCGAGGTTTGCCTCATGCCCACATTTTGGTTTGGCTTAAAGATAGAATCCGTCCTGAAGAAATCGATCAAATAATTTCAGCCGAAATTCCAGACCCATTAATTGATCAAGAATTATTTGATATTGTCACCAAACACATGATCCATGGGCCATGCGGTGTTTTCAACATGACCTCACCGTGCATGGAAAATGGAAAATGTAAAAAAAACTTCCCAAAGCCGCATACGAATGACACGATCACGGATATTGATGGTTATCCAACTAAATCAACTAATTCAATTGATCAAAAGAGTTTCGCCACGACTGCAAAATGACAATTATCAAATCGTCATAAAAGCCGACAAAGTACCATTAGGTGAACATGCTGGTAGATTCAACGCTCCAACTGTTGATGAGGTTGCTGTTATCATGGTTGGTGATCCAGTTGACAAAAGATCTATAAACATTACACGGCGAGACAACACTGTCAGTACGATTTCGGATCTACACCGTTCATATGACGCACTACAATATCCATTGATATTTTGGCAAGGACAAGATGAATATCACCTTAATATCAAACAGTATGATCCAAATACCGGTAAATTTGACAATTATCTATTTACTTTCTTACTGTATGTATAGATTTTAATTTCGTATTGCATTTTATTTTTTATTTTTTTAGGTGATTACAGAAATAATAAAGTTAGCTCAATGAACTACTACGCACACCGAATAATGGTTAGACAACATCAAGACAATTATATCCTTCGATATCGTCAGCTGTTCCATCAATACATTGTTGATATGTATGCTAAGGTCGAAAGCGAACGCTTGCGATTCCTTCGATTCAACCAGGCAAAACTACGATCGGAAGAATATATTCACTTACGAGATGCTGTTGCTGGAAACATCGATGGAAATTTAAATCCCAATGACATCGGTAATGCTTTCATTTTACCTTCATTTTACCTTCAAAATTCAAGGCCAGGTGTACCATAAAATCGGATCACTGATGCCAATGCCTGATAACAATCCGAAATTTCTTCAAATTTATTTTATGGGCGATTGTGAAGAGCGCGTGACGACTCGGTGCCTGTATAATTTTATTGAACAAGCAGAGGAAAGAGCAATTGTGATATTATTGGAAAATTTTTTAAAAGATCACAATCAACTAATTCAATTGATCAAAAGAGTTTCGCCACGACTACAAAATGACAATTATCAAATCGTCATAAAAGCCGACAAAGTACCATTAGGTGAACATGCTGGTAGATTCAACGCTCCAACTGTTGATGAGGTTGCTGTTATCATGGTTGGTGATCCAGTTGACAAAAGATCTATAAACATTACACGGCGAGACAACACTGTCAGTACGATTTCGGATCTACACCGTTCATATGACGCACTACAATATCCATTGATATTTTGGCAAGGACAAGATGAATATCACCTTAATATCAAACAGTATGATCCAAATACCGGTAAATTTGACAATTATCTATTTACTTTCTTACTGTATGTATAGATTTTAATTTCGTATTGCATTTTATTTTTTATTTTTTTAGGTGATTACAGAAATAATAAAGTTAGCTCAATGAACTACTACGCACACCGAATAATGGTTAGACAACATCAAGACAATTATATCCTTCGATATCGTCAGCTGTTCCATCAATACATTGTTGATATGTATGCTAAGGTCGAAAGCGAACGCTTGCGATTCCTTCGATTCAACCAGGCAAAACTACGATCGGAAGAATATATTCACTTACGAGATGCTGTTGCTGGAAACATCGATGGAAATTTAAATCCCAATGACATCGGTAATGCTTTCATTTTACCTTCATTTTACCTTCAAAATTCAAGGCCAGGTGTACCATAAAATCGGATCACTGATGCCAATGCCTGATAACAATCCGAAATTTCTTCAAATTTATTTTATGGGCGATTGTGAAGAGCGCGTGACGACTCGGTGCCTGTATAATTTTATTGAACAAGCAGAGGAAAGAGCAATTGTGATATTATTGGAAAATTTTTTAAAAGATCACAATCAACTAATTCAATTGATCAAAAGAGTTTCGCCACGACTACAAAATGACAATTATCAAATCGTCATAAAAGCCGACAAAGTACCATTAGGTGAACATGCTGGTAGATTCAACGCTCCAACTGTTGATGAGGTTGCTGTTATCATGGTTGGTGATCCAGTTGACAAAAGATCTATAAACATTACACGGCGAGACAACACTGTCAGTACGATTTCGGATCTACACCGTTCATATGACGCACTACAATATCCATTGATATTTTGGCAAGGACAAGATGAATATCACCTTAATATCAAACAGTATGATCCAAATACCGGTAAATTTGACAATTATCTATTTACTTTCTTACTGTATGTATAGATTTTAATTTCGTATTGCATTTTATTTTTTATTTTTTTAGGTGATTACAGAAATAATAAAGTTAGCTCAATGAACTACTACGCACACCGAATAATGGTTAGACAACATCAAGACAATTATATCCTTCGATATCGTCAGCTGTTCCATCAATACATTGTTGATATGTATGCTAAGGTCGAAAGCGAACGCTTGCGATTCCTTCGATTCAACCAGGCAAAACTACGATCGGAAGAATATATTCACTTACGAGATGCTGTTGCTGGAAACATCGATGGAAATTTAAATCGCAATGACATCGGTAATGCTTTCATTTTACCTTCAAGCTACATCGGCAGTCCACGGAACATGCAGGAATACATACAAGATGCGATGACTTACGTACGTCATTACGGCCGACCGGATTTATTTATTACATTCACATGTAATCCGAATTGGGAAGAGATACAAACTTTACTATTGCCAGGACAACAAGCCATTCATCGTCATGATTTAACTGCACGTGTGTTTAAACAAAAATTGAAATCCTTAATTGATTTTATTGTTAAATATACAATTTTTGGTATCACACGTTGTTGGCTGTATACGATAGAGTGGCAAAAGCGAGGTTTGCCTCATGCCCACATTTTGGTTTGGCTTAAAGATAGAATCCGTCCTGAAGAAATCGATCAAATAATTTCAGCCGAAATTCCAGACCCATTAATTGATCAAGAATTATTTGATATTGTCACCAAACACATGATCCATGGGCCATGCGGTGTTTTCAACATGACGTCACCGTGCATGGAAAATGGAAAATGTAAAAAAAACTTCCCAAAGCCGCATACGAATGACACGATCACGGATATTGATGGTTATCCAATGTATCGCCGCAGAAGTACTGAGAATGGTGGCCACACATTTACAATGCGACTGCCGAACTTTCCAAATCAAGTTGAGTTTGATAATCAGTGGGTGGTACCATACTCACCACTACTTTCAAAAACTTACAAAGCTCATATCAATGTTGAGCTTTGCAGTTCTGTTAAATCAATTAAGTATATTTGTAAATATGTAAACAAAGGCAGTGATTTGGCCATATTTGAAGTAAAAAACATAAATAAAAATGACGAAATAGCACGATACCAAATGGGCAGATACATTAGCAGCAATGAAGCTATTTGGCATATTCTCAGCTTTCCCATCCACGAAAGAGATCCTGCTGTCCAACATCTGGCAATACATCTTGAAAACGGTCAACGTGTATACTTCACTGAAGAAAATGTTCTCCAAAGAGCGTTCGAAGCTCCGAAAACGACTCTAACTGAATTTTTTACATTGTGTCAAAAACCTGATGTTTTTGGCCAATTCGCGAAGACATTGGTGTATGGTGATGTTCCACGTTATTTCACATGGAACAAATCCAGTAAAAAATGGGAGCCACGGAAACAAGGAAAACCACATCCTTCCATTACAGGCATATTCAAAGCTAAGACATTGGGGAGACTTTACACGGTACATCCAAAGCAACGTGAGTGCTTCTATTTACGTTTGTTATTGGTGAATGTTCCCGGACCAACGTCTTTTGAATTTTTACGAACAGCTAATGGTCGAGTATTCAATACATACCAGGATGCATGTCGTGAACTGCAATTGCTAGAAGACGATAACCATTGGGACTTAACGCTTGCTGATGCTGCGTTGACATCAACACCGAATAACATTCGTCAGTTGTTTGCAATTATTTTGGCGACATGTTATCCCTCGCAAGCACAAACTTTGTGGGAAAAATATAAAAATTGTATGACAGAAGACATCTTGCACCGAATTAGACAAACAAATCAATGCCAAAACATAGATTATACACCAGAGATGTACAATGAAGCATTGGTCTTGATCGAGGATTTATGTGTTCTTATTTCAAATTTACCACTTAATCATTATGGTATGCCATCACCTAATCGTCCAGCCACCGACTTAGTCAATACCGAATTACAACGAGAAAATCAATATGACCATGGAAGTTTAGCAACAATTATCATGAACAGTGAACCATTACTGACAGCAGAACAAAAAATTATTTATGATCGGATTATGCTGGCTGTTGCTGCTGAACAAGGCGGTTTTTTTTTCTTGGATGCACCCGGTGGAACCGGTAAGACATTTTTAATATCGTTGATTCTTGCCAAAATACGGTCGCAACAAAAAATCGCATTAGCATTAGCATCGTCAGGCATTGCGGCTACTTTACTGGATGGTGGGCGAACAGCACATTCAACATTCAAGCTGCCATTGGACGTTCATAATAAACCAGATGCAATGTGTAACATCAAAAAGAATAGTGGAATAGCTGCAGTGTTGCGGAAGAGTTCTATAATAATTTGGGATGAGTGCACAATGGCACACAAATATTCACTTGAAGCATTAAACAGAACTATGCAAGATTTAAACAGCAATAATAAACTTTTCGGTGGTGCTATCTTACTTTTGTCTGGTGACTTCCGGCAGACCTTACCGGTTATACCTCGCTCTACTTTCGCGGATGAGATTAATGCATGTTTGAAACAATCATTCTTATGGCGAAGTGTTGAAACACTTCGATTGACCATAAATATGCGAGTACAATTGCAAAATGATCCATCAGCACTAATATTTTCCGAACAACTACTAGATATTGGGAACGGTAAAATAAAACTGCAACCAAATACGCAATGCATTAAACTACCAGACAATTTTTGCACTGTTGTTCAGGATAAAACTGAATTGATTCAGAGTATTTTCCCGGATATACAGAATAATTATTTGAATCATGAATGGCTTAGTCAACGGGCGATTTTGGCAGCCAAAAACGTTGAAGTTGACGAAATTAACTTCCAGATACAACAGTTGTTACCAGGCGATCTGATGTCTTTTAAATCAATCGATACTGTTGTTGATGAAAATGAAAGTGTAAATTTTCCGATTGAATTTTTAAATTCATTAGATATCCCTGGAATGCCACCACATAATCTTCGATTAAAGATTGGTTCACCTATTATTCTCCTCCGTAATTTGAATCCACCTCAATTATGTAACGGTACGCGTTTGGTCATCAAAAAGATCACCGGAAACATTCTTGAAGCAACCATTTTGGCTGGGAAGTTTAAAGGAAAAGTGGTCCTGCTGCCACGTATTCCGATGATACCATCAGATTCTACCATACCCTTCAAAAGGCTACAGTTTCCAATTCGTTTAGCTTTCGCCATGTCTATAAATAAATCTCAAGGTCAAACAATGTCCATTTGTGGTTTAGATTTGGAAAATCCATGTTTTTCTCATGGGCAACTATATGTTGCGTGTTCACGTGTTGGGAAACCGTCGAATCTATTTGTGTTAGCTAAAGACAGGTTAACCAAAAACATTGTGCACCGATTGGTGTTAAATTAAATTGAAATTGAAAGTATTTATAATTAAAAAAAAAAGATATTAATGTTTAAAAGTTTAAGACTGTCTGCCTTGCCTACCTCATTCATGAGTTTAAGCGTCACATGTTATTTACTGTATTATACTGTAATATACTTATATTTGTTATAAAATTAAATGGAAATAATAAATCTGATAAATTTTTATTTTTTATCTATTGATTTCTGCTTAGTATCAAGTGTAAGAACATTTTAATTAATTGTGTTCAACGTACTTCCCCTTCAAATCTCAATCCAGTGAATTTGTATACCAACATCAACATTTTCGTCTTTGTTCGTAAATAATTTCATTGTACTAAAGGGTTATAGTAGTAGAAAGTCAAATAAGGAGATCACCATATTTTTTTACAAATACCATCTGTGTGAAAAAGCATATTGGACTCCGTGACTGATGTTCTCTTATTGTTCCTCTTAGATTGTTTACTATAATGTAATATAACAAAAACTTTAGCCACAGCAACGCGTGGCCGGGTCAGCTAGTATTTGTTATAAAATTAAATGGAAATAATAAATCTGATAAATTTTTATTTTTTACCTATTGATTTCTGCTTAGTATCAAGTGTAAGAACATTTTAATTAATTGTGTTCAACGTACTTCCCCTTCAAATCAATCTCAATCCAGTGAATTTGTATACCAACATCATCATTGTCGTCTTAGTTCGTAAATAATTTCATTGTACTAAAGGGTTATAGTAGTAGAAAGTCAAATAAGGAGATCACCATATTTTTTTACAAATACCATCTGTGTGAAAAAGCATAGTGGACTCCGTGACTGATGTTCTCTTATTGTTCCTCTTAGATTGTTTACTATAATGTAATATAACAAAAACTTTAGCCACAGCAACGCGTGGCCGGGTCAGCTAGTTGTTTACTATAATGTAATATAACAAAAACTTTAGCCACAGCAACGCGTGGCCGGGTCAGCTAGTATAATTATATTTTATGAAGTATTAGAAAACCAATACCTTACACCTTTTAAAGCATAAACCAGCTAGCTATAAACGAAACATTCTAAGTACGATTTTAAGTATCAGAATTAGCATAGCCTTTTTTAGCTTAAAAATTATATTTCAAACGAAATTAATTTAAAATATGATGTTCATTAATAAATCTTTTGAGTTGACGTCATTTTTAACAAAATATTGTAGACTGTTTACTTTGATATAAACATATTAATTGTTATTTGTTTTTATCTGCGAGAAACAGCAAATACAAGCAATTACCATAATACGTTAATGCGCTAATAGTTTCAAGAAACTATCAATAAATATATTTTTTTTATTTTAATACATACTTTTAGTACTAATTTAACTCGATTAATTATAATTGAAAGAATAATATAATTTATAGGCTCTAATATAAATATTATATAATGACAGATTTGATCAATGAAATATTACTTTATCTTCAGAGTAATAAAAACAAAAAAAATGTGGGTGTTTTTTGTATTAGGTGATTGCTAAAAAAAATGCAACTACGGTCAGGCCCACTTGGACGTCAAATAATTTTGTGTTATACTAATCTTAATATATATAAATCTCGTGTCACAATGTTTGTCCTCAATGGACGGCTGAACCACTTAACCGATTATAATAACATTTGAACACCATGTGCAGTTCGATGTGCACTTGAGAGATAGGATAGTTTAAATCTCAAATTATAGTCGCAATTTTAATTTATCGCTAATTATTTGTCTGTTATTATTTGGCAGTCATAAAACTGACAGATGTCGATACCTTTCGACTGGGTTGATGGCGCTAATGTCTGTTATTATTTGACAGTGACAGTTATTCGACGCAAACGTATTAAAAGAGCCCATCAGTTGGCAGAACAAATTGAATCAAGAAATCCAGCTCAAAGAATCAGGACAGCAGGTCATGCACAAGAATCTCAAGAACAGTGTAACGAACGTCTTCAAGAGAATATCATAAGAACAAGAAAATTATTATTTTCAGTCAAATGCCACCGAAAAAATCTAACCTCAACAACGCGAGCGGCAAACGTCAAAACGCAAACGTCAAAACTACGATCGGAATAATATATTCACTTACGAGATGCTGTTGCTGGAAACATCGATGGAAATTTAAATCCCAATGACATCGGTAATGCTTTCATTTTACCTTCAAGCTACATCGGCAGTCCACGGAACATGCAGGAATACATACAAGATGCGATGACTTACGTACGTCATTACGGCCGACCGGATTTATTTATTACATTCACATGTAATCCGAATTGGGAAGAGATACAAACTTTACTATTGCCAGGACAACAAGCCATTCATCGTCATGATTTAACTGCACGTGTGTTTAAACAAAAATTGAAATCCTTAATTGATTTTATTGTTAAATATACAATTTTTGGTATCACACGTTGTTGGCTGTATACGATAGAGTGGCAAAAGCGAGGTTTGCCTCATGCCCACATTTTGGTTTGGCTTAAAGATAGAATCCGTCCTGAAGAAATCGATCAAATAATTTCAGCCGAAATTCCAGACCCATTAATTGATCAAGAATTATTTGATATTGTCACCAAACACATGATCCATGGGCCATGCGGTGTTTTCAACATGACGTCACCGTGCATGGAAAATGGAAAATGTAAAAAAAACTTCCCAAAGCCGCATACGAATGACACGATCACGGATATTGATGGTTATCCAATGTATCGCCGCAGAAGTACTGAGAATGGTGGCCACACATTTACAATGCGACTGCCGAACTTTCCAAATCAAGTTGAGTTTGATAATCAGTGGGTGGTACCATACTCACCACTACTTTCAAAAACTTACAAAGCTCATATCAATGTTGAGCTTTGCAGTTCTGTTAAATCAATTAAGTATATTTGTAAATATGTAAACAAAGGCAGTGATTTGGCCATATTTGAAGTAAAAAACATAAATAAAAATGACGAAATAGCACGATACCAAATGGGCAGATACATTAGCAGCAATGAAGCTATTTGGCATATTCTCAGCTTTCCCATCCACGAAAGAGATCCTGCTGTCCAACATCTGACAATACATCTTGAAAACGGTCAACGTGTATACTTCACTGAAGAAAATGTTCTCCAAAGAGCGTTCGAAGCTCCGAAAACGACTCTAACTGAATTTTTTACATTGTGTCAAAAACCTGATGTTTTTGGCCAATTCGCGAAGACATTGGTGTATGGTGATGTTCCACGTTATTTCACATGGAACAAATCCAGTAAAAAATGGGAGCCACGGAAACAAGGAAAACCACATCCTTCCATTACAGGCATATTCAAAGCTAAGACATTGGGGAGACTTTACACGGTACATCCAAAGCAACGTGAGTGCTTCTATTTACGTTTGTTATTGGTGAATGTTCCCGGACCAACGTCTTTTGAATTTTTACGAACAGCTAATGGTCGAGTATTCAATACATACCAGGATGCATGTCGTGAACTGCAATTGCTAGAAGACGATAACCATTGGGACTTAACGCTTGCTGATGCTGCGTTGACATCAACACCGAATAACATTCGTCAGTTGTTTGCAATTATTTTGGCGACATGTTATCCCTCGCAAGCACAAACTTTGTGGGAAAAATATAAAAATTGTATGACAGAAGACATCTTGCACCGAATTAGACAAACAAATCAATGCCAAAACATAGATTATACACCAGAGATGTACAATGAAGCATTGGTCTTGATCGAGGATTTATGTGTTCTTATTTCAAATTTACCACTTAATCATTATGGTATGCCATCACCTAATCGTCCAGCCACCGACTTAGTCAATACCGATTTACAACGAGAAAATCAATATGACCATGGAAGTTTAGCAACAATTATCATGAACAGTGAACCATTACTGACAGCAGAACAAAAAATTATTTATGATCGGATTATGCTGGCTGTTGCTGCTGAACAAGGCGGTTTTTTTTTCTTGGATGCACCCGGTGGAACCGGTAAGACATTTTTAATATCGTTGATTCTTGCCAAAATACGGTCGCAACAAAAAATCGCATTAGCATTAGCATCGTCAGGCATTGCGGCTACTTTACTGGATGGTGGGCGAACAGCACATTCAACATTCAAGCTGCCATTGGACGTTCATAATAAACCAGATGCAATGTGTAACATCAAAAAGAATAGTGGAATAGCTGCAGTGTTGCGGAAGAGTTCTATAATAATTTGGGATGAGTGCACAATGGCACACAAATATTCACTTGAAGCATTAAACAGAACTATGCAAGATTTAAACAGCAATAATAAACTTTTCGGTGGTGCTATCTTACTTTTGTCTGGTGACTTCCGGCAGACCTTACCGGTTATACCTCGCTCTACTTTCGCGGATGAGATTAATGCATGTTTGAAACAATCATTCTTATGGCGAAGTGTTGAAACACTTCGATTGACCATAAATATGCGAGTACAATTGCAAAATGATCCATCAGCACTAATATTTTCCGAACAACTACTAGATATTGGGAACGGTAAAATAAAACTGCAACCAAATACGCAATGCATTAAACTACCAGACAATTTTTGCACTGTTGTTCAGGATAAAACTGAATTGATTCAGAGTATTTTCCCGGATATACAGAATAATTATTTGAATCATGAATGGCTTAGTCAACGGGCGATTTTGGCAGCCAAAAACGTTGATGTTGACGAAATTAACTTCCAGATACAACAGTTGTTACCAGGCGATCTGATGTCTTTTAAATCAATCGATACTGTTGTTGATGAAAATGAAAGTGTAAATTTTCCGATTGAATTTTTAAATTCATTAGATATCCCTGGAATGCCACCACATAATCTTCGATTAAAGATTGGTTCCCCTATTATTCTCCTCCGTAATTTGAATACACCTCAATTATGTAACGGTACGCGTTTGGTCATCAAAAAGATCACCGGAAACATTCTTGAAGCAACCATTTTGGCTGGGAAGTTTAAAGGAAAAGTGGTCCTGCTGCCACGTATTCCGATGATACCATCAGATTCTACCATACCCTTCAAAAGGCTACAGTTTCCAATTCGTTTAGCTTTAGCCATGTCTATAAATAAATCTCAAGGTCAAACAATGTCCATTTGTGGTTTAGATTTGGAAAATCCATGTTTTTCTCATGGGCAACTATATGTTGCGTGTTCACGTGTTGGGAAACCGTCGAATCTATTTGTGTTAGCTAAAGACAGGTTAACCAAAAACATTGTGCACCGATTGGTGTTAAATTAAATTGAAATTGAAAGTATTTATAATTCAAAAAAAAGATATTAATGTTTAAAAGTTTAAGACTGTCTGCCTTGCCTACCTCATTCATGAGTTTAAGCGTCACATGTTATTTACTGTATTATACTGTAATATACTTATATTTGTTATAAAATTAAATGGAAATAATAAATCTGATAAATTTTTATTTTTTACCTATTGATTTCTGCTTAGTATCAAGTGTAAGAACATTTTAATTAATTGTGTTCAACGTACTTCCCCTTCAAATCTCAATCCAGTGAATTTGTATACCAACATCAACATTTTCGTCTTTGTTCGTAAATAATTTCATTGTACTAAAGGGTTATAGTAGTAGAAAGTCAAATAAGGAGATCAGCATATTTTTTTACAAATACCATCTGTGTGAAAAAGCATAGTGGACTCCGTGACTGATGTTCTCTTATTGTTCCTCTTAGATTGTTTACTATAATGTAATATAACAAAAACTTTAGCCACAGCAACGCGTGGCCGGGTCAGCTAGTATATATATATATATATGCGTTCACCGTTAGTTTACATTACTTATATAAAAGTCTGACAGTATTGACATTTGGAAAATTCGAATGACTTTCAATAAGTTCAAACTTTCAATAAAGTAGTAAAAATATAATATTAAAAAGCATTCGAATTTTCCAAATGTCAATAAAACTTTTATATAAATAATGTAAACTAACGGCGAACGCCTATTATTAAAAATAAGGAATCATCTAAATACGGTATTTGAGAAATACATTATACAATTTTACTATATATATATATATAAACAATCATTACATTCTTATATAGAAGGCCATTATAATCTAAACAATATATATGTGTAATAATTTACGGATATAACATTACATAATATCTAATTTAACTACTTTTAACATAACATTATTATTTTTTTTGTTGTGAAGGAAAACCATTCTATATTTTTAGTCATGCAAGCCAGTAGGTAGATATAAGATAAAAAATAATAATTATTCTATGGTTTTCTAAAACTATTACAGTTACGACTCATGCCCAAATAAGCTATTTCACTTAAATAAGTCGCAATAAGTGTAATGATATAAATAAAATGATGAGATACTTTCTTTAATACTTGATTATTGTATGAGTTTATATTTAGTAAATAAATGATTGTTCTAGGCAAAAACACTACAAAAATTGTACAAGCAACTGTTATTTTGCTTGTAAATAATCTCCCCAAAAATGCATTGTTGCTGGATAAGATTTTCTTTAAAACCCTGCGCCCTTTGTGACCGAGTATTTTTTTTATATCTGAATCAACATAAAATTGTACAATACAGGATTTGTAGAATATTAACAGCTTATATAGTAGTTATAAACAAAAAAAGCAGGTGTCTGTGTTAAGAGTACAGACAGATAATGTGAATTTGTCTGCAGTGTTTACCAAAACATTATTTTATTGTCATTGGTAAGTTTGTAACAAACATTAGTTTGTTGTCCGAAAATTTAAGAAAGAGACAGTCCAATAGTAAAAGAATTGAAGAGTTTTTCTATCATTTTGAAGCCGCAAATTGCTTTTAGAATATTCTTTAAAGAGAATAAAAATATATTAAAAATAGTTTAAACTACTATAGTATATGCTCAATCTAAAACAAACATTGTAGCAGTTTTGTAAAAAGAGTGATAGAAATGTCGTATAATTTAATATGTAAAATTATTAAAAAAATCTGTAAAATTTACAAGCAAAAAATTGTTGATACATACCGAGATAAAAATGAGAAAAATTGGAATGTCAATAATAAAAATTCAAGTAATAAAAATTAAATAAATAATACAACCTTAAAAAACCAATAAACAAAATATAATTTTGTACAGTTAGTTTGGTATAAAAACATTGGTGAAAAATATCTATACAGGTGTATTTAAATTCACTGGTGTCCTTTTAGGGGGTTGATCTATATCGACAACCAAACCAGTCAGTCTCAAGAAAAAAAAAAAATGATAAAATAATTCTTAATAAAGTAATTATAGGGAATGGATTGGATGGCTGCCAGATGGATGCTACACTTAGGCCACATTCTTGGGGGCCGTTATTTAAACGTAGTCTGTAACCGAATGAGTATTTTCGTGTGTGTCTGTTACGTAACTCAGTCGACAGTTCTGAGAAAAGCGCCGTTAAATATTCTCAGCAGTGATAAATGACGTGTCCGGATTTGACCCACAGGGGATTCGTACCCAAGACCTCTGGATTTTAGAAGCAGGCTCTTATACCTCTGTACCGCCAGGCCGTTAAAAATTATAGGTATATTAAAAAAAACATAGTTTTCGTTCCAAGTACTCACGCTATGCGTTCAACCGCATTCTCAAATATTATTCATTATTCAAACATTAAACACTCAATTCGTTTTTCTTGTAATTGGGAAACATTCTTCCAATATTTTTTGCTGATTAATGTTTGATTATTGTATAAATCAACACCCTAAAACGGCATCAGTGACATTAAATACATCCTGTATAGAATGGAATGGAAAAATAGTCATTATAGTAAACTTAAAATCACATTTAAATTGATGAAACATTGAGGAAGGAGTGTTCTAATAACAATAACAAAATGTCAAATAAAATTAACACAATAAATCCTTTTATAGTATTTTCTTTAGTTATTGAATGCTTCGTTCCATTTATATCAGAGATATTAAATACAAGATTGATTAGATTTTTTTTAATATTTAATAAAAACATACTTAACCCATTCCACCACTAATAATATGACATAATTTGTTATTTAAAAACACTATTTAATTATTACAACTTTTATTATGGCTATTTAGGAAACACTGTTGGTTATCAAACTACAAATTAAAAATAATACGTAAAAAACTTTAGTCATTATATATTTTTATCAAAATATGTAATTATTTTATCAATGATATTTACATGAATAAAGTTGTTTTTGATTTTTTATGCATAAAATGATTATCCACAGACCGGCGGTTCACCGGCTTAGTATGTCAATGGGTTAAGTAAATGGAATGCTGTAGGATTAAGTCGCCTGAGCACTAGCAGTGCAGGTAGCAAGAACCCATATAGGCAGGTGGAGGAAGGTATTGGAAAGAGCATTTGGGAATCATTTGGAAGAATTTTGTACTCGGTCCCCATCCTGGGTACCACAGGTGTGAGAATACTTTGGGCACCGTGGGCATCGTCAATAACACATGCTGGGCCAGGCTGTTAACTCAGTATAGTAGGAGCGATATAACTATAAAAATAATCTATTACATAATTGGGTTAAAAAAGATATAAGCATAGGTGATAAACATTGAATAGAAATAAAAATTTCCCCCTTATGAAAACCCTTATGTAAGTATGTATTTTTGTTTTGAAAATTTGCTGCATTTTATGCATAGGTTAATAAGTACCAGCAATATTGTTGCTGCTTTTTAGTTTTTTTATTATTTATTTATTATGATGAAGTAAACCGCTAAAAATATTGGGATATATTATTTTAGTGATTAATTATACCTTTTGCTATTGAAATTGTTATAATAATACATATTATTTAATTTAAAATAAAACAAAAATTTAAATTGTAGCTTTGCAAAACAACACATTTCATTTATAACTAATTATAACCTACTCGATTCCCGCAAATGAAATAGAGACGAGATTATTGAATGAGATGTGCTTTAGATATTATTTATGTTGTGAGAAATGAATGTAATTTGTTCACTCGTATAATGTAATGAAGTGAAGTATACCATATTATATGCTAAGAAATTTTTGTACCTTATGTCGAATACATTTTTAGTTCAATGAATTTTATTATAATTTGTTAAGTATTTTGAATAAAAACCATTTAAGTCAACAAAGAGTTTAAATTAACTTGGTTTTAAATACTTGAAAATCCTAAAAATCAACATGGATTTACAAAAATACTGAAAAATTAATACCTTGTATTCAGTCAACTGACAAATAGCTCATACAGAAGTTTTTGTGATTTTTAAAAAATAGCATAGAATATACAATGGCTGATGGAACATGTGCATATTTTTTCAATTACAAACCCAAAATAAAGACAGTATTTAGTGTCTTTACAGCTGAATATTACAAATTGCCTTGTTTCTTCACAAATTCAATTTTTAATCCTTCAATATTTTCTTAATGTATATGTTTCATAATGGCAATTTAAATCAATGTCCTGAATTAAATTAATAAATAAGGGTGATGAATAGTGAATGTTTCGGATTGTACCATAATTTATAGTCACTAAGACTTTAGTCTAGTGTAATTTGAGAGCCACTTTGTCAGGTAGATTATGTAATATATCCAAAACGTTCTCTTGTGTATCCAAGAATTTTGGTGAGATCATGGTGAGATCCAAGAATTTTCTAATCATATTACAAATATTTGATACAATAGAACCTAAAATACCTGGCATCCTTTATCAATCACCTTCTGCAAAACATTTGTTTTTTTTAGTAAGTTTAAGTTTTGAGTATTTATAGAATTAAAATATATGAAACATTTTGAATTATTAAAAATTGTCCTTTTCTTGTAATAGGTAATAAAATAACGTATCGAGCCCATCCAGACAAAACAATAAATGCGACAACTTGTCCGTTTTCATTATAGATAACGCAAACTGAGCAATCAAATTTTACAAGCTGTAGCTGATGAGTAAAGAAAATTTTTGAATAGCCATAAACGGTAAGGTATTTAAAACGGCATAATACACAATGTTGTTTATAAAACATTTAAAATTCGTAGGTAGATGCTGGCATTTTTAAACTTATTTTATTATTATCAATTTTTCTGACGTTTCGCTTTGTGATGCGTGTTTATTGACGGAAGACATTAACGATTAGGACTTAGGATGGAGGAAACTTTATTTTGAATTATTTTTTTATTATAACATTGTTTACGTTACATGAGAATATCTTCGTATATGACCTACTTCTATCATTTTAATTTTATGTTTATTTTTTAAATTTGGCATTATCACTGTGTGTAGCAATTAACTTAGCATATTATACGCTATGATAGTGTGTAATTTAAGTATATCCTGGACGTTTATTATTTTAATTTATGTTTAATTTGTGTTTTTTTTATTAATTCATCATTAACTAGAATAAAGATGACTGGCATTATACAGAAATAAGCTTACTTTGTTTATTTTCTAAAGAAAAAAAGTATTATAAGAATGGTGTAACTGACTAAGAAGAGTAGTTAGACAGCAAAATTATCGTATGTAACATAAGAATCTATAAAGCAAAGTTTTATTCATCTAAAAAACAAATATTAATAAATTTCTGATTACTTCAAAAACACACTTTAAAAAAAGTGTTATTAAGAGCATTTCCCTGGTGAGAAAAACAATGTATGTGCAGTTAAAGCAACTCTAAATTGTAAAACTGTTAATAACTTGTCTATGAAACTCTTTGATTCCGATTGCTAAAGCTTCAATCAATCGAAATCACATATTTAAAAGGCAAAATATAAAATAGTGTACTGAGTAGAGCTTTTTTTTGTCTCCTGTAAAAGTGTGTTTTTGCACATACAATTTTTACCTGGAAGGGCTCGAATTATATGTATGTGGAAAAGTATAATTTGTATATTGATTTAAAAATTATATATGAAATCATAAGAGCCTATATTATGTAATAGGGCTCTTAATTTCTGTTATTTCTCAATCTCATAAGTAACCCCTCAAGTACGGAATCCCTGACGTGTAATTGAGGTTCTACTATAGTGTAAGAGTAAAACTACTTTGTCATTAGACCACATTAGATTAATAAAACATTGACCGACTAACAAAGTTAGATTACTAAAAACTGAATACTATCTTAATACATCACCAGTTGACCTTATGATATTCAGAGGGTTTGCAGTTTTTTAAAATGCTAAAGTACAAGTATCCAAATCTCTCCAAAGTGTCTCCAAATTATGTTTTATTCTTAGGAATTACATCACAAATTGTTATACAATTTCCTTGACTTTTTACGGATGGGCTGCAACTCAGTTAGTATTTTTCATGGCAACAAACAAACAAACAAGTTTTACTATTAGAAGTCAAAATCAGAAATTTTATGTTAAGATTGAAATTAAGTTAAAATAAAAGTTAGTGGACTGTTGTTATCTTTTATATGGGAGTAGCCAATCTTGGTTTTTACTATAATAATAAGATGAACACATTTTTGGCAAAATATGTTTGCTGAACAAAGAATTTTGGACATGGAGATTATTTTTGAGTTCAAGAATGGTGACTTACAGGCAACATCATATTTTCAGGCAACATCGCAGGCAAAGGTCACAACATATTTTTGACCTAATATTAGGCTGAGCTTTACTTCTATAGTTGATATAAAAATTAGTGTAAATGTTCTAAAAACAACTAAGGATTGTGTGTTATAAAAAATTACAATCAGAAAATTAGTTTATGTGATAAATGCCGCTGATTTGATGTTTCATGTAAATTGATTAAAGTAGGAATATTAAATTTCTCAAAATTATATAAATGTAGATTTCTTCATTACGGGCAATAGTATATATAAGGAGGCTGCTTTCGACAGAAATGTATGTAAACTCAAAGAGTGAATCAAAGCCAACAATATTAAAGCGGTTAGTAGCAGTTAGTCAGTATGTGTAAGTAGGTCTCTGGTCTCTCAACTTAGGTTTAAAAGAGCGCTTACTAATGTTTATTAGGAATTACGTTTAAATGCACAAAATGGCAGTTGTGCTTTAAGAATAGGCAATAAGAGAAAAAGTGACAAAGGTGTAAAAGTTTCATTAAAAAATGTGTAGATTGTTAGATCTTGCTATTCTAAAAAGAAAGGATATGTTCCCAACTTTGCACCAAGATAATCTAAACTTTTCCTTAAGCTTAATTTTTTGCCAGTTTTATTGCAATTTGGATTTTTAACGTATCATTTAATAGATTCATAAAAAACAATATTTTTTTAATCTAAATAATGTTTTTTTTTTCATTTTTCCAGTAGATTAGTGTTAATTACAGAGTTGTAATATATTAACAAACTAAATTTGTAATTACTACTTTCTACATATGTGAGCTTGCCAAGTAAATATTATAATACCTGTGCATAAAGATCTGTTTCGTAAATATGAGACTAAAATTAATAAAAGCATGTGCTTCAAAATATAAAGAAAACTTTTCCACATTTTTTTTTGGTATGCGTGTAAAAATTCAAAACTTAAATTAATCATTGACTGATATGAATGACTATAGGTCAAACTTTAAATTTGAAGTACTCGTGGAAAAGTGTTCTGAAGATTCCAAATAATATAGAGGATGAACACTTTAGCAGGCGACCGCCTCTGATATGGGATTCTCAGTGATATGTATTATGGGCGATTGATCTCCGCATGTTGAAGTACGAATGCCCAGTATATCGTAACCAGCGTTCTTTAGTACAGTGGGCAAAAACATGCTATCTTTGTCTAATTCTTCTTGTTGTTTGGCAATCGCACGGCGAAGTTCCTCAATTGAAGCACGCCGGAATGCAGTTATCTTGGATGGAGAGAGAGGAGCCACTGCAACAATGTAAGACATACATCAATGTAATGTAATCATGTAGGATATTAATGTGTAAAAACCTTAATATAATGAGTGTTTTGAAATATTAAGATAGTTTATCAACATTTGTTGTTGGACACAATCAACAAGGATATAGACAAAAATACCATTACTCCAGGAATTGAACTGGAGACAAAATGAAAAACACAACACCAACACTTTATAACATGTGATGGATACAGATTTGCGTAATGTAAACTGTTCATATTTATTAGTGTAATACGCTTTAAATGGCGTTAAATGGCTTTAAGTGGTGTTAAATGGTTCCCTTTTAAATACCACTTCCTTATATTTTTATTACCTTTATGGTAGATACCATATTAATCATAAGTCACTTGAAAGACTAAAAAAGCAAAATCACTCAGAATAAAAGATTTCCTGGTAATTCCTGGTGTGTTGATGTTTTATTCAGAATGATTTTGACTTGAGTCTTTTAATTGAATGATTATCAATATCGTTATTAACAATAAATAAATAAGTTCCGTTAGCAACGATTGATTTTATGTTGGAATAGCAGTCTAATTTCTAGAGCATTGGTGATTTTTTCCACCCATTATTGTTTTGACATAATTGCATGTCAATTTGAAAAATGTAATCATCAATGTCATTCATTCATTCATTCATTCATTCATTGAAGCATTCATTCATTGAAGCATTAATTAGCTGCGGGATATACGTAGATTGTCAACAATGTCCAAAATACACTAGTAATAAAATTATTGTCAGAAACAATCACCCACAACAAATATAAAACAAAAGGCGACATACAATTACAATTGACAAGGTGAACAGCGAAAGACTTAAATTTAAATTTCCTTAAAATTAGAGGGTCAGAAACTATTTCAGATGAGAGAAATTCAATATAATTAAAAGATAAAGATTGAAGGGGGTTTTGATATAATTGAGTGATTATAGAAATAACACGTGCCTCGAGCTAAATTGATAAACCTAGTTTACATAAATGCCAAGTGTGGCTTCGACAAAAGACGAATGTGATCCATCTTACGACGTGTGACGAGTGTGAATCACCAAGGGGAAAAAACTGTCAAAAGATAAGAGTGAGGAGGACCTATATTTGGCACAGAAAAAACTTTTTAAATAAAAATATTTTTTGAAATGTTCGGTCTAAATTAGCATTTAAGCGTAAACTAGGAAAATTATAACAGAGAGAAATCAATCCATAAAAAAACAGAAAAATGCCACTGCAACGGAAATTGATCAAAAGTGAATTCCAGAAGTCTGCGTTCAAGCCCCAATATGGTGATTTTTTTACTATACAGAGTAGTCAGTCTATTTTCAAATTAATCTACATACTCATAGTTACATACTTTATACATATTTTATAACACACCTCTTCTAACTCATAATTTTAGAATAAACACAAGATTAACTCTAATGGAATAATTGTGTTAAATACTATTTTATCACTATACAATATTTTATTGTTACAACATGGATTTCACCTGAAAGAAAATTAAATAATAATTAGCTACTTGAATAGACTTTGATCCGAAAATAAAAATTAAAGAAGCAACTATATTATTAAAACCTATCTCAATCACAATACTTCTACTACCACTAATACTTTTACAGTAGATCTATACTTTGGATTTGCCAAGGACAAGATAATTATAATAGATTTTAAGACAAGGATTTTTTTTCACAATCGATTTGTATTCACAAACTGTTAACTTATAATCATAGGAAATAGAAGCTGGCGTGGCTTAGTATTCAACTGATATAGGTTGTAAAAAGTGTAAGGACGTCATTGTTAAGTAATAATAATGTCACTACATTATAAAAAGCAGTGTTTAAAACTATTGCAATATAATATATATATATACTAGCTGACCCGGCCACGCGTTGCTGTGGCTAAAGTTTTTGTTATATTACATTATAGTAAACAATCTAAGAGGAACAATAAGAGAACATCAGTCACGGAGTCCACTATGCTTTTTCACACAGATGGTATTTGTAAAAAAATATGGTGATCTCCTTATTTGACTTTCTACTACTATAACCCTTTAGTACAATGAAATTATTTACGAACAAAGACGAAAATGTTGATGCTGGTATACAAATTCACTGGATTCATGTGACGCTTAAACTCATGAATGAGGTAGGCAAGGCAGACAGTCTTAAACTTTTAAACATTAATATTTTTTTTTTTGAATTATAAATACTTTCAATTTCAATTTAATTTAACACCAATCGGTGCACAATGTTTTTGGTTAACCTGTCTTTAGCTAACACAAATAGATTCGACGGTTTCCCAACACGTGAACACGCAACATATAGTTGCCCATGAGAAAAACATGGATTTTCCAAATCTAAACCACAAATGGACATTGTTTGACCTTGAGATTTATTTATAGACATGGCGAAAGCTAAACGAATTGGAAACTGTAGCCTTTTGAAGGGTATGGTAGAATCTGATGGTATCATCGGAATACGTGGCAGCAGGACCACTTTTCCTTTAAACTTCCCAGCCAAAATGGTTGCTTCAAGAATGTTTCCGGTGATCTTTTTGATGACCAAACGCGTACCGTTACATAATTGAGGTGGATTCAAATTACGGAGGAGAATAATAGGGGAACCAATCTTTAATCGAAGATTATGTGGTGGCATTCCAGGGATATCTAATGAATTTAAAAATTCAATCGGAAAATTTACACTTTCATTTTCATCAACAACAGTATCGATTGATTTAAAAGACATCAGATCGCCTGGTAACAACTGTTGTATCTGGAAGTTAATTTCGTCAACATCAACGTTTTTGGCTGCCAAAATCGCCCGTTGACTAAGCCATTCATGATTCAAATAATTATTCTGTATATCCGGGAAAATACTCTGAATCAATTCAGTTTTATCCTGAACAACAGTGCAAAAATTGTCTGGTAGTTTAATGCATTGCGTATTTGGTTGCAGTTTTATTTTACCGTTCCCAATATCTAGTAGTTGTTCGGAAAATATTAGTGCTGATGGATCATTTTGCAATTGTACTCGCATATTTATGGTCAATCGAAGTGTTTCAACACTTCGCCATAAGAATGATTGTTTCAAACATGCATTAATCTCATCCGCGAAAGTAGAGCGAGGTATAACCGGTAAGGTCTGCCGGAAGTCACCAGACAAAAGTAAGATAGCACCACCGAAAAGTTTATTATTGCTGTTTAAATCTTGCATAGTTCTGTTTAATGCTTCAAGTGAATATTTGTGTGCCATTGTGCACTCATCCCAAATTATTATAGAACTCTTCCGCAACACTGCAGCTATTCCACTATTCTTTTTGATGTTACACATTGCATCTGGTTTATTATGAACGTCCAATGGCAGCTTGAATGTTGAATGTGCTGTTCGCCCACCATCCAGTAAAGTAGCCGCAATGCCTGACGATGCTAATGCTAATGCGATGTTTTTGTTGCGACCGTATTTTGGCAAGAATCAACGATATTAAAAATGTCTTTCCGGTTCCACCGGGTGCATCCAAGAAAAAAAAACCGCCTTGTTCAGCAGCAACAGCCAGCATAATCCGATCATAAATAATTTTTTGTTCTGCTGTCAGTAATGGTTCACTGTTCATGATAATTGTTGCTAAACTTCCATGGTCATATTGATTTTCTCGTTGTAAATCGGTATTGACTAAGTCGGTGGCTGGACGATTAGGTGATGGCATACCATAATGATTAAGTGGTAAATTTGAAATAAGAACACATAAATCCTCGATCAAGACCAATGCTTCATTGTACATCTCTGGTGTATAATCTATGTTTTGGCATTGATTTGTTTGTCTAATTCGGTGCAAGATGTCTTCTGTCATACAATTTTTATATTTTTCCCACAAAGTTTGTGCTTGCGAGGGATAACATGTCGCCAAAATAATTGCAAACAACTGACGAATGTTATTCGGTGTTGATGTCAACGCAGCATCAGCAAGCGTTAAGTCCCAATGGTTATCGTCTTCTAGCAATTGCAGTTCACGACATGCATCCTGGTATGTATTGAATACTCGACCATTAGCTGTTCGTAAAAATTCAAAAGACGTTGGTCCGGGAACATTCACCAATAACAAACGTAAATAGAAGCACTCACGTTGCTTTGGATGTACCGTGTAAAGTCTTCCCAATGTCTTAGCTTTGAATATGCCTGTAATGGAAGGATGTGGTTTTCCTTGTTTCCGTGGCTCCCATTTTTTACTGGATTTGTTCCATGTGAAATAACGTGGAACATCACCATACACCAATGTCTTCGCGAATTGGCCAAAAACATCAGGTTTTTGACACAATGTAAAAAATTCAGTTAGAGTCGTTTTCGGAGCTTCGAACGCTCTTTGGAGAACATTTTCTTCAGTGAAGTATACACGTTGACCGTTTTCAAGATGTATTGCCAGATGTTGGACAGCAGGATCTCTTTCGTGGATGGGAAAGCTGAGAATATGCCAAATAGCTTCATTGCTGCTAATGTATCTGCCCATTTGGTATCGTGCTATTTCATCATTTTTATTTATGTTTTTTACTTCAAATATGGCCAAATCACTGCCTTTGTTTACATATTTACAAATATACTTAATTGATTTAACAGAACTGCAAAGCTCAACATTGATATGAGCTTTGTAAGTTTTTGAAAGTAGTGGTGGGTATGGTACCACCCACTGATTATCAAACTCAACTTGATTTGGAAAGTTCGGCAGTCGCATTGTAAATGTGTGGCCACCATTCTCAGTACTTCTGCGGTGATACATTGGATAACCATCAATATCCGTGATCGTGTCATTCGTATGCGGCTTTGGGAAGTTTTTTTACATTTTCCATTTTCCATGCACGGTGAGGTCATGTTGAAAACACCGCATGGCCCATGGATCATGTGTTTGGTGACAATATCAAATAATTCTTGATCAATTAATGGGTCTGGAATTTCGGCTGAAATTATTTGATCGATTTCTTCAGGACGGATTCTATCTTTAAGCCAAACCAAAATGTGGGCATGAGGCAAACCTCGCTTTTGCCACTCTATCGTATACAGCCAACAACGTGTGATACCAAAAATTGTATATTTAACAATAAAATCAATTAAGGATTTCAATTTTTGTTTAAACACACGTGCAGTTAAATCATGACGATGAATGGCTTGTTGTCCTGGCAATAGTAAAGTTTGTATCTCTTCCCAATTCGGATTACATGTGAATGTAATAAATAAATCCGGTCGGCCGTAATGACGTACGTAAGTCATCGCATCTTGTATGTATTCCTGCATGTTCCGTGGACTGCCGATGTAGCTTGAAGGTAAAATGAAAGCATTACCGATGTCATTGGGATTTAAATTTCCATCGATGTTTCCAGCAACAGCATCTCGTAAGTGAATATATTATTCCGATCGTAGTTTTGCCTAGTTGAATCGAAGGAATCGCAAGCGTTCGCTTTCGACCTTAGCATACATATCAACAATGTATTGATGGAACAGCTGACGATATCGAAGGATATAATTGTCTTGATGTTGTCTAACCATTATTCGGTGTGCGTAGTAGTTCATTGAGCTAACTTTATTATTTCTGTAATCACCTAAAAAAATAAAAAATAAAATGCAATACGAAATTAAAATCTATACATACAGTAAGAAAGTAAATAGATAATTGTCAAATTTACCGGTATTTGGATCATACTGTTTGATATTAAGGTGATATTCATCTTGTCCTTGCCAAAATATCAATGGATATTGTAGTGCGTCATATGAACGGTGTAGATCCTAAATCGTACTGACAGTGTTGTCTCGCCGTGTAATGTTTATAGATCTTTTGTCAACTGGATCACCAACCATGATAACAGCAACCTCATCAACAGTTGGAGCGTTGAATCTACCAGCATGTTCACCTAATGGTACTTTGTCGGCTTTTATGACGATTTGATAATTGTCATTTTGCAGTCGTGGCGAAACTCTTTTGATCAATTGAATTAGTTGATTTAGTTGGATAACCATCAATATCCGTGATCGTGTCATTCGTATGCGGCTTTGGGAAGTTTTTTTTACATTTTCCATTTTCCATGCACGGTGAGGTCATGTTGAAAACACCGCATGGCCCATGGATCATGTGTTTGGTGACAATATCAAATAATTCTTGATCAATTAATGGGTCTGGAATTTCGGCTGAAATTATTTGATCGATTTCTTCAGGACGGATTCTATCTTTAAGCCAAACCAAAATGTGGGCATGAGGCAAACCTCGCTTTTGCCACTCTATCGTATACAGCCAACAACGTGTGATACCAAAAATTGTATATTTAACAATAAAATCAATTAAGGATTTCAATTTTTGTTTAAACACACGTGCAGTTAAATCATGACGATGAATGGCTTGTTGTCCTGGCAATAGTAAAGTTTGTATCTCTTCCCAATTCGGATTACATGTGAATGTAATAAATAAATCCGGTCGGCCGTAATGACGTACGTAAGTCATCGCATCTTGTATGTATTCCTGCATGTTCCGTGGACTGCCGATGTAGCTTGAAGGTAAAATGAAAGCATTACCGATGTCATTGGGATTTAAATTTCCATCGATGTTTCCAGCAACAGCATCTCGTAAGTGAATATATTATTCCGATCGTAGTTTTGACGTTTGCGTTTTGACGTTTGCCGCTCGCGTTGTTGAGGTTAGATTTTTTCGGTGGCATTTGACTGAAAATAATAATTTTCTTGTTCTTATGATATTCTCTTGAAGACGTTCGTTACACTGTTCTTGAGATTCTTGTGCATGACCTGCTGTCCTGATTCTTTGAGCTGGATTTCTTGATTCAATTTGTTCTGCCAACTGATGGGCTCTTTTAATACGTTTGCGTCGAATAACTGTCACTGTCAAATAATAACAGACATTAGCGCCATCAACCCAGTCGAAAGGTATCGACATCTGTCAGTTTTATGACTGCCAAATAATAACAGACAAATAATTAGCGATAAATTAAAATTGCGACTATAATTTGAGATTTAAACTATCCTATCTCTCAAGTGCACATCGAACTGCACATGGTGTTCAAATTTTATTATAATCGGTTAAGTGGTTCAGCCGTCCATTGAGGACAAACATTGTGACACGAGATTTATATATATTAAGATATATATATATATATAACTTATATTTGGTGATTGTTTTTTAATAGCGGCAAATCGCCTGAAAAGATCTAAACACAATCTTTGACAATATTGAAAAATTTTGAAAAAGTCTTTAATTATTTGATAAAGTGCTGGATAGCATAATATTTATAAAGGTTCTAAAGAGGTCCTGTACTTGAGAGCGCAGGATGTCGGTTTAGACCCAGCGCTGAGTTTTATAAATATATATATATAATAAAAAGTATAAAAGGCACTTACATTGAAAGTGATATTAAAAAAGCTTTAAAAGTGCTCACTACGGCTAGTTGGACGGTCACAAAAGGCTGGCTCGTTTCAACTGATTTGATATTCTTTGCAGCTGGTTGATGGCTAGTGAGGAAAACAAGGTTACATTATAAAAAAAACATTCCAAAAATAAACATGTTAAAAATAAAAATATTGCTATCTGAAATTTAATAATGACTCCTCTTTTGTGAAAAATGGTGATTGATTTTACTCGTCTCCATAAAATTGTTTAAACTTTATTTGACAAACCCTAAGTTTTTGTCAAGTAAAGTTTAAAAAAAAAAAAAAAAATATTTGCTGAGATGTCATTGTTATTCATGGAAGCATGTGTGTATTAGCAAAAGTAAAAAAATGGTATACTAAATTATACCAGTTTACGAAGCTCTAAATTAAGAAATAAACAACTTAAAAATAGCTGCAGTTTGTCATTTTCTTTATATAATTTGTTGAGTTTGCTTTCTTTCTCCATCTTACTGTTTGTAAAAGCCAGATTAATATAGTACCACATGATGGATAGTTAAATGTAGCAATTTCGTGAGATTCATTTCAGAAGATAGTATCTCCTAAGATACTAGTTGGGGTATAGGAGAATAGACCAATTAAAAAACTCCATTCAAAAGTAATACCACCTCCAGCCCATCTTGGGCTAGAGTTCATGAGCTCAGCGTAGCAACAAACCATCACAAAGCAATTCATTTCAAATTTGGAAACTGATTAGGGCATGCTTAGCTTAATCAAGGTCAACCATCTAAATACTTGCCCTCAAAGCAGTTATTCCTCCGGTTTGTGGAAGCTATTTCAGGTATAAAAATATTTTTTCCGGCTAGGTGTAATTGGAATAAATTTATTGATAAAGAAAATGCATGCTTCTTTTTCTTTTAAGGGTAATTAAGAAAACATACCCTTCCATGCTTATTACCTCAATCGTTAGTATTGTTTTTTTAAATAAGGATACTAACCAAAAACCATTTTTCGTAAAACGAAACTAAACTTAGCTGATTTCAGCAATGTATGTAATTTTAGTAATAGCGTTGCATTCTATTGTTCTGTAATAACTATTTTATGATTTCCATAAAGATATGAAGCTAACCGTTTTTATATACTGATAAAATATCGTACATATTTTTTGAAGGTGGCAATCCTAGGCAAACATGAAAATTATAGAATATGACCGTTACGTTATGACAAAAGTGATAGGTTAGTATGTTTTATTAAAAAAAATAAAAAGACAAAGAAAACTATTTAAAAAATGGTCAAAAATGCAAAATTTAATCCCTTTTCGAAAGTTGGTAGCAAAACCAAGCTTAGAACTCAAGTAACCCATGGATATGTTCAAAATACAATGAAAATAACAATAAAAAAATATATAATGCAAATTTACTTCAAACAAAAAGTTTAAAGACAAACAAAAATGACACACGACACTCCAAAAATGTTTACTCTAGCTCCAAACATATATAAAAAATAAATCTAATCAAAAGTATCTATATACCGTTCTATATTTTTAAAAACTTTTTGGTAATTAATGATAATGATTGTCCCTTAATTTCTGTCTACGTGACTTATATGATTGTTGAAGTTAATCGAATGGCTGACTATTTGACCTCTGACAGATGTTTAGATAGAAGTTCAAATAGCTAAACTTCAGTTAATTTTGAGACTCAAAACATTCCATGTTTAAACCTGGGAGTTCAAAGTCGATCTCCGGAGAGTCTAATTAAGCCAGGTGTAATAAATATGTTTCTTTGTAGCGTTAGCAGTTGTAACATAATTAGACATCATACTAATTACAATCGTCTACCTCTCAGTACATAATACATGAACTATGTGGGGTTCCAATCTAGGATTTGTTACAAGAGTTAAAACACAGCCTTGAGGCTTTATTCATTAAATTTTAAGGACTATGAGCGATTCTTTTTGTGGGGTTGTTTATGGGTTGGTTTGTTTCTTTACACGAAGGAAAGTATGCATTTACATGTCACGGATAGTTCTGTTTATATCAGTTTGCCGAGAGAAAGATGTTTCTGAAATACGTGCAAACATTTTTCAATAGAGACCTCGAGAGAAAAAGAATTCAGCCGCAGTAGTCCAATTTTGGCACTGACACAGTTCACAGCACGGACTGTGCTTTCTTGGCCATGGTCCTCTATATTTAAAGCTTTCACATTAGATTTCATTTCGGTTAATGGCTGAGGCTCGTGTGGGCACACATAGTACCTTTGGGTCAGTTTATAAGACTCTAGTTATTCTTCTTATTTTGAGGTTGACTTATAAGCAGTGACTTAGGGCTGAAATTTCATATCCTATTTAAGACTAAACTAAATTTCAGGTCAAACTTAACCGATAAACATCATATTTCAACTCACTTTTAGCATTAAGTCGAATACAAAAATCCGCCTTAGCTAAGAATCAAAACAACCACACATTAAGCCTTAAGTTAATGTCAAAATTGACAGTGGGAATGCAAGCGCAACATAGCCTAGTTTGCGTGTGTGTTTTTCTGCTTGTTTTATAACTATGATTTCCGTTAAAGTAATTAACAGATAAGATTTTCGTAGATCAATATCAATATATTCCTGTTATAGTAAAATAAATCAAAGTCAATAAAAGTTAGCGAAGTTGAGAAAAATCTCAAAACATCCAAAATTCAACTACTGACAGTATTACCTCAAAATGTCAAATTAGGCATCATGTCAAAAGTGATGCGACAGTGGAGACAGATATTGTATACCAAAGTTGCCAGTGTACGAAAACACATTCCTAACAAAGTCAAAGTTAAAAATGAACTAAAATAGTCACGACCAAAAGTTAAGCTGATCCTAACTGAGAAAGACTTTAAGAAAGGACTGCAATTTCGGTTGACTTAAGCTGATGATTAACAAAACTGAGGAAACATGGTGGATACTCCAGGATCGATCCCAAGGAAAAGACGACGTTCACGCACGAAGAAGCAAGAACACCGAACGGACGACTTTTCCGTACGGCTGAAGTCGCCTACTCGGCGACTGTTGTCGATCGGAGCCTCTGATCAAGAATGAGAATCCCTTCGTGCGAAACATACCCTTTTTATAAGCACAACCAAACATGATAATAAGGGGGTTTCACTCTTCAGCCCTTGAATAACTCATTTATTTTGCTAAAGAATAAAAACCCCCCTATATCTCGCTTACTTAAGATATAGTACTTAATATTACAACATAAACTTATGTACTACACAAAATATAACATTTTTTTACATAATCAAACTTAAATACATCTAGGTAAGGCTTAAACAAGTTTCTGATCGACACACCTTATTATTTAAATCCTTATTGATCCTGGCATTACAGTGGGCTATCTTTTATATAGGTATCAGTTAATATATAACAATTAATCTAATCCTACAAGAATAAACTGATTAATATCGATAGCCGTCTTTAGCCTACACGTGTCAGCGATCTGCGCATTTGATTCCCGTGTGCTTCTCGTCGCCGGTATCACGCAACCCTTTGCGTATATTTCGTCATAATTCCACGAACCGACTTCGAAGATGATGCAATAATCACGTGAACATCACGATGTGATCTGCGCATGTCGTATGGTCGGCACCCTTTGTCGGCCGATAATATATTGCGCCTTACGTGTTCGTTTTGGCGTATCCATACACCCCTTTGTAAACCTAAAGTAGGTTTACACTTCCGTAAGACTTCTTCAGATACGCTGAAACGATTGTGTCTACCTATTTTACTGCCTAATACCTAAATGTATTTTAATTATTTACCGATAAAATTATTAACTTTGAAACCGCTCGCTTATAGATATTTCCATTTGCTGTTTTTACATCAACCACTCTTATCTGCTCATCCGCACCTTTGTAGGTTTTTATAACAACCGCCTTTGGCCATGTATTACGCGGAAAATTACCATCAACCAAGATGACGACATCTCCTATCTTAATAGGCGCCGTTAAATTTTGCCATTTAGACCTCTTGGCTAGAGTCGGTATATATTCTTTAATAAATCTTTTCCAAAAATGATCCGCATACACTTGAGCTATTTTCCATTGTCTTTTTAGACAATAATCTTGCGAATTGAACTGTCCTATCATCGGAGAATCGTAATTATAGCCTAACAAAAAATGGTTAGGTGTCAAGCTATTATCATCTCTCGAATCAAGCGACACGTGCGTCAGTGGACGCGAATTGAGAATGCTCTCAACTTCTAATAAAATGGTATGTAAAACTTCTAAGCGTGGTTTTTGTTCTTTTAATATGGCATATAATGTCCTTTTAATTAACTTTATTAATGATTCCCAGCTTCCACCGAAAGAGGGAGCCCGAGGGGGTGTGTGTACAAATTTAATCTTTTTAATTAGCACTTCGTTTTGTATTTTTTGCTGATCTATTTCATTTATTGCTTCTTGAAGTTCTCGATTTGCAGACCGAAAATTCGTCGCGTTGTCACAGTATATTATGTCCGGATATCCTCGCCGTGCTATAAAACGTCTAAGTGCTAATATCATTGCGTCCGTCGACAGGTCATTAGCCAATTCAATATGTATCGCCCGGCAAGACAGACATGTAAAAAGTGCTCCATATACCTTTTGTGTTTTTCGCCCCTGTGTGACATATAGTGGTCCAAAATAATCAATACCTACATTGGTAAATGGTCTAATATAAACCATTAATCTTTCTTTCGGTAAACTTGCTAGTAACGGAGGTTTAGGGGTAGCACGGTTATTTTTGCATACTTGACATAAATAATCTGCCTTTCTGACCGCTTGACGTGCATTTAAAATCCAATATTGGTTTTTTAACGCATTGAGTACATACTCAATCCCTGCATGCTCCGATCTCCTATGATAATAGCTTATTAACAAAGCCGTAAACTCATTTTTATTGTCCAAAACAATTGGATATATCATAGTTAAATTAATATCTTCGGCTTTTCCTAGCCGACTTTTCATTCTAATCACATTTTTGTGGTCTAAAAACACATTTAAATTTCTGAGTCTGCTATCACGTGGCAGTGTCTTTTGATTTAACAAACAATTATATTCCATTTTAAAACTCACTTGTTGAGATAAACGAATCAAAGCCATTTCGGCCTTTACAAAATCCTCTCTATTAATATTTCTATTTACGTATTTATCTTGACATATTTCCGAAAATTTGAAACATTGTGCCACAGTTCTTACTAATCTAATATAATTAGAAAATCTTTTAATATTTATTACAGACATATATTCAATAGTATGATATATAAATGCCGATTTTTTCTCTAATATCTCATTCGATATAATTCCCTTTCGGGACTTTTCTACCGGCCACATACCCGGTTCTTCTTTTAAAAATTTAGGTCCACTAAACCATCTGTTAGTCACGCTTAGATTTGTTATGATCTTTTCTCGCGTTCCTTCGTCGGCGGGATTTTCGTGGGTAGATACCCATCGCCATACTCCTGTCCCCACGGTGTCTGCAATTTCGCCCAATCGATGCGCTACGAAGGGCGCAAAGGTACGTGCTTCGGACCTTAGCCACGCCATTACGACTTGAGAATCAGTCCACATATAAAACTTATCGAATTTTATATTATGTCCCTGCGTAATTATTGTATATAATTTAGTTCCTAATACCGCCGCGTTTAATTCCAGCCGTGGAATCGAGATAATTTTTTGCGGTGCTACTCTAGTCTTGCTTGCTAGAAAATAAACTAATATTCTGCCGTCTCGATCCACAGTTCTGCAATAAGCTACACTGCACATTGCTTTCTCACTCGCGTCGTTGAAAATGTGTAACTGCCTCTCAACGACTACAGAGTCGCACGTTGATTCATAATGCCGCGGTATTCGTAGTTTCTCAACATATTTTAAACAATCGAGCCATTCTAACCACATATTATTTTGTTTTTCTTGTAATTTAGTGTCCCAGCTAATACCCGTACGCCAGACATCTTGCATTAATATTTTCGCTTTAATCATTATATTTCCTAAAAATCCTACTGGATCGAAAATACTCATTATTACGGTTAGAATGTCACGTTTGGTAGGTATGATTTTACCTTCTAGTAAATCTTTTGAGATTCGTCTCAAACTTAAATCGAAAGATAGCGTGTCTGTATTTGGGCACCATTTTAAACCTAATATTCTTTCTGTATTATTCTCCGATGACTCAAAATGTTTTGAGCCGCTAGACCGCGCCTCTAAAGGTATCTCATTCAATAATTCACTATTATTGGACGCCCATGAAACTAAATTAAATCCTCCAAGTTTGTTTATATGAATTACTTGCCGAATTAATTTTTTCGATGCTTCTAAATCATTATGCGAATATAGAAAGTCGTCCATATAAAAATTATTCTTAATCGCGTCGACCGCTTGCGCACACTGTTTCTCAAACCTATCCGCGTTTATATTTTTAATAAATTGCGCCAAGCACGGCGACGATTTCGCACCAAATAACACAGAAGTCATTCTGTATATTTCTGGCTTCATTATTCTGTTTTGGCCTCGCCAAACGAATAACTGAGTGAATGAGTCATCGTCGTTTAGTTTAACTCTTAGAAACATATCTTGGATGTCACTAGAAAATGCAAATCTATATTGCCTAAATTTAAAAATAATACTTAGTAACGAATTATAATAGTCTATACCTACAGAAATGTTATCATTTAAAGCTATTCCTCGACTTTTCGCTGCGGCATCGAAGACTAGTCTAATTCGATTAGGCTTGTTTGGGTTATATACCCCGAAATGCGGTAAAAACCATATCTTTTCTTTATTTTTTAAAACATTTAAATCGGATATTTTCTCCTCATAACCATTAAGAATATAATTTTCCATTTTTTCGCAATATGCTTTAGCGAAATGCTTATCTTTGTCCATTTTCTTTTCAATGGACCATAAACGTTTTAACGCCATTTCTTTACTTTCAGGAAATTCTGTATCCCGTTCTTTCCACAATTGTGCAATTTCCCAACGATTTTCTGGCAATAATTTAGCCGAATTTTCCATTATCTGTAAGCATAATTTTTCTTCTTTGCAGACATGACTATTAGTGGATTTTATTTCCTCTAATTTAAAACTTTCTTGCACAAGTTTATGCAAGCTTTCCAGTGAATAATTTTCCGTCAAATGAAAAGCATTTTCCACGGATTTTCCACTTTTTTGCTGTACATGTCCTACGGCCATCCAGCCTAGATTCGTTCTGGAAATAGATAGTTTCCCTGACCGTTTTTCAATATTCCTAGAAATTATTAATTCCCAGTTATCGTTGCCAATAAGAACTTTAGGTATAACACCTTCCAATGCTACACTTTCTTTTATGCCGAAATTATGCTTTTCTGCGCAAACTCCTGGCACAAAATTTAGCTTTGGCAAACTTAAATTTTCTAATGTTCTTGCCGTCATAATGTAACTCTTATTCTCATGTTTACCCTTTATTTTAAAGGTTACCTGTTGTGAGTCATTATTCACACTTTTGATCGCGTTTACTCCGGCCAGTTGCAAACAGCTCTTCGGGCCTTTTAAACCAGTTTTATCGGCAATTTCTTTCGCTAATAAGCTTACCGAACTACCTTCATCTAAAAGTGCGTATACTTGACAACTGCCTAAAGGACCAGTAATCGAGACTGGCACTATCTTTAGTAATGCATAACTTTCCGATGTGAAAGTATTTGTAACCATTTCCGATTGAATGGCTACGTTCTCTTGCGACTTTACAATACCTACTTTTTCCGACGAATTATTTACCGTTTTAATTTTCATTAATAAACTGTGAAATTTACTGTTAGGGTATTTCTTGAACATATTGCATTTCGATCTACTATGCCCTTCACGAAGGCATTTAAAACATAAATTACCCTTTTTTACGATGTCCCATCTATGATCTACTGACATACTTTTGAACGTCTCACATCGCCATATTGGATGCGCTGACCTACATATCACACAATATAACTTTTTTTGTTGTCGCGTGTCGGCGCTGGTCGTAAAAGAGACCCTTTTTACAACCGTGTTTCGTCTATTTGAAAAATTATTATCGCCCGCGCGCCGTTTGTCGATCGCGTGATTTATGGTTCTCACCGGCCACGTTGCGTCTCGCGGCTTAACAAACATCGACTCGGCGTAATGCATTCCTGCGTCGCACGTATTTTTAACTACGTTTTCAAGCCAATTTGAAAATAAAATAATAATAGGTACGTTTTTATTTTTTAACCTAATTTCATCTGAAACCCACAAAGTCCTAAAGCTATTCGATAACTTATTTACTAAACAAAATAGTAATTCCGGATTGTGAAGATAACCTATATTATCTAAACTTTGTAGAGTCGCTACAAGATTTTTAACCTTACATGAAAAAATAATATATTGTTCCATTGTTGCGTTTTCGCCTACATTAGGTAATTTTTTGACCTCGTTAATTAATTTAAAAATTATTTGTTGGTGATTACCAAATAAACTATCTAGCGATTCCATGACCCTATCTACATTTTGCGGGTCTAATAAAAGTGAATTTACACTTTCCTTCGCTATACCTACTAATGCTCTATTTAATCTTAAAGCGTTGTCAACATTAGACAATTTAAAATACTGAGTTGACTGCTGATATAAAGCTCTAAAATTTAACCACTGTACTGGATCTCCTGCAAACTTAGGTAATTCTTGCGAAACTGGTCGATCAGAAAACATTGCAAAAGCCTTACCTATCGACTGTCCCAGCGCGTCCACGTCGAAAGCTGCACTGTACTGCTGCTCTCTCGCGGACACCTGCTCTGGCCTTGCGTGGTGATCTTCTGGGCGCGTCTGCGCTCGAAGTCTTCTCTGACCCCCATGTGCTGCTGGTGTCTCGCCTGACGTCATCAGGCTTCTCTCGTTCCGCAGCTGCCCTTCGGTTCCTTGATGGACTTGTGCGTCTGTCCTCTCCAAGTGCCGTGGTATGTCCAGTACCTCTCGGATGACTGTCTCGTCCACTGTCTCCGTGGCCGAAAACTCGCTGTGGGTTCTCCACTTCCTCATCTTCTCCACTAGTGACATGGTTTCTGAAGCTCCAGACATAATTTCTGACTCCAGATTGACGTGCTGCTGTTCTGCTTCGAGGACCAACGATTCTGCTTGTAAGGCTGCCATCGCGGTCTCGAATTCAGCCGCTTTCTTCGTGGACTGTAACTCGGCCTGTAACTCGGCCTCAGCTGCCTTTTTCTCGGCCTGTAATTTGGCCTCGGCTGCCATCAACTGCGCCTTCCTTCTGGTGATGCGCAGATTTGTCGCAGAGGCCTCCAATCTTGCCTTCTGCTGTACAGAGTCCGCGACGCTGCGGAAACTCTTTGTGCTGCCTTCATGCGTCGATTCCATCTTCTCCTTTTGTGGTGCTGCTCAATGATCAGCTCCAGGTTCCAAAGATCCGACTCGAATGGACCAAATTCTGGATACTCCAGGATCGATCCCAAGGAAAAGACGACGTTCACGCACGAAGAAGCAAGAACACCGAACGGACGACTTTTCCGTACGGCTGAAGTCGCCTACTCGGCGACTGTTGTCGATCGGAGCCTCTGATCAAGAATGAGAATCCCTTCGTGCGAAACATACCCTTTTTATAAGCACAACCAAACATGATAATAAGGGGGTTTCACTCTTCAGCCCTTGAATAACTCATTTATTTTGCTAAAGAATAAAAACCCCCCTATATCTCGCTTACTTAAGATATAGTACTTAATATTACAACATAAACTTATGTACTACACAAAATATAACATTTTTTTACATAATCAAACTTAAATACATCTAGGTAAGGCTTAAACAAGTTTCTGATCGACACACCTTATTATTTAAATCCTTATTGATCCTGGCATTACAGTGGGCTATCTTTTATATAGGTATCAGTTAATATATAACAATTAATCTAATCCTACAAGAATAAACTGATTAATATCGATAGCCGTCTTTAGCCTACACGTGTCAGCGATCTGCGCATTTGATTCCCGTGTGCTTCTCGTCGCCGGTATCACGCAACCCTTTGCGTATATTTCGTCATAATTCCACGAACCGACTTCGAAGATGATGCAATAATCACGTGAACATCACGATGTGATCTGCGCATGTCGTATGGTCGGCACCCTTTGTCGGCCGATAATATATTGCGCCTTACGTGTTCGTTTTGGCGTATCCACATGGTGTTTTAGATCCAAATCTTATGAGGGCCTGAGATCTGCGGTATATTGATTTTTGGCAGATATAGAAATATTCACCTTTGATAAAAACACCCAACTACGTGGGCACTGTATGAAGTTAGAAGGGACGTCCTTTTCAAGCAACCCCAGGAAGAACTTCATCAGTAACAGAGTCGTGGAAGCATGGAATGGATTGCCAGAAAGTGTCATAGAATCAAAGACAGTCAACCAATTTAAAAACAATCTAGACGAACATATAAGAAAAAAAAACCAGAGAAAAAATAATAACAATTTTGATACTGAATATGATAAAGGCTTATCAGCTATGCTGCATGCCTATTATAAAATAATATAATAATAAAAATCAGAGATCTCTGCTGAGATGGGGTTGAAGTTTTGTCTCTGGATGTTTAACTTTCTGACTTTCTGATTTAAATGGAATTATGGAGGTGACCATTTACGGCTCGGTTTGGGATGTGGGGACCATATCCATGCTGATGTCGTTGAAACGAATATGGTTTGTTGACTCTCATATAGACACTATTACGTTAGTACAATATATAATCATAAGAATAGAAAATAGAGTAGAAAAGTCATTAGTAATTACTTTAACTAGGTCGCCGCAGTCGCTCGCATTTTGCTTCGCTGCAGCACATATTAGAGCGAAGCGATTTACTAAAATTTTCTAAATAAAATTTAGTCTGTGACAATAACTTTTTAACGACGGGATAGATTTTGATAATTTTCTATAATGAGGTATTTGAAATCTCTTTGATACAAATGCACAAAAAAAATTCATCCGGAAATCAACAGCATAACTTTTTAACGACGGGATAGATTTTGATAATTTTCTAAAATGAGGTACTTAAAATATCTTCAATACTAATGTACAAGAGAATTTCATCGGGAAATTGAAAACATAACTTTTCAACGAATGGATAATTTTCTAAAACGAGGTTCTTGAAATCTTTTATATACAAAAAGAGAAATTCATTTAACAATTATTTAAATATAAGACAAATGAATTTATTTTAAAGAAATGTTTAAAGTTAAGACAATGAAATCAAGCGTTGCAGTTCTCGACGTTTGGAAGGTAATCCTTTCTTATCATTGATTTTGAGTAGTCTTATAAGGGGGAACGATGGAGAAATAAATAATCCTTCAAGACTCCTAACCCTTGAGAAGGCAACATAAGATAACCCTAGTGCAAATTCTATGTTTCCAATATCGACAACTGCTTCGTCCAAAGTCAAACCTTGGGAACGATGGATGCTGATTGCATATGCAAGTTGAAGGGGGAATTGCTTTCGCGTGAAAGAATTATTAAATAATTTAAAATAAAATTCGATTAATTATTTTCGAATAAAAAATTTTCAAAAAAGCGCGTGACTTTTTTATAATGGATATTCCCATAGACAATTTTCTTTTGACCCCAAAAATTTTATTTTTGACAATATTTAAAATCAAGCTCCGTCACGACCTTCACTTTTTCATGTAGATTCTCTCAAAATCAAAAATTTTTCAAATCGGTCAAGGAATGACCAAGTTAGCCCGTGACAAAGTTCTAATTGGAGTCTCCTTATGAGAGCTTCGCTCTAATAATGACAATTTAAACATGATTAGTAATATGAAGTTAGTGTTAAACATAAATAAATGATTAATTGTGAACCTAAATCATGTTTAATTAGTGTCATTATTCACGCGATAATAAATTCAAACAATGTAAAACGGATAATGACACAAAAATATCCTAAAATGTATTTTGTACAGTGAAGAACTTCCATCCTAGTCGAAGTAAATAAAGTTAGTTGAGCAGGACTTATAATAATCATTTCAGACCTAAGTTATATGAAATTATTGAAAAATAATTTATTTATTTAATATCTATTAAATGAAAAAAAAACAATTAAAAACTTTTTAAAAATGTTATACGTACCTTTAAACCAACAATGGAAGCATATTTTATTACTTACCTTATAATAAAGAAATAGCATAAAACGCATTATAAAAAAGTAATTAGTTCTGTACCATCAAATTGAACCTAATAAGGTAATATTGGACCCCAAGTCTTAAGATAAATTTGGTTCTTCTAGGGGTAGGCGGAACCAAATAATTTATATTAGTATTACATACAAATAAAAATCAAACTTGGCTCTCTGCCAAAATTGACTCTTGAACTTGAGGTTTGCGATAGCACTATGTGAATCTGTAGCTAATTTAAGTGTTTGGAGTGTTTAACAAAAAATGGGAAGGGATGGTAAATATTACCTCATATTAAAATAAGCATATTTTTAAAAGAATTCTTTGCACAATAACCTAAAATTCTTCATGTTTCATAAAAGTTCGGAGGGGTTAATAAAGCTTTAATTTCATATTTTATATTTATAATTTTGCTACTCCGTATAATATTTTGTGATAAATTTAAAACCTATTCTCCAAATTCTCGTCAAAATGGCAAGTATATTTTGACATGCCTTGACTGTGTGTTTTTCCTTAAAAATAAAAAAAAAATGTATGTAAAAATATTAATGATTATTATATAAGCAATCTTAAAACTAGGAAATATTTAAAAAGTAAGTTAGTTTTTTAGTAAATTTTAGGTATATTTTGTTGTATTAGTAAGTATGCTACTACCATACTTAATGTCTAACCATACCAAAAATTTTGAACACGCAGCTTAGTTAGTAGCTATAGATTATGCATACGAGTTTATTTTACATATTTAAAATATCAAGTACCAAAATATGCATAAGTTGAATTTTAACAAGGCTGCACTCACGCATGATAGGCTGGAAGTAAAAAAAAAGGATGTGAGATCACTGGTAACAAAACGTTTAACTTCAAACCAGTGCCGCTTCTCTATGAAATACTATTAGATATTCTGTGGTGGAGCTTCTAAAACTCCTGGATGACAAGGATTATTAAGAGTTGAGCTATCCTCCGTGCTCATACTTTGCTACTTGATTCAATCTCTCTATGCCATTACCCCAAACATAAATCCACCCACTGTAAATTTTGGTTGTGAGCAAAACATGCCAGACAAATTGGATTTTCCCATTGATAACTATAATTTCAAATCTGTTTCTTGACACTTCTTTCTTTAGATGTTTGCATCATAAAATATTGCATTTACTAAGACAGTTTGTTTTATATAATATAAAATAATAAAATTGTTGATATTTCTTAATAATATTAAATTACATGGTCATTAGAAGGAAATATAATAAAATCAAGCATGCATATTAAATGATTCAATAAGCATATTTACACATAATTTATTATTGAGTATGTGAACTATTACTGGGAGCTAATAGGTAAAAAAAATGTTAAAAAGGAATACACGAGTCTGACAAGATCATAATTCATTTAAATTTTAACATAGGTATCAAAGAAAACAAAATGATTGTTAAAATATTAAAAATTAATTTGATGACACTTTAAATTTACAATAATTTCAAATACTCACACATTTGCTGAGATAAATTGTTTGTGTATGATTAAGGATAATGGTATGATTAAGGAATATTTGTCAAATTAGAAAATTTGACATCTTTCAGTACTGATATGGTTTAAAAACTATGTGTAAGCATGTGTAATATATTCTTCCACCTAGAATTCACTTGAGCTATTTTTATATTGCAAATAATTGTAAATTTAATATTTAGTGAGTAAATAATACAAAATAAAAAAAATAAAAGCTGATTGCCATCCAAAAGAATTTCCAAATTTATGTACTTGTTTTGAATCCTCTTTATATATTATATTTATTTATTAATTTTTTTTAGCACTGTTCTGCAGATTAAATAATTATTGTATGTACATACTTCATGCTCATTTAATTATCTTTTTATTTCAATAACATGTTTTGACATTATTCAAAGTTATGTTTTGGAATACTATGAAATTTAAATAAGTCGAAACTTAATTTTGAGTTAATAATAAGTATATGATACTTTTTTTATAGAACTAACTAAAATCTACAATTCTTCTGTACATAGTTTAGGTATATCTCTAAAAGATTAACAAGCGTACGCAATTTTAGGTGGCTGTGTCGTTTTCCCCCATCGCTCGCAATATATTAGTGCACTGCTCACCCCTAAACATAGAATTCATTTATTTTCATTTTGCCTCTTGCAAAGGTATATGCAAACCTAAACTGCTTTAGACCCTATTGTGCTCAGACAAACAGACATCATTTCAAAAGCTGTCAAAATTGATTTAGGGAAACTCAAACAGTAATCATCTATCAGTGAGAGGTCTACTTTCATCCAATAACTATACTTTCCTTACCTATAGGATTCGGAAAGTAATAGGTGCCAAAATGTAAAAAGTTAACATGATCAAACAAACGAATGAGTTAGGTTGAACCTTCCTTTATTTAATTACATGGACAAAAACATGATTCACACAAATAAAACTAATAAATAAGAATTAAACCGTTGCAGTTTATAAATCAAAATGAAAAATAATCCAAATACATCTTGAATTTTAAATAATACACTTACATTAATAACAATTATAATGTGTTCAAATTATTCATCATTCACATATTTATATTTATGGGCACACAACCAACCCATAAAAATGATCACAAAAGATGGGCAATGTTGGTACGAGTAGCAACTCTTTTCCAAGGACGGGATGTGTGTTTATTACTGAAGAAAAATGGGGGTAAACAGTCTATCATTATGAGTAAGCCTATCATTCTTATTACACTCTAAACTTGGAGTGTAATAAATTATTTTCTTATGCTAAAGATATTTGTGTTGATAATTAATGTCATACAGAACGAGCATTATTTTATTGTTAAAATATACTTAACTTTATGATTTAACCTACCGACTAGTGTCATACTAATCTAAATGCGCTTAACATAGTTAACTAGATATTTAACCTAATAGGGTAACTCGAATAGATTTAACCACGCATGGATACATAACTTTACATGCATTCAAATGATTAACATACCACTAAATGAGATATGATTAATTTAAAATTACACAAATAAGCTTTCCAGAAGTCGAAAACTACTATTCGAGCTACTTCTAATCCTCCAGTCTCCTACGTTTCCCTCTACCCTTAATGCCATAAGGGCCTGACCACGGCCAATGGTTTCCACAACAGCTCTTACCCTTATACAATATGTACCTTATAACCTAAACGAATAATTTATATGGATAGTCAAACATGATGCAAGAGTGCTTCACAGTTATACGATTGTGATTAATCTTTTTCCGAATGTAGTGATTTCCACCAGTGGTGAAGTGATGCAAGTAAACCAGCTCTCTATTAAGCATTTACCAGTTAATAAACTTATTCTAGCTACTAAAAATATTTCTACGGCAAAATTAATATGAAAAAGAATCTAACTATGATGGATTGTTTTTTGATAGGGACATTGTTATCCAAATAGAATATCGATTTTAGTTTGTGTCAGACATACAGAGGGTGGATATTCGTTTTTATTCTTTAATGTCAAAGGGCTGACAAAGACCGCCGCCAATTCTTACCAAAAAAATATTTATTAGTAATCACTAAGTGGACGCAGATGATCGGTCAGCCTAGGGACGGTGTTAGGTTAAATGACAAAATGTCAGTAAAGGTAACGGGAAGTCAATCTAACGATTACTCTTTATTACCAAACATCAACACTAACAATGTTTCGGCTGTCATCTGTTATGGCAGGCATTTCCCTGGCAGACAGTGTAACTTCTCCAGGCGGCACTTATCTCACAAGTCGATAAAGCCGATTGACAAACATGAACGATATACACTTTAGGACATTCTCAAAAGCGGGTAAGTTGTCAAGTGCTGTATCTGCATATGAAAGGAGATTGTGGTACAATCAAACATTTGACCTAACTACATAAAATTGTTTAAGATATATTCTACTTCCAATTAACAACCTCGAGTCAGCGACATATATATATTAAAATAAATTACTAAGCACTCTCTCTGGGAAGGAGTGAAATTCCTAAAACAAAACATTAAATCAGAACGGTGCCATCAATATTAAGCTGCAAGTTGTTTTTCACTGAATAGTTTATATTTAGAGGTAGTAATTTAATACCTATTATGACACCAATTCACACAATGTTAAATGAAAACATCAACATTATATTAAGTATCTAAATACTAGTATACAAAATATATCTGAGCATTCATCGTAGCTAAAGTATTCACGATTATTGAATGTATATGAAATAATGATTAGCTGAGAATTTAAATTCTTTAAATACAAAAAACCTTTAAATAAAAATACATGGCTAAAGAAAACTACCATTAAAAAAAATTCACATTTGTAAATGAAACTTGAAGCCAAAGAAAAACAAAAATGTAAAGTCATTATTATTTTATAAGTACATAATTTGATTATAACCATTTTGAATTTTGAAAATAAAAACTAATAGTACATTTAATTCCTATCCTTATCAGATTATATTTAGTTATTTTTTTCCAGATGATACATTAAAAAAAATGCATTGTATGTACATCCATCCCAGTCACTAGGTACTGCTTTTAAAATACATAAAAATATTTTAAAATGACTTCAAATTTGACTCAAGATTCAGAAGGTAACACTTATATTTTGCCTAGGAAGTAAAATGTTATCAACTATGAGGTTTGTTATATTTGATATTGAAAAACAAAAAAAATCATAAAAAACCAAATTCAACAAACATCAATAGAATGTGGCAATCAGCTCACAATTCTTCTACTAATTAATTACTGGTGTTATAACAGTGACATGTTCAATGGCGACATTGCACCAAATGCTTAAAATAACTACTATTAGGGATTCTTACTGCTAAACTATGCATACAAATGATGATAAGCAATAAGTGCCATTTTTATAAATATGATTATTACTAGTATATAATATTCTATGTAGTTTGCTTATGTGAGATCTTGTATATAAAGCAAGCATTGTTAAGATTTTTATTTAAAGCAATATAAATATATATATATATATATATATAACCCCTTATTATTTTTTATATTTTTCTCAGGGTTTTGCGCTGGTCTTTGCTATGCACTGTATCAATTCATATATAACCTTCCTTAGGTAACTCTTACCTAGTTAGGAAGGTTATAGACTTATACTCATCGGCCAATTTATATTCCATAAAAAAAAAACGGTTCAGTACTTATTTGTTTAGCGTATTAGTGTTTTATTTACAATTATATAATGTCTACAATTTAAACATATTTCAAAAAATGTAAACGCGCCTTAGTATGGGGCTGCACTGTGGCCCCCGTACATTATCACTAGGTATTGCTAGACTTGTCGGACGGGGTAAAATCTGTACAAAAGCAGTTACGAATAAAGTAAAATTCTAAATAAAAGACAAGACACATGCGCGACCTTTGTATTAAACAACAATACTTTTTTTTCTTATTCGTTGTAATAATATATATTATAAATCTCAAGCCATGGCAGCGTTTTGTAAAAGGAATAGTTAAATAAAATAGAAGTGTGTCAAAAACTAAAATAAACCTGTAGATTAGTAGACCTGTAGTTCCAATCCTTGAAAGCTATATTTCCTACAGGAACAACCAGTAGATGTGGCAACACGGGGTTGATCCAAATGTCATTATGACAGCGAAAGTCTGAAAAAAAAACACGATATGAGAGAAAGTGACATTGTTTCGCTTTTGGCTGGTTCGCTCGTGATTTAATTTTGCATTCGATTTAAGGAACATTATTTTAGTTAGTTTATTTGCTATATATTCGTGTGCGCTCAGCAGCAGAAATATGATAAAGTTATGTGCTCTGTAATAAATAACAATAGTTAAATGCAACGATCTTTATGTTTTAAAAGATCGTTGGTTAAATGTGATTGTTGATGATTTTGACTGCAGTAGGTTTTATATATAGTGTGGTGAATGTGATGTGCACATAGTTCAAGTTCTTTCAATGCGAATATAAGAACAAATTCAAGAACCAAACATTTTACAAAATAATTCATGATATTAAAGCAACATGCTACGTGGTATATATAATAAATGGTGAGTCTAAATGTCTAATTATTATTCTGCCTTTATCGCATCTGGTTACTATGCTATTTTGGGAAGTTATATTGTTTTGCATATTAAACCTACCTATATTTTGAAGAAATTTTCGAATAATACAAATATTAAGTATATTTATGTAAGTATTTACAAGAGTTTTGTACAAATTATAAAATGTACAAAATTATGTACAAATTATTTTTTGGAAGTTGTTTTGGGAAGCTATATCGTTTTTCAAATTAAACCTAGATATATATTGAATTAATTTTAGAGTAAGATAAAGGCACTAAAGATTGACACTGCACCAAAAGATGACACTTGAACTAAATTTATTTTAATAAGCTCATTTAATTGTGTATGCTCGCGAAAATAAAATTGAAATATCCTTATACCATCTAAGATAAACAGATGATAAATCTTTGCTCATTGAAACAAGTATTTTAAGGTCGCGAATATTATTGGTAAACAAGGTGACGGCGTGAACAAATGTTATGAAATTTCTTAACGTTTTACTTGAGGACACTGCTTTTTTATAGGTAATTATTACTCAAATATATTTTTCCTTTAGTTCTCATTATATCTTAGATGTGATACTGGCAATGTGTATGTGAGCTGCTTCAAAGAATATTCGTGATATGTTTATATTTTAATAGTTTTTTTTGTATGTCAACTATTGGTTCATAAAAGGTAATGAAAACTTGTTTTTTGTATGTTGACAGCACTGTCAATTATGTTTGATCATAATGACTTTACATTATGAATGATTTTCAAGTAGTTTTGGCATTTATTTTCTTTCTCTTTTGGTTCAGTTTAAGAAGGGCTCAAAATAATTGTATTATAATTGTATCATAGCAATTATTTTTATAAAAAAAAAGTGATTTTGTTCATCCCACCCAATTGTCAACACATTGTCAACCATTGGGTAATTTGACTGTGAAACATTAGGGTAATCTAAATGTTTATCATTAGTTTACTAGAATACTAAGGAAGTAGGTGTAGAAAAATGGCACAAACACAAGAGTGCCGCAGGCACGAGTTGTCGCACGCCGAAGGCGCCGTCAAAGCCGTCTGCAGGGCTTAGCTGCCAACCCGTGGCGAAGCCCGGGGTTGAACAGCTAGTATATAGATAAAAATGAATGTATGTGTCTGAAACATTAGAGCTCAGAAAATACTGTGCCGATTTGGCTACTTTTTTAAACTATTGGTAATAATTTGGAGATGGTTTTTAGGTAAAGAAAAATTAGAAAAGTTGCCCAGAAAATTGGATAATTTGGGAAAAACTGAAAGTGTATTTTCAAGGCATCATCAAGGCCGCCTGCTTAGAATAGGACGGTAGACATGTCATGGTAGGCCCAAAGGGCTAAAGATGGGGAGCAAAGCGCCCCATCCCGAGTGCCGTAGTCACGTTTTTCGCGTTGAAGGCTCCGTCAAAGTCGTCTGCAGGTCCTAACTTCCAACCCAGAGCGTAGCCCTGGCTTTAACAGTCAGTTGATTTATAATTAAAAGTTTGAATTAATTTAGTTTCCTATTGAAAAGTATATTTAAAACATGAAATTATCATAAAATGCAAAATTGTAAAACCTAACTGGTTGGCCTAAGGTAAGGTATACTTTTCTATTGTAGTACTATTTCTTTTTCTTTAAACATACTGCTTGAGCAACATATAATTTTATAATGTAACCTATATGATAAAATTATAGTTCATTTAATTTAAGTTTACCTTATTGTAGATAAGTTGATTTATAGGTACTTAACATTGTGAAAGATAGATAAAATATATAAAATATTTAATAAATATTAGAGAAATAGGTACTTTCTATACGAGAATTATCATAAATTTATTGTTAATATTCTTAGTATCTTTTCATTATTTAGGTAATTAGTTTTAAGGTTTTTACGTTTCATTTCTTTTCGTATTTTTTTTTTTCGGTATCGATCGGTATTGCTTTTGAAAATACTATTAATCCTGAATCTTTGATTCTGATGTATAATTTAGGTTTAAAGTACCTTTGCCCAAAACTTTTCTCAGAATACAATAGAAAATACTTAAAAAAACCCATTTTTCATTCCTAACCCATATTACGAGAATATATCTTATACTTCAAAAATCATACAAAGTTAAAAAATAAGTTTTAATACTAAGTAAATCAATTTAAATACATGATGTGGCTGAACTCAAGAAACCATTTTGTATAGTTTAACAGCTCATATAAATATGAGCTTGTATAAATAAAGGTATCTTAATACCATTCCCGGAGACGGAGAAGAGGGGTGTTGTGTAACCTGTTTGAGTAAGAAATGATATGAATACATAACTATCCCCAAGTTTATAATATTTTTGGAAAGAGTGTAAATTCGATCAAAGCGGGAATTTCGATAGCGTACCGATTAATTACGGCGCGTATGGCTACAGCTAAGCGCTCACAACAAAGAATTATTACATGATCCTTTTACTTTTTTCACGTAAAGTTTACATTTTTTTCTCGGTAACCATGTTTAAAATAGTTTTTTTAACAAGTTACACTAGAAATCGCAGGACCATTTAGCTGATTTTTTTATTGGGTATGGTCTTAGGATATGGTGTATAATTTCACCTATTAACGAAGAAGAACGTTCACTTTAGCTTTTATTTAATTTATTTATTATATTCTAGGGACCCATACAGCGTAACTTAGTTTATAAAACAGTAAATGCATAGTTATAAATTTGGCCAATTACATAAATCCACAGTTTAACAATGTAATTGAGATGTCGGTTCACCTAAAACTGATTACATAAAAAAAGAAAATTATGAGAATCGTACATAAAAAAAAAATAAAATAGTTTCTTTTTTCCATATTTACACTTATTAATAAAATATATATATATATATATTTAAAATAAAATGTATTAATTAGAATATGGGTTGTATAGAGTATATTATGATAAACATAAATATTTAGGACTTTTACCTCTAATTACCTGTATGAGACGTGTATATTTTACTTACCTTGTTTTTGAATAAATTCAAAGTACAATTAATTCCTAAATTAAGTCCTAATTAATTAATTCCTAATTAAGTCTAATTCTGAAAGATTACTATTATATTCATGTCATATTCTGTGAAGTGTTTCGTTTTGAGCATAGTTCGTGTTCGTTTTATTTATTAAAAAAAGATCTGTTGATCTGGTAATTCATTGTGGTACTCTAAAGTGAATACTTTGTAGAAGCTCTGGACATGCATTCATATAATAAGAAGCTACTATTCCCGTCCTTTGGCAGACTTAAAACCCACTCTAGCTCGTCTGTATGGCCATCCTAAACGTAAATTGAATGCCGCAAGCACAAGTGGAGATAGGAAATGAAGCAACCCACACCACAGATGCGAGTAATCTGGGTGGGAGATGCCTTTAATGACGCATGTAGGGCCTAGCTGTAGGACTTTAGGTTCTGGTTAAATAATTTACAACTCCTAAATAATGTAAAAGCAGTTGATATTGTATGATAGATACAGGGTGTCATAGCCACTGTGTCGCGGTACGGACAGGTGATTGGAAATCTAAAATATTCAACACGGTTTCTCTTCTCTGAGCCAAAGTTATACACCGCAGAAATTTTCATATGTGATGAACAGACCCAAAATGATGGTGTGTGTCCCTCGTACGCATGCAATGAGCCTCGATGAAAACTGTCTAAGGATATTGACCAAAACATTAACCACTTGCTAGTTATTATGCCCATTACATTATTCGCTCCGTTGAGATCACGAAGCTAGGAATTTATTGATTAGTGCGCATATGTCCGGGTACATGGAATAGTGGCCCATTGGACTTCCATAAAAACTAAGGTCATTGAATGATTGCTTTCCGCTAAAAAAAAATAATGTATTTTCCGTCTACTTCCCACCGAGCTCAATTTACACTATAAAGCAAAGTAAAAGGTGATATTATCTTTTCGCGTAGCGGTATCATCTTTTTTGTTAGTTACCTGCATCTCAGTCATAAGTTAAACCAACTCAAATTTAGATCTGCCTACCTCCTCTGTCAGTGAATGGTTAATTGTTATGATATTTCCAGAAAGGTGAAAGTTAATTCTCAAAACAGTTATTTGAGTAAGATCATTTCCTCGCTGTAAGAAAATGAGAATAATGCATAAAATCGAACTGGAATCGAATAAAAATGTAGGTATGGTAAAAATTACAGATATTAGATTTTTTTAAAAAGAAGCTCGGCGCAATTCAACTTAAGTTAATCTAACAATTAATTAAAAGGGCATATCTTAGCATGGGCAATGCTTAGTTAGGTAAAGTTAAATAAAAATATTTAAATTAAGCTGAAGGATGAGAAATGATTGAGGTGAGGATGCAAAGTCGAAAGGTAGATGTGAGTAAGTTTCCAATCCAATGTCGTTTGTGGCAGAGGGGTTAAGGCTAATTAAATATGAATAAAAAAGGATAATATTAAGGCCAAAGGATAAATATTAATTTCGACTCATTTAGACCCTTTTATGGTTGGCATTTGGTAACCATTGGATATTTAATAATAAAAAAAATATGTTTAGATACCTTCTTCTCATGTCTTCAACATATTAGAGGTAGATTTTAAAAATTAATTTCTAGTTCTGGGAAATTAAATAAGTAATAAACTGCTAATAGTTCTTTTTTAGTCGAATCGCTCTCTTATAAAATACATTAGACACTTAGGAAAAATAGTAAGTAAAAGGCAAATGAAAGGTCTAAAACATAGAATCGTTTATTTTTTAAATTTATATATTATGATGCTGTAATGAAATAAAAACCAAAAGACCGCGCAAAGAATAAATCCTGACGCCCTATAAAAATAAAGCCCCGAATTTCAAGGTCATGGTCCGCTTTCGGGCGCGTATTACTCAAGTTTAAAGTACTATTAGTGATTGTAAAAATACAAATGGAGACAAATTTAAAATTGTATTTTTACTTAAGACTATAAATATGGTTACGGATATAAAGAAGTAAAAATAATATCGCCATCTGTCTCTAATATTGAAGTCACAGGATCGTAGGGAAAAATTAAAACAGAAAATTTTAATATTTTTTTTCTTACAATATGAACTCAAATATTTAATAGATAAATTAATAAAAGAATACAAACTGTGAACATTTTTATGTTAAACCGATATGTCAATTTTTTTGAAAGGATCTCATAAACAAAAGAGGTTATAAGTGTGAAAATGAGTATAGCATGGCCTAGCTGCCAACCTCGAAGGTTCTAGAGATGGGGCGCGAATTCAGTCAAGAGTCGTCGCGCGCCGAAACCTGCAGAGCCTTAAAGCAAAAGCTAGAATACACAAAGTGATATAAAATACGGTGTTTTTAAGTATATTTAATTAAATTTGGTTCGCCAAATGATAAGCACTGAAGATTTTGCCTGTCTGTCTAAATGTTTGGCCCCATTTACTTAGAAACTGCTGTAGAGATTTTCATTAAAATATGTTGCACTTGTAGACACGTTACTAACTTTTGATATATTGACATTGGATTCAAATGTCATGCGCATTAACCTAACCTAACCTAACCTAACCTAACCTAACCTTTCTGATTCCGAACTCAATGTCAGCACAACACAAGCGCCCACAAGTTATATTGGTTTCAATTGATACGGTTTCACTTTTTGCTTTCGAACTTCCTGTTTTCGAAATTACATTTATATAATATTTCATAATAGCTGTTCAAGCCCGGGCTTCGCCCTGGGTTGGCAGCTAGGCCCTGCAGGCGGCTTTGACAGCGCCTTCGGCGTGCGACCAACGACGCCGTTTTTTCTATTTGAGAAAAAAAAACCCCCACACAAATTTGTTTGTGAACTCAGTTCACACCTGAGTAAAAGGTGAAGGGTGTAAATAGTATTTATAATTACGTGTTCAGTGGCCGATTTAGTTCATGGATGTATAGTTCTGAAAATGTGGTTATCTTACTCTTAATGTATTTTTATTATTAGGTTAATTTTATTTAACTTAAACTTAATTTTTATTAAACTTAAATCTAAACTTAATTATTAAAACATTGGTTTTACTGTTTTAAGATATTTTACTTATTTCCCTTTCCACTTTTATTAACCAAAAACTTAACCTACTCTAGAAATTTTTATGTGTGTGTACAGATAGTATCATTTTGTTTATGTAAGTATCACATTTAATTATTTTTGTGTTTTTTGAATGATATTTGTAAGCTAGGTTTAAATTTAAAAATGATCCAGTAAACAATATTAATCTTTAAAATCTTTTGTGATGTTCTTAGAAACAAAAAATACCATGTGCGGATTCGAACCCGCGACCTTTGGGCTAATAGTCCAACGCCTTAACCACTAGACTACCACGATCTCTAATCTCTTTACTCACGACCTTTACGTATTGCATGATTTTGACGCTAATTTTACATTTAATCGGTTCTTTAATATTTTTTTATTAAATGCATTGCAAATTTAGAAACTGTTTTAATCATTTAACATATGATTCACATATGCGCATACGCATATGATTTATATAGACGACATATCAAAATTCATCAGGATATTCTAGGAAAAAAGTGTGCATGTTACGTGATAACATTTAACGGTTGTAATACCGCGTCAGCTGATCGTCCGCTCGCGACGCCGTGACATTAACCTTGCGCCGGTCAAGGCTACGAATATCATTCGCGTGTCGATTCGTAAAGTCAATTTAAACCAGCGCTGTAATAAAAATAATAAATACGTGGATGAATTCTTTTCGCATTTTTTTAATGTATTTTCCTACCTGTAAAAGGGAACATAAACACCATCTTGGGGAGTTGTCTCGCGACACTCTGTATTGTGGTTACAATAATATAGGGTGATGATTTTAGAGGCGTGGTTTTCAAGAAGAGATAAAACGCATATAATTTGATGTTATGGCTAAGAATTTAGTTTTATTATAAAGATAAGGGTTTGCCATTATGTTTTAAAAATGATTTCGGGTAAGTGGCCGCCGCGGCTGACTCAAACAAATTCCAGCCGAGAGGCCCAATTTTCAACCACTTTTTGCAGCAAGTTGGGCCGTATGTCAGCAATAACGCGCCGAATATTCTCTTCCAAGGCGTTAATCGTGTCCGGCTTATCTGCGTAGACAAGCGACTTCACATAACCCCACAAAAAATAGTCCAGCGGTGTTAAATCGCACGATCTTGGAGGCCACGCCACAGGCCCACGACGCGATTTTTATTTTATTTTAGAGTGATTTTAAAAAAATTTAGAGTGATTTTTTCTAAATTTGCACTATTTGCAAACGTTGTTCAGGAGTAAGTCTATTCATTATGAAATGGCAAACCAAACTGAGCATAAATCAAGTGACAGCTGTCAAAAACACCAACTACGAAAAAAGTAGTGCCAGATTGAAAACCACGCCTCTAAAAAAAACACCCTATATTATAATATAATTGAATTAAATAAAATGAGAATAATGTTAATTATATTCTCTGGATCAGGTCGTTGTGTAGTCGATAACTAGGCCCTGCGGCCTTTCTTTGTGTCAGCCTATATATACGCCAGGATTTCACGGTGTTTCGGAACCGGTGTAATAACTAGATGTTTTTAACTGCTGAGTCTGGGAAACTTGTAAAATACTGAGTTTTTTTTAACTAAGCATATTCATCCTCGAATAATGTGTCGACCATTAGTAAACAAATTTCTCGAAGCCATACAAATACATGGAACTCATACGTCCGGATTTTTTAAGGCTATTAGTACGGTAGCTCTGACACACTTTTTTTATAGGTGTAAGCGCTGATCGCAGTCTCGATACCCACAAAGTAACGGAAGCCGGACCACTTATTTTTATCTACCTTTTTTGAAATAAGTCCCAAAAAAATTAGTTAAAAGTAGGTACTTCTTTTTGCAGCACATTTTTTTTTGACTTGTTTCCACCTTTACTTTTGAATAACTTTTTTATTGGTCTATCATAAATGTAAAACAAGAATGGCTGGGACACCTGTAGCTATCATTTAATATCAAAAGCTTTTATAAATTGTTTAGTAGTAGTAAATTATTTAACCAGACGTTAATTAGCAAATTGTGTAACAGACCTGTCGTCTTATAGCTATGTCCTACAGGATTACTCGTGCCTGTCTATGGTTTTAACTTTTGATGAGTTGAATAAATTAAAATAAAAAAAAACAGGTATCATGATATTCTATCAATCCATCATATTTTTGAAATGTCGAACTATCAATGTTTCATTTATTACTACTAAAAATTTGTTGACCTTAATGTTATGTGTATATCGTCCTCAACTATATCTCTAAACTTCAGATTTCTGGGTGTATATCTAGACAATAAACTCAATTGGCAAACACACATTGACTACCTTAAATCCAAGCTTTCTTCAGCTTCCTACGCTCAGTCGCGGGCGAGAGGTTTCTTGGATCGATCTCAAATCATTTCACTTTATTTTGCTCTCGTGGTATCTCATCGTCGATATGGAATTCTTTTATGGGGATCAGCATCCTGCGTTAAAGACATATTTGTCCTCCAAAAAGAGCCATTCGAGCAATTTTAGGTATTAGTCAGCGGGAATCTTGTAGACCACACTTCCAAACCTTTGGAATACTAACCGTGTATGGTATATATGCACAAGAAGTCCTTTGCGAATATATCCGAACGATACATCGGATCTTTTCCACAACACAAGGAACAAAGATAGTTTTATTCAGCCGGTACCTCCTCGTACGTCCACATTTCAAAAAACTAGTTTATATAGAGGACTAGAAATGTGGAATAAATTACCGGGAGAATATAAAAACCCAAAAATACATTTATTTTCAAAAAAGCCATCAAAACATATTTAATTAAAAAAAATCTGTATGAATTCAAAGACCTATAATTGGAAGGGTGAAATATTATGTGGCAGTTATTTTTCATACTAATTCTAAAATAGTATATTTAAACATAATTATAAAACTTCTATCTTCAATTTATATATATATTTTTTGTGATGTATATATTTTAGCTATGTATACGAGTAGTATAAATTTCGAACACTCTAGTATATGTATCTGTATATGATGTATCATTATGTCAATTTTTTGATCCAATGGAATATTGAAAATTGTCATTCCTATGCATTAAATTGTTCTTGGAAATAAACTTTTACTTTACTTTACTTTATTCGAAGACGAATATCGATCAGTTTTTTTTAGGTAAAAGTCCAGTTATAAATTGTATTATAAATTTTCTCTACAAATAATACAATATAATTATTTGTAATTGTTTCTATTATTCATTATTCTCTTTTATGCACGAAAATAATATTTTCAATTTTGCATTATTACTTTTGTTTCAGGTGCCGCGAACGCGCTTCTCCTTTCAGCGATGGATTCTTCAGGGTCTTGACAAGACCCTAGGGCGCTGTCAGCCAAACGCGTTCAGTTGGTTCAGGCCCCTGGAGCCAAGGGGGAGGGGAGGAAGGTGAAGCGCCGCGCCGCTACCTCCGTTGACGACAAGCAAAGCATTTACTCACAATCTCGAAATTAATTCAGCCATTCAGCGTCGATCAGCCGACGCGACGAGACGACGGTGCCCGCGCTCTCTTCCGCAAGATTTCTACCGCTCAACATTGCCGAAGCTGACGGAAAATCCTTCTGCACTATGGCCGCCAGCACTTCTAACGAGATGGTTTCCGGGACCGCTTTGCGCATGGCGGACAGCGAAGCCGATGAGGTAGGAAAACTATTATTAGCAGCTCTTTTTTTTACTTCTTATATCTAAATAGATATTCTGCTTTAGTTCAAGTTTATTTGTGAACGAATTGATTGTTATTTGAAGTGCTCCTGACTGTGTAACATGTACCTGGTTCGTGCCCCGTGTGGTGATTATAATAAAAGATTGCGGATTAAAATTAACGATACAAAAAAAAGGTCCCTCTGACTTCAAGATATCGTATTATTATTTTTTGGTGTTATTTTGTACTCAGAATACTCTAATTATTCCTAAAATACAACATATTTTTACTTGTATAAAAGCTAGGATGTAAATGATCAATTTATATTTGGCAACCAAAACTGTGCTTTTGTCAAATAATTAGAAAGTTTTGTATTAATAAATGAAATACATAATACATTAATGTCTTGGTGCAAATTGCGATTTACATATAATCTCAAAAACAATAATATTTATTTAAATTTCAGTATTTTTTTCGCAACATACGCGAGTATATTTATTATCTCTTTTTATATAAAACTTTTTTTTATTTTTAGTTATTTGATATTATGCTTTAATTATTTTGTTAACACAAACTCAATTATGCACACTCGCAAGCTTAAGTAAAAATGCTTTAGTGTAAATTATAAACTAATATTAAATAAATTTGCTATTTTGAATAATTCACTGTGTTTAATTTAATTAAGGCGTTTATAAATTGCTTAAATTTTACAAAATATTTTTTGAAAATGTGCTAATGCGAATCATTGCTTACTCGGGTGGGGCGACCATACAATGAGCGACTATCGATGGCATTGTCGAAAAATGTGCAAAGAATGTTAAAAGCAGTAAATCGCTTGAAAAGATAAATGACACAATCTTTGACATTATTGAAAAAAAAAACATTATTAATTAATTAACTAGAATTGTTTATTAAGTTTTTGATAAAGCGTAGAAAATGAAACTATTTATAAAGGTAGGTACTAAAGATCCTGTACTTAGAGCGCAGGAAGTCGCTTTAAAACCAGCGCTGAGTTTTATAAAAACGTATTTTTAACTCTTACCTGTCTTCTTTAGTGTAAAATATTGTCAAACCTCTTAATCACATATCCATTGTTTTTATATTTTTTAGTTAATTATTCTTTTATTATTTCATCTAAATGGAGGGTTACATAGTAAAGAAAGAAAAAAGAACGAAAATGTTTCTTTATTGAAAATGTGAAACAAAAATAAATGGTAGATACATAAGTTTAATAGCATTTTCCAATAAAGGGAGTGTGCTCAGTTGCCCTCCTTTCTGAGAGAGGAGGGTGCTGATTTTCAGCACGTCCCATAGTATTTGACAATAAATAAATATATAAACATGGACATAATATTATTATTTCAATAATAATTATAATTTGGCACTGAACATTCTTTTACATGTTTCTGTTCGCGCAAATAGATTAGGTTGTATTAATTTTAACTGGCCAATAATAAGTAATGTGTCCTTTGGTTTCCAACAGCTGTGCTGTCATATTTTGGAATTTGAATGTGATATTTGGGCTTTCTGGCGAACTGTCAATGTCAAGTAAAGATCCGAGTTAATCTTTATTATCCGATTAACCTCGATGCGATTTAAACGGCTATGGTTATTTTTTAAGAGCATCAATCTACACATTTGCACTTTTCGGGTTGAAAGATGTAACAGAGAGACGTCCAAATGACGGGAAAAGAGTAGTTTCTTATACGCACAAGAAGCTACTATACACATACACTCAAGTGAGTGTGTGTATAGTTTATATAGAAGCTAAAGTGAATACCTTTTTTAATCCCCTAGGTCCTAGGGGATTTTTAATGGAATTCTTTAATTGCATATTTTAAAAATTATTTCTCTGCGGGTGTCAACGATATAAAGAGAATGTACCGTAAAATTGACAGTTTCCTGTGTTGAGCGGCTTGAACTGGGCAATTATGCATCAGTCAGACTTGTTACTCTATACGTATATGTAGATATAGTTGAAAAGTATCGGCCAGTAATGTCCGCAGTTTTTTTGAAATTATGAGAAGGTTCTGTTATTCAGGACTTTGCAGCTTCTTTATATTTTGTAATTCCAAAAAAATCCACTCATTAGAAATCAAGTTACTATTACGTTTCTACTAAAACGAACAAATAAAAGTTCAAATTCGCGACTGACGTGGTTTCTCTTGATGGTGAGAGTGCAGTATAAGTAAATGAAGGTGTAATAATATGTATGATGCTGGAACTACATTGGTACACATTCGTTTTTCCGGTTACTATCATCATATTAAAATAAAATTTACCCCTTATTTCTTCCTTCATTAAGAGATTTATTAAAGAGATATATTTAATAATTCTTCAAAATTAATAAATGAAAATTAACGTTTTTCTGCGTAAATTGTATAAAATTCTCGGTGGCTTATTTTTTTCATAAAGTTCCTCTTCTAAGTATGTGTATGAAACTTGGTAAGCCTTAAGTTAACATTAATTTTAGCAATGAAAATCGTTTTGAAACTCCGTTATTAATGCTGTACTTGTCTCACTCTAGTTCAAGGCACGTTGTATTTCATTTCCCTTCCTTGCACGCCAAACAACCGAGTGATAGGGCAAAATTTTCTCGTTCTTTCATCATCAAAATGTTTTCATCATCTGATGACCCTTTATTCAGTTATTTTTCAATTATTATGATTATTGCTATCATTGAAATAATTATTACTACGCAGTATTTAAATATAATAACTCGAAGCAAAACGAATGAAGATAACAACTGCGTGACTAGTTCACATTCACATAATACCATAACTATTACAATAATTTCTTTTGTTAATATTAATGATATTATCATTATAACCTCTGGATAGACAAAAGAATATTTTCAAATATATATAAGTACTAGCTGACCCGGCCACGCGTTGCTGTGGCTAAAGTTTTAGTTATATTACATTATAGTAAACAATCTAAGTGGAACAATAAGAGAACATCAGTCACGGAGTCCACTATGCTTTTTCACACAGATGGTATTTGTAAAAAAATATGGTGATCTCCTTATTTGACTTTCTACTACTATAACCCTTTAGTACAATGAAATTATTTACGAACAAAGACGAAAATGTTGATGTTGGTATACAAATTCACTGGATTGAGATTTGAAGGGGAAGTACGTTGAACACAATTAATTAAAATGTTCTTACACTTGATACTAAGCAGAAATCAATAGGTAAAAAATAAAAATTTATCAGATTTATTATTTCCATTTAATTTTATAACAAATATAAGTATATTACAGTATAATACAGTAAATTACATGTGACGCTTAAACTCATGAATGAGGTAGGCAAGGCAGACAGTCTTAAACTTTTAAACATTAATATCTTTTTTTTTGAATTATAAATACTTTCAATTTCAATTTAATTTAACACCAATCGGTGCACAATGTTTTTGGTTAACCTGTCTTTAGCTAACACAAATAGATTCGACGGTTTCCCAACACGTGAACACGCAACATATAGTTGCCCATGAGAAAAACATGGATTTTCCAAATCTAAACCACAAATGGACATTGTTTGACCTTGAGATTTATTTATAGACATGGCGAAAGCTAAACGAATTGGAAACTGTAGCCTTTTGAAGGGTATGGTAGAATCTGATGGTATCATCGGAATACGTGGCAGCAGGACCACTTTTCCTTTAAACTTCCCAGCCAAAATGGTTGCTTCAAGAATGTTTCCGGTGATCTTTTTGATGACCAAACGCGTACCGCTACATAATTGAGGTGGATTCAAATTACGGAGGAGAATAATAGGGGAACCAATCTTTAATCGAAGATTATGTGGTGGCATTCCAGGGATATCTAATGAATTTAAAAATTCAATCGGAAAATTTACACTTTCATTTTCATCAACAACAGTATCGATTGATTTAAAAGACATCAGATCGCCTGGTAACAACTGTTGTATCTGGAAGTTAATTTCGTCAACATCAACGTTTTTGGCTGCCAAAATCGCCCGTTGACTAAGCCATTCATGATTCAAATAATTATTCTGTATATCCGGGAAAATACTCTGAATCAATTCAGTTTTATCCTGAACAACAGTGCAAAAATTGTCTGGTAGTTTAATGCATTGCGTATTTGGTTGCAGTTTTATTTTACCGTTCCCAATATCTAGTAGTTGTTCGGAAAATATTAGTGCTGATGGATCATTTTGCAATTGTACTCGCATATTTATGGTCAATCGAAGTGTTTCAACACTTCGCCATAAGAATGATTGTTTCAAACATGCATTAATCTCATCCGCGAAAGTAGAGCGAGGTATAACCGGTAAGGTCTGCCGGAAGTCACCAGACAAAAGTAAGATAGCACCACCGAAAAGTTTATTATTGCTGTTTAAATCTTGCATAGTTCTGTTTAATGCTTCAAGTGAATATTTGTGTGCCATTGTGCACTCATCCCAAATTATTATAGAACTCTTCCGCAACACTGCAGCTATTCCACTATTCTTTTTGATGTTACACATTGCATCTGGTTTATTATGAACGTCCAATGGCAGCTTGAATGTTGAATGTGCTGTTCGCCCACCATCCAGTAAAGTAGCCGCAATGCCTGACGATGCTAATGCTAATGCGATGTTTTTGTTGCGACCGTATTTTGGCAAGAATCAACGATATTAAAAATGTCTTACCGGTTCCACCGGGTGCATCCAAGAAAAAAAAACCGCCTTGTTCAGCAGCAACAGCCAGCATAATCCGATCATAAATAATTTTTTGTTCTGCTGTCAGTAATGGTTCACTGTTCATGATAATTGTTGCTAAACTTCCATGGTCATATTGATTTTCTCGTTGTAAATCGGTATTGACTAAGTCGGTGGCTGGACGATTAGGTGATGGCATACCATAATGATTAAGTGGTAAATTTGAAATAAGAACACATAAATCCTCGATCAAGACCAATGCTTCATTGTACATCTCTGGTGTATAATCTATGTTTTGGCATTGATTTGTTTGTCTAATTCGGTGCAAGATGTCTTCTGTCATACAATTTTTATATTTTTCCCACAAAGTTTGTGCTTGCGAGGGATAACATGTCGCCAAAATAATTGCAAACAACTGACGAATGTTATTCGGTGTTGATGTCAACGCAGCATCAGCAAGCGTTAAGTCCCAATGGTTATCGTCTTCTAGCAATTGCAGTTCACGACATGCATCCTGGTATGTATTGAATACTCGACCATTAGCTGTTCGTAAAAATTCAAAAGACGTTGGTCCGGGAACATTCACCAATAACAAACGTAAATAGAAGCACTCACGTTGCTTTGGATGTACCGTGTAAAGTCTCCCCAATGTCTTAGCTTTGAATATGCCTGTAATGGAAGGATGTGGTTTTCCTTGTTTCCGTGGCTCCCATTTTTTACTGGATTTGTTCCATGTGAAATAACGTGGAACATCACCATACACCAATGTCTTCGCGAATTGGCCAAAAACATCAGGTTTTTGACACAATGTAAAAAATTCAGTTAGAGTCGTTTTCGGAGCTTCGAACGCTCTTTGGAGAACATTTTCTTCAGTGAAGTATACACGTTGACCGTTTTCAAGATGTATTGCCAGATGTTGGACAGCAGGATCTCTTTCGTGGATGGGAAAGCTGAGAATATGCCAAATAGCTTCATTGCTGCTAATGTATCTGCCCATTTGGTATCGTGCTATTTCGTCATTTTTATTTATGTTTTTTACTTCAAATATGGCCAAATCACTGTCTTTGTTTACATATTTACAAATATACTTAATTGATTTAACAGAACTGCAAAGCTCAACATTGATATGAGCTTTGTAAGTTTTTGAAAGTAGTGGTGAGTATGGTACCACCCACTGATTATCAAACTCAACTTGATTTGGAAAGTTCGGCAGTCGCATTGTAAATGTGTGGCCACCATTCTCAGTACTTCTGCGGCGATACATTGGATAACCATCAATATCCGTGATCGTGTCATTCGTATGCGGCTTTGGGAAGTTTTTTTACATTTTCCATTTTCCATGCACGGTGACGTCATGTTGAAAACACCGCATGGCCCATGGATCATGTGTTTGGTGACAATATCAAATAATTCTTGATCAATTAATGGGTCTGGAATTTCGGCTGAAATTATTTGATCGATTTCTTCAGGACGGATTCTATCTTTAAGCCAAACCAAAATGTGGGCATGAGGCAAACCTCGCTTTTGCCACTCTATCGTATACAGCCAACAACGTGTGATACCAAAAATTGTATATTTAACAATAAAATCAATTAAGGATTTCAATTTTTGTTTAAACACACGTGCAGTTAAATCATGACGATGAATGGCTTGTTGTCCTGGCAATAGTAAAGTTTGTATCTCTTCCCAATTCGGATTACATGTGAATGTAATAAATAAATCCGGTCGGCCGTAATGACGTACGTAAGTCATCGCATCTTGTATGTATTCCTGCATGTTCCGTGGACTGCCGATGTAGCTTGAAGGTAAAATGAAAGCATTACCGATGTCATTGGGATTTAAATTTCCATCGATGTTTCCAGCAACAGCATCTCGTAAGTGAATATATTCTTCCGATCGTAGTTTTGCCTGGTTGAATCGAAGGAATCGCAAGCGTTCGCTTTCGACCTTAGCATACATATCAACAATGTATTGATGGAACAGCTGACGATATCGAAGGATATAATTGTCTTGATGTTGTCTAACCATTATTCGGTGTGCGTAGTAGTTCATTGAGCTAACTTTATTATTTCTGTAATCACCTAAAAAAATAAAAAATAAAATGCAATACGAAATTAAAATCTATACATACAGTAAGAAAGTAAATAGATAATTGTCAAATTTACCGGTATTTGGATCATACTGATTGATATTAAGGTGATATTCATCTTGTCCTTGCCAAAATATCAATGGATATTGTAGTGCGTCATATGAACGGTGTAGATCCGAAATCGTACTGACAGTGTTGTCTCGCCGTGTAATGTTTATAGATCTTTTGTCAACTGGATCACCAACCATGATAACAGCAACCTCATCAACAGTTGGAGCGTTGAATCTACCAGCATGTTCACCTAATGGTACTTTGTCGGCTTTTATGACGATTTGATAATTGTCATTTTGCAGTCGTGGCGAAACTCTTTTGATCAATTGAATTAGTTGATTGTGATCTTCTAAAAAATTTTCCAATAATATCACAATTGCTCTTTCCTCTGCTTGTTCAATAAAATTATACAGGCACCGAGTCGTCACGCGCTCTTCACAATCGCCCATAAAATAAAAAGGTATCGACATCTGTCAGTTTTATGACTGCCAAATAATATCAGACAAATAATTAGCAATAAATTAAAATATGACGATTTGATAATTGTCATTTTGCAGTCGTGGCGAAACTCTTTTGATCAATTGAATTAGTTGATTGTGATCTTCTAAAAAATTTTCCAATAATATCACAATTGCTCTTTCCTCTGCTTGTTCAATAAAATTATACAGGCACCGAGTCGTCACGCGCTCTTCACAATCGCCCATAAAATAAAAAGGTATCGACATCTGTCAGTTTTATGACTGCCAAATAATAACGGACAAAAAATTAGCGATAAATTAAAATTGCGACTATAATTTTAGATTTAAACTATCCTATCTCTCAAGTGCACATCGAACTGCATATGGTGTTCAAATTTTATTATAATCGGTTAAGTGGTTTAGGAGTCCATTGAGGACAAACATTGTGACACGAGATTTATATATATTAAGATGATTGTTTTTTAATAGTGGAATACCTGAGAGATATAATATGACACATTTTAGATAATTATTATTATTTTTTTATAGGGTAGGATATGAAGCCATATGGCAAAATAATACTAAAGAGGGACAGGTGACTACACCATCTATTTGTCTGTCCGTCCTTCCGTCAGTTACACATCTGTTTATGTTATAACTCTTATAAGTACGTATAAATATTGAATAGTAATGATAATGACAGACGGAGCTACTAATGCTGATTTTGGTATTTTTTTATCGATCGTAAAATTATTAGTTTTCTGTGCCTCCATGCCAACTTTTTACTCAAATTAGCATTCTTTGCTTAAGGCGATCAATAGTTTTAAGAAAACAAAAACACATCTATTGAATCAAGTATGAAAATAGCTTTTTGTTATACGTAATTACCGTGGTATTATTATAAACTGTCATGTGTAATAACTTGGGAGCAATCTTTAAGGTTAAATATGCAAGCTAAAACAATTTTTTTGAACAGAATACTTTTTTCTGATACAACATTATTTACAAACTTAGGGTTAAGGACGCAATGAAAAATAAATACTTGTAACAAATAAACAATTAATTATCGGATTACGCCAGTTTAGAGCGTGAAAAGTAACCTAAAAGTTTTGAATTTAAAGGTATTTTGCTAGTAAATCTTTTAGCACCAATCATAAAATACCATTGACAAGATATCACATGGCATCTTGCTTGTCCAGTCGATTTGAGCTACCTCTACATATCTGCATATTATTAAGTACTTAGTTGTTTAGATTTTTTTTATAGGTTTAAATAGCAGCATTTCTAAAAACGCCATCGTGGCCGGACTTGAATGTAACCTATAATCTTTTAAAACATATAGATACGGTATGTCATACAAATCGTGCTTGTGAAAACCCCCACCGACGATTCCCCCACCGTTTCGCGCGTTGCAACACTCCGCCGTGCATGTCTCGCTTGCTCGTATGGCGAGCAAGTGAGACGTATGATACGCAAAGTGGCGTAATTGACGTGGTGCGTTTTTCATCCTCAGTTGCCATATCTATATGTTTTAAAAGGTCGTTGAACCCAACACGCTTTCAACCGACTATTTCTATGAACGCGGCGCATTTAGTAAATTTCTATATTTGAGCTTGGATTTGGAAAAATGAAATCATTATTTTTAGTCCGGAGGATACAATCGCATCTTGACGATAAACGAAAAATAGTTTTTTTTATAATTCAAAATACTGTTCTCAGGCGCACTGTTCTTTAAATTATTTTCAATATAATCCCAAAGAATATTTTGAATCTGTCATTATAATTATATGTGCCTTTTTTCGATAACGATCGCATATAAATTTCTAAGTTATGCTTCTTTAGGTTAATAACAAGACTGCTTTTTTAATAACGTATTTAACCATCCACCATTTTTTAAAAAATCTGAAAGGAAGGTTCATAAGTTCCTTTATTTTTTTCGGTTTTTGTCGTGTCAGACTTATTTCCTATCTCCATAAAATCAGCCAGACAACGCATAAACTGATACCAAAAAAAAACTGTATGTGCCGTTCGCATTGCCATTCCATAATGACATGTAGTAGTGAGTGAGTCTTGCGAGGGTTTTTCTGGCACTCTTAAAGTGCCGACTCCGAGTACCGAGTGGGAGAGTGGCGACTCTTAAGTCGCCACATTAAAACATTTAGGCTAAACACTTAGTACAAAAAGTAATATTTAAAAAATACTAATCTTTGACCATTTGTTAAAAAAACTCGCACCCGTGGCCGGGTCATGGAGCGTGCCATAAAATTCAAGGAATAACCAACTGTAAGGGAATTAGGGCCAAATGTGCGGTAGCAAAGATATCATAGGATATCATACTAACTCAATACAAATTTTAAACGATTAAATTCTGTATTGCAATGGATTTTCAAGCATAAAAGTCGCTATTTTGAAAAAATAGATTATATTATGTTTATGAAGCGCTGATTTCGGGAGAACTATGAAACAATGCAAATATTTTTTATCTCTCTTTTCTCGTGTCTCAGTTCTTCTTTAAGTTTTTTTTAACTTAGGCCCCGAGTGGTCTTGCCTGCACATACTTTGAAAACCCCACATTTTACCCCGTTTTCTTATAATGAGGATTTTCAAGTTAAACTGCTATTTAATTGACAGCTAATAATATTCCAGCGTTAAAAGGGCGATTTATACAAATACAAATAATAATAACATGTTCAAATAAATAATGTAAAATGTTACTTATAATGCTATAATTAGGCTATAACTATAGTTTAGGCCATAATTAAAATTAATCTATCGAAATATTAAAATAAAATATTAAGATTATAATTACTCACCGAAAGGAATAAATAATGTTGAACTTCAATAATCGCCAATCACAAACAAACACATCTATCTACACGATAGGTATGAAAATCGTTAATTAATTCAGTTGCATCAAAGGAAAATATTAATGAAGGGAACGTTTTAATTGTAGCGGCTTGTTGGTTGTAGGGCCCAATAATTAATGGTAGGTTCGTATAAAAAGTGCTAAGTATTTCTAAACTATCTGTGCCTACAGTGCCTCAAATACCGGCTCTTCGAGCATTTGGTCGTCCCGTCATTTGGCTATCATATCTTCGCGTTACCTAAATCCATTTAAAAACAACCTTGCCTTTTTTCCGACCAGTACCGATCGAAGCATCGACAGTCAAAAGTTGGATAAATCAAAACATCGATGTTGATTAATATTTTCATAATGAAGGTTAAAAATTTATCCAATGATGCCAAAGAGCGAATGAGCATAATTATCCAGGACGACCAATTTTTGCAAGCTATAATTTTGTTATCGAGAATTCCTTTTTTACAACTTTTTTGAAAACCAATAGCTTTAAAACTCATAGCTTTAGATAGTTTTGTTTTTCGGTAATGTTATAGGTTAATAGCTTACAACCTAAAACCTTTTTCGAATCCATTCGTGGTTTTGGAGGAGAAGAGCGCGAAAAGCGACTGTCATTTTATAATAAAAATGAGTAAAATGGATATTTCAATTAAAAATTAAATTTTTGTATTTATTTAAGTTGCGTTTTAAACTTCATTCTTTATATTAAACTAGCTGACCCGGCCACGCGTTGCTGTGGCTAAAGTTTTTGTTATATTACATTATAGTAAACAATCTAAGAGGAACAATAAGAGAACATCAGTCACGGAGTCCACTATGCTTTTTCACACAGATGGTATTTGTAAAAAAATATGGTGATCTCCTTATTTGACTTTCTACTACTATAACCCTTTAGTACAATGAAATTATTTACGAACAAAGACGAAAATGTTGATGTTGGTATACAAATTCACTGGATTGAGATTTGAAGGGGAAGTACGTTGAACACAATTAATTAAAATGTTCTTACACTTGATACTAAGCAGAAATCAATAGGTAAAAAATAAAAATTTATCAGATTTATTATTTCCATTTAATTTTATAACAAATATAAGTATATTACAGTATAATACAGTAAATAACATGTGACGCTTAAACTCATGAATGAGGTAGGCAAGGCAGACAGTCTTAAACTTTTAAACATTAATATCTTTTTTTTTGAATTATAAATACTTTCAATTTCAATTTAATTTAACACCAATCGGTGCACAATGTTTTTGGTTAACCTGTCTTTAGCTAACACAAATAGATTCGACGGTTTCCCAACACGTGAACACGCAACATATAGTTGCCCATGAGAAAAACATGGATTTTCCTAATCTAAACCACAAATGGACATTGTTTGACCTTGAGATTTATTTATAGACATGGCGAAAGCTAAACGAATTGGAAACTGTAGCCTTTTGAAGGGTATGGTAGAATCTGATGGTATCATCGGAATACGTGGCAGCAGGACCACTTTTCCTTTAAACTTCCCAGCCAAAATGGTTGCTTCAAGAATGTTTCCGGTGATCTTTTTGATGACCAAACGCGTACCGTTACATAATTGAGGTGGATTCAAATTACGGAGGAGAATAATAGGGGAACCAATCTTTAATCGAAGATTATGTGGTGGCATTCCAGGGATATCTAATGAATTTAAAAATTCAATCGGAAAATTTACACTTTCATTTTCATCAACAACAGTATCGATTGATTTAAAAGACATCAGATCGCCTGGTAACAACTGTTGTATCTGGAAGTTAATTTCGTCAACATCAACGTTTTTGGCTGCCAAAATCGCCCGTTGACTAAGCCATTCATGATTCAAATAATTATTCTGTATATCCGGGAAAATACTCTGAATCAATTCAGTTTTATCCTGAACAACAGTGCAAAAATTGTCTGGTAGTTTAATGCATTGCGTATTTGGTTGCAGTTTTATTTTACCGTTCCCAATATCTAGTAGTTGTTCGGAAAATATTAGTGCTGATGGATCATTTTGCAATTGTACTCGCATATTTATGGTCAATCGAAGTGTTTCAACACTTCGCCATAAGAATGATTGTTTCAAACATGCATTAATCTCATCCGCGAAAGTAGAGCGAGGTATAACCGGTAAGGTCTGCCGGAAGTCACCAGACAAAAGTAAGATAGCACCACCGAAAAGTTTATTATTGCTGTTTAAATCTTGCATAGTTCTGTTTAATGCTTCAAGTGAATATTTGTGTGCCATTGTGCACTCATCCCAAATTATTATAGAACTCTTCCGCAACACTGCAGCTATTCCACTATTCTTTTTGATGTTACACATTGCATCTGGTTTATTATGAACGTCCAATGGCAGCTTGAATGTTGAATGTGCTGTTCGCCCACCATCCAGTAAAGTAGCCGCAATGCCTGACGATGCTAATGCTAATGCGATGTTTTTGTTGCGACCGTATTTTGGCAAGAATCAACGATATTAAAAATGTCTTACCGGTTCCACCGGGTGCATCCAAGAAAAAAAAACCGCCTTGTTCAGCAGCAACAGCCAGCATAATCCGATCATAAATAATTTTTTGTTCTGCTGTCAGTAATGGTTCACTGTTCATGATAATTGTTGCTAAACTTCCATGGTCATATTGATTTTCTCGTTGTAAATCGGTATTGACTAAGTCGGTGGCTGGACGATTAGGTGATGGCATACCATAATGATTAAGTGGTAAATTTGAAATAAGAACACATAAATCCTCGATCAAGACCAATGCTTCATTGTACATCTCTGGTGTATAATCTATGTTTTGGCATTGATTTGTTTGTCTAATTCGGTGCAAGATGTCTTCTGTCATACAATTTTTATATTTTTCCCACAAAGTTTGTGCTTGCGAGGGATAACATGTCGCCAAAATAATTGCAAACAACTGACGAATGTTATTCGGTGTTGATGTCAACGCAGCATCAGCAAGCGTTAAGTCCCAATGGTTATCGTCTTCTAGCAATTGCAGTTCACGACATGCATCCTGGTATGTATTGAATACTCGACCATTAGCTGTTCGTAAAAATTCAAAAGACGTTGGTCCGGGAACATTCACCAATAACAAACGTAAATAGAAGCACTCACGTTGCTTTGGATGTACCGTGTAAAGTCTCCCCAATGTCTTAGCTTTGAATATGCCTGTAATGGAAGGATGTGGTTTTCCTTGTTTCCGTGGCTCCCATTTTTTACTGGATTTGTTCCATGTGAAATAACGTGGAACATCACCATACACCAATGTCTTCGCGAATTGGCCAAAAACATCAGGTTTTTGACACAATGTAAAAAATTCAGTTAGAGTCGTTTTCGGAGCTTCGAACGCTCTTTGGAGAACATTTTCTTCAGTGAAGTATACACGTTGACCGTTTTCAAGATGTATTGCCAGATGTTGGACAGCAGGATCTCTTTCGTGGATGGGAAAGCTGAGAATATGCCAAATAGCTTCATTGCTGCTAATGTATCTGCCCATTTGGTATCGTGCTATTTCGTCATTTTTATTTATGTTTTTTACTTCAAATATGGCCAAATCACTGCCTTTGTTTACATATTTACAAATATACTTAATTGATTTAACAGAACTGCAAAGCTCAACATTGATATGAGCTTTGTAAGTTTTTGAAAGTAGTGGTGAGTATGGTACCACCCACTGATTATCAAACTCAACTTGATTTGGAAAGTTCGGCAGTCGCATTGTAAATGTGTGGCCACCATTCTCAGTACTTCTGCGGCGATACATTGGATAACCATCAATATCCGTGATCGTGTCATTCGTATGCGGCTTTGGGAAGTTTTTTTTACATTTTCCATTTTCCATGCACGGTGACGTCATGTTGAAAACACCGCATGGCCCATGGATCATGTGTTTGTTTGGTGACAATATCAAATAATTCTTGATCAATTAATGGGTCTGGAATTTCGGCTGAAATTATTTGATCGATTTCTTCAGGACGGATTCTATCTTTAAGCCAAACCAAAATGTGGGCATGAGACAAACCTCGCTTTTGCCACTCTATCGTATACAGCCAACAACGTGTGATACCAAAAATTGTATATTTAACAATAAAATCAATTAAGGATTTCAATTTTTGTTTAAACACACGTGCAGTTAAATCATGACGATGAATGGCTTGTTGTCCTGGCAATAGTAAAGTTTGTATCTCTTCCCAATTCGGATTACATGTGAATGTAATAAATAAATCCGGTCGGCCGTAATGACGTACGTAAGTCATCGCATCTTGTATGTATTCCTGCATGTTCCGTGGACTGCCGATGTAGCTTGAAGGTAAAATGAAAGCATTACCGATGTCATAGGGATTTAAATTTCCATCGATGTTTCCAGCAACAGCATCTCGTAAGTGAATATATTCTTCCGATCGTAGTTTTGCCTGGTTGAATCGAAGGAATCGCAAGCGTTCGCTTTCGACCTTAGCATACATATCAACAATGTATTGATGGAACAGCTGACGATATCGAAGGATATAATTGTCTTGATGTTGTCTAACCATTATTCGGTGTGCGTAGTAGTTCATTGAGCTAACTTTATTATTTCTGTAATCACCTAAAAAAATAAAAAATAAAATGCAATACGAAATTAAAATCTATACATACAGTAAGAAAGTAAATAGATAATTGTCAAATTTACCGGTATTTGGATCATACTGTTTGATATTAAGGTGATATTCATCTTGTCCTTGCCAAAATATCAATGGATATTGTAGTGCGTCATATGAACGGTGTAGATCCTAAATCGTACTGACAGTGTTGTCTCGCCGTGTAATGTTTATAGATCTTTTGTCAACTGGATCACCAACCATGATAACAGCAACCTCATCAACAGTTGGAGCGTTGAATCTACCAGCATGTTCACCTAATGGTACTTTGTCGGCTTTTATGACGATTTGATAATTGTCATTTTGCAGTCGTGGCGAAACTCTTTTGATCAATTGAATTAGTTGATTTAGTTGGATAACCATCAATATCCGTGATCGTGTCATTCGTATGCGGCTTTGGGAAGTTTTTTTTACATTTTCCATTTTCCATGCACGGTGAGGTCATGTTGAAAACACCGCATGGCCCATGGATCATGTGTTTGGTGACAATATCAAATAATTCTTGATCAATTAATGGGTCTGGAATTTCGGCTGAAATTATTTGATCGATTTCTTCAGGACGGATTCTATCTTTAAGCCAAACCAAAATGTGGGCATGAGGCAAACCTCGCTTTTGCCACTCTATCGTATACAGCCAACAACGTGTGATACCAAAAATTGTATATTTAACAATAAAATCAATTAAGGATTTCAATTTTTGTTTAAACACACGTGCAGTTAAATCATGACGATGAATGGCTTGTTGTCCTGGCAATAGTAAAGTTTGTATCTCTTCCCAATTCGGATTACATGTGAATGTAATAAATAAATCCGGTCGGCCGTAATGACGTACGTAAGTCATCGCATCTTGTATGTATTCCTGCATGTTCCGTGGACTGCCGATGTAGCTTGAAGGTAAAATGAAAGCATTACCGATGTCATTGGGATTTAAATTTCCATCGATGTTTCCAGCAACAGCATCTCGTAAGTGAATATATTATTCCGATCGTAGTTTTGACGTTTGCGTTTTGACGTTTGCCGCTCGCGTTGTTGAGGTTAGATTTTTTCGGTGGCATTTGACTGAAAATAATAATTTTCTTGTTCTTATGATATTCTCTTGAAGACGTTCGTTACACTGTTCTTGAGATTCTTGTGCATGACCTGCTGTCCTGATTCTTTGAGCTGGATTTCTTGATTCAATTTGTTCTGCCAACTGATGGGCTCTTTTAATACGTTTGCGTCGAATAACTGTCACTGTCAAATAATAACAGACATTAGCGCCATCAACCCAGTCGAAAGGTATCGACATCTGTCAGTTTTATGACTGCCAAATAATAACAGACAAATAATTAGCGATAAATTAAAATTGCGACTATAATTTGAGATTTAAACTATCCTATCTCTCAAGTGCACATCGAACTGCACATGGTGTTCAAATTTTATTATAATCGGTTAAGTGGTTCAGCCGTCCATTGAGGACAAACATTGTGACACGAGATTTATATATATTAAGATTATATTCAGACGAAATCGAACGACGAAAACTTAACTTTTTAATTTATTATCAAATGGATGCGAGTTTTTCACGATAGTTTTTTAATTGCAGCAAACCATTTTAATGACAATATTGATAAATTTATAAAAGTTTAATTCAAGCTTTAGTACAAACTATTATCAAATATTATTAGGTAAATACTTATACTCTCAAATAAATAATTATAATAACTCTTTTAATTTACGATTTAATTACACCTCAATTATAGTAATCAATAGATTTTCCTTGTTACAGTTTCAAGATGCAGAAGAAGATCCGAATGCGTAAGTAAAAGCTTAAAAGGATTTTATTTCATACTTAATATATTATTCGATTAAATTTCTAAGTATACAAGTTTATGGTCTTAGGTTGTTGGGAATATTAAGTTTAGAAGAAACTCAAAATAAAGATAAAAGACGGGAATCGAATTTCTATGGTTTCCGAAATAAACGGGTAAGAGAATTACGAAGTTATACACAAAAGCATTAAAATAACACATTCATATAGTTGCTGTTTTTCATCTTATTTATGTAATAATGAAAATGCAACTTCAATCTTCCAAAGTACAAATAAGTATTATATAAATAATTTAAGAAATCTTTTTTTTTCGTAACATATTTCGGATTAATATCATTTATTATCATATTCTACGATGTTTCTACGGGAATAGAAGTGTGAAACCAAATAATGTGATAAATAATATTGCACTTACAGATTGATTAGCTTTCGTTTTGCTATGTGCTACGCTAGCTTATCATCTATTTGAGTGCGTAAATGCATCATTCAATCATACAAAATGTGATTGCGTGTAAATAGTTATTAGTGAGTTATTAGATGGAGTTGATCTTTGTAATTTTGATAAAAATGCAATTATAGTAGGTATTTGCGAATACACAATTATGTATTGTTGATATAAGACGAGTGTCTTATTTTTTAAATGGAATAATAATATTATATACGGCGTGTATTGATATTATTATTATACGTAATCTAATATGTAACAGTAAATATTTTTTTTTGTGTTTATATAATTTTCTGCTAGGCATTTACAAAATAAAATAATATGATTAATATGTTCTATATATTACTGCGGATGAAATCAAAATAATTCGTTTTAAACAGATATCGCCAGCAAAGATGGAGATGTTAAGATGTAGTAAAAGTCATCGGAGGGTCACAGGCAAAAATTATCAGAGATGCAATGATACTTCGATCCGACGCACCTTTTCTTTCATCACGACAAAAGACAAAAAACACGCAATCAACAATGATATCGATATCAAAGCCAAAAAATGTAAATTCTAAAAAAAAAAGTTTCCTAAATACCTACTAAAGAGCCTTCAAGTGATTTTTGAACGCCGCAAAATAGAGTAAGCATTGACAGTGACCACTAAAAGTAATTTCTACTTACTAATTATTATTATAAATTTATTTTGCCTTTCAAAGTCATCCCATAGGACCTGTGATAGGTGACAGGTAGTAGCGGTAACATTTAAGTATCCACCACAAAGTAATTAATTGAAATGACATAAAAATACTAATAGGTTATGGTTCTCAGACAAACCCCTGATATTCATTGCTATTCTTTTGATTATTTTGATTATGCACTTTGTAGTGCGATAAAAATATGATTTCAGTTATAATTTCAATGAAGGTTATGGGAACCCGTTAATTTTATAATTTAATTCGTTAATTATTCGACTTGATCTAAGTTTTTTTTAGCAAAATGGTATTAAAGTTAGGTTTTTTTTATTTATTTTTTTTATGGTTTTATCCATTCAAAATTTTTCAAAAAAAACTTCAAAATTTTTATTCGGGCTCGGTTTTAAAAGAAATAAAATTTACTTTTTTCTAAACAATGACTTGTATAATTTTAATATTTAAATAAATAGTAAATGCACGTTTCAGAAAAGAAACTGCCTAAAATTTGGAAATGGTATATGTTTTAACATATAAGAATAAATCCGCAAAAACAATTTAAAGTAAAAATATAATGAAAACAAAAAAATAATAACAAAATGAATAACGGTGTAAAAGTCATCCCAAGTCATTAAAAACCTTTAAAATAGCGCGATACAAAAGAAATACTTTAGGAGAAATACATTTTTCACTAGTGTATTAGTCGCCTAAAATGTAATATTTCGGACAATTTTTTTTTCTGTACTTTCTACTTCAACATTTTGGTGGATCGTTTGTTTATTTATTTATTTATTTATCTTTAATGAAAAATCCTACAGTATTAATTTTTATAATTACAAACAAAACTTATTACTAGTATACAAAACCAATTATGGATTTTGGACATTTTACATATTAACATTAGCATAAAAAATTGAAACAGTGTTCTTCTTTTGTGTGAAACAGTGTGTTTTGTAATCCTTACAAAAAATAAGAAACCGCAAATATATGAATTTTAAGAAATGTATTTAGAATTCCACTTTTTATGTTCATTAACACGAAAGTGAGAAGATATAATTAAAATAAGACTTCTAAATTAGTTATGCCAAATTTGTTTTATTAAGTATGAGATGCCCAGTTTGCCAGATGCATAATTCAATTTTATACTTTTTCTAAGATTTGATCATTCGCTTTTCTAATGACAGTATGGGTTCGATATGCAAGCATTGCGTAGCCCCGGACCCATGAGGTTTTACTAGGTATTTTATATATTAAGTTACAAAAATGGCATCCCATGCGTTGGTTATTTAATAGGATGTAACCGGATATGTTTACTAGGATGTAGAAGTAGTTTTCAAAAGTAGTCTTTCCGCAGCATGCCTAGTCATATCATACAATGACGCCGTTCTATGTTTCCATTACGGCTTGTGAGTCAGGCTTATTGACATTTGCTAGGCAGATAAATTCTTGTTTACAAAATATAAGGCTGATACGAACATGTCACAGCCATATAAGTTTGGTCGATAGGTTAAGTAAACACAGTTATTTACACAATCCTGATAAAATCAAAACCGTTACAAAATGCTCATCGGCGATAAGATTTATTGCGAAATTAGTTTATGAAATAGCAAAATAAGAAATACCTAAAGGAAAAATGGCCTTACTTAAAAAAATAATGTATTTGTAACATGCCTATATATTGTTTATAGAAAAGGTTTTAATAACGAAATTATAATTATACAAAATAGAAATGTAAAGATTTTCAATATTTTTAACTTCTTTACGTGTACGAGTTGAGAAAAGGTTAAAGGTAAAATCTCTTTGGTCTGAACCTAACCTTTCGTCAAAGGCAATGTTTACTTTAAATTAATATTACGGTAAAAGTTCAGCTCTAAGAGAGGCTCTGGAGTTAAGCTCTTAAAATGTGTCGTTTTTAGTCATATTTCATTACGTTTTAATCTTTCGTGTGGATAATTTAACAACTCGTCATAAATACGACATATTGGATACGCAAGAACGTTTCATCCAATTAAGGCTCTTGTAAATAGGCCTCGCTTGTCGCTTGACCGCATCACATAGTTGACGCATTATCGATTGAGTTTTAGTCATTCTGAAAGTTAATATTAAATCGAAGGCTTGTTTTAGGCAGATTTCTTTAGAAAAGCCACCTATTGCAATGAGTAATGTCATAACTCTGGAAAATTTCGACATATCTTCGCGTTTCACATCCCCTAAAATCCAAAACCACCCTGTTTAAAAGTTTATATATCTATCTATCTATCGATCTATGTATAACACTTTCTTGTGGACACGGTAGGGGGAGTCGATTGCCTACCCCCTACTTTGATTCGGTGAAATCTACCTCTGTCTACCGTTGTGCTGAAAGGCATTTTTTAAATTTCAAAGTATCAATCTGTTTTTGTTTTTATATAGGTATGACCGTCTGTGTCCCAAAATTTATTAGTTTCCACCTTATCACGTATGACCTATTTTTTTTTATAGATTTTGAAGGGCCAGATTCGATAAAATAATATCCATTAAAAATAACTTGCATTTAATAGATCTGATGTATGCAAGTAACACTCGAAACATTAGTTTTATAAAATAATTTTTATTAGAAATACATGTAATTGCTTATACTCAATCGTAATCTACCGTATCCTAATACAAATATTGGCGACAGGCTAAATAAATATAATCAGTTGGTGATATTGCACATTCACCACAGTCCTTCAGTCCAAGGCGAACCAAGGTTCCCCGGTTTACCTGGCTTGCTGGGTCAGAAGGACTTCTAGTTGGGGTGGTACGAACCATCCAATCATCAAACGATGTCTGCTATCACGGAAAGATGAATGAAAAGCAGCAAATGGGTTGGTGATGAACAAGATCAGTCCCGAAGGTCCGAAGTGTGAAGCTAAAAAACTACCAAAGACTACCTGCGTCATTTTTGAAAATCATTTTCTCAATCTTTGTTTCGTGGTGTGTTTAATGTTAATCCGTTTTTATCCCGGGATATTTTCACACGGAAAATTGGTGTAAGGCACCAATTTTCTCCATTTCTGGTTGAGGAAGGTTTCAACAAGCTATCAAAACTTTTTATTAAGGCGCCCCGGGACGCATTTGTCCTTGAGATTTGAAAGAGTAGGCTTTATTCGAACATTAACGTGTAGAAAAGAGACGGATATACTCGCCGACCGCGAATTCGTTACATTTGGAATAGATGAAACATGTTTTTTGTATTTAAATAATTATTATCATTTGAAAAAAATATTTTTTTTTAAGTAATGTCCTAGATTATTATATTGTCTATCTTTAGAAAGAAAAATTAGGTTCGCGTCACTTACACAACTTAAAAGAAAATCGTTGCAAGAAAAAAACAACACTTTCATATTTATTTATTTTCATTATTATAATAAGGTGTATTTCGTTTTACTAGCAAAGTACTAAATTAATATATGTAGAATATTGTGGTATTTTTAGTTTTAGCCATTTGTAGGGAATAACTTCAACAAAATGCACCAAAATACGTTACAAAACACGTTTTAGGGACTGGTGGCGCCTTAACGGGTGAAAATACTCCACTTTTTTTGTCTAATTTTTATGTTATTCGAAGTTCATACTTAAAAAAATAAATATACAACAACAAATACTTTTAGCGTAATGGTCTAACCTAGGACGGGAATTACTCAGTTAGATAGATATTGAGTACTTATTACTATTCCGTACGAATATCATAAACTATACTTGAGATATGGCCTACTATTAAAAAGAATGCCCAGTAAATTTAATAGCTTAATGCACGGTTTTCAGAATCAATACAATCAGACGTGTAAGTCTTTCGCATCCGAGGTAGATAATATCCAAATATCCCTTCACTCTGTGCTACCTAGCTGTGAGACCCGACCCTAAACCAAATGCACCAACGTAAAAATGTCACTGAGAATAATTAAATACTAGTTTCGTATGTAGAAATTACCCATAATTATGTGAAGGTCACTTTATTATACAGTAATAATTACTTCCTTGTATTTAGTGATATTTTCCTTGTATCCTCGTTATATCGTCACGGAAATGTTTCTAGCGGCGATAACTTTGCTCAGTTTTTTAGTACTTACCTAAATATAAAATTATGTAACCAACTACCAGATTATTGTAACATGTACCTAATCCTTAAACCTTTAATTATTTTATGCAATCATTGCATTGTTTTAACAAACAATCATAATTATTGTTTTCTCCGTAATTATTTTGTCGTGTTGTTTGTCCTTACATAATATAAATAGAAAGAGATTTAAATAAATAGGCGTGCGGAACATTGTTGAATGTAGATGCCAGTATGGGGTGATAATTTTGACATATAAATCCATAGATTATTATCATGCAGTTGATGATAAATTTATTTGAACGTGGTTGTAATCTAAATTACTTCAAATTTAGAATTGCAAATTTTGATAAAATTAAAAATATATGAAATTTGTTTTACGTAATTTATGGATGGTCACTTTTGACCTGTAGGTAGTAAGTTATTCTGACTTGTTCTCGATGTTATTTATTCGGTATAATATTTATAAATGTAGGTATAAATAGTAATACATTTAATACGGATTCAGGCTAGAATTTCATTTATTCTATGCATTCCATGAGTTCATAAATTTGCAACTTTGGAAATGCATCGTGAAGTTAATAATAATTAATTTCAACTAGCGGTTTCTTCTGTTGGTCGAAATATGTCTAATTTAAAATTTGAGCAAACTTAAAAATGAAAATGTGTTTTAATCAAATGTTTTAAGCAAATAGTTAATGCAAAATAGTATATTTCATTGATTATACTCGTATATATTGTCATTTGCATAAATTTAGCACGCGCCATTTTTATATCAATGACAATAAATGTGAAATGTAAACAAAATAAAAATTTGAATTTTTATTTTGAACAGTTTGAAATTTTGATTAATGTTTCATACTATCAGAATTCAAATAGTGTTAATATTTTAATTTCATTAAAATGTCGTTTAGTCAAGGGATGCAAGTACTGCCGACGATAATTTCTGTACTTTAATTAATTATTTCATGTGAGAGATATAAACTGTATAGAAATGTAATTTTTACGGATTTTATAAATACCATATAAACATGAGATAATCTCGACGTTTCGCAGATGATCACATATCTCACCTACAGGGGAGATTTCGATACATTCCTTTTTTTTTATAATAATATATTTGTTTATAAGTGTAGGCCGACCCAGTTTTTATTGTACAAGCGAATAATAATTTTGCTTATTTATTGTAAAAATATTTAAGTTATTTTTATTCAACCTGAAATCTAAAACAATGTTAATACCAAAATTTACAGGGATGATTATGACAAAATCTTAAACTATCCGAGATTGCGATTAAAATTTACAATTTAGATGGTTTTTTTGGCACTTGGTGAATGTAGTGTTTAATGAATATTTGTAGCAAGTTAAGCAATAATAACAATTTCAGCTTAACTTTGAAAACTTCGAATAAGATTTAATTCCTGTTATAACAATAATTTTATTTAGAAAAGCGTATACTTATCAGGCAGTGATATATAACTATTTTTCAATTATTATTTCATTTTTTCCTAAAGAAATTCACCGCTTTTCAGGTGATTTTTTTATTATATGATAAAAGTATTACGTGCATACTGTAAAATAAAATAAATTTATTTTTTTTAATTTTCATTTTGTTTCGCTTTCTATGTTAATAACTTCTTCTTTGTTTGAACATAATGCAATTGACATGTGTAAAAAAAGTCGTAAAAAATATTATTGCATTATGTTTATATTATAGCGTGACCAATTTCCCTAGGGCGAGTATCGAAAATAGTATCATATTGGTAAAAATGACCAATGACTTGGTCGCACAAAGTAGTAATTATGTAAATTGATAAAATATCAAGTAGTGTAGATATACATTTGTATAGATCATTTTACCAAAAATATGTTTTATTTTATGTATTATTTTATCAAAATATACCAAAAAAGTATATTCCTTTAATTCATTCTTTTTTTTTATTAAAGAGCTATAAGAATTCACACCAAGAACAAAATTAATTCAAAAACGCTAACTCCTAAAAATTCAAAATCTATAATCAATTACGTTACGTTACGCACTAGCGTAACGTATTTTTTTTTTAACCTCATGGCTCGGAAGTCAAGTGTCAAATTTTTTATCGACGTTCATAAATATCGCCATTCATTCTTAACATTAAAGATTAATTAATAACTCACTGCGTAAAAAATGCCTTTGAGTCTTCCGTATCCAATCTTACTGCGAAATACGTGCGAGTATATATACAAAATACATATACCTACTGAATGTAGGTCAATTCTCGCTTGTCTCATTCTTTAAAACAAATTATTAATAGGTTATTTAGAAAGGATTGTATTTATACATATAAGATTGAACTGAAAAGCATGGCTGGCTGAAAATCATATTTTGGGTTAGATTAAAGTGGAAAAAAGTTCCCTATTTGTAGAATAAACAATAATAAGCAACAAAAATAATATAACTACATAAACATAAAAACTGTTAAGTACTATTGGTATGTACATCCTACATAAACAATAAAAAAACGAATCATTGATGATGAGTGATATGTTTTTATTTATATATATTAGTAGGTTTGGCACCTTTATCTTCGAACGCCATATTACTTCAATAATAATTAAATAATAATGAACGCTTTGTTTGACAGGCATAAATACGTTACCTAAAGGTGAGATTATTGCCGCTAGGCAATCTAACCCAGAAAGATAAGATAAGATAAGAAAGGTCGTGTAATATAATAGTGATTTCGTGTGAAACGGAGGAAAACAATCTTAAATGAAAATAAAATATCTACTTTACCTCAGCCAGTTAATATTCCTATGCAAGGATAGGATTGGTACGAGGATAAGCATGTAGAATTAGGAGAGAGCAAGAATATGCAATACTGGGAGACTAATGCAATCGGGGAGTTCTCCGCATGGACCTGTAAAGAACGTCGAGTAAAGTTTAATAGGTAGTACTTTCATTAAAGGTCGCTAGAAGATGGGTTCTAAGGTAATGGTATACTCATCTAGGCTTGTTTAACTAACGGATCTACTTTTGCATAGAAAGACGTAGGCATTATTCGGCAAGTATATATTATATATTTATTTACTTTGTGTGACCTCTACGTGTGAAGCGCTTCCAAGATGATACAAATGAATATTTGTAATCTCAAGGGCGTATAATTAGAAGGTAAATGGTTGTATAATATCCTCAATTTTGATACTTTAAAAAAAACCGGTCCAGAGCCAGGCGAGCTCGCTCTATGCTGACCAGAAATTTATCACCAGACGATTGTTGATAAAATTATTATAAATGATTAATGAGGTTTATTTTAATTCCATTGTTTCTATCTTATGCAAGTGCCCGTCATGCGGCTAGGAGGGCGGGGGGTGTTTTTTTCGCACATGTTAAGCTATTTACCAAAAGTTTATAAAATACATTTTTAAAATCTATAAAACTTGCTCTTCCAAACGAAAACATTTTTTTTGTGTAGTTTAAACCCATTAAAAAAAATTGGGTCTGCGTCGGACGTTATACTTCTTTGGCCATTCGCACACACCCACTGACAGGATATATGAAATATAAGATATTTTTATCTCTTATTCAATATATAGGGTGATGATTTTAGAGGCGTGGTTTTCAAGAAGAGATAAAACGCATATAATTTGATGTTATGGCTAAGAATTTAGTTTTATTATAAAGATAAGGGTTTGCCATTATGTTTTAAAAATGATTTCGGGTAAGTGGCCGCCGCGGCTGACTCGAACAAATTCCAGCCGAGAGGCCCAATTTTCAACCACTTTTTGCAGCAAGTTGGGCCGTATGTCAGCAATAACGCGCCGAATATTCTCTTCCAAGGCGTTAATCGTATCGGCCTTATCTGCGTAGACAAGCGACTTCACATAACCCCACAAAAAATAGTCCAGCGGTGTTAAATCGCACGATCTTGGAGGCCACGCCACAGGCCCACGACGCGATTTTTACTTTATTTTAGAGTGATTTTTTCTAAATTTGCACTATTTGCAAACGTTGTTCAGGAGTAAGTCTATTCATTATGAAATGGCAAACCAAACTGAGCATAAATCAAGTGACAGCTGTCAAAAACACCAACTTCGAAAAAGGTAGTTCCAGATTGAATGAAAACCACGCCTCTAAAAAAAACACCCCATATTTCTCTTCAATATCTTAATATATATAAATCTCGTGTCACAATGTTTGTCCTCAATGGACTAATAATAAAATAATGGACTAATAATAAAATTTGAACACCATGTGCAGTTCGATGTGCACTTGAGAGATAGGATAGTTTAAATCTCAAATTATAGTCGCAATTTTAATTTATCGCTAATTTTTTGTCCGTTATTATTTGGCAGTCATAAAACTGACAGATGTCGATACCTTTTTATTTTATGGGCGATTGTGAAGAGCGCGTGACGACTCGGTGCCAGTATAATTTTATTGAACAAGCAGAGGAAAGAGCAATTGTGATATTATTGGAAAATTTTTTAGAAGATCACAATCAACTAATTCAATTGATCAAAAGAGTTTCGCCACGACTGCAAAATGACAATTATCAAATCGTCATAAAAGCCGACAAAGTACCATTAGGTGAACATGCTGGTAGATTCAGTCATAAAACTGACAGATGTCGATACGGAACGGCACGGAACATGCATGCATACAAGATGCGATGACTTACGTACGTCATTACGGCCGACCGGATTTATTTATTACATTCACATGTAATCCGAATTGGGAAGAGATACAAACTTTACTATTGCCAGGACAACAAGCCATTCATCGTCATGATTTAACTGCACGTGTGTTTAAACAAAAATTGAAATCCTTAATTGATTTTATTGTTAAATATACAATTTTTGGTATCACACGTTGTTGGCTGTATACGATAGAGTGGCAAAAGCGAGGTTTGCCTCATGCCCACATTTTGGTTTGGCTTAAAGATAGAATCCGTCCTGAAGAAATCGATCAAATAATTTCAGCCGAAATTCCAGACCCATTAATTGATCAAGAATTATTTGATATTGTCACCAAACACATGATCCATGGGCCATGCGGTGTTTTCAACATGACGTCACCGTGCATGGAAAATGGAAAATGTAAAAAAAACTTCCCAAAGCCGCATACGAATGACACGATCACGGATATTGATGGTTATCCAATGTATCGCCGCAGAAGTACTGAGAATGGTGGCCACACATTTACAATGCGACTGCCGAACTTTCCAAATCAAGTTGAGTTTGATAATCAGTGGGTGGTACCATACTCACCACTACTTTCAAAAACTTACAAAGCTCATATCAATGTTGAGCTTTGCAGTTCTGTTAAATCAATTAAGTATATTTGTAAATATGTAAACAAAGGCAGTGATTTGGCCATATTTGAAGTAAAAAACATAAATAAAAATGACGAAATAGCACGATACCAAATGGGCAGATACATTAGCAGCAATGAAGCTATTTGGCATATTCTCAGCTTTCCCATCCACGAAAGAGATCCTGCTGTCCAACATCTGGCAATACATCTTGAAAACGGTCAACGTGTATACTTCACTGAAGAAAATGTTCTCCAAAGAGCGTTCGAAGCTCCGAAAACGACTCTAACTGAATTTTTTACATTGTGTCAAAAACCTGATGTTTTTGGCCAATTCGCGAAGACATTGGTGTATGGTGATGTTCCACGTTATTTCACATGGAACAAATCCAGTAAAAAATGGGAGCCACGGAAACAAGGAAAACCACATCCTTCCATTACAGGCATATTCAAAGCTAAGACATTGGGGAGACTTTACACGGTACATCCAAAGCAACGTGAGTGCTTCTATTTACGTTTGTTATTGGTGAATGTTCCCGGACCAACGTCTTTTGAATTTTTACGAACAGCTAATGGTCGAGTATTCAATACATACCAGGATGCATGTCGTGAACTGCAATTGCTAGAAGACGATAACCATTGGGACTTAACGCTTGCTGATGCTGCGTTGACATCAACACCGAATAACATTCGTCAGTTGTTTGCAATTATTTTGGCGACATGTTATCCCTCGCAAGCACAAACTTTGTGGGAAAAATATAAAAATTGTATGACAGAAGACATCTTGCACCGAATTAGACAAACAAATCAATGCCAAAACATAGATTATACACCAGAGATGTACAATGAAGCATTGGTCTTGATCGAGGATTTATGTGTTCTTAGTTCAAATTTACCATTTAATCATTATGGTATGCCATCACCTAATCGTCCAGCCACCGACTTAGTCAATACCGATTTACAACGAGAAAATCAATATGACCATGGAAGTTTAGCAACAATTATCATGAACAGTGAACCATTACTGACAGCAGAACAAAAAATTATTTATGATCGGATTATGCTGGCTGTTGCTGCTGAACAAGGCGGTTTTTTTTTCTTGGATGCACCCGGTGGAACCGGTAAGACATTTTTAATATCGTTGATTCTTGCCAAAATACGGTCGCAACAAAAAATCGCATTAGCTTTAGCATCGTCAGGCATTGCGGCTACTTTACTGGATGGTGGGCGAACAGCACATTCAACATTCAAGCTGCCATTGGACGTTCATAATAAACCAGATGCAATGTGTAACATCAAAAAGAATAGTGGAATAGCTGCAGTGTTGCGGAAGAGTTCTATAATAATTTGGGATGAGTGCACAATGGCACACAAATATTCACTTGAAGCATTAAACAGAACTATGCAAGATTTAAACAGCAATAATAAACTTTTCGGTGGTGCTATCTTACTTTTGTCTGGTGACTTCCGGCAGACCTTACCGGTTATACCTCGCTCTACTTTCGCGGATGAGATTAATGCATGTTTGAAACAATCATTCTTATGGCGAAGTGTTGAAACACTTCGATTGACCATAAATATGCGAGTACAATTGCAAAATGATCCATCAGCACTAATATTTTCCGAACAACTACTAGATATTGGGAACGGTAAAATAAAACTGCAACCAAATACGCAATGCATTAAACTACCAGACAATTTTTGCACTGTTGTTCAGGATAAAACTGAATTGATTCAGAGTATTTTCCCGGATATACAGAATAATTATTTGAATCATGAATGGCTTAGTCAACGGGCGATTTTGGCAGCCAAAAACGTTGATGTTGACGAAATTAACTTCCAGATACAACAGTTGTTACCAGGCGATCTGTTGTTGATGAAAATGAAAGTGTAAATTTTCCGATTGAATTTTTAAATTCATTAGATATCCCTGGAATGCCACCACATAATCTTCGATTAAAGATTGGTTCCCCTATTATTCTCCTCCGTAATTTGAATCCACCTCAATTATGTAACGGTACGCGTTTGGTCATCAAAAAGATCACCGGAAACATTCTTGAAGCAACCATTTTGGCTGGGAAGTTTAAAGGAAAAGTGGTCCTGCTGCCACGTATTCCGATGATACCATCAGATTCTACCATACCCTTCAAAAGGCTACAGTTTCCAATTCGTTTAGCTTTCGCCATGTCTATAAATAAATCTCAAGGTCAAACAATGTCCATTTGTGGTTTAGATTTGGAAAATCCATGTTTTTCTCATGGGCAACTATATGTTGCGTGTTCACGTGTTGGGAAACCGTCGAATCTATTTGTGTTAGCTAAAGACAGGTTAACCAAAAACATTGTGCACCGATTGGTGTTAAATTAAATTGAAATTGAAAGTATTTATAATTCAAAAAAAAGATATTAATGTTTAAAAGTTTAAGACTGTCTGCCTTGCCTACCTCATTCATGAGTTTAAGCGTCACATGTTATTTACTGTATTATACTGTAATATACTTATATTTGTTATAAAATTAAATGGAAATAATAAATCTGATAAATTTTTATTTTTTACCTATTGATTTCTGCTTAGTATCAAGTGTAAGAACATTTTAATTAATTGTGTTCAACGTACTTCCCCTTCAAATCTCAATCCAGTGAATTTGTATACCAACATCAACATTTTCGTCTTAGTTCGTAAATAATTTCATTGTACTAAAGGGTTATAGTAGTAGAAAGTCAAATAAGGAGATCACCATATTTTTTTACAAATACCATCTGTGTGAAAAAGCATAGTGGACTCCGTGACTGATGTTCTCTTATTGTTCCTCTTAGATTGTTTACTATAATGTAATATAACAAAAACTTTAGCCACAGCAACGCGTGGCCGGGTCAGCTAGTATTATTATAAGTCACTTCATTATTAGACTATACATCTATACATTATCATTATCAATAATTTCTTCTATATTCATTCTTTATACGAAAGTATACGAAAAAACTTATAAAAAGGCACTTTACGGGTTTTACTCGTAACGCGTGACGCGGTTTCTCGACCAACATCCCATCCCAATGAGTACAACGGGCGCAAAGAAGTTTAACTTCAAAAAAAAAAATCGAAATATGTGCGTGTCACGAACACCTAAGATTATACCAAATTTCAAATTCCTTCGTTTTCGACACAGATGGATGCGGATTAAGGGTTCCGTTTTTCCCTTTGAGGTACGAAACCCTAAAAAGAACGTGATCATATTTCCTGTTTTTTTTTTAATTATATGAAAGTGTTATGAATAAAAAGAGCATAGATTTTGAATCGAACGTAGCGTCGCCTATTGCTGTTGTTACAGAACAAACTGTTAGGTCGACCCAAAATATAATATACCGAGTCTAGCAAATCTCGGGTATACTGGATTTAAATGTCTTACCATTGGATAATACGGGTTGGTAAAACCGACGGTTGCGGTGGCTAGAGCTTGAGATAGAGTCGGGGCGCTTTCTGTCTCCGGCCAGATCTGCAAATCGTAGAATCACCGCATAGGTTATGCACTTGGTTTACCAGATACCACTTATATAGATGGATTTGACTTGAATAGTTTTCAAACTGAAGCAATTGTCGCTAAATTAAATAATCTCCGTGCTCCATTTCCATACTAAATTGCTGTTATATAAAGTTCGTAACATCAAGCGATATCGATGTAGTAGTTGAATGACCAGTAGTGTTACGATAAGTTTTATTGATCTTTAGAGCGTAAAGTCAACCTCGTTGCTATCTATCGCTACTCTTCCATGTAAAGACTCCGACCCACTTAATTCTTTTTTACAGTAATATGCATGTTACTAAAACTATCACAAAATTATTTTTACTTTGCCTGGCGTTTTCATGTTACATTTTAACTGATATCAAATAAACGAGGAGGTCTCAATTCGATATGTCGATTTGTTTTTTTTTATGTCCATTATCAAAATATGATCCATTTTCGTTTTAGTTACGTCTAGTATAATATGATAGCATAAATTTGGTTTTCCGTTTAAAATGTTATCACGTCGAATTGGCTTTAGTGATTATTATTTTTGAAAATTACTGCGTAATGCTTGTAGTTATTACAATCGTAGTTGCATTTTGCTACGTATAGTGATTATAGTGTATACTAGTAATATTATTTTTTTTTATAAATAATATTATGTATATATTTCCGTGTAAAGGTTATATTATTTTGAGGTCTCGTAATTTTTGCATTACAGCAACGAAATCTTGTTTAATAGGCACAACGCGCAGTAAACAGCACTACACATGGCATTGTATAAGTGTGAATGGTATAGTATGTACCCTGCTGTAAGCGAGATATTTTAGTAGATCGCTATGCCAATAAAACTAATTAATAGATCGGTAATAAAACGAAGCGATTGCATTGTCATACGTGGCGTGAGATGAAGTATAATAATATATTGATTATCGTAAAATATGGCAGCACAATTACGACCTCGAAACATGAAATAGACCTTGAATGAACATTTCATATTGTCGCGATGCGATAACTTCTGGTATTTAATTTGAAATAAATCATTTGAATTTAAAAAAAGTGACAACTCGCGTAAGCGTATTCAAAATGTTGCCATAACGAATCGTTGTCATAACCCGAATGCGACCGTAGGCCATACCAAACGGGTCGCTCGCCTGCACTGGCCCACGACTTCCTCGGCAGCAAAGGGTGACACGACACCGCGCTACTCTTCAAGAGCACCGCCTTGCGAACTACCATACTTAATCGCCTATTTGGAACACATTAGAACAGAACAGGATAAGGCTACACAGAAGAGTCTGTTCCCAGGTAGCAACGACGTTTATTGGGGGCCCGACGACGGCGTCCCAGAAACGGTTTGTTCAACTGACAAATTCATATAGACAGTACCCCGGAATCTGCTCTATTAAACTATATCGCGATTTTTTTTGTTTCAGTTCTTTTTCATCAGAACATTTTTTTTAAGGCTTAGAGCTTATTAGGCTTAGAGCTTTTAAGGCTTATTTATATTATAAAGCAATTACTGTACCTACTACTCCCAATAAATTTTAATAACAACATAATTTAAAATCTAACATTTATTTATTCTTGACTTACTATCGTCACTGCCACTACTCATTAGATGTTATCTTTAATACATGCCTACATTAAATTTTGACAACATGTCCGTCGATGACTTAAATTTAATACACGATACCTAATCCTTAACCTTTTGTGCTGCTAATAATGTCCCGTTGACAGTGGGAATATTCAATTTGTTTCGAGTTTTTGTTTTCATAATTCACCCGGCTAAAAACTCCTTTGCATTGGATTGATTAATACGTTCAATGCGCGCGCGCAAGGTCACGCCATTTTCAACTGTTCTTTTTAGCCTTGTGGTAGAGCGAGCGCTCTGTCACTCGTGCACTTACCTACCTACCTTAACCTACACAGCTGACATTTTTTCAATTATAGTTTTTGAGTTAAGTAAAACGAGTATTTGTTTATTATACAAGTTTATTTAAACCTTCCTTTCGGGAGGTTGATATATCAACAATCAAACATTATTTAGCAATCTATCATTAATTTTTTCATGATAAAATATTCCTTTTTATTATTTTCACAGGGTTTTGCGTATGTTTTCTATACTTAGGCTGTTAATAACAGACCTTTTCAAATCGGCCATCATGATTGGTACCTAGCTACTCGATTTGCTATTTTATTTTTTTAATAATTTATTAATGGATATTTGTAATTTATTTTAATATTTACTAAACATGTTACGGACAACTTATTTTCTTTAAAAAAACTTTGAATTTGAATCACTTGTCGCGCAAGCGTTTTGATCTGCCCGATCTAGCTTTGCCCTGATCTAGTCACGTCAAATTCAGTTGTGCGCTACGCGTTGAAGGAAGGAGAGGAGTTGCTTCACCACGTTGTTCAAACTAATTTCGGAATTGATTTAAAAGTGTATATATAACATTTTATTTTAAAATAAACATTTTTTCAGAGACGGGTTTAGTTGTAGATTTAGATCAACCCTTTAGAGGATCGGTAGTACATTTACACCCTGTATAATATCTCATTGATAGAGTAAACCGAAAAAATCGGTATTATATGTATTATGTAGGGGAAAATATCATGTGTAAGGGCGGTGAAAGAGATTTCTAATAATCTGTGATGTTTTTGCATTGTAAAATCGTTTCCTATAAGTTTATATATGTCCTAGGGTGCTGACTTTGCCAATATTGTGATGTCCCCTCTTATTAGACTTCTTATTGTAGTATCAAAAAAAATCATTGCTCATTCAATAGCTTATATGTACAGTACGAGAAATTGTATTTGGCAAAAAGCCATTAAGGCTTGGCCCGAGGGGTAACGACTTAACAATTTACTGTGGTTGAAATACATCATCGTGATCCATTGATGATATTTAAATTTAATTTTATATAAATATAAAATTAAAACGAAAATAACTTACGTTCATAAAGTATTTTCTTCTTCGTAATATCTGTCTTTCCCCATATCTGTCACCTTATGCTTCTGACTTCCTAGGGATAATCAAAGTAATACTGTACTGATATTAAAAAAATAGATAATAAATCTTCCTGTGATCGAGAAAACCATACTTGACCGGTTGTTTCTAAGAAACGTGTATAGGAGGAAATAAACAAAAAAAATCTATTGGCTCCCAAAACCGCCGCATTCAAATTGAAAGCTAAATAGTACGAATACCTTGTAAACATTTTGTAGAAATTATGTGACTTATGAATATTTTTATCATCGAATCTTAACAACTCGCAATATTATTCATAAAGCGTGTATCAGTAATGGATAAATTTAACAACAATTTCACTGTAATACATTATGAAAATTGTGTTAAAGAAAATGTAAACTATTGTTTTTTTTTGCACTGTGCAGGCCAGCAATAATGGATTTCAAGACATCGATGGAGCAAGCAGAGATGGCCATACATTTGTTCTTCAACAATCGATTTCAGGAAGCTCGAGACCTTATGTCTCCCTGGTAAGTGAACTCCCAACAATATAGTATGCTCAGTTAATTCTGTTCGGTTTACAGGGTAATTTATATTTTAACTATAGTAATAAAAGGAAGGTAGTTAGGAAGGAAGGTAGGTAAGTAGTTAGAAAAAAAAAAGTAAAAATTGTATATTTCTTTTAAAGCAGGTTTGTCTGATACATAAATACATTACACAAAATAAATTGATCACCTTCTGTTTTAAAGTTTTTACAAAATTCCGAATCATCAATTGCGTATTTTAATTAAAATATTTTCAATATGCATTAAATTTATATTCATAACTGTTTCTCAAAGAAATTGTCGCGTCCCTCGTATAATTAACCTATTGCGAGCACGACTAGAGTAATACTGGCAGAATCCTTGCATCTACAGATATGAGATTTAAAAATATAATTGTAAACTTCTTCCTGACAGGCAATAAAACAAATAATTGCCAGTTGCCACCGCTGAAAGGTTTCAGTGACTAGAACCTCTTGTGGCCTTAATAGCGCCCTTGCAGGTATATTAAAGGTGTCATTATTTCGCCTTACTTCGACTTTGCTTTGTTACTATAATGTTTATATAAGACGTGAGATATTAATAATTGGCACTATGAAATTAAGCAGATACATTTATTTTCGTTTTACGTTACGTTTGTTTTTCGTTTGTTGTTTAGTAGTGAAAGATGTCGTTCAGTTATCGGCTAATGAAGGTTATAAGCCATTTAAATTAATCATCGCTGTACATATTTTTTAATTTATAGTACCCTAATATGATTCAACTGTGATTGCTTAGAATGTATTGTGTATTGCAACCAAATGTTTCTTTCCAGTTTTTTTTTTCAAAATAACTTCATATTAATATTTTCTTTAGTTATGGTCATACGAAAACCAAAGATTTGTCTCTGAGTACTTAAAAGTTTACTTAAAAGTGTACGGCGATTATATTATTATCACCTACCTTCATGATAAATATTTAAGCTCGGCTTTAAACCCAATTTTATAAAAATGCTATATACAGTATGTTCTAAGACCATTCCCTAAGACTTAAGGGGACTTAAGACCTATGTTTAAGAAATTAAAAAAAAAAATGTGAAAATAATTCATGCCCAAATTTATTAATTTTATCAAAGTGCTCAATGTAAATTCCCTATTTACTTGCAGACGCTCGGTAAGGCCGATCAATGCGACCGAACTTATGACGTATATTATCACGTAAAGTTTACAATTTTTTTACTCGGAAGCCACGATGAATTTTGATATGAGGTTAACACAAATCATTTTTTGTCGGGAATAGTTTTGGAACACTATACAATTCTCAATTCGCCAAGATCATTCGGCGCTGCATATCATGCAGATCATGCAGTCGCTACTTCTAAAAGGCGCAAATATGCGAATATATTAGTAAAGTATGCTTTCTTTGCATTTGCTGTGGAGACTCTGGACGCGTGGTCACCCGATGCGTTAAATTTTGTTGAAAAGGTTGGCAAATTATTAAAAGAGAGAAGTCGGGGATCCTACTTCAAACAGCGAGTCAGTTTGGAAGTTGTGCATGGTAACGCAGCCAGTGTGCTCGGCACGCTTTGAATTATTATTATTTTATTTATTAAAATATCCAATATATATTTTATATTATTACATATGTATTACTTTGTAATATTTTAATGATTTTCAAGAGAAGAAAAAATTTAGTTTGTGTATTCGAGATATGTATATATTATTTATATATATGATTAATGCACAAGTATAAGTTTCTTCGATTGTGTTGATCACCTATATACATTATTAATATAGCTTAATTAATATACAGTTGACTGGAGTCGATGGACATCCATTATTATTGCGGTTTAAATGTCAATATACTGTCAGACTTTCATATAATATAAGAATACGGCGTATGTCTAAAATAATGTTAATAAATTAGTAGCAAAATACCTATTTAGAAACGAGTTTTTATTTAAGTATTGAAAGTGCTACAACATTTCGTGTCTGTGCTGTTGTTGACCGTTGAGGAGTTCCTTTGTCTGGAGCCATTCTTGGGTGTGGAATCAGGTCATGCTTACCATAAAAATGCATTGTCATTGGAACTAAACCAACATGTCAAATTTTAACTCCGTAAGTAAGAGGAAGTGGTTCTAATTCAGCTTGCAAAATTTTACCTAAACTGATATACTAACATTGTAAGCTAAACAAAAACTTGTAAAAGTCATCTAAAATATAGTTTTTGTTTTAATAATTTATTACTTTCAGAATACATAGAAAATATAATTGCAAAAACATACCCCCCCCCTCCCTATAGATTAGTGTTCGTTAGTTTTACTCTAAAGCTCAAACGGCTAGACTGATTTCCGTAATAGTTTTTGGGTGGTTGTTTGGGAGTGTTTTTTTGGCAGTATTTAGGAGTGGTACTTAAGTAATTTTGATATAAATGCAATATCAAATTAATGAATGAAAGCAAATTGTAACTGAACAGCTCTCACTTAAAATGTATACATTTTAATAATGTATTATTATTTACTTGTATCATGGTCCTATATGATTTCATTAATATTTATTTTATATATGATACTAGCTGACCCGGCCACGCGTTGCTGTGGCTAAAGTTTTTGTTATATTACATTATAGTAAACAATCTAAGAGGAACAATAAGAGAACATCAGTCACGGAGTCCACTATGCTTTTTCACACAGATGGTATTTGTAAAAAAATATGCTGATCTCCTTATTTGACTTTCTACTACTATAACCCTTTAGTACAATGAAATTATTTACGAACAAAGACGAAAATGTTGATGTTGGTATACAAATTCACTGGATTGAGATTTGAAGGGGAAGTACGTTGAACACAATTAATTAAAATGTTCTTACACTTGATACTAAGCAGAAATCAATAGGTAAAAAATAAAAAATTATCAGATTTATTATTTCCATTTAATTTTATAACAAATATAAGTATATTACAGTATAATACAGTAAATAACATGTGACGCTTAAACTCATGAATGAGGTAGGCAAGGCAGACAGTCTTAAACTTTTAAACATTAATATTTTTTTTTTTGAATTATAAATACTTTCAATTTCAATTTAATTTAACACCAATCGGTGCACAATGTTTTTGGTTAACCTGTTTTTAGCTAACACAAATAGATTCGACGGTTTCCCAACACGTGAACACGCAACATATAGTTGCCCATGAGAAAAACATGGATTTTCCAAATCTAAACCACAAATGGACATTGTTTGACCTTGAGATTTATTTATAGACATGGCGAAAGCTAAACGAATTGGAAACTGTAGCCTTTTGAAGGGTATGGTAGAATCTGATGGTATCATCGGAATACGTGGCAGCAGGACCACTTTTCCTTTAAACTTCCCAGCCAAAATGGTTGCTTCAAGAATGTTTCCGGTGATCTTTTTGATGACCAAACGCGTACCGTTACATAATTGAGGTGGATTCAAATTACGGAGGAGAATAATAGGGGAACCAATCTTTAATCGAAGATTATGTGGTGGCATTCCAGGGATATCTAATGAATTTAAAAATTCAATCGGAAAATTTACACTTTCATTTTCATCAACAACAGTATCGATTGATTTAAAAGACATCAGATCGCCTGGTAACAACTGTTGTATCTGGAAGTTAATTTCGTCAACATCAACGTTTTTGGCTGCCAAAATCGCCCGTTGACTAAGCCATTCATGATTCAAATAATTATTCTGTATATCCGGGAAAATACTCTGAATCAATTCAGTTTTATCCTGAACAACAGTGCAAAAATTGTCTGGTAGTTTAATGCATTGCGTATTTGGTTGCAGTTTTATTTTACCGTTCCCAATATCTAGTAGTTGTTCGGAAAATATTAGTGCTGATGGATCATTTTGCAATTGTACTCGCATATTTATGGTCAATCGAAGTGTTTCAACACTTCGCCATAAGAATGATTGTTTCAAACATGCATTAATCTCATCCGCGAAAGTAGAGCGAGGTATAACCGGTAAGGTCTGCCGGAAGTCACCAGACAAAAGTAAGATAGCACCACCGAAAAGTTTATTATTGCTGTTTAAATCTTGCATAGTTCTGTTTAATGCTTCAAGTGAATATTTGTGTGCCATTGTGCACTCATCCCAAATTATTATAGAACTCTTCCGCAACACTGCAGCTATTCCACTATTCTTTTTGATGTTACACATTGCATCTGGTTTATTATGAACGTCCAATGGCAGCTTGAATGTTGAATGTGCTGTTCGCCCACCATCCAGTAAAGTAGCCGCAATGCCTGACGATGCTAATGCTAATGCGATGTTTTTGTTGCGACCGTATTTTGGCAAGAATCAACGATATTAAAAATGTCTTTCCGGTTCCACCGGGTGCATCCAAGAAAAAAAAACCGCCTTGTTCAGCAGCAACAGCCAGCATAATCCGATCATAAATAATTTTTTGTTCTGCTGTCAGTAATGGTTCACTGTTCATGATAATTGTTGCTAAACTTCCATGGTCATATTGATTTTCTCGTTGTAAATCGGTATTGACTAAGTCGGTGGCTGGACGATTAGGTGATGGCATACCATAATGATTAAGTGGTAAATTTGAAATAAGAACACATAAATCCTCGATCAAGACCAATGCTTCATTGTACATCTCTGGTGTATAATCTATGTTTTGGCATTGATTTGTTTGTCTAATTCGGTGCAATATGTCTTCTGTCATACAATTTTTATATTTTTCCCACAAAGTTTGTGCTTGCGAGGGATAACATGTCGCCAAAATAATTGCAAACAACTGACGAATGTTATTCGGTGTTGATGTCAACGCAGCATCAGCAAGCGTTAAGTCCCAATGGTTATCGTCTTCTAGCAATTGCAGTTCACGACATGCATCCTGGTATGTATTGAATACTCGACCATTAGCTGTTCGTAAAAATTCAAAAGACGTTGGTCCGGGAACATTCACCAATAACAAACGTAAATAGAAGCACTCACGTTGCTTTGGATGTACCGTGTAAAGTCTTCCCAATGTCTTAGCTTTGAATATGCCTGTAATGGAAGGATGTGGTTTTCCTTGTTTCCGTGGCTCCCATTTTTTACTGGATTTGTTCCATGTGAAATAACGTGGAACATCACCATACACCAATGTCTTCGCGAATTGGCCAAAAACATCAGGTTTTTGACACAATGTAAAAAATTCAGTTAGAGTCGTTTTCGGAGCTTCGAACGCTCTTTGGAGAACATTTTCTTCAGTGAAGTATACACGTTGACCGTTTTCAAGATGTATTGCCAGATGTTGGACAGCAGGATCTCTTTCGTGGATGGGAAAGCTGAGAATATGCCAAATAGCTTCATTGCTGCTAATGTATCTGCCCATTTGGTATCGTGCTATTTCATCATTTTTATTTATGTTTTTTACTTCAAATATGGCCAAATCACTGCCTTTGTTTACATATTTACAAATATACTTAATTGATTTAACAGAACTGCAAAGCTCAACATTGATATGAGCTTTGTAAGTTTTTGAAAGTAGTGGTGGGTATGGTACCACCCACTGATTATCAAACTCAACTTGATTTGGAAAGTTCGGCAGTCGCATTGTAAATGTGTGGCCACCATTCTCAGTACTTCTGCGGCGATACATTGGATAACCATCAATATCCGTGATCGTGTCATTCGTATGCGGCTTTGGGAAGTTTTTTTACATTTTCCATTTTCCATGCACGGTGAGGTCATGTTGAAAACACCGCATGGCCCATGGATCATGTGTTTGGTGACAATATCAAATAATTCTTGATCAATTAATGGGTCTGGAATTTCGGCTGAAATTATTTGATCGATTTCTTCAGGACGGATTCTATCTTTAAGCCAAACCAAAATGTGGGCATGAGGCAAACCTCGCTTTTGCCACTCTATCGTATACAGCCAACAACGTGTGATACCAAAAATTGTATATTTAACAATAAAATCAATTAAGGATTTCAATTTTTGTTTAAACACACGTGCAGTTAAATCATGACGATGAATGGCTTGTTGTCCTGGCAATAGTAAAGTTTGTATCTCTTCCCAATTCGGATTACATGTGAATGTAATAAATAAATCCGGTCGGCCGTAATGACGTACGTAAGTCATCGCATCTTGTATGTATTCCTGCATGTTCCGTGGACTGCCGATGTAGCTTGAAGGTAAAATGAAAGCATTACCGATGTCATTGGGATTTAAATTTCCATCGATGTTTCCAGCAACAGCATCTCGTAAGTGAATATATTATTCCGATCGTAGTTTTGACGTTTGCGTTTTGACGTTTGCCGCTCGCGTTGTTGAGGTTAGATTTTTTCGGTGGCATTTGACTGAAAATAATAATTTTCTTGTTCTTATGATATTCTCTTGAAGACGTTCGTTACACTGTTCTTGAGATTCTTGTGCATGACCTGCTGTCCTGATTCTTTGAGCTGGATTTCTTGATTCAATTTGTTCTGCCAACTGATGGGCTCTTTTAATACGTTTGCGTCGAATAACTGTCACTGTCAAATAATAACAGACATTAGCGCCATCAACCCAGTCGAAAGGTATCGACATCTGTCAGTTTTATGACTGCCAAATAATAACAGACAAATAATTAGCGATAAATTAAAATTGCGACTATAATTTGAGATTTAAACTATCCTATCTCTCAAGTGCACATCGAACTGCACATGGTGTTCAAATTTTATTATAATCGGTTAAGTGGTTCAGCCGTCCATTGAGGACAAACATTGTGACACGAGATTTATATATATTAAGATATATTATTTTCCTTATTTAGATGATTATTACGTTATTTTATAAGGTGAACACCGTTAGGTTACTCTATATAAAAGTTTGACAGTACTGACATTTAATGCTTTTTAATATTTTAAGGATTGATTTTTTTTGTAATCTTAATATATATAAATCTCGTGTCACAATGTTTGTCCTCAATGGACGGCTGAACCACTTAACCGATTATAATAAAATTTGAACACCATGTGCAGTTCGATGTGCACTTGAGAGATAGGATAGTTTAAATCTCAAATTATAGTCGCAATTTTAATTTATCGCTAATTATTTGTCTGTTATTATTTGGCAGTCATAAAACTGACAGATGTCGATACCTTTCGACTGGGTTGATGGCGCTAATGTCTGTTATTATTTGACAGTGACAGTTATTCGACGCAAACGTATTAAAAGAGCCCATCAGTTGGCAGAACAAATTGAATCAAGAAATCCAGCTCAAAGAATCAGGACAGCAGGTCATGCACAAGAATCTCAAGAACAGTGTAACGAACGTCTTCAAGAGAATATCATAAGAACAAGAAAATTATTATTTTCAGTCAAATGCCACCGAAAAAATCTAACCTCAACAACGCGAGCGGCAAACGTCAAAACGCAAACGTCAAAACTACGATCGGAATAATATATTCACTTACGAGATGCTGTTGCTGGAAACATCGATGGAAATTTAAATCCCAATGACATCGGTAATGCTTTCATTTTACCTTCAAGCTACATCGGCAGTCCACGGAACATGCAGGAATACATACAAGATGCGATGACTTACGTACGTCATTACGGCCGACCGGATTTATTTATTACATTCACATGTAATCCGAATTGGGAAGAGATACAAACTTTACTATTGCCAGGACAACAAGCCATTCATCGTCATGATTTAACTGCACGTGTGTTTAAACAAAAATTGAAATCCTTAATTGATTTTATTGTTAAATATACAATTTTTGGTATCACACGTTGTTGGCTGTATACGATAGAGTGGCAAAAGCGAGGTTTGCCTCATGCCCACATTTTGGTTTGGCTTAAAGATAGAATCCGTCCTGAAGAAATCGATCAAATAATTTCAGCCGAAATTCCAGACCCATTAATTGATCAAGAATTATTTGATATTGTCACCAAACACATGATCCATGGGCCATGCGGTGTTTTCAACATGACCTCACCGTGCATGGAAAATGGAAAATGTAAAAAAAACTTCCCAAAGCCGCATACGAATGACACGATCACGGATATTGATGGTTATCCAACTAAATCAACTAATTCAATTGATCAAAAGAGTTTCGCCACGACTGCAAAATGACAATTATCAAATCGTCATAAAAGCCGACAAAGTACCATTAGGTGAACATGCTGGTAGATTCAACGCTCCAACTGTTGATGAGGTTGCTGTTATCATGGTTGGTGATCCAGTTGACAAAAGATCTATAAACATTACACGGCGAGACAACACTGTCAGTACGATTTAGGATCTACACCGTTCATATGACGCACTACAATATCCATTGATATTTTGGCAAGGACAACAGTATGATCCAAATACCGGTAAATTTGACAATTATCTATTTACTTTCTTACTGTATGTATAGATTTTAATTTCGTATTGCATTTTATTTTTTATTTTTTTAGGTGATTACAGAAATAATAAAGTTAGCTCAATGAACTACTACGCACACCGAATAATGGTTAGACAACATCAAGACAATTATATCCTTCGATATCGTCAGCTGTTCCATCAATACATTGTTGATATGTATGCTAAGGTCGAAAGCGAACGCTTGCGATTCCTTCGATTCAACCAGGCAAAACTACGATCGGAATAATATATTCACTTACGAGATGCTGTTGCTGGAAACATCGATGGAAATTTAAATCCCAATGACATCGGTAATGCTTTCATTTTACCTTCAAGCTACATCGGCAGTCCACGGAACATGCAGGAATACATACAAGATGCGATGACTTACGTACGTCATTACGGCCGACCGGATTTATTTATTACATTCACATGTAATCCGAATTGGGAAGAGATACAAACTTTACTATTGCCAGGACAACAAGCCATTCATCGTCATGATTTAACTGCACGTGTGTTTAAACAAAAATTGAAATCCTTAATTGATTTTATTGTTAAATATACAATTTTTGGTATCACACGTTGTTGGCTGTATACGATAGAGTGGCAAAAGCGAGGTTTGCCTCATGCCCACATTTTGGTTTGGCTTAAAGATAGAATCCGTCCTGAAGAAATCGATCAAATAATTTCAGCCGAAATTCCAGACCCATTAATTGATCAAGAATTATTTGATATTGTCACCAAACACATGATCCATGGGCCATGCGGTGTTTTCAACATGACCTCACCGTGCATGGAAAATGGAAAATGTAAAAAAACTTCCCAAAGCCGCATACGAATGACACGATCACGGATATTGATGGTTATCCAATGTATCGCCGCAGAAGTACTGAGAATGGTGGCCACACATTTACAATGCGACTGCCGAACTTTCCAAATCAAGTTGAGTTTGATAATCAGTGGGTGGTACCATACCCACCACTACTTTCAAAAACTTACAAAGCTCATATCAATGTTGAGCTTTGCAGTTCTGTTAAATCAATTAAGTATATTTGTAAATATGTAAACAAAGGCAGTGATTTGGCCATATTTGAAGTAAAAAACATAAATAAAAATGACGAAATAGCACGATACCAAATGGGCAGATACATTAGCAGCAATGAAGCTACTTGGCATATTCTCAGCTTTCCCATCCACGAAAGAGATCCTGCTGTCCAACATCTGGCAATACATCTTGAAAACGGTCAACGTGTATACTTCACTGAAGAAAATGTTCTCCAAAGAGCGTTCGAAGCTCCGAAAACGACTCTAACTGAATTTTTTACATTGTGTCAAAAACCTGATGTTTTTGGCCAATTCGCGAAGACATTGGTGTATGGTGATGTTCCACGTTATTTCACATGGAACAAATCCAGTAAAAAATGGGAGCCACGGAAACAAGGAAAACCACATCCTTCCATTACAGGCATTTTTATTTTTTACCTATTGATTTCTGCTTAGTATCAAGTGTAAGAACATTTTAATTAATTGTGTTCAACGTACTTCCCCTTCAAATCTCAATCCAGTGAATTTGTATACCAACATCAACATTTTCGTCTTTGTTCGTAAATAATTTCATTGTACTAAAGGGTTATAGTAGTAGAAAGTCAAATAAGGAGATCAGCATATTTTTTTACAAATACCATCTGTGTGAAAAAGCATAGTGGACTCCGTGACTGATGTTCTCTTATTGTTCCTCTTAGATTGTTTACTATAATGTATTATAACAAAAACTTTAGCCACAGCAACGCGTGGCCGGGTCAGCTAGTAGATTATATAGAATGTTCAAAGAAAAATTAATATTAAACGCACAGATAGTTGCATCGTTTGAGGTAATGCACGCTGGTTTAAATACAGGCCTGTATTTTATGAAAGCTTTTCACTCTCACCTACCTATCTGTGCGTCAAGCAATACGGTCAAACTTTCATTAAAGTAGTGAATAAATGATTTAAAAATTAAACAATAATTATGAAAAAAAGCGAAAATGTAACAAATATGACGTATAATGAATATGACGTATAATATGGTAGGTGAGAGTGAAAAGCTTTAATAAAATACAGGCCTGTATTTAAACCACCGTGCATTACCTCAAGCGATGCAACTATCTGTGCGATCAACATTAATTTTTCTTTGAACATTCTGGCTATATAATCTGTTAGAAAAAAAAATCAATCCTTAAAATATTAAAAAGCATTAAATGTCAGTACTGTCAAACTTTTATATAGAGTAACCTAACGGTGTTCACCTTATAAAATAACGTAATAATCATCTAAATAAGGTATTTAATCAATACAATACACAATTTTACTATATATATTATTTTATTATATATAAAATAAATAATATAAAAATATACAATTAAAGAAAATAATATCTATTTTTTTTTGTACTTTAGACGATTATATAAAAACACTTTTGAACCAGAATTGCCTTTGTTTTTCTGTGCATGTGATTGTAATATTCTTGTTTTTTGAAATAAATAATGGTGATTTATTAATTTGCAGGTCCTCCACATCAATGTACCATGCGGTCGGCGACTGTGTCTTTTCATTTCTTTCTGCCATGTTGACATTCGAACAAAAACAGATTGCAGATGCATCAAAGAAGATCAAAGAATGCCTTAGCGTCTGCGCTTCAAACAGGAAGCACTACACGCTGACGGAAAATATCGGAAGCATTCTCGGAAGAGTAAGTGAAATAGGTAGCCTTTTTCATAAGCCACCCCTCTTTTAATTTTAGCATTGTTGCAGTTTTTGGTGGGTATATTATTGACTCGTATTGCATGGCAGTGGTTTGAAAGCCAGAAAATGAGGAGATAGCCACATGTTTTGCCATTTTTAGGATGTAAAATAAATATATAAATGAGAAATGGTACAAATAAATAAAACTTTATGTAGGCTATTACAGCTTAAACTAAAATTAAACGAGCCACAAATATATTTGTTTTGTTAAATGTATGTATGTGTGATATATTATCCCATAATAATATATTATTATGATATTTTGATGTAATGTTAGGACTATAAGAATACCAATATATTATTTATTATTTATTATTATTCATCTTATGTTGTCTACATATCACACGGTAACGACGGAACCTGTATACATTAACATTGAAGAATATCCCATTTAACTTTTTTTATTTTTGACAACTGATCCAGCAAACTTCGAACCACCTCGGAATCAATAAATATTGTTTTAACTTATTAGCTGAATTAAATTTAGTTTTTTTTTATTAAGAATACTCAATATGAATAAGTTTCAATATATTTACAAAACTCAAAAGAAACTGAAGCAATTATCGACAAATGATAAATGCGATAACCTCCCAAAGTGAACATCTTCGAAGGCAACTTACCGTTAGAAAATATAATTCCACAGAATACAAAGCTCTTCCATACAAAATGTATGATAATAATGTTTTTTTATAATTTTATTCGTAATTATTTCCGATGTTTTAATAATTATTCTGCTATTCGGGGCGGAGACATATCCAACAAATCAAAGATCATAAAAATCGGTCCAGCCGTTCTTGAATCATAAATGGTATAACTAACACGACTTTGTTTTATATATATAGATTAGAGTAGAAATCTTTTACATGGCGAGTGCAGGTAAGTAAGTAATTTTTGATCATTAAACATTAATTATTTGATCTCCATTCAAACTTCACATTTTTGACTTATGAAATTGTTCCCACCGCATACTTAATTGTTTTAGAATTGTAAATTAGTCATATTAATGTGTGTTTTATGATAATCCAGAAGGACTTTGGTACATACAGTGAGATTCAGGCTCATGCAGAATTGTGCTATGCAGAACTCTTACTACTGCAATCTGTTCTCACTTTCATAGAAGATGAAGATTTGACGGGGCTTATCAAAGGAAGCTTGAAAATAAAAAGTTGTTTTAATAGCTACAAGTAAGTATGTTATTCAAGTAGTATGTAATTACTCGTAAATTTATCAGTCTGTAATTCACAACGTCCTTACTAGAAAAACCAAATTTAAGTTATCTTTTATTATTAAATTTTGGAGCCAGTCTGAAGATTTTGCTGGTATTGGTAGATATTTAATTTATTTTTAAACATTTTTTTTAGAAAGAGTCAAAAGTGATATTTGTGGGGCATTTTATTCACAAATTCAGGAAGAAAAAATTTAACCCAACTTTCATCTTCATAAAAAGTGGTTTCAAAAATGCTTAGAAACAACTCATATCCTTAAGTTCTGTGGATTCTTTCTCCCGGTCTGTTAAAATTAGAAAGTTAAATTTTGATAAATTAAAAATATGCAACCGTACAAAAAATTTTTTAGAATGTATTGAGTATTCTAAATATTAATCTTAATAATTAAAGCATAGAAAACTTAGTTTTTAATTATGTTTCCTATCTTACACTAAATTTGACTTAAGAGGACTTAACTAAAATGGGACCACTGCCACTAAGAAATCAAATGCATATAAATATTCAAGCCACTCCAGAGTAGTCCGGAATAATGAGTGAACATACGTTTAAAAAATATCCATAGCGTATTGAGAATCTCTTCCTTTTTTTGAAGTCGGTTAAAATGTCCCCTTTTGAACAGTCCTACATAACTAAGCTATGCTAACTTGTGCTAGAGTCAAGGAGACGTTGTTAAAAATGGTTTGTCTATAATGTCTAGATTCGAATCCGGGACCTCTAGTTCAATAATCACATTAATAACTAGAGTACCTAGGTTTATTTGTGGATTTGCATCTGAACTTTTATGTAATTAATATTTTAACTAATTTTCCTACAATTGGTTTTAAACTTTTTGTTGTAATTTATTATAAAACATATACATTTTACATACTGTGTCAAGAGTATTAAAAATAGTGTTGTACCCACAAATTTATGTCTTAACTTTCCTACATTCTAGTACTGACATTTTGTAGAATCTTTTACCAGGACATTTAATGTTTAATTTTATTGTGATTTACTTTTGGGCCACCATATTGATTGCGAGTCGCATAACATGAGTCATGTTGTGAAACATGATTCAATTTCTTGAAAAAAACTTTGTTATTTTGCAGTTTATAAGAAGATTATTTTCATTTTATCTTAATGTTTCCTGAAAATGTATCCAAATAATTTAGGATTCTTTAACAATTTACGAATAAATAGTCTTCGACTTTGTCACAATATTCTCATTAAAAAGTAAGGTAATGCAGTTAATCTAATAGCTGCGTACCTGCGTGTTTTTGGGTCCTCCGTTTTTTTGATTATTATAAATACAAATATTATAAAGTATTTTCTATAACAATGGGTAACATCTATTTATTAGTTTGATTGTATATTATATTTTTATAATAAATGAATAATTATTAAAATTATGTATTAGTTATTAACGGTACATTTATGTATTATTATTTATATATATATAGTATATAGTATTATATATATATTATGTATTATTGCATACAATTTAATTCAAATAATTGTAATTGTATGTTGCGCAGTGAGATAGTTATGCTTATAAGAACGATGCTTTTAGTATAGGCATTATTACGGGCATTGCCTAGTTAGGTAGTACTTTGCATAATGTGAAATTAATGTTAATGTCAATAAATAAATTTAAAAAAAAAAGACTTAAAGTTTTTAAGGTTGGATGTTGGAGGTAATCTCCGAAACTACTTATCCGATTTCAAAAATTCTTTCACCAATATTTAGAATGGACCATCAGAGTGGACGTAGCAATGTTGGCCATTGCATATTGCGGCCAGATCTGGACTTTCACGAAACTATATATTTTTCCTTCTTTGTGTCGTGGCTCACGTCATTTCTATGTGAAGGTATAATGGTGGATAGGTGCTAATATCTGGATGTAAAAAAAAAATAAACTACAGAAATTAAAAATGTATCATGTAAAACTAAATTATTGAAACTATTGGGTATGATCTATATAATGAAATGTGCTCACTTTTTTTTAACCTAATAATTTTACTTTTTTGCCTTGACATTACTTTATTTGACATTATTAAGAAGATTATTGACAGATTATTAAGAAACAACCATTTGAAATCACGTAAAATTTGCAGCTCGAAACTCATTCAGTCAATCTGTCAGTTAGTATGAACGTTTTATTTTATTAAATATAATGTATTTGTAACACATATAGATAATTTTAACTTTTCTCACTCCTCCATATAAACTTTAACCGTGCCAAATTTCACACTTCTCTGTGCGCGCAATATTCTTAAAAAGGAATTCGATGTTTTCCCTTCACGTATTAATATATAGCTTCTTTTTTCAGAATTTGTGAGCAGATCTTAAGCCAGCGTACATGGGAAGATCCCACATCAAAGGCCCATTTTGAGACAGGTGTAAGAATGGGCGTCGGTGCATTTAATCTCATGATTTCACTACTTCCATCAAGAATAATAAAATTATTAGAATTTGTCGGTTTCAGTGGCAATAAGGTAGGAACACACATACAAATATTTATTGTAATTTATAGTCCTTCAAGTTTCCAATTCAAATCTTATTTGTATATACAGGATGTCTGGCTACCACCGGTAATCGAAATGAATATGATTGTAATTTAATTAAGAATTAATACAATCTACATAAGTTTTTATATCTGAGTGCTTTTATAAGTTATTCCAGTTACGATAATAATACACCTACGAAATGATGAATATTTAAGTGCTATAATTTGCTATAATTTGCTGTGCTTTAATTTAGATAGTCTTTTTTGTTCCTTATGGTATCATGATGAAAAAGTAAATCATTTATGTTTAACCTGTCGTGCGTCCGAGCAATATAAATCAAAACATCCCTCGAGTGCCCCGCAATATTTTTCAAAATTCGTATTTACGTTCGTATTTTCGTTGCTAAAATACTCATTTTAGAAAAACTTTGTATGTCATGTTGATAAACTACACTATTTTGAATAGCTTATGAAATTCTCTACAATATGGTTTTATGAATAACTATAGATATTGTATATAAAAAAAATAAAAACTGACAAACTTGAAAAAATATATTTTTGTGTAAAATTTTATTTTTGATAACCAAAATAAGAAAATTTAAAACGATAACACCCGTCTTTTATTTTACTTAAGTTCCTAGATATATAAAATTATTTATAAGTGAAATATATTTTTTACCATGAAGAGAATATTTAAAAAAATATATATATATCTATAGATACTTAATGGAGATCGTTACTGGTGCCGTATTATTTTTTTTTAAACAATTTTAATTACATATTTGTTTTAATTGTCGCTTTATAAGTTATTCTTCTACTGATACAATATATATTTTTTTCACTAAAGTAAAGTTTTTTCGTAAAGTTATTAGAAACGGAATATTTCTTCTATTTATGTTGATAAACGATGATATTTCTAAATGAAATCAGTTAGATAGATGTTATAATGTATATTTAAAAATTTATATAAAAAAAAAGATGTTGATAATATATACATTTTAGAATACACATGTTATTCACAATAAAATGTCATATGGATTACTATATTCAATTGTTTTTATATACAAATGTATTAAAAGATACAAATTATTTACACGCTCTACTTACCTTTGTGAAAACATGTCGGCTGGCTCAGCGGAGGGGAGGTTAGGCATAAACAACATATTTAATTTTTCACTTCTGTGACACTATTATACACAACACTTTTAAAACACTATATTATAAAGAAATAATAGCTTCTAATCACTTATAAACGCTAAAAAACATTTGTAAACACAGACTAAAACGAAATATGACACCCCGCAAACGCCCATTTTCATATACTGGACTAACGGAAGATGTTTGAGAATTATTTTGACATTTAAAAGCAGAGACAAACTGTTTTTATTCCTAAAATCAGGTGTAAAATGTAACGGAGATTATTATAGAAATGAAAAGATCGATACCAACATTTAATAAATAAACAAAAAGCAAGAATTTAGGCCGCTGTATAGCGACCTGGGCAATCTACGGATGTTTTTTTAGGCCGCGATTTAGCATTTTGGGTGCTCGTCAGGTTAAATAATTAAATTTTCTTATTAATTTTTATTTAAAATCTTTTTTCACTAACATGAAAATATATCTATTATACAAACTCCTGGTTTAGCTGGTAGAGATTGGCAGAAGTTGCAATAAGATGTGGTCATTTCATTTTGTAATAGATTATTATATTTTTTTAGGAACTTGGACTTGAGTCATTAATGGAGGGTATTAAGAGTAATGGCATGCGACAATGTCTTTGCACAATGACTCTTCTTGGATACCATCTCTTTGCTTGTCATTTTCTGGGCTCCTCTGGCAATTTCCAATTTTGTGAGGAACTACTGGAAAAACTGCTCAAGGTTATTTATTCTTTACTTTCCCATTAAATAGCCATAAAGGAGTGCTGCATAAATGTGGGATTGCTCGAATGCTATGTTTTGGTTTATTGGCATTTAGTATGTTTAGCTCTTCATTGCAAAACCAAATTGCACTTTTTGCTTGTATATTACAATAAATATATTTTAATGCAGGACAAAATGGAAACTAAGATGCAAAGTTCTTGTCTTCTGCTTTATTCTCCGTTATTGATGTTACCAATACCTTGAATATGACTCATCACTCTTTGATGCAACATTTTTCTAGTTTACTGTTGAATACCGTCAATGGCCTTGACATTGTTAAAAATGGGATCACATTTTTCTGTGCAGTTCCGGCATAAAATGTTCGAGGATCGCATTTGTCCTTCGCCGCATGAAATACGAATAAGTGTCTCCATCTCCTTTTTCATAACCAGTACATATTAACCTAATTTCAGAAAAAATCAATAACTTTAGAAACCCTTTCGACAATAGAAGCATTTTTGGAATGTGAGACTTTCTACCAAACATTGCCTCATAAAGTATTTGCAACTGGTTTTTGTCTATTAGCAGAAACGTAATCCCTCACTCCTTGTATCACAAGATTTAATCACGTTATTAATGATACCGATCGACTTTGCCCACATCGATTTGGCATTGTCAACAGCAATGCTGACTCTGCAAACCCTGCGGGCTTTGCCTGTAAAATCACACATTAATTCAGGACCCTCATAAGCAACAAGTGGATCATCAGGAAAGGGATGAAGGTTTTATTTTTTAACCAAATATGCTCTAACTGTGAAAATATTCTGCATCCACAGTAAATTAATAAGCAGCAAAATGATTACGTTGAATTAATATTGAGTGTGAGTCGTTTATACAGCAAAGATGCAGTTAATGTCGAATCAGCAGTGCCTGTCTTTCAAAATTAAATTAGAAACGCAAACCTTTATTGACAAACACAAGGCCCGCCCCGCAGACAGAAGCTATTACTATTTAAAGTTGTAGGCCTAAATTTTTTTAATAAAAAGAATTTTCATTATCTTTCAGGATTATCCTAATGGGGTATGGTTCCTATTCTTTAGAGCACGTTTGGAATTTATGAAAGGAAACTTATCAGAGGCTGAAAAGTGGTACAAAAAATCCATTGCTAGTCAGAATATATGGGCACAGTTTCATCATCTGTGTTTCTGGGAGCTTTTGTGGATAAATGGGTAAAAAAAAATCTTTATAAAATTATTGGACTCATCTTTATGTTGGATATTTGTATGATTTAAGTTGGTATTAGATTGTTTTTCAGCCCAGTTTTGTAATAACATTAACACAATGCGGTATCCATCGCCGATTGGCTAGTTTCCTGCGTACAATATGATCATAATAGCAAATTCCAAATACATAATTAGACTATTTTTGCTATTAGTCTAAAAGGTCTATTAACAAAATATTTCACGTCTATTAACACGAACCTTTATTTATATAGAATAAGCTGTTCAACCCCAGGTTTGGCAGTTCTCTGTAGGTAGTGTTTACGCATGGCTTCTTGTATACTTTTTTTTTTGTTTTGCCTTTCATTGGGAGCTAGAATATAAAAATTGTTGAAGGAGCTGATGTTGATAAAGACAACATACATAGCACAGCATATTAGACAACCAGAAAGGTTAGATCTACATCACTATCACTACGTGGGTGACCTAGATCATAGACATGCTTATTGTATGAACTTAATTTTAACAGATCATTCAGTTTTCTGTCGTTTTTATACTTGCTTCACTGCCCAGCCCCCAGATATGACAGTACAATGATACATAGCATGTTTTAATTTAAAAAAAAATAAGCCATCAAAGCTTGAAAGAATGACAAATTAACGAACAATGTTCCTCTTTTTAAACCCCGACGCAAACAGAAGGGTGTCAAAAGTTTAGGGGTGTCTGTCTGTGGCATCATAGCGCCCAGACGATGAACCGATTTTAATATTTTGTGTTTTAACATGTTACTTTTTGTTATTCTTATAAGGTTATTCGCGGTTTCATCAACAATCCCGTAATACTCAGTGATATTGGTCTCTTTTTTCCGGACCGTCGTACTAGAGTGCGGAAGCACATGTTATTTAAGCGGTTAGCGTGTCGTACCGACGTATGCAAGTATAGTCCGATTGGGAGAGCAGTCGAATTATTAAATTCCATTTCCGTGGAGATTGATATTTTTGTCTGTTCGCCCAATGGGATTAAAAGGCCTGAATTATTTGCTTGTTAATGTTTGCCTGGAGGCATTATTTTAATTTTTTAGCTTAGTATGTTTCATGTTATTGTTTTTTGCTTTTAATGCTTTTTGTTTTTCTTTTGGTAGTTTCATTTGTTTTTACTTTAATTATAATGTACATGGAGAAACCTGTTAAATAAATAAATAAACAATGGCAAACCTCGCTCTGGACGCCCAAGCACGTCATCAACTGATGAGAACGTTGAAGAAGTGAAGAAAATAGTGTTGAGGAATCATCGAATTACCATAAGAAAAGTTGCTGATGATATCGGCATTTCATTTGGTTCGTGCCAAGCTAATGGTTAATGGATGTTTTGGGCATGAGACGTTTGGCAGCGAAGTTTGTTCCCAAATTGCTAAATTTTGACCAAAAGAACCGTCGCATGAGCATCGCTCAAGAGCTGTTGAATGACGTTAACGACAACCCAGATTTACTCAAAAGGGTCTTAACAGGTGACGAAACATGAGTAAACGGTTATGACGTCGAAACTAAGACTCAATCGTCCCAGTGGAAGCAGTCACACGAGCCAAACCGAAAAAAGCACACCAAGTTCGGTCAAATGTCATGGTGTTACTCATTATTTTCTTTGATTATCATGGCGTAGTGCATCAGAAGTTCTTACCACAAGGTCGTACAGTTAATAAGGAGTATTACCTTGAGGTTAAGTGCCGTTTGCGTGAAGCGATACGAAAAAAACGCCCAGAATTGTGGAAAAATCAGTCATGGTTATTGCACCACGATAATGCGCCAGCTCACACGTCATTGCTTGTTCGTAATTTTTTAGCCAAGAACAACACCGTAATCATGACACAGCCACCGTATTCACTGGATTTAGCCCCCTGTGACTTTTTCCTGTTCCCGAAACTCGAGAAACCCATGAAAGGACGGCGTTTTGCAACGATTGAGGACATAAAGACTGCATCGCTGGATGAGCTGAAGGCTCTACCAAAAAGTGCTTATCAGAAGTGCTTTGAGGATTGGAAAAAGAGTTGGCACAAGTGTATTGTATCTGAGGGGGGTTACTTTGAAGGGACAAAATAAATATTGATGAAAGAATAAATATTTTTTGATATAAATAAAATGTCACCTTACTTTTTGATCACACTATATGTACATATACTTTATTATTATAAATATCAAATAAATGTATTACAATATATCTAAAACTTTGCAACAATCATATATCTGAAATTCTGGTAATTTTGTTTAACAAATGTCTCCACAACACTGATGTGCTACCAGCCAACTGGAGGAACGCTGGGGCATTACTTTCACACAAAATATTGACCAATACTACTATATCTCTACGAATTGTTCTCAAAAATATAGGTAAAAGAGAACAAACTAAGTTAGGGTTAAGATGGAAATGGTAGTTACTCTGTACCTAATAAGTAATATGTTTAATATTAATTCCAATCTGGCCCATTTGCAATAATTGGCCATAGGCTTCCAGGTTTGCTATAAAAACAATGAAATACCTTAAAAGGTATTTAAAAATATCATTAAGAAACACTTTGCCATTGATGCTTTGATGCTTTGATTTTTGCTTTGTCTACATTATGCAGAAATCATCTTCAAATATTACAGTTAGACCGATTCTTAATCCTAAAATATTTTCAGTTTACAACTCAAGTGGCGTGAATCTGTTCTTTATTCTACAAAACTTCTGGACTCAAGTGTTTGGTCTCGAACCATTTACTCATACCAAAAGGCTGCTATGTACTTGGAAATGAGAGACAAGTTGACCCATTCAGAGATGCGAATGTGCCACGATCTTTTGAGGTTAGTATATTTTAAATATGTCAATTTGTGTTTGTTGTTTTATGTTACTTTGACTTTTTGAAAGTCATTAAAAATGGATTAGTTTAAATAGTTCTATATGTAACTGTTAAATGAATATACGAATACTAGTAATAAACTAAATTGCCTACCGGAAATATACTCACCTAAAATATATACGTGTTATTTGTATATTATTATGTAGAAAATAAAAACACTTGTAACCATAGATAGTCAAGCAGCTTTTAAGTTGCTATCTTTCTATCTAGCTACCATTAGAACAAGCCATTTAGCTTAGTTTAATAGTGCCCAAAATAATTGAGGTTGATAATACATATTTATAATGTGGATTCATATTGCGTTAAATCATTTGCTTATGAAATTTGTAGTGGGCTCGTGAAATTTGAATGATGACGAATTATCGTGCTTTATTTTCAATATATAATTGCTTCCAAATTAGTTTTGTACTTACTCTATTCATAATGACACATTAAGGGAGTTTGGGATTTATGATGTTTCAAATAATTTTGTAGCTTTGTAGATATAGATTTTTATATTGAGGAAATTTAGACCTTTTTAGAGCGAGTAACCAAAACTCCCATGCAATGACTTTGATGGCGAAATGTTCCTATTTGCATATCTTTGTAATTAGTTAGCCGATTTTCGAAATTTTTGGTAATTGCTAAACAGTAAAATAAAAACCAGGTTCTTACTCGTAATTTTAAACAGCAAAATAATTACCGAAAATGGATGCTTTCAAACGAAAATTGATTCTAAAAATTTTAAATTAAAAAACAAATAGGAAAAGAATTGGGTTAGCTTTGCCTTAGTCGCCAATAACCATATTCAACTCTTGCTCATATTATTTAAGTTTGTTCAATAAATCTTTTATTTTACCACTTATATATTGTTTTTACGCATCGAATATGGAAGTTAAATCTCCCTACTTCGCTCCAATACACATGCTGCAGCTTCCGGTACGACAAGCAACGCGGCGACACATAAGTTATGATTTCACAAAAAAGGGCTTAAGATATTTTAACCATAACCTACAAACATTGTAATCCGTAACAGAGTCCTAAGGTGGTTAGTTAGGTTTGAGTTTTTGACAGTGATCGCAGTCAATTAATGTATCCGTGATCGCTCCCAAAATATTGTCTTTAATAAATAAAAATACATTCTCAAAGGATAGTATTTCTAGAGTTTTTAAAAGAGTAGCAAATGAGGCAACATATGTGGCAACTTTCCATTTTAAAAAATAGAAAAATGTTTATAACCGCCTTTAGATTTAAAAAAAATACAATAAATAGTCATAGCTAAAAAGGTAAGAAATAATACTAGTACAAAATATTATATAAAAACTGTTAATATCTACTAACAATAAAATAACCCACACACTACAAAATTGAATTGGTCGCAGAAACATAGTATGAACGGTGAACACTGGAGGAGCATGCATTGTGTTTTTGAGTGCTTCTATGAATATGATTTCATAAACAACTTACATATTATTGTATACTATACACGTTAACTAAATAACGGAAAAACTAAAATTAATACTTAGAGATTTTTATTAAGTTTATGATATTTTAGAAGCCATCTAAAATCTAAATAGTACAACAAAACATTGTCAATTTTTTTAAAAATTACAAATTTGTCTATTTTTCAAAAAGATATTGTCAGGCATCTTTAGAAATATAAATTTATGATTTAGGCACAAATATCGTAGTAATTTTATTGGCTGTTAAATAAATTAGAATGATTTAAATATCACAAAACAACTAAAATATGAAGTTTAAACTAAACCAAGATGTGTTATTGTAATTTTTTTTATAAACGCCTTGTAGCTCCAAAACATTTGCACGCATTCTTATATTGAGTCATAGAATCTGACCTATTCATTTGGCATTGGCCTTGTGAACTTTTAAATTGCAATTTCAGAGTAATGAGTTTGTAACATACATCGCAATGAAAAATAAATTGAATTGAGAGACTCCTTTATTTGAAGTAGGTTAAAAAATACTAATAGAGTTAGGTATCACTTTCCACAGATTAAAGATAATGTAAAAAAAGGATGAAAGCATACCCAGGTTGCAATTAAATTATTGCAAGCAGTAATTTCACATATGGGCTTAATAACATGGCATTGAGAAAAAAAAAAAAAATTTTAAATTGTTCTTAATTATTTGGCAACCTACTGAATATATATTTATGTAGCTATGGCAGGTTAAGGGTATAATCAAACGGCACACAAATGAATATTACTAGCTCAGCTGAAAAGAAAATTACTTCTCGACTGCTCTCAATCGATTTATAATTAAAGTTACATTTTTTTATTGCAGTTACCCATGTAAAGTGAACTTTGATATATTATTATTAATAACAATTACAGACACCTATACTACCCTATATAACTAGATAACTAGAGAATCTTATACCTATATAACCTATATATACCTATATAACTAGAGAATCTTATATGACCACATTTAAGTACCCTGCAGATAAATTTATCTGAATAAAAAAAAAGAATCTGTTTCTTTTTTAAAGATACAAATTTCTGAACTATTGTAATTTTTTTATTTTCATGTGTTATTAATCATATTAAACTATTACAACCTAATAAATAATTGTATTAGTTCGCTGCTAAAGTGACAGTCCATGTATTTTCTTATGGTGAGTGGTCACTTTTAAGCTTAGCGGATTAATATTTGTTTGCAATGTTATGAAACTTTCCACAGATTATTTTTTAGTATTTTTTTTTTAAATAATTAACTACCTACTCTCACTTTAAAAATAGCATTTTAAATACATAGTAGTCATAGTCAGTGAGGTATTACAATAATTAATAGGTAACTCCGTTGATACTGTTGGGATTGTATGTGTGGTAAAATTAATGTTAAAAAATTCAGAGCCTAAATTTTAAAAAAAAGTTTTTGAATACATAACTTTGGAGGATAATGTTTTTACTTCATGCATGTATTTTTTATTGAATGAGAGAATTCTCTCATATTGTAATTTTTGAAAAGTCATGTTATAAATCAAAAAGACTTTATTGCCTATGCTGTAAATAATTATTTTTTATAGATAGTGTGCATTGTTATTTTTACTCATTTTGATGTTTGTTTGGTTCAACATGTACGTAGATCTTCTTAAATTATTATATGTATATATATGTGGTATTTATGTATTTTGTTGAGTTGCCGAATATAACCCAAATATTAAACATTCATTTGTTTCTCATTTTAAGGTATACAGTTGTTATAAAGACATAAAATAAAACATAATTTAGTTTATTTAGTAACATTTATTGAAAGTATTGAATAAACAAATAAAAAAATATATATTTTACTGCACAGTAGGTACTAATTGCAAATGTGAGATCAGAATGACTCTTTTTGTTTAATCATTTCTAAATTTTTATTTAAAACTCAAAAAAAATTAGGTATAGATAGCCAAACCAATGTGTGAATAATGTTAATTTTACCTTATAAATAAAAATAATTAACATTTTTTTTATGTACAAGTAACAATCATATTAAAATCTGAAAAGCTGAAAGTTTGGTAAATGAGTGACACAAAATTAGTATTTTGAGTTTAATAGAAGAAAGTTGTGGTGCTGAAACACCAGACTCTCTACTCTTAACTGGTAAGACGCAACTCCTTGTTTTTCATAACCGAATAATTCAGTTTGGCAAGTGCGGAAATAAATAATATTCAAATTTGGTTCGGTGTCGAAAATACATATTTGTTGCATGACTAGTATTAATGATTATTCTTTAAATACTTAGAATATTTAAGAGATGATTTTGCATGAATTTGATGGATCTACGCTGTATTACTGTCTGTATTCCTCTTGTGAATCTACTAAAGATTGATCTTTTATGAGCCCAGTCTACCTTTAATACACTTTTTTAGTATGATTTTCTATCTCACCTATTAGGCACAGATCAAAAATAGATTTATTTTCTATTTTCTGTCTTCATACAAAAATTTGCCTTCAGAATCTTAATTTGAAGTATCTACTTATTCGTTATCGAAATATATAAGTGTAATGCATCCACATTAAGTTGTTTCTTTTGGCTGTGATTATACAAGTGTTTCCCTCTCTCGGCTAAATGCTGAAACTAGAGATTAAATTGCAGCTCCTGTAAAATGCAGAAGCGTTCTATAGCCTCTGTGCAATTATCCATGTTGCCTGAGCCCGAAAGGGTGGGCAAGTGGAGACGTACCGCACGTTCCATCAGTCATTGGTTTTCCAAGAAATACTCAGGCTTGAGATCCGCTGTGTCCAAGCGGTAAGTTCCACCAATAGTATCTTAGTCTACCCGGCCTGTTGTAATGTTTCATTTGATATCTTAAAAAATACATTACTACATACTCAATTTCTGTAAATAAATTAATTTCAAAACCCTTTTTGAATATTCTTTTAAATTCATTTTAAAGTTAGGTTTTAATTATTAATATTTGGGTAAAGACCAAATTTTTGTACCGTCGCACACTGGAAAGCATAACGGAAAATTAACTTCTCGTTGCACACTAGAAAAATGATGGCACAATGGAATTTGTAAAGACCAGTTCACAATGGTACCAATAATTGGCTTGGCAATAGACATTAGCAAAATAAAATATAAGAAATTGTTAAAATTGCGTTTGCGTGTGAAAAAACATTTACAAAAAAAAGAGAGACTTTAAAAACAATACATGATAAATTTACATTTATTTTAAATTATTAAATTATGTTTTATGAAATCCAATAATATTTCGTTTTTTTCATGGGCCATCTAATATAATTTTTTAAACTTTTCTGAATTGATTTTTGGTATTATATTTTTATATAACAAATAAATACAACAATATTATTATAATACATATTATTAAACTTCACAACGATGACGGAATAGATGTACGAGACTTGTACTCGAACTTTGGCGAACGTACTGGATCAAATGATAATTAGCTCCCCTTAGCTCCATCATCAAAGAATAATTGATATGAGTCATTACTTATGAGTACTTCTAACCAAATAAAGGAAACTTGATTAGTTTTAGGTGTAAAGACTTGTGTAGTATGAACATGTTGCCTCTTTGCATCCTTACTTCATCAATGTTTAGCTACTGTTTATGTAATGAACTGTCCAAACAGAGTATATCAGTATTATTTGGTATTGATATGTCGCAATATTAAAAACAAATTAAATTATTTGGACATTGTCATATACCTCAAACTATTTTTTTTTTATCTATTTTATTTTAAACTTAATAAAATAACTTATTTAAATAAATTATATCTAAACCTATGTATGTTCCCCAAAAAATATGGTGTCACTCTCTATGAATTCCTTAGTTCTTATCACAACCAGATAAAGAAATTGTTTTTTTTTATGATAATAGTTTTATTATATATTTATAAGATGTTATTCCTGTATTTTAATGATTTTAAAATTTTCAACAGAAATGCACCGGCATTCAAACATCGCATTGCGGGTAAATCACTTCCCATGGAAAAGTTTGTTATAAAGAGATGCGCCCGTTTCAAGGCCCAAGATGGTCATCTCGTTCTACCGGGAATCGAAGTCATGTATCTTTGGAACATGTTCGAATTGTTTGCCTCAAATTTTGCCATTGGTGATGGAATACTGCAAGTTATTGAGAAGACGATGAAAGATATGTCCGACTACCCAAGCAGCTCTTGGCAGAATGGCTATGAAGCAGATAACAAGGCGCTGTTAATGTTTTTAAGGGGTGCTTGTCTGAGAACGTTGGGTAGTCCGCGAAGCGCCGAGCGCTACATGTTGGACGTGATGTTACTCAAAAATGACATCAAAGAAGATACGTTCCTCATTCCGTTCTCTGTTATGGAGCTAGGGCTGTGCTACCAGGCAATGGGCGATTACAAGAAAGCTATAGCAACTTTAACTGAGGCCAACAAGAAGTATTCCGGATATTCTCTTGAGTCCAGACTCAATTTCCGTGTTCACGCTGCTCTGATGGTTTTACGAAAACTGGATATTGGTGATGAACCAACCACTTAAATAAATATTACCGTTCAAATTGCCATTCTATCTCAACTGATATTGCCCTAATCAACCTAATTGCCGTATCAACCTAATTTATTTTGATTTGATATAGTAATATCAAATTGAGTTTGTATCAATTTGTTTCATTAATCATTGAACTATGGTAACATATTTTTTTTGCTAATACTGTTGACATTGCATTTAAGCATTTACATTTAGTTGTAGTTTTATATATACAACAGTTTTATTTGCATCTTCAGAAGGGCTCATAAGATTTAATTATCTAACGCCTATTAAACATAGGCCCTATTGTCATATATTTAATTCTTACTGGCTCTCAGACTATAAATGATATGTACTATGAAAGATTCTTCAACTCTTACTTTAATTTTGTACTCCTTTATTTTATTCCTAACTTAAACTAAAAAAAAATGATATTATGGCCTCAACTTAACAAATCATAAAATAGAAGTCCACGTATAAATAAAATATTTTCAATGATGTTATATTTGTATGGTTTTGTTAGCCAATTTAATATATAATTCTAATAAAATGTATTAGTTGGTAATGTGAGTCAGTATTAAATCACAGATAATAAATTAATATTGGACTTTCTCTTTATAATATATGATCTTTGCGATTATTCTTCTGGGATCGCTCAGAATTGCAAGAAAGCTAAATCTTGAACTAACAACCTTCATCCCAAACTCTGATGAATAGTAAAGGTTATTTGGTGTAACAAACATTTTTATGCATTTTTAATACTAAATTATTAGATCGACATAAATTTCAAGTTAATTTGAATTTCAGAAAAGTGTTATGAGTAGTATTAAAAAAGTAATAAAACTGCTTGATGTTATAATTCAGCTATTGTACCTACCATGTCAAAAGCTAAATTGAGGAAGGTCATTGTTGCCGTATGCGCTTAATAGCGTCATAGACTTACTGCATTTTTATTAATATTTAAAAGTGAGGCATATAGCGTATACCTGAATTCATGAAAAGCACAGATTAATTGTTGGTTATTTTTGTTTTTATTTCAGTAAAATAGTTCCATTTTAACATTTAATTGTTTATGTGAAAAATGCGCTAATGAATTGAAAATGTTTTTGATGGATTTGGCAGTAAATAATTCGAGCTCTATTTACAAAAGCTATGCAAGCCAATATAATATATGCTATGTTAAGAGATACGGTTTTAAAACTAATATTTCTACTTATAATGAATGAATGAATAATATTTGTTTTTTTTGTTATTATATTACTACTTTAAATGTTATTTTGGGTTGATTCATTTTTTTGTGATGTTCTAAAACTCTTATTTCATGTATGTATTAAAACTAAGTTTCATAATGCCATCTTAAAGGGGCTGTAATAATTTTATTTTGACATTTTATAGGAATAAAACCTATATGTCATTATTTTTTAAAGCTAAGTTTTTTATTTTTATTTATTCTTAAATAGTTCACTTAAGTATTATCACAAAATCTCATTTAAGTTTGAATTATACAGGATAATAATTACAGATTATCAACTTAATAAATTTAAACGAATATGGTAACCTACACACCTAATAGTTTAATTTAATTACAAAAACATTTAAAAACAATTTCATATTTTTGTCATTACATGTTTCAATTTAGGTTAATTCAGTTTATACACCTTATTTTAAAATTTTATTGTGATTTTCTGTAGTATAATATTGTATTATGTCAAAGGTTCTTTCAATCAACAGATCTTGGGTTTCCTAGCACGTTGCACACTACATTTTCCATAAAAAAAATCAGTTACCAGGTAATTTAATAAATAGGTTACATGGTTATTGGGCATTTCCTATTTCTACTGCTTTTTCTAATAGCACCTCCTAAATATTGTATAGCATACATGATAAGTTTTTATTTCAAATCTTTCAGTAAAGTTAAGTAAAGTTACAGGCTAAATTTACCACTTACTTTTTTGACAGATATTTATGAATATGTGACTAGAGGATTTTTTATGAGCACGAAAGTATCAAAATGAACATCAATATACTCAAAAATTTGAATTGAGGTTAATCAGTTATAGTCTGCTCAAGCAGAAAGCTATTTAAAAAATAAATAAAATCTCCATTATCATCAAAATTGGTATTGATACTAATTACATTTTTTTAATTACTTTATTACTGTATATATAAGGGTATTGACTGGCTTCGAGGCATGTATTCATATACACTGGAAATGAAAACAAGAGGTGACATTTGTTTGCATTGGATATTAGTATTTTTCTTTAACAGTTCTTCGGAAACCTTAAAGAAAGGTTAGTTACCAATATCGTTCGTCTTTGCAATCTCTTAAGGAAGAACGAAATATCATTTTGTGAGGAATTAAAGAAGTCAATTTCGTTAAAATATTGTTAAATTTTACCATAAATATACTTAATTAAGCTATTTATTATACCTTAGTTCGAACCATGTCAGCATTTTGTTATGTGTTTAATAGTTTAAAGTAAAATTGAATTATAAATTTTGAGTTTCTAATATAGTTTTAAATCTGTCATTAGTTTTACAAATACCTTTTTAATGTGAACTTATCGTTGATATTTGTCATTGTTTGCAAGACTGTTGATTTCTTTCAATGAAAAATAAAGAATAAAGAAAGCTAAATTGTGTCTTTTCTTAATACCAAAAAGCTATACTAAAATAGTGATTCTGCCATTTATTGGGTTTGTTATTATTATTAGCCTATAGAAAACATTATTTTAGGAGCCTCGAATAGATAACCAGTTGGCACCTTTCAAAGTGTTGCCAATGCAAAGATTGAACCCTCAGTGCAGCTTGGGCGATAGGATTCGTCTTGAGGGTTTTTTTTTAATATATAGGTACCAGGTAGACATGTTTAAAATCATCAAAAAAGGATTTCAAATTAGCGAAATATTGCTATAACTTTCGTAATATGTAAGGTATCGACTTCATTTAAATTTTATATTATTGTTTAGATAAGGGTCTAAAACATATCTAAGTAAACTTTTTTGATAGAACTAACCATTGATCCTAGGGGTGAGAAGAAGTGGTTTTTCAAAATTCAAAAAATCATACCACTCTTAATAGGCAAAAGATTAAATCCGTTGAAAATGTTAATTGTATGCCTATCATTTCTCTACAATTTTTGTTTATAACAATTTTTGATATGTGCAATGCTTACAGCACAGTAGAGGGATTCAGTATACGCACTCTCGCTGCGTAAGGGTACGACGTGTAGAGGGCTGACGCGCGGGTAGTGAATCGCGCAATGTATTATACAAGTTTGTACAATTGGAGTTCGCCTATCCCCTCCTTTGATCCGGTGAAATCTACCTCTGCTTTCTTCCCTCTTGGAATCTGTCAATTGTCCAAAGTAAAAACCAGCACTTTATTCTAACCTAATTTTATAGGGATTATAATAGAATTACTAAATACCTACTAATTACTTACTATAAACGTTACTTGACGAATTATTATGTCATTAATCTATGTCATGACGAAGAATTAAATTACGTTAAGAAATATAGCTATAGAATGCTGAGGTCAAATGCAGCTCGAAGAATTTGCCCCGGTCACCTGATTTAAACCCTCTTAAACCACATTGTCTATTTCTCAAAACACCAATATCTTGAAAACCGTGGGGTTTTCACCAAAGCCATGTTTCGATATTAAGATAGTATGTGATGAGACCTGTCAGCTGTTAATATATCTACCAAGGTTTACTGGACATCCTGTATACGTAACGCTAATTTTTAACCTCCTATTTGAACTAAAATGTAAAGAGACCGATGGAGAAAATGGATTAAGTGAAAACGCATTTTCTTATTTTCCGAAGATAATCTAACTACCACTTTTCATTGCATTAAAATAAAGGTTTGAAAAGTATAGATTTTATTTCCAAGAAATTAATCTGATAGCCACCCACAAGACCTTTAGTAGATATATGTAAATATATGGTAGGGCATTTTTTAAAAATATATATTTTTAATTAAATGATTGTGATTTATGCTTATTTCTTATGCTTCGAAACTCGCTAAGGTATGTATATAGTATCCTAAACATACTATAATATTCATTTCAAGATTGTTTGACAATTTTTTTTAACAAATATCTCCACAGCGCTAATGTGGAGATATTAAAATCGCCGACTGGTAAAACGTTGGAAATATATATAGCGAAGGAAAAATATGCCCGATACTGTCATATTTGCATGAATTATTCATAAAAATAAGAAAAAAAATGAAAACTTATGTCAGCCGACATAGCAAGCTAGGTTAGGATTACGGTGCAAATTGCAGTTACTGAAATAGGTAATTCATTTTATATTTACATATTTGATGGGCTTCCAGTCTTCAAGCAAATTCGTTCCGCGATCTTCCATCCGTCGGCACATCCGTTACATCTTCCTAATACAATGTTTTCCTTAGAACATGTGTTCACACCTAGTTAGGCGAATAGAGTAACCCCTTTCTCAACGAATCCATAAATGTGCTGAGCATAATTCTAGGCTGATACCATATGTAATATTGCATGAAATATTTTATTTTTTTCTTTTTTCAGAGAAAATGTAATAAAATATTAATGTAGCATCTAATAAATAAATAAAAAAATAATCTTAATTTTGAAGAGTCTATCTTAGAAATTAAATAATATACTTTGCATGATTTAATTTATTATTTAAAATACATTTGTTGATTTATAAAGAAATACATTATTTATAATGAATGGAAAAAAAATGTTTTCTCGAGAAAATCTAACTCATTTATAATGAAACTTATGTTTTTATGACGTAACCCTAGTAACCTATGACCCCTGAGTAACCCTAAGTCAATTTGTGAGAAATTTAATGACTTCTTTATAAACAAACCTCTGTCGCTAGCCTCCTCCATACAAGCTCCAAGAACATCTCCTATCAATAAGCTTAATAAAGTTGGCAAGAATGACTCTTCTATTTTTCTGAATCCTACATCAGCAAATGAAATTTCGAAGTTAATAAATTCTTTAAATAACAAAAAGTCCACTGGCTTGGACGAGTTCCCAGTTAATTTACTGAAAAAAACATCATGATTTATTATTAGAATCTGAGTTTGTTATGTGGAGTTTTTCCTGATCATTATAAAAAAGCTAAGGTCATACCCATTTATAAAAAAGGCAATAAAGAAGATATTGAAAATTACCGGCCTATATTGCTCCTAAGTGTATTCTCGAAATTGCTGGAAAAGATAATCGAAACAAGGCTCCTAAATTTTTTGTCTAAAACTAAAGTTCTATCTGAAAATCAATTTGGTTTTCGGAAGAATCGATCTACTCAGCATGCTCTAGCTAATTGTTGTAACTATATACATAGATGTCTGAATGCCAAAAAATACTCTGTTGGAATTTTTTGTGACTTGAGCCGTGCCTTTGATTGTAGATCACTGCGGTATCAGAGGGTTGCGCATGATCTACTCAAATCATACTTGCAAAATAGATTTCAATGCGTTGAATTGCGATCCCTAAATGAAGATTTCCAAGAATTTAAATCAGTTTCGTCTTTAAAATACCTCAGGGTTCAATCTTAGGTCCTCTTTTATTTATATTTTATTGAAATTTGATTTGAGTGAAAATATTTCTGCGTGTGAAATAACTCAATTTGCTGATGATACCAGTACTGTTATTGAGGCTGAGAGTTTCGAGATCCTCATTAGTAAAGCGAACTCAGCTCTTAGTGATCTCGATGACAGGTTCAAGTCAAACAAAATGTCTCTTAACATGTCGAAAATTGTTATTTTAAACTTCTCGAGTGTTAATAAGAATGACATAAACATCAGATACCCTGTTCATAAATCACACTGCACAAAATTCTTAGGTGTGCATCTTGACGATAAATTAAAATGGCGTAAACATATTGACCATTTAAAATCAAAATTATCGTCCGCTTGCTACGCTTAGAACTTGCATGGACAGGTCATCTGTGATGTCTGTTTATTATGCACTTGTTGAGTCTCACCTAAGATATGGAGTTCTCTTGTGGGGTTCTGCAGGATATATTGAAGAATTTTTTATAATCCAAAAGAGGGCTGTGAGGGGTATCCTGGGTATAGGCCCAGGTGAATCTTGCCAATCACACTTTCGGAACTTAGGAATTCTCACAATATATGGTATCTTCATCTACGAAACCCTTTGTGATTTTTTCTTAAAGAAAGAGGCTGCTTCTACCCATAGCAATGTTCATTCGGACGACACAAGTGTTTATAGGGGGGTAGATTTATTTAATAATCTCCCCAATAATATAAAAACATTACAAAGATATCACAGCTTTAAGTCTGCTTTGAAAAAAATATCTGATTGATAAAACTTTGACCTTAATGTTTTGACCTTAATGGAAGTTTATTTAATTTTTATTGCATTTACTGTTTTATTATTGTTTTTCCATAAATTTTATAATATTATTGTACTATTTAGTTTATACATCTCTTTTCATGCGTTTGAATTAACTGTGTAGGTATGTTAGTCTTAATTACTAGGTAGTTAGGTAGTTAGTTTGTTGTTTGTATCTTGTTTTTGTTATATTGTTCTATTTACTTTTACTTTTTGTTGTTTTATGTTACTAATTTCTGTCTTTCATACACAACTGCAAAGTTGTTTTTTTGAAATATATATACTGAATACTGAATTCTTTCAATTCATCATAAATTTTAACGCCATTTTAGTTAATGTTTTTGTGAATTTTGACGCGCGGCTAGTAATATTATTTTGTTTAATTATAATAATATTTATCATGTTAGTAATAAAAATAATTATAATGTGGCATACGCCTAATCTAAAAGACTATGGTTGTTTTTCAAGAAGACCAGTTAACACACAAAAATTCAATTCTTTTAAAAGAAAGATCAACAGACGGACGGGAATAATAGCTTTTTATACAAGAATGTATAGAAGTTAAAATAAAAGTTTGGTATGTGTCCACTTCTACTGCCAAATTATTAATATAATTACATAATTAAAGGCGATAGTTACATAAATGACTCAAAATTTAAAATAAAATTCTCGGCGTGCATACTTTAGTTTATTTACATAATATAAACTTTAATAATCACGAAATGTTCACAGTGTTTGTAACATACCATTCGCAGCATAGAAATAGTTAATGGAATAGAAGCGCTGTAAACTCACAGCGGATATGACAAAAACATGACATTGCCGTCAGTCGACAATCGCAGTCTAAATTCATAAATGTTTATAGCATACAACTCGTCATAGTCACAAACAATACATTCAAACCGCATTCAATAATAAACGGAAAATGAACGTTGCTCTAGAAAAATTATATAAATATTATGTGTTCTGGTCACGAAAAGGTGTTTTTTATTCGGACTCAAAGCCTGGATCTGGATCTGAAACTGGATCGCTTGCGGCTACACGTATAAAGAGTTGAATTGTCAATGTGTCCCAGGAGGGCACATTGACCTATCTTCACCGAAGTTCCTCAAATCTTCAAGAAGACAAAAACGAGTGCCCATTAGGATAGCGAGAAGATTAATTATTTCGACATCATAATAGCTGCTTTTGTCAATATTCGTGGTTAGGATGCTGTCGCAGAGAGATCTGCAATGAAGAGGTTGTAAACGCATGTACAACAATATTTTTTTAATTCACAATGATTGTTTTTGGCAAAATTATATATACTTTTAATATAACACGTTTGTTCGTTTTTTAATAAATTTTCTGTTCATGCAAACCAGCATTGATTTTTGTTCTCTTCCCGGAAGCCATCTCTCGATATTAGCACTGATTTATATCGAGTTTAATCGTAGCTGCACAAAAATGGCAAGTAAACACAGGACGAGATAACTCGTAGTTGGCATCCTAGAAAAGAACGCAATCTACGAGTTATCTCGTAGTTGGCAGTCAACGTGTGATAGTAAATAAATTTATTGTCTATAAAAACAATAAAAAACTGGGAGTATAAACTCGTACAAGCCTAAATCCAAAATATGGACTAGTTTCAGTGCATGTTCACATATTCACAGCCATACAAACATACAGATTTTATTCCAAATTTTAGCGTACATCACAACAAGAGGTCATCGTTACTGAAACGATGTAATTCACTTACTAACTAGCTTATTTAAAGCTATTATAAATCATGTTGTTAGTGATAACTATTCATATGAAAATGGGATACTAGGCTAAATTTAATCGACAAAAGGAAACATTTAGTTTTGTTTTATACGAAATAAATGTTTGTGCAGCAGGAAATTGATATAACTAAGGTCACGACTCATAAACGAAACCAATGGTTTTACAGGAAGCTAGTAGGCGAAACAGTTTGGTACTTCCTCCCATACCAGCTCACTTGTGGTTTTCTAAGTAATACCGCTTTAAAGTAAAATAAATTTAATTGTGACACGCTCTAAATTCGGCGACACGCTCGGAATGCAACACGTTCGTTCGGTTAAACTCGGCTGTTCGCATGGAGGTTAAGTACTCATTCGGTTAAAGTCGTCGCGCCGAGCTGTCTGTTTTTGTTTGTTTGTTTGTCCCACCAACACCACTAATTATAATGCACAAACGCTATTTTTTTTTTTTAATATGAAACCTGGACTTATGTAATCACATAATAATATTGAAAAACACTTACCAATAGTAATACGTGCCCATATCACACCAATCACTTTTTGGGGAATTTAAAGCAATGAAAAAGAATGTAAAATTAATAATGGGTCAAATACCATTGCACCTTCGCCGAATTACTTTCAGCTCATTCATGATAAGAAGCTACTATCCCCGTCATTTGAGCGACTGCCTGTCTTTGGCGACTATCAACCCGAAAAGTACAAAAATGCGAAAGAGTAGAATTTTTGTGTGTAGATTGATGCTCTCGAAAAGCAACCATAGCCGTTTAGATCACTTCGAAAGCTGGTCGGATAATATACAATCACCAGAGGGGAACCAGACCAGAGGGTCCCATCGAGGAAAACGACTGCCCATATGTGTGCAGTGACCCTTAGTACTTGAGGAACCTCGAGATTTATTGTAAATGTGATGCTGTGATAATGTGTAAAGCTTCAGGGATACACGCTGCGGTGCCCGAGGCCGTCAACGCTCGGAGACATTTTCAAGTTGGAAATTAGGCACACTCGAGAGTCGCGCTATATTGAAGCCCCATTTATAAATATTAACAGCTTGTAATATTATTAATATTGTTGTGAATATAACGGTCAAAATTAAAGTACATTTATTTGTAAATCGTATCCATTAGAGTTGTTTTTATTTGATGAGAATTGATGAAAAGGTAGAGGTAATTTCCATGTTTAGCAACACATTTGAAGTCTACCATCATAAACGACACATCTATTAAATTTAAACGTCAAAAATATATTTTTCATATTTCCAATACGATAGCAACGAAATTTCAAGTACTATAGCAACGTAAACTAATTAAATTCGAATATATTTTCTTCCCCGAGACTAGTTGCTATGGTTTTTTTTATATTAATCTGAAAAAACGTCAAGATGGCGTCCTAAAGATGTTTTTTTCCGTGAGTTTAGAATAATAGAATTTGCATTTCCTGCGGTAAGATAATTTCGAAATAACGTTTATACAGTGCATAATAGTCGACATAGTTCACAATAGATAAAGCAGTCCAGTCTTCGAGTGATTGTGTGAAAATAAGTAACATTAAAAGTGTACTTTGAGACCCGCACGAGTTAGTGGAACCTAAGGGAATGGAGCTGCGAACACGAGGTCAGCCTTTGGTTTCCCAATTTGCTGTTCCAGTACCAGCTGATCGCACTCTACTAAACCTTTTGTATCTTACTACTTTAATTAGTAGCTTTTAATAGGTTAGTTGAATTTGGTAACATTACAGAGATGAATTAATTAATAGGAAAAATGATGTCGATGAATTTTAAAATCACGTTGTATTATTACCAATATATATATTATTATATATATGTTTATTTTTGTGTAATTTTCAACATCTCCACTAGACTAAAGTTAAATAGAGTATACCTTTTAGAAAATTAGTAACAAAACTGATTAAGTTTTGCTCAAGTTGAGTATTTTGCGTTCAAATAATAGAGGTGCCTGTTCAGTCCCTACTTAGGATCCGTCATCCGACTTCTGAAGATATGAGAGACCGAACCTCGTCTGCAATTTTATGAATTGTGGTGTCATATTATGGGTTGGCTTTGGAAGGCCGTATTGGCCGTATATAGCTCATCGTTCATTTATTCTAAATATGAATCATGAAAGCCTGCTTCTCAACACTGCCGGCTGAGTTAAGTAACATGTCACGAACAAGTGCTTGCGTATACTGAATCCCTCTTTATAGTGTGCCGTAAGGGTTGCTCATATCAAAAATTGTAGGGAAATTATACTACAATTAACATTTTGAACTGATTTAAACCAATTTTTCCCACCCTTAGAACCACGGTTTGTGCAATCAATGAAGTTTAATGAGATAAGTTTTAGGCCCTAATCTAAGGAATAACATTAAATGTAAATTAATTCGTTATCTTATATCCTATATACTAAGAAAGTTATTTAAGGAATGAATTCGATATCCCTCGTATGCTGAGAAAGTTTTATGTATCAATTTGAAAGTGTAAAATTACAGCAGTTATTGTGTCCACAAGAAAGTGATATAGATAGATAGATATATAAAGTTAAACTTTTAATCAGAGGCTGGTTTTGGGTTCTAGGGGATATGAAATGCGAAGATATGTCAAATTTCCCGAAAGTCATGACATGGTACCCATTGCAATAGGTAGCTTTCCTAATAACATAGGAAACTTAAAACATAAGTGGTTCCAATGTCATAATAATATTCTTTAAATTCATGATAAATTTTTATATCATTTCATTTTCCATCAAATATTTAGGCATTTATGTAGATCAAGGCATGATGAGGTGGTAAACTCAAATTGAATATTTAGCAAAAAAAAAAGAAAGATTACATACATCTTTAAAATTCAAATATCTTTACTGGAACCATTTACTCTCAAAGCTACCTGTGTGAGTCAATATTAAGGGGACTAAGTTAGTGAACGAAGGACACCATTTTAAATGATTAATTTCAAGTACAAATACATTGACTTTGATATCTGTAAATTAATATTTTTACAGAATATAAGATATTGGGCCAACTTTTTATAGTATTTTTTTACAGCATTTTAAGTTAAACTTAGCTATTGAAAATGTAGTAGAGCAATGGTCCAAGACAAATATATATTTTTTACCTAAAATAATAATTGTTATTGAAATATTTAATGCAAGATAGTACGTCATGTCCTATAGCTAGGCCCTACAGGCGTCATTGGGGGCATCTTCCCCCCAGACTACACGCGCCTGTGGTACTAACTTGCTATGGGTTGCTTCAATTCCTATCTCCATCCGTTTTGAAAATATAGTATAGCAATTAAGAATAATGGAACAGTAAATTCGTACAAGCGATCGACGCTACTACACTCTGTTTCGTGCCCCCTTAACCAGACTATCGCCTGTACTAAAGAAGGCAGCGTTTCGTTTTTTTTCAAGGCTTAAATGCTACGCGATACGCAGGTTACTGTTTTCGTTTACGAGAAAGTTTATATTTTAGGAAATTATAATATTAGTTGTATATTCTATAATTTTTGTATAATGATATTTTAAGTAGGTCCTTATACATTAATGTAGGTATAGATGCTAAAAGGAATTAATTGCATTAGATTGATTTTTAGGATTACTTACAACATTATCTCCTAGTTAAATAGAAATACCATTTTACCAAGCTAAGAAAAATATAGTTATATTTCTAGTTTTATCTAGTTAATAGTAATATAATATATCGTATATATAGTAAAATTGTATAATGTATTGCTTAAATACCGTATTTAGATGATTCCTTCTGTTATAATTGGCGTTTGCCGTAAATTTACATTACTTATATAAAAGTCTGACAGTATTGACATTTGGAAAATTCGAATGCTTTTTAATATTATATATATGATATTTTATGTGTGTATCCTCAGCATCAGCAGGATTTCTCCTATAAATACCACGTTCTTTTGAATTGAAACTAATGCTCGACTGAAAGTGACTTCGAAATGCTACCTTGGCGCCGTCGAGCTAGAGTAGGGGGCTAGGAGGGCGTTGCTGCTTTAGCCAACACCTCGCAGGTATGTAATAGATAAGTAATATTTAGGTATATTTCTCATAAAATGCATAAACTTTGATATAGCTAATGTCTCAAATGAGTAACTATGCAATTTAAAGTAGCCAGGTGACATTTTACTACGCTTTTCCAATATCACCTTAGTTACTGTTGCGAAGATACAAAGATTACATCATTTCATTAATGTGTCAAGATATTTTCATCGGAAAAAAAAATAATATTTCCTTGTTAAATGAAGAAATAATGTATTATTACGTATTAAACCTTATTTATAAATTAGTTAGGGCATCAAGATCGAGTGTGCGAGGATAAAAGATGCTGCGGATGCAATTGATTGCATCGACGGATGTGCCGACGGATAGAAGATCGCAGAATGAATTTGCTTGAAGACTGGAAGCCTATCAAATATGTAAATATAAAATGAATTACCTATTTCAGTAACTGCAATTTGCACCGTAAGCCTAACCTAGCTTGTTATGTCGGTTGACATGAGTTTTCATTTTTTTTATCTTATTTTTATGAATAATTCGTGCAAATATGACAGTATCGGGCATTTTTTTCCTTTGCTATGTATATTTCCAACGTTTTACCAGTCGGCGATTTTAATATCTCCACATTAGCGCTGGGGAGATATTTGTTAAAAAAAATGTCAAACAATCTTGAAATGTATATTATAGTATGTTTAGGATACTATATACATACCTTAGCGAGTTTCAAAGCATAAGAAATAAGCATAAATCACAATCATTTAATTAAAAATATATATTTTTAAAAAATACCCTACCATATATTTACATATATCTACTAAAGGTTGTGTGGGTGGCTATCAGATTATTTTCTTGGAAATAAAATCTATACTTTTCAAACCTTTATTTTAATGCAATGAAAAATGGTGTTTAGACTCTTCGGAAAATAAGAAAATGCGTTTTCACTTAATCTATTTTCTCCAAATATGAGGTTAAAAATTAGGGTTACGTATATAGGATGTCCAGTAAACCTTGGTAGATATATTAACAGCTGATAGGTTTCATCACATACTGCCTTAATATCGAAACATGGCTTTATTAAAAACCCCACGATTTTCAAGATATTGGCGTTTTGAGAAATCGACAATGTGGTTTAAGGGGGTTTAAATCAGGTGACCGGGGCAAATTCTTCGAGCCGCATTTGACCACAGCATTCTATAGCTATATTTCTTAACGTATTATAGTTCTTCGTCATGACATAGATTAATGACATAATAATTCGTCAAGTAACGTTTATAGTAAGTAATTAGTAGGTATTTAGTAATTCTTTTATAATCCCTATAAAATTAGATTAGAATAAAGCTAGATTAGAATAAAACCTTTTACTTTGGACAATTGACAGATTCCAGAAGGGAAGAAAGCAGAGGTAGATTTCACCGGATCAAAGGAGGGGATAGGCGAACTCCAATTGTACGAACTTGTATCAAACATTGCGCGATCCACTCCCCGCGCGTCAGTCCGCGCACCTCAACCCGTCGTACCCTTACGCAGCGAGAGTGCCTATACTGAATCCCTCTCCTGTGCCGTAAGCATTGCTCATATCAAAAATTGTAATAAACAAAAATTGTAGAGAAATGATAGGTCTACAATTAACATTTTCAACAGAGTTAATCTTTTGCCTATTAAGGGTGGTATGATTTTTTGAATTTTGAAAAACCACTTTTACTCACCCCTAAGATCAATGTTTAGTTCTATCAAAAAAGTTTACTTAAAACAATAATATAAAATTTAAATGAATTCGATACCTTACATATTAGGAAAGTTATAGCAATATTTCGCTTTTATGAAATCCTTTTTTGATGATTTTGAACATGTCTACCTGGTAAATATACATTAAAAAACCCGTCAAGACGAATCCTATCACCCAAGCTGAACTGAGGGTTCAATCTTTGCATTGGCAACACTTTGAAAGTTGCCAACTGGTTATCTATTCAAGGCTCCTAAAATAATGTTTTCTAGAGACTTCCAAGTTAACAGTCTTATGCATATAAAATAAAACTTATAATAATAACAACCCAATAAATGGCAGTCACTATTTTGGTATAGCTTTTTGGTATTAAGAAAAGACACAATTTGGTTTTCTTTATTCTTTATTCCTCATTGAAAGAAATCAACAGTCTTGCATACAATGAGATATATCCAAAGAAATGAGAAAATTATTTCTTTCTGCTTGGGGTGTTGGTTTCCGTATGATAATGTGGAATATCCAATTTGATTGAATAAATATTCGGATAAAGACAGAAAACGAGTTTCCAACTTCGTATGGAGAGATGAAGTTTAGCAAATGTCGGCGACCAGAAGGATAACTAGACCTAAATTGAAGCCGTAGGCGTCCAGTCTGTATGCGGTACTGGAAGCACGCTGGTACCTAGCGAGGGATAATCTCTGGTGGAAATGCTTTGGGTCGCCAGTGGGAATCACGACGGTTCGAAGCCAATAAATCATGTTTCAACGCATAGAGAATCGCATGGCGCTTCGGTTGACAATTGTATTTAAGGACAGCACCTGATCGAAATCTAGATATGGGACACAGTTCACTCGCCAAGTAAAGAGACTCAGAATCCAGAATTTCAAGTACTATAGCAACGCAATATATTTTCTTCCCCGAGACTAGTATCTATGCTTTTTTTATATTAATCTGAAAAAAACGTCAAGATGGCGTCCTAAAAATGTTTTTTTCCGTGAGTTTCGAATAATGTAATTTGCATTTCCTGCAGTAAGATAATTTCGAAATAACGTTTATACAGTGCATAATAGTCGACATAGTTCACAATAGATAAAGCAGTCCAGTCTTCGAGTGATTGTGTGAAAATAAGTAACATTTAAAGTGTATTTTGATACCCGCTAGAGTTAGTGGAACCTGAGGGAATGGAGCTGCGAACACGAGGTCAGTCTTTGGTTTCCCAATTTTGTCGCACCGCCCCCCGCACCCCCGGCCCAGTCATAAATTTGTTTATTTTGTGTATTTTTCAACTTTTCCAGTAGACTAACGTTAAAGACAGTTTTTTCTGATTAGATTTTTTAAGTAACTTTATTTTTTTCAGCATACGTAGATGACACGTGAATCACTTTTAGAAAATGAGTGACAGCACTGAATAAGTTTTGCTCTTCGATATTGGCATCATCATCATCATCAGAGCCATACAGAGTCCTCCGTCGGTTCCTCTCAGCAGCGATGGTCCTCCAGTTTGAATCCAGCACTTCGTGGTTGAAGCATTTCCGCCAAGACATTCCTTTTCATTAGAGTATTTTGCGTTCAAATACTAGAGGTCCCTTTTCAGTGTGCATCGTCCCTACTTAGGGTCCACCACCCGCGCTTCTGAAGGATTGTGGTGTCATATTGTGGTCGGCTTCGGAAGGCCTCATTTATTTTAAATAGAAATCATGAAACCCTGCTTCTCAACATTGCCGGCCGAGTTAAGTAACATGTCACGAACAAGTGCCTGTAATGAAAACATACCATATAAGCATAAAAGACAACAATAAGGCAGTCAATTTCATCAATAAAACGCGACTATCTAATTACCTAGGTAGAGCAACCATTTTACTGCCTTAAATATAGCGAATCGTTTCAATACTTCCAGTCTAAAGCGGGGTTTTTTTTAATACTAGTATATCGCTCTAAATACAAACGAAGAAAATGTCGGTATAAAAGATTTTATGCAAACAAAAACTTGCCGCGCGGGGAGTGGATCGCGCGGCAGCTCGCGCACCTCAACACGGTGGGTTGAGGTGCCCTTGCGAAGCAAGAGTGTGTATACTGAATCCCTCTTTATAGTGTGCCGTAAGCGTTGTTCACATCAAAAATTGTATGGAAATGATAGATTTACAATTAACATTTTGGACTGATTTGATCCTGTTATTATTAAGGAAGGTCTGATTTTTTTAAAACTACTTTTTCTAACTCTCAGGAGAGTAGAGTGATGCGAGAGTATATGCATTTCCAGTTGCCTCTGACCTCGTTTTAGGAAATCGACTTCCCTTCATCGCATAAAGCGCAGTAAAACTCGTATTCCATCCCGGCAGTATGAAAACTTGCATAAAAAGCCTAAATTGATGAAATCTGACGGTTATTTATCTTGTAAAACGGTTTAGTTTAATTGCATTAGTGTGCGATAGTTTCTTAACTCACTGGGCATATTTGCAGATCCACAATACACAGGCGAATCAGCCTGGTTATACTTGACAATAAGATGGCTTCGGCGGCGAGCGATTTGCAAGCAATTTCCTGACACTTTACTACAATTTGGTATCAAAGTCTGCAAAATAACTACTGTGACTGATTGAGGGGAGCCTTGAATTGCGTAATAGGTCGTTGCATGTATATGTTCCTAGTTCCTATTAACCGTATTTAGAAATAACATTGATTGTAAAGAGCGCAAAATATTATGCTCTATAATTCATTCAGCGTCTTATCTTACATTTGAGTTGTTACTTTTTTTAACTTAGATTTTTATCAAGTTTATTTTAGCGTTGTTTGAATATTTAGGCAGCAAGAATTAAAATTGTTAATATTTTTGAGCTATATTGTAGAAATTGTAAGAAATGTTAAATATAGTCTGTGACAGTGGTATTTTATCTAAAGTATTATTTGGTTGAGGTTCTTAGAGAAGGATCTTCTATTCTTTAAAACAGGACCGGGTGTGTGGTGGGTTCATCTGTCACAGTCTATATTAATATTCTTTTGTAGCATTTGTGTTCGTTGATTTTATTGAAAAATCAGATTATCTTAAAATGTAAAATGCAGACGGCGACAGAAGGTTTTAATTTAATGCTAAATAAGGAGAGAATTGTGTTTTCTTATACTAATCTAGGGCCTTACAGATGAACGCCATATTTTTTTTAAAATTTTCTACTCTTTTCTAATATCACCTTAGTTACTGTTGCGAAGATACAAAGATTACATCATTTCATTATTGTGTCAAAACATTTTCATGTGGAAAAATTAATTTTTCCTTGTTAAATGAAAAAATAATGTATTATTACGTATTAAACCTTATTTATAAATTAGTTAGGATATCAAGATCGAGTTTGCGAGGATAAAAGATGCTGCGGATGCAATTGATTGCGTCGACGGATGTGCCGACGGATGGAAGATCGCGTAACGAATTTGCTTGCGAGACTGGAAGCCCATCAAATATGTAAATATAAAATGAATTACCTATTTCGCAGTAACTGCAATTTGCACGTAATCCTAACCTAGCTTGCTATGTCGGCTGACATAAGTTTTCATTTTTTTTCTTATTTTTATGATTAATTCATGCAAATATGACAGTATCGGGCATTTTTTTCTTTGCTATGTATATTTGCAACGTTTTACCAGTCGGCGATTTTAATATCTCCACATTAGCGCTGTGGAGATATTTGTTAAAAAAAATTGTCAAACAATCTTGATATGTATATTATAGTATGTTTAGGATACTATATACATACCTTAGCGAGTTTCGAAGCATAAGAAATAAGCATAAATCACAATCATTTAATTAAAAATATATATTTTTAAAAAATGCCCTACCATATATTTACATATATCTACTAAAGGTCTTGTGGGTGGCTATCAGATTATTTTCTTGGAAATAATGTCTATACTTTTCAAACCTTTATATTAATGCAATGAAAAATGGTATTTAGATCTCTTCGGAAATTAAGAAAATGCATTTTCACTTAATCTATTTTCTCCATGGGTCTTTTTACATTTTAGTTCAAATATGAGGTTAAAAATTAGCGTTACGTATACAGGGTGTCCAGTAAAACCTTGGTAGATATATTAATAGCTGATAGGTTTCATCACATACTGCCTTAATATCGAAACATGGCTTTATTAAAAACCCCACGATTTTCAAGATATTGGCGTTTTGAGAAATCGACAATGTGGTTTAAGGGGGTTTGAATCAGGTGACCGGGGCAAATTCTTCGAGCCGCATTTGACCACAGCATTCTATAGCTATATTTCTTAACGTATTATAGTTCTTCGTCATGACATAGATTAATGACATAATAATTCGTCAAGTAACGTTTATAGTAAGTAATTAGTAGGTATTTAGTAATTCTTTTATAATCCCTATAAAATTAGATTAGAATAAAGCTAGATTAGAATAAAACCTTTTACTTTGGACAATTGACAGATTCCAGAAGGGAAGAAAGCAGAGGTAGATTTCACCGGATCAAAGGAGGGGATCAAAGGAGGGCAAACTCCAATTGTACGAACTTGTATCAAACATTGCTCGATCCACTCCCCGCGCGTCAGCCCGCGCACCTCAACTCGTACCCTTACGCAGCGAGAGTGCCTATACTGAATCCCTCTACTATGCCGTAAGCATTGCTCATATCAAAAATTGTATGGAAATGATAGATTTACAAATAACATTTTGGACTGATTTGATCCTGTTTTTATTAAGGAAGGTCTGATTTTTTAAATTCAAAAAACTACTTTTCCTAACTCTCAGGACCAAGGGTTGGTTCTATCAAAAATTTTACTTAGATAAGCTATTTTAGGCCCTTATCTAAGGAATAATAATTGAAATGAATTCTATATCCTATATACTTTTTTAAACCCCCCTTTCCCATTCCAGATAAATGTAACCAGGGGTGGTCTGATTTTTCCCATTAAGATAGATAGATATACATATAAACATATATATACTTTTAATTTGAGGGTGGTTTTGGGTTCGAGGGGATATGAAAAGCGAAGATATGTCAAATTTTACCCATTGACATAGCTTTCTTTCAATTCATCATAAATTTTTACACCTTTTCAGTTTTAGGTAATTTCAAATCTGTCAAAATATTCTCTCTTCTGAATGTTTTTGCATACCGTTCTAGGAAGTGGCCTCCATTAAATATTTAGGCATTTACATAGATCAAAGCATGATGAGGTGGTTAAGTCAAATTGAATATTTAGCAAATAATAATGAGAATGAAATGAAATATCTTTAAAATTCTAAGATCTATCTATACTGGACCCATTGATTTTACACAAAGTTGTTTTTAAAAATAAGGGAAATGTTTTTAAATTTATTTCTTTTAAATAATATTCTGAAAATTTATTTTAAACTTATTCTTTTCAGAATTGAGTGCCACTAAGTTCACTGTATTTATAAAAGCTCTTTTAAATAAAGACGTTTGATGGATTTCTTGAATTGAGGTATATTTTCAATTTCCTTTAACTTTTTAGGAAGACAATTATAACAATGTATTTCGACATTTTGCAGTACGAGGTCTAACTGGTTGTGCATAGCTGGGCGATCTATTTCCATCTTGTTATGGAAATAGATCGATTCGTGTATAGCAATTTCTTCATTATTTCGGAGAAATTCGCATGGCCATAAACCAAGACTATTGGTCTGAACACACAGAAAGCTCTGCTTAGTTCGCAGAAAACTGCTGAAGAAAAGTCCTTTTCATTGAGACATCTGTTGATGTGACTTCCTCTGTTGACTTTCGTTTCCTAAATCCGAATTGGGTCTTTGATAATATGTTGAGTTTTTTAAGGAAATTGCGGAGCCTTGTCTCTATAACTTTTTCAAGTAATTTTTCTATCAACACTTTAAAAAATATTATGAGCTTTTTTAAAGAGTTTATTTATTTTTATTATTCTTTATTTCAAGGTCTAAAGTAAATCCATAAAAATGGAGATCATTTTTAAGAATTGCTTTATTTTTCGTGCAGCCGATATCTTAGTACTTTGATTGAGTCAAGGGCTTATTTATAAAACAAGAATTACTATTATTTAGAAAATTTATTGTGTAATTACGATCTTCATCATGTATTTTTGTTACCTAATTGTTGTAAATTATATGTCATTAGGAAAATAGTTTAATGACATTCTTTCAATCCATCATAAATTTTAACACCATTTAAGTTTTTTTTGTAAACTTTAAGCCCCCCCCCCCCGCCCTAATCTAGGGCCTTGCAGAAGAATGCCATTTTTAAAATTATATTCATTCTAATGAAGATTTTCCTTGTTGCCGCTGATGATGTACTCTGAATGCTCGCTAGGTCGTATATGTGAGTAATTATATTGAATCGTTGGAATTGCTTTTTTTTTTATTGTTTTAATTTCCTGCTTACCTATTATTTCATTAAATTTGCAGAACAACGATATCTACCTAGACAGACGGGCTGACTAAACTACCAACAAGACTTGCGTAAGCAGGACTTGGATAAGTGACGACGGGCACAGTATTACGGGTTTAACTTCTCTGCGTTTCTGGCATTGCAATGTCGTAGAAGGCAATTTTAATAGAGTCCATCACGAGAAGACCGTCGCGACCTCAAAGAAGTTTAATCAAATCTTCTACTTTGGACAACGAACGCAGTAAGATTATTTACATCCGTGAATTGATTTATTGAAATGTCTTCGTTTGTATATTAAAGTTATATGAACATGTTTGCAGATCATCGCGATTGGAACGAGGACATGACGTGCACTTCTTGATATTTCGCTTGAAAGAGGGTAGTCAGTAATATAGATAAGTAATATTTAGATATACTGCTCATAAAATGCATAAACTTTGATATAGCTAATGTCTCAAATGAGTAACTATGCAATTTAAAGTAGCCAGGTGACAGTTTTCTACTCTTTTCCAATATCACCTTAGTTACTGTTGCGAAGATACAAAGATTACATCATTTCATTAATGTGTCAAGATATTTTCATGGGAAAAAAATAACATTTCCTTGTTAAATGAAGAAATAATGTATTATTACGTATTAAACCTTATTTATAAATTAGTTAGGGTATCAAGATCGAGCGTGTGAGGATAAAAATGCTGTGGATGCAATTGATTGCATCAACGGATGGAGGGTCGCGGAACGAATTTGCTTGCGAGACTGGAAGCCCATCAAATATGTAAATATAAAATGAATTACCTATTTCGCAGTAACTGCAATTTGCAAGTAATCCTAACCTATTTTGTTATCTCTGTTGACATGAGTTTTCGTTTTTTTTATCTTATTTTTATGATTAATTCGTGCAAATATGACAGTATCGGGCATTTTTTTCTTTGCTATGTACTCGTATATTTGCAACGTTTTACCAGTCGGAGATTTTAATATCTCCACATTAGCGCTGTGGAGATATTTGTTAAAAAAAATTGTCAAACAATCTTGAAATGTATATTATAGTATATAGTATATCCTAAACATACTATAATATTCATAGTATGTTTAGGATACTACATACCTTAGCGAGTTTCGAAGCATAAGAAAGACAATAAGATTGCTTCAGCGGCGAGCGATTTGCAAGCAATTTCCTGACACTTTACTACAATTAGGTATCAAAGTCTGCAAAATAACTACTGTTACTGATTGAGGGGAGCCTTGAATTGCGTTTCATGTAGTCATCGTATTTCTGGGATCTTTAAGACGCTAGAAAATAATATTACTATAATTTAATGTGAAAGAGAGTAGAGTATATGTTACATTTCCAGTTGCCTCTGACCTCGCCTATGGATTTCGAATTCTCTCCATCGCATAAAGCGTTAGTACAACTCGTATTCCATCCCGGCAGCAAAGAAGACTTACATTAAAAGCCTAAATTGATGAAATCTGAAGGTTATTTATCTTGTATAACGGTTTTGTTTAATTGCATTAGTGTGGGATAGTTTCTATACTAACCGGGCATATTTTCAGATCCATAATACACAGGGGAATCAGTCTGGTGGATATGCATGACAATGAGATTGGTTGAGCGGCGAATTTACTATGACTGATGAAGGGGAGTCTCGAATTGCGCTTATTATTATTTGGTTGAGGTTATTTGGTTGAGGTTCTTAGAGAAGGATCTTCTATTCTTTAAAACAGGACCGGGTGTGTGGTGGGTTCATCTGTCACAGTCTATATTAAAATTCTTTTGTAGCATTTGTGTTCGTTGATTTTATTGAAAAATCAGATTATCTTAAAATGTAAAATGCAGACGGCGACAGAAGGTTTTAATTTAATGCTAAATAAGGAGAGAATTCTGTTTTCTTATACTAATCTAGGGCCTTACAGATGAATGCCATTTTTTTTTTAAATTTTCAACTCTTTTCCAATATCACCTTAGTTACTGTTGCGAAGATACAAAGATTACATCATTTCATTAATGTGTGAAAATGTTTTCATGGGAGAAAAATAATTTTTCCTTGTTAAATGAAGAAATAATGTATTATTACGTATTAAACCTTATTTATAAATAAGTTAGGGTATCAAGATCGAGTGTGCGAGAATAAAAGATGCTGCAGATGCAATTGATTGCGTCGACGGATGTGCCGACGGATGGAAGATCGCGGAATGAATTTGCTTGAAGACTGGAAGCCCATCAAATATGTAAATATAAAATGAATTACCTATTTCGCAGTAACTGCAATTTGCACCGTAATCCTAACCTAGCTTGCTATGTCGGCTGTCATGAGTTTTCATTTTTTTTATATTATTTTTATGAATAATTCGTGCAAATATGACAGTATCGGGCATTTTTCCCTTTGCTTTGTATATTTGCAACGTTTTACCAGTCGGCGCTTTTAATATCTCCACATTAGCGCTGTGGAGATATTTGTTAATAAAAATTGTCAAACAATCTTGAAATGTATATTATAGTATGTTTAGGATACTATATACATACCTTAGCGAGTTTCGAAGCATAAGAAATAAGCATAAATCACAATCATTTAATTAAAAATATATATTTTTAAAAAATGCCCTACCATATATTTACATATATCTACTAAAGGTCTTGTGGGTGGCTATCAGATTATTTTCTTGGAAATAAAATCTATACTTTTCAAACCTTTATTTTAATGCAATGAAAAATGGTGTTTATACTCTTCGGAAAATAAGAAAATGCGTTTTCACTTAATCTATTTTCTCTATGGGTCTCTTTATATTTTAGTTCAAATAGGAGGTTAAAAATTAGCGTTTCGTATACAGGATGTCCAGTAAACCTTGGTAGATATATTAACAGCTGATAGGTCTCATGACATACTATCTTAATATCGAAACATGGCTTTAGTAAAAACCCCACGGTTTTCAAGATATTGGTATTTTGAGAAATCGATAATGTGGTTCAAGGGGGTTTAAATCAGGTGACCGGGGCAAATTCTTCGAGCCGCATTTGACCTTAGCATTCTATAGCTATATTTCTTAACGTAATTTAATTCTTCGTCATGACATAGATTAATGACATAATAATTCGTCAAGTAACGTTTACAGTAAGTAATTAGTAGGTATTTAGTAATTCTTTTATAATCCCTATAAAATTAGATTAGAATAAAGAGCTAGATTAGAATAAAACCTTTTACTTTGGACAATTGATTCCAGAAGGGAAGAAAGCAGAGGTAGATTTCACCGGATCAAAGTAGGGGATAGGCAAACTCCAATTGTACGGGCTTGTATCAAACATTGCGCGATCCACTCCTCGCGCGTCAGCCCGCGCACCTCAACCCGTCGTACCCTTACGCAGCGAGAGTGCCTATACTGAATCCCTCTCCTGTGCCGTAAGCATTGCTCATATCAAAAATTGTTATAAACAAAAATTGTTAAGAAATGATAGGCATTCAATTAACATTTTCAACGGATTTAATCTTTTGCCTATTAAGAGTGGTATGATTTTTTGAATTTTGAAAAACCACTTCTTCTCACCCCTAGGATCAATGTTTAGTTCTATCAAAAAATTTTACTTAAAACAATAATATAAAATTTAAATGACTTCGATACCTTGTATATTAGGAAAGTTACACGAGGTCAGTCTTTGGTTTCCCAATTTTGATCGCACCGCCCCCTGCACCCCCGGAATCACGAAAGCCTGCCTCTCAACACTGCCGGTCGAATTAAGGAACATGTCACGAACAAATGTCTGTAATGAATAAATAGCATATAAGCATAAAAGACAACAATAATGCAGCCAATTTCATCACCTAATTACCTAGTTAGAGCGACCATTTGACTGCCTTAAATGTGGCGATTCATTTAAAACTTCCAGTCTAAGGCGGGTTTTTTATACTACTATCGCTTTAAGTATATACAAGCGAGAAAATGTCTGTATAAAAGATATGCTGTAAAAAAACTTATTATCATTGCGCGAGCTGCCGCGCGGGAAGTGGAGAGTGCGTATACTGAATCCTTCTTTATAGTGTTACTGTATAAAAAAATGCTCATATCAAAAATTGTAGGGAAATTATACTACAATTAACATTTTGAACTGATTTAAACCAATTTTTGCCACCCTTAGAACCTCGGTTTGTGCAATCAATGAAGTTTAATGAGATAAGTTTTAGGCCCTAATCTAAGGAATAACATTAAATGTAAATTAATTCGTTATCTTATATCCTATATACTAAGAAAGTTAAAGCAAAATTTCACTTTTTAGAAGTAAATCTCCAAATTTTGTTATTTTATTTCTAACTTGTTAAATCTTATATTATCTCAAATCGCTTAGGCAAATCCTTCCCTGACTTTATTTTCATTTTCATATACGGTGGCTTGAGGTGCGCGAGCTGCCGCGCGGGAAGTGGATCGCGCGGCAGCTCGCAAAATGTTTATTATAAGTTCGTACAATTGGCGTTCGTCTATCCCCTACTTTGGTCCGGTGAAATCTACCTTCGCCATCCGGTGTACCGAAAGGGTTTTTTTTAACGCGTAAAGGTACATTTGTGACTGTAATTTGCTCTACTACATTTCGTTTTTTTTATTAAATTAAATATGTCACAATTAATAAATTCTAATTAATAATACGTCCCAACAGCCATGCTGTCATATTTTTGTAATTTGAATATCGCTGCGCTCTATCGAAATGTCAAGTTTCATTCTTCAGTATTAAAAATTTGTTGACTTTAATGTTAATTATCTATATTATCCGACCAGCTTTCGAAGTGATCTAAACGGCGATGGTTGCTTTTCGAGAGCATCAATCTACACACAAAAATTCAACTCTTTCGCATTTTTGTACTTTTCGGGTTATATTATTATGTAATTACATAAGTCCAGCGTAAATTAAGGTTTCATATTAAAAAAAATATAGCATTTATGCATTATAGTTAGTGGTGTTGGTGGGACAAACAAACAAACAAAAAAAAAACAGTGTTGTCACCCCACGTGCGAATGACGTCAAACTTCTGCAAAGATGCTGATTGAATTTGTCACAATATTATTTATCTAAATTGACATCTGTATTCAACAACGTTTCCATACTCCATTTTATTATTGTAAGAAGAAAATCAATGTGACTGAAAACCAAAATTCAACATGACAGCTCGGCGCAACGACTTTAACCGAATGAGTACTTAACCTTAATGCGAACAGCCGAGTTTAACCGAACGAACGTGTTGCATTCCGAGCGTGTCGCCGAATTTAGAGCGTGTCACAATTAAATTTATTTTACTTTAAAGCGGTATTACTTAGAAAACCACAAGTGAGCTGGTATGGGAGGAAGTACCAGACTATTTCGCCTACTAGCTTCCTGTAAAACCATTGGTTTCGAAATTATGAGTCGAGACCTTAGTAATATCATTTTCTTTACCAAACATTGGTGGCATCTTCCCCCCAGACTACACGCGCCGGTGGTACTAACTTGCTATGGGTTGCTTCAATTCCTATCTCCATCCGTTTTGAAAATATAGTATAGCAATTAAGAATAATGGAACAGTAAATTCGTACAAGCGATCGACGCTACTACACTCTGTTTCGTGCCCCCTTAACCAGACTATCGCCTGTACTAAAGAAGGCAGCGTTTCGTTTTTTCTTCACGCGATACGCAGGTTACTGTTTTCGTTTAAAATCTTACAACATTATCTCCTATTTAAATAGAAATACCATTTTACCAAGCTAAGAAAAATATAGTTATATTTCTAGTTTTATCTAGTTAATAGTAATATAATATATCGTATATATAGTAAAATTGTATAATGTATTGCTTAAATACCGTATTTAGATGACTCCTCTGTTATAATTGGCGTTTGCCGTAAATTTACATTACTTATATAAAAGTCTGACAGTATTGACATTTGGAAAATTCGAATGCTTTTTAATATTATATATATGATATTTTATGTGTGTATCCTCAGCATCAGCAGGATTTCTCCTATAAATACCACGTTCTTTTGAATTGAAACTAATGCTCGACTGAAAGTGACTTCGAAATGCTACCTTGGCGCCGTCGAGCTAGAGTAGGGGGCTAGGAGGGCGTTGCTGCTTTAGCCAACACCTCGCAGGTATGTATTTCTCTTGAATTAAATGATCTCTTTATTTAAATAATCAATCAACTGGATTTTAAATTAATTAATAATGTAAAATCGTAAATCTTTAACACCAAAAATATAAGTCGTAATCAGGTGTTGCCCGCTCATACACCTACAGACATTTTGAACATCCAATCTTAATCTCTTAATCTTTTCCAATATCACCTTAGTTACTGTTGCGAAGATACAAAGATTACATCATTTCATTAATGTGTCAAAATATTTTCATGGGAAAAAAATAACATTTCCTTGTTAAATGAAGAAATAATGTATTATTACGTATTAAACCTTATTTATAAATTAGTTAGGGTATCAAGATCGAGCGTGTGAGGATAAAAATGCTGTGGATGCAATTGATTGCATCAACGGATGGAGGGTCGCGGAACGAATTTGCTTGCGAGACTGGAAGCCCATCAAATATGTAAATATAAAATGAATTACCTATTTCGCAGTAACTGCAATTTGCACCGTAAGCCTAACCTATTTTGTTATCTCGGCTGTTTGTTATTTTGTTAACCTACCATATATTTCATAGGCGGGGGTGATTTCAAATTATTCTATTTCAAATACTCGGGGGGATGTTTATTTTTTTTAAGCCCCGTAAAATTCGCATTTTTGTAGCGTTCAAGTATGTAGGCACCTTAACATATGGAATAATTGGGTTGGGGGACTGTGCTTATATATACTAACCTAAAGCGTTGGCGCTGGCCCAAAAATCAGTTCTGAGAACTCAGAACAAAGATGCAAAGATGTCAGGAATCAATCCCATCCCATCCAGTCAATTGTTCACAGACTTCAAGGGCTTAGATATCAGACATTCCTTCATAAAGAATGTAATATTGCACTCACAAAAAAACTTAATATATGTATAGATCATGAGATCATTTTAGTGACCTCTAGAGATACCTAAAATGTCTACAATTTTGGACAACGGTCCTTGAAGTTCTTAGGCCCCAAACTCCACAATAATCTTCCGGATTATATATATCAAGGAAGTAGATATCCTAAAGATATTTCCGAGGAACACAAGAATCTGCTGACTTATTACCTTTCATAGGTAATATTCTAACTGTAAATAACGACGTATTTGAAGAGGTGCATCAATTATGTATTGAAATATATCCTCAGGATTTGAGTAGGTAATTATGCATTTTTTAAACTATAACAATGTCGTATATATCAGAACATGAACATTCTTTCATATTTATATATTTTAAATTTGTTTTCTTACAAATAGGCAAACTTTTCGTATTTATCTACAGGTGCCTTCCTTAGAACAGACATAGTCTAGTAAAGAAGGCAGGGCACAAAATGTCCCTGTGCATTTTAGGTAGATTTTTTTAGAAAATCACCTACTCTCAGTTTAAAAGTTTATATATAAGTTTAAATATCTACCAATCTATCTATCTATATCACTTTCTTGTGGACACGAGAACTGCCGTAATTTTCTACCAATCACTTTTAAATTGATACAAAAAAATTAAGGGCTCAAAATCTCGGTCAAGATCTTTAATGGGCAAAATCAGACCAGGGGGGCGGAAATGGGAGGGGTTTTTGGAAAAATTAAAATTTTTCTATAACTCTCTTAGTATATAAGATATCGAATTCATTAAAATTTATTTCTTAGATAAGGGCCTAAAGGTTACGTGAGTTAACTTTTTTTATAGCACCAACTAGGTCCTAGGGTTGGAAAAAAGTGTTTTCAAAATTCATAAAATCGTACCTCCCTTAATAACCACAAGATTAAATCTATTCAAAATGTTAATTGTAGGCCTCTAATTTCCCTACAACTATTGTTTGAAACAATTTTTGATACGAGCAACCCTTACGGCACCCTTAAAGAGTTAGTCAGTATACGCACTCTCACTGCGCAAGGGTACGGCGGGTTGAGGTGCGCGGGCTGCCGCGCGGGGAGCGGATCGCGCGGCAGCTGGCGAAATGTTTAATACAAGTTCGTACAATTGGAGTTCGCCGATCCCCTGCTTTGCTCCGGTGAATTGTACCTTTTTAATATACACGGTTTTTTTTAAATACCGTAAAGGTACATTTGTAACTGTAATTTGCTCTACATATCGATTTTTTTCTTAAATTAAATGTCACATAAACTCAATAAAGGATACGTCCCAACAGCCATGCTATCATATTTATAATATTTGACCATCCTCCAATGTGATCGAAACGGCTACTTTTCGAGCTGAATAATGCGACGGACGGACAGACAGACAGACAGACGGCCAAAGGACGAGGATAGTATCTTATTAAGCATGCCAAGAGCTGTAAGTAATTCGGTGAAGGTGTTAAGTTTCTCCTCATAGCGGTATGGTATTTAACCCTTTATTAGTAAATGCTCTTCTGTGCAATTATTTTTATATTATAATTCTTTGTTTTAGATTCCCCAAAAAGTGACACAGTACTACGGGGTTAACTTCTCTGCGTTTCTGGCATTGCAATGTCGTAGAAGGCAATTTAAATAGAGTCCATCACGAGAAGACCGTCGCGACCTCAAAGAAGTTTAATCAAATATTCAACTTTGGACAACGCTCACTTTAAGAATTATTTACATCGTGAATTGATTTATTGAAATGTCTTCGTTTGTATATTAAAGTTATATGAACATGTTTGCAGATCATCGCGATTGGAACGAGGACATGACGTGCACTTCTTGATATTTCGCTTGAAAGAGAGTAGAGTATATGTAACATTTCCTGTTGCCTCTGACCTCGTTTTAGGAAGTCGACTTCCCTTCATCGCATAGAGCGCAGTACAACTCGTATTCCATCCCGGCAGTAAAGAAAACTTACATAAAAAGCCTAAATTGATGAAATCTGACGGTTATTTAACATGTAAAACGGTTTAGTTTAATTGCATTAGTGTGCGATAGTTTCTCTCACCGGGCGTATTTGCAGATCCACAATACACAGGCGAATCAGCCTGGTGATGCATGACAATAAGATTGCTTCAGCGGCGAGCGATTTGCAAGCAATTTCCTGACACTTTACTACAATTAGGTATCAAAGTCTGCAAAATAACTACTGTGGTATTTTATCTAAAGTATTATTTGGTTGAGGTTCTTAGAGAAGGATCTTCTATTCTTTAAAACAGGACCGGGTGTGTGGTGGGTTCATCTGTCACAGTCTATATTAATATTCTTTTGTAGCATTTGTGTTCGTTGATTTTATTGAATAATCAGATTATCTTAAAATGTAAAATGCAGACGGCGACAGAAGGTTTTAATTTAATGCTAAATAAGGAGAGAATTCTGTTTTCTTATACTAATCTAGGGCCTTACAGATGAATGCCATTTTTTTTTTAAATTTTCAACTCTTCCAATATCACCTTAGTTACTGTTGCGAAGATACAAAGATTACATCATTTCATTAATGTGTGAAAATGTTTTCATGGGAGAAAAATAATTTTTCCTTGTTAAATGAAGAAATAATGTATTATTACGTATTAAACCTTATTTATAAATAAGTTAGGATATCAAGATCGATTGTGCGAGAATAAAAGATGCTGCAGATGCAATTGATTGCTTCGACGGATGTGCCGACGGATGGAAGATCGCGGAATGAATTTGCTTGAAGACTGGAAGCCCATCAAATATGTAAATATAAAATGTATTACCTATTTCGCAGTAACTGCAATTTGCACCGTAATCCTAACCTAGCTTGCTATCTCGGTTGACATGAGTTTTCGTTTTTTTTATCTTATTTTTATGATTAATTCAAGCAAATATGACAGTATCGGGCATTTTTTCCCTTTGCTTTGTATATTTGCAACGTTTTACCAGTCGGCGCTTTTAATATCTCCACATAAGCGCTGTGGAGATTGTTGAAACAACACTCTTTTCTATAAAGAGTTTATTTATTTTTATTATTCTTTATTTCAAGTTCTAAAGTAAATCCATAAAAATAGAGATCATTTTTAAAAATTGCTTTATTTTTCGTGCAGCCGATATCTTAGTACTTTCAGTCAAGGGCTTATTTATAAAACAAGAATTACTATTATTTAGAAAATTTATTGTGTAATTACGATCTTCATCATGTATTTTTGTTACCTAATTGTTGTAAATTATATGTCATTAGGAAAATGGTTTAATGACATTCTTTCAATCCATCATAAATTTTAACACCATTTCAGTTTTTTTTGTAAACTTTAAGCCTCCCCCCCCCAAATCTAGGGCCTTGCAGAAGAATGCCATTTTTAAAATTATATTCATTCTAATGAAGATTTTCCTTGTTGCCGCTGATGATGTACTCTGAATGCTCGCTAGCCCGCGCACCTCAACCCGTCGTACCCTTACGCAGCGAGAGTGCCTATACTGAATCCCTCTCCTGTGCCGTAAGCATTGCTCATATCAAAAATTGTTATAAACATGCTGAAAAAACGTCAAGATGGCGTCCTAAAAATGTTTTTTTCCTTGAGTTTAGAATAATGGCATACGGATTGCCTGCGGTAAGATAATTTCGAAATAACGTTTATACAGTGCATAATAGTCGACATAGTTCACAATAGATAAAAGCAGTCCAGTCTTCGAGTGATTGTGTGAAATAAGTAACATTAAAAGTGTATTTTGAGACCCGCTAGAGTTAGTGGAACCTGAGGGAATGAGCTGCGAACACGAGGTCAGTCTTTGGTTTCCCAATTTTGTCGCACCGCCCCCCGCACCCCCGCCCCAGTCATAAATTTGTTTATTTTGTGTATTTTTCAACTTCTCCAGTAGACTAACGTTAAAGACAGTTTTTTCTGATTAGATTTTTTAAGTAACTTTATTTTTTTCAGCATACGTTGATGACACGTGAATCACTTTTAGAAAATGAGTGACAGCACTGAATAAGTTTTGCTCTTCGATATTGGCATCATCATCATCATCAGAGCCATACAGAGTCCTCCGTCGGTTCCTCTCAGCAGCGATGGTCCTCCAGTTTGAATCCAGCACTTCGTGGTTGAAGCATTTCCGCCAAGACATTCCTTTTCATTAGAGTATTTTGCGTTCAAATACTAGAGGTCCCTTTTCAGTGTGCATCGTCCCTACTTAGGGTCCACCACCCGCGCTTCTGAAGGATTGTGGTGTCATATTGTGGTCGGCTTCGGAAGGCCTCATTTATTTTAAATAGAAATCATGAAACCCTGCTTCTCAACACTGCCGGCCGAGTTAAGTAACATGTCACGAACAAGTGCCTGTAATGAAAACATACCATATAAGCATAAAAGACAACAATAAGGCAGTCAATTTCATCAATAAAACGCGACTATCTAATTACCTAGGTAGAGCAACCATTTTACTGCCTTAAATATAGCGAATCGTTTCAATACTTCCAGTCTAAAGCGGGGTTTTTTTTAATACTACTATATCGCTCTAAATACAAACGAAGAAAATGTCGGTATAAAAGATTTTATGCAAACAAAAACTTGCCGCGCGGGGAGTGGATCGCGCGGCAGCTCGCGCACCTCAACACGGTGGGTTGAGGTGCCCTTGCGAAGCAAGAGTGTGTATACTGAATCCCTCTTTATAGTGTGCCGTAAGGGTTGTTCACATCAAAAATTGTATGGAAATGATAGATTTACAATTAACATTTTGGACTGATTTGATCCTGTTTTTATTAAGGAAGGTCTGATTTTTTAAATTCAAAAAACTACTTTTCCTAACTCTCAGGACCAAGGGTTGGTTCTATCAAAAATTTTACTTAGATAAGCTATTTTAGGCCCTTATCTAAGGAATAATAATTGAAATGAATTCTATATCCTATATACTTTTTTAAACCCCCCTTTCCCATTCCAGATAAAAGTAACCAGGGGTGGTCTGATTTTTCCCATTAAGATAGATAGATATACATATAAACATATATATACTTTTAATCTGAGGGCGGTTTTGGGTTCGAGGGGATATGAAAAGCGAAGATATGTCAAATTTTACCCATTGACATAGCTTTCTTTCAATTCATCATAAATTTTTACACCTTTTCAGTTTTAGGTAATTTCAAATCTGTCAAAATATTCTCTCTTCTGAATGTTTTTGCATACCGTTCTAGGAAGTGGCCTCCATTAAATATTTAGGCATTTACATAGATCAAAGCATGATGAGGTGGTTAAGTCAAATTGAATATTTAGCAAATAATAATGAGAATGAAATGAAATATCTTTAAAATTCTAAGATCTATCTATACTGGACCCATTGATTTTACACAAAGTTGTTTTTAAAAATAAGGGAAATGTTTTTAAAATGTATTTCTTTTAAATAATAACACAAAAACATATATATTCTGAAAATTTATATTAAACTTATTCTTTCCAGAATTGAGTGTCACTAAGTACACTGTATTTATAAAAGCTTTTTTAAATAAAGACGTTTGATGGATTTCTTGAATTGAGGTATATTTTCAATTTCCTTTAACTTTTTAGGAAGACAATTATAACAATGTATTTCGACATTTTGCAGTACGAGGTCTAACTGGTTGTGCATAGCTGGGCGATCTATTTCCATCTTGTTATGGAAATAGATCGATTCGTGTATAGCAATTTCCTCATTATTTCGGAGAAATTCGCATGGCCATAAACCAAGACTATTGGTCTGAACACACAGAAAGCTCTGCTTAGGTCGCAGAAAACTGCTGAAGAAAAGTCCTTTTCATTGAGACATCTGTTGATGTGACTTCCTCTGTTGACTTTCGTTTCCTAAATCCGAATTGGGTCTTTGATAATATGTTGAGTTTTTTAAGGAAATTGCGGAGCCTTGTCTCTATAACTTTTTCAAGTAATTTTTCTATCAACACTTTAAAAAATATTATGAGCTTTTTTAAAGAGTTTATTTATTTTTATTATTCTTTATTTCAAGGTCTAAAGTAAATCCATAAAAATGGAGATCATTTTTAAGAATTGCTTTATTTTTCGTGCAGCCGATATCTTAGTACTTTGATTGAGTCAAGGGCTTATTTATAAAACAAGAATTACTATTATTTAGAAAATTTATTGTTAATTACGATCTTCATCATGTATTTTTGTTACCTAATTGTTGTAAATTATTTGTCATTAGGAAAATAGTTTAATGACATTCTTTCAATCCATCATAAATTTTAACACCATTTTAGTTTTTTTTGTAAACTTTAAGCCCCCCCCCCCCTAATCTAGGGCCTTGCAGAAGAATGCCATTTTTAAAATTATATTCATTCTAATGAAGATTTTCCTTGTTGCCGCTGATGATGTACTCTGAATGCTCGCTAGGTCGTATATGTGAGTAATTATATTGAAACGTTTGAATTGCTTTTTTTTTATTGTTTTAATTTCCTGCTTACCTATTATTTTATTAAATTTGCAGAACAACGATAGCTACCTAGACAGACGGGCTGACTAAACTACCAACAAGACTTGCGTAAGCAGGACTTGGATAAGTGACGACGGGCACAGTACTACGGGGTTAACTTCTCTGCGTTTCTGGCATTGCAATGTCGTAGAAGGCAATTTTAATAGAGTCCATCACGAGAAGACCGTCGCGACCTCAAAGAAGTTTAATCAAATATTCAACTTTGGACAACGAACGCAGTAAGAATTATTTACATACATGAATTGATTTATTGAAATGTCTTCGTTTGTATATTAAAGTTATATGAACATGTTTGCAGATCATCGCGATTGGAACGAGGACATGACGTGCACTTCTTGATATTTCGCTTCAACGAGAGTAGAGTATATGTAACATTTCCTGTTGCCTCTGACCTCGTTTTAGGAAATCGACTTCCCTTCATCGCATAGAGCGCAGTACAACTCGTCTTCCATCCCGGCAGTAAAGAAAACTTGCATAAAAAGCCTAAATTGATGAAATCTGAAGGTTATTTATCTTGTATAACGGTTTTGTTTAATTGCATTAGTGTGGGATAGTTTCTATACTAACCGGGCATATTTTCAGATCCATAATACACAGGGGAATCAGTCTGGTGGATATGCATGACAATGAGATTGGTTGAGCGGCGAATTTACTATGACTGATGAAGGGGAGTCTCGAATTGCGCTTATTATTATTTGGTTGAGGTTATTTGGTTGAGGTTCTTAGAGAAGGATCTTCTATTCTTTAAAACAGGACCGGGTGTGTGGTGGCGAATTTACTATGACTGATGAAGGGGAGTCTCGAATTGCGCTTATTATTATTTGGTTGAGGTTATTTGGTTGAGGTTCTTAGAGAAGGATCTTCTATTCTTTAAAACAGGACCGGGTGTGTGGTGGGTTCATCTGTCACAGTCTATATTAATATTCTTTTGTAGCATTTGTGTTCGTTGATTTTATTGAATAATCAGATTATCTTAAAATGTAAAATGCAGACGGCGACAGAAGGTTTTAATTTAATGCTAAATAAGGAGAGAATTCTGTTTTCTTATACTAATCTAGGGCCTTACAGATGAATGCCATTTTTTTTTTAAATTTTCAACTCTTTTCCAATATCACCTTAGTTACTGTTGCGAAGATACAAAGATTACATCATTTCATTAATGTGTGAAAATGTTTTCATGGGAGAAAAATAATTTTTCCTTGTTAAATGAAGAAATAATGTATTATTACGTATTAAACCTTATTTATAAATAAGTTAGGATATCAAGATCGAGTGTGCGAGAATAAAAGATGCTGCAGATGCAATTGATTGCTTCGACGGATGTGCCGACGGATGGAAGATCGCGGAATGAATTTGCTTGAAGACTGGAAGCCCATCAAATATGTAAATATAAAATGTATTACCTATTTCGCAGTAACTGCAATTTGCACCGTAATCCTAACCTAGCTTGCTATGTCGGCTGACATGAGTTTTCATTTTTTTTCTTATTTTTATGATTAATTCATGCAAATATGACAGTATCGGGCATTTTTTTCCTTCGCTATCTATATTTCCAACGTTTTACCAGTCGGCGATTTTAATATCTCCACATTAGCGCTGTGGAGATATTTGTTAAAAAAAAATGTCAAACAATCTTGAAATGAATATTATAGTATGTTTAGGATACTACATACCTTAGCGAGTTTCGAAGCATAAGAAATAAGCATAAATCACAATCATTTAATTAAAAACATATATTTTTAAAAATGCCCTACCATATATTTACATATATCTACTAAAGGTTGTGTGGGTGGCTATCAGATTATTTTCTTGGAAATAATATCTATACTTTTCAAACCTTTATTTTATTGCAATGAAAAATGGTGTTTAGATCTCTTCGGAAAATAAGAAAATGCATTTTCACTTAATCTATTTTCTCCATGGGTCTCTTTACATTTTCGTTCAAATATGAGGTTTAACGTTAGCATTACGTATACAGGATGTCCAGTAAACCTTGGTAGATATTAACAGCTGATAGGTTTCATCACATACTACCTTAATAACGAAACATGGCTTTAGTAAAAACCCCACGGTTTTCAAGATATTGGTATTTTGAGAAATCGATAATGTGGTTTAAGGGGGTTTAAATCAGGTGACCGGGGCAAATTCTTCGAGCCGCATTTGACCTTAGCATTCTATAGGTATATTTCTTAACGTAATTTAATTCTTCGACATGACATAGATTAATGACATAATAATTCGTCAAGTAACGTTTACAGTAAGTAATTAGTAGGTATTCAGTAATTCTATTATAATCGCTATAAAACTAGATCTAGACTTTTTTTTATCTTATTTTTATGATTAATTCGTGCAAATATGACAGTATCGGGCATTTTTTTCTTTGCTAAATATACTTAATTGATTTAACAGAACTGCAAAGCTCAACATTGATATGAGCTTTGTAAGTTTTTGAAAGTAGTGGTGAGTATGGTACCACCCACTGATTATCAAACTCAACTTGATTTGGAAAGTTCGGCAGTCGCATTGTAAATGTGTGGCCACCATTCTCAGTACTTCTGCGGCGATACATTGGATAACCATCAATATCCGTGATCGTGTCATTCGTATGCGGCTTTGGGAAGTTTTTTTTACATTTTCCATTTTCCATGCACGGTGACGTCATGTTGAAAACACCGCATGGCCCATGGATCATGTGTTTGGTGACAATATCAAATAATTCTTGATCAATTAATGGGTCTGGAATTTCGGCTGAAATTATTTGATCGATTTCTTCAGGACGGATTCTATCTTTAAGCCAAACCAAAATGTGGGCATGAGGCAAACCTCGCTTTTGCCACTCTATCGTATACAGCCAACAACGTGTGATACCAAAAATTGTATATTTAACAATAAAATCAATTAAGGATTTCAATTTTTGTTTAAACACACGTGCAGTTAAATCATGACGATGAATGGCTTGTTGTCCTGGCAATAGTAAAGTTTGTATCTCTTCCCAATTCGGATTACATGTGAATGTAATAAATAAATCCGGTCGGCCGTAATGACGTACGTAAGTCATCGCATCTTGTATGTATTCCTGCATGTTCCGTGGACTGCCGATGTAGCTTGAAGGTAAAATGAAAGCATTACCGATGTCATTGGGATTTAAATTTCCATCGATGTTTCCAGCAACAGCATCTCGTAAGTGAATATATTCTTCCGATCGTAGTTTTGCCTGGTTGAATCGAAGGAATCGCAAGCGTTCGCTTTCGACCTTAGCATACATATCAACAATGTATTGATGGAACAGCTGACGATATCGAAGGATATAATTGTCTTGATGTTGTCTAACCATTATTCGGTGTGCGTAGTAGTTCATTGAGCTAACTTTATTATTTCTGTAATCACCTAAAAAAATAAAAAATAAAATGCAATACGAAATTAAAATCTATACATACAGTAAGAAAGTAAATAGATAATTGTCAAATTTACCGGTATTTGGATCATACTGATTGATATTAAGGTGATATTCATCTTGTCCTTGCCAAAATATCAATGGATATTGTAGTGCGTCATATGAACGGTGTAGATCCGAAATCGTACTGACAGTGTTGTCTCGCCGTGTAATGTTTATAGATCTTTTGTCAACTGGATCACCAACCATGATAACAGCAACCTCATCAACAGTTGGAGCGTTGAATCTACCAGCATGTTCACCTAATGGTACTTTGTCGGCTTTTATGACGATTTGATAATTGTCATTTTGCAGTCGTGGCGAAACTCTTTTGATCAATTGAATTAGTTGATTGTGATCTTCTAAAAAATTTTCCAATAATATCACAATTGCTCTTTCCTCTGCTTGTTCAATAAAATTATACTGGCACCGAGTCGTCACGCGCTCTTCACAATCGCCCATAAAATAAAAAGGTATCGACATCTGTCAGTTTTATGACTGCCAAATAATAACGGACAAAAAATTAGCGATAAATTAAAATTGCGACTATAATTTGAGATTTAAACTATCCTATCTCTCAAGTGCACATCGAACTGCACATGGTGTGCAAATTTTATTATAATCGGTTAAGTGGTTTAGGAGTCCATTGAGGACAAACATTGTGACACGAGATTTATATATATTAAGATATATCTACTAAAGGTTGTGTGGGTGGCTATCAGATTATTTTCTTGGAAATAATATCTATACTTTTCAAACCTTTATTTTATTGCAATGAAAAATGGTGTTTAGATCTCTTCGGAAAATAAGAAAATGCATTTTCACTTAATCTATTTTCTCCATGGGTCTCTTTACATTTTCGTTCAAATATGAGGTTTAACGTTGGCATTACGTATACAGGATGTCCAGTAAACCTTGGTAGATATTAACAGCTGATAGGTTTCATCACATACTACCTTAATAACGAAACATGGCTTTAGTAAAAACCCCACGGTTTTCAAGATATTGGTATTTTGAGAAATCGATAATGTGGTTCAAGGGGGTTTAAATCAGGTGACCGGGGCAAATTCTTCGAGCCGCATTTGACCTTAGCATTCTATAGGTATATTTCTTAACGTAATTTAATTCTTCGACATGACATAGATTAATGACATAATAATTCGTCAAGTAACGTTTACAGTAAGTAATTAGTAGGTATTCAGTAATTCTATTATAATCGCTATAAAACTAGATTAGAATAAAGCTAGATTAGAATAAAACCTTTTAATTTGGACAATTGACAGATTCCAGAAGGGAAGAAAGCAGAGGTAGATTTCACCGGATCAAAGGAGGGGATAGGCGAACTCCAATTGTACGAACTTGTATCAAACATTGCGCGATCCACTCCCCGCGCGTCAGCCCGCGCACCTCAACCCGTCGTACCCTTACGCAGCGAGAGTGCCTATACTGAATCCCTCTACTGTGGCGTAAGCATTGCGCATATCAAAAATTGTTATAAACAAAAATTGTTAAGAAATGATAGGCATTCAATTAACATTTTCAACGGAATTAATCTTTTGCCAATTAAGGGTGGTATGATTTTTTGAATTTTGAAAATCCACTTTTTCTCACCCCTAGGATCAATGGTTAGTTCTATCAAAAAATTTTACTTAAAACAATAATATAAAATTTAAATTAATTCGATACCTTATATATTTACACGAGGTCAGTCTTTGGTTTCCCAATTTTGATCGCACCGCCCCCTGCACCCCCGGAATCATGAAAGCTTGCCTCTCAACACTGCCGGCCGAGTTAAGTAACATGTCACGAACAAATGTCTGTAATGAATAAATAGCATATAAGCATAAAAGACAACAATAATGCAGCCAATTTCATCACCTAATTACCTAGCTAGAGCGACCATTTGACCGCCTTAAATGTGGCGAATCATTTAAAACTTCCAGTCTAAGGCGGGTTTTTTATACTACTATCGCTTTAAGTATATACAAGCGAGAAAATGTCTGTATAAAAGATATGCTGTAAAAAAACTTATTAGCATTGCGCGAGCTGCCGCGCGGGAAGTGGAGAGTGCGTATACTGAATCCCTCTTTATAGTGTTACTGTATAAAAGATTGCGCATATCAAAAATTGTAGGGAAATTATACTACAATTAACATTTTGAACTGATTTAAACCAATTTTTGCCACCCTTAGAACCTCGGTTTGTGCAATCAATGAAGTTTAATGAGATAAGTTTTAGGCCCTAATCTAAGGAATAACATTAAATGTAAATTAATTCGTTATCTTATATCCTATATACTAAGAAAGTTAAAGCAAAATTTCACTTTTTAGAAGTAAATCTCCAAATTTTGTTATTTTATTTCTAACTTGTTAAATCTTATATTATCTCAAATCGCTTAGGCAAATCCTTCCCTGACTTTATTTTCATTTTCATATACGGTGGCTTGAGGTGCGCGAGCTGCCGCGCGGGAAGTGGATCGCGCGGCAGCTCGCAAAATGTTTATTATAAGTTCGTACAATTGGCGTTCGTCTATCCCCTACTTTGGTCCGGTGAAATCTACCTTCGCCATCCGGTGTACCGAAAGGGTTTTTTTAACGCGTAAAGGTACATTTGTGACTGTAATTTGCTCTACTACATTTCGATTTTTTTATTAAATTAAATATGTCACAATTAATAAATTCTAATTAATAATACGTCCCAACAGCCATGCTGTCATATTTTTGTAATTTGAATATCGCTGCGCTCTATCGAAATGTCAAGTTTCATTCTTCAGTATTAAAAATTTGTTGACTTTAATGTTAATTATCTATATTATCCGACCAGCTTGCGATGTGATCTAAACGGCAATGGTTGCTTTTCGAGAGCATCAATCTACACACAAAAATTCAACTCTTTCGCATTTTTGTACTTTTCGGGTTATATTATTATGTAATTACATAAGTCCAGCGTAAATTAAGGTTTCATATTAAAAAAAATATAGCATTTATGCATTATAGTTAGTGGTGTTGGTGGGACAAACAAACAAACAAACAAAAAAACAGTGTTGTCACCCCACGTGCGAATGACGTCAAACTTCTGCAAAGATGCTGATTGAATTTGTCACAATATTATTTATCTAAATTGACATCTGTATTCAACAACGTTTCCATACTCCATTTTATTATTGTAAGAAGAAAATCAATGTGACTGAAAACCAAAATTCAACATGACAGCTCGGCGCAACGACTTTAACCGAATGAGTACTTAACCTTAATGCGAACAGCCGAGTTTAACCGAACGAACGTGTTGCATTCCGAGCGTGTCGCCGAATTTAGAGCGTGTCACAATTAAATTTATTTTACTTTAAAGCGGTATTACTTAGAAAACCACAAGTGAGCTGGTATGGGAGGAAGTACCAGACTATTTCGCCTACTAGCTTCCTGTAAAACCATTGGTTTCGAAATTATGAGTCGAGACCTTAGTAATATCATTTTCTTTACCAAACATTGGTGGCATCTTCCCCCCAGACTACACGCGCCGGTGGTACTAACTTGCTATGGGTTGCTTCAATTCCTATCTCCATCCGTTTTGAAAATATAGTATAGCAATTATCAGCCCCTATTATCACTCTATTTATATATTTCAAATAGGTAACACCTCGACACAGGCATTTGCCTAGTGAGGTGTTACTAATCCACACAAACTGTACTTTTCTTTTATGGAATATCAATAACATGCGATATATTAATATACATGTAATGATATAATTTTTTATGGATATAATAAATAAATAAATAAATAAATAAATAAATAAATAAATAAATAAATAAAATAAATTAAGAATAATGGAACAGTAAATTCGTACAAGCGATCGACGCTACTACACTCTGTTTCGTGCCCCCTTAACCAGACTATCGCCTGTACTAAAGAAGGCAGCGTTTCGTTTTTTCTTCACGCGATACGCAGGTTACTGTTTTCGTTTAAAATCTTACAACATTATCTCCTAGTTAAATAGAAATACCATTTTACCAAGCTAAGAAAAATATAGTTATATTTCTAGTTTTATCTAGTTAATAGTAATATAATATATCGTATATATAGTAAAATTGTATAATGTATTGCTTAAATACCGTATTTAGATGATTCCTTCTGTTATAATTGGCGTTTGCCGTAAATTTACATTACTTATATAAAAGTCTGACAGTATTGACATTTGGAAAATTCGAATGCTTTTTAATATTATATATATGATATTTTATGTGTGTATCCTCAGTATTCCTCAGCATCAGCAGGATTTCTCCTATAAATACCACGTTCTTTTGAATTGAAACTAATGCTCGACTGAAAGTGACTTCGAAATGCTACCTTGGCGCCGTCGAGCTAGAGTAGGGGGCTAGGAGGGCGTTGCTGCTTTAGCCAACACCTCGCAGGTATGTATTTCTCTTGAATTAAATGATCTCTTTATTTAAATAATCAATCAACTGGATTTTAAATTAATTAATAATGTAAAATCGTAAATCTTTAACACCAAAAATATAAGTCGTAATCAGGTGTTGCCCGCTCATACACCTACAGACATTTTGAACATCCAATCTTAATCTCTTAATCTTTTCCAATATCACCTTAGTTACTGTTGCGAAGATACAAAGATTACATCATTTCATTAATGTGTCAAAATATTTTCATGGGAAAAAAATAACATTTCCTTGTTAAATGAAGAAATAATGTATTATTACGTATTAAACCTTATTTATAAATTAGTTAGGGTATCAAGATCGAGCGTGTGAGGATAAAAATGCTGTGGATGCAATTGATTGCATCAACGGATGGAGGGTCGCGGAACGAATTTGCTTGCGAGACTGGAAGCCCATCAAATATGTAAATATAAAATGAATTACCTATTTCGCAGTAACTGCAATTTGCACTGTAACCCTAACCTATTTTGTTATCTCGGCTGTTTGTTATTTTGTTAACCTACCATATATTTCATAGGCGGGGGTGATTTCAAATTATTCTATTTCAAATACTCGGGGGGATGTTTATTTTTTTTAAGCCCCGTAAAATTCGCATTTTTGTAGCGTTCAAGTATGTAGGCACCTTAACATATGGAATAATTGGGTTGGGGGACTGTGCTTATATATACTAACCTAAAGCGTTGGCGCTGGCCCAAAAATCAGTTCTGAGAACTCAGAACAAAGATGCAAAGATGTCAGGAATCAATCCCATCCCATCCAGTCAATTGTTCACAGACTTCAAGGGCTTAGATATCAGACATTCCTTCATAAAGAATGTAATATTGCACTCACAAAAAAACTTAATATATGTATAGATCATGAGATCATTTTAGTGACCTCTAGAGATACCTAAAATGTCTACAATTTTGGACAACGGTCCTTGAAGTTCTTAGGCCCCAAACTCCACAATAATCTTCCGGATTATATATATCAAGGAAGTAGATATCCTAAAGATATTTCCGAGGAACACAAGAATCTGCTGACTTATTACCTTTCATAGGTAATATTCTAACTGTAAATAACGACGTATTTGAAGAGGTGCATCAATTATGTATAGAAATATATCCTCAGGATTTGAGTAGGTAATTATGCATTTTTTAAACTATAACAATGTCGTATATATCAGAACATGAACATTCTTTCATATTTATATATTTTAAATTTGTTTTCTTACAAATAGGCAAACTTTTCGTATTTATCTACAGGTGCCTTCCTTAGAACAGACATAGTCTAGTAAAGAAGGCAGGGCACAAAATGTCCCTGTGCATTTTAGGTAGATTTTTTTAGAAAATCACCTACCCTCAGTTTAAAAGTTTATATATAAGTTTAAATATCTACCAATCTATCTATCTATATCACTTTCTTGTGGACACGAGAACTGCCGTAATTTTCTACCAATCACTTTTAAATTGATACAAAAAAATTAAGGGCTCAAAATCTCGGTCAAGATCTTTAATGGGCAAAATCAGACCAGGGGGGCGGAAATGGGAGGGGTTTTTGGAAAAATTAAAATTTTTCTATAACTCTCTTAGTATATAAGATATCGAATTCATTAAAATTTATTTCTTAGATAAGGGCCTAAAGGTTACGTGAGTTAACTTTTTTTATAGCACCAACTAGGTCCTAGGGTTGGAAAAAAGTGTTTTCAAAATTCATAAAATCGTACCTCCCTTAATAACCACAAGATTAAATCTATTCAAAATGTTAATTGTAGGCCTCTAATTTCCCTACAACTATTGTTTGAAACAATTTTTGATACGAGCAACCCTTACGGCACCCTTAAAGAGTTAGTCAGTATACGCACTCTCACTGCGCAAGGGTACGGCGGGTTGAGGTGCGCGGGCTGCCGCGCGGGGAGCGGATCGCGCGGCAGCTGGCGAAATGTTTAATACAAGTTCGTACAATTGGAGTTCGCCGATCCCCTGCTTTGCTCCGGTGAATTGTACCTTTTTAATATACACGGTTTTTTTTAAATACCGTAAAGGTACATTTGTAACTGTAATTTGCTCTACATATCGATTTTTTTCTTAAATTAAATGTCACATAAACTCAATAAAGGATACGTCCCAACAGCCATGCTATCATATTTATAATATTTGACCATCCTCCAATGTGATCGAAACGGCTACTTTTCGAGCTGAATAATGCGACGGACGGACAGACAGACAGACAGACGGCCAAAGGACGAGGATAGTATCTTATTAAGCATGCCAAGAGCTGTAAGTAATTCGGTGAAGGTGTTAAGTTTCTCCTCATAGCGGTATGGTATTTAACCCTTTATTAGTAAATGCTCTTCTGTGCAATTATTTTTATATTATAATTCTTTGTTTTAGATTCCCCAAAAAGTGACACAGTACTACGGGGTTAACTTCTCTGCGTTTCTGGCATTGCAATGTCGTAGAAGGCAATTTTAATAGAATCCATCAAGAGAAGACCGTCGCGACCTCAAAGAAGTTTAATCAAATATTCAACTTTGGACAACGCTCACTTTAAGAATTATTTACATCGTGAATTGATTTATTGAAATGTCTTCGTTTGTATATTAAAGTTATATGAACATGTTTGCAGATCATCGCGATTGGAACGAGGACATGACGTGCACTTCTTGATATTTCGCTTGAAAGAGAGTAGAGTATATGTAACATTTCCTGTTGCCTCTGACCTCGTTTTAGGAAGTCGACTTCCCTTCATCGCATAGAGCGCAGTACAACTCGTATTCCATCCCGGCAGTAAAGAAAACTTACATAAAAAGCCTAAATTGATGAAATCTGACGGTTATTTAACATGTAAAACGGTTTAGTTTAATTGCATTAGTGTGCGAAAGTTTCTCTCACCGGGCGTATTTGTAGATCCACAATACACAGGCGAATCAGCCTGGTGATGCATGACAATAAGATTGCTTCAGCGGCGAGCGATTTGCAAGCAATTTCCTGACACTTTACTACAATTAGGTATCAAAGTCTGCAAAATAACTACTGTGGTATTTTATCTAAAGTATTATTTGGTTGAGGTTCTTAGAGAAGGATCTTCTATTCTTTAAAACAGGACCGGGTGTGTGGTGGGTTCATCTGTCACAGTCTATATTAATATTCTTTTGTAGCATTTGTGTTCGTTGATTTTATTGAATAATCAGATTATCTTAAAATGTAAAATGCAGACGGCGACAGAAGGTTTTAATTTAATGCTAAATAAGGAGAGAATTCTGTTTTCTTATACTAATCTAGGGCCTTACAGATGAATGCCATTTTTTTTTTAAATTTTCAACTCTTTTCCAATATCACCTTAGTTACTGTTGCGAAGATACAAAGATTACATCATTTCATTAATGTGTGAAAATGTTTTCATGGAAGAAAAATAATTTTTCCTTGTTAAATGAAGAAATAATGTATTATTACGTATTAAACCTTATTTATAAATAAGTTAGGATATCAAGATCGAGTGTGCGAGAATAAAAGATGCTGCAGATGCAATTGATTGCGTCGACGGATGTGCCGACGGATGGAAGATCGCGGAATGAATTTGCTTGAAGACTGGAAGCCCATCAAATATGTAAATATAAAATGTATTACCTATTTCGCAGTAACTGCAATTTGCACCGTAATCCTAACCTAGCTTGCTATCTCGGTTGACATGAGTTTTCGTTTTTTTTATCTTATTTTTATGATTAATTCAAGCAAATATGACAGTATCGGGCATTTTTTACTTTGCTATGTATATTTGCAACGTTTTACCAGTCGGCGCTTTTAATATCTCCACATAAGCGCTGTGGAGATTGTTGAAACAACACTCTTTTCTATAAAGAGTTTATTTATTTTTATTATTCTTTATTTCAAGTTCTAAAGTAAATCCATAAAAATAGAGATCATTTTTAAAAATTGCTTTATTTTTCGTGCAGCCGATATCTTAGTACTTTGATTGAGTCAAGGGCTTATTTATAAAACAAGAATTACTATTATTTAGAAAATTTATTGTGTAATTACGATCTTCATCATGTATTTTTGTTACCTAATTGTTGTAAATTATATGTCATTAGGAAAATGGTTTAATGACATTCTTTCAATCCATCATAAATTTTAACACCATTTCAGTTTTTTTTGTAAACTTTAAGCCTCCCCCCCCAAATCTAGGGCCTTGCAGAAGAATGCCATTTTTAAAATTATATTCATTCTAATGAAGATTTTCCTTGTTGCCGCTGATGATGTACTCTGAATGCTCGCTAGCCCGCGCACCTCAACCCGTCGTACCCTTACGCAGCGAGAGTGCCTATACTGAATCCCTCTCCTGTGCCGTAAGCATTGCTCATATCAAAAATTGTTATAAACATGCTGAAAAAACGTCAAGATGGCGTCCTAAAAATGTTTTTTTCCTTGAGTTTAGAATAATGGCATACGGATTGCCTGCGGTAAGATAATTTCGAAATAACGTTTATACAGTGCATAATAGTCGAATAGTTCACAATAGATAAAGCAGTCCAGTCTTCGAGTGATTGTGTGAAATAAGTAACATTAAAAGTGTATTTTGAGACCCGCTAGAGTTAGTGGAACCTGAGGGAATGAGCTGCGAACACGAGGTCAGTCTTTGGTTTCCCAATTTTGTCGCACCGCCCCCCGCACCCCCGCCCCAGTCATAAATTTGTTTATTTTGTGTATTTTTCAACTTCTCCAGTAGACTAACGTTAAAGACAGTTTTTTCTGATTAGATTTTTTAAGTAACTTTATTTTTTTCAGCATACGTAGATGACACGTGAATCACTTTTAGAAAATGAGTGACAGCACTGAATAAGTTTTGCTCTTCGATATTGGCATCATCATCATCATCAGAGCCATACAGAGTCCTCCGTCGGTTCCTCTCAGCAGCGATGGTCCTCCAGTTTGAATCCAGCACTTCGTGGTTGAAGCATTTCCGCCAAGACATTCCTTTTCATTAGAGTATTTTGCGTTCAAATACTAGAGGTCCCTTTTCAGTGTGCATCGTCCCTACTTAGGGTCCACCACCCGCGCTTCTGAAGGATTGTGGTGTCATATTGTGGTCGGCTTCGGAAGGCCTCATTTATTTTAAATAGAAATCATGAAACCCTGCTTCTCAACACTGCCGGCCGAGTTAAGTAACATGTCACGAACAAGTGCCTGTAATGAAAACATACCATATAAGCATAAAAGACAACAATAAGGCAGTCAATTTCATCAATAAAACGCGACTATCTAATTACCTAGGTAGAGCAACCATTTTACTGCCTTAAATATAGCGAATCGTTTCAATACTTCCAGTCTAAAGCGGGGTTTTTTTTAATACTACTATATCGCTCTAAATACAAACGAAGAAAATGTCGGTATAAAAGATTTTATGCAAACAAAAACTTGCCGCGCGGGGAGTGGATCGCGCGGCAGCTCGCGCACCTCAACACGGTGGGTTGAGGTGCCCTTGCGAAGCAAGAGTGTGTATACTGAATCCCTCTTTATAGTGTGCCGTAAGGGTTGTTCACATCAAAAATTGTATGGAAATGATAGATTTACAATTAACATTTTGGACTGATTTGATCCTGTTTTTATTAAGGAAGGTCTGATTTTTTAAATTCAAAAAACTACTTTTCCTAACTCTCAGGACCAAGGGTCGGTGCTATCAAAAATTTTACTTAGATAAGCTATTTTAGGCCCTTATCTAAGGAATAATAATTGAAATGAATTCTATATCCTATATACTTTTTTAAACCCCCCTTTCCCATTCCAGATAAAAGTAACCAGGGGTGGTCTGATTTTTCCCATTAAGATAGATAGATATACATATAAACATATATATACTTTTAATCTGAGGGCGGTTTTGGGTTCGAGGGGATATGAAAAGCGAAGATATGTCAAATTTTACCCATTGACATAGCTTTCTTTCAATTCATCATAAATTTTTACACCTTTTCAGTTTTAGGTAATTTCAAATCTGTCAAAATATTCTCTCTTCTGAATGTTTTTGCATACCGTTCTAGGAAGTGGCCTCCATTAAATATTTAGGCATTTCAAAGCATTTATCAAAGCATTATGAGGTGGTTAAGTCAAATTGAATATTTAGCAAATAATAATGAGAATGAAATGAAATATCTTTAAAATTCTAAGATCTATCTATACTGGACCCATTGATTTTACACAAAGTTGTTTTTAAAAATAAGGGAAATGTTTTTAAAATGTATTTCTTTTAAATAATAACACAAAAACATATATATTCTGAAAATTTATATTAAACTTATTCTTTCCAGAATTGAGTGTCACTAAGTACACTGTATTTATAAAAGCTTTTTTAAATAAAGACGTTTGATGGATTTCTTGAATTGAGGTATATTTTCAATTTCCTTTAACTTTTTAGGAAGACAATTATAACAATGTATTTCGACATTTTGCAGTACGAGGTCTAACTGGTTGTGCATAGCTGGGCGATCTATTTCCATCTTGTTATGGAAATAGATCGATTCGTGTATAGCAATTTCTTCATTATTTCGGAGAAATTCGCATGGCCATAAACCAAGACTATTGGTCTGAACACACAGAAAGCTCTGCTTAGGTCGCAGAAAACTGCTGAAGAAAAGTCCTTTTCATTGAGACATCTGTTGATGTGACTTCCTCTGTTGACTTTCGTTTCCTAAATCCGAATTGGGTCTTTGATAATATGTTGAGTTTTTTAAGGAAATTGCGGAGCCTTGTCTCTATAACTTTTTCAAGTAATTTTTCTATCAACACTTTAAAAAATATTATGAGCTTTTTTAAAGAGTTTATTTATTTTTATTATTCTTTATTTCAAGGTCTAAAGTAAATCCATAAAAATGGAGATCATTTTTAAGAATTGCTTTATTTTTCGTGCAGCCGATATCTTAGTACTTTGATTGAGTCAAGGGCTTATTTATAAAACAAGAATTACTATTATTTAGAAAATTTATTGTTAATTACGATCTTCATCATGTATTTTTGTTACCTAATTGTTGTAAATTATTTGTCATTAGGAAAATAGTTTAATGACATTCTTTCAATCCATCATAAATTTTAACACCATTTTAGTTTTTTTTGTAAACTTTAAGCCCCCCCCCCCCTAATCTAGGGCCTTGCAGAAGAATGCCATTTTTAAAATTATATTCATTCTAATGAAGATTTTCCTTGTTGCCGCTGATGATGTACTCTGAATGCTCGCTAGGTCGTATATGTGAGTAATTATATTGAAACGTTTGAATTGCTTTTTTTTTATTGTTTTAATTTCCTGCTTACCTATTATTTTATTAAATTTGCAGAACAACGATAGCTACCTAGACAGACGGGCTGACTAAACTACCAACAAGACTTGCGTAAGCAGGACTTGGATAAGTGACGACGGGCACAGTACTACGGGATTAACTTCTCTGCGTTTTTGGCATTGCAATGTCGTAGAAGGCAATTTTAATAGAGTCCATCACGAGAAGACCGTCGCGACCTCAAAGAAGTTTAATCAAATATTCAACTTTGGACAACGAACGCAGTAAGAATTATTTACATACATGAATTGATTTATTGAAATGTCTTCGTTTGTATATTAAAGTTATATGAACATGTTTGCAGATCATCGCGATTGGAACGAGGACATGACGTGCACTTCTTGATATTTCGCTTCAACGAGAGTAGAGTATATGTAACATTTTCTGTTGCCTCTGACCTCGTTTTAGGAAATCGACTTCCCTTCATCGCATAGAGCGCAGTACAACTCGTCTTCCATCCCGGCAGTAAAGAAAACTTGCATAAAAAGCCTAAATTGATGAAATCTGAAGGTTATTTATCTTGTATAACGGTTTTGTTTAATTGCATTAGTGTGGGATAGTTTCTATACTAACCGGGCATATTTTCAGATCCATAATACACAGGGGAATCAGTCTGGTGGATATGCATGACAATGAGATTGGTTGAGCGGCGAATTTACTATGACTGATGAAGGGGAGTCTCGAATTGCGCTTATTATTATTTGGTTGAGGTTATTTGGTTGAGGTTCTTAGAGAAGGATCTTCTATTCTTTAAAACAGGACCGGGTGTGTGGTGGGTTCATCTGTCACAGTCTATATTAATATTCTTTTGTAGCATTTGTGTTCGTTGATTTTATTGAAAAATCAGATTATCTTAAAATGTAAAATGCAGACGGCGACAGAAGGTTTTAATTTAATGCTAAATAAGGAGAGAATTCTGTTTTCTTATACTAATCTAGGGCCTTACAGATGAATGCCATTTTTTTTTTAAATTTTCAACTCTTTTCCAATATCACCTTAGTTACTGTTGCGAAGATACAAAGATTACATCATTTCATTAATGTGTGAAAATGTTTTCATGGGAGAAAAATAATTTTTCCTTGTTAAATGAAGAAATAATGTATTATTACGTATTAAACCTTATTTATAAATTAGTTAGGGTATCAAGATCGAGTGTGCGAGAATAAAAGATGCTGCAGATGCAATTGATTGCGTCGACGGATGTGCCGACGGATGGAAGATCGCGGAATGAATTTGCTTGAAGACTGGAAGCCCATCAAATATGTAAATATAAAATGAATTACCTATTTCGCAGTAACTGCAATTTGCACCGTAAGCCTAACCTAGCTTGCTATGTCGGCTGACATGAGTTTTCATTTTTTTTCTTATTTTTATGATTAATTCATGCAAATATGACAGTATCGGGCATTTTTTTCCTTCGCTATCTATATTTCCAACGTTTTACCAGTCGGCGATTTTAATATCTCCACATTAGCGCTGTGGAGATATTTGTTAAAAAAAAATGTCAAACAATCTTGAAATGAATATTATAGTATGTTTAGGATACTACATACCTTAGCGAGTTTCGAAGCATAAGAAATAAGCATAAATCACAATCATTTAATTAAAAACATATATTTTTAAAAATGCCCTACCATATATTTACATATATCTACTAAAGGTTGTGTGGGTGGCTATCAGATTATTTTCTTGGAAATAATATCTATACTTTTCAAACCTTTATTTTATTGCAATGAAAAATGGTGTTTAGATCTCTTCGGAAAATAAGAAAATGCATTTTCACTTAATCTATTTTCTCCATGGGTCTCTTTACATTTTCGTTCAAATATGAGGTTTAACGTTAGCATTACGTATACAGGATGTCCAGTAAACCTTGGTAGATATTAACAGCTGATAGGTTTCATCACATACTACCTTAATAACGAAACATGGCTTTAGTAAAAACCCCACGGTTTTCAAGATATTGGTATTTTGAGAAATCGATAATGTGGTTCAAGGGGGTTTAAATCAGGTGACCGGGGCAAATTCTTCGAGCCGCATTTGACCTTAGCATTCTATAGGTATATTTCTTAACGTAATTTAATTCTTCGACATGACATAGATTAATGACATAATAATTCGTCAAGTAACGTTTACAGTAAGTAATTAGTAGGTATTCAGTAATTCTATTATAATCGCTATAAAACTAGATTAGAATAAAGCTAGATTAGAATAAAACCTTTTAATTTGGACAATTGACAGATTCCAGAAGGGAAGAAAGCAGAGGTAGATTTCACCGGATCAAAGGAGGGGATAGGCGAACTCCAATTGTACGGGCTTGTATCAAACATTGCGCGATCCACTCCCCGCGCGTCAGCCCGCGCACCTCAACCCGTCGTACCCTTACGCAGCGAGAGTGCCTATACTGAATCCCTCTCCTGTGCCGTAAGCATTGCTCATATCAAAAATTGTTATAAACAAAAATTGTTAAGAAATGATAGGCATTCAATTAACATTTTCAACGGATTTAATCTTTTGCCAATTAAGGGTGGTATGATTTTTTGAATTTTGAAAATCCACTTCTTCTCACCCCTAGGATCAATGGTTAGTTCTATCAAAAAATTTTACTTAAAACAATAATATAAAATTTAAATTAATTCGATACCTTATATATTTACACGAGGTCAGTCTTTGGTTTCCCAATTTTGATCGCACCGCCCCCTGCACCCCCGGAATCATGAAAGCTTGCCTCTCAACACTGCCGGCCGAGTTAAGTAACATGTCACGAACAAATGTCTGTAATGAATAAATAGCATATAAGCATAAAAGACAACAATAATGCAGCCAATTTCATCACCTAATTACCTAGCTAGAGCGACCATTTGACCGCCTTAAATGTGGCGAATCATTTAAAACTTCCAGTCTAAGGCGGGTTTTTTATACTACTATCGCTTTAAGTATATACAAGCGAGAAAATGTCTGTATAAAAGATATGCTGTAAAAAAACTTATTAGCATTGCGCGAGCTGCCGCGCGGGAAGTGGAGAGTGCGTATACTGAATCCCTCTTTATAGTGTTACTGTATAAAAGATTGCGCATATCAAAAATTGTAGGGAAATTATACTACAATTAACATTTTGAACTGATTTAAACCAATTTTTGCCACCCTTAGAACCACGGTTTGTGCAATCAATGAAGTTTAATGAGATAAGTTTTAGGCCCTAATCTAAGGAATAACATTAAATGTAAATTAATTCGTTATCTTATATCCTATATACTAAGAAAGTTAAAGCAAAATTTCACTTTTTAGAAGTAAATCTCCAAATTTTGTTATTTTATTTCTAACTTGTTAAATCTTATATTATCTCAAATCGCTTAGGCAAATCCTTCCCTGACTTTATTTTCATTTTCATATACGGTGGCTTGAGGTGCGCGAGCTGCCGCGCGGGAAGTGGATCGCGCGGCAGCTCGCAAAATGTTTATTATAAGTTCGTACAATTGGCGTTCGTCTATCCCCTACTTTGGTCCGGTGAAATCTACCTTCGCCATCCGGTGTACCGAAAGGGTTTTTTTTAACGCGTAAAGGTACATTTGTGACTGTAATTTGCTCTACTACATTTCGTTTTTTTTATTAAATTAAATATGTCACAATTAATAAATTCTAATTAATAATACGTCCCAACAGCCATGCTGTCATATTTTTGTAATTTGAATATCGCTGCGCTCTATCGAAATGTCAAGTTTCATTCTTCAGTATTAAAAATTTGTTGACTTTAATGTTAATTATCTATATTATCCGACCAGCTTGCGATGTGATCTAAACGGCAATGGTTGCTTTTCGAGAGCATCAATCTACACACAAAAATTCAACTCTTTCGCATTTTTGTACTTTTCGGGTTATATTATTATGTAATTACATAAGTCCAGCGTAAATTAAGGTTTCATATTAAAAAAAATATAGCATTTATGCATTATAGTTAGTGGTGTTGGTGGGACAAACAAACAAACAAAAAAAAAACAGTGTTGTCACCCCACGTGCGAATGACGTCAAACTTCTGCAAAGATGCTGATTGAATTTGTCACAATATTATTTATCTAAATTGACATCTGTATTCAACAACGTTTCCATACTCCATTTTATTATTGTAAGAAGAAAATCAATGTGACTGAAAACCAAAATTCAACATGACAGCTCGGCGCAACGACTTTAACCGAATGAGTACTTAACCTTAATGCGAACAGCCGAGTTTAACCGAACGAACGTGTTGCATTCCGAGCGTGTCGCCGAATTTAGAGCGTGTCACAATTAAATTTATTTTACTTTAAAGCGGTATTACTTAGAAAACCACAAGTGAGCTGGTATGGGAGGAAGTACCAGACTATTTCGCCTACTAGCTTCCTGTAAAACCATTGGTTTCGAAATTATGAGTCGAGACCTTAGTAATATCATTTTCTTTACCAAACATTGGTGGCATCTTCCCCCCAGACTACACGCGCCGGTGGTACTAACTTGCTATGGGTTGCTTCAATTCCTATCTCCATCCGTTTTGAAAATATAGTATAGCAATTAAGAATAATGGAACAGTAAATTCGTACAAGCGATCGACGCTACTACACTCTGTTTCGTGCCCCCTTAACCAGACTATCGCCTGTACTAAAGAAGGCAGCGTTTCGTTTTTTCTTCACGCGATACGCAGGTTACTGTTTTCGTTTAAAATCTTACAACATTATCTCCTATTTAAATAGAAATACCATTTTACCAAGCTAAGAAAAATATAGTTATATTTCTAGTTTTATCTAGTTAATAGTAATATAATATATCGTATATATAGTAAAATTGTATAATGTATTGCTTAAATACCGTATTTAGATGATTCCTTCTGTTATAATTGGCGTTTGCCGTAAATTTACATTACTTATATAAAAGTCTGACAGTATTGACATTTGGAAAATTCGAATGCTTTTTAATATTATATATATGATATTTTATGTGTGTATCCTCAGTATTCCTCAGCATCAGCAGGATTTCTCCTATAAATACCACGTTCTTTTGAATTGAAACTAATGCTCGACTGAAAGTGACTTCGAAATGCTACCTTGGCGCCGTCGAGCTAGAGTAGGGGGCTAGGAGGGCGTTGCTGCTTTAGCCAACACCTCGCAGGTATGTATTTCTCTTGAATTTAATGATCTCTTTAATTACCTAACCAATCAACTGGGTTTTAAATTAATTAATAATGTAAAATCGTAAATCTTTAACACCAAAAATATAAGTCGTAATCGGGTGTTGCCAGCTCATACAACTATAGACATTTTGAACATGTCTCTTAAAAAATGTTTAAGCTTATTTAAATATCTTTCGTATTAAATAACCTGTTTTTCCAATACTCATTTCAGTTTTAATAACGTGTTTATTTTGAGGGATTTATATGACTAACGTACTTACTATCTCATACTTGCTATTTGTATAGCTATTAATAAGTAATACTTAGGTATATTTCTCTTAATCTTTGATATAAGCTAATGTCTCAAATGAATAATAACTATGCAATTTAAAGTAGCCAGGTGACAGTTTTCTACTCTTTTCCAATATCACCTTAGTTACTGTTGCGAAGATACAAAGATTACATCATTTCAATAATGTGTCAAATATTTTCATTTAACAAGGAAAAAATTAATTTTTCCTTGTTAAATGAAGAAATAATGTATTATTACGTATTAAACCTTATTTATAAATTAGTTAGGGTATCAAGATCGAGCGTGTGAGGATAAAAATGCTGTGGATGCAATTGATTGCATCAACGGATGGAGGGTCGCGGAACGAATTTGCTTGCGAGACTGGAAGCCCATCAAATATGTAAATATAAAATGAATTACCTATTTCGCAGTAACTGCAATTTGCAAGTAATCCTAACCTATTTTGTTATCTCTGTTGACATGAGTTTTCGTTTTTTTTATCTTATTTTTATGATTAATTCGTGCAAATATGACAGTATCGGGCATTTTTTTCTTTGCTATGTACTCGTATATTTGCAACGTTTTACCAGTCGGAGATTTTAATATCTCCACATTAGCGCTGTGGAGATATTTGTTAAAAAAAATTGTCAAACAATCTTGAAATGTATATTATAGTATATAGTATATCCTAAACATACTATAATATTCATAGTATGTTTAGGATACTACATACCTTAGCGAGTTTCGAAGCATAAGAAAGACAATAAGATTGCTTCAGCGGCGAGCGATTTGCAAGCAATTTCCTGACACTTTACTACAATTAGGTATCAAAGTCTGCAAAATAACTACTGTTACTGATTGAGGGGAGCCTTGAATTGCGTTTCATGTAGTCATCGTATTTCTGGGATCTTTAAGACGCTAGAAAATAATATTACTATAATTTAATGTGAAAGAGAGTAGAGTATATGTAACATTTCCAGTTGCCTCTGACCTCGCCTATGGATTTCGAATTCTCTACATCGCATAAAGCGTTAGTACAACTCGTATTCCATCCCGGCAGCAAAGAAGACTTACATTAAAAGCCTAAATTGATGAAATCTGAAGGTTATTTATCTTGTATAACGGTTTAGTTTAATTGTATTAGTGTGCGATAGTTTCTCTCACCGGGCGTATTTGCAGATCCACAATACACAGGCGAATCAGCCTGGTGATGCATGACAATAAGATTGCTTCGGCGGCGAGCGATTTGCAAGCAATTTCCTGACACTTTACTACAATTAGGTATCAAAGTCTGCAAAATAACTACTGTTACTGATTGAGGGGAGCCTTGAATTGCGTTTCATGTAGTCATCGTATTTCTGGGATCTTGAAGACGCTAGAAAATAATATTACTATAATTTAATGTGAAAGAGAGTAGAGTATATGTAACATTTCCAGTTGCCTCTGACCTCGCCTATGGATTTCGAATTCTCTACATCGCATAAAGCGTTAGTACAACTCGTATTCTTGTATAACGGTTTTGTTTAATTTATACATATTTTCCTAGTTTATTATATACCGTATTTAGAAACAACATGGATTGTAAAGAGCACACAAAAAATGCTCTATATTTCATTCAGCGTCTTATCTTACATTTGTGTTGTTACTTTTATTTAACTTAGATTTTTATTAAGTTTATTTTAAGGACTTGCGTAAGCAGAACTTGGATAAGTGACGACGGGCACAGTACTACGGGGCTAACTACTCTGCGATTTTGGCATTGCAATGTCGTAGAAGGCAATTTTAATAGAGTCCATCACGAGAAGACCGTCGCGACCTCAAAGAAGTTTAATCAAATATTCTACTTTGGACAACGAACGCAGTAAGAATTATTTACATACATGAATTGATTTATTGAAATGTCTTCGTTTGTATATTAAAGATTTTTAAACATGTTTGCAGTTCATCGCGATTGGAACGAAGACACGACGCGGACTTCGTGATATTTCGCTTGAAAGAGAGTAGTCAGTAGAGTATATTTAACATTTCCATTTGCCTCTAACCTCGCCTATGGATTTCGAATTCTCTACATCGCATAAAGCGTTAGTACAACTCGTATTCTTGTATAACGGTTTTGTTTAATTGCATTAGTGTGGGATAGTTTCTATACTAACCGGGCATATTTTCAGATCCATAATACACAGGGGAATCAGTCTGGTGGATATGCATCACAATGAGATTGGTTGAGCGGCGAATTTACTATGACTGATGAAGGGGAGTCTCTAATTGCGCTTTATGCGGTCATCGTATTTCTGGGATATTGAAGACGCTTGAAATTAATATTACCTTAATTTAATGTATATTAAATACATGTAGGAATAAGTCGTTGCATGTTTATATATACATATTTTCCTAGTTTATTATATACCGTATTTAGAAACAACATGGATTGTAAAGAGCACACAAAAAATGCTCTATATTTCATTCAGCGTCTTATCTTACATTTGTGTTGTTACTTTTATTTAACTTAGATTTTTATTAAGTTTATTTTAAGGACTTGCGTAAGCAGAACTTGGATAAGTGACGACGGGCACAGTACTACGGGGCTAACTACTCTGCGATTTTGGCATTGCAATGTCGTAGAAGGCAATTTTAATAGAGTCCATCACGAGAAGACCGTCGCGACCTCAAAGAAGTTTAATCAAATATTCTACTTTGGACAACGAACGCAGTAAGAATTATTTACATACATGAATTGATTTATTGAAATGTCTTCGTTTGTATATTAAAGATTTTTAAACATGTTTGCAGTTCATCGCGATTGGAACGAAGACACGACGCGGACTTCGTGATATTTCGCTTGAAAGAGAGTAGTCAGTAGAGTATATTTAACATTTCCATTTGCCTCTAACCTCGCCTATGGATTTCGAATTCTCTACATCGCATAAAGCGTTAGTACAACTCGTATTCCATCCCGGCAGCAAAGAAGACTTACATTAAACGCCTAAATATATGAAATCTGACGGTTATTTAACATGTAAAACGGTTTAGTTTAATTGCATTAGTGTGCGATAGTTTCTCTCACCGGGCGTATTTGCAGATCCACAATACACAGGCGAATCAGCCTGGTGATGCATGACAATATGATTGCTTCAGCGGCGAGCGATTTGCAAGCAATTTCCTGACACTTTACTACAATTAGGTATCAAAGTCTGCAAAATAACTACTGTTATTGATTGAGGGGAGCCTTGAATTGCGTTTCATGTAGTCATCGTATTTCTGGGATCTTGAAGACGCTAGAAAATAATATTACTATAATTTAATGTGAAAGAGAGTAGAGTATATGTAACATTTCCAGTTGCCTCTGACCTCGCCTATGGATTTCGAATTCTCTACATCGCATAAAGCGTTAGTACAACTCGTATTCCATCCCGGCAGCAAAGAAGACTTACATTAAACGCCTAAATATATGAAATCTGACGGTTATTTAACATGTAAAACGGTTTAGTTTAATTGCATTAGTGTGCGATAGTTTCTCTCACCGGGCGTATTTGCAGATCCACAATACACAGGCGAATCAGCCTGGTGATGCATGACAATAAGATTGCTTCGGCGGCGAGCGATTTGCAAGCAATTTCCTGACACTTTACTACAATTAGGTATCAAAGTCTGCAAAATAACTACTGTTACTGATTGAGGGGAGCCTTGAATTGCGTTTCATGTAGTCATCGTATTTCTGGGATCTTGAAGACGCTAGAAAATAATATTACTATAATTTAATGTGAAAGAGAGTAGAGTATATGTAACATTTCCAGTTGCCTCTGACCTCGCCTATGGATTTCGAATTCTCTACATCGCATAAAGCGTTAGTACAACTCGTATTCTTGTATAACGGTTTTGTTTAATTGCATTAGTGTGGGATAGTTTCTATACTAACCGAGCATATTTTCAGATCCATAATACACAGGGGAATCAGTCTGGTGGATATGCATCACAATGAGATTGGTTGAGCGGCGAATTTACTATGACTGATGAAGGGGAGTCTCTAATTGCGCTTTATGCGGTCATCGTATTTCTGGGATATTGAAGACGCTTGAAATTAATATTACCTTAATTTAATGTATATTAAATACATGTAGGAATAAGTCGTTGCATGTTTATATATACATATTTTCCTAGTTTATTATATACCGTATTTAGAAACAACATGGATTGTAAAGAGCACACAAAAAATGCTCTATATTTCATTCAGCGTCTTATCTTACATTTGTGTTGTTACTTTTATTTAACTTAGATTTTTATTAAGTTTATTTTAAGGACTTGCGTAAGCAGAACTTGGATAAGTGACGACGGGCACAGTACTACGGGGCTAACTACTCTGCGATTTTGGCATTGCAATGTCGTAGAAGGCAATTTTAATAGAGTCCATCACGAGAAGACCGTCGCGACCTCAAAGAAGTTTAATCAAATATTCTACTTTGGACAACGAACGCAGTAAGAATTATTTACATACATGAATTGATTTATTGAAATGTCTTCGTTTGTATATTAAAGATTTTTAAACATGTTTGCAGTTCATCGCGATTGGAACGAAGACACGACGCGGACTTCGTGATATTTCGCTTGAAAGAGAGTAGTCAGTAGAGTATATTTAACATTTCCATTTGCCTCTAACCTCGCCTATGGATTTCGAATTCTCTACATCGCATAAAGCGTTAGTACAACTCGTATTCCATCCCGGCAGCAAAGAAGACTTACATTAAACGCCTAAATATATGAAATCTGACGGTTATTTAACATGTAAAACGGTTTAGTTTAATTGCATTAGTGTGCGATAGTTTCTCTCACCGGGCGTATTTGCAGATCCACAATACACAGGCGAATCAGCCTGGTGATGCATGACAATATGATTGCTTCAGCGGCGAGCGATTTGCAAGCAATTTCCTGACACTTTACTACAATTAGGTATCAAAGTCTGCAAAATAACTACTGTTACTGATTGAGGGGAGCCTTGAATTGCGTTTCATGTAGTCATCGTATTTCTGGGATCTTGAAGACGCTAGAAAATAATATTACTATAATTTAATGTGAAAGAGAGTAGAGTATATGTAACATTTCCAGTTGCCTCTGACCTCGCCTATGGATTTCGAATTCTCTACATCGCATAAAGCGTTAGTACAACTCGTATTCTTGTATAACGGTTTTGTTTAATTGCATTAGTGTAAGATAGTTTCTATACTAACCGAGCATATTTTCAGATCCATAATACACAAGGGAATCAGTCTGGTGGGTATGCATGAGAACAAGATTGGTTGGCGAATCTACTGTGACTGATGAAGTGGAGCCTCTGCGAGGACGCGCTGCTACTCTGGGAGCGACGGGACCGGCGGAACGAGCAGTCAGGGGGTGAGCGGCCAGACGGACAGGACGCGCTGCTACTCTAGGAGCGACGGGACCGGCGGAACGAGCAGTCAGCGGGTGAGCGACCAGACGGACAGGACGCGCTGCTACTCTGGGAGCGACGGGACCGGCGGAACGAGCAGTCAGCGGGTGAGCGGCCAGACGGACAGGACGCGCTGCTACTCTGGGAGCGACGGGACCGGCGGAACGAGCAGTCAGCGGGTGAGCGGCCAGATGGACAGGACGCGCTGGTATTCTGGGAGCGACGGGACCGGCGGAACGAGCAGTCAGCGGGTGAGCGGCCAGACGAGGAACATTGGACTGGAGGAAGGGGTTCATCTGGCAAAGGAGGATTTCGCCGGGGACACCGCTTCCGTTTGCGATTGCGTGAAGAGGCCGCAAGCAACCACGGTGTTCTTCTTGCCCACCGCTAACCTCAAAGTTGAAGCCGCCTGCTAGGCTTTTATTTTTCAATAAAAAAGAGGCATAGTCTTCAGCTACACTGTCTTTCCTTTCACAGCCCTTGGTACGTGTTTAGGACGAGACACACGAGCTACTCGGACCCGACCGATTCTTACGGCGACACTAAACGCTGACGTTAAGAAGCGGGGTGGGTCCGGCATATGGTCCTTCGAGCCGGATCCTGGAGTGCAGCAGAAGCCTGAGTATTCCGAAGAAAGAAGACTTGCGATTCAAGAATCAAGATGAGTCTACGAAGCGGACGCGTGAGGGAGACGATGGAAAGTGGGGACAGCACCGCTCACAACGAGGGTGAGTCAGCCAGCACCGCAGCAACTACAAGCCAGTCGACTTCACAGCACCACCCAGAAAACTGCGGTTGCGGGAACGAGCAAGGCAAGGCCCAACGCAAAATGGATGCGTCGGCCGAGAAAACACAAGAGGACATCGGCGTAACAATGGTAGCAGCCCAAGGCGCCCCGGATAGTGCAGGCGTCGGCCAAGGAACAGCTACTGGGAAAAAGATAACTTCGACACGGCATGCCGAGCACAGAAGAGTGTCACCCGCACACAGCGAAGTGAGCCGTACCAGCAAAGCCAGGCGGCGTCAACCGAACGCTGCACTGAAGGCACAGCAAGAAAGGGAACGAGTCGAAGCGGACTTCGAAGAAGCGCGGCGCTTGCGACAGCTGGAGGACATCCGCAAGAGATTCGAGATAATGCAAGAACTAGAAGCACTCACAGACGACGAAGAGAATTTCGTCGAGGGCCCAGACAAGGCGCAGGATTTTCCAATTCCTGCCCAGGAGGCGAAAATACAACAGTGGCTCGACAATACACCCGACCCACAAAGTGCATCAGATCCCATCGTGGACAAGCTAGTTCAAGCCCTGGAGAAGGTGGCGAGAAGATCAACAGAAGGCCAGAAGGGTGGGTCCGACAAACAGGACTTGCGTAAGCAGGACTTGGATAAGTGACAACGGGCACAGTACTACGGGATTAACTTCTCTGCGTTTCTGGCATTGCAATGTCGTAGAAGGCAATTTTAATAGAGTCCATCACGAGAAGACCGTCGCGACCTCAAAGAAGTTTAATCAAATCTTCTACTTTGGACAACGCTCACTGTAAGAATTATTTACATACGTGAATTGATTTATCGAAATGTCTTCGTTTGTATATTAAAGTTATATGAACATGTTTACAGATCATCGCGATTGGAACGGGGGGATATGACGTGGACTACGTGATATTTCATTTGAAAGAGAGTAGAGTATATGTAACATTTCCAGCTCCCTCTGACCTTTAGGATTTCGACTTCTCTACGTCGCGTAGAGCGCAGTGCAACTCGTATTCCATCCCGGCAGCAAAGAAGACTTACATTAAAAGACTAAATTGATGAAATCTGCAGGTTATTTATCTTGTAAAACGGTTTTGTTTAATTGCATTAGTGTGCGATAGTTTCTAAACTCACCGGACATATTTGCAGATCCATAATACACAGGAGAATCAGTCTGGTGGGTATGCATGAGAACAAGATTGGTTGGCGAATCTACTGTGACTGATGAAGGGGAGCCTCTGCGAGGACGCGCTGCTACTCTGGGAGCGACGGGACCGGCGGAACGAGCAGTCAGGGGGTGAGCGGCCAGACGGACAGGACGCGCTGCTACTCTAGGAGCGACGGGACCGGCGGAACGAGCAGTCAGCGGGTGAGCGGCCAGACGGACAGGACGCGCTGCTACTCTGGGAGCGACGGGACCGGCGGAACGAGCAGTCAGCGGGTGAGCGGCCAGACGGACAGGACGCGCTGGTACTCTGGTAGCGACGGGACCGGCGGAACGAGCAGTCAGCGGGTGAGCGGCCAGACGGACAGGACGCGCTGCTACTCTAGGAGCGACGGGACCGGCGGAACGAGCAGTCAGCGGGTGAGCGACCAGACGGACAGGACGCGCTGCTACTCTGGGAGCGACGGGACCGGCGGAACGAGCAGTCAGCGGGTGAGCGGCCAGACGGACAGGACGCGCTGCTACTCTGGGAGCGACGGGACCGGCGGAACGAGCAGTCAGCGGGTGAGCGGCCAGACGGACAGGACGCGCTGGTACTCTGGGAGCGACGGGACCGGCGGAACGAGCAGTCAGCGGGTGAGCGGCCAGACGAGGAACATTGGACTGGAGGAAGGGGTTTTCATCTGGCAAAGGAGGATTTCGCCGGGGACATCGCTTCCGTTTGCGATTGCGTGAAGAGGCCGCAAGCAACCACGGTGTTCTTCTTGCCCACCGCTAACCTCAAAGTTGAAGCCGCCTGCTAGGCTTTTATTTTTCAATAAAAAAGAGGCATAGTCTTCAGCTACACTGTCTTTCCTTTCACAGCCCTTGGTACGTGTTTAGGACGAGACACACGAGCTACTCGGACCCGACCGATTCTTACGGCGCCACTAAACGCTGACGTTAAGAAGCGGGGTGGGTCCGACATATGGTCCTTCGAGCCGGATCCTGGAGTGCAGCAGAAGCCTGAGGAATCCGAAGAAAGAAGACTTGCGATTCAAGAATCAAGATGAGTCTACGAAGCGGACGCGTGAGGGAGACGATGGAAAGTGGGGACAGCACCGCTCACAACGAGGGTGAGTCAGCCAGCACCGCAGCAACTACAAGCCAGTCGACTTCACAGCACCACCCAGAAAACTGCGGTTGCGGGAACGAGCAAGGCAAGGCCCAACGCAAAATGGATGCGTCGGCCGAGAAAACACAAGAGGACATCGGCGTAACAATGGTAGCAGCCCAAGGCGCCCCGGATAGTGCAGGCGTCGGCCAAGGAACAGCTACAGGGAAAAAGATGACTTCGACACCACATGCCGAGCACAGAAGAGTGTCACCCGAACACAGCGAAGTGAGCCGCACCAGCAAAGCTAGGCGGCGTCAACTGAACGCTGCACTGAAGGCACAGCAAGATAGGGAACGAGTCGAAGCGGACTTCGAAGAAGCGCGGCGTTTGCGACAGCTGGAGGACATCCGCAAGAGATTCGAGATAATGCAAGAACTAGAAGCACTCACAGACGACGAAGAGAATTTCGTCGAGGGCCCAGACAAGGCGCAGGATTTTCCAATTCCTGCCCAGGAGGCGAAAATACAACAGTGGCTCGACAATACACCCGACCCACAAAGTGCATCAGATCCCATCGTGAACAAGCTAGTTCAAGCCCTGGAGAAGGTGGCGAGAAGACCAACAGAAGGCCAGAAGGGTGGGTCCGACAAACAGGACTTGCGTAAGCAGGACTTGGATAAGTGACAACGGGCACAGTAATACGGGATTAACTTCTCTGCATTTCTGGCATTGCAATGTCGTAGAAGGCAATTTTAATAGAGTCCATCACGAGAAGACCGTCGCGACCTCAAAGAAGTTTAATCAAATCTTCTACTTTGGACAACGCTCACTGTAAGAATTATTTACATACGTGAATTGATTTATCGAAATGTCTTCGTTTGTATATTAAAGTTATATGAACATGTTTACAGATCATCGCGATTGGAACGGGGATATGACGTGGACTACGTGATATTTCATTTGAAAGAGAGTAGAGTATATGTAACATTTCCAGCTGCATCTGACCTTTAGGATTTCGACTTCTCTACGTCGCGTAGAGCGCAGTGCAACTCGTATTCCATCCCGGCAGCAAAGAAGACTTACATTAAAAGCCTAAATTGATGAAATCTGAAGGTTATTTATCTTGTAAAACGGTTTTGTTTAATTGCATTAGTGTGCGATAGTTTCTAAACTCACCGGACATATTTGCAGAACCATAATACACAGGAGAATCAGTCTGGTGGGTATGCATGAGAACAAGATTGGTTGGCGAATCTACTGTGACTGATGAAGGGGAGCCTCTGCGAGGACGCGCTGCTACTCTGGGAGCGACGGGACCGGCGGAACGAGCAGTCAGGGGGTGAGCGGCCAGACGGACAGGACGCGCTGCTACTCTGGGAGCGACGGGACCGGCGGAACGAGCAGTCAGCGGGTGAGCGGCCAGACGGACAGGACGCGCTGCTACTCTGGGAGCGACGAGACCGGCGGAACGAGCAGTCAGCGGGTGAGCGGCCAGACGGACAGGACGCGCTGGTACTCTGGTAGCGACGGGACCGGCGGAACGAGCAGTCAGCGGGTGAGCGGCCAGACGGACAGGACGCGCTGCTACTCTAGGAGCGACGGGACCGGCGGAACGAGCAGTCAGCGGGTGAGCGACCAGACGGACAGGACGCGCTGCTACTCTGGGAGCGACGGGACCGGCGGAACGAGCAGTCAGCGGGTGAGCGGCCAGACGGACAGGACGCGCTGCTACTCTGGGAGCGACCGGACCGGCGGAACGAGCAGTCAGCGGATGAGCGGCCAGACGGACAGGACGCGCTGGTACTCTGGGAGCGACGGGACCGGCGGAACGAGCAGTCAGCGGGTGAGCGGCCAGACGAGGAACATTGGACTGGAGGAAGGGTTCATCTGGCAAAGGAGGATTTCGCCGGGGACACCGCTTCCGTTTGCGATTGCGTGAAGTGGCCGCAAGCAACCACGGTGTTCTTCTTGCCCACCGCTAACCTCAAAGTTGAAGCCGCCTGCTAGGCTTTTATTTTTCAATAAAAAAGAGGCATAGTCTTCAGCTACACTGTCTTTCCTTTCACAGCCCTTGGTACGTGTTTAGGACGAGACACACGAGCTACTCGGACCCGACCGATTCTTACGGCGCCACTAAACGCTGACGTTAAGAAGCGGGGTGGGTCCGACATATGGTCCTTCGAGCCGGATCCTGGAGTGCAGCAGAAGCCTGAGGATTCCGAAGAAAGAAGACTTGCGATTCAAGAATCAAGATGAGTCTACGAAGCGGACGCGTGAGGGAGACGATGGAAAGTGGGGACAGCACCGCTCACAACGAGGGTGAGTCAGCCAGCACCGCAGCAACTACAAGCCAGTCGACTTCACAGCACCACCCAGAAAACTGCGGTTGCGGGAACGAGCAAGGCAAGGCCCAACGCAAAATGGATGCGTCGGCCGAGAAAACACAAGAGGACATCGGCGTAACAATGGTAGCAGCCCAAGGCGCCCCGGATAGTGCAGGCGTCGGCCAAGGAACAGCTACTGGGAAAAAGATAACTTCGACACCGCATGCCGAGCACAGAAGAGTGTCACCCGCACACAGCGAAGTGAGCCGTACCAGCAAAGCCAGGCGGCGTCAACCGAACGCTGCACTGAAGGCACAGCAAGAAAGGGAACGAGTCGAAGCGGACTTCGAAGAAGCGCGGCGCTTGCGACAGCTGGAGGACATCCGCAAGAGATTCGAGATAATGCAAGAACTAGAAGCACTCACAGACGACGAAGAGAATTTCGTCGAGGGCCCAGACAAGGCGCAGGATTTTCCAATTCCTGCCCAGGAGGCGAAAATACAACAGTGGCTCGACAATACACCCGACCCACAAAGTGCATCAGATCCCATCGTGGACAAGCTAGTTCAAGCCCTGGAGAAGGTGGCGAGAAGACCAACAGAAGGCCAGAAGGGTGGGTCCGACAAACAGGACTTGCGTAAGCAGGACTTGGATAAGTGACAACGGGCACAGTAATACGGGATTAACTTCTCTGCGTTTCTGGCATTGCAATGTCGTAGAAGGCAATTTTAATAGAGTCCATCACGAGAAGACCGTCGCGACCTCAAAGAAGTTTAATCAAATCTTCTACTTTGGACAACGCTCACTGTAAGAATTATTTACATACGTGAATTGATTTATCGAAATGTCTTCGTTTGTATATTAAAGTTATATGAACATGTTTACAGATCATCGCGATTGGAACGGGGGGATATGACGTGGACTACGTGATATTTCATTTGAAAGAGAGTAGAGTATATGTAACATTTCCAGCTCCCTCTGACCTTTAGGATTTCGACTTCTCTACGTCGCGTAGAGCGCAGTGCAACTCGTATTCCATCCCGGCAGTAAAGAAGACTTACATTAAAAGCCTAAATTGATGAAATCTGAAGGTTATTTATCTTGTAAAACGGTTTTGTTTAATTGCATTAGTGTGCGATAGTTTCTAAACTCACCGGACATATTTGCAGATCCATAATACACAGGAGAATCAGTCTGGTGGGTATGCATGAGAACAAGATTGGTTGGCGAATCTACTGTGACTGATGAAGGGGAGCCTCTGCGAGGACGCGCTGCTACTCTGGGAGCGACGGGACCGGCGGAACGAGCAGTCAGGGGGTGAGCGGCCAGACGGACAGGACGCGCTGCTACTCTGGGAGCGACGGGACCGGCGGAACGAGCAGTCAGCGGGTGAGCGGCCAGACGGACAGGACGCGCTGCTACTCTGGGAGCGACGGGACCGGCGGAACGAGCAGTCAGCGGGTGAGCGGCCAGACGGACAGGACGCGCTGGTACTCTGGTAGCGACGGGACCGGCGGAACGAGCAGTCAGCGGGTGAGCGGCCAGACGGACAGGACGCGCTGCTACTCTAGGAGCGACGGGACCGGCGGAACGAGCAGTCAGCGGGTGAGCGACCAGACGGACAGGACGCGCTGCTACTCTGGGAGCGACGGGACCGGCGGAACGAGCAGTCAGCGGGTGAGCGGCCAGACGGACAGGACGCGCTGCTACTCTGGGAGCGACGGGACCGGCGGAACGAGCAGTCAGCGGGTGAGCGGCCAGACGGACAGGACGCGCTGGTACTCTGGGAGCGACGGGACCGGCGGAACGAGCAGTCAGCGGGTGAGCGGCCAGACGAGGAACATTGGACTGGAGGAAGGGGTTTTCATCTGGCAAAGGAGGATTTCGCCGGGGACATCGCTTCCGTTTGCGATTGCGTGAAGAGGCCGCAAGCAACCACGGTGTTCTTCTTGCCCACCGCTAACCTCAAAGTTGAAGCCGCCTGCTAGGCTTTTATTTTTCAATAAAAAAGAGGCATAGTCTTCAGCTACACTGTCTTTCCTTTCACAGCCCTTGGTACGTGTTTAGGACGAGACACACGAGCTACTCGGACCCGACCGATTCTTACGGCGCCACTAAACGCTGACGTTAAGAAGCGGGGTGGGTCCGACATATGGTCCTTCGAGCCGGATCCTGGAGTGCAGCAGAAGCGTGAGGATTCCGAAGAAAGAAGACTTGCGATTCAAGAATCAAGATGAGTCTACGAAGCGGACGCGTGAGGGAGACGATGGAAAGTGGGGACAGCACCGCTCACAACGAGGGTGAGTCAGCCAGCACCGCAGCAACTACAAGCCAGTCGACTTCACAGCACCACCCAGAAAACTGCGGTTGCGGGAACGAGCAAGGCAAGGCCCAACGCAAAATGGATGCGTCGGCCGAGAAAACACAAGAGGACATCGACGTAACAATGGTAGCAGCCCAAGGCGCCCCGGATAGTGCAGGCGTCGGCCAAGGAACAGCTACTGGGAAAAAGATAACTTCGACACCGCATGCCGAGCACAGAAGAGTGTCACCCGCACACAGCGAAGTGAGCCGTACCAGCAAAGCCAGGCGGCGTCAACCGAACGCTGCACTGAAGGCACAGCAAGAAAGGGAACGAGTCGAAGCGGACTTCGAAGAAGCGCGGCGCTTGCGACAGCTGGAGGACATCCGCAAGAGATTCGAGATAATGCAAGAACTAGAAGCACTCACAGACGACGAAGAGAATTTCGTCGAGGGCCCAGACAAGGCGCAGGATTTTCCAATTCCTGCCCAGGAGGCGAAAATACAACAGTGGCTCGACAATACACCCGACCCACAAAGTGCATCAGATCCCATCGTGGACAAGCTAGTTCAAGCCCTGGAGAAGGTGGCGAGAAGATCAACAGAAGGCCAGAAGGGTGGGTCCGACAAACAGGACTTGCGTAAGCAGGACTTGGATAAGTGACAACGGGCACAGTACTACGGGATTAACTTCTCTGCGTTTCTGGCATTGCAATGTCGTAGAAGGCAATTTTAATAGAGTCCATCACGAGAAGACCGTCGCGACCTCAAAGAAGTTTAATCAAATCTTCTACTTTGGACAACGCTCACTGTAAGAATTATTTACATACGTGAATTGATTTATCGAAATGTCTTCGATTGTATATTAAAGTTATGTTACATGTTTACAGATCATCGCGATTGGAACGGGGGGATATGACGTGGACTACGTGATATTTCATTTGAAAGAGAGTAGAGTATATGTAACATTTCCAGCTCCCTCTGACCTTTAGGATTTCGACTTCTCTACGTCGCGTAGAGCGCAGTGCAACTCGTATTCCATCCCGGCAGCAAAGAAGACTTACATTAAAAGACTAAATTGATGAAATCTGAAGGTTATTTATCTTGTAAAACGGTTTTGTTTAATTGCATTAGTGTGCGATAGTTTCTAAACTCACCGGACATATTTGCAGATACATAATACACAGGAGAATCAGTCTGGTGGGTATGCATGAGAACAAGATTGGTTGGCGAATCTACTGTGACTGATGAAGGGGAGCCTCTGCGAGGACGCGCTGCTACTCTGGGAGCGACGGGACCGGCGGAACGAGCAGTCAGGGGGTGAGCGGCCAGACGGACAGGACGCGCTGCTACTCTAGGAGCGACGGGACCGGCGGAACGAGCAGTCAGCGGGTGAGCGGCCAGACGGACAGGACGCGCTGCTACTCTGGGAGCGACGGGACCGGCGGAACGAGCAGTCAGCGGGTGAGCGGCCAGACGGACAGGACGCGCTGGTACTCTGGTAGCGACGGGACCGGCGGAACGAGCAGTCAGCGGGTGAGCGGCCAGACGGACAGGACGCGCTGCTACTCTAGGAGCGACGGGACCGGCGGAACGAGCAGTCAGCGGGTGAGCGACCAGACGGACAGAACGCGCTGCTACTCTGGGAGCGACGGGACCGGCGGAACGAGCAGTCAGCGGGTGAGCGGCCAGACGGACAGGACGCGCTGCTACTCTGGGAGCGACGGGACCGGCGGAACGAGCAGTCAGCGGGTGAGCGGCCAGACGGACAGGACGCGCTGGTACTCTGGGAGCGACGGGACCGGCGGAACGAGCAGTCAGCGGGTGAGCGGCCAGATGAGGAACATTGGACTGGAGGAAGGGGTTCATCTGGCAAAGGAGGATTTCGCCGGGGACACCGCTTTCGTTTGCGATTGCGTGAAGAGGCCGCAAGCAACCACGGTGTTCTTCTTGCCCACCGCTAACCTCAAAGTTGAAGCCGCCTGCTAGGCTTTTATTTTTCAATAAAAAAGAGGCATAGTCTTCAGCTACACTGTCTTTCCTTTCACAGCCCTTGGTACGTGTTTAGGACGAGACACACGAGCTACTCGGACCCGACCGATTCTTACGGCGCCACTAAACGCTGACGTTAAGAAGCGGGGTGGGTCCGACATATGGTCCTTCGAGCCGGATCCTGGAGTGCAGCAGAAGCCTGAGGATTCCGAAGAAAGAAGACTTGCGATTCAAGAATCAAGATGAGTCTACGAAGCGGACGCGTGAGGAAGACGATGGAAAGTGGGGACAGCACCGCTCACAACGAGGGGGAGGCAGCCAGCACCGCAGCAACTACAAGCCAGTCGACTTCACAGCACCACCCAGAAAACTGCGGTTGCGGGAACGAGCAAGGCAAGGCCCAACGCAAAATGGATGCGTCGGCCGAGAAAACACAAGAGGACATCGGCGTAACAATGGTAGCAGCCCAAGGCGCCCCGGATAGTGCAGGCGTCGGCCAAGGAACAGCTACTGGGAAAAAGATAACTTCGACACCGCATGCCGAGCACAGAAGAGTGTCACCCGCACACAGCGAAGTGAGCCGTACCAGCAAAGCCAGGCGGCGTCAACCGAACGCTGCACTGAAGGCACAGCAAGAAAGGGAACGAGTCGAAGCGGACTTCGAAGAAGCGCGGCGCTTGCGACAGCTGGAGGACATCCGCAAGAGATTCGAGATAATGCAAGAACTAGAAGCACTCACAGACGACGAAGAGAATTTCGTCGAGGGCCCAGACAAGGCGCAGGATTTTCCAATTCCTGCCCAGGAGGCGAAAATACAACAGTGGCTCGACAATACACCCGACCCACAAAGTGCATCAGATCCCATCGTGGACAAGCTAGTTCAAGCCCTGGAGAAGGTGGCGAGAAGACCAACAGAAGGCCAGAAGGGTGGGTCCGACAAACAGGACTTGCGTAAGCAGGACTTGGATAAGTGACAACGGGCACAGTAATACGGGATTAACTTCTCTGCGTTTCTGGCATTGCAATGTCGTAGAAGGCAATTTTAATAGAGTCCATCACGAGAAGACCGTCGCGACCTCATAGAAGTTTAATCAAATCTTCTACTTTGGACAACGCTCACTGTAAGAATTATTTACATACGTGAATTGATTTATCGAAATGTCTTCGTTTGTCTATTAAAGTTATATGAACATGTTTACAGATCATCGCGATTGGAACGGGGGGATATGACGTGGACTACGTGATATTTCATTTGAAAGAGAGTAGAGTATATGTAACATTTCCAGCTGCCTCTGACCTTTAGGATTTCGACTTCTCTACGTCGCGTAGAGCGCAGTGCAACTCGTATTCCATCCCGGCAGCAAAGAAGACTAAAAGACTAAATTGATGAAATCTGAAGGTTATTTATCTTGTAAAACGGTTTTGTTTAATTGCATTAGTGTGCGATAGTTTCTAAACTCACCGGACATATTTGCAGATCCATAATACACAGGAGAATCAGTCTGGTGGGTATGCATGAGAACAAGATTGGTTGGCGAATCTACTGTGACTGATGAAGGGGAGCCTCTGCGAGGACGCGCTGCTACTCTGGGAGCGACGGGACCGGCAGAACGAGCAGTCAGGGGGTGAGCGGCCAGACGGACAGGACGCGCTGCTACTCTAGGAGCGACGGGACCGGCGGAACGAGCAGTCAGCGGGTGAGCGGCCAGACGCACAGGACGCGCTGCTACTCTAGGAGCGACGGGACCGGCGGAACGAGCAGTCAGCGGGTGAGCGGCCAGACGGACAGGACGCGTTGCTACTCTGGGAGCGACGGGACCGGCGGAACGAGCAGTCAGCGGGTGAGCGGCCAGACGGACAGGACGCGCTGGTACTCTGGTAGCGACGGGACCGGCGGAACGAGCAGTCAGCGGGTGAGCGGCCAGACGGACAGGACGCGCTGCTACTCTAGGAGCGACGGGACCGGCGGAACGAGCAGTCAGCGGGTGAGCGACCAGACGGACAGTACGCGCTGCTACTCTGGGAGCGACGGGACCGGCGTAACGAGCAGTCAGCGGGTGAGCGGCCAGACGGACAGGATGCGCTGCTACTCTGGGAGCGACGGGACCGGCGGAACGAGCAGTCAGCGGGTGAGCGGCCAGACGGACAGGACGCGCTGGTACTCTGGGAGCGACGGGACCGGCGGAACGAGCAGTCAGCGGGTGAGCGGCCAGACGGACAGGACGCGCTGCTACTCTAGGAGCGACGGGACCGGCGGAACGAGCAGTCAGCGGGTGAGCGGCCAGACGGACAGGACGCGTTGCTACTCTGGGAGCGACGGGACCGGCGGAACGAGCAGTCAGCGGGTGAGCGGCCAGACGGACAGGACGCGCTGGTACTCTGGTAGCGACGGGACCGGCGGAACGAGCAGTCAGCGGGTGAGCGGCCAGACGGACAGGACGCGCTGCTAGTCTAGGAGCGACGGGACCGGCGGAACGAGCAGTCAGCGGGTGAGCGACCAGACGGACAGGACGCGCTGCTACTCTGGGAGCGACGGGACCGGCGGAACGAGCAGTCAGCGGGTGAGCGGCCAGACGGACAGGATGCGCTGCTACTCTGGGAGCGACGGGACCGGCGGAACGAGCAGTCAGCGGGTGAGCGGCCAGACGGACAGGACGCGCTGGTACTCTGGGAGCGACGGGACCGGCGGAACGAGCAGTCAGCGGGTGAGCGGCCAGACGAGGAACATTGGACTGGAGGAAGGGGTTCATCTGGCAAAGGAGGATTTCGCCGGGGACACCGCTTCCGTTTGCGATTGCGTGAAGAGGCCGCAAGCAACCACGGTGTTCTTCTTGCCCACCGCTAACCTCAAAGTTGAAGCCGCCTGCTAGGCTTTTATTTTTCAATAAAAAAGAGGCATAGTCTTCAGCTACACTGTCTTTCCTTTCACAGCCCTTGGTACGTGTTTAGGACGAGACACACGAGCTACTCGGACCCGACCGATTCTTACGGCGCCACTAAACGCTGACGTTAAGAAGCGGGGGTGGGTCCGACATATGGTCCTTCGAGCCGGATCCTGGAGTGCAGCAGAAGCCTGAGTATTCCGAAGAAAGAAGACTTGCGATTCAAGAATCAAGATGAGTCTACGAAGCGGACGCGTGAGGGAGACGATGGAAAGTGGGGACAGCACCGCTCACAACGAGGGTGAGTCAGCCAGCACCGCAGCAACTACAAGCCAGTCGACTTCACAGCACCACCCAGAAAACTGCGGTTGCGGGAACGAGCAAGGCAAGGCCCAACGCAAAATGGATGCGTCGGCCGAGAAAACACAAGAGGACATCGGCGTAACAATGGTAGCAGCCCAAGGCGCCCCGGATAGTGCAGGCGTCGGCCAAGGAACAGCTACTGGGAAAAAGATAACTTCGACACCGCATGCCGAGCACAGAAGAGTGTCACCCGCACACAGCGAAGTGAGCCGTACCAGCAAAGCCAGGCGGCGTCAACCGAACGCTGCACTGAAGGCACAGCAAGAAAGGGAACGAGTCGAAGCGGACTTCGAAGAAGCGCGGCGCTTGCGACAGCTGGAGGACATCCGCAAGAGATTCGAGATAATGCAAGAACTAGAAGCACTCACAGACGACGAAGAGAATTTCGTCGAGGGCCCAGACAAGGCGCAGGATTTTCCAATTCCTGCCCAGGAGGCGAAAATACAACAGTGGCTCGACAATACACCCGACCCACAAAGTGCATCAGATCCCATCGTGGACAAGCTAGTTCAAGCCCTGGAGAAGGTGGCGAGAAGACCAACAGAAGGCCAGAAGGGTGGGTCCGACAAACAGGACTTGCGTAAGCAGGACTTGGATAAGTGACAACGGGCACAGTAATACGGGATTAACTTCTCTGCGTTTCTGGCATTGCAATGTCGTAGAAGGCAATTTTAATAGAGTCCATCACGAGAAGACCGTCGCGACCTCAAAGAAGTTTAATCAAATCTTCTACTTTGGACAACGCTCACTGTAAGAATTATTTACATACGTGAATTGATTTATCGAAATGTCTTCGTTTGTATATTAAAGTTATATAAACATGTTTACAGATCATCGCGATTGGAACGGGGGGATATGACGTGGACTACGTGATATTTCATTTGAAAGAGATTAGAGTATATGTAACATTTCCAGCTCCCTCTGACCTTTAGGATTTCGACTTCTCTACGTCGCGTAGAGCGCAGTGCAACTCGTATTCCATCCCGGCAGCAAAGAAGACTAAAAGACTAAATTGATGAAATCTGAAGGTTATTTATCTTGTAAAACGGTTTTGTTTAATTGCATTAGTGTGCGATAGTTTCTAAACTCACCGGACATATTTGCAGATCCATAATACACAGGAGAATCAGTCTGGTGGGTATGCATGAGAACAAGATTGGTTGGCGAATCTACTGTGACTGATGAAGGGGAGCCTCTGCGAGGACGCGCTGCTACTCTGGGAGCGACGGGACCGGCAGAACGAGCAGTCAGGGGGTGAGCGGCCAGACGGACAGGACGCGCTGCTACTCTAGGAGCGACGGGACCGGCGGAACGAGCAGTCAGCGGGTGAGCGGCCAGACGCACAGGACGCGCTGCTACTCTAGGAGCGACGGGACCGGCGGAACGAGCAGTCAGCGGGTGAGCGGCCAGACGGACAGGACGCGTTGCTACTCTGGGAGCGACGGGACCGGCGGAACGAGCAGTCAGCGGGTGAGCGGCCAGACGGACAGGACGCGCTGGTACTCTGGGAGCGACGGGACCGGCGGAACGAGCAGTCAGCGGGTGAGCGGCCAGACGGACAGGACGCGCTGCTACTCTAGGAGCGACGGGACCGGCGGAACGAGCAGTCAGCGGGTGAGCGGCCAGACGGACAGGACGCGTTGCTACTCTGGGAGCGACGGGACCGGCGGAACGAGCAGTCAGCGGGTGAGCGGCCAGACGGACAGGACGCGCTGGTACTCTGGTAGCGACGGGACCGGCGGAACGAGCAGTCAGCGGGTGAGCGGCCAGACGGACAGGACGCGCTGCTAGTCTAGGAGCGACGGGACCGGCGGAACGAGCAGTCAGCGGGTGAGCGACCAGACGGACAGGACGCGCTGCTACTCTGGGAGCGACGGGACCGGCGGAACGAGCAGTCAGCGGGTGAGCGGCCAGACGGACAGGATGCGCTGCTACTCTGGGAGCGACGGGACCGGCGGAACGAGCAGTCAGCGGGTGAGCGGCCAGACGGACAGGACGCGCTGGTACTCTGGGAGCGACGGGACCGGCGGAACGAGCAGTCAGCGGGTGAGCGGCCAGACGAGGAACATTGGACTGGAGGAAGGGGTTCATCTGGCAAAGGAGGATTTCGCCGGGGACACCGCTTCCGTTTGCGATTGCGTGAAGAGGCCGCAAGCAACCACGGTGTTCTTCTTGCCCACCGCTAACCTCAAAGTTGAAGCCGCCTGCTAGGCTTTTATTTTTCAATAAAAAAGAGGCATAGTCTTCAGCTACACTGTCTTTCCTTTCACAGCCCTTGGTACGTGTTTAGGACGAGACACACGAGCTACTCGGACCCGACCGATTCTTACGGCGCCACTAAACGCTGACGTTAAGAAGCGGGGGTGGGTCCGACATATGGTCCTTCGAGCCGGATCCTGGAGTGCAGCAGAAGCCTGAGTATTCCGAAGAAAGAAGACTTGCGATTCAAGAATCAAGATGAGTCTACGAAGCGGACGCGTGAGGGAGACGATGGAAAGTGGGGACAGCACCGCTCACAACGAGGGTGAGTCAGCCAGCACCGCAGCAACTACAAGCCAGTCGACTTCACAGCACCACCCAGAAAACTGCGGTTGCGGGAACGAGCAAGGCAAGGCCCAACGCAAAATGGATGCGTCGGCCGAGAAAACACAAGAGGACATCGGCGTAACAATGGTAGCAGCCCAAGGCGCCCCGGATAGTGCAGGCGTCGGCCAAGGAACAGCTACTGGGAAAAAGATAACTTCGACACCGCATGCCGAGCACAGAAGAGTGTCACCCGCACACAGCGAAGTGAGCCGTACCAGCAAAGCCAGGCGGCGTCAACCGAACGCTGCACTGAAGGCACAGCAAGAAAGGGAACGAGTCGAAGCGGACTTCGAAGAAGCGCGGCGCTTGCGACAGCTGGAGGACATCCGCAAGAGATTCGAGATAATGCAAGAACTAGAAGCACTCACAGACGACGAAGAGAATTTCGTCGAGGGCCCAGACAAGGCGCAGGATTTTCCAATTCCTGCCCAGGAGGCGAAAATACAACAGTGGCTCGACAATACACCCGACCCACAAAGTGCATCAGATCCCATCGTGGACAAGCTAGTTCAAGCCCTGGAGAAGGTGGCGAGAAGACCAACAGAAGGCCAGAAGGGTGGGTCCGACAAACAGGACTTGCGTAAGCAGGACTTGGATAAGTGACAACGGGCACAGTAATACGGGATTAACTTCTCTGCGTTTCTGGCATTGCAATGTCGTAGAAGGCAATTTTAATAGAGTCCATCACGAGAAGACCGTCGCGACCTCAAAGAAGTTTAATCAAATCTTCTACTTTGGACAACGCTCACTGTAAGAATTATTTACATACGTGAATTGATTTATCGAAATGTCTTCGTTTGTATATTAAAGTTATATAAACATGTTTACAGATCATCGCGATTGGAACGGGGGGATATGACGTGGACTACGTGATATTTCATTTGAAAGAGATTAGAGTATATGTAACATTTCCAGCTCCCTCTGACCTTTAGGATTTCGACTTCTCTACGTCGCGTAGAGCGCAGTGCAACTCGTATTCCATCCCGGCAGCAAAGAAGACTAAAAGACTAAATTGATGAAATCTGAAGGTTATTTATCTTGTAAAACGGTTTTGTTTAATTGCATTAGTGTGCGATAGTTTCTAAACTCACCGGACATATTTGCAGATCCATAATACACAGGAGAATCAGTCTGGTGGGTATGCATGAGAACAAGATTGGTTGGCGAATCTACTGTGACTGATGAAGGGGAGCCTCTGCGAGGACGCGCTGCTACTCTGGGAGCGACGGGACCGGCAGAAACGAGCAGTCCAGGGGTGAGCGGCCAGACGGACAGGACGCGCTGCTACTCTAGGAGCGACGGGGACCGGCGGAACGAGCAGTCAGCGGGTGAGCGGCCAGACGCACAGGACGCGCTGCTACTCTAGGAGCGACGGGACCGGCGGAACGAGCAGTCAGCGGGTGAGCGGCCAGACGGACAGGACGCGTTGCTACTCTGGGAGCGGACGGGACCGGCGGAACGAGCAGTCAGCGGGTGAGCGGCCAGACGGACAGGACGCGCTGGGTACTCTGGTAGCGACGGGACCGGCGGAACGAGCAGTCAGCGGGTGGAGCGGCCAGACGGACAGGACGCGCTGCTACTCTAGGAGCGACGGGACCGGCGGAACGAGCAGTCAGCGGGGTGAGCGACCAGACGGACAGTACGCGCTGCTACTCTGGAGCGACGGGACCGGCGTAACGAGCAGTCAGCGGGTGAGCGGCCAGACGGACAGGATGCGCTGCTACTCTGGGAGCGAAGGGACCGGCGGAACGAGCAGTCAGCGGGTGAGCGGCCAGACGGACAGGACGCGCTGGTACTCTGGGAGCGACGGACCGGCGGAACGAGCAGTCAGCGGGTGAGCGGCCAGACTGACAGGACGCGCTGCTACTCTAGGAGGCGACGGGACCGGCGGAACGAGCAGTCAGCGGGTGAGCGGCCAGACGGACAGGACGCGTTGCTACTCTGGGAGCGACGGGACCGGCGGAACGAGCAGTCAGCGGGTGAGCGGCCAGACGGACAGGACGCGCTGGTACTCTGGTAGCGACGGGACCGGCGGAACGAGCAGTCAGCGGGTGAGCGGCCAGACGGACAGGACGCGCTGCTAGTCTAGGAGCGACTGGATCCGGCGGAACGAGCAGTCAGCGGGTGAGCGACCAGACTGGACAGGACGCGCTGCTACTCTGGGAGCGACGGGACCGGCGGAACGAGCAGTCAGCGGGTGAGCGGCCAGACGGACAGGATGCGCTGCTACTCTGGGAGCGACGGGACCGGCGGAACGAGCAGTCAGCGGGTGAGCGGCCAGACGGACAGGACGCGCTGGTACTCTGGGAGCGACGGGACCGGCGAACGAGCCAGTCAGCGGGTGAGCGGCCAGACGAGGAACATTGGACTGGAGGAAGGGGTTCATCTGGCAAAGGAGGATTTCGCCGGGGACACCGCTTCCGTTTGCGATTGCGTGAAGAGGCCGCAAGCAACCACGGTGTTCTTCTTGCCCACCGCTAACCTCAAAGTTGAAGCCGCCTGCTAGGCTTTTATTTTTCAATAAAAAAGAGGCATAGTCTTCAGCTACACTGTCTTTCCTTTCACAGCCCTTGGTACGTGTTTAGGACGAGACACACGAGCTACTCGGACCCGACCGATTCTTACGGCGCCACTAAACGCTGACGTTAAGAAGCGGGGGTGGGTCCGACATATGGTCCTTCGAGCCGGATCCTGGAGTGCAGCAGAAGCCTGAGTATTCCGAAGAAAGAAGACTTGCGATTCAAGAATCAAGATGAGTCTACGAAGCGGACGCGTGAGGGAGACGATGGAAAGTGGGGACAGCACCGCTCACAACGAGGGTGAGTCAGCCAGCACCGCAGCAACTACAAGCCAGTCGACTTCACAGCACCACCCAGAAAACTGCGGTTGCGGGAACGAGCAAGGCAAGGCCCAACGCAAAATGGATGCGTCGGCCGAGAAAACACAAGAGGACATCGGCGTAACAATGGTAGCAGCCCAAGGCGCCCCGGATAGTGCAGGCGTCGGCCAAGGAACAGCTACTGGGAAAAAGATAACTTCGACACCGCATGCCGAGCACAGAAGAGTGTCACCCGCACACAGCGAAGTGAGCCGTACCAGCAAAGCCAGGCGGCGTCAACCGAACGCTGCACTGAAGGCACAGCAAGAAAGGGAACGAGTCGAAGCGGACTTCGAAGAAGCGCGGCGCTTGCGACAGCTGGAGGACATCCGCAAGAGATTCGAGATAATGCAAGAACTAGAAGCACTCACAGACGACGAAGAGAATTTCGTCGAGGGCCCAGACAAGGCGCAGGATTTTCCAATTCCTGCCCAGGAGGCGAAAATACAACAGTGGCTCGACAATACACCCGACCCACAAAGTGCATCAGATCCCATCGTGGACAAGCTAGTTCAAGCCCTGGAGAAGGTGGCGAGAAGACCAACAGAAGGCCAGAAGGGTGGGTCCGACAAACAGGACTTGCGTAAGCAGGACTTGGATAAGTGACAACGGGCACAGTAATACGGGATTAACTTCTCTGCGTTTCTGGCATTGCAATGTCGTAGAAGGCAATTTTAATAGAGTCCATCACGAGAAGACCGTCGCGACCTCAAAGAAGTTTAATCAAATCTTCTACTTTGGACAACGCTCACTGTAAGAATTATTTACATACGTGAATTGATTTATCGAAATGTCTTCGTTTGTATATTAAAGTTATATAAACATGTTTACAGATCATCGCGATTGGAACGGGGGGATATGACGTGGACTACGTGATATTTCATTTGAAAGAGATTAGAGTATATGTAACATTTCCAGCTCCCTCTGACCTTTAGGATTTCGACTTCTCTACGTCGCGTAGAGCGCAGTGCAACTCGTATTCCATCCCGGCAGCAAAGAAGACTTACATTAAAAGACTAAATTGATGAAATCTGAAGGTTATTTATCTTGTAAAACGGTTTTGTTTAATTGCATTAGTGTGCGATAGTTTCTAAACTCACCGGACATATTTGCAGATCCATAATACACAGGAGAATCAGTCTGGTGGGTATGCATGAGAACAAGATTGGTTGGCGAATCTACTGTGACTGATGAAGGGGAGCCTCTGCGAGGACGCGCTGCTACTCTGGGAGCGACGGGACCGGCGGAACGAGCAGTCAGGGGGTGAGCGGCCAGACGGACAGGACGCGCTGCTACTCTGGGAGCGACGGGACCGGCGGAACGAGCAGTCAGCGGGTGAGCGGCCAGACGGACAGGACGCGCTGCTACTCTGGGAGCGACGGGACCGGCGGAACGAGCAGTCAGCGGGTGAGCGGCCAGACGGACAGGACGCGCTGGTACTCTGGTAGCGACGGGACCGGCGGAACGAGCAGTCAGCGGGTGAGCGGCCAGACGGACAGGACGCGCTGCTACTCTAGGAGCGACGGGACCGGCGGAACGAGCAGTCAGCGGGTGAGCGACCAGACGGACAGGACGCGCTGCTACTCTGGGAGCGACGGGACCGGCGGAACGAGCAGTCAGCGGGTGAGCGGCCAGACGGACAGGACGCGCTGCTACTCTGGGAGCGACGGGACCGGCGGAACGAGCAGTCAGCGGGTGAGCGGCCAGACGGACAGGGCGCGCTGGTACTCTGGGAGCGACGGGACCGGCGGAACGAGCAGTCAGCGGGTGAGCGGCCAGACGAGGAACATTGGACTGGAGGAAGGGGTTTTCATCTGGCAAAGGAGGATTTCGCCGGGGACACCGCTTCCGTTTGCGATTGCGTGAAGAGGCCGCAAGCAACCACGGTGTTCTTCTTGCCCACCGCTAACCTCAAAGTTGAAGCCGCCTGCTAGGCTTTTATTTTTCAATAAAAAAGAGGCATAGTCTTCAGCTACACTGTCTTTCCTTTCACAGCCCTTGGTACGTGTTTAGGACGAGACACACGAGCTACTCGGACCCGACCGATTCTTACGGCGCCACTAAACGCTGACGTTAAGAAGCGGGGTGGGTCCGACATATGGTCCTTCGAGCCGGATCCTGGAGTGCAGCAGAAGCCTGAGGATTCCGAAGAAAGAAGACTTGCGATTCAAGAATCAAGATGAGTCTACGAAGCGGACGCGTGAGGGAGACGATGGAAAGTGGGGACAGCACCGCTCACAACGAGGGTGAGTCAGCCAGCACCGCAGCAACTTCACGCCAGTCGACTTCACAGCACCACCCAGAAAACTGCGGTTGCGGGAACGAGCAAGGCAAGGCCCAACGCAAAATGGATGCGTCGGCCGAGAAAACACAAGAGGACATCGGCGTAACAATGGTAGCAGCCCAAGGCGCCCCGGATAGTGCAGGCGTCGGCCAAGGAACAGCTACTGGGAAAAAGATAACTTCGACACCGCATGCCGAGCACAGAAGAGTGTCACCCGCACACAGCGAAGTGAGCCGTACCAGCAAAGCCAGGCGGCGTCAACCGAACGCTGCACTGAAGGCACAGCAAGAAAGGGAACGAGTCGAAGCGGACTTCGAAGAAGCGCGGCGCTTGCGACAGCTGGAGGACATCCGCAAGAGATTCGAGATAATGCAAGAACTAGAAGCACTCACAGACGACGAAGAGAATTTCGTCGAGGGCCCAGACAAGGCGCAGGATTTTCCAATTCCTGCCCAGGAGGCGAAAATACAACAGTGGCTCGACAATACACCCGACCCACAAAGTGCATCAGATCCCATCGTGGACAAGCTAGTTCAAGCCCTGGAGAAGGTGGCGAGAAGACCAACAGAAGGCCAGAAGGGTGGGTCCGACAAACAGGACTTGCGTAAGCAGGACTTGGATAAGTGACAACGGGCACAGTACTACGGGATTAACTTCTCTGCGTTTCTGGCATTGCAATGTCGTAGAAGGCAATTTTAATAGAGTCCATCACGAGAAGACCGTCGCGACCTCAAAGAAGTTTAATCAAATCTTCTACTTTGGACAACGCTCACTGTAAGAATTATTTACATACGTGAATTGATTTATCGAAATGTCTTCGTTTGTCTATTAAAGTTATATGAACATGTTTACAGATCATCGCGATTGGAACGGGGGGATATGACGTGGACTACGTGATATTTCATTTGAAAGAGAGTAGAGTATATGTAACATTTCCAGCTGCCTCTGACCTTTAGGATTTCGACTTCTCGACGTCGCGTAGAGCGCAGTGCAACTCGTATTCCATCCCGGCAGCAAAGAAGACTAAAAGACTAAATTGATGAAATCTGAAGGTTATTTATCTTGTAAAACGGTTTTGTTTAATTGCATTAGTGTGCGATAGTTTCTAAACTCACCGGACATATTTGCAGATCCATAATACACAGGAGAATCAGTCTGGTGGGTATGCATGAGAACAAGATTGGTTGGCGAATCTACTGTGACTGATGAAGGGGAGCCTCTGCGAGGACGCGCTGCTACTCTGGGAGCGACGGGACCGGCGGAACGAGCAGTCAGGGGGTGAGCGGCCAGACGGACAGGACGCGCTGCTACTCTAGGAGCGACGGGACCGGCGGAACGAGCAGTCAGCGGGTGAGCGGCCAGACGGACAGGACGCGCTGCTACTCTGGGAGCGACGGGACCGGCGGAACGAGCAGTCAGCGGGTGAGCGGCCAGACGGACAGGACGCGCTGCTACTCTGGGAGCGACGGGACCGGCGGAACGAGCAGTCAGCGGGTGAGCGGCCAGACGAGGAACATTGGACTGGAGGAAGGGGTTTTCATCTGGCAAAGGAGGATTTCGCCGGGGACATCGCTTCCGTTTGCGATTGCGTGAAGAGGCCGCAAGCAACCACGGTGTTCTTCTTGCCCACCGCTAACCTCAAAGTTGAAGCCGCCTGCTAGGCTTTTATTTTTCAATAAAAAAGAGGCATAGTCTTCAGCTACACTGTCTTTCCTTTCACAGCCCTTGGTACGTGTTTAGGACGAGACACACGAGCTACTCGGACCCGACCGATTCTTACGGCGCCACTAAACGCTGACGTTAAGAAGCGGGGTGGGTCCGACATATGGTCCTTCGAGCCGGATCCTGGAGTGCAGCAGAAGCCTGAGGAATCCGAAGAAAGAAGACTTGCGATTCAAGAATCAAGATGAGTCTACGAAGCGGACGCGTGAGGGAGACGATGGAAAGTGGGGACAGCACCGCTCACAACGAGGGTGAGTCAGCCAGCACCGCAGCAACTACAAGCCAGTCGACTTCACAGCACCACCCAGAAAACTGCGGTTGCGGGAACGAGCAAGGCAAGGCCCAACGCAAAATGGATGCGTCGGCCGAGAAAACACAAGAGGACATCGGCGTAACAATGGTAGCAGCCCAAGGCGCCCCGGATAGTGCAGGCGTCGGCCAAGGAACAGCTACTGGGAAAAAGATAACTTCGACACCGCATGCCGAGCACAGAAGAGTGTCACCCGCACACAGCGAAGTGAGCCGTACCAGCAAAGCCAGGCGGCGTCAACCGAACGCTGCACTGAAGGCACAGCAAGAAAGGGAACGAGTCGAAGCGGACTTCGAAGAAGCGCGGCGCTTGCGACAGCTGGAGGACATCCGCAAGAGATTCGAGATAATGCAAGAACTAGAAGCACTCACAGACGACGAAGAGAATTTCGTCGAGGGCCCAGACAAGGCGCAGGATTTTCCAATTCCTGCCCAGGAGGCGAAAATACAACAGTGGCTCGACAATACACCCGACCCACAAAGTGCATCAGATCCCATCGTGGACAAGCTAGTTCAAGCCCTGGAGAAGGTGGCGAGAAGATCAACAGAAGGCCAGAAGGGTGGGTCCGACAAACAGGACTTGCGTAAGCAGGACTTGGATAAGTGACAACGGGCACAGTACTACGGGATTAACTTCTCTGCGTTTCTGGCATTGCAATGTCGTAGAAGGCAATTTTAATAGAGTCCATCACGAGAAGACCGTCGCGACCTCAAAGAAGTTTAATCAAATCTTCTACTTTGGACAACGCTCACTGTAAGAATTATTTACATACGTGAATTGATTTATCGAAATGTCTTCGTTTGTATATTAAAGTTATGTTACATGTTTACAGATCATCGCGATTGGAACGGGGGGATATGACGTGGACTACGTGATATTTCATTTGAAAGAGAGTAGAGTATATGTAACATTTCCAGCTCCCTCTGACCTTTAGGATTTCGACTTCTCTACGTCGCGTAGAGCGCAGTGCAACTCGTATTCCATCCCGGCAGCAAAGAAGACTTACATTAAAAGACTAAATTGATGAAATCTGAAGGTTATTTATCTTGTAAAACGGTTTTGTTTAATTGCATTAGTGTGCGATAGTTTCTAAACTCACCGGACATATTTGCAGATACATAATACACAGGAGAATCAGTCTGGTGGGTATGCATGAGAACAAGATTGGTTGGCGAATCTACTGTGACTGATGAAGGGGAGCCTCTGCGAGGACGCGCTGCTACTCTGGGAGCGACGGGACCGGCGGAACGAGCAGTCAGGGGGTGAGCGGCCAGACGGACAGGACGCGCTGCTACTCTAGGAGCGACGAGACCGGCGGAACGAGCAGTCAGCGGGTGAGCGGCCAGACGGACAGGACGCGCTGCTACTCTGGGAGCGACGGGACCGGCGGAACGAGCAGTCAGCGGGTGAGCGGCCAGACGGACAGGACGCGCTGGTACTCTGGTAGCGACGGGACCGGCGGAACGAGCAGTCAGCGGGTGAGCGGCCAGACGGACAGGACGCGCTGCTACTCTAGGAGCGACGGGACCGGCGGAACGAGCAGTCAGCGGGTGAGCGACCAGACGGACAGGACGCGCTGCTACTCTGGGAGCGACGGGACCGGCGGAGCGAGCAGTCAGCGGGTGAGCGGCCAGACGGACAGGACGCGCTGCTACTCTGGGAGCGACGGGACCGGCGGAACGAGCAGTCAGCGGGTGAGCGGCCAGACGGACAGGACGCGCTGGTACTCTGGGAGCGACGGGACCGGCGGAACGAGCAGTCAGCGGGTGAGCGGCCAGACGAGGAACATTGGACTGGAGGAAGGGGTTCATCTGGCAAAGGAGGATTTCGCCGGGGACACCGCTTTCGTTTGCGATTGCGTGAAGAGGCCGCAAGCAACCACGGTGTTCTTCTTGCCCACCGCTAACCTCAAAGTTGAAGCCGCCTGCTAGGCTTTTATTTTTCAATAAAAAAGAGGCATAGTCTTCAGCTACACTGTCTTTCCTTTCACAGCCCTTGGTACGTGTTTAGGACGAGACACACGAGCTACTCGGACCCGACCGATTCTTACGGCGCCACTAAACGCTGACGTTAAGAAGCGGGGTGGGTCCGACATATGGTCCTTCGAGACGGATCCTGGAGTGCAGCAGAAGCCTGAGGATTCCGAAGAAAGAAGACTTGCGATTCAAGAATCAAGATGAGTCTACGAAGCGGACGCGTGAGGAAGACGATGGAAAGTGGGGACAGCACCGCTCACAACGAGGGTGAGTCAGCCAGCACCGCAGCAACTTCACGCCAGTCGACTTCACAGCACCACCCAGAAAACTGCGGTTGCGGGAACGAGCAAGGCAAGGCCCAACGCAAAATGGATGCGTCGGCCGAGAAAACACAAGAGGACATCGGCGTAACAATGGTAGCAGCCCAAGGCGCCCCGGATAGTGCAGGCGTCGGCCAAGGAACAGCTACTGGGAAAAAGATAACTTCGACACCGCATGCCGAGCACAGAAGAGTGTCACCCGCACACAGCGAAGTGAGCCGTACCAGCAAAGCCAGGCGGCGTCAACCGAACGCTGCACTGAAGGCACAGCAAGAAAGAGAACGAGTCGAAGCGGACTTCGAAGAAGCGCGGCGCTTGCGACAGCTGGAGGACATCCGCAAGAGATTCGAGATAATGCAAGAACTAGAAGCACTCACAGACGACGAAGAGAATTTCGTCGAGGGCCCAGACAAGGCGCAGGATTTTCCAATTCCTGCCCAGGAGGCGAAAATACAACAGTGGCTCGACAATACACCCGACCCACAAAGTGCATCAGATCCCATCGTGGACAAGCTAGTTCAAGCCCTGGAGAAGGTGGCGAGAAGACCAACAGAAGGCCAGAAGGGTGGGTCCGACAAACAGGACTTGCGTAAGCAGGACTTGGATAAGTGACAACGGGCACAGTAATACGGGATTAACTTCTCTGCGTTTCTGGCATTGCAATGTCGTAGAAGGCAATTTTAATAGAGTCCATCACGAGAAGACCGTCGCGACCTCAAAGAAGTTTAATCAAATCTTCTACTTTGGACAACGCTCACTGTAAGAATTATTTACATACGTGAATTGATTTATCGAAATGTCTTCGTTTGTATATTAAAGTTATATGAACATGTTTACAGATCATCGCGATTGGAACGGGCATATGACGTGGACTACGTGATATTTCATTTGAAAGAGAGTAGAGTATATGTAACATTTCCAGCTGCCTCTGACCTTTAGGATTTCGACTTCTCTACGTCGCGTAGAGCGCAGTGCAACTCGTATTCCATCCCGGCAGCAAAGAAGACTTACATTAAAAGCCTAAATTGATGAAATCTAAAGGTTATTTATCTTGTAAAACGGTTTTGTTTAATTGCATTAGTGTGCGATAGTTTCTTAACTCACCGGACATATTTGCAGATCCATAATACACAGGAGAATCAGTCTGGTGGGTATGCATGAGAACAAGATTGGTTGGCGAATCTACTGTGACTGATGAAGGGGAGCCTCTGCGAGGACGCGCTGCTACTCTGGGAGCGACGGGACCGGCGGAACGAGCAGTCAGGGGGTGAGCGGCCAGACGGACAGGACGCGCTGCTACTCTGGGAGCGACGGGACCGGCGGAACGAGCAGTCAACGGGTGAGCGGCCAGACGGACAGGACGCGCTGCTACTCTGGGAGCGACGAGACCGGCGGAACGAGCAGTCAGCGGGTGAGCGGCCAGACGGACAGGACGCGCTGGTACTCTGGTAGCGACGGGACCGGCGGAACGAGCAGTCAGCGGGTGAGCGGCCAGACGGACAGGACGCGCTGCTACTCTAGGAGCGACGGGACCGGCGGAACGAGCAGTCAGCGGGTGAGCGACCAGACGGACAGGACGCGCTGCTACTCTGGGAGCGACGGGACCGGCGGAACGAGCAGTCAGCGGGTGAGCGGCCAGACGGACAGGACGCGCTGCTACTCTGGGAGCGACCGGACCGGCGGAACGAGCAGTCAGCGGATGAGCGGCCAGACGGACAGGACGCGCTGGTACTCTGGGAGCGACGGGACCGGCGGAACGAGCAGTCAGCGGGTGAGCGGCCAGACGAGGAACATTGGACTGGAGGAAGGGGTTCATCTGGCAAAGGAGGATTTCGCCGGGGACACCGCTTTCGTTTGCGATTGCGTGAAGAGGCCGCAAGCAACCACGGTGTTCTTCTTGCCCACCGCTAACCTCAAAGTTGAAGCCGCCTGCTAGGCTTTTATTTTTCAATAAAAAAGAGGCATAGTCTTCAGCTACACTGTCTTTCCTTTCACAGCCCTTGGTACGTGTTTAGGACGAGACACACGAGCTACTCGGACCCGACCGATTCTTACGGCGCCACTAAACGCTGACGTTAAGAAGCGGGGTGGGTCCGACATATGGTCCTTCGAGCCGGATCCTGGAGTGCAGCAGAAGCCTGAGGATTCCGAAGAAAGAAGACTTGCGATTCAAGAATCAAGATGAGTCTACGAAGCGGACGCGTGAGGGAGACGATGGAAAGTGGGGACAGCACCGCTCACAACGAGGGTGAGTCAGCCAGCACCGCAGCAACTACAAGCCAGTCGACTTCACAGCACCACCCAGAAAACTGCGGTTGCGGGAACGAGCAAGGCAAGGCCCAACGCAAAATGGATGCGTCGGCCGAGAAAACACAAGAGGACATCGGCGTAACAATGGTAGCAGCCCAAGGCGCCCCGGATAGTGCAGGCGTCGGCCAAGGAACAGCTACAGGGAAAAAGATAACTTCGACACCGCATGCCGAGCACAGAAGAGTGTCACCCGCACACAGCGAAGTGAGCCGTACCAGCAAAGCCAGGCGGCGTCAACCGAACGCTGCACTGAAGGCACAGCAAGAAAGGGAACGAGTCGAAGCGGACTTCGAAGAAGCGCGGCGCTTGCGACAGCTGGAGGACATCCGCAAGAGATTCGAGATAATGCAAGAACTAGAAGCACTCACAGACGACGAAGAGAATTTCGTCGAGGGCCCAGACAAGGCGCAGGATTTTCCAATTCCTGCCCAGGAGGCGAAAATACAACAGTGGCTCGACAATACACCCGACCCACAAAGTGCATCAGATCCCATCGTGGACAAGCTAGTTCAAGCCCTGGAGAAGGTGGCGAGAAGATCAACAGAAGGCCAGAAGGGTGGGTCCGACAAACAGGACTTGCGTAAGCAGGACTTGGATAAGTGACAACGGGCACAGTACTACGGGATTAACTTCTCTGCGTTTCTGGCATTGCAATGTCGTAGAAGGCAATTTTAATAGAGTCCATCACGAGAAGACCGTCGCGACCTCAAAGAAGTTTAATCAAATCTTCTACTTTGGACAACGCTCACTGTAAGAATTATTTACATACGTGAATTGATTTATCGAAATGTCTTCGTTTGTATATTAAAGTTATGTTACATGTTTACAGATCATCGCGATTGGAACGGGGGGATATGACGTGGACTACGTGATATTTCATTTGAAAGAGAGTAGAGTATATGTAACATTTCTAGCTCCCTCTGACCTTTAGGATTTCGACTTCTCTACGTCGCGTAGAGCGCAGTGCAACTCGTATTCCATCCCGGCAGCAAAGAAGACTTACATTAAAAGACTAAATTGATGAAATCTGAAGGTTATTTATCTTGTAAAACGGTTTTGTTTAATTGCATTAGTGTGCGATAGTTTCTAAACTCACCGGACATATTTGCAGATACATAATACACAGGAGAATCAGTCTGGTGGGTATGCATGAGAACAAGATTGGTTGGCGAATCTACTGTGACTGATGAAGGGGAGCCTCTGCGAGGACGCGCTGCTACTCTGGGAGCGACGGGACCGGCGGAACGAGCAGTCAGGGGGTGAGCGGCCAGACGGACAGGACGCGCTGGTACTCTGGTAGCGACGGGACCGGCGGAACGAGCAGTCAGCGGGTGAGCGGCCAGACGGACAGGACGCGCTGCTACTCTAGGAGCGACGGGACCGGCGGAACGAGCAGTCAGCGGGTGAGCGACCAGACGGACAGGACGCGCTGCTACTCTGGGAGCGACGGGACCGGCGGAACGAGCAGTCAGCGGGTGAGCGGCCAGACGGACAGGACGCGCTGCTACTCTGGGAGCGACGGGACCGGCGGAACGAGCAGTCAGCGGGTGAGCGGCCAGACGGACAGGACGCGCTGGTACTCTGGGAGCGACGGGACCGGCGGAACGAGCAGTCAGCGGGTGAGCGGCCAGACGAGGAACATTGGACTGGAGGAAGGGGTTCATCTGGCAAAGGAGGATTTCGCCGGGGACACCGCTTTCGTTTGCGATTGCGTGAAGAGGCCGCAAGCAACCACGGTGTTCTTCTTGCCCACCGCTAACCTCAAAGTTGAAGCCGCCTGCTAGGCTTTTATTTTTCAATAAAAAAGAGGCATAGTCTTCAGCTACACTGTCTTTCCTTTCACAGCCCTTGGTACGTGTTTAGGACGAGACACACGAGCTACTCGGACCCGACCGATTCTTACGGCGCCACTAAACGCTGACGTTAAGAAGCGGGGTGGGTCCGACATATGGTCCTTCGAGCCGGATCCTGGAGTGCAGCAGAAGCCTGAGGATTCCGAAGAAAGAAGACTTGCGATTCAAGAATCAAGATGAGTCTACGAAGCGGACGCGTGAGGGAGACGATGGAAAGTGGGGACAGCACCGCTCACAACGAGGGTGAGTCAGCCAGCACCGCAGCAACTACAAGCCAGTCGACTTCACAGCACCACCCAGAAAACTGCGGTTGCGGGAACGAGCAAGGCAAGGCCCAACGCAAAATGGATGCGTCGGCCGAGAAAACACAAGAGGACATCGGCGTAACAATGGTAGCAGCCCAAGGCGCCCCGGATAGTGCAGGCGTCGGCCAAGGAACAGCTACAGGGAAAAAGATAACTTCGACACCGCATGCCGAGCACAGAAGAGTGTCACCCGCACACAGCGAAGTGAGCCGTACCAGCAAAGCCAGGCGGCGTCAACCGAACGCTGCACTGAAGGCACAGCAAGAAAGGGAACGAGTCGAAGCGGACTTCGAAGAAGCGCGGCGCTTGCGACAGCTGGAGGACATCCGCAAGAGATTCGAGATAATGCAAGAACTAGAAGCACTCACAGACGACGAAGAGAATTTCGTCGAGGGCCCAGACAAGGCGCAGGATTTTCCAATTCCTGCCCAGGAGGCGAAAATACAACAGTGGCTCGACAATACACCCGACCCACAAAGTGCATCAGATCCCATCGTGGACAAGCTAGTTCAAGCCCTGGAGAAGGTGGCGAGAAGATCAACAGAAGGCCAGAAGGGTGGGTCCGACAAACAGGACTTGCGTAAGCAGGACTTGGATAAGTGACAACGGGCACAGTACTACGGGATTAACTTCTCTGCGTTTCTGGCATTGCAATGTCGTAGAAGGCAATTTTAATAGAGTCCATCACGAGAAGACCGTCGCGACCTCAAAGAAGTTTAATCAAATCTTCTACTTTGGACAACGCTCACTGTAAGAATTATTTACATACGTGAATTGATTTATCGAAATGTCTTCGTTTGTATATTAAAGTTATGTTACATGTTTACAGATCATCGCGATTGGAACGGGGGGATATGACGTGGACTACGTGATATTTCATTTGAAAGAGAGTAGAGTATATGTAACATTTCCAGCTCCCTCTGACCTTTAGGATTTCGACTTCTCTACGTCGCGTAGAGCGCAGTGCAACTCGTATTCCATCCCGGCAGCAAAGAAGACTTACATTAAAAGACTAAATTGATGAAATCTGAAGGTTATTTATCTTGTAAAACGGTTTTGTTTAATTGCATTAGTGTGCGATAGTTTCTAAACTCACCGGACATATTTGCAGATACATAATACACAGGAGAATCAGTCTGGTGGGTATGCATGAGAACAAGATTGGTTGGCGAATCTACTGTGACTGATGAAGGGGAGCCTCTGCGAGGACGCGCTGCTACTCTGGGAGCGACGGGACCGGCGGAACGAGCAGTCAGGGGGTGAGCGGCCAGACGGACAGGACGCGCTGGTACTCTGGTAGCGACGGGACCGGCGGAACGAGCAGTCAGCGGGTGAGCGGCCAGACGGACAGGACGCGCTGCTACTCTAGGAGCGACGGGACCGGCGGAACGAGCAGTCAGCGGGGTGAGCGACCAGACGGACAGGACGCGCTGCTACTCTGGGAGCGACGGGACCGGCGGAACGAGCAGTCAGCGGGTGAGCGGCCAGACGGACAGGACGCGCTGCTACTCTGGGAGCGACGGGACCGGCGGAACGAGCAGTCAGCGGGTGAGCGGCCAGACGGACAGGACGCGCTGGTACTCTGGGAGCGACGGGACCGGCGGAACGAGCAGTCAGCGGGTGAGCGGCCAGACGAGGAACATTGGACTGGAGGAAGGGGTTCATCTGGCAAAGGAGGATTTCGCCGGGGACACCGCTTTCGTTTGCGATTGCGTGAAGAGGCCGCAAGCAACCACGGTGTTCTTCTTGCCCACCGCTAACCTCAAAGTTGAAGCCGCCTGCTAGGCTTTTATTTTTCAATAAAAAAGAGGCATAGTCTTCAGCTACACTGTCTTTCCTTTCACAGCCCTTGGTACGTGTTTAGGACGAGACACACGAGCTACTCGGACCCGACCGATTCTTACGGCGCCACTAAACGCTGACGTTAAGAAGCGGGGTGGGTCCGACATCTGGTCCTTCGAGCCGGATCCTGGAGTGCAGCAGAAGCCTGAGGATTCCGAAGAAAGAAGACTTGCGATTCAAGAATCAAGATGAGTCTACGAAGCGGACGCGTGAGGGAGACGATGGAAAGTGGGGACAGCACCGCTCACAACGAGGGTGAGTCAGCCAGCACCGCAGCAACTACAAGCCAGTCGACTTCACAGCACCACCCAGAAAACTGCGGTTGCGGGAACGAGCAAGGCAAGGCCCAACGCAAAATGGATGCGTCGGCCGAGAAAACACAAGAGGACATCGGCGTAACAATGGTAGCAGCCCAAGGCGCCCCGGATAGTGCAGGCGTCGGCCAAGGAACAGCTACAGGGAAAAAGATGACTTCGACACCACATGCCGAGCACAGAAGAGTGTCACCCGAACACAGCGAAGTGAGCCGCACCAGCAAAGCCAGGCGGCGTCAACTGAACGCTGCACTGAAGGCACAGCAAGAAAGGGAACGAGTCGAAGCGGACTTCGAAGAAGCGCGGCGTTTGCGACAGCTGGAGGACATCCGCAAGAGATTCGAGATAATGCAAGAACTAGAAGCACTCACAGACGACGAAGAGAATTTCGTCGAGGGCCCAGACAAGGCGCAGGATTTTCCAATTCCTGCCCAGGAGGCGAAAATACAACAGTGGCTCGACAATACACCCGACCCACAAAGTGCATCAGATCCCATCGTGAACAAGCTAGTTCAAGCCCTGGAGAAGGTGGCGAGAAGACCAACAGAAGGCCAGAAGGGTGGGTCCGACAAACAGGACTTGCGTAAGCAGGACTTGGATAAGTGACAACGGGCACAGTAATACGGGATTAACTTCTCTGCGTTTCTGGCATTGCAATGTCGTAGAAGGCAATTTTAATAGAGTCCATCACGAGAAGACCGTCGCGACCTCAAAGAAGTTTAATCAAATCTTCTACTTTGGACAACGCTCACTGTAAGAATTATTTACATACGTGAATTGATTTATCGAAATGTCTTCGTTTGTATATTAAAGTTATATGAACATGTTTACAGATCATCGCGATTGGAACGGGGATATGACGTGGACTACGTGATATTTCATTTGAAAGAGAGTAGAGTATATGTAACATTTCCAGCTGCCTCTGACCTTTAGGATTTCGACTTCTCTACGTCGCGTAGAGCGCAGTGCAACTCGTATTCCATCCCGGCAGCAAAGAAGACTTACATTAAAAGCCTAAATTGATGAAATCTGAAGGTTATTTATCTTGTAAAACGGTTTTGTTTAATTGCATTAGTGTGCGATAGTTTCTAAACTCACCGGACATATTTGCAGATCCATAATACACAGGAGAATCAGTCTGGTGGGTATGCATGAGAACAAGATTGGTTGGCGAATCTACTGTGACTGATGAAGGGGAGCCTCTGCGAGGACGCGCTGCTACTCTGGGAGCGACGGGACCGGTGGAACGAGCAGTCAGCGGGTGAGCGGCCAGACGGACAGGACGCGCTGCTACTCTGGGAGCGACGAGACCGGCGGAACGAGCAGTCAGCGGGTGAGCGGCCAGACGGACAGGACGCGCTGGTACTCTGGTAGCGACGGGACCGGCGGAACGAGCAGTCAGCGGGTGAGCGACCAGACGGACAGGACGCGCTGCTACTCTGGGAGCGACGGGACCGGCGGAACGAGCAGTCAGCGGGTGAGCGGCCAGACGGACAGGACGCGCTGCTACTCTGGGAGCGACCGGACCGGCGGAACGAGCAGTCAGCGGATGAGCGGCCAGACGGACAGGACGCGCTGGTACTCTGGGAGCGACGGGACCGGCGGAACGAGCAGTCAGCGGGTGAGCGGCCAGACGAGGAACATTGGACTGGAGGAAGGGTTCATCTGGCAAAGGAGGATTTCGCCGGGGACACCGCTTCCGTTTGCGATTGCGTGAAGTGGCCGCAAGCAACCACGGTGTTCTTCTTGCCCACCGCTAACCTCAAAGTTGAAGCCGCCTGCTAGGCTTTTATTTTTCAATAAAAAAGAGGCATAGTCTTCAGCTACACTGTCTTTCCTTTCACAGCCCTTGGTACGTGTTTAGGACGAGACACACGAGCTACTCGGACCCGACCGATTCTTACGGCGCCACTAAACGCTGACGTTAAGAAGCGGGGTGGGTCCGACATCTGGTCCTTCGAGCCGGATCCTGGAGTGCAGCAGAAGCCTGAGGATTCCGAAGAAAGAAGACTTGCGATTCAAGAATCAAGATGAGTCTACGAAGCGGACGCGTGAGGGAGACGATGGAAAGTGGGGACAGCACCGCTCACAACGAGGGTGAGTCAGCCAGCACCGCAGCAACTACAAGCCAGTCGACTTCACAGCACCACCCAGAAAACTGCGGTTGCGGGAACGAGCAAGGCAAGGCCCAACGCAAAATGGATGCGTCGGCCGAGAAAACACAAGAGGACATCGGCGTAACAATGGTAGCAGCCCAAGGCGCCCCGGATAGTGCAGGCGTCGGCCAAGGAACAGCTACTGGGAAAAAGATAACTTCGACACCGCATGCCGAGCACAGAAGAGTGTCACCCGCACACAGCGAAGTGAGCCGTACCAGCAAAGCCAGGCGGCGTCAACCGAACGCTGCACTGAAGGCACAGCAAGAAAGGGAACGAGTCGAAGCGGACTTCGAAGAAGCGCGGCGCTTGCGACAGCTGGAGGACATCCGCAAGAGATTCGAGATAATGCAAGAACTAGAAGCACTCACAGACGACGAAGAGAATTTCGTCGAGGGCCCAGACAAGGCGCAGGATTTTCCAATTCCTGCCCAGGAGGCGAAAATACAACAGTGGCTCGACAATACACCCGACCCACAAAGTGCATCAGATCCCATCGTGGACAAGCTAGTTCAAGCCCTGGAGAAGGTGGCGAGAAGACCAACAGAAGGCCAGAAGGGTGGGTCCGACAAACAGGACTTGCGTAAGCAGGACTTGGATAAGTGACAACGGGCACAGTAATACGGGATTAACTTCTCTGCGTTTCTGGCATTGCAATGTCGTAGAAGGCAATTTTAATAGAGTCCATCACGAGAAGACCGTCGCGACCTCAAAGAAGTTTAATCAAATCTTCTACTTTGGACAACGCTCACTGTAAGAATTATTTACATACGTGAATTGATTTATCGAAATGTCTTCGTTTGTATATTAAAGTTATATGAACATGTTTACAGATCATCGCGATTGGAACGGGGGGATATGACGTGGACTACGTGATATTTCATTTGAAAGAGAGTAGAGTATATGTAACATTTCCAGCTCCCTCTGACCTTTAGGATTTCGACTTCTCTACGTCGCGTAGAGCGCAGTGCAACTCGTATTCCATCCCGGCAGTAAAGAAGACTTACATTAAAAGCCTAAATTGATGAAATCTGAAGGTTATTTATCTTGTAAAACGGTTTTGTTTAATTGCATTAGTGTGCGATAGTTTCTAAACTCACCGGACATATTTGCAGATCCATAATACACAGGAGAATCAGTCTGGTGGGTATGCATGAGAACAAGATTGGTTGGCGAATCTACTGTGACTGATGAAGGGGAGCCTCTGCGAGGACGCGCTGCTACTCTGAGAGCGACGGGACCGGCGGAACGAGCAGTCAGGGGGTGAGCGGCCAGACGGACAGGACGCGCTGCTACTCTGGGAGCGACGGGACCGGCGGAACGAGCAGTCAGCGGGTGAGCGGCCAGACGGACAGGACGCGCTGCTACTCTGGGAGCGACGGGACCGGCGGAACGAGCAGTCAGCGGGTGAGCGGCCAGACGGACAGGACGCGCTGGTACTCTGGTAGCGACGGGACCGGCGGAACGAGCAGTCAGCGGGTGAGCGGCCAGACGGACAGGACGCGCTGCTACTCTAGGAGCGACGGGACCGGCGGAACGAGCAGTCAGCGGGTGAGCGACCAGACGGACAGGACGCGCTGCTACTCTGGGAGCGACGGGACCGGCGGAACGAGCAGTCAGCGGGTGAGCGGCCAGACGGACAGGACGCGCTGCTACTCTGGGAGCGACGGGACCGGCGGAACGAGCAGTCAGCGGGTGAGCGGCCAGACGGACAGGACGCGCTGGTACTCTGGGAGCGACGGGACCGGCGGAACGAGCAGTCAGCGGGTGAGCGGCCAGACGAGGAACATTGGACTGGAGGAAGGGGTTCATCTGGCAAAGGAGGATTTCGCCGGGGACACCGCTTCCGTTTGCGATTGCGTGAAGAGGCCGCAAGCAACCACGGTGTTCTTCTTGCCCACCGCTAACCTCAAAGTTGAAGCCGCCTGCTAGGCTTTTATTTTTCAATAAAAAAGAGGCATAGTCTTCAGCTACACTGTCTTTCCTTTCACAGCCCTTGGTACGTGTTTAGGACGAGACACACGAGCTACTCGGACCCGACCGATTCTTACGGCGCCACTAAACGCTGACGTTAAGAAGCGGGGTGGGTCCGACATATGGTCCTTCGAGCCGGATCCTGGAGTGCAGCAGAAGCCTGAGGATTCCGAAGAAAGAAGACTTGCGATTCAAGAATCAAGATGAGTCTACGAAGCGGACGCGTGAGGAAGACGATGGAAAGTGGGGACAGCACCGCTCACAACGAGGGTGAGTCAGCCAGCACCGCAGCAACTACAAGCCAGTCGACTTCACAGCACCACCCAGAAAACTGCGGTTGCGGGAACGAGCAAGGCAAGGCCCAACGCAAAATGGATGCGTCGGCCGAGAAAACACAAGAGGACATCGGCGTAACAATGGTAGCAGCCCAAGGCGCCCCGGATAGTGCAGGCGTCGGCCAAGTAACAGCTACTGGGAAAAAGATAACTTCGACACCGCATGCCGAGCACAGAAGAGTGTCACCCGCACACAGCGAAGTGAGCCGTACCAGCAAAGCCAGGCGGCGTCAACCGAACGCTGCACTGAAGGCACAGCAAGAAAGGGAACGAGTCGAAGCGGACTTCGAAGAAGCGCGGCGCTTGCGACAGCTGGAGGACATCCGCAAGAGATTCGAGATAATGCAAGAACTAGAAGCACTCACAGACGACGAAGAGAATTTCGTCGAGGGCCCAGACAAGGCGCAGGATTTTCCAATTCCTGCCCAGGAGGCGAAAATACAACAGTGGCTCGACAATACACCCGACCCACAAAGTGCATCAGATCCCATCGTGGACAAGCTAGTTCAAGCCCTGGAGAAGGTGGCGAGAAGACCAACAGAAGGCCAGAAGGGTGGGTCCGACAAACAGGACTTGCGTAAGCAGGACTTGGATAAGTGACAACGGGCACAGTACTACGGGATTAACTTCTCTGCGTTTCTGGCATTGCAATGTCGTAGAAGGCAATTTTAATAGAGTCCATCACGAGAAGACCGTCGCGACCTCAAAGAAGTTTAATCAAATCTTCTACTTTGGACAACGCTCACTGTAAGAATTATTTACATACGTGAATTGATTTATCGAAATGTCTTCGTTTGTATATTAAAGTTATATGAACATGTTTACAGATCATCGCGATTGGAACGGGGATATGACGTGGACTACGTGATATTTCATTTGAAAGAGAGTAGAGTATATGTAACATTTCCAGCTGCCTCTGACCTTTAGGATTTCGACTTCTCTACGTCGCGTAGAGCGCAGTGCAACTCGTATTCCATCCCGGCAGTAAAGAAGACTTACATTAAAAGCCTAAATTGATGAAATCTGAAGGTTATTTATCTTGTAAAACGGTTTTGTTTAATTGCATTAGTGTGCGATAGTTTCTAAACTCACCGGACATATTTGCAGATCCATAATACACAGGAGAATCAGTCTGGTGGGTATGCATGAGAACAAGATTGGTTGGCGAATCTACTGTGACTGATGAAGGGGAGCCTCTGCGAGGACGCGCTGCTACTCTGGGAGCGACGGGACCGGCGGAACGAGCAGTCAGGGGGTGAGCGGCCAGACGGACAGGAGGCGCTGCTACTCTAGGAGCGACGGGACCGGCGGAACGAGCAGTCAGCGGGTGAGCGACCAGACGGACAGGACGCGCTGCTACTCTGGGAGCGACGGGACCGGCGGAACGAGCAGTCAGCGGGTGAGCGGCCAGACGGACAGGACGCGCTGCTACTCTGGGAGCGACGGGACCGGCGGAACGAGCAGTCAGCGGGTGAGCGGCCAGACGGACAGGGCGCGCTGGTACTCTGGGAGCGACGGGACCGGCGGAACGAGCAGTCAGCGGGTGAGCGGCCAGACGAGGAACATTGGACTGGAGGAAGGGGTTTTCATCTGGCAAAGGAGGATTTCGCCGGGGACACCGCTTCCGTTTGCGATTGCGTGAAGAGGCCGCAAGCAACCACGGTGTTCTTCTTGCCCACCGCTAACCTCAAAGTTGAAGCCGCCTGCTAGGCTTTTATTTTTCAATAAAAAAGAGGCATAGTCTTCAGCTACACTGTCTTTCCTTTCACAGCCCTTGGTACGTGTTTAGGACGAGACACACGAGCTACTCGGACCCGACCGATTCTTACGGCGCCACTAAACGCTGACGTTAAGAAGCGGGGTGGGTCCGACATATGGTCCTTCGAGCCGGATCCTGGAGTGCAGCAGAAGCCTGAGGATTCCGAAGAAAGAAGACTTGCGATTCAAGAATCAAGATGAGTCTACGAAGCGGACGCGTGAGGGAGACGATGGAAAGTGGGGACAGCACCGCTCACAACGAGGGTGAGTCAGCCAGCACCGCAGCAACTACAAGCCAGTCGACTTCACAGCACCACCCAGAAAACTGCGGTTGCGGGAACGAGCAAGGCAAGGCCCAACGCAAAATGGATGCGTCGGCCGAGAAAACACAAGAGGACATCGGCGTAACAATGGTAGCATCCCAAGGCGCCCCGGATAGTGCAGGCGTCGGCCAAGGAACAGCTACAGGGAAAAAGATGACTTCGACACCGCATGCCGAGCACAGAAGAGTGTCACCCGCACACAGCGAAGTGAGCCGCACCAGCAAAGCCAGGCGGCGTCAACTGAACGCTGCACTGAAGGCACAGCAAGAAAGGGAACGAGTCGAAGCGGACTTCGAAGAAGCGCGGCGTTTGCGACAGCTGGAGGACATCCGCAAGAGATTCGAGATAATGCAAGAACTAGAAGCACTCACAGACGACGAAGAGAATTTCGTCGAGGGCCCAGACAAGGCGCAGGATTTTCCAATTCCTGCCCAGGAGGCGAAAATACAACAGTGGCTCGACAATACTCTGCGGTGGCGTTCTTCTCTCTATCAAATCTGAACTTCTACCTACGATATTAAATTTTTCGAAAAATAAAGATGAAGTATTATGGGTATCTATTCCAGGATTAACCAGGAGTCAACCTAAAACTCGTCTAAATATTTGTTGTGCTTACTTCCCAGGCAATAATAATCACGGGGAACGTATTGAAAGGTTTTCCAATCACCTTTCGCATTTAATTTTCGAATTCCCTGAAGATAAATTTCTTATCCTAGGTGATTTCAATCTTCCAGATATAACTTGGTCCAGAAAAGAAAACTGCCTGTCTTTATTGCCTTTTCAGCATACCACTGCAACTAGTACAACTTTTCTAAATAACCTGTGTCTATCTGGTCTGAATCAATTTAATGCAGAGGCAAATTTTTGGGGAAATATTTTAGATCTCATCCTAAGTAATTTAGACGTCGAAGTTAGCCGTTACCCTGATCCATTTGTTAGAGAAGATTTAGCTCATAAAACTCTTGCAATATTGCTTAAATTTGATAGTATGTCGAACTTGCCCCAAACTCGCAAGAAAGTTTTTCTTTTTCACAAGGCCAACTATGTGGCGATTAACTCCAAATTAAGTGCGGTTGACTGGAGTTTTATCAGGGATAAAAATAGCAATCTTGATTTAGCTCTTTCCAGGTTCTACGAACTCTTGTATGATTTAATTGAAGAGTTTATTCCTTCCAAATTAATTTATGATTCCAGGTATCCTCCATGGTTCACTCCTGCTCTTATTAAGCTGACCAAAGAAAAATATAAAATCTTCCGAAAATTCAAAAGATTTAATAATCCGTTGCACTATGAGTCATACTCTCTCCTACGCTCTAGACAGAAAAAACTCAATAAAACTTGCTATGAGAATTATATTAAATCAGCCGAAATTAATATTACTCATAACTCGAAATGTTTTTGGTCTTTCGTAAAATCTAAATCTAAAACTCATGGTATCCCCTCTCAAGTTACCTATCAAGGAAAAACTTCTTCTGATGGTCAAGAATCGTGTAGTTATTTCTCGAAATATTTTGACTCCATTTTCGAGCCTCCATCCAAAATTGGCGATTCTCAATTATTGAGACCTGATATAGGTCCAGCAGATATGCACTCGGTGACTGTCGATATAGATATCGTTTCAGCTGAAATTAGACAATTAGACTTAAATAAGGGTGCAGGTCCAGATGGAATTCCAGCGACATTTATCAGGAACTGTAGTGCACAGATAGCCTTGCCACTAACTCTTCTGTTTGATCGGTCACTTAAGGAAGGTTACTTCCCCGTGGAATGGAAAAAGGCATATGTTACTCCAGTTTATAAATCAGGGTCCCGTAACGCAGTTGACAACTATCGACCTATTTCTAAATTAAACACAATCGCGAAGTTATTTGAAAAAATAGTCCATTTCCAAGTGTTTGAGGTAACGAAGCATTACATTTCGAACGCTCAGCATGGCTTCTTTAAAGGGCGCTCCACTGTCAGCAATTTAGCTTTATTCACCAATTACATTACTACCTCCATGGACCAAAAATGTCAAGTGGATGCTATCTATACCGATTTTAGTAAAGCTTTCGATAAAGTTGATCATAGAATCCTATTAAATAAATTACTGAAGATCGGCATTCATGGTGATCTACTTAGATGGTTTTCTTCCTATATTAGTAACAGGAATCAGTGTGTAACAATTGGTGGTTTTCGGTCGGATTGGCTTGTTATTACCTCAGGTGTTCCACAGGGTAGCCTACTTGGGCCCCTGTTGTTCCTCTTCTACATCAATGACATTTTCTCTTGCTTTCATTTCGCACTAGTGTTAGGTTATGCTGATGATTTGAAAATATTCACTAAAATTAAGAATCTCACAGACTCTAATAAATTACAGGAAGACCTAAATAGATTTTCTGATTACTGCCTTGAAAACCGTCTCTTTTTAAATGCGGGCAAATGTGCTCATATTTGCTTCACGAGAAACTTTAATAATATCAAGTTTACTTTTAGGCTCGGAAATTCTCAGATATCTTCAACCGATTTTATTAAGGATCTTGGAATTGTGTTGGATAGTAAGATGCTGTACGATAAACATGTCGAGTATGTTACTGCAAAGGCGTTCAAACTTTTAGGGTTCATTTTACGAATCTGCAGGGAGTTTAAATCGGGTATCGCTCTAAAGACCTTGTTCTTTTCTTATGTGCGTAGTGTCCTGGAATATGGCTCCCAAATTTGGAATCCTAAGTACGCGACACATGTATCTAAAATCGAAGCGGTTCAACACAGATTCCTCAAACACATGGATCGTAAGTCCTCCATGCACTTTGCAAATTCATCCGAATCATCTCTATTTCATAAAGTTGAATCCTTAGCTGAAAGAAGGTCTAAAGCTGATGCTGTATATGCATACAAAATAATATCAGGTGCAATTAACTGCAGCTCTCTGCTTGAGCTGATGCGTCTCAGGGTACCTTCACGTGCGACAAGATCAAACGTTTTGTTAGACATCCCACGTCGTAGAACCAACTATGGGCAAAATGAACCCATTTATAGAATGTGTTCAACCTTAAATTCAAAGTACCCAGACATTGATGTATTCAATATTAATTTAGTGGCGTTCAAAAGGCTTATAAAATATGATATGTTGATGTGAAATTTCCCTTTTCCCTTTACTCTCCCTCCCCTTCTAATCACTTCATCTTGCGTTTCTTAGGTTAAGCAATAATTGTATACTCACTCGGTGGAAATATTTATTTGGTTTTATGTTATACTTTAAGCTGGTACTATTGTATTTATTCTTTTATATTTATTTGTTTTTTTTTTGTTATGATTGTACATGTACTGTCTGTTTATAATTTTTCTCGTGTAACAGTTTATTTCCCTAATAAAGATAAAGATACACCCGACCCACAAAGTGCATCAGATCCCATCGTGGACAAGCTAGTTCAAGCCCTGGAGAAAGTGGCGAGAAGACCAACAGAAGGCCAGAAGGGTGGGTCCGACAAACAGGACTTGCGTAAGCAGGACTTGGATAAGTGACAACGGGCACAGTACTACGGGATTAACTTCTCTGCGTTTCTGGCATTGCAATATCGTAGAAGGCAATTTTAATAGAGTCCATCACGAGAAGATTAATCAAATCTTCTACTTGGGACAACGCTCACTGTAAGAATTATTTACACATGTGAATTGATTTATCGAAATGTCTTCGTTTGTATATTAAAGTTATATGAACATGTTTACAGATCATCGCGATTGGAACGGGGATATGACGTGGACTACGTGATATTTCATTTGAAAGAGAGTAGAGTATATGTAACATTTCCAGCTGCCTCTGACCTTTAGGATTTCGACTTCTCTACGTCGCGTAGAGCGCAGTGCAACTCGTATTCCATCCCGGCAGCAAAGAAGACTTACATTAAAAGCCTAAATTGATGAAATCTGAAGGTTATTTATCTTGTAAAACGGTTTTGTTTAATTGCATTAGTGTGCGATAGTTTCTAAACTCACCGGACATATTTGCAGATCCATAATACACAGGAGAATCAGTCTGGTGGGTATGCATGAGAACAAGATTGGTTGGCGAATCTACTGTGACTGATGAAGAGGAGCCTCTGCGAGGACGCGCTGCTACTCTGGGAGCGACGGGACCGGCGGAACGAGCAGTCAGGGGGTGAGCGGCCAGACGGACAGGACGCGCTGCTACTCTAGGAGCGACGGGACCGGCGGAACGAGCAGTCAGCGGGTGAGCGACCAGAAGGACAGGACGCGCTGCTACTCTGGGAGCGACGGGACCGGCGGAACGAGCAGTCAGCGGGTGAGCGGCCAGACGGACAGGACGCGCTGGTACTCTGGGAGCGACGGGACCGGCGGAACGAGCAGTCAGCGGGTGAGCGGCCAGACGACAGGACGCGCTGCTACTCTGGGAGCGACGGGACCGGCGGAACGAGCAGTCAGCGGGGTGAGCGGCCAGACGACAGGACGCGCTGCTACTCTGGGCGCGACGGGACCGGCGGAACGAGCAGTCAGCCGGTGAGCGGCCAGACGACAGGACGCGCTGCTACTCTGGGAGCGACGGGACCGGCGGAACGAGCAGTCAGCGGGTGAGCGGCCAGACGACAGGACGCGCCACTTCTCTGCGAGCTGCGGAACGAGTCAGTCGTCGGGAGAGCGGCGAGGCGACAGGACGCGCCACTTCTCTGCGAGAGGCGGAACGAGTCAGTCGGCGGGAGAGCGGCGAGGCGACATAACGCGGCACTTCTCTGCGAGTGGCGGAACGAGTCAGTCGGCGGGAGAGCGGCGAGGCGACAGGACGCGCCACTTCTCTGCGAGCTGCGGAACGAGTCAGTCGACGGGAGCACAGCAAGGAGATAGGACGTGACGACGACGGCAGCCTAGGCCGTATGCAAATACGCGGCGTTGGGAAACAAGACCGAAGAGGAACATTGGACTGGAGGAAGGGGTTCATCTGGCATAGGAGGATTTCGCCGGGGACACCGCTTCCGTTTGCGATTGCGTGAAGAGGCCGCAAGCAACCACGGTGTTCTTCTTGCCCACCGCTAACCTCAAAGTTGAAGCCGCCTGCTAGGCTTTTATTTTTCAATAAAAAAGAGGCATAGTTTTCAGCTACACTGTCTTTCCTTTCACAGCCCTTGGTACGTGTTTAGGACGAGACACACGAGCTACTCGGACCCGACCGATTCTTACGGCGCCACTAAACGCTGACGTTAAGAAGCGGGGTGGGTCCGACATATGGTCCTTCGAGCCGGATCCTGGAGTGCAGCAGAAGCCTGAGTATTCCGAAGAAAGAAGACTTGCGATTCAAGAATCAAGATGAGTCTACGAAGCGGACGCGTGAGGGAGACGATGGAAAGTGGGGACAGCACCGCTCACAACGAGGGTGAGTCAGCCAGCACCGCAGCAACTACAAGCCAGTCGACTTCACAGCACCACCCAGAAAACTGCGGTTGCGGGAACGAGCAAGGCAAGGCCCAACGCAAAATGGATGCGTCGGCCGAGAAAACACAAGAGGACATCGGCGTAACAATGGTAGCAGCCTAAGGCGCCCCGGATAGTGCAGGCGTCGGCCAAGGAACAGCTACAGGGAAAAAGATGACTTCGACACCGCATGCCGAGCACAGAAGAGTGTCACCCGCACACAGCGAAGTGAGCCGCACCAGCAAAGCCAGGCGGCGTCAACTGAACGCTGCACTGAAGGCACAGCAAGAAAGGGAACGAGTCGAAGCGGACTTCGAAGAAGCGCGGCGTTTGCGACAGCTGGAGGACATCCGCAAGAGATTCGAGATAATGCAAGAACTAGAAGCACTCACAGACGACGAAGAGAATTTCGTCGAGGGCCCAGACAAGGCGCAGGATTTTCCAATTCCTGCCCAGGAGGCGAAAATACAACAGTGGCTCGACAATACACCCGACCCACAAAGTGCATCAGATCCCATCGTGGACAAGCTAGTTCAAGCCCTGGAGAAGGTGGCGAGAAGACCAACAGAAGGCCAGAAGGGTGGGTCCGACAAACAGGACTTGCGTAAGCAGGACTTGGATAAGTGACAACGGGCACAGTACTACGGGATTAACTTCTCTGCGATTTTGGCATTGCAATGTTGTAGAAGGCAATTTTAATAGAGTCCATCACGAGAAGATCGTCGCGACCTCAAAGAAGTTTAATCAAATCTTCTACTTTGGACAACGCTCACTGTAAGAATTATTTACACATGTGAATTGATTTATCGAAATGTCTTCGTTTGTATATTAAAGTTATATGAACATGTTTACAGATCATCGCGATTGGAACGGGGGGATATGACGTGGACTACGTGATATTTCATTTGAAAGAGAGTAGAGTATATGTAACATTTCCAGCTCCCTCTGACCTTTAGGATTTCGACTTCTCTACGTCGCGTAGAGCGCAGTGCAACTCGTATTCCATCCCGGCAGTAAAGAAGACTTACATTAAAAGCCTAAATTGATGAAATCTGAAGGTTATTTATCTTGTAAAACGGTTTTGTTTAATTGCATTAGTGTGCGATAGTTTCTAAACTCACCGGACATATTTGCAGATCCATAATACACAGGAGAATCAGTCTGGTGGGTATGCATGAGAACAAGATTGGTTGGCGAATCTACTGTGACTGATGAAGGGGAGCCTCTGCGAGGACGCGCTGCTACTCTGGGAGCGACGGGACCGGCGGAACGAGCAGTCAGCGGGTGAGCGGCCAGACGACAGGACGCGCTGCTACTCTGGGAGCGACGGGACCGGCGGAACGAGCAGTCAGCGGGTGAGCGGCCAGACGACAGGACGCGCTGCTACTCTGGGAGCGACGGGACCGGCGGAACGAGCAGTCAGCCGGTGAGCGGCCAGACGACAGGACGCGCTGCTACTCTGGGAGCGACGGGACCGGCGGAACGAGCAGTCAGCGGGTGAGCGGCCAGACGACAGGACGCGCCACTTCTCTGCGAGCTGCGGAACGAGTCAGTCGTCGGGAGAGCGGCGAGGCGACAGGTCGCGCCACTTCTCTGCGAGAGGCGGAACGAGTCAGTCGGCGGGAGAGCGGCGAGGCGACATAACGCGGCACTTCTCTGCGAGTGGCGGAACGAGTCAGTCGGCGGGAGAGCGGCGAGGCGACAGGACGCGCCACTTCTCTGCGAGCTGCGGAACGAGTCAGTCGACGGGAGCACAGCAAGGAGATAGGACGTGACGACGACGGCAGCCTAGGCCGTATGCAAATACACGGCGTTGGGAAACAAGACCGAAGAGGAATATTGGACTGGAGGAAGGGGTTCATCTGGCAAAGGAGGATTTCGCCGGGGACACCGCTTCCGTTTGCGATTGCGTGAAGAGGCCGCAAGCAACCACGGTGTTCTTCTTGCCCACCGCTAACCTCAAAGTTGAAGCCGCCTGCTAGGCTTTTATTTTTCAATAAAAAAGAGGCATAGTCTTCAGCTACACTGTCTTTCCTTTCACAGCCCTTGGTACGTGTTTAGGACGAGACACACGAGCTACTCGGACCCGACCGATTCTTACGGCGCCACTAAACGCCGACTTCAAAGAAGACTTACATTAAAAGCCTAAATTGATGAAATCTGAAGGTTATTTATCTTGTATAACGGTTTTGTTTAATTGCATTAGTGTGGGATAGTTTCTATACTAACCGGGCATATTTTCAGATCCATAATACACAGGGGAATCAGTCTGGTGGATATGCATCACAATGAGATTGGTTGAGCGGCGAATTTACTATGACTGATGAAGGGGAGTCTCGAATTGCGCTTTATGCGGTCATCGTATTTCTGGGATATTGAAGACGCTTGTAATTAATATTACCTTAATTTAATGTATATTAAATACATGTAGGAATAAGTCGTTGCATGTTTATATATACATATTTTCCTAGTTTATTATTAACCGTATTTAGAAATAACGTGGATTGTAAAGAGCACACAAAAAAAGCTCTATATTTCGTTCAGCGTTTTATCTCACATTTGTTTTGTTACTTTTATTTAACTCAGATTTTTATTAAGTTAATTTAAGGACTTGCGTAAGCAGAACTTGGATTAGTGACGACGAGCACAGTACTACGGGGCTAACTACTCTGCGATTTTGGCATTGCAATGTCGTAGAAGGCAATTTTAATAGAGTCCATCACGAGAAGACCGTCGCGACCTCAAAGAAGTTTAATCAAATATTCTACTTTGGACAACGAACGCAGTAAGAATTATTTACATACATGAATTGATTTATTGAAATGTCTTCGTTTGTATATTAAAGATTTTTAAACATGTTTGCAGTTCATCGCGATAGGAACGAAGACACGACGCGGACTTCGTGATATTTCGCTTGAAAGAGAGTAGTCAGTAGAGTATATTTAACATTTCCATTTGCCTCTAACCTCGCCTATGGATTTCGAATTCTCTACATCGCATAAAGCGTTAGTACAACTCGTATTCCATCCCGGCAGCAAAAAAGACTTACATTAAACGCATAAATTGATGAAATCTGACGGTTATTTAACATGTAAAACGGTTTAGTTTAATTGCATTAGTGTGCGATAGTTTCTCTCACCGGGCGTATTTGCAGATCCACAATACACAGGCGAATCAGCCTGGTGATGCATGACAATAAGATTGCTTCGGCGGCGAGCGATTTGCAAGCAATTTCCTGACACTTTACTACAATTAGGTATCAAAGTCTGCAAAATAACTACTGTTACTGATTGAGGGGAGCCTTGAATTGCGTTTCATGTAGTCATCGTATTTCTGGGATCTTTAAGACGCTAGAAAATAATATTACTATAATTTAATGTGAAAGAGAGTAGAGTATATGTAACATTTCCAGTTGCCTCTGACCTCGCCTATGGATTTCGAATTCTCTCCATCGCATAAAGCGTTAGTACAACTCGTATTCCATCCCGGCACCAAAGAAGACTTACATTAAAAGCCTATATTGATGAAATCTGAAGGTTATTTATCTTGTATAACGGTTTTGTTTAATTGCATTAGTGTGGGATAGTTTCTATACTAACCGGGCATATTTTCAGATCCATAATACACAGGGGAATCAGTCTGGTGGATATGCATCACAATGAGATTGGTTGAGCGGCGAATTTACTATGACTGATGAAGAGGAGTCTCGAATTGCGCTTTATGCGGTCATCGTATTTCTGGGATATTGAAGACGCTTGAAATTAATATTACCTTAATTTAATGTATTTTAAATACATGTAGGAATAAGTCGTTGCATGTTTATATATACATATTTTCCTAGTTTATTATATACCGTATTTAGAAACAACATGGATTGTAAAGAGCACACAAAAAATGCTCTATATTTCATTCAGCGTCTTATCTTACATTTGTGTTGTTACTTTTATTTAACTTAGATTTTTATTAGGTTTATTTTAAGGACTTTCGTAAGCAGGACCTGGATAAGTGACGACGGGCACAGTATTACGGGTTTAACTTCTCTGCGTTTCTGGCATTGCAATGTCGTAGAAGGCAATTTTAATAGAGTCCATCACGAGAAGACCGTCGCGACCTCAAAGAAGTTTAATCAAATATTCTACTTTGGACAACGAACGCAGTAAGAATTATTTACATACATGAATTGATTTATTGAAATGTCTTCGTTTGTATATTAAAGATTTTTAAACATGTTTGCAGTTCATCGCGATTGGAACGAAGACACGACGCGGACTTCATGATATTTCGCTTGAAAGAGAGTAGTCAGTAGAGTATATTTAACATTTCCATTTGCCTTTAACCTCGCCTATGGATTTCGAATTCTCTACATCGCATAAAGCGTTAGTACAACTCGTATTCCATCCCGGCAGCAAAGAAGACTTACATTAAACGCCTAAATTGATGAAATCTGACGGTTATTTAACATGTAAAACGGTTTAGTTTAATTGCATTAGTGTGCGATAGTTTCTCTCACCGGGCGTATTTGCAGATCCACAATACACAGGCGAATCAGCCTGGTGATGCATGACAATAAGATTGCTTCGGCGGCGAGCGATTTGCAAGCAATTTCCTGACACTACTACAATTAGGTATCAAAGTCTGCAAAATAACTACTGTTACTGATTGAGGGGAGCCTTGAATTGCGTTTCATGTAGTCATCGTATTTCTGGGATCTTAAAGACGCTAGAAAATAATATTACTATAATTTAATGTGAAAGAGAGTAAAGTATATGTAACATTTCCAGTTGCCTCTGACCTCGCCTATGGATTTCGAATTCTCTCCATCGCATAAAGCGTTAGTACAACTCGTATTCCATCCCGGTAGCAAAGAAGACTTACATTAAAAGCCTAAATTGATGAAATCTGAAGGTTATTTATCTTGTATAACGGTTTTGTTTAATTGCATTAGTGTGGGATAGTTTCTATACTAACCGGGCATATTTTCAGATCCATAATACACAGGGGAATCAGTCTGGTGGATATGCATCACAATGAGATTGGTTGAGCGGCGAATTTACTATGACTGATGAAGAGGAGTCTCGAATTGCGCTTTATGCGGTCATCGTATTTCTGGGATATTGAAGACGCTTGAAATTAATATTACCTTAATTTAATGTATATTAAATACATGTAGGAGGAATAAGTCGTTGCATGTTTATATATACATATTTTCCTAGTTTATTATATACCGTATTTAGAAACAACATGGATTGTAAAGAGCACACAAAAAATGCTCTATATTTCATTCAGCGTCTTATCTTACATTTGTGTTGTTACTTTTATTTAACTTAGATTTTTATTAGGTTTATTTTAGGGACTTTCGTAAGCAGGACCTGGATAAGTGACGACGGGCACAGTATTACGGGTTTAACTTCTCTGCGTTTCTGGCATTGCAATGTCGTAGAAGGCAATTTTAATAGAGTCCATCACGAGAAGACCGTCGCGACCTCAAAGAAGTTTAATCAAATATTCTACTTTGGACAACGAACGCAGTAAGAATTATTTACATACATGAATTGATTTATTGAAATGTCTTCGTTTGTATATTAAAGATTTTTAAACATGTTTGCAGTTCATCGCGATTGGAACGAAGACACGACGCGGACTTCGTGATATTTCGCTTGAAAGAGAGTAGTCAGTAGAGTATATTTAACATTTCCATTTGCCTCTAACCTCGCCTATGGATTTCGAATTCTCTACATCGCATAAAGCGTTAGTACAACTCGTATTCCATCCCGGCAGCAAAGAAAACTTACATTAAAAGCCTAAATTGATGAAATCTAACGGTTATTTAACTTGGAAAACGGTTTAGTTTAATTGCATTAGTGTGCGATAGTTTCTCTCACCGGGCGTATTTGCAGATCCACAATACACAGGCGAATCAGCCTGGTGATGCATGACAATAAGATTGCTTCAGCGGCGAGCGATTTGCAAGCAATTTCCTGACACTTTACTACAATTAGGTATCAAAGTCTGCAAAATAACTACTGTTACTGATTGAGGGGAGCCTTGAATTGCGTTTCATGTAGTCATCGTATTTCTGGGATCTTTAAGACGCTAGAAAATAATATTACTATAATTTAATGTGAAAGAGAGTAGAGTATATGTAACATTTCCAGTTGCCTCTGACCTCGCCTATGGATTTCGAATTCTCTCCATCGCATAAAGCGTTAGTACAACTCGTATTCCATCCCGGCAGCAAAGAAGACTTACATTAAAAGCCTAAATTGATGAAATCTGAAGGTTATTTAATCTTGTATAACGGTTTTGTTTAATTGCATTAGTGTGGGATAGTTTCTATACTAACCGGGCATATTTTCAGATCCATAATACACAGGGGAATCAGTCTGGTGGATATGCATCACAATGAGATTGGTTGAGCGGCGAATTTACTATGACTGATGAAGGGGAGTCTCGAATTGCGCTTTATGCGGTCATCGTATTTCTAGGATATTGAAGACGCTTGAAATTAATATTACCTTAATTTAATGTATATTAAATACATGTAGGAGGAATAAGTCGTTGCATGTTTATATATACATATTTTCCTAGTTTATTATATACCGTATTTAGAAACAACATGGATTGTAAAGAGCACACAAAAAATGCTCTATATTTCGTTCAGCGTTTTATCTCACATTTGTTTTGTTACTTTTATTTAACTCAGATTTTTATTAAGTTAATTTAAGGACTTGCGTAAGCAGAACTTGGATAAGTGACGACGGGCACAGTACTACGGGGCTAACTACTCTGCGATTTTGGCATTGCAATGTCGTAGAAGGCAATTTTAATAGAGTCCATCACGAGAAGACCGTCGCGACCTCAAAGAAGTTTAATCAAATATTCTACTTTGGACAACGAACGCAGTAAGAATTATTTACATACATACATTGATTTATTGAAATGTCTTCGTTTGTATATTAAAGATTTTTAAACATGTTTGCAGTTCATCACGATTGGAACGAAGACACGACGCGGACTTCATGATATTTCGCTTGAAAGAGAGTAGTCAGTAGAGTATATTTAACATTTCCATTTGCCTTTAACCTCGCCTATGGATTTCGAATTCTCTACATCGCATAAAGCGTTAGTACAACTCGTATTCCATCCCGGCAGCAAAAAAGACTTACATTAAACGCATAAATTGATGAAATCTGACGGTTATTTAACATGTAAAACGGTTTAGTTTAATTGCATTAGTGTGCGATAGTTTCTCTCACCGGGCGTATTTGCAGATCCACAATACACAGGCGAATCAGCCTGGTGATGCATGACAATAAGATTGCTTCGGCGGCGAGCGATTTGCAAGCAATTTCCTGACACTTTACTACAATTAGGTATCAAAGTCTGCAAAATAACTACTGTTACTGATTGAGGGGAGCCTTGAATTGCGTTTCATGTAGTCATCGTATTTCTGGGATCTTTAAGACGCTAGAAAATAATATTACTATAATTTAATGTGAAAGAGAGTAGAGTATATGTAACATTTCCAGTTGCCTCTGACCTCGCCTATGGATTTCGAATTCTCTCCATCGCATAAAGCGTTAGTACAACTCGTATTCCATCCCGGCACCAAAGAAGACTTACATTAAAAGCCTATATTGATGAAATCTGAAGGTTATTTATCTTGTATAACGGTTTTGTTTAATTGCATTAGTGTGGGATAGTTTCTATACTAACCGGGCATATTTTCAGATCCATAATACACAGGGGAATCAGTCTGGTGGATATGCATCACAATGAGATTGGTTGAGCGGCGAATTTACTATGACTGATGAAGAGGAGTCTCGAATTGCGCTTTATGCGGTCATCGTATTTCTGGGATATTGAAGACGCTTGAAATTAATATTACCTTAATTTAATGTATTTTAAATACATGTAGGAATAAGTCGTTGCATGTTTATATATACATATTTTCCTAGTTTATTATATACCGTATTTAGAAACAACATGGATTGTAAAGAGCACACAAAAAATGCTCTATATTTCATTCAGCGTCTTATCTTACATTTGTGTTGTTACTTTTATTTAACTTAGATTTTTATTAGGTTTATTTTAAGGACTTTCGTAAGCAGGACCTGGATAAGTGACGACGGGCACAGTATTACGGGTTTAACTTCTCTGCGTTTCTGGCATTGCAATGTCGTAGAAGGCAATTTTAATAGAGTCCATCACGAGAAGACCGTCGCGACCTCAAAGAAGTTTAATCAAATATTCTACTTTGGACAACGAACGCAGTAAGAATTATTTACATACATGAATTGATTTATTGAAATGTCTTCGTTTGTATATTAAAGATTTTTAAACATGTTTGCAGTTCATCGCGATTGGAACGAAGACACGACGCGGACTTCATGATATTTCGCTTGAAAGAGAGTAGTCAGTAGAGTATATTTAACATTTCCATTTGCCTTTAACCTCGCCTATGGATTTCGAATTCTCTACATCGCATAAAGCGTTAGTACAACTCGTATTCCATCCCGGCAGCAAAGAAGACTTACATTAAACGCCTAAATTGATGAAATCTGACGGTTATTTAACATGTAAAACGGTTTAGTTTAATTGCATTAGTGTGCGATAGTTTCTCTCACCGGGCGTATTTGCAGATCCACAATACACAGGCGAATCAGCCTGGTGATGCATGACAATAAGATTGCTTCGGCGGCGAGCGATTTGCAAGCAATTTCCTGACACTTTACTACAATTAGGTATCAAAGTCTGCAAAATAACTACTGTTACTGATTGAGGGGAGCCTTGAATTGCGTTTCATGTAGTCATCGTATTTCTGGGATCTTAAAGACGCTAGAAAATAATATTACTATAATTTAATGTGAAAGAGAGTAAAGTATATGTAACATTTCCAGTTGCCTCTGACCTCGCCTATGGATTTCGAATTCTCTCCATCGCATAAAGCGTTAGTACAACTCGTATTCCATCCCGGCAGCAAAGAAGACTTACATTAAAAGCCTAAATTGATGAAATCTGAAGGTTATTTATCTTGTATAACGGTTTTGTTTAATTGCATTAGTGTGGGATAGTTTCTATACTAACCGGGCATATTTTCAGATCCATAATACACAGGGGAATCAGTCTGGTGGATATGCATCACAATGAGATTGGTTGAGCGGCGAATTTACTATGACTGATGAAGAGGAGTCTCGAATTGCGCTTTATGCGGTCATCGTATTTCTGGGATATTGAAGACGCTTGAAATTAATATTACCTTAATTTAATGTATATTAAATACATGTAGGAGGAATAAGTCGTTGCATGTTTATATATACATATTTTCCTAGTTTATTATATACCGTATTTAGAAACAACATGGATTGTAAAGAGCACACAAAAAATGCTCTATATTTCATTCAGCGTCTTATCTTACATTTGTGTTGTTACTTTTATTTAACTTAGATTTTTATTAGGTTTATTTTAGGGACTTTCGTAAGCAGGACCTGGATAAGTGACGACGGGCACAGTATTACGGGTTTAACTTCTCTGCGTTTCTGGCATTGCAATGTCGTAGAAGGCAATTTTAATAGAGTCCATCACGAGAAGACCGTCGCGACCTCAAAGAAGTTTAATCAAATATTCTACTTTGGACAACGAACGCAGTAAGAATTATTTACATACATGAATTGATTTATTGAAATGTCTTCGTTTGTATATTAAAGATTTTTAAACATGTTTGCAGTTCATCGCGATTGGAACGAAGACACGACGCGGACTTCATGATATTTCGCTTGAAAGAGAGTAGTCAGTAGAGTATATTTAACATTTCCATTTGCCTTTAACCTCGCCTATGGATTTCGAATTCTCTACATCGCATAAAGCGTTAGTGCAACTCGTATTCCATCCCGGCAGCAAAGAAGACTTACATTAAACGCCTAAATTGATGAAATCTGACGGTTATTTAACATGTAAAACGGTTTAGTTTAATTGCATTAGTGTGCGATAGTTTCTCTCACCGGGCGTATTTGCAGATCCACAATACAAAGGCGAATCAGCCTGGTGATGCATGACAATAAGATTGCTTCGGCGGCGAGCGATTTGCAAGCAATTTCCTGACACTTTACTACAATTAGGTATCAAAGTCTGCAAAATAACTACTGTTACTGATTGAGGGGAGCCTTGAATTGCGTTTCATGTAGTCATCGTATTTCTGGGATCTTTAAGACGCTAGAAAATAATATTACTATAATTTAATGTGAAAGAGAGTAGAGTATATGTAACATTTCCAGTTGCCTCTGACCTCGCCTATGGATTTCGAATTCTCTCCATCGCATAAAGCGTTAGTACAACTCGTATTCCATCCCGGCACCAAAGAAGACTTACATTAAAAGCCTAAATTGATGAAATCTGAAGGTTATTTATCTTGTATAACGGTTTTGTTTAATTGCATTAGTGTGGGATAGTTTCTATACTAACCGGGCATATTTTCAGATCCATAATACACAGGGGAATCAGTCTGGTGGATATGCATCACAATGAGATTGGTTGAGCGGCGAATTTACTATGACTGATGAAGAGGAGTCTCGAATTGCGCTTTATGCGGTCATCGTATTTCTGGGATATTGAAGACGCTTGAAATTAATATTACCTTAATTTAATGGATTTTTAATACATGTAGGAATAAGTCGTTGCATGTTTATATATACATATTTTCCTAGTTTATTATATACCGTATTTAGAAACAACATGGATTGTAAAGAGCACACAAAAAATGCTCTATATTTCATTCAGCGTCTTATCTTACATTTGTGTTGTTACTTTTATTTAACTTAGATTTTTATTAGGTTTATTTTAAGGACTTTCGTAAGCAGGACCTGGATAAGTGACGACGGGCACAGTATTACGGGTTTAACTTCTCTGCGTTTCTGGCATTGCAATGTCGTAGAAGGCAATTTTAATAGAGTCCATCACGAGAAGACCGTCGCGACCTCAAAGAAGTTTAATCAAATATTCTACTTTGGACAACGAACGCAGTAAGAATTATTTACATACATACATTGATTTATTGAAATGTCTTCGTTTGTATATTAAAGATTTTTAAACATGTTTGCAGTTCATCGCGATTGGAACGAAGACACGACGCGGACTTCATGATATTTCGCTTGAAAGAGAGTAGTCAGTAGAGTATATTTAACATTTCCATTTGCCTTTAACCTCGCCTATGGATTTCGAATTCTCTACATCGCATAAAGCGTTAGTACAACTCGTATTCCATCCCGGCAGCAAAGAAGACTTACATTAAAAGCCTAAATTGATGAAATCTGAAGGTTATTTAATCTTGTATAACGGTTTTGTTTAATTGCATTAGTGTGGGATAGTTTCTATACTAACCGGGCATATTTTCAGATCCATAATACACAGGGGAATCAGTCTGGTGGATATGCATCACAATGAGATTGGTTGAGCGGCGAATTTACTATGACTGATGAAGGGGAGTCTCGAATTGCGCTTTATGCGGTCATCGTATTTCTAGGATATTGAAGACGCTTGAAATTAATATTACCTTAATTTAATGTATATTAAATACATGTAGGAGGAATAAGTCGTTGCATGTTTATATATACATATTTTCCTAGTTTATTATATACCGTATTTAGAAACAACATGGATTGTAAAGAGCACACAAAAAATGCTCTATATTTCGTTCAGCGTTTTATCTCACATTTGTTTTGTTACTTTTATTTAACTCAGATTTTTATTAAGTTAATTTAAGGACTTGCGTAAGCAGAACTTGGATAAGTGACGACGGGCACAGTACTACGGGGCTAACTACTCTGCGATTTTGGCATTGCAATGTCGTAGAAGGCAATTTTAATAGAGTCCATCACGAGAAGACCGTCGCGACCTCAAAGAAGTTTAATCAAATATTCTACTTTGGACAACGAACGCAGTAAGAATTATTTACATACATACATTGATTTATTGAAATGTCTTCGTTTGTATATTAAAGATTTTTAAACATGTTTGCAGTTCATCACGATTGGAACGAAGACACGACGCGGACTTCATGATATTTCGCTTGAAAGAGAGTAGTCAGTAGAGTATATTTAACATTTCCATTTGCCTTTAACCTCGCCTATGGATTTCGAATTCTCTACATCGCATAAAGCGTTAGTACAACTCGTATTCCATCCCGGCAGCAAAAAAGACTTACATTAAACGCATAAATTGATGAAATCTGACGGTTATTTAACATGTAAAACGGTTTAGTTTAATTGCATTAGTGTGCGATAGTTTCTCTCACCGGGCGTATTTGCAGATCCACAATACACAGGCGAATCAGCCTGGTGATGCATGACAATAAGATTGCTTCGGCGGCGAGCGATTTGCAAGCAATTTCCTGACACTTTACTACAATTAGGTATCAAAGTCTGCAAAATAACTACTGTTACTGATTGAGGGGAGCCTTGAATTGCGTTTTATGTAGTCATCGTATTTCTGGGATCTTTAAGACGCTAGAAAATAATATTACTATAATTTAATGTGAAAGAGAGTAGAGTATATGTAACATTTCCAGTTGCCTCTGACCTCGCCTATGGATTTCGAATTCTCTCCATCGCATAAAGCGTTAGTACAACTCGTATTCCATCCCGGCACCAAAGAAGACTTACATTAAAAGCCTATATTGATGAAATCTGAAGGTTATTTATCTTGTATAACGGTTTTGTTTAATTGCATTAGTGTGGGATAGTTTCTATACTAACCGGGCATATTTTCAGATCCATAATACACAGGGGAATCAGTCTGGTGGATATGCATCACAATGAGATTGGTTGAGCGGCGAATTTACTATGACTGATGAAGAGGAGTCTCGAATTGCGCTTTATGCGGTCATCGTATTTCTGGGATATTGAAGACGCTTGAAATTAATATTACCTTAATTTAATGTATTTTAAATACATGTAGGAATAAGTCGTTGCATGTTTATATATACATATTTTCCTAGTTTATTATATACCGTATTTAGAAACAACATGGATTGTAAAGAGCACACAAAAAATGCTCTATATTTCATTCAGCGTCTTATCTTACATTTGTGTTGTTACTTTTATTTAACTTAGATTTTTATTAGGTTTATTTTAAGGACTTTCGTAAGCAGGACCTGGATAAGTGACGACGGGCACAGTATTACGGGTTTAACTTCTCTGCGTTTCTGGCATTGCAATGTCGTAGAAGGCAATTTTAATAGAGTCCATCACGAGAAGACCGTCGCGACCTCAAAGAAGTTTAATCAAATATTCTACTTTGGACAACGAACGCAGTAAGAATTATTTACATACATACATTGATTTATTGAAATGTCTTCGTTTGTATATTAAAGATTTTTAAACATGTTTGCAGTTCATCACGATTGGAACGAAGACACGACGCGGACTTCATGATATTTCGCTTGAAAGAGAGTAGTCAGTAGAGTATATTTAACATTTCCATTTGCCTTTAACCTCGCCTATGGATTTCGAATTCTCTACATCGCATAAAGCGTTAGTACAACTCGTATTCCATCCCGGCAGCAAAAAAGACTTACATTAAACGCATAAATTGATGAAATCTGACGGTTATTTAACATGTAAAACGGTTTAGTTTAATTGCATTAGTGTGCGATAGTTTCTCTCACCGGGCGTATTTGCAGATCCACAATACACAGGCGAATCAGCCTGGTGATGCATGACAATAAGATTGCTTCGGCGGCGAGCGATTTGCAAGCAATTTCCTGACACTTTACTACAATTAGGTATCAAAGTCTGCAAAATAACTACTGTTACTGATTGAGGGGAGCCTTGAATTGCGTTTCATGTAGTCATCGTATTTCTGGGATCTTGAAGACGCTAGAAAATAATATTACTATAATTTAATGTGAAAGAGAGTAGAGTATATGTAACATTTCCAGTTGCCTCTGACCTCGCCTATGGATTTCGAATTCTCTCCATCGCATAAAGCGTTAGTACAACTCGTATTCCATCCCGGCACCAAAGAAGACTTACATTAAAAGCCTATATTGATGAAATCTGAAGGTTATTTATCTTGTATAACGGTTTTGTTTAATTGCATTAGTGTGGGATAGTTTCTATATTAACCGGGCATATTTTCAGATCCATAATACACAGGGGAATCAGTCTGGTGGATATGCATCACAATGAGATTGGTTGAGCGGCGAATTTACTATGACTGATGAAGAGGAGTCTCGAATTGCGCTTTATGCGGTCATCGTATTTCTGGGATATTGAAGACGCTTGAAATTAATATTACCTTAATTTAATCTTTTCATCATATCTTTTGCTGACGACACTGTACTTCTGTTTGAATCCAATTCCTGGGACTCAGTTTTCAGGAAGGCAGAATCTGGATTAGAAAAGACCTATGACTGGCTAAATGAAAATCTACTTACTTTAAATATTGACAAGACCAAATACATGACTTTTACAATAGATTCAAGACTACAACCTACAAATGACAAACAAATATTAATACACGACTGTGATAAAATTAATTGTAAATGCCTTCCTCTAGAAAACACTGTATCCATGAAATATCTCGGAATAGTGATTGATTGCCACTTAAAATGGACCGACCAAATTAATGCAGCCGCTACACGAATACGAAAATTGATTTACATATTCCGAAATATACGAAATGTATTTAAGTTGCAGATATTAAAGACTATCTATTATGCTCTTGCGCAGTCTGTAGTATCATATGGTCAACTAGGGTGGGGCGGTGCAGCTATTACAAATCTCGATCCCCTAATTAAGGCGCAAAAAGCTATACTTAGGGTAATAAATAGAAAACCTTACCGTCACTCTTCTGATAAACTATTCAAAGAATTTCAAGTTCTTGATGTACGACAGCTATATATTAGAACAGTACTAATGTACTACCAAAAAGATGTAACTTCTCAAATAATGCTACCTCATAGTCACGACACAAGACAACGACAAAGAGATGGACATCACGAAAACAGAATGAAAACTACTTTTGGACAGAGGCACTACACGTTTCTAGCGCCCAGAATTTATAACAAATTTTACACTGAGGTTGACAGATCAACGGTGACTGACTCAAACTTTAAAAGGACGGTGACGCTTTGGCTAATGAACAAAACAAGGCAAGAATGCGAAAAGCAACTTATTCAAACTATTGCTTGAGTACACATATTATTGTTCATTTACTTTTTATACATTATATATACAACAGATGCAACAGTATTTAGAAATTTCACATTCATTAACAAACGCTACAGATAAATATTGTATTATTATAGCTAACTAAAAACGATAAGTTTATTTGAATTAAAGTATGTTTCTAATGTATGTATTTACGTATATATATATATATATATATATATATATATATGTGTGTGTGTGTGTGTAAATGTTATATATTTATTGTGTGTATGTGTATATATATATATAAAATGTTTTATCTATATATATATATATTTATCACGGATCTCTAATATAGACCTCGCGCCCCTATTATCACTCTATTTATATATTTCAAATAGGTAACACCTCGACACAGGCATTTGCCTAGTGAGGTGTTACTAATCCACACAAACTGTACTTTTCTTTTATGGAATATCAATAACATGCGATATATTAATATACATGTAATGATATAATTTTTTATGGATATAATAAATAAATAAATAAATAAATAAATAAATAATGTATTTTAAATACATGTAGGAATAAGTCGTTGCATGTTTATATATACATATTTTCCTAGTTTATTATATACCGTATTTAGAAACAACATGGATTGTAAAGAGCACACAAAAAATGCTCTATATTTCATTCAGCGTCTTATCTTACATTTGTGTTGTTACTTTTATTTAACTTAGATTTTTATTAGGTTTATTTTAAGGACTTTCGTAAGCAGGACCTGGATAAGTGACGACGGGCACAGTATTACGGGTTTAACTTCTCTGCGTTTCTGGCATTGCAATGTCGTAGAAGGCAATTTTAATAGAGTCCATCACGAGAAGACCGTCGCGACCTCAAAGAAGTTTAATCAAATATTCTACTTTGGACAACGAACGCAGTAAGAATTATTTACATACATGAATTGATTTATTGAAATGTCTTCGTTTGTATATTAAAGATTTTTAAACATGTTTGCAGTTCATCGCGATTGGAACGAAGACACGACGCGGACTTCATGATATTTCGCTTGAAAGAGAGTAGTCAGTAGAGTATATTTAACATTTCCATTTGCCTTTAACCTCGCCTATGGATTTCGAATTCTCTACATCGCATAAAGCGTTAGTACAACTCGTATTCCATCCCGGCAGCAAAGAAGACTTACATTAAACGCCTAAATTGATGAAATCTGACGGTTATTTAACATGTAAAACGGTTTAGTTTAATTGCATTAGTGTGCGATAGTTTCTCTCACCGGGCGTATTTGCAGATCCACAATACACAGGCGAATCAGCCTGGTGATGCATGACAATAAGATTGCTTCGGCGGCGAGCGATTTGCAAGCAATTTCCTGACACTTTACTACAATTAGGTATCAAAGTCTGCAAAATAACTACTGTTACTGATTGAGGGGAGCCTTGAATTGCGTTTCATGTAGTCATCGTATTTCTGGGATCTTAAAGACGCTAGAAAATAATATTACTATAATTTAATGTGAAAGAGAGTAAAGTATATGTAACATTTCCAGTTGCCTCTGACCTCGCCTATGGATTTCGAATTCTCTCCATCGCATAAAGCGTTAGTACAACTCGTATTCCATCCCGGCAGCAAAGAAGACTTACATTAAAAGCCTAAATTGATGAAATCTGAAGGTTATTTATCTTGTATAACGGTTTTGTTTAATTGCATTAGTGTGGGATAGTTTCTATACTAACCGGGCATATTTTCAGATCCATAATACACAGGGGAATCAGTCTGGTGGATATGCATCACAATGAGATTGGTTGAGCGGCGAATTTACTATGACTGATGAAGAGGAGTCTCGAATTGCGCTTTATGCGGTCATCGTATTTCTGGGATATTGAAGACGCTTGAAATTAATATTACCTTAATTTAATGTATATTAAATACATGTAGGAGGAATAAGTCGTTGCATGTTTATATATACATATTTTCCTAGTTTATTATATACCGTATTTAGAAACAACATGGATTGTAAAGAGCACACAAAAAATGCTCTATATTTCATTCAGCGTCTTATCTTACATTTGTGTTGTTACTTTTATTTAACTTAGATTTTTATTAGGTTTATTTTAGGGACTTTCGTAAGCAGGACCTGGATAAGTGACGACGGGCACAGTATTACGGGTTTAACTTCTCTGCGTTTCTGGCATTGCAATGTCGTAGAAGGCAATTTTAATAGAGTCCATCACGAGAAGACCGTCGCGACCTCAAAGAAGTTTAATCAAATATTCTACTTTGGACAACGAACGCAGTAAGAATTATTTACATACATGAATTGATTTATTGAAATGTCTTCGTTTGTATATTAAAGATTTTTAAACATGTTTGCAGTTCATCGCGATTGGAACGAAGACACGACGCGGACTTCATGATATTTCGCTTGAAAGAGAGTAGTCAGTAGAGTATATTTAACATTTCCATTTGCCTTTAACCTCGCCTATGGATTTCGAATTCTCTACATCGCATAAAGCGTTAGTGCAACTCGTATTCCATCCCGGCAGCAAAGAAGACTTACATTAAACGCCTAAATTGATGAAATCTGACGGTTATTTAACATGTAAAACGGTTTAGTTTAATTGCATTAGTGTGCGATAGTTTCTCTCACCGGGCGTATTTGCAGATCCACAATACAAAGGCGAATCAGCCTGGTGATGCATGACAATAAGATTGCTTCGGCGGCGAGCGATTTGCAAGCAATTTCCTGACACTTTACTACAATTAGGTATCAAAGTCTGCAAAATAACTATTGTTACTGATTGAGGGGAGCCTTGAATTGCGTTTCATGTAGTCATCGTATTTCTGGGATCTTTAAGACGCTAGAAAATAATATTACTATAATTTAATGTGAAAGAGAGTAGAGTATATGTAACATTTCCAGTTGCCTCTGACCTCGCCTATGGATTTCGAATTCTCTCCATCGCATAAAGCGTTAGTACAACTCGTATTCCATCCCGGCACCAAAGAAGACTTACATTAAAAGCCTAAATTGATGAAATCTGAAGGTTATTTATCTTGTATAACGGTTTTGTTTAATTGCATTAGTGTGGGATAGTTTCTATACTAACCGGGCATATTTTCAGATCCATAATACACAGGGGAATCAGTCTGGTGGATATGCATCACAATGAGATTGGTTGAGCGGCGAATTTACTATGACTGATGAAGAGGAGTCTCGAATTGCGCTTTATGCGGTCATCGTATTTCTGGGATATTGAAGACGCTTGAAATTAATATTACCTTAATTTAATGGATTTTTAATACATGTAGGAATAAGTCGTTGCATGTTTATATATACATATTTTCCTAGTTTATTATATACCGTATTTAGAAACAACATGGATTGTAAAGAGCACACAAAAAATGCTCTATATTTCATTCAGCGTCTTATCTTACATTTGTGTTGTTACTTTTATTTAACTTAGATTTTTATTAGGTTTATTTTAAGGACTTTCGTAAGCAGGACCTGGATAAGTGACGACGGGCACAGTATTACGGGTTTAACTTCTCTGCGTTTCTGGCATTGCAATGTCGTAGAAGGCAATTTTAATAGAGTCCATCACGAGAAGACCGTCGCGACCTCAAAGAAGTTTAATCAAATATTCTACTTTGGACAACGAACGCAGTAAGAATTATTTACATACATACATTGATTTATTGAAATGTCTTCGTTTGTATATTAAAGATTTTTAAACATGTTTGCAGTTCATCGCGATTGGAACGAAGACACGACGCGGACTTCATGATATTTCGCTTGAAAGAGAGTAGTCAGTAGAGTATATTTAACATTTCCATTTGCCTTTAACCTCGCCTATGGATTTCGAATTCTCTACATCGCATAAAGCGTTAGTACAACTCGTATTCCATCTCGGCAGCAAAAAAGACTTACATTAAACGCATAAATTGATGAAATCTGACGGTTATTTAACATGTAAAACGGTTTAGTTTAATTGCATTAGTGTGCGATAGTTTCTCTCACCGGGCGTATTTGCAGATCCACAATACACAGGCGAATCAGCCTGGTGATGCATGACAATAAGATTGCTTCAGCGGCGAGCGATTTGCAAGCAATTTCCTGACACTTTACTACAATTAGGTATCAAAGTCTGCAAAATAACTACTGTTACTGATTGAGGGGAGCCTTGAATTGCGTTTCATGTAGTCATCGTATTTCTGGGATCTTTAAGACGCTAGAAAATAATATTACTATAATTTAATGTGAAAGAGAGTAGAGTATATGTAACATTTCCAGTTGCCTCTGACCTCGCCTATGGATTTCGAATTCTCTCCATCGCATAAAGCGTTAGTACAACTCGTATTCCATCCCGGCAGCAAAGAAGACTTACATTAAAAGCCTAAATTGATGAAATCTGAAGGTTATTTAATCTTGTATAACGGTTTTGTTTAATTGCATTAGTGTGGGATAGTTTCTATACTAACCGGGCATATTTTCAGATCCATAATACACAGGGGAATCAGTCTGGTGGATATGCATCACAATGAGATTGGTTGAGCGGCGAATTTACTATGACTGATGAAGGGGAGTCTCGAATTGCGCTTTATGCGGTCATCGTATTTCTAGGATATTGAAGACGCTTGAAATTAATATTACCTTAATTTAATGTATATTAAATACATGTAGGAGGAATAAGTCGTTGCATGTTTATATATACATATTTTCCTAGTTTATTATATACCGTATTTAGAAACAACATGGATTGTAAAGAGCACACAAAAAATGCTCTATATTTCGTTCAGCGTTTTATCTCACATTTGTTTTGTTACTTTTATTTAACTCAGATTTTTATTAAGTTAATTTAAGGACTTGCGTAAGCAGAACTTGGATAAGTGACGACGGGCACAGTACTACGGGGCTAACTACTCTGCGATTTTGGCATTGCAATGTCGTAGAAGGCAATTTTAATAGAGTCCATCACGAGAAGACCGTCGCGACCTCAAAGAAGTTTAATCAAATATTCTACTTTGGACAACGAACGCAGTAAGAATTATTTACATACATACATTGATTTATTGAAATGTCTTCGTTTGTATATTAAAGATTTTTAAACATGTTTGCAGTTCATCACGATTGGAACGAAGACACGACGCGGACTTCATGATATTTCGCTTGAAAGAGAGTAGTCAGTAGAGTATATTTAACATTTCCATTTGCCTTTAACCTCGCCTATGGATTTCGAATTCTCTACATCGCATAAAGCGTTAGTACAACTCGTATTCCATCCCGGCAGCAAAAAAGACTTACATTAAACGCATAAATTGATGAAATCTGACGGTTATTTAACATGTAAAACGGTTTAGTTTAATTGCATTAGTGTGCGATAGTTTCTCTCACCGGGCGTATTTGCAGATCCACAATACACAGGCGAATCAGCCTGGTGATGCATGACAATAAGATTGCTTCGGCGGCGAGCGATTTGCAAGCAATTTCCTGACACTTTACTACAATTAGGTATCAAAGTCTGCAAAATAACTACTGTTACTGATTGAGGGGAGCCTTGAATTGCGTTTCATGTAGTCATCGTATTTCTGGGATCTTTAAGACGCTAGAAAATAATATTACTATAATTTAATGTGAAAGAGAGTAGAGTATATGTAACATTTCCAGTTGCCTCTGACCTCGCCTATGGATTTCGAATTCTCTCCATCGCATAAAGCGTTAGTACAACTCGTATTCCATCCCGGCACCAAAGAAGACTTACATTAAAAGCCTATATTGATGAAATCTGAAGGTTATTTATCTTGTATAACGGTTTTGTTTAATTGCATTAGTGTGGGATAGTTTCTATACTAACCGGGCATATTTTCAGATCCATAATACACAGGGGAATCAGTCTGGTGGATATGCATCACAATGAGATTGGTTGAGCGGCGAATTTACTATGACTGATGAAGAGGAGTCTCGAATTGCGCTTTATGCGGTCATCGTATTTCTGGGATATTGAAGACGCTTGAAATTAATATTACCTTAATTTAATGTATTTTAAATACATGTAGGAATAAGTCGTTGCATGTTTATATATACATATTTTCCTAGTTTATTATATACCGTATTTAGAAACAACATGGATTGTAAAGAGCACACAAAAAATGCTCTATATTTCATTCAGCGTCTTATCTTACATTTGTGTTGTTACTTTTATTTAACTTAGATTTTTATTAGGTTTATTTTAAGGACTTTCGTAAGCAGGACCTGGATAAGTGACGACGGGCACAGTATTACGGGTTTAACTTCTCTGCGTTTCTGGCATTGCAATGTCGTAGAAGGCAATTTTAATAGAGTCCATCACGAGAAGACCGTCGCGACCTCAAAGAAGTTTAATCAAATATTCTACTTTGGACAACGAACGCAGTAAGAATTATTTACATACATGAATTGATTTATTGAAATGTCTTCGTTTGTATATTAAAGATTTTTAAACATGTTTGCAGTTCATCGCGATTGGAACGAAGACACGACGCGGACTTCATGATATTTCGCTTGAAAGAGAGTAGTCAGTAGAGTATATTTAACATTTCCATTTGCCTTTAACCTCGCCTATGGATTTCGAATTCTCTACATCGCATAAAGCGTTAGTACAACTCGTATTCCATCCCGGCAGCAAAGAAGACTTACATTAAACGCCTAAATTGATGAAATCTGACGGTTATTTAACATGTAAAACGGTTTAGTTTAATTGCATTAGTGTGCGATAGTTTCTCTCACCGGGCGTATTTGCAGATCCACAATACACAGGCGAATCAGCCTGGTGATGCATGACAATAAGATTGCTTCGGCGGCGAGCGATTTGCAAGCAATTTCCTGACACTTTACTACAATTAGGTATCAAAGTCTGCAAAATAACTACTGTTACTGATTGAGGGGAGCCTTGAATTGCGTTTCATGTAGTCATCGTATTTCTGGGATCTTAAAGACGCTAGAAAATAATATTACTATAATTTAATGTGAAAGAGAGTAAAGTATATGTAACATTTCCAGTTGCCTCTGACCTCGCCTATGGATTTCGAATTCTCTCCATCGCATAAAGCGTTAGTACAACTCGTATTCCATCCCGGCAGCAAAGAAGACTTACATTAAAAGCCTAAATTGATGAAATCTGAAGGTTATTTATCTTGTATAACGGTTTTGTTTAATTGCATTAGTGTGGGATAGTTTCTATACTAACCGGGCATATTTTCAGATCCATAATACACAGGGGAATCAGTCTGGTGGATATGCATCACAATGAGATTGGTTGAGCGGCGAATTTACTATGACTGATGAAGAGGAGTCTCGAATTGCGCTTTATGCGGTCATCGTATTTCTGGGATATTGAAGACGCTTGAAATTAATATTACCTTAATTTAATGTATATTAAATACATGTAGGAGGAATAAGTCGTTGCATGTTTATATATACATATTTTCCTAGTTTATTATATACCGTATTTAGAAACAACATGGATTGTAAAGAGCACACAAAAAATGCTCTATATTTCATTCAGCGTCTTATCTTACATTTGTGTTGTTACTTTTATTTAACTTAGATTTTTATTAGGTTTATTTTAGGGACTTTCGTAAGCAGGACCTGGATAAGTGACGACGGGCACAGTATTACGGGTTTAACTTCTCTGCGTTTCTGGCATTGCAATGTCGTAGAAGGCAATTTTAATAGAGTCCATCACGAGAAGACCGTCGCGACCTCAAAGAAGTTTAATCAAATATTCTACTTTGGACAACGAACGCAGTAAGAATTATTTACATACATGAATTGATTTATTGAAATGTCTTCGTTTGTATATTAAAGATTTTTAAACATGTTTGCAGTTCATCGCGATTGGAACGAAGACACGACGCGGACTTCATGATATTTCGCTTGAAAGAGAGTAGTCAGTAGAGTATATTTAACATTTCCATTTGCCTTTAACCTCGCCTATGGATTTCGAATTCTCTACATCGCATAAAGCGTTAGTGCAACTCGTATTCCATCCCGGCAGCAAAGAAGACTTACATTAAACGCCTAAATTGATGAAATCTGACGGTTATTTAACATGTAAAACGGTTTAGTTTAATTGCATTAGTGTGCGATAGTTTCTCTCACCGGGCGTATTTGCAGATCCACAATACAAAGGCGAATCAGCCTGGTGATGCATGACAATAAGATTGCTTCGGCGGCGAGCGATTTGCAAGCAATTTCCTGACACTTTACTACAATTAGGTATCAAAGTCTGCAAAATAACTACTGTTACTGATTGAGGGGAGCCTTGAATTGCGTTTCATGTAGTCATCGTATTTCTGGGATCTTTAAGACGCTAGAAAATAATATTACTATAATTTAATGTGAAAGAGAGTAGAGTATATGTAACATTTCCAGTTGCCTCTGACCTCGCCTATGGATTTCGAATTCTCTCCATCGCATAAAGCGTTAGTACAACTCGTATTCCATCCCGGCACCAAAGAAGACTTACATTAAAAGCCTAAATTGATGAAATCTGAAGGTTATTTATCTTGTATAACGGTTTTGTTTAATTGCATTAGTGTGGGATAGTTTCTATACTAACCGGGCATATTTTCAGATCCATAATACACAGGGGAATCAGTCTGGTGGATATGCATCACAATGAGATTGGTTGAGCGGCGAATTTACTATGACTGATGAAGAGGAGTCTCGAATTGCGCTTTATGCGGTCATCGTATTTCTGGGATATTGAAGACGCTTGAAATTAATATTACCTTAATTTAATGGATTTTTAATACATGTAGGAATAAGTCGTTGCATGTTTATATATACATATTTTCCTAGTTTATTATATACCGTATTTAGAAACAACATGGATTGTAAAGAGCACACAAAAAATGCTCTATATTTCATTCAGCGTCTTATCTTACATTTGTGTTGTTACTTTTATTTAACTTAGATTTTTATTAGGTTTATTTTAAGGACTTTCGTAAGCAGGACCTGGATAAGTGACGACGGGCACAGTATTACGGGTTTAACTTCTCTGCGTTTCTGGCATTGCAATGTCGTAGAAGGCAATTTTAATAGAGTCCATCACGAGAAGACCGTCGCGACCTCAAAGAAGTTTAATCAAATATTCTACTTTGGACAACGAACGCAGTAAGAATTATTTACATACATACATTGATTTATTGAAATGTCTTCGTTTGTATATTAAAGATTTTTAAACATGTTTGCAGTTCATCGCGATTGGAACGAAGACACGACGCGGACTTCATGATATTTCGCTTGAAAGAGAGTAGTCAGTAGAGTATATTTAACATTTCCATTTGCCTTTAACCTCGCCTATGGATTTCGAATTCTCTACATCGCATAAAGCGTTAGTACAACTCGTATTCCATCTCGGCAGCAAAAAAGACTTACATTAAACGCATAAATTGATGAAATCTGACGGTTATTTAACATGTAAAACGGTTTAGTTTAATTGCATTAGTGTGCGATAGTTTCTCTCACCGGGCGTATTTGCAGATCCACAATACAAAGGCGAATCAGCCTGGTGATGCATGACAATAAGATTGCTTCGGCGGCGAGCGATTTGCAAGCAATTTCCTGACACTTTACTACAATTAGGTATCAAAGTCTGCAAAATAACTACTGTTACTGATTGAGGGGAGCCTTGAATTGCGTTTCATGTAGTCATCGTATTTCTGGGATCTTTAAGACGCTAGAAAATAATATTACTATAATTTAATGTGAAAGAGAGTAGAGTATATGTAACATTTCCAGTTGCCTCTGACCTCGCCTATGGATTTCGAATTCTCTCCATCGCATAAAGCGTTAGTACAACTCGTATTCCATCCCGGCACCAAAAAAGACTTACATTAAAAGCCTAAATTGATGAAATCTGAAGGTTATTTATCTTGTATAACGGTTTTGTTTAATTGCATTAGTGTGGGATAGTTTCTATACTAACCGGGCATATTTTCAGATCCATAATACACAGGGGAATCAGTCTGGTGGATATGCATCACAATGAGATTGGTTGAGCGGCGAATTTACTATGACTGATGAAGAGGAGTCTCGAATTGCGCTTTATGCGGTCATCGTATTTCTGGGATATTGAAGACGCTTGAAATTAATATTACCTTAATTTAATGTATTTTAAATACATGTAGGAATAAGTCGTTGCATGTTTATATATACATATTTTCCTAGTTTATTATATACCGTATTTAGAAACAACATGGATTGTAAAGAGCACACAAAAAATGCTCTATATTTCATTCAGCGTCTTATCTTACATTTGTGTTGTTACTTTTATTTAACTTAGATTTTTATTAGGTTTATTTTAAGGACTTTCGTAAGCAGGACCTGGATAAGTGACGACGGGCACAGTATTACGGGTTTAACTTCTCTGCGTTTCTGGCATTGCAATGTCGTAGAAGGCAATTTTAATAGAGTCCATCACGAGAAGACCGTCGCGACCTCAAAGAAGTTTAATCAAATATTCTACTTTGGACAACGAACGCAGTAAGAATTATTTACATACATGAATTGATTTATTGAAATGTCTTCGTTTGTATATTAAAGATTTTTAAACATGTTTGCAGTTCATCGCGATTGGAACGAAGACACGACGCGGACTTCATGATATTTCGCTTGAAAGAGAGTAGTCAGTAGAGTATATTTAACATTTCCATTTGCCTTTAACCTCGCCTATGGATTTCGAATTCTCTACATCGCATAAAGCGTTAGTACAACTCGTATTCCATCCCGGCAGCAAAGAAGACTTACATTAAACGCCTAAATTGATGAAATCTGACGGTTATTTAACATGTAAAACGGTTTAGTTTAATTGCATTAGTGTGCGATAGTTTCTCTCACCGGGCGTATTTGCAGATCCACAATACACAGGCGAATCAGCCTGGTGATGCATGACAATAAGATTGCTTCGGCGGCGAGCGATTTGCAAGCAATTTCCTGACACTTTACTACAATTAGGTATCAAAGTCTGCAAAATAACTACTGTTACTGATTGAGGGGAGCCTTGAATTGCGTTTCATGTAGTCATCGTATTTCTGGGATCTTAAAGACGCTAGAAAATAATATTACTATAATTTAATGTGAAAGAGAGTAAAGTATATGTAACATTTCCAGTTGCCTCTGACCTCGCCTATGGATTTCGAATTCTCTCCATCGCATAAAGCGTTAGTACAACTCGTATTCCATCCCGGCAGCAAAGAAGACTTACATTAAAAGCCTAAATTGATGAAATCTGAAGGTTATTTATCTTGTATAACGGTTTTGTTTAATTGCATTAGTGTGGGATAGTTTCTATACTAACCGGGCATATTTTCAGATCCATAATACACAGGGGAATCAGTCTGGTGGATATGCATCACAATGAGATTGGTTGAGCGGCGAATTTACTATGACTGATGAAGAGGAGTCTCGAATTGCGCTTTATGCGGTCATCGTATTTCTGGGATATTGAAGACGCTTGAAATTAATATTACCTTAATTTAATGTATATTAAATACATGTAGGAGGAATAAGTCGTTGCATGTTTATATATACATATTTTCCTAGTTTATTATATACCGTATTTAGAAACAACATGGATTGTAAAGAGCACACAAAAAATGCTCTATATTTCATTCAGCGTCTTATCTTACATTTGTGTTGTTACTTTTATTTAACTTAGATTTTTATTAGGTTTATTTTAGGGACTTTCGTAAGCAGGACCTGGATAAGTGACGACGGGCACAGTATTACGGGTTTAACTTCTCTGCGTTTCTGGCATTGCAATGTCGTAGAAGGCAATTTTAATAGAGTCCATCACGAGAAGACCGTCGCGACCTCAAAGAAGTTTAATCAAATATTCTACTTTGGACAACGAACGCAGTAAGAATTATTTACATACATGAATTGATTTATTGAAATGTCTTCGTTTGTATATTAAAGATTTTTAAACATGTTTGCAGTTCATCGCGATTGGAACGAAGACACGACGCGGACTTCATGATATTTCGCTTGAAAGAGAGTAGTCAGTAGAGTATATTTAACATTTCCATTTGCCTTTAACCTCGCCTATGGATTTCGAATTCTCTACATCGCATAAAGCGTTAGTGCAACTCGTATTCCATCCCGGCAGCAAAGAAGACTTACATTAAACGCCTAAATTGATGAAATCTGACGGTTATTTAACATGTAAAACGGTTTAGTTTAATTGCATTAGTGTGCGATAGTTTCTCTCACCGGGCGTATTTGCAGATCCACAATACAAAGGCGAATCAGCCTGGTGATGCATGACAATAAGATTGCTTCGGCGGCGAGCGATTTGCAAGCAATTTCCTGACACTTTACTACAATTAGGTATCAAAGTCTGCAAAATAACTACTGTTACTGATTGAGGGGAGCCTTGAATTGCGTTTCATGTAGTCATCGTATTTCTGGGATCTTTAAGACGCTAGAAAATAATATTACTATAATTTAATGTGAAAGAGAGTAGAGTATATGTAACATTTCCAGTTGCCTCTGACCTCGCCTATGGATTTCGAATTCTCTCCATCGCATAAAGCGTTAGTACAACTCGTATTCCATCCCGGCACCAAAGAAGACTTACATTAAAAGCCTAAATTGATGAAATCTGAAGGTTATTTATCTTGTATAACGGTTTTGTTTAATTGCATTAGTGTGGGATAGTTTCTATACTAACCGGGCATATTTTCAGATCCATAATACACAGGGGAATCAGTCTGGTGGATATGCATCACAATGAGATTGGTTGAGCGGCGAATTTACTATGACTGATGAAGAGGAGTCTCGAATTGCGCTTTATGCGGTCATCGTATTTCTGGGATATTGAAGACGCTTGAAATTAATATTACCTTAATTTAATGGATTTTTAATACATGTAGGAATAAGTCGTTGCATGTTTATATATACATATTTTCCTAGTTTATTATATACCGTATTTAGAAACAACATGGATTGTAAAGAGCACACAAAAAATGCTCTATATTTCATTCAGCGTCTTATCTTACATTTGTGTTGTTACTTTTATTTAACTTAGATTTTTATTAGGTTTATTTTAAGGACTTTCGTAAGCAGGACCTGGATAAGTGACGACGGGCACAGTATTACGGGTTTAACTTCTCTGCGTTTCTGGCATTGCAATGTCGTAGAAGGCAATTTTAATAGAGTCCATCACGAGAAGACCGTCGCGACCTCAAAGAAGTTTAATCAAATATTCTACTTTGGACAACGAACGCAGTAAGAATTATTTACATACATACATTGATTTATTGAAATGTCTTCGTTTGTATATTAAAGATTTTTAAACATGTTTGCAGTTCATCGCGATTGGAACGAAGACACGACGCGGACTTCATGATATTTCGCTTGAAAGAGAGTAGTCAGTAGAGTATATTTAACATTTCCATTTGCCTTTAACCTCGCCTATGGATTTCGAATTCTCTACATCGCATAAAGCGTTAGTACAACTCGTATTCCATCTCGGCAGCAAAAAAGACTTACATTAAACGCATAAATTGATGAAATCTGACGGTTATTTAACATGTAAAACGGTTTAGTTTAATTGCATTAGTGTGCGATAGTTTCTCTCACCGGGCGTATTTGCAGATCCACAATACAAAGGCGAATCAGCCTGGTGATGCATGACAATAAGATTGCTTCGGCGGCGAGCGATTTGCAAGCAATTTCCTGACACTTTACTACAATTAGGTATCAAAGTCTGCAAAATAACTACTGTTACTGATTGAGGGGAGCCTTGAATTGCGTTTCATGTAGTCATCGTATTTCTGGGATCTTTAAGACGCTAGAAAATAATATTACTATAATTTAATGTGAAAGAGAGTAGAGTATATGTAACATTTCCAGTTGCCTCTGACCTCGCCTATGGATTTCGAATTCTCTCCATCGCATAAAGCGTTAGTACAACTCGTATTCCATCCCGGCACCAAAAAAGACTTACATTAAAAGCCTAAATTGATGAAATCTGAAGGTTATTTATCTTGTATAACGGTTTTGTTTAATTGCATTAGTGTGGGATAGTTTCTATACTAACCGGGCATATTTTCAGATCCATAATACACAGGGGAATCAGTCTGGTGGATATGCATCACAATGAGATTGGTTGAGCGGCGAATTTACTATGACTGATGAAGAGGAGTCTCGAATTGCGCTTTATGCGGTCATCGTATTTCTGGGATATTGAAGACGCTTGAAATTAATATTACCTTAATTTAATGGATTTTTAATACATGTAGGAATAAGTCGTTGCATGTTTATATATACATATTTTCCTAGTTTATTATATACCGTATTTAGAAACAACATGGATTGTAAAGAGCACACAAAAAATGCTCTATATTTCATTCAGCGTCTTATCTTACATTTGTGTTGTTACTTTTATTTAACTTAGATTTTTATTAGGTTTATTTTAAGGACTTTCGTAAGCAGGACCTGGATAAGTGACGACGGGCACAGTATTACGGGTTTAACTTCTCTGCGTTTCTGGCATTGCAATGTCGTAGAAGGCAATTTTAATAGAGTCCATCACGAGAAGACCGTCGCGACCTCAAAGAAGTTTAATCAAATATTCTACTTTGGACAACGAACGCAGTAAGAATTATTTACATACATACATTGATTTATTGAAATGTCTTCGTTTGTATATTAAAGATTTTTAAACATGTTTGCAGTTCATCGCGATTGGAACGAAGACACGACGCGGACTTCATGATATTTCGCTTGAAAGAGAGTAGTCAGTAGAGTATATTTAACATTTCCATTTGCCTTTAACCTCGCCTATGGATTTCGAATTCTCTACATCGCATAAAGCGTTAGTACAACTCGTATTCCATCTCGGCAGCAAAAAAGACTTACATTAAACGCATAAATTGATGAAATCTGACGGTTATTTAACATGTAAAACGGTTTAGTTTAATTGCATTAGTGTGCGATAGTTTCTCTCACCGGGCGTATTTGCAGATCCACAATACACAGGCGAATCAGCCTGGTGATGCATGACAATAAGATTGCTTCGGCGGCGAGCGATTTGCAAGCAATTTCCTGACACTTTACTACAATTAGGTATCAAAGTCTGCAAAATAACTACTGTTACTGATTGAGGGGAGCCTTGAATTGCGTTTCATGTAGTCATCGTATTTCTGGGATCTTGAAGACGCTAGAAAATAATATTACTATAATTTAATGTGAAAGAGAGTAGAGTATATGTAACATTTCCAGTTGCCTCTAACCTCGCCTATGGATTTCGAATTCTCTACATCGCATAAAGCTTTAGTACAACTCGTATTCCATCCCGGCAGCAAAGAAGACTTACATTAAAAGCCTAAATTGATGAAATCTGAAGGTTATTTATCTTGTAAAACAGTTTAGTTTAATTTCATTAGTGTGCGATAGTTTCTCTCACCGGGCGTATTTGCAGATCCACAATACACTATAATATGCATGATAATAAGATTGCTTCAGCGGCGAGCGATTTGCAAGCAATTTCCTGGCACTTTACTACAACTTGGTATCAAAGTCTGCAAAATAACTACTCTGACTGATTGAGGGGGAGCCTTGAATTGCGTTTCATATAGTCATCGTATTTCTGGGATCTTGAAGACGCTAGAAAATAATATTACTATAATTTAATGTGAAAGAGAGTAGAGTATATGTAACATCTCCAGTTGCCTCTAAACTCTTTTTTGGATTTCGAATTCTCTACATCGCATAAAGCGTTAGTACAACTCGTATTCCATCCCGGCAGCAAAGAAGACTTACATTAAAAGCCTAAATTGATGAAATCTGAAAGTTATTTATCTTGTAAAACAGTTTAGTTTAATTTCATTAGTGTGCGATAGTTTCTCTCACCGGGCGTATTTGCAGATCCACAATACACTATAATATGCATGATAATAAGATTGCTTCAGCGGCGAGCGATTTGCAAGCAATTTCCTGGCACTTTACTACAACTTGGTATCAAAGTCTGCAAAATAACTACTCTGACTGATTGAGGGGGAGCCTTGAATTGCGTTTCATATAGTCATCGTATTTCTGGGATCTTGAAGACGCTAGAAAATAATATTACTATAATTTAATGTGAAAGAGAGTAGAGTATATGTAACATCTCCAGTTACCTCTAAACTCTTTTTTGGATTTCGAATTCTCTACATCGCATAAAGCTTTAGTACAACTCGTATTCTATCCCGGCAGCAAAGAAGACTTACATTAGAAGCCTAAATTGATGAAATCTGAAAGTTATTTATCTTGTAAAACGGTTTAGTTTAATTGCATTAGTGTGCGATAGTTTCTCTCACCGGGCGTATTTGCAGATCCACAATACACTATAATATGCATGACAATAAGATTGCTTCAGCGGCGAGCGATTTGCAAGCAATTTCCTGACACTTTACTACAATTTGGTATCAAAGTCTGCAAAATAACTACTGTGACTGATTGAGGGGAGCCATGAATTGCGTTTCATGTAGTCATCGTATTTCTGGGATCTTGAAGACGCTAGAAAATAATATTACTATAATTTAATGTGAAAGAGAGTAGAGTATATGTAACATTTCCAGTTGCCTCTAACCTCGCCTATGGATTTCGAATACTCTACATCGCATAAAGCTTTAGTACAACTCGTATTCCATCCCGGCAGCAAAGAAGACTTACATTAAAAGCCTAAATTGATGAAATCTGAAGGTTATTTATCTTGTAAAACAGTTTAGTTTAATTTCATTAGTGTGCGATAGTTTCTCTCACCGGGCGTATTTGCAGATCCACAATACACTATAATATGCATGATAATAAGATTGCTTCAGCGGCGAGCGATTTGCAAGCAATTTCCTGGCACTTTACTACAACTTGGTATCAAAGTCTGCAAAATAACTACTCTGACTGATTGAGGGGGAGCCTTGAATTGCGTTTCATATAGTCATCGTATTTCTGGGATCTTGAAGACGCTAGAAAATAATATTACTATAATTTAATGTGAAAGAGAGTAGAGTATATGTAACATCTCCAGTTGCCTCTAAACTCTTTTTTGGATTTCGAATTCTCTACATCGCATAAAGCGTTAGTACAACTCGTATTCCATCCCGGCAGCAAAGAAGACTTACATTAAAAGCCTAAATTGATGAAATCTGAAAGTTATTTATCTTGTAAAACGGTTTAGTTTAATTGCATTAGTGTGCGATAGTTTCTCTCACCGGGCGTATTTGCAGATCCACAATACACTATAATATGCATGACAATAAGATTGCTTCAGCGGCGAGCGATTTGCAAGCAATTTCCTGGCACTTTACTACAATTTGGTATCAAAGTCTGCAAAATAACTACTGTGACTGATTGAGGGGAGCCATGAATTGCGTTTCATGTAGTCATCGTATTTCTGGGATCTTGAAGACGCTAGAAAATAATATTACTATAATTTAATGTGAAAGAGAGTAGAGTAAATGTAACATTTCCAGTTGCCTCTAACCTCGCCTATGGATTTCGAATTCTCTACATCGCATAAAGCGTTAGTACAACTCGTATTCCATCCCGGCAGCAAAGAAGACTTACATTAAAAGACTAAATTGATGAAATCTGAAGGTTATTTATCTTGTAAAACGTTTTAGTTTAATTTCATTATTGTGCGATAGTTTCTCTCACCGGGCGTATTTGCAGATCCACAATACACTATAATATGCATGACAATAAGATTGCTTCAGCGGCGAGCGATTTGCAAGCAATTTCCTGGCACTTTACTACAATTTGGTATCAAAGTCTGCAAAATAACTACTGTGACTGATTGAGGGGGAGCATTGAATTGCGTTTCATGTAGTCATCGTATTTCTGGGATCTTGAAGACGCTAGAAAATAATATTACTATAATTTAATGTGAAAGAGAGTAGAGTATATGTATGATCTCCAGTTGCCTCTAAACTCTTTTTTGGATTTCGAATTCTCTACATCGCATAAAGCGTTAGTACAACTCGTATTCCTTCCCGGCAGCAAAGAAGACTTACATTAAAAGCCTAAATTGATGAAATCTGAAGGTTATTTATCTTGTAAAACGGTTTAGTTTAATTGCATTAGTGTGCGATAGTTTCTCTCACCGGGCGTATTTGCAGATCTACAATACACTATAATATGCATGACAATAAGATTGCTTCAGCGGCGAGCGATTTGCAAGCAATTTCCTGGCACTTTACTACAATTTGGTATCAAAGTCTGCAAAATAACTACTGTGACTGATTGAGGGGAGCCATGAATTGCGTTTCATGTAGTCATCGTATTTCTGGGATCTTGAAGACGCTAGAAAATAATATTACTATAATTTAATGTGAAAGAGAGTAGAGTATATGTAACATTTCCAGTTGCCTCTAACCTCGCCTATCGATTTCGAATTCTCTACATCGCATAAAGCGTTAGTACAACTCGTATTCCATCCCGGCAGCAAAGAAGACTTACATTAAAAGACTAAATTGATGAAATCTGAAGGTTATTTATCTTGTAAAACGGTTTAGTTTAATTGCATTAGTGTGCGATAGTTTATCTCGCCGGGCGTATTTGCAGATCCACAATACACAGGCGAATCAGCCTGGTGATGCATGACAATAAGATTGCTTCAGCGGCGAGCGATTTGCAAGCAATTTCCTGACACTTTACTACAACTTGGTATCAAAGTCTGCAAAATAACTACTGTGACTGATTGAGGGGAGCCATGAATTGCGTTTCATGTAGTCATCGTATTTCTGGGATCTTGAAGACGCTAGAAAATAATATTACTATAATTTAATGTGAAAGAGAGTAGAGTATATGTAACATTTCCAGTTGCCTATAAACTCTTTTATGGATTTCGAATTCTCTACATCGCATAAAGCGTTAGTACAACTCGTATTCCATCCCGGCAGCAAAGAAGACTTACATTAAAAGCCTAAATTGATGAAATCTGAAGGTTATTTATCTTGTAAAACGGTTAAGTTTAATTGCATTAGTGTGCGATACTTTCTCTCACCGGGCGTATTTGCAGATCCACAATACACTAAGACAATGACAATAAGATTGCTTCAGCGGCGAGCGATTTGCAAGCAATTTCCTGACACTTTACTACAATTTGGTATCAAAGTCTGCAAAATAACTACTGTGACTGATTGAGGGGAGCCATGAATTGCGTTTCATGTAGTCATCGTATTTCTGGGATCTTGAAGACGCTAGAAAATAATATTACTATAATTTAATGTGAAAGAGAGTAGAGTATATGTAACATTTCCAGTTGCCTCTAACCTCGCCTATGGATTTCGAATTCTCTACATCGCATAAAGCTTTAGTACAACTCGTATTCCATCCCGGCAGCAAAGAAGACTTACATTAAAAGCCTAAATTGATGAAATCTGAAGGTTATTTATCTTGTAAAACAGTTTAGTTTAATTTCATTAGTGTGCGATAGTTTCTCTCACCGGGCGTATTTGCAGATCCACAATACACTATAATATGCATGATAATAAGTTTGCTTCTGCGGCGAGCGATTTGCAAGCAATTTCCTGGCACTTTACTACAACTTGGTATCAAAGTCTGCAAAATAACTACTCTGACTGATTGAGGGGGAGCCTTGAATTGCGTTTCATATAGTCATCGTATTTCTGGGATCTTGAAGACGCTAGAAAATAATATTACTATAATTTAATGTGAAAGAGAGTAGAGTATATGTAACATCTCCAGTTGCCTCTAAACTCTTTTTTGGATTTCGAATTCTCTACATCGCATAAAGCGTTAGTACAACTCGTATTCCATCCCGGCAGCAAAGAAGACTTACATTAAAAGCCTAAATTGATGAAATCTGAAAGTTATTTATCTTGTAAAACAGTTTAGTTTAATTTCATTAGTGTGCGATAGTTTCTCTCACCGGGCGTATTTGCAGATCCACAATACACTATAATATGCATGATAATAAGATTGCTTCAGCGGCGAGCGATTTGCAAGCAATTTCCTGGCACTTTACTACAACTTGGTATCAAAGTCTGCAAAATAACTACTCTGACTGATTGAGGGGGAGCCTTGAATTGCGTTTCATATAGTCATCGTATTTCTGGGATCTTGAAGACGCTAGAAAATAATATTACTATAATTTAATGTGAAAGAGAGTAGAGTATATGTAACATCTCCAGTTGCCTCTAAACTCTTTTTTGGATTTCAAATTCTCTACATCTCATAAAGCTTTAGTACAACTCGTATTCTATCCCGGCAGCAAAGAAGACTTACATTGAAAGCCTAAATTGATGAAATCTGAAAGTTATTTATCTTGTAAAACGGTTTAGTTTAATTGCATTAGTGTGCGATAGTTTCTCTCACCGGGCGTATTTGCAGATCCACAATACACTATAATATGCATGACAATAAGATTGCTTCAGCGGCGAGCGATTTGTAAGCAATTTCCTGACACTTTACTACAATTTGGTATCAAAGTCTGCAAAATAACTACTGTGACTGATTGAGGGGAGCCATGAATTGCGTTTCATGTAGTCATCGTATTTCTGGGATCTTGAAGACGCTAGAAAATAATATTACTATAATTTAATGTGAAAGAGAGTAGAGTATATGTAACATTTCCAGTTGCCTATAAACTCTTTTATGGATTTCGAATTCTCTACATCGCATAAAGCGTTAGTACAACTCGTATTCCATCCCGGCAGCAAAGAAGACTTACATTAAAAGCCTAAATTGATGAAATCTGAAGGTTATTTATCTTGTAAAACAGTTTAGTTTAATTTCATTAGTGTGCGATAGTTTCTCTCACCGGCGTATTTGCAGATCCACAATACACTATAATATGCATGATAATAAGATTGCTTCAGCGGCGAGCGATTTGCAAGCAATTTCCTGGCACTTTACTACAACTTGGTATCAAAGTCTGCAAAATAACTACTCTGACTGATTGAGGGGGAGCCTTGAATTGCGTTTCATATAGTCATCGTATTTCTGGGATCTTGAAGACGCTAGAAAATAATATTACTATAATTTAATGTGAAAGAGAGTAGAGTATATGTAACATCTCCAGTTGCCTCTAACCTCGCCTATGGATTTCGAATTCTCTACATCGCATAAAGCGTTAGTACAACTCGTATTCCACCCCGGCAGCAAAGAAGACTTACATTAAAAGCCTAAATTGATGAAATCTGAAGGTTATTTATCTTGTAAAACGGTTTAGTTTAATTGCATTAGTGTGCGATAGTTTCTCTCACCGGGCGTATTTGCAGATCCACAATACACTATAATGTGCATGACAATAAGATTGCTTCAGCGGCGAGCGATTTGCAAGCAATTTCCTGACACTTTACTACAATTTGGTATCAAAGTCTGCAAAATAACTACTGTGACTGATTGAGGGGAGCCTTGAATTGCGTTTCATGTAGTCATCGTATTTCTGGGATCTTGAAGACGCTAGAAAATAATATTACTATAATTTAATGTGAAAGAGAGTAGAGTATATGTAACATTTCCAGTTGCCTCTAACCTCGCCTATGGATTTCGAATTCTCTACATCGCATAAAGCTTTAGTACAACTCGTATTCCATCCCGGCAGCAAAAAAGACTTACATTAAAAGCCTAAATTGATGAAATCTGAAGGTTATTTATCTTGTAAAACGGTTTAGTTTAATTGCATTAGTGTGCGATAGTTTATCTCGCCGGGCGTATTTGCAGATCCACAATACACAGGCGAATCAGCCTGGTGATGCATGACAATAAGATTGCTTCAGCGGCGAGCGATTTGCAAGCAATTTCCTGACACTTTACTACAACTTGGTATCAAAGTCTGCAAAATAACTACTGTGACTGATTGAGGGGAGCCATGAATTGCGTTTCATGTAGTCATCGTATTTCTGGGATCTTGAAGACGCTAGAAAATAATATTACTATAATTTAATGTGAAAGAGAGTAGAGTATATGTAACATTTCCAGTTGCCTATAAACTCTTTTATGGATTTCGAATTCTCTACATCGCATAAAGCGTTAGTACAACTCGTATTCCATCCCGGCAGCAAAGAAGACTTACATTAAAAGCCTAAATTGATGAAATCTGAAGGTTATTTATCTTGTAAAACAGTTTAGTTTAATTTCATTAGTGTGCGATAGTTTCTCTCACCGGCGTATTTGCAGATCCACAATACACTATAATATGCATGACAATAAGATTGCTTCAGCGGCGAGCGATTTGCAAGCAATTTCCTGACACTTTACTACAACTTGGTATCAAAGTCTGCAAAATAACTACTGTGACTGATTGAGGGGGATCCTTGAATTGCGTTTCATGTAGTCATCGTATTTCTGGGATCTTGAAGACGCTAGAAAATAATATTACTATAATTTAATGTGAAAGAGAGTAGAGTATATGTAACATCTCCAGTTGCCTCTAAACTCTTTTTTGGATTTCGAATTCTCTACATCGCATAAAGCGTTAGTACAACTCGTATTCCATCCCGGCAGCAAAGAAGACTTACATTAAAAGCCTAAATTGATGAAATCTGAAGGTTATTTATCTTGTAAAACGGTTAAGTTTAATTGCATTAGTGTGCGATACTTTCTCTCACCGGGCGTATTTGCAGATCCACAATACACTATAATATGCATGACAATAAGATTGCTTCAGCGGCGAGCGATTTGCATGCAATTTCCTGACACTTTACTACAATTTGGTATCAAAGTCTGCAAAATAACTACTGTGACTGATTGAGGGGAGCCATGAATTGCGTTTCATGTAGTCATCGTATTTCTGGGATCTTGAAGACGCTAGAAAATAATATTACTATAATTTAATGTGAAAGAGAGTAGAGTATATGTAACATTTCCAGTTGCCTCTAACCTCGCCTATGGATTTCGAATTCTCTACATCGCATAAAGCTTTAGTACAACTCGTATTCCATCCCGGCAGCAAAGAAGACTTACATTAAAAGCCTAAATTGATGAAATCTGAAGGTTATTTATCTTGTAAAACAGTTTAGTTTAATTTCATTAGTGTGCGATAGTTTCTCTCACCGGGCGTATTTGCAGATCCACAATACACTATAATATGCATGATAATAAGATTGCTTCAGCGGCGAGCGATTTGCAAGCAATTTCCTGGCACTTTACTACAACTTGGTATCAAAGTCTACAAAATAACTACTCTGACTGATTGAGGGGAGCCTTGAATTGCGTTTCATATAGTCATCGTATTTCTGGGATCTTGAAGACGCTAGAAAATAATATTACTATAATTTAATGTGAAAGAGAGTAGAGTATATGTAACATCTCCAGTTGCCTCTAAACTCTTTTTTGGATTTCGAATTCTCTACATCGCATAAAGCGTTAGTACAACTCGTATTCCATCCCGGCAGCAAAGAAGACTTACATTAAAAGCCTAAATTGATGAAATCTGAAAGTTATTTATCTTGTAAAACAGTTTAGTTTAATTTCATTAGTGTGCGATAGTTTCTCTCACCGGGCGTATTTGCAGATCCACAATACACTATAATATGCATGATAATAAGATTGCTTCAGCGGCGAGCGATTTGCAAGCAATTTCCTGGCACTTTACTACAACTTGGTATCAAAGTCTGCAAAATAACTACTGTGACTGATTGAGGGGGAGCCTTGAATTGCGTTTTATATAGTCATCGTATTTCTGGGATCATGAAGACGCTAGAAAATAATATTACTATAATTTAATGTGAAAGAGAGTAGAGTATATGTAACATCTCCAGTTGCCTCTAACCTCGCCTATGGATTTCGAATTCTCTACATCGCATAAAGCTTTAGTACAACTCGTATTCTATCCCGGCAGCAAAGAAGACTTACATTAAAAGCCTAAATTGATGAAATCTGAAAGTTATTTATCTTGTAAAACGGTTTAGTTTAATTGCATTAGTGTGCGATAGTTTCTCTCACCGGGCGTATTTGCAGATCCACAATACACTATAATATGCATGACAATAAGATTGCTTCAGCGGCGAGCGATTTGCAAGCAATTTCCTGACACTTTACTACAATTTGGTATCAAAGTCTGCAAAATAACTACTGTGACTGATTGAGGGGAGCCATGAATTGCGTTTCATGTAGTCATCGTATTTCTGGGATCTTGAAGACGCTAGAAAATAATATTACTATAATTTAATGTGAAAGAGAGTAGAGTATATGTAACATTTCCAGTTGCCTCTAACCTCGCCTATGGATTTCGAATTCTCTACATCGCATAAAGCTTTAGTACAACTCGTATTCTATCCCGGCAGCAAAGAAGACTTACATTAAAAGCCTAAATTGATGAAATCTGAAAGTTATTTATCTTGTAAAACGGTTTAGTTTATTTGCATTAGTGTGGGATAGTTTCTCTCACCGGGCGTATTTGCAGATCCACAATACACTATAATATGCATGATAATAAGATTGCTTCAGCGGCGAGCGATTTGCAAGCAATTTCCTGGCACTTTACTACAACTTGGTATCAAAGTCTGCAAAATAACTACTCTGACTGATTGAGGGGGAGCCTTGAATTGCGTTTCATATAGTCATCGTATTTCTGGGATCTTGAAGACGCTAGAAAATAATATTACTATAATTTAATGTGAAAGAGAGTAGAGTATATGTAACATCTCCAGTTGCCTCTAAACTCTTTTTTGGATTTCGAATTCTCTACATCGCATAAAGCGTTAGTACAACTCGTATTCCATCCCGGCAGCAAAGAAGACTTACATTAAAAGCCTAAATTGATGAAATCTGAAAGTTATTTATCTTGTAAAACGGTTTAGTTTAATTGCATTAGTGTGCGATAGTTTCTCTCACCGGGCGTATTTGCAGATCCACAATACACTATAATATGCATGACAATAAGATTGCTTCAGCGGCGAGCGATTTGCAAGCAATTTCCTGGCACTTTACTACAATTTGGTATCAAAGTCTGCAAAATAACTACTGTGACTGATTGAGGGGAGCCATGAATTGCGTTTCATGTAGTCATCGTATTTCTGGGATCTTGAAGACGCTAGAAAATAATATTACTATAATTTAATGTGAAAGAGAGTAGAGTAAATGTAACATTTCCAGTTGCCTCTAACCTCGCCTATGGATTTCGAATTCTCTACATCGCATAAAGCGTTAGTACAACTCGTATTCCATCCCGGCAGCAAAGAAGACTTACATTAAAAGACTAAATTGATGAAATCTGAAGGTTATTTATCTTGTAAAACGGTTTAGTTTAATTTCATTAGTGTGCGATAGTTTCTCTCACAGGGCGTATTTGCAGATCCACAATACACAGGCGAATCAGCCTGGTGATGCATGACAATAAGATTGCTTCAGCGGCGAGCAATTTGCAAGCAATTTCCTGACACTTTACTACAATTTGGTATCAAAGTCTGCAAAATAACTACTGTGACTGATTAAGGGGAGCCTTGAATTGCGTTTCATGTAGTCATCGTATTTCTGGGATCTTGAAGACGCTAGAAAATAATATTACTATAATTTAATGTGAAAGAGAGTAGAGTATATGTAACATCTCCAGTTGCCTCTAAACTCTTTTTTGGATTTCGAATTCTCCACATCGCATAAAGCGTTAGTACAACTCGTATTCCATCCCGGCAGCAAAGAAGACTTACATTAAAAGCCTAAATTGATGAAATCTGAAGGTTATTTATCTTGTAAAACGGTTTAGTTTAATTGCATTAGTGTGCGATACTTTCTCTCACCGGGCGTATTTGCAGATCCACAATACACTAAGACAATGACAATAAGATTGCTTCAGCGGCGAGCGATTTGCAAGCAATTTCCTGACACTTTACTACAATTTGGTATCAAAGTCTGCAAAATAACTACTGTGACTGATTGAGGGGAGCCATGAATTGCGTTTCATGTAGTCATCGTATTTCTGGGATCTTGAAGACGCTAGAAAATAATATTACTATAATTTAATGTGAAAGAGAGTAGAGTATATGTAACATTTCCAGTTGCCTCTAACCTCGCCTATGGATTTCGAATTCTCTACATCGCATAAAGCTTTAGTACAACTCGTATTCCATCCCGGCAGCAAAGAAGACTTACATTAAAAGCCTAAATTGATGAAATCTGAAGGTTATTTATCTTGTAAAACAGTTTAGTTTAATTTCATTAGTGTGCGATAGTTTCTCTCACCGGCGTATTTGCAGATCCACAATACACTATAATATGCATGATAATAAGATTGCTTCAGCGGCGAGCGATTTGCAAGCAATTTCCTGGCACTTTACTACAACTTGGTATCAAAGTCTGCAAAATAACTACTCTGACTGATTGAGGGGGAGCCTTGAATTGCGTTTCATATAGTCATCGTATTTCTGGGATCTTGAAGACGCTAGAAAATAATATTACTATAATTTAATGTGAAAGAGAGTAGAGTATATGTAACATCTCCAGTTGCCTCTAACCTCGCCTATGGATTTCGAATTCTCTACATCGCATAAAGCGTTAGTACAACTCGTATTCCACCCCGGCAGCAAAGAAGACTTACATTAAAAGCCTAAATTGATGAAATCTGAAGGTTATTTATCTTGTAAAACGGTTTAGTTTAATTGCATTAGTGTGCGATAGTTTCTCTCACCGGGCGTATTTGCAGATCCACAATACACTATAATGTGCATGACAATAAGATTGCTTCAGCGGCGAGCGATTTGCAAGCAATTTCCTGACACTTTACTACAATTTGGTATCAAAGTCTGCAAAATAACTACTGTGACTGATTGAGGGGAGCCTTGAATTGCGTTTCATGTAGTCATCGTATTTCTGGGATCTTGAAGACGCTAGAAAATAATATTACTATAATTTAATGTGAAAGAGAGTAGAGTATATGTAACATTTCCAGTTGCCTCTAACCTCGCCTATGGATTTCGAATTCTCTACATCGCATAAAGCTTTAGTACAACTCGTATTCCATCCCGGCAGCAAAAAAGACTTACATTAAAAGCCTAAATTGATGAAATCTGAAGGTTATTTATCTTGTAAAACGGTTTAGTTTAATTGCATTAGTGTGCGATAGTTTATCTCGCCGGGCGTATTTGCAGATCCACAATACACAGGCGAATCAGCCTGGTGATGCATGACAATAAGATTGCTTCAGCGGCGAGCGATTTGCAAGCAATTTCCTGACACTTTACTACAACTTGGTATCAAAGTCTGCAAAATAACTACTGTGACTGATTGAGGGGAGCCATGAATTGCGTTTCATGTAGTCATCGTATTTCTGGGATCTTGAAGACGCTAGAAAATAATATTACTATAATTTAATGTGAAAGAGAGTAGAGTATATGTAACATTTCCAGTTGCCTATAAACTCTTTTATGGATTTCGAATTCTCTACATCGCATAAAGCGTTAGTACAACTCGTATTCCATCCCGGCAGCAAAGAAGACTTACATTAAAAGCCTAAATTGATGAAATCTGAAGGTTATTTATCTTGTAAAACAGTTTAGTTTAATTTCATTAGTGTGCGATAGTTTCTCTCACCGGCGTATTTGCAGATCCACAATACACTATAATATGCATGACAATAAGATTGCTTCAGCGGCGAGCGATTTGCAAGCAATTTCCTGACACTTTACTACAACTTGGTATCAAAGTCTGCAAAATAACTACTGTGACTGATTGAGGGGGATCCTTGAATTGCGTTTCATGTAGTCATCGTATTTCTGGGATCTTGAAGACGCTAGAAAATAATATTACTATAATTTAATGTGAAAGAGAGTAGAGTATATGTAACATCTCCAGTTGCCTCTAAACTCTTTTTTGGATTTCGAATTCTCTACATCGCATAAAGCGTTAGTACAACTCGTATTCCATCCCGGCAGCAAAGAAGACTTACATTAAAAGCCTAAATTGATGAAATCTGAAGGTTATTTATCTTGTAAAACGGTTAAGTTTAATTGCATTAGTGTGCGATACTTTCTCTCACCGGGCGTATTTGCAGATCCACAATACACTATAATATGCATGACAATAAGATTGCTTCAGCGGCGAGCGATTTGCATGCAATTTCCTGACACTTTACTACAATTTGGTATCAAAGTCTGCAAAATAACTACTGTGACTGATTGAGGGGAGCCATGAATTGCGTTTCATGTAGTCATCGTATTTCTGGGATCTTGAAGACGCTAGAAAATAATATTACTATAATTTAATGTGAAAGAGAGTAGAGTATATGTAACATTTCCAGTTGCCTCTAACCTCGCCTATGGATTTCGAATTCTCTACATCGCATAAAGCTTTAGTACAACTCGTATTCCATCCCGGCAGCAAAGAAGACTTACATTAAAAGCCTAAATTGATGAAATCTGAAGGTTATTTATCTTGTAAAACAGTTTAGTTTAATTTCATTAGTGTGCGATAGTTTCTCTCACCGGGCGTATTTGCAGATCCACAATACACTATAATATGCATGATAATAAGATTGCTTCAGCGGCGAGCGATTTGCAAGCAATTTCCTGGCACTTTACTACAACTTGGTATCAAAGTCTACAAAATAACTACTCTGACTGATTGAGGGGAGCCTTGAATTGCGTTTCATATAGTCATCGTATTTCTGGGATCTTGAAGACGCTAGAAAATAATATTACTATAATTTAATGTGAAAGAGAGTAGAGTATATGTAACATCTCCAGTTGCCTCTAAACTCTTTTTTGGATTTCGAATTCTCTACATCGCATAAAGCGTTAGTACAACTCGTATTCCATCCCGGCAGCAAAGAAGACTTACATTAAAAGCCTAAATTGATGAAATCTGAAAGTTATTTATCTTGTAAAACAGTTTAGTTTAATTTCATTAGTGTGCGATAGTTTCTCTCACCGGGCGTATTTGCAGATCCACAATACACTATAATATGCATGATAATAAGATTGCTTCAGCGGCGAGCGATTTGCAAGCAATTTCCTGGCACTTTACTACAACTTGGTATCAAAGTCTGCAAAATAACTACTGTGACTGATTGAGGGGGAGCCTTGAATTGCGTTTTATATAGTCATCGTATTTCTGGGATCATGAAGACGCTAGAAAATAATATTACTATAATTTAATGTGAAAGAGAGTAGAGTATATGTAACATCTCCAGTTGCCTCTAACCTCGCCTATGGATTTCGAATTCTCTACATCGCATAAAGCTTTAGTACAACTCGTATTCTATCCCGGCAGCAAAGAAGACTTACATTAAAAGCCTAAATTGATGAAATCTGAAAGTTATTTATCTTGTAAAACGGTTTAGTTTAATTGCATTAGTGTGCGATAGTTTCTCTCACCGGGCGTATTTGCAGATCCACATTACACTATAATATGCATGACAATAAGATTGCTTCAGCGGCGAGCGATTTGCAAGCAATTTCCTGACACTTTACTACAATTTGGTATCAAAGTCTGCAAAATAACTACTGTGACTGATTGAGGGGAGCCATGAATTGCGTTTCATGTAGTCATCGTATTTCTGGGATCTTGAAGACGCTAGAAAATAATATTACTATAATTTAATGTGAAAGAGAGTAGAGTATATGTAACATTTCCAGTTGCCTCTAACCTCGCCTATGGATTTCGAATTCTCTACATCGCATAAAGCTTTAGTACAACTCGTATTCTATCCCGGCAGCAAAGAAGACTTACATTAAAAGCCTAAATTGATGAAATCTGAAAGTTATTTATCTTGTAAAACGGTTTAGTTTATTTGCATTAGTGTGGGATAGTTTCTCTCACCGGGCGTATTTGCAGATCCACAATACACTATAATATGCATGATAATAAGATTGCTTCAGCGGCGAGCGATTTGCAAGCAATTTCCTGGCACTTTACTACAACTTGGTATCAAAGTCTGCAAAATAACTACTCTGACTGATTGAGGGGGAGCCTTGAATTGCGTTTCATATAGTCATCGTATTTCTGGGATCTTGAAGACGCTAGAAAATAATATTACTATAATTTAATGTGAAAGAGAGTAGAGTATATGTAACATCTCCAGTTGCCTCTAAACTCTTTTTTGGATTTCGAATTCTCTACATCGCATAAAGCGTTAGTACAACTCGTATTCCATCCCGGCAGCAAAGAAGACTTACATTAAAAGCCTAAATTGATGAAATCTGAAAGTTATTTATCTTGTAAAACGGTTTAGTTTAATTGCATTAGTGTGCGATAGTTTCTCTCACCGGGCGTATTTGCAGATCCACAATACACTATAATATGCATGACAATAAGATTGCTTCAGCGGCGAGCGATTTGCAAGCAATTTCCTGGCACTTTACTACAATTTGGTATCAAAGTCTGCAAAATAACTACTGTGACTGATTGAGGGGAGCCATGAATTGCGTTTCATGTAGTCATCGTATTTCTGGGATCTTGAAGACGCTAGAAAATAATATTACTATAATTTAATGTGAAAGAGAGTAGAGTAAATGTAACATTTCCAGTTGCCTCTAACCTCGCCTATGGATTTCGAATTCTCTACATCGCATAAAGCGTTAGTACAACTCGTATTCCATCCCGGCAGCAAAGAAGACTTACATTAAAAGACTAAATTGATGAAATCTGAAGGTTATTTATCTTGTAAAACGGTTTAGTTTAATTTCATTAGTGTGCGATAGTTTCTCTCACAGGGCGTATTTGCAGATCCACAATACACAGGCGAATCAGCCTGGTGATGCATGACAATAAGATTGCTTCAGCGGCGAGCAATTTGCAAGCAATTTCCTGACACTTTACTACAATTTGGTATCAAAGTCTGCAAAATAACTACTGTGACTGATTAAGGGGAGCCTTGAATTGCGTTTCATGTAGTCATCGTATTTCTGGGATCTTGAAGACGCTAGAAAATAATATTACTATAATTTAATGTGAAAGAGAGTAGAGTATATGTAACATCTCCAGTTGCCTCTAAACTCTTTTTTGGATTTCGAATTCTCCACATCGCATAAAGCGTTAGTACAACTCGTATTCCATCCCGGCAGCAAAGAAGACTTACATTAAAAGCCTAAATTGATGAAATCTGAAGGTTATTTATCTTGTAAAACGGTTTAGTTTAATTGCATTAGTGTGCGATACTTTCTCTCACCGGGCGTATTTGCAGATCCACAATACACTAAGACAATGACAATAAGATTGCTTCAGCGGCGAGCGATTTGCAAGCAATTTCCTGACACTTTACTACAATTTGGTATCAAAGTCTGCAAAATAACTACTGTGACTGATTGAGGGGAGCCATGAATTGCGTTTCATGTAGTCATCGTATTTCTGGGATCTTGAAGACGCTAGAAAATAATATTACTATAATTTAATGTGAAAGAGAGTAGAGTATATGTAACATTTCCAGTTGCCTCTAACCTCGCCTATGGATTTCGAATTCTCTACATCGCATAAAGCTTTAGTACAACTCGTATTCCATCCCGGCAGCAAAGAAGACTTACATTAAAAGCCTAAATTGATGAAATCTGAAAGTTATTTATCTTGTAAAACAGTTTAGTTTAATTTCATTAGTGTGCGATAGTTTCTCTCACCGGGCGTATTTGCAGATCCACAATACACTATAATATGCATGATAATAAGATTGCTTCAGCGGCGAGCGATTTGCAAGCAATTTCCTGGCACTTTACTACAACTTGGTATCAAAGTCTGCAAAATAACTACTCTGACTGATTGAGGGGGAGCCTTGAATTGCGTTTCATATAGTCATCGTATTTCTGGGATCTTGAAGACGCTAGAAAATAATATTACTATAATTTAATGTGAAAGAGAGTAGAGTATATGTAACATCTCCAGTTGCCTCTAAACTCTTTTTTGGATTTCGAATTCTCTACATCGCATAAAGCGTTAGTACAACTCGTATTCCATCCCGGCAGCAAAGAAGACTTACATTAAAAGCCTAAATTGATGAAATCTGAAAGTTATTTATCTTGTAAAACAGTTTAGTTTAATTTCATTAGTGTGCGATAGTTTCTCTCACCGGGCGTATTTGCTGATCCACAATACACTATAATATGCATGATAATAAGATTGCTTCAGCGGCGAGCGATTTGCAAGCAATTTCCTGGCACTTTACTACAACTTGGTATCAAAGTCTGCAAAATAACTACTGTGACTGATTGAGGGGGAGCCTTGAATTGCGTTTCATATAGTCATCGTATTTCTGGGATCTTGAAGACGCTAGAAAATAATATTACTATAATTTAATGTGAAAGAGAGTAGAGTATATGTAACATCTCCAGTTGCCTCTAAACTCTTTTTTGGATTTCGAATTCTCTACATCGCATAAAGCTTTAGTACAACTCGTATTCTATCCCGGCAGCAAAGAAGACTTACATTAAAAGCCTAAATTGATGAAATCTGAAAGTTATTTATCTTGTAAAACGGTTTAGTTTAATTGCATTAGTGTGCGATAGTTTCTCTCACCGGGCGTATTTGCAGATCCACAATACACTATAATATGCATGACAATAAGATTGCTTCAGCGGCGAGCGATTTGCAAGCAATTTCCTGACACTTTACTACAATTTGGTATCAAAGTCTGCAAAATAACTACTGTGACTGATTGAGGGGAGCCATGAATTGCGTTTCATGTAGTCATCGTATTTCTGGGATCTTGAAGACGCTAGAAAATAATATTACTATAATTTAATGTGAAAGAGAGTAGAGTATATGTAACATTTCCAGTTGCCTCTAACCTCGCCTATTGATTTCGAATACTCTACATCGCATAAAGCTTTAGTACAACTCGTATTCCATCCCGGCAGCAAAGAAGACTTACATTAAAAGCCTAAATTGATGAAATCTGAAGGTTATTTATCTTGTAAAACGGTTTAGTTTAATTTCATTAGTGTGCGATAGTTTCTCTCACCGGGCGTATTTGCAGATCCACAATACACTATAATATGCATGATAATAAGATTGCTTCAGCGGCGAGCGATTTGCAAGCAATTTCCTGGCACTTTACTACAACTTGGTATCAAAGTCTGCAAAATAACTACTCTGACTGATTGAGGGGAAGCCTTGAATTGCGTTTCATATAGTCATCGTATTTCTTGGATCTTGAAGATGCTAGAAAATAATATTACTATAATTTAATGTGAAAGAGAGTAGAGTATATGTAACATTTCCAGTTGCCTCTAACCTCGCCTATGGATTTCGAATACTCTACATCGCATAAAGCGTTAGTACAACTCGTATTCCATCCCGGCAGCAAAGAAGACTTACATTAAAAGCCTAAATTGATGAAATCTGAAGGTTATTTATCTTGTAAAACAGTTTAGTTTAATTTCATTAGTGTGCGATAGTTTCTCTCACCGGGCGTATTTGCAGATCCACAATACACTATAATATGCATGATAATAAGATTGCTTCAGCGGCGAGCGATTTGCAAGCAATTTCCTGGCACTTTACTACAACTTGGTATCAAAGTCTGCAAAATAACTACTCTGACTGATTGAGGGGAGCCATGAATTGCGTTTCATGTAGTCATCGTATTTCTGGGATCTTGAAGACGCTAGAAAATAATATTACTATAATTTAATGTGAAAGAGAGTAGAGTATATGTAACATTTCCAGTTGCCTCTAACCTCGCCTATGGATTTCGAATACTCTACATCGCATAAAGCGTTAGTACAACTCGTATTCCATCCCGGCAGCAAAGAAGACTTACATTAAAAGCCTAAATTGATGAAATCTGAAGGTTATTTATCTTGTAAAACAGTTTAGTTTAATTTCATTAGTGTGCGATAGTTTCTCTCACCGGGCGTATTTGCAGATCCACAATACACTATAATATGCATGATAATAAGATTGCTTCAGCGGCGAGCGATTTGCAAGCAATTTCCTGGCACTTTACTACAACTTGGTATCAAAGTCTGCAAAATAACTACTCTGACTGATTGAGGGGGAGCCTTGAATTGCGTTTCATATAGTCATCGTATTTCTGGGATCTTGAAGACGCTAGAAAATAATATTACTATAATTTAATGTGAAAGAGAGTAGAGTATATGTAACATCTCCAGTTGCCTCTAAACTCTTTTTTGGATTTCGAATTCTCTACATCGCATAAAGCGTTAGTACAACTCGTATTCCATCCCGGCAGCAAAGAAGACTTACATTAAAAGCCTAAATTGATGAAATCTGAAAGTTATTTATCTTGTAAAACGGTTTAGTTTAATTGCATTAGTGTGCGATAGTTTCTCTCACCGGGCGTATTTGCAGATCCACAATACACTATAATATGCATGACAATAAGATTGTTTCAGCGGCGAGCGATTTGCAAGCAATTTCCTGGCACTTTACTACAATTTGGTATCAAAGTCTGCAAAATAACTACTGTGACTGATTGAGGGGAGCCATGAATTGCGTTTCATGTAGTCATCGTATTTCTGGGATCTTGAAGACGCTAGAAAATAATATTACTATAATTTAATGTGAAAGAGAGTAGAGTAAATGTAACATTTCCAGTTGCCTCTAACCTCGCCTATGGATTTCGAATTCTCTACATCGCATAAAGCGTTAGTACAACTCGTATTCCATCCCGGCAGCAAAGAAGACTTACATTAAAAGACTAAATTGATGAAATCTGAAGGTTATTTATCTTGTAAAACGGTTTAGTTTAATTTCATTAGTGTGCGATAGTTTCTCTCACAGGGCGTATTTGCAGATCCACAATACACAGGCGAATCAGCCTGGCGATGCATGACAATAAGATTGCTTCAGCGGCGAGCAATTTGCAAGCAATTTCCTGACACTTTACTACAATTTGGTATCAAAGTCTGCAAAATAACTACTGTGACTGATTAAGGGGAGCCTTGAATTGCGTTTCATGTAGTCATCGTATTTCTGGGATCTTGAAGACGCTAGAAAATAATATTACTATAATTTAATGTGAAAGAGAGTAGAGTATATGTAACATCTCCAGTTGCCTCTAAACTCTTTTTTGGATTTCGAATTCTCCACATCGCATAAAGCGTTAGTACAACTCGTATTCCATCCCGGCAGCAAAGAAGACTTACATTAAAAGCCTAAATTGATGAAATCTGAAGGTTATTTATCTTGTAAAACGGTTTAGTTTAATTGCATTAGTGTGCGATACTTTCTCTCACCGGGCGTATTTGCAGATCCACAATACACTAAGACAATGACAATAAGATTGCTTCAGCGGCGAGCGATTTGCAAGCAATTTCCTGACACTTTACTACAATTTGGTATCAAAGTCTGCAAAATAACTACTGTGACTGATTGAGGGGAGCCATGAATTGCGTTTCATGTAGTCATCGTATTTCTGGGATCTTGAAGACGCTAGAAAATAATATTACTATAATTTAATGTGAAAGACAGTAGAGTATATGTAACATTTCCAGTTGCCTCTAACCTCGCCTATGGATTTCGAATTCTCTACATCGCATAAAGCTTTAGTACAACTCGTATTCCATCCCGGCAGCAAAGAAGACTTACATTAAAAGCCTAAATTGATGAAATCTGAAAGTTATTTATCTTGTAAAACAGTTTAGTTTAATTTCATTAGTGTGCGATAGTTTCTCTCACCGGGCGTATTTGCAGATCCACAATACACTATAATATGCATGATAATAAGATTGCTTCAGCGGCGAGCGATTTGCAAGCAATTTCCTGGCACTTTACTACAACTTGGTATCAAAGTCTGCAAAATAACTACTCTGACTGATTGAGGGGGAGCCTTGAATTGCGTTTCATATAGTCATCGTATTTCTGGGATCTTGAAGACGCTAGAAAATAATATTACTATAATTTAATGTGAAAGAGAGTAGAGTATATGTAACATCTCCAGTTGCCTCTAAACTCTTTTTTGGATTTCGAATTCTCTACATCGCATAAAGCGTTAGTACAACTCGTATTCCATCCCGGCAGCAAAGAAGACTTACATTAAAAGCCTAAATTGATGAAATCTGAAAGTTATTTATCTTGTAAAACAGTTTAGTTTAATTTCATTAGTGTGCGATAGTTTCTCTCACCGGGCGTATTTGCTGATCCACAATACACTATAATATGCATGATAATAAGATTGCTTCAGCGGCGAGCGATTTGCAAGCAATTTCCTGGCACTTTACTACAACTTGGTATCAAAGTCTGCAAAATAACTACTGTGACTGATTGAGGGGAGCCATGAATTGCGTTTCATGTAGTCATCGTATTTCTGGGATCTTGAAGACGCTAGAAAATAATATTACTATAATTTAATGTGAAAGACAGTAGAGTATATGTAACATTTCCAGTTGCCTCTAACCTCGCCTATGGATTTCGAATTCTCTACATCGCATAAAGCTTTAGTACAACTCGTATTCCATCCCGGCAGCAAAGAAGACTTACATTAAAAGCCTAAATTGATGAAATCTGAAAGTTATTTATCTTGTAAAACAGTTTAGTTTAATTTCATTAGTGTGCGATAGTTTCTCTCACCGGGCGTATTTGCAGATCCACAATACACTATAATATGCATGATAATAAGATTGCTTCAGCGGCGAGCGATTTGCAAGCAATTTCCTGGCACTTTACTACAACTTGGTATCAAAGTCTGCAAAATAACTACTCTGACTGATTGAGGGGGAGCCTTGAATTGCGTTTCATATAGTCATCGTATTTCTGGGATCTTGAAGACGCTAGAAAATAATATTACTATAATTTAATGTGAAAGAGAGTAGAGTATATGTAACATCTCCAGTTGCCTCTAAACTCTTTTTTGGATTTCGAATTCTCTACATCGCATAAAGCGTTAGTACAACTCGTATTCCATCCCGGCAGCAAAGAAGACTTACATTAAAAGCCTAAATTGATGAAATCTGAAAGTTATTTATCTTGTAAAACAGTTTAGTTTAATTTCATTAGTGTGCGATAGTTTCTCTCACCGGGCGTATTTGCTGATCCACAATACACTATAATATGCATGATAATAAGATTGCTTCAGCGGCGAGCGATTTGCAAGCAATTTCCTGGCTCTTTACTACAACTTGGTATCAAAGTCTGCAAAATAACTACTGTGACTGATTGAGGGGGAGCCTTGAATTGCGTTTCATATAGTCATCGTATTTCTGGGATCTTGAAGACGCTAGAAAATAATATTACTATAATTTAATGTGAAAGAGAGTAGAGTATATGTAACATCTCCAGTTGCCTCTAAACTCTTTTTTGGATTTCGAATTCTCTACATCGCATAAAGCTTTAGTACAACTCGTATTCTATCCCGGCAGCAAAGAAGACTTACATTAAAAGCCTAAATTGATGAAATCTGAAAGTTATTTATCTTGTAAAACGGTTTAGTTTAATTGCATTAGTGTGCGATAGTTTCTCTCACCGGGCGTATTTGCAGATCCACAATACACTATAATATGCATGACAATAAGATTGCTTCAGCGGCGAGCGATTTGCAAGCAATTTCCTGACACTTTACTACAATTTGGTATCAAAGTCTGCAAAATAACTACTGTGACTGATTGAGGGGAGCCATGAATTGCGTTTCATGTAGTCATCGTATTTCTGGGATCTTGAAGACGCTAGAAAATAATATTACTATAATTTAATGTGAAAGAGAGTAGAGTATATGTAACATTTCCAGTTGCCTCTAACCTCGCCTATGGATTTCGAATACTCTACATCGCATAAAGCTTTAGTACAACTCGTATTCCATCCCGGCAGCAAAGAAGACTTACATTAAAAGCCTAAATTGATGAAATCTGAAGGTTATTTATCTTGTAAAACGGTTTAGTTTAATTTCATTAGTGTGCGATAGTTTCTCTCACCGGGCGTATTTGCAGATCCACAATACACTATAATATGCATGATAATAAGATTGCTTCAGCGGCGAGCGATTTGCAAGCAATTTCCTGGCACTTTACTACAACTTGGTATCAAAGTCTGCAAAATAACTACTCTGACTGATTGAGGGGAAGCCTTGAATTGCGTTTCATATAGTCATCGTATTTCTGGGATCTTGAAGATGCTAGAAAATAATATTACTATAATTTAATGTGAAAGAGAGTAGAGTATATGTAACATCTCCAGTTGCCTCTAAACTCTTTTTTGGATTTCGAATTCTCTACATCGCATAAAGCGTTAGTACAACTCGTATTCCATCCCGGCAGCAAAGAAGACTTACATTAAAAGCCTAAATTGATGAAATCTGAAAGTTATTTATCTTGTAAAACGGTTTAGTTTAATTTCATTAGTGTGCGATAGTTTCTCTCACAGGGCGTATTTGCAGATCCACAATACACAGGCGAATCAGCCTGGTGATGCATGACAATAAGATTGCTTCAGCGGCGAGCAATTTGCAAGCAATTTCCTGACACTTTACTACAATTTGGTATCAAAGTCTGCAAAATAACTACTGTGACTGATTAAGGGGAGCCTTGAATTGCGTTTCATGTAGTCATCGTATTTTTGGGATCTTGAAGACGCTAGAAAATAATATTACTATAATTTAATGTAAAAGAGAGTAGAGTAAATGTAACATTTCCAGTTGCCTCTAACCTCGCCTATGGATTTCGAATTCTCTACATCGCATAAAGCGTTAGTACAACTCGTATTCCATCCCGGCAGCAAAGAAGACTTACATTAAAAGCCTAAATTGATGAAATCTGAAGGTTATTTATCTTGTAAAACGGTTTAGTTTAATTGCATTAGTGTGCGATAGTTTCTCTCACCGGGCGTATTTGCAGATCCACAATACACAGGCGAATCAGCCTGGTGATGCATGACAATAAGATTGCTTCAGCGGCGAGCGATTTGCAAGCAATTTCCTGACACTTTACTACAATTTGGTATCAAAGTCTGCAAAATAACTACTGTGACTGATTGAGGGGAGCCTTGAATTGCGTTTCATGTAGTCATCGTATTTCTGGGATCTTGAAGACGCTAGAAAAAAATATTACTATAATTTAATGTGAAAGAGAGAGAGAGTGAGCGGCCAGACGGACAGGACGCGCTGCTAGCCTGGGAGCGACGGGACCGGCGGAACGAGCAGTCATCGGGTGAGCGGCCAGACGGACAGGACGCGCTGCTACCCTGGGAGCGACGGGACCGGCGGAACGAGCAGTCAGCGGGTGAGCGGCCAGACGGACAGGACGCGCTGCTACCCTGGGAGCGACGGGACCGGCGGAACGAGCAGTCAGCGGGTGAGCGGCCAGACGGACAGGACGCGCTGCTACCCTGGGAGCGACGGGACCGGCGGAACGAGCAGTCAGCGGGTGAGCGGCCAGACGGACAGGACGCGCTGCTACCCTGGGAGCGACGGGTCCGGCGGAACGAGCAGTCGGCGAGAGAGCGGCCAGACGACAGGACGCGCCACTTCTATGCGAGCGGCGGAACGAGTCAGACGGCGAGAGAGCGGCGAGGCGACAGGACGCGCCACTCCTCTACGAGCGGCGGAACGAGTCAGTCGGCGAGAGAGCGGCCAGACGACAGGACGCGCCACTTCTCTGCGAGCGGCGGAACGAGTCAGACGGCGAGAGAGCGGCGAGGCGACAGGACGCGCCACTCCTCTACGAGCGGCGGAACGAGTCAGAGGCAAACCCACCACTTTCCCGGGCCGTTTTAGCGACAGAAGGTCGCCATATCGTCCACGCAATCTTACCAGAAGCTGAAAACCTAGGTGTGTGATAGGCGCACACCTAGGGGGGTCTCTAAACAGGAGACCCTCTACCTGCCTCTGTCCCCACAACCCAAATGAATGAACACAGGGCCCAAAATTTTATTTATTAAAACAATTTTCATTCGCACACTTGTACACACTACTTAGGCTACGGAAATGGTAAAACAACAATGTAAAACAACAGTATAAAATAATAACAGAAAATCAGGTAAAACAGTGTAGAAAACAGTAAAAGTAAAAATAATAAAACAGGTTATATAACAAAATAAACAAATTTGAGGATGCTCATACGGACGGATAGACACTTAACTATGGATGGCTTCACTCCAGTGCGTGGATTGTGGGGCCTAGCAGCGACGGTCGAGGGTTCCAGGATGCTAATCCCCCGCAGGGAAGGACAAAAACAAGAAACAGCGGTTTCTCGGGCGAAGAAAACCCGCATCTACCCGCTGGACTCACCACCTGACAATAAACGCTCGGAAGATTGCCCGGGGGGGACCCCAGGGCCACTAAGCTCCTCCAATTTCTCGGTCCAGCTTCCAATGAAGCTCCTTAACGCCGCAAAGGTCTCTCTATTTCGAACCAATTCCGTATACCAAATTGGACTGAAGCCCACTATATTAGTCACTGTTGCATGCAGTTCAACCCTTTCGTTCTTTAACACCAAACATTCCCAAATTATGTGTTCCGCAGTCTGACGGCCCGCGCCACATGTACACCAAGGGTCATCAACAAGCCCGAACTCCTGGAGCTTGCCACGGAACCGTCCGTGGCCGCCAACAAATTGCGTAGAGTGGCCGTCAAAATGCAGGAACTGCTTCCTCATTCTTTCACGGACCGAGGGGAAAAACCGGTGCGTGAGCCGTCCGGTTCCCCCTGAGTCCCACCTCTCTTGCCAAACCCTGAGACTTTCCTCCCTCAGCTCCTTGCAACCACTCCGGTAGGAAGACTCCCCGGGGTCTACAGTCAGAGAAAAATATTCCGTCTGCAGACCCCTACGCAGATTAGTGCGTGCTGCGCATTCTAAAACCTCCAAGTCAGCCGGCAAAACTCCCGCGATCACTGGCAGCGCTAAAGTGGAGGTGGTCCTATAGGCTCCCGTCATAGCTATTAGGGGAGCCCGCTGTCCTCTGAGTAACGCCAACCTAACTGGCGTTTTGAGGGCTCTATCAGCCCAGGTACGTGCCGCGTATGTTATCTGAGCCACAAAAACCGACCTATATATTAACTTTAACGCCGGGAAACGCAAGCCCCAAGACGTCTTACTATTTGCCCGGAGGCTCATAAATAAACCCCTAGCCTTAGCGGATACAACTTTAGCATGGTGGACGTACGTATGCGACCTGTCCATATAAAGGCCCAAATACCTCACTTGTTGCGGAAACGCAACTGGCGTCGAACCTATGCGGAAGGAGGGGAGCCTCTTGTCTAGTCTACCTTTCAGCATCAGTGCTTGTGTCTTACTCGGAGAGAAATCAAGCCTGTTTCTCAGCCCCCACTCGAGAATGAGTTCGAGACACAAAGCCGCCTTTCTCTCGAGTTCCGCTCTACTGTTTGCCCCCACCAGCAGGAGGCCATCATCGGCATAGCCGGTGATGGTGCTCCCCTCCGGTAGAGGCAAACGAAGCAGGTCGTCGAAGAGCACATTCCAGAACTTGGGCCCGGACACTGATCCCTGCGGGCATCCTATGGAGACTTCCTTAGTGACTCTACTGGCTCCATACGTAATTGACACAGAACGATTGGTAAAATAGCTCCTAACGAGACGAAGAAGGTTAGCCGGACACTGACGATTGCGAAGTTTACATAGTATCATTGGCCACCACGCATTGTCAAAGGCCCCCGCGATGTCCAAAAATACTCCCACCACGTACCTTCCGGAATAATCCTTTGCCCATTTCTGCGCAAAGAGAATGGCGTCCTCCGTTGATAACCCTCTGGTAAATCCAAACTGCCTGTCGCTAGGTGGTGTCAAAGAAGCATCTAACCTCGTGACTACAAGACCCTCAAGAACTTTTCCCAGGATTGGTAGAAGCGTGATGGGTCTGTAGGCCTTCGGATCACTTCTCGGTTTATCATTCCCTTTGGGTATCACTCGGAGTAGGCCACTCTTCCAACAATCAGGGAAATGGCCCTCACTGACACATTTCTGCAACAGGACTGTCATTTCCCATCTTGCGTACTCCCAGACACGTTTAATAATGGCGCCTGTAAGATTGTCCATCCCAGGAGTCTTCTTCAAAGGCATGGCTTTCACTATTCTGTCTATCTCTTCAGCAGTAACATCAGCAACGTCGGCTATAGGGGACTCAACACCTGACAGCAACCGAAGTTGAAAATGATGGGGCGTGTCGTGAACGCACGAGTCCGAAGGAACCAGAGCATCCAGAAGGGTTCTTAACGTGCTGATAGTGTCGGTAGTAGCTCCCCCACCTGACACGATGCTTGAGAGGAAACGATCCCCACTAGCACCGCACTTGTCGATGACGCTCTTGACATTCCAAGGGTTGCTCCTGCCTACCTCGGTGACCCAGGATCTCCAGGATTCAGTTTTAGCTCGACGTATAGCTGCATGGTAATCAGTTCGTGAGCGCCTGAGGGCGCCTTTGAGCTGCTCCACCCGCTCCGGAGTCGCTGATCCATTCCTGACTTCACCGTATCTCCTATAATCCCTGCGATAAACTTGCCTAAGTTCCGTCAGGGCAGGCGTCCACCAAGGGGTACTAAAACCGGTCCCTGGCTTTTTCCTGCCTATGGCCGATTCACAGGCCCGCGAAACAGCGAGATTAAAGAAATTACCCATCTTTTCCGAGCAGCTTACGGAAGGAACCGGAAAGTCGCGCGGAACGAGTCAGTCGGCGAGAGAGCAGCCAGACGACAGGACGCGCCACTTCTCTGCGAGCGGCGGAACGAGTCAGACGGCGAGGCGACAGGACGCGCCACTACACTACGAAGCGACAGGACGGACGGTCAGTCGACGGGAGCACAGCAAGGAGATAGGACGTGACGACGACGGCAGCCTAGGCCGTATCCTGGGGCCAACACAGGCCGAGGCGCGTTGGGAAACAAGACCGAAGAGGAACATTGGACTGGAGGAAGGGGTTCATCTGGCAGAAGAGGACTTCGCCGGGGACACCGCTTCCGTTTGGATTGCGTGAAGAGGCCGCAAGCAACCACGGTGTTCTTCTTGCCCACCGCTAACCTCATAGTTGAAGCCGCCTAGCTAGGCTTTTATTTTTCAATCAAAAAGAGGCATAGACTTCAGCTACAAACTGTCTTTCCTTTCACAGCCCTTGGTACGTGTTTAGGACGAGACGGACCCGACCGATTCTTACGGCGCCACTAAACGCCGACGTTAAGAAAAGGGGTGGGTCCGACACTGGTGATGCATGACAATAAGATTGCTTCAGCGGCGAGCGATTTCAAGAATAGAAACACAGCAGTGAACGCTACAGAATTCCCGCAAGCAGTAGATCCAATAGTACACCGCCACTACATGGACGACTACTGTGACAGCGCACCAACGGAGGAGGACGCTGTCAAACGAGCCACAAGTGTATTGGAAGTACACAAGCGAGGGGGGTTCGAACTATGCAATTGGCATGGCAACTCGAACGTCGTACTTAGCGCCATGCCAGATGCGCAGGTACGAAAGAACGTCGACCTAAATCTAGGAGAGGAGGCAGAACGTGTGCTTGGCCTACAATGGAATCCAGATAGAGATGACCTATCCTTTAATCTGCGATTCGCAAAAGTGTCAACGGAGATCATCAGCGGAGACATTCGACCCACAAAAAGGCAAATGTTGAGTGTACTGATGTCCATTTTCGACCCACTGGGAATGCTATCACCGTTCTCTATAAAGGGAAAGATTCTTCTACAAGACGTCTGGAGAGCTAACACCGGATGGGATGAGCAATTAAACGACACCAATTTCAAAGATTGGCATATGTGGCTTGCAGAGCTACGAAGACTAAATGAATGCCGTGTCCCGCGCTGTTATCAACTCAACGGAACAGGCAGCACGGAGTTGCACATTTTTTGTGACGCCGGAGAAAAAGCATACGCCACAAGTAGCATATCTGGTGCGAAGGCATGCAGACAGAGGAAAGACTGCTTTCGTAGCTGGTAAAGCTAAAGTAGCACCCTTGAAGATGATGACCATACCAAGGATGGAGCTGATGGCTGCATTAGTAGGAAGTAGCACAGCATGGGTCCTGACATTCATTGATACCTGTAAAGGAAACCATCCACGGGAGGGAGGTCTGATACAAGAACATCTGCAGAGAGCTGAAGATCTGTGGACAAAAAGAGTGCAACAAGAGAGTTTTTCCGACGAGGTGGAGCGACTGAAGAAAGGGATTTCAGTGGAAAAACACAGCCGGATCTACGGATTGTCACCTATGCTGGACGAAAAAGGTATCATCGTCCTAGAGGGTATAATCGGAGCAGCAAGAGAAGTGACAAAGGAAGTAAAAAATCCAGCCATATTGTGTCCGAAGCACCGCTACACCAGGATGCTGATACAATATCACCACGAGAAAGGAATGCACCAGGGCAACGAAACCGTCATAAATAATCTAAGACAACGCTTCTGGTTACTCAACGCTAGAGGAGCGGTGAAAAAAGTAACCCGAGACTGCCAGGCGTGCAAGGTGAGGAAAGTGCTACCATCTACACAGGGAATGGGCAACTTGCCACACGCACGACTGGACCACCACATCCGTCCATTGAGCATCACCGGTATGGACTACTTTGGCCCGATTGAAGTAACTATTGGACGAAGAAGAGAGAAGCGCTATGGCGTACTGTTCACGTGCCTGTCAACCAGAGCCGTGCACATCGAGTTGGCTGCATCCCACCATCATCACCACACATGAGGGGCGCCTGGGAACGACTGGTGCAGTCTGTCAAACGAGCGCTCCGGGTGGTCCTGAAGGCCCAAGCTCCAAAGGAAGAAGTGTTGCAGACTCTACTGGCCGAACTGGAGTACACAGTGAACAGTCGTCCACTGACGCACGTGTCTCTTGACCACCGTGACGCAGAAAGTCTGACGCCAAACCATTTTTTGCTGGGAGCACCTCACAACCTTCCACAAATCAGCGCACTACCACCAGAAGACCTGTGTCTTCGAAGGCAGTGGCGAATCAGTCAGGCACTGGCTGACCAATTTTGGAAACGGTGGGTACGAGAGTACCTACCCACCCTGGCAATGAGGGACCGATGGCACGAGGTCAAAAAGGAGATCAAGATCGACGACGTGGTCATATTGGCGGAACCAAGTATGCCAAGTAACACCTGGCAACGAGGCATCGTGACAGCCACATATCCAGGCAAGGATAACCTAGTACTGTTAAATGTTAGTACTGTAACTAGTACTGTTAATAAAGTACTGTTAGTACTGTTAATTAAAAGCCTAAATTGATGAAATCTGAAGGTTATTTATCTTGTAAAACGTTTTAGTTTAATTTCATTAGTGTGCGATAGTTTCTCTCACCGGGCGGTATTTGCAGATCCACAATACACTATAATATGCATGACAATAAGATTGCTTCAGCGGCGAGCGATTTGCAAGCAATTTCCTGACACTTTACTACAACTTGGTATCAAAGTCTGCAAAATAACTACTGTGACTGATTGAGGGGGAGCCTTGAATTGCGTTTCATGTAGTCATCGTATTTCTGGGATCTTGAAGACGCTAGAAAAAAATATTACTATAATTTAATGTGAAAGAGAGAGAGAGTGAGCGGCCAGACGGACAGGACGCGCTGCTAGCCTGGGAGCGACGGGACCGGCGGAACGAGCAGTCAGCGGGTGAGCGGCCAGACGGACAGGACGCGCTGCTACCCTGGGAGCGACGGGACCGGCGGAACGAGCAGTCAGCGGGTGAGCGGCCAGACGGACAGGACGCGCTGCTACCCTGGGAGCGACGGGACCGGCGGAACGAGCAGTCAGCGGGTGAGCGGCCAGACGGACAGGACGCGCTGCTACCCTGAGAGCGACGGGACCGGCGGAACGAGCAGTCAGCGGGTGAGCGGCCAGACGGACAGGACGCGCTGCTATCCTGGGAGCGACGGGACCGGCGGAACGAGCAGTCAGCGGGTGAGCGGCCAGACGGACAGGACGCGCTGCTACCCTGGGAGCGACGGGACCGGCGGAACGAGCAGTCAGCGGGTGAGCGGCCAGACGGACAGGACGCGCTGCTACCCTGGGAGCGACGGTACCGGCGGAACTTGCAGTCAGCGGGTGAGCGGCCAGACGGTAAGGACGCGCTGCTACCCTGGGAGCGACGGGACCGGCGGAACGAGCAGTCAGCGGGTGAGCGGCCAGACGACAGGACGCGCCACTTCTCTGCGAGCGGCGGAACGAGTCAGTCGGCGAGAGAGCGGCCAGACGACAGGACGCGCCACTCCTCTACGAGCGGCGGAACGAGTCAGTCGGCGAGAGAGCGGCCAGACGACAGGACGCGCCACTTCTCTGCGAGCCGCGGAACGAGTCAGACGGCGAGGCGACAGGACGCGCCACTTCTCTGCGAGCGGCGGAACGAGTCAGTCGGCGGGAGAGCGGCGAGGCGACAGGACGCGCCACTTCTCTGCAAGCGGCGGAACGAGTCAGTCGGCGAGAGAGCGGCGAGGCGACAAGACGCGCCACATATCTGCGAGCGGCGGAACGAGTCAGTCGGCGGGAGAGCGGCGAGGCGACAGGACGCGCCACTTCTCTGCAAGCGGCGGAACGAGTCAGTCGGCGAGAGAGCGGCGAGGCGACAAGACGCGCCACATCTCTGCGAGCGGCGGAACGAGTCAGTCGGCGGGAGAGCGGCGGGGCGACAGGACGCGCCACTACACTACGAAGCGACAGGACGGACGGTCAGTCGACGGGAGCACAGCAAGGAGATAGGACGTGACGACGACGGCAGCCTAGGCCGTATCCTGGGGCCAACACAGGCCGAGGCGCGTTGGGAAACAAGACCGAAGAGGAACATTGGACTGGAGGAAGGGGTTCATCTGGCAGAAGAGGACTTCGCCGGGGACACCGCTTCCGTTTGGATTGCGTGAAGAGGCCGCAAGCAACCACGGTGTTCTTCTTGCCCACCGCTAACCTCATAGTTGAAGCCGCCTAGCTAGGCGGCTTCAATTTTTCAATAAAAAGAGGCATAGACTTCAGCTACAAACTATCTTTCCTTTCACAGCCCTTGGTACGTGTTTAGGACGAGACAAACGAGCTACTCGGACCCGACCGATTCTTACGGCGCCACTAAACGCCGACGTTAAGAAAAGGGGTGGGTCCGACATATGGTTCTGCGAGCCGGATCCTGGAGTGCAGCAGAAGCCTGAGGATTCCGAAGAAAGAAGACTTGCGATTCAAGAATCAAGATGAGTGTACGAAGCGCTCACAACGAGGGTGAGTCAGCCAGCACCGCAGCAACTACAAGCCAGTCGACCTCACAGCACCACCCAGAAAACTGCGGTTGCGGGAACGAGCAAGGCAAGGCCCAACGCAAATTGGATGCGTCGGCCGAGAAATCACAAGAGTACGTCGGTGTAACAATGGTAGCAGCTCAAGGCCCACCAGATGGAGCAGGCACCGGCCAAGGAACAGCTACATCGGCAAAGATGACGTCGACACCGCATGCCGAGCACAGCAGAGTGTCACCCGCACACAGCGAAGTGAGCCGCACCAGCAAAGCCAGGCGGCGTCAACTGAACGCTGCACTGAAGGCCCAGCAAGAAAGGGAACGAGTCGAAGCGGACTTCGAAGAGGCGCGACGTCTACGACAGCTTGAAGACATCCGCAAGAGATTCGAGATAATGCAAGAACTAGAAGCACTCACAGACGACGAAGAGAATTTCGTCGAGGGCCCAGACAAGGCGCAGGATTTTCCAATTCCAGCCCAGGAGGCGAAAATACAGCAGTGGCTCGACAATACACCCGACCCACACAGTGCAGCAGATCCCATCGTGGACTAGCTAGTTCAAGCCCTGGAGAAGGTGGCGAGAAGACCAACAGAAGGCCTTAACCACGACAAGATGCTGGTTCGACAAGCCATGCCCCGCGATCTGCCTACGTTCGACGGTCAGCCTGAAGATTGGCCCATATTCGCCGGCCAATTCGACCTGCAGATGGCCAGCTTCACACCAACAGAAATGTTGATGAGACTTCAGCGCTGTTTGAAGGTAAAAGCGAAAGACACCGTCACCGCTCTGCTGCTATCACCGGACAACGTCGGTGAAATCAGGGACTCATTGGAGATGAGATTCGGCAGACCTGAGCGACTCATCGAGCAGTTACTGCAGCGGGCGCGAAAGCTACCTGCCCTGATGGATTCACCTGACATGACGGCGATTCTCGACTTCGTGACGGCCGTTCGAAATCTCACGGCGGCCCTGGAAGCATCAAAGAAGACAGCTTACATATATAACCCGCAAATGTTATACGAGCTGGAAGCCAAGCTGCCGACACTTCTCAGACTACAATGGGGAACTGTAGCGAGGACACAACACACGGACAATCCGTCTCTTCGAGATTTCAGCAATTGGCTCGGGGAAATGGGGAAGACAGCCAGCCGCTTGGATCACGGGACTGCAGCGAGGTACGCGAGTGCAACAGTGAAACCAAGACAATCTACCGTGTCAAATGTGCCGCGTTCATGAGTGTTTACAACCTGTGAAACGGAAAAAAAGTGTTCGTTTTGCGATGCACCGGGTCACCGGACCTACGAGTGCCGCAAATTCACGAGGCTCGATGTTACCGAACGTCAGAGCTGGGCAACAAAACACGCCGTGTGTTACGCGTGCCTAGAGAGGGGACATTTGTGCGGAAAATGTCCACGGGGAAGAGCCACGCACAGGCTACTTCTCAACCCGCCGCGAAGTGTTGCGAATTCATCGCGTAGTGTAAGGCATGGACCTAGTGTAAGGCAGAGAACTAGTGCAAGGCATGGACCTAGTGAAGTGCAAAGACCCAGTGACACTCAAGCGAGGAATGATCGAAATAAGTCAGGACCGAGCGACCACACACTACACACGCGCAGTGATCAAAAGGTTTTATTGCGTGTAGCACCTGTGACAATAAGTGGCCCGAAGGGCAAAGTGTCTACGTTAGCGCTGTTCGACGAAGGCTCCACTGTGACCCACGTCAACAAGAAAATTGCTGACAGCGTGGGCCTAAAGGGGCCCAGAGAAGTGCTGAGACTACAAGGCGCCAGCAACACGATGCGCGAAGAAGTGCCTTCAGAAGTAGTGTCCTTCGGCATCCAGGGAGAGGTCGGTGGACCGACATACGAGATCTGCGGAGCAAAGACGGTGACAAATCTGTCATTACCAAGACAGCGTTTAGCCGTGCAAAGTTTGCAGACACAGTGGCCTCACCTAAAGGGGATACACCTGACTGGCGGTGAGAAGGAAGCCGGGTTACTGATTGGACAAGATCAGTGGGAATTGATTATTCCACGGGAAATACGCGAAGGGCCAAGAAACGCACCCGTAGCAACACGATCGCTACTAGGGTGGAGGTTAAGTGGACGTCTGACGACCGTAATACCCGAAACCCGAAGACAACAAGTACTACACCTACGTACCACAGATGACGAGAAGGTGGATGAACTCATCACAAGGTACTTCAAAACAGAAGAACTAGGCGTAGTAGCCAGACGACCCGAGCAAAGGATCAACGAAAGAGCCGAGTCAACGTTGAAGGCGACAACCCGTCTCACCAACGACGGACGATGGGAAACAGGACTATTGTGGAAAGCAGACAGCCTAAGACTCCCACCAAACCGTAACAACGCCCTTAAACGGCTAAACAGGCTTGAGAAGAAACTGGAAAAGAACCCAATAGTAGCAGACAGCTATCGGGTTAAAATAGAGGAATACATAAGCAAGGGCTATGCTCGCTTACTTAAGCCCCGAAGAGGCAGCAACTCACGGGCCACGAACATGGTATTTGCCACATTTCTGCGTAGTCAACGAAAATAAACCAGGCAAGATTCGTATCGTGTTCGATGCAGCAGCCAAAGCAAATGGCAAGAGTCTCAACGACTACCTCGAGAAGGGACCGGATTTATTGAACGCTCTCATAGGAGTCCTGTTCAAGTTCCGGCAAGACAAGATTGCCTTTGTCGCTGACATCAAGGAGATGTTTCTCCGCATCAAGATTCGTGCAGAGGATAGAGACTTACAACGCTTTCTCTGGCGAGACAAGGACAAAGCCAAAGATCCCTTGACCTACATGATGGAGTCCATGATATTCGGGGCATCCGCATCACCATGCTCAGCGCAGTATGTCAAGAATAGAAACACAGCAGTGAACGCTACAGAATTCCCGCAAGCAGTAGATCCAATAGTACACCGCCACTACATGGACGACTACTGTGACAGCGCACCAACGGAGGAGGACGCTGTCAAACGAGCTACAAGTGTAAGCCACAAGTGACAAGTGTCAAACGAGGCGACAGGACGCGCCACTTCTCTGCGAGCGGCGGAACGTGTCAGTCGGCGGGAGAGCGGCGAGGCGACAGGACGCGCCACTTCTCTGCAAGGTGCGGAACGAGTCAGTCGGCGAGAGAGCGGCGAGGCGACAGCACGCGCCACTCCTCTACGAGCTGCGGAACGAGTCAGACGGCGAGGCGACAGGACGCACCACTCCTCTACGAGCGGCGGAACGAGTCAGTCGGCGAGAGAGCGGCCAGACGACAGGACGCGCCACTTCTCTGCGAGCGGCGGAACGAGTCAGACGGCGAGAGAGCGGCGAGGCGACAGGAAGCGCCACTCCTCTACGAGCGGCGGAACGAGTCAGTCGGCGTGAGAGCGGCCAGACGACAGGACGCGCCACTTCTCTGCGAGCGGCGGAACGAGTCAGACGGCGAGAGAGCGGCGAGGCGACAGGACGCGCCACTCCTCTACGAGCGGCGGAACGAGTCAGTCGGCGAGAGAGCGGCCAGACGACAGGACGCGCCACTTCTCTGCGAGCGGAGGAACGAGTCAGACGGCGAGGCGACAGGACGCGCCACTCCTCTACGAGCGGCGGAACGAGTCAGTCGGAGAGAGAGCGGCCAGACGACAGGACGCGCCACTTCTCTGCGAGCGGCGGAACGAGTCAGACGGCGAGAGAGCGGCGAGGCGACAGGACGCGCCACTCCTCTACGAGCGGCGGAACGAGTCAGTCGGCGTGAGAGCGGCCAGACGACAGGACGCGCCACTTCTCTGCGAGCGGCGGAACGAGTCAGACGGCGAGAGAGCGGCGAGGCGACAGGACGCGCCACTCCTCTACGAGCGGCGGAACGAGTCAGTCGGCGAGAGAGCGGCCAGACGACAGGACGCGCCACTTCTCTGCGAGCGGCGGAACGAGTCAGACGGCGAGACGACAGGACGCGCCACTTCTCTGCGAGCGGCGGAACGTGTCAGTCGGCGGGAGAGCGGCGAGGCGACAGGACGCGCCACTTCTCTGCAAGCTGCGGAACGAGTCAGTCGGCGAGAGATCGGCGAGGCGACAAGACGCGCCACATCTCTGCGAGCGGAGGAACGAGTCAGACGGCGGGAGAGCGGCGGGGCGACAGGATGCGCCACTACACTACGAAGCGACAGGACGGACGGTCAGTCGACGGGAGCACAGCAAGGAGATAGGACGTGACAACGACGGCAGCCTAGGCCGTATCCTGGGGCCAACACAGGCCGAGGCGCGGCGTTGGGAAACAAGACCGAAGAGGAACATTGAACTGGAGGAAGGGGTTCATCTGGCAGAATATGACTTCGCCGGGGACACCGCTTCCGTTTGGATTGCGTGAAGAGGCCGCAAGCAACCACGGTGTTCTTCTTGCCCACCGCTAACCTCATAGTTGAAGCCGCCTAGCTAGGCTTTTATTTTTCAATAAAAAAGAGGCATAGACTTCAGCTACAAACTGTCTTTCCTTTCAGAGCCCTTGGTACGTGTTTAGGACGAGACGGACCCGACCGATTCTTACGGCGCCACTAAACGCCGACGTTAAGAAAAGGGGTGGGTCCGACACTGGTGATGCATGACAATAAGATTGCTTCAGCGGCGAGCGATTTGCAAGCAATTTCCTGACACTTTACTACAACTTGTTATCAAAGTCTGCAAAATAACTACTGTGACTGATTGAGGAGGAGCCTTGAATTGCGTTTCATGTAGTCATCGTATTTCTGGGATCTTGAAGACGCTAGAAAATAATATTACTATAATTTAATGTGAAAGAGAGTAGAGTATATGTAACATCTCCAGTTGCCTCTAAACTCTTTTTTGGATTTCGAATTCTCTACATCGCATAAAGCGTTAGTACAACTCGTATTCCATCCCGGCAGCAAAGAAGACTTACATTAAAAGCCTAAATTGATGAAATCTGAAGGTTATTTATCTTGTAAAACGGTTTAGTTTAATTGCATTAGTGTGCGATAGTTTCTCTCACCGGGCGTATTTGCAGATCCACAATACACTATAATATGCATGACAATAAGATTGCTTCAGCGGCGAGCGATTTGCAAGCAATTTCCTGACACTTTACTACAACTTGGTATCAAAGTCTGCAAAATAACTACTGTGACTGATTGAGGGGGAGCCTTGAATTGCGTTTCATGTAGTCATCGTATTTCTGGGATCTTGAAGACGCTAGAAAATAATATTACTATAATTTAATGTGAAAGAGAGTAGAGTATATGTAACATCTCCAGTTGCCTCTAAACTCTTTTTTGGATTTCGAATTCTCTACATCGCATAAAGCGTTAGTACAACTCGTATTCCATCCCGGCAGCAAAGAAGACTTACATTAAAAGCCTAAATTGATGAAATCTGAAGGTTATTTATCTTGTAAAACGGTTTAGTTTAATTGCATTAGTGTGCGATAGTTTCTCTCACCGGGCGTATTTGCAGATCCACAATACACAGGCGAATCAGCCTGGTGATGCATGACAATAAGATTGCTTCAGCGGCGAGCGATTTGCAAGCAATTTCCTGACACTTTACTACAATTTGGTATCAAAGTCTGCAAAATAACTACTGTGACTGATTGAGGGGAGCCTTGAATTGCGTTTCATGTAGTCATCGTATTTCTGGGATCTTGAAGACGCTAGAAAATAATATTACTATAATTTAATGTGAAAGAGAGAGAGAGTGAGCGGCCAGACGGACAGGACGCGCTGCTACCCTGGGAGCGACGGGACCGGCGGAACGAGTCAGTCGGCGAGAGAGCGGCCAGACGACAGGACGCGCCACTTCTCTGCGAGCGGCGGAACGAGTCAGACGGCGTGAGAGCGGCGAGGCGACAGGACGCGCCACTTCTCTGCGAGCGGCGGAACGTGTCAGTCGGCGGGAGAGCGGCGAGGCGACAGGACGCGACACTTCTCTGCAAGCTGCGGAACGAGTCAGTCGGCGAGAGAGCGGCAAGGCGACAGGACGCGCCACTCCTCTACGAGCGGCGGAACGAGTCAGTCGGCGAGAGAGCGGCCACACGACAGGACGCGCCACTTCTCTGCGAGCGGCGGAACGAGTCAGACGGCGAGGCGACAGGACGCGCCACTCCTCTACGAGCGGCGGAACGAGTCAGTCGGCGAGAGAGCGGCCAGACGACAGGACGCGCCACTTCTCTGCGAGCGGAGGAACGAGTCAGTCGGCGGGAGAGCGGCGGGGCGACAGGATGCGCCACTACACTACGAAGCGACAGGACGGACGGTCAGTCGACGGGAGCACAGCAAGGAGATAGGACGTGACAACGACGGCAGCCTAGGCCGTATCCTGGGGCCAACACAGGCCGAGGCGCGGCGTTGGGAAACAAGACCGAAGAGGAACATTGAACTGGAGGAAGGGGTTCATCTGGCAGAAGATGACTTCGCCGGGGACACCGCTTCCGTTTGGATTGCGTGATGAGGCCGCAATCAACCACGGTGTTCTTCTTGCCCACCGCTAACCTCATAGTTGAAGCCGCCTAGCTAGGCTTTTATTTTTCAATAAAAAAGAGGCATAGACTTCAGCTACAAACTGTCTTTCCTTTCAGAGCCCTTGGTACGTGTTTAGGACGAGACGGACCCGACCGATTCTTACGGCGCCACTAAACGCCGACGTTAAGAAAAGGGGTGGGTCCGACACTGGTGATGCATGACAATAAGATTGCTTCAGCGGCGAGCGATTTGCAAGCAATTTCCTGACACTTTACTACAACTTGTTATCAAAGTCTGCAAAATAACTACTGTGACTGATTGAGGGGGAGCCTTGAATTGCGTTTCATGTAGTCATCGTATTTCTGGGATCTTGAAGACGCTAGAAAATAATATTACTATAATTTAATGTGAAAGAGAGTAGAGTATATGTAACATCTCCAGTTGCCTCTAAACTCTTTTTTGGATTTCGAATTCTCTACATCGCATAAAGCGTTAGTACAACTCGTATTCCATCCCGGCAGCAAAGAAGACTTACATTAAAAGCCTAAATTGATGAAATCTGAAGGTTATTTATCTTGTAAAACGGTTTAGTTTAATTGCATTAGTGTGCGATAGTTTCTCTCACCGAGCGTATTTGCAGATCCACAATACACAGGCGAATCAGCCTGGTGATGCATGACAATAAGATTGCTTCAGCGGCGAGCGATTTGCAAGCAATTTCCTGACACTTTACTACAATTTGGTATCAAAGTCTGCAAAATAACTACTGTGACTGATTGAGGGGAGCCTTGAATTGCGTTTCATGTAGTCATCGTATTTCTGGGATCTTGAAGACGCTAGAAAATAATATTACTATAATTTAATGTGAAAGAGAGAGAGAGAGTGAGCGGCCAGACGGACAGGACGCGCTGCTACCCTGGGAGCGACGGGACCGGCGGAACGAGCAGTCGGCGAGAGAGCGGCCAGACGACAGGACGCGCCACTTCTCTGCGAGCGGCGGAACGAGTCAGACGGCGTGAGAGCGGCGAGGCGACAGGACGCGCCACTCCTCTACGAGCGGCGGAACGAGTCAGTCGGCGAGAGAGCGGCCAGACGACAGGACGCGCCACTTCTCTGCGAGCGGCGGAACGAGTCAGACGGCGAGGCGACAGGACGCGCCACTCCTCTACGAACGGCGGAACGAGTCAGTCGGCGAGAGAGCGGCCAGACGACAGGACGCGCCACTCCTCTACGAGCGGCGGAACGAGTTAGTCGGCGAGAGAGCGGCCAGACGACAGGACGCGCCACTTCTCTGCGAGCGGCGGAACGTGTCAGTCGGCGGGAGAGCGGCGAGGCGACAGGACGCGCCACTCCTCTACGAGCGGCGGAACGAGTCAGTCGGCGAGAGAGCGGCCAGACGACAGGACGCGCCACTTCTCTGCGAGCGGCGGAACGAGTCAGACGGCGAGGCGACAGGACGCGCCACTCCTCTACGAACGGCGGAACGAGTCAGTCGGCGAGAGAGCGGCCAGACGACAGGACGCGCCACTCCTCTACGAGCGGCGGAACGAGTTAGTCGGCGAGAGAGTGGCCAGACGACAGGACGCGCCACTTCTCTGCGAGCGGCGGAACGTGTCAGTCGTCGGGAGAGCGGCGAGGCGACAGGACGCGCCACTTCTCTGCGAGCGGCGGAACGTGTCAGTCGGCGGGAGAGCGGCCAGACGACAGGACGCGCCACTCCTCTACGAGCGGCGGAACGAGTTAGTCGGCGAGAGAGCGGCCAGACGACAGGACGCGCCACTTCTCTGCGAGCGGCGGAACGAGTCATTTGGCGGGAGAGCGGCGAGGCGACAGGACGCGCCACTTCTCTGCGAGCGGCGGAACGAGTCAGTCAGCGGGAGAGCGGCGAGGCGACAGGACGCGACACTTCTCTGCAAGCTGCGGAACGAGTCAGTCGGCGAGAGAGCGGCAAGGCGACAGGACGCGCCACTCCTCTACGAGCGGCGGAACGAGTCAGTCGGCGAGAGAGCGGCCAGACGACAGGACGCGCCACTTCTCTGCGAGCGGCGGAACGTGTCAGTCGGCGGGAGAGCGGCGAGGCGACAGGACGCGCCACTTCTCTGCGAGCGGCGGAACGTGTCAGTCGGCGGGAGAGCGGCCAGACGACAGGACGCGCCACTCCTCTACGAGCGGCGGAACGAGTAAGTCGGCGAGAGAGCGGCCAGACGACAGGACGCGCCACTTCTCTGCGAGCGGCGGAACGAGTCATTTGGCGGGAGAGCGGCGAGGCGACAGGACGCGCCACTTCTCTGCGAGCGGCGGAACGAGTCAGTCGGCGGGAGAGCGGCGAGGCGACAGGACGCGCCACTTCTCTGCGAGCGGCGGAACGAGTCAGTCGGCGGGAGAGCGGCGAGGCGACAAGACGCGCCACTACACTACGAAGCGACAGGACGGACGGTCAGTCGACGGGAGCACAGCAAGGAGATAGGACGTGACGACGACGGCAGCCTAGGCCGTATCCTGGGGCCAACACAGGCCGAGGCGCGGCGTTGGGAAACAAGACCGAAGAGGAACATTGGACTGGAGGAAGGGGTTCATCTGGCAGAAGAGGACTTCGCCGGGGACACCGCTTCCGTTTGCGATTGCGTGAAGAGGCCGCAAGCAACCACGGTGTTCTTCTTGCCCACCGCTAACCTCATAGTTGAAGCCGCCTAGCTAGGCTTTTATTTTTCAATAAAAAAGAGGCATAGACTTCAGCTACAAACTGTCTTTCCTTTCAGAGCCCTTGGTACGTGTTTAGGACGAGACGGACCCGACCGATTCTTACGGCGCCACTAAACGCCGACGTTAAGAAAAGGGGTGGGTCCGACACTGGTGATGCATGACAATAAGATTGCTTCAGCGGCGAGCGATTTGCAAGCAATTTCCTGACACTTTACTACAATTTGGTATCAAAGTCTGCAAAATAACTACTGTGACTGATTGAGGGGAGACTTGAATTGCGTTTCATGTAGTCATCGTATTTCTGGGATCTTGAAGACGCTAGAAAATAATATTACTATAATTTAATGTGAAAGAGTATATGTAACATTTCCAGTTGCCTTTAACCTCGCCTATGGATTTCGAATTCTCTACATCGCATAAAGCGTTAGTACAACTCGTATTCTATCCCGGCAGCAAAGAAGACTTACATTAAAAGCCTAAATTGATGAAATCTGAAGGTTATTTATCTTGTACAACGGTTTAGTTTAATTTCATTAGTGTGCGATAGTTTCTCTCACCGGGCGTATTTGCAGATCCACAATACACAGGCGAATCAGCCTGGTGATGCATGACAATAAGATTGCTTCAGCGGCGAGCGATTTGCAAGCAATTTCCTGACACTTTACTACAACTTGGTATCAAAGTCTGCAAAATAACTACTGTGACTGATTGAGGGGAGCCTTGAATTGCGTTTCATGTAGTCATCGTATTTCTGGGATCTTGAAGACGCTAGAAAATAATATTACTATAATTTAATGTGAAAGAGAGTAGAGTATATGTAACATTTACAGTTGCCTCTAACCTCGCCTATGGATTTCGAATTCTCTACATCGCATAAAGCGTTAGTACAACTCGTATTCCATCCCGGCAGCAAAGAAGACTTACATTAAAAGCCTAAATTGATGAAATCTGAAGGTTATTTATCTTGTACAACGGTTTAGTTTAATTTCATTAGTGTGCGATAGTTTCTCTCGCCGGGCGTATTTGCAGATCCACAATACACAGGCGAATCAGCCTGGTGATGCATGACAATAAGATTGCTTCAGCGGCGAGCGATTTACAAGCAATTTCCTGACACTTTACTACAACTTGGTATCAAAGTCTGCAAAATAACTACTGTGTCTGATTGAGGGGAGCCTTGAATTGCGTTTCATGTAGTCATCGTATTTCTGGGATCTTGAAGACGCTAGAAAATAATATTACTATAATTTAATGTGAAAGAGAGTAGAGTATATGTAACATTTCCAGTTGCCTCTAACCTCGCCTATGGATTTTGAATTCTCTACATCGCATAAAGCGTTAGTACAACTCGTATTCCATCCCGGCAGCAAAGAAGACTTACATTAAAAGCCTAAATTGATGAAATCTGAAGGTTATTTATCTTGTAAAACGGTTTAGTTTAATTGCATTCGTGTGCGATAGTTTCTCTCACCGGGCGTATTTGCAGATCCACAATACACAGGAACACTCGTAAGATTGCTGAGCGCAGGTTGACTTATTTAGAACGTCGTTTAGATCGTGATAACGATTTGAAAATGGCTTATCACAAATTCCTGCAAGATTTCCTCGATCCATGGAAATTGTTCCAGAAGCTCCTTTGAGCTCACCGAACGCTTACTATATCCCGCACCATTGCGTCGTGCGGAACGAAGGACCCTCAAGCATTCGCGTAGTTTTTGACGCTTCTTCTAAGTCTGACATTGGAGTATCTTTAAATGACATGCTTCTGCCAGGTCCTAAGCTTCAAAGAAATTTAACTGAAATCTTATTACACTTTGGAATGCATTCCGTTGTTTTTACAGCCGATTTGCGTAAGATGTTCCTACAGGTTAATATTGTAGAAGCTCAACGCGACTATCAGCGAATTCTGTGGCGTTTCAATCCCATGGATGCCATACAAGAATATCGTCTTAATACGGTTACATTCGGAGTCACATCGTCTCCCTTTCTCGCCATTCGCACAATTCATCAGCTAGTGCAAGATGAAGGCTCTCGTTTTCCATTAGCATCTCGAGTGTTATCATCAGACATTTATGTCGACGACATTGTCACTGGTGCTACTGATGTTGCCACTGCAAAAAGGATGCAGTGTGAACTAATCGAGTTACTTCAACTAGCATGTTTTGAGCTTAGAAAGTGGGTCAGTAACGAACCTGAGATCTTGTCATCTGTTCCAAGTGAGCACAGAGCGTTAACTTCCTCACCCATTTCTTTCGACGATGATGGTACGTATTCCATAAAGATTCTTGGTATGCACTGGAACCCTCACACTGATTCATTTTCTTACTCAGTTAATCTGAGTCCCATTAATATCACAAAAAGAGCAATTCTGTCTGACATTGCTCGAGTTTTCGACCCAATGGGTTGGTTATCACCTCTCACGTTTTTTGCAAAGCACCTTATTCAACATCTGTGGGCCCTTGGTCTCGGATGGGATGCGACTCCTCCGGAGGATGTTTGTGAGAAATTTGTATGGCTAGAAATCGTCGTGCTCCCACGTTGAAGGCCTACATTTGCATTTTCATATGCTTTTCAAGTAAGGCTATTCACTTGGAATTAGCCTCGGACCTCTCATCTGACGCATTCATTGCAGCATTGCGTCGTTTTATCGCTCGCCGTGGTCCAGTTAGAGATATCTACAGCGACTGCGGCACTAATTTTGTAGGTGCCAATCGAAAACTCTCTTCTTGGCTTGATTTAGTAAAATCATCGTCTTACAACGAGTGTGTATCAAGGTCTCTATCTGATGGGGGTATCTCTTGGCACTTTAACGCTGCTTCAGCGCCCCATTTCGGAGGTTTGTGGGAAGCAGGAGTTAAATCTGTAAAGACACTCTTAACTCGCGTAGTTGGAGAACAAAGATTGACATACGAAGAGTTCAACACGGTCTTGGTGCAAATTGAAGCAACTCTCAATTCAAGGCCACTCTGCCCTTTAAGTTCCAGTGCGAATGATTACAGCGCTCTTACCCCTGCCCATTTCTTGATGCAAGGTCCTGCTACGGCGCTAGCGTGTCCATCACTGTTGGATACAGCTACCAATCGGCTGACCCGCTGGATACTACTCCAGCAGATTTTTCAATCCTTTTGGAAGCGATGGCATCGAGAATACTTGTCATCTCTTCAGACTTGCTCGCGTTGGCTCAAGTCTTCGAGAAACATTGAGGTCGGTGAGGTCGTATTGATCAAGGAGGATAATCTCCCACCATTACAATGGCGTCTCGGCAGAATCGAAGAAGTAAAGGCTGGTAGGGATGGAGTAGTTCGCGTAGTAACAATACGCACCAAACTGGGTTTAATCACTCGTCCAGTGGTTAAGCTATGCCCGCTTCCGGGCTCCATCTAAAAAATAAATTTTATCTGTTGCTCCAGGGCTGTTTCCGATTACAGCTTTCGGAGCATAATCCTCAATCGGGTTTTGATATAGTTTAAAATCATTGATTTTGGCGGGCGGAATGTTCCGACGTCACCCTATAATTAAGCTATTTAATACAATATTTCAATTCAATATTAATATTTATTCTATAAATGTTTATTATTTATGTTTATTATACATTGCAATATTACAATTCTCCAATTCCCCCAGTTTTTATTACTGGCTACCCTTTCCAATTATCACGGCTGTCTGCAAATAACGTTCCTTTTCGACGCGTACTGCAATCCGTGACATCTCGACACATCATCATCATCATCATTTCACCGAGCTCGTGAAACCCACAAACATCAAGGAAGCAGTGAGGAAATAGACTAAGGCAGGCGAACCACAGACAGCCATCGGCACAGCAAAGGTTGGTCTTTTTTGGTTTCTTGTTAATTGGCATTTATTCTCAGCTGTGAACCTTCCCATCCATAAAACCATACAGTCCGCTCCCCCTAATCCATGTACAACCGTACACATATTTTCCTCGTTTATTATTAACTGTATTTAGGAATAACATCGATTGTAAAGAGCACACAAAAAATGCTCTATATTTCATTCAGCGTTTTATCTTACATTTGTTTTGTTACTTTTATTTAACTTAGATTTTTATTAAGTTTATTTTAAGGACTTGCGTAAGCAGGACTTGGATAAGTGACAACGAGCACAGTACTACGGGGTTAACTTCTCTGCGTTTCTGGCATTGCAATGTCATAGAAGGCAATTTTAATAGAATCCATCACGAGAAGACCGTCGCGACCTCAAAGAAGTTTAATCAAATCTTCTACTTTGGACAACGAACGCTGTAAGAATTATTTACATACGTGAATTGATTTATTGAAATGTCTTCGTTTGTATATTAAAGTTATTTGAACATGTTTGCAGATCATCGCGATTGGAACAAACACATGACGTGGACTTCGTGATATTTCGCTTGAAAGAGAGTACAGTATATGTAACATTTCCAGTTGCCTCTGACCTAGCCTATGGATTTCGACTTCTCTACATCACATAGAGCGTAGTACAACTCGTATTCCATCCCGGCAGCAAAGAAGACTTACATTAAAAGCCTAAATTGATGAAATCTGAAGGTTATTTATCTTGTATAACGGTTTTGTTTAATTGCATTAGTGTGGGATAGTTTCTATACTAACCGGGCATATTTTCAGATCCATCATACACAGGGGAATCAGTCTGATATATATGCATGACAATGAGATTGGTTGAGCGGCGAATTTACTATGACAGATGAAGGGGAGTCTCGAATTGCGCTTTATGCGGTCATCGTATTTCTGGGATATTAAAGAAGCTATAAATTAATATTACTTTAATTTAATGTATATTAAATACATGTAGGAATAGGTCATTGCATGTTTATATATACATATTTTCCTCGTTTATTATTAACTGTATTTAGAAATAACATCGATTGTAAAGAGCACACAAAAATGCTCTATATTTCATTCAGCGTTTTATCTTACATTTGTTTTGTTACTTTTATTTAACTTAGATTTTTATTAAGTTTATTTTAAGTACTTGCGTAAGCAGGACTTGAATAAGTGACGACGAGCACAGTACTACGGGGTTAACTTCTCTGCGTTTCTGGCATTGCAATGTCGTAGAAGGCAATTTTAATAGAGTCCATCACGAGAAGACCGTCGCGACCTCAAAGAAGTTTAATCAAATATTCTACTTTGGACAACGCTCACTGTAAGAATTATTTACATACGTGAATTGATTTATTGAAATGTCTTCGTTTGTATATTAAAGTTATATGAACATGTTTGCAGATCATCGCGATTGGAACGAACACATGACGCTTGAAAGAGAGTACAGTATATGTAACATTTCCAGTTGCCTCTGACCTAGCCTATGGATTTCGACTTCTCTACATCACATAGCGCGTAGTACAACTCGTATTCCATCCCGGCAGCAAAGAAGACTTACATTAAAAGCCTAAATTGATGAAATCTGAAAGTTATTTATCTTGTATAACGGTTTTGTTTAATTGCATTAGTGTGGGATAGTTTCTATACTAACCGGGCATATTTTCAGATCCATCATACACAGGGGAATCAGTCTGATATATATGCATGACAATGAGATTGGTTGAGCGCCGAATTTACTATGACTGATGAAGTGGAGTCTCGAGTTGCGCTTTATGCGGTCATTGTATTTCTGGGATATTGAAGAAGCTATAAATTAATATTACTTCAATTTAATGTATATTAAATACATGTAGGAAAAATTCGTTGCATGTTTATATATACATACTAGCTGACCCGGCCACGCGTTGCTGTGGCTAAAGTTTTTGTTATATTACATTATAGTAAACAATCTAAGAGGAACAATAAGAGAACATCAGTCACGGAGTCCACTATGCTTTTTCACACAGATGGTATTTGTAAAAAAATATGGTGATCTCCTTATTTGACTTTCTACTACTATAACCCTTTAGTACAATGAAATTATTTACGAACAAAGACGAAAATGTTGATGTTGGTATACAAATTCACTGGATTGAGATTTGAAGGGGAAGTACGTTGAACACAATTAATTAAAATGTTCTTACACTTGATACTAAGCAGAAATCAATAGGTAAAAAATTAAAATTTATCAGATTTATTATTTCCATTTAATTTTATAACAAATATAAGTATATTACAGTATAATACAGTAAATTACATGTGCAGCTTAAACTCATGAATGAGGTAGGCAAGGCAGACAGTCTTAAACTTTTAAACATTAATATCTTTTTTTTGAATTATAAATACTTTCAATTTCAATTTAATTTAACACCAATCGGTGCACAATGTTTTTGGTTAACCTGTCTTTAGCTAACACAAATAGATTCGACGGTTTCCCAACACGTGAACACGCAACATATAGTTGCCCATGAGAAAAACATAGATTTTCCAAATCTAAACCACAAATGGACATTGTTTGACCTTGAGATTTATTTATAGACATGGCGAAAGCTAAACGAATTGGAAACTGTAGCCTTTTGAAGGGTATGGTAGAATCTGATGGTATCATCGGAATACGTGGCAGCAGGACCACTTTTCCTTTAAACTTCCCAGCCAAAATGGTTGCTTCAAGAATGTTTCCGGTGATCTTTTTGATGACCAAACGCGTACCGTTACATAATTGAGGTGGATTCAAATTACGGAGGAGAATAATAGGGGAACCAATTTTTAATCGAAGATTATGTGGTGGCATTCCAGGGATATCTAATGAATTTAAAAATTCAATCGGAAAATTTACACTTTCATTTTCATCAACAACAGTATCGATTGATTTAAAAGACATCAGATCGCCTGGTAACAACTGTTGTATCTGGAAGTTAATTTCGTCAACATCAACGTTTTTGGCTGCCAAAATCGCCCGTTGACTAAGCCATTCATGATTCAAATAATTATTCTGTATATCCGGGAAAATACTCTGAATCAATTCAGTTTTATCCTGAACAACAGTGCAAAAATTGTCTGGTAGTTTAATGCATTGCGTATTTGGTTGCAGTTTTATTTTACCGTTCCCAATATCTAGTAGTTGTTCGGAAAATATTAGTGCTGATGGATCATTTTGCAATTGTACTCGCATATTTATGGTCAATCGAAGTGTTTCAACACTTCGCCATAAGAATGATTGTTTCAAACATGCATTAATCTCATCCGCGAAAGTAGAGCGAGGTATAACCGGTAAGGTCTGCCGGAAGTCACCAGACAAAAGTAAGATAGCACCACCGAAAAGTTTATTATTGCTGTTTAAATCTTGCATAGTTCTGTTTAATGCTTCAAGTGAATATTTGTGTGCCATTGTGCACTCATCCCAAATTATTATAGAACTCTTCCGCAACACTGCAGCTATTCCACTATTCTTTTTGATGTTACACATTGCATCTGGTTTATTATGAACGTCCAATGGCAGCTTGAATGTTGAATGTGCTGTTCGCCCACCATCCAGTAAAGTAGCCGCAATGCCTGACGATGCTAATGCTAATGCGATTTTTTGTTGCGACCGTATTTTGGCAAGAATCAACGATATTAAAAATGTCTTACCGGTTCCACCGGGTGCATCCAAGAAAAAAAAACCGCCTTGTTCAGCAGCAACAGCCAGCATAATCCGATCATAAATAATTTTTTGTTCTGCTGTCAGTAATGGTTCACTGTTCATGATAACTGCTGCTAAACTTCCATGGTCATATTGATTTTCTCGTTGTAAATCGGTATTGACTAAGTCGGTGGCTGGACGATTAGGTGATGGCATACCATAATGATTAAGTGGTAAATTTGAAATAAGAACACATAAATCCTCGATCAAGACCAATGCTTCATTGTACATCTCTGGTGTATAATCTATGTTTTGGCATTGATTTGTTTGTCTAATTCGGTGCAAGATGTCTTCTGTCATACAATTTTTATATTTTTCCCACAAAGTTTGTGCTTGCGAGGGATAACATGTCGCCAAAATAATTGCAAACAACTGACGAATGTTATTCGGTGTTGATGTCAACGCAGCATCAGCAAGCGTTAAGTCCCAATGGTTATCGTCTTCTAGCAATTGCAGTTCACGACATGCATCCTGGTATGTATTGAATACTCGACCATTAGCTGTTCGTAAAAATTCAAAAGACGTTGGTCCGGGAACATTCACCAATAACAAACGTAAATAGAAGCACTCACGTTGCTTTGGATGTACCGTGTAAAGTCTCCCCAATGTCTTAGCTTTGAATATGCCTGTAATGGAAGGATGTGGTTTTCCTTGTTTCCGTGGCTCCCATTTTTTACTGGATTTGTTCCATGTGAAATAACGTGGAACATCACCATACACCAATGTCTTCGCGAATTGGCCAAAAACATCAGGTTTTTGACACAATGTAAAAAATTCAGTTAGAGTCGTTTTCGGAGCTTCGAACGCTCTTTGGAGAACATTTTCTTCAGTGAAGTATACACGTTGACCGTTTTCAAGATGTATTGCCAGATGTTGGACAGCAGGATCTCTTTCGTGGATGGGAAAGCTGAGAATATGCCAAATAGCTTCATTGCTGCTAATGTATCTGCCCATTTGGTATCGTGCTATTTCGTCATTTTTATTTATGTTTTTTACTTCAAATATGGCCAAATCACTGCCTTTGTTTACATATTTACAAATATACTTAATTGATTTAACAGAACTGCAAAGCTCAACATTGATATGAGCTTTGTAAGTTTTTGAAAGTAGTGGTGAGTATGGTACCACCCACTGATTATCAAACTCAACTTGATTTGGAAAGTTCGGCAGTCGCATTGTAAATGTGTGGCCACCATTCTCAGTACTTCTGCGACGATACATTGGATAACCATCAATATCCGTGATCGTGTCATTCGTATGCGGCTTTGGGAAGTATTTTACATTTTCCATTTTCCATGCACGGTGACGTCATGTTGAAAACACCGCATGGCCCATGGATCATGTGTTTGGTGACAATATCAAATAATTCTTGATCAATTAATGGGTCTGGAATTTCGGCTGAAATTATTTGATCGATTTCTTCAGGACGGATTCTATCTTTAAGCCAAACCAAAATGTGGACATGAGGCAAACCTCGCTTTTGCCACTCTATCGTATACAGCCAACAACGTGTGATACCAAAAATTGTATATTTAACAATAAAATCAATTAAGGATTTCAATTTTTGTTTAAACACACGTGCAGTTAAATCATGACGATGAATGGCTTGTTGTCCTGGCAATAGTAAAGTTTGTATCTCTTCCCAATTCGGATTACATGTGAATGTAATAAATAAATCCGGTCGGCCGTAATGACGTACGTAAGTCATCGCATCTTGTATGCATGCATGTTCCGTGCCGTTCCGTATCGACATCTGTCAGTTTTATGACTGCCAAATAATAACAGACAAATAATTAGCAATAAATTAAAATTGCGACTATAATTTGAGATTTAAACTATCCTATCGCTCAAGTTGGATCGAACTGCATATGGTGTGCAAATTTTATTATAATCGGTTAAGTGGTTCAGCCGTCCATTGAAAACAAACATTGTGACACGAGATTTATATATATTAAGACTAGCTGACCCGGCCACGCGTTGCTGTGGCTAAAGTTTTTGTTATATTACATTATAGTAAACAATCTAAGAGGAACAATAAGAGAACATCAGTCACGGAGTCCACTATGCTTTTTCACACAGATGGTATTTGTAAAAAAATATGGTGATCTCCTTATTTGACTTTCTACTACTATAACCCTTTAGTACAATGAAATTATTTACGAACAAAGACGAAAATGTTGATGTTGGTATACAAATTCACTGGATTGAGATTTGAAGGGGAAGTACGTTGAACACAATTAATTAAAATGTTCTTACACTTGATACTAAGCAGAAATCAATAGGTAAAAAATAAAAATTTATCAGATTTATTATTTCAGTTTATTTTAAGGACTTGCGTAAGCAGGACATGGATAAGGGACGACGGGCACAGTACTACGGGGTTAACTTCTCTGCGTTTCTGGCATTGCAATGTCGTAGAAGGCAATTACGAGAAGACCGTCGCGACCTCAAAGAAGTTTAATCAAATCTTCTACTTTGGACAACGAACGCTGTAAGAATTATTTACATACGTGTATTGATTTATTGAAATGTCTTCGTTTGTATATTATTGTTATTTAAACATGTTTGCAGATCATCGCGATTGGAACGAAGACACGACGCGGACTTCGTGATATTTCGCTTGAAAGAGAGTACAGTATATGTAACATTTCCAGTTGCCTCTGACCTAGCCTATGGATTTCGACTTCTCTACATCACATAGCGCGTAGTACAACTCGTATTCCATCCCGGCAGCAAAGAAGACTTACATTAAAAGCCTAAATTGATGAAATCTGAAGGTTATTTATCTTGTATAACGGTTTTGTTTAATTGCATTAGTGTGGGATAGTTTCTATACTAACCGGGCATATTTTCAGATCCATCATACACAGGGCAAACAATCTGGTGGATATGCATGACAATGAGATTGGTTGAGCGGCGAATTTACTATGACTGATGAAGGGGAGTCTCGAGTTGCGCTTTATGCGGTCATCGTATTTCTGGAAGCTAGAAATTAATATTACTTTAATTTATTGTATATTAAATACCTGTAGGAATAAGTCGTTGCATGTTTATATATACATACTAGCTGACCCGGCCACGCGTTGCTGTGGCTAAAGTTTTTGTTATATTACATTATAGTAAACAATCTAAGAGGAACAATAAGAGAACATCAGTCACGGAGTCCACTATGCTTTTTCACACAGATGGTATTTGTAAAAAAATATGGTGATCTCCTTATTTGACTTTCTACTACTATAACCCTTTAGTACAATGAAATTATTTACGAACAAAGACGAAAATGTTGATGTTGGTATACAAATTCACTGGATTGAGATTTGAAGGGGAAGTACGTTGAACACAATTAATTAAAATTTTCTTACACTTGATACTAAGCAGAAATCAATAGGTACAAAATAAAAATTTATCAGATTTATTATTTCCATTTAATTTTATAACAAATATAAGTATATTACAGTATAATACAGTAAATAACATGTGACGCTTAAACTCATGAATGAGGTAGGCAAGGCAGACAGTCTTAAACTTTTAAACATTAATATCTTTTTTTTTGAATTATAAATACTTTCAATTTCAATTTAATTTAACACCAATCGGTGCACAATGTTTTTGGTTAACCTGTCTTTAGCTAACACAAATAGATTCGACGGTTTCCCAACACGTGAACACGCAACATATAGTTGCCCATGAGAAAAACATGGATTTTCCAAATCTAAACCACAAATGGACATTGTTTGACCTTGAGATTTATTTATAGACATGGCGAAAGCTAAACGAATTGGAAACTGTAGCCTTTTGAAGGGTATGGTAGAATCTGATGATATCATCGGAATACGTGGCAGCAGGACCACTTTTCCTTTAAACTTCCCAGCCAAAATGGTTGCTTCAAGAATGTTTCCGGTGATCTTTTTGATGACCAAACGCGTACCGTTACATAATTGAGGTGGATTCAAATTACGGAGGAGAATAATAGGGGAACCAATCTTTGATCGAAGATTATGTGGTGGCATTCCAGGGATATCTAATGAATTTAAAAATTCAATCGGAAAATTTACACTTTCATTTTCATCAACAACAGTATCGATTGATTTAAAAGACATCAGATCGCCTGGTAACAACTGTTGTATCTGGAAGTTAATTTCGTCAACATCAACGTTTTTGGCTGCCAAAATCGCCCGTTGACTAAGCCATTCATGATTCAAATAATTATTCTGTATATCCGGGAAAATACTCTGAATCAATTCAGTTTTATCCTGAACAACAGTGCAAAAATTGTCTGGTAGTTTAATGCATTGCGTATTTGGTTGCAGTTTTATTTTACCGTTCCCAATATCTAGTAGTTGTTCGGAAAATATTAGTGCTGATGGATCATTTTGCAATTGTACTCGCATATTTATGGTCAATCGAAGTGTTTCAACACTTCGCCATAAGAATGATTGTTTCAAACATGCATTAATCTCATCCGCGAAAGTAGAGCGAGGTATAACCGGTAAGGTCTGCCGGAAGTCACCAGACAAAAGTAAGATAGCACCACCGAAAAGTTTATTATTGCTGTTTAAATCTTGCATAGTTCTGTTTAATGCTTCAAGTGAATATTTGTGTGCCATTGTGCACTCATCCCAAATTATTATAGAACTCTTCCGCAACACTGCAGCTATTCCACTATTCTTTTTGATGTTACACATTGCATCTGGTTTATTATGAACGTCCAATGGCAGCTTGAATGTTGAATGTGCTGTTCGCCCACCATCCAGTAAAGTAGCCGCAATGCCTGACGATGCTAATGCTAATGCGATGTTTTTGTTGCGACCGTATTTTGGCAAGAATCAACGATATTAAAAATGTCTTACCGGTTCCACCGGGTGCATCCAAGAAAAAAAAACCGCCTTGTTCAGCAGCAACAGCCAGCATAATCCGATCATAAATAATTTTTTGTTCTGCTGTCAGTAATGGTTCACTGTTCATGATAATTGTTGCTAAACTTCCATGGTCATATTGATTTTCTCGTTGTAAATCGGTATTGACTAAGTCGGTGGCTGGACGATTAGGTGATGGCATACCATAATGATTAAGTGGTAAATTTGAAATAAGAACACATAAATCCTCGATCAAGACCAATGCTTCATTGTACATCTCTGGTGTATAATCTATGTTTTGGCATTGATTTGTTTGTCTAATTCGGTGCAAGATGTCTTCTGTCATACAATTTTTATATTTTTCCCACAAAGTTTGTGCTTGCGAGGGATAACATGTCGCCAAAATAATTGCAAACAACTGACGAATGTTATTCGGTGTTGATGTCAACGCAGCATCAGCAAGCGTTAAGTCCCAATGGTTATCGTCTTCTAGCAATTGCAGTTCACGACATGCATCCTGGTATGTATTGAATACTCGACCATTAGCTGTTCGTAAAAATTCAAAAGACGTTGGTCCGGGAACATTCACCAATAACAAACGTAAATAGAAGCACTCACGTTGCTTTGGATGTACCGTGTAAAGTCTCCCCAATGTCTTAGCTTTGAATATGCCTGTAATGGAAGGATGTGGTTTTCCTTGTTTCCGTGGCTCCCATTTTTTACTGGATATGTTACATGTGAAATAACGTGGAACATCACCATACACCAATGTCTTCGCGAATTGGCCAAAAACATCAGGTTTTTGACACAATGTAAAAAATTCAGTTAGAGTCGTTTTCGGAGCTTCGAACGCTCTTTGGAGAACATTTTCTTCAGTGAAGTATACACGTTGACCGTTTTCAAGATGTATTGCCAGATGTTGGACAGCAGGATCTCTTTCGTGGATGGGAAAGCTGAGAATATGCCAAATTGCTTCATTGCTGCTAATGTATCTGCCCATTTGGTATCGTGCTATTTCGTCATTTTTATTTATGTTTTTTACTTCAAATATGGCCAAATCACTGCCTTTGTTTACATATTTACAAATATACTTAATTGATTTAACAGAACTGCAAAGCTCAACATTGATATGAGCTTTGTAAGTTTTTGAAAGTAGTGGTGAGTATGGTACCACCCACTGATTATCAAACTCAACTTGATTTGGAAAGTTCGGCAGTCGCATTGTAAATGTGTGGCCACCATTCTCAGTACTTCTGCGGCGATACATTGGATAACCATCAATATCCGTGATCGTGTCATTCGTATGCGGCTTTGGGAAGTTTTTTTTACATTTTCCATTTTCCATGCACGGTGACGTCATGTTGAAAACACCGCATGGCCCATGGATCATGTGTTTGGTGACAATATCAAATAATTCTTGATCAATTAATGGGTCTGGAATTTCGGCTGAAATTATTTGATCGATTTCTTCAGGACGGATTCTATCTTTAAGCCAAACCAAAATGTGGGCATGAGGCAAACCTCGCTTTTGCCACTCTATCGTATACAGCCAACAACGTGTGATACCAAAAATTGTATATTTAACAATAAAATCAATTAAGGATTTCAATTTTTGTTTAAACACACGTGCAGTTAAATCATGACGATGAATGGCTTGTTGTCCTGGCAATAGTAAAGTTTGTATCTCTTCCCAATTCGGATTACATGTGAATGTAATAAATAAATCCGGTCGGCCGTAATGACGTACGTAAGTCATCGCATCTTGTATGTATTCCTGCATGTTCCGTGGACTGCCGATGTAGCTTGAAGGTAAAATGAAAGCATTACCGATGTCATTGGGATTTAAATTTCCATCGATGTTTCCAGCAACAGCATCTCGTAAGTGAATATATTATTCCGATCGTAGTTTTGACGTTTGCGTTTTGACGTTTGCCGCTCGCGTTGTTGAGGTTAGATTTTTTCGGTGGCATTTGACTGAAAATAATAATTTTCTTGTTCTTATGATATTCTCTTGAAGACGTTCGTTACACTGTTCTTGAGATTCTTGTGCATGACCTGCTGTCCTGATTCTTTGAGCTGGATTTCTTGATTCAATTTGTTCTGCCAACTGATGGGCTCTTTTAATACGTTTGCGTCGAATAACTGTCACTGTCAAATAATAACAGACATTAGCGCCATCAACCCAGTCGAAAGGTATCGACATCTGTCAGTTTTATGACTGCCAAATAATAACAGACAAATAATTAGCGATAAATTAAAATTGCGACTATAATTTGAGATTTAAACTATCCTATCTCTCAAGTGCACATCGAACTGCACATGGTGTCCAAATTTTATTATAATCGGTTAAGTGGTTCAGCCGTCCATTGAGGACAAACATTGTGACACGAGATTTATATATATTAAGATATTCCTAGTTTATTATTAACTGTGTTTAGAAATAACATCAATTGTAAAGAGCAGACAAAATATGCTCTATATTTCATTCAGCGTTTTATCTTACATTTGTTTTGTTACTTTTATTTAACTTAGATTTTTATTAAGTTTATTTTAAGGACTTGCGTAAGCAGGACTTGGATACGTGATGACGGGCACAGTACTAGGGGGTTAACTTCTCTGCGTTTCTGGCATTGCAATGTCGTAGAAGGCAATTACGAGAAGACCGTCGCGACCTCAAAGAAGTTTAATCAAATATTCTACTTTGAACAACGAACGCTGTAAGAATTATTTACATACGTGTATTGATTTATTGAAATGTCTTCGTTTGTATATTAAAGTTATTTGAACATGTTTGCAGATCATCGCGATTGGAACGAACACATGACGTGGACTTCGTGATATTTCGCTTGAAAGAGAGTACAGTATATGTAACATTTTCAGTTGCCTCTGACCTAGCCTATGGATTTCGACTTTTCTACATCACATAGAGCGTAGTACAACTCGTATTCCATCCCGGCAGCAAAGAAGACTTACATTAAAAGCCTAAATTGATGAAATCTGAAGGTTATTTACCTTGTATAACGGTTTTGTTTAATTGCATTAGTGTGGGATAGTTTCTATACTGACCGGGCATATTTTCAGATCCATCATACACAGGGCAAACAGTCTGGTGGATATGCATGACAATGAGATTGGTTGAGTGGCGAATTTACTATGACTGATGAAGGGGAGTCTCGAGTTGCGCTTTATGCGGCATCGTATTTCTGGAAGCTAGAAATTAATATTACATTAATTTATTGTATATTAAATACATGTAGGAATAAGTCGTTGCATGTTTATATATACATATATTCCTAGTTTATTATTATCTGTGTTTAGAAATAACTTCAATTGTAAAGAGCAGACAAAATATGCTCTATATTTCATTCAGCGTTTTATCTTACATTTGTTTTGTTACTTTTATTTAACTTAGATTTTTATTAAGTTTATTTTAAGGACTTGCGTAAGCAGGACTTGGATAAGTGACGACGGGCACAGTACTACGGGGTTAACTTCTCTGCGTTTCTGGCATTGCAATGTCGTAGAAGGCAATTTTAATAGAGTCCACCACGAGAAGACCGTCGCGACCTCAAAGAAGTTTAATCAAATCTTCTACTTTGGACAACGAACGCTGTAAGAATTATTTACATACATGAATTGATTTATTGAAATGTCTTCGTTTGTATATTATTGTTATTTGAACATGTTTGCAGATCATCGCGATTGGAACGAAGACACGACGCGGACTTCGTGATATTTCGCTTGAAAGAGAGTACAGTATATGTAACATTTCCAGTTGCCTCTGACCTAGCCTATGGATTTCGACTTCTCTACATCACATAGCGCGTAGTACAACTCGTATTCCATCCCGGCAGCAAAGAAGACTTACATTAAAAGCCTAAATTGATGAAATCTGAAGGTTATTTATCTTGTATAACGGTTTTGTTTAATTGCATTAGTGTGGGATAGTTTCTATACTAACCGGGCATATTTTCAGATCCATCATACACAGGGCAAACAATCTGGTGGATATGCATGACAATGAGATTGGTTGAGCGGCGAATTTACTATGACTGATGAAGGGGAGTCTCGAGTTGCGCTTTATGCGGTCATCGTATTTCTGGAAGCTAGAAATTAATATTACTTTAATTTATTGTATATTAAATACCTGTAGGAATAAGTCGTTGCATGTTTATATATACATACTAGCTGACCCGGCCACGCGTTGCTGTGGCTAAAGTTTTTGTTATATTACATTATAGTAAACAATCTAAGAGGAACAATAAGAGAACATCAGTCACGGAGTCCACTATGCTTTTTCACACAGATGGTATTTGTAAAAAAATATGCTGATCTCCTTATTTGACTTTCTACTACTATAACCCTTTAGTACAATGAAATTATTTACGAACAAAGACGAAAATGTTGATGTTGGTATACAAATTCACTGGATTGAGATTTGAAGGGGAAGTACGTTGAACACAATTAATTAAAATGTTCTTACACTTGATACTAAGCAGAAATCAATAGGTAAAAAATAAAAATTTATCAGATTTATTATTTCCATTTAATTTTATAACAAATATAAGTTTATTACAGTATAATACAGTAAATAACATGTGACGCTTAAACTCATGAATGAGGTAGGCAAGGCAGATAGTCTTAAACTTTTAAACATTAATATCTTTTTTTTGAATTATAAATACTTTCAATTTCAATTTAATTTAACACCAATCGGTGCACAATGTTTTTGGTTAACCTGTCTTTAGCTAACACAAATAGATTCGACGGTTTCCCAACACGTGAACACGCAACATATAGTTGCCCATGAGAAAAACATGGATTTTCCAAATCTAAACCACAAATGGACATTGTTTGACCTTGAGATTTATTTATAGACATGGCTAAAGCTAAACGAATTGGAAACTGTAGCCTTTTGAAGGGTATGGTAGAATCTGATGGTATCATCGGAATACGTGGCAGCAGGACCACTTTTCCTTTAAACTTCCCAGCCAAAATGGTTGCTTCAAGAATGTTTCCGGTGATCTTTTTGATGACCAAACGCGTACCGTTACATAATTGAGGTGTATTCAAATTACGGAGGAGAATAATAGGGGAACCAATCTTTAATCGAAGATTATGTGGTGGCATTCCAGGGATATCTAATGAATTTAAAAATTCAATCGGAAAATTTACACTTTCATTTTCATCAACAACAGTATCGATTGATTTAAAAGACATCAGATCGCCTGGTAACAACTGTTGTATCTGGAAGTTAATTTCGTCAACATCAACGTTTTTGGCTGCCAAAATCGCCCGTTGACTAAGCCATTCATGATTCAAATAATTATTCTGTATATCCGGGAAAATACTCTGAATCAATTCAGTTTTATCCTGAACAACAGTGCAAAAATTGTCTGGTAGTTTAATGCATTGCGTATTTGGTTGCAGTTTTATTTTACCGTTCCCAATATCTAGTAGTTGTTCGGAAAATATTAGTGCTGATGGATCATTTTGCAATTGTACTCGCATATTTATGGTCAATCGAAGTGTTTCAACACTTCGCCATAAGAATGATTGTTTCAAACATGCATTAATCTCATCCGCGAAAGTAGAGCGAGGTATAACCGGTAAGGTCTGCCGGAAATCACCAGACAAAAGTAAGATAGCACCACCGAAAAGTTTATTATTGCTGTTTAAATCTTGCATAGTTCTGTTTAATGCTTCAAGTGAATATTTGTGTGCCATTGTGCACTCATCCCAAATTATTATAGAACTCTTCCGCAACACTGCAGCTATTCCACTATTCTTTTTGATGTTACACATTGCATCTGGTTTATTATGAACGTCCAATGGCAGCTTGAATGTTGAATGTGCTGTTCGCCCACCATCCAGTAAAGTAGCCGCAATGCCTGACGATGCTAATGCTAATGCGATTTTTTGTTGCGACCGTATTTTGGCAAGAATCAACGATATTAAAAATGTCTTACCGGTTCCACCGGGTGCATCCAAGAAAAAAAAACCGCCTTGTTCAGCAGCAACAGCCAGCATAATCCGATCATAAATAATTTTTTGTTCTGCTGTCAGTAATGGTTCACTGTTCATGATAATTGTTGCTAAACTTCCATGGTCATATTGATTTTCTCGTTGTAAATCGGTATTGACTAAGTCGGTGGCTGGACGATTAGGTGATGGCATACCATAATGATTAAGTGGTAAATTTGAAATAAGAACACATAAATCCTCGATCAAGACCAATGCTTCATTGTACATCTCTGGTGTATAATCTATGTTTTGGCATTGATTTGTTTGTCTAATTCGGTGCAAGATGTCTTCTGTCATACAATTTTTATATTTTTCCCACAAAGTTTGTGCTTGCGAGGGATAACATGTCGCCAAAATAATTGCAAACAACTGACGAATGTTATTCGGTGTTGATGTCAACGCAGCATCAGCAAGCGTTAAGTCCCAATGGTTATCGTCTTCTAGCAATTGCAGTTCACGACATGCATCCTGGTATGTATTGAATACTCGACCATTAGCTGTTCGTAAAAATTCAAAAGACGTTGGTCCGGGAACATTCACCAATAACAAACGTAAATAGAAGCACTCACGTTGCTTTGGATGTACCGTGTAAAGTCTCCCCAATGTCTTAGCTTTGAATATGCCTGTAATGGAAGGATGTGGTTTTCCTTGTTTCCGTGGCTCCCATTTTTTACTGGATTTGTTCCATGTGAAATAACGTGGAACATCACCATACACCAATGTCTTCGCGAATTGGCCAAAAACATCAGGTTTTTGACACAATGTAAAAAATTCAGTTAGAGTCGTTTTCGGAGCTTCGAACGCTCTTTGGAGAACATTTTCTTCAGTGAAGTATACACGTTGACCGTTTTCAAGATGTATTGCCAGATGTTGGACAGCAGGATCTCTTTCGTGGATGGGAAAGCTGAGAATATGCCAAATTGCTTCATTGCTGCTAATGTATCTGCCCATTTGGTATCGTGCTATTTCGTCATTTTTATTTATGTTTTTTACTTCAAATATGGCCAAATCACTGCCTTTGTTTACATATTTACAAATATACTTAATTGATTTAACAGAACTGCAAAGCTCAACATTGATATGAGCTTTGTAAGTTTTTGAAAGTAGTGGTGAGTATGGTACCACCCACTGATTATCAAACTCAACTTGATTTGGAAAGTTCGGCAGTCGCATTGTAAATGTGTGGCCACCATTCTCAGTACTTCTGCGACGATACATTGGATAACCATCAATATCCGTGATCGTGTCATTCGTATGCGGCTTTGGGAAGTTTTTTTTACATTTTCCATTTTCCATGCACGGTGACGTCATGTTGAAAACACCGCATGGCCCATGGATCATGTGTTTGGTGACAATATCAAATAATTCTTGATCAATTAATGGGTCTGGAATTTCGGCTGAAATTATTTGATCGATTTCTTCAGGACGGATTCTATCTTTAAGCCAAACCAAAATGTGGGCATGAGGCAAACCTCGCTTTTGCCACTCTATCGTATACAGCCAACAACGTGTGATACCAAAAATTGTATATTTAACAATAAAATCAATTAAGGATTTCAATTTTTGTTTAAACACACGTGCAGTTAAATCATGACGATGAATGGCTTGTTGTCCTGGCAATAGTAAAGTTTGTATCTCTTCCCAATTCGGATTACATGTGAATGTAATAAATAAATCCGGTCGGCCGTAATGACGTACGTAAGTCATCGCATCTTGTATGTATTCCTGCATGTTCCGTGGACTGCCGATGTAGCTTGAAGGTAAAATGAAAGCATTACCGATGTCATTGGGATTTAAATTTCCATCGATGTTTCCAGCAACAGCATCTCGTAAGTGAATATATTATTCCGATCGTAGTTTTGACGTTTGCGTTTTGACGTTTGCCGCTCGCGTTGTTGAGGTTAGATTTTTTCGGTGGCATTTGACTGAAAATAATAATTTTCTTGTTCTTATGATATTCTCTTGAAGACGTTCGTTACACTGTTCTTGAGATTCTTGTGCATGACCTGCTGTCCTGATTCTTTGAGCTGGATTTCTTGATTCAATTTGTTCTGCCAACTGATGGGCTCTTTTAATACGTTTGCGTCGAATAACTGTCACTGTCAAATAATAACAGACATTAGCGCCATCAACCCAGTCGAAAGGTATCGACATCTGTCAGTTTTATGACTGCCAAATAATAACAGACAAATAATTAGCGATAAATTAAAATTGCGACTATAATTTGAGATTTAAACTATCCTATCTCTCAAGTGCACATCGAACTGCACATGGTGTTCAAATTTTATTATAATCGGTTAAGTGGTTCAGCCGTCCATTGAGGACAAACATTGTGACACGAGATTTATATATATTAAGATATTCCTAGTTTATTATTAATTGTGTTTAGAAATAACATCAATTGTAAAGAGCAGACAAAATATGCTCTATATTTCATTCAGCGTTTTATCTTACATTTGTTTTGTTACTTTTATTTAACTTAGATTTTTATTAAGTTTATTTTAAGGACTTGCGTAAGCAGGACTTGGATACGTGATGACGGGCACAGTACTAGGGGGTTAACTTCTCTGCGTTTCTGGCATTGCAATGTCGTAGAAGGCAATTACGAGAAGACCGTCGCGACCTAAAAGAATTTTAATCAAATATTCTACTTTGGACAACGAACGCTGTAAGAATTATTTACATACGTGTATTGATTTATTGAAATGTCTTCGTTTGTATATTAAAGTTATTTGAACATGTTTGCAGATCATGGCGATTGGAACGAACACAAGACGTGGATTTCGTGATATTTCGCTTGAAAGAGAGTACAGTATATGTAACATTTCCAGTTGCCTCTGACCTAGCCTATGGATTTCGACTTCTCTACATCACATAGAGCGTAGTACAACTCGTATTCCATCCCGGCAGCAAAGAAGACTTACATTAAAAGCCTAAATTGATGAAATCTGAAGGTTATTTATCTTGTATAACGGTTTTGTTTAATTGCATTAGTGTGGGATAGTTTCTATACTAACCTGGCATATTTTCAGATCCAACATACAAAGGGGAATCAGTCAGTTGGATATGCATGACAATGAGATTGGTTGAGCGGCGAATTTACTATGACTGATGAAGGGGAGTCTCGAGTTGCGCTTTATGCGGTCATCGTATTTCTGGGATATTGAAGAAGCTAGTAATTAATATTACTTTAATTTATTGTATATTAAATACATGTAGGAATAAGTCGTTGCATGTTTATATATACATATATTCCTAGTTTATTATTATCTGTGTTTAGAAATAACTTCAATTGTAAAGAGCAGACAAAATATGCTCTATATTTCATTCAGCGTTTTATCTTACATTTGTTTTGTTACTTTTATTTAACTTAGATTTTTATTAAGTTTATTTTAAGAACTTGCGTAAGCAGGACTTGGATAAGTGACGACGGGCACAGTACTACGGGGTTAACTTCTCTGCGTTTCTGGCATTGCAATGTCGTAGAAGGCAATTTTAATAGAATCCATCAAGAGAAGACCGTCGCGACCTCAAAGAAGTTTAATCAAATATTCTACTTTGAACAACAAGCGCTGTAAGATTTATTTACATACATGAATTGATTTATTGAAATGTCTTCGTTTGCATATTAATGTTATTTGAACATGTTTGCAGATCATCGCGATTGGAACGAAGACACGACGCGGACTTCGTGATATTTCGCTTGAAAGAGAGTACAGTATATGTAACATTTCCAGTTGCCTCTGACCTAGCCTATGGATTTCGACTTCTCTACATCACATAGAGCGTAGTACAACTCGTATTCCATCCCGGCAGCAAAGAAGACTTACATTTAAAGCCTAAATTGATGAAATCTGAAGGTTATTTATCTTGTATAACGGTTTTGTTTAATTGCATTAGTGTGGGATAGTTTCTATACTAACCTGGCATATTTTCAGATCCAACATACAAAGGGGAATCAGTCAGTTGGATATGCATGACAATGAGATTGGTTGAGCGGCGAATTTACTATGACTGATGAAGGGGAGTCTCGAGTTGCGCTTTATGCGGTCATCGTATTTCTGGGATATTGAAGAAGCTAGAAATTAATATTACTTTAATTTATTGTATATTAAATACATGTAGGAATAAGTCGTTGCATGTTTATATATACATATATTCCTAGTTTATTATTATCTGTGTTTAGAAATAACTTCAATTGTAAAGAGCAGACAAAATATGCTCTATATTTCATTCAGCGTTTTATCTTACATTTGTTTTGTTACTTTTATTTAACTTAGATTTTTATTAAGTTTATTTTAAGAACTAGCGTAAGCAGGACTTGGATAAGTGACGACGGGCACAGTACTACGGGGTTAACTTCTCTGCGTTTCTGGCATTGCAATGTCGTAGAAGGCAATTTTAATAGAATCCATCAAGAGAAGACCGTCGCGACCTCAAAGAAGTTTAATCAAATATTCTACTTTGAACAACGAGCGCTGTAAGATTTATTTACATACGTAAATTGATTTATTGAAATGTCTTCGTTTGTATATTAAAGTTATTTGAACATGTTTGCAGATCATCGCGATTGGAACGAAGACACGACGCGGACTTCGTGATATTTCGCTTGAAAGAGAGTACAGTATATGTAACATTTCCAGTTGCCTCTGACCTAGCCTATGCATTTCGACTTCTCTACATCACATAGAGCGTAGTACAACTCGTATTCCATCCCGGCAGCAAAGAAGACTTACATTAAAAGCCTAAATTGATGAAATCTGAAGGTTATTTATCTTGTATAACGGTTTTGTTTAATTGCATTAGTGTGGGATAGTTTCTATACTAACCTGGCATATTTTCAGATCCAACATACAAAGGGGAATCAGTCAGTTGGATATGCATGACAATGAGATTGGTTGAGCGGCGAATTTACTATGACTGATGAAGGGGAGTCTCGAGTTGCGCTTTATGCGGTCATCGTATTTCTGGGATATTGAAGAAGCTAGAAATTAATATTACTTTAATTTATTGTATATTAAATATATGTAGGAATAAGTCGTTGCATGTTTATATATACATATATTCCTAGTTTATTATTAACTGTGTTTAGAAATAACTTCAATTGTAAAGAGCAGACAAAATATGCTCTATATTTCATTCAGCGTTTTATCTTACATTTGTTTTGTTACTTTTATTTAACTTAGATTTTTATTAAGTTTATTTTAAGGACTTGCGTAAGCAGGACATGGATAAGTGACGACGGGCACAGTACTACGGGGTTAACTTCTCTGCGTTTCTGGCATTGCAATGTCGTAGAAGGCAATTACGAGAAGACCGTCGCGACCTCAAAGAAGTTTAATCAAATATTCTACTTTGGACAACGAGCGCTGTAAGAATTATTAACATACGTGTATTGATTTATTGAAATGTCTTCGTTTGTATATTAAAGTTATTTGAACATGTTTGCAGATCATCGCGATTGGAACGAACACATGACGTGGACTTCGTGATATTTCGCTTGAAAGAGAGTACAGTATATGTAACATTTCCAGTTGCCTCTGACCTAGCCTATGGATTTCGACTTCTATACATCACATAGAGCGTAGTACAACTCGTATTCTATCCCGGCAGCAAAGAAGACTTACATTAAAAGCCTAAATTGATGAAATCTGAAGGTTATTTATCTTGTATAACGGTTTTGTTTAATTGCATTAGTGTGGGATAGTTTCTATACTAACCGGGCATTTTTTCAGATCCAACATACAAAGGGGAATCAGTCAGTTGGATATGCATGACAATGAGATTGGTTGAGCGGCGAATTTACTATGACTGATGAAGGGGAGTCTCGAGTTGCGCTTTATGCGGTCATCGTATTTCTGGGATATTGAAGAAGCTAGAAATTAATATTACTTTAATTTATTGTATATTAAATACATGTAGGAATAAGTCGTTGCATGTTTATATATACATATATTCCTAGTTTATTATTAACTGTGTTTAGAAATAACTTCAATTGTAAAGAGCAGACAAAATATGCTCTATATTTCATTCAGCGTTTTATCTTACATTTGTTTTGTTACTTTTATTTAACTTAGATTTTTATTAAGTTTATTTTAAGAACTTGCGTAAGCAGGACTTGGATAAGTGACGACGGGCACAGTACTACGGGGTTAACTTCTCTGCGTTTCTGGCATTGCAATGTCGTAGAAGGCAATTTTAATAGAATCCATCAAGAGAAGACCGTCGCGACCTCAAAGAAGTTTAATCAAATATTCTACTTTGAACAACGAGCGCTGTAAGATTTATTTACATACATTAATTGATTTATTGAAATGTCTTCGTTTGTATATTAATGTTATTTGAACATGTTTGCAGATCATCGCGATAGGAACGAAGACACGACGCGGACTTCGTGATATTTCGCTTGAAAGAGAGAGAGTACAGTATATGTAACATTTCCAGTTGCCTCTGACCTAGCCTATGCATTTCGACTTCTCTACATCACATAGAGCGTAGTACAACTCGTATTCCATCCCGGCAGCAAAGAAGACTTACATTAAAAGCCTAAATTGATGAAATCTGAAGGTTATTTATCTTGTATAACGGTTTTGTTTAATTGCATTAGTGTGGGATAGTTTCTATACTAACCGGGCATATTTTCAGATCCATAATACACAGGGCAAACAGTCTGGTGGATATGCATGACAATGAGATTGGTTGAGCGGCGAATTTACTATGACTAATGAAGGGGAGTCTCGAGTTGCGCTTTATGCGGTCATCGTATTTCTGGAAGCTAGAAATTAATATTACAATAATTTATTGTATATTAAATACACGAAGGAATAAGTCGTTGCATGTTTATATATACATATATTCCTAGTTTATTATTAACTGTGTTTAGAAATAACTTCAATTGTAAAGAGCAGACAAAATATGCTCTATATTTCATTCAGCGTTTTATCTTACATTTGTTTTGTTACTTTTATTTAACTTAGATTTTTATTAAGTTTATTTTAAGGACTTGCGTAAGCAGGACATGGATAAGTGACGACGGGCACAGTACTACGGGGTTAACTTCTCTGCGTTTCTGGCATTGCAATGTCGTAGAAGGCAATTACGAGAAGACCGTCGCGACCTCAAAGAAGTTTAATCAAATATTCTACTTTGGACAACGAACGCTGTAAGAATTATTTACATACGTGTATTGATTTATTGAAATGTCTTCGTTTGTATATTAAAGTTATTTGAACATGTTTGCAGATCATGGCGATTGGAACGAACACATGACGTGGAATTCGTGATATTTCGCTTGAAAGAGAGTACAGTATATGTAACATTTCCAGTTGCCTCTGACCTAGCCTATGGATTTCGAATTCTCTACATCACATAGAGCGTAGTATAACTCGTATTCCATCCCGGCATCAAAGAAGACTTACATTAAAAGCCTAAATTTATGAAATCTGAAGGTTATTTATCTTGTATAACGGTTTTGTTTAATTGCATTAGTGTAGGATAGTTTCTATACTAACCGGGCATATTTTCAGGTCCATCATACACAGGGAAATTTGTCTGGTGGATATTGGATAAGTGATGACGGGCACAGTACTAGGGGGTTAACTTCTCTGCGTTTCTGGCATTGCAATGTCGTAGAAGGCAATTACGAGAAGACCGTCGCGACCTCAAAGAAGTTTAATCAAATATTCTACTTTGGACAACGAACGCTGTAAGAATTATTTACATACGTGTATTGATTTATTGAAATGTCTTCGTTTGTATATTAAAGTTATTTGAACATGTTTGCAGATCATCGCGATTGGAACGAACACATGACGTGGACTTCTTGATATTTCGCTTGAAAGAGAGTACAGTATATGTAACATTTCCAGTTGCCTCTGACCTAGCCTATGGATTTCGACTTCTCTACATCACATAGAGCGTAGTACAACTCGTATTCCATCCCGGCAGCAAAGAAGACTAAAAGCCTAAATTGATGAAATCTGAAGGTTATTTATCTTGTATAACGGTTTTGTTTAATTGCATTAGTGTGGGATAGTTTCTATACTAACCGGGCATATTTTCAGATCCAACATACAAGGGGGAATCAGTCAGTTGGATATGCATGACAATGAGATTGGTTGAGCGGCGAATTTACTATGACTGATGAAGGGGAGTCTCGAGTTGCGCTTTATGCGGTCATCGTATTTCTGGAAGCTAGAAATTAATATTACATTAATTTATTGTATATTAAATACATGTAGGAATAAGTCGTTGCATGTTTATATATACATATATTCCTAGTTTATTATTAACTGTGTTTAGAAATAACATCAATTGTAAAGAGCAGACAAAATATGCTCTATATTTCATTCAGCGTTTTATCTTACATTTGTTTTGTTACTTTTATTTAACTTAGATTTTTATTAAGTTTATTTTAAGGACTTGCGTAAGCAGGACTTGGATAAGTGACGACGGGCACAGTACTACGGGGTTAACTTATCTGCGTTTCTGGCATTGCAATGTCGTAGAAGGCAATTACGAGAAGACCGTCGCGACCTCAAAGAAGTTTAATCAATTCTTCTACTTTGGACAACGCTCACTGTTAGAATTATTTACATACGTGTATTGATTTATTGAAATGTCTTCGTTTGTATATTAAAGTTATTTGAACATGTTTGCAGATCATGGCGATTGGAACGAACACATGACTTGGATTTCGTGATATTTCGCTTGATAGAGAGTACAGTATATGTAACATTTCCAGTTGCCTCTGACCTAGCCTATGGATTTCGACTTCTCTACATGACATAGAGCGTAGTACAACTCGTATTCCATCCCGGCAGCAAAGAAGACTTACATTAAAAGCCTAAATTGATGAAATCTGAAGGTTATTTATCTGGTATAACGGTTTTGTTTAATTGCATTAGTGTGGGATAGTTTCTATACTAACCGGGCATATTTTCAGATCCATCATACACAGGGGAATCAGTCTGGTGGATATGCATGACAATGAGATTAGTTGAGCGGCGAATTTACTATGACAGATGAAGGGGAGTCTCGAGTTGCGCTTGATGCGGTCATCGTATTTCTGGAAGCTTGAAATTAATATTACATTAATTTATTGTATATTAAATACATGTAGGAATAAGTCGTTGCATGTTTATATATACATATATTCCTAGTTTATTATTTACTGTGTTTAGAAATAACATCAATTGTAAAGAGCAGACAAAATATGCTCTATATTTCATTCAGCGTTTTATCTTACATTTGTTTTGTTACTTTTATTTAACTTAGATTTTTATTAAGTTTATTTTAAGGACTTGCGTAAGCAGGACTTGGATAAGTGACGACGGGCACAGTACTACGGGGTTAACTTCTCTGCGTTTCTGGCATTGCAATGTCGTAGAAGGCAATTACGAGAAGACCGTCGCGACCTCAAAGAAGTTTAATCAAATATTCTACTTTGGACAACGAACGCAGTAACAATTATTTACATACGTGTATTGATTTATTGAAATGTCTTCGTTTGTATATTAAAGTTATTTGAACATGTTTGCAGATCATCGCGATTGGAACGAACACATGACGTGGACTTCGTGATATTTCGCTTGAAAGAGAGTACAGTATATGTAACATTTCCAGTTGCCTCTGACCTAGCCTATGGATTTTGACTTCTCTACATCACATAGAGCGTAGTACAACTCGTATTCCATCCCGGCAGCAAAGAAGACTTACATTAAAAGCCTAAATTTATGAAATCTGAAGGTTATTTATCTTGTATAACGGTTTTGTTTAATTGCATTAGTGTAGGATAGTTTCTATACTAACCGGGCATATTTTCAGATCCATCATACACAGGGCAAACAGTCTGGTGGATATGCATGACAATGAGATTGGTTGAGCGGCGAATTTACTATGACTGATGAAGGGGAGTATCGAGTTGCGCTTGATGCGGTCATCGTATTTCTGGAAGCTTGAAATTAATATTACATTAATTTATTGTATATTAAATACATGTAGGAATAAGTCGTTGCATGTTTATATATACATATATTCCTAGTTTATTATTTACTGTGTTTAGAAATAACATCAATTGTAAAGAGCAGACAAAAAATGCACTTTATTTCATTCAGCGTCTTATCTTACATTTGTGTTGATACTTTTATTTAACTTAGATTTTTATTAAGTTTATTTTAAGGTCTTGCGTAAGCAGGACTTGGATAAGTGACGACGGGCACAGTACTACGGGGTTAACTTCTATGCGTTTCTGGCATTGCAATGTCGTAGAAGGCAATTTTAATAGAGTCCATCACGAGAAGACCGTCGCGACCTCAAAGAAGTTTAATCAAATCTTCTACTTTGGACAACGAACGCTGTAAGAATTATTTACATACGTGTATTGATTTATTGAAATGTCTTCGTTTGTATATTAAAGTTATTTGAACATGTTTGCAGATCATGGCGATTGGAACGAACACATGACTTGGATTTCGTGATATTTCGCTTGAAAGAGAGTACAGTATATGTAACATTTCCAGTTGCCTCTGACCTAGCCTATGGATTTCGACTTCTCTACATCACATAGCGCGTAGTACAACTCGTATTCCATCCCGGCAGCAAAGAAGACTTACATTAAAAGCCTAAATTGATGAAATCTGAAGGTTATTTATCTTGTATAACGGTTTTGTTTAATTGCATTAGTGTGGGATAGTTTCTATACTAACCTGGCATATTTTCAGATCCAACATACAAAGGGGAATCAGTCAGTTGGATATGCATGACAATGAGATTGGTTGAGCGGCGAATTTACTATGACTGATGAAGGGGAGTCTCGAGTTGCGCTTTATGCGGTCATCGTATTTCTGGGATATTGAAGAAGCTAGAAATTAATTTTACTTTAATTTATTGTCTATTAAATACATGTAGAAATAAGTCGTTTCATGTTTATATATACATATATTCCTAGATTATTATTAACTGTGTTTAGAAATAACATCAATTGTAAAGAGCAGACAAAATATGCTCTATATTTCATTCAGCGTTTTATCTTACATTTGTTTTGTTACTTTTATTTAACTTAGATTTTTATTAAGTTTATTTTAAGGACTTGCGTAAGCAGGACTTGGATAAGTGACGACGGGCACAGTACTACGGGGTTAACTTCTCTGCGTTTCTGGCATTGCAATGTCGTAGAAGGCAATTTTAATAGAATCCATCAAGAGAAGACCGTCGCGACCTCAAAGAAGTTTAATCAAATATTCTACTTTGAACAACGAGCGCTGTAAGATTTATTTACATACATGAATTGATTTATTGAAATGTCTTCGTTTGTATATTAATGTTATTTGAACATGTTTGCAGATCATCGCGATTGGAACGAAAACACGACGCGGACTTCGTGATATTTCGCTTGAAAGAGAGTACAGTATATGTAACATTTCCAGTTGCCTCTGACCTAGCCTATGGATTTCGATTTCTCTACATCACATAGAGCGTATTACAACTCGTATTCCATCCCGGCAGCAAAGAAGACATACATTAAAAGCCTAAATTGATGAAATCTGAAGGTTATTTATCTTGTATAACGGTTTTGTTTAATTGCATTAGTGTGGGATAGTTTCTATACTAACCTGGCATATTTTCAGATCCAACATACAAAGGGGAATCAGTCAGTTGGATATGCATGACAATGAGATTGGTTGAGCGGCGAATTTACTATGACTGATGAAGGGGAGTCTCGAGTTGCGCTTTATGCGGTCATCGTATTTCTGGGATATTGAAGAAGCTAGAAATTAATATTACTTTAATTTATTGTATATTAAATATATGTAGGAATAAGTCGTTGCATGTTTATATATACATATATTCCTAGTTTATTATTAACTGTGTTTAGAAATAACTTCAATTGTAAAGAGCAGACAAAATATGCTCTATATTTCATTCAGCGTTTTATCTTACATTTGTTTTGTTACTTTTATTTAACTTAGATTTTTATTAAGTTTATTTTAAGGACTTGCGTAAGCAGGACATGGATAAGTGACGACGGGCACAGTACTACGGGGTTAACTTCTCTGCGTTTCTGGCATTGCAATGTCGTAGAAGGCAATTACGAGAAGACCGTCGCGACCTCAAAGAAGTTTAATCAAATATTCTACTTTGGACAACGAACGCTGTAAGAATTATTAACATACGTGTATTGATTTATTGAAATGTCTTCGTTTGTATATTAAAGTTATTTGAACATGTTTGCAGATCATCGCGATTGGAACGAACACATGACGTGGACTTCGTGATATTTCGCTTGAAAGAGAGTACAGTATATGTAACATTTCCAGTTGCCTCTGACCTAGCCTATGGATTTCGACTTCTATACATCACATAGAGCGTAGTACAACTCGTATTCTATCCCGGCAGCAAAGAAGACTTACATTAAAAGCCTAAATTGATGAAATCTGAAGGTTATTTATCTTGTATAACGGTTTTGTTTAATTGCATTAGTGTGGGATAGTTTCTATACTAACCGGGCATTTTTTCAGATCCAACATACAAAGGGGAATCAGTCAGTTGGATATGCATGACAATGAGATTGGTTGAGCGGCGAATTTACTATGACTGATGAAGGGGAGTCTCGAGTTGCGCTTTATGCGGTCATCGTATTTCTGGGATATTGAAGAAGCTAGAAATTAATATTACTTTAATTTATTGTATATTAAATACATGTAGGAATAAGTCGTTGCATGTATATATACATATATTCCTAGTTTATTATTAACTGTGTTTAGAAATAACTTCAATTGTAAAGAGCAGACAAAATATGCTCTATATTTCATTCAGCGTTTTATCTTACATTTGTTTTGTTACTTTTATTTAACTTAGATTTTTATTAAGTTTATTTTAAGAACTTGCGTAAGCAGGACTTGGATAAGTGACGACGGGCACAGTACTACGGGGTTAACTTCTCTGCGTTTCTGGCATTGCAATGTCGTAGAAGGCAATTTTAATAGAATCCATCAAGAGAAGACCGTCGCGACCTCAAAGAAGTTTAATCAAATATTCTACTTTGAACAACGAGCGCTGTAAGATTTATTTACATACATTAATTGATTTATTGAAATGTCTTCGTTTGTATATTAATGTTATTTGAACATGTTTGCAGATCATCGCGATAGGAACGAAGACACGACGCGGACTTCGTGATATTTCGCTTGAAAGAGAGAGAGTACAGTATATGTAACATTTCCAGTTGCCTCTGACCTAGCCTATGCATTTCGACTTCTCTACATCACATAGAGCGTAGTACAACTCGTATTCCATCCCGGCAGCAAAGAAGACTTACATTAAAAGCCTAAATTGATGAAATCTGAAGGTTATTTATCTTGTATAACGGTTTTGTTTAATTGCATTAGTGTGGGATAGTTTCTATACTAACCGGGCATATTTTCAGATCCATAATACACAGGGCAAACAGTCTGGTGGATATGCATGACAATGAGATTGGTTGAGCGGCGAATTTACTATGACTAATGAAGGGGAGTCTCGAGTTGCGCTTTATGCGGTCATCGTATTTCTGGAAGCTAGAAATTAATATTACAATAATTTATTGTATATTAAATACACGAAGGAATAAGTCGTTGCATGTTTATATATACATATATTCCTAGTTTATTATTAACTGTGTTTAGAAATAACTTCAATTGTAAAGAGCAGACAAAATATGCTCTATATTTCATTCAGCGTTTTATCTTACATTTGTTTTGTTACTTTTATTTAACTTAGATTTTTATTAAGTTTATTTTAAGGACTTGCGTAAGCAGGACATGGATAAGTGACGACGGGCACAGTACTACGGGGTTAACTTCTCTGCGTTTCTGGCATTGCAATGTCGTAGAAGGCAATTACGAGAAGACCGTCGCGACCTCAAAGAAGTTTAATCAAATATTCTACTTTGGACAACGAACGCTGTAAGAATTATTTACATACGTGTATTGATTTATTGAAATGTCTTCGTTTGTATATTAAAGTTATTTGAACATGTTTGCAGATCATGGCGATTGGAACGAACACATGACGTGGAATTCGTGATATTTCGCTTGAAAGAGAGTACAGTATATGTAACATTTCCAGTTGCCTCTGACCTAGCCTATGGATTTCGAATTCTCTACATCACATAGAGCGTAGTACAACTCGTATTCCATCCCGGCATCAAAGAAGACTTACATTAAAAGCCTAAATTTATGAAATCTGAAGGTTATTTATCTTGTATAACGGTTTTGTTTAATTGCATTAGTGTAGGATAGTTTCTATACTAACCGGGCATATTTTCAGATCCATCATACACAGGGAAATTTGTCTGGTGGATATTGGATAAGTGATGACGGGCACAGTACTAGGGGGTTAACTTCTCTGCGTTTCTGGCATTGCAATGTCGTAGAAGGCAATTACGAGAAGACCGTCGCGACCTCAAAGAAGTTTAATCAAATATTCTACTTTGGACAACGAACGCTGTAAGAATTATTTACATACGTGTATTGATTTATTGAAATGTCTTCGTTTGTATATTAAAGTTATTTGAACATGTTTGCAGATCATCGCGATTGGAACGAACACATGACGTGGACTTCTTGATATTTCGCTTGAAAGAGAGTACAGTATATGTAACATTTCCAGTTGCCTCTGACCTAGCCTATGGATTTCGACTTCTCTACATCACATAGAGCGTAGTACAACTCGTATTCCATCCCGGCAGCAAAGAAGACTAAAAGCCTAAATTGATGAAATCTGAAGGTTATTTATCTTGTATAACGGTTTTGTTTAATTGCATTAGTGTGGGATAGTTTCTATACTAACCGGGCATATTTTCAGATCCAACATACAAGGGGGAATCAGTCAGTTGGATATGCATGACAATGAGATTGGTTGAGCGGCGAATTTACTATGACTGATGAAGGGGAGTCTCGAGTTGCGCTTTATGCGGTCATCGTATTTCTGGGATATTGAAGAAGCTAGAAATTAATATTACTTTAATTTATTGTATATTAAATACATGTAGGAATAAGTCGTTGCATGTTTATATATACATATATTCCTAGTTTATTATTAACTGTGTTTAGAAATAACATCAATTGTAAAGAGCAGACAAAATATGCTCTATATTTCATTCAGCGTTTTATCTTACATTTGTTTTGTTACTTTTATTTAACTTAGATTTTTATTAAGTTTATTTTAAGGACTTGCGTAAGCAGGACTTGGATAAGTGACGACGGGCACAGTACTACGGGGTTAACTTCTCTGCGTTTCTGGCATTGCAATGTCGTAGAAGGCAATTTTAATAGAATCCATCAAGAGAAGACCGTCGCGACCTCAAAGAAGTTTAATCAAATATTCTACTTTGAACAACGAGCGCTGTAAGATTTATTTACATACATGAATTGATTTATTGAAATGTCTTCGTTTGTATATTAATGTTATTTGAACATGTTTGCAGATCATCGCGATTGGAACGAAAACACGACGCGGACTTCGTGATATTTCGCTTGAAAGAGAGTACAGTATATGTAACATTTCCAGTTGCCTCTGACCTAGCCTATGGATTTCGACTTCTCTACATCACATAGAGCGTATTACAACTCGTATTCCATCCCGGCAGCAAAGAAGACATACATTAAAAGCCTAAATTGATGAAATCTGAAGGTTATTTATCTTGTATAACGGTTTTGTTTAATTGCATTAGTGTGGGATAGTTTCTATACTAACCTGGCATATTTTCAGATCCAACATACAAAGGGGAATCAGTCAGTTGGATATGCATGACAATGAGATTGGTTGAGCGGCGAATTTACTATGACTGATGAAGGGGAGTCTCGAGTTGCGCTTTATGCGGTCATCGTATTTCTGGGATATTGAAGAAGCTAGAAATTAATATTACTTTAATTTATTGTATATTAAATATATGTAGGAATAAGTCGTTGCATGTTTATATATACATATATTCCTAGTTTATTATTAACTGTGTTTAGAAATAACTTCAATTGTAAAGAGCAGACAAAATATGCTCTATATTTCATTCAGCGTTTTATCTTACATTTGTTTTGTTACTTTTATTTAACTTAGATTTTTATTAAGTTTATTTTAAGGACTTGCGTAAGCAGGACATGGATAAGTGACGACGGGCACAGTACTACGGGGTTAACTTCTCTGCGTTTCTGGCATTGCAATGTCGTAGAAGGCAATTACGAGAAGACCGTCGCGACCTCAAAGAAGTTTAATCAAATATTCTACTTTGGACAACGAACGCTGTAAGAATTATTAACATACGTGTATTGATTTATTGAAATGTCTTCGTTTGTATATTAAAGTTATTTGAACATGTTTGCAGATCATCGCGATTGGAACGAACACATGACGTGGACTTCGTGATATTTCGCTTGAAAGAGAGTACAGTATATGTAACATTTCCAGTTGCCTCTGACCTAGCCTATGGATTTCGACTTCTATACATCACATAGAGCGTAGTACAACTCGTATTCTATCCCGGCAGCAAAGAAGACTTACATTAAAAGCCTAAATTGATGAAATCTGAAGGTTATTTATCTTGTATAACGGTTTTGTTTAATTGCATTAGTGTGGGATAGTTTCTATACTAACCGGGCATTTTTTCAGATCCAACATACAAAGGGGAATCAGTCAGTTGGATATGCATGACAATGAGATTGGTTGAGCGGCGAATTTACTATGACTGATGAAGGGGAGTCTCGAGTTGCGCTTTATGCGGTCATCGTATTTCTGGGATATTGAAGAAGCTAGAAATTAATATTACTTTAATTTATTGTATATTAAATACATGTAGGAATAAGTCGTTGCATGTATATATACATATATTCCTAGTTTATTATTAACTGTGTTTAGAAATAACTTCAATTGTAAAGAGCAGACAAAATATGCTCTATATTTCATTCAGCGTTTTATCTTACATTTGTTTTGTTACTTTTATTTAACTTAGATTTTTATTAAGTTTATTTTAAGAACTTGCGTAAGCAGGACTTGGATAAGTGACGACGGGCACAGTACTACGGGGTTAACTTCTCTGCGTTTCTGGCATTGCAATGTCGTAGAAGGCAATTTTAATAGAATCCATCAAGAGAAGACCGTCGCGACCTCAAAGAAGTTTAATCAAATATTCTACTTTGAACAACGAGCGCTGTAAGATTTATTTACATACATTAATTGATTTATTGAAATGTCTTCGTTTGTATATTAATGTTATTTGAACATGTTTGCAGATCATCGCGATAGGAACGAAGACACGACGCGGACTTCGTGATATTTCGCTTGAAAGAGAGAGAGTACAGTATATGTAACATTTCCAGTTGCCTCTGACCTAGCCTATGCATTTCGACTTCTCTACATCACATAGAGCGTAGTACAACTCGTATTCCATCCCGGCAGCAAAGAAGACTTACATTAAAAGCCTAAATTGATGAAATCTGAAGGTTATTTATCTTGTATAACGGTTTTGTTTAATTGCATTAGTGTGGGATAGTTTCTATACTAACCGGGCATATTTTCAGATCCATAATACACAGGGCAAACAGTCTGGTGGATATGCATGACAATGAGATTGGTTGAGCGGCGAATTTACTATGACTAATGAAGGGGAGTCTCGAGTTGCGCTTTATGCGGTCATCGTATTTCTGGAAGCTAGAAATTAATATTACAATAATTTATTGTATATTAAATACACGAAGGAATAAGTCGTTGCATGTTTATATATACATATATTCCTAGTTTATTATTAACTGTGTTTAGAAATAACTTCAATTGTAAAGAGCAGACAAAATATGCTCTATATTTCATTCAGCGTTTTATCTTACATTTGTTTTGTTACTTTTATTTAACTTAGATTTTTATTAAGTTTATTTTAAGAACTTGCGTAAGCAGGACTTGGATAAGTGACGACGGGCACAGTACTACGGGGTTAACTTCTCTGCGTTTCTGGCATTGCAATGTCGTAGAAGGCAATTACGAGAAGACCGTCGCGACCTCAAAGAAGTTTAATCAAATATTCTACTTTGGACAACGAACGCTGTAAGAATTATTTACATACGTGTATTGATTTATTGAAATGTCTTCGTTTGTATATTAAAGTTATTTGAACATGTTTGCAGATCATGGCGATTGGAACGAACACATGACGTGGAATTCGTGATATTTCGCTTGAAAGAGAGTACAGTATATGTAACATTTCCAGTTGCCTCTGACCTAGCCTATGGATTTCGAATTCTCTACATCACATAGAGCGTAGTACAACTCGTATTCCATCCCGGCATCAAAGAAGACTTACATTAAAAGCCTAAATTTATGAAATCTGAAGGTTATTTATCTTGTATAACGGTTTTGTTTAATTGCATTAGTGTAGGATAGTTTCTATACTAACCGGGCATATTTTCAGATCCATCATACACAGGGAAATTTGTCTGGTGGATATTGGATAAGTGATGACGGGCACAGTACTAGGGGGTTAACTTCTCTGCGTTTCTGGCATTGCAATGTCGTAGAAGGCAATTACGAGAAGACCGTCGCGACCTCAAAGAAGTTTAATCAAATATTCTACTTTGGACAACGAACGCTGTAAGAATTATTTACTTACGTGTATTGATTTATTGAAATGTCTTCGTTTGTATATTAAAGTTATTTGAACATGTTTGCAGATCATCGCGATTGGAACGAACACATGACGTGGACTTCTTGATATTTCGCTTGAAAGAGAGTACAGTATATGTAACATTTCCAGTTGCCTCTGACCTAGCCTATGGATTTCGACTTCTCTACATCACATAGAGCGTAGTACAACTCGTATTCCATCCCGGCAGCAAAGAAGACTAAAAGCCTAAATTGATGAAATCTGAAGGTTATTTATCTTGTATAACGGTTTTGTTTAATTGCATTAGTGTGGGATAGTTTCTATACTAACCGGGCATATTTTCAGATCCAACATACAAGGGGGAATCAGTCAGTTGGATATGCATGACAATGAGATTGGTTGAGCGGCGAATTTACTATGACTGATGAAGGGGAGTCTCGAGTTGCGCTTTATGCGGTCATCGTATTTCTGGGATATTGAAGAAGCTAGAAATTAATATTACTTTAATTTATTGTATATTAAATACATGTAGGAATAAGTCGTTGCATGTTTATATATACATATATTCCTAGTTTATTATTAACTGTGTTTAGAAATAACATCAATTGTAAAGAGCAGACAAAATATGCTCTATATTTCATTCAGCGTTTTATCTTACATTTGTTTTGTTACTTTTATTTAACTTAGATTTTTATTAAGTTTATTTTAAGAACTTGCGTAAGCAGGACTTGGATAAGTGACGACGGGCACAGTACTACGTGGTTAACTTCTCTGCGTTTCTGGCATTGCAATGTCGTAGAAGGCAATTTTAATAGAATCCATCAAGAGAAGACCGTCGCGACCTCAAAGAAGTTTAATCAAATATTCTACTTTGAACAACGAGCGCTGTAAGATTTATTTACATACATGAATTGATTTATTGAAATGTCTTCGTTTGTATATTAATGTTATTTGAACATGTTTGCAGATCATCGCGATTGGAACGAAGACACGACGCGGACTTCGTGATATTTCGCTTGAAAGAGAGTACAGTATATGTAACATTTCCAGTTGCCTCTGACCTAGCCTATGGATTTCGACTTCTCTACATCACATAGAGCGTAGTACAACTCGTATTCCATCCCGGCAGCAAAGAAGACTTACATTAAAAGCCTAAATTGATGAAATCTGAAGGTTATTTATCTTGTATAACGGTTTTGTTTAATTGCATTAGTGTGGGATAGTTTCTATACTAACCGGGCATATTTTCAGATCCATCATACACAGGGCAAACAGTCTGGTGGATATGCATGACAATGAGATTGGTTGAGCGGCGAATTTACTATGACTGATGAAGGGGAGTCTCGAGTTGCGCTTTATGCGGTCATCGTATTTCTGGAAGCTAGAAATTAATATTACATTAATTTATTGTATATTAAATACATGTAGGAATAAGTCGTTGCATGTTTATATATACATATATTCCTAGTTTATTATTAACTGTGTTTAGAAATAACATCAATTGTAAAGAGCAGACAAAATATGCTCTATATTTCATTCAGCGTTTTATCTTACATTTGTTTTGTTACTTTTATTTAACTTAGATTTTTATTAAGTTTATTTTAAGGACTTGCGTAAGCAGGACTTGGATAAGTGACGACGGGCACAGTACTACGGGGTTAACTTATCTGCGTTTCTGGCATTGCAATGTCGTAGAAGGCAATTACGAGAAGACCGTCGCGACCTCAAAGAAGTTTAATCAATTCTTCTACTTTGGACAACGCTCACTGTTAGAATTATTTACATACGTGTATTGATTTATTGAAATGTCTTCGTTTGTATATTAAAGTTATTTGAACATGTTTGCAGATCATGGCGATTGGAACGAACACATGACTTGGATTTCGTGATATTTCGCTTGATAGAGAGTACAGTATATGTAACATTTCCAGTTGCCTCTGACCTAGCCTATGGATTTCGACTTCTCTACATGACATAGAGCGTAGTACAACTCGTATTCCATCCCGGCAGCAAAGAAGACTTACATTAAAAGCCTAAATTGATGAAATCTGAAGGTTATTTATCTGGTATAACGGTTTTGTTTAATTGCATTAGTGTGGGATAGTTTCTATACTAACCGGGCATATTTTCAGATCCATCATACACAGGGGAATCAGTCTGGTGGATATGCATGACAATGAGATTAGTTGAGCGGCGAATTTACTATGACAGATGAAGGGGAGTCTCGAGTTGCGCTTGATGCGGTCATCGTATTTCTGGAAGCTTGAAATTAATATTACATTAATTTATTGTATATTAAATACATGTAGGAATAAGTCGTTGCATGTTTATATATACATATATTCCTAGTTTATTATTTACTGTGTTTAGAAATAACATCAATTGTAAAGAGCAGACAAAATATGCTCTATATTTCATTCAGCGTTTTATCTTACATTTGTTTTGTTACTTTTATTTAACTTAGATTTTTATTAAGTTTATTTTAAGGACTTGCGTAAGCAGGACTTGGATAAGTGACGACGGGCACAGTACTACGGGGTTAACTTCTCTGCGTTTCTGGCATTGCAATGTCGTAGAAGGCAATTACGAGAAGACCGTCGCGACCTCAAAGAAGTTTAATCAAATATTCTACTTTGAACAACGAACGCAGTAAGAATTATTTACATACGTGTATTGATTTATTGAAATGTCTTCGTTTGTATATTAAAGTTATTTGAACATGTTTGCAGATCATCGCGATTGGAACGAACACATGACGTGGACTTCGTGATATTTCGCTTGAAAGAGAGTACAGTATATGTAACATTTCCAGTTGCCTCTGACCTAGCCTATGGATTTTGACTTCTCTACATCACATAGAGCGTAGTACAACTCGTATTCCATCCCGGCAGCAAAGAAGACTTACATTAAAAGCCTAAATTTATGAAATCTGAAGGTTATTTATCTTGTATAACGGTTTTGTTTAATTGCATTAGTGTAGGATAGTTTCTATACTAACCGGGCATATTTTCAGATCCATCATACACAGGGCAAACAGTCTGGTGGATATGCATGACAATGAGATTGGTTGAGCGGCGAATTTACTATGACTGATGAAGGGGAGTATCGAGTTGCGCTTGATGCGGTCATCGTATTTCTGGAAGCTTGAAATTAATATTACATTAATTTATTGTATATTAAATACATGTAGGAATAAGTCGTTGCATGTTTATATATACATATATTCCTAGTTTATTATTTACTGTGTTTAGAAATAACATCAATTGTAAAGAGCAGACAAAAAATGCACTTTATTTCATTCAGCGTCTTATCTTACATTTGTGTTGATACTTTTATTTAACTTAGATTTTTATTAAGTTTATTTTAAGGTCTTGCGTAAGCAGGACTTGGATAAGTGACGACGGGCACAGTACTACGGGGTTAACTTCTATGCGTTTCTGGCATTGCAATGTCGTAGAAGGCAATTTTAATAGAGTCCATCACGAGAAGACCGTCGCGACCTCAAAGAAGTTTAATCAAATCTTCTACTTTGGACAACGAACGCTGTAAGAATTATTTACATACGTGTATTGATTTATTGAAATGTCTTCGTTTGTATATTAAAGTTATTTGAACATGTTTGCAGATCATGGCGATTGGAACGAACACATGACTTGGATTTCGTGATATTTCGTTTGAAAGAGAGTACAGTATATGTAACATTTTCAGTTGCCTCTGACCTAGCCTATGGATTTCGACTTCTCTACATCACATAGCGCGTAGTACAACTCGTATTCCATCCCGGCAGCAAAGAAGACTTACATTAAAAGCCTAAATTGATGAAATCTGAAGGTTATTTATCTTGTATAACGGTTTTGTTTAATTGCATTAGTGTGGGATAGTTTCTATACTAACCTGGCATATTTTCAGATCCAACAAACAAAGGGGAATCAGTCAGTTGGATATGCATGACAATGAGATTGGTTGAGCGGCGAATTTACTATGACTGATGAAGGGGAGTCTCGAGTTGCGCTTTATGCGGTCATCGTATTTCTGGGATATTGAAGAAGCTAGAAATTAATTTTACTTTAATTTATTGTCTATTAAATACATGTAGAAATAAGTCGTTTCATGTTTATATATACATATATTCCTAGTTTATTATTAACTGTGTTTAGAAATAACATCAATTGTAAAGAGCAGACAAAATATGCTCTATATTTCATTCAGCGTTTTATCTTACATTTGTTTTGTTACTTTTATTTAACTTAGATTTTTATTAAGTTTATTTTAAGAACTTGCGTAAGCAGGACTTGGATAAGTGACGACGGGCACAGTACTACGGGGTTAACTTCTCTGCGTTTCTGGCATTGCAATGTCGTAGAAGGCAATTTTAATAGAATCCATCAAGAGAAGACCGTCGCGACCTCAAAGAAGTTTAATCAAATATTCTACTTTGAACAACGAGCGCTGTAAGATTTATTTACATACATGAATTGATTTATTGAAATGTCTTCGTTTGTATATTAATGTTATTTGAACATGTTTGCAGATCATCGCGATTGGAACGAAAACACGACGCGGAATTCGTGATATTTCGCTTGAAAGAGAGTACAGTATATGTAACATTTCCAGTTGCCTCTGACCTAGCCTATGGATTTCGACTTCTCTACATCACATAGAGCGTATTACAACTCGTATTCCATCCCGGCAGCAAAGAAGACTTACATTAAAAGCCTAAATTGATGAAATCTGAAGGTTATTTATCTTGTATAACGGTTTTGTTTAATTGCATTAGTGTGGGATAGTTTCTATACTTACCGGGCATATTTTCAGATCCATAATACACAGGGCAAACAGTCTGGTGGATATGCATGACAATGAGATTGGTTGAGCGGCGAATTTACTATGACTGATGAAGGGGAGTCTCGAGTTGCGCTTTATGCGGTCATCGTATTTCTGGAAGCTAGAAATTAATATTACATTAATTTATTGTATATTAAATACATGTAGGAATAAGTCGTTGCATGTTTATATATACATATATTCCTAGTTTATTATTAACTGTGTTTAGAAATAACATCAATTGTAAAGAGCAGACAAAATATGCTCTATATTTCATTCAGCGTTTTATCTTACATTTGTTTTGTTACTTTTATTTAACTTAGATTTTTATTAAGTTTATTTTAAGGACTTGCGTAAGCAGGACTTGGATAAGTGACGACGGGCACAGTACTACGGGGTTAACTTATCTGCGTTTCTGGCATTACAATGTCGTAGAAGGCAATTACGAGAAGACCGTCGCGACCTCAAAGAAGTTTAATCAATTCTTCTACTTTGGACAACGCTCACTGTTAGAATTATTTACATACGTGTTTTGATTTATTGAAATGTCTTCGTTTGTATATTAAAGTTATATGAACATGTTTGCAGATCATCGCGATTGGAACGAACACATGACGTGGACTTCGTGATATTTCGCTTGATAGAGAGTACAGTATATGTAACATTTCCAGTTGCCTTTTACCTAGCCTATGGATTTCGACTTCTCTACATGACATAGAGCGTAGTACAACTCGTATTCCATCCCGGCAGCAAAGAAGACTTACATTAAAAGCCTAAATTGATGAAATCTGAAGGTTATTTATCTGGTATAACGGTTTTGTTTAATTGCATTAGTGTGGGATAGTTTCTATACTAACCGGGCATATTTTCAGATCCATCATACACAGGGGAATCAGTCTGGTGGATATGCATGACAATGAGATTAGTTGAGCGGCGAATTTACTATGACAGATGAAGGGGAGTCTCGAATTGCGCTTTATGCGGTCATTGTATTTCTGGGATATTGAAGAAGCTATAAATTAATATTACTTCAATTTTATGTATATTAAATACATGTAGGAATTAGTCGTTGCATGTTTATATATACATATTTTCCTAGTTTATTATTAACTGGACCCAAGACTTCCCCGTCATAACTGTGTTTAGAAATAACATCGATTGTAAAGAGCACACAAAAAATGCTCTATATTTCATTCAGCGTCCTATCTTACATTTGGGTTGTTACTTTTATTTAACTTAGTTTTTTTTATTAAGTTTATTTTAAGGACTTGCGTAAGCATGACTTGGATAAGTGACGACGGGCACAGTACTACGGGGTTAACTTCTCTGCGTTTTTGGCATTGCAATGTCGTAGAAGGCAATTTTAATAGAGTCCATCACGAGAAGACCGTCACGACCTCAAAGAAGTTTAATCAAATATTCTACTTTGGACAACGAAAGCTGTAAGAATTATTTACATACATGAATTGATTTATTGAAATGTCTTCGTTTGAATATTAAAGATTTTTAAACATGTTTGCAGTTCATCGCGATTGGAACGAAGACACGACGCGGACTTCGTGATATTTCGCTTGATAGAGAGTACAGTATATGTAACATTACCAGTTGCCTCTGACCTAGCCTATGGATTTCGACTTCTCTACATCACATAGAGCGTAGTACAACTCGTATTCCATCCCGGCAGCAAAGAAGACTTACATTAAAAGCCTAAATTGATGAAATCTGAAAGTTATTTATCTTGTATAACGGTTTTGTTTAATTGCATTAGTGTGGGATAGTTTCTATACTGACCGGGCATATTTTCAGATCCATCATACACAGGGCAAACAGTCTGGTGAATATGCATGACAGTGAGATTGGTTGAGCGGCGAATTTACTATGACTGATGAAGGGGAGTCTCGAGTTGCGCTTTATGCGGTCATCGTATTTCTGGAAGCTTGAAATTAATATTACATTAATTTATTGTATATTAAATACATGTAGGAATAATTCGTTGCATGTTTATATTTACATATATTCCTAGTTTATTATTAACTGTGTTTAGAAATAACATCAATTGTAAAGAGCAGACAAAATATGCTCTATATTTCATTCAGCGTTTTATCTTACATTTGTTTTGTTACTTTTATTTAAATTAGATTTTATTAAGCTTATTTTAAGGACTTGCGTAAGCAGGACTTGGATATGTGACGACGGGCACAGTACTACGGGGTTAACTTCTCTGCGTTTCTGGCATTGCAATGTCGTAGAAGGCAATTTTAATAGAATCCATCACGAGAAGACCGTCGCGACCTCAAAGAAGTTTAATCAAATCTTCTACTTTGGACAAGGAAAGCTGTAAGAATTATTTACATACATGTATTGATTTATTGAAATGTCTTTGTTTGTATATTAACGTTATTTGAACATGTTTGCAGATCATCGCGATTGGAACGAGGACATGACGTGGACTTCGTGATATTTCGCTTGAAAGAGAGTACAGTATATGTAACATTTCCAGTTGCCTCTGACCTAGCCTATGGATTTCGACTTCTCTACATCACATAGAGCGTAGTACAACTCGTATTCCATCCCGGCAGCAAAGAAGACTTACATTAAAAGCCTAAATCGATGAAATCTGAAGGTTATTTATTTTGTATAACGGTTTTGTTTAATTGCATTAGTGTGGGATAGTTTCTATACTAACCGGGCATATTTTCAGATCCATCATACACAGGGGAATCAGTCTGGTGGATATGCATGACAATGAGATTGGTTGAGCGGCGAATTTACTATGACTGATGAAGGGGAGTATCGATTTGTGCTTGATGCGGTCATCGTATTTCTGGGATATTGAAGAAGCTAGAAATTAATATTACTTCAATTTAATGTATATTAAATACATGTGCGCCGTATTTTGTATAATAAATACATGTGCATGAGGTCACAAAAATTGGCCGCTACCTTTTTGAGAATCAGAAGGGAATTAATCTATGTTTTGCCCAACACGCACAACCAAACAGCGATTAAATTTAAAACATATTACTTACCAGTTTTATTTTAGTATGGAATTCCCGAAAACGAAATCAACAAATTATATGCATTTTTATTACGCTCTCGTAAGCCACTGTAATCTTTATTCTTACTAACTTCGTCCGGTGCCATAGTCGAGGCTTCTTTCACCTTTGTCGGTCCTGTTCTTCCAAACAGCTGCGCAGCATCCACAGAGAGAAGACATGAATCTCATCACCTCAAAATTGTCGTATTTGTTATATAAATGGCCTTCAGAGTTACGCTGCTTTTTCACACTCTAATTCGAATTGGCAGGAATCGAATACATTAATAATTGACCGAGATAGCGTCGTATGCTCTTCTCTTGATTTTAAATTCATTTTTTAGCAGAGTATTTTAATTTAGTTTTAGTGTACCATCATTTGTGTCCGTTTTTGTGTTTTTCTTTTTTGTAAACAATAAAAGATGATATCTGGCGCCTTTCTGTTTTCATTATAACCTAAACTGGCCTCAATGCTAAACCTTTCTTATGTTTCCCTTAACTGAGTTAACTAGGATACACTGGCGCTAGTGTCAATCAAGTTCAGTTACACTCGTTACGATGTACGATGAACGGAAAGTGTAAACTCTGTGACGGATGAACAGCGGTTATAACACGAATCGCGGCCTACCATTTTGTATAAAATATTATAGAATTTAGATGTATTTTTAAATCTATTTTTTTAAAAATAACATTCTTTTAAAATATGTTTTTTTATTTTTGAAAAACATTTAGTATAAATTATCATTTTCAATTTTTTAAAAATATTTTAATCAATTTCCTTAGGAAATTTCCCTAGAATTTTAATTTTAATCATAATCTTTAATGTAAATATACTAGATTACTAATCGCTCTCCTAATCCAACGTCTTTAAAAGAATCTAAAATTTACATTTTTGTAGCATTCAGGTATATAAATGCCTTAATAGGGTTTTTCTACGCTTGAACTGAACATCTTTTCTTCTACAAGTTTGAAATGTATCAAAAAAAGTAGATTAAAGGGGGGGTAGAATAAATACTAACAGCTTTTAAATAAACGCACTTTGAAGTGTAGATAAATTACCTGTTTAGTTCAATTTTCAGCATTAAAGTAAAAAAAAATCATATAATAAGCGAATTTTCCTATTGGCGCAACTGAGATTTGTGCAAAAATAATAATGTATGAACTGAGAGTTCTTTTTTTCTTTAATTTAAAGAAAGAATTTTATATATATTTTTAATCTAAACAGATTTCAAAGTGAAACATGAATAAAACGCTCTGTTTATAGCATAACTATGTATTTAAGCTCTTTTGTTAAAGCGAACACATTTAAAACATACATCGAAAAATTAGATATATTCAATTAAGACTCAAAAAATTAATTGTTCCTAAACAAATAAAAGTGTTATATAAAAATAACGAACTGGAACTATTCAAATATTGCGATATTCTGCCTGTAAACGAATTGTTTATTTATAGAATAATTACTCAATTTTTCAATACGGACTCATACAAGATACTACTCCAACATAAATAATATAGCACAAGTACCCACCTTCAAAAATTTCTATGATAAAAGACAACTGCAATTTTGATACCATTGTTTTATAATAATATCTCTTGAAGTTGGACAACTTAAAAGAAAATCGGTAATAAAACTTAAATAAAAAGAATTTAAGTTAATTTTGTTTGTAAACTACATGAGTTATGTTAACTTAATTTTTAAGTATTTTGTATTATATTTTATGCGTGTTTAAATAAATTGTTTCTAGTTAAGAAACCGGCAGATAAGAAAATGTCAAAAAAGAAAATTATCAAAGTCAAATAACTTTACAACTCAATTATACAATTATATAAATAATACGCACACAAATCATGTGCTTTAATTTTACACTTTTACATTTCCATTATTTTTATTTTTTTCATCAACTTCATGCATAAATCACTCATAAAATCATCTCATTTCACCATCATCCTTCATCGTAATCACAAATCCATTATTTTTATATTTTTTGTTAAAATATCATCCTTTCCTTATTTCATCTAATTAGATGGTTACATAATATTTGACAATATTTTGCACTAAAGAGGACAGGTGAGAGTTAAAAATGCATTTTTATAAAACTCAGCGCTGGGTTTAAACGGACATCCTGCGCTCTCAAGTACAGGACCTCTTTAGAACCTTTATAAATATTATTCTATCCAGCACTTATTGACAATATTGAAAAATTTTGAAAAAGTTTTTAATTATTTTATAAAGTGCTGGATAGCATAATAATATTATTTTTCTAAACCAAAATAATAATAATAATAATTACCCATAAAACTATAAGTCATATTAAATCATTCTAATAATGTTAAGCGTTAGGTACGATTTATTTCGTAGTCTTTCATTTCATAAATAAACCAAAAACAAATAGCCGAACCACCAAACCGCAGTTTATCCCATCCTTGGTGGCCGCAGTAAGACCCAAAGCACCACATTATAGCGTCATTTAATCAGAATAAATATTACGTGAAAATACTCAAATCAAAATCAATCGTTAACAAACATAAAAACGAAAATAATATAATTAAATTAATTAATAAATCCGCAAAAATAAAGTAAAGTATCCTTTACCACCAACTTCTTCGAGGATACTTAGTCGTTCTAAGATATTCTGTAAATTAATTATTATACATAATTTAATAGTAATTTAAATTATTTTTTGTGTCAAGCTTATAAATCATACATTCTACAATATTCATACAAAGCCACTAATTAAATCTTATCGACTGGCTGCATGGATAAGGTTATTAAAATCTTTAAATGACAAAATATATTTAAAATTTTATATGTCAAAATAGCCAGTTATAATTAACAGGTTAATAAAAAGTATACCTTCTGTTGAAGTATACCTTCTTGTCTAATTGAAATATTTTTTAATTATGTATTTTACAGTAATTATGTTATGTTTTTTTAAGTTGAATACACTTTTATGTAAATCACAGTATTGTCATTAATTTAACTTGTATTATTTTAAACTATTTCTATGAATTCGGTAAGAAACCTTATGATATTTAAAGCAATTGTAGCCATTGTTTTAAGTAGTGTGAAGGCTGAGGCTGATCTTGTAGCTGTGAATATAAAGGCTGAATTTCTCAATGGAAAAAAGGATGTTAGTACTAAAGTAGTAAATTGGTCAATATTGAGTTAGTATAAATAAATAAAACAATTTATTTCTTTTCCTAGAAGAAATGTGATCTAAGTCACAATGGAGCTGGCGCTATTAGTCGAATAAATGATGACATAGTTACAAAGCATAACATCAAGAAAATAGAGGTAACACTAAAAATTGATAGCGATGCTCAAGTGAGTATTAACTGTAATGCGTTTTAATTTTTTATTTTTTTATATTTAACATTTTTATAGTTACAAGTAAAATGTAAATATTCAGGGCGTCCCGAGACCATTCCCAAAGACTTAAGGAGGTCTTTATGTTGCTTATTATGAATAAATATTTGTATAAAAAAAGTAAAAATAATTCTGTAAATATAATTCTGTAAAGCTGGTGTAAATTGCCTTTGACATGGCAAAACGCGATCGATTTCCTTAGCCTTAACTGAGCAGTTAAGGCAAACCTTTGTTATATGATATGTACAGTCGAGAGCAATTGGAGCTTTACTATGAAAGACTCAGAGACATCACAGATATTTTTTTACGAAAGTATCATATATCTACGAATCTATATACATATACAGTGGTCCCAAGACCATTCACGAAGACTTAAAGAGATGTTTATGTTCCCTACTACGAGTAAGAAATTAAAAAAAAAAATGCGTAAATAACTTTTTCATTTTATTGGTGCGCTGGTGAAAATTACCTTTGATCTTTCATTCGCTCGCTCGGTCAAGGCCGGTCAGTGACCTGGTGTCGTGAGCGTACGAACTTATGACCAGAACGATTTAATATTATCACGTTAAGTTTACATTTTTTTCCGGAAAACATGTTGAATTTTGATATGACGTCAAAGCAAATCCTGTTTGAAGTCACAGGGCCAATTAGCTGCATGTTTTATCGGGAATGGTCTTGGAACACGTGTTATGAACACCTGACCGCGCTACGCTGGAGATATATCCTGGTATAGGTGGGTTAGGTTAGGTTAGGTTAGGTTAGCGCGCGCGCAACTAAAATAGCATTTTCTCCATTCAAGCCCAAACGCGTATTTCCAAATGCTATTTCAGTACCGCGCCTTCTAGGAATGAGACGAACTGTGTTAATATTTCGAAGAATAGCGCACCGAGTAACTCCCTAATGATACGGCCACGGGTGTTGCGATATTGCAGCAATTACTTTAACAGGCAGGCGTAAAGTCGAGATAAATCTGTATAAATCTTATACTTCAACATCATATAAATCTCAGTCTAGAATTGGTGAATAGTGAATTGAATAATAATAAATAAATAAAATAAACTTAGCCTAGTTTTAGATTATTTTTTTTTAATTTCGGCTGTCGAAAGATTAACCATAATAAAGACTAAAAACATAGGTACTCGACTTTAAATATAAAGTCGAGTACCTATGTTTTTAATAAAATATGTATATACTATGTAAAATAAAACAAAATATGATTAATGACTAAGTAAGTTTATTTCATGTATTTATTTATTTAACAGATTTCTCCTATGTAGGTACATTATAAATAAAGTAAACACAAATTAAACTACCAAAAGAAAAACAAAAAACAATAACATGAAACATACTAAGCTAAAAAATTAAAATAATGCCTCCAGGCAAACATTAACAAATAAATAATTCACGCCGATCCTACAACGGCGTAATAGAAAGCAGATTTTTAATCCCATTGGGCGAACAGACAAAGATATCAGCCTCCGTGGAAATGGAATTTAATAATTCGACTGCTCTCCCAATCGGACTATACTTGTAAACGTCGGTACGACACGCTAACCACCTAAATAACCCGTGCTTCCGCGCTCTAGTAAAACGGTCCGGAACAAAGAGACCAATATCACCGAGTATTACGGGATTCTCGATGAAACCGTGCATAACCTTATAAAAATAACACAAAGTATGGATTTGTCGCCTAAACTCGAGTGTGTTATAGCCTAACATCCCTAATACAAATGCTGATGGATACCTATTGGGATACATTTCTGGATAATATCCATACCTACGGAGATAAAGGTATCCAAGGAACCTCCTCTGAATAACCTCCAGGATATTACCGTAAGTAACCTCATGAGGACTCCAGATAATGGAACTATACTCCAATACACTCCTCACGAACGTGCAGTATAAAAGCGAGATGGACTTCGGCTTATTCAAAGATCGACTGGTTCGAAGCACGAATCCCAACATTTTATTGGCACGCGTAGCTATGCTTCGCATGTGCAAATGAAATGTTAGACGCGAATTAAAAACAACCCCCAAGTCGCGAATTTCGTCGCATCTGCGAATGATCTCATTACCCAGAGAGTACTCACAACTTACCCTTTCACGCAAAGCTCGTTTCATTCAACGTGGATGGCTTGAAGGGTAGAGAGAATATATATGAGATATTATCAAATGTTACTGTAAGACGTTGGTTTTTGAAACTGCATATTAGACATCTTTTGGAATTGTAGTGGAAAGTACCTTAACCGACAAAAACCATTCATAACAGCTTGTCTGCGACATAAATATCAAGCACGAGTTTATAATCGGGAACCTGGTTTTATCACCCTTACATCTTGGAGCTTATATAAAATAAACGGTAGGTAACTGTTGTAATATGGCTGTATTGCATATGTTGGTATTTTTTTTCTTTGTTTTCAGCATTTTAACGAACGTATGTTCATCGTGGATCAACTTTACAATCCTCTCACTAAAGATAATATTCTCCTCCTGAATCCGTACGCCATATCATTTCTGCGAGATGAATCTTTTCAAGCCTATACCTTGATTAAGCAAATGGTTAGAGTCCGTACCTTTGTAATAAACCTAGAGTTCCCTCCAGTGAAAGGTATAACTAATGTTTTGGTCAAAATCGGTTTTAAACGAATTCAGACAAAAAGTACGCTATATTTTTGTAAAAATCTCGTAACAAAATATTTAGTATTTTTTTTTTTTGATTACATATATGGTATAAATTATTTTGTTATTGATTACGAATATAAGCATAATTGCAAGTATGCCTCAATGATGCTTAGGACACACAAAAATTTTCTGTTCGGAAAGATAATAATGTCGTTTTTGCACCCCTTCCAACATTCCTTAAATACGAGCGGAAAAATGATTTATATATTTATTTTCCTCTTCTGTATAATTTGATAAATCAGAATTAGGCGAAATACATTTTTTGTTAAGTGAAATATTCGCCAATATTCAATTTGCGAACTAAATAGTATCGTCGCTGTGGAAAACTCTTATGTTGTTTATTTTAAATTAAACAGGTATATATTTTTTTTAATAATACTAAACTACTATAACAATAATCTTAAATAATACTAAAATTAGCATAATAATTAATATTATACTTAATTATTTTATTTAATAGTTTTCTATTTACTTCAGCAAACATGGCCTCATTTCTTTAATTTTACAAAAGTAAGAGTAACAACCCTTTTGCTCCGACCGAAAGCAGGCATCGTGAATACGGCTGGTGGAGTTACTAATTTAATCTTAATATATATAAATCTCGTGTCACAATGTTTGTCCTCAATGGACGGCTGAACCACTTAACCGATTATAATAAAATTTGAACACCATGTGCAGTTCGATGTGCACTTGAGAGATAGGATAGTTTAAATCTCAAATTATAGTCGCAATTTTAATTTATCGCTAATTATTTGTCTGTTATTATTTGGCAGTCATAAAACTGACAGATGTCGATACCTTTCGACTGGGTTGATGGCGCTAATGTCTGTTATTATTTGACAGTGACAGTTATTCGACGCAAACGTATTAAAAGAGCCCATCAGTTGGCAGAACAAATTGAATCAAGAAATCCAGCTCAAAGAATCAGGACAGCAGGTCATGCACAAGAATCTCAAGAACAGTGTAACGAACGTCTTCAAGAGAATATCATAAGAACAAGAAAATTATTATTTTCAGTCAAATGCCACCGAAAAAATCTAACCTCAACAACGCGAGCGGCAAACGTCAAAACGCAAACGTCAAAACTACGATCGGAATAATATATTCACTTACGAGATGCTGTTGCTGGAAACATCGATGGAAATTTAAATCCCAATGACATCGGTAATGCTTTCATTTTACCTTCAAGCTACATCGGCAGTCCACGGAACATGCAGGAATACATACAAGATGCGATGACTTACGTACGTCATTACGGCCGACCGGATTTATTTATTACATTCACATGTAATCCGAATTGGGAAGAGATACAAACTTTACTATTGCCAGGACAACAAGCCATTCATCGTCATGATTTAACTGCACGTGTGTTTAAACAAAAATTGAAATCCTTAATTGATTTTATTGTTAAATATACAATTTTTGGTATCACACGTTGTTGGCTGTATACGATAGAGTGGCAAAAGCGAGGTTTGCCTCATGCCCACATTTTGGTTTGGCTTAAAGATAGAATCCGTCCTGAAGAAATCGATCAAATAATTTCAGCCGAAATTCCAGACCCATTAATTGATCAAGAATTATTTGATATTGTCACCAAACACATGATCCATGGGCCATGCGGTGTTTTCAACATGACCTCACCGTGCATGGAAAATGGAAAATGTAAAAAAAACTTCCCAAAGCCGCATACGAATGACACGATCACGGATATTGATGGTTATCCAACTAAATCAACTAATTCAATTGATCAAAAGAGTTTCGCCACGACTGCAAAATGACAATTATCAAATCGTCATAAAAGCCGACAAAGTACCATTAGGTGAACATGCTGGTAGATTCAACGCTCCAACTGTTGATGAGGTTGCTGTTATCATGGTTGGTGATCCAGTTGACAAAAGATCTATAAACATTACACGGCGAGACAACACTGTCAGTACGATTTAGGATCTACACCGTTCATATGACGCACTACAATATCCATTGATATTTTGGCAAGGACAAGATGAATATCACCTTAATATCAAACAGTATGATCCAAATACCGGTAAATTTGACAATTATCTATTTACTTTCTTACTGTATGTATAGATTTTAATTTCGTATTGCATTTTATTTTTTATTTTTTTAGGTGATTACAGAAATAATAAAGTTAGCTCAATGAACTACTACGCACACCGAATAATGGTTAGACAACATCAAGACAATTATATCCTTCGATATCGTCAGCTGTTCCATCAATACATTGTTGATATGTATGCTAAGGTCGAAAGCGAACGCTTGCGATTCCTTCGATTCAACTAGGCAAAACTACGATCGGAATAATATATTCACTTACGAGATGCTGTTGCTGGAAACATCGATGGAAATTTAAATCCCAATGACATCGGTAATGCTTTCATTTTACCTTCAAGCTACATCGGCAGTCCACGGAACATGCAGGAATACATACAAGATGCGATGACTTACGTACGTCATTACGGCCGACCGGATTTATTTATTACATTCACATGTAATCCGAATTGGGAAGAGATACAAACTTTACTATTGCCAGGACAACAAGCCATTCATCGTCATGATTTAACTGCACGTGTGTTTAAACAAAAATTGAAATCCTTAATTGATTTTATTGTTAAATATACAATTTTTGGTATCACACGTTGTTGGCTGTATACGATAGAGTGGCAAAAGCGAGGTTTGCCTCATGCCCACATTTTGGTTTGGCTTAAAGATAGAATCCGTCCTGAAGAAATCGATCAAATAATTTCAGCCGAAATTCCAGACCCATTAATTGATCAAGAATTATTTGATATTGTCACCAAACACATGATCCATGGGCCATGCGGTGTTTTCAACATGACCTCACCGTGCATGGAAAATGGAAAATGTAAAAAAACTTCCCAAAGCCGCATACGAATGACACGATCACGGATATTGATGGTTATCCAATGTATCGCCGCAGAAGTACTGAGAATGGTGGCCACACATTTACAATGCGACTGCCGAACTTTCCAAATCAAGTTGAGTTTGATAATCAGTGGGTGGTACCATACCCACCACTACTTTCAAAAACTTACAAAGCTCATATCAATGTTGAGCTTTGCAGTTCTGTTAAATCAATTAAGTATATTTGTAAATATGTAAACAAAGGCAGTGATTTGGCCATATTTGAAGTAAAAAACATAAATAAAAATGATGAAATAGCACGATACCAAATGGGCAGATACATTAGCAGCAATGAAGCTATTTGGCATATTCTCAGCTTTCCCATCCACGAAAGAGATCCTGCTGTCCAACATCTGGCAATACATCTTGAAAACGGTCAACGTGTATACTTCACTGAAGAAAATGTTCTCCAAAGAGCGTTCGAAGCTCCGAAAACGACTCTAACTGAATTTTTTACATTGTGTCAAAAACCTGATGTTTTTGGCCAATTCGCGAAGACATTGGTGTATGGTGATGTTCCACGTTATTTCACATGGAACAAATCCAGTAAAAAATGGGAGCCACGGAAACAAGGAAAACCACATCCTTCCATTACAGGCATATTCAAAGCTAAGACATTGGGAAGACTTTACACGGTACATCCAAAGCAACGTGAGTGCTTCTATTTACGTTTGTTATTGGTGAATGTTCCCGGACCAACGTCTTTTGAATTTTTACGAACAGCTAATGGTCGAGTATTCAATACATACCAGGATGCATGTCGTGAACTGCAATTGCTAGAAGACGATAACCATTGGGACTTAACGCTTGCTGATGCTGCGTTGACATCAACACCGAATAACATTCGTCAGTTGTTTGCAATTATTTTGGCGACATGTTATCCCTCGCAAGCACAAACTTTGTGGGAAAAATATAAAAATTGTATGACAGAAGACATATTGCACCGAATTAGACAAACAAATCAATGCCAAAACATAGATTATACACCAGAGATGTACAATGAAGCATTGGTCTTGATCGAGGATTTATGTGTTCTTATTTCAAATTTACCACTTAATCATTATGGTATGCCATCACCTAATCGTCCAGCCACCGACTTAGTCAATACCGATTTACAACGAGAAAATCAATATGACCATGGAAGTTTAGCAACAATTATCATGAACAGTGAACCATTACTGACAGCAGAACAAAAAATTATTTATGATCGGATTATGCTGGCTGTTGCTGCTGAACAAGGCGGTTTTTTTTTCTTGGATGCACCCGGTGGAACCGGAAAGACATTTTTAATATCGTTGATTCTTGCCAAAATACGGTCGCAACAAAAACATCGCATTAGCATTAGCATCGTCAGGCATTGCGGCTACTTTACTGGATGGTGGGCGAACAGCACATTCAACATTCAAGCTGCCATTGGACGTTCATAATAAACCAGATGCAATGTGTAACATCAAAAAGAATAGTGGAATAGCTGCAGTGTTGCGGAAGAGTTCTATAATAATTTGGGATGAGTGCACAATGGCACACAAATATTCACTTGAAGCATTAAACAGAACTATGCAAGATTTAAACAGCAATAATAAACTTTTCGGTGGTGCTATCTTACTTTTGTCTGGTGACTTCCGGCAGACCTTACCGGTTATACCTCGCTCTACTTTCGCGGATGAGATTAATGCATGTTTGAAACAATCATTCTTATGGCGAAGTGTTGAAACACTTCGATTGACCATAAATATGCGAGTACAATTGCAAAATGATCCATCAGCACTAATATTTTCCGAACAACTACTAGATATTGGGAACGGTAAAATAAAACTGCAACCAAATACGCAATGCATTAAACTACCAGACAATTTTTGCACTGTTGTTCAGGATAAAACTGAATTGATTCAGAGTATTTTCCCGGATATACAGAATAATTATTTGAATCATGAATGGCTTAGTCAACGGGCGATTTTGGCAGCCAAAAACGTTGATGTTGACGAAATTAACTTCCAGATACAACAGTTGTTACCAGGCGATCTGATGTCTTTTAAATCAATCGATACTGTTGTTGATGAAAATGAAAGTGTAAATTTTCCGATTGAATTTTTAAATTCATTAGATATCCCTGGAATGCCACCACATAATCTTCGATTAAACATTGGTTCCCCTATTATTCTCCTCCGTAATTTGAATCCACCTCAATTATGTAACGGTACGCGTTTGGTCATCAAAAAGATCACCGGAAACATTCTTGAAGCAACCATTTTGGCTGGGAAGTTTAAAGGAAAAGTGGTCCTGCTGCCACGTATTCCGATGATACCATCAGATTCTACCATACCCTTCAAAAGGCTACAGTTTCCAATTCGTTTAGCTTTCGCCATGTCTATAAATAAATCTCAAGGTCAAACAATGTCCATTTGTGGTTTAGATTTGGAAAATCCATGTTTTTCTCATGGGCAACTATATGTTGCGTGTTCACGTGTTGGGAAACCGTCGAATCTATTTGTGTTAGCTAAAGACAGGTTAACCAAAAACATTGTGCACCGATTGGTGTTAAATTAAATTGAAATTGAAAGTATTTATAATTCAAAAAAAAAAATATTAATGTTTAAAAGTTTAAGACTGTCTGCCTTGCCTACCTCATTCATGAGTTTAAGCGTCACATGAATCCAGTGAATTTGTATACCAGCATCAACATTTTCGTCTTTGTTCGTAAATAATTTCATTGTACTAAAGGGTTATAGTAGTAGAAAGTCAAATAAGGAGATCACCATATTTTTTTACAAATACCATCTGTGTGAAAAAGCATAGTGGACTCCGTGACTGATGTTCTCTTATTGTTCCTCTTAGATTGTTTACTATAATGTAATATAACAAAAACTTTAGCCACAGCAACGCGTGGCCGGGTCAGCTAGTAGCTTATATATTTAAATGTGTTTTGAGGCCTTCCCCATATAGATGCGGCATGTCATACAAATCGTCCTTATAAAACCCCCCGCCGTTTCGCGCGTTGCAACACTCCGCCGTGCATTAATGAGTGAAAACGTGTTTACTCAATGTATTAGGAAAATCTTTATAAGGAGAAAAAAGGCTATTGTCAAAACTGCCAGTCACTTAAAGTTAATTGCCTTAGAATTGTAAGATGTCCGCGTTTGGTTCATTATTTAAATTTGTCAGGATTGGTAAACCTTTTTAGATACATTTCATAAGGAAAGCTACCTATTGCAATGAGTACCATGTCATGACTTCCTGAGAAATTCGACATATCTTCGCGTTGCACGTCCCCTAGAATTGGTACCCTCAGATCTATCTATATCACTTTCAGTCTAGGAGCGTACTGCAACATTTACCTAGTCCGTGGGATTTTTTGGGAAGGGAAGGTGCGACTAAATGGAATCTCTTCATTATATGCAACTCATTATTTTTTTATCCCTTAATAAATACCAAATAGTAACATGCTTTAAATCGATGTTCACACATTTAATTACCCATAACTCACCAACGGTAAAAGATATAAAAAAAATGATAAAGATTAAATTTGTTTTTCGACTTATGTAACATAGAAAACGTTCAATGAATGTTTTGCACTCTGCACTCCGGAAAGAGTTATTCTTCATGTAATGATACAATATCATATATAACGGCCATCTTGGATATGACGTCATAAAAACCAAACAACGGACTTTGAAGGTACCCGGTACTAAATCAATATGTAGCATATAATGAAGAGATTACACTTAGCTGCAACTTTCCTTCCCAAAAAATCCCACGGAATACCTTATGCTCCTCGACTATTTCTTTTGGACACTATAAATGCCGTAAATCGAAACCAATCACTTTCAAATTCATACTTAACATAATATTTAATGCACAAAATCTCGGTCAAGTTCGTTAATGTGCAAAATAGAGCCGGAATGGGGGGGAAGGGGTTTCGAAAAAGTAAAATTTTACTATTTGCTTTTTGCTATTAAGGGAGGTATGTTTTTTTTTAATATTGAAAAAAAATAATACCTCCCTTAAAAGCCACAGAATCAAATCCGTCCAAAATGTAATTTGGGGGCTTATAATTTCCCTACGACTTTTGTTTGAAACAATTTTTGATGTGAGCAACCCTTACGGCTATATATACTATACCCTTATATACTATATATATAGAGGGATTCCGTATGCGCACTCTCGCTGCGCAAGTAGTACGGTTAGTTTGATACAAGTTCGTACAATTGGAGTTTGTCTCCCCTACAAACAAGTAGGGTATTCAGAGAAATCTACCTCCGCTTTGGTATAACGAAAGGGATTTTTTTTTATATAGTATACTTCGCTTGTTTACCTCTGTATACAGATAGAGGTTTACAGCCAAAACGTAACATGTATTTAGGCATTTTTAAGTAATAATAATAAGCGATAATTTCTAATTAATTGTAGGTTGTGAATGGGCGTGCCCGGGTAGTCGAGTCCAACCGTTGTAAAAGGTCCTCCGGTAAAGGAAATTTTTTCACTCGACGTTTTGAGGATATATACGAAACTTTAACCCAAGGCTTAGCAGCTGAAGCTATGATCGGAGTCCATCTCAGGAAAAGAGAAGTGCTGACTGAGGTGCTTATTAAACTTGTATTTCTTCGAAAGCCGCGCAATGGTTTGGGGACCGCGCACCTGCATCTAAGATGGTTTGGGGAAAGTACTCGATATATTTAAACAACGCAAATGTCCACCGTGTCTCCCTTTTTCAGTCGAACGCCAATTCAAACGATAGTAATAATATAAAAAAAGAAACTCGCATTAAAAAATTACAAATAATTTTAATTTTAGCATTTCCATTACTCGATTATAAGTACGTCTCACCAGTTGCATACACAAACGACACCCTGCAAATGTCCTCATATAGACGTCGTAAGTTCGGTTAAATATCTGGGTTTGACTGTCGATAACCATTTCAACTGGAAAACTGATATACAAATAATATACGATAAATTAAAAATATTGTTAGAAAAATGTTATCACCTAAAAAAACATTTTAAATATGACACTCTAATTTTGATATATAAATCACTTGTTGAATCGGTTGTGGCTTATGCTTTCATCCCGTATGGTAGGTCATACAAGTCTTATCTTGAGAAGATAAAAAATCTACAACATTCACGAACACTTAAGGTAATTGTGGCAAAATATATAAAGGCTAGATTTAAAAATAATGACAATGGTTTATTCCAGTATTGTAAGGTCCTAAATATCTTTCAAATGTTTAATTATCAAATTATTATCGATCACATAAAAATCGGTAAATTGAATCAACAGTTATTTCAGAACCGGTATATAACTCGTCAAAAACAAAATAAAACTTTGGTAATACAAAAGTATATACAATAATTCATACGGCGAAAGATCATTAAAAAATATTATAGCACGCCTATTTAACAAAATGCCAAAGCATTTGAAAGAGGTAACCAAAAATACATTATAAAATTTCTCTCAAAGATTAATACAATGATTAATCAATACACGCTGTGACTGATTGATTAAATATCATTATTATAATACACAGGAATACAATACAATACAATAATAATAATATACAATTGCACAGGAAGCGATTACCATAGCTACATTTTGTGCCTTGCCTTCTTTACTAGACTATGACTGTAATGTTTGGTTGACAATCGTAAAGTAATGTATTCGGCAGCCATACTACTCATTTTCTGCCATACTATTAAATTTTCATGGAAAAAACATTAATTATGTTGATGTATCATCAGAGCATAAATGCACATTTCAATAACCAAACCAATGAAATATATGTTATAAGAAAAAAAACTAAGGCAAATAAACAATGCGGATAATTATATATTTACCGTGATAATCTCTTGATCGTTCTATTTGTACATTTTAGATTGCTCCAAATGAAGATCCATGTGTGGAGTACGATAAGCAATGGTTCGATGCATATCTTTTAGATAAACCCGAACTTGTACACTCGGTCACTTTTCGTTGTTACCAGCGAAAATTACAGACTGATGGAAAAGTGTATTGGAATGAAATTTCTGCCATTAGTTCGGATACAAGGTAATGTCAGATAGTTTATAGAATTCCATTCAAAATAAATACGATAACATGTCAAGCCTGTGCTTACTCTAGGAAAGGTAGGAAGTTAGCACTTAGCGTAACTTACTTTGTAATATTTTATGTACCTATGTCTTAAAACAGTGAATTTTTAAAAAAACGGAAATAAGTAAAATCCATTAATGTTTTTAAATACACGGGAGTTTGGTGAACGCCTCCTTCTCTGGGTAATAAACGTTGCATGAAAACAAAAATATTCGTAATGATTGGGAAACTTTTGTAATAATAGCCATATTCGAAATAGGGACTGTGAAAACCACAGAGATATTTGAATATTTTTTTACGTACCCTTAAAAAATATTCAAGCATTCAACAAAACAGACTTAGAACATGTAATCGAAGACACAACTGACACAACTGAGCTGTGAAGAGACACAACTGGAATCAAAACCAATAGAGGTACCGAAGATCTGATATTCACCATAAGGCAAATATCTGAGAAAATGAAAATGAAGCTCACTTCATGAAGCTCTTTATACGTCCTCGAAAAAGCTGTTAATCGGGTGCCCTGGGGAGAGCTTTATAAAATCCTCATAACAAGAGGAGTTTCAGGTGATCCATTTAGGGAATACAAAGCTACAAAATATGCAAGGACTATGTAAGGACTGGACACGCTAAATTAGACCAGTATCAAACAACAACAGGTCTAAGGCAAGGAGATATACTTTCACCATATCCTTCACCATATCTTCACGTAAGAATAAGACCCAACCGTACACGCGTGTATACTGGCGAATGAATCCCGTCACGTTTTTACCATTTGCCATTGCAAATAATGAAAACTCCTTACAGCAGATCTTAAATATTTAGAATGACGAATTGATAAAAAAAGAAGCATGACCAGGACTAATAGTATCTCATCTCAAGAGAACATATGAAACGCAATATCGCTATACGAGGTAAAAACTTGGAGATGGTCTCCCATTTTAAATATTTAAATATTTTAAATATTTTAAATAATACATGAAAAAGGGAAGTGGTAAATTTCTAGCAAAGCTAAACTTGCACTTACCGCTCAACATATATCCCTACTCTAAAACACAGCAGTGAATCCTGGACCAAGAGAAAATGGCCTCTGGCTAAATGGGAAGAAAAATTCTCCAAGCTCTAGCTTAGAGAACTTTTTACTTGTTACTTGTCACTTGTCTGCAAATACCATGGAAAAATGCCAACACAATAAAATTGTTGGTTTCTTCAATAAAGATAAATAAATAAATAACTCTAAATCGTTTGAAGTAGAGATCTCTTTGTAAAACTTTTACGCCTAACAGCACACAGATGTCGGATTAAGTAAACTTTTAAATATTTTTATAAAAGCAGCCTAAAGAATCATTCTTATTCGTCGTTTTTTTAAATGTACCCTTTTTAAAACATTTTTTAGTACTACCGTTTGAACAGATTTTACCAAAGGTTTGATTAATCATCTACTTTTTAAAAAAAAATAAATCATTTTTTAAATTTTATGTTTACTTACCACAATTTATGAAAGTATTTTAGTTTAAAATTCTTTACTATTTTGTAATTTTCTGTAATTTTTATGATACAATCGCACTGAAACAAAATTCTATGGAAATACGATCACATCATCGCTAGAGAGCTTTTTCTAGCGATTTCACGCTTTTAATGGTTATATCGTAAGAAATTCAATGTTTTATAATATTAGTAAGTAGCAAGCATGTCGAATTACTTGTATTTATTAGTAAAATCCATTTGAACGCTACGATCCTGATATATTTCGGTCAGGTTATTTCTAGTAGGTTATAATGATTGCTTCTCAGACATTTTAATAGGCGAATGAGAAAGATTTATTAGCATTTACTTGTGCTTTCGATTCTATTCTGAAAATGCGAATGCGTTGCGCTGCCACGTTGGCTATTGATGCAGGTAGAGGTTGCATAACAATAACCAGGTCAAGCTTGGTTTATGAAATTCTTCGTTGGCGAATAATAATTATTAGCTACTCAAAATATGATTCACACTCGTTATGCTCTTTTACCATATGTTGTTGGATATTCAATAATATATTAATACAATAATTAAATATGTTTATTTATTTATATATCATGGTGAAACGGTATTAAGATTAAGTCGATTAATCTCGACTTAACTAAATAAAAGAAAAATACAAAGATCGGCAAGGGAGCTTTCACGGGTCACTTGCCGAAGGTGCAAGCCACACCCCCTTCGAATCCATTCGGTGGTTTTGGATAAAAAGAGCAAAAACAACGCAAAAGGCAACGTTATGTAATCTGCGCGTCTCATTAGGATAATTATTTGTTCGAGTGTAAAAGTATTCGACCTTATTTTATTAGATTAGAGTTTTTTTTAATAACGGCAAATTGCCAGAAATTTATTTTAAATAAATTTACCTTTCCATAAGACGACAAGGGTTTATGTTAAAGGAAAATAAGTGGTATGAGGACAGAGTATTCGTCCCATGGGGTTTCCCACTTCACTTGAGGAGAATGGTATTTCTGGGTGGCTGCTTCCTGCTCCCATGTTGTTGTGGTGGTCAAACTCCCAAATTGACGTTGTTGGAAGCCTGTAACAACTTCGTGCGGGTGCTAGAGTGAAGTCCAAGTGAAGGTGCCAGTAAAGGCTGGTCATTGAAAAGTAAAATACTAAAAAAATATATTAAAAAAAATAATACTTTGTCGCAGCCGAACGGATTTTTTAAGAGGTTCCAACCTTAAAAAGCTATATTTTACTTGTTGACTATTTTCAGCATTAAAAATAAATAGATTTAAAGGTATAAAGTAATAAATTAATAAACGATACATAAATAGCAATCGAATTAAAAATATCATAAAGTCCATTCAACTTAGATAAAGATGGTCTGGTATTGCAGAGACATAAGCGTCTGCTTCTAAAACCCAGAGGTCTCGGGTTCGAATCCCCAGTGGGTAAAATCCGGCCAGGTTATTTTTTGCTGCTGAAAAAAATCAACAGCGCTTTTTTTCAGCATGGTCGAATGGTTTAACTACACACACAAAACACACTCATTCAGTTACAGACCACGAAGGTATACACAACGGCCTATCACGATCGTGGCATAAGTTTAGCAGCCATCTGGCTGCCCTCCAATCCAACCCAACTTACATAGAGGCTCCTTTTGGAGCAGAAGAATCATCAGGTCTTGAGGAGATCCTATATTGACATTCTTTTAGAAAGAACTGATTCACTTGTAAGATACTATTCACTTGATTCTATCTACCCCTTCCGAATTTTAAAAATGAAGATTTGAGGTTGGATTATTTATGATATTTTTTCCACTTTTTCAGATGAGTGATGTGATGAGGTGTAATGTAAAGTGCAATTCTTAGCACTAGCACTGAATAAAGCGTTGCATTTTGTCTTTTGGTTCAAAACCTTGTTTTCTATTGGCCAAAATGGCCGCAAAATAGACATTCTTATCCACATAAATGGCTGCTCACCCAGTTTTGGCAGTAAGACCCTTTTCCAGATATCTAGAAGTCAATTGTGAATAAAAGAATTTGAACTAAAATAAAGTCTCATATTCAAATAGCTTTCAGTTTTATTTGTGATTATTATTAATGTGTCAAAGATTTGGTCAGCGAAAGCGAGCGGTTAGTGAATGTTCTGCTATCACAGTAATTAGGTACTAACTCCATGGGCTCAAAGTTACAGAGATTGCTTTAAGCGAAGCGTCCAACAAGAATTAGCACACAAAAGCGTGAGTGCCGGGACTCACGGTTAAGATGTGTAAACATCAGCGTTTGTTTGTAAATGCATTGCACTACAATTTTATTATGATGTTACGCAATTTTGTGTTTCTTCATACTGGCTGGTTCGTCGCGCATTCCGTTCATAAAGAGCAAACTCGATTTTAAATTCGAAATGTCAGCCGGGCGCTAATTCGATTTGAGACATTTTGTGCGATGCTACCAACTTACTCTGACGTTAGAGCGTCACTGAGAGCTTCTGACGTCTGAATCGAAATTCACTCGACCCCGCGTATAAATGTTTACACATAAAAAATATTATATTTTATGTTTACAGAGTCGGCAGCATAAACACCGAAGTACAGTTTGGATCAAAAGTTAATATCCGTTATGAAGAAAGTGATAATTTGAATTCGATTGACAATAAAGGCACGTTTGAGTTGCCCGTTTCGAAACAAATCTTACTGCTTATTCCGCAGTTGACTGATGAAACTAACCACGAAGGAAATCTAAAAGGTAGTACATAATATTTGGTGACATTCTACACAAAGCTCCACTATGCAATGTTCTTTTTTTATGTGCATCTTTCTGCAAAATGACATCGTCATTGGCATCTAATAATCACAAAATATATCGAGAGTTTATACTATCATTCATGGGTTAGACGTCATTATTATAATATGTTTAAATTATGAAAGATTTGAATAATCCTATATTTTGAGACGTTTCGAATAATTTAATTATAAAAATAAGTTTTGCAGAACAATTATTTATAAAAAAATCCCGTTTATTTGTCAAACCCTCCCAACTCCTAACTCACACGATTAACGTCAAACAAGATCGTTTTAAAGAAACCTCTGCATCAAAATCTGACACGTTTAGAGGAAATGTCCCAAAAAAAATCGGCAAATTATGCTTTTGGATGTAATCACTATACGCAGTGTAATAATTAAAATTGTTAATTAGAGATTTCTGATGGCGGATATTTTTTTATTAACATAGTTATTAAAGCTCAAAATATATTCTATGGTTTTATTGTTGCCGTTTACATGAGTTATTTTTAATTAAATACTTCTCTGTAACATCATTTAAAAAAAACCAATTTATGTTCGTAGCATTTCTAGCACGTAATTTGTTAATCCTCCGAAAATGGTGAGGAAAAAATTAATCCAGGTCAATAGCGATTATTGACATTAGCTGATTATGCTGAAATTGTACTGACATTTAGTCACAAAATTTATCTGGTCCTTGACTATACTCAGAAATGAACCTTTCCAAGTGATATTTATTGACAAATATTTATAACCATCAATGATTTTCAGATAAGTTTATTTTTATATTTTTGTATCCTATCTTTTCTTTTGTATTTTATATACTCTATTTTAAAATATGACGCGTATTAATTGTTGTTGATTATATTATAATAATATAAGAAAACTTGTCGAAAACACATCTCATCAGTCTTAGAACAACTTTTATTTGCTTGCTCTTTACATTGCTTATTATTATTGCTTAGATATTAGGAACCTTAGATTACTGCCCTTTCTGCTCCGTATACTTCACATTCAGGCACATTTTTATTGGAAACAGATAGATAGTCCATCTTAGGCCAGGTCTTCAGCACCTAGTTAGATGGACACGGTGAAGTTTCTGACTAAGTGCGAACTTAGATGAGAGGAGATGTATCTCATTTTCTCTTTGTATGTTTATAGATAAAATGTTTTTTTGTAATAATTGTATTCTTGCTGTAAGTTTTCCCACCCCTAGGATACTAATGGTTGGTGCTATCAAAAAAAATATAGGCCTTTAGCCTTAGGAAAGTTTTAGGCTTTAAGGAATAATATAAAATTTAAATGAATTCGATATCTTATATAGTAAGAAAGTTATAGCAAAATGTCACTTTTTCGAAAAACCCTCTATTCCCGCCTTCTGCTCTGATTTTGCCCATTAACGAACCTGGCCGAGATTTTGTGCCCTTTAATTTTATGTATCAATTTGAAAGTGATTGGTGTAAAATTACGGCAGTAATCGTGTCCACAAGAAAGTGATATAGATAGATAATAGATAGATAGATACTTTTAAACTGACATCAAACGATGTCAACCTTTGATATTTGAAATGTTTTTTAAAAGTTGGAAGTAAATATGACTTTAGCCTTTTACTCAAAATTACTTATTTTTCTCAGCTTACTAATGAGGATTACAATAAGATACTACATTAATAACAATAAAAAAAATACTATGATTTTTTTAATATTGGTTAGTACGCGTTAGGCACTCTAGGTATATGTCGTTTCAAGGAATACGTTTCGGGATTCAATCGATAACCTAACCTAGCCTGCCTGATAGCTGAACCGGGAGGCGATGGTATTTTCTTCGAAAAGTAATAAAATCATTATTAATTATTTTAATGAGTTAATCATTTTAATGATGTTCATTTTTTTTTATTTATCGAGAATACCGTTATTATAAATTTGCTTGCTTTCTCAATTAAAGAAAATATTGGAAATTATATTGTGGTGCCGAGAGACAGCGTCACCGCTTCAACGAGTGCTTGTGAAGAGGACAGAATATCGTGGGCATTTTTGAAATCGAAACCCAAAGGATTGGTGGGGAAACTTATGACCAACGAATTCGTAACACCTTTGTCTCTCTGTTTGAGTAATCAGCCTTTGGATATACTTCAGAAAGACGAGGTAATATTTTATTATGTTACAAAGTATTGCGAAGAAGAGGTAGCATTAGTAAAAAAATATGGGTTATAAAATTCGCTTCTCAACATGTACCTATACTTATCTTTAGGTTGAGTAAATAGTGTGGAGATACATATTACTGCCATGGTGAAAATGATATAATGCTAGCTGTTTGCGACCCAACTTTCTTCCCCCCCCCTCATGCTTCTTCCAACCATCCGCACATCTAAATTTGGTTTATCGTAACGGCGTTTACGGTTCCCGATAACTCATGCCTATGGTACTCGGGAGACTGAAAGTTGCGTTAATCTAAGAATTTTACTAGTATGTAACCTAAATAATTCCCATACAATCTTCCATCTTACCATCTTAGAGGATGTTTTTTTTTAAGCTAGCATATGTCCTTCCCCAGGGTTCAAGCTATTTCAATGCCAAGTTTCATCAAAATCAGAGGTTTATCCATGTCAGGCAGACTTTCGCATTTAAAATAATACCTATGGATATTATGTTCATAACGTAACTCATAATAATAAGGTATAAAAATGATACCCAAAACGTGACATTATCTTAATATATATAAATCTCGTGTCACAATGTTTGTCCTCAATGGACTCCTAAAACACTTAACCGATTATAATAAAATTTGAACACCATGTGCAGTTCGATGTGCACTTGAGAGATAGGATAGTTTAAATCTCAAATTATAGTCGCAATTTTAATTTATCGCTAATTTTTTGTCCGTTATTATTTGGCAGTCATAAAACTGACAGATGTCGATACCTTTTTATTTTATGGGCGATTGTGAAGAGCGCGTGACGACTCGGTGCCTGTATAATTTTATTGAACAAGCAGAGGAAAGAGCAATTGTGATATTATTGGAAAATTTTTTAGAAGATCACAATCAACTAATTCAATTGATCAAAAGAGTTTCGCCACGACTGCAAAATGACAATTATCAAATCGTCATAAAAGCCGACAAAGTACCATTAGGTGAACATGCTGGTAGATTCAACGCTCCAACTGTTGATGAGGTTGCTGTTATCATGGTTGGTGATCCAGTTGACAAAAGATCTATAAACATTACACGGCGAGACAACACTGTCAGTACGATTTCGGATCTACACCGTTCATATGACGCACTACAATATCCATTGATATTTTGGCAAGGACAAGATGAATATCACCTTAATATCAATCAGTATGATCCAAATACCGGTAAATTTGACAATTATCTATTTACTTTCTTACTGTATGTATAGATTTTAATTTCGTATTGCATTTTATTTTTTATTTTTTTAGGTGATTACAGAAATAATAAAGTTAGCTCAATGAACTACTACGCACACCAAATAATGGTTAGACAACATCAAGACAATTATATCCTTCGATATCGTCAGCTGTTCCATCAATACATTGTTGATATGTATGCTAAGGTCGAAAGCGAACGCTTGCGATTCCTTCGATTCAACCAGGCAAAACTACGATCGGAAGAATATATTCACTTACGAGATGCTGTTGCTGGAAACATCGATGGAAATTTAAATCCCAATGACATCGGTAATGCTTTCATTTTACCTTCAAGCTACATCGGCAGTCCACGGAACATGCAGGAATACATACAAGATGCGATGACTTACGTACGTCATTACGGCCGACCGGATTTATTTATTACATTCACATGTAATCCGAATTGGGAAGAGATACAAACTTTACTATTGCCAGGACAACAAGCCATTCATCGTCATGATTTAACTGCACGTGTGTTTAAACAAAAATTGAAATCCTTAATTGATTTTATTGTTAAATATACAATTTTTGGTATCACACGTTGTTGGCTGTATACGATAGAGTGGCAAAAGCGAGGTTTGCCTCATGCCCACATTTTGGTTTGGCTTAAAGATAGAATCCGTCCTGAAGAAATCGATCAAATAATTTCAGCCGAAATTCCAGACCCATTAATTGATCAAGAATTATTTGATATTGTCACCAAACACATGATCCATGGGCCATGCGGTGTTTTCAACATGACGTCACCGTGCATGGAAAATGGAAAATGTAAAAAAAACTTCCCAAAGCCGCATACGAATGACACGATCACGGATATTGATGGTTATCCAATGTATCGCCGCAGAAGTACTGAGAATGGTGGCCACACATTTACAATGCGACTGCCGAACTTTCCAAATCAAGTTGAGTTTGATAATCAGTGGGTGGTACCATACTCACCACTACTTTCAAAAACTTACAAAGCTCATATCAATGTTGAGCTTTGCAGTTCTGTTAAATCAATTAAGTATATTTGTAAATATGTAAACAAAGGCAGTGATTTGGCCATATTTGAAGTAAAAAACATAAATAAAAATGACGAAATAGCACGATACCAAATGGGCAGATACATTAGCAGCAATGAAGCTATTTGGCATATTCTCAGCTTTCCCATCCACGAAAGAGATCCTGCTGTCCAACATCTGGCAATACATCTTGAAAACGGTCAACGTGTATACTTCACTGAAGAAAATGTTCTCCAAAGAGCGTTCGAAGCTCCGAAAACGACTCTAACTGAATTTTTTACATTGTGTCAAAAACCTGATGTTTTTGGCCAATTCGCGAAGACATTGGTGTATGGTGATGTTCCACGTTATTTCACATGGAACAAATCCAGTAAAAAATGGGAGCCACGGAAACAAGGAAAACCACATCCTTCCATTACAGGCATATTCAAAGCTAAGACATTGGGGAGACTTTACACGGTACATCCAAAGCAACGTGAGTGCTTCTATTTACGTTTGTTATTGGTGAATGTTCCCGGACCAACGTCTTTTGAATTTTTACGAACAGCTAATGGTCGAGTATTCAATACATACCAGGATGCATGTCGTGAACTGCAATTGCTAGAAGACGATAACCATTGGGACTTAACGCTTGCTGATGCTGCGTTGACATCAACACCGAATAACATTCGTCAGTTGTTTGCAATTATTTTGGCGACATGTTATCCCTCGCAAGCACAAACTTTGTGGGAAAAATATAAAAATTGTATGACAGAAGACATCTTGCACCGAATTAGACAAACAAATCAATGCCAAAACATAGATTATACACCAGAGATGTACAATGAAGCATTGGTCTTGATCGAGGATTTATGTGTTCTTATTTCAAATTTACCACTTAATCATTATGGTATGCCATCACCTAATCGTCCAGCCACCGACTTAGTCAATACCGATTTACAACGAGAAAATCAATATGACCATGGAAGTTTAGCAACAATTATCATGAACAAGTGAACCATTACTGACAGCAGAACAAAAAATTATTTATGATCGGATTATGCTGGCTGTTGCTGCTGAACAAGGCGGTTTTTTTTTCTTGGATGCACCCGGTGGAACCGGTAAGACATTTTTAATATCGTTGATTCTTGCCAAAATACGGTCGCAACAAAAACATCGCATTAGCATTAGCATCGTCAGGCATTGCGGCTACTTTACTGGATGGTGGGCGAACAGCACATTCAACATTCAAGCTGCCATTGGACGTTCATAATAAACCAGATGCAATGTGTAACATCAAAAAGAATAGTGGAATAGCTGCAGTGTTGCGGAAGAGTTCTATAATAATTTGGGATGAGTGCACAATGGCACACAAATATTCACTTGAAGCATTAAACAGAACTATGCAAGATTTAAACAGCAATAATAAACTTTTCGGTGGTGCTATCTTACTTTTGTCTGGTGATTTCCGGCAGACCTTACCGGTTATACCTCGCTCTACTTTCGCGGATGAGATTAATGCATGTTTGAAACAATCATTCTTATGGCGAAGTGTTGAAACACTTCGATTGACCATAAATATGCGAGTACAATTGCAAAATGATCCATCAGCACTAATATTTTCCGAACAACTACTAGATATTGGGAACGGTAAAATAAAACTGCAACCAAATACGCAATGCATTAAACTACCAGACAATTTTTGCACTGTTGTTCAGGATAAAACTGAATTGATTCAGAGTATTTTCACGGATATACAGAATAATTATTTGAATCATGAATGGCTTAGTCAACGGGCGATTTTGGCAGCCAAAAACGTTGATGTTGACGAAATTAACTTCCAGATACAACAGTTGTTACCAGGCGATCTGATGTCTTTTAAATCAATCGATACTGTTGTTGATGAAAATGAAAGTGTAAATTTTCCGATTGAATTTTTAAATTCATTAGATATCCCTGGAATGCCACCACATAATCTTCGATTAAAGATTGGTTCCCCTATTATTCTCCTCCGTAATTTGAATCCACCTCAATTATGTAACGGTACGCGTTTGGTCATCAAAAAGATCACCGGAAACATTCTTGAAGCAACCATTTTGGCTGGGAAGTTTAAAGGAAAAGTGGTCCTGCTGCCACGTATTCCGATGATACCATCAGATTCTACCATACCCTTCAAAAGGCTACAGTTTCCAATTCGTTTAGCTTTCGCCATGTCTATAAATAAATCTCAAGGTCAAACAATGTCCATTTGTGGTTTAGATTTGGAAAATCCATGTTTTTCTCATGGGCAACTATATGTTGCGTGTTCACGTGTTGGGAAACCGTCGAATCTATTTGTGTTAGCTAAAGACAGGTTAACCAAAAACATTGTGCACCGATTGGTGTTAAATTAAATTGAAATTGAAAGTATTTATAATTCAAAAAAAAAGATATTAATGTTTAAAAGTTTAAGACTGTCTGCCTTGCCTACCTCATTCATGAGTTTAAGCGTCACATGTTATTTACTGTATTATACTGTAATATTTGTTATAAAATTAAATGGAAATAATAAATCTGATAAATTTTTATTTTTTACCTATTGATTTCTGCTTAGTATCAAGTGTAAGAACATTTTAATTAATTGTGTTCAACGTACTTCCCCTTCAAATCTCAATCCAGTGAATTTGTATACCAACATCAACATTTTCGTCTTTGTTCGTAAATAATTTCATTGTACTAAAGGGTTATAGTAGTAGAAAGTCAAATAAGGAGATCACCATATTTTTTTACAAATACCATCTGTGTGAAAAAGCATAGTGGACTCCGTGACTGATGTTCTCTTATTGTTCCTCTTAGATTGTTTACTATAATGTAATATAACAAAAACTTTAGCCACAGCAACGCGTGGCCGGGTCAGCTAGTAGTTATATATATAGTAAAATTGTATAACGTATTGTTTAAATACCGTATTTAGATATTTTTTCCTTAAAATAGGTAAACACGAATAGCTTACCTTATAAAAAGTCTGACAGTATTGACATTTGGAAAATTCGAATGGTTTTTAATATTTTAAGGATTGGTTTTTTTTTAAATAAATTATATAGCCAGAATGTTCAAAGAAAAATTAATGTTGATCGCACAGATAGTTGCATCGCATGAGGTAATGCACGCTGGTTTAAATACAGGCCTGTATTTTATGAAAGCTTTTCACTCTCACCTACCTATCTGTGCGACAAGCAATACGGTCAAACTTTCATTAAAGTAGTAAAAAAAATATTTAAAAAAGAATCAATAATTATGAAAAACGGCAATATATATAATTGTACTAGCTGACCCGGCCACGCGTTGCTGTGGCTAAAGTTTTTGTTATATTACATTATAGTAAACAATCTAAGAGGAACAATAAGAGAACATCAGTCACGGAGTCCACTATGCTTTTTCACACAGATGGTATTTGTAAAAAAATATGGTGATCTCCTTATTTGACTTTCTACTACTATAACCCTTTAGTACAATGAAATTATTTACGAACAAAGACGAAAATGTTGATGCTGGTATACAAATTCACTGGATTCATGTGACGCTTAAACTCATGAATGAGGTAGGCAAGGCAGACAGTCTTAAACTTTTAAACATTAATATCTTTTTTTTTGAATTATAAATACTTTCAATTTCAATTTAATTTAACACCAATCGGTGCACAATGTTTTTGGTTAACCTGTCTTTAGCTAACACAAATAGATTCGACGGTTTCCCAACACGTGAACACGCAACATATAGTTGCCCATGAGAAAAACATGGATTTTCCAAATCTAAACCACAAATGGACATTGTTTGACCTTGAGATTTATTTATAGACATGGCGAAAGCTAAACGAATTGGAAACTGTAGCCTTTTGAAGGGTATGGTAGAATCTGATGGTATCATCGGAATACGTGGCAGCAGGACCACTTTTCCTTTAAACTTCCCAGCCAAAATGGTTGCTTCAAGAATGTTTCCGGTGATCTTTTTGATGACCAAACGCGTACCGTTACATAATTGAGGTGGATTCAAATTACGGAGGAGAATAATAGGGGAACCAATCTTTAATCGAATATTATGTGGTTGCATTCCAGGGATATCTAATGAATTTAAAAATTCAATCGGAAAATTTACACTTTCATTTTCATCAACAACAGTATCGATTGATTTAAAAGACATCAGATCGCCTGGTAACAACTGTTGTATCTGGAAGTTAATTTCGTCAACATCAACGTTTTTGGCTGCCAAAATCGCCCGTTGACTAAGCCATTCATGATTCAAATAATTATTCTGTATATCCGGGAAAATACTCTGAATCAATTCAGTTTTATCCTGAACAACAGTGCAAAAATTGTCTGGTAGTTTAATGCATTGCGTATTTGGTTGCAGTTTTATTTTACCGTTCCCAATATCTAGTAGTTGTTCGGAAAATATTAGTGCTGATGGATCATTTTGCAATTGTACTCGCATATTTATGGTCAATCGAAGTGTTTCAACACTTCGCCATAAGAATGATTGTTTCAAACATGCATTAATCTCATCCGCGAAAGTAGAGCGAGGTATAACCGGTAAGGTCTGCCGGAAGTCACCAGACAAAAGTAAGATAGCACCACCGAAAAGTTTATTATTGCTGTTTAAATCTTGCATAGTTCTGTTTAATGCTTCAAGTGAATATTTGTGTGCCATTGTGCACTCATCCCAAATTATTATAGAACTCTTCCGCAACACTGCAGCTATTCCACTATTCTTTTTGATGTTACACATTGCATCTGGTTTATTATGAACGTCCAATGGCAGCTTGAATGTTGAATGTGCTGTTCGCCCACCATCCAGTAAAGTAGCCGCAATGCCTGACGATGCTAATGCTAATGCGATGTTTTTGTTGCGACCGTATTTTGGCAAGAATCAACGATATTAAAAATGTCTTTCCGGTTCCACCGGGTGCATCCAAGAAAAAAAAACCGCCTTGTTCAGCAGCAACAGCCAGCATAATCCGATCATAAATAATTTTTTGTTCTGCTGTCAGTAATGGTTCACTGTTCATGATAATTGTTGCTAAACTTCCATGGTCATATTGATTTTCTCGTTGTAAATCGGTATTGACTAAGTCGGTGGCTGGACGATTAGGTGATGGCATACCATAATGATTAAGTGGTAAATTTGAAATAAGAACACATAAATCCTCGATCAAGACCAATGCTTCATTGTACATCTCTGGTGTATAATCTATGTTTTGGCATTGATTTGTTTGTCTAATTCGGTGCAATATGTCTTCTGTCATACAATTTTTATATTTTTCCCACAAAGTTTGTGCTTGCGAGGGATAACATGTCGCCAAAATAATTGCAAACAACTGACGAATGTTATTCGGTGTTGATGTCAACGCAGCATCAGCAAGCGTTAAGTCCCAATGGTTATCGTCTTCTAGCAATTGCAGTTCACGACATGCATCCTGGTATGTATTGAATACTCGACCATTAGCTGTTCGTAAAAATTCAAAAGACGTTGGTCCGGGAACATTCACCAATAACAAACGTAAATAGAAGCACTCACGTTGCTTTGGATGTACCGTGTAAAGTCTTCCCAATGTCTTAGCTTTGAATATGCCTGTAATGGAAGGATGTGGTTTTCCTTGTTTCCGTGGCTCCCATTTTTTACTGGATTTGTTCCATGTGAAATAACGTGGAACATCACCATACACCAATGTCTTCGCGAATTGGCCAAAAACATCAGGTTTTTGACACAATGTAAAAAATTCAGTTAGAGTCGTTTTCGGAGCTTCGAACGCTCTTTGGAGAACATTTTCTTCAGTGAAGTATACACGTTGACCGTTTTCAAGATGTATTGCCAGATGTTGGACAGCAGGATCTCTTTCGTGGATGGGAAAGCTGAGAATATGCCAAATAGCTTCATTGCTGCTAATGTATCTGCCCATTTGGTATCGTGCTATTTCATCATTTTTATTTATGTTTTTTACTTCAAATATGGCCAAATCACTGCCTTTGTTTACATATTTACAAATATACTTAATTGATTTAACAGAACTGCAAAGCTCAACATTGATATGAGCTTTGTAAGTTTTTGAAAGTAGTGGTGGGTATGGTACCACCCACTGATTATCAAACTCAACTTGATTTGGAAAGTTCGGCAGTCGCATTGTAAATGTGTGGCCACCATTCTCAGTACTTCTGCGGCGATACATTGGATAACCATCAATATCCGTGATCGTGTCATTCGTATGCGGCTTTGGGAAGTTTTTTTACATTTTCCATTTTCCATGCACGGTGAGGTCATGTTGAAAACACCGCATGGCCCATGGATCATGTGTTTGGTGACAATATCAAATAATTCTTGATCAATTAATGGGTCTGGAATTTCGGCTGAAATTATTTGATCGATTTCTTCAGGACGGATTCTATCTTTAAGCCAAACCAAAATGTGGGCATGAGGCAAACCTCGCTTTTGCCACTCTATCGTATACAGCCAACAACGTGTGATACCAAAAATTGTATATTTAACAATAAAATCAATTAAGGATTTCAATTTTTGTTTAAACACACGTGCAGTTAAATCATGACGATGAATGGCTTGTTGTCCTGGCAATAGTAAAGTTTGTATCTCTTCCCAATTCGGATTACATGTGAATGTAATAAATAAATCCGGTCGGCCGTAATGACGTACGTAAGTCATCGCATCTTGTATGTATTCCTGCATGTTCCGTGGACTGCCGATGTAGCTTGAAGGTAAAATGAAAGCATTACCGATGTCATTGGGATTTAAATTTCCATCGATGTTTCCAGCAACAGCATCTCGTAAGTGAATATATTATTCCGATCGTAGTTTTGCCTAGTTGAATCGAAGGAATCGCAAGCGTTCGCTTTCGACCTTAGCATACATATCAACAATGTATTGATGGAACAGCTGACGATATCGAAGGATATAATTGTCTTGATGTTGTCTAACCATTATTCGGTGTGCGTAGTAGTTCATTGACCTAACTTTATTATTTCTGTAATCACCTAAAAAAATAAAAAATAAAATGCAATACGAAATTAAAATCTATACATACAGTAAGAAAGTAAATAGATAATTGTCAAATTTACCGGTATTTGGATCATACTGATTGATATTAAGGTGATATTCATCTTGTCCTTGCCAAAATATCAATGGATATTGTAGTGCGTCATATGAACGGTGTAGATCCGAAATCGTACTGACAGTGTTGTCTCGCCGTGTAATGTTTATAGATCTTTTGTCAACTGGATCACCAACCATGATAACAGCAACCTCATCAACAGTTGGAGCGTTGAATCTACCAGCATGTTCACCTAATGGTACTTTGTCGGCTTTTATGACGATTTGATAATTGTCATTTTGCAGTCGTGGCGAAACTCTTTTGATCAATTGAATTAGTTGATTTAGTTGGATAACCATCAATATCCGTGATCGTGTCATTCGTATGCGGCTTTGGGAAGTTTTTTTTACATTTTCCATTTTCCATGCACGGTGAGGTCATGTTGAAAACACCGCATGGCCCATGGATCATGTGTTTGGTGACAATATCAAATAATTCTTGATCAATTAATGGGTCTGGAATTTCGGCTGAAATTATTTGATCGATTTCTTCAGGACGGATTCTATCTTTAAGCCAAACCAAAATGTGGGCATGAGGCAAACCTCGCTTTTGCCACTCTATCGTATACAGCCAACAACGTGTGATACCAAAAATTGTATATTTAACAATAAAATCAATTAAGGATTTCAATTTTTGTTTAAACACACGTGCAGTTAAATCATGACGATGAATGGCTTGTTGTCCTGGCAATAGTAAAGTTTGTATCTCTTCCCAATTCGGATTACATGTGAATGTAATAAATAAATCCGGTCGGCCGTAATGACGTACGTAAGTCATCGCATCTTGTATGTATTCCTGCATGTTCCGTGGACTGCCGATGTAGCTTGAAGGTAAAATGAAAGCATTACCGATGTCATTGGGATTTAAATTTCCATCGATGTTTCCAGCAACAGCATCTCGTAAGTGAATATATTATTCCGATCGTAGTTTTGACGTTTGCGTTTTGACGTTTGCCGCTCGCGTTGTTGAGGTTAGATTTTTTCGGTGGCATTTGACTGAAAATAATAATTTTCTTGTTCTTATGATATTCTCTTGAAGACGTTCGTTACACTGTTCTTGAGATTCTTGTGCATGACCTGCTGTCCTGATTCTTTGAGCTGGATTTCTTGATTCAATTTGTTCTGCCAACTGATGGGCTCTTTTAATACGTTTGCGTCGAATAACTGTCACTGTCAAATAATAACAGACATTAGCGCCATCAACCCAGTCGAAAGGTATCGACATCTGTCAGTTTTATGACTGCCAAATAATAACAGACAAATAATTAGCGATAAATTAAAATTGCGACTATAATTTGAGATTTAAACTATCCTATCTCTCAAGTGCACATCGAACTGCACATGGTGTTCAAATTTTATTATAATCGGTTAAGTGGTTCAGCCGTCCATTGAGGACAAACATTGTGACACGAGATTTATATATATTAAGATAATTGAGGTGTAAAGTTACTTGACTTATATTTGATGATTTAATAGCGGCAATAAATGACACAATCTTTGACAACATTGAAAACATTAGAAAAGTTTATTCATTTTTTGATAAAGTGCTGAATAGCATAATATTTATAAAGGTTCTAAAGAGGTCCTGTACTTGAGAGCGTAGGATGTCGGTGTACACCCAGCGCTGACTTTTATAAAAATGCATGTCACCTGACCTCTATAGTGTAAAATATTATCAAATATTAGTCGTGGGCCCGTGCAAACACGACAGGAAAGGCAATCGGTCGACGATCATATATAATAATATTCGACATAATCACGACTGCTGCGAAAAATGAACGTAAATATCTTATAAAAATACATTATTTTACACAAATACAAATGTTAAAATGTAGATCTAGACCAAAATTTAACGCATTAATAAACTAATTGTTATTCTTAGTTATCAACACATACTAGGTGAACTAATAACTAAAAGAGTACTCAAAGTGATATCTGTTTATGAACGCACTATGTTGCTCCATAATTACTAACGCTATAACAAGTTGTACAGGACCCTCAAAAAGATCCCTCTATCTCCACCCGCTTAAGGCTGGCCAGAAACCAGAAAACTTCCGCAATCTTTCTAGCTGGACTCCTTGTGTTGAGAAGTCGGTCGGAAGATCTAACTAGGGCGTGTTCAATGTCAACCCAATTTAATTTAGGGTAAGTAACGTATTTGGTGCCCTACTGCCATTTGCATTACCTACCAACGGCCAACAGTCTAGAAGAGAGAGAGTGTTTTTAATATTTTCCTAAGATACTTTGGCTATTGGTCATTTTATTATCATTTAGTCAAAAATGAATAGACATTGCTAATACGTGCACCTATTTAAATCGAACTTTAAAAAAATGAACCGTTGTTAAATCTTTCCCTGCAACTTTTTTATCTGTTTTGTGTAAAACAGGAGGTATTATCTGCGTACTTCGGTAGGTAACAACCGGGTTGGGCATATGTCTGGTCTGATGGTCTGATTCGACACAGTAATACAAATTTATATGTATTTTATTATTTGAAAAAAAAAATATTGTCATTTTGTTTTATATCAGATAACAGAGCAAGATTCGTGGAAATTTCCCCATCGGCTAAGTTTTTTTACAAAATCTGGTCTCCCAGATAACCCCATCAGGAATGGAATCAATGGAACTGACCAGATTTATTTCAAGTATCTTCGTAGAAATTCTCTCAAATACAAAATTGAATTAAATGCTGATGATGCATTCTTAGTTCCTAATAAGTAAGTGTTTGTGTTTGCAATACTTCTTATACGATTAAGTATATATCCAGTTCAAGCATGACTTTAGAACAATCGTCAATCACTCACTTTGCTACGCTGTATTTCTACATGTAAACATGACAGGTATTGATAATATGTAATTGTCATTCCTGTACAACAAGTTTGTTTATGGAAATAAATGATTGTATCTTATCTTAAATCTTCTTTCTGTTTTTTACACATTTCCGTTTATGTTCAAGCTAAAGTTCCTGGTGCCCTCGACTGTAAGTACTTAGACGCGGCATCATTTATTTTTGAACACTAGACTTATCGCAATAAGTTTAGACTAGGAAAAAATAGTTCACCCTGAGTAGCATATGCGTAGATTTTAGGCCAACCTAGGCGAAACTCTGAACTCTGAAGATTTTAGGCCAACATAGGACAAACTAGTTATTCACTCCCTCGCCGCGTCACCCCTCGAGTGTTTGTCCTTTCGTATTCCGGATATTATCGTGTGTTCAGATATGATTGGGGCTGTGTGTATCTTGATGTTAACATATTCAGATTTATATTAAAAATAACGAATCGTAAAATATGCAACTAATACAAGTAATTATTTACTTCAGAGTACGATCCAGATTGGAAAGAATATTTTTCGATGGCACAGATGCCGCGCGTCCAATAATATCAGCTGACGTAGTAAATAGTGGTCACACGTCTGGCACTTTTAGGTACGAATTACATTTTAAAGTTTCGCTCGCTTCAACCGATCACCTACCGCACCTCCATTTTACAAATGAATTATGCCCATACCATACTCGTGTGTTGGCGTGTCCAAACTGGGTGTAAAAACGTACCTACTGCGAGTACGCAGTACATGAATAACCGTTAACTTAGTATAAGAAGGGAAATAAGATCAATCTTTATCTAGTTAAGTTTTGATTTAATCAAAAATATATTCGATCTTTTTTTAAAAAAAATATTAAAACTCAAACTTAAAAATAATAATACACGCCATTATATCATTAGACTATTTTAAATATTATATTTTATATAATTGTTGGGCAAGTAATAAATTAAATCTTTCTGATATTTTTATCGCCAAACGCTCATTCTCTAGAAACAGGGTTGATTTTCTTTAGACTGACTGTGGAGACAATGAGTTTAAATATTTTTCGCAGATTGGGAGATAGCATTTATTTACTATATGACATCACTACCTTATTTTAAGTCCGTATATAATCACTATCTTCACAAGACTAGACGAAATTACCGAAAGATGACCAGTAGACTTCAGAACTACCGGATAATATCCAGGACTGCGATGGTGATATGTTATGTAAAAGTGGCTTAGACCTGGTTGAACCCATTGACGTTTTGAGCTTTATGGATGTCGCATTACCTTCTTCAAAAATGATGCATGAAAAAGAAGGCAAATTTGGCATATGTAAAAAAAGTTAATTTCTTGTTCAAAACCCGTTACGAATTAAACTTACTTAACTTAACTTAAGAGTAAATGGCTTAGTTCCTTAAACGAATGAATAGTGCATTATTTTGAAGAGCTTTTTGTACTTTTTCCATAGAAACCTGTTATTTTTACCGGTAACGGGTTCTTCATACAAGGATCTAACGAAATAATAAAATGTAGCAGTCTATTTGTTATTTTGAATTTGTAAAACAAAAACACAATAAGGCACTTGTATTGTAAGCAAGTTACCATCTTACCCGCAGCATATTTTGTAAGTAATTCAATTCATTATCAGTTCGATAGATCTATGTTGGCTACAGACATGAAATAGGTCAACCCTCATTGTTTGCCATTACAATTAATTGAATAAACTACTGGACCACTGGATAAACCAAAAGTTGATGATTTTGAATTTGTTTTCCACTTTAGATAACTTAAATATTTTCCCGTTATTATATTGAAAACAGACTCTCGATTATTATTGCGGCCTGCGCGGAGGGCGAGGCGTGCATACCCGCCCCGATCGTAGCCGAAATCCAACCGCAGCACTCTCATACATTTACAATTCCACTAAATTCTTTGGAAGCCGGAAGGTTGTCTCATTACTACTGTACAGGTAAGCATAATAAAAATATTTTTCTATTGAGTAATCTATTTTTGGATCATTAATCCTTGAAGTCTTCGAATCTGTCGCTGTGTAATATCCAAGAAGCTCACATTAAATTGTTTTTTATTTTACATTAAACGTTGATGAACAAATAATATTTTAACGCTGTTCTGATACAAATTTCATATTCAAGTGACCGACTGTAACAGTAACCCAAAAAAAAAACATAAAAAATGTAAAACTTTGGTCTTAAGTGGGCACTGCAATAATTGATGAAATAAAAAAAGTGGAAACAATCGATTTAGTACCTCAGTTTAGTCAACCACAAAATAATCAACCACATTAACGCAAGTCATATTAAATACAAATCGAATTTACGTGCTTCAAGACACGCCCGCAACATCCCGTTTTTTATGAAAAACTAATAATTTATATACTGTCACTTCCGAAATGCTGCCACAACTCCGGAGAGCGGCGCTAATACTTTTATAATATATTAATTAAGGCATTTTATAACAATTAAACGATATTTTAGGTCTTGCGTCCATTACGAGTGACCAGTGAGAATTTAGCCTATTATAAAAGAGAACAAATTTTATTTATACCCATCATTAGTCCATAATCCTTACGTAGTTGTTCAAATAAGCTGTTGAGGTGGGACGATTATATTATTTTAAATGGCCTTTGTGAGGGCACATGCAATATATATTATTTACTAGGTTATATTTAACGTCATAATTCGTTCTAGTCAGGGACGATGGTGGTGATGAAGCGTTAAAAATGATACTCTACAAAGCGCGGATTCAAATCCACAACTGTTGGTCAATTAACAACTAGCTTTGTTTTCAATGCTAAAAGTTAAGAAGCAGGTTTTGAAAATTGTCTGTTGTAATCTGATTTCCATTTATTTTTACAGTTTCCGTGCATAATGAAAATAATGAACTGACATCTCAGAGGCAGCTAAAAATAGTCCCTTTGGATCGATGCATCTGCAGTGGGCCCTGTGAATGCACATGCATTGGTAAGACTTTTGTAATTGGCAGTCGAAATTTTGTAAATTTTGACATACGGTTAGTAATGAAACAACACGGATACAAAATAGTATAATATATGGTACTGCACATTATTTTCCTTGTAATTACTTTTAATCGGCCGTTTAATAGTACTTTATTGTGTTTGAATCTGTTTATAATTTGAATATAAATAGTATTAATTCTGACTGCTGTGCTATCATACTTTTGAAATTCAAATAAAATATTTGAGCTCCCTATCGAACTATAATGTTTCATTAATTACTACTAAAAATGTGTTGAACTTAATTTATATATGGTAACAACACGACTTCACGTTGACATTCGGGGCGCTCTCAGTGCCCGGTGACCTTTAACAATACAACGATGTGGCCTCTTGAACTAGGAAATTGTTTATACTCGCTGGCTGCTAAGGTCTCCGTGGACATGCTTTTCTTTGGGACTGAGGATTTTTAGGACTACGAAGTCAAACATCGTTGCTAATGTCCCACAGATACATTGACTATATTTCGACTTCGCCTCACACTCCCGGGTAAAATCTCGGAACATCGTCCATGTTCATCGAAATCCCGTTTTTTCATCACGTATTTCCTTCTTTACTTTCATCTTCTTCCCCTACTCAGAAGCCGTACCAACCCACATGATTCAGATTCCTAGGCTCATGTCATGTTCCCACGCGACATATCTGTTATAGGTATATATAATATTAACATCGTTCCTTTCATCAGCATCTCCTTCCATAAAAACACGCTTTCCTTCCCATATCGTATTTTAATATAAAAAATACAACTTTATCCTCTAAAACCTTACCTTTAAGATCTAAATTTTTAAAAATCGAAACTTTTTTTCTTTTTTTTGAGCTGTGGATATTTTTTTTTTAGGATCCACGTTCATACAATATTATATGACGGCCACAGGGTATCATATCCATTCTTGTTTAGGTTCACTTTGAAGTTGGTTTTAATTTTTTTTTACTAAACTTATTGTTTTTTACCTACCTAACTACCTGTATATTTGTATTTTGTTTAAATTAAACTTAATAAAACTTCAATGGAATCAATTCCAAGCATTCTTTTATAATTTGCAAAATATTTAGTAATCGCTCTTTGCTGATTCTAATTCGGCAAAACGAAAAACTTAGTATGTTTTTTTTTCTACTTTGCATTAGAAGTAACTTCACAAAAAAATATTGGACCACCTCTGAGAATTCTTATGTCATATGCAGCGAAAAAAAATAAAATCGCTTAAGCCAACATAAATGAATTAAAAAATTAAATAAACATATATACATCGATTTAAGAACAACCTATATATTTTTGAAGACTGTTCAAAAGCGGGATTTTTTACATAAATTGATGCTTTTATTAAAGTGAAAGTTCTATAGAAGTCATGAGACCAGGGACCAGGTTGCAATTATCAAAAAGAGGTGGTTTTTCTAAACTAGCCCTCTAAGATAACGGGCGTGGATTAGCTCAAAGTAAATATTGTCAATACAAACATCAAAATTCAATTTGAATTGAAATTTATTTTTTATTTAATGCATTGTGTATAGCAGATTTTACAAATATGTTATGTTATTTCATAAGAATTAAAAGTATTTGATACCCCAATCACTTATTATTACGATTTTTTAATTAATATTCCATAGAACATAATATTTAACGATATACAACACAGTTTTACTTTAGTCGCGCTAAAATGTTTTTTTTTAATTAAGATTATTTTTATTTATTTATTTATCTTCTTGATGAGTTATGCAACTATTTTGGAAATGGCTTCGGTGATTATATTCGGTCGGTATTGGCAGGTGGTATTTTTAACCCTAATCTTTTAAACCTTATCCTTAATCTTTATTCTTTAATCGTATTTTATTAATCTTTGTTTCGGGGAGATGACTATTTTCTAATAAAAATGCCTTATTACACAATTCGAAACTAAGTCAGAATGTGAATTTTTATTATATATTTCGCGAAGCTTATAATTCGTCAAATTGGTTACCGTTGCAAATCTTAGAAAAATGTTTCCATTATTTGTACGCATAATCGTATAACTCTGTTTTAAAAATGATTATCTTCGATGGCAAAACTAATATCTATTGTGGAAAATGTATGGTATGGTTTTATTATTATTCTTTTTTTTCAGATTCAGATGGTTTGGCCTGCTTACCTATCATGACAAAAACTGCGAGATTAGCAGGTTTCCAGGATGTCAACGACGATACAGAACGATATATTAAAAGAGATTTAAATTTAATAGTTATGATGTTTTGCTTCGCGTTCGGCACCCTTACATGTCTACTGATTTTTGGCAAGTGTACTATTATTCTGAATAGGTGTTCTATCTAAAACAAGAATGGCTATATAACACCCTGTAGTTATCATACAATATCAACTGTTTCTATGCATTGTTTAGTAATAGTTAATTATTAAACTAGACCCTGACGTCTTACAGTTAAGTCCTACATTCATCATTAAAGATATCTTCCCACCCAGACTACTCGCGCTTGTGGTACCAACTTGTGATGGGTTGCATCATTTCCTATCTCCATTTGTGCCTGGGGTACTTTTAACCCATTCGTTGTGCGTTTTGGATGGCTATAGAGGCGGAAGTGGGTTATTTTTTAGGTCTAAGTAAATTAAAATAAAATAAAATATATAAATGTTATCATGGACAGTCTTTCAATTCATCGTAAATTTTAACATCATTTGTCTTTTTTTTTGTAAATTTTGACACGCGCCTTGTAACGGCACAGACATAATATTTCAATTTAGTACTAAAAATAATTTTATATTAATTATAATCTGGCGCTGAATATTCTTTTACATGTTTCTATTTGCGCACGTAGGTGAGTTTGTGTTAATTTTAACTGGCCAGTAATAAATAATATGTTCCATTGGAAATTCCAATATGATATTTGAGAAATAACACAGTTTCATCTACCAGTTTCAGTTTCAGTTTCAGTTTCTAGTTTGTAGTTTCAGTTCTAGTTTAGTATTTATTGACTTTAATGATGCATATCTTGGCTATGATTGTTTTTAAAGAGACAGACGGAAAGAACGGGGATAGTAGCTTCCTATACATGAATATATGAAAGCTAAAATGAATATGCACTTAGCACGGAGCTTTATAGATAAATGGCTTTTATGTAATGTTTTTTTTAATTTATATATTCTTGAGCTTTTACTCGACGCGTTTTTACCTACCTACCAAGTTCACATGGTAGGTTAGGTACTATAGTAATAGTACCTAACCTACCTTTAATACAACTTTCAGGTATTACTAAAGCAATGCTCGGAATGTGTTGTGAATGTGCTGGACGGTGGGGATTAAGTAATCTAAGTTGCGGCCCGAAGTGGTTGGACGAATATGAGGAACCGTCTTTGAAGAGACGTGAAGTTGTCTACGACCACAACGGCTGGCCTGTGCACCCGGATTCAGGACGACGCTCCGTTCGAGTCATGCCAGCGTAGGTTACTACCAGTCTTTTAGTTACTTTCAGGTACTTGTCCGGGGAGGCATTCCCCTCTCCCGGAGTAGCAATAGAGCCCCCCCCCCATGCAATCAGAAATATAAGCCTGACAATTTTGTTTCACATTAATTGTACCTTTCCGTTATACCTTGCCTGATAGCACTCCTTACTATTAATATATTTACTCCACCCCCCCCCTCCCCCGAACCTGTTAAATGCCCTCACGGAGCATTTTGTCTAAGAGGAACACTGGTTACTACGAGTAGCCCCCAAGGATATCGCTGGTTTAAATACACGGCTGTAATTTAAACCAGCGTGAATTACCTCAAGCGATGCAACTATCTGTGCGTTCGGTATTAAGTTTTCTTTGAACATTTTGGCTATATAATTTATTTGAAAAAAAAATGAAATCCTTAAAATATTAAAAAAAAAGGAATTTTCCAAATGTCAGACATTTATATAGGTAGGCTAACAGCGTTTGCCTATTTTAACGTAAAAATCATCTAAATATGTATAGATATAACATTAATAATAAAATGAAACTGCAATAATTATTCAAACTTTAATTACATTCGCATTTGGTTAAAACTAAATGTTTAATACTATACGGGCGTAACAATAATATTATAGGCAGGTAGAGCGTATAATAGGGAAATATATAATATGCTTTTGTTGAGATTGAGTATTATTTTCCTATTACAATTTCTAAAAGAACTCTTTGAGTAATCTTTTGATTTTTTTATTGCGAGTTTTATTTCTTATTATTTTCTTACTTAATATAGACGGTATTATATTTTTTAGTTGATACGAGTCATTTTTTATTCGACTTTATTGTTAATATTGCTGATAGAATATGCGTTTAAAATAATATTTTCCATATTTTGTTGATTACTATAAATAATTGTAAGTAATCCTTTAGCATTGACTTTTTTATGTATTTTTCTCATAAGGTTATAAATATACATATACATGAATAAAGACGACGTCGATAATTTATTGAGTTATTATGTTTATATTGTGTGCTCTAATTTAATCGATCATTTTCTAGCAATTAAATAACTACTTACACTAAACACAATTTGTGATTTTTTACAGTTACAAAGAGTTCATATTAAACTTGATCTTTTTCATTGCTACCCCTTTTGTGTTGATATGGAAAATCATTAGAAATTACTTTTATTTTTTTAAAAGTCGTTATCAACGCTCTAAGCGATGCCCACTTCAGAAAGAGAATCCTGAGAGATGTTACTGTCGGAGCAAATTGTCCAAGAAAACAACATCTGTTAGTGTTGTAATGCAAAATGAAGTGTTGTAACATAATAAGTTTTGTTAATTTCACCGTTTTTATTTTTAAGGTTATTCACACGAAGAAAAATCATATTTATTGTCAAGCTCTAAAATTAGGTGAAATAGCAAATCCTCAAAAAGAAACTAAAGACAATTTTAATAGATCATTTATTAATAGTTTTAATAAAGAAAGCAGCCATAGACAGCAAAAGGAAATCATAAATAGCAAGCCATACGACATAAAAAATAATAAATCAATTCAATTTACGCAACAAAGAGTAAACAATATTAAAGAAAATAAGGTGGTCGTTTTTGACGAAGTTATGGCTGAGCATGATATCCAAAATCTATCAAATAGTTGGTCAAATAAGGATAAATCTAAAAATGAAAGTAATAGCGTTTCTAAGTATCAATCACTAAAAATAGGCACATCTTTAAAAAAGAAAAGCAAAAATACTAAAAAAAACGTAGCATCGACCAGTGGATGTCACAGAAAAGATACACTACCGAATCCTTTGACAGAATCTAAAACGGTGGGCCCATTAGGATATGGAAATAAGAAACTGATTGGGGAACTCATTAAGCAAGAATATAGTGAAGTTGGTCAAATATATCAAAGTGTGGATAAGTTAAAAGAATGGAAAATCGATATTCTTAATTGGGATCAAACTGGGCATAAAAGTGAGGATCAACAAGTATATACGTCCAATGTTTCCGGTAAACATGATTTGAAAAGTTCAAAGTTAAATTGGAATGAACTTAAGGTGGGTTACCATGACAGCGGTAATCACCAAAAGCTAATATCAATTTTAAACAATGATATCAAAGATACGTTGGAAGAAATAACAAACAATGAAACAATACTTATAAAAGAAGATTTTAAAATGGACCTACTTTTAATTGAAAATAATGATAGCAGAAATACACACGAATTAGCATCTGAAGATAAAAACGAAGGACACGTTGATTACAGGATCGATAAAAATAGGGACGAGGTGAACGATAAACTGGATAATATGAACGTAGATGATAAAAAGGTAAGGTAAGGTAAGGTAATAAGACATAACGTGCTTGATATTTGAAATCTTTGTTACCATTCTAGTGGACTGTTTGTTATTTCATTTTTATGAACTAAATGCACTTCGTTAAATCTTAAATTGCATCCATGGTCATATATCCGTGTAATAAAAAGGTTTTTTTTATATCTTCTAACCCATATATGTAAACCTCCCAGGGGTGTCCTTCATCGGCTTACCAGCATTTAAAAAAGAAGGGCCATATATGTGGAAGGGTAAACTCGCTCAAAAAGCGCTGCGAGGAAATAAGATTACATGTTATTGAAACGGAACGAGGAAAAGTAAATTATGAAAGAGGTATTTAATTATTTTCATCAAGAATAGAATGATAAAATATGTTCGTTAATAGTAACTTCCAAAATTGAATCCATGATTATCATCAAAGGACACAACACCTGCGAAAATGACAGGGAAGAAAATCCACCAGAGGACATTGAATTTAAAGCATTGAATATTCAGAGCTTAAGTACGATATCTAACGAACATTCAACACCTACTTTGAGCGACACAAGTTTAGAAGGTAAGTTTTAACTAGTTTAGGTCATACATGCTGGTACTGCGACTTCTTTCTTGATTGGGTTCCATTTATTTTAGTGGCGACTTACTGGTACCGATGTATGGCACGGTAAGATGTCATAAAAAGTTGCTCCATTATTTCGTGACTATTGTATTAGTACTCACTTTCTAGGTTGTTTTTAGTTTACTTTCTAGAATATTTTTGTATATTGAAGTCATTTTTTTTTAGTTGATTATTACGAATGGACTATAAATGGACAATAATATCGAAAATTAGGTTTCTAATGTTCACTTATAATGGCTTATACGATTTCAATATTTGTTATTTATCTAATAGAGAATTAACGTACGACGGCAAAAGTTATAAATTTAAAAATATTTTACGTATACTTTTTGTTAATTTTGAAAAGCTTTAATACTTCTTGTTTAATTTAAAAATTATATTGAATTTATATATATTATTATGTTTAATTTAAATATTATAGTATACTAGCTGACCCGGCCACGCGTTGCTGTGGCTAAAGTTTTTGTTATATTACATTATAGTAAACAATCTAAGAGGAACAATAAGAGAACATCAGTCACGGAGTCCACTATGCTTTTTCACACAGATGGTATTTGTAAAAAAATATGGTGATCTCCTTATTTGACTTTCTACTACTATAACCCTTTAGTACAATGAAATTATTTACGAACAAAGACGAAAATGTTGATGTTGGTATACAAATTCACTGGATTGAGATTTGAAGGGGAAGTACGTTGAACACAATTAATTAAAATGTTCTTACACTTGATACTAAGCAGAAATCAATAGGTAAAAAATAAAAATTTATCAGATTTATTATTTCCATTTAATTTTATAACAAATATAAGTATATTACAGTATAATACAGTAAATAACATGTGACGCTTAAACTCATGAATGAGGTAGGCAAGGCAGACAGTCTTAAACTTTTAAACATTAATATCTTTTTTTTGAATTATAAATACTTTCAATTTCAATTTAATTTAACACCAATCGGTGCACAATGTTTTTGGTTAACCTGTCTTTAGCTAACACAAATAGATTCGACGGTTTCCCAACACGTGAACACGCAACATATAGTTGCCCATGAGAAAAACATGGATTTTCCAAATCTAAACCACAAATGGACATTGTTTGACCTTGAGATTTATTTATAGACATGGCGAAAGCTAAACGAATTGGAAACTGTAGCCTTTTGAAGGGTATGGTAGAATCTGATGGTATCATCGGAATACGTGGCAGCAGGACCACTTTTCCTTTAAACTTCCCAGCCAAAATGGTTGCTTCAAGAATGTTTCCGGTGATCTTTTTGATGACCAAACGCGTACCGTTACATAATTGAGGTGGATTCAAATTACGGAGGAGAATAATAGGGGAACCAATCTTTAATCGAAGATTATGTGGTGGCATTCCAGGGATATCTAATGAATTTAAAAATTCAATCGGAAAATTTACACTTTCATTTTCATCAACAACAGTATCGATTGATTTAAAAGACATCAGATCGCCTGGTAACAACTGTTGTATCTGGAAGTTAATTTCGTCAACATCAACGTTTTTGGCTGCCAAAATCGCCCGTTGACTAAGCCATTCATGATTCAAATAATTATTCTGTATATCCGGGAAAATACTCTGAATCAATTCAGTTTTATCCTGAACAACAGTGCAAAAATTGTCTGGTAGTTTAATGCATTGCGTATTTGGTTGCAGTTTTATTTTACCGTTCCCAATATCTAGTAGTTGTTCGGAAAATATTAGTGCTGATGGATCATTTTGCAATTGTACTCGCATATTTATGGTCAATCGAAGTGTTTCAACACTTCGCCATAAGAATGATTGTTTCAAACATGCATTAATCTCATCCGCGAAAGTAGAGCGAGGTATAACCGGTAAGGTCTGCCGGAAGTCACCAGACAAAAGTAAGATAGCACCACCGAAAAGTTTATTATTGCTGTTTAAATCTTGCATAGTTCTGTTTAATGCTTCAAGTGAATATTTGTGTGCCATTGTGCACTCATCCCAAATTATTATAGAACTCTTCCGCAACACTGCAGCTATTCCACTATTCTTTTTGATGTTACACATTGCATCTGGTTTATTATGAACGTCCAATGGCAGCTTGAATGTTGAATGTGCTGTTCGCCCACCATCCAGTAAAGTAGCCGCAATGCCTGACGATGCTAATGCTAATGCGATTTTTTGTTGCGACCGTATTTTGGCAAGAATCAACGATATTAAAAATGTCTTACCGGTTCCACCGGGTGCATCCAAGAAAAAAAAACCGCCTTGTTCAGCAGCAACAGCCAGCATAATCCGATCATAAATAATTTTTTGTTCTGCTGTCAGTAATGGTTCACTGTTCATGATAATTGTTGCTAAACTTCCATGGTCATATTGATTTTCTCGTTGTAAATCGGTATTGACTAAGTCGGTGGCTGGACGATTAGGTGATGGCATACCATAATGATTAAGTGGTAAATTTGAAATAAGAACACATAAATCCTCGATCAAGACCAATGCTTCATTGTACATCTCTGGTGTATAATCTATGTTTTGGCATTGATTTGTTTGTCTAATTCGGTGCAAGATGTCTTCTGTCATACAATTTTTATATTTTTCCCACAAAGTTTGTGCTTGCGAGGGATAACATGTCGCCAAAATAATTGCAAACAACTGACGAATGTTATTCGGTGTTGATGTCAACGCAGCATCAGCAAGCGTTAAGTCCCAATGGTTATCGTCTTCTAGCAATTGCAGTTCACGACATGCATCCTGGTATGTATTGAATACTCGACCATTAGCTGTTCGTAAAAATTCAAAAGACGTTGGTCCGGGAACATTCACCAATAACAAACGTAAATAGAAGCACTCACGTTGCTTTGGATGTACCGTGTAAAGTCTCCCCAATGTCTTAGCTTTGAATATGCCTGTAATGGAAGGATGTGGTTTTCCTTGTTTCCGTGGCTCCCATTTTTTACTGGATTTGTTCCATGTGAAATAACGTGGAACATCACCATACACCAATGTCTTCGCGAATTGGCCAAAAACATCAGGTTTTTGACACAATGTAAAAAATTCAGTTAGAGTCGTTTTCGGAGCTTCGAACGCTCTTTGGAGAACATTTTCTTCAGTGAAGTATACACGTTGACCGTTTTCAAGATGTATTGCCAGATGTTGGACAGCAGGATCTCTTTCGTGGATGGGAAAGCTGAGAATATGCCAAATAGCTTCATTGCTGCTAATGTATCTGCCCATTTGGTATCGTGCTATTTCGTCATTTTTATTTATGTTTTTTACTTCAAATATGGCCAAATCACTGCCTTTGTTTACATATTTACAAATATACTTAATTGATTTAACAGAACTGCAAAGCTCAACATTGATATGAGCTTTGTAAGTTTTTGAAAGTAGTGGTGAGTATGGTACCACCCACTGATTATCAAACTCAACTTGATTTGGAAAGTTCGGCAGTCGCATTGTAAATGTGTGGCCACCATTCTCAGTACTTCTGCGGCGATACATTGGATAACCATCAATATCCGTGATCGTGTCATTCGTATGCGGCTTTGGGAAGTTTTTTTTACATTTTCCATTTTCCATGCACGGTGACGTCATGTTGAAAACACCGCATGGCCCATGGATCATGTGTTTGGTGACAATATCAAATAATTCTTGATCAATTAATGGGTCTGGAATTTCGGCTGAAATTATTTGATCGATTTCTTCAGGACGGATTCTATCTTTAAGCCAAACCAAAATGTGGGCATGAGGCAAACCTCGCTTTTGCCACTCTATCGTATACAGCCAACAACGTGTGATACCAAAAATTGTATATTTAACAATAAAATCAATTAAGGATTTCAATTTTTGTTTAAACACACGTGCAGTTAAATCATGACGATGAATGGCTTGTTGTCCTGGCAATAGTAAAGTTTGTATCTCTTCCCAATTCGGATTACATGTGAATGTAATAAATAAATCCGGTCGGCCGTAATGACGTACGTAAGTCATCGCATCTTGTATGCATGCATGTTCCGTGCCGTTCCGTATCGACATCTGTCAGTTTTATGACTGAATCTACCAGCATGTTCACCTAATGGTACTTTGTCGGCTTTTATGACGATTTGATAATTGTCATTTTGCAGTCGTGGCGAAACTCTTTTGATCAATTGAATTAGTTGATTGTGATCTTCTAAAAAATTTTCCAATAATATCACAATTGCTCTTTCCTCTGCTTGTTCAATAAAATTATACTGGCACCGAGTCGTCACGCGCTCTTCACAATCGCCCATAAAATAAAAAGGTATCGACATCTGTCAGTTTTATGACTGCCAAATAATAACGGACAAAAAATTAGCGATAAATTAAAATTGCGACTATAATTTGAGATTTAAACTATCCTATCTCTCAAGTGCACATCGAACTGCACATGGTGTTCAAATTTTATTATTAGTCCATTATTTTATTATTAGTCCATTGAGGACAAACATTGTGACACGAGATTTATATATATTAAGATTATATTATCCTGGTGCTTTAGTGTTTTCGCGCGATTCGATTTTTTTTTTTTTTTAACCGACTGAATACCAATATGGTATTTTTCGTATAATATTGTAAATCAAATAAAAATATTTACTTCAGTTTATTAGTACATCTAGGTATACAAGAGTGTGTGTAGACGTACCTACTTATATTTTCAGTTTGCTGTTTGTCCCTGTGCATGTATTTGTTATAGCACACCCTGCCTTATATCTTTGCATTTTTGTAATGAACATTTATATATAGTATACTAGCTGACCCGGCCACGCGTTGCTGTGGCTAAAGTTTTTGTTATATTACATTATAGTAAACAATCTAAGAGGAACAATAAGAGAACATCAGTCACGGAGTCCACTATGCTTTTTCACACAGATGGTATTTGTAAAAAAATATGCTGATCTCCTTATTTGACTTTCTACTACTATAACCCTTTAGTACAATGAAATTATTTACGAACAAAGACGAAAATGTTGATGTTGGTATACAAATTCACTGGATTGAGATTTGAAGGGGAAGTACGTTGAACACAATTAATTAAAATGTTCTTACACTTGATACTAAGCAGAAATCAATAGGTAAAAAATAAAAATTTATCAGATTTATTATTTCCATTTAATTTTATAACAAATATAAGTATATTACAGTATAATACAGTAAATTACATGTGACGCTTAAACTCATGAATGAGGTAGGCAAGGCAGACAGTCTTAAACTTTTAAACATTAATATCTTTTTTTTGAATTATAAATACTTTCAATTTCAATTTAATTTAACACCAATCGGTGCACAATGTTTTTGGTTAACCTGTCTTTAGCTAACACAAATAGATTCGACGGTTTCCCAACACGTGAACACGCAACATATAGTTGCCCATGAGAAAAACATGGATTTTCCAAATCTAAACCACAAATGGACATTGTTTGACCTTGAGATTTATTTATAGACATGGCGAAAGCTAAACGAATTGGAAACTGTAGCCTTTTGAAGGGTATGGTAGAATCTGATGGTATCATCGGAATACGTGGCAGCAGGACCACTTTTCCTTTAAACTTCCCAGCCAAAATGGTTGCTTCAAGAATGTTTCCGGTGATCTTTTTGATGACCAAACGCGTACCGTTACATAATTGAGGTGGATTCAAATTACGGAGGAGAATAATAGGGGAACCAATCTTTAATCGAAGATTATGTGGTGGCATTCCAGGGATATCTAATGAATTTAAAAATTCAATCGGAAAATTTACACTTTCATTTTCATCAACAACAGTATCGATTGATTTAAAAGACATCAGATCGCCTGGTAACAACTGTTGTATCTGGAAGTTAATTTCGTCAACATCAACGTTTTTGGCTGCCAAAATCGCCATTCATGATTCAAATAATTATTCTGTATATCCGGGAAAATACTCTGAATCAATTCAGTTTTATCCTGAACAACAGTGCAAAAATTGTCTGGTAGTTTAATGCATTGCGTATTTGGTTGCAGTTTTATTTTACCGTTCCCAATATCTAGTAGTTGTTCGGAAAATATTAGTGCTGATGGATCATTTTGCAATTGTACTCGCATATTTATGGTCAATCGAAGTGTTTCAACACTTCGCCATAAGAATGATTGTTTCAAACATGCATTAATCTCATCCGCGAAAGTAGAGCGAGGTATAACCGGTAAGGTCTGCCGGAAGTCACCAGACAAAAGTAAGATAGCACCACCGAAAAGTTTATTATTGCTGTTTAAATCTTGCATAGTTCTGTTTAATGCTTCAAGTGAATATTTGTGTGCCATTGTGCACTCATCCCAAATTATTATAGAACTCTTCCGCAACACTGCAGCTATTCCACTATTCTTTTTGATGTTACACATTGCATCTGGTTTATTATGAACGTCCAATGGCAGCTTGAATGTTGAATGTGCTGTTCGCCCACCATCCAGTAAAGTAGCCGCAATGCCTGACGATGCTAATGCTAATGCGATTTTTTGTTGCGACCGTATTTTGGCAAGAATCAACGATATTAAAAATGTCTTACCGGTTCCACCGGGTGCATCCAAGAAAAAAAAACCGCCTTGTTCAGCAGCAACAGCCAGCATAATCCGATCATAAATAATTTTTTGTTCTGCTGTCAGTAATGGTTCACTGTTCATGATAATTGTTGCTAAACTTCCATGGTCATATTGATTTTCTCGTTGTAAATCGGTATTGACTAAGTCGGTGGCTGGACGATTAGGTGATGGCATACCATAATGATTAAGTGGTAAATTTGAAATAAGAACACATAAATCCTCGATCAAGACCAATGCTTCATTGTACATCTCTGGTGTATAATCTATGTTTTGGCATTGATTTGTTTGTCTAATTCGGTGCAAGATGTCTTCTGTCATACAATTTTTATATTTTTCCCACAAAGTTTGTGCTTGCGAGGGATAACATGTCGCCAAAATAATTGCAAACAACTGACGAATGTTATTCGGTGTTGATGTCAACGCAGCATCAGCAAGCGTTAAGTCCCAATGGTTATCGTCTTCTAGCAATTGCAGTTCACGACATGCATCCTGGTATGTATTGAATACTCGACCATTAGCTGTTCGTAAAAATTCAAAAGACGTTGGTCCGGGAACATTCACCAATAACAAACGTAAATAGAAGCACTCACGTTGCTTTGGATGTACCGTGTAAAGTCTCCCCAATGTCTTAGCTTTGAATATGCCTGTAATGGAAGGATGTGGTTTTCCTTGTTTCCGTGGCTCCCATTTTTTACTGGATTTGTTCCATGTGAAATAACGTGGAACATCACCATACACCAATGTCTTCGCGAATTGGCCAAAAACATCAGGTTTTTGACACAATGTAAAAAATTCAGTTAGAGTCGTTTTCGGAGCTTCGAACGCTCTTTGGAGAACATTTTCTTCAGTGAAGTATACACGTTGACCGTTTTCAAGATGTATTGCCAGATGTTGGACAGCAGGATCTCTTTCGTGGATGGGAAAGCTGAGAATATGCCAAATAGCTTCATTGCTGCTAATGTATCTGCCCATTTGGTATCGTGCTATTTCGTCATTTTTATTTATGTTTTTTACTTCAAATATGGCCAAATCACTGCCTTTGTTTACATATTTACAAATATACTTAATTGATTTAACAGAACTGCAAAGCTCAACATTGATATGAGCTTTGTAAGTTTTTGAAAGTAGTGGTGAGTATGGTACCACCCACTGATTATCAAACTCAACTTGATTTGGAAAGTTCGGCAGTCGCATTGTAAATGTGTGGCCACCATTCTCAGTACTTCTGCGGCGATACATTGGATAACCATCAATATCCGTGATCGTGTCATTCGTATGCGGCTTTGGGAAGTTTTTTTTACATTTTCCATTTTCCATGCACGGTGACGTCATGTCGAAAACACCGCATGGCCCATGGATCATGTGTTTGGTGACAATATCAAATAATTCTTGATCAATTAATGGGTCTGGAATTTCGGCTGAAATTATTTGATCGATTTCTTCAGGACGGATTCTATCTTTAAGCCAAACCAAAATGTGGGCATGAGGCAAACCTCGCTTTTGCCACTCTATCGTATACAGCCAACAACGTGTGATACCAAAAATTGTATATTTAACAATAAAATCAATTAAGGATTTCAATTTTTGTTTAAACACACGTGCAGTTAAATCATGACGATGAATGGCTTGTTGTCCTGGCAATAGTAAAGTTTGTATCTCTTCCCAATTCGGATTACATGTGAATGTAATAAATAAATGGCCGGTCGGCCGTAATGACGTACGTAAGTCATCGCATCTTGTATGTATTCCTGCATGTTCCGTGGACTGCCGATGTAGCTTGAAGGTAAAATGAAAGCATTACCGATGTCATTGGGATTTAAATTTCCATCGATGTTTCCAGCAACAGCATCTCGTAAGTGAATATATTATTCCGATCGTAGTTTTGACGTTTGCGTTTTGACGTTTGCCGCTCGCGTTGTTGAGGTTAGATTTTTTCGGTGGCATTTGACTGAAAATAATAATTTTCTTGTTCTTATGATATTCTCTTGAAGACGTTCGTTACACTGTTCTTGAGATTCTTGTGCATGACCTGCTGTCCTGATTCTTTGAGCTGGATTTCTTGATTCAATTTGTTCTGCCAACTGATGGGCTCTTTTAATACGTTTGCGTCGAATAACTGTCACTGTCAAATAATAACAGACATTAGCGCCATCAACCCAGTCGAAAGGTATCGACATCTGTCAGTTTTATGACTGCCAAATAATAACGGACAAAAAATTAGCGATAAATTAAAATTGCGACTATAATTTGAGATTTAAACTATCCTATCTCTCAAGTGCACATCGAACTGCACATGGTGTTCAAATTTTATTATAATCGGTTAAGTGGTTCAGCCGTCCATTGAGGACAAACATTGTGACACGAGATTTATATATATTATAAGATGTAACCATAGTGGTATAAAAACCGATCTACCAAAACGTTGAAGTCGTCGCAGAAAGCACGTCGCGCCGACTTCAACTTTTTGTTGGTGCGAAAGCTTCCGTAATGTCAGTAGCTATTAAAAAGATATAGTTTGATCTCAGTTTTTACTTAAAGTATCTGTCATTTTTTTATTCATTTTGAGTGCGGTTTATTTTTTTCCTCAGACCGCATGGCATTTCTTAAAAAAATTGAAACGCAAGGCATAGGCAAAGGGAATGAAGGAGGCGATGAAAAGGCCAAATAAATAAATCCTAAAAATAATACCTCACGAAATGTTTATTATTTATTCATTTCAATTTTGTAACCAACGTTTGTGCTAAGTATTGGTTACCTACTATATTTGGTTCCTTTTTCTTGTGAGAAGAGCGATTTTATATTATCATGATTACAAATTTTTTACCCAGTAACCATGACGAATTTTGTATCCGGAATGGTCTTGAAACACGGTGTCTACATAATTTGAATTGAAATAAATCAACTCGGCTATGCTACCACATCCAAGGGCGGATACAGGGGGGATGTCGTTCAATTCGTAATTTATAATCACAATTTTAGAGGTGTGGATATTTCACTACAAAATTTGTGTACTAATTTTCGATCGATTTCTCTTTAAGGCATCACTTTCGAGCGGACATTGCTAATTGTCCCGACATGTGTACAGATGACAATTCAGCCTTTTTGGATGGAAATAATGTAGGTTACTATATTATTACTATACATCTAATTACTTCGTACAGGCAGGGTATTAGGTTGACTTTTTTACAAATCGATTACCGTTTACTCAAGGCTCATGCCCAGGGATTGGGCGTGTACTGAGTGCGTCATTGATTACCCCTATAAAACATTCAATAATTTTGCAAACAAGGTCTACGACGATTCGTAACATTTAAGGTCAAGCCCAAGTCCTCTCTCTACCGCGCGTTGAAAGAGTCAAGAAACAGTCCTAATGGACACGTTGAAATAAAAGAACGTTGAACGTTGTTAAGTAGTATTTTAAAATACCAATTTCCAACTTTACCGACTTGAAGGTTTGTTTAAAATTATATCTTGTGAATATTTTCTCGAAATATTTCTACAATCAGCGAGTGATATGAACTCAAAATACAAATATATTTATTTTAGTCAGAATAGTAGTGCTTATAGATATTAAACAAAAACATATTCATCCTTACACTCATTAATATACCACGACACAATCTTTCACGCATGCGATTATTCTAAACACCAGGCCTACAAAACTTGAATTCCTATAGCAATTTAAATTTTGCAACAACTTAGCAAATTATAATAATTTACAACATCCATAGGAACTCATAGTGTCTCGTTTTTTTGTTAATTTTTTTGAATTTGTGTAATTCAGTTTAAAAAGTGTAATATTCACACTTCTGAATGCTGTTAAAGCTTTTATATCTTAATATATATAAATCTCGTGTCACAATGTTTGTCCTCAATGGACTCCTAAACCACTTAACCGATTATAATAAAATTTGAACACCATGTGCAGTTCGATGTGCACTTGAGAGATAGGATAGTTTAAATCTCAAATTATAGTCGCAATTTTAATTTATCGCTAATTTTTTGTCCGTTATTATTTGGCAGTCATAAAACTGACAGATGTCGATACCTTTTTATTTTATGGGCGATTGGGAAGAGCGCGTGACGACTCGGTGCCTGTATAATTTTATTGAACAAGCAGAGGAAAGAGCAATTGTGATATTATTGGAAAATTTTTTAGAAGATCACAATCAACTAATTCAATTGATCAAAAGAGTTTCGCCACGACTGCAAAATGACAATTATCAAATCGTCATATTTTAATTTATTGCTAATTATTTGTCTGATATTATTTGGCAGTCATAAAACTGACAGATGTCGATACCTTTTTATTTTATGGGCGATTGTGAAGAGCGCGTGACGACTCGGTGCCTGTATAATTTTATTGAACAAGCAGAGGAAAGAGCAATTGTGATATTATTGGAAATTTTTTAGAAGATCACAATCAACTAATTCAATTGATCAAAAGAGTTTCGCCACGACTGCAAAATGACAATTATCAAATCGTCATAAAAGCGGACAAAGTACCATTAGGTGCACATGCTGGTAGATTCAACGCTCCAACTGTTGATGAGGTTGCTGTTATCATGGTTGGTGATCCAGTTGACAAAAGATCTATAAACATTACACGGCGAGACAACACTGTCAGTACGATTTCGGATCTACACCGTTCATATGACGCACTACAATATCCATTGATATTTTGGCAAGGACAAGATGAATATCACCTTAATATCAATCAGTATGATCCAAATACCGGTAAATTTGACAATTATCTATTTACTTTCTTACTGTATGTATAGATTTTAATTTCGTATTGCATTTTATTATTTATTTTTTTAGGTGATTACAGAAATAATAAAGTTAGCTCAATGAACTACTACGCACACCGAATAATGGTTAGACAACATCAAGACAATTATATCCTTCGATATCGTCAGCTGTTCCATCAATACATTGTTGATATGTATGCTAAGGTCGAAAGCGAACGCTTGCGATTCCTTCGATTCAACCAGGCAAAACTACGATCGGAAGAATATATTCACTTACGAGATGCTGTTGCTGGAAACATCGATGGAAATTTAAATCCCAATGACATCGGTAATGCTTTCATTTTACCTTCAAGCTACATCGGCAGTCCACGGAACATGCAGGAATACATACAAGATGCGATGACTTACGTACGTCATTACGGCCGACCGGATTTATTTATTACATTCACATGTAATCCGAATTGGGAAGAGATACAAACTTTACTATTGCCAGGACAACAAGCCATTCATCGTCATGATTTAACTGCACGTGTGTTTAAACAAAAATTGAAATCCTTAATTGATTTTATTGTTAAATATACAATTTTTGGTATCACACGTTGTTGGCTGTATACGATAGAGTGGCAAAAGCGAGGTTTGCCTCATGCCCACATTTTGGTTTGGCTTAAAGATAGAATCCGTCCTGAAGAAATCGATCAAATAATTTCAGCCGAAATTCCAGACCCATTAATTGATCAAGAATTATTTGATATTGTCACCAAACACATGATCCATGGGCCATGCGGTGTTTTCAACATGACGTCACCGTGCATGGAAAATGGAAAATGTAAAAAAAACTTCCCAAAGCCGCATACGAATGACACGATCACGGATATTGATGGTTATCCAATGTATCGCCGCAGAAGTACTGAGAATGGTGGCCACACATTTACAATGCGACTGCCGAACTTTCCAAATCAAGTTGAGTTTGATAATCAGTGGGTGGTACCATACTCACCACTACTTTCAAAAACTTACAAAGCTCATATCAATGTTGAGCTTTGCAGTTCTGTTAAATCAATTAAGTATATTTGTAAATATGTAAACAAAGGCAGTGATTTGGCCATATTTGAAGTAAAAAACATAAATAAAAATGACGAAATAGCACGATACCAAATGGGCAGATACATTAGCAGCAATGAAGCTATTTGGCATATTCTCAGCTTTCCCATCCACGAAAGAGATCCTGCTGTCCAACATCTGGCAATACATCTTGAAAACGGTCAACGTGTATACTTCACTGAAGAAAATGTTCTCCAAAGAGCGTTCGAAGCTCCGAAAACGACTCTAACTGAATTTTTTACATTGTGTCAAAAACCTGATGTTTTTGGCCAATTCGCGAAGACATTGGTGTATGGTGATGTTCCACGTTATTTCACATGGAACAAATCCAGTAAAAAATGGGAGCCACGGAAACAAGGAAAACCACATCCTTCCATTACAGGCATATTCAAAGCTAAGACATTGGGGAGACTTTACACGGTACATCCAAAGCAACGTGAGTGCTTCTATTTACGTTTGTTATTGGTGAATGTTCCCGGACCAACGTCTTTTGAATTTTTATGAACAGCTAATGGTCGAGTATTCAATACATACCAGGATGCATGTCGTGAACTGCAATTGCTAGAAGACGATAACCATTGGGACTTAACGCTTGCTGATGCTGCGTTGACATCAACACCGAATAACATTCGTCAGTTGTTTGCAATTATTTTGGCGACATGTTATCCCTCGCAAGCACAAACTTTGTGGGAAAAATATAAAAATTGTATGACAGAAGACATCTTGCACCGAATTAGACAAACAAATCAATGCCAAAACATAGATTATACACCAGAGATGTACAATGAAGCATTGGTCTTGATCGAGGATTTATGTGTTCTTATTTCAAATTTACCACTTAATCATTATGGTATGCCATCACCTAATCGTCCAGCCACCGACTTAGTCAATACCGATTTACAACGAGAAAATCAATATGACCATGGAAGTTTAGCAACAATTATCATGAACAGAGAACCATTACTGACAGCAGAACAAAAAATTATTTATGATCGGATTATGCTGGCTGTTGCTGCTGAACAAGGCGGTTTTTTTTTCTTGGATGCACCCGGTGGAACCGGTAAGACATTTTTAATATCGTTGATTCTTGCCAAAATACGGTCGCAACAAAAAATCGCATTAGAATTAGCATCGTCAGGCATTGCGGCTACTTTACTGGATGGTGGGCGAACAGCACATTCAACATTCAAGCTGCCATTGGACGTTCATAATAAACCAGATGCAATGTGTAACATCAAAAAGAATAGTGGAATAGCTGCAGTGTTGCGGAAGAGTTCTATAATAATTTGGGATGAGTGCACAATGGCACACAAATATTCACTTGAAGCATTAAACAGAACTATGCAAGATTTAAACAGCAATAATAAACTTTTCGGTGGTGCTATCTTACTTTTGTCTGGTGACTTCCGGCAGACCTTACCGGTTATACCTCGCTCTACTTTCGCGGATGAGATTAATGCATGTTTGAAACAATCATTCTTATGGCGAAGTGTTGAAACACTTCGATTGACCATAAATATGCGAGTACAATTGCAAAATGATCCATCAGCACTAATATTTTCCGAACAACTACTAGATATTGGGAACGGTAAAATAAAACTGCAACCAAATACGCAATGCATTAAACTACCAGACAATTTTTGCACTGTTGTTCAGGATAAAACTGAATTGATTCAGAGTATTTTCCCGGATATACAGAATAATTATTTGAATCATGAATGGCTTAGTCAACGGGCGATTTTGGCAGCCAAAAACGTTGATGTTGACGAAATTAACTTCCAGATACAACAGTTGTTACCAGGCGATCTGATGTCTTTTAAATCAATCGATACTGTTGTTGATGAAAATGAAAGTGTAAATTTTCCGATTGAATTTTTAAATTCATTAGATATCCCTGGAATGCCACCACATAATCTTCGATTAAAGATTGGTTCCCCTATTATTCTCCTCCGTAATTTGAATCCACCTCAATTATGTAACGGTACGCGTTTGGTCATCAAAAAGATCACCGGAAACATTCTTGAAGCAACCATTTTGGCTGGGAAGTTTAAAGGAAAAGTGGTCCTGCTGCCACGTATTCCGATGATACCATCAGATTCTACCATACCCTTCAAAAGGCTACAGTTTCCAATTCGTTTAGCTTTCGCCATGTCTATAAATAAATCTCAAGGTCAAACAATGTCCATTTGTGGTTTAGATTTGGAAAATCCATGTTTTTCTCATGGGCAACTATATGTTGCGTGTTCACGTGTTGGGAAACCGTCGAATCTATTTGTGTTAGCTAAAGACAGGTTAACCAAAAACATTGTGCACCGATTGGTGTTAAATTAAATTGAAATTGAAAGTATTTATAATTCAAAAAAAAAGATATTAATGTTTAAAAGTTTAAGACTGTCTGCCTTGCCTACCTCATTCATGAGTTTAAGCGTCACATGTTATTTACTGTATTATACTGTAATATACTTATATTTGTTATAAAATTAAATGAAAATAATAAATCTGATAAATTTTTATTTTTTACCTATTGATTTCTGCTTAGTATCAAGTGTAAGAACATTTTAATTAATTGTGTTCAACGTACTTCCCCTTCAAATCAATCTCAATCCAGTGAATTTGTATACCAACATCAACATTTTCGTCTTTGTTCGTAAATAATTTCATTGTACTAAAGGGTTATAGTAGTAGAAAGTCAAATAAGGAGATCAGCATATTTTTTTACAAATACCATCTGTGTGAAAAAGCATAGTGGACTCCGTGACTGATGTTCTCTTATTGTTCCTCTTAGATTGTTTACTATAATGTAATATAACAAAAACTTTAGCCACAGCAACGCGTGGCCGGGTCAGCTAGTATTATTATAAAACACAATATAAATATTATACAAAACAAGGGAACAACAGTCGGTAAGATGTAAAATTGTTTTTTTCAATATTAAGTCAGATTATGGTTGATATATCTGATAATATGAAATACCCCTATTATTTAATGTCTTATTTGTTTTTACCATTTGTGATTATTATTTCATTTATTTTTACATAGGCGCTTATTGTAAAAGAAATAGTTAATAAACCGTATTTTTTTTTAATCTTTTAGGCATAATTTATTCTATAATAAATAAAATAGCATGTCAATGTAGTAACCATTTTATGTGTTCATCTTTCAAAACACCGGCACACTAATAAATTATACGTCACACTTATCAACCGTGTAATATTTTTGTTTTCGTTATCGATAGAAAAAACATATACCTACCAAAGCTATAGCAGCTTCCGTGCGGCCGAAGACGCCAAGGACGTTTTCTCCGTGAGCGACGCACGAAAACCTCTGCGGATTGTGTTCCTGGACGTCAAACCCATGAGGTACCCGCCCCGCCCTCCGGCCTCCTACAACAAGGTGGCGCCCACTACTCTCAATGGAGCCTTCACCAAAAATTATGTCATCAGCAATGACGTGGTTTATGAGAATATTAAACCGGTGCTTATGGTACTCGGGTGATAATTGATTTTTGTTTTTCTCTTCTTTCAATTATTTATTGGAAATCCATCCAAATTTCGGGACGTTCTGTAACATTTTCAATAGTAACTTTTGTCGCCTCTAAATATCGTCTCGAGTTAACATTAAAATAATTTAGCATAGATTGGTATATAGATAACTACACAAAGTATATCTACCTAAGTTATAACACAATACTATAAGTTATTTATTTAACAAATCTTGATTTTGGTATATATAAATTGCTTCTGAAAGTTATACCTACTTACATACTTGTTATTACCTGTTATCATGAAACTGGGGAGCTTTAGTTACATTTCTAGACCCATGGCTGCTAAAAAAGTAGGTATTCTATTTACTACCTCCTTAGTGAGCTGCTACTGATCAAAGGATAATTTCAATAAGCCGTTTGTTTATCGATTATATGTTTTTACTTGGCGAAAAGTAAATATTATTGACTCCGTAGGATCTTTATATGAAATAAATAAATTTGTATCAAAATTATTTTATTATAATCATTGGAACAATGATACGACACTTAGCGCTTACACACACATAATCCCTTCATACAAAAGCCTGTTCTGAACTGCTGAAGAGTATATTTTAAACACATAAATAAATTCACAAACACATAAAGGTATGTAATATAAAATATTCCGGCCACTCTATCTTTCCCACAGAATACCTATTGACTATTATTATTATTATTATATTTATTAATTGTATAATTTTGAATTTAGCGTTCCACGGCGTGCGTTTATTTAAATTATCAGATGGCACAACGGTTTTATTGAAACATTGGTTATTTAATATTTACATTATATTATATTACATTACATAGTTAGCAGCTGAAGACACTTTACTTTGTGTAACTGATTGCATTATATTAAAAAAAAGACATGTACTGACTGTTTTTATAAAAAATAATAAATGAATAAATAAATAAATAAATATTTTTATCGTTTACCTAGGTTGCCCATTTCAATTCGCGCATCAATTACTTGGGTTCTACTGTGTCAGGGGGTGGGGGGGTACTATTGGAAACTAACAGACGGGTTTTTTTTACTACGTGTGTAAAAAATAATACAGCAACACCTGACATGGTCCACCCTGAATCAACAGTCTTTTCGTGGTGTCTCCACCATGTCGAAAGAATTGCAGTATTCTTAGGAGAACGGCGCTGAGGCAAACTTTATATTATAATTTGAAGCTCTTCTATAATCGAAGTTCGTTCGTCTAGCAGCTCAGGAAAACTAAAGGACACACAGGCAGCAATAAATTTCCATAGCATCGATACGCCGTATGGTTTTCCTCGTATGCTCGTTTCTGCGTCATTTAGGAAAATTGGAAAAACCTAACCTCTAACCAGGCGTACTTAGTGGTTTTGACTAAATCATATATATTTTCCTAAATTTTCGACAAAAAGGGGCCTTGTTTAGTTTAGTTTTTATATGTTGTTGTTAACTTTGCAAAAAATATTAATAAAAACTGTGCGGTTGTTTGCAATGTTAATAAGACTGACGAGAGATTAATTTTAATCCGAAGTGCAGATTCTCTGTCCTCTGTGATCCAAAAATATATTTTTAATTTTAAATCAGGGTTATGGGCGGCCTCCACCTGACCAGACCGGCTCCGAGGATGAACCAGCTGATCTGGATATCGCCGGCCATGGTTTACTCGGCTTTGGCCTTCACGGCCGTGTTGGCCTACGTGGTTTACGTGTCCTGGCACAGAGTCCAGATCGTTCGTTCCGCCGAGGGTCGCTTTGAAGAGGCAGTCATCGGGTACCTCTTCACCGTTTACCTCTTCCCCACTATTCTCATCCCCATCATGTGGTATGAAACTAGGAAGGTCGCAAACGTCCTTAACAAATGGGCCGATTTTGAGGTACCTATATATTTATTTGTATTGATTATTGTATTATTATTAGAAAATTAAGGTTATTATAAAAACAATATTACTTTAGGACATTTATAACGGACATAGTAGAGATTTAGGATTTTATGATTAGGTTTCAATTTACGAACGTATAAAACAAACTAATTAAAATTAATAATGCTAATCTTGAGTAAGGCACACATATCAGGTGCTTCGGGCCCCCAGCGCCGAATTTCGTCTCCTGCAGGCTGATCCAAAGATGCAAGTGTAAATTTAAGGATATTGAAAAAAAAACGTGAACTTTAGCACATCATGACGCGTATAGACTACCTACATTCACTTCCTCCCAATCTCCTCCTCCAACCAGTATTTATAATCAAGGTTTTTGATCAAAAGGTCCACCTATATATTTTAATTTATAATATTTCTTTATTTGGAGTAATCAATCATAATAATAATGTTATATGTAGCTGTTTAGTAGTTGGTTCAAGACGTGGTGGCTTGAGACTTCAACTTCAGTTTCGGTTAGTATATTGACTATGGGTACGTCACTTCTATGAGACACTGAAAAGCGAGACATTTGGAAACTGTATTTATACTATTCCCATAAAAGCTTTTAAAACGGCCAAAAAGGTTTTAAAACGGCCAAGGCTAGCTTTCCGAAAGGTAATCAATTTTCAAACGCTGAATTTGTCCACCAGGAACTCTACCATAAAGTTGCTGGACACCCGCTGCCATTGGATCTCCACAGTCAAGCTCTCGTGATCTCCATCCTCATCCCCATTCTGTCGACGGCGTCCGTCTTTATAACCCACATCACGATGGTCCATTTCAAGCTGCTCCAGGTCCTGCCGTACATCTTTCTCGAAATCCTCACATATCAGCTCGGGGGCTATTGGTATCTTCTGTGCGAGTGCCTCAGTGTAATATAATGAGTCGGAACTCGGTCTCAAAGTGGACACGCGGGTGACTTCAGCGCACAAGGCAACAGAAGAGACCCTTCGTATAATGCACGAGTATGAGGACACCAATGGTCCGCTGGTCTTTATTGCGGTTGCTGGCAGGTCAAACGGTCTGGGGCCTGTCCTGTCCGGTAACACCAGTTACCCTGTTATCAACTGCCCACCGCCAGCGGACAAAGTCGTACAGGTACATTCAATTTATGATTATTTTATTTGTCAACGGATTTTATTATTTTATTCTGTGCTATTTTTTTATGTGTGGGGCAAATGACCTACCACACTAACCTGAACCAAGCAAGATTATAGTACAAGCATACATTTACTTATACTACAGTGAACAGGATGGAATTATGATGAAAATGATACTATTACTAAGCTGACAAGAACTTCCCCACTATTTTACAGGTGTTTAGCATAGAAAGCTACCATAGTAGCTTTCTGTAATTGTATGAATGTCAAGTGTTTTGAAGCTAGTACGCAGATTCTGAGGTACAACTCCGGTGGAGGATATTATTAAATTGTTATTAATACTATTTTGTTGTTTTTCTAAGTAGGGTTATATCAGGTCTAATCTAGTGTATAGTTCTGTCAGTTGTAAGCCATAAGGGTAATTACGAAACCATTGTTTGTAGAAAAAAAAAATCAAAAACACATTTTCTAAAAATTCTAATTGGTGTATTATTAATTTAAATAATTCTATAGTCATTACGAGTTAACTAAACAATTCTAGTTATATCATATTAGCAGCCAATTTAAATAATACCAATATAACAAAGTCGACACAATTACACCCTTATGACATTAACGTTTTAAGCTTAAGGTGGTCATTGTTTTTAATTATATTATATCTCTAAATCATCATCAGAATCAGAAAAATTAACAGCGGTTGTAATTAATAGCAAATTGTTTAGTGAATGTAACGGCGCTTTTGTACACCTTCAGATCGATAAATTTTAGTGACAGATAGATGTACCACCTTTTACCATCTTATCACACTAAAATACATAAGAGTAAAATAGAGTTAAATGTAGTTACGTACTAGGCTATCTTTAAATATATTAGACTTTGTTTTACCACTAAGAAAAATAAAAAAAATAGCAAAACCTATGTATTTAGCTCTAAACATGTACTTTTGTAGTTGTGTAGAATGGTTCTGTTCCAATATAGCATATAAACGTTGTTTTCAAGAACTATTTCTGGTTTGAATTTATAGCAAGCGGTTTTTCACTGATACGTTGATGGTATTATAATATTTACCAGCAAAGCACAAACCCAGCACAACCAGGTGACCGTTATAGCCCTGGTTGTGCTCGTGCTTGTAGCCTGTATTCTGGATTTGCAGGCACTGGCAATGTGTTGAATGGACTCCGGTCGTAATCTGCTTTCAATAACTATTACATTTTGGATTTTTACCTAGCACATTACATAGCACAAGCCAAGTTTCTTGTAGTGCCCATGTGGAAACCATTTTGATTTACTGATGGAGGGGGGGGGGGGTGTATAGCATTGATAGAAGCTTTAAATTTTGAATAATATAATGCCTCAAACGGTACCAGTAAGTCAATGCTAAAACTTATATGCATTGAATATATTTTTCCCCAAAACTGGTACCTCTACCAAAATATACGTACTTAAGAAGGCTACTAAAAGATGCGCAAACTCCGAAATTTAAATGACAAAAAAAAGCATGCAAATGTGTACAGATTAGATAGAAAAACTATAAGCACAAAATCAAAAGCCTCAACAGTTGCTACAGACACCTTAGGATTATTTTTTTTATATACCCGAAAACTCGGTCAAATTTATAGTAATCTGAAAACTCATTGAAGTATCATTTTCAATAGGACATCTGGTCGAGCTTGTCCGTTCCATCGGGGCTGGGCTGCGCGACCGTCATCTATCCGGATAGCGCAGCGATCCTGGCGGCGCAGATCATAGGCCTGCAGGACTACACCATCTGGGCGCGTCTGAGAGTGAAGCAGTTGGAAAACGCTGTCTCGCTGCGCAGGGCAGACCAGAAAATTGGACAGCTGACATCGTAAACGTCGAGATAACACCGTTGCGCGCTTCGATGGCACAGTTGTAAGCGCGCGAAGTGGATTTTGATGCTGAAGCCGTTTAAATTTTTTGATTAAACGGTTAATATAATACGGTGCTCGAACCAACGCACCACCAACCGCGGGAACCAACACAGTTCACTTTAGTTTATTGTTAGCATGATCTTTATACATTTCAGGTTAATTTTTATTTGCGTCCAGTGCTACGTTATTTTACATTTGCTACTTTATTATTAACCTAGTTCTAAAATAACTTCAAAACATTTACCAATGCAAGATAAAGTGATTTGTGGTTCTATTTGCAGTACTTACAAAAATTTTCTAACATTTTAATATATAATGCCTGTACAATAGTTTGTAATTGTTTTTATTATTAGCTGTTAGGAGAGTGGTGTCAAATCGCCATCAATAAAGGCAGCACTTTCACGCCTAAACGTCCGGTAATTTATCTCTTACATCCAAAGCATCATCTTCTATTCACCACCTGTAACGACTAACATCTAATAATAAAAAGGTCAAAAAAACAATCTACAGACATCAATATTATATATATGCTGATGTAAAATTCTTTTTTGTCAGAATGGACTTTATCCAAATATTTTAATGGTCAAATATTTTTTTTATTCTTTATTTATTTATACTATTCTTTTATTCTGAACGAATAAAATAATGTCCACCTTTGTATATGATTAAATGTGATATTGTGCATAATTAAAATACCATACCAATATTTTTACAACGAAATAAAAATGTCTTAATATAAGCTGTTTTGAAATATAAGGATTTTACTAATGATTAATAAATTAAAGATTTAATTATGTATGTGTGATTTTGAAAATATATAATTTTTGAAACAACTTGAAATTTTTATTTTAGGTAGATTTCATTAGGAAAGCTACCTGTTGCGATGGATACTTCCGGAATATTTGACATATCTTCGCATTTCACATCCCCTAGAACCCTAACCCACACTCAGTTGAAATGTTTACATATTTATCTATCTATATTACTATCTTGTGGATACGATAACTACCGTAATTTTACACCAATCACTTTCAAACTGATACATAAAATTTAAGGGCACAAAATCTCGGTAAGTTCGTTAATGAGCAAAATCAGACTAGGAGGCGGGAATGGGGGGGTTTTTTTTGGAGAAATGAAATTTCGCTATAACTTTCTTATTATAGAAGATATTAAATTCATTTAAATTTTATATTATTGCTTAAATAAGGGCCTAAAACTTATTTAAGTAATTTTTTTTTGATAGCACCAACCATTGGTCTTAGGGAGGGGAAATTTCTTTGCTTGCAATATTTGGATTAAATAAAAAAATTAGTATCTGAGGCGGGTCGGTAATTCTGATGTGGATTTTTTAAAAATAATTCCTACTATCATATCTATCTCTTACAATTAAAATTGTAATTATAAGAGATAAATAAGTGTCTTTCTTTCTGGTAAAGATTGTCTTGAAGCAATAAGCTTACCCTTTAGTAACATACGTCAAATTGACAGCGAGCACAGATGACTGAGGTGTATTTACTTTTAAATGCATAGTTGAATTTAAGTTAGACTTTGTTTTATAAAATTTGTGCATGAAACCGTACTTAAATGAGTCAATTTTACGTAATATTTATATATCCTTGGTTGAATCTATTATTTTGTATGGTATTGCAATTTGGGGCCTTACATATGAAATATATATAGAGAGAATTTATATTCTACAAATTCGTATCTTAAAAATAATTATTCCAAAAAGTAATCAAATTTCAATGCAAGGCGACTATTCTAAATTGTCCACCCATTTCAAAGTTCTTCCGGTATGTCAACTTTGCTATTATAGAATTGCAATCAACCACTTCTCAGATGAAACATGGAAAAATCTTGTTACTCTCCTAGACAAATGTCGAATGAAAAATATATTGTCGAAAGATGTATAAATACGTATGGCTATAGACAATTAATTATGTAAAAAAAAAAACAAAACCACCATAATATATTTAAAATAGCATTTTTTAAGTCACTTGCCTCTGGAACCAGAAACATCCCATAAAAAGTAATTTTTTTTTTTACTAGATTTTTAAACATGAAAATAACAGTTTACGCCAAAAGTTTTTAATTTTTCAGAAAATATGATTTTGTTATTAAAAAAATTCTTCAAAAACGTATCCGTTATTTTTCAACAAAAAAAACAATATGCTATTAATTTCTCATTTAAAATGGTAAGTCACCGTTCGTGTCCGTCATAGAGTTTACACCTTTCCGTTCATTTGCACAAGGTTACTTTTTGCATGCAACTATTTGTAGATCAGAATCGTTCAATGAGTATCCTGTGTTCACGTATGTAGCCGCCTTAAGGAGTTATCAAATAGGCACTCTAGAGTTAAGACACACGAGGGCTACTGATTTCAGAGCTACTCCAAGTTCAGACTTGGGGCCATCAAAATTTTATGGGCCTGCAAGAAAAAGACATTTTTATTGTGTATAACAGGTTCACCGTGATAAGCATTTTCGACTAAACTATTCAGTCGAGTAAATCAATTAACTTAAACTTAAAATTTATTCATTTTTAAGTAGGTTTATTCGCCAACGCAGAAAATATCTTAATACATAAAAATGGATGAATATAACGATGCTGTGTGTCGTGCGCGGATGGCCCGAAAGGAGTCACCAAGCGACTCATCCTAAGTGCTGTAGGTTGAGTCGTCGCGCGCCGAAGGCACCGTTAAAGACGTCTGCAGAGTATATGCGCCAACCTGTCCGGGTTGAACAGCCGGGTTGAACAAAGTCCGGGTTGAACAGCTAGTTTACTATAAAATTCATTATTAATAAAGCATAGCAAGTAACAAAGCCTAGTTTGGTTTTAAATTCTAACAAACGTTTTCAGATTGGTTCCGTCGAAAGTCGATAATAATCGTTCTTCTATTACGATTTTATGTCATATTTAATAATGGTAGATCTACAAATTTCATAGAAAAAAAAAACAAAGTATACTGTATAACCTCTACTGTATAACTACTGTATAGTCTATAATGCTCAAAGAAGCTATTTATACCTAAATATCGAATATAAAAACCTAAATATCTTCCTTTTTTTGAAGTCAGTTAAAAAAATATTTGTTTTCAGACCATATTATAATTGTTAAAAAAAATGAGTTACAAATCTCGACTATTATAATCTTACCAACTTCGAATAAATGGATATTCGAATGTTTTTATTCGTAATCGTCCATTACTACGTGAACTGACAACTCTAATGTCAAAACTCATAACAAAACCACGAGGCGAGGGTCTCCGAGTTGACAGAACCTTGGTCGTGGCGAACGCAGAAAAGAAGTTATTAAATTATTATTTCAATATTTTTAAGATATTCACCAGTTGGTACGATTTTACTGTAACACATCTCAATGGAAGCGGGTAAGATTTAATGTGAAAGTTGTTTGGGTAGATCCGTTTTAGGTTAAAGCGGAAATCATTATTTTGCATATTTATTTTGTAGATTTATTGTTGACAACGTATCGCCAAGTGAAGATGTCGACGGTACAATGGAGCATAGCGATGAAGAGGTTAAGGTGGTCGAAAAAGATCCAGATATGCTGAAATTGAATCACTTCAACAACATTAAAAACAAACACGTGAGAACGGCCAAGGCGCTGAATTTCAGGAAACAAAAGCGAAAGGATCAGAAAGAAGCACGATTGCAGCGGCGCAAGGAGGGCATTGAACCAGCGAAGCCGCACACTCTTGAAACCCTGCGGGAGAAGGATGAAACGACTGTGGGCAACATTGACGATGACGACAATTTTGAGGTTTTATAATATCAATTTGGCTGTTTCTTTTGCCAATGGTTACCAGTTTTCAAACTGCAGTCATAAAATCATGCCCTATGTATGCTCACTCGTGGTTTACAATTTGCTTAAACTAGATTCACAGAATAGACAATAGTTATCACAGAAGTTGAACTCCTTTGATTTTGAAAAAAGCCGCCTTTTTAAATGGCTACAAAGTTTCATACACCTTGCCTAAATTATACCTTGCCTAAATTATACCTTACCCGGAGAGTTGCTATTGGGTTACCGATCTCTTTCCGACCACCTAGGCATAATGGTACAATGGTATGACATTCTTTCATTTTAATACCATTTCAGTTACTGAATTTGTGATTTTTGTTCAATACTATCTTCTTCCAAATTGACCTTTATTCAATAACTCGGCAAAAGTTTCACAACCCTGTCTATTATACCACTACTATACCAACACCAACCAATACAAATACTATACCAATCTACAAAATCACAGACAAAATTCCTAGTTTAGTTCCGTGTTAAATCAGTTTTTATTTTATTTTTTCAATATATATATATTTGTAAATAATAAAATTTTAAATGGATGTATTTCATGTTCTTTTTGTTGATTTTTTTTTAAATTGAAAATCGGTTTTTTCTTATTTATTTCATCTTATTTAAATTTGTTTAATATATTTTAATATTATTCTTTTTTACGTCATTACGTCTTTATACAATTTCTTTTGGGTAACCACTATAAATAAACACGGATATAATATTTCAATTTATTATAATTATAACGTGGCAATGAATATTCTTTTACATGTTTTGTATTTGCGCTCATATATCAGTATATATTCATTCTAACTGGACAGTAATAAATAAAACATTCCAACAGCCGTTCTGTCATATTATTATGAAATTCAAATAGGATCGCAGTCTGATGCTGGCGCCTTATCGAAATGTCAAGTTTCATTCCTCAGTATTAAAAATTCATTGAGTTTAATGTTATTCGCTATATTATTTTGCCTACTTTCGATGCGATCCAAACGGCTATGGTTGTTTTTCGAGAGCAACTCGCATTTGTACTTTTCGAGTTGAAAGTTGTAACGGACAGACGCCCAAAGGACGGGTATAGTAGCTTATTATACACGAATGAATAGAAGTTAAAAGCACTAAATACGTCTATACACATGTACTGTTTAATTAATTTCTTTTTAATAATAGTGAAAATCAGTGAAAACATTCAATTCAAATGTCTGGGAAAAGCGGTTAAATTTCTCATAAATTGACTTGAGCACGGTCTGCACTAGATCTGCGATTGAGCATATTCAAAACTTTTTGGATAAGTAAATAGTTGTGATTTATAAAATTACTTTCACTAACTTGATTTAAGACCAATTTATTACGCGAATTATTCCTTACTATCCTGACCAATGAGCATGTTTAACATTAATCAATTACAAATTGCATTGGGGAAGTATTTAGTTTTTAGGTCCAAATTTTGGACCCTTTCTTCGATCATTTGGATTTTGTTGTATAGTTTTTGAAATGTTTCTTTTTAATTACAACTGTCGCGTTATTGTTTAATTTTAAATGTGTTAAAATTGTAATTTTTATGTTTGTGACTTTACTAATGAAATAAAATAAATATAAAAAGGATTTCTTTAGATAAAGCGGGACTTGGAGCTGGACGAACTGGCAGTCTATTATCAAAATAGTTATGAGCCAAAAGTGTTGATAACCTTCTCGGACAATCACCTCAGAAAGACACGAATATTTGGGAAGGAACTAACCCGGATAATACCCAACTCAGAGTATCGCTTTAGAAGAAGGTAAGGGAATTTGGGCAACAAACGCGGTGACTTACTTATTGTTCAATGATGTAATATTGCGCATATTGTTGTTGCCAGATCGGCGGTCAAGCGCATTTTAGAATCGGCGAAGCGCGAGAGCTACACTGATGTCATAATTGTAAACGAAGACCAGAAGCAGCCAAACGGGTTCCTTCTCATCCACATGCCCGACGGGCCAACGGCTCATTTCAGGCTGTCCAACTGTAAGATCACCAAGGAAATGAAGAAAAACTACCGCGAAATCACGCAGCATAGACCCGAGGTCAGTTTTATCCTACATATTTTCGTACCGCAAGGATACATATCCTTTTCAGCCAAACAATGTGAAAGAATTACCGGAGTAAAACATTGAGCCGTAAAATAAAGAATAGATAATAAAAAAATTATGTGCGTTTGTCGGGATTTGCAGTTAGGATGTGTGAATGTTAGCACCGGATAGCTGTCACACTGTGATAGCTCAGAAAGTTACCTCGAACGTCACTGACAGATCGACAAAATCGAAATTCACTTCACCTAGGGTTCGCATATAAATGTTTACCAATGAAAAATTTGTATTATAAATGTGAATTATATTACTATTTATTAGGAAAATTACACCCATGACCAAAGAAATATAAAGAATAGAGGGAAGAGATAATAAAGGGGTAATTGATTCCATAATCTAGCAGCATAAGATATAAAAGTATGATAAAAAAAAATGAAATTGTATAGTAAAGTACCCTTTCAAAAACAGGAGAACTGCGTACATATTTGTAATCAATCATTGAGCTGATTAAAGGTAGTAAAATTCTGATGTTACACATTTGACAGAGAGCACTAGGTTTCTAGGTTAGGTCACCGGGAGAAATCAGCAGATTAATTCTGGGTTTGACCGATTCTTCCGACAATGGCCTAATTTAGTCATTTTATACATTTGAATCACTCATTTAGTTTGTGAACATTGCCTTATGATTTTACAAAAGGTGTGAACTCCTCAGCTGGTGAACACTTGAAAGTATTGAACAGCCTGTCGCTGTGTTTTTTAACGCAAACTTTTTGTTGATATTGACAGGTCATCCTGGACAACTTCACAACGCGTCTCGGTCACACCGTTGGTAGGATGCTCGGCGCACTTTTCCACTACGAGCCGGAATTCACCGGCCGCCGCGCTGTCACATTTCACAATCAGAGGGACTACATATTCTTTCGGCATCACAGGTATATTTATAACAGCTTAATTCTGTTGGTGAATCAGTTGACAAATTGACAGGAAAGATGACTCTTAATATTTTACTGCCATACTCTTCACTTATGACCATTAAACTAAAAATACAGTACTTACTGATATGACAATATTTTTTTACGGTGACTGTAAAACTGAAATAATACATTATTAAACAAATAAAATTGGATTGACGTACTTTAATCAAAAACCGAATAATAAAGATTTATACTAATAAATATTCAGAATTGTTAAAATGTCTCTGTGTGTGTGCGTGACAGTCCTCTAATTTATTCACTGTTCGGCATCACAGGTGCAATATTTAAATATGTCTGTATTAGTTCTGTAAGCCTGTCAATACATGTGTTTCAACTCATGAGATAGTGGTAGTCTAGTGGTTAAGCCACAGCGACCCAACGATCATGGGTTCGAATCCGCACATTATATTATAGTCGTATCATTTTTAACTCTCCATTACCACCATTTCCCCCTACTCTCGCACAAATACATTTTGCTTAGTTGATTAGGGTCTAAAATAATTGACCTAGGTCATATAATTTAAAAAAAAAGACCAGCTAGTTGTTTAAAAAATAGAAATTTTAGCCAGAACTTTTTAAATTTTTTGCACATAAAGATGGATGTCAGAATACTTCTGGGGGCAAATAGTGTGGTTATTTTGTGTATTTTATAGTGAATTCATGCTTAACCAGCTTATTAACGACAATAAATTTTAAAGCAAATTTAAATAATTAATAATTTCATAAATAAATTTGTAGCATTAAAAGAGCAAGAAACGACCGCAGAAAATATGTCAATATTGTTATTGTTATTTTTTGTCCAGATATGAATTCACGGCGGACGGCAAGAGGGCAAAGTTGCGCGAGCTTGGTCCACGTTTCACGCTCAAACTGCTGTCAATGCAGCAAGGGACTTTCGACTCCAAGTACGGTGATTATGAGTGGATGATAGCAGGTCGGAGACACGAGATGGAGACAAGCAGAAGACGGTTCTTCTTGTAGTGTTACTTTCAATTCTAATAATTATTTGAATTTTCATTCATGTACCACATCATCTAAGAAATGCCCAGAATGTGATTCTCAAACAAAATATTTTATAATAAACATTCATAATTATAGTTACATGTGTCTATAAAATATATATCATGTATTATTCTTGCAATAATTTCATTGTATAACTGCAGGCTATAATTATTAATGAAGAAAATTAATTCTAGAATTAATTTTGAATTTTAGGTTTATTTTTCATCACATTACAGAACAGTATATTATTTATATGAAAATTTCAGAAAACAATTATTACATATTTGCTTTAAAATATATAATTTACCGATTTTACATAAGCGTGACAAGACTGTTTAATTGTGACTTTCGCTCATGATCACACTTCCCGTCCTCAGGGTAGGTTCGACACGTCCATTCGATACGAGCTGACGGGCACTAGTGCACTGTTTAGTTTGGTTTCTCGGTCCGAGTTGGGTAGTCCTTGTGAGCAACCTCTGTATTTACAGCGCCGTCACTCATTTCAAAATTTTGCAGCAAAACATACTGTAACGGACATGGTCTCGAAGGGCAGATACTTTGTTTAAGGGCGTCAATTTAACAACAATTTGCACCAGTTCACCTCAAAACTTTTGGTATTTTACTATACAGGTTACATGATACAGGTTTATATGATTCAATCGCTATCAAATATGCTCGGATCTGTTTTAGATTATAAACATTTTATATGAAAGATAGCTAACACCAGGACTATTTAAAATCTCGATCATGATATGGTCCCCCAAGGAGAGCATTTTCAGTAGTTTATGCTGGTTCATCATTATCGCCTGTTGCTAGTTTATTATAGCGAAATGTTAAATCAGTCTACAACGGATAAATACTTTATTATTTGTATTCGACTTACGGTGGGACACATGGGTTTTATCCATTTGATTTGAAATGCTGCCTAGAAATGTTTAATGCCTTAGTGCCAGGCTAATTCTGGTAAGTATTGTTAAGATTTTGAAATAATTATCTCCGTTTAGATCTGGGAGATAATGTAGTTCAATCAACGTCCTCCCGATGACCCCTACCCATACGTTCACACTAAACTTTCTTTGAACTGAAGTTTGTTTTTGGTGATGTAAATTATGAAAACCAGTTATCCTGTCCTTAGAAAATTTCGACTCATCTGTCCATTAAAATTCTGCCAAGAAAGTGTCCGTCTTCGATGTCCTCGTGCAGTAAAAAATAAAAAAAAAACAGTCTTAAAAATATACGTTTACCAGACATCAGATGGTTCTCTGATGGAAAAGGTCGGGGATTTTTTTACGGTCAGATAAATCGCAACCATTTTAGCTAAAACCTTCGGCCACCAGTTACCGCCCATCCATATCTTAACTCTTAGCATACAACCATGAACTAAAAGGTAACGCTCTACCGCTAAGAGAGTGCAGGTATGAGATATTTTGACTATTTAAAATTGACTGGTTTTATTTGGTTATTATGTCAAAGTTCTTGAAAATTACTAGCATTTTAAATCAGTCAGTTGATTAATTTCAATCTCTAGAAGTTTACAAACTTACACTTACTAGGGTGGGCGCTGGCTGGGCTGGGGTATCTTGTAAATCGCATTGTTTGCCCGGTCTTAAATTCGCAAATTGCAAGCATTGTACAGCAGACAATGCTCTCGCTTGCATTTTGCAATTTCAAAGTTGTATACAAACACAACTTTACCGAATACATATTAAATTATAAATGAATTGCCAGTAAATTTCAGACCTAAGTTTGCCATATTGTAGTTTCGAGCTCGGGACATCGCAAAAATATGTCTAGACCTTGTTCTTACAACCACCAATCGCCCCAATCATAGTTAAATGCAACCAAGAACTACAATTTAAGAATTATAATTATTGGAAATTGATTGATTTTGAGGAAACACTCTCTGCCAAAAAAAATCACTTTGTTTTTATTTTCACCATTTTGCCTGGCTGACTCCGTTATTAGGTTTGTTTGAGTTGATAAATAACCACGCTTATTTAATTGTGGTGTTTCAGCCAGAGGTTACGTTCTTTACTCACTTTACTTTAGGTTCCTTGCTAAACTCAGCTATTCTTAAAACGTGCTAGTTTTTTGTTTTTAAACAAATTTATGAACTTGCGAAAAAATGTCAAATAAAACAATCATTTAAATATATGTCCTTATTTTTAATTAGGATGTTAAACTTGCAAGACAAACAAAAAACAAAATAGAGAAAAAAATGGTCTGGCATTGACAACTCGTCAGATAACCGTTAGATCCGTGGAATGTGAGTAAATAAGTTGAAAATATTTTATACATTGAATATGTTGTTAAACTTGAGATAGGAACGAACCTATTATAATAAATAATAAAATAAAACTCAAAGCTTTTGCTATCATCAGTTAAGCCATAATAGTATTACCGATGACTGTTATTAAATTGGAAATATGCCGTTTATGTATGTGGATTACGGCAACACCGCGGCGGTAAACGAAACAGATTTACGCTACTTCTAGGGTAATCTTATTCAATCACCACCAGTGTTGCATTTACATAACATTCTCAAAAAGAATCTGGTCATAGGTCATGCTGACGAACTCTTTACAATGAATCCCTTATGGGAGACATCTCAACGATTACGAGTAACGGATAATTAAAACTAGATAACAGATGTTAATGTCGAAATTAAGATAACAGGAAATAAAATATAGTCAGGTACAATAATAATGTCGTCGGCGCGTGATGCGCGCGGTGGCTAGCTAGCTTGTTGACCCGACTGACTGCTTGCGTCGCTGGCGGATCGCCTGTGCGCCGTTCGAATGCGCGCCTGCGCAGATGCCGACCAATCAGATGCGCCCGGAGGCGATCACCCGTCGCCGGCCAAACCGACGCTGCCAGCCGCAGTCCAAATATGTAGCGCCGCTACAAGGTAATACGATACAATAATTACTTTTCTCATGTAAAAAATATAAAATAAGTATAATTAGTTTTATTTGATGTCTAGGAATAAAAGTAAAAAATAAAACATATTTAACAAACATATTAATTAAAAAAAAAAGAAATTATGTTTTTTAATAAATTTAAACTGATTTTTTAATAATAATTTTACAGTGAACAAAAATGTAATAATCTTACCGGTCAACCATAATATTTCTTAATTCTTCTTCATCTCATCTCATATTTTGTAGTAGTAAGACAGTGCCTTAAGCCAAAAGTGACTTAAGGTAGTGGTATTTAATCATTTTCAGTTAGAGCTAATACATGAAAACTTGATTTATAATCATTTCTGATCATTGGTTAGCACTTATCATTAGTGAATTAAATAGGAAGGAAGTTTACCATACATGCAAATTGAACTTTAGCGACCAAAATTTTTTTATTGTTATATAGAGATGTTTTGAGTTATCTTAGCATAGTTTCGTGTCTGCGCTGTTGACCGTCGAGGAGTTCCTTTATCTGGAGACAATCCTGGGCGTAGAATCAGGTCATGATTACCATACCATTACCATAATAATGCACTGTCTTCGAAACTGAACCAACATGTGAAATTTCAACTCCGTGGGATAAGAGGGTAAGGTAAAGCTTGCAAAATTTGATCTAAACCCACATACAAAATCTTGTAAAAATTATATTCTGCTTGATTTCTAAAAATATAAAAAAAAAACTCACCCTGCCCCTAGTTCTAAATGTTTTCTTACTGTAAAACTTGTCCTGAAAGAGAAAAGTAAAAAAATATTCATTATTAAAGTTTGATACATTTTCAATTATTTTCTTACTTTTTAAGCATCAGATTTGTTTGAAGTCAACATGAGGTTTTTGGGTTCGTCTCTGTTGAGGGAGCCTAAAGGCTGATCATCATTGTAAACTCATAATAGCTCCGTTTATAATTTTCTTTTCAAAGATGGTAAATGGTTGATTAAGTGATAGCAAATCATATAAATATGGTCAATCCCACTCAGAATGACTAAATGTTGCATGAGTTTTGTTGTATTTCATCTACAGAGAGTAATTAAAATTTCTTTTGTCCTTTAAGGGGGGGTCGATATGCATTAACATCTTAATTGGTCTCATGAAAACAATTTATCTTAGCCTATCCGCATCTGACTAACTAAAACCTTGATGTAACTCAGTACATGGTTCAGGACAGATGATTCGATCATCGACGGTGACATCAGAATATTCATACTTTTGTTTGATTTTGATTAAATTTTAAATTCGTTTTTCTCACAAGATGTTAATACAAGATGTTAATTGTTTTAATAAGATAGTATTTGTTATTGCGCGCGGACTGGACCAAGCTAATTGGAGGGCGGGAACCACAGGCCATTGAATTTGGTAGACGTAAGCCAAATATACGGGCTGAAATCCTTTTTTTTGATAATGTATTTCTTAAAGTAGTATTTTAGCCCAGTTCAAAATAAACTTGCAACGTTTGAACTCGCAGGAAATCCGGTTTAATATGAATACATTTTACAAATGGAGAATTTTAACCTCGCCTGTGTGTAACTTTGGAGCTAACAGACATTTATACAGAGATAAACATTTCCTTAGAATTCCTTATTCTGGCTGGCTTTGTGTTCACCAAATAGCTGATTCACATATCTGTTCAGACTATGGTTGAAGATCACTAATTTTATGAACAAGGATACAATTCACTACACAATCCATAAACTAACGGGTTGACTCAAAAGTAGGTGAAATTGCTAGTTTTAAATAAAAATCGCAACACTAAAACTATTGTATGAAAAAATTACTGGGTCGCGTCCTCCTCAATATGTGGAAAGGTTAGTTGCCGAAAATCTTGAATGGCTTTTTAACTATTTTTTTTTATTAATGGTTTGTTCCATGCTTTTATTTTTTGTTTTACATTCTACAGCTAAATAAAAAAATCAAAGTTAAAATTACCTGTAGGGCAATAGCCAAGGGAAAAGATCTGAGAGCTAAAGTCATGCTGTTGAAGGTGTCTTCCTTCGCGCAGGTCCCAGGATCTACAAAAAATAAACAAAATTTTGGGTGTATTTAGTCGCACGGTGAATGCTTCCGCAATACACAATCCACTCTCAGAAAGTACAACTATCAAAAAATAATCCCGGACAACCGATTGTGTTTAAGAGTCCAATAAAAAATCCAGTAAAGATAGGGCTGAGGGTTGAGATTGTAAAATTTATCATGACACCATATCGACAAAGTGTACCTAACCGTTTGGGTCCAAATTGATTTCTCTTTTAGGATTGCAGTCTAGTTATGATAAAAAATTAAACGTTTTTAAAAATCCTCTCAATAAAGTTTATTTGATAACTTTCTCTCGCTAACTCTTAAGAGCCAGTATATCGTGAGGTGACCTTGAAGTTCGGCCTTTGCAAATGGTGTCGGCCACTTGCACTTCGAGCATCCGTCGACAACATCAAAGAATAAACATTTGGCAGTTTTTCATTTATATTAAAAACATAAGGCAATTAAAAAAAAATCTAAGTTTAAGGTTTCCTGTAGAATTTCATTGCGGACATTTTTATGTATAAATTAGGCTTACGTTACATATGTAGTTTAGTTATTGAGAATTTTAAAAAATAAAACAACAATTTCAATATTTTTTTATGTAAATATAGGATTATTTATTTAAAAAACCAGCTTAAAGGTTTGCTAGAAAAATGTTCAGTTAATCTAATTATATGTTTTATATATGCCTGGTATGAAAAGCTATCTTGGCAGTAGACCTCAAAAACATGCATAAAATGCAATTCGAGTGCGTTATGGCTCTTAACCTTATGGGTTGAATGAATGAGGAAATGAATGAAAATTGTCAGAATCTAATACTTTGCTGTTAGTTTTAGAATTCATAAACCTGTTTAGAAAATTATGTGCGTAGCACTCAAATTATGATAACATTTCCATAACAAAAGGTAGTGGGTACATATAGACATTATTTTGAGTTATGAAGGCGCTAAAGCAAGGAGTCCCCACCGAGCTAACAAGAAGCGCGTTGTGCACCTCTCGTCGCCTGTAATTGGTTGGGCACGTCTTTTGCTGTTATGCCTCTAGAAACAAACGAGGACAATTTTGTTCACAAAACTTTGTTCAGATTTATTACTTTTTTGTAAAAAGATGAGTCAGTAACAAACTGACGGATGAATGGATTTTGCCTAAAAGCACTAATATTTTCAACCAATGGATCGTTTCCAGTTTTGAAAACTTATGACAATTACGTCAACTTACGTCATCCGATATGATGCTTATACAAGGATTAGCTCGAACGAAGCATTTGAAAATAGTATCTAATAAATTATACTTACTCTCTAGTTATTTTATAATTATTTATTTCTAAGTTTTAGATATTAACTATATCACTAAAAAATATTTGAATGTATCTCTGTTTTGTAACTTGAATAAATGAAATAAAATATTTTCGCAAATTGTTCCAGATCATATGGAGCATGTCGAGATGATTATTTTTATGAAGGATAAATGTCGACTCCATTGTTGTTTATTTTTATTGTTTTTGTATTTTTGTGTAAAATGTGTTAAAGTATGATATTTATCGTGTTTTTTTTATTATCGAAATTTGTTTCATAGTTATTATTTATAAATAATATTTTTCAACAACGGCTGAAATTGTCAATTCTGTTTACACGTTTGTTGAATTAGGCTAAAATATTGAGTTATAAATAATTTGTTACAACTTTGTTATGGAATATTTTTTACTATCGAAAAGTATTTCTCCATGCATTTGATATTGCACATTATTTTAATATTAGTAATAGACTAGACTTGAGGATTATTTTTCCGACAAGTAGAGAGTTACAATTTATTATCTTAAACAATGCCATTTACCGGGGGTTTATCCATGTATTTGATACTATACATTACTTTAATATCAGTAGTGTATTTTATAGAACAGGCTATATGTAAGGATTTTGCTATTATAAAATTGTGGTTTTTCCAATAAGTAGAGAGCTACAATATATATTTTCTTATTTTAGTTAAACAGTGTAATTTAGCGGCGTTTAATAATTAGTGATCGCAGCAGATGTTGCTTCACTGGCCTTTCTTGGATTTGTTTAAATCGAGATTGTCTGACGGACAGTTTATTGTGAAATGTATGTAATATGATCATCAACCAAATCTTGATGTTATCGGTTATAACGACCGAATAATGCCATTTCTATCTGTGATAAATCATTAATATCTTGAAATTGGGGAACTTCATCATAAATCTGTTTAATGATACAGCTGTTTTGTTTTATTCTGTTTGTACTCCTACATTATGTTTTGAAAATTATGCATATGTTGAATAACATTTTGTTCACTATTAAATTTCCAACAGAACTAATTTTAACAAAAATCAATTGAAGCAAACTACATAGGCGCTCTAACCGATATAAACTGGAAGCTATACTTCGAACCGGATTATAATTTTTTTGAAACTAAATAATGTATCACTTCTATATAAGGTCGATGCTTATTACATATCAAATAATGGAGGGATATTTAGATTATCATAGTTATCAATAAATTAAAACTGTAATTCTTAGTATTAGATCTCTTTGTTAGTATGGTAGTCCCCGGAATAAATAACAAAAAATAAAATATTTACACCGAGATTCAGGTGACAGTCATACATACTCCTAATATATTTAAGTTTGTAGTCTTAAATAGTTAACAAACTATATACAACTGACCGAAAACAAATAGCAAAGGTCCATAAATTTTCCTACAGGTATAAAAGACAGAAGCGATAGAGCTTAAAGGTCAAAAAAGATTCCAAATGTAATGAAACAGAAACTTAAATGTATTTTCAATGGGACAACTTAAGGTCGTAGTGAGAATTTAATAAATAAATTATATTATCGAAATATATCCAATGCTACGCCAGTTCACATGCGATCAATATGTTTACAATATTGTTGTTCCCAGGAGTTACTTTCTATAGTAATCTTGTTACTCTTATGATGAAGTTTCTTATAAAATGTTAGGAACTTGCGACTATACCTGACGGTGTTATCCAAGCCGCCTGTCCATAACTTTGTACCATCGGCAGATATATCTATGCAGCTAGCGCCATCTGTGTGCCCCTGGAACTGCCTCACGAGCGTTTGGTTGTGTAGATCCCACACTGCTATATTTCCATCAGAGCAACAGCTAAAGCAAACCTGTAATATGGTACACATTAGGATTATTACAAGTGAAATTCTTAATATTGTTATTAAATCAGTAAAACAGTTAGCCACCGAAATAACTTGAAAAGTAGAATTGTAATCTGGGATCTGGTCCAGTTAGCCAGTGACGTGCAGGGTGATTGCAGGGTGGTGTAGCCCCCCTTTGGCGGCTTTTGTTATAATATAAATTGTTAATATTGTTAATAATACATAAACAAAAAATATAATATTAAACCTAAAATATATTACATATGCGGTTTTTCGTTAAAAATCTCGGCAAGCCCGGCTTTTTGGATCCTAAGAAAGTACCACCCCGCCACTGCAGTAAGCCGTTAGAAACTGGAAGCCCTGATGATGTTAATGTAATTATTTGTACTATATAACATGGCTATGATACGATCTAAACAAAACAATAAAAGTGAGTGATTTGAGTCAGTATGGGAACTGAATTTATGATTATCAACAATTATGTAATTAATACTATGTATGTATGTATGTATAAATGCCTCACTTAAGATGAAACCCGATCATTTTTTTTATACAAAAATTATAGTGTACTGACTCTTTTTGTAGATATACAAAAAAAACTGGATATTGTTATATCTCATAATTACATTGAATGAAAATGGAAATTTTCTAGTTAGAGGTTGCCTTGAAACATCTGTATTTTTCCAAAAATTTTATTAAAACTTTATAAATTTTATTAAAACTTTTAACAAATAAAGCCGACCTTAGCACAGGCGCTGTTTAATTAGGTAGAGTTTTGTAAAATGTGTTTGAGTACTTTAAAAACCAATAAATAAAACTATTATTATTATTATTTGTAAATTGTTTATTGACTGAATACAATAATCGAGAAATTAAAACTAGTAGCATAGTTGATTTCATAAAGATACAAATTTAACTATTTTTTTTTTTAAATACGTTCATTCTGTTTATCAAAATTATATATTTATAATGAGAAGTCGATTTATCATTTTGTATATTTTTTTTTTATTAAAATATTGTGTGGTAGATATAAAGTTAGGTAAACATGGCTAAACTAAACAGCCGTTAGAGGAAATAGAATAATTTAAACCTACACCCAATAGTCATCAGGAAGAGCCTCCTTAAGGCTTATTGGTTCGCGTGTAAAAGTAAGCTAGGTATTACAAATATGAACAAAATAATTGATGAATATAATATACCTTGGAGTCTGGACTGATAGCAAGGGCATAGCAAGCCGGCGCACTTGAAGTGAGTTCAGCTTTGATCCTAGGAGTGGGGCTCGCAAGATCCCAGATTGATAAATTGGATGTTTCACCGCCAACTATAAGAGTTCTTCCATCAGGTAGAAGCTTTACTGATCGGATGTAGTTGTCACGTTGCTGAAATATTTTTATAAAATACAGGAATATTATGCATGGATCATGAATCATCCTTGATTACAAGCAGGTATTTATATTCCATTAGTGGGCATCAACGTTTGGCCATATTACACTATTGTCATTATATCATTTCTCACTTCATAGTTTAGAGTTTCAATTCGCTAAAGCTTTTATAACATTGCTGAGCATTATTACTATGAGTGAATGCATAGAAGACAATATTTCAGTTATTGAGCATATATTTTAACAGCTTATGATCATTGCCAACTCTAGTGTACGGAGAGATACAAACCATCCTCCGCCCATGGATAAGACAAACCCTAAGTTAAGAAACACCTCCATTTTTAAACAGGCTCTTGAAGGAAATCTGCAAGGTAAGCTGATGACGATGATGACACTAATTATGAAAACAACTTAATGGCGTCGCATAGTACTTGAGAAGACTAAAACAAGAATGAAGTTAAGGTCATTGCCCAAAATGAATAGAATGGAGATCCACTATTCAGGCTTTTAGTCCCAAACCGGGATAACAGGAATTACAGACAGAGAAAGACATATTAAGAATTAAACATAGCAATTGACAAATGTTAGAAGTCGCCACGACAATCAATTGATACTTACCAAGATTCTCAACCACAGAAGAGAGAACCGACACACTGTCCAAAAATTGCTGTAGCCTTCAAGATTCTGGGTTATACATCCTATTAACTCTATTCGGAGATAATTCTTGTTAAGTCAGGTGGTACCAAAACCATTTTGACATCTTCAACACTAACAATTGATGGTTTTATGAGTTCTAATTTGGGTCGTGTGGAGAGTTATCTTAAGATAACTTCAAAAAGAACTGAGGTAATGTCCTGGTTTTTGTCTCCAACGTAGTCCCAAAATAGCAAGGATGTCAAAGTTCAATCTAGTGGTGCTCTTACCTGGATATTTTATAGAGGATCGCAGGCAATGTGGAAGGATATTAAAAAATTAAACCACCGCTATCAGTTATCTAAAACAATTGTTAATACAACAGACTGCTAATTAAAATAAGCTGTTTCTATGCTCTCTCCTGAATATTGTCATAAAATGTCTTCTTTCACTTTTTTTGAACATTATTTTATACATAATTTAATCACACACACAAATAAAATGAAAAAAATTTTAGATAGCAACAATTTACTGCCTCCAATGCAATCTGGCTTTAGAAAATACCACAGTATCGCTTCTGCTCTTAGTAGTGTTACCGACGATATACTCGCTGCAACAGATGATGGAAAAATTACTGCTCTTAGTTTCTTTAGATTCTAGAAAAGCTTTTGACTCGGTGTCCCAAAAATGACTACTGGCAAAGCTTAAACACATGGGTATGTCACATAATGTCTGTAAATGGTTTGAAAGCTACTTAATTAATCGCTCTCAAAAAAACTGTATGTAAAGCAAATTCAGGACAAGAAATCTCATCCGACATTGCGCTGTTAAAAATAGGCATACCACAAGGTACACTACTTGCTCCTATGCTATATACGATCTACACATTTGATATAGGTACTGTCATATTTAGATAGCTGTGAGGGCCATATGTATGCGGATGACACTCAAGTTTACTACTCTTTCAAACCGGATGATTATTCTGACAGCTGTTGAAAAATAACTGTGGACCTAGAATTAATTAACAAATGGTCTACAAAACATAGTCTCAAACTTAACCCAAAGAAATGGGAAGTAACTCTTATCGGCACAAACCAACAAGTTCTGAAATGTAAAAATAACTTTTTAAGTTCTATATCCATTTCTGGAACAGCTTTACCAATTGTAGAAGTATCTAGGAATCTAGGCATCTACTTGGACTCGCAACTTAATTTTGAAGAGCACGTTAAAAGGAAAACACAATGGTGCTTTGCACGTCTTAAAACGCTTTACAAAATTAGAGAATTTCTATCTAAGGTAAACTGTAACGGACTCACTAATTCCTTCAATCTTGGACTATGGTGATGTAGTATATGGCCTACGCTTATCCAAAAAAGTACAAAAAAATCTAAGGTGTCCAAAATGCATGCAAACGCTTTTGTTTTCGGATCCCTAGGCGAACCCATATCTCAGGCACATGAAACAAAAACAGTATTTTAAATATGGTCAATCGCAGAAATCTCCACTATCTCCACGAAAAAATCACAATCACCTCAGGTGCGAGAGATCACCCTTTGATCATCCTTCACCATAGGCTGCAAGTTTACGAAGGTTCCTTTAAATTTATGGCATCAAAGATCTGGAACGACTTGCCTCCACCGCTGAGGAGCAAAACAAACCCGGCCTCCTTCAGGACTAGGTGTCGACAATGGCTTCTAGAGCTGAACTACCAACAGTTAGTTACGTTTTATATAGTTTTTTATGCTGGTCATACATTTTGTATTTTGTTATGTATATGTTACATAAGAGCATGTGAGGATTAGAATTCACTGTAAATAAAAATAATATATTACGTTAACTATAAATTATATATTATTACATAATAAAACGGGACGTGCTGTAAATCAGCATCCTCCTCTCTCAAAAAGGAGGGAAGCTGAGCGCACTCCTTTAATTGGAAAATGCGATTGAACTTATGTACCTACCATTTATTTTTGTTTTGCATTCTTCAATAAATAAACATTTTCGTCTTTCTATGAGTTGTCATAATAACAAATGTTCTCCTTGTCGAGATCTTTCAATTGGTGTATAACAAATCCTATAGGAGGGTGTACTTCCCATACATTTTTGTCCATTGTCTGTCAAAAGAACAAAAAATTTAGACATTAAAAAATAAAAACAAATTGTAAGATATTGTACAAAAATCACAAATAGTGGTTGGATAATGCATAAAAAAAATCTACTTTCCTTCAATCAATCATTTATCAGTAAAAATATTAGAAAAATGCTTCTCAAATTAAACTTCAACCAAAATCTAACAAAAGTTTGGAATCGAGATAGCCGTCGCGACCACATCAATCTGTCCCAAACAAAAACAAAGCATTCATGACCTGCCTTACATCGAGTAAATTAAATGTAAAAAAAAATCTTCATCGATAAAAATAAACACCCTAAAAGGACAGTAATTGGTAGGTTTGCATATATATGATTGAATATATATGTTTATACATATATAGAATATATATATTGATTGATTTCGCAGTATACCGCGTCCTTTTAGAACTATTGTACTTTTAAATCCACTTATAGTTCTCCCTCTAGTCCCGTACTGTAGATAAAGTTAAGTACCTTTTTGGGTGCGATGATTCTAATCTCTTCTGGCTCGAGGAGATAGTTGCCTAGAAACTGGTATCTTTTGTGAATGACATTCCCCCGGTAGGTGTAAAGGGGTTTCTTGGCTCTCTTGGCCTTTGCAGACTTTTCTGCACCTGTTGTCGGCCGATAGGCTTAATTTGTGCAGATGTTTATTCAGCTTGCAGTGGCCTGTTAAGGTTCTGGTTATGATCCTTAGTTGGTTTCGGCTTAACTTCAATAACTCCGAGAGTCTTTTTTGCGAGAATCCTACTATGAGTTCTTTGGCTTGCTTTTGTCCGGGCAGTTCTTACCAGTATTTTTGGCTTTGTTTCGAAGCCAGATTTTTAGCAGTTTGCTGGTAGTGCTTTTAGCTATCATAGACATGTTAGCACCTTTTTTGGCCAGTTAGTCTACTTTTTCGTTGCCATCAATGCCTGAGTGGTCTCGTACCCACATAAGTGTGATCCTGTTGTGTGTTGCCAGGGTGTTGAGTGCTTGTACACCTGTTGAATAAATAAATAAATAAAGTTTAGCACTAGCTTTGACATGATAGCATTTGAGTTAATAGCCTTCAGAGCTGCTTGGCTGTCTGAAAGTATGTAACTATATGTTTTTATTCTTATAGGATCTTTCGATGCTTTCATGCGCATTCTCAATGATGGCCTGGAATATAGTTGAGTGCAATCCCAGGTTGATCAATTTCTCGAGTCTGGGTATCGCCCCACAAATGCCTGATCCTATATTGTTTCCGTCCTTGGATTCATCGGTATACCATACATTGCTTCATTTTCGAAGTTGGGTCCTTCATTGTCCCATTTGATATTTTCGTGGTAAAAGCTTTGACGCAGTTGTATTCGGTTGTCAGATTGTCTGTGATCATTTTTATTACTCCTGAGCTCTCAAGTACAGGACCTCTTTAGAACCTTTATAAATATTATGCTATCCAGCACTTTATCAAATAATTAAAAACTTTTTCAATATTGTCAAAGATTGTGTCATTTATCTTTTCAGGCGATTTGCCGCTATTAAAAAACAATCATCAAATATAAGTTATATATATATAAGTATACGTAAGTGGTTTTTATATTTTTGTTATATTGTACATACAAAGATAGGGCAGCATCTATTAAGTAATAAATAAATACTATAATAATGTAGGTATATTTTGATCCAATATTCATTCTTTAACTAATAATATTAGGTATGTATCTACTCGCAGTATTTTATTAGGTAACTTCAATATTTTTGTTACGATATTTTGTATTTCTAGGTATTATTTTGGTGGTAATGATCGTTTCGAAAGATATGTATGTATCTTATCTTGTAAATACAATTGTTAATTATTTTTTAAATTTTTGATTTGACTTATAGAATTAATTGCATTTGATGTTATGTACTCGTATGTAATTTAGTAATATTTTTGTTCATTTGTGTTTATTAATCATATCTAATACATAAATATTTAATGATACATATTTATTTATTTAGTTTATTCAACAAATTTACAATATCATTCTTTTATGTACCAGCCAAGCCCAAGGCTTATCTGCTGGAAACCAGGTGTGTAAAATACAGATTTTAATAATTGTGAAACTTGTTAAGGGGCAAGGTGTTAGATTAGAAATTGATTTAACCTGATTTTATTCTGTTTTTATTCTTTAGTTCTATTGACGATGTCGAAATCACGAATTGATGATAAAATTGGTAAAAATAATAAACCAACTGATAAACTATAAAAAAGCAAACTCCCAATATTCAAACCAAAATACAAGGATCTAGTAACGCTATGTCAAACCTACCAATACTTAAACCTTCCGACAGACAATAATGCCAATGATGAACTAATGAAATCCGATATTGATGATAATAATGACATTGATTAGAGCGAGTGTTTACAATTCAATAATATGCCAATTAATTAGGGTTAAGTTGATATTAGAATAAACACATGTTAGTGATTGTGTAACTTGTTTAATTTAAATGATTAAAAATAGGAAAGCTCAATTTCGTCATGTCTAATGTCGCCTTAAAGTTGCCTTAAGCATATGTATCTAATCACGGACTTTACCTAATTATGTTTGTAGATCTTCAGTAGTGATAAGATTTAAGAATAATGCATCACGTAATTTGGTATGCTTGTAAGGCAGGCATTAGACGTTCAATAAATATCGCAGTCCTGGATCGTGATAGTTATTGCAATACTGTCAATACCTCTTATTACACGTTCAATAAATACTGATGGTATTGACGATACCGCGATATTTATTGAACGAATTATCGGATAATAATTATTCCATTAATTTATCAAACTAAAAAAATATTCATTAAATACAGATCACATTTACCATACGTTTAATTTGATAATAAGTCGTTATTGTTGACTTTGTATTTTTACAATACGGCCTCGTAAGAATTTTGATTCGCTAAGCAAACATTGCGACTAGCGAGATTAGAATTTCATCCAATTTCAGATAATTTATAATATGACATAAATTATTTTTATATACCACAATATTTCTTTAAACAGTACGTTAGTCATTTAGACACAATAATTTTAAGTGCATGTTTGCTTATAAAACTTTTTACCTTACGTAATATTTCTTTTAAAAAGCACGTTAATTATGCAGATATATTTTCCTGAAGAAAACATTTGTTCATTAACCCCTTTTCCAGAACGAGAAAATTAATAATTTTCCTAACAAGCCATGTAATTTTCAATCCGTTAGAGATATAAATATGTTTGGCAAAGAAAATAATAGCAGAACAATATATATTTATAACTTCGCAATCAAATCTCAAATCGGTCAGTTACTTAAGTAATAATGTTTTTTTTTTAAAAAAATGCAATCTTTAAAATGGTTCTGTTGTAAAGTTTGTCCAATGGCTTGTTAGTTACTTTGCCTTTCAACCGTCGATTTATAAATTTACAAGCTGACCCGGCGAACTTAATACCTCGTCAGAATTAATTGTTGTGTTAACTTTTAGCTGAATTAAATTTAGTTTTTATTAAGGATAGTACAAAAATCAATATGATATGTATTTTAGGTATCGATGCGCGCAAAATGACAAAGTGATCACCTCAAAAAGTGAACATCTTCGAAGTCAACTTACCGTTTGTAAATAGAATTTCACAGAATACAAAACCGTTCCATACAAAATGTATGAGAAAATTAATTTTTCGATTTTTTCCTTCATCGGAAGTCTATGTTGTAAACTTGTAAACTTACTTTGTAACACATCTTTTAAATTTAAACGTCCCCAACACGAATAGCCATAGCAACCAAATTTCAAGTTGTTAGCAACGTAAACCAATTAAATTTGAAAATATTTTTTTCCGAAGATTTGTTGCTATAGCTATTTATATTAATATGAAAAACACGAAAAGATGTCGTCCTAAAGATGTTTTTTCCGTGAGTTTAGAATAATGAAATATGCATTTCCTGCGCTAAGATAATTTCGAAATAACGTTTATACAGTGCATTATAGACGACATAGTTCATAATAGATAAAGCAGGCCAGTCTCCGAGTGATTGTGTGAAATAAGTAACATTAAAAAGTGAATTCTGAGACCCGCAAGAGTTAGTGGAACCTGAGGCAATGGAGCTGGATCCTGTCGACCCACGACGTACTGCGAACACAAGGTCAGTCTTTGGTTTCCCAATTTTGATCGCACCGCCCCCCGCACCCCTGAATCATGAAAGCCTGCTTCTCAACACTGCCGGTCGAATTAAGGAACATGTCACGAACATGTGCCTGTAATGAATAAATAGCATATAAGCATAAAAGACAACAATAATGCAGCCAATTTCATCACCTAATTACCTAGCTAGACCGACCATTTGACTGCCTTAAATGTGGCGAATCATTTAAAACTTCCAGTCTAAGGCGGGTTTTTTTATACTACTATTCGCTCTTGGTACAAGCGAGAAAATGTTTGTATAAAATATGTAAATATAAAATGAATTACCTATTTCGCAGTAACTGCAATTTGCTCCGTAACCCTAACCTAGCTTGTTATGTCGGTTGACATGAGTTTTCATTTTTTTTATCTTATTTTTATGAATAATTCGTGCAAATATGACAGTATCTGGCATTTTTTCCTTTGCTATGTATATTTCCAACGTGTTTCAGTCGGCGCTTTTAATATCTCCACATTAGCGCTGTGGACATATTTGTTAAAAAAATTGTCAAACAATCTTAAAATGTATTATACAATCTTGAATTATATTATGTTTAGGATAATATATACCTTAGCGAGTTTCGAAGCATAAGAAATATCCATAAATCACATACAATCACTTAATGAAAAATATATATTTTTAAAAAATGCCCTACCATATCTACTAAAGGTCTCGTGGTTGGCTATCAGATTATTTTTTTGGAAATAATATCTATAATTTTCAAATCTTTATTCTAATGCAATGAAAAGTTCTGTTTAGATCTCTTCGAAAAATAAGAAAATGCGTTTTCACTTAATCTTTTCTAATCTTTTTTAATATTTTCTCCATCGGTCTCTTTACATTTTAGTTCAAATAGGAGGTTAAAAATTAGCGTTACGTATACAGGTTGTCCAGTAAACCTTGGTAGATATATTAACAGCCTGCTTCTCAACACTGCCGGCTGAGTTAAGTAACATGTCACGAAATGTGCCTGTAATGAATAAATAGCATATAAGCATAAAGGACAACAATAAGGCAGTCAATTTCATCAATTAAAAGCGACTTCCTAATTTAGCCTAATTTCCCTAATTTAGCTAGAGCGACCATTTCACAACCTTAATGGTGGCAAATCATTTAAAACTTCCAGTTTAAGGCTGTTTTTTAATACTACTATATAGCTCTAAATACAAGCGAGGAAATTGTCTGTATAAATGATTTGCTGTAAAAAAAACTTATATCAAGCATTGCGCGAGCTGCCGCGCGGGGAGTGGATCGCGCACCTCCACCCGCCGTACCCTTGCGCAGCGAGAGTGCGTATACTAAGTCCCTCTTTATAGTGTGTCGCAAGGGTTGCTCATATCAAAAATTGTAGGAAAATTATAGCAACACAATTAACATTTTGAACTGATTTGAACCAATTTATCCCACCCTTAGAATCAATGGTTGGTGCTATCAAAGAAGTGTACTGAGATAAGATTTAGGCCCTTATCTAAGGAATAATATTAAATTGAAATGAATTCGATATCCTATATCCTATATACTAAGAAAGTTATAGCAAAATTTTACTTTTTAGAACACCCCTCTCCATTCCCGGCCCTCTGGTCTGATTTTGCTCATTAAAGAACTTTGATATAATAAGTTATATATAACATAACAACTAACAAATAACATAACAACATTTGGAGATTTGGTGCCTAAAATGGTGTCCTTTGTTCACTTATGTAGGTCCCCTTAATATTAACTCACACAGGGCAAAACAGGTTGCTTTGAGAGTAAATGGTTCCAGTAAAGATATTTGAATTTTAAAGATGTATGTAATCTTTCTTTTTTTTTGCTAAATATTCAATTTGAGTTTACCACCTCATCATGCCTTGATCTATATAAATGCCTAAATATTTGATGGAAACAGAAGTGGTGTAAAATTTATGATGAATTGAAAGAATATTATCATGTACCTACCTATGTTTTTAAGTAGATGATTAGGAAAGCTACCTATTGCAATGGGTACCATCTCATGACTTCCGGGAAATATCTTCGCATTTCATATCCCCTAGAACTCAAAACCAGCCTCTGATTAAAAGTTTAACTTTATGTATCTATCTATCTATATCACTTTCTTGTTAACACGACAACTACCGTAATATTCATCCAATCACTTTTAAATTGATACATAAAATTTTGAGTTCACAAAATCTCGGTCAAGTTCGTTAATGGACAAAATCAGACCAGGGGGGCGGGAATGGGAGGGGTTTTTCAAAAAATTAAATTTTTGCAATAACTTTCTTGGTATATAGAATATCGAATTCATTAAAATTTTATTTTATTTCTTAGATAAGGGCCTAAATGTTAAATTAGTTAATTTTTTTGATAGCGCCAACTATTGGTCCTAGGGGTGGAAAAAAATATTTTCAAAATTCATAAAATCATACCTCTCTTAATAGGCACAAGATTAAATCTATTCAAAATGTTAATTGTTGGCCTATAAATTGTCTACAACTTTTGTTTAAAACAATCTTTGATATGAGCAACTCTTACGGCACAGTGTAAAGAGAGATTCAGTATACGCACTCTAGCTGCGCAAGGGTACGGAGAGTTGAGGTGCTCGGGCTGCCGCGCGGGGAGCGGATCGCGCGGCAGCTCGCGCAATATTTGATACAAGTTCGTACAATTGGAGTTCGTCGATCCCCTACTTTGATCCGGTGAAGTGTACCGGGTTATTTTTTAATACGACAAAGGTACATTTGTAACTGTAATTTGCTCTACTACATTTCGATTTTTTTCCTCAATTAAATGACACAATAAATAAATAAATAATACGTCCCAACAGCCATGCTATCATATTTTCGATATTTGAATACCGCTGTGCATTATCGTTGCGCCCTATCGAAATGTCAAGTTTCATTCTTCAGTATTAAAAATTCGTTGACTTTAATGTTAAATATCTATATTATTGACACAAAAATTGAAGTCTTTCGCATTTCTACTTTTCGAGCTGAAAGATGCAATGAATAGTAGCTTATTAAGCATGGCTGTATAGAAGCTAAAATGTGCCAAGTGCTGAAAGTAATTCGGTGAAGGTGTTAAGTAACTTCTTATTAACAGTATGCAGTGGTATTTGACCCCTTATTAATTTTATATTATATTTCTTTGTTTTAGATTCCCCAAAAAGGGATTGGCGATATGAGCACCTGTTACTATCGGTAAGTGTTTTTAAATATTATTAAGTAATTATGTAAGTCCAGTGTAAATTAAGGTTTCAGTTTCATATCAAAATGAAATATGGCGTTTGTGCATTCGCCTTTTCAGCCTGAAATGAGAGGAAACAAGAATAAAACAGTGTGGTCACCCCACGCGCGAATTACGGAAAACTTCTGTGAGGAAGTTGATTGAATTTGTCATATTATATTTCAAAATTTTCACACTGCAATATTGAATTTAATGCTTTTTTTTAAGATAGCTAAGTAAGATAGATAAGAAATAGATTCTTTGAAACATTTTATCGATGTTTGAAAGGCAAAGTGACTAACAAACTTTTGGACAAACTTTACAACAGAAGCATTTTAAAGATTGCATTTTTTTAAAAAATAATCATTAACACTTGAGTAACTGACCGATTGAGATTTGATTGCAAAGTTATAAATTTAATAATATCTTGTTTTGCTATCATTTTTTTTACCAAACATATCTGTAACTGTAACTCAATTATAATATTAGTTGCATGTTATTTTTTTTTTTAATTAGCACTTAAACCATTACCAACATTAGAAAAAAACCCACATTAAATCTGTAAAAGTTTAAATTATATTAGGTAAGATATATTTATATTATACCAAGTATCTTGTTTTTTACTAGCAATAACAACATAGATAGTAATTTATTTATCCCACCTTTATTTATCATACGTAGGAACGTTTGAAATGCTTATTATATTTTCATTTTAAAATGAAGTAGGTACCTAATAAGTAATGTTGGGTATATTTTTTAATAGATTTGCCTTATTAAATGAACATTGTATAAGGGTCTAAATGTTCACAAGCATAGAATAATAAAGGTCACTTACTTCGAGCAGTTCAGGGCCAATGACCTGCAATGGGTAATGTCATGACTCCGAAAAATTTCAACATATCTTCGCGTTTCTTATCCCCTAAAATCCAAACCACCCTAAGTTTAAAAGTTTATATATATCTATACCTAAATCTTGATAAAGTTCGTTAGTGAGCCAAACCAAGTGCTGGTAAGGGGGGTTTTTTCGTGAATTTAAGCGAAATTTTGCTATAGCTTTCTTAGTTTATAAGATATCGATTTTTTTAAATTTTATATTATTCCTTAGATAAGAGCCTAAACTTATCTTAGTAAACTTCTTTGATAGCACCAACCATTGATCCCAGGGATCGGAAAAAGTATTTCTTTTTAATTCAAAAAACATTAGACACACGGTCAAATCCGTTTGAAACATTAATTGTAGGCCAATAATTTCTCTACAACTTATGGTTGAAACATTTTTTGATATGAGCAACCATTACGGCACAGTACAAAGAGGGATTCAGTATAAGAGGGATTCGCTGCGCAAGGGTACGGAGGGCTGTTTTTGTTTTTTTTATCAAACCGTAAGATGAGACAGAAATATCAAGAGCAAGAGGGAGAAGAACTTTCGTGAAGAGGCCTTTAAATATAAGGCGGCACTCCTATAGATTTCCTTATCGATTCACTGTATCGATAATCAAATTTAATTTAAGTCAGTATAATGTCAGAGACCGCTCAGCGTTCTGTTTCGCCGAGCTGTCAGCAGTCCCTTTGGGCTGTTGACCGCGCGACGCAAGGTACAAAATAAACTTTTTATAATTTTTTTTTTTTTTCGAGCGACCGGTTAGTTGATTTGCTGATCAGGTATTGATTACATTAATTTCTAACTTCTAATCGGCCAACCAGCAAATTAATAGTCACGACTAACAGTGAATGTGGTTAAAGTTGGATAGTTATACCAGAAATATGATTTAATAGCTCCGAGTGTTGAACAGGCGCGGATTTTGGAGTGCCTAAAGTAAGAATGGCGTGGTTCAATAGCACGTTATTAAAACTGGGACTGAAACACGACTCCTGTAGGAGGTATATAATATTCTGGATGTATTCAGACGCGAAATGGAGGTTCGGCTATATTTATGTAAGCTGGCGACACGGAAAATAAAATTCGCGATTGCGGCCGAATGCTTAAAAAACGATTTTTGCTGCAAAAGTCATCGAAGCATTTTTAATTTCCTTTCTGTTTGGGGGTTGGTTTACGCATGATAATGTGGAAAATCCAATTTGAAGGATCAACAAAACATGTTTCAACGTGTAGAGAAACGCATGGCGCTTCGTTTGACAATTGTATTTGATGACAGCACCTGATGGAGTTCTGGATACGGGACACAGTTCGCTCGCCAACTAAAGAGACTCAGAATCCGCTGAGAGTAGTCTTTGAGGGTGCAGTCCGCTTGAGAGGACGTTAGACATGAAAGTGCGACTTGGAAAAGCAAAGTAAAGTGTTGCTGTGTATTTTAAATGTGAATGGAAAGGTTAGAAAGAGGCCTGACGAGGTGAAAAGGCCCGCAGCAGAGCAGATCCCCATAGAAAGAAGCATCAGCTGATTTTTTACGATTTTTGTGTGTCATCATCGCTCAAGGAAAGAGGCTATTAGCGAAATTGAGAAATGCTCGCTTTTAAAAAATAGGCCACAGACAAACCTAACGGATGTATAAGTCTGTAACTTATGGGTAGAAAATATCCGATTTGAGAGGCAAATTTGAAAATTACCCAAATGGAACCATTTATTCAAGAGAAAGAACGCAAAGCAGATTCTTGGTCACTATTTTTTTGGAGTTCAACGCGACAACAGCTGAGTTTTGACATTCGATCGACGATTACATTTCTGGATGATTGAAGCTGGTTTCCAGGAATATAGATAATCGTTAGAAGGGACGCTCGATGGAAGCTATATCTTCGAGAGTACATATATAAGGACTGAGGATCGGCTGGCGGAGCTCGGACGCCTGAGAGAATATTCCGGGACCTTTTCTCGGAAATTTCCTTAAATAAGTTTCTGGACCTCGAACTTTCCTTTAAGGTCGACTTGAGGAAAAAATCTTTTTGGAAGAGCTTAGATCAGCGGACAGTATAGACTATTTTTTTTGGAAAACTGAAGCTGGATTGAATGAGAAAGTGAGCTTCTTATGCTAATGACAGTTGAGTTCCAGAACGGAATTACTCGGGGACACGACCGCTTGAAGGGACCTTCTTTTGCTGCTCGTCTCAACTAAGGGGAACCAGACCACGGGTCCCGTCGGGGAAAACGACTGTCCATATGTGTGCAGTATCCCTTAATACTTGATTTATTGTAAATGTGATACTGTGATATTGTGTCAACGGCCGTCAACGGTCGGAGATATTTTCGAGTTGGAAATGCATTGTAGGTAAATTAGGCACACTCGAGAGTCACGCTATATTGAAGCCCCATTTGTAAATATTAACAGATTGTAATATTATTAATATTGTTTTAAATATAACGATTATAATTAAAGTATATTTATTTGCGAGTGATTGGTTCTCGACGAAAGTGTATCATGAACCTTTTCTTGTTTGGAGAGGCATTGTAAAGGCACACTTGAGTGTCACCACGCTATATGACACGCTCTGTGACGTTGTTGTAAATAAATTTGTTCAACACATTCGAGTTGTTTTTATTTGATGGGAATTGATGAAAGGTAGAGTTAATTTCCATGTTTAGCAACACATTTGAGGTCTACCATTATAAACGATACGTCTATTAAATTTAAACGTCAATAATATATTGTTTATATTCCCCAATACCATAACGCATAAATGCATAGCAACTAAATTTCAAGTCATAGCAACGTAATGGAATTAAATTCGAATATAATTTCTTTCCGAAATTAGTTGCTATGCATTTTTTATATTAATCTGAAAAAGACGACAAGATGGCGTCCTAAAAATGTTTTTCCGTGGGTTTAGAATAATGTAATACAGATTGCCTGTGGCTAGATAATTTCGAAATAACGTTTATACAGTGCATAATAGTCGATATAGTTCATAATAGATAAAAGCAGGCCGCTAGCAGGCCAGTCTCCGAGTGAGTGATTATGTGAAAATAAGTGACATTAAAAAGTGTTCTTTGAGACCCGCAAAAGTTAGTGGAACCTGAGGGAATCACGCTGCGAACACGAGGTCAGTCTTTGGTTTCCCAATTTGCTGTTCCATTTTTTACCTTTTTACTTTAATTAGTAGCTTTTAATAGGTCAGTTGAATTTGGTAACATTACAGAGATGAATTCATTGATAGGAAATAATGATGTCGATGATTTGTAAAAATCACTTATTACCAATATTGTCATATATATGTTTATTTTTGTGTATTTTCAACATCTCCACTAGACTAAAGTTAAATACAGTTTAAGTAACTTCCGAACCTCGTCTGCTTTGTTATGAATTGTGGTATGGAAAGCCGTATATAGCTCATAGTTCATTTATTCTAAATATATTATCATAAAAACCTGCTTCTCAACACTGCCGGCTGAGTTTAGTAACATGTCACGAACATGTGCCTGTAATGAATAAATAGCATATAAGCATAAAAGACAACAAAAAGGCAGTCAATTTTATCAATAACAAGCGACCTCAACCCACCGTACCCTTGCGCAGCGAGAGTGCGTATTCTGAATCCCTCTTTATAGTGTGCCGTAAGGGTTGCTCATATCAAAAAATGTAGGGAAATTATAGCAACAGAATTAACATTTTGAACTGATTTGAACCAATTTATCCCACCCTTAGAACCAATGGTTGGTGCTATCAAAGAAGTTTACTCAGATAAGATTTAGGCCCTTATCTAAGGAATAATATTAAATTGAAATGAATTCGATATCCTATATCGAATTTGCTCATTAACAAACTTGACCGAGATTTTATGCCCTTAAATTTTATGTATCAATTTGAAAGTGATTGGTGTAAAATTACAGCAGTTATAGTGTCCACAAGAAAGTGATATAGATAGATAGATATATAAAGTTAAACTTTTAATCAGAGGCTGGTTTTGGGTTCTAGGGGATATGAAATGCGGAGATATGTCAAATTTCCCGGAAGTCATGAGATGGTACCTATTGCAATAGGTAGCTTTCCTAATCATCTACTTAAATCATAGGTAGGTACAATGTCATGATAATATTCTTTCAAATCATCATAAATTTTACACCACTTCAGTTTCCATCAAATATTTAGGCATTTATATAAATAGATCAAGTCATGATGAGGTGGTCAACTCAAATTGAATATTTAACAAAAAAAAATTAAAGATTACATACATCTTTAAAATTCTAATATCTATACTGGAATTATGCATTTTTTAAACTATAAAAATCTCATATATATCAGAACAAGAACATTCTATTCGACAACTTTGTAAATGTACCTATCTTAATATATATAAATCTCGTGTCACAATGTTTGTCCTCAATGGACTAATAATAAAATAATGGACTAATAATAAAATTTGAACACCATGTGCAGTTCGATGTGCACTTGAGAGATAGGATAGTTTAAATCTCAAATTATAGTCGCAATTTTAATTTATCGCTAATTTTTTGTCCGTTATTATTTGGCAGTCATAAAACTGACAGATGTCGATACCTTTTTATTTTATGGGCGATTGTGAAGAGCGCGTGACGACTCGGTGCCAGTATAATTTTATTGAACAAGCAGAGGAAAGAGCAATTGTGATATTATTGGAAAATTTTTTAGAAGATCACAATCAACTAATTCAATTGATCAAAAGAGTTTCGCCACGACTGCAAAATGACAATTATCAAATCGTCATAAAAGCCGACAAAGTACCATTAGGTGAACATGCTGGTAGATTCAGTCATAAAACTGACAGATGTCGATACGGAACGGCACGGAACATGCATGCATACAAGATGCGATGACTTACGTACGTCATTACGGCCGACCGGATTTATTTATTACATTCACATGTAATCCGAATTGGGAAGAGATACAAACTTTACTATTGCCAGGACAACAAGCCATTCATCGTCATGATTTAACTGCACGTGTGTTTAAACAAAAATTGAAATCCTTAATTGATTTTATTGTTAAATATACAATTTTTGGTATCACACGTTGTTGGCTGTATACGATAGAGTGGCAAAAGCGAGGTTTGCCTCATGCCCACATTTTGGTTTGGCTTAAAGATAGAATCCGTCCTGAAGAAATCGATCAAATAATTTCAGCCGAAATTCCAGACCCATTAATTGATCAAGAATTATTTGATATTGTCACCAAACACATGATCCATGGGCCATGCGGTGTTTTCAACATGACGTCACCGTGCATGGAAAATGGAAAATGTAAAAAAAACTTCCCAAAGCCGCATACGAATGACACGATCACGGATATTGATGGTTATCCAATGTATCGCCGCAGAAGTACTGAGAATGGTGGCCACACATTTACAATGCGACTGCCGAACTTTCCAAATCAAGTTGAGTTTGATAATCAGTGGGTGGTACCATACTCACCACTACTTTCAAAAACTTACAAAGCTCATATCAATGTTGAGCTTTGCAGTTCTGTTAAATCAATTAAGTATATTTGTAAATATGTAAACAAAGGCAGTGATTTGGCCATATTTGAAGTAAAAAACATAAATAAAAATGACGAAATAGCACGATACCAAATGGGCAGATACATTAGCAGCAATGAAGCTATTTGGCATATTCTCAGCTTTCCCATCCACGAAAGAGATCCTGCTGTCCAACATCTGGCAATACATCTTGAAAACGGTCAACGTGTATACTTCACTGAAGAAAATGTTCTCCAAAGAGCGTTCGAAGCTCCGAAAACGACTCTAACTGAATTTTTTACATTGTGTCAAAAACCTGATGTTTTTGGCCAATTCGCGAAGACATTGGTGTATGGTGATGTTCCACGTTATTTCACATGGAACAAATCCAGTAAAAAATGGGAGCCACGGAAACAAGGAAAACCACATCCTTCCATTACAGGCATATTCAAAGCTAAGACATTGGGGAGACTTTACACGGTACATCCAAAGCAACGTGAGTGCTTCTATTTACGTTTGTTATTGGTGAATGTTCCCGGACCAACGTCTTTTGAATTTTTACGAACAGCTAATGGTCGAGTATTCAATACATACCAGGATGCATGTCGTGAACTGCAATTGCTAGAAGACGATAACCATTGGGACTTAACGCTTGCTGATGCTGCGTTGACATCAACACCGAATAACATTCGTCAGTTGTTTGCAATTATTTTGGCGACATGTTATCCCTCGCAAGCACAAACTTTGTGGGAAAAATATAAAAATTGTATGACAGAAGACATCTTGCACCGAATTAGACAAACAAATCAATGCCAAAACATAGATTATACACCAGAGATGTACAATGAAGCATTGGTCTTGATCGAGGATTTATGTGTTCTTAGTTCAAATTTACCATTTAATCATTATGGTATGCCATCACCTAATCGTCCAGCCACCGACTTAGTCAATACCGATTTACAACGAGAAAATCAATATGACCATGGAAGTTTAGCAACAATTATCATGAACAGTGAACCATTACTGACAGCAGAACAAAAAATTATTTATGATCGGATTATGCTGGCTGTTGCTGCTGAACAAGGCGGTTTTTTTTTTCTTGGATGCACCCGGTGGAACCGGTAAGACATTTTTAATATCGTTGATTCTTGCCAAAATACGGTCGCAACAAAAAATCGCATTAGCATTAGCATCGTCAGGCATTGCGGCTACTTTACTGGATGGTGGGCGAACAGCACATTCAACATTCAAGCTGCCATTGGACGTTCATAATAAACCAGATGCAATGTGTAACATCAAAAAGAATAGTGGAATAGCTGCAGTGTTGCGGAAGAGTTCTATAATAATTTGGGATGAGTGCACAATGGCACACAAATATTCACTTGAAGCATTAAACAGAACTATGCAAGATTTAAACAGCAATAATAAACTTTTCGGTGGTGCTATCTTACTTTTGTCTGGTGACTTCCGGCAGACCTTACCGGTTATACCTCGCTCTACTTTCGCGGATGAGATTAATGCATGTTTGAAACAATCATTCTTATGGCGAAGTGTTGAAACACTTCGATTGACCATAAATATGCGAGTACAATTGCAAAATGATCCATCAGCACTAATATTTTCCGAACAACTACTAGATATTGGGAACGGTAAAATAAAACTGCAACCAAATACGCAATGCATTAAACTACCAGACAATTTTTGCACTGTTGTTCAGGATAAAACTGAATTGATTCAGAGTATTTTCCCGGATATACAGAATAATTATTTGAATCATGAATGGCTTAGTCAACGGGCGATTTTGGCAGCCAAAAACGTTGATGTTGACGAAATTAACTTCCAGATACAACAGTTGTTACCAGGCGATCTGATGTCTTTTAAATCAATCGATACTGTTGTTGATGAAAATGAAAGTGTAAATTTTCCGATTGAATTTTTAAATTCATTAGATATCCCTGGAATGCCACCACATAATCTTCGATTAAAGATTGGTTCCCCTATTATTCTCCTCCGTAATTTGAATCCACCTCAATTATGTAACGGTACGCGTTTGGTCATCAAAAAGATCACCGGAAACATTCTTGAAGCAACCATTTTGGCTGGGAAGTTTAAAGGAAAAGTGGTCCTGCTGCCACGTATTCCGATGATACCATCAGATTCTACCATACGCTTCAAAAGGCTACAGTTTCCAATTCGTTTAGCTTTCGCCATGTCTATAAATAAATCTCAAGGTCAAACAATGTCCATTTGTGGTTTAGATTTGGAAAATCCATGTTTTTCTCATGGGCAACTATATGTTGCGTGTTCACGTGTTGGGAAACCGTCGAATCTATTTGTGTTAGCTAAAGACAGGTTAACCAAAAACATTGTGCACCGATTGGTGTTAAATTAAATTGAAATTGAAAGTATTTATAATTCAAAAAAAAGATATTAATGTTTAAAAGTTTAAGACTGTCTGCCTTGCCTACCTCATTCATGAGTTTAAGCGTCACATGTTATTTACTGTATTATACTGTAATATACTTATATTTGTTATAAAATTAAATGGAAATAATAAATCTGATAAATTTTTATTTTTTACCTATTGATTTCTGCTTAGTATCAAGTGTAAGAACATTTTAATTAATTGTGTTCAACGTACTTCCCCTTCAAATCTCAATCCAGTGAATTTGTATACCAACATCAACATTTTCGTCTTTGTTCGTAAATAATTTCATTGTACTAAAGGGTTATAGTAGTAGAAAGTCAAATAAGGAGATCACCATATTTTTTTACAAATACCATCTGTGTGAAAAAGCATAGTGGACTCCGTGACTGATGTTCTCTTATTGTTCCTCTTAGATTGTTTACTATAATGTAATATAACAAAAACTTTAGCCACAGCAACGCGTGGCCGGGTCAGCTAGTATATTTATATATTTTAAATTCGTGTTTTTACAAATAGGCAAACTTTTCGTATTTATCTACAGGTGCCTTCCTTAGTACAGACATCGTCTAGTAAAGAAGGCAGGACACAAATTGCAGAAGTGCTAATCGCTCCCTGTGCATTTTAGGTAGATTTCTTTAGGAAAGCTACTTAGCTACTAGCAATGGGTGCCATGTCATGACTTCGCATTTCACATCCCCTAGAACCACCCTCACCTACCTTCAGTTTAAAAGTTTATATATAAGTTTAAATATCTACCTATCTATCTATCTATATCACTTTCTTGTGAAAACGACACTGCCGTAATTTTCAACCAATGACTTTTAAATTGATACATAAAATTTTGAGTTCACAAAATCTCGGTCAAGTACGTTAATGGGCAAAATCAGACCAGGGGGGCGGGAATGGGAGGAGTTTTTCGAAAAAGTAAAGTTTTGCTATAACTTTCTAAATATATAAGATATCAAATTCATTAAAATTTTATATTATTTCTTTGATAAGAGCCTAAAGTAAAGCGGTTTAACTTCTTGGATAGCACCAACTATAGGTCCTAGGGGTGGAAAAAAATATTTTCAAAATTCATAAAATCATACCTCTCTTAATAGGCACAAGATTAAATCTATTCAAAATGTTAATTGTTGGCCTATAAATTGTCTACAACTTTTGTTTAAAACAATCTTTGATATGAGCAACTCTTACGGCACAGTGTAAAGAGAGATTCAGTATACGCACTCTAGCTGCGCAAGGGTACGGAGAGTTGAGGTGCTCGGGCTGCCGCGCGGGGAGCGGATCGCGCGGCAGCTCGCGCAATATTTGATACAAGTTCGTACAATTGGAGTTCGTCGATCCCCTACTTTGATCCGGTGAAGTGTACCGGGTTATTTTTTAATACGACAAAGGTACATTTGTAACTGTAATTTGCTCTACTACATTTCGATTTTTTTCCTCAATTAAATGACACAATAAATAAATAAATAATACGTCCCAACAGCCATGCTATCATATTTTCGATATTTGAATACCGCTGTGCATTATCGTTGCGCCCTATCGAAATGTCAAGTTTCATTCTTCAGTATTAAAAATTCGTTGACTTTAATGTTAAATATCTATATTATTGACACAAAAATTGAAGTCTTTCGCATTTCTACTTTTCGAGCTGAAAGATGCAATGAATAGTAGCTTATTAAGCATGGCTGTATAGAAGCTAAAATGTGCCAAGTGCTGAAAGTAATTCGGTGAAGGTGTTAAGTAACTTCTTATTAACAGTATGCAGTGGTATTTGACCCCTTATTAATTTTATATTATATTTCTTTGTTTTAGATTCCCCAAAAAGGGATTGGCGATATGAGCACCTGTTACTATCGGTAAGTGTTTTTAAATATTATTAAGTAATTATGTAAGTCCAGTGTAAATTAAGGTTTCAGTTTCATATCAAAATGAAATATGGCGTTTGTGCATTCGCCTTTTCAGCCTGAAATGAGAGGAAACAAGAATAAAACAGTGTGGTCACCCCACGCGCGAATTACGGAAAACTTCTGTGAGGAAGTTGATTGAATTTGTCATATTATATTTCAAAATTTTCACACTGCAATATTGAATTTAATGCTTTTTTTTAAGATAGCTAAGTAAGATAGATAAGAAATAGATTCTTTGAAACATTTTATCGATGTTTGAAAGGCAAAGTGACTAACAAACTTTTGGACAAACTTTACAACAGAAGCATTTTAAAGATTGCATTTTTTTAAAAAATAATCATTAACACTTGAGTAACTGACCGATTGAGATTTGATTGCAAAGTTATAAATTTAATAATATCTTGTTTTGCTATCATTTTTTTTACCAAACATATCTGTAACTGTAACTCAATTATAATATTAGTTGCATGTTATTTTTTTTTTTAATTAGCACTTAAACCATTACCAACATTAGCAAAAAACCCACATTAAATCTGTAAAAGTTTAAATTATATTGGCCAGGATATATTTATATTATACCAAGTATCTTGTTTTTTACTAGCAATAACAACATAGATAGTAATTTATTTATCCCACCTTTATTTATCATACGTAGGAACGTTTGAAATGCTTATTATATTTTCATTTTAAAATGAAGTAGGTACCTAATAAGTAATGTTGGGTATATTTTTTAATAGATTTGCCTTATTAAATGAACATTGTATAAGGGTCTAAATGTTCACAAGCATAGAATAATAAAGGTCACTTACTTCGAGCAGTTCAGGGCCAATGACCTGCAATGGGTAATGTCATGACTCCGAAAAATTTCAACATATCTTCGCGTTTCTTATCCCCTAAAATCCAAACCACCCTAAGTTTAAAAGTTTATATATATCTATACCTAAATCTTGATAAAGTTCGTTAGTGAGCCAAACCAAGTGCTGGTAAGGGGGGTTTTTTCGTGAATTTAAGCGAAATTTTGCTATAGCTTTCTTAGTTTATAAGATATCGATTTTTTTAAATTTTATATTATTCCTTAGATAAGAGCCTAAACTTATCTTAGTAAACTTCTTTGATAGCACCAACCATTGATCCCAGGGATCGGAAAAAGTATTTCTTTTTAATTCAAAAAACATTAGACACACGGTCAAATCCGTTTGAAACATTAATTGTAGGCCAATAATTTCTCTACAACTTATGGTTGAAACATTTTTTGATATGAGCAACCATTACGGCACAGTACAAAGAGGGATTCAGTATAAGAGGGATTCGCTGCGCAAGGGTACGGAGGGCTGTTTTTGTTTTTTTTATCAAACCGTAAGATGAGACAGAAATATCAAGAGCAAGAGGGAGAAGAACTTTCGTGAAGAGGCCTTTAAATATAAGGCGGCACTCCTATAGATTTCCTTATCGATTCACTGTATCGATAATCAAATTTAATTTAAGTCAGTATAATGTCAGAGACCGCTCAGCGTTCTGTTTCGCCGAGCTGTCAGCAGTCCCTTTGGGCTGTTGACCGCGCGACGCAAGGTACAAAATAAACTTTTTATAATATAAATATTTTTTTTCGTGCGACCGGTTTAGAAATATGTTTTAATAGCTCCGAGCGTTGAACAGGCGCGGGTTTTGGAGTACCTAAAGTAAGAATGGCGTGGTTCAATAGCACGTTGTTAAAACTGGGACTGAAACACAACTCCTGTAGGAGGTATGTAATATTCTGGATGTATTCAGAGCGAAATGGAAGCTGGCGCAACGGAAAATAAAATTCGCGATTGCGGCCGAATGCTCAAAAAAGCGATTTTTGTTGCAAATGTCATCGAAGTGTTTTTTACTTATTTTCTGTTTGGGGGGTTGGTTTACGCATGATAATGTGGAAATTCCAATTTGATGGACTAAATATTCGGTCCGATGTTGTATATTTCAAGGATAAAGACGGAAAGTTTCGCAAATTTCGGCGGACATGAAAGTGCGACTTGGAAAAGCAAAGTAAAGTGTTGCTGTGTATTTTAAATGTGAATGCAAAGTTTAGAAAGCGGTCTGACGAGACGGAAAGGACACTATAAAGCTGAGAGAAAGAGGCTATTAGCGAAATTGAGAAGTGCTCGCTTTTAAAAAATGGGCCACGGACAAACCTAAAGAATGATATAAGTCTGTAACTTATGGGTAGAAAATATCCGATTTTGAGAGGCAAGTTTGAAAATTACCCAAATGGAACCTTTTTTTCATGAGAAAGAACGCAAAGCAGATTCTTGGTCACTATTTTTTTGGAGTTCGACGCGACAACAGCTGAGTTTTGACATTCGATCGACGCATACATTTTTGGATGATTGAAGCTGGTTTCAAGGAATATAGATAATCGCTAGAAGGGGGACGCTCGATGGAAGCTATATCTTCGAGTGTGCATATATAAGGACCGGCTAGCGGAGCTCGGACGCCTGAGAGAATATTCCGGGACCTTTTCTCGGAAATTTCCTTAAGGAAGTTTCTGGACCTCGAACTTTCCTTTAAGGTCGACTTGAGGAAAAAATCTTTTTGGAAGAGCTTCGATCAGCGGACAGTATAGACTAAATTTTTTGGAAAACTGAAGCTGGATTGGATGAGAAAGTGAGCTTCTTATGCTAATGACAGTTGAGTTCCAGAACGGAATTACTCGGGGACACGACCGCTTGAAGGGACCTTCTTTTGCTGCTCGTCTCAACTAAGGGGAACCAGACCACGGGTCCCGTCGGGGAAAACGACTGCCCGTATGTGTGCAGTAACCCTTAATACTTGATTTATTGTAAATGTGATACTGTGATAATGTGTAAAGTTTCAGGGATACGCCCCGTTTTAAATATTGTTGTAAATAGTATCAAAATAAATATGTTCAACACATTCGAGTTGTTTTTATTTGATGGGAATTGATGAAAGGTAGAATTAATTTCCATGTTTAGCAACACATTTGAGATCTACCATTATAAACAATACATCTATTAGCATAGCAACGAAATTTCAAGTAACGTAACGTAGCAACGAATTAAATTCGAATATATTTTCTTTCCGAAATTAGTTGCTATGCATTTTTTATATTAATCTGAAAAAGACGACAAGATGGCGTCCTAAAAATGTTTTTCCGTGGGTTTAGAATAATGTAATACAGATTGCCTGTGGCTAGATAATTTCGAAATAACGTTTATACAGTGCATAATAGTCGATATAGTTCATAATAGATAAAAGCAGGCCGCTAGCAGGCCAGTCTCCGAGTGAGTGATTATGTGAAAAAAAGGAACATTAAAAAGTGTTATTTGAGACCCGCAAAAGTTAGTGGAACCTGAGGGAATCACGCTGCGAACACGAGGTCAGTCTTTGGTTTCCCAATTTGCTGTTCCACTTATATTTTTTACCTTTTTACTTTAATTGGTAGCTTTTAATAGGTCAGTTGAATTTGTTAACATTATAGATATGAATTCATTGATAGGAAATAATGATGTCGATGATTTGTAAAAATCACTTATTACCAATATTGTCATATATATGTTTATTTTTGTGTATTTTCAACATCTCCACTAGACTAAAGTTAAATACAGTTTAAGTAACTTCCGAACCTCAATCAAAATAAAAAAATGTAGGGAAATTATAGGGCCACAATTAACATTTTGAACTGATTTGAACCAATTTATCCCACCCTTAGAACCAATGGTTGGTGCTATCAAAGAAGTTTACTCAGATAAGATTTAGGCCCTTATCTAAGGAATAATATTAAATTGAAATGAATTCGATATCCTATATCCTATATACTAAGAAAGTTTTAGCAAAATTTTACTTTTTAGAACACCCCTCTCCATTCCCGGCCTTCTGGTCCGATTTTGCTCATTATAGAACTTTGATATAATAAGTTATATATAACATAACAACTAACAAATAACATAACAACATTTGGAGATTTGGTGCCTAAAATGGTGTCCTTTGTTCACTTATGTAGGTCCCCTTAATATTAACTCACACAGGGCAAAACAGGTTGCTTTGAGAGTAAATGGTTCCAGTATAGATATTAGAATTTTAAAGATTTATGTAATCTTTCTTTTTTTTTGCTAAATATTCAGTTTGAGTTTACCACCTCATCATGCCTTGATCTATATAAATAAATGCCTAAATATTTGATGGAAACTGAAGTGGTGTAAAATTTATGATGAATTGAAAGAATATTATCATGACCTTGTACCTACCTATGTTTTTAAGTAGATGATTAGGAAAGCTACCTATTGCAATGGGTACCATCTCATGACTTCCGGGAAATATCTTCGCATTTCATATCCCCTAGAACTCAAAACCAGCCTCTGATTAAAAGTTTAACTTTATGTATCTATCTATCTATATCACTTTCTTGTTAACACGACAACTACCGTAATATTCATCCAATCACTTTTAAATTGATACATAAAATTTAGAGTTCACAAAATCTCGGTCAAGTTCGTTAATGGACAAAATCAGACCAGGGGGGCGGGAATGGGAGGGGTTTTTCAAAAAATTAAATTTTTGCAATAACTTTCTTGGTATATAGAATATCGAATTCATTAAAATTTTATTTTATTTCTTAGATAAGGGCCTAAATGTTAAGTTAGTTAATTTTTTTGATAGCGCCAACTATTGGTCCTAGGGGTGGAAAAAAATATTTTCAAAATTCAGAAAATAATACCACCCTTAATAAGCACAGGATTTAATCTATTTAAAATGTCAATAAATTGTCTACAACTTTTGTTTAAAACAATCTTTGATATGAGCAACTCTTACGGCACAGTGTAAAGAGAGATTCAGTATACGCACTCTCGCTGCGCAAGGGTACGGAGAGTTGAGGTGCGCGGGCTGCCGCGCGGGGAGCGGATCGCGCGGCAGCTCGCGCAATATTTGATACAAGTTCGTACAATTGGAGTTCGTCGATCCCCTACTTTGATCCGGTGAATTGTACCGGGTTATTTTTTAATACGACAAAGGTACATTTGTAACTGTAATTTGCTCTACTACATTTCGATTTTTTTCCTCAATTAAATGACACAATAAATAAATAAATAATACGTCCCAACAGCCATCCTATCATATTTTCGACATTTGAATACCGCTGTGCAATATCGTTGTGCCCTATCGAAATGTCAAGTTTCATTCTTCAGTTTTAAAAATTCGTTGACTTTAATGTTAAATATCTATATTATTGACACAAAAATTGAACTCTTTTTCATTTCTACTTTTCGAGCTGAAAGATGCAACGAATAGTAGCTTATTAAGCATGGCTGTATAGAAGCTAAAATGTGCCAAGAGCTGAAAGTAATTCGGTGAAGGTGTTAAGTAACTTCTTATTAACAGTATGCGGTGGTATTTGACCCTTTATTAATTTTATATTATTTTTCTTTGTTTTAGATTCCCCAAAAAGGGATTGGCGATATGAGCACCTGTTACTATCGGTAAGTGTTTTTAAATATTATTAAGTAATTATGTAAGTCCAGTGTAAATTAAGGTTTCAGTTTCATATCAAAATGAAATATGGCGTTTGTGCATTCGCCTTTTCAGCCTGAAATGAGAGGAAACAAGAATAAAACAGTGTGGTCACCCCACGCGCGAATTACGGAAAACTTCTGTGAGGAAGTTGATTGAATTTGTCATATTATATTTCAAAATGTACCCACTGCCATTTGCATTCAGGAATGTTTTGATGCTCCATTTTATTTATATAAGAAGAAAATCAATGTGACCGCTCGGCGCAACGACGTCAACCGAATGAGTACTTAACCTCCATGCGAACAGACTAGTTTAACCGAACGAACGTGATGCATTCCGAGCTTGCACCGGATTTCGAACGTGTCTCAATTAAATTCATTTTTCTTTAAAGAGGTATTACTTAAAAACCCACATGTGAGCTGTTATGGGAGGTAGTATCAGACTTTTTCACCTACTAGGTTCCTGTAAAAGCATTGGTTTTGAAATTATGAGTTAAGACTTTAGTTGTATCAATCTCCTACTGCACAAACATTTATGACGTATAGTTCATTTATGTATAGCTAATTAAAAAATATTTAGAAAGAGTGTAATATAAAACAAAAAAACCACCAGGTAAAATAACTTTTTAAAATATTGTTAAATGCTTTTTTTTTAAATAGCTTCTGTTTAGAAATCTTTTCATGCACATATTTCTCGTTTCTAAATAAATGAATAATATTAATTTATAACGGATATATTAAGAGGCCCTAAAAATATATTGCGATAAGCATTCAAAACTTTGCTAGCCGCTTAGAAGTAATCATTATGTCCGAGTGCAGTTTGAGAGACAGTGGAAGCCAGGAAAAATAGTCAAATAAATACTGTGCAGGGTCCTGTATGTGTGTATTTATTTTGATTAGAATAAAAAAAGGAAAATTATTTAAAAGAAATAGATTCTTTGAAAAAGAAATCATTATTACGTAAGTAACTGGCAGATTTGAGATTTGATTGCAAAGTTATAAATTTAAAAATATCTTGTTTTGCTATCATTTTCTTTACCAAACATATATGTAACTATAACGGATTGATTATTAGATTCAAATATTTTATTTCATTCTTTAAGTTTATTTCATTTATCTACTTTATTAAATTTATAAGTTCAATTAGTTTATTATAATAGGTTATTTATTTTTTGTATTATTTTTTGTATGAATTCATCCACTCATTCAGCTATTTCATCTCATTCAACTCTCATTCATAAAAAATTTATATAGTTTTTTTATTCATATATTTTATATCATACATCTAGTTTATTTTATTTATCTAGTTTATTTTATTGATCTAAATCATATAATTTATAAGATCATCCAGGAATTTATTTTTTATATATTCATCTTGAGTATTTTTTTTAATCAATCATTTATTTCTAATCGTTCAGCTTTTTCATCTCATTCATCTCAATCATTAGGTTATTTCATTCATGTAGTTTATTAATTTCATCCGCCGGTTCAGCTTTTTCATCTCATTCATCTCAAACATTAGGTTATTTCATTCATGTAGTTTAATAATTTCATCCGCTGGTTCAGCTTTTTTATCTCATACATCTCAATCATTTAGTTATTTCATTCATGTAGTTTAATAATTTCATCCGCTGGTTCAGCTTTTTCATCTCATTCATCTCAATCATGTAGTTATTTCATTAATGTAGTTAAATAATTTCATCCGCTGGTTCAGCTTTTTCATCTCATTCATCTCAATCATTAGGTTATTTCATTCATGTAGTTTAATAATTTCATCCGCTGGTTCAGCTTTTTCATCTCAATCATTAGGTTATTTCATTCATGTAGTTTAATAATTTCATCCGCTGGTTCAGCTTTTTCATCTCATTCATCTCAATCATTAGGTTATTTCATTCATGTAGTTTAATAATTTCATCCGCTGGTTCAGCTTTTTCATCTCATTCATCTTAATCATTAGGTTATTTCATTCATGTAGTTAAATAATTTCATCCGCTGGTTCAGCTTTTTCATCTCATTCATCTCAATCATTAGGTTATTTCATTCATGTAGTTTAATAATTTCATCCGCTGGTTCAGCTTTTTCATCTCAATCATTAGGTTATTTCATTCATATAGTTTAATAATTTCATCCGCTGGTTCAGCTTTTTCATCTCATTCATCTCAATCATTTAGTTATTTCATTCATGTAGTTAATAATTTCATCCGCTGGTTCAGCTTTTTCATCTCATTCATCTCAATCATTAGGTTATTTCATTCATGTAGTTTAATAATTTCATCCGCTGGTTCAGCTTTTTCATCTCATTCATCTCAATCATTAGGTTATTTCATTCATGTAGTTTAATAATTTCATCCGCTGGTTCAGCTTTTTCATCTCATTCATGTCAATCATTTAGTTATTTCATTCATGTAGTTAAATAATTTCATCCGCTGGTTCAGCTTTTTCATCTCATTCATCTCAATCATTAGGTTATTTCATTCATGTAGTTTAATAATTTCATCCGCTGGTTCAGCTTTTTCATCTCATTCATCTCAATCATTAGGTTATTTCATTCATGTAGTTAAATAATTTCATCCGCAGGTTCAGCTTTTTCATCTCATTCATCTCAATCATGTAGTTATCTCATTCATGTAGTTAATAATTTCATCCGCTGGTTCAGCTTTTTCATCTCATTCATCTCAATCTTTAGGTTATTTCATTCATGTAGTTTAATAATTTCATCCGCTGGTTCAGCTTTTTCATCTCAATCATTAGGTTATTTCATTCATGTAGTTTAATAATTTCATCCGCTGGTTCAGCTTTTTCATCTCATTCATCTCAATCATTAGGTTATTTCATTCATGTAGTTAAATAATTTCATCCGCTGGTTCAGCTTTTTCATCTCATTCATCTCAATCATTAGGTTATTTCATTCATGTAGTTAAAACATTTCATCCGCTGGTTCAGCTTTTTCATCTCATTCATCTCAATCATTAGGTTATTTCATTCATGTAGTTAAATAATTTCATCCGCTGGTTCAGCTTTTTCATCTTATTCATCTCAATCATTAGGTTATTTCATTCATGTAGTTTAATAATTTCATCCGCTGGTTCAGCTTTTTCATCTCATTCATCTCAATCATTAGGTTATTTCATTCATGTAGTTTAATAATTTCATCCGCTGGTTCAGCTTTTTCATCTCATTCATCTCAATCATTAGGTTATTTCATTCATGTAGTTAAATAATTTCATCCGCTGGTTCAGCTTTTTCATCTCATTCATCTCAATCATGTAGTTATCTCATTCATGTAGTTTAATAATTTCATCCGCTGGTTCAGCTTTTTCATCTCATTCATCTCAATCATTAGGTTATTTCATTCATGTAGTTTAATAATTTCATCCGCTGGTTCAGCTTTTTCATCTCATTCATCTCAATCATTAGGTTATTTCATTCATGTAGTTAAATAATTTCATTCGCTGGTTCAGCTTTTTCATCCCATTCATCTCAATCATTAGGTTATTTCATTCATGTAGTTAAATAATTTCATCCGCTGGTTCAGCTTTTTTTCATCTTATTCATCTCAATCATTAGGTTATTTCATTCATGTAGTTTAATAATTTCATCCGCTGGTTCAGCTTTTTCATCTCATTCATCTCAATCATTAGGTTATTTCATTCATGTAGTTTAATAATTTCATCCGCTGGTTCAGCTTTTTCATCTCATTCATCTCAATCATTAGGTTATTTCATTCATGTAGTTTAATAATTTCATCCGCTGGTTCAGCTTTTTCATCTCATTCATCTCAATCATTTAGTTATTTCATTCATGTAGTTAAATATTTTCATCCGCTGGTTCAGCTTTTTCATCTCATTCATCTCAATCATTAGGTTATTTCATTCATGTTGTTTAATAATTTCATCCGCTGGTTCAGCTTTTTCATCTCATTCATCTCAATCATTAGGTTATTTCATTCATGTAGTTTAATAATTTCATCCGCTGGTTCAGCTTTTTCATCTCATTCATCTTAATCATTAGGTTATTTCATTCATGTAGTTAAATAATTTCATCCGCTGGTTCAGCTTTTTCATCTCATTCATCTCAATCATTAGGTTATTTCATTCATGTAGTTTAATAATTTCATCCGCTGGTTCAGCTTTTTCATCTCAATCATTAGGTTATTTCATTCATGTAGTTTAATAATTTCATCCGCTGGTTCAGCTTTTTCATCTCATTCATCTCAATCATTTAGTTATTTCATTCATGTAGTTAATAATTTCATCCGCTGGTTCAGCTTTTTCATCTCATTCATCTCAATCATTAGGTTATTTCATTCATGTAGTTTAATAATTTCATCCGCTGGTTCAGCTTTTTCATCTCATTCATCTCAATCATTAGGTTATTTCATTCATGTAGTTTAATAATTTCATCCGCTGGTTCAGCTTTTTCATCTCATTCATCTCAATCATTAGGTTATTTCATTCATGTATTTTAATAATTTTATCCGCTGGTTCAGCTTTTTCATCTCATTCATCTCAATCATTTAGTTATTTCATTCATGTTGTTAAATAATTTCATCCGCTGGTTCAGCTTTTTCATCTCATTCATCTCAATCATTAGGTTATTTCATTCATATAGTTGAATAATTTCATCCGCTGGTTCAGCTTTTTCATCTCATTCATCTCAATCATTAGGTTATTTCATTCATGTAGTTAAATAATTTCATCCGCTGGTTCAGCTTTTTCATCTCATTCATCTCAATCATTTAGTTATTTCATTCATGTAGTTTAATAATTTCATCCGCTGGTTCAGCTTTATCATCTCATTCATCTCAATCATTAGGTTATTTCATTCATGTAGTTAAATAATTTCATCCGCTGGTTCAGCTTTTTCATCTTATTCATCTCAATCATTAGGTTATTTCATTCATGTAGTTTAATAATTTATCCGCTGGTTCAGCTTTTTCATCTCATTCATCTCAATCATTTAGTTATTTCATTCATGTAGTTAATAATTTCATCCGCTGGTTCAGCTTTTTCATCTCATTCATCTCAATCATTAGGTTATTTCATTCATGTAGTTTAATAATTTCATCCGCTGGTTCAGCTTTATCATCTCATTCATCTCAATCATTAGGTTATTTCATTCATGTAGTTAAATAATTTCATCCGCTGGTTCAGCTTTTTCATCTTATTCATCTCAATCATTAGGTTATTTCATTCATGTAGTTTAATAATTTCATCCGCTGGTTCAGCTTTTTCATCTCATTCATCTCAATCATTTAGTTATTTCATTCATGTAGTTAATAATTTCATCCGCTGGTTCAGCTTTTTCATCTCATTCATCTCAATCATTAGGTTATTTCATTCATGTAGTTTAATAATTTCATCCGCTGGTTCAGCTTTTTCATCTCATTCATCTCAATCATTAGGTTATTTCATTCATGTAGTTTAATAATTTCATCCGCTGGTTCAGCTTTTTCATCTCATTCATCTCAATCATTAGGTTATTTCATTCATGTAGTTTAATAATTTCATCCGCTGGTTCAGCTTTTTCATCTCATTCATCTCAATCATTAGGTTATTTCATTGATGTAGTTTAATAATTTCATCCGCTGGTTCAGCTTTTTCATCTCATTCATCTCAATCATTAGGTAATTTCATTCATGTAGTTAAATAATTTCATCCGCTGGTTCAGCTTTTTCATCTCATTCATCTCAATCATGTAGTTATCTCATTCATGTAGTTTAATAATTTCATCCGCTGGTTCAGCTTTTTCATCTCATTCATCTCAATCATTAGGTTATTTCATTCATGTAGTTTAATAATTTCATCCGCTGGTTCAGCTTTTTCATCTCATTCATCTCAATCATTAGGTTATTTCATTCATGTAGTTAAATAATTTCATCCGCTGGTTCAGCTTTTTCATCTCATTCATCTCAATCATTTAGTTATTTCATTCATGTAGTTAAATATTTTCATCCGCTGGTTCAGCTTTTTCATCTCATTCATCTCAATCATTAGGTTATTTCATTCATGTTGTTTAATAATTTCATCCGCTGGTTCAGCTTTTTCATCTCATTCATCTCAATCATTAGGTTATTTCATTCATTTAGTTTAATAATTTCATCCGCTGGTTTAGCTTTTTCATCTCATTCATCTTAATCATTAGGTTATTTCATTCATGTAGTTAAATAATTTCATCCGCTGGTTCAGCTTTTTCATCTCATTCATCTCAATCATTAGGTTATTTCATTCATGTAGTTTAATAATTTCATCCGCTGGTTCAGCTTTTTCATCTCAATCATTAGGTTATTTCATTCATGTAGTTTAATAATTTCATCCGCTGGTTCAGCTTTTTCATCTCATTCATCTCAATCATTAGGTTATTTCATTCATGTAGTTTAATAATTTCATCCGCTGGTTCAGCTTTTTCATCTCATTCATCTCAATCATTAGGTTATTTCATTCATGTAGTTAAATAATTACATCCGCTGGTTCAGCTTTTTCATCTTATTCATCTCAATCATTAGGTTATTTCATTCATGTAGTTTAATAATTTCATCCGCTGGTTCAGCTTTTTCATCTCATTCATCTCAATCATTAGGTTATTTCATTCATGTAGTTTAATAATTTTATCCGCTGGTTCAGCTTTTTCATCTCATTCATCTCAATCATTTAGTTATTTCATTCATGTAGTTAAATAATTTCATCCGCTGGTTCAGCTTTTTCATCTCATTCATCTCAATCATTAGGTTATTTCATTCATGTAGTTGAATAATTTCATCCGCTGGTTCAGCTTTTTCATCTCATTCATCTCAATCATTAGGTTATTTCATTCATGTAGTTAAATAATTTCATCCGCTGGTTCGGCTTTTTCATCTCATTCATCTCAATCATTTAGTTATTTCATTCATGTAGTTAAATAATTTCATCCGCTGGTTCAGCTTTTTCATCTCATTCATCTCAATCATTAGGTTATTTCATTCATGTAGTTAAATAATTTCATCCGCTGGTTCAGCTTTTTCATCTCATTCATCTCAATCATTAGGTTATTTCATTCATGTAGTTAAATAATTTCATCCGCTGGTTCAGCTTTTTCATCTCATTCATCTCAATCATTAGGTTATTTCATTCATGTAGTTAAATAATTTCATCCGCTGGTTCAGCTTTTTCATCTCATTCATCTCAATCATTAGGTTATTTCATTCATGTAGTTAAATAATTTCATCCGCTGGTTCAGCTTTTTCATCTCATTCATCTCAATCATTAGGTTATTTCATTCATGTAGTTTAATAATTTCATCCGCTGGTTCAGCTTTTTCATCTCATTCATCTCAATCATTTAGTTAATTTAATTCATGTAGTTAATAATTTCATCCGCTGGTTCAGCTTTTTCATCTCATTCATCTCAATCTTTAGGTTATTTCATTCATGTAGTTTAATAATTTCATCCGCTGGTTCAGCTTTTTCATCTCAATCATTAGGTTATTTCATTCATGTAGTTTAATAATTTCATCCGCTGGTTCAGCTTTTTCATCTCATTCATCTCAATCATTAGGTTATTTCATTCATGTAGTTAAATAATTTCATCCGCTGGTTCAGCTTTTTCATCTCATTCATCTCAATCATTAGGTTATTTCATTCATGTAGTTAAATAATTTCATCCGCTGGTTCAGCTTTTTCATCTCATTCATCTCAATCTTTAGGTTATTTCATTCATGTAGTTAAATAATTTCATCCGCTGGTTCAGCTTTTTCATCTTATTCATCTCAATCATTAGGTTATTTCATTCATGTAGTTTAATAATTTCATCCGCTGGTTCAGCTTTTTCATCTCATTCATCTCAATCATTAGGTTATTTCATTCATGTAGTTTAATAATTTCATCCGCTGGTTCAGCTTTTTCATCTCATTCATCTCAATCATTAGGTTATTTCATTCATGTAGTTTAATAATTTCATCCGCTGGTTCAGCTTTTTCATCTCAATCATTAGGTTATTTCATTCATGTAGTTAAATAATTTCATCCGCTGGTTCAGCTTTTTCATCTCATTCATCTCAATCATGTAGTTATCTCATTCATGTAGTTTAATAATTTCATCCGCTGGTTCAGCTTTTTCATCTCATTCATCTCAATCATTAGGTTATTTCATTCATGTAGTTTAATAATTTCATCCGCTGGTTCAGCTTTTTCATCTCATTCATCTCAATCATTAGGTTATTTCATTCATGTAGTTTAATAATTTCATCCGCTGGTTCAGCTTTTTCATCTCATTCATCTCAATCATTAGGTTATTTCATTCATGTAGTTAAACAATTTCATCCGCTGGTTCAGCTTTTTCATCTTATTCATCTCAATCATTAGGTTATTTCATTCATGTAGTTTAATAATTTCATCCGCTGGTTCAGCTTTTTCATCTCATTCATCTCAATCATTAGGTTATTTCATTCATGTAGTTTAATAATTTCATCCGCTGGTTCAGCTTTTTCATCTCATTCATCTCAATCATTAGGTTATTTCATTCATGTAGTTTAATAATTTCATCCGCTGGTTCAGCTTTTTCATCTCATTCATCTCAATCATTAGGTAATTTCATTCATGTAGTTAAATAATTTCATCCGCTGGTTCAGCTTTTTCATCTCATTCATCTCAATCATGTAGTTATCTCATTCATGTAGTTTAATAATTTCATCCGCTGGTTCAGCTTTTTCATCTCATTCATCTCAATCATTAGGTTATTTCATTCATGTAGTTTAATAATTTCATCCGCTGGTTCAGCTTTTTCATCTCATTCATCTCAATCATTAGGTTATTTCATTCATGTAGTTAAATAATTTCATCCGCTGGTTCAGCTTTTTCATCTCATTCATCTCAATCATTTAGTTATTTCATTCATGTAGTTAAATATTTTCATCCGCTGGTTCAGCTTTTTCATCTCATTCATCTCAATCATTAGGTTATTTCATTCATGTAGTTTAATAATTTCATCCGCTGGTTCAGCTTTTTCATCTCATTCATCTCAATCATTAGGTTATTTCATTCATGTAGTTTAATAATTTCATCCGCTGGTTCAGCTTTTTCATCTCATTCATCTCAATCATTAGGTTATTTCATTGATGTAGTTTAATAATTTCATCCGCTGGTTCAGCTTTTTCATCTCATTCATCTCAATCATTAGGTAATTTCATTCATGTAGTTAAATAATTTCATCCGCTGGTTCAGCTTTTTCATCTCATTCATCTCAATCATGTAGTTATCTCATTCATGTAGTTTAATAATTTCATCCGCTGGTTCAGCTTTTTCATCTCATTCATCTCAATCATTAGGTTATTTCATTCATGTAGTTTAATAATTTCATCCGCTGGTTCAGCTTTTTCATCTCATTCATCTCAATCATTAGGTTATTTCATTCATGTAGTTAAATAATTTCATCCGCTGGTTCAGCTTTTTCATCTCATTCATCTCAATCATTTAGTTATTTCATTCATGTAGTTAAATATTTTCATCCGCTGGTTCAGCTTTTTCATCTCATTCATCTCAATCATTAGGTTATTTCATTCATGTTGTTTAATAATTTCATCCGCTGGTTCAGCTTTTTCATCTCATTCATCTCAATCATTAGGTTATTTCATTCATTTAGTTTAATAATTTCATCCGCTGGTTTAGCTTTTTCATCTCATTCATCTTAATCATTAGGTTATTTCATTCATGTAGTTAAATAATTTCATCCGCTGGTTCAGCTTTTTCATCTCATTCATCTCAATCATTAGGTTATTTCATTCATGTAGTTTAATAATTTCATCCGCTGGTTCAGCTTTTTCATCTCAATCATTAGGTTATTTCATTCATGTAGTTTAATAATTTCATCCGCTGGTTCAGCTTTTTCATCTCATTCATCTCAATCATTAGGTTATTTCATTCATGTAGTTTAATAATTTCATCCGCTGGTTCAGCTTTTTCATCTCATTCATCTCAATCATTAGGTTATTTCATTCATGTAGTTAAATAATTACATCCGCTGGTTCAGCTTTTTCATCTTATTCATCTCAATCATTAGGTTATTTCATTCATGTAGTTTAATAATTTCATCCGCTGGTTCAGCTTTTTCATCTCATTCATCTCAATCATTAGGTTATTTCATTCATGTAGTTTAATAATTTTATCCGCTGGTTCAGCTTTTTCATCTCATTCATCTCAATCATTTAGTTATTTCATTCATGTAGTTAAATAATTTCATCCGCTGGTTCAGCTTTTTCATCTCATTCATCTCAATCATTAGGTTATTTCATTCATGTAGTTGAATAATTTCATCCGCTGGTTCAGCTTTTTCATCTCATTCATCTCAATCATTAGGTTATTTCATTCATGTAGTTAAATAATTTCATCCGCTGGTTCGGCTTTTTCATCTCATTCATCTCAATCATTTAGTTATTTCATTCATGTAGTTAAATAATTTCATCCGCTGGTTCAGCTTTTTCATCTCATTCATCTCAATCATTAGGTTATTTCATTCATGTAGTTAAATAATTTCATCCGCTGGTTCAGCTTTTTCATCTCATTCATCTCAATCATTAGGTTATTTCATTCATGTAGTTAAATAATTTCATCCGCTGGTTCAGCTTTTTCATCTCATTCATCTCAATCATTAGGTTATTTCATTCATGTAGTTAAATAATTTCATCCGCTGGTTCAGCTTTTTCATCTCATTCATCTCAATCATTAGGTTATTTCATTCATGTAGTTAAATAATTTCATCCGCTGGTTCAGCTTTTTCATCTCATTCATCTCAATCATTAGGTTATTTCATTCATGTAGTTTAATAATTTCATCCGCTGGTTCAGCTTTTTCATCTCATTCATCTCAATCATTTAGTTAATTTAATTCATGTAGTTAATAATTTCATCCGCTGGTTCAGCTTTTTCATCTCATTCATCTTAATCTTTAGGTTATTTCATTCATGTAGTTTAATAATTTCATCCGCTGGTTCAGCTTTTTCATCTCAATCATTAGGTTATTTCATTCATGTAGTTTAATAATTTCATCCGCTGGTTCAGCTTTTTCATCTCATTCATCTCAATCATTAGGTTATTTCATTCATGTAGTTAAATAATTTCATCCGCTGGTTCAGCTTTTTCATCTCATTCATCTCAATCATTAGGTTATTTCATTCATGTAGTTAAATAATTTCATCCGCTGGTTCAGCTTTTTCATCTCATTCATCTCAATCTTTAGGTTATTTCATTCATGTAGTTAAATAATTTCATCCGCTGGTTCAGCTTTTTCATCTTATTCATCTCAATCATTAGGTTATTTCATTCATGTAGTTTAATAATTTCATCCGCTGGTTCAGCTTTTTCATCTCATTCATCTCAATCATTAGGTTATTTCATTCATGTAGTTTAATAATTTCATCCGCTGGTTCAGCTTTTTCATCTCATTCATCTCAATCATTAGGTTATTTCATTCATGTAGTTTAATAATTTCATCCGCTGGTTCAGCTTTTTCATCTCAATCATTAGGTTATTTCATTCATGTAGTTAAATAATTTCATCCGCTGGTTCAGCTTTTTCATCTCATTCATCTCAATCATGTAGTTATCTCATTCATGTAGTTTAATAATTTCATCCGCTGGTTCAGCTTTTTCATCTCATTCATCTCAATCATTAGGTTATTTCATTCATGTAGTTTAATAATTTCATCCGCTGGTTCAGCTTTTTCATCTCATTCATCTCAATCATTAGGTTATTTCATTCATGTAGTTTAATAATTTCATCCGCTGGTTCAGCTTTTTCATCTCATTCATCTCAATCATTAGGTTATTTCATTCATGTAGTTAAACAATTTCATCCGCTGGTTCAGCTTTTTCATCTTATTCATCTCAATCATTAGGTTATTTCATTCATGTAGTTTAATAATTTCATCCGCTGGTTCAGCTTTTTCATCTCATTCATCTCAATCATTAGGTTATTTCATTCATGTAGTTTAATAATTTCATCCGCTGGTTCAGCTTTTTCATCTCATTCATCTCAATCATTAGGTTATTTCATTCATGTAGTTTAATAATTTCATCCGCTGGTTCAGCTTTTTCATCTCATTCATCTCAATCATTAGGTAATTTCATTCATGTAGTTAAATAATTTCATCCGCTGGTTCAGCTTTTTCATCTCATTCATCTCAATCATGTAGTTATCTCATTCATGTAGTTTAATAATTTCATCCGCTGGTTCAGCTTTTTCATCTCATTCATCTCAATCATTAGGTTATTTCATTCATGTAGTTTAATAATTTCATCCGCTGGTTCAGCTTTTTCATCTCATTCATCTCAATCATTAGGTTATTTCATTCATGTAGTTAAATAATTTCATCCGCTGGTTCAGCTTTTTCATCTCATTCATCTCAATCATTTAGTTATTTCATTCATGTAGTTAAATATTTTCATCCGCTGGTTCAGCTTTTTCATCTCATTCATCTCAATCATTAGGTTATTTCATTCATGTTGTTTAATAATTTCATCCGCTGGTTCAGCTTTTTCATCTCATTCATCTCAATCATTAGGTTATTTCATTCATTTAGTTTAATAATTTCATCCGCTGGTTTAGCTTTTTCATCTCATTCATCTTAATCATTAGGTTATTTCATTCATGTAGTTAAATAATTTCATCCGCTGGTTCAGCTTTTTCATCTCATTCATCTCAATCATTAGGTTATTTCATTCATGTAGTTTAATAATTTTATCCGCTGGTTCAGCTTTTTCATCTCATTCATCTCAATCATTAGGTTATTTCATTCATGTAGTTTAATAATTTCATCCGCTGGTTCAGCTTTTTCATCTCATTCATCTCAATCATTAGGTTATTTCATTCATGTAGTTTAATAATTTCATTCGCTGGTTCAGCTTTTTCATCTCATTCATCTCAATCATTAGGTTATTTCATTCATGTAGTTTATTAATTTTATCCGCTGGTTCAGCTTTTTCATCTCATTCATCTCAATCATTTAGTTATTTCATTCATGTAGTTAAATAATTTCATCCGCTGGTTCAGCTTTTTCATCTCAATCATTAGGTTATTTCATTCATGTAGTTGAATAATTTCATCCGCTGGTTCAGCTTTTTCATCTCATTCATCTCAATCATTTAGTTATTTCATTCATGTAGTTAAATAATTTCATCCGCTGGTTCAGCTTTTTCATCTCATTCATCTCAATCATTTAGTTATTTCATTCATGTAGTTAAATAATTTCATCCGCTGGTTCAGCTTTTTCATCTCATTCATCTCAATCATTTAGTTATTTCATTCATGTAGTTAAATAATTTCATCCGCTGGTTCAGCTTTTTCATCTCATTCATCTCAATCATTAGGTTATTTCATTCATGTAGTTTAATAATTTCATCCGCTGGTTCAGCTTTTTTATCTCATTCATCTTAATCATTAGGTTATTTCATTCATGTAGTTAAATAATTTCATCCGCTGGTTCAGCTTTTTCATCTCATTCATCTCAATCATTTAGTTATTTCATTCATGTAGTTTAATAATTTCATCCGCTGGTTCAGCTTTTTCATCTCATTCATCTCAATCATTAGGTTATTTCATTCATGTAGTTTAATAATTTCATCCGCTGGTTCAGCTTTTTCATCTCATTCATGTCAATCATTAGGTTATTTCATTCATGTAGTTTAATAATTTCATCCGCTGGTTCAGCTTTTTCATCTCATTCATCTTAATCATTAGGTTATTTCATTCATGTAGTTAAATAATTTCATCCGCTGGTTCAGCTTTTTCATCTCATTCATCTTAATCATTAGGTTATTTCATTCATGTAGTTAAATAATTTCATCCGCTGGTTCAGCTTTTTCATCTCATTCATCTCAATCATTAAGTTATTTCATTCATGTAGTTTAATAATTTCATCCGCTGGTTCAGCTTTTTCATCTCATTCATCTTAATCATTAGGTTATTTCATTCATGTAGTTAAATAATTTCATCCGCTGGTTCAGCTTTTTCATCTCATTCATCTTAATCATTAGGTTATTTCATTCATGTAGTTAAATAATTTCATCCGCTGGTTCAGCTTTTTCATCTCATTCATCTCAATCATTAGGTTATTTCATTCATGTAGTTTAATAATTTCATCCGCTGGTTCAGCTTTTTCATCTCATTCATCTCAATCATTAGGTTATTTCATTCATGTAGTTTAATAATTTCATCCGCTGGTTCAGCTTTTTCATCTCATTCATGTCAATCATTAGGTTATTTCATTCATGTAGTTTAATAATTTCATCCGCTGGTTCAGCTTTTTCATCTCATTCATCTTAATCATTAGGTTATTTCATTCATGTAGTTAAATAATTTCATCCGCTGGTTCAGCTTTTTCATCTCATTCATCTTAATCATTAGGTTATTTCATTCATGTAGTTAAATAATTTCATCCGCTGGTTCAGCTTTTTCATCTCATTCATCTCAATCATTAGGTTATTTCATTCATGTAGTTTAATAATTTCATCCGCTGGTTCAGCTTTTTCATCTCATTCATCTTAATCATTAGGTTATTTCATTCATGTAGTTAAATAATTTCATCCGCTGGTTCAGCTTTTTCATCTCATTCATCTTAATCATTAGGTTATTTCATTCATGTAGTTAAATAATTTCATCCGCTGGTTCAGCTTTTTCATCTCATTCATCTCAATCATTAGGTTATTTCATTCATGTAGTTTAAAAATTTCATCCGCTGGTTAAAAAGCTGAACCAGCGGACGCTAGTTAGCTCAATCATAAGCGTCATATGTTATTTACTGTATTATACTGTAATATACTTATATTTGTTATAAAATTAAATGGAAATAATAAATCTGATAAATTTTTATTTTTTACCTATTGATTTCTGCTTAGTATCAAGTGTAAGAACATTTTAATTAATTGTGTTCAACGTACTTCCCCTTCAAATCTCAATCCAGTGAATTTGTATACCAACATCAACATTTTCGTCTTAGTTCGTAAATAATTTCATTGTACTAAAGGGTTATAGTAGTAGAAAGTCAAATAAGGAGATCACCATATTTTTTTACAAATACCATCTGTGTGAAAAAGCATAGTGGACTCCGTGACTGATGTTCTCTTATTGTTCCTCTTAGATTGTTTACTATAATGTAATATAACTAAAACTTTAGCCACAGCAACGCGTGGCCGGGTCAGCTAGTATATATATATATATATATATATATATATTTGATGATTGTTTTTTAATAGTGGCAAACCGCTTAAAAAGATAAATGACACAATCTTTGACAATATTGAAAAATTTTGTACAATTTGCTGGATAGCATAATATTTATAAAGGTTCTAAAGAGGTCCTGTACTTGAGAATGCAGGATGTCGGTTTAAACCCAGCGCTGAGTTTTATAAAAATGCATTCTGCTTTGCTTTGATTTACATTACTTATATAAAAGTCTTGAGAGTTGGGATCTTAAAGCACACCAGTCAGGCTCATTCATCACAGTCTTATATAAACTAGTAAATCTAAATTCAAAACGCCTTCCACTTAGTGGCTCCCAATTAAGAGTTGAAATTAATTCAGATGGACTAAAACGCCTAAAGACAATGCCGGCTTGCTTCTCTCTGAACTGCTTCTAAATCGTCTTTAAGACGTCATAGTTTCATGGGGTTCTTTTTTTCTGTTCATCAACTCTTCTAACAAGTCAGCATTCTACGTGGCGAGGAAAAGCACGTCCTAACTTTTCCTTCCATTCATCCCATGAATTATCGTATTTATCTAAATTATCATACCATAATTTAGCTGCTCCTCGAAGTCGCATTTGCATAAAGCAAGACTTTGAATAGTCATCCCACATATGAATACCCCCAAGAGTGTCAATTTTATTAAGCCAAGAAGATACATTACTCATGGAACTATCTGGATCAAAAATTGGAATTATCTCACCAACAGCCTGGATCCTAGGGAGATTACGCCCTTTCGGCGACGCAGATACCTGTTCATCAACATTATTTTTTAAATACTCTTCCATCATCTTCTGTAATTTAGATGTCATTAACATTTCCATCATCGCATGAGTGGATTCTTTTTCACTATCTGACTTGGTGATTTCAGAAGTTGAACTTTCTTTTTGGTTCACTTTTTGTTTGCGTAAATTGCGCGGCATTGGTTTTTTTTTTTTTTGCAAAACACACAGATAGTAAACACTAATATCTCTTAGTTCATACCACTTCTGACTATATAACACGGTATTTTCTTATAGAGTTTTAATTACATACAAAGTTATAATACGGGCAGTAACACAGTATACACCTCACCACAGCAACAGTCATAAGCATAATGCATCAATTCGTCTATCCTTGAGGTGCTGTCATGCGAGATAGACCCCCTCCAATTACACACACTCACACACTTATAATGAAGTCCATGTATGGGTGTGATCTCTGGCAGCTATCCAACAGTAATAGTGTAACAATATATTAACGTATTTGTGAGTCCGTAGATTATTGCGTGCTGTATTGTAAATTCCGTAAAATTTAATCAAAATATTAATTAAATTGAGTTATAATAAATTCTGTATATTCGTAAGTAAAGTGCCTCGTACTTACTAAAGCGCTGTTTGATTAACGTAACAACTAAGTTATAATAAATTGTTTTAACTGTTATATAAAAACTTTTGTGTAAATTTTTATTGTTTCAATAAATTTAAGTATTGATGAAGTCAAGTGGAAGTTGTCATTTTAATTCTTATTAAAACAAATAGTAGATAGGAACCCTTTCGAAGAAATATCGTATTTTGTAGCTTAAAGATGCCTGCCTTACAACAGCAACTAACGGGGCCTAGGCAGGATTCCATAAAGGAGCACAAACCACGATAGATTTAAACCCCCGTGTAAATGAATTTTTTGATGACAAAAACATCCTTTTAAGATCCTTTTCAGATAATAATCGTATTTAAATTGCCCGATATTCTATTTTCTTAAATTACTGAAATATTTCCTAAATGGGTTATACGTAAATAAAGAAATACCGCCGCAGAAATTATACTATCCATTGGTCTTGTGACTTCTTTCATACCATCATGAGGAGATAGATTCCTTGGCGTCCAAGTGGACCAACGTCTTCCGGGGCGTTATAGTGGTGACCCCTCTCAAGCAGCACGCAGCTTCAAACAGATTCTTGGAAAATCGGGACGGGCAATCTACTTCCTAAAAGCTGTCATGGTGCTCCATCATCCGTCAGAAGTAGCACCGAGCCTCGGGATTCGCCGCACTGTTATCTCCCTTAGCATTCCAGGATCGACGGTTTCTCAAGATGCGCCGTCTACAGACATTTGACGGACGTCCGTTATTTCGGAAAATTTGTAACAGGCATTTGAACATTCCTCTCATAAATTCCTAGCTTTCCATACATTTTTTTAATTGGATAATTATTTTATTATTTTGAATATTTATTTAAACTAATCACAGCTAAGAAGATTCAAATGACACTCTTTTGTAGTGTATTCATAATAATTAATGCCGTTGAGAATGATTATAGCATTATTACGAAACAAGAATGGGATTGGTCTCCACTTGAGCCTGCGGCACTTTTAGCCCATTCAAAGTGCGTTTTGGATAGCCATAGAGGTGAAAGTGAGTTATTTTTCGGTCATATAAATATAAAAAAACACAGGTATAATGGTATGACATTCTTTCGATTCATCATAAATTTTAAGGTCATTTGTTATTTTTTTTGTAACTTTTGACACACAGCTAGTAATGAAACTCGTAATTTCCTATTTACTGGATTTGTGATTTATTTAATATTTACTTCTCCCAAATTCACCTTTTTTCAATAACTCATCAAAAGTTCACAAAACCATTTTAAAATACTATACCAATACACAACCACGGACAAAATTCCTAGTTTAGTTCCAAATTAAAGTTTTTTTTTGTTTCCATATATATATATATAAATAGTCAAAGCTTAAATTGGTGCGTCATGTTTATTTTTTAATTTAGTCGTTTTTTCTTATTTAATAGTATTAATATATTTTAATATTATTCTTTTTTACAATATTACCTGTATCCTATAGTATTTTTATTGGGTAACTACGATAAATAAATATATACATAAATAAATAAACACGGATATCATAACCCAATTTACAATAATTATAACACGGCACTGAACATTCTTTTATGTATTTCTATTTGCGCTCATAGAGGAATTGTATTAATTTATACTGACCACTAATAAATAATATGTCCTAACAGCCATATTGTCATGAAATTCGAATATGATACAAATACCGCTGCGCTGTATTGATGTCAAGTTTCAATCTTCAGTTTAAAAAATGTTGACTTAATGCGTTAGTTTTAGCAGTTCCCCCAACCAACCATATGTTAATATTGACTCACATAGGGCAAAGTAGGTAACTTGAGAGTGAATGGGTCCAGTATAGATCTTAGAATTTTAAAGATAAAAAAACTTAAAAAAAAAAGGTAAAAAAGCTTTCTCATTTTTTTTTTGCTAAATATTCAATTTGAGTTAACTACCTCATGCCTTGATCTATATAATTGCCTAAGTATTTGATGGAGGCTACTACCTACAACGGTATGCAATTACATTCATTTGAAATATTTTGGCAGTCTGCGTGATAAATATCTTTGGAGGATTAGGGTCCTTTGTTTTTGTTATATTAAAAACTATGAATTTAGTTTTAGAAATGTTGAAGGTCAGGATATTCGCGTTAAGCCATTCACTCACCCTCCTTAACCCTTCATTTGTTCGTTTAGCCACAGTGGACCACGTCTTTGTAAAAGACGTGGTCCACCAAAAGACGTGCACGACCAAAAGTAATTGCAGTGTCATCGGCAAATGAAGTGATTTGACCCACATTTGTTAAATTACAAAGGTCATTGATATATAATAAAAATAAGATAGGTCCAAGAATATTGCCCTGAGGTAACTCAAAATCTATAAATCATATATTGCTGGACACGTCATTTATTTTAACGGCTTGTTTACGTCCTTGTAAGTAGGCTTTAACCTATAGTATGGTGCTGCCTTTAACAGAGATGGATTCCATTTTTTTTTTTGAGTAAAATTGCTCTTGAAATGTAATCAAAAGTCTAGAAAAACGGATAAACACTTGTTGCCTCTGTCATTATTGAAATGTTTCCCAAATGGCTTACACTTACGCAAATAAATAACGCTGGAGTGGATCTGTGACTTCTTTCATCATTCATGAGGGGCGTTATAGATCTGTTCATACTAATTGCTATATTTAAATTATTTAGGATACAAATATGTTAAATTCTACATGAAACATTGTAAAAAAAAAACTCAATTTGTATATTTTGCCAGTTATGTATAGGGTGATGATTTTAGAGGCGTGGTGGTATTCAAGAAGAGATAAAACGCATATAATTTGATGTTATGGCTAAGAATTTAGTTTTATTATTAAGATAAGGGTTTGCCATTATGTTTTAAAAATGATTTCGGGTAAGTGGCCCGCGCGGCTGACTCGAACAAATTCCAGCCGAGAGGCCCAATTTTCAACCACTTTTTGCAGCAAGTTGGGCCGTATGTCAGCAATAACGCGCCGAATATTCTCTTCCAAGGCGTTAATCGTGTCCGGCTTATCTGCGTAGACAAGCGACTTCACATAACCCCACAAAAAATAGTCCAGCGGTGTTAAATCGCACGATCTTGGAGGCCACGCCACAGGCCCACGACTCGATTTTTACTTTATTTTAGTGATTTAAAAAAAATTTAGAGTGATTTTTTCTAAATTTGCACTATTTGCAAACGTTGTTCAGGAGTAAGTCTATTCATTATGAAATGGCAAACCAAACTGAGCATAAATCAAGTGACAGCTGTCAAAAACACCAACTACGAAAAAAGTAGTGCCAGATTGAAAACCACGCCTCTAAAAAAAACACCTATATATATATTGTGTTAACCTTAACCTTTTGGATAAGTGATATTTGTAGTTCGTGGGCCTCTATCAACTCGTTGCGCAAGCAAACAACCATCACTTGAATGTCAAGAATGCATTCTATTACTTTTCATTGCATGATAATGTACCTTTCGGATGCTTTCGGAAAATTTATGTGTTGTGTGAAATAGGGATATACATAAATGAAACAAAACATATTTTTAATTCTTTTTATTACATTAAGAAACCGAAATGAATGTTTTCACTATTATTACACTATTATTACTTAAAGGTTATTGTTTTTTTTTTCACGATACGAACAGAAGTTTTCTAGTAGATTGATGATTTTCATATTGAGGTAGATTCAATAAAGTTTTACAGTAAATTTTAAAATATAAAAATAAATGAAATTGTTATAAGAGGAAACAGGTGAAAATAACAACTGTAAATAATTCTCCAGGACTATTCTGGATGTCAGGATGTAGTATATGACTTATATGATCAGTCATAACATTCTATAGGCTGTACACAAAGAATGATAGTTATTATGTATAAATAAACAGGATCATACGTGAATGTCCGCCGGAGAAGGTCTGGGAGCCTCCTTTGGCAGATTTGCAGCCTCGCACTTTTATGATAAAAATAGCAATGATCATTTTTGTTGATTTTTCATCTAAGGATGTATGTTGAAGTAAACAAGTCAGTACTTTGTATCCAGTTCTAAACAGCATTGTTCCCAAACCGTTTAAAAATGAACAAAATAACACCCTTACAGATAATTTTCTCAAACATAAATAAATGCATTTATTGAAATGTTATAACTCCTTAGTCACACAATGTGATGTAAACCTTTCTCCGGAGGACGTCCCATTATGAAATTAAAAAATTCTTAAAATTTAACAATAACAAACCTACTGTTGTATTTTAGTGTTGTCATTAAATTTGATAACCCAACCTGCCTGTATATTGAAAAAGTAGGGTGGCTCGGCATCAGGCCACTCATTGTAATTCAGTTCTCAGACCATAGCCGGCCTAGCGCGCCCCACGCGTACGCACACGTACAACCATTTACAATTACTATAATAATATTAATATTCATTAAAAACTTCAATCTACCTACCTCAATCCATAACATATAGGCCAACAAATTATTTTAAATATTTGAACTATTCAGGTCCGCCTGAATACGGGTGGAGCGCGCTTGAATCGGAAAACGAACTTAATTTATTTTGCGAAAGAACATCAAATCAAACAACTAAAACTATCTTACATACTAAGTTTTTAAATCAGTTGCCGTGCTGTAAGCTACATAATTTCGCTAACATTACAATAATAAAAAAATGAAAGCAGTTATGATAATGTATGGAATAAAGTAATATTTCTCTAACATAAAACAATATTTAAAAAAAAATGTTATACTCAAGCACTGTCATGCTAGTAGTGTAAAATATTTCTCTGGAATGTTACCAGTTATTTAATTCCAACTACAGGCACAAACAAAAAAATAAATAGGTATTAAAGGAAGTGCTTAACATGAAACAAACTTTAATATGGTTGAAAAGATGCATCAATTGATATTAATATTGGGGCAAATTGCAGCAAATATAAACAAAAGAAAAGATTATATCAATTAATCAGCTTTCAATAAACAAAAGAATAATGTTATAGGTTTCCTATGAATAATGCCAGATGCAATACACAAAAAAATAAGAACACAACTAATTTTGTATGTAAAACTTAATTACTATATTACTATTTCGACAACTAATGCACGGAACAAAAGCCCTTAAATGCCAATGGGGCTGCTCAAACTAATGTTGGCATTTTTTTTATTTTCCGTACTATATATATCAGAGGTGTGCAATTTGTAATTAACCAAGCAATGTCCTTATACTTTTGCAATAAAATTTTAAAAACATGAATTAAACATTCTTTCCTTTAACACTTCCAGGATAACATATGATTGCATGATAAATCCTGACTGGAGGTAACTGTTTTAAAATGCAGAGGCTCAAAATCGTCGACTTATACCTCAGCTTTTATTAACAGCTTCGGCTTTTGAAAACCCGAGATGAAAAAGTTCACTCAAGAAAAATATTTTAAATATTAGGTGGATGTAAAATACAAGAAAATCCAATTTACTCAAATAAATGTAATGTAACTACATAATTGCAAATTGATCACATTTGCACGCCACTGATACATATTAATAGTGATTACAAAATTACATTTTGACAAAATCAAATTGGTCAAATGTTGGATGCCTATCCACCGTGAGTGCTCACCGAGAGGATATCACTAAAATAGAAACGATTCTCTGTTGTCAGCGACATGCGACATGTGACATGCGAGTCAAAGTTCTCACGGTGGATACTCTACCTTAAATCAACTGGACGTAACATAATGTACATACTAAAATTATTATAAGGAAAATTATGAAAATAAGCAAGCATACATTCAATTCAATATTGAACTTAAGCTACTTTTGTCAATTTGCATCCGCAATATTCAAGCAAAATATTATAATCCTTAAAAATACACCACATTGACACAAATCTTAAAGTTACAATAATAAGAGCACATAATACTACATATCAGAGGAATTAATTTAGGGCTAAACGTTCACATTGAAATGCACATCAAAATACACGCTAAATTTTTGTGGGTAATATTGCAAATTTTATAAGGTTAATTTCAAATACACAACTACTAAACTATTTTATAACTTCCAAACTGTGCTTGAAATATTGCGGATGCAATAAAAAATCATTTCTGCAGATGTGTAATCATTTCCCGTGTAAAAGATTAGGGAGTGCATGTAGATCTTTTGATAAAGACTTTAATTGTACGAAAGAGGCCTTTTTAGAGACAAATTTCCAGACTCTTGTAAAAGGATTCCAATTACTTAATTTCGGAACTCTAAAAATCAAGACCTCTTGCAATAAAGGTTACAATAAATTGAATCATTATTTTGTCCCTACTATTGTGTGCGTTTGGATCAATGTGTAGAATTATTATTCACTCATTAAAAATGCAACAAAATGCGCACAATTTGCAGCAAAAATCTGTAGGGTTTTTGGTGGTACCATAAAGTTTGCTCTGGAGGTCACCGAGGCCCGCAGTACTAGCATTTCATTTTTGACAAATGTTTTTGATCAGCAACACGCCCAAAAGCATATATTGAACATAGGAAACATGTCAACAGATATTTATTCAATCCAATTAGTTTGTGATATGTGTCTCCTTTACATATTGTTGTAATTAGAATACAACCGGCCACATAACTCTGATGTATTTAAATTGCCTATCATAACGGTTCATAATGAAAATGTTCCATTATGACTATCGTTAATGATTTGGTAGCTTCCTTTTATATTGAGTTATTTACAAAATCCAGTTGCCTGTTTTCAATGTAAGTGAATTAATGGCGGTCACTTAATGAGCCCAAAATAATTGGCTTAGAAAACCATGAGATGATATTAGCATTTATATAACTATATTTGACAACACAATCAGGAGTCATTTCAATCATGCTTCAAGACCGGTGAAGCGTGTAGGTTTTCAATCCAAAAAATATATAATATGTAGTTTAATTATATTTTGTGACATAGTTTTGAGGTCAATGCAAGTATATACCAGATGCAGTTATCCCAATATATTATTATATCCATAGCATTTGAGGATGTCTTTTCTGAAGGGCTATTGCAAAGGTAAGACTTTAAGCTTTTATATTTCAAACAACGGTAAAAGGTTTGAAGTTCCTATATATTATTTTTCTATAACATTTGAGGATGTCTTATCTGAACGGTAATTGCACAGCTAAGAAAGTTGTATATTTTTAAAAAATCCAAAGCGAAGATTGAATTGTACATTTTTTTGACACATTATGAGTGTTCATCAATCAATCAATACACAATGTGAGTGCAAATTTAAAAATTCTAAACAAATACTTCAGACTGAATGTTTACAAATTTAATTTCTCTAATTAAAGTAAAAGTAACATTTAAAAATACATCTCACTAGGCACAATACAACTCAAGTTGCATCTTCAATTTAAATATCCTACTAATCCGATAGAATAAAACAATATAATGCTCATTAGCATCAGTTATTACCGTATTACCTCAATATTTTCTTTTGCAAATCACAATAATTAAAACTAATTTTTTATAAAGCTAACGAAGACAATAATTAAAAAAATGATCAACAAACCTCACATAGAACTCTTATCCGTTTCTTACATCGCTCTTTATAAATTCCAACAAGTTATCAAAAATAAATGTCACCTTTTAAATGGTTCATTTTCATTATACTTATTTCACACTATACACATTACAGTTGACAGGTCAATAGCCTGCCGACCAAATATAATCCTTGTTAAACCTACGATAAGGCGCGCGCTTTGGCACAGTGACAATGTGAGTGAGCTTAACATGCTTCTGAATAAACAGAGTAAAGATAACAGTTTTATTCCTTTCGGTGGCTCATAGTTGCACAATGTCCACCTTGTCCAAAAGCCTTATTAGTCCTGTAAATCGTGACTTAGTGGATAAACTTACTACAACTTATTTTGTACTTATTCAGTAATACCACTAAATCAGCAATCCATATTATTATTTAAAATTCAGGGTTAAGTTGATGACCAGCTTTAATGCATTTAGATTTCATTGTTCAAGGAAGGTTATCTTAAAAGTGACAATCTTCTCTTAAACCAGACAAGCTGCCAACAACATTTACTTCTGATGGTATAATAGTGCTTTTCTGCAATTAAGATATGTAATGTTGCAAAGAAATATAGTATTAAATGTCCAGAAAACTTGGAAAAAATGATAAGGTACAATCCTCGTCAAATATTCCATGTTTACCTCTGCATTGTCAAACCTATCTTCTTTAAATGTTTAAACTGCGTAATAATAATTATCTGAGAACAAACAACTACATAAATATTAAAGAGAAAGGTGTTAAAACTGTCTTAGAGATGGTAAATGGCAATTACATAAATTATTAAAATAAATGTAAAATTACTTTACCCTGTAATTTTATCTTATTTTAATATGTAGAAAATAGGGAACCTAATATAACTTTCTTTACCATATAAGTATTTGTTATTTTGGGAATAATAGAAGCTCCACAATAAAAACAAGTACCCTCTCCAGGGGTATTTATTTTATGAAATTATCAAAACTACTTTTTATATTAAATCCTTTTGTACTCTGTTTACACGGCAGTGTACAATGTGGAAAAGAAAATATTATACTATGTGTTTTTGATATTTAATTTCATTAGAAGTACTTGTAAGTAGAACTATAATTTTTTGATGGCATATTATTTTAATCTATCAAACAAATTTTAGCCCAAAAACTACAAGTAAATATTTTTCAATGTATGGTTGGTCCTAGCCAGTATAAAATCTTAAAATATAATTAAAAACTCTATTATGTGTTTAGGTGGTATCAAATGGTGAAATAAATTAGCTCATGACGTAATGAGCTTGTGTGCAGCTATAAATGCAAATCGGAACACACCTGTGCTATCGGTAATGAAGATAAAAATTAAAATATATAAAAATAAAATCTTAATCTTTGATTTGTGGTAACAACACCATGTTAACATAATGAATGGCTGTAATGAATGAATGATCTTTTAATCTTCTAAGATACGTACAGGTAAATACTCATCCAATAATAATTTATTGGATGAGTATTGGACAAATTTATTCTATTTGCGGTGTCAATTGTTCTGAACCATTATATTTTCATCCAATACAACCATGATGACAATTGAGTGAATAACCAACCAAATGTAGCACGAGAACATTTTCAATAAATAAATTGGCAATAACTGTAAAAGAGAAAAAATAATTCATAAAGTGAATAGAGGTAGTCTAATAGCACCACTTCGAAAGCTAAAAATATCAAAGCTTTTAAAATTAATTCATGGTAAAATTAAGACTATGGGAAAAATGTAAGTATAATAATTGTAGAAATAATTTCATTAACATGTGCTTAGTGCACTTTGGTCAGCTTAGTGCACAATCATCATAGAACAATGTTTTGAACAATCAATGGCTGCTGATGTTCTTTCTGTTTCCAACCAATGATGAAAATATGTTCACACAAGACAATCATGCAAGTAATAGGGTCTTAAAACTTCTCTAACACTAAATATTCAAAATATAAAAAAAACAAAGGTCAATTGATAAAAATAAAATTGCAGTTTCCAGTTCATACATAATATAAGTTCATATAATTATAAGTTTTCAGTTCATTTCAATTAGTTGGACAGATAAATCCTCTCAACTGAGTCAACATATATGTAAGTGGGCTTCAGTGGTTATGTAAATAATAACTACAACGATAATAACAAACATGATTTGTAAAAATATATTCATTGCTGAAATTAAGTAATTATTTTTATTTAATTGATGAAATTATAAAATATATAACTATTGTATATAAGTATGTATAATAAAATGTTATTTGATTTGTAATTTTCTGTACATGCGGTATAATAATTATAAGGCTTAGTTTAAAATATTCTATGTAACACCGGAACAATATGAAATAAATGTTTTAATTAAAATGTTCGCTGTGCACCAATAATTCTGCGACTGAGGTAGACTGTAGGTAAAATTGCACATAAACAGTAAAAATCTGTTAGCAAATTAATGGTCATCAGTTTCGTATGTTTACTCTATATTATATGCTTTGAAAAAAATGTATAACTGCCCAGCTCATTCAAAAAATATTCTATGCCATATAATAAAGTTAGTAAGGGGGAAAACAACAGGCTATTTGTATATTAAAAAATTAATAACCATTATGTATTATTTTTCATATGAACCAATGTAATCAATTGTTTAAAATAATTTAAACTTGACTATTATTTTATGAATTCTTGTTATTCGTAAATAACAAAGAATTTCCCGTAAGTCACCGTTATCACAAAATAAAACATAGAATTGATTGAACGTAACCCATTTTGTAGCTTATAACTTTTTTCAGAAATGCCCTTTGAAAATAAAATAAATTACTTGTTATTCTGACAATATAAATCGATTACAATTGTATTATAATGTTAATAAATTAAATACCTGTAAGTCAGTTAAACTTATTTTTTAAAAAATAAGTGTAAATTTTACACGTTACATAAAAAAAACATTAACCTATTTAATTAGCCTACTGAAAATTTCATCAATTTTACAACATGCTTTTTGACATATCTTTTTGTTGTATCCTTGTCAAAAAATAAAAAAAAAACACTTTAAACTAAAAATTCATTTTAAATACTTTTCCTTCGTACACTATGTAATATTTAAATCAAAAATGAAATATCAAAATGGACAAATTAATAAAAATCTGTAAGAAAATGATACCTAAATATTTAATGTGAACTTTTTCTATCAACTGCACTTAAGGGTATTAAAAGTATATGAGTATGTACAGTCAAAGGCACTAAGCTTTACCCCGAGCATTTAAAGCTCAACTGAAACACGTAAAAAAAAGAGATAGTACGTGTGTGTGTAATGTATCTATGAAAACCAGCGCTTTCGCATCTCCGTATGAGCGGAGATAAGGTTAATATTTACATATACATCTGCGCGATCAAGGCGATCTGTGCATCAAGACGATCTGACACACTCTGTCAGATCGCCTTTCAAGGTAAAGCTTCATTTGACTTAGACTGTACATTGCCTAGGCATTCCAAGAAATGATACAGTAGCCGGCAGTGCAGCATTCAATTTTTCAAATTTTAAAAAAAAAAGTGGATATTAAACTTTTAATAAACCAATTGTAATTATTTAAATAAAAGAATTGTACATTGATAACATGATTGCTAGGTTAATATAATGTAGTAAATTAGAATAAAACTTTTATGTTGAATAGAAAATTTTATAGTATTAGGTATCTAATTAATTTTCATTAAAAGGTGTAAGGCATCTCTGAAAAATAAGAATAAGTTTTTAATAATGCTTTTGATAATCATGAAATATGGAAATTTATTCATGAATACAATGCACAGACCATCAATCTAAAATGAATAATTAAGGCATCACACAGGTTACAATATGCTTGACTTTATTACATGCAACTAAATTTGAGACTGGGCGGTTGGTTTATTATGGTTGGTTTGGTACCTAGACCTAGTCTCATATTATAAGTGTACTTTCTTCAGTGATAAAATATTTACTTATTGGAAGGGCAGACAGACATGTTTTAGCAGCAGGCAAATTCCAACTATTCCAGTATGAGACTGCACGTAATATCAGCGTAGCTTTTACTTTCAATACAGTATAAATGTGTATGATTCTTAGTCACACCCCCGCCCACGTGTAACAAGTCTTAGAAGGCCAGTATTATGGCCTCATTTATATATTTAATATTTTCATAACTCTTCATACATTATTTTATACCTTAACCCAATAACTTCAAACCATCTATAATAATAATTAATAGTTGAGGTAGACAAACAGTATAATGACTGCTCTTATCCCTACATCTATATTTTGGTTTTTGCGACTTATTGATGATGATTTAAAGTCTGCCGATTGCGTTATCACCACAATTAGCTGTTAAATATGCTAAGTGAGATGATGGTAAAAGCACCCCCAAAATGCTACTTGAAGCCATTTTAGGCTGGAGAAAGTTTTTAATAAGCATTGAATTAAACAAAATAAACATAATATCTGCTAAAGGCGTTATTAAAAATTACAAGAAAACATTATACCGATATTAAAAAACAAAAAAAATTTTGCCATAAAAAAGATTAAACATTCCGAAAATTTTAATTTACTTAAAAATAATAATTAAACCTTTTTATTTCAAAAATTCACTTTGAACATTATTCAAAACAAATATGAAAAGTAATTACCACAATAGCACATCCGTGAACCTTTTTCAGGTTCATTTTGAAACTACATAGGTTTAAATTTAGTTCTTCTATATCGCACCAACTGTGCACCAAACTGTTGAGATTACTCTAGGTTAACCTGATGTTACTTCATGTTGGTGCAAGTGGCCCTAAAAATTCAAGTTCTTTAGCCTAAGGGGAGTGGGAGTGACAATCATTCCTTATGGTCAGATTGTGATAAAAACCAAGTGACATGGTTAAATAACAAAACCAAAGCTGGTTTATCTGCCCGCTTTCTTCGTTGTGACCTAAAGTAATAAATTTACAAACCTACAATATGAGCAGTATGTCGATCCTACATGATTCTTAGCTGAATATTATAATTGTATAAATATATAAATATTATTTTGTGTATATCCCAAGCAATGGGAAAAACCAAAAATAAAATCTTTTAGGAGCTTTATGATGTTTGTCACTTAATATTTTATCACATTATGTAGACTTTATATGGCCATCAAAGGGCCTATGCTTTCGAGTAAGCTGTATTAATGGAAATAGAGAAAAGAAGTATCAAAAACATAGGTGGTGGTGGTGGAGTAGGGGGCAGGGGAATAATGAACTTGCTTACTGCTGCTGTTGCTGCTGCGGAGGAGTGTTGGAGGCAGGGGCGGCACGACGGTGGCGATTCGGCGCTGTGGCCTGTAGAACCATTGCACGAATTCGCCTTTGTGCTGACTGCAATTAAAAATATACACACCAATATAAGAATGTTGCTTATAAAAACTACCACTACATAAAACAGTACAATAGGTTTATGAAATTCAAAACACTGAACTTTTCTTTTCATCCAACATACAGCATCCAACATCCAACATCCTACAATGTACAAATATTTAAAATTAGTATTTTCTATCTATTTGTGGGGATTATCGGTAAAGGATCCTACAACAGTTATCACATCAAGCTGATTCCTTAATTGTCATTCCTTCCACAGAGATGTTTCAATATTTATTTTCACCTTCCTATATCTTTAGGTGTCTTTAAATCAGTTTCCTGGTCATAAAAAAATGTTTACTGGTTATTTAGAAAGTAGGTAAAAAAAATGCAATGTTGCGTGCATCGATTATTAAATGTGAGTGTAAATAGTATGTGTAAATATTATTTAAAAATAGTTACCTAAGGGTGTTTTAGCGCATAAAAGTGTCAGAGGATTGCAAAAATTAATGTTTTTGCGAATCACATAGGTATTCTAAAATATATATACTCCAATATAGTGATATTGTAAATTTGGCATTTCGGAACGCTTGTCAGTTTGTTGACGAGTGTTTTGGGTAAATATTGGACAAACAAACAATGAGCAATCAACATTCTATATAAAATTTTAAATATCTTTCTAACTGATATCATGTGTTAATGTCATTCTTATGGATAAAAATAGATTTTTTTTTTCCATTTTCAAACACTTTATAAAAAATTAAATTTTAAAAATATATTTTTTTTTCCAACCCTGCCTTAGTTTAATTATATTTTAAAAACTATGCATAATTTCAATAAAAAAATAAATAAGTAAGTAGAAAAGTAACTTATAAAGCGACAATAACTAAAAAAATATTGTTAATTTAAAAATTATTTTAAAAAATATATGGCACCAAGGATGGTATCTAAGGGTATTTTTTATTTTATTTTCTGTTTATGGTAAAAAATATATATTACTTATAAATAGTTTTATATAATATATAGGAACATAAATAAAAAATGGATGACATAGCTTTAAATTTTCTTTTATTGAGGGTGAAAACCAAAATTTCACAAACAAAAAGCGGCCTTGGACATTTTTTTTTTTACGTTTTATATAGTTGGTAATAAAACCATATTCTAAAGGATTTCATAAACTATACAAAATAGTGCAGTTTATCGAGATGACGTACGTAGTTTTTCTAATATAAGCATTTTAGTAAGCGCCCGTAATTATCCAATTTTTTAAAAATATTTTAGACAATCAACAGACAGTTTCGTCAACACGGCTAATGCATTAGACAACAAGCTTTTTTAGATTATCCTTGCTATAATCTTATTTTATTTTTTTAATTATTGCAAAAATATAGAACTCTAAACGGTGTACTCAGTGGACTAGTAATTTAAAATATTTTCTCCTTAATTAGAAATTAGAAAGTGTAATTTCTTTAGTTGTTAATATGATTTATTTAGACAATTCTGTTGTTTTATACATTTGTATAAAAATTAAAAAAAAATACTTTCTCTGACATAAGCCACCTCCATCCAGAGAAGCATTATAATTTCGATAACGAGGTTATAAAGATACAAAGTATAAAAATAAAAAAATTTAACAATACTTTTAAATTATTAACAAATTTAGAGGTTAACAGAAATGACTGATATTTCTATTTTCATTCATATTTTTATAATTCAGTACTCGGAGTAAGTGCTTCTGCGCAAAGTCGACTATGACAGATGCGACATTGCCAAATCTTACTCCAAAACTTCTAAAAGAAAAAGGATGGCAGTAGTTATGGCTACAAATGCAATATCTGTCTGTCTTAGTACCCCGACCTCACAGTTTAAACCGTTAAGATAAGATTTAGCGCCAAAAGGGCTTCAGAACAGAAATTTTCCTTAGAACTCGTCTACTATAAAATCCATAGCGCAGACAAGAGTCGTTCAATCTTTACAAATCTATCATCATCATCTGATTCACCATGAAATTTTCTATTATAAAATATCACTTTGATTTTTTTATCTCTTAAATTTAAAAAAAAACTGCTCTATCGATTTTTTCCTGTTGGCCCACACAATTTTTTCATTATTTGTCAAATATTACACTTTTTTGTTTCCACTTTCAAATATATATACATTAGATATATACACTATACACACCATTATAACTCTTCCAAAAATGTAGTGACCGAAAAAAAATGAAGTTAAACAAAAAAAATTACGGCGTAGCTGATGGCTGGGATGGAAGTGCATCAGTGTGCATCAGTCTCGCTCTGATGCATATATGCGTCGAAATGCACGCGCAACGTTTGGGCCGCCGGCCGGGTGTGCATATGCCAGCAAGGGTTAATTAACTCGATAATACAAATGTTTTTCTTTCTTCAAATTATCATACTGAGAAAACCATATATATACGAGAGTTGTCCGATAAGTACTTAGCCTACAAATAAAAAATGAAAATTTGGAAAAATGGCTTTATTTCTCAACATAGTCTCCTTTTAGCTCGATACACTTAAACCATCGATGCTCCAACTTCTTTACCCGTTTGAAAAATATGTTTTCTCGAGGTCTGCAAAGTAGGCCTCCGTGACGGAGGTGACCTCTCCATTCGACTCAAATTTCTACCCGGCGAGTGACTTTTTCAAATTTGGAAACAAAAAGAAGTCACATGGGGCCAAATCTGGAGAATACGGTGGATGGAGCAGCAGTTCGTAGCCCAATTTGACCAATTTGGCCATGGCGACGGCGGAGGTGTGAGCCGGTGCGTTGTCATGGTGGAAGAGCACTTTTTCCATCGCCAAATGAGGCCGTTTTTTCTGTAATTCGGCGTCAAATCGGCCCAATAATTCGGTATAGTACAGCCCTGTGACCGTTTTGCCCTTCCTCAGGTAGTCGATGTAGATCACACCTCGTGAATCCCAGAAAACGGTGGCCATCACCTCTCCGGCCGATAGGACAGTCTTCGCCTTCTTCGGAGCACATTCGCCGGGTAAAGTCCACTGTTTAGACTGTTCCTTGGTCTCTGGTGTGTACCAGTGGATCCATGTTTTATCAACGGTCTCGAAACGACGCAGAAACTCTTTCGGATTGCGAATAAACAGCATCAAACACTGCTCAGAAGTGGCCTCATGGTGGCGCTTGTCCGGAGTAAGCAAACGCAGCACCCATCGCGGCGACAGCTTTTTCATGCCCACGCGGTCTTTTGAGATGCCTATCTTAGCCATCTCGCGCACCTTCAATTGCCGGTCTGCCAACACGAGATCGTGGATTTGCGTTATGTTATCCTCCGTGGTTTGTCATTTTCGGGACACCTTGGCGTGGCTCATCAAAAACCGAAGTGCGAATTTTGAGGGTCGCCATCGAAGGGGAAGAGTCACCGTACACAGCATCCAAGCGCTCTTTGATTTCGCTGCGCGATTTCCCTGCGCGATTTCTGCATGAAGAATCGAATCACCGACCGATATTGCTCTTTTTCCATTTTTAAAATCCGCTGACACGTCCGCTTCCACACGCGGCAAAACAAAACTACGAGTCCGATTCGGCTGAAATTTTGACAGTAGCCGTCCACGAGAATGAACTACACGATAGTAAATTTCTCTTGCGATAGTAGCGCTATCGGGCGGTGAGGCTAAGTACTTATCGGACTACCCTCATACATATACTTTTCCACAATTTTATTATAATATGATTTTTATCAAGCTATATTGTTATTTTCAAAAGTTACAGTATTTTTTTATATTATATATTTTAAAGCAACATAAGACAACTGGTTATATTCATTTTTTAAAAATATAATGCCCTTAAACACCTATTTGCAATTTTCTTTGTGGTTTATTTTCAACCCATATTTTAACCGAAATTTTATGACACCTATGAAATTTAAATATTGTTATTGCTTTATTACTCATTCTGCATTTCTTTATTATAATTATATCTCACAAAGGCATGGGCACTTTTTGGTATAGCCTTCAGCTCATCCAGCGATGCGGTCTTTATGTCCACAATTGTTGAAAAACGCCGTACTTTCATAATTTTCTTGACTTTCGGGAACAGGAAAAAGTCACAGGGGGCTAAATCCGGTGAATACGGTGGCTGTGGCATGGTGCCTATTACGAAATAATAATAATAATAAGAATTACCTCAAGGTAATACTCCTTATTAACTGTACGACCTTGCGGTAAGAACTCCTGATGCACTACGCCATGATAATCAAACAAAACAGTGAGCATCACCTTGATATTTGACCAAACTTGGCGTGCTTTTTCCGGTCTTGGCTTTTGTGACTGCTTCCACTGGAATGATTGAGCCTTAGTTTCTACGTCATAACCGTATACCCATTTTTCGTCACCTGTTTTGAGTAAATCTGGGTCGTCGTTCAACAGCTCTTGAGCTATGCTCATGCGACGGTTCTTTTGGAAAAAATTTAGCAATTTGGCAACAAACTTCGCTGGCACACGTCTCATGCCCAAACATCGGTTAAAATTGCTTGGCACGAACCAAATGAAATGGCGATATCACCAGCAACTTCTCTTATGGTAATTCGACGATTCCTCGACACTATTTTCTTCACTTCTTCAACATTCTCATCAGTTGATGACGTGCTTGGGCGTCCAGAGCGAGGTTCGTCATTGGTGTCTTCTCGGCCTTCTTGGAAGAGTTTATATACCACTTGTAAACATTTTTTTTACTTAAAGTACTCACCGTATGCCGCTGTCAACATTTCAAGAGTTTTAGAGCACTTGATTCCATTTTTTACACAAAATTTAATGCAAACTCATTGATCCGTGTTTTTCAACAGTAGAAAATAGCCGAGCACGCAAAACACTTCTAACCTTAATGCCTCTCACAAACAAACAAAAATTGCTATACTCTTGAAACTTTTCACAGATGTTAAAAACAAGTGTATCAACAACAAAAAAAAAATCAAAGATCGAACGGACGGACGTAGCCCGCGAAATTTGAAAAGCCACCTTACTTTTTGATCACACCTCGTACACCGAGTATATGTACATAATTGATCCTGCGATTTCGGGTATTATTTATTAAGATGTTATATCAAAATTCATCATGATTATCGAGAAAAGAAAATGTTAACCAGAAGTGATTACCTTACTTTTTGATCACACCTCGTATGCGGGCAAGCGAGAATGCACTCCCCACTTCTTTTGATCATTTCTGCCAACATACCAGTATGATTAATTAACTTGACGTTTGCACGATCAGAATCACTACAAGAATTTATGCAAGTCAATGCAGTGTCTAATACTATTTTTAAATTTGCATTGAAAACACACTGACGCACTACCATCCCAGTCATTAAACATTGCCTGTTTGACTGTCACGTGACTCGCGAAAAACTTGGCAGATTCCATATTGTTCGTTTGACAGCCGGCTGGTCCGAACTAATATCGCTAATTATCTATCGCAATTTGCCATATATTTTCGATTTTGCGGTCTGTGTCTGTTTCGTGGTTTGTGCTTGTTGTGTGCTTAAATCCTCACAAGTAATATTTGTGCTGGAAAGTATATTTTGATTTATTTTTATCCAATAGGAAAAATAGAGTCTCGGCATGTTTGTTTTTTGAGCGCTTTTCTTTACAATTTGTTCCTATAAATAGTATCACAGCTTGACTAATGTATTTTTTTTTTTGAGTATTTTTTTCAATCATTTTGCCTAAAAATAGTATTACAGCTAGGCCAGTAACAGTTCTTTTTTATTCTTTTTTAATAGCTAAAAATGGCAAACCGTAACATTTCGGATAAAGATCTAGTTACATGTTAAATAAAGAGAAAGCAACAGATTACTTGGATGACAGCTCGGCAAAGTCTCGAACGTCGCCAAACTATCCTCCCACCGACCGCCAAATCAAATATTCTTCTATGGACTCCCACAAACGCTGACGAAATCTGTACATTCTTTGGAGTATTGATTCTTATGGGAATTCTTAAAAAGCCCAGTATTAGATCTACTGTTATTGAGACACCATATTTCTCTCGTATTATGCCATACAACAGCTTTCGTGTACTTCTCACTTTTATCCATTTTTCGGACAATACAAAGAAAAATGAATTTACGGGTCCTCAAAAACTATACAAAATTCATTGGTCACACCTCAATAATAAATTCCAAGAGTTGTTCGTACCACCTCAAAACTTATCTTTAGACGAAAGTCTTCTACTTGGGAAGGGTCCGCTTGGTTTTCTCCGGTACTGCCGTAACAAAGCAGCTAAAAGAGGTATCAAACTTTTTGAAGTTATGTGATCCCAGAACGGCCTATAAGTCGTCTATTCAGCTGATGCAAAATCTTTCGAAGGCACCAACGCTCCCAACAAAACCGCTAAAGTTGTCCTCCATATGGCTGAACCACTTTTTAAAAAGGGTTACACGCTATGGATGGATAGATAATTGGTACAATTCTCCTATCTTGCCAGAGCGCTCAAAGAACGAGATACCGACTGTGTTGGTACTGACTGTCCTCAATTGAAAGGAATTACCTTTGGAGCTTAAGCTCCTGCGCCTAGAACCCGATGCTGTTATAGGTGTGTATTCTGACGTTGCATCCGCCATTTCCTGGCAGAATACAAAACGGGTAAACATGATATCCACCTATCATACTCTAGACAGATAGGTAGTGACCACCCACCTGGGCCGAGGGCGGACAGTCTCCAAACCGGTTTGTATACTTGACTACAACAAGTATATGGGGGGTGTCAACAAGAATGACTAACTCCTTGAACCTTACAGCATGGAAAGGAAACGGCTGAAAAAATGGTACGTGAAAACGTTTCTCCATCCACTCAGCATGTCCATATACAATTCATACATTTTGTATGAGGAACAAGGACTCCAAAAAAAAATTACATCTTGAATGGCGATTGGGATTGGTCAACCAACTCTTCGCAGCCCATGAAAGTGTTGCCTCCACCCCCTTGGCCGGTTATCAATCCCTTTCCGCCAAACCACTGCGTTTAATATCAAGGGCATCATTTTATTGACCAAATACCACCCACTCCAAAAAGACAAAACCCTGCCTGTGAATGCACCCTCTGTAAACTTCGTAGGAAAAGAAATGAGACAAGATATTGGTTCCTTGATTGCAAAGTTGCTACATAAGTGTGAGCCAATTGCCCACCCGCCGCACGCCTTCAGTTTACGACCCCTTCATCTACGCCATTTTTTTGCCGCCAAAAACAATATCTCTTTCTAAATATTTTTTTGGAAATATATGTCCATATATAGTTAACAAGAATGTTTTCTACGTGAAATTTCACGGAAATCACTACAGCCTATCAAGGATTCCTGATCATTAATATCATAATTGACACACGACGATTGAAAAATATGAATGATATGAAAAAGTTATGAATATTGAAGTATAAACATATAAAAAAAAATTATCAAAAGATATTTGGGCATAAATAATATTAGGTGTAGAAAATACAACTGAACAAAACTACATATAAAGCTTATAAACTACATATAAAGCTACATACAAAACTTTATCATAATCATTACTGAAATTATAAATCTATAAAAATTATTTAGTGATACTGCGGCGTAATCGATTATTTAACATTTGAAAAAAAAAAACGCTTTTGGTGTGAAATCTCCTATCTTTACAGTTTATAGGTATAAATTAATCCGTTCTCAAGCGCTTTTGGGGCGAAATCCTATCTTTACAGTTTATAGGTATAAATTAATCCGTTCTCAAGCGCTTTTGGGGCGAAATCCTATCTTTACAGTTTATAGGTATAAATTATTCCGTTCTTGTCCGTCTCTTAAATGAATCTTTACAGTTTATAGGTGTATATATCTAAAAAATTGATAAAGTTTTTATTACTGAAACTTTCGGCCGCCAAAACAAGGGTAACCTTAAGATGAGTAAAGCTCCTGAATTTTCAAAACTTAAATTAATGAAGATTAAATTGGGTATTTGGATATTATTTGATAAATCTTATAACTGGGAAAATTTTAATAAAGCCACTTTCACTAAAAGACATAATGCTCGAAATAATTTACAGAAAATCCAAACAATCGGAGCTATATTTTTACAGACTTGTAGCACAGTTGATCTAAATTCCATGTAATTTTTGATTCTGAGTACATTTAATCGGTCTATTGCCCATTTACGAATCTGCACGTATTTCGCCATGCGAATTTATCAAAAGTTGCACAATTCCGCATAAAATGCTTATTTTAGAAAAACTATGTTATGTTGATAACCTGCACTATTTTAAATAGCTTATGAAATTCTTTAGAATATAGTTTTATTACTAACTATACAGAAGCCAAATTTTATATTTGATACACAATAAAAGCAAAAGTAAATCGATGACACCCGTTTTTTATTTTTTACTTATGTTCCTCGATGTGAAATAAAAATATTTTATATTTTTTACCAAGAGAAAGAAAAAGAAAAATAAAATGGCCATAGATACCTGTGATGTTATTCTTCCGCTTACTTATATTTTTTTTTTTCACAAAAATAAATAACTTATAAAATAAAAAATTGTAGTATGTTAGGAAAAAAATACATATTTTCAAAATGTATTGTTTTTATATAAACTAATAAAAATCTCTTCTATTTATTTTGATAAACAATTACATTTCTAAATGAAATCGGTTAGAAGATGTTATTATATATCTAGACATTTATATTATAAAAGAAATTGTCGGTCCAAATATGTAAACACACATAGATTTATTTGTAAACGAATAGGAAGGCTGCGGTTTGAACTGCAAGTTTACTGCATGAGAATGTTTGAGTATATAGATTTTAGAACACCTACGTGATTCATAATAAAATATTGTTCAAAATACTTCTACTGAATGATTTTTATACATGAAAAATATATCAAAAGATAAACACTTGTGTTAGACACAATATTAATGTAATATTATAAAAAAAAAAAATAGCTTGTAATCACTTTATTTAGTCTAAAACCCACAAAAAACCAAGAGTATTTTTTTTATTTTTTTTTTTCAGCTTTGATATCTTTTTATGCAATTTGTTTAGTTCAAAATTTTCTGTAATACAACCATATTCTAGATAATTTCATTTTTTTTTTCAGGGGATTTAATTTACCTTTAATACAATGAATATAAATATTTCATAAGCTTTTGACTGTCGAAATTTGTGCGGGTTACGAACACCAAACCTTATGCAAAGTTCAAATACCCACGTCACATTGTTTTCGAGAAAAACGTCTGACAGACGAGGAACGGACGCAAGAGTAATCTTATAAGAGTTCCATTTTTTCCTAAAAATATAGGAAGATGATGCATATTTAAAAAATATATATATACCTATGTAGCACATTAACTCTAATAAAGTTAATAAAGGAAAAATAAAAACTAATCTTATAACTTATAACAAGGAAATGTGGCGGGCATTTGTAACATACACAGTAATATCACATCAAAGTAAAATTATTTGATGTAGATTTATAAATAAAATAGTCTTACCCAGTTTTTTATCATATCAGAAACAGCTCTAGTGAAATTAATAAAGCTAGGTCGTTTTTATTATTAGATTAGTATCATATTAAGTGAATGATTTATTTATTTGGCTATAAATATGAATAATGCAACATATATGGCTTAAAGATATATAGTACAACATAATAACCAATAACACTTATTATAAAGGCTGAATTTGATAAAAGTTTAATTTAGCAATGACATTGAAACTAAAAAGAAAAGCATAAAACGCTTATTTTATTATTGTATAAAAAATACATAAATCAATGAAAATTCACACACAAATAGGTTTTAATAAAAATGGGTGTTCAACAAAATACTCGTAAGAGACAAATCGCCAGCAATTCATGAAATAGTAGCTAAAGTTCATGAACAGACTCTCTGCTCTTACCTAGTTACAATATCTGGCTGATGATTAGTATCTTTTCAGAACCCATTCCAAATAAGTTATTTCATTCATGTCAACACTATTTTGCATTTAAGATTTCTTCCAGCCATTTAAATTGTTCATCTTATCAGTGTATGGTTCAGCCGGGTTGGATGACAACTGACTAAAAATAAAAATCACAAAATTATTCAAACATTACGTTGAAAATATTAAATCCGATCGCTTTGAGCAATTTCGCAAGCAATTATAGCAAATGTACTTTACCAAACCAGTGACGATTTAGTTGCGCCAGCTTATAAATAATCCCATAAAGCCATATTTGTCGCATTTTATAGCCAAATCTTACAATTATTATTATTACATTACTAACATTTTATAGTCAAATCAAACAATTATTATTATGGACTAATTTCATGCAAACAGGTTCATATTTAATAATAAATCCCTGTTATATTACTACAACTATAACAATATACAATATAAATTCAAATTACAAACATACTAAAATAATATATTTAAAATAATGCATATATGTAATAAAAAATGTATACATTTTAAAATATAATAATACTAGCTGTGAGAAGGTTGGATATGATTTAATGGAAAAATCTAGTACTTCGAAAATTATAGGAATGAGTAGGCATATAGAAAGAGTCATGGGACACACAAAATAATTACAATGGGCATAGATAGCACAATTTTCCAGTTGCTTTCTGTAGCTGCCAAGACGTTTAATCACAAATGACAATAACCCAGGGCATCCATAGGAGCTTCCATTTGCTGATTCTCATAAGAGTGTTTCTTTCATGTAAAACATACCTGTACACTGAAGAATGGTCCAACAATGTGGACGGTAGTCTCCTGATCATTAGCAGCGTTTGGCTGCTGTTGCTGTTCGGGCAGCTTGATCAAAGATCCGGTGACGCGCTGTAGCTCACGTACATTTTGACCACCTTTGCCAATTATGCGGCCCACTTGCGAAGACGCAACGAGGATCTCCACTGTCAAACGTACATCATCCGAACCAGACACAAAACCTTCTTCCCGCATCTTCTCGAAGATCAGGAACTGGGCCTGTAAAAAATCACTAAATTATGTAGAAACCAATCTATGTAAAGACCATTAGCGAGGATCTTTTACAATCCAAATGAGAACTTTTCATTGTAAAATAAAGACTAAATGGCTTTTTGTAATCCGGGAAAGGTTAGGAACACACTATCATTATGTACATTTCAGCTTTAATAAAATGAATTTATATTGACCTGTCGATTCTGGTGCCTTAAGGATCAAGGCCGTTGCTATATTAATTTATTCTTATTTGAGGAAATAATTTACTGTTACTGACCACAATATAAAATACCTATTTATTTAGTTGGCAGGATTGATAGTTTGCAAATGATTAGGCATTCAACAAACGCTCTGCGACTGTGATTTTGTGTTTTAGTTGGAGGGCCTATGTATTTTTGCCATTGAAATTTTAATGACTTCATATTACTTCAAAATACTGTTGTTTTTTTTTTATTTCATATGTTTTAAATATTTTAAATTGAATTTGAAATTGCAAATTTTATTTTTTTTTTGTTATGGAATATAAATTGGCCGTTGAGTATAAGTCTATAACCTTCCTAACTAGGTAATAGTTACCTGTTCTAAGGAAGGTTATATATGAAGTGATACAGTGCATAGCAGAGACCAGCGCAAAACCCTGAGAAAAATATAAAAATAATAAGGCACAAATATACACACTGATATACACACCCACACACACATACACATACACACATGAATACAATTTAAATGTTTACTCAAGAATACTTAATATATGAAAAAATAAAATGAATAAATGAAACAATTAAAAAATAACAAATAAATGAATAAAAAATTATTAAATATATAGGTAAATAAATATTCGATATAAATAAATATTCAATATAAAAATAGTTTTATACTACATATAGTATAGAAACATATCTTATAGTGATATATATGTACATTGGGCATAAACATATTGGTATGACATATCTAAGTAATCATATTTTTTTTTTTTAAAGCACCTCGATAAAGGAAACGAGAACACCTCTTTTCCTTTTAGCTTTTATACATTCATGTATAAGAACCTACTATCCGCGTCCTTTGGCCATCTGTCTGTCCGTCCATTGCAACTTTCAGCACGAAATATCGTGGGATATTCCGTTCGCTGCATCGCTGTGACCACGAGTTTTCCGTTCAGAGCTGAATATGTTCAGCCCTAGCGATTGAGTGACTTGATAGACAAGAATTAAGAGCAGGACTTTGTCATGGTGAAATTAATATCTATCTACCTTGTTAACTAGTTTTGAGTTCTTGAGAATGGACTATTTTGTTACTCTGAAGTTAGGGCATACAGCAGTGACGGAAACTTTGAATGAGGTTAAAGTTGCGCTTTATCAGGTATAATAAAGTTTTAGGCTGCATGTAACCAATTTAACGAACTGGGAAAGAAGCATCCACATGTACCAAATTTTTCAAAAAAATTTTAAACATTTTCTAGGCAATTTCAAAAGCAAACATTTAGAAACAATGTTGACATAGAATCAATCACTCAAACAAAAATAAATATATATTTAACATACAAAATAGTTGTATAAACAGACCTTCCATTGAGCCTCCGGACTTCCTATAATTGTGACCTTCCTTTCCTGCTGTTGGCCGGGTTGTTGCTGATCTTGCTGTTGAGCGTTTGCATTTGCGTTAACTTTATCTGGCCCCTGCTCTAGAGGGGCAATCTTCACGGAGGCGCCACTGAAGCGAATTATGTTCCGGATATGCGAGCCCTTCGTGCCGATTATAGCTCCAACGGCATTATTTGGAATGTATAGGAACGTCGTCTCCTGCTTCACGAGTTAAAAAAAAATTGTCGTTAATAGGTGCTACGAGAGAAGGTATTAAATATGTGAGCATCAATTAAAATTTGTAATTAACAACATATTTATGACACAACATGACAAATAAATGAAATAAAACATGCCATTTAAAGTAAACCTTTCGAAAGCATCATGTATTGCTTTACCTCAGCTATAAGTATGGAAGAAGACATTTATTGAAACTATTTTTTCTTGGAACACCCACACTGTTGACTGTTATTTAGTTTTGGCGTCATAGGCATAGATCCCAGATGTTGCACCAATCGACACAAGCCTGTTTCCAATGCGAACAAATTTTTTTACAGCTAAATGTTTATGTATGCTTGTCATACTTATGCCCAGAGACACCTCTATCTCGCGATATATAACATGACGATCTTGCATTATTAGTGCAAGATCATCATGTTACCACAAAAAAAAATATGGTACATCAACCGATTTAGGGCAAATTCGACGTGAGCATAGACTGCCCACAATTAAACACACAGTTTTTGATGGTGCTTTAAAAGTCGAAGTGAGTTGATCGATGCACTGTTTTTGAGTTAACCCACGTAGAAAATCGTAATAAATTATCAAACAAAAATTTTCATGAGTTCAATCCATGGAGATGAAGACTGGCACTGCACTCCATCGCTTTGGCCTTTGGAGATAAATCGCCTGGGCCTGTTTGCCGCCAACCTTGCCGTAGCTGGAGTGGTCGACTTCCGTGTTGCTGGACAATCTGTACTGCGGAAGACGAGACTTGGCAGAGAAGACCATTTATTTCACTTATAATTTTTCCCGGAATCATAACCCCGACTGGTGTTATCTCTGTTTCTTACCCTTTTCTTTTATTTTCCACAATTATAATTTTTTTCTACATTTTTTTTTAACTTTTCGTGTACCTATTATGCTTTTAAACCTATTGTTTTACTTCAAAGTGTTTTTTTACAGTTACCTAGAATCCAATGCAGTCCTTATATTTGAAAACAATCTATCTTCAAATTTATTCTAACTGATGATGAATCGCAAGAAGGCATAAGGCATAAGGGAATAATATTTTTGGAGTTCCTCATCAATACACTTTCGTAGCAGAACCAGGACTCGAAGTAAATGTTTAGACGCCGAAGGAATTCTCCAATCTTTTTTTTGATGAAATCATAGACAAAATCTTTAAAATACACTATCATTGCCTATCATTGCAACAAACTTATGATTGCGGCACCCTATGAGACAGTATTCTCAATTCCAATGTTGGAAGGACACTAGTCATGATGAAATAAGAAAACTCATCAGTATGTTGCTCTACATGAGACTGTCAGCTGCCAACTATCACTCATTATTGGAGTACCAATGGGATATATAATTTTCCACTCTTGTAAAATTATGAGTAGAAACTGATTTCAAATATTACTTCGGGACTTGCACTTCTCGGACTGCAATGAGTACTGGAAATATTATTATATGCAAGTGGAAGGACAAAAGAGGTGTCCTAGTGATCTCAAACATGCATAAGTTAAAGATGGTAAGAGTATACAGTCAAAATGGCAGGATATCCAATAAGCCTAACATCATAGCTGACTACAATATGGGGATGTCTGGAACAGAAAAAGCCAATCAGATGACCTCTTATTATTCTTGCCTACGAAAAATCTTGCACTGGCATAAGAAAATAGCCTTAGATATTTTTGATATTTTTATACAAAATATTCATAAACTTTATCGTAAACCATACCCCTCGTATAAAAATTAGACTACTTAAGTTCAGAGAAGAAATAATCAAGAACCTTATTGGTATTTCCACTTTGAGAGACGAATTACCTTCTACGTCTTAAGCAGAAAGACTGAAAAACTTCAAGGCTGAAAAAATCCATGCACTTGTAAAGATACTATCCACCGAGAAGGCAATCCGCACTAAGCCTTGCAGAGTGTGCACCAAAAATAAGTAACGTGGCAAATCTGCTTATTTTTGTGGTCTTAGTCCTGGAAGTCCAGCGCTTTGTATCATCAATTTTTTAACTATTTTCCATACAGATCCTTAATTTTGTTGTTTTTTTTTTTTTTTTTTGTTGGACACTTCTGCTTTTAAGATGATGTGCCATGAAGATGATATTTTTCACTATTTTACATTTTTTCTAGTTTTTAATAAAGAATCATCAAGAAGATTCCAATGAATAATAAAAAACCATTCATATGATGCCTACTAATTTCTATTTCACACAATGTCTAACTGAACTACCATGAATTTACTCGTAGCCGACACCCATAATAGATGACTCCTAGTTGGCATTCAATAGGTTAAAGACACCTGTAAGACGTCAGATTCGGGTTAAATAATTCACTACTACTAAACAATGTATAGTAGAAACAGTTGATAGTATATTATTATTATTATTCAATTCAATTCAGCAATTCAGCTGGTGAGCTTGTGTCGAATCGATTCATGTTTTACTCTTTGTTCATAAAACTTGTCAAGTTAATATGTTGAGAATGTATATTTTTTGTAATGTGAATAAAATATCTGGATTTTAGGTGAAAGTATGTTTAGTATTGTTGACAAATGGGCGGTTAATACATTACTTTTTTTCGGAGAGCATATTTCGCGACGCCTGCGGTATTTGCAGTTGTAAAAGTAACTTGGCTTCACTAAATACTCCTACCCTCGCTCTCTCAAAAACAATCTTACTGTGTGGATGTGTGTGCTGTGCTGTGGCCTTTCTGCGTGAGAACAGGCTTATTTTTATTCCTAAAGAATAAGAGAGTGCACTCCTAGGGACAAAAGCTTTTACGCCTACTTTAAGAGAGCCGCCGAAATTGTGTTGGTGAGAAGTAAGAAACGGAGCATCTGGGTGTCAGAAAAGTACCTGCGGAGATCATGAGTTGAATGTCTTAATGGAGTAATTTACAACCAGTTTTGCAGTTTGACAACCAGCATTGTACTTGACAACCAGCAGACTAACATCCTGAGATTAGGGCCGTTACAGTACTATTGAATCACAATGAGCCGATCAATGCCTCGGTTGTTTTACCCAACAATATAGTGTCCAATAATATATTTATTTTTTTATTAGAAAGCACTATCTACTAAATTATTTTGTGACACGGCGGCATAAACAATATCTTTTAATTTTTTTATGAACATTTTAGAAATTTTATAAATTGTATGTAACAAATATTTGGAAGTGTAAAAGTAACAAAAAGTTGATAAAAGTTATCAAAAATGAAAAGTTTGGGAGGGGAGAGGCTCCAACAAGAAAAAGTTTTAAAAGTAGTCTTTTTTTAAAGATCAAGACGGAATAGTAATCAGAATGGTATTTTATAATAGAGAATTAATTACATGGCAAATCAAATGACATTAAACCTGTGACAATTGGATAACTTACGACGGTACTGCGGATTTTAGTGCGGTTGGGAGTACGGGGTGAATTTTCTTAATTTTCTAAAGCAATTAAGTGTATGTTTACAAACTTATGGGTAAAAATTTTGTCGTGGAAGTGGTACCTACCTAACAAACCGGAATCTTGACGTTTTGACACGTAACAAATTGTAGTATCCAGAATGTCACCAACATGAGAAACGACAAAATGCCAAATCATCTGTAGCTAGTTTCACATTGCTCATTGACATGCCATTTTGATATCTTGAAATATCGCTATTTTGGATACCTAACCATCAAAAAAGCAAAATGCTTTATCAACAATGATATAAGGCATTTCGAAGCATTAGCTGATATGGTTGTATATGGCAACACAAAAAAAATGTTTAGTTGCAAGAGTTTTCAAGAACCAACTTTTGAGGCCCACAATAAAATTATATGCCAAAAATATTTTCAACCCACAATAATAATATTTATCAATCAAAACAATTCAAATGTCCAATCACCTGTGAATCGCCAGCACCCTGCTGGGCTCCACCTTGGCCAGAAACAGGGGTGTACATGGGAGGTGCAAACGGGGGTGTGGGGCCGCCGCAGTAAGCTCCGCGGCCAGGAGTCGACATCATTGCCATTGGGTGGAGACCCGGAAACATGATGCTCTGCGGAGCCAACACCTGCAATTGAAATGATCATATGGATTAATATAAAACTTTAGATTTAATTTGAATGTGCGTTATGTAGATTCAATATAACCTTCCTTAGAACAGGTAACTCTTACCTAGTTAGGAAGGTTATAGACTTGTACTCATCGGCCAACATTTTTTCTCAATAAAATAAAAAAAAAATGTACTCAATAATTCATTCAAATGAAAATTAAAACAAAAATTTGCATTAATTTTGAAATGTTTTAAAAGATAAATTGCAAAATTAGGTGCGATTTGATGATATTGTCTCGTTAGACAGTAGAAATAGACTGAGGTTAGTCTATAAGTATCTTTTCTTACGCACCTAATACTATATAGCCATACTTTTTCATTGGATTAAACAGTAGAAAAAAACTCTTACCTATATTATGTTCCCTAGCCTTATTAAAACTTTATGAGATATCATCACCTTTTTCTTTGTTTATCTCATATCTATCCATATATACATATTATTATATGTACACATATATACATATGTGTGTACCTCTAATACGGATGTAAATACCCTATCTGTCACCGGCAGTCAGCATGCATTCTTTATGGTCACACCTGCTTGTTTATCTATGCACCGGAAAGGACAATTGGACATTTCATCAGTTTCAACAGGCATGAATTGCCTAGACTTAATACAAGTTTAATATATCTAGGAACATAATAAAGTTTTATTTCTAGGTAACAAAAAACTATTATGTAACCTAGGCCGTTATTTTAAACCTTATGAGAAATGTATCGCCTGGTAACAGAAAATGCTAGATGGGGGGGGGGGGGGGGTAGCGGTCCATGCGATCTTCCTAGATTTCGCAAAAGCGTTTGATGTAGTTCCACACTCTATTCTTTTAAATAAACTCATTCGTTTGCCAATTGATGCCAATGTCCTCCTATGGATCAAGTCATTTTTAACCAATAGAAGTTTGTAAGTAATTCGCTTTCTTCCCCATACTCTGATTCCGTCGGGAGCTCCTCAGGGTTGTGTTTTAGCTCCTAAACTTTTTATTATATTTATTAACGACCTAATAACTGAAACGTGTTCCTCAATGCAATTGTTCGCTGATGACTGTGTGTTTATTGTATTGAAAAACCAAAAAACCAAGCGACTGCAGTTAACCTTTTTTGTGTTTCTTTCACGTTAAGACTTATTTCGTGTGCGTGTTCACAATATTCATACTTTGATTAATATTGTAAAAGCAATATAAATGTTTTTCTGAAATTAAATGTTTATTGAACATAATTTCCTATTTCCTATTTAAGAAGAGTTTATTACGTGTACAGTTTTTTTTTTAACATAAAGTGGTCAATATATTTAAAATAATAAGTTGATTTAAGTAGTATTTTTGTGATTATTTTAATTCTACCAAAAAATATTTGATTTATAAAAAAAATAAGAGAAAAAACAAATTCACTAATTTTCTCTTCGCAAAAGTATTATTTTTTATGGAATGAAATGTTTTTGTTTAAATGTTTAAATTTAATTAATAAAATTAAAATAAATGTTATTTTTACTGATTTGTAAATCGAATAATATTTTTTTTGTCTTTAATGATCCGAAAATCATTTTCGCAAATGTTCTATTAAAATGTATTTAAACAATTTTCTCTTGTCTGTTACTGTGTTATTATAGAACTATTTTTTTTTAATTTATCTTTTTTTATAAAAAATGAATATAAATAATTCCTCAGAAAAAACAATATTTTGGTCTGGTTTGGTTTGAGTCTGAGTGAATATTTTGCAAAATCATACTGTTAAAATTCAAAAGGAATAGGTTTGTAAATGAGATGTATGAAATCAATGATGAAAATAAATACATTATTATTTAAGTGGTATTATTAATAACAATGTTTTATTTTTTTAAAGTAAAAATCTATTATATTTGTCATTAAAAAAAATATTTAATGTATGTCGTATATATCATATAAATCTAATTATTTAAAAACAAGTTTCAAAAGGAGACGGTCGAAGCTGATATTTTTATCCCAGAAAAGAGGTTTTATTTTTACCTAGATAATTAGTATATATTGGCAGGTTAAAAATACAAGAAAGGAATATTTAACCACTATTCTTTTTTAAAACCCCTACTTATTTAAGCAAAGTATTTTTTTAAGGCGGCTTGATGAAGTTACATAAGTTTCAATACAACAATTTCATAGTATGGTTATCATCATAGAATAGTTTACCTGTGTGTAAGCAAGCTAGAGCAACTGTGACAAGTGTAATTTTCAATCTATGGTCGCAATCAATATGCCTACCATTTTGTGCAGCCGGCATTGATAAACGATATTAAGTTATGCTAGCGGTCGGCGGTATGTTATTATAGGCATTATTCCAATGGGGGCCCCGTATGCTTTTACAAACGCTAAACGTCACATATATTCTCACCAACAATGTTGCGAAGTCAGCTTTTGGATACACGGCTCAATATGTAGAATTGAGGTAGCTCAAGTCTATACAATTAAACTGTTCTGTTTGTTTTGTTATGCAATATGATTTGTTATGCACACAGTTGCATGAGCAACTATAGAGATTAAGTTAAGATAGAAAAAATGATAAAAAGAATCCTACCTGCAGATCATTTTCATAACTTTGGCGAAGTTTGGCCGAAATTTGCGACTCAGCCCTAGCCATATTGTCAATGGCTCCTTTGACAGTAATGATACGCTCCAAATTGAAGCTGTTTATATCATTAATGGAAGACACGGTTATCTTTGTTTCAGTGTCTTGCATTATACGCTTGATCGTGTTTCCACCCTTGCCTATGATACGTCCAATCAGATTATTGTGAGCCAAAATTTTAAGGCTAATCTCCCTGAAAACGAAAATACATAATATATAAATCGCTGAACTCTTCAACCATTATCGAAGAAAACATGAATTTTTCACCGATTTAGTGGATATTGAGTCCACATATAATAAGCGGTGAAATCATACTGATATATTTTAGGAACATTTCAAGATATGAACTGAAGAGGACCTTAGAAAATTGCAGACTTGCGCTTCTGGGTGCCAAACTAGATAAATTTTGTTACAGTTACGCATATCTAGAGTTAAAAATACAAATCGCGGGCTACATGCTTTCTTTCTTTAGCAATTAAAAAAATTCAAATTACCCAGTCAAATTTGTAATAAATGTTAGTAAACTGATTTTAATATATCTTCCTAAATATCTTTGTTGCTAAAATGACAATGCATGCATTTCCTTGTGGTAAGTGGTTTTCTTTTTAATTTTTCAAATTTAGCAGCATATTAACACTATGAATATGCATAAGGCTGTCTAACTTTAGTATGCTATGTAGTAGGTTGCTAACTCAGCTATGCTTATTTTTTATTTTTATACAGGGAACTACATTCCTGAAGGGAGGTACATTCGTAAAGCTTTATTGCGGTATACGGTAAACTTTTATACGAGTTTAACTCCACGAAAATATCGATAGCGCGCAAGAATCGGCGCTGGACTCTCAATTCTATCTAAATGTGTGACATATACTGAATTCCAAATGACAGACCAATATTCGAGTTTAATTCGAATTAATTAATTAAAAAGAGCGATAGCCGCCTTACAGTTTGCAAAGGGTTTTGGATCTGGCCTCAGAACTTCGAAACCTAAGCTTTTTTTTTTTCATGAAGAAAATAAACTGATTCGTATTCAGTGATAATTGCAGTATGCCCACAGGCTACAAACAAAAATATAATGACTAATTTAAAATAACCACACTTACTTGAATAAGTTTCATGAAATTTAACATCTGTAAATGTGGCCCATTAATATTTTTATTTCCAGAAGTTTATTAGTCATTTTTTATACATACAAGATATGTAATACGTATTTATTGTTCACTATTTTTTTTAGAGAAAAAAAAATAAATAAGGAAGAGAATAATTTATGGAGTGACAATAAAAATGAAATTTAATGTCATCATATAATTATTCAAAAATAATTATCATGGCAAAGTGCCTGAAACAGCCCATATGTATCATCTCATTAAAAAAAATGTACTTGTGATTGCTTTTTTTAATAAATGGCAAATATATATTATTTGCAGTCGACAAAAAAAATATATAGAAACCTATTTAAGTAATTTACAAATAAAATGTAATTCACTTTGAAATTCGCAATAAACTTCTTTCTGTGTAGGTACTTTATCATGTATAAAGAATTGATAGTATCTACTTCTATGTATAAATATCAGAAATACTTAGCTTTTCATATTAAGTATCTTAGTTCATATTAAATATTAGTTTATTATTAGGGTTATATGTTTATAAACATATAAACCTAATAACATACATGTTATAACATGTATGAGTACAAGTGAGAGTAATATAACAATTATGACAAAACGTAACTGTCAGTTGCTCAGAGCATATGGTTATACTTAAAAAAAGCAATGCTGCTATAGAAAAGACTACCTTAATAACGGACATTGCCTTATACTTATTGCCATTATACTTTATGTAGAACTTTGCATAATATGTAAATTAATGTTTAAATTACTATGTCAATAAATAATACATATATATATAAAATAAAGTATAAATTGGTAAATTTTATGTTCTGTTGTATTTTTTTTCTTTAATTTAAATCGTTTTTTTTTCTATTTATTTCATCTTATTTAATTAAATTCATTTAATATTATTCTCTTTCAGGTCATTGTCTTTACGTATCGTTTATAATTTCTGTTAATAGCCACAATAAATATATGAATAAATAAACGGACATAATATTTCAATTTATAATAATTATAACATGGCACTGAACATTCTTTTATATATTTCTATTTGCGCTCATAGATGAGTTTATATTAAATTTAACTGGGGAGTAATAAATAAAATGTTCCAATAGCTGCCACGATGATTTGGTATGTTTGAAATGCGAATATGAACGTGCCTTAATGATCATCTTCATACTAAAAATGTGTTCACTTTAATGTTAAATATCGATGTTATCGATGTGATCTAAAAAGCTATGGTTGGTTTTCGAGAGCATCAATCTACACACAAAAATTTAACTCTTTCGCATTTGTATTTTTCGAGTTGAAAGATGCTACAACGGACGGATGGACGGACAGACAGGCGGCCAAAGGACGGGGATAGCAGCTTCTTATACATAAATGTATGTATAGAAAGTAAAATTAAGAATCAATTAGATAACAAAACTGATTATGGATTTCTTTCATATTTACAAACATTATTATACGGTAGGTGTGATGTTTTCAAACTAAACTATTGCAAAATGCTTTCAAAACTAAATTAAATTATTTAAATACAAAAAGTAAGCATAGGATTTGTATATATAGAGGATGTCTGTAAGATAATGAAGAAAATAATTGTTGCAAAAATCAGTCAATGATTTATTCTAAATCAACATACCGGGTTTGTGCCCCAAAGATCTACTATATTGTACCTTTTTATCAACTTTGACAACTGGACTTTGATAAACATAACTATATTGATATAACATACTTCAATTTTGAGAAGGCATTCGATAGAGTGGCCATTCGTAGACTTTTGGCAAAAATTGAACATCGTGGCATCAGAGGAAACCTACTACGATGGATACAAGCCTTCTTACTGACTGGAAAATGCAAGTGCGAATAGGAGATGAACTGGTTATGTTTATACTTTATTTAATAGATTTATATCTGTGTTTAAGTTTAACACAGAGTAGTTTTGCTGATGGTCACCCATTAGTCAGCTCCCGTCAACTCCAGGATAACCTCAATAACATAATGAAGTGGACGAATGACCCAGAATGTCGAAAAGTGTACAGTTGGCAGTTGGTGTTACAGTGTACATTGGCAGGAATAATTCAAAACTCAACTCAAGCCTGTGACTTCACAAAAAGATCTCGGTTTGATTATATAGGGATGTTTTTTTTAGAGGCATGGTTTTCAATCTGGCACTACTTTTTTCGTAGATGGCGTTTTTGACAGCTGTCACTTGATTTATGCTCAGTATGGTTTGCCATTTCATAATGAATAGACTTACTCCTGAACAACGTTTGCAAATAGTAGTGCAAATTTAGAAAAAATTACTCTAAATTTTTTTAAAATCACTCTAAAATAAAGTAAAAATCGCGTCGTGGGCCTGTGGAGTGGCCTCCAAGATCGTGAGATTTAACACCGCTGGACTATTTTTTGTGGGGTTATGAGAAGTCGCTTGTCTACGCAGATAAGCCGGACACGATTAACGCCTTGGAAGAGAATATTCGGCGCGTTATTGTTGGCATAAACTTGCTGCAAAAAGTGGTTGAAAATTGGGCCTCTCGGCTGGAATTTGTTCGAGTCAGCCGCGGCGGCCACTTACCCGAAATCATTTTTAAAACATAATGGCAAACCCTTATCTTTATAATAAAACTAAATTCTTAGCCATAACATCAAATTATATGCGTTTTATCTCTTCTTGAAAACCACGCCTCTAAAATCATCACCCTATATTAGCCGATATGAAATGGAACTCATATTATAGCAATTTGTGAAGAAAAGTAACTACTGTATATATTTATTAAAAAAAATCTTTTAGAAACAGGTCTACTGAAAGTAATGCTGAAGATCTAGAAGGCATATGTGCGACCTTTGCTTGAGTATGGGTATCTAATACGGAATCCATACTTTGTAAAACACATACGGTTGCTTGAATGAGTTCAAAGGAGATTCACAAAAATTCTCTAACAATTAAAACGCTTGGAATATGAAAAAAGGCTGTCTGTGTTAAAATTGACCTCATTACAGGAGCGACGTGATCGTGGTGATCTCATTGGGACTTACAAAGTGTTAGCTGGACATTATAATTGTGTAAACATTAAAGACATATTCATGTTTAACCAAAACACGTAACTTCGCTGTCATTCAATGAATTCTAAATCTCTTTGTTCCACTAATCCTAGGAAGAACTTTACCAACAAAAGAGTTGTGGATAATTAAAATCAGCTACCACAGGAAGTGGTGGAAGCTATAAATATAAACCAGTTCGGGAACAGCCTTGATAAATTTCTTGAATCTAGGCAAATCGCTAGTGACTGAGAATGAGATATGAACATATCAGCCGCTTGGTCAGCGAACAATAATAATTATTATTATGTATATATCTTAATATATATAAATCTCGTGTCACAATGTTTGTCCTCAATGGACTAATAATAAAATAATGGACTAATAATAAAATTTGAACACCATGTGCAGTTCGATGTGCACTTGAGAGATAGGATAGTTTAAATCTCAAATTATAGTCGCAATTTTAATTTATCGCTAATTTTTTGTCCGTTATTATTTGGCAGTCATAAAACTGACAGATGTCGATACCTTTTTATTTTATGGGCGATTGTGAAGAGCGCGTGACGACTCGGTGCCAGTATAATTTTATTGAACAAGGTGAGGAAAGAGCAATTGTGATATTATTGGAAAATTTTTTAGAAGATCACAATCAACTAATTCAATTGATCAAAAGAGTTTCGCCACGACTGCAAAATGACAATTATCAAATCGTCATAAAAGCCGACAAAGTACCATTAGGTGAACATGCTGGTAGATTCAGTCATAAAACTGACAGATGTCGATACGGAACGGCACGGAACATGCATGCATACAAGATGCGATGACTTACGTACGTCATTACGGCCGACCGGATTTATTTATTACATTCACATGTAATCCGAATTGGGAAGAGATACAAACTTTACTATTGCCAGGACAACAAGCCATTCATCGTCATGATTTAACTGCACGTGTGTTTAAACAAAAATTGAAATCCTTAATTGATTTTATTGTTAAATATACAATTTTTGGTATCACACGTTGTTGGCTGTATACGATAGAGTGGCAAAAGCGAGGTTTGCCTCATGCCCACATTTTGGTTTGGCTTAAAGATAGAATCCGTCCTGAAGAAATCGATCAAATAATTTCAGCCGAAATTCCAGACCCATTAATTGATCAAGAATTATTTGATATTGTCACCAAACACATGATCCATGGGCCATGCGGTGTTTTCAACATGACGTCACCGTGCATGGAAAATGGAAAATGTAAAAAAAACTTCCCAAAGCCGCATACGAATGACACGATCACGGATATTGATGGTTATCCAATGTATCGCCGCAGAAGTACTGAGAATGGTGGCCACACATTTACAATGCGACTGCCGAACTTTCCAAATCAAGTTGAGTTTGATAATCAGTGGGTGGTACCATACTCACCACTACTTTCAAAAACTTACAAAGCTCATATCAATGTTGAGCTTTGCAGTTCTGTTAAATCAATTAAGTATATTTGTAAATATGTAAACAAAGGCAGTGATTTGGCCATATTTGAAGTAAAAAACATAAATAAAAATGACGAAATAGCACGATACCAAATGGGCAGATACATTAGCAGCAATGAAGCTATTTGGCATATTCTCAGCTTTCCCATCCACGAAAGAGATCCTGCTGTCCAACATCTGGCAATACATCTTGAAAACGGTCAACGTGTATACTTCACTGAAGAAAATGTTCTCCAAAGAGCGTTCGAAGCTCCGAAAACGACTCTAACTGAATTTTTTACATTGTGTCAAAAACCTGATGTTTTTGGCCAATTCGCGAAGACATTGGTGTATGGTGATGTTCCACGTTATTTCACATGGAACAAATCCAGTAAAAAATGGGAGCCACGGAAACAAGGAAAACCACATCCTTCCATTACAGGCATATTCAAAGCTAAGACATTGGGGAGACTTTACACGGTACATCCAAAGCAACGTGAGTGCTTCTATTTACGTTTGTTATTGGTGAATGTTCCCGGACCAACGTCTTTTGAATTTTTACGAACAGCTAATGGTCGAGTATTCAATACATACCAGGATGCATGTCGTGAACTGCAATTGCTAGAAGACGATAACCATTGGGACTTAACGCTTGCTGATGCTGCGTTGACATCAACACCGAATAACATTCGTCAGTTGTTTGCAATTATTTTGGCGACATGTTATCCCTCGCAAGCACAAACTTTGTGGGAAAAATATAAAAATTGTATGACAGAAGACATCTTGCACCGAATTAGACAAACAAATCAATGCCAAAACATAGATTATACACCAGAGATGTACAATGAAGCATTGGTCTTGATCGAGGATTTATGTGTTCTTAGTTCAAATTTACCATTTAATCATTATGGTATGCCATCACCTAATCGTCCAGCCACCGACTTAGTCAATACCGATTTACAACGAGAAAATCAATATGACCATGGAAGTTTAGCAACAATTATCATGAACAGTGAACCATTACTGACAGCAGAACAAAAAATTATTTATGATCGGATTATGCTGGCTGTTGCTGCTGAACAAGGCGGTTTTTTTTTCTTGGATGCACCCGGTGGAACCGGTAAGACATTTTTAATATCGTTGATTCTTGCCAAAATACGGTCGCAACAAAAAATCGCATTAGCATTAGCATCGTCAGGCATTGCGGCTACTTTACTGGATGGTGGGCGAACAGCACATTCAACATTCAAGCTGCCATTGGACGTTCATAATAAACCAGATGCAATGTGTAACATCAAAAAGAATAGTGGAATAGCTGCAGTGTTGCGGAAGAGTTCTATAATAATTTGGGATGAGTGCACAATGGCACACAAATATTCACTTGAAGCATTAAACAGAACTATGCAAGATTTAAACAGCAATAATAAACTTTTCGGTGGTGCTATCTTACTTTTGTCTGGTGACTTCCGGCAGACCTTACCGGTTATACCTCGCTCTACTTTCGCGGATGAGATTAATGCATGTTTGAAACAATCATTCTTATGGCGAAGTGTTGAAACACTTCGATTGACCATAAATATGCGAGTACAATTGCAAAATGATCCATCAGCACTAATATTTTCCGAACAACTACTAGATATTGGGAACGGTAAAATAAAACTGCAACCAAATACGCAATGCATTAAACTACCAGACAATTTTTGCACTGTTGTTCAGGATAAAACTGAATTGATTCAGAGTATTTTCCCGGATATACAGAATAATTATTTGAATCATGAATGGCTTAGTCAACGGGCGATTTTGGCAGCCAAAAACGTTGATGTTGACGAAATTAACTTCCAGATACAACAGTTGTTACCAGGCGATCTGATGTCTTTTAAATCAATCGATACTGTTGTTGATGAAAATGAAAGTGTAAATTTTCCGATTGAATTTTTAAATTCATTAGATATCCCTGGAATGCCACCACATAATCTTCGATTAAAGATTGGTTCCCCTATTATTCTCCTCCGTAATTTGAATCCACCTCAATTATGTAACGGTACGCGTTTGGTCATCAAAAAGATCACCGGAAACATTCTTGAAGCAACCATTTTGGCTGGGAAGTTTAAAGGAAAAGTGGTCCTGCTGCCACGTATTCCGATGATACCATCAGATTCTACCATACCCTTCAAAAGGCTACAGTTTCCAATTCGTTTAGCTTTCGCCATGTCTATAAATAAATCTCAAGGTCAAACAATGTCCATTTGTGGTTTAGATTTGGAAAATCCATGTTTTTCTCATGGGCAACTATATGTTGCGTGTTCACGTGTTGGGAAACCGTCGAATCTATTTGTGTTAGCTAAAGACAGGTTAACCAAAAACATTGTGCACCGATTGGTGTTAAATTAAATTGAAATTGAAAGTATTTATAATTCAAAAAAAAGATATTAATGTTTAAAAGTTTAAGACTGTCTGCCTTGCCTACCTCATTCATGAGTTTAAGCGTCACATGTTATTTACTGTATTATACTGTAATATACTTATATTTGTTATAAAATTAAATGGAAATAATAAATCTGATAAATTTTTATTTTTTACCAATTGATTTCTGCTTAGTATCAAGTGTAAGAACATTTTAATTAATTGTGTTCAACGTACTTCCCCTTCAAATCTCAATCCAGTGAATTTGTATACCAACATCAACATTTTCGTCTTTGTTCGTAAATAATTTCATTGTACTAAAGGGTTATAGTAGTAGAAAGTCAAATAAGGAGATCACCATATTTTTTTACAAATACCATCTGTGTGAAAAAGCATAGTGGACTCCGTGACTGATGTTCTCTTATTGTTCCTCTTAGATTGTTTACTATAATGTAATATAACAAAAACTTTAGCCACAGCAACGCGTGGCCGGGTCAGCTAGTATATATATATAAATATAGGCAAACGCAGTTAGCTTACCTTATATAAAAGTCTGACAGTATATTGACATTTGGAAAATTCGAATTCCTTTTAATATTTTAAGGATTTACATTTTTTACAAATAGGGAACATAATCTCCACCTTAGGTCTTGAGGAATGGGCTTGGGACAACCTGTTATATATATTATTATTATTGAGTTTTTTGAGGCAGCTGGAAATTTGTCATTTTAATATAAAAAACAAGAGTGACTGTGATGGAGATAGGTAAAATTGAGTAATTGGAGGATTCGAGATTGGAAAAAAAGCGTGGCTTATATTTTAAATTTTTTATAAAAAAACATTAAGACATCAATGCCAAAAAAGCTGAAATTACATAAAACTGACCCCGCCCATTGGAAAACTATGAACTATTGTATCTATGTGGAAAACTAATCTCATGTGAGCTCTTTCAAACAGGAGCTGCTAGTCTTTACACAATCAAAAGCAAGTTGTAAGTTGACCTTACCCTTTGTTGGTGTTGTTTGCTTCTTGCTGCATCACTTCTAGAATGCGCTTGCACGCGTTAGTGCAATTCTCCGGATTACCATAAATCGTGATAGCCTTTTCCAGCGCACCCACATTGTCCTTGCGGTGTACGTCAACGCGAGCTCGGCTTTGCTGCGTTATGGTTCGAATAGTACTGCCTTGGCGTCCAATGATTGCACCAACCATGTCACTCTGCACAAGTAGACGCAGGGGAAAATCAGACGGCCGTGATTGGGCAGCCGGTGCACCACCGGTACCTCCAGTCCTACCTCCCGCTCCTGGACGACCTCGTCTTCCACGGGACTGCTGTTGTTGCTGTTCGGCCAACTCAATCTTCAGAAGGTGACTATCCACTTCCAAGCCGTGTAGACCATTAACAGCCCTGTTGAAATAAATTCAAATGAGCAAATTGTTATGTGCATACTTACTATGGATTCATAAAAAAAATCAAATATAGTGGGAAAAAATATTTAATGGGCTTCTGGAGTTTAAAGTATATTATCGGTCTTTAAAAACACAACAGAAACTTTTAATATATTTGCAGAATATATTATTATATATCTTCAAGTTTAACTCAGACTGTGTCACCGAATTTCTACAGGATAGTGATTATATTTTAACAACTTGTTGAAGTGGACTGAAAAATATTTTCAATAGTTTGAAGATTTAAAAATTGACTAGTTGATAACTTAAAAACCTTCTAAAAACCAAAGTTTAATGCAATAGTTGCCTAATATGAAATTGGTAAGTGGTCATTTAAAAATTGGGGGATTGAGCATTAACTATGACATCCACAATGGCCAACTCTTAAAGGCTATACAGATTTAAAAAGTAGTTAATGGTAGATTAATGAAACTAGCCCTTATTGAGACTAAATATTGGCATCGAGTATATTCGTCATTATCAGAAATGAATAACAAAAAAAATATTTTTGAACCATGGAATTAACCAAAATTATTAAAATATGCTCCGGGTCATATGTAATTCATATTACTTTTGCTCTCCTTTAAGTTAAATAAATCAAATCAAAGAAATAAAAAACAAAATGAAATGAGTTTTCATAAGGATTTCAACTTATGTACACGAGAAATGCAATTTGACCCAGACCAGTAATTAATGACTGATCCCCATAAGTATAACCTGAAAACCAGTCACTCGAAGATTGTAGTGGTTATAAATTTAAATTCGATGGTCTGTCCAACTGAATGGTTTACTGGTTGTGCATGTTGGGCATCTTTCTGTTTATTCCTTCATTTGTGATTTATTTCCAAAGTAAACAGTTATTTTTATTTGCTATAAGATCTTTATTGAAATAAAAAAATATACAGACCTACTTATACTGATCGAAGAATAAAAATCATGAAAATAAAAATTACAGAAAATAATTTGTGTAAATCATGCAGTGCAATAAATCTATAAAAGCAGCCCTAAATAGCGTTAGGTGAGTAAGCCTGTATAAAATAAATATAAATGCAACCGCAGTACAAGCAAAAACTAGTTACCCAAAAAAGTAAAACATGAACTCATATTAGTCCACACTGCAAATAATTACTTATTTTATAATGTATTGCTTAAATACCGTATTTAGATGATTCTTTACGTTATAATAGGCATTCGTCGTTAGTTTACATTACTTATATAAAAGTTTGACAGTACTGACATTTGGAAAATTCGAATGCTTTTTAATATTTTAAGGATTGAAATTTTTTTCTAATAAATTATATAGCCAGAATGTTCAAAGAAAAATTAATATTAAACGCACAGATAGTCGCATCGCTTGAGGTAATGCACGCTGGTTTAAATACAGACGTGTATTTTATGAAAGCTTTTCACTCTCACCTATCTATCTTTGCGCTTATGCAATACGGTCAAACTTTCATTAAAGTAGGAAAAAAATTATTTAAAAAAGAAAATAATTATGAAAAACGGTGAAAATGTAACAAATGTGACGTATAATGAGCACATTATTTCATAATTATTGTTTCTTTTTTAAATCATTTGTTTTTACTACTTTAATGAAAGTTTGACCGTATTGCATACCCGCACAGATAGATAGCATAACATACTCCTCTCATTAAAACTAATTTTGCGATATCAAAACTGAATAAAATGCTTATATTATTACATTCGTTTTACACACAAGGGAAAAGGGTCTTTTCTTTGGTTACAAAAGCATTTTTTTTTTTAACTTTTCCCTCTCAAAATATATAGCCCAATGCATATATATATTAACTGAAAATTTTGAAAAGTTTGACTTAAAATCATAGATATCTGAAAAATTATAATGTACCTATATATTTTATTATGCAATTTGGCCCAGTTTTATGTAACCAGCCATTATCATGTGAAACTACATCATGAAAACTCTTAGAAGGGGTGGTCTACCTTTTTAAAAAAAATATGAATTTTTGAAATGTTACGTGGGATCTATGATTGTCCTAAATTTTAACACTTAAAATCCAGCAGATAGAGCGAATACCTGTAAACTAAATCAGTGCAATTTATCCTGTGCTCCGTAGTACACAAACCATGGCAATTTGAACTTAAACGTGTTGACTTAAAATATAAGACATATTGAAAATTTAATTACTTAAAAAAAATATTTATCTCATTATCTAATGCAATTTACCGATTTCTTTATGAACACTCTCATAAACAAAGGGGTATGTTTTTTATGGATGTTTTCTCTACTACTTTGAAATAAAGGTACAATGATAAATAAAGTAATCTAGTAGAATAAAAATAACACACAATTAGGAGGTGGTTTTTATTTTATCAGTTAAAACAATTTCATGTCAATAAAATATGATAATTTGAAATACCAAAAAGAGTGCATGCATGCATAAGGCGAAGACAAATTTCAAAAATGAAAAACTTTTATTTGAAAGAGATAAAACACCCCATCATCATAATCATTTAGTTTTGCATGATAATGGCTGGTCACAACCAAAAACTGGAAACTAGAAGAGATAGTATTAATATACTACTAATGTCATAGGTCAGTAAGTATTTATAATTTACCCAATACTCATAAAATAAATTATGCTATCTGTTTTTATGCTTATTTTCTTTCAATTTCTGGTCAGTCGGTTACAAAAATAGGCTTTTCAACAGAGATATGAACACAACTTAATAAATTTCCATAATATTCCTCCCCCCTTAACGCATGTCGCAGTAATGATTATTCGACATTTGCTCTCGATTAATAAAGTACATAAACCAGTATCTAGGATGACAAGTATAAACATATGTATGAATGTGATTTTGTATATAATATATAGAAAAAAACTATGCAAATTATTTTTCTTATATGCAACAAAATCTATTTGATTTTGATTAACACAGAATTTACATGTAGCTATGAACGGTTCGCATGCTCCTATTTAGAATGAGACAGCTTTAAGTATTAAACTATAGGTAAGGCTTTTTCGAATAGACCTTACTTGATAGGCCGCCGCTTTACGTGGCAAGAATGAAAAACCATGATCATTTATATGACGACCGTGCACGTGGCATGAGCTCCGCTTTTTTGAACTGTGTGAACTCTCTATAACTGTGTGAACTCTCTATAATATCTTCTCATTAGCCGGAGCGCCGTGATGGGGTACGCGGGATGACAAGGTAGCTTCAAAATTTGACACTGATGTGATATATGAAAATCAAAATCTCAGAAAAATAATGATAAATAAACAAAACATATTATGCTACAAAAAACAAGAATACTATTATCAGCCACATTTTTTACCACTCACGCATACCACTATTATTATGTTGTACAAAATACTGATGTGTGAAATTTAAATTATAGGGCCCGAAATTAAATAAAATATTTTTTAAGGTGACGACTGACTCAGCACAACCAAGTAAATTAAAGAATATTATCAGGATAGAATGCAAGGTCAGAGCCCACTCCAGCCATTACTCTAGGTTAAACCAGGTCAATAATACACCCTCTAAAATAAATTATACTAGCATATTAGGTATAACTCCTGGTAAGTGTAAACCAACCTGTTTTGTATTATATATTTACTCTGTTCATGGATAGTAACTGCTTAATATGAATTGTGATACTGATAAAATTTGATCAGTCGCGATTCTACCAAGACCAAAATGAGTATTTATTTCACCGAGGCTAACAATATAAAGAAAAGTAAACACTGTTAAATGCTGTAGTTGGACTAAAAAGTATAAATTTACTTTTATAAAAAAAGACTAAAAAAAAGGTCATAAAAAGTATAAATTTACTTTTAAATAAACAAAAAAATAGGTTATTGGATATATAGATGTGAATGAACTCATTTTGAATATAGCAGAATTGCATCAGGATGTTTGTTTGCCTGGGCAAACCTAGGATAATGCGTCCATGTAATTTGTGTAGCCTTTTATGTTGCTTAAATAGTGAATAAAAATTTGCGGAGATAGTAAAAGGGTTTGCATAAAAATGTTTGGAATAACTTTTCTTGCAAACATTTATATTGATATTTAGGACAATTCATCTAAAAAATGTGTAAATGACTGTCGTGTATTAATTTTAATATGGTGTAGTATTCACCGTGTAGATCATTTTTCGCCTAGAATGTATACTCTTATTCGTTACCATTTTAATTTTATTGTTTTTGAACAAAATAAATATATTATTTTACTTACACTGTAAAGCACACACCAAGGTCAAAACCAAGGTATTCACGAATTTGCTGCCATTGGTCAAATTACTGTTTTTTTTTTCAAATAAAGTTTAGGTCAACATTTTAAATCAGTAAACAATTCCAATTTCAGACTAAAAAACATGCAGTGATCAATAATTGATCGATAAGCTTGTGATGACAAACGTAATGCGACAGGTGTCAATGCACAACCGACTGACCGAATGCGTACGCTGTTTTTTGGGGGTTAAAGGAGGGAAACTTTCCATACCTAAATTAAGGAAGGTATCGCAAACTTTTATCGATTAAATTTAACTGATGAATATCTTCTAAACGGTGCATTTTAAAAATATAGTTTCTTACACATGAGTACACCATATTAAAATTAATGCATGATGGTCATTTACATTCTGTATATTATTCACAGAATATAAAAGCACCTTGTCCTTCAGGAGGGAAAAACGGCGGCAGAGAAAAGACCACTTGGTAAGTGTATGGCTGAAAACATAATGTTTCTAACTTACATACTTCATTAATGAAAGTGAGTGAAGCGGACCATAATATTGGATTTGAAAAAGAAAATGATTGTTATTGAAATTAACCCTGAATTTTCTAAAAAATAATTGCACTTCAAGCATTTATTTAATCAATAATAAAACAGATAACTGGACTATCACCCCCTTCAAGTATGTTTCATCAATATGTTACACCTGTATAATAAGCTTTATAAAAACATTTATTGAATAAATTTGTTTCAAAATAGTTGTTTTTTTTTTTTGAGCTTTCAATAGATACCATGGCACTAACATATACAGGTATATTTATATTCACCGATGACCTTTCAAAGGATTGTGTTGTCGATATAGATCGACAACAAAACCAGTCACACAAAAAAAAGAAAAATATATATTATAAAAAACACTAAAATAATTATTGAAAAACTTCATTTTTCTTCATTTTACTATGTGAAGCGCACTTGGGGGTTCGTTGCCTGACCTTGCTCCATGCGTTCAACCCCGCTCTCAAACATTCTCATAATTGGGAAACATTTTATCAATATATTTTACTAACTAATGTTGGATTGTTGATACAGACCATAAGAATCAGTGAATTTAAATACAACCTGTATTGCAATCATATATTTTTTTTTGTCCCCTATCTTAAAAGGCAACAGTGGTTGAAGCTAGTACATGTTGGCAATGCTGAAAAATAAAGCAAAAAAAATCCAAAAAGTGACACAAATTAATCCGATGACAAAACCCAACATAAACCACCAAAAATAAAAATGTAATTCACATTTATTTAAGTCAGACATGAATATATTTATTAACATAGACTTCAACCCCATATTACATAATACAGTTCACAAATTCTAATAAGCATCACAAACCAGTCTAATAAAAACTGCAGTATAGGTAACAAACAAACTAACCACGGAGGGCGTTGGTGATAATAGTGAATACCAACACGTATGATAAAGGCAAAGTAGCATTAAAAACTACACACATGTTTTACATTTAGTAATTTTATGCTTGAAATATAAGTTTTAAAAAAAAAGTTTTTTAAATAAAGATAGAAATCGAGACTATAGAAATAGTGGGGGAGGTTTATGTGGGGGTGTCTTTTCTAGACTCTTTCTTTTGGGAGGTGCTTATTTTTAATCCCAGGCACGAACTTAGGTTAGATATTACCTTTATTTTATTTAACTGATAAAACAAAAAATAAAATAAAGGTAATATCTAACCTAAGTTCGTGCCTGGGATTAAAAATAAGCACCTCCCAAAAGAAAGAGTCTAGAAAAGACACCCCCACATAAACTGATAATTTGATGAAGGATAGTTGATTAGGAGGGAGTTAGTGACAAGAAGCTTCTTCTATCTCTAGCAAATAAAACACCGATTGTTTTAGTTAAAAAGACCTTTTGTCATCACAATTACTAGCAAAATATTGCTGAAACGCCGAACGAGAAAAACAGATGAAAATACAGCTGCCGGTTTCTTTGTTCCACTAACCAAGCTTGTGTGTGAAACGAATTTTTGAGAATTATTTTCAATATAGTGTTTGAAGAATATAGATTCAGATACACAGTAGGGACAAAGGACCATGTTTATCAAACTTTTGCCTTTGAGAATACTCTATGCCGGTTCTGTAAACTAGTTGCTCTGGTTGATATCTTTAAGATTGAAAGTAGTTTCTAAATGGCTGACTGAAATGAGATCTTAGTCTTTTTTAATTAAAAATTGACAATAATAGTATCAAAGGATCCAGAGAGACGGCACTGGGAGCACCCCCTCCCCCTGAGACAAAAAAACCATAAGAAGCGGGAGTTGTTCACTGTCACTTTTAATGTAAAGGGAAAAACATCATTGTAGTAACACAAGAAATGAATCAAGGTATCGGCAGCATATTCATTTCTCATTGGGGAAGAAACTATCACCAATATTGAGAATTGGGAATGTTTTCAACGTGTTGGGAAATATAAATACTGGTAGAAAAACTATTTAAACTATTTTTTTACTAGGGTCTAAAAACACTCAAAAGCAGCCTAAAACTGTGTTTTAGGCCTCATTTCTTTTTAAAATTTTCCGCACCCCCGACTTAAAATAAGGTGGGGAAATCCATACCTCCTGGCCCTCCCAAGATCCAAGGTTTGATGAATATTACCAATGATGAAAGCTTTAGCATTTTAGAAAGATAATGTTGTGTCATGAGATAGAGCATAATCGGGTCTGTGGGCTTTATTAATTAGAGCCAAGTCTTTATGATGTCGCTGGTTTAATGACAAATTCTCTTAGTAGGGTTAATCAATTGATGAAATTTCAAAATAACAACCCATTGTAGTTATTTTTTGTAGATAAAATTATTTCGTAAAAACACGTATTTATTAACGAGTCCTTGCTATTACATATTGTTACAAAGCTATTGAAAAAGATACTTATGCATGTAGTGCGTGGCTTGAGCTGCAAAAATTGTGTATACTGCTTGTTTCCTTATTTACACATTGACTAGAATAATTATTGTGATTTTTAGTACTACGTACTTTAGGTAGAGAAGCCAGTTTAATACTAGAAAAAAAGAAAATAAGATCGTGGTAGTCTAGTGGTTAAGGGGTTGGACTATTGACCCAAAGGTCGCGGGTTCAAAATCCGCGCATGGTCATAGCATTTTTAACGCTTCATTACCATCTCCCCTAACTCTAGGACAGGCATCTTTGGCCTAGTTGAGTAGGGCCCAACATAATTGTATATGACATAGGTCATAGCAATTATTTAAAAAAAAAATAAATAAAAGAAGTGAACAATATGTTGCATGAACTTTAAATAATCCGTTTTTTTAAAAAATCTCTAAAGATTTTGCGAAACACCCGGTTATTGAAAATAGGTGCATTAATTTTACAAAACTTCTGACCACATTCGTAATATCGCAAAAGAGATGATATTTATACAAACTAACACTCGAAGCTCTTCAATATTTCCGAGGTGCTTTAGAATCATTGCAAAGCTACTTAAATCGTATAATTAGATTGCATAAATATCTCAGCTTTTTGACAATATTACAAATGTGGTTGGGAGTTTTGTAAAATTACTAATTTCTCTTAGTAATATTGCATAATGCAACTATTTTTAATAACCCTGTGTTTTACAAATTGACTAGACTTGTTAAGATCATAATCAAGCTAGCAATATGGCAGAACTTATGCGGATAAAAGAAGTCTAGTCTCATCCATTTTTATGTCACTACTTAAAGCACAATTTTGAATTGCCTGTAATTGTTTACATTGTCCAGATATAATGAGGAAATAGCATGTAATTGCAACATAGCAATACATCAATGTAGCTAGAACTCTGGGAAGACAATAAAATGTAAAGGTAAAAACAATGAGAAAGTACTAGTAGGAAAAAATCTCTTGAAAATAAGCATTGTTATTATACATACACAGTATTATACTATAGATACTTTCTCAGTATGAATTGTGTTTAATCATGACAAAAATAAGAAATAAACAGTTTTACTATTTGAAATGTATATTAAATTGTTATTTAATTTATACAAGATTAATATTTATTTGGTGAAACTGAGATATAATCATGGATTTTCAATACACTAGTAAGAAAGCAGCTGCTATTGAAATCGCTGACCCCTGTAGGGGTAAGACAGAAGTGCTCGATTTAGTATGCTGAATTGATTGATATTGGCTGACGCAAATTATCAGTATTTACCTTTTGACATTAGGTAATTTCCCGAATTAGTATCTAATTTACATTTAAATAAAATTGTTAGAAAACCCCCAAAACAAATTTTTCAAAATATAGCATGCTTCTAAACTGTATATTTTGTATCCAATATCTAGAAGCTGAATGCCAAGGATATTAATCAATATCCGAATGCAAAGAGTAACCACAAAAAACTCTTAAACTCTGTTGCTTTCATTTCATTTCATCAAATTTTTTGTTGCAAGGAAAGGAAAGAATCCCGTTTTCTAAAAGCACATATTTTATCGAAGCTAAAATTAAAGACATGCATCAATCAAGTAAGTAAAAGCCACTGTTCCACAAATATATTTATTTAGATCGAGAATATTATATAGTGATCCTAAACAAGTGGGAAGTTATGCAAGAACCGAAAACTGTATTAATTTCAGCGATGGGGGCCCATTTGAAAAAGAAAATGAGAGAGGCGCTACCCGGATGTAGTCAATACTCACTGCTGCGCTGATTCGGGAGTTTCATAAGTGATGATGACTGTCTCAGTGTCGGGGTCGCGACTGTTCACCTGGTCACAGCGGAGCACGGTGCCATATCTGATGAAAAACGGCTCGATGAACTCATAGCATGAGTGAGGTGGAAGACCGCTGATGATGACTTTGCCCTGCCGGCTGCCGCATTTCAACCATATATATATTAGATATCAGCCTACTTATATTTAGCTAAGGTATACAATAATTAAATCAAACACCTGCATCAATATGATAAGGCAACGGCAACTTTCCCCACATAATTTTGTGATTTTGTAATTTTAGAAAGGTTAATAATGAACCTTAGAACCTTGGTGTGGCTACACTAACTCTTAATTTCAGATATAAAGTAAAAATTATAGTATATTGAGTGTATGATAAATAATGAATCAAAAGCACAAATGGAAAAAAGAATGAAATCTTCATTTCTGTAAATAATTGGCGCAAATATGATGTTAAATAGAAATAGTCGGCTTTTTAAGATCTGCAATATATTTGATGCTTTTAAGTTGACACGTAGAAAACTACTAGTATATTCAGAATGATTATTCTCTTGATACACGACTCAAGACTGGGATGATCAATTAATGACTCGAGGCAGTGTTCATGAAATGACACAGGCCAAGAGGAAATTAAGATGACAAAACCTATACTGGCCCATGATTTAGGAGGAGGTTCGATTGCGAAACTTAGCATGATAAATTAGCACATTTAATTACGTGCATAACTCTTCATTCCAGGATATTTAAAATCCTTTATTTGCAAACTTTTGGTCTGAAAAACTAACCCAAGTGAACAATACCGACAATCAAGAATCAACTATCAACACGCTTCATAAAAAAAAATAATATCAAAAGCTTAAAAATGTTACCTAGAGCTGTTTACAACCAGTCTTCCTAGTGGTTCAGCGGTGGATAATGCTGTTTTTTGGTCACTACACAAAAGACAGCTTGGTACAATTGGTATTGAATATTATAATATTGAGTAAAGAGAAGAGTCAGTTAGATCTATTGTATATTGGGCCGACAAATAAGGCCCCATGGATCGCAACCGATGTGTGTTTATAATGAAAAGCTAGTGTAGTCGCTAGACTTTGGAATTTATAAACCAAACAGCTGTTTAACAATTTCCAACGGCTTCGCTCCTAGTTGGGCAACTAGGCCTTGCAGGCGGCCTTAATGGCATGACTCATGCCCGTGGTCCAAAATAATCTTCCTGGCATTTTAACTAAATAATTCCCAATCATCCCCCTATTTCACCCTTTTATGTAATTCCCTATCTCCATACCAAATTAAAAAAGGAGTTATTTCCTATATATAGTTTTATATCACAAGACATCTAAAAATGAATATAATAAAAAAAATATACACCCACAAACCCACAAGTTTAAATTTCTAATGATAAATATGTTTTGCCGCTGGTCATGTTCAAGGCATTACTCGACAAAACAAAAAAATCCTTTCCTGTTGGCAATTTTAAGGTTTGCCCATTTATGTCATTTGATCCACAGCTGTACTTTCTACATTGTACATATTCCAAAAAGCTTCTTTACTGTGAAAGAAACAGTTTGAAACAAAAATATAAAACTGAAAAAAGGATCAAAGAGAATTTCTTTCGGCGATGTATTGAAAATAAAAGATGTATTGCATTTGTATCGAAAGAGAATTGAATCATTTTAAGATGTAGTTGTAAGAATAGCGTAAAGAAATTTGCAGTGTAATTAGCTGATTAAATAAAAATGTTTTTAAAATACGTGTGATATATGTGGCTCTATCTCTTATGGTTTAGTCAGCGTAAGTCATGGAGTGCCCAAAAAGTAGTTTTTTCACTTTATTTTTTTTGTCAATGTCGTCAACATGACATTTATTTTTTCAGCAACTGAAACTCACGAAAAAGAGTCAGTTTTCTTGTTACCTATAATTAAACCCTAATAATATCAAAATTTAACTTTAGAAACCTAGAACATTAGGGGGTATGGTGTTTTTACGCACATTTTGAGCTACATATTATAAGCCGATGATTTACCAAAAATTGAATCGCTTTCTTTCTAAACAACACATGTTCAAAAAGCTAATTCCAGGTATTAAGAATTTCAAGAAAAAACTAAAAAAAACAATTCTGTAAAATTGTGTTTTTTTTGTTGACAATTTCTGTGAATGGTACAACGCCATATTTCAGAGGTTTTCATAAGATATTGAAAATAGTCCCTAATAAATTACAACAAGTTTTGATATTTAGTTTTCACAAAATCATAATTTCAGCAAATGCCTAAATAGATGTCAAAATCAACCTGGCAAAATATTTTTGACTATGGGACGGACAGTTTCATTAACACAGCAAATGCGCCAAACGGGTTAAAGTGTTTTGTGTACAAAAGTGTCACAGATGTGAAAAAATAAGTCGTTTGTGCCTAACCTCGATCGAGCCAGCCGCCATGTTTTCACAAAGTAAATAAGAACATTTAGATACTTTGTATCTTATAATTACATTTGTATTTAAAAACAATTAAATATAGTATTCAGTATGAAATTTTATTGCGTATAACATTTGTATTTTAAAATGTATATACCTCTAGATGTTGTAAATTTGGCATTTCGGAATGGTTGTCACTTTTTTTAAGTTGTTACGATTGACACACAACAATCAACATTTTTTTTATATAAATTTTTAAATATATAGGGTGATGATTTTAGACGCGTGGTTTTCAGGAAGAGATAAAACGCATATAATTTGATGTTATGGCTAAGAATTTAGTTTTATTATAAAGATAAGGGTTTGCCATTATGTTTTAAAAATGATTTCGGGTAAGTGGCCGCCGCGGCTGACTCGGACAAATTCCAGCCGAGAGGCCCAATTTTCAACTACTTTTTGCAGCAAGTTGGGCCGTATGTCAGCAATAACGCGCCGAATATTCTCTTCCAAGGCGTTAATCGTGTCCGGCTTATCTGCGTAGACAAGCGACTTCACATAACCCCACAAAAAATAGTCCAGCGGTGTTAAATCGCACGATCTTGAGAAGGAAATATTTTTTTAGGCTTAGAATTCTCAATCCAACTATATAGCATAACATAATAATTATATATAGTTTATTATAAAATGTGACACGTTTTAAAATCAGTTTTAAGATGCTTTTGGCACCTGGCAGGTTAAAAGTTCACGTATTCTAAAGTGGAGTCCAGATAATTAAAAATAAATGTTTTGATCAGCCTTTGGAACCAGACATTTATTATTGTCCTAGCGACAGTTTTTCTGACCATAAAATTTTTAGTAATTCCAGAAAACTTCAAACCGCTGGTATAGTCGAATTAATTTGACTCAATAACACAAAACCAAATTAGTTTTTTTTTCATATTCCATAAGTTCACAAGCTCTGGCGAGCTTTGAGTAAGTAGATAGTAATATAATTTGAACTTTCCTTGTTTATCGTTAATTATATTCGATTATGATGGTTATAATAGTTTATTGAAGTATCTTCTTTAAATGAAGTTACACTATATTCCAATTCACTTTTGTCTGAGCTGTGTCCATTCAACTTTTATTTTATGAAATTCTACTGTTTCTACCAAATACACTTCATAATATTATTATTAAACAAATGCATTCAAAAGAAGATTTAGAGATAAATTACTACTCGTATGCCTCGCGCTCTAGATTTGAATTTTTTAATTTGTCACCAAACCGTCATTGTCATGAGTCGCTTCTTTTTAGGCATTTTTGTTAATACTGTGCGTTTCAAAACTATCTGTACACCAAAAACATGACCTAATCACATGATTTATATTTTGACAAGCGTTCATATTAATGTAGGTTTCTTTGTTTTTTCACAATCTTTGTTGGTGCGTAAGTGCAAACTGCAAAAGTAGGAATACGATCTTGCCAGTGCCCATAATAAACTATTGTTATGATCTTCAAGCTAAAATTAATTAAAATTGTTATGGTTCCATTCATAAGAAATTTTTATTTGTGTCAAAAACACATTTGTTGTCATCTGCAGAATATGACAAGGGGCTGCCGGGGGCGAACCGCCCCGGGCCCCCGCCTGAGGGGGCCGGATGTTATTTTTATGTTTGTTACAGGATGTTATTTTTTATACAAGATTTTACAAGATATTATTTTTTATATAAACACGTATAATTTAAGGCAAATTTGACAGTAGGGTCTTTCACCAATGGGTCCATGGGGACTATGGATCAAAATATTGAATTTGATCTTGAAAGAGAATTACTACAAAACTTTTTTTAATTGTTTCTAATAGATAAATCAATCAAACATGAATCAACTGAAATGCCAAGGAAAAAAATATTGATTAAGTTTTCGATTAGACCAATAGTTTAATTGTTATACTTTATCGATAGCTTGGCCCTTGGAATATTCCCGCCCCGGGTCCCAAAAGGTGTTGCTACTCCACTGATGATCATTATTTTTTAGTTTCCTACTGTAAAATAAAAGTGTTCATGCTTAACATAAAATGATCACAGTTGACAGGCTACCATAACGAAACGATGGCAATCAGAATAATTTGAATCACTCCTCCAGAATGAAACTTTGCACAGAAATATCCGTCTTTTGACCAAATTTACAGTAAAAACTATCTACTGATATTGCGGCAGTTTTGTCTGGTTGATGTTTGAGGGTCCTCTTGGACATCTGCAGCCACAGCAGCGATATTCTTGGACGAACGTCTGCTACTGTGCCGTGTTGAGCCAGTCACCTCGAGGCGAAGTATTTGCCCAGCTGGTGCGACACGAAAAAAAAATATGCTTATCTAGATATTATAGTATTTTATTTGTGGCAGTGACTGCATCAAAAGTACTCGATCGATTATGCGTGGGTAAACCTTTAGGTGATGATTGAAAAAACAAAAGTTATATTTGAGAATATACCTAAGTAAAATATGGAGAGAAAAAAATGAAATATCTGCTTTAATAATAAAAAAAACTTTTAAATGAGACTCTAAAAGATTTAATCATCAAAAGTATGAAAACCAAATATGCACGAAAACAAGATGCATTATCATAGTCCTCGTAAAAAAAATGTAGGCCCTTTGGACATTAGGTACTTTACTAATTTGAAATGGAAAAATGTATGTAAAAAGAAATAATCATAAATATTTTATAACTAATTTTATTTTTTAATGTAACGCAACATCGGGTCCTGACAGCACGTGCTTATAGCACTGCGCCTTCGGTGCGCAACGTTTCGTGCCTACGGCACTCTTCGTATGAGAGATTAGGTACTAAATATTTTGTATTGTATTGCCAATGTTTTTTGGCTTAATTATACCCACCTATTCATATATTTATTAATTTATATATTTAAATGGACTACACTTTGAAGCTTGACTCCGGTGATGTAGCTAAGGATAGGTGGTAGCAGGTATTATTTAACACGTAACCTCTTTCGTAAAGTGGTTAGACGAATAGAGAAGGGGGACAAAATGGATGGGTTATGTGAATTCCATTCTCCAATTGTTCGCGGTAAAAATGATTGGATCCAACATTATTCCTCTTAAATATTTGGTTAAATTTGTATGGATGGTCTTTGTGTCCACAATAGGTGGGTTTGCAGAGCTGAGTACTTATTGTTGACTAAACAGGCTTTAAATAAATTGGATAGGCACGATATCTTCCTATTTACGATTCCCATTTAACTTCTCGTATACACTGACTTATACTATGCAAACGCTGGAAACGAAAAAACGTATCTACTTGCCAGCTGCTATACAGCTTCTGAAACGTCTAAGCAGTATCCAGTGTAGTACGCATTAAAGAAGTGTAGGCTAATATTCGAGCTTTGGGTCCAGTGCTATGTACAAATGTTGTACGTATTCGACTGTTCATAAATTTCTGGAACTGAAAACCCTGATTGCGCGAGCCCAACTCGTTTCTATTCAATGTGATCGATCATTAAGGTTGATTTAAAATTTAAAAAACAAACAGCTTAGCATAACATTTCTCATTACCTCAGACAAAATCTGGTACATAATTTAAATACCTAACCAGCAATTTGTATCACTAAAAATTGTTTAGCTCAACAAATAAATTATATGAACAAGTGTGATTATAGTTTTCGGGGACAAACCTTTGCGAGTAAGCTGGGGTTTCTACACCAATCTCTTTATTTTTATAAATGCGTATTATAGTATTTCCCTTCACGAGCAAAGTGAGTTGTAACCTGTCGGCTATCATGCCCAACATACAGTATATCAATGAGTAACAATTAAACTGTATGAATATGAAGGCATTATTAGTCTAGTAAAAACTAATATACACTGAGACAATCGCAAACCTTATATGACTTTATTTGCCAAGCAAGTAACATTTGTACTAGTAACTAGAAGAAACTAAAAATGTATTTTAGTTCAGTTTTGGCCTCTGTTAAAAACAGAACCTATCAAGTGTGAAGAACGGAATGGTTTATTCGCGCCTATCGCTCTAGATCAATGATACTCAACCTGCGGCCCGTCTAGCTTTTTTGTGCGGTCCTAAACACATTTATTATCAGCGACATGATTTACAAAATCTGCCACTCTATATTTCGTATATCTTGAGATAATTTTGACTTTGACGTACAAATAGTGACTGACACCCAAAGAGGATTGTCGTTTCATATTTTTTGTCATACCAGTATAGTGTTGCGGCCCGCGTAGCTTTACAAATATATGTATGTGGCCCGAAGACAAAAAAGGTTGAGTATAGTTGCTCTAGTTATCGCCAATGATAAAATAACAACTCGGTTGGCAGCTTCAAAAATGAATATTCTGAATTTAACTAACCCAACCTGCAGTTGCAAATTTTTACAAGTAAATAATATATACTAGTATAGTAGTAGTTTGGTAATATTATTTTTTACATTGGAAGAAAAACAATATTGCCTCACCTATCTTTACCATTTTTGTTGATAACCCTAAAAATCAAACAACTAGTATAAATCGAGAATTTATTTTTTGATCTCTGTAAAACTAAATGATAATAACTATCACCTAATTGTTTTGATTTTTACGTTCAAGAAAATAACTAGTTTGCAAAGCGGACGCAGGGAAAATATGCTTTTAGCGGCAAAGTACTGACTCAATTCTGGTAGTTTTTAGTGTTATCTTGTTTGCCTTATAAACATTGAACATTTACCATATCTACATCGCACGGGTATCCAAATTAAGGGGCAGCACAAATAATAAATATGATAAATCAAAAAGTTTAACTTAAAAGAAAGAACATTAAGCTCAAATTTGAAGCTAATGTTGATAGAAAAAAAAGAGCAAATGAGGATGAAAAGTTCCATACTATCTAACAAAACAATTTGGAGATACCTAGCGAGTATTAAAATTTGAACTGTGTTTTAAAAACGGATTGAGAACCTACTAAGATTAAGGAAATATTGTTATTTCCTGATACGTGTGACGGTAAAACCCGCAATCAGAAAATGCTGATTTATAACTAATATTTTTATTTTTACACAAAAAAAAAATCATATTGTAGAGTAGAAATATTTTAGGTTAGAATACTCCTATGTATGTGTGTATAATTTAGTTTAAAAGTTTTCATATTTTCTCCCACTGCTTTCAATTATCAAGTGAATAATTTCCCAAAAAATGACTGCCTTCTAATTTATCAACACTTATTCATTTAACAAACAATGAAATCAAAAAAAAATAAAAAGAAGTTGGCCTGTCGACATTTTTATATGAGATATAAACGAAAATCTATAAGCTAAAGTACACGAATCTCTGAAATTAGTATCTCTGAAAAAAAACAGTCTTAATATTATCCGATATTATGTTTCTTACATAAAACTATTTTGAATACTAAAATTTAAAAGAAAAAATGCTTACTGTGGGTCGTACTCAACTAACATTGCTATTGCTAACTTTAAGGTCTACTATTCTGCAGTAGGTACATTAATTTTGTGATCTTTAATGGTTTGACCAGCGTAAGCCATTTAAGCACCCAAAGAGCGTCTTTCCTGACGTTTTTTTTTTCTGAAACATGACATTATTTTTTTCAGCAGCTATGTGATTAACAAAAAAGAGTCAGTTTTCTTATTATTTATGACTCAATACCTACTACCCAGATAATATCGAAATTTTAGCTTTAGAAACCTATCATTGTGGAGGGTACTGTAATATTTCAAATATTTTGAACTATCTATAAATATAACTATATATTCTTTCTATTTACCAAAATTTTTGAAAATATTATTAGAGTCCTTAAAATTATAGCTCGCAAAACATAAAAAAATAAAGATATTTATTAAAGAGGTATAATTTACCCTTTTAAGGTATGGAACCTTAAAAATCAACTTTCTGGCGTTAACGGTTTTCGAGTTGAAATAAGGACTGAAAGACAGAAGACGGTCATAGACAATTTGAACTTCGCTGTAGTATTTCTAATCTTTACCAATCTCATTATTTGCCTAATGTTTTCAAAGTTGAACATATTTTTCTTACGAATATAAAAAGTGTACAACATTGCTTTGGGTACAATTTCAATTAAAAAGAAACTTATTAAATGGCCATCAAAAAAAATGAAGAATCTTTAAAGTGAGCAAGCGCTTTTAAATGTTCTCTTTATTGGCGCTCAGATGAAAATGCAGTACTTAATAAAGTGCATTCCAAAATTTTTGGTAAGGAAAGTGTGTTTTCTTTTGAGATAAATTTTTAAACTGTATTTAAGTAGTTTATACGAACTTTTCATCTTACATACATTAAGTTGCTTTTTTTGTTTTTGTAAAGTATTGTAATAAAATAACAAAAATTGGAAAATGTTAAGGAATTGTCTATGATTTTAAATAAACACAGAAAAAAACCTTTTTTGTTAGAACAGTAACACTCTATACCTAAATTTGAAAAATTTTAACCTATTATTTACTTTTATAATTATATAGATTATAACTGTAAATAATAAGTTAAAATTTTAATAGTTGTTATTACAACTACAATAATCTACAATAAAAACCGGTTGAATAACATAATAAAATATTATAAACATGGTAAAATATATATTTTACTTATAAATAGTTTCATATGATATCTAGGAACACAAGTAAAAATAAAAGACGCGTGTTATCGTTTTAAATTTTCTTTTATTGGTTATCAAAAATAAAATTTTACACAAAAATAAATTTTTTCAAGTTAACATTTTTTATTTTATTTTATTTACAATATCTACAGTTATTAATGAAACTATATTGTAGAGAATTTTATAAAGTATTCAAAATAGTGTAGTTTATCAACATGACATAAAAAGTTTTTCTAAAATTAGTATTTTAGCAAGCACCCGTGATTACGCAATTTTGAAAAATATCGCGGGGCACTCAAGAGTTATTTTGATTTATATTACTCGGACAGGTTAATGTAATATCCAATTCTTCATTTGAACCACTTCGGTTGCTATAACCACACCGCGTTGCATGTGCGGTTGCACACACTAAATTTAATTGTCGTTGATAATTTCTGCCACATTAGAAAATGTAAAAAAAAATGTCAGACATTTTAATCAAAGTAATAAGGACACTGAAGTTGTTAAATATCAGGTTCAAAAAAGTTCAAACGAACTACCAAAACTGCTAAAACAATCAGTCCCTACAAAATGTAACTCAGAATTTCACATGCTCGAAAGGTTTTCGGAACTGTAAGAAGTTTTAAGAGCAACAATGGGGCCTGATAGATTATGACACCGCTGTTAGTATGGATGACTGGAAATTAATTAAATAGCTAATATTAATTCGCCCTTTGAGGATGTCACTGATAAAATTAGTGGAGAAAATATTACACTGGTACACTAGTAACTATCGTGACCAGAGGGATTGCAAGAAGTTTGCATTAAATTATTGACTATAGAAGAATTCGATGACACAGCAAGGCAGTGGTTCGTAAATCGCAAGATAGCTGTTAAATAGCTTAAAAAATGTTTAGCATAACCTCATACTGATCTAGCCTTGTGCACGTTCCTTGATCAAGATTTTAGATGCTTGGATTTATAAATAAACTTGCAGCAGCAGAGAAGGTGGAAAAACGAGTTCTAGATGTTCTTGAGGCAAAATTTGCAATAACATCTTCGAATATCAAGCAGAAAATTATGAACGGTGAGGATATTAAAAAAATGATAAATTGTTATTAAGACAATTATAAACCTTATTGGTGATAAGTATAAAGAAAATGATTAATTTAATTGATGAGTATAAAGAAAAAAATAACCTTATCGGAGTTCAAGGAAGAAAGTTATAAACTTTAATTAAAAGATATAAAAAAAGTAAACTTTGTATGAGGAGTATGAAGAAAAATTAAATTGTTAAAAATCCTTTTTTTAAGTGATCTTTTTTTAATTCTTAAGGCGAAGTATATTATTAATAGTCAAACTTGATATTCGGTGCTTTATTTTTATAGGGCTTCAAGTTTTAATCTTTGCCCGCGCAAAGATTAAAACTAAGCAAGCAATTATTGGTTTTTATTTAATTACAACTTCATAATAAAGAAATTTAAAAAATCTGCCTTTACTATGTGGAAAACATAAGAACAAGGTATCTAAACGTATTTTTTTATTATTAAATATCCAATGGTTACCAAATGCCAACCATAAAAGGGTCTAAATGAGTCGAAATTAATATTTATCCTTTGGTTTCGCCTTAAAGTGTCAATTTGTGTGTTATTAATTGATGCCATAATCTTACTACAAAAAGCTGTTATATTTTCATTTTCACACAGTAAATGCAAATTAAATATGTTGAAACTTTGACTGTGATTTGCCGAAAATATAAAAATCTAACTTTTGTTTATAGTCTAAAATATAGCTTTTGACCTAATAAGTTTCACGCAAAACAATAAACTATAACCATTGCGTTTCTAGTTTCATTTGTTACATTTTGTTTACTATTTCATAAAAAATACACTTGCTTTCGGCTACAATAATTGTCATGTCAGGACTCGTTTACTATGTAGGGTTCTTGGATTTTATACATAATTGTTAATTTGGCGATTAATTTTACATTTTCAAAAAAAATATATCGGCGTATCCTCCTAGAAAACATGTTTTACTTTATGGAAGCCTTATTAAAGGAGATTTCGTGAAGCTACTAAATCTCCTTTAATAAGGCGATCTAGGTACCTCGCAGGAAAATATATATAATTTGACAGCTCAATTCTATTATTTCATACATGCCCTTAAAATACAAACCATTAAAAAAATGACATACTGAGTATTGCCGTTTAAAAGGTTATAAATATTTACCACCCAAACTGTTTTAAAGTAACTCGAAACATAAAAAAAAGCCCTTATCGCCGACGAGTAGAAAGAGAATTTACGCAATGTTCACACCTACCTTAGATGATCAACAGATATCTAAATATTTGTTCTACTTTAGACACATCTTATTAAAGGTACCCACTCCAAACTACAGAACCTACATCGTGAAATTAACCAGCGGATGTTTCGTCTTTGATTTATAGTTAGGTATTATTGTAAACAAACGTCGTGTAACAAATAGCCATCACCAGGCGAATAAAGCAAGGAGGGGGGGGGCAAGGAGCACTGAGCGAGAGCGAGACCAACATGGCGGATGCCGATGAAAATGTAATGCCGTGCTCTTTCTACCACTGCAGCGCTTTATCCAGATTTTGAATAAATCTTTCAATCGCAGTTATGATAACACATGTTGAATGGAGAGATAAAATAGGTACATTATCATATGATAATTGAACATAAGACCAGTGCGGCCATCGCCTTCGACCAATCAGCGACGTGACACGGGCCGAGCCGGTTGGCGGCGAATCGGGCGCACGACTATACACTACACCAAGAGCACGCGAGAAATGAAACAAATCGAGTTGAAATAAATAATGAAATCTATTTTTAACATTCTACAAGCAACCTATCACTTCCGAAGTATTAAAAACGTATTCCTAACCGCTCAAAACGAACGATTCATGTCAACAAACAAGTATGGTAAAATGGTACATTATCTAATAAAAAAAGGGTAATTGATTAGGTAATAGGTACCCATCTCACCCTATCAAATTTAACTTCGAAATCAGACACAATATTTCAATTATTATCAATGTAATCGTCAAAATGGCCACTTGTTGGGACAGAGAGAACCACGTGTCCGGTGCCGTTGTTCCTGGAGAAAAATCCAAAACCAAAGAAAGATTTAACAAGTTGAAAGAGAACATGTACCTGCTGCGTTTAATATCCCGATTTGCCATGGTTATTCGCCGTGTTCAAATTACAGAGGAATTTAATTAAGCCCACAATCAGAAGAAAGCAAAACACGTTCCGAACGAGAGAGAGACACAATCCGCAGGCCACACAGCGATACAATTAGACACAACACTCAACACACACACACTCATGACTGACCGTCCGATTGACCTGAAGTCAGCAGTTAGTGAAGTTGAGGATTGTTAGACTGGATAGGTAGATGGCTGTCGGCCGCCGGCGCCGATTGGCGATAACGCGCGTCGTGCAGGAGCGAGCGAGACGGATTACGTTTTGCTCGTTCACTCGTGTTGCCAACTTAAGGGACGATCCGATTCAAATGCATAGGCGCGCCCGACGGCTGCCAACCATACAAATTTTTATACTAACGCGGTCGCTGGCGCTTTCCGATTTCGAATTGAACCATGTGAGGGAAAAGAGAAACCTAACGAGCTATGTAGCCGATAAAGGTTTATTGTTTACGGTAAAAATATGTAATAATGTTATAATAATATCTACATCATTTTACTACGTTTATAGTAAGTATATTATGTGCATTCATGTATATTTATTATTCGCACTTATTCAAGTTTATAATACTAAAATATATATATTAAGAATCAATGGTTCACTGTATTGTTTTAAACTTATTTTGTTACTCTGTATTGCTTTTATGTTTTCTTATAATGAACCACATGTTTGTATTGCTTTTTTTTATAAAAATAAAAGATGGCTATTCTTTGGTTGGGCAGATATAAAGACTAAGTCTTTGAAACTGCTTAATCGACGGCTAGTCAACAACGTTTTATATTCATTTTTTTTTTTATGATTTAAGTAGACACATGATTAGATTTCACACTTTGATCTTATTAACTCGTTATTACCATAGGTTTAAAATTACTTTTCACATGGATTCATACATTTATCAGTTTCATTTTTTATCGAAACGTCAGTGACATCCGCCATGAATGCTAGGAGAGTGTATATTTTAATTCAGATGATTTCGCCTTTAGAATAAAATGAATCTTTAAGCAGTAATGGAGCATCCGAAATATTTACCGCCGTTTAGCAGTTATACCAAGGGAGAGACGTTCATTCGTCTAAATACCGACGGGTGCAGTGGCCAAAATAAAAAAGAATGGCTATAACACCAGTAGCTATCATATAATATCAACTGCTTCATACATTGTTTAGTAGTGGTAAATTAAGTGCAGGCGTCATTAACAGCATCTTTCTCCCAGACTCATTACATATTCTTCAATTCATCATAAATTTTAACACATTTTACTTTTTTGGTAAACTTTGACGTGCGATTAGTAATGAAACAACCCCCTCCCTCGCAGTACCCTCCTCTTTACTGAATTTGCGATTCATTTAACTCTTTCTTTATTTGTCAATTACAAGGGGCAGTCGCCTTTTTAAGTTTAGCTGATTTTTATCTGAAAGTATTGTGAATTTATACGCGGGTTGCTGGATTGAATATATCGCTTCAAGTAAGTAACACATAAACAAACAAACAAATTAAGTAACAAATACATAAACACGGAGATAATATTTCAATTTATAATAATTATAATGTGGAACTGAACATTCTTTTACGCGTATCTATTTGCGCACGTAGATGTCTCTATTAATTTTAACTGGTCAGTAATAAATAATATGAGCCATCAGCCGTGCTGTCATGATGGAAAGATGGATTTTTATAAAACTCAGCGCTGGGTTTAAACCGACATCCTGCGCAGGACAGGACCCTTTAGTACCTTTATAAATATTTTACTACCTGACGCCTTATCAAAAAATTAAAAAACTTTTTCAATATTGTCAAAGATCTTTTCAGGTAATTTACTGATATTAAAAAACAATCATCGAATATAAGTCAAATACTTTTACAACTCAATTATACAATTATATATATATATATATATATATGAAAAAAATATATAAAAAAAATATAGATAAAATATTCCACATATGTATTAAATATAAATTTATTTAATAATAAAGTAATTTCATAATGATATTTGTTATATTTCTTTGGTGTTATGCAAATATTAGTCTTCAAACAATGCATAATCATAATACTGTATTTTTTCTCGCCGAGTTACTTTTGCCAATAACTAAGGAGGCCAAAAAGAAAAGGCATGGGAACGGAAATGTAATTAATTAAGTGCATTTTATGAGTAAATTTAAGATGGAAGCTTTCTACGAGGTCATAAAAACTATTCCTAAGTCTCATGACACTTCAGACTGATTTTGAATGATCTGTATATAATCTCAAACGAGCTATGTAGCTTATCCATAGCTAAACTGAATGATATTATATAGAAGATCAGCATCGTCAGTAAAATTATCAGTAGATACCTAATAAGTATAAAAATAATATTTAGGAGTAAGCTTCAGTAATATAGTTTGGTTTGGGGGTATTTCGTTATACACATAAAGAGTAATTGCAATGGCAATATATTTCAGCTAAATAAAAAATAGGCATAATAAATTGACTGCAGTATCTCTAAAATGGAAGAAAACAAAAGCTTTAGAGTATCTGTATTTGTATCAATTTCCTATTGACTGAGATAATATTTTTCCCATAAGATTTCAAATAGCATAATGAATTCCAACGAATTTTAAATCGAGTCTAAAATAACCACTTTCAAAAGATTAAATACAAAACAGTTTAAGCGAAATCATCTTTCAGTAAAACGTCTTTTTTTATAATTTAAATTGACTATCATTTCGACGACGGTCGGTTTTCGGATGGTAGATGGACCCCATGGCAGCTAATCAGTCGCGAAGAAGCGTAAATCTGCCTGCCTATTTTATCTCCCGACCCCGAATGGTGCATAATGGCAGATAGTGACTCCCCACCAAGGAGCTGACCACTATGCCAATGGAAGTACTAGACTAGCCGCCGACTGAGCAGTTTCAAAGACTTAGTCTTTATATCTGCCAAACCAAAGCATAGCCATCGATTATTTTTATAAAAGCGATACAAACATAAAAAACATTAAGAGAAAACATAAAAACAATACAGAATAACAAAATAAAGTTTAAAACAATGCAGAAATACAATAATACAACTAGGACAAAACAATACAGGTGAACCATTAATTTAATTGTCTTAATATATACATTTTAGTTTTATAACCTCGAATAAGTGCGAAGATTATCAGCGAGCGGAGGACTAGAACCGTGCGGTAGAAGCCATATCCCCTAAAAGGGATGAGGACAAACAAACAAAGTGTTGATTCCCGGGCGAAGTAGGGAACCGCACACTACGCGTACTTGTGTTTATGTTTACGCGAAATCCTGGGGCGCCCGATCCTTCGAGAACTGTCCATTTTAGTAAACCAGCTCTTCGCGAACACCTTAAAAGCCGCGAAGTTAGAGGGAGTCGATACGAAGTCAGTAAACCAAACTGGTCTGATAGTAACGTCAAGTACGCTCAAAAGTAAGCCACGTTCGTCAGTCAGATACGCGCAGGTCCAAATGATGTGTTCTGCAGTTTGAACACCGCGACCACAACTGCATCAGGGTCGTCGGAAAGCCCGAATTCAACGAGCTTACCTTTGAGCTTACCGTGACCCCCGACGAGCTCAGTAGTCGTGTGGTCAAACTTCAGAAACGTCATCCTCTGCTCTACCGAGGGGGAGTAAGAGTAGGGCAGGTGGCCCGTCCCATCCGAATCCCAACGCTCCTGCCAAACGCGTTATGACTCGGACCTCAGGCTTGCGCAACATTCCGGGTATAAAGCTCCGCTGGGGTCAATAGAGAGTGAAAATACTCAACATCAGCCCCTTGCGTACACGGGCGCAATGCCAATGGAAGTAATGAAAAGATTGGCATCTTCAACATGAGAAACACATGCGGTAAACTACCGAAGTACATATAAGCTTGCTGTGTACCCGCATTTTAACCGTAATGTGATAAATAAACTACTAAATAAATTATGTAACAAAGAACGTGGGGCGTAAATTCACAAGTAGGTAACCTACTTATAGAAGAAGGAACGTCATGCTACCCCTCATAACGTCCATCATATATGTTCCTATATCATGCATATCATGAATGAATGCCATTTCGGTTATTAAAGGATGCGTGGCCAAAGTGACACGCTAGGTTTTATTTATAATTGATATTATACAAACTAAATAGGTTAACATATTTTTTGAGCAAAACGTTAGGAATCGCTATTGTTCGTCGCATCATTAGCCTCTTTACAGGCTTTAAGGATAATTTGCTCACAACCATTTATATAATTAGATACACATAAATGATGCTTCAAATATTTAAAAAATAAAACCAAATTTCGCATGAGTGTATTGAAATATCATAAATATTTACTGCTAAAACCCTCAACTTAATCAACGCGAGTTTAACAAACGATATATTGTCTACAAAAAGTTCATCCACAAAAAAAATGTAAATAGAAAGCACTTCTTCAGAAAGTCATCAGTTTTTCTTCCGGAAAACCTATTTGGTGTTCGTAAAACAAAAGGCTTTTTATATTTCCAGAATTATCTTATTCAATCATAATGTTTTGTTATCGGTTTTTGTTAATCGGTTGCTCGAATTTCGGGTATCAGGAATTTGGTTCAATCTTTTATTTAATTGTTAACCGTGACATAAAGTGAATTGGAATTAATTATTTTAGTTATCATAAACAAAATACTTTTTATTATCTATCTATGAAATATGCAATGTTAAAACTTTCTACTAACTTATCCGAAATAAAGCGATCAGATGCCTAATTAAGGATTTTGCAACTTTGTTAAGAAAATAAATAAATTGTATTACCACAGGTACACGACACATTCTGCTCAAATATGCGTATTTAATAGCAACAAAACTATACGCAGGTGAAAACACGACACTCCTAAACTAACCTAACTTACTACCACTAAATTTCACCGTATCGCTGTTACACATGTTATTTGCTAGCGCGGTGAACAAATAGCAATATTCGTAAATTATTTCAAAGCGAAATGCAACGAACGTTTAGAGCAAAATTTAATTACCGACCCAGTTAACTCCAACTCCGATAACAGACAATAGGTAACAGGTGCGTGCCGTGGTCGGCTAGTACTGTTTGTTTTGTTGAGGTAACAAAACAGTTTTGTAATCTTTTCAGTTGATTTCGCATCTACCGAGCTATTAGGTAAATTTAACAAAACAATATTGTAATGTGTACAGAAATTTTCATTTGAGTACTTCGTCAGGTTATAAGAAAGTTTTGTTATGTGTACAATTTATCAATCTACAGGAATTGGTTTGTATAGTCTATCAACAGATTGTATAACACTACAGTACACTTCGGTTGGGTCTACTAAAATTCAGTAGCCACAACAAATTATGACTACCCTGAACTTTTTTGTTAAATCAGAGCTCGATATTTTTTCCAGTGTACACGGCTTACGCTGACTAAATCATGAGATACAACTAAATAGTTAATCATTTGAATTAGATTTAAATATACTAATATAAATTCAATCGATCGATTATTTGTTGATCCCGTTTAAGTCCCGTGTAAGTCCCTTTACGGAACGCTAATTACGCTAGCCCGAATCGCTCTTGACCGTTTTCTTTTTTTTTAAATAAACTTTATGGTTAAAATTATCCCGGAATTATCCGGGATATTTAAATGATGATAGCAAAGGTTCCATTTTATAACATCAGCAGTTCTATTTAGTGGTTCCGCGGTTAATAAGTTTTAATATTATATAATGGTGCAATGAGTTTGATAATGACGCAACTTGCAGGTTATTTATGTTGAGGTCATCGAAAACAGGGTTAGCAACTTTTGGTTTCCAGATACTTTACAATTATGTAAATAGAAAAGTTAATTATGATAACTTCACTCGATAATGACGAAACTCATTGACAATCTTGAATCACGATACCTACTTACACATAAGCAGGTACATCCAGCATAAATATATTAAACAATATCATAAACCCACCTATTAGTTTCCCATGCGAACCTTTTAGAAATATGTTTTAGTGAGCTTAGGGAATTCAACACTAAAAGTTCTGACGTTTGGGGGGGAGGGGGAGAGAGAACAAAGAAAGTCCCCCTTTGGGTTTTCCTTATATCTCAAAAACGGTGCTTCCTAGGAGGAAAAAAAACACACAACAAATTAGACAGTATGAAGGAATGTTCCATGAAAAATGTGCCAAAAAATCTTTTTTCGAAAATTTCCACTTTTCCGGAACGCGTATCTCGAAAACGGTTGGAAATTTGAAAAAGTGTATAGAATAATATAGAAGTGTATAGTTCACCATATACGCATTACAAAATATGTAATTCTGTATTAAAGTGTAAAAAATAAATAAATAAATATAAGTTATATAAAATTTTAGGAGCTTTTGTTATTATTTTTTCCATAGGATGCACCGTTTTCGAGATATAAGTATAAACGCAAAGTTGGAACCTTCTTTGATGTCCCCCCCCCCCCCCCTACCACTTTGGCTCCCCCCTAGAGCTCTGGACTTTTAGTATGTTAGGTTTCTCCTTCGTTGATTGGACTATATTGTAACGTTTTGATACTTAAAGTTCTGGTTAAACATACAGGCAGGGCTCATGAGAGGTTTGTACGCACATTAGACAAATTAGTGATCGAAATATAGTTTAGTTGAACGTTTACATAACAATCTTTTGCTCATCGCTCCATTTTTATGACAGAAACTCGTCGAGTTTTAAATTATTTTTTTATTAAAATTTTATGGTAGCTACATGATATTAACGATACATACAAGGTACCAAGCTAAAGGCGAAAACCTACATTACTGAAATACCTATATGTCGTCTCTCGTCTCTAAGAACACATCTTATTTTAAAATCTATAAAAATAATCTCATGTTTCAAGAGTTAGCTCGTTTATCGCATAAAGTGCAGGTCAAAAACATCCATTACAAGGGTTCCAGGCCTTGATAGTCAAAAACAGGAGTCATTGTGGTGTTGTATGATCGTCACCCTTATCGCCATACATGTATGAGGTAGTTACCTAAATGATTTTGAAATAAAGAGATCGATAAGATTACAAGAAAACTGAAAAGTGTATCAGTCTATTTTTCCGTCCTTATGTTCCAAGTCCAAAACTTAAAACGCCAGAAAGTTACATTTTGGAATGATTAAACTCTCGAGAAAAACTCGAAACCATAAAAAGCCAGTCAAAAGATAGCCAAGTTCGCAAGCTACAATATGACCTCAAACTTAGCCTAATTCCGAGGCAATCACAAGAATGTTGGTACCTAATTTAAATATTTTTAGACTGATGAATATATAATAACGTGTTATTTATTACTGGCGTGTAATATAAAATATTATTTTTCGATGTAAAGTGTTCACATCATCGTATATTATTTATACACAGTACAAAAATATAAATTGCAGTGTATTTTGCATTCTATCTCTTCCTTCGAAAAAAACTCTTTCCATGTAAAAAAACAGTGAACGATGGTAATTTAATAAATACTCAGTAAATGTGACGAATGCATAGTGGATGTGCACAGTAAATATAAAATAGGTATTAGCTGTTAACTCCAACCGGTTTGGCAGCTAGGTTCTTCGGGCGCAGAGCCTGAATATGCGCTTTTTATAATGCTAATCTCATAGGTGGGTACTTATATACTTTGTATTGTTTCTAAGTGCATTATATACCTATCGATTCTCATTGAATGACTTATTTTAATGAATAGTCAAAAAGGTGCCTACGCGTATTTTCTGAAAAACGCTTTACAAACGCTAATTGTATAATTGTAGGTGCATTTAACTATATACGGAAACAAATACAGATCAATAAATGTTTAAATGTGCTAAATATGAGATTTTAAGAAATAAAAAATAATTGAAATAGAATTGAAAAGTATTTCATTGCTACCCAATCATCTTAGAATTTCGTATATCAAACAATGTTTAAGGATCCGTTCAAGATCCGCTAAAAAGTAACGGATATAAATACGGATCTTTCGTCCCTCTCGGCTAAGGATAGTGATTAGTGATCTCCGGCAGATCACTAATCAGTATAGGGTGAATACGCCTATTTGCCGGTTACTCCCTATTGTCGGCCACTTTGGCAGTTTTACTCAAATAATAAAGGATATATTACTCAAGCAGATTTTAAAAACAAATGTTAGACGATAAACTTTCCTTTTCTCTCGTGTCATACGCATCGTACTACCCCCTCAGACTGACGAACACGTGGTTCTAACGAAGCAAAAATTGTTTTCGTTTGTATCTTATCTGTTGCATGTTAGTATTTTTTATTTATAAACATATTTAACATGCCTTATGCATACAACATAAACATACCTTACACGCATACATGCCTTAAACATATAAAAACAAACGATTTACATAATTAAAATGCTTGGGCGACGAACCGATTAACAGAAGACAATGTCGGCCAGGAGGTCGACTATTGGGTTGTGGTAAAACTAATTTGCCCTCACTTTTTACCCAATAGGATTTATCATCAGTGTTTTATTACCTTCTCGTTCATAAAGACAATTATTGTAAATATTACAACCAGTTATCGGCCAGTAAAACGTATAGTACTCGTATGAAAATGCAATTTGAATTTGCTATGGCCGGCCAAGATCTGAATCTAGGTATTGGGTCTTTTGTATCGTTAAATGACTTATAGATCATTCCAATAACTAACATTTCAACGAATGATACACTCATTTGCGAATAAGATTTCGAAACTAACCATCCCGTAACACGAGTGTAAATTCTTTAGTAAATTGTATCATTACATAAGCCTATGTTCAAAATATAAGCTGAAAATCAAATATAATGTGATGAAAGTACAGAAAACCAAGAAAAATAAAATCGGTTCAACGTGCTTGATAATGTTTAGATAAATATGACAACTACGAATTTGGTTTGATTTTGGAAATTTCTTCAAATACTGAATCAATCATTATTAGCAATGCATCACGGATGTGCCAACCCAAAAGACTGCGATCATTGACATCGTAGATCCCTTTATATGCAATTCTGGAACAACTAGGAAAGAAAATAATAACCCATTGGAGGTTTCGGCAGTCCTCAATGCAGGTCGATTAAAGTTCTACATTAGCGTCGGTTCAAACGAACGACCCACCTTAAATTTTTAAAACTAAAACCTGATACTAGCATTTAAAACAAACTACTAAATTACCAAGCGTCATCTCGTCTGAAGCATAGTCTTCATACCCAGTGGAAGGAAGAGGAAAAAGGAAAAAAAAGGCCAAGAAATAGAAAAACAGCGAGATAACAATAAAGAAAATCGGGGAAAAAAAACAAGAAAAAATTCATCGAAATGTTAAAATCCTAAAGTGAGACAGAAAACGCACACAGACACATAAATGCAGTACATGTGATGATGAATTAAAGTTGTATTAAATCCTTGAACGTGCATGGGCACAAAAAATAAATAAAATGATCCTCAAATCGTGTTGGCTGCACGTAGACTCTCCCCCCCATTTCCTATGCGAAATCTCACGACCGACAATAGGCGTATTTTGATGACCGTCAACCAACGATCTTTTACAACTTATAGATACGGCATGTCATAAGTCATCAGACGATTCACAAATCGTCGTTTTAAAAACCCGACAGCGACGATTGATTACCCCAGCCGTTCCGCCCGCCGCAACACCGGCGAGGAGTGTACTCGACGCAGTCTTATAGTAGGTACTTGGCGTGGTGCGTTTTTTACCCTCAATTGCCGTATCTATAAGCTTTAAAAGATCGTTGCCGACAACAAGATAATTGTGGTCGACAATTGGCAAAACTCCTTATTTCCGATAAATTGTTATTTATAAAAAAAAAATAGTACTATAAATACGAGTACATACTTTCCAAGTTTTCAACTATATTTTTGATGAGTTTTACAATGTATTGTAACTCTAAAATAACGTCTTCCTTTGAATATCGCTGCTGTAATAAAATGTTAGCGCGAAGAACCTTAAGTGACAGACATTTCACCCTATACTATGTACCCAATCTTTGTTAAGGCGTTGGTCTACTGTACGATCGGTTGTGGTTTCGAACACCATCCCCACACAAGTAAATTTAACTTAATTGAGCAGGACCAGAACTAGGAATTGTTATGCACCAGTCTTAGAACCGAAACATGTTAAAATGAAGCGAGTATCATCGAACAAGTTCAACGAATGCATGTTAAGATTATGGCGCCCGAATACATGAATGCTACGAAAAATACGAATTCTACAGGATTTTAAAGACGTTAGGAGAGATGTGAGTAATCAAGTTTAATACTCATAATATTAAAGATAATTAATTATTCTAGGGAAATACCCAAGCGAATATCTCTCTCTCTCTCTAGAACTCTTTTTGCAGGCAATTAATTGTAGGTCAGAATAGGTCAAAGGATGTTTTTCGTTCACATAAGAAGTAGCCTTAACTTACTAACACCTGTACATCAGAAGTTGAGGGTTCGTACCTGAGGTATCATATCTGATACTTCCGTCATTATTTAAAATATTTACAATCGTGTATTTTACTTAAGCGCCCGCTGTAATTTCATACGTAAACGGGTCGATATACAAATATTTCTTTGATTTTCTGATTTTGAGGTTTCTCCCTAGGAAGTTCTGATGCTTTGAAGAGGGCACAGATTTCTGGAGGTATATTTTATTTTTTTATTTTAATTTTACCTACAAAATAATATCATTTTCATCACTACTTGTTAATAACCAAATTAAATAATGACAATAATCTTTACTTTAAACAGCAGTAATTCTATTCTAAACCTTAAGAGCCCAGTCCACCAAATTTTAAATTATTCTATTTTGTTATGAGTAATTAATTAATTTTGTATTATATTATAGTTAAAAAAACAACAAACATATCCTTGCACAGTAAATCGAAGACAAATGTTCCAGTAATAAAAGTAAATAGAATTCAACAGTAAATTTAATTCTTCTTTCTACTTCGTTTTCTTACTAAGGTTCCGTTTGTTTACGAAAAAAAAAAAATTTGTTATGGGGGGTGAACATGTTTATGAAAAAACAGACTTGTCTAGAGTCTAGAGACTTGAAATCTTCCAAATAACTTCTTTACATAATATAGGCACGCGCTAACAGTGGATTTTGCAAAATTCAACCATTAAGGGGGGGGGTAATGGGGGTTTGTTGTTTGTATGGAGCTTATAAACCGTCGGGTACAAAAACTCGAAAATTGGCATGTAGCTTCTTTATATAACAGACATCGTATGAGAGATTATTTTAATATCTAACCATTAAGGGGGGTTATGGGGGGATGAACATTTTTATATAAAAATATGTACTTAGGTCTAGATTTAAAAATACTTTCTTTAGGTAATATAGGCACGCACTAACAGTAAATTTCATTGCATATTGCATTGTAATAAAAAATATCCAAACTTAAGACATGTAAAAATAAAATATGAAAATTAGAAGAGCATCTTTATTGTCGAACAACTACGCCGCGAACTTACCCCCCCCCCCCCCACTGACGACCGAGGAGTCAAATCTGTAGTTTTGCACTCGAAGGCTGGGGCCTCAAGTATCGTAAATGATACCTTAGGCCTTTATTTATTTATATGATCTGAAGAAGCAGAGAGGTGAAGCTGTCTTTGAATCTAGGTGTGTTTGTTTTTGGGGTTTTTAAGTTGAAAGTGACGATATAGGTCAAAACATAGGTTTCAAAAACCACAGAGTCCCCAGTATCAAGACCAATTTATGTAGTTGAAAAGGAAAGATCTAATGATGACACTTTAGCAGAAGGTCAAACAAAATTATTGATATAAACTTAGGTACTGTCGATTTTTTCGGATTAACTAAAACTGAACCACCGGCAATCTTTACAGCTGAGATTGTTGATGAACCTATGCGATTCTTCAAACAATTAACATTTCAATAAATAAAATAATAGGGCTTAATAATAGTAGCCTTTAAGTTTAAAATAATAGTTTTTTTAATCCAATACGATGATTTCGTTGGTTTGCCAGGATCTCGTAAAATTGGTCAATAAAATGTAAATTTCCCTAATTTAAAAAAAAAATAATAAGAAATCGGTATTCTGTTGATGAGTGTTTGTGATTTTTCAAAAGGTATCATTTTGAAAGATAACGAATTCAAACAGAGGGGGGTCTCTAAAGTGAAACAACTAAGTATGACTAATATATGGTTCTGCAGGTCAGTGTTTTAATATAATCAGTGTATGAATTGAATATAATATTAAATATAAGAAACAAACATTTTCATAGTTTTGTATTGTTTGCATTGCAATTATAAAACTAAAAAAAATCCTTTCGGCACGCCGGAAGGCGAAGGTAGATTTCACCGGAACAAAGTGGTGAAATATTTTGGCCATCCCTTACCGTAAGGGTAAGGGATGACTCATATCAAAAATTGTTTCAAACAAAGTTGTAGGGAAATTATAGATCTAGAATTAACAGTTTCAACTGATTTGGTATGATTGTTTTAGTATTTTGAATTTACCACCACTAGGAGCTATTTAAAAGTTTACTAGATGAGTTTTAGGCACTCATCTAAGTAATAATATAAAGTTTAAATGAATTCAATATGTTAAGAAAGTTATAGCAAAAATGTCACTTTTTGTTTTTAAACCTTCTCAATCCCGCTCCCCTTCCCCTGGTCTAATTTTGCCCATTAACGATCTTGACCGAGATTTAGTGCCCTTAAATTTTATGTATCAATTTGAAAATAGGTATTACGAGTTATCGTATCCATAAGAAAGTGATATAGATAGATAGATAGATACGTATATAAAATCTTGACCTGAGGGTGGTTTTGGGTTCTAGGGGATGTGAGACGCGAAGATTGGTATGTCGAATTGCATTTCCTTATGAAATCTACCAACCTAAAAGCAGATATTATTTCATTTTTACGGAAACATATTTCGCTTCCTGAATAAATAAAAAATGGTTTAAATAGTAAAAAACAACAATTTCGAAAAAATGTTTTAGATGAAATGGCAAAGGCACAGAGCCATTATATTTTATGACTACTAGGTTTTGCTTATTAAATCCAATCGATTGTGAATACCTAAATGAGAAAAAAACGGCAAAAAAAATCATAAACCAACATTTGGATAAGTACACCCATTCGAATTAATTTAACAGGAAGTATGTGCAATTAAGATTAAAGTTTTTCGAAATTGTTTCCGCCATGTGAAAATTTCGAAAATAAACTATTTCCAATTAATAGCGTAAGTGGTAGAAGTGTTATAATAAACTTGGAGTAAAGTGATACTAGTGATAATGATGCAAATGATCCTTAAATGTAGGTACCCGAGTTCAATTCAATTGAATTATTTAATTTAATTAGCCGCTTCAAACTTTTTAAGCTCTAATTTAGTCTTTTTATTTAATAAAAAGATAATAATTTAGTTTTTTTATTAAACTTGGCACTCTTGATAGCCGTTGGTAAAGCATTAAAAATGTTTGGTATCAAAGTAGTAGAAAGGTGACACATACCATTAACGTTTTTATATTTGTTTATTTTTTAAGTTATAAACACTACATAGGTATAACACTTTCTTAAACTATTGATTTTTATTTTTAGTACCTAGTTATTGTAATTTATAGAACAGAAATCCAATTGTTATTTTATTAAATAAAATGGTCGACTTTAATCGATGTTAGCATACTAATAAACGAAAATCTAAGTTTATTACTCAACCGCCGGCCGCCAGGCATATATATGCTCAAATTAACAATAAAAAATAATTATTTTATAATCTGGACTGTCGAAATATAAAGTCTGTGACCGACGGGTTCATATTTTCTAGAAGTACCTAATAAACTACACTTTTATTGATCAACTCGTATGGTAAGTAAAGTACCTACTAATAAATATTATTAGGTATTGTATTGCAGATTACCGTACCATTTAGTCACTAGCAGTTGAGCAATAAAATAAGGATGTAAATAAATTAGAAACTTTTACTAAATAGGGCATACTTCGATACCAAAAAAAAAACCTAAGCCCATAAAAGGATTTTTTAGAAAATTGTTTTTTTTTTTATTTAAACTCCGTTATTCTAAACTTTTTACAATATATTTTTTTTTCCGCACACAGCAACTTCATTGATAGGCATTAAAAAAAAGAACCTATCGTTGATTATAGGTAGTTCATTTATTAGTTTTAAGCATCAGTAATCATTAGTTGTTTTAATTGTTGTTAGGTTCACTACCAGACCTTGTAATATTCCACGTGCATCAAATAAATTACGGCACATTTCTAATAAATTTAATAAATAATAATAAATTCTAACGAAACTCCTAACCAAACACGTGGAATGTTTGGCCTTCAACCCAATAACCTCAAATTATATTATCATAGATAAAATTTATTGCCGCTCAAACCCCCCCCACACACACACACACACGGGGCGATCAACTCGGAACTAGCTGCGCTGATTGGCTAACTCATGGCTCACTATATCTTTATAACTATGCTAAGCCGCTCTGGATAGAATACACACATTAACCTAAAATTAAATTAACCAACATGGCGGAACATCGGCGATGCTTAGTCATATTGTATTTAAAATTTGGTACAAATCTATCGGCTTAAACAGATATTCATTAACAAAAAATATATCTGTACTTAGTAGCACCTAGTTCTTGCTCATAAACGCTAGAGCCGATTTCAATACTACCCAGGTGTTTTTCGATGCGTAGGCAGACCTGAATCAGGTAGGTATTAGAACTGAAGTTGTAAAAAGCAACAGATAATTTTATTATGGACAAAATTTTATATTATTCGAATGAATATTGGAAAAAACAAGCCAACCTGATACTATTATCATCATTGTCGAAAATCTGGTCGTGATCTTCCTGCGTCAAGCCAAGGTCAGCGAACTGGTCCATGTTTGTGGTCATTTTCCAAAAATTTAGAGGTACGTAGGTAAGAAGTTTAGGTTAGAAAATTGAAAACTTGGTTCAGATTTTAAAAAAATAACAGCAGCAAAAACGTTCACGTGGTTTGTCCGTTTATTATATGCGTCAAGGGACCGCCAAAACAAGAAGTAGGTTGTTGGAGGATATTTGAAATATCAAGGAAAGGTGGGTATGTGATCACGAAACTTGAGAGACACAGAAAACCGCGCGTTATTTTTTGAGAGAGCTTGCCTCTTCTTCGTTCCGTGTTTGATGGAAAAAAGATTACCGGCCGCGAACGGAGCGGAACGAACGCGCCCGCAGAGTATTACACGACGTATGTATATAAACTCCGTAAGTTGCAAATGCCAACCGAGTCAAGCAGCGAACTTCAGCGAAGCAAAATCAAAGTGAAGTTGGAGATGTCGAAATGAATATGAAGCCAAACAAACCAACACAAACACCAGTATGAAACGCACACTAGCGCCCAACAGCGGAAATGGTGAAGCGGACGGAATGAAATGAACGGACAGATGGCAGCACTGGCTGAAAGACGGCGTGAAGTGAGAGGAAAGAGGTCAGGCCAGAACAGGTGGTGTTGCCATGCCGCGCTATCCGTTGAGTATATTTTTAATGAATATTTATCTACTTTAAACAAACATCACTAAAGTCGTATGTCGTGATTATCGTGAAGGCAACGCTAGAAAGACAATGTAAAGATTTTAAAGCTTATTTACCTGAGAACAATGGAAAACTATTTTGTATCAACATTTGCATCATTAGATAACAACGTTGCGCAGTACCATAAAATAAATATTACATGCAGTATGAAGAATTACATCTGATATGCTATATATGTACAAAACAATAAATATTTTTTTTATTGTTTGAAACCGACTAACTTTAATTCTTTGCACGTGTCCACTCCGATTTACATTTACCTAGTTTGTTTTTCATGTTTGACGTGATTACATCTAGAATTTTACTCCAATCAATATTCAGAAATCTTGATGTACCTAACGTTTGCCGTGACGAACCCATCGAATAACTTAATTGTTTTTTCTATGATTCTATCCGGCATATCCCTTAAAGAGGTCCCCGCAAAAATATCGAATCGCCGGCGCGCAAGCGCAGTTCCCGAGGGGAGGGACTCAATACAGAACTGTCATTCTGTGGGAGAACGGCCATTTTGGGCGTCCGTTTAAAATTATCCATCAGTCCAAATCGAGACTTATATAGTACAATTATGTCTGGAGTTTCTTTTAAACGTATTAGTTTAAAACCTATATATTTAGAAGAACCAGAGTATCATAAAATTCTCGTATGTCATTGTCGGATCGATTATAATTACTTTATTGCTTTTGGCCATTGTTAGTTTGTCGGCGACAAGTTACATACTCGAGTGGATGATTAGTCAATCCGTACAAAATATTACCTACAACCATCTTTATCGTAATCGGATAATAACGATTTTCTCCCTCTTTACATGGGATATTAAGTATAATGAACATTATCATTTGCGAGAAATACGTCTGTTTGAAAACTGTGTACCTAAGTACGCAATAAAACTAATGTCCCCAAGTTTATGAACTTTTGGAGTGTGAAAAAAGTAGTAACATTTATTATAATTAATAAAATAAAAATATCAATCGTGAGTCCGCTAACTAACACATTCAACAGAATCTTCATAAATCATGTTAGTACCTATATGAATAATAATCTAGGATTCTGTGGAGCTCTTGGGCCATTCCGAATCGCAAACTCTTCGCTTAAATGTCAGACAAATATTGCAAATTCACAATTTGACAGTTGAACAAAGAGCATTTAATAGTATGAAATAACTAGGTCGCCGCAGTCGCTCGCATTTTGCTTCGCTGCAGCACATATTAGAGCGAAGCGATTTACTTTAGCGAAAGTTACTTTAACAGAACGTGAAGTGTCGTTAAAATCTGTTTTCCCATCAGGAAAAAGATGTGGGAAAGCCTTGACAATGTAACCAGCATATCTGAACTCATTTACAGCTTCTTGGTCAGCAACTGGCCATGTTAGAGCAGTTGTTATTAAATCTCTTTGATTACGAATAGGGTTCATAACAGGAACACAATTTTCATTCAATGAATCTTGTTTAAGTTCATCAGTCATTATTTCTCCTTCACTGACATATCGTAATTGTTCAGCAATATTTCCGTCGCTTGGCAATGAATTTAATACATCCTGGTTGATTGTAACATCTGCATAATAAGGATTATTGCGAATGAGCCATCTTAAAGCTGTGAGTACTTTTTCTCTACGAACTCTGAAATCGGAATGTCCATTCATGCCGATTCGTCTTACTAAAATTACTTGAAGTTCTTCTCGTATAAGAGGTAATGTATTTGCGATGGGCTGAATATCTTGTTGGATGTTGAGAACATTACCAGTATATCTATACTGTCCTGCACCTCCACAAGCTTTTACCTGATAGACTCTGAGTACTGGCTGGACTCGACTGATAAGCATTTGTTCGATTTGAGTTAGATGTTTGAGCTCAATTGGTTGAGTAGCAACTTCCATGTTATTAGAGCTTGAGTATTTTAAAGGCTTCTTCCGACAGGAAGAACACTCAATGGTATCAGTCTCTTCCAATAGTAACATTGATTTGCATTTTGAACATTGAATATAACCAATAGATTGAATCTTAGCATAAAATTCATTGATCAAAAGCATTTCTGAATGCATTATATTTCCTGCTTGTGAATCCTCCTGTTGTCTAGCCCTTGATAACTGCTGCCGTAAAGCGTCATTTGTCCTGCGACCGAATTGTCGCCTTCTTATGGGAGGGGAGGCATTGCTCTTATTCTAGATGTTAAAAAAACATAAGCAGATTAAGCCATAGTAAAAGACATGTTCGCTCATCACAACTTAACTACTTTATAATTTGGATGAATGCTATTTTCTCTTTATAACTACGACCATAGAGATGGTTTTTAAAAATAAAAATCTTGATAAATTATTCAAAATTAATGCTTAATTTAGAAAATTAAATCGAAATTAGAATAAATCGCTAAGAAAAAAAGTGACGTGACCTTCGAGCGAATTTTGTTTTTTTTTACTATTTTTATGCGTGAAACTTACCTAATTATTTTTTGTATTTTTATTTATTGTTAAAAACGATTTATTATTGTTAAATTGTATTAAATTAATATCAAATTAAATAATTTAAAATAAAATTCGATTAATTATTTTCGAATAAAAAATTTTCAAAAAAGCGCGTGTCTTTTTTATAATGGATATTCCCATAGACAATTTTCTTTTGACCCCAAAAATTTTATTTTTGACAATATTTAAAATCAAGCTCCGTCACGACCTTCACTTTTTCATGTAGATTCTCTCAAAATCAAAAATTTTTCAAATCGGTCAAGGAATGACCAAGTTAGCCCGTGACAAAGTTCTAATTGGAGTCTCCTTATGAGAGCTTCGCTCGCTACGCTTGCTTCGCTCTAAATATTTTTTAAATCACTTTTGACTTAGATTTAACGAGTAACAGCACAATCAAACCAGGGATGTTTTCAAAATTTTGCTAAAACTAGGTCGCCGCAGTCGCTCGCATTTTGCTTCGCTGCAGCACATATTAGAGCGAAGCGATTTACTAAAATTTTCTAAATAAAATTTAGTCTGTGACAATAACTTTTTAACGACGGGATAGATTTTGATAATTTTCTATAATGAGGTATTTGAAATCTCTTTGATACAAATGCACAAAAAAAATTCATCCGGAAATCAACAGCATAACTTTTTATGAATGCTATTTTCTCTTTATAACTACGACCATAGAGATGGTTTTTAAAAATAAAAATCTTGATAAATTATTCAAAATTAATGCTTAATTTAGAAAATTAAATCGAAATTAGAATAAATCGCTAAGAAAAAAAGTGACGTGACCTTCGAGCGAATTTTGTTTTTTTTTACTATTTTTATGCGTGAAACTTACCTAATTATTTTTTGTATTTTTATTTATTGTTAAAAACGATTTATTATTGTTAAATTGTATTAAATTAATATCAAATTAAATAATTTAAAATAAAATTCGATTAATTATTTTCGAATAAAAAATTTTCAAAAAAGCGCGTGACTTTTTTATAATGGATATTCCCATAGACAATTTTCTTTTGACCCCAAAAATTTTATTTTTGACAATATTTAAAATCAAGCTCCGTCACGACCTTCACTTTTTCATGTAGATTCTCTCAAAATCAAAAATTTTTCAAATCGGTCAAGGAATGACCAAGTTAGCCCGTGACAAAGTTCTAATTGGAGTCTCCTTATGAGAGCTTCGCTCGCTACGCTCACTTCGCTCTATAAAATATTAATTTCAATTTAATCTGATTACATTGATACGAATTCAGCATTATAGTCACTCTTTCCACTCGTTGGTATGGCGGGTTGAGGTAAACGGGTTAGGTACAGAGAATGCATATCAAAGAAAACTTTATATTGCAACTTTACGCGAAACAGGTAAATCAAATTGATGTAGTAGGTAAACTGCGTAAGTAGGTACTTATTGCTGTCAGCGCTATTTTCTTTTCTATTTAGCTTTGCTTGAATACAAATTGGTCTTTCACCAACACCTACCTTACACGGTTATAACTTCATAAGTTTTAGTTTTTTGTAATTTAGTTGACATCGTTTTAAATTGGTGTTTTGTTGTAATTAGAAATCAAAATGTTTTTATTTTCATCAAATATGCTCTTCTCAGTTATCTACATTAGTTAGTTTTAGGTTGTTACATGTTATGTCGGATGTTTTGCTTATGCACAACTTTATTATTGTCAGACTGAGCGGGAAGAAAGTCACTATTTCCATTCTTCACCTGTTTAGGTCTTCGTGAAGGAGATGATGGAAGGAGGATGCAATTTTATACATTTTTTACTACAAGAGTACATCAAAGGCAGACACTTCCTTTGCAGTATGGTCTACAAACACAAAAATCCTCATTGAAAAACCAATGTCATTTCAAAGGAAGTTTAGTGTCAAAGTATGGGCTACAGTTATGGAGGATATTGATTATTCCACATTTTCTCTAGATAATCTAATCGAAAATAATTGGCTAATAGATCAGTTACATTACCATTGAGGGGTATAATGTCAAAGTTGTAACAATTTGGCGGCCAGCGTTTTAAAAATTGCTACTGAAAAAGTACAAATACTCAATGTGAAAATAACAAATGTATGTGCTAAGAGATAAGCTGCTATAGCAGCATGTACTCTAAATGCATGTACTCTAAATGCATTTAAGAATAAGTATGTTTTAAAATATTCGTAAGAACTGACTACCTACCTCCTTTTAAGTCTGTTAAAACTGTACAGTATTAAAACGCGTGTTAAGTTATACATAAGCAATAGGTTTGTGTTGTGTTTTTTTTCATATAATTAATAAATGTTTTGGTACATTTAATTCTTCAACATTCGACAAGCGTTTTATATAATAATATAATAGCGGTCAACCATTTCGTTCCAAGATAAAAATGTGTTAAAAGAAAAAACGAGGCTGATGCGGAAAAGACTGAGATAACAAGCTAACTAGCTTTCTTAGCTAAGTACCTTGACATTTAATAACACGAGTATAACAGAGTATTTATTACTAAGATGTAACAAAAGTTTATATAATATGTCTCAAATTAAAAATGTTAGAATTTTCGACCATCTTTGGGCAGAGAGGCAAATGAAAAGACAATTGTCATAATTTAACGAAACAACTCTGCCAAGAAGCAGTAGTTTAGATTTAATTTCCATACATTATTATTAGCTTCTATACATGAATGTATGTATAGAAGCTACTATCCCGGTCCTTTGGCCGCCTGTCTGTCTACTCGAAATGCGAAATAGTTGTTTTTTTTTGTGTGTAGATTAATGCTCTCGAAAAACAACCATGACCGTTTAGATCACATCGAAACCTGATATAGATAGTTAACATTAAAGTTCTTAGTATATAAAACTGATATAGTGCTCATCATTAGGGTTCCATCATTCCGTATCTATATGTTTTAAAAGATCGTTGCTTATATCACTAGAACAAAAAGTTTTAATAGGACAGGAGATTTCTTTAAATAATTTAAAAAATCCAAACAGGTTTTATTTATATTTATTTTTACACTAAGCATAGCTTTTAGGACTGACGTTGGTAATTGACATGCTGAATTCCTTTCGTCATTTATTACATCGAACGTTCAGTTTAGGTCAACGATTGATGGTTTGCTAAATGGAAATTTAACCTACAAATCCGCATTAAATGCACATTTACGTTTACGCATTGTAACTTTGTACAACTTACAAAATTAAGTACAAAAATAAAAGAACCAACCCACATTCACAGCGTAAGCGAACGAAATAATTACTAACTGACTGAATTGACTGAAAGTATCGATCGGGTGTGCAGGGTGTGCAGGGTGTGCAGGGGCACTGGCGGTCAATCAGCGCGCAGGAGGCGGTTTCGCTCTGGGTCTGCAACCTATTCGCAAACGAATCGCAGCATATATCATAAAACGGGACTTTAACGGGACATTTGTCTGAAAGCGGGACATTTTTGCGTCCCCGCGAGGTAATCGGGACATAATCCTGCAAAGCGGGACTGTCCCGTGAAAGTGGGACGTATGGTCTCGTTATACTCAAATTAGTTGTTAAATAAAATAAATTATATTAGTGTCAGTAAAATAAATGTTAAAATTTAGATTTTCATTTTCAATTGTTTTGCAATATACACAAGTAACGCGTCGGTGTCACGTAACCATCATAGTCGGTCACATGCACATAACACGTAGCAGAATGAATGAGAGGCGAACCAGGGTGAACCAAGCCAATGGGAGTTGATATAGAGCTGACCTATCTGATCTTTAAACTGTGACTGCAGCGAAGTTGTCTTCGTAGACGGAGTTAGGCCGGTTCCAGACATGTGCGCAAATGTTTTGGAAATATTTTTTTCAATTGCGCACATGTCTAAGACCGCAAGAGTTAAAAAATGTTCTTCTGTTATGGCAATTAGCCTTTACATTTTGGCCGTTTGCCAGATTTTTTATTTCAAATTTTTGCAAAAAATTTCATTCGATTAATGGTGTTATTAAGATATATTTTTGTATAATAAAGTTATTCGTTACATCTAATACATAACACTAAGCGCACACCTGACAGTTATGCTGGAGTCTTATCTCACCAGGGTGACATGAGACTCCACCAGAACTCCACTCCACTCGGGAATATCAGGATATTCCAATTAAAGACCACATTTCCAACCTCAAGTTTGTTGTTAATCTATGTTTCAAAATTGGTACCTTGGCTAATTATAGGTTCTTTCTATGCCGGGATTTACTTTTAATTCCTACTAAACGTCGGTTTTCTAAATTCCCAAAACATTACAATGCGGAAGTTTTTAACCTATTATATAAGTATATTACACAAAATTAAATTAAAATTTAGTGTTCGATTGTATTGGGTGTTTTATTCTCCTTGCTTCGCAAGATGCGTGTCGCGGGCGGGAGAGCGGGAGAGGGGGAGAGCGGGAGACTGGGCAGTGTGCCTACGCGATCGAAAGACATGCCACAGAGGTGCTCGTGTGGCATCGGGCGCAAAGCAGTACATATAAATACATATAATATTTGCTTTTATTAATAATCCTTCTTGAATTTACATCCTCAGAAGTGGGATCGGACCAGGCCCAGATACGCGGAAATTAAATATAAGTGTTGCGAGTAACTGTTATTGTAATTTGAATCTGCGTGGTATGTACCCACTAAATTACGTTTTATTTCTTGTTGATCTATCATTATTATTATGACAAATATAGGTTAGAATGTTTTGGCTATAGAGACTGCAGATTATTTAAGAGTTACAAAATGTGTAATGAACTATTTATTTGCATGTAGCATGTAATATGCATTTGTTTTTTATTTTTTTTACTGACATAGTTATCGAGTGAAGTGCGACTTTCTTTTTTATTTATTTAAAAAAAAATGTAGACACATTTTTTGTTGTAATTATCATGTAATCTAGTGCAGTTGAAAAATACTAATCTACACTTTGTACACACTAATCTACAGATAGATATAGTTTAACTTTAAGGTATAGATGGATTTCAATTTAAAATTTAGAAGATTTTTATAGTTCGTTATCAACTGTTAAATGTTTTAATTTTTTTTTATAAAATGGTTACCACTGGCCCTAATTCGTAAAGGAACTTCGATCGTTAAAATTAATTACTGACCGCAAAAGTAAGCGTTGCGTTTCACAAACATATTGGTTAGGATAAACAGTCACTCGAACGATTAAGGTGCAAACATGGTGGCGTAGTTGTGCGGTTACTAATAGGTACATACTAATATTAAGATTTTCCAACACGATGTATGTGAAATTAGATTTTTATCAATTCTTAGACATACCAATTTACTCTAATATGACAAATTTAGTGAGATGTTACATTAGGTAAATGCATAACATGTTAGTTACAAATAATTGGAAGTTAAGCAATAACAATGGGCAAAGAGAATCAAAAGGAGGCGCTATAGAGGATCTCCAAGTCCAGCATCAGATAACAGCGAATCGAGCCGTGAGATTCGAAGGTCGAAGCAGGCAGCGTCACATTTCGATGAAGCAGACAACGCCAAGATATGGCTACTCCAAGTGCAGCAACGGTACAAGAGATTCGAATGAGGTAAGACGAACAGTTATTGCATCTTTAGTCGCACCGCAGGAAAAATCCAACATTCTTTCGAGTCTTAGACAAATTTTAACGCCATTAACTTCCGTCGTTGGTAGTCAAGACAACGCAGAACGACTCCCTAGTGGTGGTTCCAACGTGGTTTCCGAATTGGATCCAAACAATAATGACGTGGTTAATAAAAGTAAACGAATGCGCTGCAATTTATGGGTGGATCTACAAGCAAGTGGTACGGAATTGAAAACAAGGTAGTAAGAATAAGCGCAAAAGCTGTCCAGTTCACAGATCCGGACAAATTAATAAACTATTGTTTAGCGTGAGGATCAACACTGGAGAGAGTTATCAGAAAAAAATCAATATAGACCTGGAGTACGAGCAGTAATAAGAAATCGTTTGATAACCAAATAGTTAAATGTTTCAATTATAACAAACAGGTTTAACAAATATTTAAAACCATTAAAGCGATGTAAGTCATGTCACAAAATAGGTCATGAAACTGGAGAGTGTAAGAATTCATCGAGTTCGGACAAAACAGTTATGTGCATAAATAATGCACATAAAACAGACGATAAATACCCCCCGGGATAAAAACGGGATAAATAAATTTATTTACATTGATTTGGGAAGTCAGTCTACTCTTATTAAGGAAACAGATGCAAAACAGATTATAAAAGAATGGAATGTCAACGATCTACCTTAAATCCGGGGATTTGGGAATGGAATAGCTAGAGCTATTGGCACATGCGACATGGACATAGAGATTAATGGAGTGTGTGCAAAAGTTTACACCAGTTTACCGGTTAATTACTTGAAAGTTCCACTTTTAATTGGACAATCATTTACCGAACAATCGCATGTAAGGATACAAAAGACTTAAGGAATTCAATTTTTATAACGAACAATATGAGGTATCAAAAGTAGTTAAAATAAAAACCGAAAATGACATCAATATCAAAAGCATTGATTTTGTAATAGTCAATATAATCACTAATCCCAAGTACGATGGTGACAAATGCGTGGCTGATCGCTACTGTATGAGATTGGCGTAATTTAATAGGCAAATAACGCCAGAAGAATAACATTTCAGTTCGTATGATTTAGAAACGTTGACTATTGTCGCCGCATTAAGTAAATTCAGAGTTTATCCTTTGGGTATACCATTTATGATTGTAACCGACTGTAATTCTATAAGAGCTACATTTTTTAAAAGGGACATGATCCTACGAGATCATCAGGATGATGGGGCCGGGCCAACTTCAAGAGTACGATTGCAGTATCGACCTGGTAGGTTTATATGACGCATGTTGATTATTTATGCCGCAACCCAATAAAAGAAACGGGTATAGAAAAATATTGTTTGCACATTCAGATAATTTCAACGTCTAACTGGATTGCCACTGTTCAGTCCGCAGCTTCCGAAGTTAAACGAATAAAAGACATTCTAAGCGATCCAAATACCAACCTAGTCTATGAAATTAAACAGAATTTCTATTTGAAGAACGATATTGTTGATTGGAAGGATAAAGCATCTGGTAATAAATTGTATGTACCGAAAGGAGTGCGATGGCAGATCTTTAAAATGAATCATGATGATATTGGTCATTTTGGTTTTTGATAAAACTTGATACACTTATTTCTTTCCGAAAATGCGTAAATAAATTCATAAAAAATATGTTGAAAGCTGTTCAGAATATTCATATAACAAGATCCCATCAGATAAGAAAGCTGGGATCAGTTTCCTATAAAAAAAATAGATACGCCTTTTCATACGATTCATGCTGATCATATCATCATCATTTGTAAAAAGTAAAAAAGGAAACATACGACTATATATTCTAGTTATCATAGATGCTTATACCATATATATATATCACAACTAGCTGACCCGGCCACGCGTTGCTGTGGCTAAAGTTTTTGTTATATTACATTATAGTAAACAATCTAAGAGGAACAATAAGAGAACATCAGTCACGGAGTCCACTATGCTTTTTCACACAGATGGTATTTGTAAAAAAATATGCTGATCTCCTTATTTGACTTTCTACTACTATAACCCTTTAGTACAATGAAATTATTTACGAACTAAGACGACAATGATGATGTTGGTATACAAATTCACTGGATTGAGATTGATTTGAAGGGGAAGTACGTTGAACACAATTAATTAAAATGTTCTTACACTTGATACTAAGCAGAAATCAATAGGTAAAAAATAAAAATTTATCAGATTTATTATTTCCATTTAATTTTATAACAAATATAAGTATATTACAGTATAATACAGTAAATAACATGTGACGCTTAAACTCATGAATGAGGTAGGCAAGGCAGACAGTCTTAAACTTTTAAACATTAATATCTTTTTTTTGAATTATAAATACTTTCAATTTCAATTTAATTTAACACCAATCGGTGCACAATGTTTTTGGTTAACCTGTCTTTAGCTAACACAAATAGATTCGACGGTTTCCCAACACGTGAACACGCAACATATAGTTGCCCATGAGAAAAACATGGATTTTCCAAATCTAAACCACAAATGGACATTGTTTGACCTTGAGATTTATTTATAGACATGGCGAAAGCTAAACGAATTGGAAACTGTAGCCTTTTGAAGGGTATGGTAGAATCTGATGGTATCATCGGAATACGTGGCAGCAGGACCACTTTTCCTTTAAACTTCCCAGCCAAAATGGTTGCTTCAAGAATGTTTCCGGTGATCTTTTTGATGACCAAACGCGTACCGTTACATAATTGAGGTGGATTCAAATTACGGAGGAGAATAATAGGGGAACCAATCTTTAATCGAAGATTATGTGGTGGCATTCCAGGGATATCTAATGAATTTAAAAATTCAATCGGAAAATTTACACTTTCATTTTCATCAACAACAGTATCGATTGATTTAAAAGACATCAGATCGCCTGGTAACAACTGTTGTATCTGGAAGTTAATTTCGTCAACATCAACGTTTTTGGCTGCCAAAATCGCCCGTTGACTAAGCCATTCATGATTCAAATAATTATTCTGTATATCCGGGAAAATACTCTGAATCAATTCAGTTTTATCCTGAACAACAGTGCAAAAATTGTCTGGTAGTTTAATGCATTGCGTATTTGGTTGCAGTTTTATTTTACCGTTCCCAATATCTAGTAGTTGTTCGGAAAATATTAGTGCTGATGGATCATTTTGCAATTGTACTCGCATATTTATGGTCAATCGAAGTGTTTCAACACTTCGCCATAAGAATGATTGTTTCAAACATGCATTAATCTCATCCGCGAAAGTAGAGCGAGGTATAACCGGTAAGGTCTGCCGGAAGTCACCAGACAAAAGTAAGATAGCACCACCGAAAAGTTTATTATTGCTGTTTAAATCTTGCATAGTTCTGTTTAATGCTTCAAGTGAATATTTGTGTGCCATTGTGCACTCATCCCAAATTATTATAGAACTCTTCCGCAACACTGCAGCTATTCCACTATTCTTTTTGATGTTACACATTGCATCTGGTTTATTATGAACGTCCAATGGCAGCTTGAATGTTGAATGTGCTGTTCGCCCACCATCCAGTAAAGTAGCCGCAATGCCTGACGATGCTAATGCTAATGCGATTTTTTGTTGCGACCGTATTTTGGCAAGAATCAACGATATTAAAAATGTCTTACCGGTTCCACCGGGTGCATCCAAGAAAAAAAAACCGCCTTGTTCAGCAGCAACAGCCAGCATAATCCGATCATAAATAATTTTTTGTTCTGCTGTCAGTAATGGTTCACTGTTCATGATAATTGTTGCTAAACTTCCATGGTCATATTGATTTTCTCGTTGTAAATCGGTATTGACTAAGTCGGTGGCTGGACGATTAGGTGATGGCATACCATAATGATTAAATGGTAAATTTGAACTAAGAACACATAAATCCTCGATCAAGACCAATGCTTCATTGTACATCTCTGGTGTATAATCTATGTTTTGGCATTGATTTGTTTGTCTAATTCGGTGCAAGATGTCTTCTGTCATACAATTTTTATATTTTTCCCACAAAGTTTGTGCTTGCGAGGGATAACATGTCGCCAAAATAATTGCAAACAACTGACGAATGTTATTCGGTGTTGATGTCAACGCAGCATCAGCAAGCGTTAAGTCCCAATGGTTATCGTCTTCTAGCAATTGCAGTTCACGACATGCATCCTGGTATGTATTGAATACTCGACCATTAGCTGTTCGTAAAAATTCAAAAGACGTTGGTCCGGGAACATTCACCAATAACAAACGTAAATAGAAGCACTCACGTTGCTTTGGATGTACCGTGTAAAGTCTCCCCAATGTCTTAGCTTTGAATATGCCTGTAATGGAAGGATGTGGTTTTCCTTGTTTCCGTGGCTCCCATTTTTTACTGGATTTGTTCCATGTGAAATAACGTGGAACATCACCATACACCAATGTCTTCGCGAATTGGCCAAAAACATCAGGTTTTTGACACAATGTAAAAAATTCAGTTAGAGTCGTTTTCGGAGCTTCGAACGCTCTTTGGAGAACATTTTCTTCAGTGAAGTATACACGTTGACCGTTTTCAAGATGTATTGCCAGATGTTGGACAGCAGGATCTCTTTCGTGGATGGGAAAGCTGAGAATATGCCAAATAGCTTCATTGCTGCTAATGTATCTGCCCATTTGGTATCGTGCTATTTCGTCATTTTTATTTATGTTTTTTACTTCAAATATGGCCAAATCACTGCCTTTGTTTACATATTTACAAATATACTTAATTGATTTAACAGAACTGCAAAGCTCAACATTGATATGAGCTTTGTAAGTTTTTGAAAGTAGTGGTGAGTATGGTACCACCCACTGATTATCAAACTCAACTTGATTTGGAAAGTTCGGCAGTCGCATTGTAAATGTGTGGCCACCATTCTCAGTACTTCTGCGGCGATACATTGGATAACCATCAATATCCGTGATCGTGTCATTCGTATGCGGCTTTGGGAAGTTTTTTTTACATTTTCCATTTTCCATGCACGGTGACGTCATGTTGAAAACACCGCATGGCCCATGGATCATGTGTTTGGTGACAATATCAAATAATTCTTGATCAATTAATGGGTCTGGAATTTCGGCTGAAATTATTTGATCGATTTCTTCAGGACGGATTCTATCTTTAAGCCAAACCAAAATGTGGGCATGAGGCAAACCTCGCTTTTGCCACTCTATCGTATACAGCCAACAACGTGTGATACCAAAAATTGTATATTTAACAATAAAATCAATTAAGGATTTCAATTTTTGTTTAAACACACGTGCAGTTAAATCATGACGATGAATGGCTTGTTGTCCTGGCAATAGTAAAGTTTGTATCTCTTCCCAATTCGGATTACATGTGAATGTAATAAATAAATCCGGTCGGCCGTAATGACGTACGTAAGTCATCGCATCTTGTATGCATGCATGTTCCGTGCCGTTCCGTATCGACATCTGTCAGTTTTATGACTGAATCTACCAGCATGTTCACCTAATGGTACTTTGTCGGCTTTTATGACGATTTGATAATTGTCATTTTGCAGTCGTGGCGAAACTCTTTTGATCAATTGAATTAGTTGATTGTGATCTTCTAAAAAATTTTCCAATAATATCACAATTGCTCTTTCCTCTGCTTGTTCAATAAAATTATACTGGCACCGAGTCGTCACGCGCTCTTCACAATCGCCCATAAAATAAAAAGGTATCGACATCTGTCAGTTTTATGACTGCCAAATAATAACGGACAAAAAATTAGCGATAAATTAAAATTGCGACTATAATTTGAGATTTAAACTATCCTATCTCTCAAGTGCACATCGAACTGCACATGGTGTTCAAATTTTATTATTAGTCCATTATTTTATTATTAGTCCATTGAGGACAAACATTGTGACACGAGATTTATATATATTAAGAAAGATTAAACCGGTAAGAAATACAAAGTCTAAGACGATTATTAATGTATTAAAAGAATCTTTCTCTATGTTTGGAAAGCCGACTCGATTGATTACCGACCAGGGGAGTTCTTTTACAAGTAACAGTTTCAAGAGTTTAATTATAGAAATGGGTTTAAAACATATTTTAAACGCGGTAGCAACACCTCGCGCAAATGGTCAGGTTGAACGATACAATCGAACGATTATTGATGCTTTTACCACCTCAAACCATGGAAAATGAGGAAATCTCTGAAACGAGAATGTCATGAAAATCCAATGGGGTATTGATAGAATGGGAAGTTCTCAAGGAGAGTAAATGTTTTATATCAATATTCATCACGTGGGAATTATCACAAAGAACAAGAATTCTTACAGAGACTTGGGATCTTCTTGGGATCGTTTCTCGGTCATTAAAGTCATTAAAGCATAGAAGAAAGTTTCACAAACTACTAGAAGATTTTAGAAATATATAGAAGATTTTGGAACCTTATAGAATAATTTCGAAATCTTTCGAATGTTCCGGATTCTCTACTATGTTACTGAAATGTTTAGAAAATTTGAAGAACTATGCAAAAGCAAATGGATGTTTCCAGTATATTCCATCGCGGACAGTTTCAGAAGCTTCTAGCTAAAAGGCTCTACAAATTAGTGAAAGGTTATGAAAGCTACCAGAACAATTTTGACCTTGGAATGTTCGAGACATATGAAGAATGTAGTAGAAAGATATAGAAAGTTCCGGAACATTCCTTCCTGGACAGTTTCAGAAGAAAACTTTTTGAAAACCATTTTCTTTTTGTATATAGAAATACGAACCCCTAAAACCTCTCACTAATCCATGAATCACTAATGGGCATGAATCAAGTCAAGTAACTAAGGAAAAATATTAATAACATCTTTATGTGCTTGCTATTTTAGCTTGAAATAAAACGCAAAATGTTTATAAAACATCTAAAGTGAATGTTTGATACAAGTGCGTACAATTGGAGTTCGCCTACCCCCGACTTTGATCCGGTGAAATCTTCCTCCGCCTGCCGGCGTTTCGAAAAGGATTTTTTTGGTCTATCTATTTGATTTTCCGCGCTAATCACTGAAATAGCTGAACCGATTTTAACGAGGTTTTCATTATCTGGTACACTTTCCAGAGTTTAATCTGGACTAATTTTTATCGGGAAAATATTCAAGGCTCTGTGTAGAAATTGAAAAAATGTAGCAATTTTGACTTCGAAGGCCGTCGAAAATGCTGAATGCGTCGGACGACAGACGACAAATGACAGATCGTCAAAAATATTTCTGTTTATGGATATTTTTTCGTTTAAAAAGGTAAGCGAATTTTATATACTCTTTATTATATTTATTTGTTTCTTTTTAGGGTTGTTTGGTACGGCAACCCGTATATTTTGTTTTTATATATAATTTTAGTTATTTGTAACTTATTTGGGTAACCATGCTCTTCTATGCTTGTATTATATGTATATTTTTTTAAATCACAGTTTTCTGTATTTTCTACAATAACCTACAGTTTCACACGTGACTTAAAGTAACGAATTAATAAAACATTATGAATATAAAAAAAATAATTTACTTTTCAATTGACTAATAGAAAAAAATAATAATAAGTTGTCAAAAAAAGGAAATACTGATACAATAAAGTCATATTACGATTTAACAGTGGCAGTTTCAGTTATGGCTATTCAAACTATCTCAAAAACTTTTTAACTTGTCCTCTATTAATATTTGAACAACAGCAGAAAGTGTTATTTTAGATTGTGCGTTATCAGTTTATTAAAAAGTATTTCAGTCTTTTCAGTATTTCAGCTGCCTCATCAATCTTTCTGATTGACTGCTCTCGGCTTTGAATTTCATTCCCGTCATATGTAAAACTCTATACGAGTACGAAGAAAGAATGCCTGACACCCTGTAGCTATTATATACTATATACCTAACATTATGCCAAATGTTCATGTTATTGTTTTTTGTTTTTCTTTTGGTAGTTTAATTTGTTTTTACTTTAATTATAAAGTACATGGGGAAACCTGTTAAATAAATAAATAAATAAATTTCAAATATCGACAGCACGTCGTTTACCAACGTGAAAATCGGTGCTTTTCGCACTTTGAGTTTGTTTGACCCCAAATGGAATCTTCTGCGCAGTATAACTTTTGAGCCAGAGAAGCTAAGACGATCGTTTTGATTTAAATTGACAGCTTTTACCAATATACCTGTCAATATATAAAAAAAGTATTTATGTATTTATATTTATTAGATAAATAACACAGTTACAAAAAATAACATACACAAGCGGTACACATAGTAAAACAATTGTACCACTTAAATTATAAATTAAAACCAAATTAAAAATTTCCACCGGATGAAGTATAAAATTAATGTCTGGGAAAAGCAAGAGAGATTAAGAGATTCGTTAATTGGAACCCCACTTCGAAGAATTGTATCCCTTTATATGCCATAGTTTTGTACCACCACTGAAAAGGTTTGTACCCAGTGCGAGCAATGAGTGAGCAAGGCAACACAGTGAGTGTAATGAGTGAGCAGTGAGTGTAATGTTGCGAGCAAAACAAAGTGGGGGAACAACCAAAAGTAATTACGTCGAATGCATTCGATGTTTTAAAACACCCTATAGTTTTGTAAATTCGTATGTGTCAAGTTATTATGTTGTATGGTGTTTTAAAATAATATAAATCACTGACAAAGCCCAGTTATAAAAAAGTGTACTATGGATGATATCCATTTAATTGGGTTCATTTGACAAGGGTAGGAGGGTAGGGTAGGTGAAGGGTGATGAGGTACTGTTACCTGTATTTGTGTAATAATTCCAATTAATCTTTTCTTATTAATCACGACGAGTATATGCAGTGGCACAGCCAAAATATACAAATCACTATATTTTTTGTAATTTATAAATAACATAATTACGATAAATCCATAACTAAGAAACACCTTGTAATAATATACCGCCCACACTGGAGGGCCCGTTCTGTAAGAGTACAAAATTATATTATATTCTAGTACTTAACAATCAGTGTAAATGTACTGTACGGCGGAGTTTTTAATTTTTAGTTGGTTACTATACCTAATATAAATTAAGTAATACACTACTACTACACTATTTAACACTACACTACTTACTATAAAGTAATTAATTTTTAGTTATCATTTAACTATTTTTCCGCACTGAAAGATACCCGGTGATCTGACCAATTCAAAAGATACCTCTATCTCTTTAAGTATGGATATTATCCTGAAATATTTCCCAATAAGTATCCTTTAGCATTTATATTAGGGATTATATTAGATTATACTAGGGATTTTATTAGATTATATTAGGGATTTAACACACTCAAGTTTAGGCGACAGGTTCATACATTGGTCTATTTTTATTCGCGGTTTCATCGAGAATCCCTTAATACTCAGAGATATTGGTTTCTTGGTTCCGGACCGGTTTACTAGATCCCGGAAGCACACGCTATTTAGGCGGTTTGTGAGTCGTACCGACTTATATATATACAAGTATAGTCCCATTGGGAGAGCGGTCGAACTATTAAATTCCATTTCCGCGGAGATTGATATTTTTGTATGTTCGCCCAATGGGTTTAAAAATCTGCTTTCTATTACACCTTTGTAACTTCAGCGTGAATTATTCATTTGTTATTGTATGCCTGAAGGCATTATTTTAATTTTTAACGTGATATTTTTCTTGATAATTTCTAGTTATTTTTTGTTTTTATTGGTGTTTTTTTCTTTTAGTAGTTTCATTTTTTACTTTAGTTTTTCCCACGGGGAAACCTGTTTAATAAATAAATAAATAAATCAAAACGCTTTTCATATTTCACAGCATAGTTACATTTGATGCTCGATGGATGTATTGCCACGTATTGCTAATATATGTGCCAGGAAAATTAGCATGGAATTTTATGCAGATGAATCAAAATGTTTTTTTAAACTGACCGATTATGATTTTTCGTATGTATCTACTTGAAAATTTGTATTTTTTATAAATAAGAGTATATTTTTTATTCATAAAGTTATAAGAGTTTTATAAGTTTTGACAGTATAGGTACATTAAAATGGCAATATATTCAAAATCATAATTCTTGTTGGATATAATAATTATTCTTCATATATAGATATAATAATAATTCTTGTCCAATAACCACAAATTAAATGTCGAGAAAAAGGATTGTAACCGATATATAAATAATGTTGCCCTCGTATGTCGGAATCCTCACAGGAGAATTTTAAACACTGAAAAACCCGTAATTCGAATACAATTATTTTAGTAGGTAGGTAAGATACAAAATTCGGGTGACGATCTGTCTTGTGAGGGTACGTTCCACATGTGTAGCACGTGTGAGCCTAATCAATATTCACATCTGCATTTATACGCAATTTTAAAAGATAGCATAAAATTAGCATAAATCACCTATACAACCACAATAAGTACACCAAGATATCTGGATCACCCTTTTATATTATATGTTTGACCCCGCGCACAAGGGGTGGTTTTCAAGGGGTGGTTTTCAAGGCTAGGTTGATTCTTATTTTATAGTTTAACAGGGCAACCGTTTTTTAAAATGATGCTGTGCGATTTACTGTTTAAATAATTACTATGATGCAATGATAGATTTGCAGTGTTTGGAAATCAAGAAAGTTATTGATTATAACTTGAGTAATTGGCTTATGACGTTTACATGAAACGAATTTGAAACACTACTCTTAAATATTCCTACATAGACTTCTATAATAATTTATATATTGCACAATTATTACTAAAATCTAACACTTTATAATATAAGTATTTCATATGCACAATAACCTAGCAAAACATCATACTTACGTAATAGTATCTATATTTAAATACATATATACGAATTATCAAAAATAATAAAAAATATGTATATAGTAAATATGTACGTAAAGCAAACGTCTAAAATCGGAGCAGGTATTACCCCAGAACAGACCTTGTCTAGTGGGGTGATAAAATCCACACCACCTATCTATTTGCTTTGTATGAGATAGTTTTAGATTGCTTTGTAACTAGATATTTTCATTGTTTTATGCTATTTCAAATGTATTGTTTTGGATTGAATAAAAAAAAACTTAATAATTATTTATGAATTAAAACCTTCAAATTAATCTCATGAAAGTAATAGTAATCGTAGCATAAACATGCAGTATACCCGTATAACGCAATTGTCACCTACAATTAGAACATTTATTATTTTATTCCGATATTTACTCAGGACAGAATGGGAAACAGTTAATTTCCTCATTATTTTTGAACTTCAGATATTATTGAAGGAATAGAGCATAAAACATGTTATTAAAAGATATTCACAGATAACAGCGGAGTTAGGGTAAAAGAGCAATAGGAAGTGCAAATCCATAAAATCTTACAACTATTAGGAATTCAAATATCCTGGCATGATTGACCTAAAATCTCTGGGCGAGAGGCTGATCATAAACTGATCAGTCACGAAAAATAACTTTCAAAAAAATAAAACCGACTGACAGAAATACGTTGTACGCAACTTTAGCTTAACCGATGTCTCCGGCGTCAACGTTTTGATGAATAGTTTTTTTATTGTTTAAAAATATAAAAAGTTAGATATCTTATTTCTTATTATTTTGAAGTGTTTTATTTTTTTTTTATTTTAAAATTTTTAGAATTGAATTAAATATATTTTCTAAGTATTAAACAATATATTATTGATCAATTCGGTATGCTGACGAAAAACTGTTGTTTTATTTTTCTTACACTAAACTAAACTAAAATGGGTTTTACTACTACTACTATACTGTATAAAAAAAATATTCGAAATGTCTTAAGCCAGTCCGGAGTAATGAGTAAAGTTTCATTATAAAAAATGTTATTTGGAGTTTATGCTATATTTATCAAAGCAATGTCCAATTTACCAAAGTGATCCACAGGCCTCGAATTCGTATTTTTTTGACGATTGTCATCTTACATCTGACAGCTGACGTTATTTCAAACTTTTTTTCGGGCTTTGGATTCTCGACTAATCAGCTTAGCTAATGTATTTATAGCTAACCAACAAACGATATACATATATAAAACAAAAATCAAAAGATTGATCATGGTTTGGTCTAACTAATATTACCCTGCTGGTCTAATGAAACAGCCTAAACCATGTGTCTGCGTCGACTTCAACGTTTGGTGGAGCGTTTTTTTTATTCTTTAGTAAGAATAAGAACTCTGTTTTATTATTTCTTATTTTTTTCTTTAAAGTTTATTTAATTGACAATTTACGGTGACATATTATTATTTTGTGTAAAAGTATAAAACTTGATTGCCTGTCGAATATTTCTTCGTTGTATTTGTATGATAATTTCTTAGCTAACGCAACACAATATAAATGCAGATACATGTAAATTAAATAATATAGTAGGTATTGCGATATAGAATAAGTATGAAATATTATATAAAGTATATAAGTAAGTAAGTAAGTGTATAAGTAAGTAAGTATATAAGTATGAAAAATATATTAAATTATATAAACCAAAAGATTTATTGCGTTCAATGCAAAAATATTCTGAAAGAAGTTGCGGTATTTTATACCATAGATGAAAACCGCTACCTATATAATAAATGATTATGATATGTTTATTCATTTGAAAATTAAAACATAATTAACATAATATATCTGTAATACAACAAATAAAGCGGTTAAAGTAAATAAGGGCTTATTCGATAATAGTTAACGAGTGTTGTAAGCTAACATCCTGAAACAACAGTTTTCAGTTAGGGCCGAAACATAAACGCCCTTAGTCCATATTATTTTTATATTAAATAGGAATATGTATGTCCTTGAGGATATTGGCTGAGGTCACAACTGAATGGTGTGTAAAAAAGAGCAAAAGTTAGTAGGGGAATGATTAAACCGGTCAGTACAGTCCGCAGTCCGTGAGGGCTGGCGGCTATTATTTGCGCTGGGCCTCCGGCCACGTTCTATGCAAATCGCTCATCACAAATTTGACAAACTCCTCTCCCCTCAGCCGCACCAAACACGAACCAGCTCAATGACATCACCCATAGTCGCCCGACGAATGCATTCAACTTTAAATTTAAATCTGTTCAAAAGTCAATCATTAAAGTACGATATTTTACTTGAATCGGTAAATTTTGACTCGCGGCTAGAAATAAAACAACCCGCCCCCCCCCTCTTTTTATGTATTGAATATGTGATTTATTTAATTAATACTTTCCCCAAATTGACCTAAAAAACTACCTATACTAATGCATAACACCACGGACCAAATTCTTAAATCGGTGTATTTCATGTTCTTTTGTTTGTATTTCTTTTTAATTTAAAATCGGTAGTTTTCCTCATTTATTTTATCTTATTTAATATTAATATTATTCCTTTAAAGTCGTTGTATTCAGGTTATTACCTGATATTGTATTCAATTTTTGTCTGGTAACCGCAATAAATAAACGCGGTATAATATTTCAATTTATAATAATTATGAAGTGGCACTGAACATTCTTTTACATATTTTTATTCGCGCTTATAGATGACTTTACATTAATGTCAAATTTCTTTCTTCCGTACTGAAAAATGTTGATTTTAATGTTAAATATTTATATCACCTGACCAGCTATCAATGTGATCTAAACGGCTATGGTTGTTTTTCGAGAGCATTAATCACAAAAATTCCACTATTAACACATATTTTTTTTTCAGAATTATTAATATTGGTTATCTGACTATTGCCAAAATTTTATCAACTAGTATCCAACTTCGGACAGGACACATCTTTGGAAAAAACATGTTTTGATATTAAATTGCATTTTAGCCCCTTTTCGTTTGTATTGAACCATTACTACGCTATACCTTACGTTAAGCAACGATTATCCTTGCATCCTTGCGTGTGTCACTTTTACTACCTTCATAGGTCTACATAAGTACTACATAAGTACTGCATAAGTATACATAAGTACATAAGTAGGTATGTGTCGCCTGGGTGCCGAATGTGCACCGTGATGAATAGCTAGTACTAATAAAGTATGTCCCAAAATTAACGCGAGATTTGAATTTGCCACCATTTATTTGGGCAGTAAATTGTTGGCAACCCTAAAAAAAAATTATTTGACTGCTGAGAGTTAAGGATTAGTAAAAATGGAGCATTACACGATACAACAACGTGTTTTCATTATTGAAAAATATTTCAAAAGTAATGAAAGTTTGACGTCCACAGTTCGAAAATTTCTACTCTACTGTGACGAGATTTATTGATTGCCGAATTGATGTCCTGGGATTTTCAGCAACACTCTCACGCGCTGCCTCGATTTTGACTTTTGAGAATTTTTCAATAAATCTCTACAGTTGACGAAGTTAAAACACTAGTCCGACCATATATTGTATTTCATTATTTTTGAGATATTGTCAATAACGAAACCACGTTGTTGTATCGTGTAACGCTCCATTTTTACTAACCCTAAACTCTCAGCTGTAAAATTGTTTTTTTTCAGGGATGCCAACAATTTACTGCACAAATGGTGGCAAATTCAAATCTGGCGTTAATTTTGGGACACCCATTATAAATACTAAAAAGAAAGTGCAAAGAAAATAAATAATCAAAGTATGTAGGTACTAATATTTAGAACACAATTGGTAGAAGTTCTATTAAAAATTAGTTATCGATGTGAGAATAAACAAATAAATTTGGGTACATAACTAATGTAAACGATGTGGTCTGTGGTGCTAACCGCAAGTAATTGTCTTGTTTGTGACACTGGCAAAATGCAAAGCTTCGTACCGCGCTGTAATCAATCAAGTGCGCCCAGTTGTACCGAGCATTTGGGCAATGCAAGAATATCGTGGGCGGCAGGGCGGGGTAGGGGGGGGGGGGGGGCGGGGGTGCCATGTCTCATGTGCAAGCCTGTTGAACGTCATTGCGTTTGCGCCCCAGTAGCGGTCACATGACCCGCCTCCTGTTGCAAACCCTCAAACCATTTATAAAGTGTGCTATATCGAATACCAGTGTGTGTCGATACGACCTGTGGATATAAACAGATCACAGGCGCATGGCTCGCAAATCACAACGTGGTACAAATTTAATGATTTTCGAGACGAAATGAGAGTTCTTAAATAGAAGTTCAATGAGAATAAAAACAAATAAAAAAAAAACTAGCAGCCTTTATAAATAAAATAGCGCGCAGATTCCCCATTACACCAATAATAAATAATTGAGTAGGTACCTACCTAAAGAGGGTGTAAAGAGTTGCATTTTAGCCATTATTCATTGTTGAAATAACGGTATTAATAAAGTACTTACTACGTAATGTAAACAAAATATTTATACAGGGTTTTGATCAACGCCAAGATCCATAAAATGCTAAATACAGTCCTCTGATATCAAATTAAGTACAGGTTACCTTGTAATTGCTTGTACTTCACGATGAGTAGGTAATTATTAATGTAACAATTAATGTATCATGTCTTATATTTTGTTATGAGTAGAGGAAACCGTCAAAATTATGCAAACACAAATCTCGTACACATATTTTTAAAATTTTTAGCGGTTTCGCCTTGGAAAGTACCATCATCTATAAGTTATAAAATGCCATTAAACCAATAATTTGATCTTTATAACCTCAGGATATATATATATATTGTTTTCTACAAAAACTAAAATCTGCCAGGTGGGCGGAAGCCTCGCATGTTTAGCTTCCAATAATGTTGACATGTTGAGTCGAAAATTGGATAAACGTCGTGGTCTGGTGACAAGCTGCAATTTATCGGCGGTAAAAACTATTAGATCCCATTTCGAAGGTTGCATGTTAGGATTTTATAAGTTGAATTTCCCCTTTTATTCTCGATCAAATAACATTGTATCTACATTATTTCAATTTGTGGTCCAATGTGGTTATGGTGGGAAGCAATAAAGTACAACAAAACCAACTAAAACAAGTCATGCTAAATCAAGTACCAACCAAAAAAATATTATCTACATCAGCAAAGCATTAGGAAATGTAATTTTAATCAATAAACATATATTTTGTCGTCAGTGACTTACGGTAATCGTTTAACAAATTGTTTAAGATGGGTGGATCGATATGTACCCACCTTATGATGTCGGGACAGCTCCTTGCTGGAGAGGTGTCGTCGTCAGACATGAGCGGTGTGTTTTCAGTTGTGGCGTGCATCGTGCTTGTGTCAATTTAATTGCGTTTACAATGTATATATATTATAAATATAATTGAGTTTTAACGGTACTTGACTTAATTATTATATTAAATTATTGTTTTTAACTAGCGGCAAATCGCCTGAAAAAAGGTAAATTACACAATCCTTGACAATATTGAAAAATTTAGAAAAGTATTATTATAGACATTTTACAGCGCGCGCGTGTAAAATATATATAAGTGCAATATTTAAGAATACATCGAGTAATAATATTATCCGGCACCGGCGCGGCGCGGCGTGGCGCGAAGCTTTTGCAGCGAGCTGCTTTTATCAAACCAGTTTCCAGATACTCAAAGCCTAAGGTTAAAGAAACGAAACGTTAGCAAGCACGAGGAATGAGGTAACCTCACAGTAGAAGTCCGGCTGCGCGCACACTACGAGCGAATGTAGCGAATAGACGGGCGGAACGCCGCCTTCCGATACTTATCGAATGACAATGAACGGCCATGAGTCTACGACTGCGCGCCGCGCCGCCCGCCCACGCACTCTGATACGAGCCTGTCGATATTTCAATTAACAAATATTAACATTAGCATGGGAGCGGCGGACATATTTGTGGACAGGCTAGTAAAATCTAACACGGTACATTCGATAGGTATTGCCATCCGAGCAAACAACAACTGTCACTCGATAATCTCCAATAAGATAAAAATTAAAAGACAAAGACGAGATTATGAGCAAATATTCCTTTACTAAAACCTAAAGTAATATTACAATAACCTAATGTGTTTATAATCATATTTTTAGTTTAAAACGTCCGCGTCGCTATATTGAAAATCGTATCCTAAAAATATATAAATATAGTAAACTTGAGCGCTCATTTTTTATCAATTAAGAAAAAAAGTACTTTACCACAATAACACCCTTTTTCATTTACATATTCAACAATAAATGTTCTTTATAAATAAGTATGATTTTATTAATAAAAAACATTACAATTTGAATTTGAATGATTAATTCTTATTATGGTTAATTTGTAATTAATATCTGTGACAAATCGAGTTTTTCCTTTCGACTCGGTACAGAAAGTTTGCTGTTTGTATATTTGTTCTAAAATTCTTCTAAACACATAGCGTAGTACTCTGCCAAACAAAATATGACTTCAAGTCAAAGATATGACTTCAGCAGGAATATTTTTTAAACACAAGATGAAGGACGACAATCCAGATATATTCAAGATATTCAAGATTCAGTGTATAGAAAACTGCAAGGGGCTAATTGAATATTAAAAGACGCCAAAAACTGCCATTACGGGACTATTCAAACTGCGAAGACTGACTGCGATTTAGCAAAAATATATTCAATTAGAAGAGTTTTATATAGATGAGTACCTTATGCCTACGCAAGATTGGTGTAATATAATAATAAAAACTGGTTACAGCGTTTATTTGTCAACAGACCAAGGAGCATGCGCAAAAAACGGGGATCAATTGAAGGCAGGCTGAGATTCGAGAGGAACTGGTCGGGTCACCATGGCTGGTCGCGCTCGGGTCAAGTCGGCGACGGTCGAGCGCTCTCGGGCGCGCGTGCGCGGAGTGCCGGCTTGAGGGGTGGCACTCGCACTCGCACTCGCACTCGGCACTCGCACTCGCAGCGCTTATTAGCGTATCAGTTTGTACCCCTTCTTTTAATATTTAGATCTCAGCGACATTATGCACAAAGCTGGGCTTGAATCGGAAAAACTGGTTAGTGCACACATCATAAAAAAAATCGAGATAGGTATGTGGTCGACGTCGTTTCTTTAGTTTATCGTAGCGTAGCAAATAAAATTTATTTATTTTAAACTATTTAAGGTTTATTTAAAGTTGTGTAATGGAATTCCACCTCGCCATCGACACGAAAATAAAATCAATTTCGTGTTGGGCAATAGCTAAGGCGTTTGATTTCGAGGTCTCATAATCTCGTCTTTTAATAAAAATAACTAAAATGGTATTAAAATTTATAAGGAATTGAAAGGTCATGATACCATCATGTTTTTTTTATTTTAATCAACTAAGACCTTACAAATAACCTACTTTTGCTTCTGTGGCCTTCAAAAAGCACACCGAATGGGCTAAAAGTGCCCAAATGGAAGTAGGAAATAAAACAACCCATCACAAGTTGGTACCACAGGCGCCAGTAGTCTGGGTGGGAGACACCTTTAACGTCGTCTGTAGGGTCTAGCTGTGAGGCGTCAGGTTTTGGTTAAATAATTTTCTATTACTAAACAATGTATAGAAATAGTTGATATTAGCAGCAGTTGAGCTGCAGGGTGTCATAACCATTCTTGTTTCTATTTAATGAAATTATTAAAAAAAAAAATGCTCATTAAGGACAATTGCAATAAGGGCAAACAACTGCCATTAGACAATTCTCATCCTTAACTATAGAGCAAAAACTCAAAGGTGTTTTATTCTGTAAAAAAAAATGCTAAATTACGTTTACCATAAAGCATCAAATTGTATGTATGTCAAGTTAATGTTTTATTTTCATATATAAGTAACCTAAAGGTTTATGGTTTCGAGCTCAAAACTTGTAAACTATATAGTCTAATTTCACAAAGGATGTATTTTTTTGTGTAAGATTACACTAGGTAATTTGCAAATGGACTGAATGGGTGTGCATACAAAGTTGTATGAGCAGACGAGGTCCGAAGCTCGAAATAGGAGGTGCCTACCAAAGTGTGCGTCGCCGGATAAGGTGTGGTCCGGAAAGGCGATACGACGTTAGAAGGGTCGATGTGCGCAGGCGCGCCGAGCACGGTCGAGGCCTTAGGGCCTTAGGGGGGTAAACATTATGAATGTTCTTAGCCAGTTGCATTGCAGCCATTCTATTAATTATTATGTTATTGCTATGTACCTATATATTTATTTATTTATTAAAGAGGCCAATTAAAGCTTACGCCTCAGTACAAAAATATTTAAAACTTTGTTGAGCTTAATTATATATTTTAGAAGCTATATGTGATGTGTACGGTATGAGAGTGAGGGTGTGTGGATGTATGGACATCGTATATGTTGGGTATAGATAAATTAATGTTTAATATGCAATTTTTTCATTTTGAATAAGACTGTCATGAAATAGTTTTTGAGAGAAACCCGCAACGATTTAGGTCAAATACATCAACCTCGCTGAATTTGGTGTTGTAGGTGTCGGTACAGAATAGAGTTTATGGAATAGTTTGCATTGCGCCTTGGCATCTGGAACACTTGCTTATAATGAATGGCCTTGTAAAATTTTGTCGATGTTAAAAAAAATAAAAATAAATAAATTTTGTTCGGAATAGGGTTGTAAGGGTATTTGTAAGGAAACAATTTTTATTGAATTGTTCAATTGGATACAATAAATTAAATAAATGCACTTATTATTAGTGATTTAGTTAGAGTTTAGCAGGATCGACGGCGCCATCGGAATGATCCGCTTTGCTCTCCAAGTCTACGGAAAACGAACTTTCAAAGACTTATTTTCATCAACAGGTTTTTAAGGACATGCAATTTAGGACGACCAATTATTATTACTAGAGGTCGCCCAGTGGTCGAAATTCGACCGTAATTCTTTAAATTGAGCATTTTATTTGAGCATTATTGAGATTCTTATACCTCTATAACACGGTGAGCTTACCTCTATAATCATTCCATATATTTATGCCAACTTGTGACACAATTTTCAATTAAAGTTGCACGTGATCCATGTTCGACAACTGGTAAGATTTGCCGAAAATCACCGCAAAGAAGTATCGTTTTCCTTCCAACTATTTTATGTTTTTGATTTTCATCGCATAGATCCTGTAATAATCTATCTGTGATTTTCAACACTTGCAGTGGGCACATGGAAATTTCATCAATAATTATTAATGATGATGAATTTATGTAACATCTATAACTACTATTTGCGGTAATATTAGCTATAGAATTTTCCAAAATAGGTATAGGCAATTTAAACACATTGTGTAAAGTTCTACCTTCAAGTAATAGAGTTGAAGATATGCCACTGAAACGAAGATTAAGCGAATTTAATTTGTGAATGATTGCTGTTAGTGCGAATGTTTTTCCACAACCTTCATGAGCGGTTAAACAAAAAACATTAGATCCAGTACCATGATGCAAAGCTTCACGAATCACACGATCAATTAGATTACGCTGTCAATATTCGCAGTCTCATAATGCTCACAAAACAAAAACTTTTGCTCTATTGAATCTATAGAATTTGCTTCGTCTGTTCTCTGTAAATATGTGGGAACTGGTAAACCAAGTTCTTGACATGACAAATTATGACCATACAAAATATCTTCAATTTCTAATAGAGCTCTATTAAAGGATACTTCTTCGTTGTAATCTCTCAAAAAATCCTCATTAAGATATACTTTAAATTCATTTCATAACGCCAACGCATTGGCTGGTACATTTAATGCAAAAATATAACCAAATAAATTTCGCATTTTTATTGGTGAATGTAATTCTTTTGCCTCATTTAAACATTCGCGCCATTCATTATCATTTGAAGAATGCTGTGAGCATGGCACGCTTCGACAAAAGAAGTGTGTATAATTCCATTGCATGTTCTAACATCCTCAAATGATTTTGGACCACATACATGTAATAAAAGCAATCTTAAATGGAAAAGTTCGATGTGTTTTGGTGATACTACATACATGCGTGTAATGATTTTGTCGCCTCCACGCCTTCTCTTCTTCCTTTTTTTTCGGGAATCTTCCCACATATAATGCAAAGGAATTCAATATACTTATATTCAAGCGCTGATGGATCTGACTGATTCAATTAAAAACAATGCTAATAATTTGATTTTCTTGCATTTTCAATTACTTGACGTTCTTGCCCTTCTGGAAAATAAACATTCTGTCTACGCGGTAAATGAAAGTCAAATCAATGATAACATGTGATTGAAAATGCATTGGTAATTCATAGATGCTTCGTACAGCTTCAGTTGATCCGACATATCGTTCATTTAAAAAAAAAAATAACTTCATCAATTTGTATTTCTAGATCTGGTTCATTTCTCTCTGAACCAAATTCAACAGATGCACTGTCATAGCCTTTATACACGTATTTATAAATGTATTTAACACTTTTAGCTGTAGTGCATACTTCAACATTTATATGGCAACTAGCTGACCCGGCCACGCGTTGCTGTGGCTAAAGTTTTTGTTATAATACATTATAGTAAACAATCTAAGAGGAACAATAAGAGAACATCAGTCACGGAGTCCACTATGCTTTTTCACACAGATGGTATTTGTAAAAAAATATGGTGATCTCCTTATTTGACTTTCTACTACTATAACCCTTTAGTACAATGAAATTATTTACGAACAAAGACGAAAATGTTGATGTTGGTATACAAATTCACTGGATTGAGATTTGAAGGGGAAGTACGTTGAACACAATTAATTAAAATGTTCTTACACTTGATACTAAGCAGAAATCAATAGGTAAAAAATAAAAATTTATCAGATTTATTATTTCCATTTAATTTTATAACAAATATAAGTATATTACAGTATAATACAGTAAATAACATGTGACGCTTAAACTCATGAATGAGGTAGGCAAGGCAGACAGTCTTAAACTTTTAAACATTAATATCTTTTTTTTGAATTATAAATACTTTCAATTTCAATTTAATTTAACACCAATCGGTGCACAATGTTTTTGGTTAACCTGTCTTTAGCTAACACAAATAGATTCGACGGTTTCCCAACACGTGAACACGCAACATATAGTTGCCCATGAGAAAAACATGGATTTTCCAAATCTAAACCACAAATGGACATTGTTTGACCTTGAGATTTATTTATAGACATGGCGAAAGCTAAACGAATTGGAAACTGTAGCCTTTTGAAGGGTATGGTAGAATCTGATGGTATCATCGGAATACGTGGCAGCAGGACCACTTTTCCTTTAAACTTCCCAGCCAAAATGGTTGCTTCAAGAATGTTTCCGGTGATCTTTTTGATGACCAAACGCGTACCGTTACATAATTGAGGTGGATTCAAATTACGGAGGAGAATAATAGGGGAACCAATCTTTAATCGAAGATTATGTGGTGGCATTCCAGGGATATCTAATGAATTTAAAAATTCAATCGGAAAATTTACACTTTCATTTTCATCAACAACAGTATCGATTGATTTAAAAGACATCAGATCGCCTGGTAACAACTGTTGTATCTGGAAGTTAATTTCGTCAACATCAACGTTTTTGGCTGCCAAAATCGCCCGTTGACTAAGCCATTCATGATTCAAATAATTATTCTGTATATCCGGGAAAATACTCTGAATCAATTCAGTTTTATCCTGAACAACAGTGCAAAAATTGTCTGGTAGTTTAATGCATTGCGTATTTGGTTGCAGTTTTATTTTACCGTTCCCAATATCTAGTAGTTGTTCGGAAAATATTAGTGCTGATGGATCATTTTGCAATTGTACTCGCATATTTATGGTCAATCGAAGTGTTTCAACACTTCGCCATAAGAATGATTGTTTCAAACATGCATTAATCTCATCCGCGAAAGTAGAGCGAGGTATAACCGGTAAGGTCTGCCGGAAGTCACCAGACAAAAGTAAGATAGCACCACCGAAAAGTTTATTATTGCTGTTTAAATCTTGCATAGTTCTGTTTAATGCTTCAAGTGAATATTTGTGTGCCATTGTGCACTCATCCCAAATTATTATAGAACTCTTCCGCAACACTGCAGCTATTCCACTATTCTTTTTGATGTTACACATTGCATCTGGTTTATTATGAACGTCCAATGGCAGCTTGAATGTTGAATGTGCTGTTCGCCCACCATCCAGTAAAGTAGCCGCAATGCCTGACGATGCTAATGCTAATGCGATTTTTTGTTGCGACCGTATTTTGGCAAGAATCAACGATATTAAAAATGTCTTACCGGTTCCACCGGGTGCATCCAAGAAAAAAAAACCGCCTTGTTCAGCAGCAACAGCCAGCATAATCCGATCATAAATAATTTTTTGTTCTGCTGTCAGTAATGGTTCACTGTTCATGATAATTGTTGCTAAACTTCCATGGTCATATTGATTTTCTCGTTGTAAATCGGTATTGACTAAGTCGGTGGCTGGACGATTAGGTGATGGCATACCATAATGATTAAATGGTAAATTTGAACTAAGAACACATAAATCCTCGATCAAGACCAATGCTTCATTGTACATCTCTGGTGTATAATCTATGTTTTGGCATTGATTTGTTTGTCTAATTCGGTGCAAGATGTCTTCTGTCATACAATTTTTATATTTTTCCCACAAAGTTTGTGCTTGCGAGGGATAACATGTCGCCAAAATAATTGCAAACAACTGACGAATGTTATTCGGTGTTGATGTCAACGCAGCATCAGCAAGCGTTAAGTCCCAATGGTTATCGTCTTCTAGCAATTGCAGTTCACGACATGCATCCTGGTATGTATTGAATACTCGACCATTAGCTGTTCGTAAAAATTCAAAAGACGTTGGTCCGGGAACATTCACCAATAACAAACGTAAATAGAAGCACTCACGTTGCTTTGGATGTACCGTGTAAAGTCTCCCCAATGTCTTAGCTTTGAATATGCCTGTAATGGAAGGATGTGGTTTTCCTTGTTTCCGTGGCTCCCATTTTTTACTGGATTTGTTCCATGTGAAATAACGTGGAACATCACCATACACCAATGTCTTCGCGAATTGGCCAAAAACATCAGGTTTTTGACACAATGTAAAAAATTCAGTTAGAGTCGTTTTCGGAGCTTCGAACGCTCTTTGGAGAACATTTTCTTCAGTGAAGTATACACGTTGACCGTTTTCAAGATGTATTGCCAGATGTTGGACAGCAGGATCTCTTTCGTGGATGGGAAAGCTGAGAATATGCCAAATAGCTTCATTGCTGCTAATGTATCTGCCCATTTGGTATCGTGCTATTTCGTCATTTTTATTTATGTTTTTTACTTCAAATATGGCCAAATCACTGCCTTTGTTTACATATTTACAAATATACTTAATTGATTTAACAGAACTGCAAAGCTCAACATTGATATGAGCTTTGTAAGTTTTTGAAAGTAGTGGTGAGTATGGTACCACCCACTGATTATCAAACTCAACTTGATTTGGAAAGTTCGGCAGTCGCATTGTAAATGTGTGGCCACCATTCTCAGTACTTCTGCGGCGATACATTGGATAACCATCAATATCCGTGATCTTGTCATTCGTATGCGGCTTTGGGAAGTTTTTTTTACATTTTCCATTTTCCATGCACGGTGACGTCATGTTGAAAACACCGCATGGCCCATGGATCATGTGTTTGGTGACAATATCAAATAATTCTTGATCAATTAATGGGTCTGGAATTTCGGCTGAAATTATTTGATCGATTTCTTCAGGACGGATTCTATCTTTAAGCCAAACCAAAATGTGGGCATGAGGCAAACCTCGCTTTTGCCACTCTATCGTATACAGCCAACAACGTGTGATACCAAAAATTGTATATTTAACAATAAAATCAATTAAGGATTTCAATTTTTGTTTAAACACACGTGCAGTTAAATCATGACGATGAATGGCTTGTTGTCCTGGCAATAGTAAAGTTTGTATCTCTTCCCAATTCGGATTACATGTGAATGTAATAAATAAATTCGGTCGGCCGTAATGACGTACGTAAGTCATCGCATCTTGTATGCATGCATGTTCCGTGCCGTTCCGTATCGACATCTGTCAGTTTTATGACTGAATCTACCAGCATGTTCACCTAATGGTACTTTGTCGGCTTTTATGACGATTTGATAATTGTCATTTTGCAGTCGTGGCGAAACTCTTTTGATCAATTGAATTAGTTGATTGTGATCTTCTAAAAAATTTTCCAATAATATCACAATTGCTCTTTCCTCTGCTTGTTCAATAAAATTATACTGGCACCGAGTCGTCACGCGCTCTTCACAATCGCCCATAAAATAAAAAGGTATCGACATCTGTCAGTTTTATGACTGCCAAATAATAACGGACAAAAAATTAGCGATAAATTAAAATTGCGACTATAATTTGAGATTTAAACTATCCTATCTCTCAAGTGCACATCGAACTGCACATGGTGTTCAAATTTTATTATTAGTCCATTATTTTATTATTAGTCCATTGAGGACAAACATTGTGACACGAGATTTATATATATTAAGATTAAATTTGGCAAGGTAATACGGATTGTATGGTACAACATAATGGCAATTTTATCTTGCTCGTTTAAAGAGAGTAAAATGTGAGCATGAGGTAATCCCCTCTTTTGATACTCAATTGTATAAATAAGTGCTTCAACTTTACCGAAGATGTTTTTTTGTGTAAGGCCCTCAATTAATGCTTTCAGTTTGGACTTGAATATACGCACAACAATATCAGATCGAAAATTAGTTGTATCACCTTATTAGTTGTATATTACTAACTATTTAAGGCGAACTTGGGTTACAAGTAATTGTTATAAACAAAGAAGGCTCTCCGAAATGTTGTCTAAATAATTTTGATACATATTTCTTGGAGATCCATTGAATGAAGATGGTAAAATTATTCTACAGCGAAAATGATTAGCATTGGGGTTCAATTCTAAATAATCTGTTAAATTGTTGTAAACTCCAGACCAAAGACTTTTTTGATTTTGTCGAATGGAATGTAACCTTGTGCCCTCTATTCGGGTTAAGTTTAAATAATAAAATCTGCTCACTTTTTTTTAACCTAACAATTATGCTTTTTTGTCTAGACATTACTTTACTGACATTGACAGATTTATGAAAGAGGAACATTTGAAATCACACAAAATTACAGCTCGAAACTCATTTAGTCAATCTGTCAGTTAGTATGAAGATTTTATTTTATTAACTTTAATTTATTTATAACACATATTATAGATAATTTTAGGTGGCCAAGGTTCTTCTCCATATGAACTTTAATTATGCCAAATCTCACCCTCCTCCGTGCGAGCGATATGCTTAAAAAGGGATCCGATGTTTTCCCTTCGCGTATTAGTATATAGATTTACGGAGTTTTATAAATAGATGAAGGGTTTTTATTGTTACAACGACCCAATGTTTTTTTAAACATAAAAATATTTGTATTTGCTGAGGTCGCACAGCTAGGTCCCGTTTCGCAGTTTACCCACCCTTTGGCCTATTTCATACTAACTATAATACTACAAGTAAAATAGGCTATTCGAGATTCCAGCTAGACCTTGTCTAGACCATGTTTTTCAGTTTCCATACCCTCTGATATCTATTAATCGAACTTTACACAGTCCTGTTCATCATTTTCCACATCCTCACCTAGCTTTGATTTCATAAAACTTGGACCATGAATGTTTATATTATTTTTTCGCTCAGTTTTTTAAGCTGCCGCCAAATCCTCGTAGTTCGTTACAGCATATTAAGAGGACTGAATCTGGTCGTTTCTCTATGCTTACACTGTATATAGTTTCATCTCATTCTAAAACTTTAGGACATACAAAAATCAAGAAAAGAAACTACAGACCCATAGTTGATTTCATAAAGATGTAATCTCATCTAAGATTATGTTAATAGCACGCGCATAACAGAGAAGGGCGCTTCCTGAAAGCGCTTTCATGGATTTATATTATATATATATGAATACAAAAAGAAAAATGTCACGATAAAAAGACCAACAATGTTGCAAAAGTTACCTTTGACTTAAAAAGATGTAGGCAGACGGTGGTATTGCTTCTCGTATTGTCGAACTATAATTAAAATATAATAGGCAACACGTGGCATTGCTCGAAATAGACTGAGGTGGCGGTTCTAGCTTGCTGTTTTCGCTTATACGGGTGCCCGTGATGGAATTAGATTTACTTTCATATCGAGTGACGTAACCTTATTATGTGGTATTTATTAATAAGCCTTTGGAAAATCAACATCTGCGTAATATTAGCATATGCGTAGGACTCGTTCCTTTTGTCGAAACCACAACGGTTTATACAACGGCCGTCTTTAGTACAGATATTTAAGTGAGGAAATTGAAAAGGTGGTACTGGATAGCTAACCCGTCATTAGGGTAGAACAGTAAAGTCCCCAAACGCAAGGAACAGGCGTTCTCGTTTATGTTTTATTATTACTTATTTTACCCATGACTATTGGTAAAGTAATAGATAAATAAAAATATTTATTGGCCTTATTTCAAATAGTTTTATTTTAATGTTATTAGCGTTAATTGAAATTTAGCAGATTGTACTTTGTAGTTAGCGCCGATTTTTTAAAATGCGTTATTAACGATGTTTATATACTATTAGATATTATTCATGGTGAATATTGCCAAATGGGTATCTTAAAACCATGATAATGTAAGAAATAAATATATATAAAGTAAAGTATAATAAATAGGGATAATGGATCAAACTAATGAAAAAATCTGAAATCGATTAGCAAATATTGAAGTATTGCGGGTGATTTAGGAAATTGTCAAAAATATAAATAAGCGAAAGTAAAAATCAAAGCAAAACCACTCGAGCAATTTTCGATTCAAACCGTTTAACTGTGCGTTTCGGCGAATTTTCGATTGGCTATATTGTGCGTGTTCAAAAGTTGGTGTTCAAAAGTTGGTGTTCAAAACACATCACCAATAGTTTCGACCTCCTTTGCGGATTATCAGTTTTAAATAGGCTCAAGATGCACTCACCTCCAGCCGTTGCCGTTGGCGTGGTCAGACGAAACCTCCTGCAGGTGATTCGAGCTATCGCTTTGCAGGGATGAAAATGGAGCTCTGCGGACAAGGTGATTGATCTTTTAAATTTGGAGTTATGTTTATCGATCTGATATTCCACCGACCCAATGCATATAAATCGATGGCATGCCAAGTAAAGGGGTCAAACAAAGAGAAAGTAAGTGAGTACTCATGACTAAATCACTCAAAAGACAATTTCCTAACATTTGGGAAGTGGAAACTACTGAAATATCAGTAATTTCGACATTAGCAACATTAAGATTAAATAAATTGAATATGCATAGTGGCTAACAATACTGGTTATTAACCGGAGTTTATATGTTGAGGGATCCGAGGTAAACATTTTTTTCGATTTAAAATGAAATAAGTAAATTGGTTAATAAGAAGTTAGAGGTTGGGGAAAGCTTTGCATTAAAATGGATACAATATAATAAATCTGAATTCAGAATAAAACGTTTAAAATAACTTAAAATGCGAAAAGCAATACGTATCTTTACAATCATCGACTGTCAACTATTGTGTGTGTAGGTGTACATGTTTTAATATAAGAAGTCAAAAATCATCGTCAAATAGTTTTAAAGAAACAATAATATATATATATATATATATATATATATATATATATATATATATATATATAAAGAAGTTAAAGGGTGAATAATATTTGAAGTAATCAGTGATAAAATATTTATTATTTTATACTTATACATATTTTTGTGATAGCCCTGCAATTGTGCTAAATTTGAGGTTATCTTAAAACTTAAACCTTAATCTTAAAACTTTGACAATTCTTTAATAAGCTAAATAATCCCGTACTGTTGTAAGTTTTTCTAAAGTTTTAATAATATACAAAAAATCTACTTTCACTCTTTTTAGTTTTCAAGTTGAAACGCGAGGAGGTATGGTCATTAAACAAGTACTTAGTCATAAAATGACTCTCTATAGTGTTTCTGTCATTCCTACAGAACTCAATCTTTGCCTGATTGCTTTTAAGAAAAATAAAAAGTAAATCTGTGTGTGACAGGATGCACAGTCGAGGAATACAAGTTTTTGAGTTTTTGATAGGAGGTGAGGGGGGGGGGGGGTCGAGGTAAGGAGAGGGAGGTCATATTTTTATAAAATATTAAAACGAACATACAAAAATACTTTTAACGTCACCAGAGAGTAAATAAATACATAAAATGCCATATTATGTTAAATATTATTTTTAATATGTTCACTATATAAATAATGAATAGATATGTATATAGAAATGTAGGTATATTCTTAAGCAAACTCTATTATTATAATGCTGTTACCTCTTAATAATATTCCTTTAATTACGCAGAAACACACGCTGAATGAATCTACCTACCGCCTTTCATCAGAGGTCGGCGATTGGCTTCGCGCGTGCCTCGAAACGTGCCTAGTTAGTTGGTACTTGGTTTCATACAAATAAGCTCATTCCTTAGCTTATTTTAGCTCAAGAAACCTACCGCCCCGTGAGCGGTAGGTTAGGAGAAACGGCCTTGGTCCAAGAACAAGGGGAAGTTGCCCGCGCCACGTGTTCAAATTCCAACAAAGACGCCCGCGCTCGGCAGAGTTGCCTTTGCAAACGGCGAACAAAGACCAGTAGTTCCTTTGAATGCTTTGATGCGAAAATAAACCGAGCTCGAAGCCATTGCAATCGAACAAACAAATTAGGTGAACATTTCAATAGCTTCCGTGCCCCATGGACGACATAAATGTAAGAAATGTGGCACACTAAGTTATTATTGGACCGACCGATTTAGAAGTTGTTGTTGAATTAGAAATTCTGAAATTATTTTATAAAAGCATTAACGGAAATACCCGCCTACCCCGTTTGGCATGTGGGCGCGTAGGAACTATTTTCGATTTAAGCAGGATTCGTTCATTCATATTATATTAGTTATTTATAGTACTTATTAAGATTAGGCAACAAGGTATTAGGTATGTACAAGAGTATACACAATTATATTTTTCTATTTTAATATCATTTATATTTTATTAATTTCCAGTGGACAATGACGCTTAATAAATCTTTTTTTTCGTCGATGATTACTTAAAATCCATACATAATATAGGTAACTACATAAACATCTTATTAAGGTAAAAACACCTGAAATATATCTTTTATGACACTAATTAGTGTTTAAGTTAAAAAAACTGGTTCTGGGGTTGGTTAAGAGAAGATTACTTTTGCATTTTTAACAGAGATGACCAATAGATTAAAAGTTAGACCAATAGCTTTATGCTATCACATTTTTTTGATAATGCACTTATATACAAAACTTCTGTATTTCTAAGAACAAGATTAATTTTAAAACTATACTTTATCTACGATTTTTTTGTTAGTGATATAACAAATGTAGCTCAGTTCATGTGCAAAACGACCCCTTAAAATAATACTGCTGACTTTAATTTCCCCCTAAAGTTTTTGTTGTATTTAATACATATATTGGTCAACAAGGAAATTACACGTAAGTAGTAATTTGGTATTCAAACAGAAAGTCATTATGTAATTAACAATTAAGCATATTTATATTATTTTATTACATTATATATATTTTAATATTAACATCATATTCGTGTATTTATTTTGACGTATATCTGTTTTGTATGTATTTTTGAATGCCTTGAATGTATTTTTTTTTATAATACCTCTCTCTAAAATCTCCTCAGCCTACTGGGTTTAGCACTGTATAGGTGTATTTTAAGGATACTAAGAATAATTAGTAAAATATAAAAATTGGAAATATATAGGTAGCTGAAAATATGCGAAAAACACCATATCCCCCCCCCCCTCCACTCCACTAATCTTTTAGGTTTATGTAGCCAACATTTTGATATTAATAGGGCTAGTTAAATTATATATTACTAAAATAACCGCTTTTAGTTACCTTAAAAAATTGATCTAGGTAAAATTTGTCTTTTACACCATGCCAGCCCAACCCAACAAAACCTAGCTAATTAATAACATTGGTCAAACGACATTTATTTTTTAAACTAAATAAAACCAAATATGTGTGTACCACTATGTTATAGTACTTATGTTTAGACAAAAATGTATTAAATCTGCCTATTTCAAGATCTAGGTGGTAATTAGATAGGTATTTGTTTTTCGAATTGAAATATTTTTTGCCCGCACAATTAGGGCAAAAAAACTAGGTAATTACTATGTACTTAGAGTTGACTTTCTCGGTGAAGTAGAGAAATATCCGCGTTTAGGTCGAAAAAACCGCATTTTGGGCGCATACTAAACCATAAGAGCTAGAAACTGTACAACAAATTAATCATTTGGATTAGATTTAAATAGGTATATTTATTTCGATCGATCGAAGTCGTTCGTTATTAATGTTCTGGAACGGAACCCTTATTGCGTGAACCCGACTCTTTCGTGACCGTTTTTTTTAAATGTTAAGAAAATGTTTTTAATTTTTTTTGATATGTTTAAATATTATTTAATTGGACGAGCACGACTCGCTCTTAAAAGTTTTTTTTAACTCTGTATAAAATAAAAGCAAACCATATATATAGTTATATTCACAAATAAGCTTGGTATACTCACTTCCTTTTACTTGTTACAGATGGCTCTACGATAAGGGTCAGACCATTGAAGATGTAACCTAAAAATTAACACAGATTGTATTAGTTGGAATAAGGCTGTAAGTTTTAATACAAATCGTTGAAAACCAATGCATAGTGTTCACAGATATTTCAGTGATTGCGTCTTTCCTGAAGCACATTTATATCTACAGAAGTTTTATGACAGGAGTTTTCATATGTAAATTTAACTTTAGCTTTCTTGAGCACTTGCTGTGTTAAAGGTAGGTATATACATTTATTGAAGTGGACTTGGCTAAACGTGTAACGAAACGCTGCACCCCCACTCCTCCACTCCGTCTCAGCAATCGCTTCAGGCATCTTGGGCGTATGAATACCGTGAAAAAAATCGCAGCGTTTATCGTTACATTAATTCTACGCGTTGGTAGTATTAGTTATTCGTTATAACGTGATCCCATTTGTGTCGCAATAAATCGAAATATTTATTAAGTAACTTATATATACGTAAACCTAATAATTGAAAAAGTAATTGTGGAAACCTAACCTGCTTCCATCTTCGTATCAAAATAAAAATAGTAACGACTACAGATTACAGTAAGAAAAGTTTGTGATTTTTCTCATGCCGCTGCGTAAAACTGTATTGCCCAGGTATTATTTTGGTTTTATTTACGCAATTATGTAGGTACCTGCTCGTTAGTATTTAACATTTAAATTTACTTACGCCATTTTAAAAACTATGCAAATGTAAATAACATTTCATTATATGAATATCGGTTGTTTTACTGATTGCATTCCCCGAATGCTGCCTTCTTACCGTGTAATTTATCGATGGCTCTATCGGCGGTTGACTGATCGGGAAAATCGACAAAAGCATATCCACCTCTCTTCACCGAAACCTCCGTGATGGCGATGTTGTGGTCGGAGAATAGTTGTCGAACCGCGACTTCATCGGCGTCGATTGGCAAATTACCAACATACAATTTATTCATTGCCGTTATTACCGATTCGCCGGTCATAATATATTTATTTATGTGGCACTTTGCAATATCTACAAACTACTAACTACACTTATGTCAAAACGACGCGCTGTGCAATTGTTTGTGGAAAAACCTCTCTAGAGTTTTATTGTTTCTAGATAGTCTCGCTCTTTCTGACAACATCGTAGGAACTGCAAGCGAACGAGAAGAAAAACCAACAAGATTTTATTTTGAATTCAGACTTTCTGCGGCACTGCCTTTTTTTTAATGATGCCAGAATGAAACGTTTGTGGCCAGTATAGACCAAAATCACTGTATAGTATCGCAGCTGTTTAGTATTTTAAATCGCAGGCTAGTAGGCCCTGCGGGAGGCGTTAACAACGCCCCAACGTCTAGACGCCTCGTACACAATTTTGTTGATTTACCATCATCATACCGTGAGCATTTTAAGAGTAAAATCGTTACCGATTAATTATACTGCTTAAAATTACGACGGAATCTCAACTAATTAAAAAATATAAGCATTTGACAATTTTGGTACATTTTAATTGTATCTTTCCGTTATTTTGTATCCTGATAGCATCCTTTACGTAATAATTTAATTTAAGTAATAATACTTTTATTTACTCCGCCCCCCTCCAGAACCTTTTAAATTCCCCCCTCTCCTGGAGCATTTTGTCTGAAAGAAACACTGGTGCTAATAATTTTCATTAGATTTTTTATGCATTTACATTATATTAAACAACCTACTTTTTGAGGTATTAAATTATTATATTTTCAATAATTCGAGCATAAACTATAGTATGCATTTTCAAGTCAATTAAAATACAATCAATGTTGAACACATTGATTGTATTTTAATTGAAATGTTAAATGAATAATATTTAAAAATGGAAATGTTGGTGCCCAGTTTCCTATCACTGCACTTTCAGCTGTCGAGAATAAACTAGAATTTATAGGTACTTTATTGCATTTCAGTGCACCTCTTAATGCGAATGACTCGTCTTTTCTTTATGCACTATACGAGATAGTGATAAAGTCTAAACGAATTATAGCTTCCCTAAACACGTTCAAACTCAATCACGGCTAGCTCGCAGGATGGTACAGCATACTGGTTCGACTCCAGGCTTCACCATGGCCCTGTTTACGTATGGGCTTGAACTGGCAGTTTTAAAAATGGTACCTATTTTAATTATTTATTTTTAAGTGGCACAAAGCAGCCACTATAAATTGCAATTTATACATACAAACAGACATACTTTGTTCAAGATAAATTTAGATGAAATTATAAAATATGAACGAGAGACATCAAACGCGCATCTTTTACAAGATGACATCGATCGTCTCTTAGAATGGACTGGAGATAATAAATCACAATTTAATGCGTCTAAATTTGTATCAGTGTTTATTTATAATAATAATATGCGACATAAATATTTTATTAAATTTTCTCTAGAAAAAAATCCAATAATCCTACATAACAATTCAACCAAAACAACCAAGGAAAAAATTAAAATATTTCATTTCAAATAATTTAATTAAATATGGTATAGGGGCTTAGTATCTTTCTCGCGAACCTTGCACTGGGGCTTTTGTTTGACTCACGTCTAAAATTTCATTTGCATATGCGAAGCATAGCTATGCGTACCAATTAAATGTTAGAATTCATTCTTCGTACCAGCCGAAGTAGGGAAGCGCATTCGTAGGGAGTATATTGGAGTATAACTACATATCTGGAGCCGTGAAATTACTTACTGTAATATTCTGGAAGTTACACAGAGGAGGTTCCTTAGATATCTCCGTAGGTATGGATATTGTCCTGATTTTTTCCCAATACGTACCTACCCATCAGCATTTATATTAGGGATGTTAGGCGTTAACACACTCGAGTTTAGGCGACAAGTCCATACATTGGTCTATTTTTTTAAAGTTATTCGCTGATTCATCGAGAATCCCATAGTACTCGGAGAGATCATTGAGGCGGTTAGAATGTTGCACCGACGTTTACAAGTATAGTCTAATTGGGAGAGCAGTCGAATTATTAAATTCCATTTCAGCGGAGATTGATATATTCGTTCGTTCGCCAAATAAGATTAAAAAACTGCTTTCTTTGATACCTTTGTGAGATCTGCGTGAATTATTTATTGGATATAGTTCCCTTAGGAGTGTTATTTTGAATCATAAGTAAATACTTTGTAATTTTCTTGATAGTTTTTTTGTTTTTTTATTGTTATTGGTTTTGGTTTTTTATGCTGTTTTTATAGGCATAAGTGTTCAAAAAACTAATAATTAATATTATCCTGAGGCTTGTATAGGATTCAGTATTTGAAATGCTGAAACTTAATTCTTGACGAAGCGACCGTGACTTGAAAATAATTTTAAGAAGCGATATCAAACAAATGGCAATTATGCTATTAACTATCATCATCCCGATTCTATTACCCATGGGTACAACCCATTACCATACATGTTATGTTATGTTATGTATTTTAGCGGATATGGGGGTTGTTTACCCCCTTGTACCGTGTCCTTTGCAGAACTATTGTATTTTAAATTCACTTATACTTCGCCCTCTAGTCCCGATAAAGTTGAGTATCTTTTTGGATGCGATGGTTCTAATCTCTTCTGGCTTGAAGAGATGGTTGCCTAGAAGCTGGTACCTTTTGTAAATGAGGCCCGGGTCTCACATGACCTCAGTAGGTGTAAAGGGGTTTCTGGGATCTCTTGGCAAAGTCTGCACCTGTCGTCGGTCGATAGGCTTAATTTGTGCAGATGTTTATTAAGCTTGCAGTGGCCTGTTAAAGTTCTGGTTAGGATCCTTAGTTGGTTTCGGCTTAACTTCAATAGCTCCGAGAGTCTTTTTTGCGAGAATCCTACTATGAGTTTTTGGCTTGCTTTTGTCCGGGCAGTTCTTGCCAGTATTTTTGGCTTTGTTTCCAAGCCCAAAATTTTAGCAGTCTGCTGGTAGTGCTGCTGGTTATGCCCCAGTCATGCTTGCACCTTTCTTGGCCCGTTCGTCTGCTTTCTCGTTGCCATTATTACCATACATAGTCTGCTACGAGATACGACACACTAATTACGTCATTTTTTTATTAACCATTATCTTACTCCAACCTATATCTAAAAAAAATACACAAAGAATCATCGATAATAATCTTAATCATATAAACCAACCCTACTTAATAAAAATACAAATTATTAACAGATTTTCGTGAATTTCTAAGACCACTCTTGATCAAAACAAAAAAAAAAACATTTAAATCGATTCATCCGTTTAGGAGATCCGATGCCACGGACAGACAATCTTACGAAGTTGGTCAAAACTGACAACCAATCCAGGAGTTGTCGATTTCCTTCCAGAACGTCTCGAAGAAGAACCACAAGTAAAATGTTTGGTTCGAAATTATGTCGACAAGAAGTTAGTCGTTTAAACGTGGATATACCGAAAGTTATTCATTCATTTGCATCAAGCAATGCATAATCGAATGCATCTCATATCGATCATTTGCACACTGAACAATGGAAAGTTTTGCTCGTGAACGTTAGTTGTTGATGCAACATTTAAAAAAAAATACTTTTATGTTCACTTACAGCATCAAATAGTAAATTATCCACATTTTTTTTTCTTTAAATTTATTTAAACAAAATTATACAAAGAATTACAAATCATAGATCTTGCCAAACTGCACTTATTAATGCGGTTCGTAGCTATTACCGAACCGTGACTCGGCTCGGCTCGGCTCGGCTCGGCTCGGAAGGGTGGTTCTAATGCGCCCGGTATATATACCCACCTCAACATTTTATTATAGATATGTTTCTTCCCTATTGTCGTCCTCTTCTCGACTCTTCATCACATCACAAAGGTCACACGGAGCCCGCGGGATGCGCTTTGTAAATAAATGTGTGCAAAAAATGAAACAGTTACATGCCCTTTAAATCAAACCCTTATTTTAACCATTTTTTTGTCCGGTTATCGCGTTATTCTTACATCGCACTTAGACTAGGCACGCAGTCGTATTAAAGACGATTTTTGCTGAGAAATGCAATGGAAACAACGGACATTATTATCGAATTACACATATGCTATGGTTAGGTATAAAAGGCATGTCTGATAAATAACGGGAGTCGAAAATGATACAATGAAATCTAGATATCTATTGTTGCAATGTCATGAAAATTTCAACATATCTTCGAAAATTTCAACATATCTTCGCATTTCACCCTCAGTGTGAAAGTTTATATATAAGTTTATCTTTATGGCACGTTCAAATCGATACATAAAATTTAAAGGCACAAATTCTCGGTCAAGTTCAGTAAAGGACAAAATCAGACCTGGGGGGGGGGGGGGTTGACAATGAGGAATAGTTTCGAGAAAGTGAAATTTTACTAAAACGATTTCCTTTTTTATAACGTTTTTCAAGATCGATTTCCTATTCTTTTCAATACATACGATTTAGTAATGGCGGATTAAAATAATGCATAATTTAATCGATATTTTTGTTTATATTTTCATCTCAACACCCGATATGGCAACTAAATAATACCAATTAAAAACTAGCCAATGGCGTTTCACGATAATAAGGGCGCTGCCTAGTTAGGTAGAGTTTTGAAAATGTTTTGGGTCACATTGGGTAAACGTCAGGTTAAACCGAATGAATACATTATTTTAAAACAAAAATTGTTCAACACTCAATACAGAAAACTGCTACTTACGATGGATATTTGATTATTGTTTAGAAGAACAATTAGGTTGCACGACGCATCCCAACCGAGTTAGAATGTCTGCTCCAATCTCGAAAGATGACCATCAAAAGATATCTATCCTTCATTCCAAAAATGCAAAACAAAGTTCTTATGAAATGAGGGATAGAAAAGTATTTCTAGTAACTAAACTACATAGATTTAAGTAGTACATGCAGGGACATCAACAGTAGCGAGTGTGAGATAAATATTTGCAAAACATGGCACAAGTCAGCATTTTTACGAATTTTTACGAATCAAAAATGCGCTTACTTTTCTCAGTGGTGTAGAAATGAATGCTTTAAATTTGCAAAATTTGGTCCTCGTTTAAATAACCTATACTTTGGAGGTACCATTCGTCCGGTGGTTGGCAGGTGGTGCAACGAAGTTATTTTAAAGCCAAGTTCTTTATCCTATTTCTAAGCTGGGAAGGGGTCTTAGGGAACGGCTTGAAGAGGCTGCAGTTGAGACTATTCCACTCTCTAATAGTACGCGGAAGAAAAGAATGGAATTTGACATTCTTTCTCCTAAAAATTTCCTTTATTTTGTGAGAATGGTCCTTTCGTCCAATATAGAACAGTTTCTGAAGTTGCTCACTAATGGAGTATGCTGGGAGCTTCAAGTAGACCTTAAAAAAGATAATGAGACGACATCTATTTCGCGTTGACCTTAAAGGCTCCCATTTAAGGTCACTTATGTAAATACAAGATTTCTTATCCTTCTGCATTGAGTGGTGTTTAAAATAGCATACATATTGACAAACATAACGTTGTATATTAGCAAATATTATTATAATGGCCTAATAGGGTTTTCATGTTAATTAAAAAAAAAGGCATAAGTTTAATTGAGAACTACTAATTGCTAAGTTTATTTTTTTTTTATTTTTAGATTTATCGGCAGGAGAACCGTGGCCCAAAAGCATTCCCGATAAAAAAATCCAGCTTATTGGCCCTGGGATTTAAAATATGATTTGTTTTGGCCCCATATCAAAATTCATCGTGGATTCCGATTAAAAAAATTGTAAACTTAACGTGATAATATGAAATCGCTCTTGTCATAAGTTCGGTCGCACCGCGCAGGGTCATTGATCGGCCTCGGCCGAGCGTCTGCGGGCAAAAATAAGGAAATAAAATGAATAAATTTGGGCATGAATTATTTTCGCACTTTTTACACGTAACACCCCCTCGGGAACGTTCTTAAAACGTCCTGAAAATAAGAAATTTTAAATGTTTCTTTGCATTTTAAAAGAGCCATTCAAAAGTAAATATCCGACAGGGTATGAAAAAAAAATAGATTGCTTTTTAGTTTTTTTTTTTACAATTTCTCTTTAAATTTTATCTGCCATAATTTTAATTAGTAAGTATATTGTTTGCCTCTGCTAGAGCGATAAAATCGGAGTAAAACATTTTATGAAAAGGTAATCATAAAAATGTTTACTCAAAACGTCGGCCATATATTTTTGCCCATATATGGATGGCATTGCAACGCGAATGCAGCGTGGTATAGATATGTGGTATAGGTATATAGATGTGTAGACGACGATGTGTAATAAAACCACATCTACGTGTGCCTATAATAAATCCGCTTCGTGCAACGCATCAGATGCGCAATAATCTAACGGCTCGCCCTCCCCTAGTTCTGGTCGATTCCACCCCTCGTTGCAACTGGCACGGTTCCCCACCCTTGTGTGCATACACACGCACCTACCCGCCTAATACACGCACGCACGCACGCACACACGCAACGCCAAACCGGTCCAGCTGCTGCGCAACTGCATCCCGAAACGTTTACTTATAAGGACTTACTGCCAAATAAGGGCACAATTATTATTTTTTATATAACATTTTTTTCACAGTAGATTTAACGCCCCATTACGGGGAAACCCCGATTTATGCAAAAAAGAGATTTTAAAAATTTACAGGGTTTTACAAATTATTGTAAAGATATTTCTGAAAGAAAACATTTTGTAATAATTTATGTTATCTTGCTTACCTGTGGGAAATTTTATATAGATTTTAATAAACTACAATATTATTAGGTACCGCTAGGAAAAGAATACCTAAACTGAGAGGGAACAACTTGAAATCCCTGCAGATTTCTTTGGGTTTTTCTTGATAAAAAATCCCCCAACTAACATTAAAGTATAATCAGTAATACGGTAGGTAAACGCTTTGTTGTGTTTCATCCTAAGCAATGTGTCATTAAATATTTTCTGTTTGATACCTACTTCAGAAAAAAAATACTTTTAATCTATATTTCTTCTTCAGGGTTTTATTTCAGCAGATGAACACACATCGCTCTACCATTGGTGCAAGTCTTCTCTTACAATTTCTTATTTTGCACAACCTTAAACTCAATAGGGCCTTTTTATAGGTTTATTATAAAATGCTTTCTGTGAAGTACCTCAAATAGCTTATATAGCATTGACATTTTCCATAATATAGCAAAAGGCATATTCTTGAATTGCTTCTGAGAAAATAAATATATAAAAGTACATAAATGTTCATACATTATATATATATATATATAATAGGCAGGGCACAAAATGTAGCAGCCCCGGGCTCCCGGTGCATTTATAATATTCATTTGTAACTGTGACTTGTACTACTACAATTCTATTTCTTTGTCAAATTAATTGTCAGAATATAAATAAATAAATATATATAACATATCATCTTTTCCTTATTTCATCTAATTAGATGGTTACATAATATTTGACAATATTTTACACTAAAGAGTTAAAAATGCATTTTTATAAAAGTCAGCGCTGGGTTTAAACCGACATCCTGCCCTCTCAAGTACCTTAGAACCTTTATAAATATTATGCTATCCAGCACTTAATAAAAAAAAATAAATATTGTCAAAGATTGTATCATTTATCTTTTCAGGTGATTTGCCGCTATTAAAAAAACAATCATCAAATATAAGTCAAATATATATATATTTGACCAAAAGATCCCAAACTTTAGCATAATGATAAAAGTTTTGACAAAAATATGATTGGGAGTTAACTGTCTGTTTTTATTGAATTCGAATTATTCTGATGCAGAATCATTTGAAAAAGTTTTCGAAATTGACTCAAATTTAAGGGTACCATACCCTACGTATAAAAACATCCAAATTGTGAGGTGAGAATTGAAGTCAGGCTAAAATTATACATTTTAGCAAAGGATGTTGACAAGAAAAAAGTTTGCTGATATTGAATTTTAATCCTGTTTTTATATTGAGTCCAATACAACTTTAATCAGAATAAAACAATTACCAATTACAATAAATAAATAATAATTGGCTATAATAATAATAGGTCTTCCTAATTTAGTTCCTAATCTAAATAACAAAACAGTGTGGTCACCCCACCAGGCAAAGTGCAATCCCGCTTGAATTGTTATAACTTCTTTTATAAGTTTGTTTGTTTATAAATTTTTATTTTGTGCTGTATAAATCACTATTACCCATTTTACAATGCTATCTAAAATCCTACAAGTAGGTAGTATTAAGTAGTATTCAAGTATTCGAGGTGATCATTGTGGCCTACCTGCTGTTATTTTTGTTATATTTGTGTGTTATGAATATAAATATGTAATGTAACGTTCATTTTAAATATGACAGGGTAGTTTACAGATATTCTCATTTGTTCATGATCGGCGTACTTTTATCCAAATCACCTTCCAAGTGGTGATCCTAGTGGTGGTTCGTAAGATGTTGACAGTTTCATTTGCAAAGTGGTCAGTCTGCACTTGAAATCAACCTTCTGGGGATTCACATGTGATTTTGTGAATGATTCGGCGAGGGAAAAATATCCGTCCAACCATGAGGTCCTGTTCTGTGCGGGCCTTACAAACCTTTCCTCATTGTTACTTTTTTCTTCTATTATTTTTCCCATCTATTTAGGTCTCCTATTAGCATAATTATACACAAATATGTATTCAATATATTGATCCCTTCCAGCATAAACATATCTCGTTTTGTCACAAAATCATTTCTGATACAAAACTTATTATCACCCCGCACCGGATAAACCACTTTCTTTGATATCACAAGCGGCTTGGTGGAATTGGTTAACCATAACCTATTTAACACACGGTCCATACATAAAACGCACGGACCACGCGTTGCCGTTTGATCGGCGAAGTTCATTGACCGAACGGAATATTCCACGCGGGGCTGCCACCCGTTTTTTAGTTTAAGTTTTAATTTCTTATAATTGGCAAATAATATCTGAAAAACTATGAAAATGTTTGTTTTTAATATTGACATCTTTTGTAAATAAAACTCGAATTATTTATCGTCAAATCCATAAAATACTTTCAATGCACTAGCGCAATTTTCACATAAATAATTAAATGTCAAACAATCAAACGTAAAAAGCGAACTAAAATGAAAAAAAATAAGAGGCATAAGCCTCTCATGAATTCAGGTATACGCTACATGCCGCGCTTTTAAATATTAATAGAAATGCAGTAAGCCAATGACGCTTTCTGCATGACACTATACATGAATGACGAGATATCTCATCATTGGCGCTGAGTGTGTTAAGTCATTATTACCGCTACCATTTTGAGAGATTGCATTTGACGTTAACGCAGTTTTTTTAATTTTCTATAATTTTTTAACTCCATTCATCCATTTGTTAGGCTACTGAAGCTTCAGGCAGTTTTAGCTTCTATACATTCATGTCTTTTAGCCGTCTGCCTATCCGTCCGTTGCAACTTTAAACTCGAAAAGTACAAATGCGAAAGAGTTGAATTTTTGTGTGTAGATTGATGCTCTTGAAAAACAATTAAAGCCATTTAGATCGCACCAGACTTCATCGGAGGCTGGTTGGATAATATACATATTTGTTATATATTATATTTTAAAGTCAAAACCAAATTCTTAGTAATAAAGAATGAACATTGTCCTTTCGACACAGCGCTCAAATATATTCGAAATTCAAAAATATGACAGCACGGCTGTTGGAACATTTTATTTATACAAATGTACAAATTAATATAAACTTATCTATGAGCGCAAATAGAATCACCTAAAATAATGCCCTGTGTATTATAATTATTGTAAATTTAAATATTATGTCGGTGTTTATTTATATATATATTTATTTATTTATTGTGGTTATTCAATAAAAATTGTATAGGTACTGACGTAAAGACAATATAAATTGTCTAAACCTATACGTTTCTAAACTAGTGTAAACTGACTAATAAAGATAGTTAGAGGTAAAAAAATAATTTTAAAACATATTAAATGAATTTAAATAATATAAAATAAATTAAAAAAAAGAAATATATCAAAGTACAAAAAAAGAACATGAAATACCTAAAGTATTCAGTAGTAGTAAGTCTTTTCTAGTTTAAGTTTTGATGATTGTTTTTAAATAGCGGCAAATCGCCTGAAAAGATAAATGACATATATAGCTATCCAGCACTTTATCAAAAAATTTAAAAAAAAAACAATATTGTCAAAGATTGTGTCATTTATCTTTTCAGGCGATTAGCCACTATTAAAAAACAATCATCAAATATAAGTCAAATAACTTTACAACTCAATTATACAATTATATATATATATAATATATATATATATAAAAACAAAAACTATTGCCGAGTTATTGAAAAGATTAGATTGATAGAAATTAGTATTAAATATATCACAAATAAAATAAAGGGAGGGGTGGGGGGGGGGGTTGTTTCATTACTAGCCGTGCGTCGAAATTGACAAAAAAACAAAAATGGTGTTAAAATGTATGGATGAATTGAAAGAATGTCATGAAACTATTGTAAGTTTTTTTATTTTAATCTACTCAGATCTAAAAAATAACCCAATGTCCCCTCTATGGCCATCCAAGACGTACATCGAATGGGCTAAAAGTTCCGTAGCCACAAGTAGAGATGGGAAATGAAGCAAACCATAACAAGTTGGTACCACAGGTGCGAGTAGTCTAGAGGGAAGATGCTGTTAATAACGTCTGTTGGACCAAGCTATAAGCCGTCTGGTTCTGCTTCAATAATTTAATATTACTAAGCAATGCGTTAAACTAATTGATATTATGTGATAGCTACAGGCTGTTATAGCCATTCATATTTTGTTGTGACTGTTTTATTATATGACAAAATAATACTACTAACAAACTAGGTGAACTATTTATTTATTAATTTTGTATAATTGATAGAAGGAAAATACTTTGTATGTTTCTGTTGTTTAAATTATTTTAAAAATGGTTATATTCTTTTAGAATATACCAAAATATTGTAAAATTATCTTAAGAACAGTTCAGAATGACAGTCCAGGAACTCCTTAGTAACTTGATACTTTTACTTTTCGATTTGTCTTTATATTGTATTCAACACTTTATACAAGAATTAAAAAAATTTTCAATATTGTTAAAAATATATATACTATTAACAGAATTGTTTTTTTAAACTTAATTATATATTTTTATTATTATTGTATACCTATTTAAAAAAAATGTATTTTATTTTAGTTTTAAAACAGGTACAAATAATTATAAATTTAAGCGGCTGACTTTGAGTCCAAACCCTTGTCCTTGAGGCAACAGTATTTTCCTGACATTGCTGTTATGTATTTACAGTGGCAGCCCTGGGGTAGAGCGACAGGAGCGGTCGCTCTAGGCAAGGGTCGGTGGCAAGGGGCGTCTAAGTGCCAAATGCGAATAGCGGTAGAAAATTTGTTTATGTTAAAGAAGCAGGAGTGTAATCATTAGAGCTAGGTATGTATTTAATTTAATTTACATTCAATAAATGTTAATTTTTGCAATAAGTCTGATTTATGAAACAGTTGGTAATTATGATTTATTTAACAAAAACTGAAATAAAATTTATGTGATGTGAAAGAGTCGACTAAAGGGTGCCGGAGGGCACTGAATAAATAGTAAAATATAATTATATTACTAATAATGCTAACATTTTAATTTATTTTATTTATTTATTGATTTGTGTTTTTACATATTTCTTAGGTAATTGTATAGTTAGGATGAATAATTACAAAAAGTATTGAGGAAAAACTGTATTTCTGCTTGCTTATTTCATATAATTAATACAAAAAATGAAACAAAAAATTTAAACTTCCACTTGAAAGATTTCACAGATAATTATTGTCATGTTATTTAAGATTAGGTAAATACATAAGCAATTGTGAGTGTATCAACACCATATTTTACCTAATACCAATATGCCAAGAATTTCTATATACATACTTCATAGTAATAAAATAAATAAAATTACAAAAATTATAATTAAAGTTATTTGAGAATCACTCCAGAGGAACAAAAAAGAAACCTACTACCTATTATCATTATCTATAATTCTTTTAATGAGAGGAATTATATCAACTTACGGAGCAATATGGCTCTAAAACAAAGTATAATCGAAAAATGTGATGATTCTCAACAAAATCTTTTAACGCACTGAAGTTATTTCGATTAAGTTTTTTTTAATGTGGTAATTTTAATTTGCAAACCGTGTTTTAAAACCGTACCTTTAAAACAAGTTATATATGTTGTATACACAACAGATAGAGAAAAAGACAAATATTTATAAACTTATTATTATTTTATGGTATTCTTGTGGTATTATTAAAAAGTTAGCATTAATGGCACTAAGAAAGTCTTTATAATTCAATAGTAGACTTGTAAATTAAAAACAAAAACAATTATGAGTGCTTTTATTTCCATATAAAGAAATATTACACATTACTTCTAACCATTTCCTTCCTACTCTTTATGACCTATTGTAAGTTAGAGACATTTAGGCTATTGTGTTGGTTTTAATCTGTATGTGAGAAGTAAAATTAGTCCAGCCGAAGTCAGGAACGAATTGAATCCCTCGGGTACACTCAACACAATTAATTATTCATGTTAAATATCATTAAGTTACATAACTCAATAATTGAATTCATGAGAGATGCCAAAGCAGGCGGGGCAGTTGTGCAGCGCAAGCAATAATATCTTATGTAGGAACGGAGTGAAAAGGAAGTGCCTATTGTAGATTGGAACCGTTTTCATTCTAATCAATGAAATATGGTAGAATTACTGTCGATTCCGGTTGAGTTTGGTTACTTTTAGGCAAGAAATAAAAGATGATAAAATATTTAAGATGCACAGACACTTCACACCACTGTTCGAACGAGTTTTCGAGGAGCGACAACCATCGGAGGCGACCGTCTGAACGAAATGAGCTGAAGAGGGGTACAGAGCTAATATATATAGACTTGCATCGCTATGTAACATTCTAGAATGAAGTGAGGGGGAACACCCCCATGCCTCATTCTTATGGCCTCAAAACCGTTAAAATATTCAAAATATATTTAAGCATCAATTAAATTGATTTAATAGAATATTTTGTATTATATAAAGACCCCAATTCGGAAATGAATTAATTATTATTACCAAGTAATTTAGACCGAGTACAACGGTACCCTGCAGGATTTCATATCTATATTTTACTTCCAAATTCTGTTAATTGCAATAATTCTACGAAATTATAAATGATTGAGTTATATAACTTAGTGTTATTTAACGTAAATAAATTAATTGTTGAGTGTAACCGAGAGTTTCAATTTGTTCCTGACCTCTGCTGGGCTAATTCCACTTCTCACACACACATTAAGACCACATTTTACTAAAAAAGTGAATATTTTTTCACATTTTTAGGTATATCTCATTTACTCGTATATCATATGATTGATAATATCTCATATTATTTATTATATTAAACTAAAATAATATTGAAGTTATTATTAAGTTAACCTTGACATTTATTGTAAATAATTAGAAAGTCAAGTAAAATAATAGACACATGCAAAGGGACGAAATAGGGTGAAGTAACCTGCCAAGTTATAGGTATTGACTCTAGATTATACTAATTGCAACAAACTAAAATAAAAATTCTGGACAAAATAAATCTGAACCAGAAACATCAAAGTGACTAGAGGAGGGGTAAAAATGCTTTTAAATAAATTGAGGTGTATAGGTAAATAGTTATTATTGACTAACTAAAATAATGATCTTGTAATTTAAGTAAATATGAACATAGTAAGCTTTTGAATTAGTATGTATTATATTAAATAAATAAAAAATAACCATGCACACTTGAAATTAAATTATAACCTCCAAAGTACACGGTGACACTGCAATATTTATGGTCAGTGTAACGATTGGCAAAAGATTGCATTAGTTTATCAGAATTTGATTGTTGCAAGCTGTCATTCTATCTTTTTAATACACTATTTATAAATTTTTTTAAAATTTAAAAATAAGTATAAGCTTCATTTATTTTAGATAAAATAAGTAAGCAAACATATTTATAAAAAACAAAATAAGTACATAAAGTATTCTAATAAATATATAAATGACCCATTTAATAATGGTTAATTTTTGTTTCTCTATATGAAATAAGAGGTCGTAGACACCAAAAAAAGGTGATTGGGGTTTATAACTCATTTAGTTTGCAATTCTTTTTACTTTTGTTGTTAACACATTACATCGATATATTTAAGTTAAATTTCAGAGCCTTGTTTTTTTAAATAAGAAAAAAATATTTGAATGTAAACATTTCCCAACTCTCAAGATTCTTTTATTTAATTTTTAAACATTTATTTTTTGTAAAAGAAAAATAAACAAACATGCATCTGAACTAAACTAAGTTTACACTTGATAGCTTTTTTTTACATTAGCTGATTAAAATTATTGTAAACCATGATCAAATCCTGATACAACTTGATGTGCTATTTTTACTGGGCATCATTTAATTAGTTTATTTTCTTGTTTGTTAAAGGTAATTTTGATTTTATAACAAGGTAACAAAATAGTTATAAGGATCTTTAAAAATGCGTTTGTGAAAAATTTGATTACTTATAAAGCATTTTTTTCCCTGTAGTATGATTTTATTTTTAGTACTTAGTTTTTAGTGAGTTATAAAATTCGCATTTGTGTATTTTTTGCATTTAGCTATTAATTTGTTGTTCTGTTTTAAATAGGAACAAATAGTAAATTTAACATTTAAGAAGCATTGCAAAAAATAACACAATTTTTTTTTTTTGCAGTGCGTCCCGTTTGCTGTAAACCACAGATTTTCCGTGCAAATTTTAAATCGCCCGTTTATATGATTCCATGAGTTACAAAATTGCAGTAAAAATTTCACGTAGTGTTTTTTTGCAGTGCGGGCTTAGTGATAGGAATTAAAACTAAAAAATCACATGTACTTTCGAATTTGTAATTCGGGTGACTTTATTAAACATATTTTCGAATCTAAGCTTAAATCAATAAAACTTTATAAGTATTAGTATCTTTTCGTTAAATAAAACTATATAATGATACAGAACGGTTGAGCATTCAAATAAATTCTACAGTTACCGGTTAAAGTTCTTTTGGCGGAATATTTTACTTTTATTTTCTTAATTTACAATGAAAAGTAAAATTCATTCATAATGTAGCCATTGCTAAATATATCGTATTTTAATTACCTTTCTTTTGTAAGAAGAGATTAAGCTAGAAAGAAATATTGCAATGTATATCAATGATCAATCTGTCGCAAATTTCCTATAGTCAACTAGGGTGAGTTGAACTGTGCGACGAAACTCAGTTATTTGCCTTTTTATCTTTACTACTTGGTTAGACACCTGTTGGACATTACTCTCTCTCTCTCTCTCTCTGGCAGTGAGAGTTCAGTAATGAGAATTTTATTAGTTTTTTTGGTGCCAGTGACGAAATAGGGTGCATTGTATACGAAAAACTGTTTAAAAAATGAAAAACTATTGGTAATATTTCTAAAGGTACCTTAAAGTACAGGCGTCTGTAATCCTACTTTAAGTAAAAAGTTATCTAAAATATAAAATTGACACATATTTCACAATTTAAAACATCTTTCGACCCTTTTAGGATCTGAGTTTGGAAAAAAAATTACTCCCTAAATCTATTATCTTTTTATTGATTCCCTTGCTTACTATATTTTTTTATAATAGCAAGATTTAGCAGTAAAGCTCAGTGAAGCGGGTTCCAATCTGCTAGAATTAACTAAAAGTGCATAATATGCATAAGGAGATTGATTTGGTGATGTTATTATTTTCGTTACTCGAGTGCCGTTAGTTGGACATTCAGATGTTAGTTAGGAGGCAGCGCAACGGCAAATTTACGGTAATGACAACTGCATGTTTGCAGTTGTCATGACTGCGTCGCCTAACTGCATGCAGTCTATGTAACTGCACGTGCAGTAGTGGAGAGGCAACCAATTGGACCATAATGAAATCAGTATAAAGATGAACTTCAAAGAAGAAACGATGTTGTATTCTATCAAAATAATAAATCTATCTGAATTAAATAAATTAGTGTCGTTAATTTTAAATGGCAGTAAATTTAACAGTTAAACTGGACGCGACTCGAGAAAACTTACATGTGCAGTCCACACGGATTGCACATGGGGTTTGGGCTTTACACACGTAAAGCCCAAACGATTGGAGGCAAAACAATTACAGCTATCGCATGTGTGTTGCATTTATGAGATTAGGATAGGAACCGGCTTCCCGTTGCGACACTGAGGAAAGTTGACGGTATTGCAACAGCAAACGCATGTCTGTCTATTCCGGCACTAAAAAGTTTGACTTAGGTTTACTTTTGTTGTAAAAATATGTTTTACATATTGCTACATAGTCATACCATTGATTATATAGATAGTGGTTATAATCTTATAATAAACAAACAAAACTTGGGTCAATATTTCAGATAGGACGTTTCCTTTATTGCTCATTCAATTTTTTCATAAAATCGAAATAGCATCCTCAAGGTCAAAGAATCAAAACAACATTTTCATACCTTGAGCATGAGGATGCTTTCTTAACTCACAATCATATATTAATGTTATTTTTCTTTTACTGCAAATATAATTAATCCTTGAATGGTTTGTCATTCTTCTGAATAACAAAAAGTGTTATTATTGTAATTTCTCTGTTTATGACATTTAGTAGAAAACTTTAAAGGAATTAAAAATATATATTTTTTTTTAAATAATAAAAATTTATAGCATTCTAAAAAACAAGGTTATCGTAATGAAGTGGTTTATGATTACGAATAATCACTGATTTTAGTAACTTTTTAGCGATCATAAAGCTTTAACCATTCTGTAATGTCTTGCATAAAAAATTAAGTTATCTTAAATGTAACTAATGACAATCTCAGTAATGAAATCTAAATCTTAATCTTAATCTCAGTAATCTTATAATGAATATATAGTTCTTTTAAGTTTCCTTATAATCTAATAAAAATGCAAATTAATTACTTATTTTAACCATTATTAATTTTTATTAGAAATAGAGGTTGTAAAATTAATGTCTTACTGTTAGTTTCACAAAAGTGAATAAAAAAAAATAAATGCTACCCAGCATTGTCACTCCAATTTGAAATTGTAAATTCATTATGCCCAAAATAATTATATTCAGAGGTATCTGAAACATTTATTTTAAATGACATAAAATACCATAAAACAAAGAAATAACTGGAAAGCGCTAAACTAGCATTTCTAAGTTGATTATTCTTATATTATTTCTTATAAATATATAAATTAAACCACATTAATTTGTGTGCAGTGCAATGCTTCAAAACATGGTCAAAATGCTTCACAAGTGTACAAAAAGAGTGTCATGGATCTTCCTGTTATGATAGTTATGTTTTCTTGTTTCATGAAAAATAACTTGAAATATAAAGCTTTTTATAGTTTCACTTGAAACAAAACTTGTACAATCTAACATTACTTACATTACATTACAACATTACAAGTAATATAATCATATATTACTTGTACATCATAGTAATATATGATTTATGAACCTACAGCTCATCCTTGGCTGATTCTAAAGCAGCTTGTTTAACAAAATCATATATGCTTTTTTCACTACGATCACCATCATATTCAGACACAATATTTCCCCTCACAAATAATTTCACCGTTGGGTACGAATCAATAGACAAAATCTTTGCGGTTTTCGAATTTTCAATGCACTCCAAAACTGCCAATCTTCCTTTTATACCATCCTGAGACAATTTTTTGGCAGCAGCACTGTATGCTGGTTTCATTTTATTGCAATGTCCACACCCTGAAAAGCACAGAAAATTATGTAAAACTAGCTATGAAAAACATAATTTTCCCTGTACATTTTTTGACAGGAAGATTTGATTCAGTTGGCATGTAAAAAATGTAAGGCTTCAGAAAATGCATTTTTCTGTACGTCTGCACATGGCTCAAAAGTCTTTGACAAAGCAAGACAGCCTTGGATACCTCATAATTACGGTTACCAACAAAGGGAGAATATATAAGTTTGACCTTATAATAACACTTTTATTATGTTACCAAACTTATTTGACACTGGAACCAAGAAGTGATTCAGCTAAAGGAGAAATTTTGCAAATCGCCTTCTTTGCATATTTGTCTTTCGTTGCGTTCAATGCTGCTATTGCGATCATGATGCTATTGTATCATGCCAGCTGTTAATGTCTGAATATCATAATATGGTATTATGGTATATAATGGTATTGCAAGTATAATACATTTCTTTAGGGCTGTTTTCATCATACTGTCAACAATTAACCTTAACAACCATGTTTCCATCCGTTGTTGAAATGTATGTAGGTCATTTTCCAGTTGTTCCTTGTTAATATATTTGCAAAAATCTTGCCTCCAAACAAACAAACAAACAGTTGATATGTCATGACATGACATATCATCGCATTTTGGTATTGTTTGCAAGGTCTACTTTAAAAGATTTTAAAAATATATATTTTTGCTAAATTGGTTATAGATATATATCAATATATAATAATATATCAAATATAATCCAAAATGTTCAAAATAATACAGTACCCGCTCCCCCCAACCCCAAAAGAAAGATTCAAAATATAAAACTTTGATATTATCAGTGTTAGTAGGTATTGAGGCTTAGATAACGAGACAAGTGTTTTTCGCCAGTCTCATAGTTGTTGAAAAAATAATAGTTGTTGAATAAATTATTATTTTCTTTTATATTTTTAGATATCAAACAATACTGATTATAATAATTTATATTTTTTACCATAAGACAAAAATAAAAAAAAATCTATAAATACTTCAGTCCTCATAAAAATGACAGTCCTGTGGTGGGGATGCCTATCAGCGTCCTCGAGCATAAGGTATTTAATTAATTATTTTTTAATACTAGTAATTTTGAGGTTTTGAGACTTCCAACTCCATAAAAATCTCCATTGAATTGATTCTACACCTGATTTTAAGACGAAAAACAGTTTGTTGGCGTTTTGATATTTCAAAAAAAAATGCTAAACGTCTCACAGCTAGTATACTTTTCGGTGTTACTTCGAGGTTCATGTGAAATCGTGCTCTGTTTTAAATGGATTTTTAGCCATACAAAGTGAGTACAAGCTATTATTATTTTATTATAATATTACGGAAATATACTAAGAAAGTATTTTACATTATTTTGTATCGGCCTTAGCACAGTATTGAAAAAATAAATATTTTTCGTTTTGTTTAGCGGCCGCCATTATGACAAAGTTCAATAACACAGAATCTTATCATTTGATGTGTTTGTATGTAAAAAACCTTTGGATAAAGTATTCCTTATAAAATTGAATTGCGAATCACAGAGGTATTCTAAAATGTGTACAGAATAAACTTTTTCTCGTGCACATCCTTTTATGGGGTTATTCTACACATCAAAATGAACAAGTTTTGTTCAACAAATTTTCTTAATTTTAACATATTTTTGGGGTTGCGTATTGGTGGTTGGCGGTTTTTTGACAAACAAATAAATGTAATTCTTTTTTAAAATATTAATGTTTAGATATAAATTATAATATCCTTATAACTGATTTTATTTAAAAATGACATTATTTGTCAAAATAAATAGAAGATATATTCCATTTTTTATTACTTCATGAAAAATTACATTTTCATGTGTATTTTTTTTTTAATGTACCTTCAATTTTAATACATAGTTAAAATAATGTCCTGAAAAAAAAACATTTTTTAAATAACAAAATTGAAGCAGATCAAAAAAGATAACTTAAAAAGAGGGTAATATATATTATGAATAGGGTGAAAAAACAAAAATTAATAACTTTTTAATTAAAAAGAGATAGACCCCACATTTAAAGTTTTTTTTAGTCAATTTACATATACTTTCACATGACAACCACTCGTTTAAAGTGGAACAAATTGTATAAATTACGCAATGAGCATTACCCTATAGCATTCAGTGATTAGTTAAAATTTATTGAAATTCGGTCAATCGACTGTTTGTTCATAAATTTCTAGTTCTTAGTCTAGACCTTTTTTTTTTAAATATTAGGCTTTAAATGATTATCTATTAACTTCTTTTGTTCTTGAATGCATTTGTGGATGGAGAATTTGGCATAAGCAAAATTAGAGGAAGTTTTTTTTTTTAATTAATTTACATTTTAAGGAATTAGGTGCTTTAAGGTTTATCACAAATAAATATTTTTAAACCATTTATCAATACAGCTAAAGTGAGGTCATTTAATTTATTTGACTTCAAACGGTGGTCTGGTCTGGAAAAGGAGAAAATATCAAAGAATATAGCGAAGTAAAAAAATAGTATTGGTGGGAGATTTTTTGTTTAATTTTATTAATAAATTGTTCCTAATTTGCTTAAAAACATAAAAAAATATAGATACTCACAAGAGGCATAAAACATTATTAAGGTAGGCTGCTTTGTTCCAACTGTCTCTTTGAATGTATCATCAGTTAAAATAAGTACTTCTTTACCCATTGGAAATTGATCCGTCTCTGTGGGGCTTTTATTTGCTGCTGGGGAAACTGGATTATTAATGAACGCCACAAAAGCATCTTCCTGTAAAATAAACATCTATTTATAACTAAAAAACTATGCACAAAAGCATTTGATAATGTAAAGCTTAAGCCACAAGGTATCGTAGTATCATGTTTTATTAATTGTAGCAGTCCAACATTAATCCATCAAACAACACATTACAGATCCAGAGCCCAGAGGTTTAGCAAACAATGGGACTTTTCCAAAATGTTTGCATATTAGGTCATTATTACATTCAAATGACAAATTGAGAGGCATGCAGATAAGTTATCTCAATTTTACACAGCAAGAAAAAATATACTTATTTGGTTCTAATATCAACTACAGGCATTATCGTTTTCTGCTTATTTACACGAAGAGCTTGCTAGTAGTGAAACAGGAGAAGTTCTAAGTCCTTGGCTATGAAAAGTTAACAGCACTCACTGTCTCATGAGTCTCGGCTCTTAGCCTTGGCCAAAATTAGCCTCAGCCAGGAATTAGCCAAACAAATATATTCTACGCACATTTTATGAAAAACTCAAAAAATGCAGTACCTAATTCAGCCTGCCATATGTTAGAAATGAATTGAGCACACATTGTGAGAATATAGGAGAATGTTTTATTTGTTAAATATATTTTATAGTTAAGGTAGTGGATGAGCGTATTTTTTAATTTCTGTTTCGGCCGAAATGTTTTTTTATTTGTTTAGCCAAATACTGTAGCCGAAACTCGCATGGTTATCTGTTAGCAGAAGCGATTATTAAATGTCGAATTACTGCCAAAATTCACGTCGGCGTTCAAAACAATGCAGCAAATATTAAAGCTGCCATGCGAAAGGCAGACATAACTTTGTTTCGATGTGTGAGAGTGAGCTGTTGCCATCATTGAGACCATATTTATCGAAGAGCATGTGGAAAAAATGATAAAAAAATGTCTTCCATTTTAAGCAGAGGACAGAAAAAAGCTTGTGATTTTTCCTCTCATGCGCTCATACAAGACGTCGAAACTAGATGGTAAGGAAATGACTGCCATATCAAACCCCTTTTATGAAGCCACATTGGAAGTACCGAATGATGACGCATGCATGCATTTTGTTCGTAATCCCAATGATCGCTACGTTCCGAGGTAAGTAGCAACACGATCGACACAAAATACCAAGTTCTTTTATCTCTAAATGATCGTTTTGCATTCTTAAAATAGTGATTTCATCATTGCTGCAATCCTTTTGGATCCTCAGTTTAAGGCTACTTATTTATCTAATAAAGAAATCTTTATAGCCAAATAGAGGGGACGATAGCACAAAATATCTTCAATCAAAATTACTTTGAAAATGATCTTTATCTACTAATATGCTTATTGGAATGCAAGTGGATATTTCACATCTAGAATGTGTGCCAAAAAATATCTCTTTCCCTTTACCAGTGTTGCCAGCTTAGTTTGGCAGGGCAAGTCTATGCTGACCGGACCGGACCATATTAATCGTATATGTTATTAATTAGCGGTTAACCACAAGTTTCACCCCGAATTTCAGCTAGGCCCTGCAGGTGGCTCGGTAAGCGTCTTCAACATGCGACGACTTGTGCCTGCGGCACTCGGGATGACTCATCTTTAAGCCCTACAGACGACTTTAATAGCGCCCTTGGCGCGATAATATGCATTGTCAATTGTTAGCGTAAGTGTACATTGACGTTGACATTTAAGAATTTAAATTTGACACAAAATGTAAATTTGGAATAGAAATAAAATACACATTCTGTTTTTTTTCCAATTTTCTGGGCAAGTTTTAATTTTTTTTTAAACCTCATTCGAACTCAAGTGTAAAATTCGTAAAAATGTGTAAATTTGCTGTTTAAACCGTCAAACAAATTATTCATGAATTAGATGAATTTTACTGTACTTATGGCCGATGTTGTACATATTGCAAAATGGGGCTTTCTCGTACTCCGACTTCCACCTCCCGCATCTTGTTTGACACCTTCCTCCATGAAAATACGCATTTTACAACCACAATCTATATATGTTAATGAAAGTCGGGTTAGTTACACCATATATAACTCAAGAACGGCTGGACTGATTTTTATGATCTTTGATTTGTTGAATTTATCGCCGCCCCGAATAGCAGAACAACATTAAAACATCAGAAAAACTTATGAAAAAGAAATATAAGTTAAAATTATTTTCTTAAACATTTTGTATGGAGCGGCTTTGTATTCTGTGGAATTCTATTATCAAACGGTAAGTTGCCTTCACTTTGTGAGGTTATCATATTTGTCATTGAGCGTGCATCGATAATTAAAATACATAATATCATTTTGATTTTTGTACATTTATTGAAGTTAATTCATTTTGAGTATACTTAATAAAAAAACTCAGCATTTATTGGTTTTGAGGCAGTACGAAACAAAACAAAACGGTCAAAAACGGAAACTTAACTTTTTTAGGTGGAGGATACTAGTACTTGGTACCACATTGCTACAATATGTATTTCTTTTGTTTGGATATAAGTTTTTATTGTAGCTGCTATCGAATGACTAAAAACCCGTCTAAAAGGTTGCTAATTTTACACAATTTTTTTGAAAAAAATTAGGGTACATAATATATACCCCACATGTATAATATATGTACTGGGCATAGCCCTGCATGTTTTGTTACTTTTATTAATTTCAAAAACCTTTATTAAATCTGCAAATGAAATTATTTTCCAATTGAGAATATTTTTGTTATTATATTAAATTACTTCTTTTTAAAAGATAAGGTTAGAAATAAACTATTTATGTACTTGTATTACTTGAAGCTGCTTGTGCACGCAGTTTAGTGCATTAAAGTTGTAGTGCATAAACTTTATAGCTCAGCAGCTATGCACTTGTTTTCATTAATTAGTTTTGTTCAAAGCAAGTATACAGGAACATAACGTGCCCTTGCCGCTAAAACCCGTCAAGTCCTGCACTTAATTGCGGGACTTAACGGGTTTTACTGTTTGTTAAAAATAAAAATTGTATGTAACCTATATCAATGTGTTGTTGCTTTTTTTTTAAATTTTTCCAGCTGTATTAATTTTACTATTTTTTAGGCCTTATTTGAATATTGATGAAAAAATATATTTTATAAGAATTGTATGTATACCTGCTAGAAATTTTCTTATGAAGTATATTATGTATTATGTATGTAAATTGTAAATGTATATGTTTCTCCTGTATAAGTAATATTTGTTAATGAAAATAATAAACTAACCATTGTATGTAGATTTTAATATCGTGAAATAAATAATTATTTGTATATCTATTCTTTCTAACAGTTTCTCTAGAGTGAAAAGTATACACAAATTAAGTTATATTGTGTAATGTTATAAATATATTTTTTTTTTCACGTTGTGATATGTATTTTTTTTTTGCATTATAACCCGCCTGTTGCATGGGCGGTCTCTCGCAGCATTATTATTTTTGAATATTGGTAATACTAGGGTTTATGGTTTCCTATGGCTGTTCATTTCTTTATGAGATAGGACATTCAATTCAATAAGAAACACAGTCGACTTGCATAGTGAAGTTTGTTTTACGAATTTAGAAAAGTCAGTTGACGCAATTACGGACTGTTTTTCGGTTGTCGACGTGCGTTTGCTCGCATTTACGATGGTTTTTTTAGTGTTTTTATGTAATTATAACCCATTATTTTATGTAAATTTTATTTAAAAATAGTGTTCTAATGCATTTTTTCGTGCATTAAAGTGTCAGAGGATTGCAAAAATGAATATTTTTATTTTACGGCGGCGGCGGCTCAGGTAATTTATATCTTATTATTCATTTGTATTTATAAGCATTTGGATGACAAACATACAATCAACAATCAACATTTTATATAAATTTTTAAATATATGATTTCTTTTATAAATGTCATTCTTTATCAAAAAATCAATTTTAAAAATATATATATATATTTTTCTACCCTGCCTTAGTTTATTTGTTATATTTTGAAAACTATGTATAATTTCGATGAAAAAAAAAATATTTTAAATTAATGAATATTTTAAAATCATACAAAAAATATATTTTTTTAAAAAATATTACGGCACCAGTGACGATCCGCCTTTGATATCTATAGGTATTTTTTTTTTAATTTTCTGTTTATGGTAAAAAATATATATTATTAAATAGTTTTATATGATATATAGGAACATTAATAAAAAATAAAAAATGGGTGTCATCATATAAATTTTCTTTTATTGAGGAACAAAACTAACATTTCGCAAAAAAAGTTAACTTATTATTTATTTATATATTATTATTATTATTATTTATTTATATATTAACTTAATTTTTTTTTATACAGTTTGTATACTTGGTTATAAAACCATATTCTAGAGAATTTCATAAGCTATTCAAAATAGTACAGTTTATCGAGATGACCTACGTAGTTTTTCTAATACTAAACCTGAAACTTCACTGGGCTTAATAACAGTGACATCTCTCTCTCTAACGTATTACAACGCAGCCTGCGTGAATGAGAAAAAATTAGTAACGTCCCGAAAAAATAAGTAAAGTAACATCTCACTGATTTACAGATAAAAAATAAATCCCTTCCCTAAAATAAATAAAATAAAAATAAATCCCACTTTTGATCGGTCTCTACATTAAGGCTGTTTTGTTATTTATTTACATTGATGGATTACAGGATGAAAAAAAAAGAAATGACATTAAAAATAACATTATTACTTACGGTTCTGGAGCCATTATAATCAATTTGTTCTTTATCATAAAAACTAAAGTATTTGATTGTCGGATAGCCCTTCACATTAAACGTTGCACATAATGGTTGCTCTTGCGTACAGTCTACAGCACCAAAAACGATTCTTGGCTCATCAACAAAGCGTTCTGCTGCAGCATTCATTTCGGGCTTTGACTTTTTACAAAACCCGCACCCTGAAATAAGTAACAGTCACAATTATTGTACTTTTATATTTGAAATGTATTGGGCTGGTGTAATGACACAATGTTGACATTGCAATAGACGATTTAATACTGGCGGGTAGCTACACCTTACGGCATAGCTAACCGCATCTCATTATGTAGGTATGTACCTTTGTATTATTATTATTATTATTAGTTTTAGGCAGGCCTGATAAGCCTAAATCTGCACTTGTATCGTCTCTGATAAACTTGTCCAGTCTGTTCATAAATTCATTCACATTTCCGGCACTTATCACTGCACTTGGTAACTTATTCCATGCATTCACCACTCTATTTGACATGAAATTCTTCCTCGGATTAGAACTGAAGGTTGTACTTGAGAGTTTTAAATGATGTCCTCGCAAGTGCGAATTTGTATTAATTGTGTATATGGTTTCGAAGTCTGGAACATCATAATAGTGAGTTAATATCTTGTAGGCCTCTATAAGATCGCCTCTCGCCCGCCCGTGCTTTAATGTTGTCAGTCCAAATATATTTAGCCTTTCTTCATATTCCAGACTTTTCAGTTGACTTGGTATTTTCGTTGCGCGTCTTTGCACCTTTTCTATGAGATCTATGTCTTTAGCGAAATAGGGATTCCATACTATATACACTACTATATTTTACTTCAGTATCTAAGGAATAACGCCAATCAGACATAAGGACTCATTGTTTTTTTTACCCTTTTTGAAATATTAGAAAACCAGATTTAATAGTATTTTATACAGTAAAATAACGTATGATTAGTTTTTAGAGCAAACTGAAGTGAATTTAAGAAATAGTTTGGGCTTCATAGAACCCTCGAATATTAAGTCTGACGGGAAGAAAGTAGGACGACGCCTCCGAAATATCCGCCTTGTGCAAGTATTAGTAGATGCCAAAAAAAGGACATTGATAGGTACTAATTCAATTTTATTAGGGCCGTGTGTGGTCTGTATATGAACAAGAAAAAAACCCTCAGACTTTAAACCCAAGTGTTATAATTGTGCTATATAGATTGTGAAATAGCCGAAATGGGTAATGTTAGTGCCTCTTACTGCCAAGTTATTAAGACGCTTGAACACGGGGATCGTAGATCCTCAGAAGAAAAGGACAGACGGATCAAGGACCCCTGAAGATTTGAGGGTAAAGGATTATTTGATATGAAGAATTTTTCTTCCCTCCTTATCACTATTTCTAGGTTTCTCGTTTATTTTTAAGGTTAAGTGTTTATCTAGAACTCATATTTTACTTTAGAGTATTATTCTTAAAATGAAATCCATTTTTCTTTTAATTCTGCTCCAAACTTGTAATACTTTTGTAAAATTTATAGTGAACTTAGTTCTTGTGTTTAACATGATAAATGACCCGCTGATTTCCATTAATTTTTATAGAGGCAAACTTGTAATGAGTGTTTAACGTTTGTAATGTAAAATGGCATAATGTCGAACTTTATACCATTGGGACTTTTAGTCTCTAATTTTTGTCCTAGTTCGCCTACTGTGTCTCGTTGGGCAGTCAAGTATGTAATCAAGGTGAATTTCATTTTACTTATTTGGCTTCATTTGTCTGAGACTCTATATGTCCACCATTTGTCGAAGTACCACTGCTCAGCAAATACGAGATGTTTTATGAGAAGTGTATTAGATATCAACCATAAGTTTATTAATCATTTGTCATAGATATTAATATGATATAAATTGATATACAGTTTAATACAAAACAAAATAGTACAATTTGAATACAACATACTTTGGTAGCAACTTATATGTGGTTAATAAATAATGGTAGCAACTTCTACGATTAGTTGTATAATGATCTAGGGATGATTATGAGACCTAGGAGAAATCTTTAACATGATAACTCCTTAAATATCGATCAAAGATCCAGACAAAAAAATACTTAAACAAGTACTTGGCCCTAGAATAATAAACAAACCAGAAATCAATGAACCATTATGATGATACTTTCCGAAAAGCACCAAGCCTTTAAAGGGTTATGTAAATGGAGCGTAACTAGAATATAAAAATAATAAAACTTACATGGTGCATAGAACATGACCAAAGCATGTTTCTTCTTTTTTAAAGTTGGTTTGAATGTTTCCTTATTGAGGTGAATAACTTTGGTGTCCTCATCAGCCCAAGGCTTTTCTTCAGCTGGTGGAGGAGGTGGCTGCTGTGGATTCTTTAAACAAATTTAAATGTTATGCATGAATTATTAAATCATATCTATATATTAATATGTGAAGACAAAACTTTGTACCCCTTTTTAAGCATATTGCACCGAGTGGTGTGAAATTTGGCATACTGAAGTAATATCATTTTACATGTTACATTTTTTAATTTCATTATTTTTTTTGTTTTACATTTTGATATGCCTCGACATAGAACACTGACGGGTCACTTCATGTTGTCATAAAGGAAAAGCATTATTACCAGCCTTAAGTCAAAATGAATACTTTAAATCATTATATGATGGCCCTATATATAAATACAATTCAGCATTCTGAAATTGTGTTTTTTTTAAACTGTTACTAATATTAAATTTTAAATTTCATAGTATTAAGGAATTAAGGCAAACAAACATGCTAATGATGTATTTTGTTTTATTTAAAACAATTTGACGACCACAACGTAGTTTGTCATAAAATAATTACGAGGCAACTTAATAGCCACCAACACCACCAACATATTATACCGAAAGCAAAGATAAGATTTTCTCAGAAACACTCCACTTTCTTAGTGCAGCAAATTCATAACAAAATTAAAGATATTCTGAGAATATCTCTGTTTTTGTTCACATATAAAAAACGAATTTCTTGTTGGATCCTGAGCACTACCCCAGTACCCTCCCTTGACTTTAAACACTGTCAATTTTGACTTTAATTAATCGGTCATTATGTAGTTCATAATAAATTTTAATAAAGTGCCATAGATCCTACATTTATATAGCGCATCTTCTAAGCAGTCGTGTCATAGGATATCGAATGCCTCCTGATGATCAATTAAATTTTTTGGAAAATTTGATGATAATGGATAGAGTGGACATTGGGTTATTTAAATCCATTTAAATATTTTATTTATTTCTCCTAAACAATCAGATTCGGGTCAATGTTTTTTATACCCTTAATTTCAACATAATTCTGTAGTTTTTATTAAAGCGATGTTAGTTTTGTTTTGTAAGGTTAACACATCGTATTGTTCGCTTATGAAAGTGCACAATCGTTTCAGTGACACGATTTCATGCTATAATTCTGTGATTACCTCCAATTTTTTATTTAATAATAATAGGACATGACGCAATTGCATTTTTCAGCTCAGAGCTATTTCCGGATTTGCGATCATTTCCAACAGACTTCTCACTATTTAAATGGCATATCTGATCCGCTGATGTTAGCGGCGGTTTAGCGTTACAGTTGTGACAGATCTATAAATTCGTCTTCCTTATGAGAGTACTTTCACTGCCCATGAACTTGAAATGGAACAATAAATCAGAAGAACCATGGCACTTTAGATAGTCTCCATTAGTAGGGCTATCATTTTTATATTTGGAACAGTTTTTATTAAGCATAATATATTTTTAACTTAAACAGTACTACAAAATATTTTCATTTATTTTAATATCCCTAGTTTACTTTATTATTTACGGATGATGGTATGCATAGTAAAGCGCGTGCGAGGCTGGGCTATGATTAATTCTCACCTTGGAAACTTCTTTAGATCACTTATTAAAAAGCCAATAAAACATAATAAATGAAAATATCAGAAATAGTAAATACCTTCATGAATTCTATTATCTTATCCTCCTCTCTGATATTTAAATCAAACTTAAATTTTCCTCCAGAAAAAAACTTTATGGTTGGATAGCCTTTGACATTGTATTTAGCGGCTATATCAGTTTCCTTCGTCGCATCCACTGCTGCAAAAATACCTGACAACTAAACAAATAAATTAAAAAAATAGTAAAAGTATGTAAAGTGTAATTTTAGGGTATTAGGGAGCAAAACAAAATATGAACTTTAATATGGCAACGTTAAAGAGGAATGCATATATTTCAAGTATCCTGGTTTAGTAATGATGAAAATTAGTAAAAGGAAAAAATATATAATTGTAACGAGTGGTTCTTATAAAAACCAAATCAAAGTATTGAGATAGTCAAAAATTAACATGAAGAAATAAATCAACATTAAGACTGTGGTTATGCATTTTTGGAATTTTTTAAAATTTCAGAATAAACAATGCACATTTTATTATATTAATTTAATGTAAAATTCATAGATCTTGACCAATATTCAGAAGCACTTGAAGATTATGAAATGTTTTCACTGTATCCCGCAATGAGCGCTAATTGTATGATGTTCCCTGACCACCTAACTAGACTAAAGTCACTAACTAACTAAAGAAGTCAGTTTACTAAGCGGCCAACAATAAATGTTTATAGTCAACCGTCAAGGCTGGATTGTCATTGTACACACAAAAATATTTTAAGGACTATTTTAAGTACCTAAGTTGTTATATGTTTCATAAATAAATATTAATAATAATCATATAATATTACTTAGGTATATATGTTATCAAGGTTTCTGTTTCATTTCTTCCCAGTTGCAGAAAAAATACAATACTTATTACGTATGTGAAACGTTACTAATAAACAAAAGGATCATAGGATAAATATCATAAATACAAAACAAAATACATACAATAAATAGTGCATAATATATTTATATATTACATACAATATACATTTATTAAATATATAATTCTAATAATTATGTTACTTATAATTTATAAACTAAATATGCAGAAAAAACTAAATATAAAGAAACATGAAGAATTGTTTTTATAGTTTTTGTTAAAATATCATCTTTTTCTTCTTTCATCTAATTCGATGGTTACATAATATTTGACAATATTTTACACTAAAGAGGACAGGTGAGAGTTAAAAATGCATTTTTATGAAATTCAGCGCTGGGTTTAAACCGACATCCTGCGCTCTCAAGTACAGGACCTCTTTAGTAATTTTATAAATATTTTTCTGTTCTACGCTTTATCAAAAAGTTAATAGCCTTTTATAAATTTTTCAATGTTGTCAAAGATTGTGTCATTTATCTTAATAAGCGATTTGCCGCTATTAAAAAACAGTCATCAAATATAAGTCAAATATCTTTACACCTCAATTATACAATTACATAAATATGTATGTATATATGTGATTTTTTACATTATAATAGGCGTATATCGTAACTTTACATTATCTGATAGTCTGACAGTATATTAACATTTAGAAATATCAAATTCTTTTTAATATTTTTACAGATTGACATTTTAAATCACAAAGCCAGAATGCCCAAAGGAAATTTAATGTCGAAATGCACAGATAGTTGCATCTCTTGAATTTAATGCACACTGGCTTTCATAAATACAGGCCTGTATTTTATGAAAGCTATATTAAAGCTTTATAAAGAAGAAAATTTAAACCAACTTCAAAATACCTACTACCAAAAACTAATAAATAATACATTAAACTTCACAGATCCAATAAAACCTTGAAGTCGGTGCAGAAATGATATGGTTGATAGTAAAGTTGCATACAGTGTGTTTTTTAATCTAAACCAAGTCTTACTTTTTGCAATTCGGCAAATCGAAGTTATTCCAGTATGAGTAACTATTTTTGACCGGGTAATACTTAATAAATCACTTGTAAGATAACTTGGAGTACACATATTTAATACTCTACATTGGGGGGAGGGGGGCATACATAGACAACAAAGTAATAAAATGTGGTAGCTCACTGTGTTTTGTAATGTAAAAGTTACATTGTGCTTGACTGCATCCTAGGGCTCTCGTGCGGGTTTTTTATCTCCTACCTAAATTCTGAGGCCTTAGTTTTGGGCGTAATGTCTAGTTTACCTATTTGAGGCTTACTTAAAACTTCCAGAATGGTCCACAATTAAAGAAGAGCTAGAGGCACCCTTTTATATAGAATGAAAAATCCATCCCTAACAAATGAAGGACATTTTCAAGAGGAAGAATGACTTTCATTCTTACTTCCATGTACTATTAGGAAAATAGTCTTAACTGTAATGTCTTTAAATCTTTCTCTATGAACCCATTTCAGCTAAGAACAAGAAATAAACATTTATCCAAAAAGGAATCTCATTATTTCACTTGCCAACCAGCTATACCATTGGAGGAATACGTCCAAAGTAATGTAATAAATAAATAAATATTAGTTACTCTACAGAATTATTAGACTCATTTAGTAAGCTGCTTCCTTGGGCTGTTTTCTAGTCTTCCCCGTATACTCCGCAAACTCAATCAATTTTAGATTTGGTAGTTAAATCTAAAACTTACAATCCTTAATTTCTATAGTATAATCTTGTCGGTGATTTCTATGGTAGATAGACAGAAGAAATGATAACCCGCATGCCAATATAGAAATGAAAGCAACATAATATTTACTTACTTTCTCATTTTTCATTTTTGCCGCAGCACTTTCATATTTTGGTTTTAGTGTTTCACAATGACCACACCAAGGGGCATAGAATACAACCAAGACATTTTCTTCAGTAGATATAGTGGAATCAAAATTATCACCTTAAAAAAAACATATGAAAACTGTACACATTGAAAGGTATTTTTATAACACATTCTACTGTTATGTAAACACCACTTGTACGGTCATCATAGAAATAGGTTTCTCCTGACTTTTTGCTATCCCAGCAAACATTTAGGTTGAAATAACGTATTTTAAGTTACTTTTCGTTTGGTACCGCTCTAAAATTAGTCAATTCTACGTGGATTCGACGTCCATTTCACTTAAGTGGGGAAAATCGGCACGTTCCTAAGACGTCAAATCGACATACCTATTGGTAAATTTAACCTTAAGGTTGAAAGCTAGTTGACTCATTCGACGTCGATCTGACGTAATTATGACTTGTTATATGGTCGTATTTCTTGTTAGGTAATCACAACCACGATTCAACGTCGATTAAACGTAAATATTACCTATAAAGGTCTAAATTACCAACAGCTTTGCAAGCATATTTATGATCTTCAATCCTATTCAGATCTTTATTAAATTCCATTAAAATTATGTTCTAACAATGGCGACTAAAATATTCATCCTAACAAATTAACACAAGGATATCGTTGATTTCGGGTAAATATGCGGCAAAAATGCTATGCGATGAAAATTTTATCGTATATTTTGATAGTTGTAGTTCGAAAAATACTAATGGGACTTAATATTTTAATTTTATTAAAACTTCTCAAAATTTTAATAATATTAAATGTTAAGCTTATACAATTATTACGGAAAATATTTTATGACATAAGGATATCTTAGTTTTATTAATTACACAACAATATAAGAAAGATATAAAAAAATGTCAACATAATTTAATTACATATTCAATCTCAGAAGTAAAAATGGCATCTCGATTATCTACAAAGTTGAATCTACGTATTTTCAACCTATAAATACAATGTAACGCAATTAGGTCGCATTAACTAAACTTATAAGTCGAAGTTACTTATTAAAGTGAAAACGACTTCAAAGTTTACAACCACAAGGTATTTCTGGCGACCTATTGGTTATAATAACCTAGGGTTTGCTATTGCTACTAAACTTAAGCCGACTAAAATTAACTAAAATTAAGCCGAAACCAATTAAGGATCATAATCAGAACCTTAACAGGCCACTGCGAGCTAAACAAACACCTGTACATAATTAGTACATGGCAATGCCTCATAATATATCATTCATTCGGGCCTCTAATTCACAAAAGATACAAGCTTCAATTATTACAACCAACACCAATCATCTTCTTAACCCTAAAGAGATACAACCCACCGCTCCTATAAAATACTTTACTTTAACTACAATATAGGATATACAATATAGCAAACCCTAGGTGGATGATAAAAGTACAATAGTTCTGCAAAGTACGCGGTACACAGGGGATAATGGTACCAAATATCCACTACCGAACATAACATAATATACAGGCTGCCAAGTAACATTATCTTCTTGAATTAAATTATTAGTAGGTAAGTAATATGAATAATTTCTTCAATACAGATTTACGTATGTAAGTTCAATAATAAAATTATAATCTAGAGCAAGTTAAAAATAAAATCTATGGATGCATTGAACATGGCAATAATTATAAATCGTGGTAAAAAATATTGAAAAAGTGAATTCAGGTTGGCCCTTTTTCCAGGTATGCCTGGCTGGACCTTAGCCTTATCTCCGACAAAGTGGAAAAATGCAATTTAAGCGAACACAAGGGCAACACTGCCAAAAGACTGATGACATAACTAGGACTAGCTATTTATTACTAGACAGTACTTATAACCTTTCTTTTTTTCTCACGGCATATTTTTCAAATTGACATCACATTTTCCAATAGTCAATATAAATTAGATCAATGAGATGATAATACAATCTAAAACAAATAAGAATAAAGTAAACATGTGAATATATACTTGTCAAATGTACCACATCTGATTGGGTGGCAGACCATGATTCCTTAGGTTCAGTAGGTTTTTTTGCCGTTGTCATAGTTGTCGGGTCTTTGATAAATGAAACTATAGCCTGACGAGAATTAACTCCCTCATAAGTAAATTTGTAACGACCATTTCTAAAACAAAATAAGTTAAATTTTAACAATAATTAAAGTAAAGTGAGCTCAGGATTAATTCAAAACAAGGATTTTTATAATTAAAAGGGTACTAAAAATTTTCAAACTTACTCATACATTATTATATAAAGCATATTTTTGTGTTTGTGTGTCTTTAGGTGGAAAGCAATATAACTAGGGCGCCGCTTTACTTCGCTGCGGCATACATTGGAGCGGAGTTTAGTATATAAATGTATTTCTCCATAGGGAGTACCATTTAATTTTTTATAATTCTTTGCGCAATCAAATGTATATGTTTTTTGGTTTCTATGCACAGAAGACATTGTCATGGTCATTTTAAAAAAATAATTATCAAAATCGGTCTTGTAGTTCTAGAGCCTTAGTCCGTGAACAGAGTGACATTTGAGTCACCACATGGGAGCTTCGCTCGCTACACTCCAATAACATATTTATAGTAAGGGAAATATGAAATATGTTTAATTGCCTTGCGGTACATGCACTGTGTTAATCAGTTACTAATATAGGGAAAAGCAAATATTCAAGGGTGGATTGAAATTTTAAGGCCTTATAAAGAAAGTGTTTTTAGCTTCTATACATATATTCATGTATGAGAAGCTACTATCCCTGTCCTTTAGCCATCTGTCTGTTCGCCCGTATGTCCGTCCGTTGCAACATAAAAAGTACAAATGCGAAAGAGATGATTTTTTATGTCTAGATTGATACATAAGAAAAACGACTATAGCCGTTTAGATTACATCGAAACCTGGTTTTTCCGAAAAATAGATAATTAATATTTTTATTCAAACTTTTTTGAAACTGATATATGACATGAAATAATAAGTAGTTTGAACAGTAGAATAAGCCCGTAAAAGGATGTGCAAGAGTAAATTATCCTGTATAATTTAAGTATCATCAATGTAGTGCTATGTGTTATATAAATAAATAACTTTTAATCGGTCTTATTAATAGTAATTTATTATGTTTGAATCTATATATTGTAATACCACAGTATAGAGAATTTATGGTAAGTCATCTTAAAACATCAATCAATGCATGCGAGGAGCGACATCATCAGGGCTGGTACAAAAAAAAAATTCAAAATTTTCCAATATTGTCAAAAATTGTGTAATTTATCTTTTCAGGCGATTTGCCGCTATTAAAAAACAATCATCAAATATAAGTCAAATAACTTAACACCTCAATTATCCAATTATATATATATATATAAAAATGAATTTGTGTGTGTACTCAGGTAAAGCATGAGAACTCAGGTAAACTATTCAGCGGATTTGGATACTTCATTTTTTAAATGTTTGTAATAGTTTGGAAATGGTTTTTAGGTTAAAGAAAAATTAGATAAGTTACCCGTACAATTTGAAAATTAGGGAAAACTGAAAGTGTATTCTGCATGGGCGCAAAAATCGTCAAAGCCGCCTATATAGTATAGGAGGGTAGGCACATAATGCCCCGAATTCTTAGAGATGGAGAGCAAAGCGACCCATCTCTATGAATTCGCTTTTGGCTCTTTTTTAAATATATGTTTTGATTATGGGTACTATGGTTTAAAAACTTCGAGGGTAGGCCTCTTCTTGAATTTTTATTACTAAAGTTACTTTTTTATCACTGCAAATTATACTTATGATGATGATTTAACAAAAACTTACTCAAAATATAGCAATGTTGGGAATCCAGTTATATTGAATTGAGGACCAGCTCGAACATTTTCTGGTTTAGACATGTCTATTGCGGCTAAAATAGCCTCACCCTGAAAACAAAAGGTTAAATTAAGCATGGAAATTATATCAAATAAGATGATTAAAAACTGTTTACCTTTAAATCCGTTGCAGCAGCAGCGTAATCAGGCTTCAATGTTTTGCAATAACTGCACCATGGAGCGTAAAACATGATTATGGTGCGCTTCATTGTGCTTTTTATAAACCGTTGTAGGGACTGCAAACAAAATCTTTAATTAATACTGTAACATATCAAATGTATGTCCTGTATGGATAAACTATATTCAACTCTTGTTTTTTCCTCGAAGATTCAAAGATAGTCGTCTCAACAATTTTATCAATTGAAATAATATGTTTAGACATACTTCAAACAATAAAATTGTTTCATAATTGCAACAATTGTTTCATTGGGATTGATCATTGAATCCTTGTTACTTTGTTTTAAAAAAGTAACATTAGAAAATGTTTGTCTAATTAAAATTACCACCATTGCTGATTTCCTATAGTGTGTCTACTTAGTTGGTTAAAAAAAATACACAATTTTAATCTAAATTTTTATTTCCAGTTTTCTTTTAACATAGGACTACAAATTCTTGATGTAATTGTATACTATGTACCTTATATTATTTTATAAATGGCCTGACCTCAGACAGGTGATGATAAACTGTAATTATATAAAGTATAATTATTATTAAATTATATTACCATACATAATATATATTTATTTTTAAAAAAAACTACAAAAATATTATAATGTATTAAAATGAATTCTCACCTACATCTATCTATATATAAAAACAAAGTCGAATTAAATACACCATTTATAACTCAAGAACGGCTGGAGCAATTTTTATAATTTGTTTATTTGTCTCAGCCCCGAATAGAAGATTAAAACATGGCGAAAATTCCCAAAAAAAAAAAAAATATAAAGAAAATTCAGTTTCTCATACATTTTGTATGGAACGGTTTGTATTCTGTGGAATTCTATATATATTCAAACAGTAAGTTGCCTTCGAAGATGTTCACTTTGGGAGGTTATCACATTTTGTTATACATATAATTTTGATAAAAATCAAAATGATATGTATTTTAATTATAAGTGCAATAAATATACAAAAGTACATTTATTGAAGTTATAAAATTCATTTTGTATCATTTTGAAAAATTGAATTTAATTGAGCTAATGAATTAACACAACATTTATTGATTCTGAGCGGTACGAAGTTCGTTGGGTCAGCTTGTATGGTAATATATTATATGTTCAATTTTCTATCAGATGCTTTAAAATGATTAATTACAAATGTGGACACTAACTTATGCACTAATAATTAGGATAATTAGGTAGGTAGGTAATAATGGTGTTAATTTTATATAATAAATTGTTAATTTTATTATATAAAATTAACACCATTTGTGATTGTGTATTTAGATGATAATTAATATTGGTAATATAAAATAATTTACAAATTTCAATTAAGGGTTTTAAGAACTTAATCTGACGTTTGCCAATACGCATATATGCATAAACGAAAACATTCCGTCAATTGCCCAATACGCATATTTGCATGAAACGTCATTGGCTGGTTTTTAATTAGTATTATTTAGTTGCCATATCGGGTGTTGAGATGAAAAAACCGTCGACTCACAATCAGCTTAACAGATTTTCAAGAATTATAGCTAAAAACACCTCGATCAAGTCACCTCTCAAATAAAAAAAAATAATGAAAACCGATTAATCCGTTTGGGAGCTAAGATGCCACAGACAAACACACCCTTCTGTTTGCATGGGAGATTAAAAAAAACTATTAAATTATACACCATTCAAATGCGTTCATCACTGTATGATTCATATTGAAAATATCCTTAAAAAGTAGACTTGCCCAACTTTTAAATGTTATCGTTTCTAGTAACCTCAGTTTGGGTTATTCATGGTTTTTCAAGGAGATTCACAAAAATACCCTAATAAAACTAATACACTTAGAATATGAAAAAAGGCTGTCTGTGTTAAAATTGACCTCATTACAGGAGCAACATGATCTCATTGAGACTTATAAATGTTAACTGGACATTATAGTTGTGCAGACATATTCATGTTTAACCAAAACACGCAACTTTGCGATCATTCAATGAAGTTATCTAAAACTTCTGTTTGTTCCACTAATCCTAGGAAGAATGGAATCAGCTACCACAGGAAGTGGTGGAAGCTATAAGTGTAAACCGGTTCAAGAACCGCCTTGATAAATTTTTTCAATTTAAGCAAATCGCTAGTGACTGAGAATGAGATGTGAGCATATCAGCTAATTAGCTGCATGCTCAGCAAATAATAATAAACATTACATAAATATAATGTCTAAAGTACAATACAAATGTTTTAGTGCATCAAAGTAGACTTGAAAAAATAAATATATTGTTTTGCATTGTGGGTACGAAGGCGACTAAGATCCCCTATGAGTATTTTATTTTGATAGTAAAAAAGAGGTTATTACTTTTTTTTATTGAGTATCAAATATAAAATTTTGCCTAAAAAAAATATTTTGCAACTTTTTTTGTAATATATATTCTATATAGTTAATAATAAAACCATATTCTGGATAATTTCATTAGCTATTCAAAATAGTGCAGGTTAGCAACATAATATACATAATTTTTCTAAAAAAGACTTTTACTAAGTGCCAGTATTTGCGCCATTTTTGAAAATTTCACGGCAAAATACGAGCAAATTCGTAAAGCCTTCTGGAAATAAACAAGTTAATATAAAATAAGCTTTTATTTGATATAAATCAATTGAAGAGTAATAGTCAACATATTGACGACATACTATAAAAATACTACCTATAGGTTATGACAACATGCTTTAAAATAACTTGAGATTTATTTTTTTAGTTAAAGAATGCTCTCTATATTTTTTTTTTTTAAATAATGACTATGACCTAGGTCATATACAATTATTTTGGGCCCTACTCTACTAGGCCAAACGTGCCTGTGCTAGAAAAATGCCTGTGCAAATGAAATGTGCCTGTGCTGTGTCAGGAGAAATCGTGGTAAATAAGCGTTAAAAATGGTATGACAGTGTACAGATTCGAACTTTTGAGCCAATAGTCCAACGCTTTAACCACTAGATTACTACGATCTATACGATATAACAGTTTTCTCTTCGGTTTATACAATTTGATGATGCAAGAATAGTTCTACTCCTTGCAAAATTCTTCATACATAATGTACATAGAACTGAAGGACTTGTCTGAAGGTCTTCAACCAAATATTTAAAATACTCTACTGCAATGTGATGGAACTAATAGAAAGGATAAAATATTATGTTCTTTTACTGTTTTTTCAGTATTGCTATCATATTACGAACATAAAAACATTTATTAAGGGTATATTTTTTATTTGTTTTTTAAATCTCCATCTTTTTTACTACAAAACATAGAAACATTTTGAGTGCCTAACTCGTTATTTCTCAATAGTAAATAAAATAATACTGTGAAATCATTTTTTTTCAAAGGGCTAAAGTGAAGTCGATATATTTATTTGACGTGAAAAAGTAGTCTTTAGGATAATTGTCTTTTCATAGGACAGTAAAATTAACTATTTAGAATATGGTGTAGTGAGGTGGGTCAGAGTATGAATTTACGAATTAAAGGGATATGAAAGATTGAGAGAGAGGTTTAGCTGATTTTTGATATCCACCAGGCTAATATATTTTTTATGACATACCTCATAATTTTCAATATGAAATATATTTTGTGCAGAATGATCTTCATCCCATGGTAAATCTCCGGTAGGTGCTCTCATAAACACTACCATAGATGATACAGATTCCTTTCTATCATAATCTTTATGAAAATCACCATCTTTGTAATGTTTAATATGGTATGGCAAAGTACTATTTGCTTTCATTTTTTTACACAATTTTTTTCCAGTGCTAGAAGCAAGAAAAATAAAATTTAAAAAAAATAAAAATCTGTGAATGAACATTAAAACATATTATATTAAAATAAAAAAGATTACTTGGCCCCAATTTTGTATAGCAATGAAACTCACAATTTTAAATCATTCTATTAAACTGCAAGATAATGATATGAAAAATGCAAAATAATCAAGAATACTATAACATTCACTATGAAAATGTTCTTTTGTCGCTAAATTAAACATGCTGTGTATAGACGCTCACCACCACCCGTAAGTCTGATGCCATGACGAGTGTGAACGCCGCACAGTGGACCGAAATCAGCGTTTCATAGTCGTATAAATTATTTCTTCAAAGTGCAAAAAAACAATCATCAAATATAAGTCAAATAACTTTACAACTCAATTATTCAATTATATAAATAATACGCACACAAATCATGTGCTTTAATTTTACACTTTTGCATATCCATTATTTTTATTTTCATCAACTTCATACATAAATCACTCATAAAATCATCTCATTTCACCATCATCCTTCATCGTAATCACATATCTATTTTTTTATATTTTTTTGTTAAAATATCATCCTTTGCTTATTTCATCTAATTAGATGGTTACATAATATTTGACAATATTTTACACTAAAGAGGACAGGTGAGAGTTAAAAATGCATTTTTATAAAACTCAGCGCTGGGTTTAAACCGACATCCTGCGCTCTCAAGTACAGGACCTCTTTAGAACCTTTATAAATATTATGCTATCCAGTACTTGGTCAAAAAATTAGAAAATTGTTTTCAATATTGTCAAAGATTGTGTCATTTATCTTTTCAGGCGATTTGCCACTATTAAAAAACAATCATCAAAATATAAGTCATATAAGTATATATAACGGGTGTTTTTTTTTAGAGGTGTGGTTTTCAATCTGGCACTACTTTTTTCGTAGTTGGTGTTTTTGACAGCTGTCACTTGATTTATGCGTAGTTTGGTTTGCCATTTCATAATGAATAGACTTACTCCTGCACACATTGTTTGCAAATAGTGCAAATTTATTACCAAAATAATGGTTTGGTTCGCACAACGTATCGCGCGCTGCGTCCAATATTCGGTCGACATAATCGCCCAGCAGAGTCGGTAATTCGAGATATCATGAATCGGTTTCGCATCACATTTACTCTTGTGGATAATGCGCATCCTCAAAGACGTCGTACAGTGCGCACCGAAGACGCTATTGCTGCTGTGGAGCAGAGTATCGAGGAAGACCCGAATGAGTCCATCCGCCATCGCGCGCAACAATTGGAGCTGTGCCCATCCACTTTATGGAAGATTTTGCGGAAGGATCTTTGTTTGCGGGCTTACAAAATCCAACTCGTGTAAGAATTGAAGCCGAACGACCATCAAGCGCGTCGCAGGTTAAGTGAATGGGCCCAAGGCGAGATGGCCACCGATCCCGATTTTCACAAGAAAATTTTGTTCAGCGATGAAGCTCACTTTTGGTTGAATGGGTACGTTAATAAGCAAAATTGTCGTATTTGGAGTGATAACAATCCACAAGCCATTGTTGAGACGCCGTTACATCCTCAAAAAGTCACTGTTTGGTGTGCTCTATGGGCAGAGGGAATCATTGGTCCATATTTCTTCAAAAATGATGCCGGCCATAATGTTACAGTCAATGGGGATCGCTATAGAGCAATGATTAATGACTTTTTCGTGCCTGAATTGGAGGATGTTGTGTGGACGACCTTTGGTACCAACAAGACGGCGCTACAAGCCATACAGCCAACGAAACAATCCATTTATTGAAGGAAACTTTTGGTGAGCGCATTATCTCGCGTCGGGGGCCTGTGGCGTGGCCTCCAAGATCATGCGATTTAACACCGCTGGACTATTTTTTGTGGGGTTATGTGAAGTCGCTTGTCTACGCAGATAAGCCGGACACGATTAACGCCTTGGAAGAGAATATTCGGCGCATTATTGCTGACATACCATGGGCTCATTATAGAATTTTAGAAAATAATATGTATGAATATTTACAAAGAATTATTTTAATATTATTTATAATTACAATTATTTTAGGAATTTATTTTATTTCTTTACAAGTATTCGAGTATTATAATATATTATTTTGTATTAATTCAAGAGTATTTGGTTCAATTTTTTTTGTGGCCCAACTTGCTGCAAAAAGTGGTTGAAAATTGGGCCTCTCTGCTGGAATTTGTTCGAGTCAGCCGCGGCGGCCACTTACCCGAAATCATTTTTAAAACATAATGGCAAACCCTTATCTTTATAATAAAACTAAATTCTTAGCCATAACATCAAATTATATGCGTTTTATCTCTTCTTGAAAACCACGCCTCTAAAAAAAACACCTTTATATACATAAATATATTTGTAAAATTAAGCTGTAAAGTTATTTGACTTATATTTGATGATTGTTTTTTAATAGCGGCAAATCGCCTGAAAAGACAAATGACACAATCCTTCACAACATTGACAAATTTTGAATAAGTTTTCAATTATTTGACAAAGCTCGGCTGTTACCCGAACATAACAGTGCTAAACCAGTGGGTGGGATGAGGAGATTTTAGAGAGGGAGTCAAAGCACCCAAATAAAACACTAAATTAAATATAAATGTAACAAGATTCTGTAAAATATTAATATATAGATTAATAGATATATATCAAACTACAGTTCAAACCCATTTATACATTAAACGATTGTTTGATAAAGCACAGTTGCCATGGATGCCTTGAGGTCAATAGTTTGTTTGCTTTAGTGAGCAAATCTGCTATGGTCGCAATACGCACTTAAATGTGTCTATCTAACTTTAAGAATATTATTTTTAAATATAAGTAATTATTAACTTACCTGGTACAATCAAGAGTAACCAAAGTCCCTTGACCCTTCACTGCAATAGCAACCTCCTTAAAAGTTTTAACTATTTCTGAACTAGATTTAGGAGACTGAATAAAACACACAAGAATATTTGTTTTTGAGCGTAACAGTTTTTTAAAATCCTTTAGTTCAGAAATATCATCAATTAATGGGGATTTTTGCTTCTTATTATTTGATGCACTCTGGTTTTGTGCAAGGCAATTTATGATAATCAACAACATCTGTAAATCAGAATAATTAAAGGATATAGAAGTATGAATACACGAGTAAAATATAAAATATACTTTTTATTACAAATTACTGTAATATATAAACTGTTAAATAAAGGAAAAATTAAGAGTAAGCTGCTGCCTAATAGCACTGTTTCATTATCATAACAAGAACAGTGGAAGTAGTATTAGCTCTCAACTTGTCAAATTAAAAAAAAAATGTTGAGAAAGATCCATTGTCTAAAATAGATTAGTACGGGTTTAATTATCTTATTTCTAGAATTATTGGCAAATGAGATGCCTAATGATCTAAGAACATGTTTACACCCAAATGAAGACTATAAAAATTGGAGACTAACAATATTCAATCTAGTGCCAATTATACCGGTTCTAGAAAATATTGTATATTTATAATAGATTTTTTGTTGTTATAGTTCTTTTTTAATTATAAAAAATATAGGTATTATAAAAAAGTACTCACCAACGAAGCTCTGTATGATTTCATTTTGAAAATGGATAGTTCTGACTAACACAACATTCAATATTGTTTATTCGATTTTAACCTAATATTGATCTCCATTTATACATTTTTGTTACAAATATAATTGGAGTAATAATATACAATAACAATCATTGCCAACAAAACATGAACACATCTAAGAAAGCATGAATGATAAATGATTGAAAGAAGAAAATGTCATTTTAACGGCAATGTAGAATGACAAACTTTTTTCTTCTTCCTACTCATGGTTATATGATTTCATTTTAGATACGGATTTAAAATAAAAATATTAAAACTGTTTTGACATAATCGCAAATCTCCTTATGCATAATCGATTGAGTGGCTGATAAGTTCTTATATCTACTAAAATTGTTAGTTTTCTGCTAAAACCATAAATATTGAAACTTCAAATTTAAAGTAACCTAACAATTTTTTTTAACAAACCTAAATTCGACAGTTGGTCGGTTGTCCGTTTTTGAGCAAAATAAGGACATTTCAAATTGAAATTTAAAGCACTTGCAGAAAGACCACCACAAAATAAAAAATATCGTATAAAAGAGTAACTCTTAAACTAGGTCTCAATAAATCCCGTTTTTTTAAAATGCTTAGCTATATATTAAAAAAAAAACGTAAACATTTGAATTTCGTGCAAATAGACCTATTTTTGATACACCGTTTTTACTAAAAAACGACAACATTTTTTAGATTATCGTGTTTCTTATATCTTGAACTCAGTCGCAATGTAACGGTTTTTTGTATTATGTTTATTTACTGAAATATCATCGAGTTCACAATATTCACAAAATGTTCACAAATAATTTCACGGCGCAAAATCTTCATTCATTTGCCCATACAAAATCAGAACTGTGCGTATTCCCGGAGCGGTCATCCAGTCGCGTCCCAGCTAAGGGGCTGTGCGGACGTCTTCAGGTTGAGTCTGCGCTCGACTGTTCAAGAATGCACTTTTCAGCGCGCACTGTCAAATCCTTCTAATTTTAACAGGACTGTCACTCGTACGTTATAAAATAATCATGATGTCTCTTGTATCTATAATATAACTAGCTGACCCGGCCACGCGTTGCTGTGGCTAAAGTTTTTGTTATATTACATTATAGTAAACAATCTAAGAGGAACAATAAGAGAACATCAGTCACGGAGTCCACTATGCTTTTTCACACAGATGGTATTTGTAAAAAAATATGGTGATCTCCTTATTTGACTTTCTACTACTATAACCCTTTAGTACAATGAAATTATTTACGAACTAAGACGAAAATGTTGATCTTGGTATACAAATTCACTGGATTGAGATTTGAAGGGGAAGTACGTTGAACACAATTAATTAAAATGTTCTTACACTTGATACTAAGCAGAAATCAATAGGTAAAAAATAAAAATTTATCAGATTTATTATTTCCATTTAATTTTATAACAAATATAAGTATATTACAGTATAATACAGTAAATAACATGTGACGCTTAAACTCATGAATGAGGTAGGCAAGGCAGACAGTCTTAAACTTTTAAACATTAATATCTTTTTTTTGAATTATAAATACTTTCAATTTCAATTTAATTTAACACCAATCGGTGCACAATGTTTTTGGTTAACCTGTCTTTAGCTAACACAAATAGATTCGACGGTTTCCCAACACGTGAACACGCAACATATAGTTGCCCATGAGAAAAACATGGATTTTCCAAATCTAAACCACAAATGGACATTGTTTGACCTTGAGATTTATTTATAGACATGGCGAAAGCTAAACGAATTGGAAACTGTAGCCTTTTGAAGGGTATGGTAGAATCTGATGGTATCATCGGAATACGTGGCAGCAGGACCACTTTTCCTTTAAACTTCCCAGCCAAAATGGTTGCTTCAAGAATGTTTCCGGTGATCTTTTTGATGACCAAACGCGTACCGTTACATAATTGAGGTGGATTCAAATTACGGAGGAGAATAATAGGGGAACCAATCTTTAATCGAAGATTATGTGGTGGCATTCCAGGGATATCTAATGAATTTAAAAATTCAATCGGAAAATTTACACTTTCATTTTCATCAACAACAGTATCGATTGATTTAAAAGACATCAGATCGCCTGGTAACAACTGTTGTATCTGGAAGTTAATTTCGTCAACATCAACGTTTTTGGCTGCCAAAATCGCCCGTTGACTAAGCCATTCATGATTCAAATAATTATTCTGTATATCCGGGAAAATACTCTGAATCAATTCAGTTTTATCCTGAACAACAGTGCAAAAATTGTCTGGTAGTTTAATGCATTGCGTATTTGGTTGCAGTTTTATTTTACCGTTCCCAATATCTAGTAGTTGTTCGGAAAATATTAGTGCTGATGGATCATTTTGCAATTGTACTCGCATATTTATGGTCAATCGAAGTGTTTCAACACTTCGCCATAAGAATGATTGTTTCAAACATGCATTAATCTCATCCGCGAAAGTAGAGCGAGGTATAACCGGTAAGGTCTGCCGGAAGTCACCAGACAAAAGTAAGATAGCACCACCGAAAAGTTTATTATTGCTGTTTAAATCTTGCATAGTTCTGTTTAATGCTTCAAGTGAATATTTGTGTGCCATTGTGCACTCATCCCAAATTATTATAGAACTCTTCCGCAACACTGCAGCTATTCCACTATTCTTTTTGATGTTACACATTGCATCTGGTTTATTATGAACGTCCAATGGCAGCTTGAATGTTGAATGTGCTGTTCGCCCACCATCCAGTAAAGTAGCCGCAATGCCTGACGATGCTAATGCTAATGCGATTTTTTGTTGCGACCGTATTTTGGCAAGAATCAACGATATTAAAAATGTCTTACCGGTTCCACCGGGTGCATCCAAGAAAAAAAAACCGCCTTGTTCAGCAGCAACAGCCAGCATAATCCGATCATAAATAATTTTTTGTTCTGCTGTCAGTAATGGTTCACTGTTCATGATAATTGTTGCTAAACTTCCATGGTCATATTGATTTTCTCGTTGTAAATCGGTATTGACTAAGTCGGTGGCTGGACGATTAGGTGATGGCATACCATAATGATTAAGTGGTAAATTTGAAATAAGAACACATAAATCCTCGATCAAGACCAATGCTTCATTGTACATCTCTGGTGTATAATCTATGTTTTGGCATTGATTTGTTTGTCTAATTCGGTGCAAGATGTCTTCTGTCATACAATTTTTATATTTTTCCCACAAAGTTTGTGCTTGCGAGGGATAACATGTCGCCAAAATAATTGCAAACAACTGACGAATGTTATTCGGTGTTGATGTCAACGCAGCATCAGCAAGCGTTAAGTCCCAATGGTTATCGTCTTCTAGCAATTGCAGTTCACGACATGCATCCTGGTATGTATTGAATACTCGACCATTAGCTGTTCGTAAAAATTCAAAAGACGTTGGTCCGGGAACATTCACCAATAACAAACGTAAATAGAAGCACTCACGTTGCTTTGGATGTACCGTGTAAAGTCTCCCCAATGTCTTAGCTTTGAATATGCCTGTAATGGAAGGATGTGGTTTTCCTTGTTTCCGTGGCTCCCATTTTTTACTGGATTTGTTCCATGTGAAATAACGTGGAACATCACCATACACCAATGTCTTCGCGAATTGGCCAAAAACATCAGGTTTTTGACACAATGTAAAAAATTCAGTTAGAGTCGTTTTCGGAGCTTCGAACGCTCTTTGGAGAACATTTTCTTCAGTGAAGTATACACGTTGACCGTTTTCAAGATGTATTGCCAGATGTTGGACAGCAGGATCTCTTTCGTGGATGGGAAAGCTGAGAATATGCCAAATAGCTTCATTGCTGCTAATGTATCTGCCCATTTGGTATCGTGCTATTTCGTCATTTTTATTTATGTTTTTTACTTCAAATATGGCCAAATCACTGCCTTTGTTTACATATTTACAAATATACTTAATTGATTTAACAGAACTGCAAAGCTCAACATTGATATGAGCTTACTACTAACAAACTAGGTGAACTATTTATTTATTAATTTTGTATAATTGATAGAAGGAAAATACTTTGTATGTTTCTGTTGTTTAAATTATTTTAAAAATGGTTATATTCTTTTAGAATATACCAAAATATTGTAAAATTATCTTAAGAACAGTTCAGAATGACAGTCCAGGAACTCCTTAGTAACTTGATACTTTTACTTTTCGATTTGTCTTTATATTGTATTCAACACTTTATACAAGAATTAAAAAAATTTTCAATATTGTTAAAAATATATATACTACTAGCTGACCCGGCCACGCGTTGCTGTGGCTAAAGTTTTTGTTATATTACATTATAGTAAACAATCTAAGAGGAACAATAAGAGAACATCAGTCACGGAGTCCACTATGCTTTTTCACACAGATGGTATTTGTAAAAAAATATGGTGATCTCCTTATTTGACTTTCTACTACTATAACCCTTTAGTACAATGAAATTATTTACGAACTAAGACGAAAATGTTGATGTTGGTATACAAATTCACTGGATTGAGATTTGAAGGGGAAGTACGTTGAACACAATTAATTAAAATGTTCTTACACTTGATACTAAGCAGAAATCAATAGGTAAAAAATAAAAATTTATCAGATTTATTATTTCCATTTAATTTTATAACAAATATAAGTATATTACAGTATAATACAGTAAATAACATGTGACGCTTAAACTCATGAATGAGGTAGGCAAGGCAGACAGTCTTAAACTTTTAAACATTAATATCTTTTTTTTGAATTATAAATACTTTCAATTTCAATTTAATTTAACACCAATCGGTGCACAATGTTTTTGGTTAACCTGTCTTTAGCTAACACAAATAGATTCGACGGTTTCCCAACACGTGAACACGCAACATATAGTTGCCCATGAGAAAAACATGGATTTTCCAAATCTAAACCACAAATGGACATTGTTTGACCTTGAGATTTATTTATAGACATGGCGAAAGCTAAACGAATTGGAAACTGTAGCCTTTTGAAGGGTATGGTAGAATCTGATGGTATCATCGGAATACGTGGCAGCAGGACCACTTTTCCTTTAAACTTCCCAGCCAAAATGGTTGCTTCAAGAATGTTTCCGGTGATCTTTTTGATGACCAAACGCGTACCGTTACATAATTGAGGTGGATTCAAATTACGGAGGAGAATAATAGGGGAACCAATCTTTAATCGAAGATTATGTGGTGGCATTCCAGGGATATCTAATGAATTTAAAAATTCAATCGGAAAATTTACACTTTCATTTTCATCAACAACAGTATCGATTGATTTAAAAGACATCAGATCGCCTGGTAACAACTGTTGTATCTGGAAGTTAATTTCGTCAACATCAACGTTTTTGGCTGCCAAAATCGCCCGTTGACTAAGCCATTCATGATTCAAATAATTATTCTGTATATCCGGGAAAATACTCTGAATCAATTCAGTTTTATCCTGAACAACAGTGCAAAAATTGTCTGGTAGTTTAATGCATTGCGTATTTGGTTGCAGTTTTATTTTACCGTTCCCAATATCTAGTAGTTGTTCGGAAAATATTAGTGCTGATGGATCATTTTGCAATTGTACTCGCATATTTATGGTCAATCGAAGTGTTTCAACACTTCGCCATAAGAATGATTGTTTCAAACATGCATTAATCTCATCCGCGAAAGTAGAGCGAGGTATAACCGGTAAGGTCTGCCGGAAGTCACCAGACAAAAGTAAGATAGCACCACCGAAAAGTTTATTATTGCTGTTTAAATCTTGCATAGTTCTGTTTAATGCTTCAAGTGAATATTTGTGTGCCATTGTGCACTCATCCCAAATTATTATAGAACTCTTCCGCAACACTGCAGCTATTCCACTATTCTTTTTGATGTTACACATTGCATCTGGTTTATTATGAACGTCCAATGGCAGCTTGAATGTTGAATGTGCTGTTCGCCCACCATCCAGTAAAGTAGCCGCAATGCCTGACGATGCTAATGCTAATGCGATTTTTTGTTGCGACCGTATTTTGGCAAGAATCAACGATATTAAAAATGTCTTACCGGTTCCACCGGGTGCATCCAAGAAAAAAAAACCGCCTTGTTCAGCAGCAACAGCCAGCATAATCCGATCATAAATAATTTTTTGTTCTGCTGTCAGTAATGGTTCACTGTTCATGATAATTGTTGCTAAACTTCCATGGTCATATTGATTTTCTCGTTGTAAATCGGTATTGACTAAGTCGGTGGCTGGACGATTAGGTGATGGCATACCATAATGATTAAATGGTAAATTTGAACTAAGAACACATAAATCCTCGATCAAGACCAATGCTTCATTGTACATCTCTGGTGTATAATCTATGTTTTGGCATTGATTTGTTTGTCTAATTCGGTGCAAGATGTCTTCTGTCATACAATTTTTATATTTTTCCCACAAAGTTTGTGCTTGCGAGGGATAACATGTCGCCAAAATAATTGCAAACAACTGACGAATGTTATTCGGTGTTGATGTCAACGCAGCATCAGCAAGCGTTAAGTCCCAATGGTTATCGTCTTCTAGCAATTGCAGTTCACGACATGCATCCTGGTATGTATTGAATACTCGACCATTAGCTGTTCGTAAAAATTCAAAAGACGTTGGTCCGGGAACATTCACCAATAACAAACGTAAATAGAAGCACTCACGTTGCTTTGGATGTACCGTGTAAAGTCTCCCCAATGTCTTAGCTTTGAATATGCCTGTAATGGAAGGATGTGGTTTTCCTTGTTTCCGTGGCTCCCATTTTTTACTGGATTTGTTCCATGTGAAATAACGTGGAACATCACCATACACCAATGTCTTCGCGAATTGGCCAAAAACATCAGGTTTTTGACACAATGTAAAAAATTCAGTTAGAGTCGTTTTCGGAGCTTCGAACGCTCTTTGGAGAACATTTTCTTCAGTGAAGTATACACGTTGACCGTTTTCAAGATGTATTGCCAGATGTTGGACAGCAGGATCTCTTTCGTGGATGGGAAAGCTGAGAATATGCCAAATAGCTTCATTGCTGCTAATGTATCTGCCCATTTGGTATCGTGCTATTTCGTCATTTTTATTTATGTTTTTTACTTCAAATATGGCCAAATCACTGCCTTTGTTTACATATTTACAAATATACTTAATTGATTTAACAGAACTGCAAAGCTCAACATTGATATGAGCTTTGTAAGTTTTTGAAAGTAGTGGTGAGTATGGTACCACCCACTGATTATCAAACTCAACTTGATTTGGAAAGTTCGGCAGTCGCATTGTAAATGTGTGGCCACCATTCTCAGTACTTCTGCGGCGATACATTGGATAACCATCAATATCCGTGATCGTGTCATTCGTATGCGGCTTTGGGAAGTTTTTTTTACATTTTCCATTTTCCATGCACGGTGACGTCATGTTGAAAACACCGCATGGCCCATGGATCATGTGTTTGGTGACAATATCAAATAATTCTTGATCAATTAATGGGTCTGGAATTTCGGCTGAAATTATTTGATCGATTTCTTCAGGACGGATTCTATCTTTAAGCCAAACCAAAATGTGGGCATGAGGCAAACCTCGCTTTTGCCACTCTATCGTATACAGCCAACAACGTGTGATACCAAAAATTGTATATTTAACAATAAAATCAATTAAGGATTTCAATTTTTGTTTAAACACACGTGCAGTTAAATCATGACGATGAATGGCTTGTTGTCCTGGCAATAGTAAAGTTTGTATCTCTTCCCAATTCGGATTACATGTGAATGTAATAAATAAATCCGGTCGGCCGTAATGACGTACGTAAGTCATCGCATCTTGTATGCATGCATGTTCCGTGCCGTTCCGTATCGACATCTGTCAGTTTTATGACTGAATCTACCAGCATGTTCACCTAATGGTACTTTGTCGGCTTTTATGACGATTTGATAATTGTCATTTTGCAGTCGTGGCGAAACTCTTTTGATCAATTGAATTAGTTGATTGTGATCTTCTAAAAAATTTTCCAATAATATCACAATTGCTCTTTCCTCTGCTTGTTCAATAAAATTATACTGGCACCGAGTCGTCACGCGCTCTTCACAATCGCCCATAAAATAAAAAGGTATCGACATCTGTCAGTTTTATGACTGCCAAATAATAACGGACAAAAAATTAGCGATAAATTAAAATTGCGACTATAATTTGAGATTTAAACTATCCTATCTCTCAAGTGCACATCGAACTGCACATGGTGTTCAAATTTTATTATTAGTCCATTATTTTATTATTAGTCCATTGAGGACAAACATTGTGACACGAGATTTATATATATTAAGAAAGATATTTTGATAACAAATAAAAAACAATTTTGTGTAATATTTTATTAACTAACACAATCAAATTATCTAACAATAGTCTAATTTTTGTATTTATTTATTCATTTTCAAATACGACTAATATACAATTATTTCACGATAACAAGTTTTTTGTATATTTATTTTATATAAACGTTAAATATTTTTCTAAAAATGAATAAATAAAAAGTATTAGTTAATATAATAAGGTTTTAGGCATTTATGCAATATTATTATAAAGTTCATTTTCAATAGACCTTTTTTTAAAATTCTGTTTAAGTAAACTATTAATTTTCAAATCAAAAAAAAAAAATAATAATAAATGAGATTCGATTTAGATTCAAGATTATTTTGTAGCACATTGATGTTTTTCAAAATAAATTTTATTATTTAGTTCGTTTATTTTAGATACCTACTTATATATAAAATATACCTATATACTTATAGATAATTATATAAAGGAGATATAAAATAAGTATTAAGAACAAAATATATATAAAAGTATAAGAATTAAGTACTTAGAAATAACATAATATAATTATAAAATCTGCTAAAATGCCAAAAATAAATTGAAATGAATTGAAAAGTATTTAAAATTATTATAGATGCTTGTTTTTTAAAATTAAATATTTAATTGAGTGTAAAAGTATATTAATTATATTTGACAAAATAAAAGACATATACAATATAACATAACAGCCGCGTGGCAGCACGGTTAAAAACATCGCTATTTCTCACTTATACTTGATAAAAATACGTCTATGAATAAAATTACCCGTAAAAATAAAAAATAATTCTAGTTTAACCACGCATTAAAAAGTAAAACTTGTAAAAGGACTATGCGTGTTTAAGGCTACCATTTCACCCACTTCAAGGATGTTCAACCATTCTGTTTATAAACTTTACAGATATAAACAATTCTCATGTACAGGAAAATAAAGTATAGGTAAATCATAAAAATGATAATGTAAATTAAAAATATAAGAAGAAATGAATAGTGTAGTTATGAATAGACCTTTTCATGACATTAGTGCGACGTGATGCTAATCTTTTGCTTTGCGTTTTATGATAGTTTCATTTAAGTTTTTACTTTTGCGTTTCTTTGCTATTTCTTTCATGTTTGCTCTGTTTTTTATTGCCTCTAATAAACAATCTGGCTCTCTTATTTCCATTTTTCTTTTTCGCTCCATAATGTTTACACAACACAAACGCCCCTTTAGTAACTATGAGCATTCTGCACTCACATCCTGAAAAGTTAAACAATCACGTAACACACACAATTCAACACTGTTTTTCATAATTATTGTTTCTTTTTAAAATCATTTTTTTACTACTTAATGAAAGTTTGACCGTATTGCATATCGCACAGATAGATAGGTGATTCAAAAAGCATTTGAATTTTCCTAATGTCAATACTGTCAAACTATTTTATAAGTAGTAATGTGAACTAACGGCGAACGCCTATTATAACATAAGAAACTATCTAAATACGGTATTTAAGCAATTCATTATACAATTTTACTATATAGAAATACATTACGATATACTTAAATATATTGCATGTTATTTGTTTTGGTTTGAATCCGCGTTACCCATGGTTTGTTATGACTATTCTAAATTATTTTTAATTTTCCTAGTTTAAGCTGGCATGAATCCGTTTTAGGAGAGTATATAGCCAAATAAAATAGTACTACATGACTTTAAAATACCTACTAAATTTATGTCAAACTTTTTATGGATCGATTGATGAGTTTTGCCTTAATCCCTCTTGTCAAATTCCATTTTTTTTTATTTAGATTTCTGAATTGATAGCTCAAAACATTATATTTAAATACGTTCTAAATTTATTTCACCCAACAATATGTACACTAAAACTTGTGTGAACCTAGGTATCTATTGTATAAATTACATCATCAAGTCAGACAGACTGACGTTGTTTTGAAAGCTGTGACTTTTTGGTGAGAAGTGTTCGTATTGGTTTTATAGAAAATAGGAATGAAAGTGTTGTTGATGTGATTTTTATTGAATTTATTGAGAAAAAAACATGAATAAGAACGCCCCACCTCCGTATGGATTTAGTCCACCACCGCCCGCTGCTCCGCCGAGCTACGCCCAAGCTGTCGGTGGTGTTTCGCCTTCCAGTCCCTACACTCCCGCTTATCCGCCAGGTTAGTTTTTTTTTTTTAGATATATGTAAGGCCGTTGATTCTGTAGTTTAAGCACACAACTATATTAAAAACATATTCAGGATTAGTTAAATCACAACAGGTTACATTTGAGGTTTTAACCTTGTGAATTTTAATATCTAATTAATTATAAATTTAATTGTGTCATTCTCAAATTTCCTCAAACCAGACTTGGAAAGTATATCGTATTTTTCGAGTGTTTTTAAATAATGTATACGTGTAGAATAATATTGTCGGAATAGTTAATTAGTAAAAAAATGTTTTTTGCATGTTTTGAGAAATGTGTTAAGAAGCTCGCGAGAGTAGATATATAACGAAAATAAATAACTGTCCAAATTTGTATTAGACCACCCAAAAAGTAGATTAAAATTTTGAATTATTATTTATACATCAATTATTTTGGGTAAGACCTGTTATTAAAAAACTTTTCTGAATAACGTTCCACAGAAGTTTTTTTCTCAAGTATTTCTTACAGATTTGATTTGAAACAAGACAAATCGATCAAGGCAGTACCTTGCATCCAGATCCAGTCCAGGTGGATACTGTGTATCAGGAAGAATATAGAATATTGATATGTCCTATTTTTTATTTAATACGAGTTTTACTCGTGAAACTACTTATTTAAGCGAACTTTTTCTTCCTTCCTTTATACATTTTTAATTTACGAGAACATTATATTATATTAAATTAAAGCAATGTAATGTATATGATAGTAGTATGATATAATTTTAGTGTTGTTTACATCTTGCATTGGTTATTTTTATATTATGGACCTACTTATAAAGTGTCTGTACTATACTGTATATATATAATATACATATACGAGATATACTGTATATATATATATATATATTACAGTGTTCGTTTAGCTGTTGAAGAAGGGGCCACGGAGCTCCGAAACGTCCAGCAGAGGTACTCACCCAATCTCTATCTTCTTCTACTTTTTTTCTCCATCTGTTGACTAATAATAAGTGTTTAAATAACCGAAAAATCTTTTAAAATATTATATATATATATTATTATATATGAGATAAGACCATTTAGAATTACAACTAAATTTTAAAATTTTACTTTCTAATGTTGTATTTTGGCATATCTTTGCATGGAGTTAGTGGCACTTTACAGAATGTAATTTTGATGTATATTTTTAAATATTAGTAAGTACTTACTTAATATGATAAAAATATGACCTGAATAAGCATGAAAATTAATAATGCTTACCTACGACAGCCCAAAAAATAGCTAAACTTGTTCACAAATTGAACTAATATAGTAGGTACTTAATTAGAATAGCAAATTAATTCTGATTTTTCTCATGGTTCAAAATTTCAATACTATGACATTCATCTTACTTATTTTGTTAAACAATCCGCGTATGTAAGCGGGCTTGCCATAGTTAAAATTTAACCTAACGGGTTTTTTATTATGGAAAATTGTGTTGAAATGGCAAACTTATTAACTCAACCTTTTAGTTTTGCATTTAGGGAGGGTTGTCATTATCCTAAGGAAATATTATAAACTTTATATTGGAAACGACAATTGCCATATTGTCGTTGTCAACGTAAAGTCTATATTTCCTTAGTATAATTTTGGTAAAATCGACTTTCTGACAAAAATTGATTCTCCGTGATCAGCTCTATTACTTATAAAAAAATGTCTATCGGCTATATGATCGGAGCCATAAACATTAATATTAAAATGGCATCATGTATTCGGACCTGAATATCTGCTATAAAAACAACTTATATTCCCGTAGAACAATTTAAAATAGGTTAGTTGTCGATTAAAAGCACCTATTTTTTTCACATATGACCAAAATGAATCATTGAAAATGCACTAACAAAAATATATTTTTCTAAAAAAAGTAACGAAAATTAGATCTTATAAATTAGAATAATGAATAAATTGTATTTCGAATGCAGGATTTTCAGTAGTATAAGCTTGACTAAAATGGTGCAAATAATAAATTATATTTTTTTATACAGCACAATATTTTGATGCTTCGAACGTTTATCTGTGCCAATATTAATAATGTTTCTTTAAAGTTATTAGATATTTATTTTTATATATTTGAGAATCTGATATTTATTTTTGAAATACTACAACTGTAATACTTAGGTAAAACTATTTTTAGTTTCTATTTTTGTTTCTTGTGAATATGTTGGCAATCTATTCAATAATGCCCAAATAAATATACTATTTTTTTTACCACAATAATCATTCCATATTTATTTTTTGATAAAAATAATTTTGGATTAATTTTATTTTCAGCTGCGGGTCCATCCATTGTAACAACGGTAGTCCCAGTCGGCCCGCAACCAACGCACACAATATGTCCAAGTTGCCATGTGGAAATAGATACTGCAACCAGGATTGAACCAGGAATAATTGCATACATTTCTGGAATTGTTATAGCCTTGTTGGGGTATGCCTATCTTTTAAATTTTTTACTACTTATTACCTGTCCACGACTATTTGAAATAAATTAACCTGCCGTCAGCCCAAAAAATGAGGTAATAGAAAAAATCATAATAACAATTTATTGTGTTTAAAGTTAAACAAAAGATATATTTTGACAAAGTATACCTAATTAGCCAGCGCTGTACTAGGATAGGCTTAAGTTTATAAATGCACTCTAAATATTTTTGCCTTAAAGACAGAATATAAACTAATTATTCTGTGTTTACCTAATATTATAATACTATCTGTTCAACTGCGGGCTTCGCCCCGGTTTGGCTGATAGATCCTGCAGGCAGCATTAATCGTGCTCCCGGCTTCCAGATGGCTAGTGCCTGTGGTATTTTGGATGTCGCTTTGTTCCTTATCAGTAGGCCCTTCAGGCTACGTTGAAACAATCAGTTAAAGTCCCGGGTCGTAGATTTGTTTCTGATTTAGCATCTCAATCTCCACAATAAAATAGGCTCATAATGGTAAAAATGTTTTAATTTTATAATTAAAAAAATAAAAAAATCTTGTCTGGAGATCTGCGTTTCTTGTGCTTTAATGTTAACAATGTTAGACCTCTGCGTGTAATAGATTTTGCTGTACATTGCGTAAAAGCACCCAGACATTCCCTTTTATTATTATATAGATAATGTATTCCATGTGTTACATAATATAAAATATAGCCTAGAAATCTCAAATTGCTGGATGATAGCATGATAATTTAATACTGATCTCTGGATAGCATTAGAATAAAACTCCGTTAGCTGTCAGGCCGTTTTGAATTTTAAATATTATAATGTATTTTGAAGTGTAGCGTCGCTTCATTCAAAAATCAAGAGTCAGGATATCTTGATAAGTAGTTTTACGACTTTATTGCATTACTTATAGCCTATAATCATGCCACCCATCCAAGATATCTTACAGTGAAACCCCATTCGAATCCCAATCAGTGGATTTTGTAGAAAGTAACAATGGGAAAAGCAACTCTCATTTATAAGTATCAGTTTTAATATTGTAAAAGTGTTTAAGATAAAATTTTATGAAAAATGTAGTTCCTGATAATATGTTTATAAAAACTAGTTTGAATTAGGTCATAACTGGAATGTTTTATTTAAAATATTCAAGTAAGTACCAGATTCATTCATACAGTAGAACCCCGATTATCTAGAGTAATCAAAACCAGATGTAGTACGTATAATCGAAAATCCAGATAATAGAACTTATAGTAAATAAGAAGTGTTTTTAGATTGGGTAACATACATACAAAACACAAAAGTGTTTTGTATATACAAAACACTTAGATGACATAGTGAATTCTTAAAAAATACAAGAAATGAACTCAACCACCTTATAATAACACCACACTAAGTCCACGTGCCTTGCACCACCACTTTGTATAATTTTGAAAGAAAATAAGTTTTTACTTATAGATTTTTAACTTCCATTATGATATTTTTCAAATTCCATGACGTAATTTGAACCTTACTAACCATTCACTACTAGCCGTTAAAAATTATCGCTGCCTAGTTTTAGATTAATATCTAAAGCTTGTTCGCACAATAAGGGCCCAAATATTAGCTAACTAGATGATATTTTTGTAAAACCCAAGTGAATAATGCTTCTTCTAGGAGTTTGTTTTGAGATTTTTTCATAACTTTACGAAAAGAACTTCGTTGTAGAGAGTGCAGGTAAATTATAGATTCATAATTATTTTTAATGTCAGATATTGTTGAAGTTTCCCACTCCAATCTGATCTACTAACATGCAACCAGTTACCCTTTTTTAAAGACAATGTTTATTTTGTCTTTTAAGGTCATTTACGTTTCAGCATTATCAATCGGAAATGTATGTATCAAGTAAAAAAACTATCTTGCAACACGATGATTGACACGCGTGTGTTGTTTCACCACACAAATGGCGAGAGCGAGCTACCAACCCCGGTAAATCCCGGCTGTTTTATGGCCTGGATCTGTGCGCTATTTTTCAGCACGCGTTTATAGCCTGCGAGTAAGACCGTCTTGACCAGTGAATGGCAGGTAGTAACAAGAAGCCGCGTCAAGGAGAACTTGCATAGCAATGCAAATTTACGACCAAATTTTCAAATTTTTTTAGCACCTAATTTTCGAATACGGATAACTGGACATCCGTATAATCGAAGTTCAGATAATCGGGGTTCTACTGTAATAATACTAGCAGACCGAAAAGCAGTTAATGTTATGATTAGTCTCTCACCTGCTTCAATACTTTTAAATTATAGAGTATTTTGCTTTTGAAGGTGTGGAGAAATTTTATAATTTGAAAATGTGATATCTTTATTCTCATATTTTCTGCCATATATTGATAAAATTACATGTAATCTCACAAAATTATATGTATCCTGTAGCGTCTATTATTTTTCCATTTCCATAAATAGCCATAGTCACCGCACAACAGTTTGCGAGCAACTGATGCCCATTAACGTGCGGATTCAATTAAACTATTTCGTGAGACAATCTGTCAAAAGCATAATTACGAGAGTTGTTTCTTCTGATGTGCACCTAGCATCCAGCATTCAAAAACGTTAGATAATGCCAAAGTTTAGTATGAGAATAGAGTTAGTCTAAAGCTTATTTCCTAAAGTTAGTTTAAGAAAACCCTAATTCCTTTAATTGAATTCCAGGTGCTGGATGGGATGTTGTTTAATTCCATGCTGTATTGATGAATGCATGGATGTCCACCATACATGTCCAAACTGCAAAGCATATCTGGGCCGTTATAGACGTTAGCTTTAATATATATATTGTATCATTTGGTAACACTATCTCTAAGATGAATATCACTATCAAATTATTGTAAAGTTTAAATAGTGGAACTAGCAAAGAGTATGCAATATTACTTATCACTTATGTTTTGTATGATCTATATCTGCATTTTATGCACTTTTTGGCGCTGTTAATGAAGAATTATGCCACTTTTTTAATCGGTGCATGTAATCAGTCTACTGTATAATATTATTATATATACAGAGTGTATTTTTATTCACGGATGTCCTTTTAGAGGGGTTGATCTATATCGACAACGAAACCGGTCTCATAAAAAAAATCATACTTAAATAATTACATTATTTAAAAAAATGTTTACTATTGTTTGATTATTGATATAGGTCAACCCCCTAAATGAATATTAGAGAATATAAATACACCCTGTATATAAATCATCTCTATTTCTTATGCCTGAAATAACCACCACTAATTTCTCCAAACTCCTATTAACCATCTATGAATTACATCTGAACTACTGCAAAATTACAAAATACAATGTTAACTTTTAAAGTTGCATTAAAATAGTTCATTAAACCATCTCATCGCCTAGTTTAGATGGGTCTTGAACATGTGCGTTCATATGTGGTGTGGTGTATAATGAATGTTTAGATGAGTTGGCTTACGAATCATGCTAACACAGCACTTCAAGGTAGTCGCAAGATTCGTTCGTGTGTTGTAGACATCCATCTCTATGCTTGGTTGAAAAGTGTTTATCAACAAGTGCTCAGAAACCAGTGAAGCCTTAACAGGATTCAAATATATTTAGCCACGAAAAAATGTAGTGGCCTCGGGTTTGTATTCGTTGTTGACATAGGCTCCCGTTATAAATATCAAGTAGCTTTTTGACCTGTGATCTCTGTGTGATTTAGTACAATCACACTGTTGTTCTTGCTTCAAAGATATCAAAATCCGAATTAATTAATTATTCTTCTTTGTAAGTGACTTACTCATCTATTTTATTTACATATTCTACTACATAAGTTGTAGAGAAATATTCCTCAGTAAAGATTTGAAAGTCATTGTTGGATTTTAAATATTAAGTATGTATGGATTAAAATTATTATGCCATTTTTCGAACGGTTCTCGTTTTACAAATACTTTTGGTTTAGTTATTCTTACTCTGATAATATGTAATATTCTTCATCTGAATTGATTATAAAATCGTCCAAGTCTATAAAATATTCATTTTCTAATCGTAGTCTGATTTATGCGTAGTGTTTCTGATAATTGATAAATCCATCGTCTGTGTCTTTTAAAGGATTTAAAATCATCATGTTTTGCATAGGATAAAAGGAGCTACAAATCTACATATTTGTGTTCTACTTGGAGTATTCTTTTGTTGAAAGTGAAATGTACGCTGAGTGGACGTTTTATATTTTGCCATGCTTCTGATGCTCAAACCAATGTTAAGGCACCAATGAGTTCAATGGCTGTATGTATCATAATCTTCATTAAGAGATTTTTTTACAGCTGCAAGCCAAGAGAAAATGCGCTATGCGCTTAAAATAGTGGAGAACTCCGAACACGTGAAAAGCTTTGATTGAAGAATAATCATTATTACATCAGCTAATTTATTGAGGCATTTAGGACAAAAAACCAGCATTTTCGTTAATCAGAGTATTTTTCCTCATGAAGTGTAATTTTGCTACTGCCTCTTTCGAGTTATACCTATTTCGGTTTATTCAATATTTGCAATACTTTAGCAAATCTGATTATCTAATTTTGTTAATGCTTATTGTGAAAAATATAGTCGGTTTTCCTAAATGCCTGATCATAGCAAATAAATTCTTTTTCCTTTACCAAGTAGTTTTAGGTATGGAATATAAAAAGGCAAGATTACTTTCGATGCAACCATGAATATAATCCTCAGATTGTATTTCCTCTTTAGTCATATTGGAATTTTTCCTACATGCTTAAATAACCTGTAAGATAATCCTCTACTCTTATTATTCTTATGATTCTCATTGCCATGTATAATTGTTGATACTCCTGGTCTATCGGACCGTCTCAATTTTTCCGGTTGCCATCATGAACGGAGTGAACATTTCTTCAGGGTTTTGATTGAATAATAAATTATTTTCTGAGCTATTAAACTCTCTTGAATAGGTATATCCTCATTAAGCTCGTTGCTATCATTTGGATCACGTTTATTGCAATTATTTTCAACTTGATTTTCACTCCGAGCATCGAGTGGGAGTCCATCGTCATATGAATTATCGAAGTATCTATGGTGAAATCGTATTTTCTATAAAGTGTAGTATTTAGCAAGTAATGCAATAATTCTTTAATAGGTATTTTATTAACCAACCTAAGTTAAAAACTCTGTGATTTTTTTCTTGTTTGATGTGAACATAGATGAAATGGTTGGTCATCATTGATATTCTTTGATAACTCTTCTCCCTATTTGCATAAAAGGATTAACTCCTGAAGGTTTTCTTTTTCTTTCCTTATTATATTGCCATAAGGATACAAATTGGAAGATTAATAATAATAGACTTTCTCATCTGCGTCATTAAAAATAACGCCACCATTGACCATTGAATATTGGAGTATTTATAAAAAATAGTAAAATGGTGGTCTTTCTGGAAACACAGGCACTGCATTTTTAGGTTTTCATCTTTTGATTTTTATCCTTTGATATTTTTCTTTTTGTGATTATGTTGTAGTTGATGAAATTAAATCCTTAATCATGTGTATTATTTCAAATTAATTGTTTTTCTTAACAGCCACAACACAATTTTATGGGCTAAAAATATTGAAGTACTTTTTTGTTTTTTAAAAGCCTTATAAGATCTTCATTGCACAGTATGTATGAATGACCTCAAACTCGAAATTTGTATGTTTATTTCTTCTATTGTATAATCAACGTTTTAAGAATTGTTATATTGCGGTTTTGGCCACTACGTTGATGAGAGGAAATTATTATTTTTTGCAATTTATAAAATTTTTTACTGAGTACAAAAGGCAAGAACCAATTATCTTGTGGACCTTGAGATGCTATTGTTTTCCATATAACCATAAAAACTTCATCGGTCCCCATTTTGTGAATTCCTAGACAGTATGTCCACAATTATTGCAAATACCTTTTGGAAGTGTTTTCATAAGGTTGAATGTTATGACACACATCTTTTCATTTTTAGCCATATCTGTATCAGCTTTTAATCCATTAAGTGCATTGCAATATTCTCACAGGCTTTTTATTTAACCTCAAATGCATCACACCTACAAGAATCAGTGATTTGGAGGATGAAAAGACTGGAAGCGATTGGAGGATAAACGAATGAATTAGTCATAAAGTAGAAATGTAAATTACAATTTTTTACAGGATTTTTCATTGGCAAACCCATCCATAATATCGTTGTAGTTGATGGTATTCATTATCTCGGCCTTTATGTGTAGAAGAACCAAATGGTTTCCTTTTTTTTTTAAGACAATGAAGACCTTTGATGATTCTTCACTCATTTTAAACAAGAAAATCTTCTTTCTCCAGAACAATTTGTGGCCAGAATGCAAAGTGCGATACGTAGAGCTATATCCAAGTTCAGGTAAATATTGCACAGAGATATTGGCAGATATTGTTTATCCTTCAAAAACGTAGAGAGATCGACTAATGTTAATTCAGGTTTCTCTGCAGTCTAATTAGAAGAAACGTGACTAAAAATGTATACATTCCTGAACCAGATCGTCCTCTAAATTCATTGGAATAATATTGCACCAGAGACTGAGCTTTTTCTGTAACTCTTTGTGTTGAAAGTTCACCCATTCTTGTCAAAAATGAAAAATTATCTTTACCTAAGTTTACATATGCATTATGCCTCCTTTCTAATTCAGCTCTCAGTCTATCCAGGATGACCAAAAAGTTTCTATTTTCCTGGTCCTCTGAAGAGCATGTTATTGGTCATCTCTTTTTAATTTGGCTTTTTTCTGTACTCAGCACCACTAAACCTCTTCCTTCTGTCATTAATTTTCGTCAGTTAATGATCATAAATATTTTAATAAATCTGTAAAGAGAAAAAAGAAGTTACAAATTGCCGACCTTAGAAGGTTCTACGCTAGATGATGCAATAATATAGGTCATTTGACGCCTCAATTTTAATGCTTTTGAAACATATGACTTAAGTTATCTATTGTTTTTTTTTTTAGCAAACCGAAGTCATTTAGTTAGCGTTGTCTATCTAATCCAGCAGAACCAAACAGAATAATAGTATTGTTTATTATATGATAGTACTCACCTCTCAACAGAAACTGAAACATTGGTAATCAAGAGTGTCACCCTTGACCCACTTCCTTGTCTTCAGATATTTCTTGTTTCTTAAAATCTTTTAGCTCATTTACTCGATTACTAATTTGTTTATCATTAGATTTTTTGGCAAGTTTATGTCATAAGATTTATTTGATAATAAATCTTATTGAAAAGTTAGTATTCGTGATTTTCTTTAGCAACCTTGATGTACAAATTTAATTTTATATAAGTTTACTTTGGCTTTGTTAGTATCATAAGTATTTTTTTTTAATGCATGGAAAATTCTTAGTTAATGTTTTGATTTTGTGTCAGCTCTGTGACACTGTAAGGCTTTTCAATAAACTTTGCACAACTTTTTAAAGTTATCCATTCTTTGTTCTATGAGAGCATGCATTGAATCACCTTCATTCTTGTGGTATTTAAGGCTACTTTTTAGGAAAAGTAAGCAATGGTTTCAATTCAAAGTTTTTATTATGCATCTGCAACTTTACAGTTTTCAGTTTCACTTAAAGTATTTATTAAAATGAAATAAAAAAAAACAACCTCCTAAAAGGAGTACCCTAAATTTAAAAACACCTATTTAGTCCGAATCACAACTGCTATGGAAATGATGCGTAACCTTACAAGACTTTTTGTAAAACTTCAGGTAAGGCATTTGTTTCATTGCTGATGGCAGTTATAACGGTCATCCAAATTAGGATGCACCTTGTCCTAGTTATCTATCTTTGATAATATAGTTGTAATCCAGTGAATATTTACGTCACGTGTCAAAAAACATTTTTTTTGAACACTACAATCTCTTCATTGTTAATAGTAAATGTGTATTTAAATATCCAGTGATGCCAACTATTGTGAAAATTTGTTGCCATTACTTGTTTATAATGGTCAGCTAAAGACCAAAAGTTATTAAAAAAGGCCTAGAAATGTTTTCAAGATATTTCTTGGTTTCATGTTTTTTTTATCAAATTGCCTTTTTTTTATTAAAAATTGTTTGGATTTTTTTTATTTTTCCATACATTATCTCGCCAATATTCTTAAGTTTGCTTTACCTTTATGGGTTTTGTCTTTTTTGAGTCTTTTCTTTTTCTACTTATATTAATAGCATTTTGAGTATTGTTTGAATCCGTTGAACACAATTTTGATTGGTTGAGATTTTTGGGGCATCCGGTATTATATTATCTTTCACTTCATTCACATTTGCCCACTTTTCCTCTACATTTGCTACCAGAATTTGATTGACCCGCGCTGGGTCATTCCGGCGCAGGTCATTCGAATTATAAAGAGTTACAGCAGGTTGAATTATAATGGTTTTCTATTTTATTTACTATTAAATCAATTGTAATAGAGTTACTTTGATATTACAGAAAAAAACAGTTTTTTTTCTTATTGTGGCCAGATTCATAAATCATAACCATAATTACTTTATATTTGTAAGTGTCAATGTATGGTTTTTTTTTTTTTTATTTTATAAAGTAGAAAGACTCATAGTGGCGCTAATTTAACTTCACCCATAATATATAAGCTAATTCACTTGTAAAACTTCAAATTATTAGGAAGACTTAATAGATTTTGCTATTTATGGACATGATTCAATCAGTATATTATTTTTTATAAAAAATTTAGATCCAGTGTTGTGTTTAGACATATTTTTGTTATGTTTTTCCTAGATATTAACTGTGATCTACTCTTGCCATAATAATAATTGTAATTTATTGCTAAGCGATAATGCATACTCAAGCTAAGGTGTTTTTATTAAGTACTTTTTCTAATATCAAACATATTATGTACATTTTATTTCTACTTTTAATGTATTTATTTAAATTCACCATTCTTATCTACTTATTGTAATTTCTTAATTTGTATGTAATTCAAAAGCTATTTTACTCTAAATATATGAATATATCTGGGACAACTGTTCATTTGTTTTTAATATCTAGTTATACTCGTAGCTACATACTATACCTACCTTGTTCTCCACCTGTCTTTCCATCTAGAAAACTAAAATACCAGAAACTTAAATACATATCCATATAGACCATTTCGAGGGATAGTCCAGGTTCCATATTATTTGGCCTCCCCATGAAGCCCCATGCAGTACCTATATTTTTTTACCGTTTTGAAATGTAACTTAAATACTTTTATTAAATGCCAGTGGTGTTTAATAAAAAACAACACAGTAACTAATAGGGAAGCGTTAAACATTTGGTAATTACCTAATTCATCATAGGAATACCTAATTCGTATTCGGCCAAATTATTTGGTTGATTTGCTGAATGTAACCCGAATATTAAATATTTATTTGTTTGTATCATTTTATGGCCTACGGGTGGTTTAAAGATTAAAAATAAAATGCAATCTAATCATATAATCAAACTTTATTTAAAGGATCGAATAAATGTGATAAATCAACAACTACATCAACAATTAAATTAAAAACAATAAATAATTGGTGGGGGTATATCTCGCATGAGAACTGCTCGCCGTGTATTCATCCTCCCTGCTTTCGGCGAAGTCTTTTAAATAATCCCTGATTAGACATAACCGAATTAAATCTTTCGATCTTATAATTACTAATGTTTCATATCCGTCAGGTGTCAATGCAAAAAAAGTGCACTAGATTAAACTATTTATACTAAATAAATGTTTCAACAAGCACACGCAATTTCCTAATACAATCTTATAAGTTTAGTAAATCAAATGTAAATAAAATATTGCGAAAGATCTCAGAGGACTCTGCCAGGTGATGATTTGAAGGTGTCCAGTCCATATATGGTCAGGTGTTTTGAACGATCGATTATCGCAGGAATCAGATATTTACGTCATTAGAATTCCGGTAGCTGGTTTGACTTACATAGTAGTTTCCAATTAATTAATCTGTAAGAATTAATTTTCTGCTGGAGTCGTGAATACCATGACAGTGTCGTCATGCCGTATATGCATATACCTCGCCCTAAGTGCGTCAGTACTAACGATTGCACTGACGATTTTGTATCCGTTTGGCTTTGTTTGTTAAAACGGTTATCGCTCTTGGTGAAATGTTCAACTTAGTGAGTAACTTGATTCTTTGTTTTTGTTTCTTCGCAGGGCTTCGTTTTAATCAGCTGCTCTACTGCTCGATAAATGAATGTATGGATGAATGTCATTGCCATTTTTTATGAGTATACGATAACAGTGAAATAATTTTTTCGATATCTTATAATTGAACGAAGTTACAGAGTCTCACAGTCGGGTGTTTTAAAAACGTTAAGATTTATTCCCATTAGGCAATGACGTCACAGCTCCCGAAAAAGTACGGTCATAATGAGAATCAGCGCCGAATCAAACCTACGCTCCGCGCTACTGTCATTTTATCACTTTTTTTTAAAGACAACCCCCTCTCCTTTTATATTTACTGAATGTGATATTTAATACCTACTATCTTCCCCAAATTGTTTTTTTTTATAAAGTTTCGCAAACCTGTCCCATGACAGACATCTAACATCTCTCGAGTCTGTCATATTTCGTTTATTTATTGTTACGTAAATTATTCGACAGTGTTGAGAAATGTTATTTTATAATCTGTCGAGCAGGAAAATCTGTTATTTTTTAATTTCTCTCATATAACCAAAAATAAAGTAGACAAATACAATAAATAATCAAAAATAGTACACGAACATAATAATTAATATATATGCTTAAAGCAAAGAAACTTTCTTTATTCTAATATAAATCATAAAATAATAATTGTGATTGAGGTGTGGCGTGCAACATTTATTATAATCCTGAGTGAAATTGCAAAGCCTTAAGTAGCAGCCAAATCTGAAGGAAATGGCAACAAGGCAGAGAGCAACGGGTAAGGTAAGTTTTTTTCGTATTAACAGAAAATGGATAGTTACTAATAAAACCTTATTTTGTTAGAATTACCATTATGTTATACGACCTTTTGTTTTATTGTTAAATATTAGCAACATTCTTTTTTAAATACTAATATATTTTTTTTTACAAAAAATAATAAACAGACCGTAAAATAAATCTATTTTTTTTTATTTGCATATTTTTTAAAATATTAACCGATTTATTATTGATCAATTAGATATAAATACATTTTACATAGAAAATTTTATGTTTATTATTTGCCTAAATAGAATTAGACGTAATTTATCAAAAATAAAATCGGACCATCTTAGAGAAATGCCTTATCATAACGCAAAAAAAACGAAATCACTGAGGCCAGTACGGAATACGTACCTATGAGTGAATTTTAAATAAAATAATCTACAATGAAGAGAACCTCTTCTTTTTTTTTAAATAGGTTAAATAAAAACATTACAGACTTCCACATATCCAGACTTCTAACTCATATGACCTTATGAATAAACACGTTAGAACTATACTAAACTTAAAAGTGACCACTAACCATATGAAAATAAGTGCTTTGGGTGTCACTTTAGCGGGACTATGCATGATTAATTTAGCGTATAAAAAGCAATAAATGTGTAAAAATTCTTACAAACTACAACGCGATATTCATTTTAACACAATTGTTTCGGACAATATCGTTGTATGATTATGTATGTAGCATAGTTAAAAATGTTTTATTATTTGAATTTCATATGCTATATTTAAATTAATCATAAGAAAGATTATTGTCAAAATTAAAATTAAAAAAATTACATATTATTCCCAATTTAAAATTGATTTATTTCCGTCCGTGATTTGTTTTAAAACGACTTTTGCTATGATTTGCTTTCTATCTAACAAAACGCCGTTTAACGAGTCACTCACCTTCATTATAATGACATCAATTAAAGTGTTCAAATGAGAAACGGCGAAGTTTTCAACCTAACCTAACCTAACCTAACCTAACCTATTGTATTTTATCAATATTTACTTGTAAATTATGCTATATTTAGGTATACAAATTAATCTATATTTTTTTGGATGCATTTTGAACTAATTGGAACAGAGTTGAAATATAAACATCATAAGCCGCGTGGCGAGTTACACGCTCAACAAATTAACCCCGTAATGATAACGTCTTTTTAACATTTGATTTTGATAAGTAGACTGCATTTTTGAAAGCACTATTTCACATTTCTCGAAGATGCTCTATCCTTCCGGAATCATTTTGAATGCCAAGTTTATTACATTTCATTTTTTTAAACGAGATTTTATGGGGGAATTGTCTCGTGAAATATTCAAGTGACTTTTTTGTTATTGTATGTTATATAATTTTACAGACGGAAACAGCTGATTTAACGTTTGACCACCATACTTCTCGTTAATTCTGAAAAATGCTGAATATCGTGTACGAAAAACAAGACAAACTATTAATGTCCGCCGCCATTGCACCAATTAATTTGTATTCTCTGCACTCAGTATGATGTCTCTTATTACTAGATTGTTGAAAGCCGCAAACTATAATTTGATGCATTTGTCGTATTTTGAAGTGTACCACATATTTTTTTTACATGATTTACTACGAGAATAAATACTGTTTGGTACGATCTGAACGGTGGTATTGTGTGGGATTCGAGATATTGGGCTAAAAACAAAAAAAAAATGTGGAAAATCACATTTTGAAACAGACCTCCTCGTTTATAACATCTATAATTATTTGCTAGCTCATAATTCATAAACAGCTAAAATAATAATAAATTATATTATTAATATTTAGACAATTTTACACGTGGTATTGATCTATTTCAAATAATAAGTTCTAATGCTTTGTGAAAATTTGAGAAAAAGTTTGCTTTGAAATCTAACAATAAAAACCTATCGCTTCAGGAATTGAACCTTCATCTAGCAGTAAATTGCACCTTAATCAAACATGGTTACTTCCCAAGTCGAATTAGACTAATGACAATCCCAACAATGCGAGGAAATTTTTATTTTGGAAAAAAATTTACTTGAAATAAAAATTGAGACAGCAAAAGAGATTTTAAGAAGGTGAAAGGTATGCATGTCTTTATAATTTTATTAACTAGCTAATTATTGATCTCTAAATATTACAAAACAGGAAAAATTTACCGTTGCTAGATTATAATCAATTAAAATTATACATAGTTACAATATTTTCTTTTAACCTAGTGACCAAGTTTCGTAAACAAGGCAGCTAAATATTATTAAATTTACTCCTGTAAAAATTTGAATTTTTCTCAAAATGAAGTTTATTGATGATGTCACTTTTGATAATTTAATGAATGATTTAAAGAATTTCTCTTTTGATGAGTCGTCGTTTCATTTGAGGATTGATGATGGGCTTGATACGATTGATAATTTCATATTTAATAGGACATTTAACAGGAATATTGCGATTTTTGAGTTAGTGTTTGTCCTGGGCTTGACAGCGGCGTTCACGTGGATCTGTTACAGTGTAATCCGTTTCGCAAAAGAAGATCATCATGTCCCATCCGCAAACGAAGATCATCATGTCCCACCCGCAAACGAAGATCATCATGTCCCACCCGCAAACGAAGATCATCATGTCCCATCCACAAGCTCATCCTCAAGCTCTACCGGGTAAGATTAGCCTTTTAACAATAACTTTCGATCGAACCGATTTCAATGGTTCTAGCCTTTCGCCCGCTGGTATTCGCCAGCAGTTAATAGCATAAATTTTAGAATAAGAAATATTATTGTAAATAGGTATAAGAAATGTAAATTAGTAGATTTTAATAAACGATGGCTATACGATGGTTCGGGCAGACATAATAAAGATTTTAATCTTTTTAACTGCCCGCAATAGCGGCTATGAAACATATCGTAACATTGTCTCATAATATTTCAAGCGACGCGCTCTGAGCGATTGAGTGACATTTTTACTTTTTATATATATAGACCAGAATAATTCTCTCACAGGACTGAAAATTAATTTACTCAAAGTTTGTTTAGAGGATAATAAAATTGGGTGTTTTATTCTGCCCAGCGCCTATTCGGAAATAATAATACTAACACTTAAACACTTAAAAATCATGAAAGCAACGATCGCCTACTAGTACGATCAAATCAGCTACCGTCTACCGTCTACCGTCCACCGTCTGTAAGCGGCACAGAAATATGCATAGTCAGTCTATGTTCTCTAATAATCTGCTCACATATTCTGTGCTCAAGATGCCAGGAAATAAATGTTTAAAATGTAAAAATGTGATCTCTTCAGCTTCCTGTATGTGTATAGGACGTGTATGGGAGAATGTGTATGGGAGTGTGTTTCATTATTCTTGCGTTAAGGGTCGCGAAAACACACTCAAACGTTATATATAAAACAACATGGAAATGTGTAGAGATAACTGGGGACGAGTGCTGCCTGCTTCTTGACTGCCTAACTCTAACTTATCGTTTGAAGAATGTAAGAAATCTAAGTTTTTAAAGTTTGACTTCCACTTTCGCAGATTTAAGCAGCCCGATTCTAATATTTTAGAAACTTGTGTGCAAATATATTTTAACTGTCTGCACCAGTTAAGAGGTCATCTACATAAAAGTCATGTTTGATTATATCTGAGATATAATCATCTATCATTGCATTCGTTCGCTAGTTGATTTAAACATCTAACACTTAGAAATGTGCCGAAGCTGTGCCAATATCACCGTCTTAAGGATCCGTTGGATTGTCTCGCCATTGGATCAATTACAGATTTCTTTGTGTTTCATTGACAAGAACTTTGTATAATCAAGAATTTTTTTTCTCGATAATTTTAGCAAAAATTGACAGATTGCATTTGCAGGATTTGATATCTTAACTTTAGTTTTATTTTTTCCTCTTTTACTGTTTGTCTATACTACGTAGAATTGTCTTAAATAGTGAGTTAATTTTGGTTGAAGTTGGAATCTTACTGTTTTGTTGTTGTCTTTGCAGCTCAGCGTTCAACGACCGCGAACTGGAAGGTTTTGAGGTGGAGCAGGTCTGGCGGCGGTCGAGAGCCGGGAGCTTAACGTCGCTCAACCGGCGGCCCTCAGCTACTTCCCTCCCAAACAAGTGGGCGCCCGGGTTAGTCATGGCACTTTTGTTTTGAGAGAATTATTAATAATTACATATATTAAATGGTGTCATCCTTTTTTTATTCATAAACCTCGGTTTTGTTTTCAGCTCAATGATGGAGCGTGTCATCCCGCTTCGGCGCACGCGCAGCGTTCCTCCACTCTCCCCGTATTAGGTATTAAATTGTGTATAATTTTCACTTAAGTTTGTTATATATATACAATTCGTAGTTTTAACGATTTAAGGAGTCAAGAAAAACCGCTTCAAGAAAAACAGAATTCTAATTTGAGTTTCTGTCTGATGAGCCCTCCAGGCTGTGGCAGGACAAGATACATATATTTTGTTTGTATTCTAATCTGGTGAAAAATAAACATCCACTTATGGTGGCATTAAACTCAACTGAACTGGTTGGTTACCTCAATTATTTATTTTATTTTTCTTTATTTAAATATTGCAATTATGTAAAATCTAACCAAACCAGTTGGAAACCATTGAGCGAAGCATGTTTTGTAGGTTCCCTGATTGAGTAGGGCCCTGATTAGAGTCTAGCAAATTAGTATAATATAATAGTATATTACCATTTATTATTACTATTAATATTACAATAGGTTTTTAGAGGGTTTTGTACATTTTAAATTATATTTTAATTATATAAATATCTTATGTATCTAAAGTTTTGCGCGTATTTATCAAGTGTCGAATCTCAATATTTATTCGTTATCAAATTCATAGCATTTAGATTTAAGGTCATTTTTGACTAACGCTTTTGAAGTTAAACTTCTTTGCGCCCGTTGTACTCATTGGGATGGGATATTGGTCGAGAAACCGCGTCACGCGTTACGAGTAATTTTTACATGTGTCGAGTTGTAGAGTCCAATTGCTTTTTTACAAAATATGTTTGTCGCGTTGTAGAGTCCCTTCCGAAATTTGAAAGTTATCAAATTTTGTGCTAACGTCCAATGCTTTTTCTTTTGAAGGAAAACTTTACCTTCAAACGAATGCATATTGTTTTCGGGTGAATTAGAAAGAAATTTTCTTAAAAGTCAATCTTTGCAGCCTTCCTTTAGTTTGGCTTCGTTTTATCGATGCTATCTTTTTTTATAAAGATTTTTTCGTTGCAAAATACCGTATTTATTTTTTAACAAATATTTTTTTTTATTTTCAGTCACTCTACTTGAATAAATTATAATACACTTGATAAAGTGCGTGGCCCAATCGCACTTTATCGCACCCAATGTACTTTAATCACCAGAGCAGTTGGGGCAGGCAGTGGGCCGAACCCTACAGGATATTCAAGTAGGTAAACCGCGTTTTCTATATTACAATTCCAGTTGATTTCCGCCACGTACTTAGCCAAATCGCACCGTCTTTTGTAGTTGGCATCTGTAATCCCCTGTGGGATGAACTCAACAGCGCATTCGAGTCATCATTTTAAAATTCTGTCACTGCAATACCTCGAGTAGTACAATAGTGTTGGTTGGTTGGTCGCTAACAGAAAAAACATTTAGTTTTTCTGAAGAGCAATTTCTGCGGTTTCCACTGACATTTCATACAGCTGGATTACCAAAAGACGTTATCCTAATGCAAAAATGATTTTCGTAAAGATTTCGTAAAGTGTCAACACTCAAGATTGAATAAAACTGCAACAATAAGCATCAAATTTGCTAAATTTAATAATTAAAACAAGGACATTCTATAATCTTAATATATATAAATCTCGTGTCACAATGTTTGTCCTCAATGGACTCCTAAACCACTTAACCGATTATAATAAAATTTGCACACCATGTGCAGTTCGATGTGCACTTGAGAGATAGGATAGTTTAAATCTCAAATTATAGTCGCAATTTTAATTTATCGCTAATTTTTTGTCCGTTATTATTTGGCAGTCATAAAACTGACAGATGTCGATACCTTTTTATTTTATGGGCGATTGGGAAGAGCGCGTGACGACTCGGTGCCTGTATAATTTTATTGAACAAGCAGAGGAAAGAGCAATTGTGATATTATTGGAAAATTTTTTAGAAGATCACAATCAACTAATTCAATTGATCAAAAGAGTTTCGCCACGACTGCAAAATGACAATTATCAAATCGTCATAAAAGCCGACAAAGTACCATTAGGTGAACATGCTGGTAGATTCAACGCTCCAACTGTTGATGAGGTTGCTGTTATCATGGTTGGTGATCCAGTTGACAAAAGATCTATAAACATTACACGGCGAGACAACACTGTCAGTACGATTTCGGATCTACACCGTTCATATGACGCACTACAATATCCATTGATATTTTGGCAAGGACAAGATGAATATCACCTTAATATCAAACAGTATGATCCAAATACCGGTAAATTTGACAATTATCTATTTACTTTCTTACTGTATGTATAGATTTTAATTTCGTATTGCATTTTATTTTTTATTTTTTTAGGTGATTACAGAAATAATAAAGTTAGCTCAATGAACTACTACGCACACCGAATAATGGTTAGACAACATCAAGACAATTATATCCTTCGATATCGTCAGCTGTTCCATCAATACATTGTTGATATGTATGCTAAGGTCGAAAGCGAACGCTTGCGATTCCTTCGATTCAACCAGGCAAAACTACGATCGGAAGAATATATTCACTTACGAGATGCTGTTGCTGGAAACATCGATGGAAATTTAAATCCCAATGACATCGGTAATGCTTTCATTTTACCTTCAAGCTACATCGGCAGTCCACGGAACATGCAGGAATACATACAAGATGCGATGACTTACGTACGTCATTACGGCCGACCGGATTTATTTATTACATTCACATGTAATCCGAATTGGGAAGAGATACAAACTTTACTATTGCCAGGACAACAAGCCATTCATCGTCATGATTTAACTGCACGTGTGTTTAAACAAAAATTGAAATCCTTAATTGATTTTATTGTTAAATATACAATTTTTGGTATCACACGTTGTTGGCTGAATACGATAGAGTGGCAAAAGCGAGGTTTGCCTCATGCCCACATTTTGGTTTGGCTTAAAGATAGAATCCGTCCTGAAGAAATCGATCAAATAATTTCAGCCGAAATTCCAGACCCATTAATTGATCAAGAATTATTTGATATTGTCACCAAACACATGATCCATGGGCCATGCGGTGTTTTCAACATGACGTCACCGTGCATGGAAAATGGAAATGTAAAAAAAACTTCCCAAAGCCGCATACGAATGACACGATCACGGATATTGATGGTTATCCAATGTATCGTCGCAGAAGTACTGAGAATGGTGGCCACACATTTACAATGCGACTGCCGAACTTTCCAAATCAAGTTGAGTTTGATAATCAGTGGGTGGTACCATACTCACCACTACTTTCAAAAACTTACAAAGCTCATATCAATGTTGAGCTTTGCAGTTCTGTTAAATCAATTAAGTATATTTGTAAATATGTAAACAAAGGCAGTGATTTGGCCATATTTGAAGTAAAAAACATAAATAAAAATGACGAAATAGCACGATACCAAATGGGCAGATACATTAGCAGCAATGAAGCTATTTGGCATATTCTCAGCTTTCCCATCCACGAAAGAGATCCTGCTGTCCAACATCTGGCAATACATCTTGAAAACGGTCAACGTGTATACTTCACTGAAGAAAATGTTCTCCAAAGAGCGTTCGAAGCTCCGAAAACGACTCTAACTGAATTTTTTACATTGTGTCAAAAACCTGATGTTTTTGGCCAATTCGCGAAGACATTGGTGTATGGTGATGTTCCACGTTATTTCACATGGAACAAATCCAGTAAAAAATGGGAGCCACGGAAACAAGGAAAACCACATCCTTCCATTACAGGCATATTCAAAGCTAAGACATTGGGGAGACTTTACACGGTACATCCAAAGCAACGTGAGTGCTTCTATTTACGTTTGTTATTGGTGAATGTTCCCGGACCAACGTCTTTTGAATTTTTACGAACAGCTAATGGTCGAGTATTCAATACATACCAGGATGCATGTCGTGAACTGCAATTGCTAGAAGACGATAACCATTGGGACTTAACGCTTGCTGATGCTGCGTTGACATCAACACCGAATAACATTCGTCAGTTGTTTGCAATTATTTTGGCGACATGTTATCCCTCGCAAGCACAAACTTTGTGGGAAAAATATAAAAATTGTATGACAGAAGACATCTTGCACCGAATTAGACAAACAAATCAATGCCAAAACATAGATTATACACCAGAGATGTACAATGAAGCATTGGTCTTGATCGAGGATTTATGTGTTCTTATTTCAAATTTACCACTTAATCATTATGGTATGCCATCACCTAATCGTCCAGCCACCGACTTAGTCAATACCGATTTACAACGAGAAAATCAATATGACCATGGAAGTTTAGCAACAATTATCATGAACAGTGAACCATTACTGACAGCAGAACAAAAAATTATTTATGATCGGATTATGCTGGCTGTTGCTGCTGAACAAGGCGGTTTTTTTTTCTTGGATGCACCCGGTGGAACCGGTAAGACATTTTTAATATCGTTGATTCTTGCCAAAATACGGTCGCAACAAAAAATCGCATTAGCATTAGCATCGTCAGGCATTGCGGCTACTTTACTGGATGGTGGGCGAACAGCACATTCAACATTCAAGCTGCCATTGGACGTTCATAATAAACCAGATGCAATGTGTAACATCAAAAAGAATAGTGGAATAGCTGCAGTGTTGCGGAAGAGTTCTATAATAATTTGGGATGAGTGCACAATGGCACACAAATATTCACTTGAAGCATTAAACAGAACTATGCAAGATTTAAACAGCAATAATAAACTTTTCGGTGGTGCTATCTTACTTTTGTCTGGTGACTTCCGGCAGACCTTACCGGTTATACCTCGCTCTACTTTCGCGGATGAGATTAATGCATGTTTGAAACAATCATTCTTATGGCGAAGTGTTGAAACACTTCGATTGACCATAAATATGCGAGTACAATTGCAAAATGATCCATCAGCACTAATATTTTCCGAACAACTACTAGATATTGGGAACGGTAAAATAAAACTGCAACCAAATACGCAATGCATTAAACTACCAGACAATTTTTGCACTGTTGTTCAGGATAAAACTGAATTGATTCAGAGTATTTTCCCGGATATACAGAATAATTATTTGAATCATGAATGGCTTAGTCAACGGGCGATTTTGGCAGCCAAAAACGTTGATGTTGACGAAATTAACTTCCAGATACAACAGTTGTTACCAGGCGATCTGATGTCTTTTAAATCAATCGATACTGTTGTTGATGAAAATGAAAGTGTAAATTTTCCGATTGAATTTTTAAATTCATTAGTTATCCCTGGAATGCCACCACATAATCTTCGATTAAAGATTGGTTCCCCTATTATTCTCCTCCGTAATTTGAATCCACCTCTATTATGTAACGGTACGCGTTTGGTCATCAAAAAGATCACCGGAAACATTCTTGAAGCAACCATTTTGGCTGGGAAGTTTAAAGGAAAAGTGGTCCTGCTGCCACGTATTCCGATGATACCATCAGATTCTACCATACCCTTCAAAAGGCTACAGTTTCCAATTCGTTTAGCTTTCACCATGTCTATAAATAAATCTCAAGGTCAAACAATGTCCATTTGTGGTTTAGATTTGGAAAATCCATGTTTTTCTCATGGGCAACTATATGTTGCGTGTTCACGTGTTGGGAAACCGTCGAATCTATTTGTGTTAGCTAAAGACAGGTTAACCAAAAACATTGTGCACCGATTGGTGTTAAATTAAATTGAAATTGAAAGTATTTATAATTCAAAAAAAAAGATATTAATGTTTAAAAGTTTAAGACTGTCTGCCTTGCCTACCTCATTCATGAGTTTAAGCGTCACATGTTATTTACTGTATTTTATACTGTAATATACTTATATTTGTTATAAAATTAAATGGAAATAATAAATCTGATAAATTTTTATTTTTTACCTATTGATTTCTGCTTAGTATCAAGTGTAAGAACATTTTAATTAATTGTGTTCAACGTACTTCCCCTTCAAATCTCAATCCAGTGAATTTGTATACCAACATCAACATTTTCGTCTTTGTTCGTAAATAATTTCATTGTACTAAAGGGTTATAGTAGTAGAAAGTCAAATAAGGAGATCACCATATTTTTTTACAAATACCATCTGTGTGAAAAAGCATAGTGGACTCCGTGACTGATGTTCTCTTATTGTTCCTCTTAGATTGTTTACTATAATGTAATATAACAAAAACTTTAGCCACAGCAACGCGTGGCCGGGTCAGCTAGTAATATTTATAAAACAAAGTCATTCTCATCGAATAAAAGTGTCTGAGGCATTCAATATGCTCCGTTGCAGCAAAGAAACCAAAGACTTGTATGGAGAGTGAGATTCATATATTTGTCTTTTGTTGCAATATGGCCTAACCTGTATTATCGACAACTCATCCTATTTTAGTTACATATGCTTCTTATATCATGTGTGTTAGATACTAAGCAATGCATTTTATTAGGTGGCTCACTTTGTGCCTTACTTGAGGGAGCCTTGCCTCCCGCCGGAGGCATGATCCCCTCCAAGCGAACTGATGCGACGCGGACCGCTGAATAAAAGCCCTCTCCTTCCCGTCCAGGACACATATTCGTCCTAGCTGCTAGTCGAGTCACACCTATCAGACGTTGCATCGTCTGATCATAGCTTAGTTCATTTTAAGAGATTGTACACTTACTTATATTTTATACTCTTTGATTAAAATTATATCTTTTTGACGATTCTAAATATTTTGTCAAACCAGTCGGTAGGATTTTCGCGAAGTGTTAAATTCAGTGGTACCTGTTTTGAATGCAGCACTGGTAGAGAACTGCCTAAGTCGCGAAACGATCCAGATAATAGTTCTAGTTCTAATAATAGAAATCCTTATATAACTTTTGACAGTTCAGTTTTTACATTCGGTCAGTGCGGACGCATCAATTTGAGAGTAAGCCGAGTCAATATCAGTCTCAAATTGAAATAATATTTATCTACCGTAAAACTACATATAATTTAAAAAAAAGGTGAGTTCTAGTGTTTGTTTACTTTTTGTTTGAGTGTTTTAAATGCAAGTGTCCGATAACCGTCGATGCCGATTCGCTTGCTTGTAAAGATTGCAGTGTGATACTTCATATCAAGTGCATTTTGATGCATTTTGAAGAGCGAACGCCCTGAGAAGGAAGCGAGACGATTGGAAGTGCGAGAATTGCGTGGACGCCGCGGGCCCCGGCAGAATAGCGGGTAGCTCGCACCGCGACTCGGCCGGCAGCTCGGCCGAGGAGGCGGAGAGGCGGATTGCTGCAACTCGAAAATACGAGGATATCCTTCGCACTCTGAAGGAGTCTCAACTCGCACTCGAAGATTCGCAGCAGCAGATTAAAAACCTCACAGAGGCAAAGGCCGAACAGGGTCATCAAATAGCCAGCCTTTCCGAAAGGATTAATTATCTGGAACAACAAACTCGCTCTAAAAATATCGAGATATCCGGCGTTGAAACGGAAAACAACGAAGATATTAAAAATATTGTTTTGATAATCGCAAAAAGAAAATATTTATCGAGTAAATAATAAAGTGAATAAATCTCGCCCCCCGCCAATTGTAGTCCAGTTCAAATCTCAGTCATCTGGAAATGTTTGGCTGGAAAACCGCACGAAAGTGGTGACAAACGACGATATTTTTCGCAATAAAAATTCAGCAAAAATGTATTTTAACGAACATCGAACGACTTTAATGAAACAACTTTTGTGGAAAACAAAAAACGCCGCTAAGGACTCTCGATATATTTGGATCAAGAGTGAAAAATACTTTTTGTGAAAAAGAGTGATCAATTAACAGCAAAACATTTTTAATCGTGATAATATAATAAATACTTTAATTTTGTTTTTTGTGTCTTTTATATATAATTAAAAAAGTGTATGTAAATTTAGTACGTGTATAGTTTCTAAGACTTGTCATCAAATTGAGTTTCTGGTAGCCAAAACCATGTTTTTGCCAGAAACCATTTGCCAGAACAGAAAATATAAGTAAGTGTACAATCTCTTAAAATGAACTAAGCTATGATCAGACGATGCAACGTCTGATAGGTGTGACTCGACTAGCAGCTAGGACGAATATGTGTCCTGGACGGGAAGGAGAGGGCTTTTATTCAGCGGTCCGCGTCGCATCAGTTCGCTTGGAGGGGATCATGCCTCCAGCGGGAGGTAAGGCTCCCTCAAGTAAGGCACAAAGTGAGCCACCTAATAAAATGCATTGCTTAGTATCTAACACACATGATATAAGAAGCATATGTAACTAAAATAGGATGAGTTGTCGATAATACAGGTTAGGCCATATTGCAACAAAAGACATTTATATGAATCTCACTCTCAATACAAGTCTTTGGTTTCTTTGCTGCAACGGAGCATATTGAATGCCTCAGACACTTTTATTCGATGAGAATGACTTTGGTTTATAAATATTATTATAGAATGTCCTTGTTTTAATGATTAACTTTAGCAAATTTGATGCTTATTGTTGCAGTTTTATTCAATCTTGAGTGTTGACACTTTACGAAATCTTTACGAAAATCATTTTTGCATTAGGATAACGTCTTTTGGTAATCCAGCTGTATGAAATGTCAGTGGAAACCGCAGAAATTGCTCTTCAGAAAAACTAAATGTTTTTTCTGTTAGCGACCAACCAACCAACACTATTGTACTACTCGAGGTATTGCAGTGACAGAATTTTAAAATGATGACTCGAATGCGCTGTTGAGTTCATCCCACAGGGGATTACAGATGCCAACTACAAAAGACGGTGCGATTTGGCCGAATACGTGGCGGAAATAAACTGGAATTGTAATATAGAAAACGCTGTTTACCTACTTGAATATCCTGTAGGGTTCGGCCCACTGCCTGCCCCAACTGCTCTGGTGATTAAAGTACAGATGCCAGTTGGCATCTGTACTTTATCGCACACTCTTTTTTAGTTAAAAAAGAGTGTGCGATTGAGCCACGCACTTGGCAGAAATCAATTGGTAATTATAATCAGCAGGCAGGTAGCAGGCCTTCTTTACGGATTCGGAAAAGGATACGAGAACTAGACTGTTGACTGTTGGAGTTAGCGTCTAATAGACCAGCTGTTAGCCGCTAACTCCAACAGTCAACAGTCTAGTTCTCGTATCCTTTTCCGAATCCGTAAAGAACAAATTGCATAAAACCACGACGAAGAGATAACGTGTTTTATTTTTATTTATTCTCTACGTGAGCGTTGCAATTAGTTGAATTCGAAATATTTTTTTTGTGTATACTTTATTTTATCTATGTTATATTTTTTGGAGTATGAAAAATGTATGTAGCATTTTGCTTCAATGATCATTTTTGACAAATTTGTAGACTAGCAAGTGTAGAGATTATTTAAAACTATGTTTTTTTTATATCACTGTCAAGAAAATAATTATATAATGAATATGACACTGTTTTTTAAATTACACACATATTTTCAGTCTTTAAAAAAAATGTCTTATCAACATGAAATTACTGCTACCTAGTGGGGCAAACGAGCACTTCCAAGTCGAATTAGACTTTATACAACTAGTTACCACATTGAAGTAGGTATCAATGTCCTTTCTTAGCAGAACCTTTGATTATGTAGTGGGCTTAACTTAGTAGACGGCGTTATTTTTTTTTTGATATTGAAATATTAAACCTTTGGTTGGCAGTTGGGTCAGACGCACACTGCAATTAATTCCGATTTAATAACTGTTAACAGTTTAGAAATTAAAATCTTACCCATTCATAGGCGGTGTTTATTCACTTTATTAATTTGCAGTTTAAACTTGTGGAATATATATTTTCCATCTGTCTTTAAAATTTTGAAACTGTGTGCTTTTCTGCTAAATTACAATGTTTGGAACTTGGTGCGCTATCTGCATTGTGTTTTAGCTACTAAAGAGTGGTCTAGAATTTCTTGGGAGTTGAGCAATCTATAAACCGCTATCAATGGTAGAATATGACCATGAACGCGATAGACATGAGATTCAAGCTTCAATTCCTGGTGCTTTTGTGTTATTCTGCATAATTTTCAATTGACCCATTGATTATATCAATATGGCATTTAATGCATAAAAAACTAATGATAGAATTAGAAAAAGTTTGAAAAACTAATGTTTCTTGATTAATTATATAAAATAACATGTGTTCTAGATGTTTGAATGCATCGCCGGTATTCATATCCCCATAACTTGGGTACAGTATAAAAAGATTTACAGTACCTCACCTTGGAACAAAAATATTTATCGAAACAATTGCGCCACTCGTCGATTAATTGCGCTAACACTGTTTTTTTTCCTATGCTATATGCATTTTAACGCAGTGTCGGCGCAATTAATAATGAATTACGCTTAAATATGTATTTGTTTCATTTTTTTTTACTCTTTGAGGAGAATATATAACCTTAAACGCTAACATTTAAGCTATAGGTAATTTACTACTTGATATCATTATTACAGTTATTTATTTATTAATAATATACTCGTATTTACACAATATAACGGAATTAGACGTCCAATTCGTACTCTGTTCACCTTAGAGCACTAATAACAATTTATGCATAATATTAGGCTGAAAGCTCCGTTAAAACCCGGCCAGGGTCGAATTGTGTCGAGTGTCCTATTGATTGATTAAAAAAATAAAACAAGTTTAAAAACAAAATCAAAAGCAACCTATAAAAGGTCTGCATAAATAAAAAATCCGAAATGACAAGCGCCAACGTAAAACAGGGTCGATTATTGTATAGTTGATAATAAATAAATACAACATTTTTAACTGTCTTTATACTGTGACTCAAATGCAGCTCTTCTGGGTCATTCGATTGTCCTCGCTTCAGCATCATCACGATCAATTGCGAAATCGCATAAATCATCATTCAGAGCTATACGACGCAGTCATCAATACATACTGCATCAATATGTACTGTCCACGATATAATAATTTGCTTTGTAAAGAAGGAAATCACATGTGATACTAGCATACCGTTTAACCTATAACTCTTCGCGCAAACATATTACCAATTGCCAATAAGCACGCCGAATGCAATACCACTACGATAGCGAGTTCGGTGTATTGTTGTCGAACGAGGTGAATATCCATAAAGTATTACCATGTAATTTGTTAGGTTGACAGAGGGCGTAAACTTCAATACAAATTGCAATGTTCACACATCTTAACCGTGAGTCCCGGCACGTACATTTTTTTTAAATTTCTTTGTACCTATAATTATGAAATGAGGTTATATTTTTCATAGTTAAGATAGTTTTTTTATTTTACATATCCTATATATGAAATCTTATGTTTTTTTCCTGTGAATTTATAAATATTTTGACTTTGTAGTCTTATTTTTATTTTATTTTGAGATCGTGGTAGTTTAGTGGTTAGGGCGTTGGACTATGGGTCAAAGGTCGCGTGTTCGAATCCACACATGGTCATACATGATCATATTTAATCATAGCAATTATTTTATTAAAAAAAAAAAATTACTTATTTCGTGATATGTTGTTAAATGTGCCTAATTTTGTTTGAAATAAACTTTTACAGATCACAAGTTTGTTTTATTGAACGTCGAGAAATGAATATTACTTCGGTTCGTCCGTAATCGTGGTTTAACGTTACACGATATACTCGTATAGTTTCATGGTTATTCAATGGTTTGTATCGCCATGCGAGGATTTCTAAAGCGACACCCAGTACTGGAGAAAATTAAATTTTCAAAAAATTAGGGTTTAACTATGCCCGCAGAAACTGATTACCTGTTCGAATCACATAAACGTACTTCGGCATAGAAAATGTATGAAAGAGACAGCATTATTCTGTGTTCCAATGTGAAAGAAGAGCGTTGGCAATAAATCATGCGCGAAATGAAATACAATGTATTTGTCTCTCTTCGCCCGCTTCGTATCGCTCTGTGTAAGCTATCTCTTTCGCGCCTGGACAGGAAAAAAAGCAATACCGCACTGGCAAATGTTAAGGGGCCACCAGTCCCTAAAACGTGTTGTGTAACGTATTTTGGTGCATTTTGTTGAAGTTATTCCCAACAAATGGCTAAAAATAAAAATACCACAATATTCTACATATATTAATTTAGTACTTTGCTTAAAAAAAAACGAAATACACCTTATTATAATAATGAAAATAAATAAATAAGAAAGTGTTGTTTTTTCTGGCAACGATTTTCTTTTAAGTTGTGTAAGTGACGCGAACCTAATTTTTCTTTCTAAAGATAGACAATATAATAATCTAGGACATTACTTTAAAAAAAACATTTGTTTCAAATGATAATAATTATTTAAATACAAAAAACATGTTTAATCGATTCCAAATGTAACGAATTCGCGGTCGGCGAGTATATCCGTCTCTCTTCTACACGTCAATGTTCGAATAAAGCCTACTCTTTCAAATCTCAAGGACAGATGCGTCCCGAGGCGCCTTAAATCGAAGCCAAAAATAATAAAATGACCTCAGGGGTCCTCAAAACGTTTTATAACCTATTTTTATAAACCTACTGTGCATTTTTCAAAACCGCCAATACTGATAAGTGAGCGAAATACCTAATGCTCGGGAAAAGTATTGAGTATTTTATCCGTCAAACTTCATTTTACTGCGGTAACTAATTCTAACAAATTAACCACACAATTGCGATAAACTTTTTTTTTATCTTTTAATTTATTTTCGCAGTTTTTTTAATCACATTGCAGTGATTTATTTAATCATGACTGGGACAAACTCACACAATAATTTAATGAATAAAATTCAATAAGATCTGCATAAAATGTGAATAATAAATAAACAAAACGTCATGCCACACCCAATACATGAACAAATATCGAACCATAGCAGTTTCTGTTTAACAGCGGCAAGCTGTTTGGGGAGATGGAAATCGTCACATAGAGGTACATTTGAAATTAGGAAAGCTAAAAGTTTGTTACCTAATTTATTAATTAATGATAGTAATTATGGAAATTAATCGATCGATTCTGAGGTATATCCGCCCAAAATTCGTACTAAGTAATCTTGAAAAATTAAATGGCGTGAGCTCAATTCAACATTGTAAAACAAATTTAACAACGCATTCCTACCCTCAGAACACGACGACTGATCAACTGCATTCCGGCAGCTTTGAGTCAAGAAATAGCGCTAATAAAAAAAAATAATAGTTATTTCTTCGATTGGTTGTTTTTTTTTAAATAAGCGATGCGTTTTATAAATCCATTTTTAAAAAAAACCATAACAAAAATCTCCAATTTTAGGAAAATTTTGTTTTTTATTTCTTAGTTATAGCATATATTATAAATCTTTCGCTTTGTTCTTAAAATATAGGTGTCATTAGATTGATATTAGCGTGTTACGATGACTCGACAAATCGACACCCTCAACGAATAACATCCTAAGTCATTTTTAGCATCTTTTCAGGAGTGCCAAAACAAGTTTTAAAAAAATCTACATACTCTGTTTTTTTTTGTATAATTACTTAAGTTAATTAAGATTGTATTTCACGTAAAAATAGTCTTCTCTGATGATAATACTGTACTTAACTAGAATTGGGTTGTTTTTACATTAAGTATTACTTGAAAAGCTTACTTACGATATTCGCATGCATACGATATATTTGCACGTAGTAATAAGGATAAGATGAATATACAAAAAATAGTCATTTTTTCTGACCCAGAAAACCGCCAAAAAGTGACTGTTTCTTTGTTTATTTGTATGAGAAATGCGTACAGTTATACATAATGACAGTTAAATAGAAATAGATAAATAACAACTTAAGCCGACTATAACAGGCATCTCCAATTTAACATATACTTTTAACAGAACGAACTGGGATCTAATTTATAAGTGATAATAGTATGAGTGTTGTAATCTGTGAATATAATAGGGTGTGGAATGTAAGAGTGTGTTAATGTGTGTGTATGGTGACGATAATACTATTACTAATATTGTGTATGTTCAAAGAAAGTTTTTGCAAATGCAAATGAAAAATGTCTATTTCGCTGAAATTGTACCAATACGGTTTATAACTGAATTCATTGCGTAATTCGTATTGCACTTAGGGACTTAGGATGTTATGCGTTAAGGGTGTCGAAATTGCCTACCAAACGACTGACAAAGAAGGAAATATTTTGACCGATAGCTCATTAGTACCTCGGCGGGGGTTCTATTATTATTTAAAAAAAGATAATTCTATTATTTAAAAAGGAAACATTTAAAAAATAGATAATTATTTATGTTGTTGTCTAATCGGGTCTATTAACATATCTACCGGCGACGGAACCGCCCGCCAAGAACCTGGCCAGCAACCTGGACGCCAACGGCTGCCCGCCCATACCCAATAGTGCCACCACCCCGTCAAAACCGGCAGGAAGGCCATCGATAGTATGATCCTTTCAATCTTTCTTTTTCATGTGTTAAAAAGAAGTAGGTTAAATGAGTAGGAATCGATCCTAATATATACAATACTAGCTGACCCGGCCACGCGTTGCTGTGGCTAAAGTTTTAGTTATATTACATTATAGTAAACAATCTAAGAGGAACAATAAGAGAACATCAGTCACGGAGTCCACTATGCTTTTTCACACAGATGGTATTTGTAAAAAAATATGGTGATCTCCTTATTTGACTTTCTACTACTATAACCCTTTAGTACAATGAAATTATTTACGAACAAAGACGAAAATGTTGATGTTGGTATACAAATTCACTGGATTGAGATTTGAAGGGGAAGTACGTTGAACACAATTAATTAAAATGTTCTTACACTTGATACTAAGCAGAAATCAATAGGTAAAAAATAAAAATTTATCAGATTTATTATTTCCATTTAATTTTATAACAAATATAAGTATATTACAGTATAATACAGTAAATTACATGTGACGCTTAAACTCATGAATGAGGTAGGCAAGGCAGACAGTCTTAAACTTTTAAACATTAATATCTTTTTTTTGAATTATAAATACTTTCAGTTTCAATTTAATTTAACACCAATCGGTGCACAATGTTTTTGGTTAACCTGTCTTTAACTAACACAAATAGATTCGACGGTTTCCCAACACGTGAACACGCAACATATAGTTGCCCATGAGAAAAACATGGATTTTCCAAATCTAAACCACAAATGGACATTGTTTGACCTTGAGATTTATTTATAGACATGGCGAAAGCTAAACGAATTGGAAACTGTAGCCTTTTGAAGGGTATGGTAGAATCTGATGGTATCATCGGAATACGTGGCAGCAGGACCACTTTTCCTTTAAACTTCCCAGCCAAAATGGTTGCTTCAAGAATGTTTCCGGTGATCTTTTTGATGACCAAACGCGTACCGTTACATAATTGAGGTGGATTCAAATTACGGAGGAGAATAATAGGGGAACCAATCTTTAATCGAAGATTATGTGGTGGCATTCCAGGGATATCTAATGAATTTAAAAATTCAATCGGAAAATTTACACTTTCATTTTCATCAACAACAGTATCGATTGATTTAAAAGACATCAGATCGCCTGGTAACAACTGTTGTATCTGGAAGTTAATTTCGTCAACATCAACGTTTTTGGCTGCCAAAATCGCCCGTTGACTAAGCCATTCATGATTCAAATAATTATTCTGTATATCCGGGAAAATACTCTGAATCAATTCAGTTTTATCCTGAACAACAGTGCAAAAATTGTCTGGTAGTTTAATGCATTGCGTATTTGGTTGCAGTTTTATTTTACCGTTCCCAATATCTAGTAGTTGTTCGGAAAATATTAGTGCTGATGGATCATTTTGCAATTGTACTCGCATATTTATGGTCAATCGAAGTGTTTCAACACTTCGCCATAAGAATGATTGTTTCAAACATGCATTAATCTCATCCGCGAAAGTAGAGCGAGGTATAACCGGTAAGGTCTGCCGGAAGTCACCAGACAAAAGTAAGATAGCACCACCGAAAAGTTTATTATTGCTGTTTAAATCTTGCATAGTTCTGTTTAATGCTTCAAGTGAATATTTGTGTGCCATTGTGCACTCATCCCAAATTATTATAGAACTCTTCCGCAACACTGCAGCTATTCCACTATTCTTTTTGATGTTACACATTGCATCTGGTTTATTATGAACGTCCAATGGCAGCTTGAATGTTGAATGTGCTGTTCGCCCACCATCCAGTAAAGTAGCCGCAATGCCTGACGATGCTAATGCTAATGCGATTTTTTGTTGCGACCGTATTTTGGCAAGAATCAACGATATTAAAAATGTCTTACCGGTTCCACCGGGTGCATCCAAGAAAAAAAAACCGCCTTGTTCAGCAGCAACAGCCAGCATAATCCGATCATAAATAATTTTTTGTTCTGCTGTCAGTAATGGTTCACTGTTCATGATAATTGTTGCTAAACTTCCATGGTCATATTGATTTTCTCGTTGTAAATCGGTATTGACTAAGTCGGTGGCTGGACGATTAGGTGATGGCATACCATAATGATTAAGTGGTAAATTTGAAATAAGAACACATAAATCCTCGATCAAGACCAATGCTTCATTGTACATCTCTGGTGTATAATCTATGTTTTGGCATTGATTTGTTTGTCTAATTCGGTGCAAGATGTCTTCTGTCATACAATTTTTATATTTTTCCCACAAAGTTTGTGCTTGCGAGGGATAACATGTCGCCAAAATAATTGCAAACAACTGACGAATGTTATTCGGTGTTGATGTCAACGCAGCATCAGCAAGCGCTAAGTCCCAATGGTTATCGTCTTCTAGCAATTGCAGTTCACGACATGCATCCTGGTATGTATTGAATACTCGACCATTAGCTGTTCGTAAAAATTCAAAAGACGTTGGTCCGGGAACATTCACCAATAACAAACGTAAATAGAAGCACTCACGTTGCTTTGGATGTACCGTGTAAAGTCTCCCCAATGTCTTAGCTTTGAATATGCCTGTAATGGAAGGATGTGGTTTTCCTTGTTTCCGTGGCTCCCATTTTTTACTGGATTTGTTCCATGTGAAATAACGTGGAACATCACCATACACCAATGTCTTCGCGAATTGGCCAAAAACATCAGGTTTTTGACACAATGTAAAAAATTCAGTTAGAGTCGTTTTCGGAGCTTCGAACGCTCTTTGGAGAACATTTTCTTCAGTGAAGTATACACGTTGACCGTTTTCAAGATGTATTGCCAGATGTTGGACAGCAGGATCTCTTTCGTGGATGGGAAAGCTGAGAATATGCCAAATAGCTTCATTGCTGCTAATGTATCTGCCCATTTGGTATCGTGCTATTTCGTCATTTTTATTTATGTTTTTTACTTCAAATATGGCCAAATCACTGCCTTTGTTTACATATTTACAAATATACTTAATTGATTTAACAGAACTGCAAAGCTCAACATTGATATGAGCTTTGTAAGTTTTTGAAAGTAGTGGTGAGTATGGTACCACCCACTGATTATCAAACTCAACTTGATTTGGAAAGTTCGGCAGTCGCATTGTAAATGTGTGGCCACCATTCTCAGTACTTCTGCGGCGATACATTGGATAACCATCAATATCCGTGATCGTGTCATTCGTATGCGGCTTTGGGAAGTTTTTTTTACATTTTCCATTTTCCATGCACGGTGACGTCATGTTGAAAACACCGCATGGCCCATGGATCATGTGTTTGGTGACAATATCAAATAATTCTTGATCAATTAATGGGTCTGGAATTTCGGCTGAAATTATTTGATCGATTTCTTCAGGACGGATTCTATCTTTAAGCCAAACCAAAATGTGGGCATGAGGCAAACCTCGCTTTTGCCACTCTATCGTATTCAGCCAACAACGTGTGATACCAAAAATTGTATATTTAACAATAAAATCAATTAAGGATTTCAATTTTTGTTTAAACACACGTGCAGTTAAATCATGACGATGAATGGCTTGTTGTCCTGGCAATAGTAAAGTTTGTATCTCTTCCCAATTCGGATTACATGTGAATGTAATAAATAAATCCGGTCGGCCGTAATGACGTACGTAAGTCATCGCATCTTGTATGTATTCCTGCATGTTCCGTGGACTGCCGATGTAGCTTGAAGGTAAAATGAAAGCATTACCGATGTCATTGGGATTTAAATTTCCATCGATGTTTCCAGCAACAGCATCTCGTAAGTGAATATATTATTCCGATCGTAGTTTTGACGTTTGCGTTTTGACGTTTGCCGCTCGCGTTGTTGAGGTTAGATTTTTTCGGTGGCATTTGACTGAAAATAATAATTTTCTTGTTCTTATGATATTCTCTTGAAGACGTTCGTTACACTGTTCTTGAGATTTTTGTGCATGACCTTCTGCTGTCCTGATTCTTTGAGCTGGATTTCTTGATTCAATTTGTTCTGCCAACTGATGGGCTCTTTTAATACGTTTGCGTCGAATAACTGTCACTGTCAAATAATAACAGACATTAGCGCCATCAACCCAGTCGAAAGGTATCGACATCTGTCAGTTTTATGACTGCCAAATAATAACGGACAAAAAATTAGCGATAAATTAAAATTGCGACTATAATTTGAGATTTAAACTATCCTATCTCTCAAGTGCACATCGAACTGCACATGGTGTTCAAATTTTATTATAATCGGTTAAGTGTTTTAGGAGTCCATTGAGGACAAACATTGTGACACGAGATTTATATATATTATAAGATATACAACGAGCGGTCCTGACCTGCGCAATGCGCCACGCATTGGGAGAGGAACGGGCACAAGCGACACGAGCAAACCAACTTTTGATGTTGTCAATATTAAGAAAACTTTTAACAAAGGTGTTCGGTTTGAAGTGTAGGATGTGCGCGTTAAACTTCCACGTACATAAATCTGTATAATGTGATAAATTATTAGTAATCGATTTTACCCAGATCTTCAACTATTTTGTGCAACTAAGCCATTTCGCTTAGCCTGTGCTAGAGTCAGGGGAGGGGGGAATGAAGCGAAAATCACGAATAAAATCCATATAAGTGAGGTAACATATGGATATGTTGCATATTGTTATTGCACATATTACCCAATAATTTGTTTAATTTGGTTCAATTCTGGACTATCTTTCCATATTAAATTAAAAACTAATCCTTTTATTTGTTATTATTTTTATTCCTATTATATACGTATTTCTAGGAAGTTTATTTAATCATTTTTTATAAAATTTAAATGATTTTACTGTAACGGCCAGTTTTTTTTTCGTATCAATCGCTTAATAACGACGAACGACGTACGTCGGCGACTGAACCTGGCCTCAAAAGTACCTCCCACCCTACCACCCAAATATACCGAAAATAGTAGTTACCGACACGATTTTGATCTTCCGTCTCCCTCTAGGATTGCGTCGCTCACTCATTCGACGTATGTCGATAAAATTATGAAAAAATGGACCGAATGTAGCTGTATCTTTCTCACGAGCTTTGCGCAACAAAGTAAGTTTTAAGTACTTTCTGGGCAATGAGATTATTCGCAGATTTGATGAAATTTGCGACCTGGGGGTTTTGTTTGACTCGCGTCTAACATTTCCTTTGCACTTGCACGTTTCAATAACATGTTGGGAATCGTCCTTCGAACCAGTCGATCTTTGAGTAAGCCGAAGTCAATCTCGCTTTTATAATGCACGTTTGTGAGGATTATATTGAAGTATAGTTCCATTATCTAGAGTCTTCATGAATTCTCTGTAATATTCTGGAGGTCACCCAGGGGAGGTTCCTAAGATACCTTTATCTCCATATGTTTGGATGTTATCCTGAAATATTTCTCAATATGTATCCATCAGCATTTGTATTAGGGATCTTAGGCTTTAGCACACTCGACTTTAAGCGACAAGTCCAGTTTTTTTTTTTAAAGTTGTTCACTGATTCATCGAGAATCCCCCGACCCGAGGATTGTTCAAGGCTAGAGTAGGGTTGCCATAAATGGTTTGGCTTCGACCGGGACTGATATGAAATAGGAGGAAATATAAGGGATTTATAGGAGGAAGAGGGGGTATTGCACCCCCCCCCCCCATAGCGCCGCAAACTGGTTTGTGAAAAAAGGAAATCTTTCAATGGTTCCCACATATTCAGAATATGTTCAATGGCCGGCAACAAAGACGGTTAACCACCTGGTTTTTGAGTGAGATCGTAAATTAATATGAATTACATTAGCTCCCTCACAAAGGTGTTTCATTCCGTACTGTAAATATGGAACAATATTTGTAAAATGTCAGTACATCCTTCGACCCCACACTTCGTCGTCGCACGAATTATTCGCATAATTTTAGCAATAATATAAAACCATGATTATTCGTTTACCGGCAACCCTAGGCTAGAGTGAATTGGGATTTAGTTTCGGGGTGTAAAGGCCTACGCATCTCAAAATATTATTAAAAAACATTTTTTGAAACATCCAAATTTTGATATATTATGATTTTCGTTAGTTTTATTATTATCTTAATATATATAAATCTCGTGTCACAATGTTTGTCCTCAATGGACTAATAATAAAATAATGGACTAATAATAAAATTTGAACACCATGTGCAGTTCGATGTGCACTTGAGAGATAGGATAGTTTAAATCTCAAATTATAGTCGCAATTTTAATTTATCGCTAATTTTTTGTCCGTTATTATTTGGCAGTCATAAAACTGACAGATGTCGATACCTTTTTATTTTATGGGCGATTGTGAAGAGCGCGTGACGACTCGGTGCCAGTATAATTTTATTGAACAAGCAGAGGAAAGAGCAATTGTGATATTATTGGAAAATTTTTTAGAAGATCACAATCAACTAATTCAATTGATCAAAAGAGTTTCGCCACGACTGCAAAATGACAATTATCAAATCGTCATAAAAGCCGACAAAGTACCATTAGGTGAACATGCTGGTAGATTCAGTCATAAAACTGACAGATGTCGATACGGAACGGCACGGAACATGCATGCATACAAGATGCGATGACTTACGTACGTCATTACGGCCGACCGGATTTATTTATTACATTCACATGTAATCCGAATTGGGAAGAGATACAAACTTTACTATTGCCAGGACAACAAGCCATTCATCGTCATGATTTAACTGCACGTGTGTTTAAACAAAAATTGAAATCCTTAATTGATTTTATTGTTAAATATACAATTTTTGGTATCACACGTTGTTGGCTGAATACGATAGAGTGGCAAAAGCGAGGTTTGCCTCATGCCCACATTTTGGTTTGGCTTAAAGATAGAATCCGTCCTGAAGAAATCGATCAAATAATTTCAGCCGAAATTCCAGACCCATTAATTGATCAAGAATTATTTGATATTGTCACCAAACACATGATCCATGGGCCATGCGGTGTTTTCAACATGACGTCACCGTGCATGGAAAATGGAAAATGTAAAAAAAACTTCCCAAAGCCGCATACGAATGACACGATCACGGATATTGATGGTTATCCAATGTATCGCCGCAGAAGTACTGAGAATGGTGGCCACACATTTACAATGCGACTGCCGAACTTTCCAAATCAAGTTGAGTTTGATAATCAGTGGGTGGTACCATACTCACCACTACTTTCAAAAACTTACAAAGCTCATATCAATGTTGAGCTTTGCAGTTCTGTTAAATCAATTAAGTATATTTGTAAATATGTAAACAAAGGCAGTGATTTGGCCATATTTGAAGTAAAAAACATAAATAAAAATGACGAAATAGCACGATACCAAATGGGCAGATACATTAGCAGCAATGAAGCTATTTGGCATATTCTCAGCTTTCCCATCCACGAAAGAGATCCTGCTGTCCAACATCTGGCAATACATCTTGAAAACGGTCAACGTGTATACTTCACTGAAGAAAATGTTCTCCAAAGAGCGTTCGAAGCTCCGAAAACGTCTCTAACTGAATTTTTTACATTGTGTCAAAAACCTGATGTTTTTGGCCAATTCGCGAAGACATTGGTGTATGGTGATGTTCCACGTTATTTCACATGGAACAAATCCAGTAAAAAATGGGAGCCACGGAAACAAGGAAAACCACATCCTTCCATTACAGGCATATTCAAAGCTAAGACATTGGGGAGACTTTACACGGTACATCCAAAGCAACGTGAGTGCTTCTATTTACGTTTGTTATTGGTGAATGTTCCCGGACCAACGTCTTTTGAATTTTTACGAACAGCTAATGGTCGAGTATTCAATACATACCAGGATGCATGTCGTGAACTGCAATTGCTAGAAGACGATAACCATTGGGACTTAACGCTTGCTGATGCTGCGTTGACATCAACACCGAATAACATTCGTCAGTTGTTTGCAATTATTTTGGCGACATGTTATCCCTCGCAAGCACAAACTTTGTGGGAAAAATATAAAAATTGTATGACAGAAGACATCTTGCACCGAATTAGACAAACAAATCAATGCCAAAACATAGATTATACACCAGAGATGTACAATGAAGCATTGGTCTTGATCGAGGATTTATGTGTTCTTAGTTCAAATTTACCATTTAATCATTATGGTATGCCATCACCTAATCGTCCAGCCACCGACTTAGTCAATACCGATTTACAACGAGAAAATCAATATGACCATGGAAGTTTAGCAACAATTATCATGAACAGTGAACCATTACTGACAGCAGAACAAAAAATTATTTATGATCGGATTATGCTGGCTGTTGCTGCTGAACAAGGCGGTTTTTTTTTCTTGGATGCACCCGGTGGAACCGGTAAGACATTTTTAATATCGTTGATTCTTGCCAAAATACGGTCGCAACAAAAAATCGCATTAGCATTAGCATCGTCAGGCATTGCGGCTACTTTACTGGATGGTGGGCGAACAGCACATTCAACATTCAAGCTGCCATTGGACGTTCATAATAAACCAGATGCAATGTGTAACATCAAAAAGAATAGTGGAATAGCTGCAGTGTTGCGGAAGAGTTCTATAATAATTTGGGATGAGTGCACAATGGCACACAAATATTCACTTGAAGCATTAAACAGAACTATGCAAGATTTAAACAGCAATAATAAACTTTTCGGTGGTGCTATCTTACTTTTGTCTGGTGACTTCCGGCAGACCTTACCGGTTATACCTCGCTCTACTTTCGCGGATGAGATTAATGCATGTTTGAAACAATCATTCTTATGGCGAAGTGTTGAAACACTTCGATTGACCATAAATATGCGAGTACAATTGCAAAATGATCCATCAGCACTAATATTTTCCGAACAACTACTAGATATTGGGAACGGTAAAATAAAACTGCAACCAAATACGCAATGCATTAAACTACCAGACAATTTTTGCACTGTTGTTCAGGATAAAACTGAATTGATTCAGAGTATTTTCCCGGATATACAGAATAATTATTTGAATCATGAATGGCTTAGTCAACGGGCGATTTTGGCAGCCAAAAACGTTGATGTTGACGAAATTAACTTCCAGATACAACAGTTGTTACCAGGCGATCTGATGTCTTTTAAATCAATCGATACTGTTGTTGATGAAAATGAAAGTGTAAATTTTCCGATTGAATTTTTAAATTCATTAGATATCCCTGGAATGCCACCACATAATCTTCGATTAAAGATTGGTTCCCCTATTATTCTCCTCCGTAATTTGAATCCACCTCAATTATGTAACGGTACGCGTTTGGTCATCAAAAAGATCACCGGAAACATTCTTGAAGCAACCATTTTGGCTGGGAAGTTTAAAGGAAAAGTGGTCCTGCTGCCACGTATTCCGATGATACCATCAGATTCTACCATACCCTTCAAAAGGCTACAGTTTCCAATTCGTTTAGCTTTCGCCATGTCTATAAATAAATCTCAAGGTCAAACAATGTCCATTTGTGGTTTAGATTTGGAAAATCCATGTTTTTCTCATGGGCAACTATATGTTGCGTGTTCACGTGTTGGGAAACCGTCGAATCTATTTGTGTTAGCTAAAGACAGGTTAACCAAAAACATTGTGCACCGATTGGTGTTAAATTAAATTGAAATTGAAAGTATTTATAATTCAAAAAAAAAGATATTAATGTTTAAAAGTTTAAGACTGTCTGCCTTGCCTACCTCATTCATGAGTTTAAGCGTCACATGTTATTTACTGTATTATACTGTAATATACTTATATTTGTTATAAAATTAAATGAAAATAATAAATCTGATAAATTTTTATTTTTTACCTATTGATTTCTGCTTAGTATCAAGTGTAAGAACATTTTAATTAATTGTGTTCAACGTACTTCCCCTTCAAATCTCAATCCAGTGAATTTGTATACCAACATCAACATTTTCGTCTTTGTTCGTAAATAATTTCATTGTACTAAAGGGTTATAGTAGTAGAAAGTCAAATAAGGAGATCAGCATATTTTTTTACAAATACCATCTGTGTGAAAAAGCATAGTGGACTCCGTGACTGATGTTCTCTTATTGTTCCTCTTAGATTGTTTACTATAATGTAATATAACAAAAACTTTAGCCACAGCAACGCGTGGCCGGGTCAGCTAGTTGTTTATAAAGAATGGCTAAGTACTTTGAAGTTATTCCTATATTCGCATTAGCGGTGTTATCATTGCCACATCTAGTGCCGAGTGTGAAGAAGTATACACAATTAAACACGCAGTCGTAATCGCCTCATAACTTCCACTTTAAATGGATTCATGCTTTCCAGGCAACATGTGAACGAAAGTGAAAAGTGTTGCAAAACCTTTTCACCAAGTAGCAGCACGACATCAAATTTTTATGTATTTGACAGTTATGATGACAATATTTTTATCAATAATTAATTACATACTTTGTATTGTATTTGTCATTTATTCCGTTTTCAAACCTTAGGTATATATTTTTATTACTGGTTTGTCTTTTATGTTTATTTTTTATTCAAAAAAATATATATCATAGGAATATATTTTTCATAAACCGCTCTCTTTCCTCATCGCCCATAGTTGTTTTGCAACAGTACTCAAAAATATTGAAAGTGTACAATAGTTTTGTCTATAATTTGATAATTTGAGCTGTCTGTACGATTATTTTGAGTTCACGACCTGGCAATATTGTTCCAGAATCCGGTTCGGAGTGCTGACTGCTGTTCGTTGCTATTGTCCGACTGAGCTATGAGCGCGAGCGAAAGGGTCGAAAAATGATTTAATTTTTTATTACTCTGAAAGTAAACTCTTTATTTGACGCCCGCTAGCTTTCTACAGCAAAAAATGTAGGTTAAAATAGATAATCATCATTTTGGAAAGTCTATTTTCGAAATTTAATTCTAAACGTTTAAACCGTTGAGTGGTTCTGGTTGTCACCGTTTCGGTAAGTAATCTGTTGTTTACAAGGAAATTAGTTAATCTAATTTTTATAGAAACACCTACAAAAATACAACACAAAATTGGTGGGTACTAACAAAACAAAATCTCATCTTGTTCGCTGTCTTTTTGGCAACTGTAACTATCAAAGTTACGTGAAATTACAAGTTTTTGAGCATGGTAGCATACCAAAGTTGTTATTAAAAATATATCAAAATTAGGGCATGCCCAAAATTAGATGTCAAATGAAGTCACAAGGGGTCCACCTTCACCCCATTTGAATAGCTACATATTTCTTAGATTTTTAGAATACAATATAGCGGCTAATATAACCTAACTAATAGCATGCATATTATGATGGAAACATCTTATGTGGCAACTCAAGTCTATAAAGGATACTGTGATAAAATGTTAGCCTAAATGTTCCACCATTTTTTTTGCTGGGAGTGTAAAACAGTACTTGACTAAATTTGATAAGCATACTTAGTAGGGTTGCCATAGACTTTCAAGGTAAAATATAGACAACAAACATGGGGTCCTTCCCCGGATTTTTTAAAAACCTATCCTTGTAATAAAATAAAGGAATTTAACAACAACTTGCATACAAGTAATATTTATTTTTAATAAAGTAAAAGTTATGATGTAGGCTGAATTGAGTAAAATTGCCATCCACAATTGATTTTAAAAGCTGCTTTTACTAACACAAAAAAACTGAGTGCACGCCTCCACACCAGGCCACCGGCCAGGTGAGCCTTTTTTCGAGACGACGGGAGTGTGCAGTGTCACTCTTACAGCTTACTATAAGTAAGTATAAGCAACCTACACGGTACACCGCTCTTACACTAAAGACTGTACATGACATTTTAAGAAACTTCCAAGTTACGGACATTTCTCTCCTTTTTTTCCATTATGCCCTTTTGTCAATCTTTTACCGCACTATATTCTAGTATTTAGCCTGTTTTTGTGTAAATTCAAATTTATTTTTACAGGATTGGTTTGAGTACATAGAAAAAATACAAAATGGTTGACCACATTACTTCCATTATTAACGAATTCATGGTAAATCTACTTTTACATTAATATTATTAGTTCTTCTAAAATTTATTTTATTAAATTATGTCTAATGTACATAATTGTAATTGTAGCTAAGCAACCTTCACCTTTGCTTAGTTAACCTGTTTCTTTCCAGAGTGACTTTACGAATCTGCACGTATTTTGACCCTGCAATTTTTTTTAAAACGGCTTTAATACTTACTGGCGCTTAGTACAACCATTATTTTAAAAAAAAATGTATGATTTGTTGATAATATGCACTATTTTGAATAGCTAATAAATTTCTCTAGAATATGGTGTTATTACTAACTATACAATATTAATATTGTAATTATAATATTGTTTTTTAATAGCGGAAAATCGCCTGAAAAGATAAATGACACAATCTTTGACAATATTGAAAAATTTTGAAAAAGTTTTTAATTATTTGATAAAGTGCAGGATAGCATAATATTTATAAAGGTTCTAAAGAGGTCCTGTACTTGAAAACGCAGGATGTCGGTTCTCAAGTACAGGCCAAGAACAACATGGTAATCATGCCACAGCCACCGGATTTACCGAATTTAACCCCTTGTGACTTTTTCCTGTTCAAGGGTCCCATGAAAGGACGACGTTTTGCAACGATTGAGGATATAAAGATCGCATCGCTGGTTGAGCTGAAGGCTATACCAAAAAGTGCTTATCAGAAGTGCTTTGAGGTTTGGAAAAAGCGTTGGCACAAGTGTATTGGATCTGAGGGGGGTTACTTTGAAGGGGACAAAATAAATATTGATGAAAGAATAAATATTTTTTGATAAAAATAAAAAGTCACCTTACTTTTTGATCACACCTCATATACATCATAATCATTACATTTTCACTTTTTTTTTATTGTTGTTTCCCTTTTAAATCATCAGCTAATAGTTATGTATATGTATGCCTAAATAAATAATAAATAAATATTTGCAGCACGTTGAGGCTATCGAAGAAGCACTAAGCGTTTATCTTGTTCATTGCGATGCTCTGGAGGTGCGAAAGATGGACTACTATCAGCAGGAATTGACAAATGCTCTGAACTCTGCTAGCTCAGAAATGCAAGAGATGTGTCTCCGACAATATCTTTTAATGGCATCAACCATTACCAACCACTTTAAGCTTAATGCTCTAATGACTCTTCTCGAAAATGTAGTTAATTCAAATGTTTTACAAGCAAGGTCAGTTACAATATTGTGTATTAAACTTTGTATACATATTAAAACACAATTTTTATAACTTAATAAGTTTTTAATTACAGGATAGTTTGTGATACTATATTGGCATGTGATAAATTACAATATCAAAATGTCGAATTTTGGATACAGTCTTTTAATTTAATCCGAAGAATTATTGGCGGAGTTGACTATAAAGGTGTAAGAGAAATAATGAAGGTATATATTTATAAACAAGTTTTACTTTCACCATGCGTTAAAAATACCAATGTATTTATTATAAAAAGTAATTTACCTAATTATATTATTTTTTTGTTTAGGGTTGCCGTGAAAAAGCACAGACTTTACCACTACAGTTAAATTCGAATACACTCCCACAATTAAAAGCATTACAAGATGTAATAGAATATATATTTGACAGGAATGCATCCTTACTTCCCGGATACTTTATTGTGACTGAAATACGCAAAGCTTATCCTGACAATAACAACTGGCCACATTGGGTAGTTTTCTCTACTTTTTAATCAATAAAGGTCCTCTAAAGTTATATTAATTTTTATGTTTTGTTGCAGATGCTTTCTAATTTATTAACGGGCTTCGTTGAAAGCTTTAAGAAATGCGCGCAAATGGTTACAATAATTGGTCATTCACGTATGCTACCTGTTGTTGAATTTTCTGGATATGCCGATCATCTCATAAATCCATGGCGGCTTGATCCAACGACTCTTAAATTTGCATTAAAAGGAAACCTGCCTTACGATGATGAAATACTTAAACCACAAACAGGATTATTGAGGCATGTTCTTCAGCAGCCTTATTCAAGAGATATGGTTTGCTCGATGTTGGGGTTGCAAAAGCAGCATAAACAAAGGTGCATAGCCCTCGAAGAGCAACTTGTCGATTTGGCAGTTTTAGCCATGGAACGTTATGAACAAGACGGTGATACGGACGAAATGTCGTCTACTCATTGGAGGTGGCTACATTTGTCATCGCAACTTATATACTTTGTCTTGTTTCAGTTCGCTTCTTTTCCTAATATAGTCATGGCTCTTTATGACAAATTAGCAAATCGGGACTTGAGAAAAGGTCGAGACCATTTGATGTGGGTTTTATTGCAATTCATTTCTGGAAGTATTCAAAGAAATCCACTGTCTAACTTTTTGCCCGTTTTGAAATTGCATGATCTGCTTTATCCTGAAAAAGAGCCTTTACAAGTACCAGATTTTAGCCGGGCCCATTGTACTCATCAAATGGCTATCACGTGCATTTGGATGCATTTGCTCAAAAAGGCACAAACTGAGCACACTAGTTTGCACCGTCCTATTTCACCAACGCTAAAACTTCACTATGAGTGAGTAACATAATATTTACTATTTTAAACTTTCATAGTATTAAATGTGAGTTGACTTGATCACATGTTTCTTTGGTTTTAACTGCACTGGACATCAGTTAGCGGTACGAAGTTGCTAAAAGAGTATAAATTATTGTAATTTTGTTTACTACCTGTTTATAGATTTAACACATTTTAGTTTATTAATTTTATCGTCATTCATTTTTTTGCTGTAAATGAAAACACCTTTAGAGGTAGGAAGCTTCTTTCCCTTTTCTACACTACAACTACAGGATATCCAGAGAGCATTTCCAATAATAACACAGCTAATTGGTCCTACCATTTCCAATTATGTTTTGTAATGAAAACATATCAAAATTCACTATGGTTTCCCACTCGTAATCGGGAATTAAAAACCCCCTTAACCTATCGCCAGCGCTCAACAAAAAAAAGTTTGGCCGGTCAACAGTGCAACCTATATTTTAAATATCATGCAAAACTACTGATTCATTACAAATTTTGTTTTGAAGATGTTTTTCATTCGGCAGGAACATTTTTGCATTCCTTGTAATCTTGAAATTTGCAATGCACTGATTTTGGTTTCAAAGATCATCCCATATGCGGAGGGAAATGCCAATTAAAATTAAATAAAAAAAATGTTTTTATAAATAGTACTTATATATTTATTAAAAAGTCGGATATAAAGAAATTTTCACTCTTTATTCACTTTTGATAACTGTTTAGGATGTTTTTTTTAGAGGCGTGGTTTTCAATCTGGCACTACTTTTTTCATAGTTGGTGTTTTTGACAGTTGTCACTTGATTTATGCTCAGTTTGGTTTGCCATTTCATAATGAATAGACTTACTCCTGAACAACGTTTGCAAATAGTGCAAATTTATTACCAAAACGAGATGGCCACCGATCCCGATTTTCACAAGAAAATTTTGTTCAGCGATGAAGCTCACTTTTGGTTGAATGGGTACGTTAATAAGCAAAATTGTCGTATTTGGAGTGATAACAATCCACAAGCCATTGTTGAGACGCCGTTACATCCTCAAAAAGTCACTGTTTGGTGTGCTCTATGGGCAGAGGGAATCATTGGTCCATATTTCTTCAAAAATGAAGCCGGCCATAATGCATACATAATGACTTTTTCGTACCTGAATTGGAGGATGTTGTTGAGGACGACTTTTGGTTCCAACAAGACGGCGCTACATGCCATACAGCCAACGAAACAATCAATTTATTGAAGGAAACTTTTGGTGGGCGCATTATCTCGCGTCGTGGGCCTGTGGCGTGGCCTCCAAGATCGTGCGATTTAACACCGCTGAACTATTTTTTGTGGGGTTATGTGAAGTCGCTTGACTACGCAGATAAGCCGGACACGATTAACGCCTTGGAAGAGAATATTCGGCGCGTTATTGCTGATATACGGCCCAACTTGCTGCAAAAAGTGGTTGAAAATTGGGCCTCTCGGCTGGAATTTGTTCGAGTCAGCCGCGGCGGCCACTTACCCGAAATCATTTTTAAAACATAATTGCAAACCTTTATCTTTATAATAAAACTAAATTCTTAGCCATAACTACAAATTATATGCGTTTTATCTCTTCTTGAAAACCACGCCTCTAAAAAAACATCCCTATATAACTATCAAAATATACAATAACATTTTCATTGCATAGCATTTTTACCGCATATTTACCCGAAATCAATGATATCCGTGTGTTAATTTGTTAGGATGAATATTTTAGCCGCCATTGTTAGTACATCATTTTAATAATGGAATTTAATAAAGATCTGAATATGATGGAAGATCATAAATATGCTTGCAAAGCTGTTGGTAATTTAGACCTTTATAGGTAATTTATACGTAATATTTACGTTGAATCGTGGTTGTGATTACCTAACAAGTAATTACGACCATATAACAAGTCATAATTACGTCCCATAGACGACGAACGAGTCACCTAGCTTTCAACCTTGAGGTTAAATTTACCAATGGGTATGTCGATTCGACGTCGCAGAAATGTGCCAATTTTCCCCACTTAGGTGAAATGGATGTTGAATCCACGTAGAATTGACTAATTTTAGAGTGATCATCAAGCGAAAAGTAACTTTAATAGGTCAAAATACGTTATTTCAACCTAAAATATTTGCTCGGAATGTTTCGTAAAAGACAGATGCATATTCTTCTCGTCAAATAGTTTGCCAGATATATTGAGGACATAACTGTTCAGATCTCAACACGCCAGCTGTTTGTTTGATTAGTTTAGCGGCAATGTCAGTCCAAGGAAAAGTGACCGCAGATCGCGGTAAGATCAAACGTGGATACACCAAAAAACTAAGTAAGCTAAAAATAACTACGCGAACTGTATCTAGAAAAGGCACACAGTCAAGTGCGCCGTTTGCACCATTTTATTAGCATTTCATCGGCAGACAGGCTCAAGGCCACCGAAATGTTTTGTTTTCTTTTGATGTGTAATATGGGATGACCTTGTTGGGTAAGCTTAATTACTCACAATAACATGCAATTCGGAGTGGGAATCGAGCCGGCAATGCATCTAAATGATAAACAAACCAGAGTACCTATGGGCTCGCAGACCGTTAATTCGACTGCGAAAATATAAAGATTCTTACCCACATTAGTCTATTTATTCTAAACTCTACATTAATAATTAAATAATAAACTGACATTAATATTGGAATAAAGCCCATTTTACTGCCATAATTAAAAAGGATTTATTAAACTATTTGTGTCGATTAGAAGCATGTCTTATCTAGACGTATTAACCTTTGATTTTTTAATAATTTTATTATTAAGCACCTATGTTTGTAATTATATTTTATTTATGTTTATTTTATTATTGTAATTATGTTTGTAATTATTTGTAGTGTATTATATTTTATGTTTTAATAAAGTATTTTAAGTAAATGAGAAATAAACGATTTTCCCATTCTTCAGTAAATAAAGAGCTATGGAAATGACTGAAGAGTAAAACCCTTTTATTAACTTTGTTTTGATGTGTCTATAAAAGGGGCACATAAGCACTTGGGGGGATTTATTCCTTCGTGTGAAATCGGACTGAGGTGTCGCTCTGTCCGAAATCAACTAATATTATGCTTACGTTTCTTTCTTGATTCAATAAAGTTTCGTAACGAGTGAATCTACTTTTCCTTGGTACGATTCTGGAGCATCCAATACCTTGCGAATACTTACTGCCGAATCACAACAGTGTTGTCAGTTTATAGAGGTTAAATCTCCACATAATAATATTGTGATTTAGGATAAAATATGTATAAAAAAAGGAAAACATGTGAAGGTTTAAAAATAATATATTTTTTTCTCTTTTTCTCAGGTTCTTGCAGCACCTGGTAACACCAAACAACAGCCAATCCCTCTGCATGGGTTCTGACTTTCGGATAGCATTGCTTTGCAACGCTTATTCGACAAATCAGGAGTTTTTCACCCGTCCCATGGCAGCATTGGTTGATACTATTTTAGGCAATCAAAAAAATCTTACCAGCGGTAACACAGGCGGGCTACCGACTGTACCACTGTCGATGTGCATCCTGGACAGTTTAACTGTTCATTCGAAGATGTCTTTAATACATTCGATAGTGACACATGTTGCGAAGCTTGCCCAAAATAAAACAAACATGTCGGCCAGTGGAACAATGGCACCAGCTCTAGTAGAAACATATAGCAGATTGCTGGTGTATACTGAAATCGAATCTTTAGGAATTAAAGGCTTTATAAGTAAGTAACTAATTTCGGCAGCCTTTTTCATATAGTATATCGAAGAAACCGCTGATTGGTTTGTTTTCCATATTTTTGCAAGATTATTATTTTAATACAGTGAAAATTTGTTCATTTGTTTTTAAACTTAATGTTTCCACAGATTTTTTAGGGCAAATTGCATTCTTTGTAACTGTTTTATTGTTTAATATCTTAAAAAATGAATCTAAGTTATTTCCATTTAGGAAATAAATCATTTCACTTTTAGGGTGGGACACAAGTTGAATTTACTAAACCAATAATAATCATAAATAATAATAATCTAAAATCATAGAATATTGATTAAAACAGTTGAGAAATTGGTTTTTAGAAATCACTTTCTTCGTGATGAATACATTCTTCAAAACCCCTAATTGATCCATAGTAGTTGTACTAATTTCTTCCATAAAATTGTCTTTTAATTCGGCTATATTGGCTGGACTGTTTTTTTAGACTTTACTTTTAGGGCAAAGCCCAGAGAAAATTATTATGCCTCTTATAAATCAGTTTTTCTGCGAAGAAGATTTCACATTCAATTTAAGAGAGGCAGAGTTGAAACCATGTGTGGATGTTGTAAACATCAGTGATTGTGCAGTGGCCAGAAGCTTAAGTCAAACAATATGCTGGTGAAGGGGGGAGGGGAGGAGTTGGGTAATCCACCAAGTTTTCCATCAAAATAAAAAATATATGCTAAAAATAGAATAATCTTGTTTTGAAAGTACCGCCTCAGTTTGCATGTCATGCTATCATTATGCGTGAAATTAAAAATTATATATTTATCCTTTGTCCGCCTGGGTTTCGTATCACTGAATATCGGTCTCTTTCGAGCTCCAAGTATGTCATTTTACATTTACGATATAAATAGTATAGAATTTTACAAATATAGTATTTACAAATAGTATTTACATGTGGTAGGATATTTGGTCCATTTACTGCTGCCTTTTCGATTGATTACACAATAGACTTTTGGTCTATTACACAATAGACCAAAAATAGACTTTTCTTGTGTTTACCTCTACACAAATCAACAATTTTGTCTGTTTACATGTCAGGACCGGCGAAGAAGTGCTCATCACTAAAGAAAACATTGTTAAAATCATTTTTTCTCTAACATTTTATTAAAAATAATGAAGTGTAGAGAAAACATATTAACACCTTTTTTAATGTACTTTAAAAACATCTGGCATAATTCCACATCTTAGATCTGGAAAAAGAGAGACTGATCAGTAGAGTGAACATTGGACCGTAAAGAATCCTCAATCCATTAGGAGGTTGTAAATATTCTTAATGTTGTCCAGTTTCCCACAAACTAATTACATATTAATTTAGGTACTGCAAATCCTTAACCTATGCTATGTCCGCCCATTTGCGATGGGCTAGACCTCGGTCACTGATTTCCATAGTTGCTATGGTAGGTTCACATATAATTAGTTAAGAATAAGGATTTCTTTATAAGTGTAAAAAGAATTATTGAGATATATTGATAAATAACAAAGATATATTTAACTATTACCTCTCTTAAAATTATTTTATGTGCAGACTATTTTTTTCAATGAGCAGATTTCCACCATAACTCCGCCGACCTATCGAAGTTGCTTCGCGCTCGCAAAGTAGTTTTATGTCGTGATAGCAGAGGCAACTGACCGCGAGGGTATTTTTGAAAATACAAAAATTAAAAGGAATGAGGATGAACGATGGCACTTCATCATTTATTAAAATTTTTCACTGAGTATGTGTGTATTCTTAATATGATTATTATAGCTTAAAGAAAAAAAAATTGGGCGCAACCTTGATCAGTGTCAGTAGCTATGCTCTTACCACACTTTGTATATTTTTTGAACATTTTAATGAAACTGTGTTATGTATTTTACAGCTCAATTATTACCGACCGTTTTCAAATCTCAGGCTTGGGGTATACTATACACTTTACTCGATATGTTTTCATATAGAATCCATCATATACAACCTCATTACCGAGTTCAATTGCTTTCTCATCTACATTCATTAGCCGCAGTATCACAGACAAATCAAACTCATCTCTGGTAAGTTTTATAAAGTTCTTCGATTTACCTATAAAAATATGGTGACAGTTAATAAACAGAACCGTGCTTGGCAATTTTCTTTATTACTAGGGCATCTGAAAATATTCTAGTTTCATTTGGTCTGATTATTTTTATTATTATTGTACTAAATGATTGATATATTTTGTTAAAAAAAAAAACTGAAACTAAATTATTTCGCAATATATTGTTTACTCGATACTTCATAAGGGTCGAATGACCCCTTATGAAGGATCATAAAGGGTCATTCGACCCTTATGATCCTTCATAAGGACAAACCTGGTTTTCAAAAAATGGTCTAATTACAGGTGCTACCTAAAATGCTTATTTAAAAAAAAACTTTGTTATGTTGATAAACTGCACTATTTTGAATAGCTTAAGAAATTCACTAGAATATGGTTTTATTACTATCTATACAAAATTAAAAAGTAAAAAAAAAAATTTTTTGGTTAAAATTTTATTTAGCGATGGCATCTGTTTTTTATTTATTATATATGTTCCTAGATTTCATATAAAACTATAAGTAAAAACTATATATTTTTTTCCATGAAAATTTAAAAAAATACTTATATTCATAGATATATGGGATACTTATAAAGGTGTTTTTTTTAGAGGCGTGGTTTTCAAGAAGTTGATAAACTATGACATTACCAAATATAACCAGTTAGAAAGATGTTAAAATGTATATTTAAAACTTTATACTTAAAAACAAATGTTGATTGTTTGTTTGTAAATAGTACCCGTAATATTTAAAAATTTATACTTAACCCCTGGAGGGCGTAGTTCATTTTGGCGCCAAAACCCGTTGAGACTGTAGTTATTGACCTTGAAAAATCACTCACTACTATAAAATCCATAGTGCAGGCATGAGTCGTTCAATTTTTACAAATCTGGTATCATCGGATTCACCGTAAAATTTTCTATTACACCATATCACTTTGATTATGTTTGTCTCGTAAATTAAAGAAGAAAAAAATAAAAATGTTGCCATTCTTTTTTTTTTTTTTTTTTTTTTAAATTACGAAATAAACAAAATCAACAATTTTTTTTACATTTTCATATATTTATAACTATACATTACAATTTAAAAGTCTTCCAAAATATGTACAGTTTTCGGAAAAAAGAAAAAAGTTAAAAAAAAGTTATAGATATTGAAACGGTAGTACATTAGTGTATTTTCAATACACATTTTTTAATAGTAGTAGAAACTGCATTGAAATGAAAAAAAAAAAAAACAAAATTATTTCGTTGTGATTTTCAATGAAAAAAACGTCAAGTTAATGAATAATACTGAAATAATACCAAAAATAATCAAAATCAAGCAGGTATTCATGACGTCCCCTCACGTCATACGCTCTCAACGGACACAGAAATGTCCGCGCGGCATGACGTCCCCTCACGTCGTACGCCCTCCAGGGGTTAAAAACAAATGTTGATTATTTGTTTGTGAACCGATAAACAAAGCGACAACCGTTCCGAAATGCCTAGTTTGTGACATCAGCATCTTAGAGTATATACACCTTAGAATACATATATTATTCGCAATAAAATTTCACACAGAATACTTTATCTAAATGTATTTGCATACAAATCTATCCAAAGATAAGAAATATATATGATTCTCGTGTTACCGCCATTCTTGTAATGGTGGCCGCTGTCAGACAAAAACAAAACACTAAACATTTATTTTTTTAATCTTGTGGCCCGGCCGGTGCAAAAGAACCCTGACTATGTTTCTGTAACATTATAATAAAAATAATAGGTTGTACTCACTTTTTATAGCCAAAAATCTTTCCAAATCAGAGCACCATCACACACTAACCTCAGTAAACACCGAAAAAGTGAGCTGGTATTATTGTTAGGGTTGTTACGTTTGGCATTTTTTTCTTGACATTTCAATGCAGCAAACCTGGTTTTGTCTTTAAAAACGGGTATAGAATTTATTGGAGATATTTATGGTGTTGGCGAAAGTTAAGACCAATGCTACCAACATTTAAGAAAAAATATTAAATTGGATGTACCCTTGCGCCGAATTTGTGCCCTATCGGTGCAGCACGACCAGTAAGCTAATACATTTGTATATCCGCACCGATGCTGCACGGATGTTTGAGGTGTTAATAATATAGGAAAATCACCAATTTTGTAGTTTGTTTACATTCAAATCATAATTTAAAATAAATACTAGGATATTATTAAATATGTATGTGCAAACTTGGATGAACTTAAAACGGGTATGAAGAATTTTCCTACATATTGCTTCCTTAGTGTCACAAATAATAATTAATGGTTTTTGTTATTTCATAATTTGATAACTAAACTTTTTTTCTAGTGTCGAAAGCACAGCTCTAAGATTGATAACAGGGCTGGGCAGTTGTGAAGTTCAACCACAGCTATCAAGATTTCTTTCAGAGCCAAAGCCATTAGTTTCCGCTGAGAGCGAAGAATTAAACAGAGCTCTCGTTCTAACATTAGCCAGAGCTATGCACATAACAGGCACTGGTAGTGATGGCTCTTGGTGTAAGGAGCTGCTAGCAGCCATAATGCAAAGCACACCACATTTGTGGTCTCAGCACACATTGCAGTGTTTTCCACCTGTTCTAATAGACTTCTTTTCTCAGGTAAATCCTGCTTAATTTTTTAACCTAACTAATCCTAAAATAAGCTAATGTCGGTGTTTGGTGAGCTGACAGTGATTTTAAGACCCTAGACCTTATGTTCTGTGCAACCATTATGATATAGGTAGATTCGGGTTCAATTCCTAGTGGAGTATTACTGATATGTGATCATTTACAATTTGTTCATTGGTATTATTTTATTCATAATTGTACAATAAAAAGTCACAACAATAAATGATGAATACTGAAAAAAAATCATATAGACAAATTAAATACCAGTTATTTATTGTTGCCTTTGAAGTAACATGGCGACTCTTACTAGGTTTAAAAAGCCTATTCTAAGAGCGGCCAGAAGAAGGTTGCAGAAAAATAATATACTTAGGCGAGACATTACTAATAAGAAGAATCTTAGGATAAATATCATAAATACAATAAATAGTACATATTATTAGGGATCTACGAGGTCGGTCCGATAAGTACTTAAGTATCGCAAGAGAAATTTACTATCTTGTAGTACATTCTCGTAGATGGCTACTGTCAAAATTTCAGCCGAATCGGACTCGTAGTTTTGTTTTGACCGCGTGTGGAAGCGACGAAACATGGACCCACTGGTACACACCAGAGACCAGAGACAGAGAGTCGAAACAGTGGACTTTACCTGGCGAACATGCTCTGAAGAAGGTGAAGACTGTCTTATCGGCCGGAAAGGTGATGGCCACCGTTTTCTGGAATTCACAAGGTGTGATCTACATCGACTATCTGGAGAAGGGCAAAACGGTTACAGGGCTATACTATACCGAATTATTGGGCCGATTCAACGCCGAATTGCAGAAAAAAACGACTCCATTTGGTGAAGAAAAAAGTGCTCTTCCACCATGACAACGCACCGGCTCACACCTCCGTCATCGCCACTGCCAAATTAGACCTACGAACTGCTGCCCCATCCACCGTATTCTCCAGATTTAGCCCGATGCGACTTGCTTATTTGTAGTACTTATCGGACAATCCTCGTATGTATTACATACGAGTATTAGTCGGTTGAATAGTAAGATAAATTATGTGGTTGAACATTGCAAATTTGCAACCTCTGTGTATGTGTAGTGGATGGAAGATTACAAAGAGAATAAGCTATTGGATTATTTTCATTGTTATGTTAAGCAAAAAATGACACACCCAGTCATTTAATTGATTTATGATTTCTAATAAGTATTTATTGGGTTAAATAATATTAATTTTATTTCCAGAATCCTGTCCCAAAAGAAAACAAACAAGTTCTGAAGAAATCTGTAGATGAAGAATATCGAAAGTGGACATCGATGACAAATGAAAATGACATAATATCACATTTTTCTGTTCCTGGAACGCCCCTTTTTTTATGTCTACTTTGGAAAATGATATTTGAGACGGATCGTATTAGTCCCATAGCTTTTAAGTATGCTTCTGAAACCTATTAACGGGGTTGCTTGTGTATCAAATTTATTTTTATCCTATGTTATAAATAGAAAAGGCCCAAAAAATACTAATCTTTAAATAGTTTTCATCAGAGGGAGGGTATAAAAAATAAACTTGAAAATATCAAACTACAGGGACACCAATATTAATCACCATTTTGTTTTATTATGTCATCATGGAATGGCGTTTAAATTGCAATATTTATGCTTGCAACAAATTCAATAATGCGCCAATACGTGTGGTCGGCTATCGTTTTCAAATATCTATTTGAAAAAAACAAACACATGGGTCAGGGTGTAGATTTCTAACTTGTGTTTTAGAAGTCACTTTATTTTATTTACTAAGCCCTCTAAAGTATTGAATGATATATCAAAATTAAATGGTATTTGTTCTTATCCCACCAATATACGTGACTTGATCATCATAGCCATAGTATGCGAAAGTGTCCAACGCCTCGTCATCAGTTTGCTATTAAAATCGGCCCATAACCTCCGGCCCGTCTAGGCTTCACACAGAGATATTTAGGCCTTTTTTCTTTATTAACAATATGTTTTCTCGTCAGTTATTTATATTTTATTACTATCGAGACTGTGCCACATAATAGTTGTCCATGAGAAAAACATTCTTTTATTTCAATTCTCATAGCACAAAGCCAATTTCAAAACTGCCATTATATGTGTTTGCCAAGATTATGATTCTATGAAAACTGGTCCTCCAATAAAAATACTCAAAATGAATAATTTCTTTTTTTTTTGAGAAAAAAAATGTAATTACATCCATAGAATTTTGTTTTTCCACAGAATTTTGGAGCGTATTGGTGCTCGCGCTCTTTCGGCCCATTTACGCAAATTTTGTGATTATTTAGTATTTGAGGTCACAAACCCTGCTGGAGGTCCATATATTCACAAGTGTGTCGATGCCATTAATGATATTATATGGAAATACAATATTGTAACCATTGACAGGCTGGTGCTATGCTTGGTAAGAATTATTATTGTTATAAGTATGTGTTGGTGTGTAGTTGTGTCGCTATGTTGTTGTGATACGAATTTGTTTAAGTTCACAGTGAATTATGAACTTATAAAATGTACTGGATTCATTTCTCTAGATTAGTAAAATTTCTGTCAGTCTGTTTAGTAGTTTCTTCTTCAACTTGCCGCATATAAACGAATGTGAAGACAAAACCTACATAGTTTTATGTAGGTATGTATTCTTATTATTTAGTTTTAGGCAGGTAGCTATGCTGATAAGCCTAAATCTGCACTTGTTATCTCTGATAAAATTGTCTAAACTGTTCTTAAATTCATTCACTTTTTTGGCATTTATCACTGCACTTGGTAACTTATTCCATGCATTCACCACTCTGTTCAACATGAAATTCTTCCTCGGATTCGAATTAAAGGTTGTATCAAAGAGTTTTAAATGAAGTTCTCTTAAGTGCAAATTTTGGTTTTAAAATTCCGAAGATCATAAATTGAGTTAATATCATATAAGGTCTCTATAAGATCGCTTCACGCTCGCCTATGCTTTAATGTTTCTAATCCAAATATGTTTATGTTTTGTATATTTTTATGTTGTTTTTGCAAATGAGTCTTTCTTCATATTCCAGATTTTTCAGTTGACTTTATTTTTAGCTTTTCTATGAAATCTATGTCTTTAGTGAAGTAGGGATTCTATATTGCATTCCATATGTTTATAGGTTAATTTATATTTTATGTTATGGTATTGTAAATGTAAATTCATAACTATTATTAATCTGAGATTTTTGAACATTTAGGCCCTTCGAGCAAATCCAGATGGAAACGAGTCTCAAGTTTGTTTTTACATTATACAATTGCTGTTGTTGAAAGGTTCTGAAATGAGAAATAGGGCTCAAGATTTTGTTGCCGAGAATTCCCCAGAACATTGGAAGCAAAGCAACTGGTAGGTATTAAATAAAATATTTCCTTTTAAAATGAAAATCACATGAAATACAATGAGACATCCTCATTGTGACCAAAGAATACACAAAATTAACAACATTAATAATATGTAACTTCATCTTGTTGATGAAAGGTAATTCATTGCATTCATTCAATTCTTCCGTAAGTACATAAGTTTCGGTTCGTTTCGTAAATACTATCCACTCTTACATGCATTTCAATATTATATAGCCAGCCAATGATCAAAGTACCCTCTATATTTCTTGAGGAATATGCTTCTCTTTTTATGCATTGAATGTCAGCACTACTAAAATATCCGACAAGAAAGTGGTAATCCTACATTTTCAACGTAATTTTATTTGTGTTTTTTCACTTTTGTTTTGAATGAATTACCTTTCATCAACATCTTTAGGACGTTATTAAGCTAAACTAAGTATAATTATTTCTAAAACTATATTTTAATTTTATAAATAATAAGACTTTTTATCAACAATACGAGGTGTGTCCCAAAAATATCCGACCTGTGTTTGTCGGATTTTGTCATCGCTGAAAATAACCAATCTTGGGAATACCCAAAAGTCTATAGAGGGCTACGTCGAGACTACAGATGCTGACGAAGTCGTACAATCTTGTAATTTGGCAATAACTGTTGTGCTAACCAAAAATATTTTCAGTTGGGTTGTTTGCAAAAATGCTTATTTTATTATGTAAATTATATATAAACTTATAATTTGCTTCATATAAAATATAGTTTAGAAAATTCTCTAAAATATTAAAATTACTATTTAAAACTTACAAAAATTTATGAATATAACTAATGTCAAAATTGCGGAATCAATTTGTCAAGCTATTCAATAAATAAAAAATGTATAAATTCAAATAATAAGAAACTAAAGTGATGCCCCCCGTTTATAGCTTTTATACATTCATATATAAGAAGTTAATACACCCGTCCTTTGGCCGTCTGTCCGTTGCATCTTTCAATCTTTCAACTCGAAAAGTATAAATTCAAAAGAGTTAATTTTTTGTGTATAGATAAACGCTCTTGAAAAACAATCATAGCTGTTTAGATCCCATCGAAGGTTGTGCGAATAATATAGATACATAACATTTCAAGTCAAAACATACCAGTACTAACAGATGAATCTTTGACATTTCAGACTGCGATCATATTCAAATTTTAAAAAGATGACATTACGGTTGTTGGGACGTGTTATTTATTAATGGCCAGTTAATATTAATAATACAAAGTCGCAAAGTCGCAAGTCTTTTGCGCATGTGCGCAAAAGAAACACCTAAAAGAGTGTTCAGAGTCACATTATAATTGATATAAATTGAAATATTATATCTGTTTTTGTATTATTTATTGTAGTTTCCAAAAATCGCTGCGTAGTATCGAAATGTCAAGTTTCATTTTTCAGTACTTAAAATGTGTTGACTTTAATGTTATATATTTATATTACCCAATCAGCTTTCGATGTGATCGAAGCGACTATGGTTATTTTTCGAGAGTATTAGTACTACACACAAAAATTTAAGTCTTTCGCATTTGTACGTTTCGAGTTGAAATTTGTGACGGATGGACGAACAGACAGACGGCCAAAGGATGGGAATAGTAGCTTCTCTTGCATCTATGTATAGAAGCTAAATTCAGTAAAAAACACCTACAGTCATATAGAATCTGAAACAAAATGGCGAAAAAATCTAAAATTTTTGTTTTGAAGCATGGAATACACAGCCGGACGGTCTTTGCAGTAGCAGTAACAGTACATAATAAATAACCTGTAGTAGCGAGACTCCTATCTTATTTATTTTCCCCTAGCATCGCGAAGTGAGCAGCAGACTGTACATTGTCTCGTGGAACTCTTATTTTAAATTTATCATTTGCCATCTGTGGGCGAGCAAAAAAGTACGCCAAACAATATAATTAGCACGTTAAATGAGGGTGACATGGGAAAAACAAAATGGGACAGGTGATGTAAGCATTCCCTGATAGTCAAATCAAAACTATTCAGATTCTCTCGCCTGAGTCATGCTTGAGAAAATCACCAAGTGGTTATAGAGAGTTTGTTGTCAAATTATAGATATTTTGAAATGGTTTTCCTTTATGTTAAATATTTCTTATGCTATAATTTCAGGCATGAGAAACAGTTGGCCTTTCATCGAAAATATCCAGAAAAATTTGTTCCAGAGGAAGCAGGTGGATCATACGTTGGTTCTCTTCCTGTGTATTTAAGTAATGTCTGCTTGAGATTTATTCCTGTGTTTGACATGGTGGTCCATCGATTTCTAGAAATTCCTCAAGTTAGCAAAAGCCTTGAACTGCTTCTTGATCATTTCGGATGCCTGTACAAGTTTCACGGTAAATATATATATATATATACTAGCTGACCCGGCCACGCGTTGCTGTGGCTAAAGTTTTAGTTATATTACATTATAGTAAACAATCTAAGAGGAACAATAAGAGAACATCAGTCACGGAGTCCACTATGCTTTTTCACACAGATGGTATTTGTAAAAAAATATGGTGATCTCCTTATTTGACTTTCTACTACTATAACCCTTTAGTACAATGAAATTATTTACGAACAAAGACGAAAATGTTGATGTTGGTATACAAATTCACTGGATTGAGATTTGAAGGGGAAGTACGTTGAACACAATTAATTAAAATGTTCTTACACTTGATACTAAGCAGAAATCAATAGGTAAAAAATAAAAATTTATCAGATTTATTATTTCCATTTAATTTTATAACAAATATAAGTATATTACAGTATAATACAGTAAATAACATGTGACGCTTAAACTCATGAATGAGGTAGGCAAGGCAGACAGTCTTAAACTTTTAAACATTAATATCTTTTTTTTTGAATTATAAATACTTTCAATTTCAATTTAATTTAACACCAATCGGTGCACAATGTTTTTGGTTAACCTGTCTTTAGCTAACACAAATAGATTCGACGGTTTCTCAACACGTGAACACGCAACATATAGTTGCCCATGAGAAAAACATGGATTTTCCAAATCTAAACCACAAATGGACATTGTTTGACCTTGAGATTTATTTATAGACATGGCGAAAGCTAAACGAATTGGAAACTGTAGCCTTTTGAAGGGTATGGTAGAATCTGATGGTATCATCGGAATACGTGGCAGCAGGACCACTTTTCCTTTAAACTTCCCAGCCAAAATGGTTGCTTCAAGAATGTTTCCGGTGATCTTTTTGATGACCAAACGCGTACCGTTACATAATTGAGGTGGATTCAAATTACGGAGGAGAATAATAGGGGAACCAATCTTTAATCGAAGATTATGTGGTGGCATTCCAGGGATATCTAATGAATTTAAAAATTCAATCGGAAAATTTACACTTTCATTTTCATCAACAACAGTATCGATTGATTTAAAAGACATCAGATCGCCTGGTAACAACTGTTGTATCTGGAAGTTAATTTCGTCAACATCAACGTTTTTGGCTGCCAAAATCGCCCGTTGACTAAGCCATTCATGATTCAAATAATTATTCTGTATATCCGGGAAAATACTCTGAATCAATTCAGTTTTATCCTGAACAACAGTGCAAAAATTGTCTGGTAGTTTAATGCATTGCGTATTTGGTTGCAGTTTTATTTTACCGTTCCCAATATCTAGTAGTTGTTCGGAAAATATTAGTGCTGATGGATCATTTTGCAATTGTACTCGCATATTTATGGTCAATCGAAGTGTTTCAACACTTCGCCATAAGAATGATTGTTTCAAACATGCATTAATCTCATCCGCGAAAGTAGAGCGAGGTATAACCGGTAAGGTCTGCCGGAAGTCACCAGACAAAAGTAAGATAGCACCACCGAAAAGTTTATTATTGCTGTTTAAATCTTGCATAGTTCTGTTTAATGCTTCAAGTGAATATTTGTGTGCCATTGTGCACTCATCCCAAATTATTATAGAACTCTTCCGCAACACTGCAGCTATTCCACTATTCTTTTTGATGTTACACATTGCATCTGGTTTATTATGAACGTCCAATGGCAGCTTGAATGTTGAATGTGCTGTTCGCCCACCATCCAGTAAAGTAGCCGCAATGCCTGACGATGCTAATGCTAATGCGATGTTTTTGTTGCGACCGTATTTTGGCAAGAATCAACGATATTAAAAATGTCTTACCGGTTCCACCGGGTGCATCCAAGAAAAAAAAACCGCCTTGTTCAGCAGCAACAGCCAGCATAATCCGATCATAAATAATTTTTTGTTCTGCTGTCAGTAATGGTTCACTGTTCATGATAATTGTTGCTAAACTTCCATGGTCATATTGATTTTCTCGTTGTAAATCGGTATTGACTAAGTCGGTGGCTGGACGATTAGGTGATGGCATACCATAATGATTAAGTGGTAAATTTGAAATAAGAACACATAAATCCTCGATCAAGACCAATGCTTCATTGTACATCTCTGGTGTATAATCTATGTTTTGGCATTGATTTGTTTGTCTAATTCGGTGCAAGATGTCTTCTGTCATACAATTTTTATATTTTTCCCACAAAGTTTGTGCTTGCGAGGGATAACATGTCGCCAAAATAATTGCAAACAACTGACGAATGTTATTCGGTGTTGATGTCAACGCAGCATCAGCAAGCGTTAAGTCCCAATGGTTATCGTCTTCTAGCAATTGCAGTTCACGACATGCATCCTGGTATGTATTGAATACTCGACCATTAGCTGTTCGTAAAAATTCAAAAGACGTTGGTCCGGGAACATTCACCAATAACAAACGTAAATAGAAGCACTCACGTTGCTTTGGATGTACCGTGTAAAGTCTCCCCAATGTCTTAGCTTTGAATATGCCTGTAATGGAAGGATGTGGTTTTCCTTGTTTCCGTGGCTCCCATTTTTTACTGGATTTGTTCCATGTGAAATAACGTGGAACATCACCATACACCAATGTCTTCGCGAATTGGCCAAAAACATCAGGTTTTTGACACAATGTAAAAAATTCAGTTAGAGTCGTTTTCGGAGCTTCGAACGCTCTTTGGAGAACATTTTCTTCAGTGAAGTATACACGTTGACCGTTTTCAAGATGTATTGCCAGATGTTGGACAGCAGGATCTCTTTCGTGGATGGGAAAGCTGAGAATATGCCAAATAGCTTCATTGCTGCTAATGTATCTGCCCATTTGGTATCGTGCTATTTCGTCATTTTTATTTATGTTTTTTACTTCAAATATGGCCAAATCACTGCCTTTGTTTACATATTTACAAATATACTTAATTGATTTAACAGAACTGCAAAGCTCAACATTGATATGAGCTTTGTAAGTTTTTGAAAGTAGTGGTGAGTATGGTACCACCCACTGATTATCAAACTCAACTTGATTTGGAAAGTTCGGCAGTCGCATTGTAAATGTGTGGCCACCATTCTCAGTACTTCTGCGGCGATACATTGGATAACCATCAATATCCGTGATCGTGTCATTCGTATGCGGCTTTGGGAAGTTTTTTTTACATTTTCCATTTTCCATGCACGGTGAGGTCATGTTGAAAACACCGCATGGCCCATGGATCATGTGTTTGGTGACAATATCAAATAATTCTTGATCAATTAATGGGTCTGGAATTTCGGCTGAAATTATTTGATCGATTTCTTCAGGACGGATTCTATCTTTAAGCCAAACCAAAATGTGGGCATGAGGCAAACCTCGCTTTTGCCACTCTATCGTATTCAGCCAACAACGTGTGATACCAAAAATTGTATATTTAACAATAAAATCAATTAAGGATTTCAATTTTTGTTTAAACACACGTGCAGTTAAATCATGACGATGAATGGCTTGTTGTCCTGGCAATAGTAAAGTTTGTATCTCTTCCCAATTCGGATTACATGTGAATGTAATAAATAAATCCGGTCGGCCGTAATGACGTACGTAAGTCATCGCATCTTGTATGTATTCCTGCATGTTCCGTGGACTGCCGATGTAGCTTGAAGGTAAAATGAAAGCATTACCGATGTCATTGGGATTTAAATTTCCATCGATGTTTCCAGCAACAGCATCTCGTAAGTGAATATATTATTCCGATCGTAGTTTTGACGTTTGCGTTTTGACGTTTGCCGCTCGCGTTGTTGAGGTTAGATTTTTTCGGTGGCATTTGACTGAAAATAATAATTTTCTTGTTCTTATGATATTCTCTTGAAGACGTTCGTTACACTGTTCTTGAGATTCTTGTGCATGACCTGCTGTCCTGATTCTTTGAGCTGGATTTCTTGATTCAATTTGTTCTGCCAACTGATGGGCTCTTTTAATACGTTTGCGTCGAATAACTGTCACTGTCAAATAATAACAGACATTAGCGCCATCAACCCAGTCGAAAGGTATCGACATCTGTCAGTTTTATGACTGCCAAATAATAACAGACAAATAATTAGCGATAAATTAAAATTGCGACTATAATTTGAGATTTAAACTATCCTATCTCTCAAGTGCACATCGAACTGCACATGGTGTTCAAATTTTATTATAATCGGTTAAGTGGTTCAGCCGTCCATTGAGGACAAACATTGTGACACGAGATTTATATATATTAAGATATATATATACGAGGTGTGTTCAAAAAGTAAGGTGACTTTTCAAATTTCGCGGGCTACGTCCGTTCGATCCTCGATTTTTTTTTTGTTATGTTTGTACACTTGTTTTTAACATCTGTGAAAAGTTTCAAGAGTGTAGCATTTTTGGTATGTTTCTGAGAGGCATTAAGGTTAGAAGTGTTTTGCGTGCTCTGCGATTTTCTACTGTCGAAAAACATGGATCAAAGGATTAGCATTAAATTTTGTGTAAAAAATGGAATCAAGTGCTCTAGAACTCTTGAAATGTTGACAGTGGCATACGGTGAGTCTACTAAAGTAAAAAAAATGTTTACAAGTGGTATAAACTCTTCCAAGAAGGCCGAGAAGACACCAATGACGAACCTCGAAAAAGCACTCCAAGTTCAGTCAAATGTCAAGGTGTTGCTCACTGTTTGTTTGATTATCATGGCGTAGTGCATCAGGAATTCTTACCACAAGGTTGTACAGTTAATAAGGACTATTGCTTTGAGGTTTGCGTGAAGCGATATGAAAAAAACGCCCGAATTGTGGAAAAATCAGTCATGGTTATTGCACCACGATAATGCTCCAGCTCACATGTGATTGCTTGTTCGTATTTTTGGCCAAGAACAACACCGTAATCATGACCGCACACCACCACACTCACCGGATTTAGCCCTCTGTGACTTTTTCCTGTTCCCGAAACTCAAGAAACCCATGAAAGAATGGCGTTTTGCAATGACAATAGAAAATCGCCAAGCACGCAAAACACTTCTAACCTTAATGCCTCTCAGAAACAAACCAAAAATGCTATACTCTTGAAACTTTTCACAGATGTTGAAAACAAGTGTACCAACATAACAATAAAAAAAAATTGAGGATCGAACGGACGTAGCCCGCGAAATTTGAAAAGTCACCTTACTTTTTGAACACACCTCGTATATATATTATTTTATTTGAATGTCTTGATATTCCCCCTCTCTAAAATCTCCTCAGCCTATCCACTGGTTTAGCACGTGTATTCACGGGTGACACCCAGAAGGATCAGTGCCAAATCGCCACCGAAGAAGGCAGCATTTCACGTCGAAATGGAAATGGAAATGGACGTCGAATCTAAATAGAATTGACTAATTTTAGAGCGGTCACCAAACGAAAAGTAACTTAAAATAGGTGAAAAATATGTTATTTCAACCTAAAATGTTTGCTGAGTAGACTAATCATAATTTTTTTTCATCTCAGTTTGGTTTTGACGGCCATTGGATTGTTTGTGTGAAAAGTGCGAAAGTATTTTTGGTGGATTTGGCATTTAATAATTCGAGTTTTACAAATGTTTATGTTAATATAGTATTAAATATAAAGATAAACATTTTCATAGTTTTGTACTTATAACTTGCTAATAATAAGAAATATATTACTTTGAAACTAAAAAACGGGTGGCAAATTCTGTTCGGCAATGACCTTCGCTGAACGATGGCATTGTGCATCCGCGCGTTTTACATCCGGAGCGGAGTGCGTTAAGAACTACATTATTTTAAAAACTTTACGTTTCTTTTATAATGGTTTCAGATTTGCCCGATCCAAGAAAATTTTCTGAAACCAATTATCGGTGGCCTGATGAATTACTTATTCTTTAAAATTATATTTATTTAATAATAGTAATAAATTAGTATTTTCTTGACAATATGCAATATATTTATTCAACGTATTTGCTCCAAATGTATTTCCAAAATGAAACCTAACTGGAACTTTAAAGTTATCTAACCAGCCATTACTAGCATTAGGTTAGATTTAGAGATTTCATGATGGTAAAATCTAGCATTATCACATTTCCACTGATCCATAACCACATGCAGGCTTCTTTAGTGTTTTGTCAATGTCATGGCCGCATTCGTTGTATGTAGTAAACTTCATTATTATTTATTAATCTTCTTTTTATCGCCTACAATTGATTTTCCAATTCCATACCTCTTCGCGATCACCTCTTAGTTTTATCTAAATTTGACATTTAGTACGGCTACTGCTTCAAAAAAAAGGATTTTTATTGATATCTATTACTCTCACTTGTTGATATATATTACTAAAGTCCTCAAGCAAAGCTCCTAGATAGAGTCCTGGGTATTTAAGAATTTGAATATCTTGTAAAACTTGCTACTCTAAAAAGTTTTTTGCAAATTATTCCATCTATTTTTAAAATTCTATTTATTATATAATTAGTAGTAGAAACAATAATTTTTGGTTGTTTGATTTGAAAGTTACTCGGTTAATAGGGAACTAAAAATGTCTACATTATTTTTTTTAGATCGACCTGTTACTTATCTCTATAATACTTTACATTATTACGAGAGGAAGCTTCGTGAGCGGCCTGCTCTTAAGAAGAAGTTGGTTGGCTCTGTACTTGGTTCTCTGCAGGATGTGCGTCCAGTGGGCTGGGCTCTCACGGACGTGTTCCAGGCGTACCTTTGTAAGCCAGAGCAAGACACAACCAGTTGGATTCCTGATTTAAACTACTATCTAACCCTGTTTAAGAGAATTGTTGATAGTATCCTTTTTTTAATATATTTTTTTAATAATAAATAATCATTTGCAATTTTATTATACAAAATCCAATTTGCTTTAATCCAAAAGCAAGTTTTTATTGTTACTGATAACTCAAAGGGTTACAGAATTGCATAAGTGTTTTTTTTAAAACATATTTTTAAAGCAAAATCTGAGGACCGGTTTTTTACTCATGTATGCATGATTATTGTTAAGAAATCGTATTTTATATTTATTATTCAGGCACAATATTTAATTATAATACTTTCCTTAAGGTGACTTTAAGCTATTAATGGTAAATCTCATTTCCCGAATACGGACTGGCGTTTCAATGAGTTTCCAAATCCATCAGCGCATGCGCTCTGCGTGACATGTGTGGAACTAATGTCGTTGCCACTGGTGCCAAGCATTGTTGGAAATAATTTGCTTGATGTGTTGACTAAAGGATTTACAGTGATACCAGGCAACCAGCTACACTCGTGGATTAATGCAGTCGGCCTCGTAATGGCAGCTCTGCCTGATTCTTACTGGTCGGTGTTGCACGAGCGCATATTGGAAATGTTAACTTGTTCGCAGATGGTTGATTGGCCATATGACCACTCGCCATTTCAACTATTCAGCCTTCCCATAGCCCGAGATTGCCTTCTTGAGAATAAGTTCAGCTATACTCTTGCATTGGCTCACTCTATGTGGTACCATGCAGGCCTCGGTCAGATTGCGCAAATACCCTTGTAAGTATTAATTACAACCAAATACTTTTTAGGACACATATTCTTTTCTCAATATTTTTATCAATGTGAGTTTCTTAATATTTAGCACTTCTTTCATCGGTCTCATCTAAGACCAATGTCATCTCCCAAAAGCTTTCATTAAGAAATGGAGCTATCGCTTACAATATATGGTTGTCCTTCTTTCCCAGTCATCTATCTTGTATGACTTGGGAAGAAGGAATCGCCTGCGGCACTATTGGGGGAAAAACAATATATTGCACCAGAGCGCCACCTGTCTTAGGACCGGGCCTGAAGGAGGGGGAACTATCCGTCACATTAGAAGATAACCAGTTGAAAAACCAGTTTATAATTCAAATAATATGTGGGCTCACTTTAGCAATCAAATAAAATAGTTTTTTGGTATAACTATTGCTATGTAATTAATGTTGAAGTCTCCCGGCTATATTTCTCTAAACACTATAATTTAAAATGCTTTTGGAAAATCGTAAATCTTCCAGTCGTAATCCAATCTCTTTCATATCCCCGCATAATTCAAATAATCACAATTCCTTAATTTATCCATACACTATTTTTGCCGAATCCTCCATAATGAACCTGACCTTAATGCTTTTTACGAGAGCTGCTCTCCGTACCACATACAAAAAACCTTATACATTTTTTATAATTACTGCGGGACCGGCTTGCATTTGACAGTATAAACGTATTCTCAAATTGTTCATGCGAAATGTAAAATTTCAAACAGCAACAATAATTTCATCACCTGCAATAAAAAAATTTAGTGATGTCCGTCTAATTACTAAATCAAATAAGCTTTCTAATTTATTAGAATTACTTTTTGAAGACCTTTTCACATTTATAAGCAGGAACAGTTTTGCTATGTTCATAATCTTTGGGAAACTTGCAATACACTGAACTAACTTTGGTTTTTACAAATAGTAAGTATATGTAAAGAGATTTTCATTCATACACAAACTTTTATGCACTTTTGTATAATTTTGAACAATTTTATAGACTAATATGAATAAAACATACTTTTCACACATTTTACAACATCTAACTTTTTTTCCTTTCACACTTTTCCTAAAGTGTCAAAAAATCGATTACAACATTATCATCACTTTGTCGGGTTCCACTGCTTATTTGATGATGATTCAATTTTTAATTAAATTTATTTTTCAATTTTTATATTCAATTTTTTCCATCAAATTCTACATCAATTTCTTATTTCTCCTTAGATTATAATTAGGTATATATTTTTTTAAATCATGTGTAGTATACATATTCTGTGTTTACTGCAAATTTTATGTATATTGTTTGTGAATTCATTTTGTTGATGAAGTCATCATTTTCGAAGCGAAAATATTAATTTGACGTATAGTACAACGGCGGCCATTGTATGCGCCGAGCGTTTGGTACAGTGAGCATAAGAGGAGTATGATATATAGTGATGATGCAAGGCCGGTGCGGCGATGATATATCACTGCAGAATTGGAGAGAAAAAAATATTAGCAACACATCAATTGGCTTGTAAAAATTCATGGCTATTGATTGGTTCATTTAAATAAAGTATATTCATTTCCGGAGCTACTGACCGCTTAATTATTTAATCGTTGGCAATAACCTAGAACGGGATGAGTTGGATGGTATATTTCGTCCAACGCTGTCTATAGGAGATGTTTTTAATTTTACAGGTATTTTTCTCTTTTTCAGATTTATTAAGGAAAAATTAATGCCAATAATTCATTCGGAAGTACAGTTCTTATTTCTATGCCACCTTGTTGGACCATTTCTGCAGCGGTTCAATTCAGATCTACCTCGTGCTGTTATGGAAATAACCATGCATCTGTATGAACTACTGGCACAAATCGATAAATCGCAAGCAAACTTATGCCACATAGATGCTATATGTGACTTATTGTATCCTTTTCTATGATCATTGCTTTAGTACTTCTAATGTAAAAAATATAGAAACACCTAATAATTGTGGATAATATTGAATATTGAATTTTTAAATTAAATAAGCATCCACGATGATTGGGCTTATTTAGCTTACCTGATTGGTTTCCAAGCCACTTTATGCAAAACATGTACCCATTGTCCGAGGGGTTATATTTTTAACCATTAGAAAAAAAAAATAACCATTTAATACTTAGTCACTTTTGCCGAAATAATAATTATTACATAATTATTTTCTTATGCTTAATAAGTTATTCTACTTAATTATTCTTTTTCACGAATATTAAATATAATTTGTAAAATATTAAAAATAAAACCCAGCCTTCATCGATCTTTTTAATAGCCTAATACATAAGAACACAGAAATCATCAACATTGAGAAATTTCAATATCTCTGGTCAATATTGTCCGGAGAACCTTTATCATTATTAAAATCTTAACCATTGTCAAATGAAAAATATATTGATGCTTAGAACAGTTTAATATCTCGATAGAATTCAAAGCATAAGTTAGCATTTACTTACTAGAATGAATAACACAAATCAATTGCCACAGATTCTCTTAAAATTTTAATTGTTTCTGTGAGAATTTAACTGTCATGAAAAATTTTCAGTTTCCAATCCATCAATGGGATTTTCCCTTATTTTATCTTTTATTTTCAAAACTCGATATTTCCACTAGAGAACAGTTTGAATGATAACATCAAGATGACAATGATGTTCCATCATTTAAATCATTAAAAGAATTTGTTTTAAAACCTTGACAATCACAAGAGAATACAAACACAATTGGTGGATTCATTAGGCCATCAAAGGCACCCAAAACACAAGCACAGACTACATACAAGCCCAAAAATACTAAAATAGCTTTCTTGACGGAGACTTAAATAGGAAAATGCATAAATTGTTCAGGAAAACATAAATATGAGAATGTAATTTATTTTTGGAAATTCACCGCATGACAGATAACTTATCTGTGAAACAATTAGGTTTGTGTCTAAATTGCTTAGGTTAATCGCATAACAATTGTAGTTTGTTATCAACTTGCGAAACATGTCATAAGAAGCACAACAGTTTGCTTCATTTTGACATGAATCAGGGTTCGCCTACTGACAATGTGACAGACACTTCGCCAATTGCCTCAAGCAACACTAGTTCTTCACTCCTGGCATCAAGGAGTAAGAATCAGTCCCTAGTAAGTACAATGGTGAATATGAAGAAATCTAACAGCATAGTTTTATTGTCAACTGTCCTTGTGAACATTGTCGATGCAAGTGGAACTGCCCATGTAGTTCGGGCATTGTTTGATTGTGCGAGCGATAGTAACTCCACTGAATTATGTGCTCGTAAACTTGGTCTACCTCGATATAGGATCAATGTTCCGATCAATGGGATAGCGCATATGTCATCTAGGGCCCCACCTCAGCCATTTCCTTCACAGTCACACCATATGAGCTTCTATCACCGGGCTTCATGGTGGATGCCGTTGTACTTCTCAAGATATGACAGATATACCTATATCACCAATTCTGGTTAATGATTGGGAGCATATAGCAAATATTAAATTGGCAGATCCAACCTTTGACAAACTCTTGGTTGTAGATATATTCAGTCAGATTTTAAAATTGAATCGGGTTGTCTAATCAACCTGTTGCAATAGAAACAATGTTTGGATTCATTTTGATGGGGAAAGTTGAACCACAAAGTAGCTCTTCATGTTTCAGTCAATGAATCAATTAATCAGACCTTGAAACTATTTTGGGAGTTGGAAGAGGTACCCTCGTCAAACAAGTTAAATCCCGAGGATTCTCTTTGAGAAGACATATTTATAAAAAACCATTCTCCTGACTGTATAGGTCGCTACATCGTTGACTTGGCATTTAAAGATTCTCAGTCTCAATCTAGTGAGACAAGGCCATCTGCTTTGCGACGTTTCTTCTCATTAGAACGACGTTTAGCCAAAGATGTTATACAATTTATACCGTGATATTTATGCCAGATATCGTCAATATTTGGCATAGATATAAATCAGAGTTCGCTCAATTGTCGTCATTGAAAGTACCTAGAAGAATAATTCCATTGGATTATCAGCAATGCCAATGGTATGGGTATTGTGACGCATCGGAATCTGGTTCTTGTGGTATTATTTATTTACGCTTTTCACTTATAGATGGCATATATGAGACACATCTTGTATGGCCAAAGACAAAAGTTGCATCCCTAAAACGACTTTTGATTTGTCGTTTTGAACTTTATGCCGCCTTGCTTTTATAGAAATTAATAGCCTATGTTGTGAAACCTTTGAGAATCGCTTGAAGTTTAATCAAATCTTCATATGATCCGATTCGACCGTTGTATATACTTTCCTGGATAAGGGTGTCACCTAGCCGCTGGAAAACATTTGTAGGTGATTGTATTAGCATCATCCAAGATTTAGTACCATTTGAATCTTGGCATTACATAGGCACTCTTGAAAATCCCGCAGACTGTGGCTCACAAGGTCTCATGCCGTCTCAAATAGAACACCATTCACTGTAGTGGGCTGGGCTATTGTGGCTGAATCATCATTCTGATGAGTGGCCTTCTCCGCAAGTAACCAATAATATCGACGAGATAATCAATATCGAATAATAGACTCGATGAGATTAGTCGAAGAGAAAACATGTGTATCAGCGTTTGTTTCAGTTAGCAATGTCACATCTTAAATATGCTTCTTGGCCGTTATTCATCATTACAAAAAATTAAAAGCATTGTCGCTTATTGTTTGCGGGTATGTTAACAGTCTTAGTTATTCTACTAGTAGACGACTGGTTGGCGCTCTCACTGAAAGTGAAATTCATCATGCACTCTTGAAAATAGTCAAACATATACCAGTTCAGGAGTTAGCATTGACGAACTTAGCAAAATACAGAGAAGAGAACAAGTCAACAAAACATTTCGAAAATATTCTCACTAGAAATACACAAATATTGAATTCATAAATTCATACTGCTAAATATTTTTCTCGGGTTCACATTTTTTGTTATATGTTATTTTTTAACACTGAAAAGTTTTCCTTCTTTAATATATCCTTGACCAACATTTTGAAGATATCATATAAAATATATGTTTGTCGGCGATATGATGAAAAATGAAGTGGAATCCATTATCAGAAGATTGCGGCCTGCACTACAAATGAGATTGAGATTTATTGCTCATCTGAACGTTGAGCAGATAAATATGAACTAGTTCTGAACTCACTTATAAATTCGATTTTATTTTTAAGAAATCCTGCCTTACCTGCAGCCCAAGTGAGGGTGCTATATTTTATTTTACTTGTGGTTGTTACATTGTTAGCCATTATGTATTTTCAGCTAAATATAGTATTTTAAACTGCCAGACAAATATTTTCTTCTTTTTTGTTCAAGAGGAAATCATTTTCACAACCTGGGCTACAAAAGTGTTCAAAGTCATGATATATTTAATATTAATCTACGAACGGGTGATCAATCAAAATAATAGTATTGCGTATGATACATTTCCATCCACTAGCTTAGCTTTCTTTAATCCCCTTTACGTTTCTTTATGACGAATGTTCTTGGTTATAATTATTACATGTTTTCAGTGAAAAATATATTTATAAAGGTGACTATTTGGAACAAATGCAAATACTGCAATTGCCATGTGTACCCATTATTTTTTTCTTTATAATGTTCATGATATAACAAAAATATACAAACAAATGTTATTATATAATGCTATAAAAAAATAATGTCCTAAGATCAAATGTTCTGCAATGACTGCCTTGATAACCCAATGAAAGCCAAATTTGTCATTTAGAGTAGGTGGTACAGCTATTGAAAGTGAATATTGGTAGTGTCTATCCTTTAAAGAAAAAACATTTATTAACTCTAACCCTTCTTTATTACAATACACTTTTGGCATGCTTGCTTAACATAGTATAATTATCGTTGTTTATCACTTAATAGGTAATCAATCAACAACATCCTCTTACAATCCCAAAACTTAATAATCATAAGTTTTACATTCATTCATACTTATTTACCCCTATTTATCCACTGTTTGACCTCTAGCTTTGATAATCAAGCATACTGCCGGATCCATGTCTCGTCATATTCACTACCCTTGAGCAAAGTGGTCTATGCATAACTTTTTAAATTCTCATAAAGTTTTGAGTTGCCGTTGCCTGGTAAAAAGCATTAGCATTTTTGGAACTCAATTTTTCGATGTCGATCATCGAGAAGAATTTTGCTAAGCCATTCTCTTTGATCTTAAGGTCTCACCGATTTGTCACATTCTGTACTCCAATATTAACTTTCTAACATTTTCATTTTTTTTTGTTTGTTTGCCCTCAGGTATCATAGTCGTGTCGATTTCCATTTCATTCCAATCTTTGACTATCATATATGATAAATATACTGTTTTTAACAGCTCTTTCAATTTTAATAAAGTTTCTACGCACCGGTTATAGTGTGTTGATTCTCATTAGCTTAGACAATAATAACTTTATACTAAAAAAAAAATGTCAAAGATATGTAAATGTTCGAGAAAGTATCAAATCTAGCCGTTGTCCAATAAAGGCCAGGCTGCAAATTTTTCAGCCTCCCAATGATAGGTCAGCTGTAGCAATGCCGTAGCCGTAGTTAATGAGTAGTTGTTATATTATGTATGAATTATTTTATTGACCTGTATCTTAAAAAATATTTTTTGAAGTAGCTAGTTTATAGTGCTTGCGGTATTGTTTATTAACTTATTATAGGTTTAATGCATTGTTTATGGAATGTTATGTTATGTTAAACTAAACATGATTGTTACTATGCAAAAATGAATAAATTTTGTTTTACCGTTACTTATTGTACTGTGGCAAATTATCTATATGCCAATGAATTGTGATTGTTTAAACATTTTACTTGAATGTATGACATGCTGGTCATAGTATCAAAAATAAAAGTATGCTTAGGAACTATACTTTTTTTATTTTACTATTTATATACTATTTATATATTTATGTGTTTTTTATTTATATCCATGAGTAATATAATACATAGGAATGGCCTTACATTTTTAAAAATAATATATTTACATTTACATTTTATACTTCATTACATTTTATTCTACAAATTTAAATTACGTACAAAATAATAAACTAATTTTACAAAAGCATTTAATACAATATATAAATATAAGTTAATTTTAGTCAAACACCTTTTTTCCGTCTATTTCATACTTATTTTTTCCAGAATTGAGTGTCACTCAGTTCATTGTACTTTTTTTTAGCTTTTGTAAATTTTTTTTAAAGCTTTTCCTAAAAAAAAACCACATTTTGATGGCTTTCTTGAATTGAGGTATATTGTCACTTACCTTGAACTTCTTTGGAAGTTGATTATACCAATGTAAGCCCAAGTATGCACTTGTATTATGATATCTTGCAGTATGAGGTTTAATTGTATGCCGAGTAATTTAAAATCTGATCTATAGGATTCTCGCGGACTGATGCCTATGATTGCTCGGATAGCTCTTTTTTGGAGCATAAAACTTCGCCTTTATGGGAAGTTGTTCCCCATAGAAGCACTCGGTACCGAAGGTGAGACTCCACAAGAGCGTAGTAAACTGATAACACCTGCGATCGATCCATCAGCTCTAAGGTCTCTTGCCCTTGATAAGGCATCGCAAGGATAGGATAGTTTTGATTTAATATGTTTGAGGTTATTAAGGAATACACCCAAAAACTTTACATGATTAGTTATTTCAACAGGATAATTTATCTTAAGCTTGGAATTGCAAGAAAAGTTCACAATTACAGTTTTAGACATATTCAAAGACATTTTATTTGCCATAAACCAATCTTCGAGTTCCTTTTTGCTGTTCTGCTATTAAGTATTCCAATATTTTTCGATTCAATTACTGCGCTAGTATCATCTGTGAACTGAATCATGGCGGACTCACACATATTTAAACTAAGGTAATTAATATAAATTACAAACGGTAGTGGCCCCAATATTAAGGCCCCTTGTAGGACTCCAATATAATTTTTGTTTGGTTTTTAAAAAGAAATCCATTTAACCACAATAAGAATATTCATAAATGATGAATAGAAACAATGGTTGTTATGCTAGTTAATGATTTTATTTGTGCAACTCATTTTTTTCCCAGTGACAAATTAACAGTTATTAATAATATGTAAAATACCTGTTATTTATTAATAGGTCATAATATTCTTTCATATGTTAACCAACATTAATAACATTCTTTTGTCACTTAGGAGATATATACTAATATTTTAACTACATAATATCTATTAATTGTTAACTATTTGATTTTATTGCCAAATTTGTTTTTGCAAATTGTAGTTCGTTCTTGCTTATTTTTATTACATGAAATCTTTATAATATTATTTATTACAATAGTTATTATTAGTGGTCATTAAAATTGAAAGTAAAAATTTGAAATTTTATTTCTTCATGCAATTTGTAAAATCTAAATTGAAGCCACAATTATTTAGAAACATGATGAGTCCGAGTAAAGATTCAAAAGTAGGTGGTTTAATTTGGCATCGCCCAAACTAATACTATATCAATTTTAAAAGAGCTTATAACCCAATAGCCCAGGTTTTTTGGTAAGATAAGATACGCTGACAAGAAAGTGTCTAAGTTTTTTATACCTCTATTCTTTAAAAGTAATGTTTTTCTTAAAACTTAAACTCGCCTTTTCACCCACCCACCCACTATCGGTTCACCAAAAGAGCTAAAAACTCGATACAGTAACTAGACTAGTGATATTACAAACTATCGAAATTTCATTTCAACCTGGTTTGTCAAAATAACTAATTTAAAATAGGCACCGTCTTTGTGGGGAAATGTAAAGGTGTTTTGTAAAAAAAATAATAAAATTTAAAAAAAAAAAACAACTTTCTCGCCTAGGACAATAAAATCGAACACCGATGAGTTTAAACATAAGTAATGTTTACATTTTCTATAGAATAAGAATCTGTTTTGTGGATTGAAGAAAAGTAGTTGAGAAATAGATGTAAAAAGTTTTAATTTTTTTTTCTACAAGGAAATTTTTAAAGAAGTTTAAAAATGTTTGCAGATTAGGATTTTCCATTCACAATTGCCTAGTCAGACTGTCAGATTGACCAGCATCAACCTGCTGCCTGTAGTTGATATAGCACTCTGTTTTCTCATTTACCGTTGAGTAGTTTAGTGTGTTAGTTAAAAGTGCAAAACCTCCGTAACAATACACTGAGTTCATATTTATGTCCCGTCTACCCTTTCAAGATGGGCTTGACTCCGGTCAGTAATTTTCGTGGCAGCTATGCTTTTACCTTTTTGTCTGGTTCTGGAATTTTAGCTCCAGTTTGTTAATAGCTCTTAGCAATCATCACTGTTAAAATTAGGGTGCTTTGTAAGTTTGACATATATTCTCCTCTTTGTGTGAAATAATATTGCTCCGCTGCCAAGTGCTTCGCAGTATGTAAATAAATCTATGTTAACACCTCTTACGGCCTTAAGTGTAATGCAACCCTTCCCTAATTCAATTACACATAGAGTATACAACAATTAATATATATATATTTTTATGAATTATTTATGAAAATGGTTTGTTTAATTCCGTATAATGTTTCAATACGAGAATCGAAATGTTACTCCTTAGCATGGATCAATAATTGAAACAGTTTATCCTAGTCATGTCATAGTTTATACATATCGTATAACGTTACGTTCTGAGCGACTTGACGCTTGCACGTTAACTGATGAACCTTGAATTAGGTACTATATATATATACGATTTGTAAACACTGCAAAGTTTTAATTTTTTTCTGAAATCGGTTACAAATGCTTGAAGATTGTCTTGAAATTAAATTGTGTAAGTTTCTTTTCACTGAAGTTTCAGGTTCGACTAAATTTTCATCTGTAAAATATCTTTACTTAAGAACCACTCTTTTCTTCTAAGTGGACTGCTTCTGTAAAGGCTCCCCACTTAACCGCAGCCGAGCCTCCATTAAGGAGTGCGAACACACCACACCACAAACACACCATGTTAGAACCACTACAGTATGGAATAAATACATTACGGTCATGTGTGCACATGAGCTTATATTTTTAATAAAAAGAGTTAAAGAAATAATTTGTCCCAGCTACCCATAGGGACCTATCATATTTGTACTTAATATGCGGGTTTTTTGAAAAAAAATAACCTCCAAAATAAAGTTTATAATATTTTTACACAAATTGCCCGGTGTGAAATAGCTCAATAGCAATAATTAGATTAGTTACACAAAATGTTTAATAATTTAAAAATGTCTACAGAGAACGACAATAAAATAATGTTGGCACCATTGATGAACTTAATGCCATCTCATTTTAAAACGGAAGCTAAACATTAACAAAAATTTAAACGTGATATTAAATTATTTGCGAGTGAAACGTCCGAGTGCTCGTAGTTTTATTTATTATTACATATATTGCTTTGTATCATTTAAGTTAAGTTGTTAAATGGTAAAAGAAAAAAAATACCTATTGTATACAATATTTGTAATAAATGTATTGTGTGTGTATATGACTAATTAAGTTTATAATCCTGAATTTCTGGCAGACAAAACTCTGTTTTTGCCAGGACAAGTATAATGTTATTGTATTAATAAATTAATAAAATAAATAAATTCATAATAAGTATGAGCAATTCAGAGAACACAAATATTCAAGGGTTAGAATAAAATATAATAAATGTAAATTTAAGGAATTTATTGGTCAGATATGAAAAAAAGAGTACATTTAGAAAACTAGTAAATCAACATTTTTTAACTTCTATACATTCATGTATATGAAGCCACTATCCCTGTCTGTCCGTCCGTCCGTCCGTCTATTGCATCTTTCAACTCGAAAAGTACAAATGGGAGAGTTAAAGTTTAATTTGTAGATTCAAGCTCTTGAAAAATTGAGGCTGGGCGAATAATATTTAAATTCAACATCTTTTAGTACTGGTTAATGAAACAATGGCAGTTAAATAGAGCACGAAAATATATTCAATTTTCAAAAATATGACAGCGGGGCGGTTGGAACGTATTATTTATTACTGGCCAGTCAAAATTAATACAAACTCATCCATGTAGTTATAATAGAAATAGAAACATGTTAAGTGCCAAATTATAATTATTTTTATTATGAAATTGAAATATTATGTTTGTGTTGTTCCAATTAGTGACCTAGACTGGCACTAGCTGTGCTTAGGTGATTCGGGTTTGAGGCTCTTAAGATGGGTTGCTTCGCTCCCCACCTTTGTATTTATTATAAAGAACCTTCTCAAGTTGATCCTTAAAATTAAACTTTCAGTTAATAGATATTGACTTACTGATTTTCAAGTAGGTTTTTGTCTTTATTTTCGGGTACTAGATGCAGCATTTGTTCCACCCAATATGGTGAGAATCTAAGAAAGCGCCACTTTGTACGATACTAGTAATATTTTTTTCAAAGTAAATAGTTTAATGTTCAAACTTTGGGGCCAAATCTTTTACATAATCCTTATCTACTTTACTTTCTGCTCGGCTCCCAGACAATGTGGTCCAATACTACAAAAGTAATACTGGTGTGGTGATTACTATAACAAAAGTCTAGAAGTATTAGGAATCATATTAGTGAGTGACTAAATTGCAGATAGATGAGACAACACCTTTTTGTCGTAGAGTTTAGTCTCTACGGACGATGTCGATGTGACACATTATGCATGCTATATCATGATGGTAACGTCTGGACTTTTGGAAGGGTTGGACCTGAAGCTCCAAACTGTACAACTTCAAGCAGATCTTTCGATTGTTACTTTACACGTGGTATTATAGCTCATAAAGTTACTCTATTCTCTTAAGCATAATTATTATGTATGTAGTGGCAAATTTATGGTATTAATTTGCTCATATAATTCCCCTTTTTTTTTGTTTCCAAACAATATATGAACATTGTATGGAGACAAAACTCGATCAATACTATAATACTTTTTGTAGGGTTCTGTTCCTCAAAAAGAAAAAAAGAACCTGTATAAAATAACTTTTGCGTCCGTATGTCGGTCTGAAAATGACGTTTTCTCCAAAAGTCAATAAAAAAAAAAAAAAATGTTAGAATATTATTAGTTGAGTTCATGTTTTAACAGTCAAACATTATAAAATATTTTTATGGGAGTAAATTGAGTAACCACAAAAAAAAAATATTTTTTGTATCGTGGGGGTCATTGTTAAAAAATATGCATAATACCCCCTCAAAATGTTAATACCCCCTCCCTCTTTCTAAAGCTAAAATTTCAAGGTTAAGGGGCAGGGGGGTAGGGCGATAGTCATGAATATCGAAAACTGCTAATTTGTTTATCATTTTCATTGTTTAAAAAAGTAAAATTGTTGAAAAAATAAAAGTCATAAGCTGCTTTTCGGGTTTACGTTTGACTAAACCATTAGAGATACACAAAATGAATGTAAATATTTCAAGTAGAATATTTTAATTTTTGATTAAAAATAGGAGTTAAATTGAACAAAAAAGTATTAATCCTCATTAAATTAAATTTGTTAGGTATCCCAAGCAGTTAGTGTAAATCAATTTTTTTCTTTACATCGCGCCATCCTGCGCTCTTATCGTTAGTACCTTTATAATATATATTTTGCTTTATCAAAAAAATAAACAACTTACAATAATTTCAAATGTGTCATTTATCTTTTCAGGCGATTTTCCGCTATTAAAAATGTTCATCAAATATAAGTCATTTTCACCAAAAATTAAGCAAATCATCGTGTAACATTTGTAAGTAGGATGTAAAGACATTTCAAAAACGAATAACCTTTTATTTAAAAGGGATAGAACTCCCTCTTTATGTTTTTTATTGATCAATATACTTTCATGTGACAGCGGCTGTTCACACATAAAATGCTGTACGGAACCCTTTTTCATTTAAATTTAGCATTTCTCGTTGCCTTTGTTCAACGAAATTTAAATTTCCCGCTTGTTTTAAAAATCAAGCCAATGTTTAATATTGTAAAGAAAATAAAGTGTTATTTAAAGTTAGTATTTAAAATCGAATGAATTTATTATGTTTTTAGTACAAATCTTAATTAACTTTTATTAGTGGGTCGTTATGTGGCTGTTTCTAGAGCACTCTCGTATTTTCGGGTGCGGTCCTGCGGGCTCGGCTCCCAGCCGTTGCTAGGTAACATTTAATACAAGCGCTACATTGACTCGCTCGCTGTGATTGGCTGGCAGAACAAGGCGGCCCGGCCCCTGAACCCCTCGGGCGCGGCGCGATCTTCAATCACCACAAACATTCAACGTCGAAGGTTCGACCGGTCGCAGCACAGTTGTCGCAGCTTTCCGTCGGGGCTGTCGCGTCTAGCTGAGCGCTCGGGTGCCGTATTCAATTGCAAGTCTTCACTGAGAACGTCGTTTTCTTCGGTCAGCGATGGCAACGGAAGTAGCGAACAGCGGGCCGGTCGCCGGAGAAAAGGAGAAGGAAGCCGGGGAGGCGGTGCCGGCGGACAACGGGCTCGCCGCCCCAGAGGATGCGGCGGCGCCCGCCGACGACGCGTCGGCTGCGAAGGCCGAGCCCGTCGCGCCGAAGGCTGCGGTCCACAAGGCTAATTACGAGAAGGACGTCGTCTACTTGTATCAATTTTGCAGGACTCCTATGCTGCCTTCGCCGTCCCCGTACTGCCTCAAAGTCGAGACTTGGCTGAGGCTGACCCAAACCAAGTACGAGGTGAGTACCTGTTTCTGTCCTTTCTTTGTGTGCACATCGTCGGCTGATGCGTTCGCGGTATATGCCAACCTAAATATTTTCGTTCGAATGAAGTAAACCCTACTATAGACCTGTTTAGATCGATGTCGACTTGCATGCTGATACATATGTTGACCATACTCTCGCAGTACATACTTAAGTGATAGTGATTAGGTATATTTTGAAAGCTCGTTTTTAGAATGTTGACGGTTGCTAAAGTTGCATTCAGCGTAATGTTTTCAATGCTTCGCGCGTAAAATTATCAGTTAATTTTGATTTTCTCACCGGTCAGATCAAAAAAAATGTTTTTTTTTCTCTTTTACTTGTCAGTATTGACCCTATAGGGCACAGCGAGCGCATACTGCGGACATTTTTATGTCAATATTAGCGAAATATTTATTATGCGGATTGTACTAACTTAAGTAGAAACTGAAGGTATAAAATATAAGAAATATAAGTTATTTTTTATTTAATCAAATTAGATTAAATAAAAACAAACTTACATTTGTCATTATAAGTTATTTTTAGATGAGCTTGCGTTAGTTTCTGCTTGAATTAGTATTATCTGAGTATTTTTTATATGTGTTCATTGTTTATATTATATAATATGTGATTCATCAAAGTTAGCAAATGGAGGTAAGTTTATCCAGTACAGTGGAAGAGCGGTTGCACCAGGGCAAATTTATGTGACTTTAGTTGTGCCTACATTATTGTATTTGTTAATGATTTTCGAAGGTAGGTACTCGTATCGTTCTGAACGACGTTAGATGTTTAAATAAATAAATGTTTTTTTTTTGTAATCAACAGGGTTTGATTATTTATTATCTTATTACTTTCAATATTGATGTGTAATCGCGCCAGATGTGTTCCGACGGACGCCGTTTTTATTACCTTTCAACTTTCTTTCGAAGTGCCGCGGCCAATATTTGTCCTTGTCTGATAAAGAAGAGTGCAGCGATTTATGGATATCTCAAGTCTTTACTCGATTGAATTCTAACTATTATTGGACGCGAATATAGTTATCCTACCCTCCTCCTAATTTCGTTTCCGATCATTAATTGAACTAGTTCTATCCTAAAATTGGTTTTTAGTTAAACCAGTCGCAATAACATGATATTTCATCCGTTTTCATACTCAACTCACAGATTCGGGATCTTAAATTGTCATACGACTCGAAGGACAATCTCAATCTTGGTTTATTTTCGGTAGCCTGAAATTGGGATATAACGATAAAAAATGCTGAGATAGTTTGCCTTTTAGTACTTAAGACTTTTATTTTACAACAATGCTTTAAATGATACTTATCCAGCAGGTAAAGTTTTATTTCTATCGGCGGGTTTGATTTTCTCCTGTATAAATTACGGGATATACAACGTTTAAATAACATTTTTTTTTTGTAATATTTAGGTTAGTTACACTCTGAACTCTGTGTGTAATTTCTGTAAACATTTGTGGCATTTATTAAGGCGGTGTATCTTATACCATAAAGAATAACTTTTTTGTTTATTAATTCACAACAACAAATACTACGAACACATTAACACACTCTTACTGTTAAACGTATGTGTTAAATTGGAGATACCTGTAGTCGGCTTAAGTTGTTAATTATAAATTTCTATGTAACTGTCATTATGTATAGCTGTAAGCATTTCTTATACAAATAAATAAATACTGAATTAAAGTCATTACAGATTAGGCAAGCTCACTCTATGTATATATTTTAATTAAAGACCAGCAAATTCGTTTAAAATAGGTATTTTGTCTAGGATACTTTTTAAATACAGCCTTTTAACTAAAAATATTTGCACACATACAAAGGAGTTGTTTTTTTTGGTTTGACTTTGTTCACTGTTTTTGAAAATGTATTACGGGCGTTATGCATAGACTAAATGGGCGCGGGCGCAGTTTAGTTGTTTGCTAACTCAATTGTGCATACGACCGCAAAAGTTTGCTCGTTGAGATTGCAATAAAAGCTGAGTCACGCAGGTACTAAACAACAGTATTTTTTTATATTTAAACTTATTCCTACGTTTTATGAAATTTGTTCAATAAATAACTTGTAAGGAATTGCCTTTGACATTATTGTAATATTTTTTTTAACTGTTTCAAGAGAGCAAAACTCACACAAATATCTTATACTTATTAATCGCAGGCAGCGTTTCACCTATCCAGCTGGTCTAATATCTGGCGAACTCTCGGCTCGGTCGCTCAGCCGTTAGGCTCACTTGATTCTTGTTTCTTCCACGAAGAATAAGTCCTGCTAAAATCAAGTGACGAAAACGTTGATAGCTCTCACAGCTACCTAACAGCCAGCGAGCGACCTACCCGATGTCAATCCCGCTACCAAAATGACATTGCAATATCAATTCCGTCGATTTAATTTGTCATAAATCAATAACAATATTCATAGTGAAAGGTGGGAGAAAAAGTAGGAAAGGTTTACTTACTAAGGCAAAAGGATAACAGTAAACAAGAGGGAACTTTTTATTTTTAATCGTATTTTTGTTATCTATTAATAATATAAAGTACGATAGTTGGTAAGTACCGTCAGTCTGAACGCTTTTTGACAGAGATTCGAAAATAAATTTCGCGTCATATTTAAATTCATCAACGTCAAAAACAAATTTTCTCTGTCATCTACTTAAGGCGCCAACAGTCCCTAAAACGTGTTTTGTAACGTTTTTTGGTGCATTTTGTTGAAGTTATTCCCAACAAATGGCTAAAACTAAAAATACCACAATATTCTACATATATTAATTTAGTACTTTGCTTCAAAAAAAAACGAAATACATCTTATTATAATAATGAAAATAAATAAATAAGAAAGTGTTGTTTTTTTCTTGCAACGATTTTCTTTTAAGTTGTGTAAGTGACGCGAACCTAATTTTTCTTTCTAAAGATAGACAATATAATAATCTAGGACATTACTTAAAAAAAAACATTTTTTTCAAATAATAATAATTATTTAAATACAAAAAACATGTTTCATCGATTCCAAATGTAACGAATTCGCGGTCGGCGAGTATATCCGTCTCTTTTCCACACGTCAATGTTCGAATAAAGCCTACTCTTTCTAATCTCAAGGACAAATGCGTCCTGGGGCGCCTTAATTTAGAGCCAAAGCCGTCTGTAGAAGAGCCTAGCTGCTGTGCCAACCCGGAGTGAAACCCGGGGTCCGGCAACTAGTAAAACATAATGACAGAAATTTAAACAACTAAAGACCTGACAAAACTGAAAATGTTTCAGATTTGAGTAATTATTAAAAACCTTAAATAAATAGAAGAAAAAAAAAATACTTTTCACTGAGTTGATGTGGATTTCTTCAACCAATGACTACAGTCAGCTTAAACTATTCCAAAACGCATTTATTTTTTTTTTAGACCTTATGATAAACAATTTTCTTATCTTCGCGGCACGCTCGAAAAAAAGGGACAGTTTTATCATTATCTATGACGCTAATAATATTGAAATTTTAACTTTAGAAATCTTCCATTGGGGAGGTTACTGTATATTTTTGAATATTTTGAGCTACTCGTATATATAAAAGGTTCAGTAAATAGTGGAAATAAGTTAGGCATATGATAGAAGTGATTTGCGTTCGGTTTTAAGCTAATTATAATTATATTTTTTATTATTATAATCTTACAAGCTTTCCGTTTTTTACTCTGGAGGTACGGAACCCTAAAAATGCCAAGATTTGACAGTTAAGCGATGCGTTTGCGTTTTGGATGGGCTCAAGAGTGGCACAGCTATATTCAAGAAATGGAGCTAGCATGATTAAAACATAGGAGGCGGAGATGTTGTTTTTTCCTACTCCCTGATAGGGGGCTATCAGGGGGGAAATAAAGAGTTATTTAGAACCATATTATTCATAAAACAACCAAGCTACACAAATCGAGGCTGCTTCGATTCAGCTGATCGATGTTTATGTGCCTTTGAGAAGGACATTGACCATAGGACTCTTCATTGACTATAGACAAATATAACGAACTTTATACCCATACCCTCTTGAAGATCCCATAATCATCGGATTTCTGTTATATTGCCGATTCTAAAAATAATCTTTGGCCACGGCCAATGTGCAGATAAATGTTGCTGATGGGGGGGGGGGGGGGCGGGGCGGGGGGATTCTACGCTCGCCATGTTGTGAAAAAATATCCGCATAAAAGAAATATTGGCAAAACAAATAAACATAGCTGTGTTTTGAGTGTTATGTGATTGAAATGCTGCTTTCTGGGAATTAAAAAGCATACCTACCATAAAAGATTGGAGGCCCGCAATACTGGTACCAAAGTAGGTAATTTCAAAGGTACAACGGACCACGGAAGAATGTATAGTCATCAGTTAAATAAAGAATAAAGGAGCAAATCAGTGTTGTCCACTACATCCAAAGTTCTGCCAACAATTCAGCTAGATAAGGTACTTAGGACATTAGAAGAATGCACCTAATAAATAAGCATAGGAAAACTTTTGGAATATCCGAAAGGATTCTAACCTAAATTCCTCAGTACTAATTACGTTGTACATAATCGGACACAATTTCACGCTTCTTTTATCTACATTCTTACCCATGTGTATGCATTCATTTACACTTAAAACCCAACCTGGTATGACTCTGCTTACAGAGGTCAGGAGCCATGCTTGGCTGGGTTCGGTTTTTAACTGATAACGGAACTTGCGTCCTACTCTTTTGAAAGTATTTCCAACTATATTCAGGCGTGTTATTAGAAATTGTCATTTTTGAAGGTTTATCTCAAACAAACGTTTAAACTATTTTGTTATTTGATTTTATTATGACAAATGATAAAATAATTCTAAAATATCAAATTAGATATTTTTAATATAAACATACAATAAAAATAACCGCTTCTGACACAGAATCTGTCATTTTACCCTGCTAAGAATATTAATCGGCGCTTTTCTAAAGCCCAACGGTTTAAGTAATGAGATATACACACGCACTCGTTTAATTTCAAACGTCGAGATGATTTCGTCCGCAATGATCGGTAGCGCGGCATATAAACGACAAGAAAGACGCGAGAACTGCGCCTAATGGGACCTCCTTGACAACATAAGTTTCACAAAATATTTGATGAAAGAACTGATTTCAAAATTAATTGCCCAAATCGAGAATCGAACCTCAACTTTACAATGGTAATTGCTATCCATTATGCGAGTAGGTACTGATTTTTATTTACCTATAGTATTAATAGCAAGCTGATTGGGACGGGCACTTGACATAGTGATCAACCAACCACTCTTCACCAATTTATTTTGATGGTCGTTATTGTAGACAAAATTAAACTCAATATTAATAAAATATGTTGCCTACCAACCTACCTATGAACAATGAACATGCATCATGGAGCATGGGTCATGCTGTACGAACCAACCACCCATCCATTGCGAACATTTATAGGCAGTCCAATTCAATTGGGAATAACCACGGCTGGAGAGGAAGACAAACTACTAAATTGCGAATGACCTTTCGCTTGCGCGCGCCGCGCCCGCATCTCGTTTACTTTCTCATAGCTTTTAAATATTACCTTCCTAAATGTGTGTATGTACTAAATATTGGTTTATAAAATGATCTTTCTACAAACTTCGAATGATAGGGGAAATGTAGTTAAGAAGGTAGGTTCAGGTTATATTAACACGCGTGTCAGCGAAAAACCATAGAGATTTGCTTTTCCCAAATGACTCATTACGCGATGACTTAAAGAATGCGTTTACGTGCAGTTATTCGTTTAATCGATTTATATAAGCTACTAGCTGACCCGGCCACGCGTTGCTGTGGCTAAAGTTTTTGTTATAATACATTATAGTAAACAATCTAAGAGGAACAATAAGAGAACATCAGTCACGGAGTCCACTATGCTTTTTCACACAGATGGTATTTGTAAAAAAATATGGTGATCTCCTTATTTGACTTTCTACTACTATAACCCTTTAGTACAATGAAATTATTTACGAACAAAGACGAAAATGTTGATGTTGGTATACAAATTCACTGGATTGAGATTTGAAGGGGAAGTACGTTGAACACAATTAATTAAAATGTTCTTACACTTGATACTAAGCAGAAATCAATAGGTAAAAAATAAAAATGCCTGTAATGGAAGGATGTGGTTTTCCTTGTTTCCGTGGCTCCCATTTTTTACTGGATTTGTTCCATGTGAAATAACGTGGAACATCACCATACACCAATGTCTTCGCGAATTGGCCAAAAACATCAGGTTTTTGACACAATGTAAAAAATTCAGTTAGAGTCGTTTTCGGAGCTTCGAACGCTCTTTGGAGAACATTTTCTTCAGTGAAGTATACACGTTGACCGTTTTCAAGATGTATTGCCAGATGTTGGACAGCAGGATCTCTTTCGTGGATGGGAAAGCTGAGAATATGCCAAATAGCTTCATTGCTGCTAATGTATCTGCCCATTTGGTATCGTGCTATTTCGTCATTTTTATTTATGTTTTTTACTTCAAATATGGCCAAATCACTGCCTTTGTTTACATATTTACAAATATACTTAATTGATTTAACAGAACTGCAAAGCTCAACATTGATATGAGCTTTGTAAGTTTTTGAAAGTAGTGGTGAGTATGGTACCACCCACTGATTATCAAACTCAACTTGATTTGGAAAGTTCGGCAGTCGCATTGTAAATGTGTGGCCACCATTCTCAGTACTTCTGCGGCGATACATTGGATAACCATCAATATCCGTGATCGTGTCATTCGTATGCGGCTTTGGGAAGTTTTTTTTACATTTTCCATTTTCCATGCACGGTGACGTCATGTTGAAAACACCGCATGGCCCATGGATCATGTGTTTGGTGACAATATCAAATAATTCTTGATCAATTAATGGGTCTGGAATTTCGGCTGAAATTATTTGATCGATTTCTTCAGGACGGATTCTATCTTTAAGCCAAACCAAAATGTGGGCATGAGGCAAACCTCGCTTTTGCCACTCTATCGTATACAGCCAACAACGTGTGATACCAAAAATTGTATATTTAACAATAAAATCAATTAAGGATTTCAATTTTTGTTTAAACACACGTGCAGTTAAATCATGACGATGAATGGCTTGTTGTCCTGGCAATAGTAAAGTTTGTATCTCTTCCCAATTCGGATTACATGTGAATGTAATAAATAAATCCGGTCGGCCGTAATGACGTACGTAAGTCATCGCATCTTGTATGTATTCCTGCATGTTCCGTGGACTGCCGATGTAGCTTGAAGGTAAAATGAAAGCATTACCGATGTCATTGGGATTTAAATTTCCATCGATGTTTCCAGCAACAGCATCTCGTAAGTGAATATATTATTCCGATCGTAGTTTTGACGTTTGCGTTTTGACGTTTGCCGCTCGCGTTGTTGAGGTTAGATTTTTTCGGTGGCATTTGACTGAAAATAATAATTTTCTTGTTCTTATGATATTCTCTTGAAGACGTTCGTTACACTGTTCTTGAGATTCTTGTGCATGACCTGCTGTCCTGATTCTTTGAGCTGGATTTCTTGATTCAATTTGTTCTGCCAACTGATGGGCTCTTTTAATACGTTTGCGTCGAATAACTGTCACTGTCAAATAATAACAGACATTAGCGCCATCAACCCAGTCGAAAGGTATCGACATCTGTCAGTTTTATGACTGCCAAATAATAACAGACAAATAATTAGCGATAAATTAAAATTGCGACTATAATTTGAGATTTAAACTATCCTATCTCTCAAGTGCACATCGAACTGCACATGGTGTTCAAATTTTATTATAATCGGTTAAGTGGTTCAGCCGTCCATTGAGGACAAACATTGTGACACGAGATTTATATATATTAAGATATGGTAGCGTGACTTATTCCAGTCGTTTATCGATCACATTCATTTGCATTTGAGTTATATATACGTACCTCCCTATCTATTATTTTATTTGATATTTATCCCAATGTGCGTCAATTCTGTTCGGAAAAATAGATAGGAGATTCTGAATCGATATTGTTTAGATATGTAACTAGACAAAATAGATTTGAAATCAGCTGGCGCTTTATGGGTAGGTTACCTATCAGTTAGGTTAACTATCTGTAGGTTACCTCTCTGATCTGTAGGTTGCTAGTGAAAACTTACATTTCTTGTTAGAATGGTCATAGCAATCACACTCAACTGGGCGGTCGGGCAGCGGAGTTGGTGACAAAGCATGGGAATGAGGCTGCCAGATGTTTTCACATCAAAAACAAATCTGCGATTTGGTTTTATTTTTGGTACGAGGATGTCAGATAGCAATTTTTCCACACGCGGTGCCGCAGCGGCAGGTCTTGACTCAAGTACCGCGCCGGTCCGCGCTGGTGCCGTGCGCAGCAACCGAGCGGTGGGATTGCTGAACGGCGTTCACATTCTTTTCATAATCGAACAGCTCTCCGTTGTTTGGCAGAATGACTGGGCTTTCAGTCATAAAATCGACGTCGGCACGACATTGCGCAAAGTGGCTGCGTTCAGCTCACTTGTCGCTACCAGAACGTTCATTCTATAATAGAATAGAAATAGCAGGGCGAACCATAGAGATATTTAATTACTTGCTTGGCTATAGATAACTACAAAGAGCACATATAAACATGGATTATAAACCACGCTTTAGATATCTAAAGCGATATGTATCAGGGATTAGTTCTTTTTATAACATCTAGATAGATGCTGGAATGCACTATCCGAATTCTCGACTAACTATACAGTACTTTCGAACTGCTATAATTTATATATCTTCATGGCTTCATCAGCATGGATTGAAAGTTTTTTTAAATGTTATTAAATTTTAATAGTGCTTATTCTTAAGTTACTATATTATGGACTTTTATTAAAGATTAACGAAAGCGAAAAATATAGAAAAAAATTAAGATTGATTGCCCATATGCTTTGAATATTTTCAATTACGAAGAAAAGGTTTTGACTTTGGTTTGACAAGCCTCAAGAGGCTTGAGGACGGGATGTGTGATCATTGCCGAAACGATTAAATACTCACATAAAAACGGTATCTAAAATCCGAAAAATTTGGTACTTTTATAATGATAGACGACTGTGAAAGTTTATAATTAGTTATGCTGATGTTTTTCTAACTTCATGACTCTATGGTATATTATAACTTGGGCTAAAATTCTAATCAGTCTTTTTTCATTATAACACTTTTCCCGTGTATAAAATTTGATGTAAATCGTAATAACCGTTTTGGCTTAATCGTGGTCACAAAATTGCCAGCCCACTCACAAAGTTTTAAGTTTTTTCCGAATACAAACTCGTTTTATTCCTTTCACGTGTCACGCTCTAAAATTGCAGTTGCAATTCCGCTGTGAAATCTCTGCCCGTATTGCCTCTATTTCATTCAAATGTTAAATTATTTCTCGAACATATTATTAAGGCGCCACCAGTCCCTAAAACGTGTTTTGTAACGTATTTTGGTACATTTTGTTGAAGTTATTCCCAACAAATGGTTAAAACTAAAAATACCACAAATTCTACATATATTAATTTAGTCCTTTGCTTAAAAAAAACACGAAATACACCTTATTATAGTAATGAACATAAATAAATAAGAAAGTGTTGTTTTTTTCTAGCAACGATTTTCTTTTAAGTTGTGTAAGTGATGCGAACCTCATTTTTCTTTCTAAAGATAGACAATATAATAATCTAGGCCATTACATAAAAAAAACATTTTTTTCAAATGATAATAATTATTTAAATACAAAAACATGTTTCGTCGATTCCAAATGTAACGAATTCGCGGTCGGCGAGTATATCCGTCTCTTTTCTACACGTCAATGTTCGAATAAAGCCTACTCTTTCTAATCTCAAGGACAAATGCGTCCTGGGGCGCCTTAAGAAGTAAAAAACGCTTTTTATCACATATGCAAGCAAACAATGATTTATTATAAAAGTAAATAGATTAAATTATTTACCCAAATTGAGTATTTTTCTAGAATGTATTCCAGCTCCCGGCCTAATTTTACAACTATATGTATATGTATATGTATGTAGGCACTGCGTACCATTGTTTACCGGTCGGTTACGTTATGCGTGCAAAATAACGCTGAGTCGGACGATGGTAAATATTTTTGTTCAAAAGGCACGTTTTGTGTTAATCTTAGGTACTGTTTGTTTTACCGACAATCATAGCCTTGCCAGAACTACGCGTAGTCAACTGACTTAAGGCCGGCAAAGTGTGCCATCGTCATTAGCAGTAATGCTTTCTACCAGTCTCGACTATTTATTTAGTCCAATTTTACTTTACTATTTTTTTCTTCTCGGCGCATAATTGTGTAAATATCTATTTGCAATTTGTACTGCCCTATCGCCATCTACTGTGAACGGAATAACTTCCTAAATTTCTAGTTTTTATTTCCATTTTCACATACTCGTACACAACACAGCATCATTTCATTTACACACGTATAAATAGCTAGTAACTTTAATCTATCTTCTCAGTTCAGTTCAGTTCAATGCCACCATAAGTGACGTTTATTTTCACCAGATAACATTACAAAGAAAAAAATACATCTTGTCCTGCCAGAGCCTGAAGGACTCATCTGGCAGAAACTCAAATTTGAATTATGTTTTTCTTCAAGCGGGTTAATCCTTAAATCCTTAAAATTACTAACTGTACCTAAATAACAAACTTAACTAACGATTTAATTAATAATTATGTGAATCAATAACAATTTTAATTACCCACTCGATCACTCAGCGCTACAAACTTTTTGGCACTCTCAATCTACATTTAACTAATAACCCATATTTCCGTATAATAGATTTTCCTTATAATTTTGGCAAATTTAGTAAGGTTGCGCGTGACGTTATTGGTATGAAAAAAAAAACATATAGCAAGACATCATTTTAATATCTTCGACTGTTGCGACATGGATTTGGGTATAGACATTTTTCAGTATTTGGTAATTTAATTTATTCAATTTGTGACAGTGGGTCTTTGTATGTTTTGTTTTTGGCTGTTTGGTATACCTGTAAAAACAACAGTTAGTTTTTGTTTGATTGTTTTTATATATTGTAATAATCTGAACAGATCGATTATTTAAAGCGTACTCACATTAAAATTATTTTTTTTATTTAAATTTTGAACGCGGCATAAATGTTAATGTTTATGCCGGTAGCTGCTGAATATAACTCGAGTGCCGGAGTGCATTATATAATAATTATACGACCGTGATGATATTTGCAATAAGCCAAAGCCCCTCTTTGTGGTGCTTATTAATTAAGACCTACTGCGTATTAGGTTTCTCAATCGCCCGTGCACTGACTCTTTGATTATCTAGTGCGAGAGCCTTCGCTATATCAGTTAGAGGTAGGCACGTACCTTGCTACTGCTCCAATGACATTCCATTAGCGCTCGTCATCATGCAAATTCGACGAATGCCGAGTACTCTAGGGTACTAGCGTTCAACCAGAGGCGACTAGTATCCGCGGCACTCGGGCTGCGTCCCTTCGCTTCCAATATCTAAGTTCTTTGGTTCTATCTACACACATGCGTTACCTATAGGTTCTACCTGTCTGCAACAAAAACCACACGAGTAATTTTGATCAAATTTTCGTCGTCGGTTTGTGAGACACGTAATAGCGGAGGGAAGGGTATTTAATAGAGAAAAAAAAATGTTAGCTATTTGGTTCCCTCTTTCTTTTTTTTTACGTTTAACCTATAATCGGTTAAAAAAAAAAAAGACAAATCGCCTCGGATCTTTTTTATAACTATTTTATAATAGATAAGCCAGCGTTGCACGTTTAGCTGGCGTGTCGCGCCGGATCAAAGTATCCGGTGAAATGTATAGTGATCACAGTATAGTCGAGTACGAATTTGTATCAAGCATTGCGCAAGCTGCCAGCCACCAGCCATGTAATCCACTCCCCTCCCCCCCGCACTTCAGCCCGCCGCGCCGCAGCGTACACTTGCGCATGCTAAATCCCTTATACCCCTAAGTGTCATCTCTCTCCCTCCTCCCGTAAGAGGGTTTTTTTGTACCGTAAGGGTTGCTCATATCTAAAATTATTTCAAACAAAAGTAGGGAAATTATAGGCCTCTAATTTCCCTACAACTTTTTAGAGCTAGAATACATTCTTGAAAAATACTCAATTTGGGTAAATAATTTAATCTATTTACTTTTATAATAAATCATCGTTTGCTTGATTATGTGATAAAGAGTTTTTTTATTAAGGGTGCCTATTAAGAGAGGTATGATTTTTTTGAATTATGAAAAACCCGTTTTCCCACCTAGAACGAAAAAAAAACTGATATAAGTTTTAGGCCTTCATCTAAGAAATAATATATAATTTAAATGAATTAGATATCTTATATACTACTAAGAAAATTGTAGCAAAATTAAACTTGTACTAAAATTAAACGCCCCCATTCCAACCCCCTGATTTGATTTTGCCCATTAACGAACTCGAGTGAGATTTTGTGCGCTTAAATTTTATTTGTCAATTTCAAAGTCTAAAATTATGGTAGTTATCGGGTCCACACGAAAGTGATATAGATATATAAATAGATATATTATAACTTTTAAATGGAGGGTGGTTTTCGGGTCTAAAGGATGTGAAACGTGAAAATATGTCGAAATTTTTCAGAAGTCATGGTACCCATTGCAATAGGTAACTTTCCTAACGAAATCGACCTTAAAAGTAATTAACGAAGATTTTGCGGTTGCTTATCTGAGTAAAAGTTAATCACTTAAAAACTACTGTTTCAAGATAACATCCGATATAAGACAGTACGTGATTTGATAAACAATCCTCCGCTTAACCTCAATTGTTTGTAATAATATTTTTGTAATTTACGTTGCTATCTCTTAATCTATCATTTTGTCATATTTGCTTATTAATTAATTTGAGTTTATGCCTCTTAATTTGTTCGAAATCCATAAAATTGCAGAATCATCTGTGACCGTGAAAGTCTACTTAAATGAAAGCTTTCTTGAATGGGCCTAAACCGGTTTAACATTGATGTGCTAAGAATACTTAAAAGTCAGTCATCTAGGCGAGGCTATCAAAAGATACAATTTCTTTTACACAATCATGAAAGACCGCGTGCTTTGCTACATTTATAAATACCACCATAACATCGCAAGTTATTGATGGCGGGTTTTTGTTGGAATTGAAACCATTTAGCTTTACGTTTTATTCGAGAAGCGAATTTTAACAATAATGTCCTTAAATTGTCGACCGTTTTTGGTAATAAAATTGCTTAGTTTGAAAATAACTCGATCGTTTATAGTTATTTAATTCACTGGGTTTTTATAAATCCTAGGAGAAATGTCAATTTCAAGCGGGTAAGAGGTGGAAAAAAATTCCACCTGGAAAAATTTCGAGTGCTGTGAACTTGAATTCTGAATCAGAGCCAAAAAATTTTGAGTTTAGACTGTTAAGAAAAAGTCTTAGAGAGAGGTGCGACTTATCGTCATCTAGGTAGATTCTGCGTGACGGCAGATAGAATCTCGTCGTCTCAGTGTTTCCCGCGCAGATCTCATACCAAACAAAAATGTTTTTTTAAGGGATACGGACATATCCGTGGTCTGCCAACCACCTGTAATAACGTCGATTGCAGAGAGAAAAGGGGTAGAGAGTAAGAACTCTCTGTCTATGCGACTCTGCACGTGACTTTAACACACGCACCTTTCAAACAATTGCAAATCGTCGCCTGATCTGATTCGCCGTCACCCGCTAATGAGTCCGCGCGAAATGCTAATGAGCGATCGATTTATGGAATCTTATTGCTTTTGTGTTATGCTGATGCGAATTCTTCGCTGAAGTGAAGCATGCGTTGATCGCTTAAAAGAAAACACCACCGCAACGTGCGTCGCGCGCGATTTCTCGCTCGTTCGCTTGACGCACACTTGACACTACTTTCGATCATAAATTCCCGGCTGCGTTCGACGAGACAATTCAAAAAGGCATGGAGGTGGATGATAGACTTTCAGCAACCTGAACATCGAAATTGGCATAGCAGCGTATAGGTTTTCGAAGTAAAACTTCCACTATTTTGCGTACCTGGTGAATGACACGCCCATTTGGTTAAAGTCATTGCGCAGTATTGATTTTTGATTATCGTCCTATATAAAATAATGGTTTTTTTTTTCTGAATCACTATCAGTTTTCTGTAGTCAAAATATAGAAATCGTATACAGTTAGACAGATCCTCTTGCCAGAAATCCAGTGATACCCATGTAATTTGTAGTGAGTTGAGTTGGCTTGACACCGCACATCTGCTACCATCCCTATGACTGCATCTCAATACAGTCACACCCAGTTTTACTGGTTATTTTCTAACTTCTTTATTTCTCAATACTATGAAGATAAAACGATTTCTTAGGGTACACTGTATAAGTGTATTCACGTCATATGTTCGCCTTTTTAAATGATACCGCATTTTGCAGCCGATGAAAAAAATATTTAAACAATACAAATGTGCGATAACTCTAGAACAGTCTAAATTACTTTTTTTTTCACTTAACTGCTTCTGGTTTAGTTTTTCTACGGTTTTAATGTTTATAAGTTTTTAATTTCTGAGTTCGTTTACTTTATGAGTTCCACGGGTTTTAATCACCCTCGGGTTATAAATTTTCTTTTTTACCGTAGGTATATTTATTTACCGTAAAAGTGAAAAACTATGACCTAGGTCGGATTAGCCTATATCACTAAAGATATATCAAACTTATTATACCTACACGGTTTAGCCAAAGAGGAGGTACTCTGATCATTATTCCATATAGGTGACTTTCATTTAATACTTATTTATAGGCAATAGCCCAATACATTTTACATTCTGAATATCGAAATAGCTCTGAACATAAATTTTAATCATATATACGAACGGACGAATACTAATGTAACCTTTGCGTTAGCGTATTCTAATTTATTTTTGTTATATATTAATATAAAACTAATTTAAATGTATAGCACATTTATAAATGTATAGATGTATAGTTTCTGAAAAGATGGTGAACAGTGTGTTGCAATAGACATAACTATATAACATATATAGACTATAAGTCATTTTATATATTTTCTTTGTTTAGTTTTTCTGTATATTTAGCCTATAAATTATAGGTAACACAATTATTAGAATTATATATTTAATAAGTGTATATATATTGTATGTAATATATATTTTATATTTATGTATAATATATTATGCACTATTTATTATATGTATTATATTTTGTATTTATGATATTTCTCCTATGATCCCCTTTGTATTAGTAACGTCTCGCGTACGTAATAATATTTTATTTTTTCTGCAACTTCCTTTCGGCTGCTCTTAGAACAGGTTTTTTTAACCTAGTTAGAGTAGCCATGTTACTTCAGAGCAACAATAAATGACTGGTATTTAATTTGTCTATATTATATTAATTTAATTCATTCAGTGTTATTATATCATGTATTGTTGTAACATCTTATTGTACCATATTGAATAATAAAAAAAAAAAATAGTTTTAAAAAACCTCTCTAAACAGAAAACACGATGAGAAACAGGATGGTAAGTATTTATTAAATAAAAAAAGTTAAAACTTGATTTAAAGACAAAGTAATTCAATTTATCGCAATTAAAATACAAATTATTTAAATAACGCAGTTATCATGTAGCTTAGCTGCGGCAAATAACCTTACTTTAACGCCGTTATTTTGAGAATCGGCGATTGTAGTGAGTGCTGTCTCTGCAATAAGGTTTGAACCAACGGTATCTTAATTGTACCTTTACTAGTACGTAATAAAAAAATAATTTAGTCTAATTCCATATCATCCGACCTAACATGAAGTGATGTAACCGTCTGATAAATAATATAATACTTACGTAGGTATACTCTCATTTATCCTTCTTCGGACATAAATCATCATAGTAACCACCATCATACTTCTACGAATAAGCTGCAATATTGTGTAAGATCAGGGTTGCGCCTTCACTTATTTGCTTTCTCGTTGGTGCAATTAATTGACAGTTATAAAACTTGTAAATCATGAATTTGTGCGAATGCTCGCATATTTCATATACAAAAACATACACATTTTTCACAAATATATGTACGCATCATCTTCATCCGTTTTAACAAATACTACTTTCAAACGCATATTTAAATCTCACAATAATAACATTAGAAGTTTTTCGTGGATAATTAATTATGTGTATAAAAAAGCAGTTGCATCCCGTCCGCGACTGCCTTAGAAGATTTCTGTCTGTAGTTCCATGCTCTTGGTCTGCTAGGCGTGGTCCGATATAGGATAAGAACCCGCCAAAGAGTAAAAAAGCCTAGGAATTTTAAAATATGTGCAAATAATAATAAACAAAAAATGCATTAAAAAAAAACATAGTTTATATTGATTTCCCAATTTAGGCCATACCCGAACCAAATTATGCTCTCTAGGGATTATGTAGCATGGCAGCAGTCTCCTCAGTCGCATGGTGGGAGTGACATTAATTACTATAATATAAACTAAACAAATATGCAACGCAATATTTATCTATTACATATTACCCCACTTAATTTTGAGTATTTAGTTCACAAACATTTTTATATGTTAACTTCTAAATTTAATCAGCCGAAAATGCACACACTATCTTTTGATTTTTTTAATTTAGAAGATTCCTTAATGTTGTTATAAATCTTTGTTTCAAAAATGTTGTGTCGCCCTTTACTAATCTAGTATTTTATACATTCAAGAATTGTCCCACAATCCTTAACTATACTCTATACTTCTCCACCATCATTGATATGCACATATTATTGTGTGTCCTGCGGTTAAACTATACTACATCCTGTGAAAAAAACGTTTATACAGAATAACAGCTTTGCTTCGTATAGTAATGCTTGTTGTCATAACGTAGAGAAAATGTTGTCTTTATTACTCATTTTTCCCACGTCAAGATCAACAGTGATAATAGCAAATATCTGGGATATTATGTTATTATATTTCTTGTCGCTGTTCACTACCCCCCCCCCCCCCCCCTCTTTCTATAACATTTACGTAATGGGCCTATATTAGGCAAGTGAATTCGAATATCGGAACAAGTTATAGCTATTACCATCGTGAACAGTGTCTTTAGTAGTTTTTTTTTAAGTAGCATTTGTAAGGAATGCAAATGTGAACAATGCAGTGATCTCTTGAAACAAACCATTTTATTTGAGTTTATAATTAGTTAGCTAGCTATATTCCTACCGCGCTATATTCTAATGCGCAGAGTTCATAAAATGGCCGACGATTTAGTTAGCTGGTTGCGGCTGGTTGGCCTGCAAGCCGTCTGCGGTATGTGATTGCTTTCGGAATATGACTTTCTACCGAGGCACACAGGCACTCCAACACTTGCGAGGCTCGTCAGCGCGAGCGGTCTTTGCTTGTGTATGTGGTGGGTCTTTTAAGTAGGTTGATTTGATACACTCACTTTGAGATGAGGGAGTCATTGAGTTGCCATGTTCACTGTAAATCATTGTGACCACAGTGATCTGTTGTTTGTTAGGATTTAAAACAGTTGCTTCCTCACATTCAAAATGCACTTCGTTATTCTCAAATTTTATTCTGATACAGACAATATTATTTATAAATAAATTAAATCCTCGAATGTTCATGAATAGATGCATTTAATATGAAATGTAATTATTGAATCTCGTCTAAATCGAATTCAAAATAAATAAATCGGTTTTTTTAAAATCGTTTTATACGAAAGTTTATTTGCATATAAAAAAACATTTTAAAATTACATTATTATAATAAGTAGATCGTTCAGTATGATTAGACAAATCTTTTATTTTCCTGGTCGTTTTTGGCTTGATAGCTGTAAGGTTTCAAAGGTAATCGTAAGTATTATTTTTTTATTCACATTGCATGCTTTAATACTGATACATCGATTCAGAGGGCGCTGTCTAGGACACATCTCTCTACAGCGGTCAAGGAAAGGTAGACTCTTGTCGATGGTCGAGAGCACGCGGTAATAATAATGAGTAGCTATTTGTCTATTTCATTGCTTAACAATAGCGACATTGTTTGCGCGAATCCGTAAAATAAGAATACTAAACTTCTGATGATTGTGAACAAAAAAGTTACCAATGAATCACAAATATGTTTTACGATAAACATACGTCGCAAAACTGTGAATAGATTTCAATGCACACTCATAAAACGACCTGTGTGCGTGTGTTAATATATACACACTTAAAATATACTTCACTTAAAATTTAAATTCTTGAAAAAGGACGTTTACCTAGGAGTATAATTTCAGTTTTTGGATTTTTATAATTCGTGGAAATGATGTTCACCGCTAAATAACCATCGAACCAATATTATGCGTTTTTCATCGGTAAACTTCGTGATGAGGCCGTCATAGTTGGGAACAGTTTCTTTGAAAGATTTTGGATGAAATTCCGACGACTATAAATAGGATATAAATTCAAAACACTGAATAGTCGCGTAGATACGTTTCGCCTTTCAGCACAACTTTCGGGTAGTTTTTGTACAGATTGAGATCTGATGTGATCTGTAATTGAAACACTACGGCTTGTTCCTCAAGGGTGAAGCGGATTTTTGCAATTGAGAGGTCCGCTGTTAAGCTGAAGTGCTGGCGAACAGCTGCTCTGTGATGTCATGTTTCGAGTACCGGATCTACGAACTATCACGGTGTCCCACCACAATTAAAATGTTGCCAAGGCGACAGCTTTGGGCCACAGGCGTACTCGGATCACTTCAAACGGAAACAATCGCGCAAAGCTACTACGAAATAGACTAAATATAATATATATAGGAAACCATTCAATGGACGCATGTTTTTATATCATAAGATGTTAGACGCTTCGAAATTAATGCTATTTATTTAAAAACTTCCATGTGTCCAGGGTATGTAATCACTAGTATGTAATCCCATGCATGATATGTAACAATACGTGCTAAATAAATTGTGGAGCTGATCGTAAATGTTAATTGTTCCGTGAAATCAGTAACTCGCAGGAGAGTAACAAAGCCATCCATTGATGGACTTATGTTTCCATCGCATTGCGAGTCCTCGGGTTGTATTGTGTTTTGTTTGTTGTAATGTCTACGGCGGTTGAAACGTTTTTTGCACGGATGAATAAAGTAAGGTTTTCATTATACCCGCAAGGGAGACTTGAATGGCGATAACGCGATGGCGCCCACATCACGTGGTAATGAATTGACACGAACATAATATTTGAAATAAACATATATAATGTGGTAATAAACACTCATTTACATGTTTCTATTTGCTCACATATATAGAATTGTTTTTTTTAGAGGCGTGATTTTCAATCTGGCACTACTTTTTTCGTAGTTGGTGTTTTTGACAGCTGTCACTTGATTTATGCTCAGTTTGGTTTGCCATTTCACAATGAATAGACTTACTCCTGAACAACGTTTGCAAATAGTGCAAATTTAGAAAAAATCACTCTAAATTTTTTTAACCACTCTAAAATAAAGTAAAAATCGCGTCGTGGGCCTGTGGCGTGGCCTCCAAGATCGTGCGATTTAACACAGCTGGACTATTTTTTGTGGGGTTATGTGAAGTCGCTTGTCTACGCAGATAAGCCGGACACGATTAACGCTTTGGAAGAGAATATTCGGCGCGTTATTGCTGACATACGGCCCAACTTGCTGCAAAAAGTGGTTCAAAATTGGGCCTCTCGGCTGGAATTTGTTCGAGTCAGCCGCGGCGGCCACTTACCCGAAATCATTTTTAAAACATAATGACAAACCCTTATCTTTATAATAAAACTAAATTCTTAGCCATAACATCAAATTATATGCGTTTTATATCTTCTTGAATACCACGCCTCTAAAATCATCACCCTATATTAATAGGGTTTGTATTAATTTTAACCGGTCAATAATAAATAATTCATTCCAATAGGAATGTTTTGTATATATGTTCATATAAAAAACTATATATATGTGTAAATGTATGTATGTTTTATGTGTATATATGTATAGGTATATATCTCTATCTATATTATTAGATCAGCCTCCGATATGATCTGAACGGCTATAGGTTTTTTAATTACAACAATTTAACTCTTTAGCATTTAGCTCAGCTTTATAATTTCTATCCTGAAGTAGCGGCCTCTCAATAGACCTGGTAATTTAAAAACAATGCCACCAAACTAGATTTATTTCATTAATTGAGTATGTTACTTTTACTCACTTTCCCGTTTCAAAAATTTATGATACTTCACTAAAACTGAATAAACCGCCTTATTAATTTTAAGTAGTTCGTAGTTTTAGGGTGATAACACAGTAGAGATCCACCAGCGTTGACTGTTAAATATGGCTTCATTCATCTTAAAATAAATATTTACTTTTGCACATCATAACGACGGAATAACTATTAATAAATAACACTAGTAAAACTATAGGTTAAATACGGCACTGGATTATTAATGTTAACATGCTCACAGTTGTATGTAATATTATTGCAGCAACACCGCATCATTATATTTGACCCTTAGGGTACGAACATGCAGACGCGTCTCGGCCAGGGTCGAGCTGAGAGACGGAGTCTTCAGCGAAATATGCACATGGTCATTAATGTGATTATCATTCGATTTAAATGTTTAAAGTTTAAAGCTTCGATGTGTTTTCGTCCGAACAGAATATATTTGAGCATGCAAATAACACGTGTATGTTATTAACCTCACAGTCTATCTATCATTATACAGGTTGTTCAGTAAATAAAGCTTAGGGAGGTGGCAGAATTGCTTATTTGTAGTAAGAAGGCTTTCAGTCGACATTTGTCCGCTTTTCAACCAGTTTGTTTTTCAATAATTATTTTTTAAAAATTGTGTTTGAATGAGAATAGCTCTTCGTTGACCATGTAATTATACTGCCAAAAACGTTTTATATTTTATATATATTTTTTTTATTTTATGTCTTGTCGGTAGGATAAGCATTTATTTTAAATAGGCCATTTTTGAGATATTGGGTAACTTTCTAGAGTAGTTTTGCTACATGTGCTAATTATAATTTACATTATCCAAAAACATAGTTATTATTAATAAATACTATAAATTGTACATAGTCATTCTAAATATGTTCATGAAAATATACATTTTTTCATAAACACTTTGAGTCGATTCTTACAGTAAACTACTACTATTCTACATAAAGTCGTGCTAGTCGCGTGTCTTTATTGATTTGCCGCGTGCCATGGTAGAGTTGACGCGCCGCTATATATTGACCCTTAAGTTGAGTGGGGCCAAACCGGGCGGATCGGCATGGAGTGCACCAGCTCTAATCAAGTCAGCATATGAAGCAAAAGCTGCTCTCAGTTCAATGATCTCCGAGGACACAAGACCGACCGAATAACAACACTAAATGATCACACCACGCCTCTCGGCAGTCCAATAATGCCCATACGATTTGCTCTGTTGTCAGTCCGCCGCAGGTCTCTAAAAAAAAAATATCCACTAGTATTACAACTTAATATACATAAAAATAAATAAATAAAATAGGCGTATTTGAGAGTAATTTTTAAAATAAAAATATTTCACAAAAATATGGTATACCTATTGCTATATTATATAGATACATAAAGCTACAAAAGTTATTCTCGAATGAGAGGAAGAAGATTTAAAAAGACCTTCCTCTCATTGGAGAATAACATTTGTAGCTTTATTTTTTGCTATCCAATATAGCAACAAGTTATCCGTTGTAAGATTTAAAAACACAAATAATATTTATAATTTTACTTAATTAGACTGTAAGTCTTGTATTTTACGATCTTTTTACCGGCATTTAATAGTATTAAAATTTTAAAAGGGTATTTGAATTTCCTTCTATTCTATTATCTATATTATTACAAAATTAAAATAAATGTTAAATTTAGTATTTCAATAAACTGGAGAATCTCTAGACTCATTTAGATAAAACTTTTACTTCTAAATAGCTTATTCATCAAGTTTGAATAGATGTAAATAGTTATAGTTTGCATTCTTACTGCAATAGCGAACTAAAATGCTAACCAAGTCGGCATTTTTTCTATATAAAACGCTTTCGTTGTTATGACTATGAGTATTGCTGCCTGTAACAGGAATGTTACTTCTAAACGGTTAGTCGTAAAATACACGCATGTATTTTTTAACAAAACTTAATGTAAAATGCATAGTTATCTTTATTTCTCTTCTAATAAATATCTTTATTATATTTTATGTTGATTTTTTGTGCATTTTTTTTATGCAATGTGTAATTATTTTGCTCCCTGTGTAGGTTAATATTAAACACAAATATTGAAACCATAAGAATTTAAGCAATATATAAATTAAGACTTTCCTTCAAAGTTACCGTCATTAAAGTTTTAAATCATACACATTACACACTCCATAATCATGTTACCGCTTATCATTAAATATATTTGAATACACATAAAAACAGCTGTGTGTATTATTAATGGAATTTGCCTATTAAAAATGTTTCCGTCGATAAATTAATATTTACGCTAAGTTAATAACACGTGTCAATGTATCGATTTTAAAATATGTACTTAAGATTATCAATTTACCCACTTTATATACATAATAACGCACGTATGTCATCACTTCAGCAGTCTTAGCTGACGAAAAGTATTTTTTTTATTATTCAAAAGAGAATCTTCGAGATTTCTACGCCCCTCCTTTCCCCCGGACGCCCCTCACCCTCCCCCGCGGTACCGTTATCTCTTTCATACATTCGGCAGTGGAGCATTAATACTGTTGCCTCGATCCCCCTTCCATCTTCCCGCTTCCATATCACTCGTATAGCCGTTTGATTCATCTCAATGCTTCCTGTTCACTCTATTACTATCTCTTTCTCGTTTCCTTGTATTATCTTGTCGGCTTATATTGTCGTTGAGTCGCTGTTTGGCGCAGTTCTGACCACTCTATTGTGGTGTTAACGATGAGAGGTCTATTATTAAATATTATTTAAAAAATAAATCATCAATAAATCAAATAAATCATAAGCTATTTACGTTTTATTACATTTTATTGAAGTTACCTTAAAGGTTTGTTGTTATTAATTTACCATTTAATTTGGATATTCGCATAGGTGCTTTTTTATCGCCAAAGAAAAATGCGTTTTGCGTTGAAAATGATTTAGATAATTATATATAGTTACTGCAGGGGATAGATGAGCATACTAAATCAAGATAATATAAGATGAATCTGATTCAAGCTGTATGCACCGTGGAGTAATCATCTCGTCGCGGCATCGCTAACAGGCTGATAAATCTGTACTCTTAAAAATGTTCATATCTTTTAGGAAAGTATTAATTCCAATGATAGGGAAGGGTGGGAGAGGCGGGGGGGGGGGAAGTGGGGGTGCAAGTAGAGTCTTGATACTTCGGTGACAAAGTATTAGATCACCTGGAACAAATGTAGCTGGCTGCAAGTGGTGGCGGTAAATCGGTCATACATCACATGGTGTCATGAGAATTAGGATGGTGATAGTGATAGAGAATTGCTTAAAGACGAGTCTCTGAAAAGCGCCCTTTAAAATGTTTAACGTTGTTAATGAGTAACTTTTAAGATGCATGTTTATATTATAAGCTATGCTAAGCTAAAAAACTCGTATCGAAATAGCAAAGTAAAAAATCAAAATCAACTGAGTACCGACTCGACTTGACTACTAATACTCGTAATGCACAATTTTGATTGGAGTTCAGCGGTCTTGCGAAAGGCGACCGCCTCTGTTGAGACCAGGCCAGGCGCGCGCCGCTCGCAGCCGCGCTGACCTCCATTCGCCATTAGCTTACTTCTTTGTTTACAAATTTCCTTTAATTTTTAACCCAAATTTCGAAACGCCTTTCGCATCAGAGGATATCATCTCGAAGACAGTAATAACAATCACACAAAGTATACACGCCAAAATACATAAACAACACCGGAAATCGTATTTTATTCTGATATAGCTTGATCAGATTGTGCTCTATGGTGCTAACACGTTAAAAGTAAACTTACTTAAGAGAAATTTGACTATGTAAAAATAGATCTAGTAATGATTTATAATTACTACATCATCGGGTTCAGTTTTCACAATTGAGTAATTGAATCTGTAACCACATTTTTGTTATTTTATTTTATCAACCTTGTACAACAACAACCACAACAACACTTCACCCATTTACCTACGCACAATCAGTAACATTTGCTGAATACCTAGTTCAATTCATTTTCTTATATTTTGTTAAAATATCATGTTTTTATTTCGTCTTATCAGCACATTAAATTTAATAGCTACAGAATATTTGACAATAAGAGAATCTGTGAAAGTAAAGATTTTAATATTATATCATCCAGGGCTGATTTTAAATACATTTTTAATTATTATGATATTTGGTATGATATATTTAATTATTATGATTATGATATAATAAAAAAAATGTGTTAATACTGCCAAAAGATTTGTCATCCAATTTGTCTGGCGACTTTCCGCTTTACCCGTTCCAATTCACGCGAGAACTCACGGCAGGGATTTCGATGCTTGCTTTAATGTAAAAGTTTTGAAGTCTATGCCCGCGAAATTGATTTAAAGACATGGGAACTCTCTCACATTTGGGTCTTGGGCGCTTGCAGGTCTGTAGGTCTAAATAGACAAAATTAAACTAACTTAACAGCATTTAACGCGTGATACTTGATATATTCATTTAAGAAATTAGTTTCATTTCATAATACTGATTGATTTATCTAGCAAAACTGCAATTATATAATAATAATTGTAGTGGCTGGATATATTTATCTTTTAGTTGAAAATGCGATTTTCGAATTTATGAAGGTTGCATTTTAAAAGTCATCTTTCATATATTTTCTCACAACGCCGAATGGCGAAAGCTAAAAAATATCTAATCATCAAATATATATATATGTATACATGTAAGTATATTTGATGATATTTTTTAATTTTGATACTGTAAGACATTAGGTTCTGGTTAAATAATTTACTACTACTAAACAATGTATATTATATGATAGGTACAGGGTGGCATAACCATTCTTGTTTTTTACTAACTAACGTTCTGACTGGGTAATTTATTAAAATAACTTTTATATTCACAAATCTTAGCATTAGACCGAAAAAAAAAATCTGAAAACAAAAAATGTCGAGAAGTTTGATCTTTTCGTAACTTTTGCGGGCGTTTAAAGCGGTCGACGTTCACATCTAGTATTTTTTCCTTTCTATTTCTTTATTTCATAAGCTTCCTGCTCTGCGCTTTTCTTAGGACTTCATCCTAAAAGATTGATTTTAAATGAAGTCGGTGCAAAATTATAATTTTAGAGAATATTAAAAAGTTTAATCACAACTGATTGGAAATGAGCTAGTTTACTACAAGTAGTTTTTTTAAATGACACCCCCTTCTTCAACCTCTGAGCGTCTGAGACGCCTTCGATTGATTTTGATATTTTCTTCGGTATCTTACCTTCATTTTTTTTCAGACTGCAACATTATCCTAATTAAGTAAATAAATTAAATTCATGGTTAATTGTTCGTGGCGGAACCACGGCCTGGCTTCCAATGCCTTTGACTTGAATCCTGACGATATTATAGAAAATAGCTCTCTCTCTATTGCTATATGTTTTAAATATTCTGTACTTTGCTAAGGTCGCTTATGAGAATTGATCTAACAGATTCGATACCTTCACTTTATTTTGATGTTCTGCTAAGACCCACAATTCACTAAGCACGATTTGCACACAACACTGTTCGCATATTTAGAAGTGTAGCGGTATATTTTTGTGGTCGCCAACAATAGTTAGTTTTTTCCGTTTGCGGCGAGAGAGCCGCCGACGCGGACTTAACGCAAGTCTACGCTAAAAAAACGCTAATTTGTTTGCTTTTAAATAACGGCACACTTGCAGTATTTACCAACTGAAGTGCACGAGGTACGGGCGTGTCGCCTCCACACCTCCACACCTCCACGCCTCCAATTACAAATTGGATATTTTAATCAAATAAAGGCTGGAAATTGTGTTGAAAATACACAAGTTCGGAAAACGTTGGCGATGTTAAATTAGGCACTCTATTTCGATTTTTCGACATAAAATCGCGTCTATACGACGATAATTTATCTATAGATATTCGGGGTGAAGTTATATAAAACATAACCAATATAGCGATTTGTTTATTCTCAAATTTTGATCCCTACTTAATCAACTTTACTAGCACTACCTACTAAAAGCATCTATGAAACAAAAAAACAGTCACAAGTTATCCGTTTACTTTTAATATTATTATTGAAATTTTAACACCAAAATTAAATTTTTCCTAAATTAAGTACTTGGTTTTAACAATTATTTTATCACAATAATTGTTTGTTATTGCTTGCATCTCGAAACGTAGTGTCCTAAATCTAGCAAATATATTTTTCCGAATGCGAAAATACCTACTCACCTTTAAGAAGGCTATTTCTCATGACAGAAAACAAAATATTTATACCCTTTTTAGGCGTCTAATTAGAAAAGTTCATTCTGTGTAAATAATGTTACATATATCAGCGTTGCTAATACGTGAGGAATGGGTGTGTTTTTATTGCATATAATTTACACCTAACAACTACTCAATTTATGGAAACGTAGGCCACGCGCCAATGTGCACAGTTTATTTATTAATGTCACGCTACCGGCTATTCTAACCCGAATCCGAAGTCATTACCTTACCTTACCTTACAAGGTTTGACAAGGTAATGTAATCATTACCTTGTCACATTTAGCTTCTAGTCGTTGGTATAACGGATGCCTTTTAAATAAAAAGATGAGTTGCAATTGCCTTTTGTGTTTTAGAAATTATAGTTCATTACGCGTTCATTAATGACATTTGGGTAAGAGAGCAGAAGGATGTTTGGTAACTGCAGTATGTTAACATTTTAACTATACATTGGGGTTAATTGTAGACTATAAAATAGGTAATCCAAATAGCAATAAAGAAAAAATGTTAACATTGTACATTTACTTTTAAAATATTAGTCCATACCGTTGAATCGCAAGCAGTTTGTGCGATCTAGCATGTAGGATTTTTTTTGATAACTTGACGATTAAGTCCGGCACGTAGATCGACAACCTAGCACAAGATAAGGGGGTCATTAAATTTCACCCCTAAGCAATCTTAGAATGTGAATACTAATGTAATTGTATTTTTTTATTTTATTTTATTTCGGGAAACAACGGCTTACATAGAAGTAAAATCACAATTAAAACACAAAACCAATGACAATCTCTAAAAAAATAGATAACACATGCGAGAGCGAGGCCGGGACCAGGAAGTAGGAGGGGTTGGGGAATCCAGACAATCACCAGAATATAATATAAAATACAATATAATATAAAATATAATATAAATTGTACATATACATGAATATACTACTCTAGGGCTAGAGTAGACACTCTCTTGAATTAGTATCAGTATAAAGAATCTTTGAGCTAAATTAGCCTAAGTAACAAACCTTTTCATGAAAATTACTTAAATTTTGAATGCGAAAAAAAAGCTGCCTACGAAAAGTGACCTTATTTACCTTAGTTAGCGTATGTGTCAGAAATTACGTCATTTTTATCATGGGAGACTTTATGATACGACCTAATTTTCGCTATAGCATATGTTTAAATTTTACAAGTTTCTAGCATTCTTTTCCTAAATCAATGCTCATGCAATCAACCAATCAATAAGTCAATCAATCAATCAATGCTTACTTACAGTTACAGTATTCTTGTGACACTAATTTGTCACTGTATTTATATTATAATAGCGGAGTATTTTTTTATTATACTCTTTCGCCAATGTGTCTGTCATCAGGTGAATAATCTGTGGACCGTTTGTTATTTGTTTGGTAGCTCTGTTATTGTCTCTGCCGCCTTTGTTTGGTTCAAGTGATAAGTAAACAGCGACTTTTCATTAGAATATTTAACGTAGTTATTTACACGCATATGCACGCGGTTGACAGAATATACACGCATAGACGTTTCCTTACATATGTTAGACACATATGTAAGGAAACGTTACATATTATGAGCTGACTATACCTAAGCCTTCATGAAATCAGACATATTTTTTGTAAGTGACGAATTACGAGACGAATGTCCAGTTAGCCTTTTCAAATGACGCCACACCAATGCCGATTGTATGGCTAAGGAAATGTTGGTTCCAGAATTGATTATATAGTTTAATCAATGGTTCAAGCAATGCATTCCAGCGCCTGGACTTTGATAAAAGAAATGCATTACAATCAGTTGCAGTTCGTATTGTCCGATCACTATCTTTTTAGACTCAGTTGAAGTACTGGTTTTACTGTACAGAATTTAACTTATTCTATTATTATGTTTTATGAATTTTTATAGCCAATTTTGTACGATGATTTTGTATTTTATAATGTATGCCATTTGTTTGTAACGCTTTTGTTAATTTGAGGTCACTTATATGTTTAAATGTCGATAAAATACAATAAAAGCCTTTAAACGAGCAAAGAATGTATGATTATTGTAATCTATTCACGCCCTTGAATTATTGTAATTCGGATTGGTAGAAACGTTCCTGCATTTTATATGCAGCTGTTTGGATATGCTTTTCCAAACGACCAAATCCAAGAAATATGCCTTTTGTTATCATTAGAATATTAGCATTGAATTAATCGGGAGTTTTTTTTTAAAATAAAAATGTGAGCTACGACAGAAAATAAATGAAAAAAAAACAGAAATTTTGTGGTTATGAATCACATGACGATTTATCGATTTAATAATAAATTAATGCCAGACTTTATTTCCAGACTACCACCACCAGCCAGACTTTATTTCGATACTCGTAATATATTTAAAATTAAAATTGTCATTTTTGATATCTACTTAAAACAAGGCAAACAAACAACTTAAAGAAATATGAGTTGACTAGGATGGGAGCGACGGATTGCAATCCCTCGCCACTCGCCAGCCATATACTAATTAGCTAAATAATATGACGTCATTCGGAATGGGCAGCTTCTGGGGGCAGTGATTAATTAATTAATGAAATTCTTCAGCCAGACAATAATTTAGTGTCGGTTGGCGATAACGGCCTCGAAGCGCGCACACCAACTGCCGACAGTATATGGACCCCCCTACCTCCACCGTCACTCCCTACTCCCCCGCTCCCCTGCTCCCCTGCTCTCACCACCCTTGCCAGCGATTCCACTGAACATATTTATCTGATAATACTCTCTTTATTGCGAATATGACACATAGATCAAGCAAATGTATGGTTTTTATATGCCCATACACACGCTCTTATAAATTATTTTAATAGCGGCAAGTCAGGGATGACATATTTTTTGACAATATTGGAAAAATTAGAAAAGTTTATTTATTTTTAATGTGTAAACATATATGCGCAAGCCCCAATGTGAAGTGAATTGCGGATAAGACGATTATTACAGTCACGAGCGTCACGCTTAAGCGAGCGTCCGGAAGGAGAGTCTGCAACTGACATTTATCATCTAAATAGAGCGTTGTTGAATAGAGAAGGCAGCATCTCGGGCCGAAACGTCTGGCATTCACTCAGTAAGCCCTGTCTATTTCTCTACCATCTGTACAGATGGTAGAAAACAGTTAGTACAGTTAAAAAGTATAAAATCAGAACAACAATCTAGTGATATCAAATTATATATATATATAACTTATATTTGATGATTGTTTTTTAATAGCGGAAAATCGCCTGAAAAGATAAATGACACAATCTGACAATATTGAAAAATTTTGAACAATTTTTTGATAAAGTGCTGGATAGCATAATATTTATTAAGGGTCTAAAGAGGTCCTGTACTTGAGAGCGCAGGATGTCGGTTTAAACCCAGCGCTGACTTTTATAAAAACGCATTTTTAACTCTCACCTGTCCTCTTTAGTGTAAAATATTGTTAAATATTATGTAACCATCTAATTAGATGAAATAAGGAAAGGATGATATTTTAACAAAAAATATAAAAATAATGTATTTGTGATTACGATGAAGGATGATGGTGAAATGAGATGATTTTATGAGTGATTTATGTATAAAGTTGATGAAAATAAAAATAATGGATATGTAAAAGTGTAAAATTAAAGCACATGATTATTGTGCGTATTATTTATATAATTGTATTATAATTGAGTTGTAAAGTTGTTTGACTTACTTATATTTGATGTATATAATAAAGAGTTCCCGGTCATATATATTTCAGAATGTTGGTTTAAACCCAGTGAAGTATTTATTACCTGTACCTTTACCTTTACCTTATGGTAAAGGTAAAGATAAGTATTACAATAAGTATTTTATATTGAAAATGTTCCACGAAAACTCTTTCAAAGAGGAGGGGTATACCTAACCAACCAAATCAGCCTCTTCTTCTTTGCGTCACTCACGGCTATGTATTTGTTATTGTTTTCATATGCTTATCACACACTTGATTGACATTCGACAATAGAGCTCTCACGTATCGGCAATTCGGCGCCGCACTTTGAGCTCGCAAGCCCGCTTACTCCTGACGACATTTCCACGCGCAAACTTTGTGCCTCTACTCGACGAGGCATATTAATGTTGTCACTGCTTATATGACCCCTTTCCAATGCTTAAACTTCTTCTTACACCGACTGCCGTTAAATAAAATTAAGTGATAACTTTTATAGATTTTGGGCGTTCCGTAACTCAGAAGGAAAAAAACGGAACCCTATTTCTGCGTCCGTTCTGCCTGTCACATACGTTATTACAAAAAAATTGTCACTAAGGAATTTAAAATGTTAAAATAACACGCATATATTTTAATAGACAAATATTGTTCTCTCTTTTAATAGGGTTAAATTAAGTTTCTTTATATAATATTTTTTTTTATATTTTGTGGGTGTATGTGTTTGGAAGGGTTAACTTACAAATTCTAAAGATCTTTTTGGTAAATTTGTTTAAAATATGTAGTTCAAAATATGCGAAAAACACCCCTTCTAATCTTCTAGTTTCTAGAGCATAAATTTATATATTTTTAGGGTTAGTCGGTATTGAGTCATAGATATCAGGGTAACTGGCGCTTTCTGGTTAGGTTCATATGGTTAAAAAAAATAAATGTCGTAATGGTGAAAAAATGTCGAAAAAAACATTTTTTTCGGGCGTTTCGTGACTTAAGCTGACTAAACCATAAGAAATACACCAAATTAATGTAATACAAATAGTACATATTAAAAAAAAAGTTTACAAAAAAATTAGGACAACATATGCTTATCTCAAGAGGATGAACCACAGTAACTATTTTTGAATTTTAAAGTCATTAAAAATATAAAAGACGTTTACAAAGACGTATTAAAAAAACGTAATGACCATAAGACGTACACCAAATTTATCATTGTATTAGACTTAACTATGCTTTATTTCGATCTGTTAATAAAGTTTTGAAACAAAACCTTGATTGCGCGAGCCCGACTCGCCTTTGCCTTTTTTTTTTTTACTAAAAATTATTGCATTTATATAAAACAAAACGATTTACATAAAATCTCCATTAGTTTTGAATCGCTAGAACTTTTTTTACAAACTCTTATTTAGCTTGCAATGTTTGTATGTCGGCTTAGGTCAAATCTTGCAAGCTGAATTAGAACCACTTTCTCTTATCTTGGTTCAGTTCCGATGACAATGCATTTTTATGGTAATCATGACTTGATTCTACACCCAGGAATGGCTCCACACGAAGGAACTCCTCAACGGTCAACAGCACAGACGCGAAATTTTGTATACGCATTCAAGCACTTAAATAAAAGATTGTTTTTGAAAATGTATTTCTACTATTATTAGTTAGCTATGAAATATTCGCACTTCTCATTGGTGTGTCATGTGTGTGTCGTTAGTGTAATCGAATCCAACCGCGGTCTGCTCGTAGAGGAATATATGTATGACCCCAATGAGTTCGAATGCGAAGGGGAGGGTTCGCACCCTAGGCTTGCTTTACACTGTACATACTAAATATATGGGGTGCTAGCACTGTAGAACGTTAATTTTTAAAGTGCCCGTCGACCAGAGCTCTCAAATTCACAAAAATACATGTTTTTTAGAGTTGCGTTTGATCTAAAAAACAATGTTATTTCGTGTTATTATTATTAGGTAATTACAATATTTAGGAGCTAGTTTCGGTGATACTGTTGAGTTTAGTGGGTGAGGAAAAAAGATTAATGCTTAACAACTCGCAGTCTACGCTTAAAAACAGCCCTGGAACAAGGAAAACGATCAAATACTGACCTACGAAGACAATTCCACTGCCGAATTGTTCTGGAAAGAAACGAATTGAACCCAATGTTCCGTTTTCTCAAGATAGGTTTTATCTTGGAAGGATGGTCATTACGGCCAATATAAGGAGGCTTAGAGAGTTGGGATCCTAAAGCAAACCATGCAGACTCATCCGTCACAGTCTTATATAAACTAAACCTGAATTCGAAACACCTTCTACTTAGTGGCTCCCAATTAAGAGTTGGAATTAATTCAGACGGACTATCATATCGATCAAAACGCCTAAAGACATGCCGGCTTGCTTTTCTCTGAACTGCTTCTAATTCGCCTTTAAGACATAGGGCGTGAGGATCCCATACTGATGAGCAGTATTCAAGGGTAGGACGTCCCAACGTTTTATATGCCAGTGCTCGCGCTTTAAAATCTGCACCTTCAAGACTTCGCATAACAAACCGTAATCGTCTGTGAGCCTTTTTCACTACATCACCAACATGAGTTCCCAATGGAGATTAGATGACAGGGTAATCCCAAGATGCTTTGTGGTAGAGGATTTCGACAGTGATTTTCCAGCTAGTTCATACTTGAAATCATTATGGATTGAACCGAACTGCATCATAGCCGACTTGTCGCATGCAATTTTGATTGACCCATCGGACCACCGCATCTAGATCGTTTTGCAGTGTTTCACAATCTGACTTATTCCTAACTTTCTTAAATATGACACTATCATCAGCAAAAAGTTGCATGAGTGAATTAACACAAGCAGATAGGTCATTTATGAATATAAGAAATAAGATAGGGCCAAGAACGCTACCTTAAGATACTCCGGATGGCACGGAAACTAAATGGGAAAAAGCCTTTCCAACAGAAACCTGAAGACTCCTTTTATACAAACATGACTCAATCCAAGAAACCACTTTAGGTTCTAGAGGTAGATTTCTAAGTTTATTCATTAAACCCGAATGAGGGACGACGTCAAAAGCTTTCGCGAAGTCTAAAAATATAGAATGAACCCCAAGTCTACCATCTAAGGCCTAAGGCGTTAGCTTTAGTTTGAGAGATTAGTAAGAGCCGCCTCGCATGAAAACCCTTTGCGAAAGCCGTATTGCTCCTGACGAAAGAAACTAGATGAATTAAGTGTATTACTTATATACTGAACAACTAACCGCTTCAAGATTTTGCAAATTATACAAGTCTAACTTATAGGCCGATAGTTGAGGAGATCGCTTCTGGAACCACTTTTAAAAATAGGGACCACTGTAGCCATTCACCATTCATCTCTTAAAATATTGGATGAAATACAGATGTTAAAAAGAATAGTTAGATAAGGGATAACAGAGAAATCATCCATATTTAAATCTGAATGATTACTTTGTCAGAGCCTGTAGAAGAATTGAACTTTAGACTTTTTAAAACTCTAAAGACATCATCCTCTGAGAAACTGAATAAAGTAGGATTTGTAGATTCAAAATTAGTTTCAGAAGAGGAGGTAGAAGGGGAGACTGGGTCAGTAATAAATACCTTTGAGAAGGAGTCCGCTAGTAATTCAGCTTTTTCCATATCACTCTGCGAAAAGATGCAGAATACTACGACTATTGTCTTTCTTAGAGTTTATATGTGTATATGTTATACAGGATTACTGTATGCGAGTGGTAATTGTAGCCCTAGGGCAGTTGTCATTAAAATATTAAATTACTGTTAAATATTATAAAATCTGCACCCGTATAATTTCTACATTGGATGTGGAGAACGGGGAAATACCAAACTCTGCCTATTAGCTATGCTATTAGTCTTTGTCTCAGGCGCTCTAAAGAATGCTGCTAGTTCTGAAAAGAGGTTATGACCACACACAGCGAGGGCGACCACCAAAGCGTATCTTCATAAAAAGAGAGTGCATTCAGTACAATAGTAAAACATTATTCGAAGAAGTGCTTAATTAATAAATAAAATTACAATTGTGATTTATTTGCAGATAAAAACATAAATGTTTTTATTTAAAATTATTAAATTATTTATAAATGAATTAATTATAAAAATATAATTAAAACACAAAAGAACTCCGTCCCTTTGATAGGATAAGGTCTACAGAACTTTCGTTAGACAGACAACATTAGAAGATAAGAAATCATACATAATGTAACACATTAATCTCTCGTATCTGTTTTATTTTACAGGATGTGCATTTTTTTTAAACAATGGGGTTGGAGACAATGATTGCATTATATTCTTTCTAAAAGTCATTTTATTCGCTGCATCCTTCTTTATCTCTTATTTAATTAACTTTGTCGTTTGACTATCTACAGTTTTTTAGTTTGTTTTGTAATAATTTAAAATCCGTTTTGCAAGGTGAGCTTGTCGTATCCACTGCTATCTCGGGAAAATATCATTCATATTTAAGTATTTATTTTAGGTTTAACTACATTATTTGTCAAATCAGGACCGATGTAGCATCCTTCATCCTAGCCTGCTTGTTTTCATCATCAAAGTGTTGTTTAGTGCACCTTTAGGAATAACGCATTTTCTTGGTGAGTTTAATGCTAGGTGCGTACATATTTCCTCCTAATTATTGATTGCGGCATCAATACATCATCTGCAATTTAAAAAAATAAATAAATTTTACAATTTAAAAACCGAAATTTCTGTTGAACCACTCCAATAATGAGTAACTTTATATATATATATAATGTAATATAACTGAATTAATAAAACCGTCTCTGCCTAGTAATTTAAAAAACGACAACATTGCATTGTTATACATTATATAACACAGGTATAAATTATATTTATAGGTAATATATTTTTTATTTATTGAATATATTAATACCGATTAAGAAGTATATAACACCTGTATTATTACTTATTTTAACTCTTTACTTAAAATATACGACTTTAGCGTCTTTTACACTGTATTGTAGTTTCCTACCTCCCTAACTAGACGAATCTGTACCAAGGGAGGTATTTTTGTTTTGTTTGCGTAATGTTCCACTTCTATCATTTGATCGTTTTTTTAAATGTAAAAACTGAATATAAACTACGTATACTAAACTAAATATAGTGTATTATAAATATTAGCAAATCGATAAACAATAATTGCATATTATATGATTAAATATTTTTTGGTAATATGTGAACATACATTTTATGTTTATACTAGCTGTTCAACCTCAGACTTCGGCCCAAGTTGGCAGCTAGGCCCTGCAGCAGTAGTTCTTTCAGGTACTTGTCCGCGGGAGCGATGCCCCCCCCAGAGGTACCCTAATGCCCTCCCCGAGAAAAATGTCTCGGCGCCCCCGCTATACACACACCGCCAAGAATAAGATTTCTGTAAATAAAAATGATAAACCTTTAACATTTTTGGTTCATTTTATTTGTATCTACCTGTTATTTTGTAGCTCGATAGTGTTATTAATTTATGTAATATTTACTAAGTAATATCACATTGTTTTATTTACTCACTTATGTTATGTTTATGTTTTATTTACTTACTGAGTGAAGTTAAATCTCTTTTCGTATACAACCTCGTCCCTCGTCCCTTACTCCTTACCTGTTTCATTTGCCTAAATGTAATTCAAGTTACGCACAGAATGGCGTGCTTAATAGAATTCAGAATACTTATAATAAACAATAATGGCTATGGCACCCTGTACCTATCATATATATGATTGTTTTTCTTAAGTATACACATAAAAAATCAACTCTTTCTGATTCGTACTTTTCGAGTTGAAAGTTGCAACGGACGGACCAAAACACCAATTTATACATTAATTATTTATATATATTAAAAGAAAATAAAGAAAACTGATTTAATACGGAACTAAACTAGGAATTTTGTGCATTTGTATAGTATTTTTATTCGTGTTGTTATAGGATTGGTATAATAGACAGCGTTGCGAAACTTACGCCGAATTATTTGAAAAAGATCTCTTTTTCCGATAAGTTACTATTAAATAAATCACAAATTCAGTAAATAGAAAGAGAAACTTCCTCATTGTTGGGTAGTTTCATTACTGCAAAAAAACTCAAATGGTGTTAAAATTTATGATGAACTAACCTAAAATGGGATTAAATTTGAAAATATTCGAAATCGCTTTTTAAGCCAATCCGGAGTAATTAAACTTTAACATTTTAAATGTTAGTTTCACAGTGGGCTGTCAGAGGATCGTGTCCAAAGTGGGTTTTAAAAACTATGGTTTCGCATACCAATACAATATGCACATATTGTCATGAGCACACAATACCATTGGATTATTTCCATCCCACGTTTCAACGGCATTCAAACGCATACATCCAAGTAACTATGTGCGTTAAGTGTCTTTTGCACTACCTACTGTGCTTTTACTTCCCTGTCAGGTTGTTTTCAGAATAATTGCTCACCTATTAAATAGTAACTAGATATGATATTAGGCAAAATTTTAATGCGTATTTTTTTTTTGTAAAATGAAACAAGTAGTTTATAGTTGTAGTTATAAAACAAACAATTCGCCGATAACAAAATCACTTCATTTCGATCACCGAAATGATGTGTAATACCTATGTCATTCCTATTATAGGAAAGCGACCCGATCATATATTATTTTGCAGAGCACTTTTAACTTAAATCATGGATCATTTTACCGACGCATTAATATCAATATTTTACTATATAATTATCTATTGATCGTACCATATAAAACTGGTAAAATAGCATTATACCATGCAATAATATATTTACCATATCATACCATTAGTAGAATATCATGGTTTCTTATCTGATAGATGGCAGTCGACAGATAGAGTTTTTGTGTGCGTAGAAATTGACTAAAAATTGCAGATTTTGATATAACAGATTTTGATATAACTAACTGATCGAAAATGATAACGAACATAAGTGATAAGAGTAGGAGAAATGTCAAAAATGTTCATACAATAGTGAAGTACGATACTTTTTATTTTGTAATAATATGTCGTGTTGTTGAAATAGATATAAATCGAGAAAGAAAATGTTACATAGGCATTTCACTATTACAGTTAATTGAACATTTTATATATTATACAAATAGCTTAATTTTAATTAACAATATTATTATTATTTTTTTTTTTCAAATTTTTATTTTAGTAGTACATATTCTATCATAATAATTATTTTACATGTGTTTCTAAGAGGTATTTTTTAAATTTATTTTTAAATGGTGATAACGTACCACTCTCTTTGCTATGACCTAGGTCATATACAATTATTTTGGGCCCTACTCAACTAGGCCAAACATGCCTGTGCTAGAGTCAGGGGAGATGGTGGTAATGAAGCATTAAAAATTGCATGACCCTGTGCGGATTCGAACCCTCGACCTTTGGGTTAATAGTCCAACGCCTTAACCACTAGACTACCACAATCTCATAATATATGCGGATTGCTGTATAAATATCATATTTTTATATTTATTGTATTTTTCTTATATTTCCGTTTAACGATACCAAAAACTTAATAATGCAATTGAATTCATGTTACAAATAAGTAGCTAATTTATTTCTTATTTTTGCCCGCAACAGCAAATTAACTCCCTTTCGTACCGATATCTCTATCAGCGTTTCCGCTTGTGATTGTAACAGGCAGGATGGAATTGTGATGGAAGTGCTTATACCCAGCGTATATAGGTTACAAACGCGTGTGGGCATTTGAATTTGGAGCATATATATATATATATATATATATATATATATACTCGTATAATATGGCGTAGCAAGGGCGTATAGTAATTGAACGATTGGGTTCAGTAGTAATGCCGTGAATTGAATTATATTAAGCGGCCCCAACCATCAATCGATTGGTGACGAAAGCCAGAGCCAGGGCTAGAGATGCCTCTGTCAAGCAATTCAGCAGCTGGCCAGAGTCAGAGCGCGAGATGAGGCGCAGTCCCCGCGCAGCTAAGGCAATCATTATTTAGGATGAAACTTCTTTACGCGCGGACATCCAAAACCATCTTGGCTCGCAAACCATTTAAGTACTGCATATCAAGTGAGAGAAAGCTTAACACGGTTGAGTTTTATGAGTCCGAATTTTTGAGGAACTCTGAGAACAATGTTAATTTATTTCCGACATAAATAAAATATAATTTGACGTTATTCAGGTAATTAAAAGTACCAAGAACAATGGAAATTTGTGATATTTGTCCGGACCACAAAAAAAATGCACGACATTGTATACAAATAAATATATAACTGTGAAACAGCATGGTTTTTTTTTATCCGAACTTGACCGACATTTTTCAACTATTTACTCAGTCGAATGTAATTAAACGGCACCTTTTCGACCTCAGCACAGTGGCGCGATCGTGGTGAATAAATCATTGCTCAAGTTCGTACTGAGCTGATGAATCAAGCGTACTCATTTTTTAACGTTTCATTGATTTGCCTCGTAGTTTAAACAAATACAATTCCTGTTTCTGAAGCTATGCGTGTATCATTAATACATTAATGATTCTGATTTGGCTACCAAATTTTATCAGTAAATTAATAAAGTGCTTGGCGAATTTGTTACTTACACATATTCAATTCTCTACAACTTCTAGTTAAAATGGGCAAAGGCCCAAAGGACATTAAAATTAATTAGGGGGGAAGGAAATTAGAGGGATTTTGCAAGATTTTTGGCATTTAAATATATTTTACCTAACGTAAAGGTCTGTAGTAGCAATACTGCTTATTCGGTCGGTAATTAGTTTTATATAAACACGTTATACAAAACTTAACTTTAACTTTCCTTATTTATCACTGATATATTCGATTATGATAACGACGGTAAACTTAATTATTAAGTTCGGACTACATTACACTATATTTCGATTCGTTTTTATTCGAACTGTGTTCATTTAAACTTATAACAAATATTTTATAATATTATTAGATACAGCGTTCAATTTGATTATGCTGATTGACTGTACTTATCCGTTCGAGTAAACTGTAGTCGATAAACTAACAACGACCTATTAGCTATTTAATATACGAAACTTACGAAAATTTCATGATACTAAATTTCTAGCTATACCTAGGAGAAATACTCCACTAAGTATATATATGTCTATAAATAAATAATAAACATACCAATACATAAATAATAAATTCAACCATACTAAACCCCGAACAATATATAGAATGGTTCAAAAACGAAGAGTTTAGTTAGAAGTTATAATTTTATAGTTATGTTTATCAAATGTGAAGGTTTATTTTAAACCGTCATTTCAGTCTCTTCAGTCAAACTAAAATTTTAATACATTCTGAATGTAGATCGTTTGAAAACAAAACCATTCTGATAATCAGCTTATTTAACAATATAAATGTGTCTGAACACATTTACATACTTTTTTAATGCTATATCAATGCTTGTCCTTCGTTTTAGGAAACCAAGAAACTATGTGGTACCTAGGCAGCCTGTCATCATAATATACAAACCTAGCTACTCGTTATTTAGGCGTATTATTGGCAGCGTTGGCACCCCGTCGTGTTACTATCTAACTTTAACTGATTAGTTCCCCTTTATTAAGTCCACTGCTGGAAGCCATTCCGATCGTAGTTTTGTTGATCAGAAGAATATCGGAACACTCATATCGCATTTGCTACTTTATTTATTGACAGCTGTAATTTGTTGAACGTCTTTAAAATATCTTTTTTGTTGCATAAATAAGTATTACCGACTAGAATATGAACCCGTAAAGTACCCAGTTCTCGTTCGTTCAGTCGTTATAACATAAAGTAAATGTAATCTTAACTGCCTATTTATATAATAAATACGATAAGCGAAATGATTCATCGTTTAAAATTAATTACATTTGTTATTTGCTTATTCGTATTCATGGTAATGAATGCAATATTGTTTCCGATAAATAATATTAGTCATTGTAATTGAAACATAAATTTGATTATATATATTTATATATATAATCTGTGGCTTGGTAAAAGAAGTGCCTATGTCATTTTTTTCATTATTGAGTATTATGATGCAATATACTTAAAAATCCCCAAATTTTAAAACCCAAATTTAAATTTTATTTTTTTTTGTGTTTTTTAAATCTTTAAATTAGGAATAGGAATTTTGACATGGGCACTTGTACTGAAAATTTGGGGATTTTTAAGTATATTGCATCATAATACTCAAGAATGAAAAAAATGACATAGGCACTTCTTTTACCAAGCCACAGATATATATATATATATATATCTATGATCTTTCATATAATTTCTGAAGACGACGAATGGCGAAAGCCTAAAAATAAAACTCATCAAATCTATATATCTTAATATATATAAATCTCGTGTCACAATGTTTGTCCTCAATGGACGGCTGAACCACTTAACCGATTATAATAAAATTTGAACACCATGTGCAGTTCGATGTGCACTTGAGAGATAGGATAGTTTAAATCTCAAATTATAGTCGCAATTTTAATTTATCGCTAATTATTTGTCTGATATTATTTGGCAGTCATAAAACTGACAGATGTCGATAACTTTTTATTTTATGGGCGATTGTGAAGAGCGCGTGACGACTCGGTGCCTGTATAATTTTATTGAACAAGCAGAGGAAAGAGCAATTGTGATATTATTGGAAAATTTTTTAGAAGATCACAATCAACTAATTCAATTGATCAAAAGAGTTTCGCCACGACTGCAAAATGACAATTATCAAATCGTCATATTTTAATTTATTGCTAATTATTTGTCTGTTATTATTTGGCAGTCATAAAACTGACAGATGTCGATACCTTTTTATTTTATGGGCGATTGTGAAGAGCGCGTGACGACTCGGTGCCTGTATAATTTTATTGAACAAGCAGAGGAAAGAGCAATTGTGATATTATTGGAAAATTTTTTAGAAGATCACAATCAACTAATTCAATTGATCAAAAGAGTTTCGCCACGACTGCAAAATGACAATTATCAAATCGTCATAAAAGCCGACAAAGTACCATTAGGTGAACATGCTGGTAGATTCAACGCTCCAACTGTTGATGAGGTTGCTGTTATCATGGTTGGTGATCCAGTTGACAAAAGATCTATAAACATTACACGGCGAGACAACACTGTCAGTACGATTTCGGATCTACACCGTTCATATGACGCACTACAATATCCATTGATATTTTGGCAAGGACAAGATGAATATCACCTTAATATCAATCAGTATGATCCAAATACCGGTAAATTTGACAATTATCTATTTACTTTCTTACTGTATGTATAGATTTTAATTTCGTATTGCATTTTATTATTTATTTTTTTAGGTGATTACAGAAATAATAAAGTTAGCTCAATGAACTACTACGCACACCGAATAATGGTTAGACAACATCAAGACAATTATATCCTTCGATATCGTCAGCTGTTCCATCAATACATTGTTGATATGTATGCTAAGGTCGAAAGCGAACGCTTGCGATTCCTTCGATTCAACCAGGCAAAACTACGATCGGAAGAATATATTCACTTACGAGATGCTGTTGCTGGAAACATCGATGGAAAGACAGCTAAAGACAGTTTAACCAAAAACATTGTGCACCGATTGGTGTTAAATTAAATTGAAATTGAAAGTATTTATAATTCAAAAAAAAAGATATTAATGTTTAAAAGTTTAAGACTGTCTGCCTTGCCTACCTCATTCATGAGTTTAAGCGTCACATGTTATTTACTGTATTATACTGTAATATTATATTTGTTATAAAATTAAATGGAAATAATAAATCTGATAAATTTTTATTTTTTACCTATTGATTTCTGCTTAGTATCAAGTGTAAGAACATTTTAATTAATTGTGTTCAACGTACTTCCCCTTCAAATCTCAATCCAGTGAATTTGTATACCAACATCAACATTTTCGTCTTTGTTCGTAAATAATTTCATTGTACTAAAGGGTTATAGTAGTAGAAAGTCAAATAAGGAGATCAGCATATTTTTTTACAAATACCATCTGTGTGAAAAAGCATAGTGGACTCCGTGACTGATGTTCTCTTATTGTTCCTCTTAGATTGTTTACTATAATGTAATATAACAAAAACTTTAGCCACAGCAACGCGTGGCCGGGTCAGCTAGTATATATATATATATACACGGTGTTTACCTATTTTAACATAAAAATCATCTAAATAACAGTATTTAAGAAATACATTTTACAATTTTACTATATATATATATATATAATTGTATTGTGAGTTGTAAAGTTATTTGACTTATATTTGATGATTGTTTTTTAATTTTAGATAATATATATAAGTAGATTAAAAACTATGAATTCGCGAAAAGAAACACGCGATCTGGAACCAGCCACGGGTAAGACTCTTTTGCTGTGGTAAGGCGTGGGTTGAGAAAGACCACAGTACGACTGAGTAATTACTTAACATACTGAAAATAACCTAATGGTAAGGTTTGTCTGGGGAGGAAGGTTAATACTCAATAACTTGTGTGGTTGGTGGTCATACGGTGGGTAATCTAAGTTTTATAATCAATCAGCAACCGGCGAACTTCGTACCTCCTCAAAATCAAAAAATGTTATGTTAACGTATTAACTGAATTAAATACAGTTTTTTTTTAAATTGAATTTTCTTTATAAATTTTTTTTCGTGAATTTTATCGATCTTTTAATAAATAGTTGATCTGCTATTCGCGGCGGAGCCAAATCTAACAAAGAAAAAAAGATCATAAAATCAGTCCAGCCGTTCTTGAGTCATAAATAGTATAACTAACCCGAATTTGTTTTATATATACGATTTTGAAATTAAAGATTATTTTGTTTTTGACTCTACTGTGATTATTTTTGCGGACACTTGACTTGTTTATGGAGGTGTGTTCAGCATAACTTACCGAACGGAATTAAAATATGCTGTATCAAAACACAAGTTAAACTTAAGATCGTTGGTTTTTGTCAAAAATGTATAATGCAAGAACAAAAAAAAAGTCAAAAAAAAAGAGGTCCTCTCTACGACCGCAGCCTTCGTTTAGTCGATTTGAGTTATGTTAGAGAAATATGAATATTTTGTGAATTATTATCGCGACTAATATTTCGTAGCGTGTTATTATTGATGGGTATTGGTAGTTGCGCTGTGCTGGTAGCAGAACTGACATGGTATGAAGGCGAGGTTCCGAGGTGGCGACCGGCGGTATTCCAATGCGATCACGCGCCGGGCAGGAAGGAAGCTTTTACACGGGAAAGTAGACGCGCCTTGTAAAACAATCAGTCGGGTAGGTACCCGTGGCGACTAGATAATATTCTAAACAGGCGACTATGTACGCTTAGAAATTAGGATGCTAGCCCGTACAGTCAAGTGCAAAAGAGTCACTCACTCCGAAGGCACCACGCGATTATATGTGAAATGATATGCACTCGACTACTGTCGTATCGTGCTAGTTCCGTCAAATGTACTTCCCACATGGGGGGAAAGAAGGGACATCACTTTTACCTATCCTTCTCCTTTGACCGTTTCTATCTGTTGCATTTTTAGTGTATAGATTGATAATCTTAAAAAACAATCGTACAAAAACCCGTTTAGATCACATCGGATGCCGGACGAATAATATAAATATGTAAAATTAAAGTCAACAAATGTTTAGTACTCATTAATGAAACATTTGTTATTTCGATAATAGCTTTCAAATATCATATTGCAATTTCAAAACACGTATTTTTTATCTACTTGCGCAAATAGAAAAATTTAAAAGAATATTCAGTACTACATTATAATTATTATAAAATTATTTTTATTATTATATTGAAATATGATGTCTGTGTCATTTTATTGCTAGGCGCGTGTCAAAATTTTGTAAATTTTGACAATGTAAATTTATGGTGTGTAAATTTATAATGAATTAAAATAATTTCGTGTATGTTTTTTTTTATTTTAATGTAATCGGACCTAACATATAACCCACAGTCGCCTCAATGGCCACAGTGCCACAGGCACAAATACAGATAGGTAATGAAACAACCTAACCTAGCTACAGGGTTTCTTGTTTTACTCAATTGCCATGAAAGTCAAGCCCTTTTAAATACCGAGATAGTTATGAACGACCTCTCCTCCTTCCTCTCCCCCGCCATCCTAGTAAACAAAAGATAGAAGAAGGCATTCGCGGCCTTTCGGTTGGACACAGCCTTGACCAGCCGCGGGCCGGCGATACGTCGCGCGGCCGCCAAGCCCACATACACTCATCCCTGTATTCCGTTCACTTTTTGACATCCTTCTCTCGGCGAGCTATCTCTCTCTCTCTCTCTCTCTCGCACCGGTCGGATGCCTCCGCCGCGCCGCGCCGTCTCGCTCTCTCCGTAGACTACGGTCCCACCTGCGCGCTGAGCGGTCATTGCACCCGACAGATTGGAGGTTTACCTCTATTGATTTGAATCGCCCGCACCTAACCGACTCAATGGATTAAATTACACAATGAGTAAATTTGTTAATTATTACGTATTTAAACATTATTGTATAATCTTTTTTTTTTCTATGTGCTATACAATTATTTTGGGCAGAGTCAGGGGAGATTGTAGTAATTAAAATGGTATGAACATGTGCGGATTTAAACCCGCGTTCTTTGGGTCAAAAGTCCAACGCTTTACCACGATCTCCTAGATAGCATAATAGTGATCCGTTAACAGAAAAACTCTCACGCGCTGTTAAGGAAATGATAAAAACGGAAAACTCTTTAGAATGTTGAAATGTTTGTGTAAATGTTGGCATGCGTTCTGTTAATATTTTGAATTTTAGAATAAAAGTCGTGACTTATGTGAGTTCGCTGTACTCGTAGTCTAGTAGTTTAAGACGTTCGTCAATAATTGACCTGGCATTCAAGGGTTTATAGTCATACCATTTCACTACCGCCATATTTCTGACTCTAGCTAGCACATGAAAATTTATCCCAATGGAGTAGGGCCCACAATAATTTTGAAAATGACCAAACGAAAGTCATAAAAAATCTTTAAAAAAAACTTATCCATTAACAATTTATTATGTAAACTGGCACATACAAACTGTTAAGATTCCAGAACCGCGTGTAATTTCAGAAATATAAGAAATATATTTATTACTGAATGAAGTTTACTGTCATGGCTTCAGTCAATGACATAATAATAATGGTCAAATATAAGATGGGTGGTCTCAAAATCGGAAATCTCAAATTCAAATTGGTCTCAATCAATTACCAAACCATCAGAGCATCTTTTTGTAATTTTAAATATACGAAACGTCAGCGCACAGTCGGTATAACTTACGGGTCTTCTTTTGTCGACAAGCTGTCCCCAAGGTTCAATCCTGGGGCCAAACTTCTGGAACATTTTGTTCGATAATCTCCTGAGACTTCCACTCCCAGACGGATGCACCATAACCGGGTACGCTGACGATGGGCTGCTACTGATTAGTGGACAGTCGAGCAGAGGTGGAAAGAAGGGCGGCTGCTTGCTTTGACCTTATTCTTGAATGGGGTCGAAGGAATAAGCTATCTTTCTCTCCGGGTAAAACCCAGGCGATGATGCTGAAAGGCAGACTCGCCAGGAACCCGACCTTGCGTTTTGACAATTCTCCGGTGGCGTTCCCTAAAGCTGTCACATACCTGGGTCTTCCTTTAGAACCCTCGCTGTCCTTTGTTCAGTATACGAAAATGATGGTCGGCAGGGCTCGCGGCCTGTTCATGAGCATGCGTAGCGCTTCTCGCGTATCCTGGGGTTTGCGGTTCCCCGCGTCTAAACTTATCTACCGCGCAGTCTTCGTCGCGCAAATCGCTTACGCCACACGGTTTTGGTGCCACAGGGCACGTACCGTAGTAGTCAGGAACATTCTTCTTCGCGGGCAGTGACTCCCCCACATCGTAATGACCGGTGCTTATAAGACTACGCCGACATTGGCCTTGCCTCTCATCGCTAACATGCTGCCGGCGGACATTGAGGTGCTCGAGTGTACGCAAGGGGCTGATAGTTGAGTATTTTCACTCTCTATTGACCCCAGCGGAGCTTTATACCCGGAATGTTGCGCAAGCCTGAGGTCCGAGTCATTGCGCGTTTGGCAGGTGCGTGGGGATTCGGGTGGGACGGGCCACCTGACCTACTCTTACTCCCCCTCGGTAGAGCAGAGGATGACGTTTCTGAAGTTTGACCACACGACTACTGAGCTCGTCGGGGTCACGGTAAGCTCAAAGGTAAGCTCGTTGAATTCGGGCTTTCCGACGACCCTGGTGCAGTTGTGGTCGCGGTGTTTTGACGTTTGCAGATTGACGTTACTAACTGGCGCGGTGCAGATTGACGTTACTAACAGACCACTTTGGTTTACTGACTTCGTATCGACTCCCTCTAACTTCGCGGCTTTTAAGGTGTTCGCTAAGAGCTGGTTTACTAAATGGACAGTTCTCGAAGGACCGGGCGCCCCACCCAAGGGGCCTGCTGATTTCGCGTAAACATAAACACAAGTTCGCGTAGTGTGCGGTTCCCTACTTCGTCCGGGAAATCAACACTTTGTTTGTTTGTCCCTCATCCCTTTTAGGGGATATGGCTTCTATTTATATCATACATTTGGTTATATCCAGCATCATTTATTTCTACATGTACAAAAAAGAGAGTTTATCATTACAACTTTTGGATGGAGAAATCAAAGATCGAAATTTTGTGAAATACTTTCAAACACGAAATCTGCAATTGGTTATTGTGAGCGGGCTCTACTTGTGCAATAAGCAATTAATTAATTGTGAGAAACTAATCGAAAAAATATTCTCACGTTCTTGCTATTTATCTACAGAAATGAATTAAAGAAATATTAAAAACCCTCATCAAATGAAGCATTAGATAGAACGAAGTTAGTAACTAATTATGGTGTAGGTAAATGCTTTTTGAGTAATATGTTCTCCCCATTTAGCCAGAAGTCGTTTTCTTGGTCGGGTACTGGTGCGTTTCACTTGCTGAGTCATTTCTGGACATCGTCTTGACCCATCCTGCAGACGTGTCCGAACCACCAGAGCTGAGAGTCCTCGGTCGTGCATCGGAGCAATGAGGCATTGAGATTCGATCCCTGATTCGATCTCGCCTTGTCTTATTCTCTACCCGTCTGAGGAATCTCATCTCTAAGGCCTGCAAACAGCTATGGGATTTTCGATTAAGGGTCCAGGATTTACTGTTGTGTTTTAGAGTAGGGATATATATGTAATGAATATTTACATTAATTTAAATATTTTTTGGTTTTAATATACATCTAAATATAGGATGATGATTTTAGAGGCGTGGTTTTCAAGAAGAGATAAAACGCATATAATTTGATGTTATGGCTAAGAATTTAGTTTTATTATAAAGATAAGGGTTTGCCATTATGTTTTAAAAATGATTTCGGGTAAGTGGCCGCCGCGGCTGACTCGAACAAATTCCAGCCGAGAGGCCCAATTTTCAACCACTTTTTGCAGCAAGTATGTCAGCAATGTGCGTATGTGTTCTGAGTATATCTGGTAATAGTGTTTTTTTAATTTTTCCGCTTAATTTTATTATTATTTTGTTATGCAAAAAAAAAGTAAATAGGTAATCTGTTAAATAATTAAATAAATAACTACCTAATTTTTTTCTATTAACGAAAACTGTGTGATAGTCTTGGATATTTTAGTAATAGCATTTTTCTAACGTAATCCATATTTTAACTTCAATGATAAATATGTATTAAAAATATAGAATAAATAATAATAGATACCTAATGCACACAACAAATTCAAAAAATGATTGCCACAATGGTATCTTCTTTTTAGCGTCCATTCATTTTTGTTCATTGATGCACTCGTTGAATTTTATTTAATTATTTCGGTTATCACAGCGTTTCGTATCTCCATGTTGGTCGCGCGGTCGTCGTGATAGCAATAAAGAAAAACTAGTTATCATGTTATTATGCATTATAATCCACATCCTGTAAAAGCGGAAAGCGCGTATTCTTTGGAGATAAATAATGACTTAAATGCAAAATAAAGAAGGCCAATTAAAAATTTCGTCAAACTAAATATTAAAAGATACAATAAATTAATATATTCTAAGATATATCAAAACTACATGTCATAATAGTTCTGAAACCTTGGGACGAAGTAGCTTCACTGTTTACTAAGGTGTCATTACGGCTGCCACTCACGGCAAAAGACACATTATGTAAACATACCACATATGGTTAAGTAACCTAATACAATCGAATATATCAAAAGTATTAATTTTATTGGGAGACGACTCTAGAACATTAGGTTTTGGATAATGGATATATTGTATATTGAACGCTAATAGACTTCGATACCGTTTGACCGATCAACATGAAAGTTGGCACATATATGTAGTTTTCTACGGATCTGGTTTTTATGCAATTCCTGACCCATCTCGAGGGCCGCAGGCACGAGTTGTCCCACGCCGTAGGCGCCGTCATGATGGCTGCATAGAATAGAACGGTAGGCACATAAGTGGCCCGAAGGATCTAAAGATGGGGCGCGAAGCGATCCATCTCGAGTGCCGCAAAGCCACCTGTAGGGCCTAGCTGCCAACTCGGGGATGAACAGCTAGTTTATAAATATGTTTTTTCAATATTGTGGTCGTCAGGATATTGATATTTTAAGCTAAACTATATATATCTACGCTGTGTGTGAAGGTTCATCGGATGGTATGGCATGCAATATTGTGTTTTATAATATACTAGCTGACCCGGCCACGCGTTGCTGTGGCTAAAGTTTTTGTTATATTACATTATAGTAAACAATCTAAGAGGAACAATAAGAGAACATCAGTCACGGAGTCCACTATGCTTTTTCACACAGATGGTATTTGTAAAAAAATATGGTGATCTCCTTATTTGACTTTCTACTACTATAACCCTTTAGTACAATGAAATTATTTACGAACAAAGACGAAAATGTTGATGTTGGTATACAAATTCACTGGATTGAGATTTGAAGGGGAAGTACGTTGAACACAATTAATTAAAATGTTCTTACACTTGATACTAAGCAGAAATCAATAGGTAAAAAATAAAAATTTATCAGATTTATTATTTCCATTTAATTTTATAACAAATATAAGTATATTACAGTATAATACAGTAAATAACATGTGACGCTTAAACTCATGAATGAGGTAGGCAAGGCAGACAGTCTTAAACTTTTAAACATTAATATCTTTTTTTTGAATTATAAATACTTTCAATTTCAATTTAATTTAACACCAATCGGTGCACAATGTTTTTGGTTAACCTGTCTTTAGCTAACACAAATAGATTCGACGGTTTCCCAACACGTGAACACGCAACATATAGTTGCCCATGAGAAAAACATGGATTTTCCAAATCTAAACCACAAATGGACATTGTTTGACCTTGAGATTTATTTATAGACATGGCGAAAGCTAAACGAATTGGAAACTGTAGCCTTTTGAAGGGTATGGTAGAATCTGATGGTATCATCGGAATACGTGGCAGCAGGACCACTTTTCCTTTAAACTTCCCAGCCAAAATGGTTGCTTCAAGAATGTTTCCGGTGATCTTTCTGATGACCAAACGCGTACCGTTACATAATTGAGGTGGATTCAAATTACGGAGGAGAATAATAGGGGAACCAATCTTTAATCGAAGATTATGTGGTGGCATTCCAGGGATATCTAATGAATTTAAAAATTCAATCGGAAAATTTACACTTTCATTTTCATCAACAACAGTATCGATTGATTTAAAAGACATCAGATCGCCTGGTAACAACTGTTGTATCTGGAAGTTAATTTCGTCAACATCAACGTTTTTGGCTGCCAAAATCGCCCGTTGACTAAGCCATTCATGATTCAAATAATTATTCTGTATATCCGGGAAAATACTCTGAATCAATTCAGTTTTATCCTGAACAACAGTGCAAAAATTGTCTGGTAGTTTAATGCATTGCGTATTTGGTTGCAGTTTTATTTTACCGTTCCCAATATCTAGTAGTTGTTCGGAAAATATTAGTGCTGATGGATCATTTTGCAATTGTACTCGCATATTTATGGTCAATCGAAGTGTTTCAACACTTCGCCATAAGAATGATTGTTTCAAACATGCATTAATCTCATCCGCGAAAGTAGAGCGAGGTATAACCGGTAAGGTCTGCCGGAAGTCACCAGACAAAAGTAAGATAGCACCACCGAAAAGTTTATTATTGCTGTTTAAATCTTGCATAGTTCTGTTTAATGCTTCAAGTGAATATTTGTGTGCCATTGTGCACTCATCCCAAATTATTATAGAACTCTTCCGCAACACTGCAGCTATTCCACTATTCTTTTTGATGTTACACATTGCATCTGGTTTATTATGAACGTCCAATGGCAGCTTGAATGTTGAATGTGCTGTTCGCCCACCATCCAGTAAAGTAGCCGCAATGCCTGACGATGCTAATGCTAATGCGATTTTTTGTTGCGACCGTATTTTGGCAAGAATCAACGATATTAAAAATGTCTTACCGGTTCCACCGGGTGCATCCAAGAAAAAAAAACCGCCTTGTTCAGCAGCAACAGCCAGCATAATCCGATCATAAATAATTTTTTGTTCTGCTGTCAGTAATGGTTCACTGTTCATGATAATTGTTGCTAAACTTCCATGGTCATATTGATTTTCTCGTTGTAAATCGGTATTGACTAAGTCGGTGGCTGGACGATTAGGTGATGGCATACCATAATGATTAAGTGGTAAATTTGAAATAAGAACACATAAATCCTCGATCAAGACCAATGCTTCATTGTACATCTCTGGTGTATAATCTATGTTTTGGCATTGATTTGTTTGTCTAATTCGGTGCAAGATGTCTTCTGTCATACAATTTTTATATTTTTCCCACAAAGTTTGTGCTTGCGAGGGATAACATGTCGCCAAAATAATTGCAAACAACTGACGAATGTTATTCGGTGTTGATGTCAACGCAGCATCAGCAAGCGTTAAGTCCCAATGGTTATCGTCTTCTAGCAATTGCAGTTCACGACATGCATCCTGGTATGTATTGAATACTCGACCATTAGCTGTTCGTAAAAATTCAAAAGACGTTGGTCCGGGAACATTCACCAATAACAAACGTAAATAGAAGCACTCACGTTGCTTTGGATGTACCGTGTAAAGTCTCCCCAATGTCTTAGCTTTGAATATGCCTGTAATGGAAGGATGTGGTTTTCCTTGTTTCCGTGGCTCCCATTTTTTACTGGATTTGTTCCATGTGAAATAACGTGGAACATCACCATACACCAATGTCTTCGCGAATTGGCCAAAAACATCAGGTTTTTGACACAATGTAAAAAATTCAGTTAGAGTCGTTTTCGGAGCTTCGAACGCTCTTTGGAGAACATTTTCTTCAGTGAAGTATACACGTTGACCGTTTTCAAGATGTATTGCCAGATGTTGGACAGCAGGATCTCTTTCGTGGATGGGAAAGCTGAGAATATGCCAAATAGCTTCATTGCTGCTAATGTATCTGCCCATTTGGTATCGTGCTATTTCGTCATTTTTATTTATGTTTTTTACTTCAAATATGGCCAAATCACTGCCTTTGTTTACATATTTACAAATATACTTAATTGATTTAACAGAACTGCAAAGCTCAACATTGATATGAGCTTTGTAAGTTTTTGAAAGTAGTGGTGAGTATGGTACCACCCACTGATTATCAAACTCAACTTGATTTGGAAAGTTCGGCAGTCGCATTGTAAATGTGTGGCCACCATTCTCAGTACTTCTGCGGCGATACATTGGATAACCATCAATATCCATGATCGTGTCATTCGTATGCGGCTTTGGAAAGTTTTTTTTACATTTTCCATTTTCCATGCACGGTGACGTCATGTTGAAAACACCGCATGGCCCATGGATCATGTGTTTGGTGACAATATCAAATAATTCTTGATCAATTAATGGGTCTGGAATTTCGGCTGAAATTATTTGATCGATTTCTTCAGGACGGATTCTATCTTTAAGCCAAACCAAAATGTGGGCATGAGGCAAACGTCGCTTTTGCCACTCTATCGTATACAGCCAACAACGTGTGATACCAAAAATTGTATATTTAACAATAAAATCAATTAAGGATTTCAATTTTTGTTTAAACACACGTGCAGTTAAATCATGACGATGAATGGCTTGTTGTCCTGGCAATAGTAAAGTTTGTATCTCTTCCCAATTCGGATTACATGTGAATGTAATAAATAAATCCGGTCGGCCGTAATGACGTACGTAAGTCATCGCATCTTGTATGCATGCATGTTCCGTGCCGTTCCGTATCGACATCTGTCAGTTTTATGACTGAATCTACCAGCATGTTCACCTAATGGTACTTTGTCGGCTTTTATGACGATTTGATAATTGTCATTTTGCAGTCGTGGCGAAACTCTTTTGATCAATTGAATTAGTTGATTGTGATCTTCTAAAAAATTTTCCAATAATATCACAATTGCTCTTTCCTCTGCTTGTTCAATAAAATTATACTGGCACCGAGTCGTCACGCGCTCTTCACAATCGCCCATAAAATAAAAAGGTATCGACATCTGTCAGTTTTATGACTGCCAAATAATAACGGACAAAAAATTAGCGATAAATTAAAATTGCGACTATAATTTGAGATTTAAACTATCCTATCTCTCAAGTGCACATCGAACTGCACATGGTGTTCAAATTTTATTATTAGTCCATTATTTTATTATTAGTCCATTGAGGACAAACATTGTGACACGAGATTTATATATATTAAGATATTTTATGGTCTCTTCGCCGGCTGATGTGTCACACTTTATCCTGTGCTTATTAACACTACAACGATTAATACTTACCCATATAATACAAATATATATTTCTCGTTCACGACGCACTATGGTCCTCTGTTATTTATTCCTAAGCTTACAATCTGGAACTTTTATCTTTCGAGGAACTGCCGTTTGTTTACAATATCGAAATGCTGACTTTGACGGGTATATAAACTTTGCTTTTAAAGATAAGAGACGTGGTCTGTGTGAACATATGACCAAGGAAGCTCCCGATAATTCAACCTTAAGGACTTTTCGGTATCTTCAGAATCGAGACATTTTGAAGTTATATTTAATATCGCCCACTGCTGTTATAACTGCTGTGTGGCTGAGACATTCGTTTTGTGTAAGGCGTAACATATTTTTCGCAACTCTGATTATTTCATAATAAATATAATCATCCCAAGCAAGGACCTGCGTTTCTTTATATATCTAAGTGGATTTCTGTAGTTGACACCAAATATAATATTAAGAGATTATATTATTACTACGTTATTGTATTATCGAACATAAGAGTAGTGAAAATTGTTATTAGTTTTTCATTAATTTTTAAACAAATTTTCCTTCAATTTTTTTATACATGTATATTAATTTAACATTTATAACATAAGTATATTGCTTATAATGAAAAATTTATAATGACTTCTGATGTTATTGCGTAGTTAATTAAGTTTCGAATTTTGTATTGTTTGCAAAAACACTGATTCTGAGAAGCTCGAAATCAAAATAAATTTCCATGATGTTGGTCTGATATTGGCTTTATTACAAACAAACCAACAAATTGAAAGTCATTACCCACGAACTAGTACAAAATAATAAATAAAAATCAAATGCGGAGATTACAACCGGTTTAATTATAAGAAATACGTGTAAATATAAATAATAAACAAAACAAACATAAATTATAAATAGACGCGTTTATAGGTGGCGTCAGTATGGTAGGTAGGTACAAAGGCAGGACGAGGAGTGTATGGTTTAGAAGAAGGAAACCAAGCACTCAACCTGTGGGGAACGGAGAAGACAAAACAGCAGGTTTTAACGGCAGAAGTACTCGGAATGATCTTAATTAATGGACTCAATCTGGAGTACTGGAAGTTTCCCCGAGATGGGACTCCAGGCGAGATCCTTCACCTCCTCGAAAGCGCAACCGATTCCGAGCTTGAAATATGTATTGGTTTTGGGTATTTCGGCCTATCATAGATTCAAAAGTATGTGCTGTCAGTTTAACATCAAATTTACGGGTCCCTTTTGCTTAGGAGGAAACTAACGCTACTAAGGTTGTTCACATTTACAAAACAAAATACTACATAATATGGATCACGTCTCGCTCTATCTTTTTGATTTTCCAGGGTGTAGTGAATTACGATTTAGTGATTGTGATGTCAGTGACTTTTTTTTCCTCAACTTTTAACAACATTTAGGAACGAGTATTTCTAGTAATATTATTTTTAAACATTGCGAATTAAACTTATATTAGTGTTAAACTTTAATAATTTTAATGGCGTATTTTTTTTACTTAAATTACTTTTCTGTTAACGCACGTCTATGTTTTACTAAATGGCAAAAAACTACTTCGAGTAAATGAATATGGTAATGGTTTTATATGTAGGGTCATATTCACATATCATATTAATTTAATTATGTGCCCAGTGCCCCCCCCCCCCCCCCCATACCCAAGAAGACCGTGAGTGAATGCCTTGTACAGGTCGATTTCGAGCACTTAAAGAACGTTTCGACATTTTTACTAGACGAGAGGAGAAAAGGGCGGGCAGTGGCGCCAACTGTACGAAAATCTTAAAAATTGTAATTCGCGAGATTTGATTTAAATGACTTTACCCGCTAAACACATATTTTGATAATACATAATAACTATGTCATTGAATTCCGGTCAAATTCATACATTCTTTGCTATAATAGCCAATAGGAGTGACCGTGTTTAAACGGTCACGCTTGTAAGAACCGGGCAATTTGCCATTACAACCAACCTGAGCCCCACCTAAATACCTAGTTAAGGTTTTTTGTGTGTATTTTTGATTACCTACATTTTGTGGAAGGAACATTGAAAGATTGTACTTTCACACAGAGTAGGATTTTGTTTAATTTGGGTAGTCTGTGATCTTACCTTATGCCATTGTTTCCACAAACCTTTAAAATATCATAAAGACCCAGGCTTGCTGTCACTGGAGTACAGTGAACCTTTCCTATCCGAATTATCTTTTAAACGTTCTACAAATGAAAATGCCATTATCCATTGTCTATTGTCATTGTCTATTACTTATCATCTGCAGTGAAAAAAAATAATGTTTGTAAGCAGAAATCTACAATTTTGTATGAACCTAAAAGTAAAATTTGAAATTATTACTGCGATTAGGATGTGTAAATATCAGCGTTTGCCTTTAAATGCATTGCAATAAAACTGTCTTTCCTCACTCTGGCTGGTTCGTCGCGTATTCTAAGAGTACCTAAACTAGATTTTTAATCTGAAATGTCAATCGGAAGCGAATTCGATTTGACACATGTTCTCACTACAGAACTGTTACACAGATCCGAGCCAAATCTAAATTCACACTATCTAGGGGTCTGTGCATACATGTTTACACATCAAAAACATTTGTGTCTTATTTTAGTTTGGCTAACAGGATAAATTAATGGAATAGTTTAAGAATTATTCAGAAACCTCATTAGTACATTTTAGTTTTATTTCTGTTGGAACGGAAAAAAAATTTATTAAAAAAAAAACTCAAAATTTGTTCTGTATTTTTACAAATATGTCAAATAATGATTGTAACAAAAATAAGGTTAAAAGTGGTGTAGTTATATAGATATGTAGTTGGTAACCGCGCGGAGCATTGATGCTGCGCATCTCTGGCCGCGCCACCCGGATCGATAGGGTTCGTTCGCCGCCGCCACCGTGTTGCCATGGTGACCGTCTGGGAGAACCCCCACCCACGCCCCCCTCATAGCCACGCCCTTCGTCCCTACCTCGACTCACTTCACTCCGATGGTCTGCTACGCCCTGTGTATTGTTCAATCTAATCTGGGTACCATGTAGGCACCTCTGATCCTATCACCAGCCCAAAGGGCTAGTTCAAGGATTAAATATCATTATTCTTAGTCTTAGACTAGAACAGCAGATCTAGTCTAAGTGTTAATAGTGGCTCGATCGCTGGTTACAAAAGGCATTTTTGTATGCATTTTAATTACGCGTACTAAACTCATTGCGGAACCCTTTACGTTGGTAGCCAACTAATCTTATTATAGACATTCGAATTTTAGCTTTTTATTTCTTTGGCTAGAGATTGTAATAACAATGATAAAACAACTCATTTCTCCCAAAAGAGATTACCCACACACGTGATAAATCTGTGTAACCCGTAAAACGTTCGGGTTTCGCAAATTTATAATATACAATGTATATGTAAGTAGGTATATGTATATGTATAAGATTTTACAGTTTCCCCATAAGTCTAAAGTTATAAAAATAAGCGCAATAAACACAAAGATCAACTATAAAAAAGTAATGCGTCGTTCATAAGTACATATTGATGAATGTTGACTTGATTACTTTTTTTTTGTTTTATTAGGGTTTTTTTTTTATTTATCGGCTGCATCGCATCGAAAATATTTCGACTGAACATTCCTGGATTCTTCTAAATCGTATAAGGGGCAGGGGGAAGAGTTGGAGTAGTATGATGTTCGTGTTTCCTAAAATATTCTTTGTTGATTATGAGATTATAAATAGATGGATGACTATGTGTAATGCTTCTAAAGAACATACCTAGTTTTAAATTTGTTGGTGTTTATTCAGTCAATATATTTTCTTTCGCTTTCTTCTAGGAGAAGACTCTAAAAAGTATTATGTATCCTCAAAAGCTATATTAAGAAAGAGTAATAATTATCGACCTTTACTTTCTATGTTACTTGAAGTATAATGACTCATTAGTCATAGTTATTGATATAGGTACATTTATGTTTGGTTGCAGAACGTGGACCATAAAATGAAGCTAAGATCGCGCAAGGGCCAGCTGCCTTTCATCGAGCTGAATGGAGAAGAAGTCGCCGACAGCGCGTTTATTATAAAGGAACTTGCTAACAAGTTTAACAAGGACCTCGATGCAGGTGTGTGTGAATCATTCCCATGATATTGTGTTTCTGACTTTTTTTTTATGTAATGGGTTATTCAACCTATCAATCTATAACTTTGAACTATTTCACTTAACTACCTCCGCTCCGCAGTCAGCGAAGAAGTGGCCGCCGTTTTGAGGAATTAAATTCCTAATAATAAGGTTTTCTTTCGATTCCTATCTAGATTAGGGCAAAACTACCATCAATATTAAAATAAGGTAGGTAGCAAGGTTTACTTTATCTGGCGATTGCATTATAGTAAGGAAAATAGTTTCTGTAGAAAATTCGCGGAGTTTAGGACAACATACAGATTAAAAACATAATTTTTTAGATACTTTGACAAACTACAGAAAACCTGACACAACACTTGGCCAAAAACACTATACATTTCTTGCTCCGAAAGCTTTAACTATTCTAATAAAGACTCCAAAAGTAAACCAGATTAAGAAAACTATTTCCAAGGTAGATACTACTATTATATTTATCTATTGTTGGCATAAATAAATTATAGTATATTATATTAAAAAAAAAACACTACCACTATCACATAATCACATATTACAACTAAGTTAAAGTAATATATTCTTTTTTAAGTATTGAGGTACCTATCTAAATTTAATATCTATTAGTATGTTCGTATGCAATTAATGTTACCTATATAAAAGAATATTTACTAGCTGTTCAACCACGAGCTTTGACCCATGTTAGCAGCAAGGCCCTGCAGGCGGCTTTAACAGCGCGCAACGACTCTGCCTGCTGCACTCGGGCTGGGTCGCTTCGCGATTTATCTTCAGGCCCTTAGTGCCATCTATTTTCATATCGGCGACTTCGCGCCCGACAACGTGTACCTGTGGCATTCGGGAGAACTAAAAATAGCTGCGTTGGCCTAAATATTCCAAAACCTTTACAAAATACCTAAAAACCCCTTCCTAGCATTTTACGTAATTAATTCCTATACAATCTTCCATTACTATTTCATCCTTTTAGGGGTTAATTTTTTTTTTAAGAGTAGCTTATTTACTTTCCCAGGTTACAAACTATCTCCATACCGCCGATGTCAACGTGTACAAATACGTCAATAGCATATGTTTTTTGCCTTAATTCCCTGCAATACCTATGAAATTAAAAATTTGAAAAAATAAACAAAATTACTTCTGTAATTGTTTTTTTTTTGCTGGATTATATTTATTTATTATATTGTATTTATTTAATTGAATTGTAAATACAGTTTAACATAATTCTGAATTTGTATTTACAAATGTTTTAAAAAAAACAATAAATTTGTGACTTTTTATAGAAGATTCATGTAAAATAAGTCCATCATACAATGTTTTGAAGTATAAATTATGATAAGGCCAATTTGCTTTACCTTTATGACAACATGAAGTGAATGCAGTCTTTCACTTAAAATGACTTCAGATTCGAAATGATTTGCATTGCAAACAATTGCATTAATCCGCAAAAAAGTTTTAAAATTTCTTGGAATGACATTCAGTGACCATTTAAATGTATCGTTCAAAATAATTTCATCATTTTGTACAAATTACAAAATGACAGTATTAAAAATTTGCATTTTGACCTAAAATCATTTTGACTTTCACGTGAATATATATCCATCCTTTTTCTTTGTGTCTCACGTCAGTTCTATGTGAAGGCATAATGGAAGATAGCTGCGAATAACTGGATATAAAAAAAAATGACACTACTGAAATTAAAAATGTAACATATAAAATTAAATTACTGAAATTAAGATTAGAAAGGGTTTAATTGAAATTAAAATAATGTACTTACTTTTTTAAACCTAATAATAAAGCTTTTTTGCCTTTATTGACATGATAGATTATTGAAAAAGCAATATTTGAAATCACACAAAATTCAAAGCTCTGTCAGTACTTATTATGATCGTTTTATTTTATTTAATTTAAAATATTTATAACACCATATTATAGATACATTTTACTTTTCTGCGCTTCATCTCGATATAAACTTTAACTATGACAAATCTCACTCTTCCGCACAATATGCCTAAAAAAGGGTATACAGATGTATTAGGTTCTTCATGTATTAATATATAGATTTGTTATTTTGCATATGTTTTAAATACATGAACATGTATTTTCAAAATGTTTTCAACGCGGCTATAAAACTTTTAAAATTAATATACACCTGTCATCCTTAAGGACAGATAGGCTAGTTAGGTTAAATATTTCACATGATACCTACTATATATTTAAAACATGTGCAAGGAATTAAATAATTAAATCAGTAAATAGAATAAGAAACTCATACGAGCTCAGAAATCCTAGATGAGACATAAGCTATTGTTTGTATTGTGTGTATGCAGGTCTGACGGACGAGCAGCGCAACATATCCCACGCCATGATTTCTATGATCGAAAACCACCTGGTCTGGGTCGTGCTGTCCTGGCACACGAAGAATCCTGACAACTTCATAAAGGGCTACAAAATTAACCTGCAGCAAGCACTCGGCATCCGGGTCCCCAACTCTATACTGAAAATTTTTTACAAGTTCACGTACGGTCGTAAGGTAATTATTATTGATTCATTTTTAGGGTTTATCCAATTCCATGTTAGTTTAAGCTAGCCAAACTCCTTTTATTTACGGCAATATTGGCAAACAAGAAAGGCTATAACACCTGTAGCTATCCTATAATGTTAACAAAATATTTTTGTATAGATTTTCAGAATAAAAAAACAGATGTTTGGTATACTCCGCCCGATCTATTGCGACTCACACGAAGTGATCGAAAGTTACGAATGTGAAAACTTTTATACACCTTTTTTTAATTCTAGGGCGCAAAGAAGGTTAAAGCCCAAGGTATCGGCGTACATCGACCTGAAGAAATCCAGGAGTTTGGAAGCAACGATTTACGCGTCCTCTCCAACATGCTTGCTGACAAGCCATTCTTCTTTGGGGATGAGCCGACTAATGTGAGTAATCGAACAATTAACATTAGACATGAAATAAATCACTCTATATGTGAAAAACTTGTAAGGATACAAGACTAACCTATATCATAAGTTTTTCTAAGTTTTCTTCTCATCTCTTGTATCCGTTGTTTTTCCGTGATTAAATGAATAAATAAATAAATAAATAAATTAACGTGTACTTTTTAATGGCAATAAAAATTAAGGTAAAACTCAACTGTTTCAACAGCACTCTAATCAGAATAAATCAATTAGGAATAGAAATACGAGTATAAACCTCTGAATCAGCATACCTACTAATTACTGAAAAAACAATAATTAAAAAATATCTGTCATTTTTCATTAAGAATACCAAAATGCAGCATTAACACAATATCACATTATAACTAGGTATAAGTGATACAAATAATTTAAATGTAATCTTTTGCGGTAAATCATAAAGCCAATTTTGGATTTTTTGCATGGCACAGCACAAAAATTGTGATTTATTTAAAACAACTGTTTTATTTGCACTTTTTCATATACTTATCACAAACAGGAATAATAGGCAGGGCAGGGGCAGTATGTAATTAAAAATTTGAAGAAAACATGTTTTCATTTTCTATTTTATCATCATTAGAACTATAACACATAACTATATCATCGTAGATTATTAAAATCATCACTCAGCCAATATTGTATTCATAATCATGAATTTTGTTTCATTTATATAGTTGGATGTGATAGCGTTTGCGAACCTAGCGCAGATCCACTTCATCGAGAAAGACGTGTCATACCCACTCCGCGACTATATGGTCAATGAGTGCCCCAACCTGGTGGGACACGTTTCGCGCATCAAAGAACGCTGCTTCTCCGACTGGGACACAATTTGTACGACTCTTGACTTGAACTCACATCTGCCCAAGCCAGCAAAGGAAGCTAAAGAGGGTAAGGAAGGAACTGGCCCGGCTGAAAAGCAAGTCGCTGCCGATAATGAAACAGACAAGGATAAGGTAATAATAATGATAATAATATATTGTAGAATCATAAATTTTATAGCACATTGCTATACAGGACCAGAATACAGAATGTCAAACCAATGAAACCCCAGTTTGTTTGCCCTTTTCTATATTCTTCATTCATCAAAGGGTTTACAAGAACTTTTATAAAGAAAAATGTACATATTAACAAAATATAAAATGGGATTTTTCACTCATTTCTTTATTATCATCTGACAGTTCCAAAGAATTTCATTTTTTATTCAAATATGAATAAATGATCACGAAGATAATTCTTCTATTGCCAATTATAGAACATTCAATTCATCCAAAACCATGACGTCACAAAATTCATAGTAGAACTAATACTATATTTTTCCCAACAGTATTTTCACAATATTGTTTTATATTAATCTAAACGAGAACATTAAATCTAGCATTAGCTAAACACTCTTTCTTTAGTTTAAATATTTATAATTATCAAAAAATATATTTAGTTTTTGGAATATCTATATAAAGTATGGTTATAACTAATATAATAATATGAAAAAGTGTTGGAAATATAACCACTTTTTTTGTTCTATATTTTCTGATTGTGTTTGTAATAAGTGTTACCCTAACACTGATATTGTAATGTAGCTAAACCAATGAGGTTTTGTTTGACCATAGAATGAGGGAACATGCTTAATTGAGAATACTGGTTATTACGCAGGATGGGAAGATGCACATATACGTAAATCTGACTATCAAGAAGAACTTCACAGTTTTATTATGCAGTGGCTTCTAAAACCAAGAATGAAGACAAATTAGTAATGTAGTTAAGAATTTCGATAGACTTTACTTAGCACCTATATTCACGTGTACTAAAGAAGTGTATTTGTATGTGTTTGAGTTTATACTTACTCCTTATTTCACCGCCCACTAAATTCAATTTTACCAACTGTGAAATAATACCCCCACATTAGACTTATTGTTACATAACATTCTACATTTTCCCTCATCCCTAGGGAGAATACTCCTCTCTGGGTGGGTATCAAACTTAGTTTATTTATTTATTTAATCCAGGACACAAATGTACAGTAAATCATGTCTAATTTAAAAAATATGGCAGTTGATGTTAAGTTTTATAAAATATAAAATCTAATTTGGTTTGCTTTCGATGATTCAGTGTACAATTCTCTTTTGAAACTGTTTTCTTGTTTTTTACAGTCAATTATTTTATTATATCAGGTGTCATTTCGCTTAAGATATTCGTTATAAAATCACAATAAAAATATATTTATTCATTGTGTTGGTTTTTTCAGCCTGAGGAGAAAGAGCTTGAGAAGGAAGTGGAAGAAAACAAGGAGAAGGACAACGAAAAGGAGGCCAAGTAGATTTTATTTTTATATATATTACATGTATAATATTATTATAACCTATTTACTTACCCTGCATGTCTTTACAATTCTCTGAGAATGCACAAATCCATTCTTAATGTGGGCATCAAAATATTTATTTGTTGTAATATGTATCGTATAAAAATGATCAAACTTTAATTATAGCTCAGAAAATTATAAAACAATATTATTGGATATATTTGAATGCATTTGAGGAAACTCCATCAAAAGATAAGTTGAAACTTTTTCACATAAAAGCAGGATTGTCTGTCACCTTAAATAAGAGTAGAATTATTATATTGTTTTATTTAAAATCGGTACAAATATTAAGCAACTTGAGCTAAGAAACCTACGGCCGAAAATTCTGCTGTTAACTCAGCATCTTTCAATTTTAATAATAGGAAAAAATAAAAACGTAAAATTATCAAAAGTAATTACAATTAACACTAAATTTATATTCATTCTTGTAGTTCTATCACAAAGCTTACTGAGTTTTAAAAACATTGTAAGTGAAGATATTCTGTTGGGTGTCCCAAGTCAAGGGTTTTATAGAGGTATATTTAATTTGTATTTTTTTAAATGATTTATTTTGCAAAACTATTATTTTTATTTAATTACAGATTTGAGTTTATTTCATATAAGTACATAATATACTTTAATCTATAACAGATTTTATTTTTTTTCGTGTTGATATATCTTTACGTTTAAATGGAAATCTCCTTTTATTTTTAATTTGTACATTTTTAATATTGTTTTAGCAGCTAATTATTCATATTGTTTTTATAATGATACATTCTAGCGGTAGTTTTAATGATGTATGCATCTTTGAAAACATAACCTACAAAGGATATTTTAGAATATTTTTCTCTAAGTCTTTTGCGGATTGTCTTTTGTACAGAAAGTGTCATTTTTCGAGATAATATTATATAGTATAATATTTTAGTAAAAAGCAATTGATGACTTTATTTAAAATGCAGACTCGAAGAGCTAAACATATGGTTACAAATATGGATATATGTTCAGAGTTTCTTGGGTTAAAATTCACAAAATAGCCACGTGTAATTCATGTGCACAATACTTTCCATAATATTTAATGCCAAATCCTCATTTTTTAATGTAAAATGTTTTATAAGAATTAATGAGATTAGATTTCACGGTGAAGATTGTTTCTCATAGAAAAATGTGCAGGTTTATTTTGTATGTTCTTAGTGAATTTACAAAAAGAGATTGTTGTATGTAAATCATTGCTTATGTTAAATTATTTTTGATCAAACATTAAAATGTTCTACATAAAAAAAAACACCATTCAAATATAATATATACTCGTATCATATGTTGACTTTTGAAAAAACGATATTTCTAAATCCATTACAACACATTTATTTCATTTCATCATCATACAAAAAGACTTACTAAATTCTTAAGAATCATTGTTTTATACATTTGTAATTTTTTACTTTTAAAATGATACTCTACTCGAAAAATAATATATAAAGTAAATTTTGCAAGAAGCATTCAAGACTGTTTTTCACGATGTAACACATAGTCCTAAGTAGTTTATAGCCATTTTGAATGAAATCTCAGTTAATTTCAATGTTTTCTTGACATTTTTGTGATAGAAGTGGTGTCTTAGTATATGTACAACTAAAATACCCTGCATATTAAAATTTCGAATAAAATTTTGTATTTTAATGAACAAATTCAATCATAAAATTAGTATTTCTAGTATTGGATGTCTCATCACTGCTTTTTAGTCATTTTCAAATATAAAAATGAAAATCTCTTCATTTAACATTTTCAACGGTCAAAATGCGTGGTCCTTTCATATTGATAAAAGCGTCTATTTTAGTTATTTGAATTATTCTCCAAATTTTAAAGAATGGGTTAATTTTCACTTTTATTTTAGTTTGATGGTTGGCATATTGGCGTATTTCATCATTTTTAGGTTTCAAATTCCTTTTGCAACCTGTAAGGTTTATTGAATTCTTTGTCACTATGGAATTATTTGTAGATTTAAGCATTCTTAGAAATATATAGGTAATGAACATGTAGTTTTGAATGAGGTGATCTACATTCACAAACACATTGTAACTTATATATATATATAATAGACCCATACCATGACATTATTGTTTATTCTTGCTATCAGTGTATGTAGCGTAGATGGTATTATTGTAAACAATATTCATTCATAATTTTAAGTATTTCCTACTGCATTTTAAATTCAAATCCTTTTCAATGTAAGCTGCAATAGATGTGTTAGTTGAGATAATTATTATTTTATATTATATCTGGGTAATCTTTCCGATAAAATGTGTTGTCAATTAGATTAATGAGTAATAAGCTGTTCGAGTCATTATAAAGCTCACAGTTATTAATTATCATACACGCCATATAATATACTCGTAAATAATTTTATGTTCAAGCTTTTTACTTGTTTGCGTGACATGTCTTATTTCTTGTATTAAAATTCTATTGCAAATAAAGTGATTACAACCATATTTTAATGATATTGAGGAAGCTTGTGATAGATCATTTCGAAAAGATGTTCAATGGCAAGTCAACGCAAGTTTTTTCATTTAAACCTAACCAACCTTTTCCCACATGTTATTTTTACCATCTACCTAAGAGGTAATTATCTGTACAAAGTATGGCCAGTATAGTCCTAAAATGGAAAAAATCCTTCATCTATAACCATTCTTTGAACTAGTTATTTAAAAAATTAAAAGATAAGAAAAAAATTTAAAAACACTATTTTTTTAAATCTTGGCGGACAGGTAACCACTCTTCTGAGATGTTTTTATATTATACCTTACATTTAGGGACTTTTGTGAAATAAATATTTAAAATTTATTTTTTATTATTTAAATGATTTTAAGTAATGTAATAAAACAAAATTCTCATTTGTTGCTAGAGATTTCTTTAAGATAAATCTGACTTTTCATAAAAATGCCAAAATGAGACCGAGAAGTGAAGATTTCTATGGTCTAAACCAATTCTATGGTCTCTTCTGAAAAAACTTTAATTTTGCCTAAGCATTAAAGCAATATTCTAACAAGCCCGCCACATGAATTGACCATGCATATGAACTTTAAAAACGCTATTGCTTGGTGACTCGTAAAACAATAAGATTATAACTATGATCCGTTTCATCACGGTTGTATATCTATAAAGAAATCTGTAAGTCAAACCAAAAATCTGATGAGATGTAATCATTTGTTTGAGGTAAGAATTTTTAATGGAATATTTAAACTGATTACTGATGATGCGCGATCTTTAGAAATTTTATCAGTGTTTTATAAAGGTTTCATTAGAAAATTGTAAAATGGGAACCCTGAAGGTTAGACTCCGTTGTCTGTATGAGTTCCACAGAAATGTAACTTTTGAAAAGTTACCTATATAAACCTAAGTAATCATTCAGGCAGATCACAGAATACAGATAATTTTAATAGCCCAAGGGTTATCAAATCATTCTTATGAACGACTTCAGGCAATTGACTGGTGTAAATAAAGTATAATTAAAAAAATATCATTGAAACGTAAATTAGGCTTATTAGGTGATGATGAAGGTAGTATTTTAATGAAAATTTTTTGGACAGACATCTCATTTTCTTGGGCCAAAAAGCTATGAAATTAGGAAAGCTAAAATTAAAGCAACTTTTGAAACAATTAAATAAAACTGGTTAATTAATCCCTTTGGCTAGATAAGTTGCTAAGAAAATAAAAAAATTGATTAACACGTTGAACGCTTTGTCGGCCACCGGTGGCCGGCACCCACCCATTCCAATTACGCCTTGTCCGCCACCAGTAACTTAAAAAAAAACAATTTTTTACGTATATTTATTTACTTGCTCATTATAGAAATGCTAGGTACATATCTAATTAATAAAATGTTTATAATTCAAAAAAACCTGTTCTGAATAACTTTATACTATAATATGTTAATGTCCAGTGTATTATATATATAATTCCACTTTATTTTGAATATTTATTTATTTAAAATGTGTATAACGGTTAGACACTTAAGTTGCATTTATTTGTGCGTAACGTTAGTGTGTATATCTGTGGTTCAATTATATTTTTATAGTTTTCACGAGGTTTTACACATGTCTTTTATATTCACACTGTTGCACTTAGATATAACCTTTCTTAGAACAGGTAAATATTACCTAATTAGATAAGTAACAGAGCTTATGAATTGGTTAAAAAATAATAATATCCCTGATTTCAAAGTATTCAACCTATTCTATTTTGGAATGTATATCTCTAGCATAGGGAAAAAGCAATATTTCTGTTATTTTTTTATAAAAAAACCCTTAGGTTAATAATTGCACAATTAAGGGTCTGGGTTAGACAGACAATAAAATTAATGATTTTATTACAAAACTTTTCCCTAATAAAAGTTACGATAAACAAAGACTAAATTAAATTGAACCAATTCATATCATGATGACTCATAATGTAACGTAAAATAAAAATTAGTAAAAAAAGTTAAAGAAAGCATAAATCAAACTATCCGTTCCACTTCATATCTATGCTTTCTAACCAAATTTAAATGGATACGATCGAAAAATGAAATGTGGATCATAAGTGGCTTTGACTTGTACGAGAACATGGTATCAAGAGGTCCAGGAGGTAGACGCAGACACACACAGCAATGCCACGGTGACTTCGCCGGTTGTTTTCGAGGTGTGAGGATGCCTGTCTACGTTCATTGAAAGCGGCTATTTTCCAATGAATATTGATGCAGGGTACCAGTGGCTCACATCTGAGATCACGGTCCTCTGTAAGAACTATTTACATCATTGTATATTTTCACAAATCGTTTTGCTTGTAATGTAAATAAAGTTCATATAAATGAATTGAAAAAAATAAATTTCATTTAAAATTATTTTCACAAACTCAGCTTTTAAGCTTGTGAGCTTAATATTAACAAATTAATTTCGTAAATCCCAATCTAATATCTGATTCTTCTACCCACTCCATTCGTATGGATATGAAAGAGTGAAATGTTGAATATATTAATAAATAATAATACAAAATGCAATTTAATAAATCTATAACTCAAAAATATATTTTCAGTACAAAAGCAGTTCTTAAGAGAAGGTAAATCGTATTTCAATGCCTGGAACTTTGTTTCCACGTAGTACACTATCTCATAGGACAGACACACTACTTCACTACTATTCGCATCCCATCTCCCGCACAGCGATACACAGGACACCACTCGGAGTCCTGCGTAAATGACAATCCATATACTATTTTGTTTCTCGTCAGTGCGTGCAACGACCACATTGTCAGCAAAAAGTCGTATCCTACTAGATAATGCATGTTCCAAGCTTTTGTTTTTAAAGAAAATCAGAAAAAAAAAACGAAATTCCTCATATATATCAGTTCTCAATCTGGTGAAATCAATATAACCCTTTTTATCAAATTTAGAGACATTTTATTAGCTCATTGAAGGTAGATCAATTTTAGAATTCAGTTAAGTTAATGTATCTGCTACAACTACACAACTCGTATGATGATACGAGGTGGTAGTAGCAGACTAGGTGGTTTTGGATTCAGTTATAGACAGACTGAGATTGTGTACAAATTAAATAAATACCTAGTCTATCCATTCTGCATCTATACTTCTGGCATTTCCATTCTAATTAATATAAATTCTAACCTATGTTTTTGGTCTGGTTGTCTTAAATGTAGGGGATCTCTACAAACTGTTGGCAACTGCCAACACCAAACTGTTGCCAAACTGTTGGCAACTGAGGAACTCCTCAAATATGATTTTATTAAATCAAACGTAACATCTCTTATTCCATAATGATATGTGAGCAGAATGTCGATTTGCATGCAGTCAAAGGCTCTGCTCAAATCACAGAAAATTGCCACTGGTAGTTTTTTTTTATTTAGCTTTAGACTGTCAAATAGATCTGGTCAAAGCATTTAATAATTGCTTTTTGAATGTTTTTTTTTTCTAAATCCAAAGAGGTTATCTGACAGTAAGTTAAATTTATTAAAAAAGTTTACTAGTCGTGTTTCCACAATGATCTTTTAAAACATATAGATACGGCAACTGAGGGTGAAAAACGCACCACGCCAAAGTACGCCACTTTGCGTCGAGTACACTCCTCGCGTATCATACGTATCATAGTCTATCCAGCATGGCGGAGGCGCGCGGGATGCGGAACGGCGGGAGGAATCTACCGGTGTCCGGTTTTTACAAAAACGACTTGTATGACATGCCGTATCTCAAAGATTTTGTAAAAGATCGTTGTGTTTCCATTATTTTTTCTAGCAGTTTTGAAAATATACTTAGTAAGGAAATTGGACTATAATTTGCAATGTTTTTTCTGTGACTTTTTGTACGCTGGAATAACTTTTGAACTTATCTGGAAAAACCAATTTGTTAGACTTAGATTAAATAAAATAGTAAGCGGTTTAATAAAAAGGTCTTTAAGTCTCTTTAAAATGTGCGGGAAAGTTATCTAGACCTGTTGAGTTTTTATTGATTATTTCTTCCTCGTTTGTCTTATAAATGTCGCAGATATATTGTCAATCGGTTTCAAAACCCGTTCTTACTTATTACTTTATCTATTACTATGCCTTTAGTAAGAACGGGTTTTAACTGAAAAGTGCAGTAAAAAGCCGATGTAATCATTTGATTCGGCATTTACCTAAACGCCTTAGTAAGAACGGGTTCTTACTAGTAAAAACGCGATGTTTCCGATGCTCTTAGATGCTTCGCGTATTTACTAGTAAAAACGGTTTCTTACTGATTTCGGGTATTTACAGTAACATACAAATGTATTCGATGCTGGTACAGACAATTCAAGCTACTGTGTTTATAAATAAAACAATTATTGAATTCCTGACTGATAAGGTACGGATCATTTATATCATTGTCATTAAATTTGAGAGAAAAAAACATAGCAAAACTAAAAAAAAGGAACCAAATATAGTAGGTAACCAATACTTAGCACAAACGTTGGTTACAAAATTGAAATGAATAAATAATAAACATTTCGTGAGGTATTATTTTTAGGATTTATTTATTTGGCCTTTTCATCGCCTCCTTCATTCCCTTTGCCTATGCCTTGCGTTTCAATTTTTTTAAGAAATGCCATGCGGTCTGAGGAAAAAAATAAACCGCACTCAAAATGAATAAAAAAATGACAGATACTTTAAGTAAAAACTGAGATCAAACTATATCTTTTTAATAGCTACTGACATTACGGAAGCTTTCGCACCAACAAAAAGTTGAAGTCGGCGCGACGTGCTTTCTGCGACGACTTCAACGTTTTGGTAGATCGGTTTTTATACCACTATGGTTACATATCTTAATATATATAAATCTCGTGTCACAATGTTTGTCCTCAATGGACGGCTGAACCACTTAACCGATTATAATAAAATTTGAACACCATATGCAGTTCGATGTGCACTTGAGAGATAGGATAGTTTAAATCTCAAATTATAGTCGCAATTTTAATTTATCGCTAATTATTTGTCTGTTATTATTTGGCAGTCATAAAACTGACAGATGTCGATACCTTTCGACTGGGTTGATGGCGCTAATGTCTGTTATTATTTGACAGTGACAGTTATTCGACGCAAACGTATTAAAAGAGCCCATCAGTTGGCAGAACAAATTGAATCAAGAAATCCAGCTCAAAGAATCAGGACAGCAGGTCATGCACAAGAATCTCAAGAACAGTGTAACGAACGTCTTCAAGAGAATATCATAAGAACAAGAAAATTATTATTTTCAGTCAAATGCCACCGAAAAAATCTAACCTCAACAACGCGAGCGGCAAACGTCAAAACGCAAACGTCAAAACTACGATCGGAATAATATATTCACTTACGAGATGCTGTTGCTGGAAACATCGATGGAAATTTAAATCCCAATGACATCGGTAATGCTTTCATTTTACCTTCAAGCTACATCGGCAGTCCACGGAACATGCAGGAATACATACAAGATGCGATGACTTACGTACGTCATTACGGCCGACCGGATTTATTTATTACATTCACATGTAATCCGAATTGGGAAGAGATACAAACTTTACTATTGCCAGGACAACAAGCCATTCATCGTCATGATTTAACTGCACGTGTGTTTAAACAAAAATTGAAATCCTTAATTGATTTTATTGTTAAATATACAATTTTTGGTATCACACGTTGTTGGCTGTATACGATAGAGTGGCAAAAGCGAGGTTTGCCTCATGCCCACATTTTGGTTTGGCTTAAAGATAGAATCCGTCCTGAAGAAATCGATCAAATAATTTCAGCCGAAATTCCAGACCCATTAATTGATCAAGAATTATTTGATATTGTCACCAAACACATGATCCATGGGCCATGCGGTGTTTTCAACATGACGTCACCGTGCATGGAAAATGGAAAATGTAAAAAAAACTTCCCAAAGCCGCATACGAATGACACGATCACGGATATTGATGGTTATCCAATGTATCGCCGCAGAAATACTGAGAATAGTGGCCACACATTTACAATGCGACTGCCGAACTTTCCAAATCAAGTTGAGTTTGATAATCAGTGGGTGGTACCATACTCACCACTACTTTCAAAAACTTACAAAGCTCATATCAATGTTGAGCTTTGCAGTTCTGTTAAATTAATTAAGTATATTTGTAAATATGTAAACAAAGGCAGTGATTTGGCCATATTTGAAGTAAAAAACATAAATAAAAATGACGAAATAGCACGATACCAAATGGGCAGATACATTAGCAGCAATGAAGCTATTTGGCATATTCTCAGCTTTCCCATCCACGAAAGAGATCCTGCTGTCCAACATCTGGCAATACATCTTGAAAACGGTCAACGTGTATACTTCACTGAAGAAAATGTTCTCCAAAGAGCGTTCGAAGCTCCGAAAACGACTCTAACTGAATTTTTTACATTGTGTCAAAAACCTGATGTTTTTGGCCAATTCGCGAAGACATTGGTGTATGGTGATGTTCCACGTTATTTCACATGGAACAAATCCAGTAAAAAATGGGAGCCACGGAAACAAGGAAAACCACATCCTTCCATTACAGGCATATTCAAAGCTAAGACATTGGGGAGACTTTACACGGTACATCCAAAGCAACGTGAGTGCTTCTATTTACGTTTGTTATTGGTGAATGTTCCCGGACCAACGTCTTTTGAATTTTTACGAACAGCTAATGGTCGAGTATTCAATACATACCAGGATGCATGTCGTGAACTGCAATTGCTAGAAGACGATAACCATTGGGACTTAACGCTTGCTGATGCTGCGTTGACATCAACACCGAATAACATTCGTCAGTTGTTTGCAATTATTTTGGCGACATGTTATCCCTCGCAAGCACAAACTTTGTGGGAAAAATATAAAAATTGTATGACAGAAGACATCTTGCACCGAATTAGACAAACAAATCAATGCCAAAACATAGATTATACACCAGAGATGTACAATGAAGCATTGGTCTTGATCGAGGATTTATGTGTTCTTATTTCAAATTTACCACTTAATCATTATGGTATGCCATCACCTAATCGTCCAGCCACCGACTTAGTCAATACCGATTTACAACGAGAAAATCAATATGACCATGGAAGTTTAGCGACAATTATCATGAACAGTGAACCATTACTGACAGCAGAACAAAAAATTATTTATGATCGGATTATGCTGGCTGTTGCTGCTGAACAATTCGGTTTTTTTTTTCTTGGATGCACCCGGTGGAACCGGTAAGACATTTTTAATATCGTTGATTCTTGCCAAAATACGGTCGCAACAAAAACATCGCATTAGCATTAGCATCGTCAGGCATTGCGGCTACTTTACTGGATGGTGGGCGAACAGCACATTCAACATTCAAGCTGCCATTGGACGTTCATAATAAACCAGATGCAATGTGTAACATCAAAAAGAATAGTGGAATAGCTGCAGTGTTGCGGAAGAGTTCTATAATAATTTGGGATGAGTGCACAATGGCACACAAATATTCACTTGAAGCATTAAACAGAACTATGCAAGATTTAAACAGCAATAATAAACTTTTCGGTGGTGCTATCTTACTTTTGTCTGGTGACTTCCGGCAGACCTTACCGGTTATACCTCGCTCTACTTTCGCGGATGAGATTAATGCATGTTTGAAACAATCATTCTTATGGCGAAGTGTTGAAACACTTCGATTGACCATAAATATGCGAGTACAATTGCAAAATGATCCATCAGCACTAATATTTTCCGAACAACTACTAGATATTGGGAACGGTAAAATAAAACTGCAACCAAATACGCAATGCATTAAACTACCAGACAATTTTTGCACTGTTGTTCAGGATAAAACTGAATTGATTCAGAGTATTTTCCCGGATATACAGAATAATTATTTGAATCATGAATGGCTTAGTCAACGGGCGATTTTGGCAGCCAAAAACGTTGATGTTGACGAAATTAACTTCCAGATACAACAGTTGTTACCAGGCGATCTGATGTCTTTTAAATCAATCGATACTGTTGTTGATGAAAATGAAAGTGTAAATTTTCCGATTGAATTTTTAAATTCATTAGATATCCCTGGAATGCCACCACATAATCTTCGATTAAAGATTGGTTCCCCTATTATTCTCCTCCGTAATTTGAATCCACCTCAATTATGTAACGGTACGCGTTTGGTCATCAAAAAGATCACCGGAAACATTCTTGAAGCAACCATTTTGGCTGGGAAGTTTAAAGGAAAAGTGGTCCTGCTGCCACGTATTCCGATGATACCATCAGATTCTACCATACCCTTCAAAAGGCTACAGTTTCCAATTCGTTTAGCTTTCGCCATGTCTATAAATAAATCTCAAGGTCAAACAATGTCCATTTGTGGTTTAGATTTGGAAAATCCATGTTTTTCTCATGGGCAACTATATGTTGCGTGTTCACGTGTTGGGAAACCGTCGAATCTATTTGTGTTAGCTAAAGACAGGTTAACCAAAAACATTGTGCACCGATTGGTGTTAAATTAAATTGAAATTGAAAGTATTTATAATTCAAAAAAAAAGATATTAATGTTTAAAAGTTTAAGACTGTCTGCCTTGCCTACCTCATTCATGAGTTTAAGCGTCACATGTTATTTACTGTATTATACTGTAATATACTTATATTTGTTATAAAATTAAATGGAAATAATAAATCTGATAAATTTTTATTTTTTACCTATTGATTTCTGCTTAGTATCAAGTGTAAGAACATTTTAATTAATTGTGTTCAACGTACTTCCCCTTCAAATCTCAATCCAGTGAATTTGTATACCAACATCAACATTTTCGTCTTTGTTCGTAAATAATTTCATTGTACTAAAGGGTTATAGTAGTAGAAAGTCAAATAAGGAGATCACCATATTTTTTTACAAATACCATCTGTGTGAAAAAGCATAGTGGACTCCGTGACTGATGTTCTCTTATTGTTCCTCTTAGATTGTTTACTATAATGTAATATAACAAAAACTTTAGCCACAGCAACGCGTGGCCGGGTCAGCTAGTACTATATATAAATGTTCATTACAAAAATGCAAAGATATAAGGCAGGGTGTGCTATAACAAATACATGCACAGGGACAAACAGCAAACTGAAAATATAAGTACGTCTACATACACTCTTGTATACCTAGATGTACTAATAAACTGAAGTAAATATTTTTATTTGATTTACCATATTATACGAAAAATACCATATTGGTATTCAGTCGGTTAAAAAAAAAAAAAATCGAATCGCGCGAAAACACTAAAGCACCAGGATAATATAATATACTATAATATTTAAATTAAACATAATAATATATATAAATTCAATATAATTTTTAAATTAAACAAGAAGTATTAAAGCTTTTCAAAATTAACAAAAAGTATACGTAAAATATTTTTAAATTTATAACTTTTGCCGTCGTACGTTAATTCTCTATTAGATAAATAACAAATATTGAAATCGTATAAGCCATTATAAGTGAACATTAGAAACCTAATTTTCGATATTATTGTCCATTTATAGTCCATTCGTAATAATCAACTAAAAAAAAATTACTTCAATATACAAAAATATTCTAGAAAGTAAACTAAAAACAACCTAGAAAGTGAGTACTAATACAATAGTCACGAAATAATGGAGCAACTTTTTATGACATCTTACCGTGCCATACATCGGTACCAGTAAGTCGCCACTAAAATAAATGGAACCCAATCAAGAAAGAAGTCGCAGTACCAGCATGTATGACCTAAACTAGTTAAAACTTACCTTCTAAACTTGTGTCGCTCAAAGTAGGTGTTGAATGTTCGTTAGATATCGTACTTAAGCTCTGAATATTCAATGCTTTAAATTCAATGTCCTCTGGTGGATTTTCTTCCCTGTCATTTTCGCAGGTGTTGTGTCCTTTGATGATAATCATGGATTCAATTTTGGAAGTTACTATTAACGAACATATTTTATCATTCTATTCTTGATGAAAATAATTAAATACCTCTTTCATAATTTACTTTTCCTCGTTCCGTTTCAATAACATGTAATCTTATTTCCTCGCAGCGCTTTTTGAGCGAGTTTACCCTTCCACATATATGGCCCTTCTTTTTTAAATGCTGGTAAGCCGATGAAGGACACCCCTGGGAGGTTTACATATATGGGTTAGAAGATATAAAAAAAACCTTTTTATTACACGGATATATGACCATGGATGCAATTTAAGATTTAACGAAGTGCATTTAATTCATAAAAATGAAATAACAAACAGTCCACTAGAATGGTAACAAAGATTTCAAATATCAAGCACGTTATGTCTTATTACCTTACCTTACCTTACCTTTTTATCATCTACGTTCATATTATCCAGTTTATCGTTCACCTCGTCCCTATTTTTATCGATCCTGTAATCAACGTGTCCTTCGTTTTTATCTTCAGATGCTAATTCGTGTGTATTTCTGCTATCATTATTTTCAATTAAAAGTAGGTCCATTTTAAAATCTTCTTTTATAAGTATTGTTTCATTGTTTGTTATTTCTTCCAACGTATCTTTGATATCATTGTTTAAAATTGATATTAGCTTTTGGTGATTACCGCTGTCATGGTAACCCACCTTAAGTTCATTCCAATTTAACTTTGAACTTTTCAAATCATGTTTACCGGAAACATTGGACGTGTATACTTGTTGATCCTCACTTTTATGCCCAGTTTGATCCCAATTAAGAATATCGATTTTCCATTCTTTTAACTTATCCACACTTTGATATATTTGACCAACTTCACTATATTCTTGCTTAATGAGTTCCCCAATCAGTTTCTTATTTCCATATCCTAATGGGCCCACCGTTTTAGATTCTGTCAAAGGATTCGGTAGTGTATCTTTTCTGTGACATCCACTGGTCGATGCTACGTTTTTTTTAGTATTTATGCTTTTCTCTTTTAAAGATGTGCCTATTTTTAGTGATTGATGCTTAGAAACGCTATTACTTTCATTTTTAGATTTATCCTTATTTGACCAACTATTTGATAGATTTTGGATATCATGCTCAGCCATAACTTCGTCAAAAACGACCACCTTATTTTCTTTAATATTGTTTACTCTTTGTTGCGTAAATTGAATTGATTTATTATTTTTTATATCGTATGGCTTCCTATTTATGATTTCCTTTTGCTGTCTATGGCTGCTTTCTTTATTAAAACTATTAATAAATGATCTATTAAAATTGTCTTTAGTTTCTTTTTGAGGATTTGCTATTTCACCTAATTTTAGAGCTTGACAATAAATATGATTTTTCTTCGTGTGAATAACCTTAAAAATAAAAACGGTGAAATTAACAAAACTTATTATGTTACAACACTTCATTTTGCATTACAACACTAACAGATGTTGTTTTCTTGGACAATTTGCTCCGACAGTAACATCTCTCAGGATTCTCTTTCTCAAGTGGGCATCGCTTAGAGGGTTGATAACGACTTTTAAAAAAATAAAAGTAATTTCTAATGATTTTCCATATCAACACAAAAGGGGTAGCAATGAAAAAGATCAAGTTTAATATGAACTCTTTGTAACTGTAAAAAATCACAAATTGTGTTTAGTGTAAGTAGTTATTTAATTGCTAGAAAATGATCGATTAAATTAGAGCACACAATATAAACATAATAACTCAATAAATTATCGACGTCGTCTTTATTCATGTATATGTATATTTATAACCTTATGAGAAAAATACATAAAAAAGTCTATGCTAAAGGATTACTTACAATTATTTATAGTAATCAACAAAATATGGAAAATATTATTTTAAACGCATATTCTATCAGCAATATTAACAATAAAGTCGAAGAAAAAATGACTCGTATCAACTAAAAAATATAATAGCGTCTATATTAAGTAAGAAAATAATAAGAAATAAAACTCGCAATAAAAAAATCAAAAGATTACTCAAAGAGTTCTTTTAGAAATTGTAATAGGAAAATAATACTCAATCTCAACAAAAGCATATTATATATTTCCCTATTATACGCTCTACCTGCCTATAATATTATTGTTACGCCCGTATAGTATTAAACATTTAGTTTTAACCAAATGCGAATGTAATTAAAGTTTGAATAATTATTGCAGTTTCATTTTATTATTAATGTTATATCTATACATATTTAGATGATTTTTACGTTAAAATAGGCAAACGCTGTTAGCCTACCTATATAAATGTCTGACATTTGGAAAATTCCTTTTTTTTTAATATTTTAAGGATTTCATTTTTTTTTCAAATAAATTATATAGCCAAAATGTTCAAAGAAAACTTAATACCGCACGCACAGATAGTTGCATCGCTTGAGGTAATTCACGCTGGTTTAAATTACAGCCGTGTATTTAAACCAGCGATATCCTTGGGGGCTACTCGTAGTAACCAGTGTTCCTCTTAGACAAAATGCTCCGGGAGGGCATTTAACAGGTTCGGGGGAGGGGGGGGGGGGTGGAGTAAATATATTAATAGTAAGGAGTGCTATCAGGCAAGGTATAACGGAAAGGTACAATTAATGTGAAACAAAATTGTCAGGCTTATATTTCTTGATTGCATGGGGGGGGGGGGGGGGCTATTCCGGGAGAGGGGAATGCCTCCCCGGACAAGTACCTGAAAGTAACTAAAAGACTGGTAGTAACCTACGCTGGCATGACTCGAACGGAGCGTCGTCCTGAATCCGGGTGCACAGGCCAGCCGTTGTGGTCGTAGACAACTTCACGTCTCTTCAAAGACGGTTCCTCATATTCGTCCAACCACTTCGGGCCGCAACTTAGATTACTTAATCCCCACCGTCCAGCACATTTACAACACATTCCGAGCATTGCTTTAGTAATACCTGAAAGTTGTATTAAAGGTAGGTTAGGTACTATTACTATAGTACCTAACCTACCATGTGAACTTGGTAGGTAGGTAAAAACGCGTCGAGACGCTCAAGAATATATAAATTAAAAAAAACATTACATAAAAGCCATTTATCTATAAAGCTCCGTGCTAAGTGCATATTCATTTTAGCTTTCATATATTCATGTATAGGAAGCTACTATCCCCGTTCTTTCCGTCTGTCTCTTTAAAAACAATCATAGCCAAGATATGCATCATTAAAGTCAATAAATACTAAACTAGAACTGAAACTACAAACTAGAAACTGAAACTGAAACTGAAACTGGTAGATGAAACTGTGTTATTTCTCAAATATCATATTGGAATTTCCAATGGAACGTATTATTTATTACTGGCCAGTTAAAATTAACACAAACTCACCTACGTGCGCAAATAGAAACATGTAAAAGAATATTCAGCGCCAGATTATAATTAATATAAAATTATTTTTAGTACTAAATTGAAATATTATGTCTGTGCCGTTACAAGGCGCGTGTCAAAATTTACAAAAAAAAAGACAAATGATGTTAAAATTTACGATGAATTGAAAGACTGTCCATGATAACATTTATATATTTTATTTTATTTTAATTTACTTAGACCTAAAAAATAACCCACTTCCGCCTCTATAGCCATCCAAAACGCACAACGAATGGGTTAAAAGTACCCCAGGCACAAATGGAGATAGGAAATGATGCAACCCATCACAAGTTGGTACCACAAGCGCGAGTAGTCTGGGTGGGAAGATATCTTTAATGATGAATGTAGGACTTAACTGTAAGACGTCAGGGTCTAGTTTAATAATTAACTATTACTAAACAATGCATAGAAACAGTTGATATTGTATGATAACTACAGGGTGTTATATAGCCATTCTTGTTTTAGATAGAACACCTATTCAGAATAATAGTACACTTGCCAAAAATCAGTAGACATGTAAGGGTGCCGAACGCGAAGCAAAACATCATAACTATTAAATTTAAATCTCTTTTAATATATCGTTCTGTATCGTCGTTGACATCCTGGAAACCTGCTAATCTCGCAGTTTTTGTCATGATAGGTAAGCAGGCCAAACCATCTGAATCTGAAAAAAAAGAATAATAATAAAACCATACCATACATTTTCCACAATAGATATTAGTTTTGCCATCGAAGATAATCATTTTTAAAACAGAGTTATACGATTATGCGTACAAATAATGGAAACATTTTTCTAAGATTTGCAACGGTAACCAATTTGACGAATTATAAGCTTCGCGAAATATATAATAAAAATTCACATTCTGACTTAGTTTCGAATTGTGTAATAAGGCATTTTTATTAGAAAATAGTCATCTCCCCGAAACAAAGATTAATAAAATACGATTAAAGAATAAAGATTAAGGATAAGGTTTAAAAGATTAGGGTTAAAAATACCACCTGCCAATACCGACCGAATATAATCACCGAAGCCATTTCCAAAATAGTTGCATAACTCATCAAGAAGATAAATAAATAAATAAAAATAATCTTAATTAAAAAAAAACATTTTAGCGCGACTAAAGTAAAACTGTGTTGTATATCGTTAAATATTATGTTCTATGGAATATTAATTAAAAAATCGTAATAATAAGTGATTGGGGTATCAAATACTTTTAATTCTTATGAAATAACATAACATATTTGTAAAATCTGCTATACACAATGCATTAAATAAAAAATAAATTTCAATTCAAATTGAATTTTGATGTTTGTATTGACAATATTTACTTTGAGCTAATCCACGCCCGTTATCTTAGAGGGCTAGTTTAGAAAAACCACCTCTTTTTGATAATTGCAACCTGGTCCCTGGTCTCATGACTTCTATAGAACTTTCACTTTAATAAAAGCATCAATTTATGTAAAAAATCCCGCTTTTGAACAGTCTTCAAAAATATATAGGTTGTTCTTAAATCGATGTATATATGTTTATTTAATTTTTTAATTCATTTATGTTGGCTTAAGCGATTTTATTTTTTTTCGCTGCATATGACATAAGAATTCTCAGAGGTGGTCCAATATTTTTTTGTGAAGTTACTTCTAATGCAAAGTAGAAAAAAAAACATACTAAGTTTTTCGTTTTGCCGAATTAGAATCAGCAAAGAGCGATTACTAAATATTTTGCAAATTATAAAAGAATGCTTGGAATTGATTCCATTGAAGTTTTATTAAGTTTAATTTAAACAAAATACAAATAAACAGGTAGTTAGGTAGGTAAAAAACAATAAGTTTAGTAAAAAAAAATTAAAACCAACTTCAAAGTGAACCTAAACAAGAATGGATATGATACCCTGTGGCCGTCATATAATATTGTACGACCGTGGATCCTAAAAAAAAAATATCCACAGCTCAAAAAAAAGAAAAAAAGTTTCGATTTTTAAAAATTTAGATCTTAAAGGTAAGGTTTTAGAGGATAAAGTTGTATTTTTTATATTAAAATACGATATGGGAAGGTAAGCGTGTTTTTATGGAAGGAGATGCTGATGAAAGGAACGATGTTAATATTATATATATAACAGATATGTCGCGTGGGAACATGACATGAGCCTAGGAATCTGAATCATGCGGGTTGGTACGGCTTCTGAGTAGGGGAAGAAGATGAAAGTAAAGAAGGAAATACGTGATGAAAAAACGGGATTTCGATGAACATGGACGATGTTCCGAGATTTTACCCGGGAGTGTGAGGCGAAGTTGAAACATAGTCAATGTATCTGTGGGACATTAGCAACGATGTTTGACTTCGTAGTCCTAAAAATCCTCAGTCCCAAAGAAAAGCATGTCCACGGAGACCTTAGCAGCCAGCGAGTATAAACAATTTCCCAGTTCAAGAGGCCACATCGTTGCATTGATAAAGGTCACCGTGCACTGAGAGCGCCCCGAATGTCAACGTAAAGTCGTGTTGTTACCATATATAAATTAAGGTCAACACATTTTTAGTAGTAATTAATGAAACATGACAGTTCGATAAGGAGCTCAAATATTATATTTGAATTTCAAAAGCATGACAGCACAGCAGTCAGAATTAATACTATTTATTTACAAATTATAAACAGATTCAAACACAATAAAGTACTATTAAACGGCCGATTAAAAGTAATTACACGGAAAATAATGTGCAGTACCATATAATTATTATAATATTTTGTATCCGTGTTGTTTCATTACTAACCGTATGTCAAAATTTACAAAATTCCGACTGCCAATTACAAAAGTCTTACCAATGCACGTGCATTCACAGGGCCCACTGCAGATGCATCGATCCAAAGGGACTATTTTTAGCTGCCTCTGAGATGTCAGTTCATTATTTTCATTATGCACGGAAACTGTAAAAATAAATGGAAATCAGATTACAACAGACAATTTTCAAAACCTGCTTCTTAACTTTTCGCATTGAAAACAAAGCTAGTTGTTAATTGACCAACAGTTGTGGATTTGAATCCGCGCTTTGTAGAGTATCATTTTTAACGCTTCATCACCACCATCGTCCCTGACTAGAACGAATTATGACGTTAAATATAACCTAGTAAATAATATATATTGCATGTGCCCTCACAAAGGCCATTTAAAATAATATAATCGTCCCACCTCAACAGCTTATTTGAACAACTACGTAAGGATTATGGACTAATGATGGGTATAAATAAAATTTGTTCTCTTTTATAATAGGCTAAATTCTCACTGGTCACTCGTAATGGACGCAAGACCTAAAATATCGTTTAATTGTTATAAAATGCCTTAATTAATATATTATAAAAGTATTAGCGCCGCTCTCCGGAGTTGTGGCAGCATTTTGGAAGTGACAGTATATAAATTATTAGTTTTTCATAAAAAACGGGATGTTGCGGGCGTGTCTTGAAGCACGTAAATTCGATTTGTATTTAATATGACTTGCGTTAATGTGGTTGATTATTTTGTGGTTGACTAAACTGAGGTACTAAATCGATTGTTTCCACTTTTTTTATTTCATCAATTATTGCAGTGCCCACTTAAGACCAAAGTTTTACATTTTTTATGTTTTTTTTTGGGGTTACTGTTACAGTCGGTCACTTGAATATGAAATTTGTATCAGAACAGCGTTAAAATATTATTTGTTCATCAACGTTTAATGTAAAATAAAAAACAATTTAATGTGAGCTTCTTGGATATTACACAGCGACAGATTCGAAGACTTCAAGGATTAATGATCCAAAAATAGATTACTCAATAGAAAAATATTTTTATTATGCTTACCTGTACAGTAGTAATGAGACAACCTTCCGGCTTCCAAAGAATTTAGTGGAATTGTAAATGTATGAGAGTGCTGCGGTTGGATTTCGGCTACGATCGGGGCGGGTATGCACGCCTCGCCCTCCGCGCAGGCCGCAATAATAATCGAGAGTCTGTTTTCAATATAATAACGGGAAAATATTTAAGTTATCTAAAGTGGAAAACAAATTCAAAATCATCAATTTTTGGTTTATCCAGTGGTCCAGTAGTTTATTCAATTAATTGTAATGGGAAACAATGAGGGTTGACCTATTTCATGTCTGTAGCCAACATAGATCTATCGAACTGATAATGAATTGAATTACTTACAAAATATGCTGCGGGTAAGATGGTAACTTGCTTACAATACAAGTGCCTTATTGTGTTTTTGTTTTACAAATTCAAAATAACAAATAGACTGCTACATTTTATTATTTCGTTAGATCCTTGTATGAAGAACCCGTTACCGGTAAAAATAACAGGTTTCTATGGAAAAAGTACAAAAAGCTCTTCAAAATAATGCACTATTCATTCATTTAAGGAACTAAGCCATTTACTCTTAAGTTAAGTTAAGTAAGTTTAATTCGTAACGGGTTTTGAACAAGAAATTAACTTTTTTTACATATGCCAAATTTGCCTTCTTTTTCATGCATCATTTTTGAAGAAGGTAATGCGACATCCATAAAGCTCAAAACGTCAATGGGTTCAACCAGGTCTAAGCCACTTTTACATAACATATCACCATCGCAGTCCTGGATATTATCCGGTAGTTCTGAAGTCTACTGGTCATCTTTCGGTAATTTCGCCTAGTCTTGTGAAGATAGTGATTATATACGGACTTAAAATAAGGTAGTGATGTCATATAGTAAATAAATGCTATCTCCCAATCTGCGAAAAATATTTAAACTCATTGTCTCCACAGTCAGTCTAAAGAAAATCAACCCTGTTTCTAGAGAATGAGCGTTTGGCGATAAAAATATCAGAAAGATTTAATTTATTACTTGCCCAACAATTATATAAAATATAATATTTAAAATAGTCTAATGATATAATGGCGTGTATTATTATTTTTAAGTTTGAGTTTTAATATTTTTTTTAAAAAAAGATCGAATATATTTTTGATTAAATCAAAACTTAACTAGATAAAGATTGATCTTATTTCCCTTCTTATACTAAGTTAACGGTTATTCATGTACTGCGTACTCGCAGTAGGTACGTTTTTACACCCAGTTTGGACACGCCAACACACGAGTATGGTATGGGCTCAATTCATTTGTAAAATGGAGGTGCGGTAGGTGATCGGTTGAAGCGAGCGAAACTTTAAAATGTAATTCGTACCTAAAAGTGCCAGACGTGTGACCACTATTTACTACGTCAGCTGATATTATTGGACGCGCGGCATCTGTGCCATCGAAAAATATTCTTTCCAATCTGGATCGTACTCTGAAGTAAATAATTACTTGTATTAGTTGCATATTTTACGATTCGTTATTTTTAATATAAATCTGAATATGTTAACATCAAGATACACACAGCCCCAATCATATCTGAACACACGATAATATCCGGAATACGAAAGGACAAACACTCGAGGGGTGACGCGGCGAGGGAGTGAATAAATAGTTTGTCCTATGTTGGCCTAAAATCTTCAGAGTTCAGAGTTTCGCCTAGGTTGGCCTAAAATCTACGCATATGCTACTCAGGGTGAACTATTTTTTCCTAGTCTAAACTTATTGCGATAAGTCTAGTGTTCAAAAATAAATGATGCCGCGTCTAAGTACTTACAGTCGAGGGCACCAGGAACTTTAGCTTGAACATAAACGGAAATGTGTAAAAAACAGAAAGAAGATTTAAGATAAGATACAATCATTTATTTCCATAAACAAACTTGTTGTACAGGAATGACAATTACATATTATCAATACCTGTCATGTTTACATGTAGAAATACAGCGTAGCAAAGTGAGTGATTGACGATTGTTCTAAAGTCATGCTTGAACTGGATATATACTTAATCGTATAAGAAGTATTGCAAACACAAACACTTACTTATTAGGAACTAAGAATGCATCATCAGCATTTAATTCAATTTTGTATTTGAGAGAATTTCTACGAAGATACTTGAAATAAATCTGGTCAGTTCCATTGATTCCATTCCTGATGGGGTTATCTGGGAGACCAGATTTTGTAAAAAAACTTAACCGATGGGGAAATTTCCACGAATCTTGCTCTGTTATCTGATATAAAACAAAATGACAATATTTTTTTTTTCAAATAATAAAATACATATAAATTTGTATTACTGTGTCGAATCAGACCATCAGACCAGACATATGCCCAACCCGGTTGTTACCTACCGAAGTACGCAGATAATACCTCCTGTTTTACACAAAACAGATAAAAAAGTTGCAGGGAAAGATTTAACAACGGTTCATTTTTTTAAAGTTCGATTTAAATAGGTGCACGTATTAGCAATGTCTATTCATTTTTGACTAAATGATAATAAAATGACCAATAGCCAAAGTATCTTAGGAAAATATTAAAAACACTCTCTCTCTTCTAGACTGTTGGCCGTTGGTAGGTAATGCAAATGGCAGTAGGGCACCAAATACGTTACTTACCCTAAATTAAATTGGGTTGACATTGAACACGCCCTAGTTAGATCTTCCGACCGACTTCTCAACACAAGGAGTCCAGCTAGAAAGATTGCGGAAGTTTTCTGGTTTCTGGCCAGCCTTAAGCGGGTGGAGATAGAGGGATCTTTTTGAGGGTCCTGTACAACTTGTTATAGCGTTAGTAATTATGGAGCAACATAGTGCGTTCATAAACAGATATCACTTTGAGTACTCTTTTAGTTATTAGTTCACCTAGTATGTGTTGATAACTAAGAATAACAATTAGTTTATTAATGCGTTAAATTTTGGTCTAGATCTACATTTTAACATTTGTATTTGTGTAAAATAATGTATTTTTATAAGATACTAGCTGACCCGGCCACGCGTTGCTGTGGCTAAAGTTTTTGTTATATTACATTATAGTAAACAATCTAAGAGGAACAATAAGAGAACATCAGTCACGGAGTCCACTATGCTTTTTCACACAGATGGTATTTGTAAAAAAATATGCTGATCTCCTTATTTGACTTTCTACTACTATAACCCTTTAGTACAATGAAATTATTTACGAACAAAGACGAAAATGTTGATGTTGGTATACAAATTCACTGGATTGAGATTTGAAGGGGAAGTACGTTGAACACAATTAATTAAAATGTTCTTACACTTGATACTAAGCAGAAATCAATAGGTAAAAAATAAAAATTTATCAGATTTATTATTTCCATTTAATTTTATAACAAATATAAGTATATTACAGTATAATACAGTAAATAACATGTGACGATTAAACTCATGAATGAGGTAGGCAAGGCAGACAGTCTTAAACTTTTAAACATTAATATCTTTTTTTTGAATTATAAATACTTTCAATTTCAATTTAATTTAACACCAATCGGTGCACAATGTTTTTGGTTAACCTGTCTTTAGCTAACACAAATAGATTCGACGGTTTCCCAACACGTGAACACGCAACATATAGTTGCCCATGAGAAAAACATGGATTTTCCAAATCTAAACCACAAATGGACATTGTTTGACCTTGAGATTTATTTATAGACATGGCTAAAGCTAAACGAATTGGAAACTGTAGCCTTTTGAAGGGTATGGTAGAATCTGATGGTATCATCGGAATACGTGGCAGCAGGACCACTTTTCCTTTAAACTTCCCAGCCAAAATGGTTGCTTCAAGAATGTTTCCGGTGATCTTTTTGATGACCAAACGCGTACCGTTACATAATTGAGGTGTATTCAAATTACGGAGGAGAATAATAGGGGAACCAATCTTTAATCGAAGATTATGTGGTGGCATTCCAGGGATATCTAATGAATTTAAAAATTCAATCGGAAAATTTACACTTTCATTTTCATCAACAACAGTATCGATTGATTTAAAAGACATCAGATCGCCTGGTAACAACTGTTGTATCTGGATGTTAATTTCGTCAACATCAACGTTTTTGGCTGCCAAAATCGCCCGTTGACTAAGCCATTCATGATTCAAATAATTATTCTGTATATCCGGGAAAATACTCTGAATCAATTCAGTTTTATCCTGAACAACAGTGCAAAAATTGTCTGGTAGTTTAATGCATTGCGTATTTGGTTGCAGTTTTATTTTACCGTTCCCAATATCTAGTAGTTGTTCGGAAAATATTAGTGCTGATGGATCATTTTGCAATTGTACTCGCATATTTATGGTCAATCGAAGTGTTTCAACACTTCGCCATAAGAATGATTGTTTCAAACATGCATTAATCTCATCCGCGACAGTAGAGCGAGGTATAACCGGTAAGGTCTGCCGGAAGGTCACCAGACAAAAGTAAGATAGCACCACCGAAAAGTTTATTATTGCTGTTTAAATCTTGCATAGTTCTGTTTAATGCTTCAAGTGAATATTTGTGTGCCATTGTGCACTCATCCCAAATTATTATAGAACTCTTCCGCAACACTGCAGCTATTCCACTATTCTTTTTGATGTTACACATTGCATCTGGTTTATTATGAACGTCCAATGGCAGCTTGAATGTTGAATGTGCTGTTCGCCCACCATCCAGTAAAGTAGCCGCAATGCCTGACGATGCTAATGCTAATGCGATGTTTTTGTTGCGACCGTATTTTGGCAAGAATCAACGATATTAAAAATGTCTTACCGGTTCCACCGGGTGCATCCAAGAAAAAAAAACCGCCTTGTTCAGCAGCAACAGCCAGCATAATCCGATCATAAATAATTTTTTGTTCTGCTGTCAGTAATGGTTCACTGTTCATGATAATTGTTGCTAAACTTCCATGGTCATATTGATTTTCTCGTTGTAAATCGGTATTGACTAAGTCGGTGGCTGGACGATTAGGTGATGGCATACCATAATGATTAAGTGGTAAATTTGAAATAAGAACACATAAATCCTCGATCAAGACCAATGCTTCATTGTACATCTCTGGTGTATAATCTATGTTTTGGCATTGATTTGTTTGTCTAATTCGGTGCAAGATGTCTTCTGTCATACAATTTTTATATTTTTCCCACAAAGTTTGTGCTTGCGAGGGATAACATGTCGCCAAAATAATTGCAAACAACTGACGAATGTTATTCGGTGTTGATGTCAACGCAGCATCAGCAAGCGTTAAGTCCCAATGGTTATCGTCTTCTAGCAATTGCAGTTCACGACATGCATCCTGGTATGTATTGAATACTCGACCATTAGCTGTTCGTAAAAATTCAAAAGACGTTGGTCCGGGAACATTCACCAATAACAAACGTAAATAGAAGCACTCACGTTGCTTTGGATGTACCGTGTAAAGTCTCCCCAATGTCTTAGCTTTGAATATGCCTGTAATGGAAGGATGTGGTTTTCCTTGTTTCCGTGGCTCCCATTTTTTACTGGATTTGTTCCATGTGAAATAACGTGGAACATCACCATACACCAATGTCTTCGCGAATTGGCCAAAAACATCAGGTTTTTGCACAATGTAAAAAATTCAGTTAGAGTCGTTTTCGGAGCTTCGAACGCTCTTTGGAGAACATTTTCTTCAGTGAAGTATACACGTTGACCGTTTTCAAGATGTATTGCCAGATGTTGGACAGCAGGATCTCTTTCGTGGATGGGAAAGCTGAGAATATGCCAAATAGCTTCATTGCTGCTAATGTATCTGCCCATTTGGTATCGTGCTATTTCGTCATTTTTATTATGTTTTTTACTTCAAATATGGCCAAATCACTGCCTTTGTTTACATATTTACAAATATACTTAATTGATTTAACAGAACTGCAAAGCTCAACATTGATATGAGCTTTGTAAGTTTTTGAAAGTAGTGGTGAGTATGGTACCACCCACTGATTATCAAACTCAACTTGATTTGGAAAGTTCGGCAGTCGCATTGTAAATGTGTGGCCACCATTCTCAGTACTTCTGCGGCGATACATTGGATAACCATCAATATCCGTGATCGTGTCATTCGTATGCGGCTTTGGGAAGTTTTTTTTACATTTTCCATTTTCCATGCACGGTGACGTCATGTTGAAAACACCGCATGGCCCATGGATCATGTGTTTGGTGACAATATCAAATAATTCTTGATCAATTAATGGGTCTGGAATTTCGGCTGAAATTATTTGATCGATTTCTTCAGGACGGATTCTATCTTTAAGCCAAACCAAAATGTGGGCATGAGGCAAACCTCGCTTTTGCCACTCTATCGTATACAGCCAACAACGTGTGATACCAAAAATTGTATATTTAACAATAAAATCAATTAAGGATTTCAATTTTTGTTTAAACACACGTGCAGTTAAATCATGACGATGAATGGCTTGTTGTCCTGGCAATAGTAAAGTTTGTATCTCTTCCCAATTCGGATTACATGTGAATGTAATAAATAAATCCGGTCGGCCGTAATGACGTACGTAAGTCATCGCATCTTGTATGTATTCCTGCATGTTCCGTGGACTGCCGATGTAGCTTGAAGGTAAAATGAAAGCATTACCGATGTCATTGGGATTTAAATTTCCATCGATGTTTCCAGCAACAGCATCTCGTAAGTGAATATATTATTCCGATCGTAGTTTTGACGTTTGCGTTTTGACGTTTGCCGCTCGCGTTGTTGAGGTTAGATTTTTTCGGTGGCATTTGACTGAAAATAATAATTTTCTTGTTCTTATGATATTCTCTTGAAGACGTTCGTTACACTGTTCTTGAGATTCTTGTGCATGACCTGCTGTCCTGATTCTTTGAGCTGGATTTCTTGATTCAATTTGTTCTGCCAACTGATGGGCTCTTTTAATACGTTTGCGTCGAATAACTGTCACTGTCAAATAATAACAGACATTAGCGCCATCAACCCAGTCGAAAGGTATCGACATCTGTCAGTTTTATGACTGCCAAATAATAACAGACAAATAATTAGCGATAAATTAAAATTGCGACTATAATTTGAGATTTAAACTATCCTATCTCTCAAGTGCACATCGAACTGCACATGGTGTTCAAATTTTATTATAATCGGTTAAGTGGTTCAGCCGTCCATTGAGGACAAACATTGTGACACGAGATTTATATATATTAAGATTTACGTTCATTTTTCGCAGCAGTCGTGATTATGTCGAATATTATTATATATGATCGTCGACCGATTGCCTTTCCTGTCGTGTTTGCACGGGCCCACGACTAATATTTGATAATATTTTACACTATAGAGGTCAGGTGACATGCATTTTTATAAAAGTCAGCGCTGGGTGTACACCGACATCCTACGCTCTCAAGTACAGGACCTCTTTAGAACCTTTATAAATATTATGCTATTCAGCACTTTATCAAAAAATGAATAAACTTTTCTAATGTTTTCAATGTTGTCAAAGATTGTGTCATTTATTGCCGCTATTAAATCATCAAATATAAGTCAAGTAACTTTACACCTCAATTATACAATTATATATATTGCCGTTTTTCATAATTATTGATTCTTTTTTAAATATTTTTTTTACTACTTTAATGAAAGTTTGACCGTATTGCTTGTCGCACAGATAGGTAGGTGAGAGTGAAAAGCTTTCATAAAATACAGGCCTGTATTTAAACCAGCGTGCATTACCTCATGCGATGCAACTATCTGTGCGATCAACATTAATTTTTCTTTGAACATTCTGGCTATATAATTTATTTAAAAAAAAACCAATCCTTAAAATACTAGGTCGCCGCAGTCGCTCGCATTTTGCTTCGCTGCAGCACATATTAGAGCGAAGCGATTTACTAAAATTTTCTAAATAAAATTTAGTCTGTGACAATAACTTTTTAACGACGGGATAGATTTTGATAATTTTCTATAATGAGGTATTTGAAATCTCTTTGATACAAATGCACAAAAAAAATTCATCCGGAAATCAACAGCATAACTTTTTAACGACGGGATAGATTTTGATAATTTTTTATAATGAGGTATTTGAAATCTCTTTGATACAAATGCACAAAAAAAATTCATCCGGAAATCAACAGCATAACTTTTTAACGACGGGATAGATTTTGATAATTTTCTAAAATGAGGTACTTAAAATATCTTCAATACTAATGTACAAGAGAATTTCATCGGGAAATTGAAAACATAACTTTTCAACGAATGGATAATTTTCTAAAATGAGGTTCTTGAAATCTTTTATATACAAAAAGAGAAATTCATTTTTGTATATAAAATTCAGGAACACAATTTTCATTCAATGAATCTTGTTCAAGTTCATCAGTCATTATTTCTCCTTCACTGACATATCGTAATTGTCAGTGAATTGTCGTACAATTTAAAATAAAATTCGATTAATTATTTTCGAATAAAAAATTTTCAAAAAAGCGCGTGACTTTTTTATAATGGATATTCCCATAGACAATTTTCTTTTGACCCCAAAAATTTTATTTTTGACAATATTTAAAATCAAGCTCCGTCACGACCTTCACTTTTTCATGTAGATTCTCTCAAAATCAAAAATTTTTCAAATCGGTCAAGGAATGACCAAGTTAGCCCGTGACAAAGTTCTAATTGGAGTCGTCTTATGAGAGCTTCGCTCGCTCCGCTCGCTTCGCTCTAATTAAAAACCATTCGAATTTTCCAAATGTCAATACTGTCAGACTTTTTATAAGGTAAGCTATTGGTGTTTACCTATTTTAAGGAAAAAATATCTAAATACGGTATTTAAACAATACGTTATACAATTTTACTATATATATAACTATAATGTCACGTTTTGGGTATCATTTTTATACCTTATTATTATGAGTTACGTTATGAACATAATATCCATAGGTATTATTTTAAATGCGAAAGTCTGCCTGACATGGATAAACCTCCGATTTTGATGAAACTTGGCATTGAAATAGCTTGAACCCTGGGGAAGGACATATGCTAGCTTAAAAAAAAACATCCTCTAAGATGGTAAGATGGAAGATTGTATGGGAATTATTTAGGTTACATACTAGTAAAATTCTTAGATTAACGCAACTTTCAGTCTCCCGAGTACCATAGGCATGAGTTATCGGGAACCGTAAACGCCGTTACGATAAACCAAATTTAGATGTGCGGATGGTTGGAAGAAGCATGAGGGGGGGGAAGAAAGTTGGGTCGCAAACAGCTAGCATTATATCATTTTCACCATGGCAGTAATATGTATCTCCACACTATTTACTCAACCTAAAGATAAGTATAGGTACATGTTGAGAAGCGAATTTTATAACCCATATTTTTTTACTAATGCTACCTCTTCTTCGCAATACTTTGTAACATAATAAAATATTACCTCGTCTTTCTGAAGTATATCCAAAGGCTGATTACTCAAACAGAGAGACAAAGGTGTTACGAATTCGTTGGTCATAAGTTTCCCCACCAATCCTTTGGGTTTCGATTTCAAAAATGCCCACGATATTCTGTCCTCTTCACAAGCACTCGTTGAAGCGGTGACGCTGTCTCTCGGCACCACAATATAATTTCCAATATTTTCTTTAATTGAGAAAGCAAGCAAATTTATAATAACGGTATTCTCGATAAATAAAAAAAAATGAACATCATTAAAATGATTAACTCATTAAAATAACTAGGTCGCCGCAGTCGCTCGCATTTTGCTTCGCTGCAGCACATATTAGAGCGAAGCGATTTACTAAAATTTTCTAAATAAAATTTAGTCTGTGACAATAACTTTTTAACGACGGGATAGATTTTGATAATTTTCTATAATGAGGTATTTGAAATCTCTTTGATACAAATGCACAAAAAAAATTCATCCGGAAATCAACAGCATAACTTTTTATGAATGCTATTTTCTCTTTATAACTACGACCATAGAGATGGTTTTTAAAAATAAAAATCTTGATAAATTATTCAAAATTAATGCTTAATTTAGAAAATTAAATCGAAATTAGAATAAATCGCTAAGAAAAAAAGTGACGTGACCTTCGAGCGAATTTTGTTTTTTTTTACTATTTTTATGCGTGAAACTTACCTAATTATTTTTTGTATTTTTATTTATTGTTAAAAACGATTTATTATTGTTAAATTGTATTAAATTAATATCAAATTAAATAATTTAAAATAAAATTCGATTAATTATTTTCGAATAAAAAATTTTCAAAAAAGCGCGTGACTTTTTTATAATGGATATTCCCATAGACAATTTTCTTTTGACCCCAAAAATTTTATTTTTGACAATATTTAAAATCAAGCTCCGTCACGACCTTCACTTTTTCATGTAGATTCTCTCAAAATCAAAAATTTTTCAAATCGGTCAAGGAATGACCAAGTTAGCCCGTGACAAAGTTCTAATTGGAGTCTCCTTATGAGAGCTTCGCTCGCTACGCTCACTTCGCTCTAATTAACTAGGTCGCCGCAGTCGCTCGCATTTTGCTTCGCTGCAGCACATATTAGAGCGAAGCGATTTACTAAAATTTTCTAAATAAAATTTAGTCTGTGACAATAACTTTTTACGTCATTTGTCCTGCGACCGAATTGTCGCCTTCTTATGGGAGGCATTGCTCTTATTCTAGATGTTAAAAAAACATAAGCAGATTAAGCCATAGTAAAAGACATGTTCGCTCATCACAAGTTAACTACTTTATAATTTGGATGAATGCTATTTTCTCTTTATAACTACGACCATAGAGATGGTTTTTAAAAATAAAAATCTTGATAAATTATTCAAAATTAATGCTTAATTTAGAAAATTAAATCGAAATTAGAATAAATCGCTAAGAAAAAAAGTGACGTGACCTTCGAGCGAATTTTGTTTTTTTTTACTATTTTTATGCGTGAAACTTACCTAATTATTTTTTGTATTTTTATTTATTGTTAAAAACGATTTATTATTGTTAAATTGTATTAAATTAATATCAAATTAAATAATTTAAAATAAAATTCGATTAATTATTTTCGAATAAAAAATTTTCAAAAAAGCGCGTGACTTTTTTATAATGGATATTCCCATAGACAATTTTCTTTTGACCCCAAAAATTTTATTTTTGACAATATTTAAAATCAAGCTCCGTTACGACCTTCACTTTTTCATGTAGATTCTCTCAAAATCAAAAATTTTTCAAATCGGTCAAGGAATGACCAAGTTAGCCCGTGACAAAGTTCTAATTGGAGTCATCTTATGAGAGCTTCGCTCGCTCCGCTCGCTTCGCTCTAATAATGATTTTATTACTTTTCGAAGAAAATACCATCGCCTCCCGGTTCAGCTATCAGGCAGGCTAGGTTAGGTTATCGATTGAATCCCGAAACGTATTCCCTGAAACGACATATACCTAGAGTGCCTAACGCGTACTAACCAATATTAAAAAAATCATAGTATTTTTTTTATTGTTATTAATGTAGTATCTTATTGTAATCCTCATTAGTAAGCTGAGAAAAATAAGTAATTTTGAGTAAAAGGCTAAAGTCATATTTACTTCCAACTTTTAAAAAACATTTCAAATATCAAAGGTTGACATCGTTTGATGTCAGTTTAAAAGTATCTATCTATCTATTATCTATCTATATCACTTTCTTGTGGACACGATTACTGCCGTAATTTTACACCAATCACTTTCAAATTGATACATAAAATTAAAGGGCACAAAATCTCGGCCAGGTTCGTTAATGGGCAAAATCAGAGCAGAAGGCGGGAATAGAGGGTTTTTCGAAAAAGTGACATTTTGCTATAACTTTCTTACTATATAAGATATCGAATTCATTTAAATTTTATATTATTCCTTAAAGCCTAAAACTTTCCTAAGGCTAAAGGCCTATATTTTTTTTGATAGCACCAACCATTAGTATCCTAGGGGTGGGAAAACTTACAGCAAGAATACAATTATTACAAAAAAACATTTTATCTATAAACATACAAAGAGAAAATGAGATACATCTCCTCTCATCTAAGTTCGCACTTAGTCAGAAACTTCACCGTGTCCATCTAACTAGGTGCTGAAGACCTGGCCTAAGATGGACTATCTATCTGTTTCCAATAAAAATGTGCCTGAATGTGAAGTATACGGAGCAGAAAGGGCAGTAATCTAAGGTTCCTAATATCTAAGCAATAATAATAAGCAATGTAAAGAGCAAGCAAATAAAAGTTGTTCTAAGACTGATGAGATGTGTTTTCGACAAGTTTTCTTATATTATTATAATATAATCAACAACAATTAATACGCGTCATATTTTAAAATAGAGTATATAAAATACAAAAGAAAAGATAGGATACAAAAATATAAAAATAAACTAATCTGAAAATCATTGATGGTTATAAATATTTGTCAATAAATATCACTTGGAAAGGTTCATTTCTGAGTATAGTCAAGGACCAGATAAATTTTGTGACTAAATGTCAGTACAATTTCAGCATAATCAGCTAATGTCAATAATCGCTATTGACCTGGATTAATTTTTTCCTCACCATTTTCGGAGGATTAACAAATTACGTGCTAGAAATGCTACGAACATAAATTGGTTTTTTTTAAATGATGTTACAGAGAAGTATTTAATTAAAAATAACTCATGTAAACGGCAACAATAAAACCATAGAATATATTTTGAGCTTTAATAACTATGTTAATAAAAAAATATCCGCCATCAGAAATCTCTAATTAACAATTTTAATTATTACACTGCGTATAGTGATTACATCCAAAAGCATAATTTGCCGATTTTTTTTGGGACATTTCCTCTAAACGTGTCAGATTTTGATGCAGAGGTTTCTTTAAAACGATCTTGTTTGACGTTAATCGTGTGAGTTAGGAGTTGGGAGGGTTTGACAAATAAACGGGATTTTTTTATAAATAATTGTTCTGCAAAACTTATTTTTATAATTAAATTATTCGAAACGTCTCAAAATATAGGATTATTCAAATCTTTCATAATTTAAACATATTATAATAATGACGTCTAACCCATGAATGATAGTATAAACTCTCGATATATTTTGTGATTATTAGATGCCAATGACGATGTCATTTTGCAGAAAGATGCACATAAAAAAAGAACATTGCATAGTGGAGCTTTGTGTAGAATGTCACCAAATATTATGTACTACCTTTTAGATTTCCTTCGTGGTTAGTTTCATCAGTCAACTGCGGAATAAGCAGTAAGATTTGTTTCGAAACGGGCAACTCAAACGTGCCTTTATTGTCAATCGAATTCAAATTATCACTTTCTTCATAACGGATATTAACTTTTGATCCAAACTGTACTTCGGTGTTTATGCTGCCGACTCTGTAAACATAAAATATAATATTTTTTATGTGTAAACATTTATACGCGGGGTCGAGTGAATTTCGATTCAGACGTCAGAAGCTCTCAGTGACGCTCTAACGTCAGAGTAAGTTGGTAGCATCGCACAAAATGTCTCAAATCGAATTAGCGCCCGGCTGACATTTCGAATTTAAAATCGAGTTTGCTCTTTATGAACGGAATGCGCGACGAACCAGCCAGTATGAAGAAACACAAAATTGCGTAACATCATAATAAAATTGTAGTGCAATGCATTTACAAACAAACGCTGATGTTTACACATCTTAACCGTGAGTCCCGGCACTCACGCTTTTGTGTGCTAATTCTTGTTGGACGCTTCGCTTAAAGCAATCTCTGTAACTTTGAGCCCATGGAGTTAGTACCTAATTACTGTGATAGCAGAACATTCACTAACCGCTCGCTTTCGCTGACCAAATCTTTGACACATTAATAATAATCACAAATAAAACTGAAAGCTATTTGAATATGAGACTTTATTTTAGTTCAAATTCTTTTATTCACAATTGACTTCTAGATATCTGGAAAAGGGTCTTACTGCCAAAACTGGGTGAGCAGCCATTTATGTGGATAAGAATGTCTATTTTGCGGCCATTTTGGCCAATAGAAAACAAGGTTTTGAACCAAAAGACAAAATGCAACGCTTTATTCAGTGCTAGTGCTAAGAATTGCACTTTACATTACACCTCATCACATCACTCATCTGAAAAAGTGGAAAAAATATCATAAATAATCCAACCTCAAATCTTCATTTTTAAAATTCGGAAGGGGTAGATAGAATCAAGTGAATATTATCTTACAAGTGAATCAGTTCTTTCTAAAAGAATGTCAATATAGGATCTCCTCAAGACCTGATGATTCTTCTGCTCCAAAAGGAGCCTCTATGTAAGTTGGGTTGGATTGGAGGGCAGCCAGATGGCTGCTAAACTTATGCCACGATCGTGATAGGCCGTTGTGTATACCTTCGTGGTCTGTAACTGAATGAGTGTGTTTTGTGTGTGTAGTTAAACCATTCGACCATGCTGAAAAAAAGCGCTGTTGAATTTTTTCAGCAGCAAAAAATAACCTGGCCGGATTTTACCCACTGGGGATTCGAACCCGAGACCTCTGGGTTTTAGAAGCAGACGCTTATGTCTCTGCAATACCAGACCATCTCTATCTAAGTTGAATGGACTTTATGATATTTTTAATTCGATTGCTATTTATGTATCGTTTATTAATTTATTACTTTATACCTTTAAATCTATTTATTTTTAATGCTGAAAATAGTCAACAAGTAAAATATAGCTTTTTAAGGTTGGAACCTCTTAAAAAATCCGTTCGGCTGCGACAAAGTATTATTTTTTTTAATATATTTTTTTAGTATTTTACTTTTCAATGACTAGCCTTTACTGGCACCTTCACTTGGACTTCACTCTAGCACCCGCACGAAGTTGCTACAGGCTTCCAACAACGTCAATTTGGGAGTTTGACCACCACAACTACATGGGAGCAGGAAGCAGCCACCCAGAAATACCATTCTCCTCAAGTGAAGTGGGAAACCCCATGGGACGAATACTCTGTCCTCATACCACTTATTTTCCTTTAACATAAACCCTTGTCGCCTTATGGAAAGGTAAATTTATTTAAAAGAAATTTCTGGCAATTTGCCGTTATTAAAAAAACTCTAATCTAATAAAATAAGGTCGAATACTTTTACACTCGAACAAATAATTATCCTAATGAGACGCGCAGATTACATAACGTTGCCTTTTGCGTTGTTTTTGCTCTTTTTATCCAAAACCACCGAATGGATTCGAAGGGGGTGTGGCTTGCACCTTCGGCAAGTGACCCGTGAAAGCTCCCTTGCCGATCTTTGTATTTTTCTTTTATTTAGTTAAGTCGAGATTAATCGACTTAATCTTAATACCGTTTCACCATGATATATAAATAAATAAACATATTTAATTATTGTATTAATATATTATTGAATATCCAACAACATATGGTAAAAGAGCATAACGAGTGTGAATCATATTTTGAGTAGCTAATAATTATTATTCGCCAACGAAGAATTTCATAAACCAAGCTTGACCTGGTTATTGTTATGCAACCTCTACCTGCATCAATAGCCAACGTCAGCAGCGCAGCGCATTCGCATTTTCAGAATAGAATCGAAAGCACAAGTAAATGCTAATAAATCTTTCTCATTCGCCTATTAAAATGTCTGAGAAGCAATCATTATAACCTACTAGAAATAACCTGACCGAAATATATCAGGATCGTAGCGTTCAAATGGATTTTACTAATAAATACAAGTAATTCGACATGCTTGCTACTTACTAATATTATAAAACATTGAATTTCTTACGATATAACCATTAAAAGCGTGAAATCGCTAGAAAAAGCTCTCTAGCGATGATGTGATCGTATTTCCATAGAATTTTGTTTCAGTGCGATTGTATCATAAAAATTACAGAAAATTACAAAATAGTAAAGAATTTTAAACTAAAATACTTTCATAAATTGTGGTAAGTAAACATAAAATTTAAAAAATGATTTATTTTTTTTTAAAAAGTAGACGATTAATCAAACCTTTGGTAAAATCTGTTCAAACGGTAGTACTAAAAAATGTTTTAAAAAGGGTACATTTAAAAAAACGACGAATAAGAATGATTCTTTAGGCTGCTTTTATAAAAATATTTAAAAGTTTACTTAATCCGACATCTGTGTGCTGTTAGGCGTAAAAGTTTTACAAAGAGATCTCTACTTCAAACGATTTAGAGTTATTTATTTATTTATCTTTATTGAAGAAACCAACAATTTTATTGTGTTGGCATTTTTCCATGGTATTTGCAGACAAGTGACAAGTAACAAGTAAAAAGTTCTCTAAGCTAGAGCTTGGAGAATTTTTCTTCCCATTTAGCCAGAGGCCATTTTCTCTTGGTCCAGGATTCACTGCTGTGTTTTAGAGTAGGGATATATGTTGAGCGGTAAGTGCAAGTTTAGCTTTGCTAGAAATTTACCACTTCCTCCCCTTACCACTTCCCTTTTTCATGTATAGTAGCCCGTCAATATTTAAAATGGGAGACCATCTCCAAGTTTTTACCTCGTATAGCGATATTGCGTTTCATATGTTCTCTTGAGATGAGATACTATTAGTCCTGGTCATGCTTCTTTTTTTATCAATTCGTCATTCTAAATATTTAAGATCTGCTGTAAGGAGTTTTCATTATTTGCAATGGCAAATGGTAAAAACGTGACGGGATTCATTCGCCAGTATACACGCGTGTACGGTTGGGTCTTATTCTTACGTGAAGATATGGTGAAGGATATGGTGAAAGTATATCTCCTTGCCTTAGACCTGTTGTTGTTTGATACTGATCTAATTTAGCGTGTCCAGTCCTTACATAGTCCTTGCATATTTTGTAGCTTTGTATTCCCTAAATGGATCACCTGAAACTCCTCTTGTTATGAGGATTTTATAAAGCTCTCCCCAGGGCACCCGATTAACAGCTTTTTCGAGGACGTATAAAGAGCTTCATGAAGTGAGCTTCATTTTCATTTTCTCAGATATTTGCCTTATGGTGAATATCAGATCTTCGGTACCTCTATTGGTTTTGATTCCAGTTGTGTCTCTTCACAGCTCAGTTGTGTCAGTTGTGTCTTCGATTACATGTTCTAAGTCTGTTTTGTTGAATGCTTGAATATTTTTTAAGGGTACGTAAAAAAATATTCAAATATCTCTGTGGTTTTCACAGTCCCTATTTCGAATATGGCTATTATTACAAAAGTTTCCCAATCATTACGAATATTTTTGTTTTCATGCAACGTTTATTACCCAGAGAAGGAGGCGTTCACCAAACTCCCGTGTATTTAAAAACATTAATGGATTTTACTTATTTCCGTTTTTTTAAAAATTCACTGTTTTAAGACATAGGTACATAAAATATTACAAAGTAAGTTACGCTAAGTGCTAACTTCCTACCTTTCCTAGAGTAAGCACAGGCTTGACATGTTATCGTATTTATTTTGAATGGAATTCTATAAACTATCTGACATTACCTTGTATCCGAACTAATGGCAGAAATTTCATTCCAATACACTTTTCCATCAGTCTGTAATTTTCGCTGGTAACAACGAAAAGTGACCGAGTGTACAAGTTCGGGTTTATCTAAAAGATATGCATCGAACCATTGCTTATCGTACTCCACACATGGATCTTCATTTGGAGCAATCTAAAATGTACAAATAGAACGATCAAGAGATTATCACGGTAAATATATAATTATCCGCATTGTTTATTTGCCTTAGTTTTTTTTCTTATAACATATATTTCATTGGTTTGGTTATTGAAATGTGCATTTATGCTCTGATGATACATCAACATAATTAATGTTTTTTCCATGAAAATTTAATAGTATGGCAGAAAATGAGTAGTATGGCTGCCGAATACATTACTTTACGATTGTCAACCAAACATTACAGTCATAGTCTAGTAAAGAAGGCAAGGCACAAAATGTAGCTATGGTAATCGCTTCCTGTGCAATTGTATATTATTATTATTGTATTGTATTGTATTCCTGTGTATTATAATAATGATATTTAATCAATCAGTCACAGCGTGTATTGATTAATCATTGTATTAATCTTTGAGAGAAATTTTATAATGTATTTTTGGTTACCTCTTTCAAATGCTTTGGCATTTTGTTAAATAGGCGTGCTATAATATTTTTTAATGATCTTTCGCCGTATGAATTATTGTATATACTTTTGTATTACCAAAGTTTTATTTTGTTTTTGACGAGTTATATACCGGTTCTGAAATAACTGTTGATTCAATTTACCGATTTTTATGTGATCGATAATAATTTGATAATTAAACATTTGAAAGATATTTAGGACCTTACAATACTGGAATAAACCATTGTCATTATTTTTAAATCTAGCCTTTATATATTTTGCCACAATTACCTTAAGTGTTCGTGAATGTTGTAGATTTTTTATCTTCTCAAGATAAGACTTGTATGACCTACCATACGGGATGAAAGCATAAGCCACAACCGATTCAACAAGTGATTTATATATCAAAATTAGAGTGTCATATTTAAAATGTTTTTTTAGGTGATAACATTTTTCTAACAATATTTTTAATTTATCGTATATTATTTGTATATCAGTTTTCCAGTTGAAATGGTTATCGACAGTCAAACCCAGATATTTAGCCGAACTTACGACGTCTATATGAGGACATTTGCAGGGTGTCGTTTGTGTATGCAACTGGTGAGACGTACTTATAATCGAGTAATGGAAATGCTAAAATTAAAATTATTTGTAATTTTTTAATGCGAGTTTCTTTTTTTATATTATTACTATCGTTTGAATTGGCGTTCGACTGAAAAAGGGAGACACGGTGGACATTTGCGTTGTTTAAATATATCGAGTACTTTCCCCAAACCATCTTAGATGCAGGTGCGCGGTCCCCAAACCATTGCGCGGCTTTCGAAGAAATACAAGTTTAATAAGCACCTCAGTCAGCACTTCTCTTTTCCTGAGATGGACTCCGATCATAGCTTCAGCTGCTAAGCCTTGGGTTAAAGTTTCGTATATATCCTCAAAACGTCGAGTGAAAAAATTTCCTTTACCGGAGGACCTTTTACAACGGTTGGACTCGACTACCCGGGCACGCCCATTCACAACCTACAATTAATTAGAAATTATCGCTTATTATTATTACTTAAAAATGCCTAAATACATGTTACGTTTTGGCTGTAAACCTCTATCTGTATACAGAGGTAAACAAGCGAAGTATACTATATAAAAAAAAATCCCTTTCGTTATACCAAAGCGGAGGTAGATTTCTCTGAATACCCTACTTGTTTGTAGGGGAGACAAACTCCAATTGTACGAACTTGTATCAAACTAACCGTACTACTTGCGCAGCGAGAGTGCGCATACGGAATCCCTCTATATATATAGTATATAAGGGTATAGTATATATAGCCGTAAGGGTTGCTCACATCAAAAATTGTTTCAAACAAAAGTCGTAGGGAAATTATAAGCCCCCAAATTACATTTTGGACGGATTTGATTCTGTGGCTTTTAAGGGAGGTATTATTTTTTTTCAATATTCAAAAAAAACATACCTCCCTTAATAGCAAAAAGCAAATAGTAAAATTTTACTTTTTCGAAACCCCTTCCCCCCCATTCCGGCTCTATTTTGCACATTAACGAACTTGACCGAGATTTTGTGCATTAAATATTATGTTAAGTATGAATTTAAAAGTGATTGGTTTCGACTTACGGCATTTATAGTGTCCACAAGAAATAGTCGAGGAGCATAAGGTATTCCGTGGGATTTTTTGGGAAGGAAAGTTGCAGCTAAGTGTAATCTCTTCATTATATGCTACATATTGATTTAGTACCGGGTACCTTCAAAGTCCATTGTTTGGTTTTTATGACGTCATATCCAAGATGGCCGTTATATATGATATTGTATCATTACATGAAGAATAACTCTTTCCGGAGTGCAGAGTGCAAAACATTCATTGAACGTTTTCTATGTTACATAAGTCGAAAAACAAATTTAATCTTTATCATTTTTTTTATATCTTTTACCGTTGGTGAGTTATGGGTAATTAAATGTGTGAACATCGATTTAAAGCATGTTACTATTTGGTATTTATTAAGGGATAAAAAAAATAATGAGTTGCATATAATGAAGAGATTCCATTTAGTCGAACCTTCCCTTCCCAAAAAATCCCACGGACTAGGTAAATGTTGCAGTACGCTCCTAGACTGAAAGTGATATAGATAGATCTGAGGGTACCAATTCTAGGGGACGTGCAACGCGAAGATATGTCGAATTTCTCAGGAAGTCATGACATGGTACTCATTGCAATAGGTAGCTTTCCTTATGAAATGTATCTAAAAAGGTTTACCAATCCTGACAAATTTAAATAATGAACCAAACGCGGACATCTTACAATTCTAAGGCAATTAACTTTAAGTGACTGGCAGTTTTGACAATAGCCTTTTTTCTCCTTATAAAGATTTTCCTAATACATTGAGTAAACACGTTTTCACTCATTAATGCACGGCGGAGTGTTGCAACGCGCGAAACGGCGGGGGGTTTTATAAGGACGATTTGTATGACATGCCGCATGTATATGGGGAAGGCCTCAAAACACATTTAAATATATAAGCTATTAAATTAGTAACTCCACCAGCCGTATTCACGATGCCTGCTTTCGGTCGGAGCAAAAGGGTTGTTACTCTTACTTTTGTAAAATTAAAGAAATGAGGCCATGTTTGCTGAAGTAAATAGAAAACTATTAAATAAAATAATTAAGTATAATATTAATTATTATGCTAGTTTTAGTATTATTTAAGATTATTGTTATAGTAGTTTAGTATTATTAAAAAAAAAATATACCTGTTTAATTTAAAATAAACAACATAAGAGTTTTCCACAGCGACGATACTATTTAGTTCGCAAATTGAATATTGGCGAATATTTCACTTAACAAAAAATGTATTTCGCCTAATTCTGATTTATCAAATTATACAGAAGAGGAAAATAAATATATAAATCATTTTTCCGCTCGTATTTAAGGAATGTTGGAAGGGGTGCAAAAACGACATTATTATCTTTCCGAACAGAAAATTTTTGTGTGTCCTAAGCATCATTGAGGCATACTTGCAATTATGCTTATATTCGTAATCAATAACAAAATAATTTATACCATATATGTAATCAAAAAAAAAAAAATACTAAATATTTTGTTACGAGATTTTTACAAAAATATAGCGTACTTTTTGTCTGAATTCGTTTAAAACCGATTTTGACCAAAACATTAGTTATACCTTTCACTGGAGGGAACTCTAGGTTTATTACAAAGGTACGGACTCTAACCATTTGCTTAATCAAGGTATAGGCTTGAAAAGATTCATCTCGCAGAAATGATATGGCGTACGGATTCAGGAGGAGAATATTATCTTTAGTGAGAGGATTGTAAAGTTGATCCACGATGAACATACGTTCGTTAAAATGCTGAAAACAAAGAAAAAAATACCAACATATGCAATACAGCCATATTACAACAGTTACCTACCGTTTATTTTATATAAGCTCCAAGATGTAAGGGTGATAAAACCAGGTTCCCGATTATAAACTCGTGCTTGATATTTATGTCGCAGACAAGCTGTTATGAATGGTTTTTGTCGGTTAAGGTACTTTCCACTACAATTCCAAAAGATGTCTAATATGCAGTTTCAAAAACCAACGTCTTACAGTAACATTTGATAATATCTCATATATATTCTCTCTACCCTTCAAGCCATCCACGTTGAATGAAACGAGCTTTGCGTGAAAGGGTAAGTTGTGAGTACTCTCTGGGTAATGAGATCATTCGCAGATGCGACGAAATTCGCGACTTGGGGGTTGTTTTTAATTCGCGTCTAACATTTCATTTGCACATGCGAAGCATAGCTACGCGTGCCAATAAAATGTTGGGATTCGTGCTTCGAACCAGTCGATCTTTGAATAAGCCGAAGTCCATCTCGCTTTTATACTGCACGTTCGTGAGGAGTGTATTGGAGTATAGTTCCATTATCTGGAGTCCTCATGAGGTTACTTACGGTAATATCCTGGAGGTTATTCAGAGGAGGTTCCTTGGATACCTTTATCTCCGTAGGTATGGATATTATCCAGAAATGTATCCCAATAGGTATCCATCAGCATTTGTATTAGGGATGTTAGGCTATAACACACTCGAGTTTAGGCGACAAATCCATACTTTGTGTTATTTTTATAAGGTTATGCACGGTTTCATCGAGAATCCCGTAATACTCGGTGATATTGGTCTCTTTGTTCCGGACCGTTTTACTAGAGCGCGGAAGCACGGGTTATTTAGGTGGTTAGCGTGTCGTACCGACGTTTACAAGTATAGTCCGATTGGGAGAGCAGTCGAATTATTAAATTCCATTTCCACGGAGGCTGATATCTTTGTCTGTTCGCCCAATGGGATTAAAAATCTGCTTTCTATTACGCCGTTGTAGGATCGGCGTGAATTATTTATGTGTTAATGTTTGCCTGGAGGCATCATTTTAATTTTTTAGCTTAGTATGTTTCATGTTATTGTTTTTTGTTTTTCTTTTGGTAGTTTAATTTGTGTTTACTTTATTTATAATGTACCTACATAGGAGAAATCTGTTAAATAAATAAATACATGAAATAAACTTACTTAGTCATTAATCATATTTTGTTTTATTTTACATAGTATATACATATTTTATTAAAAACATAGGTACTCGACTTTATATTTAAAGTCGAGTACCTATGTTTTTAGTCTTTATTATGGTTAATCTTTCGACAGCCGAAATTAAAAAAAAATAATCTAAAACTAGGCTAAGTTTATTTTATTTATTTATTATTATTCAATTTACTATTCACCAATTCTAGACTGAGATTTATATGATGTTGAAGTATAAGATTTATACAGATTTATCTCGACTTTACGCCTGCCTGTTAAAGTAATTGCTGCAATATCGCAACACCCGTGGCCGTATCATTAGGGAGTTACTCGGTGCGCTATTCTTCGAAATATTAACACAGTTCGTCTCATTCCTAGAAGGCGCGGTACTGAAATAGCATTTGGAAATACGCGTTTGGGCTTGAATGGAGAAAATGCTATTTTAGTTGCGCGCGCGCTAACCTAACCTAACCTAACCTAACCCACCTATACCAGGATATATCTCCAGCGTAGCGCGGTCAGGTGTTCATAACACGTGTTCCAAGACCATTCCCGATAAAACATGCAGCTAATTGGCCCTGTGACTTCAAACAGGATTTGCTTTGACGTCATATCAAAATTCAACATGTTTTCCGGAAAAAAATGTAAACTTAACGTGATAATATTAAATCGTTCTTGTCATAAGTTCGTACGCTCACGACACCAGGTCACTGACCGGCCTTGACCGAGCGAGCGAATGAAAGATCAAAGGTAATTTTCACCAGCGCACCAATAAAATGAAAAAGTTATTTACGCATTTTTTTTTTTAATTTCTTACTCGTAGTAGGGAACATAAACATCTCTTTAAGTCTTCGTGAATGGTCTTGGGACCACTGTATATGTATATAGATTCGTAGATATATGATACTTTCGTAAAAAAATATCTGTGATGTCTCTGAGTCTTTCATAGTAAAGCTCCAATTGCTCTCGACTGTACATATCATATAACAAAGGTTTGCCTTAACTGCTCAGTTAAGGCTAAGGAAATCGATCGCGTTTTGCCATGTCAAAGGCAATTTACACCAGCTTTACAGAATTATATTTACAGAATTATTTTTACTTTTTTTATACAAATATTTATTCATAATAAGCAACATAAAGACCTCCTTAAGTCTTTGGGAATGGTCTCGGGACGCCCTGAATATTTACATTTTACTTGTAACTATAAAAATGTTAAATATAAAAAAATAAAAAATTAAAACGCATTACAGTTAATACTCACTTGAGCATCGCTATCAATTTTTAGTGTTACCTCTATTTTCTTGATGTTATGCTTTGTAACTATGTCATCATTTATTCGACTAATAGCGCCAGCTCCATTGTGACTTAGATCACATTTCTTCTAGGAAAAGAAATAAATTGTTTTATTTATTTATACTAACTCAATATTGACCAATTTACTACTTTAGTACTAACATCCTTTTTTCCATTGAGAAATTCAGCCTTTATATTCACAGCTACAAGATCAGCCTCAGCCTTCACACTACTTAAAACAATGGCTACAATTGCTTTAAATATCATAAGGTTTCTTACCGAATTCATAGAAATAGTTTAAAATAATACAAGTTAAATTAATGACAATACTGTGATTTACATAAAAGTGTATTCAACTTAAAAAAACATAACATAATTACTGTAAAATACATAATTAAAAAATATTTCAATTAGACAAGAAGGTATACTTCAACAGAAGGTATACTTTTTATTAACCTGTTAATTATAACTGGCTATTTTGACATATAAAATTTTAAATATATTTTGTCATTTAAAGATTTTAATAACCTTATCCATGCAGCCAGTCGATAAGATTTAATTAGTGGCTTTGTATGAATATTGTAGAATGTATGATTTATAAGCTTGACACAAAAAATAATTTAAATTACTATTAAATTATGTATAATAATTAATTTACAGAATATCTTAGAACGACTAAGTATCCTCGAAGAAGTTGGTGGTAAAGGATACTTTACTTTATTTTTGCGGATTTATTAATTAATTTAATTATATTATTTTCGTTTTTATGTTTGTTAACGATTGATTTTGATTTGAGTATTTTCACGTAATATTTATTCTGATTAAATGACGCTATAATGTGGTGCTTTGGGTCTTACTGCGGCCACCAAGGATGGGATAAACTGCGGTTTGGTGGTTCGGCTATTTGTTTTTGGTTTATTTATGAAATGAAAGACTACGAAATAAATCGTACCTAACGCTTAACATTATTAGAATTATTTAATATGACTTATAGTTTTATGGGTAATTATTATTATTATTATTTTGGTTTAGAAAAATAATATTATTATGCTATCCAGCACTTTATAAAATAATTAAAAACTTTTTCAAAATTTTTCAATATTGTCAATAAGTGCTGGATAGAATAATATTTATAAAGGTTCTAAAGAGGTCCTGTACTTGAGAGCGCAGGATGTCCGTTTAAACCCAGCGCTGAGTTTTATAAAAATGCATTTTTAACTCTCACCTGTCCTCTTTAGTGCAAAATATTGTCAAATATTATGTAACCATCTAATTAGATGAAATAAGGAAAGGATGATATTTTAACAAAAAATATAAAAATAATGGATTTGTGATTACGATGAAGGATGATGGTGAAATGAGATGATTTTATGAGTGATTTATGCATGAAGTTGATGAAAAAAATAAAAATAATGGAAATGTAAAAGTGTAAAATTAAAGCACATGATTTGTGTGCGTATTATTTATATAATTGTATAATTGAGTTGTAAAGTTATTTGACTTTGATAATTTTCTTTTTTGACATTTTCTTATCTGCCGGTTTCTTAACTAGAAACAATTTATTTAAACACGCATAAAATATAATACAAAATACTTAAAAATTAAGTTAACATAACTCATGTAGTTTACAAACAAAATTAACTTAAATTCTTTTTATTTAAGTTTTATTACCGATTTTCTTTTAAGTTGTCCAACTTCAAGAGATATTATTAAAAAACAATGGTATCAAAATTGCAGTTGTCTTTTATCATAGAAATTTTTGAAGGTGGGTACTTGTGCTATATTATTTATGTTGGAGTAGTATCTTGTATGAGTCCGTATTGAAAAATTGAGTAATTATTCTATAAATAAACAATTCGTTTACAGGCAGAATATCGCAATATTTGAATAGTTCCAGTTCGTTATTTTTATATAACACTTTTATTTGTTTAGGAACAATTAATTTTTTGAGTCTTAATTGAATATATCTAATTTTTCGATGTATGTTTTAAATGTGTTCGCTTTAACAAAAGAGCTTAAATACATAGTTATGCTATAAACTGAGCGTTTTATTCATGTTTCACTTTGAAATCTGTTTAGATTAAAAATATATATAAAATTCTTTCTTTAAATTAAAGAAAAAAAGAACTCTCAGTTCATACATTATTATTTTTGCACAAATCTCAGTTGCGCCAATAGGAAAATTCGCTTATTATATGATTTTTTTTTACTTTAATGCTGAAAATTGAACTAAACAGGTAATTTATCTACACTTCAAAGTGCGTTTATTTAAAAGCTGTTAGTATTTATTCTACCCCCCCTTTAATCTACTTTTTTTGATACATTTCAAACTTGTAGAAGAAAAGATGTTCAGTTCAAGCGTAGAACAACCCTATTAAGGCATTTATATACCTGAATGCTACAAAAATGTAAATTTTAGATTCTTTTAAAGACGTTGGATTAGGAGAGCGATTAGTAATCTAGTATATTTACATTAAAGATTATGATTAAAATTAAAATTCTAGGGATATTTCCTAAGGAAATTGATTAAAATATTTTTAAAAAATTGAAAATGATAATTTATACTAAATGTTTTTCAAAAATAAAAAAACATATTTTAAAAGAATGTTATTTTTAAAAAAATAGATTTAAAAATACATCTAAATTCTATAATATTTTATACAAAATGGTAGGCCGCGATTCGTGTTATAACCGCTGTTCATCCGTCACAGAGTTTACACTTTCCGTTCATCGTACATCGTAACGAGTGTAACTGAACTTGATTGACACTAGCGCCAGTGTATCCTAGTTAACTCAGTTAAGAGCCATAACGCGCTCGAATTGCATTTTATGCATGTTTTTGAGGTCTACTGCCAAGATAGCTTTTCACACCAGGCATATATAAAAAATATAATTAGATTAATTGAACATTTTTCTAGAAAACCTATAAGCTGGATTTTTAAATAAATAATCCTATGTTTACATAAAAAAATATTGAAATTGGTAAGTTTTATTTTTTTAAATTCTCATATCCCGAACTAAATACGTGACGCGAGCCTAATTTATACATAGAAATGTCCGCAATAAAATTCTACAGAAAACCTATAACTTAGATTTTTTTTTAATTGCCTTATATTTTAAATATAAACAAAAAACTGTCAAATGTTCATTCTTTGATGTCGACGGACGGACTCGTACATTCTCTCATTCCGCCTTTGACGGTGGACACGAACGGACGCGGGGTCTGTGCTTGTTGCGCTCGTATTTTTGATCGTGCGTTTTCGATCGTAAGTTTGATTCTTGGACAAAATAACAGCCGCGAGTACCAAACCAAAAATGGCGATTCGACTCCCTCGGAATTTCGCACGACAAACGGATCAGGGCTGTCGCGCGGCGATGTGTAAGTAAAATATATGCTAAATAGCTTACTTATTTTATATGCCTATGTTATATTAACAAAATATTTTTTTTTACAGATCGTTTTCGGATGTCTCAGCAAGCAATATTGACGCAACAAAAGAAGTATCTACCTATTACCTACCTACCTATCTTAATATATATAAATCTCGTGTCACAATGTTTGTCTTCAATGGACGGCTGAACCACTTAACCGATTATAATAAAATTTGAACACCATGTGCAGTCCGATGTGCACTTGAGAGATAGGATAGTTTAAATCTCAAATTATAGTCGCAATTTTAATTTATCGCTAATTTTTTGTCCGTTATTATTTGGCAGTCATAAAACTGACAGATGTCGATACCTTTCGACTGGGTTGATGGCGCTAATGTCTGTTATTATTTGACAGTGACAGTTATTCGACGCAAACGTATTAAAAGAGCCCATCAGTTGGCAAAACAAATTGAATCAAGAAATCTAGCTCAAAGAATCAGGACAGCAGGTCATGCACAAGAATCTCAAGAACAGTGTAACGAACGTCTTCAAGAGAATATCATAAGAACAAGAAAATTATTATTTTCAGTCAAATGCCACCGAAAAAATCTAACCTCAACAACGCGAGCGGCAAAGGGACACGACGCAAACGTGTTGAAAGAGCTCAGCAATTACCAGAACAAATCGAACCAAGAAATGCAGCACAAAGAATCAGGACTGCAGAAAGTCGTGTACGAGAATCTCAAGAACAGTGTGACGAACGTCTGCAACAGAATATTACGAGAACAAGAGCGGCACGAAAACGAAACATAGCTACAGTACGAGTACTAGATCGACAAAGGCAACGGATCAGCCGCTCATTAACACGTGCATCATTCGTTCGGCTTGCCTTTGAATATGCACCAGATATTAACTACTCAGCGCATTCAAAAACTGCTATCGGTGGAATGGATATAGTATGTCAATATTGTCAGGCATTGAAATTTCGGAATGAAGCAGCCGGCATGTGCTGCGCATCAGGAAAAGTTGTGCTGTCACCTCTACCCGCTCCGCCGGAGCCTTTATTATCCCTTCTTACTGGCAATTCAGATGATTCCAAATTATTTTTGCGTAAGATACGCAAATTTAATTCTTGCTTCCAAATGACGTCATTTGGGGCAACTAAAATTTGCGATCGTGCATCCGATGGACGTAATTTTGAAACTACATTCAAAATTCAAGGCCAGGTGTACCATAAAATCGGATCACTGATGCCAATGCCTGATAACAATCCGAAATTTCTTCAAATTTATTTTATGGGCGATTGTGAAGAGCGCGTGACGACTCGGTGCCTGTATAATTTTATTGAACAAGCAGAGGAAAGAGCAATTGTGATATTATTGGAAAATTTTTTAGAAAATCACAATCAACTAATTCAATTGATCAAAAGAGTTTCGCCACGACTGCAAAATGACAATTATCAAATCGTCATAAAAGCCGACAAAGTACCATTAGGTGAACATGCTGGTAGATTCAACGCTCCAACTGTTGATGAGGTTGCTGTTATCATGGTTGGTGATCCAGTTGACAAAAGATCTATAAACATTACACGGCGAGACAACACTGTCAGTACGATTTCGGATCTACACCGTTCATATGACGCACTACAATATCCATTGATATTTTGGCAAGGACAAGATGAATATCACCTTAATATCAATCAGTATGATCCAAATACCGGTAAATTTGACAATTATCTATTTACTTTCTTACTGTATGTATAGATTTTAATTTCGTATTGCATTTTATTTTTTATTTTTTTAGGTGATTACAGAAATAATAAAGTTAGCTCAATGAACTACTACGCACACCGAATAATGGTTAGACAACATCAAGACAATTATATCCTTCGATATCGTCAGCTGTTCCATCAATACATTGTTGATATGTATGCTAAGGTCGAAAGCGAACGCTTGCGATTCCTTCGATTCAACCAGGCAAAACTACGATCGGAAGAATATATTCACTTACGAGATGCTGTTGCTGGAAACATCGATGGAAATTTAAATCCCAATGACATCGGTAATGCTTTCATTTTACCTTCAAGCTACATCGGCAGTCCACGGAACATGCAGGAATACATACAAGATGCGATGACTTACGTACGTCATTACGGCCGACCGGATTTATTTATTACATTCACATGTAATCCGAATTGGGAAGAGATACAAACTTTACTATTGCCAGGACAACAAGCCATTCATCGTCATGATTTAACTGCACGTGTGTTTAAACAAAAATTGAAATCCTTAATTGATTTTATTGTAAAATATACAATTTTTGGTATCACACGTTGTTGGTTGTATATGATAGAGTGGCAAAAGCGAGGTTTGCCTCATGCCCACATTTTGGTTTGGCTTAAAGATAGAATCCGTCCTGAAGAAATCGATCAAATAATTTCAGCCGAAATTCCAGACCCATTAATTGATCAAGAATTATTTGATATTGTCACCAAACACATGATCCATGGGCCATGCGGTGTTTTCAACATGACGTCACCGTGCATGGAAAATGGAAAATGTAAAAAAAACTTCCCAAAGCCGCATACGAATGACACGATCACGGATATTGATGGTTATCCAATGTATCGCCGCAGAAGTACTGAGAATGGTGGCCACACATTTACAATGCGACTGCCGAACTTTCCAAATCAAGTTGAGTTTGATAATCAGTGGGTGGTACCATACTCACCACTACTTTCAAAAACTTACAAAGCTCATATCAATGTTGAGCTTTGCAGTTCTGTTAAATCAATTAAGTATATTTGTAAATATGTAAACAAAGGCAGTGATTTGGCCATATTTGAAGTAAAAAACATAAATAAAAATGACGAAATAGCACGATACCAAATGGGCAGATACATTAGCAGCAATGAAGCTATTTGGCATATTCTCAGCTTTCCCATCCACGAAAGAGATCCTGCTGTCCAACATCTGGCAATACATCTTGAAAACGGTCAACGTGTATACTTCACTGAAGAAAATGTTCTCCAAAGAGCGTTCGAAGCTCCGAAAACGACTCTAACTGAATTTTTTACATTGTGTCAAAAACCTGATGTTTTTGGCCAATTCGCGAAGACATTGGTGTATGGTGATGTTCCACGTTATTTCACATGGAACAAATCCAGTAAAAAATGGGAGCCACGGAAACAAGGAAAACCACATCCTTCCATTACAGGCATATTCAAAGCTAAGACATTGGGGAGACTTTACACGGTACATCCAAAGCAACGTGAGTGCTTCTATTTACGTTTGTTATTGGTGAATGTTCCCGGACCAACGTCTTTTGAATTTTTACGAACAGCTAATGGTCGAGTATTCAATACATACCAGGATGCATGTCGTGAACTGCAATTGCTAGAAGACGATAACCATTGGGACTTAACGCTTGCTGATGCTGCGTTGACATCAACACCGAATAACATTCGTCAGTTGTTTGCAATTATTTTGACGACATGTTATCCCTCGCAAGCACAAACTTTGTGGGAAAAATATAAAAATTGTATGACAGAAGACATCTTGCACCGAATTAGACAAACAAATCAATGCCAAAACATAGATTATACGCCAGAGATGTACAATGAAGCATTGGTCTTGATCGAGGATTTATGTGTTCTTATTTCAAATTTACCACTTAATCATTATGGTATGCCATCACCTAATCGTCCAGCCACCGACTTAGTCAATACCGATTTACAACGAGAAAATCAATATGACCATGGAAGTTTAGCAACAATTATCATGAACAGTGAACCATTACTGACAGCAGAACAAAAAAATATTTATGATCGGATTATGCTGGCTGTTGCTGCTGAACAAGGCGGTTTTTTTTTCTTGGATGCACCCGGTGGAACCGGAAAGACATTTTTAATATCGTTGATTCTTGCCAAAATACGGTCGCAACAAAAAATCGCATTAGCATTAGCATCGTCAGGCATTGCGGCTACTTTACTGGATGGTGGGCGAACAGCACATTCAACATTCAAGCTGCCATTGGACGTTCATAATAAACCAGATGCAATGTGTAACATCAAAAAGAATAGTGGAATAGCTGCAGTGTTGCGGAAGAGTTCTATAATAATTTGGGATGAGTGCACAATGGCACACAAATATTCACTTGAAGCATTAAACAGAACTATGCAAGATTTAAACAGCAATAATAAACTTTTCGGTGGTGCTATCTTACTTTTGTCTGGTGATTTCCGGCAGACCTTACCGGTTATACCTCGCTCTACTTTCGCGGATGAGATTAATGCATGTTTGAAACAATCATTCTTATGGCGAAGTGTTGAAACACTTCGATTGACCATAAATATGCGAGTACAATTGCAAAATGATCCATCAGCACTAATATTTTCCGAACAACTACTAGATATTGGGAACGGTAAAATAAAACTGCAACCAAATACGCAATGCAATAAACTACCAGACAATTTTTGCACTGTTGTTCAGGATAAAACTGAATTGATTCAGAGTATTTTCCCGGATATACAGAATAATTATTTGAATCATGAATGGCTTAGTCAACGGGCGATTTTGGCAGCCAAAAACGTTGATGTTGACGAAATTAACTTCCAGATACAACAGTTGTTACCAGGCGATCTGATGTCTTTTAAATCAATCGATACTGTTGTTGATGAAAATGAAAGTGTAAATTTTCCGATTGAATTTTTAAATTCATTAGATATCCCTGGAATGCCACCACATAATCTTCGATTAAAGATTGGTTCCCCTATTATTCTCCTCCGTAATTTGAATCCACCTCAATTATGTAACGGTACGCGTTTGGTCATCAAAAAGATCACCGGAAACATTCTTGAAGCAACCATTTTGGCTGGGAAGTTTAAAGGAAAAGTGGTCCTGCTGCCACGTATTCCGATGATACCATCAGATTCTACCATACCCTTCAAAAGGCTACAGTTTCCAATTCGTTTAGCTTTCGCCATGTCTATAAATAAATCTCAAGGTCAAACAATGTCCATTTGTGGTTTAGATTTGGAAAATCCATGTTTTTCTCATGGGCAACTATATGTTGCGTGTTCACGTGTTGGGAAACCGTCGAATCTATTTGTGTTAGCTAAAGACAGGTTAACCAAAAACATTGTGCACCGATTGGTGTTAAATTAAATTGAAATTGAAAGTATTTATAATTCAAAAAAAAAGATATTAATGTTTAAAAGTTTAAGACTGTCTGCCTTGCCTACCTCATTCATGAGTTTAAGCGTCACATGTTATTTACTGTATTATACTGTAATATACTTATATTTGTTATAAAATTAAATGGAAATAATAAATCTGATAAATTTTTATTTTTTACCTATTGATTTCTGCTTAGTATCAAGTGTAAGAACATTTTAATTAATTGTGTCCAACGTACTTCCCCTTCAAATCTCAATCCAGTGAATTTGTATACCAACATCAACATTTTCGTCTTTGTTCGTAAATAATTTCATTGTACTAAAGGGTTATAGTAGTAGAAAGTCAAATAAGGAGATCACCATATTTTTTTACAAATACCATCTGTGTGAAAAAGCATAGTGGACTCCGTGACTGATGTTCTCTTATTGTTCCTCTTAGATTGTTTACTATAATGTAATATAACTAAAACTTTAGCCACAGCAACGCGTGGCCGGGTCAGCTAGTCTTAATATATATAAATCTCGTGTCACAATGTTTGTCCTCAATGGACGGCTGAACCACTTAACCGATTATAATAAAATTTGAACACCATGTGCAGTTCGATGTGCACTTGAGAGATAGGATAGTTTAAATCTTAATATATATAAATCTCGTGTCACAATGTTTGTCCTCAATGGACGGCTGAACCACTTAACCGATTATAATAAAATTTGAACACCATGTGCAGTTCGATGTGCACTTGAGAGATAGGATAGTTTAAATCTCAAATTATAGTCGCAATTTTAATTTATCGCTAATTATTTGTCCGTTATTATTTGGCAGTCATAAAACTGACAGATGTCGATACGGAACGGCACGGAACATGCATGCATACAAGATGCGATGACTTACGTACGTCATTACGGCCGACCGGATTTATTTATTACATTCACATGTAATCCGAATTGGGAAGAGATACAAACTTTACTATTGCCAGGACAACAAGCCATTCATCGTCATGATTTAACTGCACGTGTGTTTAAACAAAAATTGAAATCCTTAATTGATTTTATTGTTAAATATACAATTTTTGGTATCACACGTTGTTGGCTGTATACGATAGAGTGGCAAAAGCGAGGTTTGCCTCATGTCCACATTTTGGTTTGGCTTAAAGATAGAATCCGTCCTGAAGAAATCGATCAAATAATTTCAGCCGAAATTCCAGACCCATTAATTGATCAAGAATTATTTGATATTGTCACCAAACACATGATCCATGGGCCATGCGGTGTTTTCAACATGACGTCACCGTGCATGGAAAATGGAAAATGTAAAAAAAACTTCCCAAAGCCGCATACGAATGACACGATCACGGATATTGATGGTTATCCAATGTATCGCCGCAGAAGTACTGAGAATGGTGGCCACACATTTACAATGCGACTGCCGAACTTTCCAAATCAAGTTGAGTTTGATAATCAGTGGGTGGTACCATACTCACCACTACTTTCAAAAACTTACAAAGCTCATATCAATGTTGAGCTTTGCAGTTCTGTTAAATCAATTAAGTATATTTGTAAATATGTAAACAAAGGCAGTGATTTGGCCATATTTGAAGTAAAAAACATAAATAAAAATGACGAAATAGCACGATACCAAATGGGCAGATACATTAGCAGCAATGAAGCTATTTGGCATATTCTCAGCTTTCCCATCCACGAAAGAGATCCTGCTGTCCAACATCTGGCAATACATCTTGAAAACGGTCAACGTGTATACTTCACTGAAGAAAATGTTCTCCAAAGAGCGTTCGAAGCTCCGAAAACGACTCTAACTGAATTTTTTACATTGTGTCAAAAACCTGATGTTTTTGGCCAATTCGCGAAGACATTGGTGTATGGTGATGTTCCACGTTATTTCACATGGAACAAATCCAGTAAAAAATGGGAGCCACGGAAACAAGGAAAACCACATCCTTCCATTACAGGCATATTCAAAGCTAAGACATTGGGGAGACTTTACACGGTACATCCAAAGCAACGTGAGTGCTTCTATTTACGTTTGTTATTGGTGAATGTTCCCGGACCAACGTCTTTTGAATTTTTACGAACAGCTAATGGTCGAGTATTCAATACATACCAGGATGCATGTCGTGAACTGCAATTGCTAGAAGACGATAACCATTGGGACTTAACGCTTGCTGATGCTGCGTTGACATCAACACCGAATAACATTCGTCAGTTGTTTGCAATTATTTTGGCGACATGTTATCCCTCGCAAGCACAAACTTTGTGGGAAAAATATAGAAATTGTATGACAGAAGACATCTTGCACCGAATTAGACAAACAAATCAATGCCAAAACATAGATTATACACCAGAGATGTACAATGAAGCATTGGTCTTGATCGAGGATTTATGTGTTCTTATTTCAAATTTACCACTTAATCATTATGGTATGCCATCACCTAATCGTCCAGCCACCGACTTAGTCAATACCGATTTACAACGAGAAAATCAATATGACCATGGAAGTTTAGCAACAATTATCATGAACAGTGAACCATTACTGACAGCAGAACAAAAAATTATTTATGATCGGATTATGCTGGCTGTTGCTGCTGAACAAGGCGGTTTTTTTTTCTTGGATGCACCCGGTGGAACCGGTAAGACATTTTTAATATCGTTGATTCTTGCCAAAATACGGTCGCAACAAAAACATCGCATTAGCATTAGCATCGTCAGGCATTGCGGCTACTTTACTGGATGGTGGGCGAACAGCACATTCAACATTCAAGCTGCCATTGGACGTTCATAATAAACCAGATGCAATGTGTAACATCAAAAAGAATAGTGGAATAGCTGCAGTGTTGCGGAAGAGTTCTATAATAATTTGGGATGAGTGCACAATGGCACACAAATATTCACTTGAAGCATTAAACAGAACTATGCAAGATTTAAACAGCAATAATAAACTTTTCGGTGGTGCTATCTTACTTTTGTCTGGTGACTTCCGGCAGACCTTACCGGTTATACCTCGCTCTACTTTCGCGGATGAGATTAATGCATGTTTGAAACAATCATTCTTATGGCGAAGTGTTGAAACACTTCGATTGACCATAAATATGCGAGTACAATTGCAAAATGATCCATCAGCACTAATATTTTCCGAACAACTACTAGATATTGGGAACGGTAAAATAAAACTGCAACCAAATACGCAATGCATTAAACTACCAGACAATTTTTGCACTGTTGTTCAGGATAAAACTGAATTGATTCAGAGTATTTTCCCGGATATACAGAATAATTATTTGAATCATGAATGGCTTAGTCAACGGGCGATTTTGGCAGCCAAAAACATTGATGTTGACGAAATTAACTTCCAGATACAACAGTTGTTACCAGGCGATCTGATGTCTTTTAAATCAATCGATACTGTTGTTGATGAAAATGAAAGTGTAAATTTTCCGATTGAATTTTTAAATTCATTAGATATCCCTGGAATGCCACCACATAATCTTCGATTAAAGATTGGTTCCCCTATTATTCTCCTCCGTAATTTGAATCCACCTCAATTATGTAACGGTACGCGTTTGGTCATCAAAAAGATCACCGGAAACATTCTTGAAGCAACCATTTTGGCTGGGAAGTTTAAAGGAAAAGTGGTCCTGCTGCCACGTATTCCGATGATACCATCAGATTCTACCATACCCTTCAAAAGGCTACAGTTTCCAATTCGTTTAGCTTTCGCCATGTCTATAAATAAATCTCAAGGTCAAACAATGTCCATTTGTGGTTTAGATTTGGAAAATCCATGTTTTTCTCATGGGCAACTATATGTTGCGTGTTCACGTGTTGGGAAACCGTCGAATCTATTTGTGTTAGCTAAAGACAGGTTAACCAAAAACATTGTGCACCGATTGGTGTTAAATTAAATTGAAATTGAAAGTATTTATAATTCAAAAAAAAGATATTAATGTTTAAAAGTTTAAGACTGTCTGCCTTGCCTACCTCATTCATGAGTTTAAGCGTCACATGTTATTTACTGTATTATACTGTAATATACTTATATTTGTTATAAAATTAAATGGAAATAATAAATCTGATAAATTTTTATTTTTTACCTATTGATTTCTGCTTAGTATCAAGTGTAAGAACATTTTAATTAATTGTGTTCAACGTACTTCCCCTTCAAATCTCAATCCAGTGAATTTGTATACCAACATCAACATTTTCGTCTTTGTTCGTAAATAATTTCATTGTACTAAAGGGTTATAGTAGTAGAAAGTCAAATAAGGAGATCACCATATTTTTTTACAAATACCATCTGTGTGAAAAAGCATAGTGGACTCCGTGACTGATGTTCTCTTATTGTTCCTCTTAGATTGTTTACTATAATGTAATATAACAAAAACTTTAGCCACAGCAACGCGTGGCCGGGTCAGCTAGTCTTATCTTAATATATATAGATCTCGTGTCACAATGTTTGTCCTCAATGGACGGCTGAACCACTTAACCGATTATAATAAAATTTGCACACCATATGCAGTTCGATCCAACTTGAGCGATAGGATAGTTTAAATCTCAAATTATAGTCGCAATTTTAATTTATCGCTAATTATTTGTCTGATATTATTTGGCAGTCATAAAACTGACAGATGTCGATACGGAACGGCACGGAACATGCATGCATACAAGATGCGATGACTTACGTACGTCATTACGGCCGACCGGATTTATTTATTACATTCACATGTAATCCGAATTGGGAAGAGATACAAACTTTACTATTGCCAGGACAACAAGCCATTCATCGTCATGGTTTAACTGCACGTGTGTTTAAACAAAAATTGAAATCCTTAATTGATTTTATTGTTAAATATACAATTTTTGGTATCACACGTTGTTGGCTGTATACGATAGAGTGGCAAAAGCGAGGTTTGCCTCATGTCCACATTTTGGTTTGGCTTAAAGATAGAATCCGTCCTGAAGAAATCGATCAAATAATTTCAGCCGAAATTCCAGACCCATTAATTGATCAAGAATTATTTGATATTGTCACCAAACACATGATCCATGGGCCATGCGGTGTTTTCAACATGACGTCACCGTGCATGGAAAATGGAAAATGTAAAAAAAACTTCCCAAAGCCGCATACGAATGACACGATCACGGATATTGATGGTTATCCAATGTATCGCCGCAGAAGTACTGAGAATGGTGGCCACACATTTACAATGCGACTGCCGAACTTTCCAAATCAAGTTGAGTTTGATAATCAGTGGGTGGTACCATACTCACCACTACTTTCAAAAACTTACAAAGCTCATATCAATGTTGAGCTTTGCAGTTCTGTTAAATCAATTAAGTATATTTGTAAATATGTAAACAAAGGCAGTGATTTGGCCATATTTGAAGTAAAAAACATAAATAAAAATGACGAAATAGCACGATACCAAATGGGCAGATACATTAGCAGCAATGAAGCTATTTGGCATATTCTCAGCTTTCCCATCCACGAAAGAGATCCTGCTGTCCAACATCTGGCAATACATCTTGAAAACGGTCAACGTGTATACTTCACTGAAGAAAATGTTCTCCAAAGAGCGTTCGAAGCTCCGAAAACGACTCTAACTGAATTTTTTACATTGTGTCAAAAACCTGATGTTTTTGGCCAATTCGCGAAGACATTGGTGTATGGTGATGTTCCACGTTATTTCACATGGAACAAATCCAGTAAAAAATGGGAGCCACGGAAACAAGGAAAACCACATCCTTCCATTACAGGCATATTCAAAGCTAAGACATTGGGGAGACTTTACACGGTACATCCAAAGCAACGTGAGTGCTTCTATTTACGTTTGTTATTGGTGAATGTTCCCGGACCAACGTCTTTTGAATTTTTACGAACAGCTAATGGTCGAGTATTCAATACATACCAGGATGCATGTCGTGAACTGCAATTGCTAGAAGACGATAACCATTGGGACTTAACGCTTGCTGATGCTGCGTTGACATCAACACCGAATAACATTCGTCAGTTGTTTGCAATTATTTTGGCGACATGTTATCCCTCGCAAGCACAAACTTTGTGGGAAAAATATAGAAATTGTATGACAGAAGACATCTTGCACCGAATTAGACAAACAAATCAATGCCAAAACATAGATTATACACCAGAGATGTACAATGAAGCATTGGTCTTGATCGAGGATTTATGTGTTCTTATTTCAAATTTACCACTTAATCATTATGGTATGCCATCACCTAATCGTCCAGCCACCGACTTAGTCAATACCGATTTACAACGAGAAAATCAATATGACCATGGAAGTTTAGCAACAATTATCATGAACAGTGAACCATTACTGACAGCAGAACAAAAAATTATTTATGATCGGATTATGCTGGCTGTTGCTGCTGAACAAGGCGGTTTTTTTTTCTTGGATGCACCCGGTGGAACCGGTAAGACATTTTTAATATCGTTGATTCTTGCCAAAATACGGTCGCAACAAAAACATCGCATTAGCATTAGCATCGTCAGGCATTGCGGCTACTTTACTGGATGGTGGGCGAACAGCACATTCAACATTCAAGCTGCCATTGGACGTTCATAATAAACCAGATGCAATGTGTAACATCAAAAAGAATAGTGGAATAGCTGCAGTGTTGCGGAAGAGTTCTATAATAATTTGGGATGAGTGCACAATGGCACACAAATATTCACTTGAAGCATTAAACAGAACTATGCAAGATTTAAACAGCAATAATAAACTTTTCGGTGGTGCTATCTTACTTTTGTCTGGTGACTTCCGGCAGACCTTACCGGTTATACCTCGCTCTACTTTCGCGGATGAGATTAATGCATGTTTGAAACAATCATTCTTATGGCGAAGTGTTGAAACACTTCGATTGACCATAAATATGCGAGTACAATTGCAAAATGATCCATCAGCACTAATATTTTCCGAACAACTACTAGATATTGGGAACGGTAAAATAAAACTGCAACCAAATACGCAATGCATTAAACTACCAGACAATTTTTGCACTGTTGTTCAGGATAAAACTGAATTGATTCAGAGTATTTTCCCGGATATACAGAATAATTATTTGAATCATGAATGGCTTAGTCAACGGGCGATTTTGGCAGCCAAAAACGTTGATGTTGACGAAATTAACTTCCAGATACAACAGTTGTTACCAGGCGATCTGATGTCTTTTAAATCAATCGATACTGTTGTTGATGAAAATGAAAGTGTAAATTTTCCGATTGAATTTTTAAATTCATTAGATATCCCTGGAATGCCACCACATAATCTTCGATTAAAGATTGGTTCCCCTATTATTCTCCTCCGTAATTTGAATCCACCTCAATTATGTAACGGTACGCGTTTGGTCATCAAAAAGATCACCGGAAACATTCTTGAAGCAACCATTTTGGCTGGGAAGTTTAAAGGAAAAGTGGTCCTGCTGCCACGTATTCCGATGATACCATCAGATTCTACCATACCCTTCAAAAGGCTACAGTTTCCAATTCGTTTAGCTTTCGCCATGTCTATAAATAAATCTCAAGGTCAAACAATGTCCATTTGTGGTTTAGATTTGGAAAATCCATGTTTTTCTCATGGGCAACTATATGTTGCGTGTTCACGTGTTGGGAAACCGTCGAATCTATTTGTGTTAGCTAAAGACAGGTTAACCAAAAACATTGTGCACCGATTGGTGTTAAATTAAATTGAAATTGAAAGTATTTATAATTAAAAAAAAAGATATTAATGTTTAAAAGTTTAAGACTGTCTGCCTTGCCTACCTCATTCATGAGTTTAAGCGTCACATGTAATTTACTGTATTATACTGTAATATACTTATATTTGTTATAAAATTAAATGGAAATAATAAATCTGATAAATTTTTATTTTTTACCTATTGATTTCTGCTTAGTATCAAGTGTAAGAACATTTTAATTAATTGTGTTCAACGTACTTCCCCTTCAAATCTCAATCCAGTGAATTTGTATACCAACATCAACATTTTCGTCTTTGTTCGTAAATAATTTCATTGTACTAAAGGGTTATAGTAGTAGAAAGTCAAATAAGGAGATCACCATATTTTTTTACAAATACCATCTGTGTGAAAAAGCATAGTGGACTCCGTGACTGATGTTCTCTTATTGTTCCTCTTAGATTGTTTACTATAATGTAATATAACAAAAACTTTAGCCACAGCAACGCGTGGCCGGGTCAGCTAGTATGTATATATAAACATGCAACGAATTATTCCTACATGTATTTAATATACATTAAATTGAAGTAATATTAATTTATAGCTTCTTCAATATCCCAGAAATACAATGACCGCATAAAGCGCAACTCGAGACTCCACTTCATCAGTCATAGTAAATTCGGCGCTCAACCAATCTCATTGTCATGCATATATATCAGACTGATTCCCCTGTGTATGATGGATCTGAAAATATGCCCGGTTAGTATAGAAACTATCCCACACTAATGCAATTAAACAAAACCGTTATACAAGATAAATAACTTTCAGATTTCATCAATTTAGGCTTTTAATGTAAGTCTTCTTTGCTGCCGGGATGGAATACGAGTTGTACTACGCGCTATGTGATGTAGAGAAGTCGAAATCCATAGGCTAGGTCAGAGGCAACTGGAAATGTTACATATACTGTACTCTCTTTCAAGCGAAATATCACGAAGTCCACGTCATGTGTTCGTTCCAATCGCGATGATCTGCAAACATGTTCATATAACTTTAATATACAAACGAAGACATTTCAATAAATCAATTCACGTATGTAAATAATTCTTACAGTGAGCGTTGTCCAAAGTAGAATATTTGATTAAACCTCTTTGAGGTCGCGACGGTCTTCTCGTGATGGACTCTATTAAAATTGCCTTCTACGACATTGCAATGCCAGAAACGCAGAGAAGTTAACCCCGTAGTACTGTGCTCGTCGTCACTTAATCAAGTCCTGCTTACGCAAGTACTTAAAATAAACTTAATAAAAATCTAAGTTAAATAAAAGTAACAAAACAAATGTAAGATAAAACGCTGAATGAAATATAGAGCATTTTTGTGTGCTCTTTACAATCGATGTTATTTCTAAATACAGTTAATAATAAACGAGGAAAATATGTATGTATAAACATGCAATGACCTATTCCTACATGTATTTAATATACATTAAATTAAAGTAATATTAATTTATAGCTTCTTTAATATCCCAGAAATACGATGACCGCATAAAGCGCAATTCGAGACTCCCCTTCATCTGTCATAGTAAATTCGCCGCTCAACCAATCTCATTGTCATGCATATATATCAGACTGATTCCCCTGTGTATGATGGATCTGAAAATATGCCCGGTTAGTATAGAAACTATCCCACACTAATGCAATTAAACAAAACCGTTATACAAGATAAATAACCTTCAGATTTCATCAATTTAGGCTTTTAATGTAAGTCTTCTTTGCTGCCGGGATGGAATACGAGTTGTACTACGCTCTATGTGATGTAGAGAAGTCGAAATCCATAGGCTAGGTCAGAGGCAACTGGAAATGTTACATATACTGTACTCTCTTTCAAGCGAAATATCACGAAGTCCACGTCATGTGTTTGTTCCAATCGCGATGATCTGCAAACATGTTCAAATAACTTTAATATACAAACGAAGACATTTCAATAAATCAATTCACGTATGTAAATAATTCTTACAGTGAGCGTTGTCCAAAGTAGAAGATTTGATTAAACTTCTTTGAGGTCGCGACGGTCTTCTCGTGATGGACTCTATTAAAATTGCCTTCTACGACATTGCAATGCCAGAAACGCAGAGAAGTTAACCCCGTAGTACTGTGCCCGTCGTCACTTATCCAAGTCCTGCTTACGCAAGTCCTTAAAATAAACTTAATAAAAATCTAAGTTAAATAAAAGTAACAAAACAAATGTAAGATAAAACGCTGAATGAAATATAGAGCATTTTTTGTGTGCTCTTTACAATCGATGTTATTCCTAAATACAGTTAATAATAAACGAGGAAAATATGTGTACGGTTGTACATGGATTAGGGGGAGCGGACTGTATGGTTTTATGGATGGGAAGGTTCACAGCTGAGAATAAATGCCAATTAACAAGAAACCAAAAAAGACCAACCTTTGCTGTGCCGATGGCCGTCTGTGGTTCGCCTGCCTTAGTCTATTTCCTCACTGCTTCCTTGATGTTTGTGGGTTTCACGAGCTCGGTGAAATGATGATGATGATGATGTGTCGAGATGTCACGGATTGCAGTACGCGTCGAAAAGGAACGTTATTTGCAGACAGCCGTGATAATTGGAAAGGGTAGCCAGTAATAAAAACTGGGGGAATTGGAGAATTGTAATATTGCAATGTATAATAAACATTTATTTATTTATTTATTTATTTATTTATTTATTTATTATATCCATAAAAAATTATATCATTACATGTATATTAATATATCGCATGTTATTGATATTCCATAAAAGAAAAGTACAGTTTGCGTGGATTAGTAACACCTCACTAGGCAAATGCCTGTGTCGAGGTGTTACCTATTTGAAATATATAAATAGAGTGATAATAGGGGCGCGAGGTCTATATTAGAGATCCGTGATAAATATATATATATATACTAGCTGACCCGGCCACGCGTTGCTGTGGCTAAAGTTTTTGTTATATTACATTATAGTAAACAATCTAAGAGGAACAATAAGAGAACATCAGTCACGGAGTCCACTATGCTTTTTCACACAGATGGTATTTGTAAAAAAATATGGTGATCTCCTTATTTGACTTTCTACTACTATAACCCTTTAGTACAATGAAATTATTTACGAACAAAGACGAAAATGTTGATGTTGGTATACAAATTCACTGGATTGAGATTTGAAGGGGAAGTACGTTGAACACAATTAATTAAAATGTTCTTACACTTGATACTAAGCAGAAATCAATAGGTAAAAAATAAAAATTTATCAGATTTATTATTTCCATTTAATTTTATAACAAATATAAGTATATTACAGTATAATACAGTAAATAACATGTGACGCTTAAACTCATGAATGAGGTAGGCAAGGCAGACAGTCTTAAACTTTTAAACATTAATATCTTTTTTTTGAATTATAAATACTTTCAATTTCAATTTAATTTAACACCAATCGGTGCACAATGTTTTTGGTTAACCTGTCTTTAGCTAACACAAATAGATTCGACGGTTTCCCAACACGTGAACACGCAACATATAGTTGCCCATGAGAAAAACATGGATTTTCCAAATCTAAACCACAAATGGACATTGTTTGACCTTGAGATTTATTTATAGACATGGCGAAAGCTAAACGAATTGGAAACTGTAGCCTTTTGAAGGGTATGGTAGAATCTGATGGTATCATCGGAATACGTGGCAGCAGGACCACTTTTCCTTTAAACTTCCCAGCCAAAATGGTTGCTTCAAGAATGTTTCCGGTGATCTTTTTGATGACCAAACGCGTACCGTTACATAATTGAGGTGGATTCAAATTACGGAGGAGAATAATAGGGGAACCAATCTTTAATCGAAGATTATGTGGTGGCATTCCAGGGATATCTAATGAATTTAAAAATTCAATCGGAAAATTTACACTTTCATTTTCATCAAGAACAGTATCGATTGATTTAAAAGACATCAGATCGCCTGGTAACAACTGTTGTATCTGGAAGTTAATTTCGTCAACATCAACGTTTTTGGCTGCCAAAATCGCCCGTTGACTAAGCCATTCATGATTCAAATAATTATTCTGTATATCCGGGAAAATACTCTGAATCAATTCAGTTTTATCCTGAACAACAGTGCAAAAATTGTCTGGTAGTTTAATGCATTGCGTATTTGGTTGCAGTTTTATTTTACCGTTCCCAATATCTAGTAGTTGTTCGGAAAATATTAGTGCTGATGGATCATTTTGCAATTGTACTCGCATATTTATGGTCAATCGAAGTGTTTCAACACTTCGCCATAAGAATGATTGTTTCAAACATGCATTAATCTCATCCGCGAAAGTAGAGCGAGGTATAACCGGTAAGGTCTGCCGGAAGTCACCAGACAAAAGTAAGATAGCACCACCGAAAAGTTTATTATTGCTGTTTAAATCTTGCATAGTTCTGTTTAATGCTTCAAGTGAATATTTGTGTGCCATTGTGCACTCATCCCAAATTATTATAGAACTCTTCCGCAACACTGCAGCTATTCCACTATTCTTTTTGATGTTACACATTGCATCTGGTTTATTATGAACGTCCAATGGCAGCTTGAATGTTGAATGTGCTGTTCGCCCACCATCCAGTAAAGTAGCCGCAATGCCTGACGATGCTAATGCTAATGCGATTTTTTGTTGCGACCGTATTTTGGCAAGAATCAACGATATTAAAAATGTCTTACCGGTTCCACCGGGTGCATCCAAGAAAAAAAAACCGCCTTGTTCAGCAGCAACAGCCAGCATAATCCGATCATAAATAATTTTTTGTTCTGCTGTCAGTAATGGTTCACTGTTCATGATAATTGTTGCTAAACTTCCATGGTCATATTGATTTTCTCGTTGTAAATCGGTATTGACTAAGTCGGTGGCTGGACGATTAGGTGATGGCATACCATAATGATTAAGTGGTAAATTTGAAATAAGAACACATAAATCCTCGATCAAGACCAATGCTTCATTGTACATCTCTGGTGTATAATCTATGTTTTGGCATTGATTTGTTTGTCTAATTCGGTGCAAGATGTCTTCTGTCATACAATTTCTATATTTTTCCCACAAAGTTTGTGCTTGCGAGGGATAACATGTCGCCAAAATAATTGCAAACAACTGACGAATGTTATTCGGTGTTGATGTCAACGCAGCATCAGCAAGCGTTAAGTCCCAATGGTTATCGTCTTCTAGCAATTGCAGTTCACGACATGCATCCTGGTATGTATTGAATACTCGACCATTAGCTGTTCGTAAAAATTCAAAAGACGTTGGTCCGGGAACATTCACCAATAACAAACGTAAATAGAAGCACTCACGTTGCTTTGGATGTACCGTGTAAAGTCTCCCCAATGTCTTAGCTTTGAATATGCCTGTAATGGAAGGATGTGGTTTTCCTTGTTTCCGTGGCTCCCATTTTTTACTGGATTTGTTCCATGTGAAATAACGTGGAACATCACCATACACCAATGTCTTCGCGAATTGGCCAAAAACATCAGGTTTTTGACACAATGTAAAAAATTCAGTTAGAGTCGTTTTCGGAGCTTCGAACGCTCTTTGGAGAACATTTTCTTCAGTGAAGTATACACGTTGACCGTTTTCAAGATGTATTGCCAGATGTTGGACAGCAGGATCTCTTTCGTGGATGGGAAAGCTGAGAATATGCCAAATAGCTTCATTGCTGCTAATGTATCTGCCCATTTGGTATCGTGCTATTTCGTCATTTTTATTTATGTTTTTTACTTCAAATATGGCCAAATCACTGCCTTTGTTTACATATTTACAAATATACTTAATTGATTTAACAGAACTGCAAAGCTCAACATTGATATGAGCTTTGTAAGTTTTTGAAAGTAGTGGTGAGTATGGTACCACCCACTGATTATCAAACTCAACTTGATTTGGAAAGTTCGGCAGTCGCATTGTAAATGTGTGGCCACCATTCTCAGTACTTCTGCGGCGATACATTGGATAACCATCAATATCCGTGATCGTGTCATTCGTATGCGGCTTTGGGAAGTTTTTTTTACATTTTCCATTTTCCATGCACGGTGACGTCATGTTGAAAACACCGCATGGCCCATGGATCATGTGTTTGGTGACAATATCAAATAATTCTTGATCAATTAATGGGTCTGGAATTTCGGCTGAAATTATTTGATCGATTTCTTCAGGACGGATTCTATCTTTAAGCCAAACCAAAATGTGGGCATGAGGCAAACCTCGCTTTTGCCACTCTATCGTATACAGCCAACAACGTGTGATACCAAAAATTGTATATTTAACAATAAAATCAATTAAGGATTTCAATTTTTGTTTAAACACACGTGCAGTTAAATCATGACGATGAATGGCTTGTTGTCCTGGCAATAGTAAAGTTTGTATCTCTTCCCAATTCGGATTACATGTGAATGTAATAAATAAATCCGGTCGGCCGTAATGACGTACGTAAGTCATCGCATCTTGTATGCATGCATGTTCCGTGCCGTTCCGTATCGACATCTGTCAGTTTTATGACTGAATCTACCAGCATGTTCACCTAATGGTACTTTGTCGGCTTTTATGACGATTTGATAATTGTCATTTTGCAGTCGTGGCGAAACTCTTTTGATCAATTGAATTAGTTGATTGTGATCTTCTAAAAAATTTCCAATAATATCACAATTGCTCTTTCCTCTGCTTGTTCAATAAAATTATACTGGCACCGAGTCGTCACGCGCTCTTCACAATCGCCCATAAAATAAAAAGGTATCGACATCTGTCAGTTTTATGACTGCCAAATAATAACGGACAAAAAATTAGCGATAAATTAAAATTGCGACTATAATTTGAGATTTAAACTATCCTATCTCTCAAGTGCACATCGAACTGCACATGGTGTTCAAATTTTATTATTAGTCCATTATTTTATTATTAGTCCATTGAGGACAAACATTGTGACACGAGATTTATATATATTAAGATAGATAAAACATTTTATATATATATATACACATACACACAATAAATATATAACATTTACACACACACACACACATATATATATATATATATATATACGTAAATACATACATTAGAAACATACTTTAATTCAAATAAACTTATCGTTTTTAGTTAGCTATAATAATACAATATTTATCTGTAGCGTTTGTTAATGAATGTGAAATTTCTAAATACCTACAATTAACATCAGAATTATTATTCTGATGTTTCTGTTGTATATATAATGTATAAAAAGTAAATGAACAATAATATGTGTACTCAAGCAATAGTTTGAATAAGTTGCTTTTCGCATTCTTGCCTTGTTTTGTTCATTAGCCAAAGCGTCACCGTCCTTTTAAAGTTTGAGTCAGTCACCGTTGATCTGTCAACCTCAGAGTAAAATTTGTTATAAATTCTGGGCGCTAGAAACGTGTAGTGCCTCTGTCCAAAAGTAGTTTTCATTCTGTTTTCGTGATGTCCATCTCTTTGTCGTTGTCTTGTGTCGTGACTATGAGGTAGCATTATTTGAGAAGTTACATCTTTTTGGTAGTACATTAGTACTGTTCTAATATATAGCTGTCGTACATCAAGAACTTGAAATTCTTTGAATAGTTTATCAGAAGAGTGACATAAATAATAAACATTTATAGAATAAATATTAATATTGAATTTAAATATTGTATTAAATAGCTTAATTATAGGGTGACGTCGGAACATTCCGCCCGCCAAAATCAATGATTTTAAACTATATCAAAACCCGATTGAGGATTATGCTCCGAAAGCTGTAATCGGAAACAGCCCTGGAGCAACAGATAAAATTTATTTTTTAGATGGAGCCCGGAAGCGGGCATAGCTTAACCACTGGACGAGTGATTAAACCCAGTTTGGTGCGTATTGTTACTACGCGAACTACTCCATCCCTACCAGCCTTTACTTCTTCGATTCTGCCGAGACGCCATTGTAATGGTGGGAGATTATCCTCCTTGATCAATACGACCTCACCGACCTCAATGTTTCTCGAAGACTTGAGCCAACGCGAGCAAGTCTGAAGAGATGACAAGTATTCTCGATGCCATCGCTTCCAAAAGGATTGAAAAATCTGCTGGAGTAGCATCCAGCGGGTCAGCCGATTGGTAGCTGTATCCAACAGTGATGGACACGCTAGCGCCGTAGCAGGACCTTGCATCAAGAAATGGGCAGGGGTAAGAGCGCTGTAATCATTCGCACTGGAACTTAAAGGGCAGAGTGGCCTTGAATTGAGAGTTGCTTCAATTTGCACCAAGACCGTGTTGAACTCTTCGTATGTCAATCTTTGTTCTCCAACTACGCGAGTTAAGAGTGTCTTTACAGATTTAACTCCTGCTTCCCACAAACCTCCGAAATGGGGCGCTGAAGCAGCGTTAAAGTGCCAAGAGATACCCCCATCAGATAGAGACCTTGATACACACTCGTTGTAAGACGATGATTTTACTAAATCAAGCCAAGAAGAGAGTTTTCGATTGGCACCTACAAAATTAGTGCCGCAGTCGCTGTAGATATCTCTAACTGGATCACGGCGAGCGATAAAACGACGCAATGCTGCAATGAATGCGTCAGATGAGAGGTCCGAGGCTAATTCCAAGTGAATAGCCTTACTTGAAAAGCATATGAAAATGCAAATGTAGGCCTTCAACGTGGGAGCACGACGATTTCTAGCCATACAAATTTCTCACAAACATCCTCCGGAGGAGTCGCATCCCATCCGAGACCAAGGGCCCACAGATGTTGAATAAGGTGCTTTGCAAAAAACGTGAGAGGTGATAACCAACCCATTGGGTCGAAAACTCGAGCAATGTCAGACAGAATTGCTCTTTTTGTGAAATTAATGGGACTCAGATTAACTGAGTAAGAAAATGAATCAGTGTGAGGGTTCCAGTGCATACCAAGAATCTTTATGGAATACGTACCATCATCGTCGAAAGAAATGGGTGAGGAAGTTAACGCTCTGTGCTCACTTGGAACAGATGACAAGATCTCAGGTTCGTTACTGACCCACTTTCTAACCACTTTCTAAACATGCTAGTTGAAGTAACTCGATTAGTTCACACTGCATCCTTTTTGCAGTGGCAACATCAGTAGCACCAGTGACAATGTCGTCGACATAAATGTCTGATGATAACACTCGAGATGCTAATGGAAAACGAGAGCCTTCATCTTGCACTAGCTGATGAATTGTGCGAATGGCGAGAAAGGGAGACGATGTGACTCCGAATGTATCCGTATTAAGACGATATTCTTGTATGGCATCCATGGGATTGAAACGCCACAGAATTCGCTGATAGTCGCGTTGAGCTTCTACAATATTAACCTGTAGGAACATCTTACGCAAATCGGCTGTAAAAACAACGGAATGCATTCCAAAGTGTAATAAGATTTCAGTTAAATTTCTTTGAAGCTTAGGACCTGGCAGAAGCATGTCATTTAAAGATACTCCAATGTCAGACTTAGAAGAAGCGTCAAAAACTACGCGAATGCTTGAGGGTCCTTCGTTCCGCACGACGCAATGGTGCGGGATATAGTAAGCGTTCGGTGAGCTCAAAGGAGCTTCTGGAACAATTTCCATGGATCGAGGAAATCTTGCAGGAATTTGTGATAAGCCATTTTCAAATCGTTATCACGATCTAAACGACGTTCTAAATAAGTCAACCTGCGCTCAGCAATCTTACGAGTGTTCCTGTGTATTGTGGATCTGCAAATACGCCCGGTGAGAGAAACTATCGCACACGAATGCAATTAAACTAAACCGTTTTACAAGATAAATAACCTTCAGATTTCATCAATTTAGGCTTTTAATGTAAGTCTTCTTTGCTGCCGGGATGGAATACGAGTTGTACTAACGCTTTATGCGATGTAGAGAATTCAAAATCCATAGGCGAGGTTAGAGGCAACTGGAAATGTTACATATACTCTACTCTCTTTCACATTAAATTATAGTAATATTATTTTCTAGCGTCTTCAAGATCCCAGAAATACGATGACTACATGAAACGCAATTCAAGGCTCCCCTCAATCAGACACAGTAGTTATTTTGCAGACTTTGATACCAAGTTGTAGTAAAGTGTCAGGAAATTGCTTGTAAATCGCTCGCCGCTGAAGCAATCTTATTGTCATGCATCACCAGGCTGATTCGCCTGTGTATTGTGGATCTGCAAATACGCCCGGTGAGAGAAACTATCGCACACTAATGAAATTAAACTAAACCGTTTTACAAGATAAATAACCTTCAGATTTCATCAATTTAGGCTTTTAATGTAAGTCTTCTTTGCTGCCGGGATGGAATACGAGTTGTACTAACGCTTTATGCGATGTAGAGAATTCGAAATCCATAGGCGAGGTTAGAGGCAACTGTAAATGTTACATATACTCTACTCTCTTTCACATTAAATTATAGTAATATTATTTTCTAGCGTCTTCAAGATCACAGAAATACGATGACTACATGAAACGCAATTCAAAGCTCCCCTCAATCACTCACAGTAGTTATTTTGCAGACTTTGATACCAAGTTGTAGTAAAGTGTCAGGAAATTGCTTGCAAATCGCTCGCCGCTGAAGCAATCTTATTGTCATGCATCACCAGGCTGATTCGCCTGTGTATTGTGGATCTGCAAATACGCCCGGTGAGAGAAACTATCGCACACTAATGCAATTAAACTAAACCGTTTTACAAGATAAATAACCTTCAGATTTCATCAATTTAGGCTTTTAATGTAAGTCTTCTTTGCTGCCGGGATAGAATACGAGTTGTACTAACGCTTTATGCGATGTAGAGAATTCGAAATCCATAGGCGAGGTTAAAGGCAACTGGAAATGTTACATATACTCTTTCACATTAAATTATAGTAATATTATTTTCTAGCGTCTTCAAGATCCCAGAAATACGATGACTACATGAAACGCAATTCAAGTCTCCCCTCAATCAGTCACAGTAGTTATTTTGCAGACTTTGATACCAAATTGTAGTAAAGTGTCAGGAAATTGCTTGCAAATCGCTCGCCGCTGAAGCAATCTTATTGTCATGCATCACCAGTGTCGGACCCACCCCTTTTCTTAACGTCGGCGTTTAGTGGCGCCGTAAGAATCGGTCGGGTCCGTCTCGTCCTAAACACGTACCAAGGGCTCTGAAAGGAAAGACAGTTTGTAGCTGAAGTCTATGCCTCTTTTTTATTGAAAAATAAAAGCCTAGCTAGGCGGCTTCAACTATGAGGTTAGCGGTGGGCAAGAAGAACACCGTGGTTGCTTGCGGCCTCTTCACGCAATCGCAAACGGAAGCGGTGTCCCCGGCGAAGTCCTCTTCTGCCAGATGAACCCCTTCCTCCAGTCCAATGTTCCTCTTCGGTCTTGTTTCCCAACGCCGCGCCTCGGCCTGTGTTGGCCCCAGGATACGGCCTAGGCTGCCGTCGTCGTCACGTCCTATCTCCTTGCTGTGCTCCCGTCGACTGACCGTCCGTCCTGTCGCTTCATAGTGTAGTGGCGCGTCCTCTCGCCCCGCCGCTCTCCCGCCGACTGACTCGTTCCGCCGCTCGCAGAGATGTGGCGCGTCTTGTCGCCTCGCCGCTCTCTCGCCGACTGACTCGTTCCGCCGCTTGCAGAGAAGTGGCGCGTCCTGTCGCCTCGCCGCTCTCCCGCCGACTGACTCGTTCCGCCGCTCGCAGAGAAGTGGCGCGTCCTGTCGCCTCGCCGCTCTATCGCCGTCTGACTCGTTCCGCCGCTCGCAGAGAAGTGGCGCGTCCTGTCGTCTGGCCGCTCTCTCGCCGTCTGACTCGTTCCGCCGCTCGCAGAGAAGTGGCGCGTCCTGTCGTCTGGCCGCTCTCTCGCCGACTGACTCGTTCCGCCGCTCGTAGAGGAGTGGCGCGTCCTGTCGTCTGGCCGCTCTCTCGCCGACTGACTCGTTCCGCCGCTCGTAGAATAGTGGCGCGTCCTGTCGCCTCGCCGTCTGACTCGTTCCGCCGCTCGCAGAGAAGTGGCGCGTCCTGTCCGTCTGGCCGCTCACCCGCTGACTGCTCGTTCCGCCGGTCCCGTCGCTCCCAGGGTAGCAGCGCGTCCTGTCCGTCTGGCCGCTCACCCGCTGACTGCTCGTTCCGCCGGTCCCTTCGATCCCGAGTAGCAGCTCGTCCTCGCAGAGTAGCTCATCCTGACCTGACCGCTCCCGCTGGCTCCTCGCCGCCGACTGACTCAAACCGCCGGCTGGCCCGCGTTTTATTCGTGCCCGGCGCTCCGTCCTCGCTAGGCGCGTCACTCGCTGTCTCTTTCCCGCGCGGCGCTCCGTTTCTTTCGCGCGCGGCGCTCGCTGTCTCTTCCGTGCGCGCCGCTCCGTTCCCGCTAGGCGCGTCGCTCCCTGTCTCTTTCGCGCGCGGCGCTCCGTTCGCGCTTTTGCGCATTTCATTTTTCTTAGCGTCGGCGACATACTCCCCCCCGGCAGACTCTGTATGCCTCTTCTCTTTAGCTGCTTAAGCCGACGTCAATCACCGCTAGCTTTGCGGTCGGCCGTCGCAGAATGGCCCCTGTCGCGGTTCTGACGTCTGCTACTCGTACTAGTTTATCCTTGCCTGGATATGTGGCTGTCACGATGCCTCGTTGCCAGGTGTTTCTTGGTATACTTGGTTCCGCCAATATGACCACGTCGTCGATCTTGATCTCCTTTTTGACCTCTCGTGCCATCGGTCCCTCCTTGCCAGGGTGGGTAGGTACTCTCGTACCCACCGTTTCCAAAATTGGTCAGCCAGTGCCTGACTGATTCGCCACTGCCTTCGAAGACACAGGTCTTCTGGTGGTAGTGCGCTGATTTGTGGAAGGTTGTGAGGTGCTCCCAGCAAACAATGGTTTGGCGTCAGGCTTTCTACGTCACGGTGGTCAAGAGACACGTGCGTCAGTGGACGACTGTTCACTGTGTACTCCACTTCGGCCAGTAGAGTCTGCAACACTTCTTCCTATGGAGCTTGGGCCTTCAGGACCACCCGGAGCGCTCGTTTGACAGACTGCACCAGTCGCTCCCAGGCGCCCCCCATGTGTGGTGATGATGGTTCGCATAAAAAGCTTGTAGATTTTATAGATTCGCTTGGTTTGTCTTTGCCAAGTGTAACTATTTGTTTACGTAAAATATCCACTGAGTCAGCAGGCGTTTGACCTCTGATGCTAACCTCATACTGCAACTCTGACTTCGAAAGACAGTTCCAGGAAATTAATGGAATCGACATTTTATAAAAAAAATGCAATATTTAAAAAATGAAAAAAATAAATTAAATTGAGAGTACGTCACCAATTTACAGGCACTTTGCTTAGCCGCTACTATGTGATCGACCAGTCGGCTTACAAGACAGTAGAAAATATTCAGTTAGGTATCTGAAAATATTTAAAAAAGTTTAAACAATAGCCAAAAAGCTTAAACACAAAAATAAACACAATTTAAATATACAATAGCCAAAATGTACTATTCATAATAGGTAGGTATTTGTTTATAAAACCCTTACAAAAAAGAAATGACATTTATGAAAATGAAAAAAAATGAACCTCTTCTAACAAAAAAAATATAACCAAACATAATAAACATGTTGTCTCTAAACGAAATATAATGGCTTTGTAACCATTAATAACAAAAAAGAAAAAAATGTGATAAAACATTTTATGGACAGTATCTGACTGTACCCGTTCAAAAGTAATGTACATAATATGTAATTGCAATTGATTACAAAAATAGTAAGTATTTTTTTTTTAAAAAAACATTTAAATATTTACCAATTTACAATGTATATGGGAAGAAACACTCATGGCGTTAATAAAAATAACTCACGTCAAAAACAATAACAAATTCGTTAAATTTGTAGGTAGCATTTAACTAAAATGGTACATAATAAACTTACAAAAAAAGTTAGGCATTTAAATTACAATCTACAATAATAATTGAAAACCAGATTTTTATTTTTTCAAAAGGCCGTCACGTTGGGAGCCAATTTTTTATATGTAACCTCCAAATAAGTTTACGTTCTTCACTATGAAATTTGGGCGCCACTGTGCACTAAGGCACAGAAAACACATTTTAAAATAAAGAATTATAAAACATAAAGGTAACACACCGACTAGTACCTCCGGGAGAGCAACGGGTCTCCCTCAGGATCGTGGTAAAAAATAAAAAGATCTGGTTTGCAATTCAAAAAAAAGGAATGAAAGATTTAATAAAAAACTGTTATAAAAACAATATAAGTAAACTTATAAATATAAAAAAAATAAAAAACACATAACCAAGTTGAACAAAAGATTCCAGGCCGCCTGGTCGATCGCTTTAGTTGTGAAATCCCGTTTTTCCTTTCCATACATTTCCTGGAATGCCGTTCGCGAGCCCAAAGGCGCAAAGGTCCTTCCCGAAACGAAATGTATGTTTTTTTTTCTTCTTCAAATAAGGGATAAATATCCCACGACAATCTAATGGCCTATAGGAGCCTATAGTATTCCATAGTAGCTGATAAAAGTAGCTGTTAAAAGTTGCTGTTAAAACCCTGAAATGCGAGCAAAAAAAGGAATTAACTCGACATCAAAAGATGGAGAACTAGATCAATTGAAAATCGAGTAACTACTTACCGTTTCCATCTGGAGAACGGGTTTATAGATAGCGCAGTCCTGGCTGGCTAGGTGCGTATCTTTTAATTTCCTCGCACAGCAAAATTTATAACTAAAACTGCGGCCGCCATTCGGGAGCCTTTCTCAAACGCCCAGGCAACCAAAAACGAATGAAATAATAATATCCAAAAACTACCTCCGTGAGCGAAACCAGGTTACCAGCAAGCAAGCAACTAATTTGCATTACAGCTAGGAGTCAAACCGGAGACATAGATAATAATCGAGATAAACGGTAGATGGCGTTTGTTGGTTTATTCAAGGGGAAAATTCGCTATTTCGTTACACGGTGTCTTTCGCTTTTCCCTTCAAACAGCGCTGAAGTCTCATCAACATTTCTGTTGGTGTGAAGCTGGCCATCTGCAGGTCGAATTGGCCGGCGAATATGGGCCAATCTCCAGGCTGACCGTCGAACGTAGGCAGATCGCGGGGCATGGCTTGTCGAACCAGCATCTTGTCGTGGTTAAGGCCTTCTATTGGTCTTCTCGCCACCTTCTCCAGGGCTTGAACTAGCTTGTCCACGATGGGATCTGCTGCACTGTGTGGGTCGGGTGTATTGTCGAGCCACTGCTGTATTTTCGCCTCCTGGGCTGGAATTGGAAAATCCTGCGCCTTGTCTGGGCCCTCGACGAAATTATCTTCGTCGTCTGTGAGTGCTTCTAGTTCTTGCATTATCTCGAATCTCTTGCGGATGTCTTCAAGCTGTCGTAGACGTCGCGCCTCTTCGAAGTCCGCTTCGACTCATTCCCTTTCTTGCTGGGCCTTCAGTGCAGCGTTCAGTTGACGCCGCCTGGCTTTGCTGGTGCGGCTCACTTCGCTGTGTGCGGGTGACACTCTGCTGTGCTCGGCATGCGGTGTCGACGTCATCTTTGCCCCTGTAGCTGTTCCTTGGCCGGTGCCTGCTCCATCTGGTGGGCCTTGAGCTGCTACCATTGTTACACCGAGGTCCTCATGTGATTTCTCGGCCGACGCATCCAATTTGCGTTGGGCCTTGCCTTGCTCGTTTCCGCAACCGCAGTTTTCTGGGTGGTGCTGTGAGGTCGACTGGCTTGTAGTTGCTGTGGTGCTGGCTGACTCACCCTCGTTGTGAGCGGTGCTGTCCCCACTTTCCATCGTCTCCCTCACGCGTCCGCTTCGTAGACTCATCTTGATTCTTGAATCGCAAGTCTTCTTTCTTCGGAATCCTCAGGCTTCTGCTGCACTCCAGGATCCGGCTCGAAGGACCATATGTCGGACCCACCCCTTTTCTTAACGTCGGCGTTTAGTGGCGCCGTAAGAATCGGTCGGGTCCGAGTAGCTCGTTTGTCTCGTCCTAAACACGTACAAAGGGCTGTGAAAAGAAAGATAGTTTGTAGCTGAAGTCTATGCCTCTTTTTTATTGAAAAATAAAAGCCTAGCTAGGCGGCTTCAACTATGAGGTTAGCGGTGGGCAAGAAGAACACCGTGGTTGCTTGCGGCCTCTTCACGCAATCGCAAATGGAAGCGGTGTCCCCGGCGAATCCTCTTCTGCCAGATGAACCCCTTCCTCCAGTCCAATGTTCCTCTTCGGTCTTGTTTCCCAACGCCGCGCCTGTGTTGGCCCCAGGATACGGCCTAGGCTGCCGTCGTCGTCACGTCCTATCTCCTTGCTGTGCTCCCGTCGACTGACCGTCCGTCCTGTCGCTTCGTAGTGTAGTGGCGCGTCTTGTCGCCTCGCCGCTCTCCCGCCGACTGACTCGTTCCGCCGCTCGCAGAGAAGTGGCGCGTCCTGTCGCCTCGCCGCTCTCCCGCCGACTGACTCGTTCCGCCGCTCGCAGAGAAGTGGCGCGTCCTGTCGCCTCGCCGCTCTCCCGCCAAATGACTCGTTCCGCCGCTCGCAGAGAAGTGGCGCGTCCTGTCGTCTGGCCGCTCTCTCGCCGACTGACTCGTTCCGCCGCTCGTAGAGGAGTGGCGCGTCCTGTCGTCTGGCCGCTCTCTCGCCGACTGACTCGTTCCGCCGCTTGTAGAAGAGTGGCGCGTCCTGTCGCCTCGCCGTCTGACTCGTTCCGCCGCTCGCAGAGAAGTGGCGCGTCCTGTCGTCTGGCCGCTCTCTCGCCGACTGACTCGTTCCGCCGCTCGTAGAGGAGTGGCGCGTCCTGTCGCCTCGCCGCTCTCTCGCCCTCTGACTCGTTCCGCCGCTCGCAGAGAAGTGGCGCGTCCTGTCGTCTGGCCGCTCTCTCGCCGACTGACTCGTTCCGCCGCTCGCAGAGAAGTGGCGCGTCCTGTCGTCTGGCCGCTCTCTCGCCGACTGACTCGTTCCGCCGCTCGTAGAGGAGTGGCGCGTCCTGTCGTCTGGCCGCTCTCTCGCCGACTGACTCGTTCCGCCGCTCGTAGAAGAGTGGCGCGTCCTGTCGCCTCGCCGCTCTCTCGCCGTCTGACTCGTTCCGCCGCTCGCAGAGAAGTGGCGCGTCCTGTCGTCTGGCCGCTCTCTCGCCGACTGCTCGTTCCGCCGGTCCCGTCGCTCCCAGGGTAGCAGCGCGTCCTGTCCGTCTGGCCGCTCACCCGTTGACTGCTCGTTCCGCCGGTCCCGTCGCTCCCAGGGTAGCAGCGCGTCCTGTCCGTCTGGCCGCTCACCCGCTGACTGCTCGTTCCGCCGGTCCCGTCTGGTCCCGTCTGGTCCCGTCTGGTCCCGTCTGGTCCGGTCCCGTATGGTCATCATCTTCAAGGGTGCTACTTTAGCTTTACCAGCTACGAAAGCAGTCTTTCCTCTGTCTGCATGCCTTCGCACCAGATATGCTACTTGTGGCGTATGCTTTTTCTCCGGCGTCACAAAAAATGTGCAACTCCGTGCTGCCTGTTCCGTTGAGTTGATAACAGCGCGGGACACGGCATTCACTTAGTCTTCGTAGCTCTGCAAGCCACATATGCCAATCTTTGAAATTGGTGTCGTTTAATTGCTCATCCCATCCGGTGTTAGCTCTCCAGACGTCTTGTAGAAGAATCTTTCCCTTTATAGAGAACGGTGATAGCATTCCCAGTGGGTCGAAAATGGACATCAGTACACTCAACATTTGCCTTTTTGTGGGTCGAATGTCTCCGCTGATGATCTCCGTTGACACTTTTGCGAATCGCAGATTAAAGGATAGGTCATCTCTATCTGGATTCCATTGTAGGCCAAGCACACGTTCTGCCTCCTCTCCTAGATTTAGGTCGACGTTCTTTCGTACCTGCGCATCTGGCATGGCGCTAAGTACGACGTTCGAGTTGCCATGCCAATTGCATAGTTCGAACCCCCCTCGCTTGTGTACTTCCAATACACTTGTGGCTCGTTTGACAGCGTCCTCCTCCGTTGGTGCGCTGTCACAGTAGTCGTCCATGTAGTGGCGGTGTACTATTGGATCTACTGCTTGCGGGAATTCTGTAGCGTTCACTGCTGCGTTTCTATTCTTGACATACTGCGCTGAGCATGGTGATGCGGATGCCCCGAATATCATGGACTCCATCACGTAGGTCAAGGGATCTTTGGCTTTGTCCATGTCTCGCCAGAGAAAGCGTTGTGAGTCTCTATCCTCTGCACGAATCTTGATGCGGAGAAACATCTCCTTGATGTCAGCGACAAAGGCAATCTTGTCTTGCCGGAACTTGAACAGGACTCCTATGAGAGCGTTCAATAAATCCGGTCCCTTCTCGAGGTAGTCGTTGAGACTCTTGCCATTTGCTTTGGCTGCTGCATCGAACACGATACGAATCTTGCCTGGTTTATTTTCGTTGACTACGCAGAAATGTGGCAAATACCATGTTCGTGGCCCGTGAGTTGCTGCCTCTTCGGGGCTTAGTAAGCGAGCATAGCCCTTGCTTATGTATTCCTCTATTTTAACCCGATAGCTGTCTGCTACTATTGGGTTCTTTTCCAGTTTCTTCTCAAGCCCGTTTAGCCGTTTAAGGGCGTTGTTACGGTTTGGTGGGAGTCTTAGGCTGTCTGCTTTCCACAATAGTCCTGTTTCCCATCGTCCGTCGTTGGTGAGACGGGTTGTCGCCTTCAACGTTGACTCGGCTCTTTCGTTGATCCTTTGCTCGGGTCGTCTGGCTACTACGCCTAGTTCTTCTGTTTTGAAGTACCTTGTGATGAGTTCATCCACCTTCTCGTCATCTGTGGTACGTAGGTGTAGTACTTGTTGTCTTCGGGTTTCGGGTATTACGGTCGTCAGACGTCCACTTAACCTCCACCCTAGTAGCGATCGTGTTGCTACGGGTGCGTTTCTTGGCCCTTCGCGTATTTCCCGTGGAATAATCAATTCCCACTGATCTTGTCCAATCAGTAACCCGGCTTCCTTCTCACCGCCAGTCAGGTGTATCCCCTTTAGGTGAGGCCACTGTGTCTGCAAACTTTGCACGGCTACTCGCTGTCTTGGTAATGACAGATTTGTCACCGTCTTTGCTCCGCAGATCTCGTATGTCGGTCCACCGACCTCTCCCTGGATGCCGAAGGACACTACTTCTGAAGGCACTTCTTCGCGCATCGTGTTGCTGGCGCCTTGTAGTCTCAGCACTTCTCTGGGCCCCTTTAGGCCCACGCTGTCAGCAATTTTCTTGTTGACGTGGGTCACAGTGGAGCCTTCGTCGAACAGCGCTAACGTAGACACTTTGCCCTTCGGGCCACTTATTGTCACAGGTGCTACACGCAATAAAACCTTTTGATCACTGCGCGTGTGTAGTGTGTGGTCGCTCGGTCCTGACTTATTTCGATCATTCCTCGCTTGAGTGTCACTGGGTCTTTGCACTTCACTAGGTCCATGCCTTGCACTAGGTCTCTGCCTTACACTAGGTCCATGCCTTACACTACGCGATGAATTCGCAACACTTCGCGGTGGGTTGAGAAGTAGCCTGTGCGTGGCTCTTCCCCGTGGACATTTTCCGCACAAATGTCCCCTCTCTAGGCACGCGTAACACACGGCGTGTTTTGTTGCCCAGCTCTGACGTTCGGTAACATCGAGCCTCGTGAATTTGCGGCACTCGTAGGTCCGGTGACCCGGTGCATCGCAAAACGAACACTTTTTTTCCGTTTCACTGGTTGTAAACACTCATGAACGCGGCACATTTGACACGGTAGATTGTCTTGGTTTCACTGTTGCACTCGCGTACCTCGCTGCAGTCCCGTGATCCAAGCGGCTGGCTGTCTTCCCCATTTCCCCGAGCCAATTGCTGAAATCTCGAAGAGACGGATTGTCCGTGTGTTGTGTCCTCGCTACAGTTCCCCATTGTAGTCTGAGAAGTGTCGGCAGCTTGGCTTCCAGCTCGTATAACATTTGCGGGTTATATATGTAAGCTGTCTTCTTTGATGCTTCCAGGGCCGCCGTGAGATTTCGAACGGCCGTCACGAAGTCGAGAATCGCCGTCATGTCAGGTGAATCCATCAGGGCAGGTAGCTTTCGCGCCCGCTGCAGTAACTGCTCGATGAGTCGCTCAGGTCTGCCGAATCTCATCTCCAATGAGTCCCTGATTTCACCGACGTTGTCCGGTGATAGCAGCAGAGCGGTGACGGTGTCTTTCGCTTTTACCTTCAAACAGCGCTGAAGTCTCATCAACATTTCTGTTGGTGTGAAGCTGGCCATCTGCAGGTCTTTCTTGAATTGGTTGATTCTTGAATCGCAAGTCTTCTTTGTGAACGTGCAAGTCGGGTTGTCGGCTTCAACTATGAGGTTAGCGGTGGGCAAGAAGAACACCGTGGTTGCTTGCGGCCTCTTCACGCAATCGCAAACGGAAGCGGTGTCCCCGGTGAAGTCATCTTCTGCCAGATGAACCCCTTCCTCCAGTCCTATGTTCCTCTTCGGTCTTGTTTCCCAACGCCGCGCCTCGGCCTGTGTTGGCCCCAGGATATGGCCTAGGCTGCCGTCGTTGTCACGTCCTATCTCCTTGCTGTGCTCCCGTCGACTGACCGTCCGTCCTGTCGCTTCGTAGTGTAGGGGCGCGTCCTGTCGCCCCGCCGCTCTCCCGCCGACTGACTCGTTCCGCCGCTCGCAGAGATGTGGCGCGTCTTGTCGCCTCGCCGCTCTCTCGCCGACTGACTCGTTCCGCAGCTTGCAGAGAAGTGGCGCGTCCTGTCGCCTCGCCGCTCTCCCGCCGACTGACACGTTCCGCCGCTCGCAGAGAAGTGGCGCGTCCTGTCGTCTGGCCGCTCTCTCGCCGACTGACTCGTTCCGCCGCTCGTAGAGGAGTGGCGCGTCCTGTCGCCTCGCCGTCTGACTCGTTCCGCCGCTCGCAGAGAAGTGGCGCGTCCTGTCGTCTGGCCGCTCTCTCGCCGACTGACTCGTTCCGCCGCTCGTAGAGGAGTGGCGCGTCCTGTCGCCTCGCCGCTCTCTCGCCGTCTGACTCGTTCCGCCGCTCGCAGAGAAGTGGCGCGTCCTGTCGTCTGGCCGCTCTCTCGCCGACTGACTCGTTCCGCCGCTCGCAGAGAAGTGGCGCGTCCTGTCGTGTGGCCGCTCTCTCGCCGACTGACTCGTTCCGCCGCTCGCAGAGAAGTGTCGCGTCCTGTCGTCTGGCCGCTCTCTCGCCGACTGACTCGTTCCGCCGCTCGTAGAGGAGTGGCGCGTCCTGTCGCCTCGCCGTCTGACTCGTTCCTCCGCTCGCAGAGAAGTGGCGCGTCCTGTCGTCTGGCCGCTCTCTCGCCGACTGACTCGTTCGGCCGCTCGTAGAGGAGTGGCGCGTCCTGTCGCCTCGCCGTCTGACTCGTTCCGCCGCTCGCAGAGAAGTGGCGCGTCCTGTCGTGTGGCCGCTCTCTCGCCGACTGACTCGTTCCGCCGCTCGCAGAGAAGTGTCGCGTCCTGTCGTCTGGCCGCTCTCTCGCCGACTGACTCGTTCCGCCGCTCGTAGAGGAGTGGCGCGTCCTGTCGCCTCGCCGTCTGTAGTAAAGTGTCAGGAAATTGCTTGCAAATCGCTCGCCGCTGAAGCAATCTTATTGTCATGCATCACCAGGCTGATTCGCCTGTGTATTGTGGATCTGCAAATACGCCCGGTGAGAGAAACTATCGCACACTAATGCAATTAAACTAAACCGTTTTACAAGATAAATAACCTTCAGATTTCATCAATTTAGGCTTTTAATGTAAGTCTTCTTTGCTGCCGGGATGGAATACGAGTTGTACTAACGCTTTATGCGATGTAGAGAATTCGAAATCCAAAAAAGAGTTTAGAGGCAACTGGAGATGTTACATATACTCTACTCTCTTTTACATTAAATTATAGTAATATTATTTTCTAGCGTCTTCAAGATCCCAGAAATACGATGACTACATGAAACGCAATTCAAGGCTCCCCCTCAATCAGTCACAGTAGTTATTTTGCAGACTTTGATACCAAGTTGTAGTAAAGTGTCAGGAAATTGCTTGCAAATCGCTCGCCGCTGAAGCAATCTTATTGTCATGCATATTATAGTGTATTGTGGATCTGCAAATACGCCCGGTGAGAGAAACTATCGCACACTAATGCAATTAAACTAAACCGTTTTACAAGATAAATAACCTTCAGATTTCATCAATTTAGGCTTTTAATGTAAGTCTTCTTTGCTGCCGGGATGGAATACGAATTGTACTAACGCTTTATGCGATGTAGAGAATTCGAAATCCAAAAAAGAGTTTAGAGGCAACTGGAGATGTTACATATACTCTACTCTCTTTCACATTAAATTATAGTAATATTATTTTCTAGCGTCTTCAAGATCCCAGAAATACGATGACTACATGAAACGCAATTCAAGGCTCCCCCTCAATCAGTCACAGTAGTTATTTTGCAGACTTTGATAACAAGTTGTAGTAAAGTGTCAGGAAATTGCTTGCAAATCGCTCGCCGCTGAAGCAATCTTATTGTCATGCATCACCAGTGTCGGACCCACCCCTTTTCTTAACGTCGGCGTTTAGTGGCGCCGTAAGAATCGGTCGGGTCCGTCTCGTCCTAAACACGTACCAAGGGCTCTGAAAGGAAAGACAGTTTGTAGCTGAAGTCTATGCCTCTTTTTTATTGAAAAATAAAAGCCTAGCTAGGCGGCTTCAACTATGAGGTTAGCGGTGGGCAAGAAGAACACCGTGGTTGCTTGCGGCCTCTTCACGCAATCCAAACGGAAGCGGTGTCCCCGGCGAAGTCATCTTCTGCCAGATGAACCCCTTCCTCCAGTTCAATGTTCCTCTTCGGTCTTGTTTCCCAACGCCGCGCCTCGGCCTGTGTTGGCCCCAGGATACGGCCTAGGCTGCCGTCGTTGTCACGTCCTATTTCCTTGCTGTGCTCCCGTCGACTGACCGTCCGTCCTGTCGCTTCGTAGTGTAGTGGCGCATCCTGTCGCCCCGCCGCTCTCCCGCCGACTGACTCGTTCCTCCGCTCGCAGAGAAGTGGCGCGTCCTGTCGTCTGGCCGCTCTCTCGCCGACTGACTCGTTCCGCCGCTCGTAGAGGAGTGGCGCGTCCTGTCGCCTCGCCGTCTGACTCGTTCCTCCGCTCGCAGAGAAGTGGCGGGTCCTGTCGTCTGGCCGCTCTCTCGCCGACTGACTCGTTCCGCCGCTCGTAGAGGAGTGGCGCGTCCTGTCGCCTCGCCGTCTGACTCGTTCCGCCGCTCGCAGAGAAGTGGCGCGTCCTGTCGTGTGGCCGCTCTCTCGCCGACTGACTCGTTCCGCCGCTCGCAGAGAAGTGGCGCGTCCTGTCGCCTCGCCGCTCTCTCGCTGTCTGACTCGTTCCGCCGCTCGCAGAGAAGTGGCGCGTCCTGTCGTCTGGCCGCTCTCTCGCCGACTGACTCGTTCCGCCGCTCGCAGAGAAGTGGCGCGTCCTGTCGTCTGGCCGCTCTCTCGCCGACTGACTCGTTCCGCCGCTCGTAGAGGAGTGGCGCGTCCTGTCGTCTGGCCGCTCTCTCGCCGACTGACTCGTTCCGCCGCTCGCAGAGAAGTGGCGCGTCCTGTCATCTCGCCGTCTGACTCGTTCCGCCGCTCGCAGAGAAGTGGCGCGTCCTGTCGTCTGGCCGCTCTCTCGCCGACTGACTCGTTCCGCCTCTCGTAGAGGAGTGGCGCGTCCTGTCGCCTTGCCGCTCTCTCGCCGACTGACTCGTTCCGCAGCTTGCAGAGAAGTGTCGCGTCCTGTCGCCTCGCCGCTCTCCCGCCGACTGACACGTTCCGCCGCTCGCAGAGAAGTGGCGCGTCCTGTCGTCTGGCCGCTCTCTCGCCGACTGACTCGTTCCGCCGCTCGCAGAGAAGTGGCGCGTCCTGTCGTCTGGCCGCTCTCTCGCCGACTGACTCGTTCCGCCGCTCGTAGAGGAGTGGCGCGTCCTGTCGTCTGGCCGCTCTCTCGCCGACTGACTCGTTCCGCCGTTCGTAGAGGAGTGGCGCGTCCTGTCGCCTCGCCGTCTGACTCGTTCCGCCGCTCGCAGAGAAGTGGCGCGTCCTGTCGTCTGGCCGCTCTCTCGCCGACTGACTCGTTCCGCCGCTCGTAGAGGAGTGGCGCGTCCTGTCGCCTCGCCGCTCTCACGCCGTCTGACTCGTTCCGCCGCTCGCAGAGAAGTGTCGCGTCCTGTCGCCTCGCCGCTCTCCCGCCGACTGACACGTTCCGCCGCTCGCAGAGAAGTGGCGCGTCCTGTCGCCTCGCCGCTCTCTCGCTGTCTGATTCGTTCCGCCGCTCGCAGAGAAGTGGCGCGTCCTGTCGTCTGGCCGCTCTCTCGCCGACTGACTCGTTCCGCCGCTCGCAGAGAAGTGGCGCGTCCTGTCGTCTGGCCGCTCTCTCGCCAACTGACTCGTTCCGCCGCTCGTAGAGGAGTGGCGCGTCCTGTCGTCTGGCCGCTCTCTCGCTGACTGACTCGTTCCGCCGTTCGTAGAGGAGTGGCGCGTCCTGTCGCCTCGCCGTCTGACTCGTTCCGCCGCTCGCAGAGAAGTGGCGCGTCCTGTCGTCTGGCCGCTCTCTCGCCGACTGACTCGTTCCGCCGCTCGTAGAGGAGTGGCGCGTCCTGTCGCCTCGCCGCTCTCACGCCGTCTGACTCGTTCCGCCGCTCGCAGAGAAGTGGCGCGTCCTGTCGTCTGGCCGCTCTCTCGCCGACTGCTCGTTCCGCGGGCCCGTCGCTCCCAGGGTAGCAGCGCGTCCTGTCCGTCTGGCCGCTCACTCTCTCTCTCTTTCACATTAAATTATAGTAATATTATTTTCTAGCGTCTTCAAGATCCCAGAAATACGATGACTACATGAAACGCAATTCAAGGCTCCCCTCAATCAGTCACAGTAGTTATTTTGCTGACTTTGATACCAAATTGTAGTAAAGTGTCAGGAAATTGCTTGCAAATCGCTCGCCGCTGAAGCAATCTTATTGTCATGCATCACCAGGCTGATTCGCCTGTGTATTGTGGATCTGCAAATACGCCCGGTGAGAGAAACTATCGCACACTAATGCAATTAAACTAAACCGTTTTACAAGATAAATAACCTTCAGATTTCATCAATTTAGGCTTTTAATGTAAGTCTTCTTTGCTGCCGGGATGGAATACGAGTTGTACTAACGCTTTATGCGATGTAGAGAATTCGAAATCCAAAAAAGAGTTTAGAGGCAGTTACATATACTCTACTCTCTTTCACATTAAATTATAGTAATATTATTTTCTAGCGTCTTCAAGATCCCAGAAATACGATGACTACATGAAACGCAATTCAAGGCTCCCCCTCAATCAGTCACAGTAGTTATTTTGCAGACTTTGATAACAAGTTGTAGTAAAGTGTCAGGAAATTGCTTGCAAATCGCTCGCCGCTGAAGCAATCTTATTGTCATGCATCACCAGTGTCGGACCCACCCCTTTTCTTAACGTCGGCGTTTAGTGGCGCCGTAAGAATCGGTCGGGTCCGTCTCGTCCTAAATACGTACCAAGGGCTCTGAAAGGAAAGACAGTTTGTAGCTGAAGTCTATGCCTCTTTTTTATTGAAAAATAAAAGCCTAGCTAGGCGGCTTCAACTATGAGGTTAGCGGTGGGCAAGAAGAACACCGTGGTTGCTTGCGGCCTCTTCACGCAATCCAAACGGAAGCGGTGTCCCCGGCGAAGTCATCTTCTGCCAGATGAACCCCTTCCTCCAGTTCAATGTTCCTCTTCGGTCTTGTTTCACAACGCCGCGCCTCGGCCTGTGTTGGCCCCAGGATACGGCCTAGGCTGCCGTCGTTGTCACGTCCTATCTCCTTGCTGTGCTCCCGTCGACTGACCGTCCGTCCTGTCGCTTCGTAGTGTAGTGGCGCATCCTGTCGCCCCGCCGCTCTCCCGCCGACTGACTCGTTCCTCCGCTCGCAGAGATGTGGCGCGTCTTGTCGCCTCGCCGCTCTCTCGCCGACTGACTCGTTCCGCAGCTTGCAGAGAAGTGGCGCGTCCTGTCGCCTCGCCGCTCTCCCGCCGACTGACTCGTTCCGCCTCTCGTAGAGGAGTGGCGCGTCCTGTCGCCTTGCCGCTCTCTCGCCGACTGACTCGTTCCGCAGCTTGCAGAGAAGTGTCGCGTCCTGTCGCCTCGCCGCTCTCCCGCCGACTGACACGTTCCGCCGCTCGCAGAGAAGTGGCGCGTCCTGTCGCCTCGCCGCTCTCTCGCTGTCTGATTCGTTCCGCCGCTCGCAGAGAAGTAGCGCGTCCTGTCGTCTGGCCGCTCTCTCGCCGACTGACTCGTTCCGCCGCTCGCAGAGAAGTGGCGCGTCCTGTCGTCTCGCCGTCTGACTCGTTCCGCCGCTCGCAGAGAAGTGGCGCGTCCTGTCGTCTGGCCGCTCTCTCGCCGACTGACTCGTTCCGCCTCTCGTAGAGGAGTGGCGCGTCCTGTCGCCTTGCCGCTCTCTCGCCGACTGACTCGTTCCGCAGCTTGCAGAGAAGTGTCGCGTCCTGTCGCCTCGCCGCTCTCCCGCCGACTGACACGTTCCGCCGCTCGCAGAGAAGTGGCGCGTCCTGTCGTCTGGCCGCTCTCTCGCCGACTGACTCGTTCCGCCGCTCGCAGAGAAGTGGCGCGTCCTGTCGTCTGGCCGCTCTCCCGCCGACTGACACGTTCCGCCGCTCGCAGAGAAGTGGCGCGTCCTGTCGCCTCGCCGCTCTCTCGCTGTCTGATTCGTTCCGCCGCTCGCAGAGAAGTGGCGCGTCCTGTCGTCTGGCCGCTCTCTCGCCGACTGACTCGTTCCGCCGCTCGCAGAGAAGTGGCGCGTCCTGTCGTCTCGCCGTCTGACTCGTTCCGCCGCTCGCAGAGAAGTGGCGCGTCCTGTCGTCTGGCCGCTCTCTCGCCGACTGACTCGTTCCGCCTCTCGTAGAGGAGTGGCGCGTCCTGTCGCCTTGCCGCTCTCTCGCCGACTGACTCGTTCCGCAGCTTGCAGAGAAGTGTCGCGTCCTGTCGCCTCGCCGCTCTCCCGCCGACTGACACGTTCCGCCGCTCGCAGAGAAGTGGCGCGTCCTGTCGTCTGGCCGCTCTCTCGCCGACTGACTCGTTCCGCCGCTCGCAGAGAAGTGGCGCGTCCTGTCGTCTGGCCGCTCTCTCGCCGACTGACTCGTTCCGCCGCTCGTAGAGGAGTGGCGCGTCCTGTCGTCTGGCCGCTCTCTCGCCGACTGACTCGTTCCGCCGTTCGTAGAGGAGTGGCGCGTCCTGTCGCCTCGCCGTCTGACTCGTTCCGCCGCTCGCAGAGAAGTGGCGCGTCCTGTCGTCTGGCCGCTCTCTCGCCGACTGACTCGTTCCGCCGCTCGTAGAGGAGTGGCGCGTCCTGTCGCCTCGCCGCTCTCACGCCGTCTGACTCGTTCCGCCGCTCGCAGAGAAGTGTCGCGTCCTGTCGCCTCGCCGCTCTCCCGCCGACTGACACGTTCCGCCGCTCGCAGAGAAGTGGCGCGTCCTGTCGCCTCGCCGCTCTCTCGCTGTCTGATTCGTTCCGCCGCTCGCAGAGAAGTGGCGCGTCCTGTCGTCTGGCCGCTCTCTCGCCGACTGACTCGTTCCGCCGCTCGCAGAGAAGTGGCGCGTCCTGTCGTCTGGCCGCTCTCTCGCCGACTGACTCGTTCCGCCGCTCGTAGAGGAGTGGCGCGTCCTGTCGTCTGGCCGCTCTCTCGCCGACTGACTCGTTCCGCCGTTCGTAGAGGAGTGGCGCGTCCTGTCGCCTCGCCGTCTGACTCGTTCCGCCGCTCGCAGAGAAGTGGCGCGTCCTGTCGTCTGGCCGCTCTCTCGCCGACTGACTCGTTCCGCCGCTCGTAGAGGAGTGGCGCGTCCTGTCGCCTCGCCGCTCTCACGCCGTCTGACTCGTTCCGCCGCTCGCAGAGAAGTGGCGCGTCCTGTCGTCTGGCCGCTCTCTCGCCGACTGCTCGTTCCGCCGGTCCCGTCGCTCCCAGGGTAGCAGCGCGTCCTGTCCGTCTGGCCGCTCACTCTCTCTCTCTTTCACATTAAATTATAGTAATATTATTTTCTAGCGTCTTCAAGATCCCAGAAATACGATGACTACATGAAACGCAATTCAAGGCTCCCCTCAATCAGTCACAGTAGTTATTTTGCTGACTTTGATACCAAATTGTAGTAAAGTGTCAGGAAATTGCTTGCAAATCGCTCGCCGCTGAAGCAATCTTATTGTCATGCATCACCAGGCTGATTCGCCTGTGTATTGTGGATCTGCAAATACGCCCGGTGAGAGAAACTATCGCACACTAATGCAATTAAACTAAACCGTTTTACAAGATAAATAACCTTCAGATTTCATCAATTTAGGCTTTTAATGTAAGTCTTCTTTGCTGCCGGGATGGAATACGAGTTGTACTAACGCTTTATGCGATGTAGAGAATTCGAAATCCAAAAAAGAGTTTAGAGGCAGTTACATATACTCTACTCTCTTTCACATTAAATTATAGTAATATTATTTTCTAGCGTCTTCAAGATCCCAGAAATACGATGACTACATGAAACGCAATTCAAGGCTCCCCCTCAATCAGTCACAGTAGTTATTTTGCAGACTTTGATACCAAGTTGTAGTAAAGTGTCAGGAAATTGCTTGCAAATCGCTCGCCGCTGAAGCAATCTTATTGTCATGCATATTATAGTGTATTGTGGATCTGCAAATACGCCCGGTGAGAGAAACTATCGCACACTAATGCAATTAAACTAAACCGTTTTACAAGATAAATAACCTTCAGATTTCATCAATTTAGGCTTTTAATGTAAGTCTTCTTTGCTGCCGGGATGGAATACGAGTTGTACTAACGCTTTATGCGATGTAGAGAATTCGAAATCCAAAAAAGAGTTTAGAGGCAGTTACATATACTCTACTCTCTTTCACATTAAATTATAGTAATATTATTTTCTAGCGTCTTCAAGATCCCAGAAATACGATGACTACATGAAACGCAATTCAAGGCTCCCCCTCAATCAGTCACAGTAGTTATTTTGCAGACTTTGATAACAAGTTGTAGTAAAGTGTCAGGAAATTGCTTGCAAATCGCTCGCCGCTGAAGCAATCTTATTGTCATGCATCACCAGTGTCGGACCCACCCCTTTTCTTAACGTCGGCGTTTAGTGGCGCCGTAAGAATCGGTCGGGTCCGTCTCGTCCTAAACACGTACCAAGGGCTCTGAAAGGAAAGACAGTTTGTAGCTGAAGTCTATGCCTCTTTTTTATTGAAAAATCAAAGCCTAGCTAGGCGGCTTCAACTATGAGGTTAGCGGTGGGCAAGAAGAACACCGTGGTTGCTTGCGGCCTCTTCACGCAATCCAAACGGAAGCGGTGTCCCCGGCGAAGTCATCTTCTGCCAGATGAACCCCTTCCTCCAGTTCAATGTTCCTCTTCGGTCTTGTTTCCCAACGCCGCGCCTCGGCCTGTGTTGGCCCCAGGATACGGCCTAGGCTGCCGTCGTTGTCACGTCCTATCTCCTTGCTGTGCTCCCGTCGACTGACCGTCCGTCCTGTCGCTTCGTAGTGTAGTGGCGCATCCTGTCGCCCCGCCGCTCTCCCGCCGACTGACTCGTTCCTCCGCTCGCAGAGATGTGGCGCGTCTTGTCGCCTCGCCGCTCTCTCGCCGACTGACTCGTTCCGCAGCTTGCAGAGAAGTGGCGCGTCCTGTCGCCTCGCCGCTCTCCCGCCGACTGACACGTTCCGCCGCTCGCAGAGAAGTGGCGCGTCCTGTCGTCTGGCCGCTCTCTCGCCGACTGACTCGTTCCGCCGCTCGTAGAGGAGTGGCGCGTCCTGTCGCCTCGCCGTCTGACTCGTTTCTCCGCTCGCAGAGAAGTGGCGCGTCCTGTCGTCTGGCCGCTCTCTCGCCGACTGACTCGTTCCGCCGCTCGTAGAGGAGTGGCGCGTCCTGTCGCCTCGCCGCTCTCTCGCCGTCTGACTCGTTCCGCCGCTCGCAGAGAAGTGGCGCGTCCTGTCGTCTGGCCGCTCTCACGCCGACTGACTCGTTCCGCCGCTCGTAGAGGAGTGGCGCGTCCTGTCGCCTCGCCGCTCTCTCGCCGTCTGACTCGTTTCGCCGCTCGCAGAGAAGTGGCGCGTCCTGTCGTCTGGCCGCTCTCTCGCCGACTGACTCGTTCCGCCGCTTGTAGAGGAGTGGCGCGTCCTGTCGCCTCGCCGTCTGACTCGTTCCTCCGCTCGCAGAGAAGTGGCGCGTCCTGTCGTCTGGCCGCTCTCTCGCCGACTGACTCGTTCCGCCGCTCGTAGAGGAGTGGCGCGTCCTGTCGCCTCGCCGTCTGACTAGTTCCGCAGCTCGTAGAGGAGTGGCGCGTGCTGTCGCCTCGCCGCTCTCTCGCCGACTGACTCGTTCCGCAGCTTGCAGAGAAGTGGCGCGTCCTGTCGCCTCGCCGCTCTCCCGCCGACTGACACGTTCCGCCGCTCGCAGAGAAGTGGCGCGTCCTTTCGCCTCGTTTGACACTTGTCACTTGTGGCTTACACTTGTAGCTCGTTTGACAGCGTCCTCCTCCGTTGGTGCGCTGTCACAGTAGTCGTCCATGTAGTGGCGGTGTACTATTGGATCTACTGCTTGCGGGAATTCTGTAGCGTTCACTGCTGTGTTTCTATTCTTGACATACTGCGCTGAGCATGGTGATGCGGATGCCCCGAATATCATGGACTCCATCACGTAGGTCAAGGGATCTTTGGCTTTGTCCTTGTCTCGCCAGAGAAAGCGTTGTAAGTCTCTATCCTCTGCACGAATCTTGATGCGGAGAAACATCTCCTTGATGTCAGCGACAAAGGCAATCTTGTCTTGCCGGAACTTGAACAGGACTCCTATGAGAGCGTTCAATAAATCCGGTCCCTTCTCGTGGTAGTCGTTGAGACTCTTGCCATTTGCTTTGGCTGCTGCATCGAACACGATACGAATCTTGCCTGGTTTATTTTCGTTGACTACGCAGAAATGTGGCAAATACCATGTTCGTGGCCCGTGAGTTGCTGCCTCTTCGGGGCTTAGTAAGCGAGCATAGCCCTTGCTTATGTATTCCTCTATTTTAACCCGATAGCTGTCTGCTACTATTGGGTTCTTTTCCAGTTTCTTCTCAAGCCCGTTTAGCCGTTTAAGGGCGTTGTTACGGTTTGGTGGGAGTCTTAGGCTGTCTGCTTTCCACAATAGTCCTGTTTCCCATCGTCCGTCGTTGGTGAGACGGGTTGTCGCCTTCAACGTTGACTCGGCTCTTTCGTTGATCCTTTGCTCGGGTCGTCTGGCTACTACGCCTAGTTCTTCTGTTTTGAAGTACCTTGTGATGAGTTCATCCACCTTCTCGTCATCTGTGGTACGTAGGTGTAGTACTTGTTGTCTTCGGGTTTCGGGTATTACGGTCGTCAGACGTCCACTTAACCTCCACCCTAGTAGCGATCGTGTTGCTACGGGTGCGTTTCTTGGCCCTTCGCGTATTTCCCGTGGAATAATCAATTCCCACTGATCTTGTCCAATCAGTAACCCGGCTTCCTTCTCACCGCCAGTCAGGTGTATCCCCTTTAGGTGAGGCCACTGTGTCTGCAAACTTTGCACGGCTACTCGCTGTCTTGGTAATGACAGATTTGTGATCGTCTTTGCTCCGCATATCTCGTATGTCGGTCCACCGACCTCTCCCTGGATGCCTAAGGACACTACTTCTGAAGACACTACTCTTCACGCAATCCAAACGGAAGCGGTGTCCCCGGCGAAGTCATGTTCTGCCAGATGAACCCCTTCCTCCAGTCCTATGTTCCTCTTCGGTCTTGTTTCCCAACGCCGCGCCTCGGCCTGTGTTGGCCCCAGGATATGGCCTAGGCTGCCGTCGTTGTCACGTCCTATCTCCTTGCTGTGCTCCCGTCGACTGACCGTCCGTCCTGTCGCTTCGTAGTGTAGTGGCGCGTCCTGTCGCCCCGCCGCTCTCCCGCCGACTGACTCGTTCCGTCGCTCGCAGAGATGTGGCGCGTCTTGTCGCCTCGCCGCTCTCTCGCCGACTGACTCGTTCCGCAGCTTGCAGAGAAGTGGCGCGTCCTGTCGCCTCGCCGCTCTCCCGCCGACTGACACGTTCCGCCGCTCGCAGAGAAGTGGCGCGTCCTGTCGCCCCGCCGCTCTCCCGCCGACTGACTCGTTCCGCCGCTCGCAGAGATGTGGCGCGTCTTGTCGCCTCGCCGCTCTCTCGCCGACTGACTCGTTCCGCCGCTCGCAGAGAAGTGGCGCGTCCTGTCGTCTGGCCGCTCTCTCGCCGACTGACTCGTTCCGCCGCTCGTAGAGGAGTGGCGCGTCCTGTCGTCTGGCCGCTCTCTCGCCGACTGACTCGTTCCGCCGTTCGTAGAGGAGTGGCGCGTCCTGTCGCCTCGCCGTCTGACTCGTTCCGCCGCTCGCAGAGAAGTGGCGCGTCCTGTTGCCTCGCCGCTCTCTCGCCGACTGACTCGTTCCGCAGCTTGCAGAGAAGTGGCGCGTCCTGTCGCCTCGCCGCTCTCCCGCCGACTGACACGTTCCGCCGCTCGCAGAGAAGTGGCGCGTCCTGTCGCCTCGCCGCTCTCTCGCCATCTGACTCGTTCCGCCGCTCGCAGAGAAGTGGCGCGTCCTGTCGTCTGGCCGCTCTCTCGCCGACTGACTCGTTCCGCCGCTCGCAGAGAAGTGGCGCGTCCTGTCGTCTGGCCGCTCTCTCGCCGACTGACTCGTTCCGCCGCTCGTAGAGGAGTGGCGCGTCCTGTCGTCTGGCCGCTCTCTCGCCGACTGACTCGTTCCGCCGCTCGTAGAGGAGTGGCGCGTCCTGTCGCCTCGCCGCTCTCACGCCGTCTGACTCGTTCCGCCGCTCGCAGAGAAGTGGCGCGTCCTGTCGTCTGGCCGCTCTCTCGCCGACTGCTCGTTCCGCCGGTCCCGTCGCTCCCAGGCTAGCAGCGCGTCCTGTCCGTCTGGCCGCTCACTCTCTCTCTCTTTCACATTAAATTATAGTAATATTTTTTTCTAGCGTCTTCAAGATCCCAGAAATACGATGACTACATGAAACGCAATTCAAGGCTCCCCTCAATCAGTCACAGTAGTTATTTTGCAGACTTTGATACCAAATTGTAGTAAAGTGTCAGGAAATTGCTTGCAGCCCGGCGCTACGTCCTCGCTAGGCGCGTCACTCGCTGTCTCTCTCCCGCGCGGCGCTCCGTTTCTTTCGCGCGCGGCGCTCGCTGTCTCTTCCGTGCGCGCCGCTCCGTTCCCGCTAGGCGCGTCGCTCCCTGTCTCTTTCGCGCGCGGCGCTCCGTTCGCGCTTTTGCGCATTTCATTTTTCTTAGCGTCGGCGACATACTCCCCCCCGGCAGACTCTGTATGCCTCTTCTCTTTAGCTGCTTAAGCCGACGTCAATCACCGCTAGCTTTGCGGTCGGCCGTCGCAGAATGGCCCCTGTCGCGGTTCTGACGTCTGCTACTCGTACTAGTTTATCCTTGCCTGGATATGTGGCTGTCACGATGCCTCGTTGCCAGGTGTTACTTGGCATACTTGGTTCCGCCAATATGACCACGTCGTCGATCTTGATCTCCTTTTTGACCTCGTGCCATCGGTCCCTCCTTGCCAGGGTGGGTAGGTACTCTCGTGCCCACCGTTTCCAAAATTGGTCAGCCAGTGCCTGACTGATTCGCCACTGCCTTCGAAGACACAGGTCTTCTGGTGGTAGTGCGCTGATTTGTGGAAGGTTGTGAGGTGCTCCCAGCAAAAAATGGTTTGGCGTCAGGCTTTCTGCGTCACGGTGGTCAAGAGACACGTGCGTCAGTGGACGACTGTTCACTGTGTACTCCACTTCGGCCAGTAGAGTCTGCAACACTTCTTCCTTTGGAGCTTGGGCCTTCAGGACCACCCGGAGCGCTCGTTTGACAGACTGCACCAGTCGTTCCCAGGCGCCCCCCATGTGTGGTGATGATGGTGGTATGAAGTGCCACTCTATACCCCTAGTCGATGTTTCCTCTCTTAGCCTTCCTTGGTCGAGTTCCTCGATGGCTTTTCGTAGCTCTTTTTCGGCCCCTCGTAGATTTGTGCCGTTGTCAGAGAACATTCTCATTGGATTTCCTCTTCTTGCGGCCATTCTCCTAATAGCCATGATGGCTGAGTCGGTTGACAGGGATGCAGCCAACTCGATGTGCACGGCTCTGGTTGACAGGCACGTGAACAATACGCCATAGCGCTTCTCTCTTCTTCGTCCAATAGTTACTTCAATCGGGCCAAAGTAGTCCATACCGGTGTTGCTGAATGGACGGATGTGGTGGTCCAGTCGTGCGTGTGGCAAGTTGCCCATTCCCTGTGTAGATGGTAGCACTTTCCTCACCTTGCACGCCTGGCAGTCTCGGGTTACTTTTTTCACCGCTCCTCTAGCGTTGAGTAACCAGAAGCGTTGTCTTAGATTATTTATGACGGTTTCGTTGCCCTGGTGCATTCCTTTCTCGTGGTGATATTGTATCAGCAGCCTGGTGTAGCGGTGCTTCGGACACAATATGGCTGGATTTTTTACTTCCTTTGTCACTTCTCTTGCTGCTCCGATTATACCCTCTAGGACGATGATACCTTTTTCGTCCAGCATAGGTGACAATCCGTAGATCCGGCTGTGTTTTTCCACTGAAATCCCTTTCTTCAGTCGCTCCACCTCGTCGGAAAAACTCTCTTGTTGGCGCGTCCTGTCGTCTGGCCGCTCTCTCTTTGACTGACTCGTTCCGCTGCTCGTAGAGGAGTGGCGCGTCCTGTCGCCTCGCCGCTCTCTCGCCGTCTGATTCGTTCCGCCGCTCGCAGAGAAGTGGCGCGTCCTGTCGTCTGGCCGCTCTCTCGCCGACTGACTCGTTCCGCCGCTCGTAGAAGAGTGGCGCGTCCTGTCGCCTCGCCGTCTGACTCGTTCCGCCGCTCGCAGAGAAGTGGCGCGTTCTGTCGTCTGGCCGCTCTCTCGCCGACTGACTCGTTCCGCCGCTCGTAGAAGAGTGGCGCGTCCTGTCGCCTCGCCGTCTGACTCGTTCCGCCGCTCGCAGAGAAGTGGCGCGTCCTGTCGTCTGGCCGCTCTTTCGCCGACTGACTCGTTCCGCCGCTCGTAGAGGAGTGGCGCGTCCTGTCGCCTCGCCGCTCTCTCGCCGTCTGACTCGTTCCGCCGCTCGCAGAGAAGTGGCGCGTCCTGTCGTCTGGCCGCTTTCTCGCCGACTGCTCGTTCCGCCGGTCCCGTCGCTCCCAGGGTAGCAGCGCGTCCTGTCCGTCTGGCCGCTCACCCGCTGACTGCTCGTTCCGCCGGTCCCGTCGCTCCCAGGGTAGCAGCGCGTCCTGTCCGTCTGGCCGTTCACCCGCTGACTGCTCGTTCCGCCGGTCCCGTCGCTCCCAGGGTAGCAGCGCGTCCTGTCCGTCTGGCCGCTCACCCGCTGACTGCTCGTTCCGCCGGTCCCGTCGCTCCCAGGGTAGCAGCGCGTCCTGTCCGTCTGGCCGCTCACCCGCTGACTGCTCGTTCCGCCGGTCCCGTCGCTCCCAGGGTAGCAGCGCGTCCTGTCCGTCTGGCCGCTCACCCGCTGACTGCTCGTTCCGCCGGTCCCGTCGCTCCCAGGGTAGCAGCGCGTCCTGTCCGTCTGGCCGCTCACCCGCTGACTGCTCGTTCCGCCGGTCCCGTCGATCCCGAGTAGCAGCGCGTCCCCACATAGTAGCTCGTCCTCGCAGAGTAGCTCGTCCTCGCAGAGTAGCTCTTCCTGTCACCTGACCGCTCTCGCTTGCTCCTCGACGCCGACTGACTCAAACCGCCGGCTGGCCCACGTTTTATTCGTGCCCGGCGCTACGTCCTCGCTAGGCGCGTCACTCGCTGTCTCTCTCCCGCGCGGCGCTCCGTTTCTTTCGCGCGCGGCGCTCGCTGTCTCTTCCGTGCGCGCCGCTCCGTTCCCGCTAGGCGCGTCGCTTCCTGTCTCTTTCGCGCGCGGCGCTCCGTTCGCGCTTTTGCGCATTTCATTTTTCTTAGCGTCGGCGACATACTCCCCCCCGGCAGACTCTGTATGCCTCTTCTCTTTAGCTGCTTAAGCCGACGTCAATCACCGCTAGCTTTGCGGTCGGCCGTCGCAGAATGGCCCCTGTCGCGGTTCTGACGTCTGCTACTCGTACTAGTTTATCCTTGCCTGGATATGTGGCTGTCACGATGCCTCGTTGCCAGGTGTTACTTGGCATACTTGGTTCCGCCAATATGACCACGTCGTCGATCTTGATCTCCTTTTTGACCTCGTGCCATCGGTCCCTCCTTGCCAGGGTGGGTAGGTACTCTCGTGCCCACCGTTTCCAAAATTGGTCAGCCAGTGCCTGACTGATTCGCCACTGCCTTCGAAGACACAGGTCTTCTGGTGGTAGTGCGCTGATTTGTGGAAGGTTGTGAGGTGCTCCCAGCAAAAAATGGTTTGGCGTCAGGCTTTCTGCGTCACGGTGGTCAAGAGACACGTGCGTCAGTGGACGACTGTTCACTGTGTACTCCACTTCGGCCAGTAGAGTCTGCAACACTTCTTCCTTTGGAGCTTGGGCCTTCAGGACCACCCGGAGCGCTCGTTTGACAGACTGCACCAGTCGTTCCCAGGCGCCCCCCATGTGTGGTGATGATGGTGGTATGAAGTGCCACTCTATACCCCTAGTCGATGTTTCCTCTCTTAGCCTTCCTTGGTCGAGTTCCTCGATGGCTTTTCGTAGCTCTTTTTCGGCCCCTCGTAGATTTGTGCCGTTGTCAGAGAACATTCTCATTGGATTTCCTCTTCTTGCGGCCATTCTCCTAATAGCCATGATGGCTGAGTCGGTTGACAGGGATGCAGCCAACTCGATGTGCACGGCTCTGGTTGACAGGCACGTGAACAGTACGCCATAGCGCTTCTCTCTTCTTCGTCCAATAGTTACTTCAATCGGGCCAAAGTAGTCCATACCGGTGTTGCTGAATGGACGGATGTGGTGGTCCAGTCGTGCGTGTGGCAAGTTGCCCATTCCCTGTGTAGATGGTAGCACTTTCCTCACCTTGCACGCCTGGCAGTCTCGGGTTACTTTTTTCACCGCTCCTCTAGCGTTGAGTAACCAGAAGCGTTGTCTTAGATTATTTATGACGGTTTCGTTGCCCTGGTGCATTCCTTTCTCGTGGTGATATTGTATCAGCAGCCTGGTGTAGCGGTGCTTCGGACACAATATGGCTGGATTTTTTACTTCCTTTGTCACTTCTCTTGCTGCTCCGATTATACCCTCTAGGACGATGATACCTTTTTCGTCCAGCATAGGTGACAATCCGTAGATCCGGCTGTGTTTTTCCACTGAAATCCCTTTCTTCAGTCGCTCCACCTCGTCGGAAAAACTCTCTTGTTGGCGCGTCCTGTCGTCTGGCCGCTCTCTCTTTGACTGACTCGTTCCGCTGCTCGTAGAGGAGTGGCGCGTCCTGTCGCCTCGCCGCTCTCTCGCCGTCTGATTCGTTCCGCCGCTCGCAGAGAAGTGGCGCGTCCTGTCGTCTGGCCGCTCTCTCGCCGACTGACTCGTTCCGCCGCTCGTAGAAGAGTGGCGCGTCCTGTCGCCTCGCCGTCTGACTCGTTCCGCCGCTCGCAGAGAAGTGGCGCGTTCTGTCGTCGATCCCGAGTAGCAGCGCGTCCCCACATAGTAGCTCGTCCTCGCAGAGTAGCTCGTCCTCGCAGAGTAGCTCTTCCTGTCACCTGACCGCTCTCGCTGGCTCCTCGACGCCGACTGACTCAAACCGCCGGCTGGCCCGCGTTTTATTCGTGCCCGGCGCTACGTCCTCGCTAGGCGCGTCACTCGCTGTCTCTCTCCCGCGCGGCGCTCCGTTTCTTTCGCGCGCGGCGCTCGCTGTCTCTTCCGTGCGCGCCGCTCCGTTCCCGCTCTGCAGATGTTCTTGTATCAGACCTCCCCCCCGTGGATGGTTTCCTTCACAGGTATCAATGAATGTCAGGACCCATGCTGTGCTTCTGATGAGTCTGCTCCATGATGAAAAACGTTCCACGTCTGGTAGCGGGTTTGATGTGGGCTGTGTGGTAGTCAGGTAGGTGTGCCTGACTTCTTCTAGAGGCTCCGTTTTTACCCAGTCCTCTTGGGGCGACTCTGCTTCAGGCCCTTGCAAAAATGGCGGTCCGAACCATCGCGACTCCGGTGCCAGGTCGCTCATTGCGATGTTTCTTGTAGCTTCATCAGCGACGTTCTCTTGGGACGGTAGCCATCTCCAGTTTTCCACTTTAGTGAGTTCGTCGATCTCTCCGAGTCTGTGTGCTACAAATGCATTGTAGCGTCGCGGATCTGTTCGTATCCACTGGATGACTGTCTTGCTGTCGGACCACATGCACAATCGATCGATTTTGAAGGTGTGTTCTGTTTTTATGTTGGCAGCTAGTCTACTTCCTACTAATACAGCCATCAGCTCCATCCTTGGTATGGTCATCATCTTCAAGGGTGCTACTTTAGCTTTACCAGCTACGAAAGCAGTCTTTCCTCTGTCTGCATGCCTTCGCACCAGATATGCTACTTGTGGCGTATGCTTTTTCTCCGGCGTCACAAAAAATGTGCAACTCCGTGCTGCCTGTTCCGTTGAGTTGATAACAGCGCGGGACACGGCATTCATTTAGTCTTCGTAGCTCTGCAAGCCACATATGCCAATCTTTGAAATTGGTGTCGTTTAATTGCTCATCCCATCCGGTGTTAGCTCTCCAGACGTCTTGTAGAAGAATCTTTCCCTTTATAGAGAACGGTGATAGCATTCCCAGTGGGTCGAAAATGGACATCAGTACACTCAACATTTGCCTTTTTGTGGGTCGAATGTCTCCGCTGATGATCTCCGTTGACACTTTTGCGAATCGCAGATTAAAGGATAGGTCATCTCTATCTGGATTCCATTGTAGGCCAAGCACACGTTCTGCCTCCTCTCCTAGATTTAGGTCGACGTTCTTTCGTACCTGCGCATCTGGCATGGCGCTAAGTACGACGTTCGAGTTGCCATGCCAATTGCATAGTTCGAACCCCCCTCGCTTGTGTACTTCCAATACACTTGTGGCTCGTTTGACAGCTTCCTCCTCCGTTGGTGCGCTGTCACAGTAGTCGTCCATGTAGTGGCGGTGTACTATTGGATCTACTGCTTGCGGGAATTCTGTAGCGTTCACTGCTGCGTTTCTATTCTTGACATACTGCGCTGAGCATGGTGATGCGGATGCCCCGAATATCATGGACTCCATCACGTAGGTCAAGGGATCTTTGGCTTTGTCCATGTCTCGCCAGAGAAAGCGTTGTGAGTCTCTATCCTCTGCACGAATCTTGATGCGGAGAAACATCTCCTTGATGTCAGCGACAAAGGCAATCTTGTCTTGCCGGAACTTGAACAGGACTCCTATGAGAGCGTTCAATAAATCCGGTCCCTTCTCGAGGTAGTCGTTGAGACTCTTGCCATTTGCTTTGGCTGCTGCATCGAACACGATACGAATCTTGCCTGGTTTATTTTCGTTGACTACGCAGAAATGTGGCAAATACCATGTTCGTGGCCCGTGAGTTGCTGCCTCTTCGGGGCTTAGTAAGCGAGCATAGCCCTTGCTTATGTATTCCTCTATTTTAACCCGATAGCTGTCTGCTACTATTGGGTTCTTTTCCAGTTTCTTCTCAAGCCCGTTTAGCCGTTTAAGGGCGTTGTTACGGTTTGGTGGGAGTCTTAGGCTGTCTGCTTTCCACAATAGTCCTGTTTCCCATCGTCCGTCGTTGGTGAGACGGGTTGTCGCCTTCAACGTTGACTCGGCTCTTTCGTTGATCCTTTGCTCGGGTCGTCTGGCTTCTACGCCTAGTTCTTCTGTTTTGAAGTACCTTGTGATGAGTTCATCCACCTTCTCGTCATCTGTGGTACGTAGGTGTAGTACTTTGTTGTCTTCGGGTTTCGGGTATTACGGTCGTCAGACGTCCACTTAACGTCCACCCTAGTAGCGATCGTGTTGCTACGGGTGCGTTTCTTGGCCCTTCGCGTATTTCCCGTGGAATAATCAATTCCCACTGATCTTGTCCAATCAGTAACCCGGCTTCCTTCTCACCGCCAGTCAGGTGTATCCCCTTTAGGTGAGGCCACTGTGTCTGCAAACTTTGCACGGCTACTCGCTGTCTTGGTAATGACAGATTTGTCACCGTCTTTGCTCCGCAGATCTCGTATGTCGGTCCACCGACCTCTCCCTGGATGCCGAAGGACACTACTTCTGAAGGCACTTCTTCGCGCATCGTATTGCTGGCGCCTTGTAGTCTCAGCACTTCTCTGGGCCCCTTTCACTTATCGTCACAGGTGCTACACGCAATAAAACCTTTTGATCACTGCGCGTGTGTAGTGTGTGGTCGCTCGGTCCTGACTTATTTCGATCATTCCTCGCTTGAGTGTCACTGGGTCTTTGCACTTCACTAGGTCCATGCCTTGCACTAGGTCTCTGCCTTACACTAGGTCCATGCCTTACACTACGCGATGAATTCGCAACACTTCGCGGCGGGTTGAGAAGTAGCCTGTGCGTGGCTCTTCCCCGTGGACATTTTCCGCACAAATGTCCCCTCTCTAGGCACGCGTAACACACGGCGTGTTTTGTTGCCCAGCTCTGACGTTCGGTAACATCGAGCCTCGTGAATTTGCGGCACTCGTAGGTCCGGTGACCCGGTGCATCGCAAAACGAACACTTTTTTTCCGTTTCACTGGTTGTAAACACTCATGAACGCGGCACATTTGACACGGTAGATTGTCTTGGTTTCACTGTTGCACTCGCGTACCTCGCTGCAGTCCCGTGATCCAAGCGGCTGGCTGTCTTCCCCATTTCCCCGAGCCAATTGCTGAAATCTCAAAGAGACGGATTGTCCGTGTGTTGTGTCCTCGCTACAGTTCCCCATTGTAGTCTGAGAAGTGTCGGCAGCTTGGCTTCCAGCTCGTATAACATTTGCGGGTTATATATGTAAGCTGTCTTCTTTGATGCTTCCAGGGCCGCCGTGAGATTTCGAACGGCCGTCACGAAGTCGAGAATCGCCGTCATGTCAGGTGAATCCATCAGGGCAGGTAGCTTTCGCGCCCGCTGCAGTAACTGCTCGATGAGTCGCTCAGGTCTGCCGAATCTCATCTCCAATGAGTCCCTGATTTCACCGACGTTGTCCGGTGATAGCAGCAGAGCGGTGACGGTGTCTTTCGCTTTTACCTTCAAACAGCGCTGAAGTCTCATCAACATTTCTGTTGGTGTGAAGCTGGCCATCTGCAGGTCGAATTGGCCGGCGAATATGGGCCAATCTTCAGGCTGACCGTCGAACGTAGGCAGATCGCGGGGCATGGCTTGTCGAACCAGCATCTTGTCGTGGTTAAGGCCTTCTGTTGGTCTTCTCGCCACCTTCTCCAGGGCTTGAACTAGCTAGTCCACGATGGGATCTGCTGCACTGTGTGGGTCGGGTGTATTATCGAGCCACTGCTGTATTTTCGCCTCCTGGGCTGGAATTGGAAAATCCTGCGCCTTGTCTGGGCCCTCGACGAAATTCTCTTCGTCGTCTGTGAGTGCTTCTAGTTCTTGCATTATCTCGAATCTCTTGCGGATGTCTTCAAGCTGTCGTAGACGTCGCGCCTCTTCGAAGTCCGCTTCGACTCGTTCCCTTTCTTGCTGGGCCTTCAGTGCAGCGTTCAGTTGACGCCGCCTGGCTTTGCTGGTGCGGCTCACTTCGCTGTGTGCGGGTGACACTCTGCTGTGCTCGGCATGCGGTGTCGACGTCATCTTTGCCGATGTAGCTGTTCCTTGGCCGGTGCCTGCTCCATCTGGTGGGCCTTGAGCTGCTACCATTGTTACACCGACGTCCTCTTGTGATTTCTCGGCCGACGCATCCAATTTGCGTTGGGCCTTGCCTTGCTCGTTCCCGCAACCGCAGTTTTCTGGGTGGTGCTGTGAGGTCGACTGGCTTGTAGTTGCTGCGGTGCTGGCTGACTCACCCTCGTTGTGAGCGCTTCGTAGACTCATCTTGATTCTTGAATCGCAAGTCTTCTTTCTTCGGAATCCTCAGGCTTCTGCTGCACTCCAGGATCCGGCTCGCAGAACCATATGTCGGACCCACCCCTTTTCTTAACGTCGGCGTTTAGTGGCGCCGTAAGAATCGGTCGGGTCCGAGTAGCTCGTTTGTCTCGTCCTAAACACGTACCAAGGGCTGTGAAAGGAAAGATAGTTTGTAGCTGAAGTCTATGCCTCTTTTTATTGAAAAATTGAAGCCGCCTAGCTAGGCGGCTTCAACTATGAGGTTAGCGGTGGGCAAGAAGAACACCGTGGTTGCTTGCGGCCTCTTCACGCAATCGCAAACGGAAGCGGTGTCCCCGGCGAAGTCATCTTCTGCCAGATGAACCCCTTCCTCCAGTCCAATGTTCCTCTTCGGTCTTGTTTCCCAACGCCGCGCCTCGGCCTGTGTTGGCCCCAGGATACGGCCTAGGCTGCCGTCGTCGTCACGTCCTATCTCCTTGCTGTGCTCCCGTCGAATGACCGTCCGTCCTGTCGCTTCGTAGTGTAGTGGCGCGTCCTGTCGCCCCGCCGCTCTCCCGCCGACTGACTCGTTCCGCCGCTCGCAGAGATGTGGCGCGTCTTGTCTCCTCGCCGCTCTCTCGCCGACTGACTCGTTCCGCAGCTTGCAGAGAAGTGGCGCGTCCTGTCGCCTCGCCGCTCTCCCGCCGACTGACTCGTTCCGCCGCTCGCAGAGAAGTGGCGCGTCCTGTCGTCTGGCCGCTCTCTCGCCGACTGACTCGTTCCGCCGCTCGCAGAGAAGTGGCGCGTCCTGTCGTCTGGCCGCTCTCTCGCCGACTGACTCGTTCCGCCGCTCGTAGAGGAGTGGCGCGTCCTGTCGTCTGGCCGCTCTCTCGCCGACTGACTCGTTCCGCCGTTCGTAGAGGAGTGTCGCGTCCTGTCGCCTCGCCGTCTGACTCGTTCCGCCGCTCGCAGAGAAGTGGCGCGTCCTGTCGTCTGGCCACTTTCTCGCCGACTGACTCGTTCCGCCGCTCGTAGAGGAGTGGCGCGTCCTGTCGCCTCGCCGCTCTCACGCCGTCTGACTCGTTCCGCCGCTCGCAGAGAAGTGGCGCGTCCTGTCGCCCCGCCGCTCTCCCGCCGACTGACTCGTTCCGCCGCTCGCAGAGATGTGGCGCGTCTTGTCGCCTCGCCGCTCTCTCGCCGACTGACTCGTTCCGCAGCTTGCAGAGAAGTGGCGCGTCCTGTCGCCTCGCCGCTCTCCCGCCGACTGACACGTTCCGCCGCTCGTAGAGAAGTGGCGCGTCCTGTCGCCTCGCCGCTCTCTCGCCATCTGACTCGTTCCGCCGCTCGCAGAGAAGTGGCGCGTCCTGTCGTCTGGCCGCTCTCTCGCCGACTGACTCGTTCCGCCGCTCGCAGAGAAGTGGCGCGTCCTGTCGTCTGGCCGCTCTCTCGCCGACTGACTCGTTCCGCCGCTCGTAGAGGAGTGGCGCGTCCTGTCGTCTGGCCGCTCTCTCGCCGACTGACTCGTTCCGCCGTTCGTAGAGGAGTGTCGCGTCCTGTCGCCTCGCCGTCTGACTCGTTCCGCCGCTCGCAGAGAAGTGGCGCGTCCTGTCGTCTGGCCACTTTCTCGCCGACTGACTCGTTCCTCCGCTCGTAGAGGAGTGGCGCGTCCTGTCGCCCCGCCGCTCTCCCGCCGACTGACTCGTTCCGCCGCTCGCAGAGATGTGGCGCGTCTTGTCGCCTCGCCGCACTCTCGCCGACTGACTCGTTCCGCAGCTTGCAGAGAAGTGGCGCGTCCTGTCGCCTCGCCGCTCTCCCGCCGACTGACACGTTCCGCCGCTCGCAGAGAAGTGGCGCGTCCTGTCGCCTCGCCGCTCTCTCGCCATCTGACTCGTTCCGCCGCTCGCAGAGAAGTGGCGCGTCCTGTCGTCTGGCCGCTCTCTCGCCGACTGACTCGTTCCGCCGCTCGCAGAGAAGTGGCGCGTCCTGTCGTCTGGCCGCTCTCTCGCCGACTGACTCGTTCCGCCGCTCGTAGAGGAGTGGCGCGTCCTGTCGTCTGGCCGCTCTCTCGCCGACTGACTCGTTCCGCCGTTCGTAGAGGAGTGTCGCGTCCTGTCGCCTCGCCGTCTGACTCGTTCCGCCGCTCGCAGAGAAGTGGCGCGTCCTGTCGCCCCGCCGCTCTCCCGCCGACTGACTCGTTCCGCCGCTCGCAGAGATGTGGCGCGTCTTGTCGCCTCGCCGCTCTCTCGCCGACTGACTCGTTCCGCAGCTTGCAGAGAAGTGGCGCGTCCTGTCGCCTCGCCGCTCTCCCGCCGACTGACAAGTTCCGCCGCTCGCAGAGAAGTGGCGCGTCCTGTCGCCTCGCCGCTCTCTCGCCATCTGACTCGTTCCGCCGCTCGCAGAGAAGTGGCGCGTCCTGTCGTCTGGCCGCTCTCTCGCCGACTGACTCGTTCCGCTGCTCGCAAAGAAGTGGCGCGTCCTGTCGTCTGGCCGCTCTCTCGCCGACTGACTCGTTCCGCCGCTCGTAGAGGAGTGGCGCGTCCTGTCGTCTGGCCGCTCTCTCGCCGACTGACTCGTTCCGCCGTTCGTAGAGGAGTGTCGCGTCCTGTCGCCTCCCCGCTGACTCGTTCCGCCGCTCGCAGAGAAGTGGCGCGTCCTGTCGTCTGGCCACTTTCTCGCCGACTGACTCGTTCCGCCGCTCGTAGAGGAGTGGCGCGTCCTGTCGCCTCGCCGCTCTCACGCCGTCTGACTCGTTCCGCCGCTCGCAGAGAAGTGGCGCGTCCTGTCGTCTGGCCGCTCTCTCGCCGACTGCTCGTTCCGCCGGTCCCGTCGCTCCCAGGCTAGCAGCGCGTCCTGTCCGTCTGGCCGCTCACTCTCTCTCTCTTTCACATTAAATTATAGTAATATTATTTTCTAGTGTCTTCAAGATCCCAGAAATACGATGACTACATGAAACGCAATACAAGGCTCCCCTCAATCAGTCACAGTAGTTATTTTGCAGACTTTGATACCAAATTGTAGTAAAGTGTCAGGAAATTGCTTGCAAATCGCTCGCCGCTGAAGCAATCTTATTGTCATGCATATTATAGTGTATTGTGGATCTGCAAATACGCCCGGTGAGAGAAACTATGGCACACTAATGCAATTAAACTAAACCGTTTTACAAGATAAATAACCTTCAGATTTCATCAATTTAGGCTTTTAATGTAAGTCTTCTTTGCTGCCGGGATGGAATACGAGTTGTACTAACGCTTTATGCGATGTAGAGAATTCGAAATCCAAAAAAGAGTTTAGAGGCAACTGGAGATGTTACATATACTCTACTCTCTTTCACATTAAATTATAGTAATATTATTTTCTAGCGTCTTCAAGATCCCAGAAATACGATGAATACATGAAACGCAATTCAAGGCTCCCCTCAATCAGTCACAGTAGTTATTTTGCAGACTTAGATACCAAGTTGTAGTAAAGTGTCAGGAAATTGCTTGCAAATCGCTCGCCGCTGAAGCAATCTTATTGTCATGCATATTATAGTGTATTGTGGATCTTAAAATACGCCCGGTGAGAGAAACTATCGCACACTAATGCAATTAAACTAAACCGTTTTACAAGATAAATAACTTTCAGATTTCATCAATTTAGGCTTTTAATGTAAGTCTTCTTTGCTGCCGGGATGGAATACGAGTTGTACTAACGCTTTATGCGATGTAAAGAATTCGAAATCCATAGGCGAGGTTAGAGGCAACTGGAAATGTTACATATACTCTACTCTCTTTCACATTAAATTATAGTAATATTATTTTCTAGCGTCTTCAAGATCCCAGAAATACGATGACTACATGAAACGCAATTCATGGCTCCCCTCAATCAGTCACAGTAGTTATTTTGCAGACTTTGATACCAAATTGTAGTAAAGTGCCAGGAAATTGCTTGCAAATCGCTCGCCGCTGAAGCAATCTTATTGTCATGCATATTATAGTGTATTGTGGATCTGCAAATACGCCCGGTGAGAGAAACTATCGCACACTAATGCAATTAAACTAAACCGTTTTACAAGATAAATAACCTTCAGATTTCATCAATTTAGGCTTTTAATGTAAGTCTTCTTTGCTGCCGGGATGGAATACGAGTTGTACTAACGCTTTATGCGATGTGGAGAATTCGAAATCCAAAAAAGAGTTTAGAGGCAACTGGAGATGTTACATATACTCTACTCTCTTTCACATTAAATTATAGTAATATTATTTTCTAGCGTCTTAAAGATCCCAGAAATACGATGACTACATGAAACGCAATTCATGGCTCCCCTCAATCAGTCACAGTAGTTATTTTGCAGACTTTGATACCAAATTGTAGTAAAGTGTCAGGAAATTGCTTGCAAATCGCTCGCCGCTGAAGCAATCTTATTGTCATGCATCACCAGGCTGATTCGCCTGTGTATTGTGGATCTGCAAATACGCCCGGTGAGAGAAACTATCGCACACTAATGAAATAAACTAAACCGTTTTACAAGATAAATAACCTTCAGATTTCATCAATTTAGTGTTTTAATGTAAGTCTTCTTTGCTGCCGGGATGGAATACGAGTTGTACTAACGCTTTATGCGATGTAGAGAATTCGAAATCCATAGGCGAGGTTAGAGGCAACTGGAAATGTTACATTTACTCTACTCTCTTTCACATTAAATTATAGTAATATTATTTTCTAGCGTCTTCAAGATCCCAGAAATACGATGACTACATGAAACGCAATTCATGGCTCCCCTCAATCAGTCACAGTAGTTATTTTGCAGACTTTGATACCAAATTGTAGTAAAGTGCCAGGAAATTGCTTGCAAATCGCTCGCCGCTGAAGCAATCTTATTGTCATGTATATTATAGTGTATTGTGGATCTGCAAATACGCCCGGTGAGAGAAACTATCGCACACTAATGCAATTAAACTAAACCGTTTTACAAGATAAATAACTTTCAGATTTCATCAATTTAGGCTTTTAATGTAAGTCTTCTTTGCTGCCGGGATGGAATACGAGTTGTACTAACGCTTTATGCGATGTAGAGAATTCGAAATCCAAAAAAGAGTTTAGAGGCAACTGGAGATGTTACATATACTCTACTCTCTTTCACATTAAATTATAGTAATATTATTTTCTAGCGTCTTCAAGATCCCAGAAATACGATGACTATATGAAACGCAATTCAAGGCTCCCCCTCAATCAGTCAGAGTAGTTATTTTGCAGACTTTGATACCAAGTTGTAGTAAAGTGCCAGGAAATTGCTTGCAAATCGCTCGCCGCTGAAGCAATCTTATTATCATGCATATTATAGTGTATTGTGGATCTGCAAATACGCCCGGTGAGAGAAACTATCGCACACTAATGAAATTAAACTAAACTGTTTTACAAGATAAATAACCTTCAGATTTCATCAATTTAGGCTTTTAATGTAAGTCTTCTTTGCTGCCGGGATCGAATACGAATTGTACTAAAGCTTTATGCGATGTAGAGAATTCGAAATCCATAGGCGAGGTTAGAGGCAACTGGAAATGTTACATATACTCTACTCTCTTTCACATTAAATTATAGTAATATTATTTTCTAGCGTCTTCAAGATCCCAGAAATACGATGACTACATGAAACGCAATTCATGGCTCCCCTCAATCAGTCACAGTAGTTATTTTGCAGACTTTGATACCAAATTGTAGTAAAGTGTCAGGAAATTGCTTGCAAATCGCTCGCCGCTGAAGCAATCTTATTGTCATGCATATTATAGTGTATTGTGGATCTGCAAATACGCCCGGTAAGAGAAACTATCGCACACTAATGCAATTAAACTAAACCGTTTTACAAGATAAATAACCTTCAGATTTCATCAATTTAGGCTTTTAATGTAAGTCTTCTTTGCTGCCGGGATGGAATACGAGTTGTACTAAAGCTTTATGCGATGTAGAGAATTCGAAATCCATAGGCGAGTTTAGAGGCAACTAGAAATGTTACATATACTCTACTCTCTTTCACATTAAATTATAGTAATATTATTTTCTAGCGTCTTCAAGATCCCAGAAATTCGATGACTACATGAAACGCAATTCATGGCTCCCCTCAATCAGTCACAGTAGTTATTTTGCAGACTTTGATACCAAATTGTAGTAAAGTGTCAGGAAATTGCTTGCAAATCGCTCGCCGCTGAAGCAATCTTATTGTCATGCATCACCAGGCTGATTCGCCTGTGTATTGTGGATCTGCAAATACGCCCGGTGAGAGAAACTATCGCACACTAATGCAATTAAACTTAACCGTTTTACAAGATAAATAACCTTCAGATTTCATCAATTTAGGCTTTTAATGTAAGTCTTCTTTGCTGCCGGGATGGAATACGAGTTGTACTAACGCTTTATGCGATGTAGAGAATTCGAAATCAATAGGCGAGGTTAGAGGCAACTGGAGATGTTACATATACTCTACTCTCTTTCACATTAAATTATAGTAATATTATTTTCTAGCGTCTTCAGGTCCCAGAAATACGATGACTACATGAAACGCAATTCAAGGATCCCCCTCAATCAGTCACAGTAGTTATTTTGCAGACTTTGATACCAAGTTGTAGTAAAGTGTCAGGAAATTGCTTGCAAATCGCTCGCCGCTGAAGCAATCTTATTGTCATGCATATTATAGTGTATTGTGGATCTGCAAATACGCCGGTGAGAGAAACTATCGCACTCTAATGAAATTAAACTAAACTGTTTTACAAGATAAATAACCTTCAGATTTCATCAATTTAGGCTTTTAATGTAAGTCTTCTTTGCTGCCGGGATGGAATACGAGTTGTACTAACGCTTTATGCGATGTAGAGAATTCGAAATCCATAAAAGAGTTTATAGGCAACTGGAAATGTTACATATACTCTACTCTCTTTCACATTAAATTATAGTAATATTATTTTCTAGCGTCTTCAAGATCCCAGAAATACGATGACTACATGAAACGCAATTCATGGCTCCCCTCAATCAGTCACAGTAGTTATTTTGCAGACTTTGATACCAAGTTGTAGTTAAGTGTCAGGAAATTGCTTGCAAATCGCTCGCCGCTGAAGCAATCTTATTGTCATGCATCACCAGGCTGATTCGCCTGTGTATTGTGGATCTGCATATACGCCCGGCGAGATAAACTATCGCACACTAATGCAATTAAACTAAACCGTTTTACAAGATAAATAACCTTCAGATTTCATCAATTTAGGCTTTTAATGTAAGTCTTTTTTGCTGCCGGGATGGAATACGAGTTGTACTAAAGCTTTATGCGATGTAGAGAATTCGAAATCCATAGGCGAGGTTAGAGGCAACTGGAAATGTTACATATACTCTACTCTCTTTCACATTAAATTATAGTAATATTATTTTCTAGCGTCTTCAAGATCCCAGAAATACGATGACTACATAAAACGCAATTCAAGGCTCCCCTCAATCAGTCACAGTAGTTATTTTGCAGACTTTGATACCAAATTGTAGTAAAGTGTCAGGAAATTGCTTGCAAATCGCTCGCCGCTGAAGCAATCTTATTGTCATGCACATTATAGTGTATTGTGGATCTGCAAATACGCCCGGTGAGAGAAACTATCGCACACTAATGCAATTAAACTAAACCGTTTTACAAGATAAATAACCTTTAGATTTCATCAATTTAGGCTTTTAATGTAAGTCTTCTTTGCTGCCGGGATGGAATACGAGTTGTACTAACGCTTTATGCGATGTAGAGAATTCGAAATCCATAGGCGAGGTTAGAGGCAACTGGAGATGTTACATATACTCTACTCTCTTTCACATTAAATTATAGTAATATTATTTTCTAGCGTCTTCAAGATCCCAGAAATACGATGACTACATGAAACGCAATTCAAGGCTCCCCTCAATCAGTCACAGTAGTTATTTTGCAGACTTTGATACCAAATTGTAGTAAAGTGTCAGGAAATTGCTTGCAAATAGCTCGCCGCTGAAGCAATCTTATTGTCATGCATATTATAGTGTATTGTGGATCTGCAAATACGCCCGGTGAGAGAAACTATCGCACACTAATGCAATTAAACTAAACCGTTTTACAAGATAAATAACCTTCAGATTTCATCAATTTAGGCTTTTAATGTAAGTCTTCTTTGCTGCCGGGATGGAATACGAGTTGTACTAACGCTTTATGCGATGTGGAGAATTCGAAATCCAAAAAAGAGTTTAGAGGCAACTGGAGATGTTACATATACTCTACTCTCTTTCACATTAAATTATAGTAATATTATTTTCTAGCGTCTTCAAGATCCCAGAAATACGATGACTACATGAAACGCAATTCATGGCTCCCCTCAATCAGTCACAGTAGTTATTTTGCAGACTTTGATACCAAATTGTAGTAAAGTGCCAGGAAATTGCTTGCAAATCGCTCGCCGCTGAAGCAATCTTATTGTCATGCATATTATAGTGTATTGTGGATCTGCAAATACGCCGGTGAGAGAAACTATCGCACACTAATGCAATTAAACTAAACCGTTTTACAAGATAAATAACCTTCAGATTTCATCAATTTAGGCTTTTAATGTAAGTCTTCTTTGCTGCCGGGATGGAATACGAGTTGTACTAACGCTTTATGCGATGTGGAGAATTCGAAATCCAAAAAAGAGTTTAGAGGCAACTGGAGATGTTACATATACTCTACTCTCTTTCACATTAAATTATAGTAATATTATTTTCTAGCGTCTTAAAGATCCCAGAAATACGATGACTACATGAAACGCAATTCATGGCTCCCCTCAATCAGTCACAGTAGTTATTTTGCAGACTTTGATACCAAATTGTAGTAAAGTGTCAGGAAATTGCTTGCAAATCGCTCGCCGCTGAAGCAATCTTATTGTCATGCATATTATAGTGTATTGTGGATCTGCAAATACGCCCGGTAAGAGAAACTATCGCACACTAATGCAATTAAACTAAACCGTTTTACAAGATAAATAACCTTCAGATTTCATCAATTTAGTCTTTTAATGTAAGTCTTCTTTGCTGCCGGGATGGAATACGAGTTGTACTAAAGCTTTATGCGATGTAGAGAATTCGAAATCCATAGGCGAGTTTAGAGGCAACTAGAAATGTTACATATACTCTACTCTCTTTCACATTAAATTATAGTAATATTATTTTCTAGCGTCTTCAAGATCCCAGAAATACGATGACTACATGAAACGCAATTCATGGCTCCCCTCAATCAGTCACAGTAGTTATTTTGCAGACTTTGATACCAAATTGTAGTAAAGTGTCAGGAAATTGCTTGCAAATCGCTCGCCGCTGAAGCAATCTTATTGTCATGCATATTATAGTGTATTGTGGATCTGCAAATACGCCCGGTGAGAGAAACTATCGCACACTAATGCAATTAAACTTAACCGTTTTACAAGATAAATAACCTTCAGATTTCATCAATTTAGGCTTTTAATGTAAGTCTTCTTTGCTGCCGGGATGGAATACGAGTTGTACTAACGCTTTATGCGATGTAGAGAATTCGAAATCAATAGGCGAGGTTAGAGGCAACTGGAGATGTTACATATACTCTACTCTCTTTCACATTAAATTATAGTAATATTATTTTCTAGCGTCTTCAGGTCCCAGAAATACGATGACTACATGAAACGCAATTCAAGGATCCCCCTCAATCAGTCACAGTAGTTATTTTGCAGACTTTGATACCAAGTTGTAGTAAAGTGTCAGGAAATTGCTTGCAAATCGCTCGCCGCTGAAGCAATCTTATTGTCATGCATATTATAGTGTATTGTGGATCTGCAAATACGCCGGTGAGAGAAACTATCGCACTCTAATGAAATTAAACTAAACTGTTTTACAAGATAAATAACCTTCAGATTTCATCAATTTAGGCTTTTAATGTAAGTCTTCTTTGCTGCCGGGATGGAATACGAGTTGTACTAACGCTTTATGCGATGTAGAGAATTCGAAATCCATAAAAGAGTTTATAGGCAACTGGAAATGTTACATATACTCTACTCTCTTTCACATTAAATTATAGTAATATTATTTTCTAGCGTCTTCAAGATCCCAGAAATACGATGACTACATGAAACGCAATTCATGGCTCCCCTCAATCAGTCACAGTAGTTATTTTGCAGACTTTGATACCAAATTGTAGTAAAGTGTCAGGAAATTGCTTGCAAATCGCTCGCCGCTGAAGCAATCTTATTGTCATGCATATTATAGTGTATTGTGGATCTGCAAATACGCCCGGTGAGAGAAACTATCGCACACTAATGCAATTAAACTAAACCGTTTTACAAGATAAATAACCTTCAGATTTCATCAATTTAGGCTTTTAATGTAAGTCTTCTTTGCTGCCGGGATGGAATACGAGTTGTACTAACGCTTTATGCGATGTGGAGAATTCGAAATCCAAAAAAGAGTTTAGAGGCAACTGGAGATGTTACATATACTCTACTCTCTTTCACATTAAATTATAGTAATATTATTTTCTAGCGTCTTCAAGATCCCAGAAATACGATGACTACATGAAACGCAATTCATGGCTCCCCTCAATCAGTCACAGTAGTTATTTTGCAGACTTTGATACCAAATTGTAGTAAAGTGCCAGGAAATTGCTTGCAAATCGCTCGCCGCTGAAGCAATCTTATTGTCATGCATATTATAGTGTATTGTGGATCTGCAAATACGCCGGTGAGAGAAACAATCGCACACTAATGCAATTAAACTAAACCGTTTTACAAGATAAATAACCTTCAGATTTCATCAATTTAGGCTTTTAATGTAAGTCTTTTTTGCTGCCGGGATGGAATACGAGTTGTACTAAAGCTTTATGCGATGTAGAGAATTCGAAATCCATAGGCGAGGTTAGAGGCAACTGGAAATGTTACATATACTCTACTCTCTTTCACATTAAATTATAGTAATATTATTTTCTAGCGTCTTCAAGATCCCAGAAATACGATGACTACATAAAACGCAATTCAAGGCTCCCCTCAATCAGTCACAGTAGTTATTTTGCAGACTTTGATACCAATTGTAGTAAAGTGTCAGGAAATTGCTTGCAAATCGCTCGCCGCTGAAGCAATCTTATTGTCATGCATCACCAGGCTGATTCGCCTGTGTATTGTGGATCTGCAAATACGCCCGGCGAGATAAACTATCGCACACTAATGCAATTAAACTAAACCGTTTTACAAGATAAATAACCTTCAGATTTCATCAATTTAGGCTTTTAATGTAAGTCTTTTTTGCTGCCGGGATGGAATACGAGTTGTACTAAAGCTTTATGCGATGTAGAGAATTCGAAATCCATAGGCGAGGTTAGAGGCAACTGGAAATGTTACATATACTCTACTCTCTTTCACATTAAATTATAGTAATATTATTTTCTAGCGTCTTCAAGATCCCAGAAATACGATGACTACATAAAACGCAATTCAAGGCTCCCCTCAATCAGTCACAGTAGTTATTTTGCAGACTTTGATACCAATTGTAGTAAAGTGTCAGGAAATTGCTTGCAAATCGCTCGCCGCTGAAGCAATCTTATTGTCATGCATCACCAGGCTGATTCGCCTGTGTATTGTGGATCTGCAAATACGCCCGGCGAGATAAACTATCGCACACTAATGCAATTAAACTAAACCGTTTTACAAGATAAATAACCTTCAGATTTCATCAATTTAGGCTTTTAATGTAAGTCTTTTTTGCTGCCGGGATGGAATACGAGTTGTACTAAAGCTTTATGCGATGTAGAGAATTCGAAATCCATAGGCGAGGTTAGAGGCAACTGGAAATGTTACATATACTCTACTCTCTTTCACATTAAATTATAGTAATATTATTTTCTAGCGTCTTCAAGATCCCAGAAATACGATGACTATATGAAACGCAATTCAAGGCTCCCCCTCAATCAGTCAGAGTAGTTATTTTGCAGACTTTGATACCAAATTGTAGTAAAGTGTCAGGAAATTGCTTGCAAATCGCTCGCCGCTGAAGCAATCTTATTGTCATGCACATTATAGTGTATTGTGGATCTGCAAATACGCCCGGTGAGAGAAACTATCGCACACTAATGCAATTAAACTAAACCGTTTTACAAGATAAATAACCTTTAGATTTCATCAATTTAGGCTTTTAATGTAAGTCTTCTTTGCTGCCGGGATGGAATACGAGTTGTACTAACGCTTTATGCGATGTAGAGAATTCGAAATCCATAGGCGAGGTTAGAGGCAACTGGAGATGTTACATATACTCTACTCTCTTTCACATTAAATTATAGTAATATTATTTTCTAGCGTCTTCAAGATCCCAGAAATACGATGACTACATGAAACGCAATTCAAGGCTCCCCTCAATCAGTCACAGTAGTTATTTTGCAGACTTTGATACCAAATTGTAGTAAAGTGTCAGGAAATTGCTTGCAAATCGCTCGCCGCTGAAGCAATCTTATTGTCATGCATATTATAGTGTATTGTGGATCTGCAAATACGCCCGGTGAGAGAAACTATCGCACACTAATGCAATTAAACTAAACCGTTTTACAAGATAAATAACCTTCAGATTTCATCAATTTAGGCTTTTAATGTAAGTCTTCTTTGCTGCCGGGATGGAATACGAGTTGTACTAACGCTTTATGCGATTTGGAGAATTCGAAATCCAAAAAAGAGTTTAGAGGCAACTGGAGATGTTACATATACTCTACTCTCTTTCACATTAAATTATAGTAATATTATTTTCTAGCGTCTTCAAGATCCCAGAAATACGATGACTACATGAAACGCAATTCATGGCTCCCCTCAATCAGTCACAGTAGTTATTTTGCAGACTTTGATACCAAATTGTAGTAAAGTGCCAGGAAATTGCTTGCAAATCGCTCGCCGCTGAAGCAATCTTATTGTCATGCATATTATAGTGTATTGTGGATCTGCAAATACGCCGGTGAGAGAAACTATCGCACACTAATGCAATTAAACTAAACCGTTTTACAAGATAAATAACCTTCAGATTTCATCAATTTAGGCTTTTAATGTAAGTCTTCTTTGCTGCCGGGATGGAATACGAGTTGTACTAACGCTTTATGCGATGTGGAGAATTCGAAATCCAAAAAAGAGTTTAGAGGCAACTGGAGATGTTACATATACTCTACTCTCTTTCACATTAAATTATAGTAATATTATTTTCTAGCGTCTTAAAGATCCCAGAAATACGATGACTACATGAAACGCAATTCATGGCTCCCCTCAATCAGTCACAGTAGTTATTTTGCAGACTTTGATACCAAATTGTAGTAAAGTGTCAGGAAATTGCTTGCAAATCGCTCGCCGCTGAAGCAATCTTATTGTCATGCATCACCAGGCTGATTCGCCTGTGTATTGTGGATCTGCAAATACGCCCGGTGAGAGAAACTATCGCACACTAATGAAATAAACTAAACCGTTTTACAAGATAAATAACCTTCAGATTTCATCAATTTAGTCTTTTAATGTAAGTCTTCTTTGCTGCCGGGATGGAATACGAGTTGTACTAACGCTTTATGCGATGTAGAGAATTCGAAATCCATAGGCGAGGTTAGAGGCAACTGGAAATGTTACATTTACTCTACTCTCTTTCACATTAAATTATAGTAATATTATTTTCTAGCGTCTTCAAGATCCCAGAAATACGATGACTACATGAAACGCAATTCATGGCTCCCCTCAATCAGTCACAGTAGTTATTTTGCAGACTTTGATACCAAATTGTAGTAAAGTGCCAGGAAATTGCTTGCAAATCGCTCGCCGCTGAAGCAATCTTATTGTCATGTATATTATAGTGTATTGTGGATCTGCAAATACGCCCGGTGAGAGAAACTATCGCACACTAATGCAATTAAACTAAACCGTTTTACAAGATAAATAACTTTCAGATTTCATCAATTTAGGCTTTTAATGTAAGTCTTCTTTGCTGCCGGGATGGAATACGAGTTGTACTAACGCTTTATGCGATGTAGAGAATTCGAAATCCAAAAAAGAGTTTAGAGGCAACTGGAGATGTTACATATACTCTACTCTCTTTCACATTAAATTATAGTAATATTATTTTCTAGCGTCTTCAAGATCCCAGAAATACGATGACTATATGAAACGCAATTCAAGGCTCCCCCTCAATCAGTCAGAGTAGTTATTTTGCAGACTTTGATACCAAGTTGTAGTAAAGTGCCAGGAAATTGCTTGCAAATCGCTCGCCGCTGAAGCAATCTTATTATCATGCATATTATAGTGTATTGTGGATCTGCAAATACGCCCGGTGAGAGAAACTATCACACACTAATGAAATTAAACTAAACTGTTTTACAAGATAAATAACCTTCAGATTTCATCAATTTAGGCTTTTAATGTAAGTCTTCTTTGCTGCCGGGATGGAATACGAGTTGTACTAAAGCTTTATGCGATGTAGAGAATTCGAAATCCATAGGCGAGGTTAGAGGCAACTGGAAATGTTACATATACTCTACTCTCTTTCACATTAAATTATAGTAATATTATTTTCTAGCGTCTTCAAGATCCCAGAAATACGATGACTACATGAAACGCAATTCATGGCTCCCCTCAATCAGTCACAGTAGTTATTTTGCAGACTTTGATACCAAATTGTAGTAAAGTGTCAGGAAATTGCTTGCAAATCGCTCGCCGCTGAAGCAATCTTATTGTCATGCATATTATAGTGTATTGTGGATCTGCAAATACGCCCGGTAAGAGAAACTATCGCACACTAATGCAATTAAACTAAACCGTTTTACAAGATAAATAACCTTCAGATTTCATCAATTTAGTCTTTTAATGTAAGTCTTCTTTGCTGCCGGGATGGAATACGAGTTGTACTAAAGCTTTATGCGATGTAGAGAATTCGAAATCCATAGGCGAGTTTAGAGGCAACTAGAAATGTTACATATACTCTACTCTCTTTCACATTAAATTATAGTAATATTATTTTCTAGCGTCTTCAAGATCCCAGAAATACGATGACTACATGAAACGCAATTCATGGCTCCCCTCAATCAGTCACAGTAGTTATTTTGCAGACTTTGATACCAAATTGTAGTAAAGTGTCAGGAAATTGCTTGCAAATCGCTCGCCGCTGAAGCAATCTTATTGTCATGCATATTATAGTGTATTGTGGATCTGCAAATACGCCCGGTGAGAGAAACTATCGCACACTAATGCAATTAAACTTAACCGTTTTACAAGATAAATAACCTTCAGATTTCATCAATTTAGGCTTTTAATGTAAGTCTTCTTTGCTGCCGGGATGGAATACGAGTTGTACTAACGCTTTATGCGATGTAGAGAATTCGAAATCAATAGGCGAGGTTAGAGGCAACTGGAGATGTTACATATACTCTACTCTCTTTCACATTAAATTATAGTAATATTATTTTCTAGCGTCTTCAGGTCCCAGAAATACGATGACTACATGAAACGCAATTCAAGGATCCCCCTCAATCAGTCACAGTAGTTATTTTGCAGACTTTGATACCAAGTTGTAGTAAAGTGTCAGGAAATTGCTTGCAAATCGCTCGCCGCTGAAGCAATCTTATTGTCATGCATATTATAGTGTATTGTGGATCTGCAAATACGCCGGTGAGAGAAACTATCGCACTCTAATGAAATTAAACTAAACTGTTTTACAAGATAAATAACCTTCAGATTTCATCAATTTAGGCTTTTAATGTAAGTCTTCTTTGCTGCCGGGATGGAATACGAGTTGTACTAACGCTTTATGCGATGTAGAGAATTCGAAATCCATAAAAGAGTTTATAGGCAACTGGAAATGTTACATATACTCTACTCTCTTTCACATTAAATTATAGTAATATTATTTTCTAGCGTCTTCAAGATCCCAGAAATACGATGACTACATGAAACGCAATTCATGGCTCCCCTCAATCAGTCACAGTAGTTATTTTGCAGACTTTGATACCAAATTGTAGTAAAGTGTCAGGAAATTGCTTGCAAATCGCTCGCCGCTGAAGCAATCTTATTGTCATGCATATTATAGTGTATTGTGGATCTGCAAATACGCCCGGTGAGAGAAACTATCGCACACTAATGCAATTAAACTAAACCGTTTTACAAGATAAATAACCTTCAGATTTCATCAATTTAGGCTTTTAATGTAAGTCTTCTTTGCTGCCGGGATGGAATACGAGTTGTACTAACGCTTTATGCGATGTGGAGAATTCGAAATCCAAAAAAGAGTTTAGAGGCAACTGGAGATGTTACATATACTCTACTCTCTTTCACATTAAATTATAGTAATATTATTTTCTAGCGTCTTCAAGATCCCAGAAATACGATGACTACATGAAACGCAATTCATGGCTCCCCTCAATCAGTCACAGTAGTTATTTTGCAGACTTTGATACCAAATTGTAGTAAAGTGCCAGGAAATTGCTTGCAAATCGCTCGCCGCTGAAGCAATCTTATTGTCATGCATATTATAGTGTATTGTGGATCTGCAAATACGCCGGTGAGAGAAACAATCGCACACTAATGCAATTAAACTAAACCGTTTTACAAGATAAATAACCTTCAGATTTCATCAATTTAGGCTTTTAATGTAAGTCTTTTTTGCTGCCGGGATGGAATACGAGTTGTACTAAAGCTTTATGCGATGTAGAGAATTCGAAATCCATAGGCGAGGTTAGAGGCAACTGGAAATGTTACATATACTCTACTCTCTTTCACATTAAATTATAGTAATATTATTTTCTAGCGTCTTCAAGATCCCAGAAATACGATGACTACATAAAACGCAATTCAAGGCTCCCCTCAATCAGTCACAGTAGTTATTTTGCAGACTTTGATACCAATTGTAGTAAAGTGTCAGGAAATTGCTTGCAAATCGCTCGCCGCTGAAGCAATCTTATTGTCATGCATCACCAGGCTGATTCGCCTGTGTATTGTGGATCTGCAAATACGCCCGGCGAGATAAACTATCGCACACTAATGCAATTAAACTAAACCGTTTTACAAGATAAATAACCTTCAGATTTCATCAATTTAGGCTTTTAATGTAAGTCTTTTTTGCTGCCGGGATGGAATACGAGTTGTACTAAAGCTTTATGCGATGTAGAGAATTCGAAATCCATAGGCGAGGTTAGAGGCAACTGGAAATGTTACATATACTCTACTCTCTTTCACATTAAATTATAGTAATATTATTTTCTAGCGTCTTCAAGATCCCAGAAATACGATGACTACATAAAACGCAATTCAAGGCTCCCCTCAATCAGTCACAGTAGTTATTTTGCAGACTTTGATACCAATTGTAGTAAAGTGTCAGGAAATTGCTTGCAAATCGCTCGCCGCTGAAGCAATCTTATTGTCATGCATCACCAGGCTGATTCGCCTGTGTATTGTGGATCTGCAAATACGCCCGGCGAGATAAACTATCGCACACTAATGCAATTAAACTAAACCGTTTTACAAGATAAATAACCTTCAGATTTCATCAATTTAGGCTTTTAATGTAAGTCTTTTTTGCTGCCGGGATGGAATACGAGTTGTACTAAAGCTTTATGCGATGTAGAGAATTCGAAATCCATAGGCGAGGTTAGAGGCAACTGGAAATGTTACATATACTCTACTCTCTTTCACATTAAATTATAGTAATATTATTTTCTAGCGTCTTCAAGATCCCAGAAATACGATGACTATATGAAACGCAATTCAAGGCTCCCCCTCAATCAGTCAGAGTAGTTATTTTGCAGACTTTGATACCAAATTGTAGTAAAGTGTCAGGAAATTGCTTGCAAATCGCTCGCCGCTGAAGCAATCTTATTGTCATGCACATTATAGTGTATTGTGGATCTGCAAATACGCCCGGTGAGAGAAACTATCGCACACTAATGCAATTAAACTAAACCGTTTTACAAGATAAATAACCTTTAGATTTCATCAATTTAGGCTTTTAATGTAAGTCTTCTTTGCTGCCGGGATGGAATACGAGTTGTACTAACGCTTTATGCGATGTAGAGAATTCGAAATCCATAGGCGAGGTTAGAGGCAACTGGAGATGTTACATATACTCTACTCTCTTTCACATTAAATTATAGTAATATTATTTTCTAGCGTCTTCAAGATCCCAGAAATACGATGACTACATGAAACGCAATTCAAGGCTCCCCTCAATCAGTCACAGTAGTTATTTTGCAGACTTTGATACCAAATTGTAGTAAAGTGTCAGGAAATTGCTTGCAAATCGCTCGCCGCTGAAGCAATCTTATTGTCATGCATATTATAGTGTATTGTGGATCTGCAAATACGCCCGGTGAGAGAAACTATCGCACACTAATGCAATTAAACTAAACCGTTTTACAAGATAAATAACCTTCAGATTTCATCAATTTAGGCTTTTAATGTAAGTCTTCTTTGCTGCCGGGATGGAATACGAGTTGTACTAACGCTTTATGCGATTTGGAGAATTCGAAATCCAAAAAAGAGTTTAGAGGCAACTGGAGATGTTACATATACTCTACTCTCTTTCACATTAAATTATAGTAATATTATTTTCTAGCGTCTTCAAGATCCCAGAAATACGATGACTACATGAAACGCAATTCATGGCTCCCCTCAATCAGTCACAGTAGTTATTTTGCAGACTTTGATACCAAATTGTAGTAAAGTGCCAGGAAATTGCTTGCAAATCGCTCGCCGCTGAAGCAATCTTATTGTCATGCATATTATAGTGTATTGTGGATCTGCAAATACGCCGGTGAGAGAAACTATCGCACACTAATGCAATTAAACTAAACCGTTTTACAAGATAAATAACCTTCAGATTTCATCAATTTAGGCTTTTAATGTAAGTCTTCTTTGCTGCCGGGATGGAATACGAGTTGTACTAACGCTTTATGCGATGTGGAGAATTCGAAATCCAAAAAAGAGTTTAGAGGCAACTGGAGATGTTACATATACTCTACTCTCTTTCACATTAAATTATAGTAATATTATTTTCTAGCGTCTTAAAGATCCCAGAAATACGATGACTACATGAAACGCAATTCATGGCTCCCCTCAATCAGTCACAGTAGTTATTTTGCAGACTTTGATACCAAATTGTAGTAAAGTGTCAGGAAATTGCTTGCAAATCGCTCGCCGCTGAAGCAATCTTATTGTCATGCATCACCAGGCTGATTCGCCTGTGTATTGTGGATCTGCAAATACGCCCGGTGAGAGAAACTATCGCACACTAATGAAATAAACTAAACCGTTTTACAAGATAAATAACCTTCAGATTTCATCAATTTAGTCTTTTAATGTAAGTCTTCTTTGCTGCCGGGATGGAATACGAGTTGTACTAACGCTTTATGCGATGTAGAGAATTCGAAATCCATAGGCGAGGTTAGAGGCAACTGGAAATGTTACATTTACTCTACTCTCTTTCACATTAAATTATAGTAATATTATTTTCTAGCGTCTTCAAGATCCCAGAAATACGATGACTACATGAAACGCAATTCATGGCTCCCCTCAATCAGTCACAGTAGTTATTTTGCAGACTTTGATACCAAATTGTAGTAAAGTGCCAGGAAATTGCTTGCAAATCGCTCGCCGCTGAAGCAATCTTATTGTCATGTATATTATAGTGTATTGTGGATCTGCAAATACGCCCGGTGAGAGAAACTATCGCACACTAATGCAATTAAACTAAACCGTTTTACAAGATAAATAACTTTCAGATTTCATCAATTTAGGCTTTTAATGTAAGTCTTCTTTGCTGCCGGGATGGAATACGAGTTGTACTAACGCTTTATGCGATGTAGAGAATTCGAAATCCAAAAAAGAGTTTAGAGGCAACTGGAGATGTTACATATACTCTACTCTCTTTCACATTAAATTATAGTAATATTATTTTCTAGCGTCTTCAAGATCCCAGAAATACGATGACTATATGAAACGCAATTCAAGGCTCCCCCTCAATCAGTCAGAGTAGTTATTTTGCAGACTTTGATACCAAGTTGTAGTAAAGTGCCAGGAAATTGCTTGCAAATCGCTCGCCGCTGAAGCAATCTTATTATCATGCATATTATAGTGTATTGTGGATCTGCAAATACGCCCGGTGAGAGAAACTATCACACACTAATGAAATTAAACTAAACTGTTTTACAAGATAAATAACCTTCAGATTTCATCAATTTAGGCTTTTAATGTAAGTCTTCTTTGCTGCCGGGATGGAATACGAGTTGTACTAAAGCTTTATGCGATGTAGAGAATTCGAAATCCATAGGCGAGGTTAGAGGCAACTGGAAATGTTACATATACTCTACTCTCTTTCACATTAAATTATAGTAATACTAGCTGACCCGGCCACGCGTTGCTGTGGCTAAAGTTTTTGTTATATTACATTATAGTAAACAATCTAAGAGGAACAATAAGAGAACATCAGTCACGGAGTCCACTATGCTTTTTCACACAGATGGTATTTGTAAAAAAATATGGTGATCTCCTTATTTGACTTTCTACTACTATAACCCTTTAGTACAATGAAATTATTTACGAACAAAGACGAAAATGTTGATGTTGGTATACAAATTCACTGGATTGAGATTTGAAGGGGAAGTACGTTGAACACAATTAATTAAAATGTTCTTACACTTGATACTAAGCAGAAATCAATAGGTAAAAAATAAAAATTTATCAGATTTATTATTTCCATTTAATTTTATAACAAATATAAGTATATTACAGTATAATACAGTAAATAACATGTGACGCTTAAACTCATGAATGAGGTAGGCAAGGCAGACAGTCTTAAACTTTTAAACATTAATATCTTTTTTTTGAATTATAAATACTTTCAATTTCAATTTAATTTAACACCAATCGGTGCACAATGTTTTTGGTTAACCTGTCTTTAGCTAACACAAATAGATTCGACGGTTTCCCAACACGTGAACACGCAACATATAGTTGCCCATGAGAAAAACATGGATTTTCCAAATCTAAACCACAAATGGACATTGTTTGACCTTGAGATTTATTTATAGACATGGCGAAAGCTAAACGAATTGGAAACTGTAGCCTTTTGAAGGGTATGGTAGAATCTGATGGTATCATCGGAATACGTGGCAGCAGGACCACTTTTCCTTTAAACTTCCCAGCCAAAATGGTTGCTTCAAGAATGTTTCCGGTGATCTTTTTGATGACCAAACGCGTACCGTTACATAATTGAGGTGGATTCAAATTACGGAGGAGAATAATAGGGGAACCAATCTTTAATCGAAGATTATGTGGTGGCATTCCAGGGATATCTAATGAATTTAAAAATTCAATCGGAAAATTTACACTTTCATTTTCATCAACAACAGTATCGATTGATTTAAAAGACATCAGATCGCCTGGTAACAACTGTTGTATCTGGAAGTTAATTTCGTCAACATCAACGTTTTTGGCTGCCAAAATCGCCCGTTGACTAAGCCATTCATGATTCAAATAATTATTCTGTATATCCGGGAAAATACTCTGAATCAATTCAGTTTTATCCTGAACAACAGTGCAAAAATTGTCTGGTAGTTTAATGCATTGCGTATTTGGTTGCAGTTTTATTTTACCGTTCCCAATATCTAGTAGTTGTTCGGAAAATATTAGTGCTGATGGATCATTTTGCAATTGTACTCGCATATTTATGGTCAATCGAAGTGTTTCAACACTTCGCCATAAGAATGATTGTTTCAAACATGCATTAATCTCATCCGCGAAAGTAGAGCGAGGTATAACCGGTAAGGTCTGCCGGAAGTCACCAGACAAAAGTAAGATAGCACCACCGAAAAGTTTATTATTGCTGTTTAAATCTTGCATAGTTCTGTTTAATGCTTCAAGTGAATATTTGTGTGCCATTGTGCACTCATCCCAAATTATTATAGAACTCTTCCGCAACACTGCAGCTATTCCACTATTCTTTTTGATGTTACACATTGCATCTGGTTTATTATGAACGTCCAATGGCAGCTTGAATGTTGAATGTGCTGTTCGCCCACCATCCAGTAAAGTAGCCGCAATGCCTGACGATGCTAATGCTAATGCGATTTTTTGTTGCGACCGTATTTTGGCAAGAATCAACGATATTAAAAATGTCTTACCGGTTCCACCGGGTGCATCCAAGAAAAAAAAACCGCCTTGTTCAGCAGCAACAGCCAGCATAATCCGATCATAAATAATTTTTTGTTCTGCTGTCAGTAATGGTTCACTGTTCATGATAATTGTTGCTAAACTTCCATGGTCATATTGATTTTCTCGTTGTAAATCGGTATTGACTAAGTCGGTGGCTGGACGATTAGGTGATGGCATACCATAATGATTAAGTGGTAAATTTGAAATAAGAACACATAAATCCTCGATCAAGACCAATGCTTCATTGTACATCTCTGGTGTATAATCTATGTTTTGGCATTGATTTGTTTGTCTAATTCGGTGCAAGATGTCTTCTGTCATACAATTTTTATATTTTTCCCACAAAGTTTGTGCTTGCGAGGGATAACATGTCGCCAAAATAATTGCAAACAACTGACGAATGTTATTCGGTGTTGATGTCAACGCAGCATCAGCAAGCGTTAAGTCCCAATGGTTATCGTCTTCTAGCAATTGCAGTTCACGACATGCATCCTGGTATGTATTGAATACTCGACCATTAGCTGTTCGTAAAAATTCAAAAGACGTTGGTCCGGGAACATTCACCAATAACAAACGTAAATAGAAGCACTCACGTTGCTTTGGATGTACCGTGTAAAGTCTCCCCAATGTCTTAGCTTTGAATATGCCTGTAATGGAAGGATGTGGTTTTCCTTGTTTCCGTGGCTCCCATTTTTTACTGGATTTGTTCCATGTGAAATAACGTGGAACATCACCATACACCAATGTCTTCGCGAATTGGCCAAAAACATCAGGTTTTTGACACAATGTAAAAAATTCAGTTAGAGTCGTTTTCGGAGCTTCGAACGCTCTTTGGAGAACATTTTCTTCAGTGAAGTATACACGTTGACCGTTTTCAAGATGTATTGCCAGATGTTGGACAGCAGGATCTCTTTCGTGGATGGGAAAGCTGAGAATATGCCAAATAGCTTCATTGCTGCTAATGTATCTGCCCATTTGGTATCGTGCTATTTCGTCATTTTTATTTATGTTTTTTACTTCAAATATGGCCAAATCACTGCCTTTGTTTACATATTTACAAATATACTTAATTGATTTAACAGAACTGCAAAGCTCAACATTGATATGAGCTTTGTAAGTTTTTGAAAGTAGTGGTGAGTATGGTACCACCCACTGATTATCAAACTCAACTTGATTTGGAAAGTTCGGCAGTCGCATTGTAAATGTGTGGCCACCATTCTCAGTACTTCTGCGGCGATACATTGGATAACCATCAATATCCGTGATCGTGTCATTCGTATGCGGCTTTGGGAAGTTTTTTTTACATTTTCCATTTTCCATGCACGGTGACGTCATGTTGAAAACACCGCATGGCCCATGGATCATGTGTTTGGTGACAATATCAAATAATTCTTGATCAATTAATGGGTCTGGAATTTCGGCTGAAATTATTTGATCGATTTCTTCAGGACGGATTCTATCTTTAAGCCAAACCAAAATGTGGGCATGAGGCAAACCTCGCTTTTGCCACTCTATCGTATACAGCCAACAACGTGTGATACCAAAAATTGTATATTTAACAATAAAATCAATTAAGGATTTCAATTTTTGTTTAAACACACGTGCAGTTAAATCATGACGATGAATGGCTTGTTGTCCTGGCAATAGTAAAGTTTGTATCTCTTCCCAATTCGGATTACATGTGAATGTAATAAATAAATGGCCGGTCGGCCGTAATGACGTACGTAAGTCATCGCATCTTGTATGCATGCATGTTCCGTGCCGTTCCGTATCGACATCTGTCAGTTTTATGACTGAATCTACCAGCATGTTCACCTAATGGTACTTTGTCGGCTTTTATGACGATTTGATAATTGTCATTTTGCAGTCGTGGCGAAACTCTTTTGATCAATTGAATTAGTTGATTGTGATCTTCTAAAAAATTTCCAATAATATCACAATTGCTCTTTCCTCTGCTTGTTCAATAAAATTATACTGGCACCGAGTCGTCACGCGCTCTTCACAATCGCCCATAAAATAAAAAGGTATCGACATCTGTCAGTTTTATGACTGCCAAATAATAACGGACAAAAAATTAGCGATAAATTAAAATTGCGACTATAATTTGAGATTTAAACTATCCTATCTCTCAAGTGCACATCGAACTGCACATGGTGTTCAAATTTTATTATTAGTCCATTATTTTATTATTAGTCCATTGAGGACAAACATTGTGACACGAGATTTATATATATTAAGATTATTTTCTAGCGTCTTCAAGATCCCAGAAATACGATGACTACATGAAACGCAATTCAAGGCTCCCCTCAATCAGTCACAGTAGTTATTTTGCAGACTTTGATACCAATTGTAGTAAAGTGTCAGGAAATTGCTTGCAAATCGCTCGCCGCTGAAGCAATCTTATTGTCATGCATCACCAGGCTGATTCGCCTGTGTATTGTGGATCTGCAAATACGCCCGGCGAGATAAACTATCGCACACTAATGAAATTAAACTAAACTGTTTTACAAGATAAATAACCTTCAGATTTCATCAATTTAGGCTTTTAATGTAAGTCTTCTTTGCTGCCGGGATGGAATACGAGTTGTACTAAAGCTTTATGCGATGTAGAGAATTCGAAATCCATAGGCGAGTTTAGAGGCAACTGGAAATGTTACATATACTCTACTCTCTTTCACATTAAATTATAGTAATATTATTTTCTAGCGTCTTCAAGATCCCAGAAATACGATGACTACATGAAACGCAATTCATGGCTCCCCTCAATCAGTCACAGTAGTTATTTTGCAGACTTTGATACCAAATTGTAGTAAAGTGCCAGGAAATTGCTTGCAAATCGCTCGCCGCTGAAGCAATCTTATTGTCATGCATATTATAGTGTATTGTGGATCTGCAAATACGCCCGGTAAGAGAAACTATCGCACACTAATGCAATTAAACTAAACCGTTTTACAAGATAAATAACCTTCAGATTTCATCAATTTAGGCTTTAAATGTAAGTCTTCTTTGCTGCCGGGATGGAATACGAGTTGTACTAAAGCTTTATGCGATGTAGAGAATTCGAAATCCATAGGCGAGTTTAGAGGCAACTGGAAATGTTACATATACTCTACTCTCTTTCACATTAAATTATAGTAATATTATTTTCTAGCGTCTTCAAGATCCCAGAAATACGATGACTACATGAAACGCAATTCATGGCTCCCCTCAATCAGTCACAGTAGTTATTTTGCAGACTTTGATACCAAATTGTAGTAAAGTGCCAGGAAATTGCTTGCAAATCGCTCGCCGCTGAAGCAATCTTATTGTCATGTATATTATAGTGTATTGTGGATCTGCAAATACGCCCGGTGAGAGAAACTATCGCACACTAATGCAATTAAACTAAACCGTTTTACAAGATAAATAACTTTCAGATTTCATCAATTTAGGCTTTTAATGTAAGTCTTCTTTGCTGCCGGGATGGAATACGAGTTGTACTAACGCTTTATGCGATGTAGAGAATTCGAAATCAAAAAAAGAGTTTAGAGGCAACTGGAGATGTTACATATACTCTACTCTCTTTCACATTAAATTATAGTAATATTATTTTCTAGCGTCTTCAAGATCCCAGAAATACGATGACTATATGAAACGCAATTCAAGGCTCCCCCTCAATCAGTCACAGTAGTTATTTTGCAGACTTTGATACCAAATTGTAGTAAAGTGTCAGGAAATTGCTTGCATATCGCTCGCCGCTGAAGCAATCTTATTGTCATGCATATTATAGTGTATTGTGGATCTGCAAATACGCCCGGTAAGAGAAACTATCGCACACTAATGCAATTAAACTAAACCGTTTTACAAGATAAATAACCTTCAGATTTCATCAATTTAGGCTTTAAATGTAAGTCTTCTTTGCTGCCGGGATGGAATACGAGTTGTACTAAAGCTTTATGCGATGTAGAGAATTCGAAATCCATAGGCGAGTTTAGAGGCAACTGGAAATGTTACATATACTCTACTCTCTTTCATTTTAAATTATAGTAATATTATTTTCTAGCGTCTTCAAGATCCCAGAAATACGATGACTACATGAAACGCAATTCATGGCTCCCCTCAATCAGTCACAGTATTTATTTTGCAGACTTTGATACCAAATTGTAGTAAAGTGTCAGGAAATTGCTTGCAAATCGCTCGCCGCTGAAGCAATCTTATTGTCATGCATATTATAGTGTATTGTGGATCTTAAAATACGCCCGGTGAGAGAAACTATCGCACACTAATGCAATTAAACTAAACTGTTTTACAAGATAAATAACTTTCAGATTTCATCAATTTAGGCTTTTAATGTAAGTCTTCTTTGCTGCCGGGATGGAATACGAGTTGTACTAACGCTTTATGCGATGTAAAGAATTCGAAATCCATAGGCGAGGTTAGAGGCAACTGGAAATGATACATATACTCTACTCTCTTTCACATTAAATTATAGTAATATTATTTTCTAGCGTCTTCAAGATCCCAGAAATACAATGACTACATGAAACGCAATTCAAGGCTCCCCTCAATCAGTCACAGTAGTTATTTTGCAGACTTTGATACCAAATTGTAGTAAAGTGCCAGGAAATTGCTTGCAAATCGCTCGCCGCTGAAGCAATCTTATTGTCATGCATATTATAGTGTATTGTGGATCTGCAAATACGCCCGGTGAGAGAAACTATCGCACACTAATGCAATTAAACTAAACCGTTTTACAAGATAAATAACCTTCAGATTTCATCAATTTAGGCTTTTAATGTAAGTCTTCTTTGCTGCCGGGATGGAATACGAGTTGTACTAACGCTTTATGCGATGTGGAGAATTCGAAATCCAAAAAAGAGTTTAGAGGCAACTGGAGATGTTACATATACTCTACTCTCTTTCACATTAAATTATAGTAATATTATTTTCTAGCGTCTTAAAGATCCCAGAAATACGATGACTACATGAAACGCAATTCATGGCTCCCCTCAATCAGTCACAGTAGTTATTTTGCAGACTTTGATACCAAATTGTAGTAAAGTGTCAGGAAATTGCTTGCAAATCGCTCGCCGCTGAAGCAATCTTATTGTCATGCATCACCAGGCTGATTCGCCTGTGTATTGTGGATCTGCAAATACGCCCGGTGAGAGAAACTATCGCACACTAATGAAATAAACTAAACCGTTTTACAAGATAAATAACCTTCAGATTTCATCAATTTAGTCTTTTAATGTAAGTCTTCTTTGCTGCCGGGATGGAATACGAGTTGTACTAACGCTTTATGCGATGTAGAGAATTCGAAATCCATAGGCGAGGTTAGAGGCAACTGGAAATGTTACATTTACTCTACTCTCTTTCACATTAAATTATAGTAATATTATTTTCTAGCGTCTTCAAGATCCCAGAAATACGATAACTACATGAAACGCAATTCATGGCTCCCCTCAATCAGTCACAGTAGTTATTTTGCAGACTTTGATACCAAATTGTAGTAAAGTGCCAGGAAATTGCTTGCAAATCGCTCGCCGCTGAAGCAATCTTATTGTCATGTATATTATAGTGTATTGTGGATCTGCAAATACGCCCGGTGAGAGAAACTATCGCACACTAATGCAATTAAACTAAACCGTTTTACAAGATAAATAACTTTCAGATTTCATCAATTTAGGCTTTTAATGTAAGTCTTCTTTGCTGCCGGGATGGAATACGAGTTGTACTAACGCTTTATGCGATGTAGAGAATTCGAAATCCAAAAAAGAGTTTAGAGGCAACTGGAGATGTTACATATACTCTACTCTCTTTCACATTAAATTATAGTAATATTATTTTCTAGCGTCTTCAAGATCCCAGAAATACGATGACTATATGAAACGCAATTCAAGGCTCCCCCTCAATCAGTCAGAGTAGTTATTTTGCAGACTTTGATACCAAGTTGTAGTAAAGTGCCAGGAAATTGCTTGCAAATCGCTCGCCGCTGAAGCAATCTTATTGTCATGCATATTATAGTGTATTGTGGATCTGCAAATACGCCCGGTGAGAGAAACTATCGCACACTAATGCAATTAAACTAAACCGTTTTACAAGATAAATAACCTTCAGATTTCATCAATTTAGGCTTTTAATGTAAGTCTTCTTTGCTGCCGGGATGGAATACGAGTTGTACTAAAGCTTTATGCGATGTAGAGAATTCGAAATCCATAGGCGAGTTTAGAGGCAACTGGAAATGTTACATATACTCTACTCTCTTTCACATTAAATTATAGTAATATTATTTTCTAGCGTCTTCAAGATCCCAGAAATACGATGACTACATGAAACGCAATTCATGGCTCCCCTCAATCAGTCACAGTAGTTATTTTGCAGACTTTGATACCAAATTGTAGTAAAGTGTCAGGAAATTGCTTGCAAATCGCTCGCCGCTGAAGCAATCTTATTGTCATGCATATTATAGTGTATTGTGGATCTGCAAATACGCCCGGTGAGAGAAACTATCGCACACTAATGCAATTAAACTTAACCGTTTTACAAGATAAATAACCTTCAGATTTCATCAATTTAGGCTTTTAATGTAAGTCTTCTTTGCTGCCGGGATGGAATGCGAGTTGTACTAACGCTTTATGCGATGTAGAGAATTCGAAATCAATAGGCGAGGTTAGAGGCAACTGGAGATGTTACATATACTCTACTCTCTTTCACATTAAATTATAGTAATATTATTTTCTAGCGTCTTCAGGTCCCAGAAATACGATGACTACATGAAACGCAATTCAAGGATCCCCCTCAATCAGTCACAGTAGTTATTTTGCAGACTTTGATACCAAGTTGTAGTAAAGTGTCAGGAAATTGCTTGCAAATCGCTCGCCGCTGAAGCAATCTTATTGTCATGCATATTATAGTGTATTGTGGATCTGCAAATACGCCGGTGAGAGAAACTATCGCACTCTAATGAAATTAAACTAAACTGTTTTACAAGATAAATAACCTTCAGATTTCATCAATTTAGGCTTTTAATGTAAGTCTTCTTTGCTGCCGGGATGGAATACGAGTTGTACTAACGCTTTATGCGATGTAGAGAATTCGAAATCCATAAATGAGTTTATAGGCAACTGGAAATGTTACATATACTCTACTCTCTTTCACATTAAATTATAGTAATATTATTTTCTAGCGTCTTCAAGATCCCAGAAATACGATGACTACATGAAACGCAATTCATGGCTCCCCTCAATCAGTCACAGTAGTTATTTTGCAGACTTTGATACCAAGTTGTAGTTAAGTGTCAGGAAATTGCTTGCAAATCGCTCGCCGCTGAAGCAATCTTATTGTCATGCATCACCAGGCTGATTCGCCTGTGTATTGTGGATCTGCAAATACGCCCGGCGAGATAAACTATCGCACACTAATGCAATTAAACTAAACCGTTTTACAAGATAAATAACATTCAGATTTCATCAATTTAGGCTTTTAATGTAAGTCTTTTTTGCTGCCGGGATGGAATACGAGTTGTACTAAAGCTTTATGCGATGTAGAGAATTCGAAATCCATAGGCGAGGTTAGAGGCAACTGGAAATGTTACATATACTCTACTCTCTTTCACATTAAATTATAGTAATATTATTTTCTAGCGTCTTCAAGATCCCAGAAATACGATGACTACATGAAACGCAATTCAAGGCTTCCCTCAATCAGTCACAGTAGTTATTTTGCAGACTTTGATACCAAATTGTAGTAAAGTGTCAGGAAATTGCTTGCAAATCGCTCGCCGCTGAAGCAATCTTATTGTCATGCACATTATAGTGTATTGTGGATCTGCAAATACGCCCGGTGAGAGAAACTATCGCACACTAATGCAATTAAACTAAACCGTTTTACAAGATAAATAACCTTTAGATTTCATCAATTTAGGCTTTTAATGTAAATCTTCTTTGCTGCCGGGATGGAATACGAGTTGTACTAACGCTTTATGCGATGTAGAGAATTCGAAATCCATAGGCGAGGTTAGAGGCAACTGGAGATGTTACATATACTCTACTCTCTTTCACATTAAATTATAGTAATATTATTTTCTAGCGTCTTCAAGATCCCAGAAATACGATGACTACATGAAACGCAATTCAAGGCTCCCCTCAATCAGTCACAGTAGTTATTTTGCAGACTTTGATACCAAATTGTAGTAAAGTGTCAGGAAATTGCTTGCAAATCGCTCGCCGCTGAAGCAATCTTATTGTCATGCATATTATAGTGTATTGTGGATCTGCAAATACGCCCGGTGAGAGAAACTATCGCACACTAATGCAATTAAACTAAACCGTTTTACAAGATAAATAACCTTCAGATTTCATCAATTTAGGCTTTTAATGTAAGTCTTCTTTGCTGCCGGGATGGAATACGAGTTGTACTAACGCTTTATGCGATGTGGAGAATTCGAAATCCAAAAAAGAGTTTAGAGGCAACTGGAGATGTTACATATACTCTACTCTCTTTCACATTAAATTATAGTAATATTATTTTCTAGCGTCTTCAAGATCCCAGAAATACGATGACTACATGAAACGCAATTCATGGCTCCCCTCAATCAGTCACAGTAGTTATTTTGCAGACTTTGATACCAAATTGTAGTAAAGTGCCAGGAAATTGCTTGCAAATCGCTCGCCGCTGAAGCAATCTTATTGTCATGCATATTATAGTGTATTGTGGATCTGCAAATACGCCCGGTGAGAGAAACTATCGCACACTAATGCAATTAAACTAAACCGTTTTACAAGATAAATAACCTTCAGATTTCATCAATTTAGGCTTTTAATGTAAGTCTTCTTTGCTGCCGGGATGGAATACGAGTTGTACTAACGCTTTATGCGATGTGGAGAATTCGAAATCCAAAAAAGAGTTTAGAGGCAACTGGAGATGTTACATATACTCTACTCTCTTTCACATTAAATTATAGTAATATTATTTTCTAGCGTCTTAAAGATCCCAGAAATACGATGACTACATGAAACGCAATTCATGGCTCCCCTCAATCAGTCACAGTAGTTATTTTGCAGACTTTGATACCAAATTGTAGTAAAGTGTCAGGAAATTGCTTGCAAATCGCTCGCCGCTGAAGCAATCTTATTGTCATGCATATTATAGTGTATTGTGGATCTTAAAATACGCCCGGTGAGAGAAACTATCGCACTCTAATGAAATTAAACTAAACTGTTTTACAAGATAAATAACCTTCAGATTTCATCAATTTAGGCTTTTAATGTAAGTCTTCTTTGCTGCCGGGATGGAATACGAGTTGTACTAACGCTTTATGCGATGTAGAGAATTCGAAATCCATAAATGAGTTTATAGGCAACTGGAAATGTTACATATACTCTACTCTCTTTCACATTAAATTATAGTAATATTATTTTCTAGCGTCTTCAAGATCCCAGAAATACGATGACTACATGAAACGCAATTCATGGCTCCCCTCAATCAGTCACAGTACTTATTTTGCAGACTTTGATACCAAGTTGTAGTTAAGTGTCAGGAAATTGCTTGCAAATCGCTCGCCGCTGAAGCAATCTTATTGTCATGCATCACCAGGCTGATTCGCCTGTGTATTGTGGATCTGCAAATACGCCCGGCGAGATAAACTATCGCACACTAATGCAATTAAACTAAACCGTTTTACAAGATAAATAACATTCAGATTTCATCAATTTAGGCTTTTAATGTAAGTCTTTTTTGCTGCCGGGATGGAATACGAGTTGTACTAAAGCTTTATGCGATGTAGAGAATTCGAAATCCATAGGCGAGGTTAGAGGCAACTGGAAATGTTACATATACTTTACTCTCTTTCACATTAAATTATAGTAATATTATTTTCTAGCGTCTTCAAGATCCCAGAAATACGATGACTACATGAAACGCAATTCAAGGCTTCCCTCAATCAGTCACAGTAGTTATTTTGCAGACTTTGATACCAAATTGTAGTAAAGTGTCAGGAAATTGCTTGCAAATCGCTCGCCGCTGAAGCAATCTTATTGTCATGCACATTATAGTGTATTGTGGATCTGCAAATACGCCCGGTGAGAGAAACTATCGCACACTAATGCAATTAAACTAAACCGTTTTACAAGATAAATAACCTTTAGATTTTTTATCAATTTAGGCTTTTAATGTAAATCTTCTTTGCTGCCGGGATGGAATACGAGTTGTACTAACGCTTTATGCGATGTAGAGAATTCGAAATCCATAGGCGAGGTTAGAGGCAACTGGAGATGTTACATATACTCTACTCTCTTTCACATTAAATTATAGTAATATTATTTTCTAGCGTCTTCAAGATCCCAGAAATACGATGACTACATGAAACGCAATTCAAGGCTCCCCTCAATCAGTCACAGTAGTTATTTTGCAGACTTTGATACCAAATTGTAGTAAAGTGTCAGGAAATTGCTTGCAAATCGCTCGCCGCTGAAGCAATCTTATTGTCATGCATATTATAGTGTATTGTGGATCTGCAAATACGCCCGGTGAGAGAAACTATCGCACACTAATGCAATTAAACTAAACCGTTTTACAAGATAAATAACCTTCAGATTTCATCAATTTAGGCTTTTAATGTAAGTCTTCTTTGCTGCCGGGATGGAATACGAGTTGTACTAACGCTTTATGCGATGTGGAGAATTCGAAATCCAAAAAAGAGTTTAGAGGCAACTGGAGATGTTACATATACTCTACTCTCTTTCACATTAAATTATAGTAATATTATTTTCTAGCGTCTTCAAGATCCCAGAAATACGATGACTACATGAAACGCAATTCATGGCTCCCCTCAATCAGTCACAGTAGTTATTTTGCAGACTTTGATACCAAATTGTAGTAAAGTGTCAGGAAATTGCTTGCAAATCGCTCGCCGCTGAAGCAATCTTATTGTCATGCATATTATAGTGTATTGTGGATCTGCAAATACGCCCGGTGAGAGAAACTATCGCACACTAATGCAATTAAACTAAACCGTTTTACAAGATAAATAACCTTCAGATTTCATCAATTTAGGCTTTTAATGTAAGTCTTCTTTGCTGCCGGGATGGAATACGAGTTGTACTAACGCTTTATGCGATGTGGAGAATTCGAAATCCAAAAAAGAGTTTAGAGGCAACTGGAGATGTTACATATACTCTACTCTCTTTCACATTAAATTATAGTAATATTATTTTCTAGCGTCTTAAAGATCCCAGAAATACGATGACTACATGAAACGCAATTCATGGCTCCCCTCAATCAGTCACAGTAGTTATTTTGCAGACTTTGATACCAAATTGTAGTAAAGTGTCAGGAAATTGCTTGCAAATCGCTCGCCGCTGAAGCAATCTTATTGTCATGCATCACCAGGCTGATTCGCCTGTGTATTGTGGATCTGCAAATACGCCCGGTGAGAGAAACTATCGCACACTAATGAAATAAACTAAACCGTTTTACAAGATAAATAACCTTCAGATTTCATCAATTTAGTCTTTTAATGTAAGTCTTCTTTGCTGCCGGGATGGAATACGAGTTGTACTAACGCTTTATGCGATGTAGAGAATTCGAAATCCATAGGCGAGGTTAGAGGCAACTGGAAATGTTACATTTACTCTACTCTCTTTCACATTAAATTATAGTAATATTATTTTCTAGCGTCTTCAAGATCCCAGAAATACGATGACTACATGAAACGCAATTCATGGCTCCCCTCAATCAGTCACAGTAGTTATTTTGCAGACTTTGATACCAAGTTGTAGTTAAGTGCCAGGAAATTGCTTGCAAATCGCTCGCCGCTGAAGCAATCTTATTGTCATGTATATTATAGTGTATTGTGGATCTGCAAATACGCCCGGTGAGAGAAACTATCGCACACTAATGCAATTAAACTAAACCGTTTTACAAGATAAATAACTTTCAGATTTCATCAATTTAGGCTTTTAATGTAAGTCTTTTTTGCTGCCGGGATGGAATACGAGTTGTACTAAAGCTTTATGCGATGTAGAGAATTCGAAATCCAAAAAAGAGTTTAGAGGCAACTGGAGATGTTACATATACTCTACTCTCTTTCACATTAAATTATAGTAATATTATTTTCTAGCGTCTTCAAGATCCCAGAAATACGATGACTATATGAAACGCAATTCAAGGCTCCCCCTCAATCAGTCAGAGTAGTTATTTTGCAGACTTTGATACCAAGTTGTAGTAAAGTGCCAGGAAATTGCTTGCAAATCGCTCGCCGCTGAAGCAATCTTATTATCATGCATATTATAGTGTATTGTGGATCTGCAAATACGCCCGGTGAGAGAAACTATCGCACACTAATGAAATTAAACTAAACTGTTTTACAAGATAAATAACCTTCAGATTTCATCAATTTAGGCTTTTAATGTAAGTCTTCTTTGCTGCCGGGATGGAATACGAGTTGTACTAAAGCTTTATGCGATGTAGAGAATTCGAAATCCATAGGCGAGGTTAGAGGCAACTGGAAATGTTACATATACTCTACTCTCTTTCACATTAAATTATAGTAATATTATTTTCTAGCGTCTTCAAGATCCCAGAAATACGATGACTACATGAAACGCAATTCATGGCTCCCCTCAATCAGTCACAGTAGTTATTTTGCAGACTTTGATACCAAATTGTAGTAAAGTGTCAGGAAATTGCTTGCAAATCGCTCGCCGCTGAAGCAATCTTATTGTCATGCATATTATAGTGTATTGTGGATCTGCAAATACGCCCGGTGAGAGAAACTATCGCACACTAATGCAATTAAACTAAACCGTTTTACAAGATAAATAACTTTCAGATTTCATCAATTTAGGCTTTTAATGTAAGTCTTCTTTGCTGCCGGGATGGAATACGAGTTGTACTAACGCTTTATGCGATGTAGAGAATTCGAAATCCAAAAAAGAGTTTAGAGGCAACTGGAGATGTTACATATACTCTACTCTCTTTCACATTAAATTATAGTAATATTATTTTCTAGCGTCTTCAAGATCCCAGAAATACGATGACTATATGAAACGCAATTCAAGGCTCCCCCTCAATCAGTCAGAGTAGTTATTTTGCAGACTTTGATACCAAGTTGTAGTAAAGTGCCAGGAAATTGCTTGCAAATCGCTCGCCGCTGAAGCAATCTTATTATCATGCATATTATAGTGTATTGTGGATCTGCAAATACGCCCGGTGAGAGAAACTATCGCACACTAATGCAATTAAACTAAACCGTTTTACAAGATAAATAACCTTCAGATTTCATCAATTTAGGCTTTTAATGTAAGTCTTCTTTGCTGCCGGGATGGAATACGAGTTGTACTAAAGCTTTATGCGATGTAGAGAATTCGAAATCCATAGGCGAGTTTAGAGGCAACTGGAAATGTTACATATACTCTACTCTCTTTCACATTAAATTATAGTAATATTATTTTCTAGCGTCTTCAAGATCCCAGAAATACGATGACTACATGAAACGCAATTCATGGCTCCCCTCAATCAGTCACAGTAGTTATTTTGCAGACTTTGATACCAAGTTGTAGTAAAGTGTCAGGAAATTGCTTGCAAATCGCTCGCCGCTGAAGCAATCTTATTGTCATGCATATTATAGTGTATTGTGGATCTGCAAATACGCCCGGTGAGAGAAACTATCGCACACTAATGCAATTAAACTTAACCGTTTTACAAGATAAATAACCTTCAGATTTCATCAATTTAGGCTTTTAATGTAAGTCTTCTTTGCTGCCGGGATGGAATACGAGTTGTACTAACGCTTTATGCGATGTAGAGAATTCGAAATCAATAGGCGAGGTTAGAGGCAACTGGAGATGTTACATATACTCTACTCTCTTTCACATTAAATTATAGTAATATTATTTTCTAGCGTCTTCAGGTCCCAGAAATACGATGACTACATGAAACGCAATTCAAGGATCCCCCTCAATCAGTCACAGTAGTTATTTTGCAGACTTTGATACCAAGTTGTAGTAAAGTGTCAGGAAATTGCTTGCAAATCGCTCGCCGCTGAAGCAATCTTATTGTCATGCATATTATAGTGTATTGTGGATCTGCAAATACGCCGGTGAGAGAAACTATCGCACTCTAATGAAATTAAACTAAACTGTTTTACAAGATAAATAACCTTCAGATTTCATCAATTTAGGCTTTTAATGTAAGTCTTCTTTGCTGCCGGGATGGAATACGAGTTGTACTAACGCTTTATGCGATGTAGAGAATTCGAAATCCATAAAAGAGTTTATAGGCAACTGGAAATGTTACATATACTCTACTCTCTTTCACATTAAATTATAGTAATATTATTTTCTAGCGTCTTCAAGATCCCAGAAATACGATGACTACATGAAACGCAATTCATGGCTCCCCTCAATCAGTCACAGTAGTTATTTTGCAGACTTTGATACCAAGTTGTAGTTAAGTGTCAGGAAATTGCTTGCAAATCGCTCGCCGCTGAAGCAATCTTATTGTCATGCATCACCAGGCTGATTCGCCTGTGTATTGTGGATCTGCAAATACGCCCGGCGAGATAAACTATCGCACACTAATGCAATTAAACTAAACCGTTTTACAAGATAAATAACCTTCAGATTTCATCAATTTAGGCTTTTAATGTAAGTCTTTTTTGCTGCCGGGATGGAATACGAGTTGTACTAAAGCTTTATGCGATGTAGAGAATTCGAAATCCATAGGCGAGGTTAGAGGCAACTGGAAATGTTACATATACTCTACTCTCTTTCACATTAAATTATAGTAATATTATTTTCTAGCGTCTTCAAGATCCCAGAAATACGATGACTACATGAAACGCAATTCAAGGCTCCCCTCAATCAGTCACAGTAGTTATTTTGCAGACTTTGATACCAAATTGTAGTAAAGTGTCAGGAAATTGCTTGCAAATCGCTCGCCGCTGAAGCAATCTTATTGTCATGCACATTATAGTGTATTGTGGATCTGCAAATACGCCCGGTGAGAGAAACTATCGCACACTAATGCAATTAAACTAAACCGTTTTACAAGATAAATAACCTTTAGATTTCATCAATTTAGGCTTTTAATGTAAGTCTTCTTTGCTGCCGGGATGGAATACGAGTTGTACTAACGCTTTATGCGATGTAGAGAATTCGAAATCCATAGGCGAGGTTAGAGGCAACTGGAGATGTTACATATACTCTACTCTCTTTCACATTAAATTATAGTAATATTATTTTCTAGCGTCTTCAAGATCCCAGAAATACGATGACTACATGAAACGCAATTCATGGCTCCCCTCAATCAGTCACAGTAGTTATTTTGCAGACTTTGATACCAAATTGTAGTAAAGTGCCAGGAAATTGCTTGCAAATCGCTCGCCGCTGAAGCAATCTTATTATCATGCATATTATAGTGTATTGTGGATCTGCAAATACGCCCGGTGAGAGAAACTATCGCACACTAATGAAATTAAACTAAACTGTTTTACAAGATAAATAACCTTCAGATTTCATCAATTTAGGCTTTTAATGTAAGTCTTCTTTGCTGCCGGGATGGAATACGAGTTGTACTAAAGCTTTATGCGATGTAGAGAATTCGAAATCCATAGGCGAGGTTAGAGGCAACTGGAAATGTTACATATACTCTACTCTCTTTCACATTAAATTATAGTAATATTATTTTCTAGCGTCTTCAAGATCCCAGAAATACGATGACTACATGAAACGCAATTCATGGCTCCCCTCAATCAGTCACAGTAGTTATTTTGCAGACTTTGATACCAAATTGTAGTAAAGTGCCAGGAAATTGCTTGCAAATCGCTCGCCGCTGAAGCAATCTTATTGTCATGCATATTATAGTGTATTGTGGATCTGCAAATACGCCGGTGAGAGAAACTATCGCACACTAATGCAATTAAACTAAACCGTTTTACAAGATAAATAACCTTCAGATTTCATCAATTTAGGCTTTTAATGTAAGTCTTCTTTGCTGCCGGGATGGAATACGAGTTGTACTAACGCTTTATGCGATGTGGAGAATTCGAAATCCAAAAAAGAGTTTAGAGGCAACTGGAGATGTTACATATACTCTACTCTCTTTCACATTAAATTATAGTAATATTATTTTCTAGCGTCTTCAAGATCCCAGAAATACGATGACTATATGAAACGCAATTCAAGGCTCCCCTCAATCAGTCACAGTAGTTATTTTGCAGACTTTGATACCAAGTTGTAGTTAAGTGCCAGGAAATTGCTTGCAAATCGCTCGCCGCTGAAGCAATCTTATTGTCATGCATCACCAGGCTGATTCGCCTGTGTATTGTGGATCTGCAAATACGCCCGGTGAGAGAAACTATCGCACACTAATGAAATAAACTAAACCGTTTTACAAGATAAATAACCTTCAGATTTCATCAATTTAGGCTTTTAATGTAAGTCTTCTTTGCTGCCGGGATGGAATACGAGTTGTACTAACGCTTTATGCGATGTAGAGAATTCGAAATCCATAAATGAGTTTATAGGCAACTGGAAATGTTACATATACTCTACTCTCTTTCACATTAAATTATAGTAATATTATTTTCTAGCGTCTTCAAGATCCCAGAAATACGATGACTACATGAAACGCAATTCATGGCTCCTCTCAATCAGTCACAGTAGTTATTTTGCAGACTTTGATACCAAATTGTAGTAAAGTGCCAGGAAATTGCTTGCAAATCGCTCGCCGCTGAAGCAATCTTATTGTCATGTATATTATAGTGTATTGTGGATCTGCAAATACGCCCGGTGAGAGAAACTATCGCACACTAATGCAATTAAACTAAACCGTTTTACAAGATAAATAACTTTCAGATTTCATCAATTTAGGCTTTTAATGTAAGTCTTCTTTGCTGCCGGGATGGAATACGAGTTGTACTAACGCTTTATGCGATGTAGAGAATTCGAAATCCAAAAAAGAGTTTAGAGGCAACTGGAGATGTTACATATACTCTACTCTCTTTCACATTAAATTATAGTAATATTATTTTCTAGCGTCTTCAAGATCCCAGAAATACGATGACTATATGAAACGCAATTCAAGGCTCCCCCTCAATCAGACAGAGTAGTTATTTTGCAGACTTTGATACCAAGTTGTAGTAAAGTGCCAGGAAATTGCTTGCAAATCGCTCGCCGCTGAAGCAATCTTATTATCATGCATATTATAGTGTATTGTGGATCTGCAAATACGCCCGGTGAGAGAAACTATCGCACACTAATGAAATTAAACTAAACTGTTTTACAAGATAAATAACCTTCAGATTTCATCAATTTAGGCTTTTAATGTAAGTCTTCTTTGCTGCCGGGATGGAATACGAGTTGTACTAAAGCTTTATGCGATGTAGAGAATTCGAAATCCATAGGCGAGGTTAGAGGCAACTGGAAATGTTACATATACTCTACTCTCTTTCACATTAAATTATAGTAATATTATTTTCTAGCGTCTTCAAGATCCCAGAAATACGATGACTACATGAAACGCAATTCATGGCTCCCCTCAATCAGTCACAGTAGTTATTTTGCAGACTTTGATACCAAATTGTAGTAAAGTGTCAGGAAATTGCTTGCAAATCGCTCGCCGCTGAAGCAATCTTATTGTCATGCATATTATAGTGTATTGTGGATCTGCAAATACGCCCGGTAAGAAAAACTATCGCACACTAATGCAATTAAACTAAACCGTTTTACAAGATAAATAACCTTCAGATTTCATCAATTTAGGCTTTAAATGTAAGTCTTCTTTGCTGCCGGGATGGAATACGAGTTGTACTAAAGCTTTATGCGATGTAGAGAATTCGAAATCCATAGGCGAGTTTAGAGGCAACTGGAAATGTTACATATACTCTACTCTCTTTCACATTAAATTATAGTAATATTATTTTCTAGCGTCTTCTAGATCCCAGAAATACGATGACTACATGAAACGCAATTCATGGCTCCCCTCAATCAGTCACAGTAGTTATTTTGCAGACTTTGATACCAAATTGTAGTAAAGTGTCAGGAAATTGCTTGCAAATCGCTCGCCGCTGAAGCAATCTTATTGTCATGCATATTATAGTGTATTGTGGATCTTAAAATACGCCCGGTGAGAGAAACTATCGCACACTAATGCAATTAAACTAAACCGTTTTACAAGATAAATAACTTTCAGATTTCATCAATTTAGGCTTTTAATGTAAGTCTTCTTTGCTGCCGGGATGGAATACGAGTTGTACTAACGCTTTATGCGATGTAAAGAATTCGAAATCCATAGGCGAGGTTAGAGGCAACTGGAAATGATACATATACTCTACTCTCTTTCACATTAAATTATAGTAATATTATTTTCTAGCGTCTTCAAGATCCCAGAAATACGATGACTACATGAAACGCAATTCAAGGCTCCCCTCAATCAGTCACAGTAGTTATTTTGCAGACTTTGATACCAAATTGTAGTAAAGTGCCAGGAAATTGCTTGCAAATCGCTCGCCGCTGAAGCAATCTTATTGTCATGCATATTATAGTGTATTGTGGATCTGCAAATACGCCCGGTGAGAGAAACTATCGCACACTAATGAAATAAACTAAACCGTTTTACAAGATAAATAACCTTCAGATTTCATCAATTTAGTCTTTTAATGTAAGTCTTCTTTGCTGCCGGGATGGAATACGAGTTGTACTAACGCTTTATGCGATGTAGAGAATTCGAAATCCATAGGCGAGGTTAGAGGCAACTGGAAATGTTACATTTACTCTACTCTCTTTCACATTAAATTATAGTAATATTATTTTCTAGCGTCTTCAAGATCCCAGAAATACGATAACTACATGAAACGCAATTCATGGCTCCCCTCAATCAGTCACAGTAGTTATTTTGCAGACTTTGATACCAAATTGTAGTAAAGTGCCAGGAAATTGCTTGCAAATCGCTCGCCGCTGAAGCAATCTTATTGTCATGTATATTATAGTGTATTGTGGATCTGCAAATACGCCCGGTGAGAGAAACTATCGCACACTAATGCAATTAAACTAAACCGTTTTACAAGATAAATAACTTTCAGATTTCATCAATTTAGGCTTTTAATGTAAGTCTTCTTTGCTGCCGGGATGGAATACGAGTTGTACTAACGCTTTATGCGATGTAGAGAATTCGAAATCCAAAAAAGAGTTTAGAGGCAACTGGAGATGTTACATATACTCTACTCTCTTTCACATTAAATTATAGTAATATTATTTTCTAGCGTCTTCAAGATCCCAGAAATACGATGACTATATGAAACGCAATTCAAGGCTCCCCCTCAATCAGTCAGAGTAGTTATTTTGCAGACTTTGATACCAAGTTGTAGTAAAGTGCCAGGAAATTGCTTGCAAATCGCTCGCCGCTGAAGCAATCTTATTGTCATGCATATTATAGTGTATTGTGGATCTGCAAATACGCCCGGTGAGAGAAACTATCGCACACTAATGCAATTAAACTAAACCGTTTTACAAGATAAATAACCTTCAGATTTCATCAATTTAGGCTTTTAATGTAAGTCTTCTTTGCTGCCGGGATGGAATACGAGTTGTACTAAAGCTTTATGCAATGTAGAGAATTCGAAATCCATAGGCGAGTTTAGAGGCAACTGGAAATGTTACATATACTCTACTCTCTTTCACATTAAATTATAGTAATATTATTTTCTAGCGTCTTCAAGATCCCAGAAATACGATGACTACATGAAACGCAATTCATGGCTCCCCTCAATCAGTCACAGTAGTTATTTTGCAGACTTTGATACCAAATTGTAGTAAAGTGTCAGGAAATTGCTTGCAAATCGCTCGCCGCTGAAGCAATCTTATTGTCATGCATATTATAGTGTATTGTGGATCTGCAAATACGCCCGGTGAGAGAAACTATCGCACACTAATGCAATTAAACTTAACCGTTTTACAAGATAAATAACCTTCAGATTTCATCAATTTAGGCTTTTAATGTAAGTCTTCTTTGCTGCCGGGATGGAATACGAGTTGTACTAACGCTTTATGCGATGTAGAGAATTCGAAATCAATAGGCGAGGTTAGAGGCAACTGGAGATGTTACATATACTCTACTCTCTTTCACATTAAATTATAGTAATATTATTTTCTAGCGTCTTCAGGTCCCAGAAATACGATGACTACATGAAACGCAATTCAAGGATCCCCCTCAATCAGTCACAGTAGTTATTTTGCAGACTTTGATACCAAGTTGTAGTAAAGTGTCAGGAAATTGCTTGCAAATCGCTCGCCGCTGAAGCAATCTTATTGTCATGCATATTATAGTGTATTGTGGATCTGCAAATACGCCGGTGAGAGAAACTATCGCACTCTAATGAAATTAAACTAAACTGTTTTACAAGATAAATAACCTTCAGATTTCATCAATTTAGGCTTTTAATGTAAGTCTTCTTTGCTGCCGGGATGGAATACGAGTTGTACTAACGCTTTATGCGATGTAGAGAATTCGAAATCCATAAATGAGTTTATAGGCAACTGGAAATGTTACATATACTCTACTCTCTTTCACATTAAATTATAGTAATATTATTTTCTAGCGTCTTCAAGATCCCAGAAATACGATGACTACATGAAACGCAATTCATGGCTCCCCTCAATCAGTCACAGTAGTTATTTTGCAGACTTTGATACCAAGTTGTAGTTAAGTGTCAGGAAATTGCTTGCAAATCGCTCGCCGCTGAAGCAATCTTATTGTCATGCATCACCAGGCTGATTCGCCTGTGTATTGTGGATCTGCAAATACGCCCGGCGAGATAAACTATCGCACACTAATGCAATTAAACTAAACCGTTTTACAAGATAAATAACATTCAGATTTCATCAATTTAGGCTTTTAATGTAAGTCTTTTTTGCTGCCGGGATGGAATACGAGTTGTACTAAAGCTTTATGCGATGTAGAGAATTCGAAATCCATAGGCGAGGTTAGAGGCAACTGGAAATGTTACATATACTCTACTCTCTTTCACATTAAATTATAGTAATATTATTTTCTAGCGTCTTCAAGATCCCAGAAATACGATGACTACATGAAACGCAATTCAAGGCTTCCCTCAATCAGTCACAGTAGTTATTTTGCAGACTTTGATACCAAATTGTAGTAAAGTGTCAGGAAATTGCTTGCAAATCGCTCGCCGCTGAAGCAATCTTATTGTCATGCACATTATAGTGTATTGTGGATCTGCAAATACGCCCGGTGAGAGAAACTATCGCACACTAATGCAATTAAACTAAACCGTTTTACAAGATAAATAACCTTTAGATTTCATCAATTTAGGCTTTTAATGTAAATCTTCTTTGCTGCCGGGATGGAATACGAGTTGTACTAACGCTTTATGCGATGTAGAGAATTCGAAATCCATAGGCGAGGTTAGAGGCAACTGGAGATGTTACATATACTCTACTCTCTTTCACATTAAATTATAGTAATATTATTTTCTAGCGTCTTCAAGATCCCAGAAATACGATGACTACATGAAACGCAATTCAAGGCTCCCCTCAATCAGTCACAGTAGTTATTTTGCAGACTTTGATACCAAATTGTAGTAAAGTGTCAGGAAATTGCTTGCAAATCGCTCGCCGCTGAAGCAATCTTATTGTCATGCATATTATAGTGTATTGTGGATCTGCAAATACGCCCGGTGAGAGAAACTATCGCACACTAATGCAATTAAACTAAACCGTTTTACAAGATAAATAACCTTCAGATTTCATCAATTTAGGCTTTTAATGTAAGTCTTCTTTGCTGCCGGGATGGAATACGAGTTGTACTAACGCTTTATGCGATGTGGAGAATTCGAAATCCAAAAAAGAGTTTAGAGGCAACTGGAGATGTTACATATACTCTACTCTCTTTCACATTAAATTATAGTAATATTATTTTCTAGCGTCTTCAAGATCCCAGAAATACGATGACTACATGAAACGCAATTCATGGCTCCCCTCAATCAGTCACAGTAGTTATTTTGCAGACTTTGATACCAAATTGTAGTAAAGTGCCAGGAAATTGCTTGCAAATCGCTCGCCGCTGAAGCAATCTTATTGTCATGCATCACCAGGCTGATTCGCCTGTGTATTGTGGATCTGCAAATACGCCCGGTGAGAGAAACTATCGCACACTAATGAAATAAACTAAACCGTTTTACAAGATAAATAACCTTCAGATTTCATCAATTTAGTCTTTTAATGTAAGTCTTCTTTGCTGCCGGGATGGAATACGAGTTGTACTAACGCTTTATGCGATGTAGAGAATTCGAAATCCATAGGCGAGGTTAGAGGCAACTGGAAATGTTACATTTACTCTACTCTCTTTCACATTAAATTATAGTAATATTATTTTCTAGCGTCTTCAAGATCCCAGAAATACGATGACTACATGAAACGCAATTCATGGCTCCCCTCAATCAGTCACAGTAGTTATTTTGCAGACTTTGATACCAAATTGTAGTAAAGTGCCAGGAAATTGCTTGCAAATCGCTCGCCGCTGAAGCAATCTTATTGTCATGTATATTATAGTGTATTGTGGATCTGCAAATACGCCCGGTGAGAGAAACTATCGCACACTAATGCAATTAAACTAAACCGTTTTACAAGATAAATAACTTTCAGATTTCATCAATTTAGGCTTTTAATGTAAGTCTTCTTTGCTGCCGGGATGGAATACGAGTTGTACTAACGCTTTATGCGATGTAGAGAATTCGAAATCCAAAAAAGAGTTTAGAGGCAACTGGAGATGTTACATATACTCTACTCTCTTTCACATTAAATTATAGTAATATTATTAGAGCGAAGCGAGCGTAGCGAGCGAAGCGAGCGTAGCGAGCGAAGCTCTCATAAGGAGACTCCAATTAGAACTTTGTCACGGGCTAACTTGGTCATTCCTGGACCGATTTGAAAAATTTTTGATTTTGAGAGAATCTACATGAAAAAGTGAAGGTCGTGACGGAGCTTGATTTTAAATATTGTCAAAAATAAAATTTTTGGGGTCAAAAGAAAATTGTCTATGGGAATATCCATTATAAAAAAGTCACGCGCTTTTTTGAAAATTTTTTATTCGAAAATAATTAATCGAATTTTATTTTAAATTATTTAATTTGATATTAATTTAATACAATTTAACAATAATAAATCGTTTTTAACAATAAATAAAAATACAAATGTTATATTCAATGTTCAAAATGCAAATCAATGTTACTATTGGAAGAGACTGATACCATTGAGTGTTCTTCCTGTCGGAAGAAGCCTTTAAAATACTCAAGCTCTAATAACATGGAAGTTGCTACTCAACCAATTGAGCTCAAACATCTAACTCAAATCGAACAAATGCTTATCAGTCGAGTCCAGCCAGTACTCAGAGTCTATCAGGTAAAAGCTTGTGGAGGTGCAGGACAGTATAGATATACTGGTAATGTTCTCAACATCCAACAAGATATTCAGCCCATCGCAAATACATTACCTCTTATACCAGAAGAACTTCAAGTAATTTTAGTAAGACGAATCGGCATGAATGGACATTCCGATTTCAGAGTTCGTAGAGAAAAAGTACTCACAGCTTTAAGATGGCTCATTCGCAATAATCCTTATTATGCAGATGTTACAATCAACCAGGATGTATTAAATTCATTGCCAAGCGACGGAAATATTGCTGAACAATTACGATATGTCAGTGAAGGAGAAATAATGACTGATGAACTTGAACAAGATTCATTGAATGAAAATTGTGTTCCTGTTATGAACCCTATTCGTAATCAAAGAGATTTAATAACAACTGCTCTAACATGGCCAGTTGCTGACCAAGAAGCTGTAAATGAGTTCAGATATGCTGGTTACATTGTCAAGGCTTTCCCACATCTTTTTCCTGATGGGAAAACAGATTTTAACGACACTTCACGTTCTGTTAAAGTAACTTTCGCTAAAGTAAATCGCTTCGCTCTAATATGTGCTGCAGCGAAGCAAAATGCGAGCGACTGCGGCGACCTAGTTTTCTAGCGTCTTCAAGATCCCAGAAATACGATGACTATATGAAACGCAATTCAAGGCTCCCCCTCAATCAGTCAGAGTAGTTATTTTGCAGACTTTGATACCAAGTTGTAGTAAAGTGCCAGGAAATTGCTTGCAAATCGCTCGCCGCTGAAGCAATCTTATTATCATGCATATTATAGTGTATTGTGGATCTGCAAATACGCCCGGTGAGAGAAACTATCGCACACTAATGAAATTAAACTAAACTGTTTTACAAGATAAATAACCTTCAGATTTCATCAATTTAGGCTTTTAATGTAAGTCTTCTTTGCTGCCGGGATGGAATACGAGTTGTACTAAAGCTTTATGCGATGTAGAGAATTCGAAATCCATAGGCGAGGTTAGAGGCAACTGGAAATGTTACATATACTCTACTCTCTTTCACATTAAATTATAGTAATATTATTTTCTAGCGTCTTCAAGATCCCAGAAATACGATGACTACATGAAACGCAATTCATGGCTCCCCTCAATCAGTCACAGTAGTTATTTTGCAGACTTTGATACCAAATTGTAGTAAAGTGTCAGGAAATTGCTTGCAAATCGCTCGCCGCTGAAGCAATCTTATTGTCATGCATATTATAGTGTATTGTGGATCTGCAAATACGCCCGGTGAGAGAAACTATCGCACACTAATGCAATTAAACTAAACCGTTTTACAAGATAAATAACTTTCAGATTTCATCAATTTAGGCTTTTAATGTAAGTCTTCTTTGCTGCCGGGATGGAATACGAGTTGTACTAACGCTTTATGCGATGTAGAGAATTCGAAATCCAAAAAAGAGTTTAGAGGCAACTGGAGATGTTACATATACTCTACTCTCTTTCACATTAAATTATAGTAATATTATTTTCTAGCGTCTTCAAGATCCCAGAAATACGATGACTATATGAAACGCAATTCAAGGCTCCCCCTCAATCAGTCAGAGTAGTTATTTTGCAGACTTTGATACCAAGTTGTAGTAAAGTGCCAGGAAATTGCTTGCAAATCGCTCGCCGCTGAAGCAATCTTATTATCATGCATATTATAGTGTATTGTGGATCTGCAAATACGCCCGGTGAGAGAAACTATCGCACACTAATGAAATTAAACTAAACTGTTTTACAAGATAAATAACCTTCAGATTTCATCAATTTAGGCTTTTAATGTAAGTCTTCTTTGCTGCCGGGATGGAATACGAGTTGTACTAAAGCTTTATGCGATGTAGAGAATTCGAAATCCATAGGCGAGGTTAGAGGCAACTGGAAATGTTACATATACTCTACTCTCTTTCACATTAAATTATAGTAATATTATTTTCTAGCGTCTTCAAGATCCCAGAAATACGATGACTACATGAAACGCAATTCATGGCTCCCCTCAATCAGTCACAGTAGTTATTTTGCAGACTTTGATACCAAATTGTAGTAAAGTGTCAGGAAATTGCTTGCAAATCGCTCGCCGCTGAAGCAATCTTATTGTCATGCATATTATAGTGTATTGTGGATCTGCAAATACGCCCGGTAAGAGAAACTATCGCACACTAATGCAATTAAACTAAACCGTTTTACAAGATAAATAACCTTCAGATTTCATCAATTTAGGCTTTTAATGTAAGTCTTCTTTGCTGCCGGGATGGAATACGAGTTGTACTAAAGCTTTATGCGATGTAGAGAATTCGAAATCCATAGGCGAGTTTAGAGGCAACTGGAAATGTTACATATACTCTACTCTCTTTCACATTAAATTATAGTAATATTATTTTCTAGCGTCTTCAAGATCCCAGAAATACGATGACTACATGAAACGCAATTCATGGCTCCCCTCAATCAGTCACAGTAGTTATTTTGCAGACTTTGATACCAAGTTGTAGTAAAGTGTCAGGAAATTGCTTGCAAATCGCTCGCCGCTGAAGCAATCTTATTGTCATGCATATTATAGTGTATTGTGGATCTGCAAATACGCCCGGTGAGAGAAACTATCGCACACTAATGCAATTAAACTTAACCGTTTTACAAGATAAATAACCTTCAGATTTCATCAATTTAGGCTTTTAATGTAAGTCTTCTTTGCTGCCGGGATGGAATACGAGTTGTACTAACGCTTTATGCGATGTAGAGAATTCGAAATCAATAGGCGAGGTTAGAGGCAACTGGAGATGTTACATATACTCTACTCTCTTTCACATTAAATTATAGTAATATTATTTTCTAGCGTCTTCAGGTCCCAGAAATACGATGACTACATGAAACGCAATTCAAGGATCCCCCTCAATCAGTCACAGTAGTTATTTTGCAGACTTTGATACCAAGTTGTAGTAAAGTGTCAGGAAATTGCTTGCAAATCGCTCGCCGCTGAAGCAATCTTATTGTCATGCATATTATAGTGTATTGTGGATCTGCAAATACGCCGGTGAGAGAAACTATCGCACACTAATGCAATTAAACTAAACCGTTTTACAAGATAAATAACCTTCAGATTTCATCAATTTAGGCTTTTAATGTAAGTCTTCTTTGCTGCCGGGATGGAATACGAGTTGTACTAAAGCTTTATGCGATGTAGAGAATTCGAAATCCATAGGCGAGGTTAGAGGCAACTGGAAATGTTACATATACTCTACTCTCTTTCACATTAAATTATAGTAATATTATTTTCTAGCGTCTTCAAGATCCCAGAAATACGATGACTACATGAAACGCAATTCATGGCTCCCCTCAATCAGTCACAGTAGTTATTTTGCAGACTTTGATACCAAGTTGTAGTTAAGTGTCAGGAAATTGCTTGCAAATCGCTCGCCGCTGAAGCAATCTTATTGTCATGCATCACCAGGCTGATTCGCCTGTGTATTGTGGATCTGCAAATACGCCCGGCGAGATAAACTATCGCACACTAATGCAATTAAACTAAACCGTTTTACAAGATAAATAACCTTCAGATTTCATCAATTTAGGCTTTTAATGTAAGTCTTTTTTGCTGCCGGGATGGAATACGAGTTGTACTAAAGCTTTATGCGATGTAGAGAATTCGAAATCCATAGGCGAGGTTAGAGGCAACTGGAAATGTTACATATACTCTACTCTCTTTCACATTAAATTATAGTAATATTATTTTCTAGCGTCTTCAAGATCCCAGAAATACGATGACTACATGAAACGCAATTCAAGGCTCCCCTCAATCAGTCACAGTAGTTATTTTGCAGACTTTGATACCAAATTGTAGTAAAGTGTCAGGAAATTGCTTGCAAATCGCTCGCCGCTGAAGCAATCTTATTGTCATGCACATTATAGTGTATTGTGGATCTGCAAATACGCCCGGTGAGAGAAACTATCGCACACTAATGCAATTAAACTAAACCGTTTTACAAGATAAATAACCTTTAGATTTCATCAATTTAGGCTTTTAATGTAAGTCTTCTTTGCTGCCGGGATGGAATACGAGTTGTACTAACGCTTTATGCGATGTAGAGAATTCGAAATCCATAGGCGAGGTTAGAGGCAACTGGAGATGTTACATATACTCTACTCTCTTTCACATTAAATTATAGTAATATTATTTTCTAGCGTCTTCAAGATCCCAGAAATACGATGACTACATGAAACGCAATTCAAGGCTCCCCTCAATCAGTCACAGTAGTTATTTTGCAGACTTTGATACCAAATTGTAGTAAAGTGTCAGGAAATTGCTTGCAAATCGCTCGCCGCTGAAGCAATCTTATTGTCATGCATATTATAGTGTATTGTGGATCTGCAAATACGCCCGGTGAGAGAAACTATCGCACACTAATGCAATTAAACTAAACCGTTTTACAAGATAAATAACCTTCAGATTTCATCAATTTAGGCTTTTAATGTAAGTCTTCTTTGCTGCCGGGTTGGAATACGAGTTGTACTAACGCTTTATGCGATGTAGAGAATTCGAAATCGATAGGCGAGGTTAGAGGCAACTGGAAATGTTACATATACTCTACTCTCTTTCACATTAAATTATAGTAATATTATTTTCTAGCGTCTTCAAGATCCCAGAAATACGATGACTACATGAAACGCAATTCAAGGCTCCCCTTAATCAGTCACAGTAGTTATTTTGCAGACATTGATACCAAATTGTAGTAAAGTGTCAGGAAATTGCTTGCAAATCGCTCGCCGCTGAAGCAATCTTATTGTCATGCACATTATAGTGTATTGTGGATCTGCAAATACGCCCGGTGAGAGAAACTATCGCACACTAATGCAATTAAACTAAACCGTTTTACAAGATAAATAACTTTCAGATTTCATCAATTTAGGCTTTTAATGTAAGTCTTCTTTGCTGCCGGGATGGAATACGAGTTGTACTAACGCTTTATGCGATGTAGAGAATTCGAAATCCAAAAAAGAGTTTAGAGGCAACTGGAGATGTTACATATACTCTACTCTCTTTCACATTAAATTATAGTAATATTATTTTCTAGCGTCTTCAAGATCCCAGAAATACGATGACTATATGAAACGCAATTCAAGGCTCCCCCTCAATCAGTCAGAGTAGTTATTTTGCAGACTTTGATACCAAGTTGTAGTAAAGTGCCAGGAAATTGCTTGCAAATCGCTCGCCGCTGAAGCAATCTTATTATCATGCATATTATAGTGTATTGTGGATCTGTAAATACGCCCGGTGAGAGAAACTATCGCACACTAATGAAATTAAACTAAACTGTTTTACAAGATAAATATCCTTCAGATTTCATCAATTTAGGCTTTTAATGTAAGTCTTCTTTGCTGCCGGGATGGAATACGAGTTGTACTAAAGCTTTATGCGATGTAGAGAATTCGAAATCCATAGGCGAGGTTAGAGGCAACTGGAAATGTTACATATACTCTACTCTCTTTCACATTAAATTATAGTAATATTATTTTCTAGCGTCTTCAAGATCCCAGAAATACGATGACTACATGAAACGCAATTCATGGCTCCCCTCAATCAGTCACAGTAGTTATTTTGCAGACTTTGATACCAAATTGTAGTAAAGTGTCAGGAAATTGCTTGCAAATCGCTCGCCGCTGAAGCAATCTTATTGTCATGCATATTATAGTGTATTGTGGATCTGCAAATACGCCCGTTAAGAGAAACTATCGCACACTAATGCAATTAAACTAAACCGTTTTACAAGATAAATAACCTTCAGATTTCATCAATTTAGGCTTTTAATGTAAGTCTTCTTTGCTGCCGGGATGGAATACGAGTTGTACTAAAGCTTTATGCGATGTAGAGAATTCGAAATCCATAGGCGAGTTTAGAGGCAACTGGAAATGTTACATATACTCTACTCTCTTTCACATTAAATTATAGTAATATTATTTTCTAGCGTCTTCAAGATCCCAGAAATACGATGACTACATGAAACGCAATTCATGGCTCCCCTCAATCAGTCACAGAAGTTATTTTGCAGACTTTGATACCAAATTGTAGTAAAGTGTCAGGAAATTGCTTGCAAATCGCTCGCCGCTGAAGCAATCTTATTGTCATGCATATTATAGTGTATTGTGGATCTACAAATACGCCCGGTGAGAGAAACTATCGCACACTAATGCAATTAAACTTAACCGTTTTACAAGATAAATAACCTTCAGATTTCATCAATTTAGGCTTTTAATGTAAGTCTTCTTTGCTGCCGGGATGGAATACGAGTTGTACTAACGCTTTATGCGATGTAGAGAATTCGAAATCAATAGGCGAGGTTAGAGGCAACTGGAGATGTTACATATACTCTACTCTCTTTCACATTAAATTATAGTAATATTATTTTCTAGCGTCTTCAGGTCCCAGAAATACGATGACTACATGAAACGCAATTCAAGGATCCCCCTTAATCAGTCACAGTAGTTATTTTGCAGACTTTGATACCAAGTTGTAGTAAAGTGTCAGGAAATTGCTTGCAAATCGCTCGCCGCTGAAGCAATCTTATTGTCATGCATATTATAGTGTATTGTGGATCTGCAAATACGCCGGTGAGAGAAACTATCGCACTCTAATGAAATTAAACTAAACTGTTTTACAAGATAAATAACCTTCAGATTTCATCAATTTAGGCTTTTAATGTAAGTCTTCTTTGCTGCCGGGATGGAATACGAGTTGTACTAACGCTTTATGCGATGTAGAGAATTCGAAATCCATAAATGAGTTTATAGGCAACTGGAAATGTTACATATACTCTACTCTCTTTCACATTAAATTATAGTAATATTATTTTCTAGCGTCTTCAAGATCCCAGAAATACGATGACTACATGAAACGCAATTCATGGCTCCCCTCAATCAGTCACAGTAGTTATTTTGCAGACTTTGATACCAAGTTGTAGTTAAGTGTCAGGAAATTGCTTGCAAATCGCTCGCCGCTGAAGCAATCTTATTGTCATGCATCACCAGGCTGATTCGCCTGTGTATTGTGGATCTGCAAATACGCCCGGCGAGATAAACTATCGCACACTAATGCAATTAAACTAAACCGTTTTACAAGATAAATAACCTTCAGATTTCATCAATTTAGGCTTTTAATGTAAGTCTTTTTTGCTGCCGGGATGGAATACGAGTTGTACTAAAGCTTTATGCGATGTAGAGAATTCGAAATCCATAGGCGAGGTTAGAGGCAACTGGAAATGTTACATATACTCTACTCTCTTTCACATTAAATTATAGTAATATTATTTTCTAGCGTCTTCAAGATCCCAGAAATACGATGACTACATGAAACGCAATTCAAGGCTTCCCTCAATCAGTCACAGTAGTTATTTTGCAGACTTTGATACCAAATTGTAGTAAAGTGTCAGGAAATTGCTTGCAAATCGCTCGCCGCTGAAGCAATCTTATTGTCATGCACATTATAGTGTATTGTGGATCTGCAAATACGCCCGGTGAGAGAAACTATCGAACACTAATGCAATTAAACTAAACCGTTTTACAAGATAAATAACATTCAGATTTCATCAATTTAGGCTTTTAATGTAAGTCTTCTTTGCTGCCGGGATGGAATACGAGTTGTACTAACGCTTTATGCGATGTAGAGAATTCGAAATCCATAGGCGAGGTTAGAGGCAACTGGAGATGTTACATATACTCTACTCTCTTTCACATTAAATTATAGTAATATTATTTTCTAGCGTCTTCAAGATCCCAGAAATACGATGACTACATGAAACGCAATTCAAGGCTCCCCTCAATCAGTCACAGTAGTTATTTTGCAGACTTTGATACCAAATTGTAGTAAAGTGTCAGGAAATTGCTTGCAAATCGCTCGCCGCTGAAGCAATCTTATTGTCATGCATATTATAGTGTATTGTGGATCTGCAAATACGCCCGGTGAGAGAAACTATCGCACACTAATGCAATTAAACTAAACCGTTTTACAAGATAAATAACCTTCAGATTTCATCAATTTAGGCTTTTAATGTAAGTCTTCTTTGCTGCCGGGATTGAATACGAGTTGTACTAACGCTTTATGCGATGTGGAGAATTCGAAATCCAAAAAAGAGTTTAGAGGCAACTGGAGATGTTACATATACTCTACTCTCTTTCACATTAAATTATAGTAATATTATTTTCTAGCGTCTTCAAGATCCCAGAAATACGATGACTACATGAAACGCAATTCATGGCTCCCCTCAATCAGTCACAGTAGTTATTTTGCAGACTTTGATACCAAATTGTAGTAAAGTGCCAGGAAATTGCTTGCAAATCGCTCGCCGCTGAAGCAATCTTATTGTCATGCATATTAAAGTGTATTGTGGATCTGCAAATACGCCCGGTGAGAGAAACTATCGCACACTAATGCAATTAAACTAAACCGTTTTACAAGATAAATAACCTTCAGATTTCATCAATTTAGGCTTTTAATGTAAGTCTTCTTTGCTGCCGGGATGGAATACGAGTTGTACTAACGCTTTATGCGATGTGGAGAATTCGAAATCCAAAAAAGAGTTTAGAGGCAACTGGAGATGTTACATATACTCTACTCTCTTTCACATTAAATTATAGTAATATTATTTTCTAGCGTCTTAAAGATCCCAGAAATACGATGACTACATGAAACGCAATTCATGGCTCCCCTCAATCAGTCACAGTAGTTATTTTGCAGACTTTGATACCAAATTGTAGTAAAGTGTCAGGAAATTGCTTGCAAATCGCTCGCCGCTGAAGCAATCTTATTGTCATGCATATTAAAGTGTATTGTGGATCTGCAAATACGCCCGGTGAGAGAAACTATCGCACACTAATGCAATTAAACTAAACCGTTTTACAAGATAAATAACCTTCAGATTTCATCAATTTAGGCTTTTAATGTAAGTCTTCTTTGCTGCCGGGATGGAATACGAGTTGTACTAACGCTTTATGCGATGTGGAGAATTCGAAATCCAAAAAAGAGTTTAGAGGCAACTGGAGATGTTACATATACTCTACTCTCTTTCACATTAAATTATAGTAATATTATTTTCTAGCGTCTTAAAGATCCCAGAAATACGATGACTACATGAAACGCAATTCATGGCTCCCCTCAATCAGTCACAGTAGTTATTTTGCAGACTTTGATACCAAATTGTAGTAAAGTGTCAGGAAATTGCTTGCAAATCGCTCGCCGCTGAAGCAATCTTATTGTCATGCATCACCAGGCTGATTCGCCTGTGTATTGTGGATCTGCAAATACGCCCGGTGAGAGAAACTATCGCACACTAATGAAATAAACTAAACCGTTTTACAAGATAAATAACCTTCAGATTTCATCAATTTAGTCTTTTAATGTAAGTCTTCTTTGCTGCCGGGATGGAATACGAGTTGTACTAACGCTTTATGCGATGTAGAGAATTCGAAATCCATAGGCGAGGTTAGAGGCAACTGGAAATGTTACATTTACTCTACTCTCTTTCACATTAAATTATAGTAATATTATTTTCTAGCGTCTTCAAGATCCCAGAAATACGATGACTACATGAAACGCAATTCATGGCTCCCCTCAATCAGTCACAGTAGTTATTTTGCAGACTTTGATACCAAATTGTAGTAAAGTGCCAGGAAATTGCTTGCAAATCGCTCGCCACTGAAGCAATCTTATTGTCATGTATATTATAGTGTATTGTGGATCTGCAAATACGCCCGGTGAGAGAAACTATCGCACACTAATGCAATTAAACTAAACCGTTTTACAAGATAAATAACTTTCAGATTTCATCAATTTAGGCTTTTAATGTAAGTCTTCTTTGCTGCCGGGATGGAATACGAGTTGTACTAACGCTTTATGCGATGTAGAGAATTCGAAATCCAAAAAAGAGTTTAGAGGCAACTGGAAATGTTACATATACTCTACTCTCTTTCACATTAAATTATAGTAATATTATTTTCTAGCGTCTTCAAGATCCCAGAAATACGATGACTATATGAAACGCAATTCAAGGCTCCCCCTCAATCAGTCAGAGTAGTTATTTTGCAGACTTTGATACCAAGTTGTAGTAAAGTGCCAGGAAATTGCTTGCAAATCGCTCGCCACTGAAGCAATCTTATTGTCATGTATATTATAGTGTATTGTGGATCTGCAAATACGCCCGGTGAGAGAAACTATCGCACACTAATGCAATTAAACTAAACCGTTTTACAAGATAAATAACTTTCAGATTTCATCAATTTAGGCTTTTAATGTAAGTCTTCTTTGCTGCCGGGATGGAATACGAGTTGTACTAACGCTTTATGCGATGTAGAGAATTCGAAATCCAAAAAAGAGTTTAGAGGCAACTGGAAATGTTACATATACTCTACTCTCTTTCACATTAAATTATAGTAATATTATTTTCTAGCGTCTTCAAGATCCCAGAAATACGATGACTATATGAAACGCAATTCAAGGCTCCCCCTCAATCAGTCAGAGTAGTTATTTTGCAGACTTTGATACCAAGTTGTAGTAAAGTGCCAGGAAATTGCTTGCAAATCGCTCGCCGCTGAAGCAATCTTATTATCATGCATATTATAGTGTATTGTGGATCTGCAAATACGCCCGGTGAGAGAAACTATCGCACACTAATGCAATTAAACTTAACCGTTTTACAAGATAAATAACCTTCAGATTTCATCAATTTAGGCTTTTAATGTAAGTCTTCTTTGCTGCCGGGATGGAATACGAGTTGTACTAAAGCTTTATGCGATGTAGAGAATTCGAAATCCATAGGCGAGGTTAGAGGCAACTGAAAATGTTACATATACTCTACTCTCTTTCACATTAAATTATAGTAATATTATTTTCTAGCGTCTTCAAGATCCCAGAAATACGATGACTACATGAAACGCAATTCATGGCTCCCCTCAATCAGTCACAGTAGTTATTTTGCAGACTTTGATACCAAATTGTAGTAAAGTGTCAGGAAATTGCTTGCAAATCGCTCGCCGCTGAAGCAATCTTATTGTCATGCATATTATAGTGTATTGTGGATCTGCAAATACGCCCGGTAAGAGAAACTATCGCACACTAATGCAATTAAACTAAACCGTTTTACAAGATAAATAACCTTCAGATTTCATCAATTTAGGCTTTTAATGTAAGTCTTCTTTGCTGCCGGGATGGAATACGAGTTGTACTAAAGCTTTATGCGATGTAGAGAATTCGAAATCCATAGGCGAGTTTAGAGGCAACTGGAAATGTTACATATACTCTACTCTCTTTCACATTAAATTATAGTAATATTATTTTCTAGCGTCTTCAAGATCCCAGAAATACGATGACTACATGAAACGCAATTCATGGCTCCCCTCAATCAGTCACAGTAGTTATTTTGCAGACTTTGATACCAAGTTGTAGTAAAGTGTCAGGAAATTGCTTGCAAATCGCTCGCCGCTGAAGCAATCTTATTGTCATACATATTATAGTGTATTGTGGATCTGCAAATACGCCCGGTGAGAGAAACTATCGCACACTAATGCAATTAAACTTAACCGTTTTACAAGATAAATAACCTTCAGATTTCATCAATTTAGGCTTTTAATGTAAGTCTTCTTTGCTGCCGGGATGGAATACGAGTTGTACTAACGCTTTATGCGATGTAGAGAATTCGAAATCAATAGGCGAGGTTAGAGGCAACTGGAGATGTTACATATACTCTACTCTCTTTCACATTAAATTATAGTAATATTATTTTCTAGCGTCTTCAGGTCCCAGAAATACGATGACTACATGAAACGCAATTCAAGGATCCCCCTAAATCAGTCACAGTAGTTATTTTGCAGACTTTGATACCAAGTTGTAGTAAAGTGTCAGGAAATTGCTTGCAAATCGCTCGCCGCTGAAGCAATCTTATTGTCATGCATATTATAGTGTATTGTGGATCTGCAAATACGCCGGTGAGAGAAACTATCGCACTCTAATGAAATTAAACTAAACTGTTTTACAAGATAAATAACCTTCAGATTTCATCAATTTAGGCTTTTAATGTAAGTCTTCTTTGCTGCCGGGATGGAATACGAGTTGTACTAACGCTTTATGCGATGTAGAGAATTCGAAATCCATAAAAGATTTTATAGGCAACTGGAAATGTTACATATACTCTACTCTCTTTCACATTAAATTATAGTAATATTATTTTCTAGCGTCTTCAAGATCCCAGAAATACGATGACTACATGAAACTCAATTCATGGCTCCCCTCAATCAGTCACAGTAGTTATTTTGCAGACTTTGATACCAAATTGTAGTAAAGTGACAGGAAATTGCTTGCAAATCGCTCGCCGCTGAAGCAATCTTATTGTCATGCATCACCAGGCTGATTCGCCTGTGTAATGTGGATCTGCAAATACGCCCGGCGAGATAAACTATCGCACACTAATGCAATTAAACTAAACCGTTTTACAAGATAAATTACCTTCAGATTTCATCAATTTAGGCTTTTAATGTAAGTCTTCTTTGCTGCCGGGATGGAATACGAGTTGTACTAAAGCTTTATGCGATGTAGAGAATTCGAAATCCATAGGCGAGGTTAGAGGCAACTGGAAATGTTACATATACTCTACTCTCTTTCACATTAAATTATAGTAATATTATTTTCTAGCGTCTTCAAGATCCCAGAAATACGATGACTACATGAAACGCAATTCATGGCTCCCCTCAATCAGTCACAGTAGTTATTTTGCAGACTTTGATACCAAGTTGTAGTAAAGTGTCAGGAAATTGCTTGCAAATCGCTCGCCGCTGAAGCAATCTTATTGTCATGCATATTATAGTGTATTGTGGATCTGCAAATACGCCCGGTGAGAGAAACTATCGCACACTAATGCAATTAAACTTAACCGTTTTACAAGATAAATAACCTTCAGATTTCATCAATTTAGGCTTTTAATGTAAGTCTTCTTTGCTGCCGGGATGGAATACGAGTTGTACTAACGCTTTATGCGATGTAGAGAATTCGAAATCAATAGGCGAGGTTAGAGGCAACTGGAGATGTTACATATACTCTACTCTCTTTCACATTAAATTATAGTAATATTATTTTCTAGCGTCTTCAGGTCCCAGAAATACGATGACTACATGAAACGCAATTCAAGGATCCCCCTCAATCAGTCACAGTAGTTATTTTGCAGACTTTGATACCAAGTTGTAGTAAAGTGTCAGGAAATTGCTTGCAAATCGCTCGCCGCTGAAGCAATCTTATTGTCATGCATATTATAGTGTATTGTGGATCTGCAAATACGCCGGTGAGAGAAACTATCGCACTCTAATGAAATTAAACTAAACTGTTTTACAAGATAAATAACCTTCAGATTTCATCAATTTAGGCTTTTAATGTAAGTCTTCTTTGCTGCCGGGATGGAATACGAGTTGTACTAACGCTTTATGCGATGTAGAGAATTCGAAATCCATAAAAGAGTTTATAGGCAACTGGAAATGTTACATATACTCTACTCTCTTTCACATTAAATTATAGTAATATTATTTTCTAGCGTCTTCAAGATCCCAGAAATACGATGACTACATGAAACGCAATTCATGGCTCCCCTCAATCAGTCACAGTAGTTATTTTGCAGACTTTGATACCAAGTTGTAGTTAAGTGTCAGGAAATTGCTTGCAAATCGCTCGCCGCTGAAGCAATCTTATTGTCATGCATCACCAGGCTGATTCGCCTGTGTATTGTGGATCTGCAAATACGCCCGGCGAGATAAACTATCGCACACTAATGCAATTAAACTAAACCGTTTTACAAGATAAATAACCTTCAGATTTCATCAATTTAGGCTTTTAATGTAAGTCTTTTTTGCTGCCGGGATGGAATACGAGTTGTACTAAAGCTTTATGCGATGTAGAGAATTCGAAATCCATAGGCGAGGTTAGAGGCAACTGGAAATGTTACATATACTCTACTCTCTTTCACATTAAATTATAGTAATATTATTTTCTAGCGTCTTCAAGATCCCAGAAATACGATGACTACATGAAACGCAATTCAAGGCTCCCCTCAATCAGTCACAGTAGTTATTTTGCAGACTTTGATACCAAATTGTAGTAAAGTGTCAGGAAATTGCTTGCAAATCGCTCGCCGCTGAAGCAATCTTATTGTCATGCACATTATAGTGTATTGTGGATCTGCAAATACGCCCGGTGAGAGAAACTATCGCACACTAATGCAATTAAACTAAACCGTTTTACAAGATAAATAACCTTTAGATTTCATCAATTTAGGCTTTTAATGTAAGTCTTCTTTGCTGCCGGGATGGAATACGAGTTGTACTAACGCTTTATGCGATGTAGAGAATTCGAAATCCATAGGCGAGGTTAGAGGCAACTGGAGATGTTACATATACTCTACTCTCTTTCACATTAAATTATAGTAATATTATTTTCTAGCGTCTTCAAGATCCCAGAAATACGATGACTACATGAAACGCAATTCATGGCTCCCCTCAATCAGTCACAGTAGTTATTTTGCAGACTTTGATACCAAGTTGTAGTAAAGTGTCAGGAAATTGCTTGCAAATCGCTCGCCGCTGAAGCAATCTTATTGTCATGCATATTATAGTGTATTGTGGATCTGCAAATACGCCCGGTGAGAGAAACTATCGCACACTAATGCAATTAAACTAAACCGTTTTACAAGATAAATAACCTTCAGATTTCATCAATTTAGGCTTTTAATGTAAGTCTTCTTTGCTGCCGGGATGGAATACGAGTTGTACTAACGCTTTATGCGATGTAGAGAATTCGAAATCCATAGGCGAGGTTAGAGGCAACTGGAGATGTTACATATACTCTACTCTCTTTCACATTAAATTATAGTAATATTATTTTCTAGCGTCTTCAGGTCCCAGAAATACGATGACTACATGAAACGCAATTCAAGGATCCCCCTCAATCAGTCACAGTAGTTATTTTGCAGACTTTGATACCAAGTTGTAGTAAAGTGTCAGGAAATTGCTTGCAAATCGCTCGCCGCTGAAGCAATCTTATTGTCATGCATATTATAGTGTATTGTGGATCTGCAAATACGCCGGTGAGAGAAACTATCGCACTCTAATGAAATTAAACTAAACTGTTTTACAAGATAAATAACCTTCAGATTTCATCAATTTAGGCTTTTAATGTAAGTCTTCTTTGCTGCCGGGATGGAATACGAGTTGTACTAACGCTTTATGCGATGTAGAGAATTCGAAATCCATAAAAGAGTTTATAGGCAACTGGAAATGTTACATATACTCTACTCTCTTTCACATTAAATTATAGTAATATTATTTTCTAGCGTCTTCAAGATCCCAGAAATACGATGACTACATGAAACGCAATTCATGGCTCCCCTCAATCAGTCACAGTAGTTATTTTGCAGACTTTGATACCAAGTTGTAGTTAAGTGTCAGGAAATTGCTTGCAAATCGCTCGCCGCTGAAGCAATCTTATTGTCATGCATCACCAGGCTGATTCGCCTGTGTATTGTGGATCTGCAAATACGCCCGGCGAGATAAACTATCGCACACTAATGCAATTAAACTAAACCGTTTTACAAGATAAATAACCTTCAGATTTCATCAATTTAGGCTTTTAATGTAAGTCTTTTTTGCTGCCGGGATGGAATACGAGTTGTACTAAAGCTTTATGCGATGTAGAGAATTCGAAATCCATAGGCGAGGTTAGAGGCAACTGGAAATGTTACATATACTCTACTCTCTTTCACATTAAATTATAGTAATATTATTTTCTAGCGTCTTCAAGATCCCAGAAATACGATGACTACATGAAACGCAATTCAAGGCTCCCCTCAATCAGTCACAGTAGTTATTTTGCAGACTTTGATACCAAATTGTAGTAAAGTGTCAGGAAATTGCTTGCAAATCGCTCGCCGCTGAAGCAATCTTATTGTCATGCACATTATAGTGTATTGTGGATCTGCAAATACGCCCGGTGAGAGAAACTATCGCACACTAATGCAATTAAACTAAACCGTTTTACAAGATAAATAACCTTTAGATTTCATCAATTTAGGCTTTTAATGTAAGTCTTCTTTGCTGCCGGGATGGAATACGAGTTGTACTAACGCTTTATGCGATGTAGAGAATTCGAAATCCATAGGCGAGGTTAGAGGCAACTGGAGATGTTACATATACTCTACTCTCTTTCACATTAAATTATAGTAATATTATTTTCTAGCGTCTTCAAGATCCCAGAAATACGATGACTACATGAAACGCAATTCATGGCTCCCCTCAATCAGTCACAGTAGTTATTTTGCAGACTTTGATACCAAATTGTAGTAAAGTGCCAGGAAATTGCTTGCAAATCGCTCGCCGCTGAAGCAATCTTATTATCATGCATATTATAGTGTATTGTGGATCTGCAAATACGCCCGGTGAGAGAAACTATCGCACACTAATGAAATTAAACTAAACTGTTTTACAAGATAAATAACCTTCAGATTTCATCAATTTAGGCTTTTAATGTAAGTCTTCTTTGCTGCCGGGATGGAATACGAGTTGTACTAAAGCTTTATGCGATGTAGAGAATTCGAAATCCATAGGCGAGGTTAGAGGCAACTGGAAATGTTACATATACTCTACTCTCTTTCACATTAAATTATAGTAATATTATTTTCTAGCGTCTTCAAGATCCCAGAAATACGATGACTACATGAAACGCAATTCATGGCTCCCCTCAATCAGTCACAGTAGTTATTTTGCAGACTTTGATACCAAATTGTAGTAAAGTGCCAGGAAATTGCTTGCAAATCGCTCGCCGCTGAAGCAATCTTATTGTCATGCATATTATAGTGTATTGTGGATCTGCAAATACGCCGGTGAGAGAAACTATCGCACACTAATGCAATTAAACTAAACCGTTTTACAAGATAAATAACCTTCAGATTTCATCAATTTAGGCTTTTAATGTAAGTCTTCTTTGCTGCCGGGATGGAATACGAGTTGTACTAACGCTTTATGCGATGTGGAGAATTCGAAATCCAAAAAAGAGTTTAGAGGCAACTGGAGATGTTACATATACTCTACTCTCTTTCACATTAAATTATAGTAATATTATTTTCTAGCGTCTTCAAGATCCCAGAAATACGATGACTACATGAAACGCAATTCATGGCTCCCCTCAATCAGTCACAGTAGTTATTTTGCAGACTTTGATACCAAATTGTAGTAAAGTGTCAGGAAATTGCTTGCAAATCGCTCGCCGCTGAAGCAATCTTATTGTCATGCATCACCAGGCTGATTCGCCTGTGTATTGTGGATCTGCAAATACGCCCGGTGAGAGAAACTATCGCACACTAATGAAATAAACTAAACCGTTTTACAAGATAAATAACCTTCAGATTTCATCAATTTAGGCTTTTAATGTAAGTCTTCTTTGCTGCCGGGATGGAATACGAGTTGTACTAACGCTTTATGCGATGTAGAGAATTCGAAATCCATAGGCGAGGTTAGAGGCAACTGGAAATGTTACATTTACTCTACTCTCTTTCACATTAAATTATAGTAATATTATTTTCTAGCGTCTTCAAGATCCCAGAAATACGATGACTACATGAAACGCAATTCATGGCTCCTCTCAATCAGTCACAGTAGTTATTTTGCAGACTTTGATACCAAATTGTAGTAAAGTGCCAGGAAATTGCTTGCAAATCGCTCGCCGCTGAAGCAATCTTATTGTCATGTATATTATAGTGTATTGTGGATCTGCAAATACGCCCGGTGAGAGAAACTATCGCACACTAATGCAATTAAACTAAACCGTTTTACAAGATAAATAACTTTCAGATTTCATCAATTTAGGCTTTTAATGTAAGTCTTCTTTGCTGCCGGGATGGAATACGAGTTGTACTAACGCTTTATGCGATGTAGAGAATTCGAAATCCAAAAAAGAGTTTAGAGGCAACTGGAGATGTTACATATACTCTACTCTCTTTCACATTAAATTATAGTAATATTATTTTCTAGCGTCTTCAAGATCCCAGAAATACGATGACTATATGAAACGCAATTCAAGGCTCCCCCTCAATCAGACAGAGTAGTTATTTTGCAGACTTTGATACCAAGTTGTAGTAAAGTGCCAGGAAATTGCTTGCAAATCGCTCGCCGCTGAAGCAATCTTATTATCATGCATATTATAGTGTATTGTGGATCTGCAAATACGCCCGGTGAGAGAAACTATCGCACACTAATGAAATTAAACTAAACTGTTTTACAAGATAAATAACCTTCAGATTTCATCAATTTAGGCTTTTAATGTAAGTCTTCTTTGCTGCCGGGATGGAATACGAGTTGTACTAAAGCTTTATGCGATGTAGAGAATTCGAAATCCATAGGCGAGGTTAGAGGCAACTGGAAATGTTACATATACTCTACTCTCTTTCACATTAAATTATAGTAATATTATTTTCTAGCGTCTTCAAGATCCCAGAAATACGATGACTACATGAAACGCAATTCATGGCTCCCCTCAATCAGTCACAGTAGTTATTTTGCAGACTTTGATACCAAATTGTAGTAAAGTGTCAGGAAATTGCTTGCAAATCGCTCGCCGCTGAAGCAATCTTATTGTCATGCATATTATAGTGTATTGTGGATCTGCAAATACGCCCGGTAAGAAAAACTATCGCACACTAATGCAATTAAACTAAACCGTTTTACAAGATAAATAACCTTCAGATTTCATCAATTTAGGCTTTAAATGTAAGTCTTCTTTGCTGCCGGGATGGAATACGAGTTGTACTAAAGCTTTATGCGATGTAGAGAATTCGAAATCCATAGGCGAGTTTAGAGGCAACTGGAAATGTTACATATACTCTACTCTCTTTCACATTAAATTATAGTAATATTATTTTCTAGCGTCTTCTAGATCCCAGAAATACGATGACTACATGAAACGCAATTCATGGCTCCCCTCAATCAGTCACAGTAGTTATTTTGCAGACTTTGATACCAAATTGTAGTAAAGTGTCAGGAAATTGCTTGCAAATCGCTCGCCGCTGAAGCAATCTTATTGTCATGCATATTATAGTGTATTGTGGATCTTAAAATACGCCCGGTGAGAGAAACTATCGCACACTAATGCAATTAAACTAAACCGTTTTACAAGATAAATAACTTTCAGATTTCATCAATTTAGGCTTTTAATGTAAGTCTTCTTTGCTGCCGGGATGGAATACGAGTTGTACTAACGCTTTATGCGATGTAAAGAATTCGAAATCCATAGGCGAGGTTAGAGGCAACTGGAAATGATACATATACTCTACTCTCTTTCACATTAAATTATAGTAATATTATTTTCTAGCGTCTTCAAGATCCCAGAAATACGATGACTACATGAAACGCAATTCAAGGCTCCCCTCAATCAGTCACAGTAGTTATTTTGCAGACTTTGATACCAAATTGTAGTAAAGTGCCAGGAAATTGCTTGCAAATCGCTCGCCGCTGAAGCAATCTTATTGTCATGCATATTATAGTGTATTGTGGATCTGCAAATACGCCCGGTGAGAGAAACTATCGCACACTAATGAAATAAACTAAACCGTTTTACAAGATAAATAACCTTCAGATTTCATCAATTTAGTCTTTTAATGTAAGTCTTCTTTGCTGCCGGGATGGAATACGAGTTGTACTAACGCTTTATGCGATGTAGAGAATTCGAAATCCATAGGCGAGGTTAGAGGCAACTGGAAATGTTACATTTACTCTACTCTCTTTCACATTAAATTATAGTAATATTATTTTCTAGCGTCTTCAAGATCCCAGAAATACGATAACTACATGAAACGCAATTCATGGCTCCCCTCAATCAGTCACAGTAGTTATTTTGCAGACTTTGATACCAAATTGTAGTAAAGTGCCAGGAAATTGCTTGCAAATCGCTCGCCGCTGAAGCAATCTTATTGTCATGTATATTATAGTGTATTGTGGATCTGCAAATACGCCCGGTGAGAGAAACTATCGCACACTAATGCAATTAAACTAAACCGTTTTACAAGATAAATAACTTTCAGATTTCATCAATTTAGGCTTTTAATGTAAGTCTTCTTTGCTGCCGGGATGGAATACGAGTTGTACTAACGCTTTATGCGATGTAGAGAATTCGAATCCAAAAAAGAGTTTAGAGGCAACTGGAGATGTTACATATACTCTACTCTCTTTCACATTAAATTATAGTAATATTATTTTCTAGCGTCTTCAAGATCCCAGAAATACGATGACTATATGAAACGCAATTCAAGGCTCCCCCTCAATCAGTCAGAGTAGTTATTTTGCAGACTTTGATACCAAGTTGTAGTAAAGTGCCAGGAAATTGCTTGCAAATCGCTCGCCGCTGAAGCAATCTTATTGTCATGCATATTATAGTGTATTGTGGATCTGCAAATACGCCCGGTGAGAGAAACTATCGCACACTAATGCAATTAAACTAAACCGTTTTACAAGATAAATAACCTTCAGATTTCATCAATTTAGGCTTTTAATGTAAGTCTTCTTTGCTGCCGGGATGGAATACGAGTTGTACTAAAGCTTTATGCAATGTAGAGAATTCGAAATCCATAGGCGAGTTTAGAGGCAACTGGAAATGTTACATATACTCTACTCTCTTTCACATTAAATTATAGTAATATTATTTTCTAGCGTCTTCAAGATCCCAGAAATACGATGACTACATGAAACGCAATTCATGGCTCCCCTCAATCAGTCACAGTAGTTATTTTGCAGACTTTGATACCAAATTGTAGTAAAGTGTCAGGAAATTGCTTGCAAATCGCTCGCCGCTGAAGCAATCTTATTGTCATGCATATTATAGTGTATTGTGGATCTGCAAATACGCCCGGTGAGAGAAACTATCGCACACTAATGCAATTAAACTTAACCGTTTTACAAGATAAATAACCTTCAGATTTCATCAATTTAGGCTTTTAATGTAAGTCTTCTTTGCTGCCGGGATGGAATACGAGTTGTACTAACGCTTTATGCGATGTAGAGAATTCGAAATCAATAGGCGAGGTTAGAGGCAACTGGAGATGTTACATATACTCTACTCTCTTTCACATTAAATTATAGTAATATTATTTTCTAGCGTCTTCAGGTCCCAGAAATACGATGACTACATGAAACGCAATTCAAGGATCCCCCTCAATCAGTCACAGTAGTTATTTTGCAGACTTTGATACCAAGTTGTAGTAAAGTGTCAGGAAATTGCTTGCAAATCGCTCGCCGCTGAAGCAATCTTATTGTCATGCATATTATAGTGTATTGTGGATCTGCAAATACGCCGGTGAGAGAAACTATCGCACTCTAATGAAATTAAACTAAACTGTTTTACAAGATAAATAACCTTCAGATTTCATCAATTTAGGCTTTTAATGTAAGTCTTCTTTGCTGCCGGGATGGAATACGAGTTGTACTAACGCTTTATGCGATGTAGAGAATTCGAAATCCATAAATGAGTTTATAGGCAACTGGAAATGTTACATATACTCTACTCTCTTTCACATTAAATTATAGTAATATTATTTTCTAGCGTCTTCAAGATCCCAGAAATACGATGACTACATGAAACGCAATTCATGGCTCCCCTCAATCAGTCACAGTAGTTATTTTGCAGACTTTGATACCAAGTTGTAGTTAAGTGTCAGGAAATTGCTTGCAAATCGCTCGCCGCTGAAGCAATCTTATTGTCATGCATCACCAGGCTGATTCGCCTGTGTATTGTGGATCTGCAAATACGCCCGGCGAGATAAACTATCGCACACTAATGCAATTAAACTAAACCGTTTTACAAGATAAATAACATTCAGATTTCATCAATTTAGGCTTTTAATGTAAGTCTTTTTTGCTGCCGGGATGGAATACGAGTTGTACTAAAGCTTTATGCGATGTAGAGAATTCGAAATCCATAGGCGAGGTTAGAGGCAACTGGAAATGTTACATATACTCTACTCTCTTTCACATTAAATTATAGTAATATTATTTTCTAGCGTCTTCAAGATCCCAGAAATACGATGACTACATGAAACGCAATTCAAGGCTTCCCTCAATCAGTCACAGTAGTTATTTTGCAGACTTTGATACCAAATTGTAGTAAAGTGTCAGGAAATTGCTTGCAAATCGCTCGCCGCTGAAGCAATCTTATTGTCATGCACATTATAGTGTATTGTGGATCTGCAAATACGCCCGGTGAGAGAAACTATCGCACACTAATGCAATTAAACTAAACCGTTTTACAAGATAAATAACCTTTAGATTTCATCAATTTAGGCTTTTAATGTAAATCTTCTTTGCTGCCGGGATGGAATACGAGTTGTACTAACGCTTTATGCGATGTAGAGAATTCGAAATCCATAGGCGAGGTTAGAGGCAACTGGAGATGTTACATATACTCTACTCTCTTTCACATTAAATTATAGTAATATTATTTTCTAGCGTCTTCAAGATCCCAGAAATACGATGACTACATGAAACGCAATTCAAGGCTCCCCTCAATCAGTCACAGTAGTTATTTTGCAGACTTTGATACCAAATTGTAGTAAAGTGTCAGGAAATTGCTTGCAAATCGCTCGCCGCTGAAGCAATCTTATTGTCATGCATATTATAGTGTATTGTGGATCTGCAAATACGCCCGGTGAGAGAAACTATCGCACACTAATGCAATTAAACTAAACCGTTTTACAAGATAAATAACCTTCAGATTTCATCAATTTAGGCTTTTAATGTAAGTCTTCTTTGCTGCCGGGATGGAATACGAGTTGTACTAACGCTTTATGCGATGTGGAGAATTCGAAATCCAAAAAAGAGTTTAGAGGCAACTGGAGATGTTACATATACTCTACTCTCTTTCACATTAAATTATAGTAATATTATTTTCTAGCGTCTTCAAGATCCCAGAAATACGATGACTACATGAAACGCAATTCATGGCTCCCCTCAATCAGTCACAGTAGTTATTTTGCAGACTTTGATACCAAATTGTAGTAAAGTGCCAGGAAATTGCTTGCAAATCGCTCGCCGCTGAAGCAATCTTATTGTCATGCATATTATAGTGTATTGTGGATCTGCAAATACGCCCGGTGAGAGAAACTATCGCACACTAATGCAATTAAACTAAACCGTTTTACAAGATAAATAACCTTCAGATTTCATCAATTTAGGCTTTTAATGTAAGTCTTCTTTGCTGCCGGGATGGAATACGAGTTGTACTAACGCTTTATGCGATGTGGAGAATTCGAAATCCAAAAAAGAGTTTAGAGGCAACTGGAGATGTTACATATACTCTACTCTCTTTCACATTAAATTATAGTAATATTATTTTCTAGCGTCTTAAAGATCCCAGAAATACGATGACTACATGAAACGCAATTCATGGCTCCCCTCAATCAGTCACAGTAGTTATTTTGCAGACTTTGATACCAAATTGTAGTAAAGTGTCAGGAAATTGCTTGCAAATCGCTCGCCGCTGAAGCAATCTTATTGTCATGCATCACCAGGCTGATTCGCCTGTGTATTGTGGATCTGCAAATACGCCCGGTGAGAGAAACTATCGCACACTAATGAAATAAACTAAACCGTTTTACAAGATAAATAACCTTCAGATTTCATCAATTTAGTCTTTTAATGTAAGTCTTCTTTGCTGCCGGGATGGAATACGAGTTGTACTAACGCTTTATGCGATGTAGAGAATTCGAAATCCATAGGCGAGGTTAGAGGCAACTGGAAATGTTACATTTACTCTACTCTCTTTCACATTAAATTATAGTAATATTATTTTCTAGCGTCTTCAAGATCCCAGAAATACGATGACTACATGAAACGCAATTCATGGCTCCCCTCAATCAGTCACAGTAGTTATATTGCAGACTTTGATACCAAATTGTAGTAAAGTGCCAGGAAATTGCTTGCAAATCGCTCGCCGCTGAAGCAATCTTATTGTCATGTATATTATAGTGTATTGTGGATCTGCAAATACGCCCGGTGAGAGAAACTATCGCACACTAATGCAATTAAACTAAACCGTTTTACAAGATAAATAACTTTCAGATTTCATCAATTTAGGCTTTTAATGTAAGTCTTCTTTGCTGCCGGGATGGAATACGAGTTGTACTAACGCTTTATGCGATGTAGAGAATTCGAAATCCAAAAAAGAGTTTAGAGGCAACTGGAGATGTTACATATACTCTACTCTCTTTCACATTAAATTATAGTAATATTATTTTCTAGCGTCTTCAAGATCCCAGAAATACGATGACTATATGAAACGCAATTCAAGGCTCCCCCTCAATCAGTCAGAGTAGTTATTTTGCAGACTTTGATACCAAGTTGTAGTAAAGTGCCAGGAAATTGCTTGCAAATCGCTCGCCGCTGAAGCAATCTTATTATCATGCATATTATAGTGTATTGTGGATCTGCAAATACGCCCGGTGAGAGAAACTATCGCACACTAATGAAATTAAACTAAACTGTTTTACAAGATAAATAACCTTCAGATTTCATCAATTTAGGCTTTTAATGTAAGTCTTCTTTGCTGCCGGGATGGAATACGAGTTGTACTAAAGCTTTATGCGATGTAGAGAATTCGAAATCCATAGGCGAGGTTAGAGGCAACTGGAAATGTTACATATACTCTACTCTCTTTCACATTAAATTATAGTAATATTATTTTCTAGCGTCTTCAAGATCCCAGAAATACGATGACTACATGAAACGCAATTCATGGCTCCCCTCAATCAGTCACAGTAGTTATTTTGCAGACTTTGATACCAAATTGTAGTAAAGTGTCAGGAAATTGCTTGCAAATCGCTCGCCGCTGAAGCAATCTTATTGTCATGCATATTATAGTGTATTGTGGATCTGCAAATACGCCCGGTGAGAGAAACTATCGCACACTAATGCAATTAAACTAAACCGTTTTACAAGATAAATAACTTTCAGATTTCATCAATTTAGGCTTTTAATGTAAGTCTTCTTTGCTGCCGGGATGGAATACGAGTTGTACTAACGCTTTATGCGATGTAGAGAATTCGAAATCCAAAAAAGAGTTTAGAGGCAACTGGAGATGTTACATATACTCTACTCTCTTTCACATTAAATTATAGTAATATTATTTTCTAGCGTCTTCAAGATCCCAGAAATACGATGACTATATGAAACGCAATTCAAGGCTCCCCCTCAATCAGTCAGAGTAGTTATTTTGCAGACTTTGATACCAAGTTGTAGTAAAGTGCCAGGAAATTGCTTGCAAATCGCTCGCCGCTGAAGCAATCTTATTATCATGCATATTATAGTGTATTGTGGATCTGCAAATACGCCCGGTGAGAGAAACTATCGCACACTAATGAAATTAAACTAAACTGTTTTACAAGATAAATAACCTTCAGATTTCATCAATTTAGGCTTTTAATGTAAGTCTTCTTTGCTGCCGGGATGGAATACGAGTTGTACTAAAGCTTTATGCGATGTAGAGAATTCGAAATCCATAGGCGAGGTTAGAGGCAACTGGAAATGTTACATATACTCTACTCTCTTTCACATTAAATTATAGTAATATTATTTTCTAGCGTCTTCAAGATCCCAGAAATACGATGACTACATGAAACGCAATTCATGGCTCCCCTCAATCAGTCACAGTAGTTATTTTGCAGACTTTGATACCAAATTGTAGTAAAGTGTCAGGAAATTGCTTGCAAATCGCTCGCCGCTGAAGCAATCTTATTGTCATGCATATTATAGTGTATTGTGGATCTGCAAATACGCCCGGTAAGAGAAACTATCGCACACTAATGCAATTAAACTAAACCGTTTTACAAGATAAATAACCTTCAGATTTCATCAATTTAGGCTTTTAATGTAAGTCTTCTTTGCTGCCGGGATGGAATACGAGTTGTACTAAAGCTTTATGCGATGTAGAGAATTCGAAATCCATAGGCGAGTTTAGAGGCAACTGGAAATGTTACATATACTCTACTCTCTTTCACATTAAATTATAGTAATATTATTTTCTAGCGTCTTCAAGATCCCAGAAATACGATGACTACATGAAACGCAATTCATGGCTCCCCTCAATCAGTCACAGTAGTTATTTTGCAGACTTTGATACCAAGTTGTAGTAAAGTGTCAGGAAATTGCTTGCAAATCGCTCGCCGCTGAAGCAATCTTATTGTCATGCATATTATAGTGTATTGTGGATCTGCAAATACGCCCGGTGAGAGAAACTATCGCACACTAATGCAATTAAACTTAACCGTTTTACAAGATAAATAACCTTCAGATTTCATCAATTTAGGCTTTTAATGTAAGTCTTCTTTGCTGCCGGGATGGAATACGAGTTGTACTAACGCTTTATGCGATGTAGAGAATTCGAAATCAATAGGCGAGGTTAGAGGCAACTGGAGATGTTACATATACTCTACTCTCTTTCACATTAAATTATAGTAATATTATTTTCTAGCGTCTTCAGGTCCCAGAAATACGATGACTACATGAAACGCAATTCAAGGATCCCCCTCAATCAGTCACAGTAGTTATTTTGCAGACTTTGATACCAAGTTGTAGTAAAGTGTCAGGAAATTGCTTGCAAATCGCTCGCCGCTGAAGCAATCTTATTGTCATGCATATTATAGTGTATTGTGGATCTGCAAATACGCCGGTGAGAGAAACTATCGCACACTAATGCAATTAAACTAAACCGTTTTACAAGATAAATAACCTTCAGATTTCATCAATTTAGGCTTTTAATGTAAGTCTTCTTTGCTGCCGGGATGGAATACGAGTTGTACTAAAGCTTTATGCGATGTAGAGAATTCGAAATCCATAGGCGAGGTTAGAGGCAACTGGAAATGTTACATATACTCTACCCTCTTTCACATTAAATTATAGTAATATTATTTTCTAGCGTCTTCAAGATCCCAGAAATACGATGACTACATGAAACGCAATTCATGGCTCCCCTCAATCAGTCACAGTAGTTATTTTGCAGACTTTGATACCAAGTTGTAGTTAAGTGTCAGAAAATTGCTTGCAAATCGCTCGCCGCTGAAGCAATCTTATTGTCATGCATCACCAGGCTGATTCGCCTGTGTATTGTGGATCTGCAAATACGCCCGGCGAGATAAACTATCGCACACTAATGCAATTAAACTAAACCGTTTTACAAGATAAATAACCTTCAGATTTCATCAATTTAGGCTTTTAATGTAAGTCTTTTTTGCTGCCGGGATGGAATACGAGTTGTACTAAAGCTTTATGCGATGTAGAGAATTCGAAATCCATAGGCGAGGTTAGAGGCAACTGGAAATGTTACATATACTCTACTCTCTTTCACATTAAATTATAGTAATATTATTTTCTAGCGTCTTCAAGATCCCAGAAATACGATGACTACATGAAACGCAATTCAAGGCTCCCCTCAATCAGTCACAGTAGTTATTTTGCAGACTTTGATACCAAATTGTAGTAAAGTGTCAGGAAATTGCTTGCAAATCGCTCGCCGCTGAAGCAATCTTATTGTCATGCACATTATAGTGTATTGTGGATCTGCAAATACGCCCGGTGAGAGAAACTATCGCACACTAATGCAATTAAACTAAACCGTTTTACAAGATAAATAACCTTTAGATTTCATCAATTTAGGCTTTTAATGTAAGTCTTCTTTGCTGCCGGGATGGAATACGAGTTGTACTAACGCTTTATGCGATGTAGAGAATTCGAAATCCATAGGCGAGGTTAGAGGCAACTGGAGATGTTACATATACTCTACTCTCTTTCACATTAAATTATAGTAATATTATTTTCTAGCGTCTTCAAGATCCCAGAAATACGATGACTACATGAAACGCAATTCAAGGCTCCCCTCAATCAGTCACAGTAGTTATTTTGCAGACTTTGATACCAAATTGTAGTAAAGTGTCAGGAAATTGCTTGCAAATCGCTCGCCGCTGAAGCAATCTTATTGTCATGCATATTATAGTGTATTGTGGATCTGCAAATACGCCCGGTGAGAGAAACTATCGCACACTAATGCAATTAAACTAAACCGTTTTACAAGATAAATAACCTTCAGATTTCATCAATTTAGGCTTTTAATGTAAGTCTTCTTTGCTGCCGGGTTGGAATACGAGTTGTACTAACGCTTTATGCGATGTAGAGAATTCGAAATCGATAGGCGAGGTTAGAGGCAACTGGAAATGTTACATATACTCTACTCTCTTTCACATTAAATTATAGTAATATTATTTTCTAGCGTCTTCAAGATCCCAGAAATACGATGACTACATGAAACGCAATTCAAGGCTCCCCTTAATCAGTCACAGTAGTTATTTTGCAGACATTGATACCAAATTGTAGTAAAGTGTCAGGAAATTGCTTGCAAATCGCTCGCCGCTGAAGCAATCTTATTGTCATGCACATTATAGTGTATTGTGGATCTGCAAATACGCCCGGTGAGAGAAACTATCGCACACTAATGCAATTAAACTAAACCGTTTTACAAGATAAATAACTTTCAGATTTCATCAATTTAGGCTTTTAATGTAAGTCTTCTTTGCTGCCGGGATGGAATACGAGTTGTACTAACGCTTTATGCGATGTAGAGAATTCGAAATCCAAAAAAGAGTTTAGAGGCAACTGGAGATGTTACATATACTCTACTCTCTTTCACATTAAATTATAGTAATATTATTTTCTAGCGTCTTCAAGATCCCAGAAATACGATGACTATATGAAACGCAATTCAAGGCTCCCCCTCAATCAGTCAGAGTAGTTATTTTGCAGACTTTGATACCAAGTTGTAGTAAAGTGCCAGGAAATTGCTTGCAAATCGCTCGCCGCTGAAGCAATCTTATTATCATGCATATTATAGTGTATTGTGGATCTGTAAATACGCCCGGTGAGAGAAACTATCGCACACTAATGAAATTAAACTAAACTGTTTTACAAGATAAATAACCTTCAGATTTCATCAATTTAGGCTTTTAATGTAAGTCTTCTTTGCTGCCGGGATGGAATACGAGTTGTACTAAAGCTTTATGCGATGTAGAGAATTCGAAATCCATAGGCGAGGTTAGAGGCAACTGGAAATGTTACATATACTCTACTCTCTTTCACATTAAATTATAGTAATATTATTTTCTAGCGTCTTCAAGATCCCAGAAATACGATGACTACATGAAACGCAATTCATGGCTCCCCTCAATCAGTCACAGTAGTTATTTTGCAGACTTTGATACCAAATTGTAGTAAAGTGTCAGGAAATTGCTTGCAAATCGCTCGCCGCTGAAGCAATCTTATTGTCATGCATATTATAGTGTATTGTGGATCTGCAAATACGCCCGTTAAGAGAAACTATCGCACACTAATGCAATTAAACTAAACCGTTTTACAAGATAAATAACCTTCAGATTTCATCAATTTAGGCTTTTAATGTAAGTCTTCTTTGCTGCCGGGATGGAATACGAGTTGTACTAAAGCTTTATGCGATGTAGAGAATTCGAAATCCATAGGCGAGTTTAGAGGCAACTGGAAATGTTACATATACTCTACTCTCTTTCACATTAAATTATAGTAATATTATTTTCTAGCGTCTTCAAGATCCCAGAAATACGATGACTACATGAAACGCAATTCATGGCTCCCCTCAATCAGTCACAGTAGTTATTTTGCAGACTTTGATACCAAATTGTAGTAAAGTGTCAGGAAATTGCTTGCAAATCGCTCGCCGCTGAAGCAATCTTATTGTCATGCATATTATAGTGTATTGTGGATCTACAAATACGCCCGGTGAGAGAAACTATCGCACACTAATGCAATTAAACTTAACCGTTTTACAAGATAAATAACCTTCAGATTTCATCAATTTAGGCTTTTAATGTAAGTCTTCTTTGCTGCCGGGATGGAATACGAGTTGTACTAACGCTTTATGCGATGTAGAGAATTCGAAATCAATAGGCGAGGTTAGAGGCAACTGGAGATGTTACATATACTCTACTCTCTTTCACATTAAATTATAGTAATATTATTTTCTAGCGTCTTCAGGTCCCAGAAATACGATGACTACATGAAACGCAATTCAAGGATCCCCCTTAATCAGTCACAGTAGTTATTTTGCAGACTTTGATACCAAGTTGTAGTAAAGTGTCAGGAAATTGCTTGCAAATCGCTCGCCGCTGAAGCAATCTTATTGTCATGCATATTATAGTGTATTGTGGATCTGCAAATACGCCGGTGAGAGAAACTATCGCACTCTAATGAAATTAAACTAAACTGTTTTACAAGATAAATAACCTTCAGATTTCATCAATTTAGGCTTTTAATGTAAGTCTTCTTTGCTGCCGGGATGGAATACGAGTTGTACTAACGCTTTATGCGATGTAGAGAATTCGAAATCCATAAATGAGTTTATAGGCAACTGGAAATGTTACATATACTCTACTCTCTTTCACATTAAATTATAGTAATATTATTTTCTAGCGTCTTCAAGATCCCAGAAATACGATGACTACATGAAACGCAATTCATGGCTCCCCTCAATCAGTCACAGTAGTTATTTTGCAGACTTTGATACCAAGTTGTAGTTAAGTGTCAGGAAATTGCTTGCAAATCGCTCGCCGCTGAAGCAATCTTATTGTCATGCATCACCAGGCTGATTCGCCTGTGTATTGTGGATCTGCAAATACGCCCGGCGAGATAAACTATCGCACACTAATGCAATTAAACTAAACCGTTTTACAAGATAAATAACCTTCAGATTTCATCAATTTAGGCTTTTAATGTAAGTCTTTTTTGCTGCCGGGATGGAATACGAGTTGTACTAAAGCTTTATGCGATGTAGAGAATTCGAAATCCATAGGCGAGGTTAGAGGCAACTGGAAATGTTACATATACTCTACTCTCTTTCACATTAAATTATAGTAATATTATTTTCTAGCGTCTTCAAGATCCCAGAAATACGATGACTACATGAAACGCAATTCAAGGCTTCCCTCAATCAGTCACAGTAGTTATTTTGCAGACTTTGATACCAAATTGTAGTAAAGTGTCAGGAAATTGCTTGCAAATCGCTCGCCGCTGAAGCAATCTTATTGTCATGCACATTATAGTGTATTGTGGATCTGCAAATACGCCCGGTGAGAGAAACTATCGAACACTAATGCAATTAAACTAAACCGTTTTACAAGATAAATAACCTTTAGATTTCATCAATTTAGGCTTTTAATGTAAGTCTTCTTTGCTGCCGGGATGGAATACGAGTTGTACTAACGCTTTATGCGATGTAGAGAATTCGAAATCCATAGGCGAGGTTAGAGGCAACTGGAGATGTTACATATACTCTACTCTCTTTCACATTAAATTATAGTAATATTATTTTCTAGCGTCTTCAAGATCCCAGAAATACGATGACTACATGAAACGCAATTCAAGGCTCCCCTCAATCAGTCACAGTAGTTATTTTGCAGACTTTGATACCAAATTGTAGTAAAGTGTCAGGAAATTGCTTGCAAATCGCTCGCCGCTGAAGCAATCTTATTGTCATGCATATTATAGTGTATTGTGGATCTGCAAATACGCCCGGTGAGAGAAACTATCGCACACTAATGCAATTAAACTAAACCGTTTTACAAGATAAATAACCTTCAGATTTCATCAATTTAGGCTTTTAATGTAAGTCTTCTTTGCTGCCGGGATTGAATACGAGTTGTACTAACGCTTTATGCGATGTGGAGAATTCGAAATCCAAAAAAGAGTTTAGAGGCAACTGGAGATGTTACATATACTCTACTCTCTTTCACATTAAATTATAGTAATATTATTTTCTAGCGTCTTCAAGATCCCAGAAATACGATGACTACATGAAACGCAATTCATGGCTCCCCTCAATCAGTCACAGTAGTTATTTTGCAGACTTTGATACCAAATTGTAGTAAAGTGCCAGGAAATTGCTTGCAAATCGCTCGCCGCTGAAGCAATCTTATTGTCATGCATATTAAAGTGTATTGTGGATCTGCAAATACGCCCGGTGAGAGAAACTATCGCACACTAATGCAATTAAACTAAACCGTTTTACAAGATAAATAACCTTCAGATTTCATCAATTTAGGCTTTTAATGTAAGTCTTCTTTGCTGCCGGGATGGAATACGAGTTGTACTAACGCTTTATGCGATGTGGAGAATTCGAAATCCAAAAAAGAGTTTAGAGGCAACTGGAGATGTTACATATACTCTACTCTCTTTCACATTAAATTATAGTAATATTATTTTCTAGCGTCTTAAAGATCCCAGAAATACGATGACTACATGAAACGCAATTCATGGCTCCCCTCAATCAGTCACAGTAGTTATTTTGCAGACTTTGATACCAAATTGTAGTAAAGTGTCAGGAAATTGCTTGCAAATCGCTCGCCGCTGAAGCAATCTTATTGTCATGCATCACCAGGCTGATTCGCCTGTGTATTGTGGATCTGCAAATACGCCCGGTGAGAGAAACTATCGCACACTAATGAAATAAACTAAACCGTTTTACAAGATAAATAACCTTCAGATTTCATCAATTTAGTCTTTTAATGTAAGTCTTCTTTGCTGCCGGGATGGAATACGAGTTGTACTAACGCTTTATGCGATGTAGAGAATTCGAAATCCATAGGCGAGGTTAGAGGCAACTGGAAATGTTACATTTACTCTACTCTCTTTCACATTAAATTATAGTAATATTATTTTCTAGCGTCTTCAAGATCCCAGAAATACGATGACTACATGAAACGCAATTCATGGCTCCCCTCAATCAGTCACAGTAGTTATTTTGCAGACTTTGATACCAAATTGTAGTAAAGTGCCAGGAAATTGCTTGCAAATCGCTCGCCACTGAAGCAATCTTATTGTCATGTATATTATAGTGTATTGTGGATCTGCAAATACGCCCGGTGAGAGAAACTATCGCACACTAATGCAATTAAACTAAACCGTTTTACAAGATAAATAACTTTCAGATTTCATCAATTTAGGCTTTTAATGTAAGTCTTCTTTGCTGCCGGGATGGAATACGAGTTGTACTAACGCTTTATGCGATGTAGAGAATTCGAAATCCAAAAAAGAGTTTAGAGGCAACTGGAAATGTTACATATACTCTACTCTCTTTCACATTAAATTATAGTAATATTATTTTCTAGCGTCTTCAAGATCCCAGAAATACGATGACTATATGAAACGCAATTCAAGGCTCCCCCTCAATCAGTCAGAGTAGTTATTTTGCAGACTTTGATACCAAGTTGTAGTAAAGTGCCAGGAAATTGCTTGCAAATCGCTCGCCACTGAAGCAATCTTATTGTCATGTATATTATAGTGTATTGTGGATCTGCAAATACGCCCGGTGAGAGAAACTATCGCACACTAATGCAATTAAACTAAACCGTTTTACAAGATAAATAACTTTCAGATTTCATCAATTTAGGCTTTTAATGTAAGTCTTCTTTGCTGCCGGGATGGAATACGAGTTGTACTAACGCTTTATGCGATGTAGAGAATTCGAAATCCAAAAAAGAGTTTAGAGGCAACTGGAAATGTTACATATACTCTACTCTCTTTCACATTAAATTATAGTAATATTATTTTCTAGCGTCTTCAAGATCCCAGAAATACGATGACTATATGAAACGCAATTCAAGGCTCCCCCTCAATCAGTCAGAGTAGTTATTTTGCAGACTTTGATACCAAGTTGTAGTAAAGTGCCAGGAAATTGCTTGCAAATCGCTCGCCGCTGAAGCAATCTTATTATCATGCATATTATAGTGTATTGTGGATCTGCAAATACGCCCGGTGAGAGAAACTATCGCACACTAATGCAATTAAACTTAACCGTTTTACAAGATAAATAACCTTCAGATTTCATCAATTTAGGCTTTTAATGTAAGTCTTCTTTGCTGCCGGGATGGAATACGAGTTGTACTAAAGCTTTATGCGATGTAGAGAATTCGAAATCCATAGGCGAGGTTAGAGGCAACTGAAAATGTTACATATACTCTACTCTCTTTCACATTAAATTATAGTAATATTATTTTCTAGCGTCTTCAAGATCCCAGAAATACGATGACTACATGAAACGCAATTCATGGCTCCCCTCAATCAGTCACAGTAGTTATTTTGCAGACTTTGATACCAAATTGTAGTAAAGTGTCAGGAAATTGCTTGCAAATCGCTCGCCGCTGAAGCAATCTTATTGTCATGCATATTATAGTGTATTGTGGATCTGCAAATACGCCCGGTAAGAGAAACTATCGCACACTAATGCAATTAAACTAAACCGTTTTACAAGATAAATAACCTTCAGATTTCATCAATTTAGGCTTTTAATGTAAGTCTTCTTTGCTGCCGGGATGGAATACGAGTTGTACTAAAGCTTTATGCGATGTAGAGAATTCGAAATCCATAGGCGAGTTTAGAGGCAACTGGAAATGTTACATATACTCTACTCTCTTTCACATTAAATTATAGTAATATTATTTTCTAGCGTCTTCAAGATCCCAGAAATACGATGACTACATGAAACGCAATTCATGGCTCCCCTCAATCAGTCACAGTAGTTATTTTGCAGACTTTGATACCAAGTTGTAGTAAAGTGTCAGGAAATTGCTTGCAAATCGCTCGCCGCTGAAGCAATCTTATTGTCATACATATTATAGTGTATTGTGGATCTGCAAATACGCCCGGTGAGAGAAACTATCGCACACTAATGCAATTAAACTTAACCGTTTTACAAGATAAATAACCTTCAGATTTCATCAATTTAGGCTTTTAATGTAAGTCTTCTTTGCTGCCGGGATGGAATACGAGTTGTACTAACGCTTTATGCGATGTAGAGAATTCGAAATCAATAGGCGAGGTTAGAGGCAACTGGAGATGTTACATATACTCTACTCTCTTTCACATTAAATTATAGTAATATTATTTTCTAGCGTCTTCAGGTCCCAGAAATACGATGACTACATGAAACGCAATTCAAGGATCCCCCTCAATCAGTCACAGTAGTTATTTTGCAGACTTTGATACCAAGTTGTAGTAAAGTGTCAGGAAATTGCTTGCAAATCGCTCGCCGCTGAAGCAATCTTATTGTCATGCATATTATAGTGTATTGTGGATCTGCAAATACGCCGGTGAGAGAAACTATCGCACTCTAATGAAATTAAACTAAACTGTTTTACAAGATAAATAACCTTCAGATTTCATCAATTTAGGCTTTTAATGTAAGTCTTCTTTGCTGCCGGGATGGAATACGAGTTGTACTAACGCTTTATGCGATGTAGAGAATTCGAAATCCATAAAAGAGTTTATAGGCAACTGGAAATGTTACATATACTCTACTCTCTTTCACATTAAATTATAGTAATATTATTTTCTAGCGTCTTCAAGATCCCAGAAATACGATGACTACATGAAACTCAATTCATGGCTCCCCTCAATCAGTCACAGTAGTTATTTTGCAGACTTTGATACCAAATTGTAGTAAAGTGACAGGAAATTGCTTGCAAATCGCTCGCCGCTGAAGCAATCTTATTGTCATGCATCACCAGGCTGATTCGCCTGTGTAATGTGGATCTGCAAATACGCCCGGCGAGATAAACTATCGCACACTAATGCAATTAAACTAAACCGTTTTACAAGATAAATTACCTTCAGATTTCATCAATTTAGGCTTTTAATGTAAGTCTTCTTTGCTGCCGGGATGGAATACGAGTTGTACTAAAGCTTTATGCGATGTAGAGAATTCGAAATCCATAGGCGAGGTTAGAGGCAACTGGAAATGTTACATATACTCTACTCTCTTTCACATTAAATTATAGTAATATTATTTTCTAGCGTCTTCAAGATCCCAGAAATACGATGACTACATGAAACGCAATTCATGGCTCCCCTCAATCAGTCACAGTAGTTATTTTGCAGACTTTGATACCAAGTTGTAGTAAAGTGTCAGGAAATTGCTTGCAAATCGCTCGCCGCTGAAGCAATCTTATTGTCATGCATATTATAGTGTATTGTGGATCTGCAAATACGCCCGGTGAGAGAAACTATCGCACACTAATGCAATTAAACTTAACCGTTTTACAAGATAAATAACCTTCAGATTTCATCAATTTAGGCTTTTAATGTAAGTCTTCTTTGCTGCCGGGATGGAATACGAGTTGTACTAACGCTTTATGCGATGTAGAGAATTCGAAATCAATAGGCGAGGTTAGAGGCAACTGGAGATGTTACATATACTCTACTCTCTTTCACATTAAATTATAGTAATATTATTTTCTAGCGTCTTCAGGTCCCAGAAATACGATGACTACATGAAACGCAATTCAAGGATCCCCCTCAATCAGTCACAGTAGTTATTTTGCAGACTTTGATACCAAGTTGTAGTAAAGTGTCAGGAAATTGCTTGCAAATCGCTCGCCGCTGAAGCAATCTTATTGTCATGCATATTATAGTGTATTGTGGATCTGCAAATACGCCGGTGAGAGAAACTATCGCACTCTAATGAAATTAAACTAAACTGTTTTACAAGATAAATAACCTTCAGATTTCATCAATTTAGGCTTTTAATGTAAGTCTTCTTTGCTGCCGGGATGGAATACGAGTTGTACTAACGCTTTATGCGATGTAGAGAATTCGAAATCCATAAAAGAGTTTATAGGCAACTGGAAATGTTACATATACTCTACTCTCTTTCACATTAAATTATAGTAATATTATTTTCTAGCGTCTTCAAGATCCCAGAAATACGATGACTACATGAAACGCAATTCATGGCTCCCCTCAATCAGTCACAGTAGTTATTTTGCAGACTTTGATACCAAGTTGTAGTTAAGTGTCAGGAAATTGCTTGCAAATCGCTCGCCGCTGAAGCAATCTTATTGTCATGCATCACCAGGCTGATTCGCCTGTGTATTGTGGATCTGCAAATACGCCCGGCGAGATAAACTATCGCACACTAATGCAATTAAACTAAACCGTTTTACAAGATAAATAACCTTCAGATTTCATCAATTTAGGCTTTTAATGTAAGTCTTTTTTGCTGCCGGGATGGAATACGAGTTGTACTAAAGCTTTATGCGATGTAGAGAATTCGAAATCCATAGGCGAGGTTAGAGGCAACTGGAAATGTTACATATACTCTACTCTCTTTCACATTAAATTATAGTAATATTATTTTCTAGCGTCTTCAAGATCCCAGAAATACGATGACTACATGAAACGCAATTCAAGGCTCCCCTCAATCAGTCACAGTAGTTATTTTGCAGACTTTGATACCAAATTGTAGTAAAGTGTCAGGAAATTGCTTGCAAATCGCTCGCCGCTGAAGCAATCTTATTGTCATGCACATTATAGTGTATTGTGGATCTGCAAATACGCCCGGTGAGAGAAACTATCGCACACTAATGCAATTAAACTAAACCGTTTTACAAGATAAATAACCTTTAGATTTCATCAATTTAGGCTTTTAATGTAAGTCTTCTTTGCTGCCGGGATGGAATACGAGTTGTACTAACGCTTTATGCGATGTAGAGAATTCGAAATCCATAGGCGAGGTTAGAGGCAACTGGAGATGTTACATATACTCTACTCTCTTTCACATTAAATTATAGTAATATTATTTTCTAGCGTCTTCAAGATCCCAGAAATACGATGACTACATGAAACGCAATTCAAGGCTCCCCTCAATCAGTCACAGTAGTTATTTTGCAGACTTTGATACCAAATTGTAGTAAAGTGTCAGGAAATTGCTTGCAAATCGCTCGCCGCTGAAGCAATCTTATTGTCATGCATATTATAGTGTATTGTGGATCTGCAAATACGCCCGGTGAGAGAAACTATCGCACACTAATGCAATTAAACTTAACCGTTTTACAAGATAAATAACCTTCAGATTTCATCAATTTAGGCTTTTAATGTAAGTCTTCTTTGCTGCCGGGATGGAATACGAGTTGTACTAACGCTTTATGCGATGTAGAGAATTCGAAATCAATAGGCGAGGTTAGAGGCAACTGGAGATGTTACATATACTCTACTCTCTTTCACATTAAATTATAGTAATATTATTTTCTAGCGTCTTCAGGTCCCAGAAATACGATGACTACATGAAACGCAATTCAAGGATCCCCCTCAATCAGTCACAGTAGTTATTTTGCAGACTTTGATACCAAGTTGTAGTAAAGTGTCAGGAAATTGCTTGCAAATCGCTCGCCGCTGAAGCAATCTTATTGTCATGCATATTATAGTGTATTGTGGATCTGCAAATACGCCGGTGAGAGAAACTATCGCACTCTAATGAAATTAAACTAAACTGTTTTACAAGATAAATAACCTTCAGATTTCATCAATTTAGGCTTTTAATGTAAGTCTTCTTTGCTGCCGGGATGGAATACGAGTTGTACTAACGCTTTATGCCATGTAGAGAATTCGAAATCCATAAAAGAGTTTATAGGCAACTGGAAATGTTACATATACTCTACTCTCTTTCACATTAAATTATAGTAGTATTATTTTCTAGCGTCTTCAAGATCCCAGAAATACGATGACTACATGAAACGCAATTCATGGCTCCCCTCAATCAGTCACAGTAGTTATTTTGCAGACTTTGATACCAAGTTGTAGTTAAGTGTCAGGAAATTGCTTGCAAATCGCTCGCCGCTGAAGCAATCTTATTGTCATGCATCACCAGGCTGATTCGCCTGTGTATTGTGGATCTGCAAATACGCCCGGCGAGATAAACTATCGCACACTAATGCAATTAAACTAAACCGTTTTACAAGATAAATTACCTTCAGATTTCATCAATTTAGGCTTTTAATGTAAGTCTTCTTTGCTGCCGGGATGGAATACGAGTTGTACTAAAGCTTTATGCGATGTAGAGAATTCGAAATCCATAGGCGAGGTTAGAGGCAACTGGAAATGTTACATATACTCTACTCTCTTTCACATTAAATTATAGTAATATTATTTTCTAGCGTCTTCAAGATCCCAGAAATACGATGACTACATGAAACGCAATTCATGGCTCCCCTCAATCAGTCACAGTAGTTATTTTGCAGACTTTGATACCAAGTTGTAGTAAAGTGTCAGGAAATTGCTTGCAAATCGCTCGCCGCTGAAGCAATCTTATTGTCATGCATATTATAGTGTATTGTGGATCTGCAAATACGCCCGGTGAGAGAAACTATCGCACACTAATGCAATTAAACTTAACCGTTTTACAAGATAAATAACCTTCAGATTTCATCAATTTAGGCTTTTAATGTAAGTCTTCTTTGCTGCCGGGATGGAATACGAGTTGTACTAACGCTTTATGCGATGTAGAGAATTCGAAATCAATAGGCGAGGTTAGAGGCAACTGGAGATGTTACATATACTCTACTCTCTTTCACATTAAATTATAGTAATATTATTTTCTAGCGTCTTCAGGTCCCAGAAATACGATGACTACATGAAACGCAATTCAAGGATCCCCCTCAATCAGTCACAGTAGTTATTTTGCAGACTTTGATACCAAGTTGTAGTAAAGTGTCAGGAAATTGCTTGCAAATCGCTCGCCGCTGAAGCAATCTTATTGTCATGCATATTATAGTGTATTGTGGATCTGCAAATACGCCGGTGAGAGAAACTATCGCACTCTAATGAAATTAAACTAAACTGTTTTACAAGATAAATAACCTTCAGATTTCATCAATTTAGGCTTTTAATGTAAGTCTTCTTTGCTGCCGGGATGGAATACGAGTTGTACTAACGCTTTATGCGATGTAGAGAATTCGAAATCCATAAAAGAGTTTATAGGCAACTGGAAATGTTACATATACTCTACTCTCTTTCACATTAAATTATAGTAATATTATTTTCTAGCGTCTTCAAGATCCCAGAAATACGATGACTACATGAAACGCAATTCATGGCTCCCCTCAATCAGTCACAGTAGTTATTTTGCAGACTTTGATACCAAGTTGTAGTTAAGTGTCAGGAAATTGCTTGCAAATCGCTCGCCGCTGAAGCAATCTTATTGTCATGCATCACCAGGCTGATTCGCCTGTGTATTGTGGATCTGCAAATACGCCCGGCGAGATAAACTATCGCACACTAATGCAATTAAACTAAACCGTTTTACAAGATAAATAACCTTCAGATTTCATCAATTTAGGCTTTTAATGTAAGTCTTTTTTGCTGCCGGGATGGAATACGAGTTGTACTAAAGCTTTATGCGATGTAGAGAATTCGAAATCCATAGGCGAGGTTAGAGGCAACTGGAAATGTTACATATACTCTACTCTCTTTCACATTAAATTATAGTAATATTATTTTCTAGCGTCTTCAAGATCCCAGAAATACGATGACTACATGAAACGCAATTCAAGGCTCCCCTCAATCAGTCACAGTAGTTATTTTGCAGACTTTGATACCAAATTGTAGTAAAGTGTCAGGAAATTGCTTGCAAATCGCTCGCCGCTGAAGCAATCTTATTGTCATGCACATTATAGTGTATTGTGGATCTGCAAATACGCCCGGTGAGAGAAACTATCGCACACTAATGCAATTAAACTAAACCGTTTTACAAGATAAATAACCTTTAGATTTCATCAATTTAGGCTTTTAATGTAAGTCTTCTTTGCTGCCGGGATGGAATACGAGTTGTACTAACGCTTTATGCGATGTAGAGAATTCGAAATCCATAGGCGAGGTTAGAGGCAACTGGAGATGTTACATATACTCTACTCTCTTTCACATTAAATTATAGTAATATTATTTTCTAGCGTCTTCAAGATCCCAGAAATACGATGACTACATGAAACGCAATTCAAGGCTCCCCTCAATCAGTCACAGTAGTTATTTTGCAGACTTTGATACCAAATTGTAGTAAAGTGTCAGGAAATTGCTTGCAAATCGCTCGCCGCTGAAGCAATCTTATTGTCATGCATATTATAGTGTATTGTGGATCTGCAAATACGCCCGGTGAGAGAAACTATCGCACACTAATGCAATTAAACTTAACCGTTTTACAAGATAAATAACCTTCAGATTTCATCAATTTAGGCTTTTAATGTAAGTCTTCTTTGCTGCCGGGATGGAATACGAGTTGTACTAACGCTTTATGCGATGTAGAGAATTCGAAATCAATAGGCGAGGTTAGAGGCAACTGGAGATGTTACATATACTCTACTCTCTTTCACATTAAATTATAGTAATATTATTTTCTAGCGTCTTCAGGTCCCAGAAATACGATGACTACATGAAACGCAATTCAAGGATCCCCCTCAATCAGTCACAGTAGTTATTTTGCAGACTTTGATACCAAGTTGTAGTAAAGTGTCAGGAAATTGCTTGCAAATCGCTCGCCGCTGAAGCAATCTTATTGTCATGCATATTATAGTGTATTGTGGATCTGCAAATACGCCGGTGAGAGAAACTATCGCACTCTAATGAAATTAAACTAAACTGTTTTACAAGATAAATAACCTTCAGATTTCATCAATTTAGGCTTTTAATGTAAGTCTTCTTTGCTGCCGGGATGGAATACGAGTTGTACTAACGCTTTATGCGATGTAGAGAATTCGAAATCCATAAAAGAGTTTATAGGCAACTGGAAATGTTACATATACTCTACTCTCTTTCACATTAAATTATAGTAGTATTATTTTCTAGCGTCTTCAAGATCCCAGAAATACGATGACTACATGAAACGCAATTCATGGCTCCCCTCAATCAGTCACAGTAGTTATTTTGCAGACTTTGATACCAAGTTGTAGTTAAGTGTCAGGAAATTGCTTGCAAATCGCTCGCCGCTGAAGCAATCTTATTGTCATGCATCACCAGGCTGATTCGCCTGTGTATTGTGGATCTGCAAATACGCCCGGCGAGATAAACTATCGCACACTAATGCAATTAAACTAAACCGTTTTACAAGATAAATAACCTTCAGATTTCATCAATTTAGGCTTTTAATGTAAGTCTTTTTTGCTGCCGGGATGGAATACGAGTTGTACTAAAGCTTTATGCGATGTAGAGAATTCGAAATCCATAGGTGAGGTTAGAGGCAACTGGAAATGTTACATATACTCTACTCTCTTTCACATTAAATTATAGTAATATTATTTTCTAGCGTCTTCAAGATCCCAGAAATACGATGAATACATGAAACGCAATTCAAGGCTCCCCTCAATCAGTCACAGTAGTTATTTTGCAGACTTTGATACCAAATTGTAGTAAAGTGTCAGGAAATTGCTTGCAAATCGCTCGCCGCTGAAGCAATCTTATTGTCATGCACATTATAGTGTATTGTGGATCTGCAAATACGCCCGGTGAGAGAAACTATCGCACACTAATGCAATTAAACTAAACCGTTTTACAAGATAAATAACCTTTAGATTTCATCAATTTAGGCTTTTAATGTAAGTCTTCTTTGCTGCCGGGATGGAATACGAGTTGTACTAACGCTTTATGCGATGTAGAGAATTCGAAATCCATAGGCGAGGTTAGAGGCAACTGGAGATGTTACATATACTCTACTCTCTTTCACATTAAATTATAGTAATATTATTTTCTAGCGTCTTCAAGATCCCAGAAATACGATGACTACATGAAACGCAATTCAAGGCTCCCCTCAATCAGTCACAGTAGTTATTTTGCAGACTTTGATACCAAATTGTAGTAAAGTGTCAGGAAATTGCTTGCAAATCGCTCGCCGCTGAAGCAATCTTATTGTCATGCATATTATAGTGTATTGTGGATCTGCAAATACGCCCGGTGAGAGAAACTATCGCACACTAATGCAATTAAACTAAACCGTTTTACAAGATAAATAACCTTCAGATTTCATCAATTTAGGCTTTTAATGTAAGTCTTCTTTGCTGCCGGGATGGAATACGAGTTGTACTAACGCTTTATGCGATGTAGAGAATTCGAAATCGATAGGCGAGGTTAGAGGCAACTGGAAATGTTACATATACTCTACTCTCTTTCACATTAAATTATAGTAATACTATTTTCTAGCGTCTTCAAGATCCCAGAAATACGATGACTACATGAAACGCAATTCAAGGCTCCCCTTAATCAGTCACAGTAGTTATTTTGCAGACATTGATACCAAATTGTAGTAAAGTGTCAGGAAATTGCTTGCAAATCGCTCGCCGCTGAAGCAATCTTATTGTCATGCACATTATAGTGTATTGTGGATCTGCAAATACGCCCGGTGAGAGAAACTATCGCACACAAATGCAATTAAACTAAACCGTTTTACAAGATAAATAACCTTTAGATTTCATCAATTTAGGCTTTTAATGTAAGTCTTCTTTGCTGCCGGGATGGAATACGAGTTGTACTAACGCTTTATGCGATGTAGAGAATTCGAAATCCATAGGCGAGGTTAGAGGCAACTGGAGATGTTACATATACTCTACTCTCTTTCACATTAAATTATAGTAATATTATTTTCTAGCGTCTTCAAGATCCCAGAAATACGATGACTACATGAAACGCAATTTAAGGCTCCCCTCAATCAGTCACAGTAGTTATTTTGCAGACTTTGATACCAAATTGTAGTAAAGTGTCAGGAAATTGCTTGCAAATCGCTCGCCGCTGAAGCAATCTTATTGTCATGCATATTATAGTGTATTGTGGATCTGCAAATACGCCCGGTGAGAGAAACTATCGCACACTAATGCAATTAAACTAAACCGTTTTACAAGATAAATAACTTTCAGATTTCATCAATTTAGGCTTTTAATGTAAGTCTTCTTTGCTGCCGGGATGGAATACGAGTTGTACTAACGCTTTATGCGATGTAGAGAATTCGAAATCCAAAAAAGAGTTTAGAGGCAACTGGAGATGTTACATATACTCTACTCTCTTTCACATTAAATTATAGTAATATTATTTTCTAGCGTCTTCAAGATCCCAGAAATACGATGACTACATGAAACGCAATTCATGGCTCCCCTCAATCAGTCACAGTAGTTATTTTGCAGACTTTGATACCAAATTGTAGTAAAGTGCCAGGAAATTGCTTGCAAATCGCTCGCCGCTGAAGCAATCTTATTGTCATGCATCACCAGGCTGATTCGCCTGTGTATTGTGGATCTGCAAATACGCCCGGCGAGATAAACTATCGCACACTAATGCAATTAAACTAAACCGTTTTACAAGATAAATTACCTTCAGATTTCATCAATTTAGGCTTTTAATGTAAGTCTTCTTTGCTGCCGGGATGGAATACGAGTTGTACTAAAGCTTTATGCGATGTAGAGAATTCGAAATCCATAGGCGAGGTTAGAGGCAACTGGAAATGTTACATATACTCTACTCTCTTTCACATTAAATTATAGTAATATTATTTTCTAGCGTCTTCAAGATCCCAGAAATACGATGACTACATGAAACGCAATTCATGGCTCCCCTCAATCAGTCACAGTAGTTATTTTGCAGACTTTGATACCAAATTGTAGTAAAGTGCCAGGAAATTGCTTGCAAATCGCTCGCCGCTGAAGCAATCTTATTGTCATGCATATTATAGTGTATTGTGGATCTGCAAATACGCCCGGTAAGAGAAACTATCGCACACTAATGCAATTAAACTAAACCGTTTTACAAGATAAATAACCTTCAGATTTCATCAATTTAGGCTTTTAATGTAAGTCTTCTTTGCTGCCGGGATGGAATACGAGTTGTACTAACGCTTTATGCGATGTAGAGAATTCGAAATCCAAAAAAGAGTTTAGAGGCAACTGGAGATGTTACATATACTCTACTCTCTTTCACATTAAATTATAGTAATATTATTTTCTAGCATCTTCAAGATCCCAGAAATACGATGACTACATGAAACGCAATTCAAGGCTCCCCCTCAATCAGTCACAGTAGTTATTTTGCAGACTTTGATACCAAGTTGTAGTAAAGTGTCAGAAAATTGCTTGCAAATCGCTCGCCGCTGAAGCAATCTTATTGTCATGCATATTATAGTGTATTGTGGATCTGCAAATACGCCCGTTGAGAGAAACTATCGCACACTAATGAAATTAAACTAAACTGTTTTACAAGATAAATAACCTTCAGATTTCATCAATTTAGGCTTTTAATGTAAGTCTTCTTTGCTGCCGGGATGGAATACGAGTTGTACTAACGCTTTATGCGATGTAGAGAATTCGAAATCCATAAAAGAGTTTAGAGGCAACTGGAAATGTTACATATACTCTACTCTCTTTCACATTAAATTATAGTAATATTATTTTCTAGCGTCTTAAAGATCCCAGAAATACGATGACTACATGAAACGCAATTCATGGCTCCCCTCAATCAGTCACAGTAGTTATTTTGCAGACTTTGATACCAAATTGTAGTAAAGTGTCAGGAAATTGCTTGCAAATCGCTCGCCGCTGAAGCAATCTTATTGTCATGCATATTATAGTGTATTGTAGATCTTCAAATACGCCCGGTGAGAGAAACTATCGCACACTAATGCAATTAAACTTAACCGTTTTACAAGATAAATAACCTTCAGATTTCATCAATTTAGGCTTTTAATGTAAGTCTTCTTTGCTGCCGGGATGGAATACGAGTTGTACTAACGCTTTATGCGATGTAGAGAATTCGAAATCAATAGGCGAGGTTAGAGGCAACTGGAGATGTTACATATACTCTACTCTCTTTCACATTAAATTATAGTAATATTATTTTCTAGCGTCTTAAAGATCCCAGAAATACGATGACTACATGAAACGCAATTCATGGCTCCCCTCAATCAGTCACAGTAGTTATTTTGCAGACTTTGATACCAAGTTGTAGTAAAGTGTCAGGAAATTGCTTGCAAATCGCTCGCCGCTGAAGCAATCTTATTGTCATGCATCACCAGGCTGATTCGCCTGTGTATTGTGGATCTGCAAATACGCCCGGCGAGATAAATTATCGCACACTAATGCAATTAAACTAAACCGTTTTACAAGATAAATAACCTTCAGATTTCATCAATTTAGGCTTTTAATGTAAGTCTTCTTTGCTGCCGGGATGGAATACGAGTTGTACTAACGCTTTATGCGATGTAGAGAATTCGAAATCCATAGGCGAGGTTAGAGGCAACTGGAAATGTTACATATACTCTACTCTCTTTCACATTAAATTATAGTAATATTATTTTCTAGCGTCTTCAAGATCCCAGAAATACGATGACTACATGAAACGCAATTCATGGCTCCCCTCAATCAGTCACAGTAGTTATTTTGCAGACTTTGATACCAAATTGTAGTAAAGTGTCAGGAAATTGCTTGCAAATCGCTCGCCGCTGAAGCAATCTTATTATCATGCATATTATAGTGTATTGTGGATCTGCAATTACGCCCGGTGAGAGAAACTATCGCACACTAATGCAATTAAACTAAACCGTTTTACAAGATAAATAACCTTCAGATTTCATCAATTTAGGCTTTTAATGTAAGTCTTCTTTGCTGCCGGGATGGAATACGAGTTGTACTATCGCATTATGCGATGTAGAGAATTCGAAATCCATAGGCGAGGTTAGAGGCAACTGGAAATGTTACATATACTCTACTCTCTTTCAAATTAAATTATAGTAATATTATTTTCTAGCGTCTTCAAGATCCCAGAAATACGATGACTACATGAAACGCAATTCAAGGCTCCCCTCAATCAGTTACAGTAGTTATTTTGCAGACTTTGATACCAAATTGTAGTAAAGTGTCAGGAAATTGCTTGCAAATCGCTCGCCGCTGAAGCAATCTTATTATCATGCATATTATAGTGTATTGTGGATCTGCAATTACGCCCGGTGAGAGAAACTATCGCACACTAATGCAATTAAACTAAACCGTTTTACAAGATAAATAACCTTCAGATTTCATCAATTTAGGCTTTTAATGTAAGTCTTCTTTGCTGCCGGGATGGAATACGAGTTGTACTATCGCATTATGCGATGTAGAGAATTCGAAATCCATAGGCGAGGTTAGAGGCAACTGGAAATGTTACATATACTCTACTCTCTTTCAAATTAAATTATAGTAATATTATTTTCTAGCGTCTTCAAGATCCCAGAAATACGATGACTACATGAAACGCAATTCAAGGCTCCCCTCAATCAGTCACAGTAGTTATTTTGCAGACTTTGATACCAAATTGTAGTAAAGTGTCAGGAAATTGCTTGCAAATCGCTCGCCGCTGAAGCAATCTTATTGTCATGCATCACCAGGCTGATTCGCCTGTGTATTGTGGATCTGCAAATACGCCCGGCGAGATAAACTATCGCACACTAATGCAATTAAACTAAACTGTTTTACAATATAAATAACCTTCAGATTTCATCAATTTAGGCTTTTAATGTAAGTCTTCTTTGCTGCCGGGATGGAATACGAGTTGTAATAAAGCTTTATGCGATGTAGAGAATTCGAAATCCATAGGCGAGGTTAGAGGGAACTGGAAATGTTACATATACTCTACTCTCTTTCAAATTAAATTATAGTAATATTATTTTCTAGCGTCTTCAAGATCCCAGAAATACGATGACTACATGAAACGTAATTCAAGGCTCCCCTCAATCAGTCACAGTAGTTATTTTGCAGACTTTGATACCAAATTGTAGTAAAGTGTCAGGAAATTGCTTGCAAATCGCTCGCCGCTGAAGCAATCTTATTGTCATGCATCACCAGGCTGATTCGCCTGTGTATTGTGGATCTGCAAATACGCCCGGTGAGAGAAACTATCGCACACTAATGAAATTAAACTAAACCGTTTTACAAGATAAATAACCTTCAGATTTCATCAATTCAGGCTTTTAATGTAAGTCTTCTTTGCTGCCGGGATGGAATACGAGTTGTACTAACGCTTTATGCGATGTAGAGAATTCGAAATCCATAGGCGAGGTTAGAGGCAACTGGAAATGTTACATATACTCTACTCTCTTTCACATTAAATTATAGTAATATTATTTTCTAGCTCTTCAAGATCCCAGAAATACGATAACTACATGAAACGCAATTCATGGCTCCCCTCAATCAGTCACAGTAGTTATTTTGCAGACTTTGATACCAAATTGTAGTAAAGTGTCAGGAAATTGCTTGCAAATCGCTCGCCGCTGAAGCAATCTTATTATCATGCATATTATAGTGTATTGTGGATCTGCAATTACGCCCGGTGAGAGAAACTATCGCACACTAATGCAATTAAACTAAACCGTTTTACAAGATAAATAACCTTCAGATTTCATCAATTTAGGCTTTTAATGTAAGTCTTCTTTGCTGCCGGGATGGAATACGAGTTGTACTATCGCATTATGCGATGTAGAGAATTCGAAATCCATAGGCGAGGTTAGAGGCAACTGGAAATGTTACATATACTCTACTCTCTTTCAAATTAAATTATAGTAATATTATTTTCTAGCGTCTTCAAGATCCCAGAAATACGATGACTACATGAAACGCAATTCAAGGCTCCTCTCAATCAGTCACAGTAGTTATTTTGCAGACTTTGATACCAAATTGTAGTAAAGTGTCAGGAAATTGCTTGCAAATCGCTCGCCGCTGAAGCAATCGTATTATCATGCATATTATAGTGTATTGTGGATCTGCAATTACGCCCGGTGAGAGAAACTATCGCACACTAATGCAATTAAACTAAACCGTTTTACAAGATAAATAACCTTCAGATTTCATCAATTTAGGCTTTTAATGTAAGTCTTCTTTGCTGCCGGGATGGAATACGAGTTGTACTATCGCATTATGCGATGTAGAGAATTCGAAATCCATAGGCGAGGTTAGAGGCAACTGGAAATGTTACATATACTCTACTCTCTTTCAAATTAAATTATAGTAATATTATTTTCTAGCGTCTTCAAGATCCCAGAAATACGATGACTACATGAAACGCAATTCAAGGCTCCCCTCAATCAGTCACAGTAGTTATTTTGCAGACTTTGATACCAAATTGTAGTAAAGTGTCAGGAAATTGCTTGCAAATCGCTCGCCGCTGAAGCAATCTTATTGTCATGCATCACCAGGCTGATTCGCCTGTGTATTGTGGATCTGCAAATACGCCCGGCGAGATAAACTATCGCACACTAATGCAATTAAACTAAACTGTTTTACAAGATAAATAACCTTCAGATTTCATCAATTTAGGCTTTTAATGTAAGTCTTCTTTGCTGCCGGGATGGAATACAAGTTGTAATAAAGCTTTATGCGATGTAGAGAATTCGAAATCCATAGGCGAGGTTAGAGGGAACTGGAAATATTACATATACTCTACTCTCTTTCAAATTAAATTATAGTAATATTATTTTCTAGCGTCTTCAAGATCCCAGAAATACGATGACTACATGAAACGTAATTCAAGGCTCCCCTCAATCAGTCACAGTAGTTATTTTGCAGACTTTGATACCAAATTGTAGTAAAGTGTCAGGAAATTGCTTGCAAATCGCTCGCCGCTGAAGCAATCTTATTGTCATGCATCACCAGGCTGATTCGCCTGTGTATTGTGGATCTGCAAATACGCCCGGTGAGAGAAACTATCGCACACTAATGAAATTAAACTAAACCGTTTTACAAGATAAATAACCTTCAGATTTCATCAATTCAGGCTTTTAATGTAAGTCTTCTTTGCTGCCGGGATGGAATACGAGTTGTACTAACGCTTTATGCGATGTAGAGAATTCGAAATCCATAGGCGAGGTTAGAGGCAACTGGAAATGTTACATATACTCTACTCTCTTTCACATTAAATTATAGTAATATTATTTTCTAGCTCTTCAAGATCCCAGAAATACGATAACTACATGAAACGCAATTCATGGCTCCCCTCAATCAGTCACAGTAGTTATTTTGCAGACTTTGATACCAAATTGTAGTAAAGTGTCAGGAAATTGCTTGCAAATCGCTCGCCGCTGAAGCAATCTTATTATCATGCATATTATAGTGTATTGTGGATCTGCAATTACGCCCGGTGAGAGAAACTATCGCACACTAATGCAATTAAACTAAACCGTTTTACAAGATAAATAACCTTCAGATTTCATCAATTTAGGCTTTTAATGTAAGTCTTCTTTGCTGCCGGGATGGAATACGAGTTGTACTAACGCTTTATGCGATGTAGAGAATTCGAAATCCATAGGCGAGGTTAGAGGCAACTGGAAATGTTACATATACTCTACTCTCTTTCAAATTAAATTATAGTAATATTATTTTCTAGCGTCTTCAAGATCCCAGAAATACGATGACTACATGAAACGCAATTCAAGGCTCCCCTCAATCAGTCACAGTAGTTATTTTGCAGACTTTGATACCAAATTGTAGTAAAGTGTCAGGAAATTGCTTGCAAATCGCTCGCCGCTGAAGCAATCTTATTGTCATGCATCACCAGGCTGATTCGCCTGTGTATTGTGGATCTGCAAATACTCCCGGCGAGATAAACTATCGCACACTAATGCAATTAAACTAAACCGTTTTACAAGATAAATTACCTTCAGATTTCATCAATTTAGGCTTTTAATGTAAGTCTTCTTTGCTGCCGGGATGGAATACGAGTTGTAATAAAGCTTTATGCGATGTAGAGAATTCGAAATCCATAGGCGAGGTTAGAGGGAACTGGAAATGTTACATATACTCTACTCTCTTTCAAATTAAATTATAGTAATATTATTTTCTAGCGTCTTCAAGATCCCAGAAATACGATGACTACATGAAACGCAATTCAAGGCTCCCCTCAATCAGTCACAGTAGTTATTTTGCAGACTTTGATACCAAATTGTAGTAAAGTGTCAGGAAATTGCTTGCAAATCGCTCGCCGCTGAAGCAATCTTATTGTCATGCATATTATAGTGTATTGTGGATCTGCAAATACGCCCGGTGAGAGAAACTATCGCACACTAATGCAATTAAACTAAACCGTTTTACAAGATAAATAACCTTCAGATTTCATCAATTTAGGCTTTTAATGTAAGTCTTCTTTGCTGCCGGGATGGAATACGAGTTGTACTATCGCATTATGCGATGTAGAGAATTCGAAATCCATAGGCGAGGTTAGAGGCAACTGGAAATGTTACATATACTCTACTCTCTTTCAAATTAAATTATAGTAATATTATTTTCTAGCGTCTTCAAGATCCCAGAAATACGATGACTACATGAAACGCAATTCAAGGCTCCCCTCAATCAGTAACAGTAGTTATTTTGCAGACTTTGATACCAAATTGTAGTAAAGTGTCAGGAAATTGCTTGCAAATCGCTCGCCGCTGAAGCAATCTTATTGTCATGCATCACCAGGCTGATTCGCCTGTGTATTGTGGATCTGCAAATACGCCCGGCGAGATAAACTATCGCACACTAATGCAATTAAACTAAACCGTTTTACAAGATAAATTACCTTCAGATTTCATCAATTTAGGCTTTTAATGTAAGTCTTCTTTGCTGCCGGGATGGAATACGAGTTGTAATAAAGCTTTATGCGATGTAGAGAATTCGAAATCCATAGGCGAGGTTAGAGGGAACTGGAAATGTTACATATACTCTACTCTCTTTCAAATTAAATTATAGTAATATTATTTTCTAGCGTCTTCAAGATCCCAGAAATACGATGACTACATGAAACGCAATTCAAGGCTCCCCTCAATCAGTCACAGTAGTTATTTTGCAGACTTTGATACCAAATTGTAGTAAAGTGTCAGGAAATTGCTTGCAAATCGCTCGCCGCTGAAGCAATCTTATTGTCATGCATATTATAGTGTTTTGTGGATCTGCAAATACGCCCGGTGACAGAAACTATCGCACACTAATGCAATTAAACTAAACCGTTTTACAAGATAAATAACCTTCAGATTTCATCAATTTAGGCTTTTAATGTAAGTCTTCTTTGCTGCCGGGATGAAATACGAGTTGTACTAACGCTTTATGCGATGTTGAGAATTCGAAATCCATAAAAGAGTTTAGAGGCAACTGGAGACGTTACATATACTCTAATCTCTTTTACATTAAATTATAGTAATATTATTTTCTAGCGTCTTCAAGATCCCAGAAATACGATGACTACATGAAACGCAATTCAAGGCTCCCCCTCAATCAGTCACAGTAGTTATTTTGCAGACTTTGATACCAAGTTGTAGTAAAGTGTCAGGAAATTGCTTGCAAATCGCTCGCCGCTGAAGCAATCTTATTGTCATGCATATTATAGTGTATTGTGGATCTGCAAATACGCCCGGCGAGAGAAACTATCGCACACTAATGCAATTAAACTAAACCGTTTTACAAGATAAATAACCTTCAGATTTCATCAATTTAGGCTTTTAATGTAAGTCTTCTTTGCTGCCGGGATGGAATACGAGTTGTACTAACGCTTTATGCGATGTAGAGAATTCGAAATCAATAGGCGAGGTTAGAGGCAACTGGAAATGTTACATATACTCTACTCTCTTTCACATTAAATTATAGTAATATTATTTTCTAGCGACTTCAAGATCCCAGAAATACGATGACTACATGAAACGCAATTCATGGCTCCCCTCAATCAGTCACAGTAGTTATTTTGCAGACTTTGATACCAAATTGTAGTAAAGTGCCAGGAAATTGCTTGCAAATCGCTCGCCGCTGAAGCAATCTTATTGTCATGCATATTATAGTGTATTGTAGATCTTCAAATACGCCCGGTGAGAGAAACTATCGCACACTAATGCAATTAAACTAAACCGTTTTACAAGATAAATAACTTTCAGATTTCATCAATTTAGGCTTTTAATGTAAGTCTTCTTTGCTGCCGGGATGGAATACGAGTTGTACTAACGCTTTATGCGATGTAGAGAATTCGAAATCCATAGGCGAGGTTAGAGGCAACTGGAAATGTTACATATACTCTACTCTCTTTCACATTAAATTATAGTAATATTATTTTCTAGCGTCTTCAAGATCCCAGAAATACGATGACTACATGAAACGCAATTCATGGCTCCCCTCAATCAGTCACAGTAGTTATTTTGCAGACTTTGATACCAAATTGTAGTAAAGTGTCAGGAAATTGCTTGCAAATCGCTCGCCGCTGAAGCAATCTTATTGTCATGCATCACCAGGCTGATTCGCCTGTGTATTGTGGATCTGCAAATACGCCCGGCGAGATAAATTATCGCACACTAATGCAATTAAACTAAACCTTTTTACAAGATAAATAACCTTCAGATTTCATCAATTTAGGCTTTTAATGTAAGTCTTCTTTGCTGCCGGGATGGAATACGAGTTGTACTAACGCTTTATGCGATGTAGAGAATTCGAAATCCATAGGCGAGGTTAGAGGCAACTGGAAATGTTACATATACTCTACTCTCTTTCACATTAAATTATAGTAATATTATTTTCTAGCGTCTTCAAGATCCCAGAAATACGATGACTACATGAAACGCAATTTATGGCTCCCCTCAATCAGTCACAGTAGTTATTTTGCAGACTTTGATACCAAATTGTAGTAAAGTGTCAGGAAATTGCTTGCAAATCGCTCGCCGCTGAAGCAATCTTATTGTCATGCATCACCAGGCTGATTCGCCTGTGTATTGTGGATCTGCAAATACGCCCGGTGAGAGAAACTATCGCACACTAATGAAATTAAACTAAACCGTTTTACAAGATAAATAACCTTCAGATTTCATCAATTCAGGCTTTTAATGTAAGTCTTCTTTGCTGCCGGGATGGAATACGAGTTGTACTAACGCTTTATGCGATGTAGAGAATTCGAAATCCATAGGCGAGGTTAGAGGCAACTGGAAATGTTACATATACTCTACTCTCTTTCACATTAAATTATAGTAATATTATTTTCTAGCTCTTCAAGATCCCAGAAATACGATAACTACATGAAACGCAATTCATGGCTCCCCTCAATCAGTCACAGTAGTTATTTTGCAGACTTTGATACCAAATTGTAGTAAAGTGTCAGGAAATTGCTTGCAAATCGCTCGCCGCTGAAGCAATCTTATTATCATGCATATTATAGTGTATTGTGGATCTGCAATTACGCCCGGTGAGAGAAACTATCGCACACTAATGCAATTAAACTAAACCGTTTTACAAGATAAATAACCTTCAGATTTCATCAATTTAGGCTTTTAATGTAAGTCTTCTTTGCTGCCGGGATGGAATACGAGTTGTACTATCGCATTATGCGATGTAGAGAATTCGAAATCCATAGGCGAGGTTAGAGGCAACTGGAAATGTTACATATACTCTACTCTCTTTCAAATTAAATTATAGTAATATTATTTTCTAGCGTCTTCAAGATCCCAGAAATACGATGACTACATGAAACGCAAATCAAGGCTCCCCTCAATCAGTCACAGTAGTTATTTTGCAGACTTTGATACCAAATTGTAGTAAAGTGTCAGGAAATTGCTTGCAAATCGCTCGCCGCTGAAGCAATCTTATTGTCATGCATCACCAGGCTGATTCGCCTGTGTATTGTGGATCTGCAAATACGCCCGGCGAGATAAACTATCGATCACTAATGCAATTAAACTAAACCGTTTTACAAGATAAATAACCTTCAGATTTCATCAATTTAGGCTTTTAATGTAAGTCTTCTTAGCTGCCGGGATGGAATACGAGTTGTAATAAAGCTTTATGCGATGTAGAGAATTCGAAATCCATAGGCGAGGTTAGAGGGAACTGGAAATGTTACATATACTCTACTCTCTTTCAAATTAAATTATAGTAATATTATTTTCTAGCGTCTTCAAGATCCCAGAAATACGATGACTACATGAAACGTAATTCAAGGCTCCCCTCAATCAGTCACAGTAGTTATTTTGCAGACTTTGATACCAAATTGTAGTAAAGTGTCAGGAAATTGCTTGCAAATCGCTCGCCGCTGAAGCAATCTTATTGTCATGCATCACCAGGCTGATTCGCCTGTGTATTGTGGATCTGCAAATACGCCCGGCGAGATAAACTATCGCACACTAATGCAATTAAACTAAACCGTTTTACAAGATAAATAACCTTCAGATTTCATCAATTTAGGCTTTTAATGTAAGTCTTCTTTGCTGCCGGGATGGAATACGAGTTGTACTAACGCTTTATGCGATGTAGAGAATTCGAAATCCATAGGCGAGGTTAGAGGCAACTGGAAATGTTACATATACTCTACTCTCTTTCACATTAAATTATAGTAATATTATTTTCTAGCGTCTTCAAGATCCCAGAAATACGATGACTACATGAAACGCAATTCATGGCTCCCCTCAATCAGTCACAGTAGTTATTTTGCAGACTTTGATACCAAATTGTAGTAAAGTGTCAGGAAATTGCTTGCAAATCGCTCGCCGCTGAAGCAATCTTATTGTCATGCATCACCAGGCTGATTCGCCTGTGTATTGTGGATCTGCAAATACGCCCGGTGAGAGAAACTATCGCACACTAATGAAATTAAACTAAACCGTTTTACAAGATAAATAACCTTCAGATTTCATCAATTCAGGCTTTTAATGTAAGTCTTCTTTGCTGCCGGGATGGAATACGAGTTGTACTAACGCTTTATGCGATGTAGAGAATTCGAAATCCATAGGCGAGTTTAGAGGCAACTGGAAATGTTACATATACTCTACTCTCTTTCACATTATAGTAATAAATTATAGTAATATTATTTTCTAGCTCTTCAAGATCCCAGAAATACGATAACTACATGAAACGCAATTCATGGCTCCCCTCAATCAGTCACAGTAGTTATTTTGCAGACTTTGATACCAAATTGTAGTAAAGTGTCAGGAAATTGCTTGCAAATCGCTCGCCGCTGAAGCAATCTTATTATTATGCATATTATAGTGTATTGTGGATCTGCAAATACGCCCGGTGAGAGAAACTATCGCACACTAATGCAATTAAACTAAACCGTTTTACAAGATAAATAACCCTTATATTTCATCAATTAGGGCTTTTAATGTAAGTCTTCTTTGCTGCCGGGATGGAATACGAGTTGTACTACGCTCTATGCGATGTAGAGAATTTGAAATCCATAGGCTAGGTCAGAGGCATCTGGAAATGTTACATATACTGTACTCTCCCTTAAGTGAACAGTATATGTAACAGTATATGAAGACATGACGCGGACATCATATCACGAAGTCCGCGTCATGTCTTCGTTTCAATCGCGATGATCTGCAAACATGTTCAAATACTTTAATATACAAACGAAGACATTTCAATAAATCAATTCATGTTGTAAATAATTCTTACAGAGAGCGTTGTCCAAAGTAGAAGATTTGATTAAACTTCTTTGAGGTCGCGATGGTCTTCTCGTGATGGACTCTATTAAAATTGCCTTCTGCGACATTGCAATGCCAGAAACGCAGAGAAGTTAAACCCGTAGTACTGTGCCCGTCGTCACTTATCCAAGTTCTGCTTACGCAAGTCCTTAAGATAATCTTAATAAAAATCTGATTTAAATAAAAGTAACAAAACAAATGTGAGATAAAACGCTGAACGAAATATAGAGCATTTTTTGTGTGCTTTTTACAATCCATGTTATTTCTAAATACGGTTAATAATAAACTAGGAAAATCTTAATATATATAAATCTCGTGTCACAATGTTTGTCCTCAATGGACGGCTGAACCACTTAACCGATTATAATAAAATTTGAACACCATGTGCAGTTCGATGTGCACTTGAGAGATAGGATAGTTTAAATCTCAAATTTAGTCGCAATTTTAAATTATCGCTAATTATTTGTCTGTTATTATTTGGCAGTCATAAAACTGACAGATGTCGATACCTTTCGACTGGGTTGATGGCGCTAATGTCTGTTATTATTTGACAGTGACAGTTATTCGACGCAAACGTATTAAAAGAGCCCATCAGTTGGCAGAACAAATTGAATCAAGCAATCCAGCTCAAAGAATCAGGACAGCAGGTCATGCACAAGAATCTCAAGAACAGTGTAACGAACGTCTTCAAGAGAATATCATAAGAACAAGAAAATTATTATTTTCAGTCAAATGCCACCGAAAAAATCTAACCTCAACAACGCGAGCGGCAAACGTCAAAACGCAAACGTCAAAACTACGATCGGAATAATATATTCACTTACGAGATGCTGTTGCTGGAAACATCGATGGAAATTTAAATCCCAATGACATCGGTAATGCTTTCATTTTACCTTCAAGCTACATCGGCAGTCCACGGAACATGCAGGAATACATACAAGATGCGATGACTTACGTACGTCATTACGGCCGACCGGATTTATTTATTACATTCACATGTAATCCGAATTGGGAAGAGATACAAACTTTACTATTGCCAGGACAACAAGCCATTCATCGTCATGATTTAACTGCACGTGTGTTTAAACAAAAATTGAAATCCTTAATTGATTTTATTGTTAAATATACAATTTTTGGTATCACACGTTGTTGGCTGTATACGATAGAGTGGCAAAAGCGAGGTTTGCCTCATGCCCACATTTTGGTTTGGCTTAAAGATAGAATCCGTCCTGAAGAAATCGATCAAATAATTTCAGCCGAAATTCCAGACCCATTAATTGATCAAGAATTATTTGATATTGTCACCAAACACATGATCCATGGGCCATGCGGTGTTTTCAACATGACGTCACCGTGCATGGAAAATGGAAAATGTAAAAAAAACTTCCCAAAGCCACATACGAATGACACGATCACGGATATTGATGGTTATCCAATGTATCGCCGCAGAAGTACTGAGAATGGTGGCCACACATTTACGATGCGACTGCCGAACTTTCCAAATCAAGTTGAGTTTGATAATCAGTGGGTGGTACCATACTCACCACTACTTTCAAAAACTTACAAAGCTCATATCAATGTTGAGCTTTGCAGTTCTGTTAAATCAATTAAGTATATTTGTAAATATGTAAACAAAGGCAGTGATTTGGCCATATTTGAAGTAAAAAACATAAATAAAAATGACGAAATAGCACGATACCAAATGGGCAGATACATTAGCAGCAATGAAGCTATTTGGCATATTCTCAGCTTTCCCATCCACGAAAGAGATCCTGCTGTCCAACATCTGGCAATACATCTTGAAAACGGTCAACGTGTATACTTCACTGAAGAAAATGTTCTCCAAAGAGCGTTCGAAGCTCCGAAAACGACTCTAACTGAATTTTTTACATTGTGTCAAAAACCTGATGTTTTTGGCCAATTCGCGAAGACATTGGTGTATGGTGATGTTCCACGTTATTTCACATGGAACAAATCCAGTAAAAAATGGGAGCCACGGAAACAAGGAAAACCACATCCTTCCATTACAGGCATATTCAAAGCTAAGACATTGGGGAGACTTTACACGGTACATCCAAAGCAACGTGAGTGCTTCTATTTACGTTTGTTATTGGTGAATGTTCCCGGACCAACGTCTTTTGAATTTTTACGAACAGCTAATGGTCGAGTATTCAATACATACCAGGATGCATGTCGTGAACTGCAATTGCTAGAAGACGATAACCATTGGGACTTAACGCTTGCTGATGCTGCGTTGACATCAACACCGAATAACATTCGTCAGTTGTTTGCAATTATTTTGGCGACATGTTATCCCTCGCAAGCACAAACTTTGTGGGAAAAATATAAAAATTGTATGACAGAAGACATCTTGCACCGAATTAGACAAACAAATCAATGCCAAAACATAGATTATACACCAGAGATGTACAATGAAGCATTGGTCTTGATCGAGGATTTATGTGTTCTTATTTCAAATTTACCACTTAATCATTATGGTATGCCATCACCTAATCGTCCAGCCACCGACTTAGTCAATACCGATTTACAACGAGAAAATCAATATGACCATGGAAGTTTAGCAACAATTATCATGAACAGTGAACCATTACTGACAGCAGAACAAAAAATTATTTATGATCGGATTATGCTGGCTGTTGCTGCTGAACAAGGCGGTTTTTTTTTCTTGGATGCACCCGGTGGAACCGGTAAGACATTTTTAATATCGTTGATTCTTGCCAAAATACGGTCGCAACAAAAAATCGCATTAGCATTAGCATCGTCAGGCATTGCGGCTACTTTACTGGATGGTGGGCGAACAGCACATTCAACATTCAAGCTGCCATTGGACGTTCATAATAAACCAGATGCAATGTGTAACATCAAAAAGAATAGTGGAATAGCTGCAGTGTTGCGGAAGAGTTCTATAATAATTTGGGATGAGTGCACAATGGCACACAAATATTCACTTGAAGCATTAAACAGAACTATGCAAGATTTAAACAGCAATAATAAACTTTTCGGTGGTGCTATCTTACTTTTGTCTGGTGACTTCCGGCAGACCTTACCGGTTATACCTCGCTCTACTTTCGCGGATGAGATTAATGCATGTTTGAAACAATCATTCTTATGGCGAAGTGTTGAAACACTTCGATTGACCATAAATATGCGAGTACAATTGCAAAATGATCCATCAGCACTAATATTTTCCGAACAACTACTAGATATTGGGAACGGTAAAATAAAACTGCAACCAAATACGCAATGCATTAAACTACCAGACAATTTTTGCACTGTTGTTCAGGATAAAACTGAATTGATTCAGAGTATTTTCACGGATATACAGAATAATTATTTGAATCATGAATGGCTTAGTCAACGGGCGATTTTGGCAGCCAAAAACGTTGATGTTGACGAAATTAACTTCCAGATACAACAGTTGTTACCAGGCGATCTGATGTCTTTTAAATCAATCGATACTGTTGTTGATGAAAATGAAAGTGTAAATTTTCCGATTGAATTTTTAAATTCATTAGATATCCCTGGAATGCCACCACATAATCTTCGATTAAAGATTGGTTCCCCTATTATTCTCCTCCGTAATTTGAATCCACCTCAATTATGTAACGGTACGCGTTTGGTCATCAAAAAGATCACCGGAAACATTCTTGAAGCAACCATTTTGGCTGGGAAGTTTAAAGGAAAAGTGGTCCTGCTGCCACGTATTCCGATGATACCATCAGATTCTACCATACCCTTCAAAAGGCTACAGTTTCCAATTCGTTTAGCTTTCGCCATGTCTATAAATAAATCTCAAGGTCAAACAATGTCCATTTGTGGTTTAGATTTGGAAAATCCATGTTTTTCTCATGGGCAACTATATGTTGCGTGTTCACGTGTTGGGAAACCGTCGAATCTATTTGTGTTAGCTAAAGACAGGTTAACCAAAAACATTGTGCACCGATTGGTGTTAAATTAAATTGAAATTGAAAGTATTTATAATTCAAAAAAAAAGATATTAATGTTTAAAAGATTAAGACTGTCTGCCTTGCCTACCTCATTCATGAGTTTAAGCGTCACATGTTATTTACTGTATTATACTGTAATATTTGTTATAAAATTAAATGGAAATAATAAATCTGATAAATTTTTATTTTTTACCTATTGATTTCTGCTTAGTATCAAGTGTAAGAACATTTTAATTAATTGTGTTCAACGTACTTCCCCTTCAAATCTCAATCCAGTGAATTTGTATACCAACATCAACATTTTCGTCTTTGTTCGTAAATAATTTCATTGTACTAAAGGGTTATAGTAGTAGAAAGTCAAATAAGGAGATCACCATATTTTTTTACAAATACCATCTGTGTGAAAAAGCATAGTGGACTCCGTGACTGATGTTCTCTTATTGTTCCTCTTAGATTGTTTACTATAATGTAATATAACAAAAACTTTAGCCACAGCAACGCGTGGCCGGGTCAGCTAGTATGTATATATAAACATGCAACGACTTATTCCTACATGTATTTAATATACATTAAATTAGGGTAATATTAATTACAAGCGTCTTCAATATCCCAGAAATACGATGACCGCATAAAGCGCAATTCGAAACTCCCCTTCATCAGTCATAGTAAATTCGCCGCTCAACCAATCTCATTTATTTATTTATTTATTTATCTTTATTGGAGAAACCAACAATTTTACACAGTACATATAAAATAAAAAATACATTTGATGGAACGATAAAAAAACTATGTAAAACTAAAAATAGGATTCTACTAATAAAAAGTATTAAAGTTAATAAACAAAAATAACAAAACCATTTTATATCAATATATATACATATCTACTACACGAATTCAGGACAGTTAATTTTTACACAAAAGATCATTGCTGAACACTTTAAATTGCGATTTATTCAGAGTCAATTTATCGAAGCAGTTAACAGTTTCATTAAAATAACTCTGCATCCGCGGTATCGGCGAATGTAGAGCGTTATTTGAGGAGCATGAGGGTACTTTAAAGACATTGTAACGACGGGTGCGATGTGACGACGGTACATTAATCGAAAAAGATTTCAAAAGATCGGGGCAATTAATAGTGTCGTTGAAAACGGCGTTTATGAAGCGCAGATCGAGCAACGCGCGTCTGTCGTACAGGGAGGTACATTCGTAGAACTTTATTGCGGTAGGGATGTATTTTAGTTCGACTCCACGAAAATATCGATAGGTCAACGCGCGCAAGAACAGGCGCTGGACTCTCTCGATTCTATCTGAGTGTGTGACATATACCGGATTCCAAATGACAGAACCATATTCGAGTTTACTTCGAATTAACGAATTAAAAAGGACGATAGCCGCCTTAAAGTTTGAGAAGGGTTTTGTCACCCGTAATATAAAACCTAATAGCTTCAGAGATTTTTTAATTATATAGTCTAGATGTAGATTGAAACTAAGCTTTGGGTCGTAAAATTACTCCTAGGTCCTTAAACTGGTCTACCGTATAAACCTGACAACCGTTCAGGGTATAAGAAAATGACAATAGTTGTTTTTTCCTTGTGAAGGTCATCGTTTTGCACTTATTGGTATTTAGAAATAACTTGTTTAATTTACAATATTCGGTGAAGGTGTTTAAATCACTCTGGAGGGCTGTCTGGTCATAATAGGAAGTAATTTTTAAATATATTTTTAAGTCATCGGCGTATAACAAATAATAGGAAGACTTGAAACAATTGTTGATGTCGTTTAAAAATAGAATAAATAGAATCGGGCCTAAATGGCTTCCTTGCGGAACACCAGAGGTAACATTAATAAACCTGGAGGTGAAACCATTTACTTGTACGGCCTGAGATCTATTACATAAGTACGAATGAATCCATCTAAGAAGGCAACCATGTATACCTAAGGAATGTAATTTTTTAATTAGGGTATTAATATTAACCTTGTCAAAGGCCTTAGAGAAGTCAGTGAAAACTACGTCGACTTGTGCACCAGAATCAAGCGCTCGGGCGATATAATCTGTATAGGGTATAAGATTGGTATTTGTAGATTTACCGGACATAAAGCCATGTTGTTCGGGAATAATGATGTTTTTGAAGACTGCAGTTAATTTTTTTGTTATTAAACATTCTAAAATTTTACCAAAAATACTCAATTTTGAAATTCCTCGATAATTTGTGACGTCATTTTTATTGCCGTCTTTATATATAGGAGTAATATTTGCGGATTTCCAAGCGACCGGGAATATTCCGTCCGCTAAAGAAAGCCTGTATATATATAGCAACGGTTTGATAATATCAGGGCAAGAGTTTTTAATAAAAATTGGTGGAATCCCATCAGGGCCAGATGATTTATGGTGATCAAGATTATTAATAATGAGTTCGATTTCCGAGAAAGAAATAATAATTGTCGATAACGAAACTGTCGCGTTTACCTCACTACCTTCATCGAAGGCGTCATCAGCGGGTGAAAGAGACGGCGTGTCATCTCTCTCATAAACACTTTCAAAATATTCAGCGAACATGTTCGTTATGTTTTGACCATCGGAACTCGATGTACCGTTGAATGTCATGGTGCGGGGTAAACCGTGAGATTTATCTTTAGTTTTTACATATTTCCAAAAGGATTTTATATTTAAAGGTATAGCTTCTTCCGTAAGCGTAATGTAAGAACGATAGCATTGTTTAATTTTAATTTTTGTTTTTTTGCGTATAAAAGAGAAATCTAAGTAGTCTGCGGGCCTATGATATGTCTTCCATTTTCGGTGCAATTTGTTCTTTTCCTTAAGCATTTTAATTAGATCTTTTGTATACCAGGTCGGGTACTTATGATTTTTTAAGGGCCTCAGCGGAACAAAACGCTTGATAATATCATTTAAAGATTGATAAAAAATATGTACGCAGTCGTTAACAGGTTTATTGTGGAATACAATATCCCAATCGGTTTCTAGCAAAAAATTTTTAATTTCCGGGTAGTCAGCCTTGAAGTAGTTATATAAATTAGGACGTTTATTAAAATTTAAGGTTTTATAGTAAAAATTTAATGGAGTTACGATAATCGATGTGTGATGATTGTCTTCGGGATAAGTTAGAGAGGAGTCTGCCAAAGAGGATTCACAAATTATATTGGAGAGTACTAAGTCGAGCGTTCTGTCATTTATATTCTTGAATTTATTAAATTGTTTTAACCCGCATAAGTGGATACTTTCGAGCGCTATCTTAGATATAGCATCAGCAGGGTTATTGGGGTCAGAATGCATTTTTACGTCGTTAAATTGCCACTTTATATAAGGTAGGTTTAGGTCTCCAATAACTAACACAGATTCACTTGGTCTATTTGACATTATTTTAAAAAGGTTATCGAAGAAATAACTGTAAATTATTGCAGGTGAACGAGGTGGAATATATACGCAACAAAGGTTGATTTTTTTCTTATTAAGTGTAACAGAGACCCACAAGTCTTCACAGCATTTAATTTGCCATTCAGGCTTATGTCGTGAGTCGATAAATGATTTAATCGCAAGTAGGACGCCTCCGCCATCTTTTTTGTGACTGTTTGTACCCCGCTCACGATCGCGACGATATATTGTATACATACTGCTTTCGTCAAATAATTCTGTAGACAGTACCGACGGAAATAATCTCGTTTCGACTAGGGCAATGCATGAAAAATCGCAATTTAGAGTATTCAACATTAATTGATGAGTTTTTGTTCTTAAACCGCGAACATTTTGATAATAAATATTAAAAGCCTCGGAAGCCATTTTTGAGAAAAAGAAAATATTATTAAGTAACATTAAATTATTGAACGGTAAGAGTAAGTTTATTGAGGTCGCTCAGTCGGTCGATTCGAACTATTGGGGAGGAGTCGCTCCTTCTCCCAAAAATTTTTGTGTTTTTAACCCACAAAAATTTAATATTATGTTTATTTGCAGCTAAGCGGGCTTCATAAAATAATTTCTTGGTATTGCGGGACAAATGATCGTTGAAATAGATCCGTTGATTGGCATCGGCGAATCCAAAAGAAGCGGTCGTTGGTTTCTTGAGACGGACGGCTGCAATGAGGTCTTCCTTTTTGCGCATAGACGCCAAATGTACGACGATGGGTCGGGCGCGCGGGGGAGCGCCGCCCTCCACTTTAGTAGGGGGGGTGCGGTGGCAGGCATCGATATCATCCTCTCGCAGGTCGAATCCAACTGAGGAAGCAATCTTCATTATCAGAACCACTGTGTTTTCGCCAGGCTTAAAAGGAATACCGTGTACTTCGATATTTTTTTTACGGGAGTAGCCCTCTAGTACGTCCAGCTGGTCGCGTGTTTCATTCAAATCCTTCTTTAACTGATTATTTTCGCTCTGAAGGTGGTCATAAGCCGTTATTTTGCTACGAAGCGATTGGAGCTCAGATTCGAAGTCATCAATCTTGTCCGAACAATATTTGACGGACCTGAGGAACTCATTGTTAGATGCTTTGAGGCTTTCAAAGTCCCGGTTTAACTTCAGCAAACTTTTCATGATGGAACCCAATGACACGTCTTCTTTACTAGCTGAATTGTCATCGCGATCCGTTTGGCCTTCATCGGATGAATCCTGAAGGGATAAACGATTATCCTGGCAGCTTCTACACTTCCAAATCACTCCAGAATTTTCTGCTGCATTGGAACATAGCAATTTGTGGATTTCGGGTCTTATTTGACCACATTTATTGTGGAAAAACTTTCCACACTTCCCTTGGCATTTTAAACCCGGGCCGGAACGAGATATCGGAATATCGCACACACTACAGTTTTTATCACTGATGTTAGGCATATTTAAATGTTAAGCGAAATTTATCTATGGGTTACAGAAAAAATAAAAAGCGAAATAATCGATCAAATGTAAATTAGAAATTGGTAAGTAGTATATGTATTCGAAAAAATAAAGACGGTAGGCGAACGCGGTGCAACGACAAACGCGCGCGCTTGTGATGGCGGTAGTGTTGTACTCATTGTGATGCATATCCACCAGACTGATTCCCCTGTGTATTATGGATCTGAAAATATGCCCGGTTAGTATAGACACTATCCCACACTAATGCAATTAAACAAAACCGTTATACAAGATAAATAACCTTCAGATTTCATCAATTTAGGCTTTTAATGTAAGTCTTCTTTGCTGCCGGGATGGAATACGAGTTGTACTAACGCTTTATGCGATGTAGAGAATTCGAAATCCATAGGCTAGGTCAGAGGCAATTGGAAATATTACATATACTGTACTCTCCTTCAAGTGTACAGTATATGTAACAGTATATGAAGACATGACGCGGACATCATATCACGAAGTCCGCGTCATGTCTTCGTTCCAATCGCGATGATCATCAAACATGTTCAAATAACTTTAATATACAAACGAAGACATTTCAATAAATCAATTCATGTATGTAAATAAATCTTACAGTGAGCATTGTCTAAAGTAGAAGATTTGATTAAACTTCTTTGAGGTCGCGACGGTCTTCTCATGATGGACTCTATTAAAATTGCCTTCTGCGACATTGCAATGCCAGAAACGCAGAGAAGTTAACCCCGTAGCACTTATCCACGTCCCTGCCACCAGACTGATTCCCCTGTGTATTATGGATCTGAAAATATGCCCGGTTAGTATAGAAACTATCCCACACTAATGCAATTAAACAAAACCGTTATACAAGATAAATAACCCTTATATTTCATCAATTTAGGCTTTTAATGTAAGTCTTCTTTGCTGCCGGGATGGAATACGAGTTGTACTAACGCTTTATGCGATGTAGAGAAGTCGAAATCCATAGGCCAGGTCAGAGGCATCTGGAAATGTTACATATACTGTACTCTCCTTTAAGTGTACAGTATATGTAACAGTATATGAAGACATGACGCGGACATCATATCACGAAGTCCGCGTCATGTCTTCGTTCCAATCGCGATGATCTGCAAACATGTTCAAATAACTTTAATAAACAAACGAAGACATTTCAATAAATCAATTCAAGTTGTAAATAATTCTTACAGTGAGCGTTGTCCAAAGTAGAAGATTTGATTAAACTTCTTTGAGGTCGCGACGGTCTTCTCATGATGGACTCTATTAAAATTGCCTTCTGCGACATTGCAATGCCAGAAACGCAGAGAAGTTAACCCCGTAGTACTGTGCCCGTCGTCACTTATCCAAGTTCTGCTTACGCAAGTCCTTAAAATAATCTTAATAAAAATCTGAGTTAAATAAAAGTAACAAAACAAATGTGAGATAAAACGCTGAACGAAATATAGAGCATTTTTTGTGTGCTTTTTACAATCCATGTTATTTCTAAATACGGTTAACAATAAACTAGGAAAATATGTATATATAAACATGCAACGACTTATTCCTACATGTATTTAATATACATTAAATTAGGGTAATATTAATTACAAGCGTCTTCAATATCCCAAAAATACGATGACCGCATAAAGCGCAATTCGAGACTCCCCTTCATCAGTCATAGTAAATTCGCCGCTCAACCAATCTCATTGTGATGCATATCCACCAGACTGATTCCCCTGTGTATTATGGATCTGAAAATATGCCCGGTTAGTATAGACACTATCCCACACTAATGCAATTAAACAAAACCGTTATACAAGAGAAATAACCTTCAGATTTCATCAATTTAGGCTTTTAATGTAAGTCTTCTTTGCTGCCGAGATGGAATACGAGTTGTACTAACGCTTTATGCGATGTAGAGAATTCGAAATCCATAGGCTAGGTCAGAGGCAACTGGAAATATTACATATACTGTACTCTCCTTCAAGTGTACAGTATATGTAACAGTATATGAAGACATGACGCGGACATCATATCACGAAGTCCGCGTCATGTCTTCGTTCCAATCGCGATGATCTGCAAACATGTTCAAATAACTTTAATATACAAACGAAGACATTTCAATAAATCAATTCATGTATGTAAATAATTCTTGCAGTGAGCATTGTCTAAAGTAGAAGATTTGATTAAACTTCCTTGAGGTCGCAAAGGTCTTTTCGTGATGAACTCTATTAAAATTGCCTTGTACGACATTGCAATGCCAGAAACGCAGAGAAGTTAACCCCGTAGCACTTATCCACGTCCCTGCCACCAGACTGATTCCCCTGTGTATTATGGATCTGAAAATATGCCCGGTTAGTATAGAAACTATCCCACACTAATGCAATTAAACAAAACCGTTATACAAGATAAATAACCCTTATATTTCATCAATTTAGGCTTTTAATGTAAGTCTTCTTTGCTGCCGGGATGGAATACGAGTTGTACTACGCTCTATGCGATGTAGAGAAGTCGAAATCCATAGGCCAGGTCAGAGGCATCTGGAAATGTTACATATACTGTACTCTCCTTTAAGTGTACGGTATATGTAACAGTATATGAAGACATGACGCGGACATCATATCACGAAGTCCGCGTCATGTCTTCGTTCCAATCGCGATGATCTGCAAACATGTTCAAATACTTGAATATACAAACGAAGACATTTCAATAAATCAATTCATGTTGTAAATATTTCTTACAGAGAGCGTTGTCCAAAGTAGAAGATTTGATTAAACTTCTTTGAGGTCGCGATGGTCTTCTCGTGATGGACTCTATTAAAATTGCCTTCTTCGACATTGCAATGCCAGAAACGCAGAGAAGTTAACCCCGTAGTACTGTGCCCGTCGTCACTTATCCAAGTCCTGCTTACGCAAGTCCTTAAAATAAACTTAATAAAAATCTAAGTTTAATAAAAGTAACAATACAAATGTAAGATAAGACGCTGAATGAAATATAGAGCATTTTTTGTGTGCTCTTTACAATCCATGTTATTTCTAAATACGGTTAACAATAAACTAGGAAAATATGTATATATAAACATGCAACGACTTATTCCTACATGTAATTAATATACATTAAATTAAGGTAATATTAATTTCAAGCGTCTTCAATATCCCAGAAATACGATGACCGCATAAAGCGCAATTCGAGACTCCCCTTCATCAGTCATAGTAAATTCGCCGCTCCACCAATCTCATTGTAATGCATATCCACCAGACTGATTCCCCTGTGTATTATGGATCTGAAAATATGCCCGGTTAGTATAGAAACTATCCCACACTAATGCAATTAAACAAGTTGTACTAACGATTCATGCGATGTAGAGAATTTGAAAACCATAGGCGAGGTCAGAGGCAACTGGAAATGTTACATATACTCTACTGACTACTCTTTTTCAAGCGAAATATCACGAAGTCCGCGTCGTGTCATCGTTCCAATCGCGATGAACTACAAACATGTTCAAATAACTTTAATATACAAACGAAGACATTTCAATAAATCAATTCATGTATGTAAATAATTCTTACAGCTTTCGTTGTCCAAAGTAGAATATTTGATTAAACTTCTTTGAGGTCGCGACGGTCTTCTCGTGATGGACTCTATTAAAATTGCCTTCTACGACATTGCAATGCCAAAAACGCAGAGAAGTTAACCCCGTAGTACTGTGCCCGTTGTCACTTATCATAGTCCTGCTTACGCAAGTCCTTAAAATAAGCTTAATAAACATCTAATTTAAATAAAAGTAACAAAACAAATGTAAGATAAAACGCTGAATGAAAGCATATTTTGTCTGCTCTTTATATCCACCAGACTGATTCCCCTGTGTGGATGTGTGTGGAATGGATCTGAAAATATGCCCGGTTAGTATAGAAACTATCCCACACTAATGCAATTAAACGAGTTGTACTAACGCTTTATGCGATGTAGAGAATTCGAAATCCATAGGCGAGGTTAGAGGCAACTGGAAATGTTACATATACTCTACTCTCTTTCACATTAAATTATAGTAATATTATTTTCTAGCGTCTTCAAGATCTCAGAAATACGATGACTACATGAAACGCAATTCAAGGCTCCCCTCAATCTTCGTTCCAATCGCGATGAACTGCAAACATGTTCAAATAACTTTAATATACAAACGAATACATTTCAATAAATCAATTCATGTATGTAAATAATTCTTAGTGCGTTCGTTGTCCAAAGTAGAATATTTGATTAAACTTCTTTGAGGTCGCGACGGTCTTCCGTGATGGACTCTATTAAAATTGCCTTCTACGACATTGCAATACCAGAATCGCAGAGAAGTTAAACCCGTAATACTGTGCCCGTCGTCACTTATCCAAGTCCTGCTTACGCAAGTCCTTAAAATAAACTTATTAAAAATCTAAGTTTAATAAAAGTAACAACACAAATGTAAGATAAGACGCTGAATGAAATATAGAGCATTTTTTGTGTGCTCTTTACAATCCATGTTATTTCTAAATACGGTTAACAATAAACTAGGAAAATATGTATATATAAACATGCAACGACTTATTCCTACATGTATATATTATACATTAAATTAAGGTAATATTAATTTCAAGCGTCTTCAATATCCCAGAAATACGATGACCGCATAAAGCGCAATTCGAGACTCCCCTTCATCAGTTATAGTAAATTCGCCGCTCAACCAATCTCATTGTCATGCATATCCACCAGACTGATTCCTCTGTGTATTATGGATCTGAAAATATGCCCGGTTAGTATAGAAACTATCCCACACTAATGCATTTAAACGAGTTGTACTAACGCTTTATGCGATGTAGAGAATTCGAAATCCATAGGCAAGGTAAGAGGCATCTGGAAATGTTAAATATACTCTACTCTCTTTCAATCGAAATATCACGAAGTCCGCGTCGTGTCTTCGTTCCTATCGCGATGAAATACAAACATGTTCAAATAACTTTAATATACAAACGAAGACATTCAATAAATCAATTCATGTATGTAAATAATTCTTACAGCTTTCGTTGTCCAAAGTAGAATATTTGATTAAACTTCTTTGAGGTCGCGACGGTCTTCTCGTGATGGACTCTATTAAAATTGCCTTCTACGACATTGCAATGCCAAAAACGCAGAGAAGTTAACCCCGTAGTACTGTGCCCGTCGTCACTTATCCAAGTTCTTCTTACGCAAGTCCTTAAAATAATCTTAATAAAAATCTGAGTTAAATAAAAGTAACAAAACAAATGTGAGATAAAACGCTGAACGAAATATAGAGCATTTTTTGTGTGCTTTTTACAATCCATGTTATTTCTAAATACGGTTAATAATAAACTAGGAAAATATGTATATATAAACATGCAACGACTTATTCCTACATGTATTTAATATACATTAAATTAGGGTAATATTAATTACAAGCGTCTTCAATATCCCAGAAATACGATGACCGCATAAAGCGCAATTCGAGACTCCCCTTCATCAGTCATAGTAAATTCGCCGCTCAACCAATCTCATTGTGATGCATATCCACCAGACTGATTCCCCTGTGTATTATGGATCTGAAAATATGCCCGGTTAGTATAGACACTATCCCACACTAATGCAATTAAACAAAACCGTTATACAAGAGAAATAACCTTCAGATTTCATAAATTTAGGCTTTTAATGTAAGTCTTCTTTGCTGCCGGGATGGAATACGAGTTGTACTAACGCTTTATGCGATGTAGAGAATTCGAAATCCATAGGCTAGGTCAGAGGCAACTGGAAATATTACATATACTGTACTCTCCTTCAAGTGTACAGTATATGTAACAGTATATGAAGACATGACGCGGACATCATATCACGAAGTCCGCGTCATGTCTTCGTTCCAATCGCGATGATCTGCAAACATGTTCAAATAACTTTAATATACAAACGAAGACATTTCAATAAATCAATTCATGTATGTAAATAATTCTTACAGTGAGCATTGTCTAAAGTAGAAGATTTGATTAAACTTCCTTGAGGTCGCAAAGGTCTTTTCGTGATGAACTCTATTAAAATTGCCTTGTACGACATTGCAATGCCAGAAACGAAGAGAAGTTAACCCCGTAGCACTTATCCACGTCCCTGCCACCAGACTGATTCCCCTGTGTATTATGGATCTGAAAATATGCCCGGTTAGTATAGAAACTATCCCACACTAATGCAATTAAACAAAACCGTTATACAAGATAAATAACCCTTATATTTCATCAATTTAGGCTTTTAATGTAAGTCTTCTTTGCTGCCGGGATGGAATACGAGTTGTACTACGCTCTATGCGATGTAGAGAAGTCGAAATCCATAGGCCAGGTCAGAGGCATCTGGAAATGTTACATATACTGTACTCTCCTTTAAGTGTATGGTATATGTAACAGTATATGAAGACATGACGCGGACATCATATCACGAAGTCCGCGTCATGTCTTCGTTCCAATCGCGATGATCTGCAAACATGTTCAAATACTTTAATATACAAACGAAGACATTTTAATAAATCAATTCATGTTGTAAATATTTCTTACAGAGAGCGTTGTCCAAAGTAGAAGATTTGATTAAACTTCTTTGAGGTCGCGATGGTCTTCTCGTGATGGACTCTATTAAAATTGCCTTCTGCGACATTGCAATGCCAGAAAAGCAGAGAAGTTAACCCCGTAGTACTGTGCCCGTCGTCACTTATCCAAGTCCTGCTTACGCAAGTCCTTAAAATAAACTTAATAAAAATCTAAGTTTAATAAAAGTAACAATACAAATGTAAGATAAGACGCTGAATGAAATATAGAGCATTTTTTGTGTGCTCTTTACAATCCATGTTATTTCTAAATACGGTTAACAATAAACTAGAAAAATATGTATATATAAACATGCAACGACTTATTCCTACATGTAATTAATATACATTAAATTAAGGTAATATTAATTTCAAGCGTCTTCAATATCCCAGAAATACGATGACCGCATAAAGCGCAATTCGAGACTCCCCTTCATCAGTCATAGTAAATTCGCCGCTCCACCAATCTCATTGTAATGCATATCCACCAGACTGATTCCCCTGTGTATTATGGATCTGAAAATATGCCCGGTTAGTATAGAAACTATCCCACACTAATGCATTTAAACGAGTTGTACTAACGCTTTATGCGATGTAGAGAATTCGAAATCCATAGGCGAGGTAAGAGGCATCTGGAAATGTTAAATATACTCTACTCTCTTTCAATCGAAATATCACGAAGTCCGCGTCGTGTCTTCGTTCCTATCGCGATGAAATACAAACATGTTCAAATAACTTTAATATACAAACGAAGACATTCAATAAATCAATTCATGTATGTAAATAATTCTTACAGCTTTCGTTGTCCAAAGTAGAATATTTGATTAAACTTCTTTGAGGTCGCGACGGTCTTCTCGTGATGGACTCTATTAAAATTGCCTTCTACGACATTGCAATGCCAAAAACGCAGAGAAGTTAACCCCGTAGTACTGTGCCCGTCGTCACTTATCATAGTCCTGCTTACGCAAGTCCTTAAAATAAGCTTAATAAAAATCTAATTTAAATAAAAGTAACAAAACAAATGTAAGATAAAACGCTGAATGAAAGCATATTTTGTCTGCTCTTTATATCCACCAGACTGATTCCCCTGTGTATAATGGATCTGAAAATATGCCCGGTTAGTATAGAAACTATCCCACCCAAATGCAATTAAACAAAACCTTTATACAAGATAAATAACCTTCAGATTTCATCAATTTAGGCTTTTTATGCAAGTTTTCTTTGCTGCCGGGATGAAATACGAGTTGTACTAACGCTTTATGCGATGTAGAGAATTCGAAATCCATAGGCGAGGTTAGAGGCATCTGGAAATGTTAAATATACTCTACTCTCTTTCAAGCGAAATATCACGAAGTTCGCGTCGTGTCTTCGTTCCAATCGCGATGAACTGCAAACATGTTCAAATAACTTTAATATACAAACGAAGACATTTCAATAAATCAATTCATGTATGTAAATAATTCTTACGGCTTTCGTTGTCCAAAGTAGAATATTTGATTAAACTTCTTTGAGGTCGCGACGGTCTTCTCGTGATGGACTCTATTAAAATTGCCTTCTACGACATTGCAATGCCAAAAACGCAGAGAAGTTAACCCCGTAGTACTGTGCCCGTCGTCACTTATCATAGTCCTGCTTACGCAAGTCCTTAAAATAAGCTTAATAAAATCTAATTTAAATAAAAGTAACAACACAAATGTAAGATAAGACGCTGAATGAAATATAGAGCAATTTTTGTGTGCTCTTTACAATCCATGTTATTTCTAAATACGGTTAACAATAAACTAGGAAAATATGTATATATAAACATACAACGACTTATTCCTAAATGTATTTAATATACATTAAATTAAGGTAATATTAATTTCAAGCGTCTTCAATATCCCAGAAATATGATGACCGCATAAAGCGCAATTCGAGACTCCCCTTCATCAGTTATAGTAAATTCGCCGCTCAACCAATCTCATTGTCATGCATATCCACCAGACTGATTCCTCTGTGTATTATGGATCTGAAAATATGCCCGGTTAGTATAGAAACTATCCCACACTAATGCATTTAAACGAGTTGTACTAACGCTTTATGCGATGTAGAGAATTCGAAATCCATAGGCGAGGTAAGAGGCATCTGGAAATGTTAAATATACTCTACTCTCTTTCAAGCGAAATATCACGAAGTCCGCGTCGTGTCTTCGTTCCTATCGCGATGAAATACAAACATGTTCAAATAACTTTAATATACAAACGAAGACATTCAATAAATCAATTCATGTATGTAAATAATTCTTACAGCTTTCGTTGTCCAAAGTAGAATATTTGATTAAACTTCTTTGAGGTCGCGACGGTCTTCTCGTGATGGACTCTATTAAAATTGCCTTCTACGACATTGCAATGCCAAAAACGCAGAGAAGTTAACCCCGTAGTACTGTGCCCGTCGTCACTTATCATAGTCCTGCTTACGCAAGTCCTTAAAATAAGCTTAATAAAATCTAATTTAAATAAAAGTAACAACACAAATGTAAGATAAGACGCTGAATGAAATATAGAGCATTTTTTGTGTGCTCTTTACAATCCATGTTATTTCTAAATACGGTTAACAATAAACTAGGAAAATATGTATATATAAACATACAACGACTTATTCCTACATGTATTTAATATACATTAAATTAAGGTAATATTAATTTCAAGCGTCTTCAATATCCCAGAAATATGATGACCGCATAAAGCGCAATTCGAGACTCCCCTTCATCAGTTATAGTAAATTCGCCGCTCAACCAATCTCATTGTCATGCATATCCACCAGACTGATTCCTCTGTGTATTATGGATCTGAAAATATGCCCGGTTAGTATAGAAACTATCCCACACTAATGCATTTAAACGAGTTGTACTAACGCTTTATGCGATGTAGAGAATTCGAAATCCATAGGCGAGGTAAGAGGCATCTGGAAATGTTAAATATACTCTACTCTCTTTCAAGCAAAATATAACGAAGTCCGCGTCGTGTCTTCGTTCCTATCGCGATGAAATACAAACATGTTCAAATAACTTTAATATACAAACGAAGACATTCAATAAATCAATTCATGTATGTAAATAATTCTTACAGCTTTCGTTGTCCAAAGTAGAATATTTGATTAAACTTCTTTGAGGTCGCGACGGTCTTCTCGTGATGGACTCTATTAAAATTGCCTTCTACGACATTGCAATGCCAAAAACGCAGAGAAGTTAACCCCGTAGTACTGTGCCCGTCGTCACTTATCATAGTCCTGCTTACGCAAGTCCTTAAAATAAGCTTAATAAAATCTAATTTAAATAAAAGTAACAACACAAATGTAAGATAAGACGCTGAATGAAATATAGAGCATTTTTTGTGTGCTCTTTACAATCCATGTTATTTCTAAATACGGTTAACAATAAACTAGGAAAATATGTATATATAAACATACAACGACTTATTCCTACATGTATTTAATATACATTAAATTAAGGTAATATTAATTTCAAGCGTCTTCAATATCCCAGAAATATGATGACCGCATAAAGCGCAATTCGAGACTCCCCTTCATCAGTTATAGTAAATTCGCCGCTCAACCAATCTCATTGTCATGCATATCCACCAGACTGATTCCTCTGTGTATTATGGATCTGAAAATATGCCCGGTTAGTATAGAAACTATCCCACACTAATGCATTTAAACGAGTTGTACTAACGCTTTATGCGATGTAGAGAATTCGAAATCCATAGGCGAGGTAAGAGGCATCTGGAAATGTTAAATATACTCTACTCTCTTTCAAGCAAAATATAACGAAGTCCGCGTCGTGTCTTCGTTCCTATCGCGATGAAATACAAACATGTTCAAATAACTTTAATATACAAACGAAGACATTCAATAAATCAATTCATGTATGTAAATAATTCTTACAGCTTTCGTTGTCCAAAGTAGAATATTTGATTAAACTTCTTTGAGGTCGCGACGGTCTTCTCGTGATGGACTCTATTAAAATTGCCTTCTACGACATTGCAATGCCAAAAACGCAGAGAAGTTAACCCCGTAGTACTGTGCCCGTCGTCACTTATCATAGTCCTGCTTACGCAAGTCCTTAAAATAAGCTTAATAAAATCTAATTTAAATAAAAGTAACAACACAAATGTAAGATAAGACGCTAAATGAAATATAGAGCATTTTTTGTGTGCTCTTTACAATCCATGTTATTTCTAAATACGGTTAACAATAAACTAGGAAAATATGTATATATAAACATACAACGACTTATTCCTACATGTATTTAATATACATTAAATTAAGGTAATATTAATTTCAAGCGTCTTCAATATCCCAGAAATACGATGACCGCATAAAGCGCAATTCGAGACTCCCCTTCATCAGTTATAGTAAATTCGCCGCTCAACCAATCTCATTGTCATGCATATCCACCAGACTGATTCCTCTGTGTATTATGGATCTGAAAATATGCCCGGTTAGTATAGAAACTATCCCACACTAATGCATTTAAACGAGTTGTACTAACGCTTTATGCGATGTAGAGAATTCGAAATCCATAGGCGAGGTAAGAGGCATCTGGAAATGTTAAATATACTCTACTCTCTTTCAAGCGAAATATCACGAAGTCCGCGTCGTGTCTTCGTTCCTATCGCGATGAAATACAAACATGTTGAAATAACTTTAATATACAAACGAAGACATTCAATAAATCAATTCATGTATGTAAATAATTCTTACAGCTTTCGTTGTCCAAAGTAGAATATTTGATTAAACTTCTTTGAGGTCGCGACGGTCTTCTCGTGATGGACTCTATTAAAATTGCCTTCTACGACATTGCAATGCCAAAAACGCAGAGAAGTTAACCCCGTAGTACTGTGCCCGTTGTCACTTATCATAGTCCTGCTTACGCAAGTCCTTAAAATAAGCTTAATAAACATCTAATTTAAATAAAAGTAACAAAACAAATGTAAGATAAAACGCTGAATGAAAGCATATTTTGTCTGCTCTTTATATCCACCAGACTGATTCCCCTGTGTATAATGGATCTGAAAATATGCCCGGTTAGTATAGAAACTATCCCACCCAAATGCAATTAAACAAAACCTTTATACAAGATAAATAACCTTCAGATTTCATCAATTTAGGCTTTTTATGCAAGTTTTCTTTGCTGCCGGGATGGAATACGAGTTGTACTAACGCTTTATGCGATGTAGAGAATTCGAAATCCATAGGCGAGGTTAGAGGCATCTGGAAATGTTAAATATACTCTACTCTCTTTCAAGCGAAATATCACGAAGTTCGCGTCGTGTCTTCGTTCCAATCGCGATGAACTGCAAACATGTTCAAATAACTTTAACATACAAACGAAGACATTTCAATAAATCAATTCATGTATGTAAATAATTCTTACGGCTTTCGTTGTCCAAAGTAGAATATTTGATTAAACTTCTTTGAGGTCGCGACGGTCTTCTCGTGATGGACTCTATTAAAATTGCCTTCTACGACCTTGCAATGCCAAAAACGCAGAGAAGTTAACCCCGTAGTACTGTGCCCGTCGTCACTTATCATAGTCCTGCTTACGCAAGTCCTTAAAATAAGCTTAATAAAATCTAATTTAAATAAAAGTAACAACACAAATGTAAGATAAGACGCTGAATGAAATATAGAGCATTTTTTGTGTGCTCTTTACAATCCATGTTATTTCTAAATACGGTTAACAATAAACTAGGAAAATATGTATATATAAACATACAACGACTTATTCCTACATGTATTTAATATACATTAAATTAAGGTAATATTAATTTCAAGCGTCTTCAATATCCCAGAAATATGATGACCGCATAAAGCGCAATTCGAGACTCCCCTTCATCAGTTATAGTAAATTCGCCGCTCAACCAATCTCATTGTCATGCATATCCACCAGACTGATTCCTCTGTGTATTATGGATCTGAAAATATGCCCGGTTAGTATAGAAACTATCCCACACTAATGCATTTAAACGAGTTGTACTAACGCTTTATGCGATGTAGAGAATTCGAAATCCATAGGCGAGGTAAGAGGCATCTGGAAATGTTAAATATACTCTACTCTCTTTCAAGCGAAATATCACGAAGTCCGCGTCGTGTCTTCGTTCCTATCGCGATGAAATACAAACATGTTCAAATAACTTTAGTATACAAACGAAGACATTCAATAAATCAATTCATGTATGTAAATAATTCTTACAGCTTTCGTTGTCCAAAGTAGAATATTTGATTAAACTTCTTTGAGGTCGCGACGGTCTTCTCGTGATAGACTCTATTAAAATTGCCTTCTACGACATTGCAATGCCAAAAACGCAGAGAAGTTAACCCCGTAGTACTGTGCCCGTTGTCACTTATCATAGTCCTGCTTACGCAAGTCCTTAAAATAAGCTTAATAAAAATCTAATTTAAATAAAAGTAACAAAACAAATGTAAGATAAAACGCTGAATGAAATATAAAGCATATTTTGTCTGCTCTTTATATCCACCAGACTAATTCCCCTGTGTATAATGGATCTGAAAATATGCCCGGTTAGTATAGAAACTATCCCACACTAATGCAATTAAACAAAACCTTTATACAAGATAAATAACCTTCAGATTTCACCAATTTAGGCTTTTTATGCAAGTTTTTTTTGCTGCCGGGATGGATTACGAGTTGTACTAACGCTTTATGCGATGTAGAGAATTCGAAATCCATAGGCGAGGTTAGAGGCATCTGGAAATGTTAAATATACTTTACTCTCTTTCAAGCGAATATCACGAAGTCCGCGTCGTGTCTTCGTTCCAATCGCGATGAACTACAAACATGGTCAAATAACTTTAATATACAAACGAAGACATTTCAATAAATCAATTTATGTATGTAAATATTTCTTACAGCTTTCGTTGTCCAAAGTAGAATATTTGATTAAACTTCTTTGAGGTCGCGACGGTCTTCTCGTGATGGAGTCTATTAAAATTGCCTTCTACGACATTGCAATGCCAAAAACGCAGAGAAGTTAAGGCCGTAATACTGTGCCCGTCGTCACTTATCATAGTCCTGCTTACGCTAGTCCTTAAAATAAGCTTAAAAAAAATCTAATTTAAATAAAATTAACAAAATAAATGTAAGATTAAACGCTGAATGAAATATAAAGCATATTTTGTCTGCTCTTTATATCCACCAGACTGATTCCCCTGTGTATAATGGATCTGAAAATATGCTCGGTTAGTATAGAAACTATCCCACACAAATGCAATTAAACAAAACCTTTATACAAGATAAATAACCTTCAGATTTCATCAATTTAGGCTTTTTATGCAAGTTTTCTTTGCTGCCGGGATGGAATACGAGTTGTACTAACGCTTTTTGCGATGTAGAGAATTCGAAATCCATAGGCGAGGTTAGAGGCATCTGGAAAAGTTAAATATACTCTACTCTCTTTCCATCGAAATATCACGAAGTCCGCGTCGTGTCTTCGTTTCAATCGCGATGAACTGCAAACATGTTCAAATAACTTTAATATACAAACGAAGACATTTCAATAAATCAATTAAAGTATGTAAATAATTCTTACTGCGTTCGTTGTCCAAAGTAGAATATTTGATTAAACTTCTTTGAGGTCGCGACGGTCTTCCGTGATGGACTCTATTAAAATTGCCTTCTACGACATTGCAATGCCAGAAACGCAGAGAAGTTAAACCCGTAATACTGTGTTCGTCGTGACTTATCCAAGTCCTGCTTACGCAAGTCCTTAAAATAAACTTAAAAAAATCTAAGTTTAATAAAAGTAACAACACAAATGTAAGATAAGACGCTATATGAAATATAGAGCATTTTTTGTGTGCTCTTTACAATCCAAGTTATTTCTAAATACGGTTGACAATAAACTAGGAAAATATGTATATATAAACATGCAACGACTTATTCCTACATGTATTTAATATACATTAAATTAAGGTAATATTAATTTCAAGCGTCTTCAATATTCCAGAAATATGATGACCGCATAAAGCGCAATTCGAGACTCCCCTTCATCAGTCATAGTAAATTCGCCGCTCAACCAATCTCATTGTCATGCATATCCACTATACTGATTCCTCTGTGTATTATGGATCTGAAAATATGCCCGGTTAGTATAGAAACTATCCCACACTAATGCAATTAAACAAGTTGTACTAACGATTTATGCGATGTAGAGAATTTGAAAATCATAGGCGAGGTCAGAGGCAACTGGAAATGTTACATATACTCTACAGACTACGCTTTTTCAAGCGAAATATTACGAAGTCCGCGTCGTGTCTTCGTTCTAATCGTGATGAACTACAAACATGTTCAAATAACTTTAATATACAAACGAAGACATTTCAATAAATCAATTCATGTATGTAAATAATTCTTACAGCTTTCTTTGTCCAAAGTAGAATATTTGATTAAACTTCTTTGAGGTCGCGACGGTCTTCTCGTGATGGACTCTATTAAAATTGCCTTCTACGACATTGCAATGACAAAAACGCAGAGAAGTTAACCCCGTAGTACTGTGCCCGTTGTCACTTATCATAGTCCTGCTTACGCAAGTCCTTAAAATAAGCTTAATAAAAATCTAATTTAAATAAAAGTAACAAAACAAATGTAAGATAAAACGCTGAATGAAATATAAAGCATATTTTGTCTGCTCTTTATATCCACCAGACTGATTCCCCTGTGTATAATGGATCTGAAAATATGCCCGGTTAGTATAGAAACTATCCCACACTAATGCAATTAAACGAGTTGTACTAACGCTTTATGCGATGTAGAGAATTCGAAATCCATAGGCGAGGTTAGAGGCAACTGGAAATGTTACATATACTTTACTCTCTTTCACATTAAATTATAGTAATTTTATTTTCTAGCGTCTTCAAGATCCCAGAAGTACGATGACTACATAAAACGCAATTCAAGGCTACCCTCAATCAGTCACAGTAGTTATTTTGCAGAATTTGCTACCAAATTGTAGTAAAGTGTCAGGAAATTGCTTGCAAATCGCTCGCCGTTGAAGCAATCTTATTGTCATGCATCACCAGGCTGATTCTCCTGTGTATTGTGGATCTGCAAATACGCCCGGTGACAGAAACTATCGCACACTAATGCAATTAAACTAAACCGTTTTACAAGATAATTAACCGTCAGATTTCATCAATTTAGGCTTTTAATGTAAGTCTTCTTTGCTGCCGGGATGAAATACGAGTTGTACTAACGCTTTATGCGATGTAGAGAATTCGAAATCCATAAGCGAGGTTAGAGGCAATTGGAAATGTTACATATACTCTACTCTCTTTCAGATTAAATTATAGTAATATTATTTTCTAGCGTCTTCAAGATCCCAGATATACGATGACTACATGAAACGCAATTCAAGGCTCCCCTCAATCAGTCACAGTAGTTATTTTGCAGACTTTGATACCAAATTGTAGTAAAGTATCAGGAAATTGCTTGCAAATCGCTCGCCGTTGAAGCAATCTTATTGTCATGCATCACCAGGCTGATTCTCCTGTGTATTGTGGATCTGCAAATACGCCCGGTGAGAGAAACTATCGCACACTAATGCAATTAAACTAAACCGTTTTACAAGATAATTAACCGTCAGATTTCATCAATTTAGGCTTTTAATGTAAGTCTTCTTTGCTGCCGGGATGGAATACGAGTTGTACTAACGCTTTATGCGATGTAGAGAATTCGAAATCCATAGTCGAGGTTAGAGGCAATTGGAAATGTTACATATACTCTACTCTCTTTCAGATTAAATTTTAGTAATATTATTTTCTAGCGTCTTCAAGATCCCAGAAATACGATGACTACATGAAACGCAATTCAAGGCTCCCCTCAATCAGTCACAGTAGTTATTTTGCATACTTTGATACCAAATTGTAGTAAAGTATCAGGAAATTGCTTGCAAATCGCTCGCCGTTGAAGCAATCTTATTGTCATGCATCACCAGGCTGATTCTCCTGTGTATTGTGGATCTGCAAATACGCCCGGTGAGAGAAACTATCGCACACTAATGCAATTAAACTAAACCGTTTTACAAGATAATTAACCGTCAGATTTCATCAATTTAGGCTTTTAATGTAAGTCTTCTTTGCTGCCGGGATGGAATACGAGTTGTACTAACGCTTTATGCGATGTAGAGAATTCGAAATCCATAGTCTAGGTTAGAGGCAATTGGAAATGTTACATATACTCTACTCTCTTTCACATTAAATTATAGTAATATTATTTTCTAGCGTCTTCAAGATCTCAGAAATACGATGACTACATGAAACGCAATTCAAGGCTCCCCTCAATCTTCGTTCCAATTGCGATGAACTGCAAACATGTTCAAATAACTTTAATATACAAACGAATACATTTCAATAAATCAATTCATGTATGTAAATAATTCTTACTGCGTTCGTTGTCCAAAGTAGAATATTTGATTAAACTTCTTTGAGGTCGCGACGGTCTTCCGTGATGGACTCTATTAAAATTGCCTTCTACGACATTGCAATGCCAGAAACGCAGAGAAGTTAAACCCGTAATACTGTGCCCGTCGTCACTTATCCAAGTCCTGCTTACGCAAGTCCTTAAAATAAACTTAATAATAATCTAAGTTTAATAAAAGTAACAACACAAATGTAAGATAAGTAGCTGAATGAAATATAGAGCATTTTTGTGTGCTCTTTACAATCCATGTTATATCTAAATACGGTTAACAATAAACTAGGAAAATATGTATATATAAACATGCAACGACTTATTCCTACATGTATTTAATATACATTAAATTAAGGTAATATTAATTTCAAGCGTCTTCAATATCCCAGAAATACGATGACCGCATAAAGCGCAATTCGAGACTCCCCTTCATCAGTCATAGTAAATTCACCGCTCAACCAATCTCATTGTCATGCATATCCACCAGACTGATTCCCCTGTGTATTATGGATCTGAAAATATGCCCGGTTAGTATAGAAACTATCCCACACTAATGCAATTAAACAAGTTGTACTAACGATTTATGCGATGTAGAGAATTTGAAAACCATAGGCGAGGTCAGAGGCAACTGGAAATGTTACATATACTCTACTCACTACTCTTTTTCAAGCGAAATATCACGAAGTCCGCGTCGTGTCTTCGTTCCAATCGCTATGAACTACAAACATGGTCAAATAACTTTAATATACAAACGAAGACATTTCAATTAATCAATTTATGTATGTAAATAATTCTTACAGCTTTAGTTGTCCAAAGTAGAATATTTGATTAAACTTCTTTGAGGTCGCGATAGTCTTCTCGTGATGGAGTCTATTAAAATTGCCTTCTACGACATTACAATGCCAAAAACGCAGAGAATTTAACCCCGTAGTACTGTGCCCGTTGTCACTTATCATAGTCCTGCTTACGCAAGTCCTTAAAATAAGCTTAATAAAAATCTAATTTAAATAAAAGTAACAAAACAAATGTAAGATAAAACGCTGAATGAAATATAAAGCATATTTTGTCTGCTCTTTATATCCACCAGACTGATTCCCCTGTGTATAATGGATCTGAAAATATGCCCGGTTAGTATAGAAACTATCCCACACTAATGCAATTAAACAAAACCTTTATACAAGATAAATAACCTTCAGATTTCATCAATTTAGGCTTTTGATGTAAGTCTTCTTTGCTGCCAGGATGGAATACGAGTTGTACTAACGCTTTATGCGATGTAGAGAATTCGAAATCCATAGGCGAGGTTAGAGGCAACTGGAAATGTTAAATATACTCTACTGAATACTCTCTTTCAAGCGTAATATCACGAAGTCCGCGTCGTGTCTTCGTTCCAATCGCGATGAACTGCAAACATGTTCAAATAACTTTAATATACAAACGAAGACATTTCAATAAATCAATTCATGTATGTAAATAATTCTTACAGCTTTCGTTGTCCAAAGTAGAATATTTGATTAAACTTCTTTGAGGTCGCGACGGTCTTCTCGTGATGGACTCTATTAAAATTGCCTTCTACGACATTGCAATGCCAAAAACTCAGAGAAGTTAACCCCGTAGTACTGTGCCCGTCGTCACTTATCATAGTCCTGCTTACGCAAGTCCTTAAAATAAACTTAATAATAATCTAAGTTTAATAAAAGTAACAACACAAATGTAAGATAAGTAGCTGAATGAAATATAGAGCATTTTTGTGTGCTCTTTACAATCCATGTTATATCTAAATACGGTTAACAATAAACTAGGAAAATATGTATATATAAACATGCAACGACTTATTCCTACATGTATTTAATATACATTAAATTAAGGTAATATTAATTTCAAGCGTCTTCAATATCCCAGAAATACGATGACCGCATAAAGCGCAATTCGAGACTCCCCTTCATCAGTCATAGTAAATTCACCGCTCAACCAATCTCATTGTCATGCATATCCACCAGACTGATTCCCCTGTGTATTATGGATCTGAAAATATGCCCGGTTAGTATAGAAACTATCCCACACTAATGCAATTAAACAAGTTGTACTAACGATTTATGCGATGTAGAGAATTTGAAAACCATAGGCGAGGTCAGAGGCAACTGGAAATGTTACATATACTCTACTCACTACTCTTTTTCAAGCGAAATATCACGAAGTCCGCGTCGTGTCTTCGTTCCAATCGCTATGAACTACAAACATGGTCAAATAACTTTAATATACAAACGAAGACATTTCAATTAATCAATTTATGTATGTAAATAATTCTTACAGCTTTAGTTGTCCAAAGTAGAATATTTGATTAAACTTCTTTGAGGTCGCGATAGTCTTCTCGTGATGGAGTCTATTAAAATTGCCTTCTACGACATTACAATGCCAAAAACGCAGAGAATTTAACCCCGTAGTACTGTGCCCGTTGTCACTTATCATAGTCCTGCTTACGCAAGTCCTTAAAATAAGCTTAATAAAAATCTAATTTAAATAAAAGTAACAAAACAAATGTAAGATAAAACGCTGAATGAAATATAAAGCATATTTTGTCTGCTCTTTATATCCACCAGACTGATTCCCCTGTGTATAATGGATCTGAAAATATGCCCGGTTAGTATAGAAACTATCCCACACTAATGCAATTAAACAAAACCTTTATACAAGATAAATAACCTTCAGATTTCATCAATTTAGGCTTTTGATGTAAGTCTTCTTTGCTGCCAGGATGGAATACGAGTTGTACTAACGCTTTATGCGATGTAGAGAATTCGAAATCCATAGGCGAGGTTAGAGGCAACTGGAAATGTTAAATATACTCTACTGAATACTCTCTTTCAAGCGTAATATCACGAAGTCCGCGTCGTGTCTTCGTTCCAATCGCGATGAACTGCAAACATGTTCAAATAACTTTAATATACAAACGAAGACATTTCAATAAATCAATTCATGTATGTAAATAATTCTTACAGCTTTCGTTGTCCAAAGTAGAATATTTGATTAAACTTCTTTGAGGTCGCGACGGTCTTCTCGTGATGGACTCTATTAAAATTGCCTTCTACGACATTGCAATGCCAAAAACTCAGAGAAGTTAACCCCGTAGTACTGTGCCCGTCGTCACTTATCATAGTCCTGCTTACGCAAGTCCTTAAAATAAACTTATTAAAAATCTAAGTTTAATAAAAGTAACAACACAAATGTAAGATAAGATGCTGAATGAAATATAGAGCATTTTTTGTGTGCTCTTTACAATCCATGTTATTTCTAAATACGGTTAACAATAAACTAGGAAAATATGTATATATAAACATGCAACGACTTATTCCTACATGTATTTAATATACATTAAATTAAGGTAATAATAATTTCAAGCGTCTTCAATATCCCAGAAATACGATGACCGCATAAAGCGCAATTCGAGACTCCCCTTCATCAGTCATAGTAAATTCGCCGCTCAACCAATCTCATTGTCATGCATATCCACCAGACTGATTCCTCTGTGTATTATGGATCTGAAAATATGCCCGGTTAGTATAGAAACTATCCCACACTAATGCATTTAAACGAGTTGTACTAACGCTTTATGCGATGTAGAGAATTCGAAATCCATAGGCGAGGTAAGAGGCATCTGGAAATGTTAAATATACTCTACTCTCTTTCAAGCGAAATATCACGAAGTCCGCGTCGTGTCTTCGTTCCTATCGCGATGAAATACAAACATGTTCAAATAAGTTTAATATACAAACGAAGAAATTCAATAAATCAATCCATGTATGTAAATAATTCTTACAGCTTTCGTTGTCCAAAGTAGAATATTTGATTAAACTTCTTTGAGGTCGCGACGGTCTTCTCGTGATGGACTCTATTAAAATTGCCTTCTACGACATTGCAATACCAAAAACGCAGAGAAGTTAACCCCGTAGTACTGTGCCCGTTGTCACTTATCATAGTCCTGCTTACGCAAGTCCTTAAAATAAGCTTAATAAAAATCTAATTTAAATAAAAGTAACAAAACAAATGTAAGATAAAACGCTGAATGAAAGCATATTTTGTCTGCTCTTTATATCCACCAGACTGATTCCCCTATGTATAATGGATCTGAAAATATGCCCGGTTAGTATAGAAACTATCCCACCCAAATGCAATTAAACAAAACCTTTATACAAGATAAATAACCTTCAGATTTCATCAATTTAGGCATTTTATGCAAGTTTTCTTTGCTGCCGGGATGGAATACGAGTTGTACTAACGCTTTATGCGATGTAGAGAATTCGATATCCATAGGCGAGGTTAGAGGCATCTGGAAATGTTAAATATACTCTACTCTCTTTCAAGCGAAATATCACGAAGTTCGCGTCGTGTCTTCGTTCCAATCGCGATGAACTGCAAACATGTTCAAATAACTTTAATATACAAACGAAGACATTTCAATAAATCAATTCATGTATGTAAATAATTCTTACGGCTTTCGTTGTCCAAAGTAGAATATTTGATTAAACTTCTTTGAGGTCGCGACGGTCTTCTCGTGATGGACTCTATTAAAATTGCCTTCTACGACATTGCAATGCCAAAAACGCAGAGAAGTTAACCCCGTAGTACTGTGCCCGTCGTCACTTATCATAGTCCTGCTTACGCAAGTCCTTAAAATAAGCTTAATAAAATCTAATTTAAATAAAAGTAACAACACAAATGTAAGATAAGACGCTGAATGAAATATAGAGCATTTTTTGTGTGCTCTTTACAATCCATGTTATTTCTAAATACGGTTAACAATAAACTAGGAAAATATGTATATATAAACATACAACGACTTATTCCTACATGTATTTAATATACATTAAATTAAGGTAATATTAATTTCAAGCGTCTTCAATATCCCAGAAATATGATGACCGCATAAAGCGCAATTCGAGACTCCCCTTCATCAGTTATAGTAAATTCGCCGCTCAACCAATCTCATTGTCATGCATATCCACCAGACTGATTCCTCTGTGTATTATGGATCTGAAAATATGCCCGGTTAGTATAGAAACTATCCCACACTAATGCATTTAAACGAGTTGTACTAACGCTTTATGCGATGTAGAGAATTCGAAATCCATAGGCGAGGTAAGAGGCATCTGGAAATGTTAAATATACTCTACTCTCTTTCAAGCGAAATATCACGAAGTCCGCGTCGTGTCTTCGTTCCTATCGCGATGAAATACAAACATGTTCAAATAACTTTAATATACAAACGAAGACATTCAATAAATCAATTCATGTATGTAAATAATTCTTACAGCTTTCGTTGTCCAAAGTAGAATATTTGATTAAACTTCTTTGAGGTCGCGACGGTCTTCTCGTGATGGACTCTATTAAAATTGGCTTCTACGACATTGCAATGCCAAAAACTCAGAGAAGTTAACCCCGTAGTACTGTGCCCGTCGTCACTTATCCAAGTTCTTCTTACGCAAGTCCTTAAAATAATCTTAATAAAAATCTGAGTTAAATAAAAGTAACAAAACAAATGTGAGATAAGACGCTGAATGAAATATAGAGCATTTTTTGTGTGCTCTTTACAATCCATGTTATTTCTAAATACGGTTAACAATAAACTAGGAAAATATGTATATATAAACATACAACGACTTATTCCTACATGTATTTAATATACATTAAATTAAGGTAATATTAATTTCAAGCGTCTTCAATATCCCAGAAATATGATGACCGCATAAAGCGCAATTCGAGACTCCCCTTCATCAGTTATAGTAAATTCGCCGCTCAACCAATCTCATTGTCATGCATATCCACCAGACTGATTCCTCTGTGTATTATGGATCTGAAAATATGCCCGGTTAGTATAGAAACTATCCCACACTAATGCATTTAAACGAGTTGTACTAACGCTTTATGCGATGTAGAGAATTCGAAATCCATAGGCAAGGTAAGAGGCATCTGGAAATGTTAAATATACTCTACTCTCTTTCAATCGAAATATCACGAAGTCCGCGTCGTGTCTTCGTTCCTATCGCGATGAAATACAAACATGTTCAAATAACTTTAATATACAAACGAAGACATTCAATAAATCAATTCATGTATGTAAATAATTCTTACAGCTTTCGTTGTCCAAAGTAGAATATTTGATTAAACTTCTTTGAGGTCGCGACGGTCTTCTCGTGATGGACTCTATTAAAATTGCCTTCTACGACATTGCAATGCTAAAAACGCAGAGAAGTTAACCCCGTAGTACTGTGCCCTTTGTCACTTATCATAGTCCTGCTTACGCAAGTCCTTAAAATAAGCTTAATAAAAATCTAATTTAAATAAAAGTAACAAAACAAATGTAAGATAAAACGCTGAATGAAAGCATATTTTGTCTGCTCTTTATATCCACCAGACTGATTCCCCTGTGTATAATGGATCTGAAAATATGCCCGGTTAGTATAGAAACTATCCCACCCAAATGCAATTAAACAAAACCTTTATACAAGATAAATAACCTTCAGATTTCATCAATTTAGGCTTGTTATGCAAGTTTTCTTTGCTGCCGGGATGGAATACGAGTTGTACTAACGCTTTATGCGATGTAGAGAATTCGATATCCATAGGCGAGGTTAGAGGCATCTGGAAATGTTAAATATACTCTACTCTCTTTCAAGCGAAATATCACGAAGTTCGCGTCGTGTCTTCGTTCCAATCGCGATGAACTGCAAACATGTTCAAATAACTTTAATATACAAACGAAGACATTTCAATAAATCAATTCATGTATGTAAATAATTCTTACGGCTTTCGTTGTCCAAAGTAGAATATTTGATTAAACTTCTTTGAGGTCGCGACGGTCTTCTCGTGATGGACTCTATTAAAATTGCCTTCTACGACATTGCAATGCCAAAAACGCAGAGAAGTTAACCCCGTAGTACTGTGCCCGTCGTCACTTATCATAGTCCTGCTTACGCAAGTCCTTAAAATAAGCTTAATAAAATCTAATTTAAATAAAAGTAACAACACAAATGTAAGATAAGACGCTGAATGAAATATAGAGCATTTTTTGTGTGCTCTTTACAATCCATGTTATTTCTAAATACGGTTAACAATAAACTAGGAAAATATGTATATATAAACATACAACGACTTATTCCTACATGTATTTAATATACATTAAATTAAGGTAATATTAATTTCAAGCGTCTTCAATATCCCAGAAATATGATGACCGCATAAAGCGCAATTCGAGACTCCCCTTCATCAGTTATAGTAAATTCGCCGCTCAACCAATCTCATTGTCATGCATATCCACCAGACTGATTCCTCTGTGTATTATGGATCTGAAAATATGCCCGGTTAGTATAGAAACTATCCCACACTAATGCATTTAAACGAGTTGTACTAACGCTTTATGCGATGTAGAGAATTCGAAATCCATAGGCGAGGTAAGAGGCATCTGGAAATGTTAAATATACTCTACTCTCTTTCAAGCGAAATATCACGAAGTCCGCGTCGTGTCTTCGTTCCTATCGCGATGAAATACAAACATGTTCAAATAACTTTAATATACAAACGAAGACATTCAATAAATAAATTCATGTATGTAAATAATTCTTACAGCTTTCGTTGTCCAAAGTAGAATATTTGATTAAACTTCTTTGAGGTCGCGAAGGTCTTCTCGTGATGGACTCTATTAAAATTGGCTTCTACGACATTGCAATGCCAAAAACTCAGAGAAGTTAACCCCGTAGTACTGTGCCCGTCGTCACTTATCCAAGTTCTTCTTACGCAAGTCCTTAAAATAATCTTAATAAAAATCTGAGTTAAATAAAAGTAACAAAACAAATGTGAGATAAGACGCTGAATGAAATATAGAGCATTTTTTGTGTGCTCTTTACAATCCATGTTATTTCTAAATACGGTTAACAATAAACTAGGAAAATATGTATATATAAACATACAACGACTTATTCCTACATGTATTTAATATACATTAAATTAAGGTAATATTAATTTCAAGCGTCTTCAATATCCCAGAAATATGATGACCGCATAAAGCGCAATTCGAGACTCCCCTTCATCAGTTATAGTAAATTCGCCGCTCAACCAATCTCATTGTCATGCATATCCACCAGACTGATTCCTCTGTGTATTATGGATCTGAAAATATGCCCGGTTAGTATAGAAACTATCCCACACTAATGCATTTAAACGAGTTGTACTAACGCTTTATGCGATGTAGAGAATTCGAAATCCATAGGCAAGGTAAGAGGCATCTGGAAATGTTAAATATACTCTACTCTCTTTCAATCGAAATATCACGAAGTCCGCGTCGTGTCTTCGTTCCTATCGCGATGAAATACAAACATGTTCAAATAACTTTAATATACAAACGAAGACATTCAATAAATCAATTCATGTATGTAAATAATTCTTACAGCTTTCGTTGTCCAAAGTAGAATATTTGATTAAACTTCTTTGAGGTCGCGACGGTCTTCTCGTGATGGACTCTATTAAAATTGCCTTCTACGACATTGCAATGCTAAAAACGCAGAGAAGTTAACCCCGTAGTACTGTGCCCTTTGTCACTTATCATAGTCCTGCTTACGCAAGTCCTTAAAATAAGCTTAATAAAAATCTAATTTAAATAAAAGTAACAAAACAAATGTAAGATAAAACGCTGAATGAAAGCATATTTTGTCTGCTCTTTATATCCACCAGACTGATTCCCCTGTGTATAATGGATCTGAAAATATGCCCGGTTAGTATAGAAACTATCCCACCCAAATGCAATTAAACAAAACCTTTATACAAGATAAATAACCTTCAGATTTCATCAATTTAGGCTTGTTATGCAAGTTTTCTTTGCTGCCGGGATGGAATACGAGTTGTACTAACGCTTTATGCGATGTAGAGAATTCGAAATCCATAGGCGAGGTTAGAGGCATCTGGAAATGTTAAATATACTCTACTCTCTTTCAAGCGAAATATCACGAAGTTCGCGTCGTGTCTTCGTTCCAATCGCGATGAACTGCAAACATGTTCAAATAACTTTAATATACAAACGAAGACATTCAATAAATCAATTCATGTATGTAAATAATTCTTACAGCTTTCGTTGTCCAAAGTAGAATATTTGATTAAACTTCTTTGAGGTCGCGACGGTCTTCTCGTGATGGACTCTATTAAAATTGCCTTCTACGACATTGCAATGCCAAAAACGCAGAGAAGTTAACCCCGTAGTACTGTGCCCGTCGTCACTTATCATAGTCCTGCTTACGCAAGTCCTTAAAATAAGCTTAATAAAATCTAATTTAAATAAAAGTAACAACACAAATGTAAGATAAGACGCTGAATGAAATATAGAGCATTTTTTGTGTGCTCTTTACAATCCATGTTATTTCTAAATACGGTTAACAATAAACTAGGAAAATATGTATATATAAACATACAACGACTTATTCCTACATGTATTTAATATACATTAAATTAAGGTAATATTAATTTCAAGCGTCTTCAATATCCCAGAAATATGATGACCGCATAAAGCGCAATTCGAGACTCCCCTTCATCAGTTATAGTAAATTCGCCGCTCAACCAATCTCATTGTCATGCATATCCACCAGACTGATTCCTCTGTGTATTATGGATCTGAAAATATGCCCGGTTAGTATAGAAACTATCCCACACTAATGCATTTAAACGAGTTGTACTAACGCTTTATGCGATGTAGAGAATTCGAAATCCATAGGCAAGGTAAGAGGCATCTGGAAATGTTAAATATACTCTACTCTCTTTCAATCGAAATATCACGAAGTCCGCGTCGTGTCTTCGTTCCTATCGCGATGAAATACAAACATGTTCAAATAACTTTAATATACAAACGAAGACATTCAATAAATCAATTCATGTATGTAAATAATTCTTACAGCTTTCGTTGTCCAAAGTAGAATATTTGATTAAACTTCTTTGAGGTCGCGACGGTCTTCTCGTGATGGACTCTATTAAAATTGCCTTCTACGACATTGCAATGCTAAAAACGCAGAGAAGTTAACCCCGTAGTACTGTGCCCGTTGTCACTTATCATAGTCCTGCTTACGCAAGTCCTTAAAATAAGCTTAATAAAAATCTAATTTAAATAAAAGTAACAAAACAAATGTAAGATAAAACGCTGAATGAAAGCATATTTTGTCTGCTCTTTATATCCACCAGACTGATTCCCCTGTGTATAATGGATCTGAAAATATGCCCGGTTAGTATAGAAACTATCCCACCCAAATGCAATTAAACAAAACCTTTATACAAGATAAATAACCTTCAGATTTCATCAATTTAGGCTTGTTATGCAAGTTTTCTTTGCTGCCGGGATGGAATACGAGTTGTACTAACGCTTTATGCGATGTAGAGAATTCGAAATCCATAGGCGAGGTTAGAGGCATCTGGAAATGTTAAATATACTCTACTCTCTTTCAAGCGAAATATCACGAAGTTCGCGTCGTGTCTTCGTTCCAATCGCGATGAACTGCAAACATGTTCAAATAACTTTAATATACAAACGAAGACATTTCAATAAATCAATTCATGTATGTAAATAATTCTTACAGCTTTCGTTGTCCAAAGTAGAATATTTGATTAAACTTCTTTGAGGTCGCGACGGTCTTCTCGTGATGGACTCTATTAAAATTGCCTTCTACGACATTGCAATGCCAAAAACGCAGAGAAGTTAACCCCGTAGTACTGTGCCCGTCGTCACTTATCATAGTCCTGCTTACGCAAGTCCTTAAAATAAGCTTAATAAAATCTAATTTAAATAAAAGTAACAACACAAATGTAAGATAAGACGCTGAATGAAATATAGAGCATTTTTTGTGTGCTCTTTACAATCCATGTTATTTCTAAATACGGTTAACAATAAACTAGGAAAATATGTATATATAAACATACAACGACTTATTCCTACATGTATTTAATATACATTAAATTAAGGTAATATTAATTTCAAGCGTCTTCAATATCCCAGAAATATGATGACCGCATAAAGCGCAATTCGAGACTCCCCTTCATCAGTTATAGTAAATTCGCCGCTCAACCAATCTCATTGTCATGCATATCCACCAGACTGATTCCTCTGTGTATTATGGATCTGAAAATATGCCCGGTTAGTATAGAAACTATCCCACACTAATGCATTTAAACGAGTTGTACTAACGCTTTATGCGATGTAGAGAATTCGAAATCCATAGGCGAGGTAAGAGGCATCTGGAAATGTTAAATATACTCTACTCTCTTTCAAGCGAAATATCACGAAGTCCGCGTCGTGTCTTCGTTCCTATCGCGATGAAATACAAACATGTTCAAATAACTTTAATATACAAACGAAGACATTCAATAAATCAATTCATGTATGTAAATAATTCTTACAGCTTTCGTTGTCCAAAGTAGAATATTTGATTAAACTTCTTTGAGGTCGCGACGGTCTTCTCGTGATGGACTCTATTAAAATTGCCTTCTACGACATTGCAATGCCAAAAACGCAGAGAAGTTAACCCCGTAGTACTGTGCCCGTCGTCACTTATCATAGTCCTGCTTACGCAAGTCCTTAAAATAAGCTTAATAAAATCTAATTTAAATAAAAGTAACAACACAAATGTAAGATAAGATGCTGAATGAAATATAGAGCATTTTTTGTGTGCTCTTTACAATCCATGTTATTTCTAAATACGGTTAACAATAAACTAGGAAAATATGTATATATAAACATACAACGACTTATTCCTACATGTATTTAATATACATTAAATTAAGGTAATATTAATTTCAAGCGTCTTCAATATCCCAGAAATATGATGACCGCATAAAGCGCAATTCGAGAATCCCCTTCATCAGTTATAGTAAATTCGCCGCTCAACCAATCTCATTGTCATGCATATCCACCAGACTGATTCCTCTGTGTATTATGGATCTGAAAATATGCCCGGTTAGTATAGAAACTATCCCACACTAATGCTTTTAAACGAGTTGTACTAACGCTTTATGCGATGTAGAGAATTCGAAATCCATAGGCGAGGTAAGAGGCATCTGGAAATGTTAAATATACTCTACTCTCTTTCAAGCGAAATATCACGAAGTCCGCGTCGTGTCTTCGTTCCTATCGCGATGAAATACAAACATATTGAAATAACTTTAATATACAAACGAAGACATTCAATAAATCAATTCATGTATGTAAATAATTCTTACAGCTTTCGTTGTCCAAAGTAGAATATTTGATTAAACTTCTTTGAGGTCGCGACGGTCTTCTCGTGATGGACTCTATTAAAATTGCCTTCTACGACATTGCAATGCCAAAAACGCAGAGAAGTTAACCCCGTAGTACTGTGCCCGTTGTCACTTATCATAGTCCTGCTTACGCAAGTCCTTAAAATAAGCTTAATAAACATCTAATTTAAATAAAAGTAACAAAACAAATGTAAGATAAAACGCTGAATGAAAGCATATTTTGTCTGCTCTTTATATCCACCAGACTGATTCCCCTGTGTATAATGGATCTGAAAATATGCCCGGTTAGTATAGAAACTATCCCACCCAAATGCAATTAAACAAAACCTTTATACAAGATAAATAACCTTCAGATTTCATCAATTTAGGCTTTTTATGCAAGTTTTCTTTGCTGCCGGGATGGAATACGAGTTGTACTAACGCTTTATGCGATGTAGAGAATTCGAAATCCATAGGCGAGGTTAGAGGCATCTGGAAATGTTAAATATACTCTACTCTCTTTCAAGCGAAATATCACGAAGTTCGCGTCGTGTCTTCGTTCCAATCGCGATGAACTGCAAACATGTTCAAATAACTTTAACATACAAACGAAGACATTTCAATAAATCAATTCATGTATGTAAATAATTCTTACGGCTTTCGTTGTCCAAAGTAGAATATTTGATTAAACTTCTTTGAGGTCGCGACGGTCTTCTCGTGATGGACTCTATTAAAATTGCCTTCTACGACATTGCAATGCCAAAAACGCAGAGAAGTTAACCCCGTAGTACTGTGCCCGTCGTCACTTATCATAGTCCTGCTTACGCAAGTCCTTAAAATAAGCTTAATAAAATCTAATTTAAATAAAAGTAACAACACAAATGTAAGATAAGACGCTGAATGAAATATAGAGCATTTTTTGTGTGCTCTTTACAATCCATGTTATTTCTAAATACGGTTAACAATAAACTAGGAAAATATGTATATATAAACATACAACGACTTATTCCTACATGTATTTAATATACATTAAATTAAGGTAATATTAATTTCAAGCGTCTTCAATATCCCAGAAATATGATGACCGCATAAAGCGCAATTCGAGACTCCCCTTCATCAGTTATAGTAAATTCGCCGCTCAACCAATCTCATTGTCATGCATATCCACCAGACTGATTCCTCTGTGTATTATGGATCTGAAAATATGCCCGGTTAGTATAGAAACTATCCCACACTAATGCATTTAAACGAGTTGTACTAACGCTTTATGCGATGTAGAGAATTCGAAATCCATAGGCGAGGTAAGAGGCATCTGGAAATGTTAAATATACTCTACTCTCTTTCAAGCGAAATATCACGAAGTCCGCGTCGTGTCTTCGTTCCTATCGCGATGAAATACAAACATGTTCAAATAACTTTAGTATACAAACGAAGACATTCAATAAATCAATTCATGTATGTAAATAATTCTTACAGCTTTCGTTGTCCAAAGTAGAATATTTGATTAAACTTCTTTGAGGTCGCGACGGTCTTCTCGTGATAGACTCTATTAAAATTGCCTTCTACGACATTGCAATGCCAAAAACGCAGAGAAGTTAACCCCGTAGTACTGTGCCCGTTGTCACTTATCATAGTCCTGCTTACGCAAGTCCTTAAAATAAGCTTAATAAAAATCTAATTTAAATAAAAGTAACAAAACAAATGTAAGATAAAACGCTTAATGAAATATAAAGCATATTTTGTCTGCTCTTTATATCCACCAGACTAATTCCCCTGTGTATAATGGATCTGAAAATATGCCCGGTTAGTATAGAAACTATCCCACACTAATGCAATTAAACAAAACCTTTATACAAGATAAATAACCTTCAGATTTCACCAATTTAGGCTTTTTATGCAAGTTTTTTTTGCTGCCGGGATGGATTACGAGTTGTACTAACGCTTTATGCGATGTAGAGAATTCGAAATCCATAGGCGAGGTTAGAGGCATCTGGAAATGTTAAATATACTTTACTCTCTTTCAAGCGAATATCACGAAGTCCGCGTCGTGTCTTCGTTCCAATCGCGATGAACTACAAACATGGTCAAATAACTTTAATATACAAACGAAGACATTTCAATAAATCAATTTATGTATGTAAATATTTCTTACAGCTTTCGTTGTCCAAAGTAGAATATTTGATTAAACTTCTTTGAGGTCGCGACGGTCTTCTCGTGATGGAGTCTATTAAAATTGCCTTCTACGACATTGCAATGCCAAAAACGCAGAGAAGTTAAGGCCGTAATACTGTGCCCGTCGTCACTTATCATAGTCCTGCTTACGCTAGTCCTTAAAATAAGCTTAAAAAAAATCTAATTTAAATAAAATTAACAAAATAAATGTAAGATTAAACGCTGAATGAAATATAAAGCATATTTTGTCTGCTCTTTATATCCACCAGACTGATTCCCCTGTGTATAATGGATCTGAAAATATGCTCGGTTAGTATAGAAACTATCCCACACAAATGCAATTAAACAAAACCTTTATACAAGATAAATAACCTTCAGATTTCATCAATTTAGGCTTTTTATGCAAGTTTTCTTTGCTGCCGGGATGGAATACGAGTTGTACTAACGCTTTTTGCGATGTAGAGAATTCGAAATCCATAGGCGAGGTTAGAGGCATCTGGAAAAGTTAAATATACTCTACTCTCTTTCCATCGAAATATCACGAAGTCCGCGTCGTGTCTTCGTTTCAATCGCGATGAACTGCAAACATGTTCAAATAACTTTAATATACAAACGAAGACATTTCAATAAATCAATTAAAGTATGTAAATAATTCTTACAGCTTTCGTTGTCCAAAGTAGAATATTTGATTAAACTTCTTTGAGGTCGCGACGGTCTTCTCGTGATGGACTCTATTAAAATTGCCTTCTACGACATTGCAATGCCAAAAACGCAGAGAAGTTAACCCCGTAGTACTGTGCCCGTCGTCACTTATCATAGTCCTGCTTACGCAAGTCCTTAAAATAAGCTTAATAAAATCTAATTTAAATAAAAGTAACAACACAAATGTAAGATAAGACGCTGAATGAAATATAGAGCATTTTTTGTGTGCTCTTTACAATCCATGTTATTTCTAAATACGGTTAACAATAAACTAGGAAAATATGTATATATAAACATACAACGACTTATTCCTACATGTATTTAATATACATTAAATTAAGGTAATATTAATTTCAAGCGTCTTCAATATCCCAGAAATATGATGACCGCATAAAGCGCAATTCGAGACTCCCCTTCATCAGTTATAGTAAATTCGCCGCTCAACCAATCTCATTGTCATGCATATCCACCAGACTGATTCCTCTGTGTATTATGGATCTGAAAATATGCCCGGTTAGTATAGAAACTATCCCACACTAATGCATTTAAACGAGTTGTACTAACGCTTTATGCGATGTAGAGAATTCGAAATCCATAGGCGAGGTAAGAGGCATCTGGAAATGTTAAATATACTCTACTCTCTTTCAAGCGAAATATCACGAAGTCCGCGTCGTGTCTTCGTTCCTATCGCGATGAAATACAAACATGTTCAAATAACTTTAATATACAAACGAAGACATTCAATAAATCAATTCATGTATGTAAATAATTCTTACAGCTTTCGTTGTCCAAAGTAGAATATTTGATTAAACTTCTTTGAGGTCGCGACGGTCTTCTCGTGATGGACTCTATTAAAATTGCCTTCTACGACATTGCAATGCCAAAAACGCAGAGAAGTTAACCCCGTAGTACTGTGCCCGTCGTCACTTATCATAGTCCTGCTTACGCAAGTCCTTAAAATAAGCTTAATAAAATCTAATTTAAATAAAAGTAACAACACAAATGTAAGATAAGACGCTGAATGAAATATAGAGCATTTTTTGTGTGCTCTTTACAATCCATGTTATTTCTAAATACGGTTAACAATAAACTAGGAAAATATGTATATATAAACATACAACGACTTATTCCTACATGTATTTAATATACATTAAATTAAGGTAATATTAATTTCAAGCGTCTTCAATATCCCAGAAATATGATGACCGCATAAAGCGCAATTCGAGAATCCCCTTCATCAGTTATAGTAAATTCGCCGCTCAACCAATCTCATTGTCATGCATATCCACCAGACTGATTCCTCTGTGTATTATGGATCTGAAAATATGCCCGGTTAGTATAGAAACTATCCCACACTAATGCTTTTAAACGAGTTGTACTAACGCTTTATGCGATGTAGAGAATTCGAAATCCATAGGCGAGGTAAGAGGCATCTGGAAATGTTAAATATACTCTACTCTCTTTCAAGCGAAATATCACGAAGTCCGCGTCGTGTCTTCGTTCCTATCGCGATGAAATACAAACATGTTGAAATAACTTTAATATACAAACGAAGACATTCAATAAATCAATTCATGTATGTAAATAATTCTTACAGCTTTCGTTGTCCAAAGTAGAATATTTGATTAAACTTCTTTGAGGTCGCGACGGTCTTCTCGTGATGGACTCTATTAAAATTGCCTTCTACGACATTGCAATGCCAAAAACGCAGAGAAGTTAACCCCGTAGTACTGTGCCCGTTGTCACTTATCATAGTCCTGCTTACGCAAGTCCTTAAAATAAGCTTAATAAACATCTAATTTAAATAAAAGTAACAAAACAAATGTAAGATAAAACGCTGAATGAAAGCATATTTTGTCTGCTCTTTATATCCACCAGACTGATTCCCCTGTGTATAATGGATCTGAAAATATGCCCGGTTAGTATAGAAACTATCCCACCCAAATGCAATTAAACAAAACCTTTATACAAGATAAATAACCTTCAGATTTCATCAATTTAGGCTTTTTATGCAAGTTTTCTTTGCTGCCGGGATGGAATACGAGTTGTACTAACGCTTTATGCGATGTAGAGAATTCGAAATCCATAGGCGAGGTTAGAGGCATCTGGAAATGTTAAATATACTCTACTCTCTTTCAAGCGAAATATCACGAAGTTCGCGTCGTGTCTTCGTTCCAATCGCGATGAACTGCAAACATGTTCAAATAACTTTAACATACAAACGAAGACATTTCAATAAATCAATTCATGTATGTAAATAATTCTTACGGCTTTCGTTGTCCAAAGTAGAATATTTGATTAAACTTCTTTGAGGTCGCGACGGTCTTCTCGTGATGGACTCTATTAAAATTGCCTTCTACGACATTGCAATGCCAAAAACGCAGAGAAGTTAACCCCGTAGTACTGTGCCCGTCGTCACTTATCATAGTCCTGCTTACGCAAGTCCTTAAAATAAGCTTAATAAAATCTAATTTAAATAAAAGTAACAACACAAATGTAAGATAAGACGCTGAATGAAATATAGAGCATTTTTTGTGTGCTCTTTACAATCCATGTTATTTCTAAATACGGTTAACAATAAACTAGGAAAATATGTATATATAAACATACAACGACTTATTCCTACATGTATTTAATATACATTAAATTAAGGTAATATTAATTTCAAGCGTCTTCAATATCCCAGAAATATGATGACCGCATAAAGCGCAATTCGAGACTCCCCTTCATCAGTTATAGTAAATTCGCCGCTCAACCAATCTCATTGTCATGCATATCCACCAGACTGATTCCTCTGTGTATTATGGATCTGAAAATATGCCCGGTTAGTATAGAAACTATCCCACACTAATGCATTTAAACGAGTTGTACTAACGCTTTATGCGATGTAGAGAATTCGAAATTCATAGGCGAGGTAAGAGGCATCTGGAAATGTTAAATATACTCTACTCTCTTTCAAGCGAAATATCACGAAGTCCGCGTCGTGTCTTCGTTCCTATCGCGATGAAATACAAACATGTTCAAATAACTTTAGTATACAAACGTAGACATTCAATAAATCAATTCATGTATGTAAATAATTCTTACAGCTTTCGTTGTCCAAAGTAGAATATTTGATTAAACTTCTTTGAGGTCGCGACGGTCTTCTCGTGATAGACTCTATTAAAATTGCCTTCTACGACATTGCAATGCCAAAAACGCAGAGAAGTTAACCCCGTAGTACTGTGCCCGTTGTCACTTATCATAGTCCTGCTTACGCAAGTCCTTAAAATAAGCTTAATAAAAATCTAATTTAAATAAAAGTAACAAAACAAATGTAAGATAAAACGCTGAATGAAATATAAAGCATATTTTGTCTGCTCTTTATATCCACCAGACTAATTCCCCTGTGTATAATGGATCTGAAAATATGCCCGGTTAGTATAGAAACTATCCCACACTAATGCAATTAAACAAAACCTTTATACAAGATAAATAACCTTCAGATTTCACCAATTTAGGCTTTTTATGCAAGTTTTTTTTGCTGCCGGGATGGATTACGAGTTGTACTAACGCTTTATGCGATGTAGAGAATTCGAAATCCATAGGCGAGGTTAGAGGCATCTGGAAATGTTAAATATACTTTACTCTCTTTCAAGCGAATATCACGAAGTCCGCGTCGTGTCTTCGTTCCAATCGCGATGAACTACAAACATGGTCAAATAACTTTAATATACAAACGAAGACATTTCAATAAATCAATTTATGTATGTAAATATTTCTTACAGCTTTCGTTGTCCAAAGTAGAATATTTGATTAAACTTCTTTGAGGTCGCGACGGTCTTCTCGTGATGGAGTCTATTAAAATTGCCTTCTACGACATTGCAATGCCAAAAACGCAGAGAAGTTAAGGCCGTAATACTGTGCCCGTCGTCACTTATCATAGTCCTGCTTACGCTAGTCCTTAAAATAAGCTTAAAAAAAATCTAATTTAAATAAAATTAACAAAATAAATGTAAGATTAAACGCTGAATGAAATATAAAGCATATTTTGTCTGCTCTTTATATCCACCAGACTGATTCCCCTGTGTATAATGGATCTGAAAATATGCTCGGTTAGTATAGAAACTATCCCACACAAATGCAATTAAACAAAACCTTTATACAAGATAAATAACCTTCAGATTTCATCAATTTAGGCTTTTTATGCAAGTCTTCTTTGCTGCCGGGATGGAATACGAGTTGTACTAACGCTTTTTGCGATGTAGAGAATTCGAAATCCATAGGCGAGGTTAGAGGCATCTGGAAAAGTTAAATATACTCTACTCTCTTTCCATCGAAATATCACGAAGTCCGCGTCGTGTCTTCGTTTCAATCGCGATGAACTGCAAACATGTTCAAATAACTTTAATATACAAACGAAGACATTTCAATAAATCAATTAAAGTATGTAAATAATTCTTACTGCGTTCGTTGTCCAAAGTAGAATATTTGATTAAACTTCTTTGAGGTCGCGACGGTCTTCCGTGATGGACTCTATTAAAATTGCCTTCTACGACATTGCAATGCCAGAAACGCAGAGAAGTTAAACCCGTAATACTGTGTTCGTCGTCACTTATCCAAGTCCTGCTTACGCAAGTCCTTAAAATAAACTTAAAAAAATCTAAGTTTAATAAAAGTAACAACACAAATGTAAGATAAGACGCTGAATGAAATATAGAGCATTTTTTGTGTGCTCTTTACAATCCAAGTTATTTCTAAATACGGTTGACAATAAACTAGGAAAATATGTATATATAAACATGCAACGACTTATTCCTACATGTATTTAATATACATTAAATTAAGGTAATATTAATTTCAAGCGTCTTCAATATTCCAGAAATATGATGACCGCATAAAGCGCAATTCGAGACTCCCCTTCATCAGTCATAGTAAATTCGCCGCTCAACCAATCTCATTGTCATGCATATCCACTATACTGATTCCTCTATGTATTATGGATCTGAAAATATGCCCGGTTAGTATAGAAACTATCCCACACTAATGCAATTAAACAAGTTGTACTAACGATTTATGCGATGTAGAGAATTTGAAAATCATAGGCGAGGTCAGAGGCAACTGGAAATGTTACATATACTCTACAGACTACGCTTTTTCAAGCGAAATATTACGAAGTCCGCGTCGTGTCTTCGTTCTAATCGCGATGAACTACAAACATGTTCAAATAACTTTAATATACAAACGAAGACATTTCAATAAATCAATTCATGTATGTAAATAATTCTTACAGCTTTCTTTGTCCAAAGTAGAATATTTGATTAAACTTCTTTGAGGTCGCGACGGTCTTCTCGTGATGGACTCTATTAAAATTGCCTTCTACGACATTGCAATGACAAAAACGCAGAGAAGTTAACCCCGTAGTACTGTGCCCGTTGTCACTTATCATAGTCCTGCTTACGCAAGTCCTTAAAATAAGCTTAATAAAAATCTAATTTAAATAAAAGTAACAAAACAAATGTAAGATAAAACGCTGAATGAAATATAAAGCATATTTTGTCTGCTCTTTATATCCACCAGACTGATTCCCCTGTGTATAATGGATCTGAAAATATGCCCGGTTAGTATAGAAACTATCCCACACTAATGCAATTAAACGAGTTGTACTAACGCTTTATGCGATGTAGAGAATTCGAAATCCATAGGCGAGGTTAGAGGCAACTGGAAATGTTACATATACTTTACTCTCTTTCACATTAAATTATAGTAATTTTATTTTCTAGCGTCTTCAAGATCCCAGAAGTACGATGACTACATAAAACGCAATTCAAGGCTACCCTCAATCAGTCACAGTAGTTATTTTGCAGAATTTGCTACCAAATTGTAGTAAAGTGTCAGGAAATTGCTTGCAAATCGCTCGCCGTTGAAGCAATCTTATTGTCATGCATCACCAGGCTGATTCTCCTGTGTATTGTGGATCTGCAAATACGCCCGGTGACAGAAACTATCGCACACTAATGCAATTAAACTAAACCGTTTTACAAGATAATTAACCGTCAGATTTCATCAATTTAGGCTTTTAATGTAAGTCTTCTTTGCTGCCGGGATGAAATACGAGTTGTACTAACGCTTTATGCGATGTAGAGAATTCGAAATCCATAAGCGAGGTTAGAGGCAATTGGAAATGTTACATATACTCTACTCTCTTTCAGATTAAATTATAGTAATATTATTTTCTAGCGTCTTCAAGATCCCAGATATACGATGACTACATGAAACGCAATTCAAGGCTCCCCTCAATCAGTCACAGTAGTTATTTTGCAGACTTTGATACCAAATTGTAGTAAAGTATCAGGAAATTGCTTGCAAATCGCTCGCCGTTGAAGCAATCTTATTGTCATGCATCACCAGGCTGATTCTCCTGTGTATTGTGGATCTGCAAATACGCCCGGTGAGAGAAACTATCGCACACTAATGCAATTAAACTAAACCGTTTTACAAGATAATTAACCATCAGATTTCATCAATTTAGGCTTTTAATGTAAGTCTTCTTTGCTGCCGGGATGGAATACGAGTTGTACTAACGCTTTATGCGATGTAGAGAATTCGAAATCCATAGTCGAGGTTAGAGGCAATTGGAAATGTTACATATACTCTACTCTCTTTCAGATTAAATTTTAGTAATATTATTTTCTAGCGTCTTCAAGATCCCAGAAATACGATGACTACATGAAACGCAATTCAAGGCTCCCCTCAATCAGTCACAGTAGTTATTTTGCATACTTTGATACCAAATTGTAGTAAAGTATCAGGAAATTGCTTGCAAATCGCTCGCCGTTGAAGCAATCTTATTGTCATGCATCACCAGGCTGATTCTCCTGTGTATTGTGGATCTGCAAATACGCCCGGTGAGAGAAACTATCGCACACTAATGCAATTAAACTAAACCGTTTTACAAGATAATTAACCGTCAGATTTCATCAATTTAGGCTTTTAATGTAAGTCTTCTTTGCTGCCGGGATGGAATACGAGTTGTACTAACGCTTTATGCGATGTAGAGAATTCGAAATCCATAGTCTAGGTTAGAGGCAATTGGAAATGTTACATATACTCTACTCTCTTTCACATTAAATTATAGTAATATTATTTTCTAGCGTCTTCAAGATCTCAGAAATACGATGACTACATGAAACGCAATTCAAGGCTCCCCTCAATCTTCGTTCCAATTGCGATGAACTGCAAACATGTTCAAATAACTTTAATATACAAACGAATACATTTCAATAAATCAATTCATGTATGTAAATAATTCTTACTGCGTTCGTTGTCCAAAGTAGAATATTTGATTAAACTTCTTTGAGGTCGCGACGGTCTTCCGTGATGGACTCTATTAAAATTGCCTTCTACGACATTGCAATGCCAGAAACGCAGAGAAGTTAAACCCGTAATACTGTGCCCGTCGTCACTTATCCAAGTCCTGCTTACGCAAGTCCTTAAAATAAACTTAATAATAATCTAAGTTTAATAAAAGTAACAACACAAATGTAAGATAAGTAGCTGAATGAAATATAGAGCATTTTTGTGTGCTCTTTACAATCCATGTTATATCTAAATACGGTTAACAATAAACTAGGAAAATATGTATATATAAACATGCAGCGACTTATTCCTACATGTATTTAATATACATTAAATTAAGGTAATATTAATTTCAAGCGTCTTCAATATCCCAGAAATACGATGACCGCATAAAGCGCAATTCGAGACTCCCCTTCATCAGTCATAGTAAATTCACCGCTCAACCAATCTCATTGTCATGCATATCCACCAGACTGATTCCCCTGTGTATTATGGATCTGAAAATATGCCCGGTTAGTATAGAAACTATCCCACACTAATGCAATTAAACAAGTTGTACTAACGATTTATGCGATGTAGAGAATTTGAAAACCATAGGCGAGGTCAGAGGCAACTGGAAATGTTACATATACTCTACTCACTACTCTTTTTCAAGCGAAATATCACGAAGTCCGCGTCGTGTCTTCGTTCCAATCGCTATGAACTACAAACATGGTCAAATAACTTTAATATACAAACGAAGACATTTCAATAAATCAATTTATGTATGTAAATAATTCTTACAGCTTTAGTTGTCCAAAGTAGAATATTTGATTAAACTTCTTTGAGGTCGCGATAGTCTTCTCGTGATGGAGTCTATTAAAATTGCCTTCTACGACATTACAATGCCAAAAACGCAGAGAATTTAACCCCGTAGTACTGTGCCCGTTGTCACTTATCATAGTCCTGCTTACGCAAGTCCTTAAAATAAGCTTAATAAAAATCTAATTTAAATAAAAGTAACAAAACAAATGTAAGATAAAACGCTGAATGAAATATAAAGCATATTTTGTCTGCTCTTTATATCCACCAGACTGATTCCCCTGTGTATAATGGATCTGAAAATATGCCCGGTTAGTATAGAAACTATCCCACACTAATGCAATTAAACAAAACCTTTATACAAGATAAATAACCTTCAGATTTCATCAATTTAGGCTTTTGATGTAAGTCTTCTTTGCTGCCAGGATGGAATACGAGTTGTACTAACGCTTTATGCGATGTAGAGAATTCGAAATCCATAGGCGAGGTCAGAGGCAACTGGAAATGTTACATATACTCTACTCTCTTTCACATTAAATTATAGTAATATTATTTTCTAGCGTCTTCAAGATCTCAGAAATACGATGACTACATGAAACGCAATTCAAGGCTCCCCTCAATCTTCGTTCCAATCGCGATGAACTGCAAACATGTTCAAATAACTTTAATATACAAACGAATACATTTCAATAAATCAATTCATGTATGTAAATAATTCTTAGTGCGTTCGTTGTCCAAAGTAGAATATTTGATTAAACTTTTTTGAGGTCGCGACGGTCTTCCGTGATGGACTCTATTAAAATTGCCTTCTACGACATTGCAATGCCAGAATCGCAGAGAAGTTAAACCCGTAATACTGTGCCCGTCGTCACTTATCCAAGTCCTGCTTACGCAAGTCCTTAAAATAAACTTATTAAAAATCTAAGTTTAATAAAAGTAACAACACAAATGTAAGATAAGACGCTGAATGAAATATAGAGCATTTTTTGTGTGCTCTTTACAATCCATGTTATTTCTAAATACGGTTAACAATAAACTAGGAAAATATGTATATATAAACATGCAACGACTTATTCCTACATGTATTTAATATACATTAAATTAAGGTAATAATAATTTCAAGCGTCTTCAATATCCCAGAAATACGATGACCGCATAAAGCGCAATTCGAGATTCCCCTTCATCAGTCATAGTAAATTCGCCGCTCAACCAATCTCATTGTCATGCATATCCACCAGACTGATTCGTCTGTGTATTATGGATCTGAAAATATGCCCGGTTAGTATAGAAACTATCCCACACTAATGCATTTAAACGAGTTGTACTAACGCTTTATGTGATGTAGAGAATTCGAAATCCATAGGCGAGGTAAGAGGCATCTGGAAATGTTAAATATACTCTACTCTCTTTCAAGCGAAATATCACGAAGTCCGCGTCGTGTCTTCGTTCCTATCGCGATGAAATACAAACATGTTCAAATAAGTTTAATATACAAACGAAGAAATTCAATAAATCAATCCATGTATGTAAATAATTCTTACAGCTTTCGTTGTCCAAAGTAGAATATTTGATTAAACTTCTTTGAGGTCGCGACGGTCTTCTCGTGATGGACTCTATTAAAATTGCCTTCTACGACATTGCAATACCAAAAACGCAGAGAAGTTAACCCCGTAGTACTGTGCCCGTTGTCACTTATCATAGTCCTGCTTACGCAAGTCCTTAAAATAAGCTTAATAAAAATCTAATTTAAATAAAAGTAACAAAACAAATGTAAGATAAAACGCTGAATGAAATATAAAGCATATTTTGTCTGCTCTTTATATCCACCAGACTGATTCCCCTGTGTATAATGGATCTGAAAATATGCCCGGTCAGTATAGAAACTATCCCACCCAAATGCAATTAAACAAAACCTTTATACAAGATAAATAACCTTCAGATTTCATCAATTTAGGCTTTTTATGCAAGTTCTCTTTGCTGCCGGGATGGAATACGAGTTGTACTAACGCTTTATGCGATGTAGAGAATTCGAAATCCATAGGCGAGGTAAGAGGCATCTGGAAATGTTAAATATACTCTACTCTCTTTCAAGCGAAATATCACGAAGTCCGCGTCGTGTCTTCGTTCCTATCGCGATGAAATACAAACATGTTCAAATAACTTTAATATACAAACGAAGACATTCAATAAATCAATTCATGTATGTAAATAATTCTTACAGCTTTCGTTGTCCAAAGTAGAATATTTGATTAAACTTCTGTGAGGTCGCGACGGTCTTCTCGTGATGGACTCTATTAAAATTGCCTTCTACGACATTGCAATGCCAAAAACGCAGAGAAGTTAACCCCGTAGTACTGTGCCCGTCGTCACTTATCATAGTCCTGCTTACGCAAGTCCTTAAAATAAGCTTAATAAAATCTAATTTAAATAAAAGTAACAACACAAATGTAAGATAAGACGCTAAATAAAATATAGAGCATTTTTTGTGTGCTCTTTACAATCCATGTTATTTCTAAATACGGTTAACAATAAACTAGGAAAATATGTATATATAAACATACAACGACTTATTCCTACATGTATTTAATATACATTAAATTAAGGTAATATTAATTTCAAGCGTCTTCAATATCCCAGAAATATGATGACCGCATAAAGCGCAATTCGAGAATCCCCTTCATCAGTTATAGTAAATTCGCCGCTCAACCAATCTCATTGTCATGCATATCCACCAGACTGATTCCTCTGTGTATTATGGATCTGAAAATATGCCCGGTTAGTATAGAAACTATCCCACACTAATGCATTTAAACGAGTTGTACTAACGCTTTATGCGATGTAGAGAATTCGAAATCCATAGGCGAGGTAAGAGGCATCTGGAAATGTTAAATATACTCTACTCTCTTTCAAGCGAAATATCACGAAGTCCGCGTCGTGTCTTCGTTCCTATCGCGATGAAATACAAACATGTTCAAATAAGTTTAATATACAAACGAAGAAATTCAATAAATCAATTCATGTATGTAAATAATTCTTACAGCTTTCGTTGTCCAAAGTAGAATATTTGATTAAACTTCTTTGAGGTCGCGACGGTCTTCTCGTGATGGACTCTATTAAAATTGCCTTCTACGACATTGCAATGCCAAAAACGCAGAGAAGTTAACCCCGTAGTACTGTGCCCGTTGTCACTTATCATAGTCCTGCTTACGCAAGTCCTTAAAATAAGCTTAATAAAAATCTAATTTAAATAAAAGTAACAAAACAAATGTAAGATAAAACGCTGAATGAAATATAAAGCATATTTTGTCTGCTCTTTATATCCACCAGACTAATTCCCCTGTGTATAATGGATCTGAAAATATGCCCGGTTAGTATAGAAACTATCCCACACTAATGCAATTAAACAAAACCTTTATACAAGATAAATAACCTTCAGATTTCACCAATTTAGGCTTTTTATGCAAGTTTTTTTTGCTGCCGGGATGGATTACGAGTTGTACTAACGCTTTATGCGATGTAGAGAATTCGAAATCCATAGGCGAGGTTAGAGGCATCTGGAAATGTTAAATATACTTTACTCTCTTTCAAGCGAATATCACGAAGTCCGCGTCGTGTCTTCGTTCCAATCGCGATGAACTACAAACATGGTCAAATAACTTTAATATACAAACGAAGACATTTCAATAAATCAATTTATGTATGTAAATAATTCTTACAGCTTTCGTTATCCAAAGTAGAATATTTGATTAAACTTCTTTGAGGTCGCGACGGTCTTCTCGTGATGGAGTCTATTAAAATTGCCTTCTACGACATTGCAATGCCAAAAACGCAGAGAAGTTAAGGCCGTAATACTGTGCCCGTCGTCACTTATCATAGTCCTGCTTACGCTAGTCCTTAAAATAAGCTTAAAAAAAATCTAATTTAAATAAAATTAACAAAATAAATGTAAGATTAAACGCTGAATGAAATATAAAGCATATTTTGTCTGCTCTTTATATCCACCAGACTGATTCCCCTGTGTATAATGGATCTGAAAATATGCTCGGTTAGTATAGAAACTATCCCACACAAATGCAATTAAACAAAACCTTTATACAAGATAAATAACCATCAGATTTCATCAATTTAGGCTTTTTATGCAAGTTTTCTTTGCTGCCGGGATGGAATACGAGTTGTACTAACGCTTTTTGCGATGTAGAGAATTCGAAATCCATAGGCGAGGTTAGAGGCATCTGGAAAAGTTAAATATACTCTACTCTCTTTCCATCGAAATATCACGAAGTCCGCGTCGTGTCTTCGTTTCAATCGCGATGAACTGCAAACATGTTCAAATAACTTTAATATACAAACGAAGACATTTCAATAAATCAATTAAAGTATGTAAATAATTCTTACTGCGTTCGTTGTCCAAAGTAGAATATTTGATTAAACTTCTTTGAGGTCGCGACGGTCTTCCGTGATGGACTCTATTAAAATTGCCTTCTACGACATTGCAATGCCAGAAACGCAGAGAAGTTAAACCCGTAATACTGTGTTCGTCGTCACTTATCCAAGTCCTGCTTACGCAAGTGCTTAAAATAAACTTAAAAAAATCTAAGTTTAATAAAAGTAACAACACAAATGTAAGATAAGACGCTGAATGAAATATAGAGCATTTTTTGTGTGCTCTTTACAATCCAAGTTATTTCTAAATACGGTTGACAATAAACTAGGAAAATATGTATATATAAACATGCAACGACTTATTCCTACATGTATTTAATATACATTAAATTAAGGTAATATTAATTTCAAGCGTCTTCAATATTCCAGAAATATGATGACCGCATAAAGCGCAATTCGAGACTCCCCTTCATCAGTCATAGTAAATTCGCCGCTCAACCAATCTCATTGTCATGCATATCCACTATACTGATTCCTCTGTGTATTATGGATCTGAAAATATGCCCGGTTAGTATAGAAACTATCCCACACTAATGCAATTAAACAAGTTGTACTAACGATTTATGCGATGTAGAGAATTTGAAAATCATAGGCGAGGTCAGAGGCAACTGGAAATGTTACATATACTCTACAGACTACGCTTTTTCAAGCGAAATATTACGAAGTCCGCGTCGTGTCTTCGTTCTAATCGCGATGAACTACAAACATGTTCAAATAACTTTAATATACAAACGAAGACATTTCAATAAATCAATTCATGTATGTAAATAATTCTTACAGCTTTCTTTGTCCAAAGTAGAATATTTGATTAAACTTCTTTGAGGTCGCGACGGTCTTCTCGTGATGGACTCTATTAAAATTGCCTTCTACGACATTGCAATGACAAAAACGCAGAGAAGTTAACCCCGTAGTACTGTGCCCGTTGTCACTTATCATAGTCCTGCTTACGCAAGTCCTTAAAATAAGCTTAATAAAAATCTAATTTAAATAAAAGTAACAAAACAAATGTAAGATAAAACGCTGAATGAAATATAAAGCATATTTTGTCTGCTCTTTATATCCACCAGACTGATTCCCCTGTGTATAATGGATCTGAAAATATGCCCGGTTAGTATAGAAACTATCCCACACTAATGCAATTAAACGAGTTGTACTAACGCTTTATGCGATGTAGAGAATTCGAAATCCATAGGCGAGGTTAGAGGCAACTGGAAATGTTACATATACTTTACTCTCTTTCACATTAAATTATCGTAATTTTATTTTCTAGCGTCTTCAAGATCCCAGAAGTACGATGACTACATAAAACGCAATTCAAGGCTACCCTCAATCAGTCACAGTAGTTATTTTGCAGAATTTGCTACCAAATTGTAGTAAAGTGTCAGGAAATTGCTTGCAAATCGCTCGCCGTTGAAGTAATCTTATTGTCATGCATCACCAGGCTGATTCTCCTGTGTATTGTGGATCTGCAAATACGCCCGGTGACAGAAACTATCGCACACTAATGCAATTAAACTAAACCGTTTTACAAGATAATTAACCGTCAGATTTCATCAATTTAGGCTTTTAATGTAAGTCTTCTTTGCTGCCGGGATGAAATACGAGTTGTACTAACGCTTTATGCGATGTAGAGAATTCGAAATCCATAAGCGAGGTTAGAGGCAATTGGAAATGTTACATATACTCTACTCTCTTTCAGATTAAATTATAGTAATATTATTTTCTAGCGTCTTCAAGATCCCAGATATACGATGACTACATGAAACGCAATTCAAGGCTCCCCTCAATCAGTCACAGTAGTTATTTTGCAGACTTTGATACCAAATTGTAGTAAAGTATCAGGAAATTGCTTGCAAATCGCTCGCCGTTGAAGCAATCTTATTGTCATGCATCACCAGGCTGATTCTCCTGTGTATTGTGGATCTGCAAATACGCCCGGTGAGAGAAACTATCGCACACTAATGCAATTAAACTAAACCGTTTTACAAGATAATTAACCATCAGATTTCATCAATTTAGGCTTTTAATGTAAGTCTTCTTTGCTGCCGGGATGGAATACGAGTTGTACTAACGCTTTATGCGATGTAGAGAATTCGAAATCCATAGTCGAGGTTAGAGGCAATTGGAAATGTTACATATACTCTACTCTCTTTCAGATTAAATTTTAGTAATAATATTTTCTAGCGTCTTCAAGATCCCAGAAATACGATGACTACATGAAACGCAATTCAAGGCTCCCCTCAATCAGTCACAGTAGTTATTTTGCATACTTTGATACCAAATTGTAGTAAAGTATCAGGAAATTGCTTGCAAATCGCTCGCCGTTGAAGCAATCTTATTGTCATGCATCACCAGGCTGATTCTCCTGTGTATTGTGGATCTGCAAATACGCCCGGTGAGAGAAACTATCGCACACTAATGCAATTAAACTAAACCGTTTTACAAGATAATTAACCGTCAGATTTCATCAATTTAGGCTTTTAATGTAAGTCTTCTTTGCTGCCGGGATGGAATACGAGTTGTACTAACGCTTTATGCGATGTAGAGAATTCGAAATCCATAGTCTAGGTTAGAGGCAATTGGAAATGTTACATATACTCTACTCTCTTTCACATTAAATTATAGTAATATTATTTTCTAGCGTCTTCAAGATCTCAGAAATACGATGACTACATGAAACGCAATTCAAGGCTCCCCTCAATCTTCGTTCCAATTGCGATGAACTGCAAACATGTTCAAATAACTTTAATATACAAACGAATACATTTCAATAAATCAATTCATGTATGTAAATAATTCTTACTGCCAAAGTAGAATATTTGATTAAACTTCTTTGAGGTCGCGACGGTCTTCCGTGATGGACTCTATTAAAATTGCCTTCTACGACATTGCAATGCCAGAAACGCAGAGAAGTTAAACCCGTAATACTGTGCCCGTCGTCACTTATCCAAGTCCTGCTTACGCAAGTCCTTAAAATAAACTTAATAATAATCTAAGTTTAATAAAAGTAACAACACAAATGTAAGATAAGTAGCTGAATGAAATATAGAGCATTTTTGTGTGCTCTTTACAATCCATGTTATATCTAAATACGGTTAACAATAAACTAGGAAAATATGTATATATAAACATGCAACGACTTATTCCTACATGTATTTAATATATATTAAATTAAGGTAATATTAATTTCAAGCGTCTTCAATATCCCAGAAATACGATGACCGCATAAAGCGCAATTCGAGACTCCCCTTCATCAGTCATAGTAAATTCACCGCTCAACCAATCTCATTGTCATGCATATCCACCAGACTGATTCCCCTGTGTATTATGGATCTGAAAATATGCCCGGTTAGTATAGAAACTATCCCACACTAATGCAATTAAACAAGTTGTACTAACGATTTATGCGATGTAGAGAATTTGAAAACCATAGGCGAGGTCAGAGGCAACTGGAAATGTTACATATACTCTACTCACTACTCTTTTTCAAGCGAAATATCACGAAGTCCGCGTCGTGTCTTCGTTCCAATCGCTATGAACTACAAACATGGTCAAATAACTTTAATATACAAACGAAGACATTTCAATAAATCAATTTATGTATGTAAATAATTCTTACAGCTTTAGTTGTCCAAAGTAGAATATTTGATTAAACTTCTTTGAGGTCGCGATAGTCTTCTCGTGATGGAGTCTATTAAAATTGCCTTCTACGACATTACAATGCCAAAAACGCAGAGAATTTAACCCCGTAGTACTGTGCCCGTTGTCACTTATCATAGTCCTGCTTACGCAAGTCCTTAAAATAAGCTTAATAAAAATCTAATTTAAATAAAAGTAACAAAACAAATGTAAGATAAAACGCTGAATGAAATATAAAGCATATTTTGTCTGCTCTTTATATCCACCAGACTGATTCCCCTGTGTATAATGGATCTGAAAATATGCCCGGTTAGTATAGAAACTATCCCACACTAATGCAATTAAACAAAACCTTTATACAAGATAAATAACCTTCAGATTTCATCAATTTAGGCTTTTGATGTAAGTCTTCTTTGCTGCCAGGATGGAATACGAGTTGTACTAACGCTTTATGCGATGTAGAGAATTCGAAATCCATAGGCGAGGTTAGAGGCAACTGGAAATGTTAAATATACTCTACTGAATACTCTCTTTCAAGCGTAATATCACGAAGTCCGCGTCGTGTCTTCGTTCCAATCGCGATGAACTGCAAACATGTTCAAATAACTTTAATATACAAACGAAGACATTTCAATAAATCAATTCATGTATGTACATAATTCTTACAGCTTTCGTTATCCAAAGTAGAATATTTGATTAAACTTCTTTAAGATCGCGACGGTCTTCTCGTGATGGACTCTATTAAAATTGCCTTCTACGACATTGCAATGCCAAAAACGCAGAAAAGTTAAACCCGTAATACTGTGCCCGTCGTCACTTATCCAAGTCCTGCTTACGCAAGTCCTTAAAATAAACTTAATAAAAATCTAAGTTAAATAAAAGTAACAACACAAATGTAAGATAAGACGCTGAATGAAATATAGAGCATTTTTTGTGTGCTCTTTACAATCCATGTTGTTTCTAAATACGGTATATAATAAACTAGGAAAATATGTATATATAAACATGCAACGACTTATTCCTACATGTATTTAATATACATTAAATTAAGGTAATATTAATTTCAAGCGTCTTCAATATCCCAGAAATACGATGACCGCATAAAGCGCAATTCGAGACTCCCCTTCATCAGTCATAGTAAATTCGCCGCTCAACCAATCTCATTGTGATGCATATCCACCAGACTGATTCCCCTGTGTATTATGGATCTGAAAATATGCCCGGTTAGTATAGAAACTATCCCACACTAATGCAATTAAACAAAACCGTTATACAAGAGAAATAACCTTCAGATTTCATCAATTTAGGCTTTTAATGTAAGTCTTCTTTGCTGCCGATATGGAATACGAGTTGTACTAACGCTTTATGCGATGACGCTTTATGTAGAGAATTCGAAATCCATAAGCTAGGTCAGAGGCAACTGGAAATGTTACATATACTGTACTCTCCTTCAAGTGTACAGTATATGTAACAGTATATGAAGACATGACGCGGACATCATATCACGAAGTCCGCGTCATGTCTTCGTTCCAATCGCGATGATCTGCAAACATGTTCAAATAACTTTAATATACAAACAAAAAAAAACATTTTAATAAATCAATTCATGTATGTAAATAATTCTTACTGCGTTCGTTGTCCAAAATAGAATATTTGATTAAACTTCTTTGAGGTCGCGACGGTCTTCTGTGATGGACTCTATTAAAATTGCCTTCTACGACATTGCAATGCCAGAAACGCAGAGAAGTTAACCCCGTAGTACTGTGCCCGTCGTCACTAATCCAAGTTCTGCTTACGCAAGTCCTTAAAATAAACTTGATAAAAATCTGAGTTAAATAAAAGTAACAAAACAAATGTGAGATAAAACGCTGAACGAAATATAGAGCATTTTTGTGTGCTCTTTACAATCCATGTTATTTCTAAATACGGTTAATAATAAACTAGGAAAATATGTATATATAAACATGCAACGACTTATTCCTACTTGTATTTAATATACATTAAATTAAGGTAATATTAATTACAAGCGTCTTCAATATCCCAGAAATACGATGACCGCATAAAGCGCAATTTGAGACTCCCCTTCATCAGTCATAGTAAATTCGCCGCTCAACCAATCTCATTGTGATGCATATCCACCAGACTGATTCCCCTGTGTATTATGGATCTGAAAATATGCCCGGATAGTATAGAAACTATCCCACACTAATGCAATTAAACAAGTTGTACTAACGATTTATGCGATGTAGAGAATTCAAAATCCATAGGCGAGGTTAGAGGCAATTGGAAATGTTACATATACTCTACTCTCTTTCAGATTAAATTATAGTAATATTATTTTCTAGCGTCTTCAAGATCCCAGAAATACGATGACTACATGAAACGCAATTTAAGGCTCCCCTCAATCAGTCACAGTAGTTATTTTCCAGACTTTGATACCAAATTGTAGTAAAGTATCAGGAAATTGCTTGCAAATCGCTCGCCGCTGAAGCAATCTTATTGTCATGCATCACCAGGCTGATTCGCCTGTGTATTGTGGATCTGCAAATACGCCCGGTGAGAGAAACTATCGCACACTAATGCAATTAAACTAAATCATTTTACAAGATAAATAACCGTCAGATTTCATCAATTTAGGCTTTTAATGTAAGTCTTCTTTGCTGCCGGAATGGAATACGAGTTGTACTAACGCTTTATGCGATGTAGAGAATTCGAAATCCATAGGCGAGGTTAGAGGCAACTGGAAATGTTACATATACTCTACTCTCTTTCACATTAAATTATAGTAATATTATTTTCTAGCGTCTTCAAGATCCCAGAAATACGATGACTACATGAAACGCAATTTAAGGCTCCCCTCAATCAGTCACAGTAGTTATTTTCCAGACTTTGATACCAAATTGTAGTAAAGTATCAGGAAATTGCTTGCAAATCGCTCGCCGCTGAAGCAATCTTATTGTCATGCATCACCAGGCTGATTCGCCTGTGTATTGTGGATCTGCAAATACGCCCGGTGAGAGAAACTATCGCACACTAATGCAATTAAACTAAATCATTTTACAAGATAAATAACCGTCAGATTTCATCAATTTAGGCTTTTAATGTAAGTCTTCTTTGCTGCCGGGATGGAATACGAGTTGTACTAACGCTTTATGCGATGTAGAGAATTCAAAATCCATAGGCGAGGTTAGAGGCAATTGGAAATGTTACATATACTCTACTCTCTTTCAGATTAAATTATAGTAATATTATTTTCTAGCGTCTTTAAGATCCCAGAAATACGATGACTACATGAAACGCAATTTAAGGCTCCCCTCAATCAGTCACAGTAGTTATTTTCCAGACTTTGATACCAAATTGTAGTAAAGTATCAGGAAATTGCTTGCAAATCGCTCGCCGCTGAAGCAATCTTATTGTCATGCATCACCAGGCTGATTCGCCTGTGTATTGTGGATCTGCAAATACGCCCGGTGAGAGAAACTATCGCACACTAATGCAATTAAACTAAATCATTTTACAAGATAAATAACCGTCAGATTTCATCAATTTAGGCTTTTAATGTAAGTCTTCTTTGCTGCCGGAATGGAATACGAGTTGTACTAACGCTTTATGCGATGTAGAGAATTCGAAATCCATAGGCGAGGTTAGAGGCAACTGGAAATGTTACATATACTCTACTCTCTTTCACATTAAATTATAGTAATATTATTTTCTAGCGTCTTCAAGATCTCAGAAATACGATGACTACATGAAACGCAATTCAAGGCTCCCCTCAATCTTCGTTCCAATCGCGATGAACTGCAAACATGTTCAAATAACTTTAATATACAAACGAAGACATTTCAATAAATCAATTCATGTATGTAAATAATTCTTACTGCGTTCGTTGTCCAAAGTAGAATATTTGATTAAACTTCTTTGAGGTCGCGACGGTCTTCCGTGATGGACTCTATTAAAATTGCCTTCTACGACATTTCAATTCCAGAAACGCAGAGAAGTTAAACCCGTAATACTGTGCCCGTCGTCACTTATCTAAGTCCTGCTTACGCAAGTCCTTAAAATAAACTTAAAAAAATCTAAGTTTAATAAAAGTAACAACACAAATGTAAGATAAGACGCTGAATGAAATATAGAGCATTTTTTGTGTGCTCTTTACAATCCATGTTATTTCTAAATACGGTTTACAATAAACTAGGAAAATATGTATATATAAACATGCAACGACTTATTCCTACATGTATTTAATATACGTTAAATTAAGGTAATATTAATTTCAAGCGTCTTCAATATTCCAGAAATATGATGACCGCATAAAGCGCAATTCGAGACTCCCCTTCATCAGTCATAGCAAATTCGCCGCTCAACCAATCTCATTGTCATGCATATCCACCAGACTGATTCCTCTGTGTATAATGGATCTGAAAATATGCCCGGATAGTATAGAAACTATCCCACACTAATGCAATTAAACAAGTTGTACTAACGATTTATGCGATGTAGAGAATTTGAAAACCATAGGCGAGGTCAGAGGCAACTGGAAATGTTACATATACTCTACAGACTACTCTTTTTCAGGCGAAATATCACGAAGTCCGCGTCGTGTCTTCGTTCTAATCGCGATGAACTACAGACATGTTCAAATAACTTTAATATACAAACGAAGACATTTCAATAAATCAATTCATGTATGTAAATAATTCTTACAGCTTTCGTTGTCCAAAGTAGAATATTTGATTAAACTTCTTTGAGGTCGCGACGGTCTTCTCGTGATGGACTCTATTAAAATTGCCTTCTACGACATTGCAATGCCAAAAACGCAGAGAAGTTAACCCCGTAGTACTGTGCCCGTTGTCACTTATTATAGTCCTGCTTACGCAAGTCCTTAAAATAAGCAAATTAAAAATCTAATTTAAATAAAAGTAACAAAACAAATGTAAGATAAAACGCTGAATGAAATATAAAGCATGTTTTGTCTGCTCTTTATATCCACCAGACTGATTCCCCTGTATATAATGGATCTGAAAATATGCCCGGTTAGTATAGAAACTATCCCACACTAATGCAATTAAACGAGTTGTACTAACGCTTTATGCGATGTAGAGAATTCGAAATCCATAGGCGAGGTTAGAGGCAACTGGAAATGTTACATATACTCTACTCTCTTTCACATTAAATTATAGTAATATTATTTTCTAGCGTCTTCAAGATCCCAGAAGTACGATGACTACATAAAACGCAATTCAAGGCTCCCCTCAATCAGTCACAGTAGTTATTTTGCAGAATTTGCTACCAAATTGTAGTAAAGTGTCAGGAAATTGCTTGCAAATGCTCGACGTTGAAGCAATCTTATTGTCATGCATCACCAGGCTGATTCTCCTGTGTATTGTGGATCTGCAAATACGCCCGGTTAGTATAGAAATTATCCCACACTAATGCAATTAAACAAAACCTTTATACAAGAAAAATAACCTTCAGATTTCATCAATTTAGGCTTTTTATGCAAGTTTTCTTTGCTGCCGGGATGGAATACGATTTGTACTAACGCTTTATGCGATGTAGAGAATTCGAAATCCATAGGCGAGGTTAGAGGCATCTGGAAATGTTAAATATACTCTACTCTCTTTCAAGCGAAATATCACGAAGTCCGCGTCGTGTCTTCGTTCCAATCGCGATGATCTACAAACATGGTCAAATAACTTTAATATACAAACGAAGACATTTCAATAAATCAATTTATGTATGTAAATAATTCTTACAGCTTTCGTTGTCCAAAGTAGAATATTTGATTAAACTTCTTTGAGGTCGCGACGGTCTTCCGTGATGGACTCTATTAAAATTGCCTTCTACGACATTTCAATGCCAGAAACGCAGAGAAGTTAAACCCGTAATACTGTGCCCGTCGTCACTTATCTAAGTCCTGCTTACGCAAGTCCTTAAAATAAACTTAATAAAAATCTAAGTTTAATAAAAGTAACAACACAAATGTAAGATAAGACGCTGAATGAAATATAGAGCATTTTTTGTGTGCTCTTTACAATCCATGTTATTTCTAAATACGGTTTACAATAAACTAGGAAAATATGTATATATAAACATGCAACGACTTATTCCTACATGTATTTAATATACGTTAAATTAAGGTAATATTAATTTCAAGCGTCTTCAATATTCCAGAAATATGATGACCGCATAAAGCGCAATTCGAGACTCCCCTTCATCAGTCATAGTAAATTCGCCGCTCAACCAATCTCATTGTCATGCATATCCACCAGACTGATTCCTCTGTGTATTATGGATCTGAAAATATGCCCGGATAGTATAGAAACTATCCCACACTAATGCAATTAAACAAGTTGTACTAACGATTTATGCGATGTAGAGAATTTGAAAACCATAGGCGAGGTCAGAGGCAACTGGAAATGTTACATATACTCTACAGACTACTCTTTTTCAGGCGAAATATCACGAAGTCCGCGTCGTGTCTTCGTTCTAATCGCGATGAACTACAAACATGTTCAAATAACTTTAATATACAAACGAAGACATTTCAATAAATCAATTCATGTATGTAAATAATTCTTACAGCTTTCGTTGTCCAAAGTAGAATATTTGATTAAACTTCTTTGAGGTCGCGACGGTCTTCCGTGATGGACTCTATTAAAATTGCCTTCTACGACATTTCAATGCCAGAAACGCAGAGAAGTTAAACCCGTAATACTGTGCCCGTCGTCACTTATCTAAGTCCTGCTTACGCAAGTCCTTAAAATAAACTTAATAAAAATCTAAGTTTAATAAAAGTAACAACACAAATGTAAGATAAGACGCTGAATGAAATATAGAGCATTTTTTGTGTGCTCTTTACAATCCATGTTATTTCTAAATACGGTTTACAATAAACTAGGAAAATATGTATATATAAACATGCAACGACTTATTCCTACATGTATTTAATATACGTTTAATTAAGGTAATATTAATTTCAAGCGTCTTCAATATTCCAGAAATATGATGACCGCATAAAGCGCAATTCGAGACTCCCCTTCATCAGTCATAGTAAATTCGCCGCTCAACCAATCTCATTGTCATGCATATCCACCAGACTGATTCCCCTGTGTATAATGGATCTGAAAATATGCCCGGTTAGTATAGAAACTATCCCACACTAATGCAATTAAACGAGTTGTACTAACGCTTTATGCGATGTAGAGAATTCGAAATCCATAGGCGAGGTTAGAGGCAACTGGAAATGTTACATATACTCTACTCTCTTTCACATTAAATTATAGTAATATTATTTTCTAGCGTCTTCAAGATCCCAGAAGTACGATGACTACATAAAACGCAATTCAAGGCTCCCCTCAATCAGTCACAGTAGTTATTTTGCAGAATTTGCTACCAAATTGTAGTAAAGTGTCAGGAAATTGCTTGCAAATGCTCGACGTTGAAGCAATCTTATTGTCATGCATCACCAGGCTGATTCTCCTGTGTATTGTGGATCTGCAAATACGCCCGGTGAGAGAAACTATCGCACACTAATGCAATTAAACTAAACCGTTTTACAAGATAATTAACCGTCAGATTTCATCAATTTAGGCTTTTAATGTAAGTCTTCTTTGCTGCCGGAATGGAATACGAGTTGTACTAACGCTTTATGCGATGTAGAGAATTCGAAATCCATAGGCGAGGTTAGAGGCAATTGGAAATGTTACATATACTCTACTCTCTTTCAGATTAAATTATAGTAATATTATTTTCTAGCGTCTTCAAGATCCCAGAAATACGATGACTACATGAAACGCAATTCAAGGCTCCCCTCAATCAGTCACAGTAGTTATTTTGCAGACTACCAAATTGTAGTAAAGTATCAGGAAATTGCTTGCAAATCGCTCGCCGCTGAAGCAATCTTATTGTCATGCATCACCAGGCTGATTCGCCTGTGTATTGTGGATCTGCAAATACGCCCGGTTAGTATAGAAACTATCCCACACTAATGCAATTAAACAAAACCTTTATACAAGATAAATAACCTTCAGATTTCATCAATTTAGGCTTTTTATGCAAGTTTTCTTTGCTGCCGGGATGGAATACGAGTTGTACTAACGCTTTATGCGATGTAGAGAATTCGAAATCCATAGGCGAGGTTAGAGGCAACTGGAAATGTTACATATACTCTACTCTCTTTCACATTAAATTATAGTAATATTATTTTCTAGCGTCTTCAAGATCCCAGAAATACCATGACTACATGAAACGCAATTCAAGGATCCCCTCAATCAGTCACAGTAGTTATTTTGCAGACTTTGATACCAAGTTGTAGTAAAGTTTCAGGAAATTGCTTGCAAATCGCTCGCCGCTGAAGCAATCTTATTGTCTTCTTATGCTTCGAAACTCGCTAAGGTATTTATATAGTATCCTAAACATACTATAATATTCATTTCAAGATTGTTTGACAATTTTTTTTAACAAATATCTCCACAGCGCTAATGTGGAGATATTAAAAGCGCCGACTGGTAAAACGTTGCAAATATACATAGCAAAGGAAAAAATGCCCGATACTGTCATATTTGCATGAATTATTCATAAAAATAAGATAAAAAAAACGAAAACTCATGTCAACCGAGATAACAAAATAGGTTAGGATTACGGTGCAAATTGCAGTTACTGAAATAGGTAATTCATTTTATATTTACATATTTGATGGGCTTCCAGTCTCGCAAGCAAATTCGTTACGCGATCCCGTCGATGCAATCAATTGCATCCACAGCATCTTTTATCCTCACACGCTCGATCTTGATACCCTAACTAATTTATAAATATGGTTTAATACGTAATAATACATTATTTTTTCATTTAAGAAGGAAAAATTAATTTTTCCACATGAAAATATTTTGACACATTAATGAAATGATGTAATCTTTGTATCTTCGCAACAGTAACTAAGGTGATATTGGAAGAGAGTAGAAAAATGTCACTTGGCTACTTTAAATTGCATAGTTATTCATTTGAGACATTAGCTATATCAAAGGTTAAGAGAAATATACCTAAGTATTACTTATTAATAGCTATACAAATAAGTATGAAATCGTAAGTACCTAAGTCGTATAAATCCCTCAAAATAAACACGTTTGAGTGTCGAATTGTAGGTCCTATTAAAACTGAGATGAGTATTTGAAAAACAGGTTATTTAAAACGAAAGATATTTAAATAAGCTAAAACATTTATTAAGAGACATGTTCAAAATGTCTGTAGGTGTATGAGCGGGCAACACCCGAATACGACTTATATTTTTGGTGTTAAAGATATACGATTTTACATTATTAATTAATTTTAAACCCAGTTGATTGATTATTTAAATAAAGAGATCATTTAATTCAAGAGAAATACATGCCTGTGAGGTATTGGCTAAAGCAGCAACGCCCTCCTAGCCCCCTACTCTAGCTCGACGGCGCCAAGGTAGCATTTCGAAGTCACTTTCAGTCGAGCATTAGTTTCAATTCAAAAGAACGTGGTATTTATAGGAGAAATCCTGCTGATGCTGAGGAATACTGAGGATACACACATAAAATATCATATATATAATATTAAAAAGCATTCGAATTTTCCAAATGTCAATACTGTCAGACTTTTATATAAGTAATGTAAATTTACGGCAAACGCCAATTATAACAGAAGGAATCATATAAATACGGTATTTAAGCAATACTTTATACAATTTTGTTATATTCAATTATATATATAAGATATGTAAAAACTGATCTAATATGGAACCAATCTAGGCTAATAGCTGTTGGTTTAATAGATGGCATTATGAAATTTTGCCTGGTTAATAAAAAAGTTAAATAAGGGATAAGTTAATATTAAAAAATAACAAATTCAGTAAATAGGAAGGGGAGAAGGGGGCCCTAAATTTTACAAAAAAAAAACTGAAATGCTGTTAAAAGTTATGATGGATTGAAAGAATGTCATTAAACCATTTTCCTATGATTTTTATTTTAATCTACTCAACCCATCAGAAGTTACAACCACAGAATGGCGCGTTTGGACTGGGAAAAAGATGCCTTTAATGACGCCTGTAGGGCCTAGCTGTAAGACGACAGGTTCTAGTTAAATAAATTACTACTACCGAACAATGTATAGAAGAAGTTGATATTAAATAATAGCTATAGGTGTCATAAGATAAGTATTTCCGAAAATACATTAGTGTACATAGGAATGACATAATTTACAACAATTAGGTAACAAAAATACATGTTGATGATATTAAATTTCTAAATAATAGCCATTCTTGTTTTATAAATAAGACCTTGACTCGACTCAATCAAAGTACTAAGATATCGGCTGCACGAAAAATAAAGCAATTCTTAAAAATGATCTCCATTTTTATGGATTTACTTTAGAACTTGAAATAAAGAACAATAAAAATAAAAAAACTTTAAAAAAGCTCATAATATTTTTTAAAGTGTTGAAAGAAAAATTACTTGAAAAAGTTATAGAGACAAGGCTTCGCAATTTCCTTAAAAAACTCAACATATTATCAAAGACCCAATTCGGATTTAGGAAATGAAAGTCAACAGAGAAAGTCACATCAACAGATGTCTCAATGAAAAGGACTTTTCTGCAGCAGTTTTCTGCGACCTAAGCAGAGCTTTCTGTGTGTTCAGACCAATAGTCTTAGTTTATGGCCATGCGAATTTCTCCGGAATAATGAAGAAATTGCTATACACGAATCGATCTATTTCCATAACAAGATGGAAATAGATCGCCCAGCTATGCACAACCAGTTAGACCTCGTACTGCAAAATGTCGAAATACATTGTTATAATTGTCTTCCTAAAAAGTTAAAGGAAATTGAAAATATACCTCAATTCAAGAAATCCATCAAACGTCTTTATTTAAAAAAGCTTTTATAAATACAGTGAACTTAGTGACACTCAATTCTGGAAAGAATAAGTTTAATATAAATTTTCAGAATATATATGTTTTTGTGTTATTATTTAAAAGAAATAAATTTTAAAAACATTTCCCTTATTTTTAAAAACAACTTTGTGTAAAATCAATGGGTCCAGTATAGATAGATCTTAGAATTTTAAAGATATTTCATTTCATTCTCATTTTTTTTTTGCTAAATATTCAATTTGACTTAACCACCTCATCAAGCTTTGATGAGGTAAATGCCTAAATATTTAATGGAGGCCACTTCCTAGAACGGTATGCAAAAACATTCAGAAGAGAGAATATTTTGACAGATTTGAAATTACCTAAAACTGAAAAGGTGTAAAAATTTATGATGAATTGAAAGAAAGCTATGTCAATGGGTAAAATTTGACATATCTTCGCGTTTCATATCCTCTAGAACCCAAAATCGCCCTCAGATTAAAAGTATATATATGTTTATATGTATATCTATCTATCTTAATGGGAAAAATCAGACCACGCCTGGTTACATTTATCTGGAATGGGAAAGGGAGGTTTAAAAAAGTATATAGGATATAGAATTCATTTCAATTATTATTCCTTAGATAAGGGCCTAAAATAGCTTATCTAAGTAAAATTTTTGATAGCACCGACCCTTGGTCCTGAGAGTTAGGAAAGTAGTTTTTTGAATTTAAAAAATCAGACCTTCCTTAATAAAAACAGGATCAAATCAGTCCAAAATGTTAATTGTAAATCTATCATTTCCATACAATTTTTGATGTGAACAACGCTTACGGCACACTATAAAGAGGGATTCAGTATACACACTCTTGCTTCGCAGGGGCACCTCAACCCACCGTGTTGAGGTGCGCGAGCTGCCGCGCGATCCACTCCCCGCGCGGCAAGTTTTTGTTTGCATAAAATCTTTTATACCGACATTTTCTTCGTTTGTATTTAGAGCGATATAGTAGTATTAAAAAAAACCCCGCTTTAGACTGGAAGTATTGAAACGATTCGCTATATTTAAGGCAGTAAAATGGTTGCTCTACCTAGGTAATTAGATAGTCGCGTTTTATTGATGAAATTGACTGCCTTATTGTTGTCTTTTATGCTTATATGGTATGTTTTCATTACAGGCACTTGTTCGTGACATGTTACTTAACTCGGCCGGCAGTGTTGAGAAGCAGGGTTTCATGATTTCTATTTAAAATAAATGAGGCCTTCCGAAGCCGACCACAATATGACACCACAATCCTTCAGAAGCGCGGGTGGTGGAGCCTAAGTAGGGACGATGCACACTGAAAAGGGACCTCTAGTATTTGAACGCAAAATACTCTAATGAAAAGGAATGTCTTGGCGGAAATGCTTCAACCACGAAGTGCTGGATTCAAACTGGAGGACCATCGCTGCTGAGAGGAACCGACGGAGGACTCTGTATGGCTCTGATGATGATAATGATGCCAATATCGAAGAGCAAAACTTGTTCAGTATTGTCACTCATTTTCTAAAAGTGATTCACGTGTCATCTACGTATGCTGAAAAAAATAAAGTTACTTAAAAAATCTAATCAGAAAAAACTGTCTTTAACGTTAGTCTACTCAAAAATACACAAAATAAACAAATTTATGACTGGGGCGAGGGTGCGAGGGGCGGTGCGACAAAATTGGGAAACCAATGACTGACCTCGTGTTCGCAGCTCATTCCCTCAGGTTCCACTAACTCTAGCGGGTCTCAAAATACACTTTTAATGTTACTTATTTTCACACAATCACTCGGAGACTGGACTGCTGGACAGTAGAGGGATTCAGTATAGGCACTCTCGCTGCGTAAGGGTACGACGGGTTGAGGTGCGCGGGCTGACGCGCGGGGAGTGGATCGCGCAATGTTTGATACAAGTTCGTACAATTGGAGTTCGCCTATCCCCTCCTTTGATCCGGTGAAATCTACCTCTGCTTTCTTCCCTTCTGGAATCTGTCAATTGTCCAAATTAAAAGGTTTTATTCTAATCTAGCTTTATTCTAATCTAATTTTATAGCGATTATAATAGAATTACTGAATACCAACAAATTACTTACTGTAAACGTTACTTGACGAATTATTATGTCAATAATCTATGTCATGACGAAGAATTAAATTACGTTAAGAAATATAGCTATAGAATGCTGAGGTCAAATGCAGCTCGAAGAATTTGCCACGGTCACCTGATTTAAACCCCCTTAAACTACAATATCCATTTCTCAAAACGCCAATATCTTGAAAACCGTAGGGTTTTCACTATGGCCATGTTTCGATATTAAGATAGTATGTGATGAGACCTTTCAGCTGTTAATATATCTACCAAGGTTTACTGACAACCTGTACACGTAACGCTAATTTTTAACCTCCTATTTGAACTAAAATGTAAAGAGACCGATGGAGAAAATAGATTAAGTAAAAACGCATTTTCTTATTTTCCGAAGATAATCTAACTACCACTTTTCATTGCATTAAAATAAAGGTTTGAAAAGTATAGATTTTATTTCCAAGAAATTAATCTGATAGCCACCCACACAACCTTTAGTAGATATATGTAAAAATATGGTAGGGCATTTTTATAAATATATGTTTTTAATTAAATGATTGTGATTTATGCTTATTTCTTATACTTCGAAACTCGCTAAGGTATGTACTCGTATATAGTATCCTAAACATACTATAATTATACATTTCAAGAATGTTTGACAATTTTTTTGTCAAACAATTTTAACAAATATCTCCACAGCGCTAATATGGAGATATTAAAAGCGCCGACTGGTAAAACGTTGCAAATATACATAGCAAAGGAAAAAATGCCCGATACTGTCATATTTGCATGAATTAATCATAATAATAAGAAAAAAAACGAAAACTCATGTCAACCGAGATAACAAAATAGGTTAGGACTACGGTGCAAATTGCAGTTACTGCGAAATAGGTAATTCATTTTATATTTACATATTTGATGGGCTTCCAGTCTCGCAAGCAAATTCGTTACGCGATCCCGTCGATGCAATCAATTGCATCCACAGCATCTTTTATCCTCGCACAGTCGATCTTGATACCCTAACTAATTTATAAATAAGGTTTAATACGTAATAATACATTATTTTTTCATTTAACAAGGAAAAATTAATTTTCCACATGAAAATATTTTGACAAATTAATGAAATGATGTAATATTTGTATCTTCGCAACAGTAACTAAGGTGATATTGGAAAAGAGTAGAAAATTTTTAAAAAAATATGGCATTCATCTGTAAGGCCCTAGATAAGTATAAGAAAACACAATTCTCTCCTTATTTAGCATTAAATTAAAACCTTCTGTCGTCGTCTGCATTTTACATTTTAAGATAATCTGATTTTTCAATAAAATCAACGAACACAAATGCTACAAAAGAATATTAATATAGACTGTGACAGATGAACCCACCACACACCCGGTCCTGTTTTAAAGAATAGAAGATCCTTCTCTAAGAACCTCAACCAAATAATACTTTAGATAAAATACCACTGTCACAGACTATATTTAACATTTCTTACATTTTCTACAATATAGCTCAAAAATATTAACAATTTTAATTCTTGCTGCCTAAATATTCAAACAACGCTAAAATAAACTTGATAAAAATCTAAGTTAAAAAAAGTAACAACTCAATTGTAAGATAAGACGCTGAAAGAATTATAGAGCATAATATTTTGCGCTCTTTACAATCAATGTTATTTCTAAATACGGTTAATAGGAACTAGGAACATATACATGCAACGACCTATTACTACATGTATTTGATATACATTAAATTATAGTAACATTATTTTCTAGGGTCTTCAAGATCCCAGAAATACGATGACTACATGAAACGCAATTCAAGGCTCCCCTCAATCAGTCACAGTAGTTATTTTGCAGACTTTGATACCAAATTGTAGTAAAGTGTCAGGAAATTGCTTGCAAATCGCTCGTCGCTGAAGCAATCTTATTGTCATGCATCACCAGGCTGATTCGCCTGTGTATTGTGGATCTGCAAATATTGGTGAGAGAAACTATCGCACACTAATGCAATTAAACTAAACCGTTTTACAAGATAAATAACCGTCAGATTTCATCAATTTAGGCTTTTTATGCAAGTTTTCTTTGCTGCCGGGATGGAATACGAGTTGTACTAACGCTTTATGCGATGTAGAGAATTCGAAATCCATAGGCGAGGTTAGAGGCATCTGGAAATGTTAAGTATACTCTACTGACTACTCTCTTTCAAGCGAAATATCACGAAGTCCGCGTCGTGTCTTCGTTCCAATCGCGATGAACTGCAAACATGTTCAAATAACTTTAATATACAAACGAAGACATTTCAATAAATCAATTCATGTGTGTAAATAATTCTTACTGCGTTCGTTGTCCAAAGTAGAATATTTGATTAAACTTCTTTGAGGTCGCGACGGTCTTCTCGTGATGGACTCTATTAAAATTGCCTTCTACGACATTGCAATGCCAGAAACGCAGAGAAGTTAAACCCGTAATACTGTGCCCGTCGTCACTTATCCAAGTCCTGCTTACGAAAGTCCTTAAAATAAACTTAATAAAAATCTAAGTTTAATAAAAGTAACAACACAAATGTAAGATAAGACGCTGAATGAAATATAGAGCATTTTTTGTGTGCTCTTTACAATCCATGTTGTTTCTAAATACGGTTAACAATAAACTAGGAAAATATGTATATATAAACATGCAACGACTTATTCCTACATGTATTTAATATACATTAAATTAAGGTAATATTAATTTCAAGCGTCTTCAATATCCCAGAAATACGATGACCGCATAAAGCGCAATTCGAGACTCCCCTTCATCAGTCATAGTAAATTCGCCGCTCAACCAATCTCATTGTCATGCATATCCACCAGACTGATTTCCCTGTGTATTATGGATCTGAAAATATGCCCGGTTAGTATAGAAACTATCCCACACTAATGCAATTAAACGAGTTGTACTAACGCTTTATGCGATGTAGAGAATTCGAAATCCATAGGCGAGGTTAGAGGCAACTGGAAATGTTACATATACTCTACTCTCTTTCACATTAAATTATAGTAATATTATTTTCTAGCGTCTTCAAGATCTCAGAAATACGATGACTACATGAAACGCAATTCAAGGCTCCCCTCAATCAGTCATAGTAGTTATTTTGCAGACTTTGATACCAAGTTGTAGTAAAGTGTCAGGAAATTGCTTGCAAATCGCTCGCCGCTGAAGCAATCTTATTGTCATGCATCACCAGGCTGATTCGCCTGTGTATTGTGGATCTGCAAATACGCCCGGTGAGAGAAACTATCGCACACTAATGCAATTAAACTAAACCGTTTTACAAGATAAATAACCGTCAGATTTCATCAATTTAGGCTTTTTATGCAAGTTTTCTTTGCTGCCGGGATGGAATACGAGTTGTACTAACGCTTTATGCGATGTAGAGAATTCGAAATCCATAGGCGAGGTCAGAGGCAAGTGGAAATGCATATACTCTCGCATCACTCTACTCTCCTGAGAGTTAGAAAAAGTAGAAAAAGTCGCGTTTTATTGATGAAATTGACTGCCTTATTGTTGTCTTTTATGCTTATATGGTATGTTTTCATTACAGGCACTTGTTCGTGACATGTTACTTAACTCGTCCGGTTTCAGGGTTTCATGATTTCTATTTAAAATAAATGAGGCCTTCCGAAGCCGACCACAATATGACACCACAATCCTTCAGAAGCGCAGGTGTTGGACCCTTAGTAGGGACGATGCACACTGAAAAGGGACCTCTAGTATTTGAACGCAAAATACTCTAATGAAAACCAAATTGTGTCTTTTCTTAATACCAAAAAGCTTTACCAAAATAGTGACTGCCATTTATTGGGTTGTTATTATTATTAGTTTTATTTTATATGCTTAAAACTGTTAACTTGGAAGTTGGACATAGCAAGCTAGGTTAGGGTTATGGTGCAAATTGCAGTTACTGCGAAATAGGTAATTCATTTTATATTTACATATTGGTCCAATCTGGCCCTTCTTGATGGGCTTCCAGTCTTCAAGCAAATTCATTCCGCGATCTTCCATCCGTCGGCACATCCGTCGACGCAATCAATTGCATCCGCAGCATCTTTTATCCTCGCACACTTGATCTTGATACCCTAACTAATTTATAAATAAGGTTTAATACTTAATAATACATTATTTCTTCATTTATCGAGGAAAAATTAATTTTTTCCTTGTTAAATGAAAATATTTGACACATTAATGAAATGATGTAATCTTTGTATCTTCGCAACAGTAACTAAGGTGATATTGGAAAAGAGTAGAAAACTGTCACCTGGCTACTTTAAATTGCATAGTTATTATTCATTTGAGACATTAGCTTATATCAAAGGTTAAGAGAAATATACCTAAGTATTACTTATTAATAGCTATACAAAAAAGTATGAGATAGTAAGTACGTATGTCATATAAATCCCTCAAAATAAACACGTTATTAAAACTGAAATGAGTATTGGAAAAACAGGTTATTTAATACGAAAGATATTTAAATAAGCTAAAACATTTTTTAAGAGACATGTTCAAAATGTCTATAGTTGTATGAGCGGGCAACACCCGATTACGACTTATATTTTTGGTGTTGAAGATTTACGATTTTACATTATTAATTAATTTAAAATCCAGTTGATTGATTATTTAAATAAAGAGATCATTTAATTCAAGAGAAATACATACCTGCGAGGTGTTGGCTAAAGCAGCAACGCCCTCCTAGCCCCCTACTCTAGCTCAACGGCGACAAGGTAGCATTTCGAAGTCACTTTCAGTCGAGCATTAGTTTCAATTCAAAAGAACGTGGTATTTATAGGAGAAATCCTGCTGATGCTGAGGAATACTGAGGATACACACATAAAATATCATATATATAATATTAAAAAGCATTCGAATTTTCCAAATGTCAATACTGTCAGACTTTTATATAAGTAATGGAAATTTACGGCAAACGCCAATTATAACAGAAGGAATCATCTAAATACGGTATTTAAGCAATATATTATACAATTTTACTATATATACGATATATTATATTACTATTAACTAGATAAAACTAGAAATATAACTATATTTTTCTTAGCTTGGTAAAATGGTATTTCTATTTAACTAGGAGATAATGTTGTAAGATTTTAAACGAAAACAGTAACCTGCGTATCCCGTGAAGAAAAAACGAAACGCTGCCTTCTTTAGTTACAGGCGATAGTCTGGTTAAGGGGGCACGAAACAGAGTGTAGTAGCGTCGATCGCTTGTACGAATTTACTGTTCCATTATTCTTAATTGCTATACTATATTTTCAAAACGGATGGAGATAGGAATTGAAGCAACCCATAGCAAGTTAGTACCACCGGCGAGTGTAGTCTGGGGGGAAGATGCCACCAATGTTTGGTAAAGAAAATGATATTACTAAGGTCTCGACTCATAATTACGAAACCAATGGTTTTACAGGAAGCTAGTAGGCGAAATAGTCTGGTACTTCCTCCCATACCAGCTCACTTGTGGTTTTCTAAGTAATACCGCTTTAAAGTAAAATAAATTTAATTGTGACACGCTCTAAATTCGGCGACACGCTCGGAATGCAACACGTTCGTTCGGTTAAACTCGGCTGTTCGCATTAAGGTTAAGTACTCATTCGGTTAAAGTCGTTGCGCCGAGCTGTCATGTTGAATTTTGGTTTTCAGTCACATTGATTTTCTTCTTACAATAATAAAATGGAGTATGGAAACGTTGTTGAATACAGATGTCAATTTAGATAAATAATATTGTGACAAATTCAATCAGCTTCTTTGCAGAAGTTTGACGTCATTCGCAAGTGGGGTGACAACACTGTTTTATTTTTGTTTGTTTGTTTGTTCCACCAACACCACTAATTATAATGCATAAACGCTATATTTTTTTTTAATATGAAACCCTAATTTACGCTGAACTTATGTAATTACATAACAATATAACCCGAAAAGTACAAAAATGCGAAAGAGTTGAATTTTTGTGGGTAGATTGATGCTCTCGAAAAGCAACCATCGCCGTTTAGATCACATCGCAAGCTGGTCGGATAATATAGATAATTAACATTAAAGTCAATAAATTTTTAATACTGAAGAATGAAACTTAACATTTCGATAGAGCGCATCGATATTCAAATTACAAATATATGACAGCATGGCTGTTGGGACGTATTATTTATTAGAATTTATTAATTGTGACATATTTAATTTAATAAAAAAAAACGAAATGTAGTAGAGCAAATTACAGTTACAAATGTACCTTTACGCGTTAAAAAAAACCCTTTCGGTACACCGGATGGCGAAGGTAGATTTCACCGGACCAAAGTAGGGGATAGACGAACGCCAATTGTACGAACTTATAATAAACATTTTGCGAGCTGCCGCGCGATCCACTTCCCGCGCGGCAGCTCGCGCACCTCAAGCCACCGTATATGAAAATGAAAATAAAGTCAGGGAAGGATTTGCCTAAGCGATTTGAGATAATATAAGATTTAACAAGTTAGAAATAAAATAACAAAATTTGGAGATTTACTTCTAAAAAGTGAAATTTTGCTTTAACTTTCTTAGTATATAGGATATAAGATAACGAATTAATTTACATTTAATGTTATTCCTTAGATTAGGGCCTAAAACTTATCTCATTAAACTTCATTGATTGCACAAACCGAGGTTCTAAGGGTGGGAAAAATTGGTTTAAATCAGTTCAAAATGTTAATTGTAGTAAAATTTCCCTACAATTTTTGATATGAGCAATCTTTTATACAGTAACACTATAAAGAGGGATTCAGTATACGCACTCTCCACTTCGCGCGCGGCAGCTCGCGCAATGCTAATAAGTTTTTTTACAGCATATCTTTTATACAGACATTTTCTCGCTTGTATATACTTAAAGCGATATAGTAGTACAAAAAACCCGAATTAGACTGGAAGTTTTAAATGATTCGCCACATTTAAGGCGGTCAAATGGTCGCTCTAGCTAGGTAATTAGGTGATGAAATTGGCTGCATTATTATTGTTGTCTTTTATGCTTATATGCTATTTATTCATTACAGACATTTGTTCGTGACATGTTACTTAACTCGGCCGGTAGTGTTGAGAGGCAGGCTTTCGTGATTCCGGGGGTGCAGGGGGCGGTGCGATCAAAATTGGGAAACCAAAGACTGACCTCGTGTAACTTTCCTAATATATTAGGTATCGAATTCATTACAATTTTTGATATGAGCAATGCTTACGGCACAGGAGAGGGATTCAGTATAGGCACTCTCGCTGCGTAAGGGTACGACGGGTTGAGGTGCGCGGGCTGACGCGCGGGGAGTGGATCGCGCAATGTTTGATACAAGCTCGTACAATTGGAGTTCCCCTATCCCCTCCTTTGATCCGGTGAAATCTACCTCTGCTTTCTTCCCTTCTGGAATCTGTCAATTGTCCAAAGTAAAAGGTTTTATTCTAATCTAGCTTTATTCTAATCTAATTTTATAGGGATTATAATAGAATTACTAAATACCTACTAATTACTTACTATAAACGTTACTTGACGAATTATTATGTCATTAATCTATGTCATGACGAAGAATTAAATTACGTTAAGAAATATAGCTATATAATGTCAAATGCAGCTCGAAGAATTTGCCCCGGTCACCTGATTTAAACCCCCTTGAACCACATTGTCGATTTCTCAAAATACCAATATCTTGAAAACCGTGGGGTTTTTACTAAAGCCATGTTTCGTTATTAAGGTAGTATGTGATGAAACCTATCAGCTGTTAATATATCTACCAAGGTTTACTGGACACCTGTATACGTAATGCTAACTTTTAACCTCATATTTGAACGAAAATGTAAAGAGACCCATGGAGAAAATAGATTAAGTGAAAATGCATTTTCTTATTTTCCGAAGAGATCTAAACACCATTTTTTATTGCATTAAAATAAAGGTTTAAAAAGAATAGATATTATTTCCAAGAAAATAATCTGATAGCCACCCACACAACCTTTAGTAGATATATGTAAAAATATGGTAGGGCATTTTTAAAAATATATGTTTTTAATTAAATGATTGTGATTTATGCTTAATTCTTATGCTTCGAAACTCGCTAAGGTATGTAGTAACCTAAACATACTATAATATTCATTTCAAGATTGTTTGACAAATTTTTTTTAACAAATATCTCCACAGCGCTAATGTGGAGATATTAAAATCGCCGACTGGTAAAACGTTGCAAATATACATAGCAAAGTAAAAAATGCCCGATACTGTCATATTTGCACGAATTAATCATAAAAATAAGAAAAAAAATGAAAACTTATGTCAGCCGACATAGCAAGCTAGGTTAGGATTACGGTGCAAATTGCAGTTACTGAAATAGGTAATTCATTTTATATTTACATATTTGATGGGCTTCCAGTCTCGCAAGCAAATTCGTTAGGCGATCCCGTCGATGCAATCAATTGCATCCACAGCATCTTTTATACTCGCACCCTCGATCTTGATACCCTAACTAATTTATAAATAAGGTTTAATACGTAATAATACATTATTTCTTCATTTAACAAGGAAAAATTATTTTTCTCCCATGAAAACATTTTGACACATTAATGAAATGATGTAATCTTTGTATCTTCGCAACAGTAACTAAGGTGATATTGGAAAAGAGTAGAAAATTTTTAAAAAAAATGGCATTCATCTGTAAGGCCCTAGATTAGTATAAGAAAACAAAATTCTCTCCTTATTTAGCATTAAATTAAAACCTTCTGTCGCCGTCTGCATTTTACATTTTAAGATAATCTGATTTTTCAATAAAATCAACGAACACAAATGCTACAAAAGAATATTAATATAGACTGTGACAGATAAACCCACCACACACCCGGTCCTGTTTTAAAGAATAGAAGATCCTTCTCTAAGAACCTCAACCAAATAATACTTTAGATAAAATACCACTGTCACAGACTATATTTAACATTTCTTACAATTTCTAAAATATAGCTCAAAAATATTAACAATTTTAATTCTTGCTGCCTAAATATTCAAAGACCGCTAAAATAAACTTGATAAAAATCTAAGTTAATAAAAGTAACAACTCAAATGTAAGATAAGACGCTGAATGAATTATAGAGCATAATATTTTGCGCTTTTTACAAACAATGTTATTTCTAAATACGGTTAATAGGAACTAGGAACATATACATGCAACGACCTATTACTACATGTATTTGATATACATTAAATTATAGTAACATTATTTTCTAGTGTCTTCAAGATCTCAGAAATACGATGACTACATGAAACGCAATTCAAGGCTCCCCTTAATCAGTCACAGTAGTTATTTTGCAGACTTTGATACCAAATTGTAAAAAAGTGTCAGGAAATTGCTTGCAAATCGCTCGCCGCTGAAGCAATCTTATTGTCATGCATCACCAGGCTGATTCGCCTGTGTATTGTGGATCTGCAAATACGCCCGGTGAGAGAAACTATCGCACACTAATGCAATTAAACTAAACCGTTTTACAAGATAAATAACCGTCAGATTTCATCAATTTAAGCTTTTTATGCAAGTTTTCTTTGCTGCCGGGATAGAATACGAGTTGTACTAACGATTTATGCGATGTAGAGAATTTGAAAACCATAGGCGAGGTCAGAGGCAACTGGAAATGTTACATAAAATATACTCTACTGACTACTCTTTTTCAAGCGAAATATCACGAAGTCCGCGTCGTGTCTTCGTTCCAATCGCGATGAACTAGAAACATGTTCAAATAACTTTAATATACAAACGAAGACATTTCAATAAATCAATTCATGTATGTAAATAATTCTTACAGCTTTCGTTGTCCAAAGTAGAATATTTGATTAAACTTCTTTGAGGTCGCGACGGTCTTCTCGTGATGGACTCTATTAAAATTGCCTTCTACGACATTGCAATGCCAAAAACGCAGAGAAGTTAAACCCGTAATACTGTGCCCGTCGTCACTTATCATAGTCCTGCTTACGCAAGTCCTTAAAATAAACTTAATAAAAATCTAAGTTTAATAAAAGTAACAACACAAATGTAAGATAAGACGCTGAATGAAATATAGAGCATTTTTTGTGTGCTCTTTACAATCCATGTTGTTTCTAAATACGGTTAACAATAAACTAGGAAAATATGTATATATAAACATGCAACGACTTATTCCTACATGTATTTAATATACATTAAATTAAGGTAATATTAATTTCAAGCGTCTTCAATATCCCAGAAATACGATGACCGCATAATGCGCAATTCGAGACTCCCCTTCATCAGTCATAGTAAATTCGCCGCTCAACCAATCTCATTGTCATGCATATCCACCAGACTGATTTCCCTGTGTATTATGGATCTGAAAATATGCCCGGTTAGTATAGAAACTATCCCACACTAATGCAATTAAACGAGTTGTACTAACGCTTTATGCGATGTAGAGAATTCGAAATCCATAGGCGAGGTTAGAGGCAACTGGAAATGTTACATATACTCTACTCTCTTTCACATTAAATTATAGTAATATTATTTTCTAGCGTCTTCAAGATCCCAGAAATACCATGACTACATGAAACGCAATTCAAGGATCCCCTCAATCAGTCACAGTAGTTATTTTGCAGACTTTGATACCAAGTTGTAGTAAAGTTTCAGGAAATTGCTTGCAAATCGCTCGCCGCTGAAGCAATCTTATTGTCTTCTTATGCTTCGAAACTCGCTAAGGTATTTATATAGTATCCTAAACATACTATAATATTCATTTCAAGATTGTTTGACAATTTTTTTTAACAAATATCTCCACAGCGCTAATGTGGAGATATTAAAAGCGCCGACTGGTAAAACGTTGCAAATATACATAGCAAAGGAAAAAATGCCCGATACTGTCATATTTGCATGAATTATTCATAAAAATAAGATAAAAAAAACGAAAACTCATGTCAACCGAGATAACAAAATAGGTTAGGATTACGGTGCAAATTGCAGTTACTGAAATAGGTAATTCATTTTATATTTACATATTTGATGGGCTTCCAGTCTCGCAAGCAAATTCGTTACGCGATCCCGTCGATGCAATCAATTGCATCCACAGCATCTTTTATCCTCACACGCTCGATCTTGATACCCTAACTAATTTATAAATATGGTTTAATACGTAATAATACATTATTTTTTCATTTAAGAAGGAAAAATTAATTTTTCCACATGAAAATATTTTGACACATTAATGAAATGATGTAATCTTTGTATCTTCGCAACAGTAACTAAGGTGATATTGGAAGAGAGTAGACAAATGTCACTTGGCTACTTTAAATTGCATAGTTATTCATTTGAGACATTAGCTATATCAAAGGTTAAGAGAAATATACCTAAGTATTACTTATTAATAGCTATACAAAAAAGTATGAAATCGTAAGTACCTAAGTCGTATAAGTCCCTCAAAATAAACACGTTTGAGTGTCGAATTGTAGGTCCTATTAAAACTGAGATGAGTATTTGAAAAACAGGTTATTTAAAACGAAAGATATTTAACTAAGCTAAAACATTTATTAAGAGACATGTTCAAAATGTCTGTAGGTGTATGAGCGGGCAACACCCGATTACGACTTATATTTTTGGTGTTAAAGATATACGATTTTACATTATTAATTAATTTTAAACCCAGTTGATTGATTATTTAAATAAAGAGATCATTTAATTCAAGAGAAATACATGCCTGTGAGGTGTTGGCTAAAGCAGCAACGCCCTCCTAGCCCCCTACTCTAGCTCGACGGCGCCAAGGTAGCATTTCGAAGTCACTTTCAGTCGAGCATTAGTTTCAATTCAAAAGAACGTGGTATTTATAGGAGAAATCCTGCTGATGCTGAGGAATACTGAGGATACACACATAAAATATCATATATATAATATTAAAAAGCATTCGAATTTTCCAAATGTCAATACTGTCAGACTTTTATATAAGTAATGGAAATTTACGGCAAACGCCAATTATAACAGAAGGAATCATATAAATACGGTATTTAAGCAATACTTTATACAATTTTGTTATATTCAATTATATATATAAGATATGTAAAAACTGATCTAATATGGAACCAATCTAGGCTAATAGCTGTTGGTTTAATAGATGGCATTATGAAATTTTGCCTGGTTAATAAAAAAGTTAAATAAGGGATAAGTTAATATTAAAAAATAACAAATTCAGTAAATAGGAAGGGGAGAAGGGGGCCCTAAATTTTACAAAAAAAAAACTGAAATGCTGTTAAAAGTTATGATGGATTGAAAGAATGTCATTAAACCATTTTCCTATGATTTTTATTTTAATCTACTCAACCCATCAGAAGTTACAACCACAGAATGGCGCGTTTGGACTGGGAAAAAGATGCCTTTAATGACGCCTGTAGGGCCTAGCTGTAAGACGACAGGTTCTAGTTAAATAAATTACTACTACCGAACAATGTATAGAAGAAGTTGATATTAAATAATAGCTATAGGTGTCATAAGATAAGTATTTCCGAAAATACATTAGTGTACATAGGAATGACATAATTTACAACAATTAGGTAACAAAAATACATGTTGATGATATTAAATTTCTAAATAATAGCCATTCTTGTTTTATAAATAAGACCTTGACTCGACTCAATCAAAGTACTAAGATATCGGCTGCACGAAAAATAAAGCAATTCTTAAAAATGATCTCCATTTTTATGGATTTACTTTAGAACTTGAAATAAAGAACAATAAAAATAAAAAAACTTTAAAAAAGCTCATAATATTTTTTAAAGTGTTGAAAGAAAAATTACTTGAAAAAGTTATAGAGACAAGGCTTCGCAATTTCCTTAAAAAACTCAACATATTATCAAAGACCCAATTCGGATTTAGGAAATGAAAGTCAACAGAGAAAGTCACATCAACAGATGTCTCAATGAAAAGGACTTTTCTGCAGCAGTTTTCTGCGACCTAAGCAGAGCTTTCTGTGTGTTCAGACCAATAGTCTTAGTTTATGGCCATGCGAATTTCTCCGGAATAATGAAGAAATTGCTATACACGAATCGATCTATTTCCATAACAAGATGGAAATAGATCGCCCAGCTATGCACAACCAGTTAGACCTCGTACTGCAAAATGTCGAAATACATTGTTATAATTGTCTTCCTAAAAAGTTAAAGGTAATTGAAAATATACCTCAATTCAAGAAATCCATCAAACGTCTTTATTTAAAAAAGCTTTTATAAATACAGTGAACTTAGTGACACTCAATTCTGGAAAGAATAAGTTTAATATAAATTTTCAGAATATATATGTTTTTGTGTTATTATTTAAAAGAAATAAATTTTAAAAACATTTCCCTTATTTTTAAAAACAACTTTGTGTAAAATCAATGGGTCCAGTATAGATAGATCTTAGAATTTTAAAGATATTTCATTTCATTTTCATTATTTTTTGCTAAATATTCAATTTGACTTAACCACCTCATCATGCTTTGATCTATGTAAATACCTAAATATTTAATGGAGGCCACTTCCTAGAACGGTATGCAAAAACATTCAGAAGAGAGAATATTTTGACAGATTTGAAATTACCTAAAACTGAAAAGGTGTAAAAATTTATGATGAATTGAAAGAAAGCTAAGTCAATGGGTAAAATTTGACATATCTTCGCGTTTCATATCCTCTAGAACCCAAAACCGCCCTCAGATTAAAAGTATATATATGTTTATATGTATATCTATCTATCTTAATGGGAAAAATCAGACCACGCCTGGTTACATTTATCTGGAATGGGAAAGGGAGGTTTAAAAAAGTATATAGGATATAGAATTCATTTCAATTATTATTCCTTAGATAAGGGCCTAAAATAGCTTATCTAAGTAAAATTTTTGATAGCACCGACCCTTGGTCCTGAGAGTTAGGAAAGTAGTTTTTTGAATTTAAAAAATCAGACCTTCCTTAATAAAAACAGGATCAAATCAGTCCAAAATGTTAATTGTAAATCTATCATTTCCATACATTTTTTGATGTGAACAACCCTTACGGCACACTATAAAGAGGGATTCAGTATACACACTCTTGCTTCGCAGGGGCACCTCAACCCACCGTGTTGAGGTGCGCGAGCTGCCGCGCGATCCACTCCCCGCGCGGCAAGTTTTTGTTTGCATAAAATCTTTTATACCGACATTTTCTTCGTTTGTATTTAGAGCGATATAGTAGTATTAAAAAAAACCCCGCTTTAGACTGGAAGTATTGAAACGATTCGCTATATTTAAGGCAGTAAAATGGTTGCTCTACCTAGGTAATTAGATAGTCGCGTTTTATTGATGAAATTGACTGCCCTTATTGTTGTCTTTTATGCTTATATGGTATGTTTTCATTACAGGCACTTGTTCGTGACATGTTACTTAACTCGGCCGGCAGTGTTGAGAAGCAGGGTTTCATGATTTCTATTTAAAATAAATGAGGCCTTCCGAAGCCGACCACAATATGACACCACAATCCTTCAGAAGCGCGGGTGGTGGAGCCTAAGTAGGGACGATGCACACTGAAAAGGGACCTCTAGTATTTGAACGCAAAATACTCTAATGAAAAGGAATGTCTTGGCGGAAATGCTTCAACCACGAAGTGCTGGATTCAAACTGGAGGACCATCGCTGCTGAGAGGAACCGACGGAGGACTCTGTATGGCTCTGATGATGATAATGATGCCAATATCGAAGAGCAAAACTTGTTCAGTGTTGTCACTCATTTTCTAAAAGTGATTCACGTGTCATCTACGTATGCTGAAAAAAATAAAGTTACTTAAAAAATCTAATCAGAAAAAACTGTCTTTAACGTTAGTCTACTCAAAAATACACAAAATAAACAAATTTATGACTGGGGCGAGGGTGCGAGGGGCGGTGCGACAAAATTGGGAAACCAATGACTGACCTCGTGTTCGCAGCTCATTCCCTCAGGTTCCACTAACTCTAGCGGGTCTCAAAATACACTTTTAATGTTACTTATTTTCACACAATCACTCGGAGACTGGACTGCTGGACAGTAGAGGGATTCAGTATAGGCACTCTCGCTGCGTAAGGGTACGACGGGTTGAGGTGCGCGGGCTGACGCGCGGGGAGTGGATCGCGCAATGTTTGATACAAGTTCGTACAATTGGAGTTCGCCTATCCCCTCCTTTGATCCGGTGAAATCTACCTCTGCTTTCTTCCCTTCTGGAATCTGTCAATTGTCCAAATTAAAAGGTTTTATTCTAATCTAGCTTTATTCTAATCTAATTTTATAGCGATTATAATAGAATTACTGAATACCAACAAATTACTTACTGTAAACGTTACTTGACGAATTATTATGTCAATAATCTATGTCATGACGAAGAATTAAATTACGTTAAGAAATATAGCTATAGAATGCTGAGGTCAAATGCAGCTCGAAGAATTTGCCACGGTCACCTGATTTAAACCCCCTTAAACTACAATATCCATTTCTCAAAACGCCAATATCTTGAAAACCGTAGGGTTTTCACTATAGCCATGTTTCGATATTAAGATAGTATGTGATGAGACCTTTCAGCTGTTAATATATCTAACAAGGTTTACTGGACAACCTGTACACGTAACGCTAATTTTTAACCTCCTATTTGAACTAAAATGTAAAGAGACCGATGGAGAAAATAGATTAAGTGAAAACGCATTTTCTTATTTTCCGAAGATAATCTAACTACCACTTTTCATTGCATTAAAATAAAATTTTGAAAAGTATAGATTTTATTTCCAAGAAATTAATCTGATAGCCACCCACACAACCTTTAGTAGATATATGTAAAAATATGGTAGGGCATTTTTTAAAATATATGTTTTTAATTAAATGATTGTGATTTATGCTTATTTCTTATACTTCGAAACTCGCTAAGGTATGTACTCGTATATAGTATCCTAAACATACTATAATTATACATTTCAAGAATGTTTGACAATTTTTTTGTCAAACAATTTTAACAAATATCTCCACAGCGCTAATATGGAGATATTAAAAGCGCCGACTGGTAAAACGTTGCAAATATACATAGCAAAGGAAAAAATGCCCGATACTGTCATATTTGCATGAATTAATCATAAAAATAAGAAAAAAAACGAAAACTCATGTCAACCGAGATAACAAAATAGGTTAGGACTACGGTGCAAATTGCAGTTACTGCGAAATAGGTAATTCATTTTATATTTACATATTTGATGGGCTTCCAGTCTCGCAAGCAAATTCGTTACGCGATCCCGTCGATGCAATCAATTGCATCCACAGCATCTTTTATCCTCGCACAGTCGATCTTGATACCCTAACTAATTTATAAATAAGGTTTAATACGTAATAATACATTATTTTTTCATTTAACAAGGAAAAATTAATTTTCCACATGAAAATATTTTGACAAATTAATGAAATGATGTAATATTTGTATCTTCGCAACAGTAACTAAGGTGATATTGGAAAAGAGTAGAAAATTTTTAAAAAAATATGGCATTCATCTGTAAGGCCCTAGATAAGTATAAGAAAACACAATTCTCTCCTTATTTAGCATTAAATTAAAACCTTCTGTCGCCGTCTGCATTTTACATTTTAAGATAATCTGATTTTTCAATAAAATCAACGAACACAAATGCTACAAAAGAATATTAATATAGATTGTGACAGATGAACCCACCACACACCCGGTCCTGTTTTAAAGAATAGAAGATCCTTCTCTAAGAACCTCAACCAAATAATACTTTAGATAAAATACCACTGTCACAGACTATATTTAACATTTTCTACAATATAGCTCAAAAATATTAACAATATGAATTCTTGCTGCCTAAATATTCAAACAACGCTAAAATAAACTTGATAAAAATCTAAGTTAAAAAAAGTAACAACTCAATTGTAAGATAAGACGCTGAAAGAATTATAGAGCATAATATTTTGCGCTCTTTACAATCAATGTTATTTCTAAATACGGTTAATAGGAACTAGGAACATATACATGCAACGACCTATTACTACATTTATTTGATATACATTAAATTATAGTAACATTATTTTCTAGCGTCTTAAAGATCCCAGAAATACGATGACTACATGAAACCCAATTCAAGGCTCCCCTCAATCAGTCACAGTAGTTATTTTGCAGACTTTGATACCAAATTGTAGTAAAGTGTCAGGAAATTGCTTGCAAATCGCTCGCCGCTGAAGCAATCTTATTGTCATGCATCACCAGGCTGATTCGCCTGTGTATTGTGGATCTGCAATTACGCCCGGTGAGAGAAACTATCGCACACTAATGCAATTAAACTAAACCGTTTTACAAGATAAATAACCGTCAGATTTCATCAATTTAGGCTTTTTATGCAAGTTTTCTTTGCTGCCGGGATGGAATACGAGTTGTACTAACGCTTTATGCGGTGTAGAGAATTCGAAATCCATAGGCGAGGTTAGAGGCATCTGGAAATGTTACATATACTCTACTCTCTTTCACATTAAATTATAGTAATATTATTTTCTAGCGTCTTCAAGATCCCAGAAATACGATGACTACATGAAACGCAATTCAAGGCTCCCCTCAATCAGTCACAGTAGTTATTTTGCAGACTTTGATACCAAGTTGTAGTAAAGTGTCAGGAAATTGCTTGCAAATCGCTCGCCGCTGAAGCAATCTTAATGTCATGCATCACCAGGCTGATTCGCCTGTGTATTGTGGATCTGCAAATACGCCCGGTTAGAGTAACTATCGCACACTAATGCAATTAAACTAAACCGTTTTACAAGATAAATAACCTTCAGATTTCATCAATTTAGGCTTTTTATGCAAGTTTTCTTTGCTGCCGGGATGGAATACGAGTTGTACTAACGCTTTATGCGGTGTAGAGAATTCGAAATCCATAGGCGAGGTTAGAGGCATCTGGAAATGTTACATATACTCTACTCTCTTTCACATTAAATTATAGTAATATTATTTTCTAGCGTCTTCAAGATCCCAGAAATACGATGACTACATGAAACGCAATTCAAGGCTCCCCTCAATCAGTCACAGTAGTTATTTTGCAGACTTTGATACCAAGTTGTAGTAAAGTGTCAGGAAATTGCTTGCAAATCGCTCGCCGCTGAAGCAATCTTATTGTCATGCATCACCAGGCTGATTCGCCTGTGTATTGTGGATCTGCAAATACGCCCGGTTAGAGTAACTATCGCACACTAATGCAATTAAACTAAACCGTTTTACAAGATAAATAACCTTCAGATTTCATCAATTTAGGCTTTTTATGCAAGTTTTCTTTGCTGCCGGGATGGAATACGAGTTGTACTAACGCTTTATACGATGTAGAGAATTCGAAATCCATAGGCGAGGTTAGAGGCATCTGGAAATGTTAAGTATACTCTACTGACTACTCTCTTTCAAGCGAAATATCACGAAGTCCGCGTCGTGTCTTCGTTCCAATCGCGATGAACTGCAAACATGTTCAAATAACTTTAATATACAAACGAAGACATTTCAATAAATCATTTCATGTATGTAAATAATCCTTACAGCGTTAGTTGTTCAAAGTAGAATATTTGATTAAACTTCTTTGAGGTCGCGACGGTCTTTCGTGATGGACTCTATTAAAATTGCCTTCTACGACATTGCAATGCCAGAAACGTAGAGAAGTTAAACCCGTAATACTGTGCCCGTCGTCACTTATCCAAGTCCTGCTTACGCAAGTCCTTAAAATAAACTTAATAAAAATCTAAGTTTAATAAAAGTAACAACACAAATGTAAGATAAGACGCTGAATGAAATATAGAGCATTTTTTGTGTGCTCTTTACAATCCATGTTGTTTCTAAATACGGTTAACAATAAACTAGGAAAATATGTATATATAAACATGCAACGACTTATTCCTACATGTATTTAATATACATTAAATTAAGGTAATATTAATTTCAAGCGTCTTCAATATCCCAGAAATACGATGACCGCATAAAGCGCAATTCGAGACTCCCCTTCATCAGTCATAGTAAATTCGCCGCTCAACCAATCTCATTGTCATGCATATCCACCAGACTGATTTCCCTGTGTATTATGGATCTGAAAATATGCCCGGTTAGTATAGAAACTATCCCACACTAATGCAATTAAACGAGTTGTACTAACGCTTTATGCGATGTAGAGAATTCGAAATCCATAGGCGAGGTTAGAGGCAACTGGAAATGTTACATATACTCTACTCTCTTTCACATTAAATTATAGTAATATTATTTTCTAGCGTCTTCAAGATCCCAGAAATACCATGACTACATGAAACGCAATTCAAGGCTCCCCTTAATCAGTCACAGTAGTTATTTTGCAGACTTTGATACCAAGTTGTAGTAAAGTGTCAGGAAATTGCTTGCAAATCGCTCGCCGCTGAAGCAATCTTATTGTCTTCTTATGCTTCGAAACTCGCTAAGGTATTTATATAGTATCCTAAACATACTATAATATTCATTTCAAGATTGTTTGACAATTTTTTTTAAGAAATATCTCCACAGCGCTAATGTGGAGATATTAAAATCGCCGACTGGTAAAACGTTGCAAATATACATAGCAAAGAAAAAAATGCCCGATACACTCATATTTGCATGAATTAATCATAAAAATAAGATAAAAAAAACGAAAACTCATGTCAACAGAGATAACAGAATAGGTTAGGATTACGTGCAAATTGCAGTTACTGCGAAATAGGTAATTCATTTTATATTTACATATTTGATGGGCTTCCAGTCTCGCAAGCAAATTCGTTCCGCGATCTTCCATCCGTCGGCACATCCGTCGACGCAATCAATTGCATCCGCAGTATCTTTTATCCTCGCAAACTCGATCTTGATATCCTAACTTATTTATAAATAAGGTTTAATACGTAATAATACATTATTTTTTCATTTAACAAGGAAAAATTAATATTTTCCTTGTTAAATGAAAATATTTGACACATTAATGAAATGATGTAATCTTTTTATCTTCGCAACAGTAACTAAGGTGATATTGGAAAAGAGTAGAAAACTGTCACCTAGCTACTTTAAATTGCATAGTTATTATTCATTTGAGGCATTAGCTTATATCAAAGGTTAAGAGACATATACCTAAGTATTACTTATTAATAGCTATACAAAAAAGTATGAGATAGTAAGTACGTAAGTCATATAAATCCCTCAAAATAAACACGTTATTAAAACTGAAATGAGTATTGGAAAAACAGGTTATTTAATACGAAACATATTTAAATAAGCTAAAACATTTTTTAAGAGACATGTTCAAAATGTCTGTAGGTGTATGAGCGGGCAACACACGATTACGACTTATATTTTTTGTGTTATAGATTTACGATTTTACATTATTAATTAATTTAAAACCCAGTTGATTGATTAGTTAATTAAAGAGATCATTTAATTCAAGAGAAATACATACCTGCGAGGTGTTGGCTAAAGCAGCAACGCCCTCCTAGCCCCCTACTCTAGCTCGACGGCGCCAAGGTAGCATTTCGAAGTCACTTTCAGTCGAGCATTAGTTTCAATTCAAAAGAACGTGGTATTTATAGGAGAAATCCTGCTGATGCTGAGGATACACACATAAAATATCATATATATAATATTAAAAAGCATTCGAATTTTCCAAATGTCAATACTGTCAGACTTTTATATAAGTAATGTAAATTTACGGCAAACGCCAATTATAACAGAAGGAATCATCTAAATACGGTATTTAAGCAATACATTATACAATTTTACTATATATACGATATATTATATTACTATTAACTAGATAAAACTAGAAATATAACTATATTTTTCTTAGCATGGTAAAATGGTATTTCTATTTAACTAGGAGATAATGTTGTAAGATTTTAAACGAAAACAGTAACCTGCGTATCGCGTGAAGAAAAAACGAAACACTGCCTTCTTTAGTACAGGCGATAGTCTGGTTAAGGGGGCACGAAACAGAGTGTAGTAGCGTCGATCGCTTGTACGAATTTACTGTTCCATTATTCTTAATTGCTATACTATATTTTCAAAACGGATGGAGATAGGAATTGAAGAAACCCATAGCAAGTTAGTACCACCGGCGCGTGTAGTCTGGGGGGAAGATGCCACCAATGTTTGGTAAAGAAAATGATATTACTAAGATCTCGACTCATAATTTCGAAACCAATGGTTTTACAGGAAGCTAGTAGGCGAAATAGTCTGGTACTTCCTCCCATACCAGCTCACTTGTGGTTTTCTAAGTAATACCGCTTTATAGTAAAATAAATTTAATTGTGACACGCTCTAAATTCGGCGACACGCTCGGAATGCAACACGTTCGTTCGGTTAAACTCGGCTGTTCGCATTAAGGTTAAGTACTCATTCGGTTAAAGTCGTTGCGCCGAGCTGTCATGTTGAATTTTGGTTTTCAGTCACATTGATTTTCTTCTTACAATAATAAAATGGAGTATGGAAACGTTGTTGAATACAGATGTCAATTTAGATAAATAATATTGTGACAAATTCAATCAGCTTCTTTGCAGAAGTTTGACGTCATTCGCAAGTGGGGTGACAACACTGTTTTATTTTTGTTTGTTTGTTTGTTCCACCAACACCACTAATTATAATGCATAAACGCTATATTTTTTTTTAATATGAAACCCTAATTTACGCTGAACTTATGTAATTACATAACAATATAACCCGAAAAGTACAAAAATGCGAAAGAGTTGAATTTTTGTGGGTAGATTGATGCTCTCGAAAAGCAACCATCGCCGTTTAGATCACATCGCAAGCTGGTCGGATAATATAGATAATTAACATTAAAGTCAATAAATTTTTAATACTGAAGAATGAAACTTAACATTTCGATAGAGCGCATCGATATTCAAATTACAAATATATGACAGCATGGCTGTTGGGACGTATTATTTATTAGAATTTATTAATTGTGACATATTTAATTTAATAAAAAAAAACGAAATGTAGTAGAGCAAATTACAGTTACAAATGTACCTTTACGCGTTAAAAAAAACCCTTTCGGTACACCGGATGGCGAAGGTAGATTTCACCGGACCAAAGTAGGGGATAGACGAACGCCAATTGTACGAACTTATAATAAACATTTTGCGAGCTGCCGCGCGATCCACTTCCCGCGCGGCAGCTCGCGCACCTCAAGCCACCGTATATGAAAATGAAAATAAAGTCAGGGAAGGATTTGCCTAAGCGATTTGAGATAATATAAGATTTAACAAGTTAGAAATAAAATAACAAAATTTGGAGATTTACTTCTAAAAAGTGAAATTTTGCTTTAACTTTCTTAGTATATAGGATATAAGATAACGAATTAATTTACATTTAATGTTATTCCTTAGATTAGGGCCTAAAACTTATCTCATTAAACTTCATTGATTGCACAAACCGAGGTTCTAAGGGTGGGAAAAATTGGTTTAAATCAGTTCAAAATGTTAATTGTAGTAAAATTTCCCTACAATTTTTGATATGAGCAATCTTTTATACAGTAACACTATAAAGAGGGATTCAGTATACGCACTCTCCACTTCGCGCGCGGCAGCTCGCGCAATGCTAATAAGTTTTTTTACAGCATATCTTTTATACAGACATTTTCTCGCTTGTATATACTTAAAGCGATATAGTAGTACAAAAAACCCGAATTAGACTGGAAGTTTTAAATGATTCGCCACATTTAAGGCGGTCAAATGGTCGCTCTAGCTAGGTAATTAGGTGATGAAATTGGCTGCATTATTATTGTTGTCTTTTATGCTTATATGCTATTTATTCATTACAGACATTTGTTCGTGACATGTTACTTAACTCGGCCGGCAGTGTTGAGAGGCAGGCTTTCATGATTCCGGGGGTGCAGGGGGCGGTGCGGTCAAATTTGGGAAACCAAAGACTGACCTCGTGTAACTTTCCTAATATATTAGGTATCGAATTCATTACAATTTTTGATATGAGCAATGCTTACGGCACAGGAGAGGGAATCAGTATAGGCACTCTCGCTGCGTAAGGGTACGACGGGTTGAGGTGCGCGGGCTGACGCGCGGGGAGTGGATCGCGCAATGTTTGATACAAGCTCGTACAATTGGAGTTCGCCTATCCCCTCCTTTGATCCGGTGAAATCTAACTGTGCTTTCTTCCCTTCTGGAATCTGTCAATTGTCCAAATTAAAAGGCTTTATTCTAATCTAGCTTTATTCTAATCTAATTTTATAGGGATTATAATAGAATTACTAAATACCTACTAATTACTTACTATAAACGTTACTTGACGAATTATTATGTCATTAATCTATGTCATGACGAAGAATTAAATTACGTTAAGAAATATAGCTATATAATGTCAAATGCAGCTCGAAGAATTTGCCCCGGTCACCTGATTTAAACCCCCTTGAACCACATTGTCGATTTCTCAAAATACCAATATCTTGAAAACCGTGGGGTTTTTACTAAAGCCATGTTTCGATATTAAGGTAGTATGTGATGAAACCTATCAGCTGTTAATATATCTACCAAGGTTTACTGGACATCCTGTATACGTAATGCTAATTTTTAACCTCATATTTGAACGAAAATGTAAAGAGACCCATGGAGAAAATAGATTAAGTGAAAATGCATTTTCTTATTTTCCGAAGAGATCTAAACACCATTTTTTATTGCATTAAAATAAAGGTTTGAAAAGTATAGATATTATTTCCAAGAAAATAATCTGATAGCCACCCACACAACCTTTAGTAGATATGTAAATATATGGTAGGGCATTTTTAAAAATATATGTTTATAATTAAATGATTGTGATTTATGCTTATTTCTTATGCTTCGAAACTCGCTAAGGTATGTAGTATCCTAAACATACTATAATATTCATTTCAAGATTGTTTGACAAATTTTTTTTAACAAATATCTCCACAGCGCTAATGTGGAGATATTAAAATCGCCGACTGGTAAAACGTTGCAAATATACAAAGCAAAGGGAAAAAAAGCCCGACACTGTCATATTTGCACGAATTATTCATAAAAATAAGATAAAAAAAAACGAAAACTCATGTCAACCGAGATAACAAAATAGGTTAGGATTACGGTGCAAATTGCAGTTACTGAAATAGGTAATTCATTTTATATTTACATATTCCAATCTGGCCCTTCTTTATGGGCTTCCAGTCTTCAAGCAAATTCATTCCGCGATCTTCCATCCGTCGGCACATCCGTCGACGCAATCAATTGCATCCGCAGCATCTTTTATCCTCGCACACTCGATCTTGATACCCTAACTAATTTATAAATAAGGTTTAATACGTAATAATACATTATTTCTTCATTTAACAAGGAAAAATTATTTTTTTCTCATGAAAACATTTTGACACATTAATGAAATGATGTAATCTTTGTATCTTCGCAACAGTAACTAAGGTGATATTGGAAAAGAGTAGAAAATTTAAAAAAAAATATGGCGTTCATCTGTAAGGCCCTAGATTAGTATAAGAAAACACAATTCTCTCCTTATTTAGCATTAAATTAAAACCTTCTGTCGCCGTCTGTATTTTACATTTTAAGATAATCTGATTTTTCAATAAAATCAACGAACACAAATGCTACAAAAGAATATTAATATAGACTGTGACAGATGAACACCACACACCCGGTCCTGTTTTAAAGAATAGAAGATCCTTCTCTAAGAACCTCAACCAAATAATACTTTAGATAAAATACCACTGTCACAGACTATATTTAACATTTCTTACAATTTCTACAATATAGCTCAAAAATATTAACAATTTTAATTCTTGCTGCCTAAATATTCAAATAACGCTAAAATAAACTTGATAAAAATCTAAGTTATAAAAAGTAACAACTCAAATGTAAGATAAGACGCTGAATGAATTATAGAGCATAATATTTTGCGCTCTTTACAATCAATGTTATTTCTAAATACGGTTAATAGGAACTAGGAACATATACATGCAACGACCTATTACTACATTTATTTGATATACATTAAATTATAGTAACATTATTTTCTAGTGTCTTCAAGATCCCAGAAATACGATGACTGCATAAAGCGCAATTCGAGGCTCTCCTTCATCAGTCACAGTAGATTCGCCGCTCAACCAATCTTATTGTCATGCATACCCACCAGACTGATTCTCCTGTGTATTATGGATCTGCAAATATACCCGGTGAGTTTAGAAACTATCGCACACTAATGCAATTAAACAAAACCGTTTTATAAGAAAAATACCTTCAGATATCATCAATTTAGGCTTTTAATGTAAGTCTTCTTTGCTGCCGGGATGGAATACGAGTTGTACTGCGCTCTATGCGACGTAGAGAAATCGAAATCCAAAGGCGAGGTCAGAGGCAGCTGGAAATGTTACATATACTCTACTCTCTTTCAAGCGAAATATCACGAAGTCCACGTCATGTATTCGTTCCAATCGCGATGATCTGCAAACATGTTCATATAAATTTAATTTACAAATGAAGACATTTCAATAAATCAATTCAAGTATGTAAATAATTCTTACAGTGAGCGTTGTCCAAAGTAGAAGATTTGATTAAACTTCTTTGAGGTCGCGACGGTCTTCTCGTGATGGACTCTAGCTGAACGAGTGGATGAAATTAATAAGTTATATGAATGAAATTAACTAAACGATTGAGATGAATGAGATGAAAAAGCCGAACGAATGGATGAAATTATTGAACTTAATGAATGAAATTAACTAAACGATTGAGATGTATGAGATGAAAAAGCTGAACGAATGGATGAAATTATTAAACTAAATGAATGAAATTAACTAAACGATTGAGATGAATGAGATGAAAAAGCTGAACGAATGGACGAAATTATTAAACTACATAAATGTAATTAACTAAACGATTGAGATGAATGAGATGAAAAAGCTAAACGAGTGGATGAAATTATTAAACTACATGAATAAAATTAACGAAACGATTGAGAAGAATGGAATGAAAAAGCTGATCGAGTGGATGAAATTATTAAATCACATTTATTAAAATAACTAAACGATTGAGACGAATGGGATGAAAAAGCTGAACGAATGGATGACATTATTAAACTAAATGAATGAAATTTACTAAACGATTGAGATGATTGAGATGAAAAAGCTGAACGAGTGGATGAAATTATTAAACTAATGAATGAAATTAACTAAACGATTGAGATGAATGAGATGAAAAAGCTGAACGAATGGACGAAATTATTAAACTACATGAATGTAATTAACTAAACGATTGAGATGAATGAGATGGAAAAGCTAAACGAGTGGATGAAATTAATAAACTACGTTAATGAAATTAACTAAACGATTGAGATGAATGAGATGGAAAAGCTGAACGAATGGATAAATAGTTGATTAGAAAATAATACAAAAAATAAATAACCTATTATAATAAACTAGATGAACTTATAAATTTAATGAAGCAGATAAATGAAATAAAAATAATTTAATAAATTATATAAATTATATGAATCTAATTTTCAATCCGTTATAGTTACATATATGTTTGGTAATGAAAATTATAGGAAAATAAGATATTATTAAATTTATAACTTTGCAATCAAATCTCAAATCGGTCAGTTACTTAAGTAATACTGATTTTTTTTTTAAAAAATTCAATCTTTATAATGCTTCTTTTGTAAAGTTTGTCCAATAGCTTGTTAGTCACATTGCCTTTCAAACATCGATAAAATGTTTCAAAGAATCTATTTCTTATAAATAATTTTCCCTTTTTTATTCTAATCAAAATAAATCACACATACAGGACCTTGGACATTATTTTTTTGACTATTTTCCTGGCTCCGCTGTATCTCAAACTACACTCTGTAATGATTACTTCTAAGCGGCTAGCAAAGTTTTGAATGCTTATCGTAATATATTTTTAAGGCCTTTTAATATATCCGTTATAAATTAAAATCATTCACTTATTTAGAAACGAGAAATATCTGCATTAAAAATATTTCAAAACAGTAGCTATCTTAATAAAAAGCATTAAATTCAATATTGCAGTATGTTAATTTTGAAATATAATATGACAAATTCAATCAACTTCCTCACAAAAGTTTTCCGTCTTTCGCGCGTGGGGACCAACTGTTTTTTTTTCTTGTTTCCTCTAATTTCAGGCTGAAAAGGCGAATGCACAAACGCCATATTTTATTTTGATATGAAACTGAAACCTTAATTTACACTGGACTTACATAATTACTTAATAATATTTAAAAACACTTACCGATAGTAATAGGTGCTCATATCGCCAATCCCTTTTTGGGGAATCTAAAACAAAGAAAAATAATATAAAATTAATAAAGGGCAAATACCACTGCATACTGTTAATAAGAAGTAACTTAACACCTTCACCGAATTACTTTCAGCTCTTGGCACATTTTAGCTTCTATACATCCATGCTTAATAAGCTACTATTCGTTGCATCTTTCAGCGCGAAAAGTAGAAATGAAAAAGAGTTCAATTTTTGTGTCAATAATATAGATATTTAACATTAAAGTCAACGAATTTTTAATACTGAAGAATGAAACTTGACATTTCGATAGGGCACAACGATAATGCACAGCGGTATTTAAATAACGAAAATATGATAGCATGGCTGTTGGGACGTATTATTTATTGTGACATTTAATTAAAGAAAAAATTCGAAATGTAGTAGAGCAAATTACAGTTACAAATGTACCTTTGTCGTATTAAAAAATAACTCGGTACAATTCACTCCCAGCGCGGCAGCCCGCGCACCTCAACCCGCCGTACCGTTGCGCAGCGAGAGTGCGTATACTGAATCTCTCTTAACACTGTGCCGTAAGAGTTGCTCATATCAAAAATTGTTTTAAACAAAAGTTGTAGAGAATTTATAGGCCAACAATTGACATTTTAAATAGATTTAATCCTGTGCTTATTAACAAAGGTATGATTTTCTGAATTTAGAAAACACTTTTTCCACCCCTAGGACCAATAATTGGTGCAAAGAATTGGCTCTCGAGTACTGTCAAAAAGCTCAAGAACCAAACAATGCTTAACCCAGTAATGGAAATGATCACAGACAATCTGACAACCGAATACAACTTTGTCAGAACATTTACCACGGAAATACCAGAAAGAACCAAATGGGACAATGATGGACCCAACTTCGAAAATGAAGCAATTATATGGTATACCGATGGCTCCAAAAGCGGAAACAATATAGGATCAGGCATTTGTGGGGCGATACCCAGACTCGAGAAATCGATTAACCTGGGATTGCACTCTACTATATTCCAGGCAGAGCTATATGCCATCATTGAGACTGCGCATGAGAGCATCGAAAGATCCTACAAGAATAAAAACATATACATACTTTCAGACAGCCAAGCTGCTCTGATGGCTATCAACTCAAACGCCATCAAGTCAAAGCTAGTGCTAAACTGCGTACAAATACTCAACACCTTGGCAACACACAACAGGGTAACACTTATGTGGGTACCAGGCCACTCAGACATTGATGGCAATGAGAAAGCAGACGAACTGGCAAAGAAAGGTACGAGCATGACTATGATAGGCCCAGAACCGGCATGCGGTATAGCTATAAGCACCACCAGTAGGCTGCTAAAAATTTGGGTATAGAAGCAAAGCCAAAAATACTGGTAAGAACTGCCCGGACAAAAGCAAGCCAAAGAACTCATAGTAGGATTCTCGCAAAAAAGACTTTCGGAGCTATTAAATTTAAGCCGATACCAAATAAGAACCTTAGATCCTAACCAGAACCTTAACTGGCCACTGCAAGCTGAACAAACACCTGCACAAATTGGGCCTATCGACCGACGACAGGTGCAGGCTCTGCGCCCAGAAACCAGAAAGTGGGCCCAGAAACTCCGTTACACCTACTGGGAGAATGTGGACCCCTCATAAACAAAAGGTACCAGCTTCTAGGCAACCATCTCCTCAAGCCAGAAGAGATTAGAACCATCGCACCCAAAAACTTACTTAACTTCATCTACAGTACGGGACTAGAGGGCGAGCTATAAGTGGATTTAAAAGTACAATAGTTCTGGAAAGGTCGCGCTACACGGGGGGAAAAACCCCCAACATCCACTAACATACATAACATAAGGGAGGTATGATTTTCTGAATTTTGAAAACACTTTATTCCACCCATAGGACCAATAGTTGGTGCTATCAAAAAAATTACTAGCTTAGCTTTTAGGCCCTTATCAAAGAAATAAAATAAAATTTTAATAAGTTTGATATCTCATATACTAAGAAAGTTATAGGAAAATTTTACTTTTTGGAAAAACCCCTCCCATTCCCGCCCCCTTGGCCTGCAATTGGTGCCATGTCCTGACTTCCGGAAAATTTCAACATGGCTTCGCGATTCACATCCCCTAGAAACACCCTCACCTACCTTCAGTTTAAAAGTTTATATATAAGTTTAAATATCTACCTAGCTATCTATCTATATCACTTTCTTGTGGACACTATAAGTGCTGTAATTTTACACCAATCACTTTCAAATTGATACATAAAATTTAAGGGCATAAAATCTCGGTCAAGTTCGTTAATGAGCAAATTCGATATAGGATATCGAATTCATTTCAATTTAATATTATTCCTTAGATAAGGGCCTAAATAATATCTAAGTAAACTTCTTTGAACCATTGGTTCTAAGGGTGGGATAAATTGGTTCAAATCAGTTCAAAATGTTAATTGTGTTGTTATAATTTCCCTACATTTTTTGATATGAGCAACCCTTACGGCATGCTATAAAGAGGGATTCAGAATACGCACTCTCGCTGCGCAAGGGTACGGCGGGTTGAGGTCGCTTTTTATTGATGAAATTGACTGCCTTATTGTTGTCTTTTATGCTTATATGCTATTTATTCATTACAGGCACATGTTCGTAACATGTTACTTAGCCGGCAGGGGTGAGAAGTAGGCTTTAATAATAATATATTTAGAATAAATGTATTTAACTTTAGTCTAGTGGAGATGTTGAAAAATACACAAAAATAAACATATATATGACAATATTGACGTTATATGACAATATTGGTAATAGGTGATTTTTAAAATTCATCGACATCATTATTTCCTATCAATGAATTCATCTCTATAATGTTACCAAATTCAACTGACCTATTAAACGCTACTAATTATAGTAAAAAGGTAAAAAATATAAGTGGAACAGCAAATTGGGAAACCAAAGACTGACCTCGTGTTCGCAGCGTGATTCCCTCAATCTCAAATTTGCGGGTCTCAAAGAACACTTTTTGATGTTACTTATTTTCACATAATCACTCGGAGAATGGCCTGCTAGCGGCCTGCTTTTATCTATTATGAACTATGTCGACTAGTATGCACTGTATAAACGTTATTTCGAAATTATCTTACCGCAGGCAATCCGTATTACATTATTCTAAACCCACGGTAAAACATTTTTAGGACACCATCTTGTCGTCTATTTCAGATTAATATAAAAAAACCATAGCAACTAATTTCGGAAAGAAAATATATTCTAAAATCGATACGTTGCTATGGGACTTGAAATTTCGTTGCTATCGTGTATTAAATTTCGTTGCTATCGAATATAAAAAATATATTATTGACGTTTAAATTTAATAGACGTATCGTTTATAATGGTAGACCTCAAATGTGTTCTAAACATGGAAATTAACTCTACCTTTCATCAATTCTCATCAAATAAAAACAACTCGAATGTGTTGAACAAATTTATTTTGATACTATTTACAACAACGTCGCAGGGTAGCGTGTCATATAGCGTGGTGACACTCAAGTGTGTCTTTACAATGCTTCTCTAAACTCGAAAAGGTTCATGATACACTTTCGTCGAGCACCAATCACTCGCAAATAAATATACTTTAAGGCGCCACCAGTCCCTAAAACGTGTTTTGTAACGTATTTTGGTGCATTTTGTTGAAGTTATTCCCAACAAATGGCTAAAACTAAAAATACCACAATATTCTACATATATTAATTTAGTACTTTGCTTAAAAAAAAACGAAATACACCTTATTATAGTAATGAAAATAAATAAATAAGAAACTGTTGTTTTTTTCTTGCAACGATTTTCTTTTAAGTTGTGTAAGTGACGCGAACCTAATTTTTCTTTCTAAAGATAGACAATATAATAATCTAGGTCATTACTTAAAAAAAAACATTTTTTCAAATGATAATAATTATTTAAATACAAAAAACATGTTTTATCGATTCCAAATGTAACGAATTCGCGTTCGGCGAGTATATCCGTCTCTTTTCTACACGTCAATGTTCGAATAAAGCTTACTCTTTCAAATCTCAAGGACAAATGCGTCCCGGGGCGCCTTAATTATAACCGTTATATTTACAACAATATTAATAATATTACATGCTGTTAATATTTACAAATGGGGCTTCAATATAGCGTGACTCTCGAGTGTGCCTAATTTACCTACAATGCATTTCCAACTCGAAAATATCTCCGACCGTTGACGGCCGTTGACACAATATCACAGTATCACATTTACAATAAATCATGTATTAAGGGTTACTGCACACATATGGACAGTCGTTTTCCCCGACGGGACCCGTGGTCTGGTTCCCCTTAGTTAAGACGAGCAGCAAAAGAAGGTCCCTTCGAGCGGTCGTGTCCCCGAGTAATTCCGTTCTGGAACTCAACTGTCATTAGCATAAGAAGCTCACTTTTTCATTCACTTTTTCACTTTTTCAGCTTTAGTTTTCCAAAAATTTTAGTATATACTGTCCGCTGATCGAAGCTCTTCCAAAAAGATTTTTTCCTCAAGTCGACCTTAAAGGAAAGTTCGAGGTCCAGGAACTTCCTTAAGGAAATTTCCGAGAAAAGGTCCCGGAATATTCTCTCAGGGGTCCGGGCTCCGCTAGCCGATCCTCTGTCCTTATATATGCACTCTCGAAGATGTAGCTTCCTTCAATCGTCCCTTCTAGCGATTATCTATATTCCTTGAAACCAGCTTCAATCATCCAAAAATGTATACGTCGTTCGAACGTCAAAACTCAGCTGTTGTCGCGTTGAACTCCAAAATGGTAGTGCCAAAAATCTGCTTTGCGTTCTCTCTTTTAAATAAAAGGTTCCATTTGGGTAATTTTCAAATTTGCCTCTCAAAATCGGATATTTTCTACCCATAAGTTACAGACTTATATCATCCGTTAGGTTTGTCTGTGGCCTTTTTTTTAAAAGCGAGCACTTCTCAATTTCGCTAATAGCCTCTTTCCTCGAGCGATGATGACACACAAAAATCGTAAAAAATCAGCTGATGCTTCTTTCTATGGGGCTGATGGTTCTTTCGTAACAAAACACGTCTATTTCCAACAGAGATTATCAAAGTTGTAAACTCATTTTCCGTCTTTATCCTTAAAGTATATCCGACCGAATATTTAGTCCATCAAATTGGATTTTCCACATTATCATGCGTAAACCAACGCCCAAACAGAAAGGAAATTAAAAACGCTTCGATGACATTTGCAGCAAAAATCGCTTTTTTAAGCATTCGGCCGCAATCGCGAATTTTATTTTCCGTCGCGCCAGCTTACAACAATATAGGTAACCGAACCTCCATTTCGCGTCTGAATATATCCAGAATATTATATACCTCCTACAGGAGTCGTGTTTCAGTCCCAGTTTTAACAACGTGCTATGGAACCACGCCATTCTTACTTTTGGTACTCCAAAACCCGCGCCTGTTCTACGCTCGGAGCTATTAAATCATATTTCTGGTATAACTAACCCAACTTAACGACATTCACTCTTAGTGGTGACTATTAGTTTGGTCGTTGGCCGATTAGAAATTAGAAATTAATGTAATTAATACCTGATCAGCCAAATCAACTAAACCGGTCGCCCGAAAAAAAATATTTATATTATAAAAATATAATTTTGTACCTTTCGTCGCGCGGTCAACAGTCCAAAGGGACTGCTGACAGCTCGGCGAAACAGAACGCTGAGCGGTCTCAAACATTAAACTGACTTAAATTAAATTTGATTATCGATACAGATTAATCCCCTGAAAGGTTCTAAGGGACTATACTTGTAGAATATTCGAGAAAATGTTTTTAATAAAATTTCACAGCCTCGTTACCACCGAGTACTAGTGAATCGATATAAGGAAATCTTTAGGAGTGCCGCCTTATATTAAAAGGCCTCTGCACGAAAGTTCTGCTCTCTCTTGCTATCTTGATATTTCTATCTCATCTAACAGTTTGTAAAAAAAAACAGCCCTTCGTACCCTTGCGCAGCGAGAGTGCGTGTACTGATACAATGTTCCTTCAATTAGGCAAATCTATTAAAAAACTTACCCAACATTACTTATTAGGTACCTACCTCATTTTATAATGAAAATATAATAAGTATTTCAAACGTTCCTCTGTGTGATAAATAAACTATCATCTACCTATGTTGTTATTGCTAGTAAAAAACAAGTAACTTGGTAAAATATAAATATATCTTACCCAATATAATTTAAACTTTTACAGATTTATTGTGGTTTTTTTTCTAAGTGCTAATTTAAAAAAAAATAACTAATATTAAATTGACTAAAATATAAACTATCTTGAAAACGAAAACAGTAACCAACGTATCGCGTAGCTTTAAACCTCGAAAAAGACGAAACGATGCCTTCTTTAGTACAGACGATAGTCTAATTAAGGGGGCAGGAAACAGAACTATAGTAGTGTCGATCGCTTGTACGAATTTACTGTTCCATTATTCCTAATTGCTATACTATATTATCAAAACGGATGGAGATAGGAATTGAAGCAACCCGTAGCAAGTTAGTACCACAGGCGCGTCTAGTCTAGGGGAAAAAAGGCCGTCAGTGATGCCTGTAGGGCCTGGCTGTAGGACATCACGTACTATATTGTAATCAATCTTTCAATAACAATTATTATTTTAGGTAAAAAAAAGATTTCTTTTGAACTACATTTTCTGCTCTACTACATTTTCAATAGCTAAGTTTGTTTTAAAATGTTGTAAAAAAATACTATAAAAAGTTGGCCCAATCCCTTATAAAGTTACCCATTTAATTTAGGTACAGGTATCAAAGTCACTGTAATTGTACGAGTTTATTTTAACGAGGAATTTAATCATTTGACTAACAAGCCATGTAATTTTCAATCCGTTAGAGTTACAAATATGTTTGGTAAAGAAAATGACAGCAAAACAAGATATTATTCAATTTATAACTTTTCAATCAAATCTCAAATCGGTCAGTTACTTAAGTAATAATGATTTCTTTTCAAAAAATGCAATATTTAAAATGCTTCTGTTGTAAAGTTTGTCCAATAGCTTGTTAGTCACTTTGCCATTCAAACATCGATAAAATGTTTCAAAGAATCTATTTCTTATTAATAATTTTCCCTTTTTTATTCACACATACACACATACAGGACCCTGCACGGTATTTGTGTGACTATTTTTCCTGGCTTCCACTGTCTCTCAAACTGCACTCGGACATAATGATTACTTCTAAGCGGCTAGCAAAGTTTTGAATACTTATCGTAATATATTTTTAGAGCCTTTTAATATATCCGTTAGAAATTAATATAATTCACTTATTTAGAAACGAGAAATATCAGCACTTACCGATAGTAACAGGTGCTCATATCGCCAATCCCTTTTTGGGGAATCTAAAACAAAGAAAAATAATACAAAATTAATAAAGGGTAAAATTCCACTGCATACTGTTAATAAAAAGTAACTTAACACCTTCACCGAATGACTTTCAGCTCTTGGCACATTTTAGCTTCTATACAGCCATGCTTAATAAGCTACTATTCGTTGCATCTTTCAGCTCGAAAAGTAGAAATGAAAAAGAGTTCAATTTTTGTGTCAATAATATAGATATTTAACATTAAAGTCAACGAATTTTTAATACTGAAGGTTGAAACTTGACATTTCGATAGGGCGCAGCGATAATGCACAGCGGTATTCAATTATCGAAAATATGATAGCATGGCTGTTGGGACATGTCTATTATTTATTTATTTATTGTGTCATTTAATTGAGGAAAAAAAATCGAAATGTAGTAGAGCAAATTACAGTTACAAATGTACCTTTGTCGTATTAAAAAATAACTCGGTACAATTCACTCCCAGCGCGGCAGCCCGCGCACCTCAACCCGCCGTACCGTTGCGCAGCGAGAGTGCGTATACTGAATCTCTCTTAACACTGTGCCGTAAGAGTTGCTCATATCAAAAATTGTTTTAAACAAAAGTTGTAGAGAATTTATAGGCCAACAATTAACATTTTAAATAGATTTAATCCTGTGCTTATTAACGGAGGTATGATTTTCTGAATTTTGAAAATATTTTTTTTCACCCCTAGGACCAATAGCCAAAGTGCTATTAAATAACTTAACATTTAGGCCCTTATCTAAGAAATAAAATAAAATTTTAAGGAATTCGTTATCCTATATCCTATACCAAGAAAGTTATTGCAAAATTTTTCATTTTCGAAAAACCCCTCCCATTCCCGCCCCCCTGGTCTGATTTTGTCCATTAACGAACTTGACCGAGATTTTGTGAACTCAAAATTTTATGTATCAATTTAAAAGTGATTGGATGAATATTACGGTAGTTGTCGTGTTAACAAGAAAGTGATATAGATAGATAGATACATAAAGTTAAACTTTTAATCAGAGGCTGGTTTTGAGTTCTAGGGGATATGAAATGCGAAGATATTTCCCGGAAGTCATGAGATGGTACCCATTGCAATAGGTAGCTTTCCTAATCATCTACTTAAAAACATAGGTAGGTACAAGGTCATGATAATATTCTTTCAATTCATCATAAATTTTACACCACTTCTGTTTCCATCAAATATTTAGGCATTTATATAGATCAAGGCATGATGAGGTGGTAAACTCAAACTGAATATTTAGCAAAAAAAAAGAAAGATTACATAAATCTTTAAAATTCTAATATCTATACTGAAACCATTTACTCTCAAAGCAACCTGTTTTGCCCTGTGTGAGTTAATATTAAGGGGGCCTACATAAGTGAACAAAGGACACCATTTTAGGCACCAAATCTCCAAATGTTGTTATGTTATTTGTTAGTTGTTATGTTATATATAACTTATTATATCAAAGTTCTTTAATGAGCAAAATCAGACCAGAGGGCCGGGAATGGAGAGGGGTGTTCTAAAAAGTAAAATTTTGCTATAACTTTCTTAGTATATAGGATATAAGATATCGAATTCATTTCAATTTAATATTATTCCTTAGATAAGGGCCTAAATCTTATCTCAGTACACTTCTTTGATAGCACCAACCATTGATTCTAAGGGTGGGATAAATTGGTTCAAATCAGTTCAAAATGTTAATTGTGTTGCTATAATTTTCCTACAATTTTTGATATGAGCAACCCTTGCGACACACTATAAAGAGGGACTTAGTATACGCACTCTCGCTGCGCAAGGGTACGGCGGGTGGAGGTGCGCGATCCACTCCCCGCGCGGCAGCTCGCGCAATGCTTGATATAAGTTTTTTTTACAGCAAATCATTTATACAGACAATTTCCTCGTTTGTATTTAGAGCGATATAGTAGTATTTAAAAGCAGCCTTAAACTGGAAGTTTTAAATGATTTGCCACCATTAAGGTTGTGAAATGGTCGCTCTAGCTAAATTAGGGAAATTAGGCTAAATTAGGAAGTCGCTTTTAATTGATGAAATTGACTGCCTTATTGTTGTCCTTTATGCTTATATGCTATTTATTCATTACAGGCACATTTCGTGACATGTTACTTAACTCAGCCGGCAGTGTTGAGAAGCAGGCTGTTAATATATCTACCAAGGTTTACTGGACAACTTGTATACGTAACACTAATTTTTAACCTCCTATTTGAACTAAAATGTAAAGAGACCGATGGAGAAAATATTAAAAAAGATTAGAAAAGATTAAGTGAAAACGCATTTTCTTATTTTTCGAAGAGAACTAAACAGAACTTTTCATTGCATTAGAATAAAGATTTGAAAATTATAGATATTATTTCCAAAAAAATAATCTGATAGCCAACCACGAGACCTTTAGTAGATATGGTAGGGCATTTTTTAAAAATATATATTTTTCATTAAGTGATTGTATGTGATTTATGGATATTTCTTATGCTTCGAAACTCGCTAAGGTATATATTATCCTAAACATAATATAATTCAAGATTGTATAATACATTTTAAGATTGTTTGACAATTTTTTTAACAAATATGTCCACAGCGCTAATGTGGAGATATTAAAAGCGCCGACTGAAACACGTTGGAAATATACATAGCAAAGGAAAAAATGCCAGATACTGTCATATTTGCACGAATTATTCATAAAAATAAGATAAAAAAAAATGAAAACTCATGTCAACCGACATAACAAGCTAGGTTAGGGTTACGGAGCAAATTGCAGTTACTGCGAAATAGGTAATTCATTTTATATTTACATATTTTATACAAACATTTTCTCGCTTGTACCAAGAGCGAATAGTAGTATAAAAAAACCCGCCTTAGACTGGAAGTTTTAAATGATTCGCCACATTTAAGGCAGTCAAATGGTCGCTCTAGCTAGGTAATTAGGTGATGAAATTGGCTGCATTATTGTTGTCTTTTATGCTTATATGCTATTTATTCATTACAGGCACATGTTCGTGACATGTTCCTTAATTCGACCGGCAGTGTTGAGAAGCAGGCTTTCATGATTCAGGGGTGCGGGGGGCGGTGCGATCAAAATTGGGAAACCAAAGACTGACCTTGTGTTCGCAGTACGTCGTGGGTCGACAGGATCCAGCTCCATTGCCTCAGGTTCCACTAACTCTTGCGGGTCTCAGAATTCACTTTTTAATGTTACTTATTTCACACAATCACTCGGAGACTGGCCTGCTTTATCTATTATGAACTATGTCGACTATAATGCACTGTATAAACGTTATTTCGAAATTATCTTAGCGCAGGAAATGCATATTTCATTATTCTAAACTCACGGAAAAAACATCTTTAGGACGACATCTTTTCGTGTTTTTCATCTTAATATATATAAATCTCGTGTCACAATGTTTGTCCTCAATGGACGGCTGAACCACTTAACCGATTATAATAAAATTTGAACACCATGTGCAGTTCGATGTGCACTTGAGAGATAGGATAGTTTAAATCTCAAATTATAGTCGCAATTTTAATTTATCGCTAATTATTTGTCTGTTATTATTTGGCAGTCATAAAACTGACAGATGTCGATACCTTTCGACTGGGTTGATGGCGCTAATGTCTGTTATTATTTGACAGTGACAGTTATTCGACGCAAACGTATTAAAAGAGCCCATCAGTTGGCAGAACAAATTGAATCAAGAAATCCAGCTCAAAGAATCAGGACAGCAGGTCATGCACAAGAATCTCAAGAACAGTGTAACGAACGTCTTCAAGAGAATATCATAAGAACAAGAAAATTATTATTTTCAGTCAAATGCCACCGAAAAAATCTAACCTCAACAACGCGAGCGGCAAACGTCAAAACGCAAACGTCAAAACTACGATCGGAATAATATATTCACTTACGAGATGCTGTTGCTGGAAACATCGATGGAAATTTAAATCCCAATGACATCGGTAATGCTTTCATTTTACCTTCAAGCTACATCGGCAGTCCACGGAACATGCAGGAATACATACAAGATGCGATGACTTACGTACGTCATTACGGCCGACCGGATTTATTTATTACATTCACATGTAATCCGAATTGGGAAGAGATACAAACTTTACTATTGCCAGGACAACAAGCCATTCATCGTCATGATTTAACTGCACGTGTGTTTAAACAAAAATTGAAATCCTTAATTGATTTTATTGTTAAATATACAATTTTTGGTATCACACGTTGTTGGCTGTATACGATAGAGTGGCAAAAGCGAGGTTTGCCTCATGCCCACATTTTGGTTTGGCTTAAAGATAGAATCCGTCCTGAAGAAATCGATCAAATAATTTCAGCCGAAATTCCAGACCCATTAATTGATCAAGAATTATTTGATATTGTCACCAAACACATGATCCATGGGCCATGCGGTGTTTTCAACATGACCTCACCGTGCATGGAAAATGGAAAATGTAAAAAAAACTTCCCAAAGCCGCATACGAATGACACGATCACGGGTATTGATGGTTATCCAACTAAATCAACTAATTCAATTGATCAAAAGAGTTTCGCCACGACTGCAAAATGACAATTATCAAATCGTCATAAAAGCCGACAAAGTACCATTAGGTGAACATGCTGGTAGATTCAACGCTCCAACTGTTGATGAGGTTGCTGTTATCATGGTTGGTGATCCAGTTGACAAAAGATCTATAAACATTACACGGCGAGACAACACTGTCAGTACGATTTAGGATCTACACCGTTCATATGACGCACTACAATATCCATTGATATTTTGGCAAGGACAAGATGAATATCACCTTAATATCAAACAGTATGATCCAAATACCGGTAAATTCGACAATTATCTATTTACTTTCTTACTGTATGTATAGATTTTAATTTCGTATTGCATTTTATTTTTTATTTTTTTAGGTGATTACAGAAATAATAAAGTTAGCTCAATGAACTACTACGCACACCGAATAATGGTTAGACAACATCAAGACAATTATATCCTTCGATATCGTCAGCTGTTCCATCAATACATTGTTGATATGTATGCTAAGGTCGAAAGCGAACGCTTGCGATTCCTTCGATTCAACTAGGCAAAACTACGATCGGAATAATATATTCACTTACGAGATGCTGTTGCTGGAAACATCGATGGAAATTTAAATCCCAATGACATCGGTAATGCTTTCATTTTACCTTCAAGCTACATCGGCAGTCCACGGAACATGCAGGAATACATACAAGATGCGATGACTTACGTACGTCATTACGGCCGACCGGATTTATTTATTACATTCACATGTAATCCGAATTGGGAAGAGATACAAACTTTACTATTGCCAGGACAACAAGCCATTCATCGTCATGATTTAACTGCACGTGTGTTTAAACAAAAATTGAAATCCTTAATTGATTTTATTGTTAAATATACAATTTTTGGTATCACACGTTGTTGGCTGTATACGATAGAGTGGCAAAAGCGAGGTTTGCCTCATGCCCACATTTTGGTTTGGCTTAAAGATAGAATCCGTCCTGAAGAAATCGATCAAATAATTTCAGCCGAAATTCCAGACCCATTAATTGATCAAGAATTATTTGATATTGTCACCAAACACATGATCCATGGGCCATGCGGTGTTTTCAACATGACCTCACCGTGCATGGAAAATGGAAAATGTAAAAAAACTTCCCAAAGCCGCATACGAATGACACGATCACGGATATTGATGGTTATCCAATGTATCGCCGCAGAAGTACTGAGAATGGTGGCCACACATTTACAATGCGACTGCCGAACTTTCCAAATCAAGTTGAGTTTGATAATCAGTGGGTGGTACCATACCCACCACTACTTTCAAAAACTTACAAAGCTCATATCAATGTTGAGCTTTGCAGTTCTGTTAAATCAATTAAGTATATTTGTAAATATGTAAACAAAGGCAGTGATTTGGCCATATTTGAAGTAAAAAACATAAATAAAAATGACGAAATAGCACGATACCAAATGGGCAGATACATTAGCAGCAATGAAGCTATTTGGCATATTCTCAGCTTTCCCATCCACGGAAGAGATCCTGCTGTCCAACATCTGGCAATACATCTTGAAAACGGTCAACGTGTATACTTCACTGAAGAAAATGTTCTCCAAAGAGCGTTCGAAGCTCCGAAAACGACTCTAACTGAATTTTTTACATTGTGTCAAAAACCTGATGTTTTTGGCCAATTCGCGAAGACATTGGTGTATGGTGATGTTCCACGTTATTTCACATGGAACAAATCCAGTAAAAAATGGGAGCCACGGAAACAAGGAAAACCACATCCTTCCATTACAGGCATTTTTATTTTTTACCAATTGATTTCTGCTTAGTATCAAGTGTAAGAACATTTTAATTAATTGTGTTCAACGTACTTCCCCTTCAAATCTCAATCCAGTGAATTTGTATTCCAACATCAACATTTTCGTCTTTGTTCGTAAATAATTTCATTGTACTAAAGGGTTATAGTAGTAGAAAGTCAAATAAGGAGATCACCATATTTTTTTACAAATACCATCTGTGTGAAAAAGCATAGTGGACTCCGTGACTGATGTTCTCTTATTGTTCCTCTTAGATTGTTTACTATAATGTATTATAACAAAAACTTTAGCCACAGCAACGCGTGGCCGGGTCAGCTAGTATTAATATAAATAGCTATAGCAACAAATCTTCGGAAAAAAATATTTTCAAATTTAATTGGTTTACGTTGCTAACAACTTGAAATTTGGTTGCTATGGCTATTCGTGTTGGGGACGTTTAAATTTAAAAGATGTGTTACAAAGTAAGTTTACAAGTTTACAACATAGACTTCCGATGAAGGAAAAAATCGAAAAATTAATTTTCTCATACATTTTGTATGGAACGGTTTTGTATTCTGTGAAATTCTATTTACAAACGGTAAGTTGACTTCGAAGATGTACACTTTTTGAGGTGATTCACTTTGTCATTTTGCGCGCATCGATACCTAAAATACATATCATATTGATTTTTGTACTATCCTTAATAAAAACTAAATTTAATTCAGCTAAAAGTTAACACAACAATTAATTCTGACGAGGTATTAAGTTCGCCGGGTCAGCTTGTAAATTTATAAATCGACGGTTGAAAGGCAAAGTAACTAACAAGCCATTGGACAAACTTTACAACAGAACCATTTTAAAGATTGCATTTTTTTAAAAAAAAAACATTATTACTTAAGTAACTGACCGATTTGAGATTTGATTGCGAAGTTATAAATATATATTGTTCCGCTATTATTTTCTTTGCCAAACATATTTATATCTCTAACGGATTGAAAATTACATGGCTTGTTAGGAAAATTATTAATTTTCTCGTTCTGGAAAAGGGGTTAATGAACAAATGTTTTCTTCAGAAAAATATATCTGCATGATTAACGTGCTTTTTAAAAGAAATATTACGTAAGGTAAAAAGTTTTATAAGCAAACATGCACTTAAAATTATTGTGTCTAAATGACTAACGTACTGTTTAAAGAAATATTGTGGGATATAAAAATAATTTATAAGTCATATTATAAATTATCTGAAATTGGATGAAATTCTAATCTCGCTAGTCGCAATGTTTGCTTAGCGAATCAAAATTCTTACGAGGCCGTATTGTAAAAATACAAAGTCAACAATAACGACTTATTATCAAATTAAACGTATGGTAAATGTGATCTGTATTTAATGAATATTTTTTTAGTTTAATAAATTAATGGATTAATTATCCGATAATTCGTTCAATAAATATCGCGGTATCGTCAATACCATCAGTATTTATTGAAAGTGTAATAAGAGGTATTGACAGTATTGCAATAACTATCACGATCCAGGACTGCGATATTTATTGAACGTCTAATGCCTGCCTTACAAGCATACCAAATTACGTGATGCATTATTCTTAAATCTTATCACTACTGAAGATCTACAAACATAATTAGGTAAAGTCCGTGATTAGATACATATGCTTAAGGCAACTTTAAGGCGACATTAGACATGACGAAATTGAGCTTTCCTATTTTTAATCATTTAAATTAAACAAGTTACACAATCACTAACATGTGTTTATTCTAATATCAACTTAACCCTAATTAATTGGCATATTATTGAATTGTAAACACTCGCTCTAATCAATGTCATTATTATCATCAATATCGGATTTCATTAGTTCATCATTGGCATTATTGTCTGTCGGAAGGTTTAAGTATTCGTAGGTTTGACATAGCGTTACTAGATCCTTGTATTTTGGTTTGAATATTGGGAGTTTGCTTTTTTATAGTTTATCAGTTGGTTTATTATTTTTACCAATTTTATCATCAATTCGTGATTTCGACATCGTCAATAGAACTAAAGAATAAAAACAGAATAAAATCAGGTTAAATCAATTTCTAATCTAACACACTGCCCCTTAACAAGTTTCACAATTATTAAAATCTGTATTTTACACACCTGGTTTCCAGCAGATAAGCCTTGGGCTTGGCTGGTACATAAAAGAATGATATTGTAAATTTGTTGAATAAACTAAATAAATAAATATGTATCATTAAATATTTATGTATTAGATATGATTAATAAACACAAATGAACAAAAATATTACTAAATTACATACGAGTACATAACATCAAATGCAATTAATTCTATAAGTCAAATCAAAAATTTAAAAAATAATTAACAATTGTATTTACAAGATAAGATACATACATATCTTTCGAAACGATCATTACCACCAAAATAATACCTAGAAATACAAAATATCGTAACAAAAATATTGAAGTTACCTAATAAAATACTGCGAGTAGATACATACCTAATATTATTAGTTAAAGAATGAATATTGGATCAAAATATACCTACATTATTATAGTATTTATTTATTACTTAATAGATGCTGCCCTATCTTTGTATGTACAATATAACAAAAATATAAAAACCACTTACGTATACTTATATATATATAACTTATATTTGATGATTGTTTTTTAATAGCGGCAAATCGCCTGAAAAGATAAATGACACAATCTTTGACAATATTGAAAAATTTTGAAAAAGTTTTTAATTATTTGATAAAGTGCTGGATAGCATAATATTTATAAAGGTTCTAAAGAGGTCTTGTACTTGAGAGCGCAGGAGTAATAAAAATGATCACAGACAATCTGACAACCGAATACAACTGCGTCAAAGCTTTTACCACGAAAATATCAAATGGGACAATGAAGGACCCAACTTCGAAAATGAAGCAATGTATGGTATACCGATGAATCCAAGGACGGAAACAATATAGGATCAGGCATTTGTGGGGCGATACCCAGACTCGAGAAATTGATCAACCTGGGATTGCACTCAACTATATTCCAGGCCATCATTGCGAATGCGCATGAAAGCATCGAAAGATCCTATAAGAATAAAAACATATAGTTACATACTTTCAGACAGCCAAGCAGCTCTGAAGGCTATTAACTCAAATGCTATCATGTCAAAGCTAGTGCTAAACTTTATTTATTTATTTATTCAACAGGTGTACAAACACTCAACACCCTGGCAACACACAACAGGATCACACTTATGTGGGTACGAGACCACTCAGGCATTGATGGCAACGAAAAAGTAGACTAACTGGCCAAAAAAGGTGCTAACATGTCTATGATAGCTAAAAGCACTACCAGCAAACTGCTAAAAATCTGGCTTCGAAACAAAGCCAAAAATACTGGTAAGAACTGCCCGGACAAAAGCAAGCCAAAGAACTCATAGTAGGATTCTCGCAAAAAAGACTCTCGGATTTATTGAAGTTAAGCCGAAACCAACTAAGGATCATAACCAGAACCTTAACAGGCCACTGCAAGCTGAATAAACATCTGCACAAATTAAGCCTATCGGCCGACAACAGGTGCAGAAAAGTCTGCAAAGGCCAAGAGAGCCAAGAAACCCCTTTACACCTACCGGGGGAATGTCATTCACAAAAGATACCAGTTTCTAGGCAACTATCTCCTCGAGCCAGAAGAGATTAGAATCATCGCACCCAAAAAGGTACTTAACTTTATCTACAGTACGGGACTAGAGGGAGAACTATAAGTGGATTTAAAAGGATACAATAGTTCTAAAAGGACGCGGTATACCGCGAAATCAATCAATATATATATTCTATATATGTATAAACATATATATTCAATCATATATATGCAAACCTACCAATTACTGTCCTTTTAGGGTGTTTATTTTTATCGATGAAGATTTTTTTTTACATTTAATTTATTTGATGTAAAGCAGGTCATGAATGCTTTGTTTTTGTTTGGGACAGATTGATGTGGTCGCGACGGCTATCTCGATTCCAAACTTTTGTTAGATTTTGGTTGAAGTTTAATTTGAGAAGCATTTTTCTAATATTTTTACTGATAAATGATTGATTGAAGGAAAGTAGATTTTTTTTATGCATTATCCAACCACTATTTGTGATTTTTGTACAATATCTTACAATTTGTTTTTATTTTTTAATGTCTAAATTTTTTGTTCTTTTGACGGACAATGGACAAAAATGTATGGGAAGTACACCCTCCTATAGGATTTGTTATACACCAATTGAAAGATCTCGACAAGGAGAACATTTGTTATTATGACAACTCATAGAAAGACGAAAATGTTTATTTATTGAAGAATGCAAAACAAAAATAAATGGTAGGTACATAAGTTCAATCGCATTTTCCAATTAAAGGAGTGTGCTCAGCTTCCTCCTTTTTGAGAGAGGAGGATGCTGATTTACAGCACGTCCCGTTTTATTATGTAATAATATATAATTTATAGTTAACGTAATATATTATTTTTATTTACAGTGAATTCTAATCCTCACATGCTCTTATGTAACATATACATAACAAAATACAAAATGTTTGACCAGCATAAAAAACTATATAAAACGTAACTAACTGTTGGTAGTTCAGCTCTAGAAGCCATTGTCGACACCTAGTCCTGAAGGAGGCCGGGTTTGTTTTGCTCCTCAGCGGTGGAGGCAAGTCGTTCCAGATCTTTGATGCCATAAATTTAAAGGAACCTTCGTAAACTGTCAGCCTATGGTGAAGGATGATCAAAGGGTGATCTCTCGCACCTGAGGTGATTGTGATTTTTTCGTGGAGATAGTGCAGATTTCTGCGATTGACCATATTTAAAATACTGTTTTTGTTTCATGTGCCTTAGATATGGGTTCGCCTAGGGATCCGAAAACAAAAGCGTTTGCATGCATTTTGGACACCTTAGATTTTTTTGTACTTTTTTGGATAAGCGTAGGCCATATACTACATCACCATAGTCCAAGATTGAAGGAATTAGTGAGTCCGTTACAATTTGCCTTAGATAGAAATTCTCTAATTTTGTAAAGCGTTTTAAGACGTGCAAAGCACCATTGTGTTTTCCTTTTAACGTGCTCTTCAAAATTAAGTTGCGAGTCCAAGTAGATGCCTAGATTCCTAGATACTTCTACAATTGGTAAAGCTGTTCCAGAAATGGATATAGGACTTAAAAAGTTATTTTTACATTTTAGAACTTGTTGCTTTTTGTCGATAAGAGTTACTTCCCATTTCTTTGGGTTAAGTTTGAGACTATGTTTTGTAGACCATTTATTAATTAATTCTAGGTCCACAGTTATTTTTCTACAGCTGTCAGAATAATCATCCGGTTTGAAAGAGTAGTAAACCTGAGTGTCCTCCGCATACATATGGCCCTCACAGCTATCTAAATATGACAGCATATCAAATGTGTAGATCGTATATAGCATAGGAGCAAGTAGTGTACCTTGTGGTATGCCTATTTTTAACAGCGCAATGTCGGATGAGATTTCTTGTCCTGAATTTGCTTTACATACAGTTTTTTTGAGAGCGATTAATTAAGTAGCTTTCAAACCATTTACAGACATTATGTGACATACCCATGTGTTTAAGCTTTGCTAGTAGTCATTTTTGGGACACCGACTCAAAAGCTTTGCTATAATCTAAGGAAACTAGAGCAGTAACTTTTCCATCATCTGTTGCAGCGAGTATATCGTCGGTAACACTACTAAGAGCAGAAGCGATACTGTGGTATTTTCTAAAGCCAGATTGCATTGGAGGCAGTAAATTGTTGCTATCTAAAAATGACATTATTTAATTGCTTACAATCTTTTCACATAAACAAGATAATTATATAATCGATCGATGTGGAATTGGGAACCTGTGACGATATTCCAGTTGCTATTTTTACGAATTTGTTGGTGCTTTGTTACGCCTTTCTATCTTTGTAGTTACCAATAAACATGTATTATCTAGGTATGCAAAAAGAAAACTTATAAACTCAATTAAAAACGTTTATATTAGTGGTTACCAAAAATATAAAAAAATAATCTTTAGATAAATATTGTCTCCTAATTGGGTGGTAAAATAATTTCTAGGATTGAATTAAAACCATTAAAACTATTTTTTAATACTTTATAAATATATTAAATAATAGACAAAGTCGATATTTATTTCAAAACGAATACGTGATTATTCAATATAACCGATGAGTGCCATTGGTAGCTAAGCGACTTACTAAATTAGCCAAATTTAATACTTACTATAATGTATGTATTTTTGAAATGTTTATAATTTTGTTTAAACTTTTTAATATAAGAGTATTAAAGCTTTATCCAAAGGTATCAAAGTTCTGTACTTCATAAAGTAAATTCTGGTTTTATTAATTATAGTGTCCCACATATTTTACGCTAACGAATATAACGCATACAAATGTTATAGCAACGATATTTGAAGATAAACCACAAAGAAAGAGGAGAAAAAATATGTATTCTTCTTTTTATCTTTTTATTTTTACACAGTACTTCTTTTCTCAATGAAAAATAGCATGCTGAGTTTAAGTAATACTGCCTACACTGCTCTTAAAACTTACCCACATTTAACATTAAATGAAATATATTTTAAAATTTTATTAAAACTGCTGTATTGGATTATTATATTTTTTTGAGAAAATAGAGAAAAGAAATTGCTAAAATGTATAAGTTGCAAATAAAGAAATAAATAAAAATAACATCCATCCCAACAAATCCAATAAGTAAGAATCTTGTTGATCTATTCCAACAAGTCATCAGCAATCATCAAAATATATTGAAGAAATATTTACGAACTATGCGAAAAACGAATTTCAAATTTAATAAAAATCGTCCTAACGTCTGAGATCGTTATAAATATCACATTTTTAATATTTCCGATTTATTTACATACATGTTTATTTATTAAAAATAATTTTAAATAGCATTTTGAAATGAATTTTCTTTTGTAGAAGTTTTCCATTCGTTCCTATACGAATAATGGCGTTCTAAAAAGCATTTGTTTTTCGTGCATAGCCAATAAAATGAAGATTTATAAAGAAAATAATATTGTAATTGTTGAGTCGGAATTTCATTTCATTTCATACGCTCTTTGAAATCTAAATTCCCTTCTCGGGACTGATATACTATGAAATCGGACGCTGGGTTTTGGTTGACTCATTTTTATCTCGTGCCAAGAATGTGAGCGTTCGTATCCGGAACTGAAATTATAAATATATCATATATATTACATACGACCGAATATAACTTTTTACTTTATACAATATTTCAGAGTAGATTTTGTAATTGTTTGAGGGATTTTTTTAGACAAATCTGACTACAACGGAATTTCTATGGGACCACTTACGGTCAAAAAAGTATATAGTGATCGCATTAAATTAGATAAATGTCAACTGATATTATATTTCATAATATATTTAATAGCCTAAACAGAAACCTATAGTTTTTATTAACTTCTTTTATTTCACGATTGAGTGCAATGACTTTAAAATGTCTTTCAAGCGAGACCTTCTCCCTTGAGAGACAGGGGAGGGTCTACTGGTTTTGAGTTTAAATTTATTTATTTTATTCATAGTTACAAATCTTACACTATAAACAAATATTATATTAATTAAACTCAAGACTAATTTCTAAGGACTTTGTTAATACATACGTATAGTATATGCGATGCTCTCAATTCCCGTTTTTCTATTTATTAATTATGAATATTAATCATAATATTATTATGAAAACTTTTATTAAATAACTATCGGCATTTCAAGGAATCTACAAACATATAAATTCATTTCCATTCGTAAGCTCCTTACGAAAAATAAACCAAATTCTGCAAAACGTTTAAAATCAAATATTAATACTAGTTGAGTCTGTATTTTACGTGTGTGTTTATATAATTGCACCTATTCTAAGTCGAAAGTAAAGTGTTTTGGTATTTATTATTATTAGTAAATAATTAATTATTCAATGTAAATAATATTAACTTTTAAGATACAAAGATATTGGACTTGATAAAGAAGATGCTGATGAATGAAAGTAACCCTGAAACGAAAACGTTTTCCTAGAAGAGATAATTTATACTATGTGGCATTTCGCCTTCTTTAAGGACGCTCAATCGTTCTGGGAATCTGTATCATTCTTATCAGCACTTATTAGGTGGTGGAAAGCACCACAGCTCACATTGAAGAATGAAGACTTCATCTGGGCTTGCATGACGGTTATAGGTCAAATCCAGTCCAAATTATTACAGATATTTTGTTGGGAGAAGTCATAACATTTTCGATGATTTCTGTCCCGAGAAATTTAAAAGTGTCTCTAAATAACGAATTAGAAACTGAAAGTATAAATAATTAAAATGACAGCAGCTAATCACACGCAAGCGATAATGAGAGAGCTTCTACATGTTTGTCTAAAAGTATAAAGGAATTATAGAGTTGTAAGTATGTGTACAAAAATACTAAAAACTTCTAAATATAGAGCATCGTATGTGTGAGGGTCCTTTTGTTCTCAATATCCTTGAGTACAAGTCGTTCAACAACAATCGACTAACGGCCAAATCACAGGAAGAGAAATCGCGGCAGATTTTTTATTTTTTTAAGTCAATCAATTTATTTTTATTTAAATCATTCACATACGTAGTCATGTATGTTATGTTATTCACACGCTTAATCCCAACACAATAAACCTCAACCACTAAGGATACCTGATCTCTACTAACCCGTCCAGAGTCCAGAAGATCTCTGTGCGAGAAGTGCTTGACAGTTACTTATTTAGCTTTCTTTAATAATATAGTCGGGTAACGATAAGATGACCATTTCTCAATAAGGGAACATAATATATTATATTGATCAAGAAGAGCAATTTTTATAGGTGTGAAATTTCTCACCTCCCTCATAATTGAAAAACGGTCAGCTTATCGTTACTCTACTATACATATACAAAATATACCTACTTTGGATCCTCCTCGTCTTAATAGAAGATGCAAAATACTTTTATATTATTCTTATGGAAAGGACGAAGCGATTATCTGTTAGTACTGTATGCTTTGAGACGAACCCACAAATCTCGTTCTAGTTCTAAATTTCACCGAAATGCGAATTTATTGACTGAACACCAAACACAGATATGGTATTATGGGGTTTAAATAGGTAGGCAATATTGCTAACCTACCCTAGATGCGCAATTGAATTAAATTTAGTATTTTGATCAAATATTTTATTCTAGCTACGAATCATTTATTTATGTTTACTTATAAATAATTTTAATGAATACGATAGTTCTGGATAAAATTAATAGCTGCAATGTTTGCCTTTCGGGGACTATTTGATATGTTTATTATCTGCGCAGAAATCCGTGTTTTTATTGATAATATTTTTAATTTGTTCTAGCTTAAGTTTTAAGACCACGGATATAAATATTTAAAACATACCTTCAAGTCAAAATCAAAATCAGGTCATCATAATACCTATGAAAGTGCTGTGTTCTTTTAGAACTAAATGTCTAAGAAGAACAAGGGTTCATGCATTTTAGGGTTATTCTGTATGTTGCGCCTCAAAATAAGTAAAGTTTTTCAAAGTTAATATATATTTAAATGAAATTTATGTATTTAAAGAAATAAAATACCTGAAATATATTAATTGTAACTCATTGTTATTCTTGCCATGAAGTTAACAACTGTAGCCACCGCCCATCAGTTGCTAACTTCATGTTCTTTGCATAAAAAGTGCAATATCCCTCCAGTGTATGAATGAGAATCAGCTATAAAAGAGTATCTCTCGCGTTCGTTTACCAATATAGTGAGGGTTTGCGGTGGTCCGACAGATCGGGCACGTCCAGCAACGCGTCCACGCCGTCGGCCAAGAAGCTGGACGAGAAGCCGCCCACGCCGGTCGCCAAGTCGGTGACGCCGACCAGCGGAGGCTCCGGGGCGTCGGGCGGCGGCGGAGGTCCCTCGGGCCCGGCGCCGCAGGCGCAACCCGCCGGCTCGCTCAAGCCTGTCGTCAAACCTCCAACCATCGGCCAGTATCCTCCCTATCATCTCGCAATGAACGGTGAGTGAACCTTTTTTTTCATATATTTTAGTATCGAAATACGTTTAGCATACTAATAATATAATATAGGTATGTAGTAATGAGAACTGTTAATTTGGTTTAAAATTATAATTTAAAATAACATACGTTTGTACCTGTCAATGTTAATAAAATACAAACACAAATATAACCTGCTACGTATATAAATTTTGTTTAATTTAATTACAGTGAGATTAAAATAACTTCGTGGGGTTATATGTAATTTATGTGGCGTTAAATTTTTATATATAATTTATTTACTTCCACATAAGGTTTATCACGGATGCCACTCTCCTAAGAGAGAAAGTTTCTACAATTCTATTGACTGAAGGTTAGAGTTGAGGAACAGAAATCAAACACAATTCGTAAATTCTAATCCCAAGTAAATGCACGGAGGACATTTAAATATAGTAGATTACTAGCTGACCCGGCCACGCGTTGCTGTGGCTAAAGTTTTTGTTATATTACATTATAGTAAACAATCTAAGAGGAACAATAAGAGAACATCAGTCACGGAGTCCACTATGCTTTTTCACACAGATGGTATTTGTAAAAAAATATGCTGATCTCCTTATTTGACTTTCTACTACTATAACCCTTTAGTACAATGAAATTATTTACGAACAAAGACGAAAATGTTGATGTTGGTATACAAATTCACTGGATTGAGATTTGAAGGGGAAGTACGTTGAACACAATTAATTAAAATGTTCTTACACTTGATACTAAGCAGAAATCAATAGGTAAAAAATAAAAATTTATCAGATTTATTATTTCCATTTAATTTTATAACAAATATAAGTATATTACAGTATAATTAATACAGTAAATAACATGTAACGCTTAAACTCATGAATGAGGTAGGCAAGGCAGACAGTTTTAAACTTTTAAACATTAATATCTTTTTTTTTGAATTATAAATACTTTCAATTTCAATTTAATTTAACACCAATCGGTGCACAATGTTTTTGGTTAACCTGTCTTTAGCTAACACAAATAGATTCGACGGTTTCCCAACACGTGAACACGCAACATATAGTTGCCCATGAGAAAAACATGGATTTTCCAAATCTAAACCACAAATGGACATTGTTTGACCTTGAGATTTATTTATAGACATGGTGAAAGCTAAACGAATTGGAAACTGTAGCCTTTTGAAGGGTATGGTAGAATCTGATGGTATCATCGGAATACGTGGCAGCAGGACCACTTTTCCTTTAAACTTCCCAGCCAAAATGGTTGCTTCAAGAATGTTTCCGGTGATCTTTTTGATGAACAACGCGTACCGTTACATAATAGAGGTGGATTCAAATTACGGAGGAGAATAATAGGGGAACCAATCTTTAATCGAAGATTATGTGGTGGCATTCCAGGGATAACTAATGAATTTAAAAATTCAATCGGAAAATTTACACTTTCATTTTCATCAACAACAGTATCGATTGATTTAAAAGACATCAGATCGCCTGGTAACAACTGTTGTATCTGGAAGTTAATTTCGTCAACATCAACGTTTTTGGCTGCCAAAATCGCCCGTTGACTAAGCCATTCATGATTCAAATAATTATTCTGTATATCCGGGAAAATACTCTGAATCAATTCAGTTTTATCCTGAACAACAGTGCAAAAATTGTCTGGTAGTTTAATGCATTGCGTATTTGGTTGCAGTTTTATTTTACCGTTCCCAATATCTAGTAGTTGTTCGGAAAATATTAGTGCTGATGGATCATTTTGCAATTGTACTCGCATATTTATGGTCAATCGAAGTGTTTCAACACTTCGCCATAAGAATGATTGTTTCAAACATGCATTAATCTCATCCGCGAAAGTAGAGCGAGGTATAACCGGTAAGGTCTGCCGGAAGTCACCAGACAAAAGTAAGATAGCACCACCGAAAAGTTTATTATTGCTGTTTAAATCTTGCATAGTTCTGTTTAATGCTTCAAGTGAATATTTGTGTGCCATTGTGCACTCATCCCAAATTATTATAGAACTCTTCCGCAACACTGCAGCTATTCCACTATTCTTTTTGATGTTACACATTGCATCTGGTTTATTATGAACGTCCAATGGCAGCTTGAATGTTGAATGTGCTGTTCGCCCACCATCCAGTAAAGTAGCCGCAATGCCTGACGATGCTAATGCTAATGCGATTTTTTGTTGCGACCGTATTTTGGCAAGAATCAACGATATTAAAAATGTCTTACCGGTTCCACCGGGTGCATCCAAGAAAAAAAAACCGCCTTGTTCAGCAGCAACAGCCAGCATAATCCGATCATAAATCATTTTTTGTTCTGCTGTCAGTAATGGTTCACTGTTCATGATAATTGTTGCTAAACTTCCATGGTCATATTGATTTTCTCGTTGTAAATCGGTATTGACTAAGTCGGTGGCTGGACGATTAGGTGATGGCATACCATAATGATTAAGTGGTAAATTTGAAATAAGAACACATAAATCCTCGATCAAGACCAATGCTTCATTGTACATCTCTGGTGTATAATCTATGTTTTGGCATTGATTTGTTTGTCTAATTCGGTGCAAGATGTCTTCTGTCATACAATTTTTATATTTTTCCCACAAAGTTTGTGCTTGCGAGGGATAACATGTCGCCAAAATAATTGCAAACAACTGACGAATGTTATTCGGTGTTGATGTCAACGCAGCATCAGCAAGCGTTAAGTCCCAATGGTTATCGTCTTCTAGCAATTGCAGTTCACGACATGCATCCTGGTATGTATTGAATACTCGACCATTAGCTGTTCGTAAAAATTCAAAAGACGTTGGTCCGGGAACATTCACCAATAACAAACGTAAATAGAAGCACTCACGTTGCTTTGGATGTACCGTGTAAAGTCTCCCCAATGTCTTAGCTTTGAATATGCCTGTAATGGAAGGATGTGGTTTTCCTTGTTTCCGTGGCTCCCATTTTTTACTGGATTTGTTCCATGTGAAATAACGTGGAACATCACCATACACCAATGTCTTCGCGAATTGGCCAAAAACATCAGGTTTTTGACACAATGTAAAAAATTCAGTTAGAGTCGTTTTCGGAGCTTCGAACGCTCTTTGGAGAACATTTTCTTCAGTGAAGTATACACGTTGACCGTTTTCAAGATGTATTGCCAGATGTTGGACAGCAGGATCTCTTTCGTGGATGGGAAAGCTGAGAATATGCCAAATAGCTTCATTGCTGCTAATGTATCTGCCCATTTGGTATCGTGCTATTTCGTCATTTTTATTTATGTTTTTTACTTCAAATATGGCCAAATCACTGCCTTTGTTTACATATTTACAAATATACTTAATTGATTTAACAGAACTGCAAAGCTCAACATTGATATGAGCTTTGTAAGTTTTTGAAAGTAGTGGTGAGTATGGTACCACCCACTGATTATCAAACTCAACTTGATTTGGAAAGTTCGGCAGTCGCATTGTAAATGTGTGGCCACCATTCTCAGTACTTCTGCGACGATACATTGGATAACCATCAATATCCGTGATCGTGTCATTCGTATGCGGCTTTGGGAAGTTTTTTTTACATTTCCATTTTCCATGCACGGTGACGTCATGTTGAAAACACCGCATGGCCCATGGATCATGTGTTTGGTGACAATATCAAATAATTCTTGATCAATTAATGGGTCTGGAATTTCGGCTGAAATTATTTGATCGATTTCTTCAGGACGGATTCTATCTTTAAGCCAAACCAAAATGTGGGCATGAGGCAAACCTCGCTTTTGCCACTCTATCGTATACAGCCAACAACGTGTGATACCAAAAATTGTATATTTAACAATAAAATCAATTAAGGATTTCAATTTTTGTTTAAACACACGTGCAGTTAAATCATGACGATGAATGGCTTGTTGTCCTGGCAATAGTAAAGTTTGTATCTCTTCCCAATTCGGATTACATGTGAATGTAATAAATAAATCCGGTCGGCCGTAATGACGTACGTAAGTCATCGCATCTTGTATGTATTCCTGCATGTTCCGTGGACTGCCGATGTAGCTTGAAGGTAAAATGAAAGCATTACCGATGTCATTGGGATTTAAATTTCCATCGATGTTTCCAGCAACAGCATCTCGTAAGTGAATATATTCTTCCGATCGTAGTTTTGCCTGGTTGAATCGAAGGAATCGCAAGCGTTCGCTTTCGACCTTAGCATACATATCAACAATGTATTGATGGAACAGCTGACGATATCGAAGGATATAATTGTCTTGATGTTGTCTAACCATTATTCGGTGTGCGTAGTAGTTCATTGAGCTAACTTTATTATTTCTGTAATCACCTAAAAAAATAATTAATAAAATGCAATACGAAATTAAAATCTATACATACAGTAAGAAAGTAAATAGATAATTGTCAAATTTACCGGTATTTGGATCATACTGATTGATATTAAGGTGATATTCATCTTGTCCTTGCCAAAATATCAATGGATATTGTAGTGCGTCATATGAACGGTGTAGATCCGAAATCGTACTGACAGTGTTGTCTCGCCGTGTAATGTTTATAGATCTTTTGTCAACTGGATCACCAACCATGATAACAGCAACCTCATCAACAGTTGGAGCGTTGAATCTACCAGCATGTTCACCTAATGGTACTTTGTCGGCTTTTATGACGATTTGATAATTGTCATTTTGCAGTCGTGGCGAAACTCTTTTGATCAATTGAATTAGTTGATTGTGATCTTCTAAAAAATTTCCAATAATATCACAATTGCTCTTTCCTCTGCTTGTTCAATAAAATTATACAGGCACCGAGTCGTCACGCGCTCTTCACAATCGCCCATAAAATAAAAAGGTATCGACATCTGTCAGTTTTATGACTGCCAAATAATATCAGACAAATAATTAGCAATAAATTAAAATATGACGATTTGATAATTGTCATTTTGCAGTCGTGGCGAAACTCTTTTGATCAATTGAATTAGTTGATTGTGATCTTCTAAAAAATTTTCCAATAATATCACAATTGCTCTTTCCTCTGCTTGTTCAATAAAATTATACAGGCACCGAGTCGTCACGCGCTCTTCCCAATCGCCCATAAAATAAAAAGGTATCGACATCTGTCAGTTTTATGACTGCCAAATAATAACGGACAAAAAATTAGCGATAAATTAAAATTGCGACTATAATTTGAGATTTAAACTATCCTATCTCTCAAGTGCACATCGAACTGCACATGGTGTGCAAATTTTATTATAATCGGTTAAGTGGTTTAGGAGTCCATTGAGGACAAACATTGTGACACGAGATTTATATATATTAAGATAGATTAATATAGATAAATAGAATTCAGTTATTCAGAAAATTATGAAAAACATCTAGGGATTAAATATTTAATAATTCAAAGTTTATTGAAGAGTCTTCTTATATATATAGATGTCGGTAGCAAAGTAAGAAAGTTTTTGGTGGTATCACAAATTTGTAGGCACAAATCACTACAATGCGAGTCGGCGCGTGGAGGCGTACTTGACGGCTTCTTTGTCGGAGGGCAGAGGCGCTCGAAGACCAGCTGCTGGGGAAGTCGTTCGGTGGAAGCTGGCAGATCATCGTCGAATCTGGTAGTCGGCGACGGGCTGGTAGATCAGCTGTCCAGGAAGGAATGTAGTTGTGTATACGTGTGGACGATAACGAGTGTGGATTCATGTTTTACATAAACTTTACAAATATTTTTAGACATAATAATTTTTTTTTGATTTGTATTTTTCATATCATTTTACATACGAGTAGTACAGGCAAAGAAAGCATTCAGTTTGAAGTAAAATCTGTCCAAAAAGGACTTTCGGTCACAAAAATGTATTATTTTGTAATCCTCAGGCGGAGGTCCCCACGACTTGCAGGCCGTCTACGACGCGGGCGCAGTCGGCGGCGCGGGCGGAGGAGGCCTGCCCCCCTACCCGCCCCGCGCCCGCCCCTCTCCTACGAACCTCTCCGAGCCCCTCTCGGACCCGCGGCTGCCGCTGCAGCTGCCGCCGCCGCCTTGTCTGCCATTCCTGGAGGCAAACCGTTAGTATTATTATTTTTTGATGGAGTAGAACCGCAAACCTCTCGATACCATTTTCCTGTAAGTTATATTTTTTGCAAATAGTCGAACCTCCACTCTGTAACCTTTCAAATTAAATTTAATGCATACAAGTGCAAGGAATTCATGACACATGGAAATGAAAAGGGTTTTCTACGCCCATGAAAACAGTTACAAAGGCTCCTGAAAATATAAAGGATTGTTAGTAATTCAATCAGAGAACTTGTGGTTTTTTGAGAAGTTGAATTCCCATGGAACACTTAACTCAAATTTTTAATAACATGGCTTAGAATAAAATATCTGCGCATTATAAAATAGAGTAGGTATTACTGTATAATAATGATTTGGTACAAGTACTAATTTACAAAATTTTACTTTATTCCATGTCCCTGTACTAATATCAGTCCTAATAAGGTATTAGGGTAGATGTTGGTGATTAGTCTTTAAAAGTAGTAACGATCACAATGTGAGGGTTCAAACTTGTAACTGCTCAGTCAATAATCTTGCCCTAGCAACTAGACCACCACAATCACAAAACACATCAGTTATTACTATGTATGTTAGAATAAAATTCGTGTAATAAACATGGTGAATTGGAAAAACATTGGTATTTATTTTAATTTTGCAGCGCCTATTCCTTTCATGTGAGCGCGGACGGGCAAATGCAACCTGTGCCCTTTCCCCCGGATGCGCTGATTGGCCCAGGGATCCCACGGCATGCGAGACAGATCAACACATTAGCCCACGGAGAAGTCGTGTGCGCCGTCACCATCTCCAACCCCACTAAGTATGTGTACACCGGAGGCAAGGGATGCGTCAAAGTGTGGGACATTTCACAGCCCGGAAGCAAGAGTCCTGTTAGTCAGCTCGACTGCTTGGTGAGTTTGTGGTAGTGTGTGTGATTAAATTATGTATAAAATAATGTTCAAAAAAAGTGAAAGAAGACATTTTATGACAATATTCAGGAGAGAGCATAGAAACAGCTTTTTTTAATTAGCAGTCTGTTGTATTAACAATTGTTTTAGATAACTGATAGCGGTGGTTTAATTTTTTAATATCCTTCCACATTGCCTGCGATCCTCTATAAAATATCCAGGCAAGAGCACCACTAGATTGAACTTTGACATCCTTGCTATTTTGGGACTACGTTGGAGACAAAAACCAGGACATTACCTCAGTTCTTTTTGAAGTTATCTTAAGATAACTCTCCACACGACCCAAATTAGAACTCATAAAACCATCAATTGTTAGTGTTGAAGATGTCAAAATGGTTTTGGTACCACCTGACTTAACAAGAATTATCTCCGAATAGAGTTAATAGGATGTATAACCCAGAATCTTGAAGGCTACAGCAATTTTTGGACAGTGTGTCGGTTCTCTCTTCTGTGGTTGAGAATCTTGGTAAGTATCAATTGATTGTCGTGGCGACTTCTAACATTTGTCAATTGCTATGTTTAATTCTTAATATGTCTTTCTCTGTCTGTAATTCCTGTTATCCCGGTTTGGGACTAAAAGCCTGAATAGTGGATCTCCATTCTATTCATTTTGGGCAATGACCTTAACTTCATTCTTGTTTTAGTCTTCTCAAGTACTATGCGACGCCATTAAGTTGTTTTCATAATTAGTGTCATCATCGTCATCAGCTTACCTTGCAGATTTCCTTCAAGAGCCTGTTTAAAAATGGAGGTGTTTCTTAACTTAGGGTTTGTCTTATCCATGGGCGGAGGATGGTTTGTATCTCTCCGTACACTAGAGTTGGCAATGATCATAAGCTGTTAAAATATATGCTCAATAACTGAAATATTGTCTTCTATGCATTCACTCATAGTAATAATGCTCAGCAATGTTATAAAAGCTTTAGCGAATTGAAACTCTAAACTATGAAGTGAGAAATGATATAATGACAATAGTGTAATATGGCCAAACGTTGATGCCCACTAATGGAATATAAATACCTGCTTGTAATCAAGGATGATTCATGATCCATGCATAATATTCCTGTATTTTATAAAAATATTTCAGCAACGTGACAACTACATCCGATCAGTAAAGCTTCTACCTGATGGAAGAACTCTTATAGTTGGCGGTGAAACATCCAATTTATCAATCTGGGATCTTGCGAGCCCCACTCCTAGGATCAAAGCTGAACTCACTTCAAGTGCGCCGGCTTGCTATGCCCTTGCTATCAGTCCAGACTCCAAGGTATATTATATTCATCAATTATTTTGTTCATATTTGTAATACCTAGCTTACTTTTACACGCGAACCAATAAGCCTTAAGGAGGCTCTTCCTGATGACTATTGGGTGTAGGTTTAAATTATTCTATTTCCTCTAACGGCTGTTTAGTTTAGCCATGTTTACCTAACTTTATATCTACCACACAATATTTTAATAAAAAAAAAATATACAAAATGATAAATCGACTTCTCATTATAAATATATAATTTTGATAAACAGAATGAACGTATTTAAAAAAAAAAATAGTTAAATTTGTATCTTTATGAAATCAACTATGCTACTAGTTTTAATTTCTCGATTATTGTATTCAGTCAATAAACAATTTACAAATAATAATAATAATAGTTTTATTTATTGGTTTTTAAAGTACTCAAACACATTTTACAAAACTCTACCTAATTAAACAGCGCCTGTGCTAAGGTCGGCTATATTTGTTAAAAGTTTTAATAAAATTTATAAAGTTTTAATAAAATTTTTGGAAAAATACAGATGTTTCAAGGCAATCTCTAACTAGAAAATTTCCATTTTCATTCAATGTAATTATGAGATATAACAATATCCAGTTTTTTTTTGTATATCTACAAAAAGAGTCAGTACACTATAATTTTTGTATAAAAAAAATGATCGGGTTTCATCTTAAGTGAGGCATTTATACATACATACATACATAGTATTAATTACATAATTGTTGATAATCATAAATTCAGTTCCCATACTGACTCAAATCACTCACTTTTATTGTTTTGTTTAGATCGTATCATAGCCATGTTATATAGTACAAATAATTACATTAACATCATCAGGGCTTCCAGTTTCTAACGGCTTACTGCAGTGGCGGGGTGGTACTTTCTTAGGATCCAAAAAGCCGGGCTTGCCGAGATTTTTAACGAAAAACCGCATATTTAATATATTTTCGGTTTAATATTATATTTTTTGTTTATGTATTATTAACAATATTAACAATTTATATTATAACAAAAGCCGCCAAAGGGGGGCTACACCACCCTGCAATCACCCTGCACGTCACTGGCTAACTGGACCAGATCCCAGATTACAATTCTACTTTTCAAGTTATTTCGGTGGCTAACTGTTTTACTGATTTAATAACAATATTAAGAATTTCACTTGTAATAATCCTAATGTGTACCATATTACAGGTTTGCTTTAGCTGTTGCTCTGATGGAAATATAGCAGTGTGGGATCTACACAACCAAACGCTCGTGAGGCAGTTCCAGGGGCACACAGATGGCGCTAGCTGCATAGATATATCTGCCGATGGTACAAAGTTATGGACAGGCGGCTTGGATAATACCGTCAGGTATAGTCGCAAGTTCCTAACATTTTATAAGAAACTTCATCATAAGAGTAACAAGATTACTATAGAAAGTAACTCCTGGGAACAACAATATTGTAAACATATTGATCGCATGTGAACTGGCGTAGCATTGGATATATTTCGATAATATAATTTATTTATTAAATTCTCACTACGACCTTAGGTTGTCCCATTGAAAATACATTTAAGTTTCTGTTTCATTACATTTGGATTTTTTTTTGACCTTTAAGCTCTATCGCTTCTGTCTTTTATACCTGTAGGAAAATTTATGGACCTTTGCTATTTGTTTTCGGTCAGTTGTATATAGTTTGTTAACTATTTAAGACTACAAACTTAAATATATTAGGAGTATGTATGACTGTCACCTGAATCTCGGTGTAAATATTTTATTTTTTTTATTTATTCCGGGGACTACCATACTAACAAAGAGATCTAATACTAAGAATTACAGTTTTAATTTATTGATAACTATGATAATCTAAATATCCCTCCATTATTTGATATGTAATAAGCATCGACCTTATATAGAAGTGATACATTATTTAGTTTCAAAAAAATTATAATCCGGTTCGAAGTATAGCTTCCAGTTTATATCGGTTAGAGCGCCTATGTAGTTTGCTTCAATTGATTTTTGTTAAAATTAGTTCTGTTGGAAATTTAATAGTGAACAAAATGTTATTCAACATATGCATAATTTTCAAAACATAATGTAGGAGTACAAACAGAATAAAACAAAACAGCTGTATCATTAAACAGATGTATGATGAAGTTCCCCAATTTCAAGATATTAATGATTTATCACAGATAGAAATGGCATTATTCGGTCGTTATAACCGATTACATCAAGATTTGGTTGATGATCATATTACATACATTTCACAATAAACTGTCCGTCAGACAATCTCGATTTAAACAAATCCTAGAAAGGCCAGTGAAGCAACATCTGCTGCGATCACTAATTATTAAACGCCGCTAAATTACACTGTTTAACTAAAATAAGAAAATATATATTGTAGCTCTCTACTTATTGGAAAAACCACAATTTTATAATAGCAAAATCCTTACATATAGCCTGTTCTATAAAATACACTACTGATATTAAAGTAATGTATAGTATCAAATACATGGATAAACCCCCGGTAAATGGCATTGTTTAAGATAATAAATTGTAACTCTCTACTTGTCGGAAAAATAATCCTCAAGTCTAGTCTATTACTAATATTAAAATAATGTGCAATATCAAATGCATGGAGAAATACTTTTCGATAGTAAAAAATATTCCATAACAAAGTTGTAACAAATTATTTATAACTCAATATTTTAGCCTAATTCAACAAACGTGTAAACAGAATTGACAATTTCAGCCGTTGTTGAAAAATATTATTTATAAATAATAACTATGAAACAAATTTCGATAATAAAAAAAACACGATAAATATCATACTTTAACACATTTTACATAAAAATACAAAAACAATAAAAATAAACAACAATGAAGTCGACATTTATCCTTCATAAAAATAATCATCTCGACATGCTCCATATGATCTGGAACAATTTGCGAAAATATTTTATTTCATTTATTCAAGTTACAAAACAGGGATACATTCAAATATTTTTTAGTGATATAGTTAATATCTAAAACTTAGAAATAAATAATTATAAAATAACTAGAGAGTAAGTATAATTTATTAGATACTATTTTCAAATGCTTCGTTCGAGCTAATCCTTGTATAAGCATCATATCGGATGACGTAAGTTGACGTAATTGTCATAAGTTTTCAAAACTGGAAACGATCCATTGGTTGAAAATATTAGTGCTTTTAGGCAAAATCCATTCATCCGTCAGTTTGTTACTGACTCATCTTTTTACAAAAAAGTAATAAATCTGAACAAAATTGTCCTCGTTTGTTTCTAGAGGCATAACAGCAAAAGACGTGCCCAACCAATTACAGGCGACGAGAGGTGCACAACGCGCTTCTTGTTAGCTCGGTGGGGACTCCTTGCTTTAGCGCCTTCATAACTCAAAAGAATGTCTATATGTACCCACTACCTTTTGTTATGGAAATGTTATCATAATTTGAGTGCTACGCACATAATTTTCTAAACAGGTTTATGAATTCTAAAACTAACAGCAAAGTATTAGATTCTGAAAATTTTCATTCATTTCCTCATTCATTCAACCCATAAGGTTAAGAGCCATAACGCACTCGAATTGCATTTTATGCATGTTTTTGAGGTCTACTGCCAAGATAGCTTTTCATACCAGGCATATATAAAAAATATAATTAGATTAACTGAACATTTTTCTAGCAAACCTTTAAGCTGGTTTTTTAAATAAATAATCCTATATTTACATAAAAAAATATTGAAATTGTTGAGTTTTATTTTTTTAAATTCTCATAAACTAAACTACATATGTAACGTAAGCCTAATTTATACATAAAAATGTCCGCAATGAAATTCTACAGGAAACCTTAAACTTAGATTTTTTTTTAATTGACTTATGTTTTTAATATAAATGAAAAACTGCCAAATGTTTATTCTTTGATGTTGTCGACGGATGCTCGAAGTGCACGTGGCCGACACCATTTGCAAAGGCCGAACTTCAAGGTCACCTCACGATATACTGGCCTTAAGAGTTAGCGAGAGAAAATGATCAAATAAACTTTATTGAGAGGATTTTTAAAAACGTTTAATTTTTTATCATAACTAGACTGCAATCCTAAAAGAGAAATTAATTTGGACCCAAACGGTTAGGTACACTTTGTCGATATGGTGTCATGATAAATTTTACAATCTCAACCCTCAGCCCTATCTTTACTGGATTTTTTATTGGACTCTTAAACACAATCGGTTGTCCGGGATTATTTTTTGATAGTTGTACTTTCTGAGAGTGGATTGTGTATTGCGGAAGCATTCACCGTGCGACTAAATACACCCAAAATTTTGTTTATTTTTTGTAGATCCTGGGACCTGCGCGAAGGAAGACACCTTCAACAGCATGACTTTAGCTCTCAGATCTTTTCCCTTGGCTATTGCCCTACAGGTAATTTTAACTTTGATTTTTTTATTTAGCTGTAGAATGTAAAACAAAAAATAAAAGCATGGAACAAACCATTAATAAAAAAAAAATAGTTAAAAAGCCATTCAAGATTTTCGGCAACTAACCTTTCCACATATTGAGGAGGACGCGACCCAGTAATTTTTTCATACAATAGTTTTAGTGTTGCGATTTTTATTTAAAACTAGCAATTTCACCTACTTTTGAGTCAACCCGTTAGTTTATGGATTGTGTAGTGAATTGTATCCTTGTTCATAAAATTAGTGATCTTCAACCATAGTCTGAACAGATATGTGAATCAGCTATTTGGTGAACACAAAGCCAGCCAGAATAAGGAATTCTAAGGAAATGTTTATCTCTGTATAAATGTCTGTTAGCTCCAAAGTTACACACAGGCGAGGTTAAAATTCTCCATTTGTAAAATGTATTCATATTAAACCGGATTTCCTGCGAGTTCAAACGTTGCAAGTTTATTTTGAACTGGGCTAAAATACTACTTTAAGAAATACATTATCAAAAAAAAAGGATTTCAGCCCGTATATTTGGCTTACGTCTACCAAATTCAATGGCCTGTGGTTCCCGCCCTCCAATTAGCTTGGTCCAGTCCGCGCGCAATAACAAATACTATCTTATTAAAACAATTAACATCTTGTATTAACATCTTGTGAGAAAAACGAATTTAAAATTTAATCAAAATCAAACAAAAGTATGAATATTCTGATGTCACCGTCGATGATCGAATCATCTGTCCTGAACCATGTACTGAGTTACATCAAGGTTTTAGTTAGTCAGATGCGGATAGGCTAAGATAAATTGTTTTCATGAGACCAATTAAGATGTTAATGCATATCGACCCCCCCTTAAAGGACAAAAGAAATTTTAATTACTCTCTGTAGATGAAATACAACAAAACTCATGCAACATTTAGTCATTCTGAGTGGGATTGACCATATTTATATGATTTGCTATCACTTAATCAACCATTTACCATCTTTGAAAAGAAAATTATAAACGGAGCTATTATGAGTTTACAATGATGATCAGCCTTTAGGCTCCCTCAACAGAGACGAACCCAAAAACCTCATGTTGACTTCAAACAAATCTGATGGTTAAAAAGTAAGAAAATAATTGAAAATGTATCAAACTTTAATAATGAATATTTTTTTACTTTTCTCTTTCAGGACAAGTTTTACAGTAAGAAAATATTTAGAACTAGGGACAGGGTGAGTTTTTTTTTTATATTTTTAGAAATCAAGCAGAATATAATTTTTACAAGATTTTGTATGTGGGTTTAGATCAAATTTTGCAAGCTTTACCTTACCCTCTTATCCTACGGAGTTGAAATTTCACATGTTGGTTCAGTTTCGAAGACAATGCATTATTATGGTAATGGTATGGTAATCATGACCTGATTCTACGCCCAGGATTGTCTCCAGATAAAGGAACTCCTCGACGGTCAACAGCGCAGACACGAAACTATGCTAAGATAACTCAAAACATCTCTATATAACAATAAAAAAATTTTGGTCGCTAAAGTTCAATTTGCATGTATGGTAAACTTCCTTCCTATTTAATTCACTAATGATAAGTGCTAACCAATGATCAGAAATGATTATAAATCAAGTTTTCATGTATTAGCTCTAACTGAAAATGATTAAATACCACTACCTTAAGTCACTTTTGAGTATTAGTCTATTAAATATTTTTTTTTTTTTAGAGCAAGGCACTGTCTTACTACTACAAAATATGAGATGAGATGAAGAAGAATTAAGAAATATTATGGTTGACCGGTAAGATTATTACATTTTTGTTCACTGTAAAATTATTATTAAAAAATCAGTTTAAAATTATTAAAAAACATAATTTTTTTTTTTTTAATTAATATGTTTGTTAAATATGTTTTATTTTTTACTTTTATTCCTAGACATCAAATAAAACTAATTATACTTATTTTATATTTTTTACATGAGAAAAGTAATTATTGTATCGTATTACCTTGTAGCGGCGCTACATATTTGGACTGCGGCTGGCAGCGTCGGTTTGGCCGGCGACGGGTGATCGCCGCCGGGCGCATCTGATTGGTCGGCATCTGCGCAGGCGCGCATTCGAACGGCGCACGGGCGATCCGCCAGCGACGCAAGCAGTCAGTCGGGTCAACAAGCTAGCTAGCCACCGCGCGCATCACGCGCCGGCGACATTATTATTGTACCTGACTATATTTTATTTCCTGTTATCTTAATTTCGACATTAACACCTGTTATCTAGTTTTAATTATCCGTTACTTGTAATCGTTGAGATGTCTCCCATAAGGGATTCATTGTAAAGAGTTCGTCAGCATGACCTATGACCAGATTCTTTTTGAGAATGTTATGTAAATGCAACACTGGTGGTGATTGAATAAGATTACCCTAGAAGTAGCGTAAATCTGTTTCGTTTACCGCCGCGGTGTTGCCGTAATCCACATACATAAACGGCATATTTCCAATTTAATAACAGTCATCGGTAATACTATTATGGCTTAACTGATGATAGCAAAAGCTTTGAGTTTTATTTTATTATTTATTATAATAGGTTCGTTCCTATCTCAAGTTTAACAACATATTCAATGTATAAAATATTTTCAACTTATTTACTCACATTCCACGGATCTAACGGTTATCTGACGAGTTGTCAATGCCAGACCATTTTTTTCTCTATTTTGTTTTTTGTTTGTCTTGCAAGTTTAACATCCTAATTAAAAATAAGGACATATATTTAAATGATTGTTTTATTTGTCATTTTTTCGCAAGTTCATAAATTTGTTTAAAAACAAAAAACTAGCACGTTTTAAGAATACCTGAGTTTAGCAAGGAACCTAAAGTAAAGTGAGTAAAGAACGTAACCTCTGGCTGAAACACCACAATTAAATAAGCGTGGTTATTTATCAACTCAAACAAACCTAATAACGGAGTCAGCCAGGCAAAATGGTGAAAATAAAAACAAAGTGATTTTTTTTGGCAGAGAGAAAAAATCAATCAATTTCCAATAATTATAATTCTTAAATTGTAGTTGTTGGTTGCATTTAACTATGATTGGGGCGATTGGTGGTTGTAAGAACAAGGTCTAGACATATTTTTGCGATGTCCCGAGCTCGAAACTACAATATGGCAAACTTAGGTCTGAAATTTACTGGCAATTCATTTATAATTTAATATGTATTCGGTAAAGTTGTGTTTGTATACAACTTTGAAATTGCAAAATGCAAGCGAGAGCATTGTCTGCTGTACAATGCTTGCAATTTGCGAATTTAAGACCGGGCAAACAATGCGATTTACAAGATACCCCAGCCCAGCCAGCGCCCACCCTAGTAAGTGTAAGTTTGTAAACTTCTAGAGATTGAAATTAATCAACTGACTGATTTAAAATGCTAGTAATTTTCAAGAACTTTGACATAATAACCAAATAAAACCAGTCAATTTCAAATAGTCAAAATATCTCATACCTGCACTCTCTTAGCGGTAGAGCGTTACCTTTTAGTTCATGGTTGTATGCTAAGAGTTAAGATATGGATGGGCGGTAACTGGTGGCCGAAGGTTTTAGCTAAAATGGTTGCGATTTATCTGACCGTAAAAAAATCCCCGACCTTTTCCATCAGAGAACCATCTGATGTCTGGTAAACGTATATTTTTAAGACTGTTTTTTTTTTATTTTTTACTGCACGAGGACATCGAAGACGGACACTTTCTTGGCAGAATTTTAATGGACAGATGAGTCGAAATTTTCTAAGGACAGGATAACTAGTTTTCATAATTTACATCACCAAAAACAAACTTCAGTTCAAAGAAAGTTTAGTGTGAACGTATGGGTAGGGGTCATCGGGAGGACGTTGATTGAACTACATTATCTCCCAGATCTAAACGGAGATAATTATTTCAAAATCTTAACAATACTTACCAGAATTAGCCTGGCACTAAGGCATTAAACATTTCTAGGCAGCATTTCAAATCAAATGGATAAAACCCATGTGTCCCACCGTAAGTCGAATACAAATAATAAAGTATTTATCCGTTGTAGACTGATTTAACATTTCGCTATAATAAACTAGCAACAGGCGATAATGATGAACCAGCATAAACTACTGAAAATGCTCTCCTTGGGGGACCATATCATGATCGAGATTTTAAATAGTCCTGGTGTTAGCTATCTTTCATATAAAATGTTTATAATCTAAAACAGATCCGAGCATATTTGATAGCGATTGAATCATATAAACCTGTATCATGTAACCTGTATAGTAAAATACCAAAAGTTTTGAGGTGAACTGGTGCAAATTGTTGTTAAATTGACGCCCTTAAACAAAGTATCTGCCCTTCGAGACCATGTCCGTTACAGTATGTTTTGCTGCAAAATTTTGAAATGAGTGACGGCGCTGTAAATACAGAGGTTGCTCACAAGGACTACCCAACTCGGACCGAGAAACCAAACTAAACAGTGCACTAGTGCCCGTCAGCTCGTATCGAATGGACGTGTCGAACCTACCCTGATGACGGGAAGTGTGATCATGAGCGAAAGTCACAATTAAACAGTCTTGTCACGCTTATGTAAAATCGGTAAATTATATATTTTAAAGCAAATATGTAATGATTGTTTTCTGAAATTTTCATATAAATAATATACTGTTCTGTAATGTGATGAAAAATAAACCTAAAATTCAAAATTAATTCTAGAATTAATTTTCTTCATTAATAATTATAGCCTGCAGTTATACAATGAAATTATTACAAGAATAATACATGATATATATTTTATAGACACATGTAACTATAATTATGAATGTTTATTATAAAATATTTTGTTTGAGAATCACATTCTGGGCATTTCTTAGATGATGTGGTACATGTATGAAAATTCAAATAATTATTAGAATTGAAAGTAACACTACAAGAAGAACCGTCTTCTGCTTGTCTCCATCTCGTGTCTCCGACCTGCTATCATCCACTCATAATCACCGTAGTTGGAGTCGAAAGTCCCTTGCTGCATTGACAGCAGTTTGAGCGTGAAACGTGGACCAAGCTCGCGCAACTTTGCCCTCTTGCCGTCCGCCGTGAATTCATATCTGGACAAAAAATAACAATAACAATATTGACATATTTTCTGCGGTCGTTTCTTGCTCTTTTAATGCTACAAATTTATTTATGAAATTATTAATTATTTAAATTTGCTTTAAAATTTATTGTCGTTAATAAGCTGGTTAAGCATGAATTCACTATAAAATACACAAAATAACCACACTATTTGCCCCCAGAAGTATTCTGACATCCATCTTTATGTGCAAAAAAATTAAAAAGTTCTGGCTAAAATTTCTATTTTTTAAACAACTAGCTGGTCTTTTTTTTTAAATTATATGACCTAGGTCAATTATTTTAGACCCTAATCAACTAAGCAAAATGTATTTGTGCGAGAGTAGGGGGAAATGGTGGTAATGGAGAGTTAAAAATGATACGACTATAATATAATGTGCGGATTCGAACCCATGATCGTTGGGTCGCTGTGGCTTAACCACTAGACTACCACTATCTCATGAGTTGAAACACATGTATTGACAGGCTTACAGAACTAATACAGACATATTTAAATATTGCACCTGTGATGCCGAACAGTGAATAAATTAGAGGACTGTCACGCACACACACAGAGACATTTTAACAATTCTGAATATTTATTAGTATAAATCTTTATTATTCGGTTTTTGATTAAAGTACCTCAATCCAATTTTATTTGTATAATAATGTATTATTTCAGTTTTACAGTCACCGTAAAAAAATATTGTCATATCAGTAAGTACTGTATTTTTAGTTTAATGGTCATAAGTGAAGAGTATGGCAGTAAAATATTAAGAGTCATCTTTCCTGTCAATTTGTCAACTGATTCACCAACAGAATTAAGCTGTTATAAATATACCCGTGATGCCGAAAGAATATGTAGTCCCTCTGATTGTGAAATGTGACAGCGCGGCGGCCGGTGAATTCCGGCTCGTAGTGGAAAAGTGCGCCGAGCATCCTACCAACGGTGTGACCGAGACGCGTTGTGAAGTTGTCCAGGATGACCTGTCAATATCAACAAAAAGTTTGCGTTAAAAAACACAGCGACAGGCTGTTCAATACTTTCAAGTGTTCACCAGCTGAGGAGTTCACACCTTTTGTAAAATCATAAGGCAATGTTCACAAACTAAATGAGTGATTCAAATGTATAAAATGACTAAATTAGGCCATTGTCGGAAGAATCGGTCAAACCCAGAATTAATCTGCTGATTTCTCCCGGTGACCTAACCTAGAAACCTAGTGCTCTCTGTCAAATGTGTAACATCAGAATTTTACTACCTTTAATCAGCTCAATGATTGATTACAAATATGTACGCAGTTCTCCTGTTTTTGAAAAGGTACTTTACTATACAATTTCATTTTTTTTTATCATACTTTTATATCTTATGCTTCTAGATTATGGAATCAATTACCCCTTTATTATCTCTTCCCTCTATTCTTTATATTTCCTTGGTCATGGGTGTAATTTTCCTAATAAATAGTAATATAATTCACATTTATAATACAAATTTTTCATTGGTAAACATTTATATGCGAACCCTAGGTGAAGTGAATTTCGATTTTGTCGATCTGTCAGTGACGTTCGAGGTAACTTTCTGAGCTATCACAGTGTGACAGCTATCCGGTGCTAAGATTCACACATCCTAACTGCAAATCCCGACAAACGCACATAATTTTTTTATTATCTATTCTTTATTTTACGGCTCAATGTTTTACTCCGGTAATTCTTTCACATTGTTTGGCTGAAAAGGATATGTATCCTTGCGGTACGAAAATATGTAGGAATAAAACTGACCTCGGGTCTATGCTGCGTGATTTCGCGGTAGTTTTTCTTCATTTCCTTGGTGATCTTACAGTTGGACAGCCTGAAATGAGCCGTTGGCCCGTCGGGCATGTGGATGAGAAGGAACCCGTTTGGCTGCTTCTGGTCTTCGTTTACAATTATGACATCAGTGTAGCTCTCGCGCTTCGCCGATTCTAAAATGCGCTTGACCGCCGATCTGGCAACAACAATATGCGCAATATTACATCATTGAACAATAAGTAAGTCACAGCGTTTGTTGCCCAAATTCCCTTACCTTCTTCTAAACCGATACTCTGAGTTGGGTATTATCCGGGTTAGTTCCTTCCCAAATATTCGTGTCTTCCTGAGGGGATTGTCCGAGAAGGTTAACAACACTTTTGGCTCATAACTATTTTGATAATAGACTGCCAGTTCGTCCAGCTCCAAGTCCCGCTTTATCTAAAGAAATCCTTTTTATATTTATTGTATTTCATTAGTAAAGTCACAAACATAAAAATTACAATTTTAACACATTTAAAATTAAACAATAACGCGACAGTTGTAATTAAAAAGAAACATTTCAAAAACTATACAACAAAATCCAAATGATCGAAGAAAGGGTCCAAAATTTGGACCTAAAAACTAAATACTTCCCCAATGCAATTTGTGATTGATTAATGTTAAACATGCTCATTGGTCAGGATAGTAAGAAATAATTCGCGTAATAAATTGGTCTTAAATCAAGTTAGTGAAAGTAATTTTATAAATCACAACTATTTACTTATCCAAAAAGTTTTGAATATGCTCAATCGCAGATCTAGTGCAGACCGTGCTCAAGTCAATTTATGAGAAATTTAACCGCTTTTCCCAGACATTTGAATTGAATGTTTTCACTGATTTTCACTATTATTAAAAAGAAATTAATTAAACAGTACATGTGTATAGACGTATTTAGTGCTTTTAACTTCTATTCATTCGTGTATAATAAGCTACTATACCCGTCCTTTGGGCGTCTGTCCGTTACAACTTTCAACTCGAAAAGTACAAATGCGAAAGAGTTGCTCTCGAAAAACAACCATAGCCGTTTGGATCGCATCGAAAGTAGGCAAAATAATATAGCGAATAACATTAAACTCAATGAATATTTAATACTGAGGAATGAAACTTGACATTTCGATAAGGCGCCAGTATCAGACTGCGATCCTAGTTGAATTTCATAATAATATGACAGAACGGCTGTTGGAATGTTTTATTTATTACTGTCCAGTTAGAATGAATATATACTGATATATGAGCGCAAATAGAAACATGTAAAAGAATATTCATTGCCACGTTATAATTATAATAAATTGAAATATTATATCCGTGTTTATTTATAGTGGTTACCCAAAAGAAATTGTATAAAGACGTAATGACGTAAAAAAGAATAATATTAAAATATATTAAACAAATTTAAATAAGATGAAATAAATAAGAAAAAACCGATTTTCAATTTAAAAAAAAAAATCAACAAAAAGAACATGAAATACATCCATTTAAAATTTTATTATTTATAAATATATATATATTGAAAAAATAAAATAAAAACTGATTTAACACGGAACTAAACTAGGAATTTTGTCTGTGATTTTGTAGATTGGTATAGTATTTGTATTGGTTGGTGTTGGTATAGTAGTGGTATAATAGACAGGGTTGTGAAACTTTTGCCGAGTTATTGAATAAAGGTCAATTTGGAAGAAGATAGTATTGAACAAAAATCACAAATTCAGTAACTGAAATGGTATTAAAATGAATAATGAAATGAAAGAATGTCATAGCATTGTACCATTATGCCTAGGTGGTCGGAAAGAGATCGGTAACCCAATAGCAACTCTCCGGGTAAGGTATAATTTAGGCAAGGTATAATTTAGGCAAGGTGTATGAAACTTTGTAGCCATTTAAAAAGGCGGCTTTTTTCAAAATCAAAGGAGTTCAACTTCTGTGATAACTATTGTCTATTCTGTGAATCTAGTTTAAGCAAATTGTAAACCACGAGTGAGCATACATAGGGCATGATTTTATGACTGCAGTTTGAAAACTGGTAACCATTGGCAAAAGAAATAGCCAAATTGATATTACAAAACCTCAAAATTGTCGTCATCGTCAATGTTGCCCACAGTCGTTTCATCCTTCTCCCGCAGGGTTTCAAGAGTGTGCGGCTTCGCTGGTTCAATGCCCTCCTTGCGCCGCTGCAATCGTGCTTCTTTCTGATCCTTTCGCTTTTGTTTCCTGAAATTCAGCGCCTTGGCCGTTCTCACGTGTTTGTTTTTAATGTTGTTGAAGTGATTCAATTTCAGCATATCTGGATCTTTTTCGACCACCTTAACCTCTTCATCGCTATGCTCCATTGTACCGTCGACATCTTCACTTGGCGATACGTTGTCAACAATAAATCTACAAAATAAATATGCAAAATAATGATTTCCGCTTTAACCTAAAACGGATCTACCCAAACAACTTTCACATTAAATCTTACCCGCTTCTAATTGGACCCATTGAGATGTGTTACAGTAAAATCGTACCAACTGGTGAATATCTTAAAAATAATGAAATAATAATTTAATAACTTCTTTTCTGCGTTCGCCACGACCAAGGTTCTGTCAACTCGGAGACCCTCGCCTCGTGGTTTTGTTATGAGTTTTGACATTAGAGTTGTCAGTTCACGTAGTAATGGACGATTACGAATAAAAACATTCGAATATCCATTTATTCGAAGTTGGTAAGATTATAATAGTCGAGATTTGTAACTCATTTTTTTTAACAATTATAATATGATCTGAAAACAAAATTTTTTTAACTGACTTCAAAAAAAGGAAAATATTTAGGTTTTCATATTTGATATTTAGGTATAAATAGCTTCTTTGAGCATTATAGACTATACAGTAGTTATACAGTAGAGGTTATACAGTATACTTTGTTTTTTTTTTCTATGAAATTTGTAGATCTACCATTATTAAATATGACATAAAATCGTAATAGAAGAACGATTATTATCGACTTTCGACGGAACCAATCTGAAAACGTTTGTTAGAATTTAAAACCAAACTAGGCTTTGTTACTTGCTATGCTTTATTAATAATGAATTTTATAGTAAACTAGCTGTTCAACCCGGACTTTGTTCAACCCGGCTGTTCAACCCGGACAGGTTGGCGCATATACTCTGCAGACGTCTTTAACGGTGCCTTCGGCGCGCGACGACTCAACCTACAGCACTTAGGATGAGTCGCTTGGTGACTCCTTTCGGGCCATCCGCGCACGACACACAGCATCGTTATATTCATCCATTTTTATGTATTAAGATATTTTCTGCGTTGGCGAATAAACCTACTTAAAAATGAATAAATTTTAAGTTTAAGTTAATTGATTTACTCGACTGAATAGTTTAGTCGAAAATGCTTATCACTGTGAACCTGTTATACACAATAAAAATGTCTTTTTCTTGCAGGCCCATAAAATTTTGATGGCCCCAAGTCTGAACTTGGAGTAGCTCTGAAATCAGTAGCCCTCGTGTGTCTTAACTCTAGAGTGCCTATTTGATAACTCCTTAAGGCGGCTACATACGTGAACACAGGATACTCATTGAACGATTCTGATCTACAAATCGTTGCATGCAAAAAGTAACCTTGTGCAAATGAACGGAAAGGTGTAAACTCTATGACGGACACGAACGGTGACTTACCATTTTGAATGAGAAATTAATAGCATATTGTTTTTTTTTTGTTGAAAAATAACGGATACGTTTTTGAAGAATTTTTTTAATGATAACAAAATCATATTTTCTGAAAAATTAAAAACTTTTGGCGTAAACTGTTATTTTCATGTTTAAAAATCTAGTAAAAAAAAAAAATTACTTTATATGGGATGTTTCTGGTTCCAGAGGCAAGTGACTTAAAAAATGCTATTTTAAATATATGGTGGTTTTGTTTTTTTTTTTTGCACAATATTTTAAACAAAATTTCTTTAGGTAATAATAAATTCTATACTAATAAATTATCTTTAAATTAAATAAACTAGATTACTTATAACTCTTCTGGATCTCTCTCCTAACGCTTTTGAAAACATGTAAAATTTGCATTTTTGTAGTATCAGGTATGTAGTCGCCTTAACAATTCTGACGGCGGGATGTACGGATAACTTGCTTACCCACGCTAGACAAATAATTAATTGTCGATAGCCATACGTATTTATACATCTTTCGACAATATATTTTTCATTCGACATTTGTCTAGGAGAGTAACAAGATTTTTCCATGTTTCATCTGAGAAGTGGTTGATTGCAATTCTATAATAGCAAAGTTGACATACCGGAAGAACTTTGAAATGGGTGGACAATTTAGAATAGTCGCCTTGCATTGAAATTTGATTACTTTTTGGAATAATTATTTTTAAGATACGAATTTGTAGAATATAAATTCTCTCTATATATATTTCATATGTAAGGCCCCAAAATTGCAATACCATACAAATAATAGATTCAACCAAGGATATATAAATATTACGTAAAATTTACTCATTTAAGTACGGTTTCATGCACAAATTTTATAAAACAAAGTCTAACTTAAATTCAACTATGCATTTAAAAGTAAATACACCTCAGTCATCTGTGCTCGCTGTCAATTTGACGTATGTTACAAAAGGGTAAGCTTATTGCTTCAAGACAATCTTTACCAGAAAGAAAGACACTTATTTATCGCTTATAATTACAATTTTAATTGTAAGAGATAGATATGATAGTAGGAATTATTTTTAAAAAATCCACAGCAGAATTACCGACCCGCCTCAGATACTAAATTTTTTATTTAATCCAAATATTGCAAGCAAAGAATTTTCCCCTCCCTAAGACCAATGGTTGGTGCTATCAAAAAAAAAATTACTTAAATAAGTTTTAGGCCCTTATTTAAGCAATAATATAAAATTTAAATGAATTTAATATCTTCTTTAATAAGAAAGTTATAGCGAAATTTCATTCTCCAAAAAAAAAACCCCCCATTCCCGCCTCCTAGTCTGATTTTGCTCATTAACGAACTTACCGAGATTTTGTGCCCTTAAATTTTATGTATCAGTTTGAAAGTGATTGGTGTAAAATTACGGTAGTTATCGTATCCACAAGATAGTAATATAGATAGATAGATATGTAAACATTTAAACTGAGTGTGGTTTAGGGTTCTAGGGGATGTGAAATGCGAAGATATGTCAAATATTCCGGAAGTATCCATCGCAACAGGTAGCTTTCCTAATGAAATCTACCTAAAATAAAAATTTCAAGTTGTTTCAAAAATTATATATTTTCAAAATCACACATACTTAATTAAATCTTTAATAATTAATCATTAGTAAAATCCTTATATTTCAAAACAGCTTATATTAAGACATTTTTATTTCGTTGTAAAAATATTGGTATGGTATTTTAATTATGCACAATATCACATTTAATCATATACAAAGGTGGACATTATTTTATTCGTTCAGAATAAAAGAATAGTATAAATAAATAAAGAATAAAAAAAATATTTGACCATTAAAATATTTGGATAAAGTCCATTCTGACAAAAAGAATTTTACATCAGCATATATATAATATTGATGTCTGTAGATTGTTTTTTTGACCTTTTTATTATTAGATGTTAGTCGTTACAGGTGGTGAATAGAAGATGATGCTTTGGATGTAAGAGATAAATTACCGGACGTTTAGGCGTGAAAGTGCTGCCTTTATTGATGGCGATTTGACACCACTCTCCTAACAGCTAATAATAAAAACAATTACAAACTATTGTACAGGCATTATATATTAAAATGTTAGAAAATTTTTGTAAGTACTGCAAATAGAACCACAAATCACTTTATCTTGCATTGGTAAATGTTTTGAAGTTATTTTAGAACTAGGTTAATAATAAAGTAGCAAATGTAAAATAACGTAGCACTGGACGCAAATAAAAATTAACCTGAAATGTATAAAGATCATGCTAACAATAAACTAAAGTGAACTGTGTTGGTTCCCGCGGTTGGTGGTGCGTTGGTTCGAGCACCGTATTATATTAACCGTTTAATCAAAAAATTTAAACGGCTTCAGCATCAAAATCCACTTCGCGCGCTTACAACTGTGCCATCGAAGCGCGCAACGGTGTTATCTCGACGTTTACGATGTCAGCTGTCCAATTTTCTGGTCTGCCCTGCGCAGCGAGACAGCGTTTTCCAACTGCTTCACTCTCAGACGCGCCCAGATGGTGTAGTCCTGCAGGCCTATGATCTGCGCCGCCAGGATCGCTGCGCTATCCGGATAGATGACGGTCGCGCAGCCCAGCCCCGATGGAACGGACAAGCTCGACCAGATGTCCTGTTGAAAATGATACTTCAATGAGTTTTCAGATTACTATAAATTTGACCGAGTTTTCGGGTATATAAAAAAAATAATCCTAAGGTGTCTGTAGCAACTGTTGAGGCTTTTGATTTTGTGCTTATAGTTTTTCTATCTAATCTGTACACATTTGCATGCTTTTTTTTGTCATTTAAATTTCGGAGTTTGCGCATCTTTTAGTAGCCTTCTTAAGTACGTATATTTTGGTAGAGGTACCAGTTTTGGGGAAAAATATATTCAATGCATATAAGTTTTAGCATTGACTTACTGGTACCGTTTGAGGCATTATATTATTCAAAATTTAAAGCTTCTATCAATGCTATACACCCCCCCCCCCCCCCCCTCCATCAGTAAATCAAAATGGTTTCCACATGGGCACTACAAGAAACTTGGCTTGTGCTATGTAATGTGCTAGGTAAAAATCCAAAATGTAATAGTTATTGAAAGCAGATTACGACCGGAGTCCATTCAACACATTGCCAGTGCCTGCAAATCCAGAATACAGGCTACAAGCACGAGCACAACCAGGTGAGTGCTATAGCGGTCACCTGGTTGTGCTGGGTTTGTGCTTTGCTGGTAAATATTATAATACCATCAACGTATCAGTGAAAAACCGCTTGCTATAAATTCAAACCAGAAATAGTTCTTGAAAACAACGTTTATATGCTATATTGGAACAGAACCATTCTACACAACTACAAAAGTACATGTTTAGAGCTAAATACATAGGTTTTGCTATTTTTTTTATTTTTCTTAGTGGTAAAACAAAGTCTAATATATTTAAAGATAGCCTAGTACGTAACTACATTTAACTCTATTTTACTCTTATGTATTTTAGTGTGATAAGATGGTAAAAGGTGGTACATCTATCTGTCACTAAAATTTATCGATCTGAAGGTGTACAAAAGCGCCGTTACATTCACTAAACAATTTGCTATTAATTACAACCGCTGTTAATTTTTCTGATTCTGATGATGATTTAGAGATATAATATAATTAAAAACAATGACCACCAAAAGCTTAAAAGGTTAATGTCATAAGGGTGTAATTGTGTCGACTTTGTTATATTGGTATTATTTAAATTGGCTGCTAATATTATATAACTAGAATTGTTTAGTTAACTCGTAATGACTATAGAATTATTTAAATTAATAATACACCAATTAGAATTTTTAGAAAATGTGTTTTTGATTTTTTTTTTCTACAATGGTTTCGTAATTACCCTTATGGCTTACAACTGACAGAACTATACACTAGATTAGACCTGATATAACCCTACTTAGAAAAACAACAAAATAGTATTCCTTATTGATATCTAATAACAATTTAATAATATCCTCCACCGGAGTTGTACCTCAGAATCTGCGTACTAGCTTCAAAACACCTGACATACATACAATTACAGAAAGCTACTATGGTAGCTTTCTATGCTAAACACCTGTAAAATAGTGGGGAAGTTCTTGTCAGCTTAGTAATAGTATCATTTTCATCATAATTCCATCCTGTTCACTGTAGTATAAGTAAATGTATGCTTGTACTATAATATTGCTTGGTTCAGGTTAGTGTGGTAGGTCATTTGCCCCACACATAAAAAAATAGCACAGAATAAAATAATAAAATCCGTTGACAAATAAAATAATCATAAATTGAATGTACCTGTACGACTTTGTCCGCTGGCGGTGGGCAGTTGATAACAGGGTAACTGGTGTTACCGGACAGGACAGGCCCCAGACCATTTGACCTGCCAGCGACCGCAATAAAGACCAGCGGACCATTGGTGTCCTCATACTCGTGCATTATACGAAGGGTCTCTTCTGTTGCCTTGTGCGCTGAAGTCACCCGCGTGTCCACTTTGAGACCGAGTTCTGACTCATTATATTACACTGAGGCACTCGCACAGAAGATACCAATAGCCCCCGAGCTGATATGTGAGGATTTCGAGAAAGATGTACGGCAGGACCTGGAGCAGCTTGAAATGGACCATCGTGATGTGGGTTATAAAGACGGACGCCGTCGACAGAATGGGGATGAGGATGGAGATCACGAGAGCTTGACTGTGGAGATCCAATGGCAGCGGGTGTCCAGCAACTTTATGGTAGAGTTCCTGGTGGACAAATTCAGCGTTTGAAAATTGATTACCTTTCGGAAAGCTAGCCTTGGGCGTTTTAAAACCTTTTTGGCCGTTTTAAAAGCTTTTATGGGAATAGTATAAATACAGTTTCCAAATGTCTCGCTTTTCAGTGTCTCATAGAAGTGACGTACCCATAGTCAATATACTAACCGAAACTGACATTGAAGTCTCAAGCTACCACGTCTTGAACCAACTACTAAACAGCTACATATAACATTATTATTATGATTGATTACTCCAAATAAAGAAATATTATAAATTAAAATATATAGGTGGACCTTTTGATCAAAAACCTTAATTATAAATACTGGTTGGAGGAGGAGATTGGGAGGAAGTGAATGTAGGTAGTCTATACGCGTCATGATGTGCTAAAGTTCACGTTTTTTTTTCAATATCCTTAAATTTACACTTGCATCTTTGGATCAGCCTGCAGGAGACGAAATTCGGCGCTGGGGCCCGAAGCACCTGATATGTGTGCCTTACTCAAGATTAGCATTATTAATTTTAATTAGTTTGTTTTATACGTTCGTAAATTGAAACCTAATCATAAAATCCTAAATCTCTACTATGTCCGTTATAAATGTCCTAAAGTAATATTGTTTTTATAATAACCTCAATTTTCTAATAATAATACAATAATCAATACAAATAAATATATAGGTACCTCAAAATCGGCCCATTTGTTAAGGACGTTTGCGACCTTCCTAGTTTCGTACCACATGATGGGGATGAGAATAGTGGGGAAGAGGTAAACGGTGAAGAGGTACCCGATGACTGCCTCTTCAAAGCGACCCTCGGCGGAACGAACGATCTGGACTCTGTGCCAGGAGACGTAAACCACGTAGGCCAACACGGCCGTGAAGGCCAAAGCCGAGTAAACCATGGCCGGCGATATCCAGATCAGCTGGTTCATCCTCGGAGCCTGTCTGGTCAGGTGGAGGCCGCCCATAACCCTGATTTAAAATTAAAAATATATTTTTGTATCACAGAGGACAGAGAATCTGCACTTCGGATTAAAATTAATCTCTCGTCAGTCTTATTAACATTGCAAACAACCGCACAGTTTTTATTAAGAGCCAGTATATCGTGAGGTGACCTTGAAGTTCAGCCTTTGCAAATGGTGTCGGCCACGTGCACTTCGAGCGTCCGTCGACAATATCAAAGAATAAACATTTGACAGTTTTTTATTTATATTAAAAATATAAGGCAATTTAAAAAAATTCTAAGCTTAACGTTTTCTGTAGAATTTTATTGCGGACATTTCTATGTATAAATTAGGCTAACGTCACATATGTAGTTTGGTTTATGAGAATTTAAAAAAATAAAACTTAACAATTTCAATATTTTTTTATGGAAACATAGGATTATTTATTTAAAAAACCAGCTTAAAGGTTTGCTAGAAAAATGTTCAGTTAATCTAATTATATTTTTTATGTATGCCTGGTATGAAAAGCTATTTTGGCAGTAGACCTCAAAAACATGCATAAAATGCAATTCGAGTGCGTTATGGCTCTTAATATTTTTTGCAAAGTTAACAACAACATATAAAAACTAAACTAAACAAGTCAAAAATTTAGGAAAATATATATGATTTAGTCAAAACCACTAAGTACGCCTGGTTAGAGGTTAGGTTTTTCCAATTTTCCTAAATGACGCAGAAACGAGCATACGAGGAAAACCATACGGCGTATCGATGCTATGGAAATTTATTGCTGCCTGTGTGTCCTTTAGTTTTCCTGAGCTGCTAGACGAACGAACTTCGATTATAGAAGAGCTTCAAATTATAATATAAAGTTTGCCTCAGCGCCGTTCTCCTAAGAATACTGCAATTCTTTCGACATGGTGGAGACACCACGAAAAGACTTGATTCAGGGTGGACCATGTCAGGTGTTGCTGTATTATTTTTTACACACGTAGTAAAAATAACCCGTCTGTTAGCTTCCAATAGTACCCCCCCCCCCCCTGACACAGTAGAACCCAAGTAATTGATGCGCGAATTGAAATGGGCAACCTAGGTAAACGATAAAAATATTTATTTATTTATTTATTCATATATTATTTTTTATAAAAACAGTCAGTACATGTCTTTTTTTTAATATAATGCAATCAGTTACACAAAGTAAAGTGTCTTCAGCTGCTAACTATGTAATGTAATATAATATAATGTAAATATTAAATAACCAATGTTTCAATAAAACCGTTGTGCCATCTGATAATTTAAATAAACGCACGCCGTGGAACGCTTAATTCAAAATTATACAATTAATAAATATAATAATAATAATAATAGTGAATAGGTATACTGTGGGAAAGATAGAGTGGTCGGAATATTTTATATTACATACCTTTATGTGTTTGTGAATTTATTTATGTGTTTAAAATATACTCTTCAGCAGTTCAGAAGAGGCTTTTGTATGAAGGGATTATGTGTGTCTCGTATCATTGTTCCAATGATTATAATAAAATAATTTTGATACGCATAAATGGTTATTTCACATAAAGATCCTACGGAGTCAATAATATTTACTTTTCGCCAAGTAAAAACATATAATCGATAAACAAACGACTTATTGAAATTATCCTTTGATCAGTAGCAGCTCACTAAGGAGGTAGTAAATAGAATACCTACTTTTTTAGCAGCCATGGGTCTAGAAATGTAACTAAAGCTCCCCAGTTTCATGATAACAGGTAATAACAAGTATGTAAGTAGGTATAACTTTCAGAAGCAATTTATATATACCAAAATCAAGATTTGTTAAATAAATAACTTATAATATTGTGTTATAACTTAGGTAGATATACTTTGTGTAGTTATCTATATACCAATCTATGCTAAATTATTTTAATGTTAACTCGAGACGATATTTAGAGGGGACAAAAGTTACTATTGAAAATGTTACAGAACGTCCCGAAATTTGGATGGATTTCCAATAAATAATTGAAAGAAGAGAAAAACAAAAATCAATTATCACCCGAGTACCATAAGCACCGGTTTAATATTCTCATAAACCACGTCATTGCTGATGACATAATTTTTGGTGAAGGCTCCATTGAGAGTAGTGGGCGCCACCTTGTTGTAGGAGGCCGGAGGGCGGGGCGGGTACCTCATGGGTTTGACGTCCAGGAACACAATCCGCAGAGGTTTTCGTGCGTCGCTCACGGAGAAAACGTCCTTGGCGTCTTCGGCCGCACGGAAGCTGCTATAGCTTTGGTACATGTTTTTTCTATCGATAACGAAAACAAAAATATTACACGGTTGATAAGTGTGACGTATAATTTATTAGTATGCCGGTGTTTTGAAAGATGAACACATAAAATGGTTACTACATTGACATACTATTTTATTTATTATAGAATAAATTATGCCTAAAAGATTAAAAAAAAATACGGTTTATTAACTATTTCTTTTACAATAAGCGCCTATGTAAACATAAATGAAATAATAATCACAAATGGTAAAAACAAATAAGACATTAAATAATAGGGGTATTTCATATTATCAGATATATCAACCATAATCTGACTTAATATTGAAAAAAACAATTTTACATCTTACCGACTGTTGTTCCCTTGTTTTGTATAATATTTATATTGTGTTTTATAATAATATATAAAAGCTTTAACAGCATTCAGAAGTGTGAATATTACACTTTTTAAACTGAATTACACAAATTCAATAAAATTAACAAAAAAACGAGACACTATGAGTTCCTATGGATGTTGTAAATTATTATAATTTGCTAAGTTGTTGCAAAATTTAAATTGCTATAGGAATTCAAGTTTTGTAGGCCTGGTGTTTAGAATAATCGCATGCGTGAAAGATTGTGTCGTGGTATATTAATGAGTGTAAGGATGAATATGTTTTTGTTTAATATCTATAAGCACTACTATTCTGACTAAAATAAATATATTTGTATTTTGAGTTCATATCACGCGCTGATTGTAGAAATATTTCACAAGATATAATTTTAAACAAACCTTCAAGTCGGTAAAGTTGGAAATTGGTATTTTAAAATACTACTTAACAACGTTCAACGTTCTTTTATTTCAACGTGTCCATTAGGACTGTTTCTTGACTCTTTCAACGCGCGGTAGAGTGAGGACTTGGGCTTGATTACTGAAATTCTGAAATTCGTCATGGTTACTGGGTAAAAAACATGATAATATAAAATCGCTCTTCTCACAAGCTCGGTCGCAAGCGAGGCCTTAACGAGCGCCTGCGAGCAAAAAGGAAATTTACACGAGCGCTATGATAAAATTGAGTATAGCGAACATATAGGGTAGGGACCGTGATTTGATAACTGACACAATTTACTAACGAACGTTTTATGAGTTATATGTAGGGAGAAAAGAGATAAATCCAACTACCCTTGCTTTATAGAACATATCGGGGAATTAGGAAAAATAATAAAGGAATAATTGTCAAACTGTAAATTTCTTGGCTCTATAGCCAAGAAATGTCTGTTGTGAGTGCTCAGCTGTTGCCATACGCCGTAGCGGTGTCAAGGCCACAGATGCAGAATCAGAATTCACCTAATGACCGAATTCGCACCATTTGTTAAGAGTCAGTAGTACCCTGGACAGAATTCCATTTTGACCGCAACAGGGCATTTAGGGGAAATCAAGAGAGGCCAGCGGGGAAACAGCCGATAAACGAAGTAAGGCGAGCTTTGAAAATACACACCTGCATTAGTGTTGTATTACACCATCATATTATTTTATTATATTTTACTGATTGCATTTTAATGACTACATGAATGAAATTAACTAAATGATTGAGATGAATTAGATGAAAACGCTAAACGAGCGGATGAAATTATTAAACTACTTGAATAAAATAACTAAATGATTGGGATGAATGTAATGAAAAAGCTGAACGAACGGATGAAATTATTTAACTACACGAATGAATTAACTAAATGATTGAAATGAATGAGATGAAAAAGCTGAAAGAGCAGATGAAATTATTAAACTACATGAATGAAATAACATAATGATTGAGATGAATGAGATGAAAAAGCTGAACCAGCGGATGAAATTATTAAACTACATGAATGAAATAACTAAATGATTGAGATGAATGAGATGAAAAAGCTGAACGACCGGATGAATATATTTTACTACATGAATGAAATAACTAAATGATTAAAATGAATGAGATGAAAGAGCTGAACCAGCGGATAAAATTATTAAACTACATGAATGAAATAACCTAATGATTGAGATGAATGAGATGAAAAAGCTGAACCAGCGGATGAAATTATTTAACTACATGAATGAAATAACCTAATGATTGAGATGAAAAAGCTGAACCAGCGGATGAAATTATTTAACTACATGAATGAAATAACTAAATGATTGAGATGAATGAGATGAAAAAGCTGAACCAGCGGATGAAATTATTAAACTACATGAATGAAATAACCAAATGATTGAGATGAATGAGATGAAAAAGCTGAACCAGCGGATGAAATTATTTAACTACATGAATGAAATAACCTAATGATTGAGATGAATGAGATGAAAAAGCTGAACCAGCGGATGAAATTATTAAACTACATGAATGAAATAACCTAATGATTGAGATAAATGAGATGAAAAAGCTGAACCAGCGGATGAAATTATTTAACTACATGAATGAAATAACCTAATGATTGAGATGAATGAGATGAAAAAGCTGAACCAGCGGATGAAATTATTAAACTACATGAATGAAATAACCTAATGATTGAGATGAATGAGATGAAAAAGCTGAACCAGCGGATGAAATTATTAAACTACATGAATGAAATAACCTAATGATTGAGATGAATGAGATGAAAAAGCTGAACCAGCGGATGAAATTATTTAACTACATGAATGAAATAACCTAATGATTGAGATGAATGAGATGAAAAATCTGAACCAGCGGATGAAATTATTAAACTACATGAATGAAATAACCTAATGATTGAGATGAATGAGATGAAAAAGCTGAACCAGCGGATGAAATTATTAAACTACATGAATGAAATAACCTAATGATTGAGATGAATGAGATGAAAAAGCTGAACCAGCGGATGAAATTATTTAACTACATGAATGAAATAACTAAATGATTGAGATGAATGAGATGAAAAAGCTGAACCAGCTGATGAAATTATTTAACTACATGAATGAAATAACCTAATGATTGAGATGAATGAGATGAAAAAGCTGAACCAGCGGATGAAATTATTAAACTACATGAATGAAATAACCTAATGATTGAGATGAATGAGATGAAAAAGCTGAACCAGCGGATGAAATTATTTAACTACATGAATGAAATAACTAAATGATTGAGATGAATGAGATGAAAAAGCTGAACCAGCAGATGAAATTATTTAACTACATGAATGAAATAACCTAATGATTGAGATGAATGAGATGAAAAAGCTGAACCAGCGGATGAAATTATTAAACTACATGAATGAAATAACCTAATGATTGAGATGAATGAGATGAAAAAGCTGAACCAGCGGATGAAATTATTTAACTACATGAATGAAATAACCTAATGATTGAGATGAATGAGATGAAAAAGCTGAACCAGCGGATGAAATTATTTAACTACATGAATATAATAACTAAATGATTGAGATGAATGAGATGAAAAAGCAAAACCAGCGGATGAAATTATTAAACTACATGAATGAAATAACCTAATGATTGAGATGAATGAGATGAAAAAGCTGAACCAGCGGATGAAATTATTAAACTACATGAATGAAATAACCTAATGATTGAGATGAATGAGATGAAAAAGCTGAACCAGCGGATGAAATTATTAAACTACATGAATGAAATAACCTAATGATTGAGATGAATGAGATGAAAAAGCTGAACCAGCGGATGAAATTATTTAACTACATGAATGAAATAACTAAATGATTGAGATGAATGAGATGAAAAAGCTGAACCAGCGAATGAAATTATTAAACTACATGAATGAAATAACATAATGATTGAGATGAATGAGATGAAAAAGCTGAACCAGCGGATGAAATTATTTAACTACATGAATGAAATAACCTAATGATTGAGATGAATGAGATGAAAAAGCTGAACCAGCGGATGAAATTATTAAACTACATGAATGAAATAACCAAATGATTGAGATGAATGAGATGAAAAAGCTGAACCAGCGGATGAAATTATTTAACTACATGAATGAAATAACCTAATGATTGAGATGAATGAGATGAAAAAGCTGAACCAGCGGATGAAATTATTAAACTACATGAATAAAATAACCTAATGATTGAGATGAATGAGATGAAAAAGCTGAACCAGCGGATGAAATTATTTAACTACATGAATGAAATAACCTAATGATTGAGATGAATGAGATGAAAAAGCTGAACCAGCGGATGAAATTATTAAACTACATGAATGAAATAACCAAATGATTGAGATGAATGAGATGAAAAAGCTGAACCAGCGGATGAAATTATTTAACTACATGAATGAAATAACCTAATGATTGAGATGAATGAGATGAAAAAGCTGAACCAGCGGATGAAATTATTTAACTACATGAATGAAATAACCTAATGATTGAGATGAATGAGATGAAAAAGCTGAACCAGCGGATGAAATTATTAAACTACATGAATGAAATAACCTAATGATTGAGATGAATGAGATGAAAAAGCTGAACCAGCGGATGAAATTATTTAACTACATGAATGAAATAACCTAATGATTGAGATGAATGAGATGAAAAAGCTGAACCAGCGGATGAAATTATTAAACTACATGAATGAAATAACCTAATGATTGAGATGAATGAGATGAAAAAGCTGAACCAGCGGATGAAATTATTAAACTACATGAATGAAATAACCTAATGATTGAGATGAATGAGATGAAAAAGCTGAACCAGCGGATGAAATTATTAAACTACATGAATGAAATAACCTAATGATTGAGATGAATGAGATAAAAAAGCTGAACCAGCGGATGAAATTATTAAACTACATGAATGAAATAACCTAATGATTGAGATGAATGAGATGAAAAAGCTGAACCAGCGGATGAAATTATTAAACTACATGAATAAAATAACCTAATGATTGAGATGAATGAGATGAAAAAGCTGAACCAGCGGATGAAATTATTTAACTACATGAATGAAATAACCTAATGATTGAGATGAATGAGATGAAAAAGCTGAACCAGCGGATGAAATTATTAAACTACATGAATGAAATAACCAAATGATTGAGATGAATGAGATGAAAAAGCTGAACCAGCGGATGAAATTATTTAACTACATGAATGAAATAACCTAATGATTGAGATGAATGAGATGAAAAAGCTGAACCAGCGGATGAAATTATTTAACTACATGAATGAAATAACCTAATGATTGAGATGAATGAGATGAAAAAGCTGAACCAGCGGATGAAATTATTAAACTACATGAATGAAATAACCTAATGATTGAGATGAATGAGATGAAAAAGCTGAACCAGCGGATGAAATTATTTAACTACATGAATGAAATAACCTAATGATTGAGATGAATGAGATGAAAAAGCTGAACCAGCGGATGAAATTATTAAACTACATGAATGAAATAACCTAATGATTGAGATGAATGAGATGAAAAAGCTGAACCAGCGGATGAAATTATTAAACTACATGAATGAAATAACCTAATGATTGAGATGAATGAGATGAAAAAGCTGAACCAGCGGATGAAATTATTAAACTACATGAATGAAATAACCTAATGATTGAGATGAATGAGATAAAAAAGCTGAACCAGCGGATGAAATTAATAAACTACATGAATGAAATAACCTAATGATTGAGATGAATGAGATGAAAAAGCTGAACCAGCGGATGAAATTATTAAACTACATGAATGAAATAACCTAATGATTGAGATGAATGAGATGAAAAAGCTGAACCAGCTGATGAAATTATTTAACTACATGAATGAAATAACCTAATGATTGAGATGAATGAGATGAAAAAGCTGAACCAGCGGATGAAATTATTAAACTACATGAATGAAATAACCTAATGATTGAGATTGAAAAGCTGAACCAGCGGATGAAATTATTTAACTACATGAATGAAATAACCTAATGATTGAGATGAATGAGATGAAAAAGCTGAACCAGCGGATGAAATTATTAAACTACATGAATGAAATAACCTAATGATTGAGATGAATGAGATGAAAAAGCTGAACCAGCGGATGAAATTATTTAACTACATGAATGAAATAACCTAATGATTGAGATGAATGAGATGAAAAAGCTGAACCAGCGGATGAAATTATTAAACTACATGAATGAAATAACCTAATGATTGAGATGAATGAGATGAAAAAGCTGAACCAGCGGATGAAATTATTAAACTACATGAATGAAATAACCTAATGATTGAGATTGAAAAGCTGAACCAGCGGCAAAATTATTTAACTACATGAATGAAATAACCTAATGATTGAGATGAATGAGATGAAAAAGCTGAACCAGCGGATGAAATTATTAAACTACATGAATGAAATAACCTAATGATTGAGATGAATGAGATGAAAAAGCTGAACCAGCGGATGAAATTATTAAACTACATGAATGAAATAACCTAATGATTGAGATGAATGAGATGAAAAAGCTGAACCAGCGGATGAAATTATTTAACTACATGAATGAAATAACCTAATGATTGAGATGAATGAGATGAAAAAGCTGAACCAGCGGATGAAATTATTAAACTACATGAATGAAATAACCTAATGATTGAGATGAATGAGATGAAAAAGCTGAACCAGCGGATGAAATTATTAAACTACATGAATGAAATAACCTAATGATTGAGATGAAAAAGCTGAACCAGCGGATGAAATTATTTAACTACATGAATGAAATAACCTAATGATTGAGATGAATGAGATGAAAAAGCTGAACCAGCGGATGAAATTATTTAACTACATGAATGAAATAACCTAATGATTGAGATGAATGAGATGAAAAAGCTGAACCAGCGGATGAAATTATTAAACTACATGAATGAATTAACCTAATGATTGAGATTGAAAAGCTGAAGCAGCGGATGAAATTATTTAACTACATGAATGAAATAACCTAATGATTGAGATGAATGAGATGAAAAAGCTGAACCAGCGGATGAAATTATTAAACTACATGAATGAAATAACCTAATGATTGAGATGAATGAGATGAAAAAGCTGAACCAGCGGATGAAATTATTTAACTACATGAATGAAATAACCTAATGATTGAGATGAATGAGATTAAAAAGCTGAACCAGCGGATGAAATTATTTAACTACATGAATATAATAACTAAATGATTGAGATGAATGAGATGAAAAAGCAAAACCAGCGGATGAAATTATTAAACTACATGAATGAAATAACCTAATGATTGAGATGAATGAGATGAAAAAGCTGAACCAGCGGATGAAATTATTAAACTACATGAATGAAATAACCTAATGATTGAGATGAATGAGATGAAAAAGCTGAACCAGCGGATGAAATTATTAAACTACATGAATGAAATAACCTAATGATTGAGATGAATGAGATGAAAAAGCTGAACCAGCGGATGAAATTATTTAACTACATGAATGAAATAACTAAATGATTGAGATGATTGAGATGAAAAAGCTGAACCAGCGAATGAAATTATTAAACTACATGAATGAAATAACCTAATGATTGAGATGAATGAGATGAAAAAGCTGAACCAGCGGATGAAATTATTTAACTACATGAATGAAATAACTAAATGATTGAGATGAATGAGATGAAAAAGCTGAACCAGCGGATGAAATTATTAAACTACATGAATGAAATAACCAAATGATTGAGATGAATGAGATGAAAAAGCTGAACCAGCGGATGAAATTATTTAACTACATGAATGAAATAACCTAATGATTGAGATGAATGAGATGAAAAAGCTGAACCAGCGGATGAAATTATTAAACTACATGAATGAAATAACCTAATGATTGAGATGAATGAGATGAAAAAGCTGAACCAGCGGATGAAATTATTTAACTACATGAATGAAATAACCTAATGATTGAGATGAATGAGATGAAAAAGCTGAACCAGCGGATGAAATTATTAAACTACATGAATGAAATAACCTAATGATTGAGATGAATGAGATGAAAAAGCTGAACCAGCGGATGAAATTATTAAACTACATGAATGAAATAACCTAATGATTGAGATGAATGAGATGAAAAAGCTGAACCAGCGGATGAAATTATTAAACTACATGAATGAAATAACCTAATGATTGAGATGAATGAGATGAAAAAGCTGAACCAGCGGATGAAATTATTAAACTACATGAATGAAATAACTAAATGATTGAGATGTATGAGATAAAAAAGCTGAACCAGCGGATGAAATTATTAAACTACATGAATGAAATAACCTAATGATTGAGATGAATGAGATGAAAAAGCTGAACCGGCGGATGAAATTACTAAACTACATGAATGAAATAACCTAATGATTGAGATGAATTAGATGAAAAAGCTGAACGATTAGAAATAAATGATTGATTAAAAAAAATACAGAAGATGAATATATAAAAAATAAATTCCTGGATGATCTTATAAATTATATGATTTAGATCAATAAAATAAACTAGATAAATAAAATAAACTAGATAAATAAAATAAACTAGATGTATGATATAAAATATATGAATAAAAAAACTATATAAAATTTTTATGAATGAGAGTTGAATGAGATGAAATAGCTGAATGAGTGGATGAATTCATACAAAAAATAATACAAAAAATAAATAACCTATTATAATAAACTAATTGAACTTATAAATTTAATAAAGTAGATAAATGAAATAAACTTAAAGAATGAAATAAAATATTTGAATCTAATAATCAATCCGTTATAGTTACATATATGTTTGGTAAAGAAAATGATAGCAAAACAAGATATTTTTAAATTTATAACTTTGCAATCAAATCTCAAATCTGCCAGTTACTTACGTAATAATGATTTCTTTTTCAAAGAATCTATTTCTTTTAAATAATTCTCCGTTTTTTATTCTAATCAAAATAAATACACACATACAGGACCCTGCACAGTATTTATTTGACTATTTTTCCTGGCTTCCACTGTCTCTCAAACTGCACTCGGACATAATGATTACTTCTAAGCGGCTAGCAAAGTTTTGAATGCTTATCGCAATATATTTTTAGGGCCTCTTAATATATCCGTTATAAATTAATATTATTCATTTATTTAGAAACGAGAAATATGTGCATGAAAAGATTTCAAAACAGAAGCTATTTAAAAAAAAAGCATTTAACAATATTTTAAAAACGTTATTTTACCTGGTGGTTTTTTTGTTTTATATTACACTCTTTCTAAATATTTTTTAATTAGCTATACATAAATTAGCTATACGTCATAAATGTTTGTGCAGTAGGAAATTGATACAACTAAAGTCTTGACTCATAATTTCGAAACCAATGCTTTTACAGGAACCTAGTAGGTGAAAAAGTCTGATACTACCTCCCATAACAGCTCACATGTGGGTTTTTAAGTAATACCCCTTTAAAGAAAAATGAATTTAATTGAGACACGTTCGAAATCCGGTGCAAGCTCGGAATGCATCACGTTCGTTCGGTTAAACTAGTCTGTTCGCATGGAGGTTAAGTACTCATTCGGTTGACGTCGTTGCGCCGAGCTGTTACATTGATTTTCTTCTTATATAAATAAAATGGAGCATCAAAACATTCCTGAATGCAAATGGCAGTGTGAAAATTTTGAAATATAATATGACAAATTCAATCAACTTCCTCACAGAAGTTTTCCGTAATTCGCGCGTGGGGTGACCACACTGTTTTATTCTTGTTTCCTCTCATTTCAGGCTGAAAAGGCGAATGCACAAACGCCATATTTCATTTTGATATGAAACTGAAACCTTAATTTACACTGGACTTACATAATTACTTAATAATATTTAAAAACACTTACCGATAGTAACATGTGCTCATATCGCCAATCCCTTTTTGGGGAATCTAAAACAAAGAAAAATAATATAAAATTAATAAAGGGTCAAATACCACTCACTGCATACTGTTAATAAGAAGTTACTTAACACCTTCACCGAATGACTTTCAGCTCTTGGCACATTTTAGCTTCTATACAGCCATGCTTAATAAGCTACTATTCGTTGCATCTTTCAGCTCGAAAAGTAGAAATGAAAAAGAGTTCAATTTTTGTGTCAATAATATAGATATTTAACATTAAAGTCAACGAATTTTTAAAACTGAAGAATGAAACTTGACATTTCGATAGGGCACAACGATAATGCACAGCGGTATTTAAATGTCGAAAATATGATAGCATGGCTGTTGGGACGTATTATTTATTTATTTATTGTGTCATTTAATTGAGGAAAAAAATCGAAATATAGTAGAGCAAATTACAGTTACAAATGTACCTTTGTCGTATTAAAAAATAACCCGGTACAATTCACCGGATCAAAGTAGGGGATCGGTGAACTCCAATTGTACGAACTTGTATCAAATATTGCGCGAGCTGCCGCGCGATCCGCTCCCCGCGTGGCAGCCCGAGCACCTCAACTCTCCGTACCCTTGCGCAGCGAGAGTGCGGATACTGAATCTCTCTTTACACTGTGCCTTAAGAGTTGCTCATATCAAAGATTGTTTTAAACAAAAGTTGTAGACAATTTATAGGCCAACAATTAACATTTTGAATAGATTTAATCTTGTGCCTATTAAGAGAGGTATGATTTTCTGAATTTTGAAAATATTTTTTTCCACCCCTAGGACCAATAGTTGGCGCTATCAAAAAAGTTAACTAACTTAACATTTAGGCCCTTATCTAAGAAATAAAATAAAATTTTAATGAATTCGATATTCTATATACCAAGAAAGTTATTGCAAAAATTTAATTTTTTGAAAAACCCCTCCCATTCCCGCCCCCCTGGTCTGATTTTGTCCATTAACGAACTTGACCGAGATTTTGTGAACTCAAAATTTTATGTATCAATTTAAAAGTGATTGGATGAATATTACGGTAGTTGTCGTGTTAACAAGAAAGTGATATAGATAGATAGATACATAAAGTTAAACTTTTAATCAGAGGCTGGTTTTGAGTTCTAGGGGATATGAAATGCGAAGATATGTCAAATTTCCAGGAAGTCATGACATGGTACCCATTGCTTTCCTAATCATCTACTTAAAAACATAGGTAGGTACAAGGTCATGATAATATTCTTTCAATTCATCATAAATTTTACACCACTTCAGTTTCCATCAAATATTTAGGCATTTATTTATATAGATCAAGGCATGATGAGGTGGTAAACTCAAACTGAATATTTAGCAAAAAAAAAGAAAGATTACATACATCTTTAAAAGTCTAATATCTATACTGGAACCATTTACTCTCAAAGCAACCTGTTTTGCCCTGTGTGAGTTGCCCTGTGTGAGGGACCTACATAAGTGAACAAAGGACACCATTTTAGGCACCAAATCTCCAAATGTTGTTATTTTATTTCTAACTTATTACATCAAAGTTCTTTAATGAGCAAAATCGGACCAGAAGGCCGGGAATGGAGAGGGGTGTTCTAAAAAGTAAAATTTTGCTTAAACTTTCTTAGTATATAGGATATAGGATATCGAATTCATTTCAATTTAATATTATTCCTTAGATAAGGGCCTAAATCTTATCTCAGTAAACTTCTTTGATAGCACCAACCATTGGTTCTAAGGGTGGGATAAATTGGTTCAAATCAGTTCAAAATGTTAATTGTGGCCCTATAATTTCCCTACATTTTTTTATTTTGATTGAGGTTCGGAAGTTACTTAAACTGTATTTAACTTTAGTCTAGTGGAGATGTTGAAAATACACAAAAATAAACATATATATGACAATATTGGTAATAAGTGATTTTTACAAATCATCGACATCATTATTTCCTATCAATGAATTCATATCTATAATGTTAACAAATTCAACTGACCTATTAAAAGCTACCAATTAAAGTAAAAAGGTAAAAAATATAAGTGGAACAGCAAATTGGGAAACCAAAGACTGACCTCGTGTTCGCAGCGTGATTCCCTCAGGTTCCACTAACTTTTGCGGGTCTCAAAGAACACTTTTTAATGTCACTTATTTTCACATAATCACTCACTCGGAGACTGGCCTGCTAGCGGCCTGCTTTTATCTATTATGAACTATATCGACTATTATGCACTGTATAAACGTTATTTCGAAATTATCTAGCCACAGGCAATCTGTATTACATTATTCTAAACCCACGGAAAAACATTTTTAGGATGCCATCTTGTCGTCTTTTTCAGATTAATATAAAAAATGCATAGCAACTAATTTCGGAAAGAAAATATATTCGAATTTAATTCGTTGCTACGTTACGTTACTTGAAATTTCGTTGCTATGCTAATAGATGTATTGTTTATAATGGTAGATCTCAAATGTGTTGCTAAACATGGAAATTAACTCTACCTTTCATCAATCCCCATCAAATAAAAACAACTCGAATGTGTTGAACATATTTATTTTGATACTATTTACAACAATATTTAAAACGGGGCGTATCCCTGAAACTTTACACATTATCACATTTACAATAAATCAAGTATTAAGGGTTACTGCACACATACGGGCAGTCGTTTTCCCCTACGGGACCCGTGGTCTGGTTCCCCTTAGTTGAGACGAGCAGCAAAAGAAGGTCCCTTCAAGCGGTCGTGTCCCCGAGTAATTCCGTTCTGGAACTCAACTGTCATTAGCATAAGAAGCTCACTTTCTCATCCAATCCAGCTTCAGTTTTCCAAAAAATTTAGTCTATACTGTCCGCTGATCGAAGCTCTTCCAAAAAGATTTTTTCCTCAAGTCGACCTTAAAGGAAAGTTCGAGGTCCAGAAACTTCCTTAAGGAAATTTCCGAGAAAAGGTCCCGGAATATTCTCTCAGGCGTCCGAGCTCCGCTAGCCGGTCCTTATATATGCACTCTCGAAGATATAGCTTCCATCGAGCGTCCCTTCTAGCGATTATCTATATTCCTTGAAACCAGCTTCAATCATCCAAAAATGTATGCGTCGATCGAATGTCAAAATTCAGCTGTTGTCGCGTCGAACTCCAAAAAAATAGTGACCAAGAATCTGCTTTGCGTTCTTTCTCTTGAAAAAAAGGTTCCATTTGGGTAATTTTCAAACTTGCCTCTCAAAATCGGATATTTTCTACCCATAAGTTACAGACTTATATCATTCTTTAGGTTTGTCTGTGGCCCACTTTTTAAAAGCGAGCACTTCTCAATTTCGCTAATAGCCTCTTTCTCTCAGCTTTATAGTGTCCTTTCCGTCTCGTCAGACCGCTTTCTAAACTTTGCATTCACATTTAAAATACACAGCAACACTTTACTTTGCTTTTCCAAGTCGCACTTTCATGTCCGCCGAAATTTGCGAAACTTTCCGTCTTTATCCTTGAAATATACAACATCGGACCGAATATTTAGTCCATCAAATTGTAATTTCCACATTATCGATTATCGAAAACGCTTCGATGACATTCGCAGCAAAAATCGCTTTTTTAAGCATTCGGCCGCAATCGCGAATTTTATTTTCCGTTGCACCAGCTTGCAATAATATAGCCTGAACCTTCATTTCGCGTCTGAATACATCCAGAGTATTATATACCTCCTACAGGAGTCGTGTTTCAGTCCCAGTTTTAACAACGTGCTATTGAACCACTCCATTCTTACTTTAGGTACTCCAAAACCCGCGCCTGTTCAACGCTCGGAGCTATTAAATCATATTTCTTGTATAACTAATCCAACTTTAACGACATTCACTGTTAATGGTGACTATTAGTTTGATGGTTGGCCGATTAGAAATTAGAAATTAATGTAACTAATACCTGATCAGCCAAATCAACTAAACCGGTCGCACGAAAAAAAAAAATATATTATAAAAAGTTTATTTTGAACCTTGCGTCGCGCGGTCAACAGCCCAAAGGGACTGCTGACAGCTCGGCGAAACAGAACGCTGAGCGGTCTCAAACATTAAACTGACTTAAATTAAATTTGATTATCGATACAGATTAATCCCCTGGAAGGTTCTAAGTAAATACACTACACTTGTAGAATATTCGAGAAAATGTTTATAATAAAATTTCACAGCCTCGTTACCACCGAATACTAGTGAATCAATATAAGGAAATCTTTAGGACTTATATTAAAAGGCCTCTTCACGAAAGTTCTTCTCTCTCTTGCTATCTTAATATTTCTATCTCATCTTACAGTTTGTAAGAAAAAAAAACAGCCCTCCGTACCCTTGCGCAGCGAATCCCTCTTATACTGAATCCCTCTTTGTACTATGCCGTAATGGTTGCTCATATCAAAAAATGTCTCAAACAAAAGTTGAAGAGAAATTTTTGTCCTACAATTAATGTTTCAAACTGATTTGATCATGTGCCTAATGATTTGAATAAAAAAAAAAACACTTTTTCCAATCCCTGGGATCAATGGTTGGTGCTATCAAAGCAGTTTACTAAGATAAATTTAGGACCTTATCTAAGGAATAATATAAAATTTAAAAAGATCGATATCTTATAAACTAAGAAAGTTATAGCAAAATTTCACTTTTTCGAAAAAACCCCCCTTGGTCTAATTTTACCCATTAACGAACTTGATCAAGATTTATGTATAGATATATATATATATATATATAAATATATATATATAATATAATATAATATAATAATATAATATATATATATATAATATATATATATATATATATATAATATATATATATATATATATAATATATATAATAATATATATATATAATATAATATATAATATAATATATATATATAAATATATATATATATATATGTTTATATATATATAAACTTTTAAACTGAGGGTGGTTTGGATTTTAGGGGATAAGAAACGCGAAGATATGTCGAAATTTTTCGGAGTCATGACATTACCCATTGCAGGTCATTGGCCCTGAACTGCTCGAAGTAAGTGACCTTTATTATTCTATGCTTGTGAACATTTAGACCCTTAATTATACAATGTTCATTTAATAAGGCAAATCTATTAAAAAATATACCCAACATTACTTATTAGGTACCTACTTCATTTTAAAATGAAAATATAATAAGCATTTCAAACGTTCCTTCGTATGATAAATAAAGGTGGGATAAATAAATTATCTATCTATGTTGTTATTGCTAGTAAAAAACAAGATACTTGGTATAATATAAATATATCCTGGCCAATATAATTTAAACTTTTACAGATTTAATGTGGGTTTTTTGCTAATGTTGCTAATGGTTTAAGTGCTAATTTAAAAAAAAATAACATGCAACTAATATTATAATTGAGTTACAGTTACAGATATGTTTGGTAAAAAAAAATGATAGCAAAACAAGATATTATTAAATTTATAACTTTGCAATCAAATCTCAATCGGTCAGTTACTCAAGTGTTAATGATTATTTTTTAAAAAAATGCAATCTTTAAAATGCTTCTGTTGTAAAGTTTGTCCAAAAGTTTGTTAGTCACTTTGCCTTTCAAACATCGATAAAATGTTTCAAAGAATCTATTTCTTATCTATCTTACTTAGCTATCTTAAAAAAAAGCATTAAATTCAATATTGCAGTGTGAAAATTTTGAAATATAATATGACAAATTCAATCAACTTCCTCACAGAAGTTTTCCGTAATTCGCGCGTGGGGTGACCACACTGTTTTATTCTTGTTTCCTCTCATTTCAGGCTGAAAAGGCGAATGCACAAACGCCATATTTTATTTTGATATGAAACTGAAACCTTAATTTACACTGGACTTACATAATTACTTAATAATATTTAAAAACACTTACCGATAGTAACAGGTGCTCATATCGCCAATCCCTTTTTGGGGAATCTAAAACAAAGAAAAATAATATAAAATTAATAAAGGGTCAAATACCACTCACTGCATACTGTTAATAAGAAGTTACTTAACACCTTCACCGAATTACTTTCAGCACTTGGCACATTTTAGCTTATATACATTCATGCTTAATAAACTACTATTCGTTGCATCTTTCAGCTCGAAAAGTAGAAATGCGAAAGACTTCAATTTTTGTGTCAATAATATAGATATTTAACATTAAAGTCAACGAATTTTTAATACTGAAGAATGAAACTTGACATTTCGATAGGGCGCAACGATAATGCACAGCGGTATTCAAATATCGAAAATATGATAGCATGGCTGTTGGGACGTATTATTTATTTATTTATTGTGACATTTAATTAAAGAAAAAAATCGAATTGTAGTAGAGCAAATTACAGTTACAAATGTACCTTTGTCGTATTAAAAAATAACCCGGTTCAATTCACCGGATCAAAGTAGGGGATCGGTGAACTCCAATTGTACGAACTTGTATCAAACATTGCGCGGCAGCCTGCGCACCCCAACCTGCCGTACCCTTGCGCAGCGAGAGTGCGTATACTGACTAACTCTTTAAGGGTGCCGTAAGGGTTGCTCGTATCAAAAATTGTTTTAAACAAAAGTTGTAGTTTAAAGAATAATTGTAGGCCAATAAATTATAGGCCAACAATTAACATTTTGAATAGATTTAATCTTGTGCCTATTAAGAGAGGTATGATTTTCTGAATTTTGAAAATATTTTTTTCCACCCCTAGGACCTATAGTTGGCGCTATCAAAAATATTAACTAACTTAACATTTAGGCCCTTATCTAAGAAATAAAATAAAATTTTAATGAATTTTATATCTTATATATTTAGAAAATTATAGCAAAATTTTACTTTTTCGAAAAACCCCTCCCATTCCCGCCCCCCTGGTCTGATTTTGCCCATTAACGTACTTGACCGAGATTTTGTGAACTCAAAATTTTATGTATCAATTTAAAAGTCATTGGTTGAAAATTACGGCAGTGTCGTTTTCACAAGAAAGTGATATAGATAGATAGATAGGTAGATATTTAAACTTATATATAAACTTTTAAACTGAAGGTAGGTGAGGGTGGTTCTAGGGGATGTGAAATGCGAAGTCATGACATGGCACCCATTGCTAGTAGCTAAGTAGCTTTCCTAAAGAAATCTACCTAAAATGCACAGGGAGCGATTCGCACTTCTGCATGTTGTGCCCTGCCTTCTTTACTAGACGATGTCTGTACTAAGGAAGGCACCTGTAGATAAATACGAAAAGTTTGCCTATTTGTAAAAACACGAATTTAAAATATATAAATATATAGGTACATTTACAAAGTTGTCGAATAGAATGTTCTTGTTCTGATATATATGAGATTTTTATAGTTTAAAAAATGCATAATGAATTTATGTACCAAAAAACGATTGCATATTACATACTCAAGTCCTGAGGCGGTTTTTAATAAATTTAGACTACATATATATTATTTTGGAATTATAGATATATTTCTATACATAATTTATGCACCTCTTCAAATACGTCATTATTTACAGTTTGAATATGTAATAAGTCATGTAATAAGTCGGCAGATTCCAGTATAGATATTAGAATTTTAAAGATGTATGTAATCTTTCTTTTTTTTTGTTAAATATTCAATTTGAATTGACCACCTCATCATGACTTGATCTATTTATATAAATGCCTAAATATTTGATGGAAACTGAAGTGGTGTAAAATTTATGATGATTTGAAAGAATATTATCATGACATTGTACCTACCTATGATTTAAGTAGATGATTAGGAAAGCTACCTATTGCAATAGGTACCATCTCATGACTTCCGGGAAATTTGACATATCTCCGCATTTCATATCCCCTAGAACCCAAAACCAGCCTCTGATTAAAAGTTTAACTTTATATATCTATCTATCTATATCACTTTCTTGTGGACACTATAACTGCTGTAATTTTACACCAATTACTTTCAAATTGATACATAAAATTTAAGGGCATAAAATCTCGGTCAAGTTCGTTAATGAGCAAATTCGATATAGGATATCGAATTCATTTCACTTTAATATTATTCCTTAGATAAGGGCCTAAATCTTATCTGAGTAAACTTCTTTGATAGCACCAACCATTGGTTCTAAGGGTGGGATAAATTGGTTCAAATCAGTTCAAAATGTTAATTGTGGCCCTATAATTTCCCTACATTTTTTGATATGAGCAACCCTTACGGCACACTATAAAGAGGGATTCAGAATACGCACTCTCGCTGCGCAAGGGTACGGCGGGTTGAGGTCGCTTTTTATTGATGAAATTGACTGCCTTTTTGTTGTCTCTTATGCTTATATGCTATTTATTCATTACAGGCACATGTTCGTGACATGTTACTAAACTCAGCCGGCAGTGTTGAGAAGCAGGTTTTTATGATAATATATTTAGAATAAATAAACTATGAGCTATATACGGCTTTCCATACCACAATTCATAACAAAGCAGACGAGGTTCGGAAGTTACTTAAACTGTATTTAACTTTAGTCTAGTGGAGATGTTGAAAAATACACAAAAATAAACATATATATGACAATATTGACGTTATATGACAATATTGGTAATAGGTGATTTTTAAAATTCATCGACATCATTATTTCCTATCAATGAATTCATCTCTGTAATGTTACCAAATTCAACTGACCTATTAAAAGCTACCAATTAAAGTAAAAAGGTAAAAAATATAAGTGGAACAGCAAATTGGGAAACCAAAGACTGACCTCGTGTTCGCAGCGTGATTCCCTCAGGTTCCACTAACTTTTGCGGGTCTCAAATAACACTTTTTAATGTCACTTATTTTCACATAATCACTCACTCGGAGACTGGCCTGCTAGCGGCCTGCTTTTATCTATTATGAACTATATCGACTATTATGCACTGTATAAACGCTATTTCGAAATTATCTAGCCACAGGCAATCCGTATTACATTATTCTAAACCCACGGAAAAACATTTTTAGGACGCCATCTTGTCGTCTTTTTCAGATTAATATAAAAAATGCATAGCAACTAATTTCGGAAAGAAAATATATTCGAATTTAATTCCATTACGTTGCTATGACTTGAAATTTAGTTGCTATGCATTTATGCGTTATGGTATTGGGGAATATAAACAATATATTATTGACGTTTAAATTTAATAGACGTATCGTTTATAATGGTAGACCTCAAATGTGTTGCTAAACATGGAAATTAACTCTACCTTTCATCAATTCCCATCAAATAAAAACAACTCGAATGTGTTGAACAAATTTATTTCCAACAACGTCACAGAGCGTGTCATATAGCGTGGTGACACTCAAGTGTGCCTTTACAATGCCTCTCCAAACAAGAAAAGGTTCATGATACACTTTCGTCGAGAACCAATCACTCGCAAATAAATATACTTTAATTATAATCGTTATATTTACAACAATATTAATAATATTACAAACTGTTAATATTTACAAATGGGGGTTCAATATAGCTTGACTCTCGAGTGTGCCTAATTTACCTACAATGCATTTCCAACTCGAAAATATCTCCGACCGTTGACGGCCGTTGACACAATATCACAGTATCACATTTACAATAAATCAAGTATTAAGGGATACTGCACACATACGGGCAGTCGTTTTCCCCGACGGGACCCGTGGTCTGGTTCCCCTTAGTTGAGACGAGCAGCAAAAGAAGGTCCCTTCAAGCGGTCGTGTCCCCGAGTAATTCCGTTCTGGAACTCAACTGTCATTAGCATAAGAAGCTCACTTTCTCATTCAATCCAGCTTCAGTTTTCCAAAAAAAATAGTCTATACTGTCCGCTGATCTAAGCTCTTCCAAAAAGATTTTTTCCTCAAGTCGACCTTAAAGGAAAGTTCGAGGTCCAGAAACTTATTTAAGGAAATTTCCGAGAAAAGGTCCCGGAATATTCTCTCAGGCGTCCGAGCTCCGCCAGCCGATCCTCAGTCCTTATAGATGTACTCTCGAAGATGTAGCTTCCTTCGACCGTCCCTTCTAGCGATTATCTATATTTCTTGAAACCAGCTTCAATCATCCAAAACTGTATAGGTCTATCGAATGTCAAAACTCAGCTGTTGTCGCGTTGAACTCCAAAAAAATAGTGACCAAGAATCTGCTTTGCGTTCTTTCTCTTGAATAAATGGTTCCATTTGGGTAATTTTCAAATTTGCCTCTCAAATCGGATATTTTCTACCCATAAGTTACAGACTTATACATCCGTTAGGTTTGTCTGTCGCCTATTTTTTAAAAGCGAGCATTTCTCAATTTCGCTAATAGCCTCTTTCCTTGAGCGATGATGACACACAAAAATCGTAAAAAATCAGCTGATGCTTCTTTCTATGGGGATCTGCTCTGCTGCGGGCCTTTTCACCTCGTCAGGCCTCTTTCTAACCTTTCCATTCACATTTAAAATACACAGCAACACTTTACTTTGCTTTTCCAAGTCGCACTTTCATGTCTAACGTCCTCTCAAGCGGACTGCACCCTCAAAGACTACTCTCAGCGGATTCTGAGTCTCTTTAGTTGGCGAGCGAACTGTGTCCCGTATCCAGAACTCCATCAGGTGCTGTCATCAAATACAATTGTCAAACGAAGCGCCATGCGTTTCTCTACACGTTGAAACATGTTTTGTTGATCCATCAAATTGGATTTTCCACATTATCATGCGTAAACCAACCCCCAAACAGAAAGGAAATTAAAAATGCTTCGATGACTTTTGCAGCAAAAATCGTTTTTTAAGCATTCGGCCGCAATCGCGAATTTTATTTTCCGTTGCGCCAGCTTACATAAATATAGCCGAACCTCCATTTCGCGTCTGAATACATCCAGAATATTATATACCTCCTACAGGAGTCGTGTTTCAGTCCCAGTTTTAATAACGTGCTATTGAACCACGCCATTCTTACTTTAGGCACTCCAAAATCCGCGCCTGTTCAACACTCGGAGCTATTAAATCATATTTCTGGTATAACTATCCAACTTTAACCACATTCACTGTTAGTCGTGACTATTAATTTACTGGTTGGCCGATTAGAAGTTAGAAATTAATGTAATCAATACCTGATCAGCAAATCAACTAAACCGGTCGCTCGAAAAAAAAAAAAAATATTATAAAAAGTTTATTTTGCACCTTGCGTCGCGCGGTCAACAGCCCAAAGGGACTGCTGACAGCTCGGCGAAACAGAACGCTGAGCGGTCTCTGAGATTATACTGACTTAAATTAAATTTGATTATCGATACAGTGAATCGATAAGGAAATCTATAGGAGTGCCGCCTTATATTTAAAGGCCTCTTCACGAAAGTTCTTCTCCCTCTTGCTCTTGATATTTCTGTCTCATCTTACGGTTTGATAAAAAAAACAAAAACAGCCCTCCGTACCCTTGCGCAGCGAATCCCTCTTATACTGAATCCCTCTTTGTACTGTGCCGTAATGGTTGCTCATATCAAAAAATGTTTCAACCATAAGTTGTAGAGAAATTATTGGCCTACAATTAATGTTTCAAACGGATTTGACCGTGTGCCTAATGTTTTTTGAATTAAAAAGAAATACTTTTTCCGATCCCTGGGATCAATGGTTGGTGCTATCAAAGAAGTTTACTAAGATAAGTTTAGGCTCTTATCTAAGGAATAATATAAAATTTAAAAAAATCGATATCTTATAAACTAAGAAAGCTATAGCAAAATTTCGCTTAAATTCACGAAAAAACCCCCCTTACCAGCACTTGGTTTGGCTCACTAACGAACTTTATCAAGATTTAGGTATAGATATATATAAACTTTTAAACTTAGTGTGGTTTGGAATTTAAGGGATATGAAACGCGAAGATATGTCAAATTTCCCGGAAGTCATGAGATGGTACCTATTGCAATAGGTAGCTTTCCGAATCATCTACTTAAAAACATAGGTAGGTACAATGTCATGATAATATTCTCTCAAATAAATATAATGGTAAATAAATCATCATAAATTTTACATCATTTCAGTTTCCATCAAAGGTGTCAGAAACCCATCCCATCCCATCCAGTCAATTGTTCACAGACAAGAGCTTAGATCTCAGACATTCCTTCATAAAGAAGGTAATATTGTACTCGCAAAAAAACTTAATAAATAAAACTTAATAAAATCCAACTCGTGCAAGAATTGAAGCCGAACGACCATCAAGCGCGTCGCAGGTTAAGTGAATGGGCCCAAAACGAGATGGCCACCGATCCCGATTTTCACAAGAAAATTTTGTTCAGCGATGAAGCTCACTTTTGGTTGAATGGGTACGTTAATAAGCAAAATTGTCGTATTTGGAGTGATAACAATCCACAAGCCATTGTTGAGACACCGTTACATCCTCAAAAAGTCACTGTTTGGTGTGCTCTATGGGCAGAGAGAATCATTGGTCCATATTTCTTCAAAAATGATGCCGGCCATAATGTTACAGTCAATGGGGATCGCTATAGAGCAATGATTAATGACTTTTTCGTGCCTGAATTGGAGGATGTTGTGTGGACGACCTTTGGTACCAACAAGACGGCGCTACATGCCATACAGCCAACGAAACAATCAATTTATTGAAGGAAACTTTTGGTGGGCCTGTAGCGTGGCCTCCAAGGTCGTGCGAATTAACACCGCTGGACTATTTTTTGTGGGGTTATGTGAAGTCGCTTGTCTACGCAGATAAGCCGGACACGATTAACGCCTTGGAAGAGAATATTCGGCGCGTTATTGCTGACATACGGCCCAACTTGCTGCAAAAAGTGGTTGAAAATTGGGCCTCTCGGCTGGAATTTGTTCGAGTCAGCCGCGGCGGCCACTTACTCGAAATCATTTTTAAAACATAATGGCAAACCCTTATCTTTATAATAAAACTAAATTCTTAGCCATAACATGAAATTATATGCGTTTTATCTCTTCTTGAAAACCATGCCTCTAAAAAAAACACCCTTTACTTATGCCTATGTATTATTTTTCGTTTTACTTTTTTTTGTTTCTCTTTCAATGGTTTAATTATTTGTCATTTTTTTTTATTCAAAATTTGTAATTTACAGCATAAATTTTATGTTTTAAATTAAGTGAGAAGTAATCATGATATAAACTGGCAGCATTAATTACTTGTAGATTAGAGAAATAAACGATATTTTAAAAAGAAATCGGTTGAGAATTTTTCATACTCATAAACTTACAGCCATAATCATAGTCTATGACGCGGCGGTGTCGTGTGTCTAGGCATTGATTAGTTCTAATCTGCCTTTGAAATTTGTGTCATAACTTAAGTATCATTTATAATAAATACATTTTTTTTTAATGGAAGCTAATTTACAATATTTAAGTACCTATTATTACTAAATCGTTTGTTAGAAAATAGCTCCGGCCAAATTTCTTGCGCTATTTGTGTAGCTTTGTATACAAGTACATATCAAATACTATATACACTATATACACAATATAATATTGTGTATATACTATATACACAAGTGGACAGGGTTAATTATTAATAAAATAGGGGTTTTAAATACATTATTTTTGTGAAAAAAGGCTTTGTCATATTTTTGTCATTGGAATGTCGCTTATTGCACTTCCGTAATTATAAAAACACATGAAATTCAGTCTGATAATCAACACCAGTCACGCATAGTATCCCCTGTTCCCGCCCAACCATTATTACTTAAAATCACATATTTGAAAGAAAGAATGAAAGAAAATGTCTCTTTATTAAAGAATGTAAAACAAAAATAAATGGTAGGTACATAAGTTTAATCGCATTTTTCAATAAAAGGAGTGTGCTCAGCTGCCCTCCTTTCTGAGAGAAGAGGGTGCTGATTTTCAGCACGTCCCGTTTTATTACATTATAATATATAATTTATACTTAACGTAAAATATTATTTTTATTTACAGTGAATTGTAATTCTCACATACTCTTATGTAACATATACAAAACAAAATACAAAATGTATGACCAGTATAGAAAACGATATAAAACGTAACTAAGTGTTGGTAATTGCGGTGGAGGCAAGTCGTTCCAGATCTTCGATGCCGAAAATGTAAAGGAACCTTCGTAAACTGTCTATGGTGAGGGATGATCAAAGGGTGATCTCTCGCACCTGAGGTGATTGTGATTTTCTCGTGATTTTACCAATTTTTTTATATAGATAGGGCGGTCTCTCACTGTAATATATTTTAAATACGAAGCAAGCATAGTGGAGATTTCTGCGATTGACCATATTTAGAATTTTGTTTTTGTTTAATGTGCCTGAGATATGGGTTCGCCTAGGGATCCGAAAACAAAAGCTTGTGCAGGCATTTTGGACACTGGTTTTTTTTTTTGTACTTTTTTGGATAAGAGTGGGCCATATACTACATCACCATAGTCTAAGATTGATAGAATTAGTGAGTCCGTTGCAGTTTGCCTTACGGGAATAGATAGAAATTCTCTAATTTTGTAAAGCGTGTTCGGACGTGCAAAGCACCATTGTGTTTTCTTCTTAACGTGCTCTTCAAAATTAAGTTGCGAGTCCTAGTCGATACCTAGATTCCTAGATACTTTTACAATTGGTAAAGCTGTTCCAGAAATGGATTTAGTACTTGAAAAGTTATTTTTACATTTTAGAACTTGTTGGTTTGTGCCGATAAGAGTTACTTCCCATTTCTTTGGTTTAAGTTTGAGACTATGTTTTGTAGACCATTTATTAATTAATTCTAAGTCGGCATTTATTTTTCTACAGCTGTCAGAATAATCATCCGGCTTGAAAGAGTAGTAAACCTGAGTGTCCTCCGCATACATATGGCCCTCACAGCTATCTAAATATGACAGCATATCAAATGAGTAGATCGTCTATAGCATAGGAGCAAGTACTGTACCTTGTGGTATGCCTATCTTTAACACTGCAATGTCAGATGAGATTTCTTGTCCTGAATTTGCTTTACATACAGTTTTTTGAGAACGATTAATAAAGTAACTTTCAAACCATTTACAGACATTATGTGACATAACCATGTGTTTAAGTGCCAGTAAGTGTGTTTAAGTGCCAGTGTAGTAGTGTGCCAGTAGTAATTTTTGGGACACCGAGTCAAAAGCTTTGCTATAATCTAAGCACATTTATATTGCAAAAATCAAATATTTAAACATTTATTGTAGTGAATTATTAATAGTATCTCAAAGGTACTACTTTACCTATCTTTATAATGAAATCAATCTCAAGTCTTTGAGATATGCTTATTAAAATAATGAAATATTTAAGCATTTATTATGGAAAGTTATAGAAAGATATTAATTAAATTATGAGTCAACTGTCGTGTCAAGGTTACACGCTCTGACTCGACTGAGTAAGGTCCGCATCTGTATCCTTATCCACGGATATATATTTTTAACAGTCCGGACGTAGAGACCCTGTAAGAGGTAAGCCCACGCTCACATTTAAGTAAGCCCCGTCGGTTGGGACGCATAAGTCGGCCAAGTCGTAAATGATCATTCGCCAGCGCTCATTCTTAGCTATTGTATTCAATTACGGCTATAAAATGGTCAAATGTGTTTTGAAAATATGTGCAAACTCAACGAGAAATAAAATTAAAAATCTCCGCGGGACTACAGTCAACGAGTAAGTTGAATATAAGAATTTTAAATTACAACAATGGCTGCATTCGTATGTTAGTCAATTGCACGTGGCTGCTAGTCGAAACTTTGCCGCGTCGCAGGGCTGCGTAAAATTTCAATCTGTAATGTTAGAAAAGGAAAATCTGAAAAGGTTAGAAAAGGAACCGGAAGCTTCTCGAACATTCCAAAGATTTAGAAATTATTTCTTAAGGTTCCAACATCTTCTATATATCTCTAAAATCTTATAGTAGTTTAAACACTTGAATTCACTTATTTCAGCAATGTTGTTTAAATGTTGAAACGTTTCACATTTAGTATAATTAGCTTACGAGACCCAACCCAATCGGAGAAACATTTGGCCATTCCTTACTATAAGGGTTGCTTATATCAAAAATTGTTTCAAACAAAAAATGTAGGGAAATTATAGGCATACAATTAATATTTTAAATGGATTTGACCCTGTGCTTATTAAGGGAAGTATATTTTTTTTTAATTTAGAAAAAAAAACATTTTTTCCCAACCTTAGGATCAATGGTTGGTACTGTCAAAAAATGAATTCGATATCTTATATACTAAGACTGTTATAGCGAAATTTCACTTTTTTGAAACCCGCTATCCCCGTCTTCCTCGTCTGATTTTACCCATTAACGAACTTGACCGAGATTTTGCACCTTTAATTTTTATATAAACATAATAAAATAACCATAGCCGTTAACCATAGCCGTTAACCATAGCCGTTATAGATATTGTAACGATGATGGCAGCCCCGCGAAACGGTCAGGATTGTTTTATACTTTTGAATGTTAAAAAGAGTACAGTTTTGGCCGGGGTGATTGGATTTGCTTAAGCTGTCAGGTTGGAAGAAAATCAAAAAGTGTCATCAGAGAGAATAACGGTATAAAAGCTAGCCAGGCGCGGTTTGCACTTTTACGTAATACTTTCATGTTTGTCAAATTATTAGGCCGTTGAATACATTCGTATGACAGGGGTTCATAGCGTCATCCACTGGCGCCACATCCCGACCTTCAAGCGAGGGCGCAGCTGTCACAATATTCAACATTTTTTTAGTATAATATGGCAGCGCTCATCATTCGCGATCATATTGGAATTTCAAACACATGACAGCGCAGCTATTGGAACGTTTTATTTATTACTAGCTAGTTAGAATGAATATATTAAACTCATCTATAAAAGAATGTTCAGTGCCACGTTATAAATTGAAATATAATGTCCGTGTACATTTTACCACGAATATGATTAAAAAAGTTATGTATTTTTGGCATTATCTGTAGAAATTTTAGGCATTTGGAGTGAAGAGGCAATAAAATGTATAAATGTAATTGGTTCAAAATGAAAGTGTATTTGTGGTGACCCTCGTTCTGGAAGGTTCCTCAAGCAATGTGTCAGCCTGCAATGCAACATAATCATCAACGAGGTAATCCAGCATGTCCGCAAGTCCGTGTTTATTTATTTATTTATTGTAGTTACACAGCAGATATTGTATACAATACAGGTGATGTCGAAAAAAAGAATAATATTAAAATATATTGATCGCGTTTAAATAAAATAAAATAAATAGGAAAAAAAGTTTTTAAATTTAAAAAAAAAAATAAAATTACATGAAATACACCAATTTAGACTTTGATTATTTTATATAAGGAAAAAAATGAAAAAAAAACCGATTTAATACAGAACCAAATTAGGAATTTGTCCGTGGTTTTGTGGTTCGGTTGGGGCTTTGTGTTTTTGTGGTTTGTAGGTTTGTACTCATCTATGAGCCCAAATAGAAATATGTAAAAGAATGTTCAGTGCCACGTTATAATTATTATAAATTGATATATTATATCCGTGTTTATTTATTTTTATATTTATTGTGGTTACCCAACAGAAATTGTCCACAATACAGGTTATGACCAAAAAAGATTTATAATAAAATATATTAAAGGAATTTAAATAAGGTTTAAAACAAAAAGAACGTGAAATACACCAATTTAAAGATAATCAGGAAGTTTGACCGTAATAATGTTATTGGCCTGTATTGATAATCTGACCTCGCTATAGTTTTATTGTGTTATTTACTACTTTTTTTATGTGCATGTGTTTTTTTTTAAATTTTATACCTCATACTTTTCGAGATAAGATGGGAAGAATATTCTTAAAAAGAAACGTCATTATAAAAATATGTTTGGAAAAATCTAAAAGAGTGTCTTATTCGTGAATAAAACAAATACTAAATAAATAAAACATATTATTATTAGAATATTTACTTTATTGGACCCAGATGACTCAAAAAAATATTTTTAATAAAATTACCAATATATATCACTGCTTTCAATCATTCCACCAAATTACAATAAGGCCTGGGACAGACGGATAGATAGACAGGCAACGAATTCTCCCCACAAAGGTTTCGGGTTTGGAAGAATTTGAAGGCAAAATGTTTATAGACTTCTACAAAAAAGAACTGCTTATGTAGAAAAACAAAGAAAATCGATATACAGAAAGTTCATTTAATCGGTTAGTTATATTTAATTTAATTTAATTGTTCGCCGGTGTTGAAATAACGACGATGTTACAAAATAGAGGGTCCTTGTGACTTTTTTCGAAATATACGCAGTTATAGAGTATGTCTTCCGTTATTTAGATATTAGGACCATTTCGTGGCCGGACAGAAAAACAATTAACTAATTTATGACTGTGAGACCGTCCACATTTTCTCCACAAGTAATGTCGTGGTTGACCAAATGGCTCTACGCAGGCGCACTGCGCATGCGCCTTTAAGCATGCAAATATTAGGGTCTCTACACATGATTGGAAAGTTATCATTATTAGTTTTAAAAAACCGCACAAAAAATATATTACAATAATAATATTTTTTAGTTTTTATATAAGTATATATTAGGTAGTAGATACAGAGTGCTAAGCGCTCCCCGCGTATCGCTTCCTCGTAGAGCTATTGTACTTTTATCATCCACTTATAGTTCGCCCTACAGTTGTCACTTTAGGTAACAAATAGTTAATATAGGTTTTCACTCTGTAATATACACTCTGTCTATCATAAACGTAATTATGTAATATACAGGTTACCCTTATAAAAAATCCAGGTAATTGGCCCTGCGATTTCAAACGTGATTTGTATTTACCTCATATCAAAAGTCATCAATTTGTATTTACCTCATATCAAAAGTCATCAATTTGTATTTACCTCATATCAAAAGTCATCAATTTGTATTTACCTCATATCAAAAGTCATCAATTTGTATTTACCTTATATCAAAAGTCATCAATTTGTGTTTACCTCATATCAAAAGTCATCAATGTTTCCGAGAAAAAATAAACCGTTTTCGTGATGCGTCGCCAGCTGCGATGCGCTATGGTCAAGGCCAAGTTTGTCCTAGCGTCGCAAAACGCGATCGCTTAAGATATACGCTTAAATACGCTAGCATTTTTTCTGAATGTTGCAGTTTGCGAGGAAATGGGTAGAAAGGCGATCGACGCCACGTCGCCATGCAGAATTCGTAAACTTTTCTAATGTCAGATTATTTTGGTGTTATATTAGATTAGTTTTGATTATTAAAATAAATTGACCAATTTATCAAATTTATATGAGAATAAATATATATATTTTAAGCTATAGTTTTTACATTAGCATTTGAATTGGCTCAACGACGAAACTCTACCATGATTTGACAAACATGTTTAATATTTTAAATTTATAACAATGGAATTAATACAAAATATTTGTCAAGGGCTTAAAATGCTTGTGGTAAAGCTCCGAGTGCCTTTGACTGTACATATAAATTACATAAATATATTTTATGATATGCAGGTCAAATGCGAACACGAAACCAACATTTATAATAAAATAAATTACTTCACAGCATACAAATTTCGACATAATACATAAATGCAAGAAACCTATATAATATTATATATTGTATGAAATATTTTATTTTATATATATATATTTATTTATTTTATACAGTAATAATAGATAGTAACTGCAATCATTATGAACGAAATGTGTTATTACGAAATGTTAGTGCATGATTTTTAGAGCCTATTTTCACAATAAAAATAATGAAATATTTACAATAAGAACTTTAGGTACTTAGTAATTGACATTTAATTATTCACAATTTTTTAATAATAATATATTTGTATATACAACCATTAAAATCGATAAGTATGTTCGCAAAAACTTAATTAAAATAATATTTTATTTTAATGTTATGCTCATGGCTATTTTAATGAGGCTTATAATTTATATCTATTTAAAGAAGGGAACACTGTTCTAAATTTCTTATGCTAATATTACTATGTAAATATCAGAAATCCAAAATTGGTTTATATACTAAGTAGATTAAGTTCTGTTTGTAATTCAATAAAAATAAAATAAATAAAGTAAATGTTCAAACGGCTTCTTACAAGAATAATTTAATTTTATATGTGGCTCGAAGTTGGATTTAAACAATGTGCGTAATATAATGAGATTTGAATCAAAAAGAAAATATGTTTTTAATTTATAACGAAATCCTACTTGCGGTGTGGGCAAAAAGAATCTAGAAACACGATACTTTCAGTTTTGCTGTTAGGTATTGTCCTCTGTCTCAAAAAAGGTCGTAAAACTCCATGGGCTGGTTCTTGATTACAACACACTGTCTACTTAGTTGTTTCCAAGTAATTTTAGCACTGCATGGGCACTATAAAACTATCCTACAAACTATAAACTATAAAGTTCGCGCACAGGCGAGTTACTTTTGTTTCGGAACTGATTTCATTCAAAACCTAGTTGCCGGACAAGATTTCAAGGTGGAAATTTCAATGGAAGAAGATGTAGTTTCAAAAGAACTTTAGGAAAGGAATATTGCTTAAGCCGCAACAGATTTGCAATAAATAATTAAAATAAATATAATAGAGGATAAAAGAATTGTCCCAAATAAAAGAATAATAAAATATGTTGATGGATTTTAAACATGTATTTTATTACAGACACTTATACATATACTTCCTTAACTTTTCTTTTCCTTACAACTGCCTCGTTCATATATCCATTATTATTAAATATTACTTTTAATCGGTCTAAGAGATCTAAGATTTTTCTTTGATGTGATTTTTACGATTTTGAGTTTATGAGAGTTTTAATAATCATACAAAAACAACTTTCTGGCCTTAAAAGTTTTTGAGTTTTAACATGTTATCATAAGAAGGAAAGAGATACAGATGAAAATGTATTCATAATCTGCTAATAAACTGACCTTTGCTTTAGTTTTCCTCTATTTTTTTTTTAATTTATTCATTTGCCTGGTTTTTCAAAATTGTATACCTCATACGTCGATCGGAGGTAACATTTTGATAAAATAACTTGTAACAGCGTCACTATAATAATAAGAATATGGTTTTAGACTTTCAAGTGCGGCCTTGCGAACTAAATACAACATAATGAATAAATAAAACATTTATAAGGTTTACTTTATTATGTTCAATGAAAGGTAAAAAAATATTATTTGATTAAATGAACAATGGAATCTCATCTTTATAACAAACCACAACTTTGTATGAGTATGAAAATACAATCAATGAAAAAACAATACAAATGCAATCCTAAACTCGATCTATAAATGATTGGCGTCTACTTGGAACAGCACATTGTGCTGTTAAGGTGATGCACAAAATAATCTATCGCACGTGATTATAAATTACAATAATGTACCTATAAGCAATGTATTTATTATGTTAACATTATTTTACTGTTATAATTTTATTACTGTATTTTCTATAACAATGGGTAATATCTATTTATTAGGTTGAGTGTATATATGTGTATTATAACTATATTATATTTTCATAATATATAAATTATTATTAATATCATGTATTAGTTATTGACGTTACATGTATGTATTATTATTTATATATATATAGTATATAGTATTATATATATTATTATTATTTATATATTATCTATTATTGCATACAATTCAATTCAAATAATTGTAATTGTATGTTGCGCAGTGAGACGGTTATACTTATAAGAACGATGCTTCTAGGAAAGTCTACTTTAGTACGGGCATTGCCTAGTTAAGTAGTACTTTGCATAATGTGAACTTAATATTATGTTACTGTCAATAAATAAATAAATAACAAAAAAAATAAATAATTGTAAATGACGTTAAAATAAATAAATCTGATTAAATACTAGGGAAAATACAATCCTAGGACATAGATGTTCCTGATTTTGACCATTTTATTTTGAAACCGTGAAATAGGAAAAGACTCCGGTCGGCCAGATTTTAATAAATATTGGTTATAATAAATTTTAAGTCGACTCTGCGATTTGGGGGTAAAATGAGAATTTCTTTTCAACATGGCATCGTGTACAGCTACAGCGAGGTATTTTCCGCGGTCGCGTTGAGTTCAGTTCAGAGGGCGGACAATGTTATTGTGGCCCACCTACTCGCGGTACTGTGGCGATGTTCGCCGCGCGAGAACGACGCCACGCGACGCGGCGTTGGATCGGGGGCGAAGCGAACGTCGACCGATCGTTCGGCGAGCTTAATTAATCATTTATTTAATATACCCTTATTTCGCGCGCAATAAAATCATTTATAGATATAAAATTATACTTTTTATGTGATCTTTGGTCAATGTAAGGAAACGAAAGACCTTAATAACATCGCCACGCGCACACCTACAACCGGCATTCGACCCTAACGCGTACGAACTACGATAACTATATTAGTAGACTGTGCAAGATTTCCCTACGAAAAGAAAATAACTTTTTACATTCCTATGGATGACTAATTACGTCGTTGAAAAAACTTTCCGGACACTTTGAAGTAGTTAATGAATCGATAAAAGTTGGTCTTCGGTGAAACAGAGCAATAAAAAAGTGCCGACAGCGCACAGACAAGGTACGGTACGAGTAAATAATGTATTGTATATGTTCGTGGAATATTTGTTGTACTGAATGTTGTCCAAAATAAATATTGTCCTCAAAGATATCGTTGTCTATTTCTGTCTTACCTTATACTCACAAATGAATGTCTTTTTAATCCTTTTTTGACCTTATCCCTTTCGAATCCTTTTTTTCACATCTGCACGCTTTTTATGATCTTATAAATGTTTAAATGATTTTTTATAAAATGCTGTGTTAACGTTCTGTTTTGTTTTATTGAAATGATCGATTGTGTAATCCATAAAAAAAATGTGGAAATGCTTTTAAATGGCCTGACGCTTATATTATTTTTTGCATTGAATGTGAAAACGTTGTAGCGAGTATATAATATAAAACAGAGAATAATGTGTTTTTTTTTAAATATGTCAAATCAATATTATTAATAAATTAATAAATATTTAAGTAAATTAGGTAATCTTGATAAATTATTACTTTTTAAGGGAAATGTTTACTGTAATGTAGATCTGTCTGAACATATCAATATGTTTGTTTGATTAGTTCATACAATAACGGACGCTGTAATAACAAAGCTTAAGTGTTGCTCTATCCCGCTTTTACCTTTTATTTAAGGTGGTTTTGATTGCGAAAGGAAACGACTAGAATAGTCGACCAACGCCTAGCACTAGTACATAAATGGGCAATGCCTCGTTAAAGGGCTGTTTCTTTGGCCCAGTAAAAGAAAAATGGGGATGGGCGGGTGTGGGTGTGGGTGTGGGTGTGGGTGTGGGTGTGGGTGTGGGTCCTTTGTTTCGGATCTACTCCTTTTACATAAATTTCATTCTATAGTTATATTTATGTTGATGTTGATATACAACATCCGTACTGTGTTAAGAATAAAATATAATAATTAAACGACTAATAATTAAGCAATGATGTAACAATAAATATAAAAATTAATACATACTCATATTTATCCATTACAATTAAAGTAAAGTAATAGGATATAAAGATAAGATGAAAATATAAAGTTGGTGAAACTAATAAGGGAGTAAAGTGATAGGTAGTAATAAGTGAAGAGTGCATGAGGTGTTATTTATTAAAATTTGGTAAATAGTTTTTTTTTGCGTTTATAAAGGAGGTATAGATATATTTAGCACCTCTAATAATCAAAATGATAAAAAATGGATATTTTACGAAATTACTAGTAAAAGAAGGAGATGTGTGCAACTTTTAGTAATATTTCGAATAAATGAATGATATTTGGAATTTCAACTTGTTTAATGTTACTTAATCTTTATGTATGAAGGATTTGAAATAGTATAAATATATCCTTTTCTTGTAAATGTTATAGAATGTCATATATTTCTGTTTGTCAACACAATAGCGGTTTCAGTCAATTAAATGTATGAAGAGGTTTTATGAAAGTATCAGGCATCCACAAAAATATTCCGTTAAAGGAGGAAGTAACTATCTCGAGAACTTTTTTGACAAAATTATATTACATTACTTTCCGGCTACTCATCGAGTACCTTAATCGCAACGTGGCAACACTTCGATAAATGTCAACGACGACATCCTTTTTAAGAATCTATGGTGTATTACTTTGTAGTCACTTTTTACTAGACTTTTTACCTCAAGAATCCTTGAATATTTTGTAAGTTTGAATGTTTATTATAAAGAAGTATATATAAACTATCGCTAGAATGAATTCCAATGTTTATTATGACAATCAATTCAAAATCGGCTTTATCCTTCAACTGCCTTCTAACAAACATCTCATTTGTGTGTAAAGCACGCCTCACTATCAAAAGAGGATCACCTTGCTCAGGGTTACCATTTTACACGTGCAGAAAAAACTGATTCGAAAGGTTTTTGTAAACCCCAAAAAAAAAAAAAATATGGAAGTGCTGTAAGGGAAATACATCGGCAGAGGAAGACGATCCTAAGTTGGAAGTTGCAGTGAATTTGAGGACAATCCATGGCGACTTGTGATAAACACGAAATAATTAATAGGCTCCGCTAACAATGTTCAAAACGACAACGAAGAAATAATGCCAAATATAAAAATGACGGACCCCTAGGAAATTAAACCGTCAAAACCTGGATTGGAAACCCTTAAGTTGGGGCTCACGCGGACGCGCCGAATGGAGCCATTAAAATTTGTAACCTACACACACGCACGCCAAACATTCGATTCAATGAGATTATAATATACTCGCAAACTATTCGCAGTTTATCATTTATTAAATTTCTCAAAAATAGAATTGAATTTTAAAAAGAATTTTAAAATAATTAAAAAGCCTTTACTTTGCTGAAGATCAAGGTATCTAAATATATTTTTTATGATTAAATGTTTCAATGATATAATAATTATTTATTGGTTGTTAAGTTAGTCAAACATATTTTCAAGACTGTAAATAGGCAACTAAGTTGGACACCAAATGTGCCTGCGCCTAACGCGCTAATTATGCTAATTATGTTCGTACCCCGCGTTAGGGTAATAAATATGACACTCGTTCTGGGAGAACGAGTGTCAGAGGACTGGGAGCCCTGAGAGGTCTGCAGGACCCGCAAGTTTAGAATGGTTTAACTTCTGTTCTGGAGGGAAGTCTTTATCCGAAATCCTCTCCGGATGACAGGCATAGACTAGTTCCGAGGCGAAACTTTACAATTTACGGACCAGGTTCGTCCTGCGTATAGATGGAGGGTACTCCGGCTCACAAATCTAAATCTAGATTTAGATTTGTGCTAAAACAATCTCAGGTTTGTTTCCAAGAATTTGTATTGTAAATATGTATGAGTAATTTACGAGTGCAATTATGGATCATCGAATATTTGTACATTTTTCCATGCAGCTTGCTACACTATGGCGAAGCATAAACGTGTTACGAATTGCGATCACTTCGACTTCTCGACTTCTAATTACTGGTTAGACGCCACTTATTTAAAACCCAAAATAAGGTGATCGCAAGTATCATAATTCTATGCAAGAAAATCATAGATTAATAATTTAAATTCAAAGCACATTTAACTTTAAGCAACGTCACACTTAACGGCGTTGCCATTTATGGAGAAAGGGTTTACCCATAATGAAATTTCTGAAATTTATACTGGATTATAATATTTCAAAATTATGGTCGATTATCGATGAGTGAAAGAGACTGACGATCGGTTGAAAATGTTACTTTATTACTAAATATTCACTTATGCTAATATTACACGATTTAAAGTTACGAAGTATATAAATTGAAATTGATAATAATAATTATAATGCGAAGACTTGATGATGAGCGTGTTGGCAGAAGACTCGATGTGGCTGGTTGAGATCTCGCTGAAGACTGAAGAAACCAAGTGCCTATACTTCAGTCAGGAAACTTTGAAGGATTGTGTGAACGGAATTTCCGAATCGTCGTGAGAACCGCTGCTCTGTTCCCTTTACATAATGGTGTTCTGAAAACTGAAATGCAAGCGGGCGGCCGTCGTCGTAACGAAGGGCGAGACCAACAAACGGATACAATACCTCAGTACCAAAAGCAACGATCTTTTAAAACATATAGAACAAATCGTCCTTGTGAAAACCTGACACCTGTAGATTCCCCCAGCCATTCCGCGCACCGCAACACTCCGCCATGCTGGATAGAGATATCACGACGACATGCGAGCAAGCGAGACGTATGATACCCGAGGAGTGTACTCGACGCAAAATGGCGTACTTGGGTGCGGTGCGTTTTTCACGTATTTGCCGTATCTATATGTTTTAAAAGATCGTTGACCTAAAGCTTCTGCTCGACCTAAAATTAGCATCATGAGTAAAGCAATATCTATAAAGCTTATTTACATACAAAAAACTCATATACCTAGCCACTTGGAGATTTACCCCAGCATTTAAAGTAGAACTGAAACGCGTAAAAAAAGAGATAGACGTGTGTGTATAATTTGATAAAACTTGTAATTAAAAGCAAATCATTCTTTGTTGGCCCACAGATGTATAGTTTCTTCTATCCTCTTCGGTTCCTCTGTGATGACAAACGTCTCTCTCAATCGCCTATTTATTTTTTGTTCCAACTGAATAGCACCATAAACTTGATCCTCTTCACCGTGACTGATCTCTAATAAATTATCATCTTCAGCATTATCATCGGTGGATGATAATCTGTAAAAATAATGCTGAAGCGACGCAATTACCATTATTACCAAAATATGCAATTTCACCTAATGCTTCACGGCCTTCATGGCGGTCGACGCGTTCAGAGGCGTGAGATGGATGTGCCGGAACGGGAAGAGATTAGTGGCATTTTTGTATGTGAAGGCATAGATCAAGATATGCTCTCTTTTGGCCAAATAATTGGTTCAATGACCTTTTGACAAATATTTTTGTCATGAAAAAGCATTGACTTCTTATCTTATAGCGCGATATATTTTAGCGATTTTTCATACAGTTTTATCCAGTTATAGAAAATATTATGAAATATATTTTATCTACTAAATTATAATAAATTAATAAGATAATAAATTATTTATTTCTTACTAGGGTAGGCGATGCTTGTATGCGTTTACAGGTGGCACGGCCCTGACTGGTATCTGAATGCAAAGTGACTTTGTCCTGATAACAGTCACGAAGTCTTAGACGATCGAGTCTGGTTGACTTGATCGACCATCGTTCACCGCTCCACCTCACGGTTCCCCTTGACCTGATCCCCTGTCCCCCTGTCCCCCTGTCCCCCGCAACTACGCAAAGACGAGCGACAAAATCGCTACAGCTGGCAATGAAACGGCTGAAACGAAGTTTTCGTTGCAAATCGTCGAAAGCATTTAATTCTGCGGCACTTTTAGACCGTTCGATGAGCGTTTTGGATGGCCATAGAGGCGACAGTGGGTTATTTTTTAGGTCCAAGTAGATTCAAAATAAAAAACATACCTTAAATTCACAATAAATTTTATCACCATTTTAGTTTTTTTTTTTTGCAAGTTATATATTTTATTACGCGGCTAGTAATGAAACAACACGGACATAATATTTCAATTTATAATAATTATAATTTGGCACTAAACATTATTTACATGTTTCTATTTACGCACACAGATGAGATTGTAATAATTTTAACTGGCCAGTAACAAATAATACGTCCTCGTTTCTAATGAAATTCAAAAATAATATTTGGGTTTTATATCGAACTGCCAATGTTTCATTTATTATTACAATTTTTTTTGGATTTTGATGTTATATATCTATTACTATCCGACCAATCGCTGATGTGATCTAAACGGCTATGGTCGTTTATCCTGGGTATCAACTTACATATAAAAATACAACTCTTTCGGATTTGTACTTTTCGAGTTAAAAGTTGCAACGGACGGATAGACGGACGGCCAAAGGAAGGGGATAGTAGCTTCTTATACATGATTGTATAGAAGCTAAAAGGATCAATGAACACCTTTATGACTCGCTTAAATTCGGTGCGTCTGAAAATGATTCTAATCTAATGAATGAATTATTCTAATCGATACCCTATATCCTGGCCTAAAAAACTTTTCTTTAAAGGAGTGAACCTTTCGAATGACTGCAAAATCCAATCCTACTTTGCCTAGTACACATAATTATATGTCACTGAAGATGTCTGCATTCAAAAGTAAAATGCCCAAAGTATTACTGATAAGACTCAGAAGTTTAAATCGATAATTCAAGCTAGTAATTGCCATGTTCTGTGCATATATGTCTGCCCAATAAATTTAAAGGATATTATTCAGATAGTCAATTACTCACTAAGTGCGTCCTTTTTCTGAATAATTCGTCTTTGAGATTCGTTGCGAATTGAGTGCAGACAGTGCAGTACGACTAGAATAATGAATGAATGAATGGAATCGGAGACTCTATCAAAACATTATTTAATTATTTGACAATAAGTCAGTTGTACTCAAATATCCGTAGAATAGGTCGAAATTGTATAGTTTAACGTTCTCTAATTTACCCGTAATAGATATATTTTTTGTAATTTTATATATTCGTTTGAAATATTTTTCCCAATATAGGAAACTTATTATATTTAAAGATTGTTTTTAAACTAATTCTGTTTTGGTAGAATAGACTAAGTGAGTCAGAACTAGTTTAATGCGGGTCATATAAATAAGTACAAAGGCGTATCAATGACAGGAAAATATTTGTCATCGCAACCAACCGTTTACTTATTGATCAAACAATGGATGAAACAGGTTCATTATATCAAAAGTCTAAATCTCTTGCAGATTATATGTATGAATGTTTTCTCAAAGCAACATTCTGACCGAAATGGAGCATATGCTGTTTCGAAGCTCATCCGTGCCCATAGACTTTTATTTTGTTTTTCTTTCACACCTTCTGAAATACATGTCATAATAACAAAAATCCCTTTCGGCACGCCGTACGGCGGAGGTAGATTTCATCGGATCAAAGTAGGGATAGGCGAACTCCAATTGTACGAACTTGTATTAAACGTTGCGCGATCCACTTCCCGCTCGGCAGCTGCTCGTACCCTTGCGCTGCGAGAGTGCGTATACTGTATCCCTCTTTATACTGTGCCGTAAAGGTTGCTCATATCAAAAATGATTTTATACAAAAGTTGTAGGGAAATTATAGGACTACAATTATCATATTGAACTGATTTGATCCTGTGCATATGAAGAGAGGTATGATCTTTTGAATTTTGAAGAACCATTTTTTCCCACCTCTAGGATCAAAGGTTGGTGCTATCAAAAAAGTTTACTTCAATAAGTGTTACCCTTATCTAAGGAATAATATAAAATTCAAATGAATTGGATATCATATATACTGAGAAAGTTATAGCAAAATTTCACTTTTTCCCAAAAACCCTTCCATTCCCGCCCCCCTGGTTTGATTTAGAACATTATCGAACTTAGCGAGATTTGTGCCCTTAAATTTTATGTATCTATTTCAAAGTGATTGGTCTAAAATTATGGCAGTTATTGTATCTACAAGAAAGTGATATAGATAGATATATAAACTTTTAAACTGAGGGTGGTTTTGGGTTCTAGGGGATGCGAAACGCGAAGATATATTGACATTTTTCGGAAGTCAGATATGGTCCCCATTGCGATAGGTAGTTTTCCTAAGCAAATCTACCTAAAAGGAAGTTGATTAAATTTTAAGTTACCCTACTCTGGCATTCACATTCAAAGATATTTCCGCACGAATATCTATATTAGAAGATATTGGAATCTAATGAAATCTACCTAAAATATCTGAGTAAGAAGATTACAAAATATACATTTATGATATTCCTTTTTCGCTCTTTCGAAAATGTAGCCACGCTCTGTTCCAATCTCAATAAAGGCAAAAATTATCGTCACATCCTTATATATACTACCCGCATATTACTGTAACTTTTATATTTGGTATTTTTAGTAGAATAGAAGTTTCAATTTATTTTTTTTTTAAAATAAAAATTTCTGGGACCTAGGTTATACAATTATTTTTAGGCCCTATTCTAAATCTAGCTAAGTGTGCTCGTGCTAGAGTCAAGGTACATGGTGGTAAAGAAGCGGTAAAATAGTATGACTGAGTGTGGATTCGAACCCGCGGCTGCTGAGTATTTTCCGACTTTACATCTAATTACTATCGCTACTGGAATGCTTAGAATTTGGTATTTGGTTTTTTTTTATGTTTGAAACATGGTTTATCAATATATGACTAAATTTAGGACTGTTGCTATTGTATAAAAAAATATTTTTTTCCCCACCTCATAACACCTTTCCCTCCAAGTGTAGCAGCTAGGATAAAGGTTTTGAAGAAAAGGTTTTTTTAGATGGGTATAACCCTCAATGGAGGTGATTACGCATGGAGGTGATGTACTCAATTACTCATTCGGCTAAAGTCATTGGCCGAGTTGTAGCGTTATTTTTTTTTGTTTCTCTTACTTTTTTTCTTATTCTTATATAAATAAGAATATAACACCGAAACATTGTTAAATGTAAATGCCATTATGGGGTGATAATTTTAAAATATAATTTGATAAAATTATTTAACTTCCTTTTATAACTTTTATTTTTAATGTGCGTGGTGTTACGACACACACTTGTAGCACAAAATTTAGGGTACTCCTTTTAGGAGGTTGATTTATATCGATAACTAAACCGGTCTCATGAAAAAAAATATATAATTTTGATATTTTCCATCTAAAAATGGAAAATATTTTTTCGAAGAAACCGAAATTGTTTTAATGTTTGAGTTAATATTATTTCTTATATTAAATTATTAAAACTATGTTTTTCTTCGAAGTTCTTCGAGAGTCGCCCTCTCGAGGGTCAATAACCGAGCTCTCATTATGTGTTCAACAGCACTCTCAAGCGATAAAACGATTTCTATTAGATTTTGAAGTCGTTTTTCTCGTAATTGAAAAACCTTTTTCGAATACTTTTTGCTGATCAATGTTTGATTGTCGATATAGATCAACATCCTAAAAGGAGTGCCCTAAATTTAAGAACACCCTGTAAGCGTTGTCAGTTGCGTTTTAATTGAGGAAGGTTGATATTTTATTACATTTATCCGATTCATAAGTTAAAAGACATTTGCAGTTATGATCCAAATGCTATTATTTTTTTAAAGACTATTTAAAGATTATTTATTGACTATGATTTAATACCTATTACGGAATTGAATTTAAACCCTTTCATATAACATCGTTGGAATTATTCGACGTTACCACTAATGTTTTTAGACGAGATCGATAACCAAGTTAGCCAAGCCAAGTTAGCGGTGTTTTAATTTCGCGATTCACAGGGATGACGGGTAAGCGACTTGCGAGGTTATTGGCTTGAAAATTATTCTTTATTTCTTTACACAGAAGACTTCGGGTTAGACTTTTGTGGGAATTTTTTATTTTTTTTTATGTGGGCTACAAGGAATTTTATAGCAGAAACAGCTATATGGGAATTTAGATCGACAGTAGTTGATCATATAGTTCATATTGTAGAAAGGAGTTTGCAAGGCATTCCTCAAGTAACTTACTTATTTTCCTTTCCTATCTCCATTTGAACTCGTCCAATCTTGCACCCTTGTTTGAACCATCAGTTTCATTTAGAGTAATTGGGTTATTTACTACCGATATTTATTATACAACGCGTATTTGCTTAAGAATTGTATGGTTATAACATGGTATTTAAATCCAATCGCAATAATACATTGAGTGTTGTACTCTAATATGTAAATGAACCAAACTCTATTTATTTCCATAGGTAAGTGTCATCGCATAACAAATAATAATATCATTAGGTACTATGATCTGAATAATAAGCAAAGGACATAACATAGTATCCAAGAATAGCTTGGACTGAGGCTCTGACAGGCTTAAAAATAGAAATGTTTAAGCCTGTCAGAGCATAATAATTTTCATGATGATATGAAATTGGCAAGTTAGAATATTTGTTGGTTAATTCTGCATGATTGGCAGAATGCTAGAATATAATTCCTATCTGATTCTCAGATAGGTGGCGCCCTTTTGTTATTTTTTTATTTGAAATATTGAAATAAAGTGTATATCCGTTACGTTATTTACGAAAGGCTATTTTGTAACTGTATACTTACTTAACTTTAAGTTATACAAGGTTAAAAGTTTTAAGAGGTCATGAGTACCTGGTCTCGTCCTGAGATGGTTCATCAATTGTGGTGAACCGAAGCATATATTTGGACTTCTACATGCAGCGACAACGTCAGCGCATAGTGCGTAGTAAGTTAAATTTGGTCGTGTCTTCGGATAGAATTAGGTAAAATAAATTCTATGTGAACACAAGGTGCCTTACGAGCACTTTGGGTTTACTTTAAAGAAGCCCGGGGAAGGCGTTAGAGTAGGTAAAACGCTCATACATACCTTTCCTAAAATAAGACGCAAACATGACTGCTCTAATTTTAAATATTAAAAGCACTCAATACAAATTCTATAAAAAGATTATTATACGAGTATACTCGTATGCAACAATATTTACATTTGAAGCGATTTGTCATAACCTTAAACTAGCTGGAACTGTAGTTTAACTGCCAAGTTCCTTGGCCGTACCTGGGTTATACGTATAGCGTGAGGTGGGAGCTGACTCCTGTCATTAGCAATGACGTAAAAGTTGGTTCAAAGTCCACGGCGTGTGTACTGAAAAATTTGCACTGCGTGATTGAAGTCAGCGTCAGTCAGTCATGCCAAACGAACGTTGACCCGCTGACATCAGCCGTTTATTGACCCGTGTCGAAGGATATTGAACTTCTCGATCAGCATAATATCGACTCGTAGGGTCAACATGTGTGGACTATACGATAAACTCTGAACTACCGTCAATGGACGGTATACCCTATTGTCTAAAGATGTCTTTATTCTGCGTGAGAATGTATCAGTAAATACATAATATGTGCAAATATAGTACCTACTTATACGCGCAAACAACTATTCTACACAGGTTGTAAGAAATCAATTATCTCGGGGATTAATTCCTGCTTCCAAACTCCATAAATAACATCTTATCATGAATTTATGGTCGGTCTATTTAAGCTGGTCAAATTAGTGTTTTCTTCATTTAACACCCAACACTAAATCAGATATTTCTGCAAACTTGGCAGACGGTTGATAATATTTAGACCGACTGTAGAACTTTTCATTATGTTAACATGCACTCCATCTTGGCCTGAAATCAAAGTTTACTTTTGCCTGGCCAGAAACTATCCCATTGGCATGACCTTGAGCAAAAGTTTTCAATCAAAAATTGATATGTTTTATGGCTCTCATAACTAAGAACCGCATATATGGAAAAACTATTGGCGATATAATTATTGGTAAGCTGCCTGATCTAGAAGAAGATCGAAAATTATTTGATATTGTAAAAAAATATATGATTCACGAACCATGTGGACCATACTACCCACTTTCGCCATGCATGAAACAATGCACCAAAAAGTATCCACGTCAGGTTTGAACCTGAAGAAACACAAACTGGTGGCGATAATCCGCTGTACGTAGAAATGACGAAAACCATATGGATGAATGGAGGACATTCAACAACTATCAAAATCTATTACGCTGATTTCGAAATTAATATCCAATGGATTGTGCCCTACTTTCTTATTCTTTCAAAATCATTCAAGGCGATTATCAATGTGGACACCTGCAATCAGTTAAATCGATCAAATACAAATGTAAACATGTGAATAAAGGTAGCGATATGGCAATTTTCGGACTTGCAAATCCCAATGAAGTCAAAAATTTTTAAAAGCGACGTTATATTAGCAGAAATTAATGTACACATGCCTGAAGAAAATGGCTCTGCAGAAATGTGAAGAAAATTACATTGTGGAGCAATATGCGCGTGAATTTACTTGGAGATGTGTCTGTACAATCGTTAACGAAGCACATTTTGGATATGGATGACGGAAAACTTCCAGTTCTTCCCGAAAAACATGAGATATTGCTCTCGCTAAATTTCTGTCAACTTCAGTCATCAATCTTGAAAAGTAGGTTCTACCGAAAATCGCCAAAAACTTCAAGAATCACGATTGGCTATCTTAGCTCTAAAGAATGATGATTCAATTGAAAATTCCTGGTGCGGTTACGAAAAACAAATCCCTGACACAATTACAGGAGAGAATCAATTCAGTAGAATTTCTCAATTTATTGAAGCCTGCTGGAATGCCAACGAAAGTTCTCAACGGAATTTTAACAGGCAAAAGTTGTGCAACGAAACCAGACTTTCCGTGAAAGAATTTATGTAGAATGTGATTGAAGCTACATTAATTAACAGTAAATGTAAGGAGATGATGTTATGATTCCACGCATTTCAATGATTCCCACTGATTTACCCTTCACATTCAAACGACTACAGTGTCCTGTGCGTCTTGCTTTCGTGATGACAAACTACAAAGCTTCAAGGGCAGTCACTGCGCGTTTGGGGATTAAATCTAGAGAATTATTGTTTTTCGCATGGTCAACTCTAAAGTGGGAACTTCAGAAATTCTGTATATCTGTATAACTAAATCAGAAAAGTAAACATTTTGTATATCCACTCGCGTTACGCTAAATGTTAGAAGCGAACGACTAAATTAAATGCATTAAATCAATCGAAGCTTCGAGTCGAGGAGTAAAAGGAACGTAAGTGACCCGAAGGCCTTTGAAATCAAGGCAAAGCGACCTATCCCGAGTACCGCAGGCATGAGTTGTAGAGACAAATTATAGAGACAGATGATATGTGTTTTAGAAAATAATACCGAAACACACAAATAGTTGCATCGCTTGAATGTAATGCAAGCTACGGCAAGTAGTAAAACTACGGCCTAGTAGTCTGTATAAACCCGAACTACATACATTTTTTTATGTTTTCGGTACCCAGTTATTATTCCCATTGTAACGGGCGAACATACAGCATATTTATTATTATGTAGACTAACTACGTTACATACGAACAGCCATAATGCTTAAAGTAGTAAAAGATAAATTCGAAATTTTTTGAACCCACGGCTAAATAAATCTTCTAATATTATATCCATAGATGCACCGATTGCAGTCGAGACTATGGTCGCGAAGACACTAACACCTCTAAAGTTAATAACTGATTTGACCCACGGTAAGATCAAGAAACTTACCGAGAGTAATTGGAACTTTTAAAATTAAAATGTTTAAATATTATTTTACATTATCCCGTGAGTATTTCATAATCTTAATAAAAATAGATAAATCGTGAAAGTTTAACAATAGAAATAGTTTCATATTAATATATTTATAAATATTTTTATCTTAAACAAATTGAATTGAATTATGCGAAGGACTGCTTGTAATCAATGTATTTATAACTTTTTATGATACATCGTCAGTATTATGATTATGTAATATTAGTATTGTATGTTTAGGAAATAAAAACCAAACTTTTAGAAACACATTTATTATCAACGACATTATTGTACTAAAATAAAAATTAACAATTGTAAAATAAAAAATAGTATTGTACAATGAAAGGTATTTATGGCATTTACCATTTTTTTAATTAACCACAAAAAAATGGTAACCGTGTCATATTATATTCTTGTATCTATCGCCAATATATGTATTATACGAGTATGTATAAACAATATAATTTATTATGTTAAATAAAAAAAGTAATTCCTAACTATAAGGCCGTTCATGCAATTACAAAAGTTTATAATTAAATGATATGTATAAAAGATAATAACATCGCAGTTCGCAGTTTTTGCGGTGTGAAGGCTTTTCGTAGTTTCTTTGCGATGAAACAAAATTGGTTACGCTCTTTCAGTTTCTAATTGGTGAATTTCGACTTTGACCTGCTAGTTCCTGATTTGGTCAGTTCGTGATGAAACACTTGAAATAGTTGTTGAATATCAGGTGTTGAGATTATTCCAATGGCACTAGATTATTTATATCTCATACCAGTCGTTAGTTAGACCTATCTTTGAGACCTTATAATCCTAGGAGCCCATGCAACCTAGACCTGGATGTTGTAAATGATAACTTTGTGGGGTTACCCCGCTTTTACCCCGTATAGTGGGGTACGCGTTACTAACTAGATTCAAATCAACAGCCAAGTTTGCGGTACGTGATATTGTGGCCTTTTACTCCAGAATATAATTAATAATTTTGTGCGCAAAGTTCGCCACACTGCCTGGAAATAAATCGCCTGTGCAGGGATGTAACTAACCCTACGTTAGTATGAACCTACGCGCCTCACTCGGCCTCTAAGTACATGCAGCTTCCTTCGATGGTTTATTTATGAATGCATTATTTTGTGATTTTTAGAGTTCTGGACCAAAATGGTCAATAAACAGAAGATCATTTCATTTCAGTCATTTATTATTTTTTATAAAAAACAATATATTTAATTTTTACATCACCTTTATAGCGTCTACTGCTGTTCTAAGGTGATGTAATCAGTCGTAGAAACATACTCGTAGATCCTCAGCTGACATTTCAAAAACTAAAAAAGACAAAAAAATTCATAATAAAAAGAATAAAATAACAAAATGTGCAACTGAAAACCTTTGAGGTGAGACTTTTTATTTGCCTGTTCGTTTGTCACAGGCCTGTAAGTTCTAAATAATTTATCGATTGGCTCGTATGTAATATTTTAAACAAAAATAAAATGTTTGGCAAACAACATATTTCTAAAAAGCGGGATCAAACCATGTAAAAGACCTCGTTGTAAAACATGCAAAATTATTGTAAGAGACGATAAATTTTCAAGCGCGAACAATAAAAATATATATAAAATTACCACAAACATAACGTGCACCACCAGAAACGTTGTATATCATTTTCTATGTAAGTTTTGTGATGCGTTCTATGTTGGTGAGACTACGACGCCATTAAACATTAGAATTAATAATCATAGATTATCCTGTACCAAATTACTTTCCGCTTTACCCGTTCCAATTCACGCGAGAACTCACGGCAGGGATTTCGATGCTTGCTTTAATGTAAAAGTTTTGAAATCTTTGCCAGAAGATGCCCGCGAAATTGATTTAAAGACATGGGAACTCTCTCATATTTGGGTCTTGGGCGCTTGCAGATCTGTAGGTCTAAATAGACAACAGCATTTAACGCGTGATGCTTGATATATTCTTTTAAGAAATTAGTTTCATTTCATAATACTGATAGATTTATCTAACAAAACTGCAATTATATAATAATAATTGTAGAGTCTGGATATATTTATCTTTTAGTTGAAAACATTACAGTATTGACATTTAGAAAATTCGAATGCTTTTTAATATTTTTACAGATTAAAAATTGTCAAACGAATTATATAGCCAGAATGTTCAAAGAAAAATGAATACCGAATGCACAGATAGTCACATCGCTTGAGGTAATGCGCTCTGGTTTAAATACAGGCCTGTATTTTATGAAAACTTTTCACTCTCACCTATCTATCTATCTGTGCGGTTATGCAATACGGTCAAATGGTTTGAATAAATATTTACAAGAATGACTTAAGTTCAACGTAGAATATATGAAAATGAATCGTCATGGCTAAAAATAAAAAGAAAAGTGTAAAATATATGCACATTACATGCAAATAGTTTAAATATAGTATTATCCATGTATATTTAAATTTGATTATTACTGCGTGTATTTTTCAAACGTTTCGACGCGCTAACAAGACTTTTGATTAATAGGCAGAATGTCTTCCTTAGAACAGGCGATAGCCTAGTAAGGCAAGATATTTTTCATTATGACATTTTTTTTATGACAATTTCAATAATTAAACAATAAATAATGCCCTAATACAAGTTGACAACATGTTGAGCAACGCATCTTTCATAAGTCATTTTACACCCTATATTTCTTCTTGGCTACCGGATAAACTGAAATACAAAATATAGAGCAGTAAAAAGTCAAATTGAGAATTATTAGAAGTTACCATGAAAATACTTTCTAAGATGGCTAACAGCTGGCCATTTGTGAAGGGTGCCAAGGGGTGGGAAAAATAGGTAACCCTACCTGGGATATATCAATTTTTGAAAAGCCGCAATAATTAAGCAATAGTAAGATAGTGCCTATTGCGTCTTCTGCCACTGAAGGCAGGATCGGATTAAGGTTTTGCGCATATTTTTTGTTTTGTTTCAAAAGAAGTTTAATTTAAAAATGTTAAAAATACATTCACGAATATCTCTGTATGGTTAGTAATTATAAAAACATATGCGACAATGTCAACGTCAACGTTTATCTGTGAATAAATAAGCGGATTGAAATTTAAATTAACTGAAATTTTGAAAATCGGAAAAATCCGGGTACAGGGGCGAGTTACCAATTATTATTCACATAAAATGTTAGTGATTTTGAATTAAATTGATTATTTTTTTTTCTATATGTTTTGTTTTTGGTTGTCTTTTAATTATTTTCTTTTTATAAAAATAATACATATTCTTGATAATATATGTGTCAGTTACTAAGTAATTAAATGCCAACCTCCCTTCTTCAATTAAAATACAACTAATAAGGCTTTATTTAGTTGTGTTGTTACACACTGTTGTGTGGGGTGCGATTAGAATTAAAATCACTTTCGGCACGCCGGAAGGCGGAGGTAGAGGTAGAGGTGAGACTAAAATTACGGCAGTTATCGTGCCCACAAGAAAGTGATATAGATAGATATATAGAAATATAACATTTTAAACTGAGGGCGGTTTTAGGTTCTAGGGGATGCGAAAAACGCGAAGATATATTGACATTTTCCAGAAGTCAGACATAGTCCCCATTGCAATAGGTAGTTTTCCTAAGCAAATCTACCTAAAAGGAAGTTGACTAAATTTGTCATTTTATATTTTAAGTCACCCTACTCTGGCATTCACATTTAACGATATTTCCGTACGAATTAGAAGATAATAAAAGATAACAACAACTTCATTTATAAATCGATATTACAAAATTATCATCCAATATTGAAATATACACACAACCATGTTTCCGCGCGCAATGTAAAGAAAACTAATGTGACAGATATTCCTCAATGGAGTGAAAAGGAGTCTAAAATAGTAAAGAAGATCTCCCCACTTCCCATACTTCCATAGGTGTCAGTTGCTTGGTAATCGAATGCCAACCTCTCCATCCAGACTCATTAGCTGTCTAGGTAACTGCAGCTGCAACTTTGTAAGCAACTGCTCATGCTACGTAAATTTAAAGAGGGTATTTCATGATACACTCAAAACATACAGATTAACAGGTTGCACAGGTTATTTTTGCCTGATGATGTATCAGTATCTAGTAATACGAGTTTCAAGTTGCGACGACAGCTATTACATTCGGATTCTAAGAAATCAAATCATTTTCACTGCTTTGACCGGAATTCGTGAGGACTTCCTTAGGTGAACCTAAGGAAGTCCTTAGGGAATCATCTTAGGGAAATTAAGTTTTCTATACAGCTTCCTTTTATTACACACTCGTGAGAGCCGAACCCCTATCACACTAACTCAACGTGGCGTGGCTAGTGAAACGATAACCCAAAAGGGTTTCTTCTGTGTAATCTCAATATAATTTAGTTTGAACTTTATAAATCAAACGACGCGTTCAATAATTAACCTTAACATGCTGCCATTTCGCACCCTTTCTTCCGTGATGATATTTTCGACTACAACCTTCTGATTTGGATCAATTGTAACCTTATGTTATTACTATTTTTTTCTATTCTCTTATATTTCTTTTGAGTTTGGCCTTTTCGCTTGTTTCACGCGGTGGCTGCTTCGTGGCTGATTTTTCATGGCAACTTTATACTTCTTTCCTAAATTTCTAATATTTTCCTATGTGCCTAATATCCTCAGTTCTCAGCTTTAATTGATATAATCTTTATTATTCTAATTTCGTATCCTGTTATGCAGCATACAAAACCATTTCTACGAGCGCCAGCTGATCGTCCGCTTGCAAAGCCGGATCTTTGTCCGCTATCCGATAATTCAAAGGCAATTCACACAAGCGCTTAATAAAATTTGGGGACGTTTCATTTTAGCATTTCGTATATAATTTCTTACAATAATAATTTCGTAATTTCGTCTCTCGTTTCTTAATTTCGTATAATAGGGAAAATAAACATCTCAAGTCGTCGGGAATGGTCTCGGGACACCCTGTATATACCAGGATGTTCAAGTATACAGTATGTATTTATATTCACTGATGTCCCTTTAGAAGGTTGATTTAGATCAATAATCAAACATTAATGAACAAAAAATGTTCCCAATTACGAGAAAAACGAATTCGAAATGTCAAAGAAATTGTTTTAATGTTTGAGAAGGCGGTTAAACGTACGGCGCGTGATCGGGGGGGGGGGGGGGGGGGATGACCTCGTGCCCGATCAATCCCCTAAAAGCACATCATTGAATATAAATACATCCTGTATATGAAAGTATATAGATAACGATGAAAAGGTAAAGTTAATCTAACAAAAAAATAAGATAATCATGATGCTTTATTTATTGCTTTATTTAACAAAAAATCTAAACAATGTAAATGTTATAGAAAACCTTTTTATGCGCCTAATTTTAATGTTTTTTTAATAACGAAACGAGCTCCACCTTTCTGACCCTTATCTCTGGGGTAGTGTTTAGAAAAAAAATATTGCAATAGTGTGTGTGCATTTCATGGTGAGACAGTCGTCTCACGCGTCAAAAAAAGTCCACGTGCCAAGACAATGGGTTCTCAAGTTCACACCAACATTCAACCAAGCACCGCAAAAAGAATGCTTGTCTAATAGTGCTAAATCTATTTAATATAGGCTATAGTGTCTATATGATTTTATTTATATTCCATTTAATTTAGGATAAGATCATTTATTATTCAAAACAAAAAAAAAATGTACCTAGGAAACATATTGTTCAATAGAGCGTACTTAGAATAAACGTATTTCATTTTTTTATTTTTTCTTTTTGGTAACGAATTACCTATATAGAAAAGTATAAATATATAAAAAAAAAACTTTCAAATAAAAGGAGGATAAAGACATGTATCTAAAATCTCAAATCACTTAAAAATCTTTCATTTTTTTTAAGAGAACTTTCTTATTATTGAATTATAAAAATAAATAAGTTTAATTTTAAATTTGCTGCCTTAGTTACATCGTTTGATTGATTAGATTGTTGATTGATAATTTTCTGTAGGCAATTTACAAATCTACATGGATGCTATTAAATATTTTTTTCATTATCTTTACTAAATCAAATTAAAATATTTCAAATTCAATAAAAATACGCTCTATATATTGAATAATATATTATATTAACGCGTGAGCTTACTCTCACGGATAAATCTGGTTGGCAGAATAAATACAAAGGTTTACCTGGCCGACCGATGTAATATTAAAATTGACGGTTTTACCTAAATTGATGAGTAAAAAGTACTTTTTAGGAATTATGTGATGATTTTTCAACGCTTGAGTTAATCTTGCATGTTGTTGACTCGTTCCATGCATCAAATCTTATATCTTGTAGTTGAATTTTAAATCACTTCTCATAGTGTTGCTGAAATTTCGTGTACACACTTTTTTAAGATGAAAATATTTAAAGTAATGATTAATATAATTAAATTAATTTAATAAATGCTAGCAACACTTGTAAGTGAATAATGGGGTTAGTAAGAAAGACACTATGAGGCAAAAAGGACAAAATAAAAAGATATTTAAAAAGTTCAAATGAGCGTTGTAATAAAATCATGAGATTAGTGACTTTAAATAAAAAAGCGTTGCGCGCCCACGAAATTATGCCAGTGTAGTTCTTCCTGCATTTTCAAGAAAGAGTAATTTTATAAGGCGGGGCTTTTCCTTGACTTGACAGTTTGGTCGTAATTGGTTACTTGATCAGCCGGTACTACTGATCGCTGCCGTTAAATTGTTTACCAAATAGCCGTCAGCTATTAAGCCGTATTGAATTTTGAATATTTCCCTTCATACAAAAATCGAGGGGCAAGATGGCTCCTCATAAATATTTTTTATTATTACACTTCATTACATTACTTGTAGTCTAAACCTTGAGGAAGAACCAAGCTGAAACAGTGAAAGCACCCTTTTGAATCCATTCAGTGGCTTTGGATCAGAAAAGTAAACGCGAAAAACTACTTTCATTTACCTATATAAGTATATTACTACGTACTATTATTAAGATCACTACGTAGAAAACAAATTAGCAATAAAACATTTTTAGATTGTTTGTCTATGATTAAAATAGAATTCATTTAACCGGTTCATCGTTCATATGTGAGGATGAGTTCCGTCTAGATCAGTTTCATAGTTATCGCAGGCAGTCTCACCGTCTCACCTGGTAAAATTCAAACAATTAAAAAACACTGTAAAATCGCCTTTCTTTATTGTATTATCATAAAAAGATAAAATGTAGCATTTTTCATTTGTTGATAAAGAATCTAAAAATAATATTTCACGTTTGTATCATCTATGGTTTTTTAAATAGTTATGGAAATCCCCATAAAATATTTCATTCCCTCTTTTTAATCCTTTAAAGATAGAGTCTTTAAAAAACTTCTTTTATGGGCGTTTACCTCTTAAGTAATACAATGTATCTATCAAAATCACGGTGTAATTCAGTCGGTCAATAGCTGTTATAGATATTCAAGGGGGGTTTTTACACCTCAAATGTCAGCTTTTGGAGCACATACTCGGTGCCTCAAATCAATCAGAAATCTTTTAATCGCAAACATCAAAATACATATATGTAGTTAGAAGGAGGGAAGCGGGCTATCCTTTAAACGAATCAAAAGTAATTCAAGTGTTTTTGATCGGAAAGTGAACAGGCGGCTGACGTAAAAATATTCGTATAATAGGGAAAATAAGCATGATATGATGATTTGTTATTTAGGAGTTGCTTCTTTAATTTTTTTTATTCGATAGTTTGTGAAAAGTTTTGTGATTTGAAGGCGAACTTTTTGTTTTTGTTTCAGATAGCGCCTCAACTCTCTCTGGTTACAGCAAGGTAATATTTACAATAACTTAACACTACCTATTTAAACCTTCACCACAAATGTTTTTTGTTTTAAAAAAATATTGTTATTTTTTTATCTGTTATAATAGGGCCTTATTGTCATATCTTATCTTAATATATATAAATCTCGTGTCACAATGTTTGTCCTCAATGGACTCCTAAAACACTTAACCGATTATAATAAAATTTGAACACCATGTGCAGTTCGATGTGCACTTGAGAGATAGGATAGTTTAAATCTCAAATTATAGTCGCAATTTTAATTTATCGCTAATTTTTTGTCCGTTATTATTTGGCAGTCATAAAACTGACAGATGTCGATACCTTTCGACTGGGTTGATGGCGCTAATGTCTGTTATTATTTGACAGTGACAGTTATTCGACGCAAACGTATTAAAAGAGCCCATCAGTTGGCAAAACAAATTGAATCAAGAAATCTAGCTCAAAGAATCAGGACAGCAGGTCATGCACAAGAATCTCAAGAACAGTGTAACGAACGTCTTCAAGAGAATATCATAAGAACAAGAAAATTATTATTTTCAGTCAAATGCCACCGAAAAAATCTAACCTCAACAACGCGAGCGGCAAACGTCAAAACGCAAACGTCAAAACTACGATCGGAATAATATATTCACTTACGAGATGCTGTTGCTGGAAACATCGATGGAAATTTAAATCCCAATGACATCGGTAATGCTTTCATTTTACCTTCAAGCTACATCGGCAGTCCACGGAACATGCAGGAATACATACAAGATGCGATGACTTACGTACGTCATTACGGCCGACCGGATTTATTTATTACATTCCCATGTAATCCGAATTGGGAAGAGATACAAACTTTACTATTGCCAGGACAACAAGCCATTCATCGTCATGATTTAACTGCACGTGTGTTTAAACAAAAATTGAAATCCTTAATTGATTTTATTGTAAAATATACAATTTTTGGTATCACACGTTGTTGGCTGAATACGATAGAGTGGCAAAAGCGAGGTTTGCCTCATGCCCACATTTTGGTTTGGCTTAAAGATAGAATCCGTCCTGAAGAAATCGATCAAATAATTTCAGCCGAAATTCCAGACCCATTAATTGATCAAGACCCATTGATTGATTAATTGATTATTTGATATTGTCACCAAACACATGATCCATGGGCCATGCGGTGTTTTCAACATGACCTCACCGTGCATGGAAAATGGAAAATGTAAAAAAAACTTCCCAAAGCCACATACGAATGACACGATCACGGATATTGATGGTTATCCAACTAAATCAACTAATTCAATTGATCAAAAGAGTTTCGCCACGACTGCAAAATGACAATTATCAAATCGTCATAAAAGCCGACAAAGTACCATTAGGTGAACATGCTGGTAGATTCAACGCTCCAACTGTTGATGAGGTTGCTGTTATCATGGTTGGTGATCCAGTTGACAAAAGATCTATAAACATTACACGGCGAGACAACACTGTCAGTACGATTTCGGATCTACACCGTTCATATGACGCACTACAATATCCATTGATATTTTGGCAAGGACAAGATGAATATCACCTTAATATCAAACAGTATGATCCAAATACCGGTAAATTTGACAATTATCTATTTACTTTCTTACTGTATGTATAGATTTTAATTTCGTATTGCATTTTATTTTTTATTTTTTTAGGTGATTACAGAAATAATAAAGTTAGCTCAATGAACTACTACGCACACCGAATAATGGTTAGACAACATCAAGACAATTATATCCTTCGATATCGTCAGCTGTTCCATCAATACATTGTTGATATGTATGCTAAGGTCGAAAGCGAACGCTTGCGATTCCTTCGATTCAACCAGGCAAAACTACGATCGGAAGAATATATTCACTTACGAGATGCTGTTGCTGGAAACATCGATGGAAATTTAAATCCCAATGACATCGGTAATGCTTTCATTTTACCTTCAAGCTACATCGGCAGTCCACGGAACATGCAGGAATACATACAAGATGCGATGACTTACTCACCACTACTTTCAAAAACTTACAAAGCTCATATCAATGTTGAGCTTTGCAGTTCTGTTAAATCAATTAAGTATATTTGTAAATATGTAAACAAAGGCAGTGATTTGGCCATATTTGAAGTAAAAAACATAAATAAAAATGACGAAATAGCACGATACCAAATGGGCAGATACATTAGCAGCAATGAAGCTATTTGGCATATTCTCAGCTTTCCCATCCACGAAAGAGATCCTGCTGTCCAACATCTGGCAATACATCTTGAAAACGGTCAACGTGTATACTTCACTGAAGAAAATGTTCTCCAAAGAGCGTTCGAAGCTCCGAAAACGACTCTAACTGAATTTTTTACATTGTGTCAAAAACCTGATGTTTTTGGCCAATTCGCGAAGACATTGGTGTATGGTGATGTTCCACGTTATTTCACATGGAACAAATCCAGTAAAAAATGGGAGCCACGGAAACAAGGAAAACCACATCCTTCCATTACAGGCATATTCAAAGCTAAGACATTGGGGAGACTTTACACGGTACATCCAAAGCAACGTGAGTGCTTCTATTTACGTTTGTTATTGGTGAATGTTCCCGGACCAACGTCTTTTGAATTTTTACGAACAGCTAATGGTCGAGTATTCAATACATACCAGGATGCATGTCGTGAACTGCAATTGCTAGAAGACGATAACCATTGGGACTTAACGCTTGCTGATGCTGCGTTGACATCAACACCGAATAACATTCGTCAGTTGTTTGCAATTATTTTGGCGACATGTTATCCCTCGCAAGCACAAACTTTGTGGGAAAAATATAAAAATTGTATGACAGAAGACATCTTGCACCGAATTAGACAAACAAATCAATGCCAAAACATAGATTATACACCAGAGATGTACAATGAAGCATTGGTCTTGATCGAGGATTTATGTGTTCTTATTTCAAATTTACCACTTAATCATTATGGTATGCCATCACCTAATCGTCCAGCCACCGACTTAGTCAATACCGATTTACAACGAGAAAATCAATATGACCATGGAAGTTTAGCAACAATTATCATGAACAGTGAACCATTACTGACAGCAGAACAAAAAATTATTTATGATCGGATTATGCTGGCTGTTGCTGCTGAACAAGGCGGTTTTTTTTTCTTGGATGCACCCGGTGGAACCGGTAAGACATTTTTAATATCGTTGATTCTTGCCAAAATACGGTCGCAACAAAAAATCGCATTAGCATTAGCATCGTCAGGCATTGCGGCTACTTTACTGGATGGTGGGCGAACAGCACATTCAACATTCAAGCTGCCATTGGACGTTCATAATAAACCAGATGCAATGTGTAACATCAAAAAGAATAGTGGAATAGCTGCAGTGTTGCGGAAGAGTTCTATAATAATTTGGGATGAGTGCACAATGGCACACAAATATTCACTTGAAGCATTAAACAGAACTATGCAAGATTTAAACAGAAATAATAAACTTTTCGGTGGTGCTATCTTACTTTTGTCTGGTGACTTCCGGCAGACCTTACCGGTTATACCTCGCTCTACTTTCGCGGATGAGATTAATGCATGTTTGAAACAATCATTCTTATGGCGAAGTGTTGAAACACTTCGATTGACCATAAATATGCGAGTACAATTGCAAAATGATCCATCAGCACTAATATTTTCCGAACAACTACTAGATATTGGGAACGGTAAAATAAAACTGCAACCAAATACGCAATGCATTAAACTACCAGACAATTTTTGCACTGTTGTTCAGGATAAAACTGAATTGATTCAGAGTATTTTCCCGGATATACAGAATAATTATTTGAATCATGAATGGCTTAGTCAACGAGCGATTTTGGCAGCCAAAAACGTTGATGTTGACGAAATTAACTTCCAGATACAACAGTTGTTACCAGGCGATCTGATGTCTTTTAAATCAATCGATACTGTTGTTGATGAAAATGAAAGTGTAAATTTTCCGATTGAATTTTTAAATTCATTAGATATCCCTGGAATGCCACCACATAATCTTCGATTAAAGATTGGTTCCCCTATTATTCTCCTCCGTAATTTGAATCCACCTCAATTATGTAACGGTACGCGTTTGGTCATCAAAAAGATCACCGGAAACATTCTTGAAGCAACCATTTTGGCTGGGAAGTTTAAAGGAAAAGTGGTCCTGCTGCCACGTATTCCGATGATACCATCAGATTCTACCATACCCTTCAAAAGGCTACAGTTTCCAATTCGTTTAGCTTTCGCCATGTCTATAAATAAATCTCAAGGTCAAACAATGTCCATTTGTGGTTTAGATTTGGAAAATCCATGTTTTTCTCATGGGCAACTATATGTTGCGTGTTCACGTGTTGGGAAACCGTCGAATCTATTTGTGTTAGCTAAAGACAGGTTAACCAAAAACATTGTGCACCGATTGGTGTTAAATTAAATTGAAATTGAAAGTATTTATAATTCAAAAAAAAGATATTAATGTTTAAAAGTTTAAGACTGTCTGCCTTGCCTACCTCATTCATGAGTTTAAGCGTCACATGTTATTTACTGTATTATACTGTAATATACTTATATTTGTTATAAAATTAAATGGAAATAATAAATCTGATAAATTTTTATTTTTTACCTATTGATTTCTGCTTAGTATCAAGTGTAAGAACATTTTAATTAATTGTGTTCAACGTACTTCCCCTTCAAATCTCAATCCAGTGAATTTGTATACCAACATCAACATTTTCGTCTTTGTTCGTAAATAATTTCATTGTACTAAAGGGTTATAGTAGTAGAAAGTCAAATAAGGAGATCACCATATTTTTTTACAAATACCATCTGTGTGAAAAAGCATAGTGGACTCCGTGACTGATGTTCTCTTATTGTTCCTCTTAGATTGTTTACTATAATGTAATATAACAAAAACTTTAGCCACAGCAACGCGTGGCCGGGTCAGCTAGTATGCTTATATATTCTTATTGATTTCTTAAATTGTAATTCCTAATATGCATTGGTTTTTGAATATTAGTTAAGTTGTTAAATATTTTTTTAATTTTGAACCAATCTTTGATCGTTCGTATTCTGGAATGTCGGTAGCTGGCAAGCATGGGCTTCCCCCAGGGTTCGATCATGGGGCTAAATTTCTGGAACATATTGTTCGACAATCTCCTGAGACCTTCCTTCCCAGACGGGTGCACTATTACCTGATGATGGGTTGCTACTGATTGGTGGCAATAGTCGAGCTGAGGTGGTGGGAAAGGCGGCAGCTTGTTTCGATCCTGTTCTCGAATGGGATCTAAGGAATAAGCTGTCTTTCTCTCGGAGTAAAACCCAGGCGATGATGCTGAAAGGCAGCCTCGTCAGGAACCCGACCTTCGGCCTTCTTTTAGAACCCTCGCTATCCTTCGTTCAGCATGCAAAAATGATGGTTGGCAGGGCTCGCAGCCTGTTCATGAGCATGCGTCGCGTTAGTCGCATATCTTGGGGTTTGCGATTCCCCACGTTTAAACTCTTTTATCAAGCCATCTTTGTCGCACAAATAACTTATGCCGCTCGCGTTTGGTGTCACAGGGCGGCACGTATGGTAGTAATTAGAAATACTCTTCTTCGCGGGCAGCGGCTACCCCTCATCGCAATGACCGGTACTTACAGGACTACGTCCACACTGGCTTTGCCCCTCATTGCTGGCGTTTTGCCGGCGGACTTCGAGGTTCTCGGGTCTGCTGCCAGCACCCGCGTACGCAAGGGTTCACTCTCTGTTAACCCCAGCGAAGCTTCGTACCAGGAATGTTACGGAAACCTGAGGTCTGAAACTTTACGCGTTTGGCAGCAGCGATGGGATTCAGGTGGGACGGATCGCCTTATCTACGCATTCCCGTTAAAAAAACACCTAATTGGTCCTGCGATTTCTAGTGTTTTTATTAGGCAACTACATAAAAAATCATCATGGTTACCGAGAAAAAAACTGTAAACTTTACGTGAAAAAAGCAAAAAAATCATCATGTCTTTGTTGTGAGCGCTCAGCTGTCGCCTTAAGGCGTAACGGCGTCAAGGTCCTTATCGATCGGCGCGGCTTCGGGGAGCTGAAGATTGGAATGCCAATTATGCTTCGAATCTGGATCCTCCGTCACAATGCAATGGGAGACAACTCTCTGTCGAGAAGCTGAAGGCAATTGAACACTGCTCCATAACTGGACAAGTCGTATTCATTTCTAATCACGGTATGCCCGCAAACATCTTGAAATGCAATTTTATTTCGGCTTATGCCCGCCGTAGTTGGGAAAATCTAGATAATATGTCCGGGTTGAAAATATGTTTTAGAATAAATAAAAACCTACCCCCTTGGGAAGCCGGCAGCTAGTTGCCTTAGAAAAATGGTTTTCCAATGTTTACACGTAAGAATACGTGAACATAATAACCAAAATTATAGTCAAGTAAAACAATAAAGGGAACAAATATAACAGAAGAAATAATCTTTGGAAAATAATCATAGGCTATTATTACTACAAAGATACTAATAAAATAAACACTACTACTACTACTACTAGTTATAAATATTAAAAAAAAAACAAAGTTAAAAGTGTTAATTAACAACAAATATAAGATTCAGGTTAATATTACAAAGGTATAATTGAAAACTGATTTTAATTCCGATCGGGCGACAAGCAAACATAAAATATTTTTATAATGTCCTCTCCCCAAAAAGGATACTCAGTGATTCGACTGTTTCATGTCGCGGAAACGGCTAGGGGACGTCAATTGGGTACGACACGTGAATTGCAATATTCAAAGGTTGTGAAAAAACATATATTGCGAATGGTCTACCACATTACGCTGAATACGTGGTCTTTTTAAATCTAGCATATTTACTTTATCTATTTACATGTCTTTTGCTTAGAGATTATCTGAAGATTATCTGCGACGCTAGCGTCTGCTCATTTTTAGGTTACTTGCATAGCATAAGTACTATGTACATTTCTTTTAGCAACACTTTGACATATTTTGTTGCATTACAACCACTACTTATGAAGAATATTTTTATGTGTAGTTTGAAGTATTTTTAGAGCGAAGCGAGCGTAGCGAGCGAAGCTCTCATAAGGAGACTCCAATTAGAACTTTGTCACGGGCTAACTTGGTCATTCCTTGACCGATTTGAAAAATTTTTGATTTTAAGAGAATCTACATGAAAAAGTGAAGGTCGTGACGGAGCTTGATTTTAAATATTGTCAAAAATAAAATTTTTGGGGTCAAAAGAAAATTGTCTATGGGAATATCCATTATAAAAAAGTCACGCGCTTTTTTGAAAATTTTTTATTCGAAAATAATTAATCGAATTTTATTTTAAATTATTTAATTTGATATTAATTTAATACAATTTAACAATAATAAATCGTTTTTAACAATAAATAAAAATACAAAAAATAATTAGGTAAGTTTCACGCATAAAAATAGTAAAAAAAAACCAAATTCGCTCGAAGGTCACGTCACTTTTTTTCTTAGCGATTTATTCTAATTTCGATTTAATTTTCTAAATTAAGCATTAATTTTGAATAATTTATCAAGATTTTTATTTTTAAAAACCATCTCTATGGTCGTAGTTATAAAGAGAAAATAGCATTCATCCAAATTATAAAGTAGTTAACTTGTGATGAGCGAACATGTCTTTTACTATGGCTTAATCTGCTTATGTTTTTTTAACATCTAGAATAAGAGCAATGCCTCCCATAAGAAGGCGACAATTCGGTCGCAGGACAAATGACGCTTTACGGCAGCAGTTATCAAGGGCTAGACAACAGGAGGATTCACAAGCAGGAAATATAATGCATTCAGAAATGCTTTTGATCAATGAATTTTATGCTAAGATTCAATCTATTGGTTATATTCAATGTTCAAAATGCAAATCAATGTTACTATTGGAAGAGACTGATACCATTGAGTGTTCTTCCTGTCGGAAGAAGCCTTTAAAATACTCAAGCTCTAATAACATGGAAGTTGCTACTCAACCAATTGAGCTCAAACATCTAACTCAAATCGAACAAATGCTTATCAGTCGAGTCCAGCCAGTACTCAGAGTCTATCAGGTAAAAGCTTGTGGAGGTGCAGGACAGTATAGATATACTGGTAATGTTCTCAACATCCAACAAGATATTCAGCCCATCGCAAATACATTACCTCTTATACCAGAAGAACTTCAAGTAATTTTAGTAAGACGAATCGGCATGAATGGACATTCCGATTTCAGAGTTCGTAGAGAAAAAGTACTCACAGCTTTAAGATGGCTCATTCGCAATAATCCTTATTATGCAGATGTTACAATCAACCAGGATGTATTAAATTCATTGCCAAGCGACGGAAATATTGCTGAACAATTACGATATGTCAGTGAAGGAGAAATAATGACTGATGAACTTGAACAAGATTCATTGAATGAAAATTGTGTTCCTGTTATGAACCCTATTCGTAATCAAAGAGATTTAATAACAACTGCTCTAACATGGCCAGTTGCTGACCAAGAAGCTGTAAATGAGTTCAGATATGCTGGTTACATTGTCAAGGCTTTCCCACATCTTTTTCCTGATGGGAAAACAGATTTTAACGACACTTCACGTTCTGTTAAAGTAACTTTCGCTAAAGTAAATCGCTTCGCTCTAATATGTGCTGCAGCGAAGCAAAATGCGAGCGACTGCGGCGACCTAGTTTTAGTTACCTAATTTATATTATTTTTATATAAAAGAGAAATAAAATTTAAAATAAGTTTATTTAGTTTCATCTGCGATTACAACAGTAAACAAGAATGGCTATCACACCTGTAGATTCAATAACAACTGCTTAGTCTGTAGTAAATTATTCAACCAGAAGCTGACGTCTTACAGACATGCCCTATAGGCGTCATTAAAGGCATTCCTCCCCCCGCCGGACTTCTTGGGCCTGTCAGTGGTTTCAACTTGTGATTCGCTGTGATTAAAATAAAAAAACATAGGAAATTTTGTAAATTTTTTGTAAATTTTGAAACAACCCGCTCTTTTTAATGAATTTGTGATTTATTTAATACTAATCAGCAAAAGTTTCGCAATGCTGTCTATTATACTAATACTATACCAACACCAATACAAATACTAAGTATATGAATGCAAAAAACCACGGACAATATTCCCGGTTTAGTTCCATACTAAATCAGTTTTTTTATTGTTTTAAATATTTATAAATAATCAAAGTTTAAATTATTGGTGTATTTCGTGCTATTTTTGTTGTATTTATTGAATTTAAAATAGTTTTTATTCTTTATTTTTTCTTATTAAATTTCTTTTGGGTAACCACAATAAATAAATAAATTTATATAAATTATAACGTGGCACTGAACATTCTTTTACCCATTTCTATTTGCGCTCATCGATGAGTATATATTAATTCTAACTAGTTAGTAATAAATAAAACATTCCAACAGCCGTTCTGTCATATTATTTTGAAATTCGAATATGATTGCGCTCTGATGCTGACGCCCTATCGAAATGTCATTTCAAAATTAAAAATTTGTTGACTTTAATGTTAAATATTGTTACGAAATGCGCGTAATGTAACGATAGAAATAAATATAGCCTATGTTATTATTATTATTAAATTAATATAATTTCGATAAATAACTAATTCATCGGGCCACTGATATTTATAGTATTTTCTTGATACTGGCCAATTTTGGAATATGCATAAAAGAAACGTAAAGTTTTTAAATAAAACAGTTCTAGTGAAAGATACAAGCGAATGCTTTTAAAGTTTGGAAAATTTATAAAATTGGTAGCATTTTCATTTTTCAGTAAAATAATATCGCGTTCGCAGTTAAGATAATGCGTTTGCGTGTGTTCAGACATCGTGTAAACAATTTGCATCTAAAGACTCGGCGGCTATTTAACTGTGATGTTTAATGATATAAAAGTGCAACCATTCAATAAGTGTGAATTCTGTTTCGTACCGCCCGCGACGGTAAAAAGCGTGGTGTAACTTTGGTTCTCATACTCAACCTATACTTTACTACCGATGTATATTTATTTAACAAATATTATTTTAATAATATTATCTATGTAAATATTATGTACATATTATATATTTTATTTATTTTAAATTTATAACCGTACTTGGTATTCGTTTCAGTTTTTAATTTAACCACCTAAATCAGAATATCTAAAAATATATGTATCTGATACATACAAGGTGGAAGGGACGCCTATGGCCATACTATAGGGGGATAGTAGATGTCAAACCAATCAAAAAGTTCTATTCCACACTTCCAGTGAGAAATTTCCTTCAAGGCAGGTTTGGCGATCGACCCATTAGACGCACTTGCACATTAACTGGCCTCTGAGGTTACCAGATCTAACTCCACTTGATTTTTATTTATGGGGTAGAATAAAAGCTTTAGTGTATAATGTAGAAATTAACACTAGGGAACACACAGGCCGAATACATGAAGCACTATATGACATGTACATGTACAAATGTGACATGTTCTATCACTCCTTGCAGTGTGGCCATAGGAGTCCCTTCCATGCCGTATATCTATCTATTTGACACCGTTCTAAAACTGCCCCAATTTGAAACATTTGAAAGATCGCAATATGAATTGAAATTGTTTCGAGAATGTGCTACGTCAGATGATCGACGAGGCGGGGCTAGTCTGAAGAATGAAGGGCTCATAAAGAGACCTATCTGGACCCCAGTGTTCCAGATACACAGTTGGGAACTAGCATGTAGTAAGTCACATAAGCTCATATATAGTTAATATGTATTCTGTATTCCATTTAATTCTCTGCTGTTATCTAAAATTATAATTCATTTACTTTTACACTATCACGCTAATCACGCAAAATAACAAAATAGACCTTTCGGGGAACTCTTCATTAAAAGTTTCACAGTATTTTATCAATATCAAATACAATATAGGTAGCTACTTGATTTCCATAGGTATATTAATTCGTAAAGGTCAATCGGATGTAATCTTGAAAGCTGTTTAATTTGCAATTTCCTGGCGATGTCATCGCTGTAAAGTTGAGCGCCGCTTGCTGTGAAATTATTTCCACTTTTGAGAGTCAATTTGATTGGTGGAGTTGCTGGTCTTTTAACCGATTACTTATATACTTAGCGAAGTTTATTTAGAACGGCAGTTATTAAAACAATTTTATTTGAAAACTTAACGTTTGACTTACAAATAAATTATGTTTATTTATGAAATGTATGTATACATTTGATAAATTTAATCTGTTTAATTTTGCAATTATGGTTTGGCTAAATCGAGTGAAAAACTTCTAAACTGTCACTCAAAAACAAAAAGTAAAATAAGCTGAAAAATTCTCAAGAATCACACAAATATGTGTAAATAAATAACTGTAAATAAATGTTTATCTTGAATCGCAGATGTTCTTTTGATGTGTAACTATAATCCAAAAGATCCGATCCAAGAAACATTTTTTTTTAACTAAAAATTGTAAATAACATGTTTTTGGCTATAAAAAAAATGTTCCTACCATCAGATCTTTTGAAATTTCATATTGGGGGTAAAAAAAAACTCTGCCATGGGGCATATTATTTACGAAAATATAAAAAATAATAAAAAAAAAATGCACATACTTATAAAATTTCTTTTATAAACAGTTAGACATACTTTCGATTAAATAAAAAAAACACTATGTCCCAGCAGCCCCTCTGTATTTTTTAAAAGTGACACTGCACGGCAACATTTTAGAGTCTATACATTCAGGTATAAGCTACTATTCCCGTTCTTTGGCCGTCTATCCGTCCGTCTGTGTGTAGATTGATGCTCTCGAAAAACAACCATAGCCGTTTAAATCACATCGAAAGCTGGACGGATAATATAGATATTGTAACAACACATATAAAAAATAAACATGCTTCAAACTCTCAAGAACCTCTCGCTTGCTTGAGAGGTCCGTGAGTTTTTATTCCAAGAAAATCATTCTCGTGCACGTAGTTCTGCTACGTCAAAGTCGTTCGAGATATCACCGTAAAAAATCTAGAAGGCTGTACCATTGATCAACGGCTGTACTAAGACATGACATGAGACATGAGATAGTGGCCAGTTTTAAACTTCTTTATTACACAGCGGCGGCCGTGGCTAAGTCGTTGTGACAAAACGGCACCCAATCACGTTTTATTTTATTTTTTTTATTCGGTACTCTAACAAAACATTGAATGTATAACTTGTTTACATTTATACACTTAAGAAGTATAAGTAAGAAAAACCTTATCAATATTTAAATAAAAAGAGAATAATTTACACCACATGCATATAAAAGATGAAACACAGATTATACTAAATAGAAATATTATATAGTATATAATAACACACATACTATAGATGTAGATATTATAGGATTACATACAAATAAATATATAATTGTGTAAATATATTATTTTTATATATAATTGTGTAATTGAGTTATAAAGTTATTTGACTTAAATTTGATGATTGCTTTTTAATAGCGGCAAATACAAAAATAAATATAATGTATGAACATAAATACGTACCTTTATATTTTTATTATCACGGAAGCAATTCAAAAATATGCCTTTTGAATTGACTAAGGTTATCATGGAAAATATCAAAGCGACTATCTTCATGTAAGGTATTATAAAGACGACAGAAGCGAGGTATTATGTTATTAAAGGCTATGTTATGTGATATAGGGGTTCTAAACAGACCAGGGCTCTAAAATTATGTGACTCGTATTAAATGTCATTTTTCTTAAACCTTATAATTAATTACTTAGTGGCTTCTGTCCCAACAGCATTGGAAGTGACGGGTCGTTAGGCATACAACCTAAAGTACTAAGTACCAATGTAATCTTGATGTGAGATGAGGTATTTCTATTGCAAGTTGTAAATTTTAATACTGTAAAGGTGTGTAAAGTGCATTACATTTTACAAATCATATACATTCGCCACAACTAATATTATAAATTGGTAAATCTGTCTGTTACGTTTTCACGGCTAACTGCTAAACCGATCTTTATGGAATTTGGTATGGGGTTATATCGAAATTACTAGGAAGGTGTTTTTAAGATCAAAGAGATATATTGATGCAAATCAATGTACTCTCTAGTGGTTTAAAACTTAAGTCCGAAGTAAGTTGGTAAGTGTATCAATCGATTATATCTAGGGCAAAAAAACGCTCTCGAACATTTAAGTCCAAAATGAACGGAGTACATGTACCTACAAGTAAGTAGTTCCACGTAGGTGCGAGCGCATCTCTACTCTGACGTCAGGGGCGACTAACACTTTGTCACCAAATAGTAAATCGCTCCATCCCGAAAAATCCTAGGAGTGCCGGTATAAATGTTTATAAATCATAACTTTACATTTTTATTTCATACTTTTGAATCACGAAGAACTGTCAAAAAGAACAAACTTCAATAATATTATGTAATTAATATTCTAATACTACAGTAGGTTGGTTCACGAAAAAAATGCGAATAATTGTTCAGATATTATTATTATTAGTATTGACGATAGTGGCGGAGGAGCTAGCTGTTGGAGAACGCAATAAAACTACAAAGGATCTGTTCACGTACGTGTCTTAAATGCAAAACTGAATGAGCAGTGAGCAGTGAGAAGTGAGCAGTGAGAAGTGAGCAGTGAGCAGTGAGCAGTGAGCGGGGCGACCGCGATGAAAGACGAAACGATCGAGTGCTTTTCCGAGACGAAATACAATTGAACGTCTGCGGCGTGTCGGTTTCCCGACGTTCAATTCACTTCATGATATAAAAACGCTTTCAAATTATGTTTTCCAAGCTGACAACGCTGATATTCGTTCGTCATAGATCACATATCACTGCAATGCACGTTAATATCCGCGGCAGATATTGATTAAGTTTGAGGCCACATTCCTGAATAACTTGACATATTCTCGAATGTCTCTATATGGCAAATGGGCATTCCGTGACCGAGAGTCATAACAGCTAAAATCCCCCTTTCCCTAAAGTCCACCAGAATGAAACTATTATTATTTGTATTTTTTTTCAGTAAACTTAATTTTGTAAAGAATTAAAAAATAAAACGTTGTTTTCCGTACCGAATATTTTTTTTACTTTCTGATTGTTTTATTTATTTCAACTAAATTATTTTGAATACTTAAATAATTATTTATTTTAGATCTGAATGTTATTGTAATTTTTAGTAATGTACATTCTATAAGAGATTGATAAAATGTAACAAAATACAAACAATTGTGATAAAATGTAACAATGCAAATCAAATAGTTTTTTTAGAAGTATTTTGTTTTTTTTTGTTAATATTATACTTTGATTCAATGTCTTTACATTGAATGCACCCTCTCATGCGTTACCGCTAATAATGAATAATTAATTGCGTTAAGTCAATAATTTCGGGAATCAAATTGTATTTTAATGCTGAACGAAACATTCATATTTTACTGACCATTTAAATTATAGCCCATTAAGGGTACTAAATCAAAATAATAATGATTAAACAAGCTTGCGCGTGCTTTTAAATCTATCTGTCCCACTTAACGCATAAACACTCTACCGTTGTTGATTAACTGTGAAAAATAGTCTAAAACCTTAGTTATATTTGCATCCTAATGAAATCAGCTATGTTTCTGTAGTTTTATTTTCCCGAATAAACTTGTATACGAATAAACTTTTGATAAAATGTATGGTAAAATACAGACTTTTCGATGCTCTTAACTTTTAGACAAAGCAGAAATTTAACTTTTAACTTTTAACATTAATGTATGAGAAGATACTCTCCCCGTCACTTGGCCGTCCGTACGTTGCAACTTTCAACTCGAAAAGTACAGAGTTGATTTTTTAAGTATAGATTGATACTCAAGAAAAACAATCATAGCCGTTTAGATCACGGCGAAAGCTGGTCGGAAAATATTAAAGTTACCATAAAAGTCGAGATTTTTTTTAGTATGAAACTGACAGCACTCATTGCCAGAGTACGATCATATTCCAGTTTCAACTTCCTTATGAAATACACATTATTAACATTATTTTACTTACATTTTTTCGTGCCTGCAGCATTCGGGATGTATCGCTTTGTTCCTCATCTCGAGGGCCTTCGGGCTACTCGGATTACCATGCTATTTATGAAGTCTCTGGATTGGCAACTAGGTCATGCTATACTTATTTTCATACCTAAAATTCTTTTTTATAGAACGTAGGTATGTTTTTAAAGTAATCATCCCCTCTACTTTTAACCCCCAATAATTGACTTCGGGAAATGGCGTACCTCATATTTGATTATTTTTTAACAAGTAGCTAAATATTAATTTTTAACTCGTTAACACTTTTTGTTTGTATGTTTTTCTATGAAGAAAAACACCCCCCCCCCCTCTTCTTTTCACTTTCTGGGATTTTTGATAATTGGTGAAGCACGTGCTTGTTTATTTTTTAAGAAGTATCTAAATATTAGTTTTCAGCTCTGTAAAATCTTCGATTTTTCGAATTTCAGATTCCAAGGTTAAGCGGTTTGAGCTGGGCGATGAGCCATAAAAAGTTATCATTTTGTTTTCACCTTCAAAACTGATCGTTTTGATTGTCATTGTGCATTGATTTAACTAAAATTTATTATGTAAAAAATACCAAATAGAGCAATTTTTACAATACAATAGACTTTTGGATCAAGGATATTGAGGCATATTAGTTTTATTAGTTTTATTAGTATTTTTTTACTTTTTTAACATCATAATAGTGGATGATATACATATAATAATTGTTACAATATATTTATATTGGTTTTAATACCTTTTAAATGAGGCAATAACACATTTAGGGAGTATAACTCTTTAACTCCAAATGCTGTTGAAGGAAGTTATGAATTTCCTTCTACTGTTTTATGTGAGCGGAGTATTTTATCGCAAAATACGAGTATATTGACCTTTGCGTCTGGGGTCCGGTCGTTGACTTTAGGACTTGTTGAAGAAGCCTTTGTATTGTGGTCGCGGAGAATTTTTCCGTAACGTTACGGAAAGTTAATTATTGCTTTACACTCTCCTATAAATAAAAGCAGGAACATTTCCTGCCCTAGCAAGAAAATTAATTTTTCATTATACACCGTGTCTTACGACCTTTTACGATATAAATATTACTTTATTAAGATATTATTTATTTATTTATTTATTTATTAAGATATAAATATTTAATTCCGATTTTACTAAGAATTTGTCTTTAAGTTTTATGTATTTCTGAAATGGCATTATATCTATCCCTTGATATTGCCTCTTTTAGTTTTTTAACAATTTCTATTAATTTTCATGTAGTTTTAGCATACACAGATAGTTACAAACACACACTTAATACACATTTTAGTTAACTATATTTATATTTTTACAGGGAAAAACTGGGAAAGGGTCTAGAAAAAGACACAAAATGGGCTACAAAAAAAAAAAAAACTACGGTTTGATATTATGTTAATCTTAAATAATAAAAAAGCGTATTACGTAACTATTAATAACAATTCAACGATTTACATACATACATATACATATATGTATATATATATTATAAATACATTCGAATGGACATTTTTTTTTTAAATAGTATACTTATGTACTTGGGTTTCGTTAAATAAAGTAAATGAATCGATAATCGGCTAAAATGAAGAACCACCTAAACAGGACAGCAACTAAGGTGCAACTGATCACTCCTTTAAACTAAACATAAGAAAACATTCTATCGGGCAGATTAATAAAAATAGTATATTTTACTTTACTACATAGTTTGCTGAGTTATGGTATATTAGCGTGGGGTGGTTCGTCACGTAAATGTATTAATTATCTAGTGAAGGCACAAAAGGTAATTATTAAAGTTTATTAGAGAAACCCCATTTAACTATGCACCAAACCATTAATTTAATGATTTGAGGCTTTGGGTGTAAGGTAGATTTTTGCTAAGACTAATATCACGTACTACCATAAACACACACTTACATAAATATAACTATCATAAGATTGTAACATAAGAAACTATTTGTAACTGTTGTACTGTTGCCAAATAAAAAAAATCGAAAAAGTTACTTTGGTTTTCTAACACCCAAATTGTACAAGATAAAAAATTGAGGAGAAGAGTTTCTTCGAAATCAATAATTCCGAAATAAGATGGCTCCTTCAAATGGAATGAAAGAAAACGAAAACCCTAATAGCATACTATACCTAAGTAATTGCAAGAATGTGAAAAAAGAGAATATTTTAGTATTATTATTAAGTAACAATATTATTTATACAGGTTGTCCCAGCGATGGTGATAGAGGATATCAATACCTATCAAACTAACACCCCATGTATGTTCAGCAATTTTTACAGTTTCCGAATTATTCAGTTTTTTTCTGTAATTTTAACCTAACTTCCGATTAACCAAATCATTGTGTTATTTTGACTAAAGTAACAACGGTAGAGTCATGATTTTTTTCATCGACGTACCCCAATAGCTGGTCATTTACTGTAATATCACTCAATATCATTGTACTTTATTTGTCTTAAAAACTATAAATATATTTGGAACAAATTTTAAAGCTTATTTCATTACCTAACTTTGCAAAGCCATAGGTAATAAAATATATTACATTTTTTTTATTCCTATCCTAAAAACTGAATTCATTAGAAGCCTAAACCTAATTGAATTAGGCTATTCCAAAAGGTTTACATAAAAAACAAATGGAAGGTAGATAAAATAAATAGGTAAGCAACCTTGTATGTATATATATGTATTTATCAGTGTGGTAATTTATATCTAGTGAGAGGTTGAAAAAAGAAACAGTTAAGCGAGTCGGGCTCATGCAATTAGGGGTCCATACAAGAACTTTATGAACCGAAACCTTTATCGACCGAATTTAACTAGGTATATTTAATTTTAAACTAATCACATGATAAAATATGGCCAGCCGGCTGGCGGTTACTCCACCAATTAATTTGGTGAAACGTAGTGAATAAAAATGCGATAAGTGCGGAAGTAATTTATTTAAATGAAATGGCGTAAACTGTAAAGGACAAATTTAACCTAAACTATTGCTTAAGATAATTAATAAATTATTCAGATAGATAAAAACAAATCATTATTAAACATATTATTCAGGCAACAAACCTAAGATATGAATAATTTAATAAAAATACGAGTAAATATGATTCTGCCAAAAATGGATAATGCTTTTGAGCAAAGACACCTTCTTTTTCATAACAACTTCCCTCTCTCTCATATATGATTCAAGAGACTAACTCTCCTACTGTATTGAAAATTAGGGTTAGTATCAAAGTCAGCATAAATATATTTTTTTACGTTATCATGATTATAAATAGTAATTTAATATATATCATACAAAAGAAAAAAAACACTTAACAAATAAATTAAAAATTATAATGGTTATTTTCAGTTTTCCGAAAACGTATGAATTAATACACATCTCATTTTTTTTTTAAATATAGTCATCTATGTGCGCGAATAGAAACATGTAAAAGAATATTCAGTGTCACATTATAATTATTATAATATAAATATTATGTCCGTGTCGTCTCTACTAGTTTGTAAAATAAACAATAATTTACGAGTGTTGCCAGACTATTAACTTTTCGTTAAAATAATGCCTGACTGGTTTAAAGTTGTCAAAATTAACAAGAGATTTGTGTCATTTCATAAAAGTTGGAATAAACTATTTTGAATACCTATATTATCGGGTTTACGTTTACGGTGCCACACTAATTGACCGGTGTCAGACTAATTGACCCCGCACAGTACAAGACTCCATACAAGAGGTTGGTACCGCAATTTAAAACATTAAGGAATGTAAAACAAGTTTGCTATTATACTTCTCTAAATATACTTAACAAATTATGTAGTAGATATTTTCTTGTACAGTTCAATTTAAAAAAAATATTTCTTATTTAAACCCTCCCAAACGCAACGGCGCTCAGTTGGCAGACTGCCATAATTGTAGTCCAGAATTACGACAAAACATAACTAAAGTAACTTTTTATGTTATAAAATCATATGAGGTTTTTGCTGCCAGATTGTTACAGGATCTATAGCCATTCTTGTTTTCAATTTGATTCAATCGGGTCCCCTCAACAAAAAAGTTTTATATTTCTATTATGTGGGGTTCTATAAGGGCTGGCTACATTATAAATTATTTTTTTTAATTTTTTGATAAATGGATTTGAAGTATACATATAGTTAAAACAGAATGCCCCCCCACCAATCTTCTAGATTTGTAAAGCTAAAATTTCTCTTTTGTCATAGTTAGTACAGAACAGATAACAGAAAAAGTCATAGTTGCTGAAGAAACCAAGAAAGGTAAAAAGAAAAGAAAAGAGAACAACCATAACTCCCGCTCTCACAGAATTTTATGTTCACACAAAGTGTTCTTAACACACTTTTAACTTAAGACATTCTTAACATACACTCTTAGCACAGAGTTCTCACAGGACTAACACAAAGAACAAATATTTACACAGAAAAATCTCGCGATGAGCTTTTCCTTTAAAACAATATTGCCCAAATAGCCTTTCTACTTAGAATTACTTGTGTAAAGATATATTCTCGCGACAAACTTTTTTATCAAATAAAATTGTATACCGTAACAATATGATGGGTTTGATTTACTTCAAAGTTTTTTTTAACAGTACTTAAATAAAAGATTGGTTATAAAAATATTTTTTTACCATTATTTATTTTTAGGTTTTCGCTGGACATGTTTCTAAGTATGTTCAGTTTAATTAATGCGTCATTGTTACACGGTCGCTTGCCTGTTAATGTACTATAATCTAGTTCTTCAATAAGGAGACCTTCTACTGACTTGACTCTACATAAATCCACATATGCTTGGCCAGCAGCGAAGAGCTTTGAGCATAAATAGAAAACAGCTTGGTCGACAGTATTACCCTGCATTGACTGTTGAGCAGTTCTCTCGTCGGGAGACAACCCTAAGTGTAGCAGCCATGTCATGATAGCAATCAGAACGAAATATCATAATTGAATGCGTTTACAAAATTTCGTGTCTGTGCTATCAAGGTACTGAACGAGGTACGGTAAATGAACTTTTCTCCACATTTGGATTGGCTTCATATGTACATTTTCCATATTTCCATATTCCCTCATATATTTCCTCGCATATTTCCTCGCATATTTCCTCGGTGCATATTTCCTCGGCGCGGGACTGAAAGAATATCTATATACCAGAGCCATAAGCCACAAACCACAAGCGCTACGACTGCATACAATCCACGCGGCAATGGGTAAACAGAAAGATATAACGGTATTTATTTATTATTTAAAATTACATATACTTTGGAGGTACCATTCCTCCGGTGGTATAGCTGATTGGCAGGTGATGCAACTAGGTTTGTTTTAAAGTCAATTTTTTTATTCTTTTTCTTAGCTGGGAAGGGGTCTTAGGGAATATGGCAAACTATGCAGCTCACTCTTAGATCGAGGAACTGTCAATATAGAAATGGGAATATGTACATGCTCTCCATGTAATTCGATCTTTCTTATGTACTGCCACGAATACGACTCCTCATAAACGAATGTTCAATCATCCTCGACACTCAGCCAACGGTAAATCTGTACCCACGTAATTTCGTCATCCGGGACCGGTGCTGATGAAGAAATATGTAAGAATCAGTAAATACGACCCAGTTTTAGAGGAGGTGGAGCAAATCTTCTTAAGGCAAATCCGCAATATTCTCTTATGGCAAATGGAAGAGAATCCACTGTGTCGAATCGTCACTGATAATTTCTCGAAACTTCAAAATTATCTTGACCTTCGTATTTTTTTCAATCAAAACCATTTATTATATATTGTTAATATCCTAACGACATAATACGATCTGTACATAAATCGTTTGAATCGAATAGAGATAGTATTTCTACTTATTCAATAAGGTTTAACATCGGTTGTATGCATAATCGCTTTATAACTAGAGCAAGCGACCAACCACAACGTGCGTCACCGCGGCCGGGAGGTGGACCGTGGACGGGACTGCGATAGTCGCTAGCATTAGTACCTACATTACAACCTCAAATACGACCACTGTCAGTCCACTGTTTAGAGGACCACTTTCAAAGCAAACGAAACCCTACTATAAGTGAATGCGAGAATGTCTGTTGCCTCACGGTCGGGTTGTTATTGGCATTGGCCCCGATTACGCATCTATTATGATTATGAATACACATTACACACATGAACACACATTATTTTGTTTACACTTTGATTATAATCAAGCAAAAATATAATAACCTAATAATACATGCCGTGTTATATATTCGAAATTATTTGATCAGCAACTAAATACCCAACCTGCCAGTGTGTTAATATAATATAATAATAGTGTTATATTATATGTAATAAATTATATATCATAAATTAATAATAATGATATGAAATAAATTAATATTTAAAATTATTAATAATAGTAATAAATTATATTATAATAATTATATGTTATAAATGACAAATATTAATTTTTTATATATTAATATACATTTTTAAAGAACATAACATATGCAATTACGTAAACTTTTCATAATCACATGTGAAAAATCAATATCCCCCAGAATACTAGCGCATCAGAAATTGAGCCTCGGACCTCATGTCGCGCTAAGCTAATCATTTATTTTTTTGATATGGGAACTATATTTTTAATATATCAATAGACAATAGAATTAACTATCTAAATATTTCGTTTATGCTGCAAGAAAAACCTTACTGCGTTATTATTAAAAAAGTTATAGAGAGTTTATAGTGGGGCAATACAAATCGACTGCAAGCTAGATTTCTACACCATTATAATTACTTTTAGGCAAATTAAATGAAGTCAGTCGTTTATGCTGGAAATTAGTAAAAAAACATCATTACTACTGCTTCATAAATAAAAAAAAAATTGGAGAAAAGTACGTGGGTAATACGACTTGACGTCGAACTAGATTGCCCAAGTATCGCATAATATTTCAAAGAAATTTTAAAAGTTTTATTGTATTTCTATCTTTATATGCAGGTTTATATAAAACAAAGAAAGAACATTGTTTGCAAACGCTCGCGCGGTTCTACTGACCGTGAGTCAGTCGAAACGCTGATATTTACAAACAGTCGCGGCGCCACGCGTCACTGGTGGCAAACAAACGGGTAATTATATAGCAGCTACGTTCACACAATGGAATTGTGGTCAACGCTTTCATCGGCACCTCTCTTCTTTCGTATTGATCGACCGCTATCTGCCTCTCACTGACTATTTTTAAAGGTTAATTCTACATTTGATTCTCTTTTAAAGCATTATTTAGGACCTTTAATAAAGCGAAGCTAACTTGAAGGTTGATTCGCAGTCATAACCTAACCTACGGAGATTGTCAGAAATTTAATTGATATTATTAAACATAGAATGTATAAAAACCCACGAAAAGGTATTTGTTGGCGGTACACTTGAAGATAAAAAAACCAGCAGGGTCTCGACAGTGAGACAAGAAAAAAAAACTTTTAACATTGTTATCAAATGTTTTTTTTGCTTTGTAGTCCGGGACTACAAAGCACATCTTAACAGTGAGTCACGGCACTAACACATTTTTATATGTTTCTTTCAATTGGATTGTTTTCCATAAACAATAGAATGATTTATTTGACTTTTAACGATCTCATTAATAGTTTTAATGCATACATTAATTGATGAGATAATGCGAATAAATTAATTAGAATGATAATGCTACAATATGATATAATTACAGCATGACATCATGACATAATATAGTGCTTTCTGGTAGATGTAGAATATAAAAATAACATGAAATAGTAATACTACCTGATGCAATATGATACCCGTAGAAAAAATTGAAATGTGTTCCCAGGAATTGTTGCTTTGAGCGTGACTGTAAAGAGTATAAGTGTTAGAGCTTTCGAGCTTTATACCGACCGGTTCAGGGGCTTGATTTGAATACGCCCGCGCCAGCTTTGAAATGTCACGTAGTGGGTGTTTTACGCTCCTACAACAGAACGACCTAACTATATTTTGTGTATTGTTTCAACTAGAGATAGAGATCTTTGCATAAAACTATTTATTATCTTTAAGGCGCAGAATGCCGCTCCTGCTACATTAAAAAAAGGTCAAGGATTGCACTGAAGGTATTCATCCGTTGCTATGGTTTCCTAGCCGTCCAAACAAGATTAACAAAATTTTGCAAAATTAATTAATATAAAATACCTAAATATAGCTCAATATTAGAACAGATTCGTCAAATCAAAGATTAGGCTGAACAAAAATCATATGTATTTAGTCAGTTGAAGTAGAGTCGGTTTCTACTTAGGGAAGTAAGTTATTTTATTTCTCTAAGAGCATTTTAAATGATGATAATAATAATAGTATACTGTATTACTTAATTATAGTATACTATATTACTATTCAACTATTCAAACTTAATATTTAAAGTTATAAAGTCTTGCAATGTTTAAATTTTATTTTTTAAATTTAGAAGGTAATCATATTTAGTTTATCTGTTATTGAGACTTGCCGCTTGTTGAATTTATTATGTTTGTTATTTATTGAACTACTATTTTCATTTGCATGATGCTCAGGTTAAATTCATTTTAATAATCCTCAATGCGCAACTGCAACTAATTAACTTTAGAACTCGTGGAAGCGGTGGCCAGACAACAGTGATGCCTTCGAACGTTGCAGGTGTAGCGAGCAGCGCTTTCAACTTCAGCGGGGAAAGTCCAATAAATGTTAGGTAGTTGCTAATTGATATTGACACTTGACTAGGCTTACGAGCAAACGAGCAACACAGTGGCGATAACAGATCGATATATATATAGCTGTAACACACACATCAAAGTGGAGTGTGGATAAATAAGTAAAATATTTATTTATTTTTAAATGGTACTCTAACAAAATATCTAAATACATAATATGTTAGACACTAAAGTAAAAAAAAAACTTATATAGATCGTGGTAGTCTAGTCTTTAAGGCGATTGACCTAAAGGTCGCGGGTTCGAATCCGCAAGTGGTCATTGCAATTATTAAAAAAAAAATCAAATAAAAAAGAACACTATATGCATATGGAAGATAAAACACAGATTATAATAAATAGAAACAATATAAATTATATGATAATACATACACTACAAATATGGATATTATATGATTACATATAAATTTAACGTATATATATAATATATATATACTCGTATACATACTGTATGTATGTACAAGTTAAGATTGACCAGATTGATTTAATAACTTGCAAACAAATGGTGTTATATTAATTTATTATAATCGTGTATAAATCTATTTATTAAACAACGTTTTGGCACGTGCCGTCTTCAATACCACTATTACTGATTGACAAAATACTATTGCTAATATCTGCGGTAACATAGGATTAAAGTGATTGACCTTAGTTCCAATAGATCTAAGACCACATTTTCCAAGCTACAGCAAATTTACTCTCCCCCAAAGATTTATAATCAATTCATATAATTGATGGTGTGGTAAGAAAGTGCATTTTAAATAATTTTTTTTTATTTTATTAGATATAAATACAACATCAACATAACATAAATGAAAAAATAATGCCATGAACATTTTTGCACACATAGTTTAATGGGAGTGAAAAAAGGATATGTGTATGTATGGGGGTGGGATATGTATTATAGATAAAACATTAATAGTGAACTAGGTGTGAGTGGGTGAGTATATGTGTGTTTACGACGTTAATCGTTAAGTTAAGGAGAAGAAGGAATTACGATCATTTAAACTTACATATTACAATCACAAATTGTGCTTATAGACGTTTATACACCTTTGAAAATACCGATTTGTTCACATTAAACATGTCTATCTCATGAAATTCGTTGTTGTATCCGATCCATATTACGATACATAATGAACTTTTTGCCGAAGTTGGTAATGAATCGTGGTACGTGAAACAAATTGTGTTTAGGCGTACGAGATGGAACCCGGCATTTGAGAGAAGCTAGCATGTATTCGCCGTGGAAAATGTTAAATAGCAACTTCATGTCTGTCGCAGTGCGCCTGTTGGTTGAAGTGCTCATATCATGATCATGAAGTGAGCCTCGTAAGAGTCTGGATAGGATTTGGACTTTACGTTCATCTATCGCAAACAATTCTTTTGAATACTCTCGACTCGGTTTTTTTTACACATTGTATTGGTGACGTGAATTCTATAACGCTTTAAACATATGCTTTAAAGACAGATTCTAAGGCCTCTGGATTAGTAAAATATTTACATGATCTAAATCAAAACCCGATTGCTTTATAGCATGCCAATCGCAGTCAATATACTGATCGTACAATAACTTACAACCTCATACCACCAAGGTCATGGATATAATCTGTTCTGGTAATGTTTGCAGTACCAACACTATAATTGTAATTAATTTTATTTCTCTTCCTAGAAAAAGTAATTTGACTATATTTAGTCGGATTGAGGTCAATTTTTTTTTGTCACAGTATGATTTAGAATTAGATGATCGAGATCGGAGTGAATGCTTAGGGAGTCATTTTAATTATCTATCTCAGCATAAATTTTCAAATCATCCGCATACAAGGTGTGTTCCTAATGTTGAAAACATGAATATAATAGACATAAAATAATAGTGGTCCTAGGTGTGAACCCTGTGGTACCCCCGAGGGAATGGACACAAAATCAAACCTAAAACCACTGATTTAAATTTTATTGCTTGACGAAAATTTTCAATATAAAACAGAACCATCGGTATTAGTCTCCATGACATGGTTAGCATATGATTGCTTTCTAAGCCTGGCAGATTTAATTGTATACGTATAGTAGTGTGATTAAGTTTATTAAAAAGTATTAATGTAATATTTATGAAAATACAAAATAAAAGAAATTAATATTTTGTTATACAGCGCTGGAAAATATCAACATAATTATAGTTACACTACCACAAGTATAATCCTCCTCAGTTAGTACGGGCATGGCTTGGTTACATAGGTAAGCTATGTTATTTTTATTATCTTTGTACATTTATGTATAAATAAAAAAATATAGTTTTATGATGTTTTAGTGTATACTCTATGTATACACTATGATTATTTATTAAGCAGGGAATTTACACGACTTTATACATACTCGGACTTTTGCATAGTTATGCTAGTTCATTGCTGCAGTGACAGCGTATGCATTATCCTATGATTAGTGTATACTTTTATACCTTGCAGTATATAAACGCGTTTATCCATAGCTGACTATGTTTACTCACGTATTAGGTTTCTGAGAAATACTCGACCGTTTTTGTCTTAATATTTAATCGATATTGATTACTGAATGTCTTTCGCTTTCCAAATGTTCCACAAATAAGGCTTTGCCTCGTATGTCCAATTGCTCAATTTCCTACAATACTTGTCAATCAATGATATTATTGTGTTCTGATACCCTGAAGCTTGTTAAGTAGGTACGGTTAAAAAAAAACAAAATTAATTTTCTTCATTGATTTGAAATTTATTCCAAATAATCCCATAAATATTTTGAATTATTATTAAAATGATAATAATAATATTAAAACCTGCTATGAAGGTTTAAAAATGACGTTAAGCAGCAGTCCCCTGGACCATTTGACCGCGCGGCGCGATGTTCATCGAAAAAAATAAACTATTTATAATTGACTGGCTTAGTTGTCGATATAGATCAATCTGCTGGCCCACGTGGATTTGTCCTAAGAAGGGCTAGCTTTGACACCCTAAGCAGCAGGAACGATGTTCTAGTCTATATAATCGTATGCATGGATTTTAATAATAATAGTTTTCATTTTAATTATCCACTAATTAAATAATAATATTTAAAACGCCATTTTGGTTTATGGCAACCAGAAAATCAATTATGCAACTGTCCAAAGTCATACATAGTTGCTGTTTGCATAGAGAAAATCCAATCAACCGTTGCGTTTGACACATGCGATGAAATCGAATTACCTTCAGCGAAGCGTTCCATCACAGGGGCCGAATGCTGTCCTCAGGCTTTATGGCGAGCGCTTTTCACCCCCCCCCCCCTCCTTTCAGCCTTTCAGCCCCTGTCCCTACCACCTGTCTCTTGATTTTGCGCTGGAATAGCTGTGCTTTATTTAATAACAAGCTGACCCGACGAACTTCGTACCGCCTTAGAATCAATAGGTAAATGTTTTGTTAATTATCTCTGAAGGCAATTTACTGTTTGAAAATAGAATTCCGCAGAATACAAAGCCGTTCCATACAAAATATGTGAGAAAATATTTTTTCTTTATAATATTTGTTTTCAGGAGTTTTCCCGATGTTTTAATAGTTATTCTACTTTTTGGCGCGGAGACGAATCCAACAAATCAAATAGATAATATAGATTCACAATGAAAACACGACAATATTTTCCGTTCAACAAAACTCTTTATAGACTTGTATTATGAATATATGTCAGAATTCGTATATAATACGAAAATTAGGATGAGCCTAAAATGTCGGCTGGAAAGTTGGTATCCTTAAAAAAATATTAAACCAGCCGGACTTATTTATTATTTTTTATAAATAATACAAACCGGTTTATTGTTCTGGAAAAAAACTGACACCACTTGGACTTACAGCATGGACCGCACTGAATGCTACTGAATTCAGATTAATAAATTTTCTGGAATAAGGTAGATAGTCCGGACCTATTAAGCTTGTTTAAATTGAATGTCCCATCTTTGCATAGAAGCCGTCAATCGAATGTTTTTTATTCTCCTCATTGCTCTACGAACAATGCGCTGTTCTCGCCGGTACCGCGCACAGCGAACGCATTTAATAAATACATAAATTGTTTTGACACTCTGTTCGTTAAGAAGCATGTGAATTCAAGCCATGTCAGCATTTTGATATGATTAAGAGTTAAAAGCATAAATAAATTATACATTTTTATATTAACAACAGAAATATTTTGTTAGTTTTACAAATATTTTTTAATAATGTAAACTTATCATTAATACCAATTGTTGATTTCTCTCAATAAATAATAAAGAATAAACAATCTGTCATATTCGCCTGATATGGCTCCGTTAGACTTTCAACTTCTTCATAACCTCAAAAATATTTCAGCTCATAGAAATTTGACTAGAATTCTTTTTTAAGCTTTATTAGAGTAATTTTAACAGTTGAAAATAGGTGCAAACCGCGCTAACATAATTGTACTTATTTACACATTTTTTTTATCCGTGGCTACAAAACATTTATAGGGAAACGTATAATATAAAAATATATACTTTTCTTTTCAAAACAACAATATGGTTTTGCTGGTAACGTGTATTAGGACGCACGCGGTACCTTCTTCTGACAACGAAGGGATAAAGTGCCGCGGGTAATTTTAAATATGGAAGGCTAAGTGACCTATTCCGAGTGCCGAAGGCCTGATTCATTACAAGATATAGGCGTATGTAGATTGAACCGTTCAGCCTTAAACAACAAACTAAGCCTTTCAAGAATTAATATGATTTAGGGGGTCACATTAACATGTTTAGATAAAATTGTATCAAAAAATAAGCTGTTGCAAAAGATAAATATAAATAAACGCATTATGTCAATAGGCTGTTGCCTTATTAATAATCTTATTATAATAAAAAATATCTTTAAAATTCTAATAGAAAATATAATTTAAAATAAGAAAAATAGGTAGTTAGGTTAGTGAAAACTAATCAATATTTCACGTACTATCATTATTTTATTTTTGTATTTCTTTATAATTGTGAATAATTAAGTAACAGACGCGTATTAATTGGTTTGTGTCTTAGAAATTCTTTGTTTACGCACAGATTGGACTGGCCTGAATTGCTTAGCTTTTTGGTTTTAATGTTCCATCTGAGCACCGCACTCGTACATTTCCAAAAATAACGTTTTGTTTTCACCATTAATAATAATTATTATTTATTTATTGTTTTTTAAATTACACAAACGTATTTTTAAAATTCTACCTATCTAGGCAGCGTCCGTACTAAGGTAGGCTTTATTTGTTGTAGATTATTAAATGTTTCAGGTCGAAGAACAAGAATTATGTTGTTTTTGCTTTAAAACTCACTCGTATGTCCAATACCTACAGTAAATATATTAATTGTCACGATATATTGTGGTTATATCCGTTTTGAAAATTTTGTTTTGTAATTCAAATTTAAGACCAACGTCGCTTGCTCGACCTTTAAAACAGGCACACATTACCTATATAAAAATCAATATGCCTGGAAGCGTCTGGGCGACTCGTCTAACAGATACTTATACAAGATATACATACAATCTAGCAGTGTAACAAAATACAATCATAATACATTTAACCTTTTAACCTGGGGGAAATAATAATAAAAGATAAAAGCAAATTTCAAAATAATTATTTTTAATTGTTGCCGTTTAACCCGAAATAAGCATATTTCAATGTGAAATTTAAAGAATTTAAATACACACAGACCACTAACCAGATAATAAAAAACACCACAGAAAGGTTAATCTTTTAATGCCTCTCTAATTTTCAAAATGTATAGGAAAAAAACATAAGCCTTGCAATTTCGTGAAAACTGACATATTTTTGGCACCTTTTTTATTAGAAAAGTAAATATTTTGGTTATTTTTTACCTTATCGGAAGTTATATCCCAATACCCCGTTTTTATTTTTTTTATGTGAAGTTTATTTACAAAAATATCAATTAAGACAACCAATTTCTCAGCGCGAAATATCCATTGTCCATTCTTCAGTACTATCCGAAGCGACCTGGCTAAAGGGCTGGTCTTTAGAGGCTTCATGCTGTGGATGAGGGCAAAATATGCTCAAAACCATCTGATTTCGGCACGCGTACGTTTTAAAATAATTATGATGCCTACTTAATAATATATATACTTAATTTAATTATTTGAAATGTAAAAACATTTTTTATTTATATGATAATATATAATATTATCTAAGATAGTTCAATTACCTAGCAGTACAATTATTTTTCAATATAGGTTCAGGAGCAGACGCTGAGTTTGTATGTTTTGCTAATCAAATATGAAGGAGTTATTCATATATTTAGGCACTTATTTTCTGAGTGTTTATATATTGAGAAACAAAAACTTTATAAGAAATACTAAATAAACGAAAATGTAAATAAGAAATAAAAAAGAAGAGATTAGTTTATAAATATTTCCATAATATCTCGCTTCAATTTATTAATTCATATTAAGTCTTGATTTCATGACGCTTAACGAAATCAAATATTTTGCTTACTCAAAGCCAGCTCAAATATGCATTCGAAGTCGCGTTCAATTATATATATATATATATATATATATATATATATATAAAACTTTTTTAAAATATACCATAATTAAGCTAAAAATTTAATTTGCTTACATTGTACAGTATTAGAAATACGAAACAATGTAAGTTTTATTTATTTATTTGTTGACATATACACATATGCAAAGTTCAACCTAACTAGGCAATTCCCATCTTAAGGTAGACCTTTCTATATTAGCATTTAAATTTTATGTATAAATATACGCACTGAGTAGCATACACTTTCGTCATGTCTATAGGGTAATGGATTCAAGTACCTAGATTAAAGGAAAATATAGACTACCTGCGACTACCACGATATTTTAAAAACATTTTACAATTTGAACTGCAATAATTGCCACTTTGTTGGAGCGAGTGAGAGAAGCGAGCGAAGTAATTTTTATTAAACAGCAAACAAACTACAAATAATTTTCATGTACTATTTAGATGATTACAAACGAAAATCGAATCTAACAATAAAATTTAAAAAAAACGAATAGGAAAAGAATTGGATTACTTAATTCATCTTAAGAGAAATGGCTATGGCATGGCTTCTCTATAGTTATTGTACCATATTCAACTCTTGCTCCACATAGGATAAACCTAAAACTAAACCATAAATATGTAGATTATAGAAATTCAATAGTATAAAAAAAAACTAACGTTTAACATTAAAATTCTAAAAACTTCATATTACATACACAATGTAAGGTTTTTTTATTATAAATTAAAATATATATATCTGTTCTTATTTAATATTTAAAACCTTAGGAGGTTCGAATGTTTTTTTCTCAGTGTACCTACTCTTCAATACATCTATAAAAGTCTTCGAAAAGTGAAAGGACACCTTAGCACAGCCCTTGGCCTTAGCACAAGTCTCGATTAATTTTCTGCGCGGGCGATCGATAATAAAACGATTTTGTGTATTAGGTAGGTACTCGTACGAGTAGTGACAAACCTGCCCAAACTAAAATCACACAAAGAAGACGTGAGCATTTCTGGCCTAGATAATATTCGCACAGTAGGATATTTTTTTTATGAAGATTTGTGTAAACATCCTTGAAATTCTAGTATATTGTTTTTTTATTTACTGGTAATGATCTGATGTAATTTTCCATATTTAAGGCAGACCCGATAATTCGGATAATTTTTTCTCCATCATCGGTGCACACCCAAAAAGAAATTTACTGGCAATATTCGGGCACCAAATCGCGTCTTTCGCAATAAATTAATGTATGAATTTTTCAACAAATATTAGCACAAAACAAACGATACAATCTACCTACCCGCTGCGATGCGATGTTGCATTCGCCGTTCTCACTGGTGACGAGCTGCAATATTAAATTGTCGATAATTTCTCACTCACTCACTCGCCGGTGAACATATACACCAAACTTTCCCAGTTTTTCACGCTAGTATATTTTACAAAAAACTCCGTTATTTTAAATCGACTCTCCAATCGTTACTATCACACAGCACGTTCTACATTTACGAAAGCTGTTTCAGTTAGAATCTACATATATTCCATTAAATTTAAATACTTGAAGTAAGACTTTAGTTTTAATTTTAAGACTTGAAGCGGCAAACTGGGTCTCACAACTAAGCACTAAATTAAAGAGCTGATTCTTTAAGGGGTACTAGAAATACATACATCTTTCTAATATTTTAATGGAAAACCGTAGAACCAAACTTTGTAGATTTTAACTCTTTGAAACGAACTATGTGACGAAGTAGGCCAGTCAGTTAGTACTACCGGTCACACTGTTGACCGATATAGTGACAGGTATCCTGTCATCTGCAGTCACACCTATCTACCCACAAACGTATAGCTTTATTGAAGAACATTCTTTTAAATTTATTCCGTATTTCTTACAATACAGTCAATAAGTAGTAAGTAGCGGATGGTTTAAATACTTTAGATAAAAAATATTATCTTCTCTATATTTTTAAACTTTTACCTATTTATTCAAGGTTTTTATAAAAAGAAAAATAAGATATCGGCCACAAATTTTTCAGTTTTACTTGAAGTAAATCTATATTATAAAAACTAATGTGAGCCTGGCTGAAGCATTATAACTCAGCAGATTTGGCTATTTTTTTTTTCAGCTGTTTGTAATATTTTGAGGATGGTTTTAAGGAAAATAAAAATGAGAAAAAATGTAAAATTCAGGAAAAAACCTGCATAGAAAAAAGCCGCCTGCATAGAATAGAACCGCAGGGACCTATTGGCTCGGAGGCCAAGCCAAAGCCGTCAAAGCCGCTGCAGGACTTAGCTGCCAACTCGGGGTGAAGCCTGGGGTAGAACAGCTTATTAAATTATAAAAGTCATTAAAATTTAAATTAAAAATATATTTTTATTGAAAGACATTGAAACGTTTACAACAAATAAATAACTAATTGATATTTTACTAACATCATAAATGTGAATTGCTGCGAGGTCATTACATTCCTTGTAGATATTACGATTACATTCATATTTATGACCTCCTTAATATAAAATTATTTAATAAATAAGACTAATAAATAATTACATACATAGATAATAAACAAGAATGGCTATGATATCTGTAGTTATCATTTAATATCAACTGCTTTTATACATGTAAATTTTTAACCAGACGTTAATTATAAATAACCTTCCTTAAAACAGGTAACTCTTACCTAGTTAGGAAGGTTATAGACTTGTACTCATCGGCCAACATGTTTTCTCAAATTTCACACATAATTCTTTTAATTCAACAACATTGCTGAATTAAAAGAATTAAAAATATTTATTATCTCACTGATGGGATTAAAGCTTTCAGGAAAGTTTCAGAAATTACTACAAGATTTTAGAGTATTAAAGAGTGGAGAGTATTATTGAAAGTTCTTAAGGTGTAATTACCCCTTTTACCCCCCCCCCCCACCCCTCCCCCCGGGATCCACTCCTGCATCCGCCCCCTCTATCTCACTGACTATAGGCGCACTTATACCAGAAGCTTTCACAAGTTCAGAAATTACAGAAATCTTGTTCGAATTATTTAAATTGTCTAAAAATAATATGCTGTAAATTAGTTTTTTTTTTTTGATTGGCTGCTTAGAGCTTTATCCCCTAAAGTTATTATCGTAATAGCTCTGACGTGTATACTACTATTCTCAACCAAATGCTGAGTCCTGAAGGCGACTTCACTTATCCCCGAAGAGAAAGATAACGGAGAGTTTCATAATCTTTACTATAATATGTAATACTTGCAGGCCGCTTTGCGTCTTTACGCCAACACATGCGGGGTGGCGCTGTGACCTATCTACCTATCTACCTATATAGCTTTCACGGTTGCGGGTGGTTGCAGGTTGTTGCGAACATCGCCGTTGTATTCCAATTTTGCGTTATGCCCTTCAGATCGTGCAATGGTGCGCAATCAGCCATTCAATCGGAAAATGGGAGACTAAAAACAGCGCCGGAGGTCGGTAGGCTGTAGCGATAATTTTCACACATGAACACATTTCTCTACCTATGCATTTCCAGGGGTGGCGAAACGACTTCCAGTAATGGGAGCGGTAAAATTACGATTAAAAAAAAGCTTTTTAATATTATCCAATTTAGCATTTAAGATTGAAAACATTTTTTTTTACCTTTTAATATAATCAAATTAACCATTAATTTAGGCGCCTTACTTTAACATTAATTATATATAGTTTGAATATTATAGTGGTTAATAAGAAGACTATTTTCTTTGCTAAGCGTTCTTTAGGGTGCAGTCTCAGCATGCTCCAATAGCTGCCCACTCAGAGATGATGTCGAAATAATTCTGCAAGTTGTAAATAAAATTATTTTAAATTTAATTTTAATTTTAAAAAATACTATAATAAATATATTAAGATAAAGCAAGCAACGCTTTTAAATACTGACTACCCAAAAGTGAGCATACTAAAAATGAACCTGCTAACAAATGGTTGGTATTTTTGCAACTCAGACTATACTCGTCTATTTAATACGTCACGCTTTTTAAGGGAGGAGCGTGAAATTTCTATGCGTGGCAATAGGGGTCGGGGGGGGGGGGGTGAGGGGGCAGTGATGCATGCGTATACATCTAAAAAAATATAGTTGAAATCGTCAGCTGAACAGCAAAAAAAACATACATTTGCTCATTGTCTACTTTAAATAGTATCCGGTACGCTGTCTGCACAGTAAACCGCGGTATGCACGAGCGCTTTTTAATAGAATTATTTTTTTCTAGTGTCCGCGCTGATTCGAACGCTTCGTGCGAACAATTTAATAAAAAACAATATGTTCGTGCGTACCGGCTCTAACACGTGTGTCGGTCAACTGTGTATTTTGCGATCTCTTTCTCAAGTAACAAAATTGTACTAAAACACGTAATAGTTTTTGAAAAAAAATATTTAAAAGGATAATAATTATTTACAAATATTATTTTTTGTGTATTTAGTATTATGATGAAAGGGGTCGGAGAGAGTAGCTCGAAAGTGACGTATGTCATCAGAAGTGGCGAGGAGGGGGGTGTGGCGAGGAGGGGGGGTGGCGAGGTGAGAGGAGACGGAAAAATAGGACCCACTACCTCTCAATTTTCTTATCAACCGCATTCACAACAAGACCAGATTCACCAGAAATTGAAACTTATTCATTTTTTTTTTATTTTATTGTTTTCACTTAGCATTTACATGATTGTCTCGGGAAATATAAAATAATAATATATACAACGTAACATTGTAAAATTATTCGTAATAAGTGTAAGACTACTTGTTTGGCTATAATATTATAAATTTTGGTTGGAAATTAAAAACTGTATAAAATCCTAAATATATGTTATTTTTCTTTAAATTACATTCATAGGTATGCAGGTTGTCATCAAAAGACTTCACGGCGCCCCGCCCCGCCCCTCGCCGCACCGATGGTTAGTGCGGGGAAGGGGGGTTTCCCCTTCCCCTTCCCGCACTAACCATCACTAATCACACCCCGGCAGCGGGCGGTCAGAAAGCCCTTGTAGTGAGGAGTAGCGTCGCTAAGGGCTGGCCATAAATTATGCCAAAATGAACAATTTCAAATTATTCATCCGCATAGCTGTCCCAACAAATTCTTTATAATTTTCGAAGCAGTTTGAAGAAACGAATGAAAAGAAAAAAAAAACTAAAATAGTGTCAAAATTTATGATGAATTGAGAAAATGTCGTGATACCATTGTATGTTTTTTTATTTTAATCTAGTCGGACCTAAAACATAACCCATTGTCCATCCAAAACGAACACCGAATGGGCTAAAAGTGGCGCAGGTAGTCTTTTAAAACATATAGATACGGCATGTCATATAAATCGTTCTTGTAAAAACCCGACACCGGTAGATTCCCCTCGCCGTTCCGCGAGACCCAACACTCCGCCATGCTGGCAAGAGACTTATCGCGATGACATATGCGAGCAAGCGAGACGTATGATACGCGAGGAGTGTACTCGATGCAAAGTGGCGTACTTGGGCTTGGTGGGTCGAAGTACCACATCTGCGAGTGGGGATGCCTTTAATGACGCCTGCAGGGCCTATTTGCTTCTATTAAGCAATGTGTGGAACCTGTTGATATTATATTATAGCTACAGATGTGTCATAGCCATTCTTGTATAAGCCTCCATAACTGTGGCGTATTTCCGGCGTATTCTTTCAGCAACTGCTGAAAGAATACGCCGGAAAATCCGCTCGTAAGCGTTTACCGCTTCCGCTGACTAAACCATAAACAATTATCAAACCGTCGTAATGCAGAATTGTAAATCTCAGAAAGTTTTATTTTTTGCGGATGACCCACAGTAAACATTTTTGTTTTTTTAATTTTGATTAATACTTTGAATTCGCGTTCGAAAACCTTTTTAAAAACACATTACTAATATTTATTAATGTATATATATTTGTTACCCTAAGCACTTAGTGTAAATCAAATTTGTCATTTCGGTAAATATTTTTTGGGTTTGCGCTATAAACTACGTACTGTAAATTAATTACATCGGTAGGGGTTAATTTTTTGTTTAAAAAAAAGGTATAAAATATGTAGATACCACTCTTTTATAGCGTTTATGTTCAGACAAAAAGGTTTCAATTCACGTTGCTTAAAGTGGTAGATTTATGTTTTCAGATTGGTTTTTTTTTTTTACTTCTGGAAAACAAGGACGTTTCTTTAATCAAATCGAAAAAAAAACGCATTTTACGCTGACTAAACCACCAAGAGATACACTAAATTAAGCATTTGTACGACTTTTCTTTTATCTAAGTAGTTGCCTGTAAAAAAAAAACACAAACCGGAATGACATAGGTACGTACTCCACGCGCCAGTGCACTAATGAACTGAATGCAAATCGGTCCAATCGCGCACGCGGTAACGTTGCAGGATGTCTGCGACGATATAGGGAGCTAGGAAGGTCTCGCGCTCCTGCGGCCCTGCTGCTGGGCCAATCTAGGAAGTTGCCCCCACATGCCTACAAACATCACAATTAAGGAGACAATTAAAGGTCAAATACCGAAATTGCTCCTGCTGCAGGTGTCTAAGTAGCCGGCTTTTCATTCGTCGCGCGGCGAAGTTGACAGATTCGAGTCGATGGTCGATTGACAGCTTTTAAATGGTTTTAAAAAATGTATGGTTTTTATAATTGTATGTGTGATTCTGTGATTTAAAAATAAAATGCAGCATCCCTCTTAGTAAATTGGAAGCCTAATCCTAATGAATACCAACAGTTTATCGCGTGGTATTCAACGAGTATCACGTTCTTCATGCAGAGGGTTTAGTAATACTATGTAAAGCCACGCGATGTTTTTGCTCTTGACTGTACCTCATCGTAGGTAGTGGCGACTTTTAGGTTGTATAATGGAAGCGCATTCCACATGGACTCAGGCTGGTATTGAAAGAAAAATGTCTAAAACGAAAGCTCTTTGAAGTGCAAAGGAAACCTTTCAGAGGGGATATGAAAGAGTGAAGTTTTCTCTGCTATTTTCGCCTGGGAATGAACTCGGCACACTTGCGACTATTTAATATTTTGTTCGTCGATATTGGTAAACAACAAAAATTGGTAAAGTCAACAACAAATCGAACTTATTGACACTCTTATACATACATAGGGGTCTATCAGTTGAACATTGTATTGTAAAATGCATTTTAAAAAAACAACATTGCTAGCACACATTTTATATAACGACTGCGTATCTATGAAGCCATTACATGGACCAACTAGCAGAACTCAGACGGACGTACGGAAGCTGAATTACCTTGCATTTGACGAGACACTTTAGGGTGATGATTGCACCAGAACTAAGAAAATTGGGTATTTTCACGAGTGATATTGCTAAATTTTAAAGACCTCTACCATTGACGAAAAAAACACTTGGTATTTTTGAGAATATACGTAAATAAATTACAGAAAAAAAAATATATTCATGAAAATTACTAGTTAATGGAAAAAACTGAAAAAAAACATTCTGTCATTCATATTATCCTGCGTCTCATTTACGCGTGGAACGTATGCATAAAACTATCTTTGTCTGTTAGTTGTATGACAAACGGCGTAGGCATGACTTTAAAGGAGACTACGGAAATGTGCCTTGGGGGTAAATCGTTCGTGTTTTAATCTCAATAGGAATCAAAGAATTTAAATCAATAGAATCACTTAGCACCAGAATCCTACAAATAGATTTCACTCAAAACTTTGTAATAACTACGTTATTGTAAAATTTTGTTGCTCTAAAAAATAGGGAATGAAAAATAGTAATAATAATATGCATGAGCTACATCACAATTAATTAAATTTAAGTGGACCTATGTTTAATAATAACAAGTGGACTTTTCTATGAGTATTGCCAATGCCGCCCGAAGGGCCTAGCTGCCAACACTGGGCGAAACTCGATTCTGAACAGCTAGTAATCAATATATAATACAAGTACACACGTTGTTTATCCTTCATCACAATTTAATGTATCTGTAATACATATTCACTCTGATTAATGAAATAGAATATCTAAATATACTCATTTGTCATATAAAGTGAATGCACATTTCTTTTTACCATAATTACCTCTGACCCATAATATACTTACCACAAAATGTGCATTGGTATCGCTTGCGCAACAATACCCAAAACTTGTGATTTATAGCAGTAAATGCAAGGAGTCTATTTCTAAAGAAAGAGAACTATCGTCTGGCGATTGATACTATTTGCATGTAAATTAGTCCATAATTAGTAAATTAGTTCATGCATTTTTGTTCTGGAAACTTTGTGTGAATTTTTTAGAAATAAAAATCATTATTATAAACACGAAAATGTCCACTCGCACACCAGATAAAAAAGGTTTGTTTGTTCAGCCCACCAAAGCAAAAACCTCTACATTTCAAAGCACTAGTAAATATTTGAGTTTTCATTTCTTCAATAAATTACCAAACCGAATCAGAAACCTTATATTTATTAATGATTTCAAAAAGGCGATGAAAGAATATTTATCAGGACGAAATTTAAATAGTATTAATGAATTCTAAATGATTTTTACAGTGTTGTTGACGAAATTCAATCCGCTATTTTCCTTTGTTTCCGTTTTACACATAAGATTACTAAGTACATGCTCATTTTTAATACCAATATTATATTATATTATTGAATATTTTAATATATTATATTATATTGTAATATTGAATTATATCATATTTATATATTGTTATAAATACCAGTTTTGATGTTTCAAATATGTATGCATTACTCGTATATATCAATATTTATTACTAGTATACGCAGATATGTGTAAATATAAAAGTATTATTCATTCATTGTTTTTTTTATTCTTTTGTATTTTTTTTAAATTTTTGTATACTTATTTCAAAAAAATCACTTACATTTATATATGCGGTGCATGTGATACTGATTGTGGATGCTATAATATACATTTCCGAACCCCAGAATCTCTTCCTATTCCTGAACTATTCCGGAGTAAATTTTTTGTTTGTTTACTTAAACTCTCGCAAATATGTCGTTTAAGTCATCAGTAAATAGTAATTAATGAAAATAAATACCTAATTAATAAAAATAAGTAGCTAAGTACCGTCTAAAAATACATGTGACAAATGCTCGTGAAAAATCAATTAAAAGCAGTAAAACGTATTGTTTACTTCATGGCTTTAATTATATAGTTATTTATTAGCAAAGACTACTTTTACCTATTTAATTCATATTGATTTTTGGTAACATCTGTTTTTCAAATAATCTTGTATTTTTTCGCCAATTATTTTATTAACCACTGACAATGTTATTATCGGCCTATAAATTGATCATTCTGTATGACTACTTTTTTTATATGATTGCCGAATTATTGATGTTTTTAGGTTATTGGGGATTTCACCTGTTTTTAAGCATTAACCAAAATTAGACGCGAAAATACTACACTAATATCGTTATTAATAGATTTTAGATCTTAACTCTGATTCTGTTGAGCCATGGTCATTTCTTCATCAGCCGGCTTACATTTGGGCTTACACAGATACATTCATGCGATGCGTGTTATTACGATGTAGGCAAACGTTCTACATGCGTTCATTATCCATACTAATACTATGGTAGGTAAATACGAAAGTCTCTATGCCACGTTTTCATAGCTAAACCGCTGAACCGATTTAGATGAAATTGGGTATGGAGATAGCTTGAACCCCGGGAAAGTCCATCGACTACCTTTTTTTTAAATGAAGAGGGTAAAATAGGGGATAAAAGATTGTATACGAATTATTTAAGTAACATTCTAGGATGTGTTTTTGGGTACGAAAAATCAAATTTAGGCCCTGCGGATGGCCCGGAGGACCTAATTTTGAGTTCGTAGGTACGAGTCGTCGTACGCCAATGGCGCCATCAAGGCCGCAGGACCTATCTGTCAACCCGGATATCTAACGCAACATTCGATTATATGAAAAACCAAAATATGAACATACGAATAATGTTTATTAATGAAATAAACACATATCACAAAAACTTGTTTCCACTAATTACTCGTATATACTAGTACATAGATTAAGAACTCTTGATACATTTTTTTTTTCTAAAATAGTAAATAGTGAGTAATAAAGCTAAAGTCCATTACTATCTCATCAAACTAGCATTCAACTTCATTACTATCATGAAAATATTATTATGAGAAATATTTCATAAAATTTATTTTGTGATTTGTTTTTAGGGTTCCGTACCTCTTAAAAAGATCTCACTTGCATCCGGCTGTCTATGTTGCATCCGTGTTTGTCGAAAACGACGTGATATAAGAATTTGAAATTAGGGATAATTTTAGGTCTTGGGGAAAAGTTGGCCACCCTCAAAAAGGTGTTTGTGCTTTGTATCACTCGCAACTCTCAAGGATTATTATAAATATTTTTTTTTAGTCTTTGTTGAATTGGTTGTAAATAAATAGCTTAAAATATGTCATAAACTCGCCGTAACCATCCCCTTCACTCTATTAGCTAAAAACTTATTATTACATGTGTAGAAGGCATTGATGAACAAATTAATTACATCGTTTGAAAGAGATTTTTTTATGTTTTTTTTAACATATATAAATATACCATTTAAAACAAAGTATGTAGGGACCAACCTATACGGTTGATCTGGTACGGAATTCTGATTGCGCGAACCCGACTTGCTCTTGGCCTATTTTGTTTTGTTCTCTCTCCTTAAAATTAATGATTTTTCAAGCAAGAAAAAATTTGAAAAGTTACCTGGAAAATTGGGAAATTCGAGAAAATCTGAAAGTGTATTTATTCTACATCGGCGGAACAATGGCCAAAGCCGCCTGCATAGTATAGGACGGTAGGCACATAATGGCCCGAAGGGCTTATACAAAATTTTATGTGTAATTTAAAAAATATCATAATAATTTATGTCTTGAATCGCTTAATTTATTTAACCAATACTTTTTAAAATCGGTTGCGATGCCTAAAGCTTGTAGTGATTCACATCGTATAGCTATCGTTAATTAGACTAATGAATTAATGTAATGGTATTACTGAAGTGTCGAGTGTGTGGCCCATTTTAGTTAGTTTTGTGAGCAATGCGCAACCTACTCATTTATCTCACTCGCTCATTTCCCTGCAATCCACTCAATTAAGCCTCCCCTCCACCTCCCCTCCACTTCGTCACCACCCTCCAATCGTCGCCGATAGCGATAATGAGTAACACCCCCACTGGCCCCACTGCCCCCACTGTTACCCCGCTGGACAGTTACCGAAGAGAGGTAGCTTTTAATGTATTTATTATTATATAATAAGCCTCTGCCAAGATAAATAATAACATTTATTAATCGGAACGAGCGATAGCTATTAATTTATAAATTATGACTATATGAAATATTAAGGTAAAAACCTTACTTAACTAGGCTGCGCTAATCAAAATCTTTAGAGCAAGCTATGCCTGGGGATATATACCTGAGCAATACGAGTGACCTACATCCCAAAAGCAGGTAACAAAGACAACAACCTGCCCAAATCGTACAGACCTATCAGTCTAATTTCATTCATGCTAAGAGAAACCACATGCCTATCTTAAAGGCAAGTCAACGGAGTCAGCGCTGGTGGATCTGACAGACAAATACAAAAGGCTCTAGAGGATAAAGAGATTGCCATGGGAGCCTTTCCAGACATTGAGGGAGCATTTGACAACACTTAATAGCTACCATCATCAAAAGCCTACTCTTGTAGGCCTCTCTCTTAGAGGCATAGACCCGACCACAATTAGATGGATCGAATATATGCTCCCTAATTGATATGTCAGAACAACTATACTTAAAGTCACTCTAGAAGTTAAAGCCACGAAGGTCCACAAGGTGGCGTTCTGTCGCCCCTCTTATGGTCCATCGTGGTGGACACCCTACTAAAGTTACTAAACGAAGCCCAAATTGATGCACGAGGGTAAGCTGATGACATTGCAATCATCATAATAGGCATTCAATATTGTAGCAAAATGGTATACGGACCATAAACTGTCCGTCAATGCCTACTAGGAAGAGGAACACAGGTAAACTAAAAGTGCCGTACCTCTTCAACAAGGCCATTGCATTCTACAAAGAAGTAAAATATCTTGGAGTTACACTGAACAGCAAGCTCACTTGAAACTCACATATCAGCAACATCACACAAAAGGCAACAAAAGCAATCTACACATGTTGCCGCTTTGCTGGTAAAACCTGGGACTTAAAACCCAAAATGGCCCTGTGGCTATACACTGCCGTGATTAAACCTATCATCACGTATGCAGCTGATGTCTGGTGATCGAAAACCTTACAGCATACCTGCAGGAATAAACTGAATAGTCTACAAGGACTAGCCTGCAGAATTGTAACCGGAGCCATGTGCTCGACCCCGACTGCGCCACTGGAAGCCCTGCTAAACTTGACGCCGCTCCACTTACAAGTGGAAAAAGAGGCGATGGCGGGCATGTTGCGAGAAAACACGTCGAACGGTGCAAAGAATTGGCTCTCGAGTACTGTCAAAAGACTCAAGAACCAAACAATGCTCAACTCAGTAATTGAAATGATCACAGACAATCTGACAACTGAATACAACTTCGTCAGAGCTTTTACCAAGGAAATACCAGATAGAACCAAATGGGACAATGAAGGACCCAACTCGAAAATGAAGCAATTGCATACAATTGCTACCATACCAATTTATACCATAGTATACCGATGGCTCTAAGAACGGAAACGATATAGGATCAGGCATATCCAGACTCGAGAAATCGATCAACCTGGGATTGCACTCCACTATATTCCAGGCAGAGCTAGCAGGAAGGTGCTAGCATGACTATGATAGGCCCAGAACCGGCCTGCGGCATAGCTAAAAGCACTACCAGCAAACTGCTAAAAATCTGGGCTTAGAAACAAAGCCAAAAATTCTGGCAAGAATTGCCGGACAAAAGCAAGCCAAAGAACTCATAGTCGGATTCTCGCAAAAAAGACTCTCGGAGCTATTGAAGTTAAGCCGAAACCAACTAAGGATCCTGACCAGAACCTTAACAGGCCACTGCAAGCTGAATAAACATCTGCACAAATTTGACAAAAGCCTTTTGACAGGTGCAGACTTTGCAAAGAGAGCCCAGAAACCCCTTTACCTGGCTTTTACTGGAGGAATATGGGCCCCTCATTTACTAAAGGTACCAGCTTCTAGGCAACTATCACCTCAAGCCAGAAGAGATTGGAACCATCGCACCCAAAAAACATACTTAACTTTATCTACAGTGCGGGACTAAGGCGAACTTTAAGTGGATTTAAAAGTACAATATGACGTGGTACACGGGGGGCAAACCCCTACACCCACTAACATCTCGTACATAACATAACATAACTAGTCAGCCCCGTAAAATTTTAAGGAACTTCATCTTGGCGTGTACACACACGCTTCTTGCCATACATAACCCATCATAACATATATGACAATTGCCATACATAAGAATTGTCCATATGCCGTACAACGTATTTATAGTATTCGCTTGTTGCCACTGATAAATCTTTCAACGAAACATTCGAAGGTAACGTTTTTTTTATAAATTATGTCATCGTTTTCGGTCAAAAATTAAATACAACCTGTAGAATGCAAGACCATTAATTTATGTAGGTATTTGCGCAACTTATTTACCTAGCTTGGTCAGACCAGCTCGGGTTACTCCTAATTTTTTACATTATTTCGAAGGTAAGCCAGGTTGTATCAACGGAGGATCGACTGGCTTATAATATTAACTAGCTGTTCAACCACGAAGTTTGCCGTTAAGTCATTGAAACAATCAGACCTTAGTAGTCCCGCGTCGTAAATTCGTTTCTGATTTACTGCGTTCGATTTCAAAAATACAATTGGCTCATAAAATGCCAAATGTCGATCGATTTCGATCAGGAGAAGCCTTTTTTAGTAGATATTGTAATGGCACCCATTACAATATCTACTAAAAAAGGTCATAACTTCGGGAAAATTTCGACATATTTCACGTTCCACATCCTCTAGAGACCAAAACCACCAGTTTTAAAGTTTATGTTTAAGTTTTATCTATTATGTATATCACTTTCTTGTGGAAAGGCTAAATGCCGAAATCACTTTCAAATTGATACATAAAATCGAGCACAAACTCGATCAAGTTCGTTAATGGACAAAATCGAACCAGGGGGCGGAAAAGGGGGAAATATATACGTATGGGGTTTTCGAAAAAGTGAAATTTTGCTATGACATTCTTAGTATATAAGATATTGAATTCATTTAAATTTTTTTTATTACTTAGATAAGGGCCTAAAAAATATCAATGTGAGCACCAACCATAGGTCCGCCGAAAGTGTTATTAATTGAATGAATATTACCTTTCTACATTGAATAATCGATCTAGTTGTAGAATAATTTAAAAAGAAATAATTAGTGGGAGTTTGGTTATCCCACGCGCGTTAGAAGTAATAAAGTTGATTGAATTGTCATCAACTGCATTAATCTATATTTAACGATGTTTCTGCACGGTTCAAAATCAACATGAAAGATAACAAAAATCTACGTGTCAGCTGGGCGCATCGACTTTAGCCGAGTAATCACATCGCCTCCGAGTGTCCTTTCGAGTTTAGCGGAACGAGCGTGTCGCATTAGATTCATTCACTGCCTAATTGTGTAAGGTTTTATCTTGACGAAGTTTTATTTCAATAATTATTCATTTCAAAATACTTCGCTTTGAATGAGTATTGCATGTTATCGCAATTTAAAACACTAAGTTTGTGTGTACGGAAAATAGAGTATTTATTTTCGTTTGTGAGCGGACAACACCCTCTAATACCATCTGTCCCAAAAGCTTATTGACTCGAGTAAATTTCAATTTGCTTCTACATTCGCTGTCCCGAGAGACTGCAAATTTATATTTCTGGAACGAAGTTGGAGGCTGGAGAGGGCTGGGGGAGGGGGAGGGGGAGGGAGAAGAAGAGGTGGAGGTGGAGTTCAATTTTAGCATGTTGTCTGCGTCCTCTTTGCAATAATTTGTTAGCAAGCACGTTCATCAGAGTAGAACGAAATTAACTTTATATAATATGCGTAGATACTAAACTCGTTTTACGAGCAGATGCATCTTGATAAACGTTTATGATGAACGATATTTTTTAAATGTATTTGAATTTCTGTAGGGACTGCTATTTATCAGTGTAGGGCTGATGTCAGCTGCAATGATGATGAACCGCGTTTTATATTGACGCTTGACAGATTTGATTGACGTTGCGGTTTTGCTAGCACCATCGCCAGGAGCAATCAGAAATCAGTCAGAAACAGGCGGTATTGCCAGTGCTGGGCTGCAGCATACATTTTAAAAAAGCGAATTATTCGATGTTGCTACCTAATACCTATTTTTGTAAAATTATTTTTTTAATAATACATTTACTTTCCTCCAGTGGTTGGTAGGTAGGCGTTATTTTTTGCCAAATTTTATTTCCTCTTCTTAGCTGTGATGGGTTCTTAGGGTTAGGTTTATAGACTATTTCCATGTGACATTCATTCTCTGAAAATTTCCTTTATTTCGTAGTAATGGTCTTTCATCTAATACATAAGGGCGGGTTTCTGAAGTTGTTTACTAGTCGAGGACAATGCTAGAAGTCTTAAGTAGGTCTTAAATAAGTTATCAAAATGACATATTTTACGTCTTAAACTTAAAGCCTTCTATTTAAGGTCTACAGATAAAAATTTCGACGAATTGTCGAATCTGCAAAAGTGCCTAAACACGTGTAAAATTGTTTAGTAGTAGTAAATTATTTAACCAGAACCTGACGTCTTACAGCTAGAACCTACAGGTGTCATTGATGGTATCTTTCCCCCGGACTACTCGCGCCTGTGATGGGTTGCTTCATTTCCTATCTCCGCCTGTGCCTGCGGCACTTCTAACTGATTCGATGTGCTTTCTGGATGGCCACTGGGGCTACAATGGGTTATTTTTAAGGTCTTTTTTGAAATGTTTCTATTTGAGCACATTGAGTTTTTAATTATTTTAACTGGCTAGTAATAATGACAGACAGCCAAAGGACGGGGATAGTAGCTTCTTATACATGAATGTATGTAAAAAAGCAAAAAAGGAAAGTTATGTTACTTATGCTACAGCAGTTCAGTTGTACAATATTTATATTTGAAAATGAATTAAAAGAGGGAGGTAGATGATGAACATTGCTTTTACGGATCCAGATAGAGACGACTGAACCGATTGACCAATTAATTTAGATTCACGAATACGTCAAGATAATTAGGGAGAGTATTTTAAATCTAGCCATTATGCCTGGTTTCTAGGTGTAAGTTTCATAACCACCACCACCCAACCAACCACATGCCAACTGCTATAATATTAAGCTTAAAATCTATAATAACAAATTCGAGCGCACATGATTTATTTACCGTTTTTGTAATCCTAATAAAATTACTTTACTTTCGTCAAGTCTTAGACATAAATTCCCGGTTTCGTGAATCTGCAAAAGAAAAAATATCAATAAAATAGACGACAAAGTATTGAATAAACACATATTAATACATAACGTTTTTAGAACCTCTTAAAATGTAGATATCATTTGTGTTCACAGCCCTTCATCTTTAGCAGATCTTTAGTTCTTAGGCTTCTTAGACTTCTTTTTAAGAACAATCAACTTGTGATTATTTATAACATTTGTCGATAGAAAATAGAATACATAAATCAAAACTAATATCACTGCAACAAGTGTTACTAAAAAAAATATTTGTCTTATTATTTCCCTAAAGGCAGGCATTGCGTAAACAAAATATGTAATGACATAAACATATTTTTATTTTATACTTCTTCTTATTCCTTGATGGAAATAGACTCGCTTGACAGTAGTGGCATGTTTAATAAAGTCGCAATATAAATATTTAAAATAGCAAAAAACGAGTATAGAATTAGAAATTATAAATAAAAATAGTTATATATTTATAGCATTAAACGTCCATAATAATTTAAATGCATTCCTTGTTTTTCATAAAATAAAGAAACCTACTTCCTCATTTAGCAAATTAAATGCAATAAATATTTCAAAATATCTATCAAGCATCATCGCTTTCTATCTCATTAGGGCAGGCCTTGGGCAATATGAAATAAATCATATATTGGTGATCACGAGCATATTACACTTCTAACATCACTTTCGGCACGCCTGAAGGCGGATGTAGATTTCACCGGATCAAACTGGGGACATTGCGCGAGCTGACGCGGTATCCACTCCCTGCGCGGCAGCTCGCGCACCTCAACCCGCCGTACCCTTGCGCAGCGAGAGTGCATATACTGAATCCCTCGTTACGCTGTGCCGTAAGGGTTGCTCACATCAAAAATTGTTTCAAATAAAAGTTGTAGGCAAATTATAGGAATACAATTTACATTTTGAATGGATTTGACTCAGTGCCTTTTAAGGGCGGTATGTTTTTTTTTTTAATTTTTAAAAATCATTTTTTTTCCAACCCAAGGACCTATGGTTGGTCCTATCAAAAAAGTTTACATAGATAATTTTTAGGTCCTTATCTAAGGAATAAAAATAAAAAGAAATAATTCTTTTATATTAACAACATTTCAACAAATTTCACTTTTTCGAAAAACCCCTTCCAATCCCGTTCTCTTGGTGCTCTTAAATTTTATCTATCAAGTGATTGGTGTAAAATTAAAAATTACGACAGTTATTGTGTCTATAAGAAAGTGACATAGATAGATACATAAATTTATATATAAACTTTAAAACTGAGGGTGGTTTTGACCTATAGGGGATGTGAAACGTGAAGATATGTCGAAATTTTCTGGAAGTCATGACACGGTATCCATTGGAATAGGTAGTATAGTATATCCACATCGTAGAACCAATTATGGGCAAAATGAACCCATTCATCAGATATTGATATATTCAATGTTAATTTAGTGGCATTCAAAAGTCTTATAAAAATGAAACGTTAATGTGAAATTTCCCTTTTCTCTCCCTCCCCTTCTCCTCAACCCTTCATCTTGCATTTCTTAGGTTAAGCACTAATTGTATACTCACTCGGTGGAAATATTTAATTGGTTTTATTTTTTACTCATAAGTTGGTACCATTGTTTTCATTCTTGTTATTTATTTATTTTTTTATATGATTGTATATGTACTGCCTGTATATAATTTTTCTCGTGTAACTGTTTTATTTCCCTAATAAAGATAAATAAATTTGGCAATACTGAGTATTCGCTTACTATACGTACTTGTCTTACGCACATGCTACGCGGCAGACGGAGGGGGGAGGGGGGAATTCGATGTCCAGCGGTCCCGATAGAAAGACGTGGCTAGTGCTTTTGTTTACAGGTAGCTTTCCTAAAGACATCTACCTAAAATAGGAACGTGACAGGTAGCTTTCCTAAAGAAATCTACCTAAAATAGACGCTAAATGTTTAGTGGGTATGCGATATTGAATTGAGCTGAATGGTAATGCACTTTTCAATAAGCGAGGTCGGGTTTGAGACAGCTAAAGTAAAATAATTTGAGTACCGTAAAAGGATTTTTTTACTTTTGAAACGATTATTTTTACTGTATTAAGAGGCAGAGATGGGTAGAGTTGAAGTAGTTACTCCTATTGAATAAAAAGCACTTAAGTAGGAAGATAGAAAAAAGAATATTAAATAGCTTTCGATGGAATGATATCATTACAAAGAATTATAAATTATAAATTCTAGTTCTTATTAATTGGTTTTGATTTTTTTTTGATTTCGGGCTAAACAAGTCAAACACCTTTATGGACATTATTTTATAGTGGATTTTGGTTTCAAAATATTTTTTTTTGAGAGATCAGTTTAGTTGTCAAAAGCGCCATATCTACGCTACTCGAATTGCTATTTGTTTACAAATAGAAATTCTAATAGAAATAGAACAGATATGGCGCTTTTGACAACTAAACTGATCTCACAAAAACAAAAATCCACTATAAAATAATTGATAGTAATAAAAAACATTACTCCAATGTTTTTGGGTTATAATGGCCAATTAATTAACAAAGATTAAGAAAGATGTCCCTAAAAGGACATCAGTGAATAAATACAGTCTATATTTATAATGGATTTATGGATTTAGTTTTGTATATTCGTCCATTTGAATGTAATTCTGCCAACCCCTAAGCAATTCTCTTCTTTTATAGCAATCAATTTATTTCATAAGAAAATAGGGAAAATATTTGTCACAATGATTTTATTGTAATAAGAGGAAAAAATATATTCGGTTCGGAAACCACGGCATGATTGTAAACTTAGTTTAGTATTGACCATTTTTATATATTTAATGATTTATTCTCAGTGCTTAAATATTTGTAACATGACATACCTGCATAAAGCGTGATTCGAATAAACTCAGACAACATAGATTTGATGGATTGGCGGGGACTCCCAGGCCATTTTTTATTTGTTTCTATGCGATTATATGAGTAAAAATAATTGAATACTTTCGTTCACGACGTCCTCTGGTTGGTTTTTTAATATTTTTATAATTTGGCCTACCCAGTACAGACCATAAAACATTTTTATGAATTTTGTGCACATCTACGGAGTAACCCTGACCCGACTTGAGATAATTTTATCTCTTAAGGTCGAGGGACATAGCGGTTATTTAACCGCTCTACTTGTTGGAATAACTTTAGAGTAGCGTCTTTGTTTCTTAGGTAATTATAATAATCAAATATTTAAATTAAATATAATTGATGATAGTAATTAAATAACGGTAAAATGTTAAAGAATATTTTTTTTAAAATGTTGAATATGATTTATCTATGAGTTGATTATGAACTTAAATCGAAAAAACGGTACTAAAAAGTTTCTTTCTCGACAAGCATTATATATCTTTTCGTAGTGGAGTTTTATAAAATTCTGGCCTACTCATTTTCATTCATACTAAGCTTCAAAGCTTTAAAATAAACTGACATAGGTATTCCATTCTAATTTTGATATGCTGTTTGTCACTTTTGATAGTAATTGTATATCCTTATTTCAAGCACTTTTGATATAAATCATCTATTTTAGAAGTACTTTTATATCAATTTTGGATACATCTTATGACAGTTTTGGTAAGTAAGTACCTATGGACATATATTATTCCCTTTTAGTATAAAAATTATATTAATTACTATTCTGTTCTCCTAAAGAATATACAAATGATTGTGCTAATGATGATACATATATATTATTGATTTCTTATGTACCATCAATCTTAATTGAACTCTTTTTTGAGCCTAGAATAGTCTTTTTACATGGGGAAACCTGTTTCATAAATATTAAATAACAAATTGAGTGCAATCTTGTCAAGAATATTTATGAGGAAATGATTGATTCAATTATGCAGAAACCTATTAAACAGAAACCTTTGTAAACTAATACCATAATAAACGCACTAGGAATAAAGTTATATATTTCCTCATCTATTTAAAATAGCAAAAACCGAATATAGAATTGGAAATTCGAAATAAAAATAGGTAATTAGGTATAGCATTAAATGTCCTCAATAAGTTAAATGCATTAAATATATAAATGTATATGTTTATGGTTTTTTATATATATTCTAGTTTCATTTTAATTTCTATACATACATTAGTATGATAATCTACTATTGCCGTCCTTTGAGTCGTCTCTCTATCTCTACGTCCGCTCTATCAACTCGAAAAGTACAAATGCGACTGAGTTGAATTTTTGTGTGTAGATTCATACTTTCGAAAAACAACTATAGCCATTTAGATCACATCGAAAGTTAGTCTTTAACATAGATTATATACTATTAAAGTCAACACATTTTTAGTACTGAAGAATGAAATATGACTTTTCGATACAGGAAAGCGATATTTGTATCATATTCGAATTTCAAAAATATGACAGCATGTCTTTTAGGACGTATCTATGTGCGAAAATAGAGATATATAAAAGAATGTTCAGTGCGACGTTATAATGATTATAAATTAAAATATTATATCCATGTACATTTGTTTTAAATGTATTTATTTATTGTGGTTATCTAACAGAAATTTTACACCATACAGGTAATGACGTAAAAAATAATAATATTAAAATATAAGGAATTTAATTACGATGAAATAAATAAATAAAAGATTTAAATTAAAAAAAGAACATGAAATGAACCAGTTTAAACATTGATTATTTATATATATTAAAAAAATAAATTAAAAAAACTGATTTAATAGAGAGTTAAATTAAGAATTTTGCCCGTGGTTTTGTGCATTCGTATAGGTACTTAGTAAGTATTTGTATTAGTATAGTATATGAGCGCTTAAAGAAATATGTAAAAGACGCCACACCAGTGTCACGTTATAATTATAATAAATTGAAATATTATATCCGTGTTTATTTATATATTTAACGTGGTTACCCAACAGAAATTGTATACAATAAATGTAAAAATGTAATGCCGTAAAAAGGAATAGTATTAATATATACTAAAAATATTAGTAATATGTTTATATTACTAATAACATAAATAAGAAAAAACTGGTTTTAATTTTAAAAAAAAAATAACATGAAATACACCAATTTAAGCTTTGCCTATTTATATAACACAAAATTAAGTCCGTGGTTGTCTATATTGGTATAGTATTTTAAGACAGCATTGCAAAACGTTTGCAATAAAAAGTTTAGAGAGAAAAAAGAGAAGTTAGTATTAAATAAATCACAAATCCAGTAAATACGAAGTTGTTATATTAAGAAAAAAAAAATTGAAATGATGTTAAAATTTATAATGAATTGAAAGATTGTAATGATACCATTTTAACTAGCTGTTTTACACTGAATTATGAGAGCCACTAAACTAATGAGTCGAGTTGTGAACACTACGTGATTTCATATCGACTAAACTATTTAGTTGTTTAGGGACGTATTCAACCGATAGTAGAAGAGTAATCTTCCTTGCGTTTTTGCTCGGTTGAAGAATTTAAAAAGAAAAGAAAAAGGGAATAAATACTGTGTTCATCCGATATTCAGCGTAAGATCAAACTTTTTCTTTTCTCTTTTTCAATAAAAATTGTTCTTTTCAAAAAGAATTGTCTTTTTATCAATAAAAAGACAATTTTTAATTTTCATTCAACTGCACGGTCGCGCGTCGACTTTACATACGCCAATACAAATATCGCCTGTTAGTCTGAAGACCCCATCGACTGAGTTTTAATTTTTCTGTCGTGCAACTAACGTGTTGGTTGTAAGCGCAATTCCTTACAAGATTGAAGCCTTTTGATGGACTACTAAATAGTCGAACCGTTAAAAATTGCGTCTATCCGCCCGGCCAGTGGCCAAAGGTAGTATTTTAGTCACTCGCACGATGCAATGAGATAGAGAGAGGGTAGAAACAATCCCGGGAACGGAGTTGATACCCCAGTGTGAAAGAAACACCTTGATTAATTTCCTCAGGCCTTGTCCTCTACAGCCTGGTCACCAAGTATGAAAACTGAACAAAGTATCCTATTTAATATTAGAAATTTGTTATTCAGATTATAATAGGTAATACATAAGTATAATCTCAATAGGCGAAAACCAAATATTTTTTATGGGAGTACACTTTTTTGTTAGATAAATTAAACTTGGTTTTATCTCTGCAATTATTTCAGACAAGCAGAACTATGTCAGCATAATATGGATAGAAATACTGAATAACAAGTAAGACGAACAAAGTCTTGTTTGGCAAAAACCATTACGATTTACGAAGGAGCACTAATGCTAGGTTTTAATTAAACAATGTATGAAAATAATAATTAAATTCTTCAAAAAGATCTATGCTAAGCAAAATACGAAGGTAGCATAATATTAGTTCTAATAATTATGGATGAATATCAACTCGCAGTCAATTTACATCTTTGCAAAGATGTAGCATCAAGAGAACCGCCAACAAAAATGATCGATAAAAGATATACGGCGAAATATTCAGTCACTTTACCTCCTATTGAAGATTTGAAACCAACCGAAATGTCTAAAACGAAGGTAAACTTATCTTTAATTCCTGACAAGTGTCCATTTGTGCTTCCACCAATCTCTCAGAAGCGCGCGACGCGTAGACGACCACTACCTATCACTCATCTGTCAGAATTAAATATTTTTTATCCTCCCCTGATGCCTAATTTTCGAACTATTAAGGATGTAGAGCCAAACTTCTTTTCTATCATTAATGGTAGACCTTCAAGGGTAAGCGAGATGAATGGAGAATATAAATTTAATCTAGATAAATTATTATTGAAAAGACATGGAATTATGAGATACATGGAAGTAATGTTAATGTGGGACTATAATTTTCAGAATGAAAATATAAGATTCGACAAAATAAGTGTAGAGTTAGACAATGCTATACGGTCTTATGAAATGTTTCTCGGTGACGACCACGAATTTAGTATGAGACTTGTCAATGCCCAAAGAACAATGTATGATGAAATGAAAATATTCCAGGAAGCTTTTAAAATGACAAGTATCAAAGAAGCTTCTCAACGAAGACAAATAATGAATCTTTACAACCTAATTATTCGTTATTTAGATGTTCAAGCGTTTATGTATCATATATCTCCGAAATTTTGGCGAACAGAAAATAATATCGACACTATAGATTTTCGAAGTGGTTTTGTTTGGATAGGCGAAAGTGAAAAGCGATATGTTGATATTAAAGTGGGAAATGTTGGTGAAGTGCACGATAGCATTCTACTCGATGAACTGCACACTTTTGTCAATGGACTGAAAAGTAAAAAACCGCTATTGTACTTCAAGACTGCTGTGGATCTACAGAAATACTTTGATACTATGGTCGACAACTGTTTCTTCAGTTGGAACCAAAGTCAAATTTTAAGCCATGTTGTTTGCGCCATAAGTGTGAAACTAGTTAAATATAGAGACGAGTCGATGATAATGGTCAATGAAATGAACTCTACTATAAATGATTTAACCAAGGAGGTTATGGATTGGGAAAAATATCTCGAGGCGATTAAACAAACATTTAGTAGAACGTTGCAAAACATTGTCCCTTTGTTTTCATCGGTAGAAGTTGCAAATTTAACTCTGCACGTTGGTAATACTTACGAGTGTTTGATTGCAAAAAATGAAACAGGCCGACGTTCTGTATCTTTGTTACGGGATATAGAGATATTACGTGAAAGGTTAATGATGAAACTAGATTTCATAGACGTAAAAGTAGTTAGAGCTGTAGAAAAGGAGGTTTATACAGAAGATTTAAAAAAGCAGACCAAAGCTAAGAAGGTACACAAAAACCTAACTGAATTAATATACCTAACCAAGAATCTTAAGAAAGCGTTTGAGCCCCCGAAGCGGCGTGAGCTATTGTACAAACGCAGAAGAGTAGCTTCATATAAAAGAAAAAAAATTAAGAGGTCTAGCCATAACTTAACGGACGTCGATTTTCAACATTTAAGTTTTTTTACAGACTGGTGTCAGGGTGAGGATCCCGCTCTATATTTAAACGAAATAAACGATATGAAATGGTTGACGGAGCTGGATGACGGGCCTAAATGACATCGGGTGCTCTTAAAATTCGTTTAATTATGGTTAAAATAAATCAAAAGAAGAACAAAATAAATTCCTCTCATCTGACTAGAACTATTTTTTTTTATGTTTATGAATACCATAGAAAAGAGTTTTTTTTTATATCTATCGTTCCTCAGATAAGTAATGTTGAACATAGTTGAACAGACCATTTTAACATACTAAAATGATGCCTATGCTATTTAGTAGATTAATTTCTAACTCGATACGGTTACTCGTAACTTAGCAACGATCTTTTAAAACATATAGAGAGGGAGGGCAACTGAGGGTGAAAAAGGCACCACGACCAAGTTCGCCACTTCGCGACGAGTACGCTCGTCTCGCTCGCTCGCATGGCGGAGAATCTACGTGTCTGGTTTATAGGGTTTAAAAGGTCGTTGTAACTCAGCATCAAAATGTCGACCAATACAACTCACAATTCATCATTACTCGTATAATATGAAACTTTAACACATCTCTTGTCCATTATACAATAATATTTATATGCTGGGTATGTCAATCGTTCGGTGAATTTATACAACTATACCACAAATAATTTCTGATGACTCTTAGCTTTTTTGTCTAATTTTTTTTTTATTAATTTAATTTTCTTATAAAGAAATATACAGATTTACATTTGAAGAAAATAAAGTGAATACTACATAAATATGGACACAGATTCCTATTTAAAAAAATCATAAATATTAAATAAATGGTCAGAAAGCAGATGCATAACAAGTTCCAAGTTCCAAGTATTGGTACCAAATAATTGTAATTCAAAAATTTGAAATTGTCACTTTATTACAACTCATTACTATCCCCTCTATTTTATAATATATACCGTGTCCCAAGACCATTTCCGATAAAAAGACCGACTAATTCACCTAATTTTACCGCCATTTTAAGTCGTATTTGTAAAAACGAGAAAAACAAAAGTGAAATTTACGGATAAATTATACGATTCCTATATTAAAATACGTATGCATTTTTTTTTTGCAATATTTCTGTTGTATTTTTTTACCAAAATACGCGTATAATTCTTAAAAAACGTCGGTCACTGCCTTCTTTAGAACAGACGGCGGCGCTAGTTAGGAAGGCAGGTGCTACAGGCGAGCTAGTTATTTTGTGAAGCAAAAAGTTTGTTTCCAACGTGTATAACGTCGAGATCTGGAGACAACTCAGAAATCTTAATCTAACGTTTTCATGGCGATACAAAACTATTGAATAACTCTGAAACTTCAAATCCGACGGAAATTATTTTGCTATCATTCTAAGCGGAGTACAATTCCGCATCTAACACATCGAGACACCAACACAAAGCGCAGTATATGAGAGGAGACCTCGACGAAGACATGGCGTCCATTTTGGATTGCGTGGATATTTCTAAATTCTAATCAGTACAGCTCGAATCTCCGGGCGCTACGTTAGGTAACGTACCAGTTGGCCATTTCATTGGTCAAATCAAGAATCTTCATCAAATTAAGACGCCTACATTCGAGGCAAACTTTTGATCATTGCCTTGATCCATTCGTGATCCAGATACCAGGCTGAGTTAGGTTATGAAACACGGTAAAGATATCTCAATTATCATACACGTTAAATTATTATGTTTATAGTGCCAATTCGGGTCTATTGCATATTTTACAAATTAAAAATAAGAGGTTTTAAAATTAATAATATTTAATATCGGTAAATTGTTGAAAATTACGCCATAATAAATTGTAAAAAATGTTGGCCATAAAAAAAAATCGTTTTGTATTTGCCTGGCTGTATCGTTCTATGGTAGATACCTCGTTCAACATAAAATACATTCGTCGGTAGAATATATATTACAATTTTTAAATAAAGCGAGATCGATTTAAATAAAACGAGATTTCAAAGTATCTCGAGAACGAGATACTTTGAAATTTAAGGTATTTGAAAACAAATAATTTTTAAATCCTAAACCGTGTTTTCTTCCTAAATTTATTTACATATTTACGTATTTCCATCAGTCATTATGCCATTGTTATTGATATTATTATATTGATTCTAAGAACGCATCTTAAGTCTTTCTTGACCTAGAATTTAATTTTAAACTACAGTTTATAGGTAAGATTTTTTTTTTTTGATACATTAAATTATTTTATGTAGCCTCGTTTTAGTGTAACTACCAATTAGAGTCAGAGAAGAAAAATGCCGATATTATTTGCATTCTCCAACCCTAGTTATATTTTACTGAGCCGAATTACAATTGAAATTGCGATTGTAAAGAGGAACAACGCTCATCTCTTTTTTTCGTTTTTATTTCTTTTTGTGTGAAATTATGTTAAAAAGAAGTTTTAACTTAATCGAGATAATCATTCTGGGTTTATCGTTAATACAAGAGGTTCGGAAATGTCACTGTTATTTTAATATGGGTTCCTAGGGGGCTAATACAAGAAAAATATACGAAAAGGGGCGAGTTCAAATGATGCATACAAATGTACGCGATTACATTTACATTTTGGTTTAGTTTTTTGTTGATATAAAAGTCTCTCCTCAACTGCCTTGTAACATTTTTGTTTTTTGGATCGCATATTTGAAAAAGTAATTATCAACAACTATCGTTAGAAATATTAAAAATAGTTGTAACAATATATGTACTGGCATACGGCTTCTATAGATGCCATTCTGAGAGTAATTGAAGAAGAAGAAAGTAATCCATGAAGTAGTCCACCTATGGAGAGAATCAATTCATAACTCAATCCTAAATCGTACAAGGCGTGTGTGGTTACGGTAACTGGCAGTTACTTTACAATGGGGGGGGGGGGATGGGGGAAACGAAGGAGACAAAAAGAAGTGTCTCAAAATTAAATAGGTGTTTTAAAAATATTTTTATGATAATATTATTATTATAAATATTTTTATGTATGATACCTGATTTTTTTGTGGAGCATTAATAACTGCCTTTATGAAAAAAGTTGTGACTACATACATTACCTAATAATGCTTTTAATATATTGATTTTACGTCATTTAAGTGCTTCGGGCGGTTTTTTCTTTTATTTCTCTGTTCATAGAAGTTTTACTTTAGTTTCTACATATATATATAATTGGTATTTTATATATAAAAGAAGTTTTTAGATTTTTAATGTAAGGCCAGACCCTCCTTAAAAAAATGTCAAGGGCCGTCTCAGGATACGGGCGTAAATCTGCCAGCTTAAATTGAGGCACTTTTTGGATGCCAACTGTGTTATCCGGTTAGCTAAATGAGGTATTAATCCTTTTTTATGTCAATATCATAACAATAAAATTAAAGAATATCGGTATAAATTCCTTCCTCCCTAACACTGCGCGGGGATAATAATAAATGCAGAGGACGAGGATGTCATTTCACAAAATTGGCCTTTCACAAAACTCACTCGCATGCGTGGTCATACAGTATTCTATTCCTATCAGTTACAGTTACAGATTTCGTAATCAAAATTGGAGAAATGATAAAACCGTTGTTTTAATCAAAAATCACTCAATCTAAGATCTACTTATCTTTTAAAACGCAGGCTAATGTTTATTTTTATGTATTATTTTTTGCAAGTTTTTGTCATTTCATCACTAGTGAGATACATATTTATACATAAAATTTCTTTTCCCTCTGCACTAAGCGTGACTGTGATTTATTTTAAAGGCAGATTACATAGAATCAAAGCGAACAAATCGTGCTGCCAGATTGCTTAAAAAAATAAAATATAAGTCGACATTGCCGCTTTTTGTGTTACGCTACTAAATCATAAGAGATACACAAAATTAATTTACTATAAAACTGTAGTACCTAGATTTGACAAAGGCTTAAAATAAAGTATGTGACGGCAATGTTTATATTTTTAACACGATCCACAGCATACGACGCTCTATAAAAATTGCGCAGCGAGCTTTATTTTGCCCTATAACATTCAGTGATTCATTTAATTACTTAAAATCAGTCACTAAGCTGTTTGTTTAAAAAAATCTGTTGCCGAACTTTAATTGCGCGAACCCGACTAGCTAAAGACCTTTTTTTTTAATTACTATTTAATCAGCTGATTAGACACAGTTTAGGAAATTTGAAATCAATCGGCGCACGGGTATGTCCTTAAATGTTGAAGGCAACTAATGTAGGTTTGTTAAATTAGTAGATTTAAATATCATTTTAATGACATTTACGTTTTTTTTCAGGAACTAGCCTCTGCGTCTTTTCAAAATAAGGTTCGATATACGCATACAATGGGAATCTAAAAATTAAACACGATGAGCTATGTAAATCTAAGAAATCTTTTTTGACCGATGGAGGACAAACTAATATTTTAAAACAATAATACAATAACAATTAAATTAATAGAACTTCGAATTTCATTTGCACTTATAAGCATTCATACTATTGCAATCCTAATAAGCATTGCATGAGTATTATACAAAATGGAGAAAAATATACTAACAGAATTACCCCGACATATATTTGATGAAGTCGTAATATTTCCCTCGCAAGAATTGAAATTGAATAAAAGAGTGAATATCGTATTGCCGCCTTTGCATGAAAGTAAGCGGAAGAAAATGTTCTCTGGAAAATCGGGCCCAGAAAAACTATTCGACATAAGAAAAGCTGTTTATAAAATGTGTCCTTACAAACTTCCCGCCATAGCCCATAAGCTTGCGTCTAAAGCAGCAGATGAACTTGTCGCCAAAACTATTTCGGGGGGAAAGAAAAAACCAGAAAAGAAAGACTATCATCTCAACATTTCAAATGTACCACCATTTGATGATTTTGACATATTAGAAATCACTCAATTAGATCCTCATTTCTTTTCTTGCATAGAAGGGAGACCTATCAGGGACGTCTGTGATAGAAAACTATATATGGCTCATATGAGAAATTTATCTCTTGTTCTTCAGAAAATTGCTTTAAGCAAAGACATTATAGTAAATATAGACTCGCAATATATCCGTGAGGTTGAAAAGTATGAGACACATCTTATGATTTTGGATGAAATTCATGCTAGTTATGAGCAGTTTCTCCAAAACGACCATAATAAATCTATTCAATTGTTAAATGAAGGACAACTATTACTGGAACAACTTGTACTGACTGACTTAGAACTTCAAAGTTATACTAAGAAAGAGGGTCTTGTATCACGAAATATGAAGGATTTATATTTCAAAATAGCACGTATGAAAACTTATCAACATTTCCTATACCAAATAACACCCAACCCTAAAATTAGAAGACTGGGAAAACAAAAGCGGTCCAGAAACAAGGAATTACTTGAAGGGGCTGTTTTTGAGAAACAATTGGAACGGAGCGATGAAGAGAAATATCCATACATTGATGTTAAATTCAAAGATGTCGAAGTTAATGTGGATGAATCACTTAGCATCGCCGAGATTATCACTTTTTCTCAAAACCTTCAAAACGAAACGCCCACTCTGTTTTTTGATAAGCCTCATCAAATCTTAGTGATTTTTACTTTAATGGCTCAATTAGCGTGTATTTGTTTAGAACATGAAAGCATTACGGCCGAAGAAATACAGCGAACGCAGGAGGATTTGACATCTATCAAAATTGCCCTCGCAAATCAATTAGAGGAAAAGGAAGACACAATCAAATGGTTCTTGCACTTGACGGAATTCTTAGAGAGTCAGGCTGATGACGTCAGAGGAATATATATCAGAACTCTTAAAAAGACAATGCCTTTGTTTGCTTCCAAATTTAATTTGAGTATAATGACGAATATCGAATGGCTATATCAGTTAACTGTAGGGAAAAACGAGACTAAACGCTCGGCCATAGAACTTCTTAGAGAAATGGAAATAGTACGAGAAAAGTACTTAAGGGTTCTCGATAAAATTGAAATTTGCATTTTAAAAGTAGTAGAAAAAGAAGTTTACTCTCTAGAAATTAAATCATATAATACAGCTGTAAAAGCCAATCTGGAAATATCAAGGTTAGAACATTGTAAAGAAAATTTAAGACAAACTTTCGGCCCGCCGCTTAAATTTCGTAGAGCATCTTTTGGAAGATTTAGGAGACACTCAAGTAAACCGGTAAAGAGTAGAAAACATACATTAACCGAAAAAGAACTGGCCTATATAAAAATGTTCACGAGCTGGTGTGAAGGTCAAGACCCAAGGCAGTTTCTAGGAGGTCAAGCGGAAATAAATGAGATATTGGGTTTTGATGAATTTTAATGAAACCCAACAAGTAAAATAAAAAAAAAACTGTTAACGCGGTATTAACAATGCACTTTAAATTAACAAATAAACAACGTGCCCAGCTAAACTAGCGTTATCGGTCATCCGCACTTAAAAATAAAATCGTGGGGGACCAATAAAGCTGTGTGTAACCAAAAAAATATCTATATCTTTTTTGAGTTAGACTACCCCTGTGGGGTCAATTTTGGATTCTGATCAATACCCTTTCAAAGATTTTATTCACTTCATTATTTTTCATTTTGTTTGGGTTTCTGACTATGCAAAAATACCTGCGGCGGTAAATGCCGTAGGTATTTCACAAATTTAAACTTGCCAATCAACAAACACTATTTTTCTAGGACTTCCTGGAAATTTGCAAACTGTTTGTGTTCAAGGTGAAGGAAAAAGTGCAGAAAGGGAGATAATCTCAATTTTTTTAGAATTTGGATATATACATTAGAACTAGGTCTGTTTGATTGCACAATTTCAAAATAAAAGGCACAGTAAAGGGGAATCAAAAATTGATTATAGATTTGACTTGGATCGAGATTCTAAGCTAAATAAAACCTGTACACTGAGTGCATAACTCGATTCCGAAACCATAATAGATGTTTTTGTTAAGGAAATATTTAAACAAACAATACGAAATCATGTTTTATAAAATTTGCACTTCAATCTAATAAAAAATAGAATAAATCAAAAACAGTTTTATTTATAGAAATTAATTTGTATAACTCACCCCAGTCGGTAACCCCGTAGGATTTAGTTTTATTTTTTATAATTTTCCTTAAAGTAGGAATTTTAAAAAAACAGATTTTACGAAAAGTACAAATGGGAAAGTGTTGAATTTTTATGCTCTTGAAAAACCACTATAGTCGTTAAAATAATATCTAAAGATGAATGGAAGATAATGTAGACATTTAAAATTAAAGCTAACATTTTCTGATACTAATACATGAAACTTTGACTTCGATACAGCGGTCAAACATCATAATCGAATTTAAAAATTATGACCACGGATATTTTGACGTGTTTTTTATTACTGGCCAGTTAGAATTACTATTAACTCATCTCTGACTACAAATAGAAACATGCCAATGAATGTTCAGTGCAACATTATAAATTTATTTTTTGTGGTTACCTAATACAAATTTGACACAATATAAGTAATGACTTAATTACATACGTATCAACTATCAACTGCAAAATATTTTTTGTGATTGGTGTAACATTCTGAAACCTTCTCTAATTGCAAGTCGATACTAAAGTATGGTTAATTTGTTTCTGGGGGCTCTTAAATTAGATTTAGTTGGTAAATTATGAGAAATATTGATATGCCATCCAGTATCACCATTTGGAAATGTATTGGATACGCTAAAAAAATCGAAACAGAGATAATTTAAATGGTAAAAGAAATAATATTTCGTTGAAAAGGTGGCCTATTAATATTGCAGCTACATCAGGTTGAACTAATGAATCACAGTTTGACATTTTGAATCACAATTTACTTTAATGAGCATACAAATCTCTTTATTTTGATTTTCAACTCTCTGACAATGTTCTTTCAATGCAATGAATGACCGCACGAAAGGATTAATGCATTCCAATTCAAAAGAGATTTCGCACATTAACAAGAATGATTAATTCAGGAATATAAGTATAATTTTAGATCTTTTTTACATTACTAATTTTTTTAAATTTCTAAATTCAATTCAATATACACAAATACAATGTAAATAGATCCAGCAAAGACATCGTAATACCTAAAGTTATTTAGGTAATAATTAAACCGACCGACCGTCCGGTTATTGGGGTTATTTTTTTATCACAGGTCATATTAAAATAACTTTTAATATGTTTTTTTCATAGATTTTGTTAATTTAGAGTTTTTAATCTTTAATTGACAGCTGCCAACATTATAAAAATATGCCTATTACGCATAAGATTGTAAGTGACTATATCCAATAGTTATTAGATCTGATCTGTGATAAAAAAAACATCATGTATTTTAAAATGATATACTCCGCAAGTAACTGTATCCGAAATTTTAGCTTCTAAGCAAATGCTGAATTATATTTATGATTGTTATATATATAATGTTTTACTTTCTTTTTATTAAAGGTTCATGCGAAGTAAGTCCATGTGAATAAAATTAAATAAAAGTATAATACAATCATTAAAGTATTTATATTGACTTAAGTCCGGCAACATTGCTTTAACCTTATTAAGTCAAGAGACTGCAGCCTTTCACCTAAAGTGACCTCAGTTTCGAAATGTTTCGCATTGCAAAATCTGCATTGTAAATGCATTAATCCACAATCAAAAGTATTCAAATTTCTTGGATAGATATTCAGTGCACATTTAAATGTATCCCTTAAAACAATTTCATCATTTTGTACTACAAAGTACAACTATTTAAAATAGCTATTACTCTTTATCATTTCGACTTTCAAGGGAATGTAATAATATATTCCTTCTTATTTGTGTCTCACTCCAAACCGTCAGTTCTATGTGGAGGAAGGCATAATGGATTTAAGAAAGTAAAAAAATGAAATTACTGAAATTCAAAAATGTAAAATTAAATTCTGAAAATACAGTTAGAAAGGTTTTGATTTAAATAATAAAATGTACTCAATTTTTTGCCTTGACTAATATTACTAGATTGACACTGACAGACTATTGAAATAGGAACTTTTGAAATCACGCAAAATTCACAGTTCTGTCAGTTGGATGAAAGTTTTTTTTTAATTAATTTAAATTATTTGTAACACATATTATAGATAATCTTAGGTTTCTGCACTTCTCCTCTATATAAACTTTAACCATGTCGAATCGGACACTACTCCGTGCGCGCGATGTGCTTAAAAAGGGGTATAAAGTTTTCCCTTCACGTAATAATATATAAATTATCAATTATATATGTAGATACCAAAAATTGATTTAATACAGAAATAAAATTTATGCTTTTGTACAATCGTATCTATCGCCATCCAAAAATGCACATCTAATGGGCAAAATTGTCGTAGGCAAAGGTAGAGATAGGAAATGAAGCAACCCAAAACAAGTTGACACCATAGACAGGCGCGTGTAGTCTGGGGGAAAGATGTCTTTAATGACGCATGCCTAGCTGTAAGACGTCATGTTTTGGGTAAAAATAATTTACTATTTAAAATATTTACTTTAATAATGCATAGCCAATTTTGTTTTTATTATGTTATACTCTTTATTTTTCTTCTTTTTGTCTAGTTTAATTTTTAATGCTTTAGTCGTTAATATTGAATTATGCTTCGTAATAAATTTTTGATCTATTGCAAACACGAGGAAAACTGTCAATCTATAGGAAGTATCAAAATTGAATTATATATATTGAATTATACTTCAAGATTATCAAAATGTGGATAAGTATTTAATTTTGGTTTTTAAATAATGTACGAATAAATACAAAATAATAATTAGTTGTTTTAACCTTTTTCGGTGCTATTATTTATTTTAAACTAAGTAATATATATATATATATATATATATATATCTGTGGCTTGGTAAAAGAAGTGCCTATGTCATTTTATTAATTATTGAGTATTATGATGCAATATACTTAAAAATCCCCAAATTTTAAAACCCAAATTTTAATTTTAATTTTTTTTTTGGTTTTTTAAATCTTTAAATTAGGAATAGGAATTTTGACATGGGCACTTGTACTGAAAATTTGGGGATTTTTAAGCATATTGCATCATAATACTCAATAATTAAAAAAATGACATAGGCACTTCTTTTACCAAGCCACAGATATATATATGTATACTAGCTGACCCGGCCACGCGTTGCTGTGGCTAAAGTTTTTGTTATATTACATTATAGTAAACAATCTAAGAGGAACAATAAGAGAACATCAGTCACGGAGTCCACTATGCTTTTTCACACAGATGGTATTTGTAAAAAAATATGCTGATCTCCTGAAACAATGAAATTATTTACGAACAAAGACGAAAATGTTGATGTTGGTATACAAATTCACTGGATTGAGATTTGAAGGGGAAGTAAGTTGAACACAATTAATTAAAATGTTCTTACACTTGATACTAAGCAGAAATCAATAGGTAAAAAATAAAAATTTATCAGATTTATTATTTCCATTTAATTTTATAACAAATATAAGTATATTACAGTATAATACAGTAAATTACATGTGACGCTTAAACTCATGAATGAGGTAGGCAAGGCAGACAGTCTTAAACTTTTAAACATTAATATCTTTTTTTTGAATTATAAATACTTTCAATTTCAATTTAATTTAACACCAACCGGTGCACAATGTTTTTGGTTAACCTGTCTTTAGCTAACACAAATAGATTCGACGGTTTCCCAACACGTGAACACGCAACATATAGTTGCCCATGAGAAAAACATGGATTTTCCAAATCTAAACCACAAATGGACATTGTTTGACCTTGAGATTTATTTATAGACATGGCGAAAGCTAAACGAATTGGAAACTGTAGCCTTTTGAAGGGTATGGTAGAATCTGATGGTATCATCGGAATACGTGGCAGCAGGACCACTTTTCCTTTAAACTTCCCAGCCAAAATGGTTGCTTCAAGAATGTTTCCGGTGATCTTTTTGATGACCAAACGCGTACCGTTACATAATTGAGGTGGATTCAAATTACGGAGGAGAATAATAGGGGAACCAATCTTTAATCGAAGATTATGTGGTGGCATTCCAGGGATATCTAATGAATTTAAAAATTCAATCGGAAAATTTACACTTTCATTTTCATCAACAACAGTATCGATTGATTTAAAAGACATCAGATCGCCTGGTAACAACTGTTGTATCTGGAAGTTAATTTCGTCAACATCAACGTTTTTGGCTGCCAAAATCGCCCGTTGACTAAGCCATTCATGATTCAAATAATTATTCTGTATATCCGGGAAAATACTCTGAATCAATTCAGTTTTATCCTGAACAACAGTGCAAAAATTGTCTGGTAGTTTAATGCATTGCGTATTTGGTTGCAGTTTTATTTTACCGTTCCCAATATCTAGTAGTTGTTCGGAAAATATTAGTGCTGATGGATCATTTTGCAATTGTACTCGCATATTTATGGTCAATCGAAGTGTTTCAACACTTCGCCATAAGAATGATTGTTTCAAACATGCATTAATCTCATCCGCGAAAGTAGAGCGAGGTATAACCGGTAAGGTCTGCCGGAAGTCACCAGACAAAAGTAAGATAGCACCACCGAAAAGTTTATTATTGCTGTTTAAATCTTGCATAGTTCTGTTTAATGCTTCAAGTGAATATTTGTGTGCCATTGTGCACTCATCCCAAATTATTATAGAACTCTTCCGCAACACTGCAGCTATTCCACTATTCTTTTTGATGTTACACATTGCATCTGGTTTATTATGAACGTCCAATGGCAGCTTGAATGTTGAATGTGCTGTTCGCCCACCATCCAGTAAAGTAGCCGCAATGCCTGACGATGCTAATGCTAATGCGATTTTTTGTTGCGACCGTATTTTGGCAAGAATCAACGATATTAAAAATGTCTTACCGGTTCCACCGGGTGCATCCAAGAAAAAAAAACCGCCTTGTTCAGCAGCAACAGCCAGCATAATCCGATCATAAATAATTTTTTGTTCTGCTGTCAGTAATGGTTCACTGTTCATGATAATTGTTGCTAAACTTCCATGGTCATATTGATTTTCTCGTTGTAAATCGGTATTGACTAAGTCGGTGGCTGGACGATTAGGTGATGGCATACCATAATGATTAAGTGGTAAATTTGAAATAAGAACACATAAATCCTCGATCAAGACCAATGCTTCATTGTACATCTCTGGTGTATAATCTATGTTTTGGCATTGATTTGTTTGTCTAATTCGGTGCAAGATGTCTTCTGTCATACAATTTTTATATTTTTCCCACAAAGTTTGTGCTTGCGAGGGATAACATGTCGCCAAAATAATTGCAAACAACTGACGAATGTTATTCGGTGTTGATGTCAACGCAGCATCAGCAAGCGTTAAGTCCCAATGGTTATCGTCTTCTAGCAATTGCAGTTCACGACATGCATCCTGGTATGTATTGAATACTCGACCATTAGCTGTTCGTAAAAATTCAAAAGACGTTGGTCCGGGAACATTCACCAATAACAAACGTAAATAGAAGCACTCACGTTGCTTTGGATGTACCGTGTAAAGTCTCCCCAATGTCTTAGCTTTGAATATGCCTGTAATGGAAGGATGTGGTTTTCCTTGTTTCCGTGGCTCCCATTTTTTACTGGATTTGTTCCATGTGAAATAACGTGGAACATCACCATACACCAATGTCTTCGCGAATTGGCCAAAAACATCAGGTTTTTGACACAATGTAAAAAATTCAGTTAGAGTCGTTTTCGGAGCTTCGAACGCTCTTTGGAGAACATTTTCTTCAGTGAAGTATACACGTTGACCGTTTTCAAGATGTATTGCCAGATGTTGGACAGCAGGATCTCTTTCGTGGATGGGAAAGCTGAGAATATGCCAAATAGCTTCATTGCTGCTAATGTATCTGCCCATTTGGTATCGTGCTATTTCGTCATTTTTATTTATGTTTTTTACTTCAAATATGGCCAAATCACTGCCTTTGTTTACATATTTACAAATATACTTAATTGATTTAACAGAACTGCAAAGCTCAACATTGATATGAGCTTTGTAAGTTTTTGAAAGTAGTGGTGAGTAAGTCATCGCATCTTGTATGTATTCCTGCATGTTCCGTGGACTGCCGATGTAGCTTGAAGGTAAAATGAAAGCATTACCGATGTCATTGGGATTTAAATTTCCATCGATGTTTCCAGCAACAGCATCTCGTAAGTGAATATATTCTTCCGATCGTAGTTTTGCCTGGTTGAATCGAAGGAATCGCAAGCGTTCGCTTTCGACCTTAGCATACATATCAACAATGTATTGATGGAACAGCTGACGATATCGAAGGATATAATTGTCTTGATGTTGTCTAACCATTATTCGGTGTGCGTAGTAGTTCATTGAGCTAACTTTATTATTTCTGTAATCACCTAAAAAAATAAAAAATAAAATGCAATACGAAATTAAAATCTATACATACAGTAAGAAAGTAAATAGATAATTGTCAAATTTACCGGTATTTGGATCATACTGATTGATATTAAGGTGATATTCATCTTGTCCTTGCCAAAATATCAATGGATATTGTAGTGCGTCATATGAACGGTGTAGATCCGAAATCGTACTGACAGTGTTGTCTCGCCGTGTAATGTTTATAGATCTTTTGTCAACTGGATCACCAACCATGATAACAGCAACCTCATCAACAGTTGGAGCGTTGAATCTACCAGCATGTTCACCTAATGGTACTTTGTCGGCTTTTATGACGATTTGATAATTGTCATTTTGCAGTCGTGGCGAAACTCTTTTGATCAATTGAATTAGTTGATTTAGTTGGATAACCATCAATATCCGTGATCGTGTCATTCGTATGTGGCTTTGGGAAGTTTTTTTTACATTTTCCATTTTCCATGCACGGTGAGGTCATGTTGAAAACACCGCATGGCCCATGGATCATGTGTTTGGTGACAATATCAAATAATTCTTGATCAATTAATGGGTCTGGAATTTCGGCTGAAATTATTTGATCGATTTCTTCAGGACGGATTCTATCTTTAAGCCAAACCAAAATGTGGGCATGAGGCAAACCTCGCTTTTGCCACTCTATCGTATTCAGCCAACAACGTGTGATACCAAAAATTGTATATTTTACAATAAAATCAATTAAGGATTTCAATTTTTGTTTAAACACACGTGCAGTTAAATCATGACGATGAATGGCTTGTTGTCCTGGCAATAGTAAAGTTTGTATCTCTTCCCAATTCGGATTACATGTGAATGTAATAAATAAATCCGGTCGGCCGTAATGACGTACGTAAGTCATCGCATCTTGTATGTATTCCTGCATGTTCCGTGGACTGCCGATGTAGCTTGAAGGTAAAATGAAAGCATTACCGATGTCATTGGGATTTAAATTTCCATCGATGTTTCCAGCAACAGCATCTCGTAAGTGAATATATTATTCCGATCGTAGTTTTGACGTTTGCGTTTTGACGTTTGCCGCTCGCGTTGTTGAGGTTAGATTTTTTCGGTGGCATTTGACTGAAAATAATAATTTTCTTGTTCTTATGATATTCTCTTGAAGACGTTCGTTACACTGTTCTTGAGATTCTTGTGCATGACCTGCTGTCCTGATTCTTTGAGCTAGATTTCTTGATTCAATTTGTTTTGCCAACTGATGGGCTCTTTTAATACGTTTGCGTCGAATAACTGTCACTGTCAAATAATAACAGACATTAGCGCCATCAACCCAGTCGAAAGGTATCGACATCTGTCAGTTTTATGACTGCCAAATAATAACGGACAAAAAATTAGCGATAAATTAAAATTGCGACTATAATTTGAGATTTAAACTATCCTATCTCTCAAGTGCACATCGAACTGCACATGGTGTTCAAATTTTATTATAATCGGTTAAGTGTTTTAGGAGTCCATTGAGGACAAACATTGTGACACGAGATTTATATATATTAAGATAACAAAGACAAGTTTTAAATTGACAACGGCAAACGTTCAAGACCTAATAGTTTTAAAGACCTGTATATTGCTAGCTCTGCAAAAAAGGTCTCTTCAATTTTATGTATGGTTTAACGCTTGAGATTCCTGAAATTGGTGAAATGCCTGGCTTCAAAAATACACATTTAATTTATTTAAATTACTCTTAAAACTAATTTAGGCATCGCTGAGTTCCATTCCTTCTTTGTATAACATCGTAATGATTTTGGTATTAAGAACTGGGTTCATCAAAATATGACGTCCTTTATATTTCTCGCGCACAAAGACCACACGCGGCGGTCGAATGAAAAAAAAAATCAAAGCAGCTGTCAACATTAACTTAAATAATAAATAGACTTATTTAATACATTATTATGTTATAGATTTGAACTAACACTATTGTAGGAATTCGATTATTTATTGTTTTATTATGTAGACTATTTTCTAGATTATAAACCATTGATAGCTAGCTACTATACCTAACTATTTAGAGGAGAGGTATTTTTTTTTTGTAAATTTATCGATACCAATATAAAAATCGAAAATCATAATTTTCTCGTATATTATGTACTCATTATATATTAATCCCCCTCAAAAGATACAAAATCATTATTCATAATTTTTAAAATAAACATTCACATAAATAAACACACAACATAATGTGTACACGGTGTTCCAAAAACTTTCTTGATTAAAAATCCAGCTTTTTGGCCCTGCGATTTCAAATATGATTTGTTTTGGCCTCATATCAAAATTCATCATGATTTCCGAGTTAAAAATCTGTAAACTTCAAGTGATAATATGAAATCGCTCTTGTCATAAGTTCAGTCGCTAGCAAGGCCGCGCCGTACTGGACTTTGACTGGCCTTGCCGAGCACCTGCGTAAAAAAAGAGATTTTACACAAGCGCTTTGATAAAATTAATATATTTGGGCATTAATTATTTTTTAAACAATTTTTTATACGTAATAGGGAACATAAACATAAGTTAACATAAGACATAAGTCTTCGGGGATGTTCTTGGAACAATCTGTATACTATATTTATATATTCCAACTTGTATAAAATATTTATTGTATAATGACTTTTATGAATGTTCGTGTAGGAAATGTAAGTTTTTTTTTATTGTAGAATAGGTTTTGCATTAAAAAAAATATAGGTTTGATTGTTCTGTCCTTCAGTCCCTTTGAGGTTATCTATATCTATATCTCTCCTTTTCTGACTCATGTTATAATGTGCCCCAAGCTTGATCCACATCACAATAGACTGATGTTTAAAAAACATGCCGAACTACATTTTATTTCCATCACTCGTTCAAGACAGTGCACTTTCCTTGCAAGGCAAATGGATCACGCACTACTGATAGTACCTTCATAACACTATGGTACTGGTCTATGTTGGATAGTCGTCGGCTGTCAGACCATTTTGAGTATCGAAAATTTCGCTTCATACCGAAATAGAGAGGTAGTAACCAGGATATCTTGCTTTTGATTAGTAGTTTTTACTTCTAAAACCTTGCCGAACCTATTCGGGTTTTAAAGAGAAAAAAACCTTGGGTTAAGGTCCTTCCCCAGGAACTAGTGCCGCAGTGAAATACACGTATCCTCCCTAACTATCATATAATTCGCTTAATTGGTGACCAAATACGTCTATTTAATTAACATACTCGAATAGGTTTTTAAGATTATTATTTGAAAATGGACGTTCATTTAGGGAAATAATTAAATAAGTATGTTGATTGTGTCATAGTGAAGAATTTACGCTGTATCTGACGCAGGTTACCTCCTCGATAGAACTCTCTTGTTTTCTAGAAGTGTCATCTTGTAGAATTGAGTAGTGATATAAGTAAAGAAGCAGATTGGTTTCTAATCTATTTTAGGTTTTATTATAGAAGCGGCTCGGCGCGATGGAGGGCGGCGGCGCGTGCGAGGGCGGCGAGGGCGGCGAGGCGGCGAACGCTTCGTGGGCGGTGGCCGTCGCCGTGGCTGCCACGGGCGGCGAGGTCTCCCCCGTGACACTGAGCGCCGAGTGGCCTCGTCTCGGCCGGCTCGTGCTGCTGGTCTGCCTGGCAGTCATCGGTTGCGTTGGCAATGTCTTCATGATCAGCGCGGTTATGATCGAAGATTTTCTCAAGAAAACAGGTATCTAGATGCGATTACTCATTCCTTTTAGATAATATTTATTTATTTATTGGCCACAATTACGTTATAGTGTTATAAGGTTACATATTAAAAATAGATTTCTAATTTTTTTTTCGAAATTCTCTATAATATGATAGAGAATTTTTCTTTCTCAGAGTAAGTAGTTCAATTAGGCCTAATCAAAGTTCGGAAAATTAAAAAAAAATAGTTTTCCGTTCAACATAAATTTTATGTCAAATTTAACAATAATAATAATTAGAGTATACAGGTCAATACAAAAAAAGAGGACTGCCGATAGGAGTGAAAACTTAAAAGTATGAAATAACAGTTGTTTTGATTTTAAATTCAAATTAAATATAGTATCAAACATTAAAATTTCATAATTTGTAAATTAAAATCTTTAACATTAGTCTGATTTTTAAATTTATCGGTACTCCGGGCAACAATTATATATTTTTTTATATGGTGTACTTATTAATCAAAACATATGATGGGCGGCGCAAGCCCACAATTTTTTCAAGAAAAAATAACAATAATATAAGGTAGGTAGTAATAAACAACTATTTTAAGGCGAAGCCAAAGGATAAATATTCATTTCGATTCATTTAAACAGTTGTGTCTATATCTGATATTACAGGGACTCCCGGTTAAGATTTGTAATCATAATCGTTTGACTGTAATTTTTATTTTATTCTGATGTTACTTAATTCTGTGTTTCCTTAGACAGACTGGCTGGTTCGTCACGTATTCCGTTCATAAAGAGCAAACTCTATTTTAAATCCGTAATGCCAGCCGGGCGCTTATTCGATTTGATACACTTTGCACGATGCTATCGATCTACTCATACGTTAGACCGTTACTCCCAGATAATGACGAACCGAAATTCACTTCATTCCGGACGGCGTCCACGTAAAAATGTTTACACATCAATAAATAATTGCTCGTCATTTGTATTTCAGCGAATTCAATAGTGGTGAACGTGGCGCTGGCTGACCTTCTGGTGACCGGATTAGTCATCCCTGCGTCTGCCATTGTACTCCTGGCTGGCCAGGGTGACCTGCTAAACGTCTGCAAGGGCCAGTGGTTCTTTGCAGTCCTTTGCTTTCTCGTCACGATATTTTCTTTGGCTGTAAGTACTTACGTAAATAAAATACATATTTTCTTTTCTATTATTACCTAACCTAACCTAACCTAACCTAATCTAACCTAACCTAGGTTATACTATTTTTATAATATTTGTAGGCCGTGAAATATACAATATAGGTACCTAAGTAGCGTTTAAATTAAAAAAGACATTAAAACAATAGTTTCAAAATGTCAATGAAGTTATATGAATATTTTTTTCAATCATAATTTTTCGGTCGTTTTTAATCATTGAACTTAGTTTGTTTTGGTTTTTTTTTAATACCGTCAGCAACGCCGTTTATTATATTTTTTGATTACAATAAAAATAAGTTAAAAATTCTGTCAGGTTCTCAGGTTATTTTAAGCAGGAACCAGTTATACATACTCGTAAGTGCATTTTAAAACAGAGTTCTGTCATTTCTGTTTGTTAGTAAAAAGATTATTTATTTTCCAATGTTACTTTTAAGCTCAGCAGAGTAGATACTAATGCGTTTATGCGTTTATCTTTATAATTTAGACACCAACATTTTAGTAGTCTAATTAGCTTTTAAATGAAAGTGAAATATTTTGAAAATTCTATTAAAGAAAACTCTATTAAACTTACTGACTATTAAAAGTTATCATTTATTTTGCGGAGATATGTAGCAATGTATTTGGAAGTGGGCATATTCGCATATTTTTAGAGTTCATGGTCCAAAACAGAAATTCGTATGATAAAACTTCGTTATCTATCTATGTGTGTCCCTCTATCCCAGGTCTGTATCTTCAACGATGCAGGCATAGGTCATTCTATATCCCATCATAGGTCATATGGATGGAAAAAACTCTGAAGAAATATAATTTTTAATTATTATTTATTGGTTTTATTTTATAGTTTTTAACAAAAATGTAGATACTAAAAAAAGTTTGCTCCCCTCTCCTTAATGTCCGTAAACTTGAGGTGTAAAATAAGAAAAATATGAGGCATATGAAGAGAGTAAGGGTGACAGGTGTCGATTGTGACCATTGTTCGTAGAAACGAGATTTTAATCGTAATTTAACTTTGACCCTCGATACGTCGTCGCCATATTGGTTTCTCATTTGTCATTAGTTTGGAAATGTTAGTTTTTGTTGTCAGAATTTTCTTCGTTGATATTTTTTCTGCTCAACATTTTATTTTACGGATAACAACAAGCAATGCATATCATTTTAAAGTGGAAGGTTTGGTGAATATGTATGTAATACAATTGATTGATTCAACAATGCTGTTCTACAAACACAAAAAGATATGTTTTCTAGTATTCCGGTGTCGATTTGTAATATACCTACATAATGGTGTCATTTGCTTGGTGCCTCGTGTCGGCGGTTTGTTGCACAACCTGAACCTGGGCAGTTGCTGTAAAAAGTCGATGAAAAATGATTCGTCGTAGCTCCGGCTCAAAAATATTTCGCCTGGAAAATAATTCGCAAGAAAATACCAGCTCACAAATAATTCCGACTGTAATCGGCGTGGGACAATTTTAAGCTTGAGGGCGACCGTACAGAGTCAAATGGATAACACGAAGTATTGTTAAAAAATACTATTATGTAGGTCATATTCAATCATTTTGGGCTAAATTTTCTTGTATTAGAATCAGGGGAGATGATTTATTTATTTACTATATTTTAGGGAAACATACAGGGTAACCTAATTTACAAAACAGTAAATACATAGTTTTTAATTTGGCCAATCACATGAATCTACTGTTTAACATTTGAATTGAAAGGTACCTAGAACTGGTTACATAAAAAAAGAACATACATAAAAAATTTAGTTTTTGCATATTTACACTGATAAAAATATTTGTTATTTCTGGTAATGAATGTTTAAAAATTGTACTATGTTCAAATTTGAACCAGCGACCACTGGGCTAATAGTCGGACGCCCCGCCCTACCTACTAAAATACCACGATCTCTAAATGATAAATGGATAAAAATATATGTAATTTTATTTTTTAATGCAGTTTTGTAGATAGTTTCGTTTTATTCGTGTATTTGAATGTTAACCTGTATCCCCCAAATCCATTAGGTAAAGGCACAAATATTTGGAACAATGATGTTATTGTAAGAGTTAATATAATTCATGAACAAAATTAGTAATTGACGGATTAAACAAACGTGCCTAATTAATGGGCCGCCCATTAATTAATTAGGTTTGCCATACGTCTGTATTTTGTACGGACGATTTGTATTTTACAAGCCGCGCCCGTAACAAAGGAAAAAGAGAAAATATACTTAATTTGAAAGCTTCGTAAAATGTTATGTACAGTCTTGTACCGTGTAAGTCACCTACACTTTACTTACAGTAAGCTGTCACTGTACACATCCCCACATGTACTATCCCCCAGTCGCTTCGAAAATATGCTCGGCCAGCCGGTGGCGCGCTCTCAGTTCAGGAATACAATTTCACGATCTTTATGTTATATCTCTAAGTTTCGAAAGTGTTAATACTGATTTACCAAACCTACTTTTTGTGCTAAGAGTTATTGATATTTCAAATTATTGTATAGAATTTATACAGGTTTTTACAATTTATTTTTTTTAAAAGTGGCTTAAAATTGCACCATTACAAGGATAGGCTTTAAAAAAAATCCGAGGAGAACCCCCCCCCCTGTACGTATAGAGTCCGTGTTTTACCTTGAGTCTATTGCAACCCTACCATTAATTATGTATAATAGTATTGATATACCTACCTACCTACCTATGAATATTAATATAGGTAACCTACATAGGTACGAGAGATATATTGATATAGAGATATTTTGCTAGTCACTAGCTGCTCGTTTCAGTTGTTAACGATGCCGAATTAAATGACTCGTTCAATTTGTGATTCTTGTGACATATTAATTGTGTTTTTTTAATTTTCAGATAACATCGGCGGAAAATTACTTTCGCCTTTGTGGTTCATCAGATTGCTACTCGATAATAACACCAAGAAAGACTACGATTTTAATCATCGTCGTTTGGTGCGTCAGCAGCATCATTTCAGGACTGCAATTTGTCTACGAGATCAGCTTCGATTATTGCACGAGGAAGTACGAGGGCCTCATCCCTTACCAGGCCACGGTCGGCGTGGTATTCGTGTTCCTACCTCTCCTCGTGACCTTCTTTTGCTACTTTAAGGCCATGTTTCGGGTTCGGCTGATGCGCAAAAGACCCAACTTCAAACCGCCTGTAACGTTCAATTGGGATTACGCTCTCATGATTTCTAACTTCTACAGTTTCATAACGTTCGTTATATTCTGGTTGCCTTTTGGCGTCATACTGTCCGTCGGATCCGTAAGGAATGTTCCCGACAGACTCTTCTACAACTTGGCCTGGTTTGCGCTCAGCAAGTCTTGCGTGAATAATTTCGTCTACTGCGCCACCAACAGACATTTCCGAAACGCCTACGTGAACCTCTTCCACTACTGCTGCTGCAAGACGACCGTTTCTTTCTCGCGGCGCCACCGCGGGGGCGACGGCCCCCGGCCCCTGGGGGACGTGCGTGTTCACATCATTCCGGGGTACAACATGTACTCCTATACGAGCCCCCAGAGGGTTCCATGCCGCGACTCCTATGAATTATGATGAGTGGCTTCGCGCGCGACACTGATACCCCGCAACAACTTCGTCTAAGCGACTTTCTTGCTTATTTCGAACATCGGTATAGCGCTGGAAACGTTATTATTTTTATACTATGTTCATTAATCATAACATCTACTTATGCGTTGCAAAATATTATTTTTAGAATACTTAAAAATATATCTACAGCAGATTATAAATATTAAAATATTAAACCTTCAATCTGTCGTGTATGACTAATCTTTAAAAGAATATGATTTTTTGGGTTTTTATTTCTTTATAACAAAAGATACGTCAACGAATAAATACGATTTAATGTGCACATAGCTTAATGATGTCGTGTGTGCTAAAAAAATAGGTTGATTAAATAGCTCGTTTGATTTGTAAACAAGACGCGTATCTCGCAAAGAAAGATTTCAAATTTAACTACATTACAAATAATAAATCTACCTTTGATGTTTAAACCTACATATTTATAAAAACACTTTAATAATGACCCAACCTTTCCCATCGGGACATACCAATCCGCAAGATATATTGGCATATTCCATTAAATGACCATTACGGTAGGGTTAAAAGTTATTTATAGAAAAATCACAATAATTTAGTAGATACTTGTGAATTGATATGTTATAATAATAAGATGAAAGTTATTCGTATAACTATTCCATAGTCCAAGGGTAAGATATGTATGTAAAATCCATAATAATAAAAGACTTCATTCTGTAACTTATATATAAATATATTCAGAATAATTGTAAAGCTATTAAAAAATATAAGGTATCGTAAGGGTTGGGTTCATGTTTCATATTTAAAAATACTTTTACCAAAAAACGTATAGGTACACATAATAATTGTAATTTAACTACTGTAACATTACTGTAAAATAACTGTAATGTTTCGCAAAAGCGCGCCCAAAAAGTTGATTTAGGTACCAACTACTGATTCAGATATCATTTATTATTTTCAAAAAATATTGAAATGCGTTATTAGTTCCAAAAATACCAACCATTCCATGATATTATGTAAATAAGTATTAAGTATGCATGATCAAATCGATTTAGCTTGTGTTTTATGTGTCTAACTTTTATTGGATTATGCATATTATTTAAAAACGATATCTATGTCATAGTCAATAAATGTTTTAATACTAGAAATAATATGCTTTCTTGCTAGCTGTCAGTTTATTTATATTAAGGTATCGGAATATTTATAACTGATTACTCTCTATTTCATCTAACCTGCGCTAGTTAGTTCTAGCGTTAATGTTAATGCAAGATTCATTTCAAATAGACCATTAAGATTCACTCGTATTTTTTCTGTTCGTTTCTTTTTTGATGTGAAAACAATTTAATATCTTCTTGTGAACATTCCTGAATTGCTGATACTAAAATTAGGAATGTTAATAATAAAGGAGTACCTAGCGGCCGAGAATTGAAAATTCTTCAACTGCAATAATTGGAGGAAAATTTCGGAAAATATTTCAGATTAAGTAGCTTCGACATTTTTACTTCAAAACGAAATTTTGGAAAAATATTATTTATTACTTTTATCTAATCAGAAGGCAGCAAAGCAACTAATAGTATTTTCCTACCTAGCTTACATACCCTACATACGACTCGCAAAGATGCCACAATTTATGGCTAAATAAATTACCTTTCGAATGTTTGTTACTAATATTTTGGTTAATAATTACTTATAATAATAAAATCGATTATCTAAAAACGAAAACAGTTTCCGGATATAAAACGTATTTTTGTATGAGCTTTTTTATCAACAACTTCAAGCTTCTGACCCAAGACGGCCCTCCACTCCTGATTTAATAACAAAGTATAGTGTTTTTTTTTAGAGGCGTGGTTTTCAATCTGGCACTACTTTTTTCGTAGTTGGTGTTTTTGACAGCTGTCACTTGATTTATGCTCAGTTTGGTTTGCCATTTCAGAATGAATAGACTTACTCCTGAACAACGTTTGCAAATAGTGCAAATTTAGAAAAAATCACTCTAAATTTTTTTTAAATCACTCTAAAGTAAAGTAAAAATAGCGCCGTGGGCCTGTGGCGTGGCCTCCAAGATCGTGCGATTTAACACCGCTGGACTATTTTTTGTGGGGTTATGTGAAGTCGCTTGTCTACGCAGATAAGCCGGACACGATTAACGCCTTGGAAGAGAATATTCGGCGCGTTATTGCTGACATACGGCCCAACTTGCTGCAAAAAGTGGTTGAAAATTGGGCCTCTCGGCTGGAATTTGTTCGAGTCAGCCGCGCGGGCCACTTACCCGAAATCATTTTTAAAACATAATGGCAAACCCTTATCTTAATAATAAAACTAAATTCTTAGCCATAACATCAAATTATATGCGTTTTATCTCTTCTTGAAAACCACGCCTCTAAAATCGTCACCCTATAGAAATACGCTTCACCGATCCCTTAAGACTTTGATACAATGAATCCTTTTAAATACGCTTTATAGAGTAGCAATCACAAAACATTATTTTTTTTATAAACTAACATAACTGATTTATTTTAAATTTAAGAATAAGCTTGTGCACTTGTAAAATTATACTTATTAAACATTTTATATATCCCTTCCTCTTATCGCAAAATGTCCGAATCAACGACCACAGACTGTTAAATTGAACCTATTGCCGACCAAACCTGACTCTATTTTCCGACCACAGAGAAAACATTGTATGGCCGTCGTACCTCCTACTCCTTGTGCGCAAGAAGTCATAATCAATTTTATTATTATGCAAACGTAAATATTATATGGTAATGTGCACAGTTTACAATATTATTTCATAGCTGAAATGTACTAAAGTTAGTAAAAAAGATTATTAATCAATTTTTCATAATTTTCATGTCATAATTTGTAATTTTTTTTTTATATTGTCATTTTAAGGAAATTCCTAAAAAGTCTTTTCCTCCTGCTTTTAGTTCTCTGGCATATTAATAACTCAATTGTATTTTTTCAATGTTAATAATAATAAAAATGAGTTCTAAACGTTATGCATACCTGGTCCATAGGCAAAATATATTAAATCTGCTATCGAAATCTGTTTCGCGATTTTCGACTTAATGGTTGAGGTCATAAGTTTTATAGTCATCTGAAGTGAATTGGGAAGTCGGTGTTAGAGTCACACGACCGTTTTACCGACCACCGTAGTCGGAAAACCGGTTAGGTATATTTTGATGTACCTATTACCCGACCATTTTTCATAAAATATGGTAAATAGTAATACTTAAATAAAATAAATTCCAAATTACAAGCTTGCCAGATAATCTAAAATCAGCACTGCTCAAATAGTCGTGAAAATAACGTATTTGCCTAAGAAACACTATACAAACGCATCGCTTGCCAATTAATTGTGCGCAACTGACGCGTGTAGTCTTGGGTCGCGATTTCAGTAGTTTAGGATTAGCAGTGAGGGTTTAGGTATCGAATGAATGGTATCGAGTGCGAAACATCCCTAAATTCCGAAGTAATCGAGAACGAGCCTAAAATTAGTGAAGGTCGGTGAAGCGTACTTTTACAGATAGATAGATACTTAGATTTTGTTTGAAGAGTAATGTTTGTAAATCGGAAGGCACGTTCATAGTTATAAAACTACGTAAAAAAATATACAAATTCGTAATTTTATAACGTAAACGGATATAATTTATTTGTATGCATGTTAACATGGTAAAGCCATCAACCAGTTATACGGCAACGTTTCGATCTTACCGATAATCATCAATTGATTTTTCATTCCTTCCGGTGTTACACTTTCCCGATTTGCGCGTCATTTAGCGTTGCGGTTTGTAGATTTTGTTTTTTTGTTTGTTTTTTTCGCATATTCGTAACTTTAATTATTGTACAAACTTAATTTATTCAAATTATAAAATATTTTAACACGGCTGTAACCAAAAACTGTTTTTTTTATTTTATGATTTACAATACCTAGTTACTAAGTAACATTCGAAAATAAAATAGTACTTAGATATAAAATGTGAAAAGCATAAGTTTCGGATATCTATTAACTTTTTAATACCTCAGCGTCGTGCGGCTTATATTCACTTTTCCATAATTATATCATCATAAGCATATGCGTTTATTTATAGAAAATTCCACGTTTAACATAATTTAAGACGGAAAGTTGCACGTGCAACAGTTATTTATTTTAACGTCAGTCGACCAACGATCTTTTAAAACATATAGATACGGCAACTGAGGGTGAAAAATGCACCACGCCCAAGTACGCCACTTTGCGTCGAGTACGCTCCTCGCGTATGTCATCGCGGAGTCTTGCGGCGCACGGAACGGCGGAGGGAATCTCCTGGTGTCGGGTTTTTACAGCGACGATTCATATGACATGCTGTAAAGTTTTAACAGACAGTTAACGTAACGCGAGTAATTCATACTTCATAGTAGTAATCACTTTTCCTAACCTAACCTACCACACGAACATTTCAAGCCTCATGTTAACTCTTTTTGTCGTGTATTTGAATATAATTTAACCTAACAGATTCATTAGATAATTATACCTAGTATTTATTATACTATATATACAATCATATAAAATATTATGAGCAGATATTATAGTAAAAAAACGCATGACTTATTTTCCTACAACTGGAATACAAACTCAAACTCGAGGAAAATCAACTACCTTTTGCATTTTGTACTAGGTAGGTACTTCCGTCTATTTAGTAGTGTAATTTCAAAAAAAAATCTAGAAAGGAAAAATTCTCAACAATTAATACATCCCTACATTATTTTACACTGTTTTTATCCCCTTTATCAATAATAGAGATAAATAGGTTTTAATCAGAATTAGCCTTTTCAATATAATATAGGTATAATTCAAGACGATGTTCAGAAGATTGCCCTCATGGAACGAAACCTTAAAATGTGCTGGGTACAAAACTTAAATATATATAAAGTTTCTTTATGCTGTGATAATTGTATGAAGCTAAGAGTAGATGAGTATGGCAAATATTTGGGGATTTTTTCATGAAAAACAGGTCCGATAAAGGCAATGTGGGAATGTTTTTTTTTAAATCCCCCTTTTTATCTCCGACAATACCTATTAGAACAAAATCAGGCATGAAAGAGGATGGATATATCTAAAGATAATGGTTTTTCATGCAACATAATAATATCAAATAGGTACTGTATAAAATAACATGTCGGTGTATATATATTTAATCTTCAAACATACCGCCCTTTAGTTGCTAATAACCAATAAAAAAGGCAACAAAAACAAAACCAAAAATTCCAAGGATACCACAATTCCGACAATAGAAATAAGATTTTTATCTACAAGAAAGCTGTAAAAATAGAAAGTATTTTATTAATTATTTTCCGGAAATCCTGTTTTTTTTTTTAAAAAAAAACCTTTATAATTTAGTTAATTTAATCTCATTATTTCTTAGGCTATCTAAACAAAAATAATCCGCCAATCAAATTTAATGTGTGCTTAATTTGTCAGTTTTAAGTACCTTAAGTATTTTATTAGATTTAATATGCACAATTATTCAATGTTAATTTATTATACTCGTAATATGTAGGTATCAATAAAATAAGCATTATTTACGACATTCCACAAAGATTTTTTTTCATGTACCTACATTATGTAGTTTAAATGTTTTTGGAAATTTATTGATGTTAATATAGTAGGTATTCGTAAAATAATATTAATATTTTCAATAATACATAGATGTATGTACTTAATTAGTTCTATTTGCTGTAAGTTATCAATGTCATTACATTGTCTAAGAACTTGACTGTCAAATAGTGTCAATACCTTCTCTTTAATTAGTTATTCCCAATTTCAAATTAACAAGTTTTTTAATTTCGTTTACATTTTGCATAGTTATGTGTATACATAGTTATAAGAAATTAGAATAATAGGTACCTTATTAATTACCAAGTCGGGTTTGAATTTTTCGCCAACGATATTAGATTTGTATGCCAGTTAATGAGAAATGATTTTTCAAAAATGAATATAGTGTTTTTACTATGAAACAGTACTCATAAAATGGATATTGCTTTTGAAGATTTTTATTGTGTTCAGCTACCTAATTATTAGTTTTTGAAAGGACAAAAAACTTTAATTGAGTGCCTACTTTGTTCGTGGCAGTTTTCGAAAAACGTCCAGGAAAATATTTTACTAAATAGAGAAACGTAAAAGACTGCTTGTATAAGATTAATAGAAGGTATGCGATAGCGAAAAGACCATAAAAAGTAATCTAAAACGATGTAAAGACTATTTTAAACATTCTATTTTTGATACCTAATGCGTTTGATATGAACCCTCCTTATAAAATTTATAGCAGCAAATTTATAAACGTTATTTCTCAGTTTATATGCTATATGCGTTGGTGATGAGAGAAGAGAAGTTTATTGACGGAGATGACTCGCACTATTAACTAGTTACATATAATGATAATAATAAGTCTCCGATGAAGTATACACGAGGAAGGTTCCGATGGCGAGTGTCGTGTACTCCAGACAGCTGACAAGCTTGACAGCAATTGAGGAGCTGAGCAGTTGGGGTTACAATGGGTATGAAACTGTGATGAATGTGTGGGTTTTTAATCTCGAACCACGGCGAAGGAGAGGAAGGACATGTGTCCCTCCGACGCGTGCCAAATCATCGTAGTGCCGTGTGCAGAGGACATTGCTCCGCTGTGCTCAGGTGTTTCAGTGCGTGTCACGGTATAATGCCAAGCTTACGACAACGTAATATGGCGAGTGCGATGTACACGGGTTCGGCTGTGGTCGCACTGCCGCTCAAGGCTAAGATGTAATTATTTTATTCTCATATTTTTTTAAAAAAGCTATAATTTTCATATAGTTTTACATAAATATCCTACATTTTGTAATCAATATTGTATCTCTACCTTAATAAGCTTCTATTTATATAATTATCACATTACAAACACGTTTCTCCATTTTAATATGTAGGCGTTATTCCTTGTACACTATACAGATAGTGTACCTACATTATCCTCGTAAGTGTACCGAGTAACCGGATCGAGCTTTAAAAATTTAATGTTCGATCCGTTTTACAATATTTAAAATCGCGATACACCTACGCACATACCATCTTATATTATATTGGTGTGGTTATTCAAGTATCAGAGTCAGAGGTGTTATAAGTATAAAAGTTTGTGTTGATACGGATATTTTAATAAAAAGTAGTAATATTTTGTTGGAATGTCCATCTAAAAATGCAGACCCAATAACATTCATGATTTAATTGCAGTAAGATATTTTAACTCTATTTAGGAATCTCTATAACCATCTAAAAATAAAATTAGAAAAAATTGTTTAGATAGAAAAAATATTGTATTCTATATAAATAATTATATCAACAATTGATAAAAAAAAACAAATGAATGTTCGTCCTGTTGTATACCACTATTTGTGTCAATAAAGCTTTGTGTCAATAACGCTTTTTATTTTAAAACCCAAAATTATATGTACAATTTAATTCAATGATTAACATTTTTAAGGGTAAAATATTGGTCAGCCTGTTGGTAAATTCTATATGGGTCTTAATGTAAAAAAAAACTACCTTTTAATATGTAAAAACTGCATTTCAAAATATTATATTCCATGTTACCATAAAAAAAATCTTGATATATTTTTAAAAATAATTATCTGGTGGTAAACTTGGTCCCCAACTTCTGCTATCATACATGTAATTAAAGGCCTCTAGTATGGGAAGGTTTGTGAAGGAATTGCATTGTTTGTATTTAGATGGTTTTCTAAATGAGCATTCATATGACCTCCCCATATCACAAAACTTATCTCAGTCGACAGACCACTTCATAAGTTCAATTTTCTTTATTAGCACATTAAAAGAAAACCCGACCGCATTTTAAAAAAAATTAGCAGTGGTTATGTGGTCATTCAGTAAGCACTCGGCGTCTGGTGTAGACATCGGTTTCTCCTAAATGAGACATGAAACAGCTTCATAAATGATGGAATGCATAGAAACTATTTTCGAAGAATGCACAAGTTATCCACAATATGAATTTCTAGCCATCTATGTGTACAAAATCTAGAATTTTTGGAAATCCTGAGATCTGAATTAAATATCATAATGAATTAATTGTGGCATATTATAATTTTTTAATTTAATACAGATAATTTTGTTTTTATTATCTTGTTTTTAAAGAGTGGTTGCAAAAATGGACATTTTGTAACTAAAATTTCAATTTGTGGATTAAAGGTAGTGCACTATTTTCTTTTTAAGCAAAACATGGTCGTACAAAAGCTGTTGATTCATGTCATTATGTGCATGCAAAAAAATATTCTTTCCGCTTTTTTTATGGTATCTGAAGGTATGGAAATCTCTTAAAACAGTAAAACACAAAATTATTAAAAAAAAAGTTCCATTTAAGGACTTAGTCATTTTATTACAATAAACACCAACATCTCATAATATTTTATTCTAAGTATAAAAAATGAGTAAACAATTTCAGCAGTTATCAAAATTATCTATTTCCTAACTAACCTATAGGCAGTATTGCTTGACTGAAAAGCAAGGCAGAAGATTTCCTTGCATAAAAACTCTAATCAAAATTTCCACAAAACAATTAATAATTTGATTGGTATATAATAAATCAAAAAAGAAGCTGGTAGGTCACTTCAATTTATAAGGCCTGATACAAATTTATAAACATAATCATTATTATATAACAACTAAACATAATATGACCATATTTTGTCCTTTTCATTGTGTTTGTGCTTATCAAAATAATTAAAGGAATGAAAAAAGAATTGCCTTATTAACATGTTTTATATTTCAGTGAAATTTATTGAGATTAAAGTGTAACTTTTATAACATTTTTGTTTTTAAATTTTGTAGGTGAGCGCGATTTGCAGGTTTGTTTGGTATATTTATTAGATGACATCTTTATTTAAGTAAAAATATATATAAAGTAAAAATTAATTTACAGTACAAAATAACTTAATTGGTATATAAATAATATCAATCAATTGAATTTTGTAAGGTAGGAATAATAATAGCCTTACAAACATTATATCTTACAAGAACCTACTTAACTCTAGCATTTACACTTCAACACATGCAATAATATTTTGTATACACATCACTACATTAAACTACGTTAATATTTAAACCTTTGGATTTATCAAACCATTGAACTGAAAATATATAGCAATTCAACTAAATTTCTTACTTAAAATATACAACAGTTAATTTGAAAAACCTGAATAAACTGACTTATGAACCTGATTTATAAAGAAATCGCAGCTTAAAACAAAGTTAAAAAGTAAGCGTACAGGAAGGAAGCAATAAAAATATAAATATATCATTAAAACATTTTTCATTGATGTTGTTATTTAAATGTTGCAAAATGAAAAAAAGTAATTAAAGTGCACAAAAATATGGGTTGTAGTGGGATAAATTACAACTTTATTCTGAAAATGTAAATTTAGAATGATATTTATATGTGAGCTATAAAGATGCATTAATTCATCAATATTTTCAAAATATTGAGCGCTGCATACATAGGTATCAAGTAGAGTAACGGATTCTGGGCAAATTATATTATAGATTCCAGCATATTGGGTTAATTCAATTAAATTAATACCGGCAGGTTTAATCTCTGGCGCATTTGCGGCCCCTCACTGGCTGTTTGACGTAATAGTAAGGGAACTAGCAACGTTTTCGTCGCTTAATTCGTCATAAGTTGTTGGTGATTGTTTAATGCCTGCTAAAGCACATGGACACTATTTTTATGACACCTTGAAACTGTATAGATCAGTATTCCTTAGGTCAAACCTTGAATAATGAATCTTCCTAAAGGTGAAGCAAAGTGGATACTAGGTGGCTCAAGATAATAAACATTTAATGTACCTAGAATTCAAGTGATTTCAAAAAATTTGTTGCTTCGATAAACTAAATGTGTTATTTTCTTCATCTTTTTGTCATATATTTTTAGGGCCTCTCAGAATTAATCAAAAATGGTTAAAATATTCACTTTAACAGAATAGGTTGCATTATTATTTACAAATTATAATGGTAACATTTTACAAACTTTGTGTTATATTATATGAAAAAATTTCAAGAAAAAAACATAAATTTGCAAAAACTACAATATCACCTAACTAGAAAAGAAATCACAAAATTTACATACAAAGCCTTAAATAAACAGGATGTATTTCAATTCACTGATTTAGACCTTTCAAAAAAAAAATCATACTAAAATAATTATATTATTAAAAACTTTGTTTTTCTGCTCAAGAGATTGCTGCCAGATTTCGACCATGCGTTCAACAGTATTCTCAAACATAGAAACAATTTCGTTTTTCTCATAATTGGGAAAAAACCATTTTTTTATGCTAAGCCATTGTGATGAGCCCTTTTTTACATTTCCCCACATAATATTTTAAGAGTGTAAATATTTTTAAGCCAATATTAATTATACTATAATGTGTTTATAAAGTGCTGCCTGTCCCACCGTTCTGTCCACTCATTTTAAGTGGGGATATTTTTTTTAATCTTAAAAAATATATAAGTAGAAATTATCTATAGAGAAGGTACTATCTTTGTGGAAAAAAGGAAGAAGATATTATATATTTTTATAAATATAAAATAAATGTGCTATCAAAACACAATTAATTAAAACGCATTTTATAGTTTTATGTAAATGTTTTTAAGTGGGTAATTTGACTTAGTACATGGATTTATATTTCGTGGCATATCTGCCAATGGAGAAAAATAATAAGGAGCCAACAAATTAAATGAGAGCAAACCAAAAGTGCATTTAAGGATTTCACGTTCAAAAAATGGAGAATGAGCACTAAAATAATATTAATCTAGTTAATAAGAAAATTCAGTTAATTTTTAAAGCACTTTTTCCCACATAGATCACATTCTGAGAAAAATGTCTGGTGATATAAGTTACATATATTTAAAATTAGAAAATGATTATTTACTTTTAATTACTTCCAGGAATCTGAAGCAATAAGTTCTTTTTAAAATTTTCTTTTACCAAAGCCAATAGAACTATGAAACTTTATTACAAAAACAAATATATTCAAAGAGTTAATTCAGCATTGATTTAAGCTATACAAATTAAATCATTTGTAAATTATTATGTTTGTCAATTACCTCACCCAATGAAATGTTACTAGCTCCATTGTATGCACTGCATATGTCTACCATGAGTAATTCTACAATTCTTATGTTTCTGACACATATACATATAGATCTTGAAGTAAATATTATGGTTATGACAAAATGATCAACGTACAGCAACACCATTTATGGTTACGACTGCGTTGGGCGCTCTGAGTGACTGGGGTTCAGGTTCATAAGTAGTATCGGAATCACCACTTTGACTATGGTTGTAGGTATTGTTATCAGTTAGATGTTCACCGTACGGTGAATCATAGACATTGTCATTAACGTGATCGTATATGTGGTGACCACGTGATCCGTCGTGAAGCGTAGCATAGCTCATTACAGCTGCATTTTGGTCTTCTTTTCGTTCTGCTCCTTCAATGTTTTCTGTATTTTTGACAGGTGTTGCCTTTCGTCTGAAATAAATAATTGAACTTATTGAAATTATTGAACATGAAAAACTGATGACTGAGACTATGTACTGATTTTGAATAATCAACGAACTTTAACCTAGTTGCAATAAGAAAGTCTAAATATGTTTACTTTTAATCTTTAAAAATATGCTACATATCTTCAGTAAAAACATAATTTTAGTAAATGAGGAAGTTATATCATGTTTCTTTTGTTATTTTAACAAATTCTACCCGCTGTGACGTCATAAAAATACGTTGTGATCGCAAAGCAACTTCTAAGCTTTGATAGAGCGGGGCGCTGGAAATCTGTTCATAGAGGGTCTTGTGATGTCATTACTGCGGATAAAATTATTTTAAGTGCGGCCTATCTAAAAGTTGAATATCTTTTATCAAGAGTCCAAATAATTCTTTCCCCGCTGATAAGTAAATCCTTATTTCTAACGTATTATTTCTGATAAAAAGACTTAATACCAAAGGAGATATAATAAGGCGCCATTTTATACCAAAAATACTGATGAAATTCTATTAAAATTAATCATCTTGCTTATGCATAAAAAACGTTGCAAGATTATCTTAAATATTGATATATTTTTCCTTTTCATTTAATTTCAGTTATTTTAAATGAAGTAAGAATATAATGAAAACAAAATGGAGATACACCTAAAAATCAGCTATGTACAAATCAGCATGGCCAGCAAAGCTGTCACCCGGAAACTGACATGAGGAGGATTTTGTCTCACAGCCAGAATAATGAGGTACTAGTGGTCGCCCAGTGTTTGAAATTCGAGCGTAATTCATTAAACTTTTAAGTTTGAGCATTATTGAGGTTCTCATACCTCTATAATACAGTGAGTGAGAAAACCTCTATAATCATTGCATATATATTTTTTAAATTTTGTTATTACGTCAGCTGCGAGCGTATATTCCCTGCAATACTTATGAAATTTAAAATTTAATGTTAATAACAGATAAAAAAAATACACAATTACAGAATGCTGAATTGTATTTATGAATCTTTTTAAAATATTTTTTTTACTTTCTTTTTATTGAAGGTTCATGTGATGTAAGTCGATCATACAATAATTTGAAGTATTCATTATGATAAGGCCAATATGCTTTACCCTTATGATAATATGAAGTGAATGCAGCCTTTCACCTAAAGTGACTTCAGATTCGAAATATTTTAGATTGCAAAATTTGCATTGTAAATGCATTAATCCACAATCAAAAGTATTCAAATTTCTTGGAATGACATTCAAGTGCACATTTAAATGTATTCCTCAAAATAATTTCATAATTTTGTATTATTTACACTATTTATAATCATCCTTCTTTTTTGTGTCTCACGTCAGTTCTGTGTGAAGGCATAATGCACATACATAATATACATAGGTGCGAATATCTGGATGTAAAAAAAAATGAAACTACTGAAATTAAAATTGTAACATAAAATTAAATTACTGAAACTAAGTTAGACTAGGTTAAATTTATATATTAAAATGAACTATATTTTTTTTAATCTAATAATTATGCTTTTTTGCCTTGACATTACTTTATTGACATTGACTGATTATTGAAAAAGGAACATTTGAAATCACACAAAATTCCCAGTATTCCACATTTAGTATAAACATTTTATTTTATTAAATTTAATGTATTTATAACACATATTATAGATAATTTTAACTTTCTGCGCTCCTTCTCCGTGTAAACTTTAAACATGCCAAATCTCACACTCCTCCGTGCGCGCGATATGCTTTTATAGGAATCCGATGTTTTTCCTTCACATATTAATATATAGATTATAGAAATGTCAAAATGCTTTAGAACACGTATCTTCGATTGATGGTTTGTTTTTAAGCAGACAATATAAGCATAAATAAAAACCCAGAAAAATCTACCTCTTTACTCCAAACAAAAATTTACCTTTACAAGAAAACAAAAATTTACCTCTTTACTTCAAACAAAATTATACAAAATGTCAACATGCGTCAAGGACAAATGTTGTACAAAAAGGTTACTAAAAGTCCTCAAAGGAGATATCGCGATTAGTTATCATTAACTAAATATGAAAGTAAGCAAAGATTGACTGCATAATGTTGATTTTATTACAATGTTAAAGTTTATATAGGAACATAATCTTAAATTTAACGTATTTAATTTATTGTCATACTAAAAAGTAATTGATGGAACCGAATTTGTGACAGCGTTATCGACGAACAAAGTTGGCTATTTATAAGAAAACAAATAACAGACTTATGGGGATACTATGATAAATATGACTATATATATGTATCTTAACTAATAAAATGTTAGGCTTCAAAATATAAGTAAATTTAATATTATTTAAAACTATTTTTCTTTTATAACACGTTTTTAAATATAGTTATATTATAATATAGTATTAGCAAAATATTTAAATTTATCTTTTGGCTTTTTAAGGATAGAAACTTTAAAAACTTACATTTTGTTATGAATTATTTGCCAATAAATATAACTTTGAATATGATTTACTTTATTGTCTTTACTTTACTGTATGTAACTTATTGCAAGCTTTGCGTGTGAAGCTAATAAATAATTTCAATGTAGTCAATGAGATGATCTCTTTGCATATTTTTTTTTATTAATATGTAATACGAGTATAATAAAGAAAAATATGAATAATCTCTGGATGATATTTTTTTATACTTACTGAGCAAGATTATTACTAATATTAATACGAAATTGATCAACTTATTGAGTTTGAAGCTTTTTCTGACAGAACGCCGATCAATATCAATAATTTTGATCGGGTTTTGAATGTCCCTAGCTTCAAGTTTCAACATACAAGTTTAAAATTTCCATGGGTCAGATCTTTAGTAACAAGCCAGGCTGGCTTTTACAACTTAGAAATGAAAAAAGAAAAAGAGAATTTTTAGGCGTAGTAAAAACTACAGATTAAATCGATTGTCTCTGTATGTGAGTACTGACTGGTACGCACTAAGAGAAGAGAACTAACTGAACTAAGAGGCACTACAAGGCATCATGAAAAAACATCTGTGAGCCATGAAATGATTATTTTTTTAATCAATTAATCCCTGGTAATATTATTTTAGGATCATAAATATAAATGAAAAGTACGTACAATCTTAGGTAGATGATTGCGAGTAAAATCAATAAAAAAAGGACCACGCCACAGCCGATTCCTACGCTGAGAGGCAGGTTACTGGAATCCTGTGCTTCGTTTGAAATAAGTTCACAGCTTGGTTCTTCACCGGACCATGTACCATCTTCCATGCATTTCCTCAGAAAAGGGCCGACACGCTGGTAATGCGGAACGCAGTGATACTCAATACTACTTGAATATAAGGTTGATCCATTTGATGGAATAACTCGTCCATTTTCTATAGGTGTTGGCTGTTTGCAGTCCACAGCTAAAAAGACATAATTAATAAATAAGAGACTGTTGGAAATGAGTTGGATGCTTCAAACGTTTTATTATAATGCATCATTAATTTACTCGTTAATTGTCCGGGACATCATAGCAGATTATCAAGATAAGCAAAAGTTATTTAGAGCAAAATGTTTAAAATGGCCACTTTAAATAAATAAATAAAAGTTGAAAGACTAGGAAAGTTGAAAAAAAAAATAAGTTTGTTCACTATCATAATATCATAGAATGTTTCCATTAATGTTTTCAACCAGATTGGCATTCTTAATATTTCAAAATATTTTTATTTAAAAAAAACTTACGGAAACATGATGGTTGATGACTACTCCAAGATCCACCGCCTATACAAGTCCTTGTGGCATTACCCTCCATCAAAAATCCTCTGTCACATCGATAGTGGGCCACTCCTCCAATACTCAATGTAGAAGCCACTGCTGACAAGCCCGGTGACAAGGCACGATTTAGTTTAGATGGATCGATGCAAGTTATTTCTGAAAACAATTTTATCATAATTAACATAATTCAATTGTCTAACAGAAACTGAAGGACGGGGGTTTAGTCTAGTAAAGTGAAATCAAACACGAATTAATAAATAAGGCAAAATTTATCAACTCAGAAAGAATTTTACAAATTTCAAAAGAATTTTCTGTTACATTCAGAAAGAATTTTGAGTGTTGAGTAGTTGCACACAATTTTCAATAAACTTCAATTTAATTACGTTCGAGTTGATAACCTTCAGAGCTGCTTGACTTGCGATGCAAGGCTAGAGATATAAGAATTGGCATACGAGTACTTCTAGATATTAAATAGTTACAAAACAATAAAACTCAGCTTTGTAGATAAGTGGGTTCCAAAGATATGCTGCATAATTCTTGTCCTTCTGAACACTCTAAAACTATGTCGCTAAAATGCACCGAGGCCTGAAGGTACTAGACATGGGGCACTTAGCAGTGAGATCTATATAATAAATTCTTTTTATAATTGAAAAATAATGAATTCATTGGTTTACCCAATACTATTTTATGGCAACGGAACTTGGACAATTACTGATAAACAGCAAAAAAAGAATTAGCAATGTTTAATGTATTTTGACGGCTCTCTTATTTATTTATTCATTTTTGTTTTTACATGATTCTTAGATGATGAATAATATAGCCATAACTAACTGGACATTGTCCATACTAAGGTAGGCTAATTTTAATAGTTGTTTAATAGATTAATTGAATGCAATTTCACTGAGCTTTTTTGAAAAAATAGATAAAATAAAAACTATGATCACTAAAATTGATATACTTACATACTGAAGGAAATTATGTTGCGTAGCTTCTTGGCAATGGTGCTTACCTAATCCCTCTCTATCTTACCGTTAAACTGATACTATTTTCTTTAAATAGCAATAAAAATCAATTTTTTATGTGGATTTATAAGTAACCAAATATACATTTTTTTAAGCATATACAATATTTTAAAAGCTTTGAATTTTAAGTGTTTTAGAAAATAGCAAATACCTTTGCAAAGTGGAACTTCAGAGCTCCATGTTCCATTATCCTGGCAGAGTCGCCTTGATACTCCGTCTAATTGCCAGTTCCGGTCACACTCATAGAGGGCAGCAGCTCCGTAGTATGTAGCGTTCGTAGCAAGTATAATTTTTCCATGAATCAACCTTCCAGGATTGCCACAGTCGACATCTAAAACAGAAGATGCAAGAGGTTAATATTCCGAGCTACTCTCATCTCTTTTTTTGTTTTGGTTGTGTTGATATAGCCCCACTTTGCCAACCTTCTATGGATAGAACTGCCATTTTAGATGACATATCTCTATGTGTATGTCAAAACAAGCATTTTATAAAGAGGTATGGGAACAGGAAACATCGTAATCTGACACCATATGTAATAGTAATAATGTCAGCGAGGTCTTACCTTATGCACAATGAGAAATGCAACCATCATGAACATTATGGTGATTTATAATTTACACACAATTAGTAATTTGTTAGCAGCAAAACCTATAGGTAATTATTGGAATAGGAGGAAGCTTATTAATTTCAAATTCAAAGATGAAATTTATTTACAGTCTATGAGCTTACTGATATCAGTGGCACTTACGTACACTAAGCCTACAAACCTTGAAACCTATAAATACTTGTCTCTGCTAGTAAACTATGAATATTCCCACAAAAATAATATAAAATTATAACTTACATTGACATAGCGGAGTACTTCCACTCCATTGTCCAGTGTCTTCGCACGTTGAGAGGCTTTCACCAATCACTTTGTATCCACGTTCACATCTGTATTTGACAAGTGCTCCAATTTTGTACGTAGTAGAAATAGCACTGCTGCTATCTTGTGTTCTTATGAGCGTACGGCCATACATACGATCGTTGCCTGTCACAGAAAGGATACTATGGTCTGCTATTATTGGCTCGGGACAACGAATTTCTGTAAGAAAATGTTTTTTGCTTAGTATTTTTTAAATCATTGACTGAGAACTAGCTCAACATGATACAGTAGAGAGGAAATATTATTTGCGGTCCATAAGAGTTATAAAATATACATATTGAAATTGCGGGGAAACAGGAGATTGGAAGATTTACAACCTCTCAAATGGGTTTAAAATTCTTTAAGGTATCAGCTTTCACTCTACTGAACAGACTTACTTTTCCGTAACTAGAAATGGAATGATCAAAGTAGGTTCAGGGAAAATGTTTCTACGTTATGTGGTCAACCCCAGATCTATAAGGTAGTGAAGGGATTTTGCAGCGAGGCCGAAAACGCCTATCTGGACCAGTGGCAGTCCTTCATAATAAGCAAATACAAGGTACTTCATCAAAAGATTGATTTGAAGAAACTGTCTAAGTGAACATGTTGTTTGAACGAATGCCATCTATCGTGCGAACATGGTAACATGACGACCATGAATGGAATTGTGACTTTTTAAGTACTGGAAATAGCAAATATTATCACAGTGTATTTTATAGATCTTTTTTCCGGTTTTGTAGATAACAAGGCAAGCACATTAAATTATGCTTCGCGCTATGAAGTCATACATGGCGACTAGATAGTGACCGGTGTTTTCGAATTACGAAGACAATCGTTTTCTACTCTTAAGAGCATTCACTTTTATGTCGAAATACCCTAAGCCGATCAAAATAGTCAGATTTAGCTCTTCTGCTTGTAGAAAAGCATTTATTAATTAAGTTGAAATGAAAGCTTTCATTTCACGACAATGTTATAATTTTTTTAAATAAAAAAGAACAAATAATAGAATTAGTATAAAAATAAGCACTCAAAACGTTTTAAACTATCATTTTAAATAAAATAACTTTTGCAAATATTTTTTTAACTATACAATCACATATTATTCAAAAAGTTTCTCATTAAAGTCGCTTGAGGTATATTCTTGACAATTTTTGCAGTTAGATTAACATCATCTGCAAACATATCTAACTATGTATATCTAATGCTCCTTTGACATACAATAATATTTATTTATTTAACCGGCCTCCCCATTTACACTAGTAATATTAACAATATTTGTATTGGATTTTCCATTTTTTAATAAATTTTTCATTATTATGTTTGATCTATCTTTGTGATTTTTGTTTCTTAATATTCTTTTGTTATATTAATATTAATATTACTAATTAACTAACAAATTGAAATCTTCGGCTATAACACATTTTCAAAAATATATTTAGAGGCAAATTAAAATAAAAAAAAGGTACAAATATGTAACCAGCGCTATGCTAAAAAAAATGGTGTTACCGCGTATTGCTTGGCATATGGGCACTGCATGCCACTGATCTCGACCACAAAAAATATTAATTTGAAAGTTTTTATTTATTTGATTTGAAAAATGGCCTTTGGAGTTATTGTCTTCCCATGACAGTAAACGTTTACTCATGTTTAGATTGTTTTTTGCTTTTTGCTGGGTTTATACTTATATAGAAGTGGATGTATTCTGTACATTATATTTAAGTTACCTTCACATTTTGGTGAACTGTCACTCCATTGATGATTTTCAAGGCATATTCTCGTCTTGGGTCCAACCAATCGGTAGCTGTGACTACAAGAATAGTGGATCTCGCTCCCAAGATGTGTGGTACTATTCACATAATTAGCAACGCCGTATAGCATAGGAGTTATTTTCCCACAGTCAATATCTAAATTGTGAAAATAAATACCATTATTTTCTATACTTTACTTATCTTTAAATACAATTACACATTTTATTCACTATTATATTGTATTAGTTAATCAGGAAAAAATTCTAAACAATTTGTTTAACTTAGGCATTTGTTTTGTTATTTCTTAGACTGGTATTTAAATATTTACTGTATTTTGTGCCTGTCTTTCTTTGAAAATGCATTCTTCTTAACCCTTCTTTTAGGTGTTAATTTTCAATTCTATTTTTAAAATAGTTTCATTGGGTTGTGGAATTTAGCGAAAAAAAATCGTTTAGGATAGAATTTAAGAAAACCCTTAAACAATTTTTGAAGCAACTGGCAAACCTATGTGTCTATTCATTCAGTGAGTATATGAAAAATATCTTCATTAAATTTGAAAAAAAAAATGGTGAAAGCCAGGAAGATTGATGTGAGATACACGTGTGTGTGTTTAGATGTGATAAATGTGGACAATGGAGTTCTCCGGCATCATGGTGGTAATCCGAAAACTGCGTATTTCTCTTTTTATGGATCTTTAGTTTTTTAAATACATTTTTCACTGAAAAGTAAGCTACCACAAATATTTACATTGTTTCTTTTTTTATCTTTATACTTATAGATTGAATTCAAGTTATACATGTAATGACATAGAATTTTTATGCTCATCATAACTATCATATCATTATTATATATTACATTCGCAAATAGGCGGTTCCCCGGACCATTCCCCATCGATTCGGCATGTCAGTGTGCTTTCTCCAACGAGTCTATGTCCAGCTTCGCAATGATACTGAATGGAAGAATGGATGTTCAGGTCATAGCCAACAACGAATCCACCAGATGGTACTTCAGGCTCATCGCAGGTAATTACTATAATCAAAATAAATTATTAGTAAAAATATACTTTACAAAACAAACTTTTATTTAGGTGCTTGAATGCGTATACAAAATTTTGTGTTCAGTGTTGTTGACCGTTGATGAGTTCCTTCTTCTGGAGCCATTCCTGGATGTAGAATTAGGTCATACATCCCATAAAAATGCATTGTCATTGGAACTAAACCAACATGTCAATTTTCAACTCCGTAGGATAAAAGGAAGTGGTTCTAATTCAGTTTGCAGGATTTGACCTAAACCATCATTGCAAGCTAAATAAAAACTTGTAAAAACTTTTAATACAGACTTAAAATTACTATTATAAAACAAGATAAAGTATTTTTTATAGAGTAGCACCCTACGAATGTGTTAGTTGCATGTGCGTACAGAAGCGTCGATCCGAACATTTTGATTAGCTCAAAAGCTAAAATTTCGGATAGAGTTACACGTCGAATATATCATTTTAAAATAAATGATGTTTTTTTAACACAGATCAGGTGGATACCGCTAACTTTTATACGATCAGCTGGATATAGTCGCTCATCATGTTATATGCAATTATATTTTTATGATGACACTCTGTCACTTATAGATTACGTGAACACTAATCAGACATACAATAACAATATAATACGCGAAATCTCTTTTGGATTGGAACGAATTAATCCATTCGTTGTCATTCATTGCAACGAAAGATCATTGTCAGAGAGTTGAAAATCAAAATAAAGAATTTTTTATACTAAATATGTAATGATAATAGAGGTACACTCTCCTCATAAGAGGTTTTTTATTGAACTTAAATTTAATGGACCTAAATAGCGTTCAAACTTTAATTACAAAATTTATTGAACTACGGTCGAATTATGACCACTGGGCGACCACTAGTATTCATAAATATTTGAACTTTGTTGCAAAGAAAAAGCGACAAATTCAAATTATTAATTGCGTTTCTAGATGCCCGACGGACGGCCAAGTAATTTTGACTTGATTATGCTGATACCGAGACCAAAACCCAGCCCAGTATTTTTTCCGGTTCTCCTTCAATCTATAATGATGATAACATGGCGGTATATCCTGATACTCCTACCCTATGAGGAGTTAGGATTTCAATCATAAATCCTCATAGGGTAAGTTCTAAGTAAAACCCGCAGGTAAGTTCTTAAACCTTTATTTTCTAGATAAATATTCAATTAGAAATATCTCTTCTAATATATTACTTCTTGTGATTTAGCTTGGTTCATTTAAATTAAATATTTTTTTACATGAACTATATAGAAATTTTATACTTACAATCGCAAGAAGGAGTATCATGTGACCATTTCCCATCTCTAGTACAGGTAAGGATTTCATCCCCACTTAGCCAATGATCGAAGTCGCAAGAGTATTGGGCCTGGCTACCATAAGTAGTTGTTTCATTTAGGAGCCTGTATGTTCCTCTATCTATTTGAGCTGGTGTTCCACAATCGACATATTTACATGAAGGTGGATTGCCTGACCATACACCACCAAGTGTGCAAGTAAGAGACTGGAATGTAAAATAAACCCTTCATTTTAGACCCAAATTCAATCATTTAGCGCAATGAAATTAGTATTCACTCAATTATCAATTTATCTACAATCAAAAAAATCTTTTTATGACATTTGAGCAATGCATTAAGGCCAAAATCAGTGAAGCATTTACAGAAAACTTTAAATAAAGTAATAAAGTAGCCAAACCACTGTGAGTGAATTCTGTTTCACCCTGGCTCTAATTGCAAATAATCCTGTAACAGTTGCTCTCCTGAAATGCTCCTTTAACACAAAATTATCTCCAAACATTCTGCATTAAGATCGAACTTTCAGACCTAACTAGTTATCAATATAGTTTTATTTCAAAATTGTTTTCCAATGATGTATTCAAAAACATTTATTTAAAATAAAATAATCATAATCATGATTGGTTTAAAAGCACCATTCTTAAAGAAATTGTTCCCAAATAAAAAAATCTCAACTAACCGGTTGTCCAAATAAAAGGAATCCTGAATTGCAAGTGTAAATCGCTTGTGATCCTGCTTGGTGTCCATCCAAAGTGAATGTTGCACCAGAAACAGGCGGTGGTTCTGGACACCAGTCAAATAAACATTTAGGATCTTCGCCTGACCATTTTTCATCATCCGAACATTGCCTCTGCTTCATACCGATGAGCGTGTAGTTCTGGTTGCATACATATTCAGCTCGGCCGTCGTAAGTTGTGCGTTTGTCCAAAAAGGATATATTACCATTGTCAATGGCCGATAATGTTCCGCAGTCAATAACTAAAATCAAAGAAAATAAAAACTTTCATACATATAATGAGATATGTGGTATCAAATACAGCCACTCCACGGGAAACTTTAATTTAAAGGGTGGGACATAAAAGGTCTAATCCTAAAGGTGGCGTAATAAATCGTAATTAAAAAAAAACGAATAGATGCCAGTCATTAAAGGAAAGCCAGATATATAGCCGTAGATAACTTTGGTAATCTGAAATATTTTGATAAATTTGTGAAGATGTGCAAAGGCAAAGGATAATATTTAGGACTTGGACATAGTATTAAGTTATGTATGGAAAACGAAATAATGTATCTTATATCATTAACTAGATCAATAAGATTATTATTTATTATTAAGTAATTAAAATATTTAGGAGCTAGCTCTGGTGATATTGTTGAGTTTAGTAGGTGAGGAAAAAATTAATGCTTAACCACTCGCAGCTTACGCTTGAAAATAGCCTTGGAACCAGTAAAAGGGTCAAATACTGACCTATGATAAGCATTCCACTGGCCAATTGTTCTGGAATGAAAAGAATTGAATCCAATATTCCCTTATCTAAAAATAGGTTTTATCTTGGACCAATATAAGAAGGCTTGGAGAGTTGGGAGCTTAAAGCAAACCAGACAAGTTCATTCATTACAGTCTTATATAAACTAGTTAATCTGAATTCAAAATGCTTTCTACTTAGTGGCTCCCAATTAAGAATTGAAATTAATTCAGGACTATCATATTGACTAAACAGCTTAAACACATGTCTGCTTCCTTTCTCCGAACTGCTTCTAGTTCGTCTTTAAGACATTGGGTGTGAGGATCCCATACTGATGAGCAGTATTCAGGGCTAGGATGGACCGACGTTTTCCGATTTCACCAAGATCTAGGAACACAAGGTGCAAGGACCTATATTCCTAGATAAGGCTAAAATAAAAAGTAAGCCGTAGAAATGTAGGCAGACCAAAAATGAGATGGATGAAAGGCTTGAATAAAGCCATCGAACCTCAGGAGTTATCAACTGAAAACAGAAAGCACAGGATTGACTTGGCTAGCTTTGCTTCTGAAAAGATTAAGGATGACGTTTATGCTAAAAAGTAAATAAAATATAAAAATTCATGTCAATTGACATACTACATAGTTATATCGTACTAATTAAGAATTGTAGTATTATATTTTTAATAAATAAATTGTATAAATCGCTCTAGTCTAATGGTTAAGGCACTTAACTATTGACCCAGCGGTTGTGGGTTCGAATCCATAAATATTCGTACCACTTTTAATGCTTTATTACACCATCTCCCTTGACTCTAGGACAGGCATATTTGGTTTATTTGAGTAGAACCCAAAATAATTGGACATGACCCAGGTCAACAGATTTCTTTAAAACTAATATATATATTTACATTTGCAAGATGGGGCACTTCCAGTCCAAAATCCATCATTGCCACAAGCTCTCATAAAGTCCCCAATTAGTTTGTGTCCTTCCGGGCAATTGTACTTGATTTCAGATCCCACTGAATGGTTTTTACCTTCAATAACGGTATTTAGCAATTTGTCAGGACTTCCACATTCGGTTGGCACTGAAAATAGAAACAAAACGTAACCCTAACTAAATACCCTTTTAACTCAATTAATGGTCCTGAAAAAAGAAACACATGCTAACTGCTAAAACTTCGGTTAAATAAAATAGAATTATTCGATCAAAGCAATAGAAGAATTTAAAACTTAACCCGCTGGCCGCATCGAGCGCCCATAGGCACTCGCCTTAATGCAGTACATGATTTGCTTTGGCCGCGATGCACGACGTATTTAATATATTATTTTTGCCTACTAGCAACTCCGGGGTTTATGGTTGCCTATTGCTGTTCATTTCTTTGTGAGATGGGGCATACATTGGCATGCCATGGAGATGGGACATTATTTTGTGTAAATATTATTAAAAATAGTTTTCTAATACGTAATATGCGTGTTTTCGTAGAAAAAATGACATTCTTTATAGAAATAAATAAAAAAACATTTAAAAAAAAATATATCTATCGCTTTTTTCTACCATGCCTTAGATATCTTAATATATATAAATCTCGTGTCACAATGTTTGTCCTCAATGGACTAATAATAAAATAATGGACTAATAATAAAATTTGAACACCATGTGCAGTTCGATGTGCACTTGAGAGATAGGATAGTTTAAATCTCAAATTATAGTCGCAATTTTAATTTATCGCTAATTTTTTGTCCGTTATTATTTGGCAGTCATAAAACTGACAGATGTCGATACCTTTTTATTTTATGGGCGATTGTGAAGAGCGCGTGACGACTCGGTGCCAGTATAATTTTATTGAACAAGCAGAGGAAAGAGCAATTGTGATATTATTGGAAAATTTTTTAGAAGATCACAATCAACTAATTCAATTGATCAAAAGAGTTTCGCCACGACTGCAAAATGACAATTATCAAATCGTCATAAAAGCCGACAAAGTACCATTAGGTGAACATGCTGGTAGATTCAGTCATAAAACTGACAGATGTCGATACGGAACGGCACGGAACATGCATGCATACAAGATGCGATGACTTACGTACGTCATTACGGCCGACCGGATTTATTTATTACATTCACATGTAATCCGAATTGGGAAGAGATACAAACTTTACTATTGCCAGGACAACAAGCCATTCATCGTCATGATTTAACTGCACGTGTGTTTAAACAAAAATTGAAATCCTTAATTGATTTTATTGTTAAATATACAATTTTTGGTATCACACGTTGTTGGCTGTATACGATAGAGTGGCAAAAGCGAGGTTTGCCTCATGCCCACATTTTGGTTTGGCTTAAAGATAGAATCCGTCCTGAAGAAATCGATCAAATAATTTCAGCCGAAATTCCAGACCCATTAATTGATCAAGAATTATTTGATATTGTCACCAAACACATGATCCATGGGCCATGCGGTGTTTTCAACATGACGTCACCGTGCATGGAAAATGGAAAATGTAAAAAAAACTTCCCAAAGCCGCATACGAATGACACGATCACGGATATTGATGGTTATCCAATGTATCGCCGCAGAAGTACTGAGAATGGTGGCCACACATTTACAATGCGACTGCCGAACTTTCCAAATCAAGTTGAGTTTGATAATCAGTGGGTGGTACCATACTCACCACTACTTTCAAAAACTTACAAAGCTCATATCAATGTTGAGCTTTGCAGTTCTGTTAAATCAATTAAGTATATTTGTAAATATGTAAACAAAGGCAGTGATTTGGCCATATTTGAAGTAAAAAACATAAATAAAAATGACGAAATAGCACGATACCAAATGGGCAGATACATTAGCAGCAATGAAGCTATTTGGCATATTCTCAGCTTTCCCATCCACGAAAGAGATCCTGCTGTCCAACATCTGGCAATACATCTTGAAAACGGTCAACGTGTATACTTCACTGAAGAAAATGTTCTCCAAAGAGCGTTCGAAGCTCCGAAAACGACTCTAACTGAATTTTTTACATTGTGTCAAAAACCTGATGTTTTTGGCCAATTCGCGAAGACATTGGTGTATGGTGATGTTCCACGTTATTTCACATGGAACAAATCCAGTAAAAAATGGGAGCCACGGAAACAAGGAAAACCACATCCTTCCATTACAGGCATATTCAAAGCTAAGACATTGGGGAGACTTTACACGGTACATCCAAAGCAACGTGAGTGCTTCTATTTACGTTTGTTATTGGTGAATGTTCCCGGACCAACGTCTTTTGAATTTTTACGAACAGCTAATGGTCGAGTATTCAATACATACCAGGATGCATGTCGTGAACTGCAATTGCTAGAAGACGATAACCATTGGGACTTAACGCTTGCTGATGCTGCGTTGACATCAACACCGAATAACATTCGTCAGTTGTTTGCAATTATTTTGGCGACATGTTATCCCTCGCAAGCACAAACTTTGTGGGAAAAATATAAAAATTGTATGACAGAAGACATCTTGCACCGAATTAGACAAACAAATCAATGCCAAAACATAGATTATACACCAGAGATGTACAATGAAGCATTGGTCTTGATCGAGGATTTATGTGTTCTTAGTTCAAATTTACCATTTAATCATTATGGTATGCCATCACCTAATCGTCCAGCCACCGACTTAGTCAATACCGATTTACAACGAGAAAATCAATATGACCATGGAAGTTTAGCAACAATTATCATGAACAGTGAACCATTACTGACAGCAGAACAAAAAATTATTTATGATCGGATTATGCTGGCTGTTGCTGCTGAACAAGGCGGTTTTTTTTTCTTGGATGCACCCGGTGGAACCGGTAAGACATTTTTAATATCGTTGATTCTTGCCAAAATACGGTCGCAACAAAAAATCGCATTAGCATTAGCATCGTCAGGCATTGCGGCTACTTTACTGGATGGTGGGCGAACAGCACATTCAACATTCAAGCTGCCATTGGACGTTCATAATAAACCAGATGCAATGTGTAACATCAAAAAGAATAGTGGAATAGCTGCAGTGTTGCGGAAGAGTTCTATAATAATTTGGGATGAGTGCACAATGGCACACAAATATTCACTTGAAGCATTAAACAGAACTATGCAAGATTTAAACAGCAATAATAAACTTTTCGGTGGTGCTATCTTACTTTTGTCTGGTGACTTCCGGCAGACCTTACCGGTTATACCTCGCTCTACTTTCGCGGATGAGATTAATGCATGTTTGAAACAATCATTCTTATGGCGAAGTGTTGAAACACTTCGATTGACCATAAATATGCGAGTACAATTGCAAAATGATCCATCAGCACTAATATTTTCCGAACAACTACTAGATATTGGGAACGGTAAAATAAAACTGCAACCAAATACGCAATGCATTAAACTACCAGACAATTTTTGCACTGTTGTTCAGGATAAAACTGAATTGATTCAGAGTATTTTCCCGGATATACAGAATAATTATTTGAATCATGAATGGCTTAGTCAACGGGCGATTTTGGCAGCCAAAAACGTTGATGTTGACGAAATTAACTTCCAGATACAACAGTTGTTACCAGGCGATCTGATGTCTTTTAAATCAATCGATACTGTTGTTGATGAAAATGAAAGTGTAAATTTTCCGATTGAATTTTTAAATTCATTAGATATCCCTGGAATGCCACCACATAATCTTCGATTAAAGATTGGTTCCCCTATTATTCTCCTCCGTAATTTGAATCCACCTCAATTATGTAACGGTACGCGTTTGGTCATCAAAAAGATCACCGGAAACATTCTTGAAGCAACCATTTTGGCTGGGAAGTTTAAAGGAAAAGTGGTCCTGCTGCCACGTATTCCGATGATACCATCAGATTCTACCATACCCTTCAAAAGGCTACAGTTTCCAATTCGTTTAGCTTTCGCCATGTCTATAAATAAATCTCAAGGTCAAACAATGTCCATTTGTGGTTTAGATTTGGAAAATCCATGTTTTTCTCATGGGCAACTATATGTTGCGTGTTCACGTGTTGGGAAACCGTCGAATCTATTTGTGTTAGCTAAAGACAGGTTAACCAAAAACATTGTGCACCGATTGGTGTTAAATTAAATTGAAATTGAAAGTATTTATAATTCAAAAAAAAAGATATTAATGTTTAAAAGTTTAAGACTGTCTGCCTTGCCTACCTCATTCATGAGTTTAAGCGTCACATGTTATTTACTGTATTATACTGTAATATACTTATATTTGTTATAAAATTAAATGGAAATAATAAATCTGATAAATTTTTATTTTTTACCTATTGATTTCTGCTTAGTATCAAGTGTAAGAACATTTTAATTAATTGTGTTCAACGTACTTCCCCTTCAAATCTCAATCCAGTGAATTTGTATACCAACATCAACATTTTCGTCTTTGTTCGTAAATAATTTCATTGTACTAAAGGGTTATAGTAGTAGAAAGTCAAATAAGGAGATCAGCATATTTTTTTACAAATACCATCTGTGTGAAAAAGCATAGTGGACTCCGTGACTGATGTTCTCTTATTGTTCCTCTTAGATTGTTTACTATAATGTAATATAACAAAAACTTTAGCCACAGCAACGCGTGGCCGGGTCAGCTAGTCTTTTATATATCAATAATTTTACATATATTTCGGTGAAAGACAAAAACATATAATAAGTAGAAGAATAACTTATAAAGCGATAATAAATAAAATAAAATATATTTTATAATAACAAAAATATTACGGCACCAGTGACCAGTGAGCCTATGGGTATTTTTATCTATGGGTATTTATAAAACCTATGGGTATTTTTTTTATTTTTTGTTTATGGTAAAATTACTTATAAATAGTTTTATATGATATAAGAACATAAGTAAAAAAAAAAAGTTTGCAAGAAAAAAATATTTTAACTTGGACATTTTATTTTTTTTTTTTTTTTACATTTTGTATAGTTGGAAATAAAACCATATTCTGGAGGATTCTAGATAAACTATCCAAAATAGTGCAGTTTATCGAGATGATATAAATGCAATATCATTTCCTAATTGATCGTTGCAGGAAAGTAGTCTTTCCGAAAGATCAATATGATCAATAAAAACTTTATTAAAATGATCAAGACCAGTTTATAAAGCAGTTGATCATATAACATCTGATTTTTTAATTTTCAAAACATAAGTGATACTTCACAACGGAAAAATATGGAGTATTTATTAAAAAAAAACATAGACAGTCGTTGAGGACTGCCGACAGAAGTGAAAACTTAAAATAATAGTGAATATTCAAATTAATTGTTGTATCAAAAATTAAAATTTTATTAATTGTAAACATTAGTCTGGTTTTCATATCTATCAGCACTACGAGCAACAATTATATATATTTTTGTATGGTTTACAAAACATATGATGGTACAAAATTTTAATACAACGTAGTTGACATGATTAATATAAATTTATATTATTTATACATAGTATTTGTATTTACATGAATTTCAATGAAGTTAATATTCAACATTATTTTCATTGTTGGCATCATTATTATCATTCATTTCAACAATGTCTTTATATTCTAAAAACGTAATAGGCTTGTGCTAACTGAAGTAGGAAACAAAAATGTTTGATTGAAATTTATTTAAACATCTTGTAAGAACCGAATCGATCGTCGTGTTATATCTTTTAGTGCTGGGTTTTCAATCATTGGACCTGTTGCTTCATTTAAAAATTCATTTAATGAAAGATATTTATGATCTGCAAAGTTAATATTAAAGTCTCCATTTAATATTATAGGTACATCGTCAAGTTTTTCGCATATAAATTGCAATTAAATTGAAATAAAAAAAACCTCGACCAAACAAACACATGTGTCCGCCACTATAGCAAGTCACAGGCAACTAAAAAATGGTACAGCGTTACCAGCCTAATAATATATTATAAAAAAAATATAAAACTAAAAAACCAGTGGTACTTTGTGGATGTTCAAATTAATTGTAGTATCAAAAAATATCAATAAGAAACCACTGTTATTTCATTTTGTTTCTATGTGTATAAATAAACAAAGCTAAAATTGTTGCATTTTCATCTTATTCAATAAATGGCACTACGCTAGTACTACAATAAAAAAGTTTGTACGACACATGAATTGACGGAATAGAAACTAACATATAGCGCTGAATGCCCAACTATTTCTAGATGGCAGTTGTAAAGCGAGTATAAGCCAAAAGTGTTTGTTGGCTTCCCGACTTCATATCGGTCACAGTTACATTTTATGAACCCATTACATTTTCCCCATACAAAAATTCGCCTGGCCCGTACCTATAGAAGTTTTCACTTTAGTACTTAATTTGGATTTTAAGCGAATAAAAATACAAAATGCAAAGAAATTTATTAATTACATGAATTAAGTGTATTAGGAATGCATTATGATGATGTACGATATGTATTAAATTATATTTATGAAAGTACTGTCAATAATACTGAAATGAAACATTAAATTTCACATCATAAAACAAATTGTTCTCAAATGCAAAAAACTATTTGTTTCAAAACAACAATAATAAATATACTGACATGAAATAATGACAATCAGTAAATAATTTTTAATATTCAATGTAAATTCATAAAAATAAAAAGAGAATATGTGATTTTGTTTTGATATTTTTTTTTTTACTAGGTATGCCTGAAATATTTTTTTAAGCTGAACTCGTAGAAATAATGCACTTAAATTTGTAGGAAGGTAAAAACAATAAGATAAACACATCAGGTGATATTTTTTTTAACGTCATCAAAAGTTTAGAAAAAAGCCAAACCTCTTGAACTTTTTTGTTTTTCTATTTTTTTTTCCTTCATCCTATGAAAGTATGGTTTTCTCAGTCAGTCGGTTAGTTTGTCGAAAAAATAAGTCTATCGTCACCATAAAAAATATGTTTACGTACCGGGAGCTAATGTAAAAAAATTAACATACTCTGAAACTATCAAAACTTCCCTAACATACAGGAGGTTATGGGATGGGCCTTGGGGTCCTATACCCCCTGCTTTTGCCTATCACTATTTCCTAAGAATCATTGTATACAATATATTCATTATTAATATTAAATATAAAGGGAATTGATTTTTTATTCGGACGTTACAAAATAGTAAAAAAAAACATATAAACTAGTTATTGACATGGTAAACTACCAACTAATACAATACCTAACCTAGTACATATATACGGCTGTTCAGTATACATTTTAAATTATAATAATTAAAGTCATAATCTTTACATATTGACATGGGTACCAGACAAGGCATTACTCACAATGCTGGCATATCCAATGAAGGTAATCCAGATTGCAACCAACGTCATTCCATAACCAGGATCTACCACCGTCTAGAACTGCACAGTTCTGTTCTCCATTATAATTATTTGGTTGATCTTTTCCCCAAGCCGGATGGGATACCTGCTCACCTATAATAGAAATCAAAATTGTATATTATGGGATATGGCCATAGTTGGCATATTTTTACAAAACTTGGATATTTAAATATCTAAAGTAAATTGTGATAAAAGTCATAAAATTCTCACTTTCACTCTCATGAATAAGTTAAAAACAATGAGTTACATCTTACAAGGTAGAGTTAAAGTTGTAATTCAAGAGTTGTAACCAACATAGAAATTTTTTTTTTTTTTTTAATCGCTACGGCCTAAGTAATATCAAATAATTTTGGGCACAGCTAAACTATGCTAAATTTGCTTGAATTAGCAGTGAACATAGTTAAAAATCACACATCGATGTAAGGAATTGAATCCGCGACCATTAGATCAGAAGGCGAATGCCTCAACCCTAACGATTAGCTATTGAGGTATTTGTTGATGAGGTTGTGGTTACCTAGGCCAATTCAACTAGAGAATTTTGAGCTATCGGTAACCAAGCAATGTCTATTTGGATAGGTCGCTGCATGTAATGTGCATCTTTACTTGGCTTTTTGGGAATCTGGCATTCTTTCATTGAGGCAAATGTCATGAGAGGAATATTTACATAAATCATAATATCATTAAAATTTAGATTTTTTAAAAATTAATAGATTTTTTTAATACCATTGACCCATTTCCATATCCTTGCTGTTATACCAGGTTCTTTTTGAACACCGATCCATACAAGTTGTGTCTTTAGTTTTAACTTCTGGCGTTCCAATTCTTGCAATAGAAAACTTGACGTTGGACCCTGTAAATAAAACGAGAGCATTACCAAGTCACTCTTAGCATGAATCACAGACAAATATTTTAATTTCATGGATTTCATAAACAGCCTAAACAGAAAGCAATTATTTTTGTCAACTGCAAAGTTCTGCTAGTTCTAAAGGCTGAAGCGTCACTCGCGGTTGACTTATTGGCCAATCTCTTTCTCCCTCTCGCCTCTTTCTCTCTGGTCTACATTCTCTCTATTATATATCGCCCCAACCAATACTAATGATGGTGGTGTTATGCGGTTAGTTTGTGTTTAATATTAAAGCCTTATTAATCTTTTTTTTAATCACTGTGTAAAGCAGTAATAACACACAGTAATAAACCTGTAATATTTTGATGGGAACTCAGTTTTTTTATGTAATATGTGTTTAACAAGCAGACTCTATTATAACATTAGTGTCTGTCTATCTACACAAAGATGAATATCGCTTGTTTTAATCTTTATTTTCTGCCCCTGTCCCAGATATAAATTTCCCCTTAAATGCCGTTGCTTAAACAACTAAAAGAGTCTAAATAGGACCTTACAAATTGGTTTAAGAATTCTTTACAGAATCAACTACACTCATACCATCATGAATCATCATACTGTACAATCTTCCTGTTTAATTATCGAGGTATGGACTAATTCTTTACTACATAAATAAATCATAAACCATAAATACATATTTTGTATTGAATATTTCACTTTTTTAAATAGCTACTGTATTTTTCAACTGCTAATGTATTAATGATATAAGAATATTTTTTTCTAATAGTCGCAATTACTACCTGGCCTGACCCACTAAAGCTGGGTATCACAACCAATGTCTTGTGGGCGGCACCTCGTGGCTCAGCCCTTTGAGCACACAGCTCAAACAGCACAGGGTCTCACAGCTAAGCCCCACAAGTGGTGTTCTTTACAATACCATTTTTTTAAAAATATTCTGATAAAACCCCATAAAACCTCTATATCCTAGGTATCTAAAAACCTCAAACGTTGGTGTTTTGCGATGCAATTAAATATTAAAAATAACCTTTAATACATTTTTCTTTTTTCGTATTGGTGTATCATCCTATGAAGTTTACCCGGATGGTTATAAACATACTGTATTGCTTCTAATTATTACCTCAAATCCATGTATCAAATCACCCCCATGGGATTGGCACTGCTTTCTTGCAACCTCAAAAGAAGCTCCTTTGGCCACATTAAATTCATAGCACATTCGAGAAAACGCCGCAATGTGAATGTCTTCCGGTGCGCTGCTCGGAGCGCATCGATCGTTTGAGAATTCTACAAAATTATAAAAAGTATATATTTTAGAAGTATAGCTGTAGAAAATAAGTGTAGAGTGTATAAGTGTAGAAAATTGTAATCACTAACACTTGTTAGTGATCTCACGTTAGTGATGATCTCATTCACACGAATGAGATCATCTTTTAATCATCCCTCACTATAGGACTTACAATTTACAAAAATTCCTATAAATTTTCAGCATCGAAGATTTGAAATGGCTTACTTCCACCTTTAAGGAGAAAAAAAAGCCCAGCCGGCATTTTATACTGAAGTAATATACAGTAAATAATATTCGTATGTTTAATACGAAAAATGTATAATTGATATATACATTTATATATTAGATTTAAGAGTATTTATTTATTTTTACATATTTCTTAGATGATGAATAACATAACCATACCTAACTGGACATTGCCCGTACTAAGGGAGGCCAATTATAATAGTTATTTAATAGATTGATTAAATGCAATTGCGCTGAGCTTTTTTGAAAAGATAGATAAAATAAAAACTATGAAAACTAACAGTTGCATACAAACATGTAATACGAATACATAAAAATATACATATATAAATTTATTAATATATACAATAAGCTAATATATATAATTAATAATACTTATGTACCTATCATTTATTTTTGTTTTACATTTTTCAATAAAGAAACATTTACTTTCTTTAATATTTAAACAATTAAATCAAAAGCATGTATTGTTATTTTCTTAGCTACTAATATAAAACAAAAGTTATTAAATTTTTGTGTTTTAAATTTATTGTTTTTAGATATGGTAATAAAAATTCATATACTTAAGTAACACAAAAAATAAATGACCTCAACATAATTTTATATTTTACTATAAATTTTTGGGCACTAAAAGTGTAAAATATTTTACTCACATAAGTATTACCTATATATAGTAAAATCTATATATATAAAAGAGAGTCAGGTTAGTTACAACATTTATAACTTAAGAACGGCAGAACTGATTTTTATGATCTTTGATTTGTTAAATTTTTCTCCGCCCTGAATTTTTTAATAAATCTATTAAAACATTGGAAAAATTTATGAAAAAAAAATATAAAGGTAATTTATTTACATGTATGAAATGGCTGTGTATTCTGTGGAATTCTATATATATTCAAACAGTAAGTTGCCTTCGAAGATGTCCACTTTGTGAGGTTATCACATTTGTCATAGCGCATCGATAATTAAAATACATATCATATTAATTTTTGTACATTAATCGAACTTAATGCTCTTCGAGTATTCTTAATAAAAAACTGAATTTAATTCAGCTAATAAGTTAACACAACATTTATCGATTCTGAGACGGTGCGAAGTTCGCCGGGTGAGCTTGTATATTATAAAACATTAACCCTGAATCTATTAGTCTAAATATAAAAAAAAATCTTTGTGTAATGTTTGGAAGTTACAGATTGACACAAAATAATATGTCCTTAAGGGATAACGTTTACCACACCACATTAGTTATGGAAGAATCTAAAATGCAGTGGTATAATAGTTAACATTACCTTCGGTTGTGAAAATTTCAACTTCGCATAGTGATAATGAGCCTTCCACTCCAACAAGCTGCAGGAAGACATATTGGCCAATTAGAGGACGTGCACAAGTAAAAGTCTTTGTTATTCCTTCATCTGAAAATGAATATATTTTTTAATTATATCTATTTCTTTTTACATATATTTTTTTTAAATCATTGTAAGTTTACATTTTGAATTTATAAATAATATAGAGAGCTATAAAATACAAATTTAATAAAGAGTTAACATTGCTAACGAATATCACCTAACCTGACTTAAAAGCACTCATTTATATTGTATCTCTGTTGACTTTGTTAAATAAAAGACTAAGACCATAATTGCGAGATCATGCTGCCTGTATCTCACATTAGATAAAGATAAGACAGCCAAAACTGCAATTAACAACTTCTCACAACAAAAAATATATGTTAATATTAATATCCTGTGTGTTGTATTAGTATCCTGTTTGTATGACCTCCCCTTGTACATAAATTATCTGAATAATTTACTTGAAATTTAGCATGGCTGCTCTCCTAGTAGCTTCCTGCTTTTTACTCTTTACATGAAGACTATTTTTGGCACACTCTGTGGTATCTCATCATCCAAATCATCAAATATTTCGCAAAATATAGAGTAGTCAGCAGGACGAATGGGTTTGCATGGCAAGGAGTGCACACCTTTGCCGAGGAAGGGCTCTTTTTCCAATATGCTCGCTCCGGTAACGATTTCTTACAAGGTTTTCTTGTTAGTGTACAGTTTATGGGGCGTTTGAACTGATTTTCTATGAAATCTTATCTGGTCTGGCCTTAGAGCAACAGTTATCCAAATATTCATTCCTACTGCCTTCGAGGTCGGACTAAGACAACTTCACCGATTAGTTTTTTGGCACATTTTTATATTGTTTCCTTCACTTCAGAAAGCATTTCGGAATTCGAGCATTCCCTCAAGCTTAGTCATTGATAGTCACTGCTTGGCTAATCGGCAACTTCTGGCCAATGAAGTTTCTCTGGCTCCTGGCGGCTGTTTACTTCTAATCTATAATTAATTCTTAGGTACGTACTTACGAAATTTATCAAAGTAGGTAATGGTTTTCACACCGTCACAAAATCAAGCTGCGAACCCAAAGTATTTATAATATAAAACAAACCGGGAAATTTATCATCAACCGGTCTTTGACAGTTAGATACCTAAAGTGCTGCCGATGTATAAAAAAGATACCCTACCTAAACTCAAAAATCCCTTAGTTTTAACAAAAAAAAAAAAAACGTTTTAATTACCAAAAAATTAATAACTGACAAATACCTAATAAATAAGGTAAAATCAATAAGAAAAATACAAATAAAAGAACATGAAATACACCAATTTCAGCTTTGATTATTTATTTAAAAAAACTGATTTCATACAGAACTAAACTAGGATTTTTGTCCGTGGTTTTGTGAATTGGTATAGTATTTTAAGACTGCTTTGCGAAACTTTTGCGGAGGTATTAAAGAGGGAACAGTTTGGTAGAAATTAGTATTAAATAAATATAGTTGCAGTGGGGGGGGGGGGCGTTCATTTCATTACTTCATTACAAAAAAAACTAAAATGGTGTTAAAATTTATAATGAATTGAAAGCATGTCATAATACGACTGAATGTGTGTCTTAAAATCTACTCAGACCTAAAAAATAACCCATTTTCTCTATGGCCATCTAAAACGCACATCTAATGGGGCTAAAACTGCTGCAGGAGATAGGAAATGAAGCAACGTATAGCAAGTTGATACCTGCGTAAGGCTAGGCCTTACGCAGGTATTCAATTCATTATAAATTTTAACCTGTTACTGTACCTGATACCAGAACCTAGGTTCTGGTATCAGGTTCTGGTTAAATAATGTACTACTATTGAACAATATATAGAAGCAGTTGATATTATATAGTAGCTACAGGGTTTCGAGCTATTCTTGTTTAGTAAACAAACGAGACGTTCATGCCATGACATAGATGAAAAAACTTGCTTAATTTTGCTAGCGTTCTAGAATAAAGAAGGTATTTGAGTGAACAGAGTGAAGGCACGGTACCGCTTACGATGGCTACTTACAATGAACAATAATAACATTACTTTCTATTGTTATATTTTAGTACTTATACCTGGCGGCCGGCGGTCGAGTATTTCGTTTATTAGTATGGTAGCACGGAATAATGTTAACTCTTTTATACGATAAAAAAACAGAATTGTATTTCTTGTCTATATAGGTTAAATTAATATCTTTTAAATTAAAATACCTACTAAATATAAAAATAAATTGTCTGATTTACAAAATGTTATACGATTCTTCTCATAGCGGCTGTATATTTTATTAGGTATACCATTTCTCATGAAGCCATCCAACATTTTAGATTTCTCCACCTCCTTTTTACCTACACGACTGACGATTCGTCGTATCATTGTATCATTGGTTAGACGCAATATACACAAAAACAAAAAAAATATAGTAATGATATAGTATAGTATTGAAACACTAATTACACCTACCGAATGTCATCGTAAATAATTAAACGATTATCCCTCCATTACCAATATTGTTTTTAACTAATTGCAATTATGTGAATACAACGACTTAAAATCGCTAATAACAACGATTAATAATTAAAAATCTTTAGTTAAATCTAAACGCCAAATTAAGACTATAACTTATTGAATATGTAGGTATATATATAAAGACAATACACTATTCGACCGAATTAATTTGAAGCTTCAAATTGATATGATTGAACCATACATGTCGATCCATAGATGTCTTATCAAAAACCTACCTGAAATGCGAACGCTCTTAACATTATTAAGTGTATTTTAAAGGATTGTGTATTCTTTTTATAAATGTATGCTTCTAGTTGCTAGTGGTAACCCAAATACCTATATATATATGTATAATGATTCAGTACTTATTTATTTAGCGTATTATTGTTATATTTACAATTTTAAAATCTCTACAATTTAAATATAATACATCTTTATAAAAAATTTTTTTCTAATATGTATCAATAACGATGTCAAATATTTTTTTATATTAGTTCGCAAATGTTACTATCAAAAAGTGTAAACGCGCCCTAGTATGGGGCTGGACTCTAGACTCTGGACTCTCGTCTATTAGCTCAATGTATTTTAAAAAAGTATTTTATTTTTAAATAAAACTTATCAATATGTAATCAATTATTCCTCTGTAACTTTTTTTCTCGATAACGTATTCAGTCAATAAGATATTTACGCCTTATTTTTGATAAAAATGTAATGATAAATACGGACTTTTCAAGGCAATAACCCAGATAATATTATTTTTTTCGATAAAGGGTGTATTTGAAATCACTACTCTCCTTTCAGGTGGTTGATCTATTTCAGCAATCAAACTTGAAAAAAAAATCGGAAAAATGTTTCGCGTTTGTGAGAAAAACGAATTAAAATTTTAATAAGAATTGTTTTTTGCGTGTCAAGCGAGAGGTTGCGTGACACCCCAAGCACTTTGAAAAATACAAAGATTTTTTTTTTAAAACTAGTGGTCGCCCAATGGTCAAATTTCGACCTACTATTTTGTCATCAAGTCATCTTTTGTCGTTGAAAATATTTAACTGTGCATTTCTTAGCACTGTCGACAACGTGACAGGAGTAATTTGACACGCATACTCGTACGTAACAAACATATCTAACAACCTATTATAAATATTACACTAAAATCGTGTAAAAAATACCTAGGTATTAACCATTTATTATGCGAATTATTTTAAATGCTATTTTGTATAATTTTGAATAACCCTATTAGCAAATATCAAATTATAAATGTATCTAATATAATTAAATTCTAGCTTCTTAAAAATATTTGCTTTTATCGTTTCACGTCAGTTAAAATTTGTGACAAACCGTGTCTTTCAAACTTTATAGGGAGGTATTTTATAACCACAATTTTATGTCTGATTTAATCTGGAAACCTTATTTTTTGGCAAATCTCACAAGTGGGCAGCACTGGCTAGCGGCGTTCATATGACAAATGAATAAGTACCTAATCTAAAGGAAATTTTAAACTAAAAATTTAAAATTAGGAGCCAGCGATCTAGTGTCAGCATTATTTACGTAAGGTTTATTTATTTGTCATTATTTTGCGTACTGTCAATATTATAAAACAAGTTACTGTCAATATTATACTCTGACACCAGTAGCAATCATTTAATATCATCTGCTGAGTAGTATTAAATTATTGAACCACTGTTATTTAAGTAGGTATTAAAGGCATCTTCTCCCCAGACTACACGCGTCTGTATGTGGTTTCATTTTGAAATTCAACTCTTTCGCACTTGCACTTTTCGAGTTGAAAGTTGCAAAAGACAGACAAATTTTTACAAATTTAAAAATGGTTAATTCGTAATTTTCCCTAAGAACATGTTCGTTCAACTTTTTCGACCGTTTCATATTAGATATAAGATATATAAATAATACGTTTTTCTATAAAATCTAAAATTGTAGGAAAATGTTGTTTGTGGTACATAAAAGTAGCAAGTGATGAATATATTGTTTTTTAAATAATTGCTATGACCTAGGTCATATACAAATATTTAGAGCCCTTCCCAACTAGGCCAAATTTGCTTGTGCTAGAGTCAGGGGTAATGGTGGTAATGAAGAGTTCAAAATGGAATGATCATGTACGGATTCGAACCTGCGACCTTTGGTCAGTAGTCCAATGCCTTAAATACAATACTACCACGATTTCAATTACAATTCAGCTAACAACTTCAAAATAACACGTTATTAAAAATAAAGTAAAGTATTTCATATTGTGCATAATTTTTTGATATTATTATTTAATAAATGATTTATAATTTTTTTTATTAACACACACAAGTAATAAGAAATTAATTAACATATTCGATTAGTTCGTCGTAATAAAATATAACAATAAGGCATACTAATAAGGAATTATACTCTTACCAATAGTTCCGGGAAACCAGGCGCAGAGAGGATTTCTTTGTAAATCTGAACTGCTATTTCCGACTCGTATTTCCAGATCCTGTAAAGGCTGATGGCCTGAAAAAATAAAACTCATCAATGGTTCTACAAATTATGATGGACACCAAAGCAATAACTTGCCTGACTGAACTTACTATCCGGTTTTTAATGATATTACCACAACAAAACACCAGCTACATATCATTTGCAAAGTTGGGTTAGCAGCCAACTAAGCAAAGGTGTCAATTGCTTAGCATATTCCCATATGCTAAGCAATGGGAATATGCTAATACCTGATTCCCATATACCTGGCCACGAGACACACGCGTCTAGTGTAGGGTTGCCATATATGGTTTGGCTCCGACCGGGACTGATATCAATATAGGTGGAAATGTAGGTGAGTTATAGGAGGAGGACGGAGGGGGGGTTATCGCCCTCCATAACGCCGCAACCTGGTTTGTGACAAAAGGAAACCTTTCAATGGTTCCCACATTTTCAGAATACAACAAAGACGGCTAACCAACTAGTTTTTGAGTGAGATCGTAAATTACCATGAATTACATCAGCTCCCTCACAAAGGTATTTCAGTCTTTCATTCCGTACTGTAAATATGGAAAAATATTTGTAAAATGTCAGTGCATCCCTTGACCCCACACATTCACCGCCAGCCAACGTGATCTGACGCCGTCTCGCATAATTCTAGCAATAATATAAAACAATGATTCGTTTACCGGGACACATTGTGGGTCAAACGGGACAACCGGGACCGAGGCTCTATACCGGTGACATGTCCCGGTGTACCGGGACGTATGGCAACCCTAGTCTAGTGCCTAACGCTTAAAATAAAAAAAAAAATGGGTTTTCAAAATTCAAAAAACCATACCTCCCTTAAAATCCATTCAAGTGTAATGGGATTTTTTGGTATGTTATACATATTTCACGATCTCATCTAAATTGTGTTACATAGGTTTTGTTTGAACACAATCGAGCAATACTTACGATTCGCGGGTAGTACTGTTTATTAGGGTTGCAGTATCGAAAGTTTCATTTGGCTTTGAATAAAACATTGTTTTTTTTAATGTTTCGTAAAGGTGGCCTAGGTAATGGTTATTTTGGGTTTAGTCAGCTTTTATTTACCACAGAATTACGCGTAGCCACCGCGTCTAGGAAAGTTTAGATTGAGTGAACGAAATTAGAGCTCTGATATTCAGTTTGTTGATGGGTAGCTGCGATACAGGAAGGTGGTTTAAATGTGACTCTTCGAGTTTGATGCTCAATAACATTGCCACAGTGGTCTCTCTTTCCTTGATGGACGTCTTTGAACTTGTTTCATTAATTAATCTAAACTATTAATCTGTTAAAACGGTGAATAGATTATGCAATCATCATAAGCGTTCACAGATTTGTTCCGCGAATTGATGACTATAATTAGCACTTCTAGTCGCCGTGGCGCCTTTCCTCGCTATCCGACCCATCACCGAGGTCAACGACAAAAAAAACGTCAAGGAAAGTGGTTGAGTATCCATACCGCAGCATCCCCTGGTGGTGATCCTGACGACCTTGACGGCGTAGTGCCTGAGCAAATCGAGCTGCCACCAGGGAGAGGCTTCCCTCTGTGTCTCCGAGCAGCGTCGCCCGTCGTGTTCAGTCGACAGGTCGCCGTCGTTGGCGTTGGCCGCTGAACCTCCCCGGACCGTCGTCGACTGGTTGGCGGGTTTACGGAATGCTACGTTAACACCTAGAATGGTATTCAGAAAATATATTACTGTAATCCGGCAACAGACTTTTCCAACTATGAAGGAAGGAGGATTGCGTGTCCTTAAAATGCTCAGCTAATTTCACAAAAACAATGATGTTGGAATATGAAAACGTTATAATGTGTATTATTAAAAGGTTATTAAATTAATACAACGATATTAAGGCAACACCAGTTAAATCTTTCTTAATGTAAGCTGAAAACAAGGCGCCATGCCGCATTCAACGAAACAAACGCTTGAAAGAAGAACCTATGTAGTTGGCCTGCTCATCTGACCATTCTAGGCATTTCCATGAGACAGCAATGGTTGGCATTTTTCTGATTATTTCTTAAAAAAAAAAACTACAAAACAAAACGTTGCCGTAATTTACAAAAATGAAATGGAAACATAATTTTTAAATAAAACATTCAAAACTTTTTCATCGTTTTTCGTCTTTCTATGAGAGTAAATATGTAGGTTCTTTCGTTTTGATGGTTTCTTTAAAAACAAAACATTTCAAAACCTTCTTGTTTTTACTTTTCATAAACTTTCAAAGCAGAACTTTTGCTTAGCGATAATATTATGTACATAATAATTATTCCAAACATTTTTTCGTTTTTTCTCTTTTGTTATTGTAGACCCTGAGAGCGAGATTCCTAGGGGTATTTTTAAAACTAAAAATTAATAATAATTATAGAAGTTGACAATTAACACATTTTCTTTTTCTAATTAATGAAATCAGTAGGTAGTAGGTAGTAATCAATCTAAAAATTAGCTTTCCAAAAATGTATAAACTCATCATAAGAACAATCTAGGTAAAATATATAGCTTAAAGACGCGAAACCGCGATCGTTATTGAAGTGTCGCAATTTGCAACTAAACGTTTACTTTCATTCAATTAATCATATTAAATCTGATCGCCAAAAACTGTATTTGTAATGCCATTGTTTGTATTGGGCGATGAAAATCTATTTCTCGAAAATAAATAATTTTTCCGATGGTATCATGACAGCCATCAGGTAAATAGAATAAAAACAGTAAAAACAATCCCCGAGCATAGATTACGTATAAGGGATCCAGAAGGCAGCATTATTGTCGGGTTAGACCTCACGGGCTCCATACATCATTTGTTTGTTAAGCCAATGGGATTCAGGCGTCAGAAGAATAAATTCCTTTTATGTTCGAAAGCTCGTCAATTCTCGTTTGAAAAATAAACATTTAATAAATTAATAAAGTTGTTTAAAGTAGGTATATTATACCGCAAAAAGGCACATCCCCGGTCCACTGTCCATTTGGTGCACACTCCCGATCTGTGGCACCAAAGAGCTCGTATCCAGGGTCACACTCGTAGCGCGCTACGGCACCGACCTTCGGTGACCCTGAAGATGCCTCATCCACACCTTCGCTGGACACTCGAACCCTCGCATTCAGCGGTACACCTGGGTGACCGCAACGGCGATCCATTACTGGAAAACACAATAAAAGTAATATGTTAGGTAAATATCGTATTGGTCTTGTGGTTTTTGGAACCCATGAAGCTGTTCACCACTCTCCTCTAAGGATAAGCGATTTAGCCTTATTAATTGGCTCTAAAATGATTGATAGTATAATGATGATTCTACAGCATTTATTAACAATAGACGTTCACATTTTTTACAAGACGGGACTAATACTAATGCATCTCTACCTTAGATTAGTGATTTGAAGGCCCGATGAGGCTCATTTTTGTAAAACAGCTGTAGAGTCAAATCATAAGTTATAACTCGTAACGATATGATATAAAAAATATTAAATAAGTAGTGTTATGCATTTGAAAATAGATAATAATCACGTTCAGTCTTATATGTACTTCGTTCTGTTTGGTTGTAATTTAATCATTCCCGCCCACCATTCCGATTTGTTTACGGACATTCTCTTTTACCGTTGATGTCTAAAGATTAGTATTAGGTGCATGGAATATTTAGATTGCAGATCGAAAAAATACGATATTATCGCTTAGTTAGAAGATCTTGGAAACTTATCTAAGTAATTGACTTTACATATTTTATGACTTAAGCATTAAAACATTGCAATAGGAAACGTATTATTTTCACAGTTGTACTATTATACCGCTATATGTTTTTATAATACCGTACGTACCTCAAAAGGAAAAAACGGAATCCTTATAAGATCGCTTTTGTGCCCGTCCGTCTGCCAGTCAGACTTTTTTCTTTTCTTAAAAGACGTGACGTAGGAATTACAAATTTGTCATTACGTTTTAAGTATTCGTGGCGAGCACATATGTGAAAGATATTTTTTAATATGGGTGGGTTGGGGCCCCTCAAAAAAAAAGTTTGATGTCTTGTACTATGTGGGACATCGTATGAAAAGGCTACTTTAGGGATTCCAAAAATATTTTTTCAAAACTTTTAGTACCGATCTATTCAGAACTTTATCGGTGTTTGTGATACAAAATGACCAATTATGTGTCAAAAACTTGTAAGTGCATTTAACCGAACGAAGAGCATCTTTTTTTTGATTTTGCAAAACTTAATAGATACTCTTTTAAAATGAAATGTGTGAAAAAGAAAAATAAAATAATATTTTAATCATTATCAAGATTAGCTAAATCTAAGTCTAAAAATGTAAACGCACTTCGAAAGGTCGCTTTACAATCAATATATATTGTATAGTTCTGTTTTAGCATAACAATATGTCATGCTCGCAAATCTACATAAAAAAGATCCGTTAATGCAGAGAAGCCGACTATATACTCGAACATAATGTAGATATATCTAATCAAGGTCAATGTTTTTTAACTAGAAATGTCAAGAACGGAAATGCGGAGCCAGTACACCCACTCACTTACCGACCTTGATTTGCAAATGCCAAAATAGTCCTGTCGTAGCCCAGTAAGGAACATTCCATAATACATGATTCAAAAGAACAATAAATTAAATGATTATACTAGAGATTAGCCCGTCATAACATAAAGCTTTAGGCGGTATAATGTTATAAATTTATTAAAAGATTTTGTAATAGTATTTTTATTTCTGCACTTTTACTCTACATTCTTATTCAGCGTTTTTATTTCACGTTGTGTATTTATGTATTTATTGATTAAACTAGGGATGTTGTTTTACTGCATATATTATATTTATTGAAATATACCATTACCGTTAAAACTACAATACTACTAATACTATAATATACCTACTGAGTGTCCCAAAACTATTGAGGGGGTGAAATGGCGCCATAATGCATAGGTTGGTGACATCAATTGGCTACTAGTGGATGACTTTAGCAAGATGTGTATTATTCGTATTTTTAATTCATAGTATCGTAGAGTGTAATAATATTATTTGGTTTCCATACGAAATAACGCATGTATTCGTATTGGTTATCTTACTTGAAATAATTCGTTATATAGGTATTTGTATATGAGATTTTATAAAATACACCTCGTAGTCCCTGTATTATTATTTTTAGACTACACTATTGGATTGGATTGAATTGACTAAAATAAAGACACTGATACATTTTTAAATGTTTTTAAGTTTAATATGCTTTTGCTGACAAACCTTATTACCCATATTTACCAACGTCATTACAATCTCTACCGTTGTTTCTTCCAGACAAAATACTCCGGGAGGGCATTTAGGAGGTTCGGGGGAGGGGGGCGAAGTAAATAAATAAAATAAAGTAATATTCATTATAAATTCACATTAAGTAATTATTAATATTTTATTGAGGAAACGATGCTAAAAAGGAGGCTATTAAATAACAGAGTGATACAACTAAAATGAACTAAATTTGTCATTGCTTATTTTTTATTTACAGAAAGCTTATTCTTGGCGGTGTATAGCGGGGGCGCAAAGACATTTTTCTCCGGGGGGGGGGGGGCGGCAAAAGGCGTACTCCTGAACCTAAAAGAAGCCCTGAAAGAACACATTGCGATCTCTACTTCCTCTTCGCATGACAAACGTACTGAAATTCGCAAAACAATGCATGGCTATATTTCTTTTTAGCCAGGCTTGATTTATATATACAATTTGAGAAAAGTTTGGTCATAAATGTTATCCTGCATAATTGAAAATAACAAAAAATAGAATTTGTTTTATGTTTGAGTGCATTTTTTTCATCACGATCCATTATGATAAAACATTGACATCGTAACATGTGGATTTCTTCCTAAAATTCACTTGCTAAGGCGATTTAAAATGTTACCATTGACCATGGCAGCTACTGGCGTTATGATTTTTACGAGTGACGTATCATAATTAACTCATAACTCAAAACGACTATAAAATACATTAAATTTGTAAAAAAATATTCATTAATATTCTGCTCAAAAAAAGTATTTTAAATACTATTCCGTATCTGATTCTGCAAATAAATGTGCTAACGTTCAGCTTCTAGCTATTGCGCGCTACACCTGGGCGGATATGGGCGACATCAAGAGGAGGAAACAAAAACAAAATGGCGCTTCTGAGTCAATTAATCACACTTATATTTTAAGCTATGTTGCCGTTAAATGTCCTGGAATACATCAGAGTGGTCTATAGCGTTCGTTTTAGAAGGTTTGCACAGACAGAATTTGATTTACATTCTCGACGAAGTAAGAACATTTTGAACATATTTCACAATTATTAATATCTGTATTTTACACACCTGGTTTCCAGCAGATAATTCTTGGGCTTGCCTGGTACATAAAAGAAAGGAATTGTAAATTTGTTGAATAAACAAAAATGTATAATGCAGACTATAAAGAGAATTCGACAAAGGTTTGAAAACTTATTTTGTTAAAGCAGTCATGTATGGCAGTTACTATATTGTTATGTTTTTCATTTTATCTCTTTCTTTTTAACTTCATAAAGGCTGACGATATTTCGAAAAAAACCCAAAAATAAACTTTAGCTGGCTCGCAGTGACACTTCTCTGGCGACGCCCGTACTGTCTAATTTATTAAACAAATAAAACAGCGAATTAATACCTTTTTAAAATTGATATTGTAAAAAAACAATGATCAAAAAGGATGTTATTGAATACGTCAAATATAAAAAAAAAATTAACTTCGCCGTTACTCCATAACTAAAGTCTGTCGATCCGTCGTTTTGTCCGTCAAACATGCTTTCAATAAATACAGTGTCAGAGTTGTATGGATGGACTGAGAAATGAGAATCGAAATGTCGAGACTGGTAAACTTGTTACGTAAGCGATCCTAGTGACCGGTTAAATTTATAATCCGCCTCATTACGAACTCATCTTAATATATATAAATCTCGTGTCACAATGTTTGTCCTCAATGGACGGCTGAACCACTTAACCGATTATAATAAAATTTGAACACCATGTGCAGTTCGATGTGCACTTGAGAGATAGGATAGTTTAAATCTCAAATTATAGTCGCAATTTTAATTTATCGCTAATTATTTGTCTGTTATTATTTGGCAGTCATAAAACTGACAGATGTCGATACCTTTTTATTTTATGGGCGATTGGGAAGAGCGCGTGACGACTCGGTGCCTGTATAATTTTATTGAACAAGCAGAGGAAAGAGCAATTGTGATATTATTGGAAAATTTTTTAGAAGATCACAATCAACTAATTCAATTGATCAAAAGAGTTTCGCCACGACTGCAAAATGACAATTATCAAATCGTCATATTTTAATTTATTGCTAATTATTTGTCTGATATTATTTGGCAGTCATAAAACTGACAGATGTCGATACCTTTTTATTTTATGGGTGATTGTGAAGAGCGCGTGACGACTCGGTGCCTGTATAATTTTATTGAACAAGCAGAGGAAAGAGCAATTGTGATATTATTGGAAATTTTTTAGAAGATCACAATCAACTAATTCAATTGATCAAAAGAGTTTCGCCACGACTGCAAAATGACAATTATCAAATCGTCATAAAAGCCGACAAAGTACCATTAGGTGAACATGCTGGTAGATTCAACGCTCCAACTGTTGATGAGGTTGCTGTTATCATGGTTGGTGATCCAGTTGACAAAAGATCTATAAACATTACACGGCGAGACAACACTGTCAGTACGATTTCGGATCTACACCGTTCATATGACGCACTACAATATCCATTGATATTTTGGCAAGGACAAGATGAATATCACCTTAATATCAATCAGTATGATCCAAATACCGGTAAATTTGACAATTATCTATTTACTTTCTTACTGTATGTATAGATTTTAATTTCGTATTGCATTTTATTATTTATTTTTTTAGGTGATTACAGAAATAATAAAGTTAGCTCAATGAACTACTACGCACACCGAATAATGGTTAGACAACATCAAGACAATTATATCCTTCGATATCGTCAGCTGTTCCATCAATACATTGTTGATATGTATGCTAAGGTCGAAAGCGAACGCTTGCGATTCCTTCGATTCAACCAGGCAAAACTACGATCGGAAGAATATATTCACTTACGAGATGCTGTTGCTGGAAACATCGATGGAAATTTAAATCCCAATGACATCGGTAATGCTTTCATTTTACCTTCAAGCTACATCGGCAGTCCACGGAACATGCAGGAATACATACAAGATGCGATGACTTACGTACGTCATTACGGCCGACCGGATTTATTTATTACATTCACATGTAATCCGAATTGGGAAGAGATACAAACTTTACTATTGCCAGGACAACAAGCCATTCATCGTCATGATTTAACTGCACGTGTGTTTAAACAAAAATTGAAATCCTTAATTGATTTTATTGTTAAATATACAATTTTTGGTATCACACGTTGTTGGCTGTATACGATAGAGTGGCAAAAGCGAGGTTTGCCTCATGCCCACATTTTGGTTTGGCTTAAAGATAGAATCCGTCCTGAAGAAATCGATCAAATAATTTCAGCCGAAATTCCAGACCCATTAATTGATCAAGAATTATTTGATATTGTCACCAAACACATGATCCATGGGCCATGCGGTGTTTTCAACATGACGTCACCGTGCATGGAAAATGGAAATGTAAAAAAAACTTCCCAAAGCCGCATACGAATGACACGATCACGGATATTGATGGTTATCCAATGTATCGCCGCAGAAGTACTGAGAATGGTGGCCACACATTTACAATGCGACTGCCGAACTTTCCAAATCAAGTTGAGTTTGATAATCAGTGGGTGGTACCATACTCACCACTACTTTCAAAATCTTACAAAGCTCATATCAATGTTGAGCTTTGCAGTTCTGTTAAATCAATTAAGTATATTTGTAAATATGTAAACAAAGGCAGTGATTTGGCCATATTTGAAGTAAAAAACATAAATAAAAATGACGAAATAGCACGATACCAAATGGGCAGATACATTAGCAGCAATGAAGCTATTTGGCATATTCTCAGCTTTCCCATCCACGAAAGAGATCCTGCTGTCCAACATCTGGCAATACATCTTGAAAACGGTCAACGTGTATACTTCACTGAAGAAAATGTTCTCCAAAGAGCGTTCGAAGCTCCGAAAACGACTCTAACTGAATTTTTTACATTGTGTCAAAAACCTGATGTTTTTGGCCAATTCGCGAAGACATTGGTGTATGGTGATGTTCCACGTTATTTCACATGGAACAAATCCAGTAAAAAATGGGAGCCACGGAAACAAGGAAAACCACATCCTTCCATTACAGGCATATTCAAAGCTAAGACATTGGGGAGACTTTACACGGTACATCCAAAGCAACGTGAGTGCTTCTATTTACGTTTGTTATTGGTGAATGTTCCCGGACCAACGTCTTTTGAATTTTTACGAACAGCTAATGGTCGAGTATTCAATACATACCAGGATGCATGTCGTGAACTGCAATTGCTAGAAGACGATAACCATTGGGACTTAACGCTTGCTGATGCTGCGTTGACATCAACACCGAATAACATTCGTCAGTTGTTTGCAATTATTTTGGCGACATGTTATCCCTCGCAAGCACAAACTTTGTGGGAAAAATATAAAAATTGTATGACAGAAGACATCTTGCACCGAATTAGACAAACAAATCAATGCCAAAACATAGATTATACACCAGAGATGTACAATGAAGCATTGGTCTTGATCGAGGATTTATGTGTTCTTATTTCAAATTTACCACTTAATCATTATGGTATGCCATCACCTAATCGTCCAGCCACCGACTTAGTCAATACCGATTTACAACGAGAAAATCAATATGACCATGGAAGTTTAGCAACAATTATCATGAACAGTGAACCATTACTGACAGCAGAACAAAAAATTATTTATGATCGGATTATGCTGGCTGTTGCTGCTGAACAAGGCGGTTTTTTTTTCTTGGATGCACCCGGTGGAACCGGTAAGACATTTTTAATATCGTTGATTCTTGCCAAAATACGGTCGCAACAAAAAATCGCATTAGCATTAGCATCGTCAGGCATTGCGGCTACTTTACTGGATGGTGGGCGAACAGCACATTCAACATTCAAGCTGCCATTGGACGTTCATAATAAACCAGATGCAATGTGTAACATCAAAAAGAATAGTGGAATAGCTGCAGTGTTGCGGAAGAGTTCTATAATAATTTGGGATGAGTGCACAATGGCACACAAATATTCACTTGAAGCATTAAACAGAACTATGCAAGATTTAAACAGCAATAATAAACTTTTCGGTGGTGCTATCTTACTTTTGTCTGGTGACTTCCGGCAGACCTTACCGGTTATACCTCGCTCTACTTTCGCGGATGAGATTAATGCATGTTTGAAACAATCATTCTTATGGCGAAGTGTTGAAACACTTCGATTGACCATAAATATGCGAGTACAATTGCAAAATGATCCATCAGCACTAATATTTTCCGAACAACTACTAGATATTGGGAACGGTAAAATAAAACTGCAACCAAATACGCAATGCATTAAACTACCAGACAATTTTTGCACTGTTGTTCAGGATAAAACTGAATTGATTCAGAGTATTTTCCCGGATATACAGAATAATTATTTGAATCATGAATGGCTTAGTCAACGGGCGATTTTGGCAGCCAAAAACGTTGATGTTGACGAAATTAACTTCCAGATACAACAGTTGTTACCAGGCGATCTGATGTCTTTTAAATCAATCGATACTGTTGTTGATGAAAATGAAAGTGTAAATTTTCCGATTGAATTTTTAAATTCATTAGTTATCCCTGGAATGCCACCACATAATCTTCGATTAAAGATTGGTTCCCCTATTATTCTCCTCCGTAATTTGAATCCACCTCTATTATGTAACGGTACGCGTTTGGTCATCAAAAAGATCACCGGAAACATTCTTGACATTCTTGGCTGGGAAGTTTAAAGGAAAAGTGGTCCTGCTGCCACGTATTCCGATGATACCATCAGATTCTACCATACCCTTCAAAAGGCTACAGTTTCCAATTCGTTTAGCTTTCACCATGTCTATAAATAAATCTCAAGGTCAAACAATGTCCATTTGTGGTTTAGATTTGGAAAATCCATGTTTTTCTCATGGGCAACTATATGTTGCGTGTTCACGTGTTGGGAAACCGTCGAATCTATTTGTGTTAGCTAAAGACAGGTTAACCAAAAACATTGTGCACCGATTGGTGTTAAATTAAATTGAAATTGAAAGTATTTATAATTCAAAAAAAAAGATATTAATGTTTAAAAGTTTAAGACTGTCTGCCTTGCCTACCTCATTCATGAGTTTAAGCGTCACATGTTATTTACTGTATTAATTATACTGTAATATACTTATATTTGTTATAAAATTAAATGGAAATAATAAATCTGATAATTTTTTATTTTTTACCTATTGATTTCTGCTTAGTATCAAGTGTAAGAACATTTTAATTAATTGTGTTCAACGTACTTCCCCTTCAAATCTCAATCCAGTGAATTTGTATACCAACATCAACATTTTCGTCTTTGTTCGTAAATAATTTCATTGTACTAAAGGGTTATAGTAGTAGAAAGTCAAATAAGGAGATCACCATATTTTTTTACAAATACCATCTGTGTGAAAAAGCATAGTGGACTCCGTGACTGATGTTCTCTTATTGTTCCTCTTAGATTGTTTACTATAATGTAATATAACAAAAACTTTAGCCACAGCAACGCGTGGCCGGGTCAGCTAGTATATATATATATTTTTGTTGTTTGATGTGGTTGATGAGCACTGGTGAAAAGGATATATAAGATGGCGGTTACATCGTATACATATATATTGTACAAATGAAATAGGCACAATTTGTAGATAGACAAATATTATTTTCGCATTGTTTTGCCCTTTGGGTACGCCATCTTGAATTGGTTTGTTAAACTGCCCATCCACTGATATTTGTGCGCTTTTGCGCAATGTGCAATCTACATAATATTTGTATTTTTTTTTATTAAGAGGGCAGATGAGAAATGCATTTTTATAACACTCACACTATAAACTGATATCCTGCAATTTCAAGCCAAGGACCTCTTTACTAGATTTGTATTTATTTTTGATTTGGTACAGTATGTATCACCAGTGCATTTTGAAAAATTGAAAAAAATATTTTAATATTGTTAAGAATTAAAATAATAATCATAATTTATTGCATCAATTATGGTATTAGAGCGGTTAAAACAATTCATTGCAAATAAGACAAAACGCACATAAAACTGTACGCATAATAATTACCTATTCCATTTAGGTGTTGCAATATTTAATGTTTACAAAAAGTAATCAAAGCCAAACTACTAGAATTTTACAAGTTTTACATGTAATAGGGAATTCACAATTTAAAATTAATAGTTTCCAAAAAATCAAAGTAATGAAAATCCGAATAATAAAAGTCGAAACAGAATTTTTACATTTTTTATTAAAAAAATGTAAAAATCAAACTAATAAGACAAATTCCTTCATTAACAATTTAATAATTAATTACAAAAATATGATTAAACCAACGTGTATTCATTTACTTTGTACAAGAAAGAGAAGGGAAATACTTAGGTTGAGAAGAATTCATAGAGGTCTCAAAAGCATTTTCGGGTCATCAACTTATTTTAAAAAATCGGATTACTGAAACATTTAAATTCGTTTGGTAGGTCATAATATATTTTTATTGCCATTATATTTATTTATATACATCCCTTTGTGATTTATTGTTGTTCGTCTATGAGGTATGTTAAGAGTTTTACCATTTTTAATTTTATTATGGGTTATCAAACTTTCCCTAGTTTGAAATAACTCATTACTATCTTTAAAAAAAACATATTTTTGGTATTTATATTCCAGTGAGTGTTACAATAGAGAGTACTAAAATTAAGGCTTCCATGATTCCTCTGTTCTACGCCCTACCATTCTATGCTTGCTTTCTATAGAGTGCATACAGACTCACTGAAAATACAGCACACAGACATCGCTGAATTACCCTATAAACGTTCTTATAATAAACTGATTTGTGTGAGGTAGCCTGTGTATCTACTTTAAGAGCATAACAAAATCTACCAAATTTTGGGTGCATATTGAATATGATCCTTCCAGGTAATATTAATGTCTGTCATAATACCTAGAAATTTAATTGATTTGTCTTCTTCCACCTTTTCTACATTATTTGCAAAGTCCATTTTAATGTTTGGCGCTTGGTAATAAGGTGTTAATTTAGTTTTATTTTATAATTAACAGTCAAGATTATATTGTTCAACCATTTTACAACCTAATCAAAAGTATTTTTAACTTAACGCCTCGAAATATCTTTCATATTGATATGCCTTTCGAATATTTTTTGTATACTAAAAACGATAGTTTTTAGAACGGAAAATCGCTTGATTTGTTTGAAAAGTTTTAAAGCTTTGTTTATAAAATGAAAACTGCGCAAAGGAAACCATAAAAAAAATAAAAATCGACTAATATAAATAAAAAATAAAAACCATCAATAGTATAAAACAATATGGGTAGACCTTATAGCTTATCAAACATGCGCTACATTAAATATATTTACAAATAAGTCGTAGTTGACTCAACTGATCTCGAGGAAATCGAAAGTGTGACCTGTAGATCCTCTGATCAAATTCCATGGTTTATATTAAGTTTAGTGTTGCTAATTTAGACTTAAGCTTTTATGCACATGTTTACATTTTATATAACATTATTTTAGATATGAAGTTTGAGAATCAAATGTTCAGCGGAACAAGACATCTGGTAAACGAATTTTGACATCACTTTGAAATAAAAGGTCATTGCGTTATTTAGGTCGCTACTCACAGGCGATATATTTGCAAATTGAGCAGACCTCGCGAAATCTGCTTTTGAACCATAACTACTAACGTAAAATTGGTCTATAAACATAAATGTATTTTTGAAACACTTATAATAATGATTGACATTTTTGCTCTAATAAATAAAGTCGTTAACACCAATTTTATTCGATGAAAGTCGTAATATTTCGAAAGATCGTAAGTATTTTATCTACGATTTCTTGAAGTATCATACGATGATTTCCTCGCAGGATAGTCCTTTAAACGTCAGTAATTAGATAACCTCTGAAACAACTTGATAAATGGTTGCGGTAATATATAATGAAATATTATTAATAGTACTTGATACGAAACATATTGTGCGTCAACATGAAGTACCTAACACTTCCAAAACACCGCTAAATAGGTTATATAAGTTGTTTTTGATTGTCAAAATAACAAAGTAAAATTTACCCAATTGACAAATGAGTTTAAACAGTTGAGTATAACAGCTATCCGACGCAGCAGGGCTCTAAACAAAATTTTCAAGTACCATTGCTACCAATACCGAAGTACACCCCCAACAAATTAACCCTTCCGACCCCCCCCCCCACCCCCAGACCCACCCTTCCCGACCACTATCTACTCAACACAGATTCCATCACATATTTCAATACAGATTGCGTATTCGCAATTCAATAAATAGACCCGCATTTCTGTTCGAAATATGTTGGAATGTCGAATAATCTGGATTTCTATCGAATCTCTTTTTTCTATGTGATATGCCTTTTGCATAGCTGTGTGATTATCTGTGTTTGGAAAATAATAATAAATTTACAGCTAAAAAAAAGTCAAAAAAAAAAATCAAAGACAATGAAACGTGACGTTAGGGAAAAATCGTGAGAAGAAACAAAGCGCTTTTCTCAAAGTGATCGCAGGTACTCTAAGTGAGTCTAAGTGATAAGGAGCAGTGAGTTTTGTCTTTATTACAAAATCAAGATTCTAAATCAACGTTTCTAAACAGCAATATTTTTGCACTTTTAAGGCAGCAAAACGAATGTAATCAATTTAAATTGTAATTCCTCAAAAGAGCTATTTATAATATCAATGAATTCACAAATTGCAAGCTCACTATCTTATTGGATAAAAAATAAATTAATTCACAAAAACGAGTGGTTTTAGCTTCTATACACACATTCATGTATGAGAAGCTACTATCCCGTCCTCTGGCCGTCTGATCATTAGGGTCCGATCAATTCAAATTTCACAGGGTGGCTATTGCAAGGTCTTATTTATTTTTTATTTTTTTTAATGTACAAACCTTTCTATGAGCGCAAATAGAAATATGTAAAAGAATGTTCAGTGCCACGTTACTATTATTATAAATTGAAATATAATCTCCATGTCTATTTATTTTTTATATATTTATTTATTTATTGTGGTTACACAATAGAAATTGTACACAATACAGGTAATGACGTAAAGACAATGACGTAAAAATGAATAATACTAAAATATATTAAAGGAATTCAAATAGATAAAAATAAAAAAACGATAAAAACGAATAAAAAACGAAAAAGCCACCAATTTAAATTATATTAAACGAAATTAAATAAGCAGAAATAAATTAGAAAAAAACAATTTCAAATTTTACAAAAAATATAACAAGAAGAACATGAAACCAATTTAAACTTTTATTTTTTATGTACTACTACTATATAGAAAAAATTAAAAAACTGGTTTAATACTGAATTAAACTAGGAATGTTGTCCGTGGAATTTGTATTAGTGTTGGTATAGATCGGTAAAATAGCCAACGTTACGCCGTGCCGCAAAATTTATAAAAAAAACTTTAATAGTGTTAAAATTTATGATGATATCATTGTAGCAGTTTTTATTTTATTTTATCTACTCAACACAAAGTTATAAAAGTTAAAACCAAAGACAGGCACGAGTAGTCTGGGGGACGCCTGTAGGACATAACTATAAGGCGTTAGGTCTGTTACATAATTTATTAATTAGAGTCTGGTTAAATAATTTACTAATACTAAATAATCTATATGTTAAAAAGCGACCCAATTCGCTCGCAATAGCCATAACGCACTCGAATTGAATTTTATGCATGTTTTTGAGGTCTACTGCCAAGATAGCTTTTCATACCAGGCATATATAAAAAATATAATTAGATTAACTGAACATTGTTCTAGCAAACCTTTAAGCTGGTTTTTTAAATAAATAATCCTATGTTTACATAAAAAAATATTGAAATTGTTAAGTTTTATTTTTTAAAATTCTCATAAACCAAACTACATATGTGACGTAAGCCTAATTTATACATAAAAATGTCCGCAATAAAACTCTACAGAAAACCTTAAACTTAGATTTTTTTTTAATTGCCTTATATTTTTAATATAAATAAAAAACAGTCAAATGCAGTTTCTTTGGTATTGTCGACGGACGCTCGAAGTGCACGTGGCCGACACAATTTGCAAAGGGCGAACTTCAAGGTCATCTCACGATATACTGGCTCTTAAATTCTGGCCGAGACACAATATTATCATGATGAAGCTTACGCATTATTTTATTATTATGATCACGATGTAAAATATCTGTTTGACCAATTAAGTAGCCGCCGTCAAGCAGTTATAGTACGATGGTTGATGGATAAACGAGAGTTGCTCTTCGCGTTTATTCTTCTTCTCCAAAACTACTGAATGTTTTCATCTCGGTTTTAAGTAATGCAACAAGGTCGTAAAACAAGATATCCTGACCTTCGATTTAAGTATGAAGCGAAATATTCGAAATTCAAAACGGCCTGACAGCTAGCCGATAAATATTTTAACAACACCAACCACTATGCGAACTTTTCCAACAACTTTGGAAATGCGGTCTTGTCGAAGAACTTTATTTTCATCATCACCACGAAGTGCGAGCTTGAAAACTACAAAATCGAACATTTTAGAGATATAATTCATCTACCTATTTACTATCTTTTTTAATAATTTTATTAGAATACCAAAGCATTCTTCCAACCTTTGCCGAATATAAATTTTACCCAATAATTTTAAATATGACAATGTAACATGGTGTGTTTTTTGATAAATTAGCATTGTTATCCGATTTATCGGCACCAAAAATAGTACACGGAAAACAGTGTAGTTACACTTTGTGTAGATAGAATATTTTTTTAAAAACGCGTGTTTTCGTCTTTATGTTACACGACTGGTAAATAGTTAATATTGATAAATAATGATATTTGTATTAGAATCAACAGTTTGCATTAAATACTTACATGAGTTCTTCAAATAAACTTTATTTTTTTCAAAAAAATGCGTTTTTATTTCATAACCAATCATGTAAGATATTAATATCAACAATGAAATGTCACGCCATATAGATGGCGTTTGGTCAGCGGTGATAACTTTCTCATCAAACTATACAACGCAAATTTGTGCATTTATGATAATGCACGCCCGTAAACTAATCCTGAACGACGCCGTCGTGCTACGAGACTTGCGTGGGCGGCCAACCACTCATTAACTTCGATAATTGATTGTAAAATATATCATTATTTATTTGTAATCATCCCCTAAACGATTTTACCTTGTCTATCAAAATCAATGGTAGAAAATACAATATAGGACACACCTAAAATCTGTGTAAAATACCCCTAAAATTTGAAAAGTACAGTTATGTGAATAACGAGGTGAAACGGCACGACATGATATGTGCAATGTGACCATGACCATAGTGATTGTAACTGAGTTGAGTCATAACGTTTTATTTATTACATTCCATTGTGGCTTCCCTTGTAACATCGAAATAAAACCTTGTGAATGAGAGAATAACCACTTTGTTTACAAGTTTTTTTTAAGATTTTAAAAATATAACCATGCGAAAGCCGTTCAAGACAACTAGTTATAAAATGACGAAGAGCGTGTGACGCTTTTAAAATATATTTATAACAAGCTAATCTTTAAACAAAAGGGAAATAAATAATGAATATTTGTCAATTTTCACTCACCATTTTTACCTCTTCAATGTAGCAGGTATGTAAAAACAAGATTAAGTATGACAACCTGTAGTTGTCATTTAAAATTGTTTAGTAGTAGTAAAATATTTAACCAAACGTTAATTAGTAAATTATGTAACAGACCTGACACCTTATAGCTATGTAAACCCAAACTACTCGTGCCTGTCTGTGGTTTCAACTTGTGAACGGTTGAGTAAATTATATTTAAAAAAAATAGGTACAATAGAATCATGACATTCTTACAATTCATCATAAATTTTAACACCATTTCAGAGTTTTTTGTAATATTTGAGGCCCGGCTAGTAATAAAACAGCCCCCCCTCCTTTCTATTTACTAAATTTGTCATTTATTTAATACTAACTTCTCCCAAATGAACCTTTTTTTCAATAACTTCACCTTATTTATATATCGTTATATATATTTTATCTTAATTACAAAAATATTATTCTTTTTTACGTCGTTTTCTTTGCGTCATTACCTGTATTGGGTAAATTTTTTTTAAATCACCACAATAAATAAATAAATAAACGCGAACATAATATTTCAATTTATAATAATTATAACGAGGCACTGAACATTACTTTAGATATTTCTAGACGTCCAAAGGAATGTGATAGTAGCTTCTCGTACATGTATGTAGGTAAATATACTTGTAGATGCCAAAATGAAAGTGAGAATTTAGATAAAATGTGATTACCATGAGACCTAGATTAGGTACGGTTAGGTTAGGTTATAATCACTTAGTGATTATTCGGGTATTTAAGCACTTGTCGATCTATCACTACAATATACTTGCATACAGTGTGATTAATATACATCCGGATGTTATGTGTCAGATAAATGGAAATATTATAGTGATTCCGACGTGGAAATGATCTATAAATTCTGCTGTCACTCTGCTGTCATGTTGTGCTATGTTGCTGTCTAACACTGTTTATATATTATGACAAACATGTTTATGGATGTGAAAGTTCTGTTGAAGTCGTTATATTTTGAGATATTTACTTTGTAATTTTGTTACTAATAAGTGATGATATATTTTATAATGAATAAAATGAACTTCACCAATTTAATTATTACAATATTTAACTATATTGAAAATTTTATGATTGAATTAATTTTGAATAATAAAAATCAATAATTAGTTTTGGCTGGTTGCACGTATGTTTTTTTTTTATTTTTATTTTATTATGGTTTTATTTTAAACTTTAGTTTAATTGCCCACGTAATAATAAGAGGAACTAAAAACAGACTATTGAAAAACAATAGTAAATATTTCAGGAAAACATTAGCGAATGTCTACATGCTAATAAAGAGAAGATTTAAAAAAAAAAACATTTTTTTTTGTTTTAACACATGGAACATCATTTGAACGGGCGGTCTTACTTTCGAAAATTCCATTTATTTTTCTCTAGATTTCTTTTATATTAGAACTCCCCGGAAAAATTCAAAACCATAAAAACGCATGTCGACAGATACTCTGTTTCTTGAAATATAAAATCTCAAACTGAGAGCAATTCCGAAAAAAATCAAGAATGTGTGAATATTTTTAGACGTTCAATAAATTTTCACCTCACAACTAAGTAAGGAAATTTATTGCTCAGTCAATGTTTTTATGCCAAAGTGGAATTTATAACGCTCGCGTGGATATACTGCTATTTTTTTTTATTAGCGTTTTAGTAAGTTTTTCGATCAAGATTTATTAGTCGAATAATATATGTAAGGGACTTTTATTTAAATACTTCTAGGATAAATTAAGGTAATTAACTAAAAACCAATAATTTGTTTCATAACTCAAATATTTTCGTTATTTTGCGGTAATGTAAAAATGAAATAAAACCTAATTTAAATTCATATTTTCTCTCAAATGAATCGAGTATAAAGTTTATGTATTGTAAATTTTAAAACAATTTACATACATTTAAAAACCAAACAATATAAAAGTAGATAAAATTAGTAATGTGAACACATACATATCACAAATTACCTTGTTTTTAGGATAAGATTAGGTGAGCAAAGGTAAAAGGTAAAGGTAAAGGTAAAGGGTAACTTTATATGAAAGTAACTGTTTTTCTTGGTGAAACTGGCCAAAAAACGAGGAAAACTCCCATGGATCGACTCCAATAGTTCCCAATATACTCTAATGGATCGACTCCCGTGGATCGATTCCAATATTTGTGATGTCTGATCTCAATGATTTAATCGAATCTATATGAAAAATACTAAGTCGCGACGGAGCCGGAAATTTAAAATTCGAAATAATAAAAAGTTATATTTAAAAATATTTTCTCTATGGTAAATCCCATGTTAATTTAAAGAAAAAAAAATCGAAGTATTTTTTTATTCTTGGATTAAAACCTTCAATTTTTTGGCATTTATGTAACCAGATCAACTATTCTATTTTTAATACATACATAATATAGATTATTAAATTCGCTAAATAGGTTAATTTAGTATATTTCTAACATGTTATAAGTAGATGTGTAATTTAATAGCTAACCTCTGCTAAGTAATTAGCTATTTTAATTGACCATCTTTTAAGAAGATGGTTATTGTATCGATTGCTTTCTTCCGAAGCCCATCTGTGTATAGAATTATATAATAATCTAAGGGTAACATTGAAAATTTTTCAATAATTCGACATTATTGGTGATGAGCCATTAAGTATTTAGATGAGAGGTTTATAGCATACATTAAAGACTTATCTTATATTTTTTCAAGGCCGATTTTTGAAATAGATTTTCGTTTTTCAAATTAAAGTAAAATAAAAAAATGTGTTCACTTTTATTTTTGGCTTCGCGTTGCAAAGGCACACTTGTGATTTTATTCTTATTTTAGAGCTAGTAAGAGGGTACTAAATTTAAACAAAGTAGGTATATTGCTCGCGCACACACACCGCGGCAACAATCGATTAAAACAATTACGGCTAAAGGATAAAGGATAAAAGGACGACATTAGCACGATTAAAAACAGAGTGTTACGATATCTCTATTAAATAATATTTAGGCAAAGGATGCGTTTTAAATTACCCACTTAAAAACAAATTAAATACATCGTCTGCCTTAATCACCTAACTTAAAAAAAAACCTAATTTAAACATTAAATGAGAAACAATATAAAAGTTAAGCAGATTTCCGCATCATAGATGCCAATTAAACAACCAAACAGTTAAAATATCTAATCATCTAATCAGCAGAACAAAGTATTCTTCTCATTAGCGCTCAGCGCTGACTGGAATAAATGGCTTACTCAAGGCAGAGGCGGCAAACTTAAAGGGAATGTTTAACGAGAAATTTTAAAGTTAATTTTATAAGTAAGCGAGGTAGGAATTGAAGGGAGCGAGGGCTACTCTCCGTCAATAAAGAGTGCGTTCCTTTCTTACTGCGTAACTATTTTATGAACCGCGAATCTATTTATGGCTATGAGAATTATTCCAAATCGTTTTATCTATTGTAAATTTAAACTAATAAAGTTGTCAAACTTTAGATATTATTAATAAAATAAAATATCACAGAAGTGCATAGTCCTTTTTTGGATTTCTGTATGACAAAAAAAACTATTAGTTCTTTAAGGTTATATTGCAGGTTATCTATATTTTTAAAAGCTTAGGTGAATTTGAATCTTTATAAAATGTTACTGAAAAAAACATTTTTTCGATTCATGTATTCCATCAGTGGGATAATTTTATGATCAGTTTCGATTTTTAACTACTGATTATTAGAGGTGCCTTCAGGCTTAGTAGAATATTACTTTTTATCTGTAAATACTATTATTAATTACAAAAAAATCTACTCTTTTGTATTTGTACTTTTCGAGTTGAAAGATGCAACAGACAGATGGCCAAAGGACGGGGATAGTAGCTTAATATACACGAATGAATGGAAGCTGCACTCACTGTTTTATAGGCCTTTCTGCACTAGGAAATTGATCGATTATTTTTTTACCTACTATTAATAAATTTTCCGTTAGAAATACCATTTTATTTACGCGTTTCCGTGTTGTTTTGCTAGTTACTGACGATGCGACTAGCGAAATGCGAGTAGACGGATGAGAGAACAGAGTGGATGCCGGATGGAACAGTCAACAGATGTCCCGAGCCTGTCTTCCCGATTGGACGCATGTAGGTTCACTCCATCCTGAATGGAGGCGGGGTCGACGGCATCAGCCTGTATGAAACATCCCATTATGGTGCTATTGAATGAAATGACCTGCCTTCACTAGAGAAACATTAATCTTCGGCCGGCGTGTCTGCGGTTGCTAATGGACCGAATTGGTGGCATCACTGACGTATGCCGTACGCCATAGCGGATAGCCTTTCTTCGTCTATACTATATCGTGTATGATCTTGTAAAGATTTATATCTATTTCAACTTTCTGTTAATAACATAATAATGAAACACAAAAAAATACTCAATAATAAACAAACTATTTATCGTTTATATTTTATTTATTTTATTTTTTTTTATTTAAAATTACATATACTTTGGAGGTACCATTCCTCCGGTGGTATAGCTGATTGGCAGGTGACGCAACTAGGATATTTTAAAGCCAAATTTTTTATTCTTTTTCTTAGCTGGGAAGGGGTCTTAGGGAATGGCTCGAAGAGGCTGCAGTTGAGACTATTCCATTCTCTAATAGTACGCGGAAGAAAAGAATGGAATCCGATATTCTTTCTCCTAAAAATTTCCTTTATTTTGTGAGAATGGTCCTTTCGTCCAATATAGAACGGTTTCTGAAGTTGCTCACTAATGGAGTACCATGCTGGGAGTTTCAAGTAGGCCTTAAATAAGTTAATGAGACGACATATTTTTCGCCTTGAACTTAAAGGCTCCCATTTAAGGTCAGATAGAAATTTCGTCGGACTGTTAGGTATCAGTTTCGTTGGGTGTTTAACCTGCCTCTTTGTATAGTACACTTGAAAAAACTAAAACGTGTAAACAAATGAATCTAGGAGTGTATGTTAAAAGTTATGAAACGAAAAAAAAAATTAAATTAACCACATATTTAACACTTTGTTTCAAACCTGTAAATTCGAACCATAAAAAAAATAAATCCACCCAAACATGTGCTTCTAACATAAACAGTGAAGTAGTCAATACAATTGCAAATAACAGAAGCGACATTCATGCCTCAACTTTAGCCTATAAAATAAAACATTCTGAATTGTTTAAAAATGCACGGTGAAGACTCGCACCTCAGATGTTTCCTGGTCAGTTTTCAAGTTTTGATTTCCAAATACATTTTATAACTGTTTATTATATGTTACTAAAAATGTACTGTTAAAGTAAAAAAAAAAAACACTTGTATAAGTGGTTCAAGTAGATAAAAATAGTATTTTCGCGAGGAAACATCAAAACAAAATGGACTTCAGAATGTGAATGTTACATGTGAACTACAATGAATGACATTCTTTAAAGAAAAACCTTCTTTTCTTCTTGACTTTCATTAAAGTAAGTAAGTTTTTCTTTTGAGTTTGGTATTTAAGTAGAAAACTTTATGGAACAAGTATATAAAATAAATATAAAAACGTAATCACTAAACGTAATTATTATAAATTATAATGAGGCACGGAACATTTTTTTACATGTTTCTATTTACGTATATAGACGACTTTGTCTTAATTTTTACTGGGCAGTAATAAATAATTCGTTTCAACAGGCATTCTGTTATATTTTTGAATACGATATTTGCGCTTTCTAGCGAACTGTCAATGTTTCATTTATAAGTATTTTTTTTTATTTTAATGTATATATCTATATTATTCCATTAACCTTTGATGTGATCTAAACAGCTATGGTTGTTTTTCAAGAGCGTTTATCTATACGCAAAAAAATAACTCTTTTGAATTTATACTTTTCGAGTTGAAAGACAGCTAGAAAGATGGCCAATGGACGAGGATTCTTATTCATGAATAAGCGTTGTTAATTCATAACATTATAGGTAAAACAAAACCAAAATTTGTATATAAAAAAAAGATCCTTTCAAAGTTTATTCATTAGAAATATAGCTTTGCAAAGTAAAACATGAATGACTATGACACCCGTAGCTATCATTTAATATTACCTGCTGTTGTACATTGTTTAGTAGCAGTAAATTATTTAATCAGAAATAAAAGTTGACGCAGCTTTGCCCTACAGGGCATTATTAACGGCATCTTCCCCCGGGACTACACGCGCCTGTATATGGTGTCACCTTGTGATGGGTTGAGTAGTTTAATTAAAAAAAACATTGATACAATGGTATAATGACATTCTTTCAATTCATTATTAATTATGACACCATTTCAATTTTTATTGTAACTAGTTGACCCGACGAACTTCGTATTGCCTTAGAATCACTAAATGTTGTTTTAATTTATTAGCTGAATTGAATTCAGTTTTTTATTAAGAATACTCAAAATGAATTAAGTTCAATAAATGTACAAAAATCAAAATGATATGTATTTTAAATATCGGTGCACGCATAATGACAAATTTGATAACCTCATAAAGCAAACATCTTCGAACACAACTTACCATTTTAAAATAGAATTACACAGAATTTAAAGTCGTTCCATATAAAATGTATGAGAAAATTAATTTTCTTAAGATATTTTTTTTTTTTCATGAATTTTTCCAACGTTTTAATAGTTTTTCTGCTATTCGGAGTCGAAGTCAAATCCGGCTGTTCTTGAGTTATAAATGGTGTAACTAACACTACTTTGTTTTATATATATATGGATTTTGTGGCCCGCCTAGCAACGAAAGAATCCTTCCCTCCCTTTATTCAGTAACTTGACAAAAGATTCGCAACGTTGTCTATTTTTTATTTATTTAACATAAATTTTAAATACAAGGAATTAATATTTATATTAAGGAATAATTATGCTAATATTATATCAACACCAATACAAATATATACTATACCAATAAACAAAACCACAGATAAAATTCCTAGTTTAGTTCCATATTAAATCAGTTTTTTTTAATCAAGTTTAAATTGGTTTCATGTTCTTTTTATTGTATTTTTTTTTATTTCATTTAAAATCCTTTAATTCTTATTTATTTCATCTTATTTAAATTCGTATGATATATTTTAATATTATTCTTTTTTTAAATCATTACCTGCATTCTTTACAATTTCTGTTGGGTAACCACAATAAATAAATAAACATGGACATAATATTTGAATTTATAATAATTAAAATGTGACTCTGAACATTCTAATACATATATCTCTTTGCGCTCATAGATATTTATAATCATCTGTTAAATAAGTAGTAAATAAAACATTCCAACAGAAGTTCTGTCATATTATTTTGAAATTCTAATATAATCTGGCGCATAATCGAAATATCAAGTTGCATTCTTTATTATTAAAAATTCGTTGACACTAATGTTAAATATCTATATTATCCGACCAGCTTTTGGCGGGGTCTAAACGGCTTGGTTGGTTTTCAAGAGCATTAATTCAACTCTTCGCAGTTGTACTTTTCGGGTTGAAAGGATGAACAGGCAGCCAAAGGACGGGGATAGTAGTTTCTTATACACGGTAGTGTCTTACGATTTACCTCAAGGTTAATATAATAAAAATCAAAATAAAAAATATTTTACATACATTTTTTTAACTAACACTAATTTTTTAGTATTTTATAAATAAATTCATAAAAATAATTTATATGACGCGTAAATCGCATTGAAGAATACAATATAGCTCTCAACAATAGTAAATATTTTCAAACAACTTTTTTTTTATAAAATGTCTGGATTTCAAAAGTAGTTTAAATATGCTTACCGAATAAAAATATATCCACGATTCTACAGGATCTTACACTTATATAAAGTAAATATAAATAAAAAACGCCCAACAAACAGTTAACTAGGTATTACCCTAGAACAGACTATGTCTAGTGGGGTAATAAAATTCCACGCAATTTACTTTGCTTGTGCAATGTATACGAAACGTTTTATAAAGCGTGGAAATTTTACGTTTATGCCTGCATTATATCAATGGAATTTAATAAAAAAATAAAAAATATATATTAATATGTTATTTACTATGCACCGTCTGAAAACAATAAAATGATTAGTGAACCACCGTAATTATTATAAAAAAAAACTACAATAATATTATTGTCAGGCTGAATTGGATTTTTTTCCGTGTTCCAGTGCCGGGCCGAGGTTTTTGTAGAAATTCTCTCTTTGTGGTTTTTAGGGATCCGTAGATCAAAACGGAACCCTTATAAGATCACTCTTACGTCCGCCCATCTGTCTGTCACATACGTTTTTTTTCTGGAAAGTGACGAGATAATGTAAATTATTGTACTATAGAATTTTAGATTTTTAAAAGATCTACAAAAACAAACATTTCACAACAGCGTATGTTTATAATCCACAGTAAACATTTTTGAGGGTCACTTACGATGCCTTTTTGAATAGACAGTATCAAAGTAAATATGGTTAATTTAGATCAAATTTGTCTTGTTCAGCGTGTCATTTAAATACTTTTGGAAGTAGCGCATATATTTACGCAACAAAATAATTGCATCGACGCGAGTGAGTACTGTTTCATCATAAAACTCTGCACGGAACCCTGATTGCGCGAGTCCGACTCGCTCTTGGCCAGTTTTTTTTTATTTTCAAAACAATAAAAGGACGTTTCTCACGCTAAGCACGGAACACACTCAGTATGGAAATAATCTCGACGTGATGGGCTGACAGTGGCAGTGGTTCCAACATTCATCGTCAGAACAGAACTTGCAACTTCTTATAGGGTAAGCAATGGACCACAAAAAAGACACGGACTAGGTTGAAAACGTGACAATTATATTATCTGTCATATTTATGCGTACCTGGTCTACCTAAAAAATAGGTTTAGGTTGAAAACGCACAGTTTAGTTTTGTTAAAATTGTAAATAATGATGACGGATAAAACTCGGTTAAAACCTATTTTTATTCGACAAATACAGTATTAATTCTTGTCCTGAAACCATTTCCGGTGTTTGGCATACATTTTCAACACTTCGCTAGCGCTTCGTAAGATTTGAGTAGTTATAAAAGAATTCCACTAGGCAAACAGAAGTTCGACTAAACTTGAACGCCATTAATTGTTGCGCTCGAGTTTTTAAAAGAAGTCGTTTTTCAAAAACCATTAGTTTTTATTTTGCAACGACTACAAGTGAGTAACATAATTACGTAAATTAAAGAAAACTTAATTTAAAACTTAGGCCGCATTTATTCAACGTATTTTTTGTACGCTAAATTAAATTTATTTTTTGTATGAAATTTTGCAATTAAATCTCAAAGCGCAAATATATTTTTTAATACTCTGTTGGTTTAATTTCTTAGTGAATCTCTTAGTTCGTTTTGGTTAATTATCTCTTCCTGTCGCTGGCCTTGTCTTTTCGGCTGTTTCCTGTTTACATCTCCAGCCCTTTCCAGCAGCCCTACCATCCTGGTCTAATGGCGTACTCGCTAGCCGTTCGACGTAACAGTGAGGGAGCTAGCAACGTTTTCTTCGCTTGATTTCAGCAAGACTCATTCTTCACAGAATATCAAGCGACGAACACGCTGCTAGCTATCCCTTTTATTACGAGTTCTGCTGGTCGTTTTCCTTTTTGGAATTTGTAGTAGCGTTGTAGCATTTTGCGTGATGGCTTTTTACTGTCCGCTGTACGACCACAGTAAAATCGACCATTTCCTTTGAATAAGTCAGTTTAGATATTGCCATTTATTTTAATATAAAAATAGCTAATAATTATTAACGTACGTAATGTTGTAAGCAATTAATGAAAACGATAATTTAAAACAATTTGTTTTCTTTTTTAATGACACAATTTATATAAGCACTAAATAGGCAAACGTTCAAACGCAAAATAGCTACAAAATGTTTATAGTTGGACTTACACCTTTTAAAAAACATGAAGTCATACTAAATTATCATTATAATGCTTTGTTATTTACATGAAAAAAGTGATAATTATAATAAAAAAAATATAATTATACCACGATTAAAAATTAATTCAATGCTTACGCATCAAAGTAATCAAGATATAAGCAAAAAATGGACATTTTTTGTTTGTGCTTTTGCTTTGCAGTGATTTAAAAAAAACCGTTTATGATATAAACATAAATAAAACAACGCATTAATAACTAAGTATCCGTTAATAATTAATGCGAGTAACTTATATTTTGATATCCACCAGCGCAACCAGCCATTTTGATAAACGAAGGGGTATTGAGCCGTGTGTGTTTTTATTTAATTATTTACATTAAATTTGTTTTTGTTTGTTCTTAAAAAAAATGACATAATATATTAGGCCATTGGCTGTAATTTAATTTCTTTTTAAATAAACAATTTGAATTTGATATTTGATCTCGGATTAGGTGCCTTTAATACATCAAATCAAAGTAAAACTAAGGTTTGTAAAACAATTAATAAACACTGATAATAGAAAAAAAATATTATACCAACACTCGTAGTAGTGTATTTCTTCTGTCTGGCATCCGTGTGACTTATATAATTTATATAACAGCCTAATTATAGTGACTTTGCCGTCGAAACATTAAGAGCCATAACGCGCTCGAATTGCATTTTATGCATGTTTTTGAGGTCTACTGCCAAGATAGCTTTTCATACCAGGTATATATAAAAAATATAATTAGATTAACTAAACATTTTTCTAGAAAACCTTTAAGCTGGTTTTTTAAATAAATAATCCTATGTTTGCATAAAAAAATATTGAAATAGGTAAGTTTTATTTTTTAAAATTCTCATAAACCAAACTACATATGTGACGTAAGCCTAATTTATACATAGAAATTTCCGCAATAAAATTCTACCGAAAACTTTAAACTTAGATTTTTTTTCAGTTGCCTTATATTTTTAATATAAATAAAAAACTGACAAATGTTTATTCTTTGATGTTATCGACAGATGCTCTATACTGGCTCTTATAATCAAACGCTCAAGTTTTACGAAGCCTTACAGAAGGATTTCAGGAGTAGAGTGTGACACCGATAGTAAAATCAACAGCGCTACATAATTTAAGACAGTCAAGTCAGTCAAGCGATATGTTGCGCAACTATCCATGTTCTTTGGCGTGCCAGTTTCCACGCAGACACTCCGAACAATAGATCTTGGAGTTAACTTCAATAACGCAACGAAGGTTTAGAGCCCAGAACGCGGTTATCAATAAATATTGCATTGCATGAAATGTTACGATCTATTAAATTACAGGTAGTAAATCTTTAATTTAAAAAAATATGTTTTTCTTCATTCAGTGTAGATTAGTTTTAACACCTTTTGGGAAATTGAAGCACCAAAGAAAGAAAATAATGTAATCGTACTGGTTCAAATCTACATAGGGTATTCAACCAATGTATTCTTTGTCAAAGATCCTTTTGATATTTTTACGCATCAACAACCAAAGCACCTACTCTAGATCAAAGAATATTCAAGTTAAGTGGAATTGTAAAAGACCACTTATCTGAAGAACCTTTAACCGTTGAGTCTAGAGGTCGACATACCTAGTACACGAAAATTGGATACGATGAATTATGGTTTTTGAAGTATTAAATTTGGGATGCATACGCATCGCATAAAGGCGGGATGACTTATTCGACTAAAGTCATATTGAAGTTGCGCCGAGTAGTCATATTGATTTTTAGGATCTGTCAAAAATAAATAGGCGTGCGGAAATATTGTTGAATTTAGATGCCTGTATAAATGATGCCTGGGTGATAAATTTGAAATATGGATGGATGCATAATAATGCAGTTCATGATACATTTTTAAATATCTGTCATTTTGATTTTGAAGAAGTATATAATTCTGAAGTACTCGTATATTATGAAAAATTTAATCAACTTCTTTTTACTTCTAAGCACGCGTTTTTTTTATAGATTGTATAGTTTTCATAAGTTTAACTCGTATGCGTTATGTTTAGGATCTAAAAGTAGGTAATTAATAATGTCCTATATAAAAAACTTTATAATAAAAAGATTATTAGGCTTCCGAAAACATGGCCATACGTTGGGAAGATGAAAGGATAGCCATGACCTTAATTCCTCATCTTTTCTGACTCCGCATCTTTATACCGAAGAATTTAAACGGCCGCCACACGAGGCACGGACTCAGCGTAGATGCGAAATATTATGAGGCAAGAGAGAGGCAGAACTCAAATTTAGCAATTGAGGCTTCAAATGTACTTACGAATAATCTATCTCACTTTGCATCTTACATGGACCTGGTCAGTCGACGTAAAGAAATGGACATTTACCGGTGAAAAATAATATCGTTGAATGGGGTAGATGAAAAAAGATAAAATGACAACCTCCTACTCAATGGAAAGATGGCATCAAGATTGTGTTCGGGGAAATTTAAATATTTTGAACCGGTATCGCGGTGAAAAAAATATGGACCATGGGCTGAAAATTTAATAAACCTGCATTGCAGGTTTTTTAAAACATTTTTTCCAAATGTCGTTTTAAAAGCAAATAATAAAAGAGTGCAGACAAATATGCTACTGTTTTTTTTTATTTAAAATAAAAAATCTCCAGTAATTTGCTCGACACGTATTTTTGGCCTATAAAACTAAAGTTATAAACTAAAAAAGTAAATTATCGTAGCTTTATATAAGTTTTTACGCAATAAACATCAAAGAATATTCGTTTATTATCTCGAGTTATTTCAATTACATCCTAATACACAGTAATAATAAAACAACTCAAAACGCACATTTTATTAATTACAAAAAAGGTCAATCTAGGACTGCCAAATCAGTTATTACGTTCAGCTGTATAAATTGACCAATTTATTAGCTTTTCGATCTTTTCCAAATGTGATTATTGTGTAATTAATGATTATAATCCAGTAATTGCCTGATACCAGTAACAAAAGTGTAATAACTGCGGTAATAATTATTCACGATTCGCTGTCACGATTGTAATTACGGTTCTATTGCGTATCTGAAACTGTTGATAGCTACATTTTAATTGAACTGAAAATTATTAATATTAAATAACATGATGCAGCAATGTGTATTGTAGCAGTTACAAGCCATACAATGTGCAGGGGTCCGTCCATAATTAATTTGCAAAGGAGGCAAAGATCAACAGAGAAGGGAATTACTAATTTAACTGTGCTCAAATGCATATTTTAGGTAGATTTCTTTAGGAAAGCTACCCATAGTATTGGGTACCATAGCATGACTTCCGGAAAATTTCACATTCCCTACAGTCCAAAACCACCCTTAGTTTTAATGTTTATATATCTATCTAACTATCTATCTATATCACTTTCTTGTGGATAACTGCCTTTAATTTTACACCAATCACTTTGAAATTGATATATAAAATTTAAAGGCACAAAATCTCGTTTAAGTTCATTAATGGGCAAGTTCAAACCAGGGGGGCGAGAATGGGGGGGGGGGGGTTGAAAAGTGAAATTTTAGTATAACTTTCTTAGAATATAAGATATCGAATTCATTTAAATGTTATATTATGCATTAGATAACGGTCTAAAACTTATCTAAGTTTTTTTTTTTTTTTTTTGATAGCACTAACCATTGTCCCAGGAGTTGGAAAATGTGGTATTTCAAGATTAAAAAAAAACATACCTTCCTTCCATTAAAAATGTTAGTTATAGGCCTATAATTTATATACTTTTGTTTGAAACAATTTTTGATATGAGTCATCCCTTACCCTTACGGTAAGGGATGACCAAAATATTTCACCACTTTGATCCGGTGAAATCTACTTCTGTCTTCCGGCGTGCCGAAAGGGATTTTTTAATTAAAGAATAATTATTACCCTAAAAAAATCTATGATAGAGTACGTTGTGAACTGTGAATTAGAAAGCGCTGCTATTAATATAATGTGGGGCGCCGGGTTAGAAGTAATTCGACTTATTGGAGACCCGATTATCAGCATCACCCATTTGGCCAGCTTGAAGCTGACAGTCTTCTATAAGACGATCGCCCGGATAATACCGTTTTAATGGGGAGGAAATCTTTTAATCTCCAACATTTAGATGGAGCACGATCTGGTACAAGGTCGTAACAGCGATAATTAAGGAACTAATCCTTGGTCGTGATTCAACCACACTGGTTAAAATTTGGATAATACAACATAAGCTAACGTGACACATAAGGTCATCAGTTATTAAATTAAATCATTATATTTTTATTTATACATTATATTTTTCAAGAGCTTTATTAATTTTATAAATAAATATAATACTGAACATATTTTTTAAGTTATCGCTCGTTACCCATATGTTTAGTTGCTCCCTGTATGTTTATGTTTAAGTTTAAAGTACTAACAAGTATACTTAAAAACACTAACACACTAAAAAACGGGCTGGTAGTATTCACTAACATGACATGTTATGCATAAATTGTGCATAGACATTATGTAAATCTAAGATCTCATTCTTTATTTTACTTGAAATATGATTTCTAACATTTTAATTTATAGATTTAAATTTCTGCCCATCCATTCTGTGGCATTTAGTCAGCAAATCAGCAACGTGATGTTTTGTCCGACCAGATTTCTTACTTGTAATTAATGTGGTTCGATTAGGTAAACTGCATAACTTGTAATTGCACTTCTATCTTTGTCCATTTAAACTTTTCAAAGAAAGACGCGTCCATTCTGCATTTTTGCGCGTCAACCGAGAAACTCTGATTCGATCGAGAAGAGTATGGAGCGTGTTTGTTCCTAATTGTAAAAAAATCGATTCATTTGTAATCTAAGGTAGTTTTGAATTTAACCAAGAAATGTATTTTTTTGTGAATATCACAGCTAAAAAGAAAAGGCTATAGAAATAAAATAATACAAATAGTTAAAATGGATTCATAAAATGCGACTTTTTGTTCAGATATGTGCCTTAAACATTTTTTTTTTTAGAAATCATGTTGGCCGATAAGTACAAGTCTATAACCTTCCCAACTAGGTAAGAGTTACCTGTTCTAAGGTATTGTTATTGCACATACATTCATACAAAGTATCGGTCATAACAATCTCAAGCAACTGTGGCGTGGCACGTACGACTCATGGCCACATCCCAAGGTATTATTGATATTTTTTTGGACGCGTATCATAAACCGCCATCTAATATTCAATTCAAATAATACGTTCAATTTAAATTGAACGTACTATATATTAGCTGATTGTGGTTGTGGACCGAAAAAGATAAATCTCAGATAACATTGTTGTTTCGCCAATAGCTTCTGATGTCTTAATCGTATTAAACCAATATGTATCATCTTGCAGAGGATATACTCGTATGTCCAGTTAATCCCACTAAAATAGAGGATGTAAAATTGTGGCAATTTCCGAACTTCCCGAAACTTTCCGAAATTTTCTTATAGTTTCTGATATTACTGTGAGGTGTCATATCGACGCGATAGGGAAAAACTAATACAAAATACCTAACCTAAAATTTTTGCCAATCCACACACACAGAATCCATTTTTCTTTGTGATGTTTTGCGATTTTCGTTTTACTAGCGGAATTTATTACGTTGTTTAGCGATTTGTGTTCAGCAGACATCATAAGCAAAATAGCATTTTTATAGGTCAGCATCAGAACGCTTTTTACGCCAACAGCAGAGCAGTTGCCTAATGAAAACTAGTTGAGCCCAAATGATCTCTGCTTTCGACACATCATGCTTTCGACGACAGCCAACTGGCTCAAATCAGAAATGCTGTCAATGTGCTAAAAGCTCTTGGAAAAATTGTATAATAAAAAAAAATAAAGAGATTGTTATAATACAGCTGTCGATTGAAAATCTAAAACCACATTATTTTCTTTTATACGTAATATCATTACTCGTACATTCTTCGCATTTCGTACATTTATTCTTGACTTTTGAAGTAGTAATTTAATTTGCCGTATATCGAAAAATTTGATGATAATTTTTTAATTGCCGCAAATCGCATGAAAAATATACGATACAATCTTTCACAATATCGAAAAATTTAAAAAAGTTTTCGATAATTTTTTTATAAAGGAAAATAGCAAAATAGCCATAAAGCAAAATTAAAATGGTACTAAAGAGGTCCTGTACTAGAGAGCGCAGGATGTCGGTTTAAACCGATTCGCTTCGCTCCCCATCTCTAGAACTTTGGGCCATTACGTGCCTACCGTCCTGTTCTATGCAGGCGGCTTTGGCGGTTGTTTCGCCCATGTGTCATGTGTCATGTGTGTTTCACTCAGTTTATTCCCGAACTTTCCATGCAACTTCTCTAATTTTTCTTTACCTAAAAATCATCAAACTGTTACGAACATTTAAAAAAAAAACACACACGCGCATTCATTTGTATTATACATATAGATAAGATATGTGTCTTTAAAGTCACTACTACTTATAAATGAGAGTTGTTTTTCGCGTTGGTAGATCCAGAACTCTCTTCTCAAACTCTTCTCACCAAAACCACCGAATTGATTCGAATGGGGTTTTCATCGTTGGATAGCTTGGATCTTCGCAAGGTAGGCTATAAATAAGTGCAATAAAATCGTTAAATTGCTTATGAGGAGCAAGATATAATGACCTTCGATTTTTGTACGAAGCGAAATACAAAATTTAAAATTGAAAAGAGCCCGAAACCTGGAAAGCTGGTATTTATTTTGCGACCATTTAAACAACTGCGACTAGCAATATATATGATGGTTATATGTCAGTACTGATTGATCCATTTGCCATAAATTTGCAACCAACTGTCAAGTCAAGGAAAAGGCGCTGTGGTATAAAATTGTTTTATGAAATTTCAATGCAGGATACTTCACTAAAATTTAGTAAGTATATATAGTTAGTGAACATTAAGGAGAAGAAAATCAACGTGACAGATAACCAAAAAATGGACATTGACTGTATAATATCTATGAATCTACATTTCAAAAGTATCACCCCATGCTGGCAATGAACAATGTTTATGCAAGCAACATTGTTTATATTTGTTTATATAAGAAGAAAATTAACATGACGGATAAACAAAAATCGAGATGGTAAGTCGAATTTAACCGAACGAGCGTGTAGCCGACTTTAGCAGTTTAGCCGAATGAGTGTGTCGCAATTAGATCCATTCGCGGCCTTTGAAAAATTGTGTTAGGTGTGTGAAAAGAAGTTTTATTTCAGAAATAATAATAAATACGGCGAACGGCGAGGTTCAAAAAAGTAGAAGTCCTAAACCCGAACGCTATGTTTTTTTAAATGTATTTTCACTCACTACTCCGAAACAGCCGAAGCGGTTTTGATGATTGCGTCGGCTTTGGCCTCTTTGTCGATCCGCTTTTTTTATCATTTACCTACTAACAATAAGAAGGTCATTGTACCTACCTATTATTTCTTAGTTCATTTTGAGGTTAGTTTAATTTTTTAATATATTTCTTTCTTTTTTAGTTATTTTCCCATTTTAATTAGTAGGTTTTTTTTTTGTATTGTAGCTCGATAAACCTGAAGCTGGGTTTGGATATTGGAAAAAAAAGATGACTGAAACCTCAAATTTGCGTTATAAAGAAATGCGCTAATATTTTGTGAATGTAATTGCACTTTCAAAACTTATCACTGTCAAGTGAAAGACATTTTTATGAACCCATCATGTCGTTATTAGCAGCTTTTTTTAAAACCACAACAGTCTTTTAGCCACATCCATTATAGCCACAGCCAGATTTCCGATTATATGGCTATTTATATTATATATTATTATTGTATTATGACTAATCGTTCTTTGAGTAAAAAAAACTATTACATAACTCTACTGAAATCACGTAATAAATATTAGAAACGAGCCTGTCGTGGATTCTGGATTCGCTGTCGTCGCTTCGTCAGAAAATGTCGGAAATATTCCTCTATGGAGTTTCTTCGCGTATAATTTCGGCGGAAGCATGGAGTCTATTTCAAAGATGCACGCCAGCCACTCTTGCGCAATGTTTACGAGATGCATAAACGGTGCGGCGAACGCCTCAGGTAAACGTTTCAATTTTAAGTCGTTTCGAGCGCCTGCTTTACTCTAGAGGTGCATGTAGATGCGATTTGTGATCCGTTGTGCAACGATCATTCCACTTTTCGGTTGGAGATACAAATTCCACCAAAGCTGACTTACGCAGTTGGTTAAGATAAGGCGTGTGTAGACTGTAGTCTATGAAAATACCTCAGGGTGTTATTTAAATTTTATTACGAGAGTGTGTTGGCCTGCTAACTTGAATATTTGGAAAGAAATAAAGGCATGACCGAGGGACACACTTTAGCTCGCTCTCTGGCTGATCGACGTAATAGTAAGGGAGCTAGCTCACCCCTTTTAACATTGCATTCGTATGGGTGTCTGAAAAGAAAACTCGAAGCAATCGATTTGGATTGCTAATATGTCTTGCTAATTTATTAATTTATAATTTTATAATTGCTAATATAACTACTATAAAGACTAAAATCATGGATCAACATGATTGTAATCTCTATAGTCGATATATTTATGTGTTACAGCCGCGGTGTACAGTAACATTGCACGGGCAAAGCTGCCTTTGCACACCCTGCGAGCTTTGCCCGTAACATTTATCCGTCAATCATTTCTGAACACTGTTTGATTTTTAAATCTCGCAGGAAGCCGTCGGACCTCCGTGGGTCAAAGTGGATTAGTTAGGCAAATAAGGACGATACGTATATTCAATTTAGTTATTTTCCATAAATATATAATGTATTTAGGAATTACATTAAATTAAGAAAAACAAAAATTAACTCACTATTTAAATAGACAAGACAATTCTATGTAGTATAGACAAACAGTTAAAGCAGAAAGAAACAAAGGAAAAAATACAAAGTAAACGTATCAAATCCTGCAAATGGTTGAGAAAATATAAACTTAAAACTAGAGAAAAAAAAAATAAAATTAACAAAAACCTAAAGACATACTAAAATGTTCATAGGATAGGCATATACTATAATTTATAACATACAATAATCCGACGGAACAGAAATTCATAGGTAGTGAAGCTATTAAAATTAAATTACACGAGAAAAAAAAAACTTTTTCTTAAAAAAACAAAACATGTTTATTTGTGTTTCATGCGGATTAGAAAGTTAATCTATATAACACTAAACATTGTGTTTCATATTTAGGCATTTCACGAAATACATCGATTACTATTTTTAAAAATCGTCTATTTTACTAAACAAATATAAATGTATAAGCAGACGCTACTGCGACAAAGGCTCAATATAAAATTCATTTCTTTAATATACGTTTATTTGTTTCTACCTCAAGGGGGGCAAAATCTATACATTTTCAAATATGTATTATTATATTATATTATTCTTTATGCATAGTCATTTTACATTTCTAAGCTTACTAGCAATATACTCGCAGTATATCATTTGTGAAATGACATACTATAATAATAATGAGAAATACTATACATTCAAATACACGTTAACATAATAATGAGTTAGGAATCCTATAGGGACAGAAACACATCAATTATAAGTTTGTATATTTTTATTTGTGGGTCCCTGTTGTAACCTCGAAATGAAAAATATGCAGTCAAATGCAAAATAGGTTTTCTCAAGCGAGAGTTTCATAACTCCTATTTTATTAATTGCATATTATTGCTAATTTTATTGTTAGCAAATAATCGATCTGTGATAACAGACAATGATTCCCATCGCTACTGGTTAGATAATGAATTGTATTCTTTTCTTATAGACTGTTTTAAACGGCTGCCATTATGACTTCAATTATACCAGTATAATTAGGTAGTTTATGATTATTTTATCTACTAGGTTAGGTACCTACTGACATTCGTAAAACAGAAGTGGGGAACATCTTACAGATGTTAAATAATTTATATCTTGTTTGTACCAAAATCCCACTGACACTAGAAGTACGAAAATAATATAGCAAAATCGACAATGAAAGCCTTAACTTATGAGGGTTACATATTATAGCGTACTTACTAAAAGTTAAAACTAACCATAGACAACGGAAGTTGTAAGAATATTTTATTCTACATAATATTAATATATTACTTATATTGCGTGTTTGTATTTTAATAATTTGATTTGCATCAATTTAGTTTGAAGTCTTCATACCTACTGTATAATAGTATGTTTGTGAATATGTAGGAAATCCATAATCGGTTTTGTTATCTGCTTAATTCTTAATTGTTAATATTATTGTTATTACTGTGTGTTTTCCCATAAGAAAATAAATAAATAAATATTAATGTATCCTGTTATATTTCATATTTTTCTTATTTTATTTTAGTAGACAGTTACATACTATTGGTAATATTTTATACTAAATGGAGTTATAAGCAGTGAGAGTTGAAAAATGCATTTTTTTTACAGTATCAGTTACTTCAGCACGAGTTTAAATGTAAATCCTGCGATTTTAAGTGTAGGAACTGTTAGTACCTTTATTTCTATTATTTTTCGATTTCGCTTGATTTCCAAAGCTTTTAAATAATACATATAATTAGGTTATATATATATATATATATTAATTTAGAAGATCTGTAGGTTTGAAAATTTCTTATAAATTATAATGTTCGTATTATTTACATTTAGTGCGCTTGTTTTAGTTGTATATTCATAGATTATTATATTTAAAGGATAATATTATTTCTAGTGATATTATTTGCTCAATTTCTCGCTAGGCCATTTTGAAAGAAGAATCCTTTCAAAGCTGAATAGGCCACGTGGGGCCACGGGTCGGGGGTCCGATACGAAGAAATGTCTAGAGTTACAGCGGAAGCAGCTTGTGCAGTCGGCGGCCGTGGTGGGTCAACTTGACCATATGCGAGCCAGCGAATTTACAAAGTAAATCGCAACTATATGTACTATATGAATGGCTTTTGGCAGAACGCTGTGTAAAAAATCGACCAAGTATAAACTATGTTCACGTGCCGGTGGATCCGTGCCTGGATTGTATTTTTGCTAACAGACTATTGTTACAAATTTGTTATTTAAGAATTTAAATATAAGATCTTTTAACTCGAGAGTAAGTGGCAATCACATAGCATATTAACTTATTTAACCTAGATTGTCTTGACAAATACATTAATCAGCGTACCTGCTATCTTTGTATATAAGATTAAAAAGATTCTCGAAAGATTAAAAAAACCCTTTCAGCACGCCGGAGGCGGAGGTAGATTTCACCGGATAAAGTTGGGATAAGCGAATTCCAATTGTATGAATTGTTATTACTTTTTTAAACGGATTAAATCCTGTGCCTGTTAAGATTTTTTTAACCTCAGTTTTTCCACCCCTCGCACCAATAGTTGGTGCTATGAAAAAAGTTTACTTAGGTAAGTTTTAGACCCTTATCTAAGAAATAATAATAATAGAAAGAGCCAACAACACGTAAATTACTATAGTACCTAAAAATTATTACTCCGACAATTAACCGCGTGAATGAAATTTAAAATGTATCCGTAAATTATTTTCTCTGTAATATTTTAATATTATTTTTCTCTTATTTTTAGTTAAACTATTATTTTTTCATTTTACTGATATTTTGTAGGTTTTTGCATTTTACATTAACTTATTTTTATATTGTAAAAGAATTTTTCTTTTATTTTTAGTTAATCTAAAAGACCTTTATTTTAAGTTATTGGTATGTCGTATAGTTTGCAATATTAACTAGTTGGTTGGACTTTGCCCCACTACATATTGCATATTTAAACAAGAATGGATGACACCCCATAGCTGTCATATAATATCAACTGCTCCTATACATTGTTTAGTAGTAGTAAATTATTTTACCAGAACCGGATGTCTCACAGCTATGTCCCACAGGCGTCATAAAAGGAATTTCCCCCAGACTACTCGTGCTTGTCTATATAGGCCTGTGTGTCTGTGTGTGATGGGTTAAATATAGATTAAAATAAAAGGAACAGGTAAGTACAATTGTATGATGTCATTCTTTCAATTCATCATAAATTTTAACACCATTTTAGTTTTTTATTTTGTAAATTTTGAGCGTTCATGAACGTTTCGTGAACGTTCATGAATTCATGAACGTTTTAATACTAACTTCTCCCAAATTAACTTTTTTCAGCAAAAGTTTTGCAACGGCAAATACAAATTCTATACGAACGCACAAAACCACGAACAAAATTCCTAGTTTAGTTGCGTAATCAATTTTTTTACCTCGATGTATATAAATAATCAAAGTTTAAATTGGTGTATTTTATGTTCTTTTTGTTGTACCTTTTTTTTAAAATTTAATATCGTTTTTTTCTATTTATAAAATCTTATTTAAATTCGTTTAATATATTTTATTAATAATCTTTTTTACTTCATTACCTGTATTGTGTACAATTTCTGTTGAATAAATATATAAATAAATAAATACGAACATAATATATCATTACATATTTCTATTTGGGCTCATATCAAACCATGTAAAAGACCTCGTAAAACATGCAAAATTATTGTAGGTGACGATAAATTGGTACATAAAATTTAAGGGCACAAAATCTCTGTCAAGCTCGTTATAAGGCAAAATAAGACCAGGGAGGAGGAAATGGCGTGGGGCGTGGCGTGGTGCGGGGTGGTCTTTGAAAAAGTATCATTTTGCTATTAGGTACTATCTCAGTATATAAAATGTCGAATTTATTTTTCTTTTATTCCTTAGATAACGGCCTAAAACTTATCTCAGTAAACTTTTTTGATGGCACCAACTATTGGTCCAAGGGGGTGGGAAAAAGTGGTTTTTCAATATTCAAAAAATCATACCTACAATGAAAACTTAACGTTTTCATTTCACGCATATATATTTCTACACTTTAAAAAAAATACTATAATTTTGTGGTCATTTTGGTTATGAAATGTTTGTTGTCAATTTCAAAAATACACCCCAAGTCTTTCTAAGCTGCCGGAACTACTGCGACGAAAAATAAACGGTGACTTAATCACTGATAACCTAACCTACCTATTCAACAAATTCTATTCTATTTTTGATGACTCTTTGGTCTAGAGAGATTCTATTCTTTAGAGTTTCCCAACTTTAGCTATACTCGACACATGTGCGCCAGCGTGACGTCAAGTCCGTCGTCGCGCCGTTCGCCATGAATGCTATTCACAAAATAAATACCTACACAGCTAAACCTATTAGAAAAGGACAACTTCCATTTGCCAGGATACATTTTTTTTATAAAAAAAATTACCGACGACAGTCGAGCAATTATTTACACTCGACAGGCAACTTTACTAACCGGTACTGTAAATGATTTATAAAGCGTATGATCAAAATCAAAATTTGGCCGTGATTTTAATTACGGTCAAATAATATGGAAACAATATAATTCGGAAAACTAGAGGCGTTCAGCTGATGTGGTTTTGACCAGCTAAAACTGGTTACAATTACTGTTAACTGTAGTGTAACTACAAAAATAAATTACTTAAATTTATCATGATATAATACGTAAAATTGTAAACTGATTTAATAGGTATAATGAATGTAAGGCATGTACTCAGAAATGAATAAATAAATATAATTTTTTTTGTATTATTAATTACAATCGCCATACTCACATTTTTACCAGGGCAAACATTTTAATGGGCGTAATGATCATTTTACGAGGTATTTAGAGTGGGCGATAAAAAGGTTACAAGGGGTGGATAAACTAGTTTTGGTCAATGGGAGTTAAAGACCCAAATAGTAAGCGAAGCATTTAGATTTTAGACGTTAGTCCCTTGTTATAATGTGCTTATGATTTTTTTTTATATTTTCGTCGGTAAGATCAAATGGTAATACTGCAAAAACCGTTTCGTTTCATATTTCATCATTATGTCGGTTTTTTTTTATGTTTTGTAGTAACAGTTTATTTAGTATACGAGTGCTAGTAATATTTTTACTTATAGAAGATTATTTTCACTATTTAAAACTGACCACCGATCACATGTGAATCACTGCAAAAAGATTTTTTTTTTTTTTTATAATATTCTTTTTCCGTCAAAGCAAAAGCATTACTTGTATTTTAGCTTACGTTTTGTGTTTTTTTGTGTTAAGGCTGAGTTTATTAATGCATAAAATTATTTGTTTTAGATTATACATACAAACATGGTAGGAAAAACTAATAATGGAAGTTAATGTCTTCATTATTTGATAAATTAAATTCGTCTACTTCACTTGCATTTCAACATACGGTTTTTTATAAGATTAAGGGTGAGTATAAGACATCATATTAGATAATATTTCTAGGAAAAACAAAAAGATTCACTGTTCTACTTCCAGAAAATATATTTTTCAACTAAGTTTCATAACATTAATATGCTTACCTACAGGGTTTAATCACTTTTTCACTTTGCTAATTTCAGTGGATTACTCTATATTAACAATAAACATTAATCAGCAATAAATATTAGAAAATTGTTTTCCAATTACGAGACAACTAGTTCAAAATTGATCGAAATCGTTTTAGTCTAGTATCTTTGAGAACTAGTTACACGCCTGGTCGCCTAGAGGAGAGGGGCAGGGGCCTAGGTCGGGCTGTGCGTAATGTACCTATTTAAAAAAAAGAAAATTATCTATATGTATCATTATTTTAGTGAATAAAAAAAACTGTTTTTTATGAGTCTTGTTTAGTTGTCGGTATAGATTAACAAATTGCAAATTGAATTAAAATACTCCCAGTATATGTCACAAAACCTTACAAGGTCTTGAGAGTGGCAAAATCTGGTTCGACTTTTGTGAAACGTGCGGTCACCCGATTCGATCGCCTCCCACTCCCCGCTCCCCACTCCCCACTCCCCACTCCCCACTCCCCACTCCCCACTCCCCGCTCCCCACTCCCCACTCCCCACCCACACCTGCCGGCGACACGGCCCGTTGCCGCTTTGGACGGAGTATTGAGTCGAAAGTTTGCGAACCGAATTCAACTTTCTGTCGCGTTTGTTTGTAAGAGCTATTTGCATCGGTTCGACAACCTATAACCCGGTGTGACTATAATAACGACTAACGAAAGGGCCATTCGAAATGGCCATTTGTATGGTTTTAGCTTCTATACATGTATAAGAAGCTACTATCTACATCCTTTATCCATCCGTCCGTCCATCTGTTGCATGTTTCAACTTGAAAAGTACAAATGTGAGAGAGATGAATTTTTGTGCGAAGATTGATGGTCTTGAAAAACAACCCTAGACGTTTAAATCACATCGGAGGCTGGCCGAATTATATCCATATATATATATATATATAATTAAAATCAACAAATTTTAGTACATATAATTAAAACAGTTCGATAGAAAGTCCAAATATATGCATATTTCAAAAATATTCCAGCACAGCTTTTGGAAACTTGAGGACGCATTATTTATTATTGGCCAGTTAAAACTAATAGAAACTCATCTATATTCGCAAATAGAAACATGTAAAAGAATGTAAGAATATGTTTTTTTAATATCAATCTACTCATAAATAAAAAAATAACCCATTTCTGCCTCTATGGCTATCCAAAACGCACACATCGAGTTTGTTAAAAGTGCCGCAGGCATAAGTGGAGATAGAAAATGAAGCAATCCATCACGAGTTGGTACCACAGGCGCGAGTAGTCAGGGGGGGAGGTTGGAATATTGGTTCTGGTAAAATAATTTACTGATACTAAACAATTATATTGCTACTACTACTACTACTACTACTACTATTACTACTTGTTATTGATTGATAATGTTATTATTTGATATTATATGATAGCTACAGGGTGTCATAACCGTTATTGTTTGTCCTTGCTTTGTTGTATAAAATAATAGAAATTACATTAAGTATAAATATTTTTTTCATAATGGGAAATCACATACAAAATGATTTTACTATATTAAAAGAAAAGTTTTACTTTTTATTATTTTATTTATTTATTGACTTAGTAGCATAAAACATAATTGATATATATGCAAAGTTCTAGCTAACTAGGCAATGCCCGTGCTACAGTAGACTTTCCTAAGATAACATTATAGTTACACACATATTTTATTGATTTGCTAAGTATAAAATAGTACAGATGCATCAAGTATAAGCGTAGCATAGTTAAGTATCATTTTTATCTTATATGTACAATTATTTTTTAATGTACTTAGGTATTTTTATGTATCTATTTATTTATTTATTCATTATAGTATAATAGGAAGTCAGAATAATAAATGATATAGTAACACTAAACAAAAATTAAATTATTATAATATAGACAAATTAAACACCAGTAATTTATTGTTGTTCTGAAGTAACATGGCTACTCTAACTAGGTTAAAAAAACCTGTTCTAAGAGAGGCCAGAAGAAGTTTGCCGATAAAATAAAATACTTATTACGCGCGTGAAACGTTACTAGTAAGAAGGATAATAGGATAAATATCATAAAAGTAAAATTATCATAAAAAAAGTGTTATTGAAGTAAAACTTCTTTACGTGCACTTCACACATCTTTTTCTGGGTCGTGAATGAATCCAATGCGACGCGGTGTTCGGGTAAATTCGGCGACATGTATTCGTAAGTCATTGCAAGTCGATGGGTCTTTCGTCGTTGCGTTTCCTTCTTATTTAAATAGGTAAGCGTGCGAAAATATTGTTTAATGTAGATAATTTTGAAATATAATATGACAAATTAAATCAACTTACTTTTACTTTAAAGTAATCAACTTCAATCAAAATTTATCACAGAAATTACTTCACACCTTCGGCGCTCAATTTTTGAATAGGACTCAAAGGCAAGTCACTTTAAAAATTTACCCGCTTTCTTCCTCTTCCACGTATTATTTAAAATGATACATAAATAAATGGTGTATTTTTATTAAATTTATTTATTTCTTTTGACAGTCTTTGAGGCATAATTTTAAAAATTAATCCTGTTTTAAATTTAAAAGTATTTTTATGTAAATTTCAATATTCAATTTAAAGTCGCGAAGATTGCTTGTGGTGGGATTGTTTTTGATTGATTGTGTTCTCCATGATTATTTTCGAAACAACATTAGAAAATAAATCAAGCTTATTTTCTCAGTATCCTGGACCAATTTCTTTATTCTTTGATTTCAAATTATGCAAAAGTTACTTGCTATTATGTAGAATAGTATTCTTTAGGATGTTTCTTTCGGCGGTCAGTGGTACTTCCCCTGGTGACATGACAAGCCTTAACTGTGTCGTGGTCGAGCGAACACAAAGAATGCTTTCAACAATAACCCTAAAGAATGAACTAAACTGAGGCGGTATTGTCGTCAAAGGCATGTCATCACCTCTGACTTAAATTCTTAACTTGAGCGGTGTTAAGTCACGCTTTCAATGCGCCTGTTTTATTTAGAACGCTCTATCTTTGTGTAATCGGTTTTTAGACCATTTAAAAATTGTTTGTGTGAAAATTAGTAAACTGTTTTGACAGCAAATAAGAGAGTAGAAAAATGAAAACCCATAAATTATATTTTATGCCAAATTGCTAAAATATAACCAATTTTAAAACTTTAAAATTTTAAAATTGGTATGAATATAGAAAATTGTATATCTTTCGAAGGTAAAGCAATGGTATTTTATAAAAACAAGAATAGCTATGATTCCTGTAGCTATCATATAATATCAACTGCTTCTATACATTGTTTGGTAGTAGTAAATTATTTATCCAGGACCTGGCGTCTTACAGCTAGGCCCTACAGGCGTGATTAACGGCACCTTACCGCCGAGTACTCGCTCCAGTTGTACCAACTTGCTATGGACTGCAGAATTTTCTATCTCCATTTGAGCCTGCGGCACTTTAGCCCATTCGATGTGCGTTTTGGATAGCCAGAGAGGCGAAAATGAGTTATTTTTTAGGTTTGAGTAGATAAAAATAAAAAAACGTAAGTATATGAGGACCATCATGACATTCTTTAAATTCACCATAAATTTGAACATTATTTCAGATTTTTTTTTGTAAATTTTAGGGCACGGCTAGAAATGAAGCAACCCCTCCCCTCCCTTTCTATTTAGTAAATTTGTGTTTTATTTCATACTTACTTCTCCCAAATTTCCTTTTTTTCCATAACTCGGCAAAAAATTACGCAACGCTGTATTAAAAAACTCAATGCGCAATACCACGGACAAAATTCCTAGCTTAGTTCCGTAATACATCGTTTGTTTTTTGTTTCTATATATATACGAGTATAATCTATTTCTGTATTGCATGCTCTTTTTTAGTTATTTTTTAATTTAAGATGTTATTTAATATATTTTAAGATTATTCTTTTTAAAGTCTATGTTTTTTTGTGGTTACCTAAATTCCTGTTAGGTAACTACAATAAATATATAAATAAATATGTTATATTTCAATTTGTAATAATTATAACGTGGATTTCAGTAGGTGTTACCATATAAAGAGCATACTTCGAGGAATGTTCGGGTCTATATGAATACATATCGAGAATCAGATTTGGCATTTCATTTTAAACGAGCCTAATTTGGAATTAGTTTGTTTCGGTATGACGATAAATAAAGTGTGCCCTTAGCCTCAAAACGCGAGTGGGATTAGCGAACGCGAGGCACAGACCCTTAACGTGGTGGAATTGATCCAAGTGTTTATTATTTATTTATTTTTAAATACATATGAATTTGATCATATGGGAATTTTTAACTTGTTCGTCAGTAGTTAATTTGCAACTATATCAACTTTTAACTTTTTTCTTAATAAATCCTTCCGGAAGAAATCGTGAACTCAATTCGAAGTTGACCGGCTTTTTAATGATTTCCAAAAGCCTCGCTGATACCAGATCTAATTATTTAACATTAATAATATTCTTGTCTCTGAGATTACATCAATTACGTTCATTGAGGTCATTCGTTTCTGGTTTCTTATACTAACTAAATTTTGATGCGACATTAACCTTTTCCTTAATTATCATGTTACAAATGTAATTAATTATTTATATCATATCGAGGATGTCGTCGCGGTCGTGTTATTAAAATATGGAACCAGTCGAGTAGGCCGGCCTTCGTTTTTTTTTTTAATTATTCTTATATAACTGTCTTTAGTTTAATAATCTGAATCATTTTATTATGCTAATAAGTTTATACAACTTCACACATAAATAGCGTAAATGTGTATTCCATACTGTGTACCCCGTTAACTCTAGTAACTAATTAATTACAATATTTAGGATCTAGCTCCGGTAATACTGTTGAGTTTAGAAGGCGAAGGAAAATTAATGTTTACCAATTCGCAGTCTACGCTTAAAAACAGCCTTGGAACAATGAAAAGGGTCAAATATTGACTATGAAGACTATTCCACTGGCGAATTGTTCTGAATAGAAACGGGAATTGAGCCCATTGTTCTGTTTTTCTCAAAATAGGTTTTATCTTGGAAGAATGGTCAATACAACCTTTATAAGAAGGCTAAGAAAGTTGGGAGCTTAAACCAGACCAGGTCGGTATCGCAGTCTTATATAAAATAACTAGCTGACCCGGCCACGCGTTGCTGTGGCTAAAGTTTTTGTTATATTACATTATAGTAAACAATCTAAGAGGAACAATAAGAGAACATCAGTCACGGAGTCCACTATGCTTTTTCACACAGATGGTATTTGTAAAAAAATATGGTGATCTCCTTATTTGACTTTCTACTACTATAACCCTTTAGTACAATGAAATTATTTACGAACAAAGACGAAAATGTTGATGTTGGTATACAAATTCACTGGATTGAGATTTGAAGGGGAAGTACGTTGAACACAATTAATTAAAATGTTCTTACACTTGATACTAAGCAGAAATCAATAGGTAAAAAATAAAAATTTATCAGATTTATTATTTCCATTTAATTTTATAACAAATATAAGTATATTACAGTATAATACAGTAAATAACATGTGACGCTTAAACTCATGAATGAGGTAGGCAAGGCAGACAGTCTTAAACTTTTAAACATTAATATCTTTTTTTTTGAATTATAAATACTTTCAATTTCAATTTAATTTAACACCAATCGGTGCACAATGTTTTTGGTTAACCTGTCTTTAGCTAACACAAATAGATTCGACGGTTTCCCAACACGTGAACACGCAACATATAGTTGCCCATGAGAAAAACATGGATTTTCCAAATCTAAACCACAAATGGACATTGTTTGACCTTGAGATTTATTTATAGACATGGCGAAAGCTAAACGAATTGGAAACTGTAGCCTTTTGAAGGGTATGGTAGAATCTGATGGTATCATCGGAATACGTGGCAGCAGGACCACTTTTCCTTTAAACTTCCCAGCCAAAATGGTTGCTTCAAGAATGTTTCCGGTGATCTTTTTGATGACCAAACGCGTACCGTTACATAATTGAGGTGGATTCAAATTACGGAGGAGAATAATAGGGGAACCAATCTTTAATCGAAGATTATGTGGTGGCATTCCAGGGATATCTAATGAATTTAAAAATTCAATCGGAAAATTTACACTTTCATTTTCATCAACAACAGTATCGATTGATTTAAAAGACATCAGATCGCCTGGTAACAACTGTTGTATCTGGAAGTTAATTTCGTCAACATCAACGTTTTTGGCTGCCAAAATCGCCCGTTGACTAAGCCATTCATGATTCAAATAATTATTCTGTATATCCGGGAAAATACTCTGAATCAATTCAGTTTTATCCTGAACAACAGTGCAAAAATTGTCTGGTAGTTTAATGCATTGCGTATTTGGTTGCAGTTTTATTTTACCGTTCCCAATATCTAGTAGTTGTTCGGAAAATATTAGTGCTGATGGATCATTTTGCAATTGTACTCGCATATTTATGGTCAATCGAAGTGTTTCAACACTTCGCCATAAGAATGATTGTTTCAAACATGCATTAATCTCATCCGCGAAAGTAGAGCGAGGTATAACCGGTAAGGTCTGCCGGAAGTCACCAGACAAAAGTAAGATAGCACCACCGAAAAGTTTATTATTGCTGTTTAAATCTTGCATAGTTCTGTTTAATGCTTCAAGTGAATATTTGTGTGCCATTGTGCACTCATCCCAAATTATTATAGAACTCTTCCGCAACACTGCAGCTATTCCACTATTCTTTTTGATGTTACACATTGCATCTGGTTTATTATGAACGTCCAATGGCAGCTTGAATGTTGAATGTGCTGTTCGCCCACCATCCAGTAAAGTAGCCGCAATGCCTGACGATGCTAATGCTAATGCGATTTTTTGTTGCGACCGTATTTTGGCAAGAATCAACGATATTAAAAATGTCTTACCTGTTCCACCGGGTGCATCCAAGAAAAAAAAACCGCCTTGTTCAGCAGCAACAGCCAGCATAATCCGATCATAAATAATTTTTTGTTCTGCTGTCAGTAATGGTTCACTGTTCATGATAATTGTTGCTAAACTTCCATGGTCATATTGATTTTCTCGTTGTAAATCGGTATTGACTAAGTCGGTGGCTGGACGATTAGGTGATGGCATACCATAATGATTAAGTGGTAAATTTGAAATAAGAACACATAAATCCTCGATCAAGACCAATGCTTCATTGTACATCTCTGGTGTATAATCTATGTTTTGGCATTGATTTGTTTGTCTAATTCGGTGCAAGATGTCTTCTGTCATACAATTTTTATATTTTTCCCACAAAGTTTGTGCTTGCGAGGGATAACATGTCGCCAAAATAATTGCAAACAACTGACGAATGTTATTCGGTGTTGATGTCAACGCAGCATCAGCAAGCGTTAAGTCCCAATGGTTATCGTCTTCTAGCAATTGCAGTTCACGACATGCATCCTGGTATGTATTGAATACTCGACCATTAGCTGTTCGTAAAAATTCAAAAGACGTTGGTCCGGGAACATTCACCAATAACAAACGTAAATAGAAGCACTCACGTTGCTTTGGATGTACCGTGTAAAGTCTCCCCAATGTCTTAGCTTTGAATATGCCTGTAATGGAAGGATGTGGTTTTCCTTGTTTCCGTGGCTCCCATTTTTTACTGGATTTGTTCCATGTGAAATAACGTGGAACATCACCATACACCAATGTCTTCGCGAATTGGCCAAAAACATCAGGTTTTTGACACAATGTAAAAAATTCAGTTAGAGTCGTTTTCGGAGCTTCGAACGCTCTTTGGAGAACATTTTCTTCAGTGAAGTATACACGTTGACCGTTTTCAAGATGTATTGCCAGATGTTGGACAGCAGGATCTCTTTCGTGGATGGGAAAGCTGAGAATATGCCAAATAGCTTCATTGCTGCTAATGTATCTGCCCATTTGGTATCGTGCTATTTCGTCATTTTTATTTATGTTTTTTACTTCAAATATGGCCAAATCACTGCCTTTGTTTACATATTTACAAATATACTTAATTGATTTAACAGAACTGCAAAGCTCAACATTGATATGAGCTTTGTAAGTTTTTGAAAGTAGTGGTGAGTATGGTACCACCCACTGATTATCAAACTCAACTTGATTTGGAAAGTTCGGCAGTCGCATTGTAAATGTGTGGCCACCATTCTCAGTACTTCTGCGGCGATACATTGGATAACCATCAATATCCGTGATCGTGTCATTCGTATGCGGCTTTGGGAAGTTTTTTTTACATTTCCATTTTCCATGCACGGTGACGTCATGTTGAAAACACCGCATGGCCCATGGATCATGTGTTTGGTGACAATATCAAATAATTCTTGATCAATTAATGGGTCTGGAATTTCGGCTGAAATTATTTGATCGATTTCTTCAGGACGGATTCTATCTTTAAGCCAAACCAAAATGTGGGCATGAGGCAAACCTCGCTTTTGCCACTCTATCGTATACAGCCAACAACGTGTGATACCAAAAATTGTATATTTAACAATAAAATCAATTAAGGATTTCAATTTTTGTTTAAACACACGTGCAGTTAAATCATGACGATGAATGGCTTGTTGTCCTGGCAATAGTAAAGTTTGTATCTCTTCCCAATTCGGATTACATGTGAATGTAATAAATAAATCCGGTCGGCCGTAATGACGTACGTAAGTCATCGCATCTTGTATGTATTCCTGCATGTTCCGTGGACTGCCGATGTAGCTTGAAGGTAAAATGAAAGCATTACCGATGTCATTGGGATTTAAATTTCCATCGATGTTTCCAGCAACAGCATCTCGTAAGTGAATATATTCTTCCGATCGTAGTTTTGCCTGGTTGAATCGAAGGAATCGCAAGCGTTCGCTTTCGACCTTAGCATACATATCAACAATGTATTGATGGAACAGCTGACGATATCGAAGGATATAATTGTCTTGATGTTGTCTAACCATTATTCGGTGTGCGTAGTAGTTCATTGAGCTAACTTTATTATTTCTGTAATCACCTAAAAAAATAAATAATAAAATGCAATACGAAATTAAAATCTATACATACAGTAAGAAAGTAAATAGATAATTGTCAAATTTACCGGTATTTGGATCATACTGATTGATATTAAGGTGATATTCATCTTGTCCTTGCCAAAATATCAATGGATATTGTAGTGCGTCATATGAACGGTGTAGATCCGAAATCGTACTGACAGTGTTGTCTCGCCGTGTAATGTTTATAGATCTTTTGTCAACTGGATCACCAACCATGATAACAGCAACCTCATCAACAGTTGGAGCGTTGAATCTACCAGCATGTTCACCTAATGGTACTTTGTCGGCTTTTATGACGATTTGATAATTGTCATTTTGCAGTCGTGGCGAAACTCTTTTGATCAATTGAATTAGTTGATTGTGATCTTCTAAAAAATTTTCCAATAATATCACAATTGCTCTTTCCTCTGCTTGTTCAATAAAATTATACAGGCACCGAGTCGTCACGCGCTCTTCACAATCGCCCATAAAATAAAAAGGTATCGACATCTGTCAGTTTTATGACTGCCAAATAATAACGGACAAAAAATTAGCGATAAATTAAAATTGCGACTATAATTTGAGATTTAAACTATCCTATCTCTCAAGTGCACATCGAACTGCACATGGTGTGCAAATTTGATTATAATCGGTTAAGTGGTTTAGGAGTCCATTGAGGACAAACATTGTGACACGAGATTTATATATATTAAGATTAATCGGAATTCAAATAGCCTTCTAGTTAATGGGTCCCAATTAAGAAAGTAAATTAATTCAGACTGTCATATCAACTAAAATGCTTTTCTCTGAACTTCTTTTGTCTTTAAAACATCGGGATGAGGATCTCATACCGATTCAAGGATATTTTATTAGACTAGCCGTTGCTGTGGGCTATTTCAAAGATTGAATTTTTTATATCTGCCCGAACAAAGGTACAACCATCGTTTATTCAATATACAATCAACTAATACTTTTCTTCTAATTTAATTTAAGAATCACTCTCTATATCAATATCTTAATCAATAATATAATATATCAATTGCTACCATTTTAGCAATTATTACCTATTCTGAAATACAGTATATATGTTACAGTTTTCATAATATAGAGTATAACCTAAAAGTTAGACTTAAAATTATAAAAATTGTTAATCACAGATAGTTTAGAATACAAGAGGGTCGAAATCCGACTGAAAATAAGAAATTCCCTTTAAATAGGAATAGAAGGACAAAACAAAAAAAAGGCTTCTTCGAGGAAAAAAGAAGACCCGCACTTCTAACCACATAAGCTATTGAGAACTCTGGGTCAGAAAAGTATTTAGGGGTAGGACGAGCCAACGATTTAGATTCGTCCCATCTTCATCTTAGTTGAGTGATACTTTTTTTTAAGAAACGATACTTACAGAAGCGACACGCAAAAATAAACTATATTAAAAACCAGGTTTCGATCGAAAATGAACTGTAGATGCAGACATTTAATATTTATTTTTAACTTCGTTTTACGCATGTGTAACAACTCTTATCTCACTTACTATGGCATTGAAATACGTATAAACCATTATTCCTTTAAACTTGTTCAGTAAAGTACACAAGTACCTACTTCAAAACAGTAGTTTTTATAATGTTGTTTTAATTAGTACGGTTTGACCCACAGGGCAGCTTGCTTTGTGGTTTGACCGATGCTATTAATTTGTTGACCTTAGTTAATAAATATACGTTAGTTCCTAAAGTATTTATTAAAACAGTATGGTGTGAAGAGACAAATTTGATTAACACCAAATGTTTAAGGTTATGAACATAATATTTACTTTGATAAAAATTGTTATTGCGTTTTTTTTAAATATCATATTTATTTAAATATAAATTTTATTGAAATTATGAAATACAAAAATAGTCGGATCATCCTCTCAAAATGAACATATGCTGTTGCAGAACTTTTTAAGATCTAAAATTCTGTAATACATTAATTTGGTGTATCGCTACTGGTTTAGTCAGCGTAAGCGGTAGGTAAACCATATAAACGCCCGAAAACGGTATTTTTCGACGTTATTTTTCTGTAAAAACCGGCGCTTTACCTTGCTATATATTATTTAATGCCTACTAACCCTGAAAATCTTAGAAGATAAAAGGGAAGGGATAGATTTTTTTTTTCGAATATCTGAAACCGACTTTAAATAGATGTAAATCTGTCGGCTTCTTAAAAATAACATTAAATGTGTTCAATAACATATAACAATACATAATGTTGATATGCAAAGACTTCGGTAGCACTTCTAGTTTGTGTTTATTCGTTTTGTTCGAGTGATTTTGTGATTATAGAATTCCGCCTGGTGATTTTGTCATACAAATTATAATTCTGCTAAAATCCCTAATTCTAAGCGTACGATGATACAGTATAGTATCATATACCTATCATAGAATTTTGCAAAGCTTGAAGATCGAATCGTGTCGATTGCATTTTGGAAGATTACAAAACAAGATCTGAAATTGGCATTCTCGTATTCACGAAAGACTTCCGGCTCGCAGACCGCATCGCCTCATCGCGTCACACCAAAACCGGTTCAGACGAAACTGAAAAGACCACTCTATTCATAAAAGACGCTATTCATTTGCGCTAATTATACATTTTACGGTTTAAACTACCCATTAATAATATTTTATTTAATTTGAATTACACACGTTTATCGAAATAGTTTCACTAAAAACTAAAATAACTGCTTTTTTTTGTATCAGGGTGGAGGAAATTATAAAAAATATTTACGAGTAAAGTCGACCCGAATAACCTCACAGCGAGTCTTTTTGGATGGGTTAAAACCTAAAAGTGTCCACTGACCATAATAAAATGCGTGCGCAAAAATCACAAAAACTGCAAAATGTTACTACATATATCGTAAAAGAAATTTCAAACTTATAAATAGTTACAGCTTTAACAAAAAAAATATACAAGCAATGGATATGTTTTCTTTGCCCATAACTCCAGCGGTATGAGAACATAGTTTTTTCAAATAACATTTACTGTTATATATTTCTTAAATATAACATTCTAGAGTTAAAAACCTAGTCACATTTTTATGTTACATCATTAGAGATTTTTTTGAAGAACGTGACATGCTGTATTGTCCATAACGAGTGATCTGCATTCACATACTAAATACGCTTGTAACACATCTTGTAATACGCAGTTTTGAGTTAATAAAATATCTAGCAGATGTTAAGTACCTATTTCAGTGGTATTCATACGCTGAAATAACCGATGAAAATAGTCATTCATACATAAACAATAATAATGGAAAATATTTATTTGGCCGTCAATAATTTCGGCAACATATAAATAGAACGATACATTTCTGATTTTATTAAATAATATTGTCTTTTCGCTTACAAATTATTTACAAACCAACTATTACTAATATAATATCTAAACATTGCGTTGGAATATGATTTCATCAAACGTGCAAAATGTTAGTAAATCATAGATCAATTCACGCAATTTCGGAATTAGGTTAATACAAAATTAAACCTCCTCTACTCTAAGTACTCTACGTCTCACTTACCCTAAGTAATTAATTAATTAATTACTTCTTAGTTAAAATGGCAACTTTAAGCAAGGTTGAGACGCCGAGGGATCTGCAGTGTAACCGTAAATATCAGCAAGTACCCAAAAAGTAGCTTTTTAATATCAACTACATTTTACAATTAAGGTATAGCTACATAAATAAAAAAACTAAACGGTCACGCGCTGAAACGTTTCCTCGCTTTAGTACAAACAGCAACCCCTACCCTTAAATAGTATTGAATTCATTTTATTTATTTAATCACTTCAATACAAAATTACAATTACAATTAGTAATAAATATATGGCGAAATGATTACCTCAGAGGCAATATCTACCAGTCAATTAACATTAGATTACAATTAATCAATTATAAATAGGTTAGATAGATGATTAAATTACATTAATTCTTTAAACATATCGATATTGAGACCTATATATAAACAGAACAATCACAACGACGTCTATAATTATCGCCCGGTTGTCATTCTTCCTTGCATAAATAAAAATAATTGAAAGTTTTATTATTAATCAAGTATCTAATTACTTTAAAAAATATAACGTTCTGTCTATGACTCAATATGGGTTTATTAAAGGCAAAAGTTCCACAAAATTATGAAATGACTTTTCCGAAATCGTTAACGATTTCGGAAAAGTCAAAGTCAAAGTCGGATTCCGAGCCTCCGAATCCGTTGAAAAGAAAAAAGTTTTATTTTACTAATTGATTTCAAAAAGGCTTTCGACACTTTATCTTTTATTAAAATAACCCAGATTTTATGTAATCTAGGTATTAGAGGTTAGGTTATTAAATGAGTGGTTTATTGATTAAGTGTCAGATTTATGACCGTGAAAGTAAATAACTGTTTTAGTGACCTCGTATTAAGCGAATTTGGTGTTCCTCAAGGGTCAAATATCGGACCGACAGCTTTCAACGCGTATTGCTATGATCTTGGAAGTGTCATAAAATTCTGCCATTGTCTCCAGTACGCAGACGATACCGCGCTTGTAGTGACCGGATCGACTGTTGAGGAATGCCTAGATAAACTTCAAAAAGATTTCAATAACCTCCAACGATGGTCGCATGATAAAGGGCTAATACTTAACACCTCAAAAACTAAATTAATTCATGTCCGTTCGAAACATACTCCCCTTATAAATGTATAAATGAACTGTCTACATGACAACATAGCCATCTCTGAATCTGCCAATTGTAATTGTGACCTTATAGAGGTGGTTGATACCTCTAAATACTTAGGTCTTATGATTGATAGTGCAGATCCCATGTTGACCTAGTATGTAGTAAACTGCGTGTATGTTTGCAGAAATGTCACCATCTTAAGCACCATTTAAATTTTAATACTTTGTTAACAGCTTACAAAGCGCTGGTGGAATCCATTATCGGTTATGGGCTGATAGTTTACGGCAGAGGGTATAAAATATACGACTACCTAAGTAAAATACAATCTCTACAGATGCATATACTTAAAACAATTGTACCCAACAAAGTAAGATGTTGGAGGGCTCTTTGATTCTGCAAGGTGTTCACGGTATCTCAAATGTTTAATTTTCAAATTTTTTATGGAGTATTTCTCACGTGAATAATTCAAAGAGTCTTTTTCACATAAGTACTCGACAAGGCAACTAGCATCACAAATACTTACTGCATACTTAAAAGATATGAAACAAAGGTTGCGACAGCAACATTGAATTTGAATTTGAATTTGACATAAATGGTAAAAGCAGACATAATGATGCTTAAACTAATTTAAAGTGTGACTGATGGTAGAAAGATAGTAGAAAGTAGAAAACTTGTCAGAGGAATGAAAAAAAATTTGAGCTGACAAACTTGTTTTATAAAAATATTCGCCTCCAGCCTTATGCTCCCTCGATTTGGTTTTTTACAAGCAGGTGAATATCTTTGTAAAGAATAAAATGCTGTGCAGCAGAGCATTCAAGCAGGGGATCGAAGAGAGATGTTCGTTGCGAAAGTGAAAGCATTCACAAAACTACGAAGGAATTTTCTGGTTAAGAATTTGATGTGCCTAGACTAAGAGCATGGAGACTTTGCGGATAAAGAACCATTTGATTTGATCACGTTTAGGAAAAACATTTTCAAACCTATCAGACGAATTTTCGAATACAGGAATTTTAAAGACGCCCAAGTCATAGCCAAACCTTCATTAGCGCCAGTGAATGCAATATAACCATAAGCGATAATTGGTAGAAATAAACTTTTATTAAACATCACTCGGATGCCTAAAGGAATCGTTTTCAATGTAGAGAAGCGAAAGTTTTTCAACCGACATCTTTAATATGAGGGTCGCCTACATTTCTGATGCGGTTGATACAAAGTTTTCAACGTAACAGCATCTCATATCACTTCAGCTAGAAAAGATGAAATTAGAAACTATTATTTATACGATATCAGTTATGATTCGGATATAATTTGAAAACTATTTGTGAACGATTTATATTATCATAGATCCCGCTAAACCGTATAAATTTGAAGAGTTGATGTTATATTAGGATCATAGGCAAGTAGAAAATGAGATCGTTTATCACTAACACTATAGAAGTAAAACTTATTTAGGCAAAATCTACATAGGTAATAGGTTAGGTTTGTGGGGTAGTTAATAATCTCTTTGAAATAATTTAGATATTTCGATTAATTATTAGGAAGTTTCCATAGATTCGTATTCCAGAAAAGAAACCTACCCACCTACCTACCTGCCTAACCTATCTACCTATGATAGGTATCTTTATTATAAAATTAATGTTTTTGATTGTAATTTAACTAAGTATTTAACAAGAACAGTCTTATATTCTTTCTGATTTAGTGGTGGATAAATTGCGTCCATTATTCATTTTGAAATTAAAATTATGAGCTAAAAAACACAAATGCGAGTAAGATATATTACGTTGTAATAAATTAATAATAATTTAGAGTTAATAATTTGCTAATCAAAAATGTAAGTAATATTTTTAGCACGGATTATGTAAGCCCAATCGAGCTGTAACGCTTTTCCAGCGCATATTTTTCCATACTTTGTAGAAGTTCTGGAAGGTCTATTAAATTATTGAGTAGGAAGACGCATCAAACGCTTTCCTTAGGAAATCAAACTGGTAAGTTGGTGGAAGTCTCAAACAACGTGCGTAAAGAAGTTCCATTAAAAAAAACATTGGTTTTCTATAAATATGCCCAATGTAAAACTAGCAAATATAATCTTATCTTTATAAAAAATGGCGTAAATATCCTGGTTTTCTCGTTACCTTCATGCATTGAGCCGTCGCTTACATTAATTTGTACTGGGTTCTAATAACAAATATCGTAATCCATACAAATTTTGAATGGACTTGATCCGATCGATTTGGGTGGCGGCAATTGACCTCCCGCTAGCAATGTAGGTCGCACTCCAGAATGGCGCTGATTTAAGACAATGTTTCAACATTCCTGGGATTATCGTAGGCCAAGACGAATTACGATGTCGAATCAGTCTCGTTTCCTTAGTGCCCCGCTAACGGCACTTTACGACTTCTCGCGGGCTCTCTTTGAAAAATAGACGCGCGAAGATTCATTTATTTTCATTATGTATTTTAGGTGATGATTTTAGAGGCGTGGTTTTCAAGAAGAGATAAAACGCATATAATTTGATGTTATGGCTAAGAATTTAGTTTTATTATAAAGATAAGGGTTTGCCATTATGTTTTAAAAATGATTTCGGGTAAGTGGCCGCCGCGGCTGACTCGAACAAATTCCAGCCGAGAGGCCCAATTTTCAACCACTTTTTGCAGCAAGTTGGGCCGTATGTCAGCAATAACGCGCCGAATATTCTCTTCCAAGGCGTTAATCGTGTCCGGCTTATCTGCGTAGACAAGCGACTTCACATAACCCCACAAAAAATAGTCCAGCGGTGTTAAATCGCACGATCTTGGAGGCCACGCCACGTTGTTCAGGAGTAAGTCTATTCATTATGAAATGGCAAACCAAACTGAGCATAAATCAAGTGACAGCTGTCAAAAACACCAACTACGAAAAAAGTAGTGCCAGATTGAAAACCACGCCTCTAAAAAAACACCTATGTCATATTTTATTTTTTAACTTGAAAATTATCCTACAGATATAGGAACAAACAGCTAAAATGTGGAATGTTTAGGGTTATCTTTGTCAATCGTGTCCAATTTGAAAGATTCGATTCTTGCTTTGATGCTCGCCGCATAACAAAACTTTTCTTTTTATGTGAGAAAGTAATGGTGTGGTCTAGGTAATGTCACTAACCCGTCCGGAATGCACTCTCAATGTATGGTAAAGACGACTTGTGGTGATGGAGTGTCGTTGACATCGCCTTCATTTCACAAGATAATCTTTCTTTGCAGCCGAGAGCCAGCCACCGTTTGTTACATTATGCGCAAAACGCAATACAACAAACACGTTTGAAACTTTCACGAGTCCCGATCGTGTTTGTATGCACGATTGCCGCTCTGCTCGCTAGATTGGCTGCGAGCGATATGAAGCGAAGTCTAAGGATGCGGACACAGTGGTTCACACAGCTAAATATATATAGGTTGTTCAAATAAAGGGAGGGAGTGTATGTGTTATATAAATACCGTTTTAAAAAAATCTCACTTTCCGCTGTTGGTCGTTATTCTCATCTTGTTTTTTATTCATTAGGTTATCGAAATTAATATTCTTTATTATTTACAACGAAAAATATACAACATATTTGTATTAATAATGATCAATAATATTTGTATTACGATCATTTTAAAATTTAATAATCTTTTTACGCAATAGGTTATTTACACATCAGTGGATTTGAGTGCAGATGTTACGCGTGTAGTGTTCATATTGTATAAACGTCTCGTATGTTTTGTGCAAAAGTATATGAACTAAAAGTATATGCCATTGGACCAACAGTTTGTAGGTTTTCGACAAGTACGCCAGCATGGTCATACCCTTAGACTGGTTAAATGCGACTGACGCCCGAGGCGTGGACAAGCGCCATTGCAATAATGGACTTTTACCACTTCACAACGCCTACGTTACCTTAATTTTGCAATAGGTACACTTCCACAGAGATATAGAGTATAAAGAGATAAAAAAACACCTTAAAAAAAACTCTGAATATTTTCAATAAAATTGTCTTAAATCATAATCATTTTAGTTATTAATATATCCCTTTGAAACTAATATAAAACCCAGTCGAGAAAGACGGACTACTTTCTATTTTAATGCTCGTAATAGTTTGAATGAAGTTTTTAGGAAAAAAAAATACAAAAGTTGTTTACTTAAACAGTACAAAAGTAAATATTTATCAATCAGTCAGATTGGAACACGTTTTGACGGCGATTCAAAAATAAAAATTAAATTGGGAGATCAATTTGGGAGAAGTCAGTATTAAATTAATCACAAATTCATTAATTAACGGAGGGGGGTTGTTTCATTACTAGCCGCGCGTCAAAATTTACAAAAAAAAAATAACAAAAAAGGTATTTAAAATAAATTACGTTGAATTGAAAGAATGTCATTATACCATTACATGATGTTTATTTTAATCTACTCAAACCTAAAAAATAACCCACTGTCGCCTCTATCGCCATTCAAAGGGCACACCGAATGCACTAAAAGTGCTGCAGGTACAATTGAAGATAGGAAATAAAGCCACCCATTACAAGTTGGTACCAAAGGTTATCTAAGTGGGAGATGCCTTAATGACGCCCGTATAAGACGTCAGGTTCTGGTTAAATAATTTACTACTACTAAACAATGTATAGGAGCAGTTGATATTATAATGATAACTACAGGGTGTCATAGCCACTCTTGTTTAATTTATGGTTATTTTAAAATAATGTATAATCAAATTTCAATATGAGTTTTATGTTACTCAATGTAGTGGTTATGGAGTTTATTTAAATATATACAAATATATCATATGTGCATTGTAGATACATACGCAACATCCGAAAGAACTAATTTGATACTACGTTAGATAAATTGCACGATCTCTGTGTTAGCAGATCCGCCATCTAAACATTATTAATATTTTAATATTTATTAGCTCACAGTCATTCCGACTTGTTACGAAACTTATATATTTGTGAATGTGTTACGGTCTGATTGCGTTGTGCGTCACGCGTGCATTTCGCGCACCAAACCAAAACACCTAATTCAGTCATTTTATTATACTTACCTTTGAATTAAAATAAGTATTTTCTAAGATTTTATCTATTTTAACGAATTTAAAGAAAGTAGGTTGTCAATTCAACGCGTATTGTTTTGTTTATTTTTAATGTATTGACTCAAACGATTTTGTTTTTTTTCCATTCAGTAGAAAATGATTCTGAATAGGTGGTCTATTCTAGTTTCATTAAGTTACTTCAAGTGTAAGTTATAGGAAAATGAAAATATAAGTTTTCAGTTCAAAATGTTTTATTATTTTTGCAATTTGAACTGAAATGGTCCATCAAAGTTTCGTTCGGCTTTCTTTAGCGTAAGGTAGCTAAATATTTTTAAATAAAAATATCCTAAGCTAATATAGGCTACACAATGTTTCTCAAATGGTAAAAAAAACCTCATGAGACCTAAAGAAGGTATACTTAAGGTCAGGGATTCCCAAACTATTTTGGACAAAGGGGGTGGATACCTTAGACCCTCATAGCCAAATTACTTTTACGATTTTACTTTACGATTTTTAGACCTCGTTGACCCCCAAAATCAGTTTTCGTTTATGTCGACCCTTGGGAAACCGATTTCGACCCCAAGGGGACCACTTTGGGAATCCCTGGTTAAGGTAGTATGCTTCCCATGTCAACCTACCAACCAAATCAATTTTGTGAAATGTCTGTGTACATATCTGTGACCGCGAAATTAAATATATATTTAATTTCGTTAGAATACCTGTTATTTTATGATCTGTGCTATTTACCTTCTACTACGGTAGATTACGTTTGGATCTATCTAAGTAAATTCCATCTATTGGTTATTGTTTATTTTAACATCATTAGCAAAATCAATCAACTAATTACTGATTGTATTATACTTGTTACAAATAATGTTAGCTTTGATTGACGAACATAATGTAATGTTATCAGTTACATCATAATGATGTCTCCGAGAACTGAGAAGGCATTTAGTCGCATTTATTCATTATGAGAGTACGAACGAAACGTTTCGACGTTACGTCATAAAATTGCCTGATAAATTGTCAGTCGACTTTTGAGCATCTATCCGTTTTCGCTAAATTTCTCAGTTTTACCGAAAAAACAATTTATATAATATTGTATGATGATACTTTTGTACTATAATAATAAAAATCAAAAAGTTGTATGGAATCAATATCGACTCAAAAATGACACTGACTTTAAATTGGCTTTTTACTTTAATGAACTTTTTTGAGTCGATTTAGTGAAATGACGTTTAAAATTAATTGAATAATTTATTAGCTTTCATATATTTTAGAACAATGTTAGTTAATTGTTGTAAAAAGCTAGTGAGGAAAATCAAAGGAATTAATCCTTCAAATTTAAATATAAGTTGTAAAGGTATTTGACTTATATTTGATGATTGTTTTTTAATAGTGGCAAATCGCATGAAAAGACAAATGACTCAATCTCTGAAAATATTGAAAACATTTTAAAAGTTTATTATAATTTTAAAAAGCATAGGATAGTTAAATATTTTAAAAACGTACTAAAGAGGTCTTGTGGACTAAAGAGGACCGATGTATTTAATTACTATACTTATACGTCGCAATTAGATTTATTCACTGCCTAGGAAAAATTGTGTAAGGTTAGAACATAAAGTTTTTGTTCAAAAATGCACACAACCCATAAGTACTTAACTATTGTAATTATGTAGATAAACAGGTACTTTCGATTAAATAAAAAAGTCGCTATTATGAATTAGATCACGAAAAACCTGTGTTTTTTTCGATCTTACTCAATCGTCTGACTGCATTTTAAGCAAGCTGGTTTTTATCAGTAACACGCGCGGCTGGCGGCCAACGATCTTGTGGTTTGGTAGAGCCCTGTGCACATGTTGTTGTTGACACGAGAGCGAAACTAAACAAATGCCGATTCAATGACTTAACTGTAAAACAATCTTTCGAGAGAGTATAGTTTGTTACAGAAACGACACGCCTTAAGGAGCAACCATTTACTGCCACACTCACAGCCACAATAACACATGCCCGAACGTCGTCGAATGTACTCGTATACTACAAACGCATGTCGCTTTTATAACAAATTATACAATATTAAAATAAATTATATAACGGCGAGTGTGATAAGTGCCGAATCGTTTTGTCTTTTAATAAAGCAAATTCGAATTCAAATTATTTAATACATGAACACAAGATAAATGCAAATAGGAATGACATATTAATTTATAGAGTATAATTTTTAAGAGAAAAACAATTAAAATTATAATAACAACTCACTAAAATGGACTTAAGGAGTTAAGTGTTATTTAAACATATCACTTGGTGTTTTGAAAGTCCTTAAAACTATATTTTTTTCTAATATGTATGACTGCAGTGCACTTTTGAATTTGTTGAATTTTTTAATATATTTTAGTACCTTGTTTTTAGGCCAACATAACTATAAGTTAATAATAAATAAATAATGAGATTTTGAAAAATAGCGCTGCACTAGAGCCATTGTGTATACAATGTGTCCTAAGACCATTTCCGAAGACTTAAAAGGGGTATTGTTTAACCTGTTATAAGTAAGAATGATATAAATAATACGAAAAAAAAATCATCCCTTAAATTATTATATTTTTTAAGCGATGGTGTCAATTCGGTCAGCGCTCGAAAAAAAAATACATTTTTTTGTCGGTTACCATGATAGATTTTGATAAAGTTTTTTAACAAATAACACTAGAAATCGCACTAATTAGCTGTTTATCGGAAATGGTCTTGCGACACGGTGTATATTTTATTTGCGCTGCGGTGGTATTTTTACTCTATATCAATCAGACATATTCATTAGAAATATAATAATGAACAAGTATTGATACGGAGGCGCAATTACAACATAACAATACCAATAACCACCCATTCGTCCGAAACGGTGTATGCAAACTAATCATGAGTCGAAATGCGTAACAGAGGACAGCGCTCGATCGCTTAAGGAGTGAAATTGTCTCCGCATAAGAATGCACGTCACTCCGCGCCTGAGAGCTAAAACTCTTACGAGTCGAGAACATTCCTACTCGAATACAAATTAACGAGACCAATGCAGCCATTCGGCAGGAAAATGGTAACAGAAGCACCTACTTATCATCGCGTCGATGACTGCAAAATTGTTACGTACCTATGCTAATTCCAAAGTGCTTTACTTCTATCTACGCATATTTAACGCATCAGCCAAATGTTCGTTTTGAAATAAACACACATTTATGTATTTCTTTTTTCTCTTTATTTAACATTTTTTATGTTCCAGACAAGCCCAGGGCTTATCTGCTGGATACCGTGTGTGTAAGATGCATTACATATGTATGTATTTATTTAATCATCTTTCACTTTTATATCACTCGTATATTTCAAAAGTTAAATAATGCGCTTTACACTCCGTTTATTAAAAACCACTAACAATCAGCAACATTTTATATTTACAGTGAAAATACTTCAGCTTATGTAAAGGAACAGAAAAATGACAAAGTATATAATAGCAAATAAACCTTTCGCTTTGCATTTTCATGTCATTTGAATTTGACTGATTTCAAAGCAACACATTTTTAATTTATTTTCAAATTTTTGAGGCCTTATTCAAATAATATTTTCTGTTTTTTAATTTTAAAGGGATATTATTAAAAAATAATGGTATCAAATTTTGCAGTTGTTTTTTGCCATAGAAATTTTTGAAGCAGGGCACTAAATTTTTTTCGTTCGTTATTTGCCTTGTTAATCATAGCTCAATAAATCAGACAATCGCATAATATATAAATAAACATATAAACACATAAATTGTTTTATTACTATGAAACTGAAGCTTCTCACAAAAATGATGACAAGCTTAAACTTAACTTAAACTAAGCTTAATGTGATTGAATGCCAAGAGTGATATTTGCTTTTCTCATTAGTTTAAAACTCCGGTTATATGTAGATAAGGATTTTCTACTTTAGTTGTTAAAATGTCAATGCATTAATTGTCTCCTTGCAAGTATGACATTAACAAAAAAAAATGTATTTAAGAATGTTTTCATATTTGTTCATTTTTTCTTGTTAGCTTTAAACGATTTCATAGAAACACACTGAACCATTTTAAAAAATTTGCGTTTAAAAATTTATTAAAAACACACCTAGAGCCCAAGATAGCCGTTTAATAGTTTTGTTAAAATCAGCAGTTAAAAGTTCTTATGATTTGAGTTTAAAAGATTTTCCTAACTATATATATGGTAACATAGGCACTTAAGTTCCATTGTTTGGTTTTATAAATGAATGTTTTGTGTGTGTAAAAGTTATTTATACAATTAAAATTTATGATAATATTACATAATACGTATTAAAATATTATTATCGATCTGCACAAGTCCGTCCGACGAAGAAGATTTTCTCTCGATAAATAGTATCATTTTTGCTAGATGGATGCGTCGTTTTTTAATTTTCAAATCAATTTCTTTATGTTTTTTTTATTTTGAATACTCTCGCAAGAAGTATAGTTAACAAGGCTAAGGTTAGTTAACAACACCAACCTAAATTTGACGTTTAATCCAAATCACACCCACAAAGATTAGGCTTCAAATATAATAACAGTCTATAGCAGCCAAAATGCGCATAATCGCGTTAGTGAATAGCAGGCGGCGCGGCGCGGTTCGGCGCATGTGAAAGTAAGTGCCGCCAGTCAAACAAACACGGCATAGTTCTCACAGTCCTTAATAATACTGCTTAGCGCATGACGCGTTAATTCAAGGTCAACTTAATCATCAGACTTGAATAATATCGGCCACATTTGAATTGTTTTAAGCATTATAGATATCTGCTTGGATCTACGCCACTTTGCCTGTGCGTCTTGTAGGAAAATTCAATAATTAATTCATAGTGATTTCGGAAGCTAACTTACTATGTTTATTTCTTAAAACGGATGTTGCTTTATTTAAAAATTCAACGCAGTTACTGCGTTTCATTCTGTTACGTACTACGTTATATGAAATTTATACATACAGTACGCTTACAAAAATATGCATATTTTTACGTATTAGTACTCATTACTCCAAATTGGCTTGAGCGATTTCGACGATTATTTTTTATGTAATAGGGAATTTCTCAGGGAGTAGTCTCATATTAGTTTCAATAAACTAGATCAAATTTGAGGTAAAAAAAATAAGTTAAATAAGTTAAAAAATGTAAAAATAACATAAGAAACAATAGAATATTTTTTTTATATTTAGTAAACAATAAAAATCCAAACCAGCAAAATGTTGAATTAGAGATATGGTTTAGTGCGAGATTTTAAGTTCCATATGGTTTGTTTCTGAGAGCGGGCACAAGTGACCGAGCGACTTCGGTAATAAGAACGTGTCTGTCGGCTCTGAACGTGCATGTGATCATTTCTACTTGATCGACTGCAACTGATGAGATATAATTTGAACACTCAGTGGCGACTCAGCCTCAATGTTGCCATGGTACTTTATCATCTTCATACGTACGATCCGACGCCGCCGACTGGACATCCGGTTCTTCAGGGTCCTCACATTTTCTTCGGTCCTCGGAGGTACGTGTGTATTTTGAATACACCTACAACTTAAAGTATATTCGGGTATAAAAGTTTTTTTATATTGACTCTTTCGTATCCAAAACCTATAACCTATAAAATAAGCGTGGAATGGCAACAATTATGAGAAAAAAACATAAAAAAAAACATGTTTTTTTTAATTTTACAGTTACAATTGAATTTGTATTGTATTGGCCGCAATAGCAGAGCTGCGTTGCCGGCAGTCGCTTACACGCTACCCCCTTCGCCACGGCCCCCGCCTTCCGCCCGCCTTCCGCCAGCCTTCCGCCCGCCTGACGGTCTGACCTTGATGCGGCTCGCGAAGGCACAGCGGCCGACCCGTCACGGCACGGTGGCCTCTCGTCTCTTTTGGATTTGCCCTTTTTAAAATGGCCACATGCCACATGCCACATGCATTGTTTTGACCTCACCCCACCCAAGCCAACGCACTTCAATACCTATATCCACTCACATACAGAAATAATGGGTGCCCAGTGCTACTTTAATGGAAATATACCTAAGTCCTATTAAATTAGCAAAACCTGAAGGGAGGAGGTCACATAGGCACAGTGACGATTGATCGCAATTGCGTGGCATCAGTGTCGATTGTTAAAAAACGTGATTTTGCAAATTGGGGCTTTGGGATGTATAAGTATATAGAATTTATTAAAAGCGGCAAATCGTCTAAAAATATAAGGATTAAACAATATAAAGACAAAATCTTTGACAATATTGAAAATTTTTAATATATTTTGGTAAACTAATTATAAAGGTACTTGAGATCCTGTACTTGAGAGCGCAGGATGTCGGTTTAAACCCAGCGCTGAGTTTTATAAAAATGCATTTTTAACTCTCACCTGTCCTCTTTAGTATGAAATATTATCAAATATTATGTAACCATGTAATTAGATGAATTAAAAAAAGGTTTTTAAGCACAAAATAAAAAAAAATGTGATTAAATATGTGATTAAGATGAAGGATTATGGTTAAATATGATAAATTGATTTCAATAATGTCAAAGATTGTTTCATTTAACTTTTCAGGCGATTTGCCACTAATAAAAAAACAATCATCCGAGTAATGGATCCGAGTAAAAACAAGACACATTTTACGTTATACAGTTAGATTGAAAAGAGAACTCTGTTCACCAATTCACTATATCCAAAAAAGTACATCAATAATATTTGATGAAAAAATATGAAAAATATTTTTTTTCAAATTGTATAGAGAAATCAAACTGATTGTACATGGGTCAAATCTATAATCATTTTTTTCTTATTAATAATAAAATTGGAGAAATCTATTAAATGCGTATTTAAATGAAGTTCTTGATCGAATTCAAAACTGCAAATACTTGTGAAAAATGACATTAATTCTGCATATTTTTTTTTTGGCCACTTTTAAAACATGGTTTTACCTTAAATATCTTCAATGTTCAAATATATTTTTAAAAAAACCCATTTTGTGCCTTTACTCGATGAAAATAATGCCCTGATCCAAAAAAATAAGATTGTTATCATGAAAAAAATAGTACATAGCCTACTTTCTAACCGAGATGAAGTAAATAATTAATTGGTGTTAGTTTTATTCAATCTAGTAGGTTTGGAAATGATCGTATTGACGCTAATTGTAGCGACAATCAAAGTATATATTTATAAATAGCATAGATCATTTACTATTTTACCTTCTACCTGCTCGTTGAGCTCACCTAGTTGTAAATAATTTATTTTCTCTTATTTCATTTGAAGGTAACTCAATAGCACTTCTTTATACTGTGATAGAAGCACGTAATTATTGCACGTGTATTGTGTTATAATATAAATATTAAATATATTTATTGGTGGCTTTTTAATGGAGGTAATATTCCGATAAAGATGAAATGCTTTGACAATAAAGAGTTAAAAATGTATTTTTATAAAAATCAGCGCTGGTTTTAAAGCGTCATTCTCCGCTTTCAAGCACAGGATTTTTTTAATATCTTTATAATTATTTTGCTTTGTGGCTTTATATCCAACACGCTTCAGAAAATAAATAAAATCTTTCTATAATTTTCAATATTATCAAAACTATGCTATTTCGGCCGAAATATTAACATCTAATTTCATACAGATTACCTTCAAAAGAATTCCCCGCTAATATTGTTTAGGAAAAACAAAGGGTACCTTGTTATTCACACACGGGAAATCCCTCAAGGAAACCCCTCAAAGGAATCCCGCGATAGTCCCGCGCATTTAGATGACGTCACGGGGAAGCCGTTTTACGTAAAAGTATAATAAAAAAATGCCAGGTTCTCACGAAGTAGTTCGTTTGTTTACGCGTCAATGGGGATTTTTAAAAAGATGATCATTTGAAACGAAATAAAGATGTTTCACACATCCATTACCGTATGAAGAAATTATTATATATTTAATGTTTTAACTAAAGATAGAGTGTAAGTACGCTTATAGAAACTATGTCATATTTATAGAATAATGATAATAAGTTAGAATATTGGCGTATAATGGTTTAAGAACTTACAGGAATCCTAAAATAAGTAGGTTTTATACTTTATTCTGAACCCGGGTTCATCTTCGAGAACCCCACGAAATTCCTATGGTCTGGATACAATAAATAGCGAATAAGAGGCGCATCAATTTGTTAGAACTTTGGAAATGGCAATGTTGAGAATCAGCCAGAGAGAGAAACCGAAAGCCGGTAAAGGAACCGTAATCTAGGGGTCCGAAGACGAATTAATTAATGTCTCGAACATCTTGGAACACATCATAAGCTATTAAGAATGTCGCTGGGTTAGGTTAGGTTAGGTTAGGTTACCGTTAGTTACCGTTCATTGTCCAAGATAGACAAACAATATCCGAGTAATCCAGTACTCACTAATTTTAAGAACCAATTAATTAAATTGGTCTATAGTAGTAAAAATAAACATTACAGTTAATAAAAATTACAAACAAATATACAAAATCGGAGTCTATCAAACGAGTAGCAGCCATTTCGATGGTTTTCTTGCTCGCTCGCTTGCTCAGCTTTATAAGAAACGTTCCGTCGCGATGTTGCGAATGCGAATGCGAATGCGAAGATAAGACATCCAAGGCAAACCTGTGCCAATCACTTTGTATTGAAACCATTTATTGTTTGTTTTTTTTTTGCGAACGAATTAAAATAATGCCTTTTGTCTACACGAAAGCGAAACTAGGCTCAACTTCTATAGTAGTATTTTAACATTTTTGCATAAATAAGATATATTTAGCACATTACCTCGCTAGAATAGCAATAACGGCACTCTCGTATAACGATGTCACTGCCGCTGTCTAACGCGTAATGAACCTAGCGGCCATTTCGTCAACAAACTTGAATATTAACATAAATTACCCAAACCGTTGAAATTTGGATCGTTTTGAAGTGGAAAAAATATATGAACGCGACACAGCAAATGGTTTACTTATACCCATTTTAAAATAGTAATCATCTAAGAAAAGTGGGAACCACACCACACCCAGGAAATTTAAATTAATTTGTGGGTTTTTTTTTTACAAAATAATGTATAAATAATTTGTGGGTATATAAAATGTCGCTTACAAAACGCGAATAAAAAATACCATAGCGAAAAAGTTGGTTACGTGTTTTCTTCTTAATGGCAATAGACTAATTGAGCCAATTGCCAGTAGTCGTTTTTTTTATTAAAAGAACTGCTTTGACCCGGTCCATATGCAATTATTTTAACTAAGCTAAATTTGCTTGTGCTAGAATCAGGAGAGATGGTAGTAATAAAGCGTTATAAATGTATGATTATATATGTGCATACGCACTAGCGATCGCTGGGGCAATTATTCATACGTTTTGATGACTAGACTACCACGATCTACTAAAATAATAAGAATCGAACTTAACGAGTAAGAAATAAAAACTTAAAATATCGCAAAAATATATATATTTACTAAAGCGAGTAACAAGAGAAAGATGAAATGAAAGCAAAAATTAAATTGAAATCTGATTAAATTATTTGATGCCAATAAATGTGATAAATTGAGAGAGAATTGCATTTTAAGGGGGGATAAAAAACACAAATTAAATGTATTATTCCTGTCTGTAGTTGCCCAGAATAATGTTTGCGTAAAGTAGCCACGGTTAGACGTTGGACTTGGATTTTAAGCTTTTATTATTTCGACGCCATATTATTTATTTTTATTTAAAGTCGAATTGAATATAGTCATCCTACATATACTGCTCCCTTTTTCTACGGTCTGCGACCATTCGCGCACAGGTAATAGTGCTCTGCAACCACCACTAATTACTGCCGCTTTCGTCGTCGACCATGCCGTCACATTGTATTTCGTAATTAGACAATATTGACGAATAGGACTGTAAGGTTAACCTCACCTCAAATGAAGATACTTATCATTGACTCATTTCATTTCATTTAATACATAATTAAGCAAAACAGGTGTCGGGCGTTCTTCAATACTTGGACACGGTCGTGCGCCGCCGCCCGGTCTGAAATAGTCTGAATCCCACACGAGCACAAAACCGGCTCGTTCGTTCATAAAAGGAGGCCGGTTTAAACGCGAACATTGAGTACGTTCTCTTAGTGAGGCCGAAATGGAAATTCTATACAAAGCTACCGATTTATACGTTTGAACTGTTATGGTTTTGTTAAGGCACCCGGGACGCATTTGTCCTTGAGATTAGAAAGAGTAGGCTTTATTCGAACATTGACGTGTAAAAAAAAAAGAGAGGGATATACTCGCCGACCGCGAATTCGTTACATTTGGAATCGATGAAACATGTTTTTTGTATTTAAATAATTATTATCATTTGAAAAAAGTGTTTTTTTTTATGTAATGGCCTAGATTATTATATTGTCTATCTTTAGAAAGAAAAATTAGGTTCGCGTCACTTACACAACTTAAAAGAAAATCGTTGCAAGAAAAAAATAACACTTTCTTATTTATTTATTTTCATTACTATAATAAGGTTTATTTCGTTTTTTTTTAAGCAAAGGACTAAATTAATATAGGTAGAATATTGTGGTATTTTTAGTTTTAGCCATTTGTTGGGAATAACTTCAACAAAATGCACCAAAATACGTTACAAAATACGTTTTAGGCGCCTTAATATTTTATCGTATAATATACAAAAAATAGTTATTTTTATTACGTGTAATAATTTAAAAGATTAAGACGTGAATTTGACACTCTCATCCAAAAGAGTATGCCGCGGATTATTGGATGTGCAGGTTAGTAAGAAAACAAACGCCTTTGCCAATATCGCTTGCATTTTCATTTCTTATCAAGTTTCGACCTCAAGTCGGTAAGGTAAACGGTTTAGTTAGTATGTCCTTATTAGTTTTGTATTGAGTATTGATTAGTTTCGAGGACTTAAACTCAGCAAACTCAACATAGACCTGTAGACCACAACATAGGTCTGTTAGAAATTTGCTTTTTTTTTTGTTTATAAAATATATCGCGGTACGATTACAATATCATATAACGTATTGTTACCAAAAAACTAATTAATCAAACCTTCATCTGGAAGTATCTTCTAGTTCGTGGTGGGTTTGCTAATTATGTTTTTTTATTATATGATACATAAGTATCTACTACGAACATTTACTTAATCACTAAAAAGGGGGATACATAATCATATGTATATTTTTAAGTAAATTGGTCTGATACAACAAATTGTCCTTTAAAGTAAAATCACAGAAATGTTGTTTTACTTTATTTAATTTCAAAAATATTTTGTTTATGAAACTCAATCGAAAAACATTTTACCCCCAAAATTGACCGAGGAAAGTTGAAATACGTTAAAATATAAACAAACTCTTAATTATTTCTGAAAAAACTGGTAATTTTTTTATTTTTTTGTGACCAATATGGGATAGTGGTATTTTCAAGACAATTATGTTTTAAATATTTTTTTTTTGTTTTGCCTAACGTTTGTAATATAAACATTTCATAATTTCTTATGGTTACCACTCTTTCAATACACAAGAATAGCTTGTGACCGCAGTCAGAAATGCATTCCAACGCGCCAACAGCAATCGCTAGGCAGCGTGATTTCAACACGACAAGTTTCGTAGTCATTGTGTCGCAAAATACAATTAGCTTTTACAATAATTAAAAGGCTATTAGCACATAATTTTCTCGGCATTTGTATCCCAATGGAGCTGACACTCGTCAGTCGTTGCCATCGCGGTGGGGAATTGTCATCATTAGAGTATCATACTTCGTTAGGAGCGCATCAAGCATAGTTATTGCCACAGGGTCCGAAATACCTCGACTCTGGACTGCAGCAGAGAGACAGATGAAGAATTTACCACATGTCAAAGAAATGATCTCATATGGGTACTTTGAACTGGTTTTAGGTTTCCGTACCACAAAAAGAAAAAAACGAAACCCTTATAAAATCAGCCCGTCTGTGGACGGACGATTATTTCAAAAACGAAGTAATAAGGAATTTCAAATTTGGCATAGTGTCAACAGTCTAAGATTATGATTTTTTTAAATAGTCTACTTTTAGGGTTCTTAAAAAATATTTTTAGTTTTTAAATGAGCTTCTCGTATATACATATTTTAGTTTTTTTTTTGTTGATTTGGTTAAAAAAAAAGGTTAAAAATAAAGTAAAATCTAAAATTTCTTTTTTTAAAGTTAGTAGTAAGGTTAGTATATATTTATTTGATTTATATTTGATGATTGTTTTATAATAGCGGCAAATCGCCTGAAAAAATAAATGACACAATCTTTGACAATATTGAAAAAAATTAAATAATTTTTTGATAAAGTTCTGGATAAGGTATTAGGTCATAGTTAATAAGAAAAATACCGTTTTTTTAAGTAACATATTTGTTTAAAAATCAAAAAAAAATATCGGAGATCGCGAAAATTTTACGATGAAAGGCTTACGATGAATCAATCACAAAAATACATTAAATGTTTGTGCTAGAGAATCAATAAAACTAAAAAAACAATAGATGAAGCAAATTATGTTTATTTTGTAAGGATGGCCGTAAGAATTTTTATCTAAATATTGATTAAAATTACTTACAAGTTTAATTCAGTTATGAAAACTTTTTGAACTATAATAACAGTAATAGTCCTAATTTAAATAAATATGTTAGTTACTTAAGCAACAAGTATAAGTCTAATTTGCACGTTACCGTGTAACAAATAAATATATAATTATTATAAATATCAATAAATAATTATTACAATAAAACAGTTTTTAAAATATTATCTAATTATAAGCATTTCCCTATTACAAGTTGGAAACAAAATAACATACATTCTTAGGCTATTATAAAAACAAACAAACCACAAAAAAAAACTAAATATAAAATAGAAATTATTACTTTATACAAATTTGTTTAATTATACCTATTTAAAATCGGCCAATCGGCTGTTTGTTAATAAAGTTCTGGTACTAAACCCGGATTGCGCGAGACCGACTCGTTTTTAACCATTTTTAACTTCTAAATGATACATTCATGTATGAGAAGTTTCCATCCCTTCCTTTGGCCGTCCGTCTGTCCAACTGTCCAAAAGTACAAACGAGAAAGAGATGAATTTTTATTTATAGATTGAGACTCAAGAAAAACAACCATAACCGTTTACATCACATCGAAAGCTGGTCGGATAATATAGATATTTAACAATAATATCAACACATTCTTCGTAACGAAGATTGAAACATAACATATCGAAAAAAGAATATAAAATACAACAATTTAAACTTTGATTATTTATAACCGTCGAAAAAAAATAAAAAAAACTGGTTTAATACGGAACTAAACAAGGAATTTTGTCCCTGGTTTTTTGCAATCGTATTGTAAGTATTTGTATCGGTATAGTATATGAGCGCAAATTGAAATATGTAATAGAATGTTCAGTGCCACGTTATAATTATTATAAATCGCAATATTATGTCCGTGTTTATTTATATATTTATTTATTTATCGTGGTTACCCAACAAAAATTGTATACAATAGAGGTTATAAAGTAAAAAAGAATAATATTAAAATATATCAAAAAATATTAATATTATTAAAACGATAAAATATATAAAAACAATATAAAACATGAAATGCACCAATTTAAGCTTTGAATATTTATATAATTAGAAAAAAACGATTTAATACGGAACTAAACTAGTAATCTTGTTCTTGCTTTTGTTTATAATATTTTAAGACAGACAGCGTTGCGAAACTTTTGCGTTATTGAAAAAAGGTCAATTTAGGAGGGTTAGTATTAAATATATCACAAATTCAGTAAATAGGAAGGGAGGAGGAGGGGGGAAAAAAAAAGTGAAATGATGTTAAAATTTATGATGAATTGAAAGAATGTAATTTTTTTTTATTCAGAAATTATGTTGGCCGATGAGTACAAGTCTATAACCTTCCTAACTAGGTAAGAGTTACCTGTTCTAAGGAAGTTTATATATGAAGTGTTACAGTGAGCATACAGGAGACCAGCGCAAAACCCTGTGAAAATATAAAAATTAACCAAGGTACAAATATACACACTGATATAAACATTATACATATATATATATATATATATATATATATTGGGCATAAACAGGTATGACGTATCTAAGTAAGCATATTTTTTTTCATCCCATTTTTACCCCATTTTCATTATACCATTATACCTATTTTTTTTTTTATCTACTCAGACCTAAAAAAAATATACTTATTTTCGCCTCTATGGCTATCCAAAACGCACATCGAATGATGTAAAAGTGCCGTAGGCTCAAGTGGAGATAGGAAATAAACAACCCATAGCAAGTTGGTACCACAGGAGCGTGTAGTCGGGGGTAAGCGCCTTTAATAACGCCTGTAGGGCCTAGCTGTAATAGCTAGGTTCTCGGTTATTTACTACTACTAAAAATGTATAGTTGATAATATATGATAGCTATAGGGTGTCATAGCCATTCTTGTTTTATTTCGTCGGTTCATACAACAACGACAGCGATATTTATTATGTGAAAGCGTTTTTTTTCTCAATTTTTTTTATTACCTTTATTTATGTGCAGTAACTCATACCGAAACAATAAATAATAATCATCACTTTAGATAACTGGTGTGTGGAAAGTTGATTAAGATCCCACTCGTCTCAAAAGAGAAGAATCAATGCCAGGGTTTTCCGTGGTGTCAATGCCACGCCGAACCCACATTGTTGTGATAGAATCCGTTCATTAGCACTGGCGACGTTTGATCTTGGTGCGGTACGGTCGTGGGATGATCGAAGATGATCCACGCATCAATAGATATAATTACATGGGTACTACACGAACGGAATGCCTTTTTGCGAGATTCCGCCGTCAGCATCTAGCAATGCCAAGATGGCATCATTTGTCCAATAACCAATATGCATATTGAAACGCAAACAAAATAAATTAGCTAACAGTGTATTAATAAACTACAAATTAAAAACTATAAAATGTATAAACAAACACTGGCTCCCTAATTAGTCTTAATAAATTTTTTTAAATGCGTAAATGTTTAATAATACAAATCAAAAGGATGCAAAATGCAAAATACATATAAAAATACGTTTAATCAACAGTTTTAACTCTATAATCAAAATCAATTTCGTTAATAATCCTTTAATCAACAGATTCCACTCGTAATTACCTAGAACCTAGATACTATATGTATCAAACTGACCCGAATAACCCGAATATAATATTTCCGATCCTTATCATTGTCACCCCCGCAATTGATATTGATTGGGAAAATGATACCTAAATATTTTTACATTTTGTAATGTTTTGTGTAATAATAATAATACCTTGACAAGCGTACTTATGTTTTGTTCTGTGCGGAAGTTTCGATGTGGCGACGCGCGGCGTCTGAATCAGAGCTGCGCCACTTTTATTTATCCCGTCATTTAGAAAGTAAAGCGTTGATCTACGTCATTTGTTCACAGAGTGGAAATCAATTCTTACGCTTTGATAGCATGTGTAGAATAGAAATTATTTAGAAATTCAGACAAACCTTATATAATACTTTTAGGTTCTAGCTTACTTTGGCATGGCTAGATGTGTACGCGCAATATGTGACATTTGCGACTGTAATTTTAGAGTTGATCGTGTCATTCGTTTACTTACATACATACATACAAGTTAAACTTAAATTATTGGCATTGTTTCATTTTTGTTAGAATATATTTCAATATTCACTCATTACTGACACACGAAAAATAAAAACGCTCATTCTAGGCACACAGTTTCAAGTTTTTGATCCGCTTCTGGAAGCAATGTTTCAAAACAATGCAGTATCAAGTTACTACTAGACTAGGCGAAAACGTTGTTCAATCTGTGCCCAAGGCCTCAAACCTGTTTTTATGACGCCAATGTTTAATGAAATTATTGGCGTGTAGATTAACTAAATATTGCGATCAGACCCATCTTTTGCGAGGTAGGGAGGCTAAACATCTCCAGAACATAAAGAAATTTAATTTTGGGGTGCTTTTAAGATAAGTTTTTAGAAAAGAATAATAGAAACAAGACGGGAATCATTAACAATCAGATTATCAATGATGGAATGACAGTGTTTATTTTAAACACATACGCTGTATGGACATGGACAAATGAGGGTGTGCGAAAAGCGTGTAAAGTGCAGATCGCGCCTAATAAACACCTTGCAAGGGGTCCGGCCAGGACGACATTGGATGACGAAACAAGATTCGCAAATCCAATATCCATAGAAAGAAAGCATTAAAGAAATCTACGATAATAATAATTGAACCGTGAAAATCAACTGCAAATTTGGTTATTAGATCTTTCAGAAAAAATACAGTTTGGAATGATTAAAAGTAAAACTATGTAAGGAAGTTGATTAAATTTAACATCAACTGCATTTTAATTTATTATTCTATATTTCAAAATTATCACACCATACTGGCATTTACATTTATCAATATTTCCGTAAGCCTATTTAATTAAGATGAAAAAATAAATGTGGCAAGTAACCAAATATCAACGTGACAACCGACTTTAGCCTTTATGTTTTAGGTTTGTATATTGTAGAATGACTATAGATGTTTCCAACTTCCCACTGAATCTCGTAAATACATAGGTGAAGACAATGTCATCGATTCGACGCTCATTTTAATTTATGGTCAATGTCACACGCAAATCTCAAGGAAAAACTTTGCCTACTACTCCAAAATTCCTGACATTGAAGTAATATTAGTAGGCGCGGATTAATTGTAGATACATTCCAACTTATTCAAAATATGAGTGTTTTTTTTTATAAAACGTATCCATTTTGATTATGAATTTAAGTAATAGATTTTCACTTTGTTTATAGTTAATATATACTCTTAACACAAACCTAAACAGAAATAATATTGTATGTATATTAGTATTTTTACCAGTACAAGTAGGTAGTTTAAAGATAGGGTTGATCATATTATTACAATATGAAATGTTATACGAAAACATTAAAAACTTTCCCAATAAACTACTGACTACATTAGTCATACTTTAGTGGTAATAAAAACAAAATGCACAAAAATGTATTGTGAATCTCGAATGGGAAACTAAATTTTTGTTTTCGGCTACTACATACAGAAAATTTGATCTGACAGAGATTATTAATGAGTGCAAAACTATGCTAACCCAAAAAGAAACGTTACTTTCACTCGTACCGATTTCCGTAAAAATAATAAATGAACGATTTATTGAACAGGCTGTAGGCAGGGGTGCCGGTGAGAGTCTTTAGCCTGTAGTCCGGAACTAAATCTGGTGAAACTAGACTCGCTGAACGTGGCGAGCTGTCATGCAATCGCATTCTTCGCTCGTCGGTTGTTGCTTTTTTTGTTAGCGTTACGCTGCAATACATTTGCTATGACTTTTTAAGTTTCACAATAGGTTTCCTGTTGTAGGTCGATTGCTTCGAGGTATATTCGTAGACTAACCGATTTAAATAAATCAAATTTTTGGAAAGGCGCTTTCAAAAAAGCCTCAATCATTGCTATTTCTTGTTTTTGCTAAAGGACTTGGTTAAGCTGTAAGGCCGCCTATATCCTGGATAGAAATTATTTAGCTATCTTATTATGTATCGATATAAAAATAATAAGTAGAATGGATGATTTGGAAAACTTAACTTATGTATAGACGTTTAAGAATTTATTGTAAAAAATACAAGCGACTCGAAATAAAAAATTATACCTACAGCTAAGATCTTATGAACTTTGTAGGTTATGTGATTTGTCTAAAATATATTGTATTTGAATATAATATAATAAAAAAACACCTTTCAATAGTGGGCTTTAAAAATGCATTTCCATTTTTGTATGATTAATTTTATTATTTAAAGTGGTGGTATATCATTTTCACAAAATCCCGATCAACATAAGAAATACATATTATAAAACCTATAGGAATCCCTCCCTCTTCTATTTTTTACATTTAATTCTTAGAGAAAGGTATGCCTTTACCGATATTTTTATGCGATTCTTATTTAATTTTCTTGTATGCATTCACTTCCGGATAAAGTTATTTTGATTTCATCGATCGATTCAAATTTTAAGTTTGAAGTCACACAATTAAGAAGTACAGTTGCGGGTAGAAGGATTGCCTGACTGAAGAGGTTCATACGAGCGAAATGATAATGTTACCATAGATTTTCTTATTGAATCCTAATAGCAATGTGCATACATAAAACCAATAGGTGAACCATATATAGGTGAAAAGACGTTTTGGGAGTTTCGCGACGTGCGTCTATTGTTCTCACGCTTTTCTCTACTACCGGTGATCGCAATTTTGCAGCTAAGAAAACGGAAGATAAGGTAGCAATAGAGCGGAGAGAATTTTCCGGCTGAACAAATACAAAAAGGATAGTCTTTGTGAACAAGTAACATCTGATAAATCTGCATGTTGTTTCTAAAGTTTAAGTGATTTATATGGCCGCAAGGAAATAATGTGGGATGGATGGATTCATTTCATTCAAAGGTGTAAACTCTTATATCTTTCATCTTACATCGTTACATCTCTAAATGTACTCATACACTTTTGCTTCTACATATTTGCTCTACATTGGACTAATAATCTAAACTAGAGATCGATAGAGACCGTAATTCATTAAACTTTTAAGTTTGAGCATTATTGAGGGACTTATACCCAATGAGTATAAGTCCCTCAATAATATAAGTCCCTCTATAATCATCGCAATTATATATTTTTCAATTTTGTTTTATAATGTCAGCTGTGATCGTGTACAAATACGTCATTAGCGTATGTTGTTTGCCTCAATAATTAAACACTTACGACATTTAAAATTTAATCCTAATAACAGTCGAAAAAAATACACAATTACAGAACGCTGAATCTTATTTACGAATCTTTTCAAAATATTTCTTTTTATTAAAGGTTCATGTGATGTAAGTCGATCATACACTAATTTAAAGTATTCATTTTGACTTAAGGCCGATACTAATGCTTTACCTTTATGACAACATGAAGTGAATGCAGCCTTTCACATAAAGTGACTTCAGATTCGAAATGTTTTGAATTGCAAAACCTGTCAATGCAGGACAGCAGATGCCTGTAGATTAATGCATTTACAATTAAATGTATTAATCTACAATCAAAAGTATTCAAATTTGTTGGATTGTCATTCAGTGCGCATTTAAATGTATCCCTCAAAATAATTTCATCATTTTGTATTAATATTTACACTATTTAAATTTGCAATTGGCCTATTACCATTTCGACTTTCACGAGAATATATATTTTTCCTTCTTTGTGACTCACGTCAGTTCTATGTGAAGGCATAATGGAAGATAGGTGCGAATAAATGGATGTAAAAAAATGAAACTACAGAAATTAAAAATGTAACATGTAAAATGAAATTACTGATACTAATATTAGACAGTTATTTATATAATAAAATGTACTCACTTTTTTTAAACTTAACAATTAAGTTATTTGCCTTGACATTACTTTATAGACATTGACATTAAAAAAGGAACGAGTGAATTCACACAAAATTCACAGCTCGAAACTAATTCAGTCAATCTGTTAGTTAGTATGAACGTTTTATTTTATTAAATTTAATGTATTTATAACACATATTACAGGAAATTTTAACTTTTCGCACTCCTTCACCATATAAACTTTAACTATGCCAAATCTCAAAAAGGAATATAAACGAGCTTTCTAAATAGGGTTGTTTTTTTTTTGACATTTTGAATATTTGCAACATTAAAACCACTTAGACCCGTTATATATTTTTATTCATTCTGATTTATCATGTGTATAAATTAAGCTCACAATGGATTTATAATATAATCTAACAATAAGGTTAATTTAATTTCAATAAAATAATTTGGAAATAGAAACCAGAATATATGTGATATACGCAAGTAATCAATTTAATGCAAATTCGGTACATATACTATCAAACCCATTTAAACATCTGTAAAATGTAGAACTAAATACTTTATTAATAATGAAATAATATTACCTAGCGATATCCATCACATCCAATTATTTTTCGTTTAATTATTCTTTTTCATGTTTTAATTACATAAATGATAATTTGAGATAATTTGTATCTTGTCTTAAATATCACAGTACAAGAAGCTTCTTTATACTATGCAAATACTATATATAAAAAAATAAATATAGGTAAAATTGAATCCAACTACCTAACTCTCTGCATCGCTCATTGTTTCATTTTACTTTCGATTTATTCAAATATTCTGACTATATCATATAATTTGTTTCCTTGTTTATATTAAAAAAATATATTTTAACAGTTACATAAAATTAAATAAACTTCATACTTGTAACATCTTGCCTTGTCTAACAACTTGTCTGCGTGTAAAATAGACTACTACATATAGTCTACTGCAATAAACTACACAGTACAGTAATAGACTACTGGTTTTGTATGTACTATTTATACAAAACTGTAGTAATTTAAACTTTATTAATAGAAAAAATCATTTATCTTTACAATTATTATTTAGTTTGTTTTCAATCGTAAGACTATCAAAAACGATGATGTTACTTTTTGAAGTAAAACTTCTTTTCCTGGGTACAATTATACTATTTTTCCTAGACAATGAATGAATCTAATACGACACGCTCATTCGGTAAGGCTCGGGAGGATGCTCGGAAGTGTTGTGATCATTCGGCTATTGTCGGTGCGCCCCATAGAAATAGTGGTGCGCTCTGCTTCCACGTTGATTTTTTTTTGTCTGTCACATTGATTTTCTTCTTATATTAATAGGCTTGCGGAAACATTGTTGAATATAGATACCAAAGATTAAAACAATATTATGCAATTGATGACAAATTTTATTAACTCCCTTAGAGAAGCTTTACTTCTAACTAGCGCAATGTAACCAGATTGTTTTTTTCTTTAATTTTCAATAATTTTTTTTTTTTGTTATAAGTGTTGTATAATCAGTCAAATAGTAACATAATTGTAAAAAATATATATATTTACATTATAGTATATAATTGCACATTATAGTGAAACAAGTCAAATGTTTGTGCCTATAATACATAATGGCATTTTCTTACACCTATTTAAACATCGGTATGATTGACAAATATAGATAATATACCTGTTTATGCCTTTTTATTTGTTTTTCCTGGTTTGTACCTCATTCGATACTTTTCAGAACTGTAAAAATTTCTACCCGCCGTTTTTAACTTCCGTCTTCTCTCTACATAAAAATACATGTTTTCGTAATTTAGCAAACGACTGTTTCAGAAATGTTTTTGTGTTGCGTATAATAAATTACATGGAACTTCTGCCTCCGATATGTCTTTTAATTATATTTTTCAACAATGATATCTCCGTTAATAATCTCTCTTCTTTTAACCAAAATGCAAATTGGCCAGGAAGTTCGTGAATGTTATTTACTGGCGTATTGTCGAAAGCTACATACAATATATATTTCTTTATTACTCCAACAGATACTAATGCTCATATTTTTTAACAGGATATGATGTAATAGATAGGTACGCATTGTTAAAATGGAAATATTTAATCCAGATGTTATTTTTGGGCACAGTTTTGAATATTGGTCGAAATGGTTTTTTTTTGGTATTTCAAATCATAATAATCATTATAATTTATTGGGTTTTAAATTTTAAGATATTGTATTTTTACAAAGTCTACCTAATTAGACAGCGTCCATAGACTTATGATTTAAAATGCACCGAAATTATTAAGACTTGAAAACAGGGAAAAAACCTGAAAAAGGCTGTGTTAACCTATTATATAAAATTGTGTATGTGTACCTATAAGATAGAAAATGTAAGAAATAGAAAATTAAATATGTAATAAAGAGTAATTTTTCACCAATTATGATTATTTATGTACTTATTTATAGATTAATATCATATTACATGTATGTAAATTTTAATCCAAACCAATTTTTGGTATAAATGGGAGCAAATCTAAACTATATAAAGTTAATTATAAGGGCTATTTTAAGGGTTATAATAAATAGTTACATCTTTAGTTATATTATATGTTATTAGTTATATGTTGTATTATGATGTTTGTAATAGTTTTATTCTCAATTTTAACCTTGGTTTTAGTAGACGAATTGGGTAGACTTGAGTAATGCAAAATGAATACAACGTTAGCAAAATGTGTGTTAGAGAATGAATGGAATGTGTAAGTTATGGCTAATAATTAGTCAGTTGTAAAATTAGTAGTAATTTGCAATGGTAGCACAAGGTAGGCCTCAGCTAACGCCATAACTTTAACATTAACTAGTAGTATTATTGTAACAGGGTCCAAATTTTAAAAGATAGTCACATGATTGACAAATAATAAATTTTGAAAGATAGGTATTTTCCATTTTACCAATTCGATAAAATCGATTAATTCGATATAATTACAAAAAGCGCGTTCATGCCCAAGAGAGTGAAAAGGCGAGCAAGCAACTCGCCCGTTAGTGGGTCACAGCGAGACTCCGCTCGTAAACAAACTGACCTATGGAAGGACAGCTGAGGAAATAAATAAATACGCAATGCTGGCTGGCATTAGGCAAGAGTTGGTCAATTTGTCTTGCATTCTTTTTGTATTTTTAGACCTTACGTTGAATTATTAAAAAAAATCGACATCATTATCCATAATTTTACAGAAATAGATAGATACTTGAACTCGTCCATAACCTTTTTATAATCTTTTTAATTGTATGATTTAATAAGTGCTTTTTTTTGTATTTTTTAAAATAACATTTACTTCGATTGTCTTTTAAATTAAACAACGAATAATTTGGAAATCTGTAGCAGCTTTCAGCTCGAAAACTACAAATGCGAAAGAGTTGAAATTTTGTGTGTAGATTGATGCTCTTGAAAAACAACTATAGCCGTTTGGATCGATCGGAGGCCGTTTAGATCAATTTTTAAATTTTAGTACTTTAGATGAAACTTTAACAGTTCGCTAGAACGCTAAAATATCATGTTTGAATTTCAAAAATATTACAGCACGGCTGTTAAAACGTATTATTTATTACTGGCTTATTAAAATGAATACAAACCCGTCTAGTTGCGCAAATAGAAACACATAAAAGAATGTTCAGTGCCACATTATAATGATTATAAATTGAAATATTATGTTCGTGTTTATTTATTTATTATGGTTAACTAACAGAAATTGTACAAAGTACAGGTAATGTCATGAAGACAATATAAATTGAAGTATCTATGCATCTATAGAAGTTAGTATTAAATAAATCATATATTCAGTTAATAAAGGGGGGGAGAGTTGTTTCATTACAAGCCGCGGGTCAAAATTTACAAATAACATTGAAATGGTGTTAAAATTTATGTTGAATTGGAAGAATGTCGTGATACCATTGTATGTTTATTTTAATTGAATCTACAAAGAACAAAAAATTACTCACTGTCGCCTTTATGGCCATTCAAAACGTACATCGAATGGGTTAAAAGTGCAGCAGACAAAAGTGGAGATAGGAAATGAAGCAACCCATAGCAAGTTGGAACTACAGGCGCATGTAGCCCAGGGAGAAGATGCCGTCATCTTCCGGATGAATAATTTATTACTTCTATGCAATGTATAGAAGCAGTTGATATTATAATATGATGTCAGCTTCAGGATGTCATAGCCATTCTTGTTTTAATAAAACCCAGGATTTAAAGCCACTTAGCAAATTAAATATAAAAGTTAAAGTTACCTGTACTAGGGCTCAGAACTTCGGTTTAATATTTTTTATTAAAAGTTTAGTAAAAATGCGTTTTTACTCTCGTTTGTCCTCTTTAGAGATAAATAATGTCAGATTATATTTTACGAACTGTATTAAAACCAACGCGCGCAAGTGTTTTGACTAATATTAAATGTATTTTGACTTTAATTTTGAAGATTCTATTAGATATTCTGGCTCAAAAATTGATTTTAAAGGTAGAATTTCCTATAAAATGATTACTTATATATTATTAAAAGATTATTCAACATTCGTAAATGTGTAATGGCAAATAATCATATTTTTAGGCAGATGCCTTGAAAATAATAATTCGGGTAAATTCTTCTTAGTATATAGTTACATAATATTGACCGTAGTTTTTACTAGTGAGAATACTTTATAATTATTATTTATATGGCTTTATATCTAAAGCTTTATCAAAATCTCAAAGTTTTAGAAAATCATATTTTATTACCATCATTGTCATGCAATTTGTTGATAGGATAAAACATGTCTTAATACATTTCTATTACTTAATTAATTATAAAAATAAATAAGGTTCATTATAATTTAATTAATATAGTTTTTTTCTTATAGGTTATAGTTTCAATTTTAAATTTTATATACCTTATCATTGTTATAATCATTGACTTTATTATATATGACTAATCATTTCTAGTTCACATACAATAACTATTTTACTATTTGTAATAATCATAAATATTTTTTCTATTCTTTAAAAATTTATAGAATTTGCAATAAAATTAAACTTAAATTATTACTATACAGGTTTTAAATTATATTAGTGAATTTAAATGCATTACATACAATACATGAAGTAAACTAAATCTAAATCGATATTTGAAGTATAATATACTTTAAATCCAATTAAATATGTTTCTAAAGAAAATCAGCGCTTTCGAAATAACTAAATGTAGTCCAATATTAACTATGGTAACAATGTCTGGAAGTTTGGGAAGAGCAAAAAACTACGTCCCTTATTTCGGTATGCCCTTAGCCGAAAAAAGTTTACCTTTATAGCGTATTTTACTATTTATTTGGAGAAGAGAAAAGGTAATTTGATATTTAATTAGTAATACTTATTGTATTTATTTTTTATTATAATAATATGATATTTCGAAAAAAATATTTTTAAAATGAATAATGAATTATTTTTTATTTAAGTAAAAAATGTTACATGAATAAAGTAATTGTTGAAACCTTACCTAACTGGACTAACACCCACATTGCAACATGCAGTTTACTGAATTAGGGTGTACTCGTACATTAGAAACTAGTTATTAATTTATAATATTACTTTACTGTTAGATTCAAGCGTTACTGTTCGCGTAATTGTAACGGTCTTTCATCAAAGATAAAAGAAAAATATTATCATATTATATATTATTAAGAGAAATATTATCAAAATATTATTGCTTATATAAACTTCGCTTCTGGTGGCATCAAAACTGAGCGAATTCTACTCTTTTAGACCTACTCTCATGGGTGTGTAGGTCTTCTTGCAGAAATATAAAACTAGTATAAACAGTTCAATGTGCATAATTACAAACATAAAAGATCAGCATTCAAATGCAACAGATTATAATAAAAACAAGAATGGCTATGACAAAACTACGGACACGCCTATAATTGTTTTTCAAGAGCAACAATCTACACAAAAATTCAAATCTTACGCACTTGCACTTTTCGAGTTGAAATTTGCAACGGACAGATAACATGATGAATGTAAAACATGAATGTAAAACAGACCTGTCAATGCAGAGATTCTCCAGCAGATATCAATTGTCTCAATTACCTTAAACTTGTCTTATTTAAATAACCTCCTCTTATTCTCTCCGAGGTTGATGATGTCCAAGTTAAACGCCTAATATGGAATATACATAGATATCACAAAAAACACGAAAAATATGATAATTTTTAAGCTAACATTTATGTTTGATCGCGCTTTAACATTTAATATTATTATTTAAATAATGACAGTGATGTGCATAAAAGAAGATACATTGACATAATGCAACAGGGGAGGGGAGGTGACGCAACAAATGACAGCCTCTTTGACCGCATAAAAACCTCTATTACATAACAACGGCGAGATACCTATAACTCATGCTTTCAAACATTGGTACATACTATTTGATGATCGGGAACGCGTTATATTGAATGAGCTCCCAAAATATTCCGCTATCGGTGGAATGAGTAAGAAGTTTATTTTAAATAAAATAATATTTTAATATTTTAAGTAATATTTTAATATTACACCATTGAGAAAACGAAAATTTAGAGATACGGTGCGAAAACCCCCCATACTAAACAACAAACTGAGCCCTGCCTGTAAGCTGTTAAATATGCAGCTCTTTGATTGATAGGTAACCTCATGATAGATTTCATTGACAAAACCTATGTTTTAAAAAGGTTCAATGTTTGTAATTAATTATAACATATCGATGAAAATAAAGGACATTGCAAAGAATGATTTAGGTTAAACTACATACATTTATTGTGCACATAGTTCTTCCTGTCTGTCATTATTATGATAAACTTCTCAAATGAATCATGTTTTTCCACAAACCACACAAGTAGCTTATTTACTCCAATTCTTTTTTGATACCAACGATCGTTTAAAACATAAAAGATCGTTGGGAGACACATAATATTTTCGCGCGCCTATTTATATAAAAAGAAAATCAATATACATACAACCAAAAATTTGTCATCCACTGCACAATAAATACCCAATACTGGCATCCATATTCAACAATATTTCCGCAAGCCAATTTTTTTTTTTAAGAAGATAATCAACGTTAGAAATAACCAAAAATCAACGTGACAGCTCGGCACAACAACTTTAGCCGAATAAGTAAATTACCTCCATGCGTCCTTACGATTTTAACCGAATGAGTGCGTCTCATTCCGAGCGTGCTCACGAGCTCAGCCAAATTAGCGTGTCGCAATTACATTCGTTCAATGCCTAGAAAAATGGTAGGTCTAAAAACGTTTTTACTTCAAATCAATAGTTTTTAACAGATGTTTGTTTTTCTCGCACTTGTCATTTTTTGTGGTAGGTTTTAGGGTGAGCTGCAATTTTTGTTTTTTTTATTAGTAGGTATTTAAGTGCTTAGTGATATGCAAAGCAAAAGGCAAAGGCTTGCTTATGTCATTTAAATGATCGATTTTAACTCGATTATTTATATTCGTTGTCTGATATAATTCACTTGGCTGTATAGACTCAGTAATAACATATTTACAGTAAGGTTCTACGGAATAGCAGGTTTGTTTCGGACCCGCGATGCTCATAAAACTGCCCCGCCCGTAAGATAAATTGAGAGTAATAATATTTAGCAGAAAAGTATATAACTTTGATACACGACAACTTCAATTTTTTACAGAGTGACTTTTGTGATTCCTTTTTAAGTTTCTATAATATTCCGTAACATATATTTTTATTAAGTATGTTTAAAAAAAAAATTTAGCTAAACACAAGAAATTTACACAAAAACACTCACAACATCAAAACAACTGCAGGAAAAAATCTAGGCATTACAAAATATTTTGTTAATTTTTATAAAATGCAATTTTGTGTCCTGGCAAATATATAATTTTGTCAATTGTGCTGATTTTTAAGCGGCAATTCAAACGTACCTAGGTACTTATAACAAATTGTGTTTAAAAAAAGGTAAAAGTTATACGAAAAAAAAACAGTGGTACCGCAATTTTTTCTTTTAATGATTCATTGTTTTATATGTCATTATACTACATTTGACGTGAAAGTGTGTGATCAGCAAGCTTTATAATTTATTTATTATTTGATGATGCGATTTTTATTTCCTCATTTGTTATTTTATTATCTCTACGATTATGTGTCTTAATTATTAAATAATTGTTTTAGGCATATTTAAAACTTTATGAATATATTATATTTTGAATTCCTTTGTATAAATTTAATTTATACAAATCATTTATATGATATTTAATTTATACGCCAATTAGATATGAGCTTTATCGATATAAGCCTATTTTAAGGATTTTTTATTTGTGTTATAAAATATTATTTGGCGAGTTATAACATTGATAATAATAAAAAAAAAGTATTCCTTATTGATACTTTTGACGATTCCACAGAAAAACATACATGGAAAACAATAGCTAAAAATTCATAAAATCCTTCACAGGAGCAAGCTAGCTTTGAAGCGCCCGACATCGACAAATTACATCTCGTATGAATAACAGAAAGCTACCATTCTGAATACTAGCAGAGATATAATCTTATCAGCTTAAGAATAATTTCTTAAATATTGTATGTATCATTGATGATCTCTAGTTTTACATCGGTCAGCTCTTATAATCATTTAATTGTTTGGATTGAATAAAAAAAAACTAGCAAATTAAACCCAAAAAAGTTTCAGATACAAAATATATAAGTCCTACAGGGACATTCTCTTTACAGACAGCATTCTATTAAATGCAGATTATTTCTCTTTAACTAGGTACTTATCGATTAATGTCATATCGTGTTAAGAACCAGTTAGCTAAAGCACAGTTATTAACAAGAGATTCTACTACTCAAATTAAGCCAAATAGCCTATTACCCAATTCAGCCTAATAAGTAATGTTAAAAAAAAGGAGAATATATCTCTTGAAATTAATTTTTAGCCTGAAAAATTCATAATTTAATTCAATTCTTTGATATATAAAACACAGAACATAAGACTGCAGTATCCATGTACCTACCAATAAAATAATAACGAAATAACAGCTAAAATATACTTTTACATTAAAACATAGTTTCGGATAAACAAATAACACGATAAAAATATAAAAAAAACATTGTAAAAAAGGGTAATTAAATTGCGAATTTTGAATTGCTTTACCACAACCGCAGATTATTAAACCGCTTCGGTCAAACGATTCATTTTTATCTTTTCGTGTTTCTTTCTAGAAAAATAAATGACGCACAAATGAGAGATAGTTGACCTAACCTACTATACCAATGTATACGATTTCTCTTCTGTTCCATAGATAGTAATATAGTAAATATATAGCCAAACACATGACATGCAATAAAACGTCAACGTACTAAAAAAAGTCAGATAAATATAACCCAAAATTGCAATATTAGTTCATCAACATAGTGTATAAGAAGCTTTTAAAAAAGTAGTGGCCTGTACGCTTGAATTAATAATCATTTTTAAACATTTTAACTTTTTTTTTTAGAGACTGCTCATATTTTTTCACCGTGCCGTTGTCTTTATTATGATCTGCATTCGCGTTGATGGCTGGCTATAAGGAAGTAAATGTAAATATTTCGTCATGTAGCAAAACTTGAATTGTAAATCGACGATTTTTTTCAAATTTCTGCTTAAGCAGTCGAAACCAGGAAAATGCAATAAAACCTAGAGCAATTAAAATCAAGGATCATGATAAATTACGCTTGCAACATTTTTTTTATTGAATATATATTTACAAATTTTCACAAATTACACACATACCTACGCTTGTCGGATATTGCTGTATTTGTCATTATCGCTCGTAAAACCTTAAAAGAATAGTTATCGAAATAACGCTTATTAAATCGCATCAATAATAAGCTAGTTTTATATAATATTATTATATAAAACTAGCATATGCTTATAATCTAGTTTTAAATAATATTTAACCATATTAAATTTATTGTTTTTTTAGTAATTAAGTATTTTAAGTTAAAAGTATTAAAAGTAGTTTTTTAAGTATTAAAATTATTATAAATGTACGAATTCTTGGACTTAAGAACATAACATATGGATTATTTTATTTATTTGATAGTGTAGGTGCAAAGCTCACACTTACCTAAAGCTTCACATTTACCGGATAAAGTCAAGTAAAAAATAAAATATTAAAACAAAAATGAAACAATTGATAGAAATAATACATTTGATTTGACCAAGACTCGCTTGTATCATGTGTATAACTCAAATAGCTTATTTAACAGACGCAGAGTTTCATAAAAATGCATATTCTCAATTCTATCTCTCTCTTTTAGTACCTAGGAACTTAATAAGCATATTTATTTATTTACATATTTACCAGTATCCATGCTGCCTGTGGTTGAAATAATAAAAATGATACCATTATATTTTTAAGGACAACTTATGCTATCAGTGTAATAAGTTTTACAGAAAAATATGCCAGAAATATAATTTCTAACCTCTATTAAATGCATCTCGCATTTAACGGAAGTTTGAATTTCTATTCGTGACACTATTTTTATGTAGTGTTTGCATCAAAGTATGCCTGTATGGTATGGGAAATAAAATTACATGCTCAAGTTAAACATAATTATATTCAAGTGTGAATTTCGCTTTATGCACATACATTTGTTATTATTTAAATAAAGTGTAAAATGGTAACTTCTAATGTAATATCTAAAATTGACATTGTATTCCTTACCTAGTTAAATAAATAATATAAACAAATAGTTTTATAAATATATATTATTATGTCATTAGTAATTAGATTAACTTTAAAAAACAAATATTTTTATAGTAAATAATATTAAGTGGCAAACAAATGAACGTTTAGTTAATTTTATTTCTATTTTATACATTGCCTGTCTTATCTTCTATATATTAATCAGTACATAACAATTAAACGTATTAAAAAAAAATGTTCTTACCTTGAGCGTTTGAAAAATTCATAGGACATGAGTAGAAAACCAAAAAGAGCAGAATGATGTATGTTGACCTATTCCTTTGCTCCATGATTGCTCTCATAAAACTAAGCATTGTTTTCCATTAATTCAGGCGTCACACGAAAAGCACAATATTTTTATATAATATATATATTCTTTAAACTTTCACCTCATTTCACTCTGGTTCTAAAGTGCTCGTTCGAAAAGCGCGCGCGAGCTGCACGAATGACGTACGAGTATGTGCAAGCGAGGCGGCGGGCGGAACTGCAGCCGTTTCGGGTCGCTCGGTCGCGGGTCGAGTCCGGTCCGACGAATGGAGACAGGCGAGCCACCAATGTTGCCTTCGGTTCAGTCGGTCCCCCCGCCTCTCTTCTCTTGGCGCCCCACCACAGCTTTCTGCTACTGGCTGCCTGATGCCTTTCACCGTTACATTTTGCTCTAGAGTAGATTCTAACAGCTCGTTATTGAGGTCGAGCGTTCCAAATGCGAGCGCACGTCGCGCGGCTGCTCGCAGTGCCCGCAGCCGTCGCTACTTGGGTCGTTCCAAAGGTTTGCGATTTGGTGGAAGGCCTCAGTGGCAAGGCCGGGCGAAAGAGGTTAGAGGATAACATACGAAGACTGTAACCTAACCTAAGCCAACCAGCAGGCGGGCTTCCAATCTTTCAAATCAAATTTCGCATATATCATCGATAAATGTTTTAAAGAAGATGGTTTCGTACGCTTCCGGAGAATATGTTGTCTATAGAAAACAGTCATGTTCTAAAAGCAATCTATATTAAAAGTATATTTTCTAATCGCATTGAATGCCTGACACTACTTGGCGTATTTGATTTTAATATACTTAGATATCAATTACTTACAATACGCGACAGAAAATGAGTGTCACTCCAAACCTAACCTAACCGCTGTAATTGCTAATACAAATAAAAATGGCTATGACACCTGTAGCTATCATATTACAATATTAACTGCTTTTATACATCATTTAGTAATAGTAAATTTTATAATCAGAACCTGAAGTCTTACAGCTAGGCCCCACAGGCGTCATTAACGATATCTTCCCGCACCAGACTACTTGCGCCTGTGGTGGAAACTGTTGATAGACTGTTTCATTTCCTATCTCGATGAGCGTTTTAGATGACAATGTGTTATTTTTTATGTTTAAATAAAAAAAATGGTATCCATGACATTCTTCCATAAATTTTAACACCGTTTTAGTTTTTTTTGTAAATTTTGCTCGCGGCTAGTAATGAAACCAAAACTCCCCTCTCCCCTATGTGTGAATTTGTGGTTTATTTAATACTAACTTCTACCAAACTGAGTCCTTTTTTAATAACTCCGCAAAAGTTTCACAATGGTAACTTAAAATATTATACCAATGCACAAAACCACGGACAAAATTACTTCTGTATTAAGTCAGTTTTTTTTGTTTCTATATAATATATATTATATATATATACATTTCCATTATTTTTATTTTTTTCATCAACTTCATACATAAATCACTCATAAAATCATCTCATTTCACCATCATCCTTCATCGTAATCACAAACCCATTATTTTTAAATTTTTTGTTAAAATATCATCCTTTCCTTATTTCATCTAATTAGATGGTTACATAATATTTGACAATATTTTACACTAAAGAGGACAGGTGAGAGTTAAATCCTGCATTCTCAAGTACAGGACCTCTTTAGAACCTTTATAAATATTATGCTATTCAGCACTTTAGCAAAAAATTGTTCAAAATTTTTCAATATTGTCAAAGATTGTGTCATTTATCTTTTCAGGCGATTTGCCGCTATTAAAAAACAATCATCAAATATAAGTCAAATAACTTTACAACTCAATTATATAAATATATATTATATATATATAATATATATATAAATAACCAAAGCTAAAATTGGTGTACCTATTTCATGACCTTTTTTTGTATTTTTGCTTCGATTTAAAATTGTTTTTTCTTATTTATTTTATCTTATTTAATATTGTTTCATATATTTAAATTTTATTCTTTTTTACTTCTAACTATCTTTATCAATTGGACTAGTTTAAGGAATGTTTAATTCAATTTATATTGTCTTTACCGGTATTTTTACCGGTATTTTTTTTTTACCGGTATTGTATACAATTTCTAACCACAACAAAAAAATAAATAAACACGCACATAATATTTCAATTTATGATAATTATAATTTGATCATCCTTTTACGTTTTCTATTTGCGCACATATTTGACTTTGTATTAATAATTTTAAACGTCTTGACAGCCGTAACTTAGTTTTCATTATTACTAACTTTCATTATTCAATACTAAAAAATGTTGACTTTAATGTTATGTGCCTTATTCGTTTTTTCCTTCTTCCAATTACAGAAAAAGCAAAATATTTTTGAAGTGAAACTTCTAAACTCACGGGTCGGGCAAATTTTGTAAGGGGGAAAAGTAATGAGTTACCGTCACCGAGATGTAGTCGGAGAGTCAGCGAACATTTTTGGCTCATACTCGTTTTACGACTGACATCTAGAATATTGCAATTTCCGTTTAGAAAATTCTTGGGAGCCAGTGACCACTTTTGGTTCAGTAATATATTAATATACCCTATTCCTGTCATCACTCTTGTCGATTTTCCCAGTGTAGCGGTTATCACGTTTACTCGCACTCACAGGCTTCCAGGTTCGATCCCGTACGAAAATAGTTTTTTTTAAGTAAAATAGTTTTTTTCAAGTAAAAAAAATTTTAAAAAATTTATTTTTAAAGTATTACAAATTTTCTAAATATTAGTTTCTGTTCTGTCGTACCGACGTTTTATTGTAGTATTACATTTATAGATATAAAAATAACAAGTCCTGACTGGCTCACTGACTGATTCTACATTCTCTTTATAGCGAAGACCCACTTAAAAATGGATTTTTAGAAATTCCCCGCCTAAGGGTGTAAAAAGAGGATTTAATTTTTTTTATTTTGTAATCAATATCTCAGAAACCAAAGATGTTACAGAGTTGGAAATTATTATTCAGAAGTGGTGAAACACGTGTTTCAGCATTTTCCTAAAATTCGGTTAAGGCAAGTGAAAAGAAGGCGGGAAGCGAATACAAGGGGGAGTGATTTTTTCTTAGGAATACTTACATCTCACAAACAAAAGATTTTATAAGTGTGAAAATTAGTATAGCGTGATCTAGCTGCCAACCAGGAGCCTTAATAAATAAAAAGGTAATCATGTGAGTGACGTAAAGGGCCTAGAGATTGGGAGCGAAGTGACCCTTCCCTAATGTCGCAGGCACGATTTGTCGCGCGCCGTAGGCGCCGTCTAAGCCGCCTGCAGGGCCTAGCTTCCAACCACGGGCATAACCCGATGTTGAATAGCTAGTGAATATTAAGAACGTTTGGCAGTGGGGTAGAAAGTTTTTAAGGGATGACAGAAGAGGCCATTTGGAACCTATTTGACCACATATATATATCCTTATTCAATATCTCACGGTTTTCGAGATAGTAGCTTTTTTCTATTTTTTGTAACTTCCTTTAAAATAAATTGAAATATGTTAACCATAATAATCTTAAAGGTATCCCTGCCAAATATTGTTTTTTATGAATCGTATGGTGATTAATGTATCGTATATTTGTTCAAGAGAAAATATTATTGAAGATCTAAATATACGTTTATATTTTTTATGTAATTTTAAATTTTTGAAATGTTCTAAAAAATAACATAATCATTTTTTCAGATCGTGTCAAAAGAAAAATGCAAATACCTTAAATGTTCAAATACATTTGAAAACTTGTGCGTTTCGTGCCGTTTCGATAAGTCGTGTATGCTATTAAAAAAAGATAGCAAGTAAACAAGATCAAAATAGTACTACTTAGTACCCTTAAAAACTTTCTTTCGTACTGCCAAACAACCTGTATATAGAAGCAAAATGAAATGTGTTTTTTGTACATATTTTTTTTTTTATACATCATTTAATTGAATATCCAAAAAGGTTTTTTTTTTAAATTAATTTTTTGAGTAAAATATTTTTTTTATAATATTTCCTGTTCCGTCAATTGGCGTGTCATACCGACGTTTTTACAGTAGGACTAGTGCCCCCATAGTGTTTCTCGCTTCTGTAAATAAATTATTTTTTTCATCGTATTTTATTTACCTTTCACAATTCGTTAAATTCGGGTTTTAGTTCAGTTTTTCGAGGTTATTTTTATAATTGAAAAAAAATAAGAAATGTGGTTTCTGGCACACAGCCTAATAATCAAAATTAATAAGCTAATTGCCATATAGATGAAGAGGAAGAAGAAACTGACAACTGTGAGCTAATCGCTAATACTTAATGTTATTGTTATTATAAATTTTATTTATTATCATCATGGTATTTGTGACATGTGTGGAATAAAAGATAAAAATGTATTAGGCGGTGGTTAGGTTCATCTCATAGAGGGTTTGTCAAGAAATGCCCATGAGACATTACTCAAAATAGGAAGAGCTTGGCGGTGCCTATGCAAGTATCGACGCCCCACCCACACACGATGTTTTTTGGCAAGATGTTATATTAAATAAAATATGTACCAGGTACAAATGTGCTTGTACAAAAAGTAATGATTAACCTTGAAAATGCGAGCTGAGCCTACATAGGTCGCATAACTACTAGTTTATTTGTGAGACGTTTACTCATAAAGTTTTGATAGATTTTTATAGTGTTTTAATCGCACAATAAACTAGGTCAGTTTTAAATTTGAGTTGCGTTATAGTCATTTCTTTCAAAATGCCTTCTCCAGTGGTACAATTTGTGTCTGACGCTCTAAGTTTATTAACCATTTCAACATGCCTGGTGTTAAAAGTACCCCAAATTATAAATGTTTACCAACTTAAAAGCGTTGTGGGCTTGAATATAAACGGATTCATGTTAGAATTATTCAGGTTTGTTTATATTTATTAAGTACTTTATATTTACCAATCTTATGACTCTTTGTAGGACTAATTGAGTTGTTGGCTTTAGACCCTTCAGGCGGCGTTTACAATGCTTTTTGGTGCCCCCTAAATGACCTTCTTTCTCTACTCTAGCTTTGCTGTTCAAATGACCCCCAATCAGAAAAATATTTTAATTCTAAATTACTTACTTGCAATATTTTATTCTGTAAGTTAGAAAAACGTCTACGTGGGCATCAAATTTTAAGAAAATCTGATTTATGTTCGATTAATGGTTTAACTAGGTAGTCATAGTACTGTTTCTAAGTAAACAAAAACACTTTTTTTTTCAATGTAAAATCTAGATGATTAGGAATCTGTCACAGTAGGTACTTGGCCAAAAGCGACAGTTGAGTACTTCGCTTACAGCTTCTCTTAATGGACATTATCAAATATCTCATAAAGTAATTGAGATGTATGAAACATTTTATGAAAAGTTAAGGAAAGTTAAGCGGTCCATTTGTAAGAAATTGATTTCGTAACCCTTAAAATTTTTAAATTTTTGTTTTCTATTTTATTACTACTTACTTAATGCAAATTAATATATTTTTACCAATAGAATTATTAGTTGTATATCACTAGCTGTCCATCCTGACTTCGCACAGGGATATACTTATTGTTGTATAATTTAAAAACCAATTTATTGTTGAGGTTATAGATTAAGATTACATCTAAACCTGCTCGATGCTCTACCGAACCTCGAATGATGCTTTACAAAATAGTCAAAACCCCACTAAAATCCATCCACTGGTTCCCGAGATTAGCTCAAACATAAGCTTACTGAGGACTTTATTTCTTTCTTTGTTGGGGGATATTCCAAAGAGCAAGTTTACTCAAGATAAAGTCGCAGTTTAAAAAAAAAACAATAAAACACAGAATCCAAAGAAAAACATCAAAAACAACCAATGGGCTTAGACAGTTAAAACAAGATTTCTTCTGATATTTATATTGAAGAACAGGGTCGCTTACTTTCGAAAAACATGGATCAAAGAGTTTGCATTAAATTTTGTGTAAAAAATGGGATTGAGTGCTCTAAAACTCTTGAAATTTTGACAGTGGCATATGGTGAGACTACTTTAAATAAAAAAAACGTTTACAAGTGGCATAAACTATTCCAAGAAGGCCGAGAAGACACCAATGCCATCATCAACTGATGAGTATGTTGGAGAAGTGAAGAAAATAGTGTTCAGGAATTGTCGAATTACCATAAGCGAAGTTGCTGATGATATCGGAATTTGATTTAGTTCGTGCCAAGCAAGTTTAACGCATGTTTGGGCATGAGACGTGTGGCAACGAAGTTTGCGCCAACGTCAGCGCCAGCTCACACGTCATTGCTGGTTCGTAATTTTTTGGCCAAGAACAATACCGTAATCATGCCACAGCCACCGTATTCACCGGATTTATCCCCTGTGACTATTTCCTGTTCCCAAAACTCAAGAAACCCATGAAATGATGGCGTTTTGCAACGATTGAGGACATAAAGACCGCATCGCTGGAAAGTGCTTATCAGAAGTGCTTTGAGGATTGGAAAAAGCGTTGGCACAAGTGTATTGTATCTATTGTAACAAAATAAATATTGTTAGATGAATAAATATTTTTTAATAAAAATAAAAAGTTATCTTACTTTTTGATCACACCTCGTACATAAAAATGATTGTTTCTGTCTTTGTTTGTTTGTTTCTTTAAACTGTCGGTCCGATTGCGATGACGAGTTTTGGAAGTTGTCGTGAACACACCCGATTAGGTTTGTGAATTAAAAAACATGAAATTCCACCACCAAGGGGATAATGGGAGTTTGAAGTTTGTATGGAACTTTTATAACCGTCGGTTATAGAATCTCAAAAATGGGCATATAGCTTCTTTATATAACACTAGCTGACCCGGCCACGCGTTGCTGTGGCTAAAGTTTTTGTTATATTACATTATAGTAAACAATCTAAGAGGAACAATAAGAGAACATCAGTCACGGAGTCCACTATGCTTTTTCACACAGATGGTATTTGTAAAAAAATATGCTGATCTCCTTATTTGACTTTCTACTACTATAACCCTTTAGTACAATGAAATTATTTACGAACAAAGACGAAAATGTTGATGTTGGTATACAAATTCACTGGATTGAGATTTGAAGGGGAAGTACGTTGAACACAATTAATTAAAATGTTCTTACACTTGATACTAAGCAGAAATCAATAGGTAAAAAATAAAAATGCCTGTAATGGAAGGATGTGGTTTTCCTTGTTTCCGTGGCTCCCATTTTTTACTGGATTTGTTCCATGTGAAATAACGTGGAACATCACCATACACCAATGTCTTCGCGAATTGGCCAAAAACATCAGGTTTTTGACACAATGTAAAAAATTCAGTTAGAGTCGTTTTCGGAGCTTCGAACGCTCTTTGGAGAACATTTTCTTCAGTGAAGTATACACGTTGACCGTTTTCAAGATGTATTGCCAGATGTTGGACAGCAGGATCTCTTTCGTGGATGGGAAAGCTGAGAATATGCCAAATAGCTTCATTGCTGCTAATGTATCTGCCCATTTGGTATCGTGCTATTTCGTCATTTTTATTTATGTTTTTTACTTCAAATATGGCCAAATCACTGCCTTTGTTTACATATTTACAAATATACTTAATTGATTTAACAGAACTGCAAAGCTCAACATTGATATGAGCTTTGTAAGTTTTTGAAAGTAGTGGTGAGTATGGTACCACCCACTGATTATCAAACTCAACTTGATTTGGAAAGTTCGGCAGTCGCATTGTAAATGTGTGGCCACCATTCTCAGTACTTCTGCGGCGATACATTGGATAACCATCAATATCCGTGATCGTGTCATTCGTATGCGGCTTTGGGAAGTTTTTTTTACATTTTCCATTTTCCATGCAACGTGACGTCATGTTGAAAACACCGCATGGCCCATGGATCATGTGTTTGGTGACAATATCAAATAATTCTTGATCAATTAATGGGTCTGGAATTTCGGCTGAAATTATTTAATCGATTTCTTCAGGACGGATTCTATCTTTAAGCCAAACCAAAATGTGGGCATGAGGCAAACCTCGCTTTTGCCACTCTATCGTATACAGCCAACAACGTGTGATACCAAAAATTGTATATTTAACAATAAAATCAATTAAGGATTTCAATTTTTGTTTAAACACACGTGCAGTTAAATCATGACGATGAATGGCTTGTTGTCCTGGCAATAGTAAAGTTTGTATCTCTTCACAATTCGGATTACATGTGAATGTAATAAATAAATCCGGTCGGCCGTAATGACGTACGTAAGTCATCGCATCTTGTATGTATTCCTGCATGTTCCGTGGACTGCCGATGTAGCTTGAAGGTAAAATGAAAGCATTACCGATGTCATTGGGATTTAAATTTCCATCGATGTTTCCAGCAACAGCATCTCGTAAGTGAATATATTCTTCCGATCGTAGTTTTGCCTGGTTGAATCGAAGGAATCGCAAGCGTTCGCTTTCGACCTTAGCATACATATCAACAATGTATTGATGGAACAGCTGACGATATCGAAGGATATAATTGTCTTGATGTTGTCTAACCATTATTCGGTGTGCGTAGTAGTTCATTGAGCTAACTTTATTATTTCTGTAATCACCTAAAAAAATAAAAAATAAAATGCAATACGAAATTAAAATCTATACATACAGTAAGAAAGTAAATAGATAATTGTCAAATTTACCGGTATTTGGATCATACTGTTTGATATTAAGGTGATATTCATCTTGTCCTTGCCAAAATATCAATGGATATTGTAGTGCGTCATATGAACGGTGTAGATCCTAAATCGTACTGACAGTGTTGTCTCGCCGTGTAATGTTTATAGATCTTTTGTCAACTGGATCACCAACCATGATAACAGCAACCTCATCAACAGTTGGAGCGTTGAATCTACCAGCATGTTCACCTAATGGTACTTTGTCGGCTTTTATGACGATTTGATAATTGTCATTTTGCAGTCGTGGCGAAACTCTTTTGATCAATTGAATTAGTTGATTTAGTTGGATAACCATCAATATCCGTGATCGTGTCATTCGTATGCGGCTTTGGGAAGTTTTTTTTACATTTTCCATTTTCCATGCACGGTGAGGTCATGTTGAAAACACCGCATGGCCCATGGATCATGTGTTTGGTGACAATATCAAATAATTCTTGATCAATTAATGGGTCTGGAATTTCGGCTGAAATTATTTGATCGATTTCTTCAGGACGGATTCTATCTTTAAGCCAAACCAAAATGTGGGCATGAGGCAAACCTCGCTTTTGCCACTCTATCGTATACAGCCAACAACGTGTGATACCAAAAATTGTATATTTAACAATAAAATCAATTAAGGATTTCAATTTTTGTTTAAACACACGTGCAGTTAAATCATGACGATGAATGGCTTGTTGTCCTGGCAATAGTAAAGTTTGTATCTCTTCCCAATTCGGATTACATGTGAATGTAATATATAAATCCGGTCGGCCGTAATGACGTACGTAAGTCATCGCATCTTGTATGTATTCCTGCATGTTCCGTGGACTGCCGATGTAGCTTGAAGGTAAAATGAAAGCATTACCGATGTCATTGGGATTTAAATTTCCATCGATGTTTCCAGCAACAGCATCTCGTAAGTGAATATATTATTCCGATCGTAGTTTTGACGTTTGCGTTTTGACGTTTGCCGCTCGCGTTGTTGAGGTTAGATTTTTTCGGTGGCATTTGACTGAAAATAATAATTTTCTTGTTCTTATGATATTCTCTTGAAGACGTTCGTTACACTGTTCTTGAGATTCTTGTGCATGACCTGCTGTCCTGATTCTTTGAGCTGGATTTCTTGATTCAATTTGTTCTGCCAACTGATGGGCTCTTTTAATACGTTTGCGTCGAATAACTGTCACTGTCAAATAATAACAGACATTAGCGCCATCAACCCAGTCGAAAGGTATCGACATCTGTCAGTTTTATGACTGCCAAATAATAACAGACAAATAATTAGCGATAAATTAAAATTGCGACTATAATTTGAGATTTAAACTATCCTATCTCTCAAGTGCACATCGAACTGCACATGGTGTTCAAATTTTATTATAATCGGTTAAGTGGTTCAGCCGTCCATTGAGGACAAACATTGTGACACGAGATTTATATATATTAAGATAGACATCGAATGAGAAAGTTTTTTTTTTAATATTCAACCAATAAGGGGGTTTATTGGCGATCATTTTTATGAAAATATATATACTTAGGTCTGGAGACTTGAAATTTTACAAATAGCTTCTTGACTTAATATAGGCACGCAGGATCAGTGGATTTTGCGAAATTCAACGATTAAGGGGGGCTAATGTGGGTTAGAAGTTTGTATAGAACTTATAAACCGCCGGGTCTAGAAATTCGAAAAATGGCATGAAGCTTCTTTACATAACATAGACATCGAATGAGAAACGAAATATCAAATTTAGGCACGTGGATGACCCGCAGGGCCTAGTGATGGGGAGTGCGGGATCCCGAGTGCCCCGGGCACGAATTGTCGGGATCGAAGGCGCCATCATTACCGCTTGCAGGGCCTAGAGATGGAGAGCGAAGCGACTCTTCCCGAGTGCCGCAGGCACGAGTTTTTCTTGCGTCGCGGCACCGTCAAAGCCGCCTGCAGGGCCTATCTGCCGACCCGGGGCGAAACCCGGGGTTGAACAGCTAATGATATTAATTAATGATATTTTAATGAATTGCCCAGTCAGTTTGTAATAAAAACAAGGTTTTATCATAATTACTTAAGTCACCAAAATCGAAAATTTCATCGAATTGTGAGGAAGGTATAAAAAAATATTATCCAGAAACTATTAAAAAATGGCTAAACCATGGGGCATTTTGGATGTGCCTTGATCACTACTTTCTGGGACACCTGTATACAATTATTCTTACTCATTTTTACCTACTGGGTTCGGAAAGTAAGTTTAGTGTTGTTTTCATAATAATAAATTCCTAATTAATCTATTTTTTTATGTCTGTTATAGTTATACCACTATGCTACTCTACAACTTCGTTAATAGGTATAGCCTATTATCCTACTTGGAGTATCCAATTATATTAGCCCAAGAACTGGTTTTAATATATCTTATCCTCCTATATTCTGGGCTGTTAGCCAAACGGTTCACTCAGCTTGGAATTCTTGTATACTTTATTGCTTCATCAGGATTTGTCATTGGAATTTTGCCATCAAGCATTCTAACTTTTTTGGTGGTACGTACCTATATGTAAGCATTTTTATTGAAATAATGTGGTTGTAATTGCAATCATTGCTAAAATTAAATTAAATTTGATTAAGAGTATTAACAGCCTTATACTCCTGCTAAGCTTAAAAATGAACACTAACCACGAGAAAATGCATGTGCTGTCGTTTTATCAGCAAACTAACGTGACTATATAAGGCCGCATAGACTCACATAACCAGTTTTGTTTTTTGTATGGCTTCATAATATAAAGCAGAGAAATATCACATATAAAAAACAATAGAATAAAAAAAATATCTCAACTTTATAAAATAGAGGTGTATTTTTATTCATTTGATAACAATCTATAACAATAACTAAACTGGTCTGATAAAAAAATCAAAAATACAGTACAGTATATTATTAGTTTTTTTTTTTTTAAATTACATCGCACATTGTGTGGTTGAAAGTCCAAGTTGAATGTAACCTGCAAATGCAAAATTTGACTTTTATATCTTAATTTTTCATGCTACATAAAGCAAGTTTAAAGTAAGGTTCTGACAATGATGGTAAAAAAAAATACGTGGTCTGTCTGAAAAGTATTCGACCTATGGCTTTAATACCTTCCTGTATGTGGATCTGCTAAAACCTGTTTGTCACTCCAAATATAGCTATGGGATTGGAGATTGAGATTGTGCTCTAAGAAATCATCACGAACTTAAACAAAACCTGGGAATAGTTGTTCCGATGCTGGTCGGTTACCAGCTGTTAAAAACTCTTTTTGTGCGAAAATTTAAAGACAGGCAGGAAAACATTATATAGGATATGTCTTGATAATGTTGCCAACACTAAATCCTGCTGGTTTCCTAAGCCATAAATAAACTGACTTTCAAAAATAGTATTCGGTGGCCCTGACCCAAACAATAGGATGGTCTTGAATTTCCCGTAAGAAGAATATGTAAAAATAAATTAAAATGGGTCAGAAACAAAAAAATAGGTCATGTCAATAAACATTTTTTTGAAGTTATTCTTTGCTCCCGTTGTACTCATTGGGATGGGATGTTGGTCGAGAAACCGCGTCACGCGTTAGATTTTAATTATATAGCTAATTATATACAGATGGACTATCGTAGTGACCAAAACGCATAAACACACATCTGATTTCTTTCCTCTGAACTGCTTCTAGTTGTCTTTAAGACCTTGGGTGTAAGGATTACATACCAATGGGCAGTATTCAAGAGTAAGACGAACCAACATTTTGTTTGCGAATGCTTATGATTTAAAATCAGCGCCTTTAAGGCTTCTAAAACAAACCGCGATTGTCTGTGAGCTGTTTTTACATTCACATCACTAACATGAGCTCCCAATAGAGATTAGATGACAGGGTAATTTCTAGGTGCTTCGTGGTAGAGGATTTGGACAGTGATTTACCAGCTAGTTCATATTTAAAATTATTTTGAACTGAACCAAACTGTATCAAGGCCAACTTATCCGAATTTAATCACATGCCATTTTGATAAACTCAACGGACAAAAGCATTTATATAATTTTGCAATGTTTCACAATTTGATTTATTCCTAATTACCCGAAATATAACACTATCATCTGCAAAAAGTTGCATGATCATCATTTATGAATATAAGAAATAAGATATGGTAGGCATTGATGGCATTGGTTTATCTTTTATTTTATATATGTCAATAATAATTTTCTGGAAACTATGTTTCTTGAATAAAATAAACTAATACCTGTATATTCTAATATTTTTTCAGCCTTTTTGCACCCCAATCGGAGCTACTAGCAAAGTGATGTTCTTGTATGAAATTCTCAAAACAAAAAATTCTGAAGCTGTTTCACTTCTAACATGGTTGATTTCTGCACTTACTAATATGAGTATGTATACAATTAATTTAATTAATTAATTACATTAATAATTTAAATAATTAATATTACATTAACCCATCTGATGCATTTGCTGTGTTGACGAAACTGTCCGTCGATTGTCAAAAATAATCTCAAAAAAATGGCCTAACTACGGGCGCAAACTAAAATGCTTATATTAGAAAAACTAGACAAGTCATCTCGATAAACTGCACTATTTTGAATAACTTATGAAATCCTCTAGAATATGGTTTTATTACCAACTATACAAAATGTAAAAAAATAAATAAAATAAAATGGCAAAGTTACATTTTTTTTTTGTAATATTTTATTGTTGATCCTCAATAAAAGAACATTTAAAGCGATGACACCCTTTTTTTTTAATTTTTGTTCCTATAAATTATATAAAACTATTGATAAGTAATATATATATTTTACCATAAACAGAAAATCAAAAAAAAATACCCATAGATACCAAAGGCGGATCGTCACTGGTGCCGTAATATTTTTTTATTTATTGTCGCTTTATAAGTAAGTTATTTTTTTACTTATTATATTATTTTTTCACGTAATTATGCATAGTTTTCAAAATATAACAAATAATCTAAGGCTTCTTCAACAATAGAGGCTTAATAAATTTCAGAAAAAGAAAAAATATTTTTTAGTGTAATTTTTTGATAAAGTGTATATGTATAAAAAATGGAATATTTTTCCAATTTTTTACGATAAAGAATGACATTTACAAATTAAATCATTTAGAATGATATTATAAGATAATATATTTAAAAATTTATATAAGTAGAATGTTGATTGCTCATTGTTGGTTTGATAATAGTCGCCCAAAACAAACAAGTCAACAAGTTTTCAACAAACTAACAAGCGTTCCGAAATGCCAAATTTACGATATAACTATCTTGGAGTATATATATTTTAGAATACTTATATGATACGCAATAAAATTTCATACAGAATACTTTATCGAAATGCTTATAAATACAAATGAATAATAAGATACAAATTACCTTTGTTTATTGTAATGTTGACATGTCCGAAGATGGCCGCCGCTGTCGGGATTTAGCTAAATGAAATCAATCATTTTTGCAATCCTCTGAAATTTTGATCCACAAAAACATGCATATCACATCTTAAAACACACACCAACAACCGAAAAACAGTCCGTAGTGGCGTCGACTGACTGCTAAATCATACAACACACTTAACTATGTTAGTAGACTGTCTTTCCTATTGAAATGTATGCTTACAAAGAAACGAACAGCAATAGGGAACCATAAACCCCAGAATTGCTAGTAGGCAAAAATAATAACGCTGCCAGAGACCGCCCATGGGCGTTTGTGACCGTTTTGAGGACACCGTCAAATGGCTGTGTATGCAACAGAGAGGTTAATTAAATTTAACAATTGTAAGGCAAGATTATTAGTTTTTTATAGGGCAAGTTAATGTTTACTATCTCCTAATAACGGTTGTATAACTAAACTGTGTACAAATACTCAACACCCCGGCAACACAACAGGGTCACACTTATGTGGGTACCAGGCCACTCAGGCATTGAGGCAACGAAAAAGCAGACGAACTGGCCAAAAAAGGTGCTAGCATGACTATGATCGGCCCGGAACTGGACTGCGGCATAACTAAAAGCCTACCAGCAGACTGCTAAAAATCTGTTAAATGCCCAAATATCATATACGAATTTCAAAAATATGGCAGCACGGCGGTTGGAAACTTAAGGATGTATTATTTATTACTAGCCAGTTAAAATGAATACAAACTCATCTATGTGGACAAATAGAAATGTAAAAGAATGTTCAGTGTCACATTATTGTAATTATGAAATGAAATATTATTTTTGTGTTATTTAATTACTAGCTAAAATTTATAAAAAAATATAAAATGGTGTTAAAGTTTATGATGAATTGAAAGAATGTCATGATACCATTGTATATTTTTTTTAATTTAATCTACTAAAAAATAACACACTGTCGCCTCTATGGCCATCCAAACGCACATTGAATGGGCCGCAGGCACAAATAGAAATAGGAAATGAAGCAACCAATTACAAGCTGGTATGACAAGCGCGAGTAGTCTGGGGGTAAGATGCCTTTAATGATTCCTGTATGGCCTAGCTGTAAGATTTCAGGTTCTGGTTACATAATTTACTACTATCACACAATGTATAGATTGCCTAAGCTCAGCTCTTGTTAAAGTTATCAGTCTTTAAGCTTTTTAAATGTTGGTCTCTGCAAAATATTATTTGTACAAGCACTTGACCAGGCTCGAGACCATTCCCGAAGGTGCTTATGTTCCCTATTACGAGTAAGAAAATATATAATAAAGTGCAAATATAATAAAGTGCAAATCATTCCCAAATTTATTAATTTTATTAGGTGACGCTAGTTTGCGTTCGGCCTTGACCCATAATGCGGTCGTTCACTTACGTCGCAGCTGACGGACGCATGATAAAAATAGTTTATTATCATCACACAAAGTTTAAATTTTCTTTTCTCGAAAACTACGTCAAATCATGTGTAAATTAGCTGATTGTTTTATCTGTAATGGTCTTGGGACACGGTGTATAATTTATTACTCCTTCTTACGCATTGTAAGATCTTTTCTAAAATTTGAGCCTCTGGATTCGTGCCAAAAGGTAATCTGTTTACTCCTAAATACATAGTCATGTCAACAATTAGCGAGTTTCCTCACTCAGCTCTAGTTAATTATGATATTTCCGAAATCTAACTTATTGAAAGATTAACCTCAATTCTCTTCTATCCGATGTTATGAGTGCTGAAAATATTTTAAATATTTATTTATAGTAGTTACAATTGTGATCACCACGACATTCGTCATTCTTTCATTTCTTAATGAAACATTCGACTTGACAACTGAACTAGAGGTATCCCTCAATCAGATTAGTCTAGCTTCGAGATAACCTTTTCTAGAATCGTTAATTCATTACACTAAAGAGATATTCATTTGTGATGTAGAAAAAAATGTATTTATTAAGAATAACAATATTCTAAATATAAAGAAAATACGGACGAAGATTAAGATAATCAAAATTAAGAAGATTTCCCATGAGCTGGCGATCAATGAATGCGTTTTCCATATTACAACTTTTCGTGAAACTTTATTTTATTGTCAACCTTTTTGAAGATCATGCCCTTATTGACTATGTGACTTATTTATTTTATTGTGGCAACCTCATTCAAAATGTGACGCTGTTCAACCCATCAAATCAAATGGTAATGATCTTTCTTGTCTTGGTAGTTCATCAAGGCAAGTAAGTGGAAGCAATGTATTCATAACAATTCAAAGTCATATCTTTTTCATTTACAGCTCGAATATTCACAGTATATGTGGACTCCGCTGATCTAAACCTATTGATAAACTTCACCGTGTCTACTTTCCTGAGCTCTAGCGTTCTGTTTGCTGCATGGATTTACAAAACGAAGAAAGCGATTGACTAAAGATGCTATTGATGAGTCCATGTCCCTATGAAATGAATGTAATTTTTTAGTAGTATACTTTTTTTACCTTTAAAAACACAAATATTTTTTTTTTTATTGTCAGTCCTATAAAATGACGGATTACATAAATTGAGAAAATGATGGAAAAAAAGTAATTTTGTAATATTTATTGTTAAATGTTTAATATGTAACATGTAATAGGTTGGAAAAATATTAACTTGAGTATTTCCGTGTGTCCTTTTAAAATAATTAAATATAGCAAAATACAGTAATTTATTTAAGTATACAATAATTATTTAAGCCATTAAATATTAACTGTGAAATTTTGCATCCTTATCACAGTATTGTAAAACAATCAAAGAGAGTTTTTCGAGAAATTCTTTTGTATCTATAATGCATATAATTCCATGACCTGTTACCATTTTTGAAGTGTTAATTTTAAGTACAGTTATTATTTAGAGATTGAGATTATTTTCATTTTATGATTTATTTAAAAAAAAAAAATATTTTTTTTTCAATAATATACTTAATTAAAACTGTTGTTACATATTTATTTTAAAATATATCTTGTTTTGTAAGTAAAATGAATTCTTTTTAAATAAATATTATTATTTTGAATGTTGTCCTGTGAGTACTAGTACATTTTAAATACATAAACTTGTCTTCTTACCATGTTACCGTGTTATTATGTTTATAAGCTATGAGTAAGTAAATGACAAATAAACATATTTATATAACATACTCAAAATTACTGTGATTGTTATTATGTTACCCAAAACTTTGAAACATTAAATATGAGAGATAACAGTTACCTTTAGCTACAATTTCGTGTCTATTTAACCTTATCCGTCCTTTAATCCACTAAAGTCCATGCCCTTATGTCAGCTGGAAACAAAGTTGATTTTATATATATATATATATATATATATATATATATATATATAAAATTGTATAATTGAGGTGTAAAGTTATTTGACTTATATTTGATGATTGTTTTTTAATAGCGGCAAATCGCCTGAAAAGATAAATGACACAATCTTTGACAATATTGAAAAATTTTTTGAAAAAGTTTTTAATTATTTGATAAAGTGCTGGATAGCATAATATTATATATACATATATATATATATATATGTATATATAGTAAAATTGTATAATATATTTCTTACATACCGTATTTAGATAATTTTTACCATTAACTTCTTATTCATTATACGTCACATTTGTTACATTTTCACCGTTTTTCATAATTATTGTTTCTTTTTAAATGATTTTTTTACTACTTTAATAAACTATAATGTATTGCTTAAATACTGTATTTATATGATTTTTACGTTAAAATAGGCAAACGCCGTTAGCTTATCTTATATAAAAGTCTGACAGTGTATTTTTTATTAAGAATACTCAAAATGAAATTAAGTTCAATAAATGTACAAAAATCAAAATATCTATTTAAATTATTGATGATGTGATAACCTCCCAAAGTGAACATCTTCGAAGGCAACTTACCGTTTGAAAATAGGATTCCACAGAATACAAAGCCGTTCCATACAAAATGTATGAAAACATGAATGTTCTTTATATTTTTGTTTTCGTCAATTTTTCCGATATTTTAATAGTTATTCTGCTATTTGGGGCGGAGACAAATTCAACAAATTGGCCGACATTTGGCCTAGTTGAATAGGGCCTAAAATAATTGTATATGCCCTAGGTCATACCAATTATTAAAAAAAAAATATAAAAATTGATTCAGCCGTTCTTTAGTTATAAATGGTGTAACTAACCTGATTTTCTTTAAAATATATAGATTCCTAAAATGTACGTATGTAGAGTAACAGAAGTGCTTTGATGACAGTGTGCAAACTGTTAGTAACCGCAATTTTATCCTCGCATATGCATATAATTATATTTTTGTATCACATTTTTGTGTCAAAATTATTGTGTCATTAAACACTTGTGGGGTTAGAACTTAGGCCTGGGGCCTTCGATTCCACAATCTGATGATGAAATATTGAAAAAGCTGACTGAACTTCTACACTTTAATTCATCCAGTTGGAATGATAATGAGATTCAAAATCTAGTGACCTAACCTTGATACTTATTATGAAGTTAATCAATTTGACAACTATTCTCGGCTATCTCCTTTATTACTTCTTTTTTGACTAATGCGCTACTAAAACAATTCTTTGTGCACTTTGTGGTGCCATTTAGGGTGTAATAGAATGAGCCATCAACAAAGGCTATTTTTTAAAGCCTTCGCTTTAGAAGAAAAGTTTCGAGAACTCTGCCAGTAAATAAGCCGGCTGTAGGCATCTGTTAAAGATGTTCAGGCTATATGGTTGACAAGATACAACAACATCTGGATCGCATATTGAACGGGGTAAGCACTTTGATAAATTTCTTGAATCTAGAATGAGCATATCAGCTAAATAGCTGGTTGCTCAGCGAATAGTAATAATAATACCTAGGCAGTTTTCTGACCCCTCAGTACATGGGCAAGTTAACCCTCAGCTCGTTCGACTGCGGCCTGGATTATGAAAAAGTAAAGCTTCTGCCTTATCTTGAAAGAGTGGAACAGATTAGGTCTAACCCGTTGGTGAAGCAGGTCTTAAAATTTATTCAGTTAAATCCACTTCAGCTGCCAGCTGACATAAGGGGTGAAACGACGGATAAGATTAAGTAGCTACCATGTACCATGGGAACTAACAACTCTAAAAGTAACATTACAAACATGAAAATTACCACCGTGATTTTAAATTCAGCAATTTTTCCTCTGTGTACTGCAAAATTCATAAAACGCTACATTATGAAAGTTGGCAAGGAATTGTCGGATGACATTTTAAAAATGCAAAATATTTCAGTATTTGAATTGGCAAACAAGATAGAACTACTTATCAATTCTTTTACTCATACAGTTTGGCCGCTTACAAAAGAGGAAATTAAACATTTATTTACAATTTAAAAGATTGTAACTCCGTAGGCTCGGATGGATTTAAAAAAAAAATGTTGAAGTATCTTGCAGATAGGGTATATTTTTAATTTGAGCTTATGATGTGGCTTGTGTAGCGTTCTCGACCATTGTAAAAAGGCAATTATATGTCCAATTTTTAAAAGTGTTAAAACTATTTTTCAAAATTATCGACCTAAATGTTTTAGGCAAGATTTTAGAAAAGGCGAAATACCTTGAAAGCAATAGCATCCTTTTTGGGAATCAATATGGATTTCGCCATGGAATTGGAGCTCAGGACGCCATATTTAATATATTTATGTATATATTTAATAATATGAACAATAGGATGAAATGGGTGTCAGTATCCTTGAATTTAGCCAAAGTTTTGGATATTATTAACTTCTCTGCCAATATTTATCAAAAAGCTACAAAGTCTGTTCTTACGTACACCTATGTGTTACAGGTGCTGCCTTAAATCTGCTTAAAAAGTTTGTTTCAGAACGTCTGCAAGCAGTAAAAATTAAGTTGACCTTCAGATTAATTTTGGTGTTGTTCCACAAGGCAATTTGCTGGGTCCAATATTATTTATGATATATTTAAATGATTTTTGGAATCAGAATAACGGTGGATTCCTATTATCATTTACAGACCATACGGTCCGCACATTCTCTGTACCTACTTAAGCATCTGCAGCCATTAAAGTAAACGATGGTTTGAGTACAGTTAAAAATTGGTTCTTGGCGCTTAATGTTTCTAAAACGAAATATATGACTTTCAGGCACTTTAGATGTAACAAATAGGTATGGATGGATGTTCATCAAAATTGAACTAGCAATGGACAGGTCAAACACATTTATTTTAACCCAGAATAATAGAGTTACAGCACTTTTTATCTTCTATACCATTAATTTACAAGAAGCTACTATCCCCGTCCTTTGACTGTCTGTCCGTCCGTCGAATAATATATATATATAACATTAAAGTTACCAAATTTTTAGTACTCTTTAATAATACATTGACAGCTCGATAGACCGCTCAAATATATTTGAATTCCCAAAATATGACAGTACGGTTGTTGAAACATGTAAAAGAATGTTCAGTGCCACATTATTATTATAAATTGAAATATTCTGTCCGTGTATATTTATTTATTGTGGGTACCCAATTATTGTACAATATTGGGTTATTGTGGTTGTGTGGTAAATACAATATAAACCGAATCCTTAAACTAGGGTAGCTCAATTGAATAATAAAGATTAAATAAAGGTAAAAATGAATAATATTAAACAATTTACACAATAAAAAAAAAATAAGAAAAAACCGATTTTAAATTTGATCAAAAATACTAAAGAACATGAGGTACACCAATTGTTTTAATTATTTAAATATTTAAAGAAACAAAAAAAAATAATTATAATACAGAAATAAACTAGGAATTTGGTCCATGTTTTTTTTGCATTGGTATAGTAGTGTAGTGGTATAGTATTTTAAGGCAACGTAGACAAACTTTTGCCGAGTAATTAGTTAGTAATTAATAATTCACAAATTCAGTTAATACGGGGGAGGAAGTATTTTTCATTACTTGCCGCGTCAAAATGTACCAAAAAAAATAAAATGCTGTTAAAATTTATGATGAATTTAAAGAATGTCATGTAATGTCAGGTACCACAGGCGCGAGTAGTCTATAAGGAAACCGTTAATGACACATGTAGGGCATAGCTGTGACAGATCAGGTTGTGGGTAAATATTTTTCTACTATCAAACAATGCTTAGACGCAGTTGATACTATATGTTGTCATACATCATAATAGTATGGCTACAGGGTAAAAAGGTACTTTACATGAATCTAATAATGTAGGTAATAAAGGTAGAGTAGGCCATTATTATTAATTATGTCACCATGAAGCACTACTATTTAAATGAACAAGGAAAGGTTTAACAAATGTGTAAAGCAATTTTAATCATAAAAAGGTCTTTTGCTCACCGAAATTATCCGCTTAAAGGCTGACTTCATTATAAAAAATATTTTTAATTTTTACGTCGTCATTGGTCTAGAGTCTAAACCAACGATCTTTTGCGGCATGTCATACAAATCGTCCTTGTGAAAACCCGACACTCCGCCATGCTGGATAGAGACTTATCGCGATGACATATGCGAGCAAGCGAGACATATGATACCAACGATCTTTTAAAAATTATAGATACGGCAACTGAGGGTGAAAAACGTGCCACGCATTCGTCTCGCTTGCTCGCCATGTGAGAAAGCGAGACGAATCGTCGGTGTCGGATTTTCACAAAAACGATTTGTACGACATGCCGTATCTATATGTTTTAAAAGATCGTTGTATGATACCTTTAAACGTGGCAACTATACCTAAACTATTAGGAATTACCTTTTTAGTGAAAGATATTATTAATAAAAATTGTTCCAAATCTTTTTAATTGTGCATCATGGTGTTAAAAGTGGTATTCTCTACGTTGGTAATAATTATATAGGACACCGGAATCGTTGAAAATTATATTTAGGCAAACTTAACGAGAAATTTGGTAAAATTGCCTATCTCGGTTCCTGCAACTCTTCCGTCATTCGAAAACCTTCCTGGTAAATGAAGTGATCCTATATTAAGAGAAGAAAATAATTTAAATATAAGATGTTATCCAAAAAATGGCAACACTGCATGTCACCAGCACAAGGCAAAATTGACCGCAAATGTATTGCCGTTTCCATACTTTTGTGGAATTCCATGCTAGAATTGTCAAAAACAAACAATAATTGGTTTTTCTATATACCTACAGTATATTTTACAAACAATTTAGAAACCTACCTAGTACTCATAAATTACACGCGAGTCAAAAAATATTTCAAAAACTTTTAATGGGATTAAAAAAAATAATAACTCATGCACAATGTTGCGAGGTACCCAACCACGTCGTTAAGTACAAAAAAAATACATTAATATTTACAAATAACTTTGGACTAATTCAGTTATATTTACTCTTATTATTTATTAAGGTATATTTTGTTACTGCTATTATAACATCTACAATACGTAATTCCTCTACTGAGCCTTATAGGCGCGCCATGTTTTTTGTGTGTAAAGTTGTTTAGCCTTATCTTCTCGTTTTCTGAGAATTATAAATTGTTTTTAGCTTCATACGAGGTTATGGTTCCTTTCGCAAATAAATCTGCCGCTATGTTAATCACGTCATTTTAAATATTTTTTATTATTTCTTGAACCCCAGACCTTTCTGTCTCTTTTTATTTTTTTTATAAACCATTTTTTATGAAGTTGTATGTATGTGTTATTGATATCCCTGAATCGAAGTAAATTTGCCACCTAAAGACATGCAGGGTCGAGTAACTATGCCTCTTTGTAAAAAACTGTATGTAAAAAAAAAAACAAAAAAACTATAAATCAAAAAAACACTAAAAATATATTATAAATAAGACCATAGAAATTTGTGCTACAACTTGTTTGCTTATAGCTCAACTTTTAAACCAGCAATCGACAGTGTGGGAGCCCACTCAACACTGAAAAACATATACCTCATTTTGCTAGTGTTACCATGCCAATTTCATACTAATCTAAATAGATGATAGGTAGACATGTTTATGTAAGATGTTGACCTAGACTGATTCGAAAACAAACCAATCACATTAAAACATGTGTTGATTCTGACCAATATCGTGTTTGTTATTAACTAGTAATGCAATTCATTTTTGTAGTTGTGAAAAATCTGCCATATTTCAAATGGTAAGTTTAGGCTTAGGTTGTCTTCTAATATAAGTCGTGTTTTCCTTTGTAAATTTCACAATGCTTAACTGTTTCTCATCGACATTTTTTGTATGACAGGGATTATATTTTTAAATTAATTTTACCTAAAATTCTTCTAGAATGAAGAACTAAACATACAAAACGAGTCACGAAATATTTACTGTGTTGTCTATAAATTAAGTTGTCTATGAAATCAAATATTTTGTTATTTTTTACGTTATTTATGTTATTTCTGTATATTATTGGTAATCATACTGTGATTTTTAAATAAATAAATATTGGTAGCCATTTTTCGCTACCTGAAGTTGCGATATCTGCACAGCATGCCACTCTTAAGAAGTTACAGATTTGAGTCAGATATTTGTACTATCTATATATGTATTTAGTTTGTGTGTGACGATGAAGTTAAAATGACTATGATTTAAGCGGTCAGAATAATATGAGAGTTTTGCTCAGCATTGTAGTAACATTTGAACACAAAATTATTGAATGGGCTTGCTTCGACGGATTACAGAAGGCCCACTTTGACTTTTTCAAGCCCTTAAGTTATGTGAACTACTATAAATAACCCTGAGAGTAGAAATTGATCAATACACTCTCTTTTTTCCCCGATTGGTATATTCTTAGCTTCAACTGGAGAAATTGTAGCATCAAAATGTCCACTTTATCGTTCTTTGAATCGTTGCGCATCGTTTTGATCGATCGCTTAGATAATTTCTTTCCAAAGGTGGGCACCTCAATATAATGCGATTATTAAATATTAATAAGGCAATTCATTATAGTCCTTGGATTCACATTAGGCAATTAATTTGTTGTCTAGAAATAGCCGCACGGAAATCGAATTACTTGCTTCATTTACCTAATAAAAAGTCCTTATTAAAAGGACCTGTCGACAGTCTCTGACTAATGGGTCCTTGCTCATTTTGATTGTAATAAAATAACTATGTTGAAATAAACGCCGTTGATGACGGCATTGAACTGAACTGAATAATTTGGCTGCTCGAATGGATTTTTAGTTGCGCGACTGGCATTCGCATGCCGCTAAAAGTTTAGTGTGCCTTTATAATAATTTATAATAAACATTGCTTGTCATACTTTGCTACTTTTATTTTAAAATATGCTGTACAAAGAGTTTGTTGATTATTTTGACTGGTGTAAATTTTAAAAAGCAGATCATTTAATTACTTTCGATATAACATTATGTATTATCAATACATGAGTTCAAATGTTACAATCTTATTTTAGTTTTAAAAGCATTTAAAATACTGTTTTAAATATAAGTGTTGGATTCAAATAAAACTATAAAATGGCCTTGTATGAAATCCAGCGTGTGACAATTTATTAATTACCTATTCAAATAAAACCTACCTATTCAATTAATTACCTATTTATTAAATAAATCATTTTACAACACGCTTTGACGGGTCAGAAAATTAATTTCTGGTGTTGTTGGGTAGTACCTAATGTAAATTGGATAACATTTATTCTTAAATAATACCTTGATAAAACTCAATGATTCAATGATAATACATATTAACATAATTATTTGTAATGAAATCATTAATAATTTAATTTAATATTATAGCCGCACACGCATTCAAATATTAAAAAGAATTATTTTCAAATCACGGTAAAAAATCATATAAGTTGGTTTAGGTCAAATCTCGCAACTTGAATTAGAAAGAGTTGAAAATTGACATTTTGGTTTAATTCCGATGACAATGCATTTTTGACCTGATCCTCCACCGAGGATTGGCTCCAGACGGAGGATTTCCTCAACGGTCAACAACACAGCCACGAAATTTTGCATATGTATTTTGAAATTTTGTGCCTTTTATTATTTCGATACACAATTATTTATCTGTAAAAACGGTGATAAATATATTAATCTTTAAATTAACCATTCCCAAAGGGTGTTTATGTTTCCTATTGTGGTAAGAAATTATATAAAAAATGCGAAAATATTTCATCAAAATAATTTTATGAAAGCGCTTGTGTCAATTGGTCGATGTCGTAGCGTTGACGCGGTGTCGCCAACCGACGTTCTGCTGGCCGACATATTACAACAACGGTTTAATATTATCGCGTAAAGTTTACATTTTTTGTCGGAAACCACGATGAATTCTAATATGTCGCTTTACAAAAAAACGTTTGAATCGCAGAAACATATTTTATCTATTTACTGAATTTATGATTTATTTAATATTAACTTCTCCTAAATTGATATGTTTTCAATAACTCTGCAAACGCTGTCTTTTAATACTATAGGTACCAATGCAAAAAAGTATGGACAAAACTCCTAGTTTGGTTCTGGTTATATTGTATTTTTGTTTAACGTTTATAATCGATTTATTTTTTATTAAAAATAAAAATATTATTATAACTTTTTATTTCTTTTAATTATTTTTTAATAATTTATATTATCGTTACGTCATTGATGTCACAATAAAAAATAAATAATTAAACTCGGACATAATATTTCAATTTATAATAATTATAATGTGACACCGAATATTCTTTTACATGTTTTAATTTGCGGACATAGACGAGTTGTATTATTTTTAACTGGCCAGTGATAAATAGTATGTTCCAACAGCTGTGCTGTCATATATGATTGCGTTTTGATGATGAGCACTAGTTTGTTATCAGTTCCTAATAAATCTATTATTTCCATTTTAATAAAATTGTTAAATAACCTGGAAATTTTGACCAATTTCTTTTTTTTTTTTCATTTTTCCGTCCTTTAATGTAATTTTTATATTATGTGTTAAAATATGAATACGTAATAATTATTTTGCGTTTTATTTTTTGCTATATATATAAGCTTCAAATTATTTTTATTGTTGTGTTTTACGATTGAAATGATGTTGTCTTTATCGATGTTATCTTTCCTGTTGGCATAGTTAGAATTGATAAGTTTCTTATCCAATAGATATATTAAGTTCTACAATTTACTCGTATTGCTACTTTCTGCTAGTCACCCACCAGTCCCTCCTTCGCCTGGTTAGATCCACATTAAATGAACAGGTTGCAAATTAAATAAAAACTCCGTTTTCCTATAGGAGGGAGGGGGGATATCAGGGGGAAACCTTACAAAGCTTTCTCTTTGAGTTAGAGATTGACATTCAAGAGTTTTAATTGAGCTTTACTGTGGTACCTAATCTACAGTCATATTTTGATGCTCTTTTCTTTCTACTGTGGATTTAAAAAGGTTTCATATCTACCGAATTAATTTTATTTAAATACTAATACACATTCCGTCATTTGCGTGAAAACACGCTACGTATTTTTCTATTTATGTATTTTTTATGAGTTATTTTTGTATAGTAAGTACCTTATTTATTTTACCTCTCTATTTCCATCTCTTTACGTCTCTATTTCTAATTATTTTCCGTTTATTAGGACCTAAATACTATTGTTTTTACTATGTTTAATAATTGAAAGACATTTTCAGGGAATTACCCTAAAAATAACTCTTTTTTTTATTTTCAGCTTCATTGTTATACCCATCTCCAACTAAAACATTCTTTACTCTCTGACTTTCTTCTTACAAAATTGAATAAATTTCTAATATGTTATCACAGTGCATAGATATCAGACTAAATATTTTAATCATTGTATAAAGTCAACATAGTGTTTTTAGTCAGCACATGATAAAACATGAAATTATATCGTTATGTCTAACTATATATATTACCACGTCTCTAATTATTTCATGTTTATATTATGTCATGTTTTATGTGTTTTTTGTGGTAGGTAATCAGGTTAAATAAGTTTAATTAGTAAATGAAAAAATAATATGAAGGTAAGTTTAAAGCATAAATAAGGCTATTTCATTTCGAGTGGCCGTGGTTTTGCAATGAGACAACTGCGAATGGTGACAACGATCTTTTAAAATATATAGATACGGCATTATACAAAAAAAAAACTATATGTAACTAGAGATTATAGCTATACTATTACTATAGAAATTATATTTATACATGCACCTAAATCCGCTTTAAAGGATGCTCTTTAAACGCTACTGAACAACACATTACTATAAAAACCACATTGAAATCCTAAGTATACTTTAAATTTATTATATTAGCCTAAATGATAAAAAGGGACCACCTCAGACTAAACCTTTGGTATATAAACACGCCATTCCGAAGTAATGAATGAACATAATTAAAAAGTGAATAACACTAAATAAATTAAAAAGAAATATAACAACAGATTTTAAACCTATTTTAGATCCACCTTTAGAAGATAAACTTACCCGCAGAATGCTGAAGTCCAATTTTATGAAGCATGATACCAGCCATCGAAAGCGGGTTATTCACATGTTTTTAGAGATATCATTTGTACGATAAAGCTATGTTTAATAAACATACATATACATACGATATATTCAATTCATCGTCATAAAATTTCTCACATAAGCAAAACTAGAGTAGTCCAAAAAAAACATGTAAGTATTTAATAATGCCTAATAAATCTGTATTCACGGTTATAAATTTTATACCTTTAAACTTCGACGCTAGAACCTAATACGGATATTAAACGAGTATTGTGCCGTTTTAATTACTAAAGTATTTTTCTACTATTAATATTAAAGTAGTTTAAAACTGTATATAGAATGCACCGATTCCCCATAATTTATAAAAGATGGCCATTCGTTTGCTCAGCTGGTATAATTGCATGACGAGGTGTGACCTGGTAGTATCGTTGCAAAGATATCACTTTTTCTCCCACACTTCTAGCATTATAACCAGAAAGCGTAATAACGCGTTAAACATTCGTGTGAATTTGCACCGAAAATACACAATTTGAATTTTGGAATAATAAATTTTGCGTAATAAACTACGTTATTTCTGTTACTAAAAAAAACATGTAATGATTAATATTTCGATAAATTATTTTTTAAATAGTATTTGTCATTATTGTAAATTAAAATTAGCAGAATAATTTATAAAAACGGCTTAAAAATATGTAAAGATTCATTCTTTTATAATATAAGATTGTAGTTTCGATGTAGAACTACTTTTATCGTGCTACAAATGTTTAATTGAACACGCGATAATATAATAGCTCTAATAAATAATTAAATATCTACCGCAACCTAAATGGGTCCTTTTTTGGAGACGGCTCTTCGGAGAGAGAGAGAGAAATTTGACATGCCTATCGTTGATAGAGCTTGCTATGTATTTTAAAAAAAAAAATGTCATTTTGTTTGCGATTAAAAGTAAAAATTCTGTAAGGAAGTTGATTAAAACTCTTGATTAACTGAATAATAATGTATCTATATTTCAGTATTCCTACACCTAATCATATACCTGCATCTACATTCAACAATGTTTCCGAACGCCTATTTATATAAGAATAAAATCAATCTGACAAATAACTGGAACTGAAGCTGAATGGGCATATCACACCCGAGCGTCCTCCTGAGTTTAACCGAATGAGCATTTCGCATCCCAGTATCCTCTTGAATGAACGTGTCGCAACTAGATTCAATCGTTGCCTAGGAAAATGTATGTAAGGTTTACCAAAGAAGTTTTACTTCAAAGATGTAGTTTAGCGTTAAAAAATTTAAATCTTTTAGTAGCTTGTTAGCTATTATAACAATAGTGTTAATATTTGCAAGATTATCTTCATTCTCTGTAAGGAAATATAGAATAATATAAAGGCGTGTTTAAAAATGACTAAAAGTACGATAAAGAGCAAAGTTGATGTGCATCACTGGATGTAGAGAATCTTCCCTCGCCCGCGGCCGCCTAAAGCAAGAGTCACTCGCTCGGGCGTGCGCGACTGCGAAGTAGTGCGGACTGCGGACTGCGGACTGCGGACTGGGGTCTGAACTACTCGGATAGATTTTTTTATTCAGTGTGAGAAAGCGTGTTTGGAAGCAACGGAGCGAAAGCATGTTCGCGCGCAGGGACACGCGCCGGCGCCGGCGCCGGTTGTCGGCCCAGGGCGGCGTCTTACCGGCTGCGGCGCTTACCGGGTTCACGCCGCATCGTTTTCTGTTGATCTTTCTGATATGGACGCTCGTGCCCCTCGTAGCTGAAGCAGAAATCCTCACGCCGCCTTACTTCAACCTGGCCGAAGGCAGGAAGATCACAGCGACTGCGACCTGCGGAGACGAAGGGCCAGAATTGTACTGCGAGCTGGTGGGCACCAATGCCGAAAATTATGAGAATGTTATACAGGGACAGGTGAGCATTTCTTCTCTATAAATAATGCGTGCACTACTTTCAGTGTTATGAAATTATTAAATTCCTCAAATTTGGTCAAAATTGGGTTTTTTTTCGATCTATAAATTTAAAGATTACATACATAGTCACATTTGTAGCTGTTCAAAATTGACTATGGTTCGTATTAGCAGCATTAGGTAGTATGTTAATTTTCCAACGCCTCCTACTTCCCAAGCCCAACCTTGTTCTCAAATTTACTTTTCCATTTTAGTGAATTTTATTGGCTTTATGTTTTGATAACTTTATTGGAATTGTATTTATGTAAAATTATGGTTTCCTGAAATAAAAAAATAAATAAATTAGTACTGCTAGAATTAATTATTGACTTCTACTTTGATTACCGCCATTTAAAAAGTATGTTTATTATTTATTTTTAATTAATATAATATATTTAAAATAAATAAGGCATAAATTCAATTTCAAAAGCTGCGCTGTGCTGTGAATATAAAATATTTAATCGCACGTCAAATACTGTTTTTGTGTATAATAGGATATCTTGATTGATATGTCTATAAATTGATGGGTCTGTATGTTTATGTTTGTATGTGTGTTAACAAATAACCTATTTTTGTACAAACATTTTTTAAATATTCAATTTAAAAGTTGCAGGTTGATGAAAAGTTTCTTGTTCTACTCTTTCTACCGCCGTTTATAGAAATATTATATAAATTTGTTTATTCGAGCTGGTTTTTAAAATAATAAATAAAAAATAAAAGTGATCGTTGCGTCTGCCCGCTTATGCAGTTCCAAAGAATTTAAGTTGCCGCGATGGTTTTTTTTTTAATTTGTGCGAACGGCTGACGGACTGAATGCGCATTTTATTTGCCCTTGTATTTTAGTGCTTAGCAGAAGACCTTTGTCTACGAATCCTCATCTCATAAACCATTTTTTATGGGTCGATGTTTGTTCATTGATCTTATGGTACGATTTGGAGAATGCCTTATTTTAAATTTAAAATTATCGACTTTAGATAGGTTTCGATAACAAATTGGTAAAAACATTATTTTTGCGGTTTATATCTATAAAATATTATAACTATTTTACCAATGCTATGCATAAAACCCTACCTATTAGTAAATCACACGATGAAATGAAAAATATATACCTACGTAGTACCTAAACAACAGCTATCTTTGTGTATATTACAAAATTACAAAATTAAACTTGAATACGCACATGCCGTTTGTTCCTAAAATTACCTTAGCGCTCGTTAGGATAATAAAATTATTTGTCAGGCGACTCCACGGACATACCATTACAATGCCATTACCATTACATTACATACCATTACAATACTCTTGAGCCATTCAAAAATGCTAACACATTATTTAACTGACGAATCTTGTAAATTCTTGTAAATTCTTGTGAATCTTGTAATTTTGGAATGGCTCAGGTGCAGCAGATATTGCTAAGCTTCTACCTTCTACCTTCTCTATTCTACGCTTCTACACCGAAAGACCGAAATTTTAATTATTGTAATTTCTCGTCGCTTAACTACCATACGGTAGAACCAGAGCCCAACCGCAAAAGCGATCCGAGTAAATAATGAGAGATTTAAAAAAAAAGGACTACGCGAGCATGAGTCGGCAATCTGCATGAGAGTATATTCTTTGTAGGCACACGTGCGGACCACATGTTTGCCTTCCATCTCGAAACGCATTTCCGTCAGGGGACTGACAGAAATGGGCGTGCCGAATTTAAAAGACAAGATTGAAGTAATCTCAGAGTCAACAACACTTTTGGGTTGAGCTGATCAGTTTCATCTGTTTACTCAATTTTATAGTCCATTATATTTGTTTTTTTTTTAATGTAACAAACAAGCTAAAAAAATACACACACGCGCATTTATTACAAGTTACACACCTACGTCGATCATGACAAATCAAATCCAAGTGTAAAAAAAAAAAATAAGCGAACTTTTCGGAAAGACACACATTCGATGGTAATCGACAGCAGAAACTACTCTAAATTTTTCGTCAAGAAACCATTTTGTTAAAGTACCTCTAACATGTTATCCAAATTTCTTAAATAATGTGAGGTTTTGTCAAATAATTATACTTTTCCATGATAATTTAATAATAAAATTAGTTTATTTCTACTGTAAATATACCTAAGTATAATTTTGAAAAAAATCACTCAAAAGAACATATTGTATTCTTTGTTATGGCGAAAAGGATTAATAAAGCTGAGTAATTAAATTATGTGCACATGGATGGGCGTATGATCGAACAATAGTTAAATACACTATATTTACTTGCATTCTGTCATTCTATTCAAGCAAAATATTTAGGTAAATTGAGAAAAAATATTATTATTATCAACTTAGGTGGCTCGCCAGTAAGTTCCCAATTCATAAACTTATTTTTATTAAAGAATCCATACATTACAATTAAGTTTCAGTTTTCAAACTATAAATGATATATACTTTTTTCTTGTATCCTTAGAAATCATAGATTTATGATTTTAATCAGTCTCTTAGAAGTTTTATTGGTTTTAAAATATATATATTTTTTATTTATAAATTTTTATGTACACCGTGTCCCAAGACCATTCCCGATAAAAAAAACAGCTAATTGACCCTGCTATTTTAAATATCATATATAGATATAGACGTCATATAAAAATTCATCATGGTTTTCGAAAAAAAAAAATACGCGTTAATAATAAACCGTTTACTGTCATAACCAGAGCCTTGCCCGAGAGTGACAAACGCGATCGATATCTCGCTAAAGAGAATTTACTACAGCCCTTTAATAAAAATATTCTTCTTTTCTTTATTCTTAAATTATTTATCTGGAGGTAGATAATTTCTTGCTCGTCTTTTCGTGGAACAATAAGTCTTCGGAAATGGTTTTGGAACATGCTGTATACTCACTAAAGCAAGCGCCTACAAAAAAGGACTTACAATTGACGTAACTTAATGAAATTAAAATAGAAACGGCGCCTGAAAAAAATACCTTTTTACCATAAACAAAAAAAAAAACATCGAAATCGTTTGAGCCGTTTCGGAGTAATGAGTAAACACTATTTAAAAAAAACATTTAGATCGAATTGACAACCTCCTCTTTTTTTTTAACGCCGGTTAAATACTCCTACGCAATCTTTTATGTACAGATATAGCTTTATTTGTTTATCGATTAAATGATTTTTGATGGTTTTTAGTGGACACCATTAGTTTTTTTTTTTAACCAATTTTCCTACATCGCAGGGAGCTAAAATATGTAACACATCTTCTACAACTGAGACATTTGAATTTGACTGGTTCGGAGTCATGTCTGAAGTAAATGGCTAATTCTTTTCATCGTTAATTAAAATCTTTAAAAAAATCTCGGAAACGGCTCGATAAATTTTTGATAAAATCAGAAAATAATTTATATAGTTTTCTTTCCAGATTATCTTACTGTATATAGGTAAAATGTGTTTGTAGGATGAGCTTTTCTAAGCCTAGCTATTAAATTGGTGATAATCTCGTGGTTGGTTACAACATCGAATATTTAAATTGTTGAAAGTTTTATATAATTATATCTGATTGCAGGTTTGCGACTACTGCGACAACAACGTTGAAGGCCAGAAACATCCACCCGAGTACGCCGTCGACGGCTTGGAAACCTGGTGGCAGAGTCCTCCTCTCTCCAGAGGAATGAAATACAACGAAATTAACCTCACTATTGATTTGGGTCAAGTAAGTGACTTTTAAATTAGTTTGTATCAATAATAAAATAATAATTAAATTATATTTTAGGAATATTTATTGTGTCTATTGTTACAAACTTGTTTATTGCTCAAAATATTATCAGAATTTAATTTATTACAAATAAATCAATTGTTTTTGTTTTAGTATTATACGCATATTACGCAAGATAATAAAGAAAACACGGCTTTCAAGTATTATAGTCTCATATACTCAAGTTTATGAGACTATAGGTTTCTAAAATTTTACTGATTAAATATGTCATTATTTTAATTGTAAATATACGTAACTTAATAGGAACCTAAGTTGGGCAAAATTCAGTCAACTCTTTTTACCGTCACCGAATACTCAAGTAGGTGAAGTGGGATTTAAATTGAAAAATTGTTCCCAGGTGCACATAAACTATATATAGGTACATTTTTCTAACCTCAGTCAAATGGAGCCAGGGATCTCAAACCTAGCTCTTTTTTCATATTTTCAAAGTAGTTGTTTTTAAAGAAGTGAAACTTATTTTCTACACTCACTATCTAGATACATGCGATATAGGAAACTGGTTCGGTTTGGAAGGTAGTTAACCTCAGTGTTGAAATGTTATTGATTGTTTCGTTTTATTATTACAAAGTTTCCATATATTCACAGTCCATAAAAAAATGGCTTATAACCAAAGAAGGAAATGATTTTGTATTACGTAATGATAACGTGGTACGTAAAAGGTCGTACATTTATTTTACTCATTATTAACTTGTTGTTTTATATTCGTTTACAGCTCTGTAGTTCATTAATATTAATTTATAACAAAGGATTCAATAACTTAATAATCACTTTTATCTTGTATTTCATATAAATATATCTAATTGGAAAACCCTGCGAATGCTTATTTTTAGTTCCCATAACTTCGCAGTCACAACGGTAAAACTTGCACGATAACCTTATCACAATAAAAGATAAGTTCAAAGTAATCCTGCTCATCTGACTTAAAAGGATTCTTCATTTTTTAAAGCTTGAATTGTGTCCGCGTTTATATGAGTACATTCTTATTTGAGTGCTTTTTCAATTGAATAGTGTTGATAATGATTTTATATGCATTTAAGTAACTCAGGAATCATATTAACTAATGATGAATACAATAATCAAAAAATTGCTTGCGATGTTTAAGACTCGAATCCATTAAATTGTGATTGAATGCGAAAAAATATTATTTAAGGCAAGAGCGTATCATTTGTGCATATATTTTTTTTACCCATTTATAACCTGGCTACGAGTATTTCTACCGTGTATATTTTACACAACTGACAAGTTATAAGTAGCTAATAACATGTTACCAGCACAATATTCTGTAATCGATATGAAATTATAATAATAAAATCAACCATTAGCAAAATAGCAAACTTGATAAAGTGCATACAACCCATTGCCTACTGTATCGCACTACTCGTGTTTTAATGCTATGCTCTACTTATGTGCTATACAAAGAGCATAATAATAAATCTTTTGAAAATCATACTAAAAAAATGCGATGAGTATCCTATTTAAAGCATGATGCAAATAATTTACAGTGATACTAGGCCCTACAATATTTTTTATATAAGTATTAGCCGACAAAATCTGTAAAACGAAGAAGTTATTTCTTCACCGCTTCATCCTTTTCCTGATCAGTGACTATGTATTATAGTAAATACACGCACAAATAAACATATAAAACGAGTCATTTTTAATCTAGGCACAAAGTAAAGCATTGCGAACGCCTTTTATATTCATATCAACGATCTTTTAAAGCATATAGATACGGCAACTGAGGGTGAAAAACGCACCGCGCCCAAGTACGCCACTTCACGTCGAGTACACTCCTCGCGTATCATAAGTCTCGCTTGACTACATATTTTTTTTTTTTTATTTATTTATGTATTCTGAAAAAAATAATTTGACGAAGAAATAGAATTGTAGTAGTACAAATCACAGTTACAAATGAATATTATAAATGCACCGGGAGCGATTAAAACTGGTACATTTTGTGCCCTGCCTTCTTTACTAGACTATGTCTGTACTAAGGAAGGCGTTGTCATCGCGATGTCTCTATCCAGCATGGCGGAGTATTACGGCCCGCGGAACGGCGGGAGGATCTACCAGTGTCGTCCGTGTGGAAACGCAAGGACGATTTGTATGACATGTCGTATCTATAACGTATGTTTTAAAAAATCATTGATTCATATAGCCACCTGCTATCTGCGAAGCGCTTGTAGCTTTGTGCGATTTATCGATTCATTTTCAAAGAAAGCATCTATATATTAATACGCGAAGGGAAAACATCGGATCCCCTTTTAAGAATATCGCTCGCATGGAGGAGGGCGAGATTTGGAATAGTTAAAGTTCAAAAATAAAATGAGCAGATTTTATTTGCATTAACTTCATGTTGTCATAAAGGCAAAGCATTATTACCGGCCTTAAGTCGAAATGAATACTTTAAATCATTGTATGATGGACTTACTTCACTTGAACCTTTAATAAAAAGAAAGTCAAAAATTTATTTTGAAAACATTCGTAATTACAATTCAGCATTTGCTATGGTTAGCTCAGAAGCTAAAATTTTGGATACAGTTACGCGCGGAGTGTATCATTTAAAAATATATGATGTTTTATATCACAGATCAAGTCCAATGACAGCTGGATATAATCGCTCGCCATGTTATGCGCAATTATATTTTTATGATGTTGACACTGCTATCAATTATAGATTACCTGAACATTCTAATCAAGCATGGAATAACAATGTAATGCGCGATATCTCTTTTGAATTAGAACGCATTAATCCTTTCTTTCGACCATTCATTGCTATGAAAGATCATCGTCAGAGTTAAAAATCAAAAAAAGGAAATTGTATGCTCATTAAAGTAAATGAGCATCAAATTAGTAAAACTATGCAATTAACTTTCAATACTAACTTATGCGGTGGTAAACCACTAATAGTCAAAGAATTCAAAAACTCTATTGGATTGTTATTAATTTCATTGTCGTCATCACAAACCATTTTATCGTACCTATGATATGTTTTCTAATCACCTGGTATTCGATTAAGTATATAAAAGTACAATCATCATTTTTAGGTGCTAAAATAACTGGTTTTAATAAATTATCTGAGAGTATGTTTTCGGAAATATTTTAATACACCTCATTAATAATATTATTTTCATCTCCTTTTAGTTTCTGATGTATTTCAATTATATTTTCACCAAACTGTGTGAATTGTGGGGCTTCATGATTACCATTTTCTTTTCAAGAATTCGAGAAATTCTATTACACTTGGTAAGGCTCTCATATTTTGAGTAAATGTTACTTTTTGAAAATAAACAAATTTATGGCAACTTGTGACATAATTTTCAATTAAAGTTGCACGTGATCCATGTGGGACAACTGGTAAGATTTGCCGAAAATCACCGCAAAGAAGTATCGTTTTCCTTCCAACTATTTTATGTTTTTGATTTTCATCGCATAGATCCTGTAATAATCTATCTATGATTTTCAACACTTGCAGTGGGCACATGGAAATTTCATCAATAATTATTAATGATGATGAATTTATGTAACGTCCATAACTACTATTTGCGGTAATATTCGCTACAGAATTTTCCAAAATAGGTATAGGCAATTTAAACACATTGTGTAAAGTTCTACCTCCAAGTAATAGAGTTGAAGCTATGCCACTGAAACGAAGATTAAGCGAATTTAATTTGTGAATGATTGCTGTTAGTGCGAATGTTTTTCCACAACCTTCATGAGCGGTTAAACAAAAAACATTAGATTCAGTATCATGATGCAAAACTTCACGAATCACACGATCAATTAGATTACGCTGTTCAATATTCGCAGTCTCATAATGCTCATTAAACAAAAACTTTTGCTCTATTGGACCTATAGAATTTGCTTCGTCTGTTCTCTGTAAATACGTAGGAACTGGTAAACCAAGTTCTTGACATGACAAAATATCTTCAATTTCTAATAGAGCTCTATTAAAGAATACTTCTTCGTTGCAATCTCTCAAAAAATCTTCACTAAGATATACTTTAAATTCATTCCATAACGTCATTGCATTGGATGGTACATTTAATGCACAAATGTAACCAAATAAATTTCGCATTTGTATTGGTGAATTTAATTCTTTTGCCGCATTTAAACATTCGCGCCATTCATTATCATTTGAAGCAATGCCGCGAGCATGGCACGCTTTAACAAAAGCAGTTGTATGTTCTAACATCCTCAAATGATTTTGGACCACATATATGTAACAAAAGCAATCGTAAATGGAAAAGTTCGATGTCTTTTGGTGATACTACATACATGAGTGTAATGATTTTGTCGCCTCCACGCCTTCTCTTCTTCCTTTTTTTTCGGGAATCTTCCCACATATAATGCAAAGGAATTTCAATATACTTATATTCAAGCGCTGATGGATCTGACTGATTCAATTTAAAAAAATGCTAATAATTTGATTGTCTTGCATTTTCAATTACTTGACGTTCTTGCCCTTCTGGAAAATAAACATTCTGTCTACGCGGTAAATGAATGTCAAATCAATGATAACATGTGATTGAAAATGCATTGGCAATTCATAGATGCTTCGTACAGCTTCAGTTGATCCGACATATCGTTCATTTAAAAAAAAAATAACTTCATCAATTTGTATTTCTAGATCTGGTTCATTTCTCTCTGAACCAAATTCAACAGATGCACTGTCATAGCCTTTATACACGTATTTATAAATGTATTTAACACTTTTAGCTGTAGTGCATACTTCAACATTTATATGGCAATTCAATGTGGCAAGTCAATACGGATTGTATGGTACAACATAACGGTTGTCGAGGCAACTACCGCGCATTTCAGCATTAATACCATTATTACGCCTTCTGTTTAATGGATATCCATTTAATGATTCACGTGTAAATTCAATAAATCGTCTCGGATAATCTTTTGCGCATTTTCCATCACTGATACATACAGAATTTGGATTAAGTATACCGCATGCACCATGCATCATGTGTTTTACAACATATTCATGTTATGTTGGATATGTTTGAATGTTAGGAATGTTAGGAATCTCCGCAGATACAACTTTGTCAATATCGGTAGCGTTAGCAATTTTATCTTGCTCGTTTAAAGAGAATAAAATGTGAGCATGAGGTAATCCCCTCTTTTGAAACTCAATTGTATAACTAAGTTTGAACTGCATCATTATAACGGCATAGATCTAAATCACGATTTACTTTAATGAGCATACAAATTTCCTTTTTTTTGATTTTCAACTCTCTGACAATGATCTTTCATAGCAATGAATGATCGAAAGAAAGGATTAATGCGTTCTAATTCAAGAGAGATTTAGCACATTACATTGCTATTTCATGCTTGATTAGAATGTTCAGGTAATCTATAATTGATAGCAGTGTCAACATCATAAACATATAATTGCGCATAACATGGCAAGCGATTATATCCAGCAGTCATCGGACCTGATCTGTGATAAAAAAACATCATGTATTTTAAAATGATACACTCCGCGCGTAACTGTATCCAAAATTTTAGCTTCTGAGCTAACCATAGCAAATGCTGAATTGTATTTACAAATGTTTTCAAAATAATTTTTTGACTTTCTTCTTATTAAAGGTTCATGTCAAGTAAGTCCATCATACAATGATTTAAAGTATTCATTCTGACTTAAGGCCCGTAATAATGCTTTTCCTTTATGACAACATGAAGTTAATGCAAATAAAATCTGCTCATTTTGTTTTTGAACTTTAACTATTCCAAATCTCACCCTCCTCCATGCGATCGATATTCTTAAAAGGGGATCCGATGTTTTCCATTCGCGTATTAATTTAGTTCTTATTTTTTTTCACCTTAGTTTTATACGTCAGTCTTTTTTTTCTATATTTGTAATCTTTTTTGTATACAGTATGAATAATGCCAGTGGTGATTACCGTGAGATTTATTAGTTTTAAGAGATTACATATCCAAAGTTTTTGTTTCAACATAAAATTCCAATTATTTGACAAATAATATATCCAAACTAATAAAAGTTCCATGAGTTTTACCTTCATAGACACAAAAAAATAACTATTTTTTTATTATTATCATAATCTATCAAGATAATACTCATGAAACAGTTATTACTTTGGACATATTATTTGTCAACTTGCAGTAAGTAGGTACGTATGTAGGTACGTTATGTTATTTTTTTCTCAGTGCTATAAGTATGCTTATATTACTTATAAAACACTATAAAGTACACTTAACGCATTTAATTAATTAAATAAGAAGAGAGTGTAGTTAAAAAAATAATAGATACAAGCTTTCATTAACTTAAACCACAAGTACTCATTGCTAAATATGGTTTTGTTAACAATATTTTTTTAGATCAGTTTTTTTGTATTGTTAGATCAATTATTTGGTTTTCTTTAGTGCCAGATCATATTTTTAGAATATGTTAATACATGTTTCAAAGAAAAATGTGTATAAATAAAGCAAACAGGCATTTATTTTAGTGCGGATTAGGATACGTTTTATTACAAAAGGCGAGGCGTTTTGAAAATAGACTAAAGTTTGTTGACACGATCTTTAAGCGGAATACTAATATAGAATGCACGCATAGAATGCGACCCTACGTTTACCGTATAAGTAGATGGAGCATACAGAATGGTTTCCTTCGTTATGAAACATTCATTCCTTAAAGAAATATAATATTTAATTCAGATTCATTCCATTTGATGTATGGATTCGATACCTAAATTGTTTGACATACTTAACTAGTTAGTGATATATTAATTTCATTATCAGCATACAAACGGAAGCTGTGTCAACAGCCGTTATCAAAATTTGTGAGTTTAAAGTTTATCTCCATAACCACATGCTGTCGGTAACGGGATGATGTGGGCGTCCATTGATAATTTTATTTTTTTATTTCATTCATTTAGAAGACACAACCCTACATGTTAACAAAGCAAGTATTATATATTTAATAGAATATAGTACGTTGAACTTAGCCCAACTAACTACTTAGTTTTTTTTGCCTTTGTTGATTTATGCGGGATTTAACAGCGGCAGGGTATAACTATGAATTAAAATCATAATTTTCTTTGTTTTTAAAAGATATATTTTTTTTTCGTTTAAATATAGTTACCAATAAATTGGACATTAAAAAAAATGTTTTATTTATTTAATTTCTGCTATATCAATGAGAAGAGTTCTTTTAAAAATGGGGTTATTTAACAAAATGTACCACAAAAGACTCTTTTCCTTACCTCTGAATATATAAAATTTTGTTAAAAATCAGGTATAAAAATAATGCAGGGAGACTATAGCGAACCCTAGATTATTAATACATTTCGTCTCTACACAAATAAAAGTATATTTTTTTTAATTAGCACATGGCATATATATGATTCGAAACTATTTATTTCCGAGAGTTTAAATTCATTTTGATGGCTGCTACATCGGTTTTTTATTGAAAATGTACCAAAAGTAGTATATCACTCCCCTTTTACTCCGAAAGTATAAGTTAATTTAATTTTAAAAAATCAGGCATATGAAGAGAGCGTAAAACTATAGCGAACATCAGATTATTACTAGATTACTATTTCTGTACTTATGTTTCAATTCGAAAACTTAAAACATTAGGAAAATGAGTTATTGTATCATTATTAGAACTCCAAACCATATGTATAGTTATGTCAATGGGTAGTCAGGGTTTCAACTAATCCTGACCCAAAAAAACCAAATCCTAATTTCAAGGCAATATTTGGAATGAGAGTACAGTCCACTAGCGTGTGTTTATATTTCATTATTGTTTCAAATATTTTATACGTCAATTTAATTTTTGTTTTATGGGAAATATTATAATTTAATATTTTTTTAATTGTATTGTAACATAACCGTATCTTCATTTATTACATTTTATCTACTTTAGATCGATTTATTTTTAGTACAAACATGAAAAAAAGATATGAATTTAACTTAATATCCAATTTCAACGCACATTTAAACTTTTACGTAGTATAATATTAAAAAATAATAAATTTTATATTTAACGGGGTAAGTACTTTATTTGATTTCCCTGTCTTACCCGCTTTTAACTATTATTTCTAAAAATATTTGCTCGGTTTTCTACGCGAAACATATTTTACATACTTTTAAATGGATTTAAAAAATGTATTTCCATGCCTTTTATTCTAATAAGTACGGAGTGCATAATTTTGAAAAAATTGGTAAAGTGAGGAATATTTTTGAATTATTTTAGTAAAGCGATATATTCAGTCAATGTTCTTAAGCCTGCAAATTATGTACTAAAATATTACATGTCAGATAGGATTTTTAACTTCTATATTCATGTATAAGAAGCTACTATCCCCGTCCTTTGGCCTTCTGTCGGACCACCTTTACCTTCGTCTGCCCGTTTCTTTAAAAAAAAGTTTAAAAAGTTGAACTTTCTAATACATCGAACGCTGCTCAGATAATATAGATATACATTATACATTATACATTAAATATTATATGAAATTTATACATTATACATTAAACATTATAGATAGATATTAAAGTCAACATTTTTTTTTGTTACAAATAAATTAAACGTTGACAGTTTGCTCAAATATCATATTCGAATTTAAAAAATATGACAATACGGGTGTTGGCCCGTATTATTTATTACTGGTGTAAAATTTATTAATTAATATAAACTCATATATGTGCGTAAATAGAAAAATGTAAAAGAATGTTCAGTGCCACATTATAATTATCATAAATTGAAAAATTATGTCTGTGTTCTTTCTTTACTAACCGTGCGTTAAAATTTACAAAAAAACAAAAATGTAAAAATGTATGCATAATTGAAAGAATGTCATTAGATGCCATTGTATGTTTTTTTATTTTAATCTACTCAGACATAAAAAATAATTCACTGTCGCCTCTATGGACATCCAAGGCCCACATGAATGTCCTAAAATTGTACCGCGGGTACAATTTGGAGAAAGGAAGTAGGGTAAAGACACCAAGAGTACGCAGTATCAAAGAGTACGCAGTCTTAATAATTCCCAATCGATTTATCATACTTGAAGTTTTGTTACTCGCTTCAGTATGCTGTCGGCAACGATCTTTTAAAACAAATGTTATGTTTATGTTTTAAAAGATCGTTGGCTGTCGGACGATGAAACGTCACAACGCGTGGCAACATCATCTCAGGAGAAATCGCTACTGTAAGGTTTTTTTTTAATTTTTCATACTTTTGATGTATTTTTTTCAATTCTTTGTCACTTGTTTTATAAGATACGCATGACCGCAAACGGCCATCAATTTTTGTTGTGTAGATCAATGATTTATTGTTGCCAGAGTATGTTTACTTCGGCTCATTAGCACATACCAAAAAAATATATGATGCACTATTTTAAACGGGCAGTTTGCAGCAAGCAATGAGTACGCATGCGCACTCTTTGCCTGCATAACATAAATAACTGTGTAAATTGGTTATCATTAGATGTGTCTTTAATATAAGTTACGTAACTATATTCCTTTGATCTTACGATTTAGTTTTTGTCCCAGAACCTATTGAAAAATGGGAAAATACACAAGAAAAACCGAAAATATTCCGTAAGAGACTTACTGCCGTTTTCACCAAACCTCACTTAGGGCTAAGAGTCCCTTAAATTGAGATAAGTATCCCTAACGTCAAACGTTTGCCTAAGAATATCCTATGCTTAAGAGTTCCATAGTTAGGGAAGACCTAAGGTGGGATTGATGAAAACGGCCGTTTAGGTGGATACTATTCCAACATCTTTAGGTCGTTTTTCTAAGATATTTTCAGCCGAAATGGAAAAACCATTAGCTGATCATTGCAAGGGATTAAATAAGTTATTTTATGACCTAACAAAAGAAGACCTAGGAGTACTAGCATTTGAATGGCTGAAAAAATTAGCTCATTCATCGTATAAAGTAGCATCAGTGGAAAAAGCTACAAAATTATTAGCTAGCTGTTGTGTTTGGCCATATAATGACCAGGTTTTCAGTAATGTTGACTTCACTCCATCAACGGTCACTGATCAGCTCTTAGTAGTTGAGACTACAATATATTTAAGGAATATTTCATCAAATTCTGCAGCTACGAGTAATCAGCCTCCATCGGTTGAATACATTGTAGCAGAACAAAGCATCGTCCAATCATCGCCTTCAACGGAAGTAAATTCACAAGAAATCAGAGAGAAAACCCCTGAAATAGCCAGCGCGCCATCGACATCAACTTTTATTTCACCTGAAATGATTCGTCCCCCCCCCCCTACCGAGAGCTAATTTACAGCAGAAGCGCAAATGCAAGAACCTGAAATCTGAAATTTAACCAGCTCACCATATAAAAAACAATTAGATGAAGAAGCGAAAGAAAAGGCTGCAAAATTAGAAGAGAAAGAAAGAAAACTTACAAAAAAGGCAGCCAGATTACAAGAAAAGTCAACAAGAAAATTTACAAAAGACGCGAACAAAGCTATAAAAAATCAATAATAATATGCCCGCTATGTCAAGAAATGTATGTAGAATCTCCAGAACTGGACTGGATGCAGTGCATACAATGCGAAAAATGGTGGCATGATGATTGCACCAACTACTGCGGAATCGGAGTATATGTGTGTGATGATTACGACTAAGGACCTGCGTGCTCTTACGTACGCGTTAGCAAAGAGTACGCGTTAGCAAAGAGTACACGTTAGCAAAGTTTTCTAATTTTAAATTTTAAATACGTTTTAATAAAAAAATAAGTTTCGCGTTATTTCTTTATGTTCATAAATAAATATTCTTTCAATAAATAGTAAAAGTGTGTATTTGAAATTACTTTTTATCTAAAAATAAAAAACTTTTAGGTGCGTATACTCTTACATGTCTTTACCCTAAGGCCTAAAGCAACCCATAGCAAGTTGGTACCACAGGCGCGTGTAGTCTGGGGGGAAAATGCCTAGCTGTAAGATGTCAGGTGCTGGTTAAATAATTTACTACTACTAAACAATGTATAGTAGCAGTTGATATTATAATGATTCTACAGAGTGTTATATCAATTCGTGTTTAATCATGTTATTCCAACTAGGTAGTCGATAAACTTTTAAACTTGTTGCTCTTTATATCTTAGATAAATACAACAGGGGTGTATTTTTATTCACTTAGCTTTTTTTGAAACTGACCTGAAAAAAATGATTAATAATTGTGAACTTACATTATAAATACAGTTTATTTTGTCGCTCATCCTGCCCGACACACCGCACACCCATCACTCCTCTCTGCGATCAGGCGCGTAACTATTTCTCAAACATCAAAACTGTTTCGAACAAATTTTGAATTCGTTTCTCTAGATTAAGAAATATTTTTTGCTGATTAATGTTGGATTGTCGATATAGATCAACCCTGTGAAAGAAAAAAAAATACAACCTGTTTACGTACACTATACAGGGTGTCCATAGCACAACTGCTCACTTTTGCTACAAAGTGACCAATGACTAGTGTTCGCGCTCTAGCAGTACTCAAGCATGCGTTCATGTTTATAGAAATCTAGATATAGAGTTAGTTATGTATGTATGAACAATAAATAGATGCACATATATTTAGATGTCTTCGTAAAATTATTTTAACTGTATATATATGTATATAATATCTAAGGCCGTATTGTTATTTTTTACATTTGCCTAATCACCAATCTAGACCTAAGCAAGCACAACGTTTATCAATTGACTTCATGAAGCATGTTTTGTAGACTACATTCACATCTCAAAATATTAAAACTAATAAAATATGGTAATACATATGTAAATATAAATAATAATAAACCTTATATTTTCTATATCACTAACTTTTTTTCATTCGAATATCTTCAATAACATAAAAACGGAAAATAATACCTTTTTTCAATCAAAAAATAATGCAATTAAAAAAAACCTTGTGTATTTTTTGATCTACATTGTGATCATTATGATTACTGTTATTTTTAATTTTTAAATAAAATATTTTTTTAGTTGTTCAATTAATTGGGTTTATTGTGTTGTAATGCTAGTGGTTTCGTTTATAGCATATTTTGTTATTTTTGTATACCGTCGATTTCTTCAATACACTTACAAGAATAAGAAAAAATAGTGAGTCAGATTATGCATAAAGCTAGAAATCGTCGCAAGAAAAACAAATTTGTCACTCCACAATATTGGTCGCTATTTTTCTTCGAAGTGCATGCGTTGCGTTGCGTTGCGTTGCTTTGCGTTGCGTTGCGTTGCTTTGCGTTGCGTTGCGTTGCTTTGCGTTGCGTTGCGTTGCGTTGCGTCCTTCTGTGCAGAACTTCCGATTATTTAGTTTATACTAAAGGAACAATAAGTGCAGATACTATTTATTAGCCACAAAATAATCTTACTCATCTTAAGATTAATTTTCTCAAGTAAGCTGTTTCTTAAAAACTGAATGCATTGCCCACTCCAGTAATGGGGTGAGAAAATGATTTCTAGCTTTATAAGATTATCACTACATGTCCGTCGGTCTTTCGTTTATTCCTCATGCTAGGATCTTCATATTTTGTAAGCCCATAGTCGTATTTATTGTCTGTGAATAGTCGGTGTGTCGAGAAACGTAACTTAACATCAGCATAATCCAAGCATAACATATTAACATTTTTAATGGTAAAAATTGATATTTGGCTTCAATTTTTAGGCGTAACTGATATAGTAGGTAGAAAAGTAGCGTACAGTACCTAGAAAATAAGTAGCTAGTAGTTTTTCATAATACTAGTTTTATGAAAACGCACTATGTGATGAACGCAATTTCCGCGATATTGCTGTTTGCATTTTTTAAATAGAGTTTTATCATCCTCCTTGCACTTTAATTTACGAAAATCCAATTTTTTTATAATTATTGTTTAAAACACCAATTTACCTTATTTAATTTAATTGATCTTTATTAGGGAAATAAACAGTTACACGAGAAAAATTATATACAGGCAGTACATATACAATCATATAAAAAAAATATAAAAACAATGGTACCAACTTATAAGGATAAAATAAAACCAATTAAATATTAATCTAGTTATAGTATACATACATTGTAAGACAATAAATTTTCAAACGCGAACAATAAAAATACATATAAAATTACCACTAACATAACGTGCACCACCAGAAACGTTGTATATCAGCTTCTATGTAAGTTTTGTGATGCGTTCTATGTTGGTGAGACTACGACGCCATTAAACATTAGAATTAATAATCATCTTGTACCAAATTACTTTCCGCTTTACCCGTTCCAATTCACGCGAGAACTCACGGCAGGGATTTCGATGCTTGCTTTAATGTAAAAGTTTTTGCCCGCGGATGCCCGCGAAATTGATTTGAAGACATGGGAACTGTCTCACATTTGGGTTTTGGGCGCTTGCAGATCTGTAGGTCTAAATAGACAAAATTAAACTAACTTAACAGCATTTAATGCGTGATGCTTGATATATTCTTTTAAGAAATTAGTTTCATTTCATAATACTGATAGATTTATCTAGCAAAACTGCAATTATATAATAATAATTGTAGTGGCTGGATATATTTATCTTTTAGTTGAAAATGCGATTTTCGAATTTATGAAGGTTGCATTTTAACGTCATCTTTCATATATTTTCTGACGACGCCGAATGGCGAAAGCTTAAAAATAAAAATCATCAAATCTATATATATATATATACTAGCTGACCCGGCCACGCGTTGCTGTGGCTAAAGTTTTTGTTATATTACATTATAGTAAACAATCTAAGAGGAACAATAAGAGAACATCAGTCACGGAGTCCACTATGCTTTTTCACACAGATGGTATTTGTAAAAAAATATGGTGATCTCCTTATTTGACTTTCTACTACTATAACCCTTTAGTACAATGAAATTATTTACGAACTAAGACGAAAATGTTGATGTTGGTATACAAATTCACTGGATTGAGATTTGAAGGGGAAGTACGTTGAACACAATTAATTAAAATGTTCTTACACTTGATACTAAGCAGAAATCAATAGGTAAAAAATAAAAATTTATCAGATTTATTATTTCCATTTAATTTTATAACAAATATAAGTATATTACAGTATAATACAGTAAATAACATGTGACGCTTAAACTCATGAATGAGGTAGGCAAGGCAGACAGTCTTAAACTTTTAAACATTAATATCTTTTTTTTGAATTATAAATACTTTCAATTTCAATTTAATTTAACACCAATCGGTGCACAATGTTTTTGGTTAACCTGTCTTTAGCTAACACAAATAGATTCGACGGTTTCCCAACACGTGAACACGCAACATATAGTTGCCCATGAGAAAAACATGGATTTTCCAAATCTAAACCACAAATGGACATTGTTTGACCTTGAGATTTATTTATAGACATGGCGAAAGCTAAACGAATTGGAAACTGTAGCCTTTTGAAGGGTATGGTAGAATCTGATGGTATCATCGGAATACGTGGCAGCAGGACCACTTTTCCTTTAAACTTCCCAGCCAAAATGGTTGCTTCAAGAATGTTTCCGGTGATCTTTTTGATGACCAAACGCGTACCGTTACATAATTGAGGTGGATTCAAATTACGGAGGAGAATAATAGGGGAACCAATCTTTAATCGAAGATTATGTGGTGGCATTCCAGGGATATCTAATGAATTTAAAAATTCAATCGGAAAATTTACACTTTCATTTTCATCAACAACAGTATCGATTGATTTAAAAGACATCAGATCGCCTGGTAACAACTGTTGTATCTGGAAGTTAATTTCGTCAACATCAACGTTTTTGGCTGCCAAAATCGCCCGTTGACTAAGCCATTCATGATTCAAATAATTATTCTGTATATCCGGGAAAATACTCTGAATCAATTCAGTTTTATCCTGAACAACAGTGCAAAAATTGTCTGGTAGTTTAATGCATTGCGTATTTGGTTGCAGTTTTATTTTACCGTTCCCAATATCTAGTAGTTGTTCGGAAAATATTAGTGCTGATGGATCATTTTGCAATTGTACTCGCATATTTATGGTCAATCGAAGTGTTTCAACACTTCGCCATAAGAATGATTGTTTCAAACATGCATTAATCTCATCCGCGAAAGTAGAGCGAGGTATAACCGGTAAGGTCTGCCGGAAGTCACCAGACAAAAGTAAGATAGCACCACCGAAAAGTTTATTATTGCTGTTTAAATCTTGCATAGTTCTGTTTAATGCTTCAAGTGAATATTTGTGTGCCATTGTGCACTCATCCCAAATTATTATAGAACTCTTCCGCAACACTGCAGCTATTCCACTATTCTTTTTGATGTTACACATTGCATCTGGTTTATTATGAACGTCCAATGGCAGCTTGAATGTTGAATGTGCTGTTCGCCCACCATCCAGTAAAGTAGCCGCAATGCCTGACGATGCTAATGCTAATGCGATTTTTTGTTGCGACCGTATTTTGGCAAGAATCAACGATATTAAAAATGTCTTACCGGTTCCACCGGGTGCATCCAAGAAAAAAAAACCGCCTTGTTCAGCAGCAACAGCCAGCATAATCCGATCATAAATAATTTTTTGTTCTGCTGTCAGTAATGGTTCACTGTTCATGATAATTGTTGCTAAACTTCCATGGTCATATTGATTTTCTCGTTGTAAATCGGTATTGACTAAGTCGGTGGCTGGACGATTAGGTGATGGCATACCATAATGATTAAGTGGTAAATTTGAAATAAGAACACATAAATCCTCGATCAAGACCAATGCTTCATTGTACATCTCTGGTGTATAATCTATGTTTTGGCATTGATTTGTTTGTCTAATTCGGTGCAAGATGTCTTCTGTCATACAATTTTTATATTTTTCCCACAAAGTTTGTGCTTGCGAGGGATAACATGTCGCCAAAATAATTGCAAACAACTGACGAATGTTATTCGGTGTTGATGTCAACGCAGCATCAGCAAGCGTTAAGTCCCAATGGTTATCGTCTTCTAGCAATTGCAGTTCACGACATGCATCCTGGTATGTATTGAATACTCGACCATTAGCTGTTCGTAAAAATTCAAAAGACGTTGGTCCGGGAACATTCACCAATAACAAACGTAAATAGAAGCACTCACGTTGCTTTGGATGTACCGTGTAAAGTCTCCCCAATGTCTTAGCTTTGAATATGCCTGTAATGGAAGGATGTGGTTTTCCTTGTTTCCGTGGCTCCCATTTTTTACTGGATTTGTTCCATGTGAAATAACGTGGAACATCACCATACACCAATGTCTTCGCGAATTGGCCAAAAACATCAGGTTTTTGACACAATGTAAAAAATTCAGTTAGAGTCGTTTTCGGAGCTTCGAACGCTCTTTGGAGAACATTTTCTTCAGTGAAGTATACACGTTGACCGTTTTCAAGATGTATTGCCAGATGTTGGACAGCAGGATCTCTTTCGTGGATGGGAAAGCTGAGAATATGCCAAATAGCTTCATTGCTGCTAATGTATCTGCCCATTTGGTATCGTGCTATTTCGTCATTTTTATTTATGTTTTTTACTTCAAATATGGCCAAATCACTGCCTTTGTTTACATATTTACAAATATACTTAATTGATTTAACAGAACTGCAAAGCTCAACATTGATATGAGCTTTGTAAGTTTTTGAAAGTAGTGGTGAGTATGGTACCACCCACTGATTATCAAACTCAACTTGATTTGGAAAGTTCGGCAGTCGCATTGTAAATGTGTGGCCACCATTCTCAGTACTTCTGCGGCGATACATTGGATAACCATCAATATCCGTGATCGTGTCATTCGTATGCGGCTTTGGGAAGTTTTTTTTACATTTTCCATTTTCCATGCACGGTGACGTCATGTTGAAAACACCGCATGGCCCATGGATCATGTGTTTGGTGACAATATCAAATAATTCTTGATCAATTAATGGGTCTGGAATTTCGGCTGAAATTATTTGATCGATTTCTTCAGGACGGATTCTATCTTTAAGCCAAACCAAAATGTGGGCATGAGGCAAACCTCGCTTTTGCCACTCTATCGTATACAGCCAACAACGTGTGATACCAAAAATTGTATATTTAACAATAAAATCAATTAAGGATTTCAATTTTTGTTTAAACACACGTGCAGTTAAATCATGACGATGAATGGCTTGTTGTCCTGGCAATAGTAAAGTTTGTATCTCTTCCCAATTCGGATTACATGTGAATGTAATAAATAAATCCGGTCGGCCGTAATGACGTACGTAAGTCATCGCATCTTGTATGCATGCATGTTCCGTGCCGTTCCGTATCGACATCTGTCAGTTTTATGACTGAATCTACCAGCATGTTCACCTAATGGTACTTTGTCGGCTTTTATGACGATTTGATAATTGTCATTTTGCAGTCGTGGCGAAACTCTTTTGATCAATTGAATTAGTTGATTGTGATCTTCTAAAAAATTTTCCAATAATATCACAATTGCTCTTTCCTCTGCTTGTTCAATAAAATTATACTGGCACCGAGTCGTCACGCGCTCTTCACAATCGCCCATAAAATAAAAAGGTATCGACATCTGTCAGTTTTATGACTGCCAAATAATAACGGACAAAAAATTAGCGATAAATTAAAATTGCGACTATAATTTGAGATTTAAACTATCCTATCTCTCAAGTGCACATCGAACTGCACATGGTGTTCAAATTTTATTATTAGTCCATTATTTTATTATTAGTCCATTGAGGACAAACATTGTGACACGAGATTTATATATATTAAGATATATTACTGGCAAGCTGTAATTCTGTTTGTAGTATTGTCATTGCCGTTCAATAAAAAATAATTTGTTTGACACATCAGTTTGCGGTCGCTGTAAGCTGCTTGTTTACATTTTGTTTTATTGTGGAAAGCTTGTTTCATAAATTGGCTATATTATTTATTATAAAATGAATGAAAGCCAGCTAAATTCAACTGGTGTTTCGTCCATTTTATCTGTTAGAACTAGGAAACGTCAATTTATTAAGGGTGACTCTGATGATGAATTATTAAAGCTCAAATATTTGAGGTTAGATTAAAATTGGGTGAAATAATTTTAATCTAATATTATTATCATAAATATATCACTGTAATAACAAACAGAAACTTTTATATAATGTAGGTTTACGGCGTTTGCCTATTATAAAATATATAATTGAGTTGTAAAGGTAAGGTATTTGACTTAAATTTTGATGGTGATCTTTCTAAATTTTTCAATATTGTCAAAGATTGTCCCATTTATATTTTCAGGCGATTTACCGCTATTAATAGCGGTAAATCATTTAATATATAAATAATACGCACACTGATCATTTGCTTTAATTTTATACTGTTTACGTATCCATTATATTTATTTTCATAAACTTCATATATAAGTCATTCATAAAATCATCTCATCATAATCCTTCATTTTAATCATATATCCATTATTTTTATATTTTTTGTTAAAATATCCTTTCTTATTTCATCTAATTAGATGTTTATAATATATGAAATATTTTACACTATAGAGGATAGATGAGATTTAAAAATGCATTTTTATAAAGCTCAGCGCTGTGTTTAAACCAAGATCCTGCGCTCTCAAGTACAGGCCCTCTTTAGTACCTTTATAAATATTTTACTATCCTAGGCGTTATCAAAAATTAATAAATTTTTCAATATTGTCAAAGATTGTGTCATTTATCTTTTCACGCGATTTGCCGCTATTAAAAAAACAGTCATCAAATATAAGTCAAATATATATACATATATAAATATATTATTACTTTAAATATGCTATGCTAATTGATTTAATGTTTTATAGCTTTTTCATAGGTTTTTTTATTGTAAATCTTCTTGCTTCCCTCTTTATTTCCGATAGTTTGAGGTATACAATTTAAAAAAAACTATGAAAGTGCATTTATCATTCGCAGGAGTATTAGGGAAAATATTTTGATAACAAGGATTATTTTTTATCCCAAACAAGTTTGAAAATCTGAAATTAATAGATATTTCTACCTAGGTACTTACTTTAAATAATGATTAAAACTTTTTTCTTTTAGGAGTTTCATGTCGCATACGTATTCCTTCGAATGGGTAATTCCCCCAGACCAGGCTTATGGGCACTTGAAAAATCTAACGATTATGGAAAAACTTTCTTACCCTGGCAGTATTTTTCCGATTCTCATAGGTATGCAAATGCAAATATATATATTTTTATTTATACCTATTTTCGTCCACTGATCTCATCTGTGTGGGCATCTGAGTCCTTCTTAATTGTGGGGTTAAACTATAGGGTGGCAGGACTGCCAAAATTTCAGGGGCCCCGACCCGAGAGAAACCCAAAGAACTTCTTACAGATATTATTACAGAAAAGCACAAATCAAACAATTTCTGTGGCTCATAAACCATAGGGAATCCCCGTTTTCTGATTGTATTTTTATGCATTTTATTTACAGTGGGGCATAGGTAAATGAAACATTAACAGTTCCATAAAGGGCTCATATAAAATATTTGAATTTTAAAAATATGGCAGCCTGGTTGTTGGATCGTTTTATTTATTACTAGCACAGAGCAGGAAATCTCTAGAGTCGGAACTATTTCCCTCTACTATACAATATCTGTGAAGCCGGTCTAAGATGCGAGGGGAAAGATGCATATATAGATCTGAGAGCATATAGATAAGACCGCACGGGGCTGTTTGCATGTATGTGTAATACCTCAGACCGAGCCGCATTGTTAGGCGCATTGTACGGGTAATATTGAAATAAAATCAAGTATGTAAAAAGATATTTGTAATGTTTAGTGTTTTGTCAATAATTACACATATCGAAACCTAAGTACTAATATTTAAATTAGACGAGTTATTTTATTATAAAATAACATTTAAAAGTTTTTCCACAAAATTAATCCCTAAAATATACAACTTGCATGTTATTATTGTAAATAAATATTAGTGATTATTAGGATTGGATAGTTTTAATAAAAAAACAATTATAATTAAATTAAATGCAACATTATAATTAAATAATGCGATTATATTATACATAGAATGTTTGTCCAATATTCTTCTCATTCGATTAGGTAGACTTTATTAAAATATTTGAGTTATTATGATTACGAAATACAGTCCGAGCATCATTACACGCATGGCGGTCGGATAAATATTTAAATTAGCCAAAATGAAATCTGATTTTGGGCAACGAAATATTGGTTTTACAGATCCAAACCTTGAAATGCTTTTTATTTATCAATATACTTCTATCATTAAACAAACCTGCATACCTATTGCTTAAAATTTAGGAATAATGTAATATCAATAATATAAAATGATTGGAAAGGGATAATTCCAGAATATTCTGAAGGAGGAAATTACTTATTACAGGTTCTTTAATAAGCCTGTAATTATAAATAATAGAATATTTTCATCGCAAATAAACATATATTGTAAGTTAATTTACTTAATAATACCTATTTATTTTAGAATAAAGACTCAATATAAATTGATTTGATAATATGATACGCATAATCTCAAATTTATTACGAAAAATGTAGCCCCCGAGTTTAGCCCTGTTTGAATGCGTTTGATAGAAGGATCATACTCGTGACACGAAATCAAACCCTTAATGCCCTCTCTAGGTACTTCACTGCTCTGTGATTACTGGCCAGTTAAAATTAATACAAACTCATCAATGTGCAATAGAAACTTAAAAAAATGATCAGTGCCACATTATAATAATTATTATTTATTTAAAAATATTTGAAATAATATTATAATATTATAAATTGAAATATCTTGTCCGTGTCTATGTCGCATCAAATTTACAAAAAAAAACTAAAATGGTCAAAATTTATGATGAATTGAAAGAATGTCATGATACGATTGTGTTTTTTTTTTATTTTAATCTACTCAGATCTAAAAAATTACCCATTGTCGCCTTTATGGCCATCCAAAACTCACATCAAATGGGCTAAAAGTGCCACAGGTAAAGTGAAGGTAGGACATTTCCTACCTTCACTTTGCCTGCGGCACTTTTAGCCCATTTGATGTGCTTCATTAAGCAACCCATCACAAGTTGCTACCACAGGCGTGACTAGAAGGCAAAGCCTGCCTGCCTGGTGGGAATATGCCTTTAAAGACACCTGTAGGGCCTAGCTGCAAAGACGTCAGGTTCTGATTAAATAATTTACTGCTACTAAACAATGTATAAAAGCAGTTGATATTATATGATGCTACAGGATGTCATAACCATTCTTGTTTTTTTAATACAATCGTATAATTATCCATTCAGAACAATCATCCACCAATGCTTCTTTGTTTCTAAATTTGTCCTCAAATTTGATTGAGTGTTCGCAGAAATTTTATTTTTAATTGAAAATTGTTTTTTTATTTTATTTTATAGGTTTGGGCAAGTTTTTATCATATTTTTTCTCTTTGTACAAATTTTTGTTAATTAGGCACATTAGGTGAAAGAATTATTATTGCATAATTTACTTTTTGTTGTTTTTTATTTTCTGAAATTGTTTTAGTATATTTTCTTGTGGCAAATTATGTTAACACAAGTAAATATTTGTCGATTTTAACCGCCTGTTTTAAAAATAAGTGTTGACTACACATTTCTTTCATTTGGGTTGATATTAATAAAGATTTTTCCTTGAAACTACCTGGGCAGTAGTTAGGCTAACCATAATTTAGGTGATACCTCATTTATTCATTTATAATGTCATGCTTATTTTATGTCGTGTACTAATTTTTATTGTCATTTATCCCCTTACTGGTAACGTAAGTACTGGAAGTTTTAAGCATTTTTTATATTTTTAGTGACTGCGTAACTTACTTTGGCAAAGAGAGCTTAGAGCCGATAACAAGGGATGACTCTGTAACATGTAGTATTGAATATTCAAAAATTGTTCCATTAGAGGGCGGTGAGGTAAATATTTGATTTGTTACTATGCATTTTTCAACGTAAAGATCATCAGAGATAGACTATCTAGAATAACCTTTATAAAAAATCCAAACTGCCAAAGTGACAGCATAAAATCAGATCTATGCCTCCAGTAGGCTCCGCAATGGGCCAATGTTTTTGTGTTCTTTGAACCAGATTTCAAAGTGAAGGATTCGTTTGATACAGCTCCATTTATTTTTCATTTATCTACGGTTTAAAATACTAGAATAAAGTCAAAGCAGTCTGAACAAAGTTAGTCAAAACTTATACCTTGGAAGCATATCATAATAATATTTTCCATAAATAATTGAAAATTGTTAACGACATTTCGCTGACTATTAAATTAAAGACACACACATAACAATAATTTATCAAACCGCAATGGTTCAAATCCGGCTAATTCATGTTCTCCACAGAATAATGAATGATGGTTTTCTCATACAAAACAAGTACAGACTGACAAAATGATATTAGCCATAATAGATGGCCTCGCATCAGTAAGACTACAAGGAGATTGTGGTTCAGTGCCTCTCCTAACAAAAACCCATACCATTTTATATCTTAAGTTAGATTTTGGTTTTTCTTGGCTCCATAATGATCTTGTTCTTTGAGTCTAAGTTAAATTTTTCAAACATTATATTTTGTATTTTTATATAATGTGTATTCTTGTTAAATTAATTTGTAATATAATTATTTTTTTAGATACCAATTTCTCTTCTAAATGATCGGCCATCAGCTAATACATATTTTAATTCATCTGTACTTCAAGAATGGACTAGAGCAACTAATGTTCGTTTGCGATTACTCAGGACAAAAAATTTACTTGGACACCTTATGTTTGTTGCCCGTCAAGATCCCACTGTTACTAGAAGGGTAAAATGCATGTTAAAAATTTTATTAATAAGTGTTATGAAATGTTAAAAACTTTATTAATAAGAAAATAAATATATATTAAAACAATTACACACAAAAAAATCACATTCAGTATATCTAACACAAAAATAAATTATATTAATTAAATTTTATTATACATTTAAATATTATAAAGGCAACAGTAGTATATTATTGCAATAATAACTATAGACATGATTGACTACAACATAACTTTAATGTGTTTATATAACAAAAAGGCTATAGAAAAATACATATATAAGAACGCATGTTAATAATAAAGTATAAAAACAATAATAATAAATATAGGACTGATAAGGATGAAACTTTAACTTATTGTGTTCATTCATTGCTTTCTTGCCATGGGTTTTTTTCCTGGCCCCACTATTTAATTCCGCTCCAGTTTATTTTTTTTCCCATAGACAATACAGATACATTACAAAGAAATCAAAAAACTTACTTATTTGTTCGTAAACCTAGAAATCATACATTTTATCCAATTTTGTTTGAAACCCAAATTATGCGCTACGATCAATCCGTCAAATGATGTTTCATTGAGTTCTATGACTTGAATCTGGTAAGATGAGGTTCGTTGCTTAATCAATGATAAGTCATATTTTTTTTATGAATTACAAGTGCCTAGAAATATTATTATTATTATTGTTTGTTGAGCAAGCAGCTATTTAACTGATATGCTCATATACATTATGTATTAGACACCTGTAATATATATTTTTTTCCTATCTGCAGTACTTTTACTCAATTAAAGACATCAGCATTGGGGGAAGATGTATGTGCAATGGCCATGCCGATATCTGCGACATACCTTTCCCTGACAATCCTAATAAGTTGATGTGCAGATGTCAGCATCACACGTGTGGGTCGAAATGCGAACAATGCTGCCCAGGCTTTGAACAGAAAAAATGGCAACAATCTCAAGAATGGAAGAAATTTACTTGTGAATGTACGTATAGTTCATTAAAATTTTTAGTAGCACATATCAATTTATTTTTAAAAAAGTATTAATTACCTTATAAGCCCTTTTATTTATTTATTACAATGACATACGTATACTTAAGAGGTATTCCTCCCATAATATATCTAGTTGGAAGGTATTATAATAAGTTGGGATAGGTTTTTAGGGAAAACTATTCCATTCCTAGATGCACTTGCAAGAAAACAATGGAAACCGGCATTCTTCCCCTTGAAAATTTATTTTGTAGTTTAAAAAAAATATATTTAATTATATTTTATAGGAATGGTCTTAGAATAATAATACAATAAAAAGGTTTTTCAATCTGTTCACTAATTAAAAACAACCATTCTAGAAATTTTAAGAGAGAACTTATTTTATTTCAAAACTTAAGGACTCCCATTTAAGGTCAGATTAAAATATTAATAGACTTTCAATCTGCCTTTACTAATAACTTAATCATTTTGGATATCTCTCCATATAAAGTTTCCACAGTTTCCAAAGTTTTGGTACAGTTAAAAATTCCCCTTAAAAAAATGATATGATGATTTAAAATTATTCACACAATGAATCATAAAAAAAGTAAAAGTAATATACCTAATTAATAAAAGTAATATGCCTATGACCTTAAGAGATTGTAAGAAATCTATACTGGCGTGCATTAAATTCGGGCTATTCAAGAAAATGTTTTTAGAAATCTTCTTTAAGTGGGAAAAGAATTGAGTGCGCTATAAAAATACTCAATTTCTGTTGAAAAATTGTTTTTTCAAACAAAAACTACATTTTGATTAATTTACGTTCAATTACTACAAATTATAAATGGGAGTTGCTTTTTACATTATTAGTTCTCTCCAAAACTACCGGATGGATAAGAATGGGGTTTTCATTGTTAGATAGCTTAAATTTTCGGTAAAGGCTATAAGTAATGCAGTAAAGTTGTAAAACTACTTATCATGAGCAAGACAACCTGACCCTCAATTTTTCTATTAAGCAATGCCGATTAAATACATTATAATATTCGAAATTTTAAATGACCTGATAGCTAAAAGATTTTTATTTTAATGCTAGAAAGCGATCAGTATTAAATTATTATGCTTTCAGACAGCATTGTGCACTCGAAAGTTTAGTATATTTGTTATACTTTATATTTATAGAGTGCAATATTTGCTTGAAATGTAAATATTCGTTTTGATGAATTGGATGCAAAAATATTGCTTTGTGGAGTTGATTTCGAACTTCAAAAAGTGTCTTTTCCGAAGCGATGTTAATTTCAATTTCAACTTTGCCAGAAACACCTTTTATTCAAAAAAATATATAAAAATACAATTTATATAGATCCATCTAAGACACTGTCTTTTCTGCCAGTTTATTAAACTTATATAAATTTAAATAAAATAATATACGAAAATACTTACAATCTAATGTAATAACTTATAAATAAGTCTTGACCACATAACGGTCATCCCTCACAGTAGTTACTTTACGCCAGTCAGATCCTTGACTACAGTTATCAAACATTAGTGCCCTAAATGTATATTATAATGTTTCTAATGGTATGTATTATTTTAATTTAGACTTTACTCACATTACATACAATTTTGCAGCTTGTAATTGCCACAATCACACAACTGAATGCACTTACGACCCTGAGATTGATGCAAAGCACTTATCCCTGGATATACACGGTCGCTATGAAGGTGGGGGACTCTGCAAAAATTGTCAAGATAATACGGAAGGTATCAATTGTAACAAGTGTAAAGAACAGTACTATAGACCATACCAAAAGCACTGGAATGAAACCGATGTTTGCCAACGTAAGTTTAGCATGTCTAGGCTTTATATTTTTTTTCTCATTATTTTTAAAATGGTATTACCATGAAGGGTATGTCCTGAATTAGCCCAGTTAAGAGTAATCACCCTCTAGAATGTATTCAAACAAACTCTTTTATTATTTTAGCATAGATATGCTCAAACGGACCTTTCTATTTTCTATATTTTTTATCAACTTACAGCAATGCATAAAATCAATTTAAATATACAATGAAATATTTTAAAGAAAATTTGTAAGAAATTATGTCTTTTATAAAAATATAATAACTATTGTTTGTTTGTTTGTCTATGATTACTGGTAAAGAGATAAAGTGAAAAATAATTTGCACTATTTTTTTTAAATGGCTACAAACCACAAAACTAGGTTTTTGTTCAACGGACAACAAAACTGAACTTTTACAGGAAAAGCCTATAACTGTTCACAAAATTAAATAGTCTCTTTAATGTATCAAGAATTTGGTTAAGTTTTTTTTTTACTCTTATTGTGATTATTATTATATTAATAAGTAGGTACAAATAAAAACATTAAATATCTGGCACAGCGGAAGAAAAATTTTCATTAGGAATTTTACTATTCTGATACAGATATTTGACAATCTCTGGTGTCATCCCAGTCATGTTATCATTCTATATGGAAATTGTATCAAAATAATGGTCCTCCTTTTTTAAACAAAATTTTATTTCAGACACTCAAAAAAAATAATTAAAGCAATGAAACCACTTTTTTATTTATGTTTTATGATTTCTATATAATCAATTTTTTTAGCCCACAAAAAAACCACAAGTAATCTAAACTGACATTCACTCCTCGAGGCGACAAAATTGTTTTTTTTTTACTAACGCAAGGCAGATGTAAATTTCTTTTATAAACCTTCTATACACCTACCTCAGAACTATAAGTACATTATATGAAATAAGATTTGCTTGTTTTCTTACATACTCGTACTTTTAAAATTCTTTGTCATTGTACCGGATTTTCGGACCTAACCTTATATTATAACCATAATAGAGATCTTGGCCGGGGAGATTATCGGTCTATTATAAAAAGAGAAAGAAATTATAGAAAGTCACATCTCGCAAGTCTGCAATTGCCAGACTGTCATGTGCATATGTATCATTAACTCATTCTGAGAAAAAACCATTGAATATTCTCTATGGCTAAAGTGACTTGTCTTGGGTCCACTAACATAACCCAGGACCTGTTAGTCAGAAGCGGGCATTTATACCACTGCACCATAGGTCTGCTAGTTTTTGTGATTAAAGGATACAAATTAAATTGTATTATTTTTTTTTTATACATTTACGTTTTGTAAGTTATTAGCGATATGGCTGCTGCATATTTTTCTATATATTTTTCTATATATACATAAGAGGCAGGTTTAAAGGTAACTAAACTTTTATAATACAGTTTAAAAGATAATATAATTTATATTTTGTTGTCAGCATGTAACTGCAATTACCACTATTCAACTGGAAATTGTGCAGAGGGAAGTGGACAATGCGAATGCAGATTGGAATACAATCCACCATACTGTGATTCTTGTAGCTATGGCTACTATGGATATCCAAATTGTATCCCATGTATTTGTCATTTAGATGCCACCGAAGGAGGTTACTGTGAACCTCAAAATGGAATTGTAAGTATATTTGTAGGTACATACTATACAATTCATCTTTTTATTTTTGTTTCAATGTAGTATTAAATATTTTTTTATGAAATGTAACAATTCTAGTAATTTAAAAAAAAACTTATTTATTGACGCACTGAAATTTATCATCCTGGGCCTACTTTTTATTTATTACTGTATTCATATATTATTGTGTGAAAAATATATGCAAAACATATATTTTTATCTTCTACTGGGACTAAAAAAGCGAACATTTGGAAACAATATAACTATTGTTCTCATTTCACACATTGTACTCACAACTGCCATAGGATAGTTAAGTACCATGCCATATAAGAATTTTTATATAAATGTAAAACTTATCATCAACTCGAATGCTATTAGTTTTTTTTTCTAATCCATCATTTTTTTTTTTAAAACCTAAAAAAATTCAATTGTTTCTTAGCCTGCAAATTCCTTCCACACTTATTCACATATTGTGATTACAAACATATTTTTTTCACACAGATACTAAAAACCTAAAAATAAAAATATATTCTTTGTTTTTCAGTGCCCGTGCAAGTATAACTATGCTGGAAACTTCTGTAAAGAATGTGCGGATGGATTTTACAACTTTCCCAAATGTCAAGGTTGAAATACAATTTATTGATTTTTGTATTTAAAAATTATTATATAGTGCTATGAATAAACCTATATTTGTTATATAGTGTGTATAATATATATATATAGTAAAATTTTCAATGGTTGTAAAGCCTACTCTTTATTAAATAAATAAAGTAGAAAAATGATAATGTTCCAATTAATATATTAGTTATTAATACACAACTTAATGCATAGGAATGACAATTTTCAATCGGTTCATAAAAATTGACATAATGCAATATAGATACATCATGCCTTCGACATTTATACTACGAACTCGTATTACATAGCTAAAAATACATCACATAAAAATATATATATATATATATATCATATTTTTTCTGACGACGCCGAATGGCGAAAGCTTAAATAAATCATAATCATCAAATCTATATATATATATATATATATATAGATTTGATGATATAATATTTTTTAAGCTTTCGCCATTCGGCGTCGTCAGAAAATATATGAGATATGACGTTTAAAATGCAACCTTCATAAATTCGAAAATCGCATTTTAAACTAAAAGATAAATATATCCAACCACTACAATTATATTAAATAATTGCAGTTTTGCTAGATAAATTAATCAGTATTATGAAATGAAACTAATTTCTTAAAATAATATATCAAGCATCATGCGTTAAATGCTGTTAAGTTAGTTTAATTTTGTCTATTTAGACCTACAGATCTGCAAGCGCCCAAAACCCAAATGTGAGAGAGTTCCCATGTCTTTAAATCAATTTCGCGGGCATCCTCGGGCAAAGACTTCAAAACTTTTACATTAAAGCAAGCATCGAAATCCCTGCCGTGAGTTCTCGCGTGAATTGGAACGGGTAAAGCGGAAAGTAATTTGGTACAGGATAATCTATGATTATTAATTCTAATGTTTAATGGCGTCGTAGTCTCACCAACATAGAACGCATCACAAAATTTACATAGAAGCTGATATACAACGTTTCTGGTGGTGCACGTTATGTTAGTGTTAATTTTATATGTATTTTTATTGTTCGCGCTTGAAAATTTATCGTCTTTTACAATAATTTTGCATGTTTTACAACGAGGTCTTTTACATGGTTCGACCCCGTTTTTTGGAAATGTGTTAAGTGGTTGGTTACCAAACGTTTTATTTTTATTTAATATATTACGTAAATTTGGCGGACGTCGGTAAGACAATATAGGTGGACAATCGAGTATATTTTTACAATTTGGATTATTAGAGATTATTGAATATAATTTATATATATATATATATATATATATATATATATATATAAATTGTAAATAGAAGTTTTATGCTTAAATATACTTAAATATAAATTATGCTTAAATATACTATTTTAGAATTAGTATGAAAAATAACTGCCACATAATATTTCTTCCTTTCAATTATAGGTCTTTGAATTCATACAGATTTTTTTTTAATTTAATATGTTTTGATGGCTTTTTTGAAAATGAATATATTTTTTATGTTTTTATATTCTCCCGGTAATTTATTGAACATTTGTAGTCCTCTATATACCGGAGGTACCGGCTGAATAAAATTATCTTTGTTCCTTGTGTTGTGAAAATGAACCGATGTATGGGTGTTATTTTTTTCCTTCGTTCGGATAAATTCACAAAGGACTTCTTGTACATATATACCATACACCGTTAATATTCCAAGTGTTTGGAAGTGTGATCTGCAAGATTCCCGCAGACTAATACCAAAAATTGCTCGAATGGCTCTTTTTTGGAGGACAAATATGGATGCTGATCCCCATAAAAGAATGCCATATCGGAGATGCGATTCCACGAGAGCAAAATAAAGTGAAATGACTTGAGATCGATCTAAGAAACCTCTTGCCCGCGACAGGGTGTAACAAGCTGAAAAATGCTTGGATTTAAGGTAGTCAATGTGTGTTTGCCAATTGAGTTTATTGTCTAGATATACACCCAGAAATCTGATCTCGCAATTCTTTGTATTGCGAGTAAGGTTTAAAATAAATATTTTTGACATATTGAGTGACAATTTGTTTGCCTTAAACCAATCTTCTAGTTCACCTATAGATATACAAAGTTTATCATTAAGAGTATCAATATTTACTGCTTCTATGACAGCACTAGTATCATCTGCAAATTGAGTTACAGCTGACTCGGACATATTCAAGCTTAAATCATTTGTATAAATAATGAACAATAATGGACCTAATATTGATCCTTGAGGGACTCTAATGTTGACTTCTGTTATATTTGACATGACAATAGTTTCATTAAAGTCTTGATCTATACTTGTTATTTCAACTATTTGTTTTCAGTTTAGAAGATAAGACTTAAAAAGATCATTTGCAATGCCTCTAACACCATAATGATTCAATTTATTGAGTAAGATATCAGTCTGTACACAGTCAAAAGCTCTGCTTAAATCACAGAACAATGCAGCAGAAATATCAGCATATTTTTTTTGAAGGTCAACAGGAAAATTATCGATACCTGTAGATTTCGTGTTTTTTAATAAGTTAATTGTTTCCCATATTTCTTATGTTGACGTTGATTTCATGAACATAGATTTTTTATTTTTATTTACTTTTTTTAATTTAGTAGAGACTAATGTAATATAATAGGTGATTGGATTGAAGACGCTAATTTTAAAGGTTTTTCCGCAAAAATTACTTCGGATTCGTATTTATTTTTTATAAAAATTATCGTTCCACCATGTTCTTGTAATTGCCTTGTTCGACTTGCGGCGACGTACCCCGGTAACTGAGCTAATTTCTTATTTTTTCATTGAGCCAAGTCTCTTTAAAGCACAGTATATCCGGGTCATCTTGTAGAGATGCAAGAAATGCTTGGATATCATCTAACTTATAAGGAATGCTACGAATATTTCCATGCAATAATTTTATAGAACTTATATTTTGAGATTTATTTAGTTTTAAAACACTTTCACAGAGACAAGAAGGTAAATGAGTCTCTTTAAAACAGTTTTAAAAACAATTTAACCACAATAAGCCACGAAACACAATAAAAATAAACAACACACGGATTGCAACACTCCTATGTCAAGGGTGACAGATTATAGCTAAATGTATGGTTACCCGTCAAGTGCAAAGACGTCTTTGTAAAAATTAAATGACTTCAATAAACTCATGGTGATTTCTCATATTCCTGAGTCCCTGTTTCCTATGTCCTTAAGTTCTGAAATTTCATTTATATTGAAAGATCTTTTATATTTTGTGTATCTTATTTAAATATTTCAGTATGTGACTGTGACACCGTTGGATCAACAACTCGTAAGTGCGACCAAATAAGTGGAAATTGCACATGTAAGAATAACTTTGGAGGACAGAAGTGCGATCATTGTGAAGCTGGATTTTATAACTACCCGGAGTGTAATTGTATGTATTGGTTTCTTATTTTTTTTTATATTTACATTAGTTTTATAAAAAAGAAATTAAACACCATCGCTTTTAGTAGCTATTATAGATTAAACCTATAGAGCCCATAGATTTTTTAAAAATATATTTTGAGTGCCTTTTTAATAAATACCATTCTTGAGTTTACTCATGGTCATGTATTTAATGGATTCTTGTCGAAACATTTAAAGGAACATTAGGTGCTGCTGACATCACACACACTGTTAAATAAATATTATGCGAATATTGCCTGATTGTATTTCAAATATGCGTAATTATAAATATGCACTCCGTGATCGTAATCATATGAACGTTTTTGACATAATTGTAAAAAGTAATCAATTGCAGTAAATTTTACGATTATGATTCATCAAAATAATTCCTAAATGATCTAAGGAAATTATATCGAATTTCCGCAGGTCATGCAGTGATAATTGCTCATCAATATTCTTTTTCGTCAATTCACTGTGAATTCTATGTTGAATGCAATCTTATATTTCATTTTAAATATCTTTTTTATTATAGATTGCAATTGTGATATTAGTGGAACAACAGCAGACATTTGTAATGCTACGACTGGAACTTGTCTCTGTAAGGAAGGTTTTGGTGGAGTTCGGTGTGATCACTGTATTGCAGGGTAAGTTCCTACTGATTTTCCTGTTTTTTAATAATATTTATTTTTAGTGGTTACTAACTGGGATTAAAAATTTTACTTAACAATTGGTGAAGATATTTTGACCACTGACGTTGAAGTGTACCGTATTTGCCAGTGGCGGCGTCTGTATCCGGCGTGGTTAGATATAAGTTCTGCAAAGATTTAATGTGTTGCTTACATGATTAGACAGTTTTCATCTATCTCTATACCATCACACTGTATTCCAAATTATTTATATATTTCCTAGTTTATTTTATGTTTGATAGTAAAATCCTTCACTCTTTTATATGGATGAGATTAAAAAATAAAGAAATTCATTTCTATAGTCAGTGATTTATTTGTACATTTTTTATCAAATAGAGAAAATCGGTTATACTTGAAAATTGATATTAAATACTTTGAAGTAAATGCAAATAAAGATTTTATAAACACCTTGTTTTATTAAGTAATTATTTTTATTTCCTACTTTACAACTTTTACTCTAGAGCTATTAAACTCTTGAAAATTTCCCTCGCTTATAATTATTTATTTATATAGAATTACAAACAGCTTTACAGTACAATAAGTTAAGAGGAAAAATACAACTAATATGGCCTAGTTTAATTTAAGAAGTTAGGTATAACCATATAAAGCTATTCTGCTTCCTCGATAATAAAACGTTGACTGAACAACCGTGAGATATCTATAAATTTGAGAAAATCTTACCGCATATTTTCAGCACCGTTACAAGAGGAATATCGAAAACTTTCATATTGAAACTCAGAGGAACAATGGTACAGGGACGTCAATTGAAATTCGGGTCGATTCAACCAAAAAATTAGAAAAGGGCGCATGTTATTAACGAGATTTATTAACGGTGACTCAGCGGTCGCACGACAGTTGTTTAGTGTTAAACAATGCCAAGACAAAAATATTACATATCCATTCCAGTAGAAATAACAAAGTAGTACTCGTGCCAATTGTATCGCACACATATCCTTGCCTGCATAGTAACCCAAATGGAGTTACACATGCTCAATGCGCATGTCCTGTATTGGAATCGGTTAACCCGAAGCCAGCGAATTGCCGGTCAACTATATTATGGTATTAAAGTACTAAGCCGGTGAAACGCCGGTCTGTGCGTAGTCATTTTATGCAAAAAAAAATCAAAAACAACTTTATTCATGTAAATATCGTTGATAAAATAATTACGATTTATATTTTGATCAAGAAATATAATTACTACAGTTTTTTACATATTATTTTTAATTTGTATTTTGACAACCAACAGTGATTCCAAAATGGCCATAATAAAAGTTGTTATAATTAAATAGTTTTTTTAATTAACAAATTATGTCATATAGAATGAATTATGTCAAATTATGTCATAGTGGTGGAATGCGTTAAATCACACGAGTTACATTAACTTAATTTTTAAGTATTTTGTATTATATTTTACGCATGTAAAAATAAATAGTATTTTAGTTAAGATTAAGAAACCGGCAGAAGGGACAGTGTCTTAGCTGGATCTATTTACATTCTATTTGTATATATTTGATTAATAAAAGTTGCTTCTGGCAACGTTTAAATTGAGAATTGAGAAATATTATATTATTGTGCCAAACTCGAGTGAGCCCGTCGAAATCCAAGAGGATTCGTCTTCAGAAAATCTGCCTTCTCAGTCGGGCGGTGATATGATGGATGGGCTTGCGAGCGTCTGCACGAGGCGAGACTATATTTTATTGGGAGTTGTCTACGCATAGCGTATACCATTGGCCGTAAATTTAAAACCTTAACTATGGTTATTAAATACAGTTTTACGTACAAATAATAAATACCCTTCTATAAAGGATTAAACTAAATACTAATAAATAGTGTGCTTTTTTTACTCATAAATTACAGAATTCAAAATCTGTATTGTAATAAAAATTAACCATTATATGTATAGGTATTACAGTGAAGTCCGTCAAAGAGATCGCTCATGTGTTGAATGTGGGTGCTCTACAATTGGTTCCGCGTCCACTAGTTGTGATGCCACTGGAAAGTGTAGTTGCCTGTACAACTTTGCTGGAAAAAGATGCAATCAATGCTCTCCGGGATACTACAAGTATCCAGAGTGTCTGCGTAAGTTATATTTACAATTATTAACCTGTCAATTGCCTCCCCATTGTTAAACGAAAAGTATAATTTTATATTTACAATATATTTTGAGTATTACAAATATGGACTATCTCTTCTACGTTTTTAAACATTCAATGTATGGATCACACATGGACAAGCTATTTTCATGGGGCACTTATATGTCATGATGTCTTATATGTATATAATTTTTAATAGTGGTGGTTAAGGGGTTGGAATATGGACCCAAAGGTTGCGGGTTTGAATCCGTACATGGTCATACCATTTTTAACGCTTTACCACCATCTCCACTGACTCTAGCGTAGGCACATTTGGCCTAGTTGAGTAGGGCCCAAAATAATTACAAATCTAGATCATATATATATGGATTAGCGTTCGAACTACGCGCATATGAGAAATCAAGCGCATAAATTCGTGACGGTATTTTCCTAACTAATTTTAAAAAATACTAATAGTGTTAGAAAATGATCGGGAACTGCTTTAAGTGTCATACTAAGTTACTTTCCAAAGAATATGATTACTTTAAATGTCATAGTGTCTGTGGAGTGACATACCACTTTAAGTGTGGTCCCGATAGGGAAACAACTCTAAAAAAACAAAGAGCTACCTGGATCTGTAAAAACTGCATTGAGAGAACTTCTAGTCGTCAAGACTCGGGTGCTAACATCTCCGCCCTGGACCACTTGGAGGAGAGAGATCTGGGGAAATTAACGGTGAAGGACCTCATGATTCTCTTCAATCAAAAGTTTGATATTGTGTTTGAACTGCAGCGGGAGGTACGAGAACTTGCCAAGAACCTTATAGAGTGTAAACGCGAACTACAGGAGTTCAAGCAGTCTACTGCGGATGCGGCGACGCGGGAGCAAAATAGGGACGAAGCCATCAGCCAGCTAAACCTACGCATTGAACAACTGTAACAGCAACGTATATCTAACGAAGTGGAGATCTTTGGAGTGGACGTCGGACGCGGGGAGAGGAGTGACCTGGAGGTGGTTGAAACTATCACTGCCAAGCTGGAAGTAGACCTGACGGGATCCTTAGAAAGTTTAATTCTTCTATAGCAAAGGATAACTTCTATGGTAATAGGAAGAAAAGCCTTACCAACGAAATTTTCAAGACTGGTAATAAAAATCGCATCTACATAAACATATTCATGCTTAACCAAAACACGCAACTTCGCGGCCATTTAATGAAGTTATCTAAATCTCTTTGTTCCACTAATCCTAGGAAGAATTGTATCTCCAATAGAGTTGTGGACAATTGGAATCGGCTACCACAGGAAGTGGTGGAAGCTATAAGTATAAACCAGTTCAAGAACCGCCTTGCTAGTAACTGAGAATGAGATATGAGCATATCGGCTAAATAGCTGCTTGCTCAACAAACAACAATAATAATAATAATAAACGAACACCTTACTAATTACTTTAAAAACCTCCTCTGGAAAACTAAATCAGTTGCTACAGACTCTTATAAGTACATATAGTACAAAAATAATGAAAAATTTGTAAAAAATCCGCAACGGATAAAAACACTGAAAATTTATTCAGAGAAAGATTTGTATGATTTGTATGATCTAACAATTAATTTTCCTCATTCAGTAACTATTTAAAAACTGTTTTCTTATAGTACTCTTATAAGTGTTAGAGAAATAGATGCCGTACAACTTTATTAGTAATAATGTAACGAATAATAAGTACTTTTGTGCTGATGAATGGCTAAGTGACATAAAACCTGATTCCCTAACTAGCCTAAATTTAGTTCATTTAAATATTCGCTCGATAATACAAAATTTCGATAAACTAATTATATGTTTAACAAATAGTCTAAGTAAAACATCTATAATAATTCTCTCTGAATTTGATAATCAATTTCCTCTTTTTAATAACCCTGGTTTTACGAAATTTGCCAATTTGTGACAAAATCAAAGAGGAGGCTGATTAATTTTATTTGTTCGAGATGAAATTAAGTGTATGACGTATTCAAACTATTATAACTGACATGAAAACATAATGGCCATGTTACAGATAAATAACAAAATCTTCAATATATTAGCCACATATAGACCACCGAATTCAAATATAATACAATTTTTAAAAGACCTAATATTACACATTTAAATAATACCAAAAAACGAGACAATTATATTTGTCGGAGATACAAATATCTGCCTAAAATCAGTGAAGCCGAATACAAAAAAATACTTAGTATTACTGTATAAATACGGTTTTGAATCATATATAAATGACTATACACGAGAAGAAATCGTTCTTAATGATCTAAAAAAAAGTTGCATCTACCACATATTCATAAAAAGTAGGTATCTAGATATTAAACCGGGAATAATCCAAACTAACATATCTGACCACTACATAGTGACCGTAAGCATATCTCTGGACCGTAATAGTGCATTGCCCCAAAGATTAAGTTACAATAAAATTACTCTATGAATATTTCAAAAAAATAAATTGGAATGATTTAGCTATAAATTACAATGATCCTGACCCGTTATGTAACGAATTATGCAAAATATTTAACAATGATTATCGCAAAGCAACTGTCCCACTTACGCGTACAAACTATAGTCGGACGAATAAACAATGGATAACAGTCGACTTGGTTCGAAGCATGAAAGAGGGAGACCGACTTTTCCGACGTTGTAAAAATGCTCCGAATAATATTAATTACAAAAAGCAGTATAATAATGTACGGAATAAAACAAACATTGATATTCGCAAAGCAAAAAATATTTATTATTCAAAATTGCTTCTTGACTCGAAAGGGGATATGAAAACTACGTGGAAAATATTAAATCAAAAATTGGGAAAACGTCAATCGAGTGGTGACTCTGATATTGTCAATCATATGATGACCGGTGAGCTTGACGTGGCAAATAACGTCGCTATAAAATTTCAGCAAAATGTCACTGCAACGCGAATTGTATGCAACACTCCATTATTAAACAAAAGCCAATATATATGGAATTCTGATTTCTCAATGCGTATGTATGCCTCTAACGACAATTAATTATTTCAAAAAAATGATTTTAGATCTAAACACACACAAAGGCCCTGGCATGGATGAAATTAGAGTTCGCGAGATAAAAATATTGTGAAAAATTCAAAAATACTCGAGTTTGCTGATGACACTGCGTTAATCGTGACGCATGATGCCATTAATGTAGTATCTACATTATTACAGAGAATATTGATAACCTGCTCAAATGGTCACATGACGGATTAAACTAACGTTTCAAAAATCAAATTGATGCACATAAGGTCTTCCCAAAATAAATCTTTATTAAATGAAGTTAGTATCAAGGGCCATACTCATAAGTGTCTACACGATATTAAACGCCAATGTGATTGTCCCGAAATCGAACAAGTTGACCAGCATAAATATCTTGGTTTGATCGTTGATTGTCGTTTTAATTGGAAATATCAAATCCTGGAAGTATGTAAATAATTAAGATGACTACTGGCTAAATTAACTTTGGTAAAAATCAGTCTGCCCTCATCAATTTTAAAAGACCTTTATCGGTCCTTAGCAGAACCTATAATTATGTATGGACTGCACATTTGGTGGAACCCATTTTTTACATACATCCAGGACATTGAAAACCTACAAATATGTATAAAATTGTCGTTAAACTGAGAAACAAAAAACTGCATCCAGGAAAACTATAAAAATATCTTTAGACACTAGAGTGTGTTGATTTATGCTGATGTTTACCGGGATTTTAAGGGCCCTATCAGCATGGTAATAAAGGGCCCTTAAAATCCCCATAAAACACCAGCATAAATCAAGACAAGTAAGCAAAAAAATGCTTTCTATCCCCAAGTTTAAGAACTTATATGGCAAGCGGCAATCATGCGTGGCGGTTCCCACTTTTTACAATAAATTGCCTAGCGATATCAAAGTTAGTGCTATGTTATCACTATTTAAAAATAAACTAAAAAAATACCTCTTAGAAACAAATGTAAAATAATTATTATGATATATATTTACCACTAAAGTAAAAATTTTAAAATAACAGCTGTGTGTCAAGTTAGGTTTTATATTATTTTTTACTGTTCTGTTTTTGTTTTTATGTTTTATCTTTGTTATACCAAAATCTACCTTGTCCAAAAATGCATGTACTTTTATACCTTTTAATTATGTATGCAATATTATTATTTAAGAAACTTATCAAAAGGACCTGTCGACAGTCTCTGTAGGTTCTTGCTCATTTTATTGTAATAAAAACAATGATATATAAACACCGTTGTTGATGGTATTGAACTTGAAATCATTTTTTTTTAAATATATATTTGCTATCTAAAAGAAAGCTGTGCAGCTTAGTGTATTTGGTAATAAATTTCAAAAAATATAAAATTTAAAATTTTGCAAAAAAAATTATCTTACTTGTTTTGTATCAACAGCCTGTAATTGTGATCCACATGGTGCATTCGGTGTGTCATGTGACGACGATGGACAGTGCCAATGTAAAGGCAACTTCGACAAGGCTCAATGCAATGCCTGCAAGGAAAACTTCTACAATTTCCCCATCTGTGAAGAATGCAATTGTGATCCAGCTGGAATCACAGAGTCTTTTTCAGGTATCTTCATATAATTTAATTCGTAGTAATTACTGAATCGGTTTAATGTTTTTTAATTTATGTTATTTGGTAATACTCATAGCACACTTACTGTAACTTGATATAATGTTTTATAGCATTTTTTAAAAATTCTACTGACACAAAATAAACTTATCTTTCTATATTTCACACCTCTAAAATAGAAATAATAATCTAATTAATATGCATAGTAAAAACAGCTATGTAAGATAACAAGGAAGCTTATGTTTGTTCTTATTTTAAGGGATTATAATTCAAAATGACCTAATAAATCTTGATGGTGCACATATTTATTTATTTAAAACCACATTATGATTGACATTTCGGAAGTAATTTGAACATAAACTAATATTATTATGTCAGAAGCCTTGCACACCTTCATTTTATGTCCTGCCCTTCCTACTAGACAATGTATGTACTAAGGAAGGCAGTAATGGGCAATATCTAAGAATGCCAATCATTAAGGAAAAATAAAATAAGAATTTAAAAAATTGTACATACATTGTGTTACTATTTGCAATACACAATATTGTCACATAATATATAGATAAATTCATAATACATATTATATTGAATAATATTTGTTTTTATATTATTTTCTTGTAGAACTTGAGAACAGAAATTGTAATATTTATAACTGCAATTCATATCCAAATATTAACTTTATAAACTACTGAAGAAAGTTCCGATTTACTCCTTAATAAACCCTTGTACAGTAATTCGTAAGTTTAAAGATAATTATATCTGCAATTGCTTTATCATGTCAAATTCTGAAAACTTACTCAAAAAATGAAATTAATTCAGGAGTATATTAAAACTTAAATATCCAATATACTATTAATCCAATGCTAATAATAGTATAATATATTGTATATTTGAATATTTCAATTTGATTTTATTTGGAAAGGTTGTGGCTCTGTTCCTGCTGGGGAGCTCTGTCAATGCAAGGAAAGAGTTCAAGGAAGAATTTGCAATCAATGCCGTCCACTTTACTGGAACCTTAAGCAAGAAAATACTCAAGGCTGCGAGGGTAAAAACCTTTTTAATATATATATAATTATATACAACCAATAACTATATACATATATTTTTACACATATACAACACACTCTTACACACCAACTAGATGCAGTTTTATAATTCATAGAATAACAAAGAAGCAGGTATATATTAAAAAACCGAAAATCGATGTTCTAGGTGCGTTTTTTTTTAATAAATTATTTACCATTTAGACCTTATTCTTTGCTTTCACATTTCAGATTGCGAGTGCTACATAGCTGGTACCCAAGGCAGTATTGGAGTTTGTGACACAAAATCGGGACAATGTACTTGCAAATATCTCGTTAGTGATAGACGTTGTGAGGAATGCAAAGACGGCTCTTTTAATTTGACAAATACAAATATATTTGGATGTACAGGTGAAACAAAATTTCTATTTGCTGCATAAAAATATTAAATTGATTTAGGATATTGTTTTACCAGACCCAGAGAGCCTTATGCTATAGTATAAAATGACAATTTAGTAGCCATAATCATATCCAGGCTTAAGCATATATTATTGGCAAGGGAAACTGTTGTAATAAGGAACACTTTTTACATTTATTTGTTTTCTTTTTCCTCTGTCAATTATGCTAAAATTAGATACATTATATGAATGACACGTATTTAGCTTATTAAGTTGAAATTAAATTTACTTGTGATAAACAGTTTTATACATTTGATTTATTAAATTAAAACAAAAAGTCCTTGAAACAGTCTTGTACCTTGAAACACCCCCCTTAAACATTTTTGATCATATATACCTTGCTACAAATTACCTTTAAATTGCCTTGTGCCTTTCGATTCATTAAAATGAAATAATTCCATTAAATGCAATGTCAATGAAAATTTCATATTTATTAAATGTAATGAAAACCATTAAAATAAGAAATGAGGTAAATGCAAAGAAATAATTGACACTCCATAACCATAGATTATCTAATATATAACGTATAACGAAAGAATGAGCTCCGTCATCAGTCTTGAGTTTTGTGGCCATATAACTAACAATCATTTTTATTATTTAATTAATTTGAAAAAAATCATATTAATTTCAAATTGTCTGCATGATTTGTAAAGAATAGCAGACAACTTATCTTGCAAAAAAAAATATGATATTCCGATGTAAAAACAACACCATGTTACCTGAAACGCCATTCTATGGCACAAGCCCTATTTTAAACCGACTTCGAAATAAAGAGGAAGTTTTCAATTCGATCTGTATTTTTTTTTATTGTATGATACTCCGAAAAGGCTCAAGAAATGTTGATGTTTTTTTATGCATATAATAGAGAGTTTTTCGATGGTGGTCCCATATTAATTTCATTTAGTTCCGTTAAGTGTAAGGTAGCAAATAATCAAAATATATGTTATGCAATTTTTTATGGTTGAGCGATTTAATTTTTTTTTTTTGCTTATTGGAGGCGATCGCTTGAGAATGATTCTATTTAAGTTTGATTAAAAACTTTTAGTGGAAGGTAAATTAAAATAATAAAATGAAAAACATAAAAAAAAATAAACTTACAATAAAAAAATAAGAAACAATAATGTGTATTTTTGCACCGACAATGTTTGGTGGAACCGTTTTTTTTATTATTTATTAACACTAGGAAATTTATTGTTTCTTTGATTTTTGTTGATAGGTTTATTTGGGATTAGTTTTTATTTTTTATTTTAAAAGTTTTTTTTATTTCAAGGTACATGACGTTGAATCTTGTCTACAATTTGAGTTAAGTAGTTGAATAAATATTTGTGGAAATATACATTAGATATAGGAGTTTAAAATTTAGTAAAACGATTCTTACGATTAGTAACGTATGAGAAAATAAAAGACTATATCATGCATATAATTATGTCAAAGATGTCGCCGCTATATCATTTCAGTTGGTTTCCATGTTCTTCAATATCTTTTTATCATCTACCGATTATGTTGTATAATGTTTATTTTTTTGACCTATTAATTGACCCTTTGTTGTATATATTTTTATAGATTGTGGCTGTGATATTGGTGGAGCGGTTGATAAATATTGCAATAAAGAAACAGGCCAGTGTACTTGCAGACCTAGGATTGCGGGTAGAAGGTGTAATGTACCCAAGCAGTCCCACTACTTCCCAACACTATATCAGCACCAGTATGAAATGGAAGAAGGCTTCACCACTTCAGGAGGAAAAGCTAAATTCCTCTTTGATAATGATGTTTTTCCTGGATTTTCATGGAAAGGATATGCTGTATTTTCACAACAAGTAGGTTACTGTAAAATTTAGACTAATAATTACCTGCAGACTTCTGTTCAAACAACACACTATCTTAACGATTAACTTTTAAAAACAATTGATACAATTATTCCACATTCTTGAGGAGTATCATGGTTTGTTTCAAAGTCGACAAAATTGTCATAAAAAATGACATAAAATGCATTTACAAAAATGAGAGCATCTTTCAATAAGGTGATTACTATTACGCCACCTTATATAATATAATATACTCTACTATGATTTTTTTTTTTAAATTTTAGTTGAAAAAAATCAAAATGTTTAAGAATCGATTATGGCTCCATGTAACTAAATAATTTCTATAGAGTATCCAGTTATGATGAATCTTTATCAATAGTTTTGTGCAATTTTTTTCTACATCAAAAAAATATTCTGTGTAAGCTCTAATATTTACATACTTTTAATATATTCTTTAACTTCAAAGTTCATATTTTTTTAAATTCATTCGGGACGGATAGCTTCTCTCACCATCTCTAGGCCTCTCTTACCTGCTTATCGTCCTATTCTATGCAGGGGGTTTTGACGATTGTTTCGCTGATGTAGAATACGCTTTCAGTTTTTCCCGAATTTTCCAAACAACTTTTCTAATTTTTCTTTGCCTTAAAACTATCTTCAAACTATTACCAACATTTAAAAAAATAACCTAATCAGCCGAGTAGTTTCTGAGTTATAAAGCTTCAGACAGACGCATTCATTTTTATAAATAGATAGATAAATAAAACCATCATATAGTAAATTTTAATGACTGCGATTATTGAAAAATCTACAATTGGCTTTCATAGAAACCAATTAAATATCAAGTTATTGCTATTCTTTTATATCTATCTGATCAATATAAGCTACTTATTATCTGCTCACATCATCATTGTATTCTTTGAACACAATTAAATGTTCAAATACAATATTGATGACTGCTTATTGTGTGAGATTCTTACTAGTGAAAATGACATATTGCTTAAGTTTCAAGATTTTTAATTATATGAATAAGAAAGAATATTGCTGTTTCACTCGTAAATAAGTATTATTCCTATTAAACATGACCCTAATTTGTATTTTGCAGAATGAAATTCGTCAGTTTATTAAGATTACAGAATCATCTTTCTATAGAATGGTATTAAGATATGTGAATCCAAATCCTGAATCTGTCATAGGAACAATTGTAATCACACCATCGAATCAATCTGAAACTGAGACACAGCAAACGTACGTAAAAAATTTACTCATAGCCTACAAGTCTTTCTCATTTGATAACAATTGATATTGACAACTCTTCTGGTAAGTAGCTGATAATTTTACTGAGAGATTATAACCCTAATTTAAAGTCTCTTTCCATAAAAAAAAACATGAAAATCTGTATAGTCCTTTAAGTCTGTATAGTTTTTGCATTAATTGACATAAGTAGTTTTTATATTCATTATATATTATTTCCCTATTATATTATATATAGTAAACCTGAACAAATATGTTAACAAAGGAAGTGATATGACAGTTTTTGAGTGGGAAATGCCACTGCATCCATTGATGAAATCAACCAATTTCAGCTGGAACTTTACATTAGTAGTAATGAAGCAGTATGGCGTACCGAAGACGCCGTAAAAGCCGCGTGCAGTTAGCTGCCCACGTTGTGCGCACACCCGCGAAAGCCAAGAGATGGGAGCGAAGCGACCCATTCCGAGTGCCGTAGGCACGAGTTGTATCGCGCCGAAGGCACCGTTGAAGCCGCCTGCAAGGCCTAGCTGCCAACCCAAGGCAAAGCCCGGGGTTGAACAGCTAGTTATAAATAATATTATATTTAAATTTTTCCATAAAAAAAAATATTTTCAATTAATTTCGTTTTCATCTTCAGATTCAAAGTACTTTTGAAGCCAACTTCCAGTCCTCAGTTTGTGACTGTTTCTGGTCCACAAGGAGCTGCTCCATCACCATTTGTTATGAATCCTGGAGATTGGGAAATTAGTTTCAAGATATTAAAAATTATTTTCATGGTATGCCAATATTATTATTCTTATAAGCTTATTGTGATTTACTTATATATTCCAACTAACTCAGTCTATCAAGGAACAGCCAGTCACATGTAATGAGTAACACCCATGCTCTGTGTTTAAAATGTTAAAATTCTTGTAATCTTGTAAGCTGTCTTTAATGTTATAAATGTTTTCTTTTTGGGCGGAATTTTGTGGTACAAGGGTAGCATCTTTTTTAAAGTTGTCAATCTAGAGTTCATTTGGGGAAGACATCGATCCAACCATTAAAAAAATATTCCTCTTAAAGAGCAACCTAAGAATTTTCATGGAAATATTTTTTTACACAGGTAGCTATGAGGGCTGCTATTAATGAATTCCGAATTAACCGTTTTACAATTTCCTAGTGGCGGCACTGTAGTCACATGTCCATTTATACCAAAAAAAAGGTGACTATTTGCTTCAAGGTGCTTTTTGCACGAATAACTTTTGTTGGGTTCGGCTCATCTTGGAACACCCACACTGTTAAATGTTGTTTAGTTTCCGGGTCACACGCATAGATCCAAGATTCATCACCTTTGTAGATATTATAAACAGTTTTTGACGGACCACGATTATATTTTTTTGTACCAATCAGCACGAGACTGTTTTTGATCAATTTTCAAGTTGTGTAGAATCCAACGCGAACAAATTTTATTTTACAGCTAAATGTTCATGTAATATTCTTTGTATGCTCGTCAACCCAGGGACACCTTTATCTCACGATATGTAATATGATGATCTTGCATTATTGGTACAACAACCGGACAGCATGGATATTTTGTGGTACAAGAAACGATTTAGGCTGACCTTTAAATTCATCTGTGAGCATAGACCGCCCACGATTAAACACACTGAAACAAAATACAGCCAAAGAATTGCATGTTTAAATAAAGTCATTAATTTTTAAATGTTGTACTGTCAATGGCCAGTACCGGATTTATAAATAGCAGCCCACGTATAATGTAACAAATGTCTTAGATCATAATTATTTATTTATTTATTAAATTAAAGAATAGCACTACATTAATAATACACACACATGTATCCATACGTAAAACTGCTAAACATTTTTTTCTTAATAGGACTATATGGTGTTGATACCGGCAGCATATTATGAAGCTACGATTCTTACGCAAAATGTACAAAAGCCGTGTGAAATAGGGCAAGTATCATTTTGTCGCCATTTTGCCTACCCCAATATAAGTTACTACGATTTTGTAAAAGGTGATGGGGCTTTTACATCTAAAGGGGGTGAACGCACACCAGCTGAAATATACATAAACTACTTTCAGGTAATTGTTTTTTTTAAATATGAATATTTTTGCCTTTTATATATATTTATGTACGGAGATTTACAAAAATTCCTGGACAATTGAAACATCATAAGTACGAAGAAAGACTCAATTTTAAAACTGCCAACATTGCAAGAGAGATGTGAATGTGGTGACCTTATTGAGTCATTCAAAGTGATTTCAGGACACTATCATTGCGATAATATGAAGGACACGTTTACTTTCAATCATAATCCTCATCTCCGCGGACATAAATTAAAACTCTCAAAAACCGATTTTTCTACAAACGTGAGAAAATATTTCTAACTAAAAGAATCGTTGACATGTGGAATCAACTCCCAGAATCAATCATCGAAGCCAGCAATACCAATCAATTTAAAAATCTACTGGACAAACACACGGAATCCAGTCGTCATCAATGAAGTTGTGATCTTGATATGGGCATATCAGCTCTAGCTGCTCGCCCATTAATCAATATTAATAATAATAATAAATAAAAATAAATATATTATTTTTTTAACAAATAAAAGTAAACAGCTTTCATAATGAGGCAATGCAGACATAGTAATTACCTATACCAGATTTAGTGGTAATGGGGTATTTTATTATTAACTATTAATACTCATTAACACTTGCTCCCTTCTCTCTGTCTCGGTGGTGTCAGGACCAGCAAATACCATTTTAGCCATTAGGAATATTTGATTCTGAGCACACTGAGTGTTGGTACGATGTTGGTATGACAAATGCAATCACAAGCAATGTCTTTAAAGTCTTCTAGGAACTGTATATTTTTTTGATAATGGAGAATACATTTTTAATATGTATTTATTATATGAAAGAAAACCGTGGTAGGTACCATCCATACCTAGAAACATCTATTGGACATTATTTATGGCAATCCGTGAATAATAACAAATTAATGGTTATACAGTCAATGGTATTTCTGGACTTATAAAATCAATAATAAATTCTCTCACACATATAAAAAATAAAACTCACACATTATTGTGATAAGAAATCAGAAAACCACAAACACCTGCGAAAAGATATTAAATAAAGCATTGAGTGGTTATTTTGTACTTTACTCTAAAATACCCTTTAGCATTCTCCACAGTCCATCATTGTAGCCTGTGTTTCTGAAGCATCGATCAAGACTGGCCAGAATAGGGTTTTTATTACTATTTTTTATTTTTTCACACATATTTCTTTAATTTATCTGGTTCGGTCAAAAACGTAAGAAATTAGCTTGATACTACACTAATAAAATCTTTTATACTTTTACAACTAACCACATCTCCTTTCCTAATTTCAACATTGGAAGTCTGAACAAAGACCCACCTATTCAATTTAAATAAATTTAATGACCTCACTACAACCATCAACAAAAATAATTTCCCTATACCACCTTCTTATAGTTCTTAGTCTGACCAGAAATCATTTCATATACGGTTTGAAATCACTCGGACTACATAACTTCCCATGTATATACGAAAAAAAAAGACTAATCAGTAGGGAGAATATTGACACCACAAAGTACAAAGCACAGCTCAAATTCAGCTCATTTAGTCATCCCTGTATCCCCGTAACTCAAACCACCAAATTTCCATCTTTTATTCTAAGAGTCCCTTAATCTCTTCCCACCTAATATTTTTTCTTTACCTTTTCATAGTGGCCCTGGTCTTCTATCACAAAAACCTGCTATCACTACACTCATAAGTACCTCTCAATCTGCTAACACATATATTTTATATAAGAATTTAAAATTTAAAAAATAAGTAGGTTGAAACCAGATTAAGGAAAGATGAACAAAGCTGCCGGCACTTTACGTTTGATTTACGCGTAGCCACTGTGCCATTGGATTGTGACATTCCATATAGTTAGCATCAGGGACAGAACGCCATCTCTCCGTGTTGCCTCAGATACGGACAATTTAAGTTTTAAAAGTTAATTTAAGTTAATTCGATTTTAGCCATTTCCGAACTTACCTTTGACCTTAAACCTAAGGCTGTACTTTGAATAAATTATATTTTTTACCCCTTTTTTTTTATTAAGTTTGTTTACCCCGTAAAATATACAATTTTATAATATCCAAACAATAATATTTTTTATTTTTCCCTCATGGATTTTTCGACTTTTGCCTGCAGAGATAAAATCAGAAATAATCATTTATGTTGGTAATTTTGGTTTCGGTTTCAAAACGTGCATTTTGAAAGTGGCTCTAAAAACGTTGACCACGTAATTTTTTTTTCACTTTTGGAAATAAATAGAAATCGTTGTGTGCCAAATCAGGGCTGTACGGCAGATGACCCGTGAATTTTATCTTTTGACATTCCAAGAACTGAGTTGTATCGGCCGATGTGTGACAGCTAGCATTGTCATGATGGTGAATTATTCTGCGTTGTTAGTTCTTCTTTCCTCAAAGACTTATGGCAAACAAATGGTTGTGTACCATTCCGAATTAACCGTTTTACGATTTCCTAGTGGCGGCACTGTAGTCCATGCCCATTTATACCAAAAAAACAGCTGACCATTTGCTTCGAGGTGGTTTTTGCACGAATAACTTTTGTTGGGTTCGGCTCATCTTGGAACACCCACAACATTGACTGTTGTTTAATTTTGGGGGTCATACGCATAGATCCAAGATTCATCACCTGTGTAGATATTATAAACAGCTTTTGATGTTTGTACCAATCGACATGAGCCTGTTTTTGATTAATTCTCAAGTTGTGCAGAATCCAACGCGAACAAATTTATTTTACAGCTAAATGTTTGTGTAATATCTTATATATGATTGTCATGCTTATGCCCAGGGACGATTCTTTTTCGTAATATGTTACATGACGATCTTGCATTATTAGTTCCGATATTTTGTGTACAACAACTGATTTAGGGCAACCTTCTTTAAATTCATCTATGAGCATAGACCGCCCACGATTAAACTCACTGAACCAGTGATATACAGTGGTTTTCGATGATGTTTCATTCTCAAAAGTAAAAGTGAGTTATTCAATGCACTGTATTTGAGTTAGCCCATGCCGAAAATCGTTATAAATCATCGCACGAAAATTTTCACGAGTTAAATCTATGGCGATGAAAATACGCAATTTTCAAAATAACCCCACAATGGAAAAACAATTGACAGCTACATGAAACAAAATGTATTATACAGCCAAAGAGTTCCATTTTAAATGTAGTAATTACTTTTTAAATATTTTTCTGTAAGTAGCCAGTTCTGATTCATAAATCGCAGCCCTCGTACTACTTACTTTAAATGTAATTGTATAAATGTTGCAAAAATGGATCATTTTACTTAAAAAAAAATTTTTTTGTTTGTAGCAACAAAGGGAACTAGGAGAAGCTGAAATACCAATAGTAAACAATAAACAAGAGGAAATTCTTCTGGACCTGACTGTATCTAAGCCAGGCGCCTACATAATTTTGATTGAGTATGTAACACCATTGGAAAATATTAATTTAATTGAAAGTGATAAATATTTCAATAGCAATTTGACTGTTACCGTGATGGGAAGTACTCTTCAAGATAAATCTAAAATATCGCTCAACTATTGCCCTTTTACAGTAGCTTGCAGGCAAGTTTTAACAGATGAGCGTTCCAGGGTTCAAGTATTTAATTTCCAAGACAACTTCCTAGGAATATCAATAAAGGTAACGTATAAAATAAATACTTCGTTTTAATTTTTTGTTTTTCACATTAAAGATGTAAATAACTGAAACTTTTATTTAGGGTGCTCCAGATGCTTCTGTTGCTATCAAGTCCGTCGTAGCTATTCCTTATGAGCAGTGGCACTTGGACTACATAAAACCACAACCAGTCTGCATACGTAGTAATGAAAGGTGCATTCAGTCCTCATTTCCAATTGCTCCTGATTCCAAAAAAGTAAGTCCTAAATAATATTAGTCTGTATTCCAAAGTGTAAAAAATCCTAGTCATCTAAATTTGTTTGTAGTCAAATAATAATAGTCCTTAAAATATTCCAGGTTGAATTTGAAAGTGTTTCTAATCTACCTGTGGCCGAAAAACCAACCCATATCTTTGACAACAACACTGTCCTCACATATTTGAGTACTGAAAATCCAAATGTAGATATTGGATCAAAGGTTCCTTCGCCTGGGAATTATGTTTTCGTAGTACATTATTATCAGCCTAATTATCCCGGTAAGTTGGTTATAATCTCTACATCAGTAACATATATAAATAAAGCATTGTCTGTTTCTCTTTCTTTCGGTCTTTTCGCTTTTTGCTTGAGAATCGCCAAACCAATGTTGGAAGATAATTTTCAATGTATGACCTGGTTTTTCCCATGTGAATTTGCTGTGGCTCAAGCTAAGTAATGAAATCACAAGTGAACCTGGGTATATGGCATGTTCGACAAAATTAACAAGAAACCAAATTAAATTTTTCATTTGAGAGTCACAATCAATTTATAAACACAATTTATTATAATATAATTTATTTTTTAATTTATTTGTGTTTTAAAATTTATAATAATTTTTGTTATTTGAATAAATCAATTTGGGTAAAAGGTTTAATGAGAAATTTATATGAATATTTTATATTTGTTTTTTTTTCATTTATTGTTGCCTTTTTTTATGAGGTTTATTTGAGTTTGCAATCCTCTCTAAAACATTAATTGTCCTACAATATTTTAAGAGCAATAATTTTGGACTATAATTATGTACCTTAAAAAAATATATATTTTATCTTCGCCAGAGAATGAAAGTAAAATACTTAATTACCGCTGGGCAATTCCATAGTATTTATATTTAATATTGAATCATGCCATTGAGTTATTTAATTCTTTCTTAAATCTTATTACCTAAAGCTGTAAAAAAACTTATGAACCACGCTATTAAATTCTGCTTGACATAAATAATAATAATTTTATCATAAATATATACAAAAAAAAATACATCTACTAGGACACCAATATTTTTTTTTTTTTTGATATTGATAAAAATGGAGTACTCTTAGTAAGAGTTACTGTTTTGCTCCCATTTCGCAACAGAAATATAATGCCGTATGGAGGGAAGGAGTATAAATTACGTATGTACGAGGGCTGTCCGTTAAGTACTTAGCCTCACCGCCCTATGGCGCCACTATCGCAAGAGAAATTTACATTATGTAGTCATGTAGTACATTCTCTAGGTGGCTACTGTCAAAATTTTAGCCGAATCGGAAGCGTAGTTTTGTTGTGACCGTGTGTGGAAGCGGACGTGTCAGCGGATTTTAGAAAAATGGAAAAAAATCGATTCTTATTTCTGGTAGGGAAATCGCGCAGCGAAATCAAAGAGCGCTTGGATGCTGTGTACCGTGACACTTTCCCTTCGATGGCGACTGTCAGAAAATGGTTAACGAGTTTCAACGTGGTTGCTCGTCGGTTTTTGATGAATCACGCCCAGGAGCCAAGGAGCCCCGAAAACGGCTACCACGGAGGATAACATAACACAAATACATTGAAGGTGCCGATTGAAGGTGCGTGAGATGGCTAAGACAGTAGGCATCTCAAAAGACCTCGTGGGTCATTTCCTGCATGAAATTTTGGGTATGAGAAAGCTGTTGTTGCGATGGGTGCCGCGTTGGCTCACTCCGGACAAGCGGAACTGTGAGACCACTTTAGAGCAGTGTTTGACGCTGTTTAAGCGCAATCTGAAGGAGTTTCTGCATCGTTTCGTGACCGTCGACGAAACATGGATCCACTGGTACACACCAGAGATAAAGGAACAGTCGAAACAGTGGACTTTACCCACCGAACGTGCTCCAAAGAAGGCGAAGGCTGTTCTACGGTTGGAAAGGTGATGGTCACCGTTTTCTGGGATTCACAAGGTGTGAGCTACATCGACTACCTAGAGAAGGGCAAAACGGTCACAGGGCTCTACTATACCAAATTATTGGGCCGATTCGGTGCCAAATTGCAGAAAAAACCGCCCCATTTGGCGAAGAAAAAGTGCTCTTTCACCATGACAACGCACTGGCTCACACCTCCGCCATCGCCATGGCTAAATTGGTCAAATTGGGCTATAAACTTCTGCCCCATCCACCGTATTCTCCAGATTTGGCCCCATGCGACTTCTTTTTGTTTCCAAACTTGAAAAAGTCACTCGCCGGGTAGAAATTTGAGTCAAATGAGGAGGTCATCCCCGCCACGGAGGCCTACTTTGCAGACCTCAAGGAATTTTTTTTCAGACGGGTTAAAGAAGTTGGAGCATCGATGGATCAAGTGTATCGGGCTAAAAGTAGACTATCTTGAGAAATAAATCGCCACTTTTCCTAAATTTTCGTTTTTCATTTGAAGGCTAGGTACTTATCGGACAACCCTCGTATGTTATTGCTGCTTTAGCTATAAAACAACTTAATTAATTTCACAAATGTAATGTCGATTGATTCCCATTGATCCTGAGAGTAACATAAAAGTAAATTCTAATTTTCTCATTATAGTCTTAGCTATCAAACTGTAAGGCTTAGATTGGATCAATATATTGATCCAATCATTGGATTGGATCATTAGTATGGGATCCTGAGATATTTGAGTGTATGAATTCTACTTTTTCATACAGTATCACTTGTTGTAGCCTACGAGTTGTTTTTTTATTGCAGTGTTAAAGTTTAACTTGCTCTTAAACCTTCAGTTTTACCTCGGTTTGGCAGCAAAAATATATAACACGGAACGTGTATAAGCCGGGATAGTTCTTTGGGCATCCAAGTTCCCTCTACATTGATTCAGAGAAATTTCTGTCTTATTGGGTATTCACCCAGTTTAACAACCAGACCCTGCAGTCTGAATTGGCTGCACCTTGACGACACTTGCCCGTGATACTCATAATTTAGTGTGACCATTCTTTGTGGGCTTGTTTGAACTCTCTTGAGTCATTTTTTAACCGACATTCTCACATTTTAAAAAACTGTAATACACAATTTTCAATAACAAACATTTTGATATTAAATTATATTTTGCATTTGCTTATTAAATATATCTTAAAGGGGTATTGTTAATTTTCAGTTTCAGCATTCGATGTACTCATACATAATGGCCATATTTATGAGGCTGGACTTCCAATCCAGCACTGCCCTTCGAACTCAGGATGCCGATCGGTAGTGCAGACATCTGATGGAAACACTCGATTCTCACTCACAGAGAATTTTGTACTGACTTTTACTGTAAAAGTAAGTTTATCTGTAAATTGGATTATAAAAATCTTAAAATCTTAATATAACATTCAGCTCTAGCACAACTGAAATATACTTAGAAGTAATAATAATAAATGTGCAGTGATATCTGATGTTTTTTGGAATTTTTCTACTTTTGGCTCAAAAATTGCACTCTAATTTACAAAATCTGAGTTGATCTGTCTAAACATGTTAGGCACTTCCCGGAGGATATTAATCACATGTCTCCTGATTGGGCTTCTATCAAGTGCAAACTGCCAGGAAGGTTCGAAGAAAGAAGTTTTCTTATTGGGAGAGTTTTAATTACAAACCTTAAAATTTTGGACAAGCACTGTAAACAGAATTTTTGTAGAATTTTGGACAAGCACTGCTTTTAAATATCACACACTACTGGAATGCATACTGCACAGCCTGCAACTAAACATGATATGCTGGTATCATACATTTTCAAGCCATATTAGTTGGTCATTGCATTTTTTTGTCATAAAACAGTTTCCTGTGCAATGTCCAGTAAAATTTGTGTTGAGTAGTGATCACAATTTTTTGAATAAAAAAAATCACACCATGCATTATACCAATTTAGATTTTAACATCATAATTCCTAGATCCATGGGGCCAATATACGAGGTGTGTTCAAAAAGTAAGGTGACTTTGTATTGTTAAGAAAAAATATTTATTTATTCATCAATATTTATGTTGTCCCCTTCAAAGTAATCCCCCTCAGATACAATACACTTATGCCAACGCTTTTTCCAATCCTCAAAGCACTTCTCATAAGCACTTTTCGGTACAACCTTGAGCTCTTCCAGCGACGCAGTCTTTATCTCTTTAATCGTTGCAAATATCCGTCCTTTCATAGGTCTCTTTAGTTTTGGGAACAAGAAAAAGTCACATGGAGCCAAATCCGGTGAATATGGTGGCTGAGGCATGATTGTTGTGTTGTTTTTGGCCAAAAAATCTCTCACAAGCAAAGATGAGTGAGCAGGGGCATTATCGTGATGCAAAAGCCATGAATTGTTTTTCCACAATTCTGGACGTTTACTTCGTATTGCTTCTCGCAAACGGCGCATAACTTCCAGATAATACTGTTTATTGACCGTGCGACCATATGGTAAGAACTCCTGATGCACCACGCCATGGTAATCGAAGAAAACAGTGAGCAAAACTTTGACATTTGATCGAACTTGGCGTGCTTTTTTCGGTCTTGGCTCTTCTGGCCGCTTCCATTGGGACGATTGAGCTTTGGTTTCGATATCATAACCATATACCCATGATTCGTCACCAGTTATGACCCTTTTGAGTAAATCTGGGTCGACGTTGACGTCATTCAACAGCTCTTGAGCGATGCTCATGCGACGGTTCTTTTGGTCAAAATTTAGCAATTTCGGAACAAACTTCGCTGACAAACGTCTCATGCCCAAAACGTTAAAAAAAAAATCATGGCTCGAGCCAAGCGATATACCGGCATCCTCAGCAACTTCTCTGGTGGTGATTCGACGATTTTCCAAAACAATTTTCTTGACTGCTTGCACGTTTTCATCAGTTGTTGACGTGCTTGGGCGTCCAGAGCGAGGCTCGTCAGTGGCATCTTTCCGGCCATCTTGGAAGAGTTTGTACCACTTGTAAACATTTTTTTTTACTCAGAACAGTTTCACCGTATGCCACTGTCAACATTTCAAGTGTTACGGAGCACTTAATTTTATTTTTTACACAAAATTTGATGCAAATCCTTTGATCCATATTTTTTGATAGCAAAAAATTGCAGAGTACCCAAAACACTTATAACCTTTACGCCTCTCACAACCAAATAAAAAATGCCATTCACTTGAAATTTGCTACAGATGTTCGGGAAGAGTGTACCAACATAACAAAACAAAAAAAATCGATAATCGAAAATACGTTGCCCGCGAAATTTGAAAAGTCACCTTACTTTTTGAACACACCTCGTATGTTTCCTCCAATACTAAATGGCCAGGTGACTAAAAAGACCATTAAAGCTGTTAAAAATCAAATTCCGTCCATCTGTTGCAACTTTCAATTTGAAAAGTATAAATGCGAAAGAGTTAAATTTTTGTGGGTAGATTGAAAACCACCACCATTTAGATCACGTCGAAAGCTGGTCGGATAATATAGATATTTCCCATACAGTCAGCGAATTTTTAGTACTGAAGAATAAAATATTCGATAGAGCATTCAACATTAGAGTGCGATCAAATTTAAATTTTAAAAATTGGACATCACAGCTGTTGGAATATTTTATTTATTGTTAGCAAGTGCAGGTTTAGGCTTATCAGCATAAGCTGCCTGCCTAAAACTAATAATAATAATAATAATAATCAATTTATATAAACTCATCTATGAGCACAAATAGAAAGATGTAAAATAATGTTCAGTGCCACATTATAATTAAATTGAAATATTATTTCTGTGTTTATATATTTAAAAATGTTTTTATTTATTTATTGTGGATACCCAATAGAAATTGTAGACAATACAGGTAATGATGTAATGACAATATAAATTGAATTACTTATATATTTTAAACTAGGGTAGCCCAACTGACTAATAAAGATAGTTAAAGGTAAAAAAAGAATAACTAATTTAAATATGATAAAATAAATAAAAAAAACTATTTTATATTTAAACCAAAATACAAAAAAATAGAACATGAAATACACTAATGTATGGTTTGATTTTTTATATATTTAAAGTACAGTACTAAACTAGGAATTTTATCTGTGGTTTTTGCATTGGTATAGTATTTAAAGACAGTGTTGCAAACTTTTGCAGAGGGGGGGGGGGGGTTGTTTCATTATTAACTGCGCATCAAAATTTACAAAAATAACTAAACTGATGTTAAAATTTATGACGAATTGAAATAATGCTGTCATGTCAGGTACCACAGGCACAAGGAGTCTTGGGGCCATGCCATTAATGACTCCCTTAGGGCCTAGCTGAAAGACGTTAGGTCTGGTTAAATAATTTATTACTATAAACAATGTATAGAAGCAGTTGAAACTGGCAAAGCACAGTTACAGGGGTCATAGCCATTCTTCTTTATTTTTCATTCTATATTACTTTTAGGATCATGGTGAGAAAGGAGTTTGGTTAGCTTACGTCTTGGTAATCCCGGCTGAACTATACACGGAATCCATATTGGAAGAAAGCACACTTGATCAAACAAGAGAATTTATTTCCAAATGTGGCACCAATCATTTTCATATTAATATTACAGATGATGGTAAGCTTAAATTTGTTTTGATCTTATAAGAAAATCATTTTATCCATTAGTAGGTTCAATTAAAATAGAAAAAAAAATAACATGTAAATCTTTAAAGTTTTTTTATTTTAGTCTAACTGTAACCAATCATTTGTAAAATTTAAAAACATAATTTTCCTTTCATCAGTTTCGTTAGATATTCTTAAAACACTAAATTATAATATTTCGATTTTTCACTATTTAAGTGACAAAGTTTTAATATATTTTGTTTTGTTTAATTAGATATAATATAATTGTGACTGAATTACCTGACAAAATCAATCCCGCATTTAACAATCACTTGGATATTTCGTTCTCATTTTAATTGAGTGTATGAAGCAGTTAATTTACGTTTTTTTTTCAATAAAAATGGGAGTTCTAACTCCATCGCAAAATTAATTAAATAAATAATATTTTAATATTGTGTTTTTTTTTCTGTTTTGGGTTGGTTACGGAATACGTATTTAATTTATTGCTTACCAAATTATTCAGTTGATAATGCAAAATCAATGTTTGTAAATCGTAACTTGAAAATTCCAATATATTCTAGTAAATTTAAACAAAAAAAAAAAATAATATTTAATTTAGAAAAAATAGCGTTTAATTAGTTCCTTGATTCCTTAATTAAAATACTTCTTTTTGCAAAAAGAACGCAACCATAATTCAACAATTCCACTGAATGCAGTCAGATATAATACATAATTGTTTCTTCATAAACCATTTCCCAGGTTTAACTAGCAAAATGGTTATAAACCACAGATCACCTCAAAAATCCTGCATACAATCTATACTGGATTCCCCTTAATACATGAAAGGGTTGAAGCACTTTAATTAATTCATTTTGTGGTAAGAGGTACGGACATCCGACTCTCAACTTCCTACTAGAACGGAAACTCTGCTTAGGACTTTCAAATAAAAAAGATTATTATGTTCCTTTTAGGTTTCTGTCGTGAGTCTGTTTTCTCGCTAACATCTGCTTTCAACAATGGTGCATTGCGTTGTTCTTGTGATTATCGTGGTTCCTTGTCATTTGATTGCAATCTGTTTGGAGGGCAATGTAAGTGTAAGCCAAACGTCATTGGAAGAGAATGTACTGTATGCAAGACTGGTTATTTTGGATTTCCTGACTGCAAACCCTGTGACTGTCCACCACCTGCTATTTGTGGAGAAGAACCAGGTAAAATTATCTATTCCCGTCCTTTAGCCGTCTGTCTATCTGTCGGTCCATCAATCTGTCCGTCTTTCGATTGCAACATTCAACTCAAAAAGTACAAATGTGAAAAAGTTTAATTTTTATGTATAGATGGATGCTCTCGAAAAACGACCATAGCCGTTTAGATCACATCGAAAGCTGGTCAGATAATATAGATATTTAACATTAAAGTCTACATATTTTTAGTATGAAACTGTCATAACACTCACCATTTGGGTATGATCATATTCGAATTTTAAACATACAAAAGTGCGGTTTTTGGAACGTTTTATTTATTACTGGCCAGTATAAATTAATAAAAACTTATCGATAAGTGCAAATCTTAATATATATAAATCTCGTGTCACAATGTTTGTCCTCAATGGACTAATAATAAAATAATGGACTAATAATAAAATTTGAACACCATGTGCAGTTCGATGTGCACTTGAGAGATAGGATAGTTTAAATCTCAAATTATAGTCGCAATTTTAATTTATCGCTAATTTTTTGTCCGTTATTATTTGGCAGTCATAAAACTGACAGATGTCGATACCTTTTTATTTTATGGGCGATTGTGAAGAGCGCGTGACGACTCGGTGCCAGTATAATTTTATTGAACAAGCAGAGGAAAGAGCAATTGTGATATTATTGGAAAATTTTTTAGAAGATCACAATCAACTAATTCAATTGATCAAAAGAGTTTCGCCACGACTGCAAAATGACAATTATCAAATCGTCATAAAAGCCGACAAAGTACCATTAGGTGAACATGCTGGTAGATTCAGTCATAAAACTGACAGATGTCGATACGGAACGGCACGGAACATGCATGCATACAAGATGCGATGACTTACGTACGTCATTACGGCCGACCGGATTTATTTATTACATTCACATGTAATCCGAATTGGGAAGAGATACAAACTTTACTATTGCCAGGACAACAAGCCATTCATCGTCATGATTTAACTGCACGTGTGTTTAAACAAAAATTGAAATCCTTAATTGATTTTATTGTTAAATATACAATTTTTGGTATCACACGTTGTTGGCTGTATACGATAGAGTGGCAAAAGCGAGGTTTGCCTCATGCCCACATTTTGGTTTGGCTTAAAGATAGAATCCGTCCTGAAGAAATCGATCAAATAATTTCAGCCGAAATTCCAGACCCATTAATTGATCAAGAATTATTTGATATTGTCACCAAACACATGATCCATGGGCCATGCGGTGTTTTCAACATGACGTCACCGTGCATGGAAAATGGAAAATGTAAAAAAAACTTCCCAAAGCCGCATACGAATGACACGATCACGGATATTGATGGTTATCCAATGTATCGCCGCAGAAGTACTGAGAATGGTGGCCACACATTTACAATGCGACTGCCGAACTTTCCAAATCAAGTTGAGTTTGATAATCAGTGGGTGGTACCATACTCACCACTACTTTCAAAAACTTACAAAGCTCATATCAATGTTGAGCTTTGCAGTTCTGTTAAATCAATTAAGTATATTTGTAAATATGTAAACAAAGGCAGTGATTTGGCCATATTTGAAGTAAAAAACATAAATAAAAATGACGAAATAGCACGATACCAAATGGGCAGATACATTAGCAGCAATGAAGCTATTTGGCATATTCTCAGCTTTCCCATCCACGAAAGAGATCCTGCTGTCCAACATCTGGCAATACATCTTGAAAACGGTCAACGTGTATACTTCACTGAAGAACATGTTCTCCAAAGAGCGTTCGAAGCTCCGAAAACGACTCTAACTGAATTTTTTACATTGTGTCAAAAACCTGATGTTTTTGGCCAATTCGCGAAGACATTGGTGTATGGTGATGTTCCACGTTATTTCACATGGAACAAATCCAGTAAAAAATGGGAGCCACGGAAACAAGGAAAACCACATCCTTCCATTACAGGCATATTCAAAGCTAAGACATTGGGGAGACTTTACACGGTACATCCAAAGCAACGTGAGTGCTTCTATTTACGTTTGTTATTGGTGAATGTTCCCGGACCAACGTCTTTTGAATTTTTACGAACAGCTAATGGTCGAGTATTCAATACATACCAGGATGCATGTCGTGAACTGCAATTGCTAGAAGACGATAACCATTGGGACTTAACGCTTGCTGATGCTGCGTTGACATCAACACCGAATAACATTCGTCAGTTGTTTGCAATTATTTTGGCGACATGTTATCCCTCGCAAGCACAAACTTTGTGGGAAAAATATAAAAATTGTATGACAGAAGACATCTTGCACCGAATTAGACAAACAAATCAATGCCAAAACATAGATTATACACCAGAGATGTACAATGAAGCATTGGTCTTGATCGAGGATTTATGTGTTCTTATTTCAAATTTACCACTTAATCATTATGGTATGCCATCACCTAATCGTCCAGCCACCGACTTAGTCAATACCGATTTACAACGAGAAAATCAATATGACCATGGAAGTTTAGCAACAATTATCATGAACAGTGAACCATTACTGACAGCAGAACAAAAAATTATTTATGATCGGATTATGCTGGCTGTTGCTGCTGAACAAGGCGGTTTTTTTTTCTTGGATGCACCCGGTGGAACCGGTAAGACATTTTTAATATCGTTGATTCTTGCCAAAATACGGTCGCAACAAAAAATCGCATTAGCATTAGCATCGTCAGGCATTGCGGCTACTTTACTGGATGGTGGGCGAACAGCACATTCAACATTCAAGCTGCCATTGGACGTTCATAATAAACCAGATGCAATGTGTAACATCAAAAAGAATAGTGGAATAGCTGCAGTGTTGCGGAAGAGTTCTATAATAATTTGGGATGAGTGCACAATGGCACACAAATATTCACTTGAAGCATTAAACAGAACTATGCAAGATTTAAACAGCAATAATAAACTTTTCGGTGGTGCTATCTTACTTTTGTCTGGTGACTTCCGGCAGACCTTACCGGTTATACCTCGCTCTACTTTCGCGGATGAGATTAATGCATGTTTGAAACAATCATTCTTATGGCGAAGTGTTGAAACACTTCGATTGACCATAAATATGCGAGTACAATTGCAAAATGATCCATCAGCACTAATATTTTCCGAACAACTACTAGATATTGGGAACGGTAAAATAAAACTGCAACCAAATACGCAATGCATTAAACTACCAGACAATTTTTGCACTGTTGTTCAGGATAAAACTGAATTGATTCAGAGTATTTTCCCGGATATACAGAATAATTATTTGAATCATGAATGGCTTAGTCAACGGGCGATTTTGGCAGCCAAAAACGTTGATGTTGACGAAATTAACTTCCAGATACAACAGTTGTTACCAGGCGATCTGATGTCTTTTAAATCAATCGATACTGTTGTTGATGAAAATGAAAGTGTAAATTTTCCGATTGAATTTTTAAATTCATTAGATATCCCTGGAATGCCACCACATAATCTTCGATTAAAGATTGGTTCCCCTATTATTCTCCTCCGTAATTTGAATCCACCTCAATTATGTAACGGTACGCGTTCGGTCATCAAAAAGATCACCGGAAACATTCTTGAAGCAACCATTTTGGCTGGGAAGTTTAAAGGAAAAGTGGTCCTGCTGCCACGTATTCCGATGATACCATCAGATTCTACCATACCCTTCAAAAGGCTACAGTTTCCAATTCGTTTAGCTTTCGCCATGTCTATAAATAAATCTCAAGGTCAAACAATGTCCATTTGTGGTTTAGATTTGGAAAATCCATGTTTTTCTCATGGGCAACTATATGTTGCGTGTTCACGTGTTGGGAAACCGTCGAATCTATTTGTGTTAGCTAAAGACAGGTTAACCAAAAACATTGTGCACCGATTGGTGTTAAATTAAATTGAAATTGAAAGTATTTATAATTCAAAAAAAAAGATATTAATGTTTAAAAGTTTAAGACTGTCTGCCTTGCCTACCTCATTCATGAGTTTAAGCGTCACATGTAATTTACTGTATTATACTGTAATATACTTATATTTGTTATAAAATTAAATGGAAATAATAAATCTGATAAATTTTTATTTTTTACCTATTGATTTCTGCTTAGTATCAAGTGTAAGAACATTTTAATTAATTGTGTTCAACGTACTTCCCCTTCAAATCAATCTCAATCCAGTGAATTTGTATACCAACATCAACATTTTCGTCTTTGTTCGTAAATAATTTCATTGTACTAAAGGGTTATAGTAGTAGAAAGTCAAATAAGGAGATCAGCATATTTTTTTACAAATACCATCTGTGTGAAAAAGCATAGTGGACTCCGTGACTGATGTTCTCTTATTGTTCCTCTTAGATTGTTTACTATAATGTAATATAACAAAAACTTTAGCCACAGCAACGCGTGGCCGGGTCAGCTAGTAGAAATATATAAAAGAATGTTCAGTGCCACGTTATAATTATTATAAATTGAAATATTATGTCTGTGTCTATATATTTATTTATTTATTGTGGTTATACAACAGAAATTATACACAAAACAGGTAATGACGTAAATACAATGACGTAATAAAGAATAATACTAAAATATATTAAACGAATTTAAATAAGATATAATAAATAGAAAAAAGATTTTAAATTTAAAAAAATACAAAAAGAAAACATAAAATACACGAATTTAAATTTTGATTATATATTTATAAATATTGAAAAATATAAAATTAAACTGATTTAATACGAAACTAAACCTGGAATTTTGTCGGTGGTTTTGTGCATTCGTATAGTATTTGTATTGATGTTGGTATATCATTGGTTTAATAGACAGCATTGTGAAACTTTTGCCGAGTTATTGAATATCATGATACCATTGTACCTGTTTTTTTTTATTTTAATCTACTCAACCCATCACAAGTTAAAACCATAGACCGGCACAAGTAGTCTGTGAAACACCCGTAGGACATAGCTATATAGCGTCAGGTCTATTACATAATTTACTAATTAACATCTGGTTAAATCATTTACTAAACTATTTATAGAAGTAGTTGATATTAAATGATAGTTACAGAAGTCATAACCATTCTTGTTTAAATACCTATAATAAAGCTATTAATAAACCCATTACATAGTTGAAATTTAAATTGTGAAATATTAAATCACTATATAATATAGAAATAAAACAAAGTATGCTCATTTGTTTTATACTTTGTGGGATTTTAATTTAACAGATGACTTTGTCTATACTTATCTATTTATCGGCACAATGCATTTATATTATAATAATTTTACAACAAAATTATGAGAGTAGAATTCTAACCTTTAAAATAAATTGTAGAGTACCAATACCTAATAGAAAATGAATGCCAAATACCACTTATACATGCTATGGGATAGTCTCAACAAATCCAATAATCAAGAACAATATCTCCATACATTAATAATTAATAATTACATTATGTCAAACTTTTAGGTGAATGTATTTGCCCCCCGAATGTAATTGGTGATAAATGTGACCGATGTGCACCGTACACTTATGGTATGACTCCATTATTTGGCTGTGAGGAATGCCGATGCAATGAACTAGGAGTTGAATATAATGACCTTCAGTGTGATTTATTGAGTGGAAGTTGCAGGTCTGTACAATTAAATCTTAATTGTATTTATATATGTTTGAAACTAGAAATATGAATAATGGAAAATCGAAATAATTATATAGATAGGGAGATGTATTTTATTCATTACTGACCATTTAGAAATATATTTTTTTATAAACAATTTCGTTTTTGTTTGAAATAATGGCTCATTTGGAATTTTTAGAGCAGTTTTGTATGGATCTGTAGAACACGAAACAGTACCTGTTGTGTTTGGCAGCTACTTTTTACCTAGTGATTTTTCTTCATTGTATAAATGCTCATCATAATAATTTATTAGTAAGTCTGTAAAAATTTTAAAAATATGGAGGCACTATGGGAAACTGGCCTTGGTTTACAATATTGAAATTTCATCAAAACCATTAGGTGACCCTAATGGTTTCCAGCCTAAAGGATATCCTACTTAATAAGAAATTTTTCTCTTGCTAAAATATAGCTGTCAAGCACAAAGGTTACTAGTTTTTATCAGGATCGGCACAGAGTCATCAAAGGTCCAGTTAAAAATTGACAATTGCAATTGACAAAGTTTAGACTTCATAACCAAGTTCAGACTTCTTGTGACCATCTTATGATAGCAGTTTGAATTGTTACTTATTCTGATGGCCCGCAGAGTCTACCTGTGATACCCTGTGAAGCCGCTTAAACCTGCTAGTTATTATATAACATTATTTTTTTTATTAATTTTCAAAGAAATTTCATTAAAAATGTTTCTCAGGTGTAAGGAAAACATCGGGGGAAGGCAATGCCAAGAATGTGTTGCCGGCACATTTTCATTTCCTTTTTGCGAGTTCTGTGATTGCGATCTTCGTGGTACCACTTTCGAAATCTGCAACCCAGCGTCGGCCAAGTGCTTCTGTAAGGCTAATGTGCTAGAGCCTAGATGTGATGCCTGTAAAGATTCACATTTTGATTTGCGTGAAAACAACCCTGATGGCTGTACTAAGTGTTTCTGTTTTGGTAAAACGACCCGTTGCAAAAGTGCTGAGTTATTTTGGGGACAGGTAAATAACAAAACCACTTAGTTTTCATTCAATATATTTATACCCAGAATTGCGTTTGCTGCATAGTTTCTATGGTTTTCATTATTCAATACATTTTTTTCTTTAATTAATGACACTCAGTATTAATGCACGTATCACTGATATTTGAAGATATGGATAACCCATAAAGCAGTTATAAATCAAAACCATTCTCACTCCTATAACGCACGGTAAAAGGCACTAAAGGAGTTACAGAGAATGCTTCTCAATCCGGGAGCGCCCTTTGATGCAGTCCTTATATGAAATTTTCACAACAAAATTGTTGTGTAATAAAATACTGAGGGGTTAGAATTCTGATGCCACTGCACTGAGTCGGTCCACTGCAAGTCGGCCCGCGGGGCCGACTCACCCGAACCCCCAGACCAAGGGGGCCTAATAAGCCCCTCGCTGGAAGAGTGCCTCGAGATAGTGCCCGCACTACTCTTGAGCGCAGAAACACGAACTTTCTGATGCCACAATATGATGAAAAAATGTTGAGAAAGTTGTTTAAAATTCAACATTATAATTTTTCCATTTGAAATGGTGTGAGATATACTGATATTTAAAAACTAGTGATAAAGTTTTACTAACCATGATACTAATGATGAAGTTCATCACTTTGACAACTATTCTATTCTCTTTTACTACTTCTTTCATTTACTAATGCGTTACTACAACAATCCTTAATGCACTTTGTGATGCCATTCAGATGGTAATAGAATCAACAAAAGCTAGTTTATCACTTTAGAAGTAAAGTTTCAAGCACTTTTTTCCGGTAATTCAAAAAAAAAGACAGTCGAAGGCTGAAGATAATCAGGCATTACGGCCGACATGATATATCAGCATCATCAATCTCATCTCAGAGTAGATCAAATCACTGCCCAATTGCAGAAAGTGGTCAGATTAGAGAAAGTATTTTGTGCTGGCCGTAGGTATCTGATGAAGATGTTCAGGCAATACGGTTGACATGATACAACAGCATCATATTGAATACGTTGAAAGACAAATATGCTAAAGGAGGCGATTCACAAAATTCCCCCTTCCTGAATCACTTCTCAGAGGTCAAATTTTTGCCCATTTGTAGAAAGTGTATTAGAGAAAGTTTTTGGCCAGTTCTAGGCATCTGCTGAAGATGTTCAGGCAATACCGGGGTGGTTTTCTGACCCCTCGGTACATCGGCAAGTTAAATATTTGTATCCACAGCCCCACTGGCCCACTATGGAAAGGTAAGTTTCTGTCTCTAGGTTTGTCAAAAACTCTAAAGCAGAAACACAGCAGAATACTGAAAGATCTGAAACTCGTAAAAAAAAAAAGCGCGATTGACCAATAATTTCAAGGAGGTTGTCTTAATCTGTTCTACAACAAATGGACAAAATGTGCCGCTCCCCAATTCATGCTTAATAAATTCTTCAGGGTTATCTTATCATATTCAACCCTTTTGACATCATAGGCGAGAGAAAATACTGGCCACTTTTTAATCTTTAGAAATTGAATCAATATTTATCAATACTTCCCCAGTAGTATAGTGGTCAGTATCCTTGTCTGTCACCTGGAGACCGGAATTTGATTTCTTATCAGGAAGCCATAGCCAATTTTCTTGTAACTCATCAATGCAACTCAATACTAATGTCACAAGTTCAGACTGTGCAAGAATACCTCTCAAAAGTCAAAGGTTGATAATAAGGTCAAGAAAAATCCTACCATCTACACCATGTCTAGTCCAACAAATAGAATAGTTTCACAAATACGAGGTTAGGATCTTGATTAACCACCCACTAACGACAATAACTCGGTTCATATATTTCTTTACAACGGTTATTGCCTATGAGCTAAAATGCCTTAATACTTGAAAATGCCCATCAGAACTAACAACCTGTAATCCAGGCAAACAAGTTTTTATGGTTTTTTTTTCTGTGCATAAAAGCAGTGTGGTTTGGCTCATTAAATATCTCAAAACGCATTAAATGTCTACTAGCATGCAAAATTCCACAGCACATTTTTAATCTAGTGACATCTTTTTCACAGATTAACACTTTGACAGGATGGAAATTAGTCAACATTGCAGTATTTAGTCAAAATCTAACAGTAGTTCATCATAGAAACCCTCCACAACTACTAAATAATACATTTATTGAAGCGGAACTGACCAATGATGAATCTCACGACCAGATAGTCTACTTTAGTGCTCCAATTGAATACCTAGAGAATCGGTTAACATCTTATGGAGGAAACTTGACATACAGTTTATTGTATACAAATGGTCTTTTTGGTAATGCTATTGCAGCTGGCGATGTAATTATTAAGGGCGCTGGTAATTATCTCATTCACTCTGGTATTGAACAGCCGCCTGCCTCAAGGTATTGGCAAAATAGTTTACAATTAGTAGAAAACCAATTTGTGTCAATCAATTCCCGCCCGGTAACCAGAGAACTCATCATGCAGGTACTTGAAGATCTTCAAGGAATCTATATTAGAGCAACTTACTGGGAGTCAAGCGTTACAACAAGGTGATATTTAAAATTTATTTTTATTATTCATAAGACCAAAGACTAAAATCCCAAGAGTTAGAGAAGTCAGGCAAATTCTGCTGCAACCTTAAAATGGTTACAATTTTGATAATTATAGATTTCTAATAATTATAAGCAGATATTGTAACTTTCCATCTAAACATTGTGGGATTTAAGTGTGGGGTTAAGCATTTTTTCTCAAAAAATATTGTTTTTAGTCTTTTTTGCAGTTAATTTGTTGTTAAGAAGAAGATATGTATTTTAAACTAGATGTTTTTTATTTGTTGTTTTGCCTTGATTCCCAAATTTTTGTTTTTATCTAGTATAAATATTATGTTGAACAACTATATAGCAATAGCAATTGATTTACTTTGTTTATGCATTAATTATAATCTCTTTTATCAAGATTATTTATTTTAAATTACATATACTTTGAAGGTATTTATTCCTCCGGTGGTATAGCTGTTTGATAGGTGGTACAAAAAAGTTTTTAACCTTTTTTCTTAGCTGGGAACAGGTTTTAGGGAAAGGTTAGGTATTAATGTATTATAATGCGACAACCACTCAAAACGATTTTAATCAATTTAGCAATGTTTATTTACAGAATTTCTCATTAATGGTTTAAAGTGAGATATAAGTGTTAGATTTTGTAGCTTGTCTTATGTTGAAGTTTTTGATGTGTTTTTAGGTTACAACAAGTTACTCTGAATGAGGGAATTTCGAATTATAATAGTGGTGTGGGCTTAGCAAGCTCCATTGAAGAATGCCATTGTCCCTCAGCTTACACTGGTCTATCTTGTGAGGAATGTGCCCCTGGCTTTTACAGAGTTTCAACGGGACCCTATGGTGGATTTTGTATGCCGTGCAATTGCAACGGTCATGCCAGTGAGTGTGATGTCAACACTGGACTCTGCTATGTAAGATTTTTCCAGATTTTCTGAGACCTCGCTTGGTCATTTTAGAATGCTTTTTTTTATGATTTACGTATTATATTTTGAAAATTTTTAGTCTTTCAGCCAGATTTTAGTTCGTAGATGGGTCCTATGCGTAATATCAAACCAAAACGTTTTATTATTATTTCACAAATTACACAATTGACATTACAGTTTATTTACTCAAATAAATCACAAAACCGATTGTTAGGATAGATTGTAAAATATACTGCTATTTGCATTTATTTGCAACACCATGATAAACGAATCAGAAAAAGAAAGAGACCTTAGAGATCGTAGCGATTTGAAAAAGGAACAAAACATTTTATTGGCAAGCATGTATTGGCAAAGTTTTGCTTTATTTATAAAAAAAATAAATGAGTTTTACCTTACAATAAAACTCTTATTATGTTCCCTAACCTATGTGAAACCTTAATGAGATAGCAGTTTACCTTTAACTTCAGTAAAATGTCTATTTAACCTTATTCATCGTAGTCCACTGTAGTCACACCCTTATGTCACCTGACAGTCTTGGCGGAAATGAATTGTCGCGATGTTTCTCAATTGAGTCTCAACCAGACAGGCCTTGCCTAGGATTCAAATAGGTTAGGGAACATAATAAGAGTTTTATTGTAAGGTAAAACTCATATATTATGTTGCCCGTAACCTATTTGAAACCTTAAATATGAGACATGTCTGTTATCGCCTGCTAACTAAGTGCTTTGAATGCCAATTGTGATGCGGCTCTTGAATGGGATGTCATTCCACTCAGTTCCATTTAAATTATGCAACGACCATAGCACAGCTTAGCATTAATATTCTTACTGTTGTTAATGTCCAACAGAAAGGTAACAATGAGTACCAGTAAAATATAAGTAAAGAAAATTACAATGCCAGATCAGTCTTTGTCACCGACTGGTTTTGAGGAGACCTGCAAGCAAAGAATCTGAACTGAGCTCATTTTAAAACATTTGTGCTGTAATATGAAGTGAAGGAATGGTATGACGTTCAATTGCCACGAGCTAGTATTTATTCGATCAAATAATTATGTAACCATCTTCGCTATGCAACTGCAGACCGAATAGCGCCAACTGAAGCTACCGCCCCTGCTTCTTCTATTGCTGAATGAACCCCACTCCAGATAATATTTATAGAGACTGGGTTCGGCCCACCACATGCTGAACACAATGTCGTTTAATTGACTGGACCGTATTTCAGAGACTCTGTGATGCTTCAGCAGATCTCTTGATCCCATAACGAGGATCGACCCTGTGATATTGCACACACAATAATCCGCATGCCTTATTCTCTTATTTACCCGGCCACTCTGTTTAAAATAGTTTCAAATACGCTTGGTGAGCTTGACAGGCTGAATGGAAGAGCAATCATTCGTAAGATTTGATTGTTGTAAACAAGACTCAAGTACCGATGATGAGCTTCTGCCACTGGGATGTGGAAGAAAGCTTGGTGCAAGTCGACCTTCACCATCCAGACATTTGTTTGTAGGCATTATGGCGCATCGACCGGGAAACGAACCCGCGTGGCGTGCGAGCATTCTACCACTGAACCACCGATGCAGGAACTCTCTGAACATTAAGGAGTCTGAAACTTCTGGTTGATATGTATTGATTCAATTTCTACAGATTGAACGCCCGGTGTGATGACCCATCGCTTTTCGGCATGAGGAACGTTTTTGAAAGGAATCTTGAACTTTTTGTGTTTGGTTCTAGTATCTTCACCTCTAGAAGATTTTGAATTTGAATTGATATTTCGGGGGAAGAATTTGTTTGATACTCTACTCTCGCTGATGATGTGGGACTCATGTTCTGTCGTAGTGGGAGCAGAGAAAAAAGAAGGTTTTCGTACGCTTCCTGATGTCCACTGGTTCAGTCATAATCTGCCCACTTTCTGCAAAATATAGTGAAGAAAGCTCTGAGAAGTAATTCAGCTGAAGAGGCATGCTTGTTTTCGCTGTTTGAAATAAGATCACGATGCTGAACTTAGGTTTAACTTGCCGATCTACCATAGAGTTAAAGATACCCCGATGTACCTCGTTTTTCTATCTGCTTCCTTCGACTTAAGGCAAAGGCTTCGCTTTTTTATGGCCCAGTGTAAGTCTGCTGGGGCCGTGGATCAAAGGGCTATTTAACTTGCCGATGTACCTACCGACGGGTCAAAGGACGGCTCCGGTATTTCCCTATCCATCTTATGCATCTACGGCCGGCCAAAACTTTCCATATTTCGCCCATGTTTCATGTTTAACGTGCCGATTTGCCTAAACATCTTATGATGGTGGAAGAGCACTTTTGTCTTCGCCAAATGGGGTCGTTTTTTCTGCAATTTGGCATCGAATCGGTTCAATAATTTGGTATAGTAGAGCCCTGTGACCATTTTGCAGTTCTCCAGGTAGTCGATGTAGATCACACCTTGTGAATCCCAGAAAACGGTGGCCATCACCTTTCCGGCCGATAGGACAGACTTCGCCTTCTTCGGAGCACGTTCGCCGGGTAAGGTCCACTGTTTTGACTGTTTCTAGGTCTCTGGTGTATATCAGTGAATCCATGTATCGTCGACGGTTACGAACCGACGCAAATACTCCTTCGGATTGCGCTTAAACAGCGTCAAACACTGCTCTGAAGTGGTCTCACGGTTGCGTTTCTTGTCCGGAGTGAACAAACGCGGCACCCATCGCGCCAACAGCTTTCTCATGCCCACGCTGTCTTTTGAGATGCTTACTGTCTTAGCCATCTCACGCACCTTCATTCGGCGGTCTGCCAACACGAGAAAGTGGATTTATGTTATGTTATCCACTGTGGTAGTCATTTTCGGGGCACCTGGGCATCGCTCATCAAAAACCGACGTGCGGCTACCTTGAAACTCGTTAAACCAATTTTTGACGGTCGCCATCGAAGAGGAAGAGGCACCGTACACAGCATCCAAGCACTCTTTGATTTAACTGCGCGATTTTCCAGAAATTTACTAGATTTACCATTACCAGCGATTTACCAGAAACAAGAATCGAAATACAGACCTCTGACACGTCAAAACATGTCAAAACAAAACTACGAGTCCGATTCATTATCAATAATCGAGTAAATATGTTATTATTATAGGAAAGAGACCCTTTTTCCAATTATATCATAGAAGGAATTGTGAAATTAGACCATGTAATTTGGTTTATTAAGTTATGCTTTTATTATTGTTTATGTATAAACTGCATTGAATATATATTTATAAGCATTTGAAAAAAATCCTATGCACATTTGATGGAAATAATCAAGCTTATTAAACTTATAATACGAGCCCAGGGTGTGCTTTGTTTTATATATCTTTCAATCTTTTGTGTTTTTTTTTATAAATAATTAAATGACGCACATTTCTTTCCCATAATTTAAAAATTGCCGCCTAATACTTTTCAAAATTTTACAGGATTGTCAACATCACACAAGAGGTAACCACTGCGAACTTTGTATTTCTGGCTATCATGGCAATGCTACTCATGGAACACCACACGATTGTTTAATATGCGCATGTCCATTACCTCAAACTTCCAATAAGTAAGTTGAAAATCATACATTAAACAGTGCTAATGTCATAGGTAGTTGTCACTTATTTTGCTTTAATTGGGAGATAGCATATAAAGTGTGTTATTTCATTATTACTAGCCAAATTTAAAATGGTGTTAAAATTTATGAGTGGGTTTTTTTTTATTTTAATCTAATCAACCTAAAAAATAACCTACTGTCCCCTCTATGGCCATCCAGACGTATGTTGAATGGGCTAAAAGTGCCGTAGGCACTAGGGTAGTTAGAAAATGAAGCAACCCATCATGAGTTAGTATCACAGGCGCGAGAAGTCTGGGGAGAGGATCAGGTGATAGCTGTGAGACATCAGGTTCTGGTTAAATAATTTACTACTACTAAACAATGTATAGAAGCAGTTCGTACAGGCACAGTACAGGTAGCTACAGGGTTCCACAGCCATTTTTGTTTGTATCGGTTTTTTTTCAAGCAGAAAAAACCAGGATGAATTTTTAGAAATATAATTTTTTGAGAGCAGGGAATAATTTTCATTGGATTGACCAATTTGAGAAAATTATGTGTATAATGTAACATAATTATTATAGTGACAAATTAACATTTTTTTCTGTAATTAATGATTTTTTTAAATATTATTTTCCAGCTTTGCATCAGGCTGCGAAGTTAGTTCTGATGGAAATCGTATTTCGTGCGATTGTCTTCCCGGATATTGGGGGGCTCGGTGTGAATCTTGTGCAGCTGGCTACTATGGAGAGCCTCTCATTCCAGGTTAATTCAATTTCATATAATCTGTGTTATTAGAGGTCCCATAAGTGAAGGCAAATTATCAACATTAATTATGCTAGATTCACGAAGAAAAATATTTTTCCACCCACAGTTATGTCTTGAGCAACAAAATTTTACTGAATCGGGGTTTGATGCGAGCTGTTGACATTGATCCATAAATATTTTTAATTACATTACAGACATTGAAAAGTATCTTAAAAAAAATACTGAAGTAAACACCCAAGATTGTTAGTTGATAGTTAGCATAATCAGTGTAATCAGATAGTCAGTATAATCTGTTTTTCTATCCCTAACAGGAAGGAGGTAGTTCTACCTTGAAATATGCATAATTAACTTACACGGAATAATACATTCTACAAATGCGATAGAAATTTATTTGTAGTTAAAATACATTTAAGACTCTCATCAACTCTCATCAAATAGTTTTCCTGTGTATTTAGATGAAAGAGCCAATATGAATAAATATGTATACATAAATATGTAGAGTTGGTAGATATGTAGTAGGTTTCATTTATGAAAAATGCTTGATTTTAATTTTTTGAAGATTTCTAACTTCAAAAAATACTTCATTTCCTACCTTGCTAACTGCTATCCTGTATCTTTTGTATACAAGATTTGAGATTAACCTCAAACATGCTTTTATGCAAATAGACGAAATTAAATATTTTTGGTTAAAGTCTAGACACCTTAAGAGTGAGTATACCCCTGGCCAGAATTTAGTTTTAACCGCAACAGGGCATTTGAGGGGAATCAAGGGAGGCAAGTACGGTAACGAGGGTTGAGCGATGCACACCTGAATTAGTGTTGTTTTACACCATTCTATTCTTTTATTATATTTTACTGATTGCATTTTAATGAAACGATTTATATTTCATCAAATTGTATGTCTCTCACACAATACTCACTTGACGCCCGTTCTAAGGTAGATTACAATTACTGATGCAGTTTTTAATTTTACACACATAGATACTGGATACACAAATTATTATTTTATTTAATATTAACTATTGTAATAAATAAAATGGCATACCTTTTCAAAATGCATAATATAGTTGTTACATAATATAAAAAAAAAAACAATTTCTGTAAAAAAACAAATGGGTAGATACTTGAGGTGTGAGTGATTCCCCTGCCGAGAAATATCAATTTACAATAAAATGGGTTTCATCCCACAATTCATTTTCTTTCAATGAAAATTTTACAACTAACTATATAGACAGCATAGTATACAACTTTGTGGTAATAAATAAAATAAATAGTAAAAATAAGAGAATAAAGAAATAAAATATACGAAAGTCATCTTTTGTACGAAATTATAAAAATTGCAATAGACTGCATTTACAGTACTGCGTTACGGGTGAATCGCTTTTACTTGATTGCGTTTGTTTTTTATGTTTATATATTACATAAATGGTTTTTTTTTTCGGAAATTCCGTTAGGTCTAGCTTTACAAACTGAGAGGATAGGTACTACAGAAATATATTATATAGTGGAGCGCAGCGGCGGTCTACGCATTCCAAGATTGCAAACAATCATTAATGAACGCGGTGACGCTTGCACATCCGGACAAAAATGCAAGGTTATATCTTTCTACGGATGCTTCCGGCGTCAGCGTCAGCGGAGCTCTAAATCAGAACGGAATAATGCAACCGCTGGGATTTTTTTCAAGAAATCTAAATGCAGCACAGGCTAAATATAGCACGTTCGATCGCGAACTTTTGGGAATTTATCTCTCCGTTAAACATTTCCGTGGGCAAATTGAGGGACGTGACATAACTATTTGCACGGATCACAAGCCACTAACATTTGCGTTCTCCCAAACCACAACCAAAAACGAAACTCCGCGACGCGTTCCACAACTAGATTATATTGGACAGTTCACAACCAAAATAAAGTATATACAATCACACAAATTCTGATACACTTTTCTATATAACTTTAAACTTACAGAAGGGAGGTGTAAAGAAGATGTTATCACATTCAAATGACTTTCGCCTCCTCCAATTGACATAGCTCCTGACACTACACAGTGGTTGATATCCATTTTCTCATCATGTTTCTTTTGGGTCTTTAAGGAAAATGTTAAGTTGCATAGTTTGCAATATAATTTGAAAATTGATTTAACCTTTTTTTTTCTTCACCAACAATATTCACATGCGTGATAGTACATCCTAGGGTCCCGTGGTCATTGATTTGAAGCAGTTAGCTAAACAAAAACCTTATATCTATGATCCTGTTTCCAATGTCTCCAAATGGCTCCTGAGTTTGATCTCCCTACGAGTAAAAATGAAATTTATTCATATTGGCACAGTATAAATGAGATAAATGAAATAAGTGTGTTTTATATACCGTATATACTGCATATATCTGCTCATCCGTGAAACTTTCGCTGTCCATATTAGTTAAAATACCCGGTATTTCCTACAAATTAAAATAAGACGTTATTAAATATTTTACATGAAAAGTACATACCATATTGTCCACGGCAGACATCATATTCATGGTAGTTTCTCTGTCAAAGTCACATTGCAGATATTTTGAAGAACTTGTGAACAGAATCATACAAATATGTGAGCATTTAATGTATTATTATCTTCAATTTTTAAGGCCAATTTCAATTTTAACAAAATATTTTATAGATATATATTTTTATATTTAGTGTTATCGAAATATGTGTAATATGAAAAAATGAGATACGTTAGATGTGTATGTTTTGTGATATATAAGTGATTATTTATATGAAATTTTGATTGTAGTGAGTTTTGGGAAAATGTAATTAGAAAATTTTTATAAAGGTTTACATAAAATATAATGAGAAAATGATCAAAATAGGTTATTTATTCAATACTATTCTTTATTTTATACGTTTTATATTGGTATTTCGTACTATGCATTTTATTACAGTCCTATTCAATTTTTTTATTAAATAAAATAAGGTATCGGCAACAGCAGCCAGGTTCAGTTGTACACTAAATATTAAAATAAAATACAATATCTAAATATATAAACTGGAGTAGCTGAGTACCAGTCATGGTAGCTGATATTCGGTAGCGGAAGGTCGGATCATGGTAGCGGAAGGTCTGTTACCTTTGTGACTAGGTAAGAGTTACCTCTTCTAAGAAAGGTTATTTATAAAAAAGGTTATAGAGTACTGTTATTTAGAAATATAACCTGAAAAATCGACTATAGTTTACCTGTCGGCGTTTTGTCGCATACGTGCCTCATTTGGATAGTCTTTTTCGATATCCTTCCCATGGCTGTAATAATAATTCATAACATTAAATTTAAAATTGGTAAAATAATATATATAAAACCACTGAGATATTCGAATAATCTTCATATTTAGATATTTTTATGTAGCTATTAGTACAAAATAAATCAATCAGTATTTTGAAATAACTTACCTATAGTTGTGTAAAGCGGACGTAACAAAATATACGAATGCCGCGTGGATTTGCGGAGTTCGCAAAATGCAAGGTAATAATAATATAATGGGCCGAGAAACTACATATAAGAAATAGCCATTCTGGCCGTAAAAAAATATTAAAGTTGATGAATTTTGCAGCAATTAGTAGCCAATCTAATAATTTATTTTTGGCTTTATTTAGCAATAAAACGAAAAACCGAGTTGAATAATTGTTTATAGTGAATAAAGCTATGATTTTGTTATTTATCTGTATGAGTAGCACTGGGATTTTAACCAAAATAGAGCTCGGAAAAGTGTTGATTTTGAGAAATGGCGCTACGTCGACATACGCTGTAGGATTTAATATAATATAAAATAAAAAAAACTTCTTGGTAAGTTGTTCTATAGTATTCATTTTATATAATGTGATTTATTTATTTAAAATATAACACAAAATAAAACCAGACTAAGCCGTCAAAGTTGCCCGATTTTGGTCGCGAGTGTAAAGGTGTTCCCATCCATCAAGGTGTTGCATTATGAGCTCTACTTTTAAACATTTATTCAGAATTTACAAATGTATATTAAAAATAACATAATACAAACAAGGGATTAAATAAGCATTAAATGATGATTAATTACTATTAATATCGATTGCGCAGTTTTGTTTGCTCAAGCAAGCTTATAGAGAATGCTTGAAAAGTTCAATAACATGAGTAATGAAAAAGGATATCAATATTAACAAGAGTGAAGTCATGCTAATTAAGCTACCATTTCTTACATTTAATGATATTGAATGTCTAAAACTCTAAAATATCCATTTTGATTGTCCATATTGAAATTGTATATTCATCGTTAACATGAAACGCATTGTTTCTCTACCCCTGCTTGATTAACCTCAATCGTTATTGACAAACGTTAACATTGGATTAGTTTGGTAGACCGGCCTTTATCTTTATGGTGATAGTTTTAAAAGTTTACTTAGTTAATCAAGGGATTCTATGCAAATATCCATATGCAGATATGCAGTCCAGGCACAGAAATCTGATCGATCAGCAAGTGTGTCGCTCGATCGTGATTGACCGATTGCAGATTGTGAACAGATGTAGTAAAATTTCACAATATTATTCATATTATCCCTTTAATCATATTATTTTCCAGTGGCCTAAATGATCAAGAAAATATAATAGTTTTACTGACTTATAAAGTGATTGTTCTTTTAAGAAGAAGATAATGTTATTACTTTCTGTTTAAAGTTTAACAGAACCTAAACAAATTATTTATAATTTTCCTTTTTTTTCAGGGGAGTATTGTAAACTATGTGATTGCTCAGGAAATATTAATTCAGGAGATCCAGGATCTTGCGACTCTATAACAGGGCAATGTCTCAGGTGCCTCAACAACACTTCTGGGGAAGCATGCCAACTTTGTAAACCTGGCTATTATGGAGATGCAATCGTTTTAAAGAATTGCCAAGGTAAATTTATATGATTTTCAAAAGATTTTTATAATTTAATATCACTTCCATTAGTGACTATTATAATATGTATGCTCTTTTATTGTGTCATTAATAAAATTTAAAATGATTATTATTTAAAAAAAATATTTTTAGACTTATAGTTTAATATTTTTTCTTGTCAACTGTTAATTTACTGATAACATTTGATTTGATTCTGGCACTTTTAAATACAATTTTTGAGCAATTCAATAATGGTGATACTTCCGTTCATCCATAAACATTTTTACTCAGAGCTTTGTATAAAAAATAAAACAAATATGCCTACATTTAATGAAAGTCTTGAAAAAACATGTAGATTTGTAGTTTTTTTTTTATTTCAGCATGTATCTGCGACAAGGATGGTGTGCAGAAATGTGATCACCATACTGGCCTATGTGTGTGTAAAGAGGGTGTAGTTGGTGATAAATGTGACAGATGTGAAAATGAACATTGGGGTTTGTCTAGCAAAAAGGGATGTAAACCTTGTGATTGTGGGATAGCATCACTCTCCAGTCAATGCGATGATTCTGGACAGTGCAAGTAAGCATTTCTAATTAAGAAAGATTGTTAAAGATTATTAAAGATTGTTTAAAGGAAAACATATTAAATTCATATTAAATTTCTTGTTTGTTGTTTATGGATTTATAAGCTCAAATTTTTGTGTATCTAGAAATTTTCTTTCATACATTTAATTTTAAATAATATACCATAATATTAAATAAATAATAAAACACATTCCATAAATGCACTTCTAAAAACGTTATAGCTAAATCATTTTACAGAATATAAAAACAAGAACTGCTATGACACCCTGTAGCTATCATATAATATCAACTGCTTCTAGACATTGTTTAGTAGCAATAAATTAGTTAACCAGAACCTGAAGTCTTACAGCTAGGTCCTACAGGCATCATTAAAGGCATCTTCCCCTTAGTGGTACCAAATTGCTATGGGTTGCTTTAGTTTCTATGTCCACTTGAGCCTGTGGCACTTTTAGTCAGTTCGATGTGCGTTTTGGATAGCCATGAGGCGAAAGTAAGTTATTTTTTAGGTCTGAGTAGACAAAAATAAAAAAAAAACAGGTAGAATGGTATCATTATATTCTCTCGTCGTGATAACTTTTAACATGATTTTAGTTTTTTTTTTTAAATTTTGACTCACGACTAGTAATGAACACTATTTAATACTAACTTCTCCCAAAGTGACCTTTTTCAATAAAAGTTTCGCAACACTGTCTTAAAATACTATACCAATACCACGGACAATATTCCTAGTATAGTTTAGTATTGTTTTTTTTTTTCATTATTAGTATCGTGGTCATAGAGCGAAAAGTGATTAACAAAACAGTATTTCAGAGATAATGCCACTTTTTGTTTTGTTGCAGATGTCTTGAAATAAAAATTAAAATATGCAAAAATTACTAGAAATTATACGATAATTCTTAGCGTCTTTATTTATTAAAATAAAACACAAACAATATACATTTGAAAATAGAAAAATCATTAAAAAATATGTTACTTAATAGGTTTTGCATTTTATTATTGAACTTGAAATGTACTTAATCTTTATACTGCCATAACGGTTTGTTCTCAGACTTAGTTACTTTTCACATAGATATAGAACATCATAATATGTAGTTTGGTAAAATAAACTCAATTTTGAAAAAAATGTTTAAAAAATTATCTGTATATTGTGTGCAATTTCTGTTTGGTAATCACAATAAATAAATAAATGAACACGGACATAATATTACAATTAATAATAATTATAACATATCACTGAACATATTTCATAGATGAATATATATTAATTTATACTGGCCACTAATAAATAATACGTCCTAACAGCCATGCTGTCACATGCCTAAATTTGGTGTCACTGCGCTGTAAATTATATCGGTAAATTAGCTGGATTTTTATCGGGTACGGTCTTGGGACAACCGGTATTTTGGCCACACGCAACGAAAATGGATAAAAAACTGAAACTATCAACAAAAAGGGAGTTGTTAATTGTCAAATTTGACAGAAACAACTTTCTGATCTGATTATATAAAAATTGTTCTGGACCACCGTTTCCTAATAAAAATATTATTAGTCGCTTTATTGACTCATAAAAAATCAGAGAGTCACTGGGCATCGAATGGCATAGACGTTATGGCAGTCAAAGCCATAGTTATTTAATAGGAGTGTTTTTTTTGTTTCAACTTCGAAGAACCACTTTTATTCCATAAAATACTATACATTTTATTATATACCCGCCCAAACCTAGCTTCAGGTTTATCGAGCTGAAAAACAGCTCTTAATATAAATTTATTATCGCTATTGTATTATATTTTAATAAATGTAGGTAACAAAAATATATAAAATGGAGGTAGGTAGTACTTATCTATTTCGATTACATCTCGCAATAAACAGAATGAAATACTAATAATAGATATTAATAGAGGATGTTTAAAAGTTATTAAATTGCAGCTAATAAAAATAAAATACAAGTTTTCATACTAGATAAAAATATAGTTCGCTATTTTTTTTCCTTATTGTTTTTTTCTTATTTGCTAAATATTTTTGAACATCTCTTTTTATTACTTTTTGGTATGATTGTCGAATGTATGGAAGTGTTTCAATAATTATTTTTTAGCCGTTTTTAATTTTGAAAATGATTGCAGGTTTATTGGTAATTCGTTAAAAAAATTTAGAATAACCACACTGAGCTCCCTTTCCCCAAATAATTACATACATTAATTAATATACATTAATATATACATTAGGTACTTATAAATATGTGCCTACATGTAATCTACCTTTAGATACTTGCCTTACCATGATTAATGTTGTACTTAAACTCTTCACTATTATAATTTTTATATACACATTTGGTATTGTAATTTATTTTCTATAAGTAATATTTTGAAGAAATTAAATATTTGCTCCGTAGGAGTTTTACATATCTGATTTGCGTATGTTTTATTTTATTTAAATATAACCTAAATGTTAAGCCATAATCACTAAGACCATACAAGATGATCGATTCCACAAAGACGATATAAAGATCCTGAAGAACAATATCAGGTGAATGAGTGGTGGTGATAATGAATGAGGCGACATGACGTTTTAAAGAATACTACGCCAAGCCATACTTTCACTTTTTCTATTGAGACATCGGCCAGCTGACGAATGCATATGATCAAGGGTTAAGCATTTACTGTAAATCAAATTTATCCCTTACACCATGTTATTTAAATATATAATTTTGTAGGTAGCACATATTTATTAACTATAATTAAATGAATTAATTTGGATATCATAGGTAAATTTGGATTAGAAAGGTATGCGTATGTTTAAAATTTGTCTCTGTAAAAATGTGCATAATTGAAATTCGTTCAATCGACTGTTTGGTAATTAGATTCGGGATCAGGAACCCTGATTGCTCTTAAATTTTTTTTTATATTCTTTTCGATTTTTTTTTATACTGCCAGGACTCAGTGACATCATGCTCATGTTTCTCGGCATTTACTTAATATTTAAAAGAGACTTTTTTAAAACCCACAAGTCTGTGCGAATAACGGACACAATGAAACAATATGTAAATTCCATACAGCGTTAAACCATCAGCTAATTTAAAGTTAAAGTTGCAGCAACACAAATTAAAGTAGCGGATGCTAGAAAGAAATATTATCTGTTCTAAAAATTTTTTTTTTTTGTGAATTTTTTATTTATAAACAAAATACATATTCTATTCGTTGTTCACTAAACCCTTGCGGGTTTTTATGTGATTTTTATGTAATACAAACAAACTTCCAGTCGTCTAACACTCGCTCTACATCTACCTGTTTGTGATTTTCACTTGCGCACTTTTCTGGTGTAATGATTCTGGCAATATAGCCCAAATCCAATTCACTCAGCGGCTTATCTGTTACAGAAATGATTAGTGTAGCTGTTCATTAAATTACTTTTTATTAAATGTTTCAGATGTGCTCCCGGAGTCACTGGTCTAAGATGCGACCGCTGTGCTTCTGGATTTTGGAATTACTCTTTCGAGGGATGTCTAAGTAATTAAATTGCATTTTATTTTTGAATACGCTTATAGAGTATTTTATAATATTAATTAAATTACAAATATGTGTATACTCGTAGTAAGAAAGTAGCTACCAAGAAAGTTTCTAACCAAGGTCAGGCCTATCATGAGACAAGGTGAAATAGTATAGGAACAGATTATTCTCAGCACAGCTCATTTGAAATGTAAACACTGTTAAGTTTCAAAAACTTAAAAAAAATCGTCTCCATTTTTTTTATTTTGGTTAGCATATGCATTGGCAAGAGGCCAGATTAATAGAACTGATTCCTGAGGTCAGGTCAATCAAGTGAGGTGAGGTCAAGGTGCTGAGCAGTGCACAAAATATTTTGAGAAGCATGGTGGAAACATCACCCTTCTTCATATCATACCTATATATGTAAGAAATGACAATTTTAGGTAGTCCTACAATAAAGTCAAATATAATATATAAATGTCTTATAAATCAATCGAAAGCGGGTTTGAGTTTTGGCTTCTTTTAAATTGTAGAGCTTTTACCTTCTTACATGCAACTATTAACTCTCCCTCCTTTCTCTTTCAATAATAAATATGTTTTGGTTCAGTAGATAAAAGGTTTAGTAGATTTAGAAGTCTTAGAGGTTTAGAAGTCTTGTAAAGCCTCATAAAAAAACTATTATCCTATATATACCGTGCCCCATATTGCTTGTCCACATAAGCTGTTTATTACCTACTTTCTCCAGAAGTTGATTTGGTCTACCAACATGAAGTGGGTGAAAAAATTAGTAGTTTTACCAGGTAAATCTGTTTTTTTCTTTTAGCTTGCGGATGTAACAAAAACTACTCGGTTGGCTTTGGCTGTAATGCACAGACAGGTCAATGCGAGTGCTTGCCTGGAGTAATTGGGGACAAATGTGACCAGTGTCCTTATCGGTAACATTTTCCACACATATATTTTATTAATCCTACTTTTTTAATATTTCTTATTTAGTGGTTGTACATTTTAAAAAATATGAGTTACACATTTCTACATATTTATTAATACAGAATTTACACCTTTTTTTATTACTTTTTACTTTACAAGTAAAGTATTGCTATCAGATTAAAGTTGACCCCCCCTCCCACTTTTTTGGCTGACGTTCACGTTATAAAGTCACTTGAATCCATTTTGAGCGTTTCTGAAATGAAGTCTGTATGTATGGTGACTCTCAATAGGCTGGATGAAACTACTATAGTACAGGACCTCTTTAGAACCTGTGACCGTTTTGCCCTTCTCCAGGCAGTCGATGTAGATCACACCTTGTGCATCCCGGAAAACGGTGGCCATCACCTTTCCGGCCGACAGGACAGTCTTCGCCTTCATCGGAGCACGTTCGCCGGGTAAAGACTGTTCCTTGGTCTCTGGTGTATACCAGTGGATTCATGTTTTGCCGACAGTCACGAAACGACGCAGAAACTCCTTCGAATTGCGCTTAAACAGCATCAAACATTGCTCTGAAGTGGTCTCACGGTTGCGCTTGTTGTCCGGAGTAAGCAAACGCGGCATCCATCGTGCCGACAGCTTTCTCATGCACAAAATTTCATGCAGGATTTGACCCACGCGGTCTTTTGAGATGCCAACTGTCTTAGCCATCTCGCACACCTTCAATTGGCGGTCTGCCAACACGAGATCGTGGATTTGTGTTATGTTATCCTTCGTGGTAGCCGTTTTGCGGCTCTTGGGCGTGGTTCATCAAAAACGGACGTGCAACCACGTTGAAACTCGTTAAACCGTTTTTTGACGGTCGCCATTGAAGAGGAAGAGTCACCGTATACAGCATCCAAGTGCTCTTTGATTTCGCTGCGCGATTTTCCAGAAATTTACCAGATTTACCATTCCCAGCGATTTACCAGTAACAAGAATCTAAACACGGACCGATATTGCTCTTTTTCCATTTTTCTAAAATCCGCTGTCATGTGAGCTTGTCAAAAATGTTAAAACAAAAATACAAGTTTGATTCGGCTGAAATTTTGACAGTAGCCATCTACGAGAATGTACTACACGATAGTAAATTTCTCTTGCAATAGTGGCGCTATTGGGCGGTGAGGCTAAGTACTTATCGGACAGCCCTAGTATAAGGATATATTTTCGTACATGAGTATTCTTAATTATATAAATTACAAGCTGTCCTGGCAAACTCCGTACCGTCTCAGAAACAATAAATTAACTTATTAGCTGAATTAAATTCGTTTTTTATAAAGAATACTCAAAATGAATAAAGTTCAATAAATCTAAAGGATGTTTTTTTAAATGCGTGGTTTTCAATCTGGCACTACTTTTTTCGTAGTTGGTGTTTTTGACAGCTGTCACTTGATTTATGCGTAGTTTGGTTTGCCATTTCATAATGAATAGACTTACTCCTGAACAACGTTTGCAAATAGTGCAAATTTATTAGCAAAATAATGGTTCGGTTCGCGCAACGTATCGCGCGCTGCGTCCAACATTCGGTCGACATAATCGCCCAGCGGAGTCGGTAATTCCAGATATCATGAATCGGTTTCGCATCACGTTTACTCTTGTGGATAATGCGCATCCTCAGAGACGTCGTACAGTGCGCACCGTAGACGCTATTGCTGCTGTGGAGCAGAGTATCGAGGAAGACCCGAATGAGTCCATCTGCCATCGCGTGCAACAATTGGAGCTGTGCCCATCCACTTTATGGAAGATTTTGCGGAAGGATCTTGGTTTGCGGGCTTACAAAATCCAACTCGTGCAAGAATTGAAGCCGAACGACCATCAAGCGCGTCGCAGGTTAAGTGAATGGGCCCAAAACGAGATGGCCACTGATCCCGATTTTCACAAGAAAATTTTGTTCAGCGATGAAGCTCACTTTTGGTTGAATGGGTACGTTAATAAGCAAAATTGTCATATTTGGAGTGATAACAATCCACAAGCCATTGTTGAGACACCATTACATCCTCAAAAAGTCACTGTTTGGTGTGCTCTATGGGCAGAGGGAATCATTGGTCCATATTTCTTCAAAAATGAAGCCGGCCATAATGTTACAGTCAATGGGGATCGCTATAGAGCAATGATTAATGACTTTTTCGTGCCTGAATTGGAGGATGTTGATGTGAACGACCTTTGGTTCCAACAAGACGGCGCTACATGCCATACAGCCAACAAAACAAACAATTTATTGAAGGAAACTTTTGGTGAGCGCATTATCTCGTGTCGTAGGCCTGTGGCGTGGCCTCCAAGATCGTGCGATTAAACACCGCTGGACTATTTTTTGTGGGGTTATGTGAAGTCGCTTGTCTACGCAGATAAGCCGGACACGATTAACGCCTTGAAAGAGAATATTCGGCGCGTTATTGCTGACATACGGCCCAACATGCTGCAAAAAGTGGTTGAAAATTGGGCCTCTCGGCTGGAATTTGTTCGAGTCAGCCGCGGCGGCCACTTACCCGAAATCATGTTTAAAATATAATGGCAAACCCTTATCTTTATAATAAAACTAAATTCTTAGCCATAACATCAAATTATATGCGTTTTATCTCTTCTTTAAACCACGCCTCTAAAATCATCACCCTATAGAATAACTTTTTGCTACTGTCAACTGTATCAACAGATAACAATGAAATGGTGTGCGAGTGAGAGGCGTCTGTTAGAGCGAGAGGTATTAAGCAAAACGTACGACACCCCACATGTCTGAACGGCTCCGCCACTAGGCAAGCAATGAACAATTTATACAGGACTTTTTCGCTTATAAAAGCATTTTAGACGTCGTTTCAAATATTTATAATGTTATAGAAAATTTAACTTTTAACTTTACTATGGAAAAACTGCGCATCTTTACGAGGATATAAACAAGGTTATGCGCTGAATAGATTTTGGCAAATTTGGCCATTATAAAGTTTATTACAAAACTATTATAATTACAAAATTATTTATCAAGGTACATTATTTTAGGTATATCCTTATCCCAGATCAAGGATGCTTTGCTTGCGACTCTTGTATCCATGGGCTGTTAGACTCCACTGATGAATTGCAATCCCAGGCAGTAGGAGTTTTAGCAGATTTTAAAGTAAGTAAAAATAGGGTTTAAAATATAAATTATGTATGCAAATTATAAAATAATCGATTATGGACAAATAGTGATGGACGAATTTAAAGGATGTATTTTTTTTTGTGGCAATGGAAGTCTTAACACCCGATATGACAAGGAATAAATATTAATTAAATACCCAGCATTGGTACAAGCTGGGCACTTGACCGAACTTTTGATAGCCAGCACTAGTGCGGGCAGGGCACCAGACAGGTTAAGCAACACTCAAGAAGAGAGCACGTCCCTAACCTACCTTAACAATTAACCTGAATAATACACCAGGTAATAGTGTGAATTACCAATCTTTTGCTTTGCTAACAAGGGAACAATACTTTTAAATGTTACTAGGATTTTTCTCTTAGCTGTTCTACCTACTTTTTTTACTTCATTTACAAAGTTATAGAATAAAACTTACTTAGTTTTGTGACTATAATTACCCCTTAAAAGATACTGCTGACTTTAATTACACCATGACCCAAGTTATTTGTGAAGACAGTATGTTAAAATTTGTTATGGTTATTGAGAAAAAAACTGCAAAGTAAACTGCGTGATAATATTAAACGGTTCTTGTGATAGGTATGCGCCAGATGCTACATGTCACGGTAGTTAGATAGTTTGAGAGGAAATGGGGTTGCCGTATTGAAACCGGTCAGGCTCATTTGAGGTCAAAATTGTCAGCTGCTTGTTTATGATTTTGTCAAATGAAACAACGCTCCACGTCGTAAAAAAGACTCACATCTCGTTAAAAAACAAATGAATTTAGGGATCAAATATTTTCATATTTTTTCTTATAATTTCTTACTCCTAATAGAGAACACTAAAACCCCAATAAAGGCAAGGTAAAGCAAATAAAGGTAAGGCCTTGGGCCATCCTGTATATATATCAGAGAGTATAAATTTGATATAAACAAATGATATTATTCGGGAATATAATTAACTAGATTTTTGTTAACTTTCTACTAACATCATTCTCTCATTGCATTTCACTTAGTGTGTTGTTATTGATTTAAGGTTATGTTTTATCCGTAGAATATCTTTGCCTAACTGCAAGAAAAGCAATAAAATATTTGGCCGAATTTGGTTTTAGTGTAAAGTACCACTTTTTGCATTGTCTATGGTTTGGTGTTATATATTGGAATGCATTTTTTGTATATTTGTTGTTTTAATATAGATTTACCGAATATCGAGAACTTTAAATTCTTACTTAAAATAAAACTTATTTATTACTCTCACTATTGATTTCTGAGCTTTAATGATATTGTAATAATGTTATTATTATTAAGATGATGTTTCCACAATAAAATCACTTTACTAAATGGTTTGAAAATCATATTCTAATAATCTAAACATTTATATTTTAGCAAATATTTAGACTTGTTTTTATTTTTTCAGAATAAATCATCAGGTTATTTCACAGCACAGCGACGGGCTTACATTCGGGATAAAGTCGAAAATGTTCTTAAGCCAGCTATCCAAAAAATAGATCATCATCAAGTTGACTTATCACCATCTACAAAAACAATCGAACTTCTGGAATTTGATGTTAAAAACCTCGATAGAAAAGTAAAATAATATCCTTATTTTCACCTTTAATCCTGATGTATAATTAAGTTTCTTATAAGTGGTCCAAATTTTAAGCAGAATCCTAACGAGAAGGCTAGTGATATGTTAATCAAATCCTGTCTATTGAACGTGGAAGGCCGGTGAAGCCCCAATAAAAACCTAAAATCAGTAGTTTTTTGTCTGGTCAGGTCCTCTTTAATTTTAAATTATAACCAAAACGTAAGGCACGTTTGGGATAATCCTGTGTTTATTGTTTGGATGATAGCTTGTTGCCAGTATGTACCCTCATTCACCGATCACTTATTTATTAACCTGTGACTCAGAATCTTAAGTTTGACCAATAGTCCAAACTTATAAGGAAACTATGTAGATTTTTCAGACTCGAAAAAACCTTATTTCACCTAAAACTTTAGCATTGCATGAAATACTTTTAAAATTGATTTGACAGTAGTTTTATGGTTTCACTGGAGGCCATGTTGTAGATTGGTTGGAATTCTTATTTTTCAGTCCTTTAAATTTCCTTCTATCTGAATTGGGTAATCTAAGTAAGCTAATAATTGATGCACAAAAAAAATAATTACAATAATAATAAAGAATGAACATTGTTTGTACTGAATGCACCTCACAAAGTGTTTTTATTAGGGTGTACTACAGCGGAAAGTAATATTATATCCCTAGGCATTAATTAATTATTGGCAGTGTTATGGATTGAGAACTTCTCTTAATGAAAACATAGTAAACTTGGCCAAATAATGAGTTTCCGTTTCAGCTACTTGCTTTCATACATAGTACAAAGTTTGAATGTTTATTTTAATAATGATCACAACCATACACTCGTTATGAAGGAACCTAGATGCAATTATTGCTAAAATAGCTTTTTACCTGCTTGGTCAGAAAACTATGCCTGGACAAAAGTGTATAGATAGAGAAGTGGTTTGATAATATTGATGTTTTTTTACAGGCACAATATGCAGCAAACGATAGTGAAATTCGAAGGACTAAATCAGCTGAGTTGCTTGAGAAGTGCAAACAAGCATATATTAATGTATCAAAGAGTGCCAACGCTACCCAAAAGGAAGTCCAACGGACATCTAACCTAGCTGAAGGCCTTGATGCGGGCCAGTGGCCAAAACTTGACAGCGCTCTTGCTGAAGCTAAGCAAATTTTGTCTGATATCAAAGGTACTCAAAATCATTTTACCTATATAACTTTATAGGCTTAGGAAATATTATTGCAATTTAGGCACAAATTCGTTTAAATATTTCAAAATAACATAATTTATAGTTTATTAAGTGGTACTAAATTTTAATTTTCAAATCTAATAAACCTTTAATCTTAACAAAGTAATCAAATCAAAAGAGAGTATGAACCCACCTAGGTAAAACATAGCAATGAATATTGCCAAAACTTGTTATTGAATACAAAAAATAATTAAATGAGCATGAATTACATACTTAAAATAATAATTTAGAATTTATTTAATTAAATAATATAAGCTATACGCTTGATAAAGCTAATATAAGATATACCTATAGATTTAAAAAAATGCAGTTCGGAAAAACTTGTGGATGGCAATCAGTTGTTTTTTTACATGCAAAATAACCTATAACAAATACAGGATATACAGGATGTAATTTGAATCATGATCCTTAGATAGGTCCTTAAAATTGATGAAATAGCATGAATTGATGACATTAACCTTTTACCTGCCCGAGCGACTTTACATGCTTGCTGCCCGGCAAAATTTTTAAAAATGGTCTAAAACCGGGTGCTTAGTAAAATACTTATTTTAGAAAAACTATGTATATACCAGCACTATTTTGAATAGCTTATGCAATTCTTAAGAATATGTTTTTTTTACTAACTATACAAAATATTTTTTTTATCAAGAAATATGAATATTTGTATGGTTAAGTCAATATGCTTGCAGTGAAATCAGAAAAGATTACATTGTACTAATGATGCATCAAAAACTGGGATGCTTTGTGTGATTCGAACCTATGATTTCTGCATAAGGGGTCAACACCTTTTTTAAGCTTTTTTAAACTTTTGTCACATTTAAAAAAAAAATGATTTTGTTTCGTATTCTCTTTCACTTGTGTCATTACGTATTTGGATAATAATTATTGTTTCTATGTTTATTTACAGCTAAAGACATGTCAATCCTAAGAAATGCATCTTCAACTCAATTACAAACTGCACAGAAAAGACACTTGAAAGTACAACTACTCCTTGAACCAGTGCGGAGTCAAACAGCAGCTTTTGAGGATCTTAGAGACGATATCAAAAATTATTTAAATAATTTGGATGATATGGCGAAATTGTCCAACGTATCACTAACTAAAGCCAATGCAGCTCAGCAATTGAATGAGAAAAACAGGTTTGCAGAATCAGTTGTGCATTTTAATTGGTTTACAATCTTTTTAAGCTAAGTTAATTTTTCTTATGTTTGATTATTTACCGCATTCAGAAATTATTATTATTATTGGTTAATGGACGAGCAGCTAGAGCTGATATGCCCATATCAAGATCACAACTTCATTGATGGTGACTGGATTCAATGTATTTGTCCAGTAGATTTTTAAATTGATTGGTATTTCTGGCTTCGATGATTGATTGTGGGAGTTGATTCCACAGGTCCACGATTCTGTTAGTTAAGAAATATTTTCTCGCGTTTGTAGAGAAATGGGTTTTTGAGAGTTTTAATTTGTGTCCGCGGAGATGAGGATTACGATTGAAAGTAAACATGTCCTTCATATTATCGCAATGATAGTGTCCTGAAATCACTTTGAATGACTCAATAAGGGACACTACTTTCACGTCTCTCTTGCAATGTTGGCAGCTTTAAAATTGAGAGTCTTTCATCGTACTTTAGATTTTTCATTTTTTTAATTTAATTTAAGGAATTTTTGTAAACCTCCGTTGTACCTTTTCGAGTAACTGAATATCTTTGACGAAATAAGGACTCCACAGTTGGTAACCATATTCAAGAAGCGGTAGTACATACGATTTGTAAATCTTCAACATCAAGTCTAGGGTCATGTTGCGGAAAGACTTCTTTATCAAATAAATCAAGGAGTTGGCTTTTTTTACCATTGAGATTATATGTGGCTCCCATTTTAAATTATGTGATATGATGATGACAAGGTCTCATTAGGTGGTTACGGCTGTTTGTTTGGTCCCGTTCAAGTAATTGGTTACTCTTTCCAAAATAAAAAACAGTTAATTTTTCAGTATTTAAACTCAGAAACCACCTTTGTGTCTATTACTGAAGAACTTGGTATCGTCGGCAAAACTGCTTTGTATTGAGATAATACAGTATAGGCCCGAGCACCGATCCCTGCGGCACTCCGCTGAGTACCTCGTGTTCAGTCGATAGTTGATCCCCAATACGAACTTGTCCCTGTACTTCTTCTACCTGAAAGAAAGGCTTTTATCCACTGAAGCAAGCGACCTCTAATACCTAGGTGCTCTATCTTAGCTAACAGTCTACGAATAGGAACTGAAAGCCTTTTTAAAATCTAGGTATAACACATCTAATCGATGTTTGTCAAACTCGTCCGTCCATTCTACGTTCTGTAGTAGGTTAGATGTTGTAGATCTCTTTGGTACAAACCCGTGCTGGTGATGAGGAATAATTTTGTTTTTTTGGCAAGAAAGCGAATTTCTTGAACAATGACTTTCTCCATAGTTTTACAAATTATGCTTGTCAAACTGATAGGTCTGTAGTTAACAGGATCAAGTTTATCTCCTTTTTTATAAATTGGATTGACAATTGCCTATTTCCATGTTTCTGGAATCACTCCACTGTCAAAGGAGAGCTGCATAATGTATGAGATAGATAAGGTTCGATGCACAGCGTTCGGGAATATAATCACAAGTATAATCCCGGGAATGTTGTCAGGTCCGGCAGCTTTATCGTAAATCTCTGAGGTATTTTTTGACAATTGATTTAGGAAAATGTACGTCCCATAAGGAGTCACTCACTCGAAGTTCAGGGTTGATATCTGGGATGGGGCCACTCGGTTCAGATACAAAGGATTTTTCAAATTGGTTTGCGAAGGCATTTGCTATCTGTATTCACAATAGATCCCGAAGGGTCTCTAATTGACGGTGGTATGGCAACTTTTGATGAGAGTTGTTTCCGAATGTATGCATAAAAGGGTTTTTGACCAATGCTTACAGGGTCATTTTCAAAACTGTTCCGAGATTTTCTTTTTTCCGATATAAGTTGATTGTTTAGTGATCTGTAGTTTCGGTAGTTTGCTGGGAGGTTAGTAAATATCAAATATAAACTTTTATTTAAAGAAGCTAGAATACTTTCAATACAAAGTATGGCACAACGTCTTCAATTACCATCAGCTACAATAAGAAATGAGTGTGGGACACTCTGAGCTAATTTAAAAAAAAGATCTTGAGTACTTTAAATGTAAACAAAAAATGTGTGAGTGCCGGGACTCATGGTTAAAATGTGTAGACATTAGCGTTTGGCTGTAAATATAATGGGGAATTTAAATTAAATTAAATATATATTGGTAATTAATTTATTTTGATTCCAATCGATAAATATAAGTTATTGTTATATTATTTTATAACACATAATATACATATTTTAAAGGTATTCTATTCTTTGACGTTCGACGCCTAACGAAAATAAACTTGTTTTAAATTCTTTAGCATTCCCATGCAAGAAAACAATTATGTAATACTTTCCAAACTATCTTATGTAAATTATAAGAAATTAATTTCGTATAATTACTTTTTACTGGCAAAATGTTTCAAAACTGAGCACAAAACAAAACAGACAATTGCAGTGAACGAGAAATGCTAAAAGGAAAGTTTCATCTAATTCTAGAACATTCGAACTTATTGTCCCACATTTTCATCGGATGTAAAATTGATTACAGCTTTTTATGACACTACAAGTCTGAAAATCCGATATCGAGAGTATTTAATATTAATTAAATTTGTACATACAAACTCATCACTCGTATATGAGTGACGGACACTAGACTAGATTGGTTAAGTGATTTTGGAGAAGAAAATTAATAATACGATAAGCAACTCTTATTTATATATTATTTTGACATAAGAACAAATGACAGAAATTGAATGTAGAAAAGAGGCTGTTTGGCTGATCAGAAAAATCGTCTATTTATATTTTATTTTGTGAAATATTTACAACTGTCTTTTATATTAATTAGGGTGCCATGCTGTAGTAAAACTTCTGGAAGGCTATTAATCGTACAACCTGATTCTATTATGATACTGTAATCAAAAACAATCATAATTATTTTTTTATATACATTGATAAGTATTTATTTAAATTTATTACCCGTCCAAAATTTTCTGTATTTTAAATATTTATTATATTTTGAAAAATATACTTATTATTTAAACAAATATTTTGATTTCAGGTTCAAAGTTGTTGGCCGAATAGAAACAGTCAATACAAATTTTAAGGAAGCAGAACAAGATTTGAAAGCGGGTGAGTTTTAGTTTCCTACATTTTAATCAATGTTGTTAAACAGGTTACACAAAATATGGAATTTTTCAAAATAATTTGTGATTCAAACAAAAGACTCAATTGTGAAAATGTGTTAAACTGTACAAAAAATTTGGAAAATGGTCTAGGTAAATCATTTACTAATATTACCTAAATATGTATAGAAGCAGTTGATATTATATGATAGTTAAAGGGTGTCACAGCCATTCTTGTTTAAACATTCAGTAGCTCCGAAACAAAGCATTTGCACCCAACCTTCCTTGTGTTTTTTTTTTTCTTAAATTTAGTCTTAGGTTAACCCCTATATATTTTACAGTGACCCTTTTAAAACCTTGTACAAAAAAAGTATATTTTGCAATAATATTATTTTTAAAAATATATATCTTATTACAGCGGCAGAATTAATTGCTAACACTAGTTACATAATAAATTATGCTTCTAATGTGGTTGAAATGATTAGCAAAGGAAAAGCTGCAGAGAACCAAACAAATTTATTGGTTAACGATTCAATTAAGAAACTGGAGAGCGAGATTCCAAAATTATTACAGCTTGTTGATTCCGCTGAAACACACTCAGCATCTTTAGAGTACAAGGTAATGTTAATTATCTTTTTCTAACTCAAACTACTAATAAATATTTTTAAATGTTTTAATATGTGACTAACTTTTGTTAAGACCTAGGAACAACAACGTTATCTTAGGAGCGATGACTATGTATGTAATTTAAATATAATCTTATTAAAGAAAGTGAGGCTCTCATTTTGTAAAGTTATTTTCAGAGATAGTTATTTGTATTTGTAATAATTCTAGTTTTATTATATTGCCACTTCTTCTCTCCCATCGTTCAATGATTATTATTATTGGCTTGTGTTGAAGGTCAGAGCGCAGTTCCAACTGCCTTGGTATATTACATGCATACATTATCATGCAAATTTATAATTTTATTTGTGTGTCATATAATTAGACTCAAATGATATTGCTTAGAAAAGCGCCGTTAAATATTTTCAACACCTAATAAAGATGACCTGGCTAGAATAAAAACTTACCGGAATTTGAATGTCGAACCAAATACCTGATACTCATCAAACCATTGTTAACCACTGAGGGAATAATTAATATTTTTGTTTTGAAAGTCTTTTAACGATTGCAAATATTTCTGGCTATACTCAAGCACTTATTGCCCAGATAAAATTTTCAATGAAAATTGAAAAGTAGGTATATTTCTACCATACGACATATTCGGATGGTTATTTAACTTGTATTTGACTATAAGATCCACTTATATTTTACAGATTTATAAAGTCGTAAAGCTGAGGTGAAACATTGAATTTATTGACCTTTTTTAGTTCAATTTTAAAATAATTCCTGCATTAATTAGGTTGAGAGTAAAGTGAAATATTTATGTTTTTTAATATATTGAACCCATATAAAAGTTGGAATAGTTATAATTGTAAATTTAATTTTATTGCAGCTATTAACTTTTTTCATCCAATAAACGCGCCGTGTCAGACTGCCCTGGCAAAATAATCTCGTAATACATTAAGTTAATGAACAAAAAGGGATTTAACCTGTTCGTTTTGGCTTCCCTGAATGGCACATTGAGATTTAGTAAGGATGCATGATTTAGTAAGGATGCTTTATCTAAAAATAGATAGGTATGGCGTTCGTCTAAACTCATTTACTAAAGTGCCTCGCAAGTGGATTCCACAAGAAAAATATTACTTATAAAAGTAGAAAGTTCTTTTAAATAAATATTTGTTTTCAATGCTTCAACAAGTAAAATACTGATTTTAGTCTAACCAGCTGAAAGAAGTTTTGACCAATGTGAAGAATAACTCTCAAACTGCTGTGAGGGGAGCATCTGCATATACGGGTATAACAAAGGACATTGATTTGGCACGAGATGCAGCCAACCATGCTTTGACAGCTGCACAAAACGCAATAACTTTGGTAATGTTTGAATGTTTTTTCCTTTAATTTTGTAATTAGTTATTAATTTACTGTTTACGCCGTTTTCTATAAAAATAAAATGGCTAATATAATTAAATAATAACGGTGACATTATAAGGCTGAATTTCTTATACCTTTTACCATGTCTTTCTCGATACTTGTCCAAGACAAAATATCTACCTGCCTCATCATGGAGCGGCGTAATGCCTACGAAATATGGACGAAGCACTTCGCACGACGCGCGAAGAAAGGAACTCTATTGCAAAGCCTATCGATAATACTGATAGCAGCTGCTCGAATGCGCTAGTGACCGAGCAAAACCAGCGTGCACCCAGAATTGTCATTGAGGGAAAAAGGTGAACCTTGGTCGAATATTATCCTTTCTTTACCCTCAGCAACATTTTGTCACCGCTAAAATAAATTATACTAGACTATAGGAAACAAAATTATACAGTCAAAGAAAGTATTAAAATCTTTTACAGCAACTGGAGACCGTCATTCGCGTCACCACTCACAGTCTGAAAACTTTGTGTTATGCCAAATACTATATTACTTAAATCAAGCTTTTATGAACTATTTGGTTAGTATTTGAAGTATTATACGAAACTACCTTATTTATTTTTTATTGTGTGTAAATACTATATTTATATAATTAGTCAATTGATGTCAAGCATAAGCATAATATTGTTGTTTTAATGTAGGTACTATAGTAATATAATTTATTATTTTAGGGGTTTTAATGCTCTTTTATAGGTGGATCTTACCAACTGGAAGATTTGCAAAAAATTAACTCTTTAAAATATGTATTATGGTAATAAAGTAGTAATAAATTTAAAATAAAGTAATATAAAACACAAACTGAACAATGAATACTTTTATTACTTATGAACTAGGATTTCAGTTAGTATACTTTTTAATATAATAATACTACTAGTTTCTTTCATAAATTTTTTGTTAAATTTTTGGCCCCTTTGTGTGCAAATGCTTCTTTTGCAAATACTTCCTTAGGATAGACACTGTGCAAATGAAAGCGAGATAAGCAAGTTCTAATGTTTCCATTCATTCTGTTTGTAAAATTGCAGTTTCAATGGTAGGTATCAAATGAACTGAATTTGTCTCAAGATATACGAGGTGTGTTCAAAAAGTATCGCGACTTTTGAATTTTCGCGGGTTACGTATATTCGAATTTCGATTTTTTTGTGGCGTTATGTTGGTACTCATGTCTCTCACTTATGCCGACAAGCTCGGCCATTTTGAATGTTCACTTAATTGTTGACAGCTGCTTTGCTGGCACGTGTTTTGGATCGTCTTCGATTTTTACCTATTCAAAAAAATTGGATCAAAGAACCTGTATCAAATTTTGTGTGAAAAACGAAATTAAGTGCGCGGATGCATTCCGAATTTTGACTGTGGCATACGGAGAAGCTACCTTGGACCGAAGCAACGTTTATCGGTGGTACAAAATGTTCTCAGAAGGCCGAGAAGATGTGAACGACGAAGAGCGTGCCGGACGCCCGAGCACTTCAAAAACAGACGAAAAAATTAATGAAGTGGAGAAAATGGTATTGGCCAATCGTCGAATCACCGTTAGAGAAGTTGCTGAGGACCTAAACATATCGATTGGCTCGTGCCATTCGATTTTTATCAATGATTTGGGCATGAGACGGGTCGCCGCGAAATTCGTACCAAAAACAGCATCGCATGAACATTGCTAATGAGATGTTAAACTCTGTCCGCGACGATCCAAATTTGCTCCAGAGGGTCATAACTGGTGACGAATCGTGGGTTTATGGTTATGACGTGGAAACCAAAGCTCAATCATCTCAATGGAAGCTGCTACGCTTACGTTACGCTACGCTTGACGAGATAAAGACGGCATCGAAGGAGGAGCTGAACAAGATTAAAAAAAATGATTTTTTGAAGTGCTTCGAAGATTGGAATAACCGTTGGCACAAGTGTATAATATCTCATGGGGATTACTTTGAAGGGGACAAAATAGATATTCATGAATAAGTAAATAATTTTAGAAAAAACACAAAAGTCGCGATACTTTTTGAACACACCTCGTATTTCAATATCTTTGGAGACCATTGCGCCACCTAGCAAGAGAAATCCAGTTATTTGAATGTATTTTTTTTATTTTTCTGTTTCTAGCATGGAGGACTGGTCGACAAAGTAAACGATTCAAGTGACAATTCCACCAAACTATATCAAAGGGCTGTTGAAGCTTTACAGAATGTTGAATCACAACTGAATACTCAACTTAACAATACTTCAGTAGCTGTTGAAAACGTAAAATCATTAAATCTAGCATCTAATAAATCATTGGAGTTAATTGAGGAGTAAGTACCAAATTAATTGACTTCCTATCAAAATTGTTTGAACAATATTTAAGTTAACCGTACAAACCTTAGAAATAATTCATACACAAAACACTTTTAGATTAGTATATGTATCTACTATAAAAAGTGATAATGAACCACTGAATAATGTTTTTCACCTAATATTCCAGGCCGTTTTTTTAGCTTTAAGGGCACAATATGGTTCATACTAGACATGGATAGAGTATTTTATTAGCAATTATACTATTCATTTAATACCGTTTAACTGTAAGGGCATGATATAAATAGTTTATGCTCAACGTGGGTAGAGTAATTTATTAACATTGTATTTTTCATTTAAGTACCTTGCCATATGGAACCTTTTATTTTTTATAACAACTTAATAATTTTACAAATCAGTATATGGTAATTTGCTACCATTTTCATTGTACACAATATTGCCTGCAGAGAAAAACTTATAGGAGGCATTTGTTTAGTACATCCGGTTGTATTTTATTAAGGAAAATAAATGATAAGAAGGTATTCTCCAAGACCTGAGAATAGACAAATAGAATAGAATTTTCTTTGCAATAATGAAAATAGACAAGTTCTATACATTTTCAAAGTTTAAAATGTGGCTTTATAGAAATACTTCCACGATCAACTGGTTGTAATGCTCATGTCAAATTTTAGGACTAGAATTTTCAGTTTGAATCAATTCTCAATGTGGCCATATGTGATAAATTTATTATACCACAAGTTTCACCACCAACCAAGTTTTTCTACTTTTCAGCATATTGAAAAACCTCCCCGTCATTGAATCTCAAGTAATTCCAGATGTTATAAAAGAATGTGATAAAAGTAATGCAACTTTAGAAGATGTAAACGCCATAATGTCCCAGTTAGCTCCTATAATACCAAATAGTTTTAAGGAAGCAGAAGTTCTACCCAAAGCTGTCCACGATACTATTAATGACATATCATTAGCTAAAAATCAAAGTAAGTAATAATTCATTTAATAAAATCTACGTATACAAAATTAGCCTTATATTCCATTTCATTGATTTTAATAATCACCTTTTATCAACCTCCGTTTATAATTGATTATGAGAAAGGAGAAAATGTCTGTTTAGATCACATAAAACCAGTCTGTCTACATGTTTCTTAATCACCAAATAAGTAACTACTTCATTTATTTAAAAAAGAAATTATGGATTACCATTTTTTATTTGAAGGTTGATTGGTATCAACCATATCGCTGTGTGTATGATTTTTTGTGTGCAATACATAAACCAATAAGGTCAAATATATTTTTATACTTATAAGGCTAAATAATGAGCAACATATTTAAATGCAAGAGCAATTACAATTATTGTTTTTTATTGTATTTATTATGGAGACAGAGTATAACTCCCATTTGTTAACCTGGTAAAGCCAATATTAAATGAAAGGGGGCGGCTGTGCCAGTATTAAAGTATTCAATCACTGGGAGTTAAATTGAAAATCTTGCTGTAAGCAGTCTTAGACCAGGGATTACTCACTCAGTTTACCGTGTTTAATAATAGTTTTGTGCTAAATCGCCAAGAGTACATTATGGTTACATTATATTTTCATATACTTTAATTAATTTCTTATTACAGTGGACAATATCAATGCTTTACGTCCAAATATCAGTTTAACGTCCAATAACATACAACGGATAAGGCAAAATTTTGAATCTCGGCAGCAACCAGCTGAATTGGAATTAGAAAAATTACGAAAGTCCATTGCAATTGCAAGAGATTTAATAAATAAGATTAAAGTTGGAGTACGCTTTGAGCCAACATCCACTTTGCAAATAGTTACTCCTGACAACGTTGAAGAGCTGGATACCGTTTCTCATATTTCTGCATACTTTAAAACTGCAAAAGAAAATGGATTCTTATTATACCTCGGCAATCAAATTGGAACAAAGCTCCGCAGGACACATTCGGTAATCTAGACAGTACTATTTTTCTGATAATTATAATTATTATAAGTTAGCCTATTCCTGCAGCAGATTTTCATAAAATGTTCCTGCATGTGGTCTAATTAAATCGAACAATTCTTACTCTTAATTCGCAAAACGATCAGTTTTTTGATCGCCGAGCCGGAAAATTATGGTCTTATCATAAAAAACATCTCATTATATTTCGACTGTTTGGTTAACTCTACTCTTATAATTAACAACAATTACCAAAACATAACTCTTAACTCTACAAGTAACAAAACGGTCCTCTTAATCTCTACAATTGACAAAACAAATAAATAGATCATGAAAATGGACATTAATGACCAGCAACACCACCTCCCTACGGTCCTTTAATTTTTTATCTTACTACACATCCCTGAAACAGATTTAATAGTTGAATCATCCTATAGGAAGATAACATTCTTAAAGACTAACTCATATAAATTTTATGACCTTAATTTAGCCATCAAGAAAAAATATTTGAAAGTTATATTTTATGCGGTCAAGGTAGGAACATATTGTCTTCTGATCAAATCCCTCTACCACCTTTATAAAGGTCTAGAGTTAACCAGAAAACAAATACTCTCTGCATTATTCCACATCTGTATAGTAAAAGTGATATCATAAAGAGTTGCTACTATAAAGAATACCAGGTGTACTCCAGTCTACCCTGTGCATCCTATGAAATTTAATATCTAATTTAACATCTACATACTATATACTAATTACATGCCCTTAAACTGTTCCTATTTTCTCTCTAGCTTCTTATTTACACATGTACAAAATAATACCATAGTTTTTTTCGCTTACATCATTTGTATTTGTTACATGTGCATTAAATGTTTTGAAATATATAAAATGCTTTATAATTCCGAAGGAGTAGTCAGTCATTGATGTGAATATATGCAACAGAGTGCATTGAATTTAGACCTAGTATGGTGTATTCCTACTTTAAAACGTGCCGAGTTTGATGTTTTATATTCAATGGTCAAAAAACACTTACCAACTTCGAGGGAACTTTCATTGCTCGGATCATCGAATCATGTCTTCAGAAAGCTGAGCAGTGAAAAAAATTTAACCTAAAAATGCTATATACCATGTTTTTTTCGACTTAGCATAACATAGCATAAAAATTCCCATAAATTTAAAAAACTAATCCAAAAACAGAATTGTCTGTTTATTTATGCAACTCTGCAGCTAAATGTTTATGCATGCAGATCTATCTCGCCTCTATTGTAGTTTGTTTTGGATATTTTTATTGTTTTTACATATTAATCTAAGTTATCTAGTTGTTATTTTGTTTTTGTTGATCGTATGGAAAATTAAACAAAGCTTTTTTGAAAATGTTAGGCATTAAAATTAAACAGCTATGTACTTACTTATTCTTTTTTTTTTTCAATACCATATATCCACAACCTAACTCTAATGTTGTCCACAAAGATAGTTCAATAACGTTTTTATCTGTAGAGTAAGCATCATTTTTTATAAACTTATAATGAAATTGTGCAATTTCTAATGTGTGCAATCCAACATAACGGATGCCGTATCGGTTGAAATATATTGTATGGCTTTAAAAAAAAATAAATGAATTAAAAAAAATACTGCATAGTTTTGTTTGAAATCAATGATCAAACCAATTGCCAAAGTTATGCGAAGTTGAAAACAACATGGTTCATATATTTTCTTCTGTGTTATTTATGCTTTTTTTTTTGACAGGATGATTTCATGGCATTAGAAATTGAAAATGGCTACCCTGTGCTCTCAATCCATTTAGGAAACGGCCCGGAGAGAATAAATAGTAACAAATTTGTTTCAAATAATAAATGGCACCAAGTTATTGTCGACAGGTTATTTAATATTTAATAATTATTTTATATTTACTTATTGTTATAGCAATTCCAAAAAATGGAAACTCTATTATTTAATATTTTTACTTATGGTCAGGGATGGAATTATATTTCTGGACCATAATGATATTTATATTTTTTTTGAGATAAAGTCAGAGTAGAGAGAGTCTAATAGTTAAAGCTATTGATCTAAAGGTCTCAGGCTCGAATCCACATTTGGCCTAGTTGAGTAGGGCCCAAAATAATTGTATATGACCATTTCATAGAAATTCTTTTAAAAAAATTTTAAAAAAAACATTGAAAATGTTAATTAAGGAAATATTTATATAATTTTAAGTAAGTTTGAGTGCTAATAAAAATATTGTATTACATTAATTATTGTAATACATATTTATTTTATTTCGATCCAAATTGAAACTCGTTTTAGGCGAATTTTACCATACATCGAAGCAGTCGAGGAAAAGTCCGATAACCGTTTTCTATTTTCATATAGAAATGTATGAAAGAGCACAGCGGGTGAGATTGTTACAAATCAAATTGTTATATTGTACTGATGAAATAATAGTTGTTATGCAACATTGAAACAAAACCATCCTTCTATGAAGAGGATGAAATCTTTTCTTGCCGTGAGAACGGGGTCACACAGCTAGTCCCTAAATTAGATTTTAAAAAATATATTATCACGTGATAGGTATAGTATGGCAGTGGGTTTCATAACGATAGCTTTTATTTTAATTATAACCACCGTTTTCATCCTTTAAGGGGCCTCTTCTCTTCTCTGTCTTGCACTTACTTTTAAATCATCTTTTCCAAACTGAAAATAACAGCCATTATTGTTTAATCAAGAGAAGTATTTTTAAAAAAATCTTTAATTTGCATCTTTATAGAATCAAATAATCCTCTGTAGTTTTATTTTCTTGATTCTTGTGTTTGGTCAATAAGATATTTATCTCTAAAATTTTGATAAATTGTATGGAAAAATATCAACTTTATGAGGCTGTGACTTTTAGACAATGTCTAAATTTTAGTTTTTAATTCTATTTGAGCCTAGATAAGTATGAGATAAACTATAGCCAGTATTATTTTTCTTCTACATCTACAAATAAGAGTCACAACACTACAGCGTTTGTATAGAGAAATTTATGGATCAATTATCTTGATCATAATTTTACTTTTTAGGATTGGAAGGAATGTTAATTTAACAGTAAAGGAAGAAGAAGGAGGCGACGAAAAGGTTTACACCACACAGAAAGTTCTGCCTGGATCCTATACAATATTTAACTTAGACCAAAAACAATCCAAACTCTATGTTGGTGGCTATCCATCTGGATCTAAAATACAAGATGATCTACGATTCTCCTCATTTGAAGGGGATATAGAAGATTTGATGGTAGGTGACTCTCCAGTAGGATTGTGGAATTTTGTTGAAGCCCAAGGAAATTTAACTAAAGCTATGGCAAGGTTTGTTTACATATTATTTACAATTCTATTAAAGTCAAAAGCTGTTTCATCATAAAACTAAAGGAAATTATTAAAATAGTCATTTATTGTAAAGCTGCTAATTCTAGAGTTTAAAAATAAATTGACATCCAATATGTTAGGTAATTATAGATATTACCAACCGAGGTCTAACACACTAGGAAAGGGTTGAGATAAAATATTTTACAAACAGATTAAGGATTTATGATCCATAGACTTAGATGATTTAAAATCTACATATCGGGTTTGCAGGGAGATTAGAGAATAGCTGGAGGATTTACGACCTCCTAAATTTTAAGAATTACAGTACCAACATTCACTTCACTGACCAATCTCCCTTTTTTTTATACCCAGATGTGGGTTTAAAGCCATCTCCTTTACTATATTTAAATTAATAAAAAAAAACATAAGGACAGTTCTGAAAACCAGCTCCTTGTTTTTACAATTAAAAAAGCAGCTAGCATAGCCTATTTATTGAGATACTATTATTGTATTTAAACTTTTGTATTGAATATAATGCCCCGATAAACGAAATGAACTTTAACGTGAATGATGCTTCTAAAGCAGTTTTAAGATCAGATCTTTAGGAATATAAGTATGCTGAAATGATTTGGCAAGAATACAGGCATGTCTATCTCAACCGCATAACATATTTTTTAAAACCATTTTTTTTTTTTTGACACCTTATTTAGGGTCATTATATTTATTTTAACCTAAAATGGAATCTTGTGAGGTTCTCTTTCCACTCTACAGTTAACTCAACTGTTAAGTCTGTTTTTAGGTACTTAGAGTACAGTAGAATATCAATGCAAATCGAGGTGAAATGAGAGAGAGCTGTAGGGAGGCTGTGTCCATATTGAAAATTTAATCATCTGTTTTATCCCCTTTCATATCAATGTGTATTCCATGATCCTTGATGCATGCCTTGCCTCGCTTAAGGGAAAATCCTTAAGCTAATTTAACCATATTTACAAATATGTGTATGAATAGTCTAATAAAGCAGCAAATTCAGACAGTCACTTGGATTGCAGAGTACTGCCTCTGTATTTGTTATAGTGGTACCCTTATGTATCACTTATATGAATATTTACAAACAATATTTCATTAATTTGTGCTTGCCTAATGAACAGGTCTTTTAAAAATAATTTAATTTTTCTAGGTGAATATTTTTTTTAAATATTTGGTGTTATGTCAGATTTAAGGGGACATTTAAGAAATCATAAACTGTATACACAGACTATTTCAAATGATATACAATACAATTTTTGCATGATATTATGCAAAATAAAACTTTTTGTAAAACTTACTGACTTTACTCACTTTTTCAAAAATGTGTATGGTTTTTTTTTTTGTTTTTATTATGCTTCATTGTGCAAAATTTTCAACTCAAAACAAAATTATCATTATAAAAATGTAATATGCAATATCTATAATTCTGGACCATTTTTTTTTTTTTGTACTTCCAAATGAAAACGTATTGCTTTAGTTTAGTTGTCCCTCTCACTGTCATAAGCTGTTAGTTCCTAAAATATTATAGATGATGATTTACATACAGGTGGAGTGTTGTAACAATATTTTATTCATTTTCAGGACAGAGTTAAAAAATGGGAAAATAAGTACAGGTTACCGTTTTAATGGTTTTGGCTATGCTATTTTAGATTCATCACCTTATTCAATGAGAGACTCCAGTTCTATTGGATTATCGTTCCAAACCTATGCGAATGATGGACTGCTATTCCTTGCTGGTAAGGGCAAGTCCTTCATTTCCATTGAAATGCGAGATGGTCGTGTTTTCTTACAGGTAAATAAACTACTAGTCTTTATAATTATTTACCTTACAGTGATATAAATAATAATATATATATTTCGCAAATGTCTGCATGTGATGTGTGATTATTTTCACCCAATGTTATTGACAGATTTTTATTTTTACTATTTTAAGAGCGCAAATGTCAGATCCGCTATCTATGAAATATAAGTAGTATTTTATAAGATAGAGACTCATAAGGCACAAAATCAAGAGGCTCAATAATTGCTACAGAGACTTTAGGGTTTCCTTTTTATGCATTGAAAACTTTTTGTTTTTTGTAACCTTTGTGAAATTTATTTCATATATATAGTTTTTAAAAAAATAGCAGCTGTTAATAAAATACTTTCACTTCGTGAAACAGCTTAACTCAACCAACATTGGAATACTTATTTTCTAAAAATCTATCTAATCAAACACAGCTAATCTCTTATCAATTTAAAAGTAATCTAAAACGACCATTTTTATATGTCAGGCTATAACAATCCTTAGATTATTTTCTCATAGAGACCGACCCAGTGATACGAGGGCTGTCCGATATGTACTTAGCCTCACCGCCCGATGGCGCCTCTATCGCTAGAGAAATTTACTATTGTGTAGTACATTCTCGTAGACGGCTACTGTCTAAATTTCAGCCGAATCGGACTCATAGTTTTGTTTTGAGATATTTGACAAGCGGACGTGTCAGCGGACTACTTTTTTAAATTAAAGATTGTCTACTATCTAGCACCCTGTAACTTGAGAAAAGGATTTCCGAACTAAACCTAAAAGGCTTTTTATTGATCACACGAAGAACCAATTTTTGAACTTCGATTAATGGTTCAAGAGCTTTTCGAATAGCACCACCCAACACAATTAATGCATAGGTGATTAAGGAATTGTAAACCTTTTTAAAGTTAGGGTATTTAAACAGTTTCTAAAATTTTTATATACTACAATTTGCGAACGAACTGTCTTAGCAATTGAATCAATGTGATGATTCCAGCGAAGATGCCTGTCTATTTCAACTCCTAAGTAATCTAACATAGTCGACATTCTTCAGAGGAATACAATCACATTTTATTCTGTTCTGGCAGTCATGAATGTTAGGCTGAAAATCCGTATTAACTAATCCGGTGGAAGTAATACTGAAAGTATTATATTTAGTTTTGCATATGTTTAGAGTTAAAAGATTATTGTCCAGACAATTGGTATTAGTTTCCAAATTACATTTCGTGTTACATTGTAACTCAGTCCATGTGTCACTAGAACATACAATGACAGTAATATCTGCTAAACTTGCTCTAAGTTTCAAGTTGCATAATGCATTAATGTATATTAAAAACAAAAGAGGCCCTAAAATACTACCCTGAGGCACGCCAAATGCTGTTATTTCAGTGTCACTCTTGTGTTCTTTAATCTTGACAACGTCACTTTTATTAATTAGATACGATTTAAACCAATCTAATTTTTTTTAAGAAGAATTTTAATTCAGCCTGTATGAAATGCCTTAGCCAGGTCGAAAAACACAGCAACCCCTTTTCTTCCTTTGTCAATGTTTCCAGTTACATATTCTTTTTATTGAAGAGCAGCATCTTGTGTACCTCCATTCTACCTAAATCCATATTGGTTTGTAGATAGTAAGTTATTTGCTCTAGAAACAGTGTTAAGCGATGTTTGTTTTTTTTTTCAAATATTTTCGATAATGTACACAGCAATGCCTAAAGTTTTTAATTTCTGATATACCATTATTTTTATGTATTGGTGTAATGACAGCCTTTAAACTATTAAGAAAAACACCATTTAACATACTAAGATTTGTAATATAGCACAGGGGTACTAAAATATAGGAGTTTTATCCCTTTATTATATCAGTATTAATTAAGTCGGATCCTTTCCCATGTTTAAGTCTATCAATAACTTTAGAAACTTCCGTATGGTTGTTGAACTGGATTGTTTATTTTAGTTTCGTCTTGGTGGTGACGTGTTGACAATTGGTACAATTGATAAATACAATGATGGTAAATGGCATAGCGTATCGGCATCTAGGTACCTTACAACGGGTCAACTGAAAGTAGATGACGTCAGCGCCGGCAAAGAAAATGTGGGCGGAAATCAAGTTCTTCTCGACATTTCTAAACATGTATATTTTGGAGGCTATCCTGGTAATCACACTTATGTTGAAATAACAAATACTGGTTTTGATGGTTGCATAGATGATGTCTTAATCACCGGAACAACAGTTGACTTGAGTCGAAATGTGCAAACTTTTGGTGTAAAACCAGGATGTCCCCAAAAGGTCTGTATTCACCTTAAAAGTTATCATATTATATTATTACCCTTTTTTTATTTTTTCTTTAACTACTTATCAGAATATAATATTATCTTTAATTTTAGGTTAAACTTTCAGGGGCTAAGGGTGTAATATTCTTTTATACCAGATTTTTAATAACCAGATTAATTAATCAAATGTTTTTTTACATGACTGGGCAATGCCCCTAAAGTAGCCTTATATAATAGCATGATTTTTTAAGATTACCTATTTTATAATGTCATAAATATACAGGGTATGCTGAGGCGATTCCCGAAGACTTAAGGGTTTTTTATGTCCCAATTAAGAGTAAGAAATTACATTTAAAAAAAAAGCGAAAATATTTCAACCCCAATATTATTATTTTTATGCCTTAGTGTGATTTTTTTTATAAAAATTGCTATGACCTAGATCATATACTTTGGGCCCACTTTGGGTCATATATTTTGGGCCCTGCTCAACTAGGATAAATGTGTCTTTCCTAGAGACAGAGGATATGATGGTAATGAAGAGTTAAAAATGGTATGACCATATGCGGTTTTGAACCCGCGACCTTTAGGCCAATAGTCCAATGCCTTAACCACTAGACTACCACGAGCCTTTGGCATCGCCACATCATCACCATCATCCACGGCTCAGGGTGGTTGGCGAAATCATCTCCAGGACTGACGGTTTAATCCAGCCACTCTCCAGTTTTAGATACCTAATAATTTTGCATCTTTATTAACTCCATCTATCCATCGGAGCTTTGGGCGCCCAGCTCCTCTCTGTCCCTGCGGTGCTCCCTGAAGAATTTTTTTTGGAGGCTCGTCCTTCATTCGATGCACGTGGCAGGCCCATCTCATAGTTTTGAGATGCTTATTTGACACGTTATTTTTGAATCGGCTTCGCCACATGTGATCGATATTCTAAGTCTTGACTGAAACGCGGTCAATAAGCCGGTCACGCAAGCGTATTACAGCAACGGTTTAATATTATCTCGTTCAGGTGCCATTTTTTTTCTCTGAAATCATGATGAATTCTGATAAGTCGATTTACAAGTCATATTTCAAATCGTTGGCTAATTAGCTGGATCTTTATCACGTATGGTCTCGCATACATGTATTCATATTTTTTCAAGAAAAACATTTTTTTTCTTTTGAGGTACGGTACCCTAATAATATATGAGGATTCCTTTATTTATTTTCAACCACAATATAATATACATGTTTTCGGTAACTTCTTATTCCGATATGTTGATAGTCTTCTAAAAAATAATTGCTAAAATGGTCCATGTAGTTTTGATATTATAACCTTGAAATCAGAGATTTTAACTTAGATTTAATAATTATATAGAATTAAAAATATTCATTAGGGTTGTCAATAATAGGGCCTAATTACACAGTATGACATTCATATATTTATATTTTAATATAAATTACGTAACAATACTTTAATATTATTGTTTAATTTTATGATTATTTGAGGGTCTTTTGTTGCATTGCATTGTTTTGTTTATATATTTGCATAGGAAATAAAAATATTATGCAAGACTTTCTTGTAATTATTGTGTTTCTTTACAGGTTTGGAGAATTGTTTCTTTTAATGGTAATGGTTACTTAAAGTGGCCAAATGTATCTATCCCAAATCTACTCCAAGTAAGTCTAAAGTTTAAAACAAAATCGCCAGAAGGTTTATTATTTTATGCTACAAACCAAGACCAGACCGCAACTATTTCGTTATCTTTACTAAACGGAGTACTTGAAGCAATAAGCCAAAAAGAACATCTTACAACCGGATCTAATAGATATGATGATGATCAGTGGCATGTTGTTACTCTCACTCATGATGACAAGGCTCTCAAGATACTCCTGGATGATTATGACAGTTTCAGGTATATTATATATAAATTACTATACTAAATTTTAGTTGTATAAGTAAGCATTTCACATTTTAAAGACATTTCAATTTTTTTAGGTGGTTGTGTCATTATGAAGTTGCCAGTGATTATGATTTTAATTTTAATAAAATGTCACATCTATTCTACTATTTAAAATATTAATAATGCACCTCTTAAAGCAATATCTATAGCAATTGTTCGATACATGTGTATGATTGCATAGATACATGTGCACACCTATCCAATCACAGAAGGATTCTAAAAATATATTTTTGGTTTTCAGAATTGGTTATATAAATAGCTCATAATATTAAAAAAAAAATACAGTACCATCCGAAATTTAATTTTTCAGCAACATGTCATAAATTTTTTCAACATTTATGAGACTCATTAAAAGAGCGGCAGTTTTCTCATTAATATTAAAACGTCTCACTCTATTGTGCGTGTACACTTTCTTGCTTTCCTACAATGCTCAGCCTGCACTCTAATACACAGCTTTCTTCGATCGCTTGGCAGAGATACCCGAATCGGGTGCCAGTATAATAGATTTGCAAGGTATGAAAAACTAGACACAACACATTAAAAGACAGGAAATCAATTTGATAACTTTTCAATTCCGATTTCCAAATATTTACAATAATAATTAAATTATACCTAATATTTTACACAATTTTCTTCTCTCCACGATTTTTTATTTTCTATCTTATCTGACAGCCCATGCGATTCTAATTCATCCCGGCCTAAACTATACTTATTTTCATCATTTAAAAGTATAGAGCAGTCCTGAGCGCTTCGCAGAGCTGCCAGGATTGTTACAATATGTTACTTACCTTCTAACCCTGGTAATATCAAAGTATAGCTTTCGGAAACTTCCATGGGAAGGGAAAGGGGTACTGTATTTTTTTAAATATTTTGAGCTATTTATAAAACAAATTCAGAAAACCAAACATATATTTTTGAAATTCTTAAACCTTGCAAACGATACCCCATACAATACAAAAAATACATTTTTTTGAGTGGGCTCAATTTACCTCCTTGAAAAATTAAAAAAAAATAATTCGTAATCTTTGATGAACTAAAGGCCAAATTTCAAACTCCTACCTTCTCGTTTTTGAGAAAAACATCTTCGGTAGACAGACAAAAGGCCCCCTAAAAGAGTGATTTTATTACTTGTAATAATAGTTAATAAGTATAATAATAGGTATATATAACAGGGAATATATAATAGAACGAAATATCTTGTTATTAATTTCTGTTAGTATGTTTTTCTATTAAATAGAGGATTTTTTTGGAACTTAGTTTTGATAATAATGTACTTAGTGCCTACGCCATCCATATACATAAATAAATTTACAGATTGTTCTTTGAAATGTCAATGGAAGTAATCGGCATTGTACCTAGTTAGTGAATAAGTGACCTCCCTGTTTAGACCTACAGATGTGTGATAAACTTATTAATAAAAACCATGAATCGATTTCTCTTTCAGTACTGATGTCCCTCCGCCCCAACTGCGTATTATGTACGGGGAGATTTACTTTGGTGGAACACCAAAAAATTATAAACTGGCTATAGGTTCTGCGGCTACTCGACTTTCATTTTCGGGCTGTATAAGTGATACAACTGTCAATGACCTCATGGTAGATTTTGCAAATGCTACAGACCAGTCTGTAACTACTTATAACAACTGTGAACACAAGCCTCTTAAGCAAAAAATATATGAAGCATGTTAGTATGAATACATCATTATAACCAATACAAGAATGTTAATCTGATAATTATTACCAATATTAATGCGTGGAATTTATGTATTTGTGGTATTTTTCTTGGAATAATCGTGAAAATATAATAGCTATTGTAGTAATACGTGCTGGAAATCTACTTATATTAGTGGCACTGCTTGGTTCGCATTGCTCCTCTTTTAAAATTCTCTATTAAATTCTACACCCGATTTTAATAAGAAAAATATTTTCTTACTCTGTAATGTCAAAAAAAAATACCAAAATTCTTCTGGTTGCAGTTTCATTTGTTGTTTAGCCATATAAGTGTGCATAAGATATAACTTTTTTATAATATTACATAAACATAGTGAGAAAGTATTTTTTAATCAGCGTGCCATAGATTTGTAAATTATTGTATTTGTAGAATAATAAAGGTTTCCTGTTTCATTTTTGTTTAATAGTAGCCGCTATTATGACAATGGTAAATAACACAAGAAACTAATATATTTCTTATCTTTGGATAAAATATTCCGTATAAAATTTTTTCGTCAATCACTTCATTATGCTGATATGATAAATATCACAATTCAGCTGCGACCTGGCTTTGTTTACAAATCTATGCCGTACCTACAAATATTCTCTAACAACTCTTTTAAAATATAAACATTTAAATACATACAATAACATCTTTTTAACTGATTTAATTTGGAAGTTATTGAAATAAATAGAAGAGATATTCTATTTTTTATCGCTTTATCAAAAAATTACATTTTAAAATTATGTATTTTTTTTCTGCCATTCTTTAGTTTTAGACTCTATACATTCATGCATAAGATGCTGCTATCCCTGTCCTTTGGCTGTCTCTCTGTCTGTCTGTCCGTCCATTTGTCCATTGCATCTTTCAACTCCAAAACTATAAATGCGCAAGAGTTGAATTTTTGTGTGTGAATTGATGCTCTTAAAAAATAACCATAGCCGCTTAGATCACATCGAAATCTGGTTAGATAATATAGATATTTAACATTATAATGAAAGAATTTTTAGTACTAAAGAATGAAACATTGTACTGCGCAACAATATTTATTCGAATTTCAAAAATATGACAGTACAGCTGTTGGAACATATTATTTATTAGTGACCAGTTAAAATTAATAATACAAAGTCATCTATAAAATAGAAACATGTAAAATAATGTTTAGTGCCACATTATTATGATTCAAAATTGAACAAAATGATTACAAATTGATTTTCTTGTTTATTTATTTATTGTGGTTACCCAAAGAATTTGTACACAATGTAAAGACAATATAAATTGAAGTATAAATCCTTTAACCTAGGGTAGCACAATTAACTAATAAAGATGAAATAAAATAATAAATAACAAAAAGAGGTAAAACAGAATAAAGAGGATGGAGAGGTAAAATAGAATAATATTAAAATATAATATACTTTGATTATATATATATATATAGAAACAAAAAACTGTTTTAATACAGAACTGAACTAGGATTTTTAACAGTGGTTTTTTGCATTGGTATAGTATTTTAAGACAGCTGTTGCGAAACTTTTGCCGAGTTATTGAATCAAGATCAATTTGGGAGAACTTAATTTATGATGAATTAAAAAAATGCCATGTAATATCTAATACCACAGGTGTGAGTAATCTAGGGGGAAAATTGGGCCTAGCTGTAAGACATCAGGTATAAAAGCAGTGGACATTATATGATAGCTATAGGTTGTCATTGCCTTTCTCCTTTTTTTATTTATTTATTTAACAGGTTTCCCCATGTACACAATATAATTAAAGTAAAAAAAAAATTAAACTACTAAAAGAAAAACAAACAACATCAAAAACAAAAAACAATAATAATTCGACTGCTCTCCCGATTGTACTATACGTCAGTACGACACGCTAACCGCCTAATTTCATTATATTCCATTGTTTATATTTCATGAAGTACAGGAAAGATTTATAAAGTGACAATAATAAAAAAAAAATGTTATATTAAATAATTATTTCAACAAATGTGACTAAGATACCCCTTGAGTATCTATGGGCATTTTTTTCTCATGGTAAAAAATATAAAATACTTTTAATTAGTTTTATTTGATATCTAGGAACATAAATAAAAATAAAAAAAAGAAAAGTATTTTGTTTATATTATATTCTGTATAGTTAGTAATAAAACTATATTCTAGAGAATTTTATAAGTTATTCAAAATAGTGCATTTTATCAAGATAACATTCATAGTTTTTCTAAAATAAGCATTTTAGTACGTACCCCGGGCAATCAGCTGATCTTGCGTAAAAGTAGGTGGACGCTTGTACTTCTGGATTTTCAGTTTGTTTAGATCTGCTTGGTTAAACCTGAGAGATATAAATTGGTAAAAATTGTTTCAGTCGATTGGATCTAGACTATTGACTTCATGCAAATGTTAAGCTATCATAAAATTGAATATATAAAACTATTACTTAAATTTAAAATATTTTTTCTCAAGTCACAAAAATCTGTTTTCCTCACATCGGCTGTGATTCTATAGTACAATGTCTACCATGTTGAACCTCTTTCCACTGAAGATCCTAGATTTACAAAGATAACCCATTCCTCTCCTTTACAAATGCTCAAAAGAGCTGAATCTTGAACATTCCCAGATTAAAATGAATTAAATTTAATATACCTATTGAAGACATTTTCACTGATTTCGATATTTTTTTCATTTCTAGCTTCTCTCATCCCCAGTGAAAATGGATCGCCACCTATCAATACATTTAAAGTTTACGAAGTTTTTAAAACTACACAAGGTAAGTTAGAGCATTCAACAAATATGAGTTTCTTAACATTCTTTATTTTTACGGTTCCGTACCTCAAAAAAAAAATTCAACCATTATAAGATTCCTGCATCCATCTGCCTCTGCCACAGGCATTTTTCTCGAAAACTATGTGATGTGGGAATTGAAATTTGATATAATATTAGGTCGCACACATATTTCGACAAACAATTATATATTTTTTTTTCTATTTTTAATGAAGTGAGTTGGGTCTCCTGAAAAAAAAGGATTTTTTGTATTGTGTCTGATGTTGTTGCTAGCTAGTTTTAACAATTCTAAAAATATATTATTTTTTATTTTTGGTAAATTTGATTTAAATATGACTGTAGCTCAAAATGTGCAAAAAAAACACCATACCTTCCCCTATTCTCTAAGTTTCTATAGCTAAAATTTTGATATTATTGAAGCATATCCTTCAATTTGATCGTTCGACTATTTGTTGATGAAGTTCTGGTACGGAATCTTTATAGCCTGGCTTGTTCTTGACTGTTTTTTTTTATACACCAATATTTTACAACCACAAATACCTAAATGTAATACCATATTTAATCAATACGATTTGTTTGGTTTTTTAAACCAACCTACTTTATTTTGATATTGGTTCTAAGTATAAATTTGTGTACAAAGGAAGATTTCCGGTTTTTGGCTGCTACTGATTACTTTTGAACTGCTTGAGGAAGTCACTCTCGTCTTTTCCGTTTTTTTTTAGCCAGATTCTCTCACATTCAATTAAAGATTAATTATCGAGGAGATTACATTTCAGCCAGTCAATGACTACACGGGGATTCCACGCTTGAAGATTCACTGGATTTACACTTTTTATTTGAATAACTTTTAAGACATGCTTCACCAACGGGTGCAAGATAACCTCTTCCGCTCTTTCGAGATGAGGCAGAAACTCCACGATCCAGAGAGTAGACATGCTGGGACTGCAGACAAACAAGCTGAGGCTTGACTTGCTGATGTACCTAGGATCAGAAAACTAATTTCTCTTATCCGTCCACTTTCTGCAAATGGGCAATGATTTAATCTCTCCTGAGAAGGGATTCATCTGAAGGGGTGATTTTGCAAATCGCCTCCTTTTGCATATTTGTTATCCACCACATTCAATATACGATCATGATGCTGTGGTATCATGTCAGCCATATTGCCTAAACGTCTTCAGCTTCTGCTACAATGCAAAATCAGTGCATGGTTTTTGTTGACAGTTCGCACACAGCGACTGGTAAAAACAAAAACTGGCACAAGCCTGTCGAAGAAGAAGTCAAGAAGTCATCAAATGACTTCTTTGAACAATGTCATTACGCGGATCAAATACTTTTTGAGCTTCAATACAACCTTTGCGGTGACGTAATTTTATAAATTTAATATAATCCACCATCTTTTTCTATCCACTCTTACACACGTAGAACTGACAATTCTTTGTCAGTTCTATGTGAGTACGAGAAAGCAATGTTCTTGCTCACATCATCGTAATATAAAAATATATTCGCGTGCGGAGAATACCAGTACTCAATTTTTAAAATCCAAATAAGATTCATAGGAACAATAAACTTTGTTAAACACTGAATCTATGACAACACCTATAAAGCCAAAATAAACACCAATCGACAAGTCGGCATTAAATCCGCCTCAGCTGTCATAAGAAAGTGAGTACAGTGGATTAAAGGACAGATAAGGTTAAATTAAAGGTCAAAATTAGTAAAAATAATAAAATATAAAAATATGATAAATCAGCTGCTCAATTTCAAATTTGGTTTGAAAAAAAATCTTGTATAAAGAAGGATTAATAAATAATTGATATGTAATTTGTTTTTAAAGTTAAGTTATTTAATTAAATTAAATATCAAGTGCCATGCCATCGTACTATATTTTCATGATACAATATATAAATATGCTTATTTGCAAGAAATTTGTAATATGAAATCATAAAAAACTAAAACCATGTTCCTGGCTATTAATTATTTTACAATGTGAATGATAGCTTTTATTAAATTTGTCCTATTTCTTATTTTCTATTTTCATTGTCTAATTGGGTATTTGCAGTATTTTCAGTACTAGGCTTGTGATTTTAAATAGTTTATAGGTTCCAAGAAATATATCTACGTATACGCATAACTCTCAAAAAGAAAATGCTACAAGAACCTAGTTTTAATCAGATTAGGGAAACTAAGAAACACAATACCTCAGAGATCAGGTTGTAGATGAACATATCTTCACCGTTGCAATATTTTGAGGATGCTTCTCACCCAACAGTCAGATGCATTTTGTGCGTCCAAATATCAACTACTACAAGTAGATCCCTGCTTCCAACCTTAGGCCAAGCTCTTATAAGCTTGTGATGGAAAATTCAGAGGCATTCGCCAATATGTACTTGAACCGTGAACCTTAATTTTTCCTTATTAAATTGTAATAAATAAATATTTATAATTGTTTATCATGTGAAGCTCCAGAAAAAATTAAAAACGAGATGATCAACCCGTCCAGTTCATCAACAATAGACACAAAGTCAACATCACAGAGGCCTTATCCCAGTGAGACGCAGCTCCCTCTATCAACTCCAGCTACTACAACAACTAAGAGACCGCCACCGACCAATGAGGACAGATGTAGTCTGACTTATGATCCAGTTGCAAGGCCTTTCGATGAAGCACAAGGCTATAGATTTGGTATGTCAGAAATATAAATTTATATTTACAGAAATTTGCTGATACAATCTGTTTGGGAGTAGTCAAATTATTAAATTGTTTCAGCTGAGCTGCACATGCTTTGCATTCGACAGAAACATCTTGAAATTTGTTTATTTATTAGAGCGAAGCTCTCATAAGGAGACTCCAATTAGAACTTTGTCACGGGCTAACTTGGTCATTCCTTGACCGATTTGAAAAATTTTTGATTTTGAGAGAATCTACATGAAAAAGTGAAGGTCGTGACGGAGCTTGATTTTAAATATTGTCAAAAATAAAATTTTTGGGGTCAAAAGAAAATTGTCTATGGGAATATCCATTATAAAAAAGTCACGCGCTTTTTAAATCTATCCCGTCGTTAAAAAGTTATTGTCACAGACTAAATTTTATTTAGAAAATTTTAGTAAATCGCTTCGCTCTAATATGTGCTGCAGCGAAGCAAAATGCGAGCGACTGCGGCGACCTAGTATATTTAACATTGGATGATCCCAGGTTGCTTAAAATCTAATATACTATTTTCATCATCACAAGATGATTGTAAATTTTGATATGTCTGAATAGCTATTGTGCAGTAATTACGATAACAAAATTACTACCACGTATGCCACCCACCACCTCACCCTCTTGCCTCTGGTTTCCCTGCCACCTATTTTTTTCAAATATCTTTTAATTTTTAAATTGACTTGTATATATAACTTTAAAATAAATATTTCTTTTAAAAATCAATGACATTTTTTTTTGAGAATAAGAACACTTTACACTTTAAATAAATTTTAATAACAAATTATTCCATTAAATGATTGTTTATTTTTTTTAATAGTTATAGAATTGTTATATTCAATTATTTTGGGCCTTACTCAACTAAATACATATGTAACTACATTAAATTTTAATAGGTACAACGAAAAATAAAAGTGGCAATACTACTTAACTTTGCTTTGTAAAATAGACAGTTCGACGACGAATATCAATATGAACCTATTCAGAATCCCGACAATAATTTAAAGTAAATTAGAGCAAAATATTTTTTTAAATAGAATATTAGATGTAGCATACCTAAAAGAAAGGTTTGTCTTGATATCTGCACAAAATAAGTAACATATTTGGATTTCTTTATATTAGCTATATCATTCTAGTCATATTTTCCATATAATACTTTATTAGAAAATTTTAAAATATAGGGTGATGATTTTAGAGGCGTGGTTTTTAAGAAGAGATAAACCGCATATAATTTGATGTTATGGCTAAGAATTTAGTTTTATTATAAAGATAAGGGTTTGCCATTATGTTTTAAAAATGATTTCGGGTAAGTGGCCGCCGCGGCTGACTCAAACAAATTCCAGCCGAGAGGCCCAATTTTCAACCACTTTTTGCAGCAAGTTGGGCCGTATGTCAGCAATAACGCGCCTAATATTCTCTTCCAAGGCGTTAATCGTGTCCGGCTTATCTGCGTAGACAAGCGACTTCACATACCCACAAAAAATAGTCCAGCGGTGTTAAATCGCACGATCTTGGAGGCCACGCCACAGGCCCACGACGCGATTTTTACTTTATTTTAGAGTGATTTAAAAAAAATTAAGAGTGATTTTTTCTAAATTTACACTATTTGCAAACGTTGTTCAGGAGTAAGTCTATTCATTATGAAATGGCATACCAAACTGAGCATAAATCAAGTGACAGCTGTCAAAAACACCAACTACGAAAAAAGTAGTGCCAGATTGAAAACCACGCCTCTAAAAAAAACACCCTTATAAATAATAATAACATACACACGAAGAGTTTATACGGTATATAAAACCTAATTATTATGTTACAAAAAAGGTGCTAACATCTATACATCAGTTCAGTTCCACAGCACAAGGAATAAAGATAACTTTATTCAACCGGTATCCCCTAACACGTATACAATTTCAGAACACTAGTTTAGATAGAGGACTAGAAATGTATTATAAATTACCGAAATAATATAAAAACATTAAAAATTTATTTCTTTGTGGAGCGGAACGATTGTAGCGAGCGAAGCTCCCATGTGGTGACTCAAATGTCACTCTGTTCACGGACTAAGGCTCTAGAACTACAAGACAGATATTGATAATTATTTTTTTTAAAATGACCATGACAATATCTTCTGTGCATAGATACCAAAAAACATATACATTTGATTGCGCAAAGAATTATAAAAAAATAAATGGTACTCCCTATGGAGAAATACATTTATATACTAAACTCCGCTCCAATGTATGCCGCAGCGAGCAAAGCGGCGCCCTAGTCAAAAAAGCCATCAAAACTTATTTATTAAGAGAAAAATTTTATGAATTTAAAAATTTATAATTTATTTAATTAATATTTCTTTTCAAAAAAGCCATCAAAACTTATTTTGATGAATTTAAACAGTTATAATTTTATTTAAAAAAATATTACAGCACCAGTGACGATATCCGCCTTTGGTATTTATGAGGGGTTTTTTTTTTATTTTCCGTTTATGTTAAAAAGTATATATTACTTATAAATAGTTATATATGTTATATAGGAACATAAATAAAAATAAAAAATGGGTGTCATCGCTTTAAATTTTTATTTATCGAGGATCAAAGGATCAAAAATAAAATTCACAAAAGAAAATGTAACTTTGACATTTTATTTTTTTCTTACATTTTGTATAGTTGGTAACAAAATCATATTCTAGAGGATTTCATAAGCATTCAAAATAGTGCAGTTTATCAAGATGACTTGTCTAGTTTTTCTAATATATAAGCATTTAGTATGTGCCCGTAATTAGGCCATTTTTGTGAAAATATTTTTGGCAATCGATGGACAGTTTCGTCAACTCAGAAAATCATCAGATGGGTTAAAAACTTATCTATTACAACTGTTTAATAGTATCACATAAAGTTTAATTATTTTTTTTTCGAAAACCATGATGTTTTTTGATATGCTATCTTCACAAACAAAACTTGAAATCCAAGGACCAATTAGCTGGTCTTTTTATCGGAAATGGTTGTGGGGTTCAGTGTATTGTAATTTAAAAATATTTTATTTTTCTACTATAATTAAAATTAAAATCATTTTCAGGTACTAGAATCGACAGCCGTATTGAAGTAGAACGTCTACCAGGAAAGTACAAAAATGGTTTTGATTTGTCAGTTGAATTTAATACAACTGCAGATGGAGGTCTGATATTTTATGCGGCAGATAAAACTCATAAAGACTTTATAGCTGTTTACATGAAAGACGGAAAGGTAAATCTCAAAAGCATAACATAACATTTGAGGGCTATAAATTAAGGAGATTATGTCTTAAACAGCATAGCCCAAACTATTGATCTCCATTTTCAAAATAATTTACTACCCAGGGTAAATTATGTTATCTAGTGATTCTCTATTGGAAAGTGATTCTGCTCAACTGGCACCCATAAATACTCAATAGCAAACGTTATGCCTTGAGACAAACAATCTTGACAATTTGGGTTTAATTTTTCACCCTACATGACCAGAATCATCTCATGTATTTTAATGGTGCACAGCATCTAATATATTTCAGAATTTCATGCAACACTCACTCCAGCCTTAAAAAATTCACACCAAGCCCTTGAGAAATTCCACTCTCTTGCGGCTTAAGTTAGGAGACACATTCCTTGAATGTGCACTGAAGACCGTTCTGGCATTATCCCACATTTGGTTGTGGAAAAAATGAAGGTCTGTAAGGTGAATTTTGGTTCCATAAAGATAATCAAAAGATTTAAAAAAAAACAATGAATAAAAAATCAGAATGTCGAATAGAGTGGACATAATCCTAAAGTTCGTTTCGGTGTACATGTCTATAAATTTAAATCCAACTATTGCAACCAACCTAGAGCAGCTGGTGTAAGCTGTTGCAGCTCTTGAAGACCTCTAGGAAACTTGCGGAAGTGGAATTCATAAACAGTTTGAGAAATACTCGGCCGGCGCACCACTGATATTTAACGGACATGATATTTAAAAATTTATAAAAAATCAAAATTGTAGAAAAAGTTGGTAAAATAAATACAATGTGTACAACTGTTCATCTGGCGTTATTTATCATAATCAGAAAACAATAAGATTCTAAATAATATACGCCGACGCATAATATATATGTTGACCCTAATAATAATTCTTTTTAGGATTTTATTTTATTCTTGAAACAATTTGTTTTTTGAATCACACTTTCTTTTTAAATTATTAGAACCAAGAACCAAGCCTACACAATACGTGAACAGAATAATTGCTTATATTTTTCAGTACACGAAATCACTCTTAATAAACAATTAATATATTGTATTATAATATTAAAAGCGTTCACTTATATTTGTAGATCCACTACTCTTTCAATTGTGGATCAGGACCTGCGCACTTAGTGTCTACAGCAGATTTCAATGATGGTCAGTGGCACACTGTGGTGTTTAGCCGAGACAAACAGCTAGGCAAGCTGTCGTTGGACGGCAAGGTTATTGCCGAAGGGGAGTCCCAAGGCACAGCAAGGTCGATCATCATGCAATCGCCTTTCTACTATGGAGGACTTGCAAATGCCAGCGTTGAAATCAAAAATAATCTTATGGTAAAATAATATTACTATACCCATTTTTTTTTTTATTAAATTAGTGATCTTATAGTACATGAACTTTCTTATTATAAAAAAGTATTTATTTCTATGATCTATACCACGATTATTTCTTTTATGAGTTGGGTTATTTCTCCTTTTAATGATACTGGTGATATTTTCTTTGCTAGTATATTTTTGATGTGGTAGTCATCATACCAAAACAAACCTTTTGTAAAACATACCCTTTTGCTGTTTTTCAAAATACTTTAATCTCTAAAGTCTTTTTTTCATGATAAGCGTATGAAAGAAAGAAATAGTTTTCAGTAACTAACACAAAATTTAAAAAAAAAAATATTTTTTATTGTATAAATATTATAAAATGTTATTTTTAACCTCATTTATGTAGTAATATGAATTTTGTATTGCTTAAGAAAGAAATTCTATTGCATTTTTGGCATATTATCTGTTTTTTTTTCATCCATGATTACGAACAAACAATTGACCTGAAATAGAACACATTAGAGTACGAACTGAGCCATTGGCCATAAATTATTTTAGAGGTAGAAATATGCAACGCCATGCAACTTGTTATCAATAGCTAAGTACCTACTCACGAGTGGTCGATGAGTCAATATACAAAAGGACTCAAAGTTTTCTTTTTAGCAGTTATTGCAGGATAAGTACCTAATTAAAGTTTATTTCTTAATGCGTAGCATGGTGTAATTTACTTAGTCTTCATTAAATTAATTGAAAACCGACCCCCAATAAAATAGCTTGTCATATTCATTTCGTTGCACCAGGAGAAATTGCAGCGCTTATTTGTGGAATTAGCAGAGCGATCGTGGACCTAATAAAGACAGAAGTAATCAGGCACGCAGTACATACCGAGAGCAAATTATAAGAAGCTAACAACCCCGATTTAGGTAGTTTTATATAAGTGTACTGAGACGATTTTATGATAACGGTGAGTATCCATCGGTGGCTAGAATTTTAGAAAAATACAGGGTACATACAGTTTTAAGTGCAGATTATTTTTATGAGAAAAATATTTAAGGAGGTTGACTACAAGTATAAAAAAAATGTCGAAAGTCGAAAATATTTAATGCAAAGAAGCAATATTGTCTGTGCTAGAATGGACTTTTTAAGAAAATTGAACAAAGGATCAACGGCCGAGACATGGGTTAATCAAAACCACTCGAGAATGCACATTTCGCTTGGAAAAAATGATGAAATGATAATTCAAGAATCAGCCAGTAGGAAAGGGTCAGAGAATAATTATTTGCCATATTGACTATGTAAAGATTGGCTTTGTGCCGGAGGCAAAGTTAATCATTAAAGCCGTCAAGTCCAAGGACGCTGACTACCATATTGAAATGGATGGTGACACATTTACGGCATGGTTTTCAGACTTATTAAATGTTCTTGAAGAACCTTCTGTGATAGTAATCGATAACGCCAGCAGACATTATTAAAAATTAGATATTCAAATAAAATTAATTGTTAAAATTGTTAGGGTACATAGCTAAAAATTAGATAATATCATTATTGTATCACCTTATCAACATGTGCCTCTATCATTCTTACGCACATCACTACATCACATCATAAGGCCTGTAAGTGCGAGTGAGATAGACGGATGGAAGTGATTGATGACCCAACAACTCAGTTCGTGACGTGAGTACTGTAGTTAAGCACCTGTCAAAAGCGATTGATTAAATTTTGGTTGAAAAACCACTATTTTGTCCCTTACACCTGCACCCTTCTAATAAATGCATCATTTGTCTTTCTGTTGTGTTTACTATTCACGCAAGAACCGCCGAACTTATTTTGATTTTTTTTTTTCTTTTTATATCCTTATAATCCCATGAACTATTTTTTCTCGGGTGATTAAGAGTCATAACAGACTCAACACAATTCAATAAAGTTTGTTAATAATATGTAAATAGTTTTCATATTTATAAAATAGATTATAATAATATTTGAGCTTCGTCAAATGTCACTCGTATTTCGGATGTGCCCTTAATGCCGCCTGCGAGGTCAGGCTTCTAACCCGTAACAAAGCCCTAGTTAAACAGATAGTATTATATATGTTTTCAAAATAGATTATTTATTTTTAAGGAATTCTATGCTCCTTTCAACGGCTGCCTTAGAAATTTACAAATGAGAGGAAGAGCGGTACAAGACTTTCGGGCTACAATTAACGTTGTACCTTGTAACCAGCAAAACGAGGAAACTGGCGTTTATTTCAGGCCGCAGGGTGGATATTTAAAGGTAAGAGAGTTTATATTTTATTTAACCCATTCCACACTGCACGCACAATGCCGCCGATGGGGAACGCGCGTGTTGATTCCTTTGCTAAGCAACCGCCGCCGACCTCGGCACCGATAATCGTCACGTTTAGGTTTTCAAGCATTTAGAATACCTACCTCAACGCGGTCAAAAATTTAACAAAAATAAGCAAATAAATCCGGATAAACTTACTTACTATTCTTACTATTGGTTAATGATTACAATATGGACGAACGAGCTGGTAAGTTTTGAACCCATCGACACAACGCTGTTAAACTTAAGTCAATGTAAGCATTATCTGCAAAATATTGATGGTTTCAAAATTCTCAGCCTGTCCCAGAAGTGTCAATCAAATCTTTGACAAACTACTGGTTCTATTATCCACAATTAATTCTAAGTTTGCTATATAATTTTGAGTGAATGTTGGATTAAAGATAATTCTCCAATTCAACGTGGCTATGATACATACTTTACCAAATTTACCAACTTTAACAAAACAATGGCATAATAATGTTTATAAAAAGAGCTCTGTTTATAAATGTTGTTATCAATGAAATTTATATTCAGGACTTCAATTGTTTGCAAGCAATTGTCAATGACACGGTAGTTATTTTTGGTATAAATATAGATCACCATCAACATACAACTATCTCCATTTTTAGTTAATTTAACAGAAGTAGACACCTAATTTTAGCAGGAGATATCAATATAAGTTTATTAAATCATTTCGATAAACAAGCGCATGAATACCTATGCTTACTTGCTGAATATGGATTAGTCTCTGTTATCAATAAACCCACCAGTATTTACCTCCCTGGACCATATATTTACCTCCATGCACCATGGCGTTACTGGAATGATTTGCGATAGTCAAATATCAGATCACCTTCCAACAATTTTACTCTAACCTAAACTCTATGAATTATAATCATGGTTATAAATCAAGTCTAAAGTCAATTAGTGTTGTAGACCATAAATGATTATTTAAGACTTAAAAACATTCAACTGGAACTCACTTTATTGCATTTCTGATACCAATATAGCAACCAACACATTTTTTACTACCATCAACCTAATTGTAAAAAAGTATACTTCCCAAAAAAATATTCCACATAAAAAAAAAAACTAAAACCTTGGATTACTATTGGAATTATTAGAAGCTTACATAAACGAGAAAAATTACACTCGCAAGCTAAAAATAATTCAGGAAACAACATGTTACAACATAACTACCTGTAATACAGAAATACATGCAAACAAATTTTATCTGATACCAAAAACAAGTATTATAAAGAAAAAAATTCGGTTGCTACAAAAAACCCCAGGCAAACATGGAGGATTATAAATGATATAACTTTTAGAAAACAAAATGATGATGCCACAAACATACAACAAATCAGTATTAATGGGATAAATCAGAAAGTAAGCGACAGATACGATGTTGCCAATTATATAAATAAATATTTTACAGGAGTTGGTACGTCTCTAGCTACAACTACACTTCAAAAATTAGGAAAATCCGAAGATGAGCTAGGGAACAATATCCCTACCGTTGAGTCACATAATATATTCAAGTTAACGCTTAAAGTCCACTGAAGTTATGACTATGATAAATAATTTAAAAAATAGCTCTTCCGCAGGATTTGATAGGATTTCATCCAGATTTTTTAAATTAAACAGAGAATCATTAGTTGATCCTTTAACCCCTGGACTCCGTAGAACGCATATATGCGTTCGACCGCTCGGACACCTCTGTGTCCGTTGACACCGTAGAACGTATATATACGTCCGCATTAGCCGCTTGATTTTGATTATTTTTGGTATTATTTCAGTATTATTTATTAACTTGACGTTTTTTTCATTGAAAATCACAACAAAACAATTTTGTTTTTTTTTTTTCCATTTTAATGCAGTTTCTACTACTATTTATAAATGTGTATTGAAAATACACTAATAAATACCTTTCCAATATCTATAACTTTTTTTTAACTTTTTTGTTTTTTCCGAAAACTGTACATATTTTGGAAGACTTTTAAATTATAATTTATAGTTATAAATATATGAAAATGTAAAAAAAAGTGTTGATTTTGTTTATTTCGTATATTAAAAAAAAAAAAAAAAAAAAATGGCAACATTTTTATTTTTTTCTTCTTTAATTTACGAGACGAACATAATCAAAGTGATATGGTGTAATGGAAAATTTTAAGGTGAATCCGATGATACCAGATTTGTAAAAATTGAACGACTCATGCCTGCACTATGGATTTTATAGTAGTGAGTGATTTTTCAAGGTCAATAACTACGGCTCATCGGCTTTTGGCGCCAAAATTTTTGGCGGAAACCACGGAGTTTAAGGGTTAAACGTACTTAATTAACCTTAGCCTTTCATCAGGAATATTTCCTAGTCACCTAAAGAAGGTAGTTGTCTCCAATATTTAAAGGAGGAAACAAAGATGATATAAGTTGCTATCGACCAATCAGCATTCTTAATATAGTCTCTAAGATCTTTGAGTCAGTTATGAAGGAAAGATTAGTATCATTTCTTCTGACAAACAAGCAATATGGGTTTCAGAATGGACGCAGTACAAATGATGCACTTGGTTCTTTTTCGCAAACAATCGTCAAAGCTCTAGACAATAAGGAAAAATGTATGGCTATCTTTTTAGACCTCGCTAAAGCGTTTGATACCGTTTCTCACCCCATATTGCTTAAGAAAATTTAACAACTTGGAATTCGAGGAGTGAGCCTGGCTTGGTTTAGTGACTATATTACTGACAGAACTCAAGTCGTTAAAGTAGGCAATGCTGTTAGCAACGATAGGTTAATTGACTTTGGTGTCCGTCAAGGCAATGTATTGGGTCTGATCTTGTTCCTGATTTATATAAATGGACTTCCGAATATTCTTTTAATAAATGGCCAAGCTATATTTTTTGCAAATGACACTGTCCATTTCAGGAGCAGGATTGGGTATCTCTTTATAAAAATGTTGAGGTGGGTCTTAATTTAATAAAACATTGGCTCAATAGTAATTTATTATCTCTTAACATTAATAAAACTAAGTACATTACGTTTAACTTATAACTACAACAAAAGTATGGAATCATTTTTAAGTAATTTTCAAATATAATTACATTCCTGTTTTCAAAATCGCCATCAATGTCATTGCCCGCACATAGAAAAAGTTTACTCCTATCTGGGTTTAACATTTGACCATAGACTCTGCTGGGAAGATCATACTCGTATAACAGGTAAAAAAGTAAAAAACCTTATTTATATGTTTAAATTACTAAGAAATATTCTATCTAAAGACCTAATACGGACCCTTTATTTTGCGCTGGTAAATAGTATTATTTCCTATGGAATTATTTGCTGGGGTGGAGCTACCTTGAGTTGTCTAGATCCTGTCATAAAAGCTCAAAAATCCATTATCAGAGTGTTATTACCAAAAGACCGTTCCACTATCCATCAGAAAAACTCTTTCAAAGTTTCGAGGTTTTGGACATAAGACAAACCTTCGCCAAAAGCTGTCTTTTGTTTTATTTAAAACAACTAGACGACCATAAGGTAGTTTGTCACAGAATAGTTATGAGGCAACTTAGAGGTCACCAACATATTATACTGAAAGCGAAGACAAGGTTTTGCTCAGAGACTGCGAATTTTCTTAGCACCGCGAATTTATAATAAAATTAAAGATATTCTGGGAATGTCTCTGTCTTTGTTAACATATAAGAAACGAAGTTCTCGTTGGCTACTTGAGCTCGGCAGAAAGCAAACAGAAACTTTAATCAATTACATACCAAGATAAACTTCTTTTCTGTGTAGGTTTTCTGTGTGTGTATCTTTACTGAATTTTACTGTATGTACTTCTACGTATAATCAGGAATACTCAGCAATACAATACAATTCAATTCAAATAATTATAATTGTATGTTGCACAGTGAGATGGTTATACTTATAAGAATGATGCTTCTAGTAAAGTCTACTTTAGTACAGGCATTGCTTAGTTAGGTAATGTGAAATTAATGTTAAATGTTAAGTTACTGTCAATAAATAAATAAAAAATATAAATCTCCTAAATAAATACTAAATTGCTCAAAATAATACTAATTGTTCTGTATATACGAGTATATGATTATGCCGCACAAAAATCATAATTTTATGTAACAAAATCAACTTTTATATTGGTCTATTTTTGATCCATTTGTTTTAAAAACGTAACTTTTTTTTTAACTCTGTTAAAAATAGACCTTCATTATAGATTATTAAACCATTTTTATTTCGAGAAATTGATACATTTTTTCTATTACTTTTTAAACAAAAAAGGAAATATAATGTAATAATTTTCATGGACTACAATATTTTGTATTATTTGCAGTACGCTTTTATGTCTAACAAACTAATTAACGACACCAAAAATATTTGACTTCGGCTAGTATAAAAGATTGTCTTTAAACTCAAAACAGCTAGCATTGTTGCATTTTGCAGCTATTTAACCCACCAATTATGAGTTTTGATTTCAATAAATGCTTTGTGAAATTCATTATGTGCGAAAATATAAACAAACACAAAAGTGTGGTTATTATAAATTCTAAACTGTCAAAACCCAAAGAACGATGTAGTATTCTTTTGACTGTCAAACAAAATGCACATTATAAAAACAATGCACTGCTACCTAGTACATAATAAGAATCGCAATATTGCCAATATGAGAGGTTATGATTTTAAGGACTTAGAGGAGGATAAGGAAGTTGGTTGGTTAAGTTTTGTTTGGTAATTATTCACTACACTCACATAGTCTTACGTGCGAATTAAACTAATAACTGATTGGCTAATATGAAAACGAACTAAACAAAACAAAACGTCGAAGATGGCGGTCGAAACTGATCCCATATCGGGTATGTTTATGAAATGGAGGAAAGAATAGCAGAATGAACAGAGGAATGTATTCTTTCCAAACTGAAAGAGAAATTGCCGAAAAAATAAAATAACACAATATAAATACAATGATACATTTATTAAGACAAAAAAAAACTATTTGTGGCTTAAAAGATAGTAAGTTGAAAGTTTTGAGTATTAATAGGTGTTAATAGATTTTAATCTATAAACATTATAATATACATCAATAGCAATAGCTTTAACTGTTACTCAGCCTTAAAAATGTAAAATAAGTATATAATATTAAAAGCAGTTTTAATACAATGTTCACCGGCTGCACTTCTTTTTTGTGTATTTGCTTAACCCATGTGTTAATACGTCAATTTATTTTGTCCATGTTTTATTAAGAAAAAGTGTAATAATTTTGTTTATTTCTGAAAAGCTAAATAAATTGCATTAATAAATAATGATGTCCGCAATGAGCCTAAAAAATAACATAAAGGGGGTTATAGTCGTAGTTTATAGAATAGAGTAATAGATTAATCAACCTTATACAAGCTAGTAAGACCAGATATTAATGGAACCTGCTCCTCCAATCTTAATTTATGAAGTGTATGGAAGATTATTTCTTTTATAAATTAACCGTTATCATTTATAACATCTCATATGATAATTAAAACAACATGTATTAACCCTATGCCTCAGTAATAAATAAAAAAACAAAATTAATTTTACTATGCTGTATCCAAAATTCAACTATTTTTTGCAAAAAATAATTTATATTTATTTATTCACAGCTCATGAATAAATTCAGAGTCGGTTTGGACACCCAAATTACTTTCGAAATAAAACCACGAAATGCATCTGGGCTTCTTCTAGCTGTCAATGGAAAACAAGACTATCTTGTTCTGGAAATTCTAGACAATAAAGTAGCTCTCCGAGCTGAAAATGGTAGGGGTGAATTCGCTGCTTATTACACACTCGGTGACAATCACTCGTTGTGCGATGGAAAGTGGCACTCCATTCAAGGTACAATTTAATTTTCACAATACATTTTTAATATTACAAATATGAACTGTCTCTTTTGAGTTTTTAAAAATTCAATGTATGGGTCACACATGGATAAGCTGTTTTCAAGGCTGTTTTTAAGCTTAAAGTTAACCATTGTTTTACTATATTTATAAATGAATAAATAAAGTAATAAATCGGTTATAAATTAATTTGATGCATCATTACAACAAAAAGATGTTTAAACATAAGACTAACAGTCCAATTAATGACAATGTTTTCATGTTTAATTGTATGCCGCTCTGTAAACTGCCACAAACACCAAATAGACCCCAAAACTAAATTAATTCATATATCGGTTTGTGAGCGTTTATAAACGACCACAACGCATTGTAGGTGACTAGTAAGAGCCACAATGCAATCTTTTATGTACCAATCTTGTTATTATTTGAGATTTTTTTAGTTTAACTTACCTATAAATTACCAAGGATAATGAAGACAGAGGATGAAATAAAGGAACAAAAATTTATTATTAGCAGAATTAATTTCAAAAGATATATTTTTTTTGCATGCACTTCATGATGGTATTTCGAATTCCAAAGAACGTTTTGCAACTTACATATGCATTTTTATTAAGCAATAACGCGTGCAATGGTACATGACAAACCTTTGTTGGGACTCGATGAGAGTGTTGAAGCTTTTCGTAGAGATATTGAAGAAATTGGGACATCTGTTTGATTTATTATATTCGAATCTAACAACGCAAACTCACTGCTACCATAAAGCTTTTCTAATGTCTTTTCTTTAGATACCAGCTGATCAGAACAGCTTCATTATTTCCCATGATCTAACACCAGGACAATATTACCTGTCAAAATCTTTATCAAATCCTTTTCTGTTTCCAGTAACTCATACGTTTCCTTCTTTAAAGCAGAATCTGCTAATATAATTTCCAGACATTAATAATGACATTTTTTTTCATTATGTATTTAGCGATTCTTCCTACAATGAATAAATCTCAGTTTTTCTAACCACTTTTTAGAGCCTTTATTTGTCATCCAGGCAACCAGTATCCCTGACATCCCTTACAGTACCAGTAACCCTTACATCTTGGTCGACCATTCTATAGATCCTAACTTTGTGAATTCCTGGGATTTCAGTGTAATTTGTACAAGTTTCAAGACCTGGCTACATTCTTTTATATTTTTACGTGAATACTCTTATCCAAAACACTCAATTTATCAACGACTAATAACTCTTAATTGGCATTCAGGATCAGCCAAACATATCATCCACATTGTGTCATGGTCAACACAGAATAGTATTTATGTTTAAGTAGCGGAGGGCTAGAGTTGCAATAAACAGTTTCTATTCTAAAGGCCAGAACCGCCAAGTAGACACTTGCCCACCAAATTAACAGATAATTTCAAGCGAGACGCCAGTCACAAAAATAATTTAGGCTCACTGAAAGATCAGGAAAGTAGAACAAAGGAGGGAAAGCTAAGTTTTTATTAGACGAATACTTGAAACTCATAGAATATTTGCCTCAAAATATGACCTACTAATAAAGATAGTCAATTTAAATAGTAAAAACTATTTTAGTAAATGTTTTTGTTTTGTTAATAATTACGTAAGTGCTGAATTAAATATGTCTTTTCTAGCGATCAAATCAAGGAATGTGGTATCAGTGGCAGTGGATGGGCATTTTAGTTCGCCAGGACAAGGCAAACCCAGCAATTCCAAGGACTCAAGATCGGCACTCTTTATAGGTGGGCATCCGAACATTTACAGAGGTGTCAAGGGTGCAGTTACCCGCCAGCCCTATGTCGGTTGTCTAAGGAATTTGACAATCAAAGGACAAAATAAATTAGTTAATGTGAATATACCACTGACGAGTGCTGTCGATCATGTGCTTATTGGAATGTGTCCTACTGATTAGCTCTTATCTTAATATAATCTATAATTGTGCCATAAAATAATGTGTTCATCTTTTACAATATAAATGTTATCAACCTATTTTGAGTTACTAATTTAGATAATAATTTAGATGTTTCTTTAAATTCTTTTGATAGGATGTCATATTACCACTGATTACATTTTGCACATTCTTGTATTGTCAAGCCATACAACTATTTATTCTGTTGGATTATTTTCAGTAATAAACTGTATGTTGTTTGTAATGTTATATTTTCTAAATCCTCTATAAATTCGGTACATTGACGACTGAGCTATCTCTTACTCGTTGGCTGACAATGTCATAAGTTAATAAGTTACAAAGACTTCGGAAGAGCAAACTAAGTTCTAGGTGACTAAGTTTTGTTGGTTTTTACCTACAAACAGAAAAGTGAAATGTAACACATTTTATACTGCATTACAAACCATTTTATTCTACACATTTAAATTACCCACGCAAAAATAAACTAATTTAGAAAGAGCAATAACAATAACAACAATATATAACTGGTTGTGCATCTTGTATGTAGTAACGAGAAGACCGTCAAGATAAAGGTAGATCTTTGTATTGTACCTCATAATTTTGGATCCCCTTAATATTTTAATACCAGACAACTTAAATTTATGCAATAATGGAAGGATGAAACATCTTTTTGAAAAACATTTTTCAGCCTAAACATACTCGTATTGTCAGTCAATCAATTGATAACCCTTTAATTTTACCCATAAATTATGAGTATTAATTTAATTTAGATCTAAGATAAAACAAGAATGCTTGGAACAACCATGGTTTCTATTAAAAACCCAGCATACTCCATAAGGTAAATGAGCACACATTGAACTATCATGATTATTAATAAAAACCTAGTAAACCTCAACAAGGTAAATTTTATTAACCTGCCATGTGCTCGGCCGATTTTCGTATTTCGATAGTTATTATGATTTTGGGAAATTTGTATTAATACTTATAATATATGGACTATTTTTGAATAACATATAAATTTCTCTAAAATATAGGGCTATTTTAATATTCTATAAACTTTATGAATATATTTTTTAAAAATGACAAATGACAAAATGAATTTATTCAATATTTAAACCTTTTCTGCTATAACATTAACAAAAACAACTTCACACAGTATTTGGATTTAATATTAGCAAAGATTCATTAAATTTACATTTGAAAAGGCTTAAAGCCATTGCCTAACCTGTAAAAATCATTTCCATAATATAAATAATCCAAATATAGAAAACATATTTCATAATTACTTAATAAAACAGTAAAACTACACCAATTTATCATATTCCATTTTGTGTGCGATCAGCCAAAACACACAACGAAGTCACACAACACACAGAGATGACTTAAAGACTTATAGCAAAGATTTTTTGTGGAAATTAGTGATAATATTCTATTTGAAATGTAGAGACCGTTATAAAAATAAAATTTTAATGATTTTCAAATAATTTATGGAGATAAATTTGACGTTATCAGATTTAAAAAGGAATTAAATTGTCTTCATATAGTAGTGAAGAATTCTAGAGATTAATCCTTATCAGTTACTTAAATTTTGTTATGAAAAACAGGTAAACCAATCTTTTTTACAATTAGTTAAATTATAGTAATAGTCAGCAGGTAATGCAGAGCAATCCTTTTTGACTCTAAAACAAATCCACACATATTTCGCAATACTGAAGACCAACAAGGACCTTTTGAGCATTCTATAATTTCAATTGAAAAAGAACCTTTTCTAGATTCAAAGCGGTCAGGTTTATTTTATAATGAAGTGTTTTTGACAAAAGAAAGAAATCGATTTAATATATTAGTAATTTTTATCCATTCTTGACTATCTGTTATATTTAATTTCAATTCTACTTGATTCCAATAAGATTTCCTTATATTTTACACTGCTACAAGGTTTTTTTGAAACCTATGCATCCCTAATTTTGGATGTCTTCTGTGTCTCCTTAGATGAAGAGAAAAACGAAAAATACCTTGGTAAGTCATTATATAATTATTTACTCGCCTTAATTTTATTTCGTAACCATACCTAACTGGATTTTACCCGTACTAAGGTAGGTTAATATTAATAATTATTCTTTTGATTTAGTTTAGTTAAATTGCTCTGATCTTTTTTTAAAAAATAAATAAAAATAAAATAATGTATACTGAAAATTATCATACCTACATACAAAATAAAGTTACCCATAAACTATTTTTACCCATAGAACCATATATTTCAATAAAATTTAGACAGCGGCTTGGGTAGGGACACATGACGACACGGTGCGAACTTTTGCGTAAATCACAGTGACTTCACATTTGACATATCAAAAAGTGTAAGCGCCCTAGCCCTAGCCCTAGTATGGGGCTGGACTCTGGGGCCCGGGATATACTCGTGGTAGGATGGTTACATGGGCTAGTACTACTGCATCCGTATACCGGACACAGAAGTACACCCGGACGGCGAAATGCATCAAGTGTTTATTAAATGACACCACAATGATAGCAGGATATATATATATATATATATATATTTGATGATTGTTTTTTAATAACGGCAAATCGCCTGAAAAGATAAAGAACAGGTGCCTTACAGTTGAGAATACCGGTCGTGCGGATTGAAGCGAGTTGAAAGAGGGGGAAAGCCGCTGGTCAAAAAGCGTTGATTGGCTCGCTTAAATGTTTAGAAATGTATATTCGAACAATATACGATGCGATAGCAATGCTGCCACCAGAAAGTTACTAAACCTAAAAAGTATTTTTTTTTAGTAGTACCTGATATTACATGACATTCTTTCAATCATCATAAATTTAAACATCATTTTAATTATTTGTTGTAAATTTTGATGGTAGGTAGGCTAGTAATGAAATAAACACCTCCGCCCCCTTCATCCTATTTACTGAATTTGTGATTTATTTAGTACTGCTTTCTACCAAACTGATATTTTTTTTAATAACTAGGCAAATTATTTCGCATAGTTGTCTTAAAATACTATACCAATCCACAAAACCACGGACAACATTCTTAGTTTAGTTTTGTGATAAATCAATTTTAGCTTCTATTACGTGTATTGATGTGTGAGAAGCTACTATCCCCGTCCTTTGGCCGTCTGTCTGTCAGCCCGTCTGTCCGTTGCAACTTTCAACTCGAAAAGTACAAATGCGAAAGAGTTGAATTATTGAATTATGATGATGTATTGTTTTGAATACAGCTCGTTTTGAGTACAGCAGCATTTTTTTCAGCGGATTTTTCAGCAGTACATTAGGTAGGATGTATACCTTTTAGCTTCTATACATTCATGCTTGAGAAGCTACTATCCCCGTCCTTTGGCCGTCTGACCGTCCGTCTGTTGCAAATTTCTACTGAAAACGTTGCAAAAGAGTTGAATTTTTGTGTGTAGATTGATACTCTCAAAAAACAACTATAGCCGTTTAGATTACATCGAAAGCTGTTCAGATAATATAGATATTTAACATTAAAGTCAACACATTTTTAGTATGAAACTGACATATAGCTCATCATTAGGGTGCGATTTTTTAAGATATCATTAATTTAATATGGAAATAAAAAAAAATAACATTAAATATCATAAAAACTATGAATTTATATAATAAATTTCGTTTAAATTATTTTGGGAAGTGTTTATGTCTCGAAATGTACCTAAAACGCATGCGGCATTTCCTCGTTGAATCGCAATGCTGGCACGTTGCTTGAGGAACCTTCCAGAACAAGAGTCACCACAAATAAAATATCAATAATTGGAATTTCAAATATTTGGCAGCGTGTCTATTGGAACGTTTTATTTATTGCTTTCCAGTATAAATTAATATAAATTTATATATGAGCTCAAATAGAAAGTTCGTTATGTACGTTAAGGCAATGTACATAGATCTTCTAAGATACCTATTTTCTTATTTATTTAGAAGTGTTTATTATTCATTAGCGGTATGGGTATTTACCTAAATTTGTGTGGTTAGAAATAATGTACTTAATTGCACGTATGACGATAAATTAAGGGGAAAAGGATTATAAAAATGATAAAGCTCGAAAATTAATTAATTACTTTCTATTTGAGAATACATAATTTTCATCCAGTTTTAGATAACCTAGGTTTAACCGGATACAGCTCGATTTATGTGTGATAATTCGACTTTGATAAAAGTAAGTTTACGATAGTGTTATACTGAAATGACCTTGGCTGTTGCCTTACGTTATGTCTTATGACAACAGCCGTAAGTTATATATTTTTATTTTATGTGACATAACATAAAAACATATACGTTCACCAGCCAAGAGAGGTGTTTAGTGTCCTTTACTATATATAAAAGCGCTTTACTTCAAGGTGTCTTATTCATATCTATCATAAAAATAGCATTTCAATGAAAAACTCAATCGTGTCATTGTTTCGCCAAAAGGAATAGATATATTGCTTATATTGTCGATACCTGTTTTCGTGGGGCAATATAATGCTGTAATAATGTAATATTACTGCACAGAGATCGTTCTTTATATAATATATAAAGTATAATATATATACTTTAGATATATATATATATAATTGTATAATTGAGTTGTAAAGTTATTTGACTTATATTTGATGATTGTTTTTTAATAGCGGCAAATCGCCTGAAAAGATAAATGACACAATCTTTGACAATATTGAAAAATTTTGAATATTTTTTTGATAAAGTGCTGGATAGCATAATATTTATAAAGGTTCTAAGGGCAATATATTTGTTTTCTATGGTATTTTGGTTTGAAATCCCAAAATTTTACGCAAACCCAAGAAATATCCCATAAAAACGTTTTTTCTATGTTCTGGGTTGGAAAAAACTGGGAATGTCCATTCCACGACGTACTTGTAAAAAAGGATTGTCAGTTGTTACGATTTTGAGGTTATCTTTCGTTCTATTGTCGTACGCACGATTTTTTAAACTAACAGATACGACAACTGAGGGCGAAAAACGCACCACGCCCAAGTACGCCACTTTGCGTCGAGTACACTCCTCGTGTCAAACGTCTCGCCTGCTCGCATATCATCGTATGTCATCGCGATAAGTCTATCTCCCTCAAGGCAGCGTCCTAGCCACGTCCCTCTATAACGTCTACACCGACGACATTCCGCTGGAAGAGGGGCGCGGCCTTGGCCTTTGCGCGGATGACTCCATGTTCCCGGCGAGGTCGACGAACGCGTACAGGGCCTGCGCTCTACTACAGGACCAGCTGGACACTCTTCCGGACTGGCTGAGGAAATGGAGTATCTCCGTCAACGCAGGGAAATCCCAGGCGCTGTTGGTTAGACATCACAGGAAGCAGAACCCACCGACTCTGACCCTCGATGGTGCGGCCATCCCATGGAAAGTGTCAGTGAAGTACCTCGCTGTCCAAATCGACGGTCGCCTGAACTTCAGCAAGTAAGCCAAAGCGCCCTTCGCGGGCGCCAAATCAGCGCACCACCTGCTGAAGGCGGAGAGCGTCCCAATCGAGACAAGGCAATCGATGCTCAACGCGTACGTCAGAGCCATGCTGACCTATGCGTCCCCAGCCTGGTATCACCTGACGGCCAAGACGCATAGAGTCAAGATGGAGCGGATCATGAACGTGGGCAGGCACACCATCGCAGGTGCCTCAAACCACGTGCGGGACGCTGACATCAGCCGAGACTTCAAGGCTGAGTCGGTTGATACTATTGTCCGGCGTCTTGGAAAGAACTTATTCACGAGAGCCGACAACTCCCGCCACGAGCACCTGCGAAACATCGCCCATCAACAGGGCGACACACCGCTCCATTCGTGTCCGCCTGACAGACGCAGCAGGTCATTGAGTAAGTCCACACAGCGCGGAGGCCACTCTGACACCGCATCGATTGCTATTCGTCGACGACCCTCTCAGCTCAGCCGGAAGGAAGACTTGTCATGTCCAAAGCAAGTCGGCCCGCGGGGCCGACTCACCCGAATCCCCAGTCAAAGGGGGCCTAATCAGCCCCTCGCTGGAAGATTGCCTCGAGGTAGTGCGCACACTACACTCCAGCGCAGATATTCTTAAAAAGTCTATCCTAGTAGCATGTGGAGTGTTACGGCGCGCGGAACGGCGTGGTAATCTACCTGTGTTGAGTTTTTACAGAGTCGATTTATATGACATGCCGTATCTATAAGTTTTAAAAGATCGCTTTGGTCGTACAAATTAATTTATTGTAAAAACTATTTAATAATGCTGTCCGATTCCGATAAAGATTAAAATAAAAATGATTTAACTGTTAAAATTACAATGAAAAGAAGAAAGAAGACTGGAAGAAGTAAAAATGAATTTATTCACCCTGATTTATCATATAAAGAGTTTCTGCTTATTAGTGAGCAAAATATAATGATTTGATGTGCATGCCATTTTGTGCTGTCCAGACACAAGCCTTTTATAAAACATTTTAAAATATGATTCTAAAATCAGAGATGCTGAAGATTAGATTGGACATTGTATGTTTATATTTGTGAATAATTGGACATTCTTTTTCTTATTTATTTATTTATTGTTTATTCGGAAAACCAACAGTATAATTTAAGAAGAAAGAATGGTACATACAGTTGTTTGTAAAATTAACTGATGACAGGTGTTTTCGTAAAAGTACAGAGATACATGTAAAGATTAAAATTAAATTAAATTACACTCGCATTAGCACTCTAAATACATTTTAATTTTGAAACAATATTTTGAAATAATGGTATGTTACTTATATGACTGTTATGATTTTATTTATATATTTTTATTTGTTTATAAACTAGCATTTAAGTAAAACCTTTAAAATATGCTATATATTAAGTAACAGTGAATATTAGGTAAAAGCATTCATTATATAGTGTTAAAAGTTGGTACATTATATAAAAGGGTTATATAAAGTACGATCTCTGTGCAGTAATATTACATTATCACAGCATTATAATATTAATACATATATTTCCCCACGAAAACAGGTATCGACAATATAAGCAATATGTCTATTCCTTTTGGCGAAACAATGACACGATTGAGTTTTTCATTGAAATGCTATTTTTATGATAGATATGAATAAGACACCTTGAAGTAAAGCGCTTTTATATATAGTAAAGGACACTAAACACCTCTCTTGGCTGGTGAACGTATATGTTTTTATGTTATGTCACACAAAATAAAAATATATAACTTTTCATTCCTATGCATTAAGTTGTTCTTGGAAAAAAACTTTTATTTTACTTTACTTTTAACTATTCGCTTGACACGGATCGATATTATTATTGGAAGTAATAAATTACAATGGTCAATTTTTTTTGTGTCATATGTTTTTGAAATAACTGAAAATTGGTAAGCGGTGTATGGTTTTTATTAATATATGTATCCAGTAAAAATATATTTTAGTAATAAAAATCCACCTACCAATCAGCTATACCATCATCATCGGATAAATAGATCCATCCAAAGTATATGTAATTTTAAATACAATTAAAAGAAAAAACAACAATGTTAGTAATATCATTACAGTAACAATGCCATACAACATTTTATTAGGAAATTGTTATTCGTTAGATAAGGCATTACCTGAAATTAATAATAATGGAGACTAATAATAATTTATATTATTTTTAAAAATAGTAATAAAAGTTTATTCAATAGTAATTACAAATTCAGTTGCATCGGGTGAACGTAGGTTTATAATTATCTTTGTAAAACTACAGCATAAGAAAGATTAGTTGGTATATTAGCTACAACTTCAATGGCCTAGTGAAATTACTGAAAAAATAATATTACGGTCTTCCAAAGCTAAAGCGCATAATTTTCAGTAGTACTATTGATTAAATAGTTTTTTTAAATTGTGTCATTTATCAAAATATTTTTGTAGTATTTTGCATGCCTTTTTGTATGTTTCAAAGTGAAATTTTATTTTATAATATTTTAGCGTTAATAATAAGTGTTTTCATGTCATTAAAGAATATGATATTAAAATAGGTCTTAAAATAGACCTATGGTGAAACGTATAAAAAACGAGTGGTTTCTTAAATTAGGTCATTATAACTATTAAAAGTTTACTTTACTATTTACAGGGGAACCAATTATAAACAAGAATGGCTATTACATACTGTACATATAATACAATTACATATAATATCAACTACTTCTATAATTTATTTAGTAGTAGTAAATTATTTAATCAGAACCTGAATCTTATAGGCGCCATTAACGGCATTTCCCCCTAGATTAGACTACTTGCGCATGTGGTACCTGACATTCTTTCAATTAAAATTTATTTTAGTTTTTTTTTGTAAATTTTGACGCTCGGTTCGTAATGAACCAAATTTTATCAATATTTTCTGAATTTAATACTAACTTCTCCCTATTTCAATAACTCAGCAAAAGTTTTCAACGCTGTCAATACTATACCAATGCACAAAACTCAGGACAACATTTCTTGTTTAGTTCTGTAATAAATCAGTTTCTTTTTGTTTCTATATATGTTTATAAATAATTTGTATTTCGTATTCTTTTTTTTATTTTAATCGATTGAAATTTATACCTCCGCAAAAAATACAATATTAATATTTTAAATAAGACAAACATATATTCTCACTCGCCCTGATAATGCTGAAACAATTGATATCGAAGAAAATATTTTATATTTGTTTGGATATTCCTACCGATGATGGACTTATACATGGTTTGTGATGTTACGTATATTTTGTAAATATTATAACAGGAAAAAGCACAATATAAATGATAGTGTCCGGAATTTCATTTAAAAAAACGGCAATATTTTACTTCATACACGGTAGTTTATTCACAAGCACGCGGCAACACTTCGTCTCGCTACTTCATTTGTCAACCAACTGACTAACACGTGTAGTCGTCCTCGCTCAAGTTCCCGTGTCGTGTCGCTGATTCCCGTCGTCCTCTTGGAGGAGGAAAGTATAGATCTTTCTGAGTTGCGAAATTTCACGTCTAACATTATATTGCACATATTGTGCTTTCATCGTTTGGTGAGAACTTATATTATTACTTTGTTAAAATATAGAAGCTTGAAATTTTAGAAATTGTGGTTGCTTAGGTTTCAATGCTTCAGTTATTTTAATCCGGATTTAAGCTGTGCATACTATAATTTTCTATCGAATTCAGAAATTGGTGCATATAAATTGAATTTATATTTATTTTTTTGCATGAACATTAATCACAGGTGTATCCGTTAGGTTTGGCGTTACGTGGTCAAATGAGGTCTTGTTCCGCGACTCAGCATTTTTTATTTTCTTTTCCACTTAGATACATTGTTTTAGTAGGTATACAATTTAACGTTATTACCCCAGTTTCTAGCGTGTGGTGATTTGTGAAGTAATGAAACAAATTCCTTTAATCATGTGTTTAGACAACAAGACAAACTTTTTGTCAAAAAAATTATAGTACCTTTGTCGCTAATGGCTTTCTTTCTTTAAAACTTATTAGATATAACTGCCTTATGTTTGCCTTTGTGTGAGATAATATAATTTAACACCAGTTACGAAAGTTTTACGCTAATATTTTATTGAATTTAACGAGAAGTATCTGAACACATTTTTCGAATTTGGGTTGGTTGTAAATATCTCTTTTCAATTACACACAAATTACCTCTTAAGTTATTATTTTGTTGATTTAACGCTTTTCACATTACCTGTTGACATACAAATGCGATTATGAAATGATATGATTATGAAAGCGATGATATTTTTGTTGTCAAATTGAGGCGTGTAATGTTGTTCTTCTTGAGTCGCTATCCGCAACTTTGCCAAGGTTGTTGGCTCATTTATCCAATCTTTTATGCGCCTTTCTAGGTTGTTCTAGAACATTATTCTATCGGTACAATATGCTGTTTTAAACAATTATCAACCCTCTTTGGTGGCTCCCTATTTTGGCCATTATACAGGTGAAAATCATTCTTTTGGACGTCTATACACTGCCGTCCATCTGGTCCTCTTTAACATATTCTCGACTCGTCCGAGAAAAGAATATTCTTCCATTGGTCCACAGTCCTCATTGGACCTTGAATTGGTATAAAGTTATTAAATGTCTTTCAGCCAACCTCCTTAAAAATCTTCCACTAACACGAAACCCTCGTACTTCATTTAGTTGTTTATCGGCATGCGTTGCAATAGTGAAGCGATTTCATAAAACCATACTTATCATAAATCCGTCTTCAAGCAACCTTTTGCGATCTTGGCCTAGTCTTTGGATATTGCCCTGGTCTGCTGGTAGCATCTTATAGCAACTCGACTGTTGTACGTAGCACTCTCAACATATGAGCCATGTTACGTTGACTACGGCCATTGTCACAATACCAAACACAGATAAACTCAAAGATTATGAGTTCTCCATTGCTAAACACTAAATAAAAGGATTTTATCATGCTAAATAAATGGATAAGCTTGCAGGTAATCAGGTATAAATTCGTTCTTTGTTAGGCCTCTTATGCTATGTTATGTATGTTAGTGGATGTGGGGGGTTTGCCCCCATGTACCGCGTCCTTTTCAGAACTATTATACTTTTAAATCCGCTTATAGCTCGCCCTCTAGTCCAGTACTGTAGATAAAGTTAAATATCTTTTTGGGTGCGATGGTTCTAATCTCTTCTGGCTTAAGGAGATGGTTGCCTAGAAGCTGGTACCTTTTCTAAATGAGGGGGCCACATTCCCCCAGTAGGTGTAAAGGGGTTTCAGCGTTCTCTTGGCAGAGTCTGCACCTGTCGTCGGTTGATAGGTTTAATTTGTGCAGATGTTTATTCAGCTTGCAGTGGCCAGTTAAGGTTCTGGTTAAGATCCTTATTTGGTTTCGGCTTAACTTCAATAGCTCCAAGAGTCATTTTTGCGAGAATTCTACTATGAGTTCTTTGGCTTGCTTTTGTCCGGGCAGTTCTTGCCAGTATTTCTGGCTTTGTTTCCAGGCCCAGATTTTTAGCAGTCTGCTGGTAGTGCTTTTAGCTATGCCGCAGGCCGGTTCCGGGCCTATCATAGTCATGCTAGCACCTTTCTTGGCCAGTTCGTCTGCTTTCTCATTGCCATCAATGCCTGAGTGGCCTGGTACCCACATAAGTGTGACTCTGTTGTGTATTGCAAGGGTGTTGAGTATTTGTACACAGTTTAGCACTAGCTTTGACTTGATAGCATTAGAGTCGATAGCCTTCAGAGCTGCTTGGCTGTCTGAAAGTATGTAAATATTTTTATTCTTGTAGGATCGTTCAATGCTTTCATGCACAGTTTCAATGATAGCATATAGCTCTGCCTGGAATATAGTGGAGTGCAATCCCAGGTTGATTGATTTCTTGAGTCTGGGTATCGCCCCACAAATGCCTGATCCTATATTGTTTCTGTTTTTGGAGCCGTATACCATACAATTGCTTCATTTTCGAAGTTGGGCCCTTCATTTTCCCATTTGGTTCTTTCTGGTATTTCCGTTGTAAATGCTCTGACGAAGTTGTATTCGGTTGTCAGATTGTCTGTGATCATTTCCATTACTGGGTTGATCCTTGTTTGGTTCTTAAGTCTTTTGATCGTACTCGAGAGCCAATTCTTTACACCGTTCGACGTATTTGCTCGCAACATGCCCGCCATCGCCTCTTTTTCCACTTGTAAGTGGAGCAGTGTCAAGTTTAGCAGGGCTTCCAGTGCCGCAGTTTGGGTCGAGCACATGACTCCGGTTACAATTCTGCAGGCTAGTCCTTGTAGGCTATTCAGTTTTTTCCTGCAGGTGTGTTGTAGGGTTTTCGACCACCAGATGCATACGTGATGATGGGTTTAATCACGGCAGTGTATAGCCAAAGGGCCATTTTAGGTTTTAAGCCACAGGTTTTACCAGCAAAGCGGCAAAATGTGCTTTGGTTGTCTTTTGCGTGATGTTGCTGATATGTGAGTTTCAAGTGAGCTTGTTGTCTAGTGTAACTCCAAGATATTTTACTTCTTTGGAGAATGCAATGGCCTTATTGAAAAGGTATGGCATTTTTAGTTTACCTGTGTTCCTTTTCCTAGTAAATGGTACTAAAATAGTTTTGTTGGCATTGATGTTAGGCCTCTTTCTGGCCGTATTTCTTAACTATACCAACTTAGATGGGCAATTTTTCTGCACTTAAGAAGGGCGGACTGTAAATTGTGCTGCTGAAGTTATACCTAAATATATCTTATATTCTAGTACCTAAGTAGGTATTGGATCGAGGGATAATATAGAAAGAGATGTTAATGGAAACCCATTTGTAGCACCTTTTCAATTCGATTGGTATGTAAATTTCAGGGCTTGTATCACTTCACTTTTTATACACTTTTTTTAAAAATCTCTTTTAGTTATTTTTTTTAGCAAAAAGTCACTTTTCCCCCCCTTTTTTTTATGAACAAGCATTTTTGCAGCAGGTAACAATAAATATCTGTAAGAGAACCAGAAATATTTTTTTTTATATTATACAAAAGCCAGTCTGCTGTAAATTAAATGCTAAACATCTTAAGATTTTTGATTGTAACATTTTTTAAAGATTTTTGTACCAACTACAGTAAAAAAAAATCTTTAAAAGAACTAGTTTCTTCCCAATGAAGGTGGAATTCTTTCTCAAACTAAGGGATAATTTATATTCTTACCTGCTTTAACCCAAGTTAACCAAGTAACAAGTCAGATAAAAAATGAGGAGTGGTTAAGGTTAATTTTTTGTCTGATTTTTTTATTAAAATTTTAAATTACTTACATTATTTTATTCCAATATATTTTGAATTAACCTTGTTAAACTTACATAATTATTTAAAGATTTTTTAGGGTTATTATTGAACATGTGCGATTATAATGCTCCATCATTAGTTTTGACATTGAAAACTTTTTGTCAAAGTTTCTCAAAAATACATGTAACTTTATTTCACTTTTTTCATAATATTAGTCCGTTTTTTCACTTTTTTTGAAACTAATGGCTGCTGCAAGCCCTGAAATTTATGCCATGTTTCAATTACGGATTTATATAGCATTGCAAAAATTTGATAAAAAATGTTTTTCTATGATCTAATTTTCCTAAAACTAGATTAGGGAAAGCGGTTGTGGTATGTCATTATTGTTTTATCTTTAGATTCTACATCAAAATGCCTTCCGATGCAAAAAAACGTGAGCAACAAAAGAAAAAAGAAGCGGCAAAAACTCGCGGAAAAAAACCGGCCATCAATAAGGCGAATGGAGCAGATGAAAAAGACGACTCACTTTATGGGGCCAATGGTGTTGAAAATGGAGAGCATGAAATAACTGCTGAAGGTATTTATATGAATACTGTGTTATGTAGTAGGACCTACATAATCCGGACGACTATCAGTAAGTGACTTCCCGCATTCCATTACCTGCTGGACCATGAAGTCATCCTGCTATAAAAAATAGAACACAATGTTACCTATAAAATCTTATCTTTTAAAAATAATAAAGATGCTTCTAAAATGAATAAAATTACCTTAAGTAATTTTAGTTTGCATGTTATGATCCGGATGCTTTGATAATCCGAACGTGCACACCAAACGGTCCAGCTCTTTCAATAGCGAATCTATATATATATATATATATATATATATATATATATGTGTATATGTATATATGTGTGTATTTCCACATGTGATATGGCTTCCAGATAGTGTGTGCTCCAGATGTTTGCAGAGACTCCTGTCCTAAACTGCAATTTATTTTTAATTTGTAATTTATTTTAACTGTAATGTATTTTGTGAGATTTGGTTATTTCAAGCAAGTCATTGACAGTATTAGGAATGTTTTGAGAATTATTTGAAATTTATCTGAGATCAAAATATCTAACATTTATAAAATACTTGTATTTTTCAGAGGAACTTTGTTTGAAATTAGAAAATGAAGCAAAAATCAATGCCGAAGCGAGATCTTGCACTGGCTCTTTGGCGGTCCACCCACGTTCAAGGGATGTTAAAATTGCTAATTTCTCCATAACATTTTTCGGCTGTGAATTACTCCAAGATACTTTGCTTGAGTTGAATTGTGGGCGACGGTATGGCTTGCTTGGACTGAATGGATGTGGTTTGTAGTTTTTTTTATGTTCTTTAGTTATTATTTAGTCAATGTATTGTAGACATGGATCTAGGCTATCGGTAAGTAACGGAATAAATATGTATATATATTTTTAATAAATGCTTTGACCTAGGTCATTTACAATTATTTTTGGGCCCTACTCAACTAGACTTAATGTGCTTGTGCTAGAGTCAGGGGAGATAGTGTTAATGAAGCGTTAAAAGTGGTATGACCGTGTGCGGATTCATACCTGAGACCTTTGGGTTAAAAGTCCAACACCTTAACCACTAGGTTACCACGATCTCATATAAATGTAAATAAAATTTAAGAATCATTCATTGGATATAGAGATATATATATATGTATCTACAGTAATAACTTTCCAACAGCGGAGGCTAAATTCCATACAGGCCGCGATTGGTGAAACCGTCAAGGGCGAGTAGTAATAAGTAAGGAAAACTGCAATGGGGTTTTGAAATTTTTGGCATTCTCGGTTATAAAACTATGTATGTATGTATTTAGCACTGCGGTGGTGCGCCCGTCAGTTTTCAGATGGCGAAACAGTTAGAAAGACTTTTCTTGGATTATTCTACTGCTAATAGGAAGTCTTTTTTGTGTTTTATCCTTAATCTAAACACTCAGGTCTTTTCCCACTTCTTCATGGTTGAAGTTCGCAGAAAAAATGACACCCTATTACTAACTCTGGTGCCAAATAAAACACTAGACTGAGTTGATTGTTCACAATTTTTAATCGTTAAAAAAAAGGAAATCCCCAAAAATTGAAACGCGCCGCAGCGATTGAGTTTGCGAGCAAAACAATGAGATTGTATGTACATAATGCGATGCAACGATGTGCAAGGGATGTAAAGGGTACATAATGCGTGCCGCGCTTAGCCTAACCTGGCAATTTTAAAAATGCACAAATTTTTCGAGTAGGGCTAAAAAGACAAAGTGCATATGATGTGAGGAACTGTATAGGAATAACATTATAACATTTTTTTTACTATCTGCTCGCATATTATTTTTGAATAAGTAAGAAGCTATGATGTGATAAACGCAGAAAAATATGCAATACTAAATAATAATGTTAAAAATTATAATAAAAAAATGTTTTTTACCATCATTTTTTGTTTATTATATGCTACTAAAACACAAAAGAGAAAATCTAAAAGCGATCTTATTATCCAATAATCAAATGATTATGTTTATTTAATTACACAAAACATTTACCTAAATACTTTAAGATAGGTTTGATGTTTTTTATTTTTGGCACAGTTACGCGGAGACATACTTCAAACGTTCAACATATATCCATAAAAAGGGATAGAAAATACTGCATGAGAGTATTGTCGCACGTTGCTTACACAAAATATCATTGTTGTTTAAAGCAAAATATCTTACTGGATTATTGAGTTTTGCATGCTGCTTTGAGTATTTTTTTTTTTAAATACTTCTTGGATGTAGTAGTAATTTGCAAGTTTTTTTTTAATTACTATTTGTGTTTGAATTGGAACTTTCATATAGTGCAACCAATATTAATCAAGTATACGATTATTGCAATAGTCTTTCTTACTACAATACATATAACCAAGTAAACAAAACCTCATATACTTTTATTTTATAAAAAACTAACTTACTAAAACAAATAAAACACTATAATTGTATGGTGCTTACAATGCATGCATAAAAAACATAATAACTAGAGCACAAAATATTGATGTAAAATAAATTAAATGTGCGTTTATTGTTTTTTCATTTGCTTATATCATGCAAAAAGACTTCAAGTAATAAATAACATTCCCGCACGACCGTGCACCTCGGGCATAACTTCACACATTGCTTGCTCGTTCCTTATTGTACCTACGTACTTAAAACACCATATACATACAAACTTACCTATTTAATATAAAATATTTTGATTTTGACCGAGCAAAACGTCACATAAGCAACGTTCATACAAAAGCAAACTAAGTACTCCTGTGGCGCTGTGAAAACTATTTTTCCACGTATAAAAATAAGTCTTAAATTGTTCTTCTGTTTGTTGTCAGTAAATACAATTTCAGATGGGTATGTGTTTTTGCACATTTATGTAAATTTATTTTTTCTTATCTAAATCAATGTATAAGTTGGTTTTCATAATTCTGCCACAGTTGTTTTAGATATAGCAAGAGAAGCGGAGATAGCATACTTTTTATAGGATTTTCAAATCAGAATAGATTGTATTTTTGCTGTCAATTCAATATTGTCTGTTTACTTAATAAATATAATTAGTGTTATGTATTTCTTTCAGGCAAATCTTCTTTGCTTAGCGCATTAGGCAACCGTGAAGTACCAATACCGGAGCATATAGATATTTTTCACCTGACACGAGAGATGCCAGCATCTGACAAAACTGCTCTTCAAAGTGTTATGGAAGTCGACGAAGAGCGCATCAAGCTAGAAAAGCTTGCAGAAGAACTGGCTCATTGTGAAGACGATGGTAAATTGTCATTTTTCTCAATTTCCCATAATAAAATTGATAACTATTAGACCTCTATTGCAACTGGCCCCGTAGGGTTGTAAATTTAATGGTTTATACAACCTTTTTGTTTTTTTATTGCGATTTAAGCACGGTTTAAGAGTCGGTCATCCACCCATGGGAAAATAATTCGCCATAAATGGTCACTTTCTCCTTTCACCCGCGCGTTCCTTTGTTTGTGTGATTTTTGCACGAGCGAACGGATTAGATCGTTGCTAGCAGGGTTGTCACAATATCAATCATTTTCAACCGTTGTACATAGGCAAGTCGATCTCGTCTCTGCGGTCGGCTGTGTCAGACGTAGTGCAGTGACGTAGTGAATCTACGACTTACGAGTGAAGTGACGTAGTGACGTCTTAAAGTTTTCGCTTTTTGAGGATTTTAATATCTAATAATAGTTTCTCAAGATTTCAAAAATAATCAGCCATTTTTTTTTTATTTATGTAAAAGTCCCCTTATTGTTTCTTACCTATATGTACATGAGGGTTTGTCTAATATAGCGGAAAATTGTACTAATACACTTTAAAAGTAAGTACTTTAAACATTTTATTTAATTTAACTTTTAACCGTACGTTTATACAAAAATAAGTAAGTTTAAGTAAATATTTGAGTATCTTAGAGTAATATATATTAGTAGTTTCATATATAATTATTATATATATAATATTTATTTCTTATATTAGTTTTATTAGTATATAGTGTATTAGTATATATATGTATCTTATAATATGTATGTTTGTTTATAGGCATTCAGATATATTCCGTATATATCCATATCTATTTATGTTATGTTTCGACGCCTTTTAATTAATTTACAAAATGACTTCCTTAGAACAGGCGAAAGCCACGTCAGGCAAGATATTTTGCAATGTATCATTATCTTTATAACATTTGCTGGATTTAAATAATAAATAAAAATTTTTTTTTTAAATTACAGCTAAACAAACATATATTATTGAAATAAACATTTTTTGATAACGTTAGCTAATTAAAAGCACTTCTCTTATTATTTATTTACATAAGTGTCATACTAAAACATTCTAAGGACATTTTGTACTAAGAGCGGTGTTCGATTGTGTGTGTGTGTGTGTTACGTGATTGTTTAAATTTTCAGGATGTGAGTGCAGAGTGCTCATAGTTAGTTACTAAAGGGCGTTTGTGTTTGTGTAAACATTATGGAGCGAAAAAGAAAAATGGAAATAAGAGAGTCAGATTATTTATTAAAGGCAATAAAAAACAGAGCAAACATGAAAGAAAAAATACGCAAAAGTAAAAACTTAAATGAAACTATCATAAAACGCAAAGCAAAAGATTAGCATCTGCTGCTACGCGGCTATATAAATAAATATAAATATATTATAAATATCCTTTATTTTGTCAAATATATCATAATGTCAAATATAATTGATATACTTTTACACTCAATTAAATATTTAATTTGTTGCTTTTAAAAAACAAGCAGTTATAATAATGTTAAATACTTTTCAATTTATTTTTGGCATCTTAGCAGATTTTATAATTATATTATGTTATTTCTAAGTACTTAATTCTTATACCTTTATATATATTTTATTCTTACTACTTATTAATTTTAATAACTCTTTTATATAATTATCTATAAGTATATTTTATATATAAGTAGGTATCTAAAATAAACAAACTAAATAATAAAATTGATTTTGAAAAACATCAATGTGCCAATAAATAATCTTGAATCGAAATCGAATATCATTTTTTTTAAATTGTATTTTTTTTATTTGAGAAATTAATAGTTAATAGTTAAATAGAATATTTAAAAAACGTCTATTGAAAATGAACTTCATATTAATATTGTATAAATGCCTAAAACCTAATTATTATACCTAATACTTTTTATTTATTCATTTTTAAAAAATACATAACGTTTATATAAAATAAATAAATATGAAAAAAACTTTTTTTTTTAAATAATTGCAATGCCTAGGTCATATGCAATTATTTTGGCCCCTACTCAACTAGGCCAAATGTGCCTGTGCTAGAGTCAAGGGAGATGGTGGTAATAAAGCATTAAAAATTTATGACCATGTGCGGATTTGAACCCGCGACCTTTGGGCTAATAGTCCAACGCCTTAACCACTAGACTACCACGATCTCAACTTGTTATCGTGAAATAAATTGTATGTTAGTTGTATTTGAAAATTAATAAATAAACACAAAAAATAGCCTATTGTTAGATAATTCGATTGTGTTAGTTAATAAAATATTACAAAAAATTGTTTTTTTTTATCAAAATATTATATTATAGATATAAGCGGTGCGGCATCATGATTATTTTACAACGTACAAGTGACAGCAAGTGACACATTTTAAAAAATCGAGATTCATTGAGACCTAGTTTAAGAGTTACTCTTTTATACAATATTTTTTATTTTTTGGTGGTCTTTCCGTGAGTGCTTTAAATTTTGCTTTGAAATGTCCTTATTTTGCCCAAAAACAGACGACCGACCAACAGCAAGTGCCCTAGCAGATTAATCCCACTGTTTCCATGTAAAAGCTAATTCCCATATCATAACACAGTATTTAACCATGTAATAAGCAAATACCTTGTTTTGAACATATTTATAAATTATAGTAAGTAACTGAAAAGAATCAAAAACACAAAAAGTACCACTCGATACGCAAATACTGTTTTGAAAAAGTATTTATGATTTTGAATGTTTTCTTAAAAAGACAATATTACTTACTAACGTAATTGTTTTAATGGTATATAAAGTTATAACATTTAATAATTTATTGCAAAAAACTCACTTAGTGTTATGACTGTGTTTTGTAAATGTACCATTGAATGTTTAATATTTTACTTGTCATCATTATCAGCCGGTGTCTATCTACTGTTAGACGTAGACCTCTCCTAATGTGTGCCATTTCTCTCTATCTTCTGCTTCCCGCATCAGGCTGTGTCCGGTGCTCGGCCGTCTGTATTTTAGTAATTTTTCAAAACCAAGTATGTATTGGTTTATATTATATTTAACGATATTAAATATTTTTAATATGGGAAACTTTTAAAGCAAAATAAGTTTCTAGAACACTCCATACATCCATAAAAACACATTGCCGCTTTCTGTAAAATGTTGCTAAAAACAGTAGACAAGACATAAATGTCACTTGAACTCTAATCAAATAATGAGTGTAACATAATAATGTTAATTTATAGAATCTCAAGAGCAGTTGATGGATGTCTATGAACGCCTGGATGACATGTCTGCTGACACAGCGGAAGCTCGTGCTGCCAACATTTTGCATGGCCTTGGTTTCAGCAAGCATATGCAGCAGAAAAAAACTAAAGACTTTTCCGGAGGTTTGTTTGTAATCTATTTTATTCATTTTATGTACCCATATGCAATCTATGCGACTCAATAATTGTTTGGATGTAGTCTCATATTGCGGTCTTCAAAGAGTATTGGGCTGTGAACCGAAAAAAAAAATGTAATTTAAAATTAACTCTTTACATGTTAATGATATGATAGTATGGACATTTTGTAAAGACTGGAATGTGGATGATGTACTAGCACATATAGTAGATGTAAGTTTCATGCGTTTTATCTATAGCATCATCATGGAGTATACAGCCCACGGTGGGCCTTGGGCTACTCAAGCAAAATCCTCCATCTATTCTTCTCAGGAATGATGGTCTTCCAGTTTGGAATGCCGATTATACTCACATCCACTCTATCGGTCTGACGCATCTTTCCGGTGTCCAGCACTTTAATGCCCTGCCAGTTTTGGCTGCCATCATTTATTTTATCTATTATAACTTTTGTCAATATTGCCATTTGTCATTTAATTTGGAATAAGTCATTAAGAAACTATGCTATTTTTTAAGCATTTGACCGTTCTTTTATAGTTTAATCCGGCAATATACGTGTAAATATAGAAATGGACGTATATCAAGTTTGCAGCCATTATTATTTACGCAGTTGGTACCTATTTTAGTAGGATTGCACATTGCGAGGGTCGTTTTTATCTGTCATATTTTCTGATTTGTCATTGCTGTATGGCACAACGAATTAAAAAAAATATTTAAATACATACAATTGATGTGTAAAAATAATATGTCCAGAGAAATTTCAGAATACTTTTAAATTCTGGTTTTGTTATTGAAAAATGGTAAAACACGTGTTTGTATATTTTTTAAGATGTATATAAATATCAATTTTCAACTCTGTACCATCTTTGATTTCTGAGATATTGGTTTCAATATAAAAATGTTCACACCCTCTTTTTACTCCATTAGGGGGAGAGGGGGGGGGGGAATTTCTAAAAATCCTTTCTTATGGGTGCCTACGTCATAAAGAGAATGTACTTTTTTTGGTGATATGAGTATAGTATGTATAATAGACTAAAAGATATAACCATTCTTAATGGTCTTTCCATCAACCAAGAACCACTATGCAACACATACAGTACACGTACAGTTAGATAATAAAACAATTTTATAAATGCTATTATATTGTTTGTACAGGTTGGAGAATGCGAATTGCGTTAGCTCGTGCTCTTTATGTAAAACCACATTTACTTTTGCTTGATGAACCAACAAATCACCTTGATCTTGATGCCTGTGTATGGCTCGAGGAAGAACTCAAACAGTAAGTTAATTATTATCGTTTTGCTTTGCTCCCCACACCCTTCCCTCCTCTTCTTTTCCTGTCCTACCCCCATGAAAACATATATAATTGCACGGTGGACTACTGGTACAATCGTCTATTTTTTTGTTAGTCAACTGGACCAGGACATCTTTTGCGACATGTATTCTGTTTATATTGGCCTCACATAAATAATAAAGACAAACAAAGCTTTCAGAACTGCAGCCGCAATAAGGAGAAGATAATAACGGGTGTTTTTTTTAGAGGCGTGGTTTTCAATCTGGCACTACTTTTTTCGTAGTTGGTGTTTTTGACAGCTGTCACTTGATTTATGCTCAGTTTGGTTTGCCATTTCATAATGAATAGACTTACTCCTGGACAACGTTTGCAAATAGTGCAAATTTATTACCAAAATAATGGTTCGGTTTGCGCAACGTATCGCGCGCTGCGTCCAATATTCGGTCGACATAATCGCCCAGCAGAGTCGGTAATTCGAGATATCATGAATCGGTTTCGCATCACGTTTACTCTTGTGGATAATGCGCATCCTCAGAGACGTCGTACAGTGCGCACCGAAGACGCTATTGCTGCTGTGGAGTAGAGTATCGAGGAAGACCCGAATGAGTCCATCCGCCATCGCGCGCAACAATTGGAGCTGTGCCCATCCACTTTATGGAAGATTTTGCGGACGGATCTTGGTTTGCGGGCTTACAAAATCCAACTCGTGCAAGAATTGAAGCCGAACGACCATCAAGCGCGTCGCAGGTTAAGTAAATGGACCCAAAACGAGATGGCCACCGAACCCCGATTTTCACAAGAAAATTTTGTTCAGCGATGAAGCTCACTTTTGGTTGAATGGGTACGTTAATAAGCAAAATTGTCGTATTTGGAGTGATAACAATCCACAAGCCATTGTTGAGACGCCGTTACATCCTCAAAAAGTCACTGTTTGGTGTGCTCTATGGGCAGAGGGAATCATTGGTCCATATTTCTTCAAAAATGAAGCCGGCCATAATGTTACAGTCAATGGGGAACGCTATAGAGCAATGATTAATGACTTTTTCGTGCCTGAATTGGAGGATGTTGATGTGGACGACCTTTGGTTCCAACAAGACGGCGCTACATGCCATACAGCCAACAAAACAAACAATTTATTGAAGGAAACTTTTGGTGAGCGCATTATCTCGTGTCGTGGGCCTGTGGCGTGGCCTCCAAGATCGTGAGATTTAACACCCCTGGACTATTTTTTGTGGGGTTATGTGAAGTCGCTTGTCTACGCAGATAAGCCGGACACGATTAACGCCTTGGAAGAGAATATTCGGCGCGTTATTGCTGACAAACGGCCCAACTTGCTGCAAAAAGTGGGTGTTTTTTTTAGAGGCGTGGTTTTCAATCTGCCACTACTTTTTTCGTAGTTAGTGTTTTTGACAGCTGTCACTTGATTTATGCTCAGTTTGGTTTGCCATTTCACAATGAATAGACTTACTCCTGAACAACGTTTGCAAATAGTGCAAATTTATTACCAAAATAATGGTTCGGTTCACGCAACGTATCCTCTCTCGGCTGGAATTTGTTCGAGTCAGCCGAAGCGGCCACTTACCCAAAATCATTTTTAAAACATAATGTGGCAAACCCTTATCTTTATAATAAAACTAAATTCTTAGCCATAACATCAAATTATATGCGTTTTATCTCTTCTTGAAAACCACGCCTCTAAAACAAACACCCTTTATATCGTTTTTGTAGGTAAGACTATTTTTTCTTTTATTTTTTTTGTTTTTATTTAATTATTACCTAAAAATTACTAGGTACCTCAAAAAAAATTTAGGCAAGGCGCTCGCTGCTTACAATATTCTTGATACGGCTAATAATTGTATTTGTGAATGCAAATAGTGCCTATAGTGCGAACTTGGTTATATCGCATAGTAATGGACTCTGTATAAGAAAACAAAAATTTAAACGGTAGAAACCATGTCACATTTCGATTGAGCACGAGGTATACTTGCATTCATAATAATATTAGTAAGAACCTCCCCCCCACCCCGATAGGGCTTGCCTACTGTACAAACTCTGGGCACGCCACTGCTTCTGTCTTACATCAACTTTGGATAACAGTTATTATTATTTAAAAAATAAATAGACGGTGTAGTAGCTCATTATTCTGTAATTAGCGTATGTCTGTTCTGTAATTCTGTAATTATGGGCTCTTACGATTATTTCATAAAAGTTTTAAAGACAAAAGAATTCTAAAACCATAAGACTTAATATTAAAGAAGATATTGCTAAATAGGTTCTAAATGACATACTATATCAACTCCTAAAAGGTTTGCATCAACGTTGCTAACTTTTATAAAAAGCAATGAAAAAGATGTATACAATTATTAGTAACAACTTATATTTTTCTTTTCAGTTATAAACGAATCTTAGTGTTAATCTCACATTCGCAAGATTTTCTCAATGGAGTATGCACTAATATTGTTCATATGACGAAAAAGCGGTTGAAATATTACACTGGAAATTATGAAGCATTTGTGAGGACCCGGATGGAGCTTTTGGAAAATCAAATGAAACAGTACAATTGGGAGCAAGATCAAATTTCTCATATGAAGGTAACATTAAATACATAATAGTTTATAGTATATACCAAGTACATAGGTATCTTTCCACAATTAGAGATATAAATATGGCCAGAATTATAACATTTAAAAAAAAACCACCAAAGTTGGACTTTCATATAATTAAACAAAATTAACATTATAATCAAAAACCTACCTATTTATATTTTTTAAAGTCTATATATTAAGTTTATATTTATACTAAAATTAAATTAAAATGTTAGGTTTGCTGTAATCCGTTCAGTGGATTGTAAAAAATCTAATGTTTGTTTGGGTAGTCTTCAAAGCTGCCAACTTTTAGTTGGATTGTAAAATTTTCAGGATTATAAGGGCCGTTCCAAGATAAAGGTCAAAATTTTAACAAAATTTTTTTAGTTTGATTCTTTTTATAACCTCTTTAAACCTATTTCCAGTTGCGTTGTTTCTAAGAATTTCAAGATGTCAGATCCAAAATGCCAGGTGTAATTTAAAAGTTTATAATTGATATTTATTTATATTCAGCCACCACCAAAAAAAAATAAAACTTTTTTATACATATTTCATAAAAAAACAATATTACAGATCCAAAATAGTGGCTGTGTATATCCGTGTTTCTAAGATAAATCTAATATGAGGGTGATTTTTTTTAAACTGCATTCTACATTCCCATATAAAAACCCTGACTAACTCTGTCAGGAGATGAGGAGATTAACATGTTCAGGAGATATCAGGTATAATACTTTATATATTTAACTTCACAATAAATTTTGACAATAATGGTACAGCAAATTCAAATAAGTGATTGACACTTTACCGTGGTTCCTCCCCCTTAACTAGACTATCATCTGTACTAAAGAAAGCAATATTCTGTCCTGTTCAAGTCCTGTTACGCGATGCAGTAGACACCTTTTTCATTTATTAGGAAAGTTTATTTAAGTTATTATAGTACATTGAAAATCGGTTATAACACATCGCTAACACACGTGTAATGGGTATAACATCGACATTTGGAAGTCCTGGGCAATTTCCAAATAAGCACCTATTTAGGAAAAGGCTTACAAAACAGATTACAAAATTGCTTAAAACGACATATTGATTTTAGCGAATTCTTTGTTTTTTGAAAATTAAACCGGATGTAATAACTAACAGTCGGCCACAGTGTTACAATAAATGCTCCACAGGTGTTTCGTCTTATGTGCACCCTTCTTTAGCCAGTGGGTAATAAGGTTCATTTTGTTGGGTTTTTTGAAAGACCATTTTTGGTGCCAAAAGATATTAAAAAGAAAATCCCAGTATCAAAGGAAAACCTAACTGCATCTGCGCGATATCCTATAAATACTATTATTTAAAATTCTTTCGTCACTTTAAGCTCACTTAACGACAGGACACAGTTCAGTTGCACTATTTCTTAATTTTTCGCTTGCTTTAACTATTGCGCAGAGAAGGAAGTTTTTAACGTATACATACTAGTTGGTACCTTCTAGCCTTTATACATTCATGTATAAAGGCTAAAAGTGACACCTTCTAACTAAATTTGATGATTGCTTCAGAGCTAATAAAATGTCACTCAACATGGCAAAGACTGCTTTAATGCATTTTACCAAAAATATGACTTAATCACTTAGTATAAAGCACCCTATTGAAGTTAGCAGTTCCATTAAATTTCTTGGGATCTATTTAGATAAAAAATTAAATTGGCATGCACATATTGATCACCTCAAATCCAAATTGTCGTCGGCTTGCTACGCTATACGTAGAAGCAGAGCGTGCATGGATCTGCAAGCTACCAAATCAGTTTATTATGCGTTATTTAAATCCCATCTTAGATATGGGATATTAATGTGGGGCTCTGCACCGTGCGAAGCGGACATATTCTCACCCTTCAAAAAAAAAGCTACCAGAGCAATTTGTAATATTGGTCAACGTGAATCATGCCGCCCTCATTTTAAGTCGCTGAAGATATTAACTATGTATGATATCTTTATTCTGGAAGCACTTCGTGATTTCTTTAAAAATAGAGACAAATAAACATGAAAATATACACGCTTACAAGATACAAAGGTTTTTTTGTTCATTCTGCACGACCTAGAACTTCTAAATTCCAAAACACCAGTAATTATATGAGTCTTTCCTTCTATAATAGATTACCGATCCACATAAGAAAACTGACGTTTCTAAATGATTTCAAAAAAGCGGTTAAAGAATATTTATTAGAGCTTAACTTAAACAGTGTAAAAGAATTTTAGTATTATTTCTGTTGTTACGATGCAAGCAGATATCACCTTATCACCTTTTCTTCCTTTTTTTTTTTGTTATGTTAGTTTAATCGTTTTTTTTTGTATCTTTTATATTCTTTTGTTTTTGTTATTTCCTGCGTAGGTCCTTCAATCTCATTAACTATTATTATTCATCTTATCTAAATTCATTTATTTACATTTAGAAAATTTATTGTGTAATTACTATCTTCATCATGTATTTTTGTTACCTAATTGTTGTAAATTATATGTCATTCCTTTGTACACTAATGTATCTTATCTTATCTTATAAGAAATACTCCTTAACATAGACTTTACAACTACAAATGTGTAGGTATTTAAAAGAAATCCCTGGATTGATTAGGATGCTATAATAAAAGCAACAGAAAAAACAAACTGGAATATATATAAACTATTTAAGTTCAATGATGATTAACAAGCTTACAGACAATGTGATGACCAACTTATTTCTTATGTAAGGAAATGTAACGCCACATATGAAAATAACCTAGTTCAGCTGGGTATTAAAACATGTCACTCGTGTATGTAAGGAAACAATTATCATCTGCACTACGGGCTCTTAATTTACAGATAAAAAATGTATTGCCGATGAATTAGCACACACATTCCAAAAATCTTATACCAAGGAACATAATAATATAATGCCAGTTTTAAATCTATCATCCAGAATATCAAACTCCTTAACTAATATTATATTTTTATCTAGTATCGTAAAGAACACCCTGGTAAACCTAAAAGATGACACTGCTATGGGCCTAACTGGCATTCCTTCAATAGTTAATGCCTAAACTTTAGATAAATGACTTTGATAATCACCAACCGACAGTTTAGAAGACTCAAAGAGTGCTGATGACTCATGTTTTTCTCAAACCATTAATAAATAGAGGTCAATTATCAGAAGATTTATAAAAAAATCTATGAATGGTCCAAAACATGGCTTCTAAATCTGAATGTGAACAAATGTGAAGTTTTACACATTGGAAAGAACAACCCTCAACTCAATATTGTCTTGACGGAACACAACTTAAATCATTAAACTTCCAGACAGACCTCTGTATTTATTTCGTTTATGTACCAGCCAAGGCTTATCTGCTGGAAACCAGGTGTATAGTATGCAGATATTAATAATAGTGAAATATGTTCAAATGATTTTGTTCTGTATATTACATGTCCTTTACAATATAAATGGTATAAGAGATACCATATTTTTATACGATACAATTAATAATAATATCGATAACATCGATTTTCTCCAAAATGTGTCATTCAACGTCCCTTCACGTAGAACGCGAGAATATCATATTTTTTCGCTCTCGCGATACAAAACGCTAACACGGCAGTCGCTCGATTGTATCGGCAATACGATGACCTATTCTCATCGACAGATATATTTCTACTAAACAAATATCCTTTTCATTGCGAGTTGCGAAAAACCTTAAATGCAAAAAATGAATTAAATTAGCAATACAAAAAAAAATGTATATATATATATATATAGGATGATAAAATATTTTAATCTTTCGCCATTCGGCATCCTCAGAAAATATATATATATATATATATATATATATATGTAATTAAAATTATTATGTATTTTTTATTGCAGTATTTCTTTTACTTTATTTAAACTGGTGTACTTGTTAGTTTTAATACCGAAATATGTATGTCAAATAACAATAAACAGCTATCACTGCCTCTTTTGGTACAGTATCTACTTAGTAGTGCCAGTCGCTTTTTGGTTATATTAGTTAAACTATTACAACTTACTGCTTTAGATATAAATGTATTTTAGTGAATAAAATAAATAAATAATAAAAATATTAAACTTCAATATTTTTTATTATTTTATAGAACTACATTGCTCGATTTGGTCATGGATCTGCGAAATTAGCCAGGCAAGCTCAGTCAAAGGAGAAGACTTTAGCAAAGATGGTGGCTCAAGGCCTTACTGAGAGGGTCGTCGATGACAAAACCCTCAACTTTTACTTCCCTGCCTGTGGCAAAGTTCCTCCGCCTGTGATAATGGTTCAGGTGCATATCTTTGGTTTATTTTATTGTCTAACCAATGCCTCCTTATGGAGACATTTTCTATAACTAGTATTTATAACTTAGCTAAACTTTCAGTGATGGTTTAGCATGGCTTCAAGTCATCTTCAACACTGGGGTCTGTTTCTTTGTAAAAGCATGTTTAAAAAAACAATTTTTTTAAACAAAACCTCACCCGAGGGAGATTTTTTCATTCTCAGAACTTTAACTATGTAAGTTATCAGTCATAAATTAATTTTAAAAAAAAGTAGAAGTATATACAGAAATATTATTTTTTCCGATTGAAAAAATCCATAGGCCTGTTAAACATATGATACTCCATGGGCTTTTACTTACAGGATGATTTTAATTATATTAAATTTTTTAAATTTAGGGATGTCATATGGATATATTTTTTTTTGAGAATAGTATATAAATATTAATTGTTGTATATATTTATATTGTGCTATGCTTATGTAAAACCGTCATAAAAAGCATATTTACCAATACACTATATTATAAATGATTGGAAAATATGTATGTTTGAATTAATGTTTTTTTTTTTAAATTTAAAATAGTTACTCTTGCAGTTAGAAAATATGTCTTGTAATCGTACTGTTCGTTTCAGAATGTTAGTTTTCGCTATAATGATAATAGTCCGTGGATTTACAAAAACCTTGAGTTTGGTATAGATCTTGACACCAGGGTTGCCTTGGTTGGACCCAACGGAGCAGGGAAATCAACGCTATTAAAATTACTATATGGTGATGTAAGTATATTTTTTCTCTAACCATTACAACATAAAAAAAATTGATATGGACAAATAGAAACACGCGACTGTAAGGGGCACTATAGCAAGGAAAGGTGCTAATATTATGATTGATTTTGAACAGTTCTGTGTCATATCTGAATGCGCCAGCAGAAGATCAAAGTTTAAGACTGGCAAGAACTGCTCAAACAAAATATCCTGCTATGCCTCCACTACCAAACATAACCTAGCATGAGGGTCTGCAAATCTAATGATTAAGTTTCAGTTTTGTGTCCCAACTCAGGCAGTAAATTTTGCAGGCTCTTTTTTTTTATCTAAAAATGTCATTTTACTGTATATTCATGTTTTTCAAAATGGGTTGATAACATTTAGAAACTACACCAGACTACAATTTTCAACATATAGCGAGATATTGTAGCGTGTGGGTTGAAAAGAAAATTGCCCATTTTAAACTGAGAGAAGGATTGACCTTAAAACCATAATTCAGTTGTGACCTTTACTAAAACATTCTGCTATATTGTAATAATAACACTATTCAACAACCAAAGATAATTGGTCGAAACCTTTAATAATTCAACAATCTTTATTATTGACTAACTAGGAGGTACTCTATTCAACTTGTATTTTTTTTTAATGTGTTACTCTTGACTAATATATTTTTCTAGTATCGCAGGAAGTATTCAAAAAAATGGCCTAAATACGGGCGCTTACTAAAATTCTTATATTAGAAAAACTATGTATGTTATCTTGAAAATTGTACTATTTTGAATAGCTTATGAAATTCTCTAGAACATGGTTTTATTACCAACTATACAAATCGTAAAAAAAGTGTCAAAAGTAAAAAAAATTTTTTACAAAGTAGTACAAAACCAGTTTATTTCTCCTATTTATGTTGATAAAAAAGGACATTTCAAAAATAAATAGTAGAAAACAGCAATAGACCATAAACCCATAGCCATAAACCCGGAATTACTAGTACTAATAAACAATATATTAAATACACATTTTTCGAGGATGCTGCTCGGCCTCCTCTAATATGATGGACTTTTAAAGGAGTTACGGGTTAAGTTACTTCAAGTGGTAGGCGATTGCTGGAGGGTGATTCTATTAAAGTTTATTTATTTATTCATATGGACTACACTTTGGAACTCGACTTCGGTGGTGTAGCTAATTGATAGGTGGTAGCAGGTATTATTTAGCGTGTAACCTCTTTCGTAAAGTGGTTGGATGAATAGGGAATGCGAACAAAATGGATGGGTTAAGTGAATTCCATTTTCCGATTGCTCACGGTAAGAATGATTGGAATTCAACATTCTTCCTTTTTTTGGATTAAAAAACTTTTAGTGTTAGGTAACTAAAATATTAAAATAAAATAAAAAATCGTAGAAATTTACAACCAAAAAACTAAGATACAATAAATAGACTTTCTTTTGTTAGTAAACAATAAAAAAACAGATCTACTAAAATGTTGGCACAGTAACCATCCATATTATGCAACTTTTGTACAAGTAAGTGGATCCATTTTTTTTATTTTTTATTAACAATAAAAAGTTTATTGTTACCTATTATTTTTTAGTTTTTTGGTTGTAGATTTATTTTGAAGTTAATTTTTTTTTAGGAAAATGGGATAGGATCTTGGTCTATTAATAATTTTTATGAGACTTAGGACATGTTCTCTAGTTACATAAAATCGATTACATTTGTCTTTGCAACACTATAACATTTCTTAAAATATTATCTTTTGGAAAATATTGAGCCCTTTTCACCTATCAGCAAAGTATATATGATTAACAGCTTAATTAACTGTTATATAATTAACAGATTAATTTGCTTTAACAGCTAGTGCCTACGAATGGCATGATTCGAAAGAACTCTCACCTTCGAATTGGAAGATACCATCAACATCTACATGAACTACTTGATTTAGACCTGTCTCCGTTGGACTATATGATGAAAGAGTTTCCGGATGTAAGAGAACGTGAAGAAATGAGGAAAATCATTGGCCGCTATGGACTATCAGGCCGACAACAGGTACCTTATTTATTTCAGACTAATGCACAGCTGTGGGCTAATGGGCCTACGCAGTCCGCGGGGCATCTTGACTTGCACTTACAGCTCGTTCTCAGCATGTGGTTTTCTTGCAGGGTTTGCTTTGTATTGTTACTATCCTTGGTCCACTACGTATGTTTGCATTTTTTCCCCTCTTCAATGCCCTCAACTAATTTTGATAGAATCATGAAAATTGTTTAAGTAGTTTTTGATTGGTGGTTATAAATAAATACATTTAATTTTTTTGAACTAGTCTATCTGTCTGACTGTATTCGGTCCTCTTCGTCATAAAACCCAATTCATTGCAAGTGAAGCCATTGCATGCCTCCTGTATGAAGTTGACAAATTTATTTGAGATGCCTTTCTGTTCCACAAACATAAGATAGATTGGAATAACCATAATTTGCATAGCATGATCAATTTTTGTGAAAACGACTTGCTCCCTACGTATGCTTGTCTCTTCAGTACTTTTCATACGGATCAGGAATATGACTGAAATCTGAGGTCTTTGCTGTTGGTATTTAGTACAATAGGATCTTTTTAGTCGTCAAAAGTAATATAAATATTATTGTGATGTTACGATCCTTCCATTTTTTTCCGCAAATTCTCCAATTTGAATGTAATGATGAATTTCAGTTTCTAGTCAATGTAATTTCAATAATGTCCAGGCAGAGCTCTGAGCAGGTGGTACCCTGGAGCAATGTTCTCTCCCCCTCCCCAACAGCTTGTTTTTCCCACCAGTAGTGAGTGAAGACCCAGCCTAGATCAGTTAATGCCATAGTCATCACTAATTACTTAATGTATAGACCAGTAACTTCAAAATTAATATTCAATCAATAAACTTCTTATATTTAGTAAACAATAAAAAAAGAATGGCTATGACACCATGTAGCCATGTATGACATCATATAATTAATATCAACTGCTTCTTTACATTGTTTAGTGCTAGTAAATTATTTAACCAGAACCTGACGTCTTACAGCTAGGCCCTACAGGTGTTATTAAAGGCATTTCTCCAGACTATATATACCTGTGGTACCAACTTGTGATGGGTTTTGTTTATTATTATTTAGTTTATTGAACAAATTTGCATTTAATTTCTTTTATGTACTAGCCAAGCCCAAGGCTTATCTGCTGGAAACCAGGTGTATTATATACAGATATTAATAATAGTGAAATATGTTCAAATTATTTTGTTCTGTATTTTACACGTCCTTTACAATATTATATTATTGACAAGTTTATCAGAGACGATACAAGTACAGATTTAGGCTTATCAGCATAAGCTGCCTGCCTAAAACTAATAATAATAATAATAATAAATATACACATACGTTGATATACATTTTTATCGCTTAGTATTAAATTACAGTTATAATATAGTTATCGAGTATAGTTATAATAACATTTTAAAACAATAATTAACACGCTAAGTCTACAAACAATTAACGAGAGTGTTTTTGAGAAATTTCATAGCAAATATTTCTAACTTCATATTTAATTTTTTTAGATTTAATATTACTTTTTTATTAAAGATCTTGGCAAATTATTAAAAAAGCATGGTATAATGAATTGCAACGCTCGTTTACAGTAAACATTTTTAAATGAAGGTATAAACGACGTTTCATTTTGTATTTGCCGTGTACTAAATGTATGTTGAACGAGTGTTTTGAACTTGTCAGAGTCGAAGAAGTGAACCACCATCCTATATATAAAATCACGTTTGCTGGGAGAATCTTACAATATTTAAATGAACCGAAATCTCAATATATTTAGACTTTTTTTTTATCGTTACGATATGGTAATAAAAAAGATAAAGTAATAAAATCGGTTAATACAATATACTGTTTTTCTTTTACACAAGTGAAAAATTTAATGGAGAATTTTATGGTGATGGAAAAGACCACCGCCCAAAATTAGCAGTATTAAAAATTAATTTAATAAATACCCTATGATCGCTTGGCGTGCCGGAGCGTCAGCGCCACACGACGACCTTTATACTTTGACGAGCCGGCTCGTCAGCACTTCATGTCGGGTTAATGATAGAGGTCAGGATAATATATTACTATTCTTATGCCATTCTTGAATATGGCCACAGTTTACTTATTCATTTATATTATAATATCTGTCTAAAGCCTTTATTTTATTGCATAATAAAATACTCTTTTAACATAAAATGTTTATTCTCACAGGTTTGTCCCATGCGACAGTTATCTGATGGTCAGAGATGTCGTGTTGTGTTTGCGTGGCTGGCTTGGCAAACACCTCATTTGCTGCTCCTCGACGAGCCTACTAACCATTTGGACATTGAGACCATTGATGCCCTTGGTGATGCTATTAATGACTTTGAGGGAGGAATGGTGCTGGTTAGCCATGACTTTAGGCTTATCAATCAGGTAAAATATTCCATGCTAACACTGCTAAGGCCTATATCTCATTGGTTGGTACGACAGCGATACCATAGAAAGAAATATCAGCAATTGCATATCAACAATCAGATGTCAAAAAAAAACCTCTGGGTATACATATATAAACATTAACCACTGGTACTTTTCTATTTCTAATATCAAAGTCAAATTATTATCGTCACACTGTGGTGTCATGTTGTGTAATAATTGCAAATGCGACGATTTTTTTAATATCTCAGCACGTTGTACCGATGTCACGTCGAGTGGACAAATTAAGGAGCGCCAATTTGAAAATACGCTCTTGACCTACATACCGGCCGAATTTCGAGTATTTGTCGCATTACTGTCGTACCGACCAATGAGACGAACAGTCTGCAATAGGACATCTGTATGACAGTTATCGTGTTTATGTTGTACCGCTGCCATACCGACCAATGAAATACGGGCCTAAGGTATCCCCAAATATCTCCAACATTAGAATGGATGGAAATGGGCATATTGTTTTCAGTTCAATGCCGTCAACAACGGCGTTTAATACGGCTTAGCATGAAGAGTCTTACTTTTGAAAAGTTTTGCAATACCTAAGGCACTTTTGGTCGTGTCGAAGTTGGGCACTTCATCTTTCATAGTTAGGATTTATGTAATTTTCATTACGCAATTTAGTAACATGATTTTTTACATAAAAAAGTACATTGTTTCTAATTTGATTTTGTTTTAGCACTTTGTGGCATATGGTAATTTATAAAAAAATGTTAGTATACAAGTTGTAATTGAATATAATAATTTACAAAAATAAGTTTCTTATTACAGTTTTATTTTTAAATACAATGACCACATTCTTTATAATATGTATATAGTAAAATTGTATAATGTATTGCTTAAATACGGTATTTAGATGATTCCTTACGTTATAATAGTCGTTTGCCGTAAATTTACATTACTTATATAAAAGTCTGACAGTATAGACATTTGGAAAATTCGAATGCTTTTTATATTTTTAAAAATTGAAGATTTTCAAACAAATTATATAGCCAGAATGTTCGTAGAAAAATTAATTTTGAACGCACAGATAGTTGCATCGCTTGAGATAATGCACGCTGGTATTTTACAGGTATTTTATATACAGGCCTGTATTTTACGAAACCCTTTCACTCTCACCTATCTATCTGTGCGGTTATGCAATACGGTCTTTTTATTTTTAGCCATGATGATTCATTTGCATATGTCCTACGTTGAACGTAAGTCATTCTTGTAAATGTTCATGAAACCATTCACTTCTCATTCATTATACGTCATATTCGTTACATTTTCACTGTTTTTCATCATTATTGTTTCTTTTTTAGATCATTTAATTACTACTTTAATGAAAGTTTGACCGTATTGCATATCGCACAGATAGATAGGTGAGAGTGAAAAGGTGAGAGTGTAAAATTCTTCCAAATTCCTTAGTTTAATTTGTTATTAGACTTAAAAACAATATGCTATTTTTTATTCATTCAAACGTGGTCAATACATATGTGCAATCGTATTTTTAGTATTTTTTAATTTGTCATATAAAGGTTTGTGTATCAAGAAAGTATTCTACAATTTTAAACCAAAATTAGCTCTTAAAGTTTATATCTTTTATTTCAGGTTGCCGAGGAAATTTGGATTTGTGAGAATGGCACCATTACAAAATGGGAAGGAGGTATCTTAAAATACAAGGACCATCTGAAGACTAAGATCATGAAGGACATTGCAGTGGTTGCTCAAACAAAAGCACGAAAATGAGTCATTTGGTTTAATTGACAGTAACAAGCTTATTACATCTTATTTATGATGGTTTTGCAAGTGCTATTTATTTAATTTATGTTTGTTCCTGTTAATTTCCATAATGTATAAATAATCCGATAGGTTTGCTATTTTAATACAACAATGTAGATTGGTTAATGCTATTGAAAAAATCATTTTACAATGTTAATTATTTATTTTATGATTGTTTATAGATAATTCAAAACTTTTTTATTTACACTATACATAATTTTTTTAATGTTCAAAGAATTACACGAATTATAACTGAATTTAAATGAATGCTTGTATTTCTGGAAGTCTCAAACAATTATTGTGCGTAGTTCGTTTGTAAATAAGTAATACAAAACACGGGGTTAATAAAGTGGTCTCAAATTAAATTAAATATTAATCCATAATAATAAGACGAACAGGTATCTTTAAAATCACTACTGTCCTTTCAGGAGGTTGATATATACCACAATCACGCATTAATTAGTAAAATATATAAAAAGAAATGATTCCTAGTTATGAAAAATTGATATAAACCTTTCAAATGTTTATATCAATAAACGTAATATGTTGATTGCGGTGATCCACGGAGGGGCGGAGTTAAACGCATGGGCATGCACTGTGGATAATATACTGACTGGCTGTCCCCGACGGTGGCCACTTCTTGTCTAAGTATTTGACTTAGATATGGTGCGGCGTGGCACGCATATCATATCTTAAATGTGGTGTTTATAATATCCTAAATTTAAACTACTATTATTATTGTTCGCTAAGCAAGCAGCTATTTAGCTGATATCTCATGCTCAGTTACTAGCAATTTGTCAAACATTAAAGGAATTTATTAAGGTGAGGGCAATTATTTTTTTTTTTATTAAGGCAGTAGTGATTTTAAATGTATCCGAATGAACTGGTTACATTTATTTGTTGATTGAGTAGATTTAAAAAATAACCTACCAGAGTGTTTTTCTGATCTCATGGGTGGTTGTAATGAGATCAGAAAAAACAGAAAGAGATTTAATAAATCTTATTTAAAAAACTCACTGTTTTATATCTGAATTTTGTACTTCTTGAGAAGTTAGGATGCACTTGTTTTAGGAATATCTGTTTAAACTATGTAAAAACAATGTTTTTGATTTTGAAACATAAAACCTTAAATCATGCTAATTTACTTATATATCTACTAATATGTTTTTATAATCATAACTTAATACATTTATTTTAACGTACTGTTAATAAGTAAAATAAAATCATTTTTTTCCTTCTGTTTGAATCTCAAACGTCTTTGTGGATTCGGGTTTCTTGTGTTTTTGTTTTATCCACACTTTAAAAAACATAATTTGGATATTCATACTAATGCTATATAAAAGAATCAATTTAAGAAATATACATTAAAATATATATTTGTAGTCACATGATCAGTATATTTATCTGCAAAATAAAAATATGTGGTGTGCAACATTTTAAAATAATTTGATAATTAAAATTCAGAGAAAAAAATATTATTTAGAAATACAGAATGGTAAATATAACCAATATTAATATTTTATTGCAACAATATGTCTGCAATACAAGACAAATATCTTCGATTTTTAGATTGATAATGAATAATATCACAATTTTAAAGTTTTATAAAGGTGATATTGTAGTACTAAAACATAGTTCATTTTAAACCTCATTTTTAGGTTTCATAGTAAACTTATTTTTAGTTTTACATAGTTTTTTTTATCGATAAATCAACAGTATTTTTTTTTGTGTATGTACTGTGTAAAATTGTTAATTTCTCCAATAAAGATAAATAAATAAATAGTTGAAATTCCTGTAAAACTACATGTGCAGTTTATTTATTTTTTTTGTAAAAACCATAAAATGGGGATTTTATAAATAACCTATCATGGGTAGGTATCCTTTAATATTTACGGAGAATACTTAGTTCTAACATTTAGATGGAAACACAAAATCACCTTTTTCTAACGCGTTTCGTCTGTTAGTTTTTGTTCAACGCACTTGTAGGTTAAAAAACAATAAAGAAATAATTATAAATAAAAAATATTAAAAAGAAATTTACAAATAACGAATTACTTTGTTTGAGGTTTGATGTTTTCTTTATAAAATATCTCCTTATGGTAGATAAACATAAATCTTTATATTCTAGGTTTATGTTTAAATAGAATCAACAAACAACAGAATCAACATTAAAAAAATTATATAGATCTGGATATTTTGTCAGTGCTATTTATTTTATTTAATACGAATTTAATACCTATTTACACTTTTTATTTTTCATTTAAATAATATTATACATATTGATGATAAACAGATTATAGGCATTTATTTAGAAAGGTTTAGATATGCCCTCAGGTCGAATTACACATAAGCACCTATACATAAAAAAATGTAAAAAAGATAATATTATTCTGTATTACATACTGAGAAAAGGGTTTCATAAGTTAGTCATGGGTGAAATGAAAAACAACAGTGGTTAAGACACGCAATCTAGTAGTTAAGCTGTTTAATTATTAACCTAGTGATCCCAAGTTCGTATCTGCCCTTAGTCATACTAATTTTAACGCTTCATTACTACCACCTCTCTTGACTCTAGCACAAGCACATTAAGCTTAATGGAGTAGGGCAATTCTTTAAAAAAAACCATTTGTCTTGCTTTGCCTGGCTGGATTTTATATCATTATACCTGTAGGGAGGGACTGGCAAAAAAGCAACACCTTATTGGGGAACGATGTATTCAATCAGAATTTTTACGGCATCTAGGCAACCTAACCTAACCTAACCTAACCTTTCTAAATCAATGATTATGAGATTTTAGGGATATTTATGTTTTCCATATTACTATCATTGTAAATAACATTATTGTATTAATATTAAATCATATGCATTGTCTGCAATCTACACATAATATTAAAAAAAAAAAATGTGAAGGGCCGGGACAATGGGTAAGATTTACAAAATTTAAGGTCTTTAAGTTACTAAGTGATGTGACATTCAGATATTGTCATTTATATAACATGACACCTTTAAGAAAAATGCATGTCTGTTAGGTTTGCAAAAGTGCAAAAGGTGCTTTCGAGATTAAATGCTCAAGCAAATATACTCAAGTAAGACTTACTAAATTTATTTCTGAAATTAGACGAGATAATAAACTGGTTTAATTTTAAATCTAACGAATTATTTATGTTGTGATTAACTAGTTTGGAAGTTTTTATTTAATAAAAAAAAAGATATTTTGATGTGATATTTTCTTTCCTAGTTTGAATGTTATTCAAATAATATTGCATTGTTATTAAAACAATTTTAATAATTTATTTTAGCAATACCCACATTTAATAGATCTAGAAGAAACTAATGAGAATGTGAATTATTTATTTTGGAAAATTTTCAAGCAGTATCTAAAAATATTTGACTAATAAAATATTTCAAACTAGCAAAGCCGCCTAATCGTTCAAAAAGTCGATTCATCTGAGAATACCCATAGATGAGGCCTTCTTCATTTCCTCACATTGGCAATAAATTGCTTCCTAGTGCTGACTTCACATTCACTTGATAGTTTGGGGGGCCTGCAATTGTTCACCAAGCAATTTTCTGAAAAGATGGGTGAAAGAAAAATTAGAAAAACAATTAGTCACACTTTTGTAGTGTTTTTAAAACATATTTTTAAAATGTAATAATGTTCCCTTGTTGACATAAGACAATGTTGACCAATTCAGCAACATGAATGGTAGAAAAAACTATAAATTATTTTTAATCAAAAATGTTGATTACATTCCTGTCGTTTTATTTACATGGCTGAATCTAATCGTCAAGCGCTATTTTTTTTTAAATATTTTTCTGGTTAAAGTTTATTAAAATATGGAGCACATGGTTCTAAATGTTTTCTCGGTCTTTAAATAAAGTTTGCAAAATTCCTCCTGTTATACTTTAAACCAGTTTTAACAGAGTTGTTCTTGTTGTTGAGGTGCACCATAGGTGTTTATGGCCTTGGTGCTATATCGAAAAAGTGCACTGATCTTCGTGTCATCTAAACGGTTATGTTTTCATGACCATGGTATAAGATTCTCTTGATTTAGCAGAGGTTTTATAGCTTAAGCAGTATCAATTATTGGGTATCACAAAACATATAAGCAATATTACAATGTATAAATTTTTATGTATTTATGATCATGATATGGTTGCCAAATATTTATATTAATAATTGGTTTAAAATCTGAAATGGAACTATAATTCCTACTTTTATTGTATTGTACTGTTAGTCTAACATACGTCAGTATTTTTTATAAAAAGATGTTTTGCATGTTATCTTGGCCAGGTTCGAGGCTTAGTAGGGGCCGGTGTACTACAGACATTGTTCTGTATAACAGTAGGTAGTGCCTTTTTTTATTGGAAACCAGTCTGGTGTTAAAATTGGTCATGTTTTCCTTAGTTTCAAGCACATGTAACATAATTATATCAATGCTACTAAATACACACATTGTATTGACAATATAATGTAAGAGGAGATTGTGGTGATGTTAAAAAATATATGGTGTGTAACCTGCGACCGCTGGGTCAATAGTCTACCACAACTAGACTACCACAATCTGTTTAGTTCCTTTGTAACTTTGTAGTTGGCTTCTTTAATTTAATTATATAATTGCAATTCTCCTCTAGATGATAATTTACCATCTTTTAATGCAGATTGTAGTAATATCTAATAAATTTGATGCCTTTTAAGACCATTTTGCATAAGTACTTAAGTATATGCAGGCAATGATGTATTCATAACCAAAATAGAATAATCCAATTGATTTAAGTAGGTATTTATTTTGGAGTTTCAATTACTTTATATGTATTATTACTACAAAACCAAAGTCAAGAATGTGATGAAATCTTTTTTCAGGACAAAATGGCATGTATTCAATTTTGTAGTTTTGGCACGCAAGTAATAATTTATTATAGTAATAAAAATGCACGTATTGTGACTTGGCTTTGGAGGGAGAATATTTAAAATGAATTTGTATTATATTTAAACAAAAAATTCTAAATGAATTCTAATTCTATAAATTAAAAGTATCATTCGCCTTTTCTGGTTTTATTTATTGACCTTTTATATCGAACTCATGTAACAAGGCGAGCGTGCACTACACACCGTATATGTTATTCATGCAATAAAACCAATACCTTGTGATCGTCAAGTTGTTTTAGATAAAACAAAAGACAGCTTTTGGCGCAAAGCAGGATGTATTAACATTTAAAAATAACTAAGTAATAACTAAGCCATCTCTGGAAAAATGTTACCTTATGTAGGAGTATCGACAGATCTGGTAACTCAAGACTCGCAACTTCTGTAACAAGTGTCCAAAATGCATGAGCGGGTTTTTCTTGAATATAGGCAAATCGCTAGTAATTGAGAATGAGATATGAGCATATCAGCAATAATAATAATAAACATACCAAGCCAGTCCCAACTTAAGAAATCTTGTTATTTAGTTTACATTCTAGAATACAGCTGTTTCCATAAAGGCATAGTAATAATAGAGGCACGAAAGAAATGTGCGTTTAAACGTTTTGTTTAGTGGCAGTCGAAACTCGCATGTCTCAGTGCTAGGCAGCACTGGAGGTTAGTCATAAATCCATGTCTGCTGAACAAAACAGTTTTGGACTTTCGATATCTGGTCTTGAGATTCTCTTGTATAGCTGGCTATATTACTATCCGACGCATATGTGACAACATAAACACATAATAATTGTGTCGGTCTGTTGTGACCGAGGTGATCTCTATGTTTTGAATATTAGTAATGACTAATATTAATAAGTGCTATAACACGTTTAATTGAACTTGAAAATACTAGCGTTACATAACCATAAAGCGTCTGACACTTCAGCGAAAACAACGGATGATGTTCATATTTATTTATTTATACCTCTCTATTATATATATCTCTCTTAAAATGAAAAAAATACTGATATATAATAAAATTGAGTTGAAAAATCTGTTTTCTGCTTCACCTTTGTGAGATCAATGTGAATTATTTGTTTGTTCTTATTCGCAAAATTCGAGAGTATTCTTTTTTCTTATAGTTGCAATGTATTTTTTTTTTATAATTGTAGTTAATCTTGGTTGTTATTGTTGATGTTTCTTTTATCATTTACATTTTTTTTTTCATTTTATTAATAAAATAGGTGTGTACACCTATAAAATAAACAAATAAATGAGTAAAGATAAACGTATATTAATCATGCCACATAGGAAAAACAAAACAGTGGACTTAATTCAAAGCGATTTTTCCACGTCGAAAACTAATTTAATGTCAAGTAATTGTGAACGTGTTACTTTTAAGCGAAAAAGAAAAGCTTTTGTAACAGAGATGGCTTTCTGGTGAAGCTCTGAGAGGCCGCGCTCTGGTGAGTCGGAAGTTCACGGTGCCACAGAGGCCACAGAGGTCACACGACGATACTTATACTATGTCAAAAATCAGCTAAATCAGCGTTCGGATAAAATCTTAAAATGTCAAGTCTAATAATCATCGAAAACGCCCACGCCCAAGAACGACAAACGCTATCAACAGGCCTCAAGGCCTCGGATCTGCCTAGTGCCTGTATTCCGCCCCCCGACTCAGCTCGAAAGGTCGCCGATATTTGACAAAATGTACCCTGTTTCAGCATTGAAAACCTGTTTCAATATCTGTCCTTTTAGTACTAAAGTGTTGAAACACTCTTATTATTACATGAAGTACATTACACAATACTCTATTTCTATTAACAAAGTATTGAATAACCTGTCATTATAATATATAACTATATTATTCACATTATATACATAATATTCATAATTATTAAATGAGTTTAATAAAAAATCGGTAAATGTTACAATACGGCTCATGAATAAATAAAAATAGCTCATCAGATATTACAATGAATTTAAAAGTTATCTTAAATATCTTAGAATAACATAAGCTTCAATAGGACTTTCTCTATAGAGTATATAAAATATAGTATAATGTATATATCAGTAAATTTAGATGGTAAAACGATTACTTATAGTGCCTACCTTTGACTAAACCACCACCACCAAAATCTAACTCAATTAGGCAGTCTAACAAAATTATTAAATTTTGAAACACAAATTTCAAAACTGTAGCAGAAAACAAAACTTAGCAATTATTAAGAATTGTAACGTAAGTGATAAGTAATGTACACTATATATAATGTAATGTGTATTATTTACACTTATTAAGTGTAAATAATAAGTAAGAATGATATACTTACCAAAACAAATAAAAATTCGTTATTTATAGGAGCGTTGCTCAAACAATGTACGAATTGATAATTGCATCATGCAATAATTAATACGTATTCCGAGTTGAAATCAGGGGTGTCAACGATGGTTTGTTTGCAAATTAATTATTTGGATAGTATTTAATATGCACACTGTAAAACAAAAATATTTGTTACAGTTTCAAAACAAACACAATTCCAAAACAACAAACAAAGCATAAAAATAATAATGTATTTGATAATATATATTTTTTTTTTATATAAATGATTTTAATGAATACAACCCGATTCTCTTCTCTGAAACTAGTAGGAGATTTTTGATTGTGCAACCAAATGGACCATGATCAGAAATATTTTGCAATTGTTCAAGTATGTGTAAAATGTCCACAATTCTTCTTCCTTCAATCTTTACCGCGTTATTTCCTATATGATCCTGTAAAATACATAATAAGCATACAATAAATATTTGAGCTCATTAAAACTCTCGATAGTTCCAAAATTCGTTTCTTATCCGGAAATAAATAATTTATTACTGCATTAAATAGAATTTATTCTGCATTAAAATTTAAATATTATCTAATAAAACATATTTATAATTCTTCATTTGAGGAATGTAATTTGTCCTTTCCAAAGGTATGTGTATCTACGTGTGTCCTAACTAAAAGCATTATTAACTAATAGACTATGGTCACTTTTATATAGTGTTTATCTTTAAATTGTCCATTTCCTTATAGGTATAAAATGGGAAGTTATTATAGATAAATAAATGATGAGAATCCGAAGCAATTCGTGGTTAATAGTAGGAATGGTGCTAGAGGCCGAAACATGTTCATCCCAAAGGTAGATAAAGCTTTGGCCGCTTTTTATTCTTAAAGATAATAAAAATAGATGTTTGAACCTCCACCTCATATTCGCATTCAAGAACATTTGGAGTAGTTTCAGATTCAGCCAATCCTCTAGCCTCTTCATTGGTGAAATCAGAGTGATTGTGGTTTTCCTAAAATAAAAAAAATATATATTTAAAATAGAATCATTCAACCTAAATTTGTATATGTGTAAGAAGATTTAGAATAAATATTAAATTAAATTAATTCACTATCGTTGTGGCGTTGGCCGAAGAATCATGAGAAGACATCAATGTACTCTCCTGGTTTTCTCTACAATGGGATTGCATTCGTGAACTGCAACATTTGAAAATATAATAAATTAATCATCGCTTTCAAATCGCTTGCTTTTACATTATTTATATAGCATAACATCGATACAAATGCTGAAGTAAAGCTCGTTTAATGTGTACCTATTTAGAAAGGAACTTGTTTAATTTTTAAAAATTATATAGATTGTTTAGGATAATAATTTCATTGAAATAAATAATATTATGTCATAAAAGCATCTAAAATAAAGGCAAACTACACTACAGGTATGTTGTTTTGAAGTACCTATCTACATAACTATAATGCATTTACATATAGTCACGGTATAATAATATTGTCGCAAAAAATATTGTACTTCGCTTGAGATGCGGCAGCCCTGAATCAATATAGAGAAATAAACACCCTGCAAATACCGAGAATTGGATGTCTTCAAATTTCACCTCACGACCATATTTTATAGCATTTTAAGGCGAAGCATATTGATAGACGACCTTCAAATTCGGTGGTATGGCGTCAGGTTTTAATCTTTGCGCGGTCAGGAAACAATTGGTTTTTATTTAATTACAGCTTCATAATAAAGAAATTAAAAAAACTAACTTTACAAAGAATTAGAATCTTCATTTTCCTTTCAATTACTTTTTTTCCTAAGCCTCTAATGTCTTTAATAAAAGAGCGATTCGACTAAAAAATAACTATTAGGAGTTTATCATTTATTAAATTTCTCAGAAATAGAATTAAATTTAAAAAATCTGCCTTTACTATGTGGAAAACATAAGAACAAGGCATCTAAACATATTTTTTTTGTTATTAAATATCCAATGGTTACCAAATGCCAACCATAAAAGGGTCTAAATGAGTCGAAATTAATGTTTATCCTTTGGTTTCGCCTTAATTCTCTCTAATCTTGTAAATTGTAGCTTGCAATCCGGGAACTGAATGGGAATCCTTTGTATTGGGCCTCGCACAATGAGAAGTATTGTTCAATGGGCCGCCCTGATTTAGAATCATTATGACATTGTTTCAATATGTTGGATGACAAAACGTCTGCCTGCTCGCCCAGAGAACCTGGACGCCGAAGCCGGGAAGTACCTATTTTCACTGATTTTGCAAGGTACGTACTATACCATTATTATCAAATGTGTGCTCATAGCTATACAGTATCAACGACTCAACCTGGCCACAAAGCAGTTTAGCCTAATAATTATTTTACGATTTTTTTTAAATTTCAATTGCGCATCGATATTATAGAATTAACGTTCGTAAGTTTGTGAGGCTGAAACTCAATTTTATTTGTTTCGCGCTTTCACAATTCGGTTAACCGTTCAAAACTTTTTTTTTTTAATTAGTGTTACAAGTTTCCTTAGTGCCGGGCAGACGGAATATGTTTGCAGTCACAAGGCGCGTCGCAGTTAGCAGCGGATTCCAATACTAATCTCATATGAAAACGCAATAAACGGGGTTTCTGTGCATTCGAGTTTTCGCCTGCGACGGTTTTACCGCCAATCCCCTGCGCGCTGAGCTTGTAAAGGGTGTTTGTTTTAGAGGCGTGGTTTTCAAGAAGAGATAAAACGCATATAATTTGATGTTATGGCTAAGAATTTAGTTTTATTATAAAGATAAGGGTTTGCCATTATGTTTTAAAAATGATTTCGGGTAAGTGGCCGCCGCGGCTGACTCGAACAAATTCCAGCCGAGAGGCCCAATTTTCAACCACTTTTTGCAGCAAGTTGGGCCGTATGTCAGCAATAACGCGCCGAATATTCTCTTCCAAGGCGTTAATCGTGTCCGGCTTATCTGCGTAGACAAGCGACTTCACATAACCCCACAAAAAATAGTCCAGCGGTGTTAAATCGCACGATCTTGGAGGCCACGCCACAGGCTCACGACGCGATTTTTACTTTATTTTAGAGTGATTTTAAAAAAAAATTGAGTGATTTTTTCTAAATTTGCACTATTTGCAAACGTTGTTCAGGAGTAAGTCTATTTATTATGAAATGGCAAACCAAACTGAGCATAAATCAAGTGACAGCTGTCAAAAACACCAACTACGAAAAAAGTAGTGCCAGATTGAAAACCACGCCTCTAAAAAAACCACCCGTTATTACTGCACATTCTCGAATCTTGTCTATTTGTCCCTCTGACATTTACATAAGATGAATATCGCCAATTAAATTTGTCTATGAAACAAAATAAAATAATTATTTTATTCGAAATCCATACTAAAACTAATTTCATTAAAGGTCTAACTAGTCACATTTGTGCAAATGCATTTGCAGTCGTGACAACGCTTGTGCAGTTGTCATGCCTGTAAGCTTGCCGTCCAGAGTGGATATTACAATTCACTATTCACTCACGCTATTTTAGAGGGTAGATTGATCAATAATCAAACATTAACGAGCAAAAAGTATTAGAAAAATATTCCCCAAATACGAGAAAAACGATTTCTTTATTTTAAAGAAGTTGATTTAATGTTTGTGAAAGCGGTTGATCGGGGAGCGAGCCCCCCGCGGTTCGCTTAGCACTTCATAGAAAAACAAAGTTTTAATAATACAATTATTTTAGTATGAACATTTTTATTTTTGGAATTTGTTAATTTCAGCTCCTATACATACATTCATGTATGAGAAACTTTTGTCCGTCCGTCTGTCCGTCCGTCTGTCCGTCCGTCGCAACTTTCAACTCGAAAAACGCAAATGCGAAAGAGTTGAATTTTAGTTTGTAGATTGATACCCAGGAAAAATAATCATACCCGTTTAATCACATTGAAAGGTGGGTGGATAATATGAAACTGACATATGACAATAATATGACGTCAAACTGACATATGACAATAATATGACGTAGCGCTCATCATTAGGGTGCGATCAAGTTAGAATTTCAAACAAATGACAGCGTAGCAGCGTAGGTTTTATTTATTACTGGCCAGTGTAAATTAATATTTTAGTTCATCTATGAATGCAAATAGAAATATATAAAATAATATTCAGTGCCACGTTATAATCATTATAAATTGAAATATTATGTTCGTATTTATTTATTTATTCGGGTTACCCAACAGAAATTATACGCAATACGTACGTAATGACAATGAGGTAAAAAGGAATAATAATAAAATATATTAATATTTATAACTAAGAAAAAAATGATTTCAAACTGAAAAAAATACACAAAAAAAGAAAAATGAACAGAGGATAATTTTTCAATATTGTCAAAGATTGTATCATTTATCTTTTCAGGCGATTTGCGGCTATTAAAAAACAATCATCAAATATAAGTCAAATAACTTTACAACTCAATTATACAATTATATAAATAATACGCACACAAATCATGTGCTTTAATTTTACACTTTTACATTTCCATTATTTTTATTTTTTCATCAACTTCATACATAAATCACTCATAAAATCATCTCATTTCACCATCAGCCTTCATCGTAATCACAAATCCATTATTTTTATATTTTTTGTTAAAATATCATCCTTTCCTAATTTCATCTAATTAGATGGTTACATAATATTTGACAATATTTTACACTAAAGAGGACAGGTGAGAGTTAAAAATGCATTTTTATAAAACTCAGCGCTAAGTTTAAACCGACATCCTGCATTCTCAAGTACAGGACCTCTTTAGAACCTTTATAAATATTATGCTATCCAGCACTTTATTAAATAATTAAAAATTTTCAATATTGTCAAAGATTGTGTCATTTATCTTTTCAGGCGATTTTCCGCTTTTAAAAAACAATTATCAAATATATATATATATATAGTAAAAAACGATTTAATACGGAACTAAACTAGAAATTTTGTCCGTGGTTGTATGCTATTGGTATAGGAAACTTTTGCCGAGTTATTGAAAAAAGATAAATTTGGGAGACGATAGTATTAAATAAATCACAAATCCAGTAAATAGGAAGGGAGGAAGGAGGAAGGACCTTAATACTAGCCGCGAGTCTAAATTTACAAAAAAAACTGAAATGACGTTTAAATGTATGATGATTTGAAGGAATGTCATACCATTGTACCTAAGTTTTTTTGTTTTATCCTCTCATACCTAATAAATAACTCGCTTTCGCCTCTATGGCTATCCAGAACGCACATCGAATGGGCTAAAACTGCCGCAAGCTCAAGTGGAGATAGGAAATGAACAACCCATAGCAAGTTGCCAAGGGTAAGATGCCGTTAATGACGCCTGTAGGGCCTAGCTGTAAGACGTCAGGTTCTGGGTAAATCATTTACTACTACTAAACATAGAAGCATAGCACAGTATAGAAGCAGTTGATATTATATGATAGCTAACGGGTGTCATAGTCATTCTTGTTTTTTCGTGAGAACGGTTTTGTTGTCGATATGGATCAAACCCATAAAAAGACATCAGTGAATATAAATACATCCTGTATGTCAGTGTTGTAGATACTTACTGTTAAAATTATTTGTTTATATTTTGCCCATGATTCACATGCTGAAGTCATGGGGTCATTCTATTTTTCCAGGTTCATCACTGAAATACTGACAAATATAAAAAGCAGTCAAAAGGGAGTCGGGTCACTCGGGCTCCCGCAGTCAGCGCGTGAGTACTCGCGTCGCCATATAAACACAGCCGGCTGGCCATGGCGGCGAGGCGCACGCCCGACCGAGGTAATTAATTTATTGCACCTAGTTAATAAACATGCATTTTAAAACTTTAAAGGTATTTATTTAAATGAATTAGAGTACACAATTGATCTGCACTTATCGCTTCAGGTAACTAAGAAATTTACTAAGATAAATATTTGTAATGTGATGTTCAAAAAGTCTTCGTTAAAACACATAAATGTTACTCTGGATCAACTTAAAATAATTAACATTCCTATGTTGTTGCCGAATAATTTTTTGATTATTTTACTAACCAGTAGTTATTTTTATAACAGTTAATTCTTAACAGTTAACCTTCTGAACAAAACCCCTCCACACACTATAAAAAATAAGGTTTTTTTTGAGTCCCCCTTCCTTCAGCTCGATACATAGCTAATTTAATTGTTTTTGCTTTTTAAATAAATGCAGGATCTAACTCCGTCCCGCACCGTATATTTTTTTGCTCGTTTCATAATTTAACTTATTTTTATGTTTAGCCTATCCAGTACATAATCGATAATTCAAAACAGAAAAAGCGCTTCAACAAAACGGAATATTTACAAAAAACAAACGTTTTATTCCTCACACTGAATAAGTTGGAAGCAAGGAGAATGTTCGCTCATTACCTGGTTATAACGAGAGCGATCATTTCCGCAATGCGCAGGAAGGTAATACAATGTTCAATATATAAATCACGTCAGAAAATATACGAAAGATTACGTTCAAAATTCAACCTTCATAAATTCGAAAATCGCATTTTCAACTAAAAGATAAATATATCCAGCCACTACAATTATTATTATATAATTGCAGATTTGCTAGATAAATCGATCAGTATTATGAAATGAAACTAGTTTCTTAAATGAATATATCAAGTATCACGCGTTAAATGCTGTTAAGTTAGTTTAATTTTGTCTATTTAGACCTACAGATCTGCAAGCGCCCAAGACCCAAATGTGAGAGAGTTCCCATGTCTTTAAATCAATTTCGCGGGCAAAGACTTCAAAACTTTTACATTAAAGCAAGCATCGAAATCCCTGCCGTGAGTTCTCGCGTGAATTGGAACGGGTAAAGCGGAAAGTAATTTGTTACATGATAATCTATGATTACATCGTCGTATATATTATTCGTTACATTTCCACCGTTTATCATAATTATTGATTCTTTTTTATCATTTTTTTAGTACTTTAATGAAAGTTTGACGGTATTGCAAATCGCACAGATAGATAGGTGAGAGTGAAAGGCTTCATAAAATACAGGCCTGTATTTAAACCAGTGATGCAACTATCTGTGCTTTCGTGTTTGGGTGGGCTTTTACCGACCCAAAAATAATTAATCGTACTGTAATGCGGTATCTAATAAATTATCTTAGTTATTATTCAATAATTTACTTTTTTAACAAACCTGAAAAAAGAGGCGGTTCTCAATTTGGTAAGTAGGTTTGGTTTTTTTTTATGTATGTTTACTCATTGGTCACCAATCTTAAGCGATTTCGATATTTTTTTTTTATTTACATATAAGGAATTTCTCAGCGTTGGTCCCATAATAGTACCGTAAAGTTACCTCTTCCAAGTTACGGAAAAAAGCATAAAATAAAAAATAAAAATCACGAATAAAGCATTAAATCAAAAATTAACATCTCGTTTTAAGTGTTTCCATGTCGATGTCATGTCATGAGCTTACTTTATATTTTTTTTTCATTCGATTTTATTATTTTTATATTTTATTATTTATTTTTTTGTTTTTTTTTCCATTTTTCATTTTAGTCGTCGACGATTTATTCGTAAATATGGACACTGAACATAAGTTATAATTTTTGTAAATAATCTTTAAACCATTAAATCATTAACTATGCTCATTACTTTAGCTCTTTATACATCACTTTTGTTGTCTTTTTAAAATCATATTTGTTCTACGAAGATGGGCATTTAACCTTATTACATGTAAAATATCAAAAGTTAAAGTTAAAAATTTCGCTCTGTATTAAACCAACTCACTTAATTATAGTAAAAATAAAGTACAGTGTTTGTTGATATACTTGAAGTAATAATTCTCAATTTTTTATTATTTATTCTATTTCTATAAAAAAAGATTGAATTTTTATCTCTAAAAATAATAAAAAAAACAAGAATGGCTATTACCTCCTGAAGCTATCATATAAAAATCAACTGCTTCTATACATTGTTTAGTAGTAGTAAATTATTTAACCAGAACCTGATGTCTTGCAGCTAGGCCCTACAGGCGTCATTAATAGCATTATACCCTCCCCCCCCCCTTGACTACACGCGCCGGTGCTACCAACTTGCTATGGGTTATTTATTTCCTATTTCCACTTGAGCCTGCGGCACTTCTAGCCCATTCGATGTGCGTTTTGGACATTCATAGAGGCGAAAGTGAGTTACTTTTTAGGCAAAAATAATAAAAAAACTTAGGTACAATGGTACGCATTCTTTCATTTAATCATACATTTTATAATCATATCAGTTTTTTTTTTGTAAATTTTGATGCAGCTAGTAATAAATAGCATACGTCACCTTCGTCCTCCCTTTATATTTGCTGTATTTGTAATTAACTAAATACTAACTTCACCCAAAATGACCTTTTTCAATAACTCGTCAAAAGTTTCGCAACAGCTGGCTTAAAATACTATACCAATACACACAACCACAAATAAAATTTCTAGTTTAGTTCCGTGTTAAATCGTTTTTTTTATTTATTTTAATGTATTTAATAATATTAATGTTTTTATTATATTTTAATATTATTCTTTTTCGCTTAATTACCTGTATTGTATACAATTTCTGTTGGGTAACCACGATAAATAAATATATAAATAAATAAACTCATCAGCCATGCTTTCATATTTTTGAATTTTGAAAAATATGATACAAATACCGCCTGTGCAATATGTCAAATTTCAATGTTCAGTACGAAAGATGTGTTGACTATCATTTTAAATATCTATATTATCTGACAAGATTTTATGCGATCTAAACGGTTATGGTTGTTTTCTTGAGAATCAATCTACACATAAAAAATCACCTCATTTGACGGAGCAAGGCACATGACATGAATGCATGTATCGAAGCTAAAAACTATTATACAATAATTGTTTTTCTGTAATAATGTTTTTTTAACTAAGTGTGCATATGATATGATATGATATATATATACAAAGCTTATGATAGTAAAGATTACAAGGCCTAACCTAACTTAGACGTTGTTCGTGAAGGCGCCCACAGCCCTGGGTTGAAAACAAATATTTGGTATTAAATTCGTGTTGAATATACTATTATTAATTAAAAATATATTATTTAATGTATAATAATAACTATAAATAATCATTTTTATAATAATAAAAATAGTACAAATTTTTAATATATATTTTTCAAAGAAAATATTTTTATAAATATAACTATAATAATGAAATGCATACATCCAATGTTGGTCATAATAAAAGTATATTAACTATGAAGATAAGAAAGATTCGCGCGCCCTCTTGGATGGCCTTTACTTGATCCTCCCTCGCCTTCCTTTAAATATGTTCTAGTGAATGAGTTGTGTAAGAAATATGTAAAGTTAACCATTATTTATTATTAATTTAAATGTTTATTATTTTAATTATTTAGGATAAAAAAATATTTCTTAATTTTATATATTTAAAAAATGTGACTTTTGAACCTACGGACGTAATGCATAAAGGACAAACAACCAAAGAAAGAAACAGTCATTTATATAAAAGAAGGTTTCAGTGTTAATATGTCATCAAAAACGATAAAAGCTAATGAATATTTAGTACTTTCCAAGGGTCTCAATTTTACACCGACCCCAAAGAAAAAGATAAATTTGGAAAAGATATTTTAAATTTTTGACGCAATCTAAGATGGAGATTCTCTAACAGATTTCATATCCGATTAAAATTCTTTTGGTCCATTAGAGTTCACACATAATATCTCAGATAGTTGCATTACGTTCTTGGATGTTGATATAGCTGTTTCTGGTGGTCAGTTCAAAACTTCAGTACACATAAAACCAATTAATAAACAACAATATTTACATTTTGATAGTTGCCATTCGTTTCACACAAAAAAATCAACACCATATTCCCTTTCTATTCGCAGTCATAGAATCTCTAATAATAAAAATGATTTAGAAAAATATCTCACTAACTTAAAAAAATCCCTTTTAGAACGTAATTACCCACCCGATCTCCTAAAAAAACAAATTTTAGACTCTTCTTCAAAATTTACACCTAAAATAAAAACAAACTTAATTAACAAAAAAATTTTCTGAACACCACCTATTTTCCTGGTGTTGAAAAATTAAATCCAATCTTAAAAGATTTATATTTAATAATCTCTAATAATCCAAATTGTAAAAATATACTCGATTGTCCCCCTATATTATCTTACCGACGTCCTTCCAATTTACGTAATATTTTAAATAAAAATAAAACGTTTGGTAACCAACCAAATAACACATTTCCAAAAAGCGGGGTCGAACCATGTAAAAGACCTCGTTGTAAAACATGCAAAATTATTGTAAGAGACGATAAATTTTTAAGCGCGAACAATAAAAATACATATAAAATTAGCACTAACATAACGTGCACCACCAGAAACGTTGTATATCAGCTTCTATGAAGTTTTGTGATGCGTTCTATGTTGGTGAGACTACGACGCCATTAAACATTAGAATTAATAATCATAGATTATCCTGTACCAAATTACTTTCCGCTTTACCCGTTCCAATTCACGCGAGAACTCACGGCAGGGATTTCGATGCTTGCTTTAATGTAAAAGTTTTGAAGTCTTTGCCCGCGAAATTGATTTAAAGACATGGGAACTCTCTCATATTTGGGTCTTGGGCGCTTGCAGATCTGTAGGTCTAAATAGACAAAATTAAACTAACTTAACAGCATTTAACGCGTGATATATTCATTTAAGAAATTAGTTTCATTTCATAATACTGATTGATTTATCTAGCAAAACTGCAATTATATAATAATAATTGTAGTGGCTGGATATATTTATCTTTTAGTTGAAAATGCGATTTTCGAATTTATGAAGGTTGCATTTTAAACGTCATCTCTCATATATTTTCTGACGACGCCGAATGGCGAAAGCTTTAAAATATCATCAAATCTCTATGTATATATATAGATTATATATATATTATTTATGCTATTATAGATTTTTAATAGCGGCAAATCGCCTGCAAAGATAAATGACATAATCTTTGACAATATTGAAAAATCTTGAACAATTTTTTGCTAAAGTGCTGGATAGCATAATATTTATAAAGGTTCTAAAGAGGCCCTCTACAAAAAAAGGTTCTAAAGAGCGCAGGATGTCGGTTTAAACCCAGCGCTGAGTTTTATAAAAATGCATTTTTAACTCTTTAGTGTAAAATATTGTCAAATATTATGTAACCATCTAATTAGATGAAATAAGGAAAGGATGATATTTTAACAAAAAATATAAAAATAATGGATATTCGTAAAAATTCAAATCTTTCGCATTTACTTTTCGATAAAAGTTGCAACGGACCAGCAGACGGTCAAAGGACGGAGATAGTAGCTTCTTATAGATAAATCTATAGAAGCTTAAAGAAGTACTTTATGAATCTAACTGTAAATTGAGCCTGATTTTGTAGGGAAATTTAAAGTAATTTAGATAATTTTTTTCACAGAAAATTCGTAATTTACCATAAAAACTAATCTTAAAATATTAATGAATTATTTGCAGCTGCAGCTAGTCAAACATATTTTTTAAAATATATTTATGCAACCGGTGTTTTATACGAAAGTATGGTACCCGCAGCAAATAAGTATCCTAATTTTATTATTTTTTAAAGCCACTTAGATTTACAAGCATATTATTACAGGAGGCAGAATTTGTCAATAATAAAGGAAATGCAAACTTTAATTGTTTGTTAGGAGAAATAAAAAAGCAATGTATCTATTTTATATACCTTTGTCAATTTGTGCTCTTGCTTTTTCATATATTTAACTATTATATTCAATATAATTTGTAATTGGAATATACAGTAGGTAAGTATTTTTATAGTACTACTAAATTGCTATATTTTTGTTAGTAAAATAGATAGGTAACTTTGTATGAAAATAAAGTGTAAATTTATTTTAAGATCCTGATTTTGAAAGTCCCGATAAGATCGTTTCTTTCGCGCCTGTTAAGGTTGGTAGATCTAGAATGGCAAGAATGGGAAATAAGAGCGAAAAACTTATATAGTTATTTTAACTTTATATTACAGGACGCGGTTTTCGATATTATGTTCCAGCGTTGCCTACATACGGGTAGCTACTTTGACGGCACAAGAGTTGGGGAAGCGACGGAATTCGACACAATAATGGTCTTGAATTTTCCCATACACCCTAATAGTATAGGGGTGATAGATGATGAATGCACCATAACAGGCAGCGCGAAAATTGTCATGCCTCAAGAGGTTCGAAATATCAAATCTAGAAAGGATGTCATGGAGGAAGGTTTCAATCGGATTCTTAGTTGGTGTGATGAAAGCCACTGTCTCGATCAGAACCAGTTCAGAAACTGGTCAAAAGGAGTACTTAACAAAGCCTTAAAGACGTTGGTTCTTGAGAATAATGTTCGCATATATATCATAAATAATCATGCATACAAAATATCTATGACCGATTCTGGCCCTGCAACAACCCTGTCTATTACAGTAAGTGGAAAAAAGATGAACATCGACTTAGTACCCGCTTTAATTTTCTCCAGACCCAAATTGCCCGGCGATGGCTTCAGGATAGATCCGTTCAAGAAAGCTGGATGTGCAAACTGGTACGCCATACCGAAACCAGTGAAGACTGTAAAAGATAACACGATGAAACTTAGAAGTTGGAGAATCGTGTTTCCAGAACAAGAAAAGAAACTCTTATTTGATACATTCTGTATTAAGAACATTGCACGTATGCTAAAAAAACTGAGAGATACTCAAGAACTTCACCACATTTCAAGCTACTACATAAAGACAGCGTTGCTATGGGAAAATGAACAGCAAGACGCTCACTTCTGGCGTCGACCTATTGAGGATGTCTTCGTGGATGTGCTGAGACGATTTCATTTATATATCAAACAAAATTATCTTCCAAACTATTGGTATCCCACTCACAATTTATTCGAAACGCTGGATCCAGTGGTGATGTCTCAGACCGCTACACACGTCGGTCATATTATTAAGGCTATTGATAAGCATTTTGACAGCGACAATCTTATTATCTGCAGGTTTATTCTTAAACCCGAGGAACTCACTAAACTAATCGCTGCCATGCATAGAGATGGCGATCAATACAAGAAGTCCCGGAGCCAGGGGCGGATTTACAACTAGGCTGAGTTGGCTTTAGCCTATGCCGGCAAATTGTTGGGAGGCCGCATATTGTTACGAAAAAGTCTAATAGCTATGAAGGATGATCGGGTAAATGAACTCGACGTGCTTGTGATTTAGTCAGATTTACTGCGAGCAGTCAATTATAACGATAAACGCGCCTAAACGAGTCTAGACGCGTGTTAATTAAATGATATTTAAATACAAATCTATCGTTCTGGATGCACTGTAAGGGCGTCAATTATTTTCCAAGCCTAGGGCGGCTAATGTATGTCCGCCCTGCCCTCATCTTGTGGTTGAGAAAAAGCAAATTGTTAATGTAAGCGGTGAGGCACTTGAATTGTGTTTCTATCTCTTTCGGATATCATGGTGTTATAACATCATACTATTTGAGATGTTTTTGAGCAGAAACGTGCAAATGGATATACAATAATATCTCTGAAATCTGTTTATCAAAAAATCAGTTATTTTTTTTTACCTTTTAATGTACTTTTTTGAATGCTAATACTTTCAGGCTAAGCGGTGCACGAAAATATTGAGAAAAAGATGGAATATCCACACTAAAGAAATGTAAGCTTTGTATGTTACTTATTTGGACTCTACCATAAGCACTGTCATAGGTACCTAAATATGAACCTCCTAAAGTTAATACCTTATATAGAATAGGTGAACACAGCAGGTACCTGCTTTCTCAACTGATACGCCTGTTCTGTGCTATTCCTTCCATAAGCTATTCATTCCTTCGACAAACACAATATTTTATAAAATATTATTTTATTTATTAGATAATATATATAGTGAACGGTGTATAGCATCTCTTACAATCACATTTAGTTACGAAAACTGAAACACAAGCTAAACGCGTTTTACACAATGCTATACGAATGCACAAAACCAGTTTTATTTTATTTTTTCAATATATATAAATAATCAAATTTAAAATGGCGTATTTCATGTTATTTTTGTTGCATTTTTTTATTTAAAATTGTTTTTTTTTAATTTCTTTAATATATGTTAGCTTTATTCTTTTTAACGTCACTGTCTTTAGGTCATAACCTGTATTGTGTACAATATCTGTTATGTAACCACAATAAATACATAAATATATAAATGAATTATTAGACACTGATATTATATTTCAATTTATAATAATTATAACGTGGCACTGAACATTCTTTTACATATTTCTATTTGCGTTGATAAATAAGTTTATATTCATATATATTATTCACTGGCAAGCATTAAATAAAATGGTCCAATAGCCACGTTATCAAATGTTTGAATGAGCGTTATGTCTAAAACATTTTAGATATAGCGTTAAAGTTTTATACTAAAAAAATGAGACTTTAATGTTAAATATCTATATTATCCGGCCAGCTTTCGATGTGATCTAAACGGCTTTGGTCGTTATTCTTGGGTATAAATCTTATATACTCAACTCAACTCTCACACTCAACTCTACATATAAAAACTCAACTCTTTCACATTTGTATTTTTCGAGTTGAAAGATGCAACTGACAGAGACGGGGATAGTAGCTACATACATACATGAATAGATGAATGTATGTATAGAAGCTAATTTTTTCGCTCTAATTATTGATTTTTGTGAGCCTTGTGAGATACTATATCTATAGGTACGTGCTAAGGTGGCTTCCATTAATTTGTAAACGAAGTAAAATATATAAAAATAAAAAAGTATTTAATATTTTTTATATAACTATTAATAATATTATACTATAAATAATTATGCGGTATTATAAAATATACAAGTACATATACAAGCATATAATAGTGAAGGGGCCCACAACTAAAAATTATAAATACTTAATTTATCCAAACAAATTTAGACTTTTTAGGCCTAATTTTCGTAACATATGTGCATCAGAGGCAGAAACTATTTGCAAAACTAGAAGAAATATTTGTTTTTTTTTAGAAAAAATCATGCTCAATTGGTGTCATTCGATGAAATGACGTCATGTTGCGGTGAGGAAGGGAAATGAGGCAATTAGTCAACGAGCGAAGAGTCGCTAACGGCGCGGCGCACGCACATTGCGATCGTAGCGATCGATTGTTTCCATGGTGGGGTCGTGACGAGACGAGATCCGTCGCTAAATTCCCATGATCATAGCACTGCCGTCATACCGCCCCCACATGATGATACATCCAACCCCACAACAAGTGCATCGGCAGCTGGCGAATTCATCTCGCATGCGTGATGGTGCGTGGGATAAAGTCGTGTCGCAGCGGGTACAAATAAAACTCACACCTACTGAATATGATATATAGATAACGTAATCATCATTGCTAGAGGTCGCCCAGTGGTCGAAATTCAACCGTAAATCATTAAACTTATAAATTTAAACATTATCGAGGTCCTTATAAATACCTCTACAATACGGTGAGTTTACCACTGTAATCGCTGCATTTTTTTTTTAATTTTGTCCATGACGTCAGCTGCGAGCGTATACAAATACGTCATTAGGGTGCGTTGTTTGCCTTAATTCCCTGCAATACTTAAAATAAAAAATGCTGAATTGTATTTATGAATCTTTTCAAAATAGTTTTTGACTTTCATTTTATTGAATTTTCATGTAATGTAAGTCTATCATATAATCATTTGAAGTATATATAATGATAAGGCCAATTTGTTTTACCCTTATGATAACATGAAGTGAATGCAACCTTTCTTCTAAAGTGACTTAGATTCGAAATGTCAAACATTGCATTGCATTGTTTTGTTGTGTTTGCATTAATTCACAATCAAAAGTAGGTATTCAAATTTCTTGGAATGACATTTAGTGCATATTTAGGTGTATCCCTCAAAATAATATCACCATTTTGTTATACTATTTATACTATTTAAATTTGCATTTGTCTTATTACCATTTCGACATTCCTCCTTTGTGTCTCACGTCAGTTCTATGTGAAAACAATGGAAGATAGGTGCGAATTAAAAAAAAAAAAAAAATTACCGAAATTAAAAATGTAACATGTAAATGAAATTACTGAAACTAAGATTAGACAAGATTTTATTTTTACAATAAAATGTGCTCACTTTTTTTTAAGCTAATAATTATGCCTTTTTGCCCTGACATTATGTCAAGTGACAGATTATTAAAAAAGGAAGATTTGAAATCACATAAAACTCATTCTGTCAATGAGCTGCCAGTTGTATGAACGTTTTATTTATTAAATTTAATGTATTTATAATACATATTATAGATAATTTTAGCTTTTAGCACTTTTTCTCCATTTATTTAGCATAGTCAAAGGTTATACTTTAACTATGCCTATGTCACACTCCTCCGTGCGCGCTATATGCTTGAAAAGGAATCCCCTTCAAGTATTAATATATAGATTTATTTCTTATTTAAAGCGGATATTAACAGCTTCTATTATTTTTTTACATTTTTATTGAGCAGTTGTAGTTGTAATTTCAATTTGCTGTAAAAACAATTCAAAAAGATTATCGAGGGATGGGTATTTGGCTGATAAACACATTATATACCTAAATGGATCCATTTTGCTCGTAACTCGTTCTGCGATTTGGTTAGGTAAATAAGTCATTTACTTGATACATGCACAGGAATTGTAAGCATTCGTTTGCGCAAAGGGCGCTTTATTTAGCTAACTAAGCCTTTCCTAATGTTGAAAGAGTAAACATTATCCGGATTTGGTATCCTTCTATCAGAAAATAAGAACAACAAATAATCAGATAGCTTCTCAAAAAGGACAAAATTCTTCGAATCTACATTTGAAACGCTTCTATTTTACAGACACGTCACGCGTGCCGCATATTTTGGATTTTGAATCTAGGCACATAGAAAAAATATACCTAATGCTTTAGCTTCTATTCATTTTAAGAAGCTACGATCTCCATTCCGTCTATCCCCGTCTATCCGTCCGTTGCAACTTTCACCCCGAAAAGTACAAATGCGAAAGAGTTGATTTTTTGAGAATAGATTGAAACCTTTGAAAAACAACCATAGCCGTTTAAGTCACATCGAAAGCTGGTCGGATAATATAAATCGGCGCCACTTATTAGACAGTTAAGACGAATTTGTGGCAGATTTGTTGATTGAAAAATATTACCGACACTGCAATTATTGTTGTTAAATATGCGTCGGATAGTAATACTCGTATAGCCAGCTATACAAGACCAGATATCGAAAGTCCAATTCGGTTTTGTTCAGCAGACATGGATTTATGACTAACCTCCAGTGCTGCCTAGCACTGCGACACGCGAGTTTCGACTGCCACTAAACAAAACGTTTAAACGCATCCCTTTTGTGTGTCTAAGATTTCTTAAGTTGGGATTGGCTTGGTGTGTTCATATATATTTACTTTTGCTACCTCTGGGTCATTCCAGATTGCAAACAAAACGCCTTTTGTAACGATATATATCAGCCTGAGCTGAATATGTGCTTTCGTTACACCGGTTTGCATTGCGGAACAGACAAATTTAGAGGTTGTTAATTTTATTTATCGCTGTTTTATAAAAACGCTGCGACTGGTGCGACAAAAATACGAGATTTCACGCCTTCAAATGTGAGGTTGTTCTTGTAAGAGGTTAGCTAGTGCTAATACGCCTCAATGTTTGAGAAGGTTTATTTGTAACTTTTTAAACTTATGTTCAGTACTAAAATATGATCAGAAAGCATTTTGGAGCCTTTAAGTAAGAAAATGAAACTCCCATTCGAAATAAATGACGTTTTGCCATGGACGGAAGAGAAAAAAAATGAGGTTAGCATGAAGCATGGCGAAGGGTCCGGGCCATTGTGCAAAACAACAAATTTTATAGTTTATTTTTATCTGCGGGAAAATTATGTTTTGACGAGTAACAAGGCCAACGTTGAACGTTGGCCTTGTTAGACATTCAACTCCGCGAAGTAGAAAATTAGAGTTTGACGATTTGCGGCATTTACAAAAGAAACTAACAGTTTGATATTTATTCTATAGGAACAGACGGTGGGCGGTGCAGCGCGAAGAACGTACTTGAGAACAGCAAAAGATACTGATGGATAAACCAAGCAATGTTGACAAGGAGGCGCGGCGAGTGACTCGTTGCTATACGAGGCACGCGGCTTATCTAGACTTGCGGGACCCATACGAGCATCGTCAGCCATCCTGACATTTGCAGGACGTTGGCTAAGAGCAGTTGGAACTGGCGCTGATCAAAGGAGTTGGAGGAAACCGTCATAATACGAAGTAGGAAATCTATTTACTTCCGAATCTCCTTCTGAGATACCTTACTAAGTCACTTGAATACGCTGTGATGAACAGTTTTGAGAATCGTTTGATATTGATTCAATGCCGAAATGGGGCATATCTTGAATAGGTTGATGGCTCCAAAATGATTTCTTTCATTGTTTGAAAAACGGGTCTTTTGGAATTATAAATTAAATTAAACACAATGTTGTCTTTGACTTGAAGTTGTAACAAGAAATGGCGCAAATTATGAATGTAATACTTGGATTTTGTTAAAATTATGTCGAATGAGAATTGCCCATAAAGTTTGAGATAACATCGTGCATGATTCGAGCCACGTAATGGCTGGCGGTTTTTATAGAATATTTTGACCCTGTTTGCGAACTTTGTGTTTTTGTAGTTTGGTTTTATTTTGTTTTATGGAAGGTAATTTTATAGAAATGGCATTTAATAACAACTTACGTGTTTGTGTCAATATAAGGGTATGACGCCCATTTGAATAGATATCTTCTTTTATTTATTAGTGCTGTTGTCAAGATTAGAAAAGGTAAATTAAAAGTTCTTCATTAGCGAAAAGTATGAAGGAGAAATATAATTGAAGCATACTTTGGCGTGGTCGATCTGAGCGTAGCTCATTTTCAATATCTGACGCTAACGGTGGGTGGAATTCCTAAATTAAATGCCGACCTAAATCTATTGCAAATATGGTCTGTCAATTACTGTCTTAGACTTAACTTAGACAAATCAATTGTCACGAATATCGGCACGAGTACCAGCTACACAAATTAAGTAACTAAAACCCAAACCCAATAAAAATCGATTCTAAATCGTTTATTGAAGTATCGGCAGCTAAAAATCTAGAGTTACACTTTGATCTATACCTAAAATTTAAGGAATATGTGAATACAAATTGTCGCTTGGCTTTCGGAAAATTGAAAATACTGTATAACTAAAATCTTTTATTTCAACTAATGTGAAATTGTTGTTAGTAGATGTTTTAATATGATCTCTTTTTGACTACGGAGATTTAGTTTATGGCCCGTGTTTGTTAAAAAAAATCTGTAAAACAAATCCAGAGGGTGCAGAACGCGTGTACACGTTTTTACTTTCAAATACCGCGGAGAGCGAAAATATCTCCTATTCTGATGCAAATATTATTTTAAATATGGAGAATAGACGAGTTGTAAATTTCCTTTCTACAATTCATAACATTATTAAAACAAATACCCTCCAGTTATTTGGCTGATTGACTGATATAGTCTACCAATATTCACTCATATAATACGCGAGCAAGCGAAGGCCTCTTTGTGCATTGGTACTAACCAATGCAAAGAACAACCTGCTTTCGAGGAATTTTCACTTTTGAGGTTTGCACAAGTTGGAACAGTCTTTCGCCTTCTTTGCGAGAGAGTAAAATTACTTTTTTTTAAAAAAAAAATATAAAGCCTTACTTTTAGACAAATAAAAACAGAAGTAAACAGTTATAAGTACTATTATTTTAACGGCAGGGTAATTATCATAATATCATCCAGGTCAATAAAATAAATTCCAAATAAACAATTGGGCTAAATTAATGCTGCATGCTGCTGCGGCTGCATGTTTCTTCGTATAAGTTTTGGTCTAAGGATTTAATTTAGGTTAAAATGTCGCGGTCGAGATGCGTCGCGTCTGCGGAAGGTCATGGCACGGCGTGGGTCCCGTGGGTCGACGAGGTCAAGTAGCTCGGAGTCATGCTAGACAAACACCTCACATGGAACAAACACATAACCACAGCCCGAAACAAAGCCACCGGAGTAGTGGCCCAGCTATACCCCCTTCTAAAAACACTCATCTTGGCACGTTTAACAAAACTGTCATCCGCCCCGTCTGGGGCTATGCGGTCACCTCACACAAGTAAGGCAGAACAGAGCACTCAGGAGTCCCGTGGTTCGTCCGAAACTCACAACTACACAAAGACCTACGCATGAATACAATCGAAGAACATATCAGAATAACTTTCTTCAAAAGTTGTGATAAAACCACTCATAAACACACTCGAAACATACTACGAGACAAACACAACAACTAAAAAACCCAGACATATCATCTCAACAACACTCCCACAACACTAATCTCATACACACACACAAACAAACCAACTAATGTTTTCCACCTGTTCTCAGAGCTAACTTCGATCGGTAGTACACGAGAATACGCCTCTGTCGCGTTCACTACCCGCCCCTCCATAAAAAGGTAAAGAAGGTTCGGCGCTAAGCGATAAGTCCAAAAGAGTAAAAATGTACCTTTCAAGCGGGGAGCACTGAAAAACAACAATTTTTGCTGAAGGTTCTCCTTTTTCTTGAAACATGTCTCAAAACTCTAACGGTCACTGACTAGTTAGGGAGCTATGTACTCGTAAATTGTGAAAAATATGATAAATTTTTATTTTTTTTAAATAAATAAATAATAATTATTATCATATATCAGTTTCATACTAAAAAAACTATTGATTTTAATGTTAAATATCTATATTATCTGACCATTGCAGCTTTCGATGTGATCTAAACGACTCTTTCACATATGTATTTTTCGAGTTAACAGTTCAAAGGACGGGAACGAAGTTAAAACCCCTCAAGAGCGAGTCGGACTCGCGCCATTAGGGTTTTCTACCCCAACTTTATGAACTAAAATTTGATCTGCGACTTTAAGTAGAAATATTTAAACGAATCGATTAGTGTTATTTATAGGGTGAAATTCGGCTGGAAGCGCCATTTTTACAGAGCGTTATATCGGCGAGGCCAGCGCTCGACTGATGTTATTAATTTGTTGCTCCTAGTTATTATTGTTTTATTTTAAACATCACACATTTGTAATACAGCGCTCCAGCCGAGTATCAGCATAAAGGCAATACTTTCAAAAGGAGTAACGCAAAAGTGAGTAACGTAGCTAGTTGCATGCGGTAAGAGGCGTTAAAGAGCCTAATTATAAAATTTTGAAAAAAACCTTCCAAATGACACGATACAAAAAATAAAACTTTTTTTGAGCGTGCCCAATTAATTCTCATAAAAGAATTGATCCTATCGAAATATATGCGCGTCACGAAAGCCTGCAATTTTGCTAAATTTAAAATTCCTACGTGAAAGACGCAACGCAAGAGTGATCTTATAAAGGTTCCGTTAAGATACACATATTCTGCGGTAAACTTCTGTGTCAACTATTATTTATTCTGTGCTATGGCCACTATGCACCTATGGCCCAATGTTAAAACCACGCCCCCAGCAGCATAAAGGGATGAGCGGCGACCAATCATGGGCTGTCCTGGCATGACTACGCTACGGTCACTTCAGAGTGTTCACGGAATAAATAATAGTTGTCAGGGAAGTCACCTGTGTAAAATAAATGCCGTACTTTTTAAATTTAGGAGTAAAGATTCCGAACATGACTTCAAAGTAGGGTAAGTATATTTTAAGCGTCACAGTAACCTTCATTCTGTACACATTATTTATAATCATTATATAATATGATCTCAGCAATATAATATCTATACTTTTATAGCAACATGCCGAGAATTGGTGACGGATCTGCATCGTGTACAACCTGCATCGTAGAATGACGGGCGAAGGAGACAGGTGACACCTTCAGCGACAAACGACCATGCGTTGTACAAATATACAGAGTGTTCCAAGATCATTCCTGAAGACTTATTTGGGTGTTTGGGTGCCCTATTATGAGTAAAAAATTTTATAACAACATGCTAAAATAATTCATCACCAAAATAAATACTTTTTAAACAGATGGTTTAAATTCGGACAGTGTGTAAATTACGTAACATTAGACTTTATCTGATATGTTTAATATTATCACTTAAGTTTACAATTTTTTCTCGAGAACCACGATAAATTTTGATATTGTATCTAAACAAATATTTCTCGAAATCGCTGGAAGAATTAGCTGTTTTTTTTTCGGTAGTGGTCTTGAGACACGGTGTATATTTATGACTCTATTATTATAAATATATTACATATCTATAACTTTGCATCAAACATCGCTCTGAAATTCTGGTATATATAATAAATGTCTTTACAGTGCTGATGTGCTACCAGCTAATTGGAAGCATGCTAAATTTTTATACTACACAAGATAGAACCATAAAAAAATAGAAAAAAAATTAGACCGATACTGCCAGAATTGTCTATAAATATAGCTAAATGAATCAAAATTCATATTTACCATAGAACAAGTAAGGTTAGGGTGGCATTGTAAATTACAGACACTCTGTAATACGTAATACAGGTAATCTAACTTAATAGCGCCCTCGTAGAGCATTGAAAAATATACTTATATGTTTTGCTGTGTGTAAAAATGTTCATGGTTATTGTTTTTTCATTAATGGTATATTTTTAACCAATAAAATAAATATAAATAATTAGCGAAGGGTGCTTGCTATCTCCACGTACCCGTAGCATATTGGACAGGTAGGATGCGCGTACGCAAATGTCTATATTGAAAGGGGCGGAGCACGGGGTGGCATTGTTGTGTACTGAACCATACTCTTATTTGCGGACAGATCGAGTGCGCGCTGCGCACCCCGCAGAGCGAACCCCTGCGCGTCTGCGTGGCGAAAAGACGATGACGGCCATTCATTTTCATCGGAAACGTCGCGCAACCCAGTCACAGATCCTTCACTCGCAATTGTTGTGCATTTGACAGCCAGCCTTTTCACTTTAATTTGCCTGGCTAATTGCTCCTCCGGTACGGGGACGGAGTTTATTTTTATGCCACATATTTAAAAAACATTGGCTTTCGGGTACTTTTTGCTAAATAAGAACCTAATTAACTTACGCAAGTTATTGGTTTCTCAGTTAAAAAAGTGTTTTTATTTTATTTATTTTTGCAAAGCGCACTTAAACATATCGGAGAAAATATTCATTTGCACTGAAAATGATTAACTCAAAGTAGGAAGATTTTTAATCTTTGATGAATAAATCTCTTCGCAAACCGAGAGGTGAACGAATCATCATCACCAGTTTGTCAGTGGATCCATCCAGCATCGAACGGCAAGCCAGTCGAGCGGTAAGTGATTGCCCCTTTGTATGCACGCAGTTTTGTTAACTTTGTGATTCGCAATGCATTGTTCGCTTATCCGCCCGTTGGAGATTATCTCCCGTAATTATTGCGTTTCTGGAAAACATGCGCATGGATCCTTTGTCGGCCAGCCGGCGATAACAAAGGCTTGGATGAACAGGCCGAAAGCGCACTAAATCCGGTAGCCGGAGAACTTTCTGCTCAATCGAAGAGTAGAAAAAATAAAGTACTACATTCGCTGTCAAACAAAGCCGAAGGCATTTTCAAATCAGATATTTTGAAAAGAACCCGCATTTCGAACAAAAATACTTGCACGCTATTCGAATTAACAAATTAAATAAATATTTGAATTTATTGTAGGTTTAAATATGAGAAATGGAGAAAAATACCTTAATTCGGTTTCTATCTAAATAGTTGATCAATTTGTTCACGTCCAAAAAAAACATTTTGAAATAAACTTAAGAAATTGTTTTTTATGAAATTTAACGCATATATGGAACCTTTGAAATCTGTTGCGCCTTTAGATTTATTAGTATAATAAAAGACCAATAAAGTATAATTTCAAGCCAAAGGTGCTTGAAATTAAATTTGCTAACAATTCTTGTTAGTAAATTTGACTATGTTATGAATGAATAACGAATGTAAATGTAATTCGGAGCAACGGTGGATACTCCAGCAACTTAATAAATTAATAAAGCGTGCAGAAAATCATTATTTACAACAGAACGATTAAGTATTTGTAAAAGGGGCCGCTCATTATTTTATTTTTTTATAATTAATGTATTTAAAAAAAATCTCTTTTATAGCGACCAGTATAACCTCTTTAATGCCTTTAAATGGTTCTGTTACACCTTGTATATTAGAATATATTATTTCTTACATGTAAATTATTTAATATAAGTATTAATTAAATATATCTGCGCATTTTTAATTTAAAAGTTATAAAATAATGTTGACATGATTCACTTTCATATGCTCATAATGTTTATTTATTCACTTTAATAGTCATGTTACGGTTTTCTATGCACCGACATTTTTCAAATATTTTACAAGCATACCTAATGCGATCGTAATATATGAAACTTCTAAACTGCGAATTAGTAACTATTTACATGTGCTTTTAGAAGTAGAAACATAAATTTATTCAAAAACGTTTTCCCTACATGTAACTTAATGATTACTATTTTAAAAAAGATACTGTGTGATTTCCACTTAGTAAAGGTGTGCAAAAATATTTTCCTTTAGTTTTTTGTTTTCGGTTTAAAGCGCATTAACAAAATTGCCAATCAATGCATTTGCTCTATTGCTCTAAGCGCATCACACTAAATATTTCAAATAACAAGCCACTAACCACTAACTAGGAGACATTCGGATTTCAGATAGTTGATTTTTTTTTTAAATCTCCTAAGTTGCTTTTGCTATCGGTTACAATGACCATTCTTCCAAAAGTTTCCAAACACAAAACCTATTTTCGATTACCTATCTTCTAACCACTAGGACTATGAATTCGTCATTAAGTTGGGCTAGTGTTACAACTTACAACTGTGTTTTTAATAAATGCTGACTGCGAGGCGAGGCGAGCTAAATACTCGTATCACCGGAGATAAGCTAAATTGATTTTCGTAAGTTGGTCAATATTGATGCGTTTGTTTGCGTGCAGCGTCGAGCCTAAGCAATGCGAATCATTATTTAATTAAGACATTGAATCATAATGGATTTATGTAGGTAAACCCAGGCAACTCGGGGCTTCGGCACTCGGAACGGATACCTTCTGTTTAGATGCGCTCGCAAATAAAAAAAAACAAAATGTTTACTTCCACTTTATATAGTTGGCTAATAGGCTGATTTATCATTTTAATAGTGATAAATCAGGAGAATGACAAATAGATGCTACTAAATTGCGAAGAGGTTATATTTAACTATTAAGATTTTGCGCGTTATGGTTGCGACGGCGATATTAAATTTACTAGTTGTAGATAATAGCCGCATGATTTCAAAATAGGCTACAGAAAAGCCCAAAATTACCTCAAAATTATGACATTTGCATTTGAGTTATATTTGCCTATGGACATCTTCTACCCAGTGGAGGGGAGGGAAAGTTATAAATTTTAAATGGTTGATATGGCCGAGAAGATATTCTTAAAAAAAATCTTTTTCTTCTTATTGTTTCTGTTTTCAATTTGTGATATAATTATGAATATAATATATATACATTTTTTTATTTTTTATTTAAATAAATGCGAATAAAATTATTTTTATTAGTTTAAAAAAATATATTATGAATAGATTAATGTATTATTATACGGGGGCGTAAAAATATAATCTTTTGAGTAATCCTGGTGAATATATCATTAGAGCGAAGCGAGCGTAGCGAGCGAAGCTCTCATAAGGAGACTCCAATTAGAACTTTGTCACGGGCTAACTTGGTCATTCCTTGACCGATTTGAAAAATTTTTGATTTTGAGAGAATCTACATGAAAAAGTGAAGGTCGTGACGGAGCTTGATTTTAAATATTGTCAAAAATAAAATTTTTGGGGTCAAAAGAAAATTGTCTATGGGAATATCCATTATAAAAAAGTCACGCGCTTTTTTGAAAATTTTTTATTCGAAAATAATTAATCGAATTTTATTTTAAATTATTTAATTTGATATTAATTTAATACAATTTAACAATAATAAATCGTTTTTAACAATAAATAAAAATACAAAAAATAATTAGGTAAGTTTCACGCATAAAAATAGTAAAAAAAAACAAAATTCGCTCGAAGGTCACGTCACTTTTTTTCTTAGCGATTTATTCTAATTTCGATTTAATTTTCTAAATTAAGCATTAATTTTGAATAATTTATCAAGATTTTTATTTTTAAAAACCATCTCTATGGTCGTAGTTATAAAGAGAAAATAGCATTCATCCAAATTATAAAGTAGTTAACTTGTGATGAGCGAACATGTCTTTTACTATGGCTTAATCTGCTTATGTTTTTTTAACATCTAGAATAAGAGCAATGCCTCCCCTCCCATAAGAAGGCGACAATTCGGTCGCAGGACAAATGACGCTTTACGGCAGCAGTTATCAAGGGCTAGACAACAGGAGGATTCACAAGCAGGAAATATAATGCATTCAGAAATGCTTTTGATCAATGAATTTTATGCTAAGATTCAATCTATTGGTTATATTCAATGTTCAAAATGCAAATCAATGTTACTATTGGAAGAGACTGATACCATTGAGTGTTCTTCCTGTCGGAAGAAGCCTTTAAAATACTCAAGCTCTAATAACATGGAAGTTGCTACTCAACCAATTGAGCTCAAACATCTAACTCAAATCGAACAAATGCTTATCAGTCGAGTCCAGCCAGTACTCAGAGTCTATCAGGTAAAAGCTTGTGGAGGTGCAGGACAGTATAGATATACTGGTAATGTTCTCAACATCCAACAAGATATTCAGCCCATCGCAAATACATTACCTCTTATACCAGAAGAACTTCAAGTAATTTTAGTAAGACGAATCGGCATGAATGGACATTCCGATTTCAGAGTTCGTAGAGAAAAAGTACTCACAGCTTTAAGATGGCTCATTCGCAATAATCCTTATTATGCAGATGTTACAATCAACCAGGATGTATTAAATTCATTGCCAAGCGACGGAAATATTGCTGAACAATTACGATATGTCAGTGAAGGAGAAATAATGACTGATGAACTTGAACAAGATTCATTGAATGAAAATTGTGTTCCTGGTATGAACCCTATTCGTAATCAAAGAGATTTAATAACAACTGCTCTAACATGGCCAGTTGCTGACCAAGAAGCTGTAAATGAGTTCAGATATGCTGGTTACATTGTCAAGGCTTTCCCACATCTTTTTCCTGATGGGAAAACAGATTTTAACGACACTTCACGTTCTGTTAAAGTAACTTTCGCTAAAGTAAATCGCTTCGCTCTAATATGTGCTGCAGCGAAGCAAAATGCGAGCGACTGCGGCGACCTAGTTTATATAACTGTGTTTAACTGTGTGATTATAATTATTATCATATTTGAAAGCTTATGATAATACCTTAGATAAAAACATATGTATGACTGGCTGAAAACTTCATATTAAATTACATTCGCCTACTGACGTCTATAAGTGAAAGCAAAATGTTTAATGTTATTTAAAATTGATTTAAATTCCAGACATGAAAATATGATAAGGTGGATACCTACCAATGCCCTATTTTACCATAATGAATTATATCAACGAAGATAATATAAGAAAGTGGTGAACATTTAAAAGTAACCGCAAAAAACGTATTTTTTCATTTAATTGTAATTTAAACCAATTTAGCATTACTATTAGAAATTTAGCATATTACTAGGATTGCACATATTTCGAGAGCCAAAGATCTGAGAATAATATTATTTTTTTTGAGGGCAAATTGGCCTCAAACAATAATAGGTTATTTATTCGTGTGGCATGGTATCATTAATTACAAGATCTGGTTGAAGGAATCCTAATAATCTTTTTACACAGTTATTGGTGATTTGGTAATAAAAAAAATAAAGTACCTACTCCCAAAATTCTAAATCTAACATATTAAATATTATTAGTGTTAGTAGGTATCAAGTCATAGATAGTGAGTTGACTGCCACTTTTTGCGTCTCATAGTAGCTGAAAAAATTAAAGTCTGAACTATAAGGGATACACAAAATTAATTTGAAAGAAAATTGTAGATCTTTAAAAGTCTATAAATCGTCATCTAGAGCAATGTTTGTATTTTAAAGACGACCCATAGTAAGCATTTGTATCTTTTAAATTTAGATTGAAAAAAGGAGTTCACTTACGAAGAGTTTTTAAACAACAAAGTATTAATTCGTATGAAAATAAATATGTTTATTTAAATTAAATTTGTCCAATATGACACGTCATGTAAATAGATACTTTTAGACCTAGCGTATATTTATAGACTACATGCAACAAATTAAATTGTTTATCAAGGTAATTTTGGATTAGATGGGTCTAGATACTTTTCTTACATAACTTTAAACAAAAAGTCATGGTTGTAGACTTATCTCTTATATAACAATGTTTTTAGATATAGTCTATCCAGTCAAATACATTCAGTTCAGTGTTTTGTACAGTCTATCTATAGTAATCTTCTCATCCTGGACTGTGCTGATGTAGTTAGTATATAGCCAACGCTCCAACGAGTTTAATTTTAAACTCGTTGAATTTTTTTCTGTATTTGCAAAAGCAAAAACGAATGAAAGTATTAATTTAACTTCAAACGTTTTTGCTTTCAGATCCCTAAGGAAACCCATATCTCAACACATTAAACAATAACAATATTAAAAAAAATATTAATAATATGTGTAAAGTACAATACAACATTTATTTATTATAATATACTTGAATTAAACTGAATGTGGTGAAAATCAGAAAGGGGGCAGCTGAGCACAGTCCTTTTATTGAAAAAAAAAATACATATACCTACCATTTATTTTTATTTTACCTTTTTTTTTATTAAAGAATCATTTAATTTCTTTCTTTCTAAATTAATAGTAATATAATACGCTTAATTTTAAATGGCCCAAATAGGCTTTTTTTTTTAATAAATATTATCTTGAATTTTTCTCAAAAGTTATACTCCATTTCGTTGTTTCTATTTTTAATAGTTAATGCAATGTACTGATAACAAAAATAGGTTATTGTGCAGTATAATTTAGGCGAATTAAAAATTAACTCAAAAAGATTGTAACAAATTTCAAAAACTAATAACTTTTTATTTAAATGTTTTTGGTCAATATATATACACTTGAAACTGGGACAAATCGGTTAAATTTGGCCTTGAGTTATATTTCGTCTATAGCATTCAGTAAATTTGTTCCTTAAATTCGGTTCATCGACTGTTTCTGGTCATTTAAATTTGTGGTACGGAACCCTGATTGTGCGAGCCCGACCTTCTCTTGACAGGTTTTTTTTATTTCTAAAATAGCTCACGGCTAATCAATTATGCTGTGCGGATATTTGTTGTAAGTTTTTTACTAATATTTAGTTTATAAATAAACACATACATTAATTAGTAAAAAGGAAACTTATTTCTAATAAATGCCGAAATGGTAAATGTTTAGGTTTTTGTAATTGTAATTTTATTTTGTATAAAAAAACAACGGCATGGGGATTTTTAAGATGATTTCAAACCTTTTTTAAAAATGTATTCATAATCGTATGTGTCCGTTAACTTTGAAACAAATTCCGATCTCATGGCCATGCTAGAGGGGATGTGTGAAAGAAAAGATTTGATTTTGCTGAAATGCGACAAGCCACAATAAATTTGTAGCGATTTTTCGAGTGTCTCTCGTATGCACTCGACTGAACATATTGGGCTGGAGGGGTGCCGAATGCGCTGATTGTTTCCATCCTAAAAGCATTTAATAATAAAAACGGCAACATCGTGCGAATTTGACAAGAAACAATGCACTATTTTTAACTGTTCAAAGGCAATAAACAATGCACACTCTACGACAATTTACAGAAAAGGGGAGAAACCGTTCTTTTCCTAACACTTACCTATTACAACCTACCTATTCAAAGAGCTTTCATTCAGCTATTTGAATGATTCACATCGAGCTCACCAACTTATGTGTTTCATTTTTCCATAAGTGAGTAGGATTTATAAGATATCCCTGTTATAGGAAAATATCTACATATTATTTATATGTTCGCCGTGTTCTATATCAACTTCATGCATTTTCAGATAGAATCAAGTTATTATTAAGTGCTCACATTAAGCTTTTTTCACGTTAATTTAGCTGCACTCATTTTGTTTCAACTTTTATATATTAAAAAAGCACCAGTAACATTACAAAATTTCACATAAAATATTCTATAAATAAAACCTTCATCCTTTTTAGCAATATATGGTTTATAATTATTATTATCTTTAATAGTTAATAATATATTGCTACTACTTAAAATAATAGCTAATATAAAATAGATGCCACTAATACCTGCTTTAATAGCCTATATAAAATATTTTTGCTGGTATAATAAATAGTTAGTAATAGACAGATGACGTGAATGTGTCCACAATGTTTCAAGATACCGTTTATTTGCTTCGGTCTGGGAAGGAACAAAGGTAAGAAATACACAGTAAAGTGGGTGTTATGTGCTAGCCTTTCTTGCGTTCCTGACACGACTTTACTTGCTCAAATGGAGTTTCATAGGCATATGCCTATCACTGGAAATCTTTTTTAACCGAATACGATTTCTATATTTTGACTTGATTGTCTTGTTAATTTTTAACTTCAATTCTAAACAACTTCAACATACTACTCGCTGTTGTTTTTAATGACAGATCGATAGATTGAAATCAAAACGAGCGTCATAGTTCTTGGAGTCAAAGGTTATACTGCTCAGAATTTTCCATATGGGTCAAAAAAAGGGCGATGCCCTGCGGTCCTAACTTAGCGCAACAACAAAAATATTTCTTTGGCTATCACGTGTATATTTAGATGTTCGACTTGAGAACCTCCTTCTTTTCTGAGGTCGGTTAAAAGTGGATAAAAAGTACATAACTGCAGCTCTTTAACTAATAACTAAATTATTTTTTATGTTTTGTTTATAAAAAGCTTTGTGAGTACGAGTAAAATATTTGACCCTTAAATGTTTGTTTGTATTACAGGTTACCTTTCAAAGGCGGAAATGGACAGTCAGTCAACAGCATCCTCGTCAAGTAAGGATTAAATGAAATTAAATAATTTTGCTACCACTTACCTAAAATATGTTATTTTCAAAGCATATCTGATAACTTTTCTTTTAGCTAAATACTTGACAATTAGACACTATCATTTTTTTTTACACAAAAATCAATTCTAACTATAATATAATTTAACTCGGTGACACTGGTTGCATGGTTTCCCGATGCGGTAGAGTTTCCTGATGAACTTGGCAAACTCTTGCGAGAGAGAAGTCGAGTTCATTCTTCGCTCGGCGAATCATTTTGGAACTTATGCGTGGATACTCACAGTGTTGGAGGTCTTAGAAGATATATTTTATTTAGTATTTTTTTTTTAAATATGTTGTATTATATTTTAATGTGTTATCAATAGATACTTCCACTCGGATATTTCTTGGAGAAGTTTAATTTATCTATTAAGAAAAGTAGTACAAATGGTAAATCAGATTATTGTTTTAAGGGGCAGTTTTCATGGGCTTGTTTTTTACGAGGGGCGAAGTCATACACTACAGGCAAAAAATATCTCGCAAGTATGCAGTTGTATGCACGTGATTATATAGAGTTTTATACACTATATAATCAATGGTATTAGTTAAAATGAATACGAACTAAACAGAAACATGTATATAAAAGACTGCTCAGTGGCATATTATAATTAATATTATTATTATAAAATCGAAATAATATGTCCGTGTTGTTTCATTAATAGCCGCGCGTGAAAAATTTACAAAAAAAACTAAAATGGTGTTAAAATGGATGGTGAATTGAAAGAATATAATGAGTTAGTACCAAAGGCGCATGTAGAGTGGGAGAAGATACCGTTAATGATGCCTGTAGGACCTAGCTGTAAGACGTCAGGTTTTGGGTCAATAAGTTACTACTACTAAAAAATTTATAAAAGCAGTTGATATCAAATGGTAGCTAAAGAATATCATAGCCATTCTTGTTTGAATAACAAAATGTGATAAATATTCGGACGTGCTATTGATATCCACATCCATTCTTGTTTTAATATAATCTACAAAATATTACATTATAAATAATACCTCCTAAATTAGAGACATACTTAACATGCAATTAAGCTTAGTTGAGCACGATCTAAAATAATTGCGATTCTATAAAAAAATGTTTATAATATTCTTTAAAAAAAACCGTGATTAACGGTTAACATGTGTAAATATCAGCGTTCAACGTTGATTATAATATAAGGATGGTTTTATTTTAATTTTTTATTCATTTTAATTCCACTTAATATATGCTAGTTACTAAGAAATTAATACCAAACTCTCGTATAAAACGAAAAATCGCAACTACACGAGTGCCAAATCGAAAATCCCTCCATCCTATGGGTCCACGTTTAAATGTTTATATATATAAAAAAAAACCTAATAATTTATAGCGACTCGCGGATCGAACCACCCCACTAAGCACTGCCTGCTAAGTGTGTCGGGGTGCCTTCTAGAGATTTAGTTTTTATATTTTTAATAGCGGAGTGTCTTTGCATACTTATGATACAATTGTAAATAATTCTAATGCGTATGTAATGACAACATTTAAGAATATACATAACATATATTTATATCATAAATAAATAAATTTATTATTTAATATATGTAAACGTAATACTTTTGCATAGATAATTCGATATCAACAGTTTTTATTAAACGACTTTAAAAACGAAGGGGTTCTCCATTCGAAGAGTATTTTATTAAAATTTATAAATATATCACGTGATAGCCAGAGATTTTTTATTTATTGCGGTAATTTAAGACCTAGATTTTAAAAATAGTTAATGGTATGGTCTCTGACCGAGACGTATCGCAACCAACCAAGGAGGGCACACATCCCATTTTGGTTTTTTCTTCATATGGAAACTTATGCGCAGTAAAACTTTTGACTCAAAGAATCTACGAATCTACGCGGCGGTTTTTATCAAAATCTTTCGATGCCTTATAATAATTACACATCAGCAAGTAGTTATGGTGGAGCTAAATAGAGTTGAAGTTAAAAATAGCAGAAGACAATAAAATGTCAGACCATCCCGTCAAAGAACCAAATCGAAATATACGAGTAGAAATCGTACTTGGTTAGATAAACCATCATACCAGAAATCTAGTAGAACCCATGAAACTCGAGTAGAGCTATGTTGGGAAGGCAAGAAAGCAGGGCCTTGCGTCAACGATGGAGCATCAGCCCTCATCCCTCGACTGTGCATCCAGAGACAGTCACTAACATTTTCAGTTTTTTTCCCATTTTCAGTTTATTTCCTACCGTTTTTCTCTCCTGAAATAATGAGATTAAATTGATCTCTTTGCGAAGGTGCATTCCATATGTCCGTACCCTCAGCACAGACATCCGTTGTTTGTATGTTGTAGATTTATTTTTTAAATTGGATTTTACTTTTTAAGTTTCTTATTAGTTAACGCACTTCTTGAAAATATCGACAACAAAATGACATGCTCTTACACAAATTGTTTTAAATATTTTAAATGATCTATGAAAAGCGAATTGAAGTGGTATAAGTTTTACCTTCGACATATCCCACAAACATTACATATTATGATGCTTATTAACAAAAAAATTGAATATTTTCAGTCTTAATGTGAAAATAGTAAAATAACAGACTCAACTTCAAAAAACAGATTCCTACCAAAAGTGTACAATTTTGCTAATGCACTTTCGATGGACAAAACACTTCTTGGTTACGACCTTTACATATATGCGGAATAAAACAAATTTCTTATCTTAAACACGTAGACACCAAAACAAAATGTATATTGTTGTTGTTAGCTAGGCTTCGCGGATGGCTTTAACGGCGCCATTGGAGCGTGAGGACTCGGGCCTGCGGCCTGGTGAAATGAAAATAGTTGCGTTGAACTAGAAATTCCGAGAGCTTTCCAAAATGCCCAAAAACACATTCCTAGCATGTTACCGTAATAATTCCCATCTCCCTCTACCCTTTTGATTTTTGAAATGTCTTCCAACGGTTAAAATTCGAGCTATCTTTACCGAGTTCCATCAAATCGGCTTAGCGGCTTAGCCGTAAAACGTAAGACAGTCAGACTTTCGTATTTATAATATTAGTATGGATATTAAATTTTTTTTTGCGTCTACCTTCAATTTTTTTCTTGGTAACCAGGAACTGAAAATATATGTAATATGAAAATATATTTAGGTTTCATTTTGTTGGTACCTGTACCTAGATGGTAATTGCTATGTAGTTAGTTGGCATGTACCATGTCGATGAGCAATTTCCTGTGCGCCCTCAAAAGGTTCATGCAAACGCCCTATTATACAAATGCAAACACTTTTTTTTTTTTAAAATGCTTGTTTTCGGATATTAAACAAAAAGAAAACCTAGATTCATACCGACTTATATTTTCTAAACTTAATCTTATCACTTTGAGGGGTATTAGATATATCTAAATTTCTTAAAATAGGGGTCTATTTTTTGGGACACCTAATCCTTTCCTAAAATTAAAAAAAATATATTATATCTTCTATAATGTTAATAATAAAAGCTCTATCAAAATGGCACTAATATATTGCCTATGTAATAATAATAAACAACAAATTTCGATAAATTTTAAAAGCTTAGTAGAATTACTGCTTTTACATGGAAAGTTTGAAGTGCGTTGTAATATATGGGATTATACATTATATTAGAGACACCAACTGACCTAGCTGGTAAGATTGTCCCACGGTAATAAGCTCGCCCTTTTATTGTGTCAAATAAAATGTTCTTCTTATTATTAGACACATATAATTTTATTGGAGTTGTAAATTGCTTAAAAGTGTTCCATTATTCAGTGCCTCAATGAGTATTGCATTTTTTATGTACTCGTATATGCCGCATCGTATATGCCGCATCGCTGTAGTGGTTGGTGTCAGTGGCATCTGACTCTAATCGCCTTTATAGCGATGAGGTACTCGACAGCGAGTGTGTTTCCATAACCGTTTTGCTTTTTAATCCCAAGAGAGGGGAGATCGAAACGCCATGTGCTCAGCTCCTCGCTGCATCCCATCCCCATTCCCTATTCCCTTGCCTAAACGAACTGGAGTTGAAGTTTGAATGGCGGAGGATGAGTGCTTCCCCGAGCCCCCTCCCCACTGCTTTAATAGCGCCCAAATTAGCCTCCTGACCGCTTAATCCTGACCTGACGCACTATCGGACCAATATTCTAATAAGCATAGATTATGTGACATTATTTGAAACGTTTTGCGAATTTAAAATGTGCATTGTCCCGATTCCGACTCATCACATTGTGCGAGGAAAATCAACATTAGTTTTAAAAGATTTAGTTATCCGTGGGTTTTCACATTTTTATTTTCTATTTCTATTTGCCAAACCATTTTATTTTTTAAAAGTTTCAATAAGATAATTGTGTATACAAATCCTGCTAGAATTTAACCAAACCCTTTTTGGCGTTGTCGGAAAAAAATCTAAAGGGATTCACGACTTATGCATAGTCACGTTATTAATACAGGTAGTATTTAAAAACACTACTGTTATTTCAAAAGTTCTACATCAACAATCAAACATTATTAAGCAAAAATATTCGAAAAATATTTCTTACGTACGAGAAAAGGTACATCAAAATTTAATCAAACGCAAACTGTAGTTTGAAAAATTGTCATGCGATTGCATCGTCTGTCCGAACTCTATTAAAATTGAAAATAATAATATACAAAATATCCCTAAAACCTCTTTCAAGAGTGCGGAATAATTATTCTGAAACCTCTTCTAAGGTAGATTTCATTGGGAAAGCTACGTATTGCAACGAGTACCTTGTCGTGACTTCCTGAAAAATTTAACATATCTTCGCCAAGAACGCAAAACAACCCTCAGTTTAAAAGTTTATATTTAAGTTTATCTATCTATCTACCTATATATATATCATTTTCTTGTGAACACGATAGCTGCCCTAATTTTACATCAATCACTTTGAAATCGATACATAAAAATAAAGGAATATAAAATCTCGATCAAGTTCGTTAATGGGCAAAATTAGACCAGGGGGGCGGGAATGGGGGGGTTTTTTCGAAAAGTGAAATTTTGCTATAACTTCTTAGTATATAAGACGTCGAATTCATTTAAATTTCGAATTATTCCTCAGATTAGGGCCTAAAACTTATCTTAGTAAACTTTTTTGATAGCGCTAACCATAAGCGCTAAGCGGTACTAGGGGTGTGAAAATTGGTTTTTCAACATTCAAAAAAATCATACCTCCTCCATGGGATCAAATCAGTTGAAAATGTTATTTGTAGGCCTATAAGTTCTCCATAATTTTTGATTGAAATATTATTTGATATGAGCAACCCTTATGGCACAGTATAAAGAGGGATTCAGTATAAGAGGGATTCGCTGCGCAAGGGTGCGGCGCGGCAGGTTGAGGTGCGCGAGCTGCCGCGCGGGGAGTGGTTCACGCGGTAACTCACGCAATGTTTGATACAACTGAAGTTCGCCTATCCCCTACTCTGATCCGGTAAAATTTACCTCCGCATTCTGGCGTACCGAAAAACATTTTTTATAAAGTAAAGTAAAAGTTTATCCAAGAACAACTTAATGCATAGGAATGACAATTTTCAATTGGTTCACAAAAATTGATATAATGCAATATATAGATATATCATGCCTAGAGTGTTCGACATATATACTACTCGTACTCGTATTACATAGCTAAAAATACATCACATAAATATATCTTAATATATATAAATCTCGTGTCACAATGTTTGTCCTCAATGGACTCCTAAACCACTTAACCGATTATAATAAAATTTGCACACCATGTGCAGTTCGATGTGCACTTGAGAGATAGGATAGTTTAAATCTCAAATTATAGTCGCAATTTTAATTTATCGCTAATTTTTTGTCCGTTATTATTTGGCAGTCATAAAACTGACAGATGTCGATACCTTTTTATTTTATGGGCGATTGGGAAGAGCGCGTGACGACTCGGTGCCTGTATAATTTTATTGAACAAGCAGAGGAAAGAGCAATTGTGATATTATTGGAAAATTTTTTAGAAGATCACAATCAACTAATTCAATTGATCAAAAGAGTTTCGCCACGACTGCAAAATGACAATTATCAAATCGTCATATTTTAATTTATTGCTAATTATTTGTCTGATATTATTTGGCAGTCATAAAACTGACAGATGTCGATACCTTTTTATTTTATGGGCGATTGGGAAGAGCGCGTGACGACTCGGTGCCTGTATAATTTTATTGAACAAGCAGAGGAAAGAGCAATTGTGATATTATTGGAAATTTTTTAGAAGATCACAATCAACTAATTCAATTGATCAAAAGAGTTTCGCCACGACTGCAAAATGACAATTATCAAATCGTCATAAAAGCCGACAAAGTACCATTAGGTGAACATGCTGGTAGATTCAACGCTCCAACTGTTGATGAGGTTGCTGTTATCATGGTTGGTGATCCAGTTGACAAAAGATCTATAAACATTACACGGCGAGACAACACTGTCAGTACGATTTCGGATCTACACCGTTCATATGACGCACTACAATATCCATTGATATTTTGGCAAGGACAAGATGAATATCACCTTAATATCAAACAGTATGATCCAAATACCGGTAAATTTGACAATTATCTATTTACTTTCTTACTGTATGTATAGATTTTAATTTCGTATTGCATTTTATTTTTTATTTTTTTAGGTGATTACAGAAATAATAAAGTTAGCTCAATGAACTACTACGCACACCGAATAATGGTTAGACAACATCAAGACAATTATATCCTTCGATATCGTCAGCTGTTCCATCAATACATTGTTGATATGTATGCTAAGGTCGAAAGCGAACGCTTGCGATTCCTTCGATTCAACCAGGCAAAACTACGATCGGAAGAATATATTCACTTACGAGATGCTGTTGCTGGAAACATCGATGGAAATTTAAATCCCAATGACATCGGTAATGCTTTCATTTTACCTTCAAGCTACATCGGCAGTCCACGGAACATGCAGGAATACATACAAGATGCGATGACTTACGTACGTCATTACGGCCGACCGGATTTATTTATTACATTCACATGTAATCCGAATTGGGAAGAGATACAAACTTTACTATTGCCAGGACAACAAGCCATTCATCGTCATGATTTAACTGCACGTGTGTTTAAACAAAAATTGAAATCCTTAATTGATTTTATTGTTAAATATACAATTTTTGGTATCACACGTTGTTGGCTGTATACGATAGAGTGGCAAAAGCGAGGTTTGCCTCATGCCCACATTTTGGTTTGGCTTAAAGATAGAATCCGTCCTGAAGAAATCGATCAAATAATTTCAGCCGAAATTCCAGACCCATTAATTGATCAAGAATTATTTGATATTGTCACCAAACACATGATCCATGGGCCATGCGGTGTTTTCAACATGACGTCACCGTGCATGGAAAATGGAAATGTAAAAAAAACTTCCCAAAGCCGCATACGAATGACACGATCACGGATATTGATGGTTATCCAATGTATCGTCGCAGAAGTACTGAGAATGGTGGCCACACATTTACAATGCGACTGCCGAACTTTCCAAATCAAGTTGAGTTTGATAATCAGTGGGTGGTACCATACTCACCACTACTTTCAAAAACTTACAAAGCTCATATCAATGTTGAGCTTTGCAGTTCTGTTAAATCAATTAAGTATATTTGTAAATATGTAAACAAAGGCAGTGATTTGGCCATATTTGAAGTAAAAAACATAAATAAAAATGACGAAATAGCACGATACCAAATGGGCAGATACATTAGCAGCAATGAAGCTATTTGGCATATTCTCAGCTTTCCCATCCACGAAAGAGATCCTGCTGTCCAACATCTGGCAATACATCTTGAAAACGGTCAACGTGTATACTTCACTGAAGAAAATGTTCTCCAAAGAGCGTTCGAAGCTCCGAAAACGACTCTAACTGAATTTTTTACATTGTGTCAAAAACCTGATGTTTTTGGCCAATTCGCGAAGACATTGGTGTATGGTGATGTTCCACGTTATTTCACATGGAACAAATCCAGTAAAAAATGGGAGCCACGGAAACAAGGAAAACCACATCCTTCCATTACAGGCATATTCAAAGCGAAGACATTGGGGAGACTTTACACGGTACATCCAAAGCAACGTGAGTGCTTCTATTTACGTTTGTTATTGGTGAATGTTCCCGGACCAACGTCTTTTGAATTTTTACGAACAGCTAATGGTCGAGTATTCAATACATACCAGGATGCATGTCGTGAACTGCAATTGCTAGAAGACGATAACCATTGGGACTTAACGCTTGCTGATGCTGCGTTGACATCAACACCGAATAACATTCGTCAGTTGTTTGCAATTATTTTGGCGACATGTTATCCCTCGCAAGCACAAACTTTGTGGGAAAAATATAAAAATTGTATGACAGAAGACATCTTGCACCGAATTAGACAAACAAATCAATGCCAAAACATAGATTATACACCAGAGATGTACAATGAAGCATTGGTCTTGATCGAGGATTTATGTGTTCTTATTTCAAATTTACCACTTAATCATTATGGTATGCCATCACCTAATCGTCCAGCCACCGACTTAGTCAATACCGATTTACAACGAGAAAATCAATATGACCATGGAAGTTTAGCAACAATTATCATGAACAGTGAACCATTACTGACAGCAGAACAAAAAATTATTTATGATCGGATTATGCTGGCTGTTGCTGCTGAACAAGGCGGTTTTTTTTTCTTGGATGCACCCGGTGGAACCGGTAAGACATTTTTAATATCGTTGATTCTTGCCAAAATACGGTCGCAACAAAAAATCGCATTAGCATTAGCATCGTCAGGCATTGCGGCTACTTTACTGGATGGTGGGCGAACAGCACATTCAACATTCAAGCTGCCATTGGACGTTCATAATAAACCAGATGCAATGTGTAACATCAAAAAGAATAGTGGAATAGCTGCAGTGTTGCGGAAGAGTTCTATAATAATTTGGGATGAGTGCACAATGGCACACAAATATTCACTTGAAGCATTAAACAGAACTATGCAAGATTTAAACAGCAATAATAAACTTTTCGGTGGTGCTATCTTACTTTTGTCTGGTGACTTCCGGCAGACCTTACCGGTTATACCTCGCTCTACTTTCGCGGATGAGATTAATGCATGTTTGAAACAATCATTCTTATGGCGAAGTGTTGAAACACTTCGATTGACCATAAATATGCGAGTACAATTGCAAAATGATCCATCAGCACTAATATTTTCCGAACAACTACTAGATATTGGGAACGGTAAAATAAAACTGCAACCAAATACGCAATGCATTAAACTACCAGACAATTTTTGCACTGTTGTTCAGGATAAAACTGAATTGATTCAGAGTATTTTCCCGGATATACAGAATAATTATTTGAATCATGAATGGCTTAGTCAACGGGCGATTTTGGCAGCCAAAAACGTTGATGTTGACGAAATTAACTTCCAGATACAACAGTTGTTACCAGGCGATCTGATGTCTTTTAAATCAATCGATACTGTTGTTGATGAAAATGAAAGTGTAAATTTTCCGATTGAATTTTTAAATTCATTAGTTATCCCTGGAATGCCACCACATAATCTTCGATTAAAGATTGGTTCCCCTATTATTCTCCTCCGTAATTTGAATCCACCTCTATTATGTAACGGTACGCGTTTGGTCATCAAAAAGATCACCGGAAACATTCTTGAAGCAACCATTTTGGCTGGGAAGTTTAAAGGAAAAGTGGTCCTGCTGCCACGTATTCCGATGATACCATCAGATTCTACCATACCCTTCAAAAGGCTACAGTTTCCAATTCGTTTAGCTTTCGCCATGTCTATAAATAAATCTCAAGGTCAAACAATGTCCATTTGTGGTTTAGATTTGGAAAATCCATGTTTTTCTCATGGGCAACTATATGTTGCGTGTTCACGTGTTGGGAAACCGTCGAATCTATTTGTGTTAGCTAAAGACAGGTTAACCAAAAACATTGTGCACCGATTGGTGTTAAATTAAATTGAAATTGAAAGTATTTATAATTCAAAAAAAAAGATATTAATGTTTAAAAGTTTAAGACTGTCTGCCTTGCCTACCTCATTCATGAGTTTAAGCGTCACATGTTATTTACTGTATTAATTATACTGTAATATACTTATATTTGTTATAAAATTAAATGGAAATAATAAATCTGATAAATTTTTATTTTTTACCTATTGATTTCTGCTTAGTATCAAGTGTAAGAACATTTTAATTAATTGTGTTCAACGTACTTCCCCTTCAAATCTCAATCCAGTGAATTTGTATACCAACATCAACATTTTCGTCTTTGTTCGTAAATAATTTCATTGTACTAAAGGGTTATAGTAGTAGAAAGTCAAATAAGGAGATCAGCATATTTTTTTACAAATACCATCTGTGTGAAAAAGCATAGTGGACTCCGTGACTGATGTTCTCTTATTGTTCCTCTTAGATTGTTTACTATAATGTAATATAACAAAAACTTTAGCCACAGCAACGCGTGGCCGGGTCAGCTAGTATATATATAAATTGTAAATAGAAGTTTTATAATTATGCTTTAATATATTTTATTTTATTTTAGAATTAGAATTAGAATTTTAGAATTAGAATTTAGAATTCTATTTTAGAATTAGTATGAAAAATAACTGCCACATAATATTTCACCCTTCCAATTATAGGTCTTTGAATTCATACAGATTTTTTTTAATTTTATATGTTTTGATGGCTTTTTTGAAAATGAATATATTTTTTATGTTTTTATATTCTCCCCGTAATTTATAGAACATTTCTAGTCCTCTATATAAACTAGTTTTTTGAAATGTGGACGTACGAGGAGGTACCGGCTGAATAAAATTATCTTTGTTCCTTGTGTTGTGGAGATGAACCGATGTATGGGTGTTATTATCTTCCTTCGTTCGGATAAATTCGCAAAGGGCTTCTTGTACATATATACCATACACCGTTAATATTCCAAGGGTTTGGAAGTGTGATCTGCAAGATTCTCACTGACGAATACCTAAAATTGCTCGAATGGCTCTTTTTTGGAGGACCAATATGTCTCTGAGATGCTGATCCCCATAAAAGAATGCCATATCGGAGATGAGATTCCACGAGTGCAAAATACCTACCTATAAATATAACGTGAAACCTCCTTCCTATATTTCTGCGCGACTTTATTGTTATAGTTGCTATCTATAGCCGTACGGAACCCTCAGTTTGTACACCCGGTTTACATCTGTTTTTTTTATGTTACACATGATTTTACCTAATTTAATTTTTATTTGTTTATTAATTTATATACAAAACAGCGATACCATAAAATACTTTTCTAGTGCTACATTTATATGGTGAGAAATAGTAATAAATATTAAAAATATGGTCGACACAATAAATTATTAAAACAGTGTGGTGCTTCTATTTGTGGCATGGACCTGTTTGCATGTGTATGTAGTACCTATACATGTGTGCATATACATATGATTACGGTTATAATAAATAATTATATTATATTAATATAATATACATATAGATTTATTACCATACCACAAACAAACATATCTTTGAAAGTATGTCTAAATTCAACGGTGGTCATCTTATCATGAGTAATTTCTTCAAAACTTGGAAACGTTCCGAAATTAAGATATTTTAATAAGCGTTTTCGATGCGACTGACCAGCATTTTATATTTTAGTGGCCATATTTGTCTGAGAACTGACACTATTGCACTATTGCAGGCACTATTTGTGTGTTAAGACCCTTGTAACAAATGCCTTATCAATTGTTATTACAGAATCTATATTGATTTATCAGGATATATCTCTGTATAGTTATTATTTCTTTTGTATATTGCATGGGCAGCACAGTCATCCTTTTGAAGAATTTTAATTCCTATGTTAGAGGAATTCCAAGATAGGAATTCTATTGTATTCATCAAACATGAAACCGACGATAAAAGCGGTAAATGATTCAATTTGAATAGCCTTTTTAATATCGGAATTTTAGATATACAAATATCCATTGTGGGAGGGAGGGATTTAGTATTTTTTTAAATATAAACCTATATATATATCCGCCATGAAGTAAACATTTTTTCTATTATGGTTTATTCGAAATAAGTATTATTATAATAAACTTTTTATTATTTTATATTAAATTAAGTATTATTTATAAAATATGTTTACATAATCTAAAAGTTCAACTAAGACGCCTTGTACTTTAGTTACATATAAACAGTCTTGCTAAAATATTTTAAAAGTTATAGAATAAAATATATTTCCTAAAAAACGTCCGCTTTCGTTTTGAAACGGACCCAAAGCATTAAAATGCTCAAGCATACAAAATCCTAGTAATTCTTTAAAAAAAACAAAACAATTTAATTACAATTGGAGCAAAGAAGCGATGGCAACTCCTATGCCGTAAGATTTATGAGTTCATTTATTACAAATGAACTTATAAATTGTGGTTAATCTACTTTACTGGAAGCATAATTTGCTAGGCAAACCATACACGGGTCATTTATATTCCTATTTCCATCATTACAAAGGCTACATTTACCACTACCCCTTTTCTTAAAACTGTAAAGTGACTACGCTTTATGACATATGATGGAAGCAACAAGCAAAACATGCCGAAAATATAAACTCATTTCTCAAATAATAAAAGGGATAGATTTAATATGATAACAAAGAATATTCGTAATAAAATGTTACTTACCAGTAACAACATTCACAAAATCGCAAATAAAAAATCACTTATTCGAAGAAAAATCTACGAACGCGTTTCGTCTTGGAGAGGTTCGTTTCAATACCCATTCGTTTCATTACTGCTCTCTTCTATCTTTATAACCAATTTACAAAATATATATTTTTGGCATACCTAAAACTTTCAAACGATTTTCTACTCAATACAAAAATTATTTTCGTTTAGGTCTTTTGCTGTCGAAATATTACGTTGAAAAAAATCACATCTTTCGAGAAAAACGTCCATGACATAAGTATTCATGACATGAGTATAAGGATTCTGTTTTAACCATAAAAGGAAACTATAAAGTAAACAATCTGTAAATAGTTTTGTTCGCCGTTCGTGTTTATTCGTGTTCGCCTTTATTTATGCTATTTGTAAATTTTGTGGATATAAGATATGCTACTATGAATCCAAATTCATCGGTTATTTATTGAGAATGTTTTAGTTCAAAGTATAATAGTGTAGATTGAGCTTTAGATTGGGTAGATAGGATTTAAAATAATGGGTTTTTATTTTGACTTTCAAATGTTGATGCTTTTCATCATAATTTTACGCTACTGCAATTACGACCATTTTTTTTATCTGAAAAACATCTGAAAGTATTGTTTCTTTCATCAGAGGCAGGTTATTTTATTAAAATTATAATTTCTTATCATTCAATTAGGATGAAATATCATAAATGACATGAATAAAATAGGCAAGCTGTAACATCGAAGCAGTAAATCGATTCATTAGTAAATTAGGGACGATTTTCCCACGTTGATACTCAAACGAGCTAATTATTAGGATGCGACTATACTCGCCGATCACGCAATTCCAAATTTCGATACAGGGAGCAGAGCACCTGGTCCATTCTTGTTAGGTGCATCTAACCATGTTTGACCGAGTCTCCCCTCATTTATGAGTAATAGGCCTCCGGAAATTGACGCGATTCTGGTTTAACAACATAAAAATACATAAATAGGGAAGAAAAATATTTCAATACACGTTAACTAACCTAAATATAATTATTAGGTTATTTAGAAGAATACAGGACAAAGAATATAAAATATTTTTAATAAGTATTAATTTGTGCCCTAATAAGTACAAAAAAAACCATGTTGGATATAAAATAATAAATCTATAAATACAAAAAATATCATCATAAAAACGGGAAGTAACAGTCTGAGCAATTTTACTTTTTTACTTGGTAAACGAAATTGGGTAATCGAGCACCCATAATTAATGTATTTCACCCATATTACATAAATTAGAAAATAATTAAGTGAACAACCACCAAAAATACCAACGACCAACAAAATTAATTAATCTATTTATTTCGTAAATGTATCCTTTTTAAATAAAATAACTAAATATACGAACACTATAAAAAATAAACATAACTCATTATGCCCTCAAAATTGAATGGAAGCTATTATACTCGTACCTAACTACATAAAAGGCGTACAAACATAGTGTTTTAACTAAAATCCGTTATGACCACTTAAGTATGCCGAAATAAATATTCTGTTAGACAAACTACAATTTTGAAAATACATATTTGAGACTGCCCATCCGCCATTTTGGGAGTGTTTTTTTTTTATTTCTTAACAGAGGGCGGTTACAAACACTTTTGTAACCGCCTTAGAATTGTAAAAGTTATTAACGGCCTGGTGGCCTCGCAGTGAAAAGGCCCGCTTTTGATCGAATCCCATTAGCAACGTAGTTAAGTACATGTAACAATAAGTAGGTACAAAAACACTAGTTAAATTAGGGTAGAGATGTTTTCTGCCTGTAATGATGAGCACGCATCATCAAGCCAAGCCATCTTCGCCTCTTCGCCTAAACGTACGATTCTACTTCTTCTCTTATTTATGTTCCTATATGAAATTATGTCTCGACCTATCTTCATAAACATAAAACATAAACAATATAAAAGTAGAAAAATAATTTAGTAGTTTTATAACGAACACATATATTTTAAGAATAGACATATTACAAGCAAATAGATATACCTAACTAAATTTCTACTCTTAGGTTAGTCAGCTATCATGGAGGTGGCCACGGCCCCAGGGTGGGGCGACGGTCACACTTCTTGTGACCGTTACTCCGTCGACTGAATGGGATAGGACATCCCACCCCTTGTTTGCGTAATAAATCATAAAACGCCGGAACTAAAAGGCCGAGGTTTTTGGTGACGCCCACCTTTACGAGCTTCCGTATCCTGATTGGTGCTTACTATATAATATAATAAATAAGCAAACACATCAGGGCAGTAAGGACAATTTTAAAAGCATATTTATTATTACTCATATATTTTTCTTATCTACGAAGCGAACGGAGGAAAAGTATTTATCAACAGTGCTCTGGTAGAAATCAAATTTATAAGTTGTAATTGAGCACATTATTATCTTTATAAAAATTGGAAATTTATTATTAAAATTAATTTATTATTTAACACAAATATGTTTTAAAGATGTAAAACGGCATAAGGTTTTCATGATATTGGATTAATCTTTACAAAGGAAACGTTCATAATGCTTCGTGGTTACGCCATCATCATAATAATTGTACACAAAGACAGATTTTCTATGAAATATGGTGAGCAAGTGAGCATACATTAAAAAACAAAATTTTATACGTCGAATAAAAACCCCTTTTAAATTCGGTTAAAAAGAGGTTTTCATTTAGGGAATTTTATGTTTTAGGTATGTTCCTACCATAGAAATGATTTGTGATACCTACCGCCTAACATGTAGATTTTAGCGATACCTACTGAATAGCATTCCGAAAGATAAAAATTAATTAGCTGACATTTTTCTCCAAGAACTATAATTTAAATTCTTATTTTAAAATCTAAGAATTACAGTTTATATAATTGAATTTAATTTATAAAAATAACTTATTAGATTCCTCTGATATCAAAGAGTATTTATATAATTTCGATTACCACACATTATAGTGTACCTAAATATTTTTGTTTTGGACGTGGTAGGGTAAATTATATTATCATGTAAAAAAAATATTTCCAAATAGTAGGTATCTATTTGAACGGCGCGGTGCAACGTTTATAGGCTGGAGAATCAAATTGCCTACCTAATCTCAGTACCAGTAGTCCACACAAGTATAGGTACCTACCTAATATTAAATAGGTAGGTAGGTAAATTTAATAGGTAGGTAGGTAGGTAGGTAGGTAATATTAAATAGGTAGGTATATAAATAATACGCACACAAATCATGTGCTTTAATTTTACACTTTTACATATCCATTATTTTTATTTTTTCGTCAACTTCATACATAAATCACTCATAAAATCATCTCATTTCACCATCATCCTTCATCGTAATCACATATCCATTTTTTTTATATGTTTTTTGTTAAAATATCATCCTTCTTTATTTCATCTAATTAGATGGTTACATAATATTTGACAATATTTTACACTAAAGAGGACAGGTGAGAGTTAAAAATGCATTTTTGTTAAATTCGGCACTGGATTTACATTGACATTCTTAAACACAGGATCTCTTCAGTACCTTTATAATTATTTTGCTATATGACTCCTCCCTCTACTACGCTTCTATCCCACACTTTATCAAACTAGAATGGCTGACACCAAGTACCTATCTTATAAAATCAACCGCTTCTTTACATTGTTTAGTGCTAGTAAATTGTTTACTCAGAACCTGACGTCATACAGCTAAACCCTACAGGTGTCATTAAAGGCATCTCAATTCATCATATTTTTTTTTTCGTAAATTTTAACGCTCGGCTAATATTGTAACAATCCCTCCCCTTGGTTTACTGAATTTGTTATTTATTTAATACTAACTTCTTCCAAATTGATCTTTCTTCAATAACTCGGCAAAAGTTTCGCAACGCTAAAATACTACAATGCATTAAACCATGGGCAATATTCCTAATTCAGTTCTGTATTAAATCTGTTTTTGTTTCTATACATATAAATAATCAAAGCTTAAGCTAATATTTTTCTTTTTGTATCTTTGTTTAAATTTAAAATCATTTTTTCTTATTTAATTTTTCCGGGTTTAACTCTTTTAATATATATCAATATTATTCTTTTTTACCTCTATCTTTATTAGTCAGTTGGGCTACCCTAACTTTAATTTTATTGTTTCTACGTAATTAGCTGTATTGTGTACAATTTCTGTTGGGTAAAATAAATAAATAAATTAATTAATAAAGATGAAAATCATATATTTATTTCATAATAATATTTATAATGTGACATTGAACATTCTTTTACATGTTTCTATTTGCGTACACAGATGTGTTTTTGTAATTCGATTATCGCGCTTTGAGAGATGAGCGCTTTATCGAACTGTAAAGTTTCCATCTATTAGTACTAGAAATTAGTCGACTTTAATGTTATATATCTAAACTACATGGAAAGCTTTCGATCTTATATAAACGGCTGTTTGTTTTTCGAGAGCAATATACACACAAAAATACACAAATTCAAGTCATTCGCATTTGTTCTTTTAGAGTTAAAAAATGTCAGTTCGCCAAAGTACGGCTTCTATACATGAATGTATAGAAGCTAAAAATAATAAAAAAATTTAATATCATTTAAAATTGTCAAAGATTGTCATTTATCTTTTCAGGCGATTTACCGAAATTTAAAAAAAAAACATCAAATATAAAAAAATAAGTCATTTTGGCACCATGGATACTTTTAAACCATTTACAGAAAAGTCAATAATAAGATTGTAGCAAATGTTAAGCATGCATCTTTGCCCTTTGCCTTTAGTAAAATGTTAATAAAGTATGTTAAAAAATCAAGTTGTTAGTTTATACTCGTATGTATGTAGGTACTCAAGGATTAATTTATTTTTCTTTTTAATTCTATGGTTTTGACTTTTTGATCTGTCGATTTCTTATTTTGTCGACATTTTGATCGATATCTTAATATATATAAATCTCGTGTCACAATGTTTGTCCTCAATGGACTAATAATAAAATAATGGACTAATAATAAAATTTGAACACCATGTGCAGTTCGATGTGCACTTGAGAGATAGGATAGTTTAAATCTCAAATTATAGTCGCAATTTTAATTTATCGCTAATTTTTTGTCCGTTATTATTTGGCAGTCATAAAACTGACAGATGTCGATACCTTTTTATTTTATGGGCGATTGGGAAGAGCGCGTGACGACTCGGTGCCAGTATAATTTTATTGAACAAGCAGAGGAAAGAGCAATTGTGATATTATTGGAAAATTTTTTAGAAGATCACAATCAACTAATTCAATTGATCAAAAGAGTTTCGCCACGACTGCAAAATGACAATTATCAAATCGTCATAAAAGCCGACAAAGTACCATTAGGTGAACATGCTGGTAGATTCAGTCATAAAACTGACAGATGTCGATACGGAACGGCACGGAACATGCATGCATACAAGATGCGATGACTTACGTACGTCATTACGGCCGACCGGATTTATTTATTACATTCACATGTAATCCGAATTGGGAAGAGATACAAACTTTACTATTGCCAGGACAACAAGCCATTCATCGTCATGATTTAACTGCACGTGTGTTTAAACAAAAATTGAAATCCTTAATTGATTTTATTGTTAAATATACAATTTTTGGTATCACACGTTGTTGGCTGTATACGATAGAGTGGCAAAAGCGAGGTTTGCCTCATGCCCACATTTTGGTTTGGCTTAAAGATAGAATCCGTCCTGAAGAAATCGATCAAATAATTTCAGCCGAAATTCCAGACCCATTAATTGATCAAGAATTATTTGATATTGTCACCAAACACATGATCCATGGGCCATGCGGTGTTTTCAACATGACCTCACCGTGCATGGAAAATGGAAAATGTAAAAAAAACTTCCCAAAGCCGCATACGAATGACACGATCACGGATATTGATGGTTATCCAATGTATCGCCGCAGAAGTACTGAGAATGGTGGCCACACATTTACAATGCGACTGCCGAACTTTCCAAATCAAGTTGAGTTTGATAATCAGTGGGTGGTACCATACTCACCACTACTTTCAAAAACTTACAAAGCTCATATCAATGTTGAGCTTTGCAGTTCTGTTAAATCAATTAAGTATATTTGTAAATATGTAAACAAAGGCAGTGATTTGGCCATATTTGAAGTAAAAAACATAAATAAAAATGACGAAATAGCACGATACCAAATGGGCAGATACATTAGCAGCAATGAAGCTATTTGGCATATTCTCAGCTTTCCCATCCACGAAAGAGATCCTGCTGTCCAACATCTGGCAATACATCTTGAAAACGGTCAACGTGTATACTTCACTGAAGAAAATGTTCTCCAAAGAGCGTTCGAAGCTCCGAAAACGACTCTAACTGAATTTTTTACATTGTGTCAAAAACCTGATGTTTTTGGCCAATTCGCGAAGACATTGGTGTATGGTGATGTTCCACGTTATTTCACATGGAACAAATCCAGTAAAAAATGGGAGCCACGGAAACAAGGAAAACCACATCCTTCCATTACAGGCATATTCAAAGCTAAGACATTGGGGAGACTTTACACGGTACATCCAAAGCAACGTGAGTGCTTCTATTTACGTTTGTTATTGGTGAATGTTCCCGGACCAACGTCTTTTGAATTTTTACGAACAGCTAATGGTCGAGTATTCAATACATACCAGGATGCATGTCGTGAACTGCAATTGCTAGAAGACGATAACCATTGGGACTTAACGCTTGCTGATGCTGCGTTGACATCAACACCGAATAACATTCGTCAGTTGTTTGCAATTATTTTGGCGACATGTTATCCCTCGCAAGCACAAACTTTGTGGGAAAAATATAAAAATTGTATGACAGAAGACATCTTGCACCGAATTAGACAAACAAATCAATGCCAAAACATAGATTATACACCAGAGATGTACAATGAAGCATTGGTCTTGATCGAGGATTTATGTGTTCTTAGTTCAAATTTACCATTTAATCATTATGGTATGCCATCACCTAATCGTCCAGCCACCGACTTAGTCAATACCGATTTACAACGAGAAAATCAATATGACCATGGAAGTTTAGCAACAATTATCATGAACAGTGAACCATTACTGACAGCAGAACAAAAAATTATTTATGATCGGATTATGCTGGCTGTTGCTGCTGAACAAGGCGGTTTTTTTTTCTTGGATGCACCCGGTGGAACCGGTAAGACATTTTTAATATCGTTGATTCTTGCCAAAATACGGTCGCAACAAAAAATCGCATTAGCATTAGCATCGTCAGGCATTGCGGCTACTTTACTGGATGGTGGGCGAACAGCACATTCAACATTCAAGCTGCCATTGGACGTTCATAATAAACCAGATGCAATGTGTAACATCAAAAAGAATAGTGGAATAGCTGCAGTGTTGCGGAAGAGTTCTATAATAATTTGGGATGAGTGCACAATGGCACACAAATATTCACTTGAAGCATTAAACAGAACTATGCAAGATTTAAACAGCAATAATAAACTTTTCGGTGGTGCTATCTTACTTTTGTCTGGTGACTTCCGGCAGACCTTACCGGTTATACCTCGCTCTACTTTCGCGGATGAGATTAATGCATGTTTGAAACAATCATTCTTATGGCGAAGTGTTGAAACACTTCGATTGACCATAAATATGCGAGTACAATTGCAAAATGATCCATCAGCACTAATATTTTCCGAACAACTACTAGATATTGGGAACGGTAAAATAAAACTGCAACCAATTACGCAATGCATTAAACTACCAGACAATTTTTGCACTGTTGTTCAGGATAAAACTGAATTGATTCAGAGTATTTTCCCGGATATACAGAATAATTATTTGAATCATGAATGGCTTAGTCAACGGGCGATTTTGGCAGCCAAAAACGTTGATGTTGACGAAATTAACTTCCAGATACAACAGTTGTTACCAGGCGATCTGATGTCTTTTAAATCAATCGATACTGTTGTTGATGAAAATGAAAGTGTAAATTTTCCGATTGAATTTTTAAATTCATTAGATATCCCTGGAATGCCACCACATAATCTTCGATTAAAGATTGGTTCCCCTATTATTCTCCTCCGTAATTTGAATCCATCTCAATTATGTAACGGTACGCGTTTGGTCATCAAAAAGATCACCGGAAACATTCTTGAAGCAACCATTTTGGCTGGGAAGTTTAAAGGAAAAGTGGTCCTGCTGCCACGTATTCCGATGATACCATCAGATTCTACCATACCCTTCAAAAGGCTACAGTTTCTAATTCGTTTAGCTTTCGCCATGTCTATAAATAAATCTCAAGGTCAAACAATGTCCATTTGTGGTTTAGATTTGGAAAATCCATGTTTTTCTCATGGGCAACTATATGTTGCGTGTTCACGTGTTGGGAAACCGTCGAATCTATTTGTGTTAGCTAAAGACAGGTTAACCAAAAACATTGTGCACCGATTGGTGTTAAATTAAATTGAAATTGAAAGTATTTATAATTCAAAAAAAAGATATTAATGTTTAAAAGTTTAAGACTGTCTGCCTTGCCTACCTCATTCATGAGTTTAAGCGTCACATGTTATTTACTGTATTATACTGTAATATACTTATATTTGTTATAAAATTAAATGGAAATAATAAATCTGATAAATTTTTATTTTTTACCTATTGATTTCTGCTTAGTATCAAGTGTAAGAACATTTTAATTAATTGTGTTCAACGTACTTCCCCTTCAAATCTCAATCCAGTGAATTTGTATACCAACATCAACATTTTCGTCTTTGTTCGTAAATAATTTCATTGTACTAAAGGGTTATAGTAGTAGAAAGTCAAATAAGGAGATCACCATATTTTTTTACAAATACCATCTGTGTGAAAAAGCATAGTGGACTCCGTGACTGATGTTCTCTTATTGTTCCTCTTAGATTGTTTACTATAATGTAATATAACAAAAACTTTAGCCACAGCAACGCGTGGCCGGGTCAGCTAGTACTTCTATAAGTTTTGATTGTCGTTATTTCGTATCAAACCCCCTGACTTCAACCATATTAAACGCACCACGTGCGCCATGGCAGAGACCAGATAAAAGCTTTGAGAAGAGAATATGGTATAAAAAGTTCACTCGAAGCGTAGCTCGCAGTGGCACTTGTCTTTAGTCGCAAAGGCAAGGCAAAGGCCCTAGCTATAGGGGCTCGTCCGTCCCGAAACCCTCTCGCCTGACGTCTGAATGGAATGCACTTGCGCGGGCAGGAAGCGCGGTGTCCTGTTCCATTTATTATGGAAAATAAAAACGCTCCGCGAATGAAAAGCAAGACGAACGAACGAAGGTATCCCATTTGAAAGGCCCGGCCAAAGGACCACAATGAAGATTACCGACTGACATAGAGTCCGTCTCGCTTCTTGGCCAACGCGAGAGCGAGAGCGACAGGGCTCTTTGTGCTCCGAATCTAAGTAAGATACGGGCAGGGAACATTATTATTTAGTTGTTGTTATCATTAAACAGTTGAACAAGATCTGGCACCGCCGCGCCGCAACAGCTACAAGGGAACTGCGAATTCTTTTGTGCTCAAAGAATGAAGCTCAGCTGTCAGATGCTCTGAAGGGGAGTAGATAGGGTAGGGATTAACGTTTTCGTCTGACTCCGAGGAAGTCACGTCAGTTTGGTGACTATCTAGTTTCACACGCATCAAGCGTACCTACTTCCCGCGCCCTTACCGCGTTTTTTCTCGTTCTTTGTCCCATCGTGTAATTGGCGGATATCCATGCGAAATAAGAGAATCGTTTATCAAATCTGAATAAAGATCGCCAAGGAATAAAGTAACATAATCTACATTGAAAATAACGGTTTTCCATTGGAATTGTCAATTTTAAAAAGAATGCATCTCCGGTAGGTATTTAAATGAGTAAATTTGATGGTGATTTCAGACCGCATCTTGTACGACGTGCCATGCTGCGTGTGCCGCGACCACTCGTCGGGCAAGCACTACGGCGTGTTCGCGTGCGACGGCTGCGCCGGTTTCTTCAAGAGAAGCGTGCGCCGGGCGCGTCGCTACGCCTGCAAAGCGCGCTCCCCAGGAAAATGCCTGGTGGACAAGGTCCACCGGAACCAGTGTCGCGCCTGCAGACTCTCCAAGTGCATCGACGCCGGTATGAACAGAGACGGTCAGTAAAGTATTCTGCCGAAGCATATCCAACTTTATCATTAGTGTCTGATAGTAAATAATAATAGGCAATCGTAATGCAAAGTATGTGATTCGGGTATACTGATGACCGCTCAGAGACTTTCATCATCAAGCTCACGACTCTCGAGCGCCCTAATTAATGTATTTTCACCTTTCATCCTATGAAAATATGAAAATGAAAATATGAATAATTATGAATTTAACATTGGTTCAAGTACTTAATTAGGAAAAACGTTGTTGTCTTTTATGCGATTATGTCTTAATTAGGAAAAACATTGTTGTCTTCTATGCGCAAATTTCTTTCCTTCCCTTTTCAATAGATATGGTTTTGTTAGAGAAAAGTAGAACATAATTAGCTCTTACTCAAAAATAACATTTCACTTGAAGATCTTTGGAACTAAGTGGGTACAAGAGTGCAATCTAAGCAAGGCGAACAATTTGTAGGTTAGCTTTCTACGAAGGTTTCATGAAGTGTGCAGAATAAAAATCAATGTGATGATGCTTAGATTGATAAATGTGACAATATTCTAAGGATTGACTGACAACTGAGTCAACGATGACGTTTTTTTACAGCCGTCCAACACGAACGAGGCCCACGAAATTCAACCCTACGACGACAGATGGCTCTTTATCTCAAGGACCCTGCCGAGATGTGTACCACGGACCTACTGATGGCTGGACCCCAACCGTCGACTGCTTTAGATCTGGCTATCCCGAAGCACCACATCACCATTCAGTCTACACCGTCGTCGTGTGTTCTCCCAGACTCGACATGCTCTTACTTTATTACACCACCGGACGTTGCTTACGTAGCAAATATTGGAGGCGATGCTTTATTGGGTATTTTTTCATTATTACACTTCTAGAAACATGATAGTAGCTACCATCATCGATTCGTCTAACTTTTCTTTTTACCTTTAGGTTTTAGACCTCCGGATGTGCTTTCAACTTATCACTCCGCCTGATCCTAATTGTAACAAGCAGCTAATTGATAGTCACGTTAACCCTCTCACACGTGACTATCGGATGTCCCGAGACTATGATGATTATTGGTATAATTATTATATTTCCCCAAGTAACTTTTTTACTGGAGTCCACCCTACTCCTTATAAACTATCATAACCTTGTCTATTTTTTTTAATGTAGGTACAATGAACACCTTATACACATTTTTAAGTAGTTTTCATTGGGAAAGCTACCTATTGCAATGGGTACCATGTCATAACTTTCGGAAATTTTCAACATATCTTCAAGTTTCACATCCCCTAGAACCCAAAACCACCCTCAGTTTAAAAGTTTACATATCTATTTCTCTATCTATATCACTTTCTTGTCAAGACGATAACTGCCGTAATTTTACACCAATCACTTTAAAATTAATACATAAAATTTAAGGGCACAAAATCTAAGTCAAGTACGAAAAAGTGTCATTTTGCTATAACTTTCTTAGTGTATAAGATATCGACTACATTTAAATTTTATATTATTTCTTAGATAAGGGCCTAAAACTACTCTCAGTGAACTTTCTTTATAGCACCAACCGTTGGTCCTAGGGGTGGGAAAAAGTGGTTTTTCAAAATTTAAAAAGTCTCTTAATAGGCAGAGGATTAAATCCATTCAAAATGTAAATTTTATATTTTCCTACAACTTTTGTTTAAATCAATTTTTGATATGAGCAACCCTTAAGGTACAGTATCTTTATACAGTATCTTTATAAGGTGCGTATACTGAATCCCTCTTTAGGGATTCAGTATACGCACTCTCGCTGCGCAAGGGTACGGCGAGGCGGCGGGTTGAGGTGTGCGAGCTGATGCGTGGGGAGTGGATGGCGTGGTAGCTCGTTCAATGTTTAATACAAGTTCGTACAATTGGCCTATCCTCTTCTTTAATCCGGTGCAATCTACTTTGGCCTTTAGGCGTACCGAAAGGGATTTTTATATTTTTTCCTAATTTTCTTTTTTTTTTGATAACAGATAACGGCTCATGCAGGAGCATAATGGGTCCAGAAGCGATCTGCGAGGCAGCTGCAAGACTTCTGTTCATGAATGTGAAATGGGCTAAAAATGTTCCAGCGTTTTCAGCACTTAGCCTTCCAGACAGACTAATTCTCTTGGAAGAATCGTGGAGAGAGTTATTTGTACTTGGTGCGGCACAGTTTCTAATGCCCTTAGACTTAACTCAGCTCGTTGCGGAGCGGCAGCCGTCACTGGCTTCTGAAGCCAACGTCTTTCAAAATACCTTGATCCAGGTAGCGAAGCTGCAAGTTGACGCTCAAGAATTTACCTGTCTGAGAGCCATCATTCTGTTCAAGACCTCGTTGGACGGCAATGAGAGGTGGGCAAACAATATAAGGAGGGAACTGCAAGACCCTCGTGGTGTGGCTGCGCTGCAAGATCACACACAGCTTATACTTAACAAGGTATACCTACTATTACTTTTATTCCACACACGGATATCAGGAAACTTGAGATTAAAGGTGTGGTACGAGATTGCTGGTGCGCGACCCCTCGTAATTGGCAAGAAGCTCTGGCTCTTCAAATGCCCGTGCGCCTTTTTTACTCGCGTTTTAGCGGCTAGGATAGTTTCGATACTGAAGATGCATGAAAGTATTTTAATATCCATTGGTTCAGATAGTACGTAACTATCTCTATTATCTAATCTTAATCTTACATCTTTAATAGTATCTATATCTTTATATTTTTATAGTATAGTATTTTATATCTTTGTATAGTAATCTTTTCGTACTGATAGTTTAAGTGACTGCTTTAAATTCTTTGGTCGAATTAACATTGAGACTGGGCGGGTAATTTGTAATTAAAGTATAAATAAATATTCTTACTCAAAAAAAAAATAACCTAAATATTATTACGTGATATGTTCACATATACTACTCGTAGTAATTATGATTTAAATTTTAAGTAACTCTGAATAGATGACTAAGGGCTAATTTCGATAACTAACCGATGTCAAAGAGTCGGACATTTTCGCAGTCTAGCAGACGTGCAACGAATGAACACGAGAGAATGTGTCAAAGTGCGAACTCGTCTGACGCCTCGTGTCAGATTGCAATTGGCCTTAAGGAAGACTTACTAATCTGACATTTCATTTTATCGTACCTTATTTTACTTCACTGCATAATAAACTACACGTATAACGAAGTGTGCGCCACATAGTTCAAATAAACAAAATAGCCTTTCCTTCCTTATTTTTAACTTATGATTCCACTTTCGAAGTTAGCGACTGAGCCAGCATCAGCGGCTAACTTCATGGCTTCTTTAGATTATTTTACTCTACTAGCACTAATCGTCTTAACCGCACTTTTATTCACATTACATAGAATAAGACTATTTTACCTCATGTTTTTGTTGTTTCGAATCTAAAAGTTTTGCGAATAAAATTTAATATTCAAGGAACTGAAAGGCTATAAAAAAATAATTTCTTAAGTAAAGGTGACTTTTCATGTTTGGACACGATTATAAAGCAGTGTTGATAATATAATAATGTCACTGAAATATATCAGAATATTTTTTTTCTGCTACAATCATGACAACTGTCTTTGCATAAAAACTATATCACACACTGTTTGTATGAAACATCAGTTCATTCTTCATTCATTTATTAATTTCTATGCATATTTTGATCCAGGGCTACATAATTTGAAAGATAAACTATTATTTATGTTTATGCTATTTTTTTTTAACTTATCTCTAGGTATTAGATATCAAGTATCTGTTTATAAAATCAATTTTCCATTTCAGTATAGTTTAAATTCTTGTGAAAGTTTATTTTTAGGTTTCTATTTTATTAACTTAATTTAAATAAAAATCTACAGATTTATAGTGGACAATATTTCATACTAAAGAAGACAGGTGCGAGTTAAAAATGCATTCCTATAAAACTCAGCCCTGGGTTTAAACCGACATCCTGACCTCTAAATTACAGGACATCTTTAGTACCTTTGGAATATAATTGAATATATATTGTAGAATAGCTTGGCTGTAACTTCTCAAATTTAGAATATCTTCAGAATCGTTTATAGTGCGGAGCTTTACAAGACTAATTTTTGGCTGCAGGAGTTGAGTTAGTGAAATGTCAGTTTGATTTTATAAACTGACAGATCTCAAAGAATTACTCTTTTATTCAAATACGAATATATGAAACAAAATATAATTCTTCTAATGCCAAATGTAAAACATTAAATTCGTCGTCACAATATGTACAGAATTATAATATATCTACATAAAAGTACAAAATATAAATACGTAGGTATATGATAATAATCAGTTGATTACATTCATATTATTAATTATATTTTTAACTAAATTTACCCGAAAACCCAAACTTTTCCATGATACTAAAACTTTCTAGAAAATAAAATGTCATTATTGTTTACTTAATATTTAAAATTTATATATTTATATATGTGCAAAATAAATATATATTAGAGTAATAGAAAAAAACAAATATACTACCTTTCTTTATTGTGTAATTGGCGTATAACTGCTAGTATTCGGAATTATTTTAAATACGTTTAAAATGGTAAATATATCCTATTATAAACCGTAAATTGTGGATTAAGGTAAGGCCAGATATGTTTTAAATGATGACTTCTGTCGGCTCCAAAGGTTTGCATTACCAAACATCACTCTATAGTGGCTTTATTTTAGTTGTAATATAATTATTATGATGTACAGCGATAGTGTTACTTATATATAAATAAACACATTTACATTTATTTTGATCAAAATAATAATGGTCAAATAATATCAATCACATATCTGCTTTCAAGTAAGTGTTAATATTCCTTACAGTATGTATCCAGCGCCCACCCTGGTCAACCCCTACGTTTCGGACGTCTTCTGTTGCTGGTTCCATGTCTTCGATCGGTATTACCCACCACAATCGAGGAATTGTTCTTCAGGACGACCATCGGGAATATTGCCATCGAACGCATCATCAGCGATATGTACCGATCTGGATCGGTTAATTTGTGACATCTATATAATTAATTTCCTTTTCAATCGTCTGTAGTCTATATATTCTGGTTCCATATTAAAAGGCCTAAGGCATCCGAATATTTTTACCTATATAGATAAATCAAAGTGACAGTAATAGAGAATTGATATTAATTGTAAATGTGGGCACAAGCGAAGGCTAGGTTTTGAAAATCAAAATAGTTTAAGTTGTGAACGATAATTTATGGGTTTCTAGAACTCCTAGTTTATTGGGCATCTGGCATTACAGACTTTGGATTGGATTGAACTCACGTCATAAAACTACCTTCAACAAGGTAGAAAGGAAATTCTCACCGAAAACACAATCTATACAAAAAAATTTAAGGAGTACTAAAACAAAATACATTCAAAATTATATTTCTATGAGATATCAATTATTATAAAAGCCATATTATATCTACTTTCTTTGAATATTATAAACAATTATTATGTCAATATATAATATATTTTTGTTAAAATATTGCAAGCTTTAGCCACTAGAAATTAAAGTTTCTTAATATAATCCGAAGTAATATGGTAATATTTATAAATAGGTTTAATAGATCGATATTATAATAAAAATACTTTCGCCTAAGTTTATTTTTAAATTAAAGTGTTAATTCATGCTCTTTAAAGTAGTCGTTAGTAGTTTAACGCCTTTCAACTCTGAGATAAAGATTACATAGAGATAAAATCCCTAATTGATAGCTGGTCGCGGCCTTCGCGCAATTAGATACCTATCGCTTCGCCTGGAACAATGCCTTACAAGGATTTGACGAAAAAAACGACTAACTTTTACGAAAATCGTGTAGTAAAAAGAGTCTTTTAAAATGCATGGTATCTGCGTACATGGCATCAAGTCAAAGTGAAGTGCCCGACCAATTTAGGATAAAATAAATTGAGCACACTAAAATTGCACATATCGTTGGTTGTAGTTAAACAAAATGGATTTGAACAAATACGAGGTGTGTTCAAAAAGTATCGCGAATTTTGTGTTTTTTCAAAAATTATTTATTTATTCATGAATATCTATTTTGTCCCATTCAAAGTAATCCCCATGAGATATTATACACTTGTGCCAACGGTTTTTCCAATCTTCGAAGCACTTCAAAAAATCATTTTTTTTTATCTTGTTCAGCTCCTCCTTCGATGCCGTCTTTATCTCGTCAAGCGTAGCGTAACGTCAAGCGTAGCAGCTTCCATTGAGATGATTGAGCTTTGGTTTCCACGTCATAACCATAAACCCACGATTCGTCACCAGTTATGACCCTCTGGAGCAAATTTGGGTAGTCGCGGACAGAGTTTAACATCTCATTAGCAATGTTCATGCGATGCTGTTTTTGGTCGCAATTGAGCAATTTTGGTACGAATTTCGCGGCGACCCGTCTCATGCCCAAATCATTGATAAAAATCGAATGGCACGAGCCAATCGATATGTTTAGGTCCTCAGCAACTTCTCTAACGGTGATTCGACGATTGGCCAATACCATTTTCTCCACTTCATTAATTTTTTCGTCTGTTGTTGAAGTGCTCGGGCGTCCGGCACGCTCTTCGTCGTTCACATCTTCTCGGCCTTCTGAGAACATTTTGTACCACCGATAAACGTTGCTTCGGTCCAAGGTAGCTTCTCCGTATGCCACAGTCAACATTCGGAATGCATCCGCGCAGTTAATTTCGTTTTTCACACAAAATTTGATACAGGTTCTTTGATCCATTTTTTTTGAATAGGTAAAAATCGAAGACGCTCCAAAACACGTGCAAGCAAAGCAGCTGTCAACAATTAAGTGAACATTCAAAATAGCCGAGCTTGTCGGCATAAGTGAGAGACATGAGTACCAACATAACGCCACAAAAAAATCGAAATTCGAATATACGTAACCCGCGAAAATTCAAAATTCGCGATACTTTTTGAACACACCTCGTATATTCTGGATCGTATTAATTTACGTGCTACCACAAAGTATATCTTTTTTTTAATTTTTAAGGTTTTTATATTTTATCGTAATTACACATTATATAAGTGCTAATAATAACTAAATAAATATACAATAGTATTTTAAAAATATGACTTTAAAAAGGTGCTAATAAATTTGTTATTCTAATATTCATGAATTCTTATTTAAAACCTATTGGAAATATTATTATTAAGTAATATTGAGGATTTAACCACAGCTTACCAAAGGATTAACTCTAAAATAAAATTATAATAATTAAATATGTATACAGTTTTGGTGTAAAAGTTGTTAAACTTAATAAGACTGGGACAAACAGTAGGTATAATATTATAATATAGAAAATACAACAAAGGGGACTAAGTGTGTGCTTTCTCTATAGAGACTGTAATAAATTAGGCAGGTAGTTTCTATTGGCTGTGCTATCGGGTACACTGTGCTCAAACTTGAACTGCTGGCGATCTACCTCAATATTTTTAGACTACTTACGATCGACTCTGAGTGACTGCAAGTGTGTGTGATGCAGGGTTGTCGTACATACACGATACACCCTACCTACCTAGGTAGGGCGTACCGTAGCATACTCGTATATAGATATTAGCTTTCTGCACAATCATTTCTGCGGTCGATCGCGATCGACCGTTTGAGCACCCCGGGGTACAGTATTACTAAGTTCGTTATCTGTATAAAAACATTGTTTGTACTGTCTAAAAACAAGAGTTATTTGATAAGACGTTGATTAAAATATACAGGGTTTGAAAAATTGGCACTTCATAAGCAGTTATACTCCATCGTTTCCACAAGAATCCTGTGACTTTAGGGACAACACGGTTTACAAAGACTGTAGTATCATAGTGAGCTATTGAACTAGTTTATCATCATTTTCCTGTCACTGAGAAAAAATATGGCTAAATCTATCCAAAATGGTGCATGTTGCCGTGACCTGAAGTTCGTGTCAAAAAGTGACAACCTAAGAGCCACGTACAAACAATTAACAGGGCCCGCCCTAGACTTTTTGGCGCCCTGGGCGAACGAAATTATTCGCCCCTCCTTATTGGATTCTTTGATAGCATATGAAAAAAAAACCATTTGAAAGGGTTTGAATTGGGAATGAAATATAAATTTAAGAAGTAAATCACTTATCATTATAAGTGCCACCTATTTAAAAAAAATACAAATAAAAATTAAATGCAATATTTCTACAAAATATAAGAGTACTCAATCAATCAGCAATATCTTTTATTGAGCATTTATAAAGGCCAAAATAAAGAAAGAAAATTAATTGTTGCAATCTGCAATTTAAGAAATAAATAGGAAATTCTTTAGTAGTGGGTTTGTTGGCCTCGTATATACTCGCTCACGATCACGAATCACAATCCAAACAATAAAAGTATTCAATCATTTGAACTGTTAGTTAACGACGTCGACTCGTAGCTACATAAGTTCAGAATACGCATAATGACAAAACTCAAAGTATTTGACCAAAGTCTACGGAATTGTAACGAGTTAACATCACAATAATCCAAACTTTAAAATGTCTCATATGCGATATTGTAGCGAAGGACGCAAGGTTAGGTTAGCTGACTGGAAATTCACGAAGATATAGCCTAGGCTTGGGGCTTTTATCAACTGCATTAAAATCTGGGGGGCTGGGTTAAATACTGTACTGCTACCCTCACGTCTAGCTGGCTGACTACACTGTCCTCTCTATAGTCACTGTATGTGAGAGCCAAGTAAAATAAAATAAACTTAAATACGAGTGCTTTATTTTTCCAGGCTATCAGCTACTGCTGCCGACGCTGGCTGATTTGGTAATCTTGTTTGGTGGACTCGAAGATTTGTCAAGAGTTTGGGATGTATTTTCAGGCCTATTTTTAAGAGTTCGGAAAACATTTCAAGCATATCCTCAATATTGTTAGAAATTAGGACAATGTCATCTGCGAATCGCATCTGGTTCAGAATCTCACCGTCTACCTATATTTTCTACATATTAGAAATACCTATATTTTCTCAGTTAAGTTTTTTTAGATGTGTTCTCCTGTAAGAATAGCTTCGGTGAAGTTTTGTCACCTTGCCTCAGGCTTCAGGACTCGACCGAAATTGACAAGAGTATTGAGCCGTGTGATTTTATTTTTATTTATATTAAATTTATTTTGCATTTTTTTTTAAATTTTATGTTAATATATGCTCAAGCCCGGGCTTCGCCCCGGGTTGGCTACTAGACCCTTCATGGTGCCTTCGAGAGCGCCTTCTTTCTCGGGATTAGGGGCGGCGCTCCACATCTCCAGGCCTCCATCTACCTACCGCCCTATTCTATGCAGGCGGCTTTGATGATTGTTCCGCCGATGTACCACTTTCAGTTTTTCCTGAATTTTCCAATTTTCCTGATAACTTTTCTAATCTTTCTTTGCCTCAAAATCATCTAAGTACAAACTATTACGAACATATAAAAAAATATCCAAACCGGCCGAATTCTAAATTATAATGCTTCAGACACACATTTATTTATATGTATATAGATATGTAATATTATATTAGACCATTGGCTGTAAGGCTGTAATTACACTGCTTTATAAAAATAAATATTTATAAATATTATTTTGAGTTGATGTGTGGATGGTTAGGAGGTGATAGGTACACGAAGAATTACGGAACACACGTCGCAGCATGATACTAGGGTGGGTAATTAAGGTTAAACGGAAACAGAAGGGCTTCGGTTTCGCTCTACTGATAATTCGATGCAGCTTATAAACGGACGGACGATCGTTGTTACGTCCACCAGCTGATGAACCCCGCCCAGGCTTTGCTTGGTGTGCACTGCGGGCAGTTTTAACTGACCTTCCTCCGTCGAGGTATGCCAAGGTACCGCCGATCCAGTCAGTGAAACATATCAGCGGCTTTGCGAAGCTCATAACCATAACTTGATACTTTAAAACAAGTCACGTCCACTCTTAGGTGTTTGAGAAAATGTATTGGTATTTGAGAAAACTACTGAAAGCAAAAAAAATTTTTGGCTTTTGTATTATCTTCAGAATGGTATGATGCCCGTGAAATGTTATAAATACTTCAAGATTTTTGGGTATTTTATGAAAAATGTCAATTTTAAGTTTAGACTTACTTTTTTATATTAGGGTATTGATTGGGTTTGCTTTATAAAGTATCGTTTTGGACTGAACTGGTTTTGTTACGAATTTTTTTTATTTTTATTTATTTATTTAGTCGTATAAACCAAAATACATATATCTAGTAAGCAATGCCTATTTAATGTAACCAACAAGCGACCGGCACCTGATGTTCCCTGCCTTCTTAACTAGACGCCGTCTGTACCAAAAAGGCAGTGACCGTCGATTTTTTTTAATTGACTTTATTTCGATATTAAAAGTAGAAGGAAAACTTTTGAAAAAATCACGCTTAAATAAACTAAAAGAATAACAAAATGGACTGGCTTTGTTATGCTAACAATGAAAATGGTGCACTGTCGCAAAATGCGCTATCTCTCTTCTATATATCTTAATATATATAAATCTCGTGTCACAATGTTTGTCCTCAATGGACTCCTAAAACACTTAACCGATTATAATAAAATTTGAACACCATGTGCAGTTCGATGTGCACTTGAGAGATAGGATAGTATAAATCTCAAATTATAGTCGCAATTTTAATTTATCGCTAATTTTTTGTCCGTTATTATTTGGCAGTCATAAAACTGACAGATGTCGATACCTTTCGACTGGGTTGATGGCGCTAATGTCTGTTATTATTTGACAGTGACAGTTATTCGACGCAAACGTATTAAAAGAGCCCATCAGTTGGCAAAACAAATTGAATCAAGAAATCTAGCTCAAAGAATCAGGACAGCAGGTCATGCACAAGAATCTCAAGAACAGTGTAACGAACGTCTTCAAGAGAATATCATAAGAACAAGAAAATTATTATTTTCAGTCAAATGCCACCGAAAAAATCTAACCTCAACAACGCGAGCGGCAAACGTCAAAACGCAAACGTCAAAACTACGATCGGAAGAATATATTCACTTACGAGATGCTGTTGCTGGAAACATCGATGGAAATTTAAATCCCAATGACATCGGTAATGCTTTCATTTTACCTTCAAGCTACATCGGCAGTCCACGGAACATGCAGGAATACATACAAGATGCGATGACTTACGTACGTCATTACGGCCGACCGGATTTATTTATTACATTCACATGTAATCCGAATTGGGAAGAGATACAAACTTTACTATTGCCAGGACAACAAGCCATTCATCGTCATGATTTAACTGCACGTGTGTTTAAACAAAAATTGAAATCCTTAATTGATTTTATTGTTAAATATACAATTTTTGGTATCACACGTTGTTGGCTGTATACGATAGAGTGGCAAAAGCGAGGTTTGCCTCATGCCCACATTTTGGTTTGGCTTAAAGATAGAATCCGTCCTGAAGAAATCGATCAAATAATTTCAGCCGAAATTCCAGACCCATTAATTGATCAAGAATTATTTGATATTGTCACCAAACACATGATCCATGGGCCATGCGGTGTTTTCAACATGACCTCACCGTGCATGGAAAATGGAAAATGTAAAAAAACTTCCCAAAGCCGCATACGAATGACACGATCACGGATATTGATGGTTATCCAATGTATCGCCGCAGAAGTACTGAGAATGGTGGCCACACATTTACAATGCGACTGCCGAACTTTCCAAATCAAGTTGAGTTTGATAATCAGTGGGTGGTACCATACTCACCACTACTTTCAAAAACTTACAAAGCTCATATCAATGTTGAGCTTTGCAGTTCTGTTAAATCAATTAAGTATATTTGTAAATATGTAAACAAAGGCAGTGATTTGGCCATATTTGAAGTAAAAAACATAAATAAAAATGACGAAATAGCACGATACCAAATGGGCAGATACATTAGCAGCAATGAAGCTATTTGGCATATTCTCAGCTTTCCCATCCACGAAAGAGATCCTGCTGTCCAACATCTGGCAATACATCTTGAAAACGGTCAACGTGTATACTTCACTGAAGAAAATGTTCTCCAAAGAGCGTTCGAAGCTCCGAAAACGACTCTAACTGAATTTTTTACATTGTGTCAAAAACCTGATGTTTTTGGCCAATTCGCGAAGACATTGGTGTATGGTGATGTTCCACGTTATTTCACATGGAACAAATCCAGTAAAAAATGGGAGCCACGGAAACAAGGAAAACCACATCCTTCCATTACAGGCATATTCAAAGCTAAGACATTGGGGAGACTTTACACGGTACATCCAAAGCAACGTGAGTGCTTCTATTTACGTTTGTTATTGGTGAATGTTCCCGGACCAACGTCTTTTGAATTTTTACGAACAGCTAATGGTCGAGTATTCAATACATACCAGGATGCATGTCGTGAACTGCAATTGCTAGAAGACGATAACCATTGGGACTTAACGCTTGCTGATGCTGCGTTGACATCAACACCGAATAACATTCGTCAGTTGTTTGCAATTATTTTGACGACATGTTATCCCTCGCAAGCACAAACTTTGTGGGAAAAATATAAAAATTGTATGACAGAAGACATCTTGCACCGAATTAGACAAACAAATCAATGCCAAAACATAGATTATACACCAGAGATGTACAATGAAGCATTGGTCTTGATCGAGGATTTATGTGTTCTTATTTCAAATTTACCACTTAATCATTATGGTATGCCATCACCTAATCGTCCAGCCACCGACTTAGTCAATACCGATTTACAACGAGAAAATCAATATGACCATGGAAGTTTAGCAACAATTATCATGAACAGTGAACCATTACTGACAGCAGAACAAAAAATTATTTATGATCGGATTATGCTGGCTGTTGCTGCTGAACAAGGCGGTTTTTTTTTCTTGGATGCACCCGGTGGAACCGGTAAGACATTTTTAATATCGTTGATTCTTGCCAAAATACGGTCGCAACAAAAAATCGCATTAGCATTAGCATCGTCAGGCATTGCGGCTACTTTACTGGATGGTGGGCGAACAGCACATTCAACATTCAAGCTGCCATTGGACGTTCATAATAAACCAGATGCAATGTGTAACATCAAAAAGAATAGTGGAATAGCTGCAGTGTTGCGGAAGAGTTCTATAATAATTTGGGATGAGTGCACAATGGCACACAAATATTCACTTGAAGCATTAAACAGAACTATGCAAGATTTAAACAGCAATAATAAACTTTTCGGTGGTGCTATCTTACTTTTGTCTGGTGACTTCCGGCAGACCTTACCGGTTATACCTCGCTCTACTTTCGCGGATGAGATTAATGCATGTTTGAAACAATCATTCTTATGGCGAAGTGTTGAAACACTTCGATTGACCATAAATATGCGAGTACAATTGCAAAATGATCCATCAGCACTAATATTTTCCGAACAACTACTAGATATTGGGAACGGTAAAATAAAACTGCAACCAAATACGCAATGCATTAAACTACCAGACAATTTTTGCACTGTTGTTCAGGATAAAACTGAATTGATTCAGAGTATTTTCCCGGATATACAGAATAATTATTTGAATCATGAATGGCTTAGTCAACGGGCGATTTTGGCAGCCAAAAACGTTGATGTTGACGAAATTAACTTCCAGATACAACAGTTGTTACCAGGCGATCTGATGTCTTTTAAATCAATCGATACTGTTGTTGATGAAAATGAAAGTGTAAATTTTCCGATTGAATTTTTAAATTCATTAGATATCCCTGGAATGCCACCACATAATCTTCGATTAAAGATTGGTTCCCCTATTATTCTCCTCCGTAATTTGAATCCACCTCAATTATGTAACGGTACGCGTTTGGTCATCAAAAAGATCACCGGAAACATTCTTGAAGCAACCATTTTGGCTGGGAAGTTTAAAGGAAAAGTGGTCCTGCTGCCACGTATTCCGATGATACCATCAGATTCTACCATACCCTTCAAAAGGCTACAGTTTCCAATTCGTTTAGCTTTCGCCATGTCTATAAATAAATCTCAAGGTCAAACAATGTCCATTTGTGGTTTAGATTTGGAAAATCCATGTTTTTCTCATGGGCAACTATATGTTGCGTGTTCACGTGTTGGGAAACCGTCGAATCTATTTGTGTTAGCTAAAGACAGGTTAACCAAAAACATTGTGCACCGATTGGTGTTAAATTAAATTGAAATTGAAAGTATTTATAATTCAAAAAAAAAGATATTAATGTTTAAAAGTTTAAGACTGTCTGCCTTGCCTACCTCATTCATGAGTTTAAGCGTCACATGTTATTTACTGTATTATACTGTAATATACTTATATTTGTTATAAAATTAAATGGAAATAATAAATCTGATAAATTTTTATTTTTTACCTATTGATTTCTGCTTAGTATCAAGTGTAAGAACATTTTAATTAATTGTGTTCAACGTACTTCCCCTTCAAATCTCAATCCAGTGAATTTGTATACCAACATCAACATTTTCGTCTTTGTTCGTAAATAATTTCATTGTACTAAAGGGTTATAGTAGTAGAAAGTCAAATAAGGAGATCACCATATTTTTTTACAAATACCATCTGTGTGAAAAAGCATAGTGGACTCCGTGACTGATGTTCTCTTATTGTTCCTCTTAGATTGTTTACTATAATGTAATATAACAAAAACTTTAGCCACAGCAACGCGTGGCCGGGTCAGCTAGTCTATTTATATAAAACAAAATCGGGTTAGTTACACCATTAAGAACTTATGAACGGCTGGACTGATTTTTATGATCTATGATTTATTGGATTCGCATAGCAGAATGACTATTAAAACATCGAAAAAAATCACGAAATAAAAAATATAAGGAAAATTCATTTTCTCATACATTTTGTATGGAACGGTTTTGTATTTCTGTGGAATTTTATTTTCAAACAGTATGTTTCCTTCGAAGATGTTCACTTTGTGAGGTTATCACATTTGTCATTGTGAGCGTATCGATAACTTCCCTTCTGCTGCACTTCTGATCACTTCCCGACTGCAGTAGGTAATGATAGGCCAAACAATACAACTGTAATTCGGTTTTTAGATAATACATCAATTCGTGCCAAACTAAACGAGATTGATTGGGATACTGCTCGGATTCTCTAGATATTTTATTGGGAAAATTAAATAATTTATTTCAAACAATTTACGACACCTGCACGTTAAATAAAACTACAAAAAACAGGTGTAACATGAGGGAAAGGGATATTTTATATCACAAATGGAAAAACAACCCATCTAACGATACATACAAAAATAAATACACTGCAAAACGTAATATATTTACAAATGAAATTAAGAAAGCAAAAAGATCTTACCATAAAATAGAATTTGAAAAGAGACGCGGAGAGTCCAAGTCTACGTGGAAAATAATTAACTCCATTTTGTCTAAAAAGAATAGAATTCAATGATAGAATGATGATTGTCGAGGAACTAGCAAATAAATCTCCAAATGGACATATTTTTTTTTTATATAAATGCGGTAAAAAAACACACTTACAAACCGTAACTATAGTGAAATATATATTACTAGATAGATCAATGTATTTACCAAAATAGATACCGAAGTGTATAGAAAATATTTATAATATCTACATTAAATGAACACAAAGCACCAGGTAATGATAATATTCGAGTGACTGATGTAAAGTAATAAGTAAACAGATTAGCCCTTTATTGTCTAAAATATTAAATTTATGTATTATATTTATTTGTATAATTTTTGTATTGTATTTATGTATAGGACGTATCTGGAATCATTAAAAACAGCTATAGTGACACCAATATATAAAGGCGGGTCTCATTATGACTATAATAACTATCGACCAATATATGTATCAACAAAATTTTTGAAAAATTTATTGCAGATAAACTTAATACATACCTAATTAACAATAATATTATAAATGACGTTTAATTTGGGTTTCAGAAAAATAAAAGTACTATACAATTACTATCAAAATTTTCTAACAATGTTTTCTAACAATGAAGCACTCAACAACCAACATCACGTCATTATTGTTCTTGTCGATTTTAGTAAAGCGTTTGATACGCTAAATCATAATCAATTAGTTGAATCTCTTGAATCTGCGGGGATAAGACATAAATATAAGGCACTAATAATATTTATATTTCTAATACTGCACCAAAGGATTTTTATATGGTTTGGTGTTCTTTGAACATTATATTTGTCAGGAAGTAAAAAAAAAACATAAATTAACTACGCATTTTCAATTATTAACGTTGTTGTAACCCCTGTGAATTGTGCTTTGATTCTTGTAAAGCACGTTTAACAAAGTATTCTTTTCAAAATAACCACTTTTGAGACGATGTCCAAAATTTACTAATTTCTAAAAGATTTTTGAAGGAATATTTATAATGGGTATGTTTTGCATTTTGCTGAAAGTACGATGGTTTGCATGCAAACCATCGTACTTTGAGAAATCCTCTGTTTTTTTTACCTCTCCAGAGTGTTTAGTTGATCGAAGCGAAAAAGGGAGCTAAGCGAAGGGTGCGCACAATACGAAGATGCGACTCAGCGGGCCAAAATGCGCACATAGAAGAATAGTTAAAATAACTATGACTTCTGATGCCAAAACCGACAGCGATATTTAAGGGCAATCCTCTCGAGGTCGATTCAAATAAACCCCAGCCCTGTAATATTCAAACGCAGATAATAATACAAAGTTAGAGATAGGTTTTTGTGTTCATAGAAATATACTTTATTTCATATATAATTATTTTCGCTTGCTATGATAGGTTTGCTGGAAAGTACAATAATATTTGAATAAATAAATGATAACAATATTGAATTCGAAACCCTCGGCGTGTACACTCGTTTTTTGAAGTAAATTTCTTTATGCTTACCTCGCACAACCTTTCCTGGGCAGTAAATGAATCTAACGCGACACGATGTTCGGGTAAAATCGTGTAAACTCGTAAAAACGTCGTTAAGGTTTCTTTTTAGTTAATTAAAAAGGCGTACGGAGACATTGTTGAATGCACAGAGATGCCAGTAGGTATGGGATGAACGTTTTGAAAATATAATATGATGTTATTACATCACGTGGTTACATCAATATGGTTACATCACTCGCTCTTATGATCTCCTTACTTATATATTTCAAATAGGTAACACCTCACCACAGGCATTTGCCTAGTGAGGTGATACTAATCCACACAAACTGTACTTTTCTTCTCTAAAAAATCAATAAATGTTACAAAATAATACACATTTAATAATATCAATTTTATATTTAATATTTTAATAAATAAATAAATAAATAAATAAATAATAAACTTAATCAACCTTATTTATATTTGATCAACTTAGTTTTACTTTTAACGCGCGCGATGTAACTAATGACATACACAAACTGGTTTTTGTGTGTAGTTTGTGAGTTTGGCTTCTTGGGAAAATGACTGTGACACCTATTAAAGTTAACACAATAACATGAATAATATTTATGATTTCATGAACTATAAATACAGGTTGTCTTTATCATCAATTGTAGAATTAATATCCACTCCCATTCGTCAGTTGGGAGTACTATTCCAGAATCTCTTCCAAACGTAGAAAAAAAGGTAAGCCGAACGTGCGGCTGTTAAATCGCAAATGCACGTCAATTTGTCAACATTCACAATGAAGGGTCGACCATATTATTATGTAGTAAAGTCGATGACAGCACAGCTCAGCACACGGGACTAAATTAAATGGCGATCAAAAGCGATGGCGAGGGTCTCCCATGACAAAAAAAAGGCACGAGATTATGAGGGAATAAGTCCCGCAGCCCGCAGGTGGTAGGTACCTCGGTTTAAGCCCCCCGCCACGTACCACTCTGCCCTGCCCTGCCCCCGCCGGCGCATCACAAACACATACTATCGCTCCTTCAACCATTATTATCGATGAATACTACACGGGCGTAGAAATTGGTTAATGCTGTGTTCAAATTTATTCGCAAAAGTTTACTTTCATGATGGCCTCATAATATTTCTAACAAAAATTAAAATATGACCAATAATATAATTTCAATTCAGACTGGCCCTGTAGCAGCCATTTCAAACACAGATAGGATGTTTATTGCAGTATAGTACACAGGTTTCACTAAATTAACTTGTTATGTATGAAGAGAAAAAAACTGAATAAATAAATGTATGACTCCGAAATTGGTTATATCACCAGGTGCCGACTGAGGTCGAGTGTGATGTGATCACGCCTTGCTCTGACGAAAATGAGGTACTTAAATTCTATCCAATTCCCTGTAATTTTGGCATCAATTGACTCACGAACTGGAGTTGGAGTTGTTGAAAGAGTAGTCAAACAACAGTTCGACTGAAGACCAGGTGCAACTTCAAAACAACTATTCATTTAACCCTACAGTTAATAAAAACTAAATACCATTATTTAGATACACAATAAAATTTTATTTTATGTTAGCCGTTACTTTATGAATTAAAAAATAATATCATCGGTAATAAAACCGACCACGGAATAAATCATGCAACTAGGAAAATGTATCTAAAGCCTTTTCTTATTGAAAAGAGATTAAAATCTTGCGATGAACAAACCATGGTCATATTTTATGCATACCTACAGCAACTTTCGGTGTTTAAACGTCCTTTTGACATAAGGGTTATGGTTTTTACTGTGGGGTAGGTATCTAGGAGATGATTATCACCGTTTAGGTGCCGGCTTGTATGTTGTTGAATATGTCCAGATATGCCATCCTTGCAATTAATCCTAAATGGTTTTCAGTTATAGTTAAATAAATGTAATAAAATAAATAAAAAGTTTCGCAACGCGGTGGAAACCAGTTTAAAAGAGCCAGCTTTGCTCCTAGGAGAAAAGGCATCTTTTACATTGGTATTTCGGAAATGTCATTTTTTAAAATGACTTTGGGTCTATTCTCCGCCACTGGAAACTCTTTGAAAGTAACGTCGAAAAGGTAATCCGGCTGATGGCAGTGTCCATTGTTGATAGTTGGAGGCAGGAAGAGGGGAAGAGAATGGCAGTGGGGGGCGGCGTCAGTCGTGCCTACTAACATCTTTATGTCTCATTTGGCCACATATATGTCACCGTTTTAAATTTTATTACATTTTGTAAATCCATACAACATTTTACTGATAAAATTTTAATTATCATAAATTCTGTGTTAAATATAGGCATGCACGAATGTTATGAAATCGTTAATGAATAATAAAAAAAAAACATAATTTAATTAATTAGGACAAAATCTCGCAAATTTTACTAAATCCGTCATATTAGTTACCAGAAAATGTGAAAATTCTAGCTAGATAATATAATCTACACAAATTAATTATAATGTAATGAGTGTGCACGTCTTTGAATTTGAAATAAAATACATTTTCAGTTTTTTGTGGATTTTCTAATGTTCCGGGCAACTTTTATATATTTTTATATTTTAAAACCTCATTCGAACTTACTTCGAAAAAATCCAATAATAGCCGATTGGTCAGCCGTTCTCGAGTTATGCGCTTACCAACGGACAGCATTTCATATTAATTATTCAAATATAGTTTTTTTTTTATTTAAAGTATAATTAATTTAATATGGAAATAATATCTTAAAAACTATGAAATTAAATAATAAACTTCATATCGATTAATTATATAAATCATATCACATAAATTGAACCACTGATTACCACATCCACCAGTAAACTATATGAAACCACTGATTAAAAATGAAATAAGATGGATTAAACAAAATGTATGGGTCATCATTTTAATGTAACATATTGTATGTTGCAACTTGCAATGTTTAAAATGTTAATAAAATAATATAATACAAACAGATAGATTGATATATATATAGATACTAGCTGACCCGGCCACGCGTTGCTGTGGCTAAAGTTTTTGTTATATTACATTATAGTAAACAATCTAAGAGGAACAATAAGAGAACATCAGTCACGGAGTCCACTATGCTTTTTCACACAGATGGTATTTGTAAAAAAATATGGTGATCTCCTTATTTGACTTTCTACTACTATAACCCTTTAGTACAATGAAATTATTTACGAACTAAGACGACAATGATGATGTTGGTATACAAATTCACTGGATTGAGATTGATTTGAAGGGGAAGTACGTTGAACACAATTAATTAAAATGTTCTTACACTTGATACTAAGCAGAAATCAATAGGTAAAAAATAAAAATTTATCAGATTTATTATTTCCATTTAATTTTATAACAAATATAAGTATATTACAGTATAATACAGTAAATAACATGTGACGCTTAAACTCATGAATGAGGTAGGCAAGGCAGACAGTCTTAAACTTTTAAACATTAATATCTTTTTTTTTGAATTATAAATACTTTCAATTTCAATTTAATTTAACACCAATCGGTGCACAATGTTTTTGGTTAACCTGTCTTTAGCTAACACAAATAGATTCGACGGTTTCCCAACACGTGAACACGCAACATATAGTTGCCCATGAGAAAAACATGGATTTTCCAAATCTAAACCACAAATGGACATTGTTTGACCTTGAGATTTATTTATAGACATGGCGAAAGCTAAACGAATTGGAAACTGTAGCCTTTTGAAGGGTATGGTAGAATCTGATGGTATCATCGGAATACGTGGCAGCAGGACCACTTTTCCTTTAAACTTCCCAGCCAAAATGGTTGCTTCAAGAATGTTTCCGGTGATCTTTTTGATGACCAAACGCGTACCGTTACATAATTGAGGTGGATTCAAATTACGGAGGAGAATAATAGGGGAACCAATCTTTAATCGAAGATTATGTGGTGGCATTCCAGGGATATCTAATGAATTTAAAAATTCAATCGGAAAATTTACACTTTCATTTTCATCAACAACAGTATCGATTGATTTAAAAGACATCAGATCGCCTGGTAACAACTGTTGTATCTGGAAGTTAATTTCGTCAACATCAACGTTTTTGGCTGCCAAAATCGCCCGTTGACTAAGCCATTCATGATTCAAATAATTATTCTGTATATCCGGGAAAATACTCTGAATCAATTCAGTTTTATCCTGAACAACAGTGCAAAAATTGTCTGGTAGTTTAATGCATTGCGTATTTGGTTGCAGTTTTATTTTACCGTTCCCAATATCTAGTAGTTGTTCGGAAAATATTAGTGCTGATGGATCATTTTGCAATTGTACTCGCATATTTATGGTCAATCGAAGTGTTTCAACACTTCGCCATAAGAATGATTGTTTCAAACATGCATTAATCTCATCCGCGAAAGTAGAGCGAGGTATAACCGGTAAGGTCTGCCGGAAGTCACCAGACAAAAGTAAGATAGCACCACCGAAAAGTTTATTATTGCTGTTTAAATCTTGCATGGTTCTGTTTAATGCTTCAAGTGAATATTTGTGTGCCATTGTGCACTCATCCCAAATTATTATAGAACTCTTCCGCAACACTGCAGCTATTCCACTATTCTTTTTGATGTTACACATTGCATCTGGTTTATTATGAACGTCCAATGGCAGCTTGAATGTTGAATGTGCTGTTCGCCCACCATCCAGTAAAGTAGCCGCAATGCCTGACGATGTTAATGCTAATGCGATGTTTTTGTTGCGACCGTATTTTGGCAAGAATCAACGATATTAAAAATGTCTTACCGGTTCCACCGGGTGCATCCAAGAAAAAAAAACCGCCTTGTTCAGCAGCAACAGCCAGCATAATCCGATCATAAATAATTTTTTGTTCTGCTGTCAGTAATGGTTCACTGTTCATGATAATTGTTGCTAAACTTCCATGGTCATATTGATTTTCTCGTTGTAAATCGGTATTGACTAAGTCGGTGGCTGGACGATTAGGTGATGGCATACCATAATGATTAAGTGGTAAATTTGAAATAAGAACACATAAATCCTCGATCAAGACCAATGCTTCATTGTACATCTCTGGTGTATAATCTATGTTTTGGCATTGATTTGTTTGTCTAATTCGGTGCAAGATGTCTTCTGTCATACAATTTTTATATTTTTCCCACAAAGTTTGTGCTTGCGAGGGATAACATGTCGCCAAAATAATTGCAAACAACTGACGAATGTTATTCGGTGTTGATGTCAACGCAGCATCAGCAAGCGTTAAGTCCCAATGGTTATCGTCTTCTAGCAATTGCAGTTCACGACATGCATCCTGGTATGTATTGAATACTCGACCATTAGCTGTTCGTAAAAATTCAAAAGACGTTGGTCCGGGAACATTCACCAATAACAAACGTAAATAGAAGCACTCACGTTGCTTTGGATGTACCGTGTAAAGTCTCCCCAATGTCTTAGCTTTGAATATGCCTGTAATGGAAGGATGTGGTTTTCCTTGTTTCCGTGGCTCCCATTTTTTACTGGATTTGTTCCATGTGAAATAACGTGGAACATCACCATACACCAATGTCTTCGCGAATTGGCCAAAAACATCAGGTTTTTGACACAATGTAAAAAATTCAGTTAGAGTCGTTTTCGGAGCTTCGAACGCTCTTTGGAGAACATTTTCTTCAGTGAAGTATACACGTTGACCGTTTTCAAGATGTATTGCCAGATGTTGGACAGCAGGATCTCTTTCGTGGATGGGAAAGCTGAGAATATGCCAAATAGCTTCATTGCTGCTAATGTATCTGCCCATTTGGTATCGTGCTATTTCGTCATTTTTATTTATGTTTTTTACTTCAAATATGGCCAAATCACTGCCTTTGTTTACATATTTACAAATATACTTAATTGATTTAACAGAACTGCAAAGCTCAACATTGATATGAGCTTTGTAAGTTTTTGAAAGTAGTGGTGAGTATGGTACCACCCACTGATTATCAAACTCAACTTGATTTGGAAAGTTCGGCAGTCGCATTGTAAATGTGTGGCCACCATTCTCAGTACTTCTGCGGCGATACATTGGATAACCATCAATATCCGTGATCGTGTCATTCGTATGCGGCTTTGGGAAGTTTTTTTTACATTTTCCATTTTCCATGCACGGTGACGTCATGTTGAAAACACCGCATGGCCCATGGATCATGTGTTTGGTGACAATATCAAATAATTCTTGATCAATTAATGGGTCTGGAATTTCGGCTGAAATTATTTGATCGATTTCTTCAGGACGGATTCTATCTTTAAGCCAAACCAAAATGTGGGCATGAGGCAAACCTCGCTTTTGCCACTCTATCGTATACAGCCAACAACGTGTGATACCAAAAATTGTATATTTAACAATAAAATCAATTAAGGATTTCAATTTTTGTTTAAACACACGTGCAGTTAAATCATGACGATGAATGGCTTGTTGTCCTGGCAATAGTAAAGTTTGTATCTCTTCCCAATTCGGATTACATGTGAATGTAATAAATAAATCCGGTCGGCCGTAATGACGTACGTAAGTCATCGCATCTTGTATGCATGCATGTTCCGTGCCGTTCCGTATCGACATCTGTCAGTTTTATGACTGAATCTACCAGCATGTTCACCTAATGGTACTTTGTCGGCTTTTATGACGATTTGATAATTGTCATTTTGCAGTCGTGGCGAAACTCTTTTGATCAATTGAATTAGTTGATTGTGATCTTCTAAAAAATTTTCCAATAATATCACAATTGCTCTTTCCTCTGCTTGTTCAATAAAATTATACTGGCACCGAGTCGTCACGCGCTCTTCACAATCGCCCATAAAATAAAAAGGTATCGACATCTGTCAGTTTTATGACTGCCAAATAATAACGGACAAAAAATTAGCGATAAATTAAAATTGCGACTATAATTTGAGATTTAAACTATCCTATCTCTCAAGTGCACATCGAACTGCACATGGTGTTCAAATTTTATTATTAGTCCATTATTTTATTATTAGTCCATTGAGGACAAACATTGTGACACGAGATTTATATATATTAAGATATAGTAGATATTTTTTATTTAGAGTAAGTAATAAGTAAATTTAGGCCAAGAACTTTTAGGTCAAACTCAAGGTCAAGAACTTTTAAGTAACTTAATGCGAGAGAGACCTATTTTTAACTATAGGCAAAAATCAAAGTTGCATCTACAAATGATGAGCTCAGAAAGAAGCTAATGGTCTGATTTTTATGGTTAAGGTCATATTTTTATAATATCTAAGAAAAGATAATTTGTTTTTCAACAAAAGTTTTGACTCATTGAGTTAGTTTTAGATTATTTCTTCTTCAAATAAATTTTCTATGCATCAAGTTTAATTTTTCATTTGATAATTTAAAGTATTATTTAATAAAATAATGTTTTAAAGGAAATTTATTTATTTATTCATTATGGTTCATTAAGAAGTTACAACAATAAATGATATAATAACACTGAAAAAAGAAAAAAAAATAATGTAATATAGACAAATTAAACACCAGTCATTTATTGTTGCTCTGAATTAACATGGCTACCCTAACTAGGTTAAAAAACCTGTTCTAAGAGCAGCCAGGATGGTTATAGAAAAAAATACAATACTTATTACGTACGCGAGACGTTACTAATAAAAAAGATTCATATGATAAATATCATAAATACAAAACATAATAATTACAATAAATAGTGTATAATATTATCTATAAATTACATACAATATACATTTATTAAATATATAATTCTAATACTTGTTTTACCTATAATTTACAGATTAAATATACAGAAAAAATTAAACATAAAGAAAATATATTAAATTACTTAATATAGTCAATATATGTATTACCGGTACGGTAGTAACGGTAACGGTATCTATCTATATTATATCTTATTTCTCTGAAAAATCAACAGTACTTCGTCTTATTTTTCTTCTCAATTTAACAACTTTGAAAAGAATTTCCTCGTCAAAAGCAGATATGATAAAGCGATCCAATGTGATTTTGTCTAACTAGAATGTATAGGTGGTACCTTTGAGAAATTAGCACTGGATAGTAGTATAGTATATTCATTAAAAGTTGATAACTACCGTAGTCTGTATTTTATGTACTCGTATATAAGCGTGTGTCTGTTGTTAATAACTCATTCGCTGATAAGAGTAGATTTACGCAGGTTTACATCATATTAGAAGTATTTTACACCATTTTTCGATTGATATCAGGATATTTATAGTGTGAAAAAATGTCGTTATGTTCGTAAAATTATTATGGATTTTCATCCAATCGACAGGCGTCAGCGCTGGCGAACGTTTTTTGGTAGATTTCATTAGAAAAGCTACCTATTGCAATGGGTGCCATGTCATGACTTCCGTAAAATTTCGAGATATCTTCGCGTTTCACATCACCTAGGACCCCAAACCACCCTCAGTTTAAAAGTTTATATATGTGTATCTACCATTTATTTTTGTTTTACATTTTTCAATAAAGAAACATTTTCTTTCATATAAGTTTATGTTCTATCTATTTATCTATCTATATCACTTTCTTGTGGACACGATTACTGCTGTAATTTTACACCAATCACTTTCAAATTGATACATAAAATTAAAGGGCACAAAATCTCGTTCAGGCTCGTTATTGGGCAAAATCAGAGCAGAGGGGCGAGAATGGGGGTTTTAGAAAAAGTCAAATTTTGCTTCAATTTTCTCAATATATCGGACTCATTTAAATTTTATATTATTCCTTAGATAAGGGCCTAAGACTTATCTCAGTAAAAATTTTTTAATACTACCAACCATCGGTCCTAGTGGTGGTAAAAGTGGTTTTTCAAAGTTTAAAAAATCATATCTCCCTTAATAAGCACGTGATCAAATCAGTTGAAAATGTTAATTGTAGGTCTATAAATTGTCTACAATTTTTGTTTGAAATAATTTTTGATATGAGCAATCCTTACGGTAGAAAAAAACCCCTTACGGGGGGAGAAGACCCTTACGGCTTATAAGGGATTCAGAATGCTTACTCCCGCTGCGAGGAGTTGAGGTGTGCCGGCTGCCGCGCGGGAGTACACTACTCTTTATACTGTGGCGAAACAATGATTTCGGCCGTTACGATAAAAAAAGACTATCTAATTATCAATTTAAAAAAACTTCTTGTGAGTTATAAATTTACATAATTTTTAAAATATAAGGAACTTACAATTATTCGAGAAACATTTGAATCAGAATGAGTAAAAATAAGGAAGAAATTACTGCCACAATGGCCATAGCTTTGAAATGTTAAGATGACAGAAAGACATTTACCAAGTAGATTTAGCTTAGCTAATACTCGCAGTAAGGGCTGGCCAAATGATTCTCCGTTTTTTTTCTTGTAAGCTAAACATGTGAAACATTTTAACATTTAGACATTGCTGAATGAAGTAAAAAGTGTTTATTATCTCACTAAATGCTCGAGAAGTATGAAGAATGTAGTAAAAAGATATAGAAAGTTCCGGAATATTCCTTCCTGGACAGTTTGAGAAGCTTCTACATATTTGTTTTTAAATAAAACTTTTTGAAAACCATTTTCTTTTTGTATATAGAAATACGAACCCATAAAACCTCTCACTAATCCATGAATCACTAATGGGCATGAATCAAGTCATGTAACTAAGGAAAAATATTAATAACATCTTTATATGCTTGCTATTTTAGCTTGAAATAAAACGTAAAATGTTTATAAAACATCTAAAGTGAATGTTTGATACAAGTGCGTACAATTGGAGTTTGCCTACCCCCGACTTTGATCCGGTGAAATCTATGTCTGTCTCCGGCGTGCCGAAAGGAATTTTTGGTTTTGCCTGAGGCACGAATCCATTAAGTTAGTAAACGGGCAACTCTGCGGGCGAAGGTGAGCAAGTGACACTTTTGACAAATTTAAAATAATTGTATTTATGAGTATTTAATAATTTAAAGAAAATAAAAACTTTTTAGCACTTCAATGTCTCTAAATTGTTTTATTACCAATCTGTACTACTTGTCCCACTGCACCTATAATATAAATGAATGTATTTAATTCGCATCTCATTTTCTCTTTACAGGTGAAACGAATATACGATTACAACTATTTGGCAGCAGTCGTCATAAATTCAACGAAATCAACTTTCATTTGCAACGCGGTCATTGTTCATCCCCTTTGGGTTCATTCCTTCGGCTCATTGCACCACAATAAGGATGCACCCAAAAATGCAGACGCTATACCGCTCTGGTTGGCCCAAAGCAGGTACGTACTCGTGCGTACTAATACTGTTTTGTTTTTGTTTTCTTACTGGTTTATTAAAAGGATTAGCAAGCGAGGAAGTGCCGAGCATTCATTTAAATCAATTCTAGAACATCCGCTGCACACTTCAAACTATTCATCGGACCGTGAATACAGCAGAAGAATAAATAATCTGGTCTGTGCTATGAGTTTCTTATAGAAGCAAGACTCCTCAGGATGGACGACGGTAATTGCCGACCTTATGTCGGCCGACAAAAGTACCTGCATATAGAAATCGCGAACCTCCTTGTGGACGAGGCCCTGGTTTGCTAATAACTAATAATATTTACAATCTTTCTCCGATGTGCACCTGCGTGTGTGTAGGTATAGTGAGAGTAAACAAGCTGTAATCGACGTGTTAATTCTGGTGGTAGGTAAGTTTATGTAAACGTAATGTTTGCAAGCATGAAACAAAAAGCAATTTTGGGTCATGTGTCAAGCGCATATTCTAATATCGTAAAATCCAGACCTTATCACAACCTTGTGGAAAAGATCGAACGTAAAAATCATCTTTTTAGGAATTATTGTAAGGCAATCATTAGTATATCTACTAATACAACCTTTCCGTTACCTTACCGTAAAATCATCAAGGATCGATTTTCTTTCGTTTGAAATTTTTCATGGAAAAGCCAATTCAATTTCGTAAAAATGAGAAAGTATTTAAAAAAAATATCATAATTTGGCAAAAGTATTCTTAATAGTCCTAGACATGTGTTTAGCGATCATACTAATTGTGCAGAGCATTATAAAAGTAAGTATAAAAACGAAGAAGTCAATCATGTTCCAGAATTTGAATCATGTTTTTTGATGACAGCATTAGAAGATTTAGCCTCAAAATTGTCAAGACATTCGCTTAGTTTCTCCTCTCCTTATAGTGCCGCAGGTGATTTTTCGAAACTATGACCCTTCATATATCAGTCTATGCCTTCGTCATTTCTCGTAAATACGGTCAAATTAACCGACGCAAATTTCCACGTGGACGTAAAGCGTTAACTAATGGTTACATTTTACATGTCATGTCATGTCATTTCAACTTAAATTAAGTATATTATTTTTCTGAAATGTCATTATTTTGAATTTGTTCTACTAAAAATTTAAGCCTAAGTAAATGAAACCACTAATAATCACTCGTTTTAAAAGTTTCCCCATGGGCATGCATAACATAATTTATTATCATATAATTTAATCTAAAGTCTTTATTTAATTTAATATTTATATTATATAAAGTCATATTAAATTAAATTATAATTATGATGATATTAAATTACAATTATAATTAAATTATATTAAATTAAAGTAATATTAGCAAGAAATTCTTTTTGGTTGTTCGTTTTGCACAAAGACACTGCGAGTTTCTGTAATATTTATTATCAAAGTCAGAAAAAGATGAAGTTACTGGAATTATTGCTTGGACGTAATTAATTAAAACATTTTCTGATGCATTTTGAGAAACACTGTTATTTACATTAATACATTTATCAAATGAATTTAATGGGCTTCGTGAAACTTCATCCCTTGCCATGCGTTTTTTTCTATTTCCGCTACCGCTAAGTTTTTTTCGTTTAATTGTAGACATTTTTAAGAGAAAAACGCAAAATCTATCTAATAAGCACACACAAATAAGTAGGTAAAAAGTTAAGCTATTAATAAAAAAAAAAATAATGATACCTGTGCGAAACCCTGACCCTTTACGAAATTCCAGTATTTCAAATGTCAAAAACACTCGCCATAAACCAAGGCAACACGGTGAGGCAATGGGCCATATTCATAAAAACGAAGGATATCCTCCCAAGCATAAGGTAGAAGTAACTATAAGCATTTGCTTATTTCCGTGTTCATAATGATTACCTTATACATGTGAGGATATCCTTCAAAGAGTGACATGTTAGAACATGTTGCCTTGTCAAATTGTTGATTGGGTCATAAAATGCGCACGTTTAAAATTATTTATTATAATACTAAAGTTTCTTCTGATTTCTTGTCCTTGGTGACGAAAATGGAGTTCGTTATTATTGTAGTTATCAAAATGATAATTTGCTTCTTGATGATTTTCTTCAGATGCCTCTTCAGCTGATTCGAAGTCAGGATCAGCCAAAGATTTAGGGATGTTATGGAGCACGACACAGGCAACTATTATTTTTGGAACATTTTCCAATTTTACGCAACAAACATACCTACTGTAAGATAGGAAACAGGCGTTTCAATTGGCCAAAACATCGTTCAATTATTACTTTTTTTTTCAAAAGCTTGTTATATTTACCACCACCAGAAATAGGTCAGAAGTAGGTATTGTCGAATGGAGTCATGAGGCACGGCTCTATCCCATATCCGCTCTCACCAATTAACACAGAATTACCTTTATTTCTTAATTGTAAGCACACTTGTAAATTTTTCCATATCCTCGAGTCGTAGACGGATCCAGGCCAACTAATGTCAACACTAGTGAACATTTCTTTGGCATCACAAGTGGCTTGAACGTTCAAAGTAGGCCTGGCCTACCTTTTCGATTAATGTACTCATCTCCAAAGAGTTTTGGTTTCAGTATCCCTATATAAGTACAATCGATTACACCAATAGCTGTCGGAAACTTATACTTCCTTTGCCATAACTGTTTTGCCTCCGTTAATTCAAAATCGGTAGTTGGAAACTTCACCCATTCATTTGCATGTGCAATTATGCTGTCAACTACCGAATTCACATTCCGAGACACCGTAGCTTGGCTAACACCAAGTCCAACTTTTTAATAGCCAGGATCACTGAGATAACGCAGATAAACCTTCATTCTATGGGCAGATGACATGGCACCTCTCCGAGTTTCTCCATTCGTACATGAAAATCTGTCCGCAAGCCACTGCACATTTCTTTCTTCAAAACGGTTTAACTGTTTAAAATCACGGACAAGTGTAAGTAAGTGGGGCCTGTAATGTTTAACATCCCTCACATGCACAACATCTGCCATCGCGCTGATGAGAATCAGATAAAACAACCTTTTACTACTGAGGTGAGTCTGCTACTGACCACACTCAGTTTTTTAGGATATGCTTTTTAATGAAAGTAAAGGGTCAGGTTTATGAATACTCATTTCCTTTTATACGAGTATAAGGATGTGCTTTGCCCTATATGTATAAGGTTCTGCTTGAAATTATTATGAATACAAACAGAAGGATTTCCTTCAAATTTTGCAAGTACTCGTATAAGCATATCCTTTTCTTTATAAATACGGCCCAATAAGGAGATTAAAACTCAAGAGTCCGAATTGTCTATATCTATACAGCATTTCAATATTATAACATTGCTCCAAGTCGCCCTACTTGATGAGTGTATCGACACTACTCATATATGTCTGTCTCGTTCTGTAGAAACGCGGATTATGTGAAGTATCTTTTCATACAAAAGATTTTCTGCCGTTTTCACCAAACCTCACTTAGGGCTAAGAATTCCTTAAATTGAGATAAGTATCCCTAACGTTAACAATTACCTGAGAATAATCTAAGCTTAAGAGTTCCTCAGTTAGGAAGACCTAAGGTCGGATTGGTGAAAATAGCCGTTTATTCTTATGGTTATTACGTGTCAACGCCGCCCTTTTGACAATTTGGTGAGAAATTGGAATGGTGTTTGATAGTGGGTGCATATGCTTAGATTGCATTCGCGTGGCGCTTGCGCCTTCAGTCAGACTATATGAGAGCCTCTTCTCGCCGCGTCGGGCTATTTAATTTTCAATATCTGCCCGCCAATTTCAAACTGACATTTTTAGTTCGCAAGATAAATGTGAATAATATTATGTTAATGTTACTATTTCCAAGATGTTATTATTTAAATAATAATATTCTTACAATGAATTAGTTCATCAACATTAAAATAAGGTCTAAGTAATGTAATGTGACGGTGATTTTTAACCCAAACAAGGCGTTTCTGCTGCATTGCTAGTGTCAATTTAGGTTTTTTCACTGGTCGGCAGCATTTGAAACCCTGTTCTTCTAGGCGTCGGCGGACGGTCATCGGTGATATCAGTATTCCAGCATCTTGAATCATTGATGCAAGGATTCTTCTCGGTTTTTTCCTATTTTGTAGGCAGACATCTCTTATCTTTCTCTTGGTGTAGTCAATCGTTTTCTGCCACATTGGTCATTACGTTTAAGAGTTAAATCCGTGTTTTGATCCAAGTTTTTCTTAATTCGGTTGACAGTAGCCACAGAAACATTCACCACAGGCGATATATGTCATTGGGAGAAAATTGTATTTATCAATATAGCCTTAACTTCTCTTTTTTTGATGGGAAAACATCTTTTGCATTTCCCATATTGAAAAATCACCAAAAGTAATAAAACTCCAAAACAAAAACAAGAAAACCAAAATCGTTTAGCTGTAAAACATGAACCAAACATTTATTACTTCCAACGTCAACAGTCTGAGAGCAACTGTCAAGATTGGCAATATTTAATAAATATGCTGCCGTTACCTTTACACTGCTACTGGGAGAATATGCCACATTTCTTTTTTTAAAGCATATGCATACACTAATCTGTCACAAAATATAAAATTGTGATCAAGTTGATTATTTCTCGGTTATTCAACTTCGAATGTTAAATTTTCGGAATTTTGGCAGTGTTTTTAATTTATTGCACATCAAGGTTAAGCCATTGAGCTTTTCCAAAACATTTACACATTTTTTGGTCTAAAATTATTTGATACGAATACTCATTACCTTACCGATGCGCACAGTTGTTATTGCAATATAAGTAATGATCTCTTTCATCACTAATTATGTTCGTCTTCCCAGTACCTCCCTGAGGAATTATAAATAAAATAAAGGGATTCGATTTCAATAACAATTGTAATACTTTACCTAATTACCTTCTTTGGATGAAGTTACTCCTTATTACTTTGTCGTGTATGTAGTTCATTTGAGAATCGTCAAGTAAATTACACCATGTTAGGCATAAAAGAAATAAACTTTAATTAGGCACTTACTTTCATAATCTTTCCGCAACTGATACATTCCTATCACTAAAATTATTTATAACCTAATAACTAACAGGGTTATTATAGTAGTGTTTCAATCCACAGGTGATGTTGGTCATGGTGAAGAATATTTTATATCGCTAATATTCTTAGCTGGTTACTGCCTATCTGTAAATTATGGAATTAACATATTTTTCTTAAGGCGATTTCTTAAGCACATCGGCGCTTCGCCATGCTTCGGGCTGTGCTATCCACTCTTTTGTTTTTTCCGTCCCATCCAAAAAACGTCACTTATTTTCTTATTCCCCTGCACTTGCTAAGTTTCATTTTTCTTAAAACGCTACATTTAAAGGATCCAAAAAGCTTTTCGATCATATTTTAGTACTGAACATAAGTTAAAAAAAACAAAAAAATTACAAATAGCCTTCTCAAAAATTGAGGCGTATTAGCACTGGCTAACCTCATACAAGCACGACCTTACATTTGTAGCCGTGAAATCTTTGTCGATACGGTCGCAGCATTTTTAAAAAAAGTTGTTTATAAAATAAACAACCTCTAAATCTGTCTGTTCCGCAACGCAAACCGGTGTAACGAAAGCACATATTCAGCTCAGACTGATATATATCGTTACACTTGCTATTCTACCTCGTTTAATTTGCTTTGTTATTTTTATATATTACAAATCCTTCGTAGATAAGTGTGTATATCAGTGATAAACTATATTTTTAAAAAAAGTTAACCGACAAACCAACAAAAGAGGATCTCCTATCGCAGAATGACGGATGTGAAGGAAAAATGAAATTACAAAGCTACGAATAAAGAAATACATTATACAATTTTACTATATCTAAATATTTTCATAAATTTATAAATGCTTTCTAACAATTACATTTTTGTTAAGTCTCATCCCCCATCCAAGTACACAGATTTACAGGCATTGATGCAGCTGCTTAATTCTCCAATTTATACCTTATAATCATAATTAGTGTTTTTATTGGCCTTTTTGTTTTTTTTAAGTAAGATAAGATAAGTATGATAAGATTTATTTTCCAACATATATAAAAAAAGTACAAAGGTATGACATCATAACTTTTAACATACAACAATGTAGATAGAAAAAATACACTATGAATATAATAAAATAAAATTGCACAAATAGATTTTCTAAAAAGAAAATAAAACAAATTTAATTTAACAAATCAGAGAAATAAATATTTAAAGAGATCTAATAAAGTACCTACACAGAAAATACAAGACACAAAATTTACATAAAATAATTAAAACTAAAAAGAGAATACTAGTAATTAAAACTCTTCAAAACTGTATATATATTTTTCTAAAAGTAATTTCTTAATCTCTTTTTTAAAAATGCTAAATTTAGAAATAAATTTTATTTTCTCTGGTAATTTATTATAGAAATCAGCGGCTAGATAATTATAGGTTTTTTTGAATCTAACCGACTTGATGACCGTTTGTACGTAATTGCTCTTGTTGCGAGTGTCATGATCATGAATCTGGCTATGTGTTACTGCTTTGTCCTGTGTTACCGTTTCGATTTGGTTGTTTGAGATGTATTTCATTTCCACACACTGCTTTCGGTCCTTGAGGTATGATCTAAGCAAGTCAAGAGCCACTCCTCTTACACCATAATGGCTTAGTTTGCTTAGCAATATATCAATATCAACGCAGTCAAACGCCCTGCTCAAATCGCAAAATACTGCAGCTGCACACTTTTTATCATTAAGAGCATTATGAATTGTATTGCAACATTTTAAAATCGCTTGTTGAGTAGACCTATTTTTCCTGAATCCAAATTGATTATTTGTTAAAATATTTGTTAAATTTAACGAAGAAATGAGTAAGTCTTTTCTCTATTACTTTTTCCAATAATTTTGAGAAAACACTTAAGAGGGAGATTGGACGATAATTCTCAATATCTTATTCGTTGCCTTTTTTGTAGATAGGAATAGTTTTAGAGATTTTATAACAATTTGGAAATATTCCATTATTAAAGCTAAGGTTAAAAAGGTAAATTAATGGATAGATTAGATCATCTTTGTTTTTTTAAAATGAAAGATGGGGAATTATCGACTCCGGTTGATCTCTTATTTTTTAAGTCATCAATATGCTTTCTTAACTCTAATTCTGATATTGTATGCATATTACTTTTTCGTTTTTTTTCATACCCTTCATTTTTTCTTTTGCTGATGGTTTAGAAGCTCGAATGGTTGAGACTAGTTGCAATAGTTTCCTTACAAAAAAATCATTAAACTCTTTGCAAATTAGTATTAGATTTATAATATCTTTACCATTTCGGTAGTTATATTTTTTTTATGTTTCTTATGCCTTTCAGTTTCTTGGTTTATTAGAGACCACGAAATTTTAGTTTTATTTTCAGCTTTTTTTATTATATTCGAGGTGGACTTTGCCTTTCTAATGTCCTTTAACTGCTTGTTAATGAATTTTAAATATGATTTTATATGTGGCAATGAATTTAAATAGTTTTTTTTATACATAGAAAGTTTTTGTTTGCATTTTAAAATTAACTCTTTAGTTATCCAGTTTTTACGTTTTTTATAAGGGTAATGCTTTTTCTTTTTAATCGGGAATGATTTTTCAAAGCAGTACTCAGTTATGAAACCATTCGTAGGCAGCGTTAACATCATTTATACTGTATAAATAGTCCCAATTTATGGTTTTTAACAATTTAGAAAACTAAATATTATTTGCATCATTAAAAGTTCTCGCATTTTTTAATATATATTTATCCTTATTTGAAGTGAGTTTTTTTGTTTCTATTAAATGAAATAAATGATCTGATAGCCCTGTATGTATCGAAACTCTTCCGATAGATTTTATTAGGATATTAAGAAAAAAAATTGTCCAATAACGATTTTCTTTCGGTATTTGAGTCTAGTCTCGATGGTATATTTGTAAATATAGGATTAAAATTATATTCTTTGTTAATATTAATAATTTTTGTCTTTGCGTTTGATTGTAATAAAAAATCGATATTGAAATCCCCACATATGCATACAGTTTCATTTTTATAAGACATTTTAAGGAGATTAGTATATTTAGCTAAGAATTGATCGATTGAACCGCCAGAACGATAAACACATATGGTGATGGATTTCCTCGGCGGCCTTCTGGGCGCACAATGCTTTTGCTGGGTCACTAGCACATTTGGGCGGCTGCTATCAGTATTATCGATAGGCTTACAAATAGCGCTCTTTTCTCCGCGCGCGTTTGAGAGTGACTGCCGGCTTCGCCCATTTCATGGGCATTAACATTTCGTTGACAAAAAATACATCTCGGCATTAATTCTTGGTTGCCTACTATTTTAATGAGGTAGAGTTACTTTAAAACATACAATCAATGCTATTATTATGATTTGACATTATTACGAGGATAGCAGTGCAGTGCACTGATGCTGGTTTTAAAACCGCCGATTGTCGCAATCTGTAGGTGTTTATCTCATACCTACTCGCAGAGCGACGGACGCCTGACCGATCGTACTTTGCGATTGCATATATATTATATATATATTGTATATTACGTACAAAGATATTATATGAAATGCGGTGGGCTTCCGATTTGAGAGTCATGTAAAATATTGTCTTCATAAGATTTAGAAGATGTGATTCCAGAGCACCCAACTGTTGGAGTATCCGTGAAGGGTGATGTTTCAGAATCTGGTATCTGGAAATTAAAAAAAAAACATTTTTAAATAGGATATAGGAAGGTACCAAATATGAACACTCTACGGTTACTTTGTCTTTTCGATCGGGTACATGACAGGTTAAGTGGGGGTTAATGAGTCAGCCAGGTCTCTTTATTATAAATGCAGTTTTTGTTTATCTTGGCAATTTAAGAAGATGCATGTTCTATATTCTTATATAAGCTTTACCAGATATATATATATATACATATTAATAACCTGATTCATAGCAGTTAATGATGTATAATGCTCTTGCACATCCTCTATTTCATCCTGGAAAGAAACAAAAATTGTTAGGAAATAAAAATATTTTTTGCCATGAGTAAAAGAAATAGATAATGACATAGAAGTGCTGTAAGCGAGCTACAGCGGATATGACAAAATCATGACATTACCGTCAGTCGAAAACTAAGCTCCACCCGGAGTGAGGTATTAATTGTGTCGGTATATGATAATATACCGACCGTATACCAATACCGTTTCGATGTTTGAAAATGGATACACTACGCAGTATGTAGATTTGATATACCTAATTCAATGATCTGTAGGTTTGGCAAATAACTTTTAGTTTATCTACAGATATCTTGTTACTTTATGGTTCTTTTTGAGAAATCTGCTATGACAGCCGTCGGTCTAAATTGGAGGCTTTAACCGCTCTAATTTAAATTCTATTACTGTGCATGAATACTTGATAAATTTATCGATTGGTAATGAGAGTGAAGAATCTAGAGAAGTTTAAAAGCTATTTTAATTTTATGAAATCTCACCATTATGAAGGAACATTTGCTTTGGTGGCCTGGGATGTCCAATTGACACAAATTTGGTGTCATCTGGTTCACCATGAAATTCTCTACAAGAAAATATCACTCCATCTATCTTTTAAGATAGATAGAGTGATAAAAGCAACCGTTTACGGTTGCTTTTTAAAAAAAAGCTGCTTTATTGACATGTTTATGTTGGATACCCAAGTTTTCACTATTTTTGTTAACTTTTATAAACTATTTGCCACTTTTAAATATTTGCTATACATTACGATGTATAACTTACACAAAAAAGCTAGTTGTTGAATTTTTTTTTTTCTAAATGAAAAATTGATTCGGCCACCGTGTTACTAAATAATTTCCATGGAGTATTAGTGATGATGATTATAATTTATTATTAGTATTTAACCAGTAATTGGTTATTACTGGTTAAAATCATAGACAGTAAAGCAATCGGATAAACAGATAATTAAGAAAAAAATTCTAATGAATATACATGTCGGCCAATGAATGCAGAAATGATAGAAAGCTATTTTATTTTTGTAAATAATTGTGATGATACAACTAAACTATTTTGGGCCCGGCTTAGCTATGCCAAACTGCTTGTTCTAGGCTAAAAGAAGATAGCACTGAAAGTGACATCACAATACACAAATGCGAACGCCTTGTCTCAATTGAGTAATCGTAGCAGTGTAAAACCATAATTTGAAATTTTTAAAGTTAAGGTCGAAATGTTTTACAGTGAAAACTAAAATTATTCTGTTGTAGGTTATAAAATGTTGCCTTAAATTAGAGCTTCCCTAAATGTCTGAAATGGGTGGGTGACAAGACTAGAAGCTTTTAAAAAAAATCCTGACTGAAATAAAACTTATCATGTTTGTGATCTTTAGATTCGCAATGGAGAAAAAAGCCGTAGGTGTTAAATTAACCTTCTCACCTGCATTTTTAATGGATGTAGAGATGACTCAATATCCTCTGCTTGGGTGGAGGATGCTACTTCCGTTTCTGGTAACCCAATTATCAAAGCAGACCCAATTTTGCTGGTTCCTGGCATAAAAAAAAACAATAAAACAGTGTATTAAAAAAAAACAATATTTAATTTTGTTGTAAATTGCTCAGTTCAGTGTGAATTGTCGTGATCCTTAATAATGTGCTTCCAATGTGCTTGGTAAATAGTTTACTACACAATGTTGTCCGAAAAATAATAATTGCTGAAGTGCTTAACCTCTAAAATATAATAGGAAATAGTCATTAAAAAAAATAGTCACTATGGGTCAAATCTCAGCCCTCTAGGTGTTAATGTATCTCAAAAATGATTTCTTTCATTGGCTAGGCAGCTGGCAACACTGTTTCATATTTCCACTTTTTTATATCTATTGTATACAAGCTACGGCCCCGGGTTGATCTATAACATTCAACTTCTAAACCGGTCTCAGGAAAAAAAAATATGTAATGAAATAAAGATATGTTAAATAAAATTTAATGTTTTATCCGTGATGAAACTGCAACCATCATCAAGTCAAAGCTGCCGACCAAGGTCAGTGGGTATTTCCTCAGTCAGTATCGATCGTGCATTGCATTGCGCTCTGCATCATAATTTTAACTTTTTTAAAATGGCATTAGAGAAAATGGATGTCATTTTGAAGTATGTGTAGCAGACCCAAATAAACTGAAGTGAAGTGAATTGAGTGTGTGAAGCGTGTGTATTATGTAATTTGTGTATTATGTATGTGCGTGTGGCAGACTATTTTTAGTTTGTGTGTTGTGAAAGATGATGGCGTTTCACCAGGTAAATAAATCCTATGGACTAAACTAATAAAATTTGAAATTGTTTATCTATTTTTTTATCGTAATAATTTCAGTGCACGGCAACCGTCGGCTAGGGGTGGCGGGGAATGGGGAGCGGAGCGGTTGCTCCCCATGTCCATCAAAACGCTTCTATTCGCCACTACACCCCTTACCGCGAGAAACATTTTACCATTCTCAAACATTCCAACAGTTTTGATTTATTTTAAATTTGTTTCTCTCATTATTTCTTGCTGATTAATATTTGATTGTTGATATAAATTAACTCCCTAAAAGAACATAAGCATTTCAAAATACACCTGTATAATAAATAGGCATAGAAATACTTGATTCCATCATGTTAAGACATATATTTGTAAATTTTATCTGAACATTTAGTAATGTTTCATTAATTGCAGGAGAAAAAAGACAAAAACTCAATGGTTTCCAAAATCTAACTAATATATATCTTCTAAATACTAAAGTACAAAAGCATATATTGTCAATCTGGAACTCTCTTTGACAGCTATTCGAAAATAAATATTTAATTCATAAACTTTAATCACAATTTACACTGTACATTAATAATAATCCCAGTACCCCCCCCGCCCCGCGGACGAGTCGTTGCCCATCGTAGGTGCCGTTGAGGCCACCTACGGGGCCTAGCTGAAACATGGGGTTGAACACCTAGTATATTATAAGTGACAGGACTGACATTCACACAATTCTGTTCACAAAAAAATTGCCTGAACGGTTAATTGCATCACAGCAGTTCAAATATTGTTTTGCAGTATTAAACCGTGCAATTACTTGGGTTAAAAATATATTTTATGTCATTGATGGTTTTCGATGGTTGGAATTCTACAAATTCGTATCTTAAAAATAATTATTCCAAAAAGTAAAAAAAATTTCAATACAAGGCAAAGTTCTTCCGGTACGTCAACTTTGCTTTATAGAATTGCAATCAACCACTTTTCAGATGAAACATGGAAAAATCTTGTCACTAATAAGTACTCTACTAGACAAATGTCAAATGAAAAGTACATTGTCGAAAGATGTATAAACAAGTATGGATATCGGTAATTAAAATATGTAATACCCAGCCTATTTAATGATATGCCTCTTTGAGTTAGACAACTTAAAAGAAAATCTGTAATAAAACTTAAATCAAAAGAATTTATGGAAAAAAACGTATTAAAAATTATTTAGGTATAAATTAAGTTAATTTTGTTTGTTTGTTTGTTAATGAGTTACGTTAAGTTAATTTTTAAATATTTTGTATTATATTTTATGCATGTATAAATAAATTGTTTCTAGTTAAGATTAAGAAACCGGCAGATAAGACAATGTCTTAGCTGGATCTATTTACATTATAAATTTGTATATATTTGAATAATAAAAGTTGCTTCTGGCAACAAGAAATTGAATTGAATTGACAATAGGTTTTAGGGAAGGATCTGATAATCGCTTTTAAATACGTTATAGGACAACCTGTTTATCACAATAATACGGTATATTTCTGTAGTACCTGAAATGTCCATTTGATTTGATTCAATGTCCAAACTGAAATGCTGATGATCCGGTTGAAGAGCAACAGAAGAACTATCTGAGCTACTTGGGTTGTTGCTTGAGGGTTGCGATTCAAGGCTAGCTGCTTTTGGAATAACTGGTGTTGTGGGCATAGCACGTGCTTTTTCTATCGCACGTAAAAGATCTGCTCCGAAGAACCCATAGTCAGAGCTAAAAACAAATAATTCAAAATACAGAGGAATAATATTTATTTATTTTTTATAAATAACTAGCTGATAACCTGGTCAAACACTGAAAAATAAAATACAAATCTTATAGCTTTGAGTAGCTACACTAAAACAGTTTGCAATGAGATTATAGTTAGCCTAAAATTAAAAACATAATTCAATAAGTTTACAATTTAATTTTAAAGAAAGTAAAATAGTCTCATTTATAATAGGCATGGAAGGAAGCGTATTTTATCAGCGAGTATAATACATGTGTGGTGCTGTCACATGTAATTCACAATTACTTATGTATTACTAAGAGTATAGTTTTATAAATGAAATAAAAATCAAATAATTAATGCTATAGATCCAATAAAATCCCAATATTTATTTCTAGCTTCACTTACAGTACAAAAGGGTTGTTTACATACAGTAGTAAAAAAAACATACAAATACAAGACAAGTAAAATTAAAAGGTAATTATAATTGAAACCATATTTTGTAATTTGTTTGCCACTATGAGCCATCTTCATTTCAAGGTAATGCTCAAAATTTTCAAGTAGTTTCAAAATTGTAATTGGTTATAATTCGAGTTTTATTTACAAAAGCTATGTCAATACAATATTAAATATAAAAAAACAACAATTTTCATAGTTTTGTACATATTATTTGCCAATTATAAGAAGTTATAGTTAAACTAAAAAAACGGGTGGACCTCTCCCCGTGTGGGATATTTCGTTCAGTCAATGTACTTCACCGATCGGGCGGAGACGCATGGTTCGCGCGTTGAGGTACGGAGCTAAATGTTTTAAGCCTATTTTGTGACCATTAATATATACAAAAATGATTTCCCTAGAGTATTTCCTTATAGTGAAATGGTTACTGCAATCCTTGTAACTCAATGTAACTGGAGAATTCTAATTTAAATTTATTTAAGGTAGATGAGGGTGCGTTACACATAATTTTATAAAGTAGATTGTCGTGGCATATCCAAAACTTTTTTACTTTGACCATTTTAATGAAACGTATGTGTGGCAATTTGTAATGTACCTCTACTACTTCTGCAATATCTACGATGAAAATTGCAGTAACTCTGTATTGGGTGATAGGTTTTATATTTATTCCAATCTGGACTGTCATTAATTTCAGTCTTGTATTTAATAAAATACTTAATTTAATTAAAAAAAAATAATAATTTTCATTTAATAAAATCTACCTTTATGATGAAAATCAAATAGTTCATAGTACAAAAATACTTTCTTACAATGTGTGCACTGCACTCTAATTTAAAATGATCTAGTTTTTTTTAAAAGTTCATAATAAATTAAAGCAAAATAATAACCATAAAAAAAACACTTTGCCATAACATAACAAAACATAGATGTAACAGTTTTCAATAAGTTTATTCTAAACAGTAGCTGTTACAATTTAGTCAGCAGTTCTAGATTTTACAACTTCTTTGTTGGAAGACTACCAATTACTACTTTAATAACATTCGAATATTTATTTTTTGGCATAGTAACATAAAATATTAATGTCTTTTTATCAACTAGAATTGTAGACACGTGAAAAAAGGGATATAGTGAACTGATTGAAGAGTAAATTTTAAAATGATGACAAAAACAAGTCACACACATTAACCTTTTAACTGCCACGAGCATGTTAACATGCCAGCACTAGTTTGAACTTATAACATACGGCAACGCCAGCGCCATGTTAACGTGCGACCGAAGCTCCGAAATCATAATGGCACTGACCGCCGCTGTCATGTAAACATGCTGAGCCACGCATCCAAATTTCAGCACATATCAATAGATTTTGTACTTCAATAATGGAGATCTGTTTAACATGTTACTTAAGATTTAAAACATTTTAGATTGAATACAAGTCAACATTTCGTTTTGTCAAAAATGACATGCATTAATAATTCACATATATTTCAATTTGGTTTTTTTAAGATTTACAATTCATAAAATCGGTTTTATCCTTGGACAAAGTAGTCCTGTTGTTCTCATCTGAGCAGATATCTGATAGTAAATTATTGACATATTATAGTATTACTCATACTTTTGAGAGCATTGAATAAAATTATAAAACATCTTACTTGAATTCCTCAAGTAAATCAGGGGGCTGCCTTAAGTTCTTGATAATAGGAGGAAGGACCTTCAAAAATTGATTGTGAATGTTGCTAGCAGCGACCTTGTTTGCTGCGAAATTACCAGATGCGTTACCCTCCAAGTATGGCTTCACACGAGCTCCAATCAATGGAACATTTGACAGAATCAGAACCTGTTAGTGCAGTTATACACAGGGGTTTAGTAACAGTCTGCGATGTGAGTTTTGTTGTGAGTTCTACTTTTATAAGTAGATACTTGTATATATGTTAAATTTGAATATAACCAAATACCTCATAATATATTCTGTTAAGATAAAAAAGAAACTGATTTTGTACCATAATGACAATTTGAAAGCCTCTATAAATGTCATTTTTACATGAATAAATTCCTCTTTAACTTGAGTTAGTCTATAGTCCAAGGAAAAGGTGTGTAAGAAATTAATATAAACCAGAATGAGAGAGCTAGTGATGTTGATGATGACAGCGACAGAAACTTCATGATGGTGATGACATTACAGATGTTCGTTTTTCCATCCGTGAGATACCTGTACAAACGAGCTTCTGATTTGCAATATTTCTACAAAAGCCCGGATCTACAGGGTATGTCACGAACGGATATAATTGCCGCATATTACGTACTTGAAGTGGATATATTTTTCACAGTATTTGACACCTAGAATAATCCTAAAAGGAAAAAACAGAATTTAAAAAATAATAATAAATTAAATTAATTTATTATTCTAAAAAATCATACTTTTAACCAAACGGGGAGGTATAAAATGGGCCTGAAATTAAATATAAGTTGTCAATTATTTACTTCATTACAGAGAAACGACGTGAGCAAGCTAGGAAAAAACAGATTAAGTACAGTCATTTTAGTTTCTATAAAGTTAATTGAATAATGTTAAGTACATGCCATAAAAATTTTCACTGTACTATTTTAGTTTGGATTTACACCCCGTAAATCGTGCCTGCTCATACCTGGGAACTTGGCCGGCAGCAATTTGCGTGGAAACGCGCCCGGGAATATCCGAAAGAGCTAGAATGCATTGCCTTACTTCTATCGATCATTTCTGCCAACATAACTATTTGATCAATCGCCTTAGCATTTGTACCATTGAAATGACAAAGAGCCATAGTGCCTCAGAATTTATGCAAACCAATGTAGTGTCTAAGTTTATTTTTAAATTTGTATTGAAAACACACTCATGCACTTCCGTCGCGTAAATTACCCTTACATAAAATTAAAGTGATCATAATAAACATTTTGTGTTGTCCATTATTGTTTGTTAACAGACATGTTAGTTTGACAAAAATCGAAATATATAAAAGTTTTCAGCGTGGGTGGCAGTTAGTGTTTTTTGTGCCTGGAAAGTATCTTTGGATAAAAAATATTTATTACTAATTTTTACCAAATTGGAAAAATGGCAAAATGGAAAATGGCAAATTGGAAAAATGGCATATAGATTAGGGCCAAATGAATTAGTATTTTATACAAATATATCCCACAAATAGGTACAAGGGCTGCTATTTATGAATCTGAAACTGGCCACTTACAGAACAACATTTAAAAAGTAATTACTGCATTTTAAAATGGAATTCTTTGGCTTTATAATACATTTTGTTTCTGTCTGACAATTTTTTTCAATTTCTGGTGCCAAATAAGTCGTACTTGTGGCAATAGGATGAATTGAAAACAGTAGCGTGTTGGCAGCTAGGCCCGGGTATAGTATATATACATCTAACAAATACTTGAAAGCGTAAAAGTGATAAATATTTGACAAAAGTTATCAAAAATAGGTAAAAGTTGGGTGTCCAACAGGAACAGTTTGCCTGGACTACAAATTTTACAGTAGACGGACGAGTTTTCTCTATTTATTGTAGTAATTAATTGGCTGTATAGCGCCTTTGGCACAAAATCAGCTGTAAAAGGGTTAAGAATTCTTTTATCTTTACTAACCAATCTCTTTTTCCATATCCAGACGTGGAATAATGCCGCCAAAGCAATTTTTGAAGTGCATTCATAAAAGGTGTTTATAAGTTTTCTGGGCAGCCTGTCTAAGATTATATTTATCACTTGAAAAGGTGGTCTTTGGGAATGAAAATTGTGTCTTCCCATGGTACGGTCAAGTCTTCTATTTATTAAATGTACATATGTGCAAAAATATGTCAGTGACAAAATATATATTTAGTGTTCCTATTAAACATCTATTCTCATTTCCGTAAACCCTTTGGTCCTAAATCCTGATGGATAAGAGGTACTACTTCAGATATGTATATCTGAATCATATATAAAAAACTTGATTGAATTTGAAAGTCGTTTAATAAAGGAGTTTTCGAAGTGGTCCAGCCACACAAAATTAATGTAATGTAAATTAACCTTTATAACTTCAGGTCCAAGCTCACTAAGCCCTTGAATAGCACCATATAGTGATGGCAATGGGGATCTATCTCCAATGAGAGCCCTGCTAAATAACCTGGTCACCCTGGTCTGAAGGTTATTGGTAGAAGTATTGAAAGATTTGCAAATCTGAGCCATGAGCCTCGAAGCAAAGTCTCGCAAAGCCCAATGGTTGTCCTCAGGCCTTGAGCATAGTTGACGTGATACAATGCAAGTTGAAATCGATGGTATTAGCTCGTGTAACTAGAAAAAAACATTTACTTATGAATAAAATGAAATGCTTCTCAACAATAAACTCAGGTCTATAAGCATTTAATTATACTGCAATGGTTTAGAATTTAAACCATTCTCAAAGAACCATTCCATTCAAAGGTTCCCAAAGTAGTCCTCACAGACTGCCAGGGGGTCCCTGACAGGAAGAAAAAAATGATTCCACTTTACAATAAAACCTATCACAGTGTGGGAATCCTGGGGAAGGGGGTCCATGAAGTATAAAAAATACTAGGCTAGGGGTCCACGGGGAAAATAAGTGTGGGAAACATTGGTTTAGATCAAAGAACTAAGAAATTTCTGGAACCCTGCACAAGTAAGGCCGACTCCATACGCAACCACTTTTGTTCGCCACTAGTGGCGACCAAAAGAGGCTGCGTGTGCACGGTGTCATGTTTTTAGCGACTGAGTTGCAGAGTGACTGTGCTTGTGGCATCGTGTGAGCGGAAGATCGGTGGCGAGTGACAGCCACGAGCAGTGAGAGACTGTCACTGCCGCAGCGTGTGGCGGACGCTGTGTGTGCACAGAGGCCATACTAATTGTATCGAAATGAAAGTTTCTTTTTTTTTAAATTAAAATATACTATTACAACTCTTAATTAGTGCAATATAATTATGTAAAAGTATTATTAAATAACTTAATTAAAGCGGCAAGTAACTGTTACATTGTACAGATGTTTCCTGCCTCTCTAACTAGACGAAGAATCTTTACTAAGGGAAGTTCGGAGCTCGTGGTTGCCAACGGTGAAGCAAAACTAGCTGCGTCTGCGGCAGGCCTAAATTGCGATAGTATTACTGCTTTTAAAACCGTTTCCTGCTGCCAGTTTTGATAATGAAATGATGGTAATTTTCATTTTAAATTGCCATCTTTTATATTTCTTGAACAAACCTTACTAAACATTTAAAGTGAACTAGGGAATTAGTTTGCAGAACTATTTACTATAAATAATTATTTAATTATTACAGAGGTAGGGTTGAAATAGCATAAATAGTATATTCCAAATTTTCTTCAATATCGATAGAGCAATAATTTATTAGTTTTGATTTGAGATGATCACAGGGATCATAGGGACAATCATAGTTCTAACAATTTTCAAAAACAATATTCTTTATTTAAACAAGAGCTATGCAATTACAGCCAACTTTGTATTATATCATAAAATGTGCTGAAAATCAGCACCCTCCTCTCTCAGAAAGGAGGGTAGCTGAGCACACTCCTTTTATTGAAAAATACTGTTGAAACTTATGTACCTAACCATTTATTTTTGTTTTACATTTTTCAATAAAGAAACATTTTCTTTCTTTCTATCTATAAGAACTATTTATAACACAAATAAAATATGAATCGATCGAAATGGGTCCAACAAATCGATAACAGTTTAAGACCCACAGCGTATCATGCATATTATCGAGGTTAATGATTAAAATAGGTTATTCTTATTTTCCATTCATAAAAAGAAGCCTGCAATTTTTTATGTGCTACTTTTAAAAAAAAACTCAATTTTATAGAGTTTTGTTTTATTTTCATATTCTTAATTTTTATATTATTTTTAAAAATGGTTTTTACTATGTTCTGGCGCAAAGTATGAATAAACACAGGCATGAAGAAATTGCAACAGTGATAACTTACATATTTCTCGAGGTAAAGAGATGGATTGTCCAGTAGAGCTTTGACCATCCTCATAAGGTATATAAGTAAAGCAAGGTTATTTTGTACCACATTCACTTTGACACCTTCTGATATAAATGTGCAAACACGGGGCAGCATCTCATGAAGACCTGGATCCACGGACAAAGACTGCAGAGCTTCCTATTACAAACGCCAATGGATAATATTATTTATTTTGATAAAAACATTTGACAAACTGACAGCTCAATTGGCATTACTTAAGTTCCAGGCAGAGCAGTTGTGAGACTTAACATATGCAGACATGTGGAAACCAATTAAAAAGACTTACAGCTCTTTTAGTCTCATCGCTTCCAACACACGCTTCGGTTATCTCTTTGTAATAGAGTTGTTGTTCAACGCTTAGTTCGTGAGTAGCAATCTGCTGAACTGAGTCTGCTTGTGTGGCCCGAAGGCGAGCTGCTTTTGAACTGAGCGGCTGACCTGCAAAACGATAAGAGACACTCTCAAAGTAGGCAGACTCTTGTTTTGTGTGGCGTGTAGAAGGGAGGGGTTAATTTAAATAAGGGGAATACAAATCAAAAGTCATTTGGTAAATACAATACTGAAGCAATTTCCTTGCATTATGTTTATTTAATGCAGTAACTCTTTGGTGATATTCCTATCACTTTAATTACTGAAAAGGATTAGCAGAATAAAGAACCTCAATAAAATTACAAAAAATTGCATTCCCTACTTGGAAATTCTCCGGAAAATTCAAATCTATAGATCCTTTATCAACATTTCTAAAAGAGTTTTAACAAGAAAGCGATCAGAGTGATTGGTAGCTAAAAATTCTTAATACAACTCTTAAAAAAAATACATGAGATGAAATTGAGAAATTTAAATTGTAAGAATAGAAGGCATAAGGTTTAAAAATCAGATGTACAGGGAACCATCCGGGGTTATGACACTGTTAATGCGATAAATTGCTATACCTATTACATCTTTCCTGGAAACTCTGGAGAGTTTTCGAATAGGATCCACTGACTCCAGTTTTTGTGCTTCTCTTGATAGCGGAGGAGGATTTTCTGGAACCGTTGGCTGAACTCCTTCCACACAAAGCCAGTGGGTCCTCAGGGTTACATCTGCAAAGATGATAATTTTAAAGAGTTTACTTTTATATATTATATCTCTTCATTTGAAAGAAATCTTACGTAAGACTCTTTTTTTACTTTTCAAAAATATGGGAAAACTTTAATATCACAGTTATTTTCCAACACTAAGAAATTACAAGTGGATAATCCACCAGGGCTTAGTTAGCATCAGGGAGGTTACGGACCTTCAAATTCACATTCAGTCTTTTTAAAATCTAAGTTGGTATATGCAAGTATATTTTATGATGATCGAAGGAAAGAGAGTCCACTTTTAGTTCAATGCCATCAATAAGGGTGTTTATTTTATCATAATGTTTTTATTACAATAAAAATAAGCAAGAACCCATTGCCAGAGACTGTCGACAGGTCCTTTTGTTAAATTTCTTAACTAATATTATTGCATACATCAGTACTTCTCAAACGCGAGTGAATATTGAATGGGCCCTCGCCACTGTAAACATGAATTTTAAAAAATAGGAAGTGATAAATTTGATATTTCATTCAGCTATTTATAATTCCTAAAAATTGAAATAAATTAAGTTAAGGAAAATATTGTGATAAATTAATAATAATTTGAAAAAGGATTTACTTGGAATCATCCTCAATGCGTGCGATATATTAGCGAACGAAAGCACGCGCCCAAGTAAGTTGATGCGTCATATAGAAATAAGACAGTAGACTTTAATCCACGACTCGCCACTGGGGAATCTGAGCATTACCAATATTTATGCCCTATTTTCTCCAAGACAGCTAAAAGAGTGGGTCCCAAGATTTGAATTTTTTGTTAGATGGGTCGGACGGCGCCCAGTCAACTTTGGGAACCGCTGGCATACATAATTAAAAGGTATAAGTACATGCATTTTTGGACAAGGTAGATTTTGGCATAACAAAGATAGAACATGAAAAACAAAAACAGAACAGTAGAAATAATATAAAACCTAACATGACACATAATACTGATATATTTTCAAATTTTAATATTTTAGTGGTATAATAATTATTTTACATGTTTCTAAGAGGTATTTTTAAATAGTTATAACGTAGGCACTTTAATATCGCCAGGCAATTTATTGTATAAAGTAGGGACCGCCACGCATGATTGCCGCTTGCCATAAAGTTCTTAAACTTGGGGATAGAAAGCATTTTTTTGCTTACTTGCTTGTTTTATGCTGGTGTTTTACCGAGATTTTAAGAGCACTATCAGCATGGCAATAAAGGGTAATTTTGTATTTCCACAATGAGAAAACAGACAGCAGGTTAGTGTCTAAAGATATTTTTATAGTTTTCTCGGATGCAATTTTTTATTTCCCAGTTTAACGAAAATTTTATACGTATTTGTAGGTTTTCAAAATTTATGTGCAGAAGAGCGAGAAGATCTTAAGAGACAATGCAACTGACAATAACAACGCAAGTAAACCTGTCATTATTCAAATTTTAATATTAAATTGAGTAAATTGTTTTTTTTTTAAATTTTCATTTTAATATATTATATTTTCAGTATATGTTGGGTATTTGTATTTGTGAATATGTGACAAACCATTTTCCGTTACGTCTCCACTTAGCTTATGCACTAAAAGTGAAACATTTTTAAAGGAATTCACTACAAACAAAATTTTATGTACATATTTTTTAAAACTAATGGTCCAGTATGTCCTGTAGCATGCTGGAAAAGCATAACTGAATTTTACATTTTACAACACCAAATTTCTACTTTCTTCTAGGCCGTTTAAGTTTAGTTCTTTCTAATTTCACTATCAGTTATAATAAAATTAATTAATCTAATATTTCCTATCAGATTAGTCATGAATCTATAAAAAAAAAACAAAATTTGCATATAAAACTCACATTCATCAATATGTACAAAAGAAAATACTTTTGAGTTTTCTGGACAGATTTAGGTGCGAAATGTATCATTTTAGAACTCAGCCCGATTCTAGCGTCTGATAGTATTGTTTTTTTTTTTAAATAATTTGTTACATACACGAATATATGTAATATATAATATGAATATTATATGTAGTATTAAAAAAAAAGAATTTGACAAAAAGGACGCAGAGTCTCTTTCTTTAGAGAGTTAAACATATTTTTCCCAATTACGTTGGTCAGTCGTGCTCGCTTTATCATTTTGTGCTATGTTTCATTAATGATAAAATAGCATTGATAATATTGATTGATTTTTAAAAATAGCCTGTTGTTTTTCCAAGTTTTCTCCATTTGATTAAACTTATCTATCCGGAGTTGTCCTGTTAAGTTTTTATATTGCTATTCATGTTTTGTATCGTAATGCCTTTTTATGTTATATTCTTTTAATGTCGACACAGTCTCTGAGCATATTAAGCATACAGCTTTATCTTTGACAAAAGTAAAAAAATAATCAAATTTCCACTTTTCTTGGAAATGCCTGTGCTCATCCCCAACCTTCCGATTTTTTGTTTGCTTTTCCGACATGCTATTATAGATTAAAAGTTTAAAAGTTAAAAAAAAATGTAGGAAAACTTAATTTTGAATAAAAAAAACTCTAATATTACCTTTTTGACAATAATATTGAACTCACGCCTTTCAATAAACACAAGAATTGCTAAAATTGTTAGGTTACAGCTTACCAGTCTGAACTGATTGGGTGACAGATCGCTTCTGTCACACAAACAAGCACAGACGCGGCGCGTTCGTATTGCATGTTTGAACAAGACGCCGTCAAGTGTCACACAAGACGCAGTCGCAGTGAGAGTCGCTCATCATAAAAAATTGTTTCGGTTTAGTATGTAGTACAATTTAATTATAATTAATTTTATAACAATATATTGATGTGAGAAAGTAAATAAAATAAATTCAATTTTAGAAATGCTTGGCGGGCTGCATAAACATGTTTCGCGGGCCGCGTGTTGCTCATCACTGGGTTAAAAAATACAAAATGACAACACATGCTTGCTGATATTCATACTCTATATCGTTTATTTCACACTGATTTTTAAATTGACTCGCTTTCGAATCAGAGTGACAATCGCTTTCACACACATAATCAATCGTCATAATTCGTCAACATCAGCCATCCTGAAAGTAAATATAAATAAAGGCAAACTGTAAATGTAAGTTTGTGGCAATTTTACTAAAATATAAAATTATAAAGGATATAATATAATGACAAACAAGCTAATATACCAATACAAGCGTGAGTGGTGTCTCAGGGTTAAAATTCTATAAAGGAAAGCCAATGCATGCACGCGGCCTGGCGCTCCATAACGCAAACGCTTGATCCAGAGAACGGTTTCTTCTTTCATATGGATCAATTATAATAATAAAAAATTAGAAGAAATAAAATTTAAAATAGTCAAATCTAAAATTTAATAAAAATCGTCCGCATAGATTTATAGTGAAATAATGTTAATAAAAATGCAATGCATGCAATATACCAATACTCGCTTGAGTCTCAGGGTTAAAATTCTATAATGGAAAGCCAATGCATGCAAGCGGCCTGGCCCTCTATAACGCAACCGCTTGATCCAGAGAACGGTTTCTTCTTTCATATGGATCAATTATAATAATAAAAAATTAGAAGAAATAAAATTTAAAAGTCAAATCTAAAATTTAATAAAAATCGTCCGCATAGATTTATAGTGAAATAATGTTAATAAAAATGCAATGCATGCAATATACCAATACTCGCTTGAGTGGTGTCTCAGGGTTAAAATTCTATAATGGAAAGCCAATGCATGCACGCGGCCTGGCCGTCTATAACGCAACCGCTTGATCCAGAGAACGGTTTCTTCTTTCATATGGATCAATTATAATAATAAAAAATTAGAAGAAATAAAATTTAAAAGTCAAATCTAAAATTTAATAAAAATCGTCCGCATAGATTTATAGTGAAATAATGTTAATAAAAATGCAATGCATGCAATATACCAATACTCGCTTGAGTGGTGTCTCAGGGTTAAAATTCTATAATGGAAAGCCAATGCATGCACGCGGCCTGGCCCTCTATAACGCAACCGCTTGATCCAGAGAACGGTTTCTTCTTTCATATGGATCAATTATAATAATAAAAAATTAGAAGAAATAAAATTTAAAATAGTCCGCATAGATTTATAGTGAAATAAAAAAAAGTGTAGGTGCCTATGCCTGACCTTTCGCTTGTCAAATTAAGATCGTTCAATGCTTATCGTTTCAATTTCATATTTTTTAATATTTACATTTATATCCATATATAATGAAATAATATAAATTACAGAGTAACAGAAATTTCCACTGTAGTTAGTTTAAAGTAGTGGGTACAAATTGCCAACCATAAATAAGTATAGTGCAAGTAAACCAAACTAGGTTTTTTTAGGTATACCATAACAATCTTTAATTATATTAAATTAGATGAAAAGGCACCCTCATCCGCCATAAATAAATTTAAATTAAAAGACTCAGTATTATTAACCTACCACTTATTTTTGTTTTACATTTTTCAATAAAGAAACATTTTCTTTCTTTCATATTACCACATTCAGCTCCGTACGTAAACGCGCGGACTACGCGTTGCCGCCCGATCGGCGAAGTACGTTGACCGACCAGAATATCCCACGCAGGACTGACACCCGTTTTTTAATTGGCAATCAATATGTACAAAACTATGAAAATGTTTGTTTTTATTATTATACTGACATAGCTTTTGTAAATAGAACTTAAATTATTTACCGCCAAATCCGTCAAAAACACTAACAATTCACTAGCGCACTTTTCATATAAAGGTCAAAACCAAACTAAAATTAAAAAAATATCGACGATTAATCTATGTCTTTTATGAATCCAGGTATACGCAACATGCCACATTTATAAATATTAATAGAAATGCATTAAGGTGGTACCGGTTTTGTGACGTGTGACCGATAGCGGCAGTATTGCACCTAAGGCATTAAGAATATCCACCTGTGAAAAAAATCAAAACCCAACATGTATCGCTAAGCTACCGGTTTATCATACACAGAGTCCCTCCTAATCAACTAGTCCTATAAAAGAATAACGAAAATAATGACAATATTGTTTTTCTTATAAACCTGACTAAATTTGTTTATTTTTTTAGAACCATAATAATATAAAATGCATTGTACGCCACACAAACCGAAAAATTATCACCTGATATAGCCCTCATACCTACAACTCTGGCAATGATTTTCAGTTTCTCATAGGTAAATGATTTTTTTACATGTCTTCACTCATATTAATAATATGATATTTCTTCACTGGTTAAATTAATTTTATTTCACAGATAATAATGCATTTGACATATGCGCAGGACTGACTGACAGTCAGTCGAACATTGTTTTTCGATCACGCTTTACCTCACGTTGTCGTGTGCAATAACAATACCTTTTTGCACAGTTGTAATTTGAACATCTAATTTGAAGAAAGACATGTATTTTATCACATGTAAAGTATAGAGCAGTGATGAGCAACACGCGGCCGCGAAACATGTTTATGCGGCCCGCCAAGCATTTCTAAAATTGAATTTATTTTATTTACTTTCTCACATCAATATATTCTTATAAAATTAATTATAATTAAATTGTACTACATACTAAACCGAAACAATTTTTTATGACGAGCGACTCTCACTGCGACTGCGTCTTGTGTGACACTTGTCGCCGCCTTGTTCAAACATGCAATACGAACGCGCCGCGTCTGTGCTTGTTTGTGTGACAGAAGCGATCTGTCACCCAATCAGTTCAGACTGGTAAGCTGTAACCCAACAATTTTAGCAATTCTTGTGTTTATTGAAAGGTGAGTGCAATATTATTGTCAAAAAGGTAATATTCAAGTTTTTTTAAATCAAAATTAAGTTTTCCTACAATTTTTTTTAACTTTCAAACTTTTAATCTATAATAGCATGTCGGAGAAGCAAACAAAAAATCGGAAGGTTGGGGATGAGCACAGGCATTTCCAAGAAAATTGGAAATTTGATTATTTTTTTACTTTTGTCAAAGATAAAGCTGTATGCTCAGAAACTGTGTCGACATTAAAAGAATATGACATAAAAAGGCATTACGATACAAAACATGAACAGCCATATAAAAACTTAACAGGACAACTCAGGACAATAAGTTTAATCACATGGAGAAAAACTTGGGAAAACAACAGGCTATTTTTAAAAATCAAGCTATTTTATCAAATACGGCAGTAAAGGTTAGTTTTGGTGTCAGTCAAATACTGGCAAAAAAAATGAAACCCTTTGCGGATGGAGAGATGATAAAAGAATCTCTGACTGCTGTTGCAGAAATAGCATTTCCTGATAAAATAAATATTATTAGTTTATCAAGATTCACCATTGCAAGGAGAATTGAAGATTTGTCCGAGAACATAGCAACAAAGCTTCGTGAACGCATTGCAAAATTCGAATACTGTTCTTTGGCACTTGATGAGAGTTGCGATATTAGCGATACAGCATAACTGGCTATATTTTTACGTGGTATTGACACCAAATTTAATATTACCGAAGAATTGTGTTCACTGATTCCAATGCAAGGGACTACAACCGGCAAAGACCTGTATGATGAACTAAAGTGTGTTGGAAAAATTTTCAATTTTATTAGAAAAGATTATTGGTATATCGACAGATGGAGCACGAGCAATGTCAAGCATGGAAGTAGGAATATCGGGAAGGCTATTTCAAGACATTAAGAAGGTTACAGGAAGGGAAATATTCATTAACCACTGCATAATTCATCAGGAAAATTTGTGTGCAAAAAGATTGAGTTACTACTTCTCAAAAATACGCACAATATATAGACATTTTAATCAACGAATTTCAATTACGATTCCAAGTGTTCAAAGCTGAGAAGACAGCGGTTTCCATGAAAATGTTTTCCTCGCCATTTAATATCGATGTGGATACAGTTCCCGAAGACTTTCAAATGGAAGTGATTGACATGCAGAATAATACCGATTTAAAAAATGTATTTTTCTCAGTAAACATCGTAAATTTTTATAAATCTTATGTGAGCCCTGAGAAAATTCCGCTTTTGACGAAAAATGCAAAGCAAATGATGTCTTTGCGAACAATTATTTTCAACGATGAAATTAATCAAAAATGACCACCGATCAAGACTGAGTGATGCACGATTAGAAAGCTGGGTACGTGTAGCTACCTCATCAATTCCGGCTGATATTGATCAACTTGTAAAGAAAAAACAGTGCCAAATTTCTCATTAAAAATTTCAAGTAAATTCGTTTACCTTGTCTTTTTTTTTTGATTAAAATTTGTATTTGTAAAATTTGTATCTTCAAATCTTCACTTTTTTTTAAATTTTATATTTTTTATTCTAATGCGTAAGTTTTGTAAATTATTAATAAGTGTAACTTTATATGCGGCCAGCCAAAAATTTTAAAAATTTAAATTGGCCCGTTGATTAAAAAGGTTGCTCACCCCTGTTCTAACCTATTTAATGGACTCAAATAGATAACCACCAATCAGGACTGACCAATAAGGATTATCACTTATCTGATTATTATCCACCTCGTATGTAGAACCTGGTTAAAGATTATTTATTTTATTATAGGAGGGTTTCAGTGCTAGAGTGGCCTAAGTGTCATTTTTAATATAATCCTGATAGCCCATAACGAAACATGAAATGCATATTGGCCCAAGTGTGACCATGCACAATAACCAGATGGGTTTGTAAAATATTGTCAAATTAAAAAAATGTACCCACATTGCAAATATCTTTAACAAAATGATGGGCTATGTCATTTACATTTCAAGAAAATGAAACTACTTTTATTACTTTTATTTTATTACTTATTCAAATATAATAGTAGTTTTATTATATCAAACCTAATGGAAGTTTTGGCAGAGGTGCCAGAACCATTTCAGCAAGATCTACTTCGAGGTCATCAGTGCAAGGCATGTCTATTCCACCGCCAGAAGAGAAACGGAAAGGTATGTTGTCGAGCTGACGGAATCCATAATGGGGCTAGAATAAAAGAACAAGAGCCTGAGTTTCTTTTGAATGTGTTGGTTTTTGAATCTTCTAAAGATATTTGGTAGGAAAAGTTGATCATATCCAACCATAATTACTTTACTGGCGACAGCTCACTCGAATGGAAGAGGACACTCAAAATGAAACACAGTAATTATTAACATTAAACATTATTTTTTAAATTAAGTGAGCTTGTAAAAGAAAAGTCACTTTGAAGCTAAACTAAATAAGCGATATGTAATGCTTTTAAATATTTTGAAAACAAAGTGATTTAAATTTAAGTGGTAAATTTAAGGTCTGCTGCAGAATTTAACCTTTATGACCGGCCAGTCGTGTCGCTTCACAAAGAAAAAAGAGAAATATGTAGTTGAAGAAAAAATCTTAATAATTTCGACATTGACGCTATTCAATTAGATTAGTATTTATTAAGTTTCATTTTAATCAAAAATAATTTCCTACAATAAAAACTTTGCATCAAACTTTACAAATCGATATCCATTTAAATGATTCATAATAGAAAAAAGCGATATTGGCTTAAAATAAATTAATTATATAACAGAGTATCGTCAAGTTAGCAAACCTATACTTTTTTTAATGGCGAATATATATTCGTACTTGTCACACAATGTCGTAGTCATGGTCTGATGAAAAAAAACTGGATTAAGTAAGCCTGTATGAAAAGGAATACGGCTAATTATTTTACATGTCGGTAGTGCTGTTTCATTCCGAATGCACTTTTATTGTTCAAATCGGATCAGAAGACAGCTTAGATGACTGATGATGATCATGATCAGATTCATTACTTAAAAGCATGGTCATGATGTCCTTCAATTAACACCATACCACCCAGAATTAAAACCCACTGAACAAATATGGTACATTTAAAAGGCTATGTAAGAAAAAACATTGTAAATATGACAATGGAAAATATAATAGCTTTGGCCAACGATAAAATGAGCTCGACAGTGGTCAAATGCCATAATTCGCAAGAGAGTGTGGAAATATTTCAAGTAAAATCGCCTAGTAGTGAGGATTTCAGCAAAAGGTTTATAATAAGTCAGAATAAACATAGTTTAGATCTGCCATACTCAACCTGTGGCCCGCCTAGCTTTTTTGTGCGGCCCTAAACACATTTATTATCAGGGACATAATTTACAAAATCTGGCATTCTGTATTTCGTATATCTTGAGATTAATTTTGACTTTGACACCCAAAGAGGATTGTCGTTTCATATTTTTTCGGCATACCAGTATAGTGTTGCGGCCCGCGTAGCTTTACAAATAATGTATGTGGCCCGAAGACAAAAAAGGTTGAGTATCGTTGGTTTAGATAAACGAAAGTGAAACGTAATAAAGTATAACTTCATCCAAAGAAAAGAATTAATTAGGTTAACCTATTACAATCATTATTATCGTAATTGAATAATTTTATTTTCCGTGTCAATAAGTCGGGAGGTACTGGGTTAATTAAAATTATAATTAGCGATAAATACAGAAAGCGAAGTTTGTGTTTAAGGCTGTGTATGTAATCAATAAAACTAACATTTAAAAATTAAAATTATTTAAAAAAAAAAATTTTTATTAACGGTTCTAAGTCCACTCTCTTCAGAAACTCCAAGAATGTTTGACTATAAAATGGATATTGTTTAACGAAGGACTGGTAGTCAACATACCTAGACTTTATTATATAAGTTTTCAAATATCAAAAGAGAATCATTTTAGAAAATCATCCTTTGTTCAGAACCAGGTATTACCAAACTTACGAGAGGAACCTAAGACATTAAAAAGTAAGAAATAAAATAATTTAGCAATGCATTGTATGTTGATTCAGTAGTTCTAGAAATATTGCTGCCTGTACATACGCATATTTAATACCATGCATTACAATGTGACGAAGTCAGAAATACCTAAGAGTGAGTTGCCGAACGCCAGCCACGGCTAATGTAGTTAGGTAGTTCAGCTTAGCAGGATAGGTTTGAGAATAGAAATATGTTACCCAAAAAGAAACCATTGATCTGAAATGCTAAAATTGATAAAAGGGAAAAGGGAAGGGGTGGGGAAAATGGTGGCGGCAACACTAATGCCGCTAGGAATTGGTCAATTAATATTTTAGGCGATAATGCAGTGGAGGAATCGATGTGATAAAGCGAACAATTTTATAACAAAGTCAAAACAGAGATACAATATGAAAAAATAACTTACATATGCGAAAACATGGTGCCGGGATAGACGCTACTTAGTACTTACTAAACGCAGCAGACAGACGCGCAAAAAACATGTACCTAGGTAAATATAAATGGGCGAGGGTCGCACTGCGCTTGCGGTCTAGACTTCTCCCCATGCGCAGTTTAAGCTGCTGCTGAAGAAGGGAGAGGGAGGGACCCAACCCCTCCCAACGAGTAAATCGTTAATTTCGCATCGTGAGGGGGCCAAAAGTACATACCTGGTAGACTACTCATTCCCAATATTAATAAAATTTTAGACTTACCTCAATATCCCTTGCACTCAGCGACCGGTCGATATCGCCAGACAGCAATTCATCCCGTACTCCGTGATGCATAAACTTTGCGGCATCATGCAGAATAGTTTTCAGTCTGTAAGATACATCATTTGCTAATTCTTGGGCAGCCTCCTCGGTAAAAGCGTATATACCGACGCTTTCGGCCATTTCATATATTGATTCTAATGGAATCATTGTAGGCGACTGAAAATGACTTTCGGTCATTTTACAAAACTAGCCAAGCCAAGCACTTCGCGGCTGTCAACACAAGACGCGACCGACCTCGACCGTCATCGAGATAGAAAGGAAGAATTTTCGCTGCAGTGCTGCCAGCCAGAAATTGTGGTTCCGATGTTTTTAAAATCCCTTTCTAAATTCCCTAGAAACTTATTTTATTAGAATATTTATGTAACCTAAATAAATTTAAGGCAACTATTAAAAATAACGTTTGTGTAAGATTTTATTTAGCTTGCAATGTTTGTATGTCGGTTTAGGTCAAATCTTGGAAGTTGATTTAGAACCACTTCCTCTTTTACTACGGAGTTAAAATTTAACATATTGGTTTAGTTCCGACGACTATATTATAGTAAGCATGACCCGATTCTACTGCTAAGAATGGATCCAGATGAAGGAAACCCTCAACAATCACAACACGAAACGAAAAAAAAGCACAGACACGAAATTTTGTAATCAAGCACTTAAATAAAAGCATGTTTTTAAAAATGTATTTTTACTATTAATTTATTTAACTATTTTAAACACTGATAAATACTTTATAACATATAATACCACTAAAACGAACACAAATAACAATCACGAACATGTAAATATATCAACATTTACGTAACACGCATGAATAAAATAACAGAATGCCTCAGAATGTAATTTTTTTTTTTGTAAATTGACAAAGATATAATTGTAATTTTCTATTTTTTTCAAACGTTATTATACTTGTTGTTTTTATAAATGTAGGTATATTTGATTATGTAAGTATTTTTGTGACTTGAAAATAATAATCAATACATTTTAATATAAAAACATAACATCGTTCCTATTTTTCTGTTTATCCCAATTTATCTTCTCATTTTGGTCAAATACTTGAAACCTAAGGCCTAATACACGATCAACTGTGGATCAACTCTTAATTGTCCATGACTTTCAGAATTAAACGCCAAAAGGTACACACTCCCATATTTTGTGTGAAAGCGAATTTATAAAATTGATTGATTATTTTTTTACATTTAATATTTAAATAAATCTGCAAATAAAATAAAAATGCGATTAAAATATTTCTTGTTTTATAAGAAATGTGTTAGTTCGTTTGCATGGTAAATGTAGCATTTATGTGACATTCTTTATGAATAAGATAAACCATGTTGTAAAAAATGGGAATGTTTCTAAATTTATTTAGAAATAATCCACTATTTTCGCGGGTCTCTCTACCATTGGATTAGTTTAAAATTAAATAAACAACATAGCAGAAGCTTTCATCAAGAATAATTGAATTAAAACTATTCAAAACTTTGAAATTAAAATTTAACTTAATAGTGACAAAGATTGAATATGGTAAGATCTATCAGTTTGTATTTGGTAAGATGAATACGGAATATTTTTAATATATTTTGATTACTGTACTTTTGCCATTTTAAATCGGAACGACAAACTAACCATACTAAATATGAGGCACCGAGCAGTTTTCCCTAGTACTCAAAATGGCAGAAACTTCCTGCCATGCCTTTTTTTGTAAAACTTCTAAGCTACCATAAATTCCCAATTTTTGGGACAGTTTCCGTATATTGGATATACTTATTCCATTTTCTCTCTGGTCTAATTGGTTAGCTCTCTCGTATGGCGTTGTCTCTGGTCGCTATGGTCTCCAAGAGCACGGAGTCATTTTAACGATTTTAAGATTCTACTCCAGACTCGACTATATCTATAGTCGAGAACTATATGGAGCCGACGCCTACAAAATCATAATACTTTTAGGTACATTATTTGTTTTTGTATAGTTGTTGTTGGTGACCTTAAACCTAATATTAGATAAAAAAAAAAACACAAATCATTTGGAGTTCTTACATACATGTTAAAAAATCTAGGTGTTTATTATTATAGTTTAATTTAAAAAGCGTAAAAAAATCTTACTCCTCTGCTTTAGTCGGCTACAACCTAATCAAGTCTCCTTATTTGGAGAATAGATGCTATAATACAAAAAAGTATGTCTTTGCTGCTAAATTTGGCATTGCCAAATATGTATTCTCGTCAAATGTCGAAACCGTATTTGCGAAAATATTCGCAGTATCAGGGAGTTTTCAAAAAATGGCGTAATTATGGGCGCTTACTAAAATGGCGTCATCTTGATAACCTGCACTATTTTGAATTTGTTATAAAATTCTCTAGAATATTATTAAGTGCAAAACAAATATGTGTGATAATCAAAAAAAATTATCAAATCAAATATTTTTGTTAATCAATAAACAAAATACATTTCCATTAATCTATTTTTTCCATCAACTTCATACATAAATCACTAATAAAATCATCTCATTTCACCATCATCCATCATCAAATATAAGTTAAATAACTTTACAACTCAATTATACAATTATATAAATAATACGCACACAAATCATGTGCTTTAATTTTACACTTTTACATATCCATTATTTTTATTTTTTCGTCAACTTCATACATAAATCACTCATAAAATCATCTCATTTCTCCATCATCCTTCATCGTAATCACAAATCCATTATTTTTATATTTTTTGTTAAAATATCATCCTTCTTTATTTAATCTAATTAGATGGTTACATAATATTTGTCAATATTTTACACTAAAGAGGACAGGTGAGAGTTAAAAATGCATTTTTATAAAACTCAGCGCTAAGTTTAAACCGACATCCTGCGCTCTCAAGTACAGGACCTGTTTAGAATCTTTATATATATTATGCTATCCAGCACTTTATTAAATAATTAAAAACTTTTTCAAAATTTTTCAATATTGTCAAAGATTGTGTCATTTATCTTTTCAGGCGATTTGCCGCTATTAAAAAACAATCATCAAATATAAGTTAAATAACTTTACAACTCAATTATACAATTATATATATATATATTAAAATGAAAAACTAGTTTTGTTTAGTTAGTAGTATCTGAAAAAAAGTTAGATATGTTTAACCTTTCTTTCCTAAGGTAATAAAAAACGGAATATCTCTTCTATTTATGACAGTAAATGATGACATTTCTAAAACGTTGGTAAGGTTATCTGTGTAACTACTGAATCGAATTTCATAATTATTTCAACATTTCTTGTTTGATTATAAAATTTCTAAGCTTGTTAGATTTTAACAATCTCTCTAACACTCTAATTAGATCCGCAGTGCCGATATAAAACCCCGAAGCCAGGTATTGGCCATTTTTTCTACCCTTGAGAGGGGTACAGAGGGCAGAGGGGTGCTCAGCCCGAGACGCTAGGCCGAAAGGGGGGATCCAGCGGGCAAATATCGCACACGTGATTGCAATGTAGGTATCTCTTGAAGGAGACCTTTATGTTTAATCACTATCAAATTTAAAATTACTCATACGGTTGTTTTTTTATTTTTACACCTTTTCAATAACAATTAATATAATATATTACGAGTACTATATACATAGTAAATAATGCAGTATGTAGCTACACAGTAATGCTTACATAGTGGGTACGAGTAGGTAGTACAGTCAAGTCTAATACCTATATACCAGTGGGCCTTTAGGTAAATTTTCAGTTGCACATTTTGTTATTTTATTTCTTTTTATTATGAAATTGTTGGTCTTTTTTAGTTTATGAAATGTCAGCTGAGGATCTATGTTTCTATAACTGATTACATCACCTTAGAGCGGCGTTATACGCTATAAAGGTGGTGTAAAATTAAATGTATTGTTTTTTATAAATAATAATAAATAAATAAATAAAAAAAAGAAATTATATTATATTATTAAGACATAGTGCGAACACTGTTTGATTTGATAAAATATTTTTATCACTTGATTTTTTTTTAAAGAAAACAGGGTCAATGTCTCATTTTCACCCCGAACGCCGACAGCTTACGCGAAGGACCTAACCCTGACTCCACAGCTGTGCCACTCTTGGAACATTCCGCATCGCTCAACTTTCAAATCTTGCAATTTCTTAGAACAAAAATTGCAAGATTTAACAGCGATGTGAAATGGCCCAGGAGTAATTTCGCTAAAGCCTGATTGTGTAAACACTCGATTATATATAGCCTTATGTGTTTATTGGCACCTTAAAGCCACTATGATGGGAAAGCTGCCTTGAGAATTACTAGCTTCATGATAAGAACGTTCAAAAGTTTTATTGGTGGAAAAATAGAAATATACCAAACAGCGCTGCTAAAGTATGTCGATGCAAAATGTATTAAATTTTAAAAAGAAAATTGTATTAATTTAAGACAAAACGTTGTAAGTCCAATCTGAATGCGAAGCAGAAATTGTTTGTATAATCATATTGATAAATATTTTTTGGATTACTCATATGGAAAGTAAAAATAAAGTATATTAAGTATTAACTGCAAATACATAATATTATGTATAAATAAAGAATGATTACTAGCATTTAAATAAATAGCTGCCGGTTGCTTTGAGCTCAGCTTAGAGAGCATATAATTCGGTAGAGAAACTTCATCATGCACGTTTTACCTGGGAAAATTACGTTAGATTATTACAATCATAACTTTATATTATTTTAAAAATCAAATAATTTATCATATTTTAAAATGCCTATTGTATTAAACCACAAAACGATATTTTAGCCGATGTTGAATGAGCAAACAGTTGGTAATAAAAAAAAAATGTTATTTGGAGACCTTACTTAAGTTATATCAGGGAGGTTAAAATCAACTATTATTAGGAATACGTCTGAGTTGTTTACAAGAGTTCTTATGAATTCGTCTAAATTAGAAAAGTGCGACTAACCTTCAGGAATGCAGTATAGATCCAAAAAGCTATGACTAGTTGATTGGAATGAAAATGCTTATTGCAGATTATAATTGAAGATTATTTACTTAGTGCAACCCTTTTTAGCCTCCCTTTTTCATCTTCTGACCTGCGAGGTTATACTCGGTTATATCGATATAGTTACATTATAACGAGAATCAAACATTTCATTTTAAGAGACATTTTCTCGGAGCCGCGTGTCAGATAAAAATAAAACAATTGTTACAAAGTAAATTCTGTTGAGCTCATTCGTTTTTGTAAGTAATCTTTGTTCATTTTTATTAATGTATTCATTTTGGGGATCGCCACTTACCATATATAATGCAACTAATCTGTTGGGGTGGCATTAGTCTTGGTGGCCAAAAGTTTAAACTTTGAAAATTAATATCTTTTACCCCTCTCCTAAAAACTAATCATATCTCTCCCGTCAAATATTTCTACGAGATTGTGGGCTAGTACTAGATGCACGCAGACGAACATTTAAAAAAAAAAAAGAAATAAGATTTGTATAATATACTAATCCTATATTTAAAAAAACACTAGTGACATATGTCACTACTTTAACAATCTTTAAGACACGACATAAGACAAGTAAAAATATTAGACGTCATTCTCATTATACCATGTTTCGTCATTGCATCTATTCTGTATAACTTACATATTATATTAATAGATTTTTCTATAGTTTCATTAGTTAAAATGAAAAGTGGTTGGCACTAATTAAAAAGAAAAGTTTAAAATGGCAGCCGATAAGAAAAAGTTATACAACGAGTCCAGCAAAGCGAGTGAAAAGGACAGTGACAGTAATAGTACAATTGTTTATGAATATAATATATTCTCGAAAAAGCACGAAAAATCGAAACCAATTCAGGATCAAGACAAAGACACAACCCTCCTGGGTTTAAAGAAGCATGCTAACTTGTCGGACAAGGTTAGCTGTCCAAAAGCTTTAAATATGAATGAATTCTCACACAATTTAACATATATTTTTGCTATAGGTGTAATATGTAAATATTGTTTGCAAAGGTGTCAGATGAAGAAATATTTAATTGGAAGTCGTCGCGGTCGGTCAATAAAAGCAAGTCTGATTTCGACGAGAACAGTTCGAAGTTGAAGGCCAAGTTCCCACCGAAGCGACAGGGTATCTTCACACCTCTCGAGGACGATGAAGAGGTCAATGATACATCTCGTTTCCGGTCCAAGCTGAATCCGTATACCACCCACTATCTCGTAGACAAATTGACGTTTCTTATATCCGACCGCGTTACTAAGAAGCAACTATCTCGACATGCTTACTTGCTGGACGAGTTCGTCAAAGCCAGCGCCGAGGGATTTGTATCCTTTACTAAGATACATATACATTAAGTATAACTAAGATACCTAGCTAAAATACATTTAGTTTAAATTGAATAATATATATAAATTAAAAAAAAAAAGTACTCCTCTTAGTCCTTCCGACCATCTGCATGCCTAAATTTGTTTTTTGTAAAGGCGCCTACGGTGCCCGACAACTCGTACCTGTGGCACTTGAGAGACCTGAAAATAGTTGTGTTGACCTAGAATTTCCGTAAGGTTTCTAAAATGCCCGAAAATACCTTCCAAGCATGTTACCTAAAAAAATCCCATGCAATCTTCCATCCTCTTATGATCAAACTTTGAATGGTAAAAATAGTTACTGTGGCATATCCTTAGATGATTTTTTTGGATTTACACGAATTATTCGCGCACTTTTTCATGTAATTGCACTTTGTACCGCGTCACGTGTGCATCAGTGACCAATCAACTCGCTAAAGCCTTATCGGATGTTTTGGTTCGGATATTTACTGATATGCTTTTAGAAAGAACGGGTTTTAACTGAAAAGAACAGTAAAAAGTCAATGTAATCAGTTTATTCGGCCTTTGACTAACTGTCTTAGTAAGAACGGGTTCTTACTAGTTACGCGTTGTTTCTGATGCTCTTATAAATACTCCGCGTATTTACTTTTATTTCTGGAAGTTTATTTTATATATTTGAAATACATAGTTTTTAGTTAATCGTATTTAATCCGGCTGCCGGATTAAAAAACTGCCTTTCTCGTTTTGTAGCTCTTTAGAGGCTATTAGGTTGATAGGATAAATAGAGTCTGTATAAAAAATAATTAATCTAAATCTATATAACTTAAGTATGTAATCATTTATTTAGGGTCACCGATTGTAATAAAGGAAGGGTTAACTAAAATAATAAGACCATTTATTTAATTATTTCCTCCTTCATTTTATTTAATTCATCCTTTTAGTTTTTAGGACAATTGAGCTACCTTTTCCATTGTCGAAATTGACTTAGACTTAGAATGCCGTTCGTGACCAGCCCCCACCCCCCCTCATGCACTCATAAAAGACTACCAGTAAGCTGGGCCTCTTTCTTCAGTTCTAGATCCTATACCGAATTGAGGAACTATCAGATGGATCGTTATGCCCTTTTGGGAGTACTCAAGTTCGTGTGCATCCGCCCAGTGTATTCCTTCACTCCTACTATCAATTATTTGCTTCTTCGAGAGGCCATAGAAAAATATACGTTCTGGCCAACACAAATTTTGGCCAGAACAATTTTCTCTAGAGTCCAATATCTTGAATTTAATATTATTATTATTTTACACAAAAAAAACCTTAAATGTCTCTCATTTAAACTATTCTTATATTTTCCTATCATAAATTTTGTAACAGTTTTTGACAGACCTCCGAGCGATAAATTTAATTTTTGATTTTTTAGTTGAAAATATTGAAACAAATGAATACAGAGAAAAATTAATCACTCTTTTAGAAATAGCAGCATACCCAATTTTAATGGAAAAAATGTCAGATATAACGAAATGCTTATCTGATTTCGAACATTACTTCACCACGTTAGGTAAGTTGTGAGCAAGGTTCTGAGAAATAGCCTTGAAACATATTGTGGCTTGGCTTTATTGTTGACTTTATTTTTAAGGTCATATGCTCGTGATGATCAACGAGGACCTCGTCAGTGATTTGGTGTTTAGAGCTCTTTTCAATAGCTTGAGGAAGGATGGCTCATTCAGGCCTCAAACTGCTGTCAAGGTAGAATATTGCCACGCAGCCGTTATAAACAGCTCACTAATAGAGACCATCGCACACATGCTACTTTTCGGCAGATCAGCTCTCTTTAGAAAATTTGTAGATTTGGGAATCGTTCTAACCTGCATATCACCTATTACAGGTACGTACTACAGGTATTACAGGTATACATAACGACTATATTCCGTTTCATATATTGTAAACATAATTATTTAATAAAATTAAACATAGATACACTGAAAGCGATGCGAACCTAATCAAGTCAGTGGTGCTTGTGGAGGGTACGTATTCATATAAATGGCTCTTGATAAGGTTTCGGTGTCTTTCGGCATATTTTTTACCATTTCTGTCATGCACATACTTTTATGGGGTCATTCTATACTTCGAACTGATAATTTTTGTTTGACTAATTAGTAGAACAAAACTTAATTGAGCTGTGGAATGGCTATTACTTAGGCAGTGATAAAAAGCATGCTCTCATGTAATTTAAGTTTGACACTATTGGCTCGATTGACCTGGATGTTCATCAGGACTATGATTTTATTACGATGATGTGTTATTTTGTTTTATAATTTTAGTTTCTTTTTTGTAGGCAATCGAATGATTTCATATAATTCAATAAATTTCCTGCTACGCCGTTTCGATCCCAGAGGGCCCTTAAATAATGACACGACGCCGCCGCCTGATCCTGTCAACCCAAATGATCCCAATTTGCTAGTCGGTGAGAATTAATTACATTAAACATGCGTAATAGTCGCGTCAATAAATCATTTTCCAAAGCTTACCAACGCACAGCATTCATTTTTATTTATGTAGATTTAACGTTGTATTATAAAGTTACACTTTTTTCAATATGTTACTAAAACAAAACAAAAGTTGTCTGATTTTTTCAATAATACATTAGATATGTAGGTAATAGGATCAATCATGACCTCAATGTCAGAAAATTTATTTAATTGATTAGCACTAGATATGAAACAAATCACTCTATATGTGAAAAACTTGTAAGGATGCAAGACTAACCTAAATCATAAATTTCTTTAGGATTTCTTTTCATCTATTGTACCCGTTGTTTTTCCTTGATTAAATAAATAAATAAATATATAACTGTGGCATTAATGTTAAAGTTGTATTTTATGGAACTAAAGCTTTCGAGAGACATCGTAGATATATGAGCCATACTTCCATTGATTATTTATTTGAAGAATACATGCCTTTTAAATATAACTAAATACAATTTATTTTGTAACAGCAAAAATGAAAACAGGTTTATTAATCTTTTCTGCAAAAAAACTGACCGAAAATAATTTTGAGTGGAGTCAAGCAGAAAGTGAAGATCTAGATTGCCCCTTTCTTTATGTGGTTGGTCTATAACAACTGCACCACACTACTATCAGAGGACATTGATATGTTAGCGTCATCAATAAAACTAACACATCAATGTCCTCCTTAGCACCTGATAATAAAGAAATGATTTTTTAAACCACTCAAAAATAATATTTTTCATCTTGTCTTACAAATAATTGTTAGTAAAATTTTATTAAAATGAATGTTAATATTTTTTTAAATTTGTCAATTATAGAATAATAATTTTCCACATTTAATAAATATTGTCGAATTTTGTTACTATTACATTATTTAATTTAATGTAATATTATATAAATAAAAAACATAAGTAATTGTTTATAACGATTTTTGGCATATTGATAGATAATTTAAAACTGTTTATGATAGTAATATGAAAATAGTCTTCAATGATGTCTTATATTTTTTTTTAAACCTAATAGCATAAATATTATTTAAATAATATAAATATGTCTTTACACCATCCAAAAGGAATCTGTCCTTATATGAGTTTTAAAAATTACTTTATATGTCAAAATGTCAAGAGCTGCAGTGACCATTGGATAATTACGTGAAGGGATTTAAACTCTTGCCTATATTATTATGCTGTATGCTGAAAACTGTACTAATATTTCTGCTTTCTTTTAAGTCAAGCCTCAAACAATGTGAGACTTTTGACTTCATCATCATCAATATACATAAGTATCCCGCGGAGATTAGATGGGATGATGAAACCTAAATCTATTGGTGAATGATTTGAATAAGTTCGGCAATTTGTATTACATTTTATTGAAAAATTGCAATGCTTATTCTTCATAGTGTAATGATTATTTGTACCGATTTTTTATATAGAAAATACTCTTTGGTATTTGTTAAGGAATATCTGATTCCAACCATTTACAGTTTGTAAATTTGTAATAGAACTTAGTACTTTCCAGGTGACAGCACTGCGAATTTCATATCTTCTACCAGTCTAATACTGATACTCCTCAAGCATATCAATGAGTATTCAACCTTGTTCAATAATTACCCGGAACTTTCAAAGCCTCCTTCACTTTACGAACTTTGGTAAGAGAATACTTTTTCATGGTGACTTTTTTTTTGCTTTTTTATTTTATAAAAAAATAATTTATTTTGACCTTATTAGTTAGTATTTGGGACGGATCTGAAAAAAAATTAGACGAATTTCCCGCAGACGCACATTTCCACATTTATTTATTTCTCTCGTTCTTTGGACTATACACATAACGAAAATCAAATAAAAAAAAATAAAAATATTTTTGTATACGGACTTAAGGTTGATTAATTCAAATTTTTCGTATTTATCCTTCTTCAAAATACCATTGCACACTTTCAATTATGAACAACGGAAATGGCACATTATTTTTTAAATACTAAAAATGTAAAAGTAATTTAAAATTAATATTTCTGGTGGTACAACTATGGTTCTGGTGGAACACTATGGAAAAGGAACGAACACTACAAAGTATGTACTGGTGAATGTTATTGAAAGTTCTTGGGGAGAGGGAAGGGGGTAATTACACCCTTTACCCCCTCCTGGGATCCGCGTCTGGTTAGTATTGGGTACTGTGTTGAATTTAGTGGAACTCACCTCTTTATTTTTCCTTCCCCACTTTTGAAGAAATACCACAGTATATATTATAATATATAATAATAACAGAAAAGTACCAAATTTCAAAAATATTACATTTACGAAATAACAGCCTAGCAACGCTACCCGGCCATTCCTTTAAGCGTGGCCCAAGAACTGGAATTCTCCAAAGCCATTAATTTTATTTTGTTACGTGTGGTTCACATTCTAATCCACTGTATGCCGCTTTTGAAGCACATTTTTTATATATTGGAAACCTGTGGTTTAAAATTTTATAACTCTTAAAACACTTAATACAATTACGAGTATTTGTGAATATAAATGAAAATAACTAAAACATTATTATTCTAGAGGACGACAGTCCATTTAAAGTTTGAACTTTAAAGATATTTTCAGTATATTTTGCTAATATTTTTTAAAGGCATTTCCACATCAAATAATTGAAAAAATGTACCATTGTTCATAGTGTCACCTTTATGTGTTTCGTTTGCAGGGCACTACGATGGGCGTTTCGGCTCGAGTGTCGTAAGTTTGATTCGAAAAATAGGAGAGATATCTTGGCCAGTATAATAGGAATTTTAGCAGATTGCTTCGGATCATCAGTGTTACTTTGCGAAGCTGGTATTGTCCAAGGTATGTATCTCCATTTAATTATCTAAAAGTAACATAATAAAGTACATATTAAACACATCGATGTTGTTTGTTTATTTGCACATCCTGTCGTATGCGCCCTAGCACTAACTCCCAATGGATAGAGCGTTTGACACATTGGATGCCCTGCACTTATCACATTTTATACAGCCTTATTAATGATGTCTTAAATGTTTGAAATCCGCCATCCTCCATCCGCAAGGCAAAAGTAACAATGTTTATTTTTAAAGAATGTGTTTTACACTACACACCACAGAAGTGAAACTTATTTACTCTAAAACAACATAGGTACATACGAAGAAGGAAACAGGTTAAGTTTGTGTTGTAATTCGCAATGGGTATATGCAATTTATGTATTTGTTTAATTCTTGCACGCATTTAAATATATAGTAGTAATACAAAATATCTTGCCTAACTATAGTTCTAAGGAAGACATTATGTCTATTATTGTCTTGTTGCCGCGTCGTAAACATTGCTGGTACATCTTCATTGGATTTATTGAATATTAGTTGTTCCTGGGGTTTCTTCCTGGGGGTTATAGAAGATATTACTATATTTCTGTATTCATATTTCCGAGCTGCCTTCAGAGTTTCGATTTACGATGCCCCATAGTTCGACACTCCTTACTTATGACGTATCGCTTGTGCACTGTTCGGCTCAATTATTATTATTTTAATTCTAGTAACGTATTGGTCAATAGCTAAACTTTAGTGGGGGCCACGGTACTCTTGCTGAGTTGTTAACTTCCAACCAGCTGACTCCCAAAATCTTATTGTTTGCTTCTCTTAACAGTTCTAAATTTAAAAACGTGTAGTTTGCACATTTTTTTTTCTTTCACTTTCAATGGCTTTGTTTCTGACAAACTAAGAAAATTACCAGCCGTAAAGTACTAATGTATTTTATTTTTCAGATGTTATGTCCCTTGCGGTGGCAACAGAATTCAAGCCACGCATGCCCGAGTTCAGGTGGGCCTCGGAGGTCACTTGGGATCGGTCAAACGAGGATTGTGCCTTCAAAAAGACCCTTATGATGTGCTCATACATTTTCTGCTCAGTCAGCCCTGAAAACAAAGAGGCATGCAAATTATTTCATAAATTTCGGGTTCCCTTCCATATTTTAATTAAATATTCTAAAATATTAATTATTAACAACAAAAAATAAAATAAAATTAAAGCCCTATTTTGACAGACATCAATCTCAGTATGCTTACGCGATATTGTTTATCTGATTTTTTATTGGCTCACAAGGTTATTGTTTCCTTCTTTTTCTATCACACATTAAAAACGCGGCCAACCGAACGATATATACTTTTTTAAATATACTCAAAATCATTTATTTTTTTAAACGATTTGACGTTAATATTATCATCAAAATAATTAAGCTATTCATTTAGCAATTTCATCGATTTATTTATTTTATTAAATCAATTTGTGCTCTTTGTGAAGAATAGAAACATAAACGTTCTCTTAGTAAATGTCTCAATAAATAAATAATTATATGTAAGCCCCTAATAAATATTTTAATTTAAAGTGTTGTGATTATCATCATCTTTAACCCCTTAATATGTAGATTATAATGCATTCCATGAACAACGGAGCATGATTCATATTTATTCATTTTTTTATTTAAAAAAAACCTACGATCTGTTTCCTGTGTGCAAAACCTGTATTTACGACTTAAACTAGGTCTGTTTTTAAAAAATCTATTTCTACTCATTAAATATTATCGGCCTAATACACAGTTGAGGTTGTTCGCTGTTAAAGTGACAGCGCGCAGGCAAACCAGCGTTTTGTATAATGCGACTATGCATAAGACCGAATTTGTTTTACTCTTGACAGATGGCCCGGCACCTGTGCTTCGTTCAGGGTCTCATCTTCTTGATAGATCCACAACTGGAATCGTTGCGATTCAAGTGGTCCGTTCCCCTCTTTGAAGATCTACGCCTGCACGCCCTGCAAACGCTTTACTTGTTCGCCAAGCTGGCGCCGAGTGACCTATACATTGAATGTAATGGACTAACTAGGTTTATACATCATGAAAAAAGAAATTTATACATTCACTCAATTCATCTAGTATAGGGTAGATCTATTTTTTTACTTTAGCAAAAATTGATCCCCACTCAAATGTTTAAAGGCGAATGAACTTACTCGTATGAATCGACGGTCATAGTACGTAATTCCTCAAAAGCAAACCTTGAAAGAAAATGTTAATTTTATATTTTCTTTCACAAAACAGAATAAGATAACAATTAAACGCAGTAATTTAATACCACCGCCACCACCATCAATAAAGCATTCAACCAGGAAAATTGAAAATATCCACTCATATGCAAAGTCTCTATGCTCAGCTGCTGTTGCCCGTCCCTTTAGAACGAACTAATGCAACTATCCTAAAAGGTCGAATATGTTTAATTAATCACTTCATGCGTTTTCTTTAATGACAGACAAATTTAACTAATTCATATCAAAATTGAAAATTTTAGGCTACTCTTAATTGGGTTGGTTCACTGATTAAATGACATCGCTTGCACTTTCTTAAAGTTAGTGGTCACTTGTAAGGGAAAGCGTAAATATAAATATCCATTTAAATCTTTTTTTAGATTGGCTATCATTTGGTATCTAGTGATTCTTTATAAAAAAAATAATACGAAAAAACCGTGATGATGTCTTGTGCATGGTAGTGCCAAATTTGTAAAATTTAATTTAAAACCTGAAAAATGAAATCAAAATTAAACCGCTAATATTTACTTTGTCGTTAAATTACATCGTTAGAAAAATCAAAATTTCGAAAATATATATATATTTAAAGGTGGTACAGCGGTTTAATTTATGAACATTTACACATAAAAATAAAACAAAATAAATGCTTAGATGAGCGTGAGCAGTTGAGCTTCTGTTATGTGTACCTAAAACATTCAATTGTGTTTATTAATATATTTAAACACAAAATGGCCTTTATTCTACTTTTCAAGTATGGGTACATTTATATGGAAAGAAACTTTATTTAATGATTTTATATTTTTTTTATTCTGTTAATCTATATATATTAATACGCAAACAGATTCCTTTTTAAGCATATTGCGCGCACGGAGGAGTGTGAAATTTGGCATGGTTAAAGTTTATATGGTGAAGGAGTGCGAAAAGTTAAATTTATCTGTAATGTGTAATGAATACATTACATTTTAATAAAATAAAACGTTCATACTAACTGACATATTGACTGAATGAGTTTAGAGCTGTGAATTTTGTATGATTTCAAATGTTCCTTTTTCAATAATCTGTCAATGTCAATAAAGGTAAGTAATGTCAAAAGTGTTAAGTTAAAAAATATTTTATTATATGAATCAAACCCATTCTAATCTTAGTTTCAGTAATTTCATTTTAAATGTTACATTTTTAATTTCACTTGTTTCATTTTTTTATATTCAGTTATTCGCACCTATCTTCCATTATGCCTTCACATGAATTTCGACCACTGGACGACCTCTAGTAGTAATAATTACGTTCTTTTTGCGAAAATTATAAGCGACAAATATTTGTTTATCGCGGAGGAACGGCGCTGATAGTTATGGGCTATGGACCTCTGTAGCTATCATATAATATCAACTGCTTCTATACGTTGATTAGTAGCAGTAAATTATTCAACTAGAACCTGACGTCTTACAGCTAGGACGTACAGGTGTCATTAAAAGCATCTTCCACCCAGTATATTCGCACCTGTGGTACCAAGTTGCGATTGGTTTCTTCATTCCCAATCTCCACTTGTCCCTGCGGCACTTTTAGCCTATACCCCCATCGCCATCGCGGACGATAGTCAAACACCCAAACTGCCACGGCTTAATGATTTTATCGAGTAGTATTAAATCTGAGTTTTTATGAAAATTTACGTACATTTGCCTGATGTTTCTTTATAAGCCCCTATACCCATCTACCCATAACAATATCATCATTAATAACGAAAAATGTTAAGATTTTTATGCATTTTTTTTATGAAACACTTCTCCAGGATTCTTTGGTACTTGGAATGGTTCACTTACTTCACGTTCGATCAGAAGGTGGTATTCTGGTGCCTCAGACTGCTGGATGCGTCGATGGGCAAAAGAGGCTCGCCCAGCAGAAAAGCTTTTATTGATAATTTTATGGAGCTGCATGGCGTCGGAATTTTAATGGGTAGGTAGCATAAAATTTTGAATGAATTCACCTAATCGCTTTATTATAAAAGCAACAGGGCAGTCAGCCTCCTCCCCCCCCCCCCTCCCCGACCTCCCCACTACCCTTGATATCCATAGGGAAAACAAATTACTTTACTAAAAAGGTCTGGTTAAAATTTGCAAGTAAGCTAGCAATTAAAAAAATATTCAAATCAATCCTTATTTAAATATAATCCTTATTAGCTATAGAGCTAATGTTTTTGGCATAAATATTTTTACAAAAAAATACCCATATTTTATTTAAATATTTTAGTTTGATTTTTCCATTTAAAAAATATTTTTACGCTCGTGCTGTGGTTCACAAATTCAAACTTCATGGCACTTTTAGTTTTTGAGTTAATATATGCATACTAACAATTACTTTGTAAAAAGTTATAGAGATTGACTGTTTCTGAACACACTTTTTCTATCTATACACACGAGAGGTAAAATACATGGAGTTTTTATAACTTCTGATTGATATGTAGAGAAGTGAACCCCTCAGTCGAGATGCGGCCTTGAGGGTTAATCATTTAAAAACGTTAGTAGTTTAAGTTTATTTTCCAAAAGTACAATTATTGTGCCTATAACAATACAGTAGTTTAAAATGCGATTAATAATCAAAATTTTATAAATAAGTCGAAAGAAAATCAAAAAATAAATTAAAATAAAGAATGAAAAAAAAAACATTGAAATTGTTTCGTTTAGGACAGTCTACTTATTTTTTTTTATAAACCGTATATCTAAATAAATCAAACTATTATATGGTTATAGGTAGCATAATATAATCCATAAAACGAAACCAACAAACATAAAATAACCAAAAAAAAAATCAAACTTTCTTTGTGACGAGTAATAATTTTTTCTTTATTTAAGACACTTAACTATAAAAAACAAGTCACTTCTAATATGTATGTCAATAGATAGTCAAAACTCTATATTTCCTAAAATGAGGTTTACATGATTTCCTTTTAAATATTCCCAAAATCGTAAGAAGTGCTCTTTTTTGAAGTTTAAATATAACTTTCTTGGTGTTCAGACACAATTGAAATTGGTGTCGGACAACTCGTGCCTCCAGGCCACCGGATGTGTGGGCATGAGTGTGTAGCAGAGCAAAGGTATGGAAATGCAAATCATGTACCGCTATCAGCATACACATTCAATATTTGAAATGGTAGCTTTAAACATTATTTTATATATTCAATTTTAAAGATTCAAGGGCTAAAAAACAACTACAATGACGGCGGTAAGTTTGCTAGAAATTTGAGGACAAAAGGAATCATTAAAATAAAAATACATTCTGGAGAAACTACATTACCTAGTCAACGTTTTTAAAATTTTCAGTTCTCCGTAAAGCAAATTAGCTATTTTTTATTTTGTGTATAGCCTTGATATATTTTCAGCACTTATGTATTCCCTGCTTGATGAAGAGCATTTCCCATCCAAGATAAACCAAGTAGCATTGGCTCACTGCTTTCACGTATTGACCTCAACAGTGGGTCCAGGTCGACACGTATATCGCTGTCGCCACCAACTGTCACCATTGCTGAACCTGAGCCTTTCCTACGATGCTCTCAAGACGCTCATTGTGTGTATCAGAAAGGATAGTTATCTTTGTGATAGGTATGTTTTGACACATATTGAGGCCATATTATTATTTATATAAAGCTACAAACGCATAGTATTTTGTAATGTCCCAAATTACCTTTTTATAAGTGTATGAAAATATATGAGAACTATACATACTAAAATGGTTTAACAGATTAAAAAAAATCTTTAAACTTTCATGATAGTGAATTAAAGTGAATTAGGTCACATGTGTAAGATTGTGAATATAAATATGCTTATATTAGGAATAGAACTACCTGCACATGTATGAGCGAGTATGGACTATGTATATTCGACCGGCCTAATGCGACTTTTTGAGAAGGATAAGAATAGAATATTTAAATATCTGATTCTGCAGTTATATAGGGTGATGATTTTAGAGGCGTGGTTTTCAAGAAGAGATAAAACGCATATAATTTGATGTTATGGCTAAGAATTTAGTTTTATTATAAAGATAAGGGTTTGCCATTATGTTTTAAAAATGATTTCGGGTAAGTGGCCGCCGCGGCTGACTCGAACAAATTCCAGCCGAGAGGCCCAATTTTCAACCACTTTTTGCAGCAAGTTGGGCCGTATGTCAGCAATAACGCGCCGAATATTCTCTTCCAAGGCGTTAATCGTGTCCGGCTTATCTGCGTAGACAAGCGACTTCACATAACCCCACAAAAAATAGTCCAGCGGTGTTAAATCGCACGATCTTGGAGGCCACGCCACAGGCCCACGACGCGATTTTTACTTTATTTTAGAGTGATTTTTTCTAAATTTGCACTATTTGCAAACGTTGTTCAGGAGTAAGTCTATTCATTATGGCAAACCAAACTGAGCATAAATCAAGTGACAGCTGTCAATAACACCAACTACGAAAAAAGTAGTGCCAGATTGAAAACCACGCCTCTAAAAAAAACACCCTATATTAGTCTAATACGCATAGAAAATAAAATGACTATTCGGGAAATAACAAATCAGTAGGGCAGACATCTGTTCGTAGTATCAGTTTATAATGCATCTAAATTCCTGCAGGTGGATCATATCTGTCTTGAACTTTGTATGGGAAACTGTTATTTGGAATGACGAGACCCGGAAGAAGCTGGCCCATGAAGGCGCAATATACATCCTGTTGGATTGCTTAACTGTAAAGTACCTATCTCATTGCAAATATATAAAATATACAGTTCTCATATTTATAAACGGTATAATGATTTAAAAAATATTAAGCTTTTGTCAATCGACGTCATCAGAATATAATCTGGTACTCATATTCGATGGTCCCAAAGAAGATTATTGTAAGTGCATTTTAACAAAATTTAGTTATGATTTTTTGAAGATTCACTTGTTCATTACAAATCAACATATGAAGCTGATTTTGGGTTCAATTCGCACCAACTTGAAAAATTAAGGTTTCCCTCAGTTTGATAATTTTTCCCCAAAAATTCCAACACCAACAACACTAACTCACTATTACACTCACCTCGCGTTCCTCCCAAAATCAGTTACAAATAGTATTGTCTGTAACATGATATAAAAATGCGAGTATTTGTATGTGAGGTATAAACCATAATTTTCTCTGTTTATTTTGAATGATCGCATATACAATATTATGTCCTAGTCAAAATACTCATTTGTTCCGTGCTAGACAGATACAATACTTCTAAGGGCGAAAGATATAACAAAATTGTACTGGAATAGCATGTCAAATATAATACGTTTCTTTGGGACCATCGAATATATAGTTTAAAATGATTATTTTTTTTATTTCGAATACTCCATTATGCAATCCTAAACCGTCGGTCCGATTGCGATGACGAGTTTTGGAAGTTGTCGTGAGCACACCCGATTAGGTTTGTGAATTAAAAAAACATGAAATTCCACCATCAAGGGGGGGTAATGGGGGTATGAAGTTTGAGATTTTATAACCGTCGGTTATAGAATCTCAAAAATGCGCATATAGCTTCTTTATATAACATATCTCTCTATATAATATAGACATCGAATGAGAAAGTTTTTTTTAATATTCAACCAATGAGGGGGGTTATGTGGGGGTGACATTTTTATGCAAAAAAAATCTAGGTACTTAGGTCGAGACTTGAAATTTTACAAATAGCTTCTTTATAGGCACGCACTAACAGAATTTCAACCATTAGGGGGGGGGGGGGTAATGGGGGTTTTAAGTTTGTATGGAACTTATAAACCATCGGGTTTAGAAACTCGAACAATGGCATGTAGCTATTTTATATAACATAGACATTGAATGAGAAACGAAAAATCAAATTTAGGCACGTGGAAGAGCCTAGAGATGGGGAGCGAAGCGACCTATCCTGAGTGCCACAGGCACGAGTGGCTGCGCGCCAAAGGCGCCGTCATAGCCGCTTGAAGGGTCTAGAGATGGGGAGCGAGGCGACCCTACCCGAGTGTCGCAAGCAAGAGTTGTCGCACGCCAAAGGTGCCGTCAAAGCCATCTGCAGGGTCTAGCTGCCAACCCGGTTCAACGCCCGGGGTTGAACAGCTAGTACAATATCAATTTTAGTGGATAAACCAATCACTAATAAGTGATATACGAGTACATTTATATATTTTCAATTATCAAGCGGAAAGCGTTTTATTAATATCTATGATTACTTATTCGAATGTTCAATGTTTCACTAACATAAAACGCATTGCAAAACTCACTCAGAGGTTGATGTGTTGGTAAATCTAGTGTTGTACCAAAAAGGGTACCAATTTAAATATCATTATTGCCAAATCAATATGGTTAAAATGTTTAAATTTGCTAATAAACCGATGCTTGTTTCTAAAGAAATAAATAATAAATGATTCTTTTTAGCGGGTTAGTCGCCCTATACAAAGCATTTGCTTGGGTGTGATTTGCGACTTAGTTCTGGATGGCGAATGCCTTCCACACCTGCTAACGTGGCGTGGAGGACACGATAGGAATATGACCCTTCTCTCTTTGCTTATCAAGATATTTCAAGATGAATGTGAGATCATTGGCGTCAGACTGGATGATGACGGAGTCATATCAGGTTATTAAATTAATCATTTCAACATTTTTCAAAAACACAACATTTTAAAATTAAAATAATAAAGATTAATATATTTTTTGTTAAAATATCATCCTTATTTGATAGTTACATAATATTTGTCAATATTTTACACACAAGAGGACAGGTGAGAGTTAAAAATGCATTTTTATAAAACTCAGCGCTGGGATTAAACCGACATCCTGCTGTCTCAAGTACAGGGCCTCTTTAGAACCTTTATTAATGTTTTGCTATCCTACGCTTTATCAAAAAATTTAAAAAAAAAAACAAAATTGTTCAATATTGTTTAAATTTGTGTCATTTATCTTTTCAGGCGATTTGCCGCTATTAAAAAGCAATCATCATATATAATAAATAAGTCCACCTTTTCAACATTATTATTATCTAAATAATACGCACACTAATCACGTGTTCAATTTTCATTTTCATTGTTGTGTTTTCTATTCAGCGACTTCATACATAAGTCAATTAATTATCAAATCATCTCATTTAACAATGATCCTTTATCTTTATCACATATTTAATATTTTTTTTAAAAAAATCATATATTTTTTTATCTACTTAGATAGTTACTTGTTAGTTATTTGTCAATATAATTTAAGTGTGGTTTAATTTACTTAAATATAATATATTAAATAAAAGCAGCTTATTTCTGTTTTTTTTTTCAGATCTGGAAAATCCTCTGATGGGCGAATACCAAAGACAATTTATTTTCAATAGAACTAAGGACAATTCATTTACAGACTCATTTTCTCCTGCTGTAGGAGAGATATTTGGTAGTTGCAGATCGAAGGTTTGTGTTAGCGCTTTTTTTCCAAGGAATGTAATAAGAATGGATAAGGAATGGAGGAGGGAATAAGTACTAAGTATAAAAATTGCTACTATTTAATGGTGAATGTCAGTTTAAGGGTCGGTCGTCCGTTTTTGTCGAATTTAGAAGGATTTGATAGTGCGCGCTGAAAAGTGCGTTCTTGAAAAATCGAGCGCAGATCCGCCTCTGAACACGACCGCACAGCCCCTTAGCTATGACGCGATTGGATAGCCCCGGGTTGTATGGGCAAATGTATGAAGATTTTGCGCCGCGAAATTGTTTATCTTTACTCGATGATATTTCAGTAATAAAAGTAACACAAAAAAAAACGTTTCATTGCGACCGAGTTCAAGATATAGGAAACACGATAATAAAAAAAAAGTTTAAAAGATGTGGTCTTTTCTAGTAAAAACGGTGCATCAAAAATAGGTCTATTTGCACAAAATTCAAATGGTTACGATTTTTTTTCTAATATATAGCTTCTCATTTAAAAAAAATTGGGCTTCATTGGGACCTAGTTTAAGAGTTACCTGTTATTTTTTACTTTGCCTAAGTGCTTTAAATTTCACTTGGTAATGTCCTTATTTTGCCCAAAAATGGACGACCGACCTTTAAGGAATGCTGACGCTCCTATTTAAGTAATATAATATATAGGTATATACTCGTATATGTATAAATACCATATACATATATACGTAAAATATGATTATTAGAAATTATTAATATTCAAATTTTAAATTATCTTTTTAATATTTAACAAAAAAGAAACAATAATATATATATATATATATATATTCTGATTTTAAATCATGTTTTTACTACCTTAATGAAGATTTAATTCTATGTAATATATCACTTTACTAAACTAAACTTTGAAATATTTCATAAACTATTGGTCTGTGTTTAAACCAGCGTGCATATATTTTAAGCATGGCTGGCAATATATTATTTATCCTAATTTTCTAGTTCTTTAATTTATTTTGTGATTGTCATTCCATCACTAAAGTTTTAAAAAGATTATTTAAAATTTGTTAATGTCCATAATGTCATATCATATTTTACGGCATATGCCTTCAAAATCGAAATTTATTTATATTAATCATATAGTACTATCATCATAAAGTAACAGAAAACTAATTGGTTAGTGGTTGATGTGGCTGCAAAATAATGAGTATGTATTTAGTAACTTGTTAAAAGTGCTCGGTACTTTTGCAAAATTGATACATTAACCTTATTGAATACTCCATAGGTCTATTCCCTTATTCAATTGATCGAACTGTTCCATCGGGAGAAAGTCGATATCGTCGAAGAGGCTTACAAAATGTATAGAAATATCCAGTTGACTTGCAAGGAACAGGTATATAAAACCTAAAATCTCTATAATATAAGCCAACCAACCCAAACCTAACCAAACCTAAACCTAAAACCAACCAAACCAAACCTAAATGTAATGAATACTTACTTACTTATGAATACTTTTATAAATGTAATGATTGCTTATCACTAGCCCCAACCTCGGCGCACCAGACCTTATTGATCAACAGATAACTACTAAATCCTCGTGTCCTGTTTAGTGCAGGTAACGCTCGAAGCCTAAAATGGTAAAATAAGTTTTGTTTTAGAAAAATAGTTGGTTGGTCCTATACAATTATTTTGGGGCCTACTCAACTAGGCCCTAAAGATAAAAAAATATTAAGTGTAAATGAGAAATATTACCTAATAATTATTGAAACTCCCCCAATCACTTTACTAATAATGATATGATGAAATGTCAACTTGTAACACATGGTAATCCTGGCTAGGTCAGGGTTACCTATTAACATATCTTTGTTTTTTACATAAATTTATCGGTAGTGCTCTTATCTTCGTCTTATTTTTCTCATTTTGAGTTATTTCCTTTTTGTAGCATAAGGGGGGGGGGGGAGGTGGAGGGGGCACATTCGCACCGGTCGCAGTCAGACGTCTACTTCGGGAATGTGTCGTCTACCGGTTTTTTATTTTAGACAAACATACTGCGATCTCTTAATAGCAGCTGCCAATTAAAGCCTGCTGTAATGGGAGCTCATCGACTTCTTCTTGACTTTCTCGCTCTTGCAGCAAGCCACTTTCCACGTCCATCTTCATATCTCGAGGCAGGCAAGCAATATGGCCGACTCCACAACGCTTGACCTCTGGCGAGGGAACGCAAAAAATCTCACGCGACTTGTAAAACTCATACCAGTTGCCGCCATTTGTCGCCATTTGTAACACTGTCCATTATAAATCAATGTTTTTTTTATCCAAGCTATGGTTCCTAACTGTATCGAAAACTATATTTATCTTATTTTCAATTTGATTGATAGTTTGCCATTGATACAATAACAAAGTTTCTTGAAAGAGATGAATTCGACAATTTCGAAGCCATCAGTCAGTTTATCCATGTTTAATAACATGACCTAGACAAGAGTCAAAGGATACTCACCATTAAAAGTAGGAGTGCAATTACTACTAATTTGATAAGGTTACGTTTGACAGGTTAAGCTTGAAGTTAGTAACATTGACTGCCAACACAGTTACTAGCTCATGGTTTCATAAAATAAGTTGGTTTCAGATAACTTTGAGAGCAATAAACGCTTATTTATCTTGCAAAATTGGTGAGGTTTGGGTAGAAAGTGCAGTATCAATCTTAGAAGGTTACGATATTCTCAAAAATGATGAACAAAATTTGGATTGCTTTGTTCAGTTGGCTAGGTAAGTCGTTATTAATATTGGCAGTATTAAAATAATAATAAATCGTTTATTCTAAAAGGCAGAAAAGATAGTACAATCCTTGCCCTTGTAGAAAATACGTAATTGCATTTAACAAAAAATCAAAAATAATAGTTGTTAAAAATTTAAAAGACGGCTAATAAAATTTAAAAACGAGTGTCTTTGTCCAACAACCGGTTTGAAACTGACGTAATCCATCGCTTGCAGACCGGCCCATGAAAATTTGTCGTCGCCATGGTTACCGCGTTTGTTTTCATCGAAATGCGTTTTCTGAAGCCTTCACAGCGATCACGGAGTGTATGTACGAAGCCGTGTATGCTACCTTCAGTAATATACATAAACTTATATATGTTTAAGATGCTAGAAGGTATAATTAATTCATTTAAGGCGCCACCAGTCCCTAAAACGTGTTTTGTAACGTATTTTGGTGCATTTTGTTGAAGTTATACCCAGCAAATGGCTAAAACTAAAAATACCACAATATTCTACATATATTAATTTAGTCCTTTGCTTAAAAAAAACAAAATACACCTTATTATAGTAATGAAAATAAATAAATAAGAAAGTATTGTTTTTTCTTGCAACGATTTTCTTTTAAGTTGTGTAAGTGACGCGAACATATTTTTTCTTTCTAAAGATAGACAATATAATAATCTAGGCCATTACATAAAAAAAATCACTTTTTTCAAATGATAATAATTATTTAAATACAAAAAACATGTTTCATCGATTCCAAATGTGACGAATTCGCGTTCGGCGAGTATATCCGTCTCTTTTCTACACGTCAATGTTCGAATAAAGCCTACTCTTTCTAATCTTAAGGACAAATGCGTCCCGGGGCGCCTTAATAAAAAGATCTATGTTTCACAAAAATAATATATATTTATGATAGTACAACGTTACTTATCTAAGTGGAGAATTATCGCTTTATATCCTAAGCTGTTTATTCGTATATTCAATCTTAATTCCTCTGTTTCGTTTAGTAAATTCTAGTACATATACTTAATAATATGTAAATTCTACATTTTTATGTGTTGACTTATTATTATTTTTTTGTAATTATCAATCATTATTTTGATTATCTGAAAAATAATTTAAACGCTGATAAAAAACAAATACTTTTTGTTACCGCTTATCTTCGTCCATCTTAAAAATCACACTAAAAATTTAAATTTATGATATCAGTTATTATAAAAACCTTGCTATAAGCAGAGACGTCCTTTTTTAATAAAAAAAGGACGTCTCTACTTATAAGGTCTAAGGGACGTCTAACCTATCGGGTTTTCGTGTTGAGGTCAATAAATGGTTCTTACTCTGTATCTAACTAGTAGATTAAACACAAAAAAGTTGATCAAGGCCTAAGAAATAATATTATTTTTATTGATTAGGTGAAAAGAAATATACTCGTATTACCTATATTAAATAAAAAGTATTCTGTCAACATCTAGGTATAGTGGAGCTAGATAGCTAGGGGCTAGAGAATTTAAATTAGTAAAACACATTTTAGAATCGTTGATGAATGGAGTGGTTATTCCTTCTTTCAGGGGTTGGGCCAAGCAGCTGAGGAAAGAACAAGGCGAAGTTGTATCATTTTTTAAGAACGAGGTGAGAATGGCAATAATTGATAGCAAGTATGCATAATTAGTAATTAAAACCCTTAGCAGCAAAACTTTTTTACGCGCTGTCAAGTAACTGCGATGCGTGCGAACGTGTAACAAAACGCTGCAGCGGTTGCGGCGCTGGGTTATCCCTGCGACAATCGTTATTAGTTATTAGGCAGCTTGAGCGTATGAATAAAGAATTTACTGCTTCAAACATTATCGCATTTGTGCATTTTTTTATTTAATTAAAAAATTAACCATAACTGTCACTATAATAACCACTACTAACACTGTTTTAATAAATTACACTCATAAATATTTTATTTCGGTTGTCATCAATCTATCGTCTGTTTACAGTAAAATTAATCTACAGTAAATTTAACCGATATTCAATGATACCCACCCGTTGAGAATTAATTACCTCTTAAAGATTTATTTTGTAGTGTGGACTTATAGTGTCTATGGCCATCTCAGCCTGAATACAACAAATTAACCTTATTTCATACATCTCATGTATCTATATTTATTATAAAAAGTATAATAAATATAGATATATTTAGTTGCATAATAAATATATACAAAATACTTTTTACCATTATGCCGTCGCGTCTAGTCGACTGCCGAATTAGTCTAAATGCATAGCTAAATTAGTCTAAATTCAACATTCTCTACCTCGAAAAAAGTGATTTAATAGATGTCTATACTGTCTCGAGGCTATTTCCAACAAAAAATTAGCTGATTTCATATAATATTTGTAAAGGCAATACATTAAAATTCAATTGTTTCAGAGAAAAAATAAATTAATCTTAAGTGATATCGACGTAGCCTTGATGAGATCATTGGCCGCGCGGCGCGGCTTAGGTTTGGTTGTCGCTTATAAGAAAGGTAATTTACTCCAGCGCTTTAATGAAAATAATATTTCTTGCTTAATAGGGAATATAAATACCCCGCCTTTAGAATCGTCTCGGGACATCCTGTATATTTTTTTAATATTTTTGAAATTTCGCCGCTAATTCACCCCCTTTAGTTAATAAACAGAATTCCAATTCCAGCACCAGATTCAGGGGTTGACCTTTTACGGCGATATGGAAGCAGGCTTCCTAGCCACCTCCCTGGACGCCCTCCGCGAGGTTCGTGTCATGGCGCGCTCAACAGACAGACGACACCTACTCCATCACCTCAAGGCTCAGAAGCATAACTCTCGCCAATTGCGGGAGGACAAGCAAGCTGAGATCTTAAACGACATCTTGCGCACCTTCAATCCGCAAATCGACATCACGGTAATATTACTTCCATACACATAAAATATTAAAGTTTGTTGCAGGCAGTATTGCAAAATTAACGTCTTTGCTCGGATATGAATCCTTGTTAATCTCAACATGATAGTTATAAAACAATAATGGCTATCATATAATACTAACTGCTTAATATAATTATTTAAACAGAACCTGACGTCTTACGGCTAGGCCCTACAGGGCACATTATAATGCGGCTGAACATTCTTTTACAAGTTTCAAATGAGTTTGCATTCATTTTAACTGGCCAGTAATAAATAATACATTCGAATAGATGAGCGGTCATATTTTTGAAATTCGAATATGATATTTGAGAACTGTCCTGAACAATCAGAGAATGGAATTCACTTAACATGTCTATTTTGTCCCTATTCCCTATTCATCCAACCACGTTACGAAGGAGGTTACGTGCTAAATAATACCTGCTACCACCTATCAATTAGCTACATCACCGAAGTCGAAATCAAAGTGTAGTCCATACATATACTTAAGTAAATAATTACAGTATAAGAATATTTGCGAAAACTTATAGTCACTTTTATTTTGCAGGATTTAAAGGGTCTTCATCTATCACTGTGCGCTTCGAAGCAATTTCAAAGCGTCCATTACGGCGAACCAGAGACCAAGATAAATTGGTTTAAAGGATCTAGCGACTGCTAACTAGCCTCGAGTAAAGACTCGTGAGAAAGATGTTCTTGTAAACGTTGTTATGGAATCTTGAATCCAGATTGTTTTGGAACCTTTGTATTTGATAGCATTAGTTATTTTTTATTTGATCTAATAGCGCTCTATAAACATATAAAAATGGCTGTTATTAAACCTCTTTAGCAATATGATCACTCCGACTCAAAATATGCAAGATGAACTCAGTGACAAAGTTAAAGATCATCGATAAATACTTGAAAAGATGAAAAAGCTCTTTATTGGTTATAATGATTTTCTTACCATCGGCTTAAATGTCTGAATATACACAAAAAAGTATATTATGTTTACACGTATTTATTGAATGTATATATTATTATTTATAACAAATACAATTGATTACGTAAAAAAATATATAAAAAACTTTTTAAAAACGTTGATTTATTAAAAAATGAGAAATCGATGATGAATGATGATGATGTTAATGACGATGAATTAGTGATTATAAATAATTAAAACCAGGACACCCACGAATATTACGATAATATAGTTTAGCGTCCCACACTTTTATTTATAGTACCTAATGCCATGAGTTTATTTAAATGTACGTTCTACTTTTTAGTGGTTTTTATTATTATTTTATATTTCTTTTTATTTTCTCCCTTTTAGTTCATTTTAATATAAAAGTGGTTTTAAAAAGTTTCTTTCGCTTCCTAATATTTGACAGCTCTGACGAATATGACAATAATATTTAATCTAAAGGTTCAAGGTTTCGAGTTTTCATTTTAGCTAAATTCTTTTATAGTCGCAAGTGTTAGTATCTACCGCTTGATGGCGCTTCAATTGCTTTTACTTTTACTATTTTAATTTTTGAACATACCCACGTACCTATATTGTCATCGGACGCAAGTGTCTATACAAAATTTCGGCAAGATTGGAATATGGGAAGTGGTTTAAAATTCGATTAGAAGATTCGACGCATCAACGACCGAGCAACTACAAGCATTATAAAAAGAACTAATGGAGGGCAGTTTCTTTAGAAATACATTTTTTTTTAATTACAAAAATATATTTGTTATATAGAGATGCAATCAAATTTATGTTGGTTTTTTTTTAATTTGAAAATGTATTGAAAACACGTTTATGAATTTTCGCTAATGAGGATAAACTATGTTTATGTTTTATGTTGATTTACAATCACATTATTTTTCTAACTGTTTTAGATTGTTATAATTTGGCTGTATTTTAATGAAGTTGTTTATGGTATAAACGTTTTGCATTTTTTTTTTCTAGTGAAAAGATTTAATCAGTTTTAAAAAGAAAAAAAATATGCTCCTGGTTTCGGCAAAAACGTCTGTATTAATTGTAACTAAAACTTCTTTAAATCTATCCTAGATCAAAATATTAGTTAGATATTTTACAATGAAATATATAAAAACGCTGGTTTAATGTTTTGTACCCTGCGGTGTGTCAACTGAATTGCAATTGTTTTGCTAAAGATATACCTCAGAGAGCTAATCTTTCAATGTTTTATTATTTTTGTTAGTTTTATTTTCCCATCGATTTCTATATCCTCTTCGAGGGCTGTTGCCTGGTCCCCTAAACACCAACCTTTCTTTTTCCTATAACCATTATTAAACTTTTACCAAGGATGATTTAATAAGTTCATAACAGACCTTCAAAGAAGATTTATTATACAATATTGGTAGTTCTCGATTTAAAAGATGAAAAAACCTAGGAGAAAACTGCCTTTCTTCTTAAATTGTTATTATCATCTTCGTCTGAAGACCGCATTATGTAATAATATGTTGATATTTTTTTAGGAGTTAGTTTTATTTTGATAACACTAATTATTAAAAATGTTATTAAATAAAATAAATATTCTGTTATTATTTTATATAACGTTTGATTTATTTCTAAGTCTGTATAAAAAAAGGTATACAAACACACGAGAAAAATGACACTAGAAAGACAAAAAAATGGCATTCATATAAAAAGAAAATATAATTCTTTTTATTATTAATTTTAAAGAATATGAATCTACGCGATCTATTAAGAATCTATTTTTTTTATTATTTACCTTTATATTTTCAGCTAGTTTTATGTAATACAAGCTGACGAACTTCATACGGCCTCAGAATCGAATGTTGTATTAACTTATTAGCTGCATTAAATTCAGTTTTTGTTATTAAAATACTCAAAATGAAATAAGTCAATAAATATACAAAATCATAATAAATTACGCAATGAAACAATTATTGATGCGCGCACAATTACAACGTTATTCTGTAGTTATTCTGCTATTCGGGGCGGAGAGAAATCCAACAAATCAAAGATCATAAAAATCGGTCCAGCCGTTCTTGAGTTATAAACGGTGTAACTAACCCAACTTTGTTTTATATATTTAATATCGAATGGACGTTAAATGGACGCTAAATAGAATACATATTATGGAATGGTTACGGTTAAGTTGATAGGATTTTATGCGCATAATCTTTGGAGATTTTGCATAATTACCAATAACATCGGTGAATGTGGTAAATTCATTCCTATTATCCACATTTTGCACAATATACAGTACGTTTTGGCTAATGTAATGAACAAATAAATTTGTCGACTTTCTAAACTTTGTGATAATTTATAAATGCTCGTAAGCTATGAAATAAATAAATTTATAACTGTTGTAGATTAAAATGTTTACGAACGGCCTCGTCAAGTGACTTTATACTTATGCATATACAAAACAATCCGAGCATAAAAATTTTTTTTTAGATGTTCATATATCTAGGAATCACTGTAATTATTAAATTAATAGGTACTTAAACACAACTATTGAAAGAAAGTATATTTTTTCATGAGCCAATGAACGTTGGGCCATTCTCCACTTAGAAAGAGCTGGCATTATTATGACTCGAACGATTTGAATTTTTCCGTCTCAATACGACTCGAAATGAGGGCCGCGCATTTATTTATTGACTATCGACCGTTGGCGTGTTTTGAGGTCCGTTTTTACGAACTTTGTACCGTCTGCAGTTCGGTTTTATGGGAAAATCTGCCGTCAAACCGTGCAAAAACTATTCAAGAAGACATTCAAAGAATAACTTCAACATTGCAATGCAAATTGTGCACCTTTTTGATGTATGGAAATTGATCGTTTTCCGCCGCCGTTCTTCTAACGAAGCTCCATGATATTTTCATACAAAAAGTATGATTTAATTTTATTAATTCAGATTGTAGGATAGGTCAAAATAGAATAAAGATGTAGGTGGGCTTGGGCATGAATAGGCATTCATGCGGAGAAAATGAATCATTGCGTCTGGGCTGCGGCGCGCGGGCGCTGTAAAGTACAGTTGACCGCAGAAATGCAGGCACCCATATGGTCACACGAAATCCTTTCAAGCTGTGTATCGGCGTCTATGTGTGTATTATGGCCATTATCACGCTGGACACCATTCTAGAAACGCTCAGAAGTATTTCATATAATTTATTTATTTAATATTTTGAAAACCATAACTAGGTAGGTACCTACTACAATTTCTAATACAAAACCAACAAAAGTTTCTACTAAAATTTTACTTATTATAAGTTTAAAACTCAATTTCAATGTTGTTAAATTATGGTTAAGATTGTGAAGAGGAAGGATTTTTTTTTTAATTGAATCTCGTTGAATCGTTTGAGACCATTTCTGAGTTGTGTGTGGAGAATAGTTTATGGTTTCTTGATTATGGTCATAAATATACAAGTTACACATTATTTGTAAATAAAGAATAGTAGGAAGCAGCATTCTACGAGTATCTTCTATCTTTCTAGTAGGTATACATAATTGAGATTCATAAGAGGTGATCTTGATTTTAGTTTTTATTATATATGCATATATATACTTACTAACCGCGCCCATTGAACATAAATTAACTTAGAATTTTTTTTCATTAAAAATGTGAAAATGCGTGACAGAACCATTTAATTGTGATAAAAGAGGAACTATTCGTGTATATTAGAAACCTTCTGATTTGACATATTGGTTATTGAAAAGGTGAAAATAAATTTGGATTTTTTTCGCATTTTTTTTTTGTTTATAATATAGAACACAAACATCCCTTTAAGTCTTCCGGAATGATCTGGGGATAACTTGTCTGTCTTTTTTTAACTTACACTAAAATCTTCTGAGTTCTTTTACTGTCTTTTTAAAATATTTTTACTTACTTACAGAAATGATAAATTTAATGTTAACCTAGTGGCGTTCAAAAAACTTATCAAATACCATACTTTAACAAGAAATGAAAGATCCCAAGGGAAATGGTACCCGCTAGGGTACCATTGTTTTCTCTGTTTTTATTATTGTGTATCGCTTGTACATGTTTGTAACGTAACTGTTTTATTTTCCAAATAAGGATAAAAGAAATAATTTGTTTCTATCAACCAGGCAGTGTTTGCCTACTACAAACACTGTTTGTGGAGTAAAAATGTGTTTTGAATATATTTTCCTTTATCTTCGGAACAAACCTTGCAATTTTATCTTTTTAAAGAAGTTTTTTTATTTGTGTTGTGGCACAATTTGTGTAAGGTATCGTACGATGAAGATACGTAGTTAGAGCGAGCGAGACAGCCGATCGACCGCGGCCCGCCAGCCATGAGCCAGTCAACCGACAGTTAGCTATACCGGTTGAACGCTGCTGCGCGTGCGTCAGTTTTCGATCAGCTGCGCAGTGCCATCCATCTGTCAAAGTTGACGTTCGGCTACGTTTCATGAAAGTTCCGTAATTCCGTCCCGTTCCCGCCTTCAGTCAGATCGGCGCATATCTGCTCCGGGAACGGTCGCCGAGTCGAGGTGCGCGCGCGCATGCGAGGCGCGCTTCCGAGTTCCGACGTACTTACTGCTTACGGCACATGGTGTTTTTGTTTGTCCGTTCGTGTCCACCTGACCGATCCTGGCGCGCATTGTTTACGCGGCGCGGTCGCTCTAGTGCATGAGTGTCTATGCGCGTGTTTGTGACGGTCAATGGCTACCTCGATTTGACATCGGTATCTCTAAAGAAATCATAGTTTTTTTAATGGATTGTGATCTTGAAAGCTTGGTTTTCAATACTTTTGTGATTTCAGAAAGGTAATTTATCACTACTAAGTACAGTAAACTTATATTGCCTAGAATAACTACTATGGATTAGGTTAATACGCCCTTATTCGTAATAAATCCAACATATTTCTACAAAAGTCAGGCAGCTGCTTCATTTGTTCAAATCCATAAGAAATATTTGTTTGAAAAGGTCATGGAATAATTGAATGGGGAGGTTCTCTCTCTATATTAAATACCTTAGATCAAAGCTCAGCAATCAATACCGAGAGTAATTAATAAAAAACCTTTCGGGTACCCTAGCGAGGAATTATTTCAGGAATTTAAAGTACTCCATGTTCGTTAAATCTATGTTAGAACAATAATTACTCACTTTGATAAAAAAATCGAATTAAAGGAAAGCAATTCAATCTTAAAAAAAATAATTAGAAAGTGGTATCTAATACCACACCAAATTCGCAAAAAAGAATTTTTATTTTCTTGCTTTTTTTTTGCTAAATATAAGTTAAGATATTCTTCAAATAAAACCCAATACAAACACAATTATTAAAAGACACTCAGTAACTGATTAATTGACGTTGGTAGAAATAACACCAGTACTAGCTAATTATGTTCCTGAAAAATAATGTATCCATCCCATCTATTTCCTATCTTATTTTATATATTGTGGTATTCTCCGATACATATCTCTTTAAATTATTTAACCATAATCCTTCATCCTAATTATATGTCAATTTTTTTTACATTTTTGTTAAACCTTTTCGTATTTCACCTTATTAGATAGTTACAAAATATTTTATACTAAAACGGGCAATGCTGGGTACTGAAATCCTGCTATCTCAAGTCGAGGATCTTTTTAGTGCCTTTAATAAAATTATTTTGTGATTTGCTGACATCAAATATAAATATGTCAAATACCAAATACCGAGCGAATGCTGCGGGACTTTCGGCTCGGCGCGGCGTCGCGCGAGGTGATTTGCCATTAATCTTTCGCCTGTCACCCGAATGTACAGTACCAAATTATCGTAGGATAGATTAGGTTGATGGTTTTAAGGGATGCCGGTAAAGTGTAAAGGTATTCTATAGTCAAATATAAATATATAAATATGGTTCAAATAGAAGCTAAATATAATACACGCTAAAATAATACATATCAAAAATACAGACGAAAGCGTTTAGAACGTGTAAAATAACCATTATAAAAAAATATCATTTACTTATTATATTTAGTAAAACAAAGATACGTGGGTCAAATTTTAATGATAAAACATTATTTTCTGACCAATTCAAAAACAGTATAAATTAGAGTTTACGATTAGTCAATAAATGACATCGGGCATTACCACAAAGGGGCGTCACAAGCGGCGAAATCAAATTACATTTTGAACTATTCAATAATTTAAAAACACCTTTCTAATTTTACTAATTTTTTTCAATATTATCAAAGATTGTGTCATTTATCTTTTCACGCGATTTGCTGCTTTTAAAAAAACAATCATCATATATAATAAATAAGTCAAATACCAAAATAATTTACAACTCAACTGTATAATTATATATACATAAATAAAGAAGCAAAGAAAGAGGAAAGAACAAGATATTTTTTTACAGCTCAAATTTAGCTCAAACCTCTCAATATAAGAATACCACAGAACGAATAGAAAGGCGTTGCGTGTTTTTAAATCATTTATTTAAGGTTTTGTAACAATTTGATATTGGTCCAACCGAGCGCCGGCCACTGGTGCTACATTAAACTGTCAGTCCTGGAGACGATTTCTTGAGGAGCTCAAGACCCGCCCTGGGTTGTAGCGCCATGGATGATGATGTTGATGAAGGGCGCCGGCCATATCGATTTGATAATAGTTCTATCAATACATGAATAGCCGTCCGGGCTGACAGAAGATGACTTATTCTTGCGACACTATTTATTGGTATTGTGGCTCGGATTGAACATTAAACAAGAATGGCTATGACACCTGTAGCTATCATTTAATATCAACTGCTTCTATATATTGTTTAGTAGTAATAAATCATATAACTAGAACGCAAAGCCTGACGTCTTAGAGCTATGTCCTACAGGTCATTAAAGGCATCTTCTCGGACTACATGCAATTGCCTGTGGTACCAACTTGCGATGGGTTGCTTCATTTCTTTTCTCCAGTTGTCCCTGTGGAACTTTTAGCCCATTCGATGTGCGTTTTGGATAGCCATAGAGGCGAAAGAGAGTTATTTTTTAGGTTAGAAAATAAAAATAAAAAAAACAGGCAAAATAGTGGTATCATGATATTCTTTCAATTCGTTTTAACATCATTTCAGTTTTTTTTTGTAACTTTTGAATAATGAACATTCCTATTTACTGGATTTGTGATTTGTTTAATACTATGAATTCCCAAATTGACCTTTTCCAGTAAAAGGTCAATTACTATACACGCAACCACGGACAAAATTTCTAGTTTCGGTACGTATTACTTTTTTTTCTCTAAATATTCAAAGCTTAAATTGGTGTATTCCATGTTATTATTTTTAATTTAAAATGGGTTTATTCTTATTTATTTCATATTTTTATTATATTTTAAAATTATTCTGTTTTACGTTATTACCTGCTTTGTTTACAATTTCTGTTCGGTAACCAGAATAAATAAACAAAGAACACGGACATTATATTTCAATTAATAATAATTATAACGTGGCACTAAATAATTTTTTACCTATTTTTAGAAAACTTTTCATAGATGACTTTTATATTAATATATACTGGCCATTAATAAATAATATATCCCGACAGCCATAAATTCGTTATCGCTGCCTGTATCGATATGTTAAGTTTCAATCTTCAGTATGAAAAATGTTAATAATTGACTTTAATGTTAAATATCTTTCTTGTCCGACCTGCTTTCGATGTGATCTAAACGGCTAAAGTTGTTTTCCTTGAGTATGAATCTTCACATAAAATTTCAACTTTTTCTTACAAATAAGAAAAAGTTGAAATTTTATGTGAAAGTACAAATACTTTTCGAGTTGAAAGTTGCAACGGACAGACAAACAGCGAAAGGACGGGGATAGCAGCCTCTCATACATGAATGTATATAGAAGTTAAAAAGGCAAGCATTTATTTTTTATATAGGATGATTTTTTTAGAGGCGTGGTTTTTTTCTATCTGGCACTACTTTTTTCGTAGTTGGTGTTTTTGACAGCTGTCACTTGATTTATGCTCAGTTTGGTTTGCCATTTCATAATGAATAGACTTACTCATGAACAACGTTTGCAAATAGTGCAAATTTAGAAAAAATCACTCTAAATTTCTTTTAAATCACTCAAATAAAGTAAAAATCGCATCGTGGGCCTGTGGCGTGGCCTCCAAGATCGTGCGATTTAACACCGCTGGACTATTTTTTGTGGGGTTATGTGGAGTCGCTTGTCTACGCAGATAAGCCGGACACGATTAACGCCTTGGAAGAGAATATTCGGCGCGTTATTGCTGACATACGGCCCAACTTGCTGCAAAAAGTGGTTGAAAATTGGGCCTCTCGGCTGGAATTTGTTCGAGTCAGCCGCGGCGGCCACTTACCCGAAATCATTTTTAAAACATAATGGCAAACCCTTATCTTTATAATAAAACTAAATTCTTAGCCATAACATCAAATTATATGCGTTTTATCTCTTCTTGAAAACCACGCCTCTAAAATCATCATCCTATATTATTCATATTATATTTTATTATGATCATTTTCAACTATATTATGTAAATAAAACGTGTAAATATAATAACTATACATAGCATGCTGTCTTGTTATCAAAAAAAATTCATAAAATAAATCGATTCAATTTCAACAAGATGATTCACAAATCAATCTATAAATGGGGCACTAAACGCGGTCAGACCAAAACATTTTCGCATACCTATTGAAGATGTTAATCGCGTTGACGGTATTTTTACAGCTTTAGGCTCGTCGGCGCTAGATCTTGCGTTGAGTGATTTTGATGTGACTTTTGCTGCGTGAGTTTCTCCCCTCCAGTTAGGAGAGTCAGCGTCTTATGATGATTGCCTGCAATTAGGCGTGTGCCAGTTCACGTCGCTGCCCGCCGCGGGTCTTTAGAAGCGTGTCGTTTTCAATTTTTCTTCGCGTGATTGCATTAATTATTGTACTGTAAGATGAGATGCAACCTTCCTTACAGGTGAAAGATTTTAATTGTTTATGCTTGGTGAGATTAATCATTTGCATTAAGAGACATTACAGAGGAATCAAACGACTCTTCATTATACTCGAAACATCGATTAGGTAGAGGTTTATTTGTTTATTGTTTATTTGGATAAACAAATTTGGATTTCGTATATGAAATGGTATATACAATCACGTATAAAATTGACTGATGATAAGTTTTCGCTAAAGTAAACAAATACATGAAAAGTATAAAATTTAATTACACTCGCACAAGCTTATTATATATACGAGTATATATATATTTTAACATAATTATTTTGAAACATTAATGGTTTAAACTGCTAGAGGCCAACGGAAAGAAAATGTGAAATGTACTTATGATCAAATTTACGTAACTAATAAAAATAATAATATTTTTTTAATTCAGAAAAAACATATACATTTTTTTATATTATGTTAAGTTCTACCTGTGCAATGCCTGTACTATGTAAGATTTATTTTACTATTTTAATGGTTTTAATCCTATATGTCTGTGCACGGCGGTTTTTTTATATTATTTTTAATTTAACATACAATAATTATAAGTAGGTGTATATATTTAATTTTAGTTTTAGATAATAAAAATAAGTGATGTGTAAAACAAATACCATTCTAGAATTCTTTAAACAATATTAATATAAAAGTAATAGATTTAAAAAGAATACTTACTTTAACATTCATACTTTTAGTTAGTATATGGTTGTGTTAGTAGTTGAACGATTCGCTATATATGTACTAATATTAGTTTCCAAGTCTAATTCCTCTTCAAACATGAACCTCCTTAAATAACGTATTGTGTAAGGTATTTTATTTTTTTAATTCGATAGGTTTGTAGTTTTAGAAAATTTCTGTTGTCTAATAACAATTTATTAGACAACAGAAATTTTACTACCTCTATCAATATAGAGTTAGTTACCTACATACGAGAATATGAAAATAAATAGTAAACTAAACTTCATAAGATTGTCATAAATGTATTAGTTAGTTCAAACTCCAGGCACTCCAAGATGAAAATTATCATTTATCAGAAGATCATGAGATACGCTTTGAGATAATTTTATGGCCTTGAGTAGACATCGTACGTCTTGATAAATCCAACTATGTACTCTCTCACCTCTAGGTTCATGAAACTAGCAACTCTAAATACAACCTCAACTAACCTTAAGATACTGGAAAATTTGAATAAAAAATAGATATTTTTAACCAAAATGTTCGAATATTTGTTTTTTCCAATCGATCCAGTTTCACCCACAATCGATAAAATATTTTGAACTGTTGTCTCAATCAAAGAAATACAAACTAAAACGAAATTAGTATCAGAATCTACATTGTTGCCAACTCCCGATACAATAAATATATGAAGCAAATTGAAAAATAAAAGTCTAGTGTAAAATCTAAGTTTAATGCAATAGAAGGTAGTTAAATAAGGCTACTTTAACAAACACTAACGAACTATTATGATTATAATTTGTATTTAAATTGAATTTAACATTCCCATATGCATATGGGATGCATATTATTTACTAATAAAATAAAGTTTGTGATCTCAAAACTCAAATTGATCGAGAATTTCTATGACCACTTTGACCCGTACATTTTTTTAACAAAATATTAGTTTGTTTTCGCCTTCACCTTAAAATCCTTCACCTTCGACTTAAAAATCTCATACTCTAGTTTAATGTAGGTAGATTTTCTTACTCGATCTCACTCAAAATCGATTTTAGAGATTTTGACTAGTATTAGTCTAATCATAAATATCGCAAGCAAGAAAGTGATAAGTTGAGAAGCATCTTTGAATAAAATTAGATAAAACTATCTACTGCGGATTACAAAACTCGATAACTTATGTTCGTTTATTTATTAATATTGTTAATTTTACCATAAAGATTGGACTTAGTACTGACAGCGCGAGTCGTGCGAGATTTTAGCTAAGTAATTATTAATAAAACACACCAAACAAAACTAAGAAATAATAGGTACCTACAATAAAATTCTTATTTTTAATTCTAATTTTATTTAAAAATGGATCCATCAAAACTTGGAAGGTTTATCAAACAATGAGCGTAAATTTGGAGGAATGGGTTAAGTAAGTGCCAGCGAAAAAAATATAATACGAGTATATTTATAGTATTATGTTTTTATTACATCTGTACCTATTTTAAATGCAATCGAAAATATGAATATGTGGTATTTTTATATTGTATCACTTTTAATTTTATTTGTTTTGCTAAGCATCTGCTTAAACACTATTTCAAAGTAAAGAGAAGTTAAAAATGATAGGTTATATTTATTACCTTCTTGCACTGGGTTTTTAGTAATCAGTTATGAAACCAAGTTTATAGAAGGAAAATTGGTGAAAGGCAATTCGTAGTTTTTTAACATAAGTTTTTTTTCAATTTAGCTATTAATTATATTATTTACCTATCTTATTAAGGTGATCTGACACCTCCAAAATGTATATTCACTAACTACATTAATTTTGTGTGAAACTTAAATTATAGGACAATAATATATTATAGTTTGGAATATACAATTAATTACACTTTCATGTACTGTTTAATCTACGTAAAATGGTATTTAGGTATATGCTTATATTATAGTGCATTACTTTTTAAAATTTTGTTTTTTTTTCATTTTTAAATACCTATTTTAAGTTTCACGTATTATTTCATACATACCGTTTGTAAAATATTAATTCCGACGTTTTGGATATGATGACGGGAAACTTTCTTGAATTTAATTTTTAAATAAATAATTAAAAATATTTAAATAAACTAAATATGGTGCTTTTTCACCCAAAAGTTCATCAACTATTGAGACAACTGCGTTAATCCAGTATGTTAGTATTATATTTTTTTGAAGTATATTGTTTATACTCATGTTAAAGTAAAATTTTTGCAAAATGTTAGAAAAATCAACGATTGACTAGTAAAGCTGATAAAGTAATAAACATCTTGCATTGATTGAAAACGAAAGTCTTATTTTGAGTGTATTAGAAATATAGATCGCACAAGGGAGGGGGTGGACTAATTTCTACCATTTTATTAATTACCTGGGTTCTGAGGGAGGTGCAATTTATTGACACTGTTGCGGTGACAAGTTTAAAAATAAAATTTAGCCTATTAATTTTAAAAATAAACCTAGCGGTGTCGGAATTGATTTTTTTTTACTACTAAGTGTGAATATAAAGAGAGGCAAACTTATAGTTTCCTGGCAAGTATAGTTAGCTGCATGCAATTTTAGCATATTTGCCGTACGCTACTTTACACCATATAGTATATAACAATTTAATGTGTTCTGATAAAAATGAGGCTTAAGTTACTACTGGAACTGCGACTGCGTAGATGTTTGCGCATCATAAAAGTAAATCTTTGCAGTAACTTGACCCTATGGTCATGTGTAGACACTTTACTATGTTTTTTAAACAACGCGTTTATTTTCAGGTTCTGCGATGGTCAGCCGGTCGAATCATTAAAGGTGCTCGAGCGCGGGGTGGGTATTGGTGGGGGCAGGGGGCGGTTCTGTTGAGCATTCGCAAGTGAACTGAGTACTAAGACATCGCGTGCGAACAAAAACCGGCTCGGTAATGATGTCGATAAGGAACTCTACCACGCCGGTCTACAAGGACTTCTGTTGGGTGAGTCTTTCGTCTTTTATTTATTTATTTATTTAACGTCATTTACATGCACTCTGCGTCATTTTAAGTTCTATTAACATATTATTATGCAATTACCGCTCTTTTGCCAATAATATCGATTTAGTTATTTTAAGGCGATTTGAATTAATGAAACCGCCATTAAGCTGCTATATTAATCTTAGCAACATGTTGACGAAAATATTCATTTTTTGTCTTTGATTACAATATTTCTTTCTGATTTTAAGTTATTTTATTTTTGAAGGGGTCTTTGCGCCCGTTGTAATCATTGGGATGGGATGTTGGTCGAGAAACCGCATCACGCGTTAGGAGTAAAATCCGTATAGTACCTTTTTATAGGTTTCGTAAAATTTTCATAAAATACCAATGATATGGGCGGCGATTTCAACATCAATTTTTCCGATGAAAAAACAGATGCATTGATACGTTGCCTAAAAGCCAAGCTAGACTTGGTAATGTCGAATGATAAGAATCAAAGTACGACCATCGATGCTGTATTTAGTAGATATCTTGAGAAGTTTGAATCTAGAATATTTGTTAGTTACTTTAGTTATCATAAACCGATTGTGTCTTTCCTGGAACAGTAATATAACCAAGATGAAAGAATGATTATAGAAGAAATTATTGATAATGATAATGAATAGGTGTATAGTATAATTATGAAGTGACTTATAATAATATATTGAATAACAGAAAAAATGTCTTATATTTCATTTATATATTATGTGTGTCTGTGTGTGCGAACGACCAAAGAAGTATAACTTCCACCGTCTGGTCCGACGAAGACCCAATTTTTTATCTTGTAGGCACATGCTAAGCATTTAAATATACATTTGCATACATTTCTTTGTCTAATTATGTTATGTTTAATGCTTAAAAATAACTAAGTATATGTGATGGTTTTGACAAAAAAAAACACATTTAAATATTTGCCAAAACCAGCAAGCAGTCAATGCAAAATAAACCTTTAATATTTTGTTTTTTCGAGCAAAATAGGTAAGAACATATCTCATAGGTCAAAAATATCAAATCCAACTCAAACTGCAAACTGCATATCATTTCAAACTGCGTGATATGTCACGCAGTTTGAAATTTTTGAGCGAGAATGAATTATTTTTACTATCGCAATTTAATAACGGCTAAACCACTTTACATGTTATATAACAATGTTGAAAAAAATATAAGTTTTTTTTTTTTTAAATAGCTTTAGATATAAAATAAATCCGAAATGGAATGGAAAGTGCTTTCCTGCAGTGCCCCTCCCCCCTTGTAACACATTCCATACGATTCTATACAAGGTTCTGTTTTCAAATAGTTATTTCTCAAGAAACATCATTTATTGTGTAATATTTTTTTTTTATTATCAGTCTGTTCATTTGTGTGACATTCCCTGCCTTCGTGCTGGGAAGTGGCTAACTTGAACGTGAATATTGAAGGCCTTAGAAAGCGTGACTAGCTGTCGGCAGTCGGTCGAGTCGCATGCCTCCGCTACATAATAAAAATAATAGATACGATTAGGTACTCGATTACATGTTGCTATAATTGTTTGTGCCCGGTTGTTTTATCACGCTAAATTTAACAATGGGACGTCGATTTAAAAAGACCAATACACTTGGAATTCACTTTCGAAAATCAAAGCAAGAAAAAATACGACCCTACAATAATTAGTGGTATCATATAAAAATATATAAACAGCCTTGTGCATAGTCGCGCAAGTACTCTGCTAAGCTTAAAAGTGATCAATAACCATAAAAACGTGCATTTTCTGTCGATTTAGCAGCGACAGCGATTATGCATATACGGCCGATTATGTCTAAAGATAGGAAGTTTTTGGTATGTTAACATTTATACTGAGACTCGAGGCTTTTTTTACTTTTGCGATTTGCTCATAGAAAAAAACAGTACTAGACTAGAAGGGGTATTTATTTACTTCATCACCGACAGTTATTAATTAGAATTAAAATAAACTAATAATACCGGAACGGAAGGTTGGTATTTATTTAATTGGTACCTAAAATAAAAATTAAAAGAAAAGAGATTATTATCTATAGCATTTGGTTCATATTTTTAATCTCTCCGTTACCGGAGGGATTAAGTTGTGTAATCAGAGTTTGTATTTTATCCAGTTAATTCAGATGCCCACACAATTGGGGAACTTTCTGCACCTACCTAGAATCATCGTATACTCTCTAAATAGACAGAAGATTAAACCAATCGGTTTTTTTTTAACTAAACGCTTCTTATAGTATCTACATATTATTTAAAGACCCCTGTGTAAAATTTCGTGGCACATAATCTGAAAATTAAAAAATTATCCACCTTGTCCTTTCGCAGTTCTTTAATAATATACCGTTTCTCATTTTTTCTTTCTGCTTAAGTGTGAAATATTTGTGACCTCGAAATAAAACAATTTCAGGTGTCTTAATTAACTTGAAAGGTTTGTAAAATGCCTATGCAACCGTATTTATCTCTGTTAAGGCGCCCCGGGACGCATTTGTCCTTGAGATTAGAAAGAGTAGGCTTTATTCGAACATTGACGTGTAGAAAAGAGACGGATATACTCGATTATTATATTGTCTATCTTTAGAAAGAAAAATTAGGTTCGCGTCACTTACACAACTTAAAAGAAAATCGTTGCAAGAAAAAAACAACACTTTCTTATTTATTTATTTTCATTACTATAATAAGGTGTATTTCGTTTTTTTTTAAGCAAAGTACTAAATTAATATATGTAGAATATTGTGGTATTTTTAGTTTTAGCCATTTGTTGGGAATAACTTCAACAAAATGCACCAAAATACGTTACAAAACACATTTTAGGGACTGGTGGCGTCTTAAAGAAAAGAATGTCAGATTCGATTCTATTTTTACTAGATTTACTTGCATAGGAATGTTTAATAAAAGTATTTGTTTACTTTTTGCCCAAAGTTGAAATTATTTTTGAAAGAAAAATAAATTGAAAAAATACCAGTTATATCACCAGATCTACCGTCAAAATATTGTCAATTAAATCACAATAAACATATAATAGCTTATACACATTAAAGTAACCCGTGACGGTCAAAAGACATGATTAGATTTTGAGCAACCTAGGTTCATCCTAAGATACATATGTCCAGTTAAGTTGAAATAGAATTTAATATTTTGATCGCTCTCCTACTCGGTCGCTTTTAACAAACAAGTTACTCGTGATTTTTTATTTTTAGGACAGATATTTTTTTTTACATTTTTTTAACTAACAGACTTTTTTTACCAGGGATAAAAAACCACACCTAACCTAACTTGTAACAAATAGTAAAAAACAAATGAATTTTCTATACAATGCGTAAGAACTAACAACTTGTTTAAATAAATATAATATTCAAAACTATTTTGATAAATTCAGTCTCTTTTCTGCCCATCTCTTTATGAATTTTCCTCTCTCTAATATGCTCGTAAACTATATTTCTAATAATACTTGAGGGATATTTTTACTTCCAGCAAAGTTTAATTATAATACTATGTATGTATACCTATTACTTGGGAATATTTTTATCCTCATTCAATTAAGTGGTTATCAGGAATGACGCGGACGAGGAGAATATATTATTATATAATAATAATATATAAATAAAAAAGATGCCGTCGATTTAAGTCATTTAAAATTGCCAAGTCGGAATATTCCTTCAATCGATTGATTGGTTGACATGCTTTTGGTGCATATCAATAATATTTCAAAATCTAATATTTACAAAATCAATAGGAAACATTTATTTAATGTTTCGAAAAAACTATTACCTATAATTTCCTTGATATTATTTAAAACCATTTACACGTATTACTACTATTATTAGTATTTTATTATAACTTGGGCTTTTTAAATTACAAAAGTGATTTCGTCGTTTTTTTGTGTTATATTGACTACCTGACCTGACCTTTGTTTGTGTTAGCTAAGAATTAAAACTCATCACACTTAAAGACAATTAACTTTATGCTGAATGTATCCGTTCTAAAAAAAAGATCATTAGGCAACTACGTATTCGTTGAGAAAGTCTATTGGCCTTGATAGGCAATTTTACATTGCAATATAATAACATGCGTTTGAGGTAATACACTTATGTATATAGTTTTATTTAAATACTTTTTAAGTACACAGTAAATAGTAAAAATAAAATAGTAATATAATAGTAATAGTAGTATAATATAATAGTAAAAACTAACCTTAACCCCTAACCTTAGACATAAATGAGGCCTAGTCTAGTGTCAAACCCCAGTGCTAGTGTGGATAACGGGTTAACGGCACTAAACATACTCTATCAATGATAGTACTATTGTAGTGCAGTCTACTGATGTTTTAATTTTAATTTTATATATATTAAGGCAACCATAATTTTAATTTCCTTTTATACATTTCTTACAAAAAAAATATTTATATTGGAAAATATACTTATCCAGTACCCAAGTGAGCAACGGCACTAAACATACTCTCTCAGTTATAGTGCTATAGAGGTGCAGTCTACTGGCGTTTTAATCTGGAATTTAAATATATTTAAGCGACCTCTAATTTTAATTTCCTCGTATATTATTTATAAAAAAAAAGTTTGAAAAGATACTTATATAAAATATACAAACATTATGTTCAGACGTACTTTACGTACAATTTTTATAACTATCAACCATTTAATTTTATTAATTTATTGATATTGTAAGTTTGAATATGATTATTAAAATATATTTTCTTTTACAGTAGGTAGTATTTAAAACCGTCCTAATCATATGGAAAAATAAATAAACAAAATTACAAAAATATATTTTGATCATGCAGGATTTAGTATTTAGTTTTTTTTTTTTCAATAAATGAGTAAGGTTTAGTAAACTATAAATTAGTTAAGAGTAAGATTAACTATTTAAATTATTCAATTATTATTAATTAACTGTTTGTTGAATTATATGTTCAAATCATTTGCGTTAATTATATCTTGAGGACGCTTTGCGACTTTTTTAATCGCGCAATCTTATATTCTCACTTTTTGATCCTTCTGGCAATAATGCTAATGAGCCTTGGCACAGCTGAATGTTATTTTTAAAAAACATGCGAAATAATATTGTTACTGTATATTATTAATTTCATATTTATTCAGTAATAAACATGATATTTTTATGTTGACTGGTATTAATCTTTAAATCTACTATCCTATAATATATTTAACCTTAATCTGTTTAATGGTTATATTGTGAATGGTTTTTAAACATATTCATATTAATTATGGTTTAATGCGAGATTATATGTCACATTTCTCTTTTATTTTCCAAGAAAAATTATAACATTTTGCAAGCGTTCGTCCTAAGTTATATTTTGTACGTTTAAGATATTATTTTTACATGAAAAAATAATTTTGCTTACACTAGGAGTTTAATTTGCTATAGTACAAGGTGAACATAGTCTTATGCACATCCTTTAATGTGGTTATTACAACAATTACTTAACTTTCTCGCTAGAGATGGTAGAAGCAAACACAATGTTTGTATTCTTTCAATCAGTATGTATTAAATTGTATTTAAAATACTACTTTTAGGAGGTTATATTATTAACTAAACCGGTCTCACAAAAAAAAATAATTTTGAAAAAAAATTGCTAATTATATTAGTAAAAAGATTTTTTTTTTCGAAATATTTCGCGAACCGCCTGACGTCGCTCGAACTCGCGTCATTCGTTTAACCGCGTTCTCAAATATTAAAACGATTTGTTCGTAATTGGGAAACATTTACCCAATATATATTTTTTCAATAATTTTTGATTGTCCATATAGATTAACCTCCTTAAATGAAAGTAGTGATTTTAAATACACTGTATGGATATAAAATGATTCTTTTTTAAATCATGTTTTTATAGCTTATTGAAAATTTGACATTATTACAATTAAAGTGTCAAGGTGAATGTTGATTTATTTTCATAAAATACAAGCCTTATTTAACTTAGAACGTGTCGGTATTAATTTTCTTTTTTCCAGTAGTCGCCCAATCCAATTGGCATCCACTTGGCCATCGAGAAAGGCAGCACTCCGCGCCGAAACGTCTGACAATTTATCAGTAACCCTCTTCTTTTCTTTTCACCGCTGTAACTACTAACATCTAATTGACAGACATTTCGGCGCGGAGGTGCTGCCTTTCTCAATGGCCAATTGGATGTCAATTGGCTTGTTGGTGTTGGATGTCTTAATGGATTGCGTGTCAATTCTTTTTCCTAATATTGAAATGCTCTTCATACAATAAAATACTGTTTTAAAATAACATCCATTCAGTTAGTTATATGCATAAAGTGTTTGAATCCATCCCATGCTGATAAATAGTAGCAAGCGTTTCCGTTATGTGCATGAAAAATAATTTTATAATATAATTAATAAAAAATGTCGTCTATATTGTGACACGAAAAAGCGATTATAAATATATTTTTGCAGAATTTTCACTTTATTATTACATTTGTATTGTGCTATTGACCATTCAGAATAATGCATTGTAATCCATATTTTTAAATATGATGTGTTGTGTTAATTAAGGCTAAAATAAACGCAAAATATTTATAAATAAACTAAAACAGTGAGTCACTTATTTCGTGAATCACTTTTACTTCTTTTGTAAAGTCTAAAGATTTATTTTTGTTATATACCTATTTACTATAATAAATCTATTTGCGTAGTTACTTAAAAAAATCTTCATAAAATGGTTTTATTTTATAACTTATCCGGTGTACAACCACGGCAATTGTTACTATATTTATATAAAAAATAAATGCGATCACTTCTCTTGTTGAACTCATACATAATTACAATATTATCTCTTATGATAAATATGTCGACATGGTAATTCATATTTTCTTCTCGCTGTATTTTTACGCATAATGCTGATAATAGTACTATAAAATATAGTATAATTTGCTTACAAATATTATATAGTTTAAATTTATATGTACTTCCTAAAAAAAATAGGGTAATAAAGCGGACGGGGACTGTGTAAAATGTAATAATTTCGCGCTCGATCTTAGGATAGGGTTGGGCTTCTATCCAGCATAGTTACGGCTAGAAAAAAGGTGTATGCTAAATCAGTAAAAACAAGTATATTGCATGTAGACCTTCAAATAAGTAGTAATAATGTACTGTAATAGTATATTTCAAGCATGTAATAAGAATCCTGCCGTTAGAAAATATAAAACGAAGGGGATCTAATTGATGGTTCCTATTTAAATTTAGCATTTTTCGTGTCTTTTAAATATAAAGACTTTGGTATTTTTTATAATGTAATTTTGGGAAAACTAACTTTGAATATTTTTTTTTGCGGTTATTAAAATAATATTTTTTTTTTACTCTTAACATTGTTATAAGTTTATTATTATGTTATTACTAGTTAATTTTCTCGTGCTCTGTTAAACATTATGTTAAATTAGAGATACCTGTAGTCGGTTTAAGTTGTTTTTCAACGTATTTTTAATATTTTTAACGTATCAATGTATTTTTTGTAACTGTCTTTATGAAATGCATTTCTAAGAATTAAATAAATAAATAAATCTTGGAACCATTTAAAGAAACCTAAGAAAATATGAGGGTGATCTCACGATTTTTGTTAAAAAAACTTTTTTCTTCTTCGTATGTTCTATCGTGAAGATGATCATAAAAATTTCGTCCCTCAGTTTTCACATAACATTATATGTTTGTCACATTTACAGATTCATTTAAAATAACCATCTTGTTGCATATAAGTTTACTGTGTTTGGGTAGCGCGCGTTACTAAAGGTTATATATTTATGATTATGTTGCTTCCCAGACATTTGCTCGATTATTGTTTGTAAAATATTTATAATTCACGTTAATAGGTACAAAATTCATTCGCTTTAAAATTGAAGTAATTACTGATAATTTTAGGTTAAATGGTTGAAGAAATTTGTTTTAAAACATTCGGTGTCTGGTGAAACTATGTGGCAAGTGATTGCTGACATCAGCAACGGCAGCGGATGAAAGTGATGGTACATTCGAGTAGATTGGCAGCTCAGACTATGCCCACTGGTAGTATGGTGACCATTTATCATACTACTGAGTCTAGCATTTAACGAAGGCCTAATGTTGCGTTCGACAACAATATTACACTAATACACTCACGAAGTATTTGGTCAACATATATACTACAGCGTACCTATTAGCTATGTCAGCATATATCTTTGACTAGGTATGGCGTTATTTGCTGACATAATACCAAAACTCATCTGAAGAGTGCTCAAACGTCTGATTCAGAAGGATTTCACTTTTTTTGATTTATTTATTTTAACGTCATTTACATGTACTCTTATAATATATAACAGTAAAATAGTGTTTACATAATAAATACATTGCCTGTACGTACATTATTGTAATTTGTAATCATGTGCAATGGATCAGTTTTGTGCATCACCTTAATAGCACAATGTGCTGTTCCAAGGAAACGTCAATCATTTCTAGACGCATTTCTAGATTTAAAAAAACTTTTTTCTTCTTCGTATGTTCTATCGTGAAGATGATCATAAAAATTTGAGTTGAAAATCCTAAAGCTAGATTTCTAGGTTTAGGATTTTGATGCAAGCTACGGGACTTCTTAATAAACCAATAAATATATAATTTTAATATTATAATAGAAATAAAGTAAATAACCTATATATATATATAAGTACAACAATATATATTTTTATATATATATATTGTTGTAAATATGTATTGTTGTATATTGTTGTATATATATATATATATATATATATATATATATATATATATATATGTGTAAATAAATATAAATAGTACATATATACGCATATTTTATTATTTAATTACAATAGAAACACTAAACTATTATGTACATCAACGCCTCTAACATTATTTACGCATGTTTAAATAACAATGCACAATATTTGACTCCCTTTTCCAGTAACCATTTCATAATTACACCAGACCTAATTTTTATTGATTTATTTCCTTAAATATTAAATTATAACATTTTGGTGCTAAAAGGCCTAAATATTTTTGACCAAAGTTAGTCTTTATTTTAGGTACACTAGACAACCTTATTGAAGGATCTAGATATTCTTTCATCGTTGCCTTTTTCGTATTTGGTTTATATAATTTGTCATAATATAAAATACTTTAAGTACTTTTAAGATATTAATAAGATACTTTTATAAATCGCTGACGAAGTGAAAGAATATTCTGTTAGAGTTAAACTCGTCAGAGTTAAATCTCCATGGTTTATTAAAACCCACTTTAATAACATTTTTTGAGCAATCGCAATAGAATTTAAATTACTCAATATGTGTCCACCCCAACTCAAAATACCGTAAGTTATAAGTGATTGCACAAGTGCCAAATAAATATTGTTTTAAGATGTTTTTATAGACTCAAATATATACGAAAGTTTTCTAATTTTTTTAGATAATTCCTGCGAGTGTAATTTGCAATTTAAGTTAGTCTCTATAACAATACCTAAGTATTTAGTCGTTGTACGCGTTCAATTACGGACCTACAGATATTGCCTGATAGTAATAAATAGGTTCGCAACATAAATACAACAGAATGGTATTCAAACTCAAATTCAAATTCATTTTTTTTCTAATACAGTCACAGTCGTGTCGACTGTATGTTTAAATCATATTGGCGTCATCAACCGTTACTGTAGCCTTTCGCGATTTTAACAGACCTCATCTAATACAAGCGTTTTGTTTCGCTCATTTTTTTTACGCCGCGCCGTGGCTTGATCAAGTCAGCCATTATGTTAGAAGCGAAATTGTCGCAAATATGTCATTGTCCGCGCGATGTGCGGAACTCAACTTTCGTAATTTGGGGTGACCAGATGTTCTGAACTTGATTACTTTCTATATTATATTCTTTTTTGTGCCATTTACCCCAGTACGGGTACGGAGGCCTAAGCACTGAGCACTAGGTCCCACCTTAACTAGCACTCAGGCATAGTATAACAAACACCACCTTGCAAACAGCACCTGCACTTCATAAATAATTTCTTATTTACTTCCAATTCCCCGAGATTCATGTAAGCGGTGCGTGCCTGTGCCTGGCTGTGTCGACCGTTTTTGTATGAAGTTAAGATACTGCTAAAAAGCTATTTTTATACTGTGACTATGTCCTAGCATTTGTGCACATGTGGCTATTTGTTTAATAATATTTTATAAGTGTATTAGTGCATTTTAATAATTGCTTGTTATATTTCTTTACTTTGCGATATTCGAATGTTCATTATGGTTAAAAATGGTTTCTAAATTTAAATATGCCATTATATTATTGCTTTTGGGCGTGAAACTTTCAACTCTCCCGCAGATCTCGTGGCTACACCTTGCTTGCGACTATGTTATAAAAAGTAGAATAGTCCTTGATGTACCGGACTGAGATATATTAGCACACAAACAAAAATACTTACTTTACATGTCTTACATTCTGATGAAGGAAAGGATGATATTTCGTACTTTAAATATGTCCCTTTCTGAAATTTTCATATTTACCCCAATATTAAAATCCCTACAATGAGTTTTACTGATACGTAAAAACTAAATGTATATCTATTTCAAAAATAGATTACGGCGCTGATTAAAACGAAAAAAACACGTCTAAGTTACAAGTACATATACGAGTATATAATAATATATATGAAAGTTACAATTAACTCCAATGAAAAGTACGGGAAAGAAACAATAGTAACAATGTACATAATTATAATCTGAAATACACAGACGATATATATATAAAAGGTACTAGGGTAGGGGGTATGGGGGTAGGGTACTACGGAGGGGATAGGGGGGTTAATGAATATTTACAAGGATAACTTACGTTCAACGTAGGATATATGAAAATGATTCGTCATGGCTAAAAATAAAAATATATCCTGGAAAGCAATTTAAGCGAATAATAACGCAAATAGTTATTTGCGTTATTTTTAATAGTTATTTTAATAGTAATTTTTTTTATTTTTTTATTTTATCTTGGAAGTTTCCAAGAAATTGTATAAAATTATTTGTAATAGTAAAACTAATATTGACATCTGCCACAAGGCTCTTAAATGTTAAGTGTGGCCAGTCCTAATGACTGTCATCCGTCGTCTAGAATGTGGGGCTTACGAAAAACGATGAAAATTATTGCATTTGAAGTGTAACTAGTCGACTTTATTTTCATCGTTTTTCAGAGCTAACCGCGATAAGGAACTGATATCCACTATAAAATATGACTTTTTTCGACTACCTCATTAAAAAATCGATTACACATTTCTAACCTTTTCTCAGAAGGCCAAGAAATACAGCCGTCAACGGTTAATAGGTTGGACGACCTAATGATGGTGCCATTAGAATAGGGTAAATTTCAGTTATTGGTCGCTGAACTCCATAGTGGAGATGGCACTTACTGACGGTGATCGAAAATAATTCCGATTTCCAAATTCAATTTGGTCGAATTTCATATTTTTTGTATTTTTTCTTTTGACTTTGTCTGTTGTCAAAATTCAATGGTCACCCTACTGTTAATGCGATTTGCGCGTGCGAGCATCCTATAGGAAATGAGCAACGCTATTTTGTGAAATAATTTAACCGATTAATAGGCCCTCGTAGCTTTATATTCCTTCATTACTTCTTATTATTGTTCTATAATAATTTTTGTCATGATTATTATTATTAGTTTATTCATTAAATTTACAATTATTTTATTTTATGTACCAGCTAAGCCCAAGGCTTATCTGCTGGAAACCAGGTGTGTAAAATACAGATAAATTATTAATTGTGAAATATTTCCAACTTATTTTTTTCTGTATTTTACACGTCCTTTACAATATACATATTCACATACATTGAGGTACATTTTTAAATCTTAGTAGTATATTACAAACCAACAGAACGTATACTAATAATACATTTTAAAATAATAATTAACACAAATTTACTACAAACAATTAAAGAGAGTACCCTATAACTGCCCTATAGTCCTCTTGTTAGAATTAATAGGTATAACAATAGCGGAGAAATGGGGAAATGGCGTCATAAGCAAGCATTATTGATTTTCTTTTTTACGCTTTAATAAAAAGTTTCGTTTTTAACAAGATATATTTATTTTACCTTATAATAAAATGTTTTCAATCTTCAACAAGCGACAGTCCACAATTTTTTTTTTTTTTGTTGGTACCTCAATCGCCTCAATCTCTCCGATTGAGGCGATTTTTATTTGAGGATAAGACGACTGTTTTGTTAACTCCATACAGGAAAAAACATATGACACTTGAATGTATAAGTCGCTCGGCTGTGACTTCTCAAACTTAGGCTATCCTCAGAATCGTTTATAGCGCGGGGCTTTACAGGACTTATTTTTGGCTGCAGGGGTTGAGTTAGTGAAACGCCAGTTTGGTACCAATTTCTATATTCAAGGCTTCCGGATGTATACAATTCAATAGGAAGCTAAGCGTAAAATGTATGTTTAAAAATACATCAACACGAACAGACCTTTTTCTAAACTAATTTTCTCCAAATCTTTTATTTTTACCCTAACAGATCCCAAAGAATTACATTTTTATTCAAATGCGAATATATGAACAAAAATATAATTATTCTAATGCCACATATAAAACATTATATTCGTCTCACAATATTCTCGTATAAGTTTGATATTTTCGTAATTTCCCTCAACCAAATTGTCGCTCGAGACAACGTAATTATATGACAACGATTATGGATAAAAACTCGCGCATAGAAAATATATTACCGAGCTAGACTGATAATAATATTGCTTTGGATTAAGTGATTACTATCATTCGATACATATTCTCTGTGGAAAAGTAAAACGTCAGCTTTGTTATGTTAAGAGATTATAGTTATACGAAAGACGAAAAGCGATCGAACGTCTTTGTAAATATAAAACATATTTGTGATTAATTTATTATTCATTAGTGAATTTCAATCGGCTCTTTTATCAACATTTGCATTCGTTTGGGTCTGCAATCATCACCGCAAAACTTTCTTTAAAAATTACAATTTTGTTTAGCACTTATTTTGATAAAAATATACATAGAATGGAGTAGCTGAACTCTTTGTTAAGTTGTAACGCACACATTGTGACGATTTTTTTTTTACTTTTTTTTATTTTCTTTCATAAACCTAATTAGCTTTGTTCGAAGACGACATCATTGTCATATCCCAGTATTTTATTACGGGGATTTCTGTTTAATGAGAAACGAAGATTGTGTTTAACCGACTTCAAAATTATATATATAGGATGTCCCGTAAGTCGTGGGTCAAACGAAAAGAGGAGATATGGGCGGGGGGGGTCATTTCCAATCAAATAAACTAAATTTGTCTTAATCCAATTCTTAATAGTTAAAAAGTTAAGGCATTTTTTAAATAAAAAATGGAAATGCCAATTACGTCATCTAAAAAAATTTTCATGAAAAAAATACAATTAATTTAGATGTTATTTTTTAATTGTTATAATCGTGAATAGTGCTTCTTTCTAATAAAGGTATTTTCATAAACTATTTTCGTATATTAAACTAGTAAAACTTTATTTTTCTAAAAAAAATATTTTCTTAAAAATAAAACATGGGATTCGAATGATACATATATAAAAAAAAAAAATTACCACATTATTGGAAAAACCAAAAAAATAAAAAGTGCAACCCACTGCAACAAAAACAAAGACTTCACTTCAGGCCACCCACGCAGTGGCGCGCATCAACGCAAATTCAACGGAATTGGCCCAACGCCGTGACGCAAGCAGATGCTGATTTGTTCCTTCCGTAAGAACACATTTCACTATCAACGTCAGATCGCCATCGATATTCCTTCAACAATCAACACATCAACCTCTAAACGAAAACAGCAAGTAAGCAACAAACCAATGACCATCTCTCTTTCGAAACGCATCGAAAACATGTGACTATCACGCAAAATGCCCCATCACCCGTACAGGAATATTTCATCATCAAACGAGCGACTCATAGCTCGACACCTCGACAAGAGAGGCAGCCTTTCGCAGTGAAAGCCGCTGCTCACCAGCTAGCTGAGGATTCGATGAACAACGTCTGAACAACGCCGGAAACAAACGGACGGAATGAGTTTTTCCTTTCACGGTATGTACAGACCGCTCGAAACGGATTAAAATCCACCGAATAAAAAGGACGAAGAGATCGTCAACCGGCGCTATATTTCTACAAGTTCACATCCCCTGGTTGAGAAAAAACACATCCAGAAAGCATAGCTCGTCGCAAAAATATTTCTTACTTTGTTACCGCGATAGATAAGGTAAGCGACGATGGATCCAGCAAAAACAAATATTCCTTACGGCAATGAAAAGAAACAAAAGCCAGCTCAGCGGAAAACGCTATCGTCCAGGACAATGGAAACGCAGGGCAGATAAGAGCTCTAATCGAAGGTCAGCAAGCCGTTGCAACGCCCCGGCCCAAGCTCACGTCAGCGGAACCAAATCAAATCATCAAGACTTCATAACAACTAGTGCTTATAAGTTATTGTACTGTGTGTCGCGTGCATTGTTACGCCAAATGGTCAACAAATACGCATTTGTCCTTAACATGTCACGCTTACTTGATAAAGGCTCCAAAAACTATATTAAAAATTATAGGCCTATTTCTATTCTCTCAGTTTTAAGTAAACTATTTGAAAAAATAGTTTACGATCAAATTTATCCTATAATCTCCCATTCTCTCCCTGCACAGCAACACTGTTTCTTGCAAAAGCGCTCTGTCCTGACCAACTTGAGCGAGTTTACTGAACACGTTCTAAAGAAAATGGACAAGCGAGCTCAAGAAATATGTCATATACACAGATTTCTCTAAGGCGTTTGACAGAGTCAATCACCATATTCTAATAACCAAGCTGGAAACATTAGGTATACACGGTGATCTTCTTAGATGGTTCAAATCCTATATAAGCAATCGGAGCCAGGCAATCGTTCAAATTTTGTAATAATTCCATCTGGTGTTCCTCAAGGAACTCACTTAGGGCCTGTTTAATGCATATATCAGCAATATTGGTAACTGTTTTTACACTTTCGAACACAACCTCTACGCTGATGACATGAAAATGTATTCATTAATCTCTAATTTGGACGATTGCATTAATATGCAGCAAGACCTCGACCGTTTATCTGTGTACTGCACAAATAATAACATAGACATAAATTCAACTAAGTGCAACAAGATATCCTATTCGAGAAATATTATAAAAACCAATTTCACTCATACCATCGGTGCGACTAAAGACGACATAATTGAAACTACATACTTATGTCCGTGATCTGGGTGTATATTTAGATCATAAATTAATCGGCGATCAACATATATTCTATATTATTGACAAAGCATACAAAACACTTGGCTTCATATTTAGGTCATGTAAGTCTTTTTCGGGGACACAGGCACACATGACCCTATACTTTGCGTACTTTCGCAGTCTGTTAGAGTTTGCATCTCATGTCTGGTCTCCGCAATATGATGTGTACAAGAACAGAGTGGAACGCATTCAAAAAAGGTTCATTAGACATATCGCACGCCGCGAGCACCTGGAATTCAACACATATGACGAGATGGGTAATTATTATCAAATGCAGACTCTCGAGGACCGATGTACCACAGCGGATATGGCACTTCTACACGATCTATTACATAACAGAGTAGACAGTCCATATCTGGTATCAGGTATCAACCTACGAGTGCCTTCTCGCACCACGCGCGCATCTATTCTGTTCCAGGTGCCAAGGCGCAATGCAAACTATGCCAGAAACTTTGACCTGTACCGTTTACTCAATACCTATAACACCGAATTCAGCGAGGTTGATGTACTTGAGCTAAATCGTGGCGAGTTTCTTTCAAAAATCCGAAGTATTTATAGTATGCATATATATATATTTTTTGTTTTTATTAACGTATGAGTTTTTAAAGTTTTTTCTTCAACTTTTGCAGCTCAGTCTTAGACCATATGTTATAGATATAACCAAAGACTGAATCTTCCAACATGCTGCAGCCAGTTCCTGCTGCTCAAAGACGAATTTTTCAACTTGAGGGCTTTATATCATTCATTATCTCTTTGCGTTCTTCATGCTAAATCATGCTATATACGCTAAATCATGTTTTTGGTTTTATCTCTGTTACAACTGTTTCTTGTGACTTTTTGCCAAGGTATGGCCATGCATCTGACCCTAATCATTTTCGCAACCATTATTAGGAGCATGAAGTTATTTCTTCTGTCATCACAGTTACTAGCTTTATAATTGAGAGTGTGTACCTTTATATTATTTTTCAGTGGCCAAAGATTGGAAAAAAATAAATTAAGCCCTTGCCTCCTCCCATCGACTCTCTATATTGTCTATGAATTTAATCGAATTTCTTCAATCACTCCATCAGCTAGATTACCATCAAACAGATACATAATCTTTTTTTTAAACTGACATGGTATAATGGGTCCTCCAATAAGCACTAAATTAACCACATCGATAACTGCCTGGGCACTACCTATGCAGCCAATGTGGTCAAGTTGATAGCGAGTTGCAGGGCATGACCTCTAGCTCCATTTAATGCTAATTCTAATGCTAATTGGCATTATTGACGCCGACTTTAACTAATTTGAAACTCGTTGCGACTAATTAGTGCTTTGCCCTGTAATATTAATTGCAAGTAAAACTGGAACACGAAAGAATATTGCGTTTAGATGTCAAAAGCAAAGAATGTCAATTGATTCTTTTAAGTCTACATTCTTTTTTCATCTAGAAGTATATAAAATATAATCTGCTAACAGTAAAATATTAACACGATAAGTCGTAAAATAATTAAGCATTGTAAAAAGTTCTTGAATTGAAAATAGTTTTTTATTCACAATAATGGATTGACCATAAACATTTCTTTTGCCCGCTTCAGTCCAGGTCACCAGTGATGCTCATCGCTTCCTATTAAGTGAAAACATATTTTAATTTGTTTCTATTCATTAACCTTCATAAACCTTCTATTCATGGCGATTAGGCTCTCCTTATGCAAAATTATTAGCGTGAAAGTCGAACTGTTAATAGGACAAATGCAAATTTAAATAGTATTACGAAATGATGAAATTATTTTGAGGGATACATTTAAAAGCGCAATGAATGTCATTCCAAGAAATTTTAATACTTTTGATTGTGGATTAATGCATTTACAATACATGTTTTGCTATGCAAAACATTTCGAATCTGAAGTCACTTTAGGTGAAAGGCTGCATTCACTGTTACTAGCATTTTTTTTTTCAACTATTCCTAACTAATTTTGTAAGTATTGCAGGGAATTAAGCCAAACAACACACGCTAATGGAGTATTTTTACACGCTCGCAGCTGAAGCAATATACCAAAATTTAAAAAATGTATATGCAATGATATTTCAATTTCAATGTTGCAAGAAGCAACTTTTATTATTCAAATATATACAATTAGAATGTAAATAGATCCAGCATTGTCGTATCTGCCAGTTTCTTAATCTTAACTAGAAATAATTTATTTATTCATGCAGAAAATATAAAATACTTAAAAATTAAGTTAACGTAACTCATGTGATTTACAAACAAAATTAACTTAATTTAATTAATACCTAAATAATTTTTAATATGTTTTTTCCATAAATTCTTTTAATTTAAGTTTTGTTACAGATTTTCTTTTAAGTTGACTAACTTCAAGAGGTATATTATTAAATAGGCTAGGTATTACATATTTTAATTGACGATATCCATACGTGTTTGTAAATCTTTCGACAATATACTTTTGATAACATTTGACATATGTCTAGTAGAGTAATTATTAGTGACAAGATTTTAGCATGTTTCATCTTAGAAGTGTAATATAGAGTTATAAGAACCTCAATAATGCTCAAACTTAAAATTTTAATGAATTACGGTCGAATTTCGACTACTGGACGACTTCTAGTATCTACAAATAATTGAAAATATGATAATATATGATCCGGTTGGCACTTTAGCAGATACGCCACTGAGATAACGGGACCATCTTCGGATTCACAATTTTGTCGAAGTATATTAGTATATTTAGAGATTTTATTAAAAAAAAAAACTCTTAAATAGGGAATGGGTAGATCTACAAAAATATTAATTTCTCTAAGTAACAAAAGCACACTTATAAAAGATATTACACGCCATCAGTATACGGTTTGCGAGAAATACGCTATCGGCGTAAAAACCTTTAGTCGTTTCATGAAATGTCTGGTTATATTAGATGGATCATGTAATTTTAGCATACCTACTACTAGAAGACCGTTGCATTTAATGAAACTCCGCAATATCTGTCTTCATTTCGCGAAATGTCTAGACTTTTCATGTAATGCTATTTTACAGGAAATGGCTTCAACATTTAAATTTCTTATCTACCTATACCTGGCCATAGGATATTTTGCTATAGGTACATGTAAAATAGATACATTTTCATCCAAATAACCAAAAAAAGCCATAGGGAGGTAATATCACTAATAATATACGGTAATGGTAATACCGTATATAAGGTATATGGTAATTACTTTTTCTCTGAGAAAAAGTAATTACCATATAAATAAGCGTTTGTGTTAATAAAAATATGAAAAATAAAATGTTAAACATTTGCAAAAGGCAAAATATTTTTTTTTCAGAACGTTTTACTAAATAAATGCCTAAATATCTATCATTTAAAATAAAATTTATATAGAATGAGTTTTAATTACTACACTTTTAAATTCTTAAAAAAATATTGGAAATTCTGAATTATATAAAATATTATGCATTTAAATAAAAAAAAAAACAAAATTAAATAAGGAAGATTTACGCTGTACCTACAATCAACTTAATTCCGTTAATTGCAAATAACCTAACAGTCACACGGGTTCCTCCGCGGTAAATCCGTAGGTTACTAACTTGACTTCTTTTACCACATACCTACATTCTAATATGGATAAGAGGATCCAAGTTGATGCCATTTATACTGATTACACGAAGGCCTTTGACCAAATAGATCTGTCCATACTTCTTAAACAAATCTACTCCGTAGGAATCCATGGCGACTTTTATAATTGGTTATGTTCTTATCTAACTAATCGACAGCAATTAGTTGTCCTTAATGGCTTTAGGTCTGACGTTGTAGTTGCCAAATCAGGAATACCACAAGGTGCACATTTGGGTCCAATAGTTTTCAACCTGTACATTTACGATATTTCTATTTGTTTCCGCTACAGCTTAGTCAATTCATTTGCCAACGATAAGAAAATCTACCTGGTGATAAGAAGTAGTGAAGACTGCCTCAAATTGCAAGAAGATATTGATAGGCTTTCTGAGTATTGACGGCAAAACAGATCAGAGAGAGATAAATATTGCTAAATGTCATAAAATAACATTTACTCGCAAAACTATAAAGATTAATTACTGGTACTCTATAAATAATAATTTCATAATCTGTTTCTGAAAAGACAGCGGCGCGACCTTGGAATCATGCTCTATAATAAACACATTGAACTAATTTTAGAGAAATCACATAGAATGTTTGGCTTCCTATTCAGGACTTGCAAGCCATTTTAAAACCCACACACGCAGAAGCTGTTGTATTTCTCATTTGTCAGGAGCCATTTAGAATACTCTTCTGTCATTTTGAGTTCCTCATAAAAGTCTATGTAAGCAGAATAGAAAGTATTCAACATAACTTTCTCAGGCACCTGAATTGGCGCTGTCAAATCTCATTTGACACTTACCAAGAAGCTGAAGATTTCCACCAAATTCCCAGTTTGGATACCAGAAGGAAATTGTTTGATGCTGTCTTCTTATATAAATTACTCAATAATCTAATGACTGTCCAGAGCTTCCACAAAGTATTCACTTTAGAGTACCACAGCGAATTACTAGATCAACAGATATTTTTTTATTAAACAAAACGAACACGAACTATGCTCAAAACGCAGCACTTCACAGAATATGTCATGAATATAATAGTAATCTTTCGGAATTAGACATTTTTAATTTACTTTGAATTAATTCAAAAACAAGGTAATCAAAATAAACACGTCTCATACCGGTAATTAGAGGTGAAAGTCCTAAATATTTATGTTTATCATAATAACTCTATAGAACCCATATTCTAATTAATATATTTTTTTAAGTTTTTTATTTATAAGCGTAAATATGCAAAAACGAAACCATTTTATTTTATTTTATTTACGTTTCTCATAATTTTCTTTTTCTATGTAATTAGTTTTAGGGAAACCGACATCTCAATTCAATTGTTAAACAGTGGATTCATATAATTCGCCAAATTAATATTAACTGTTTTTTAAACTAAGTTACGTTGTATGTTTCCCTAGAATATATTAAATTAAATAAATAAATGAACAGATAATAATGACCATGAATGCTTTACTCAATCATAGTTACATTAATTGTATAATTAAAATGTTACGTAAGTGCTGGTTGAAAAAAAAAAACATCGCCGAACTCATCATCCGAGAGCCTTATACTTATCGCTTATTTGTAGCAGACAGCCAGTCACAAGCTTACGCTAGTACATAACATTTTGAGATCGCGGTGTGTGTTTAATAATTACTCTAAGTGAAAACATTTTTTTAGTTTGACCTATTGAGTCGTGATGATTCTTTGCACTTAGAAAAAATATTCTCTCGGTGAATTATTAAACCGGTTCGCGGTGTGTTCTATTGCAAGCAATATGAATTAATTTAATTCAACCGCACGTCTTAGCGATAAGCGTTTTGTAGCTGTATGCAGATCATTTTAAGTATTTATAGATTGTTGATAAGTAAGCCATTGATCGAAATTAATTATTAGTCACTAATAAGTGTTGATTAATGCGGTTTTATGCAACAGGAACATTTAAAGTATTTTTAAAAAATAATGTTACATGCATAATTTTGATGACCTAAATAGGATAATATTCTTTCGGCAGATTGTGGTTGAAGATTTAGAAAATATTAACCTATCAGAAGTTCGATTTCACCCAACAGTTGAGAAACGCGATGAAAAAAATAAATTGTTTTATAGAATTGGTCGTTTTTAAAATCTGTCAGAATGTATAAATAAACGCATAACCCTATAAAAGTCCTGATTGAGTAGGAGGAGAACATTCCGGTGGGCCTAGGAAAATATTTCAAAACTCTAGTTACCTCGTATTAATTTAAGTCGTAAGTTACAGAAAGATGAAATACCTATAGGTTCCAACCGTCGACTATAATACCATTAAACAGTTTAAAAAACAATAATAAAGAATCTTTGCAATTATAATAAGAAAATACGCTTATGATTTAGAAAGTCAAACTTATTAACTAAAAACAGATTTAAAAAAAAAATTGGAAAAATGTGGTTTTAAAAAATATTTTAGAACTGGTGGGCCATTATATATGAAATATTATATTGTCGGTAAAATTAGAGGCAAAAGTCCTAAATATTTATGTTTATCATAATAACTATACAACCCATATTCTAATTAATACATTTTATATATAATTAATACATTTTTTATATTTCAATATATATTATAAGTGTATTTACACTTAAACGCTAAAACGAAACTATTTTATTCTATTTTATGTACAATCCCCATAATTTTCTTTTTTTATGTAATCAGTATTACGTGAACCGAAATCTCAATTATATTGTTAAACAGTGGGAATTCATGTAATTGGCCAAATTTATAACTATGTATTTACTGTAATATAAACTAAGTTACGCTGTATGTTCCTTAGAATATATAAAATAAATAAATAAAAACAATATGCTAAGATCTATGTGCGAGGTTAATAGATCTTATTATTAGCATTTATTTTTGTAAAAATGTGTTCAAAGGAAAGTCATACGATTTTTTGCCGTATGACAATATCACTTATTTTGTTCCGCTGTTTCGAACGATCACTCTTTTCTTAAAAACACGCTTCGAATTCATACACATATACATATATTTGTCTTTTAGTGGGTATTTATTTGAAAATAATGTCTATATTAGAGCATAAAGGTAAGTTACAATTAGCCCTAGTTAGGGTAAAAAAAAATAGGAATAGAAATAGTTAGGTAAATATTAGTCAGCGTCAGCCTCGAAAAACATTAAACTGACGTTTTTTAATAATTATTTTATACCATGAAGTTACTATCTATGATAGTAGTAAGTTGTAAACAGGTTAGTTGTTCGATACTACTCGTACTAAAAATAAAGGATGTCTATAATAAAACTCTATTAGAAATTATTACAAATAGGGTGAACCCGTAGCTGTTAAAGCAATGTATAAGAATAGGAGTATATCTAGGTATATATGTATATATATCCGTCCGCAAACATAAGCGACAGCCTGTGCTCGAATCTGGCCTCACCTCACCCCTCACCTAAGAAGAACCGATCCGATTATAGTCGGCGCTGGGTGCTTGTAGAGGGTGACCTAGAGGGATTTAGTGGAGATGAGCGCGTACATAGGGATGCAGTAGAGGTGAGAAGTATGTGATATCAAAAATTTTATATATTTATAGAATGTTCAGGTTTTCACAGCAAAATATTTATTTTTTTATCTTATCTGGCCTAACCCATATCACAAAGGACAACAAATCTCTTTAATGTGTGTAACGTCTAATCTGGTATTATTTTATGAGAACGCGTTCCATTCCCTCATCTCCGCTTATCTTCTGTCACTCGGTTGCAGCACTCGAGACGGGTGCTTCGCTCCCAATAATAAAAGTTACAAACTTTTTGTTTTTGTGGCATTTATTGAAAAACTATTATATACTACTCTAAACCTTGTGTACTAAATGTACGGCCTAATTCAACCCTGCTACCTTTTACTATTAATGTGTCTGAACCTGTATTTTTAAAAACAAAGTAAAACGCATTCAAACATACAAAAAAAAAATGATATAATATAATGACCAGTTTGCTAGTATTTCAAACCAAAAAACGTATCTGTAGTTACAAACAAACATTTTTTTTTTAATAGTTGGTTTATTATACAACAAAATGATACTGTATAATTATTTATTAGCTCAACATATATTAGAAAGATTACTTCGTCTGAAAATTAATATGCCCTTTTCGTCTCTCCGTGTATAAAATGCATTGTTCACATGTTTATAGGTACCTATTTTTAGATTTTTTGTATGCTTTTATTTTAAATATTCTAAAGTAAATACCCAGCCTTCATTTAGCCCTTGAAGAAGGGGCCACGGAGCGCCGAAACGTCCAGCAGTGGTACTCACCCAATCTCTATCTTCTTCTACTTTTTATCCATCTGTCTTATAATAATAACAAGCGATTAAACAACGAAAAAAACTTTAATATTATTTGTTCAGTTGTAAAGGTATTTGACTTACATTTGATAATCGTTTTTTAATAGCGGCAAATCGCTTGAAAAAGATAAATGACACAATCTTTGACAATAATAATAAAATTTAGAAAAGTTTATTAATTTTTTGATAATGCGTTGGATAGCAAAATATTTTAATGTTGCCAGAAGCAACTTTTATTGTTCAACTATATACAATTACAATTTATAGATCCAGCCATTTATAGACATTATCTTATCTGCCAGTTTCTTAATCTTAACTAAAAACAATTTATTTAAACATGCATAAAATATAACAAAGTACTTAAAAATGAAGTTGACGTAACTAAAAAGGTACTAAAGAGGTCCTATACTGGAGAGCGCAGGATGTCGATTGTTTTGGGCTGAATTTTATAAAAATGCATTTTTTAAAAATACATTATACAATTTTTCTACATCTAAACGATTTGCACTTAATGTGCACCTTCATATATAAATATTTATTAAATCATAATGATACAGATATCACTCAATTTTTGTGGGGCTTTGGAGTACAATAAATCTAATAAAGAAAAACCATATTGTGTAAACTATTGTGTAAATATATTAAAACTATTAAAATATTAAAACTATTGTGTAAATATATATACACAATAGTTTTTCATTATTACATTTATTGTACTCCAAAGCCCCACAAAATTTGTACGATATCTTCAACATTTTCTTTTTGTCAGTTAATGACTTTTTGCTCCAAAACGATGATTTATTAATATAAAAAATGTATATCTATGACGACTGAAAGTAAAAAATAATTTTTCTTTGACGGTTCTAAAAGTTTATGAACTTTATTTTGTCTTCATTTTCGATTCTTTAAAAATAAAAACATTGTAAAATTCTTAAATTGTCAAAATTTATGGGATTGGTTGTCAGGCGATTTGCTGTTTTTATATACATATATATGTATATTTATTTTTACATTTGTATTTAATAACCTGTATTTATTGGTAAGCGGTAAGAATTCCGCTATAATAATTATTCAAACAGTCATTCCACCTGAATGTCGAAATAATTGCATCGGACATATTCCATTACATTCGACGCAAATGACAGGCATATTAGCAAGTGTCGCAATCCGTGTATAGCTAACTGGCTGGCCTATAGGACTATTGACAGACCCAATGAAACTTTCCTTTTTTGTATGTAATATTATCTCACCCATATTCATTCCGAGGATAAATTTCATCGTTTATAGTTTTTATATAATTTGGTACCTAAATGTAGAGCACAGAGGTACTCACTTCAAACATAAGAAAAGTTTTTGAAACAATTTTTATCTAATTTTTTAATTTCGTAAAAAAACACTTGTAAAACCTCATGATATCATGAGGTAACCTGTTCAAGATATCATGTAGGTTTTTTAAATTTTGTGGAAATTCTAAAAGTAAACAATTTAGAATTTAGAGAGTTCGAACCACATACGTTCGAAAGTTATACGTTTTAAAATTAGTATGTCACTATGAACCTGATGTAGGTACAAAGCAAAATAATTGTAAAAGCAGTTTATTTGTAAAGTTGGTAATTTGTATTTTTTTGTTTGATGTGTATTTATCTAGTAAATGTTGAATAAAAAATCTAAACATAGACTGAACTCTAAAACCACGTTTAATAAACATTATTTATTTTTGAATATTTCCTTTACCCATATTTAAATCTGCTTGAAAGGCCTCTAAACGAGAAATAAATCGCTATTAAAAAAATATATTTGTATTTAGAAAGAAAATAAAAACCTAAAATAAATAGAAAGAATTTCGCTTGCATACGTTTATGGTGCGGCACCCTCGGCGCGTGACAGCTGAATCAATTCACGCTTGGTCTGTATGATGGCGAGATATCTATATATTATATCGGGAAAGTTATATGGTTGGATGCATTTGATAATATAACAAAAGTCGAAGTGAATCGCGACTACGCCCATGCACCTTTTAATTATGTATTATTAGTTAAGAAACTTATTAAAAGGACCTGTCGACAGTCTCTGACTAATGGGTCCTTGCTCATTTTGATTGTAATAAAATAACTATGTTGAAATAAACGCCGTTGTTGACGGCATTGAACTGAACTGAGAACTCAGCAGGAAATTATGTTTACCTGCGAAGCGGCTGTCCAGGTGACAACATAGTACATAGCTGATACCTACTTAGTCCGCAGGCGAAAGAACGACATACACCTTACGAGTAGGTGCATAATCATTTCTGATAGCGGCATTGCGGTCGTTCTAAAAACAGTTGCGCATATAAACTTTGTACAATGAGCCGTTAAAACGACAGAACTCAATAAAAATGTTACCATTAGTCGCTGATTTTCGCTTGTATGTAGGAATATTATTTTACAAATGTTGCATTTTTTTTGTAAAAGTAATAAAAAAAAATATATAATAAATAAAATTAAATAAAATATGATAAAACCTGCCAATTACAAATTTAATTAGTGTAAATAGTATTACAAAATGATGAAATTGTTTTGAATAATCATTCCAAGAAATTTAAATGTTTTTGATTGTGGATTAATGCCAACGCAAGTTTTGCAATGCAAAACATTTCATATGTAATCTGAAGTCGTTTTAGGTAAATGTTGTCATAAGGATTTAAAGCATATTGGCCTTATCATAACAAAAACTTCAAATTATTATTGTATTATCTAAAATTAACGGTTCTTAGAAAAATCCGTGTCAGTTTGTTATCGAAATCGGACCTAAATATTTCTTTTCATTGATATAAAAGAAGTTAAATAAATAAAATATTTTTTTTGATAAATGTCCACTTTCTACGAGGCAAAAAGAAAATTAGGAAATTAATCAGTATAATAAATAAGAGGATACGCGCAATTGATCTTTTGTTGACCATTTACGTCCAGAATCCTAAGGTCCGATGGAGGGGGTAATTCTTCCCAAAGCACTTTTTTACCTCACTTTGTGTCTACACTTTCCTGATATTATGTTAATTAATAATTTCCACCCTATAATTTTCTTATTATTTGGGAAAAGCTTAAAATTTTATATATATCTCTGAACAATACAAATAATATTATTAAGACGCAAGTTAGTGCAACGCCATCAAAGTAAGAAATGAAAGGGGCCATTTAAAGTAGTTTAAAACAATGCTGAACCTCCGCGCGTGAAATCAGTTTGCGCTTGACTTGATGATGTTTAGTAGGTATTACTGATGCCCCGTCCCACTCGGCAGATATATTTGTTATTCAGAGCACATATAGAAAATAATAATGATAATACAATAAATTTGATGGTCTCTAAAAAATATTTATTCAAAATAGTAAAGATAATATGAATTTTATTTTATATATAAAGCTTTTTATAAAACAATATCGCACAATCAACTAGCAGTGGGCTCGGTGAACGGATATATATCTTACCCACGTAATAATGAAGATCTGCTCTCCACCACTCTATAACGAATACCATATAAAAGGTAGGGTATCATTGTTGATTACGCGCAGAGGCTACTTTTATCAGAAGACCGTAAACAATGTGATGGATACAATAAATCCGCTTGTCTTCTACTATATTTATATTCATCGACGAATTTCTGACACAAGAATAATTCTTAAAATTTCCCTTAGTAGCCAAAAAAAATATTTTTAGTCTTTTATGTAGAATATAGGTGAAAACTATGCTTTAGTAGTAGCAATGCTTTAGTAGTAGCGGAGGCACATGTGCAACTCAACCCGTCTTATTTTATGTCTTATCTTATGAGGTAAAAAATCTTTACCGACGGACAAGTCTACCAACAACACTGCCAGAGGACATGTTCTGTACTTAAATTGTAATGAAAAGGTACTTTCAATTTTGCAGCTCATCAGGAAATGGTTGACTATTTTCACGCCCAATTCGCGAGGTCAAAGATGACAGTTCGACGACCCGTGATTTGTTATTATATATTTTTATTCCGCTGAAAGTAAAGCGTGCTAATGTCAATTATTCCGGAAGATTGGCTTTTTTTTAACCGATGCGATGGTGGTACTTTCTCTACTCGTCAAGTGGGTCGAATCGATTTAATCAAAAGACGGCAAAACTATCTTTCGTGCCATAAACATTATGTAAAATTGAGAGTCCTAATTCAAATGTTACGCCAATGGTAATGAAATTACAGACCAATTTAGTAATGAACGCTTTCTTCTGCGCTTTTTATTACTGCATTAACCAGAAATATTAAAAAAAACTTAAGTAAAGAATATATAACATAAAATTGTATAGACACGGCTCCGTTTCGCAAGTAAAAGGACTCAACTGGCCATTTCTCAATACTAATACTGTAGTATTGTGAGTCTTATTTCTAGATATAGAAGAAAAATGATACTTTATATCGTTTTATCTCCTATACTATCTACATTTCTATAGAATTATAAAGTTAAATTTCTACTTTGTCTAAAAGTAAAGAAACGTCTGTAGTTTTCAATACAGTTTATCAAAAGTTTAGACATTGACTAAAACAAGAACCGAGAAAATAAAATTAGAGAAGCCTACTTTATTTCATAATGATGCAAGAGTTTTTAGACATATATTGATTGTTTTTCATAATAAACCAACAACGGCACAAAGTGTTTTTTTGCGTTAGATGGGACAACGATCTTAAAGCACGCTTAAGACAGAGTTGACGGTCACTGGGTAAAGGCACCTTAATGTATTATTTAAAAAAAAGATGTTTTTAAAGGTTGTTTAGAAAGGTCACTATCAAAATTAATATGCTCGATATAAAAAAAATATATGAGTAAAAGCGTGTTTAATCCATTATTATATTTCTACTTTTATTTAACAGTCAATAAAATAACTAAAAATATAGAAATTTAGTTTTGTTTCGATAAGAATTCACGTTTTAAAAAAAATACTTTTTAAATGTTGCATGCCATCTTTAATTTGAAATATCTATAAGACAAGATAAAATAAAAAGGGTTTGATATTTAAATATGAACTACAATTATTATTTACGGAAAATAAAAACATACATTAATTCTTCATTATTATTTCATTACATTACTTCTTATTTCATTACATTTAAATCTACATTTATGGGAGTATGTAGAATAGAGTGCATGTACTCGTATGTGTATAAAATATTTGACAAAATTTTATTATAACCTAAAATTATATAAACAGATAAACTTTTTTAAATTATTTTTAATTTTTTTCACATCTATGGCTATTGAAAGCTGAAGTAAAACTAAATATATTAATATTGTCAAAAAAATATGTTAATAATGTTTTCAGGTGATATGCTTTTATTAAAAAATTAACATTAGATGAAATGATATTCCCATTTTCCAAAATAAAATCGTATCCAAATCGGTGGATGATTTTTTATCTAATAAATATGATGTTTATTGATTTAGTAATATTATGACCACTTTAACTCGTGTTATAGTCAAGACCGTCTCACTAAGGCTGAGACGCGAAAATATAGCATTCACATTTTTCCACATTGTGAAAGGTTAAAATTTTATGTATCTTGAAAAGCAAGCCGCCGTGACACGACGTCCACAAGAAAGGGTGGCTATAAACTCATTTATAAACTTTTAAACTAAGCTGGTTTTGGGTTCTAGGGGGTGTGAAACACGAAGATAGGTATGTCGAAATTTTCCAGAGGTCATGAAATGGTACCCATTGCAATAGGTAGCTTTTCCTATGAAATCTACTTAAAAACGCCAAATAACAAAAACAAAATTTACAAAAATATTAAATAAAACTAAAAAGTGAGTACTAATAATTAAAACTCCTCATGACTGTATATATAATTTTCTAAAAGTAATTTTTAACCTCTTTTTTTTAAACATTTTAAATGTAGAAATAAGTGTTCTTCTTCTCGGGTTCTGGTTAAATCATTTAATACTACTAAAGAATGTGTAGAAGTAGTTGATATTATAAGATAGTTACAGGTTGCCATAGCCATTTTTTTTTTTCAAATGACCATTAGAATCTACTGGCAAAGTACCGCAGTTCGTGTCCGAATGGAAGCCAGGCAGAAAATCGATCATTCAGACCTATAAAGCTATAAATATCATAAAAAGCTATAACACCAGAAGAAAGAAATAAGAAGCTCTTAAAATCTTAACCTTTATTCTCCGCAATCGGTCTAATCTTCGTAGTAAATAAGTTGTTTAGTAGTTCAACTTCTGTTACGAGATCTGTGGTTGAGGTCCATTGTCAAGTTTTCACTTTCATTTTGTCGAAATTTCGTTCAAAAACAGGTAAATGACAGGTCATTGCGCGCATCATGCGGGTGTGTAGGTGTGTGTCTGTGATAGCCATAACGCTCGCTCGCCGTATAATATCTATCTTCCTACCTACCTACCTCGTTTGTTTGACGGCTATCAACTTTTTAAATTGCTCCGATCAAAGCGGAGAAAGTAACATAGCGGCGCGATTCGCCATACGACCAGTGATTCGTGAGCGACGAGTAAAAAAGACAAACGCGATGTTAGGTTAGGATTCTACTCATCGCACATTAAAGGTTTCGACTTTTGTCACACTCGCTTAAACGACCAGGTTGTTGTAAATTGAAATCCACTTTGATCTTTGTTTGGTTTGCCAGTCCCCTTTCAAGGGACTTCTTTATTTTTTTCCATAATACGCTATTTATACATCTTCACCCGAGCTACTGCCATTTTTCTAACTAGATGAACATTTTTTTTTGTACATTTTTGTATATTTTATTTTAGAATAGTTATTAACATTCTTTCTAATACTAATTGACTAAATTATATTACATATAGATAAATAGTTTTTATATTAATGATAGGTACGTTATGTATTTGTTTTGTGTAAGCGTTGAAGGGTTTGAAGATACTTTTAAGGTTTATAGTTTAAATCAAGGTTTGGTGGTGGATTTGTATAATGACCCGAAATAGATTACCTACCTACTCATAGTAATAATAATAATAATAATAAACACTTTATTTGACACGCAAAAATACGTAACAAAAAAAAAAATAAAAGCGACTTCAAACTTAAGTCGAAGCGAAAGGATAAATATTAATTTCGATTAATTTGGTAACTATTGGATATTTAACCATAAAAAAATATGTATAGACACCGTGACCTTATGTCTTCAACATAGTAAAGGCAGATTTTTAAAATTCTATTCTTTTTCTAAGATATTTAATAAATGATGAACTGCTAATATTTCTTCCTCGATAACCTAAATAACCTTCCTTAGAACAGGTAACTCTTACCTAGTTAGGAAGGTTACAGACTTGTACTCATCGGCCAACATGTAAAAAAAGAAATAAAACTTTTTTAGTTGATTTGCTCTCTTTTAAAAGACATCAGAATCTTAGTAAAAAATAGTAATTTAAAGGCAAATGAAGGGTCTACAACATAGAAAAGTACGTTTTTTATATTTCTTTATTATGAAGCCGTAATTAAATAGAACCCAACAATAACTTACTAACCGCGCAGAGAGTAAAACCTGATGCCCAATAAAATTAAAGCACCGAATTTCAAGGCACAACCATTGATTATATAGTCAATGGTACAACCAAAAAAAACCGCCGTCTACAAGCTCTAAATACTAGTATATAAATTGCGCCGCGCCCTGTAACACTCGAGTGATTCATTTAAATATGTTTACCTACTTAAATTCGGTCGAACGTCAGTTTGTTTAAAAAGTACCGGTTCCCGAATTTCACGTCCCGACTCGCTCTCGATAGGTTTTTTTTTTGCTACCTTACATCAGAATTAACTCAACGAAACTAAAATGGGACCATCTTTTAGAAATTCCCTATCATATGCAAAAAAAAAAACATTAAATCGTAATTAAGAGCCTCCTTCTCTTGCCCATCGCTTGCAGCCGCTCGAACAGTTCGTCGTGGTGCTGGAGTTGTTATGTGAAGAGTCTCGATATTTACCCAACCGTAACCCCAACTACCTACATAATGGTCTTGCGAAATCGAAGATTATTATTCCATAGGTTATCGCTTTGCTACTTAATATTTAACCGACTCAAAAAAAAGGCGGATTCTTATTTGATATTTATGTTTTTTTTGTGTATATACGAATATAACGATAGTTCTTTACTTTATCAACTGTTATCACTATCACTCAAATTACGTTGGTAATATAGGGTGATGATTTTAGAGGCGTGGTTTTCAAGCAGAGATAAAACGCATATAATTTGATGTTATGGCTAAGAATTTAGTTTTATTATAAAGATAAGGGTTTGCCATTATGTTTTAAAAATGATTTCGGGTAAGTGACTCGAACAAATTCCAGCCGAAAGGCCCAATTTTCAACCACTTTTTGCAGCAAGTTGGGCCGTATGTCAGCAATAAGGCGCCGAATATTCTCTTCCAAGTCGTTAATCGTGTCCGGCTTATCTGCGTAGACAAGCGACTTCACATAACCCCACAAAAAATAGTCCAGCGGTGTTAAATCTCACGATCTTGGAGGCCACGCCACAGGCCCACGACGCGATTTTTACTTTATTTTAGAGTGATTTTAAAAAAATTTAGAGTGATTTTTTCTAAATTTGCACTATTTACAAACGTTGTTCATGAGTAAGTCTATTCATTATGAAATGGCAAACCAAACTGAGCATAAATCAAGTGACAGCTGTCAAAAACACCAACTACGAAAAAAGTAGTGCCAGATAGAAAAAAACCACGCCTCTAAAAAAAACACCCATATATAATACATACTATGTGATAAATATCCTCTATAATTTCATTAGCAATGTTTAATATTTTAAATACATTTTTTTTAATGGTTTCTTAGACTTTGGAAATGAAAAATCCAATTTATTATTTTTAATATAGAGTTTTATACTGGTTTAAAATACGAAAGCATTCGCAGTGTATTAGAAAATGCGCGTTATCGAACGATCAAATAAAGATTTTAGCAAATCGGAGTTTTGTAATTTCTCTAGTAGGTACGAATAGTCTAAGCAAGCAAGATGGCATCGCCCATTCTTTGTGGGTCACCTTTAGATTATTATGGTATCTATAATCCTAGCTAATGATGAATATTTTTCATACAAATGAATTTTAGGTTTATAGTGTACATAAACGGATTTTATATACTATTAAAAAAATCATTAATGAATTTTTGATATCTAATCGTCTATGAGATCGATTTACCTATAGAGTACCATATGTGTCCTTTTTATCCAGTTTAGATCACTTATCCGTCTTTTTTACGTAATAGAAATGACTTGTAGCAAGTACACTACTGTTTACCAGAAATGTTCCTAAAATTTGTCATCTAAGCCCTGGCACTCAGCTAGTATTCGAAACCCACGAAAATCTCTGATGGATGGCAGTGTTTGAATTAAGATCCCTCACTCCCACCGCACCCTTCGCCAAAGGTATCCTTACACTTTTCCCCAGTTGGCATTCGAAGCGCGCTTGCAACAAAGCAAGTCCCCCAGAGATGTTCGCTGACAAACAGCGATTGAAAGACAGCAATTTCTGATATTCTGTGTTTTTGTTATCTTGGTGTTTTATTTATTTTTTACTTTATTAATGAATACTATTATTATATTTATTACTAATGTACATATTGTGGAAACATATATAAAATTGGTTTGAACGGATATGACAGACAACCGATGATAACGAAACAAGGGAAGTTTCTATCGTTTTGCAGTTTAAAAATCGACTTTCCAATATTAAATGTTTATAATTTTGATTAATAAATGTTCATAATCTGACTTTTGATTTAGTTTTTATGTAATCTGTACCCAACCACTTCATTTACCAGTTTTTTTTTTTCAAAATTTCCTCATACTTTTGGGGTAGGTAGGGAGGAGGAGGAAGGAAACTAACTAAATCATTAAAAAAGAGTAAAGATATTTTTTTTTTTGGCTTAAGGAAAAATCAAAGAGAAGAGGCTCGTTATGGAAAGCAACTTATAGAGGTAAACAAGTATAAAATTTTAGGTTATATGGGGAACCGAATGAAGTCTGATTACAAATCGATCAAATTTATTTAGCGTCGACCGTTGATGTACTAGAATGCGACATTATAATGGAGCCAGCGTACGTTCGCCGGTCGCCGCACGGCGGTGCCGTAGGTCCCGTCCCGCCGGCCCCGCCCGCCCCGCCCCACCCCGCCTCTAAAGCATCTAACTGTTCATAAACGTCCACTGCTAGCCTACTATACTACTAGCCTTTGCTTTGATAGTTCACTGCTAGCGCAGAAACGTTCAATTGTACTAATGAATCACACGTCATTTATTGATCTCATGGAAAGCCAAAAGGTTTGCTCATTATAAACGTTTCGAAAACAAAATTACTTACATTTCAAAATATGAATGAAACGAGATTACTGACCGACCCAAAAATATAAAACTAAAAAATTATACAAACATTTATGACAAATCGACATACAGACATCTTTTTTCTGATTTATTGCTTTTACTAGACGTAACTTCACAAAACTCATTAATACCACCCCTAAAAACCAACATTCTTCTAAATGAAAAACTGTGTTTTGTACATAATACAATTCTCATACAGAAGATTTAAGAAATATACTTATAAAAGTCTTTAAGCAGTAAATAGGTAAAAGCGAGAATTTTAAAGAAAATTTGGTTTACCAAATTTTGAAAAAACTTTAATTCCAACGAAAGCGAAAGACTTAAAGGAAAATAATGTTCGTTGTAGTTTCTAGATTTATCATAATATTATAACTCATGAGTGTAGTTGTCGTTAAATAAAAATGCCGTACCTACACAGTATAACCTAAACGAAAACGCTGATTAATTCTACCGTTAATCGTATTCTTCTGTTCTCTTTAATTAGCATGGCTTTGTCAAAGCAAAAATAAAAAAAATAAAAAATGGGTGTGACAGCAACATCTATTAAATGAGTTTTTTGGATTGTGATTTGTGACATTACAACATACTTACTGCTTTTTCCGTCGTCTTTGTGATGCGTTTTGTTAACCATAGTCCGCAACTTCGAAAGGCATCGAGAATAAGTAACTAAAGTCGCAGATTTACTATAGGTAATACTCTGTTTTCCTCTAGATCAATAAAGTCTGGCTAGAGTGAGACAACATCGTCCGACGGCGTCAGATATTTCCTGTTTTCTCTTTTCCACGCAAGTGTACGAATTGAAATATTAACTTCTTTATGGAAGGTATATTTAAAGATTTGTTTGCCATAATTAAACTCGGGTTCTTCATTTAATTACTTCCTTTAAATCTTTTTACTTTTAGTATTTTTAAGTATATTTTCATTATAACAAATAAATAAGGTTATTCAATTCTATACTATGTTACGAAAACATCATTTGCCTAAATAATATATACTCGTAGATACTAATAAAAAAAGAAAATGTAATAATGGAAGAAATCGCTCCTTATGAAAGAGTTAGTCATCATCGCTATACAAAATACTACATGTTTTGTCATGCGCAATAGTAAGGGTGTCCGAAGTTATAAGCTAAACAAAATAGTATTGATTTCGTCTCGTTCGGTGTATCCAAATACCCCCTCCCCTCCATTTCGCCTCCCACTTCGCCACCCACTTCGCCCCCTAACTCCTTTGTTTCTTAATTACAATAGTTCTACGTTAAAAAAAAATGAATCTTTGTAAGCAGGTTTGATTGTTTATGCTAATGAGGCTATTGTAATTACATATGTAGGTATATAAATGTAATGTGCATTAGGGCCTTGTATCATTCTTGTCTTTGCAACAAATTGAAAGTCAATTGATGTTGATAAGTTTTTTTCATATTTATTGCTACAAGGTGCCATAAAGTGTTATTATTATAACATTCTAATGATATTCTAAAATATCAATTTCGATAGACAATAATAATATGGTAATGGCGCAGACAACACGGTAGAAAATAGTTTAACTTGGAGATAATTCTGTTGTTAAAACTAATTTATGGTTTTACGTTTTAATTCTTTGGATTTTGTTCAAACGCTTATATTTGTAATTTTGTTTTAGACAGAACAAATTCTAATTTGACACTATTTGTCAATTTTTCTATTTTAATATTTAAGAAATAAAATTAAAACAACAATCCAAATACAGATATACTTTTTTTCAACTAGTTTAATTTTTGGTAAATAATGGCATTTTACAATCTTCTCATATCTTACTTAAGTAGTCTTTCATAGCTTATTTTTATGTAATACCTAACTTAATTAGAATTTTGGTACATATTAACATATGATTTCATATATATTAGTGTTTTCAATCTTAAAACAGATGCTGTGAATTACAATTAATCAAATACTGGAAGTATACGACCATCAACTTATGAATGTTAATGAGCTCAAAAAAAAAGAAAACAATAGAAAAAATATACAAGGTGTAATAACTTAGCTCTATACTGGTCATACAATCAGAGAAAAATAGATGGATCCCGATTATCTTGATCCGAGTAAACCTTCTCTCCGACAACACAATAGTTATTTGGATGTTTTGCATTTTGAAGCCATTTTTTAAAAAAAATGTAAGCATTATTTGAATGTTTAAGCCATTCTTTTAAAAAAATGCTAGAATGGTTTTTAAGTTAGGCGGCTTTGGCGAATGATCAGACACTCAAACATGGTATAATAATTATAATCTGGTTGCCGAATGCTTGTTACCAGAATGCTAATGAATAAGATAAATATTTTAAATAAGTATTCAATTTTATTAGCCATCTTTTTGTAAATTGTTGTTTTGGTACCTACTGCGAGCTTCGACGAATCCTATGAGCAAAATGCTGGCCCTCTATAGCTAAATGCTACTGCATATAAAAATCAATATGATTCTTCATTGCTTAACTGAGAGTATATGGCGTGAATGCACCTGTTTTATGCCTGTATTCATTTTCGATCCTCATGTAGTTTGTTGAGTAGCGTAAATCTTATAATTAATATTAGGTAACTACAGTTTTTTTTTCTTACATTCAAAAATATTATTTGCATCGCTTTCTTCTTAAACAACGAATGCTCAATAAGATACAGGAGAGAACAAAACTAATTCCAGGTATACTAAAATGCTTAGGATTAAATGGTTTATAAAATATATATTTTATTCATAAAAAAAAAACAATAAAATTAGTACATATTATGATTATTTATTTAAATCTTTGAATTTTCGGACATGTGTTGTTTGGAAAAAAAGCAATTCAATTACCATGGTATTAAGAAATAGGAAGAGGAATTATTACATCAATATTATAAGCAAATTCCAATAGAAATAAAAACAATCACCATAATAATTGCCATAAAATTAGCTTAAAAATAAATATGATTAGTATTTGATTATTAAACGTATTTTAAATATTTATACTCCATTGAAGATACCTAATTGTTAAGTCGTATTTTCAAGTATGTATAATTAATTAATTTAGTGCAATAACTGGCATAGCGGCGTACAAAAACTATTCATTATCGATAATATGTTTTTTTGCACTTGCAATACCTGCTATGCTATGGGTAAAGATCGTCGGATAGGACCTAGCTTTCAGAGCCAGATCCACAAATCTGGCCTAACAAAATGACAGACAGAAATGCATGGTAAGCAAAACAAACTAACATTGTTGGCCAAACAAATTTGTATTCCTTTAACGCGGAATTGTCAAATAACTTACAAAAAAAAATAATTACTTATTTAAAATATTTCAATAATTATAATATAAAATCAACAATAGGGAATAAAATATTAAAGAATTTAACCTCGTAAAACAAAAAAATGTAATAAAAATTTAAAATATCGGCAACTGACGCGTATAATCTTCTTCGTAACATGAGAACAGCTGATATTACATCGTTATTTGATTAATTATCCCCCCCCATGCCACTTTAGTTCACATATTTTTTTTTACATTGCCACATTCTTTTCCACACTGACAATAAAGACTTAAAATTACGCTGGTATACGAAGGTCCTCTTACATTTTCAAAATACATTGCCATTGTACAAAAAAAACCATTCCTCTAATAATTCACGCTTAGAGGCCAAGAATTTTATTGTAATTTGGTGTACCTACTTGGTTAAATAAATTGAACATTAAAAACAATATAGGTATATAGTTACATATATTTATGTACCTAAAAGAAGTAGAAAACTGGTTGAAACCCATGACCGTTTTTTTCACCTGTTTTAAGCTGCTACTCAAATACTGTCAGAAAAGTGCCTAATGAGGAAATTATAGGAGATATATTCGTATCAAATATTAGTTAGCAAATCGAAGCAAATTCACACCGTAAATTATGCAAATTTCTTAGCGAAAAAAACGGATAATAACATATCTTTAAAATTCTGTCAATTTAGTAACTAGAGCGATTAAAACGGTCGCAATAAAAATCGCGTTTTACCACTTATTTACCTGCAGATCCGTAACACAAATGATTTGTCATATATAACATTTGCGGACTACGAAAAAATCCTTCGATCGTCAATCATAGGCAGTAACGGGCGTGCAGGTCGATTGCCAATAGTTGGTTGCCAAGCGGTTAAACGCTATATACCGGTATTGAAAAGTGTCAACTACACCAAGGCCACATATTTACATCCGGCCACAATAATATATGCACAGCTTCAAGTTAGGACGGAGAGAGAGTCAAGAATAGAGTATATTTATTTTGAGAGTATATTTCGCATAATTTGTTATTTTTATTTCTACCTATAATAATCAAATATATTTAAAAAAACACAAAATCGTATGTAAGATTCATCCTTAGGGACGCTGCTCAAATATGAAAATAAGTAATATGGATATTTCCGCAATTTGGTTGAAGAGAATTAAAAACGTCGCATAAGAGCTCTTAGAAGTATAAAGCGCTATGAAGTGCGAACCCACAACAGCTGTCTTTAGTGATATGCTTTTAGCCCCGCCCACCTTGTGGTCCCGTGCAAAATGCCACCATTTTGTTATCTAAAATTCCCAAGTCCACGAATGCCAACGCTCTTTTCCGAAATGCCCTATCGCGCTTTCCCTGCTCCTTTGCTAGCTAGGTCATTCGATATCATACGAAGACGCGACGACGAGGTAACAAGTTTTTAAATGAAAACCATGGGTTAGATCTCAGAACCAGGCCTCAGATCTTTTGAGGTTATATAAAAACGAAATATAAAAACGGTAGAAATAATATAATAAATATACAATACAAAATAATACATTATAAACACAACACGATATTCATAATTGCAACCTGGGGTGGGTCTTGGCTTACTCAAGCAGATATGGTCTTTCAGTTTGGGATGCTGATGATGTTTGTATCCACTCCGTCAGTCCATGGCAGTTTCAGACGTCTAGCACTTCAATGTCCTTCAGAAAATATTAATATTATAAAATATGAATACCATAGGATAGGTATAAACTAACTATAAACAATACCTACTATTAAAAATACACACAAAGTAATAGTTACTCAAAATTATGAGTTCATTTAAGTTCCAAAGACCTTAATTTAAAGAATAATATGCATAAAACTTTGCGGATTACAATATAAAAAGGCAACTGTTTTATAAATGCAATTTTTAACCGGGTTGATAATAATCCGATGTCTCATTGCCTAATAGTTGGTGGTATACCTAACTAAAATTCATTTGATAAAAAAAAACCAATAAAAATAATAAACACACATCTCGGGTGATGAGCAACCATTTTAAAACCGAAATTTCAAATCAAAGATAGTTTTTGGCCAATCCGTTGAAATAGTATGGTACTCTTAATAGTATGTAACCAATCACACGTTGCGATACCACAGGCGGAAATAGTCAGTGGGAGATGCCTTAATGACGCCTGTAGGGCCTAGCTGTAAGACTCTGGTAGAATAATTTACTACCACTAAAGAAAGTATGGAAGCAGCTGATATTGTATGATAGCTACAGGGTGTCGTAGCCTTACTTGTTTTATGTATGCTAAACACAACCATTTCACCAGCTCCACGGCATTGATCGGTCTATATTCAGATTTATTTATGTAGACATATAGTTTTGATAAAGTATAACCAATTTCCGTTACATATATGGTGTAGAAAATTTGATTGACTTGAATTTTCACAGTAGCAGAAGGTCAGGTTATTATTCATATTGTGATGATAATTTCTAACATAAAAAAATCGATTTTTCATCATTTTGGTGTCAAAATGTCACAGGATTGTCATCTTATGACCAATCCATAAACTACATTTTTTGTTACCTGTACATAAAACAAAAAAATAATAACTAATGTTACATCGCCAAAAATAATAATCAATGCAAATTTTGAATTAGAGTTAACATCGTGGTTTAAATGCATTGATGAAATAAGAAAATACTAATTTACATGCTCTCTCCAACTAAACGCAGTAAGCTTTATTTATCATGTAGAAATCCACTTTATATTATCAACTATAGAAATAAGTAGGTATCTACTAAAAATATCAAATAATGCAATGGCAATACTATTCAGCAAAAAATACGTATTTCGTGCGTTTTCCGCCATTTTAGTGAAAATATGTCACGGGATTGTCATCTTATGACCAATCCATGAACTAGATATTTGTGTTACCAGTTCATAAAATAACAATAATAATTAATGTTACAACACCAAAAATTAAAATCAATACAAAGTTTGAATTAGAGTTAACATCGTGGTTTAAATGCACTGATAAAATAACTAAATCATAATTTACATGCTCTCTCCAACTAAACGCAGTAAGCTTTATTTATCGTGTAGAAATCCACTTTATATTATCAACTATAGAAATATGTAGGTAACTAACTAAAAATATCAAATAATGCAATAGCAATGCTATTCAGCAAAATACGTGTTTCGTGCGTTTTCCGCCATTTTGGTGATAATATGTCATGGGATTGTCATCTTATGACCAATCCATAGTCTAGCTTTTTGTGTTACCTGTACATAAAACAAAAATAATAACTAATGTTACATCCCCAAAAATAATAATCAATGCAAATTTTGAATTAGAGTTAACATCGTGGTTTAAATGCATTGATGAAATAACAAAATACTAATTTACATGCTCTCTCCAACTAAACGCAGTAAGCTTTATTTATCGTGCAGCAATCCACTTTGTATTTTCAACTATAGAAATATGTAGGTTTCCTAACTAAAAATATCAAATAATGCAATGGCAAGACTATTGAACAAAAAATACGTGTTTCGTGCGTTTTCCGCCATTTTGATGCGAATATGTCACGGGATTGTCATCTTATGACCAATCCATGGCCTAGATTTTGTGTTACCTGTACATAAAACAACAATAATAACTAATGCTACATCACCAAAAAGAAAAATAAATACAAATTTTGAATTAGAGTTAACATCGTGGTTGAAATGCACTGATGAAAGAAATAATCATAATTCACATGGTATTTCCAACTAAACGCAGTAGTAAGCTTTATTAACCGTGCAGTAATCCACTTTGTATTAACAACTATAGAAATATGTAGGTAACTAACTAAAAATATCAAATAATGCAATGGCAATACTATTGAGCAAAATACGTGTTTCGTGCGTTTTCCGCCATTTTGGTGACAATATGTCATAGGATTGTCATCTTATGACCAATCCACGGTCTAGATTTTTGTGTTACCTGTACATAAAACAAAAATAATAACTAATGTTACATCGCCAAAAATAATAATCAATGCAAATTTTGAATTAGAGTTAACATCGCGGTTTAAATGCATTGATGAAATAACAAAATACTAATTTACATGCTCTCTCCAACTAAACGCAGTAAGCTTTATTTATCGTGTAGAAATCCACTTTATATTATCAACTATAGAAATAAGTAGGTATCTACTAAAAATATCAAATAATGCAATAGCAATGCTATTCAGCAAAAAATACGTATTTCGTGCGTTATCCGCCATTTTGGTGACAATATGTCATGAAATTGTCATCTTATGACCAATCAGTGGTATAGATTTTTGTGTTACCTGTACATAAAACAAAAATAATAACTAATGTTACATCGCCAAAAATAGTAATCAATGCAAATTTTGAATTAGAGTTAACATCGTGGTTTAAATGCATTGATGAAATAACAAAATACTAATTTACATGCTCTCTCCAACTAAACGCAGTAAGCTTTATTTATCATGTAGAAATCCACTTTATATTATCAACTATAGAAATAAGTAGGTATCTACTAAAAATATCAAATAATGCAATGGCAAGACTATTGATCAAAAAATACGTGTTTCGTGCGTTTTCCGCCATTTTGATGCGAATATGTCACGGGATTGTCATCTTATGACCAATCCATGGCCTAGATTTTGTGTTACCTGTACATAAAACAAAAATAATAACTAATGTTACATCACCAAAAAGAAAAATCAATACAAATTTTGAATTAGAGTTAACATCGTGGTTGAAATGCATTGATGAAATAACAAAATACTAATTTACATGCTCTCTCCAACTAAACGCAGTAAGCTTTATTTATCATGTAGAAATCCACTTTATATTATCAACTATAGAAATAAGTAGGTACCTACTAAAAATAACAAATAATGCAATGGCAAGACTATTGAACAAAAAATACGTGTTTCGTGCGTTTTCCGCCATTTTGATGCGAATATGTCACGGGATTGTCATCTTATGACCAATCCATGGCCTAGATTTTGTGTTACCTGTACATAAAACAACAATAATAACTAATGTTACATCGCCAAAAATAATAATCAATGCAAATTTTGAATTAGAGTTAACATCGTGGTTTAAATGCATTGATGAAATAACAAAATACTAATTTACATGCTCTCTCCAACTAAACGCAGTAAGCTTTATTTATCGTGCAGCAATCCACTTTGTATTTTCAACTATAGAAATATGTAGGTTTCCTAACTAAAAATATCAAATAATGCAATGGCAAGACTATTGAACAAAAAATACGTGTTTCGTGCGTTTTCCGCCATTTTGGTGACAATATGTCATGGGATTGTCATCTTATGACCAATCCATGGTCTAGATTTTTTGTTACCTGTACATAAAACAAAAAAATAATAACTAATGTTACATCGCCAAAAATAATAATCAATGCAAATTTTGAATTAGAGTTAACATCGTGGTTTAAATGCATTGATGAAATAAGAAAATACTAATTTACATGCTCTCTCCAACTAAACGCAGTAAGCTTTATTTATCATGTAGAAATCCACTTTATATTATCAACTATAGAAATAAGTAGGTATCTACTAAAAATATCAAATAATGCAATGGCAATACTATTCAGCAAAAAATACGTATTTCGTGCGTTTTCCGCCATTTTAGTGAAAATATGTCACGGGATTGTCATCTTATGACCAATCCATGAACTAGATATTTGTGTTACCAGTTCATAAAATAACAATAATAATTAATGTTACAACACCAAAAATTAAAATCAATACAAAGTTTGAATTAGAGTTAACATCGTGGTTTAAATGCACTGATAAAATAACTAAATCATAATTTACATGCTCTCTCCAACTAAACGCAGTAAGCTTTATTTATCGTGTAGAAATCCACTTTATATTATCAACTATAGAAATATGTAGGTAACTAACTAAAAATATCAAATAATGCAATAGCAATGCTATTCAGCAAAATACGTGTTTCGTGCGTTTTCCGCCATTTTGGTGATAATATGTCATGGGATTGTCATCTTATGACCAATCCATAGTCTAGCTTTTTGTGTTACCTGTACATAAAACAAAAATAATAACTAATGTTACATCCCCAAAAATAATAATCAATGCAAATTTTGAATTAGAGTTAACATCGTGGTTTAAATGCATTGATGAAATAACAAAATACTAATTTACATGCTCTCTCCAACTAAACGCAGTAAGCTTTATTTATCGTGCAGCAATCCACTTTGTATTTTCAACTATAGAAATATGTAGGTTTCCTAACTAAAAATATCAAATAATGCAATGGCAAGACTATTGAACAAAAAATACGTGTTTCGTGCGTTTTCCGCCATTTTGATGCGAATATGTCACGGGATTGTCATCTTATGACCAATCCATGGCCTAGATTTTGTGTTACCTGTACATAAAACAACAATAATAACTAATGCTACATCACCAAAAAGAAAAATAAATACAAATTTTGAATTAGAGTTAACATCGTGGTTGAAATGCACTGATGAAAGAAATAATCATAATTCACATGGTATTTCCAACTAAACGCAGTAGTAAGCTTTATTAACCGTGCAGTAATCCACTTTGTATTAACAACTATAGAAATATGTAGGTAACTAACTAAAAATATCAAATAATGCAATGGCAATACTATTGAGCAAAATACGTGTTTCGTGCGTTTTCCGCCATTTTGGTGACAATATGTCATAGGATTGTCATCTTATGACCAATCCACGGTCTAGATTTTTGTGTTACCTGTACATAAAACAAAAATAATAACTAATGTTACATCGCCAAAAATAATAATCAATGCAAATTTTGAATTAGAGTTAACATCGCGGTTTAAATGCATTGATGAAATAACAAAATACTAATTTACATGCTCTCTCCAACTAAACGCAGTAAGCTTTATTTATCGTGTAGAAATCCACTTTATATTATCAACTATAGAAATAAGTAGGTATCTACTAAAAATATCAAATAATGCAATAGCAATGCTATTCAGCAAAAAATACGTATTTCGTGCGTTATCCGCCATTTTGGTGACAATATGTCATGAAATTGTCATCTTATGACCAATCAGTGGTATAGATTTTTGTGTTACCTGTACATAAAACAAAAATAATAACTAATGTTACATCGCCAAAAATAGTAATCAATGCAAATTTTGAATTAGAGTTAACATCGTGGTTTAAATGCATTGATGAAATAACAAAATACTAATTTACATGCTCTCTCCAACTAAACGCAGTAAGCTTTATTTATCATGTAGAAATCCACTTTATATTATCAACTATAGAAATAAGTAGGTATCTACTAAAAATATCAAATAATGCAATGGCAAGACTATTGATCAAAAAATACGTGTTTCGTGCGTTTTCCGCCATTTTGATGCGAATATGTCACGGGATTGTCATCTTATGACCAATCCATGGCCTAGATTTTGTGTTACCTGTACATAAAACAAAAATAATAACTAATGTTACATCACCAAAAAGAAAAATCAATACAAATTTTGAATTAGAGTTAACATCGTGGTTGAAATGCATTGATGAAATAACAAAATACTAATTTACATGCTCTCTCCAACTAAACGCAGTAAGCTTTATTTATCATGTAGAAATCCACTTTATATTATCAACTATAGAAATAAGTAGGTACCTACTAAAAATAACAAATAATGCAATGGCAAGACTATTGAACAAAAAATACGTGTTTCGTGCGTTTTCCGCCATTTTGATGCGAATATGTCACGGGATTGTCATCTTATGACCAATCCATGGCCTAGATTTTGTGTTACCTGTACATAAAACAACAATAATAACTAATGTTACATCGCCAAAAATAATAATCAATGCAAATTTTGAATTAGAGTTAACATCGTGGTTTAAATGCATTGATGAAATAACAAAATACTAATTTACATGCTCTCTCCAACTAAACGCAGTAAGCTTTATTTATCGTGCAGCAATCCACTTTGTATTTTCAACTATAGAAATATGTAGGTTTCCTAACTAAAAATATCAAATAATGCAATGGCAAGACTATTGAACAAAAAATACGTGTTTCGTGCGTTTTCCGCCATTTTGGTGACAATATGTCATGGGATTGTCATCTTATGACCAATCCATGGTCTAGATTTTTGTGTTACCTGTACATAAAACAAAAAAATAATAACTAATGTTACATCGCCAAAAATAATAATCAATGCAAATTTTGAATTAGAGTTAACATCGTGGTTTAAATGCATTGATGAAATAACAAAATACTAATTTACATGCTCTCTCCAACTAAACGTAGTAAGCTTTATTTATCGTGTAGAAATCCACTTTATATTATCAACTATAGAAATAAGTAGGTATCTACTATAAAATATCAAATAATGCAATAGCAATGCTATTCAGCAAAAAATACGTATTTCGTGCGTTATCCGCCATTTTGGTGACAATATGTCATGGAATTGTCATCTTATGACCAATCAGTGGTATAGATTTTTGAGTTACCTGTACATAAAACAAAAATAATAACTTATGTTACATCGCCAAAAATAATAATCAATGCAAATTTTGAATTAGAGTTAACATCGTGGTTTAAATGCATTGATGAAATAACAATATACTAATTTACATGCTCTCTCCAACTAAACGTAGTAAGCTTTATTTATCGTGTAGAAATCCACTTTATATTATCAACTATAGAAATAAGTAGGTATCTACTATAAAATATCAAATAATGCAATAGCAATGCTATTCAGCAAAAAATACGTATTTCGTGCGTTATCCGCCATTTTGGTGACAATATGTCATGGAATTGTCATCTTATGACCAATCAGTGGTATAGATTTTTGAGTTACCTGTACATAAAACAAAAATAATAACTAATGTTACATCGCCAAAAATAATAATCAATGCAAATTTTGAATTAGAGTTAACATCGTGGTTTAAATGCATTGATGAAATAACAAAATACTAATTTACATGCTCTCTCCAACTAAACGTAGTAAGCTTTATTTATCGTGTAGAAATCCACTTTATATTATCAACTATAGAAATAAGTAGGTATCTACTAAAAATATCAAATAATGCAATAGCAATGCTATTCAGCAAAAAATACGTATTTCGTGCGTTATCCGCCATTTTGGTGACAATATGTCATGGAATTGTCATCTTATGACCAATCAGTGGTATAGATTTTTGAGTTACCTGTACATAAAACAAAAATAATAACTAATGTTACATCGCCAAAAATAATAATCAATGCAAATTTTGAATTAGAGTTAACATCGTGGTTTAAATGCATTGATGAAATAACAAAATACTAATTTACATGCTCTCTCCAACTAAACGCAGTAAGCTTTATTTATCATGTAGAAATCCACTTTATATTATCAACTATAGAAATAAGTAGGTATCTACTAAAAATATCAAATAATGCAATGGCAAGACTATTGAACAAAAAATACGTGTTTCGTGCGTTTTCCGCCATTTTGATGCGAATATGTCACGGGATTGTCATCTTATGACCAATCCATGGCCTAGATTTTGTGTTACCTGTACATAAAACAACAATAATAACTAATGTTACATCACCAAAAAGAAAAATCAATACAAATTTTGAATTAGAGTTAACATCGTGGTTGAAATGCATTGATGAAATAACAAAATACTAATTTACATGCTCTCTCCAACTAAACGCAGTAAGCTTTATTTATCATGTAGAAATCCACTTTATATTATCAACTATAGAAATAAGTAGGTATCTACTAAAAATATCAAATAATGCAATGGCAAGACTATTGATCAAAAAATACGTGTTTCGTGCGTTTTCCGCCATTTTGATGCGAATATGTCACGGGATTGTCATCTTATGACCAATCCATGGCCTAGATTTTGTGTTACCTGTACATAAAACAAAAATAATAACTAATGTTACATCACCAAAAAGAAAAATCAATACAAATTTTGAATTAGAGTTAACATCGTGGTTGAAATGCATTGATGAAATAACAAAATACTAATTTACATGCTCTCTCCAACTAAACGCAGTAAGCTTTATTTATCATGTAGAAATCCACTTTATATTATCAACTATAGAAATAAGTAGGTACCTACTAAAAATAACAAATAATGCAATGGCAAGACTATTGAACAAAAAATACGTGTTTCGTGCGTTTTCCGCCATTTTGATGCGAATATGTCACGGGATTGTCATCTTATGACCAATCCATGGCCTAGATTTTGTGTTACCTGTACATAAAACAACAATAATAACTAATGTTACATCGCCAAAAATAATAATCAATGCAAATTTTGAATTAGAGTTAACATCGTGGTTTAAATGCATTGATGAAATAACAAAATACTAATTTACATGCTCTCTCCAACTAAACGCAGTAAGCTTTATTTATCGTGCAGCAATCCACTTTGTATTTTCAACTATAGAAATATGTAGGTTTCCTAACTAAAAATATCAAATAATGCAATGGCAAGACTATTGAACAAAAAATACGTGTTTCGTGCGTTTTCCGCCATTTTGGTGACAATATGTCATGGGATTGTCATCTTATGACCAATCCATGGTCTAGATTTTTGTGTTACCTGTACATAAAACAAATATAATAACTAATGTTACATCGCCAAAAATAATAATCAATGCAAATTTTGAATTAGAGTTAACATCGTGGTTTAAATGCATTGATGAAATAACAAAATACTAATTTACATGCTCTCTCCAACTAAACGTAGTAAGCTTTATTTATCGTGTAGAAATCCACTTTATATTATCAACTATAGAAATAAGTAGGTATCTACTATAAAATATCAAATAATGCAATAGCAATGCTATTCAGCAAAAAATACGTATTTCGTGCGTTATCCGCCATTTTGGTGACAATATGTCATGGAATTGTCATCTTATGACCAATCAGTGGTATAGATTTTTGAGTTACCTGTACATAAAACAAAAATAATAACTTATGTTACATCGCCAAAAATAATAATCAATGCAAATTTTGAATTAGAGTTAACATCGTGGTTTAAATGCATTGATGAAATAACAATATACTAATTTACATGCTCTCTCCAACTAAACGTAGTAAGCTTTATTTATCGTGTAGAAATCCACTTTATATTATCAACTATAGAAATAAGTAGGTATCTACTATAAAATATCAAATAATGCAATAGCAATGCTATTCAGCAAAAAATACGTATTTCGTGCGTTATCCGCCATTTTGGTGACAATATGTCATGGAATTGTCATCTTATGACCAATCAGTGGTATAGATTTTTGAGTTACCTGTACATAAAACAAAAATAATAACTAATGTTACATCGCCAAAAATAATAATCAATGCAAATTTTGAATTAGAGTTAACATCGTGGTTTAAATGCATTGATGAAATAACAAAATACTAATTTACATGCTCTCTCCAACTAAACGTAGTAAGCTTTATTTATCGTGTAGAAATCCACTTTATATTATCAACTATAGAAATAAGTAGGTATCTACTAAAAATATCAAATAATGCAATAGCAATGCTATTCAGCAAAAAATACGTATTTCGTGCGTTATCCGCCATTTTGGTGACAATATGTCATGGAATTGTCATCTTATGACCAATCAGTGGTATAGATTTTTGAGTTACCTGTACATAAAACAAAAATAATAACTAATGTTACATCGCCAAAAATAATAATCAATGCAAATTTTGAATTAGAGTTAACATCGTGGTTTAAATGCATTGATGAAATAACAAAATACTAATTTACATGCTCTCTCCAACTAAACGCAGTAAGCTTTATTTATCATGTAGAAATCCACTTTATATTATCAACTATAGAAATAAGTAGGTATCTACTAAAAATATCAAATAATGCAATGGCAAGACTATTGAACAAAAAATACGTGTTTCGTGCGTTTTCCGCCATTTTGATGCGAATATGTCACGGGATTGTCATCTTATGACCAATCCATGGCCTAGATTTTGTGTTACCTGTACATAAAACAACAATAATAACTAATGTTACATCACCAAAAAGAAAAATCAATACAAATTTTGAATTAGAGTTAACATCGTGGTTGAAATGCATTGATGAAATAACAAAATACTAATTTACATGCTCTCTCCAACTAAACGCAGTAAGCTTTATTTATCATGTAGAAATCCACTTTATATTATCAACTATAGAAATAAGTAGGTATCTACTAAAAATATCAAATAATGCAATGGCAAGACTATTGAACAAAAAATACGTGTTTCGTGCGTTTTCCGCCATTTTGATGCGAATATGTCACGGGATTGTCATCTTATGACCAATCCATGGCCTAGATTTTGTGTTACCTGTACATAAAACAACAATAATAACTAATGTTACATCACCAAAAAGAAAAATCAATACAAATTTTGAATTAGAGTTAACATCGTGGTTGAAATGCATTGATGAAATAACAAAATACTAATTTACATGCTCTCTCCAACTAAACGCAGTAAGCTTTATTTATCATGTAGAAATACACTTTATATTATCAACTATAGAAATAAGTAGGTACCTACTAAAAATATCAAATAATGCAATGGCAATACTATTGAGCAAAATACGTGTTTCGTGCGTTTTCCGCCATTTTGGTGATAATATGTCATAGGATTGTCATCTTATGACCAATCCATAGTCTAGCTTTTTGTGTTACCTGTACATAAAACAAAAATAATAACTAATGTTACATCGCCAAAAATAATAATCAATGCAAATTTTGAATTAGAGTTAACATCGTGGTTTAAATGCATTGATGAAATAACAAAATACTAATTTACATGCTCTCTCCAACTAAACGCAGTAAGCTTTATTTATCGTGCAGCAATCCACTTTGTATTTTCAACTATAGAAATATGTAGGTTTCCTAACTAAAAATATCAAATAATGCAATGGCAAGACTATTGAACAAGAAATACGTGTTTCGTGCGTTTTCCGCCATTTTGATGCGAATATGTCACGGGATTGTCATCTTATGACCAATCCATGGCCTAGATTTTGTGTTACCTGTACATAAAACAACAATAATAACTAATGTTACATCACCAAAAATAAAAATCAATACAAATTTTGAATTAGAGTTTACATCGTGGTTTAAATGCACTGATGAAATAAATAATTATAATTTACATAGTATTTCCAACTAAACGCAGTAAGCTTTGTTTATCGTGTAGAAATCCACTTTTATTATCAACTATAGAAATATGTAGGTAACTAACTAAAAATATCAAATAATGCAATGGCAATACTATTGAGCAAAATACGTGTTTCGTGCGTTATCCGCCATTTTGGTGACAATATGTCATGGAATTGTCATCTTATGACCAATCAGTGGTCTAGCTTTTTGTGTTACCTGTACATACAAAAATAATAACTAATGTTACATCGCAAAAATAATAATCAATACAAATTTTGAATTAGAGTTAACATCGTGGTTTAAATGCACTGATGAAATAAATAATCATAATTTACATAGTATTTCCAACTAAACGCAGTAAGCTTTATTTATCGTGTAGAAATCCCCTTTATATTATCAACTATAGAAATATGTTGGTAACTAACTAAAAATATCAAATAATGCAATGGCAATACTATTGAGCAAAATACGTGTTTAGTGCGTTTTCCGCCATTTTGTTGACAATATGTCAAGGGATTGTCATCTTATGACCAATCCATGAACTAGATATTTGTGTTACCAGTTCATAAAACAACAATAATAACTAATGTTACATCGCAAAAATAATAATCCAATACAAAGTTTGAATTAGAGTTAACATATTATTTTTTTTGGGGATGTAACATTATTATTTATTTATACACAGAAATCTAGACCATGGATTGGTCATAAGATAGCAATCCGGTGACATTTTAGGGTCAAAATGGCGGAAAACGCACGAAAGACGTATTTTTTGCTGAATAGTCTTGCCATTGCATTATTTGATATTTTTAGTTAGTTACCTACATATTTCTATAGTTGTTAATACAAAGTGGATTACTGCACGGTTAATAAAGCTTACTACTGCGTTTAGTTGGAAATACCATGTGAATTATGATTTTGTTATTTCATCATTGCATTTAAACCACGATGTTAACTCTAATTCAAACTTTGTATTGATTCTTATTTTTGGTGATGTAACATTAATTAATATTGTTATTTTATGAACTGGTAACACAAATATCTAGTTCATGGATTGGTCATAAGATGACAATCCCATGACATATTGTCACCAAAATGGCGGAAAACGCACGTTACACGTATTTTGCTCAATAATATTGCCATTGCATTATTTGATATTTTTAGTTAGTTACCTACATATTTCTATAGTTGTTAATACAAAGTGGATTACTGCACGGTTTATAAAGCTTACTACTGCGTTTAGTTGGAAATACCATGTGAATTATGATTTTGTTATTTCATCATTGCATTTAAACCACGATGTTAACTCTAATTCAAACTTTGTATTGATTGTTATTTTTGCGATGTAACATTATTATTTTTGTTTTATGTACAGGTAACACAAAAAGGTACACCGATTGGTCATAAGATGACAATCCCATGACATATTGTCACCAAAATGGCGGAAAACGCACGAAACACGTATTTTGCTCAATAGTATTGCCATTGCATTATTTGATATTTTTAGTTAGTTACCTACATATTTCTATAGTTGTTAATACAAAGTGGATTACTGCACGGTTAATAAAGCTTACTACTGCGTTTAGTTGGAAATACCATGTGAATTATGATTTTGTTATTTCATCATTGCATTTAAACCACGATGTTAACTCTAATTCAAACTTTGTATTGATTGTTATTTTTGCGATGTAACATTATTATTTTTGTTTTATGTACAGGTAACACAAAAAGGTAGTATTGCCATTGCATTATTTGATAATTTTAGTTATATAGTGATTGGACACTTAAGGGTTTTTTTGAGTTATAATTGCCTTTTTGCATAAATAAAACACGTAATCAATATAGTTTTGTGTTTAATACGTCAGATAACTAATATTCTTTTACTATCGAGCCTGATTTTTACCCTAATTCAATTTACATATTTATTACATTTTTTTTAAATGATAGTGATAGTGATAAGAAAACGATAGTGATTGGACATTTTTTACAATGATTGACCGCTAGTATTACAGTGATTGGACACGTTGAAAATATGTAGGTAAATTACCTATTATGTTTATCATTTAGTCTTAAATCCAGATTATTAACAATGTAACTTTCTTTCATTTCATATTCTCATAGGTAACATTAAACAATTAAGATTTTGGAAAAACAAACATTAATCAATAAAAAAAAAGAAGAAGAAAAATGACTTAATGTTACTTAGATTGATCTCTCCTTTTATTTGAACATAACGTATACCTCTAATCATCAACCTTAATCATCTACTTCGTAGTCATAATCATGATCACTGTTTTGTTACTCGTACCATACGTGGTATACAAATAAATCAATGTGAAATTCAGGCGGTAAATGTTTTTGATGTTGCTTAGGTACACATCTTAAGTGATATAGTCCTCTACAACTATCACATGGAAGACGACCATCATCCGTAAATACGCCCGGCAAATTAAACAGCAAATTAACAGTGCTCTTTGACCTGATGGACCAGGAATCTCATCAGAAAACAACTGCCGTGTTGCTGCCTGGGCTTTATTGATATTTTTTACCTTTATTTTTGTTAGAACATTTTCCTATTTGGAAACACCGTTTGTTCGTGTCTTTACGGTTTTTTTTCTGTTTTCTTTTGAATAGCGATAAGTTTTTTTTTTTAGTTTTTCTTTTTCCTGCTTTTGCTTTTCTCTTTAAACATATTTATATACTTGACTAATGATATAGCAAACGAAAATCTTTCTGTTTCCTTTTTTTCTTTTCTCTCAGGTGTTTTCGGATTAGACAGATATTCTCCAAAACTTGAACTTTGCACCAGTTTGAAAATTGGACTTGTTTCTCTGATTGTTAAACGTTCATTTGAATCTTTTAAAGCTTGTTGGACCTGCTCTAATAATATGGCCGGCGTTGGATTAATGTCATTCATTTCAGTTATATTATTTTGTTCATTTATTGTAGTCTCTGACAACACTTGCACTTGTATTGAGGCTTCTGGTAGATTTACATGTTCTGCAATAGGAGTTATATTTTCTTCCGCTATAGATGTATCATTCGAATAACCTATTACTAGATCCGTAGCCAAATTATCCTGTAGTTCATCATCGTTTTTATTATCTTGCCCTTCAACATCTAGTGTACTCTGGAAATACTTGCATAATCCATAAATAATTTTTAAATTGTTGTTATCCTTAACACAGCAGGGTTCGATTTAATTTTATGAACAGACTATCTTCTCAAATACGTTGACGACTTTTAGTGTGTTTCATGTTTGGATTAGAAGTACTCGTATTCTTATCTGAACCTAAACATTTCGAATAGTCAGTGGCATTTACATCGAAGGGATACAAACCACATGCCCTAAACCCCTTAATTAATATGTCAGGGTTAATAGATTTTTTATCACATCTTCTAATATTGATGCACATGCAAATTTAGTAAGAGGATCGTTTTCTTTTTTATTATTCCAATCAAGAACAGCTTTCCTTCGCCACTTTGATTGGTCGAAATACTGCCACATCGGTAATTCAGCGCATAAACCTCTTCTTGATAAATTAATAATCCACTCAGAAAGAACATTTTCATCGTTGCTACTCAATGTAGGAGAAGGTCCTTAAATATTTTTTGTTAATTTATTTTAATTAAATTTTTAATTTTTTTAGGCGAGGATTTTTATTTTTTACAGAAGTGTTGATTTCGGGCATCATTTTTTTCTTTTTATCTCAATTAAGCACCAGAATTTATTACTTTCGTTTAAGCAGCTTTGAAGACTTTAGTGAATAACTTTCTTAGGAATTTTAAAATTGTAAATAAACTAAATTGCAATAAATAAATACTTGTTAATAATTTTAGGTTTGGTCAATAACTGGTTTTGTTGAATGAGATTAAGTTTCAGTTATTGGACACTCTGTCCAATTAATGTAAAATCGTCCTTTTGTATTACAGTTATTGGACACATGCCTAAAATAACCAACCACAAGGCTTAGGTTAAATTATATAATTGATAATTATATTAGGATGCATTTAAAATACCTTTTAATAATAATAAATAAAACTTAATGCAGTAACATACCCTTAAGGTAATTTCGAATAAACACTAAAACCTTAAGAAAATAACAAGAATACTCAAAAATACACTCCAACCCAACTTTGACGTTGGACAGCTGTATTATGTGACAACATAAGGAAAAAATTGCAACTAGAATGAAGTTCAAATATAGTGTAGAGCGATATGTAGTAAAAATGAAATGTAGTTCTTTATTAATTCTGCTAAATTTTATCGATAAGTAAATTTTGTCCAATCATTGTCACCTGTCCAATAACTGTATGGTTCACCCTATTTTTTGCCAATGCTATTTCATATTTTTAATTAGGTACCCACATTTTTCTATAGTGAATAATAGAATGTAGATTTCTACACTATAAATAAAGCCTGCTGCGTTTAGTTGGAAAGAGCATGTAACCAATTAGGTATCATTTTGTATTGTTTGCAGAAAAAAATTTCATCGTGTTATTAAATACTCGATCATGTATTTATTTTGTTTAAAGTAGCATAATTTAAATATTTGATAATAATTTGTAGAATGGGAATGAGAAAAAGGTTTGTTCGAATTTATTATACAATACACAATGCTCACAATCAAAATACATACAATAAAAATAAGATACTTATGTGCCTTTAGGTTAAATAAGTTTGTTAGACATTTTATTCTTGTGTAACTTCCTTGTTACATTTTACCACTGATAATGTAAAGTTCTTACTTCTAGAAAAACTATACGCTAGGTTGTATTTAATATTAAATTTGGACCTACCTAGTCGTAAAATATCAAAAGCTGGTACTATACGATGTGTGTTCAAAAAGTAAGGTGACTTTTCAAATTTCGCTGGCTACGTCCGTTCGATCTTCATTTTTTTTTTTTGTTATGTTGGTACACTTGTTTTTAACAACTTTGAAAAGTTTCAAAAGTATAGCATTTTTTGTTTGTTTATGAGAGGCACTAAGGTTAGAAGTGTTTTGCGTGCTCGGCGATTTTCTACTGTCGAAAAACGTGCGTGAAGTGACGAAAAAAACACCCAGAATTGTGGAAAAATCAGTCATTGTTATTGCACCACGATAATGCTCCAGCTCACATGTGATTGCTTGTTCGTATTTTTATGGCCAAGAACAACACCTTAATCATGCCACAGCCACCGTATTCACCAGATTTAGCCCCCTGTGAATTTTTCCTGTTCCCGAAACTCAAGAAACCCATGACAGGACCGCGTTTTGCAACGATTGAGGACATAAAGACCGCATCGCTGGATGAGCTGAAGGCTATACCAAAAAGTGCTTATCAGAAGTGCTTTGAGTATTGGAAAAAGCGTTGGCACAAGTGTATTGTTCCTGAGGGGGGTTAATTTGAAGGGGATAACATAAATATTGATGAATGAATAAATATTTTTTGATAAAAATAAAATGTCACCTTACTTTTTGAACGCTTCGTACATGTCAGTTTCTCGTTATTAAGCTACATTTTAAGATGTGAGGTTTAATGGATTTATTTTATAAGCCAAGTTAAGAGTTTTCATTTACGAACATTTTACTTTTTTTTATTCTATCTATTACATTCTCTAAATATATTTTATTTTAATTAAGTAAATTTATTATAACACTGTATATTTAAGTCGGTTTTATTATTATTAAAATAGTAAAATTTTATCAAGTTCCAATAAAATGAAATGTACACATACAAATACACAAATGCAAATGCAAATGTAAATGTATAGGTTGCGTACATCCTTAATAATAATAATAATAATAATAAACACTTTATTTGACACGCATAATTACAAAACAAAAGAGAGGCGTCTGAAGCTGGCCCCAAATTTGTAATCTATGGATTTTAGGCCACGCCCATTTTTAGACAAACGTTTAGACACATGCCGATAGATACGCACAAAAAACTGGCCTTAGTTGTAAAACCGTTTAAATTATGTTAAAATTGGGTAAATAAACTTCCAAAAAATACGTATATTTATTTATTTATTTTTATTTTTATACACAATTTTATTTTAAGTAACGGTTTTGAAAAAAAAAGCCTGAGTCTACTAATTCTTAAATTATTATTTTTTTAACACACCTATTTAACGTTTATTTAACAAGTAATAAAACTTAAAAAAAAACAGAATAACGAATTCAAACAACCAAAAAATATTAAAGGTGCAATTAACTTCTTATTATTGGTAAACAATAATAAAAAAAACGATCCTCTAAGGCGGGACGTTCTTTTTTTTTGTAAATTATCAATTCAATACATATGTATCGGCCATCATAAAAATAAATAAGAAAGTAAAGTTCATTTTAAACCATACATATAGGCACTAATGAAAGTGATATAATTTTATAATGGTGTATTTTATCTTAAATTTAAATTATTTTTTTTATTTATTACCTCTTATTTAAATTCCTTCATTATATTTTAATAGTATTTTACGTCATCTGTATTGTGTTGGGTAACCACAATAAATATATAAATAAATGAACATTGACATAATATTTCAATTTATAATAATTATAACGTGACACTGAACATTCTTTTGCATATTTCCAGTTGCGCTCATAGACGGATTTTATATTAATTTATACTGGCCAGTAATAAATAATATGTCCCGACAGCAATCATGTCTCATGCTTAAACTCTATCGTGGCGCTGTATCGAATGTCAATCTTCAGTACGAAAAATGTGTTGACTTTTATGTTAACTATCTTTTTATCCGACCAACTTTCGATATGATCTAAACAGCTCTGGTTGTTTTTCTTGAGTATGAATCTTCACATAAAATTTCAAATTTTTCATATTTGTACTTTTCGATTTGAAGTTTGCAACGGATTGACAAACAGCGAAAGGACGGGGATAGCAGCCTCTCATACATGAATGTATAGAAGTTAATATAATAAAATACGTGCATTTTGAAATTACTTTGAAAGGAATTAAAAAAATATTAAAATACTAAGTAGTATGTGAGATATATTTTATTAAAGTGATAATATTAAGATGTTATCAATCCATTTAATTCTTTAATTTTATTGTAGTATTTCTAATTAGTAAAATTTATAATATTACGAGTATTATGACTCATGAAGCAAATGACTATCATTTATTATCTAATTAGGTCAAACTTTGTAATTTGATATGCTGTATTTGAATTGTATTTGCATATTTTATTGAATTAGACGTTTATTAGTTTACCTAGCCACCTTCTCTGTTTATCAAACATTTCTATATGTTTACATATTTCAGCAACATTTTAAAAATACTTTAGGCAGCGTATTCTGTTTTGTTAGTTTGTATTTCGATAGGAAAATCCATTTGGGAATTTGTTATCCCCAGATTTTGGATTTTTATTCTAAATTTATATAAATTATTTTATTTCTATAGCTATTTCTTTAGATGTGTAAATTTTATGGTTTGGAGATTCGTTTTGTATTTTAGCTAATGTTTATATTTATACAGATTTGAAATTTATTTTTGAAATTATTTTAAATATGCACGTGCATTGCAGCATAGTGGCGCCATCCTCCGTCCCATCGGACAAGTTATTTAACATCACCTATGAACACCACAAACAGCTCCGCGTTCACATTATTTATAATTTCGTTTAAAGTAGTAAGGTAAATCACCAATAGGTGGCGCGGTTACGGGAAAACATACAATAAAGTGATAGGTATCGTTTGTTATAGGTGATACGGTTTGTTACAGTTATTAAAAAAACTAGTTTATTATTTTACTTCCTTTTGGATTTGATATGAATCAAACTATTTAGTGGACAACGTTCGTTAAACTAGATTACCGCAACACAAATATATTGGCGCTTAAATCCATTTTAAAACTAGCTGGCTATGACGGCACTTATTGCACCTTCAGCTCCCTGATGACTCATGCCTACGGCAAAGCGACATATCCTGAGTGCGTGAGTTTAAATTATAAATGTTAAAACATTTTTAGAAGTTTATGAATACTATGTCATAGATTTCGCTGTACAATTCGTAGATTGACTGATCAAAGATTTTGATTGAATTGGATTTTGAAAGCATCGATTCCCAGCTTCTTTTAGCGTTCTTGTTTCAGCATCAGTCAGAAAAAGGTTGAAAATTAACGATGAAATTCAGCTTTCGATCCGCCAGTTCTACCATAGCAACGAGGTACTAGTTAATCTGTTTATTCTCTAAAATTCATAAAAGATAAAATAATGTCATAACCAGTATAATAATAATATTTATATAATATAATAATAAATAATAGAGACCAGATAAGTCACACTCGTTTACCTTTTATTTCATATATTTTTGTAATTAATTATTGGTTAATTTTAGTTCAGTCTCAAAAAAGAATTAGGTTAATTTATTACGTACTGTCATTTCTTAAAACAATACATTTTCAAAAAAATCGTAATAGTGTATAATTTACGACCAGCCTACTGAAAAACCGTTTTCAGCCAAATTGTTTGCTGTAAGTTCCTACAAACTGAACGATATTTTAGAATAATTTGGTTTTTGAAATTACTATGTATTGTGTATCGAGTAGGTAAATGGTTAGGCGTTATTTTAGCGGGTATTTCATAATTATGATGTTAACAATCGTGAAGGTTATATTATTTTTGTACATAAAAAATAAATCCTCCATCACGACGCGGTCGAGCAAAACGTCAGCGACAGAAAAAAAACACCGACACACAAATGACTAAACAGATTTTTTTTGAATCATAAAAAACAATCAAAAAAATTATTTTAAAATCGTTTCATCCGTTGGTAGAAATGAGACACTTTAAACACGCCTCTGCGTCGGGGTTTAGAAATAAAATGCCTGTTTCAATTATCAATATGCTCATTGATTTGTTTTGCATTATTTTTTGTCATTCTGTAGTTGTGCCGTACCTCAAAAGGAAAGGTCAAAAACATTATAGGATCACTCTATTGTCCGTCCGTCTGCAATTTGAAATTTGGTCTTGTTAGAAAATGTTAGGTCTACGTAACGCGTACTTATTTCGACAATCAGTGATTGTGAAATATTTTTATTTATTTTTTATGTGGGTATAGGGTTTCCCAAAAATAAAGTTATTTTTTTCTATCGTGTGGGGGATTGATGTAGAATTTTAACCATTTGAACAGAACTTGAAATTATAATACCTTATCAACTTAAGGTTTGTAATATAAAGATAATAACATCCATGAAATATATCCACATTGCTCGGTTTTGTATTTTACACGTCCTTTGCAAGATAAATATAGATAATAATTTTAAATACATTATTATATGCATAGTAGTAAGTAGTACAAAGAATTTAGTATAATTAGTAACTGATTGTATAAGGTATAGTACAAGTTTCCTTATGGAGTGCCATACCCACGTTAAGTCCTTGGCCCACTTCTGAATAGAAATACGACAGGTGACTCTTATTTGACTTACTAGCAACATAGACTATACTCGTGTGTTATGTAAGTCTTTGAGAAGTCTTTTTGGCAATAATATTTGTCTAGAAATAACATAATATTATCGCGAAGATTTAAAATAACTGATTTATATTTAAAATACGTGTTTGCTAGATAAATGCTAGCCTAAATGTGAACTTAATCGGAGTTATTTTTAAAAGTAACACGTTTAACTTATTAGCTCTTTTCGAAGGAAAAACTCTAAAAATGAAAAAGTATTGTTTGCTAATTATGTCTACTGAATTAAATTATGTAAAGTTTCTAGATTTAACCTTTAAACTGGCTCATTTAAATAAATGTTGAATACGAAGATATTCTTATAATGTATGTATCTATGATATTGATTATTCAATATTTATACTGACTATCTATTTAAGGTAAGAAATCATCTAAATGCGGTATTTAAGCAATATATTATACAATTTTACTATATTTATTATTTAATATTTTACTATATTTATTATGTATATTTAACTTTTTTTATGTTTTAAATATAATGGTGTAGTGAACGCTTATGTGATGATTCAATTATTAACATGTCTGTCAAGAATTGGATATGCGTCTTTCAAGAAAATGAACAGGTAAATATATAATGTTGATTTTATTTTATTAACTTATTTATTTAACAGGTTTCCCCATGTACACATTATAATTAAAGAAAAAACAAATTAAACTACCAAAAGTACGTCATATAACATTTTTAGTATGTATGTAAATTAAATATTGTATCCGAGCGATTCAAATTGCATATTTGATGAATAAATAAAAAACTAATGAATTAAGTTTTTGCAAATTAAGAACAATAATAATTATTATTATATCATCGCATGATTTGTGTTATAATGTAGGCCTTGTATCAATTTTTCTACCCAATCGTTGCGTTCTAGAGATAATGATGTGTAGGTTGTTAACTGACACAATTCGAATTCGTTTGCTGATAATTCGTTTATTACAATAACGTTATGTCTGGTTTGGTTTCTTTTTAATTCATTTTAGCAAAATCCTTTTTAATCTACTTTCAACCGACTTCATTACTCTGAAATGGGTCACGCGATTTCGGTATTTTTTTTTCACATGCAGATAGGGAATTTCACATGGGTGGCCTCATATTAGTTTCATTAAGTTACGTCAAGCCATTGGTACTTAAAAAATAGTTTTCCGTTCAAATGTTTTTATATCTGTCGGCTTACAGTCTATTCGGGTAACATTGGGCCGCCGTGTAAGGTAAAAGAAATAAACAAACAGGAAATTTTCTATCGACATATATAATTGATTAATAATAATACGATTAATATTAGAAAATATACAATTAAATACTGAAAATTTTAAAATAAAAATAAATCTGTTATCAAAATCAATCCTGTAACCAAAAAAAATATAAATAATACAGCAAACTTCTTATTGGTTTACAGAGAAGATGCAATGCGTAAAGGATAGTGAATAATGTTTATGCATAAAAATAACAATTCGAAACGGTGTTCATTTTAATCAAAATTTGGTGTTTAAAGTTTAAACAACATTTTTTTTTGTGTTCGATAATTTATGCTATTTTATATAGGATGCCACCCTGTTAAAAATTTTTGTTTACAATATTTAGGTTGGGTTTGTTTTTGGTATGATTGGCAGCTAATGTATTAAAATAACATATTTTATAAGGTAGGTATAGGGATGCTTCAATTTAAGTTTAGGATTTCGATTTAATTTCATTTTTGTTTATCGGTTCATTGAATCATTTGATATGATATATTTTTTATTGCATATTTTTAAGACTTCATAAAAAAGAATAAAATATATTTTTACTTACTTAGATTAACCTAACTTTAATGACTTTTTACCTTTTTACTTTTAACTAACTATGCATATAATTTAAATGTATTATTTTAAAGTTATTGCAACTCTGACAAATAAAAAAAATACTAACTAATATTATTTTAATAAGAAGTTGTTGCAAAACAGCCAAATTGGTCGGTCGGCAAAACTTGGTCGGATTTGACGCATCATTTTTTTTTTACAGATAACGTGGATTTTTCTATTTTTCAGTAACTGGTTTTAATGCATTACCAACTAAAAAGTGGTATTATTATTATGTATGTATAGCAATAATTAATCATGACGTTGAGCACACGAACCAAATTTAATATCTGGCATCAAGATCAGGTACCATAGCCAAATACAAATTATCTTCAAAATTATTATTGCAATAAAAATGTGTCTTTCTTGTTATGATTTGGCTTAAAATACCAATTTATTATTATTTTAAAAATTGCAACCGTATTACATCAAAGAATGCTTCTCAGCGAATGAATGGCATTATAGTTCTTTGTTCTTGTATTGTTTATAATAACCATTGTTGTTATGACAACATAACGATAACTTTACCATGTAAGTAACTCGTAGGATTAATATTATTTTATATTGACGTGCACGTTATTATTAGACATTAGCCTCTAATAATAGATATGGGTACATAAATAAAATATAGATTTACTTTTTTAATCGAACCTTTACCGACATTATTTACAACAAAATTGTATATTATTTAGATAAGTAAATTATTCGCAACTACGATTACCAGAAAAAAAGTAATTTCGTTCATCAAACCAGTCATATTTTATCACAAACGAGAGAGGTAAAATCACGCGAGGTTTCACCTTATACAAATATTTGTTCTAGATAAGTAATATTTTTTAAAATATACTAAATAATTTATTAATGTAGTAGCAATTTAAGAACATATATTTACCTTTTAATAAGAACAATTAATTATTCTTCAGTGAGAATTTAAATCAATAATAATTGCCAATTAAATATTGCACACTGGCAAACCAGGCATGCGGAAATTGATTCAACTATTCGGATACCTATAGATAGTTATTTTATTTGGGTATAAAAGTATTTGACTTTATACAGATTGGCAAGCCAATAATATAACAGCTATTTTCAGATTAAACCTAATATCGACATTTATTGATTTATTAAAATATGCATACAAATTAATATCATTAAATGTGTATTTTATGTCGCATTTTATTGATATTTTAGAGAAGAAAAGTACATTTTGTGTGGATTAGTAACACCTCACTAGGCAAATGCCTGTGTCGAGGTGTTATCTATTTGAAATATATAAGTAGGGAGATAATAAGAGCCAGTCAAATTAAAAATTCAATTCACAAAAAAGCAAATGTTTCCAGATTTCACTAATTTATTAGGAATCGTGTATTCAATTTCTTAATAAATTTGCAACTCATTTACCCCCCGGAAATCGCAAAAAAATGGAATAAAGTGTTAGAAGCGTTTATAATTTTACACTCAACTTCAATTTGCAGAATTGAAAATTAAAAAGAGAGTTAAATAAAGATTGTATTGTTTGGTAGGTATTAAATGTTGCCTCATTCCGGCAGGGAGATGTTTCTTCAGTCGCATTTACCGATTTTTGATTCGATTTCGTTTATAAGCGCATGTTGCAAATTTATATTTATATTTGTAAACTCTAGTTGAATTGATATTATAGTTGGCAAAACTTTTATTTATATGTTGTGAAAAATAAACTCTAAAAATAAATTTTCCTGTTCGTAAATAAGTTGCAAATTTAGTACATAGACAAAATTTAATTACATTTGAAATTAATGTTAAATTATATATTTACCTTCCTCAATTTTACTGGCCTAATTTCATTGTATAATAAAGATTCTATTTTTTATTTTTTCAACTGTTAAGTAACGACATTGACATATTGTTAGTTCTAATTTTTAATGATTGGTATCTCTAAATCGTCGTTTATTACCAATAGTATACACCCATATGCTCTACCATTCCACGACCCTCTATACGTTGCCACAATTAACCGACTATAATTCGGTTGCATAATCATTACCTATTTTATAACAGTCGCTACCGTTTTGGTGTTTCGATCAAGAGTTTTGGAACCAACTCTGGTACAGCGACTTACTATCGTAATAAAAGTATTGAATGAAAATAACCGATAATGATTTTTTTACCGATCCGATAAACTATATAAAAGTTATATGCAACCATTTTAAAACTATTGAATAATGACATATTGCCACATTTGTTAATTATTAGCATGATCGCCATGATTTGAAACATATCTCGCGCTGTATTTGTCTAGCCAGCTGTCCGTTAATTATGTAGGTACGTCCTCTTTTTTGCTTCACAACAAATAAACAAACGGAAAATGAAAACAGCGTTTGGAAATAAACACAGCATCTATTTTAAGATGGATGACCTGAAAAGAAACGGAACGACCGAAGACGTCATTATTATTATTATTATTAGCGAATGGATCACAGAAAAAACATATTTTTAAATAAAAAAAGGCCAAAAATATATCTTTAAAAATATTAAATGTCAGTTTAGAAGTATACAATGTCGATAAAAAATATAAAACATTATCATATGTATAATAAATAATGTTTGTTTGTTTGTTCGTCTTCTATGCAGTCCTAAACCATTCATCCGAATACAATGCAACTTTGGTGAGTCGTTGTGCGCACGCCCGCGAAGGCCTAAAGATGGGAAGCAAACGATCCATCCCGAGTGCCGCAGGCATGAGTTGTCATGCGCTGAAGGCTCCGTCAAATCCGCCCGCAGGGCCTATCTGCCAACCCGGGGTGGAATAGCTAGTTGTTAATACAAAATAATTAAATAAGCAGCCAGAAAGAAATAAAATTAAAAAAATAATAATAGGTCTCGAAATTACAATTATTATTATAAATGTCAGTATTCAGGCTGTCGCTTCATCGGATTCCTTATCAGTGACTGAATGGACCATAGTACGGTCCTACTTAATATTTGATACTAAAGAGGACAGCCGGTGAGAGTTGAAATGCATTTTTATAAAACCAGCGCTGGATATAAAACGACATCATGCACTCTGAAGTTGATACAGGACCTCTTTAGCACCTTTACTGTGTGGCTTTATATCCAACGTTTTATTAAAAAAATAAATACACTTTTCTAAATTTTCCAATATTGTAAAAGGTTGTTTTATTCATCTTTTTAAGCGATTTGCCACTATTAAATATCAAAGATAATAAGTAAATTAAATACCTTTACAACTCAATTATACAGAGTGAAGTTTTTCTCATGCATTTCACTAGTCAATGCTATTGTACTAGTCAAATTGGACAACTTTACTTTACGAGTTGTTTTATGTATCGAAAAAAAGTATGTCAAATAAGCAATAGTAAAAATCATAGAAACATTTAAACGCATATATAGATACTGTGTATACAGTCACTTTACGAGTATGTGGTTCCTACTCTCGTATGGGGGGCGGGGGGGGGGGGGGATACCTCCTGCACGGCACGGCGCGCGGCAAACCAAATTTGAACTCATTATTCTAGCATATATATTTTTTGTATGGAAAATAATATATCATTATTTGGAATAGTGGTAGTACAAGAGTTGTTCAGTTTAAAGCGAAGAATAAACCCGTAAAAGGATGTCCATGAGAAAATTTTCCCTGTTTAATTATTTAAACGCACACTAATCATGTATTTTAAATTTATACATATTTTACATTTTAATTATTTTTGTTGTCTGGTTGTACACTCTCCAACAATATGCTGTATTGTCGCAGGCTAGAAAGTCAACTGCTCCTCATTTATGCAGCATATCAGCACACCGACCTTGACCAGTGCGAATGCGATTTAGCCGATGACTTGAAACCGGGTGGCCGAGTCTCGAATCTTGACTCGACACTTGACCGAGCATTCGAACGACATTTTTCCCTACCTGGTCATTTTACCACTTTTTAAGAGGAAATGACCGTTTTTTTATTGATTACTAACAGCAAGAAATTTAATGTGCCTATTGTTTCATCGTTTTTTTGTTTTAGGTTTTAAAACTTTAATAACATCTTCAACCAAAATTGTCTATAATATCCAATAAGAAAAAATGTAGAACGTAAAACATATTTTATGATTTTTTTGTTTCTTTATACACTTGCCGTAACTTAATACAATTAAAATGAACCACCTCCAAAAAATCATAAAATAAAATCGAAATCGCTTAAGCCGTTTCGGAGTAACGACTAAAAAAAATAACATAGAGAACAAATTGAGAACCTCCTAATTTTTTTAGTCAGTTAAAAAGCAGGCCACTAGAACTGAACCCTGGGGCAAACCATCATTTAAATGGCTTGTTTGGCGATATAATGATGAAACGAAACATGACTAGTATAATGGTCAACGCAAAAAGGATAGAGGATGAGGGGGGTTTCAATGACGGCGCGGACGGGGTACGCGCTGACTTATTGCCTATGACTTGACCCGTTTTTTATGCAATACCCAGTCACTGAGTTAACCGAGCACTAACTAGCTAATTGAGTTAACGGTATCGGCGATAAAGGCAGCATTTTAAACCGTTTTTCAATCGATTTGACCACAGGTTTACAATCTTACTCTGGTGTTTAGATGGTAAATCAACTCAAAATAATTCTTAAAATATTTTAAGTGTAAATTATTGTAGTTGCTTACAGATTAGTTCGTAAAGATGTGTAAATCAATAGGTACATTAGAAACAGTAATAATTTTTTATAGTAAACCTAAAAACAACCCGTACCCGAAAACATTCAGAGGTCATAGCACAAAGGATCCAAATCAACAACAGACCTATAATTTTTATCCTGTTAACGTTATTTAAATCCGTTGACTACAAATTTGCGTCAAAAATTTCCAAATTGTACTTTTTCCAATATCCATTTTTCAATATGCTGTTTAAACTATAACTTAAATGCGTCTTTACTTTACTAAAGTTCAGTTTCGCAACAATGCTCCCAATATCCTCCGTCGAAATTCCAGATTTTGATAAAACAAATATTAGACAATCGCTTACATTCTTGACCCACCTGTCAAAAATCATAGAGCAGCTAACGGTATTTTTGGATCTCTTTTCTGCTTTTTTTCTGAAGTGGAAAATCATTAATATAAATTATTTTATTAGTATTGTAAAACAACTATTAAGTTTGTACTCTCATAATTGACAGTATATTCTATTATGTGAGACGAAGATAATCTTTGATTACAAAGATCTGTTGGTGATGTTTTAAATTTGTTTAGATAATTTTTTCATATTATATATCTTACTTTGCAATTGACATTTTTACTGTACTGTATTTATATGTTAATTATTCTAATGCGAAATAAATAATTCTAATACGAAACTAAAATGATTGTTCCAGCAATGTTTTTGATTCAGATCAGATACCGTTTATTCCTTTGATAACATGACTGAATGATCCGACACATCACATATAGACGTAATCGGACACTTACAATGCATAAACTCTCACGTGGATACTTGCAATAAAGATTTTTGTAGCTACTCTTCATTCCACAGCTTTTATAACTAACACCTACCTGATTTTTACCAAGCTGCTAATTTGTAGTGTTTTAGCAACATCTTACCTGATAACCATACCTATGTCACTCGCAAATGTGCCGTCAGAAACAATTCATTGTGGTACAATAAAAATAATACATGGCCTGCTTTGCCTCTCCTACGGTAGTTAGATAAGATAGGATTAAGCTGATCATTTAAGTGTTTTAAGTTATGTCAATAAAGTTTTCGTTTCCGTCTATCCAATAGAGTCCGTTTCACTAATTCTATACTGATGTTTTTAAACATCCGACTGCAACGTCTTTGTAATCTTAGTAATCTTAACTCTTATTTACCTTGTCATAAAAAAGACAATAGACGAGTCTAAGAAATGAAATTTACTATTTACTACATCGATTACATGCAATACATTACACATATGCATTGCACATACACATTACATTCCATATACATTATAATTTTATCTCTTTATATTTAAACGTAATTATAAAATATTTTAGCAACTCTATTTTTTTAAATCTTCATTCAATATATTATATCTAAAATATTAAAAGGAATGCCTGCGAAATCTATCTCACGTAGGGGTTTGAAATTTTTAACTATATAGAAGCGGAAGAAATCCTCGAAGCCCGACTTTTAATCTAAATTATTTTTATTTTAACATTTCAAGTTTTCTATCTGTTATTACCTACATTCTGTTTTTACTAACACTCATCATGACAGTGTGATCGTCCGCTACTAGTGGCGCTGAGCTGAATTCTGTTTTAAAACTGTTCAAATAGTCTGTAGAAAATTAACTGTAGAAATAGTCGAAAAAATAAGCCGGAAGTTCGAGAGAAGCTAAAGTTTTATAGTATTGCGGGTTCATTATTTATGTATTTTAATGCATTTCTTAATTTTATATTTATTTTACCCGCATTGCCAGATACTAGATCTGTTTGTCGCCACATTGCAGCTTTTTTTCTTCTGCCTGCTGATAAAGATGTCCATAATTATTACTACCATACAGGTAGATGCATATAGGCATGTTACTGGCGGTGTCTACAGGTGAGCACTTGACCATGCCAATCATTATTTCGCATTGTTAATAAAACCCGCTAAAAATCGGGCCAAGTCTAAAAAAAAATAGTTGCGAACTTAGCCAATTACTGAGTCATTTCTACAGACTTTGCTCAGCAGCGGTGTGCAATGCTGACTCTGCACACCTTACGGATTTTTCCCATACCATATACAAGTTGTATTTAAATTCACTGATGTCGTCCTTTTAGGTGGTGGATCTATATCAAGAATCAAATATTAATCAGCAAAACATAGTGGAAAAATGTTTCGTCATTTCGTGTATCGTGAGGTTGGGCGACGACAGCTCGAGCGCGCGGCTCGCGATTTTTTTGAAAAAACAAATATTTTAATTATTAAAAAAAAATAGATTTATTACGACAAACTTTTAACGACAAATATTTAAAAAAAAATACGATGCTATTATAAAAAATCTACCTTAGGACGGGTATTGTTTATATGCTATTTTAACGTTTGAAATACTTATGATAGAAAAAATATATCTTAGGCAATATTGAAATTATTGAAATTAAAGTACATAGTCAGTACGCACAATAAAAATAAATTCTCTTACCTAATATTTAAACAATATTCTCTTTATAAATATAAAACATAATATTACAAAAAAAAACCAGCAGACCAGCAGTAGCAGTTACCAATCGTATTAAATTGTACAGTTGATAATAAATGCTCATCTTATGCTATGCATGTAATTTTTAGTTTCTTAGAATTGTGGTTAATAATTGTTTCCTTCCTTTTTACATTATTATTAAGCGCGAAAGAGAAAATGTATTTTTTTATGCAAATATTTTTGTCACAATTTTTTATTGATTTCAGTGTTACTAATATAGTTTTATTCGATAATATTAAAAAAAAAAAGCAAAGCGCAAAGTAAAATAATATTAGCCCAATTATCAAAATTCCAAAAATGAAGTTTCAAATGTTTTCTTTTAGCGTACCCATTGTGGTTGGTAATTGTAAATTGATTTAAATCGAAAATGAACAAAACTTGTATTTTATAAATACAAAATCGTTTGAACTAAAGGTTAAAAATATCGAAAATAAAATAATAATAATGAAAATATATGTTTCAGTAAGTGTTTGGTCGCATTGCAACTTCGCTGCCTTCAACTAGACTTAAAATAGTTTATTTGTATTTTTTTTAATTTGCCAATTACTTGCAAGTGATGAATATACACGTACCATACATACATAATTTAACAGTTATAAATTAGTTTGAATAATAAAATAAAATCAAACTTAAATAGTTAAACACAGCACATGATTAGTTAAATTAAATATACCCGTATTTTAAACAACCAGTTGTGTTTAAAAAGAAAAAAATGTTTTTGATATTTTTATTTCTTAATCATTTATGCGCACACGAGTATACTCACATAATCTGACTCCCAGTATACAAAATAATATAGAAACGAGTATCCCATAAACACTGTATTTCTAATTCAGAAAACATGTTTGTTTTTATTAAAACCTGAACGGTTTTCTACTTTAAATACGCGTTCTTGGTTCTTTCGTGAGTTTAGTTTGAAATTTCCACCCCACCACATTGCTACTATAACATATACTGTTCAATTTAAAATTGGATAAACAGCATAAAACTGCTTGATATTGCGATGCTATTCCGGTAGCTCCGATGAGGATCTGAAGCGATCAAAATTAGAACGAACTTCTGGCTCTAAACAAGCAAGCGCTTGCTTGCTTGCTTAGGTGAGCGTACCTATTATTTATATCGAAATTGTTCCCGTTAACAGACTCCTACTCCGCGGTAATCCTGTGGTTTATATTATTACAGTCCACATTTCACCAATGCACGCATACACAGAAATACATGCAAAAAAACACACACGCATACACGTAAAAAACCTAAATTTATAGAACTACTTAGTGCTAAATAATAAAATAGAAATAAAAGTTGATGAGCTATCGCGTTTGTTTTTCCTTGATTTGTTCTGTGTTATTTTACAGCCTATGAATTTATATATAACCGTACATACATTACTCATAGTGACACTAATTAGTGGCGTCATTTGTACATTTTTAATATCTCTATTATTTTTTTTTTATCAACCTCGTACAACCAACGCACAATCAACCTAATCATATTGTTTTTGTCTTAAGTTGACCCAATTTAATTTATATTAACTTTTAATATCTCTTTTTTATTATATAAAATACTAAAGAAGGATACTGGGTAGTTAAAATACATTTTAATAAAGATTTCAATTTAAAGCTCGCAAGATTTCAATTTAAAAAACCCAGCCCTGACTTTTATACAACGTATTACCAACATTTTCGTGAAATACAGGTCAACACAAAACAAATAGAGGTCAGAACAGGTTAAATCAACTCACCTCTCTTGCTCTTGATAGAATTGTTTTGGCCTTTTAGTTTTAATTTAAAATATTAAATGTTATGGTTATGTAATTTATTTCTTTATTGGATTTACAGCCATATAAAAATAACGAAAAGATATATTCAAAATTATATTTTTTTTTTGACAAAATATTGCATTTCCAATAAAAAATAATAATTCATCTGTAAAAAACGATGATTATATACTTTAACAATGTATCAATCTATCATAAAGATATTTAATTTACTCTTCATTTTTCATTAAATCAACACTAAAATAATAAATCATAATAATCAAAATATATAATTCTTTAATTGAATTTAAAAATATTTGGCATATTTATATTTGATTATATTTTTTTGATAACTGCAAATAGCTTGACGAAATAATAAATATATATTTTGACAATATTGAAAGTTATTTAAAGTAATATTTGTTTTTAGGGCGTTGGTTATAAAGTTAAATAAAGCCATAAATCTTGTTACTTTTCTTCCCATCTCCTAACTTCGGTTGTTTGGTGATTAAATCACTAGTGTTTTATAAGCTAAGCTAAGCCCTTACCACAAACTTTCAATTTTTAATGCTTTGACTTTTCGGGCCCTAACTTTATTATTTGCTGACTAATTTATCATTTTACGATAATAATATTACCTTAACTATAATAAAAAAGGTTATAAAATATGTACTAAACTAGCATAGCGATAAAGAAATTGTATGTTTGATTGCTTACGTTCGATTATAGTAAAACTACTCGAAGGTTCATTGCTGGATTCCTTAAAATCTTAGGCGTATGATGCATGAGAAAAAACGCGACCGCTCTCCCTAAAACTGCGGAACCATGGCTGTTTGGTGATATATTGAATTTAAGGAAATTTAGCATCTAATTAGTTTAAGTCAGGCAGTGACCAGCGCCTTTTTATAGTATATACTTTATATAGTATATTTCATATCCTACTATATTTGTAACCTACCTACATACGTTACGAAGATAAATTTTCTATATTTTTTTAACTTTGAGAAACGGCTACATATGTTACAGGTTTTGCTCGCGTTAATATAAGCATATCTATAAGTATAGAATAAATATAATGGCAGCTTTCATGAAAAATTGCATTAGCTTAGATCGCATCCAAGTACCAGAGGCACGAGTCGTCCTAAGCCGAAGGCGCGAATGAATTCTGTAGGTAAACCTACAAATTATAACTAATATTCGAAGAGTGATTTTGAAATGTGTTTTTCTTGTTTTATGATAGAAGTGTACTTTTGAAGATTGTGGTTTTTCGTAGAATCTTTGATTTATTTTAAACAGCTTCAGTTCGTCATATATGAGCAGAAATTTTATATGCAGTTTCTCCTAAAATTACGATTTTCTGGTTATCTCAAAACCCTTGTAACTTCAGCATTTGAAGAACTATGGTATTATTTGTAGATGGCCCGTGTCTGCAGCGACTGCTGCACTGGCGATAGTAATCAAATATAATTGAGGATTGTTCAGAATGCCTAGTCTTACTGAAGTTTAAATGCTTTTTTTAAAGAAAAATATATAAATATACTTAATGTTTTTAAATACACCACAAATATTTTCTCTTTGTAAAGATATTATAATTAATGCGTATATTATTTTGAATGCACCTCCTTATGATTGGCGCCTCCTTGGAACAGCACATTGTGCTATTAAGGTGATTCACAAAATAATCTATTGCGCGTGATTACAAATTACAATAATGTACGTATACGTAATTTATTTATTGTGTTAACACTATTTTTCTGTTATATATAAGACTGCATGTAAATGACGATAAAATAAATAAAATTTAAAATGGTTTTTAGATGTTTATCGCGTATCTCGTTGATATTATGTAGCTCATTTATTTGCGATAAGAATATGTACATAGTTTGAGAACAAGGGGCGCGTCCTTCCGCCTCGCATGAGTCGTTGGTTGGATTATGACGGAGGTGACACGTTGCCGCGATGGGCTAGCATTACTAGCATAGAAGCATAGTAGCATAGTAGCATAGTAGCATAGTAGTAGTGATGGACGACGATCGACGATCGACGACCGCCGACGGCTCATTCGCGAGCCGACGTCGCTCGGGCCGCGACGCTTCTGCGCACTGTCGCGTCGACGCATCCGCCGACAAACATTCTCGGGAGATCCGCTCAAGTTATTAATAAATTCTCGTATCGCCTCGCGCCGAATTCAAAACAGATGACACTGTTATTTAACGTCATACTATGAATTCCGCTTGGAGTTATGTTGACATTCTTGATGATCGGTTGCTGCGGAGCGATAAAGGCGGACGCGCGCCGCGTGTGGTAGTCTCTCGCTCCGAATAGTCGGACAGCCGTTGAATGCGCGACCGAACGCGACATGAAGCGAACGCCGACATCTGACAATGGCTCTAAAACATGGAAATTCACAATTCCAAAGATTGGAAATTACTATGCCGTTCCGAGCATATTCAAAACTGACAAGTCTAGAAGTGTCGGGACGACCGCGCAGCAAAAAAGTATAGAAAACATTCTCCGCAAAGTAGAGCCAGGAGTGTACATAGTTTCGCCGTCGGACGTTGACAGAGATGCGACCACGATGAACGATTCGAACGAACTCTACGTTGACATGAAGGAAGTCAAACGACAAGTTGACGAGTATTGCGATGTGCACAACGGGGAAGTCGAAGACAGGGTGGAAAAATCTCATTCCGGACTCTTCCTTAAAAAACAATATGATGTGACTATTTCGAACCCTGAAAAATTGAAAGCCAACATTAGCGATGTCGGATCTCTCCACAGCTCGCCATGTGTGAAACGGAACGTCGACGATGTCACACATGTTAAACACATCCGGAACGAGTCCGATGCCTTCCCGGAGATCGTGTTTTCCTTTTTTTCTACGCGGGATAGAAAAAACAACTGCAAGCGTAGACTCTCCGAGCATAACGGGCCTTACATCAATAAATCAGAAATTAAGGACTACCTGTACACGAATTCACACATTGTCACAACAAAGCCTTCAAAAATGGAACTACACTATGCTAGCAGCCCTATGCTACTTGGTTATGAAACGAAAGGTGGTTTAAAACGAGACGATATTCATAAATCAGAAATTAAAGTATTTCTGACTGGTACCAATAGCGGCAATTTCTCATTATCTCCGGAGATTGAATATGACCAACCAATAAGATGGACTAGTAAGGATATGAGTGATTATAAAAATAATATTTATAACGAAGTATTGTATAATGCAGAGAGCACTAATTCTGATGATACTATTAAAATTAAGAATTTGGAAGAAAAACCTAATTCCAATAACTCTTCTTATCGTGATGATAACCCAAATGATGAGACTTCTTATTCGAAAGACGACATCCAAGTTCTTAGCCACTCTCGCACTATGTCTGTATGTAATAACAGTTTAGAGTCCATCACTGTTCTAGATTATGTTATGGAAAAACCTGTTGAAGAATATGAAGGCTGTAATTACGATAAGCATATGTTTCCAAATGTTGCTGACCATCCGAGATGCCGTAGAGCTACGCTTCTGCGTAATGAAATGATTCCTTTTTATACAATTCGAAAGAAGCTGCGGGGCAAGAAGGGACGAATCAATCGGGCCTGGAGGGACATCAAAGGATGGATTGATACGGAGAAAGTAAAAATCAACAAATTAATAAAGAAACATGCGGCAAAACAGCGACTCAATTCAAACGATGATGGTCGTTCATCCGAGTGTAGTCAAACGGATGATGATGCTTCGGAAAGAGGAAGCGAAGCGTACTTAAATTTGTCTCAAAGTCGTAGTGAGAGTCGATTGAGCGAGCGCAGCTGTTCGACGCCAAAATTATTAAACGCTAAATTTTGTGTAAATTCAAAAGCGGGCGAAAACAAAAATACAGAATTGGGGACTGTAATGAGCAATACTAAGCCGCCATTGCAAATAAACAAACCTATTATAATAAAAGTAAGTTGCGAGGACTTTGCTATTTCCAACGATGAAGAGGCCAAAGACTCGTGTCAAGATAGCGTCGATTCGTATTCGTCTCTGACCTATGATTCATATGACGGTCAATCCAGCCTTAAAAATAGTGTTTTAAGTGATATAGAATTTAAAGGTGAATCTAGCCACGAATCGTCCGTAAGTAATATTTTGAAGAAAAATGCGCCAATGCTGGCTTCTAGCCATGTTCTTGTGAGTACCAATTTACGTACCTAATTAATAAAATTCTTCGTTTTTCCGAAAAACCTTGTTTGTTTTCTTTAAATAAATTAATTGTTTCGTCTCGATTGTATATCATTTTAAAAATGGTCTATATTTCAAACTTTGCATTTCTTATCATTTCTATCATAGTTTCCATCTTTTTCAACAATCAAATAATCGAAAAGTCGGTCCAGTGTGTACTTAATTCATACACTGAGGTAGGTATCCATACCTCCTCCACCAACAATGGAAAAATGTAGTTTTTAGTTATTTATTTGATTGGAGTTTAAAAATGACTATAATTTGAGTTTTGCATACTGTAAGTGTATTGTTAGATACGAGTACAACTCAGTTCTACAACGTGAGTAAACCCTAACATTTCTATAAAAGAAAAATTACTATAATGGCCAATAGATGAATTCAATACTATCCTAGACATGGTTGTAAAGGTTGCTCTAGCTAGAGAATTCAAATCATGCTTAATCGCATAATAATACTTGGGTTAGGCTTGGATGACTCCGTTAAAATTGTTTGGTTCACCATTCGAAAACATTTATATTTTTTTAAAAAAAAGTATTACATCTCTTATGTTTTCAAAAATATTAATAAGCCAAATATATAAAAAAAAAGATATTTGATATGTACAAACATATATATGTCAAATATATTATTCATTATATTTATTCATCATATTATTCATTTTTTTTATGTTTAACTGTGTTTCATGGTACGGGAAATTTGGTGATTGGTTTATCGCAGATAATTTTAAGGATAAAGGGGTTTCGCTATATATAATTTTATTTTATTCCATTATTGTGGGGTGGGCGAAGAATAAAGAACGCGAAAGTAATATTTTAGCCTATATTTGTCAAAATGTATGCTATAAAAATATAACTATATGGACTCGATAAACAAAGATGACACCAAACTTTCCATCTTTCAAAGTGTTATATAAATACAGCGTACATATGAATTAAATAATTTACTGCAATCAAAAACAATAACCTAATAACCATCAAAATTTCTGTCGAAATTCAAGGTCAAGTCTAGGTTTGCATTCGTGTATTTTCACAACGATCTTTGTTTTATGTTTAGCTTAGCAGCATTAAACCGTTTAGCGAGAAAATAACAAACATCATGAGCTAAAATGACTATATACGGACCTCATTAGATTACTAATGTCAAATGCACGACCATTGATTATTAATCTCTCTATTGCATCTAGCTAGGTTAGGTTAGGTTAGCAGGATGTAATTGTATTTGTCGCTGATACGAAGGCTTTGTCATTTAATTCTGTGCTGTCTAGATCAAAAAAATATATACTAATAGCATATGCGTACAGAAATAGATATCGTGTTACTAATCTACCAGACTGCTCGAGTATCAAAGTATGGTACCTAACTGGACGACTATTTTTTAATCTGTCTTCTAAGCATTCCCATCGAATTCTAAAAAATATATTTTACTAACATTATTATTATAATTGTAAAATGATATTTCTCTAGTTTTGTACGATAACAGTTCAATCATAAATATTTAAACAATTCCTGACATACCTCATTATTAAAGTTAAGTATAATATATTTAAATTGGGGCCTAACGTACTAATTTAAATTTAGTCTATATAATAATGAAGACTACAATGTTCCTTAGTACCGGCATAGCCAGTAGGTGTTTTAGTATAATGTTAAATATACGATATTTTTTAGTATAAGTAAATAATTTAATATTCGTTTTAGGATCACGAGCAGAGTAACAGAATTTGAAGTCGTTTGACGTAATTGGATAAACGTAATATAAATAAAAAAATATGTGGGTTTAATATTGAGATTATCTTAGGTGATTAATAATCCTTATCATCTCTTTGTTAACAGGGTCAAAATGGCTTCGAGGAACTGCGACGGTATGTCAAGCAAGGCGGAGACTTTTGCAAGGAGCTTTCGACAATCTTACATGAGAGGTAATAAATACTATATCGTATTTAAGCAGGTTTTTTTTAAATAATGTGATTTATTTATATTTATTTTATTACTTATAAGGTGTTTACATACGACTCATTTTATAAACAATTTAGAAGTGAGACGTTTGAAGTTGACGTTTTTACTACACTACACTATTACACTATTACGTTTTTACACTATTTCCGCATTTTTAATGCTGAAAAATAAACCTAAGGTGTAATATATTTAAATATATCATACATACTCGTACAATATATTCTACGTATGCTTTAATACAAAAAAAAAACAACAGTAGATAAAATAATAAGCGCACATATTTATGTGGGAAATAAAAATTGAAAAATATGCATTTATGTATTAAATCATTGCCCTATCTTTTCGATTCATATGGTTTTTTTAAATCCGTTTATAGAAGGTCACTTATGGTGGCATTGAACTGACCTAAACTATTTCTCCAATTTTCGTACTTGCCCACCTACTTGCCACCTTGCCACCACCTTGTACTTCCTATATTTATTTTATGTATTTATTTGACAAAGGGTAAAATAGTTACATGACTTAAAAAAAAACGTAATTGATATAAAACTATTTGTATTAAAATAATGTCTGTGCCTAGCTGTGAAATAACCTGGATTAGCCAAGTTTGTAATTTTTAAACCATTTGTTTTAGAAAAAGGTGTGAAAATTACAACCTGAAACTGTAACATAACACTTTTTATAGCTCAAAAAGTGAAAATTACAAATAGAGCCTAGCTGCGAGATCTCTTAAAGTCTAGATACTCGCTAAAAATTTGTAGTCGTCGTAATAGCAATGTAAGGTCCGTTTAGATCAAAGGATGTAAAAATTACATACGGCTTAGTAGTGAAATAACTCGTAGCGGATTTGATTGCCAGATTTCATTGTAAAAAAACAGAATTAGTTCTAAAAACTCAAAGGAAAAACAATACAAATAGGGCCTGGCTGTGGGATCACTCACGTATAGCCTAACTTACTCACAGATTAATATGTAGTCAGTAAAAAGTAATATACGATCTATTTAGAGCAACGGTTGTAAAAATGACTAACTGAGCCTAGGTGTGAAATAACGATGAGCCTATTTTATTCGCGTTAACTTAGTTTAAAAAAAACAGCCACACTTCAAGGTGGTTATTGCTCTTTGAGTACCTCGAAGTTTTTTAGCTGAAAGCTTTGTGGTAGTTATGGTTTCTGCAATGAAACTATGCTGTTCGGGAATGATGTTCCACTAGAGGAAGGATTACGTCGTAGACGCACTTTCCTCTCGTATTGCATATCTTTGAGATTTACTTCAACGTTAGTTTGGTTAAATAAACCGTGCATCTATAAAGATAAGTTCTTTTACTGACGAACATCTATCTTAGTTTTTAAGTTAAAGCATTTATCATAGATAATATGGTGCTGTATAGAGTCTGGTGCAAATTCAACGAAAAAAGGTAATTGAAAGAAAAAAACAACGTTTTGAATTGATAAGTACATAAATTCATACATATATCGTCAATTTTAAGAACTAATTATTTGGAAGAGTTGAATTAAAATATGACTGCCGGCAACAGTGCAATTTTCTCATAAGATTCACGGCTTTAGAAAATAAATATATTACTTGCTTGGTTTGTCAGAAAAAATTTAGGCAATTTTATAAAGCTTGTTTTAAATGATATGACTCAGTACTCAAAAAAAAAATAGAATGGCTATGACACCCTGTACCTATCATACATGGTGTCCCAAGACCAATCCCACAAACTTTAGGGGGTGTTTAAGTTCCCTATTAAGAGTAAGAAATTATGTAACAAAATGCGAAAAATTTTTATCACCAAATTTATTATTTTTGTAATAAAATTGATGTAAATCGATCTTATCAATCGATAAATCAATATTATCTGTCGACCAATAGCATCCCTCTTACAACCCCAGAGAAGGGGAAAGGAGTTACCCCTTCTTCTTAGACCGACCTCTGTTCGATCAGTGCCATCTGACAGCAATCATTTAGCTCCGCCCTAATAGGGCGTTTCGAACAATGCGGCAGGTCATTAACCTCGATCTTGACTGACCGCAGGGTAGTGACCCAGTGACGTAGTTATCCGAGGGAGGAGCCATTGAAAAATATCTGTTTCTAAAACATTTATATTCGCGAAAACCATTATGAATTTTGATATAGTTTCTTAACAAATAACACTAGGAATCGTAGGACCTATTAGCTGTTTTTTTTATTGGGACAACCTTGGATTTACCTTGGGACAACCTGTATAATATCAACTGCTTCTATACAATTGTTTAGTAGTTGGTGACGCGAATGACGGTCGCCGGTTGCTGTGAAAGATTTGAATACTTTCTTTGACTGTATAATTTTGTTCCCTATATTCTAGTTTAATTTACTTTAGCGGTGACAAAATGTTGCTGAGGGCAAAGGAAGGATAATATGAGACCAAGGACTCACCTTTTTCCCTCGACGGCAATTCTGGGTGCACACTGCTTTTGCTGAGTCACTAGCATTCGAGCGGCTGCTATCATTATTGTCGATAGGCTATTTGCTCCGCGCGCGGTTGAGAGTGACTGCCAGCTTTGTCCATATTTTGTGGGCATACGCTGCTCTCTGGTGAGGCAGGTAGGTATGTTCATATTGGACGAGTATTGACAAAGACTTAACGAAAACGAAGACGAAGACGAGTATTGAAAAGTTATAAGAAATTCAGCTTCATAATGTCACCGTTATGATTTAATTATATTTAACTATTTTATTATTATAGAAAACGGCGTAACCAGTAGTAGTAAATTATTTAATCAGCACCTGACGTCTTACAGCCTAACGGCATCTTTTCCTAAACTACACGCTCCTGTGATACCAACTTGCTATGGGTTGCTTCATTTCCTAACTCCACTTGTGCCTGCGACACTTTTAGCCCATTCGATATGCATTTTGGATGGCCATATAGGTGAAAATGGGCTATTTATTAGGTATGAGCAGATAAAATTAAAAAAAACTTTGTATAATGCATTATTTCAATTCATCATTAATTTTAACATTTCAATTTTTTCTTCGTAAATTTTTACTCGCGACTGGGTCAAATGAAACCCCCTTTCTTCTTACTATTTACCACAGTATGTGCCCAGAAATCTGATCTATGGAAGACACTTTTTACACTATATCGCTGATATTTAGCTATTTTAAAGTATAAATTATTAATAAAAAAACCGACGCGATGGCAGTATTTCCCTGCTTCAATACTATAAAGTTTCTTTCAATCTTTTTGTTTCAGTTATTTTACCAGAGAACATTCTTTTTAATTAAAAGGCTTCGAATTTTCATAATAGCTTTTATTATCTGTTTGGATTATCTGGAGAACCATCACAAGCTTCTATACATAGCCTAACGAATTTAACGAGGATACTATTCAGATTAATTATATTATAATCAATTGAAATACACTCTCATTGACTATCTGTGCCATTTCTTACAATATCTATATTATCCAACCAGCTTTCGATATAAACAACTATGGCTGTTTTTCGAGAGCATCAAACGCACAAAAAAAATGACTTCCGCATTTGAACTTTTCGAGTTGATAGTTGGAACAGCAGACACAGTAGTTTCAGTAGTAGTAGTTCAGTAGTTTCTTATACATATATGAACTAAGTATACTTCTGAGAATGGCTACGTCTTTGTTGACATGTAAAAAACAAATTTCTTGTTGGCTACTTAAGCTCGGTAGAAAGCAAACGGAAACCTTAATTAATTACTTAGCGCAATAAATTTCTTTTTTTTTTTTTTGGTATATACCACGTGTACACTACATATGTAAAAAAAAATCAGGAATATTTTATTTCATATTTCATAATAGTTTATCATTTTATTTATACGTTTACAACATGTCATATCTAATCTACAACGATAATATCTATATATGAATATACCATAAATTCAAATTATGTATTCATTTTAAGTAAGTTTTAAATCGAAAACAATGTAATGGTTCGTTCTTCGACCTGAAACATTTAATAATCTACAACAAATAAAGCCTACCTAAATAAAGTACGGGCGCTGTCTAGTTAGGTAGAGTATTGAAAATATGTTTGTGTAATTTAAAAATCAATTAATAAATTATAATTATTATTAATGTATAGAAGTTAAAAGTTAGAATGTAATTACATATTTGCTATATGACTTAAACCTAAAATGACACAGAACTAGAAATTTAGTTGATTCCATGCCGATCTAACAAAATATCAATGGGGCTAGTATGAAACCGACTCGCCACATGTCCGCTGTCAGTTTGACGTTTGCTTAATGTATTATTGCATTAGACTTGATTAGACAAACGTCAAACTGAAAGCGGCGAGTTAGCTTCAGAGTAGCCCAACAAGTCCCATTTGTAGTTTTCGAGTGCGCGGGTGGATAGCCTGGTAGTCAGACATGTTCATTTCAATTATTTCGTTGTACACAGGTAATGACGCGTCACACGATGCTATGACACATCTAAAATAATACACACATCTGTATTTATTTTGTTCGTGTATTTTGCAGCTGTAAAAATAATAATGAGGTATGTATTTAATAGGCATGCAAAAGAAATGTTTTTAGTTTGTAACTGCTATGGATGCTCAGAGAAGATAGAGGCGTGGTTTTCAAGAAGAGATAAAACGCATATAATTTGATGTTATGGCTAAGAATTTAGTTTTATTATAAAGATAAGGGTTTGCCATTATGTTTTAAAAATGATTTCGGGTAAGTGGCCGCCGCGGCTGACTCGAACAAATTCCAGCCGAGAGGCCCAATTTTCAACCACTTTTTGCAGCAAGTTGGGCCGTATGTCAGCAATAACGCGCCGAATATTCTCTTCCAAGTCGTTAATCGTGTCCGGCTTATCTGCGTAGACAAGCGACTTCACATAACCCCACAAAAATAGTCCAGCGGTGTTAAATCGCACGATCTTGGAGGCCACGCCACAGGCCCACGACGCGATTTTTACTTTATTTTAGAGTGATTTAAAAAAAATTAGAATGATTTTTTCTAAATTTGCACTATTTGCAAACGTTGTTCAGGAGTAAGTCTATTCATTATGAAATGGCAAACCAAACTGAGCATAAATCAAGTGACAGCTGTCAAAAACACCAACTACGAAAAAAGTAGTGCCAGATTGAAAACCACGCCTCTAAAAAAAAACCCTATATTATTGTTTCAATGCTAGCATAAAAAAATCCTCTTTTAAAACTATTAAAAAACATTTATTATTATATTTTTGGTACAGTAATAATTTTTGATAATCTAAATGTTTGGTCAATATTGAGAAGTATATCATTGACCCTTTTACCATTTTATTGAGGTTCGTTGATTGTCCCTTGACTCATTTTGACTATGATTTAAAGCGATACATGTTTGTGCTTATGAAGTAGCTATTTTAAGGTCTCGTCTACTCCAAACGACCACTGCATTATTACATGTAAGCATCCTGTGAAAAAATAGAGCTGATTGCCACCACCATCAACATTTCACCTTAATACTCGAGTACCAAAAATTATACCTTTCTTAAAATGTCCCCTCGGTTGTAAAAAAAACTATACAAATTTCAAGAATTATACTCATGCGTAATTATCATGCAACAATTGACCAAAGGCTACTTGTTGTTTTTTTGATGTGTAAACATATCTAAACCGATTTTATAGACATGACTTTTACAACAATCTATCTTACACTTTTATCGTTTATTTTAAGATTTTCTAAATTAAAACATAAAACTGGCGGCGAGTGAGTGATCGCATTGGTTACAGAGATTTTGCTCGAATTTATTTTTTTATTTCTTGTATTTAGTTTAGTTGATATTTCCATTAGGTATATTTGTCGTATAATTTTCCCTTTCTCCTTTTTTATTTAATTTATTAAAAATATTTAAAAGAGCTTAAATTTACTTTAAATTACTCGTTTACAATTGGATCTCTAAGAAAGAGCATATTTTTATTGTTACTGGTCCTCCGTTTATTTAAATTAGTACGTTTATTATTACAAATAATAATCTCGTTTGATCGATATTATTAATTTGTTGGTTTCGTTAATAAATATGCTCTAGCTCCTAAAGTATTTTATAATATAGCACGGTGTGAGGGACATATTTGATTTACATCAAATATTGAAGGTATTTAATATAATATGTACTTAATATTTAATATTTATTATTGCGTATTTTATTATTTGTAATGAAATTTGATGAAAAGCCACTTTTTCTGTTTTATTTTATTTTATTTCTATTTTATTTGTCATTATTGTTTTCAAAAACTATAAGACTAACGAAAAAGCAGTAAGTAGTTTCCCTGATATATATATATTTATTACCTACCTGATACCAAAATTTTAGCGTAGTAACCTAGAAGATTAGTGGAGGTAATATGGTATTTTTTCGTACATTTTGGGTTATATATTTTAAACGGATTGCTAAAAAATTTAAATAAAAACAATAAAATCCCTAATAGTAGTCTTTTCAAACGAGACCCCATAAAATATATATTAAATAAAATAAACCTTTTTGTTATGAGTTCCTTCTCACCCCCATTAAAAGAAAAATATTTTTTAACCTTTGACTGTCGAAATACGAGATGTGCGCATCACAAGAACAATTTTCAATTTATATTGCATATTTTCTAAAAATAATTTTTATTACGACAAAATTAAAACAAATAAAGATAAAAGAAATGTAGATAAGATACGATATTATAATGTTTTTAATGTATAAAATATCTTGGTGTGTGTACCAACTAATTGAAAATATACAAAAATGTATGAAGATGATGGAAGAAAATTCATAAGTAAATATAATATACGCAGGGCGTCCTATGACCATTCCCGTGTTATGAGTAAGAAATGATATAAAAAAAAATGCGAAAAATAACTCCAAATTTATTATATTTTTTAACGGATGGTGTCAATTCGGTCAGCGCGCGAATTCCGATGCCACACCGATCGATAGTGGCCTCGACACCGTTATGGCGTACAGCGACAACTGTACGCCAACAACAGACATTCTTTATTATATACTAGCTGACCCGGCCACGCGTTGCTGTGGCTAAAGTTTTTGTTATATTACATTATAGTAAACAATCTAAGAGGAACAATAAGAGAACATCAGTCACGGAGTCCACTATGCTTTTTCACACAGATGGTATTTGTAAAAAAATATGGTGATCTCCTTATTTGACTTTCTACTACTATAACCCTTTAGTACAATGAAATTATTTACGAACAAAGACGAAAATGTTGATGTTGGTATACAAATTCACTGGATTGAGATTTGAAGGGGAAGTACGTTGAACACAATTAATTAAAATGTTCTTACACTTGATACTAAGCAGAAATCAATAGGTAAAAAATAAAAATTTATCAGATTTATTATTTCCATTTAATTTTATAACAAATATAAGTATATTACAGTATAATACAGTAAATAACATGTGACGCTTAAACTCATGAATGAGGTAGGCAAGGCAGACAGTCTTAAACTTTTAAACATTAATATCTTTTTTTTGAATTATAAATACTTTCAATTTCAATTTAATTTAACACCAATCGGTGCACAATGTTTTTGGTTAACCTGTCTTTAGCTAACACAAATAGATTCGACGGTTTCCCAACACGTGAACACGCAACATATAGTTGCCCATGAGAAAAACATGGATTTTCCAAATCTAAACCACAAATGGACATTGTTTGACCTTGAGATTTATTTATAGACATGGCGAAAGCTAAACGAATTGGAAACTGTAGCCTTTTGAAGGGTATGGTAGAATCTGATGGTATCATCGGAATACGTGGCAGCAGGACCACTTTTCCTTTAAACTTCCCAGCCAAAATGGTTGCTTCAAGAATGTTTCCGGTGATCTTTTTGATGACCAAACGCGTACCGTTACATAATTGAGGTGGATTCAAATTACGGAGGAGAATAATAGGGGAACCAATCTTTAATCGAAGATTATGTGGTGGCATTCCAGGGATATCTAATGAATTTAAAAATTCAATCGGAAAATTTACACTTTCATTTTCATCAACAACAGTATCGATTGATTTAAAAGACATCAGATCGCCTGGTAACAACTGTTGTATCTGGAAGTTAATTTCGTCAACATCAACGTTTTTGGCTGCCAAAATCGCCCGTTGACTAAGCCATTCATGATTCAAATAATTATTCTGTATATCCGGGAAAATACTCTGAATCAATTCAGTTTTATCCTGAACAACAGTGCAAAAATTGTCTGGTAGTTTAATGCATTGCGTATTTGGTTGCAGTTTTATTTTACCGTTCCCAATATCTAGTAGTTGTTCGGAAAATATTAGTGCTGATGGATCATTTTGCAATTGTACTCGCATATTTATGGTCAATCGAAGTGTTTCAACACTTCGCCATAAGAATGATTGTTTCAAACATGCATTAATCTCATCCGCGAAAGTAGAGCGAGGTATAACCGGTAAGGTCTGCCGGAAGTCACCAGACAAAAGTAAGATAGCACCACCGAAAAGTTTATTATTGCTGTTTAAATCTTGCATAGTTCTGTTTAATGCTTCAAGTGAATATTTGTGTGCCATTGTGCACTCATCCCAAATTATTATAGAACTCTTCCGCAACACTGCAGCTATTCCACTATTCTTTTTGATGTTACACATTGCATCTGGTTTATTATGAACGTCCAATGGCAGCTTGAATGTTGAATGTGCTGTTCGCCCACCATCCAGTAAAGTAGCCGCAATGCCTGACGATGCTAATGCTAATGCGATTTTTTGTTGCGACCGTATTTTGGCAAGAATCAACGATATTAAAAATGTCTTACCGGTTCCACCGGGTGCATCCAAGAAAAAAAAACCGCCTTGTTCAGCAGCAACAGCCAGCATAATCCGATCATAAATAATTTTTTGTTCTGCTGTCAGTAATGGTTCACTGTTCATGATAATTGTTGCTAAACTTCCATGGTCATATTGATTTTCTCGTTGTAAATCGGTATTGACTAAGTCGGTGGCTGGACGATTAGGTGATGGCATACCATAATGATTAAGTGGTAAATTTGAAATAAGAACACATAAATCCTCGATCAAGACCAATGCTTCATTGTACATCTCTGGTGTATAATCTATGTTTTGGCATTGATTTGTTTGTCTAATTCGGTGCAAGATGTCTTCTGTCATACAATTTTTATATTTTTCCCACAAAGTTTGTGCTTGCGAGGGATAACATGTCGCCAAAATAATTGCAAACAACTGACGAATGTTATTCGGTGTTGATGTCAACGCAGCATCAGCAAGCGTTAAGTCCCAATGGTTATCGTCTTCTAGCAATTGCAGTTCACGACATGCATCCTGGTATGTATTGAATACTCGACCATTAGCTGTTCGTAAAAATTCAAAAGACGTTGGTCCGGGAACATTCACCAATCACAAACGTAAATAGAAGCACTCACGTTGCTTTGGATGTACCGTGTAAAGTCTCCCCAATGTCTTAGCTTTGAATATGCCTGTAATGGAAGGATGTGGTTTTCCTTGTTTCCGTGGCTCCCATTTTTTACTGGATTTGTTCCATGTGAAATAACGTGGAACATCACCATACACCAATGTCTTCGCGAATTGGCCAAAAACATCAGGTTTTTGACACAATGTAAAAAATTCAGTTAGAGTCGTTTTCGGAGCTTCGAACGCTCTTTGGAGAACATTTTCTTCAGTGAAGTATACACGTTGACCGTTTTCAAGATGTATTGCCAGATGTTGGACAGCAGGATCTCTTTCGTGGATGGGAAAGCTGAGAATATGCCAAATAGCTTCATTGCTGCTAATGTATCTGCCCATTTGGTATCGTGCTATTTCGTCATTTTTATTTATGTTTTTTACTTCAAATATGGCCAAATCACTGTCTTTGTTTACATATTTACAAATATACTTAATTGATTTAACAGAACTGCAAAGCTCAACATTGATATGAGCTTTGTAAGTTTTTGAAAGTAGTGGTGAGTATGGTACCACCCACTGATTATCAAACTCAACTTGATTTGGAAAGTTCGGCAGTCGCATTGTAAATGTGTGGCCACCATTCTCAGTACTTCTGCGGCGATACATTGGATAACCATCAATATCCGTGATCGTGTCATTCGTATGCGGCTTTGGGAAGTTTTTTTTACATTTTCCATTTTCCATGCACGGTGACGTCATGTTGAAAACACCGCATGGCCCATGGATCATGTGTTTGGTGACAATATCAAATAATTCTTGATCAATTAATGGGTCTGGAATTTCGGCTGAAATTATTTGATCGATTTCTTCAGGACGGATTCTATCTTTAAGCCAAACCAAAATGTGGGCATGAGGCAAACCTCGCTTTTGCCACTCTATCGTATACAGCCAACAACGTGTGATACCAAAAATTGTATATTTAACAATAAAATCAATTAAGGATTTCAATTTTTGTTTAAACACACGTGCAGTTAAATCATGACGATGAATGGCTTGTTGTCCAGGCAATAGTAAAGTTTGTATCTCTTCCCAATTCGGATTACATGTGAATGTAATAAATAAATCCGGTCGGCCGTAATGACGTACGTAAGTCATCGCATCTTGTATGCATGCATGTTCCGTGCCGTTCCGTATCGACATCTGTCAGTTTTATGACTGAATCTACCAGCATGTTCACCTAATGGTACTTTGTCGGCTTTTATGACGATTTGATAATTGTCATTTTGCAGTCGTGGCGAAACTCTTTTGATCAATTGAATTAGTTGATTGTGATCTTCTAAAAAATTTTCCAATAATATCACAATTGCTCTTTCCTCTGCTTGTTCAATAAAATTATACTGGCACCGAGTCGTCACGCGCTCTTCACAATCGCCCATAAAATAAAAAGGTATCGACATCTGTCAGTTTTATGACTGCCAAATAATAACGGACAAAAAATTAGCGATAAATTAAAATTGCGACTATAATTTGAGATTTAAACTATCCTATCTCTCAAGTGCACATCGAACTGCACATGGTGTTCAAATTTTATTATTAGTCCATTATTTTATTATTAGTCCATTGAGGACAAACATTGTGACACGAGATTTATATATATTAAGATATATAAGATATATATTAAGATATAATCATTATTATACTATTTTCACGTTTGGTATGGCTTTTTAACAAATAACAAAAGAAATCGCAGGACCACTTAGCTATTTTTTGGACTTGGGACACGGTGTATATAGGTACTCGTATGTGGTGCGCAGATAACCTTTAATTATAGATTTCGCTCGAGATTATTGACTCGCTGTTAAGTTGGCGTTCCGTTGCCCTATTATATTTTTGTCCCGGCAAAATCCTCCGATCCTCGCTCTCATTTTCACTCCCGGTTGGACTTTTATGGCCAATTCGACCCACCATTTCCCCACACCTCCGCTCATCAGAGTCGGTATCCCATTAGAGTTCACCAGCAGATAAGTCAACTGAAAAATAAAATTTAGGAAACTGTTAAAACTCGTATGCAAGTTAAACGTTATCTCCTTCACATACTTTTATGGGTAATTCTACAATTCAAGATATGTTCCAAGGACAACTTTTGCCCTTGGAATGTATTTTTATGATGGGAATATTCAGGCCTTTCCGAATAATAAATAATTAATAATCGAATAAAGAGGGGGATAGTAAACGGGATCGATGGTTTTAGGAAGGTTTGTTTTTAAGTTTATTATGAGAGAGAAACAGATATCTGAAAATTTTAATTCATACAAGAATTTATAAAGATAAAACCCTTATATAATGTATGACCAATATATTATTATGTATTTTTTTTATATATAATATACTCGTACGCCAATAATATAATATACCGTACAAAATAAACAAGAATTGACTATGACAGCCCGTAGCTATCATAATATATAGCATAGCTATTCTTGTGTATTGTTTGAACTCCGTTGGTCTGTCGCAGGATTCCGTCGCCACAGGGCAACCCGAGTGTTTAGAAAAAAACTTGAAATCTATATTTCTTCGCTATATTTTTTTCTAAAAAATATATATCTTTTGTGCACCGCTTGGCATATTGTTGGGGTTGAGAGAAGTTTTTTTTTAACTTGTAGTTATTTAATCAAATAGCTTTACTTTAATAATACGTTCTCACGTTGAGCTTGCTAACTTTATAATTTCGAAATGGTAATCGAAATGATTTGGTAGGTACAAAACCCAAGACGAGATTGCCAATAACTTCTACGTTTGTGTTGACGATCGGATTGAAGGGCCCTTTGCAACGTATTCATTCGGGAGTAACCTCATGTGTACTCGTATTTGTCTATTTTCGTAAATAACTTTTGGGTCTGTATTGTGTAAAATATACGGTCTCCTTTTTAACCTTATCCTGGAATTGATTCTAGAAGCGAGTCAATATTCTTAGTAATTAGTAACTAAAACAAAATATTAAGCAAAATATTTTTAGTTACTTCTTACGGAGCAGCGCCATGTCCTGAATTTGGTTCTAACTAAACGGCTTCAGGGCAGATACTACTACTGAGCGGCGGCGCAGCAGCGGAACTTGTTGGTTCGTTACAAATAATTACAAATAATTAGAGTAGAATGTATAAAAGCAACGTGACACCCACCCATATGCGGAGTCGTTCCTTAACTTTTTCTTGACGAAAGTCTGACCTTATTTCGAAAATTCCTTTGAAGAGTTGTATTCAGGGTCACCAAAAGTTTAGCCTGCCGAAACGAATCATAAGCTGATATTATAAGGCAAACTCGTTAATTTTGCTATTTAATTTAAAAGTTACTAGAGACACAGAAGAGCGAGATAAAGATAGTATCTTTATCTCGCTCTTCTGTGCTAGAGATCATTACGCAGACTGCCAATATACAAATAAATTAATTGGTTAGGAATCGAAAGCCTTCAAGGCTCTTCACTTAGGGTTAGAGCTGTGTTAACTCGAAAAACGACTCTGCATATGGTTGTGAATGTTAGCGGAAGCGGAGAGCGGCCAAGAACTGATTTTATGGGTTAGCACAGCGAAGCGGGCAACACAGATCAGCTGTTTGATCTTCCTCTCTGAGCCGCAGCAACCGTGCGAATGCCGCGGTCCAGTACAAACCGAACGTCATATGTTATGTATGTTAGTGGATGTGGGGGTTTGCCCCCGTGTACCGCGTCCTTTTCAGAACTATTGTACTTTTAAATCCACTTATAGTTCGTCCTCTAGTCCCGTACTGTAGATAAAGTTCAGTATCTTTTTGGGTGCGATGGTTCTAATCTCTTCTGGCTTGAGGAGATGGTTGCCTAGAAGCTGGTACCTTTTGGTTCTGGTACCGAACGTCATAAGCTAACACAGCTAGCCTTTGCACAATAAGATCTTATGCGAAGCACTACTAAGCAGATGTTTGTTCTTAGTAAATCTTCGTATACCCACTACTATAAATAAAAATATTCTTACTAAACACTTGACTTCCTTTCTATACCATCTTATAAATTCCTTAGATTGTAGCGGTGCTTTGATCTTTTCATCGATAACTTTCTCGTCTGATACCCACTTGTGCCCTTGATTTAAGTAATATTTACTAGAAAAGATTTATCATTATTATTGACATAAAATCTATTGCATGCATTAAAAAAAAACATTCATTTCTACATTTGTAATAACATAAAGTGGAGATAAAAAAACACAATTGTGTCTATCTCAACTGGTATGTGTAATTAAAGCTTAATCCACTGACTGTACAGCCGAAATTGCGTACCACCAAAAGATTCCTCGTGAAATTTGCCAGGGCTGGGTAATCTAATCACCTCTTCGAGGCTAGGTTCGCGCCCATGGTCATACCATTGGTCGTAACTGCTATCCACGGCGCACGGCGCATGGCCCGCTGCAAAGGAGACCACGCCTCCATTTGGTTTTTTTTTTTTGCCTCATGTGGAAAATTCTGCGTAATATAACTTTTGACTCTGCTCTTTCTATAAAAGCTATGATACTCGTTTTAGCTTCTATTCGTCCACGTATAAAACCTATTATCCACGTCCTTTGGCCGTCCGTCCGTCCGTCCGTCTGTTGCAACTTTCAACTCGAAAAGTACAAATGCGAAAGAGTTGAATTTTTGTCTGTAGATTGATACTCTCGAAAAACAACCCTAGACGTTTCAATCACATCGGAGGCTGAGGCTGATCGTATAATATAGATACATAACATTAAAAACAATGAATTTTTAGTACTGATTAATGAAACATTAACAGTTCGATAGAGCGTGTAATTATTATTATTGGTATAAGGTCTTAGTATGAGAATTGAAGCTTAATGAAAATGTGTGAAAATTTATTAATTCATTCATTTTTGTTTTTACATATTTCTTAAATGATGAATAACATAACCATACCTAACTGGACATTGCCCGTACTAAGGTGGCTAATTTAATACTTTTAATTCAATATTTATAATTCTATCAACTAAAAAAAAATATATTAAATATATTTTAAAAAAATCCTAAAATAATAATAAAAATCTTACTCCATTGGTTTTAAAATTAGTCTTTTTCATAGCAAGTATAAATGGGTTCCAAAAATATATATTTAAATAGGTGTTGATTATGTGTAGTTAACTGATTGGTTGTAGTGTTATTTGTTATGATATCTTGGTAATTTAATTTCATTTCTTTTAGTAAAATTGTTTTTCTTCGTCTCATTAAGATTTTCAAATAAGCGCAGTGAGGAGAATAATGCTCTTAGAAAAGTAGTTGTAATACCATGTATAAAAAAATAAACTAAAACTTACTCTAAACTTAAACTTAAAGACTTATAATATTAACTAAAATTAATGACTTGTCCTAAGTATTTCAAAAATATCTATGTTTTAATATATCTCCGATGTTGCCAAAAATCATTTTTATTTACTCCTTTTTTAATAAAGATACTTTTCTACAGCAATAAATCGTATAGAATTATACTTACATATAATAAACACACAAGTATAACGATATATATTATTGTTAATGTCAATCAATATCTTTACATTTTGCATAGAAGAAGGTAAATAAAATAAAAAATAATCAGAATATCAAATATACCAAGAAATTATAACCAAATACTTTAAAAACGTAAAATAAGTTCTAAACAAGAATGGCTGTGAAACTGTAGCTATCATATAATATCAACTACTTATCTACATTGTTTAGTAGTAGTAAATTATTTAACCAAAACCTAACGTCTTACAGACGGACGAACGGACGGACAAAAAATATGGATGGTAGCTTCTAATACATGAATGTATGTATAGATCTAAAAACTAGTTAATCAAATACAAATTTCACTTTACAAATTTTAAACTCATTTTAGCTTTTGAACATTCGTATATACTTTTTTATACTTTATTATAGCTATATATATACTTTATTATACAAATTCAACTTGTTCGATAATGCTCGCGGTAAATTTTTGCCATTCCTATATGAAAATACGCGCATCGCGCCTGGCTTTATGCCCGCCCCCAAAAGCGGCAATGTTCTCATACAAATAATATGAGATGACGTGTCCAGTCATAATTAGTCCCCGGCTGCTAATATAGAATTGTTTCAAACAAAAAGTTTTAAGGGGTGTATAGGCCCATAATTAAAATTTTCCACGGTGTAAGTTTAAGTTACATTTAAGTTTAAATAACTTTAAATGTAAGTTAATATCCGTCCTTCCGTCTGTTGCATCTTTCAACTGTATGTTTACCTTGCGAATACATTAATACTGACATTTTATATAGCGACATTGTTTACATATAAAGATAACTTTTTTTTTTTAATTCCTGTGGTAAATCCATACGCTAATAATATAATGGCCAGTTACAATTAATAAAAACTCATCTATACAAACACGTTAAAGAGTATTCAGTGCCACATTATAAAATGGAGATAAGAAATGAAGTATCCCATCACAAGTTGATGCCACAGGCGCGAGTGATTTGGATGGGAGATGCATTTAATGATGTATGTAGGTCCTAACTATAAGACCTCAGGTTCTGGTTAAATTATATATTTACTATTACCAAACAATACAGTGGATTTTATATGATAGCTATAGGATATCATAACAATTCATGTTTTCATTGAGCCTTATTCACTTCAGGGGGTTGATTGGGGGACATCGTAAACTAAACCGGTATCACGAAAGAAAAGAAAACATACTAACATAATTAAGTATATTATAAAAGTTTATTTCCTTCACGCGCTGCGCGATGTTAGTACGTGGGACTGCTGACGCGTGGTGAATACGTTTTTATCATACATGGAAAACATTTTCCAAATATTCTTTGCTGAACTCATATGTTGGATTTCCTCGAACTGTATAGACGCTAAATAATATCTTCTGAAATGTTTTAACATAGAGATCCTTATATAGGGTGATGATTTTAGAGGCGTGGTTTTCAAGAAGAGATAAAACGCATATAATTTGATGTTATGGCTAAGAATTTAGTTTTATTATAAAGATAAGGGTTTGCCATTATGTTTTAAAAATGATTTCGGGTAAGTGGCCGCCGTGGCTGACTCGAACAAATTCCAGCCGAGAGGCCCAATTTTCAACCACTTTTTGCAGCAAGTTGCGTATGTCAGCAATAACGCGCCGAATATTCTCTTCCAAGGCGTTAATCGTGTCCGGCTTATCTGAGTAGACAAGCGACTTCACATAACCCCACAAAAAATAGTCCAGCGATGTTAAATCGCACGATCTTGGAGGCCACGCCACAGGCGCACGACGCGATTTTTACTTTATTTTAGAGTGATTTAAAAAAAATTTAGAGTGATTTTTTCTAAATTTGGACTATTTGCAAACGTTGTTCAGGAGTAAGTCTATTCATTATGAAATGGCAAACCAAACTGAGCATAAATCAAGTGACAGCTGTCAAAAACACCAACTACGAAAAAAGTAGTGCCAGATTGAAAACCACGCTGGCGAATATGTGAAAACAAACACATACGATTTATTTTTTATTATAAAAATAATATATACTTATATATAATTTTGATTTAATACGCAATAAATTATTTTACATTCATCCTACATCTTGGATATGTAGGGTAGACAGTTCCAACCGACCCGAAAGACTCATTTTAAATTTGCAAGTTTTTTTTTTACCGATAGTATATATTTGTCTATTTTTAACAGTAAAAATCAATTTACATAGTCTAAAGGAATATGAAACTTACTTGAAGCGATTTTGAAAGGAATCTTTCACTTCATATGTTACCAGGAGTGCAATATATATATAAATTCGCGCCTGTAAAATCATAGTAGGTGAGTAAAAGCGAAAATTTCACTAAAATAATTGAATCTATTTAGTTTATATTAATCAAATGCTGCAGTCGCCGTGACATTGATTTCTCCAAATAGGCGCAGCGAGAGGAATTTATACAAATTTATTATATTACAAACCATCTAGATTAGAAACATTGCCTTAAACATGGCTTCAAATACATATTGCAGGTTTGAAATAATTAATTTCGGATGGATAGCAGGTGGATTTCGCGTACTTGCTAGACCAGACATCTTAAATTTAGGGACGACCAGCTCTAATTGACAAAAATGTTATTATATGGTCTATAGTAGACCTGGGGGTTGATATCTGCTTCAGACCCTTATCGCTGGGGGCGGAAAATGTATTTGGACAAGTAATTATTGGAGGATGCTTCGAAAAAATCTTATATTAAAAAGTAAATACATATACAAGCGGTTTATTACCCCATTACTAAGTATACGCTCACTCAGTCAAACACAGCGCTAAATGGACCACAAAACAGTGACCACAATGTACTATATAAAATAACAAGTCCTGACTGACGGACTGATTGATCGCGCGTCGAAACCACCGTTAAAACCCCCCCGTAGGGCCTAGATTCCAACTCGGGGCGATGAAGACCGTTAGAAGTCGGTACTGGCTAAAATATTCTATAGATATTCGATTGCAAAATGACACTGACAAAATCACTATAGGTAAATGTGTAAAAATAATATATATACATGCATTGTCGTTAGTTTTCTAAAGGCATAGAAAAGTGGATACTAATCAACAAAAGATAACACGAATACAGAAGTCAACCAGCGTCAGATGCACCATCATGACGTCATGACGTGGATTCTTTACGGCGAGACCATCAAATACCTACTTAATTGTTTCCTTTAACAAACATGCATCAAACATACTAGTATTCAAACATACACTAATAAAATTTTAATTTATTTAAAAATTTTACTTCTGATATTTAATGAAAAAAAATACTCGAATAAATGTCACACACAGAAAGAAAACTATGAAATAGGTAAACAATACTACGTAAAGAAAAAATATAGCTACAAATACAGAAAAAAATATTAGGAATTCTATAAAAACACACGTTTGTTAACTTATTAGATTTCTATTATTTGTCGGTTAAAGCGTACAATATCTTTTGTATGCAAGGTGACCTGTAATTCGTAATATTCCTTGAAAGGTGTTAATGGTACTAGAGGTCATTTGCAACAAATTATGCTTAATTAACTAGTGGTCAAAAATGAATAGTTTCAAAGATATGGAGGTTTAAAGTTTTTCTTTTAATTTTCTGATTTCATGCCAAAAAAAATTATAAAAATGCTACTCCCATCTGGGCACTAAAATGGTACTTTTCTGAAAGCTGATAAATGAATGCTCTCTTAAAAAGAAAGTGTCTTTACCCATAATCTCAGCAATAAAATATCTTAAACAGAATAGAAACAAAATAAAAAAATCAAATTCAAAGAGAATTTATTTGAAAATAATGTACCCATGTCACACAAATCCTGGAATTAAACTCCTTATTTAATAGCTTTTCTTTAAATGTAATAACAGCTAACGGATAATAAAAAGGTAATAATAAGCTTTTGCAAGAGTTCGTACAAATCAAACTATATTATTAGTAGTTCGTAAAACTTTTGCCCAATGCTGTCCCTCTTCTGATATCTACTTAGTCAGCGTTTTTAGGTGATTTCATTAGGAAAGCTACCAATAGGTAACAATGGGCAATGGGTACCATCTCATGACTTCCGGAAATTTTCGGCATATCTTCGCATTTCACATCCCTTAGAACCCAAAACCACCCTCAATTTAAAAGTTTATATATAAGTTTAAAATATGTCTATCTATCGCTTAATAGGCTTAATGGGTTGTTTTTTAGGTCTGAGTAGATTAAAATCATCAAATTTAAGTCAAATAACTTTACAACTCAATTATACAATTAATATAATATAATTTACTTAATATAATTTACCGGTATTGTAAATTATAAACGGTTGAACTTCCATCGAAATCAACTTACAAATGGAATGCCCAAATGCTGACCTTCAAATCATTAATATTATCGTAATATTTGTTTTATTAGAAATTTATCTTAGTTGACTGGGACCCAAAATCTTTGACCTAAGTTAGAAAATGCAATATTATAACGATGTATTTGTTATTTTTTAAAGATACCCTGTTTATGTTTTATAACTATTTCCATGGCTGTATTATTAAGGAACATAAATGCCATGCTAAGTACGAGTATCACTATCGTATTATGCAAATATAACAAACTAGCACCTTGCTCGGCTAGGCACGGCCATTTTTGATAATTATTTATTATTATTATTTAAAATTACATATACTTTGGAGGTACCATTCCTCCGGTGGTATAGCTGATTGGCAGGTGGTGCAACAAGTTCTTTATCCTTTTTCTTAGCTGGGACGGAGTCTTAAGGAACGGTTTGAAGACGCTGCAGTTGAGACTATTCCACTCTCTTATCGTACGCGGAAGAAAAGAATGGAATCCGACATTCTTTCTCCTAAAAATTTCCTTTATTTTGTGAGTCGAATAGTCGTTTCGTCCAATATAGAACGGTTTCTGAAGTTGCTCACTAATGGGGGACCATGCTGGGAGTTTCAAGTAGGCCTTAAATAAGTTAATGAGACGACCTATTTTTCGCCACGAACTTGTGGAACACACTCGAGTATCTTCTGTGTGGCGACTTGGTCGAAATCGTAGAAATTAACCAAACGATTAACTAGGATCTGCCGTTTGGCCTGCGAAGTGGAGAGGTCAGTTCAGCCAATTTCCGGAAGGTTTAAGTCACCAGCAATGATGACACGTAAATCAGATTTGCAGTCCAACGTCTCCATGTAGCTAAGTAACCTTTCTATAGGTGAAAAATCCAGACCAGGCGGCCGATATATACATATAATGCTTTTGCTTTACATTGTGTTCAATAACTATTGTCCCCGTGGCACTATCAATTCGGCCTAAGTATATAGGTGCCGGTGGGGGAAGTGCTTTAAAGACGAACTGATTGACTTGGCCCATGGTAGCAGCCTGCACCGTAGTCGTACCTTGATGGGGGACGTTAGGTTTCTCGAAATCCTTAGTAAGCGTGTTATTTTGGGTTTAGTTGTGGGTACTTTTTCTTCAACATTTGGTTGACCTATTTCCGTGCTTTTTTGATTTTGAGACCTTGATTACTTTCCGGGTAAGCTTAGTCTTTGTGCGCTATCTTACATTAGACGGAACGTGGTTGTATAGATTCTGCATAACCGGGGTCACACAATGCTCTTGATTATTTGTGGATAATCTACATATACGAGTATATAAAAGAAGTCGTATTAGTTACACCATTTATAACTCAAAAACGCCTGACCCGATTTTTATGATCTTTGCTTTGTTGGATTTGTCTTTGCTCCTAATAACAGAATAACTATAAAAACATCGGAAAAAAAATCGGATTAATTACATCGGAAATTAAACTGCAAAACTGTTGGAATCAGTGATGCACCATAATATGCCTCGGACAATGCTCAATAAAATAGTAAAAACCTCATTAAGATGCATTTATTGTTTCAGATATTAGCACTAACATTTACGCATATTGAATAAATAAAGCGCATCGCTAGTATTCCAATTTCCCATGAAGACACCTATCTTAGCTATCAAAGTGAGATTCTATCCTTTAGATTATTCATCAGGTGGTTACGTTTCTTCTGCATTTTATTAATCATCAGTATTAATCATCATCTTGTATTTATTTGCATCTATCCTGTTCCCTCCGCCGATGTCTGCATCACCTACGAAAAAATATGCCTATACATGAGCATTTCAAAAGTTAAATAAATATAAGGCATTGGCGGTGTGCAAGCAAGCCGCATTGACACAATACATTACTTTTTCTCTAAATATAAATCTAGCAACTGTGTACACGACAATTAAAGCTAAAATGTAATTCAGCTGCTTTCAATAGCCTTCAATTTGTCACTTAACCTTCACCTTCTCCCTTACCTTTATTGTCTGCTCCTTCGCCTTCTACTCCTCCTCCTCCGGTACCTCCTTCGTCTCTGCCTCCACCGCTATCATCAATTCCACGTGTAAGCACTGGATCGTTACTCCTGGAAAAAAATATGTTTTATTATGGTTGACAAGACAGGCCTGGTCCTCTCACATCAAACAATTCATCTCAATTCGTTGAGACGATTCACCTGTCAATGACAAAGTATGGTGAGAGTTCTGGCAGATACATTTAACTGCATGCAATGATGCTATATCAACCATGTCACATCCTTTACTCTAAATGATAGATTGTTGATTGGCGCTACCTCATAAAAAAACCGGATGCTATGTATGCATGTTAAAAGAAAATAGTTTTGACCTCTGTAGAGCTCTGTTACTACAATAGTTTTCGAGTTGGTTATTTGGCGATGAAGAAAACTAACATATGACACCATATGCATATTGAGGTGGATATCGGTTGACCAGGCTTAGAGATCAACTTCAGCAACATCATTTTTTGTTCCAATCCACCACTTAGAACTGACACATCTGCTCCCCGTTTATTTCCCACTTGGTCGTATACTTCCAACATTTTTATCTGAAAGTAAAGAAAAAAAGGTCTGAATTAAACACACGGTTACAGCTGGCCGGTGCATTGCGCAGCGCTGAAATGTTTGCTTCATACAATCTGATGATCGCCATAATATAAATAATATGCGATGCATACAGACCTGTTAAAAAATAAACATATTACAATTAAAAACATCCCATTCGTCATTTTAAATTAAACTCGTTTGATTATCCCATTATTTTATGATGAAGATCCTGATATCACTTAAACACACCCTCACCCTCAGACCATCAACCTCTCAGTAATCTCATGCAAACTCTATTACACACACTTATATTTGATCTTCCTTTTACACTCGCAAATCGTTTTAATATAGTATAAATAGGTTTTCCTTTTCTTTATTTCCAAACTTTGTAACACAATAATTTTAGATTTCAATGTGTGGAAAAAATGGCAAAATATATGGAGTCAATTTATCAATTGGAATACGTTCGATATAGAGTAAACATCGCTAAATTTATCAACTTCCCCCCCCCCCCCACACCACTGAAAGTTTTTTGAAGCGCATTTTTTCCAACTTTACAGAAAACAGTACAAGATACATGAAAAGTGGAAAGTGGGTAGGAACGAAATAATCCTTGATAAATTTTACTATAAAGTCTTCATACGTGAGTACTCTTCGTGCTCTAAAAAGTGATATTACTTATAGTTTTTTAGCAATCTTCAATTAATATGTAATAGTAATTGATTATGGTGGTAGAGGTAAATAGTGGATAGAATTTTAAGAGGCGGTAGAAAGGATTATTTGCGACAAAAAAGTTTCAGTTAAATATTTGTTTGATTCTCAACCATTTTGGTGTTTAATACTATCTACTACATTTTTAATTAATGAAATCTTTAACTATTGTGAGCTTAAGACCAAGCGCAAGTGACATCCTTGCAATTTTGTTCGGTTTTTTGGGAAAAGTTATAAAAAAAAAATATTCTACAAATGTGCCCGATATCTCAAAAAGTGGCCTATTTAAAAGACTATTTAAAAATATTTAATTTTTAACATTAAAATAAAAAATGTATTTTTAGGATTTTTTTTGCTATGGCCATGAGGTCATAGAAAATAATTTCAAAGCGATTTCATAAAACTTTTTGTAACATAAACAAACGTAACGTAGCAAACGTCATTATTACCTATTTTACAATATTCAAGAGCATAAATCTACACACAAAAATTAAACTCGTATTTGTACTTTAGTTTCCAAAACGATATTACCTTTTTGAACAATTTTAAAATTCTTACTCAGTATTTTATGACTATGAAATAGTTTGCACGTGAGATTTCTAATTTAAAAACATTTTGGTAAAATGGAAAATGTGTCGTTTAGCTAGATGTAAATGTTATAATATGACTAGAGTATTGAAATTAATAATATACCTAGTGATATACTTTTTATTTATACATTTATTTAATAAAATATTAGTAAGAATTATTACCTAAAATGCTTTTATACTAAATGCCAAACGATGCTAAAACAATAAAAAAAAATCTTTTGCTTCCAATCTTTTAGGAAAAATATATAAAAATACTAGCTGACCCGGCCACGCGTTGCTGTGGCTAAAGTTTTTGTTATATTACATTATAGTAAACAATCTAAGAGGAACAATAAGAGAACATCAGTCACGGAGTCCACTATGCTTTTTCACACAGATGGTATTTGTAAAAAAATATGGTGATCTCCTTATTTGACTTTCTACTACTATAACCCTTTAGTACAATGAAATTATTTACGAACAAAGACGAAAATATTGATGTTGGTATACAAATTCACTGGATTGAGATTTGAAGGGGAAGTACGTTGAACACAATTAATTAAAATGTTCTTACACTTGATACTAAGCAGAAATCAATAGGTAAAAAATAAAAATTTATCAGATTTATTATTTCCATTTAATTTTATAACAAATATAAGTATATTACAGTATAATTAATACAGTAAATAACATGTGACGCTTAAACTCATGAATGAGGTAGGCAAGGCAGACAGTCTTAAACTTTTAAACATTAATATCTTTTTTTTTGAATTATAAATACTTTCAATTTCAATTTAATTTAACACCAATCGGTGCACAATGTTTTTGGTTAACCTGTCTTTAGCTAACACAAATAGATTCGACGGTTTCCCAACACGTGAACACGCAACATATAGTTGCCCATGAGAAAAACATGGATTTTCCAAATCTAAACCACAAATGGACATTGTTTGACCTTGAGATTTATTTATAGACATGGTGAAAGCTAAACGAATTGGAAACTGTAGCCTTTTGAAGGGTATGGTAGAATCTGATGGTATCATCGGAATACGTGGCAGCAGGACCACTTTTCCTTTAAACTTCCCAGCCAAAATGGTTGCTTCAAGAATGTTTCCGGTGATCTTTTTGATGACCAAACGCGTACCGTTACATAATAGAGGTGGATTCAAATTACGGAGGAGAATAATAGGGGAACCAAACTTTAATCGAAGATTATGTGGTGGCATTCCAGGGATAACTAATGAATTTAAAAATTCAATCGGAAAATTTACACTTTCATTTTCATCAACAACAGTATCGATTGATTTAAAAGACATCAGATCGCCTGGTAACAACTGTTGTATCTGGAAGTTAATTTCGTCAACATCAACGTTTTTGGCTGCCAAAATCGCCCGTTGACTAAGCCATTCATGATTCAAATAATTATTCTGTATATCCGGGAAAATACTCTGAATCAATTCAGTTTTATCCTGAACAACAGTGCAAAAATTGTCTGGTAGTTTAATACATTGCGTATTTGGTTGCAGTTTTATTTTACCGTTCCCAATATCTAGTAGTTGTTCGGAAAATATTTGTGCTGATGGATCATTTTGCAATTGTACTCGCATATTTATGGTCAATCGAAGTGTTTCAACACTTCGCCATAAGAATGATTGTTTCAAACATGCATTAATCTCATCCGCGAAAGTAGAGCGAGGTATAACCGGTAAGGTCTGCCGGAAGTCACCAGACAAAAGTAAGATAGCACCACCGAAAAGTTTATTATTGCTGTTTAAATCTTGCATAGTTCTGTTTAATGCTTCAAGTGAATATTTGTGTGCCATTGTGCACTCATCCCAAATTATTATAGAACTCTTCCGCAACACTGCAGCTATTCCACTATTCTTTTTGATGTTACACATTGCATCTGGTTTATTATGAACGTCCAATGGCAGCTTGAATGTTGAATGTGCTGTTCGCCCACCATCCAGTAAAGTAGCCGCAATGCCTGACGATGCTAATGCTAATGCGATTTTTTGTTGCGACCGTATTTTGGCAAGAATCAACGATATTAAAAATGTCTTACCGGTTCCACCGGGTGCATCCAAGAAAAAAAAACCGCCTTGTTCAGCAGCAACAGCCAGCATAATCCGATCATAAATAATTTTTTGTTCTGCTGTCAGTAATGGTTCACTGTTCATGATAATTGTTGCTAAACTTCCATGGTCATATTGATTTTCTCGTTGTAAATCGGTATTGACTAAGTCGGTGGCTGGACGATTAGGTGATGGCATACCATAATGATTAAGTGGTAAATTTGAAATAAGAACACATAAATCCTCGATCAAGACCAATGCTTCATTGTACATCTCTGGTGTATAATCTATGTTTTGGCATTGATTTGTTTGTCTAATTCGGTGTAAGATGTCTTCTGTCATACAATTTTTATATTTTTCCCACAAAGTTTGTGCTTGCGAGGGATAACATGTCGCCAAAATAATTGCAAACAACTGACGAATGTTATTCGGTGTTGATGTCAACGCAGCATCAGCAAGCGTTAAGTCCCAATGGTTATCGTCTTCTAGCAATTGCAGTTCACGACATGCATCCTGGTATGTATTGAATACTCGACCATTAGCTGTTCGTAAAAATTCAAAAGACGTTGGTCCGGGAACATTCACCAATAACAAACGTAAATAGAAGCACTCACGTTGCTTTGGATGTACCGTGTAAAGTCTCCCCAATGTCTTAGCTTTGAATATGCCTGTAATGGAAGGATGTGGTTTTCCTTGTTTCCGTGGCTCCCATTTTTTACTGGATTTGTTCCATGTGAAATAACGTGGAACATCACCATACACCAATGTCTTCGCGAATTGGCCAAAAACATCAGGTTTTTGACACAATGTAAAAAATTCAGTTAGAGTCGTTTTCGGAGCTTCGAACGCTCTTTGGAGAACATTTTCTTCAGTGAAGTATACACGTTGACCGTTTTCAAGATGTATTGCCAGATGTTGGACAGCAGGATCTCTTTCGTGGATGGGAAAGCTGAGAATATGCCAAATAGCTTCATTGCTGCTAATGTATCTGCCCATTTGGTATCGTGCTATTTCGTCATTTTTATTTATGTTTTTTACTTCAAATATGGCCAAATCACTGTCTTTGTTTACATATTTACAAATATACTTAATTGATTTAACAGAACTGCAAAGCTCAACATTGATATGAGCTTTGTAAGTTTTTGAAAGTAGTGGTGAGTATGGTACCACCCACTGATTATCAAACTCAACTTGATTTGGAAAGTTCGGCAGTCGCATTGTAAATGTGTGGCCACCATTCTCAGTACTTCTGCGGCGATACATTGGATAACCATCAATATCCGTGATCGTGTCATTCGTATGCGGCTTTGGGAAGTTTTTTTTACATTTTCCATTTTCCATGCACGGTGACGTCATGTTGAAAACACCGCATGGCCCATGGATCATGTGTTTGGTGACAATATCAAATAATTCTTGATCAATTAATGGGTCTGGAATTTCGGCTGAAATTATTTGATCGATTTCTTCAGGACGGATTCTATCTTTAAGCCAAACCAAAATGTGGGCATGAGGCAAACCTCGCTTTTGCCACTCTATCGTATACAGCCAACAACGTGTGATACCAAAAATTGTATATTTAACAATAAAATCAATTAAGGATTTCAATTTTTGTTTAAACACACGTGCAGTTAAATCATGACGATGAATGGCTTGTTGTCCTGGCAATAGTAAAGTTTGTATCTCTTCCCAATTCGGATTACATGTGAATGTAATAAATAAATCCGGTCGGCCGTAATGACGTACGTAAGTCATCGCATCTTGTATGTATTCCTGCATGTTCCGTGGACTGCCGATGTAGCTTGAAGGTAAAATGAAAGCATTACCGATGTCATTGGGATTTAAATTTCCATCGATGTTTCCAGCAACAGCATCTCGTAAGTGAATATATTCTTCCGATCGTAGTTTTGCCTGGTTGAATCGAAGGAATCGCAAGCGTTCGCTTTCGACCTTAGCATACATATCAACAATGTATTGATGGAACAGCTGACGATATCGAAGGATATAATTGTCTTGATGTTGTCTAACCATTATTCGGTGTGCGTAGTAGTTCATTGAGCTAACTTTATTATTTCTGTAATCACCTAAAAAAATAAATAATAAAATGCAATACGAAATTAAAATCTATACATACAGTAAGAAAGTAAATAGATAATTGTCAAATTTACCGGTATTTGGATCATACTGATTGATATTAAGGTGATATTCATCTTGTCCTTGCCAAAATATCAATGGATATTGTAGTGCGTCATATGAACGGTGTAGATCCGAAATCGTACTGACAGTGTTGTCTCGCCGTGTAATGTTTATAGATCTTTTGTCAACTGGATCACCAACCATGATAACAGCAACCTCATCAACAGTTGGAGCGTTGAATCTACCAGCATGTTCACCTAATGGTACTTTGTCGGCTTTTATGACGATTTGATAATTGTCATTTTGCAGTCGTGGCGAAACTCTTTTGATCAATTGAATTAGTTGATTGTGATCTTCTAAAAAATTTCCAATAATATCACAATTGCTCTTTCCTCTGCTTGTTCAATAAAATTATACAGGCACCGAGTCGTCACGCGCTCTTCACAATCGCCCATAAAATAAAAAGGTATCGACATCTGTCAGTTTTATGACTGCCAAATAATAACGGACAAAAAATTAGCAATAAATTAAAATATGACGATTTGATAATTGTCATTTTGCAGTCGTGGCGAAACTCTTTTGATCAATTGAATTAGTTGATTGTGATCTTCTAAAAAATTTTCCAATAATATCACAATTGCTCTTTCCTCTGCTTGTTCAATAAAATTATACAGGCACCGAGTCGTCACGCGCTCTTCACAATCGCCCATAAAATAAAAAGGTATCGACATCTGTCAGTTTTATGACTGCCAAATAATAACGGACAAAAAATTAGCGATAAATTAAAATTGCGACTATAATTTGAGATTTAAACTATCCTATCTCTCAAGTGCACATCGAACTGCACATGGTGTTCAAATTTTATTATAATCGGTTAAGTGGTTTAGGAGTCCATTGAGGACAAACATTGTGACACGAGATTTATATATATTAAGATGATGTAAATATACCGGAAACGAGTATTGCCTGCCAAAGCTCGAATAAACGGGTCCAAAGAGATGTGCAGGCTGATGAATGACGTCATAGGACGCAATTACCCAATCCTTTGGGGCATAGAAACCCTGGAAAATGCTAGTCCTCGAATCCGTGCTGACATTCAATGCCAAAAATATTACAATACACCCATAAAAACTTATTTCCTACGACTTTTCCCAAAAATCACACATTATTTTAAACAATGTTTCAAATCAGGCATTTTTCATTTTAGAGAATCGAGCCAACTGAAGGTTTCTGAAGAAAATTATGTATTTATTTAGGTACCCACAGAGAAATTGCATTTCATAATAATTTCATTCGCATATCCATTTATTGCTCGATAAGAATAAATAGATTTCATGTTTCCTTTCGAAAAAAACATTTTTTATGAAAAACCTTTAGATAGCCGAATTATCGAGGTTATACCTAGATAAGATATCAAATAAAACTGATATTTACGTACAGAAGATTCCGTAACATTTTTTTAATATGTATGATTTTTTATTACATACTTAAAAATTATAATATACTAATGATAATTACTTGTGAGAATACTCGAGGCAATGTTATATAACGATGTTAAATATATTTCACCTTATATACTACTATGTTTTTTTCTTTTGTTTTGGTATCTTAAATGTTTGTTGTAATCTTGTAATTGTATAACTTTTGTTTTTGTTATTTTCTGTCTTGTTTTGTTGTTTTTGTTATTGTTTGTCCTTTATTAGATCTCATTAAATATTATCCTAACATGTTAAATTAAATTTGTTTTTTTTTTTTTTGTAAAATTTACCTGTATAATGTTATCGTCATCGTGTATTTTTGTTTCCACATTGTTTGCATATTATAAAATAATATATCATTCCCATGTACCATTTTTGCATGTCTCGTAAAATAAATTATCATATGGTTATGTTTTGTTTTTTCTAATAATAATAAATTGCCAATATAAAAATTTAAGTTTTAAAGTGTTCGCGACAGAGGTATGGCTGAATCTGAAAGGTAGAATACAAAATGCCACATACTATGAATCATTCAAATGATCATCCAAGTTATAGGCCACAGAATCTTGAACATATGTGTTTCGGCACAACTGCAATAGTTTTTTGGGCAATGTTATATTATTAGTAATGTTGGCAATGTTATTACAATGTCTACTATTAATATAATTGTTATTGTATAGTATAGTACAGTTTTAGTTTTTACATTTTCATTATCTAGTCCTTATTCATAACTATAATAAGTGCATTTAATTCCATCGTTTTTTAAATCGATAGTTATATGGATGGAGTGGGGTGATTTTTAACACCCCACCCCGAAAAGAGAGCTTACCTTTTTACGAGGTCCAAGACCTCGAATGTCAACGAGGATAGAAGTTTGGTCTGGGTATTCAACATTGTTTCATAGTAGGTTATTATTGTGAAAAAAAAATACATATCTACAACCATTATTTATTGTGTCATTTTACAAACATGTGTCAATAGATAAATAAATAAAATAACCCGGTGGATTCACAAATAATGTATCTATATACGTATATTTTGCGGTTTTTTATAATTTACCAACCATTTTAGTTCGTTAATTTTATATTATCGATAATATTATACCAAATATCAAATTATACTTTTATCCGAAACTATGCAATTATTACTTTGTAATGTTAAAATGTAATGTCACACCTGCGTAACATAAATTCAAGAAATTATCTAATTACTTATCCTCATTATTAAAAAATAACTATCTACTTTGATCACATAAATTGTTACATCGGTTGGTTTTTCAGAAAAACGTAAGCTAAACTATCGCGTGTGTTTTCGACTATGAAGAATATAATAGTTTAGTGTGAGTTTACATTCCAGTGATATATAATAATAATTATTATTATTATTATTATTTCGTAATAGGCAGGCAGCATAGCTGATAAGCCTATATCTTATTCAATATCAAAATTGTTATTATTTTTTCTTTGTTTTTATTTTTCTTAAATGTTCGTCTAGATTGTTTTTAAATTGGTTGACTGTCTTTGATTCTATGACACTTTCTGGTAGTCCATTCCATGCTTCCACGACTCTGTTACTGATGAAGGTTTTCCTGGGATTGCTTGAAAAGGACGTCCTATCTAACTTCATACAGTGCCCGCGTAGTTGGGTGTTTTTATCGAATGTGAATATTTCTCTCAATTCTGCGCAGTCATAGTGAGGTTTCCATATATCAGGTCAATTAGGGGTCTTACATATATCAATCTCAGAATCTTTGTATCCTAATCTAAAAAGAACCATATTTGAATTTTCTTTCACAGTCCTCTAACGAAAACCAATATGTTAACATGTCAGAGCAAAATCAGGAAAATCTAGCTAAATCTATCTAGACTTAAGTAATACACACAAAACTATTTTGGTTTATTTTAAGAAAAGTGTCAGAAAGTAGTTATTATAATAAAAATTTTATCAGTTCAGAGTATGTTTAAAGAGGGTTGTGTTTGATTAAACTTAATTGCGGAAAGCAGCATAAGCACTCCAAGTTATTTTAATTGTTTCAGGTCTGACGCAGAGGTCCAATACGCCAAGAGCCTCTCGAAACTGGGATCGAAGCTTTCAAAAATTTGTCGCGTGAACGTTGGGTCCTGCACGGAGGCATGGCGTCACATTTCCCAAGAAATGGAACAGCAAGCTGAGATACACAGGTGGAAAATAATAAAAAAAAAAACAACGCACATCATCGATTACTTACCAGCAAGTTTGAAATCTTCCGCTGGGTCACTCGTGCGCTTGTTTTATTTATTTATTTATTTAAAAAAGAAATAACATATACTTTGGAGGTACCATTCCTCCGGTGGTATAGTTGATTGGCAGATGTTGCAACTAAGTTATTTTAAAGCCAAATTTTTAATCCTTTTTTCTTAGCTGGGAAGGGGTCTTAGGGAATGGCTTGAAGATGCTGCAGTTGAGACTATTCCATTCTCTAATAGAACGCGGAAGAAAAGAATGAAATCCGACATTCTTTCTCCTAAAAATTTCCTTTATTTTGTGAGAATGATCTTTTCGTCCAATATAGAACGGTTTCTAGAGTTGCTCACTAATTTAGGACCATGCTGGGAGCTTCAAGTAGGTTAAATAAGTTAATAAAACGACGACGACAACCTTAAACTTAAAGGCTCCCATTTAAGGTCAGATAGAAATTTCGTCGGACTCTCAAATCTGCGAAAGCGCCTTACAAAAGTCTGATTGCTAACCGCTGAATTTCTTCAAAGTCAGAATTTAGATAGGAAATATGAGGGTCCCAAATAGATGAACTAAGGATGGATGAACTAGTGTTTTATACTCAAGTGCCCCAGCACGTGGCCCAGCTGAACGTTATTACAAATTAACAAATTACAAAACGCAGTTTATGGATGAAAAAAATATTGTTAAACATAAGGTTGCATAACGGATATTGAATTTAATTTAGTTTTGAGACCATTTTTAATTATTAGTCTACGAAAATATTTACAAGTTTAAAAAAATAACACATTCTATGCATTAACAATATTGGGTTCGTAACAGTTCCATACCACTTGGGTATGTATTACATCCCCTGGGCCCATAAAACAAATAACATATCTTAGCTTATACATAATGGGTGTCCCAAGACCATTCCCGAAGACTTAAAGGGGTCTTTATGTTCCCTATTACGTGTAATAAATCGTATAAATAAGTACAAAAATAATTCATGTCCAAATTTAATAATTTTATTAAAGCGCTCGCGTAAATTCCCTTTTGCTCGCACGTGGTCAGCCAAGGCCGCACAATGACCCGGCGCGGCACGGCCATATTATTTATATATTTTATATTATATTCATTTTGATATTATTTTCATTTTTTCTCGGAAACCTAAATGAATTTGTATATGACGTCTAAACAAATCATGATTGAAGTCGTGGACCTATTTAGCTATATTTTTTATCGGGAATGGTCTTGTGTCATGGTGTATACATACATTCGTAAATTATTTGATAAAAACATTATTATATTGATTCATTGTATTTATATGTTGTAATTATTAATTTTCAGGCAATACTCGGGCACCCTCACTGAAACTATTGTTAAGCCTTTAAAACAAATGACGGACTCTCAAAATAAAATGAGGAAGCAGGTCTGTAATGTTACGTTCATATTATTATACATTTATACTATTAAATTCATATCAGTTTGTTATATTTAAATGTATCGGTTTTGTTAGAGAGTGAACAAAGTTACTTTTTTAACCATTTTAATATATCTTATAGTCTTAATATGACAGGTTTCCTATTTATAGCTTATGTATGCTAAAAAAAAAAGAAATACGAATAAAAAAAGCGATGGAAACTGAATTTACACTCCGAGGGTTTCATGTCAAATATTGTTTTCTGTACAGTTTAATTATTTTTCAAAACAAATTGTATTTAACATCGCTTTGAATAATTTTAAATTATGAATGTTCAAATTTATAAGAGGTTTTTGAAGTTTAAAAAATGAAGCCAAGTGTCAATTGCATTGATGCATTCTTATGAATTGTGCCTAGATATTGCTGACTTTAAATATTTTAGAAGCGTGGATATCCTCAAATATAATAAATACGAGCTTTTTCGAAGAGCTTTAATATAAATAAAAAAAAAATCTGTCTTGAGTATGTATGGATAACATTAGTACGGATAGGCAGACAGGCTGACATGTGCTAAAAACTGTTATTTACTATAGTTTTCATGAAAATTCACTCATGCTTTGTATCTATTCGTAATTCAAAAAATATCTCTTATTTCTCAGATAAATGAAAATGTGAATTTTGTTTATTATTTTAACCTATCAGCCGCGTTGTTCGGGAGTTGTTAAATTTAACATGCATTTAATATTAAAATGTTACTATTTTCTATTAAAATGTTCACAGATTGAAAACGATGTGGACAAAGCTTCCAGGTGCCTAACAGAATGGAGAACCGCTGAAGCCAGGTCTAAAAAGCAGTCCCACACAGCTGCCCGGGAAAATGAAAAAGTTCAAGATCCGGCCAGTGAGTTAAGGTAACACCAAAAGTGCTGGCAGTGCGTTAATGAGCACCCATATGTAATCATGCTACAACCGATTCGGTTTCGATTAAATTTGGTGCATAAACTTGTAAAAATCTTTCCAATTTTAAGAATACGCTATTATAATACCAGATCCAAAAATAGATAGATATGAGAGGTCCTTAAAAATCAAATTTGTACAGAAAAATCCTAATATGTATAAGATAAGTTTAGTGGTTTATATAAGTTAGCCTATATTATTAAAAAAAAAATGATTTTTCTATTGAATTGTCCATATTTATAAATTTGAATTTATAACAGTTGCTGACGTTCGAGTCTTGCATAGGTTTGTCAGACATTGGTCGTGGCACTTCGAAGTGTGTGCAAACTAAAATAATAATAAAAAATCTAATCACAACTTGAACTCGGCAACTTTTTTATTTTTCTATTTGGCAAATAGAATTAACTTGAGATTAAAGTAAAGAGCAAAAATTGCCCTCAGACTACAATTAATCAAACGGATGAAGATATTCAAATTTGTTAAAAATAATCAGCAAATTGTTTACGGATGGAGGAATTACTACTAATTTACAATAGGGATGTGACACGACCCATATTATGCTCGGCTCAATTCAAGATCACTGAGTACACATTATAGTAGTGAAAGTTATTTCCGCAATATTTACATACACACACGGTAGGAAACGGTTTGGTTTTAAAACCCAGTGCAATATACACAATGGAATATATTACGAAGTTTTCATGGACTTATTCCAGTAAAAATAAAATTGGCCTATGTAAATTTTATTTATTTATTTAAGAACCAAATTACATACATTTACACAGCAGTAGTAATAGTTCAATACCAACCAACAATGTATCCAACAAGCGACTTGTACTACTGCAATGATGTTCCCTGCCTTTCTAACTAATTTTCTCGTTTCTCTATGAATTTATTTTGACAGATGGAATTTCCATCTCTGTAAAATGATTAAAAAGTATAGTAAATTTATATGCGACAATAGCATAAAGTGTAAATTGAAGTTTTATCTTGCTCCATACAAAATATTCTTATGGAGCCATTAGTGAAGCTGAGCGAAGAGCGAAGAGCGAAGGGGTTCCACATACTTCTACTTTTTTATGCTCACATTCGCTTTGGTAAGGTATTAACGTTTCTCAGAATTTATTTTTTCTCGCGATTGATTGAATGATTTGTTTATAATCAATTTTTGTCTGTTAAATAAATGCGCTGTCGATATAAATAATATTTATAATAGATAGCTTTTGTTATAATCTTTGCTCTTGTTGCGTTTTTCTTGTAAATTATATGCTGCATGCTTTAGTATCAAACCATAGTTATACCTGGCAATCATTTTATGTGTGTATATGGCTTTATAGGGCGTAATATTCTTTAAAGTATGTTTTATATTTCCTGACAATAATGTATTCAACAAAAGAATTTATTATTATATAGCTGAGTTAATCCAGCGTAGTTTCGACTGCCTTTTTAATGATTTTAAAATGCTAGGCCATTATTTTAGGTAAGCTACATAGACACCGCAGTCAGTAATTATGCGAATGTTTGCTATGCAATGAATAGGCATTATTGCTTAACTCAGTCTTAAGTGCCGTGGAAAGCGAGTTTGGATATCCTTAATGGAGTACGATAAATGGTTGGATTGAACTCCTAGAGATAGAACCAGTAAGATTTGAGTCAGAAGCCAGTGCTCAGATCACTACGTCATTAATCCGTAATTGCAACACAGAAATATAGTACCTATAACGAATAATTCTGCGAATCATTTTTGCCCTTCCTAATTACTAATGGATGAATTAAACATTTTTTTATTAAACCAAAGTTTAAACATTTTTTTATTAAACCAAAGTTTAATAAAAAAATGTTTAATTGCAAACAACCAAAAAAACTTTAACATTACCTTAGTCTTATCTTTTTGGAGTGTATCAATAAATGGCAATTTATTAATTGATTTAATATTTTATATACGAGTTCGAATTTCCTACAGAGAAAATACGCATCTTGCAAACATATCAGCATCATATACTCCGTCCCAAGACCGTTCCCTATTAAAAATCCAGCTAAATGGCCCTGCGAATTCAAGCATGATTTGCTGTGACGTCATATCAAAATTTATCATGTTTTCAAGAAAAAAATGTGGTGATAATAATAAATCGTTCTTGTCATAAGTTAGTGCGAACGTTCAAACGAAAGAGCGAAATACAAAAAGGGAAATTACACAAGCACATTGATATAATTAATAAATTTAGGCATAATTATTTTCACAATGTTTTTATACAATTTCTTACACGTGGAACAAAAACAACTCCTTAAGTCTTCAGGAATGGCCTTGAGACACCATTGTTGGTAGGCATAAGCGTTCACCTCTTTAATATTTAGATATTCTTAAACCTCACATATAACCGTATAATAGAGATCATTTTGCGAAACTGTATACATAATAAATATTCTTTTGAGTTAGTAAATTAATCATTATTTTTTTAATTTAAGAAGAAGAAGAAGAAAATGTTTCTTTATTGAAAAATGTAAAACAAAAATAAATGGTAGGTACATAAGTTTAATCGCATTTTTCAATAAAAGGAGTGTGCTCAGCTGCCCTCCTTTCTGAGAGAGGAGGGTGCTGATTTTCAGCACATCCCGTTTTATTTCTGGAAGCGGTAGCGAATTGTGGCTTACAATTAAAATAATTTTACTTTCGTAAATTTGAGGTTATGCCTTATGCCTTCCCACCTCCTCGCCCTGTTCTCTCCATTCTGCCTTGCACGAAATGTTATCTGCGCGTAAAAAAATTTTTTTGTTTCAAAAATTTCCATTATATTTGTATCTTGATTATTTGAGTGAGCCATGGCCCAGCTGACGAATAATTGAGAATGATCCCATCCATACAGAATGATACGCAGTCCGAGCCTGGCTCACATCTCGCGGTCGAAAATTCGCAGCACTATGCGGACAGAGAGGCACTCGAACGCCGCGCCGTCTCCCTCTAACGGACACACGGACAGGGAAGTCTCCAAGAGCGAGCTGAAGAGACGAAAGGCTGAGGATGCTGTCAAGAAAGCCGATGAGGAATATTATACCCTATGCGTTAGGGCTGAAAGAGCGAGGTTCGTTTCTTTTTTCTTTTCATAGATACAGGATGCCCTTTGTGTATTAGACTTTTGCACACACGATTACTTTAACTTAATTTTAAGTATTTTGATTATATTTTATGCATGCATAAATAAATTGTATTTAGTTAAGATTAAGAAACCGGCAGAAAAGACAATATCTTAGCTTGATCTATTTTCATTGTATTTGTATATATTGGTTTCAACATAAAAATCTTCACACCCACTTTAGTGGGTGCCTAAGGTCATTAAAATGTATTTTTTAAATTTTGTATCCCTGGGTTAAACGGTTTGATCTGGGCGATAATGAATCAGTCAGTCAATCAGATAGGACTTGTTATTTTATATTTATAGTTAAGCAAATCGAGTGATGAGTGAATGGTCGAAAATATTACAAAGTAACGAAAATATTGGCCCAAATTTCTAAGGCTAGTCGAATTTTTACTTGGAACTAGGAAATATCAAAAATAGTTTTGGTGAAAATTTAACCCACAGGGTTGAAGTACTTATTACATTATTTGAATATGTTATTATAATATTAGAAAGTAAATTCCTGCCGTTTATAAAAATATCTGGTATTTCTAAAATGCTTTCCTAAAAAAAAGTTTGCAATTTTTTTAAGCACATAATGCAACAGTCAATTGTTTGTATGCAAATTGCATGCAAATTAATATTCAAATTGTTTAATATTATATTTTATTTTAGATTGGACTGGGAATCTACAATACTAAAAGGAGGGAGTGTTATGGAACATCTGGAAGAAGAAAGGTTGCTTAGTTTGAAAACCACTGCCGAAGGATATCTTAAGATTTCAGCGTCACTGGCACCGCAGTCTGCCGAGGTAAATATCTTACTCTTTTCTTTCTTAACATTTTTGTCTCTGGTAAAAATAAAAATTACCATGGGTCCAAAGCATTTTACATATATTTTTCGTAGAATTTGCTTGAATTATTTATTCGTTAGTGCGTTAGTGTTTGTGGGTTTGACTTCGGATGTCCTTTGGGGTTTTTCCTTAGTTTTAAACAACAAATATGTGTCGCTTCTACAACAAAAAATATATTTTATTATTCTAACCCAAGAGGCTATTAGAGAGCCTCTTGTCACAACAAAAATGCGAAGTTACAGCAAAAATGTAATGCGAAGGTAATCTTTGTTTGGATCAGCGCAGAGTGCTACGGGTACGAGATACACAGAGAAAGGGTGGGTAAATCCCGAGTACAACAGACACAAGTCATATGTGCACCGGGTTTAAGAAGGTGTCCACGGAGTTGGCCAGTGCCTGCGACGCTCATAACGGGTCATTTCGCTTCCCATTTTTATCTGGCCATGCTGTGAGACGTGCGTTGAGTTGAGTAACATAAATACATTTTAATTTCAGTGTGTTAAACGCCTGACGAGCCCTGTAACCAAGGCCGACCCCATATCGGACATGAAAGCTGTTCGGGGCGTGAAAGGAAACCCGACAGCCGGAACCTGCGAACAGCTCCTACCTGACTTTTACTGCGAACACATAACCCTGGCTATGAACCGCGAGAGGAGGACACAGGTCTCACATACAAAGCACTACTTTCCTAACTTTTAGTTCTATATTATTAGTTCTCTTTCTAGCTAAGGAACTGGTATGCAAAATGTGTATGCGAGTTCCATCGTTCATGTGATAAATCATCTGCGCATGTTTGCCTTTCAATGGAACGTGTTCAGCGAATTACATGTTTCATGAAGGCACTTGAGGCAGAGGTGCTTAAATTAGCACCTCCACATTATATTACATTTTGTGCACTTCATATTTCAAAACAACTTTAACATATATATGAAGTGCACAGTGAACAGAGATATTTTTTTAGTTTAAGGATGTTATAAAAAACAATAAAAATATGTTGAAATTAATAATATTTATTTATTTGTTCATTGTACATGTCTTACAATATTTTTCCTTTCAAGATACTAAATGAGCTAATAGTGGTAGGCTACTATAGGTATACAACTTAAGTTACACTTATTCATAATAAATTTAAGTAATCTACCTTTATAAACGACAGTCTTATGGTGACTTGACTATTCATAGCGTATCAAGGTAAGTGTATTTTTTTTAAATTTATTATTATTATACAGGTTTCCCCATGTACACATTACAATTGAAGTAAAAAATTAAACTACTAAAAGAAAAAACAATATCAAAAACAAAAAACAATAAAAAAAAACAAAATATAACTAGAACTAATCATGAAACATACCACGTTAAAAATTAAAATAATGCTTCCAGGCAAAAATTAACAAATAAATAACGGTGTAATAGAAAGCAGATTTTTAATCCTATTGGGCGAACAAAGATATCAACCTCCGCGGAAAGGAATTTAATAATTCGACTGCTCTCCCAATCGGACTATATTTGTACACGTCGGTACGACACGCTAACCGCCTAAATAACGTGTGTTTCCGCGATCCAGTCAAACGGTCCGGAACATAGAAACCAATAATATCTCTGAGTATTACTGGATTCTTGATGAAACCGCAAATAACTTGCCACCTATGAATGTGTTAAAGCCTAACATCCCTAATACAAATGCTGATGGACACGTATTAGGAAAAAAATCAGGGTAATATCCATACCTACGGAGATAAAGGTATCTTAGGAACCTCCTCTGAGTAACCTCCAGGATATTACAGTAAGTAATTTCATGAGGACTCCAGATAATGGAACTATACTTCAATATACTCCTCACGAATGTACAGTATAAAAGCGAGATTGATTTCGGCTTACTCAAAGATCGACTCGTTCGAAGCACGAATCCCGACATTTTATTGGAACACGCAGCTATGCTTCGCATGTGCAAACATCAAAACCCCCAGATCGGGAATTTCGTCTGCGAATTCTCAAAATTTACTTTTTATGCAAGGCTCGTCAGAAAGATATTGCTACACATTTAGAGGCTTTAAATTGTAATTTGTTATCTGCAGCCCACTCTAAGAGACGATTGATGACATCTTGTAAAAGATGTCAAATAATAAAGTCACTGATCGCTAAACCTTCACATACAGCAACTACAATTCTTTACTGGGGTAAAAAAACATTAATAAATAAAATAAAAAAATAAACCACTTAGCGCAGCCCCTTGCTGGATCCCAGAATACTTATTGAACGTATCAAAAACGGAGTCTCCGCAAGATACATATTGCCTTCTATTCCGAAAATAGCTAGCAACCAAGTTTAAAAGATCGATTGACAAACCAACGTCAAACAGCTTTTTCAATATTATGTCGTGATCTATTTTATCGAGGCCTTCGAAATATCAAAATAAATCGTATCCCTTCGAATATTTACATCAATATTGCGGGCTACTTTATTAGTAAAAACTAGCAAGTATGACGTTGCGGAGCGACCTACTCGGAACCCATGCTGATTCGTGCAAATCTCATTATTCAGCTTAAAAGATAGATAACGATGCAGAATTATCTCGAAAACCTTGGCAAATGTGCAAGTAATTGCTACTGGCCAAAAGTTCCCAATAATATCTTTACTACCCTTTTTATGCACCGGCGTTACTTTCGAAATCTTCCATCTTTCAGGAAACGTGCTATGAGATATACAGAGATTGAAAATATGACTCTCTGCACATTCGCTGGAATGCCATCAGGCCCGACAGATTTTTTATTCCGCAATACCGAAAACGCAAAGCTCTATCTCCCTCACTAACCGATTTGAGATAGATCGTGTTATCATTCGCGGGCTGCCGATCTGCGAGTGACGTCACGTCAAGTGACGGGGGCGACGTACTGTAGATAGATTTGAAGAAACGCGCAAAAGCTACCGAATTGCATGACCACCGCTTTGAGCACCGCTACGTGATAGGCTAAGAGTACTGTGCGATTTTACGAAGAAAACTGTTTTGGAATAGCAGCAGAAGCCCTTGTAGTAGATTGTAGTAAATTGGGTAGCGCATTACTGATTAGGAAAAACGTATTTTCAATATGCAATATTCAATATCCATGGCAATTGACAGCACTTCGAATATCTATAAAACAGGCGTACCTACTTTATCATGATCTAAGTACGTATCTTTTAAAAGTCATCCGTATAGGAAAAGCCGTATGAGCGCATACACCAGCAAGAGATAGTCAGTCACCCACCTAAAAGAATTAGATTAGGAAATCACATTGATAGTAGAGTCGGGCCATCGCCAGCTGCAACCACTGAGAACTTTCTATTAGATAAAATATAATACAATTTAGAATGTTTGTTTAATTTTTCAGGCATTAATGACTATATTAGATCTAATAAAACTAGATATCGACAAAGAAAGAAAATCTAAACAAGGGCTTGAAAAATTGTCACTTGCCATCAAAGAACATCCCAATTTTGGTACTGATGATTCACAATTGAATGTCGCAGATAAAATGTTTCAAGTAAGCATTCTAAAATATTTATTATATGAAAATTAAAATTGCTTGCATCACTGATATTTTTTTTATTTTAGATGCGATCTATGTTAACTTATTTGGAAGCGGCTCGATACAAGTTAAAATCAGCTTTATGCGAACTAGAGAATAAACCCAAAGGTCAACACCCATTAGCTGCCCATATTCAAGTTACCAGAGATAAGCAAGGCCTTCAACAAAGCCTGCTTAAGGTTAGTGATTTAACTGCCTTGCGTGTAAATAAACACATTAAAATTGATGTTTTTTGCAGAATTGGGCATACCTACTACTCATTAACTACTAGTAGCAGATTTAGTATTTTTCTGTCTTTGTAGAACTTATGATTAGCTAACAAAGGCATAAGAATATGGAAGTCTATGAAACACTTATTTTAATGGTCGAAAATAAATATTTTATTTTCAAGTATTGAGTAAACAAACCATAAGCAGCATTAAACCCCGGGCTTTGCCCGCAACATAACGCAACATTCGCACTTGAGACCTCTCAACAGCTCCCATTGTCCACCCACTGTTCAGACAGAATCCTCTTGTCCGTTATAGATGTAGAAAACGCTATTTTTTTTGTTTTTTTTTTATAAATTTTCTTATCCTGACTAACGTACCCGTATTATTGAAACCACTTCAAATATTTCGATTCATTACGTTTACTTAAAACAAAGGAAAACAGACACAGCAGTTCAAGGATACTTCATGCAAGACAAAAAATATTTCTTTACTTTCCAGCAGAACAAAAACGTTCCCGATTTCAAAGATTCGCTCCACCTTATATAAGCCTAGATAATTACGCTGCGGTTCTGGAGTATATTACAGATGATATCAGATCTCCATCTGCTTGAAAACATATTCTGAGGAGACGAAAAATAAACCTTACTTAGGCTGTGATTCTGTCATTTTCGTCCATTTTATAGCCTCCGGATCAAATCTTACTTTGCTCTTGTCCCAGCATATTTTCCATACATACCAAAAAACTTCACATATTTACCGTTAAAATAAACGCTGATCGTCATGAAAAAAAAAGTCCTAAAATATGAATACCTACTTAACTGAAGTTTTCTGATTATTTCAAACCGTGTGTATTTTTACGATTCATCCCCATTGTTTTGAAGACGATTAAACATCTCATGTTCAAGAAAGAGTTCTGGTTCGAATATTGTTAGGAAATTATGACCATACTCGCGGCGTGATCATGAAAAATCCATATTTTCCCTAACAGCTAGAGCAAATAAAAAAGGTAATCAAGAATTTTATTACGAAAGGTCTGTCAACACTGAAAACTAACAGTTGAAAAATATTTTAAAACAATTGTTGGTTGTGGGGAATCTAATCATCAAATCTCAGTATTTTTAAAAATGCAGACATAATTGAGTCTTTACGAAATAAACAATTTTACTAGAGAATATTTTCGATTTTTGTATTCCGTCTATGAGAAGTTTAAAGCTTTGTTAAAATTATGTAAAAATATAGACGCTTAATAAATAAAAGATATCTTTCTGCCACCTTCTGGCCTCCCCAGTTTTTTAACCCACTTATCAGAGTAGAGCCATCTTACTTCAGGTTCTTTAGCCATTAATATAATAAATAAGTAAAGAGTAGGTATTTTGATTTACGACAATGACCAGATTACTTTTCCAATCGGTTGTCATTACATATTTATCACTACATAAAATATTTATGAAAATAATGTATGGGTTCTTAAAATATAAATTAAATCCCTATGAAAGAGAAAGATTATTTTGATTGTAATTGTGACCGTTATAATCTTTTTCGTTCGTATAACTTGTGTTGTCGTCGGGGAGGCGATATTGGGCGCAGTTCAGACTGCCTTATTATTGTTTTCATCATGCTAGGCCGTTCATTACAAGTAAACAACATCTCGCAAGTCTGTAACTGAATGTGTGTTTTTTGTTTGTCTTGTTACTTAACTCAGTCGACAGTGTTGAGAAAAACCCCTTTGAATATTCTCAATGGCGAAAAATGCCCTGGCCGGATTTGACCCATTGGAGATATAATAACTTACCGGTTTAATAACTTACTATGACTCTTGTCTTTTTGATGGCGCTTGTAAAGCACTTTTTGGATTGATGTAGATACCGAGCTGGCTACAAACTGATTACTTACTAGAAAAGTCATCACCCCCCACAAGCGAATCAGCAAACAAACGGACAACTTTAATATCACAAAAGGTATTTTCAAGAAAAGCCTCTAAGTTGAGGACGCCTCCTCTGCCACCTGATAGTCCATTGAATTGGACCGACAGAGGAGATGGCGACGGGGTCTCTAATCAGCCCGACAGCGATTTTGGTAAAGCAATCATAAATTTATAACTAATTTAAATGATATTGCTATAATTATTACTTTTGTGGCATCGCCTCGATACCAAACTCATTACCATTTTAAATATCAGTTCATTTAATTAATTTCAAAAAATAAAGTCTATTTATTATAAAGTTACCTATTTTTAACAGTCTTAAATAATCATAGTATTTTTAAATCGAGTGTAAAAGTAATTTCTTTGTTATATTTGATTTTTTAACACCGTCTAATCACCTGAAAATATGATTGGCATATTTTTTAAAAATATAGAAAAAGTTTTATTTAGTTTTTGATAATGCACTCAGCGCGGGAGAGCCTTCTTTGTCAATCAGCAATTTTCTTTAACCCTGCTTGTCCTCAACTTGTCTTTACCAACTGGTAATTTAAGATGAGAAAAACAGAAGATTGGTGTCTGTAACCGCAGGACATCAATTTCTTCTGTATTTATCAAGATGTGAGAAAAATATTTTAAAGATGCGGAACGTTTGAATTATTTAATATGAATTTTAATGTGGGTATTTTATTATTAATTTCTTAACAGATGAGTTCTCATCTCAAGATGGTAGTTGCGAAGATATTACTGATGCAACCAATCCGATCATAGCTTCACCAGCTATAGTTTCTATGAAAAGTAGCATGAGCACTCCTGAACCAGAAAAGAAGCCAATCGGAAAGTGCAAAGCTATATACCCCTATACACCAAACTTATATGATGAACTAAAGTTGACTCCAGGTATTTAAATTTTAATAATGTGAATTTGTTTGCACCCTAGACACTTATCATTGCTAAGAAGGCGGCAGCGATACTTACTCTTTATTTATACTTACTAATTAATGTGAAAGTCTGTTTATTACGTGTTCATGGCTAAACCGATTTTAATGAAATAAGGAGTATAGCTTGGATCCTGGGGTTGGACATGGCTCTTTTAACAAAACAAGAATGGCTATGACGCCTGTAGCTATTACATACAGCTGTAACTGCTCCTTGTTATTATTGTTTATTATTTAACCAAAACCTGACGTATACAACTAGATCTTAGAGGCGTCGTTAACGGTATCTATCCTCCAGATTGCTTGCGCCTGTGGTACCAACTTGTGATGGGTTGTTTATTTCCTATCCCCACTTGTGCCCGCGGCACTTTTTGTCCATTCGATGTGCATTTTGGATGACCATAGAAACGACAGTGGGTTTTATTAAAAACAGTTTTTTTGTTTCTATATATATAAATATTCAAATTTTAAATTGGTGTATTTCGTGTTCTTTTTTTGTCTGTTCTAAATTTTAAGTCTTTTTTAAATTTATTTCATATAATTTAAATTCGCTTAATATGTTTTTTTTTAATTCTTTTTTACTTCTATCTTTAGTAGTCAGTTGAACTACCCTAGTTTAGGAATGTATAGGTACTTCAATTTATATTTTCTTTACATCAATACATGTACTGTGTACAATTTCTGTTGGGTAACCACAATAAATAAACACGGACATAATAATTGAACTTATAATAATTATTATAAAGTGGTACTCAACATTCTTTTACATGTTTCTATTTGCGCTTATAACTGACTTTGTATTATTAATATATCTTAACAGCCGTGTAGTCATATTTTTGAAATTCGATTCAGAGAAGCATAGAAACATATGTCGTTCGAAAGATCTCGTTACTTAAATATTTTTTTTAGTACATTCCGCTTTTTTTATACTAAATATTTTTGTGAGGTGACACTCGTCGAAGCGTCGAATATAGAAAAACAGGGAAACTATCTAACTGGCTGTCAATTGTAAAAATATTCAAATACAATGACATTCACTTATTTAATTATAGCCCGATAAGAAAACGCCCCCTTAAGATGAGCATTAGTTCATATTATAAGGATGCTCTCAGCTCTGAAGGTATAAAATCAAATGCACAATACTTAGAATGTTTATTTATCACCGCTTCCATGCGCTTTCTCATTAACCTAATCAGTTGACCAGATCCTCCTGTATAAATAGTGTCCTCATAACCCATTAAAAATGTATGAGTTAATGGCCAAAACAACTTATCTTTTTTCGTAACGGAATAACTTTTCTGACTATAATTGCCTCAAATGTCTTGTCATGGAAAAGACGAAGAATTGCTTAGTAAATTTTAGTAAAAGTATTTTACTTAGTATATTGTCAAAAAGCTAATTCGAGGTTTTTTCACTATCCTTTTCATATTTTTGACACTTATTAGGTTTGCCAAAATACCGATGACTTATTTCGTATTTTTTTCGTTTTTAGGCCTTTTAAGATTTTTGTCTTTAAAATTTCTAATTTTCGTCGCTTGAACTGTTAGTAAAAAAATAACTGGCTTACCTTCATTTTTTATAAATCTATAACCACGTAACTATTTGGGAGTGATTAGGGGAGTAAAAATGCAGTGGTTAATGAATTAAATATTTTTACATTCAAATTTACAATTATTTATATAGGTATTTAAGCAAACGTATAAAAATATAATAGCTAGACAGACAGTAATCGCAACATTTTGAAAGACCTTATTTGGATATTATAGGTGACATCATAACCATATATGGGAAACAAGAAGATGGCTGGTGGAACGGAGATCTTAATGGAACTGTGGGAATATTTCCAGCTTGTTACGTTGAAGAAATCATGTGATCAGGGAAAGTTGAACCATAATTTTAGGTATGAAAGAAGGGGAGTATAAAAAGGAAAATTAATACTTGTTTTTACTGAAGTTCATTTAGTTATGCATATTGCAAAAAGTTAAATAAAGAATGGTTCTTTAAACCAGCCTTATTAATTCATGTGGTTATAATTGAAAGATTTTAACGATGATTTTAACTCTGAATTACAGGACTATTGGGAATGGTCTATTAGACGGGTGATTTTAATTTTTTCAAAGCTCTAAAAACCTGAAAATTTAAATATATTAAATTGTACAATTTAAATATATTAAATTGTATTGTAGAATTTGTAAATATTTTATTTTAGTAATCCCTTGATTTTTCCAGTTTGAGGGGACAATCTATAATAAATAATTTATATTGAGTGCTTGGATTTCAAATATAAAAGATTACATCATATCAAGCATTTGAGTAGTCATTTTTCTCATCAATTGATGAAATAGCAGATGAAAATGATGTTTATTAGTAACATATTGTAGATGATACCTACATATTTGTGCGATGTAAGTATGTATGTATAGCAACTTAATGCATTTCGAGGTTCATTTTTTATGATTTTCAGAATATAATAATTATATTTAAAGAAATAAATACTAACAGACTGAATATGAAAAAAGTAAATAAAGAAATTAAGTGTTCATTTTAAAAACTCATAATCCTAATTAAGGAGTCTTGCTGGATAAATCTAATATATTAGATTTATTCAAGAACAAGTATTCAGCAATTGTTAAAACAGATTCTAAAAAAAAAATTTTAATAAGAAGGTACCCCCCCCCTTTAGGTAATACCTAAAGGTACCAAATCGAAATTCCAGGCTTCATAATGATATAAAATATTCAGTACGTGCCAAAAAATATACTTTACTTGTATCCTTGAATTAAATCATGAATCGTATTCATTCGTAAAGATCAATGTGAATATTTTCACACTGTAATTTTTTAATAATTGCATTAAAATTTTATTAGGTGTATATTTCAAACATGATAACAAATAATAATCAAACTAAATTTATGCAAATATTTTATTATATTCGCCACATATATGTATGCATTGACGTTTAAGAGAACCTATTTCATTTTTCTTTATTAAATAAATAATGATATTGATATCATTTCATGTTATGAAAAATCACTATTGTGGGTTATTGAAAAATAAAACTTCTCTGACAATTATTTACCTAGATATAATATTATTATAATATTGATATGATTATATTTTAAGTTAGAACATTTTACCTATAAGCTATTGGATTATTTGCAAAAATAACCATATAAATATATAACTTTTTAATTGCTGTATTACCATAGCATTCGTTAAAACAAATAAACAGAATATTATATAAATTGAATCCTAATTTGAGGATTCTAGGAAAATGTTTTCAGGAAATTATAAGAATTGTAACTAGCGTAATGTTATAATGAGGGGATGTTTTTTTCTTTTTAAGCGCAGTATTAGTATACGCCACTAAATAAGAAATATGGATTTGCAATATTGCATTATTCGTCTAATGTATAAGCTCTATATTATTAGCTACATATATATAATATTTATGAGCTAAAAATAAACATTTGATAATGATAATTGATTCTTAAAGGCTTTTAAAACCCAAAGTTGGTCTTCGCTTTGCACTAATTAAAAAATGTAGTAATAATAATAGTTTTTGTTTTCTGAAATGAATCAATTCTTGCTCCTCGAAATGATTTAATTTTCTTGTTATGTATCGAAACATGAGAGTGCATACCAAAGATTCTCATGAGAGATAAAAGTCAACTTCTTTGGTATATACTCCTGATCTTTTTATGTATAAACACTTATATTCAGACCTGTGGGTAGATTGAATTGCGAATCGGTAACGCTCATGAATGTAGCACTGGTGGCTGTGACGCTCCAACGTTTACGATGCGAGTCGACGCATCTAGACTGCGAGACTGGTATTTAATTACTAATCAACTGACATTTATTATATAAATAGAGCTTTGTCAACTGCGTTTTATTTTAGGAAGAGGAAGTTGGTATACTTGTAACTGATATTTAATCATTGGAAATAAAGTAAATCATTTCATTTTATTTAAATTTTCACTTTTTCCATTACATTCACAGACGAACGCTGATCATCTTCACCGTGAGCACTCAGATTTTTATTATGTTTTATTAGTTGTGTAACTTATTTGTGGGGGTGTACTTGCATTCCTAAAGAACATAACAAAAATAACATGCTGGCTTGTTTTATGCTTAGGTACATATGATAATTTTCGTACTTTTCATCCTACGTATATTTTTTATAATCATTACTATTTGTTGAGAAATTGTAATTCTGCTAATAACTAATTTCCTAATACTCATAGCATATAAAAATTGACATGTTAAACTCATTATTTATTTGTTTTTAATTCCTATTACCCGGTAAAAATACTACTGGCAATAATAATTATGATATCTTATATGAGTCATATGAAAAAAAAATATTATACCTAGCAATAAGAAAATATAGTTTATATATTTTTAAATTTAATAATTTGCTCAATTCAGTCCAATTGTATCAACCCTTATTAAGAGTAAGTATCCCCTTTGACCGAAATCTATTTTAACCACTAAAAAGAAATGGTAGAACTGGGACAGGAGCAACAAATGAAGATTGAAGAATAAAATAAGGAAGACACTAATCTTATAATTGCATCTGCTTCTCATAACACATTTTACATAAAAAAAATCACACATATGGTCTTAAGGGGTAGGATAGCTTCGAAAAAAAAATGTTCCATAAAAATAATACGACAGGTGTTTCTCAGGTAGCTACTAACATTACACAGATATTTTTTTATTATTTATTTATAACTGTCTAAACGTGTCTAAAAATTAAACTGTCTAAAAGTGCATTTAACGTAAAATATATGAAACAGGTGTAAAAATAAAAATTATGATCGATATTTGCATGTTTTACAAAAACATATGTTCGCTAATTTAAAAATATAATAATTTATCACAGAGAGAAATGTGCTTCAATATATACAAAAATATACCGTTACGACAAAAATATAACATTCTAAAGCATTCGGTTTATATTAAATTTGAAATTCGTTTTTCTCGTAATTGCGAAACATATTTCCTATATATTTTACTGTTTAATGTTTGATTGTTGGTATAGATCAACCACCTGAAAAGACAGTAGTGATTTTAAAAATCACTAGATTTTAAATATCCTGTATATATTTCATCAAAATGATCTAGATGATTTGAAATCGGTTTTATTATAAGTTGTTGATACATTTTTGTTGTATATTTATGTATACAATGGATGAGTATGCCATTATTATTCTTGTATTAATTTTTTATATTAGAAATAGCCATTTTGGATGAAAAAATATTATAATTGATGAATTTTGAAGTCTTCAGTACCTAACCCATTTTTAGCTTTGTTTAGCAAGAAAACAAGTGAATCAAGCTAAGATTTTTGAAGTTATACTTCTTTGCGCCCGTTGTACTCATTGGGATGGGATGTTGGTTGAAAAACCGCGTCACGCGTTACGAGTAAAATCCGTAGAGTGCCTTTTTATACGTTTTTACGTATATTCGTATAATTTGTGAAAAAAAATCCCAGCCGGGAATCACCAGGGACTATTTTTATTTCATTTATATATCCTGTGTGTCTGTGTGTGTGAGTGGGTGTGCGCAAATGGCCAAAGAAGTATAACTTCCACCGTCTGGTCCGACACAGACCCTATTTTTTTTTATTTGTTTTTTGTTTGTATAGCAGTGTGATTTTAGCCGAAATTGTGCTCAGAAAAATGTTGATTTTGGGAAATGGCACTACTTTGACCGATGGTGTATGATGTTATATAACATGAAATGAAAAAAACCTCTGTAGATTTTTTCTATAATATACATTTTATATAATATGATTTTTTTTAGTAAAAAATAAAAAATAAAATCTAAATCAAAGTTGCATACTTTTGGTTGCCAAGGGTATACTCACTCTTAAATTGTTAACCAAATGGAGTCACATACACATTTGCCAACATTTGCTATTTGGCATTTTATAATCTTTAACACTTTCTATATTTGTTACAAAGATTTATTTATAATACACATTATTTGAAATAAATACAATATACTCTAAAGAACTCTACTGGTAAGGAACTCTAAAGAATGTTAGTACATCTTATCCGTCGCAACTAGGTAGTTTTTTTTTCTGAATGCAGACAGTGAATGCAAATATTAAGTATAATAATAATAATTAGCCAAAGCTTTATTCAAAAGGTGCAATTATGCCTACAAATCTTTTAAATCATATCAACTATTCAATGAACGTGTCATTTAATTTTGTCATGTATTTTTTTGCTAATAAGCTAGTGTATGTACAAAAAAACCACTGGTGCTGGTACTAGAATAATAATGGTACCTACTGGTTTAAAGTAATGAAATAAATATTATGAAATTTGTCAAATAGCCTGTGAAGTGTGTGTGTGTGTTCGGTCGCAAATCCGTCATACACTATTGATCCCCATATTGACAATTTAAAAACATTTAGAAAAAACTGGCATTAAAACAATGCTAGACACGAAAAGTCAGTCTGCAAGGGAAGATCACAGATTTCAACATTTGTCACGGGAGTGACCAGGACATTGTAGTCTTCATGTCATACAATTAATATTTAATTTTATGACATGTAAGTGTATCCCATACTTTCTTAAAGCATTAGGTGTTTTATATTTTAAGTACAATAATATGTAAATAAGAATTTTCATTCAGGATAAATAATATTTTAACTTTTAAACCAAATGTATGCTTTTATATTTTATGATGATTTTTATTATGTCTGTATTTCAGATAATTAATTTCATGTACTTAATAAACAATTTTTACATGTCTAGCAAAATAAAGTGTGGACACTCACTTGAACTACTAGTCATTTTCAACGGTCTGCACATAAACTGAGTTTTACAAAGAAGCTGTTACTTATTGTTGTTTTAATATACAAATAACAGAAGATTGTCATTATTTCCTAATTTTGTTCATATCTAAGATTAATAATTTATTTATTGTGCGCTTCGATTAGACTAGATACCACTTTGCTTTTCTGCTTTAAAACTACCTGTGGTTGTTAGTAATTAATGAATTATATTCATTAATGCAAATACTTTAATATTAATATAAATTTAACATTTATTATTTATTATGATTAAACGAAAATAATGCTAGCGCAAAACTGGTATGCCTCTTTTTTAGCATGCATATCTAGTCAAAGCACAGCACACACAAATTATTAATCCAAGGTTGACATCTTTATTTTTCTATTAAAATCACAATGATACAGGCCCCTGTGAAATACACAATTTGTCAAACATGTAAGGCCCTGAAATGCTTTTGTAAAATCACAATTTCTTTTATTTTAAGTTTTAATAAAAATCTCTTCCCAAAGAAGTTATTTGTGATTTAGATACTATAAGTTAAATTAATTAATATGAACTCGTATCTTCTTTTTTTATTTTTAAGACTGTTGGTACTTTGGAAAATTTGTTTAGGTAAGCAAGTTAAACCATAGATGCTGGGGCTTCTGAAAGGTGGTTCATTCGAATAAAAAATATCTATATATTATTATATAAATATTACCTACCAAATTGTTTTAGTATTAAACACTATACAAATTGAATTTTCATAAAACTTTATTTAAGCTTCATAATAGTTAAGATTATATACACATATAGATGATAATACCTATAAATATCAAATCAAAACTTTTTATGCTTACAAGCTCTTATGCCGTTCACATTCTTATGTCATTCATAAATATGCCCATTTACAAAAATATGAAAAATATACACAAAAAAAATAAATATGAATAATTCACACAAATTCAAAGTTCTCTTATGGCCAAATTAGGACAATGTCAAGTTAAATGTAAATTTTAAATTTTTTTGTAAGGTGAGGTTCTAAATAATAATAAAAATAGATATTATTAATTAATTGCATTTATAGTAAAGATCTATTTGTTTGCAGGTGCTGTGCCTACGCATAAAACACTATTTGTGTTACATTACCTACCCTACGTATATAAGGCCAATTTCAGGTCCTAAAATGCTAGTTGCATAAATAAAATATGATTTTTAATATTAAATACCTTATTTAAACAGTTAGATATGACTATCTGCAGCTGCAAATTATCATCAGATAATTTTGGGATGAGTTTTTGAAGTAAATTATGAATTTTCAGTGATGAAAGCTTTTTGTCAAAATTACTTTTCTGACTTGACAATAAAGTAATAACTGCCAGGTAATTGCCAGGACCAAAATTAAGAAACTTGTAGAATCATCAATCATTGTAGGTCAAACATATGGTACAAAAAAAATCATGTTTGAAATCGCAGGGCCAATAACCTGTTTCTTTATCGGGAATGGTCTTAAACAATGTATATATCGTAACAAAACACCTTTCCTCGCAGCACTTTGACTCTGTTCTTGCCTGAAAAAGGATCGGGTCAGCACATCTAGAAGTAACCGAAGGAATAATAGCTCCGGTCACGTATCTTAGTTTTCAATTGCAATTTAGTTTTCTTGGTGCACAATTTTTAAATCAAACTGTCACCCCATTTCTTATTTTTTTAAAAATCTTTACGTACAATTTTATTTTTAAAAACAAACGTCTCGGCCCGATTGTTACAATATACAGAATGTCTTTAAATTTAGGGCACTCCTTCTAGGATTTTGATCTATATCGACAATCAAACATTAATCGGTAAAAAATATTGGACTTCAAAATTAAATAGAAATTGTTTTAATGTTTGAGAGAGCGGTTAAATGTATAGTGTGAGACCAGTCCGAGCGTGCAGTTCGCGAAGCACTTTTTTTTAAGAATATTTTTTAATAATATAATTATTTTAGTATGAAAATTAGAAAAAAAAAATAATAATATAAATATTTCAGTATTTTTTTTTTTTTAAATTACCTTTTTTTGTTTTAACTGGTTTAGTTATCGATGTAGATCAACCTCATAAAAGGAGTGCCCTAAATTTAAAAACACTCTTAAATCATGTCATTTAAATAAATACTTTTGGAACTACCGCATGTTTATCACTACCAAATTTGGATTAGATTTAATTACTAAGTTCGATCGATTTATTGGTTCTGATACAAAACCCTGTTCTGGTGCGAGCCCGACTCACTCTTGATCGATTTCTAATCTTTTTAATTATCTCGGATAGACAAAATCCTGTATTGGCGGTTCTATTAGCTATATTTTATATTGGATTATAGCAATTTCCTTACTTCTACTTTATTGCAAAAACAAGTCTTTCGAGAAAATGAACCTTCTACTCTGAATTGAAACTGTCATTTATAAATGGAGGGCTTCAATACATGTTCATAAAGAACGAAGAGAAGATAGAGATTGTGGTAGTCTAGTGGTCACAGGTTCGAACCCGCACACGGTCATACCATTTTTAAGACTTCATTACCACCATCTTCCCTGACTCTAGGACAGGCATATTTGGCCTAGTTGAGTAGGGCCTAAAATAATTGTGTATGACCTATTGAAATTATGACCTATGTTTTTTATTTTTTTAAAAAGAAATCTCTTTTAAACCGAAATGACCAAAAGATGGAAATTTGATGAAAAGTTTAATCAGTAATTTCATGTTGTAATTAGTCATATTTAATTAGTAATGTTTAGCAAATCCAAATATACAGCACACCACCAGAACTTAAATATCGTTGATTATTTTGGTACAAATGCATGTTGGAGCTTGTAACATTTTGGCTTAAGAATTAAGAAATATTATTTAAGTTTGATGGGACAATAATATTTTTTTGTTTAAGTAATATTTTTGATAGGCAGCTTTGAATTTGATTTTTTTCAATAGTTTTTTTTGTTTCTCCTAAAGTTTGTGATTAACATACTCAAATGTCGAGCTCATTTTTGCATTTCTTTTCAAATTATGCATGAATTAATAGTAAATATTGCATATCCATCTTTCTCAAAAAGACGACAAAAGCAACACAGTGTTAAGTAATTTAATGGAATAAAAAAATATATAACTGACTTCTTAAAAGGAGGGAGAGGAGGAACCCTAATCGATGTGTAAGTTTTTTTTATAATCAGATTACATACTGTTTTTTACTCCGGAGTGGCTTGAGCGATTTTGTTTTTTTTTTTACTTTTAGGGAATTTCTCAGGGGTGGGGTCCACTTTAGTTGATTTAAGTTAGGTCTAGTCTAGTTCGTGTTTCCATTCAGATAATGTTCTCACGTCAAATTGGTTTAAGTTCGATGATTATTTTTGCAAATTGTACCGGGATGCTTGGTAAATAAATAAAATTAAATACTATGTTTTTTTAAAAACAAAACTGATTTATAAAAAAAGAAAAGCAACTTCAAAATAAATCTATAACCTAAAAATTCTTATTAGTAAACCAATCTACAAGCTCATATGATTTTGGATGTCATTTGTTTTCTACAGCAAAAAAAAAATGTGTGTGAATTATGTGAATCAATTTCAGGCTCCAAAATATATTGTAAAGATATGTTACTCTCTATTAGTTTTATTTTAAAGTAAGGTATATTTTTGATAAAGAAATCATAACTTAACATTTGGGGCATTTGTTTAACTTGCTATCCTCAACAAATATTATACAGAGAAGTAATTTAAATTATTTGAATTTATAGTCTTTCGCCAAATGTTTGACTTAAGTATGTTTTGTTTAGTTTATAGATACATTGAATTTTAAAAGAAACTTTTAAATATACAGTTTGAAATTACAAAATTGTGCAGTATTTCTGAATTATTCCTTTCTATGTTTATCTTGTTTCGATAAACTTTCAGTCCTTCGATGTTTTTACTCTTTATATCGCTAACCGCTGCACAGTTCATGTGTAAATTTTAATGAAATTCGCTCATGGTTAAATTATATTGCATCAATATTAACCATGTTGTGTTACCTTCACTCATGAACACTGATTTAAAACTGCCCGCAGCAGCGGCTAGTCTAGTAATATTAGATGAACTTCTTTATAGTGGCAGTAGAATGGGGTGAAGATCTCTTCATTTTTCCTTTATATCAATTTACGGGGAAGCAAAGTGCGTGTAAAGATTCATCGGCACAAAATAATTTAGATTAATTGCAAAAAAATGCAAGTAACACAGTAAAAATTATGATAGCAAAAATGCAAGTTAATGCAAAAAAAATAAAAAATTAAATGCCAGTTAATTTACTGTAAATATGCATCACCAACAATTCTACTGTACCCTCCTTCTTAAAACAGTAAATAGTTCAACCTTAGGAACCATTCCTTAAGAAGTCAAAGACCATATTAATCAAATCAAATTCGAAAAAAACATAACCAAAACACTCTTTTACCTTTTACCCTTGTAAACACCTTTTACCTGATTAAAATACAAATAATAAAATTTAAAAAAAGGCATAGAATAATAGCTAAAAACTGTTGTAACTAACTATATCTTTATAATATCTACTTCTTGAAACAAAAGAAAATCTATCCACCAAAACATTGAAGTCCGAGGACTCAAACCGGTCATTTCTCCTTACAAACGTTTATAGTGTTGTGTTGCAATAACTGTTTCAGATGTTTGACAGATGGTAAGTATAAAAAGTGATGGGCAAAATAAGTTTGAGAATCTCTGAGATGATTTAAGACTAGCATGGCCTTACGGGAAGAGCCGTTAAACACCATCATGCAACTATGCAGTTTCGTTAGTACGCTGATAAGCTTAACCCGTTAAGGCATGAATTTCCCACCAAAAATTTTGGCGCCAAAAGCGCTTGAGACAGGATTAATTTCTAAGGAAAATTTACTAGGTCGCCGCAGTCGCTCGCATTTTGCTTCGCTGCAGCACATATTAGAGCGAAGCGATTTACTTTAGCGAAAGTTACTTTAACAGAACGTGAAGTGTCGTTAAAATCTGTTTTCCCATCAGGAAAAAGATGTGGGAAAGCCTTGACAATGTAACCAGCATATCTGAACTCATTTACAGCTTCTTGGTCAGCAACTGGCCATGTTAGAGCAGTTGTTATTAAATCTCTTTGATTACGAATAGGGTTCATAACAGGAACACAATTTTCATTCAATGAATCTTGTTCAAGTTCATCGGTCATTATTTCTCCTTCACTGACATATCGTAATTGTTCAGCAATATTTCCGTCGCTTGGCAATGAATTTAATACATCCTGGTTGATTGTAACATCTGCATAATAAGGATTATTGCGAATGAGCCATCTTAAAGCTGTGAGTACTTTTTCTCTACGAACTCTGAAATCGGAATGTCCATTCATGCCGATTCGTCTTACTAAAATTACTTGAAGTTCTTCTGGTATAAGAGGTAATGTATTTGCGATGGGCTGAATATCTTGTTGGATGTTGAGAACATTACCAGTATATCTATACTGTCCTGCACCTCCACAAGCTTTTACCTGATAGACTCTGAGTACTGGCTGGACTCGACTGATAAGCATTTGTTCGATTTGAGTTAGATGTTTGAGCTCAATTGGTTGAGTAGCAACTTCCATGTTATTAGAGCTTGAGTATTTTAAAGGCTTCTTCCGACAGGAAGAACACTCAATGGTATCAGTCTCTTCCAATAGTAACATTGATTTGCATTTTGAACATTGAATATAACCAATAGATTGAATCTTAGCATAAAATTCATTGATCAAAAGCATTTCTGAATGCATTATATTTCCTGCTTGTGAATCCTCCTGTTGTCTAGCCCTTGATAACTGCTGCCGTAAAGCGTCATTTGTCCTGCGACCGAATTGTCGCCTTCTTATGGGAGGCATTGCTCTTATTCTAGATGTTAAAAAAACATAAGCAGATTAAGCCATAGTAAAAGACATGTTCGCTCATCACAAGTTAACTACTTTATAATTTGGATGAATGCTATTTTCTCTTTATAACTACGACCATAGAGATGGTTTTTAAAAATAAAAATCTTGATAAATTATTCAAAATTAATGCTTAATTTAGAAAATTAAATCGAAATTAGAATAAATCGCTAAGAAAAAAAGTGACGTGACCTTCGAGCGAATTTTGTTTTTTTTTACTATTTTTATGCGTGAAACTTACCTAATTATTTTTTGTATTTTTATTTATTGTTAAAAACGATTTATTATTGTTAAATTGTATTAAATTAATATCAAATTAAATAATTTAAAATAAAATTCGATTAATTATTTTCGAATAAAAAATTTTCAAAAAAGCGCGTGACTTTTTTATAATGGATATTCCCATAGACAATTTTCTTTTGACCCCAAAAATTTTATTTTTGACAATATTTAAAATCAAGCTCCGTCACGACCTTCACTTTTTCATGTAGATTCTCTCAAAATCAAAAATTTTTCAAATCGGTCAAGGAATGACCAAGTTAGCCCGTGACAAAGTTCTAATTGGAGTCGCCTTATGAGAGCTTCGCTCTAAAAAAACTCACCCGTCTACTGTAAAACCCTTAGCGCAGGCATGAGTCGTCCGATCTTCACAAATCAAGTGTCATCTGATTTGCCATGAAATTGTCTACTAGGTCGCCGCAGTCGCTCGCATTTTGCTTCGCTGCAGCACATATTAGAGCGAAGCGATTTACTAAAATTTTCTAAATAAAATTTAGTCTGTGACAATAACTTTTTAACGACGGGATAGATTTTGATAATTTTCTATAATGAGGTATTTGAAATCTCTTTGATACAAATGCACAAAAAAAAATTCATCCGGAAATCAACAGCATAACTTTTTAACGACGGGATAGATTTTGATAGTCGCCTTCTTATGGGAGGCATTGCTCTTATTCTAGATGTTAAAAAAACATAAGCAGATTAAGCCATAGTAAAAGACATGTTCGCTCATCACAAGTTAACTACTTTATAATTTGGATGAATGCTATTTTCTCTTTATAACTACGACCATAGAGATGGTTTTTAAAAATAAAAATCTTGATAAATTATTCAAAATTAATGCTTAATTTAGAAAATTAAATCGAAATTAGAATAAATCGCTAAGAAAAAAAGTGACGTGACCTTCGAGCGAATTTTGTTTTTTTTTACTATTTTTATGCGTGAAACTTACCTAATTATTTTTTGTATTTTTATTTATTGTTAAAAACGATTTATTATTGTTAAATTGTATTAAATTAATATCAAATTAAATAATTTAAAATAAAATTCGATTAATTATTTTCGAATAAAAAATTTTCAAAAAAGCACGTGACTTTTTTATAATGGATATTCCCATAGACAATTTTCTTTTGACCCCAAAAATTTTATTTTTGACAATATTTAAAATCAAGCTCCGTCACGACCTTCACTTTTTCATGTAGATTCTCTCAAAATCAAAAATTTTTCAAATCGGTCAAGGAATGACCAAGTTAGCCCGTGACAAAGTTCTAATTGGAGTCGCCTTATGAGAGCTTCGCTCGCTACGCTCGCTTCGCTCTAATTAGAAAATATCACTTAGGTTTTTTTAACTTTGCACTTTTTTTTTAAATGTTCCTGTTGGCACACAATTTTTCACTATTTTGACAAATTTTGTAAATATTAGTCACTTTCAAATATTTGTTAGATATATACACTATACCATGTAAAATTTTTCAAAAAAAGTAGTTTTCGAAAAAAAAAAATTCCAAATGTTAAAAAATCAATTATAAAGTACATTTAATAATAGTAATGGACACTGCATTGACTTGAATAAAATTTGAGGTACTGATTGGTTCATTGCGATTTCAATGGTGCAAACATCAAGTTAATCAATCATACTGTTATTTTGGCAGAAATATTTAAATCAAGTGGGGGATGCTCTCTCGCTCAAACGAATATATTCGTCATGACGTAAATGCGACATATGGGCTCCCGGCCGGGTTTGCGAATATATTCGGCCGTAAGCATATAAGGGTTAATACACTCAGCGTCGATGGTTTGAAATCGCATCATTGCTATATATCTCCAGATGCCGTCATTTTACTGCATTTCTATTAACATTTAAAATGGTGGCATGTCGCGAATAATAATATAAATTCAGGGCCTATAGATTAATCATCGTTTTTTGTTCATGTCCGTTCGGTTTAGATAGCCATTAGGATTGTTTGTGTGAAAAGTACGCACTCGAGTGAATTGAAATTATTTTTGGTGTATTTGGAGGTAAATAATTCGAGTTTTATTTACAAAAGGTATGTCAATATAATATAAATTAAAAAGTAACACACTAAAGTAGCAAACTAATGAAACAATGCATAAAAGCCGTGTAGGCTTATGCATTGTGTTTCTGTGGGCGGGGTACGGTAAACCATATTTTTTTTATGTTTTGGAAGTCGCAGATATCGGTAGAACGCATGACAGAATGCCATTCTAATCAAATAGAACTTATCTATTTTTACTGTTGCACTGAACCATGAAGCATGTTGCTTTGAAGCATGGAAACCAGCCAACAGGACCAAGTTTACGTTTTTAAAAGAAACATGTGAGAATGCCCAAGTTTTTATTGGCTCTTTATTAAGTTTTAAATACATCACTAATTGTCACATTTATCTTAGAATAAATAGATACGCTCTTTGAGCGTAATGAGTGATTAAACTATGATCATTAAAAATGCAATGATATAACCTTACTTTAATGAAAATGAACATAACTAAAAAATATTTTAGGGCAAGAAAAACATGACTAATGTTAAATCACAGTTTAACAAGAAAACATACCAAAAAGCAAATCTCAATCAATGACCATGAATGGTAGACATTGTCCTATGGAATATTTATACAAGTATTAAACATGCAATAAAAACATCAAATTACATAACAATCATTTTTCTTAGGATTACTTAATTACATGTCTATATGACTATTTTAATTCACTTAGTATTACATACTGAAGAAATATTTTTAGAAAAAACTACACTTCGCAACTCTCAACTTACCTATTTTATTCCAAAAATATTACATTTATGTTATTTCATAAATTTCATACTTTTAGAATAAATGACGACCATGAAAGCTTTAAATCGATTACTTATTTTATTTTGATTTTACATTTCACAAAAATAACTATATTTTTCATTGTGGTTAATATTGGACTTTTCTTAAATTCTCATTATTATCTCAAAAGAATCACCATCTTCATAAAAATTTGAGCAGCGAGCATAATTTGCAAAATATCTGGTTTTAAATACAATAGAAGGAGGATGGTATGCCTAAATAGTATTTTGGTTAATAGATAACTATTTTACAAATATTACAAAAAAAAAACTTTTGCATTGCATTGACATTGTTTACAATTTTTTTTATGACTTTATTATTTTAGATTATTTTATCCAAAATAATATCTAAGAATTCAATACATATCTTTATTATTTTTACAAAATATTTATTGTCATAGCCAAAATTAAACTGATCTAACAGAAAAAATAAATATCATTGCAAGCACTTTGATCAGAAACATAATGTATTATTATCGATGCTCATTTTGTCAGCGTTTTTTAAGCCACTTTGCGCTAGGACTTTTGTGCTCTGATTTCTTGATTTTAGTAACAAGATGAAATTTATTTACTTTGTACATAAATTGGATTTTTACAGAATGAAATAATACATTTTATTTGAACTCCTGTTCAAGCGACCATAGGACTTGTCAATCGAAAAAGTGAAGAGAATGCTCAAAATTTAAGTGAGGACCTATACCTTAGAAACAATGAGTAAAACAATGGAAGAACAGCTGAAAGATTTACAACTTCTTCATGGGTTTGTTATCTCGACAGACCACTCCAATCCAGTCTACTATAAACACATACATTTTAATGTAATGTAGCAGATTCCTGACTATTTGACATCAGGTTGCTTAGTTCAGTCAATCTTGGCCACTGTTTATTGTAAAGTAAAAATTTCAAATAAAATTAGGTTATCAAATTCTCAACCAACAGCGAAGTACCTATGATTTATATTAATTCATATTGTTACGTTATATCAATATGCTTTCAAAATGAATCTTTGGCAAAGATATTATAATGATAATTCTGTTATAAGAGAAATTCCATTTCAGTCTTATCTAAGTTTGTCGCTTTTATGTACAAAAAAAATAATATCATATTTATCTCCATCTGTACCATAATTTAAGTCTGAGAGTATAGTTTGTCATTTTTTTTTAAATGTATACAAATTATTATTGGAATGTCATCATATGCAGGAATGATAAAAGGTATAAACATAAATAAATATGTTTACACCATAAATGTGTTTTCATATAAATATGTAGAATGCGGCTGCTCGGGCAGTCTTTGCGACACATTCTTAGATGTTCTGTACATGTTGGTCGGCCTTAAACCTTCAACAAATTGACTACCCCATATATTTTAATAGCGGCAACCCGGACGCCAACAGCTCGTGTAGCTTGTTTAACTTGCAATATTTTGACAAATATCTAACCTAAAACTCCTGACAACTTCTGTACTGCTAAACAAATAAATATAGGGTCTGATAGATGCCTAACATTATTTTGTATGCAAATCCTGTTTCTGAGAGTTGTTTATAATATCATGCGTGGGCACTGCAGAGTACCAATCAATGCGATTGGCATCCTAATGGAGGTGTAAAGTAGGTGCAGCAAAATTTTTAGAAATCTGGAAATTTACTACTCACTATTGCTTTTACTACTTAATCTTCAACTGCCAACATACATATTATGTACTTGTTACAAAGTTACAATAAAAAAAACAAATTTGATTTAGTTTCTTTGTTAGAGATAATTACTAAGTTATACGTTTAAATTAGGGATTATGTTTACAACATGATTTTACATTTAACTTTTTTAATTTTACAGGATCAAAAGCACGAAAAAAATTTGCACTGTATTTTGATGTCAGATAATTCTTTCATCTGAAATGTTGAATAAATGCAAAAATACATTCTATTATGATTTTTCGATATTCAATATTTTTTGTACAGATGAAGTGTAATTGTATTTTAAAAATTAAACTAAATGAGGGGCGATTATAAGGCTGTGCAACCTGGAAGTCAATAAAGAGAAACTACTTGTACATAACACAAAAAAAAGAATAGGAATAGCACACAAACTTAGCCATAAACAAATTAATCTAGTTCAATACTGATCCATTAGAATAAACAAAATAAATAACCTAAATATTTAGAATTTAAAAGGTGCAACCCTTTAATAACCCCAAACCAAAGCAACATGTATACAAAACAAAATGTTTATTAATAAAATTAATTTGGGTGGAATTAAAAATAGTTGACCAGATAACGAATTAACAGCCATTTTGAATATTACTATTTTTAAAGTATTCCAAGTTATTTATTAATACTTTGTCCAGCCATTTTCAATTTGATTTTTATTAAATCCCTTTTATGAATTTTATCTGATACAAAGCTAATTTTCAAGTCAGTATAATTTACAATCAATGAATTATTTAACATTATATTTAAATGAATATTATAAGTGACATAAACATTGTAATGAAGCTAAAAAAAATATTAAACTTATGCCAAGCACAACAATAACATAATTTTGAATGCATTTTCATAACTTCAATATTTGGCAGTTGTTTATCTTTGTTGGCTAGTGTGAAATAAAAGTGTGCATTAAGCACTAGCGCATAGTATCCATTAGCATTAGCGCAAAGGAGCCACCAGCACTAGCACCTAGGGTCTAGAAACTGAATTGAGTCGCTGTACTGTAAATTCGTCATCGGACTCCGTAATAGCGCCAGCAGAGGCAGCAAGATCGGAGCCAGCGAGAATCGTAAGATGAGTTGCATCACTCTGCAGGGTACTGCACTCTCCAGGAACATCGCCTCCACTAGCACCCACTCCTCCCACCACTGATGGATTTGAAGCCTTTTTCTGCAAGGCTTGAACATAACTCTGAAACAGATTTACATTGTTATAATGAGGAAATATAAAAACTATTATGGGTCATATTCTGCCTGTCCTGTATAATCATTAAAATATTTACCACATACACTAAGAGAAGAACGTAGAAATAGACTACCTCCATTAAAAGTGAACACTAGACTTTGATAAATATTTTTAAAGGAATAATAATTTATTGTAAATTAGAAAACATCTAGTATTTACATAAAATCAGACAACTAGCGCCAACATGGTAGCTTAGCATAATCAAATGATACAAATATTTTGATACAATTAATTCATTGTCAGTTTTAATTTTTTCGTGTTATTATTTTTTGTGTTTCGTGTTCATAAATAAACGCTAATAAAAATGAGACTTGACATTCATGGAAGTATAAGATAGATTGCTTTTAATTCCAATTGTCTAGATTAATTGTCGGTAAAGTACAAAATTCAAAAACAGTTTTGAGATTATGTATTATAAAGCTTATATAATTTTTTTCATGCATTAATTTTCGAGTAATTTGATAAATATGAAAGATAGGAAAAATGAGGTTTAGCTTGGCTAAGAAATATTTAAAAAGCAAGCCTATTTTGACATTTTATTTGTTATTTTTTATTGCCCTACTGACCACTGACCAGGTATAATTAAAAATCGATATAAAATAAAAAAATAAATGAAATTACGTGCCTCGTATTGTTTCATTAAAACATAAAAACTGGGCGGCTAAAAAATAAATGTGCGTTAAACTTAAAATAGTTTCAAAGTGAATTTAATGATTCAAAACTTCTGTGTAAACAATGTTTTTTGTAAAAATTCTTTCATCATTTGCTAAGTGCCCTTGACCATTATATTCAGAAATATAAAATCTCAAACCATCGAATGATCGAACTCTACTTGCTGCAGCGCACAATTGACCATGTGTAAAAAAAAAACTGGCTGTCTCAATAAAATTGCAGATATAATTGGAAATTGAGTTCTTTGAAAGTTAAATGGTAAGATTGTACCGGAATAAGTACACCACTAATAGTCAAAGAATTCAAAAACTCTATTGGATAGTTACTGATTTCATTGTCGTCATCAAATATCATTTTATCGTAGCTATGATATGTTTTCTGATCACCTGATATTCGATTAAGTATATCAGTATTAATAAAAGTACAATCATCATTTTTAGGTTCTAAAATAACTGATTTTAATATATAATCTGAGAGTATGTTTTCGGAAATATTTCCATAAACCTCATTAATAATATTATTTTCATCTCCTATTAATTGCTGAGGTATTTCAATTATATTTTCACCAAACTGTGTGAATTGTGGGGCTTCATCATTACGAATTTTTTTCAAGAATTCGAGAAATTCTATTTTACTTGGTAAGGATCTCATATTTTGAGTAAATGTTACTTTTTGAAAATAAACAAATTTATGGCAACTTGTGACATAATTTTCAATTAAAGTTGCACGTGATCCATGTGAGACAACTGGTAAGATTTGCCGAAAATCACCGCAAAGAAGTATCGTTTCCCCTCCAAATTTTTTTTTTGTTTTATCAATATGGTACAATAAGATGTTACAACAATAAATGATATAATAACACTGAATGAATTGAATTAATATAATATAGACAAATTAAACACCAGTCATTTATTGTTGCTCTGAAGTAACATGGCTACTCTAACTAGGTTAAAAAACCTGTTCTAAGAGCAGCCAAAAGGAAGTTGCAGAAAAAATGAAATATTATTACGTTTACGAGACGTTACTAATAACAAAGGGGATCATAGGATAAATATCATAAATACAAAATATAATACATATAATAAATAGTGCATAATATTTTAAATAATAAAATCTGCTAACGTTTTTTTAACCTAACAATTATGCTTTCTTGTCTTAAATTACATTACTGACATTAACAGATTATTAAAAAATAGAATATTTGAAATCACACAAAATTCACAGCTCGAAACTCATTCATTCAATCTGTCAGTTAGTATGAAAGTTTTATTTTATTAAATTTAATGTATTTATAACACATATTACGGGTAATTTTAACTTTCGCACTCCTTCACCATATAAACTAACTATGCCAAATCTCCCGTTCCGTACGCTATATTTTCTCAAGAAGCATTCCGAATCTTTCCCATGTTTTCCCTTCACGTATTAATATATATAGGGTGATGATTTTAGAGGAGTGGTTTTCAAGAAGAGATCAAACGCATATAATTTGATGTTATGGCTAAGAATTTAGTTTTATTATAAAGATAAGGGTTTGCCATTATGTTTTAAAAATGATTTCGGGTAAGTGGCCGCCGCGGCTGACTCGAACAAATTCCAGCCGAGAGGCCCAATTTTCAACCACTTTTTGCAGCAAGTTGGGCCGTATGTCAGCAATAACGCGCCGAATATTCTCTTCCAAGGCGTTAATCGTGTCCGGCTTATCTGCGTAGACAAGCGACTTCACATAACCCCACAAAAAATAGTCTTGGAGGCCACGCCACAGGCCCACAACGCGATTTTTACTTTATTTTAGTGATTTTAAAAAAAATTAGAGTGATTTTTTCTAAATTTGCACTATTTGCAAACGTTGTTCAGGAGTAAGTCTATTCATTATGAAATGGCAAACCAAACTGAGCATAAATCAAGTGACAGCTGTCAAAAACACCAACTACGAAAAAAGTAGTGCCAGATTGAAAACCACGCCTCTAAAAAAAACACCCTATAGTTACAATTATAGACTACAATTGAATTCACTAATAGCCACTCATATTCAAAGGATTCCCCATGGGCAAGCAGGACAAATTTTATTAACATATTATTTAATATTGAAATTTATAGAAACGTTTATAGAAATATTTTAAAAAAGAATTAAAATAATACTTTATTTTGTACATAATTTTATTAACCTAATAATTAGGTTTTATATACCTTATAAACCCTAAGCAAGTATGTCCCTATTATTATTATGGTGTAAAGCCTTATCTAATGTTTTAGAATTTTCTAATAAAATATTATTGTCTGGAAAATATCACTCCAAAAATAATATATGGAAGAAATCCATATATGTTATTGTGTTCCAATATCAAGACAACCTTTCTTTTACTGATGCTACTGGATGCTACATCTAATATTATATTTAAAAAATATACTCTAAATTATTTTCGGGATTCCGAATAAGTTCATATTGATCTTTGTCATCAAACTGCCTTTTTTACAAAGTAAAGCAAAGCAATGTTGCCACTTATTTTTTGGTGTATCGTAAAGAAGATAAAAAAACCTATTTAGGGCAATATTTCTAGAAAAAAAAAGTACAATATGAAGGATACAGCAGGCAATCATTTAAATATAATCGGTATGAACACAATAAATACGAAATCAAAAAAAAAAAAAAATATTGCTATAGGATACTTGACATAATTACACTTGGTACATGATTATATAGTTTTATTAGCAGCACAAAATCTGAAGAAACATGAATCGTGTATTAAATTTAAGCCATCAACAGCTATGTTATCAAAATTTAATGTAGGCATTTATGTATTAGTTGAGTTGAGTAAGGCCCAAAATAATTTAATGACCTAGGTTATAACAATTCAAAAAAAAAATAAAAATATTTAAATGATATATTTTGTTATTAAAATTTATTTTAAGTAGTAGTATTGATTATATGGCTATATAATCAATGGTAGTTAGCAAGTAGGTACAGTATAAACCGCTGTTTATAATGAATAATATAATTAATGATAAGTAATGTTAATTATATATAAGTATATTATTTTAACTATATTTGTCCCGACAGTGGAATATTCATTTTTTTCAAGATTCACCCAGCTAAAAACTGTGCATTGAAATGTGGAAGCGTACGTACCCATATAGAGTTGCCATATGAAAAAAATAAAACAATGAAAGAAAACCTGTAAATTTAGCATACGATCTCCATTTAAATCGTACGATTGGCAACGCTGCCGCAAACCGCCAACATGAGACAGACATATATAGTCGATGTCCTCACCATTTTGCTTGCAATGTTTATGCCAAAGCGCCCTCCAACAGCATATATATATATATATAAAGTATTGTTTCATACATTTTTTTTAATATTATAGGTATTAAGAGGGCGGCAAAAGGCACAGATGTGTGTGGTGGTGTTGGAAAGCTGCCTTTTTGTCAATGTCAGTGAGAAATATGAATGACGCTGGATTAATATGGCTAATAATGGATGAAAGATTGGATGGAGATTGTATTCGCATGGCGCTTAACACCAATTCTCGCACCACCGCGACCACGGTGATTGGGCGATTATTGTACGCCCGCCAATTTCAAACTGATTTTTGTACTGAGGCACTGCGCGCAACGTCTTTTATTTTGGGGTGATAAATGTGACTAATATTATGTTAATATTACTATTTCAAAGAAATGTAGTTATGATAAATTATTTTACAAACATTAAAATAAGTTTTTATCCAAGTAATTTTGTCCTGAACAATGCACCCTGGAATGGATGCGCCCTGGTGCGACTGTTCCATTTGAGCCAGGGTAGGTAAGAGCCTGACTACACCTGCTCGATCAGCATGGCCGATTGGCTATGATGATTAAGTATGGTATATAGTCCAATAGATGTATTTGCCCGATTGGCCTATTGCAAACCCAACTAAGTGTTGTAGAAAAATATAGCGCTATCAACCAGCCTCGATCGTTTGGGACAGAGGTGACTGGCTCCAGTGCTGCCAACCCAACTGTTTTAACAGCAGTCAGTAGTTAGCAGGACATAATGCTCTACACTTTACCACCCTATATATTTACTCATGATCGTGGCAGGTACCGATTGGCATGCGCTTGAAATTCATTACGCAGATGATAAGACCATCACTGGCACGGACCTTAAATGTAAAACTGTTGCTGCCGTCAATACGCTGGGTTAGAAGCAGCTATTGAATAATGACATAAAAAAAATACCTGCGATATAACATCACCATGAGCAGTTCTCACTTGATACAAGTATCTGTACTTTCTCTGCCTCATTTCAGCACGCTGTTCTCGAGTACGAGGGCGGGTTGCTGCTTTTTTCATGCGCTTCTGACGTGCACTTATACCTGTGTAGTGCAGAAAAGTTCAGCATATAAGAGCTTCTTAACTATATACCTCAAATAATGTGACTTTTAGCAGCTGTTTTTTTTTATCAAAATAAATAAAACTATAAAATATATATTTGCACTTTCTTTTAATTATAGTAGAGTAAAGGGATTAAAGTGGCAGGTCAATATAAACATATTTGTTACTGTTAATGTCCGTAAAACAGTTAAAGCACAGTTTATCTAGTTACTCTACAGATTACCTACGCAAGTATGTTTATAGTACAATAAATTATTTTGTTTCGCAGATTACCTAGTTATTCTGCAGATGCCCTAGATAATTTACAAATTATATGCTTTAGTCCATGCCCTTCAGCTGTCTGTTTGTCCGTTGCATCTCTTAACTCGAAAAGTACAAATACGAGAGTTTAATTTTTGTGTGTAGATATTGATACTGTTGAAAAACAACCATAGCCATTTAGATCCAATTGGAGGCTGGTTGAATAATATAGATATATAACATTAACCCGTAGGAGAAACACACTAGAAACTCATACATGGCATGGTGTAAACATTCGTTCAGCCGTACAAATGGTGCTGACTCGCTGCAATGACTTTGGTAAATTCCTTCTAGAGATATAGGTATGGGCAACTATTTTTTTTTCTTAAAATCGGACTTCGAAATTAGTCGAGGATTTTATGGCATTGGAAAAAATAAACTCCGGAATAGCCAGTATCAAAAACCTCTATACCAGACCCAGGCAGACCTGGGGACGCATAAACGGGTCCGACGGTTACAGGTCGGGTTAATCTCAACAATAATTATTATTTTAAGGTCATAGAACAAAGGGCCTGGGGCGGTGCAGTCGTATATGTACCTGCTTCTAATCCAGAGGTCTTGGGTTCGAATCCCTCAGTGGGTCAAATCCGGCCAGGTCATTTTCGCGGCTGAGAGTATTCAACGGCGCTTTTCTCATCACTGTCGACTGAGTTAATTAAAAAGACACACAAAAAACACTCATTCAGTTACAGACGGAGGTATACACAATGAGTCCCCATAAATGTGGCCTTCTTGACTGCCCTCCAATCATCATCAACATCAAGGTAATAGGACATGTTAAACTCATGATTTCTATCCCACCATACATGTCAAATCTGGTTAAAAATAAACCCGGACAAATCATTCCAATCATACTCGGTTTTTTATATGTTACATAGTTCCTATAATAATAAAATATTATTTATGATTTTAAATGTTAAATATTAATATTTATTTATTTAACAAATTAATAAAATAGTCAATAACATACCAAAAAGGTTTTTTAGCTCTTCTCTAAAATTTTGTTTGCTTATCATTTGTTCTGCAACTCCTCATTTATTTATTTTTTTACAAAAAGAAAACTGAATAGTTAATATTACTTTCAACGTGGTATATGCCATTTCCGGTGATGAACGCCTGTAAAAGTACTCCGACAGCGGTAGCAGTGGGCCAAGCAGCGAGAGCGAGCCAGGAAGCGGCAGAGCAAGGTGGAGGAATTGGGGCATGAAGGGTCACTCTTTCCCATGCCCATGACACAGTTGTGAAGCGAGATGCAAAGTGATCCAGTGCTATTGCTAACGCCGCTCCGCCATATATGGCAGATCCAACTATAGTCATACCTGTAATGAAAGAATCCAGTTTGGTTGAAAGTAGTATTAAATAAATCAAAAATTCAGTAAATAGTAGGGTGTTCTTTCATTACGCGTCAAAATTTACAAAAAGTAATTAAAATGGTATTAAAATTTATGATGAATTGAAAGAATGTCATGTAATATCAGGCATCACAAGCGTGAGTAGGTATTTTGGGGAGAAGACGCCGTTAATGACTCTTCCAGGACCTAGCTGTAAGACTTCAGGTTCTGGTTAAATAATTTACTACTACCAAACAATGTATAGAAGCAGTTGATATTATATAATAGCTACAGAGTCTCATAGCCATTCTTCTTCCTTTATTTACCTGACGGCCCAGACCGTAAATTTATGGTAGCACATGTAAATTTACAGTCTACACTATTGTCTAGTATCGAGTTATTATTATGTAAAAGCATAAGCTAAAAGCAAAACATACTTTAGTTTTTAAGCAGGCATTTGGACTCAACAAGAAGTACACACGTTCATCATATACACAATCTCTCAGTTATGCACCCTTTGCTTCTTAGAGCCCAGCCACCTGCCTTTGTTGAGGCCTACTATTTCTGTTATAATCCTTCATATTTGAGCATGCTAGGTTATTATTCATAAATCTTAACCTTTTTTCCAATAAAGGTTTAACACAGCAAACGAGATTCCAGAACCAAGAAGAACAGAGACACACAACCACATCTGAAAACAAACGAGGCTAGATTAAAACCTTGAAATACGATAATTTAATTTTTAAAAACCCACAATTGCCCAGTAGATAAAGATTTTGTTTACCGGTATTGAGAGAGGATATCAAGGTGGTGTTATGTTATGTCTGTATATTAGATATATATTTGGAATAAGTAACTTTATACAGATTATGTTATATTGAGCGCTAAATCTTGGCCGCTGAAGGGGTATTTTTTAGTGGAGTGGATTTTTGACTTAATCTCAGTGTGGAATTTTTATAACCTAAATTTACAAGAACAAAAAGATAAAAGAAGTTTGAGGAAGGGTCTTATATATATATATATATATATATATTTGATGATTGTTTTTTAATAGCGGCAAATCGCCTGAAAAGATAAATGTCACAATCTTTGACAATGAAAATTTTTGAAAAAGTTTTTAATTACTTGATAAAGTGCTGGATAGCATAATATTTATAAGGGTTCTAAAGAGGTCCTGTACTTGAGAGCGCAGAATGTCGGTTTAAACCCAGCGCTGAGTTTTATAAAAATGTATTTTTAACTAATTTGATCGACCGTGTTAAGGCAATACAAGTTTATAGCTATATAAAGCTAACCAACATCCTATTTTACAATTCAAAATCAATTGAAAATCAATGAACAAAAATAGATGAAAATTGTAAATATTTTGGTTGTTTCCTCAAAATTGACTTTTTTGAGTTAGTGTGTTGGTTCTGCATGGCAGAACAGCGTCTTATGCCTTCAAAAGTATCGAAGAATAACATGGAATGGCACCCAAAAAAAATATCACAAATAAATAATGCACTCGTTGGTTAACTTACAGAGTTTGGTGTATCTTCCAAAAAGTGATCGTAAGTGATAAGGGAAGCTACACCCACAAGAAGTCCAGTATGAAAGCCCATCATGAAAAGGCCTACATATTGTATAAGCATTGTAATCAATCCAAACAGTAAGCCAGCAGATATTGAAACACCTGTAAATTATTACTACTATTAATACTTTTAATACTAATTTAATACCCCCAAAACTATTAAATTTTGTGTCTTATCTTCCTAGCCCCTTAATAAAATACCAAACTCCCTTCCTCAATTAAAACACCACTGAAATGCTTTTAGTTAAAAAAAAACAGAATGTGTTTGGTTAGATTAAACGTGTGTTAAAAGTAAAACTTCTGTAAGGAAGTTGGTTTAATTGGTTAAATTTGTCATAAATTTCAAAATTATCATCCCATACTTGCTACATTCACCAATGTTTCCGTACACCTATTTATATAACTATCTGAGTGACACTGCGACCCTCACCTCATTTCAATCATTGCCGCCAACTTATAAATACACCTTTATAAATATTATGCAAGAACCTTTATAAATATTATGCTATCCAGCACTTTATCGAATAATTAAAAAATTGTTCAAAATTTTTCAATATTGTCAAAGATTGTGTCATTTATCTTTTCAGGCGATTTGCCGTTATATATATATATAATTATAAAGTTTGGCTTCGTTTTATCGATGATATCTTTGGTATATGTGGTTGGTTACCAAACGTTTTATTTTTATTTAAAATATTACGTAAATTTGGGGGACGTCCGTAAGACAATATAGGGGGACAATCGAGTATATTTTTCCAATTTGGATTATTAGAGATTATTGAATATAAGTCTTTTAAGATTGGATTTAATTTTTCAACACCAGGAAAATAGGTGGTGTTCAGAAATTTTTTTTGTTAATAGAGTTGTTTTTTATTTTAGGTGTAAATTTTGAAGAAGAGTCTAAAATTTGTTTTTTTAAGAGATTGGGTGGGTAATTATGTTCTAAAAGGGATTTTTTAGGTTAGTGAGATATTTTTCTAAATCATTTTTATTATTAGAGATTCTATGACCGCGAATAGAAAGGGAATATGGTATTGATTTTTTTGTGTGAAACGGATGGCAACTATCAAAATGTAAATATTGTTGCTTATTGGTTGGTTTTATGTGTACTGAAGTTTTGAACTGACCACTAGAAACAGCTATATCAACATCCAAGAACGTAATGCAACTATCTGAGATATTATGTGTGAACTCTAATGGCCCAAAAGAATTTAAATCGGATATGAAATCCGTTAGAGAATCTCTGCCATGTGGCCAAATAACAAAGATATCATCGATAAAACGAAGCCAAACTAAAGGCTGTAAAGATTGACTTTTAAGAAAATTTTGTTCTAATTGACCCATAAACAGATTTGCATAAGAAGGAGCTATTCTAGTGCCCATTGCTGTCCCTTTTGTTTGTCCGTTTTGTATATATATATATATATATATATATTTACATTATAAGTTGATACATGTGGACAGAGAGAAAGATTAATAACTAGTATTTCAATATAATTTGATAAATCTAAAAATATTACACCAACCTGCATTTCCATATGAGGGCATTATATGTTCTTGGACGCAAATCAAATATATGATTACAGAACCGAATGTAAAACCAGTCAGAAGCATTGTAATCTTAAAACAACGATAACCTGTAAAAAAACGTTTACTTAAGCCAATATTTTGTTTTATTTATGTAATATTTCATTAAAACATTCTATGTCAAAAACAGTTAGAGGCCGTGCCTAAGAACCTTCAGTCAATTTACTTGATAATTCTGGTTAATTCGGAATGAATATCTAAAACCTTTGTGATTTTAAATATTCATTCCGTACTTCAAAAAAAAAATAAGTAGAACTTGGTTTTGAAAAAGAAAACAGTTCCCACGTTGCATAACAGTTGCATTTTATTTTTCGACAAAATAATGCCATATAGGCAATAATATGTGTATATGCGTGTGATGGCGGGGGTTTAGATATCGTGTTATTAAACTATTGTGTTGAAAAACATTGAAATGTGCTTTGTGTCCATGTAAAACATTTCTTGCGCAGCCTTCGCCAAATATAGAACTTTTTTTTCATTATTATGAAAATTGTGTGGCATTCTAAAAAAAATGCTACCAGATAATATAACTATGCAAGTCAAAAAAATATAAAATACAAGTCAGATAATATAACTATCTAAAGAGCATAAGAAGCATAGGTAACGCCGGCCAAGGGCTTCAGATACACTTTGTTATTGCAGGCTGCGGCAGTTTACAGCAGAGGTTGCCATTCTCTCCCCCACTAGAGCCGAGAGCACAATATTTTTACCAAAAAGCATGCATTTATATATATAATTTCCTGAAAACGTACAGTTTTTCTTTCAATTCCTTGTATGTATATATATATATATATACATACTAACATAACCCACCGACATTAAACTGACTCTCTTGAGTCAGTATAATTTCGATCGGTTATGTACCTACAAATAAGTATTTATGTTTAAATATCAATGTTGATTAAATAGTAAGAATAGTTGATAGTGGTTACAAAATTACAATATTTAAAATTTACCCTATGAATCTAAAACTCACTATGCTATATAAAGCTTTAAATGAAAGAAAAAATGCTTTAAACCGTAGGGCGCCCAGGCAGCTATATGGAAGCCTGAAAAAAACATCCGTAGATTGCCCTGGCCGTTGTATAGCGGCCTAAGTTCCATCCTTTGATTTTTATGTTTATTAAATGTTAGTAACATTGATCTTTTCGTTTCTAATTCTATAATAATCTCCGTTAAATCCTACACCTGATATTTAGGAACAAAATCAGATTGTCTATGCTTTTAAATGTTAAACTAATTCTCAAACCTCTTTCGTTAGTCCAGTATATGAAAATGGCCATTTGCGGGGTGTCATGTTTCATTTCAGTCTGTGTTTACAAGTGGTTTTTAGCATTTATAAGTGATTAGATGCTATTATTTTTTTATAATACAAGGGCTGCGATTTATGAATCCGGAACTAGCCACTTACAGAACAACATTTAAAAAGTAATTACTACATTTAAAAATGAAACTCTTTGGCTGTATAATACATTTTCTTTCATGTAACTGTCAATTGTTTTTCCATTGTGGAGTCATTTTGAAAATTGCTTGAAATCATCGCCATAGATTTAACTCATAAGAACTTGCAATGATTTTTTTACAATTTTCGGCGTGGGCTAACTCAAAAATAGTGTATCGATCAACTAACTTCGACTATAGGGATGAAGCACCATCAAAAACCACTGTATTCACCACCGGTTCAGTGAGTTTAATCGTGGGCGGTCTATGCTCACAGACGTATTGAAAGATGGTCGCCCTAAATCGGTTGTTATACGACAAAATATCGACGCTGTGCGGGAACTAATAATGCAAGATCGTCATTTACATGTCGCGAGATATAGGCATCCTTGGGCATAAGTATGACGAGAATACATAAGATATTATATGAAGATTTAGCTGTAAAAAAAATGTTTGCGTTGGATTCCGCGATCGGACTACTTGAGAATTGATCAAAAACAGGCTCATGTGACAGGCAGAAAAACAAAAACAGGCAAAAAAAATGGCAAAAAAAATACAATTGTGGTGCGTCAAAAGCCCTTTATAATATCTACACAGGTGATGAATCTTGGATCTATGTTTGCCAGAAGTTTTTGAAGAAATAAAAAAAAGAAACGACAACGCAGGATCATTTTGCATCATGACAATGCTAGTTGTCGGCCTATACAACTGAGTTTTTGGAAGGTCAAAAGATAAAATTGACAGGTCATCCGCAATACAGCCCTGATTTACAGCACCCAACAATTTCTATTTATTTTCAAACGTGAAGAAAAAATTTCAACGTCAACGTTTTTCGAGCCACAAAGAAATGCCGTTGATGCGTTCAAAATGCTCGTTTTGGAGATACCTCAATCAGAATGGAAAAAGTGCTATAAAAATTGATTTCAACGTATGCAAAAGTGCATCGATCGTCATGGCGAATATTTTGAAAAGCAATAAAACCATATTAAATGATTTTGTTATTCCGGCTGGCAAGTAAGAACATTTAGATAATTTGTATCTTTTATTACATTTGTATTTAAAAACAATTGAATATAGTATTCAGTATAAAATTTTATTGCGAATAACTTGTATATTCTAAAATGTATATACTCCAAGATGTTGATGTTGTAAATTTGGCATTTCAAAACCTTTGTCCCTTTGTTACTATTGACAAACTAACAATCAACATTTTTTTTGTATAAATTTTTAAATATATCACATCTTTCTAACTTATTTCCTTTAGAAATATCATATTCATTATTTATTTCATGTCTTTAAATTTAACTATAGAAATTGATATATTTGTCTGGATATGAACATTTTATCCAACAACATATAACAGAGCTAAATTAATTTTTTTTTTTCAAAGAAAATTATTATAATAATAATTTTCTTTGAAAAAAAAAAAATTTAGCTCTGTTATACGGGTTGTGGGTTTAAATGCGCTCAAAAATCTTTTACTTGTCTTTCCTTCATAAAATAAAAAAAGGACACCCTACTGTAAATGCCACCAGCAGGGTTTGTCTACTGACAGCAATTACAAAAAGTCTCGAAAGAGCTGGAAATGTACGTAGGTGCGTTTTATAAATAACTCATAATCCCGTTTTTAAAAAGGCTATGTGTAATAATATAATATATTATGTATAATGTTTAATGCAAGTAGAAATGTCAAACATACCGACAACAAAAAAATCTCCGCTCGCCGGGCGACTAGTGTTATCCTAAATATGCCAGAATTGTTGGTATATTTTATATTTCATAAAAGATTGTAAAAATGCAACCTCAAAATAATAAACACTCTCTATGAAAAGACTGACTGCCTGGCGCGGAGCCGGCGGCTGATAGGTTGCGACGCAGAGCAAGGAGGCGATTTCTAAAAAACGTTGCTACGTGATACTTGTCCCGAAAAATAAATGATATTTTTGCTTGTGACTGTACATCGAAAAAATATAAAAATAATTACCAAAAAGTGTGTAGACCATTCCAAAGATGAGATACATTGCACAAATTAGGGAGGTGACCACGTCATAGTTGTAATCAACATTAGTACATCCATGAACCGCAATGTGTGGTACATGAGGAGGTTCAGTTGTATTGGTGAGAGCCGGCGGCTTGAGCTGGGGTACAAGCTGACCAACTGATGACATTGACATGGCCGGAATTCAAGTGTCATTTGAATAAATTCGTCAATGCTTTAAACAATGCAATCACATGGAAGAACTATACGCCGAGCCGCATCTTTTCATCATAAATTTTTCCACTGACAGTGATTAATATTTCACAAACCCCTCATTCATAAAAACCCTTAAAAAAAAAGCAAAAAAGTCAGTATTGATTAATAAAATATCTTTAGATAACCCTGTGGCCATCATATAATATCAACTGAGCCTATATATTGTTTGATAGTAGTAAATTATTTAACCAGAATTTGACGTCTTACAGCTAGGCCCTGCATACGTTTTTAAAGGCATCTCCCACCCAGACTGCTCATGCCTGTGGTGCCGACTTGTGATAAATTACTTCATTCCCTATCTCCATAGAGGCAACAGTGGGTTATTTTCTAGATCTGATTAGATTAAAATAAAATAAAATATACAATGGATAACATTCTTTGGTTCATCATGGTTTCAACACCATTTATCTTTTTTTTTGTAAATTTTGATGCATGGCTAGTAGTAAAACAACACGCACATTTCAATAATAATAATTTTATAATAAATTTAATGTGTCATCAGACATTCTTTTACATGGTAGAAAATTTATAATGGATCTGTTTGTTATTGCAAATTAGTAGTAGTTGTTTTTTACTTTGGAGCATATTACTTAGGTATGTTAGTTAAACTTCGTTAGTGGATAGAGATCCTTACCTACCCTTGAATATATTTTTTAAATTATAGACAATTGGTCAAACCTAGGTTATATAAGTACGTTTATATATAACCAATTTATATTAAATTCTTCCTTTTTGTACTATATAACTATGTTATCTAACTGAATATAAATACGATGTTTTAAGGAATTTTATCAATCACAGTTCCATCTATGCGTAGTAAAATTCTAAAAATAGAAGGGAAATTGTATAAAATTGTACTTGGTCAACATACCTTACTTATTTTACCACTTCGTAATCGATGAAAATTTCGATTGCAGTAAATATATCAGTACAATTTCTGTCAGAGACGACAAACCAGTTTTTTGTGTTTTTCGACATTCACATAATAGCAGCATTGATAAAAACCATTATGAATAATTAACAAAAGGAATAAAATATATTAGTCAACTTAAACACCGTAACAGCAGTCCAAAAAAACGTCACGACAATCACAAAACGGCCCAGCTTGTAGCTTCTATAACGTTGATTGTTGATTGAGCACCATCGCCACCGTCTGCCTAATGTGTCATGTCTGCCTTGTATACTGGTGGGCACTGGGGTGGGCAAAAGTAATAGGTTAGATAAGGTAGATAGGTTACTTATATTTGATAATCGTAACCGGGCACATATATCGGCACTTGCTATTTTTCATATCGATTAATCCAATTGGATCAAATTATTACGTAGATTTCATTAGATAGCTGCTATTGCAATGGTAACCATGTCATGTATTCCGGAAAATATCTTCGGGTTTCACATCCCCTAGAACCCAAAATCACCCTCAATTTTCAAGATTTTCAAAATCAAGATTATTTGTAAGTTTATATATCTATCTATCTATATCACTTTCTTGTGGACACGATTACTGCCGTAATTTTACACGAATCACTTTCAAATTGATACATAATATTTAAGGGTACAAAATCTCAGTCAAGTTCATTAATGGGCAAAATCAGACCCGGGGCGGAAATGAGGGAGTTTTTTCCAAAGAGTGAAATTTTGCCATAACTTTATTAGTATATACGATATTGCATTCAGTATAAAGAGAGATTCCGTATGCGCACTATCGTACGGCGGGTTGAGGTGCACGGGCTGCCGCGCGAAGAGTGGATCGCCCCCGCGCCGAAACAATGCTGTCGGCAGTTAGGACAAAAGGGGCTATTATCAATTTTAAAAGCTTCTTGTGGATTATCTATCAATTTACATAATTTGGTATCGCTAAAAAAATAAGGAATTTACAATTTTACGAATATCATTTGAAATGGATTGAGCAAAAATAAAAAAGAAATTACAGCCACAATGACATAGATTTACGAAATGTTATAATGATAGAATGGCATTTAGCAAGTAGGTACCTATTAATGTTGAAGATTATTTTCTGAATGCTGAAAAATTAAAAAACCAATAAAAAAATACCTTTTTTTAAACTATGATTTAGGTTCATTACACGGCTATTGCCTACAATTCCTAAATATGCCAAACACAAAACTTAACGTTAAAAAGGTGCCTATTCATATTTTGAAGTAAGTAACAGATCATAACTTAAACTTATATTAAAAAACTTAAACTTATACTTAAACTTGAACTAAAATTTAAAAGTACTTACCTAAACTTAAACTTATAATTTCAAAATGTTAATTATGGGCCTACGCTCCTCCTAAAACTTTTGTTTGAAACAATTTTTGATATGAGCAACCCTTATGGTAAGGGATGGCCAAATGTTTTTTCGATTAGTTTTCTAGTAAGTGAATCGTGAAAGGTTTTTACTTTTAAACAACATTGCTGAATTAAGTGAATTCAAAAGTGTTTATTATTTCGCTGATAGAATTAAAGTTTTCAGGAATTTTTTAGAAACTACTAAAAGATTTTAAAGATATATTATTATAGAAGATTTTGGAACCTTATAGAAAAAATAATTCTAAATCTTTGTTATTTTCGAAAAGCTTCTGGTTCCTTTCCTAAGTTGCTGGAATGTTTGAAAAGTTTACATTTGGTTAACGTTACTTCGACATGGATAAACGATTTATTTCCATTTAATAGGGATGTTAAAATTATGTTTTGTGTTACGAATAAAATGTAATACTTACAGATATAATTAAAGAGTCAGATACAGAAGCACAGAAGAAGCACTCCTGTGAAAATACGGGCAAAAATAGAAATGTAATCCAAAAAACCTTTAAAATACAACATCTCGGCAGCAGAGCATCACACACTATTGCAGTGATATTAAACAAAAAATGAATATTTTAATTACTATATTTTAAACTAGGATTGACCAACTAACTTAGTCAAAATGGTAGTAAACTAAAATTAAACTTAAACTAAATAAGCGATTATCATCGGTTTCCTACTGCGTTCAAAGAAGCAGATTCGTTTTCTCACTGAGACTAATAGACTTGACTTGAAATCTGCCATCCCTTATCTTGGGACCGGGTATAGGAACTGGACCCTTTCTGCGGAGAATATAGCGGAGCAACCACGTCAGCCTGCTCTTCTTAAGGATCGCATAGACAATTGCATTTTTTTTAATATAATTAATATACCTATCCGATCACTCATTAAAATCAAACTGTATATTGGCGAATTTATTTATTTTTAAATGGTACTCGCCTAGTGAAGACAATGGAAGATAAAGCGTAGAATATTATGTTATTAGTCGATTAAATGTATTATAACTAGGAGTAAACGATAAAACACAACAACAACAATATAAATAAAGAATTGAAAAGCCATCGATAGTAAATCTGATCCAAATGTTTACAAAGGAATACACACATATACCAACTGTCAACCCAATGCTTCCAGAGGTGTACATTTAGCTGTTTCTGCTGCGCCCGATGTTAATACATACTGTCAAAGATGCCCAATATTTACATAAAAAAAATAGACTAGCTATGGTGGTTAAAAAAAATATGAAAAGTAGTTTTTGGTCTTCTTAGGTCTTATTAAACAAACCGGACATAGAAAAGTATTTTTTATTATTCCCAATAAAAGAATTTTCGTTCTATACCACGAATATACTATAAATATTAAGGGTAATAAAAGTATTATCGTTACCATCATTGAAAGAATTTGATATCACTATAAAATTTTTCTTTCTTAGTTTTTTCTTTTTCGTTTGTTTTCTTGCCTTACCAGGCAATTATTAACTTTAACATTCTAGTTCAAAACTCACGATTGTCGCATAAAGCATTTTTAGTGAATATTTTTTGAACAGAAAACATCCGTGTTTTTGAACGAGATCTGGTATCATCAACTTTTGTCCATCGCTTATGTTAACTATTAATAAACTCACAAAATTAAATTTTCAAAATGTTGATGTGCAGCTTTGCATTTTTCCCAATTTTTTACAGAGCAAACATTTATTTAATTTTCTGAGCCCGGTTGACAAATTTTGAAAAAAATCTCTGGCAGCCCTCGGTCTGTCACTCATAACTCGCTTCACTAACTCAGCTCAGCTCGGCAGTCTCATGGGTCGGGTCTTTCTATACCGGTGTTCGGGAAAAAAGTATACACAAAATCTTTAAAAAAGCGTTTAAATCATCATGGATGATGAATCGAATGTGCTACGTATTGAAGAAGATTATTATACATTTTTAAATTTGCCGAAAACGGTATATTGGCTGCATTTCTTATTTGTTTTACTTTTCCATGACATTACTAACCTGACGTAATATTATTACATTTGCTCATTTATTCAGAAAGATTTCTTTTAAATTTGTCTATTTTGTACCTCAATATTCCCATAGTTGTATAAATATGTTGTATGATAAATTAATATACATAGTTTATTAAAAAATAGGCAACAAATGAAGAAATTAATAACTCTTATCGCCGGCTGTCTCGAATTTACCATCCTGATAAGCACGTGGATCCCGGTGAAAAGAAAAAGGCTGAAATTCTTTTTAATAAGACAAAGAAGGCTTATGAAGTACTCTCTGATGCGCATCGGAGAGCTATATACGATTCCTTAGGTGATATATGGTTTTATTTTACAATTGTTCTTAAATTTTGCTATACCTACTTACCCACTGATTATTTTCCCATTTCGTCAGGCACTAGAGGATTAGAAACTGAAGGATGGGAAATAGTTCGAAGAACCAAAACTCCTCAAGAAATAAGAGAGGAATATGAAAGGTGCATTTGATTATTGTTTGTATGGGTAACGCTTCAAAGTAAACTTTATTATATTTAATGTTTTTCAGATGTTACAATGTAGCTTAAATCTTTAGTTAAATTTTTTGTGACACTTGGTCATGCGGTTTTGTGTTGTGGCTGGCAAATTGGACAACGTGAACTGTTCTGGATGAACTGTTCCGCATTGCTGATGAGTACAAAGGTCCGTGTACTGAGCGTTAATTATTTAACAAGGCAAAAAAAAGTAGGATATTCAATCATCCGTTTTATGTTATTCCCAAATTTCTTTTAAAATCTTATTGAATTGGGATCTATATATTTGAGATCGTATGAAGCTTTTACTAGATAGGTTGGTAGTTTTTAATTGAGTTGTAGACTGGGTTCTACTTAGTCGACCGTTTGAAGCTAGTTCCAGGTAGCTCACAAAGTTTTTGGGTTACATGCGGCCCAACGTTTTTTAATGGGAGATCTCTACAATTTCTCTAATCCTTCAATCTTCTTTTCATGATCGTGTTGAATATTTTATAGGTATTTTCTTAGCTAAAGAAATTGTACACAATACAGGTAATGTATTGCATACATTCCTTAAATTAGGGTAGCCCAATTGACTAATAAAGATAGAGATAAAAAAATGATATTAAAATATGTTAACCAAATTAAAATAAGATAAAATAAATAAAAAAAAAATGTTTTGAAATTTAAATTAAAATATAAGAAAAAGAACATGAAATACACCAATAATAAAAGCTTAAATTATTTATAGAAACAAAAAAACCCGATATAATAAAGAACTAAACTAGGAATTCGTATAGTATTATAAGACGTGCGAAACTTTTGCTTGAAGGGGCTTGTTTAATTACGGCTAGTAATTACTAACCTCAACAAAATTTACAAAAAAACAAATGTTTATGGGGGCGAAATGAAGATGGATGCATGTACTAGGGCTGTCCGATAAGTACTTAGCCTCACCGCCCGATGGCGCCACTATCACAAGAGAAATTTATTATCGTGTAGTACATTCTCGTAGACGGCAACTGTCAAAATTTCAGCCGAATCGGACTCTGGTTTGTTTTGACATTTTTGAAAGCGGATGTGTCAGCGGATTTTAGAAAAATGGAAAAAGAGCAATATCGGTCGGTGATTCGATTTTTGTTTCTGGTAGGGAAATTGCGCATCGAAAACAAAGTGCGCTTGGATGCTGTGTACGGTGACTCTTCCCCTTCGATGGTGACCGTCAAAAAATGGTTTAACGAGTTTCAGCGTGGTCGCACATCGGTTTTTGATGAGCCACGCCCAGGTGCCCCGAAAACGGCTACCACGGAGGATAATATAACACAAATCCACAATCTCGTGTTGACAGACCAATTGAAGGTGAGCGCGATGGCTAAGACAGTTGGCATCTCAAAAGACCACGTGGGTCATAACCTGCATGAAATTTTGGGCATGAGAAAGCTGTTGGCGCGATGGGTGCCGCGTTTGCTCACTTCGAACAACAAGCGCAACCGTGAGACCACTTCAGACCAGTGTTTGACGCTGTTTAAGCGCTTTCCGAAGGAGTTTCTGCGTCGTTTCATGACCGTCGACATAACATGGATCCACTGGTATTTACCAGAGACCAAGGAACAGTTTAACAGTGGACTTTACCCGGCGAACGTGCTCGGAAGAAGGCGAAGACTGTGCTATCGGCGGGAAAGGTGATGGCCACCGTTTTCTGGGACAAGGTGTCATCTACATCGACCACCCGGAGAAGGGCAAAACGGTCACAGGGCTCTACTATACCGAATTATTGGGCCGATTCGACGCTGAATTGCAGAAAAAACGGTCCCATTTGACGAAGAAAAAAGTGCTCTTTCACCATGACAACGCACCGGTTCACACCTCCGCCATCTCCACTGCCAAATTGGTCGAATTGGGCTACGAACTGCTGCCCCATCCACCCTATTCTCCAGATTTGGCCCCATGCAACTTCTATTTGTTTCCAAACTTGAAAAAGGCACTTTCCGGGCAGAAATTTGAGTCGAATGAGGTCATCTCTGCCACGTAGGCATATTTGGCCTAGTTGAGTAGGGCCCAAAATAATTGTATATGACCTAGGTCATAGCAATTATTTAAAAAAAGAAAGAAGAAAGAATTACTGTAATGAATTTCAATGTTGCCAGAAGCAACTTTTATTATTCAACTATATACAATTACAATGTATAGATCCAGCTAAGACATTGTTTTATCTGCCGGTTTCTTAATCTTAACTAAAAACAATTTATTTTAACATGCATAAAATATAATACAAAATAAAAAATTAAGTTGACGTAACTTATGTGATTACAAACAAAATTAACCTAATTTAACTAAAACCTTAATAATTTTGAATGTTTTTTCCATAAATTCTTTTAATTTAATTTTTATTAACGATTTCCTTTTAATTTGTCTAATTTCAATTGGTATATTATTAAATAGGCTGGGTATTACATATTTTAATTGACAATGCCCATACGTATTTACACATCTTTCAACAATATATTTTTCATTTGACATTTGTCTAGTAGAGTACTTATTAGTGACAAGATTTTTCCATGTTTCATCTGAAAAGTGGTTGATTGCAATTCTATAATAGCAAAGTTGACGTATCGGAAGAACTTTGCCTTGTATTGAAATTTTTTTACTTTTTGGAATAATTATTTTTAAGATACGAATTTGTAGAATATAAATTGGCTGTATATATGTTTCATATGTAAGACCCCAAATTGTAATACCATACAAAATAATAGATTCAACTAAGGATATATAGATATTACGTAAAATTGACTCATTTAAGTACGGTTTCAGATGCACAAATTTTATCAAACAAAGTCTAAGACGATTGCATAGTAAACCGATGTGGTCTTGCCAATTAAATTTATTATCCCTAGATACCTAGATATTTATGCTTTCTAACCGATTCCAATACAGGACATGCGCATTGAGCATGTGTACCTTCATTTGGGTTACTATACAAGCAAGGATATGTGTGCGATACAATTGGCACGAGTACTTCTTTATTATTTCTACTGGAATGGATATGTAATATTTTTGTCTTGGCATTGTTTAACACTAAGCCACTGTCGTGCGACCACTGAGTCACCGTTAATAAATCTCGTTCATAGGACTACCTCGCCACACTCAAATCACGATAGCATGCAATAAGGGCAGTGTCGTCTGCAAATTGGAGGGTTTCACAATTTTTTATGTACTTGTTTAAGCCGTACATTAGGTATTCAATTGGAGAGATTTTCGCTCCAATTGAATACCAATTGAAGTGGGAGCCCCGCCGAAGCGGGGCTCCCACTGCCCCCCTACCCCACCCCACAATAGGCTTTGCCTACTGTACAAATTCAGGGCACGCCACTGATAGCTCAGGTTGTCATAGCCATCCTGCTCACTACATTTAATTGTTATGTCTATATATTTACAATTTCAGTGACTTTTCGTTACACAAATATTATTATGCCAATATGTTCACAATGTTAGTGATTTTTCGTTTAGTGTCCAAAGAGATTGCATCACCACCGTCAAAAAGTTTGGTCAAAAACTATTAGTTAACAGTGTAACATTTAAAAAAATAATTTGTTATATTTATCGAGCGCTTGCGACGCATACGCTGTGTGTTCAAAAAGTAAGGTGACTTTTTATTTTTATCAAAAAATATTGATTTATTCATCAATATTTATTTTGTCCCCTTCAAAGTAACTCCCCTAAGTAACACTTATGCCAACGGTTTTTCCAATCCTCAAAGCACTTCTCATAAGCACTTTTCGGTATAGTCTTGAGCTCTTCCAGTGATGCAGTCTTTATCTCTTCAATCGTTGCAAATCTCCGTCCTTTCATAGGTCTCATTAGTTTTGGGAACAAGAAAAAGTCACATGGGGCCAAATCCGGTGAATATGGTGGCTGAGGCATGATTGTGGTGTTGTTTTTGGCCAACAAATTGACGCTCATGCGACGGTTCTTTTGGTCAAAATTTAGCAATTTCGGAACAAACTTCGCTGACACACGTCTCATGCCCAAAACGTTAGAAAAAATTTCATGGCACGAGCCAAGCGATATACTGACATCCTCAGCAACTTCTAGTGATTCGACGATTTTCCAAAACAATTTTCTTCACTGCTTGAACGTTTTCATCAGTTGTTGACGTGCTTGGGCGTCTAGAGCGAGGCTCGTCATTGGCATCTTCCCGGCCATCTTGGAAGAGTTTGTACCACTTGTAAACATTTTTTTTACTCAGAACAGTTTCACCGTATGCCACTGTCAACATTTCAAGTGTTACGGAGCACTAAATTTTATTTTTTACACAAAATTTGATGTAAATCCTTTGAACCATATTTTTCGATAGCAAAAAATCGCCGAGCACGCAAAACACTTCTAACCTTAATGCCTTTCACAACCAAACAAAAAATGCCATTCACTTGAAATTTGGTACAGATGTTCGGGAAGAGTGTACCAACATAACAAAACAAAAAAATCGATAATCGAAAATACGTTGCCCGCAAAATTTGAAAAGTCACCTTAATTTTTGAACACACCTCGTATGTCATTGACCACACCCAAACAAGGCTTCAAGGACACGCCAAAGGCAATTTACACCAACATGGGCTTTAATAAAATTAATAAATTTATGGAAGAATGGTTTTCCCATTTTTTTACATAACATTTCACTCGTAATAAGGAATACAAAGACCTAAAAATCAACCAATAAATTTTTCATCCTATTAATGAAAATAAATTTCTTATTTTCTCAAACAGATTGGCAAGGGAGAGAGAAGAACGAAGATTACAACAGAGTACAAATCCGAAGGGATCAATATCCGTTGCAATCAATGCCACTGATTTATTTAATAGATATAAAGATGCATATGATGTTGTGTAAGGATAATTTTAGATAACTTTATTGCTGCTCTGTTAAAATTGAATTTACTTATTGAAACTTCTAATTGTTTTTTAGAGACGAAACCGTGTTTCCAACTATCGAAGTATCAGGAATGACTATTAATCAATCTGTAGAAGCACCTATAACATCCAGAGATACTGTAACACTCTCTGGAAACATAACAACTCACAATGGAACAGGTATGAAGAATAAACTTTTAAACCAAAATAAACTGCATTTAAAGGGTTAATATTTTTATACATTTATGGGAATGTTTTATGGTGTATCTTACTTAGTTTAGATTGTATAATATTTACATATTTGCTATTTATTCTATGTATTTAGTAAGTAAGTTTATTTTTCCAAAAGTACAATTTTTATACATAGGGAAGATCTCCCAGCAAACATTTTAGGTCAGTTTTCCTAAGCTCTAGACTTATTTACTTATCTAAGTTGAAATTACGTCGTAAACACTTTTTCTTTTCACTTGTAAAAGATTTCGATATAACTAAGTGAAACGTAATTGAAGTTTATTTTCCTTTGCTATAACTTTTTTGTCTCTGTCAACACCATTAAGTCGCAGTCAGTACAGATTAAACTAACTTTTTAGTCGGATTTACTCTGATATGAAACCAATAAGTTGCAGCTATATTGAAGTCTCACTTAGTTATATCTTAGTAATATTTTGGTGAAGGAGTATGCCTCGACCTAATCACATTTTTTCCATTTTGAATATATTGCAATTGTGAAGTGGTAGGAACGTTATAGTGATGTACAAAGATAAAAACTTTACAGATATTCCAGTACTTTCTATAGAAAGCGATTTGTCTGAGAAAATGGCAGAAGATAAACTGAGACTAATTAATTGGTTACCAGCGGATCAACCAACACCCTCAACATCTTTTGTTGACGAAAATCCTTAATTAAATATTTTATTTCTTTATACTTTAATATAGAATTACCTATTTTGTAATGTGTGTATGGCGAACATATTGCCTTAAAGGCAATACCTACTAGTTAACCAACCTATAGATCATACATTCGTAAGTGAGACTTAAATAAATTAAATTACAGAAATAAGCGTAATGAAATTTAGACTAATCATAATATTTCAGTAATTATAACTAATGGAGGTAGGATAGAGAGCGGAAAACGGATCTGGTGATCTGGAAATCTGGAATATGAAGAAAGGCTAAATATACTTGAATTCACAACATTAAAGCACAGGCAGGCGAGAGGCGATCTTATAGAGATATTAACTCAAGATATTACAAGATATTAACTCACTATTATGATGTTCCAAATATTGAAACCATATACACAATTAATACAAATTCATACTTGCGAGGACATCATTTAAAACTCTCAAGTACAACGTTTAGTTCTAATCCGAGGAAGAATTTCATGTCAAATAGAGTGGTGAATGCATGGAATAAGTTACCAAGTGCAGTGATAAGTGCCGGAAATGTGAACGAATTTAAGAACAGGCTGGACAAGTTTATCAGAGACGACACAAGTGCAGATTTAGGCTTATCAGCATAAGCTGCCTGCCTAAAACTAATAATAATAATAAACCCGTAGAAGATTCACCGGTTAGCTGTTTAAACGCAAATATTTTATCGAGATAACTAGTGGCAAATGCCCTCTCATTATTGTATTTATCGATTACCGATCGCCAAATTATTTCATATAATTATTTTGGCGACCATTTTTAAATCTGTTAAACCATTCGTAATACTGCGTACAAGAACAAGCAACGCCTCTGTAAGCTTGTTTTAAATGTTGAAACGTTTCCGTAAATGTTTTGAATGTTTTTCGTAAATCGGACATTGAGAAAATCGCCACAACTGAAACACGTTCCACTCAAGTAGCAACAACTCGAAAACTAAATAATTTGTAATCTCGTAGTCGGCGGCGGGCTGGTAGATCAGCTATCTAGTGACAGAAGAATTTAGAAGTTGAGGCAATCCGAAACGTAAGTTTGTTCACTGAGCGTAAGTTGCTGTAAAGATGGGGAATGTTAAAAAATCGCTCACATTCTTACATTCATCCTTGATGAAGTTTTTTACAATAAATTATAAATGACAGAATCGGAATATAGAGTATATTCCTTTTTGCACAAATAAAATTGAGTTGATTCAAGCAAAAGAACATATAAAAATGATTGAAAAATTATGCAGAACATTAAAAAAATTAAATCAAAATATAATAAGAGAATGGCTCACTGCTATTTTAGTGTGAACGGGTAGACTTTTCACATTTCTAGATTTCAGATTCTAGTTTTTATAGGGGAAATGAATTTCTAGAATATTCGAAAACCGTCTGGGTTCGCGGCGCGCGGCCGATGACGCCAGCCAACCAAAGTTTTCAATAAGTGTTTGGAATGATAGCTGTTTCAAAGACTTCTTGAACCACGAACTTCAAATAGACCCTGTATATAGTGTTTATAAATAAAGAATATTAAAAAAAAATATATATAAACTAAATATCATCAAATGTACAGAATAAATAGTGTTTAGATGGATTATATACAAGAACATTTTGTATAGGTTATGTTGACATAAATAGTATGTATACATTTGACATATCCAATATAAATGTAATAAATGAGGCATATAATGTTCATGTTGCTGAATTTTAGTGACTTATGGCCGATCGGAATGTTCTATTTACTATCTAAAGCTTATTTTTTAGGTTCGGGTTCAATCAATGTAGCATCACGAAGAATAACTTCTGATCGTGGTTGGGCTGAGATTGAAGTTGGAGCTGGAAACGGTCCTATGTTTACTTACAGAGGTTTTCGGACCCTTGCTCAAGCTCTATGTCTGAGTGGAGGTGCTATTATGCAATTTACTGATCGTGGTATTAAGCCAAGCTTAGTGTCAAGTGAGTCATTATTTTAATAATTTACATTATCATTCATTATATTTCGTATAGATTACCATATCTCAATCCCTTTTCACCAAAACATCGTAACCAACATTTTAGTCAAATTATTGTTTCTGATAGAAGTTTATATGATATGCGATTTTTTTACCATTAACCAAATAATTGTAAGCTTATCTTACATAAACTTTCAATACAGTTGATAATTTTAACCAAAATAGTGGTATTGTAGTAATGGTATTGTGGTAATGTATTAAAAAACAATACCACTATTTTGGTCAAAATTATCAACTGTATTGAAAGATCGATATCCTGGTAGATGCTTCTTAATGTAGTTTGACCCTAACCAACATTCCGTTAAAATTACGATATCCAGATTAATAAAAGATATTTGATTTAGTAGAATTAGTAAACTATCGAACTTTTTACTGATGCTACGAATGTTAAAGATAAGAATTTTTAATTTAGTTTCCTGGTATTTACAGTTTAACTCACTTACTGAAGTGATAAAAGTACAGGTTGCTGGTTTATCTTCATCTGAATCTATGTCATAAACGCCTGTTTTAATTTAAGAAAAGCAGAAAAATTTAAAATGTATTAAAAAAAATAGTATTGTATTTAAAATATAGTGGTATTGGTACACAAAGGAAATCTGTTTATCGGTTATGGAAATAAACATGAATCACTCCAACTGCCTCAAATTAATGTTAAGCAGTGAATTGTGTATAATAGCTATTTACAGGTCACCCTCAGTTCAAAATATAAGTTCTTTTTTGGATGAGCTGGAAATTATTCTAAAAAATAGTTGTAATTTTAAGCAGCAAATACTTGCTGGCGACTTTAATTTTTCTACCATCGTTCCGAAACACCAGCAATGTGAAGATTACTTATGCTTAAAGTCCCAATACGGCTTACGTCAAACTGTTGATATACCGACTAGAGTGTGCTCAGGTATAAAATCCTGTCTCGATCAATCTTTCTAAAAAATGCTAGCATAAATTCATAATTCTTTTGTTCTTGATGGCAGAGGACACATGGAAGCAGGTACTTGATACCAGTGATGTTAATGTCGCAACTCCCTTATTTGTAAAAAGTGGCATTTTCCCCGATGGGCAATACCCATTTTTAAAAATGGAGAAAGCACGGAAATAAAAAACTATCGGCCCATATCTCTGCTACCTGTTATTTCTAAAATCCTGGAAAAGATAGTCAAATATCGTCTTTGCGAGTTTCTCGAAGCAAACAACTTACTGTAATCAATTTGGCTTCAGGGATGGTCGTGGAGTACAGGACCCCTTTTAAAGCTCACTCAATTTATAAATTGTATCGATAGTGGCAAAAAGTGTACAGCTATTTTCCTCGATTTAGCCAAGGCATTTGATACTGTCTCCATCTGTACGCTTCTTCAAAAACTAGATGGGATAGATTTCAGGGGCGAGACATTAGAATGGTTTAAAAGTTATCTAACTAAAAGAACGCATAAAGTTAAAATTGGCAACAATATTAGCGATAGTGCAGAAGTCAACTTTGGTGTACCTCAAGGTAGTGTACTTGGACCTAAATTATTTCTTATTTACATTGACGGCTTATGTAACCTTGATCTCTTTGGTGACATAATAAGTTTTGCTGATGACACTGTCATAATAAGCTCCCATAAGACCTGGTCAGGATTACAAGAGAGTCTGCAAAGCGACTTAGGAAAAGTTAAATTGTGGTTAGATAATCACCTATTGACGTTGAATAGCAGCAAGACAAGCTATGTTACCTTCAGTATCACGAATAGGGGAAGAGCTAGTAGGAATTTTAGACTCTGCATTCATGACTGCACCAATATTGCGACTTGCTCATGTATTCCACTGGAAGGTGTTAAGACTGTAAAATAACTTGGCGTACAAGTTGATCAACATCTTCGGTAGAGTGATCACGTTGACCTATTGAGTAATCAACTACGCTCACAAATGTCTGTTTATAAAAACATAAGGAACTGCCTAGATAAAGTTACACTTAAAATGGTTTATAACGCCCTGACAAATTCCATTTTATCATACGCCGTTTCGGTTTGGGGAGGCGCTTCTCGTACAGAACTAAACCCCCTAATAAAGTGCCAAAAAGCAGTTCTCCGGGTTATAAAACGGAAACCTTTTCGTTACAGTTTCGACGTCTTATTTTCTGACTGCAAAGACTACAAAGACTATCCGATAAATCTTTATTAAAAAGTCATTCTTAATCAACGGCTTTAAAAGCAACAATCCTTAGATAATTTATATCCTTCAATTATTATAACTCGATCAAGGTTACGAGGAAATATGGAACTGCCAAAAATGAATACCACTTTCGGACAAAGGCATCTTAATTTCCTTGGACCTAACCTTCTCAACAGCGCAGATGAACAGTTTAAAAAAAGCACAATATAAATTTAATCTTGCAAAAAGCATCACTAAATGGCTCCTCGCAATAGGCAGAGACGCATCTGAAAAGATGGTGAGCAGTGTGACCTACTTTGAAACCCCTTTACACCTACTGGGAGAATGTGGGTCCCTTATTTACAAAAGGCACCAGCTTCTAGGCAACCATCTCCTTAAGCCAGAAGAGATTAGAACCATCGCACCCAAAAAGATACTTAACTTTATCTACAGTATGGGACTAGAGGGCGAACATAAGTGGATTTAAAAGTACATTAGTTCTGAAAAGGACATGGGGGGCGAACTCCCACATCCACTAACATACATAACATAACAAGCCTATCTTCGCGCCATTAGTTCCTTATACTTTTAAAGAAATACCGCGGTACAATGGCATAAGGGAACCATGCAAATGCTCTGATACTAAAGTAATTAACTTGACCGATTTTTGGGCGCCACTCACTTTGAAATAAACGAGAAATTATAACCAATATCCAAAACTATCCGATTTCCAAATCTAAACCAAACTTAAGCTACGTACAGATATGTACGACCACGCCAATGTATAACTTCTTATTGTGCCACAATGAATAAATAAATAAATTAAATAAATTAGTTTCTTTCCGGATCAATTCGCCAGTAGAATGCTCTTCATAGGACAGTATTTATTTCAAGGCTGTTTTTAAGCATAGGCTGTGAGTTGTTAAGCATTATTTTTACCTATTTGCGCTAATAGATGAGTATAATATAATAATTGTAACTAGCCAGTAATAAATAAAACGTTCCAATAGCTGTGCTGTCATATGAGTATGTTTGAAATTCGAATATGATCGCTCCGTAATGATGAGTGATATATCATATTATTGTTATTTGTCAGTTTAATACTAAAAAATTGTTGACTTAATGTTAAATATCTATATAATCCGACCAGCTTTCAATGTGATCTAAACGACTATGGTCGTTTTTCTTTGGTATCAATCTGCATATAAAAATTCAACACTTCTGCATTTGTATTTTTTGAGTTGAAAGATGCAACAAACAGACGAACCGATTGACAGATGGCCAAAGGACAGGGATAGTAGATTCTCATACATGAATGTATGTATAGATGCTAAAACTATATAATATTTAAAAATTATATAAATACTAACTGTTTAACCCCGGGCTTCGCTTGGCTCTTTAGGCCATTTTAATGATACCTTAGGCCCGTGATAACTCATGGCTGCGGCACTCGGGGTGGGTCGCTTCTCTCCCCATCTCTAGGGCCTTCTGGCCACTTAGGGCATTTGTATTTTCGAGTTGAAAGTTGCAACGGATGGACGGATAGACAAACGGCCAAAGGACAGGGATAGTAGCTTCTCATATATGAATGTATGTATAGAAGCTAAAAACGGGTTATGTTTCTATTCTTTATATATTTGTAACTATATTAACCTAATATGGAATATATATGGTTGTCACGATACTCTGAAACTTGGTAAGTATGCTTTCAAGAAACATGCAGTAAATTGTGTAAAAGAAATTAATTCTAAAGTTTAAATTTGTTATTTTAAATTTAAATAACTTTAAAATGTATTTAATAGTAAAATCTATTTAATAGTATTTAATATATTAAAAAATGTATTTAATTATAAAAGCATTATTATTTATAACTTTCTATTTATTTTTATGTAGAAATCTATTTTAGTTTTATAAATTGATAAACTATTTATTCTTTGTATCCATATATATTTTTTTTTAATTTTATGTAGATTTATAAAACTGTTGTTTCCTTTAATAAATAAATAAATAAAGTATTAGCAGAGATTATTAAATGTACACACATTGTGACACGTGACACGGAGCGAAGTTTGCATAAATCGCAGTGAAGGATTGACGTTCAAGATTGACATCTATTTTATGATATATTATCTATAATAATTTTTTCTCGCTCACAGTCAGAACGGCTATTTAAAAGCTTCTATTTGGTTTTTGATTTTTTTTTCGATAATAGGGAAATACATTAAATTATGACATCTGGTGCTGGTGCATAAATGTATGTGGACAATGCAATTTTAATGGACATATTAAAACAAAAACTTCGCAGTAGTATTACTTTTTAAGATTGTGTGATTTTTGCACGGGTGAACGGATTAGATTCGTTGCGAGCAGGGTTATCACATTATCGATCATTATCGACAGCTCATTATTGACAGGCAAGTCAATCTCGTCTCTGCGTTCGGCCAGGTCAGACTGTGCGCGGTGACGTAGTACATTTACATCTTATTTTTTTACAGTGAGTAAAAAAATAAGTGAGTATCTTATTTTTTTCGCTTTTCAAGGACTTTTATATATTTGTGTTGTACAATGGGCAGTCGGAAGAGTGCTTTGCAAAAAACGTGTAAATCACCTAAAGCATTCAAGATTTCAAAAATGATCTGGTAAGTTTTTTTTTAATTTATACAAAAATCCCCTTATCATTCTTTACCTATATGTATATGAGGGTTTGTCTAATATAGCCGGAAATTTTACTAATACACTTTTACTAGTAAGTACTTTAAGCATTTTTAAATTATAGCTAAACAAACATATATTATTATTATTATTTCGTAATAGGCAGGCAGCATAGCTGATAAGCCTATATCTTATTCCATATCAAAATTGTTATTATTTTTTCTTTGTTTTTATTTTTCTTAAATGTTCGTCTAGATTGTTTTTAAATTGGTTGACTGTCTTTGATTGTATGACACTTTCTGGTAATCCATTCCATGCTTCCATGACTCTGTTACTGATGAAGTTCTTCCTGGGGTTGCTTGAGAAGGACGTCCTATCTAACTTCATACAGTGCCCACCTAGTTGGGTGTTTTTATCGAATGTGAATATTTCTCTCAATTCTGCGCAGTCATAGTGAGGCTTTAATATTTTGTATGTCTCAATGAGGTCCCCTCTATCTCGCCTCTCTTTTAATGTCTGGAGATTGAGAATTTTTAGTCTCTCCTCATAGGCTTTACTCTTTAGGCCAGTAGGTATTTTCGTAGCTCTTCTTTGTACCCTTTCTAACATGTCAATGTCCTTCTGAAAGTATGGGCTCCACACTTGAAATCCAAACTCCAATATTGGTCTCACATATGTTTTATATACATATATTCAGGAATAGCTGCTGCTGCTGCTGGAAGGCTTTAGTAATAAGGTACAATGAGGAGTTTGCTTTCTTGACTATATCTGTAATATGCTCTTCCCATTTCAAGTTGTGAGATATTATTATACCAAGATCTTTTTGTGTATGGACTGGTTCGATCTGCACATTTCCTAGGAAGTACTGATTTCGCGGGTTGTTACTACCGATATGGAGAACCTTACATTTTTCAGTGTTAAGATTGATCAACCATTTGTTGACCATTCATGTAAACGTTTTAAGTCATCTTTCATAGTATTGGCTGCTACTAATGGGTTACCAAAAAACTTTGTGTCATCGGCGAAAAAGGAGACTAAGGATTCAATAAAGAATTTCAGATCAGCGATATAAACTGAGAACAGTATTGGTCCGAGCCCAGAACCCTGCACAACTCCGCTCTCAACAACAAATGTTTCAGAAAGTGTATCTCCAATTCTTACTTGAAAGGTTCTACAACTTAAAAACTACTCAATTCACTCCTTTAATTGTCCTCGTATTCCAATGTGCTCAAGTTTTGCCACAAGGCGTTTGATTGGCACATGTAAAAAATATCAATTGGATGGCGTTGATCATACTCACGGGTCCAATGGTTAAGGCATATTAAGAGATTGGTAGTGATGGATCGGTGTGGTACAAATCCATGTTGCTCCGGTATGATTAGTCCGTTGGCATTGAGATAGCTTCTCAGTTCACTGGCTATAATCTTCTCCATACACTTACACAATATTGATGTTAGACTGATAGGTCTGTAGTTCTCAGATGTCAATTTGTCGCCTTTCTTATTGAAAGTACTTATTGTTTGATAATGTGTGTATATTATTGATATGTATGAATTTTCTTTGACAATCATCTCCGAAGCAAAGACATTAAATAGTCTACGATATTTAAAAATCCGCAAATATATTATTTATTTATTTATATATATCTATTAGAATGACTAGTCTAAAATATCTGAGGATATCGGTTAACATCATTGTGTCATTTATTCCACAAACATATTATTGCTTTAGATTCATCCCTAAAATTTTACGCCAAATGTCATACTAATTTTGTTTTAAATTTTATTATCAAGATAATAACAATGGTAACGACATTTTGCTAACTAGTAACTCTGATAATTATAAATAATATAATTTTATATATAATATTTATTATTCTACCTAACTGGCCAACGCCTGTTCTAAGGTAGACTTTTATGTAGTAGGTCTTTAATTTCAGGATAATTTTTAATATATATATATATATAAATATTAATTGTTTATATTAATTTCATCTTTTTACTATTTAAGTATTATAATTTTTATGCACGCTTTATTATATCATGATTCATAATTATATTGTTTCAGAGTACCCTTCAAAGGCACCTGAAAAATACACCTAATAAAGGTGAAGTAAGTATTTCACTGTGTTAATGCGTCTTCATTGAATTTTTTTATATATTAAGGAATTAAATATGTTTTAGGCGTAACGAATCAGGAGACTCCAGCGGATTTAGTAATCGAAGTCGCTCAAAAGGACGATACCTTCAGAATGTTTTTGTTTTATCTATACTTTTTGTTCTTGTACAGGACGATTGAGCATCCTTGAAAAGGGGTGGAATGGCCTCAAACATGCATAGTCCTTTTATCAGTTTTACTTTTAAATGCATGGTTGGATTAGAATTATTTTTTATTTTCATTGCAATTTTATTAATAAACTTATTCTTTATCAAGTTCGTGGGCTGTCCGATAAGTACTTAGCCTCACCGCCCAATGCGCCACTATCGTAAGAGAAATTTACTATCGTGTAGTACATTCATTAGACGGCTACTGTCAAAATTTCAGACGAATCAAACGCAGTTTTGTTTTGACATTTTTGACAAGCGGACTTGTCAGCGGATTTTAGGAAAATGGAAAAGAGCAATATCGGTCGGTGATTAGATTCTTGTTTCTGGTAGGGAAATCACGCAGCGAACTCAAAGAGTGCTTGGATGCTGTGTACGGTGACTCTTCTCCTTCGATGGCGACTGTCAAAAAGTGGTTTAACGAGTTTCAACATGGTCGCACGTCGGTTTTTGATGAACCACGCCCAGGAGCCCCGTAAACGGCTACCACGGAGGATAACATAACACAAATCCACGATCTCGTGTTGGCAGACCGCCGATTGAAGGTGCGAGAGATGGCTAAGACAGTAGGCATCTCAAAAGACTGCGTGGGTCATATCCTGCATGAAATTTTGGGCATGAGAAAACTGTCGGCGTTATGGGTGCCGCGTTTGCTCACTCCGGACAACAAGCGCAACCGTGAGACCACTTCAGACCAGTGTTTGACGCTGTTTAAGCGCTTTCCGAAGGAGTTTCTGCGTCGTTTCATGACCGTCGACATAACATGGATCCACTGGTATACACCAGAGACCAAGGAACAGTCGCAACAGTGGACTTTACCCGGCGAACGTGCTCGGAAGAAGGCGAAGACTGTGCTATCGGCGGGAAAGGTGATGGCCACCGTTTTCTGGGACAAGGTGTCATCTACATCGACCACCCGGCTGGCTGAAACGCCAGCCGGTCGCCTACCTCCAAGGACCTCAGCACTCAGGAAAGTGACCATTTTTAATTTAAATTCATTCGAACACTAGATTCAGTGCCGTGAATGTGATGAGGTTAAGAAGATACTTTTCTGTGCCCCCCCCCCCCCATCTATGAACAACGCCCTGTGCAACCCGAAGGACAATTTACCCCCTAATTTATATATATATATATATATATATATATATTTTCAAACTTCTATCTCTTTTCTTTTTTTTATCTGACTATATTTCCTAAGCGTATTATTTTCATGTTTTTTGTATTTACAACTTCATAGTAACTTCCATGACCTTATTAAATGGTTACCTAAATTTGACTCTAATGTTTAATTTCTGAACCGGTAGTTGTTGTGTACAGAGAAAGGTATAAACTCCACAGTCCTGCCACTGTGCAATAAACGGCAGGTGGCATCCCTGTTACCGTTCTTTATATGGGTTTCTCCTATAGTTACTGGAGTGGTATTCTCGCCACTCACCTCACCTCTCCAAAAAAAAAGTGCGACAGACAGAAGAAGGTGAAGACTGTGCTATCAGCGGGAAAGGTGATGGCCACCGTTTTCTGGGATTCACAAGGTGTGATCTACATCAACCACCCGGAGAAGGGCAAAACGGTCACAGGGCTCTACTATACCGAATTATTGGGCCAATTCGACACCGAATTGCAGAAAAAACGGCCCCATTTGGCGAAGAAAAAAGTGCTCTTTCACCATGACAACGCACCGGCTCACACCTCCATCACCGCCAGGGCCAAATTGGGCTATGAACTGCTGCCCCATCCACCGTATTCTCCAGATTTGGCCCCATGCGACTTCTTTTTGTTTCCAAACTTGAAAAGGGCACACGCCGGGCAGAAATTTGAGTCGAATGAGGAGGTCATCGCCGCCACGGAGGCCTACTTTGCAGACCTCAAGAAAAAAAATTTTTCAGACGGGTTAAAGAAGTTGGAGTATCGATGGATCCAGTGTATCGAGCTAAGAGGAAAATATGTTGAGAAATAAATCGCCACTTTTCCAAAATTTTCATTTTTCATTTGAAGGCTACCTTATTACTTATCGGACAACCCTCGTATAAGTGAGAAACAGCGATGTTTTTTAACCGTAGTGCCATGCGGCTAATTCTTATACTATTTTAATAAAATAAGTGAACTAAATAATAGATTTGATTTTGAAAAACATCAATGTGCTAAAAATTAGTTTTGAACCTAATTCGAATCTCATTCTTTTAAATTGTTTTTTTTTTTATTTGAGACATCAATAGTTTCCTTTAATAGAATATTTAAAAAAAAAAAACACTAAAAATGAGCTTCATAAGAATATTGTATAAATGCCTATAACCTAATTATAATACCTAATGTATTTTATTTATTCATTTTTAAAAAATTTAACGTTTATTTAAAATGAATAAAAATACAAAAAAAGTTCTTATTGTATAAATAATTGTATTTGAGAATTAATAAATAAATAGAAAAATTAGCCAATTTTTAAGATAATTGGATTATGTTAGTTAATAAAATATTACACATAATTGTTTTTTATTTGTTATCAAAATATTATATTATAGATACAAGTGACATGAATGAATAGGTTTTTTCTATTGTTTATTAAAATATAAGAAGTTTCTTGTATTCATTCTTAGTTTTTTTTTGATTGAACATTAATTTTAAAGCCCATGCATTGTATTATTTTGGTTGGTTGTCACATTTAACTTTGTGATTTTGATACTGATGCTTTGAGAGTCCAGCAAACATTTTAGGTCAGTTTTTCTATGCATTTATTTACAAACTTGATATTCACTACTTCTAATGTTAACAGCATTTGCTTGCCAGTTCGATGCACATTCGGTTGGATATTTGACTTATCGCTTTAGTGGGTCTTCTAACTCTGCAATGGCAACCACTTACGTATGTGATACTGATAACTACCATGCAACACTTTCACTTCAATTTGGGATTCCTCATTCATTTATCTCAGCAAGCTATACAAGAAAAATTTTACAAGCTGAAATGAAGTTGCGGATTTCTATCAAGTAAGTTTTATGGTAATAGCTATTTTAATTATTATTTATTCTAATGGCAGCCTTCTTAATTGTTGGCATTCATACCAAAATGTCAATAAATGGAAACCTGTGTAATTCTATTTGTTAGTTTGTAACGCGGATGTCAAAAAACTTGAATTAGGCATGTGGTGCGAACCTAGCCACGAAGAGGCGTTGTAGACACCTCTTTGTGGGATACTTGCCGCTCTGATTGGTTTAAATCTCCGCGTGCCTTGTGCCTAGCTTTTACCAGCTAGGATGATTTTGATACTAATGCTTTGAGAGTCCAGCAAACATTTTAGGTCAGTTTTTCTAAGCTCTAGACTTATTTACTCGTTTAAGTTGAAATTACGTAGTAAACACTTCTGCTTTTCACTTTAAAAAAAAATCGACCAATAAGCGTAGGGTTCAGGTAAATATTACATTATTTTTACTATTTTAGTTAACCGTTAGGTCATGCAACTATAAGGTCGTATTGAGGTTGTCAAATTAGGTTCATTTGATGTGTTTTTATTCACCACTTAGTCGATGTTACTAATCGGTTGAAATTAATTGTCCTTAAAGGTAATTATTACCAAATGCTTAACTTATTAGTCGTCGACCTAGTGGTCAGATTTTTAAATATAAATGAAATTTATTTTCCTCCACTGGAGATACCAAATTTCAACCAATAAGTAATAAAAACTTGCCTTTAACTGTCAACACCTGTGCCTGTCTCTGTTAAAATATAATTTTAATAATGGAATTTAATAAAGATCTGAATCTAAAAATCTGAATACGATTGGACATAAATATGCTTGCAAAGCTGTAGGTAATTTAGATCTTTATAGGTAACTTTGAAGTATTATTTACGTTGAATCGTGGTTGTGATTACCAAACAAGTAATTACAACCATATAGCACGTTGAACGAGTCATCTAGCTTTCAACCTTGAGGTTAAATTTACCAATAGGTATGTCGATTCGACGTCAGAGGAAAGTGACAATTTTCCCCACTTAGGTGAAATGGACTTTGAATCAACGTAGAATTGACTAATTTTAGAGCGGTCACCAAACGAAAAGTAACTTAAAATAGGTGAAAAATATATTATTTTAATCTAAAATGTTTGCTGGGAGTGATATTAATGGTATGTAACCTCTAAACTCTTCATTAAGTAGACATTTTAATGCAGATGATTTTTATAACCTGAATTCTAGCTGAGCTAAATGTCTCACATGGTATTCATATTTTTTTTACAAACTATATAATACGAAAATACCAACCCGGCTAGCTCACAATTATGTATCGTAACCATTTACTTTCTTCTCAGTATGATTATTGTTTCATTCATCGTCATTAAGTATCATTTCTACTGTGAAATTCAGGAATTAATAACCTAACCTCAGCTCTTTTATGAGCAGATCTCTTGAAATCCTCATAATTCATATGCTACTGACTAATTTCGTCTTATGAGGTGACCGAAGAAAGCTTTCTTTTGAAATCAGTTTCCTATCTCGGTTAGTTCTGTCAAGTTTGTACCATAGCATTTGAAGTGTAGCTCGTCAATTTCACTGCATCATTCTTCAATCTTATATTTCTTAATCTTTATATGTCCGCAATATATATATAGATTTCAAATATACCAAATTTCAGAAGTTTGTTAATACCCACTATGTTGAGAGTCTAGCCATGAGCTTTACTTATAGACAGAGAGCTGGCAGCAAAAATTTTACTTGATTTTATAACATATAGAGTTACTTTAGCTATGTTTTGACGTGTTTCTGGACTACGATTATGGCAGTCTGGTCACTGAGCGCTGTTAGGGGGGTTGAAATGTAGTTAAATTCAACAAAAAATACGTAATACTATAAAGGTTATTTTTTTATTTGCAATTAATTTGTAAAATAAACAATTACCACCGGCCCGAGCGGTCGATCGGTCTGGGGCACCCCACTCCGCACAGTGGATCGACTCCAAGGTTGGACATAGGCACGTAAATTAAAAAAATTAAAGAATGTTAAAAAAAAGTTTGCTATTATACTAAAAAATTGATGTAGTACATATTTTCTTCTAAGAGTTTAATTTAAAAAGTTATTTAATATTTATGTTTTTTTAGTATGGAAAGCAGTATATATTATTCAATTTTTGAAGATTTTCGGAATTTTACTTCTTCTGGTTTCTAAAATTGGATTTTCTACATTATTTACCACAATCACTTCAAAGTACTTGATGCCTAGGTCCGCCTTTCCGAGATAAACCTGCATAAATTGTGATTTATTAGTATGAAACCAGTCTGGCACTATTTTAACAAGAAGTAGATAGTCTGGCGACACTCATAAATGATTGTTTAATAAAAAAATATAACCTTTATAGTATTACATATTTTTTGTTGAATTTAACTATATTTCAACCCTCTCCCCTCCTAAACGCAACGGCGCTCAGTTGCCAGACGCCAGACTGTCATAATCTTTGTCCAAAAACACGTCAAAACATAACTAAAGTAACTGTTTGTTGTGTGTTTTAAAATCATGTGAGATTTTTACTGCCAGCTTTTAAGCTATTATAGTTATCGCAAATGATATCTTGGCTGAGAATTGAGTACGCTTAAAAAGAAAAGGCAAATCAGACAGAATGATAGGAATTAGTGGAATGTCAAAAATTTCACCAGTTTCACAGTTAGTCAATATTTTACATTCAATAAAATGATTTTCAAGTGACTTGATATGTAATCTCGACCCTTTACATACATAGTTTGACCTTATTTCATTTAACACTTTACATTCGACGTATGGGTAAGGTATGTAAATCTAACATTTATTTTGTTATTTACTCTTAAAAATATTATAATTATTATTCCTTTTTTCTTTTACAAACCTTTCCTTAAATTATACCTATGAGAACTGGCCACTTCCCTCTCACTTGTGTTTTCTATCGGTTCCAGAGGTGTGTGGAAGGTGCAAACCTCTATATTTGAGGTTGGAGAATTGTGTCAAGACTTCCAAGCTATTATCCGCCCTTGCTTCGCTTACACCGCCTGCCCTTCCTCTGCGACGCTCCGCTCCGTTCATATCTATCTTAATTGGTGGTGAAGTAGCCATCACATTGCGGACTATTTGGTCGACATGACGCTTACACTTAATGTTTAACTCGGAAATATTAACCAAGTACATATTTATTCCAATTCTTTTTAATATAACCCCTTCAATCCCTGATGGTTTTTTTTGATTTCGATATTCCCTTACCGATACTGAGTCACCCGCTCTAAACTCTTTTTTTTTTTTTTTTATACCGCGGTAATATTGTTTTTGAGACTTTTGTTGCTTAGTAATATTATCTTCTACATCCTTTATATTTGATGACGCTTTATTATTCTTCATTGACGACGGTTTAATCAAATCTATACGCGAGCGTAATTTCCTACCGAACATTAATTGGGACGGTGCAACCCCTGTTGAGCAATGTACAGAGTTTCGATAATTAAATAAAAATCGTGACAAGATACTATTAAAATTATCCCAATTAGATATTTGCACAGCATCTCCAATTAGTTTTTTTACACGTTTTGACCGAATTTTCGGCTTGACCGTTCAATGCCAGTTTGTACACGGCGGACATAACGTGCTCGATTCCGTTCACTTCACAAAACCTTTGTAATTCATTAGACGTAAATGCTGTGCCATTGTCTGACACTATGGTTACTGGTAACCCGAACCTAGAAAATAATTTCCTTAATCTGTTAATAGTATTGCGCGTCGATGCAGTTCCACACATGTCTAAACATTCCAACCATTTGCTGTGGGCATCGACGACTACCAGAAATGTTTTATTAAAGTAGGGCCCCAAAAAATCGATATGAATACGTTCCCAAGCAACCTTTGGCCATTTCCAATTAATTAACTTAGACTTTGCCGGTGCAACCCGCTGTGAACTACAACGCATACACAATCTTACCATATTTTCAATTTGTAAATCAATGTTTGGCCATCAAATAAACTCTCTTACGTTAGCTTTCGTCTTGACCATGCCGAAATGCGCCACATGAAATTCCGCCAATATTCTATTTTGATAAATAGCCGGTACCACAACCCGGTGCCCTCTTAGTATTACGTCATTCTCGACTGACAACTCATTTTTACAATAAAAATATGGTTTACAGTGAATATCATTCATTCTCTTTGGCCACCCATTTAATATGAACTTAATTATTTAACCTAAAACGTCATCTTCTTTTGACGCCTGAGCTATGTCGCGATATGATACCGGTAACTCGTTATTCTCTACGAAATTTAAATACATACTGTCATTCGGAATGACCGTTTCCCCTACCGCCAACGGCCGGGGCTTCCGCGATAAATAATCAGCAACATTATTTTTACTCCTAACAAAATTATAAATTAAAATATAAATTAAAAAAATAAAATAAAATAAATTATATTATTATAAATTAAAATTATATGCTGATAAAAATATAGCATATCTTTGCAACCGCACCGCAGTTAAAACCTGAATGCCTTTCTTCAGTCCCAATATTGACATAAGTGGCTCGTTGTACGTACGCAATTAAAATCGCCTCGATCGCCCGTACAAATATTGATGAAAGTATTTTATCCCGAATAATAGCAGTGGCTTCTTTTTGTATTTGTAATTTTTTTCGTTTATAGTTAAAGATCGCGACGCGAAAGAAATGCTTTTTTCCGTACCGTTCTTCATTCTATTTCATTTGGTGGCTAAAACCGCTGCTAAAGCGTCCGTCGTAAGCACAATGTCCAGATCCAGATCGAAATGTGCCAAGCTCTTGATTAATTTTTTCGAATGCATCACTCTGCTCTTCGCCCCACTGCCACTGCGTATCTTTTTACAACAATTCATATACAGGATCTAATATAGCTTTAATATTAGGAATAAACTGACGATGCAAATGAATCATACCTAAATACGACTTTAAATCGGCAACATTTTTAGGATATTCTATGGCTTTAATTTTTTTGGGACAGGCGTGCAAACCATTTTTATCTATAACATACCCTAAGTAACATATGCTACCCTGAAAGAACGCGCACTTTTCTTCTTTTACTGTCATTCCTGCATTTTGTAATCACGATAAAACCAAATCTAACCGTCTCATGTGTTCATTTTTATCACTCGCTGTCAAGATCAAGATGTCATCCATAAAATTGATGACACCGTCTATACCTTTCAGCATATTTTCGATAGCTCTTTGACATATAGCTAGCGCGCTGGATACACCATATACTAGTCGTGTATGCAAAAATAACCCTAAATGCGTGTTTATACACGTATACTTTTGCGATTCATCATCAAGCTGTAATTGATTATAACACATTGCTAGGTCAATTTTCGAAATTGTGCCCCCCCTTTAAAAGCTGCGAACATATCTTGTATTTTAGGCAACGGATATTTGTTTACAATCAAATCGCGATTAATAGAAACTGAAAAGTCGACGCAGATCCTTCCTCTGCTATTCGCCTTTAAAACAGGTACTATAGGAGACGCGTAATCGCTGTGTTGGGCGGGCCGCAATACACCTATTTTTACCAGTTTATCGAGTTCGTTTCCTATCCTTTCTTTAAGTGCGAATGCGATCGGGCGCGCTTTGAAAAAACACGGTTTCGAATTCTCTTCCAATTTAGGGACACTTTAAATTTATTTAAACATCCTAAACGATTTTCAAAAACCTTAGGGAATCTTTTCTTTAACTTTTCTTTAAAATGAGTAAACTCGTCTACAAAATTTAAACTTTCAGTCAATACTCTCCCACTTGGCGAACTTGCAGTCTTCCGATCGGTGATTCTTGAACCCCCAGACCAGGCATCGTTCTCGTTCGGCTTCTTTAGGCATGCGAGTAGAACTCTTCGCCATTGGTACCACTCGGAAGATCGGCTCCTCCTTAAGAGTCGATGACGGCACCGCATGAACCAGAGATCGCCGCGCGCACTCCGTCGCCTGTGCCACCTCCAGTGCCCTCGCCATCGACTGTTCGCTTCTTCTGCGAACAGCCGTTCTCGTTCCGCTCCTCCATTCATTCCCAATACGAACATATCCCTCAGCAGCATCTCTAGGGCGTTGCCAAACTCGCAATAGGAAGCTAAACTTCGCACTCGCACCGCCCTTTCCGACAAGCCCTCGCCTTTATCTTGTCTGGCGTTGTAGAATTGCATCCTGTTTGCGAATGACGATCTTTTTGGAGTGGAATGGACATCGAATAAGGTGTACAGCTTGAATATATTCATCTCTTCTACCTGCAACGGAAAAGCCGGAAGCAATAGTCGGAAGGATTCCTCCGACAGACAACTCAGAAATATAGCTCTTCTTTTAATTCCGCCGGCATCACTATCCTCGGTTACGTTATTCACAATGAAAAACTGCTTTAAACATTCTTTAAGAATTGACCATTCTTGCGTGGCATGATCAAAAATCGTCACCCTCCCAAAATGAGCCATTCTCAAAATGTTTCACTTCACAACAAATTGTTTGTTTCACAACAAATTGTTTGTTTCACAACAAATTGTAAAACGTTACATACCAATCTCAGCCATTTTTTCTTGTAATATGCTTGTCATAATACTCATGATTGATTGAATTTCAGCTGCATATGGGTACATGTTAATGCTCTGCATGCTGTCCCTTTTCATGCCTCATAAAAAAATTAAGGGTTAGAAATCTTGTTCCTGATAAGTAGTTTTAGAACTTTATTTCATCACTTATAGCCTAAAACAGACAGCTTTTAGATCATTTCGATATTCAAAATGATTTCCTAAGCACGGAAAAGCTTGAAAAGCTCCTTTTGCCCTTACCTGCACTGGACTGTGAAACAATGAGAGGATATTCTTTTCTCGGACGAGTCCCAGAGGTTCAAAAGAAAAATTTGTAACTTGTATAATGATTGAAACAGGAGCTACAATAGAAAGTCGATATTTTTTAGTGGCAGCATATCGTTAAGGTAAGGACCTAATGGTAATCGGTTGACAGATCTAAGGTATTTGCAAGTCATCTTGGAAGAACATCTAAACACAACCTCAATTCGATAAAAGCTTTAATTAGATATCAGCCTTCTTAATCGTCTTTGAGAAGTTATCTGGTCATTTAAAGGAATAACATGTTATTAAAATAAACAAAGCAATAATTGTAGAGCTGCAGTTTGTAATTGTAGAGCTTAATGTAGTGTTATAATTTTCAAACATTTTATAAACTCACAAAAAAACATCTTTTTACTAAGATAATTTTTTTGTTTTTTTTGAAAATAGTTTAAAACGTGTATATAAGTTTCATTTATTTTATTATAAAAAAAACAAAGAAATCAAAATTAATAAATATAAAAATAATTTACTTATTCTAACTACTTATTAAATAAAAAGAATGTACAGAAATCAAAAATCAGAAAAAAAAACTAAAAATGTCTTGAAGCATAGAAAACATAGTTCGACTTTACAGTCTGCAGTACAGTTGTAGTACAGAATAAGTAACCTGTAGTAACGACTCCTTTTTTATTTTTTTCCTCTAGCATCGCTAAGTGGACATGTTCTAGTGAACCTTTTTTTTAAATTTTATTATATGCCATCTATTGGCAAGCGAAAAAAGTATGTCAATCAATGTAATTAGTACGTTAAAGGAGCGTGACACGGAAAAATAAAATAAGAGAAATAAAGTGAACATCATACACAAAACAAAATAATCCGATTTTCTCACGCTTGTTAAAGTTGTTAAAAAATCCCTAAATTTCTATTAATTGATTTTAAATAATATTAAAAGAGGAAACAAAGCTGGCAGAGTATGTGGTTATTTGTGCTGGTGTGTGTGTAGTCAGGTTAAAAAAAAAAAATCAAGCATGTTCTCTTATTATTTTCAGAGCTGGAACTTTTGGAGCAATAGCTGAATATGGTGCAGAAAAAAAGATTTCACAACATAGTAGTGTATCTGCATCAGTATCTTTTGGTGTTCCGTCTGGTGTAATGTTAAAAATCCGGTAATTTTCCTTTTACTATATAGATTGTAGTTGTAGATTATAATGATGTACTGTTTTGCAAGAATTGTGAAATATAATGTAAAATTTTCTTTTGAGGATTTTTAACGCTCTGACCTTATTTTTGGGCTAAGAAACTGTTATCTATATATCGCGTATATGTATGTACATACATAACATAATATGTTACGATGGTACATATATACAATTCTGTATTAGTTTTATGCCCAACCATATTTAACTAATTAAAGTAACAGTGTGAATAACTTAAAAATAAGGGCTCAAATGTAAAAACTCGAGTAGATTTTTTTTGGTCCTCATTTTATGGCCAATTATGTGCAATATTGATTACCCATTAGAAAATAAACACCTGCACATCATAAAAGAAAAATCAACAAACTTTTTACTCTGATTTTTTTATTGGAGAAATCAACCAGTTATCATACCTTCCATTGATATGGAAACGCTTTTGTTTACTATTTCTGATATGACTGGAAATAATAAGGAATATAAAGAGTAATTCATCCCTGGGACCAGATGAAATAACACCATAAATGCATTTTGTTTTTAGAATTGCTATGACCTAGGTTTTGAACAATTAAGCAATAAAACTATATTAAAGATATATGTTTCTTTCTTTTTGTTATTCCGGATTCATAAATAGCAGCCATCTTACAGGCATTAACATGACTCAACGCTAAGACTATTTGTTAGACTTAGTATGAATATGGGATGCTCCTGTTATGCACTAGGAAATTTCTTTTCTGTGGGATCCATTTGGTATTTGACTGGTTGAAAGCTGCACTAATTTAAAGAAATTAAAAAAAAATAAAATACGAAACAATTAAAACTACAACTTATCAACTATTTTAAATAATTATTTTAATTAATATTTATTATTTTTTTTTTGTTTGCTTATTTAGATCAATTTGTCTGTTGCAGGATTACCCGAGCATCTCAGACATTCATTTTCCCCATTCACCTTTGCGAAGAAATTATTCCTGCGTCAATATTTTATGCAACTTTAGTGCCCGTGGTGACATGGTTAACACTAAAAAAATTAATGATAGATCCAATTAAAAAAGAAAAGGAACGAAGAGAAAAAGAACAGACATTAGAAACTAACCGAAAACGGTACTTACTATTTAATAGTTATGAATTAATACAATTATTTATCATATCAAATATTAAAGTTTAAACTGTGCTTTCTCTACAGAATTTTCGAAATGCAAAAAGAAGCACGGGCTGCATTGGACTTAATGCAAGAAACCTATGTCAGAAATAAATCTGAAGAAGAGAAGAGAAAGGGTCTGGTAATTCAAAGGGCTTTTTACGGAAAAATGTCAGAGAGTATGTTTTTGTAATACAACTTAATTATAAATGCATGTAACATAATTTATGGTTCATTTTGCATGTTTGTCATTTCCGGCCCGTCCCCGTGTTCAATTTCTGGCAAAAGTTTTGACAGTCGTCATGCAAAATGACATCATTAGCCAGCTAGAGACTGAATTGGTTCTGACGTTTTCATCATCTCCACCTCTATTTTTGCCTAAATATTCAGACACCACGTTTCAGGAGTAGGTCTGGGTCTGGCAAGGAGCCTTCTTATTGCAAAGGTTCGCCAAGACAAGTCTAGTTGATGCCTTTAAGTTAGCACATTGTATACCCTATTTTAATCACAGTAAGTAAGAAACCCAAGTTAGTCCATACAGATAGTCCAGGTTGTGTAAACAAATGAACGATACCTAGCTATGAGATTTCTTATTATCTATTTTACTCACAAGATTATAGTGAGAAGGAAACCAAAGTTTGAGCCATACAGGACTAAGGGTGTGGAAGGTACGACTCATCTAACGTGATTACCCAGTCTAGAGGTTAATTTAAAGGTAGAGAGCGATGTGACCCATTCAGAATATCATGGTGTCAGTACTCTCCTATCTAGCAAGTGCCACTAGTTTCCCAGTCGGTAGTTGTGGCACATACTTAATCAGCAAATTCCAGTCAATATATCCTGGTAGCACACCAACCTGGGGTCTCTGACACACTCGCAGCTCACTCGCCGGCTGTTTGATGCAATAGTACAGAAGTTAGCAATGTTTTCATCAATCTATTTTACTAAAACTAATCCTTCATAGAAAAATGAAGTAACGAAAACAATGCTAGCTCCCCTACTATTACGTCAAACAGCCAGCGAGCGAGCGGCGAGTGCACCAGAGACTTGATCTGCTGGTTATACTGCCATTTCCTGAAGTGAAAAACTATGGGCAGGTTTACGATTCACCCCGAGTTGAATAACCTTGATATTATCAAATTTAACCTGTGCAAATTTAATGCTGTGTAAAATTACCTAGTAACATTTAGATGACTTTCCAGACTGTAAAATTGCAATTTTTTTTAAACAGATTTGTTCTTTCAATTCTTAATATAGGCAAGCTTTTAAAAGTTTGAAATCTATTTTAATTTAAGTGTTGAAACTTTCGACTGCCATAATCAAGATACATTCATAGAAAACTTAACATGTTTCACAGTAAAGAAATTATGTACATATGTATGCAGCACTAGTTATTAAGGTTAAATTTATCCAATAATTAAACAAATTTCATTATAAACATTGTCTCCAAAACTTCATTTCAGATATTGATGCATAAAGTAATTTTAAAATATCTACAGCTCTAATGGTGACGTACCGTACCTACTGTAGCTCCTCCGAAACAAAATGTTGTTTTTTCAATCTGAAGTTGCAAAAAAAACTTGCAATATTAACTTTTTACGTTATATGTATGTTTAGAGATTGATTAGATTTCATTAAAAAATCCAAATCCCACAAAAATACGCAAAACAAAAAATGCTCAAAATGGCAGGAGGGAATGAAATGGCACACATATCATGATCATTTTGAAAATGCTTTGTTCATAATATTATAATCAATGAAGCTGCTTTATCATGCGAAAATCATAAAAACTGCCAACTATACGATATATATCTGGTATGCCCAGTAATAAAAATATATTTCCGGTTTTAAAAATTAAAAAAAATGTTTCAGGTTTCAAAGAACAACTAACAAACTCCAGTGAAGATAATGGTGATGAAGGTTCACCATTAGAACTTTTAGATGTTACTGTACAACTACAGTGTCTTGTGAAGGATTCCAAATTAGTGCTCCAAGAATCATCAAAAGTAAGAAGATATTGAATATTAGTTTTTTAGTTTTGATTATTAGTTGTTGAGCTAAGTAATTTTATGCACCTGTTAATTTCTATTAATAGAATTGTGCCTAAATTAAATATTCCAAATACACATTTTTTTCAAGCATACTACTTGGAAGAAGTACTTTTATCTTATGTATTTTACTTAGTACATTCATCAAATTTCTGTAAGTATAATGAAGTTGATTTAATGTGGTGTCTGTCTGTCCAAAAGAAAATTGTATATATTTGGTATGTTTCTGGAAATGTTTACTATTACAGTACGGGCAGCACAACCCGTGGCCATGCAAGGTTCTGTTACCTAAGGTGTTGAACAAGATAAAACCCATAAGGTCGATCAAGGATCAGGTCGATGTTTATAGAGGTAACATGTGAGGTAACTCATACAGCAGAAAATTGTATGTTTCCACCATTTAGCCACAGTATAAAGAGGGATTCAGTATGAGTGAAACTCAAATCCGGCGACCTCTCGCTGCGCAAGGGTTGCGCGGATTTGAGTCACGGGCTGCTGCGCGGGGGGTGTAGATTGCGGTGAAGCAATGCTCTCAGCCGTTACGACAAACGGGGCTATCAAATTATCAATTTAAAAAGCTGTTGTGTTATCAATTCAAATATTTTTTGTATTCGCTACAAATTTACGGGAATCATTTTAACTGTAAAATTAAATAATAATAAAAAAAACACATTTAACTACGATTTAGTTCCATTACTTGGCTATAATCTACAATTCCAAAACATGCCTAAACATAAAACTAAGTGCGCGTAGTGGTATATCCCAAAGCTCTTGAATAAACTTTTTAAATTTAATATAAAACACAAAAAATCATTGCTTGTTATTTATTTTGCACATCTAAATTTGTCTTCTTTATAAATGTGTTTATTTCTATTCTAATTTGCTTTGGTTCATAGCGCATATATTAAGACAGGCATATAATGGCCCCAACGGCTTGGAGATAAGGAGTGAAGCAACCTATCACGAGTTGTTGAATGCCAAAGGCATCTTCAATAGCGCCCGCAGGGTCTAGCTGCCAACCCGAAGCAAAGACCGCAGTTGAACAGATCTGAACTTTATTTATTTTTCTAAATAAAATATATTTGTTTCAGGTTCAATTGCCGGGATTTTTTGATCCTTGTGTTGGAGAACAAAAGTATTTGGTCATTCATTACCAATATCTCAATCATGATCATTGCTGTAGTATCTCAGATAGTGAAAGTCTTAGATTACCAAAGCAGTGTGAGTATTTTTAAATAATTTACTTTGAAATTTACTACATTTTCATATGTTTTACTACATTTACTACATTTTCGTATTCAATGCATTAATGCATTTGGTAACGATTAGTAGAAACCAATATGAAAAACGTAATTATTACAAACAAGGCTGTCACAAGTCCTTGTTTGACCTTACAAAATTTTATTAAATAAATGAAAAAAGAAAACTGAATCTAGTAGGTTAACTCGACTCATATCGAAACGCATGACAAAATCTCGTCTAACGTCTTAAAAGTGTTCAAAAAATGGCCTAATTACGGGCGTTTACTAAAATGCTTATAGTAGAAAAACTACGCATGTCATCTTTATAACCTGCACTATTTTAAATAGCTTATGAAATTCTCTAGAATATCATTTTATTACTAACTGTAACAAAAGTATTAAAAAAAAATTAAAGTTTTGCGAAATTTTATTTTTGATTTTCAATAAAAGAAAATTTAAAGTGATGACACCCATTTTTTATTTTCTACTTATGTTTCTATATATCATATAAAACTATAAGTAATATATATTTTTTTAGTATAAACAAAAAAAAATACCTATAGATACCTAAAGCGGATCGCTATTGCCAAAATATTTTTTTTTTATATTTTTAATTAATAAATATATATTTATTTATTATTATTATTAGTTTTAGGCGGGCAGCTTATGCTGATAAGCCTAAATCTGCACTTGTATCGTCTCTGATAAACTTGTCTAGTCTGTTCTTAAATTCATTTACATTTCCGGCACTTATCACTGCACTTAGTAACTTATTCCATGCATTCACCACTCACCATGAATTTATTGATGCTTTATAAGTTATTATTTCACTTATTAATGTTTTTTTTTACCAAAATTATGTATAATTAATGACATATAAAAAAAAAACTAAGGCATGGTAGAAAAAAACGGTAGATATTTTTTTTTCTTTTAATGACTTTTTTATTTTTTTGATAAAGAATGACATTTCTAAATGAAATCCATTAAAAAGATGTTAAAATATATATTTCAAATTTATATAAAATGTTGATTGTATATAGTCAATAGTAGTTTTGCAATCCTCTGACACTTTGACTCACGATAACACACATGTCACTTTACAAATAATAATTACTCAAAATAATGGGTTATAATTACACTAAACCACTATAAAACCATCATAAACAAGGGAGCAAACACACATCAGCAACCGAAAACTGTACGTAATCGCGTCAACTGACTTTGCTAAATTCGTACAACAAACTTCACTTTATTTATTGTAGATAAATAATTTGTCAAAAAAATATAGGCAGTGTTATATTGTGCTACAACTGAGAATGTCAAACCATCAATGGACCTATAGAGAAATATGAAAATGTATATTTGTAAGAAAATAAATTAAAATATATAAATATATTACATTTCCATTATTTTTCTTTTCATCAACTTCATACATAAATCACTCATAAAATCATCTCATTACACCACCACCCTTCATCGTAATCACAAATCCATTATTTTTATATTTTTTGTGAAAATATCATCCTTTCCTTATTTCATCTAATTAGATGGTTACATAATATTTGACAATATTTTACACTAAAGAGGACACGTGAGAGTTAAAAATGCATTTTTATAAAACTCAGCGCTGGGTTTAAATATAATAATAATAATATATATAATTAATATAATTATAATTGAGTATAATTGGTAATAAGATAAAAATCATTGGTATTGGTATTGGTAATTGTATAATTATTAATTATAATTATTATTATGAGGTGTTAAGTTATTTGACTTATATTTGATGATTGTTTTTTAATAGCGGCAAATCGCCTGAAAAGATAAATGACACAATCTTTGACAATATTGACTATATTTATAGTTGGATTAAAATAAAAATAAAATACATAATGAGTATACTAATAGAGATCATGCTAACGTAGCAATCAAAAAAATTGCATATTTGAGAAAATTTAGACTATATACATACATACAATACTAATATTTTTATATATTTGCATTTCCATATGTAATATATGCGCTTCTTCAAATACGTTGTAATTTATAGTTTGGATATTACCTAAGAAATATAGGTGTTTTTTTAGAGGCGTGGTTTTCAATCTGGCACTACTTTTTTCGTAGTTGGTGTTTATGACAGCTGTCACTTGATTTATGCTCAGTTTGGTTTGCCATTTCATAATGAATAGACTTACTCCTGAACAACGTTTGCAAATAGTGCAAATTTAGAAAAAATCACTCTAAATTTTTTTTAAATCACTCTAAAATAAAGTAAAAACGCGTCGTGGGCCTGTGGCGTGGCTTCCAAGATCGTGAGATTTAACACCGCTGGACTATTTTTTGTGGGGTTATGTGAAGTCGCTTGTCTACGCAGATAAGCAGGACACGATTAACGCCTTGGAAGAGAATATTCAGCGCGTTATTGCTGACATACGGCCCAACTTGCTGCAAAAAGTGGTTGAAAATTGGGCCTCTCGGCTGGAATTTGTTTGAGTCAGCCGCGGCGGCCACTTACCCGAAATCATTTTTAAAACATAATGGCAAACCCTTATCTTTATAATAAAACTAAATTCTTAGCCATAACATCAAATTATATGCGTTTTATCTCTGCTTGAAACCACGCCTCTAAAATCATCACCCTATATATAAAGATGGTCAATAAGATGTTAAAATAAAATGGTTAACAAATCAGCAGCTTCTTGTCTTCCTTTATCTATCAGCCATATGTTAATTTTTTTCGAAAATATCTTCAGGTTACCTATTTCCTTTATAAACTCAGGAAGATTATTGTGGAGTTTGGGACCTAAGAATTTTAAGGACCGTTGTCCAAAACTGGTAGACATTTTTGGTATCTCTAATAAGTGATCACTATGTGCTCTAGTGTTATGACCAATTTTTTTCATATTTGCTATGTTTTTTTTGGGCATATAATATTACCTTCTTTATGAAATTACTGACCAAGGATTGGCCCATTGTGAAATAATTGTAAGGGCAACCATGGAGCTAGTAACGGTAGTACCAGCAGTGGTGGATCTAGAGGAGTCAAGGGAGCATGACCCTCCCCAAAACAACTTGTTATAAAATTTAAAATTGTCCAATTAATAAAAAGTGGATAGTATTGTATTTCTTTCGATTATATGCGTCAAAGAATTAATGCACTGCTTGACAACGGAGTGTAACTTTTAAGCCCTCCAATGCCTCAAAACATGGCTTGGTCCGACTCTAAATTACAAAATTTTAGTTATCTATTTATTTCTTTTTTCAGCCCATCGCACTAGCAAGACTTGAACTATTTGAAAAGTTGAATCATGCCATCATGCTGAAAATATTGCTTGTTATGAATTTGTTTTGTTAAGTTAATTGGAGTACACCATCATTTTGTTTACACATATATAAAAATAAAGTACATTTTTGTGATGATACAAAATAAAAAAAAAAAATAAAAATTACATAAAGTTTGAATGTTCTTCAATTTGTGATTCGCCCTGATGCTCACAAATTATTACTATTTTTGTATCTATTTATATTTTTTACAATAAGTAATTATTTTTGAATATGTTTTTTGTTTATCCAATCTTTGAAAATATATATGTGGCGCCTACAAGCGAATAAAATAGCACTCGAACTAAGCATTTAAAAAAAAATGTTTTAATGTTATATATAAAATTATAAAACTGGAAAAGGTAACCAATTTGAAAAGTTATATTGTTTAAGTTATACCTTTGCCCTAAGACCCCTTTCCAACTAAGAAAAAGCATTAAAAATTTGACTAAATAATAATTTTGTTGTACCACTGCCAATTCCACCTGGAGGAATAGATACCTCCAAAGTATATCTAATTTTAAATAATAATAATATAACATTGTTTATATATTGTTACAACCTCATTGATTCATTTCTTCCTGATGTTAAAATATTATATTATTTTTGTGCATAGGGGTAATAGATAACATAATACATAAATAAATATATCAAATATTACTACTGTTTTAATTCTTTTTAGCATTCATGCTTATGTTAGTGGAATGTTTGCCTGTTCTTTTTAGGGTTCATACAGGTCTTTAGACCCAAACTGCTTAAAATAGAAAGCACAAAAATTAAGATGCTGTTACTCTTCTAACAGTGATTTTTGTGATTAAATTAATTAATTAATTTAAGTAATTAAAAATCTTTCAGAGATAGATATACCTATATGACTTGTGCTGCATATAATTGTTTCTTTGTATATATAATTCTCAGTGCAGTCACATTTTCATTATCTACTGGATCATCTCCACATCCCTCATCAATGACCACCTGTACGAAGGTGGTCTAACTTCTTTGAAGTATTTAATTCCACATTTATAGGTTAGGTTAGTGGGAATATTTAGATGAAAAATGATACACAGGGTTATTTTAATTCAATATATTTTTAGGGGTGAGATAGTATATATAGATAAAAGTAGCGGTGATCCTGTATACACTCAGCCGAGTGCGTAAAACATGTTTTTATATGGACGGCCAACTCAGCCATGTGTATGACGCAAGGCAGTTTGAGTGAGACAGCATGCTCCTCTTGTGTCCCTACAAAAGCGCTTGATTTCCTAAATCATTATCAGTTGCGTCTCCGTGACCGTATGGGATGGACGCTTCACCGCGACGCTGTTACACTGATATTGCTGCGCTCTTCATACCTGCTTTATCTCCGAGGTCTTTGCTTTATCTAAAGTTCAGGTAAATGCAGACTATTAACAAAACATTGCAGCTGATTATTATGAGAAATATACTTAGTAATTTTTCATTATAAATTTATTATTAAACGCGTGATATGTACTTGCTGACAACAATAGGTAAGTAAAACCTAGCCCTTAGCGACAATAATAAAAGAGAAATCGTGCTTCCGACACATTCCTGTCTAATTAATATCGTATGTAGAAAAAACCCAGAGTCAAATGGTGTCAGAATAAATTATTTTCGTTTCGTAAGTAACGTTAAAATAAATAAACGTTTATCACGCAGCCTTATCTATATAATGCATAAAAATATAACAAAAATAATATCGATGCTAGTTATCCGTATTTATTCTGAATATCGACGCATAGCTCTAGATCACAAAATGGCCATCGGGTGGCATGTAAACAGGACACTGGCGGTGAAAACATCACTAAATTGTTGCTTAGCCGAGATGTGAACCGAAGTTGCAAATTACGTGATTTTACATTTTAGTTTGTATGTACAGATTGCAGTAAAGTTCTGAAGAACTGTTTGTTATCTATAAACAAATTTCTTTATTATTGAAGTACAATTGAGGTACATCGCCGAAATTTGTATGCACGGCTCGGCATGTTTACGTGACGGCGGCGGACCGTGCCATTATGATTTCGGAGCTTCGGTGGCACATTAACATGACGCTGGCGTTGCTGTATGTTATAAGTTTAACCTAGTGCTAAAAAAAATATATGAACTATACATATAACATATTAAAAAGTTACAGATAAATGAATAAATTGATAGTGTATAATATCATAATAGTATACATTAGAGGATTAAATATATTATATATAACTCTAGTAAAATGTATTTCTCAAATACCATATTTACATGATTTTTTATATTATAATAGGCAAACTCCGTAATCAAAATGAAATATACGGTTTTTGTGTTAAGTTTTGAGATATTATTTTATTACTTATATTAAGTAAAGAAATACCAAGTCTTATATAATAGCATTCAGTAAGTTGAATGCAAAATTATTATTATTATTATTACTATTGTTTGTTGAGCAAGCAGCTATTTAGCTGATATGCTCATATCTCATTCAGTTACTAGCGATTTGCCTAGATTCAAGAAATTTATCAAGGCGGCTCTTGAACTGGTTTACACTTATAGCTTCCACCGCCTGTGGTAGCTGATTCCGATTATCCACAACTCTATTGGAGATAAAATTCTTCCTAGGATTACAAAATCTTGTCATATCTTAAACAACCAATTGTTTAACAATTTGCCTAATATCTTCTTGCTTGTAATCAACTGCCATTCCTCTCATATTATTGTATGTTTTAGGACCTAAATATAAGTAACAAAAGCAGTGCTTCCTCTTCAAAATCCATTTTACTACCACAGCAACTTGTCAAGTGGCTGTAGTCGTCGGTACCTGCCACCGCCTGTGGTCGAACCGGCTTCGCTCCACAGTCGAAAAATATTAAACTTTAAAAATAATATAATTAATTTAGTATGGAACATTTTTTTTCAAAATGGTTTTTTTCATGATACCGGTTTAGATATCGATTTAGATCAACTTAAAAGGAGTGTCCTAAATTTAAAAACATCTGTATAGTTTTTATAAAATAAGTAATTTAGGTAAGTGCCTATAATTAAGTCATTTTTTGAAAACTTCCTGTGCCACTCTGCGCTTAGATAAAAGTGGCCTCGCCACGTAACTGCTTAAATAATACAATAAGAAGACAGCATATATTTCACAATTTTAATAACATGTTTACTTATGTATGAATCAACTAAAGATGTGCTTAAGGCCAAATACATTCAACAATATTAACATAATAATAATGATTATATTATATCAAAGCCCCTATGAAACTTAGTGATATATCCGAATCTATTGTACAATATTAATTTGTAATTAAAAAACAACTGACTTTTAGTTTTTTTAAAAACTTAATTTTGTTTGGGTAGATTTTTGGGAAGTAACTCGCTAAAATTTGAACTCTGGATGTCCTTCCTGAGCAAGCAACTGCCTTAAAGTGAAAAAACTGCAATGATTAGTTATTGACAAGTTTTAATTTAATATTAAGATTCGCAGGGGCCTGGTGTAACATAAACATACATGCTAAATGAAGCTTTATTAATTTTCAGTAAAATAAAATTATTTAGATTTTGCATAACTTTATTTAATTTATTTTAACTTACTGCCTCAAAAGTTTTAGGTGCAAAATGTATTATAATGATTGGCGTTGTCTTCAGATATTTTATAATTAAATTATTTTGCCCTGAACACACTACTAGAAATTAAATATAACTGTTAATAGTTACATTTAATTTTTAATTATATTTTTTTATTGTATTTATGTAGGTCCTAATAGTTCGGCATTTAGAGACAATTTTTTTTTATTAAACTATAATATATTGCCAAAAGAAGTGATTAATTTAACCAAAATACAGCACCAGTTTAACATATTCCGTTCCGAATGAAAAATGAGCAGACAGTACAATGTTTAAAGTTCTACTATGATCATTTGTTTAACGGAATAATCCACGAAATTCCAATGGCCGTTAAAACCTTACAGATGAAAAAAAACGATAAGTCATGAATTTAGGTGTATGCGACATGCCACCATTTTAAATATTAATAGAAATGCAGTTAGACGAGAATTAATATCACTGCATCTGGCGATATATAGCAATTATCGAATTTGATATATCAAGGTTATTTTAATATGATTTATGTATAACAGCATCCTAGCCAGCTGTTCGCCCATAACACAGAATTTGTTATATTACTGACATTAAAAACAGTCAAGAGGAACAAAAAATACATTAAAATTTAAAAACTTAACTTAAATTGCAATTATTCTTATAAATTTGAACATTGTATGTGTTACAGTAAAGACCCAAAGTATGCATACTTACACATGTTATTGCATCTTGGATGAAAAAAATCATCTTTTTTTATTATAATTAGCAGATTTCTTTCTCACTATTAGGCCCTGCAAGCGGCTTTCAAAGCCTTGCATGTCGGCTATACAACCACACCATGTTCGTTATATTAAATCAGCCTAGAATCTGACTGTTCGCAGTCTAAAATTACTTGTTTACCTTTTGATCTCCACTAATTTAAAGCAGAAATGCTGTGTCGCCACAGTTGATTTTATCCACGTTCCGTTTTTGCAAGGCATCACCACGCTATGGTACCTAATTATTATTGTAATCGATTATTTATATATTGCATTACTTAAGCAATGAAATGTGAATATGAATTTTCAATAAATAAATATTAAAAAAAAAAAATACTACAGCAGCAGTCAAAAGGTTAAAAAAAAATGTTTTCTTTTCTATAACTTTATAATGCCTTAATAGTAGACTGGTTGAGTAGTGGTTGACTGGTGTGGTAATACAAAAAGTTTTGTAATTAGCAACTAGATGCTTCCTTACCTTAAACTTATTTTACGTGTCAGCCCTACGAACCTTACCCTGTTCCCCTTCAGGATTCACATTCATCTATTTCCAATAACAATCCCTATTATATGCCACAGTCACAACAAAGTAACAAAATGCCATTATGACAATGCTTGCTTAAATAAATCCAAACAGTAAGTACAGGCTCAAACTAAAAATGTCTATGTACTGGTTATTGTTAATTAGATTGGGATTTTACTAAGAACAAAATAATGCATTTTTACGTTCAAGGGGAGAACCACTTCTTACAAAAACATGAACAAATAATAAAACCATATTTTGTGCGTTTACTGTAACGTATGCGTAAACTAAAAATATTTTTACTGTATTTTATAATAATAGTGAAAGCATCACATTTCTTCCACGTTGGAATGGCATTAAAGGATATCAATAGGATAACAGAACTCTTTACCTATCAAAATATGCGACTTTAAAACCTTATTTTATAGTCATGGAAACGTTAAATATTTTACCTATCTATTGAAAGGTAAATTTAAGTAATCTTATTTACTAATAATTAAAATATTTTATACAATGTGGGCATCCGCTAGGATAGTATTATTATCGTTTCTTAAAAAAGAAAGACCTAATATTTAATGTAGTTTCGATAATATTTGACTTTACTTTTACATTTTTTTTTTATGAAAAAATAGTACTTATTTTTAAATTTCTGTACTTTTTGCTGATTAAAATTTAATTAAGATAAAAACAATTATAACAAATGAAACGAATAAAAACATAAATTAAAGAAAATATATTTTTAAATAGTTTTTTAGCGGACATCCAAATTTATAAATTAAAATAAATATATATATAATTACGAGAAAAAAGTACAATAGGCCTGAATCCAAAAACGTATGAACTTTTACTTTAAATCAGATAGTTCCAATTTTCATAGACTGAAATTATTTATTATTTATATAGATTTAGAAAAAACATATTTAACTTTTACCAAGCGATTGGTATCAAACAAAGTTGTAAGAAGTATTAGGATGGTATTTTGATACCTTAAAATAAATAAAATTATTTGAAAAAGTGTTAGTTCACATCTGTTCATTGTATTTTCATTTTGTGGTTATAAAGTAAGATTATTTAATTTCTCTGAGAATTCCAAATGATTGTACTTTTCTATTTAAGAGAAAATAAACATTTCATAGACAGTTTCCAAGTATGTTTTTAATTGCAAATTGCAAAAAAACCTTAAAAAATGGGAGATATTTGTTGAATAAGTTTGATTTCAATAAGTTCAAACCCAAACAACAGGCCTACAAATAACATATTATCTCATTACAACTTGACTTCACTGTAGTATGACTTTCATATCACAGTGAAAGCTTCATAAATAGTATTTATGTTGCCCGTAACCTATTTGAAACCTTAAATTTGACAGCATCAACTGTCAAAACAGGGATTTAAAAAGGGCGAACTACCCCATAACATCTATACGGTAAAATAGTCTACATTTTATATAAACGGAATATAACGGGGTAATAACAATAAACTGAAACAAGAATAATGAAATTGGTGAATAGTAGTAGGTTAATCTAAAAGTACACATTTTACCATATTTTATACCATATATAATAATGGTAGTTGCTTTTGGAAGATAACTAAAAAAATCAATAATGTATGTAAACATTGTATAATATTCATTTTGAAATGCATTTAAATACATTTTATAGTAATAGTTGTTTAATGGACAAATAAATAATTTATAGAGTTTTTAACCACCAATATCATTTTGGAAAAATACACTCAAATAAATATCTTATAAATAGTGATCAATATTAATATTTAAACTACAAATATATTTTTTAAAAATACACACGAAAACAACACATTTTAAAATAGTTGCATCAAGTATTAATACAAAATATCAATAAAATGTAATATTATTTTGAAATCCAATATTATTTACATAACACATTTTACATTATTGGTAGTTGGTTTAATTACTTAATTAAGGTAATTGGTTTAATTAAAGTAATTACAAAAAAAAAACCAATAATGCACATAAATAGTGACTAATATTAATATTAAAATACACACATTTAAATACATTTTACAGTAAGAGTAGTTGTTTCATGGACAACTAAATAATTCATAGGGTTTTTTACAAACAATATTATTTTTTATTATTTAAATCCAATATTATTTTGGATTTAAATAATAATTTTACAATATCGGTAGTTACTTTTGGAAGGCAACTAAAAATAATCAATTATGCACGTAAAAAGTGGATAATATTAATTTTGAAATGCACTCATTTAAATTCATTTTACAGTTATGGTAATTGTTTAATAGTCAACAAATAAAAATTTCTAAGGGTTTTTTTTAAATTGAATAGTTGCTGCTTATTGCACAACTAAATTAATCAGTCAATCAAATTTAAACAACGGCCAATATAAATTTGGCGAAGTACATTATTAAATAATAAATTTTATAATATTTGTAGTTGCTTTCGGAAGATAATTAAAAAAAAACTATAATCTATGTTAATATAATAATAATTTTGAAATACACACATTTAAATACATTTTAGAGTAATGATACAAAAATATGTAAAACAGTGCCAATATTATTTTTGAAATAAAAACTATATTAGTAGTTGTGTTAGGAAGACAACTAAATAAATTGAGGATAGATTTAGCTTAGACCGAGTCCAATTCGCCAATGTTTATTCGGTCAACAGATGCTGTTGTGGAGAATCCAAGAATTCTAGAATCGACTTTAAACATCTTCTTATTCTTCGCCTTCTTGTTTTTACCCTAAAAATAAAAAGTACTTTATTTTAAAAGTATTTAACCACAAGAAATTTAGAATGAAACATTGAGATGTTGATGAACTTGAAGGGTATAAACAGTGAATTGGACCAACCTGACCAAAAATAAATTTAAAAATAAGATGAATATCAATATGAAAAAGAAAAGACCTCATCTTAAGCATAATAATTGTCCCAGTTTTTTACAAGGATTAGACAACCCAGCCAGATTGTGGGAGAGGGGGTTATGTGAGTTGGCGTCACTTTGTTAAAATTGTTGACCTAAATGTAAAAGGATAGAAATTTAAACAAACTAAATAAAATCATTGAAACATTTGCTTACTGTCACTTTTAGCAAAATATCATATTTTTATATTCTATTCGGGGATTATCTTTTATGAAGATTTAATTTTTTGACAGAAAACTGAATCAGATTATTTTACGCATAAGGTGCTGACTTTTTTCTGCTGTCTTCACCAGAACTCTTTTTTGATAATATAAATTATATTTGATAATCCTGTTAGAAGAATTTCTCTTCCTTGAGGGCGGGATGTGTGATTTTCACAAAAAAATCTTGTATAGATAACATGAAAATTCTGTTAAATTATAAGTTTATAACTGGATGTTTTGAATGTATTATTACATCAATAAGTTATAAGTCGATAGTACGGAGAAATAAAATAAGAAACTTTGATATGAATGCATAGAGCATTGTGGTTTGTAACCAAAGTCAAAATTCAAAACATACCAATGTATGTTTTGAATTTTATTAAAGTAAGTTTTTAGTTATTACTTAATATTTGGCCCTTTTTGTGTTGATTTAATTAAGGGCCGATTTCAATAACAAACTGATGGATGGATACGACATACACGCCGCATACGAGCACTCATTTTTTCAACAAACGGATTGTTTTCCGGTTTAAATACATATTATTCAAAATAAAACCTTAAATCAGCTGTCTGATCTGATATTTCATATAAAAAGACATAATGATTTTCAATAACATAACAATGGTTACATTTGAACGGTTTTCATACGCTGTTCATCGATTGGTTCCTTATTAAAAACTGTTGGTTTGCGTCGATTTGGATAGATTAGTTATAACGAAAGATTGTGATAAAATATCAATTCAAATTTACGTAAATAGTATTCAATAAATTATACTTCTTTCCTAAAGTTTTTGTAAATGTTATAATTTTTAATGTTATTATGTTTGTTGTTATTATTTTTGTTTTTATGTTATAATGTTATCAATTAAAATTTACTTAAATAGTATTCAATAAATTATACTTCCTCCCTAAAGTTTTTTTAAATGTTATTATTATTAGTTTTATATATTAACTGTATCACTAAAAATATATTTGAATGTATTTCATGTTGTTATGAACTGAACTGTTATGAAGTTGAATAAATTAAATAAAATACAATATTTTAGCGAAATGGTTAAGAGCATATCAGATTGACATTCCTAATTTTTAAGAAGACAGGTTAGCAGCATTCAGCAAATTTGAATAATGACTCTTACTGTTGTTCCGGGCTTGTGATCTTCTGTTTTTGTTGATTTTGTATTTTTTCGTAATATGTGTTGAACTGCGATATTTATTGTTATTTATTAATAACATTTGTAACCTAGATAAATACATAACATTTTCCAAAAATGGCAGAAAATGTTACTTCTGTTTACATGTTTTGTTTTAAGTTTAAACAAAGTTGTATATAATTTGTTACTTATCTCTCTCGTCGTCTTATCGTTTTTTTTCTATCTTACTCATGGAATACTTTTTTTTGTTCTTGTATTTGATATTGCACATTATTTTTATATCAGTAATATATTTTGTAGAACAGGCTAAATGAATCAGCCATTATGAATTGGGATTTAGTCCGATAAGTAGAGAGCTAATTTATTTAACTAAACAATACCATGTAGCGGTGGTTCAGTAACTAGTGATTTTAACAGATGTCATTTCACCGGAAGTCATCGGTTTTGGATAATCAACGGATTGTCTGATAGATAGTTTACTGTGATATGTCCAAACTGACGCTATTACCTGCCGGTTAAATTATTAATTATAAGTATTTGAAATCAGCCCTAAGTGAGATTTGTGAAAAACAATTGAAGTCTTTACATATGATCGAAGAGACAAATTTTAATGCAAACTAAGATTACGTGCCATAATAATTCCATATCCATACATAACAATCTTCAATTGTGCTATTTGTCGGACCCGGATCTGCATGGTAATATAACTGATGTTACTGTTACTGAAGGAAATCCTGGCCTGGTTGTAAAAATACAACACAGTCACGATGATGTAAAATCTAAGCTCCTCAAAGAATGGAACTAGAAATAATATTAAAAACTCGAGTTGAATTCGGAGCCGGTGATGATACCTTAAACCCATTCAGTAGGTCGAATAACCTCGCCACACCAACACACAACACACACAATAACACACCACTCCTATAAAACAAAATTGTCCTGTCCAACCATAGTATCAGTACTCTTTAGCATTGTATCAAAATGAATGTTTATTCCATCACTTTGACTGTATAACATGTTACTACTACATAAGTAATATTAGAAAACTGCATTTACAATATTACCAACCTTTACTTCTTGAAATTCATTAGTATATTTAGAGTTATGCCCAGATGATGTTCCTTCCCCATCATTACTTTGGCCAAGTATACGAGACCTGGTTTAAAAAAACAAATTGGCTTTTAGAAAATTTTATTAAGCATAATGATTTAATTATTGTGCAATTCATTTTAGTATTTTTTTAATAAAAAAAGAGAACCTGCAAAAATTACATCATTTCAACCATTATTGATAGAAGAACATTTTAATGCACGATAAGATCAAATTAAATATAATAATGGTGAATGATTAGATAACAAATAAAAGCTTATGACAAAGAATGAAACATTTAAGATTATCTAAATAGTGTTTAGATAATCATTGAGATCAGGAAAATATCTATGACATTGAGAAGGTGGTTGCTCTATGAATATTATAGTTTTAGACACCTATCACATGCTCATTAAAAAAATCAGTTCAGTCTATGTAGCTTAAGTAACTATAAATACCAAAATATTATAAAAAATATACAGACCTTTTATGAAGATATTGGTCAATGAAATGGTAGGCTTCAGGCGTTTCACCTGTGACCGATTTTACATAATCTTTTACATCATCAGGAGATTCAATATCCTTTAGAAAATTGATGAATGTCGGAACTAGAATAAAAAAAACAAACAATATATTTAAAGCCTATTTATGGACTACTAGGTAGAGATACATAATTAGACATTTTCATACTTGTATGTATAAATTTAAAGGTTGTGTTTTCAAGCTAGCACAACAGCTACTATAAAGCAATATTCTGATGGTGATACACTGATCAAAAGTAGATATTTCTAGAAGTGTTAAAAGTAGACAAAAAAATAATAAATAAAACAAACAAAACACTATCACACTATTTAAGTTACTACTATCACTAAGTAGTAACTTAAATAGAGAAGAGGGTTAGAGAATTCTCACAAAATTTTCTCTAAAGGAATCATTTTATGTCAGCTTTAATTGTCTTAAACTTAACTTAATAGTTTACACTTGACTGGTTTTTATTTTATAGCCTTGGATATGAAATCCAATAACAAAATAATTTGAAGATACTGAAGAAATTGCAACTTTTGAATATTATAAAAAATTATACTGTTTATAATTAAGTTTGATAAGCCATTATTTTATTTATTTATTTAACAGGTTTCCCCATGTACATTATAATTATTATAAAGGGTGTTTTTTTAGAGGCGTGGTTTTCAAGAAGAGATAAAACGCATATAATTTGATGTTATGGCTAGAATTTAGTTTTATTATAAAGATAAGGTTTTGCCATTATGTTTTAAAAATGATTTTTTAAAAATGAGCTTCATCGCTGAACAAAATTTTCTTGTGAAAATCGGGATCGGTGGCCATCTCGTTTTGGGCCCATTCACTTAACGTGCGACGCGCTTGATGGTCGTTCGGCTTCAATTCTTGCACGAGTTGGATTTTGTAAGCCCGCAAACCAAGATCCTTCCGCAAAATCTTCCATAAAGTGGATGGGCATAGCTCCAATTGTTGCGCGCGATGGCGGATGGACTCATTCGGGTCTTCCTCGATACTCTGCTCCACAGCAGCAATAGCGTCTTCGGTGCGCACTGTACGACGTCTCTGAGGATGCGCATTATCCACAAGAGTAAATGTGATGCGAAACCGATTCATGATATCTCGAATTACCGACTCTGCTGGGTGATTATGTCGACCGAATATTGGACGCAGCGCGCGATACGTTGCGCGAACCGAACCATTATTTTGGTAATAAATTTGCACTATTTGCAAACGTTGTTCAGGAGAAGTCTATTCATTATGAAATGGCAAACCAAACTGAGCATAAATCAAGTGACAGCTGTCACAAACACCAACTACGAAAAAAGTAGTGCCAGATTGAAAACCACACCTCTAAAAAAACACCAATAACACTGGTATACCTACAACTGTGTCTATCTCATAGTTCTTAGAAAAAATGAATTATGTGTAACGCATGAAGTTTGTATTGTGTAGTGAGAGATATGAAGTGATATTTTTATTGAAATTATATACATTATTAAAGTACGAGGGCTGCTATTTATGAATCCGGAATAACAAAAAGAAACAAACATGAGATCGTGGTAGTCTAGTGGTTAAGGCGTTCGGCTATTGGCCCAAAGGTCGCAGGTTCGATTCCGCACATGGTCATACCATTTTTAACGCTTCATTACCACCATCTCCCCTGACTCTAGTACAGGCATATTTGGCCTAGTTGAGTAGGGTCCAAAATAATTGTATGTCATAACAACTATTTAAAAAAAAAGAAAAAAAAATATCATTAAATATGGTTTTTTTGCATTTCAAAATATTAGTTATCATGATCGATGCACTTTTGCATACGTTAAAACCAATTTTTATAGTACTTTTTCCATTCTAACTGAGGTATCTCAAAAACGTGCATTTTGAAAACCGTTTTATAATTTTCTAGTGGCACAGTCCGTAGCCACAAGTCCATTTTTACCAAAAAAAAACAGGCAACCATTTGTTTGCACAAATAACTTTTGCTGGGTTCGGTTTAACTTGAAGCCATACGTGATTTCCAATGACTCGTTTGAGATGAGTCTTTGTCAATTTAACCATGGCTTCAAATTGACCTCCAAAATAAGGTACTCCGGGTAGGTTTAAGTGCCAAGGAACACCTTCATGACAAAAGGAGTTTTGGATCTTTTCCTGTGATTCGTTAACTAAAAGTAATTTATGTGTGTCCGATAAATATCTCTTACAACCCACAAAGTTTGTTCCACAGTCTGTATAAATATCAGTACACAGACCACGCCGTGAAACAAATCTATTGAAAGCTGCCAAGGAGTAGGGTTGTAAATTTTAGTAACATTTGATAATATACTGCGCTTAGTACAGGCTTCACTTGCTAATGAGACACTGTATTGAAAAACATATGATCCCACTGCAACCCCAAGACTTTTATCATACTTCCATCATCAAGATTAAGTGGAGTTTCACAATGATCAATAGGAAAATGTACTATAAGGATTGGGTTGTTACTGGCCCACTTACGTAATTCAAACCTACCTTTGTTTAATAATTTAACCAATTCATACTGAAGAGTTAAAGATTGTTCAACTGACGGAGCACCAGTTACAATATCATCTACAATTAGAGTCTCTGCTACCATAAAACCTTCCGAATGTGCTGGCCGTTACGTGTAATGACCAAATTGCTTAGTGTTATATGGTTTTTGAATCTAAATTATTAATCTTTGATTTTCTTGCATAGTATTGTTTATGATACTTGGGATCACCTTCTTATTTGGGTTTCAAATAAGTAGCGCCTAACCGGTAAATAGTAGTCGAAAATGGTTGAGGTTCGTAACACGTTTCTGCTTCACCATAGTGTAGCAACCTGCATGCGAAAGTATAAAAATATTCGATGATACCAAATATATGAATGCACGAGTAATACAAATCCTTGGAAACGACCCTGTTTCGAGTAAAGACTTTCCTCCGGAACAGAAGGTAAACCGTTCTAAACTTGCAGGTCTTGAAGACCTTAGGGAATGAGTGTCATACTATGTAAGAAATGATCGGCTTTAGAAACAAAAGTTTTGAGTACGCACAGAGAACCTGCATTGTAATGTAGGTTTAACAGCATATAGTCTAGAGACACGACTAACAGTGGAAGCGGTTATCTAACCCTTCTTCCGACCACTATGCGCAGAACATTTACTCATACTTTTGTAGTGGTAAGACACCCTGCCCATCCTGTCGTTATGCTTCATATTTCCTCCACTTAAATTGCATAAGCTGTATGTAACTTTTTTCCACTGGAATTAAAACCGGATTATCGACGCTCTACTGTACATAATCTATACTTCGTAAAGCACCTACTGGTTAGGTAAAGAATTAAAAAAACTTTTATAAATAATTATATGTAAAACTTACTATCAATATTATGTTTCCACTGGTTAAGTTCCTCTGCACACCATTTGTCAAAATTTTCAAATGGCAATTGAACATCATTTTTTTCTTGAGTAGTCAAAGTAGGTTGGGGGTTGCTTTTAGTTTTTTTTCCTGAAATACATCTTTTTATATTAAAACTGAAATGGTAATAAAAGGATGATGCGATTTATCAATCTAAAATAATAATATGCACATTTAATATTCCATTCCTATTATTAATTATGCTTGTTTACATTCCAGCAACATCTTGAACTTAGGTAAAACGGTAAACTAAAGGGCTGCCTGCTACTGCATTTGCTTGCGCCTTCAAAACTCATTTGTAGTTTGCAAACTATTCGTAATGGTTTACATAATAAGTAAATTTACATAGTTTCTCCAGTTACAGTTTGAATCAGACTTAAGCGCTTATTAAAATGGCACTCATGATGAAACCTATTTGACTTATATGCAAAAGTATTCCCACGTAAAAGTTATTCTGGTATTAAGAGGTTTGATTTTTAAAAAATAGGCGTGGTTAGTAATTAACGGATAACAGAGAGGTTAATAAATTACTTATTACTGACCAGCGGGCTTGGCTTTTATAGTCTTGGTAGAAGAAGAATTATTAGAAGCCTCAGGTTTCGCTTTTGTAGTCTTTGGAAGTGCAGAGTTATTAGAAGACTGGGGGGCTTTTTCCTGTTTTTTAGCAGGCACATGAACAGGAGAAGCGGCCTTTTCAAAAACAGCCAACAACTTCCTTTGTGCCTCCGTAACTGATGTTGACTCCCAGAAACCTGCATAAAAATAAGGTATAAAATACTTACCATAGTAGTCTTTTCATTTAACAACATAAATAAGTATCTTCATCTATCAAATCCTGTGATTTGTTCTTAAATAAAGAGGTTGCTTTTACACAATATTCATTCGCATAACACAAGACACAAAAACAATTATATTCAACCAATTAAAGCTCATACAACTCAATTTCAAAATACAAATGTTTATAAGGGGGTACATTTATTCAATAATCTCCACAATAGTAAAAAAAATTAGAAAAATATAACTGCTTTAAGATTAAATTAAAAAAATATCTAATTGATAAAACTTAGTAGTCTCGATGACCTTAATTGATTTTTATTGCATTCACTGTTATGTTATTGTTTTATTAATTTTATAATATAATTATACGATTTAGTTTATACAAGATTTAATCTCTTTCACTTGCTATCTCTTTTCATGTATTTGAATAACTTAGACTTAATTATTACTTTTGTACGTATCTTGTTCTGTTACTCATCTCTGCCATTCATACACAATTGCAAAGTTGTTTCTTGAAATAAAATATACTGAATACTGATACTATTAGTGACAGAATTATGTTTTAGCAAAACATATTTAAGTAGAAAATGGTATATTTTGGATAATTCATTAATTTAAGAACATTGAACAGTTAGTTGAATTTAAATTAGAGATTAGTAATGTCAGAATTGCAATACTTCATTCAAATTTCGTTTTGAGGTAAAAAAAACTCCTATATAGATCAAGACTGTTATCCCTTTAGAAAAAATCATAATAATGCTTTCTCAGGTGTTAAAAGCTTATCAATATATTGGCCTGTGATCTGTAATAATTTGTAGATTTCTTAACAGGCACGTCTTTTTGAATGACAGTTGTCTATGCTAACCGTTTCAAAACTAACCGTTAAAAGTTAGTGGCCTAGGATTAATTTGACGAGCGCCCAGAACACTATATAGCGGCCTAAGAAATACATCCGTCAAGTGCCCAGGTTGCTGGTACACTACCATACGTTTGCTTATTTGTTTTTTTAAATACTGGTAGCATTGGTCTTTTCTTGTCCAATGCTACAATAATCTCCATCAAATTTTACATCCGATGTTTAAGAAAAACAGTATGCCTCTAAATGTCATAACAATTCTCAAACATCTTCTGTTAGTTTAATATACGGAATTGGCTGTTTACGGAGTGTCGTGTTTCATTTAGGTCTGTGTGCTCCAGTATTTACGATGGTTTTTTAGTGTTTATATGTGATTACAAAAGCTATTATTTTGTTTAAATATCATTTAAAATAGTTTCAAGCATTTAATATATGTGTTTTCGTGCATCAAAGTATCAGAGGATTGCAATAACAAATGGTTTTATTTTACACATTCACGACAGCATCGGCCATTGATCGAAGATGTCAACATCACAATAAACTAAGGAAATTTGTATCTATACATTTGTATGTGTAAGCATTTGAATAAAGTATTCCGTATGATATTTTAATGGGAATTACATAGGCATTCTAAAATATATATACTCCAAGATGCTGATGTCATAAACTTCGATGTTTTACTGTGGTTGGCGGAAATTTGACTTGTTGACAAACAAGACCGGCAATTTTTTTATATATAATGTTAAGATATAAATTATAATATCTTTCTAACTGATTTTATTTAGAAATGTAATCGTTTACCGACATAGACAGAAGAGTTATTATTTTTTTATTACTATATAAAAAAAAAAGATATATTTCTTTCGTCAGAAAGAAATATATCTTATCTTTTATATTTACCTTATTTATATATCTTTTATATTTTTTTAAAAATAAAATTAGTAAAAGAATAATTTATAAAGCGACAACAGAAAAACAAAATGAACATTTTATAATAAAAACACCTAAAAAAAAATATTACAGTACCAGTGATGGTCTCCCTTAAAGTGTTTTTTTTTTATTTTTTGTACATGGTAAAAAATATATATTACTCATAAATAGTTTTATATGATACCAGGGGACATAAAAAAATTGTTGTCATCGCTTTAAACAAAAATAACAAAACTTGAGTAACAAAAATAAATTTTAGACATTTTTTTTTAACTTTTAACTTAAAATTTTGTATAGCTAGTAATGAAACCATTTTCTAGAGTGTTTCATAAGTTCAAAATAGTGTAGCTTATCAACATACCATGTATACTTTTTCTAAAATAAGCATTTTGGTAAGTGCCCATAAATAAGCCATTTTTAAAAATTTTTGCGGGGCGGTCAGCAGTCGTTTTGCTTTATAGAGTCCGGGCGCCAGTCAGGGTAAATACCTTATTCCCAGGATCCAGTAACCAGAAAACCAGTGTAAAAGTACGAATCATAGGGTATCAAAATTACCAATAAACGCAATCGAAAAGCTCATGCTTGCAACAAGTCGATATGTGTCTCTTTGCTTTCTATCTTTAAGTAGCAGTCCCATCCCAAATATTATTCAATGGAGAAAGAGAATTATATTTTGCGATACTTCTACTTTACTTTTATAGCATTAAAAAATAATCCAAGAAAACTAACCATTGTTACAAAATTAACACAGCTTTTCACCACTATGTCGCCTAAAATAAAGATGCTCAAACTAATAAAATATATATAGTTGCTTTATGTGAAAATAATATGCATAAATATAGTAATTTTAATTTTAATGCATAAGTAATTTTATACAGATATTAATTATATGACTATTATCATCCAAGTGGATAAGGGCGAGGCCAGAAGACCAACCAGTCCATTTGAATGTAGTCCATTTTGGACTAATGACGCTTTTAGACACACGGACTGTTACGAGAGATCACAAAATTACTTTGGCCACACACCAATGATTTCCAATGGTGTCACTGTATGTTAAAATGTAAAAAATATGACCTATACAAATGCCAAATTACAACTTTTACGACTAATCTTTTAGAAGTTACAGGTCTAAGACACACCAGTCTCACCATGAGGGTTCCTGTTTTTGTCTATTGAAATATTTTGAAAAAACATACCTCAGGCATGCCGTTCCCTTCAAGACTTCCTCTTTCCACAAAATAATAGTTAAAGTAAGACAGGACATTTATAGTAGACATCTTAAACCCATTTGGGATTTCTTTTGCTGTTCTTATACTGTCTTCCCTGCCAAACACTACTACTGTCTCACTTCTCTTTTATGATGAAGCTGACATTCAGGATGTTCCACTAAGGCTAAGCTTTTAAAGCGAGCGCCCGTACTAAGGTAGGAGTGAAATTTAAAATGGACTGAAATTATTTAGGCTTGAAGACATAAAAACTAAAATAGTCCGTCTTAACTTATTAACTTATAGATACTCATAGCATATTGTTAAGTGTATAAGATAAATATCGGGTAAAAATAAAAAGTAAGATTAGGTAAAACATAAGTAAAACTATACCTGTAGATGGATGTTTCCGCGTCATGATTCTTCGGGGTGTAAAAGAGCGTGGGGGATTGTCTTTTGCAGCAGTTTGAACTTGATGCAATTCCTCTGTCTGTTAATTAAAATAATATTAATATGATTTATGGACAAACAGCTAAATACTGATTCCTATAATTTGTGAAAATAAAATGTGGAAGAACGAACATAGAAGGCAGAAATACAGTAGGAACAAAAATTCATTTATATTATTAGAAAACGCCAATACATTAACAAAACGTGTATGAGTATTTGCAAACTATGTAATATTCATACTAAGTTTGAAATTAAATTAGTGATTTTTCAGGTTAAATATTAATGTTAAAATATCATGTCGCAATAAGATATTCCTATTAAAATAGCATTGTGTCAATGACATTCTGAGGTAATTAATATTGTCTTATGAACATTGGATTTGAAATTTTATATTTCAATATAAAGTTACTTGAAATATTGTACAAAAATCAATGGTTTTATTACCAATTCAGCAGCAGTATATATTTTTTTTACCGTATGGATTGTTATGTCGGGGAGATTATAATACTTCTAGGAAGACTCTATACATTTGATCAGTGGAAATCCCATTGCTTCAGTAATAGTTACTCACTATCTGGCCACAAAAACACGTCTTTATAATGGAAATAGAATTAGTTTGAGTTCACATATCTAAAGTTCATCCAGACTTTCCTCAGGCATGATTTAGAGCAGCTTGCCTTTTTATATTTAGACATAAATTTACTTTAATACATCTTATAAATTTTAAAAAGATAAATTAAAATCGTATTAATTAGAAATATTAGATATATAATGATATATAAATACCTATATATTTTGACTTTATTCTATTATTGGAACTGCAGCTGAAAATATTTGATGACTCTACAGCCGGGGTGCTCAAACGGTCGATCGCGATCGACTGGTCGATCGCGATCGACCGCAGAAATGATTGTGCAGAAAGCTAATATCTATATATGCTACGGTACGCCCTACCTAGGTAGGTAGGGTGTATCGTGTATGTACGACAACCCTGCATCACACACACTTGCAGTCTCTCAGAGTCGATCGTAAGTAGTCTAAAAATATTGAGGTAGATCGCCAGCAGTTCAAGTTTGAGCACCCCTGGCCTAGTCATTAGTTCAGTACCGCAGGGACCAATCACAGGGGTCAGGGAGGGGGGAGGGTGTATTGTCATTATATCGAGTGTAAAGTTTGAGCACGCCTGCTCTACAGTATGCTGACAGTAAGGTGGCATATGTGCTATGTAATCTAAAAGTATTAACCTTTTAGCCGCCAGCCCAGGTATAAAGTACTGTACTGCTCAAGCACCGCAGTTGACGAAGACGAAAAGTACCCCCAGTGCCAGGCGCGTTTTTGAAGAAATGAGTCTTTCGCCGAAACCACTGCGCCGATTCATTTTTATTGTCGCATTTACTTAATATTTAACAATTAAAATGACGAGCAACGGGAACCACAATTAATATCTATGTATATTGTTTTGAAGCACTTCTTTGGACAATGGATGTAAATAATACGCGATGACAAATATTATAGTTATTGTTTTAAATATCTGAAAAATAAATGACTACTTTGGTTACCCCATATATGACGATTTGGTAGAATAACTTGTGTTTTTTTAACAACAAAAATTTTATGATAATTCGCTTTTTTTAATAATGATCTAACCAAATAATCGCACATATGGCATAAGTCAAATAATCAACTTACCTACATTTACTATATAACTTGGCTTAATAACCTACATAATATAGATAGTAATGTTTGTAAATATGAAGGAATTCCATAATCAATTTTACTATCTAATTAAATTCTAATTGTTGATGTAATTGTGTGTTTTCTTATAAGTAAAATAAATAAATAAATAGAATAACAAATGCAACATTTCGAAAACCTTTTACCGCATTGGAATTTAGATAATCTACTATTCCAATAGGGTTGGAATCTCTCCGCTATGCGTACAGGGAACTTCCGTACCGAAATTAATTACTTTTCGCATTATCACCGAAACGAAAATAATTTATTTTGAAACCATTTGTGTTTTTTCCTACCTACGATATTAATTAGACAGGAATATGTCTGATTGCCGAAGTCTCTTTTATTATTGTCGCTAAGAACTTGGTTTTACTTACCTATTGTTGTCAGCAAGTACATATCGTGTCTTTAGGTATAATTTTGCAGTCAAACAAAATAAAACGAAAACGTTCACCACGTAAAACGTTAAAAATAAAAGTAATGTTAATATAAATAAACGTTTATCAACAGCCTTATCTATATATAATGCATAATCGAAAGATAACAAAAATAATATTGATGCTAGTTATCAGTATTTATTCTAAATATCGACGCATGGCTCTAGATCACAAAATGGCCGATGGTGGCATGTAAACACCGCTAAATTGTTGCTTAGCCGAGATGTGGAACGAAGTTTGCAAATTACGTGTTTTTACATGTAAGTTTGTACAGTTAGTTGCCTATAGATCGCAGTACAGTTCTGTAGAACTGTTATCTATGAACAAATTTCTCCATTTTTGAAGTACAAAATTTACTGGTACATCGCCGAAATTTAAATCGCAGCTCGGCATCGGAATTCCAATAATCGCGGCTCGGCATGTTTACGTGAGGGTGGCGGTCCATGCCATTATGATTTCGGAGCTTCGGTAGCACCTTAACATGATGCTGACGTTGCCGTATGTTATAAGTTTAAGCTAGTGCTGGCATTTTAACATGCCAGTGGCGGTTAAAAGGTTAATACTAATATCTAAGTTATTCATTATATTAATTGTGTATCCAACATATTAAAAAAAGGACAAACCTGAATCTCAGTCAATGTCTTTCGTGTAGAATTCGGTGATGCAGTTGCTAATTTCAACCATCCCGGAGAAGTCTCCGCTTCCTGCTCCAGTCGTAAAATTTGACGTTTGGCAGCTGATTGCTGCAACGTTGTTTCTTGTTCTCGGACTTGCTCAATTTTTTTTTCACGCTCTAATCTAAAAATGTCAATTCGGGGTATTTTTTTAACAAACACACTTTAAAAAAATTAATGCGACTACACAAACAAACACATCATATTAATTAAACAAGAATATCTGACACCTGTAGCTATCATATATCAACTGATTCTATGCATTGTTTAGTAGTAATAAATTATTTAACCTAGGCCCTAAGGACACCATAAACGGCACTTCCCCCCGAATACTTGCGCCTGTGACACATGCCTTCTTTCAATTATAATAAATTTTAACACCATTCTCATATTTTTTTGGAAATTTTGGGGCTCTGCTGAAACAACCCCCACCCTATTTACTAAATTTTTGATATGCTAACTCTTCTAAATTGATATTTTTTTAATAACCGGGCAAAAATTTCACAACACTGTTTTAAAAAACTATACGATACGATTGTGGGCGCATTTGAAATGCTTTTTTTAAAGAAATTATGTATTTTGTTGATAAACTGCACTATTTTGAATAGCATATGAAATTCCTAGAATATGGTTATATTACTAACTATATATACTAAGATACTAAGACAATTTTGTATCCATGCACGGACATTTATTTCAATGTATTGCAGAGTGGCTCTCTGTCGAATAATCTTTTTATAGTAAAGCTTTATTTGCTCTAGACTGTATAACAAAATTTATTTATATAGGAATATTAGTAAAATTTTTATAACAATGATTTTATTGTAAACCAAAAAATATTTGGTTTAGTTCAAAACTCAGTTTACATCAGGCCATTTTCTGTTGTATCAAAAAAATATTATTTATTTTATTTAATGTTTATTGAGAAAATCCAATAAAATAGTTATTTCCAATACTACTTACATCTAACATTTCATAATGTGCAATATTCAGTAATTAATAAAAGTTATTCAGTATGTTCACAATAGTTGTAATTTACTTACTTTTGTATTTCCGACAAGGATATTAGCTTGTTATCAGATTCATCAGGCAAAGCAGCTACAGCAGACCATGGAGCCGATTTAATTTTGGCTGTTCGCTGCTTTTGTATCTCCTGGATCTACAGGATTTTAATCAAATGAAATTAAATCAGTTTCATAAGGTGTTTGTATTAAGTTAAACTGGTTAAAATAGGTTAAGTCACTCTTTGTTTCTCTAGCTGTACAAATATGAAAGATGTTTAAAACAATAAATAAATAGGTACATCATATAATAATGGATAATAAGATATGCAACATAGTTTAAAAGATTATTATCAAATAAATATTTACCGGATCTCTTGGCACATCATTTGATATATCTCTTTGATGTGGTTGGAAATATTCATCGAATCTGAAATCACAATAATTACTGATATATTTTACCAATGCAATAATACATTTAGATGTAATATCTGATGGGGATTCTGATGCTATTCGGAAAGCTGGTACTGGCAAGGAGTCAACTTAAAACCATGCTGAGTTTTGTCTTGTAATGTCATCATATAAATTCATATTATAAACTCATTGCATAGATACAGTATCATTACCCCGTCACATGTCGCGGACTCTGATCGGAGTCACGAGGTGATTCCGCCAAATGTCGGGACTCCGATCGGAGTCCGCGTCAGACGTTGTATTAAAATATTATTTTTCCATGTTGGTAACTCCGGGGTTTATGGTCGCCTATTGCTGTTTCACTCTTTATGAGATGGGACATACAATTCAATAAGAAACATGACTCGACTGTATAGTGAAGTTTGTTGTACAAATTTAGTCAGTTTGGTGCCATTATGCACGGTTTTCGGTTACTAAGGTGTGTTTGCTCTCCCCTTGTTTACAATGGTTTAGTGTAATTATAACCCATTATTTTATGTGAATATTGTTTACAAATAGTGTTCTAACGTGTAACACGTGTGTTATCATGAATCAAAGTGTCAGAGGATCGCAAAAATAAATGATTTTATTTTACGCAATCCCGACAGTGGCGGCCATCTTCGGACATGTCAACATTACAATAAACAAAGGTAATTTGTATCTTATTATTCATTTGTATTTATAAGCATTTCGATAAAGTATTTTGTATGAAATTTTATTGTGAATCACATAGGTATTCCAAAATATATATACGAAAGATGATGACGTAAAATTGGCATTTAGGAAGGTGTGTCAGTTTGTTGATGTGACATTTTGGGTGACTATGGACAAACATAGAATCAACATTTTATATAATTTTTAAATATATATTATAACATCTTTCTAACTGATTTCATTTGAAAATGTCATTCTTTATCAAAATAATGAAAAAATATAGCAAAAAAAAATATTTCAACTTTGTCATTTTAGTTTATTTTGATTTTACATTTTGTAGTCGGTAATAAAACCTTATTCTAGAGGATTTTATAAGCTATTTAAAATAGTGCAGTTTATCGAGATGACGTACGTAGTTCTTCTAATTTAAGCATTTAAAAAGGCCATTTTTTTGAAAATATTTTTGACAATGAACGGACAGTTTCGTCAACACAGAAAATGCGCCAGGCGGGTTAAAAGTAAATTGTGGTGACTGTAAATATAAAATGAAGAATCGTTTACATTTAATGTTCTAAATTGTATTTTAACTTCAGTTACCGTTATTTCAAATCGGACGTAATGATCATATTTTTTTATGTTATGCCATTTAGATACATTTAAATTAAAATATCAACATACATTAATAATATAATAAGAAATGCTGAAAAGCTTGTTTTCATTCGCATAAACTGACATTAATTAACTTTTGGTAAACTATATTGAAATTTGGGTATTATATCACTATCCGGTATCCTGCCAGTTATCAGATATTGAGTTCACTATCCAGTATCTTTGCCCACTATATTAAGTTGTAAAAACAATAAAACCCTGCACATAAGCAATATATACACACATTTTATAGGGAGCAAGTGCCGGCTGTTCTTCAAGCTTACGAATCTCATCTGCTTTCTTCTTCGCTTCCTTGTGTTTCTGCATCTTCTGTAACAAGACACAAACAAATATTGTTTATTTCTAAGTAAGCATCAATATAATTGCTGTATGGCTACATAAAGTTAATAAGAATGGCTATGACACCCTGTAACTATCATATAATAGTAAAGAAAAAATTACCATCCTTCTTGTTTACTGAATTTGTGATTTAGTTCTTTGAATTTAGAAATGTGATTTAGAATTTACTAACTTCTCCCAAAATGATTTTTTCTTAATAACTCTGCAAGTTTCGCAACGCTGTCTTAAAATACCAATGCACAAATCCACAGACCAAATTACTAGTTTAGTTCTGTATTACATAATAGATAGTATATAATAGTAAACACGGACATATTTCAATTTATAATAATTATAATGTGGCACTGAACATTTCTAGATGTTTCTATATACACTCATAAATGATTTTATATTAATTTTTAATTGGCCAGTAATAAATAGGAATAGCGATTTGCCGCTATTAAAAAACAATCATCAAGTATAAGTCAAATACCTTTACAACTCAATTATACAATTATATAAATAATATGCACTCTAATCATGTGCTTTAACTAAATATCCATTATTTTTATTTTCATCAACTTCATCTCATAAACCATAATCCTTCATCTTAATCAGATATCCATTATTTTTATATTTTTTCTTAAAATATTACCATTTTCATAAGAAAAAATAAGAAATTAAATAAATAATAATGAAATAATTCATCTATTATGGTGGTTACACAGTACCTATTTGACAATATTTTACATTATCAAAAAATTAATAAACTTTTCTAAACTTTTTTAATATAGTCAAAGATTGTGTCATTTATCTTTTCAGGCAATTGCCGCTATTAAAAAACAATCATTAAATATAAGTGAAATATATATATCACTAGATTGTTTCCACCACCAAATCGCCACCGAAGAAGGCAGCATCTCGCACCGAAACCTCTAGTATTCACTTAGTAAGCCCTGTCTATTTTTCTGCCATCTGTACTAACAGTTAAAAAGTATATATTTATTTTAAAAGATGTCAATGTAGTAGAATATACATTTTCAATTCAAGAAATTACACCAAACCAATAGCATTTATTTTGTTTAGATCGGTGCTGAGCAAAGCTTACTGGATCGTTAAGGAATACTGTAATACTTACAATCTGTTTCTCTTCTTTTTTTGTGATTACTTTTTGAAATCCTCCTAAATAGTCATCTATTTTCTGTAGTAAAATAACATCCTCTGAAGGAACAGTTTGTGCTGCTGTAAAATTTTGATCAAGTTCTTGAGGTACAAGATCAAACTTATTAAATAAATAAGACTGGCCACTGTTTTCAGTTGTTCTCTGTTGCTCATCATACATTTGTGGCCTATTTTGTTGGGCAAATAATTGCTGCTGTTGAAAACTATTTGGCATCGGTATGACGTCTTCTGCAGGTTGCTTTAGGTGACTTTCATGCTGAAAAATAAGCAAAAGTGAAAGTTTAAGTTAAATAAATAATACTATTTTAAAAACTTTGAGTAACACCAATATAACTGTGAAAAGAAACATCAAAATTAATTATAAGTGAATTATGTTGCAAAGCAAAATAGGCATTTGGTGTATTGCATGTAATCAGCAACTGCTTCCGGTTGAAGGTCTCAGCTTTTGTGGCAAAGCACACACACTGGCACATCAACTGGAAGACCTGGTCAAGAAAGCATTTTTTAAAGATTGCTGTAAATTTTGCATTCGCTCTTGTTTTTTATTTTTTCTTATGTTATTGTTTATAATATATTTATTTAACACCCCATTTGGCAATGGCACTACAACGGGGTCTTATATGGATCAAACGCTGTTTAAGGCATAAAATAATAGCTTTTAAAACTTTTTTTTTAGAATAAATATTAAGTTATTGAAAATTTAGCAAGATATAGCATAAATATTGTAAATAAACATCAAGAGTGTCGGCTGTTTATATTTTCTGTTAATATTTAGTATTGTTATAAATATATCTAAAATAAATAAAAAAAATATAAAACAAGAAGCAAATAAAATGAAAAAAAAACATAAATGCTTTTTAAATTTAGTTATAAATAATTGTTAAGAGACCTGTAATAAATCGTAAATGGGTATTATTATGGGGTGGGTATTATTTGCATTAACTGTTATATTTTGAGATTTGCAAAGTGAGATAGCATTTTATTTATCTACAGTGGTAACACTTTTCTGTGAATATGACTATATCTTACTGTCTTCTGCTCTTGTCTATACTTTCTCATTCTCTTGTTAATGGTGTGGACTCATCATTAGCAATTTATTTTGACGCTTGATAGACGCATTCATCAAAGGGAGCTTATCAGCTTTAACTGCTCACTCATTGAAATATAATAAATGTTATATAGAGTGTGTCCATCAACAGCAAAACTGCATTATTTTTATTTTAACATAAAAAAAATATCCTAATAAATTGAATTAATTATCTATTAGAATAAAATAAAACCCTAATGATATAAATATCTCAGTGTACACCAAAGTTTTAATGTTAGCAGTGAACCTTTTAAGAGGCAGAAAAAGAGCGATTTTATCAAATATCATATAAAAGTATTCTTCTTTATTTTAACATCTTATTTTATAAAAGTAAATATTTTTTTCAGTATTTTGTATTGCGACATAGGTTGTTGAAACCACATTCTCTTACGAGTGAATGAAAAGCAATATATTGCAATATTTCATGTTAAGAATAGGAGAGAAGCCGTTTGCTTTCATGCTTTCTTTGCAAGTTCAGGTCATTGCATTTCTTTTTATCTTATGCAACTTTAAAGTGCACGTGGAAATGTCTATGCCTCTATCTCTTTTAGCTTCACCCGTCCCGCGTTATGAATAAAGGTATGAAAAAATACCTTATTCGAATGCAACCGCATATCTTAACTATTAATTGGTCGAAAGTGTCGTCATTTAGAGTTTCCTTTATTCAACTTTGAAAAAAAAAAACAATATTATTCAAAATGTATTGATAAAGTTTTTAGAATTCAAAATTCGTAAGCTATTTTAATTAGTCCATTATGATAACTATTGATACATAGTTTTCCCAGAATCATAATTTTAGTCGACGTCCATAAATTTCGACCTGTGTGGAGTGAAATAGGGTAGGTAAATCAGGTACGGTAAAGAAATAATGTAAAAAAGTTGCAGTTTAAGTTTGTATTTAAACAATCTTACATATAGTTAGTATAGCTAGTCAAACCGGATTGCGTTTATGATGGCTCAAAATGCATAATATTGTGTTCATGTGCTGATAGTAAACTTTTTTTTATTATTTTTGACTGATTTAAGTTAAATATGTTTTGTTAATACTAGGTAAAGCTTGATAAGACCATGGAATTAGGTCAAAAATACTTACGACTTACCAAGAGAGTACATATCTCACATACACGTACATATCTCACATACACATACATATCTCATTATTCTCAATAAATTAAGACAATGTTTCATGTTTATCCAACCGCAGGTAGTTTTATTAAAAGCACAATCCAATTTTTGTATAAAATATTTCAAAATAAATACTTCTTTACTGAATCACAATTACCTTGTCAAACAGTGAAGATGATGATTCATAGTTATTCCATATATTGTAAAATGGTTGGGCAGAAGAAGTGTGAGGCAATGCTGCATGAGGTACTACAGAGGGATGAGGCAGTGCAGTAGTATGAGGTAATGTAGAAGTCTGAGGTGGTGTAGCACGCTCTAGCAAATAATGTCTAAGACGATCCGCGTAAGCCTTCATATATTCATTATCTCTATCCTGCCTTGTAGCCTCCGCTATGTGCTAAAATAAAATATAGAGATTTTTTTATTAATTAGCTAAAAGTAATCATAGGATTTTTTTTTACTATAAAATTGTTAGTTTTCTCTCTTCTCTCTCTTGTTAGTTTCTAGGAACTCAGTATACAATTGATAGATTTTTTTTATGGAAATTCACCAAATCAATAAAGATGTCCGTATTAAGTAAAAGTAAAAAAGTTAAAATTATAGGCATAAACGATTTCTATTTTCTTTTATAGCCATTATTTTAAAAAAAAAAAACAGTTTTACAGACTAAATTATCTACTTTTTCTCAACTTTAATTATCTTTAGGATATAACCTTTGCATTTTTATGACTGCAAGATTTTTTAGACGAAATAACTCTCCATTCAAATACTCCCCCGCCAATATATCTATCACTTTGACTGCCTTTATATTTGTACCATTGGAATCACAATAAGCCAAGTAGCACCTGTTTTTTTACTAGTTAATGCGTGTCTAATAATATTCTTAATTGGAAAGCATACGTACGTTTTTATTTTGTAAATATTTTTCCAATATTTTTTGCTTTTAAATATTTTTTTAGGAGTTTGATATATATCAATCCCCTAAAAGGACATCTGTATATATCTTTGACATTTGGTATTTATTTACATACCTTATAATCAGCATCCCATGAAGTCTTTCCACTTTTCAAATTTTGTTGAAATTCTCGCCAAAGTGCAGGTGCCTAGATATTAAAAAATAAGTCATTACAATGATAATTAGGTGTCGTTCGTTTAAAATTAATTGAGTTTAATTGAGAAAAAACTGGCAATGCTGACAAATCATCGAGATACTTTAAAATATTGCACATTTTTATTTTGACAACAAACTACAAAAAATTAAAGGATGTAAATTACTGATTGTTAAAAACGTTTTTTTTACAATAGGTCCAAGCCACTTTTATGCACTGTGAGCAAAATGCCTATAGATTTAAAAAAACTGGCTTAAATTGCGGGCGCATACTATCATTTATTTTAGAAAAACTATGAATGTTATCTTGATAAACTGCATTATTTTGAATAGCCTATGAAATTATCTAAAATATGGTTTGTATACTAACTATATATGTAAAAAAAAATTGTATACTAACTATACAAAAAATATATATAAAAAAATACATAATTGCAAAATATTTTTTTTGTGCAAAATTTTATTTTTGATACTCAATAAAAACATGACACCCGTTTTTCATTTTTTCTTATGTAGATATCATAGAAAACTATAAGTAATATTTATTTTTTACCACGTAGAGAAAAAAATACCCATACATAAGAGGGATTGTGGCATAGTTTTACCTAATTATTGTGAACTATCAGTATTCATTTTTATTGTTGCTTTATAATACATTTTGTATGTTTTTACATACAAAAGATACGAAATATGTAATTTTCTTATGTTATTGACGTCTTTCAGCAAAACAAAAACATTAATTTTTTCAATTCTTTAAAATGCCGATGATGAAAAAGACTTGAATTTCTACACTTTAATTAGTCTTAAATCCACCAAAAACCATAAGTACTTCAAGCATCCTTGTTGACAAATTAGTTCATTTGATGGATATTGTGATGGACAAATTTACAGGATGTATAATTTTGCTTTTTTTTGTGGCAATGGAAATCTCAACACTCGATATGGGCAAATATTAAATTTTAATCCAGTATCCAGCCACAAACCTAGCCAGAACTGATGCAAACCGAGCACTAGACGGAGCGTTCCACATTTGACCAGTCAGGTTAATTGACATTTAGATTTATTAAATGCCAAATTGTTTATTAAACTTAAATTTATCAGGTGATTGGTATTCAGTTGTATAATGGTATCAAAATCTGCTACTTATACAAATGTCAACTATTGTAAAATAGATAAATTCAGTCTTAATTTTTTTTAGATCCATGTTATATAATTACCCGCGGTTCGTCATCCGAAGCCAGAATCAGTCCATCATCTCTCGGTGGTTGCGGATAAGGGTTAACAGGAGTTTGATCTACAGGTCCTGATATCGTCGTATTTTCCTGATTTAAAATAAAGATTCTTTTTATTATAATACAATATAATAATTAATAACTAGCCAAATTGTTATAAAAACAAAATCATAAAGTAATTCACAAGATGACAATATAAGTATAAGTAAATAAAATAAAAATCAAAATATTAAAAAGGAATAAAAATATTTGACATTAATAAACGATAAAATCAACATAAGAAAATAAAAAATGAAGCAGTATTTACAAAAAAAAGGGAATATTTATGGTAGATTTTACAATATTATCATTAAATTGAAAGTTAGGAAGACCAACGTGGTCACTTAATTAAAGTATCTCGAGTCCGTGCTGCATCCTTGCAGCACAAACAAATTTACCGTCAGGTGAAAACTAAAGTATATTTCTAAATCGGCAGAACAATCATCAAAGTCCCGCAGGCACTGGTTATTGTGGGCCATAGGCGCCCCAAAGCTGTCGGCAGAGCGTAGCTGCTAATGTAGAATACCCAGGTCGAAGCCCTGGGTTGAACAGATAGTGTAGAAAGTTTTTTTTAGTATTACAGAATTGAAACAATAAATGTTTTAAGTAGTTTTAGGCAGTTTTAAAATTGAAAGTCTTTCTTCGTACTTAAGATTTTTCAATTGTCCAGGAATTTTTGTAAACCTCTCTGTTGTACCTTTTTGAGTAACTGAATATCTTTGACGAAATAAGGACTCCACAATTAGTAACCATATTCAAGAAGCGGTCGTAGATACAATTTGTAAATCTTCAAGTCTGGGGTCATGTTGCGGAAAGCTTCCTCAAAGAGTTGTTCAATGTCATAGTGAAAAAATAAAATTGCACCATAATGTAAATTAGGTTTGATAATAGTATAAAGAAGGAAAGGAACATGTCTGTCTTATTTCCGGTTCTGATCTGGGAGGGTTGTCCTTTTTGGCATGGAGGAGGCCGGTGTGGTCGATCTACCGTGTATCTGAGCACACGGGATTAAATACTTACGAATATTGAACAGTACAGTCCGCCTAAAGTTCACCATTAGTATTGTTATGAAAGTTCAAAATCAATGCTAGGTCATTTATAATTAACTAATAAGATAAGGGAAGAAATATATGATAAACATTAGTATTTTCATGTCTTATGTAATTAGTACCTTAAGAAGCTTTATGTACCACCGGTGTTACACATACCAGTTTAAGATTCGCTGCCTAAATAACATGTAATTCTTCACTCTTACTTTTTTTTATCTTATTAATAAATGGTATGAAAAAATAAAAGTGAAAATTTGTGACACTTACAAGAGGTGATTGAAAGATGTCCATAACTTGAGATGGCCGCTCAAACATTTGTATAGGTGCAGCAGCCATGGGTGATGATGATGTGTTAACATTCATCACATTCTGGAAAAATAACAATGCAATAAAATTTGTAGATGAATTTCATGAAAGGTTTCTTAAATGAATTATTTTTCAGCATATTAAAATATTTTATTGCAGAATTTGTTGATATAAAACCATAAAATAGTTAAATTTCATGGAAGCGCTGTAAGAATGGTAAGCGCTGGAAGCATAAATATCACTTGCCGATAAGGGTTAATGTTCTGTCGCTTAAAGTTTTTTAATCTTCATTGAACCAGACGCTCGTTGCTAGGCTTTTGTATATCTATACTAACTACAAATATATATTTTGCATTAGCGAGAGTATAGTGTTTGTGTCAAATTTTTTAGTAAGTGATTTTTACTATGCTTTAACATGCCCCCTGTACAGCCCCGTGATTTGCTAGCTGTGTAGTTGATAATACACAATACTTAGGTATCTACATATATACAGGATGATTTTATATTTAGGGCACTCCTTTTAGAAGTTTTATCTATATAAATAACACCAAGTGATGATATAAAGCAATGATGAGATTTCGCACCATCGGAGCTGAGTGTGTTAACCTGACGAGCGCCCAGGCTGCAGTACAGCGGCCTAGGTTCCATCCGTTTGCTTTTTTCGTTGATTAAATGTTGGTAGCATCTATATTTTATTTTCTAATGCTATAATAATTTCCGTTAAATTCTACATATGATGTTTTGGAAGTAAAACAGTTTGTGTCTGCTTTTAAATGTTAAAATAATTCTTAAACATTTTCCATTAGTCTAGTATACGAAAATGGCCATTTGCGGAGTGTAGTGTTTCGTTTTGGTCTGTGTTTAAGAAATGTTTTTAGGGTTTATAAGTGTTAAGAAGTTATTATTTCTTTATAATAATTACATAAATATAATGTTTAAAGTGTTTTAAAGATGTTTTTGTGAATAAAAATGTCACAGAACTGAAAAAATAAATATGTTGTTAATGTCTAACCTCCACTGAGTTAGCCGCCATGTTTTCACAAAGGTAAGGAACATTTAGATAATTTGTATCTTTTATTACATTAGTTTTTAAAAATAAATAAATATAGTGTTCCATGTGAAATTTTATTGCGAATAACATAAAATGTATATTAAAATGTATATACTGTAATGTATAAAATGTGTATTCTAAAATGTATATACTCCTAGATGTGTATGTCGTAACATTTTGTCGTTGGCATTTTATATACATTTTTAAATATATATTATAACATATATATTATAATATATATATATATATATTATTGTTTCTACATTACAATATATGAGTAAAATAAAAACATCTCAAACCCTCTGTTGTTGTTGCCTCATCAGGAAATCATCATTCCTTGCAGAATTCTGAAATAGAAATATGGGCACTTAGTAAAATACTTCTTTTAGAAAAACTATTTGTTATGTTGATTGGGAGCCACTTAGTAGAAGGTGTTTTAAATTCAGGTTAACTAGTTTATATAAGACTGTGACGAATGAGCCTGCCTGGTCTGTTTTAAGATCCTAACTCTCTAAGCCTCCTTATATTGGCCGCAATGACCATCCTTCCAAGATAAAACCTATCTTGAGAAAACGGAACATTGGGTTCAATTCGTTTCTTTCCAGAACAATTCGCCAGTGGAATACTCTTCATAGGTCAGTATTTTATCCGTTTCCATCTTCCAAGGCTGTTTTTAAGCGTAGACTGCGAGTTGTTAAGCATTATTTTTTTTCCTCACCTACTAAACTCAACAGTATCACCGGAGCTAGCTCCTAAATATTGTAATTACTTAATAATAATAACGAAAATTTTATATTTTTACATGAGAAAATTAAAATTAAAACATTTAAAAATGGAACTCTTTGGCCGTTACATTTTGTTTCATGTAACTGTCAATTGCTTTTCCATTGTGTTGTCATTTTGAAAATTGCGTGTCTTCATCGCCATGGATTTAACTCAAGAAAATTTTTGTGCGATTTTCAGCATGGGCTAACTCAAAAACAGTGCATCGATTAACTCACTTCAACTTTTGGGGATGAAGCACCATCAAAAACCACTGTGTACCACTGGTTCATTGAGTTTAATCGTGGGCGGTAAATGCTCACGGATGAATTTAAAGAAGGTCACCCTAAATGAAATGCAAGTGTGAATAAGTGATCAACTGTCGACGGAACGCCTAGTCCAGGGGTGCTCAAAGCTAATATCTATATATGCTACAGTACGCCCTACCAACCGTTTGAGCACCGTGCAGAAAGCTAATATCTATATATGCTACGGTACGCCCTACCTAGGTAGGTAGGGTGTATCGTGTATGTACGACAACCCTGCATCACACACACTTGCAGTCTCTCAGAGTCGATCGTAAGTAGTCTAAAAATATTGAGGTAGATCGCCAGCAGTTCAAGTTTGAGCACCCCTGGCCTAGTCATTAGTTCAGTACCGCAGGGACCAATCACAGGGGTCAGGGAGGGTGTATTGTCAGACCAGTTTATATAGAGTAGTTTTACTGATGATACAAAGTTTTTTGGTGACCTATTAGTCAGCTCCGGTCAACTCCAGGATGACCTCAATAACATAATGAAGTGGAGGAATAACTGGTTGCTGACCCTGAATATAAAAAAGTGTACAGTTATGCATATTGGCAGAAATAATCCAAAACTCATGTATTACCTAAATGCTTTATAAAAGCATTTTACATTTGCATTTTAAATCTATGCTTTATAAAAGACACAGTTGCTGGAAGGAGTTGAAAGGATATTTATAAAAATACCCGCACAACTAAAACGTTTGGAATATGAAGGAAGGCTGTCTGTGTTAAAATTAACCTCATTACAGGAGCAACGTGATTATGGTGATGTCATTGAGACTTACAAAGTGTTAACTGGACATTATAATTGTACAAACATTAAGGACATATTCATGTTTAACCAACTTCGCTGCCATTCAATGAAGTTGTCTAAATCTCTTTGTTTCACTAATCCTAGGAAGAACTTTATCTCCAAAAGAGTTGTGGATAATTGGAATCAGCTACCACAGGAAGTGGTGGATGCTATAAGTATAAACCAGTTCAAGAGCCCGCCTTGATAAATTTCTTGAATCTAGGCAAATCGCTAGTAACTGAGAATGAGATATGAACAAATCAGCTAAATAGCTGCTTGCTCAGTGAACAATAACAATAAATCAGTTGTTGTACCACAAAATATTGATGCTGTGAGGGAACTAATAATGTAAGATCATCATGCTACATATCGTGAGATAGGGGCGTCCCTACACAAACATTTAATTGTAAAAAAAAATTGTTTGCGTTGGATTCCGCACAACTGAACTGATGAGAATTGATCAAAAACAGACCCGTGTCGATTGGTGCATGAAAATGTTAAAAAATACAATCATGGTGCGCCAAAAGCTGTTTATAATACCTACAAAGGTGATGAATCTTGGATTTATGCGTATGACCCTGACACTAAACAACAGTCAACGGTGTGGGTGTTCTAAGATGAGCCGAACCCAACAAAAGTTATTCAACCAAAAAGCACTTTGAAGCAAATGGTCACCTGTTTTTTTTTTATAAATGGACACATGTGGGGTTTGGGCAGTTGTCGGAACGTTTTAGGTACTGTAAATGGTAAACGTCAGTTTAAAAGCAGGTCAGGTTTTTTCAACATAATATTTAAATTAGATTCCTTTTATTTGTATTAAATAGATAACAAGTAAGTGGTTAATGGTTCTAAATCATAAATGAACCTATCATTAAAACAAATACGCTCACCTCTAGCACCATATTACGGAAAAGTAGTTCATTGAGAGTGGGCTGTGTCACTGGAAACTGGTTTACATGGCCCTAAATGAAAATATATTTATGTATTTTTGAAAATTATACATTTATTGAATACATAGTAAAAATCTGTTACAACCAATTGTAAATGGTTAGTATTAAAATATTATTTTGGAAAACCCTATGCAATAAAATAACATTTTTTTTTAAACAAAAATACAGTAAATTCAAAAAATAATAAAAGTTACGTTGTATGTAAGTTTATTCTTCTTTGATAAAAACTTTCTGATTAGCGACACCGAAAAAGCAAGTAAATAATATAATACTTCGCCAGTATGTAAAATAAAACATTATTGACATTAAGTGACGATTGAAAAGTAGTGATACATCCAAGTTCTCTAACTTTAGGTATCAAGGCTAGACAACTCAAAGCTGTTTACAAGAAAAATTTGACAAACAAGATTTGATAATTAAGAGAAACCCAAGGTGCAAATTGCAGTTATATCAAGAAAAAATGTTAATAACTTTGTGGTGTGATCTTGTTTGTATCCAAAAAGTTTGCATATTTGTTTTGAGAAAATTCTTGAAAGAAAGCAGCGGTAAATTGTTAAAACCCATTCACCATTAATATTATGGTTACTGAAACACTACAAGCTTACATCAGCCAATTTCAAAGCCACCTTGTAGGGCCTAGCTGCTAACCAGGGGCGATGCCGGGGTTGAACGGCTAGTTTTTAAATATATTTCAATAAGTACTATAAGAAGTGAGCTATAAATTCCAAGGATATGGAATTTATTATTAATTAAGATTAGGATATTGCCTACGACTGCTTACGATGATTTGCAAATCTTGATATTATGTCCTCAACAATTAGTTAAAAATGGTTTTTTTTTTTAAATTAAAATACCATCATTCCTTAAATTTGTTTTTAGCGTATAAAGTATGCGCTAGTTTATCAATTGTTGTATTGGAGGATTATCTTTCAATCAGAACTCTGATTCTTTTGATATTACTATTCTAAAATAGTAATATCAAAATCCGCATCAATATCTAATAAAAACTCGAAAGGTTCTAATGTACAGATCATAATGGTAAAGCTATGGGATTTAATATGTTTGTGTAAAATTCAACTGTGGGTAATGAGGTGATAGGATTGCATTGCATTATCATCTAAATTATCAACACATATAGAAAATATCATCTTTGTTCACTAATCATTATACATGATCAGTTTACAGGATACTATTTAAGCTAACAATGCTAATTTCAACATAAATGTTAAAGAATAAGTTTATTTGGCAAAAAATATCATCGAAATAATATCACTATGTACTACCATACTTTGCCACAGCGGTATTGGCTAAGAAATTTAATTGTTTAGTTTATAATAATGTAAAACCTAATAGATTGCTACTTGGATTGTTAAAAAGTAAAGAGAAAGTGATATTATTATAGGAAAATAACAGTATGAATCCACTGCAATCTCTATTATCTTATGTATAGACTTTGGTCTTTTTAATTGAACGAACTTAGTCCAATTTCCGGGCCTTTTCACAGAGTAGAGATTTTTTAGCAATAATCTGACCTTATACAGCAGAATTATAATTGTATGTAGAATCAATATTTGAAAAGTATATATTTATTTCCTTATTACAATTACTTAATTAAGAGGATATTCTATAAACTAAAGGTATTTTTTATATAAGTGGTTGGTAGGTTAGAAATGGCGATCCTGCCAATGCCAGTCAGTGATAGCCATTACTTTGACTGCCATTGCGTGAAAATAATATATTTATTATTATTAAAACGTAAATACACATTAAATAAAAAAATATATATTATTATCAAAAAATATTATACGAACCATCTGTTGTTGATTGAATATGAAGTCATCATCATTTCTTGCAACATTCTAGAAAAAATAAATAAATTTAATTCTTTTTAGGAAGTGAAAAACAAAAAGACATTTCAAATAAAAGAATTAATAGCTTGCTCACTATTAGGCAAAAAAATAAGAAATGCTAGCAACTTTGAACGATCTAATTATGCCTGCAAAGTAGACTGACTAATCATTGAAAAACCATAAAATGATTCAAAATATCAATATTAGGCAAGATTTGCAAATTAGCCATATTCTTTCAAATAAAATGTTTACATGAAAGAATTTAATAAAAGTAAAGTAATAGTAATAGTACAAAGTAAAAATTATGAATGCATGCAATTATCGGTCACGGATCATAGTGAAATTGACTTTTAACTGGCAAAACCTGCAGTCCTAGTACTAATAACAGTACCACTAAAGGCAACCCAACGCATTTAGACCCAACTTAAAGCTTCCATCACAGCTGTACTCCAATAAAATAGCGAACTTGTTTATTTTTAATATGGCCAAAGTCCCAATTTTATAACAAAAAAATAGCTCTTTACAGCGCGGACTGCTCCAAGGATAAAACTGATTCAAAATGTAAGTGATTCCTCGAAAAATGGCATGGATGGCTCAGAGGTAGGCAATCGCTAATTCCACTCTCCTACCAAGGCTGTTGTTGGACATAATATATACTCATGATAAAAATTTATTCAAATCATTAATGACAATATGTGGTAATTTAGAAATTTTTAATTCTTACCAAGTAAAGCTAAATAAATAAAAATAAATATTGGAAATAAAACTAAATTAAAAAGTTTAGAACCTAGAATAGGCATATTTATTTCGTTAAAAATTAAAAAAAAGAGGTTTTATTCTCAGGGTGTCCGTTTGCAATAGGTCTTTACTAGCATATTGGTAAGGTCAATAAACAAAAAAGTGAGGGCTATGTTTTTTCATTCCTTTCACCTTTGAAGTTAATCAATGAGACATTACTTTTATTTTATGCTATTTTTAAACGATTCAAGCCATCCCAAATAAAATAGTATTTTAATAACACATGAGTTTTTAATAGTAGGGATTCGTCAAATATTCGTATTCTGTGTAGTTTTATTTGTTCGTATTTGGTTGAATTATTTAGTTACGACCGTCAACGCCGACAATGCGATATCTCGTCATTGATATATATGGCAGATGCCGTGTTCGCTTAAAAGCGTCATCGGCTGACTGCATTACTATTAATATTTAAAAGTGCGGCATACCATATACATGAATTCAAGAAAGGTAAAGAGTAATCGACGTTTTTTTTCATTCTAGTTTGGTTTTGACATTTGATTGTTTGATGTGCGATATTTTGTTCGGTCAACGAACTTCGCCGAACGGGCGGCAATGTGTGGTCTGCGTGTTTTACGTACAGAGTGGAATGTGTTAAGAAGCCAAATTTATATTTAACATTTGCGAGGGCTGCTATTTATGAATCCAGAATGACAAAAAGAAACTAACATATTATATCATTTGATATGGTTTTATTGCTTTTCAAAATATTCGCCATGATGATCGATGCACTATTGCATAAGTTAAAACCAATTTTCATAGTACTTTTTCCATTCTGATTGCGGTATCACCAAAACATGCATTTTGAAAGCATCAGAAAAACCCTTTGCGGCTCGAAAAACATTGACCACATAATATTTTCATGACGTTTGGAAATAAATAGAAATTGTTGGGTGCCAAATCGGGCAAAATTGGCAGATGACCTGTCAATTTTAACTATTGACCTTCTAAAAACCGAGTTGTAGTGGCTGATGTGTGACAGCTAGCATTGTCACGATGCAGAATAATTCTGCTTTGTCGGTTCTTCTTATTTCTTCAAAGACTTCTGGCTAACAAATGGTTGTGTACCATTCCGAATTAAACATTTTATGATTTTATAGTGGCACTGTAGCCACGTGTCCATTTATACTAAAAAAACAGGCGACTATTTGCTTCAAAGTGCTTTCTGCACGAATAACTTTAGTTGAATACGGCTCATGTTGGAACACCCACACCGTTGACTGTTGTTTAGTCTCGGGGTCATACGCATAGATCTAAGATTCATCACCTGTGTAGATATTATAAACAGCTTTTGATACACCATGATTGTATTTTTTAAATATTTTGATGCACCAATCGACACGAGCCTGTTTTTGATCATTCTCAAGTTGTACTGAATCCAACGCAGACTAAATCTTCGTATAATATCTTATTTGTGCTCGTCATACTTATGCCCAGGGATGCCTTTATCTCGCGATATGTAACATGACGATCTTGCATTATTAGTTCCTGCACAGCATTGATATTTTGTGGTAAAACAACCGATTTAGGGTGACCTTCTTAAAATTCGTCCGTGAGCAAAGAGCGGCCACGATTAAACTCACTGAACGTGATACACAGTGGTTTTCGATGGTGCCCAAAAGTCGAAGTGCGTTAATCGATGCATAGTTTCTCTAAATGTTAAATGTTACCATTTTAAAATGTAACCATTTTTAAATGTTGCTCTGTAAGTGGCCAGTTCCAAATTACATAAAATTCAAATTCAATATCGCTATCGCCACCTTTATTTCATATATTTTAAGTAAACAGTTCACATGTTCTGGAAGATCCTGCCAACTCGTCTAGTATAAACTAGTATATCCAGCAAAATTTTACAATTTTTTTAATTACACACTTTAACCTATTGTTAAAAAACATTACATTACACAAGAAGAAAGAAGTGAAGAATACAAGTATAATTTATCACTTATTTTTTTAAACTTCTTAATTTCTACAGGTATAATCGTGGCAGCACAGCTTTCGTTTTCCATATACATTTTTAAATTTCAGTATCATAAGTATCTCTGATGCCTTGTCGAGTATTTATGTGAGACTCTTTGAATTCTTCATGCGAGAAATACTCTATAAATATTTTAAAATTAAACATATGAGATACCGTGAACACCTTGCAGAATTCAAAGAGATCTCCAACATCGTTTTTACTTTGTTGTAGAGATTGTATTTTACTTAGGTAGTTTTATACCCTCTGCCGTAAACTATCAGCCCCATAACTAATAATGGATTCCATTAGCGCTTTGTAAACTGTTAAAGTATTGAAATTTAAATGATGTCTAAGGTGGTCAAATTTTTGCAAACATATACGTAGTTTACTACATACTAGTTCAACAAGGGATCGCCAGTGGAATGCACTATCAATCATAAGACCTAAGTATATAAGGTTACACCTCTATAAGGTTACAATTACAATTGGCAGATTCAGACATGGCTATGTTGTCATGTAGACAGTTCAGTGGCGTGGCTTTTTAATGGTACATTTATAAGGGGAGTATGTTTCGAACGGACATGAATTAATTTAGTTTTTGAGGTGTTAAGTACTAGCCCTTTATCATGGGACCATCGTTTGAGGTTATTGAAATCTTTTTGAAGCTTATCTAGGCATTCCTCAACGGTCGATCCCATCACTACAAGCGCAGTATCGTCTGGGTACTGGAGACAGTGGCAGAATTTTATGACACTTCCAAGATCATAACAATACGCGTTGAAAGCTGTTGGTCCGATATTCGACCTCTAAGGAACACCAGATTCATTCAGAAAAATCATTTAGTAATATTGTGGAACTTTTTCCTTTAAGAAACCCATGTTGAGTCATAGACAAGACATTATATGTTTTAAAGTAATCCGATACTTGATTAATAATGAAGCTTTCAATTATTTTATTTATGCAAGTAAGAATGGCAATCTGTTTATTTTGTTTATATATAAGTCTCAATGTCGATATTTTCAAAGAAGAAGGATAAGTACCGGATTCCATTGATATATTAATTAAGCTGATAAATGGATAAATGGCTTCGTTGCTTTACATCGATTGCGGTTGTGAGGGGGGCGCGGAAGCGGGGGGCGAGACTCTACTGCTTCCGTCGCACATAGCGCATACGGTAGTGTCGCTGTATGGAATTCATGCAATAGATTTCGATCACAAACATGATGTAGTTTTTAAACACCCTCCGTGAAGCATACTAAAAAATTATCTACGATTTTTTCTACATTATTATTATTTATCATATATTTGGTAATGACGTCATCAACGCTCGATTTAGATTTGCCTAAAATGTTATTTATACATTTCCAAATTTGTTTCATATTGCCGTCAGCGTCCGTAATCTCTCTGTCACTTTCCCGCACCTGATTTCTTCTCTGGTAATTTCACGTATGCAGCATATCAATCAATAATTCGCCAATAGATCGCAGTACGTGGCCACTATATTTCTGTTTTCGAGCATGTCAATATTTGCATCGCTGGTGAGGCACATCGTTTCATTACCCGGTATTCTATTCAAAATGTCATCCACTTCGTTTATAAACAAACGCGTATTTTGATTAGGTGACTTATAGATGGCGATCAGATGTATGAGAAAGTGTCCATGAAAATATAGCTTCATATAGATGTTTTCGTGATTCGCAGGCGCTGTCGGTTAGAGTTCCGTTCAATGCTCTTTTCGAATGTAAACGGCGATGCACCAATGCACCTCGATTCTCGCGTAGTCACCTATAAATCAAAATCAGGAATACTGTGGAAATTAGCGGCACTGCTTTTAATATTTATCTCAGATAATACAGTGGAGATATTTTCTTGCATTATACGTTTCTAATAGTAAATTTTTTCGTATATTTAAATGTACACCTGTCATTGCTGAAAGGTATTTCCGTAAAGTAATTGTTAAATGTATTTTGAGAAGTAAAATATATAGTGGATGAATGAGAATTTTCTTCATATTTTTCAATAAATATTACACCGTTTTTTACCAAGGAAAATCGTATAATATTATTTCTGGCGTAAGTTTTAGTTTTCCAGAATAGCTCCTTATTCGAATCAGGTAGGTGGTGTTCATTTACAAAAATTCGGTTAGCATTGCCACGTCATCATTTGTTATGATTTTTTTGCGATTAGGCATCCATTAGTTTCGGCTGTTTACATTATGAAATTGTACAATAATAGATGGATATCTTTTCTTGTTTTTTGTTGGTACGTGGAAAATTTTATCGATAGCTTTATCCTGTACTTTAATGGTATTAGCGATGGCAGAAATGACATGCTGGCGGTCCTCATTGTCATGGCATTCCACTCAAGTTAATTCGACGTTCCTTTCTCTTGACCTATCTTCTAAATCCAGTACACTTTTGTTCAAATTAGTGATAATTTTTATCCCTATTTTTATTAGAGTCTTGTAACTCCAGGCACTTAAGATGCAATCTGTTAATCGCAACTTTGTTTTCATCCACGGCTTTTAGGACATTCATATTTACCTTCCAGGAACTTCGTAAATTTCGCAATATCAATGATTTGCAATCTCATTTCATCAAGAGTATATAGTTTTTTATTTATCTGTACTATCATTCCATGAATATCTCTCATAGAAACGTCATGGTGGACGGTTTAGCTGTACTTGCCGCCGGCGGCGGAGGCCCCGATGAAACCGCGTAGGTCTCTGCATTATCGTTAGCGTTCAAAAATCGATGCGACTGTGTCGCTCGACTGCGGTAGCGTTTTTTTTTGGATTCCGGATTCATAAATAGCAGCCCTCGCATTTGTTTGTTTCTTTTTAAGGCCTTAAAATAAAACATTTTACATTAGCGTTAATCGTAAACGTGGGATCCTAAATTACAAGAATCAATTGCAGCAAAGCATAAATTTAACCGAATATTTGATTCGACAAGCTTGGAACCGATTAATGTTTGTATCTGGTTTAATTTCGAAAATTCATATTTCCGCAGATGTAGTTTTTACAATATGCGTTTGAAATAATAGCCTTTAGTGACAAACTATATTACCAACCGTACTACTCAAACAATATTTAACTTGTAAAATTAAAAACCTCAAATATGAATGCAATTGCATTAAACTGATTTAGCACATTTAACTCCCATTACACAGGACAATACTGTTTAACAAGCCGTTATTGCGGTTGTGCGTCAGGTTCTAAAGGCATTAATATTGGTAATATAAATATTAGCATGTCGCTAACGCTTGTATTCATGAAAAACAGTGTATGATTTTCATTTAGTTATCAAATCGCCAGGAATGTTTGTGGCAAAAGTGAAAATAAAAATATTGCAGTTTTTCTACAGAAGATAAACAAATACAATATTATGCATTTTGAAATAAAAACTTAAAAATTGAGGTGGGCTGTTGCTTATAAGCACATGGAAAATTCTGTTCAGCTCTATCTGAATGGATGCCTACTTCCAGCATCAAGGCTACCTACCATATTATTTTTAAATTAAGACTCGTTATGTAAAAATTGAAAAAGATTATGATTACTTTGTTTCGTCTTTAAAGAAAACAGGTGTAATTATATTACCAGTTTTAATTAGACTAATCTGTGCTGTCATTTAAAACAGATCATAATATGTAACTAAAATCGTTGAAGGGCAATTACATAAAAGCCTTGGGGGGGGTATTAATTTTGTTTCTCTATATTATGACCTCATCAATATGCCCTTTGAGTTATCTAGCTGGTAATCAAAAACCTGTGAATTAACAAAATATGGAATAGTTTTGGTTAATTTTATGCCTTCTAATATACATATTAAAAAGGCAACAAATGAGTACTTGAAAAGGGATGTCGCTTAAAAACATAGGTTTAAGTTTAAAAAAAAAAATTTTACCTCTAGCTTGTGTCTAGCTGTGTTTCTTGTGAAATATTGCAAAGTTTTAGATCTACCTAATCTGAAATAAGAAAATCTAAAATATTTAAAAAATGAACTAACTACAGAATTAAAAGAAAATGTGATTAGAATTAAAATGATTTTAATGATTTTATGAATGATTTACATAAATGAAAATAATTAATAAAATAATTGTTTGTAGATAGTCACAAATGAAGATTTTTTATGAGTGCTGATTTAAAAGATTTAATGGACTGTAAAAGTTATGCTAAAACAAACCAGTTATTTAGTGAAAAAATAGAAAAAAAAAATGCAATTTATTATTTTTATAACATTTGTGAATATTTAAAGTTAATCACTTCTCTGCAAGCAATATTCAAGGTGAATGCCACACAACTGCAAATAAGCAAACGGTGGGTTGGGTGAATTTGTGCAAGTTTATGATAGAAAAATCAATATATAACCTGGCAATATATAAGCATATATTGCCAGGTGATGAAATGTATAAGTATGATATGCCAAAATGAAAGCCTCCAAAAGAGCTCATAATTCTAACCGAAGTGCAAGAAGGACACAGATGCAATATATTGCATCACTTATCCTTAAGACTTGTTACATTGGAACAGTGATTCTAAGTAGTATATTAGAGTTTGTGCTTCCGAATATGTGTTTGTAGTAAAAATACAACAGAAACAATTTCATATTCCAGAACCATCACTTGTTCTTCCAAAATATCATTAATCTATTCGACTAACCAACCCGTGTAATTGCCGGTTAATAACCAGCCAGTTTGCAAATTATTCTGGGATAAAAATAGAGCAAAAGTGACTATTTTAAAGACAATGTGTGATGATCTTCTGTAGCGGCAGACTCTTTAACTTTCTTCATTATCAGACATACTTCTACTAATATGCTTTTATCTTTGTTCTCTATACAAAATGAGAAATAGTCAAGGAATGAGGCGATTTGAGCAATATTACACCACTCTTAGAAAACGTTAATTACCAAAAGTTTGAAATAAAAGTTATAATTAATGAACAGGGCAGAAGAAAAAAATAATTTATAGTAAGAAGAATTAGTAATTTGAATAGTAACCAAACCAAAAATCGTCTAAGTTCTAGCAATATTTGAAAATAAAAAGAATTGATAGAAAAACAGTATGGACAGTTCCATGTATGTAAGTGAGGAGTTCTGGGAACAATAACTGGTTGAGGTTTGGAAGGTAGGTAGCCATTACGGGATTTACTTTTAAGGCTCTCTAAGGCTTTGTCATCTTGTTTAATAACCAGGTTACTGAGGGGAGGAAGTTGATTCTCTACATTATAACCATTCCTAAATAAACAGTAATAGTTCTACTAGTTCCGATTGCTTTGAATTGCTTCAAACTCTTAAACAAGCAGCAATTCAGGTATCGGTTAGGGGTAATGAAGTAAAAAAATGTGCTGGAGTTGGATCTCTCATATTTGAATCAAAAGGCATTAGAGGTGGAGAATTCAAACATGTCTTTATTCTACTAATAATTGTATAAACCTCTCTAATTACCAAAGATTAGAATTTATTTTCAAAGATCTGGTTGGTATGCACCTATAAAATTGGTGTTATTGGTAAAACACTGGAAAGGTTGGAAAAACAACTTGCAGCTGTAAAGGGCTTGGTTACACAATAAACATGCATGCATGCATTTTCGTCTATGCAATTTGTTAAAGGCTAGCATAATCTTGGCCTATGAAGGCTTTATTTGGTGCACATGTATTGAAGGAGAATTTTCTACGAATGGGAGACTGAGTTTTGGATAGTTTAACGGGTGTACAACATGAAATAACTCAACTATGTCCTCATCATAAAGATAATAGACCCAATTAAAATGTTGCGCAAGAACATACGCTCATGTGGAACTTTTTCTTGCTTTATTTTTCTTCGCTTTTAATGGAATCCAGAGTAAAACATGCAAAAAAAACATTGTAACAATCACATGTAACAAAAACACATATAAACATCCACAATTAGAAAAAAATACTGTAGCATTGTCATAAAGATTGCTTTCAGCGTGATGAAAAGCTTTGTAGAAGATTAAATAGGATAAAGAAGAATAATTTGAGGCCCGAGCAGTAAAACATATTTCTTATTTGACAAAAACTTTATAAACTAAAATACCAAGTAAATATGTTAATAAGAGTGTAAGCTTTCATCTAGCTCACCTTATGAATGCTGTCACTAGTCAAAACGTAAGGCGTGCCAAGCTAATCATGAGTAAAAGAGTCAACATTCAAGTGGTAATGAGTATTCCACCTAATAAAATGTCAATATGATCCCTGAAGCCAAAATAATACACAGGGGTAATCACATTATGGCAGGAGAAACCACAATGGCCCCATAACCTTATCAGAAGGACACAATGGTGTTAGATGGGGTAACTTGTTTTCAAAATTTAACTTAAAGGCTGATTATTTTGATGATTGCTATATAAAAAAATACCAATTAAGAGAAAAAAAATTAAGGATATTATATGCAATTAAAATAGATATAAATGAATAAATGTATTAATTGTTTATTCGCATTGCATTATTATTTTCAACCAAAAAACTGTAAGCTAAATGAATTTAAAAACAGAAATATAAAACCAACTGCTTCTCCTGGAAATCCCTGATTCCATAATGAGGTTGGCGGAGAATTGGTATCTTGCATGAAAGGGGGTGTTGATCCAAAATTTCCTAGTGGAATCATCACTGGGTCACAAAGTCGTTTAACTAGAAGGAATTCATCGAAATAGCCCTTTTTGTACCAGAGTTTCATGTGATTTGCATCAAATGGACCTTGAATTTTACCCTGTGTAAAAAATATGTTTAAACATTTATTATTTATATTTTTTTTTCTTTTCCTCAATCCGACTAAGCATGCATTATGCAACCGTCTTGCAGGAGCCTTGGAATTTTGCCTGATGCTACTGTAAATTCTCCATCCACAAATGCATTTAAGAAAATAATTTCGTTAGTTCTGTTAAATCTTGGTGTTATTGGGAGTATGGAGCAGCAAGCAATGGTGGGAAATCGGTCATAGGTCACATTTAATTATGAGACATCAAATGTCTCATTTTCAATGTAACAAATATGATGTACACATTTTCAAAGTACAGAATAATTTACTAATTGTATGTCATATAGTTACATAATAAACGAGACATTTAAACTAAGTTTACACTGTAATAATTATAGCGAAAATCAGTTAAAGTTTATATGGAAGTCTTTCCGCTATCTGCATGCTTTACAATACTATTCATATAATATAATAATATGCATGCAATATTTTAAAACCTTTTAAAATAGGCACCTATTTTTAAAGTACCTACTATAATGGTAAAAAGTCAGTAAAACAATAATTACTTTGGGATATAATGACCTGAATCTGTCGATTATATTACTGAATAAATTAAGGAAAAAGTAAAGCAGCTTTTTAATTCAGTTTATATACCTATGTTAAACTTAAATAGTCCCTTATTGACCGATATTTGTAGGTTACTAAAAAAACAACATCATGATTCTAATTTAAATTCGGGATTTCATACATTGCGACAGAGATATAAATATTGTTTTGTCATTTGATGTCTAAGCCTAACTTCTGCACAGATTTATGCACAAAGTATAAGCTATACTCTAGGCCTCTTACGTTTTTTGGAAATAAAAGACAGATTTTAAAAATACTTTCATTATGGATGTATTTGCAATGAAAACAGTACTTTTGTCTGCTCAAAAACTGTATAAAATGTTTATATTTTTTTTACATTCGTTTTATTTATTTTTATTTACGTTACCGTCTAATTAAATGTAACCTCCCAAAAATGTAGAAAATATTATTTACCGAAAATTGTGCTACTTGAGGTTCAAAACTTAAGTAAGTTCAAAGGAGTAAATTTGATCATAGGGTAAGATCAAATATCTAGGCAAATGAACTTTATTCACACTTGTATTAATCTGCCATCTAGTATTCGGTAGTGAAACTATACCGTTTAACCTTTGCACACTGCAAATCGTGAAGTGAAAATTTTGTTTTTTTTCATCTCAAACGGTTCTTTCTGTTATCCGAAATTATCATGTCATCTTAAAAGTCTGACTGATATATGTGAAAAGTTTGTTGTATTATGAACATATTATTAGGTGAATGCTTAGGATAGAACAATATCTTATAAAATCAACAGATTTTGTAGGGGCCAAAGTTTTCTTACATTTCTATGCCAGGAGAACTCCGTTATATGCATTTGGGTATGTGTCACTATATGAATTAAGAATTTGACGGACTTAACAAATAATTAATTTGAGTACATGTTATTAATTATATTTACTTGGAATGGTATTTTCAGTGCTTCATTTATTTTAACTTTGTTGAGAAAAAATCGGAAATACAATGCCTTCTAACTATAAAAAATCCCAGTAAATCAACATGTTATACGAGGGCTGCTATTTATGTATCAGCAATAACAAAAAGAAACAAACATATATCTTTTAATATGGTTTTATTACTTTGCAAAATATTCGCCACAATGATTGATGCACTATTGCATATGTTGAAACCAATTTTCATAGTACTTTTTCCATTCTAATTGAGGTATCTCCAAGACGTGTATTTTGACACATCAACAGCCTCTTTAAGGTTCGAAAAATGTTAACCATGTTATTTTTTCTTCCCGTTTGGAGATCGGGGCTGTACGGCGGATGACCCGTCAATTTTATCTTTTGACCTTCCATAAACTAAGTTGTATCGGCCGACGTGTGTCAGCTAGCATTGTCATGATGGAGAATGATACTGCATTGTCGGTTCTCCTTTCTTATTTCTTCAGACTTTTGGCAAACAAATGGTCAGTTACCATTCCGAATTGACCATTTTACGATTTTCTAGTGGCACTGTAGTCACGTGTCCATTTATACTCAAAAAAACAGGCCACCATTTGCTAAAGTGCTTTTTACACGAATAACTTTAGTTGGGTTCGGCTCATGTTGGAACACCCACACCGTTGACTGTTGTTTAGTCTCGGGGTCATACGCATAGATCTAAGATTCATCACCTGTGTAGATATTATAAACAGCTTTTGATGCACTATGATTTTATTTTTTTAACATTTTCATGCACCAATCGACACAAGCCTGGTTTTGATTATTCTCTAGTTGTGCTGAATCCAAAGCGAATAATTTTTTTTTACATCTAAATCTTCGTATAATATCTTATGTGTGCTCGTCATACTTATGCCCAGGGATGCCTTTATCGCGCGATATGAAACATGACGATCTTGTATTATTAGTTCCTGCACAGCATCGATATTTTGTGATAAAACAAACGATTTAGGGCGACCTTATTTAAATTTGTCCGTGAGCATAGACCGCCCATGATTAAACTCACTGAACTAGTGATACACAGTGGTTTTCGATGGTGCTTCATCCCCAAAAGTCGAAGTGCATTAATCGATGCATTGTTTTTGAGTTAGCTCATGCCGAAAATCATAATAAATCATCACATGAAAATTCTCACGAGTGAAATCCATGGAGATAAAAACACGCAATTTTCAAAATGACGGCACAATGGTCAAACAATTGACAGTTACTTGAAATAAAATGTATTATACACCAAAGACTTCCATTTTTAAATGCAGTAAATACTTTTTAAATGTTATTCTGTAAGTGGCCAGTTCCGGATACATAAATAGTAGCCCTCGTACCAGGCAGCAGTAAAATTGTTATAACGAACTCTCCTGACTTAAAATATCTCAAACCTATGAAAAATAGTCTACAAGTGAACAAAAAATTTGCGAGAAACTGATTTGCAATGATCACACCCGCTGTACTATTTAAATACAATTCTGAATGAAAATTAAAACGGTGATTGGGATTCAACTCTGTTTTGGATGCGGTAAAGTTTGCTAATTAGTTTTTTTTTTATATATTGAACAGCAAATAAAAAAACGTATACTGGTATTCCGAGAGCATACCTGATTAAACAAGAATGTCATCCTGTAGCTATCATATAAATATTAACTGCTTCTATACCTTGTTTAGTAAATTATTTACCTAGAACTTGATGTCTTACAGCTGGGCTCTACAGGCGTCATTAACGATCTTCCCCCCCAGACTACTGCGGTAGAACTGACATTACATGATATTCTTTCATTTCATCATTAATTTTATTACTATTATTGATTTGTAAATATTAACAAGAAATTGTTAGTATTGAAATGACCCCTCCCTAGCTATTTACTAAATTTGTGATTTATTTAATACTAACTTCTTCCGAACAATTCATTTTTCAATAACACAATGGTTAAAATACTTTACCAATGCAAAATATCACAGAAAAATTATAGTTTAGTCAGTATTATATCAGTTTTTTCTTTTTATATAAATAATCAAAGCTTAAATTGGTGTATTTATATTAATTTTTTTTGGTATTTTGGTTTAAGTTTAAAATGGTTTGTAGCTTCTATACATTGTAGCATAAATAAATGTATGTAATTATTGGGATACTGTCTAATCTTTAATAGAATCATATTTAATATTAGTAAGTAATATCTAATAATGAAAAACCAACACTAGAATTTCGTAATTAGCGCCAGCTGTCAAAACCACTGCGCCGGCGAAATATCTGTCAATACGCCAATCCAAGGAGCGCTATTCGCTACCGGCGTCACGACTCCCAACCACCGTCAAACAGGGAGATAATTTTCTTGCGCTTGAGATAATTTTTTGGCGCGAAAACGTCATAATCCGCGCGTTTTTCCTAGATTCGACGGTAAATCGACCGCCGGATTGAAAAATCAAATTCATTGTCAACTGTCGTGTCTTCGAGTGTGAATCCGACAATAACTGTTCTCGTAACGGCGATATTTAGCTGTAAAATCTTCTACAATCATGATTAATATTATAAAATCGGTTCTATCATGTGTTCTAGTCTATAATGCTATTGTTCGATTGTAAGTCGTCTAAAATCTAGCAATCATTTTTGTCCCTTAGTTCTAAGATTTGTATTTCTTCCACAGCCGTTAGTTATACCTCAATCCTCTTCTCGCTGTAACCTCCTTCGACATCGTTAGCCGAGGCCGCGGCCGTCCTGAGAACAGCCGTCAGAACCTTACGCGACTGGTCCTTACATCGCCCTACGGTGCCTTTCATTTCTCATGGTTCATTTTTTTTCTGTTGTTTATCTTTATAATAAATGTTAAATATAATTCAATCATACTTTGTAACTTCTGAACCTATATGAGGTATCTGACCTAGTATTAAAAATAGTCACTATCGGGAGATCTACGGCTGCCAGAAGTTAAACCGTAGGTGGCATTCCGGATTCTCAGTTAGTGGTTGGTTTATTAATTTACACATGCGCAAGAGTTGATTTTTTGTGTATAGATTTGATGCTCTTAAAAAATAACCATAACCGTTTAGATCAAATCGAAAGCTGGTCAGATTATATAGATATTTAATATTATAGTGAACAATTTTTTAATTTGAAACTGACCAATCATTAAGGTCAGATCAATTCGAATTTCAAAAATTTGACAGTGTGGCTACTGGAACGTTTTATTTATTGCTTGTTAGTATAAATGAATATAAAGTATTGCTAATGAGATATCGTCGGCACTCTATAAAAGAAATTCAAACCAGCGGTTTAATAAATTTGGAGATGAATTATTTTTGATCTTTTTATGTAATTTCTTACTTTTAATAGGGAACATAAATACCCTCTGATGTCTTTGGGACTGGTGTCGAAACAACCTGTATATGGACTACAACTTTAATAAAAATCACAACTATGATAAAATATTAAAAAAAACCAAAAATAAAAAACCTTTAAAGAATAAAATAAAAAAGTAATAATTTGTGAATTTTAAAATGTTAAAAGTACCAAAATCTATTAAATAATTTACTTTTGAATTTGTAAAAAAAAAATAGGCTCAGGGATAACAAAAAATAATATATTTATTTCAGATACCTATGTGAGCCCGAAAGTAGCACAAATTTCGGTAAATAATGTTTTCTAGCTTTTTTTGGGAGCATACATTTTATGAAAGGACAACGTAAATAAATAAAAAAAATGCATGCACTTTTGTAGCCAAAGAAAAGACCTTTGTAAAAACATAAAACTTTGTGTTATAAATAAATGTTACCCACAGTGTTAACTGTCAGCTATTTATTGTTAAAAAACTAAAATGAATTTAGGTTTTGTTCTTAAAATACGTGTAGTTTTAAGTATTGACAGTAAAGACTAAAAAAAGTTTTTTTTTAATTAATGAAGCTAATAATTTTACGTGTCCTACTAAGTAGATATAAATTTATTATTCTACTGAATAGGCTCACTATAACATTAATTGTATCCATTTTTCAATTTCTGAAAAATATGTAAACAAACATTGTCATTTGTTTAAAGCTGCAAGTTGTGCTAACCTAAAATCTAACATGTACATAAGAAGGTAGAGTTAAAAGCATGGCTCGGAAATGATAGGCATGTAATATATGTGATATGATATATATAATACTTTTAAATTTAAACTATTTTCCAAAATGTCCTCCACCAGACGCAAAAATGCTTGCATACTAAATACCACGATTTTTATTAGTACAGTTCGATTTGCAGGAATCGTATCTACAGAATCATTTATTTACTATATCAATTGCCGGCAGTAATCCATACAACTTTTGTTTCATGTGCCAAAGATATAATAAAGCTAGATGTGTCAAGTCATGTAGACTAGAGGACCAGCCCGCTTAATTAATTCAGAATAATTTCTTGCTAGAAATTATTGGACTGGATAGTAAAAGTGTGCAGAAGCTCTATCTAACTGCAGTCAAAAGGTGCATAATATGGTATGACAATAGGATCTTTATCTAGCAAGGATTTTCATTAGGAATGTTGGTAATCCTTGTTGGTTTAATCTGTCTGATAAGATACATGAGTAGGTTGGAAATTGTTGCTGAAAGGTAGTAGGTCACACGAGGAAGAAACTCTCTAAACATGAAAATTGTGACAATTTCTTCTGTTAAATGTGTGATTTGTCTATCCAAAGTATCAAACTCAATAGGTTCATAATTTGACATTGTTGCAACCACTTTTTGTAAGGCCTTTAACAAAATTATATCTATGTATGAATGTTAACTTTTGACTTGCCATCGTCAGACATCATTAAAAAATCTCCAGATCTGGCAAAAAGCGTCGAGGTCGTACCCTAACACCCCGACCAACGTCACACCTTTACCTGACGGTGGCGCGTCCATCCACAAATTCACATTGACAGTATTGCACATGCGACAAATTATATATATTTACTCACATATATATATTTACATATATATATATTTTTTTGTTGTATAAAATACAAAAAGCAAGCATGCTATTAGTCATATTAGACATGTGATTTTAAGGAAATTTTTGCCTATGGTAAAATAGGAGGTTGTCACCGCCCTCCTCCCTGCAATATCTATTATAACGACAAACCTAGAAGCCCAACAACATTCTAAAACGAACCTCCATCAAAAATAATTGGCCACCTTTTAGGTTATTTTTTTATATTATCTTTTATTTACAGCCTATCCAGTAAAATAATTCAAATATTTTTATTCATATGAAGTGCACATGCGAATTTCCGGCTGATCGCTGCCAGCTTGACCGCAACTAATGGTCAGCTGATTTGTTTTTTTTTTTAAGTATTTTTTTTTTATTTTTTAAATTTCCTGTGGTTTGAAACATATTTATACCACCTGTGAGAAAAATAACAAATTGCGAATCCTCATATCCTTTTCCTAAAAAGTTAAAAGCTAACTAGAATTCTTACCTGAGGATCTTGGTAAAACCATATATTTTCAGAGTCTAGAGACGAAGTCATTTGGGGATTAGATTGTGGAAAAACTGTAGCGCTTTGTTGAGATTGGCTAAGGATATTCATTGTGGTCTGTGGCATAGGTTGATTTATTATTGGACCCTGAAACAAATACAAAAACACAAACTATTATGTATACTAACAAATACACTGTACAATAGCATACCATGAAATGAGAATCTATGCATTCTGTTAAATGTGAAAATCACCTTGTTTTTATCTGGCCAAATCTATCTACTGTTTTAAAGTTGGCTCCAGTTGGCTTTGTTTTTTTATAATGCCATAACAAACTCGATTTAATTCTATATAAAAAAAAATCATGCTTAAACAGCTATGGTTGTTTTTCAAGAGCATCAATCTACACAGAAAAATGTACCTCTTTCGCATTTGTACTTATCGAGTTTAATGTTGCAACAGATAGACAGACGGACGGATGGACGAACAAACTGCCAAAGAGATAGTAACTTCTTATATAGGGTGATGATTTTAGAGGCGTGGTTTTCAAAAAGAGATAAAACGCATATAATTTGATGTTATGGCTAAGAATTTAGTTTTATTATAAAGATAAGGGTTTGCCATTATGTTTTAAAAATGATTTCGGGTAAGTGGCCGCCGCGGCTGACTCGAACAAATTCCAGCCGAGAGGCCCAATTTTCAACCACTTTTTGCAGCAAGTTGGGCCGTATGTCAGCAATAACGCGCCGAATATTCTCTTCCAAGGCGTTAATCGTGTCCGGCTTATCTGCGTAGACAAGCGACTTCACATAACCCCACAAAAAATAGTCCAGCGGTGTTAAATCGCACGATCTTGGGGGCCACGCCACAGGCCCACGACGCGATTTTTACTTTATTTTAGAGTGATTTTAAAAAAATTTAGAGTGATTTTTTCTAAATTTGCACTATTTGCAAACGTTGTTCAGGAGTAAGTCTATTCATTATGAAATGGCAAACCAAACTGAGCATAAATCAAGTGACAGCTGTCAAAAACACCAACTACGAAAAAAGTAGTGCCAGATTGAAAACCACGCCTCTAAAAAAACTTCCTATACATGAATGTATCGAAGCTAAAAGTGTTTAACCATTTATTTTTTTTGCTTCGGCTTCAAAAACTGCATTTTGTATTAATATTTAAAATAGTGGCATGTCGCGTAGAACTGAATTTATGAAAGGCACAGACTAATCATAGTATTCTTCGTCTGAGTTCGGTTTTGCCGGCCAATGGCCAATTATTTGAGGGAAAAGTCACAAAAAGCCGTTGCCAAATCCTGTACCACATTGTTTTAAAAAAAAAGTCTGGGGCAAACAGACAGACTGCCCTAGAGTAATCTTATAAGGGTTCTGTTTTATCCATTTGAGGTATAGAACCTTAAAAATTTTTTTTAGAGTTCCGTAAAGGGTTTTTATTACTTTTAAATTACATTATTAAAAAAAACTTTTAAATATGTAAATAAATAATTAAAAGAACTGGTCCTGCAGATTCTATTCTTATTTGTTAAGAAACTATCAAAATTCATCATGGTTCCCAAGACCAAGAAAATAATGTAAACTTAATGTGAAAATAGTAAAAATATCATGTATTAAACTGTTGTGAGCGTTCAGATATCGCGTAGGCAGTAAAGGATTCAAGGATTTCTTCTATAGATCTATTCATACCTTAAGTAGATCTACGTTTAGCCCCTTTCCACAAACAAAGTATATATATTTATACTATTTGCATAGGTGGTAAGTGAAAAAAAAAACGTAAATTTTAACGGGTAAAACAAAAGATCGCTTTCTATTTTGTGTCTCATTACCAATACTGGCAATTGTGGCAATACTGGTTTCAAAAGGAAATAAATGCAATGCTTAATCCAGTTGGAGCGTGAAAATGAAAATATTTCTAGATTAACTGATAAGTTATAGATATTATATGTGGAACAGAACATAGAATTTGATTGGTTTTTCAGAATAGTAAACAAATTTTTTAGAATCAAAGTTTAGACAATGTGATAGTACAACAAATATTTATACAATTTTAAAATATTACAACATACCTTTTCTATAAAATTGTCTAAAAATGTCTCTTCACCCGAGTGTGTAACAGGTGTTCTTAACATTTCAAACAAATCTCTCTCGTGCATTAAACTCTCATTATGTGTGTCTCGAACAGGGCTGAAACAGGACATGTAATAATGAAAACAATGCTGTAATTAAGAAACTAAAAAGTTATTTCATATAAAGAGTTGTGAAACTGATTTCAAACCATTATATCAGTATACTGAAGTCCTTTATATAGCAAATTTGAACCCAGCGAAGAAATTTATCAAAAATAAAAAATATAATTTTTTTGGGACAATTTAATTGTTGACACCACCAATGACAATAATTGTCAGCAACAATAACAATAATTAATAGTCAATAACAATAATTATTATTGTTGTGCAAGTCCAGAATTTATCAACACCTCAAGCAATTCCAGCTGAGATTTTTAATAATTATTTTTACATAGATACTTTTAGATTAATTCAAAAATGTTGGCTACCATATAGAGGAAACAAAATGAACATTTTATTACTGCTACAAAACAATCATATATATAGATATCAATAAAATACTAATACAAGAGCACAAAAATAGGTAAACCATATTAAAATATTACTGACAAAGCTGATACTATTACATACAGAGCATGATTTTGTAGTGTTTCCAAAACCAAATATACCTCAAAATAAGTTTGATCCATACTCAACTATAAATTGGTAGTCCTAGAGTTGCGACTAACAATGAATATTAAAAACTATGCGACTATATCGATCTGCAAAATTTTGGATTAATAAGTTAAAACAAGATCAGATATTATGTCAGTTACATGCAGATAGATTGTCACCATAGTTTAAGAAGAATTTTCCATGGTATTAATTTATAATGTGGGCTTGTATCGTGATTTATCGAGAGGCATACATAAGTATGCGAATCAAAAAATACTTGTTCTAAAAATACTCATTAAAGCTTGGCGATCTTCTAACGGGCCGGCACATCTGGCTGGGGCAATCTGGGCTGGGATCATTTTTTGCAACTAATTTTAAGCATTCGGTCAAGTACACTAAAAATTATATCAAGTACGGTCCGTCGGTAAAACAATTGAACCGTTTAGGTAGACGAATGGAGGGCCACGACTGTCATTCTTGTAACTATCTCTTTCGTATGCTTCTTAGTATATAAACAAGGAAAAGGGAAGCTATAACCCAATATCATTACTCTTAACCTTTTTTTTCCATATGAAGCATGTAAAAAAGGGAATAGGAATATTTTTGGATGAGATACAGATGGAAAATATATTGTTACACTGAAATATGTTGAGGTATTTATTTACTTCCATAACCTAAGACGGGTAAAAACACAATTCTCACTCCAGCCGGTATTGTGTATTTCTCAGACAAAAAACGTGCGAATTCTCTTGTATAAGTTCAAAGTTAAAATAAGATTTTTTAGGTATAATAAGTATGTGTAAATAATATTACTGGGAGAGAGTTTTACTGTAATAATTATTTATATGCTTTTGTTTAATTTGAATACATATATTTTAGATTTCTTTTAGTTTAATAGCATATTTTATGTTTCTTGTCATGTGCGAGTACTTTTTTAAACTTAATTATAAAACATTTTAATTATAAATGCCTATTGACTTTTTCGTTCTACGTTTAGGCAGATACCTATTTTAAATGAGTTTCAAGTGTAGAAGTGTAACTACGTAAATGAAAAACTTTGCAATGATTACCAAAGCAATACGAAAGAAGACTAGTGGGATATGGTTTAAGTTACCCATAAGGTAAGGAACAGTACTGTTAAAACTTTATCTACTATGAAAATTAATTTTATGTATAACTTAACTGACCAAAACTGACTAAATGTCATTTGAAAGGTCTTATTTTGTATTTCAATTCTTATTTTGGGGGTATTTTTAATGTGTGGGAGTATAAATGTATTGAAGAGAAAATTGCTACAATTATTAACAAAATATAATGGTACTTCACTACATTTTCGCATGCATATTTGTCAATTCCAACTACGAAAAATGCCTGGCTGCTTGGAAGTAATGTCAATTTGCACCTTAACATTTTATTTAAAATCTATCAGTTTGCAATTATACCTGTGGATCCAGCAAGTGAGAATTATATTATTTTTATTTATATTAATTATATTCCCCCTATTTTATGAGGAAAAAATGTTTATTAGATATTCATGATATCAATGAGTACATTTCACTGATGAACAAATTATTTTATTTTATGTTACGAATTGTAATTTTTCAGAACATTTTCTTAAAAATAATGATTTCTTATTAGAATCCATCAATCTACACATATAAAAATGAATATCTAACTGAAGCATTATAACTCAGAAACTACCCAGCTGATTTGGCACTTTTTTTTTTAAATATTCATAATGGTACGATGATCTGAAGCGAAATGACCCATCTCGATTGCCGCAGGCATGAGTTGTCGTGCACCACAGGCGCCCTTAAAGCCGCTTGCAGAGCCTACCTGCCAACCCATGGTGAAGCCTGGGGTTGAACAGGTAGTAGCAAATAAAATTAATGAAGTTGAAAAAAACCCATGAATTTGGTATGTATAATAATATTAATAACACAGGTCGGACTGCAAATAAAGGGCTAACCCTAAACAATATAAAACAACAACTTTAGGTTTCCTACAACCCATAATGAAATAAAACAGTTTTTTCGTTTATCTATTTAAGATTTAAATATTTTTTTAAACAAATTTTAGAAGGATAGGTTCTGTAAGCCGCAAAGTGCAACACGCAAAGTGCATCACACAAAGTTTGCATAAAAGTCTGATTTTAATCATGTCCTGGTCCTCACAAAAGGGGGTAAACTTAAAGAGCCAGTAAAAAACTGAAGCAATATATTCTCATAATTTTGAAGCAACAAAGGTTTCGTGTAATTTTACCTGATTTTATCTTAATGTCCAATTTGATTAAATTGGACATTATACGAAAGAAAAATCAAAAACAACATCAGCGAGCACTTTCCAGGAAAAAATAATAGCTGTGATTATACTATTTCTATTATTTTTGTAAGCCATATTCATTTAATAATTAGCAGTTAAAAAAAAATTACTTCAAATGGAAAAAATATTAATAAGGTTGAACATTATTAAAAACAACCCATACTGTAATCTGAATGTTCTATTTAGATAGTATTTGTTTATTATACAGGATCACTGAAAATCAAAAGTATTGGTATTATTAAAGAAACGCAAATTCACATGCATAGCAAGCAGTATATAAATTAGTTAAATGTTAGGTTCAATTCATGCATAATAATACGCCATTAATGAGATGGTTACTTCCATACCTCATGCTCTCATAGATCCTTGAATCCATTTCAAGGTAGGGTTGGTGGATTTGTTCAAAAGAGGAGCATGGCATACCATGTCCATGGGCCAGAGGCATGTCAAGTTGAAAGTCAGCATATGATCTGCTGCAGCAAGCGTAGGGAGGCATGAATGGAACACAAAACCTTTAAAAGAGTTCAGTTTTGAGAATTTTAAAGCAATTTATAAGTATTATGAAATATGCAGGAGTGCTCGTTTTAAAAGAGCTGTAACTGTATTTTCTCATAAAAAGGAAGATACTGATAACAAGGACACATAAAAAGTAGTTGAAAGTATTTCACTGCAAAATAAAATTTGCTGTTAACTGTCAAAAACTTATCAATAAGCAATTTGGTTCAGAAACATATAAAGCACTATCTGAAAAACAGCATTAGTTTTTAAAAATACTTCTGATGAATTCTTAATATATGGCTAAAATACCAGTACTACATAGAACAAACTTTGAAAAGCCATGATCTAAGCTGAAATGAATCATCATTTTCAGTTTTTTTCACAAATAGGTCAGAAATGCTAATCTGTCTGGAATACGTAATTGCTTTCCAAAAGATAAAATAAAGGAAGACTGGAACTGATCTAAATGCATTAGTTCCATTTCCTTCTGCATATTTGAGGGTGGATTGCCGGTTATTTCACATACATGTTTTCATTGGATATTCTTCCCGAAATCAGTCTCCCATCATTTCCCTTATTCTTGTCAAAGAGCGTTGTGAAAATTCATTTTGCACTTGACATATTTCGCATCAATGCTTTGGACTACCTTTAAACTGTTGTTGAAGGCATGAGACTATGACTATCACATTTTTGCCATACCTCTTTGAATTGTCACTTGAATATTGAGTAAAAATGATCTACTTCTTTTATTTTAAGTGTCCTCACACGGTCGCATTGTTAGGGTCCTCAAAACCATTACGTCAGGCAATCCTTGCAATCTGCAGTTATTTTTGTGCTATATTGATTTATGCTGGTTATGGACCTCAACGTAATCTAAAGCATTAAAGGTGAAGCCCAGTTTATTTATCATAAGCAATTTCACAACACTTAGTTCATGCCATCTACCAGAATTTGAAGGTATTTGTTTCACAAGTCCACCTGCCAGAAACATCTTGTGCTGTCATGTGAAATAAATTCATAATCACTGTTAGGACTGGTGTTGATCAAACACAAATTAGATGTTGATAAGACACTGATGTCACAAAATAGTGATAAAACCTCAGTATTTTACCCATAGTGAGAGCTCCATGGCATTTCAGCGGTCAATACAATTTAGTATTAACAATCTGATGTTCAGTTGCAATTTTTCTGAGCTTTTATACTATAAGTACTCCGGTAAATGCTGCAGAAATTTTCGAGCTTTTTAACATTGTATCTTGCAATGTTAATTTGATTTATGCCTATTTATTAACTATAGGCTCAACGTTACTGTATAATGAACGGTTTATCAATTGTAGAGTGTTCCAACAATCATGAGGCTAAGTTCTGTGCATATTCTTACAAACCATTCTTTATTCCTCTTAACGATAACATATATTTCCATTCCATCTGTTTCCTGAATGTATTTACTTCGACTGAACAGGTGATGTAATTGTTTAAAAAATTTAAAAGTGGCCTGATAAATCTGCCTGAGAATTTAGAGGTAAATATTGTTTTGACAAGTATCAGATATGATTCGTAAAGTACAAACTCGACTGTGGAGAGGGGACGATATCGCAATTTAGCTGGATCGGGGGGAATTTGGTCCCTCCAGAAAAAAGAGAAAGCTCAAAAAATATTGCTTTAAAAATTATATTTATGCTACAAGATGTTGATTCTGAGAAATTTATATCTGTATGTCAGGTCTAAGGGAACTCATACAAACATTTTTGTACTGTGGTAAGCGGACACCATGTACATCATAAAATGCGTACATGGAGGTACAATAAAGTTCAAATGGGACAGAATTTAAACATAAGTTGAGGTCACGATTCGTACTGTTTTATATGGCTGAACTTGGAATGGAATGAAACAATTATGCCTGTTGTCTGAATCTTGTTCGAATGAAGAGTTGTTGGTTTCTGCTAATGGCAAAGACATCCATTGCTATACACAAACAACTGAAAGAAGTTACTTCTTGGGGTTGTAATTAGGAGACTTAAATTATATGGATTAACTTTATACCTTTAAGATCAATAATACCTTTACACCTTAAAAACATATTATATTTTTAACAGTATTTATTATTTTTAAATGAAATTTTACTACATAAGAAAATCTAACACTTATTGTATATGTTAACAAATTAGCTTTATGTAATTATTAGATATTATTTTTGATCTTGAAGATATATTTGTCATTGATTTGTGCGATGATCCAAATAGTTATTTCAATGCATTTTTAAGCCAAACACCACAAAAGTTAATACTAAGCATTGTGTAGTTTGAAAGCAAATTCAGGTAAAATAAATGAACCATGATCGATGAAAATAAGTGTTACGCAAACATATCTAAAAGAAATTACTGAAATACTCACATATTCGGTGGCGGTTTCGTGAAATCCGGTAAAGGACAAGTTTCTTTAAGTTGGATAAAGTTCTGATGTTGCTCCCTCAAGCTTTTATCGGCAGATGTTAGCAGTACAGATGTTATGTTTTGATTGTCAATATAATCAAATGGACCCTGGCCTTGTTGAGAATTAATTTCAGGTTCAGGATACTGATCAGAACGATATATTTTCTGAACTAGATTCTGGCCCATGTTATCAGCTTGCTGCATTTCTTTACAACTATCAAGAAATTGAATGTCTACTTTCTTATCATTATAATCAATTTGCTCGTTAGTGGACTGCATGGTTTCTTCTAAGTCTCCATTATTAACGTCTTTGGTTGATATCTCGGAAAAAGGCTGCAAGAGAATTATTTATAATATTAGTGTGTTTATAATATTTGTGGTAATTTTTTATTCTTGCTGATACAGTAAATTGAATATTAAGGAAATGATAAGTTAAGTTGAATATTAAGTTAAATGTCCTTAACCTCAAGGTGTGTGAAATAAGCCTGGGTGTTTAACTGTCTAAGAAAAAACGGGCGTTGAGGTTAACGCTAATTACGATTAACTGGTCCAAACAGTTAAATTTAAAGTAGAGAATATTCTTTTTTAAAATCAAATTTCAGAAAAGGTTTTATATAGGTGTTAAAAGATTTGGTTTTGACCAAAGTGATGAGCATCTTAAAACATACATTAATCTCGGAATGCAAAAACAAAGAACAAAAACAGAGAAGGACGAAAGCTACATGAGGGTGAAGATATTCTAAACATTCAGAATAAAAATATTTTTTTTTTTACTTTTGATCAAAGTAGCAAAGCCATGTTCTGACATTGGTGCACCCAACAAAAATAGATTATCTGAATTTAGAACTGTTATAAAGGAGTCAAGATGTTTAGGGAAGAAAGTATTTGTGGAATATGTTCTTTAATTAAGTTAGGATGAAAAAAAGACTTCACCCTTTCATGGATTAAGTTTTAGACTCAAAAATTTTAATTCTCTAATCAAAAATTTAAGGTCGTGTAAAACTCCGCTATCCCTCCATTGTCCAAGCACCAAACTGTTAAAGAAGATTGCATCATTTCAATTACTGGTTGGATCGACTGACTAAAAACTGCAGGACCCAACAGAACTCCTTGCTGACCTATTGAAGAGTGTATTGTGTAATTGTTGTAAAAAAGTTTTGAAGTAGAGGAGTAACACTGGAATAAATATGGAAAAATATCTGGGATATTATTTTTCATCATCATCATCCACGGCACTACAACCCAGGGCGGGTCTTGGCCTCATTGAGAAATCATCTCCAGAACTTATGATTTAATGCAGCCACTCTTCAGTTTTGGACACCTAATGATTTTGCATTTTTATTGACCCCTTCCAGCCATCAGAGCATCGCGCGGACAGTTTACTCATGCCCAAATCTTGATTCAATATGTGACAAATACGTTCTTTGGAAATATTCATAGCGTTTGCTCTCTCTCTAACTTTAAGTCAACGGTTGTCTAGCTTTTTTAGAGAACTTGAGCGATGTTATCGTCTGTGGTTGCAGTTTTTGGACTTCCTGGAAGTTCATCGTTATCCAAGCTGGTAGTTATATTTAAATTCGGCTGCCCAAAATTTCACGGTGGTAAATGATAGTCCCTCCCCGTTCACAGCATCCAACTCGTTTTTGATTTGAATAGGCATATAGTCTTTCAACAACAAATATTTAATGACAAATTGATTTTCAATTTTTGTATTTTAACAAAAAACACTCACATTTACTCACTCAATCGATTGTCTAACTACGATAAAAATTGCAAATATTTAGCGATTTGCGAATGTAAATGAAAAATGTTAACATTCTTGAGACAGTACAGAGGACTATTTAGTGATAGTACTCTAAGAAAATTTACAGTAGTTTTTGCTACCATTTACATCAAAATTGTCGAAAAAACATATAGTTTATTATCCTAAACTAGATAAAATATTTTAGACTAACCTTGTCTATTAAAAAGTCCTGCTCCTTCTCCTGTGAGATTTCTTTGGCCTGAAATGTCATAAAATATGAATATTTTGAATTTTTGCTATAGTATTTTATTTTTTTAACCCTAGACTACTAGCGCCTGTGGTACCTGACATTTCATAAATTTTAATGCCATTGGTTTTTTTTTTAAATTTTGAGGAGGGGCTAGTAATAAAACCTAACCTAACCCACCCCTTATTTAATGAATTTGTAATTTATTTAATACCTACTTCTCCCAAATTAATTCCAAGCCCTTGGCAAGTTTTGCAATGCTACCTTAAAATACTATACCAATGCACAAAACCAGGGACAAAATTCCTAGTTTAGTTCTGTATTAAATCAGTTTTTGAAGTAAAAACTTCACGGGCACGGGTTAGGGAGAACTTTTGTATGAGAAAAACTTTTGTGGGGTAAATGTAATGGATTCGCATTACCGCCCTAATCCTATCACCGGCACCGATATCCTATGTTAGGTTAGGTTATCTCCGTAACTACTTCTGTCGGCAGTTTTCAAGGACTGTTTTTTTTCTATATAATTATTATATAAATAATCAAAGCTTAAATTGGTGTATTGGTTTTTTCTTATTTATTTTATCTAACATAAATTCGTTTAATATATTTTAATATTATTCTTATTACCTTTAATTACGTTTATTAGTCAGTTGGGCTACTCTAGTTTAGGAATGTACAGGCACATCAATTTATATTGTCTTTACGTCATTACCTGTATTGTGTACAATATCTATTGGGTAACCACGATAAATAAGCATAAATAAGCACGGACATAATATTTTAATTTAAAATAATTATAATGTGGCACTGAACATTCTCTTAAATGTTTGTGTTTACAGTCATAGATAAGTTTACATTAATTTTAACTAACCAGTAATAAATAATACGTCTCAACAACCGTGTTGTCATAATTTTGAAATTTAAATAAGATATTTGAACACTATATCGAAACGACAAAGTTTTATCTAATAGTACTAAAAATGTATAAACGTTAATGTTATATATCTTAATAACCGACTTAACAAATAAGTGCATGTTACAAAGCATACAGAAAATTAAATAATGCAATTGAAACCACCATACGTCAACAAAGACGGGCATATGAAACAAAAGTCTTCAAAACCGGATCGAAGACTTTTTATTCGTATGTATGTAGAAATTTGACTTCAAAAGTGTGTGTACCGCCTGCCTTGAAAGTCGACGACACAAATTACATAGTAACAGAATATTAAGAAGTTGCAAACGTATTTGCGAGACAATTTGAAAAAACATATATCCAAGAGAATTATGACCCCCTATCACAAATTTAAATACCAAAGAATGGTTAATTCTATAGAGTTGAATTCAATGCAGATACAATTTCGAAGTTATTAAACTTGTACAAAGATGCTACTTCTGTGGGACCTGATGAAATTCCAGATGTTTCCTAAAAAGTGCTCTACAGAGCTGTGTGAGCAACTCGCACACATTATGACACTATCAATTGAAAGTGGAAAGATACCTTAAAACTGGAAAGAAACCATTGATACACCAATCTATAAAAAAAGCGATGAACTGTCTGCGGCCGACTACCCTATTAGTCTGTCGAGCATTGTGTGTAAAATTATGGAGAAAATTATAATAGGCAAAATAAGGGTGTTTATGGTCAAGAAAAAGTAATATAAAAACAGCATGGTTTCATACAGACGTTCGACTGTGACCAATCACCTTACGTGTATTAACAATTAGACCTATGAATGGAATGAACGTAACTCCGTATATGTCATCTACTTGTACTACGGGAATGTGTTTGATCGAGTCCCAATAAAATAACTTATTTATAAGCTGAAACATTTCGAATTAAGAGGAAAACTCACGTCATGGATTGAAGATTTCCTTACATGTACGAAATTTTAAGTGCGAGTTGGTGTGGGCTGTAAGACGTCAGGTTCTGATTAAATAATTATCTGCTACTAAACAATTATTAAGTATTATTAACAATGCTATTAACATTTTTTTCTGGGTTTATATTTATATTTTTTCCTGGATTTGTAGTTTTTTCTGCTTTTACTGTTTGCTTATATTGCATAAAATTTTCAAGTCTATTTGAATAGTGTCATTTTTTGTTTATTTTATTTAAATATCATTCTTATATACATTAAATTATGGTATATTCATGGGAAAATAAAAGAAATTGAAAAATATGGAAGCAGTTGATATTATATGACAGGGTGTCAGCCATTCTTATTTTTGAACAGGCATTTATTTGGGGTGCTGGGTTTGACCCTTGTAGGTTAAATCTGGCCCATGTCAAATAATACATTTAGATCACTGTCTAGTTCCATACTTTAGTATATTTAAAAAAAAATAAATTAAACTTACCTGAGGTGATTCTTGCTTAGATTTAGCAGTTACAAACATGGCTCCAGGAGACCACCAATCCAAGCTTCCAGGCTTATTTGTCGGATTATCACTTAAATTATCATCAAGAGGTGCGGTTACCTATCAAAATTTTATAAGAATATATAATGAATTTCTGAATATTAAGTCACCCAAGGCTTGGGTACTGACAAATTAGTGTGATTTTTTTGTGTGATAATTGTTTATTAACATAAAATGTGGTTGTCAAATCAAAGCATTTATTAAAAGTCAAATAAAAGTATTTATTAAAAGTTAAATAAAAGCATTAAAAACATTACATACTGCATCTTATTCGATTTGAATAAAGCAAGAAAGCTCCCAAAAACTGTAATTTCGTGTGGCTTGCTACTTCTGTTGATTGGTCGAAAAACAAAATTACTAAAACCAGAGGCAGGTAATCAAGTATTTAAGACCTGGTTAAAATTTGTGTAAATTACGTATTTTTTTGGTTTAAAATTAATTTATTTAAACCAATTTCTGTTGGTTAGAGGTCTTTTATAAAAAACCAATAATCTGATATCACCAATAAATTAAAGCATACACTTCCGATATTAAAGGGTAGTAATTTGTGCCTCATATTATACCTACAAAAATTTCACTAACCTTTTTGAAATTTATTTCTGTAACATCAAATTGTTTATTTTTAACCGTCACTGGAGTTTTCACAGAGGAAGATAACTTTGTAGGTTCGGAAGGATTTGCATCAATGGTTTTGTTGTCCACGTTTGCAAAAGATACACGTTTTTTCTGAACTTTTTTTGATAAATCAAAATTGCTTTGTGTGAGGGACCGTGACAATCCACCTGTAAATAAAATTTTAAATAAATGTAAGAAGTAGTATATATATAAAGTATATTTATTGTATCTAAAAATTGTAAAAAAAAAATGCTACTAAGAAGTAAATACATTATGTAAAAAATTTAATTAGCTTTTATCAACTTTGCTTAAAAAAAAGTACTAGAAAAAAATGTGCGGTAGTTTAAAGAGAAGACTTAAAAGACGAAAATTATCATCTTAATCTCTTCGCTTCAAAAGATCACACTTTTTTGCATATCACACCTCTTCATCTAGTACACTTTTTTTTATATAAATATATATATATATTGTAATTTTTTTAAAGCATCTTTCTAAAAGAGTGACCGATGATGACCAGTTGACTGAACGTTATAGTTTATAGGAAAAGATTTAGAATACTTTTACACCTTTATAACGATAGTTAACATTATAGGTCTGGACAGACCCGAAAAAGGCTGTCAACAATAATAATAGCACTTGATTCACAATGAGACCTATAGTAATTAAGCTTCCTGTCAATGACAGATAATCATATAGATGTTAAACACCAGGTTGTATGATCATCGCCTGTTCTTAAACAGTTTCTCCGACACTTAGACATGACCCAGGTCAAGTTATTGACATAATGTTAGCACAATATAAAGAAGATACAGTAAGTTATCTCAGAACAAAAACACGAATCGAAGCAAGCGAGAGGCGACGTCATCAGGGCTGGCACAAAAAATGTTTGACAATTAGTGTGTGCTTACACTGTTTAGCATATATACATAGCATCTGAGTATATTTATATATTTTTGATATAGGTACTAATAGACAGATTAAGAAAATTAAGAAAGACAAATAAAACTAAATCTGACAGGGTTACAGCAAAATATACATGGTAGCACATGATGGTAGTGTGTTTAGACTTAAACCCACTATGAATGGCATTTTAAGTATTTTAACGCAGTATAGAGGCAAATAATTATAAAACGTTATCTCATGTGTTTATTATACATTTATGCTCTTTGAGGAGGTAATAACGACATTCACTGACACCTACTTCACTCACTTGATTTTCCTAGTGCCATCTATTGGAAATTTACTATTTGGTATAATATTATTATAATATATAAAATATAATAATTAATTAAGCTAATATTTTATAATTAACAGGATATAAAATACTTAGTTCCATAACTTAATTTAAACAAAAAAAATCTAATAGTCATTATGTATCTATTGCATAACTGCATAGATATATAAAATGAAAGTCAAGAAGTTATACGGAAATATTTTAATAACAATATTTACAGTTCGACTGCTGAGAAGAACCGCAAAGAAACCCGGCAGGCTTTTTTATATTTATAAACTTAAATCAAAAATGAAAACATTTAAACGCCCTCTAGCAAACAGTTTTCTTGTAGTGGTTTTGGAGTACCAAAACCGCTGAAACATGCACTTTTAGGTTATAACTACTAAGTATAGTAGGTATAACCTATAAGTGCATTTTTAGTGCATGGTTAACAAATAAGCATAAAGTAAATTTGTAAATTACAAACACTTAAAATTTTCCTAGGCTAAGACAAGTTAATATACTATAGGGTGATGATTTTAGAGGCGTGGTTTTCAAGAAGAGATAAAACGCATATAATTTGATGTTATGGCTAAGAATTTAGTTTTATTATAAAGATAAGGGTTTGCCATTATGTTTTAAAAATGATTTCGGGTAAGTGGCCGCCGCGGCTGACTCAAACAAATTCCAGCCGAGAGGCCCAATTTTCAACCACTTTTTGCAGCAAGTTGGGCCGTATGTCAGCAATAACGCGCCGAATATTCTCTTCCAAGGCGTTAATCATGTCCGGCTTATCTGCGTAGACAAGCGACTTCACATAACCCCACAAAAAATAGTCTTGGAGGCCACGCCACAGGCCCACGACGCGATTTTTACTTTATTTTAGAGTGATTTTAAAAAAAAATTGAGTGATTTTTTCTAAATTTGCACTATTTGCAAACGTTGTTCAGGAGTAAGTCTATTCATTATGAAATGGCAAACCAAACTGAGCATAAATCAAGTGACAACTGTCAAAAACACCAACTACGAAAAAAGTAGTGCCAGATTGAAAACCACGCCTCTAAAAAAAACACCTTTATATAAGATATGTAATATAAATTCTAGTAAATAAATATAAATGTCTCCTTATATTGTGAAATATTTCATAACATTCATTATTATATAGTACTTACCTATTGCTAAATAATACACATAAAAATGATCATGTTTTCAATTTTATAATAAACTTTTGTTTGAATACTGTATTTTTTGCAAAATAACATAATAAATGAATACGAGCGTAATATAACAATATAAATAGTATAAATAAATGATTTAATAAACTAATAAACTGACAATATTTGTCAAAAGCATGCGTGACTTGAATCCAGAATTTGATTTGATAGCTCCTTTGTTAATTTCGGACGAGAGCATCGTTTGTCCGTGATCTACTCGAAGCGCGGCAGCCCACACCTCAAACCGCCGAATACTTGCGAGGCGAATCCCTTTTTATACTATGACGTTTGTTTGTTGATATTTCTATGTAATAATCATTCTTTTGACCTTTATTTGTGGTATAATAAAAATTTGCTTAATTCACATAAATTGCAAAATGACCACCAATTTCCTTGAATGTCCAAGAATGACAGACTAAGCTTTGCCCAGAGTCGCTAACTAGGTACAGCAGACAACGTTACCAGTGGCTCAGATGATGCTTTTCCTGCGGCATTCGGTGCTGATACAGACTATAGTCAGAAAATTTATATAAATTTGTAATTACCTGGCGGAAGTTGTCTTCAATGAAGTTTTTCAAGTTTATTAAATTAAAAAAAACTTGAATAAATTGTCTTAGGTTTGGCTTATAAAAATCTGAATAAATAAACATACCATGATTTAACCCAGAAGCTGTCTGCCCGCTATGTTCAACTTCATGGCTCATGAATGATGAATGTGACTGAGAGTGCATTAATGTATTGTGTGATGGTAATAATTCATCTCCACCGCCTGATTTCATTGGAGAGTAGAAAGCACCGGATGAGTCAAATGACCCACTAGCTTGATCTGCCGTTGTAGACTCAACTGCCCTACAGAATAATGGAAATATGCAAAAAAATAACTAACAAACATTAAGAATAAAATTAATGACAAAATAAAATATGAAAATAATAAAATTAACTAACATAATGTTAATTTTAACCTGCCATGCGCCTGGCCAAAAAATTAAATAACCGTACGTGCCCAGTCGATTTTCATATTTTCAGTTATTATAGAGAGGTCCCCTAAAATTGTTTTTGGAAAGCATTGTATTGAAACTTATATTACTATTTTGAATAGAAAAAATCTATAAAATAGAGGATTATTTCAAATTCTATCAACTTTATAAATATATTTTTGAAGAATAACAAATGTCATTAATTAAAGTTCATTCATTTGCTAAAAAATAAGTATACAATATTTAAACCTTGCCTACTAATTAAGACTATTATAACTCTACACAGTATTTGAATTTAACTCGTCAGTTGCATACATATCCGTTTGACGGTGTCCTCAATACAGTAACAATGCGCATAATTTTCCTTTGGGCATTCTGGCTATATGATTTGTTTGTTAATCTTTAATCGCAGCATTCAATGAGAAACTAATTCTAATAAACAATTAACCAAAAACATTTGCGTTCAGTGAAGATGGTTTCTTAGATAACTTTTAAATACGAGTTGAAACTAAATCAACCGAGAGGACTGTGGGACATTTTTCAGTTTTGCCTTCTACTCTCAAAAATTTACAGTAATATTAGTATTCACTTACCATTCTGGAAGTGAGTTCTCCTCCGCATAATCTCCAGACCAACCACTCCGCAAACCACGTCGGGGACCTCTTTCACGGGAATTTCGCTCACTCCATTCTCTCTCTGTTTCAATATAAAAAAATAAATATTTAAGTAGGTATAAACAGATGACTAAAAATAAAATCTCCATAATTAATGTTTTTATTGAACAGTATTTAGTCAACACACTAATCAATTCAAAGTCAGAGTCATTCAATTTACGACAAATAAAAACTACCAGATGCAAATATGAACTATTTTTCATTTTTCAAAAATAGTATAAACATTTTCTAGTTTTTGTTTTGGAGCAAATAAATTTTAATTAACAATTGTACTCAGCGAGGTAAAAATCCTGAGTGTGTAGAAATTGTGTAAAATTTTTACCACAAAACTACCATGCATTTCACTTTTTAACAGACTTTAAAAAAAAGATAGAAAATATCAATTAGATGAGTTTTTTTCATGCCCATTACCTCAAAGAGGCATTACGTAGAGGCAAAGGCGATTTAGATTTGAGATAAGATAAGATAATTTATTTCCAAAAACAAACATAAATTGTATAGGAATGACATTTGCGACACAGTACAGCGGTTAAAACATGTGAAAAAGCACGACAAAACCGCTTTTGATTGTAGTGTTATTTTGTTTTACTAGGATGATGATTATTTAAAAATTGTATTAGAAATTCATAATCTATATGTGAAGGGAAAACTTCGGATTCCCTTTTAAGCATATTGCTCGCACGGAGGAGTGTAAGATTTGGCATGGTTAAAGTTTATATGGAGGAGTGCCAAAAGTTAAAATTATCTGTAATATGTGTAATAAATACATTAAATTTAATAAAATAAAACGTTCATACTAACTGACAGATTGACTGAATCAAGGCAAAAAAGCAAAATTGTTAGATTAAAAAAGTCAGTACATTTTATTATATAATTCAAACACAGTCTAATCTTAATTTCAGTAATTTCATTTTTTTTACATCCAGATTTACATCACACCTAACTTCCATGATGCCTTCACATACAACTGACGTAAGAGACAAAGAACGGAAAATGTATATTCTCGTGAAAGTCGAAATGATAATAGGCCAATCGCAAATTTAAATAGTGTAAATAGTATTACAAAATGATTTTTTTATGAATACATTTAAATGTACACTGAATGTCATTCCAAGAAATTTGAATACTTTTGATTGTGGATTAATGCATTTACAATGCAGATTTTGCAATCTAAAATATTTCGAATCTGAAGTCACTTTAGGTCAAAGACTGTAATCACTTCATGTTGTCATAAGGGTAAAGCATATTGGCATTATCATAATGAATACTTCAAATTAGCGTATGATCGACTTACATCGCATGAACCAACAATAAAAAGAAATATTTTGTAAAGATTCATAAATACAATTCAGCGTTCTGTAATTGTGTATTTTTTTTCGACTGTTATAAAGATTAAATTTTAAATTTCATAAGTATTGCAGGGGTTTAAGGCAAACAATATACGCTAATGAAGTATTTGAACTCGCTCACAGCTGACGTAATAAAACAAAATTAAAAAATATATACATGTGATGATTATAGAGGTATACTCACCGTATTGTAGAGGTATAAGACCTTCAATAATGTTCAAACTTAAAAGTTTAATGAATTACGGTCGAATTTCGACCACTGGACGACCTCTAGTTTAATAATAATACCTTTATTTTGCATTATTATTTTGTAATAATAAGTTATTCTGCCGCGACAAAAGAAGTGATCTAACATAATTTAAAATAATCATGCTATTGCAATCTCGCTGCATTTTAATGAGTTGCCACAAACTCAAATTACTTAAAAGAAGGTTTGTATTTATTATTATTATTATTATTAGTTAATTACAATATTTAGGAACTAGCTCCGGTGATACCGTTGAGTTTAGTAGCTGAAGGAAAAAAATAAAATAATGCTTAACAACTCGCAGCCTACGCTTAAAAACAGCCTTGGAACAAGGAAAACGATCAAATCTATGAATTCACTGCCTATGAATTATGAATGACGTATGAATTGAAAATTTCAGAACAGTGTCAGTAAGATTTTTGGGGATGTTAATTTTAAAGCTACTAGAGTATGGATTTGGAGAACTTGAAGGAAGTTTACTTACTTCAAAATTTCCCTCACCTACCAAACTCAGTTGTTGTTTTATAACCGAAACATCTAAATAGATGTTTCGGTTATAAAATGGCCATCAATTTGCCCTAAATAAATTTGGGCTCTTTGTGGAGCAGCAGTAAATTCAAATCGGGAATTATTAATGGATAAAGAGGGCTGACAATCAATTAGAGCATCGTCAAAAACTAATCGTGGAGGTGATGTTACTGTGACAGTTGGGAGAAGTGTAGGCTGAGTTTGACATGTCGGATTATTAGGAGTGTTTGATGTATCCACTCTGGATGTAGAATTCTTTTGCTTTTTATTGGTGGACTTGTTAGACTTTTTGCTTGTTGGAACTTTAAATTGCCATTTTGAGTAGTCATTTTTTCACTGGACTCACTGACATTATTACTAGTCTCGCGTGCAGAAACTTCGATGGCGACGGCTTCATCCTCGTCACCTGAGAGGTGTTTTAAATCTTTTTGGCGTATTTCAGACAAAAAACTTTTAGGAAACATGTCACTTCTTGATTGGGATTTTAAAATTTTATTATTATCAATCCTGGCTTCTAGTGTCTGGAAAAGCACAGTGAGTCAATTCTAGATTGGTTTTCTTTTCCCTTTTGTAATTTAATTATTTTATCCTTTAGTTTTTTGTTTTTAATGGTAAGATTTTACCTTCCGAGATGGAAATTCCTTGATTTCCTTATCACGCTGTTGAAGCAAATGGACAGTATCTTGAAATTTTACTCAGAGTTGGACATTTCTCCATCGAGTAATTAATACAAGTTGCTGCTTGAGTGATTGTATTTGTATATTTAGTCTAAGGTACTCTTCCTCACCATCTTTGACATCACTTTGGAGACATTTGTTTTCAAGTAACAGTAACAGGTCTTTGACTTTTCGCTGTAGCTCGGTGTTCAAGACATGCAACTTAATTTTATTTTTCTCAATATCATTAATTTCATTACTTAAGTCATTAAGTGACGCTGCTCGATTGTCAGTTTCAGAGTGAAGTCGGCTTTCATTTAGGTTGGGGCCAGATTTTTAGATTATGATTCCCTCATTTTTAGCGCGACGGATCGGGTAACTATGCACATTTTATTTTATTATTATTAAAATATATTTTACAATAAGTTTCTATTTATATTTTAATTTTTTCATTAATAAATTAATAAAACAATTTTTCACAAAAAAAAACACAGATTAATGCTACTATATTTGGTAATTATTAGGGAGATTTGATGTTCAATCCTTGCAACACTGATAAATCAAAACGATATCTTTAGGTGGGTAGATTTTGAATACTTTTTTGCTGGCTTCACGAGTGAATTACATAATATAACGACAATTTTATAATTAGATAACAGTAATTAACACTCACTAGGTAAAGGCAGTGGCAACATGGTTTAGCGTGGGAGTAAATAAGTGAAAAAGTGACATAAAAAATAAATAAATGCGGACGGGAAACAGTTTGTCAGTTTGGCAGGTTTGGACAGAGAGAAACACAAGAAGAAGAAAATATATTTCGTCTTGTAAAATCATAAACCCACGATAAATCAACTTTTACATAATATTTATGAGAAAGTGAAAAGTGAATATGTAATATAGGCTTTTCTGAAGCTAATAATGCCACTTAAGCATCAGAAATATTGTGACACATTAAAATATAGCTAAAACAGTTTCATCAGGTAACCATTTAAATTGGTTTTCGCGTAAATATACACCGCTAGTACCGGGCTTGTTTCGTTCCCATTCAACAGGGCAAACTACCGATCGCCTTAATTACCTATTTATTTTCAGCTACCGTTACACCACCAAAGCTAGGTTATGTTTTATAAAAAACAAATAGTTAAACTCCAAAATGGTTGAGAATCTAACAAATATTGTCTGAAACTTTATTTTGTGAATGATTCCTTCTACAATCAAATTAAATTTTACCTATTAACTGGACTTTCTGTATATATAAAAAAAAACATAGCATATAATATAAAGGGCATTTACATATCAATTATAAATTTAAACAAAGTATTATTTCAGCAGGCTTACAATTGTGTAGGTTACAACCTCTTTACCTCTTCTGCCGCTCTTCAGTAATAGTTAATTTATTTATGATCATAAATATTATATTATTAAATAATTAAACTTTTAATCAGTGTATAACGGCTATTTAAAAATATGAAAACCCTACCGTTTGGGCGATCATGTAGTCTAATGTATGCCTACATGCATCATACTAAAATATCCTAAATAAATAATTAATCCTAAAATATATTATTTTATATATTAGAAAATATTTCTTAATACAAAATATTCTTGGGTAGTGATGTTATTATCTGGTTTGGTTATAAAAGAATAAATACAAAATTCCAAAAACTTTTTACTGTATTGGAATTTAGATAGTCGCATATCTAAGGGTTACAACTTGGTTTTTTACCTACCTACTGTTAGTGTCAGCAAGTAACTATCGCACTCGATAACTTTGTAACTTTGCCACAATACAATTCAAACAAAGAACAAACAAAATAAAGTTTTAATGCTATCATGTAAAATGATAAAAATGAAAACATCAAAAGAAATAAATGTTTATCACACTGTTTTATCTAAATAATTCATAATCGAAATATGATAGGAACTAGTAATCCATATTTATACTGAATATCGACGCATGGCTCCAGATCACAAGATGGCCGATGGTGATGTGTTAACAAAATGCTGGCGGTAAAAACCCTTTCAAATTATTAATTAACCGAGATGTGAACAGAAGTTTACAAATTACATGATTTTACATGTTAGTTTGTATTGCAATTAAACACCCTTAACACCCTTAGATTGCAATACAGTTCTGAAGAACAGATGTTTATGAAAAAAATTCACCATTATTACAGTACAAAATCTATTAGTACATCACCGAAATTTGTACGTGCGGCTCGGTATGTAAAATGTGACAGCGGCGAACTGTGCCATTATTATTTCGCAACCTTGGTAGCATTTTATCATGAGGCTGGTGTTGTATGCTATAAATAAATATAAGCTAATTCTGGCATGGTAATGTGCTGTTGGTGATGAAAATATTAGAAAGGCAATTTCGCAGGTGTAATGACATAATAAAATCCAGTTAAGTATCAGAAAAAAATTATGTAAAATATGTTAAATATATGTATTATTAAACATCTAAAACCTTGCATCAGTCATCTCTCAGAAATTCTGGAAATGTTTACCAAATTTCTTCACTGCGCTTATATACTTACACAAAAATTCCAGGACCTTTGAAAGGTTTGGAATATAAAGAAAGGCTTAAGCGACTCAAATTGCCTACTCTCAAAGGAAGGCGAGAACGTGGTGATCTCATTGGGACGTATAAAGTGTTGTTGGGGCACTATGATTTTCAAGAACTTAAAATATATTCACAGCTAGTGAGAACACACATTCTAGCTATATAATTTGTTTGAAAATTTGAAATCTGTAAAAATATTAAAAAGCATTCGAATTTTCTAAATGTCAATACTGACAGACATTTATATAAGTAATGTAATCTAGCGGCGAATGCCTATAACAACGTAAGAAATCATCTAAATACGGTATTTAAGCAATACATTATACAATTTTACTATATCTAGTTATTTATTTATATTTTCATAAATATTTTATTTTGATATGTAAATATCATGTTTTGAAGGTACCGTAGTATTGTTTCCTTAAATATTTTTGAAATATGAAGTAAATTATACCTGAATTCCTAGTTTTATACTTTTATATTAGATGCGTTTGTTTTCACATTTTTGTACCGTTTTGTATATGTACATAATCTATGTGTAAATTTGCAATATTGTGCATTAGTATAACGGTAACTTCGAAATCTGCAGCAAATTTACATATTTAATTTCATGTTCGTAACAGTGAAGTTATGCTAATTGTGACTTTATATAACAAAATGTTTGTATTTTGAAGAATTTGATTTTTCTCAACCCCCCCCCCCCCCCCGGGCCTGAACAGTTTATTTTCTGTGTATGTAATAAAAATAAAAAAATATCACAATGACTGAGCATACACCTGTATGTTTTGTGGGGTGGACGTTCGTGGGGTTAAAAGGATAATAGGTCATATAAAATCAAATTGATTTTTTTGTATCTTACCGTTATAAGGCCTTTCTCTATCGAATCGAGTATCTGCAAAGTGATCATCTTTACCTCTCCAAGAGTAACGATCTAGAAATTAAATACAATATAAAAATTACTTTTGTATCAAAACAAAAGATTTTTTGAGAAATTTGAACCTCCCTCACCCCTTAACGTAAGGACTGTCTTAGGGGGTTCAGGTTATTTAAATTTAGTATATTAAAATGATTTCTATGAACTGATACAAGTAAAAGATTTTGATTTTTTTTTAATTCTAAAGAAAGCTTAACTAGTCCACTAACGGAAAGGATAATATAGAACACTGCTTGAAAGAGCTTCTTTGGGTTATAAAATATATCGAGTGGCAGCAGTGGATTAGATGACGGTGTTTTCAGATGAGAAACCTGCAGCCATTTATTTCTTCTAGCCCTGTACAATTTCCAGTAGTTAAGCATGCGTTTGCGGCTGTCACACATTCTGCTCTTAAACAAAGAGATATTTTACAGCACTCTTTGTAAAATATTATCGAATAGGGGGGTAATCACAGCATCCTGATCATAATCAGGATGCTACGATCTTATAGGTTTATGCCTATAATTTATAAAGTCATTATGTACTCTCACTTATAATAGAATGCCACAGCTGCAAATTACAGTCGTAGAATTTTGTTTTATTTATTATTATCGAGATAATAACAATGGTAATGACATTTTGCTAATTAGTAACTGATAATTTAAAAAAATATAATTTTATATATAATATTTATTATTTTACCTAACTGGCCAACGCCTGTTTTAAGGTAGACTTTTATGTGGTAGGTCTTTAATTATAGGATAATTTTATTGTTTATATTAATTTCACCATTTTACTATTTAGGGATTATCATTTTTATGCACGTTTTATTATAATATCATGATTTATATCGTTCCAGAATTCCCTTCAAAGACATACAGAACATGAAAAATACACCTAATAAAGGTGAAGGTCAAGAAAGTTCTAGAGTATTAGCACGACATTTCAAATTGTTGCAATAGCGGACGCCTTCAATATATCAATACAAGCCCACTATCTTCCAGACCGGTTTAATGACAGTCCTCAGATTTTACTCTCTCGGAATGGCACCTTCCGCCCAAAGGGACAGATAATATCTTCAAAAAATGGGGCAGACCCATAGTGAACCTATTCACCTTGTCGGCAGCCAATGTGGTGAACCAATATGTATAGATGAATATCAACGACACAGGAGCAGTGCTCCATAATACTTTCAGCAGAACATGGCATTTTTCACTGCCATCACCATGCTTAATTCCCCGAGTGTTAGCTCACCTAAATAAGTCGACCCCAATTTATCTAGTTGTGGCTCCCAGATGGTCGAAAGTATTCTGGTTGCCAGATTTGAAACAGAGAGCCTCAGAAAGTCCACAGAAAGTCCACAGGTTGGCAGACAACTTAGTAGACACAACAGGTGGCCATCTGCCTCAGGTTCAATATTTCAACTTAGAAGTTTGGAAAATTGGAGCTGGGATGGAGAATACAAACCTGAACAAACAGTGAAAGGTCACTTCTGAAGTCAGGTTGGTGTGACTCAACAGCCATGGCGCAATTGGAACTCATTAAATAAAATTAATTTTAGGGATCCATCTGGGTCCCACTGGCACGATTTCTGGCACAGCATTTGAGGGTGAAAGAAAACTGCACTCAGTACTGCATAAGTCGGCAATTTCAACCTTGACAAATCCAGATAATTAAAATTGAGTAATCACACATTGGTGAAACAGATAATGAAGGGCATCTCTAACAGTCCCTTAAAGACAGGAAAGGCACCAATATGGGACCTAAGAGAAGTGAGCTGGAAAATAATGTTCCAGAATCTGTTACATTGTTCAAAGCATCTCGAAGATGTGCAATAATTCTATTACTTGCAATTGGTCGAAGAGTGCATGTTTGGTGTGAGTGTATTACACTGTTAAGATTTTCTTCTGAATATTTTATCGATAAGGAAGATTATATTATTTTATGGCCAGAATACGGGTCGAAAACAGATTCCACTATACATCGAGCAAATTTTTTAATTTCCAACCAATTAAAAAAAAATTATAATAATATAGGAGATTGATCCTGCGTTTTGGTTGAGAAACTATGCGCATTATCTGAAATCAGAAGGAAAGAAGCAGGAAATATTCAAAATCTGTTTATCTCAACTGCAGATCAGCCAAAAGCAGCAGAGAGTATTACAGGAGAAAAATAAATCGGACAACCCTGACTTTTCTTTTTTGCTTTTTGAGCTTTGTCATTATTGACAAGCCTTTTTAAGGTCTTCAGGTAATCACAATTAACACTAACGAACAATTCTCACATTAATATATTATGAATAAGAAACGGTGCTACACAATATTGGAGTTTTACTTTCATTAAAACTTTTATTGTGGTGCCTTCCTTATCCATAATATACTTAATCCCTGTCTGGAGAGAATACGATTGAAATAAAGATGGCACCTTAGGCGGAAGTTGCCTGTGACAGACAAAGACAAAAGACAGTTATAAAGAAATAACGAATTAATTTACGGAGCTCAACAGCTAGAAAAGTAAAGAACAAGAAGCGACTTACGACCAACGCGAACCGGAAGGAAGATGCTATCTCTCACATTAATATATTCTGAATAAGGAAGGCAACACAATAAGAGTTTTAATGGATAGTGAAACTCCAATATTTTTGTTCGCTTTTATGGGTTCTACAATGCCGCTGTCCAATATTTTTGTATTATTATTGGTTAATGGGCGAGCAGCTAGAGCTGATAAAGAGATCAAAACTTCATTGATTACATGACATGTCATTCATTCATTCATTGTCTTTCATTTCATTGGAACATATTAAAAACATAATAATTCATTCATCCATTTATTCCTAATCATTCATTTTTTATATTTTATATTTATATTTTATAACTCAAAACGAGACGTGTAGTCTGGGGGAAGATGCCGTTAATAAGATCTGTAGGGTGTAGCTGTAAGACATCAGGTTTTGGTTAATTATACTCGTATGATAGCTACAGGGTGTTATAGTCATTCTTGTTTAATATTGCTTATGGGTTGGCCTGTTATTAAAAGGCATCAAATATTGTTGCATATAAAGTTAATTAATTGGTATCTACTGAAGACGAATGTATCTTAAATACACTTATTATATTTCTATGTAGTACTCGCATTAAATATGGCAGCGGTTATAATACTCACTGTTGCTGTTTTTGGCAATGTGTTTTTATTGCATAGTGACAAAATACTATTGATGGTTTAAATTACAATAAGATCAAAATACCCAAATAATACTGACGTGTTGGATTTAAGTGCGTCCCGGGCCCACTTCCCTGGGGTCGATTGCGAAACGGAGGAGCGGAAGGTAAATCTACTTGGGCAGCAGCTCTTCGAGTGTCATCCCCATCTTCTTGTTGAATATTACGGTTAATGCCAGGTCGCCTCCAATCTGTATACCTATAAAAAAAATCTTTCTTTCTTTAGGCGTAAAAAAATAGTTATACAAACACAAAATATTAACTCAGAACCACAAATAGAATAAGCTTTAGAATAGATATCACTTTTGATTTTAGACTATCTCTCTAAATTTGACAGTTGTCTTAGCACCATTTGGTGAACTTGAACGATGTTTTCGTCAGTGGTTGCAGTTTTTGAACTTGACGAAAGTTCATCGTCACCCAAGCTGGTAAGGCCACGTTTAATTCGCTGCCCAAAATTTCATGGTGGTAAATGATAGTGCAGAGTTCGCGTACATAGCGTTTAACTCGCTTTGATTTGCGTAGGCGTTATTGCCTTTCAAAAACATATATATAATGACAGTTTGAAAATGGTTTTTTTTTTCATTTTCACAAAAAAATACTTACATCGACTCACTCAAATGGTTGTCAAACAACAACTGTGCATCCAAAATGGCTGAAATTTTGGTGAGTATCTTTGAACGCATGCGCAAACACACTCCCACACTTTTGTTGACGAGTGCTGCAATCTTCGTGTTACGGTCGGAAAATTATCAGACAACCCTCATATAACAAGAAAAATATTTAGTAAAAAAAAAAAATCTAATTAACAGAGTAAGTTAGGTTACGTAGGTGGACTTAAGCCACGAGCTCGTAAAGGCCAGTTGGACTGCATAGATTGAAAACTAACAAGAACAAGTAGATACTCTGAGGTATTATCTATTTCATAATAAGTAAGTACCTCAACACTATTTTGTAACACGTATTTGTACATATTTTTTAATATGCCTAATGGGTATACTTTAGTATTTGAAAATACTTTAAGGTGTTAAGTTATTACTTATTATTTAATGTCATCATAATACACTAATTATCAGCAGATTAAAAAACTTTTATTCTGCATTTCAGCTAAAGGGAAATTGTGATGGTTTGACCAAAATTTTAATGTAAAATCAGTGTTTTCATTTTATTTTCCTACATAATTTGTACTACTATAATTTAACTACTATAATGATTTGTACTATTTACCTATATAAATTGTGTCAAGTTTATTGTAATTTTTCTTTCAGTCAAAAATTATGGGGCTTTTGTAAACAATATGACCCAGTCAGTATGTATAATCACTTTTCATATTTACCTTGACTGCCAAATAAATTTGGATGGAAAATTGTTTTCTACTAGGTATCAGTTTAATGGTGGTACCTAAACCTAAGGAATCATTTACGAAAGGCAATTGTTATAAAAAAGCGTTATTAATGGGGTTTAAATTATTACTTCTGTGTCATCAAACTGAGGAAAAATTAGTTCCTTGTAGCTGCGTCTAATGTAAAAAGTTTTGGTTTAACATGGATGATGTTAAAAAGCCATGCATATGAACAATAAATTTTGCTCAGTAGTGGTCAGCCACTCATGCATAAGACTTCATTTCTTTAGAGCACCGCAAGGTCGGTTGAAAAATATTACCTATTAGTATGGGATGGTTGCTGAGTGACTTCCCTTCGTTGGTTATTCCACTCATTTGATCCTGGCTCTAAAGGAGGATTTCCACGATCATGCCATGACGCATAAAATGAGCGACCACCATCTGCATAAGAACTCTGTGTATCCTCAGCTCTGCTAGCCAACCTATTTAAAACAAATGTTTATAACAAGTCATAGTATAATCAGGGACACAAATAGATAATAAATATTTTTTGATATTGGTGAAAATGGTAACAATAATAGTGCAAAACCAACCTAACGAACGCCCGAGCTCTCTAAAGCAAAACAACCGCCGAATGCCCCGCAATATTTTTAAAAATTGTGTAATTACGGGCGCTTGACGGGCGGGCAGGGCCGTCAAGCGCCCGTAATTACGTAAGCGTCAATATATATATATATTTTAGAAAAATTATATATATTATGTCGATAAACTACACTATTTTGAACAGCTTATAAAATTCTCAACAATATGGTTTTATTAATAACTATAGAAAATGTAAATTTAAAAAAATCAAAGTTGAAAAAATATATTTTTGTGTAAAATTTTATTTTTTGATACTAATAAAAGAAAGTTTAAAGAGATAACACCCGTCTTATTTTTAACTTTGTTTCAGGATATCATATAAAACTATTTATAAGTAATATATATTTTTTACCATGAAAAGAAAATTTAAAAAATATATATACTTTTTATTCGTATAAACCAAAATACAAATATGTACAGAACAGTAGTAACAGTTCAATGTCTATTTAATGTAACCAACAAGCGACCGCCACCACTGATGTTCCTGCTTTCTTAATTAGACTCCGTCTGTACCAAAGACAGCAGTGACCGTCGATTTTTGTTAATTAAAATTATTTCGGTATTAAACTAAAAGAAAAACTTTTGAAATAGTTACACGCGTAAATAAACTATAAGAATAAATATTGCAAATTTGTAAAATATTAGTATAATAAAAAGTATATATATTATTATATACATCATAAATATATATATACATATAAAAGTATATGCAGAATATATATATATATATATTAAATTATATATAAATTATATTTGTTGTTTTTTAATAGCGGCAAATCGCCTGAAAAGATAAATGGCACAATCTTTGACAAAATTGAAAATTTTTGAATATTTTTTCAATTTTTTGATAAAGTGCTGGATAGCATCATATTTATAAAGGTTCTAAAGAGGTCCTGTATATATGTATAATAATATAACCTGTCCCCTCCATGGTAAGGATGAATCGCTTTTACCTGGCTGCTTTTGTTTATTTAAGTTTATGCAACTTATTAACTATAATTTCCCAAATTCTTCAAAAATACAGGAAAAAAATCTATATTAACAATACTTTCAGAAAGGTCAAGTATCGTTAAATGCTATAATCTACAGTGGCGTCGCAAACGTTTTTGTAGTGTTTTAATATTACCACACAGCGCTCGAAACGGCAGTAATACCCATTGAGTTATACAGTGCGAACGTGTTTAGCAGAGAGACCCAGTCGCAAGCATTCTAACCCTAAATGTGAATGTAGTAGGTGAATTAGATGTGGTGAATTATATCAGTGAATACCTATATGACTTGCCTATTATGATTTGTTTAACAAACAAATGGCTCGATGCTAGCATTGAAAGACAAAGTGATAACTCTCCAGCTTTTTTTTAGACAGTGGCAAAAGTATCCTGTGATCGCAAAGTGGTAAGAAATGGGGAAAATGCATCATAAAGAACCGATTTCTCGATTGAAATCTCTGCACATTCGAGCTAAAACAGCGGTGAGCCATTTTCTTATTATATTTAAATGACATTGTATTAAATATACTGCGCAAGAATTCAATTATTTTTCTATCTTTTCTCTTTAATCAACTCAATTTTACTCTTTTACAAGTATACTCTATGTTCTAATATCGATTTTTCATTAAATAACTGTTATTTATAACGTATTGAAAAAAAAACCTTCGTTAAGCCCCGTAAGAATGTGAGCAATTTTTTAACGCACCCTTACTTTACAGCGACTTATGCTTGGTGCAATAACCTTACGTTCAACCTACACCTTAACCACTACCTCAACCACTGAAATACTGGATAGCTGATCTACCAGCCCGTCGCCGACTACGAGACCCGTCGACAATCTGCCAGCTAATTTTATATATAACTAAACTTTATTTGACTTTTTTATATTTATTGTACTCCATTCATTTAACTATGAATAAATTGAATACTTCTGAATTGACTAATTTTATTTGATTTCCGTTCCTCAGCTGTAACCTTCAAACAGTCAGTAGATTTGTAAAAAACTTTCTCTCATAGGAGAGTGGCACCCCTGACATAATGGGTGCCATAATAATGGGCTTTTACGTAATGGGGAATGTAAACTCCCTCTTAACCTTTTAGCCGCCAGCCCAGGTATAAAGTACAGTACCGCTCTAACGCCGCAGTTGATCTAAGACGAAAAGTACCCCCAGCGCCAGGCGGGTTTTTGAAGAAATGAGTCTTTCGGCGAGATCACTGCACCGATTCATTTTTATTATGTCGCATTTACTTAATATTAAACATTTAAAATGAGCAACGGAAACCACAATTAATATCTATGTATATTGTTTTGAACCACTGCTTTGAACAATGTATGTAAATTATACGCTATGGCAAATATTACAGTTATTCTTTTGAAATATCTGAAAAATAAATTATTACTTTGGTTACCTATATGACGGTTAAGTAAAATAACTGTTGTGTTTATTTAATGACAAACGTTTTATGATAATTCGCTTTTTTTTAATAATGATTTAACCAAATAATCACACATACGGCATAAGTCAAATAATCAACTTACCTACATTTACTATATAACTTGGCTTAATAACCTACATAATATTTGTAAATATTCCATAAAAAATCCGTAATCAATTTTACTATGTAAATAATTCCTAATCTTTGATGTAACTGTGTGTTTTCTTATAAGTTAAATAAATAAATAGAATAACAAATACAACTTTCCGAAAACCTTTTACCGCATTGGAATTTAGACAATTTAATATTCCATTAGGATTGGAATCTCTCCGCTGTGTGTACACGAAACTTTTCGCATTATCACCGACGCGAAAATAATTTTTCTGATACCGTTTGAATGTATGATTTTTCCTACCTACGATATTAATTAGATAGGAATGTGTCTGATGCACGATTTCACTTTTATTATTGTGGCTAAGGGCTTGGTTTCACTTACCTATTGTTATTACCAGCAAGTACATATAGCATCTTTATTTAGGTATAATTTTGCAGACACAAGTCAAACAAAATAAATTGTAAATGTTCACCACGTAAAACAACAAAAATGGGCAAAATGGTAAGGTTAAAATAAATAAGCGTTTATCACACAGCCTTATCTATATAATGCATAATTGAAATATTATAAAAATAATATCGATGCTAGTTATCCGTATTTATTCTGAATATCGACGCATGGTTGTAGCATAAAAAAATTATGCTTATGTATATATAATCTATATAAATTCTTAACCTAACCTAAAAATTCGTAATTTATTCTTAGACACTATTTATTTGTGTAATTATTAGGATTTAGTCTAATTTTTAAATTGAATTGTTTAATCTTCAAATATATTATTATTTCATAAGGAAACCCCATTGATCTTTTATATTTATAGCCAGCTGTCAAAATCATTGCACTGGCGCACGAGCCGTTTGTACACCAATCCAAGGCCAATCCGATCCGAGAAAATATAATTTTTTGATAAAGTGATTAAAAATGGTATCTCTTCTATTTATTTCGATAAAAAATGACATTTCTAAATGAAATGAGTCACCTAGAAAGATTTTATAATATATATTTAAAAATTGATATGAAATGTTGATTGTTTGTTTGTCAATTAAACAGATAAAAACAGTGACAACCGTTCCGAAATGCCTAATTTACATCAGCATCTTGGGAACATATACATTTTAGAATACATATGTTATTCGCAATAAAATTTCACACGGAATACTTTATCCAAATGTATTTGCATACAAATCTATCGATCAAGAAATATATAAGATTCTTGTGCTGTGTGGCAACCGTTGTCAAAAACAAAACACAACATTTATTTTTTCTATCTTGTGGCACGGTCGTTGCAAAAAACTATTGTAAAATACGTCCTCACTTTGTTTCTGCAATATTATAATAAAAATAATAGTTTGTACTAACTTTAATGGATAAAAAAAGATAATGTGTTTGTTATAGCAGCTTTTAAATTCTCATATATATTTATTATGTATTATTTATGGTTTCCCATAAACATTTTAGTGTTAGGTAATCATTGTAATTATATAGGGGTGTTTTTTTTAGAGGCGTGGTTTTCAATCTGGCACTACTTTTTTCGTAGTTGGTGTTTTTGACAGCTGTCACTTGATTTATGCTCAGTTTGGTTTGCCATTTCATAATGAATAGACTTACTCCTGAACAACGTTTGCAAATAGTGCAAATTTAGAAAAAATCACTCTAATTTTTTTTAAAATCACTCTAAAATAAAGTAAAAATCGTGTCGTGGGCCTGTGGCGTGGCCTCCAAGATCGTGCGATTCAACACCGCTGGACTATTTTTTGTGGGGTTATGTGAAGTCGCTTGTCTACGCAGATAAGCCGGACACGATTAACGCCTTGGAAGAGAATATTCGGCGCGTTATTGCTGACATACTTGCTGCAAAAAGTGGTTGAAAATTGGGCCTCTCGGCTGGAATTTGTTCGAGTCAGCCGCGGCGGCCACTTACCCGAAATCATTTTTAAAACATAATGGCAAACCCTTATCTTTATAATAAAACTAAATTCTTAGCCATAACATCAAATTATATGCGTTTTATCTCTTCTTGAAAACCACGCCTCTAAAATCATCACCCTATACAATAAGGTGTAAACAATTCACTGGAAACTATAAAAATACAAATAAATACAAAAACTGTAAATTATAAAAATTACAAACCTTGAATTATGATATGTCACTGTGTTTTGCCCTGGTTGGAAAAGTCTACCACGACCACGCCCTCCCCTGGAGACGTGACCACTAGGATCGCTAGACCTCGAGCCCATGACCGCCTGCGGAGGAGTCCCATTACCAGATGCAGCTACAGGAGCAGAATTTTGACGTACCCAGTGGCGCTATAGATAAAATAATAATCACAACGTTTTGCCAAACAAATTTCACATGACGGTATAGATGCATAACATTCCTATGAAAACTAGAAAACTTGAGTAATTAGCAAAGTAATATCTAAATAAACAAAAGATTTAAACTGAATATTAGATGATACGCAACCGATCTACTGACTGAAAACCTAAGTAAGCTTTTATGGTGAAAAAGACTACTACGTGAACTGAAAAGGAGAAACCACCTGGCTTAATAAAAGCTGGTCATATTTGGTTATGACAGGTGCTAACCAAACCTCTATTGTAGATTTAAAAAAATATGATATTAACAATCTGATATTATATTCCAGTTCGACGCCCAAGGTCTATTGGTCTATTTGTGGTTCATTCCAATTGCCTATCTCTTCTGTTTCTTCCATATCCTGTTATTTGGTTATGTGTGTTTGTCCATCACCGCTGCCATCTTGTTTATCATTGCGTTCTTTCTATTTCGTCATTATTTTATTATTATTTTGGCGATTTGGTTAATTGAAATATTTAAGTTAAGAAAAATTTATTTTTAGTACTAAGAGCGGTGTTTGTTGGTATTGCTGTGTGTTACATGATTATTTAACTGTTCAAGGTGTGAGTGCAGAGTGCTTATAGGTACTAAAGGGGTGTTTGTGTATGCGTAAACATTATGGTGTATTATTGATTTATAATTTTAAATAAAAATATCATGTAACACAAAGTAAAAGATTAGCATCATCTCATACTAATATTATGAAAACATCTATACATAATTACATTAATCGATAATTAATGATAATCATTTTGAATTTTGTACATTTATTGAACTTAATTAATTTTAGGTATTATTAATAAAAAACTGAATTAATATCCGTTAATAAGTTAACACAACATTTATTGATTCTGAGACGGTACGTAGTTCGCAGGGTCAGCTTGTTATAGATATAAGAGGCATCATGATTATTTTATAATTCATTTTGAGTATTCTCAATAAAAAACTGAATTAATTTCAGCTAATATATTAACACAACATTTATTGATTCTGAGGCGGTACGAAGTTCACCAGGTCAACTTGTTATAGATATAAGAGGCATCATGATTATTTTACAACATACAAGTTCAGTTCAGTTCAGTAAAATGGCACCATAAGCGACGTTTATTGTTAACCGATATCAGAACAAAGAAAATATATCTTATCCTTCCAGAGCCTGAAGGGCTCATCTGGCAGAAACTCAATTTAGATTTTTTTTTAAACGGCCTGACAGCCCTGTTAAAATTAGATGGAATTGACAGTGAGCGTTGAATAGTGAATTCTTGAAAAACTGAGCGTAGACCCACCTCCGAACACGTCCGCACAGCCACTTAGCTGGGTGGCCACTCCGGAAATATGCACAATTCTGATATTGTCTGATTCTCTGATTGGTAAATGTATGAAGATTTCGCACTATGAAATTGTTTATCTTTACTCGATGATTTATTTAAAATTACATATACTTTGGAGGTACCATTTCCTCCGGTGGTATAGCTAATTGGCAGGTGATGCAACTAAGTTATTTTAAAGCCAAGTTTTTTATCCTTTGTCTCAGCTGGGAAGGGGTCTTAGGGAATGGCTTGAAGACGCTAATGTTTGGCGGAATTGGCTTGATGATATTTCAGTAAATAAGCAAAACAAAAAAAAAGTTTCTTTAAGATAAGATAAGATTTATTATCTGAGATATACAAAAAAAAAAACATAGGAATGACATAATAACTTACAACATACAACAATGTAGAAACAAAAAATACACGATGAATATAATAAAATAAAATAGCACTAATAGATTTTCTAAAAATAAAATAAAACAATTTTAATTTAATAAATCAGAGAAATGAATATTTAAAGAGATCTAATAAAGTACCTACAAGGGAAAAAATAGAAACCAAATTTACATAAATATAATTAAAACTAAAAAGAGAATACTATTAATTAAAACTCTTCAAAACTGTATATATTCTTTTCTAAAAGTAATTTCTCTTTTTTAAAAATGCTAAGTTTAGAAATAAGTTTTATTTTTTCTGGTAATTTGTTATAGAAATGAGCGGCTAGATAATTATTGTTTTTTTTTAATCTAACTGACTTGGGGATGACCGTTTGTACATAATTGCTTGTATAATCATGAATCTGGCTATGTGTTACCATAAACTACGATAAACTAAAATTTTTTTTAAGAAAAACGGTCTATCAAAACCTTTTTTGACAAAATTCAAATGTTTACGTTTTTTTCTAATATATAGCTAAGCATTTAAAAAAATCGAGAAACATCCTACTTTAACAGTTACTTCTATTTTTTTTGTGGTGGTCATAAGTGCTTTAAATTGCACTTTGAAATGTCTTTATTTTGCCAAATAAATAAATAAATATATGTATGTATGTGGAACACTAATATTACAAATTCCAATTGCAATTTTTCCTTCTTTTGCGAATGAGCTTATTACCACTCGCAATTGGTGTTACCAACAGTGTTTTACCAACCTAATAGTAACTTTTCTATTAAACCTAACCCCCGCAATTGGCAAGGGATTACTATTAAGTTGTTTAGAGTTACCGGACCATATACAAACGGATATCAGAACACATATTAGAAATGAGCACCTTCGTTTTTCCCAAATGGCTAACAAAAATAAATTAGATTTTGCTTACCTGGTTACTGTCCATGGTAGTTTCTTGACAATTATCCAATAAAGCTAATGGTGGTTGCCTTCTACGAACGTACACATGGCTAAATGCAAGCAATTCCTCAGGGGCACTTATTTCACGCTCATATAGAGACAACAACTCTTCTCGACCGTACCTGCAAGATAAAAAAACTTAATTAAGGCAAAAAGATTCAATATAAAAACAAGGTCAAATACTCAATAAACATTGTGAAATTTATTTTTAAGGAAAAAAATATAATCTAATATTAAATTGGGAGCTTCAAGCAAGGCTTCCCAGGGAGGGTAAGCCTTGACGATTCTTTCAATTAAGGAAGAGATCATTTTCAATGAAAAGGGCCTTTTAATGAAAATGGAAGTTCTTTCTGAATGTGTAAATAAGCCATGGATATCTCAAATACTGACAAAGCTCGGATCTACAAGAATAAACACTACTTGACCTCCCCCAATAGTGTCTAATATACAATTTTGACATAGCTATCCCAGCAGGAAAAATCCTGTTGTCTAAAATCATATAACCTATTGACTAAAGCATCCATCACTGCTTACTGTATGCAATAACAAGGACACCAGTACTGGTCAATCCCAAGTAATTTCTTACAGGTTTTAAAATTTACAAGATCTGGGGTTTAGGTAAAAGCCAACAACAAAATAAGTAGTTAGGTCTATTTCAAATAAAGCTGACTATCTATATTTAACTTTGAAACTGCTTGGCCGACTTGGCTATTTTTTTTTTAAATGTTCATAATAGTTTGAAGATGGTTTTAGAGCAAGAAAAATTGGTGGAAGACTGAATGTGAATTCTACATCGGCGGAACAATGGTTAAAGCCACCTGCATAGTATAGGTAATTTGTACTCTTTTAAATGGTACAAACCACAGGCTGGTACCTAGCAAATTCTAGGAATTGTAAACAGATAAGCCGAACGAGCTTCACGGTTCTTTAACCCTACACTTTGTTAAGTCGTAAAAGGTTTTTAAAAAATGGCCTAATTACGGGAGCTTACTTAATATGTTTATTTAAAAAAAACTATGTATGTCATGATGATAAGCTACACTATTTTGAATAGCTTATGAAATTCTCTAGAAAATGGTTTTATTACTAGTTATACAAAATGTAAAAAAAAATCTCAAAAATACAGCTATTTCTTTTTGGCATTGTACCACGTATTTAAAACCATAAATTATTAATTGGAATATATTCAGAAATATTTGGTAAAAAAAAACAAAATAGGAAATATCCCCTAAACCATAAGACTTTGTACAAAGGTAAGTATGGCTCAAATATTCTAAATGCCATCTTTTAACTATTAGTAACGTAAAAGTTGTTTTATTGGTTTTATAATCATATGGTTCAAATTAGACACATTGTGCCAGTATGCGCTACTCTTGGTAATCTGTTTGCTCTTCCAAGAAATTGCTAGGTATCTCCCTGTAGTTTGTACTGTTCGAAGGAGTAAAAGTTAAAGAAGGTTTTAAAAGTAATTGACCACCTAAAGTTGCTGTATTTTTAATCTAAATTTACCTAAAAATCCAAAAACTTCCCATGATGTTAAATAAAATGCCATTAATATTGTTGACTTAATATTTAGATATTTATTATCATATTGTGTGGAATAAATATATATTAGAGTGACAGAAAAAAAAATGCTTAAAGATACTAATGTTCATTATTGTGTAATTGGCGTATAGCTGCTTGTTTTCGGAATTATTTTAAATAAGTTCAAAATGGTAAACATCTCCTAAACCGTAAAATTTGACTAAATATGTTTTAAATAACCTTTTCTATCGGCTCCAAAAAAGGTTTGGATCGACCTACCAAGCACTCTATACATTAAAAATAATGTATAGTTTAAATACTGTATTTAGACAATTATAATAGGCATTCGCTTAAGTTTACACACACACATATATACTATATATATAATATACTATATAGAAATATAATATACTATATAATACAGAAAATATTAAAAAATTAGAGAATTAGAAAAAGTCTTACCGTCTAATTGCATGATTACCTCAGTTTCTTGGCAGGGCAGGAACTATGGCAGCTCTTAAATTTCTGGAGGCCACTCTAACCGTTCTATTTTAACTCAACGTTCTATTTATAGCAGTTTTATTTTTTGCTCAAAATGGTTTACAGTATTTAAATATAAAGGCGGCGCTAGCAAATCTTAACTTACTAGTTATTTAAAATCCTAGTTATTTTATATTGGCTGAATGGGATGACATTTTTGTATATTTTGTGTATTATATGTCACTCGAGGGAAAGTTAAGCATGAAAACATAATGAGCAAGCATTTCTTACACATGTAGTAGATTGGCATAGAATAATCCGAAATACTTTTTGATTATGGATATTATAACGATATATTATATCAGCCTACACTGAATATGTAATTTCGTTACACCGGTTTGCATTGCGGAACAGACAAATTTAGATATTGTTTATTTTATAAAAACGCTGCGACCGGTGCTACAAAAATACGAGATTTCACACCTACTAATATAAGATTATTCTTGTAAAAGGTTAACCAGTAAAATACGACTCAATAATTGAGAAGTTTATAATTTATAATTTTTAACTTTATGATCATTAAGTACCTATTATGATCTGAAAGCATTTTGGAGCCTTTAAATAAAACATTTTAAGAAAAAGAAACTTAGTAAGTGCAAGGGTTTGAGCGCAAATTTGAATGAATTAAATAGGAAAAATAAATGACTTTTTCGATTGAAAAATAAGTGACTCATTGAGTCATATTTTTTGTTAATTCAATTCCGTAGTCAGGGATATTTTGTATAGTTTGTTGGATCCAAAATTTTACTTTTATTGCTATAAGCCTCAGAAGTTGCAATTCCGAATAAGAATTTCTAGAATAATATTTAGTATCTCGCCTCTCGAGTTTTGAGTACAGCACATAGCTTCCGAAAGATATAATGATTTGATTTTAAGGTAAGAAACATATAATCGTTTGGAAAATGGGCGTTTTGAAACTTAAATTAGATGAAACCCATAATGCTGTCTTCAGCTGTTGTTTTGACTTTAGATCCAAATTGTAGCAAGACATGGCGCAAATTATAATTTTAGTATGTGTATTTGCTTCTTGGTTTTGTTTAAAAATACATAATATATTTATGAATAATTATTGAAAATATTATTAGGACATTTATTTATTTTTGTACACCACATAACATTGAAACAATTAAGGATTACCTGATAGTTACAGTATATCATTATTTTATTTAACACTGAATGGTTTCAATATTCTCTAATTTTTAACAAAAAATCAGGATAAGCACAAGAGCATCTCATTTGATGTTTCCATTTCACCACTCCTCAGTATGGCCAATGGTCAGGATATAGCATTATTTCAAATGATCAGCTTTTAATGACAGTGTTAAAACTCAAAATATACACATTATTCCTACCCACAGTATTATTGGGAACATAATGTAATATTATACAATATTATAATTTCGAATTTCCATAACAATGATTATAGTTATTAACATACACAATTAATTTACTTTTTAACTACCACTTTGAATTTTAAAAACTAAAAGAATTTAAAAAACTTTAATTTTAAAAGAATTTAATTTTAAAAACAATACACTAATACACCCAAAACCAATATTTTAAAAGCATAAATAAAAATAAAACATTTATATAAATACAGACACATAATAGGCGCATAAAACCTGTCATGCACCTGTAGAAGCCAATTGGATCTATATTGCCATCCCACCAGTGTATGCAAAAAAGGCAAGTGATTGAGATTGTAAATGATAAAGTCAACAAATGCATCTTACCTTATAAACCACGTTAATAAACCAACTAACACTTACAATAATTGCATAAAAAAATAGTTTTACAGGTTATTTTTAAAATACAATCTACAGGCACCATGCATGCCACTTATAATCGATAATATAATTTTACTACTATTTTTTTATAATTGTAATAAAAATTAACAAACTAAATCATGCATTATGATGTAACAATGATTATATTATTGTTTGAAGTAGTTCATATATTAATGTGTTAAATTTATTTCTACCGGTAACTCCACTTCGAAATCCTTAAAACTATTTTCTAAATTATTTTTCTCCATTTTCTAAAACGAACTAACATGATTTTCTGCACAATGTCGCCTATTATATGAATTACAAACGCAGACGCAACTAAAACAAAGCACTTTGTTCAACTGTCACAGACGCACTCACGCAGGAGGTAACAGTTTATCACATTTCAGTCGCAGGTAACCTCAGCAGGTTTTTCGACAATAACTACGGACCCAAATTTTAGATTTAAAATCATAAGGTTAGGTTTTTCATGTTTCACTAATCCCTTAAAATTTTAGTACGTAAAAAATTTTTTTTTGTACGCTTTTGAATTATGTTTCCCATCGCACAAATTCTTAGAAATCTGAGTACAAACAGGTGAAGCCTTACACAATAGTAAACCGTTCCCGTTATCTCCCAACTAACCTAGGTATTGATATTCGTATGAAAATGGCTTAATACTGATCTTCTGTCTCTTAATATCTAGTAAAAAAAAGTTTGTGTGTTTTAGTAAAACTACTGCAGAACGACCTAGCGAAGATTTTATCATTAAAATACGTAACTGTTAGAATTCAAAATGCTATTGCAAATGTACCATGCATTGTGTTATTTCCTTTTGAATTATGGCATATTACCTTGGAGTGGTGCTACCAAAACTACACTAATGACACTTGAAAAGACACAATAAGCAGTATTAAAAATAGCCTTTAAAACGCCGCGTGGTTATCCTTATGTATGTTGAGAACTAGGGGGGAATGATATTTGTCAAATGAACATTAATCGGGCACAGTTGTATTTCTAAAATGCAAAAATGAACTAGACCACCAAGGCAAGACTAAATCACTTTATAAGAAAGACTAGTCGCGAGATATATAAAGTACCTAATATGTTATCAGCTTATGGCCATTTCTATTATTTGCCACTCTTTGTCGTCCTTTGCGGAATCGTGTGGTACGCGTGATTTATGTACGGAGCAGAATGTATTAAAAGGTCCCTATCAACCTACCGAACACCCTGCATAGGTACTACAATAGTATAGAACTATTTACTTCATCCAGATTAGATTGCAACAACAGAGGATAGACGAGCAAAAAAGTTCCCTTATTTTATCAAAGAAAAGAATCATACAGTGCTATTACCAAAGTATGCCCAGGTTGTATATAGATTATTATAATGGAATAAAACAAGTACGTAATTTTGAATCTTTAATAACAACTTTGGGAATCTATAGTTTAAATTATCGAGTACGAAAACTGTTACCGCTGAATACCAAACACCATTCTCCATGCTTGAAACGAGACTAGGTCAAACAAACATCTCAAATTAAATTTGTAAGAACACAACATTTTTAAAAGATGTTCAATGGGAAAAATGATACGGTGGAGCAAAGAAATGAACAAGACAAGAATCAGCTGATGCATTAAGAGCGGTAGACAATACGAAATTCCTATAAAGCCACAAATAAATACGAGCAACTAAATGCATCCACATTGTCCTTTCATTAATTTATTTTTAGCCTATAAATGGAAATTCTGAGCATTGAAATATCTAGCAGTCCACCAAATTAAACAGAAAACTAAAATTTTGAGCATAAAAGAAAGAATTATCTGCGAGGTTGCTACACAAAGGAGTCTGTAGAATGTGATCTGCAATCGTCCAACCTCAACCTAAATAAAAGTACAATCTGTGGAGAAACAAACTAGCTTGGCTAAAATCTGCATTAAAAACCCTACATGCATCCTTCAGCTCTATTCAGAACAAGATCACCACAAAAACTTTAGGTTTAAAGCTATAATCTTACCTCATAACACAATGGTCCCTATATAAGCAGGTGTAAGCGGCTGCTTGGCCGTTTCCCAAATCATGAACGAACTAAATGAGGGTTTCTTCGTTTAAAAAATAAGTGTTATATACAGGGATATCCCAAGACCATTCCCGAAGATTTAACCATTTCACCGCCACGGGCATGTTAACATGCCAGCACTAGCTTAAACTTATAACATATGGCAACGCCAGCGCCATGTTAATGTGCCACCGTCGGCCATTTTGTGATCTGGAGCCATGCACCGATATTCAGAATAAATACAGATAACTAGCAACGATATTATTTTTATAATATTTCGATTATGCATTATATAGATAAGACTGTGTGATAAACGCTTAATTATTTTAACCTTATCGTTTTTTAACCTTATATTTTTATCGTTTTATGTGGTGAACATTTACATTTTATTTTGTTTATACGCGATATGTACTTGCTGACAACAATAGGTAAGTGAACCCAAGCCCTTAGCCACAATAATAAAAGAGAAATCGTGCACCAGACACTCCTGTCTAATTAATATTGTATATAGGTAAGAAAAAACATACATTCAAAGGGTTTCAGAAAAATTATTTTCATTTCGCGAAAAGTAATTAATATCGGTATGGCATTTCCGTGTACACACAGCGGAGAGATTCCAACCTTAATGGAATATTAAATTATCTAAATTCCAATGCGGTAAAAGGTTTTCGGAATGTTGTATTTGTTATTCTATTTATTTATTTAACTTATAAGAAAACACACAGTTACATCAAGGATTAGGAATTAATTAGATAGTAAAATTGATTATGGAATTTTTATGGAATATTTACAAATATTATGTAGGTTATTAAGCCAAGTTATATAGTAAATGTAGGTAAGTTGATTATTTGACTTATGCCATATGTGCGATTATTTGGTTAAATCATTATTAAAAAAAGCGAATTATCATACAACGTTTGTCATTAAATAAACACAACAGTTATTTTACCTAACTGTCATATAGGTAACCAAAGTAGTAATTTATTTTTCAGATATTTCAAAAGAATTATCATAATATTTGCCATAGCGTATAATTTGCATACATTGTCCAAAGCAGTGGTTCAAAACAATATAGATAGATATTAAATGTGGTTTCCGTTGCTCATTTTAAATGTTTAATATTAAGTAAATGCGACATAATAACAATGAATCGGTGCAGTGATCTCGCCGAAAGACTCATTTCTTCAAAAACGCGCCTGGCGCTGGGGGTACTTTTCATCTTCATCAACTGCTGCGGCGCTAGAGCGGTACAGTACTTTATGCCTGGGCTGGCGGCTAAAAGGTTAAGAGGGAGTTTACATTCCCCATTACGTAAAAGAAATTATATCAAAAAATGTGAAAATAATTCATGCCCAAATTTATTAACTTTATCAAAGCGCTGATGTAAATTCGCTTTGCTCTTTTGTTTGCTCACTAGCAGTCGGCCAAGGCCGGTAAATGTTCTAGCGCAGCACCGCGATCGGACAAACTTATGACAAAAACGATTTAATATTATTAAGTAAAGTTGTCAATTTTTTTACTCGGAAACCATAATGAATTTTGATATGAGGTCAAAAGAAATCGCATGTCCAATTAGCTGGTTTTTTTTTTATCGGCAATGGTCATGGGACACAATAAATAATTAAAAAATAAAAAATGGCTATGACACACTGTATATATATAGTGTGTGAGAAGGATAAAGATGATTCAGAAGGTTATGTTTAACAACTACATGAATGCGAAAATTTTGATGATTGATGACAACTAACACAGTGCAAAAATGATAATAAGATGCAGCAGAAAAATCATTATATGTACAATATGATAACAGCGACCATCTCCTTAAAACAAGGCAATGCCAAGTTATGTATTAGCACCTGTATTCCGCAAATTGTGGAGGCGATGCGCTAACAGACTGACTATTTGGTGACTGAACAATATTGGTCCGCGGATTAGCTGTTTGGCTTGAAGTATTGTTAGAAGTGCCATCATTCGACATAGTACGAATCCATTCAGGCCCAAATTTAAACATTATTGCAATGGGTTTCCTTCAGCGACCTTTAAAAAAAATAGATGTCATTTTTATAAATATTCATAATACCATTCAGTAAGAATATATTTGGACTGCTTATCTATCATTAACTGCAAAGCTACTATTGACGGCAAAGCGGGTTTATATGAAGGATGAAGCAATGCCGTTTCTTGTATGCACAAGGTTCATAGGTAACATGCTGAATGTTACTGAAGTTGAGGTAATTTACTTGAATGCATTCTTACCAGCCTTTTTAGAATAAGGGTTAAAAAACTATGAATATATAAAATAAAATGATCAAATGAAGAAACAATGCAGTTACTGCAACGCATGGTAAGCGCCAACCAATATTATTAAATTGAGTTGACTGAACAAATAAGAGTTAATAAAATATGATTTGTGCATTAAATATATGATTATAAAATTTAAATGATACAATTATATATAACGAAGAGCAATGCAATTTCTAGTATGCTAGTCTTAACTACGTACTGAACATTACTGAAACTGAGATAAATTTGACTGCTGAAATAAAGACGCCATTTTGTCGCATTCATTCTCCCGCCATTTGCAACATTCCTATGCAAATGGAAAAACATTTGCCAACGCAAAACTTGAGAAATTAAAATAATGTATTAAACACAGTGCTACAAATATTGATAGTAATCCGTGTACAGATCAAAATGTACATAATATATTGACACCGCCAACTATAAATGAAAAACACGTCCGCATACTGTGAAAAATCGCTGCAATATGCTAAAGCCTAATAATATAAATTCAATATCGCGTGAAATAAACAGTACGAAATCATAAAACAACCCATTCACCATGTGGCAAGCTTAGCGTGCGTTACATAATAGTTTTTTGTACATGAAGCAATAAAGCGAAGCAGCACATTTTCTCACTAAACAAGCACATTACTGAAAAATCTGGCGAACCTGTTGAATCCGATTTCCTGCGTAAAATCGTCTTTCACACTTTAGAAACTTCCACAATATTGCGATTGTGACTCTCCTTAGAAAATCTAAACGAATCAGGCCAAAATGCAACAATTATCTAAAAGAGACACTATGCCAACTAGGATCCGAAGCCAGAAAGAACGACCAACGTCCAACATAAGACAAAATGGCGGATAGCGGGTGTCAGGACTGTCGTATGCCTTCTTCTGCTTCTCTTCATTACTTTATGGCAATAAAGGCATAAATTTAAAAAAACAGTTTGCCAGTCTACATCTCTCATTTCGCTAATATTTCTAAACGGGTCCACATTTGTAATTAAATATTTAATCAATCAAAAGCCCGTCGGTGTAAAATAACATTATTTTTTAAATTTTTATTATTTTGTACAAAACCATGTATAAAACCATAGAGAAATAATATTATTTAAAAATAAAAATTACGATCGAGTGAACAAACAATTTTCTGAATTTTAAACATATACTAGGAAACAATTTGTACACTATTTTAAGTTAAAAGCCAATTTTACAAAATAAAAAATCGTAAAATTGAAATATTTACGCAATTAGAGAAATTTAAATATTCGGGTAGTTTAGTTAAGGTTTATACCCCTATTATTTTAATTACAATTTCTTTAATTTTTGAATTATAGTGATAACACAAAACTTTTTGGTTGAATCCAGGCAATTTTATAACATTTTCTAAACTGGCAGCAGGCACACCAAGTTTTCACTAAACAACTTTAATACTTACGTGCTAATTTCTAGAGCACCTCAAGATCTACACGAGGATGCACGAATAATACATGTGACCCTTTCCTTTACAGAGTTATGACTGATTCTTTGGTCACGCAGATTGAATTTCGAGGTTCTTATTTATCTGACTCCCCTTCCCGCTCGATTACGTAAGCGCACTAACGAGCAACTGTATTTTCAGAATACACAAGTTACTTAGCGCAACAATCCTTAGAACACGAGATATATTTAAATAAATTTTCGTGGGACCTTAGTATGAGAGCCCTTCTAAAAACGTTTCACGTTTAAAGTCGTACTTCCTCTAATGTACCTCATTTTGAAAAGATTTACAGAAAAATACGAAGAGGAAACATTTCAAGATAGAACAAACGTTCCATTGTTGCAAACATCAGAGCGTTCGTATGTTAAGAGCCATAACGCACTCGAATTGCATTTTATGCGTGTTTTTGAGGTCTACTACCAAGATAGCTTTTCATACCAGGCATATATAAAAAATATAATTAGATTAACTAAACATATTTCTAGAAAACCTTTAAGCTTGTTTTTTAAATAAATAATCCTATATTTACATAAAAAAATATTGAAAGTTTTATTTTTTAAAATTCTCATAAACCAATCTACATATGTGACGTACGCCTAATTTATACACAGAAATGTCCGCAATAAAATTCTACAGAAAACCTTAAACTTAGATTTTTTTAAATTGCCTTATATTTTTAATTTTAATAAAAAACTGACAAATGTTTATTCTTTGATGTTGTCGACGGATGCTCAAAGTGCCCGTGGCCGACACCATTTGCAAAGGCAGAACTTCAAGGTCACCTCACGATATACTAGCTCTTAAAGTGGTTTTTAAAATTATGTTAAAGGGTTAAAGAATACAAAATTATTTAAATACTAATTTCCTTCAATCAACTTATCATTTACCGATTTTACTTTTATCTTGCTTTGCATATACACAATGTGCGCAAAGGTCAACGTCAAATGAATAGGCCAGAATCTATAACTAAATAGGTACCCACAGGATAAAAAATATATGAGAAAGAAAGAAATATATGAAAAGAATTGGATTAAGACATATTTAGTTTATTTGATTGGAAATTACCCCTCCTATCTCCTCTTTTCGTTTGACCCACGACTTACGGGACATTCTGATATACGAAAATGATATTCTAAAATAGAATTTGTCAGTAAAAAGGTGTTACTTCTCTCTCTTTCTTTAATAAGATTAGAAAGAGATGGTCATATTTTTCCCTCTTGTTCTGTTTCATCGTAGTTAATGTTTCCTGCACATGATAGAAATCCCAATTATTAAATATTTTCAGGATACCGTTGGGAATTTTCTTCTTTTAATCGAAGGATAAAAACTAATGTTATTATTTAGGCAGTTATTAATAAACTCTAGTTACACATTTGTTTTATCCCAGATTTTTAATCAATAATCAAGTTATAATATCGTTTAATTCCAAAGAACTACATATTTCTTTAAAAACTACACTTTTAGGTGTATACACTTTTAATTTATAATAACATTTAATTGTAATTTTTTTTTGTTCTTCAAAAGTCTAGTATTTTTTTTCTATTTAAGGTGGACATTCATAAAATTAGTTTAATTGTAAGGTTTGATTTATCAGAAATTTTGATAGAGTGATGATTTTAGAGGCGTGGTTTTCAAGAAGAGATAAAACGCATATAATTTGATGTTATGGCTAAGAATTTAGTTTTATTATAAAGATAAGGGTTTGCCATTATGTTTTAAAAATGATTTCGGGTAAGTGGCCGCCGCGGCTGACTCGAACAAATTCCAGCCGAGAGGCCCAATTTTCAACCACTTTTTGCAGCAAGTTGGGCCGTATGTCAGCAATAACGCGCCGAATATTCTCTTCCAAGGCGTTAATCGTGTCCGGCTTATCTGCGTAGACAAGCGACTTTACAAAAAATAGTCCAAAAATAGTCCAGCGGTGTTAAATCGCACGATCTTGGAGGCCACGCCACAGGCCCACGACGCGATTTTTACTTTATATTAGAGTGATTTAAAAAAAATTTAGAGTGATTTTTTCTAAATTTGCACTATTTGCAAACGTTGTTCAGGAGTAAGTCTATTCATTATGAAATGGCAAACCAAACTGAGCATAAATCAAGTGACAGCTGTCAAAAACACCAACTACGAAAAAAGTAGTGCCAGATTGAAAACCACGCCTCTAAAAAAAACAACCCTATATAATAATTTAATTTTTAAAAAACTACAATTTTATAACTTGAGTGACATGAGTTTAGGAAAGACGAAGCTAATTTTATCATTTTCGCTGTTATTATTGAAATAGTATATTTCATAGTCACTTTTAATTTAGGGTATTTCATTTCAAAATTGACTTTGCAACATTACAGGTTTTGACACATGTTTTGACAGGATGTTGCTCCTGCAAGTCAGCTGTTCACAATGTTACCAGATGACGATAATTATCGTATTTGTACGGTAAAAATGACCTCCGTACGATGTTCGATCCAAAATGATGTATCGTACACCAAAATACGATAATTAAAGTTGTAGGTAATTTTTTTGCGTTAAGCTGTCTCTTACACTGGTCCTAATGCTGGGTATATAAGTCCAGCAGGTGTAAATATGTTTGTAACTTCCATGCGTTTGTAACTTCCATGTTTGTAACTTCCATGCCCCAGCATTGCGTGGGATCGCCTTATTGTTTCGACTTTGATTTTGAGTTTCGGAGTTTTACCTGTTCGACTGAATGACAGCTTAATAATGCGCCCCAGTCGCCGCCGTAATTTCTTGGGAAAGTAAAGGTGAAATAAAATCTATATCTAGTTCGGAGCGTGAACGGATTTTTTCCAAGTATAAACAATATTAAAACACGCAGTCGTAATCGCTCAATAACTTCCATTATAAATGGACTCATGCTTTCCAGGCAACATGTGAAAGATAGTGGAAAATGTCGCAAAACCTTTTCACCGAGTAGCATCATCAAAACCGCAGGCCTATACTTTACCGCTTTCCGATGTTGCTTGGTCGAGGTACCTGAATATGGTGGCGATATATTGATTCCCATTGCATTACTAAGCACCGAGTAAAATATCAAAGTTCACATTTGATAACGAGCTCTGTATTCAACTTTAACCATTTCAAAGACAATAAATACAAAATATGTTACTTAAAAAACTTCAAAAGTATCTCATTCAACTCTATTTTTCTGATCAATTGTTTTTCGTTCTAACAGCCACTGCAAATGGAATGTCTCGACCATTCCTGTGCTTCGCTTCGCGCAGCAGCCACCATTGCTGAAATATTGTGTTTTTGTTGCAGCTTCCCATACAACAAATGAAAAAAGTGAATTGGAGTGTAAATTGTTTTGTATTTATTTAATTTACTTGATCTTGGATACTTACTATTTAAATTTAAATATAATATATAGTATTTGTAAAATGAATATATGATTGCTAGAGTAATAAAAAAAACATTGAAATTCCCTCTCTCTAGTTGTGTTGGATTTTGCCTTTAACTCTATATTGAGCAAATGGTCACAATTAGAAAATCTTTTGAGTTAATACTGATTGTTGGATGAGGCTATGGCTTTTGTACGGTTGAGAGCAAATGAAGCTTTACCTTGAAAGGTATTTCGACAAAGTGTGTAGGTATGTATATGTAAATATTAACCTCATCTACGCTCATACGGAGATGCAAAAGCGGTGCTTCTCATAGATACACACAGTAAATTATAAATTACTTTTTACTTTTGGTTGTTATCTATTTATTGCTTTTGCATTTTATTATATTGTTTTTTGTTTTTCCTTTTTCTTATTGATGTAACCCTTTTGAAACTTTTATACTGTAATATAGAATGTTTTTTTTCACCCACAGAAAAGGCACCGTCTTTGTGAGGAAATGTAAAGGTGTTTTGTAAAAAAATAATAATAATGTTTAAAAAAAAAAAAGTTTTTTTAATTTGAATCTACTATGACCATATTTATAAGGTTTCCAGTCTTAATAAAAGCCATTATTTATATGTAATTTGTAATTTACCTTTTATAATTTACTTTTTCTACGATATATATACAATGAAAATTGCAGTATCTTTAATGGGTAATAAACGGATTGAAAATTGTGAACTAAGAAACTAAATTGCCATTGAAAACTAAGATACGTGACGGAGTTTTTATTCCCCGGGTTACTTTTAGAAGGGATTATAACCTCTCAGGACAGACGATGGGCGGAGGAGAGGGGGGGTTTTGCTTGCATTAAAAAAAGAACTACATCCTATTGAAAAACCATTTTGGACCGAAGATCTTTGGCTATCCATTCCAATCAATTCTCATTCCACGACTACCCATAGCTTTATATACCCATTTATGTTGCATTTATCTTCCTGGGGGTGAGTCGCACTCATCTAATTTAGAAGAATTTTTAAAAAGATATCAGAACTTACTCTTGTAAATAACTCAGATCTATTCCTAATAACCTTTTAACCTTCATGATATTACTTGGGTAAGGCATCCAGATAACACTTTTTTATTACCAACTGCTCATTCAACATCTGCTAGTGCCCATTTTTTAGATAGTATATCGTTTTGTGGTCTAAATCAATTTAGACCACAAAATATAACATAAAAACCCGCAAGGGTTTAGTGAACAAACAAATAGAATATTTATTTTGTTTATAAATAAAGAATTAAAAAATAACTTACCTAATTATATTCTAGTTCTTCTTTAATAAATTAGTTTTCTTGATTTGGTTTGCTCAAATGTTGACGTGGAGGTCCGACCAGTGGAGGCGGTTGACGTTCTTTTGAAGGAAGATTCATTTTACAATGCTATCATGTTGAGCTTCCCTCTCTTAATCTATCTCGCCTAGAAGTACCGAAACTAACAGTATTCCTATTTCATAAAACCGATTATTCCCTAGTTAGGAATGCGCTGATGCTAATTGATTGGTCATTTATTAATAATGCATCTCATATTGATTCTGCATTATCTAATCTTTATGTTATTCTCAATGATGTAATTAATACTCATGTTCCAAAGAAAAATGTCTATACCTCAAAATATCCTACATGGTATATGTAACCGTTAATGAAACTAATTAATGAAGAAATCAAATACACAGAAAATTCAAAAAGTATGCCAATCCTCTTGATTATCAAACATTTTCTATGCTGCGGGCTAGACAAAAAACCATAAATGCTAAATGTTATCGTAAGAGTGTTTCATTAAGAGCTCAGAGGACATCACTAAATGTTCTAAAACCTTTTGGGGCTATGTCAAGTCTAATAAGAACTCAGTAGGTATTCCTAATAGTGTAACTCATATGTCAAATATTGCTACAACCGGACAAGATATTTGCAATATGTTTAACGAATACTTTGTTTGAAAAGCCACAGCTATCCTCCTCTTACTCTTTACTCTCTGATATTGGTCATACACAGTTGGCTATACATATTGTTGAGTTAAAAGGCTGCAATGCGAGGTTGCTTTTATCAACGGACGCCCTGTGAATGTGATTTTTGACTCCGGCAGTCGAGGAATCTCTTAAAAGATTCACCCCACCTCATTGGCCGTAGATTTCGCCTCATGGATCCGACAAGATTGAAGTTTTGGTGAAGAAACCAGACGGAAGCACTCGTTTCTGCGTCGATTACGGAAAACTCAAGAAGGTGAAACAATTAAATCCCCTGTCTTTGCCTCTTACAGATTCTCTGTTGACCATGGTCCAAGGAAGCTCATACTTTGCCACCCTCGACTGAAATTCCGGTTTTTTGGCAGATTTCCGTGGCTGAAGAGAGCTGCGAAAAAAAAGCATTTATTACTCATAATTCTCTATACGAATTTTGCAAATTACCTTTCAGGTTGTCGATCAGCCAACCTGAGGTTGTCAGGGTGGGGCACACTTTCAGGAGACCATGCAAATTATTTTAGAAGGTTTGTTGAATAAGATTGTGGTATGTTATGTGACCGACTTTCGATGGATTTTTGTTAAATTTATCGGAGGTTTTATCCCGTTTGTGGGGCGCTGCGCTTACTGTTAAACGCTCCAAATGTACTTTTGGGTACAGTGAAATCAAAATGCTCAAGCATAATGGTTTCAGGACGAGGAATCCGTCTGACTGATGGCCTGACACGCGCGATCGAAAAGTTTGCCCCGCCCCAATTTGTAAGGCAAATCTGGCAGTTCGTTGGGGTGTGTGGTTTTTATCGCAAAGTGCCGCGCTTTTCTGAGATCGCAACCCCCTTATGGGAACTTACGAAGAAGAATGTCAGGTTCTGTTGGGGAGAAAAATAGTTACAGGCTTTTGATACGATGAAACGGTAACAAAAGGACCGCTCCTGAGCCAATTCGATCTTTCGTTACCGACGATAATCTACAGACGCCAGTGAAATTGGGATATCTGCGGTACTGTCACAGACGGAAGACGACGTAACTAAATCGGTGGTTTACATGCTAGGAAATTGACCGGAGTCAGAAGGTAGATATACTACAAGCGAAACCGAATGTCTTGCCGTATTATACGGATTTAAGAAGTTTTGTCCTTTAGTCTATGGGTAAAAAAATATTCTGGTAGCTACCGAATATTTTGCGATGCAATGACTGGATGGGATGAAAGACTAATCCACTAAGTTGGCCAGGTACGCGTTAATTTTACAGGAGTACCATTACACTGTGAAAAATCGCCCCGGGAAATTGTTATCGGATGTTAACGGTTTGTCGAGGAATTCGGTTGATTCAATGGTTGAAAATGGCCTAGATGATTCAATCGAGCATATGCTGGCAGTCAGAAAAAATGGCCGACTTGCAGCGAGAAGACCCGGGCTTATGCGTTATTTTTGACGAATTAGAAGCATCGACTTCTCAGTCGAATTCTCGAGCTATTTATAAAGGTTTTTGCATACGTAATCGTATTCTATTTGAAGTCTTAAAAGTCGCATTCTCTGACCGACATTTAATTGTATTACCGAATGACATGGTTGACGGGTATATTTCGATTTATAACGAAGACCCGGCTGTGGGAGAACATTTAGGGGTATACACCAAATTATATGTGCTGTTTTATTTCCCAAAAATGGTGTAACGCGTGGAGAAGGTCGTGAAAGCGTGTAAAATCTGTCAGGCAGTAAAAGTGCTCAATCAGTTAAAGCAGGGTTTTTTAAACAGCATTTCTAGCATAACGTCACTTTTTCTGTTAGGTATTGACGTATGCGGTCCTTATAAAGAGTCGACCTTAGGTAATGAATATATTATTACCGCGGTCGAATATAACACACGGTACGTGTGGGCTCGGGTAGTAGTCGAGGCCAATACGGCAACGATTATGGACTTCCTTCAGGAAGACAACCAAAATGGGGTTTTAAACGGAAAAAGCACAACCACGCTATTGTTAGATTTTGCAAACCATGTGAACACAGCACTCAATGACAAGCAACATATGGTTATGGTATTAATTGATTTTTCTCGTGCTTTTGACACTTTATTACATGAAAAAATCCCGGAAGCGTTTGAACAGGTCGGATTCAGAGATAAATTGAAAAACCTACTTTGTAATTTTATAAAAGATAAACGACAAATATCAAAATAAACGACAAACATGAAATATCTTCTGGAACCGTGCAAGGAAGCATATGGGGTCCAATTATCTACATCACTTACACGACCAGCATTAGCGAGTGCGTATCTGAATGCCACATAAAAACATACGCCGATGACACAGCAATTATAGCAGCTCATAGGAACATAGATGAACCATTGGCTATCTTACAAAGGGACTTCAATAAAATACAAGAATGGGCGCACAACAATGGTCTTATAATGAATGCATCAAAAACACATTTACTGCACATCAGGTCATCACAATCGACTGTTCAGAAACACGATGGTCGTTAAAATTTCACCGAGAAGAGTGCCTACACAAACCACAGAAAAAATATATAGGCTTAAAATTTAATTTTGAACGGATTTGATCCTTTAAGGGAGGTATGATTTTTTGAATTTTGAAAAACCAGTTTTCCCACCCCGAGGACCTGTTGGTGCTATCAAAAAGTTTACTAAGATAAGATTTAAATCAATTCGATTTCTAATATACTAAGAGTCATAGCAAAATTTCACTTTTTTGAAAAAAAACCCCCCACTCCCGCCCTCCTGTTCTGATTGACCGAGATTTTGTCCTTAAATTTCATGTATCACTTTCAAGGTGATTTGTGTAAAATTACGGAAGTTCACAAGAAAGTGATATAGATATAAACATATTTGAATCGTATAGAATTTAAACAGCAATCCGACCCTTGTCACGTTAGGTAACATATAGGTTCACACTGGGTTGCAATAATTAAACGACAAATTAACGAATTGCAAACTTTTATTTATAGAATAGGAAAAATATTTACACTGAATTTGAACTAAATAATTGAACTGAGTAATTTAAGGCGCAAAGAGGAACGGTGTGGAAGACCACCTGGACGCTACGGCGAAACTCCTTGGTCGACGGTGTCTTTCGTCGAGTTTTCCTTTGGACGTTAACCCCGGGAAATCCGTTCGCTTGCTTTCGTTCGAAGTAAAGGTTCGATCTCCACCGACAGGAAAGCGTCGTCCAGTGCCTTCGTACAATCCGGGCCGTCCGGTAGTCTCCGTAGGTCAGCCAAGGGTAAAGGAAGAAACTAGGAAATACAACATTTGTCAGGAAAAATTCTACCAGACATGTAATTTCACTTACTGTGCTCAGAAGGAGCTGACTATATCAGATGAAAAATGAAGGTACTTTACAAAAATATAATAATTTAATAAAATAGTAATTATTATTAATTAAGTCAAGACGATACAATTCTATTTAATGAACAAGCAAATGTTTAAAGCTTCAAAGTAATTTTAATTATAAAAAGGTCTTTTGCTCACCGAAATAATCCGCTTAAAGGTTTCTTCTTTAGCCCTAGACTACAAGTGACCAGATGTCATTATTATCTTATTGCTGGTACTGCCTTTAGAACGATGTCATTGGTCTTGCAAGGCTGATTTAAAATTGAACCAATCGCATCAAAACAGGTGTTGATTCTGACCTATACTGTATTTAAAACTTACTAGTTAGGTAAATTGGTTGTTATTACATCCATCTAGTGGATATTTTGGTAAAAGGGTCCGAAAAGGCGCATTATTTGAAAATAGATGTGAAGATTAGATTTGCTTTTGACATTATTTAGTCATAGTGACATTCCCCGTAGATTTCACGTGACACCCTAAGTAATCAATACAACCAATCTGTAGCTATGTTAGAATTACTTAAGTAACCGATATTAAATAATGATTAAAACCTACACCTCTGTGTTTTATTGAGTAACACGTTGGATACAAAAAAACAGCAATTTATAAGACTCCGTTTCAAAAACAGCATTCAACAACAGGAATTTAAAAAATATTGATAAAACATTAATCTAGACGTAAATTGTTTTTATGAAATTGCCACAAAACACATTTACTGCAGATAACTGCTTTTGATTTTATACGACTCATATACATTCATATACGTCTGGTAAGAGACCTATCACTCCCAAAAAATTATCGAAGAGGAGGCGGTCTTTTTGATGCACTTTTAAGTCCCGAGAGGTCAGGATTTGCCGATCGGTTGACCTTTTACACCGCGACAAAACCGAGCGTTGAAAATTTGTTGCAACGTGCCGGCATCCGCGCGATCTGCAATTTCGGCAAATGTACTAGGATGATGTTACGAGACCGTATCGTTGTGGTATCACCAGATCAGACCAGATCGCCTTTTCACGGAGGATGTCGCTGGTCTGACAGCTTCGAAAGCACTCGACCCTCGATCACACGCAGGCCGTGATGGCGCACGTTCTTCACAGGGGCCCGAATTCATCGTCAAATGAGAACCCTAAATATTCACTGTGGAATCCGGCAGCTTCAGGATATGCTGAGCCGACGAGCTCAAATGTGCGGGTTATGAAATCATACTTACCAACAAAATGTCTAAATACGCAATTTCTACTTGGGTGAAAAGGGGCAGAAAAGGGTAAAAAGGGGTGAGGTGGATCCAAAGACAATTTTCTACCTGCGGAAGACAAGCAGGAATTGTTAAAATCTGATTATTGCAAAAATTTATGTAATCGGCATCGAGTTTAAATGCAAATTGATTCTGGTGCAAGCGTCATTTTATTTTCCGAATAAATATTCGTTAAATGTATTGAAGTAAATATTTAAAAAAAATGGGTATATATATTAAATATAAGCTATATATATTTTAAGCAAAACAAGTTGGTACAAAGATGTGAGTATTCATAGGGGGTAAGCCTAGCCGTAAGACGTCAGGTTCTATTTAAATAATGAACTACTACTAAACAATATATAGAAGTTGATATTTTATTATAGCTACATGGTGTCATAGTCATTCTTGTCATTGTGGTGCTCTTGAAAAATAAATATAACGTTTAGATCACATCGGAGGCTTGCCGGATAGTAAAGATATGTAACATTAAAGCCAAAATTTTTTTAGTAGTAATAAATGAAACATTGACAGTTCGATAGAAAGCTCAAATATCATATTCGAATTTGATCATATTTAAAAAAAAGAAAGAAGCATTGTTTGTGAAATGAAAATTGTGCATTGAGTGAGTGCAGTTTAATATGGATGACGGTGAAATACGATGGCAAACTTGAGTTACGTTGGTTGCCTGCCATCTACAATGCGCTACTATGGAGAAAATGGCGTTTTCACTCTGCACATCTGCACAGGGCGCGTGCGTCAGTCTGCGGAACGAATGCCAACTTAGCTAGCCAGAGCTGGTAGGTAGGTAGGTAGGTACAGTGGGAAAAGTCTCAAAATAATCGAGTCCGGGAGTCGGCGCCGGTGCATACTTATGTCGTGGTGGTCGGTCGCTGCGGATGACGTGACCCGCCGTGTTGGTTGGGAATGAGCGTGTCGCGGTCGAAATAATTCTCTCCCAGCTGGTGACTGAACTCGTGACTACGGGCGCTATCGACCCATCCCGTCCGTGCCGCGCCATCATCACAATCGACGGAAACCTGCAATTTTCCCGCTTATAATAGTCCCAAAACCGAGGGGCTCCTTGATATAATCGGAAAAGCTATTAACCTCTATCTGAAAACGACGTGTACAAAAAGTGATTTTACCAAATGCCGAAATCTTACCAAATGTCATTTCATTAAACAAGAGTGCCTTTGTATGCAACGTTTTTAATTTTCTATAAATATCTACATATTATATAAACGTATTATTTTATCAATTTATTTATAATCTACTCATTTCGATTAACATATTATAGGATATTTTAAGTGGAAATAAAAGAATCAACCGCATTTGATTGTTAATTGCTGTCAAAAATCGAAATAAAACAATTTACAGAAAAGACTTGTTTTCGTTTGAAGTTATATTTTGAAAACTCTCCATAGCAAATTTCTATAAAAGGATTTGTTAACCGATTGGACTACAATAACCAAAGCAAGTTTGTAAGATGTGGGTGAACACCTTTTTAATCTAAAACTGACGTAAAGTGCGGTCATTTTAGGAAGTTCGGTTGCAACTTAATGCAACGTTTAACTGTGTTGTTTAAATCATTAGACTTTCGAGTGAATTTTGTGTTTCGGCGAATCACTTCAATTGAATTGATTAACCACGGCGTCATTTAAAACCCCATGGCGACGAAATGTCGGTAAGAATTGTTTACTCTTTTAATCAAACACTGCTATATATATTGTTCTGTCCTCTCTATAAGGTTCTGTCCTATAGGTAACGAATTCCTTTTGGAAAAATGGTTACAAATATATTTTATTTATAGTAAGTAATAAGTAAGTTCCTATGAAGTATTATAATCCCTTATTCCCAATAATTATTGTATTGCTGTAATTATATGTGTTTAAGACGTCATAGTCATTCAAAAACTTGCAGTGTATGTTTAATATAAAACATTTCGCCAAGGCACACAAAGCTGCCAGTCCGGCACTGTATACTATTACATATACTCGTATGTATATTCGGCACAAGATTTCCAAGAACATTTTGATGTAGATCAAATTTATCCTCACACCGTGCCATTTAAACAAATACTTTAGGAGCTAGAGCATATTTATGAACTTACCCTCAACAAATTAACTAGACCTTGTTTATTTTTTTTTACGATACAAATAAAATAAAATTTGTAGGTACCTCTGTTTTATGGCATTAAAGTTAAATTCCTCGGTGAAGTAGAGAAATGTCCACGTTTTTTGAATGCGTACATTGCTTACGTTCACTAAAATAAATTGGCATTATATTTAAATATACTTTAATTCGATTGATCGACTGTTTACTTTAGCCCAATTCCCTCCGATTTTTTTTTTGAAATAAACCTTAACAACCTTACACAGTTATTTCTCGGCAGTGATGCGACAAGCTCATTCAGTTATATCTAGAAAACACTAGAGAGATTGTTTTCCCACTCTCTATTTTTCTTTCCATCATGCTAAAGTATATCATCATCTTCTATATAATCCGTGGTTGAATGAACATTATGTTATGTATATTAGTGGATGTGGGGAGTTTGCCCCCAGTGCACCGCGTCCTTTCCAGAACTATTACATTTAAATCCACTTATAGTTCGCCCTCTAGTCTAGTCCCGTACTGTAGATAAAGTTAAGTATCTTTTTGGGTGCGATGATTCTAATTTCCTCTGGCTTGAGGAGATAGTTGCCTAGCAGCTGGTACCCTTTGTGAATGAGGGGCCCGCATTTCCCCAGTAGGTGTAAAGGGGTTTCTGGGCTCACTTGGCACAGTCTGCACCTGTCGACGGTCGAAAGGTTTAATGTGTGCAGATGTTTATTCAGCTTGCAGTGGCCTGTTAAGGCTCTGGTTAAGATCCTTAGTTGGTTTCGGCTTAACTTTAATAGCTCCGAGAGTCTTTTTTGCGAGAATCCTACCATGAGTTCTTTGGCTTGCTTTTGTCCGGGCAATTCTTGTCAGTATTTTTGGCTTTGTTTCCAAGCCCAGATTTTTAGCAGTCTGCTGGTAATACTTTTTTCTATGCCGAAGGCCGGTTTTGGGCGTATCATAGACATGCTAGCACCTTTTTTGGCCAGTTCATCTGCTTTCTCGTTGCCAACAATGCCTGAGTGAACATGGACCAACATGCCCAAGGTGATTTAGAATCTCAGTGCCTATTGATTCCATTTAATGTATTGTTAAGCGATTTTGCTTAGTTTAGAATGTATTAGTGAATTTTCAGCCTAACTCCGGATTCGACCGCAAAATTTATCATAACTTCTAAACAATTGTGTTACAGTCATGTATTTTATGAAAAACGTGGTTTCTTGATTGGTTTTAGCGTATTTTAAAAAAAATATATATATAAATTTTGTAATATAATCTATAAATTATGAAAGTGTTCGGTACATCGGCAGTTTTGAGGCTGTATGCAGAACTCTGACTTTTCCTATCCATGAGAGAGGTTTTGGACTATCTTCCATCTCGCTGTGCATTTGGAAGATGCTTAGCTTATCTATTTTAACCCAAACGACTCTAATTACTTTACAAATATGGTTTACCACCAAAATTACTTTTATAATTCTTTAATCTTTATGGATTAAAAAATATTAATAAATTGTTTCGAATTTCTGATCAATACGATCCAGCTTTTATATAAGTTACGCCGCATACCTCTAATAATGTTAAAATAATTCAAACGGTATAGTAAAGTGGTAAAATTATTTCTTAAATACCGTAATTATTGAATTAATAGGCTTTCACAGTGAGAATTATGATAAACTGACATTTTTGACGTTTACAGTTTTATTACGAATAAACTTTTTAATGATTTTACACGGATGAAAATTCTATTCCTCAAAACAAATTTATAGCGCCAGAGTAGAAAAGGGAAAATTAGAACCGAAACGTGCCAAGCAGCTGCAAAGCTCAAGAGTTTTGCAGGCTGGGCTGTGAATTGTTTTTGGAAAAATCTTTCAGTTTTAACCGATACGACTTGACATGTTACATGCAATAATTTCAAATTTTCATTAAGCTATAAAACATGATTTATAAAAGAAACAATAATAAAAACACCGAAAATGACCTGATTCATTAAATATGAAATGATGACTTCATTTTCGAAGTTGAGTCCTTCATTGTCCCATTTGATTTTATCCGGAATTTCCGTGGTGAATGTTATCAGATTGTCTATGATCACTCACATTACTGGGTTGAGTAATGTTTGGTCTTTAAATGTTCTAATTGTACTTGAAAGCCAATTCTTGGAACCATTCAACGTGTTTCTTCGCATCATGCTCGCCATTGCCTCTTTTTCCACTTGTAAGTGGAGAGGCGTTAAGTTGAGTAGGGCTTCAAGCGCAATAGTCGGGGTTGAGCACATGGCTCCGGTAACTATTCTGCAGGTTAGTCCTTATAGACTATTAAGTGTTGTCCTGCAAGAATGTTGTAAAGTTTTAACCACCCGACAGCAGTTGCATGTGTGATGATGGGTATTATTACCATAGGGCCATTTTGGGTTTCATACTCCAGGTTTTAACTGCAAAGCGGCAGCATATACAGATTGATTTGTTTGCATTTTGTATTATATTGCTGATGTGTGCATTCCATGTGAGCTTGTTGTCTTGTGTGACTTCTTTGGAGAATGCTATGGCCTTGTTGAAAAAGTACGGCATTTATAATTCGCCTGTATTCGTCCTTCTGGTAAATGGTACTACGATAGTTTTATTGGTATTGACGGACAGTTTGTAGTCCGGATACCACTTTTTATAATATCCCAGACAGAGATATGTGCATCTGCTCCTTATGATAAGTGTAATATCGTCAACACATCAAGCTGGGCTTCGTTATGTAGCTTTAGTACGATGTCAACCATGATTGACCACAAAAGAGGCGATAGAACTCCTCCTTGTAGAAATCCTCTTGTAGCTTTAACCTCCTACGTTACATTCATGATAGTTGTTCCAACGTATCTATTAGTGAGCAAGTTTTCGATCCATCTGATTGTGGTCGGGTCTACCTCTATCGTTTAAGCTATCTGTAGAGGTGTTATCGAATCTCCCTTAATGTCTAGAAAGGTGTCTAGGGCAATTTCCTTATCCTCTAGTTAAACTATCATATTATTTTCCTCATATTTTAACATATTTAGTTAAAAAAAAGAAACTTATCTGGTTTTTCCATCGGTGCTAATCAATAAATCTATCCTAGGTACAACCTAACAAACTATGTCAATTATTGAACGCCGCCTCTTATAATATTTCATCTAAATAAAACACAGTATTTAAGAAATACATTTTACTGCTTTAAACATGGTTTCCCGAGATACTCACCGAAGACTTAAGGGGGTGTTAAGTTCCTTATTACGGATAGAAATGATATAAGAAATGCGAAATAGTTCATTCACAATTTTATTATCTTTATTAAAGAGCTGGTGTCGCGAAGCGTGGTCAATATTCCGGCGTCGCGAGTGCACCATCAGCTATCGAACATATAATAACGGTTTAATTTTTTTTTCGGTAACCATGATGAATTTTGATGTCTTTACAAACCAAATTTGAAATCGCAGGGCCAATTTGCTGGATTTTTTTATCGGGATTGGTCTCGGGACACTGTGTCTTATATTATTATTGATATGTATTTTCTTATTTATTTTTATTATGCACATTTTTTTAAAAATAGGTATTATAACATTATAATTAAATCACTCTAACAATATTTATTGCATACTATATTAAAATATATACTATTGTAATATTTATTTGAGTTTATTTGAACTATTAGTTTATTAAAACTATAAAAAAAACATTTTTTAATATCGAAATACACGTATCAATTAACAAAAGGCACCGGTCACTGCCCCTTTTAGTACAGACAGACATCGTCTAGTCAAGAACGGAGAAGGGAACATCAGTCCCTTGTTCGTTATATTAATTGAACTCTAGGTATGGAACTATTAATCTTGCTCCAAATATAAATGTATTTTGGTTCTTGAATAAACAAATAAAAAAAAACAATTAAAAACATATCCAAATCAACAAATGTGGGTACTTCTACTGGAGAGACAGCTCCTTTCACCTTGTTTGTTCTTTGATTGTTGAGTCAAAAAATAAAAAGTGTTTTTTTTTTAAATATTATCGTGCCATTACAGATAAATAAATATATAAAATTATGTTAAGCGCTTTTATATAATTTTACTTTAATTTTCACTCATGATATGGTTTACCTTAACTTCTAGGAATTTTTTGAGCACACAATTTGTTTGTATATTGCCCTAATAATCGGAGTTTTGTAATTGATTAAAATAAATATTTAATTATTTGTTTTTTTTTGCAGGCGACGTGAACAATGAAAGTAGCGATGGTGAGAGCGTGGAGGAGCGGGCCCAATCAAAGGGCCGCTTCAAAGTGACGACGGCGCCGGCGCCTGAGGCGCCGCAATCTCTCGCCGGCGCGGGAGATGCCGCCCCGACGGCGCCGGCCGCGACCGCCGGACGGTTTCGACTCCAACAAGTAACCGGTAAACCAAAAGTATTTGATATTACATAGCGTTCACCTAGTAAGCTATTACTTATACTGTGTTACTACGTTACATGACATAGTGACTTTTTAGTTTGTTTATCACCATACTAGCGAGACTATATTACTAAATATATGTTATATTTAAACGTTTCATTTAATTTGTTTTATACCTAGCATGGCGTCTTATGTGTTTGGGAAAGACCTCTTTAGTGGCTTTCCGTCAGCCTTACTGCATTACCAATGCGAGACCATAGACAAACTATAACTCGTGCAGTCTCCAGAAATTGTTTTATTGATTTATACGCGGGCTGATAATAATTATTATTCAAATAGAGCGTTGTTAGCCGTGTTATATCTGGGTAAAGGGAGGTTGGTATTTATTACTTAATAATAAAGAAATAAAGAAAATAAACAAATTTAAATTACAAAATAAAAACAATGAAAAAACAATCCTCCCATTACATTCCCAGATGAACGGTGATATTTACACCTGAATATCGGCACATTTTTTCTAATTGAATAAGTGCGCTTTAAAATCCAATAGATTTTGAAGAGTTTTAGTGTAAAAACCTATACAAACTAATAACAATAAAATTAAAATATATTTGAATTCTTCTCGATATACTTTTTGGTTGGTGTAGCACGTGTTATATAAATAAAACATTTTTTTTAAAATGTTTTCTTTATTAAAGCTAGTAGAGGCTAAAACTTTTTTTAATACTTTGAGGTATGGTTATTTGCCGTAAGTATTTTTTTGTATACCATATCAGACATTCTGACTTTCCTTTACGAAGATAACAACGAAGTCTCAACGTAAGGGATCCTGTTTTTAAAATATTTAGTTAAAAAAGAGAAATTTAGCTGGTCTTTTCATCGGTGCTAATTAATAAATCTATCCTAGGTACAACCTAACAAATTATGTCAATTATTGAAACAAAGTAAATGCTTAATTGATCTAAAAAAAATAAAAAACACCATTATTTATTTATTTATTTATCGTTTATTTGGAAAACCAACAGTATAATATGAAAAAATGGTACATACAAATTAACCGATGACAGGTTTTCGCAAAAGTACAGAGAAACCTAACCTAACCTAACATATTTGCAATTTGGCCTCACCACTCATTTCCACGATAGCGAAATGGATTACTGTCCCATCAAGAACCACCGGGTCACCTGCGGTTCCAAAATATTTGCCTTATATGTTATGTGAGTACCTCTACATAACATTACTGGCCGAGAATGCATTCCCATCTGAAATATATATGTTAGCCCAAATGTTATTGAAAACATATTTAAAAATCTTCAATGTATAACTAATCTCAATTCTACAGGGAACTACGCTACCATTTCGCCATGCATGCCTAGATCCAGATTTGCTGTTATACCAGAAGATACAGCGCTTCAGTTGGACTCAAATCATAGGAGATCGCCTTCACCACTAGTTCAGGAATGGGATTTTGATGATGAAATAGAGGTAGGTGCTTAAGCAATAAAACATTCACATTTTTTTTTAAATTACAATTATTATTAGTTTATTCATTAAATATACAATTATTTTATTTTATGTACCAGCTAAGCCCAAGGCTTATCTGCTGCAAACCAGGTGTGTAAAATACAGATAAATTATTGTGAAATATTTCCAAATTATTTTTTTCTGTATTTTACACCACGACGAATTTTTTTTTCTATTCATACGAATGATTTTTTTCCAATTAAAGGGAATGTTTTATTCAATTGAATTTTCGTTTCAATATATCTTCGCGATTACTTAAATCGATTTCATACAAAATCTCTGCGATTGTCTTGTGTGACGCCCAGTTAAGTAGAGCCATTTGCTATAACGTTTGCTATATTTGGACAGGAATGTTAATTTCCCATTAATAAACTAATTTAGCGTGTATGCTTTGTGATACATCACAGATATGAGTACAGTTTATATAAATATACATCACATAAAGATAATAAATAATAATTTTTATTTTGTACTAAGATTTTAATCAAATTAAATTAAAATTTTATATAGGCAAACGCCGTTTCTTTATACAACTGATTTTTAAAATGTCACTGTCAATTTGATAGTTATTTTTAACTTTAGTTAGCAGTACAATTTTCACACCAGTTTGGGGAGAAATTTCATCAAGTCAGTCACACGTTATAATGACGGCAAAAAGAGTGTAAGAGTAGCCCTGATATATTATGCTATCTTTGTGATAGTTTTACGACAGAGCATCAAGGAATTCGTCAAAAGAGATTAATTCATTAAATAGGATTGGTATAAAAAATGTATGGCAGTGTTTTGAATTACAAGTTATAAAAAAATGTGAAAAAAAGTATCCCAAACTTTCAATAGATGGTGTAATTTCAGTCGGCGCGCGAATTCCGACATCTCGCGGATCGAAATGTAACCATTATTACATCATTACTGGCGCGCGGCGACAGCTATAGCTGAGCGCTAACGAAGGCGTTATAATAAAACCCGTTTTAATACATGCAAAATTTACATTTCTTTCTTCACTGAAACCATGAACATTTTTATCCACAAATAGCTCTAGAAATCGCTGGACCAATTAGCTGGACTTTTATATCCGGAATGGTCTTGGGACACCAAATATTAGTTGTCGATATTGATAAACCTTCTAAAGCGACAGTACTGATTTAAAATACACCTGTATAATAAATTTTTAGGACAATATAAAAACATAAAAAAATGCCAAAAAAAAAGCCATCAAAATTTGTTTATTAAAAAAAACTGTTGAATTCAAAGAGCTACTTATGGTGCTTAAAGAGCTTTTTATACACCATAAGTAGCTCTTTAAATTTTTTAATAAACAAGTTTTGATGGCTTTTTTGAAGACATTTTTTAATTTCTCCTAGAAATTTATTATACAGGTGTATTTTAAATCAGGAGGTTTATCTATTTCGACAACTAAACTGGTCTAACAAAAAAAAATATCATACTAAAATAGTTATAGTAAAAAAGTTGGTTTTTTCCGAGCATTTTTCAAACCGGGCGGTCCTCGCTCGCCCCACCTCGAGGGCATCTAGGCATCTCTGTAGGGCATCCTACAGTTAGGCCCTACGGGCGTCATTAACAGCATCTTCTACTCACTCTTATGGTACCTGACATTACTTGACATTCTTTCAATTCATCAATAATTTTAACACCATTTTATTTTTTTTGTAAATTTTAAGGCGCGGTTAGTAATAAAACAACACTTGCTCTCCCGCACTATTTATTGATTTTGTGATTTATTTTTTACGGTATACATCCACTGCCACTTAAAACCTCACCTGGTATGACTCTGTTTACAGAGGTTGCTTGGCTGGGTGCTGTTTGCCACGGATAAAAAAATAGCAACTTGGATGATTTGTAAGAGTTGATATATATCGTGCAAGCCACGTAAGAATAGTAATATTAAAAAAATGTTTGCTATGAATTGTTCTCATTGACATGAAAATTTACAACTATCTGTGAAGCTATACAGCTCTATCGCATAATTTACAACTGACTCATCTTCACCTTGAATCCAAGTTATACATCTACGCGAATACGTGGAGATTTGAATAGGTGAAGAGACAACTTTGTATCCCTTTTTAAGCATATTGCGCTCACGGAGGAGTGTGGCATTTGGCATATTCAAAGTTTATATGGAGGAGTGCAGTAAGCTAAAATTTATCTATAATGTGTTACAAATTCATTAAATTAAACAAATATTATTTACGTTCATATTACTGACAGAAATGTGAATTTTGTGTGATTTTAAATGTCCCTTTTTCAATAGTCTGTCAATGTAGTAATGTCAAAGCAAAAAAGCTTAAATTAAGTTTAAAAAAAGTGAGTACATTTTATTATTTAAATTACACCCTGTCCAATCTTAGTTTCAGTAATTCCTCTATTTTAACATTCAGATATTTGCATCTACTTCCATTATGCATGCCTCAACCAACGATCTTTTAAAATATATAACTACGGTATATCATACAAAACGTCTTTGTAAAAACCCGACATCGACGATTCCCCCCACCGTTCCGCGCGCTTCAACAATCCGCGAAGCATGTGAAAGGACTGCACTCACTTCATGTTGTTTAAAAAGTAAAGCAATATTATTATTGTATGATGGACTTACTTTAGATGAACCTTCAATAAAAAGAAAGTCAAAAAACATTCATAAATACAATTCAGCGTTTGCTATGGTTAGCTCAAAAGCTAATATTTTAGATACAGTTACGCGAGGAGTGTATCATTTTAAAATACATGATGTTTTTTATCACAGATCAGCTCTAGATACAAACCCACTCGCAAATCGCTTGCTGGCTAAAGAGCCAGCGAGTCACCAAAGGGTGGAGTTTGTTAGAATCGCCGATGCCGTAGTAGCAAAGCTTTTCCACTCGCTGCTAGTCGTTAATGTTAATAGATTGCTACTACATTGGCAATAATTTGCCATTGTAAAATCTTGCTATTGCTTAATATAAATTATGTGTGTTATTTTTAGGTATTACTTCACGATTTTTTCCTACTCCGAAAGGAAATATACATACTCCGATATCGCCACCTAGTGATGAGGTTGTAAAGTCTCTTAAACTAAGTCGCTTCAGCGTTTGGAACCAATACCATCATAAATATACAATATGGATACGTGAACCTCTCGCTCGCGGTCCCAACTAGCCCTGAGGTGCAATGACTGCTTGATATAGTCGCTCACCATGTTATGCGCAATTATAACATGGCTTATCTACAGTACGGAACTAGAGGGCGAACTATAAGTGGATTTATAAGTACAATCGTTCTGAAAAGGACGTGGTAGACGGGGGGCAAACCCCCACATCCACTAACATACATAACATAACATAACATGATGTTGACACCATTGTCAACAATAACAATATAATGCCTGAAATCTCTCTTGAATTGGTATGCTTTAATCCTTTCGTTTGGTCATTCATTGCAATGAGAGATCATTGTCAGACATGAAAATCAAAATAAAGAAATTTGTATGTATGTAATAAATCGGGATTTAGGTCTACGCCATTATAATGATGCAATTCAAATTGATGTAGCAGTAATATTTAGTACAGTTGATGGTGAGTCACCTTTTGAACGAAATATAGTTTCATTTCCAAAGGTAATAGTACCATTAATAACACCTCTGTTTGGATTCATCATTTGACCCTTAGCGTATCCATTACTATTTCCAAATAATGATACTGGGTGGCATTTACCAACTATATCTAATTCAAATATATTGTAAAGCACGTGATGAATGGTTCATGCGGTATACTTAATCCGAATTCTGTATGTATAAGAGATGGAAAATGCACAAAAGATTATCCAAAACGATTCAATGAATTTTTATGTGAATTGAAATTTAAAAATTGAAAAAAAATATATGCGATGATTATAGAGATATACTCACCTCATTATAGAGGTTTAAAAATTGAAAAAAAATATATGCGATGATTATAGAGATATACTCACCTCATTATAGAGGTTTCAGATAAGAAACCTAATAACGCTCAAACTTAATTTAATGAATTACGGTCAAATTTTAATTTAAAAAATTCAATACCTCAACTAAATATTCAGAGGTTTTGTTGGTAGGGTTTTTTTTAGTGAACATAGATCATATAATTTCTGATGGATATGTGGAGATAAAGTGCTCATCAACACGTATATATGAAGTTAGAATCCGTAATTATGGAGGAACATGTATATTTCTAATATTTTAACATAATTTTGCCTCATCTTCATGGTATGGTGTTAACTTTATATTTGGCGTAGTTTGTCTCAAATGTGCAACTTCTATCGAATCATCAATAGTAATAGTCAATAGTCAAAAATATATTTTTCCTATTTAAAAGTGACAAATGATCCCAGGTCTTTATTAAACCTAACCTACTTAACAGATTTATAACCCCGCTTAGTTATTCATATTGCAGAAATATATATTAAAGGATACCACTTTAGATATAAGACAATAAATGATAAATGTCTGAACAAAAGTTATGTTTTGTCAGTAAGCATTTTACAGGAAACTGTACTATTTTAATAATTTTGTCTATTTTTTAAATTAATTTTATGATTTTTAGTTTTGAATTAATTTACAAAACAAAGAAAATATAATCTATTTGAATAGGCAACAGATTTTTTTCATATTTTATATTTAAAAACAAAATATTGTAGCATTATTAATGAGATATTTTTATAATAAGAAATTATTTGTTTTTAAGGAAAATATGGATAAAATACAAAAATATAAACTTCTTAAAAATCTTGTCAAATCTTGTAATTTTTTTACTAAGTTATTAAGATTTGAGAGAAGCATTTGCGATGGAAGTTCTTAATTTTAGTATTTATTATGTACCCATTCATTATACTGCGTCCAAACTTCACCAAACTGTTTTATTAAGGTTTGCTAATAACAAAACAGTTTGCCTTTAACTGCCTAAACGACAACTTTGCTATTTATGATTTATTAGTTACAATTGTGATTCTATTATCGAGGTGACAGATACCTCCAAATACTTAGTATCATGATTGATAGTGCATTCCGCTGTACGCATTCCCTATATAGAACTTGTATGCAGTAAACTATGGTTGCAAAAACTTAACCACCTAAAGTACCATTTAAATTTTAATACCTTTTTAACAGTTTACAAAGAGCTGGTCCATTTTCACTTATATGGCATATTTATGGCATAAGATATAAAACCTGTCTAAATACAATCAATCATTACAGATTCAAATCCTTAAAATAATTGCACCCAACAAAAATATAGACGATGTTGGGGGGTATTTGAATTCTCCAAGGTCCTCACTGTATTTCAAATGTTTAATTATAAAATATTTATGGCTTATTTCTCGCAGGAAGAATTAAGTCATTTACGCATACTTATATACTTAACAAGGCAATTTACATCAGATTCTGATATTACCGAAATTTAAAAATGTATGTTGAGGAATGTGAATTAGAGTTGTGCTGGCACGATTGTACAATAAAGTACCATTAAAAATAAAAAGATGTAAAACTCTGGCTCTATAATAAATACATTTTGTTTTGGGTAGCTGCCAATTGTTTTTCCATTGTGAGGTTATTTTGAAAATTGCGTGTCATCATCGCCATGGATTTAACTCGCGAAAATTTTCATGCGATGATTTATTACGGTTTTCGGTGTGGGTTAACTCAAAAAAATCGATCAACTCACTTCAACATTTGGGGATGAAGCACCATTGAAAAACACTGTTTATCACTGGTTCAGTGAGTTTAATCGTGGGTGTTCTATGCTCACGGACGAATTTTAAAAATTTAAAATTCTATAATATAAAATTGTGAAGTGAAACTTGATGTACAGAGAAAGTGAAAAAATTAGCTTTAAGCTGAAACATAATGAAAGTTATTATAGCTTAATGTTTGTTTTTTGTTTTCCCAGAAGGTCGAGGCTCCCCCTTTCCCTACGTCCAGGTTTATATCAATATAGGTACAATCAATCGTGTCAAAAATCTTTTGCAACTTTTCCCAATTAGGAAATCTAATGTTTTTGTCTTGGTCATTTGAAGCTTTGAACGCAGAAATTTGCTGTTTTCTTTACGGTAATGAGTACAGGGTCGGAAAAACTTAGCACATAGTGAATTCTTGACAACATATCTGAAAAAAAAATCAAAATGACAGAAAAAGTTATAAAAAAAAATAAATAAATTGAAAATACAATTGAATCTACTAACTTGTTTTGTCTCAACACTTTGATCGTCTTTCGCATATTCGTTTCATTTCTGGATCCAGAATTCAATACCAGTTTAATCTATTTTAAGAAGTTATGGATAAAAACTTCCGTAATTCCATTAGTTTTTTTCTTAATACGAGATTTAAAAAAAAAGTAATTACTGCAAAATATCGACCGTCGCCGTCAATGTCAAATGTAACATACTTTTTCTTTTAAAGCAATGGCATGGTAATCGCTCGAATTAAAATTGTTATAGTTACTACCAGTTAAATAGAATAAATTAAATACCAAACTACCTAGACAAAATTTATTTATTGTAATGTTATATTTTCACAAAATTAAATGGTATTCATAAAAATCGATCAATTTGAATTAATAAAATCTATCATGTTTTGTTATAACTTTTTATTATTGGCCATCTCTCATATAGGTTTTGTACAAAATATTTTAAAATTAAACCTATTTTACTTATGAAAATAATCAAGTTTTTTAAAAATACTCAAGTGAGTAAAAAAATAACGCGTTTTAATGAATGAATACAAAATACTTAATTGTAAAAAAAACATTTCTAAAACGGAAATTATATCACTATTACTATAATTTATCTCGACAGTCCAATATGTTTAGACATTGCCAATTATCTACAACTTTAGTGGGCCTGTCTATTATTTTGACCAATACGAGCTACACATTTGAATAAAATAAATTTTAAATGTAGGGGACACACAGTACAGGGGGATATACAGTTTATCTTCATTGAGGTATCTTCAGGAATTAAAGTACCTAATTATTATCATCAAATGGTAAATGGATGAAAAATGTACATAAACAAATAATATGTATATGAAGCATTAAGGTTAACATCGTATTATAACATCAATATCACATTCAGATATTCTTAGATGTGATATTGATGCCTGTCGACAGAAGTCTTTGGTGAGGAAAGGTCGATTTATGCCATTGAAGGTTACGCACTTAGCTGAAGTATCGGTGTTTGGAGAAATGCAGGTTTGAATGTCTTGTCTTCTGCAGGAGTGAAGTTTTACCCTTCATTACTGAGTTGTGCCTGATAAAGTTCTTCATAATTCAATGGTGAAGGTGATTCGATCGTTTCGATTCAAACCAGTTACATATAGTATTGTGTGATTTAAGATATAAACACTGATTTTAATGGTGGTATATTTAAGGATACCGTTATAATTGTTAAATTACTATAACCGCTTCCAACAGATACAGATGCGGCAATAACGCAATGATTTACATTAATTTCAGAATCCTTCTTTCAATGGTATCTATTAAAAAAATTGAGTTACACATTAAACATTTGATAGTTAACTTAGACATAAAACGTACTCTTTTCTCATTAACAATAATAATATCACTTATATTATTATAATGGTCCATGATTACTAATTGTCCCGACAAACTGTCTTGCCTCTCCTCTAGGGTTATTCTCCGACGGAGGAATATTCTACCGACCTAGTGATCGCTCGTCGATAGACCTCTTCCCTACCGGAACACTGTAATACGCTTTGCACTACCAGCCACCATTTTCTACGTGGCCGCTTTCGCTAGTTAACGAGAGATCTGCTAATCGGTTAAGCTAACCATTCAGACCCACTACCCGCGATTGTTGTTTTTTAAAAGCGGCAAATCGCCTGAAAAGATAAATGACACAATCTGACAATATTGAAATTTTTTTAATATTTTTTTAATTTGTTGATAAAGTGCTGGATAGCATAATATTTATAAAGGTTCTAAAGAGGTCCTGTACTTGAGATCGCAGGATGTCGGTTTAAACCCAGCGCTGAGTTTTATAAAAATGCATTTTTAACTCTCACCTGTACTCTTTAGTGTAAAATATTGTCAAATATTATGTAACCTTCTAATTAGATGAAATAAGGAAAGGATGATATTTTAACAAAAAATATAAAAATAATGGATTTGGACAATATTTTACACTAAAGAGGACAGGTGAGAGTTAAAAATGCATTTTTATAAAACTCAGCGCTGGGTTTAAACCGACATCCTGCGCTCTCAAGTACAGGACCTCTTTAGAACCTTTATAAATATTACGCTATCCAGCACTTTATCAAAAAAATATTGAAAATTTTTCATTATTGTCAAAGACTGTGTCATTTATCTTTTCAGGCGATTTGCCGCTATTAAAAAACAATCATCAAATATATATATATATAGATTTGATGATACGATATGTTTTAGCTTTCGCCATTCGGTGTCGTCAGAAAATATATGAAAGATGACATTTAAAATGCAACCTTCATAAATTCGAAAATCACATCTTAATATATATTCTCGTTTTCTTATAAATAGACACCTTCATATTTCTCTATAGGTGCATTGACGGTTTGACATTCTTAGCTGTAGCACAATATATCACTGCCTTCCTTAGTACAGACATAGTCTAGTAAAGAAGGCAGGGCACAAAATGTAGCAGTGCTTATCGCTCCCGGTGCATTTATAATATTCATTTGTAAGTGTGATTTGTTTTACTACAATTCTATTTCTTTGTCAAATTAATTAGGTCTCAATAAATAAATAAATTACCATTGATTTAGACGCAATCCGTTTCATATGTGTGATTTTGTTGTATTTATTTGGCATTTTGATAGTTTGTTTGGTATATAATCTGAAAATATAGCGATATTGAAAATTCATCAAAATGATAATGTACATTATACATAATAGTTTGTAACCCCTGCAAACTTGCGCGGGTTACAAAGTGCGCCCGTCGCCGTCGCCGAAGCGGCACTGCGATTGTACTTCCCAAAATGAATGAAAAAATAATGAATAAACTTTACGAAAACGAAAAAAAAAAAATTAACGCAGATAGATGCTCACTCTGAGCCGGTCTACGGCAGATTGACGATTAAAATTACAAGGAATTGCCGTAAAGCGAAAATGAACATCAGAACAATGTTTAGATTTTTTCAGTTACGTAAATCAATAAGAAAGCCTATATTTTTTACATTTATCTAGTTTCAAAATATAGTTATATTAGCTTATAATAAGTTGTTTGTATTAAAACTCGTTTATTATTTAAATTTTAAATTTTTTGAATGGTGAGTATTTTGCTTAATTTATCTCCCATTTCAAAAATTCCGTAATAAGAAACTATTTCAAAAATTTAAAAAAGGCAAACGATACGGCCTAGTGTCTATAATAATGACCACTATTATGTTAATACTTTATAGATAAAGGTTGTATTTTAGATGCCTATAGTTAACGTGAAATTTCCCTTTCCTCTCCCTCCCCTTCTCTTCATCGTGCATTTCTTAGGTTACACACTAATTATATTTAACGTCTTATATTTAATTTCTTTTAAATTTGCAATCCTCTCATTACATTTATAGACAAACTCTAATCGAAACACATACTTTTTTGAATACAAAAAATATAATTATAATTATAGAATAATTAGGAATAAATGTTACGTCCTCCATTCGTCTTTTCCCGAAAGTTTTGAAAAAGGCAGATAGAACGTTGTTTACCTATCATGACCATATGGCAAAACAAACGCTTTTTGGTCGCTTTGCGCTCGCGGGCAGCGGCGCGCGGTCGGGCGTTCTTCTTGTTGCGTATGTATGAGAATGAACCGAGACGAGTGTGTAGGTTGGTTGTTGCCGACCGCTTTGCGTTTCTTCTTCGGTGTTTGTTTTCGTAATGATACATATTAGTGTTTATTTATATTTTAATAAAATATAGTATTCCATTTGAAAGTTTAATAGATGTTGTTTCTAATGCATACTATTAGATTATTGACGTCAGTGGCGTTTACATGTGTAATTCAGAAGTTTTTGTGGTTACATATTTTACACCCTATAAATTTAAATATGATTTGATTCCCTTGCGTTCGGTTGTGACTTTTTAATTTTTGATGGATATCTATGATATTTATCCACCAGTGTGATATTTCAAGTATTGGCTTACAGGTATACGTTTAATTAATGTGAATGTTTATTTTGTGAAATTATTTGAATATTGTCAGCATTGACAGCTGCTGCTGTCAAAAACTATCAACAGTCGTATAATATTCTTTGATATCGTGATAAAATGCTTGACTACATAGCAACATGAATTTTATGTTCTTTCTCATTGACGTTTAATTATTAAATTCGAATGCTTTCGATTTTGGTGTTATTGCTGTTGCTTTAATGCTTGATTGTGATCATCACACCAAGCCAAGGACATTTCCATTGCACATTACTCAATTTTAATTACAGACAATCACATTTTAACTATCAATTAAAATCTTCTGTAAATGCATGAATTATTTGATTTAATTACGTAGCGTTATTAATACACTGACATATATATTAAGTGTGAGTGTATTCAAATTCAACACAGTGTCAAAAAATAAATATGCAAAAAAAGAATCAAAATGATGTAATAGGCTATGGTTCAGTTGCCTTTTAAGTTTGCCTTAAAACTAGAATAAATTTATCTTTATATATATATATTTGACTTATATTTGATGATTGTTTTTTAATATTGGTAGATCGCCTGAAAAGATAAATGACATAATCTTTGAGAATATTGAAAAATTTTGAATATTTTTTTAATTTTTTGATAAAGTGCTGGATAGCATAATATTTATAAAGGTTCTAAAGAGGTCCTGTACTTGAGAGCGCAGGATATCGGTTTAAACCCAGCGCTGAGTTTTATAAAAATGCATTTTTAACTCTCACCTGTCCTCTTTAGTGTAAATATTGTCAAATATTATGTAACCATCACTCATAAAATCATCACTATGACATAAATCACTCATAAAATCATCTAATTTCACCATCATCCTTCATCGTAATCACATATCTATTATTTTTATATTTTTTGTTAAAATATCATCCTTTCCTTATTTCATCTAATTAGATGGTTACATAATATTTGACAATATTTTACACTAAAGAGGACAGGTGAGAGTTAAAAATGCATTTTTATAAAACTCAGTGCTGGGTTTAAACCGACATCCTGCGCTCTCAAGTACAGGACCTCTTTAGAACCTTTATAAATATTATGCTATCCAGCACTTTATCAAAAAATTAAAAAAATATTCAAAATTTTTCAATATTCTCAAAGATTATGTCATTTATCTTTTCAGGCGATCTACCGATATTAAAAAACAATCAAATATAAGTAATTCAAATAACTTTACAACTCAATTATACAATTATATATATAAAAGAAAGTCACGAATAACTAAAGAATAAAGGTGACAGCTATTATGTAACCAAACATACTTATTATTATCTAGTTAAATGTAAAAACGGTGAGGCAAATGATATAAAAATAGATTAAAACATAAATCAATGGATTATTCATAGTAAAATTTCACGCTATTTACATTACTTTCACGTTATCACACATTCCATCTAATGTAATTAACACTAAAATACTAGATCTTCCTAGATTTTGAAGCATATTTGGGAATACCTAAGTATATACCTATATGGCCCTAAATTTTGCGGACATTTTCAAATATGCATAAAACTTAGCCGGCGGCATTTTTGACAGAAGGGCCTGATGGTCTTTTTTATGATCTTTGATTTGTTGGATTTGTCTCCCTCCGAATAGCAGAATAACTATTAAAACATCGGAAAAATTCACAACAAAAAAATAATTAAAGAAAATTCATTTTCTTATACGTTTTGTATAGAATGGTTTTGTATTCTGTGGAATTCTATTTTAAAATAGTAAGTTGCCTTTGAAGATGTTCAATTTGTGAGGTAATCACATTTGTCATTGTGCATCTATAATTAAAATACATATCATTCTGAATTTTGTACATTTATTGAACTTATTTCTGTAAAAAACACTGAGAAGTTTTAGCACAGTGATAATTTCTGTGATGAAAAGCTGGACACCCCTCAAAAAACACAAAAGTATGAATAACTTCTAAACCGTTGACTTTTGGATCATTTTAAATAGTGTTCAGGGGCTCGGTAGTAATATATCACCAGGTTTCGGGCTGACCACTATATCTGGGGACACCCTGCTTGCACAAAATGATATTATTAGTTGTTCGACCCCGGGTTTCGCCTTGGGTTAGCATATTGATCCTGAAGGTGGTATTATTGGTGCCTTTGGCGCACAAACGGCTCGTGCCCACAGCACTCGAGAAGAGTCGCTTTGTTCCTCATCTATAGCCTGAAGAGCCTTCAGGTTACGAGATTGAAACAATCATTTAAAACTATGATAAAATCAGCAAAATATGAGAGTTTGTTCAGCATTAAAATACATTTGAACCTCGACATTAATGAATGAGCAGCAAGAAAAATGAAAATGATTTACATTCAATGTACGAGCAACTTCAACACGCTATTAAGAGCAATAAATCTAAATAATTATGTAATCGGAACAATATACTCTGCATTTTATTACATTTATTAATAACTAAATAAGTTTTCATCAGCTCCAAAATGAATGAACAAATTATGTTTTAAAAAAAATAAATAAAACAACCAGAAAGGTTCTATTTCGTAATGTAATTTAGATTTGAAATATTCTGTTAAGTCAATGCAGGCTATTTTCAGTAACTGTACTTGAGATTTATTATTAGTCATTACAAAGCATACTTTGAGAGGGACTGTAAAAACTGTCTCTTAAACTTAACGGATGTTTAGATGTTATTAAGGTTATTCTTAAGATAAAAACTATCTATTCTTGAACACACTCAGTGACCAGTGTAGCTTCTACTATGTTTTTATGCAGAGCGTTTACTCGTTGTCTAGTTCCATTGAGTAATTTAGGCCGATTAGGATTTCAAATGCGTTTCAATGTGTCTCTCGTACTCTTAAGCAGGACGGCCGTTAAGCTAATTAAAAGATCATTAGCGCTTTATTGCCCTAAAGTACAAAGCAAGCAGACCTACTAAAGAAATCATATACACAATGTATTTTTATTCACTATTGGCAACTGAACCAAAATTGAAACAAAATTGAAAGAAAGCTTGAGATATATTGACATTTATTTACCTGAATCTCGGGTGTTAATTTTTGTCGCCATTGTGGCACAATGCTATGAATGTCTGCTTCTCACCTAAACGCCTAGCTTTCATATTCCGGTGGGTTGAATCCGGCCAGGTCATCTTTCGATGTTGAGAATATTCAATGGTGCTTTTCTTAACTGTCGGTTTAATGCACTCTAGGACCAAATAATCATATTTTGACGTGAATATGTCTATAAAAGAAGCAGGTCAAAATCCATTGATGACGAAATCAGTGAAAAGAGTTTCGTGTTACAGCTCAAAAACTATTGTTTGTATTGAAAATAAAAAAATATCAAGTGATAGCCAAATGAATAAATGAGGACTATGGCGCATCACCCCCAACACCCCCGCAACACCCCCGTTTTTTTGCTCCATTTTGTGCAGTATAACTTTTTTTCTCGAAAAGATACGTATTGCTTTCAATCGCTCTTGTTGAAATCTATCGGCTACTTATAAAAATCAACTTAAAATGTATTTAGTGACGTTGTATAGAGTTGAAATAAATAAAAATGGCTGTACTATTTAACATCAACTGTTTCTATACATTGACCAGAACCTGACCTTTTACAGCTAGTCACTACGGGCGTCATTACTCTCGTTGAACCTCTCCCCACGAATTCTTGCATCTGTAGAACATGACATTACATGTCAGTCTTTCAAATCATCATAAATTTTAATACCATTTTAATTTTTTTGTAGGTTTTGAGGAGGGGCTAGTAATGAATCAACCCTGTTAATTTATGTTAAGTAATGAATTTATTTAATGCTAAGTCGTGGTAGTCTAGTGGTTAAGGCGTTGGACTATTAGCCCAAAAGTTGCGGGTTCTTATCCACACATGGTCATACCATTTTTAATGCTTCATTACCACCATCTCCCCTGACTCTAGCACGGGCACATTTGGCCTAGTTGGGTAGGGCCCAAAATAATTGTATGTGACCTAGGTCATAGCAAATATTTTATAAAAAAAAACTTCTCTCAAATTGATCTTTTTTCAAGAACTCGGTAAAAGTTTTGAAACACTTTCTTAAAATACCATACCATTGAAAAAAACAGAAAAAACTCCTAGCTTAATTCCACCATAATTACATTTTAATCGTTTTTTAACATTATTATTTCCTTTTAAATCGTTTTTAAACTACTTTAATAAAAGTTTGACCGTATTTCATAAACGCATAGGTGAGTGTGAAAAGCTTTCATAAAATACAGGCCTGTATTTAAACCAGCGTGCATTATCGCAAGCGATGCAACTATCTTTGCGTTCAGTATTAGGTTTTCTTTAAACATTCTGGCTATATAATTTGTTAAATAAAAAATATTAAAAAGATTTGATATTTGAAAGATATGGACCTCGTTAGTACCTTTATTAATGTTTTGCTATCCTATGCTTTATCAAAATATTAAAAAATTGTTCAAAATTTTTCAATATAGTCAAAGATTGTGTAATTTATCTTTTCAGGCGATTTGCCTTATTAAAAAATAATCATCAAATATAAGTCAAATACAGATATAAATATAGTAAAATTGTATAATGTATTGCTTAAATACCGTATTTAGATGATTCCTTCTGTTATAATAGGCCTTCGCCGTTAGTTTAAATTACTTATATAAAAGTCTGACAGTATTGACATTTGGAAAATTCGAATGCTTTTTAATATTTTTACAGATTTCAAATTTTCAAACAAATTATATAGCCAGAATGTTCAAAGAAAAATTAATGCCGAACGCAAAGATAGTTGCATCGCTTGCGATAATGCACGCTGTTTTAAATACAGGCCTGTATCTTATGAAAGCTTTTCACTCTCACATTTTGCGATAGATAGATAGATAGAAGACATTTTGTCATTCCTTAAATATATACATATATATAAATACCGTATTTAGATCATTCCTTATGTTATAATAAGCATCAATCTGTCAGTTAGTATGAACGTTTTATTTTATTAAATTTATGACACTTATTATAGATAATTTTAGGTTTCCGCGGTTCTTCTCCATATGAACTTTAACTATGCCAAATCTCACACTCCTCCGTGCGCGGCAATATGCTCAAAAAGGAGTCCGATGCTTTCCCATATGTTTTCCCTTCACGTATTAATATATAGATAATAAAAAATGTCTTAGTCTAGTTACGAAAGATATTTTACCTTATTTAAGTTTATATTATTAAATGCAGAAATTATTAAATAAATACTCACAATCTCATAGTAACCAAATACATGAACGTAGAATATATAGGTGCAGTTGCTATAGATGCAGGTATAGATGGCTGTATAAATAGTTTGTAAGAATAATAATATCTGAAGTCATATATATTATCTATTCAGTAAAAATGCATATAACCACTTTGCAAGTTTGGCTCCACATATTTCGGTGCTCACGAAGTTGGAATTTATCATTAAAAACTTCGAAACCATGAAAGAATTAACATAGGCAACTATCTCACTGTCCTCTCAAAAATCCCTCCTCGATATCGGAAACTATTTATTATGAAACAATCAAGCAACAAGGGAATTTAGAAAAACACAACCAGCAACAGGCAACAAGGAGATTGAGAAAACACATGTACCCTATTCGTTCCTCTCACATCTCGTACTAAGACGGTGCGAGTTGCAGTACGTGACGAGCAGTAGGTAGCTGTTACATAAGCGCTTGATATTCAAAAACCGCGCGTGATTTGAGATGCTCTTTAAAACTAAATAACTCTGGTTATATAAGAGATATAAAAACCATTATTTTCCAGATTTTTTTATTCATTTTTATAATATAATTAATTATCACTTTTTCATTTTGGTATACTACCTTATTAAGCTACCTAACCTACCCTAGTTTAAGGAATTTATACTTCAATTTATAATAATTATAATGTGGCACTAAACATTCTTTTAGATGACATTGTATTATTAATTTTAACTGGCCACTAATAGATAGTACTCCCAACAGCTGTGCTGTCATCTTTTTGAAATTCAAATAATATTTGAGGAAAAAAGATGATGATGGTGGTGCTTTGCTGATGAGCACCCTATTGAAATATTGAGTTTCATTCTTTAGTAGTAAAAATTTGTTGACTTTAATGTTATATATCTATATTATCCAACCATCTTTCGATGTGATCTTAACGGCTATGGTGGGTTTTCAAGAGAAAGATCGCACCCTAATGATGAGCTCTATGTCAGTTTCATACAAAAATTTGTTGGCTTTAATGTTAAATATCTATATTATCCAACCAGCTTTTGGTGTAATCTAAATGGTTGTAGTTATTTTTCGAGGGCATCAATCTACGCACAAAAATTAAACTCGAATTTGGGAATTTTCGAGTTGGACGCATAGAAACAGTTGATATTAAATGATAGCTAAATAGGTATCATAGCCATTCTTCTTTTAGTTTATTTCCTGCTATTTTGCTTCCTGATACCAACGATAATACAACTATTTTTTGCACGTCATCTGCGACACAATCACACTTTTATTTTAATTTGTGGTCACAAATATTCGTGGGTAAAACACATTTTTTTTTTAAATAACCTAAACCTAAATTTTTAGCTTTTGTTATACCTTAAGTTTTTAAAATCACTAATCAACATGTTCACAACCTTTTTTCATCTCTTTAGGTAGGGAATGTATATTTTTAGTTTATCTATTTTATTATAAAACCAACTATGTGATGATTCTACAAATGATTTTTACAAAAAAATACATTAGGATATTATTATTTGATGATGTTGAAATGTGTTATACTGTAGTGACCAAAAATATCAAAAACTATAACTATTATTAAAGTGAACAGATTTTGGTACAAATTATACCTACTTTAACAAACTGAAGCGAATTTAGTGCTAATGTGTCCGTCTTATAATATAATTAATTGCTCCAAATAGATGGATCGTCTTAACGAAAGCTTGAAAGCGGGATACAGAAATATTGAAAATGAAACGAAGAAAAAAGAAACTCCAAAATCTCACGTTAGTGATGATTCTAAAACAAAGCATACTCTTAACCAAGTGCGTCTTAAAATGTCGTCGATGTCACTACAAAATATCAAAAGTAAGAACCAAGAAAATAATATTAATTTAAAAAAAAACGATACTACCTCAGATGACAGTTCTTCCGACGGAGAAGATTTGGTGTCAACCATAAACTACAACACGATTACTTCATTAGCGGCCTTGAAAGACATGCTCCAACTTGATGCAGGAGATATGTTGGAATCCGACTCATTTTTTCAGCACTATTTTCTCAACCACTGCAATAGCTTACCAAGTCGAAATTCGACTTCACCATTTCCTTTCCCGGAGAGAAGACGTTTGTCGGAATGTGTCGAAGAAGATGAGGATGAAGAAAAGAAAGAAAGTGATCCACCGCCATCGGTTGTCTCATCGGATTCAAGCTCTGAAATGACATCGCAAAGTAGTTTGATAGCTAACTCTAAGGAACTTTTATCCAGCCAAGGTAGTTTGAATAAGGGTGTTAGCGATTTGCGATCGTCGCACACCTCCAACGTTAGTAATATTCGTTCCAACACAAGTATTAGTGCGATGTCATTGTCTTCGGGTAGCCTTAATTCAAATCCAAGACACAGATCCCGATCTGGCAGTTTGGCTAAAGATACTGTGTTCTCTTCCACTCCGGTTGTTCCTCCGCCAGTCAAAGCGCAGGCGCAGCCCGTGTCAGCAGTAACTACGGTAATTGGCGCTAAACATAAATTTCTTGTGAGTCTCGCTCCATTGCCCGCCATGGAATTAGCTTTAGCTAAAACTGGGAAAAACAATGCGCACACTGTACATTTCGGCACTCACGGAGCTGAAGAGCAAAGGCCAAATGTTAGAAATATTTTCAAGGGACAGGACCTGCAACATCGCGACAACCGTTTCTTTGACAGTAGTCTCGTCGAGATGAGATCTAATGCAAACAACATATCTTCCAGTTCTGACGATATTTGGATTAAAAGGCGCACTTCTGATGCGGTAAGATCTTACTTTATGATTTATTCAATAATTTTCCACATAGCCCTAACTCTTCTTTTATATTGTGAGAATAGTCATGCTACTTATTTTTGTAATTGATGATTCTTCTTCTTTTTGTTTCTTCGGTTTTGCTTGATATTTTTGATTAGAAAGCAGCCAACCGGTTGACCATGCTCTCGTGAGTGTATGTCATAGGACATGTCGGCCACGAAATGATATATAGCATTGTCTGCATTGCTTCAAACTGATACAGATTTACTTTTTTTACCAAACAAACAGTTTATAAATCCGTAAGTACACGCTACATAAAAATGGCTATGACACCCTGTAACTATCTTAAAATATCAATTTCTTCTCTAGATTGTACTTAGTTGTAAATTATTCAACCAGAACCAGACGTCTCACAAATAGGCTCTACGGAATACATTTAAAGCGTCTCCCACTCAGACTACTCGAACTTATGATGGGTTGCTTCATTTCCTATCTCCATTTGTGCCTGTGTGTGATTCTCCATTTTGCATCATATTTTTGAAATTTGACTATTGTATCTGAGCAGTCTATCGAACTGTCAATTTCAACGTTTCATGAATTAGTTCTAAAAATTTGTTGACTTTAACATTATATGAATTTAGCAATGAAATTAGCAATATTATACAGAATTATAGTAATAAAAGTAATTTGTTGATTATGGGTGATACAAATATAGATGTATCCTATAAAAATGACTTCGTGTCACAAAAATACCTCAATATGTTAGCATCTCACGGACTTACATAATGTACAACTACGCGTGAATCTATAATAACGGATAAGTTAACTAGATCCTGCTAAGATCATCTATTTGTTAGGTATTTGAAGGCTGAGTTGATTGAGTATAGTTGATTGCGACGATTTGAAGTGTGTGGCTGATGTATCACTCTACCCACATGCAAACCCTGTGATATCGAACGCATAATAGACTCATTTGACATAAATAAATCGCCTGGTTTTGACGGCATTAGAATTATTCACATCAAAAAAATTAAAAAAGAATTGAGTATTATTTTAGGTTACCTAGTCAACTTATATCTGGAAAGTGGTAAATTTCCGAAAGGATTGAAAACGTCAATTATTTGACCAATTTACAAAAAAGGAAACCAAAATTAATGCGCTAACTACAGACCGATATCTATTCTATCTGTATTAGATAAAATTATCGAGTCATATGTAGGGACCAAAATTCAGAATTACTTTAAAAACTACGTAGTGATTTAAAAATAATAAAATGGGTCTACGTTGGACCAGACGGTGGAAGTTATACTTCTTTGGCCATTCGCACACACCCACTCACACACAGGATATATAAATGAAATATAAGACATTTTTCTGTTATTCAATATATTTCTCTTCAATATATTATTATAAGTCACTTCATTATTATACATTATCATTATTAATTTCGTATATTCGTATACTTTCGTATAATTTGTGAAAAAAAAACACAGACAAATAGCTTCAAATTTCGGAAGGGACTCTACAATGCGACAAACATATTTCGTAAAAAAGCAATTGGACTCTACAACTCGACAAACGTAAAAATTACTTCTAATGCGTGATGCGGTTTCTCGACCAACATCCCATCCCAATGAGTACAACGGGCCCAAAGAAGTATAACTTCAAAAATCAGTTCGGCTTTCTGAAAGGAAAAAATACCGCATGTCTATTTTTAAACTGCGCTGATGTAATTAATATGGCATTAAACAATAAAAAACACATTTTAATGTTACTTATAGACTTCTCCCATGCATTCGATACTCTAGTGCATAGAAACTTTCCGAAAGCATTCGAGGAGGTTGGCTTTCGAGGAAAAACATCGAATTTATTAACAAATTATCTAGAAAAAAAATTGATGGTAGTCAAAATTAATAATAAATACTTATAGTAAAAAGGAAAATGTGAATTCTGGTACACCCCAGGGCAGCATTAATAATAATATATGCACGAATAATATAAGCAAATGTGTATTTTATTGCGAAATCTACACCTATGCAGATGACACATCACTAATTGCTGTACATAGTGATCTGCAAACTGCGACAGAGATGCTGCAAAGAGACTTCAATAAGGTACAGGAATGGAATAACGGACTTATTATAAATGCCGATAAAACAAAAGTCATGCACATCAGGTCATCGCACGCAGCTATTCAAAATACTGATATTTTAATTAAACTACACAGTGATAGCTGCCTGCACAAACCCAAACCGGATTGTCTGAATTCCGAAAAATATCTTGAACTAACATTTGATAGAAGATTAAATTGGATGAAACACATAAATAATATATGCGACAAACTTCAACTAATAATAACAAAATTTTATAATTTAAAAGGAATCTTAAAATATGAACAATTACGAATATTTTATTTTGGGTTTGTAGGTTTAATAATTAATTATGGCATTATGAGTTATGGCAATACTTTGAAAACATTTTTAGAATAGATAAAAAAATACAGATTAGAATAATAAAAAAAATTGTTCATAAAAAAAAAATAATTAAAATATATGAGTAATGATCTTGGTTTATTTAAATATTGTAACATTCTACTGGCAAACGTGATGTTTATATATAGGTTTCGACTCTGACAAGTTCAAAACACTCGTTCAACATACATATAGTACACGGTAAATACAAAACGAAACGTGGTACCGTGATACCTTCATTTAAAAATGTTTAAGGTAAACGAGTGTTGCAATTCATTATACCATGCTTTTTTAATAATTTGCACAGATCTTTAATAAAAATTAATATTACATCTAAAAACATTAAATATGAAGTTTTGGTATGAAATCTCACAAAAACACTCTTTTATTGTTTGTAGATAAATTGACTTAGCATGTTAATTATTGTTTAAAATGTTATTATAATTATACTTATTTTTTGTTTGTAATTTACTACTAAGCGATAAAAATGTATATCAATGCATGCGTATATTTATATTGTAAAGGACGTTTAAAATACAGAACAAAATAATTTATTTCACAATTATTAATATCTGTATTTTACACACCTGGTTTCCAGCAGATAAGCCTTGTTTATAAATCTAGTGATAAAAAATACAATTTTATTCTATGTACTACTTTCTGATCAGAATAAAATGCACGGCCAACAAAACATTAGATTCAACTGACAAGTACCTGAACGTCACTAATATATATCGTTTAAACTTATTTTAAAAAATCTGGTAACCTTATCCTTTTCGCAGAATCTCTTTAATATGAAAAATTCGATTTCGTAAACATATCCTTTCATTTCCACAGTTTTATGGAAAGATGCCGTTAATAACGCTTATAGGGCCTAGCTGTAAGATGTCAGGTTCTGGTTAAATAATTTACTACTACTAAACAATGTATTATAGAAGCAGTTGATATTACAGCAGATTTTGTATTATTGTAGTTGAGCGGTTGATAGCTACAGGGTGTCATAGCCATTATTGTTTTTTTATACAAAAGCCAACTGTTTTGTATAGCTACATTTAGCATCCGAATACCGGTTTTGAACGAATGCCAATTTGATAACATGCCACATTTTGATCCATTTTATCAGTTCCTCCAATGGTTTTATTAAGTCTTGCGATTAATCTTGATTGAGGTATGAGGTATGTTTCTTTTCTTTTTAAAAAAAAAACCTCTTCTGTATTCACAAATATAAAATATGCCAAAATACATACGTTTAGTATTGCCATACTTTTAGGTAACTATAGCTTTAACAATATTATCTACATTTACTATTATTGTGTTTATTATTATTATTATTGTGCATTGTGCTTATTTTACACGCTATCGAATGTGGAATATCGAGCGTGGAATATTTGAGAAAAACATTTCTTTAGTTTAGAGAAAATATATGTATTTTCCCTGTACCTATCGAGACATGTTGATAAAACTTTATTTGAAAAAATAAGCTTAACACTACATACAACATAACAATTCACAATTTGAAATTCACAAAACTCTAAACTAAAGAAATGTTTTTCTCAAATATTCCACGCTCGATATTTCACATTTGACAGTGTGTAAAATAAGCACCGGCATTCCAGATTTTTTAAAACTAGCAACTCTAGCAAACTGGCAACTGGCAGCGCTAATGAGTTAATTATAATATTGTAAAATTTGTAATTCCCTTATTTTTCATAAATTTGTCATACCTATACTTAATTTATTTTGCTTTTGAAGACCTATGATGAATTAGTGTTGTTTTATAATTATTATTTATTGCTAGTGACTGTCTTGTTTTATACTGTTGATAATATTTAATGATTTAACATCAATGTTCTTATCAGATTGTTATGATAATCATGTTGTAAACTTAGGATCAGCTATTACTTCTGTTGAGTAAACTTTGCTCTTTAAAATATAATTAAAAACTGTGGCTCCCAATCCAGCATTGGAAATGTTCAAAAAGATAAAGATTACTCGAGTTAAGATAGAATTTAAAAGTTAATTAATATAAGGCTTTTTATGGATCATAGTTACAATCACTCACTTGTCCTTCGGTATAAGTACATATCCTTATTAGTGGCTATCTATAGTTTTTTATACCATGTAAGTGTGGACATTTTTAGATGCGACCCTTAAAAATCATTTCTCAATTAATAATATATTGTTAGTGTTACACTAATAAATAAAACGTCCCAATAGCTGCGCTGTCATATGTTTGAAATTCAGTTATGATGCGCCTCAATGATTAGCACTGTCATTTTATTGTCATATGTCAGATTCATACTAAAAAATTGTTGACTTTAATATTAAATATCTATATTATTTGACCAGATTTCGATGTGAACTAAACGGCTATGGTTGTTTTTCTTGGGTATCAATTTACAAACAAAAATTTAACTCTTTCGCATTTGTATTTTTCGAGTTGAAAGTTGCAACAGACGGACGGACAGACAGATGGCCAAAAGACGGGGATAGAAGCTTCTCATACATTAATGTATTTATAGAAGCTAAAAAAGTAAGAAATAATACAATAAACATTTTATTCCTAGTTAATAATAAAAAACAGATCCACCAAAACATTGAAGTCGACGCAGAAACACACAGTATATATGCCACTTCATTATATTCAGTTAAAAAATAAAGTCTTTTCCATTTACAACCCACATATTTTGTTTGAATATTCATAAATCATCAATCATCATAAATCATAAATCTAAACAATTTTTTGTTTTGTCCATTTTTATCTTTTAACTGGGTATTTATTACTTCTTACTGAGTGTTTATATATATATCCATCATATTATGAATCCGAATTAGTTAATATTCTTTTTAAAGTTTTGTTTATTTGCATTTCAATATTTATTTATTAGCCTAAGATCAGAAAAAGTTAATCTCTTTATTTATATGTACACCTTGTTTTGTTTAAGAAAATATTTACATCATATTCCCATAACTTTTTATAGGTGCTTTTTTAATTTTGAATTTGCATTCACTGAATAATCAATAAAATATCCTAATTTAAATAAGCGAAAATTGTAATAAATAACATACAATCTAAACAGACTGTGATTTTTAACCCTATACGATGTGTGTTCAAAAAGTAAGGTGACTTTTCAAATTTCGCGGGCTACGTCCTTTCGATCCTCGATTTTTTTTTTTGTTATGTTGGTACACTTGTTTTTAACATCTGTGAAAAGTTTCAAGAGTATAGCATTTTTGGTTTGTTTCTGAGAGGCATTAAGGTTAGAAGTGTTTTGCGTGCTCGGCGATTTTCTACTGTCGTTGCAAAACGCCATTCTTTCATGGGTTTCTTGAGTTTCCGGAACAGGAAAAAGTCACAGAGGGCTAAATCCGGTGAGTGAGGTGGTGTGCGGTCATGATTACAGTGTTGTTCTTGGCCAAAAATACGAACAAGCAATGACGTGTGAGCTGGCGCATTATCGTGGTGCAATAACCATGACTGATTTTTCCACAAACGGCGCATAACCTCAAAGCAATAACCCTTATTAACTGTACGACCTTGTGGTAAGAACTGATGCACTACGCCATGATAATCAAACAAACAGTGAGCAACACCTTGACATTTGACTGAACTTGGAGTGCTTTTTCGAGGTTCGTCATTGGTGTCTTCTCGGTCTTCTTGGAAGAGTTTATACCACTTGTAAACATTTTTTTTACTTAAAGTAGACTCACCGTATGCCACTGTCAACATTTCAAGAGTTCTAGAGCACTTGATACCATGTTTTTCGACAGTAGAAAATCGCCGAGCACGCAAAACACTTCTAACCTTAATGCCTCTCAGAAACAAACCAAAAATGCTATACTCTTGAAACTTTTCACAGATGTTAAAAACAAGTGTACCAACATGACAAAAAAAAAACGAGGATCGAACAGACGTAGCCCGCGAAATTTGAAAAGTCACCTTACTTTTTGAACACACCTCGTATGTTAATAATTTCAAATTTCCTTTATCATTTTTGTATCTCTAAATAGTTGGTAAATATAAATTTATATTTTTTTCTTGTGGAAAAAAGAATTATAAATTACACCATTATGATAAAGTTATTTCTTAAAAACAATTACGGTACATTGTTTAGGGATTCAGCAGAAGAAGAAAAAGTGCACTTGGATTGCATAAAACTAAAGCCTTGAGTTACAATTGTATTCAAAAGTTTTTTTCAGCTTATTTCAAACAAATTCTATACTTTGTACCTATGTACTACTTACAATGAATTTGAACGAACCATTGGGATATGGTGACTGGTGTGTTTAAAAACCCGGTCATATTCCTGGTTATCTTTAAATAATACATATCTGGAACCTATGAGACTAGTTTTTTCATATTTATCAGGTTTATATTTTTTTTGTGCATATTATGCAATATATTGCTCAAAACTAAATACTTTTTCTCATTAGGTTACTAGCAGGGAAATTAGTCATAACAATTACTATTATGGAATCCAATTGTGTAGTTTATTTGTTTACTTGTGAATTACTATCTTCTTGGCATAATGTAGGCTCTGATGTTAACATACATTTAAAAACTAATGCAATAAATAATAAGATAAAGTAAATAATTATTAAAGTATAATGTAAAATATAAATTTCAGCCGCGTAAGACCCATTAGCTTGATTATGCTTTTTGGTAATATATGTACTAGTCAGATAGCAACCATTCGGGTTTCTTATATCCAGTGTCACTCCTTGAATGAACCCTTAAAGAATTATTATTTTATGAATAAATAAATAGTAAAAATACATTTTTAAAAACAAGCTTTTATTTAAGTGCTTGATGCATATACAAAATTTTGTGTATGTTGACCGATGAGGAGTTCCTTCATCTGGAGCCATTCCTGGGTGTCTACATCAGGTCATGCTTACCATAAAAATGCGTTGTCATCGGAACTGAACAAACATATCAAATTTCGACTCCTACGGATAAGAGGAGGTTGTTTAATTCAGCTTGCAACATTTGACCTAAACGAACATACAAGTATTACAAGCTAAATAAAAGCTTCTAAAAATAGACTAGCAGGATTACAAAAGAACATATTTACGCACGGGCAGTATAACACATACATACACACTACACTACTCGCACTACTACATAGGCAGATAAATACTCAATCCTTACGAGAGCAGTCACCTCAAAAGGGTTAGGCCATCAAAGTCAAAACTTTTCTTTGACCGAAGCTAGTAGACAATAAGTTTACCATACTATTTAAACATCCTTTGCTTATCAATTTTTCTTTAAATATTTCAGAAGAAGCAGTCGATATCTTCAAATTCTAATGATGGATCCGTGCGTTCAGAAGATGTCGACGCTGCATCGGCTGCTTCAAGCGCGGATAGTGTGCAGAGTGGGAAGTCAGGGCAGAGAGCGCGTGCAGGCACATGGGGTTCATCGCAACAAGCACGCAAGCAGGCCAAGAAAGAACGCGAAGCGGCTGTTAAACGCGACAAAGAAACTAAACAGCGTGTCGCCAAAGGTATTTTTTCTTTTATTATATGATTTTACTGTTTTTGGGGTTGCAAAAATAAATATTCCGTATCATTATAATTATGCCTGTCAAACCAACACCTGTGTGTGGTCGACGTAGGTTAGTAACATATCACCTCGAGTCATCAACGACGCAGACGTCAGTATTTTGTCTGGCGCATGTCAGCTACATTATCTTCTCATATGTTATTGTTATAACTCGACAAAACAAACAAACAAGAACTCTCTTTTATTCACGTTCCTCTATTCTTTCCTCAAGGATGCAAAGTATAAAGTGTTCAAGAATGCCTGACTCTGCATTTACAAGTTTATTTTTAGCTTCTATACATACATTCATGTATGAGAAGCTGCTATCCCCATCTTTTGGGAGTCAGTCTGTCCGTCCGTTGCAACTTTCACTCGAAAAGTATAAATGCGAAAGAGGAATTTTTATGTATAGATGGATAGCCAAGAAAAACAACCATAGCTGTTTAGATCACATCAGAAGCTGGTCGGATAATATGATATTTAACATTAAGAGTGAGTATATCCCTGGCCAGAATTTAGTTTTAACCGCAACAGGGTATTTGAGGGGAAATCAGGAAGAAGTTAATGCGGAAACGGCCGATACGGGGGTTGGGCGGGTTTCGAGGCCGCACACCTGAATTAGTATTATTTTACACCATCATATTCTTTTATTATATTTTACTGATTGCATTTTAATGAAGCAATTTATATTTCATCAAATTGTATGTCTATCACACAATACTCACTTGACGCCCCTTCCAAGGTAGATTACAATTACTGATGCAGTTTTTAATTTTACATACAGGTACTGGATACACAAATTATTATTTTTATTTTATATTAACTATTCTAATAAACAAAATGGTATACCTTTTCAAAATGCATAATAAAATAAAAAAAACAATTTCTATAAAAAAAACAAATGTTATTTAAGGATAGATACTTGAGGCGTGAGTGATTCCCCCGCCGAGAAATATTGATTTATAATAAAATGTATTTTATTTAATGAAAATTATACAACTTTTAATTATATTGTGGTTATAAATAAAATAAATAGTTAAAATAAGAGAATATACAAAAATATACGAAAGTCATCTTTTGTACGAAATTATAAAAATATCAATAGACTGCATTTACAATACTGCGTTACGGATGAATCGCTTTTACCTGCTTGCATTTGTTTTTTATGTTTATATACTACATAACAGGATATTTTCTCGGAAATTCCGCTTTACAAACTGAGAGGGTAGGTAATACAGAATATATTATATTTAGCTACGTGTTTTCTTCAAATTCACTAATAAAGTAATGTGTAACTATTTATTATAATAAAAACCACATAGAAATGTACAAATATTATTTTAATATTGTAGAAAATAAATCACACTTTAGTCGATTAGAAATAATAAAACATTCCTATATCGGCAAGTATTTTTTTTTTTATTATATATTCTTAATGACACACTAAGAAGTCACAATAATAAATGATTTAACACAAAAAAGTATATATTGTCACATAGACAAATAAAACAATAGTCATTTATTGTTGCTTTGAAGTAACATGACCATCTAACTTGTTAATGACTAATTGGCATTAGGTACTTATTAATTGTTTAATAAGTTATGCCTACAGGTCTATTGACTCAATCATCCGAGTGTACTATAAAATAGAAAACAATATTTTAGGATAGAATTCAAACATATACAGTACAATTTATAATATAAAAGTAAGTAAGCTGGTGTACACACGCTTTTGAATATGTTGGCAAGAAATGCAATGACAGAAACTAGGAAAATAATATTTTCATTCAAACATCCTAATTCAAACTCGTCAATTAACTTTCTTTCATTTTTTTTCACTCTCTTTCTTCTCTTCTATCGCTAAAGAAATATATTCCGGATCCCTTATTGGCATTGATCTGGTATATTGCGGGTCAACCAGTTCAGGGAGTAAACAGTTCATGTAAAATATTTCTAATTGTCTAACCATTTTATCCTGCCAGAACTGGTCATACTATTTAATTATTTCTACTTTCACACACTTTTCTTCACCCGTCCACACTCCAAAAATACATTGTGCTTGTTTTGTAACATGCAACTGGCCCTGTAATTGGTAAAACAAATTGTGGCTTCTATTAATTTGGCACATCCCGCTCACCATCTTCCAGAAGGTAATTTTTTTAGCAGCTATTGCATCTTTAATATCCACACCATATGCGGACAATAGACACTTAATTTCCACAATTCCGTCGACATATGTACCATCTGGAGTGGCTCCCAAAAACGGCATATCGCTATCAATGTAGAGACCGCATTTTTCTATGGAAACGCCTTACTCCCAGCTCATTTGAATAATAGCAAAATGCTCTTTTGTTCTTCCGTGGCGTATTGACGGGATGCATGACAAGTCTCGAGAATACACAATTGTTTTAACCAAAGGGGAGCAGCTGATATTCTTTCGTCTCTCACATACTTGGCCGAAGTTTGATGCCGTTAACAAGTTCTTTCTTTTCATTATCCATGCTGTACTACCACTTTGCAAACGAGTATCACGTTCAATTTGCTGGCGTTGTGCGGGGGTCTTATTGAGAAAGTTAACGAAATCAATTTTCGCAATTTCGAATAAGTCTCTGTCAATATCTGGTTGATAACAATTAGGTCAACAATTACAGTCTGTAGATAAGTTTTGATATTTATAGCGTCTCTTATACTTTTTTTGTCGCGAAATAGAAGCAAGACGTTATTTTCAAGTCTGCAAATTGCGGCTTTGGGAGATGAGCGGAAAATATGCTGATGCAGAGTTGAATAAAAACGTCCTGTATTAAATTTTATAACAGCGCAAGCACATCTTGCTATATGAGGTGTGATATAAGGTGACTTTTTATTTTTATCAAAAAATACTTACTTAAAAGATACTTACTTACAAAAAATACTCATTCATCAATATTTATTTTGTCCCCTTCAAAGTAACCCCCCTCAGATACAATACACTTGTGCCAACACCTCAAATCAATCCTCAAAGCACTTTTTCGTATAGCCTTCAGCTCATACAGCGATGCGGTCTTTATGTCCTCAATCGTTGCAAAACCTTTCATGGGTTTCTTGAATTTCGGGAACAGGAAAAAGTCACAGGGCGCTAAATCTGGTGAATACGGCCCAAAACATCCGTTAAAATTGCTTAGCACGAGCCAAATGAAACGCCGATATCATCAGCAACTGCTCTTATGGTAATTCGACGATTCCTCAACACTATTTTCTTCACTTCTTCAACATTACTCAGTTGATGACGTGCTTGGGCGCCCAGATCGAGGTTCGCTATTGGTGTTTTCTTGGAAGAGTTTATACCACTTGTAAACATTTTTTTTGCTTAAAGTAGACTCACCGTATGCCACTGTCAACATTTCAAGAGTTTTAGAGCACTTAATTCCATTTTTTACACAAAATTTAATGCAAACTCTTTGATCCATCTTTTTCGACAGTAGAAAATCGCCGAGCACGCAAAACACTTCTAACCTTAATGCCTCTCACAAACAAACAAAAAATGCTATACTCTTGAAACTTTTCACAGATGTTAAAAACAAGTGTACCAACATAACAAAAAAAATTGAAGAGCGAACGGATGTAGCCCGCTAAATTTGAAAAGTTACCTTATTTTTTGATCATACCTCGTATATCTAAGTCTACTAACTACGAGTGTGGCATTATGATGGTATTAATGTTACATATTAGAAATAGCCATTCTGCCCGTAGAAAAATATTAAATTTGATGAATTTTGCAGCAATTAGTAGCCAATCTAATCATTTATTTTTGGCTTTATTCAGTAATAAAACGAAAAACCGCAAAGAGAGATTGTTTATAGTGAATAAAGCTATGATTTTGTTATTTATCGGTATGAGTTGCACTGGGATTTTAGCCAAAATAGAGCTCGGAAAAGTTTTGATTTTGAGAAATTGCGCTACTTCGACACACGCTGTAGGATTTAATATAATATAAAACAAAAAAAACCTCTCGGTAAGTTGTTCTATAGTATACATTTTATATGATGTGATATATTTATTTAAAATATAACAAAAAATAATATCAGGCTAAGCTATCAAAGTTGCCCTATATTGGTCGCGAGGGTAATACTCACTCTTAAAATCAACAAATTTTTAGTATATAACTGACATAGCGCTCATCATTAGGGTGCAATCAATTCAAATTTCAAACATTTGACAGCATTGCTATTGGAACGTTTTATTTATTGCTGGCCAGTATAAATTAATATAAACTTATCTATGGGTGCAAATAGACATATAAAAGAATATTCACTGCCACTTTATAAGTATTATGTCCGTTTCTATTTATTTATTTATTGTGGTTACACAACAGAAATTGTACACAATACAGGTAATGACGTAAAAAAGAATAATACTAAAATATATTTAATGAATTTAAATAAAAAGAAAAAATAAATAAAAAAAAATACAACAGAAAGATCATGAAATACACCAATTTAACCTTTCATTATTTATATATATTGAAATAAAAATAAAAATTATTTAATATAGAACTAACTAAGAATTTTGTTCATGGTTTAGTGCATTCGTATAGTATTTGTATTGTATTGGTATAATAGACAACGCTGCGAATCATTTATTTTAATCTACTAAACCCATCACAAGTTGAAACCAGACGAGTAGTCTGGGGAACGCCTGTAAGACATGCTATAAGGAGTCAGGTCTGTTACATAATATACTAATTAACGTCTGGTTAAATAATTTACTACTACTAAACAATGTATAGAAGCAGTTAATATTAAATGAAAGCTATAGGTGTTATAGCCTTTTTTGTTTTATTTAGTTTTCGGTGACAGACTACCTTTCTTGGCCTGATATTGCATTTCTCCACTTAGTACATATTTCTGTAATATATTTGAGGTTCAACAATTCTAATTTAAGCTAAATTGCGTTTTATAATCACATTTGTTTTCATGAAAAAAAAACAGAATTGTACATAAGTAGGTATTTAAGGCCATAGACCACTTCAGCATTAGGTGTTCATATGTAAATAAAGTAAATTAAAGTAATAAGCTTTAGGATTGTCTATTACCTATTACATTGCATACACATAAATAACAAAATAGTTAAATTGTATTAATGAATAAACCTTAAATCAAAACCTTTAATAAATAATTTTACTTTCTGCCTTATTTAAAGATTGTAAAACTGTTTCATACTAATGAGTTATTACTTCATTCGGATGTTTCAAAATAGTTTTATTTAATTTCAGCTGAACGCCTTGCTCGGGAGAGGGACACTCGAGGAAGTCGTTCTCGCCCTCAAAGCAGAAGTAATTCACAAGAACGGCGGCGCTCAGAGGATGAAGTGGAAACACTTTACCAGCAAACTATTCATGGTGAGTTATTCATGTTTGTATAATGAAAAATGGAATCTAATTTTCATCTGTTTAATCACATAAACTTAAATAGCACTATGGTATTAAAGTAATGGTAAAATGCAAAATATCTAGTCTAACTTGAGTATCGCCTGTTCTATGGAACAGATATTTTTCTTAGTCAGTCCTGACCGACCGACTGATTGTCTGATTGACTGACTGACCGACTGACCGACCGACCGATTAAATGACTGATCATCACTCAGCTCAAACCGCTTAACCTGGGAATATGAAATTTTAAAGGTACATTCTTCATATGACGTAGGTAGACGAAAAACAAAACAAAAAAAATATATTGAAAGTAAAATAATCACACTGATTTTAATCAATGACTGATTTAATTTTAATGATTGATTATATAAATAAAATTACATAAAATATATTCAAAGTAAAATATTCATTTTTAAGTTTATATTTATAATATATATTTTTAAGTTTAAAAATATCTTTAACAATCATAATTTGACTGTGAAAGATATTTTTTAATTTGCATGTCGGTGTTCTAGCTGGAAAAACAGGTCTGGGTATCTCTGGAAGATTGTCATTTATAATCAAACTATACATTTGTCCCATTACTTTTGCATTGAATAGATTTAGATAATTTAGTATTTTCTGAAAGTCAAAAAAAAAATGATTAAGCATTTATTCTGTTTCAAACATTGTTTTGAAAATGATTTTTTCTTAGATTTTATTAATCTACTCACTGGTAAGAGTGAAAATCTTAGTGAGATAGTGAAAATCTTCCTTTCAGTATTCGTGTATGTTTGAGGCATCGATTTTTATTTTCTCGCAAAGCATAATCAATTTGTTTTATAAATGCTACCTTATAAAAAAAACATTCAACAAGCCCTCGCTGCCAATGGGGAATTTCTGGGATGTGTAAACATCAGTATTTTTTTTTTAAAACGTGAAGGGAAAACTTTGTACCCCTTTTTTAAGCAAATTGTCTCCACGTTGAAGTGTGAGATTTGGCATGATAAAAGTTTATATGGAGGTGTGCAGAAAGCTAAAATTTACCTTTAAATTTAAAAATTTATTTATTTAAATTAAAATTTAAGTTTAAATTTTAATGTGTTACGAATAAATTAAATTAAATTAAATAAAAGTTCATACTACTCACAGGTGATTGATAGAATGAGTGTCAAACTGTGAATTTTGTGTGATTTCAAATCTTTCTTTTTTAATAAGCTCTCGCAATGTCAGTGTAGTAATTAGTCAAGCAAAAATAATTAATAATGCCATATCTTAATATATATAAATCTCGTGTCACAATGTTTGTCCTCAATGGACTCCTAAAACACTTAACCGATTATAATAAAATTTGAACACCATGTGCAGTTCGATGTGCACTTGAGAGATAGGATAGTTTAAATCTCAAATTATAGTCGCAATTTTAATTTATCGCTAATTTTTTGTCCGTTATTATTTGGCAGTCATAAAACTGACAGATGTCGATACCTTTTTATTTTATGGGCGATTGGGAAGAGCGCGTGACGACTCGGTGCCTGTATAATTTTATTGAACAAGCAGAGGAAAGAGCAATTGTGATATTATTGGAAAATTTTTTAGAAGATCACAATCAACTAATTCAATTGATCAAAAGAGTTTCGCCACGACTGCAAAATGACAATTATCAAATCGTCATATTTTAATTTATTGCTAATTATTTGTCTGATATTATTTGGCAGTCATAAAACTGACAGATGTCGATACCTTTTTATTTTATGGGCGATTGGGAAGAGCGCGTGACGACTCGGTGCCTGTATAATTTTATTGAACAAGCAGAGGAAAGAGCAATTGTGATATTATTGGAAATTTTTTAGAAGATCACAATCAACTAATTCAATTGATCAAAAGAGTTTCGCCACGACTGCAAAATGACAATTATCAAATCGTCATAAAAGCCGACAAAGTACCATTAGGTGAACATGCTGGTAGATTCAACGCTCCAACTGTTGATGAGGTTGCTGTTATCATGGTTGGTGATCCAGTTGACAAAAGATCTATAAACATTACACGGCGAGACAACACTGTCAGTACGATTTCGGATCTACACCGTTCATATGACGCACTACAATATCCATTGATATTTTGGCAAGGACAAGATGAATATCACCTTAATATCAATCAGTATGATCCAAATACCGGTAAATTTGACAATTATCTATTTACTTTCTTACTGTATGTATAGATTTTAATTTCGTATTGCATTTTATTATTTATTTTTTTAGGTGATTACAGAAATAATAAAGTTAGCTCAATGAACTACTACGCACACCGAATAATGGTTAGACAACATCAAGACAATTATATCCTTCGATATCGTCAGCTGTTCCATCAATACATTGTTGATATGTATGCTAAGGTCGAAAGCGAACGCTTGCGATTCCTTCGATTCAACCAGGCAAAACTACGATCGGAAGAATATATTCACTTACGAGATGCTGTTGCTGGAAACATCGATGGAAATTTAAATCCCAATGACATCGGTAATGCTTTCATTTTACCTTCAAGCTACATCGGCAGTCCACGGAACATGCAGGAATACATACAAGATGCGATGACTTACGTACGTCATTACGGCCGACCGGATTTATTTATTACATTCACATGTAATCCGAATTGGGAAGAGATACAAACTTTACTATTGCCAGGACAACAAGCCATTCATCGTCATGATTTAACTGCACGTGTGTTTAAACAAAAATTGAAATCCTTAATTGATTTTATTGTTAAATATACAATTTTTGGTATCACACGTTGTTGGCTGTATACGATAGAGTGGCAAAAGCGAGGTTTGCCTCATGCCCACATTTTGGTTTGGCTTAAAGATAGAATCCGTCCTGAAGAAATCGATCAAATAATTTCAGCCGAAATTCCAGACCCATTAATTGATCAAGAATTATTTGATATTGTCACCAAACACATGATCCATGGGCCATGCGGTGTTTTCAACATGACGTCACCGTGCATGGAAAATGGAAAATGTAAAAAAAACTTCCCAAAGCCGCATACGAATGACACGATCACGGATATTGATGGTTATCCAATGTATCGCCGCAGAAGTACTGAGAATGGTGGCCACACATTTACAATGCGACTGCCGAACTTTCCAAATCAAGTTGAGTTTGATAATCAGTGGGTGGTACCATACTCACCACTACTTTCAAAAACTTACAAAGCTCATATCAATGTTGAGCTTTGCAGTTCTGTTAAATCAATTAAGTATATTTGTAAATATGTAAACAAAGGCAGTGATTTGGCCATATTTGAAGTAAAAAACATAAATAAAAATGACGAAATAGCACGATACCAAATGGGCAGATACATTAGCAGCAATGAAGCTATTTGGCATATTCTCAGCTTTCCCATCCACGAAAGAGATCCTGCTGTCCAACATCTGGCAATACATCTTGAAAACGGTCAACGTGTATACTTCACTGAAGAAAATGTTCTCCAAAGAGCGTTCGAAGCTCCGAAAACGACTCTAACTGAATTTTTTACATTGTGTCAAAAACCTGATGTTTTTGGCCAATTCGCGAAGACATTGGTGTATGGTGATGTTCCACGTTATTTCACATGGAACAAATCCAGTAAAAAATGGGAGCCACGGAAACAAGGAAAACCACATCCTTCCATTACAGGCATATTCAAAGCTAAGACATTGGGGAGACTTTACACGGTACATCCAAAGCAACGTGAGTGCTTCTATTTACGTTTGTTATTGGTGAATGTTCCCGGACCAACGTCTTTTGAATTTTTACGAACAGCTAATGGTCGAGTATTCAATACATACCAGGATGCATGTCGTGAACTGCAATTGCTAGAAGACGATAACCATTGGGACTTAACGCTTGCTGATGCTGCGTTGACATCAACACCGAATAACATTCGTCAGTTGTTTGCAATTATTTTGGCGACATGTTATCCCTCGCAAGCACAAACTTTGTGGGAAAAATATAAAAATTGTATGACAGAAGACATCTTGCACCGAATTAGACAAACAAATCAATGCCAAAACATAGATTATACACCAGAGATGTACAATGAAGCATTGGTCTTGATCGAGGATTTATGTGTTCTTATTTCAAATTTACCACTTAATCATTATGGTATGCCATCACCTAATCGTCCAGCCACCGACTTAGTCAATACCGATTTACAACGAGAAAATCAATATGACCATGGAAGTTTAGCAACAATTATCATGAACAGTGAACCATTACTGACAGCAGAACAAAAAATTATTTATGATCGGATTATGCTGGCTGTTGCTGCTGAACAAGGCGGTTTTTTTTTCTTGGATGCACCCGGTGGAACCGGTAAGACATTTTTAATATCGTTGATTCTTGCCAAAATACGGTCGCAACAAAAAATCGCATTAGCATTAGCATCGTCAGGCATTGCGGCTACTTTACTGGATGGTGGGCGAACAGCACATTCAACATTCAAGCTGCCATTGGACGTTCATAATAAACCAGATGCAATGTGTAACATCAAAAAGAATAGTGGAATAGCTGCAGTGTTGCGGAAGAGTTCTATAATAATTTGGGATGAGTGCACAATGGCACACAAATATTCACTTGAAGCATTAAACAGAACTATGCAAGATTTAAACAGCAATAATAAACTTTTCGGTGGTGCTATCTTACTTTTGTCTGGTGACTTCCGGCAGACCTTACCGGTTATACCTCGCTCTACTTTCGCGGATGAGATTAATGCATGTTTGAAACAATCATTCTTATGGCGAAGTGTTGAAACACTTCGATTGACCATAAATATGCGAGTACAATTGCAAAATGATCCATCAGCACTAATATTTTCCGAACAACTACTAGATATTGGGAACGGTAAAATAAAACTGCAACCAAATACGCAATGCATTAAACTACCAGACAATTTTTGCACTGTTGTTCAGGATAAAACTGAATTGATTCAGAGTATTTTCCCGGATATACAGAATAATTATTTGAATCATGAATGGCTTAGTCAACGGGCGATTTTGGCAGCCAAAAACGTTGATGTTGACGAAATTAACTTCCAGATACAACAGTTGTTACCAGGCGATCTGATGTCTTTTAAATCAATCGATACTGTTGTTGATGAAAATGAAAGTGTAAATTTTCCGATTGAATTTTTAAATTCATTAGATATCCCTGGAATGCCACCACATAATCTTCGATTAAAGATTGGTTCCCCTATTATTCTCCTCCGTAATTTGAATCCACCTCAATTATGTAACGGTACGCGTTTGGTCATCAAAAAGATCACCGGAAACATTCTTGAAGCAACCATTTTGGCTGGGAAGTTTAAAGGAAAAGTGGTCCTGCTGCCACGTATTCCGATGATACCATCAGATTCTACCATACCCTTCAAAAGGCTACAGTTTCCAATTCGTTTAGCTTTCGCCATGTCTATAAATAAATCTCAAGGTCAAACAATGTCCATTTGTGGTTTAGATTTGGAAAATCCATGTTTTTCTCATGGGCAACTATATGTTGCGTGTTCACGTGTTGGGAAACCGTCGAATCTATTTGTGTTAGCTAAAGACAGGTTAACCAAAAACATTGTGCACCGATTGGTGTTAAATTAAATTGAAATTGAAAGTATTTATAATTCAAAAAAAAAGATATTAATGTTTAAAAGTTTAAGACTGTCTGCCTTGCCTACCTCATTCATGAGTTTAAGCGTCACATGTTATTTACTGTATTATACTGTAATATACTTATATTTGTTATAAAATTAAATGGAAATAATAAATCTGATAAATTTTTATTTTTTACCTATTGATTTCTGCTTAGTATCAAGTGTAAGAACATTTTAATTAATTGTGTTCAACGTACTTCCCCTTCAAATCTCAATCCAGTGAATTTGTATACCAACATCAACATTTTCGTCTTTGTTCGTAAATAATTTCATTGTACTAAAGGGTTATAGTAGTAGAAAGTCAAATAAGGAGATCAGCATATTTTTTTACAAATACCATCTGTGTGAAAAAGCATAGTGGACTCCGTGACTGATGTTCTCTTATTGTTCCTCTTAGATTGTTTACTATAATGTAATATAACAAAAACTTTAGCCACAGCAACGCGTGGCCGGGTCAGCTAGTGCTTCTATAAATGTCAAGTCTTATTTTTATATGAAAAAATTAAAACTGATATAAATAAATACAAATACAAATAATTTTTGTTTTTTTTAACTGTTATAAACATTACATTTTAAATTTCATAGGTATTACAGTGAATTAAGGCAAACAACACACGCTAATGGCGTATTTGTACACACTCGCAGCTGACGTAAAATTAAAAAAAAATGTATGCAGAAGCAAATTCTCCATATTATAGAGGTATAAGAACCTTAATAATGCTCAAACTTAAACTTTCGGCGGAAAGTACAGTCAAATTTCAACCACTGGGCGACCAATAATTTTTAATAAATATACACAAAAATATAATTAAATCGATTATCACTGGTAAATTTGGATTAATAGGTATGACATCTTTTTATTCCTAAATATTCTTAAAAATGTATAGGTTTTAGTTTCTTAAGTAAACAACTCTTATATGCACTTAAGCATTTTTTTTTTTAATAATTAAATTTGTATTTTATTTTCAGGCACTTCTGGTGTTAGTCGTAGACCTGCACTTTTTGATGTTTTCCGTCCACGGAGCAAGGTTGATAGTGCTAAGCCGTCTATCATGCAACAGATGAAAGCAGCTGTACAGGTACATACTTCAATATATATCTGAGCCCTATTTTTTTTATCCACTTTGAATAAAGAAAGCTTTGTGATAAACCTCAAGGCTTTTCTAACTATAAAACCCTTATGCTTAAGTTAGTTTTTGAATTTCACAACGAATTTAGATAATTTATAAGGACTCATAGTAATGTGAAAGTTGTTTGTGGTCTTATTTAGGTCATTTTGTTTGATCAACTGATAAAGAACTGTAAGAAAATGTCATTTACATTGCGGTTATTCTTGCTAACTACGATTATGTCACATGTCAACTCTCTTGTACTTAATATTGTTTTTAATCAGAATTTGACCTAGTATTTTCATCAATAGTATTTAAGAAGGAAATAACATTTCTAATAAAATATCCCCAATCCGGAATGAAAATAAATAGACCAAGCCGTAAACTAAGCGGTTTAGAAACAAAGGGCCTGTAAAGAAATTTTGAAACTCGTTAAGATAGTGATTCATAATGTTCTCATTATATAGTTTTTGGAATTTTAACAAGAAATATGCATATAATATGTAGAGTCAAAATGCAAAGTCACAGAACAGAGAGAAACAGAAACAACAAAGATATCCTTCAATATAATACAGAATGATATAAATATATCACCGGAGGTCTGGATAAATACGTAGTAATCGGTTTGTAGCTAAAGCAGTGCTGGTTCTGAGATTTCATATTTCACCTAATCGAGTATCTGTGATGTTCAAGAAGTTCAAAATTTACAGGAAAGGTTGCCTTCATCCTAAATGCCTAAATTATTAAAGAACAAACAAGGTTACTGTTCATTATTAAAGAGATATTTGTACCTTAACCTGTTGTTGCCTATGAAAGTAGTCCATATCCTACAAGATACAGTGGACGCCTACCTGAAATACTATCATCGTAAATATTTTTAAAATGTCAAATATGATAGTATCAAATATGATACTCTGGATACAAAGAGGCTAAATTTTATTTGTAACACTGGAAAATTTTATTTTGATATTTTTAAAATTGATTATATACAACTTAATTACTTACCTCAGCATTATTTCTGTATGATAATTATTTACGAAAAGATATTAAAATATTATTATAAGAAATGTATTTATTAAAAAAAAACTGTTAATATTGTTATTATTATTCTTTTTATTTCTAGAATATTAGTCCTTCATCTAACCGTCAAAGAGACCATCCAATAGCAAGTAGCTCCAAAGACGGCTCTGCCCATCCTCATGCTGGCAGTGATAAAATGGTATGTATGTATTTTACTCGTCAATAAGCACATATTATCAAACCATTCTACTCCAAACATTATTAGCCAATGGTAATGCTAATGTTATAGGAAAAGAGAAAAATATATCCAAAACAAACCTAGCAAACATTTTAGGTTGAAATAACGTATTTTTCACCTATTTTAAGTTACTTTTCGTTTGGTAACCGCTCTAAAATTAGTCAATTCTACGTGGATTCGACGTCCATTTTACCTAAGTAGGGAAAAATTGTCACCTTCCTGCAACGTCGAATCGACATACCAATTGGTAAATTTAACCTCAAGGTTGAAAGCTAGGTGACTTGTGGTTTTAAACTTTGAAGTTGTTTTCACTTTAATAAGTAACTTCGACTTATAAGTTTAGTTAATGCGACCTAATTGTGTTACCTAATAGGTTGAAAATACGTAGTTTCAATTTTGTAGTCAATCGAGGCGCCATTTTCACTTCTGAGATTGAATATGTAATTAAATTATGTTAACATTTTTTTATAACTTATATTGTTGTTTAATTAATAAAACTAAGATATCCTTATATCATAAAATATTTTCCGTAATAATTGTATAAGCATAACATTTAATATTATTAAAATTTGGAGAAGTTTTTATAAAAATAAAATATACCTATTTCAAAATATTAAAATATTTTTAAGGCCAATTGGTATTTTTTGAACAATAACTATTAAAATATACGATCAACATCACACTAACCTTACAATAAACACTGAAAAAGTGAACTAGTACTATTGTAAGTCATTGGCATTTTTTTTTCTTGATGTTTCAATACAGAAAACCTGTTTATTCTTTTTTAAACGGACGTAGAATTTAATGGAGATATTTATGGTGTTGGTTAGACCAATGCTACCAGCATTAAAGAAAAAATAATTAATTGGATGTATCCTTGTGCCGCATGGATGCGGCACGATCACTCGGCAGTGCGCGACATGGACATTAGATGGACTAAACGGCTATGGTTGTTTTTCTTGGATATCAATCTACATATAAAAATTCAACTCTTTCGTATTTGTACTTTTCAAGTTGAAAGATGCAACAGACAGACGGAAAGACAGACAGGCGGCCAAATGATGTAGATAGTAGCTTCTCATACATGAATATATGTATAGAAGCTAAAATGGTTAAAAGACTGGACATGTCCGCCTTTGAATGAAATCAACATATTCAACGTGATATTTGAAGGGTTTCTGAACAGTTTGATTGAATCTGATTGCAAAAACAAATTCTATGCCATCGAATTGACAATAAATCATTAATACGAGGGCTGCTATTTATGAATTCGGAATAACAAAAAGAAAGAAATATGGTTTTATTGCATTTCAAAATAATCGCCATGATGATCGATGCACTTTTGCATACGAAAATTTTCATAGCATTTTTTCCATTCTGATTGAGGTATCTCCAAAACGTGCATTTTAAAAGCATCATCGCAGCAAAAACTTTGACCACGTAATTCTTTCTTCACATTTGGAAATAAATAGAAATCGTTGCAAAATCGAGGCTGTACGGTGAATAACTCATCAATTTGATCTTTTGACCTTTTAACAGCTTGTGACAGCTAGCATTGTCATGATGCAGAATGATTCTGTGTTGTCGGTTCTTCTTTTTTATTTCTTCAAGGACTTCTGGCAAACAAACGGTCGTGTACTATTCCGAATTAACCGTTTTACGATTTTCTAGTGGCACTGTAGCCACATGTCCATTTATACCAAAAAACAGGCGACTATTTGCTTCAAAGTGCTTTTTGCATGAATAATTTTTGTTGGGTTCGGCTCTCTTGAAACACCCACACCGTTGACTGATGATAAGTTTCGGGGTCATATGAATAGATCCAAGATTCATCACCTATGTAGATATTATAAACAGCTTTTGGAGCACCACGATTTTATTTTTTTAACATTTTTTTGCACCAATCGACATGAGCTTGTTTTTGATCAATTCTCAAGTTGCGTGGAATCCAACGCAAACAATTTATTTTACAGCTAAATGTTCGTGTAATATCTTATGTATGCTTGTCATACAGACAGACGCCTCTATGCCCACAGACGCCTCTATCTCTCGATATGTAACATGATGATTTTGCATTATACAGCATCAATATTTTGTGGTACAACAACCGATTTAGGGCAACCTTCTTTAAATTCGTTCATGAGCATAGACGATTAAACTCACTGAACCAGTGATACACAGTGCTTTTCGATGATGCTTCATCCTCAAAAGTTGAAGTGAGTTGATCGATGCACTGTTTTTGAGTTAACCCACTCTGAAAATCATAATAAATCATCGCACGAAAATTTTCACGAGTTAAATCCATGATGAAGACATGCAATTTTCAAAATGACGCCACATTGGAAAAACAATTGACAGTTATACGAAACAAAACGTATTATACAGCCAAGGAGTTTTATTTTTAAATGTAGTAATTACTTTTTAAATGTTGTTCTGTAAGTGGCCAGTTCCGGATTCATAAATAGCAGCCTTCGTAAGTGTATTTTGGTTGCGGGTTCATGTCGGGATTTGTTCTGCACCTCCTGATTTCTAATATTGGAAAATCTCTTGTCTCTTTATTTCTATAGCTCCTCTCGTTGTATTTAGGGCATCGGCATGACCTCACTACTTGACACAGGCTTCATCTCTTATATAAGAAACATTCTTCTAAATTTTGACAACAAAATTACAGCAAGAGTGCTTACATCATGTGGCTAATATTTAAAATAACTGCTAAGTAGTATTGTTTACTAGTTTTAATATTTATTATAAGTGTTTGGTAAGAGTGTAATGCCATGGATGCTTCAAAAACTTAACATAGAAACTGAAACTCGTTACATCTTTATAAAGTATAAAATATCTTTATTAATAATAACGTGCATTTTCAAGTTCACCTGTGTGCTAATTGTCTTGATTGGTTAGTTTTATCGTGCATGTCTGCCTAAAATTATCAAACTTTAAAAAAAAGTGATAGATTTAAAAAATATTTATTGAAAAAAATTATTAAAAAAAATGTTTTAATTTTAAAAAATATAGATACCGCTTATGATTATCTGGGAAGCTTCGCACTGCAGCTTTGCTCAGAAGTGTTCTCTGTCAGTCGTTATTGTAAATAGGCCTCGTTTCGTTCGTTGCCTGGAATTGAGCATTGTGAGCATGCGGAAGATTTTCCTGTGAACTGCGATAATCTTTCTTGGTTTATATTTTGCTGATGTATTTATTTATTTAGCAGATCTTATTGGTAAATGCTAAAATGATCCATTTTTAAATTTTTGATTTAAGTCCCTGTCTTTTACTAAGCCTTATTTGTTAGTCATTTTTAAAATAAGCACTGGTCTAATATAGTTTTTTGTTTTGTTTTAGAAAAACATATTTTGTTGGATTTTTATTGAAATATTAGTTTTTTTCTTCATTGATTCTTTATCAAATATCTACCACTTTAACAATGATGCGATACATATACGTTTTTATTAATCTTTAAAATTATTATGTTTAAGACAAAGAAAAAAACCTTTGCAAAAGTTTAAAAACGATATACGAGTACAAATAATATATTAGTGCTTAGTTTACGTCTTCATTTTACCTTCAATATTGATAAATCATTGTATTTGGCCTGCTTATTTCGTGTCCGTCCATGAACTCATGGTGGACAAAAGACAAAGAATTGAAGAATATTCATAAATAGCAGCATAGCAGCAATTCATGAATGTATATTAAGGGAATGTAGAATTAAAAAAAGTATATATTAGGCATAATTTGCAGTTTTCTGACTTACTACAAATCTCTTCACACAGTGTATATGTTAGAATATATGTATTACTCTGAATATATAAGTGTAGTTAAACGATTTATAATACCTTTGTAAGTTAGTGGTATATCAGCTTAAATTTTAGGATGTTGGACGATTACCTAGAATTGTGACAGACATTGGGAAAAGCTCATATTATACGAAAGTTGTAAGAATTCTTACTTAAGACGCCTAAGATGTTCCTCTAGGCCTGGCTATGTCTGGAATGTTAAGATTTAAACGTGTCCACTGAGCCTGACAAAATCAGGTCGAATAACCTATTAAATATATTATTACTTTCGGTTAGAGAAAATTTGGAATACTCTTTGGCAAAACCATAATTATCAAAATCTATAAAGAATGTATTCTATTTAATTTGTTAGCTCAGCTGAACTCTGAAGTAAATATGTATATTCATTGTTGCTTGGTATGTTCTATCTCTCCTGCACCCTGTTATAGTATATTTATCGTTTTATTTAACCCGACACGTGGCGGGGCCATTTTTACGTAAAAGTCACAGAGTGTCTCAGGATGTTTTCAAAAAATGGCAACCTAAAATGCTTATTTAAAAAAAAAACTATGCATGTTATTGATTAACTGCCCTGTATTGAATAGCTTGAATTGAATATTTTTATGTTGATAAACGATGACAATACCAAATAAAATCAGTTAAAAGATAATATATATGTAAATATTTTATAAAAAAAGTGTTTTTTTTGCTAGGTTTGTTTGTCCACAAGTGACAATTTTAACCAACCAACCAACCAGTGAGTAACCAAAGCACCAACTGCAACTAAACATTGAAATTTACGACATCAGTATCTTGGAGTATATAAATACATTTCAGAATACATATGTTTTTCGCAATAAAATTTCACACAAAATATTTTTTCAAATGTATTTATATAAAAATATATCAAAAGATATAAATTATCATTTTTACCTTTGTCAAACGATGGCGGATGGCTTAGTCGAGGTTAGACACAAATAGAATAGATATCATTCACCTTCTCAAAGCCATAAGTGCATTATCACGAAGGTCATATTTGTTTATGAACAAAATGCATAGTGGAACTTGTGAGATCCTGCAGATATTTGTTCTATTGTTTTTCTCTTTATATTGTTGAAATCTATGTCCGAAAGTAAAAATATTGAAACTGGCCGTCAAAAATAAGACATTAGCTTTTGATGTCCTGGCCAGGTTGGACTAACTAGATTTCAAACTCAAGACCTCTCAGTAAAAAGAACCGCCATATAAATTGATTATTACAATCGAAGGGTAGGTATTAAAGTGAGATGAAAAATGCAAAATGGATATTCATTTTTATTTTACGTTTTTATTTTTTTCTGATTTTCAGGAAACTTTAATTTAAATATGAATAAATTAGACTATATCAGCTTGCCAGTGTTGTGTTTTATCCTTATTTCTTTACTTTTTCTAGTTTTGCTATTAGTAGAATTCAACATCACACAGAAGTATTTCTTTAATAAAAATATTAAAGTTCTATATAAATTGTTTATTAAATGAATGTCGTTTGCTTATATTTAACAGTATTACCACACAATATCAACGACCTTGCCAAAGCGTTCAACCGCTATAACAAAGGTGATGGATATCTTCAGAGGACGACCAAGTGTATTGGGACCTGAGCCTGATGCTGCCGAAAAACGCAAAGCGGTGAGTTACTATATAAATATTTTAAATCTTACTTTAAAATTATCCACTATGTAAAAAATTTGTTATCCGTCTGCTGGATCCGCCTATGGGACCGGACACTATCCAACCTAACCTTGAGTTCTGTAATATGGGACTATTTTTTCTGAACTTCATATGACCGTCACAGATCAAATCCCAAAATGCATCTCCCTGATTAAAATTTCAATGGACGAGGAAGAAATTAGGATCTGCTAAATTGATGTTTTTAGGAATATTTATTTTATTGGTATCTACTTGCACATGTGGCAAGTTTGAAGTGATATGTGGCAGTACTAAACATGAAATCAGCGTTTTAAATGCATTGTAACTTGATTCTATCAATAATAGACAACGTTTCCACACTTTGGAAATTGAATTATTGACACCAGTTACACGAGTGTTTGACTGTGTCGTATCTGCACCCAACTTAGTACAGAGTGATTGAGTTACGAAACACGCTTGGCTACCTGAATCCAGAAGCGCACGAACTGTATGCGTTTTTTGTTTCTGTCGAATATGTTAATTAGGACCGTGGGCAACAAAACTTGTCCCGTGGCTGTGCACAATGAAACTGTAACCTGAGTTTCTTTTGAATTTGAGAATTGAGTATTCTCTTTGGGCTTTTGCTCTAAATGGAGTAAAGTATTATTTCTCCACTTACAGATTTTACAAGAGGTTGATTTACACTGCTTGCTGTTATGACCTGGTCTCAGACAGTTAAAACATAATTTTAGTTTTTAATATTGTCGATCTTGATGGAAATAGGTAATTTAAAAATTGGTCGCACCTGTACAGTTCATGGTCTTTTACATATTGGACACGTGGTCTCAAATTTGTAGTCACTTGATGCTACTAAACTTCTAACTCTAGAATTTGAGGTGGATTGTTTCACATTATCTAGATTGTGTCTCTAACTTATCTGCACGATTTTTCAGAAATTGAATTAGTATATTTAGTGTTAAGGATTGTTGTGATGCTTTGTATTCTTCCCGTTGACGAAATGTGTTATTGTCTAATTTTGTTGTAATCATATAAATTAACAATGTATCCCACTGACTGCTTGATTCGCCTAAAATATCCAAAGATCTTTCATTACTGAATCAATAAGCTTACGAATCAGAAATGATGATTCTTTTAATAAAGGTTTTATATTAAAAAGGTTTTTGATGTGATTATGAACAAGCAACCGTTTATTATCGTATCTGTTGCATAATAAATCCCAGGCAACCACATAATTTGCGGCAGAAAACTTCAAAGAGCGTATTACCTGTGCAGCCCCTGCTTCTAAAGAAGCTCGAAGGTAGTGGAACTTTTGTACATTATTTATAGATTTATTTGAATGAATAAACGACTTAAAAATGTCCCTAAATTCTAACCATGTTTCATATAAACAGCTAAACGAAGGTAGTTGAATAGTAGGTAACTTTATATTACTACTGTAACCCTGTATTGGGGTAGAGCTTGCTACAATCGGTGTTTCAAACTTTTCATTGAGCGTCTGAAGTAATTCTTGTGCTATTGCTAATGAGCTAATGAATAATAATATAATATTGACTCTCAAATTCTTCTCGATCGATCAATTGTTCGTCGAGATTTTCAATTATAGATTCAATTTTTGTTTGAATATTGTCATACTTGCTTAAGACGTCTTCAATTTTCGTCAAACATAATTGAAGCTCGATTCGCTGTGTTTTATTTATAGGTTCCGACGCCGACTGTAACTTAGCCCGTAACATAGCCCGTGAACCTAGTTAAATGTGCTTTGAAAGCAACACGTTGTTTTAGAAATGCGACACTGCGCACCGCACGCATCTCTTTGTTTATGTTATCCCTTTCGACTGCTTCTTGTGCCTACTTGAGACCTGATTGAAGTACCAAGTACCCCAAACATGAGGCAGATTTTTTTTAAAACTATTCTTGGAATATTGTCTGGTCTGGCGGCTCTGTCTTCGTGAAGTTCTTTCAAGTGTTTCCCAATAATAGCTTGGGAAAAACTAATATCACAAATAGAAGTTTTGACTCTTAGATTTGGATCGATTGTTGGGATAGGGCTCTGTGATTCAACAACAAAAGCTTTTTCAAATTGTGCTCCAAAGGCATTTGCAATGTCAATTTCATCGTTTAACAGCATTCCAGTGGGGTTTCTTATTGTGGATGACACACTCACTTTTGATGATAACTGTTTATGAATATATCCATAGAATGGTTTACTTCCACTATTGACTAAATTTTCTTCAAAACTTTGTCTGGATTTCCTCGTCTCGTTCAACAGTTTATTGTTGACTTTTCTGTATCTACTATAGTCGTCAGAAGAGTTTGAGAGCCTATAACGATCCCAGAGTAACTTTTTCTTTTACAATTTTAAGTATATGGCCATTTATCCATGGTTTGTTTATATTGACTTTTTTATTGGAGTTTCGGTAGGTTGGTATCTTAGCGACTATATTTTTATTAAAAAGATCTGTAAAAAGCGACCAATAAGTGTTCACATCTGATAGAGGCGACATGTGATTCATTATCTCAATATTACGTAATTCTTCATTAATAGCTTGGTAATCCGCAATGCAATAGTTGTGTTTCAAACTTTGCCGTAATTGATTTCTTGATTCATTGAATGTAATTATTTGTAAGGTAGCAAGCAAACAGGTGTGGTCACTGATTCCTATTGATGGTAAGAATTTAATATTGGTTATCAGATTTTTATCATTACACATTATCAGGTCTAAGAGAGATGGTTCATTATTTTTTCTGTATCTTGTAGGTCTGTCCACTAACTGGTACAAGTTGCTTTCCAAAAACATTTCTTCACAGACAGACTCTGCATTGTCTGACCTTAGTCAATTGAACAATAGGCCACTTCAGCTTAGGGTAATTAAAGTCTCCCATAATAATAATATTATGATTATTATCGGAAGCTTTTTTAATGAATGAGCAAAGTTCTTTGTCATCCTGAAGGGATACATAACCGGGCCGATAAACACCAACTAGTAACAGTTTCACAGACCCTAATGTAACATTTAACCACAAAGAGTTAATTTGGGAGTTCATACTGAGTTTAAATTGTGTGTTTGGTACTACTTTGATTGATTGGCCATTAATTAACTTTTTAGTGTATATTGCTACATCTCCTCTGCAACGATCACTACTGTCTTTTCCAAATAATAGGTAATTAGGTACATTTACAATACTGTCACTTGTTTTAGAATGTAACCAACTTTCAGTAATAATTATAAAATTAGGTTGATAAATATTTATTTGTGCAAGAAACAAATCAAAGCACATGATATACAAGTGTCCCGTAAGTCGTGGGTCAAACGAAAAGAGGAGATAGGAGGGGTCATTTCCAATCAAATAAACTAAATATGTCTTCCAATATCTAAAAAATATTGGTAACCTAACGTGCATACAAGCAGATAGCAAATCACTCACTGATTGAGTGCTAGCAGAAGAACTGCGGGCGAGCGGCAAGGGTCGTCGCCAAGCGAGCATTTTGCTACCTGCAGTTCAATTGTTCTCAAGTACCATTTGGGAGTTATTCTAGAGAATGAGTGTACGAGAAGGAAATCCGGAACGAGCAGGATCTTCGCCAAAAATACGGGCCACTACAATTATAGTTAATAATAATCACCGTGCTTTAAGAGCTTTGAAAACAATTTTTTACATCGTATGTGTATTAGGGCTGGTGGGAGACATTTTGAACCTCTAATGTAATAAATACACATATTTTAATTATTTATTTTTATTTGCCGACTCCTGACTTGTAAAAAAGTTGAATTTGTAAAATGCATTTTATACCAAACATTAACTTCTTTTAAATATTCACCTAAAATATAATGTTGTATTCAAGACAGGCTGATGAGTTATACCTTGTTAGAAGCAACATGAAATGTAGAAGTTTTTCCAATAATGGGGTAATTTTCTTTAGTATTTTTTTTATATCTGCTTCATTCGAATCCCATGTTTTATTTTTAAGAAAGTATTTTTTTTTAGAAAAATAAAGTTTTACTAGTTTAATATACGGAAATAGTTTATGAAAATACCTTTATTAGAAAGAAGCACTATTCAGGAGTATAACAAATAAAAAATAACATCTAAATTAATTGTATTTTTTTTATGAAAAATTTTTTAGATTAAGTTATTGGCATTTTCATTTTTTTTTTTAAAATGCCATAACTTTTTAACTATCAAGAATTGGATTAAGACATATTTAGTTTATTTGATTGGAAATGACCCTCCCCCCCTATCTGTTCTTTTCGTTAGACCCACGACTTACGGGACACCCTGTATATATCTAACTTATATTTGATGATTGTTTTTTAATAGCGGCAAATCGCCTGAAAAGATAAATGACACAATCTTTGACAATATTAAAAAATTTGGAAAAGTTTATTAATATTTTGATAAAGCGTTGGATATAAAGGTTCTAAAGAGGTCCTGTACTTGAGAGCGCAGGATGTCATTTTAACACTTATAATTCTGAAATAATAATTAGTAGGTTTTAAAAATAGTCAGAGGCCAAAGGAAAGAAAATGAAAATGATTACTATTAAGTCCAAAGATAACTATTTTTTTTTTTATTTTGCTACTTTAGTCTGTTTTTTGAATTTAAGGTTTTTTCGTAGCTCAAGATGAAAAGGATATTTATTTAATAGAAATATATCTGTCGAGGAGAATAAATCGTCATATTGACGACATAATCGTGTGACCGCCGCGTTAGCGTTTGTTTTGTATCGCGGGAGCGAAAAAAGATGGTATTCTCGCGTTCTACGTGAAGGGACGTTGAATGAAACATTTTTGAGAAAATCGATGTTATCGATATTATTAATTGTATCGTATCTTTTATAATTCGTCGATCATTTAGTGGTTCAATAGCATATTCTAAAGTCGCAGCCTTATAATCGTGTACGTATTTCCCGTTTTGTAGTTTAGGTATTTTATAGTTTTTTTTGTATATTTTCGATCATATTTTTGTATATATTATATTGAGGGCACTAGATAACAGACGCATATTCCAATTGACTACATGACATCAAATGAGAAACGAAATATCAAATTTAGGCACGTGGATGGCCCTACGGGCCTAGAGATGGGGAGCGTAGCGACCCATCCCGAGTGTTGCAGGCATGAGTTGTTGTGAGCCGATGGCGCCGTCACAAAAAAATCAAATTAAGGCGAGCGGATGGCCGAAGGGCCTAGAGATGGGGAGCGAAGCGACCCATCCTGAGTGCCGTAGGTAGGAGTTTTCGCGCGCCGAAAGCTCCGTCAAAGCCGCCTGCAGGCCTAGCTGCCAACCCGGGGCCTAGCTCGGGATTGAACAGTAAGTATTCAATAATTTCTAATAATTCAAATTGGAAAAATATACTCGATTGTCCCCCTATCTTGTCTTACGGACATCCTACCAGTTTACTTTACGTAATATTTTAAATAAAAATAAAACGTTTGCCAACCAACCAAATAACATATTTCTAAAACGCAGTTGAATCTTGTAAAAGACCTCGTTGTAAAACATGCAAAATTATGATAAAATATTTTTAAGAATTTCGCCATTCGGCGTCGTCAGAAAATATATGAAAGATGACGTTTAAAATGCAACCTTCATAAATTCGAAAATCGCATTTTCAACTAAAAGATAAATATATCCAGCCACTACAATTATATTAAATAATTGCAGTTTTGCTAGATAAATCAATCAGTATTATGAAATGAAACTAATTTCTTAAAAGAATATGTCAAGCATCACGCGTTAAATGCTGTTAAGTTAGTTTAATTTTGTCTATTTAGACCTACAGACCTGCAAGCGCCCAAAACCCAAATGTGAGAGAGTTCCCATGTCTTTAAATCAATTTTCCGTGAGTTCTCTCGTGAATTGGAACGGGTAAAGCGGAAAGTAATTTGGTACAGGATAATCTATGATTATTAATTCTAATGTTTAATGGCGTCGTAGTCTCACCAACATAGAACGCATCACAAAACTTCATAGAAGCTGATATACAACGTTTCTGGTGGTGCACGTTATGTTAGTAGTAATTTTATATGTATTTTTATTGTTCGCGCTTAAAAATTTATCATCGCTTACAATAATTTTGCATGTTTTACAACGAGGTCTTTTACATGGTTCTTTATCCGCCTTAGCCCCTCCTGCAGGAGTTTTCCAGGCTGGTTTTTTCCGCTCCAACGAGAGCCGTATGCTGGAGTCTCGGTTGGCAGCAGGTCGGTACACCCCACTCGGTTCCGCGCTAGTGGATGAGGCCGCTGTTTGGGCCACGTGGGGGCGTGGATCTCTGTGCGGCGCAGTGTTCGTTATGGGCCTTCTCGCTGGTATGGGATTAGGATTACTCCTGCCAGGTTCAGCCTGCTGCTCTTTTTTTGTACGGGACAACTCATCCGCGTAGTTGAGGTAGGGCCTGAATTTGATATCTTTCAGGGCCTGGAGAGATGCCTCGTCAAAGCCCAGAACTAGGGTTTGCCCTTTCTCGTCCTCTTTTCTGTTTAGGACTTTCCAGTTCCCTGTTTTGAGCCCTTTGTTCTGCCTTTGTAGGCAACTTAGTATGGTTTCCGGGGGCTCTTTTTCAGCCGTCGCCCGACCTTAGGGTCAGTTTGGCCTCTGGCCATGGTTTGAGGTCTTTGATCGTATTGACCAGCCATCCGTGGGTTTCTTGGTCGGCGCATACGATCTGTAACCAGCCCGGTTTATACGAGCAGTCCTTGAATCTGGGCCCATTACTGTCCTCCGGTGTATTGTCCATCACTCCGAGGATGGCTTTTTGCAGTGTGCCCAGCTGCTCGGTTGTTATGGTTTTCTCATCCATGATGGCGACCTTGATCTCTTGGGCCACATCTCTGAAAGTCTTATCAGGATTCACCTTCATGGGCTTCCTAGGACGTACCTCTGGGGATGCTTCTTCTGAGCGGTCTCTTTTGGTAGTCCTGTTTTCCGGGACTGGCATTGGTTTTAGGCATAGGGCATGCGCTTCTGTAAACTCTATGCCCTGTCTCATAATTTTTTTAAGCCTTCTTTTAGCCGCTCCCGTGAGTTTTGGCTTGCGAGGGCCAAAAACCACGGGCGCGGTCTCTGGGGCTGGTTTCTCCGTCGACTGAAGGACTTCATCCTCGCTTGTCGATTGTAGTAGAGCGTCTTCTATGCTATCAGTAGCGCTAGGGAGACACTCCATATTTACCATTTCTGGATTATTCTCCATTTCTGGATTGTTTTTCAATGTATTTTCTTTTTGGTCCATTTTGATTCCCACGAGAAGCAAGGGAAGGGTTCGTCTACCTTGACAGAGCCCAACATATCAAGGTAAGGCTAAGTACTCTCTGAGGTCACCCAGTATCAGAGAGCCACCGTTCGCGACTGAGCAACCCCTCAGTCATGCATCCATCTCGGCACGTTAGGTTACACCTCCGGATTGGGGATTGTTTTGTCAGAGGTTTACTCCTCTGGTCTCTGGTTCGGGGTCGCTTATGTGATATTCAGGGCTACTTTCCAGCAGGAGGTCGGTACAAGTACCCCCTCCTGTAGGTAGGCTTTCCACTATCCACCACTATCCGCCCCGAAAGGCACATGTAGAATCGGCACAACAACCAGGAATATTACAAAATGATGAAATTATTTTGAGGGATACATTTAAATGTGCACTGAATGTCATTCCAAGAATTTTGAATACTTTTGATTGAAGGTTAATGCATTTACAATGCAAAACATTTCAATTGTGAAGTTACTTTAGGCGAAGGGCTGAATTCACTTCTTGTTGTAATAAAGGTAAAGCATATTGGCCTTACCATAACGAATACTTTAAATTATTGTATAACGGACTAATACAAGACAAAAAATATTTTGAACGCATGCGTAAAAACAATTCAGCATTCTGAAATTCTGTTTATTTTTTCAACCTTTATTACCATTTAATTTTGAGTTTCATAAGTATGGCAGGGAATTAAGGCAAACAACACACGCTAATGACGTATTTGTAGACGCTCGCAGCTGACGTGATAATAAAAAATATATGCAATGATTATAGTAGAAAACTCACCGTATTATAGATGCACAAGAACCTCAATAATGCTCAAACCTTAAAGTATAATGAATTAAGGAAGAATTTCGACCTTTGAACGACCGTTGTTTAAATAAAAACACATAATAATATGCGTTTCAATAATTATTAGGACTATACTCAACGTGAGTACATTTAAGTATTGTATATATGTGAGTGTCACTAAAAATATATTTCTGCAATTATGATTTAAATAAAATAATTAAATAATAAAATATATAAAAGATAGAAATAAAATTAAAAAAAAAAAAAATATTATCAATCATTCGCAACACTACATATCTTCAGTGCTTTTTGGTTACATTGAATATTTATATTTTGAATATTAAAAATCAAAAAAAAAAAAAACAAAAAAGCTCAGCGCAATTGCATGTAACCAATCTATTAAATAACTATTAAAATTAGCCTACCTTAGTACAGGCAATGTCCAGTTAGGTATGGTTATGTTATTCATTATCTAAGAAATATGTAAAAACAAAAATCAATAAATAAATAAATTTCTATTTATATTTCTATATATAGAGAAATTCTTATTTAATATGTTTTTAAGAGGCGGTAAACAACTGAGTATTTTCTGGTGCAGGTAGAGGAAGGTACCGACCTTTGTGACAATTTGCGGAACGCGACGAGTGCCTCGCGAGAATGGCGTAGAGAAATAAATTATAAACAGTAAAATTCTGGCTTTATAACTACAACGTTGTTGAAGAAATTGTTTATAAAAGAGGCCTATGGCGTATAAGTGCCTAATTAATTGCAAATGTTGCTCAATATCATCTCGTATATTCTATGCCCATCATTTATGCCAACAATGGATTTGCAATCTTCTTATCCATTATCAAGTGTTCATTTATGGATCGGTGCCGAATTTCGTTTGTTTGCATACTTAGACGAATAAATTTGTGGTCTGCGACGAAGTATCGCCGAGATGGCATAGCATAGAGGCTTGTGCGGCCAAAACACTCTTAGTCCGCAGCGGGCGGGCGTTATCGTGGTATTATCACTCCCGCGCCATACGAGTAGTTTTGGCCCCGCAGCGTTTTGCGGTAGATAGTTCGACGCGCGTAGTAGTCTTTGATCCACGTGCCCGCGTCCGCGTGCGCTCTGCACAGTCTCATCATGCGAGCCATTTGCACCGGGACTGCGATCAGCGATGGACAAACGCTAACCGCTGTCATCCGGTCAGCTCTGTGCCGCACCATTGTCACATCGATTATTATCATTGAATGAAAGTGCAAAGTATGTGTAGACGTTCTTCTGCGATCGGCACAGAGTCCGCAGGGCCGGGACTGGACAGCGCCGCTGGCGATGCACACTGCTCAGCCAAGATTCGCGAGCCATTTGAGGACAATCTGCATGTGATTTCCGTGTTGATTTTAAATAAACAGTTACATTATAACGTCTTAATCCTCAGATAGGGTTCGGAATGTCGTTCACTTGTTTTTTTTTATAACTAATAAATCATAGCACGGCGTCCACTTTGCGCGTAGTCTCAAAAGTTAAACGTGAAAGTGTAGTGATAAAGTGCACGCATGTAGGCATAATAGAGAGGGAGTTTTCTGGTAAGGCGATGGCGAATTACTTTCGATGGGTCAGAGGCGGTCGCAAAGAGGAAGACTTGTTCCACACTACTAAGCCTCGCAGTCGGTCTCTGGACACGCGCGCCCTCGAGCTTAGCGGCGTCAAGGCGTTCATTCAAGGGGTAATGCCTATTTATATTTCTTTTAAATTAAAGGACTGAATATGTTTATTTTGCTATAAGAGTAATTCTCGTTGTCCCTGCCTGCGAAAGGCAGTAACAGCGTCTATGGTTGTGTGATAAGCCAGTCTATACAGATTTTATGTCAAATTTTATCGAAATCTATTAAACCGCTTTCGAGAGCTGATGAAATAAAACACCATTATGGTGTTATGCTCTGCGGGTGGCGTTGCGTTGATTCCCACAAATCTCAAGTGGTCTGTGGCGGTCTAGACAAATAAGCAGAGCTTGGGAGTTTTACTGTACCGCAAGTCGAACCCGATAAAATGTAGACTCTACTCCAGTTTGAGAATAAAGGCTACATATTCATAAAAATAACATTTTAGATTTACTATAATAAACTAAAACAATTTATTTGAAACTTAAACAAAGCCTAAATATGTAGAGGATCGGTGGTTTTTGAGTGAAAGTAAACAAACGCAGATGTTACATAACTCATACCCAATGCGCTATCTCCGCGTGCAAGTTAGGTCGCTCTACATTTATGTAATTAATTCGTTGCGATTGTGATTTTGTTAAAAGCAAAAAAATGCTATAATGCAATTACCGTGGTCCGACATCACCTTGTTGGTGTGCTGTAGGTAAAACGAGCGATAACGGAAAATCGTGAATATATTATGTTCATAATTGAGCACTAACAGTCTCGTATTCTAGCAATATTATTTTTAAAAGTGTAACAATCTTTTGAAAATTCATTTTTGAATTACTTAGAATATTGGTATGGTCTCGGCAGAGCTTATTATGGACTTATACAGTTAGCTTGTTACAGTAGATTTGAGGAAATGAGTGTCTTTATTATGACGGTCTCACACTCATCTGTGGGGCCGTCATAATACGCTCTAATTATTGTTTCTCGCGCAAAATGCAAATTATGGAACTAAAAAAAAAAAAGTTGTTAAATAACTTCTGAAGAATTCAAGAATAAACCATGTTGCGTCCAATAAATATTCAATCTTTAAGCTCAAGATAAAACTGAATATATGATCGAGTTATGTACATACTACTAATGAAACACACGAAACAAATTTATAATTTAATTTGTATAAATTATTAAAATATGCATAGTGAAATATATAATAAATCTAACTAGGATATGCATAATATACGCTTAAATAAAGAATAAAGATAATCAACTTAATAAGTAAATATATGTCTTACATCAATATCACATTTTATGACTTGATGATTCTAAACGTATCTTGTTTAAGCTATCTCAATGTCTGTTTATATGTAATAAATGCCAAATGTCACAATGATGACTGACACATCTAATCTATGTAGCTTAAAATTTATAACTATCTAAATGTGTTATCTAGTATTTCACAAGATGAGTGAAAAGCGCATTAAAAATATGTATTTTTTTTTTAATATCCGCAGCCGTCAGTTCTTAGGCATTATAAAATAAACCTATCAATGTGAACTGCGGCTTGGCCTAAGCATCACAGTGAACCGGCCGTAGAAGGAAATAATTTCCCTACAACAGTTTATAATTCGCGTGTAAGCCTTTGTGGTCTCGAAATAGTCATATTCGAAACTGCTCCCTTGTCACAACAGGTGCAGGCGGGAAGAATTACGTAAAAGCAGTACAAATTTGGGATTTGCGGAAAAAAATCCAGGTTGAAGTTGCTGATATATCGTATATACAATTTAGCTAAGCAAGTGAATCCCATACCCATATTAAGGACATATTTTCTATTCAAACTCGATCCAGTTGATAAGCGGAGGTCGATAGTTGTACGCCGCCAATTGCTAATAAAATTTAAAGACCTTGGTAACTTTGAACTATTAAGTAAAACTATTGAAGTGAGTGAGTTGATAAGTATTGACATGAAGTTATCTCACGTGAGATTTAGATCGCAATGTTCTAACACAAAAATAACAAATGAAATTCAAATAAGTTGACTAGCAGTTTGTTTCACGAGGGGTGCTAAATTGTCATCGTTAAAATATCTACTTATTTGGTCAGAGATTGATTTGATTGATTATATATATATAATATATATATATATATATTATATATATATATATATATATAATTGTATAATTGAGTTGTAAAGTTATTTGACTTATATTTGATGATTGTTTTTTAATAGCGGCAAATCGCCCGAAAAGATAAATGACACAATCTTTGACAATATTGAAAAATTTTTGAAAAGTTTTTAATTATTTGATAAAGTGCTGGATAGCATAATAAAGGATAAAATAAAGGTTTTAAAGAGGTCCTGTACTTGAGAGCGCAGGATGTCGGTTTAAACCCAGCGCTGAGTTTTATAAAAATGCATTTTTAACTCTTTAGTGTAAAATATTGTCAAATATTATGTAACCATCTAATTAGATGAAATAAGGAAGGATAATATTTTAACAAAAAATATAAAAAAAATGCAAATGTCATTACGATGAAGGATGATGGTGAAATGAGATGATTTTATGAGTGATTTATGTATGAAGTTTAAGAAAATAAAAATAATGGAAATGCAAAAGTGTAAAATTAAAACACATGATTTATGTGCGTATTATTTATATAATTGTATAATTGAGTTGTAAAGTTAATTGACTTATATTTGATGATTGTTTTTTAATAGCGGCAAATCGCCTGAAAAGATAAATCATTATATATATATATATATATATATATATTTTTTCTGACGACGCCGAATGGCGAAAGCTTAAATAAATCATAATCATCAAATCTATATAACAAACATTTACAGAATTAACTTTAGTACATAATACTAACGCATTTTTTGCATATTTTTTATTATTTCATATCACCGTCAACTTTGCGAGGAGAAAACTAACAACCTACGCGAACGTCCCGTCTCATATCCTAGTAGAAGACCTATCGTTGACGACCTCCTTGCACATTTATCCTTTCCTCACCTCACGCTGAGTAGTAGTAGTCTTAATTAATCTTTTGTATTTCCCATATCATGAATGTAGATTATTTGAATGATGTTAAGTATCATGCTTTAAAAGTTGCTCAATTTACATCCAACTTTGAGTTTTTAGATGATTGTCTCAGAGTTGGACTAACACCTAAAGGTTTATTTCCCAAATATCCCTTCGCGGCTATAACACCGAGGTTACATTCCTCTTTTAAAAACCTACAGATTAAGCATGCCTTTGAAATTACTAATTTATTACATCAAAAATACAAGACTTTGATTGAGGAACACATGTCTTTATTGAAGTCATTTGTGGAATGTGTAAAGCGGTCTTCAAGCCGACAATGTTGTACGGTTAATAGTATTTTACAAGATGCTTTACGCAACCTCCAATCATTACGCCAAAAACACAATAAAAAATTTCAAAATCTTCGATACCCAAAAAATAAACCTAATTCTAAAGTAACAAAACATCATAATACAAATACTACACCATTGCACTATAATACGCAAAACATACATACACATACACAAAATGTTAATGTGGCGTCGAATTTTCAACAACATGTTACTAATATTAATCAGTCCCTTGTACCACCTCGAATAGAAAAGAAGGTTTCAGTATTAAATTTGTCATCAAAAACGATAAATGCCAATGAATATTTAGTACTATCCAAGGGTCTTAATTTTACACCGACCCCAAAGGTTGATCACTTTCAATTTGGAAAAGATATTTTAAATTTTTGTCGCAATCTAAGATGGCGCGTTTTTTGGCAACTTCATCCACAATCTAAAAACTCAAAAATACATAATTCGCTTTTAATATTTCGCGAAAAATCTAATAGAGAGCCTCCCTCTATGCCAAAAGACCATCCAATTGAAGTGTATATCAACCTTTTGCTCGGTAAAACTCTGCAGCCTTCTTTTCTTAATACACTAAAACCAAAATCAAACCTTTCGGATGACGAAATGAAGGCATTAAATAATTTACGAAAAGATGATAGTATCGTAATATTACCAGCAGATAAAAGCTCAGCGACGGTAATTTTAAATAAAAAAGATTATGTCGCTGAGGGTTTGCGACAACTCAATGATGCTACAGCATATCAAAAATTATCTGAGGATCCTAACCCTAATTTCGCTAAATTAATTAATGCTTTCATTAGTAAAAACCAAATTAAAGAGAATCTATCCAAAGAGGATGTGGATTTAATGGTCCCAAAGAATTTTAGGTCACCGAATTTTTATTTACTAATAAAAATTCATAAACCTAATTACCCCGGCCGGCCAATTGTTGCAAGCTATAATTCTGTTACTGAAAGAATATCAGCATATGTAGATTCTTTTTTACAACCTTTTGTCATAACTTTAAATTCTCATGTCAAAGATACGTACCATTTTCTTGAAATGTTAAATAACATAAAATTATGTAATAACAGAGATATTCTGCTTGTAACAATTGATGCGGTCTCTTTATACACTAATATTCCACACGATGCTGGATTAAAAGCATTACGACATTTTCTCAATAAAAGACCATCTCCACAAACACCATCAACTGATTTTCTTACAGAGTTAGCAAATTTTATGCTCACGTGCTATACTTTTTCTTTTGAGGGAGATTTTTACCTTCAAACAAAAGGTACAGCAATGGGTACTAGAATTGGCTCCTTCTTATGCAAATCTGTTTATGGGTCAATTAGAACAAAATTTTCTTAAAAGTCAATCTTTGCAGCCTTTAGTTTGGCTTCGTTTTATTGATGATATCTTTGTTATTTGGCCACATGGCAGAGATTCTTTAACGGATTTCATATCCGATTTAAATTCTTTTGGGCCATTAGAGTTCACACATAATGTCTCAGATAGTTGCATCACGTTCTTGGATGTTGATATAGCTGTTTCTGGTGGTCAGTTCAAAACGTCAGTACACATAAAACCAACCAATAAACAACAATATTTACATTTTGATAGTTGCCATCCGTTTCACACAAAAAAATCAATACCAAATTCCCTTTCTATTCGCGGTCATAGAATCTCTAATAATAAAAATGATTTAGAAAAATATCTCACTAACCTAAATAAATCACTTTTAGAACGTAATTACCCACCCGATCTCCTAAAAAAACAAATTTTAGACTCTTCTTCGAAATTTACTCCTAAAATAAAAACAAACTCAATTAACAAAAAAATTTTTCTAAACACCACCTATTTTCCTGGTGTTGAAAAATTAAACCCAATTTTAAAAGACTTATATTCTATAATCTCTAATAATCCAAATTGGAAAAATATACTCGATTGTCCCCCTATATTGTCTTACCGACGTCCTCCAAATTTACGCAATATTTTAAATAAAAATAAAACGTTTGGTAACCAACCAAATAACACATTTCCAAAAAACGGGGTCGAACCATGTAAAAAACCTCGTTGTAAAACATGCAAAATTATTGTAAGAGACGATAAATTTTCAAGCGCGAACAATAAAAATATATATAAAATTACCACAAACATAACGTGCACCACCAGAAACGTTGTATATCAACTTCTATGTAAGTTTTGTGATGCGTTTTATGTTGGTGAAACTACGACGCCACTAAACATTAGAATTAATAATCATAGATTATCCTGTAACAAATTACTTTCCGCTTTACCCGTTGCAATTCACGCGAGAACTCACGGCAGGGATTTCGATGCTTGCTTTAATGTAAAAGTTTTGAAGTCTTTGCCCGAGGATGCCCGCGAAATTGATTTAAAGACATGGGAACTCTCTCACATTTGGGTCTTGGGCGCTTGCAGATCTGTAGGTCTAAATAGACAAAATTAAACTAACTTAACAGCATTTAACGCGTGATACTTGATATATTCATTTAAGAAACTAGTTTCATTTCATAATACTGATTGATTTATCTAGCAAAACTGCAATTATATAATAATAATTGTAGTGGCTGGATATATTTATCTTTTAGTTAAAAATGCGATTTTCGAATTTATGAAGGTTGCATTTTAAACGTCATCCTTCATATTTTTTCTGACGACGCCGAATGGCGAAAGCTTAAATAAATCATAATCATCAAATCTATATATATATATATATATAGATTGTACTAAAATAAAAATATAATAAAACTTTATATTTCTTCGAAGCACTTCACGAGCTTCGCAGGCTCTCCAATCGTTCAAGATCGTTGCCTCAATCTCGCGCTATGCGTTCAACCACCTTCTCAAACATAAAAGCAATTCCTTTTAAATTTTGTTTTTTTTTTTTCTCGTAATTGGAAAATATTTTTCCAATATTTTTTGCTCATAAACTCTCTAAAAGAATACAAGTGAATAAGAAAACACCAGTATATCGTTACAGTGGGTAATGGGCTTTATGGCCGAATTAGGTAAACGACATAAAATCACCATAAACGCTGCCACATTCTTAATCTTTAAACCCTAAGATCTATAAAGATTAGTAAACTGTTTTTTTTTTTTATTTGGCGTTTAAACTGAAATCCGGCAGCCATACAGTGTACACGAGTATTACGGGTCGAAATTCCCATCTCGTCGTCTCGCCTTCAATTAGGTTTAATTAGATTCGTTAACAAAATCAATTTAATCTATAATTGAGGCGATATGGGGCACGCTGCCAGGTCAAAGATCTTGACCTCGAAATATATCTTTTATTATGTTTTAAACGCTGACATTCACAAATACAATCAATGTTACATTTTTGAATAGTTGTCATAAGGCAATACTTAATTCTTAAGAAATTGTCTGCCAACATTCTAAATACCTATTTATTGTACCGAATGTACGATATTACAGGGAAAAATTATAGAAATATTATATTCACTTATGAACTCATAAAACAAATACATGTCGTTTGACAAGCTGCCAAACCGTGGATCTGTCGTGTCCAGAACTGTCGAAGAATGAATTAAAGATTATTAAAACTGTAGAGTTACAAACGCACAACTAGAGCGTTAACCGTACTCAAATATGGTACTCAAATCTCAAAGTTGATCTGAATTATAACACGCTGAAAGTTATTATATTGCATACAAATTGTTTATGTAAAAATGAATGATGAATTATTTTACATAAAATGTTACATAAGCAATGCCATCGCTGAATTCTTTCGCAATTGGACTAGCGCTTACACGAAGCTAGACCCATTAAACGCGTATTGAAGGTTACTATTATAGTATTAGGAATCTTTAGCTTATATGATATGATATGATATCATGTAGGTGAGTCTTAGAGGTAATCATTATCAAAATGTGCGTATATATGTTTGTTTTATGTTTAATACATTGAATTTCGTAAATAATCGGTCAACTAGAATTGCTGCCTAGGTGTCTCCAAGATCGTCTGTTTATATATAGGTAAAAAATAATATTAGTACAAAATCATACATATACGAATAAGCTAGAAAATAAAAAGGTTCTCATGGTTTAATTGTATCGTCAGAACCATAAACGTTTATTTGTTTCTCAAGAGACCGTCAAAAATGAGGATTTCAAAAAAAAAACTCGATTATATTGCTTCAGAACGTGGAATGATTTCATTGAATCAAAACATTTTCTCTCTATGCTGCGACTGACTCTACAAGCACCAATTATTAATCTACCACCTTTATTTTTCTCACTTTATATTAATAACTATGTTTTTATGTCATTACTGTTTTAATATAATATTTGCTAATGAAAAAAAATAATAATACTGAAATCACTTTTTCGAATGACCATTTATTACATCAGTAAAAGCAATGTCATTATCTTATTTCTGGGAAGTTTTAAATATCAACTATTGATTGTAAAACGTACCATAAATCAATTTTATCTAAAATTTAGCTCGTATAATGCACATACGAACATAATTTTGTACACGCGTATTAACTTTCAGTAGGCATGGTTTTTAATGAGCCTGTGGTTTTTACCAACCTTGAAGCGAAGGGATTGAAGCGAAACTACTCCAGAAACGCCTGTTCACGCTTTTAATAAAGGCGTCGATACTATTGTTGCTATTTTCAGGTCCATCCTATCCAGGTTTGAAGGTTATCTGCAGCTCAACATTTTAATCTCGAGAACAATAAAATACAGATAGCTGTCAAGCTCTCAATTATCTATGGCTTATGCCTTAATTAGGTGGATGCATAGTCTAAATTCAAAAGGCGTGTTATGGTTGTATTACATTATAAGAAATGAGCGTGAAAAAGTGAGCATGCGATTTAGCAACGTTGATAAGTGAGGCTTTTGTGATTATAATAATCCAGCTGCTTAAACTGATAATAGTGTTTCCGTCTTAAAATATGAATAAATTCATGTGAACAAAAACTAGTCAAGTGTAAACTGATTTATCACCCGAGGATTCCATGCCGGATATTTTTTTCTCTTACAATGAAATCATTATTTCAAATACTAAATACTACTTTAATAAAGGAAAAATTATAGGTACTACCTAAAAACTACATTAGGAATTTGTGTATATTTTTTTAATATACGAACAGCAATATCTTTGGGATCATTATGTATCTGTCAGGTGTATGATTTATTTGGATATAAAATCTATACAATAATTTTAAATAATTCAACCTTCAAATTTCTTTAAACAGTAATGTATTTAACACGACACGAAAACCTATATATATATATATATATATAGAAAATAAACCAAATGTAAAATTTGGAATTTAAAATAAACGTTATTATTTAAAACTGTTATTAATCATTATTGATACAAAAAATATTGAATGTATGTTTTTCCTGAATCGTACAAATACATATTCTAACTATAATGATTCCCGTTTTTATGGCTAAAATTTAAAGTTAGTTGTTAAGAAATTAACCATTGAATATATTAGTGTTGGGGGTCACAAATCTCGAAACCCTGGCAATTCTCAGGCATGATCTTTGCTGCTATAAGCTATTCATAAAACCGATAATACATGCACATACCAAAATCAACATCCTTGCATTTTTCGAGTTGAAACATGAGAACGGAAGGACAGATAGCAGTATTAAAAAAAATAAAATAAATGCAGTATTTAAAATTTGAACTTTGTCATGGTTTTCCTGTAATTTTCATAGATCTTTGTAATTTGTACATATTTCGACAGTTTACAACTCGTTGCTATGAATCGCTATGAATGCTCCCGAGGGGGGAACTTTATTACTAGCCGCGAGTCAAAATTTACAAAAAAAAAGTACTGAAATGATGTTAAAATTTATCATGAATTGAATCACTATACAATTTTACCTTTGTTAACTACTCAGACTTAAAAAGTAATTAACTTTCGCCTCTGTGGTTATCCATAACGCACATCTAATGACCTAAAAGTGCCACAGGTTTAAGTGGAGATAGGAAATGAAGCAACCCATAGCAAGTTGGTATCACAGACACGTGTAGTCTGGAGGGGGTGGAAGCCTTTAATGACGCCTGTAGGGCCTAGCTGTAAGACGTCAGGTTCTGGTTAATTATTTTACTGCTACTAAACAATGTATAGAAGCAGTTGATATTATATGACAGCTACGAGGTGTCATAGCCATTTTTGTTTAAATTGTTCTGATCTATAGGAATATATTCTGATTCGGTTAATTTACAAATGCCTTGTGGCCAATTATCAGCTGTTCTATTATTTTTCATAGGTTATTAAGTGGTTTACAGGCTGTCCCAAGACCATTCCAGAAAACTTAAAGGGTTATTAGGATTATGATATTGTTTAAAAATTGCAAACCTAATTCATGGCCAAATTTATTATTTTATCAAAGCGCTGGTGTAAATTCCCTTCTTGTACTTCGCTCTTTCTTTTGCTCGTCCGCGCTGGGCCAAGACCGATCAAAGTCCCGGCGCGGCTCTGCCTCGCGACTGAACGAACTTATGTCAAGAACGATTTAATATTATCACGTTAAATTGATGATTTTTTATATGACGTCAATACAAATCATATTTGAAATCGCAGTGCCAGTTAGCTGGATTTTTTTATCGTGAATGGTCTTGGGACATGTTGTATATGTCGCTTTCAAAAGCCATATTCGGATTTCTATATAAAGCCTAGACCTTAACTATAGTGCCAGTATATAGGTACCTATTATAATTCAATAAAATTATAACACTTTACTGTACAGTTTCAGACTTTTTCGATTAAGCCCGGAGGTCTTGGTCAAATATTATGTATAATTATTGCATTTAATGCACCATTTTTGGCTTTTCGATTAAACAACTCTTCTTGGGTAAATTTAATAATGGTACTGCTTTTATCGCATTGACGCAATTTATCGGGCAATTAGTATTCCTAAGCTTACAAGAGCTATAAGATGAATTAATTACTTAAAGATACGTGTATTCGTATACACAGGTTTAAATATGTCATTACTATAAAACATTTGGATCGGTTATAAAGCTAATTTGAACGAAATTAAGTTTTTAGATTACATAACGTTGTATATATATATATATATACTTATTACTTATATATTTTATTTGGCGAATTTGTACGCTTCCTACTTTTTAAATTTGATAATAAACCAAAATTAGGCCGTTTGAAATCGGGTCTACGACAGTAATGGTTCAAAAAGATGAATTTTTTGAACCGTTGACCTTAAATGAATCTAGTTTGACGTAGTATTTAAAATATAGGAACACTACCACTGTGCTTTGATTATAATTTAAAATATAGATAAGGAAACTTTCCAATCGCTTTCAAAACGTTTACGCAATTAATACGTGAGACAACTGCCGTCTAATTTTGATTAACTTAATTTTAAATTGATATTTCTAAATAACTAAAACAGTGTAGTTTATTAGGATTTTTTTTTTTCTAAAAAGAAGTGATAGATTATAGGAAAAAACAAAATTTAAAAACATCCACGAAAATAATAAAATTTGTAAGAACACACCACCCCAACGCAAAAGCTGAAGCTTCACTCAGGGGAAGATGTCACTCAAATATACTATCTAAGCGGCTGAAGGCCTTTTAACTGAATTTATACTCTAATTAGCGTAATTGATATCTCGAATTACTACCACTAATTACTGTTTCGCTACTGGAATACTTAAAACAAATGGTATTATAATAATAACTTACTCCCGGCGACACTCTGTTTGGCTTCCGACTGAAAATGGTACAAGTTTATGGGGAATCAGTTAATATACCTAAGTGATTTCGATGTTTGTAGTCCAAGTGCGTTCAGCTTCTGTTCCCTTGATGATGTGTGCTTGATGCGGTGAATTCATCTTCAGCTAATTGAATACCTTAATATTTCATGCACCTTGTTTGTATTATGTGAATATATGTGTTTAATTGTCGGTGTCATGGTTACAATAGTTTTACACGTCGCTTCTTGCTAATTTATCATTATTATATTTCCCTATGCTAATATGACTATGATCTACAATTACTTTAGTTGTTTTGTTTTTATTTCGCTAATTTGAACATGACATTAACACATCATTCAGGTATTTGGCAAGTAAATAATATATTTTACCATTTCCTTTTGGGCGGATTAATCCACGAGAGCCAAATCCTGGTGTAGATTCAAAGACAACTGAATGCTTTGAATCGTTAATTGTAATATCGTTGGCTGCCACCAAATTAATGGGGGCAAAATCAGGATCGGTCAATATTACAAGAAGTAAGCAGGAGCTCGTTTTGATTTTCCCTGAAATCCCACGTTGTTGAACAGCATGAACTGAGCGACTGTGGTACTTCTCTAATAGCGAGGCCTGTACTATGCTAATAACAATATTCGTAGATTGGTTTTTGTGTAGGCCAGCCCTGAGGCGACCTTCCGGGTCATGCATCCAACTTCTGCCGAAGTGTTTCTTGTTCACCACACTGAGAGCGTCAATAGACTCTCAACGCAATGTATAACAAAGGTTTTAATTGTTCATTTAGGATACATACATTTAACAGGTTTAGTATATTAGGAGGACGCCATCAAGGCAATAGTCTCTTACTATGTTGTGATGATCACTTTAGGATCCCGTCACCAGACAGAATGGCTTCAGGTAAAGGATTTGGAACAATGTCCTATCTACCTAAGCTAACTAACGTTAACTCCATACTATTGAACTTTGGCTGTGCCCCTACTATTCGATTTAGGATTTTATTTTAAATAATGGCTATGACCTAGGTCATATACAATTAATTTGGGCCCTATTCAATTAGGTGAAATTTGCCTGTGCTAGAGTCTGGGGAGATAATAGTAATGCAGCGTTAAAATGGTATGACTGTGTGCGCATTCGACCCTCAACATTTGGGCCAATAGTCCAACGCCTTAACCACTAGACTACCTCTAGATCTCTTTGAGGTAGTCTAGTTTTTTGTAGTAGTTGTTTGTTTTTGGATTTTTGAATTTTAATTTTCTTTTACTATTGCCCGATAATGTAAAATGTCTCATATTCGTCCTTGTCATTGAACTTTTTTTCTTCCTATAATTAATATACACCCTAGCGCTTCTCGACTTCCTTGACTTTCCAAGATTTTCTTGAGTTTATGGTTCTAGACGACCACTCTCAAGCGGAACGATGGGTAGGTATAGGATCTTTGAGGCACGATTTAATAATCTTCCATCAGCTCAAAAGGTAACCACTTTTGACTTGTTTGCTTTTGGCTGGATCCCGCGTTGTACATTGCCTAAGCCAGGGATTCGAAGGTCATCTAAATGCCATTCGGGCGTTTGTATTAAAACGAATGATTTTATGATGAGGAGGTTGTTATCCCGCCCGACCAGTCTTTTTCAAATTAAGCAACCATAGTCCAAACCATTTTGGTGGGTGCAAGTGATAAAAATCTTAGTCTTTGTTTATGAATTCACTGACCCATCCCGCAGTAGGTCTTTTTGGTTTATATCTGTGAAATGTTAGATAACAGCACGTAGTGTATAATGTCAGGTCATTAATTTTAGTATTACTATTATCCTCTTGTCTTTCAGGTCAACATGTGGTTTGTTTATGAAATGCTTGGAAGATGTGCTGGTTTTGCCAACCCTTTCTTTAGTTGTACATTATAGTATTAAACATTTATTGTTATTGTTTGTCCGTAAGCCCTAGACACAGTCAATTCGTCTTGGAAATATAATTTTAATGTACGGAGAAAATAATGTTATCGCAGAGGTCAAGACCTACTTTATATTTTTCTTTCAGCGGTTTGTTACCATATAGATCATTTAATCTGCATTCGATATCTTGACCTCAGTTTAATTTAAATTTAAAATTATGCAGTCGTGGCAAACCGAAATTACTTTTGTGGGCGTCGTGTGTTCGCGTGTCTGTTCAACAAAATATATTATACAATGTTAATCCAACAGCCGCATGCAATGATATCATTTCGAAAAGGTGATCACTATTGCTTACATCATCAACTTTGAAGCAAATAAATATAGTTATTATTATTTTTATCTATTTTGAAAGTACATAACAGCGATACAGAAAGCCAATTCTCTAACACTACATTTAAATGGCCAAAAAAATGTACCAAACATGAAAATGGTTGACAACAACAAATTAAAATCAAACTTAACTAATGTGTACTGTGTGTGGAGTGTGTGGTGCCATTTGTGACAGGGACGTGTCCCTGCGTGTGTTACCTACATATAAACCTACATATTATTAGCGATAAAATAAATAATTTAAAAATAACAAAATAAACTTACGAATGTTTAATATTTTAATGAATATAATATTTATTTATACATTTTACATTAAATATTATCATAATTTGCCTTACGAATTACACGCATAAATAAATCTTTTTTCTCTTGGAATATGTCAACTGCGTTGAATTGTTCATTATATGCGCTGAGGACTCTACACGTCGTCGCGTTTTGTGCATGGTTAGTATTACGCCGGGCGACGTGAAATAATTGGGTGCTTCTGGTATTTCTGTACGGAACCCTGAAGGGGATGCTGCCAATCAAGTATGAGCTGTCGAATTTCTGGTTAATCACATTATATAGAAAAGCCATGTCAGCGAGAGTCCGCCTAAATTCAAGCGTGGTCATCTTATAATGAGAAATTCCCTCCGTGAATGAGGAAAAACATGAAAATGTTCGAAAATTTAGATGTTTTAATGATAGTTTTTGAACATTTTCGTTGCGACTAATATGAATTCTATATTGTGGTGACCATATTTGTGAGCCATACTCTAAGACGCTCCTAACAAAAGCGTTATAAAGTGTTACAATAAAATTTACATGTTTACATGCTCTTATAACGAAACCAAGTGTTTTAAATGCTTTTTGAACTATATGCTCGATATGTTTATTATAATTTAATTTGCAGTCAAGGGTTATAATTACTAATTTAACTGCCCTAACAATGAACTTATTGTTCAGCAAGTGTCTTACAATTTATTCAGGGTTGTGATCATGTATTTCGGATTTAGGTCCAGAAACAAGTTCTTTCACACGAAGAAATAGATTGTCGTGAATATTGATAACCTAAAATGATCTCTGATATGAAATGGGATCGCAGATGTCAATCTAGTTGAAGATAGCGAATTATGACTTCTTTTTTATATGTATCTCGTACGAAATTTCGGATGGGAACGGTAAATTACATGGTGATTACGAATCAATAAAACATGATTAGATATGCCCTTTATTTATGATTTATTATTTACTATTTATTTATTTACGATTTATTCAAGACTACTAATTTTTTCGTCTTCGTACATGGCGTGTGTTGTCGGGGAGTCGCTATTGGGCGCATTTCCGACTGCCTTATTGTTGTTTTCATGACGCGAGACCGTTCATTACAGGCAAACAACATCTCGCAAGCCTGTAACGGAATGAGTGTTTATTAAAAGATGGTTTTACTTTCACACGAGCTTTATTTTTTTTTACAACACAATATAATCACATCCAGAGCGGGAACCGTTTCAGACTCTCGCCCGCCCAAAACACAATACTATGCCCCTACGCGGCTGACGGCTGTCTACCTGCAGCACCCACCCGCACTCAGCCCCTTTCCAACTGTGGTACATTCTTTTGGCTGTGCAGGTGCTCGGTCTCTCTCTCTCTCCATGATTCGCTCTGCTCTCACTGGTCGTATCGGCCACATCGTAACATGTTTTTTTTTGTGTATGTTTGTTGAATATTAGCCTAGCCGAATATGACCCACTGGGGATTTGAACTGCGACCTCTGGATTCTTTAGAAGCAGGCGCTTATACCACTGCCCCACCGGCCTAATTTATAACTGCGTGTCATAATCTTCCAGATATGGTATTTGATATTGTTTGTACGATGAAAAGACTGAAAGTCTATATAAAGTATTTTTGGATATATAGTCCGTTTGAATGGAAAGTACGCATTAAGGCACCAGTCTTCGAGTGCAAAACTACAGATTCGACTCTTTGGTCGTCAGGGGGGGGGGGGGGGGGTAAGTTCGCGGTGTAGTAGTTTGACAATAAAGATGCTCTTCTAATTTTCATATTTTATTTTCACATGTGTAATTTTGGATATTTTTTACATTTATTTTTTAAACACAATGCAATCTTTTTTAAAATCTAGTTATACCTATGGATGAATAAATAAATATTTTCATAAGAGTTCAATTATTTATTTAACCATTTTATTTATAACATATTGCACAAAAAAGCGATATATTAAAAAAATACTGATGACTGTCTTCACGTGAAAGTATATGTGTGCGTATGTGTGTGGATAAAGTTGCATGTACTTATTATATACACTGTGTTCTGACCATTCCTGATAAAAAAATCTTTACAATTTCAAACACGATTGGTTTTGGCTTCATATCAAAATTCATCATAATGTCTGAGAAAAAAATGTAAACTTTACGCGATAATATTAAATCGTTTTTGTCATAAGTTCGTTGGCTCTGGACGCCGCGCCACTCCGGGTTATTGACTGGTCTTGGCTGAGTGCGACCGAGCTAGCGAAAGAGCAAAAGGTATTTACACCAGCGTTTGATAAAGTTAATAAATTTAGAAATTAACTATTGTCGCATTTTTTTTTTACAAATTCTAACACGTAAAAGGGAACATAGACACCCCCTCAAGTCTTCGGGAATGGGCTTGGTATATACTTGGGTGGTATATATGCAAAAAATGCGTTAGTATTATGTACTAAAGTTAATTGTGTAAAAAAAAATTATATAGATTTGATGATACGATATTTTTTAGCATTCGCCATTCGGCGTCTTCAGAAAATATATGAGATATGACGTTTAAAATGCAACCTTCATAAATTCGAAAACCGCATTTTCAACTAAAAGATAAATATATCCAGCCACTACAATTATTATTATATAATTGCAGTTTTGCTAGATAAATCAATCAGTATTATGAAATGAAAAGGTTTCTTAAATGAATATATCAAGTATCACGCGTTAAATGCTGTTAAGTTAGTTTAATTTTGTCTATTTAGACCTACAGACCTGCAAGCGCCCAAGACCCAAATATCAGGAAGTTCCCATGTCTTTAAATCAATTTCGCGGGCATCTTCTGGCAAAGACTTCAAAACTTTTACATTAAAGCAAGCATCGAAATCCCTGCCGTGAGTTCTCGCGTGAATTGCAACGGGTAAAGCGGAAAGTAATTTGGTACAGGATAATCTATGATTATTAATTCTAATGTTTAATGGCGTCGTAGTCTCACCAACATAGAACGCATCACAAACCTTGCATAGAAGCTGATATACAACGTTTCTGGTGGTGCACGTCGATAAGACGACGTCCTCCAAATTTACGTAATATTTTAAATAAAAATAAAACGGTTCTGAAGTGTTTTTGATCTTTCCAGAAAGCACGGACCTTGAGGATAGCCTCATATCATTGTGAACTTTCTTGATAATAGGGTCGCTTAGCATTAAAATGTGAACATACAGGACCAAACCACCTATTTTTCCACGTACTAGTTAAGCACTTAGTTTTAAGGAACCAACGCCTTCGGCGGCCATCTTGGACTTTATAGCGGTCATTTTGAAATATAAGTATTTTATGAATAACTCTGCAAATCACTTAAGATCACAAATTTGGTATCTAAGCATACATAATTAGGGCCAGGGAATACAATTACATATCTTTTACATATCTTTTAAATGTGTCAGTCTACATATTCACTACCACTACCAATTACAAACTTTTTCCGAAGCGAAGACTTCCATCATCAGATAGTGAAATTGAGAAATTATGATTCACATGGCTGAAGAATATAGTAACTCTTCCTATAATACTGCATCACTTTGCGGTCCGCAAAACGATTTTTTCGATACTTCTAAATCAATATGCGAATATAAAAAATCATCCATATAAAAATTATTTTTAATCGCGTCGACAGCTTGCGCACACTGTTTGTCGAACCTACCCGCGTTTATATTTTTAACGAATTGCGCCAAGCACGGCGACGATTTCGCACCAAATAACACAGAAGTCATTCTGTATATTTCTGGCTTCATTATTCTGTTTTGGCCTCGCCAAACGAATAACTGAGTGAATAAGTCATCGTCGTTTAGTTTAACTCTTAGAAACATATCTTGGATGTCACTAGAAAATGCAAATCTATATTGCCTAAATTTAAAAATAATACTTAGTAACGAATTATAATAGTCTATACCTACAGAAATGTTATCATTTAAAGCTATTCCTCGACTCTTCGCTGCGGCATCGAAGACTAGTCGAATTCGATTAGGCTTGTTTGGGTTATATACCTCGAAATGCGGTAAAAACCATATCTTTTCTTTATTTTTTAAAACATTTATATCGGATATTTTTTCCGCATAGCCGTTAAGAATATAGTTTTCCATTTTTTCGCAATATGCTTTAGCGAAATGCTCATTTTTGTCCATTTTCTTTTCAATAGATGATAAACGTTTTTACGCCATCTCTTTACTTTCAGGAAATTCTGTTTCCCGCTCTTTCATAATTGTGCGATTTCCCAACGATTTTCTGGCAATAATTTAGTCGAAGTGCGTCTTTATGCTTACTACGTTTTGGCGTATCCATTAGTAATAATATTAATACTTATATATAAATGATATTGGTAAGGTTGATTACACTCGACACCTACGTCGTGTCACGTCATTTAAGTATTTTATTTTTAAAAGATATTTTCGACTTGACCATTATATTGAAACAGCGCTATTTTGACATTGAATTATGGTGCTAGCTGTCCCATCCCGGCTCCGCACGGGTGTTTTTTTAATCTCTCTAAACAAAATCGTTCGCTTTTAACTCGTTGTTGCGAGTCAATCGCTTTTTATGTTAGAGAAACTAGATATTTGTCACCGCGGCATTACAAAAGACTGATGATATAAAATAAAACAAGAATGACTAAGAGTTAACCTGTAGCTATCATATTCAATCCATCAAGACTATCAAACACTATTTTGCCTCTCCAGAATCTATTCAGTGGTTTTGTTGTAGAAGGTAACAACGCCAAAAGCATCTCGCCATTTATCTGAGTTTGATTATCGTTGCAATCATCCTTTAAAACCGCTTTTCACAATAATCACGTAGAAAGTAGCCCCTCCAATCAATATATTTAATTAAATTTTATTTATTACTGCGTATATTATTATTATTATTATTATGTATTTAAAGACGTCCTTTTGTGGGTTAGCTTTGATTTTTATGGAAGCCTTCGCCATCTTCGCTTAGTTTTCGACTACTCTCGTAGATTTAACACATAATTATACTAGGGCGCCGCTTTGCTTCGCTGCGGCATACATTGGAGCGGAGTATTTCTCCATAGGGATTACCATTTAATTTTTTATAAGTCTTTGCGCAATCAAATGTATATGTTTTTTGGTATCTATGCACAGAAGACATTGTCATGGTCATTTAAAAAAAATAATTATCAATATCGGTCTTGTAGTTCTAGAGCCTTAGTCCGTGAACAGAGTGACATTTGAGTCACCATGTACAAATATATGTATGTGGCCCGAAGACAAAAAAGGTTGAGTATCGTTTATCTAATCTATATATATATATATATACTTTCCGCTTTACCCGTTCCAATTCACGCGAGAACTCACGGCAGGGATTTCGATGCTTGCTTTAATGTAAAAGTTTTGAAGTCTTTGCCCGCGAAATTGATTTAAAGACATGGGAACTCTCTCACATTTGGGTTTTGGGCGCTTGCAGATCTGTAGTTCTAAATAGACAAAATTAAACTAACTTAACAGCATTTAACGCGTGATGCTTGACATATTCTTTTAAGAAATTAGTTTCATTTCATAATACTGATTGATTTATCTAGCAAAACTGCAATTATTTAATATAATTGTAGTGGCTGGATATATTTATCTTTTAGTTTAAAATGCGATTTTCGAATTTATGAAGGTTGCATTTTAAACGTCATCTCTCATATATTTTCTGACGACGCCGAATGGCGAAAGCTTAAAAAATATTATATCATCAAATCTATATATATACTAGCTGACCCGGCCACGCGTTGCTGTGGCTAAAGTTTTTGTTATATTACATTATAGTAAACAATCTAAGAGGAACAATAAGAGAACATCAGTCACGGAGTCCACTATGCTTTTTCACACAGATGGTATTTGTAAAAAAATATGGTGATCTCCTTATTTGACTTTCTACTACTATAACCCTTTAGTACAATGAAATTATTTACGAACTAAGACGAAAATGTTGATGTTGGTATACAAATTCACTGGATTGAGATTGATTTGAAGGGGAAGTACGTTGAACACAATTAATTAAAATGTTCTTACACTTGATACTAAGCAGAAATCAATAGGTAAAAAATAAAAATTTATCAGATTTATTATTTCCATTTAATTTTATAACAAATATAAGTATATTACAGTATAATACAGTAAATAACATGTGACGCTTAAACTCATGAATGAGGTAGGCAAGGCAGACAGTCTTAAACTTTTAAACATTAATATCTTTTTTTTGAATTATAAATACTTTCAATTTCAATTTAATTTAACACCAATCGGTGCACAATGTTTTTGGTTAACCTGTCTTTAGCTAACACAAATAGATTCGACGGTTTCCCAACACGTGAACACGCAACATATAGTTGCCCATGAGAAAAACATGGATTTTCCAAATCTAAACCACAAATGGACATTGTTTGACCTTGAGATTTATTTATAGACATGGCGAAAGCTAAACGAATTGGAAACTGTAGCCTTTTGAAGGGTATGGTAGAATCTGATGGTATCATCGGAATACGTGGCAGCAGGACCACTTTTCCTTTAAACTTCCCAGCCAAAATGGTTGCTTCAAGAATGTTTCCGGTGATCTTTTTGATGACCAAACGCGTACCGTTACATAATTGAGGTGGATTCAAATTACGGAGGAGAATAATAGGGGAACCAATCTTTAATCGAAGATTATGTGGTGGCATTCCAGGGATATCTAATGAATTTAAAAATTCAATCGGAAAATTTACACTTTCATTTTCATCAACAACAGTATCGATTGATTTAAAAGACATCAGATCGCCTGGTAACAACTGTTGTATCTGGAAGTTAATTTCGTCAACATCAACGTTTTTGGCTGCCAAAATCGCCCGTTGACTAAGCCATTCATGATTCAAATAATTATTCTGTATATCCGGGAAAATACTCTGAATCAATTCAGTTTTATCCTGAACAACAGTGCAAAAATTGTCTGGTAGTTTAATGCATTGCGTATTTGGTTGCAGTTTTATTTTACCGTTCCCAATATCTAGTAGTTGTTCGGAAAATATTAGTGCTGATGGATCATTTTGCAATTGTACTCGCATATTTATGGTCAATCGAAGTGTTTCAACACTTCGCCATAAGAATGATTGTTTCAAACATGCATTAATCTCATCCGCGACAGTAGAGCGAGGTATAACCGGTAAGGTCTGCCGGAAGTCACCAGACAAAAGTAAGATAGCACCACCGAAAAGTTTATTATTGCTGTTTAAATCTTGCATAGTTCTGTTTAATGCTTCAAGTGAATATTTGTGTGCCATTGTGCACTCATCCCAAATTATTATAGAACTCTTCCGCAACACTGCAGCTATTCCACTATTCTTTTTGATGTTACACATTGCATCTGGTTTATTATGAACGTCCAATGGCAGCTTGAATGTTGAATGTGCTGTTCGCCCACCATCCAGTAAAGTAGCCGCAATGCCTGACGATGCTAATGCTAATGCGATTTTTTGTTGCGACCGTATTTTGGCAAGAATCAACGATATTAAAAATGTCTTACCGGTTCCACCGGGTGCATCCAAGAAAAAAAAACCGCCTTGTTCAGCAGCAACAGCCAGCATAATCCGATCATAAATAATTTTTTGTTCTGCTGTCAGTAATGGTTCACTGTTCATGATAATTGTTGCTAAACTTCCATGGTCATATTGATTTTCTCGTTGTAAATCGGTATTGACTAAGTCGGTGGCTGGACGATTAGGTGATGGCATACCATAATGATTAAGTGGTAAATTTGAAATAAGAACACATAAATCCTCGATCAAGACCAATGCTTCATTGTACATCTCTGGTGTATAATCTATGTTTTGGCATTGATTTGTTTGTCTAATTCGGTGCAAGATGTCTTCTGTCATACAATTTTTATATTTTTCCCACAAAGTTTGTGCTTGCGAGGGATAACATGTCGCCAAAATAATTGCAAACAACTGACGAATGTTATTCGGTGTTGATGTCAACGCAGCATCAGCAAGCGTTAAGTCCCAATGGTTATCGTCTTCTAGCAATTGCAGTTCACGACATGCATCCTGGTATGTATTGAATACTCGACCATTAGCTGTTCGTAAAAATTCAAAAGACGTTGGTCCGGGAACATTCACCAATAACAAACGTAAATAGAAGCACTCACGTTGCTTTGGATGTACCGTGTAAAGTCTCCCCAATGTCTTAGCTTTGAATATGCCTGTAATGGAAGGATGTGGTTTTCCTTGTTTCCGTGGCTCCCATTTTTTACTGGATTTGTTCCATGTGAAATAACGTGGAACATCACCATACACCAATGTCTTCGCGAATTGGCCAAAAACGTCAGGTTTTTGACACAATGTAAAAAATTCAGTTAGAGTCGTTTTCGGAGCTTCGAACGCTCTTTGGAGAACATTTTCTTCAGTGAAGTATACACGTTGACCGTTTTCAAGATGTATTGCCAGATGTTGGACAGCAGGATCTCTTTCGTGGATGGGAAAGCTGAGAATATGCCAAATAGCTTCATTGCTGCTAATGTATCTGCCCATTTGGTATCGTGCTATTTCGTCATTTTTATTTATGTTTTTTACTTCAAATATGGCCAAATCACTGCCTTTGTTTACATATTTACAAATATACTTAATTGATTTAACAGAACTGCAAAGCTCAACATTGATATGAGCTTTGTAAGTTTTTGAAAGTAGTGGTGAGTATGGTACCACCCACTGATTATCAAACTCAACTTGATTTGGAAAGTTCGGCAGTCGCATTGTAAATGTGTGGCCACCATTCTCAGTACTTCTGCGGCGATACATTGGATAACCATCAATATCCGTGATCGTGTCATTCGTATGCGGCTTTGGGAAGTTTTTTTACATTTTCCATTTTCCATGCACGGTGACGTCATGTTGAAAACACCGCATGGCCCATGGATCATGTGTTTGGTGACAATATCAAATAATTCTTGATCAATTAATGGGTCTGGAATTTCGGCTGAAATTATTTGATCGATTTCTTCAGGACGGATTCTATCTTTAAGCCAAACCAAAATGTGGGCATGAGGCAAACCTCGCTTTTGCCACTCTATCGTATACAGCCAACAACGTGTGATACCAAAAATTGTATATTTAACAATAAAATCAATTAAGGATTTCAATTTTTGTTTAAACACACGTGCAGTTAAATCATGACGATGAATGGCTTGTTGTCCTGGCAATAGTAAAGTTTGTATCTCTTCCCAATTCGGATTACATGTGAATGTAATAAATAAATCCGGTCGGCCGTAATGACGTACGTAAGTCATCGCATCTTGTATGTATTCCTGCATGTTCCGTGGACTGCCGATGTAGCTTGAAGGTAAAATGAAAGCATTACCGATGTCATTGGGATTTAAATTTCCATCGATGTTTCCAGCAACAGCATCTCGTAAGTGAATATATTCTTCCGATCGTAGTTTTGCCTGGTTGAATCGAAGGAATCGCAAGCGTTCGCTTTCGACCTTAGCATACATATCAACAATGTATTGATGGAACAGCTGACGATATCGAAGGATATAATTGCCTTGATGTTGTCTAACCATTATTCGGTGTGCGTAGTAGTTCATTGAGCTAACTTTATTATTTCTGTAATCACCTAAAAAAATAAAAAATAAAATGCAATACGAAATTAAAATCTATACATACAGTAAGAAAGTAAATAGATAATTGTCAAATTTACCGGTATTTGGATCATACTGTTTGATATTAAGGTGATATTCATCTTGTCCTTGCCAAAATATCAATGGATATTGTAGTGCGTCATATGAACGGTGTAGATCCGAAATCGTACTGACAGTGTTGTCTCGCCGTGTAATGTTTATAGATCTTTTGTCAACTGGATCACCAACCATGATAACAGCAACCTCATCAACAGTTGGAGCGTTGAATCTACCAGCATGTTCACCTAATGGTACTTTGTCGGCTTTTATGACGATTTGATAATTGTCATTTTGCAGTCGTGGCGAAACTCTTTTGATCAATTGAATTAGTTGATTGTGATCTTCTAAAAAATTTTCCAATAATATCACAATTGCTCTTTCCTCTGCTTGTTCAATAAAATTATACTGGCACCGAGTCGTCACGCGCTCTTCCCAATCGCCCATAAAATAAAAAGGTATCGACATCTGTCAGTTTTATGACTGCCAAATAATAACGGACAAAAAATTAGCGATAAATTAAAATTGCGACTATAATTTGAGATTTAAACTATCCTATCTCTCAAGTGCACATCGAACTGCACATGGTGTGCAAATTTTATTATAATCGGTTAAGTGGTTTAGGAGTCCATTGAGGACAAACATTGTGACACGAGATTTATATATATTAAGAATATATATATATATATATTCAAAACTTCGTAAAGCCTACGAGATTACGAAATTCGCGACAGTTGAGAATATGTTTGAGACGAAACGAGAGAAACGAAATGACTTCATATCGGTGATATCGCTAGTAATAAACCTACCTGTCCTGCACCTGTCAACACATACTTGTATGCACACACAAAATAAAATTATTCATTGAACCTATTGAAAATCATTGAAATTATTCATTCGTAATAAGTAGGGTGGTTTGCTTAAAATAATAAGTAAACCAATCAAAAAACCTTTGATGTTCTGGATGCTATGGGTATTTTATTAAAAGCGTAAAAAATGTTTTAGTATACTTGTGACCGTGGTAAAAATATTTATTAAATGTTTGTTGGGAAAACTAACTGTACAAAATACAAAAACGGTATTTTTATTTTGCATCGATGGATATTCGGTACAGCTCTAAAATATAAAATATTTAAAAATAATTGTTTTTCGCAGTATATATTTAATTATTAGCGATAATATGTATGAACTGTCATAGGTTCAAGGACAAAGCAATATTCTTAAGAAAGTACGTATTTATATTACAATGATATTATATATTTTAAATTGTCTGAATCTACGTAGATAATTTAATTAATTACGCAATTTTAATATAATTTACAATTTACAGATTCCGGGTTCTTAGGAATGTGAATTTAAGTTTTTTTGTTAAAAATAAATCGACTGAAGGAAAGTAATCAAATATCGGCATATCGATTCTATACTCAGGGATTCAGAATAGAATATTTTTGAGATAATTATAAACGATTTTGTTAAATAACCCACTAAACATCAGATTGATGTGTTTTCTAGTCACTGTTATGAATGAATATTTTTTTAAGTTTTGATAATTGATAATCTTTTATTAGATTTGTTTTTTCCACAAAATCACTATTATTATTATTTCGGAAAACGCATCTAAAACTTAAAACATTTTATATTCATAAAAAACATTTTTTTTGTTCACAGAAAGCTGCGGCGCAGCATCAGCAAAATATGGCAACAAGTAAGTAAATTAACATATTTATATTTACTTTTGGTCTGAACATAAACATTAATGTTTTTGTTATGTTATCTGCTATAATTATTATTTTTAAATGCGGGTTTGCCCCTTGTTTTAAAAATATGCATGGTGGTAGTTTAGAATAAATAAAGTATACTCAATAAGTATTGCTATTACTTTTTAAATGTATTTGTAAACAGATATTGCATTTAGTTTCTTCTATTTTTTTAAATTAGCCATGACCTACATAGGTTACAATTATGTTGGGCCCAACTCAACTAACCCAAATGTGCTTGTACTAGAGTCAGGGGAAATGGTGGTCATGAAGAGTTTAATGTTGTATGAACATGTGCGAATTCAAACCCGCGACCGCTAGGTCAATATTTAAACCCCTCAACCACTAGACCACCACATTCTACACACGAAAACATTTCTCGATTCTAATAAAAACATACTATTTGTATTGAAATAAGTTTAAACCTAATACTATTGTATAAGTTTATTTTAAAAGTAGGTGCATTTTCGATCAACTCTTATTACACGTTGTCAAATAATGAATAATGTTTTTTCATTGAGCGTTTGTTTTGTTTCCACATTATATTCTTCTAAAGCATTAGTGCTTAATCACTTTTCGTGTTTAACGCTAACGCTAACGCAGCAATCGTGAAAGTTTAACAGACTATACCTGCTTCTCACGTCTCTAGGTCTCAGGTCCTGTGAACGGCGCAGCGATTTTCGGTGCGTTACTCACCTCTTTTATAGTTTTCAAGTCATTTTGTTTGAAATTATCATGAAAGAAGAAATATGTTATCTTGTTTATATATTTGTTTACTTCTCCATCCAACTAAATTAGCACTAAAAATATAAAATACTTTCAGTTAACTTTATCATGTAACCTGTGTTACGCCCATTAACCTATTAAGTTCTATCTATGCGGAAAAGTGACACTTGAATCTTTCCTTTTGATGTTTTACGAACATTTTAAGTTTTATTTCATGCTAAAATAGTAAGCATATTACGATTTTATGTTCGTTTCATGATTAGTGAGAGATTAACTCAACACACGATGACCTTTTTTGACTAATAAAAACATTAAACAAATGAAAATATAAATTCACATTCTTAAGAATTGTAAATTGTGAATTAAATTAAATAAATTATCTACATTAAGGAATGTATTTAAAACAATGTTTTTTGAAGGGATAAATAATATTCGACGCGGAACCCTCGGCGTCTAAACTTGATGGTTTTGGTATTATTGACAGCGCAGTGCGCTCGTCGGCTACTTGCTTTGTTATTTATATGCTAGCTGTGCTATGCTTTCGGCTGGCGGGTCCGTTTTTCTGATCTACTCTACGCCAGCCCACTGCGCGTAATTCGTGAATTGTGTTAGTCGATTGCGGGGCCCGGTGACGCCCGGTCGTGTGGTTCGTGTCGTCCCCAGATTTCGGTCGATGAATAAATACATCGCGGAGCGTGTGGTCCTCTACTTTTTCATCATTAAAAATGTTCACAGCTGAAAGACGCTCTCGTGATGACTGCTTTGCGAACGCGCGGAATACAGCGCGCGCGTCAGTTGACACTATATTTTGTGCATAAGTGTTCTGTGCTTGCTTGGGGGATTGTTGTGACCGGAAAATGTGTAAAGCTCTCAGGAGGTACAACAAACCGTGCTTACAAACCTTCCCTACTTTAAAATAAGATGAAATATGTTTCACATAGGAAACAAGGAACTAGTGATTTATTTTCTTAGAAAGGTTGGGAAATTTGTTATCGTTGCGTTCTTGTAAACAATTACATATATAATGTTGCTTTGAGTTCATATTATTCAATTAAGCATTTTTATTTATTTTACAAATTAATTCTATGATTACTATTATTTGATACTACTAAATAAAAAAGACTGGTATTGTGTATTTATAATATTAATATAGTTATTACTTTGCTCTAAATTTTACCATGCAATCGCGATCTTAAAACTATTTTCAACACCTAAAAATACGTGTATAAATATGCGTTTTAGAGTAAGAAAGAATGCCCATATATAACATTTAATTGTAGTTACATATTTTTTTAATATATGAATTATAATTTTCGTAAATTTAGTTTGAACCATTACTTTTATATTTTGAATTTTAATATTAAGATTTTTTTTCATTTCGTCTTAGATTCAACAGATGGACTGCTATTAGCTATTATTTAAATAACTGACGATTCGTGGATAATAAAATAATTGTAAATGTCATCATTGATACCAAATTTATTTTAATCACGATATATTTAGTACATATGTACATCAAAGTTCTTAAGTACTTATATTATACTTTTAGGTATTATGTACTTATATAATACCTAAAGGTGTATATTATTTAAAGGATTACAAAGTAATCATTATGGTATTATATTTATGATAGTTTTATTTATTTAATTAACTTTAATGAACGTTATAAACCTTTGTTATCTATTTTGTTATCTCTGAATAATAATTTACTAATAATATCTTAATTCCTTTATTTGCTAAAATATTGTTTATCATGGCATTATTTTTATATATTTAATATTATTAATTTCTATGGTTTCTGTTTGGTCGTTAAACTTTTCCACTCAACTATAACTGAAATTCAAAAAAATTATGTTTTAGAATATTGGTTTAATTTCTTCGTATTATTTGCGTCACGGCATTGCGTTAATTATTTGGTTATGACTTTAGTCCTCCTGCACATAGATGTTTTATAATTTAATTCTTGTAGGTATTTAAAGCTCAACCATATCAGCGCACCTAATGTAACCTTTTGCTTACTGTATTAAATATTATTACACTAAATTGAATCAGCAATACCACATATCAAAGTTTTCGGCATATTTAAGTTTATTAAATGTTATAATTTTAACAAATGAAACTTAATTTATATCATATTTTTTCTATAATATAATATATTTGCCCAATATTTTTTTTGATGCAATCCAACTTATGGTGAATTTAACTAAAGCATTTTTGGTTTAATTCTTTCAAAATTGGTAATTATTAAATCTGAAATATCTTAATGAATACAGTCTTCCAGTGTAGATCTTAAAATAATTTTTAATAATTAAAAGAAATGATTACATTTTGAAATTAATATGCGTAATATGTTCAAAAAATCCAAGAAGCTAACGATTTCCGCTGCCAATTATTATTACTAAACATAGTATTTATTTATTATTGCTAGTTTTCAAAAATAAATTTAAATTGTCAACTTAAAAATCGGCTTAATTCACGCTACGCTTAACTTGATATACTACTATTTTTTACACATTTAGCTATAGTAGTTTAAATAATCCCAAAAGAACGTTAGATTTGAACATAGCGTAGAAATGCTTGCGATACTGTAGTAAATTTGTTATTCGCCTTCACCCGTTTCTTTAAATTGTAAAATGATATTTTTTGATAGTTATTACACCGCAATTATAATACAAATACAAATCCAGAAAGGATGCCACTGACATTTTCAATGAAAATACGTACCCGGTGCCTGTATTAGGTGCATACGTCCTAAACATGATAATCCTGGATCTATGTCAGTTTATTATAAAGAATATTACAATATTGAAATATCCTAAGTTATGGTTTAATTGTTTTACCTTATGACACCACGATACAGACTCGTTTTATGGCAATAATGTTGATATTCTGTAGGACAATGTCATACATACTGAAAACATTAATTTCTTTGTACAGTGTGTATTTCTATCGTGTATCATCAGATATACCGTTTGTTTTACCTCTTTTCAAACTATTAAAACTCAATATTTAAACTTGTAGTAGCCTAACATAAAATTTTAGTCTAAAGATTTATACAATGAGTTCAACCGAAAATTTTCATATCTAATATATAACTTGTATTAAAATATTAATATTGCGATATAATGTAGGCAGTATATTGAAAACGTTCATTATTTCTTCTTAGTAATAATATATGTCTACGATAATTTACTCAAATCGGTAAATAATTTATTTTTATTATTTAATATAACTTTAATTAATAATCTATCTGAAGTTTTCATATAAAATTTGAATTGATTAATGTTACATATACTGTGTTAAGTTATCGCAATGCCCTTAAAAAATCTCAAAAAAAAAGAAGCGTAATACTGTAAGTTTCTACCCAATAATTTTAGTGTAAATAGGAGATACCTTTAATAATTAATTTACTTATTTGGGTCGTTTTCTATCTCATTCGCACTGCCGAGTGCAAATGATCTCTTGTCTAGTGATTGTGCGCTATTTAGAACAAAAATGTTATATGTTACGTGGATATTGTTTATTATCTTTTGTTTAAACAATTTAAAAAATAGCATGCTGCACAGCCCTGGAAATGGCGTTTCGGGGTTGAACGCGTGTTCAAGGCGATCTATTCGCCTATATTAAACTCGGTGTTACTCTCTCTGATCATTTAAAACAGTCTCGCGTGTACCACCTATTTTTAGGTCAAGAGATTACTGGAATATTTCTAATTATAGTATAGTTATATCACTTTACAAAATACCATCTCCAAATTATTTGAAAAAGATGAAAAAAAGTTAAATATACAAAAAACGTTACCATTTTTTTATGACTCCTAATATAGTATCAGAAAAAAATATGAAACTCGTGCGATGGCTAAAATAAAATAAATATTCTGTTCCTAGTGAGCAATTAATGGTAAAATATTGGGTTATATATATATTATACATTCTTGTTATTTATGACAAGACTGACTGTAGACTATGTTTATGGTTTATATCAATGACATATGTATTTAGCCTGAATATTAATGGTCTAAAATATTAGTTTCGCCGATGATAACGTGCGTTTGTTAATAGATAATTCTTAGAAGAATGTTTGCACTCTTGGCTGAAAAATTTACCAACCTAACCAATGTTTTGATAGATGATAATGATGCGTTTAAATTTAATGAATATATCATAGTTACATTTAAATAAAATTTAAGACATCTCACATACATCTCGCCAACTAAAATAAACCATTTCGACTAAAAATATAAAAAATAATTAAAAATGCGCATAAATTGAAATATTACACACATACATGAATTAAAAAAAAAACTGATTTTTCTGTGTGTGCAACGATATCGCTAGTTATTGGCATCGGCCGCCGTGTGTCGCAAATCGTGCGATACACACAGTGAACCTATGTGGGTGAGTTCTCTCCAGGAAGTAGGTAGTATAACGTCGTCTGCCAAAAGTCGTTATAATATGTACTTTTAAACCAATAAGCGTTGCAATACAATATACCTAACCCGTTCAGAGTACTCGCGAAGCGTCGGCTAATAGCGCTGGTATCGTCCGGTCGATGGTCGATGGTCGATGGTCGATCAGGCCAAATAGGCTTTATGAATATCATAAATTCATAGGGATAAATAAATTTACTCATAGGATTAAAAAGATATGAAAAGTTTTTTATTTTTTCATAAAATTAACTATTTAAAACTAGTATTCTTACACTTACACAGAACCGACTCAAGAACATAATGATGTTCTAATTATATATATTAGAATTTAATTTCTTCAGCGATACGAATTATTACCATGTGTAGTTAAAAATGAGTATAAGAACTCAATGGACAATAAATGTTGGATTATAAATGACTAATATATAATGAGTTATGTTGGCCATATTATAAACTATGTATGTGTATTTATAAAATATAAAGATATATTTTTGGATGGTAGGATATATTTAGTTTTTGATAACGCTAACATGGCAGTTATACGATAATGTTGTTAATATGATGATTTATTCTCCTCTGTTGATATATTTTTGTTAAATAGATATCCATTTCAGCTTGAGTTGCGGAAAACTCTAAATTTAAGAAACAAATTAAATTAGTAAACCTAAATAATAGTATCTTTAGACATTTTATTTCCTTTGGCATCTGAGAGTTTAAACCATTAATGTTTCAAAATAAAGTATGGATAATATATATACGAGTATAATACGCTGTTGCGAGAATAATTTAATTTTAAACTTTCATGTGTTTCTTTACTTTAAGAAAAACCTATCATCAGTTAATTTTATACACAATTGTATGTACCATTTCGTATATATTGTACTGTCGGTTTCCAAATAAACAATAAATAAATAAATAACGTCACGTACAAAAATTGAAACACAATAATGTTAATAATATAAACTAACATAATAAAATTATCTAAAAATTGGCTATTTTTTTAATTTTTTATTAATTTTCAACCACAATTATTTTCACAATAACAACTTTTTTTGTATCTTTATTCATTTTATATAAACGTTAGGTATTTTTTAAACGTGAATAAATAAAAAGTATTAGGTAATATAATTAGGTTATAGGTATTTATACAATATTATTATTTAGTTCTTTTATTTTATAATAAGTATAAGAATTAAGTACTTAGAAATAACATAACATGTTAGTAAAGTGTGATATATAAATTAATATATGCCAAAAATAAATTGATTGAATTGAACAGTATTTAATGCTATTATATTTGATGATTGTTTTTTAAAAGTGGCAAATAAAATATTTAATTGAGTGTAAAAGTATATTAATTATATTTTACAAAATGAAAGACACATATAATATAAAATAAGAGCCGCTTGGCAGTACGGTTAAAAACATCGCGGTTTCTTACCAATACTTGATAACAAATAAGTTTATTAATAAAATTAGCCATGACCATAAAAACATATTTAGATCCTTAATATATAAAAAAATCAAGGAAGACGCGTTAATATAGCGAAATACTGACTTCACCTTTATTAGGTGTATTTTTCAGGTTCTGTATGTCTCTGAAAGGAACTCTGAAACGATATAAATTATAATATTAAAATAAAGCGTGCATAAAAATTATAATACCTAAATAGTAAAATGTGAAATTAATATAAACAATAAATATTTATATATATATTAAAAATTATCCTATAATTAAAGACCTACTACATAAAAGTCTACCTTAAAACAGGCGTTGGCCAGTTAGGTAAAATAATAAATAATATATGTAAAATTATATTATTTAAAATTATCAGTTACTAATTAGCAAAATGTTATTACCATTATTATCTCGATAATAATAACTAAAACAAATTTATTATTACATTGTTCATTTGGTGTAAAATTTTAAGACTAATTTGCAACTGTGGCATTCAATTATAAGTGAGAGTACATAATGACTTTCTAAATTAGAGGGATAAACCTAAAACAATAATATGTTTGTGGAAGAAATTACACAATGTTAACTGATATCCTCAGATATTTTACGCTAGTTATTGTACATATATATTATAAATAAATAAATAATATATTTGCGGATTTTTAAATATCGTATGCACCAGACACCAGATAACTTCGGAGAATTGTCAAAGAAATTTCATACATAACATTAAAACACACACGTTATTAAACATTAAGTACATTCAATAATATATGTTTGTTTAGCTATAATTTAAAAATAAAACCAAATGTTTAAAGTACTTACCTAGTAAAAGGGGATTTTTATAGTTATAAATAAAAAAAAAACTTATCCGATCATTTTTGAAATCTTGAAAAGCTTTAGGTGATTTGCACGTTATTTTCAAAGTACTCTTCCGACTGCCCATTGTACAACACAAATATATAAAAGTCCTTAAAAAGCAAAAAAAATAATATGTACTCGCTACGTCACCGCGCACCGGCCCAACGCCGCGACGAGATCGACTTGCCTGTGCGCAGCTGCCGATAATGATCGATTTTGTGACAACCCTGCTCGCGACGAATCTTATCCGTTCGCCCGTGCAAAAATCACACAAGCAAAGGAACGCGCTCGCGAAAGGCGAATGTGACCATTTATGGCCGATTTTTTTCCACGACTGGACCGACTGTTAAGTAGGGTTCCGCCAAACTTTTTAATAGAAAATACAGGTTTAGTCACACGTCTTTTAAAAAAATACGTGTTTCTTGATTTGTCGTGCGTTTGTTAGTAATCGTGGATGAAATCAAAATTCTGGCGACTGGTTTTGGGTTAAAACCGCCAATTGTTACATGCACATATATATTTAAACCCACGTTTAATATGAAAGATAGTAAAGTTATTCTGAATTAGTGCACATTATTAATTTTTTTACGTGATCATCTTCAAATCTCGAATGTTACCATAGTGTTTTGAACAGTTAGACATCCCATACGAAGAATCTCTTGCAAAAATGCAAAGTTTACAACATTTGTTATTAAACGCGTTGTGTATTTGTTTGTTGACATTTGTTGTTATTTGTTTGTTTTGTAAAGAAAGTAAGGAAGACACCGAAGGAAAATAATAGTGCCCCCAAGTGTAATGCCCCAAGAGCAGATGGGTTTATATCTTTTTCAATTTATCGCTATTTTATTTCAAAACGCACAAACCACTGTTTTGTCACCATCGCGCTCGTTGCCGTCGCGCGTCCTTTTGTTGGCCACAAGGTCAATTTGGCCCCGTGGCCCTCTGATATACTACGAGTGTCGGTGTAGTGGTGTGGTGTGGTGTGGTGTGGTGGGTTCGAGCCGAGCCATTGTTACTTCGGCCCGGGCATACGGCTTGGTAGGGAGGGTCTTTGTTAGACTGACGCTACCTACTATAAACATAAAACTACCTGGTGTTAACGGCCAATTGGTATTTTACACTCGTACATCTCTTTACGCCCACTTCAACAACTTTTAATCCCGAATCATGCGCTGAATGTTGTAGCAGTTGCTATTTTAAAGGACTTCGGCCATGCATACTTGAATTAGTTCGCTTTTAAGATAACAGCGCATGTTTTTTTATGTCAAGTGGTCATTTTAGCAGGATACTACTAACTAAACAATATTTTCTAACTTTTGCTCTAATAACTGAGTTTTAATGACTAAGTTGGACCTTAGGGACTGTAAAAAAAAATACAAAAAGTTTAATGGAATGGGCATTTAAAAATGCCCATTCCATTCAATTTTTAAAATAGTATAAAACAATCAAGTGATACCTATAAATATGTGCTTTAATTTTACACTTACATATCCATTATACAGGTGAGAGTTAAAAATGCATTTTTATAAAACTCAGCGCTGGGTTCAAACCGACATCTTGCCTTCTCAAGTACGGGACCTCTTTAGTACCTTTATTAATATTACGCTTGCCTGCGCTTTATCAAAAAATTAATAAACTTTTCCAAAAAGATCAAAAGTCATTTATCTTTTTAGTCGATTTGCTGCTATTAAAAAACTATCATCAAATATAAGTCAAATACCTTTACAACTCAATTATACAATTATATATATGTATTGCTATTCCAATAATTACTAACTATTACATCTTTAGCCAAATTGTAGTCTAGTTTTTACTTTCCCGGGTGCAGGCAAATAAAATTATTTTCTTGACAGGGAAATTAGAATATAAGAAATTTATTTTATTGAGATCATTTCGATGTTATTCGTTGACCCTTTTATCAATAGCGATCTTCCTGTTCTAATGGAAGATGTTATAGTCATTGTCGTGGAAATTGGTATTAGTGGCTTTGGTAGTTTGATTTAAAAATATAGATACGCGTGTTTTTGACATTCATTTGTGAAGATATATCATACCGCAAGGCTGCCTTAGTGCCACGTGCTATAGCACCCTACTTTTGCCAATAGCTCTGATACGGAAAAAGAGAAAAAAAAAGATTATAAAAATAATAAACTAGTTTGTGTAATTTCTAATCAATCGGTTTATTTGTTATAATTACAGACATAATGGTAAAATAATAATATGTAATAGTAATATTGTATGTTGTAAGACTACAACATACAAAATGGACACACCGCGACAAATAAATATATTATTACATAAAAATACTCTCAAGAAATAATTCCCAAAATGATTTTAAGTGATTCGTTTAATAAAGATCTCTTATTTTTTTAAGTTCCTATCAAAATGGTCAATAACAGGAACCCTACGCTGTCTGATCATCAATTTAGTTATTTTTACATAGATGGGTAGATATGTTATTTTAAATGCTTATTTCATATTAATGCGTTTATTATGTAAATCAATGCGCTTCGAAAGATAGTAATAAGAATGAATGCTTTGGCGTAAGAATTTATATATAAAAAAAATTACTGGAAAATAATTTGTAATATTTCATGTCGAAATTTCTCGGGTAAAATGAATATCTGTGATTTGGAGTTTGTTTTTATAATTTAACGATCTATTTAAAATAGCAAAGGTGTTATTTTATGTCAATTAAGCATTGCGTATGTCTTATTATTTGTGATATTAGATTATTCCTTATAAATAACCTGCGATAAACCGATAAACCACCTTACGACTAAAACCAGATATATGATAGGTATGACGCGGACACTTGCGATGGACGACCTTCACGAATATCATTAGTTTTTTTTTGTACACACTCTACGTATGATTTACAATGTGAAGCCACGAGACATCGCGCATCGTGTGGCACTTGTCGATAGAGCAAATTGCTATGCGGACATAATGATCTCGTCTCGTGTAGCGTAAACAATCTTCTGTTGAGGTAGCTACTAAATTTCTCGGAGTCATTTTCATTCAGAAGTCTTTATCTATTATTTTATTCTACGTTAAAGCACGTATCATATGATTGACCGCGTGTATAAATGCAACTAGTTTTATAACGGCTGTTCAAATTTTGACGGTCTTTGTAAATTGGCGAAAGTTATTTTTTTTTTCGTAGATCTCTAATAATTCTATCAGCTATCAAGTTGTCATTCCGTTTAGCAAAACTGGAAAGATGCACGGTGGACCATGGATCTACATTATTAAAAAATATTTTAATTACGGTGTAAGTTTCGCAGACGGGAATAGGAGATTCTGCGCACAATATGGGAAAGAAAGCTGTTCATCGAGCAGTCATAGAACGGTTCAAAATTTTCTATTCATGGATGAAACAGCAGTTTACCATCGTGGTGGTCGTTCAGAAGCGAATATTGCAACCGTATGTGTCAGTGTTGCTGAAATCCCAATAACTTAATTCGTCTTGTGCACAGGAATTAGACATTAAAAAAACGACAATGCTCAAAGGTCATAGAAAATTTTGGAAAAAAAAATGGTGAATCTACGATTCCAATGCATTTATTAGACATTATTTACCAAAACTAACTAGAGGTCACGAACCAATTACCATTAAAAATATTGCTACATTAAATTTTCCATCCAAATTTCAACTCCACTATTAATTCCTCGCCGATTTTCAGTGATGGATTTTGCTTTTGTCTCATTCATACATTATCGTAGAATCCTGGGCGAGAGATATGAATCACAAGCTATGTACAAATTTCGTAATAGCAACATGTATGTATTAATAATAAAACATATTTTATTCGTTAAAATTATATAGAATGTAAAAATGAAATACTCTTTTAACAAATCATAAAAACGAAAAACCATATAAATATACTTTAAAACGTTCTTATCAACCGATTAATCATTAAATGCGCTTAATCATTTTGTTACACACTGTGCGTGAATTGCTTCGACTTTGATAGCGATGAAGAAACTAAATAAGTGCTTGCTCGCAACCCAGCGACTTTAGACTCATTAGCTCAGTAGTTTTGATATGAGTAGCTATTAAGTTTGGTAGTTTTAATAATACAATATATTATCTGCAAGACTAACCATACCGTACCATAAGCAAAGACCTCATTGCATTGTGGCCTCGTTTTGCCTTTTTAGTGCCCACGACTTCACTTTTTAAACTTGCGGCTCGGCGACTAATTCAACGTTTCATTATTTCCGGCATATTATGATGTTAAATGTTAAACAACTATAACTTATGTGATTAGGACGTAGAGTATGTATTTTAACCTTACATTTTATTTTCTGTAAGAGAATAATTTGATAGGAGCGTGTTTAGGGTATCGTTAAAGGTATGTTTTGATATATTGAAGAAAATAACGATGCGATAATTTATTACAGTCTTTAATTGCCCCATAATTAGAAGAACCTCTTTTTATTTAAATAATGTCTGAATCGTAAATGTTGCATCTTAAACGTTATGTCGGCTTCCGTGCCATGATTCGCCGACACAAACAGACATTTGAACATAATATATAGACCAACATTTTGTGTCATTAATGAATATGAAGTGCTATGGCAGGACGATCAACCCGTTGAAGACGGTTTTCATCATAAATTATACTAAATTACATTCCATTGCTGTGACACTAAAAGGTCATTTACAAAAAAAAGTTCAAATTCTAAGCCAGCGGTCATGGATTTGAATTTTTTAGTTTAGTCTGATAAAAATAACAATGGAGGTACAGTTTTTGAAACAACAAGCCTTGACTATATTTTATGATATAGAGGCTGCTATTTTCAGTGTTGGTTTATTTGCACCTTTGATGTGATCGCGATGTCGGCCATATATTTGCTTGCGCAAAACACAATTTTACTTGTTTAAAAGAATAATGGTGAAAGGTATTATAAAAAGGTTTGTGGGGGGGGGGAGATTGAATGGATATTTTTAAGTATCAATAATACGTATTTTTTGTCATCATTACACTATACCATTCTATTTCTTGTCATTATCATTATTTTTTCTGAGCGTACTTCTAACAATTTACCTATTGAACTCAACGCGTCATTTAAATTTATATCGTACTTTGAATAAATCGCTTTATTTCAATTTGTTTAATAATAATACTAATGCCTAAAATGTATCTTTGTTTTGTCTTCTTTTTGGTTTAACTATAACTCCGTAAGTACAGACTTCCATACCTACCAATTTGTCAATAGTTTGAGGTTTAAAAACGTGCATATTGACCAAAAAATAGGGCTACTCACAAAAGCTAAACCAGCTTTCGTTTTATAGTACTCTATTCTTTTTTTTTTTAATTATTATTTACCGATTAGTAGGTATTACATACCCAAGTATTTTCCTTATTATTATATATTTAAATTTTCGCATATGTCTCTAAAAAATCCGCATTTCAATGTGAATACCTATCACATGACAACAATATATTGATCATCATACCATATTACGGCTGACGTCGTGATATTATAATTTTCAAATAATCAATTTGAAGTAGTTTGGCGATGACTATTTGAGAACACAATATTGTTTAATAATTAATAATTACTTATCGTGTGATTATCATAAATTTACAGATAAACGTTACAAAATATTTTGGTGATAATGATATATGGACACCTCTGTAGTTTAAAATTACAATTCCTATTATTTGCTAATTAGTAATATTTTTAGGCGTCTGTACAAAAATACACAGATAATCGTTTCGGAATAGTTTAAGAGGTAACAAGTTGATCGCTGACCTATACGTATATTCTGAGAATACATCTAATGATTTGGTTACTGAATAGGTACGTAATAAAATAGTAACCGATAAAATCTTAGGTATCTACCTACTCATGTGTATAAGTAACAGATAGATATCTTCGTGATAAGACATCTTTACGCGTGCTGTGTGGCAATACTGGCAATCTCAGCAGTGTAAGCCCTCTGCCCTCCGCTGCCCCATTGCACCCTCCGCATACACCCTTCCCTCTCCACACCTCTAGCAGCCGTCAGCGCTTTATTGGCGAGCCATCCCGTTTCGGGGGTCGAATGAAGGTCGAATCGTCGTCTGCGGCGCCGCGCCGAGGGTGCATATTTACAAAAGACCGACGAATTCAACCGTTGATAGTTAACGAACTGCCCTGTTGATAGTGAACGATAAAGATTAGAATTCTTAATTTCTGTTTTAGGGTTCCGGAATAAAATGGGAACCCTTAAACGGTTTGTCAAAGGCCGTTGATTGACATTCGGCATCACTCCGTAATTAGTCCCTTCGGGCCATCCGTGTGCCTAAATTTGGTTTGTCCTAACGGCGTCTTCGGCACCCGACAACTAGTGCCTGCGGCACTCAGGATTCCAAAAAAAAAGCATTGACCTATAAAATCTGTAGGGCTTTCCAAAATGCCCATAAACATTTTCCTAGCATGTTACCAAAATAATTACCATACAATCTGCCATCACTGTGTCACCCCCTAGGGTTGTTTTGTCATGTCATTTCCTAGGGTTCAAGCGTTCTCCATACCAGATTTAATCAAAATCTGTTCAGCTGCTTGGCCGTGAAACTTAACTGACAGGCTTTCGCATTTATATTATACATAATATTATGAATATACTAGATTGCCGGTTCGAGACCCGACATCCTGTGCTCTCCTGCGCGCTGAGAGTACAGGATCTTTTTAATTTTTTGCTTTTTAATATATATTATTATTATACGAGTATTATATATTAAAGATGTAATAATCACCTAATCTGTATATATACAATATATTTACACGGTTTCTTAAAATTATTCTGAAGTGACGAGTATGAAAGATGCAGCTCTTTATCTAATAATTTCTTTTATAACACGATTTACTCACGAATTTCACAAACAGCTTTGCATCATGGATTACATTTTTTTTACGGGATATTAAGTATTATATTACAATAGAAAAAATCATAAACATTGGACCGATATCTACTCCTTGGACGAGTCTTACATAATGCAGATATTTTTTTTTCAAGTGTAATTGCCAATAATTTATTAATGGGGAAATAATCTTTTATAATTTGAGCACAATCTCTGCGTAACTACTACACACTGGAAACTTTTGGAAAGGTACCAATACATTTATATGTTCATCTCAGCGTAAATGGTTATGTTAGGTTATCTATAATCAGACCTATATATTTTAGGTTCTTTGATGATCCGATACTAGTGCAGTTACAATGAATTGTTCCTGGTGTGCATGACTGGGTATGTAGTTTAATATGTTTGTCTACTGATGGTTGGCCTGCAGCTGTAATGGAAAAGCTTAGAAATTTTGTTTTGGTAGCATTTAAACTAGGTAGGTTTCTATTGTCATCTAGCTATTTTTTGCAATCCTCTTTACGCTTTATCAAAAACAATATTCCAAGATGTATCTTTAACTAATAAGACTGTATCATCATCGAAACGCAATAATTGACCATCGATCTTATTTTCAAAAATTAAATTTATATATATGATAAACAGTATAAGGACCCCTAGCACAGTGCCTTGGGGTATTTCGAATTTTATATTGTTTTCATCGCTAAGCGCATTCTTAAAGGTAATTTGTTGTCTGTCACTCAAATAACTTGGAAACCATTTTAGGCCAATTCCCTCGATGCTGATATTTCAATTTTTTTAATCATAATTGGATGTGAAATGGATCAAAAACCTCCTTTTACAGGTCTAGAAATATGCCTGTTACTTTATTACCCCTTTCCAAATTTGAATAAACGTATTTTGACAAATCAGCAATAGCACTATGGGTACGGAGTTGGTTTCGAAATCCATATCGTTTATTTGATAACATATTTACTTTTAAAAAAAAATTTAATCTATTTTTAACGGCCTTTTCTAATAGCTTTGATATGGTGTTTTGAAGTGCAGTAGGACGCCAATTTAATATGTCGTTATAGTCGCCGGACTTAAATATGGGCTGAATCCTAGACTTTTTTAAATGTTGGAGATATACTCCTAATTTTATACTAGCATGTGAATCTCTGGTTCCATAATCGTAGAATAGTAGATATTTGAAGAAATATCGTCTGAGGAACTGCTAGGTTTTAGTTCATCAAACAGTACATATAGTTCCTTTTTTGTAATAATTATTATATGGAGACAATATTCATTATTTGTATGTAGAATGGAGTCTAATAAATCAGATTAATTTAAGTTTTCTTTATCTAAAATGTTGTTGGCTAGTTTATGTCCAACACGCGCATAATGTTCATTTAGAGAAATACTTAAAAATTTTGTATTATCAATGTTGGCGACAGTTTTCGCCAACTGCGGCTTTGAAATGATTCCCGAACAGAACGCCAGAGAGATCACCCCTAAGAAATGCGACAGATCGCCTAGTGAATACTTTTGGTTTAGGTAGGTATTTTTCAAAGAGTGAAACGCTTGAGTTGAGCACAAGAATGTTTACTTTTGCGCAGCACAATTTAAACACACATTATTGACAAATAGAGCAGTTTATAACACTTACAGACTATATTCTACTTTTACAGTAAGCTTATCGATTATCGTTATAATCAGATAATTATGACTTTACGCAAGCTCGGAGACCATAATATAACCGATCACCGATGGTGTTTTTTCCTAACTAACGTCCCATAGCAGAGCTTGGGACGCCGACGGTCCAGTTGTTTTCTTTTCGCTTTCAAAAGTGGGACCCTTGGTCTCCGCTTCCTGCCGAAATCCGACGCTCTCACATCTCATTTAGAATCTGCGTCATCTGTTTGGTGTCCTCATTATAATTTCTACGCAGCAAGAATCCAAAATATTCAAAATAAATTTATTAGGTTTTTAAACATTAAATCTCATTGCTGTTTTCAAAGCCTTGAAGACGCTTCAGCTTTTTATAAATTAAAATCTCTTGTATATCGTAGACAATTAGCTGTTTTAATATTTTTATACAAAATTTTTAATTGTATTTTTATTTGTCCAAATTTATTGCAAAAAATAAATATAAATGTACCATACAGATCAACTAGGCAGCAAGAATTATTCCGTATTCCCCGTTTTCAGACTAATTCAATGACCAATAACTCCAACGATCTTTATGTTATGTTTTAAAAGATCGTTGAATAACACCATACCCTTTATAACATAACGATATTTCAAAAATTAATATATTTAATACCTCCTTAATGTCATTCAAAAAGAGATTTTCAATATAATTAATAAGTAAAGACCAATAAAACCTAATTATATTGTTAATGGTTAATTGTAACATATAAGTACTTGTTATTGCAATAACATATAGAATATACATACATATTAACTTCATCATAAATTATTTTTATACATACTAAAACCATACTTAATTTATCACTTTATTTTAACATATACATACAAATCACACACACTCACAACTCATTTTTTTGGGCCCTAAAATATATAATCAGATAAGCGATGAAATTAGGGATGCTAAAACTAAAGCTAGTCTCGCTAAATCTATATCAAAATGGTTAATCTCTTTGGGTAGAGAGATGTTGCTGAGAAAATCATTTCGGAAATATTTGTTAAGATAAAATTTAATAATACTGTAATTTAAGCGACTTATAGCTACTAAGTAAAAAATATCTGTGCATTATTTTAGTTACGTAGAATGTTTCAAAAAAAAAAAAATAATATGCTTACATAGATATGTCATACCTCACACTGTAATATGTTTATGCCCAATGTATATATATATATATATATATATATATATATATATATGCATCACTACTTTACTATATATATAAGATATGTTACTATACTATATGTAGAATAACACTATTTTTATATTGAATATTTATTTTCGAATATTTATTTACCTATATATTTAATAATTGTTTATTCATTTCATTTATTTGTTATTTTTTTTCTTGTTTCATTTATTGATTTTATTTTTCATATATTAAGTGTTATTGAGTAGATACTTAATAGTATTCTTGTGTGTGAGGGTGTGTGTGTGTGTGTGTGGGTGTGTATATCAGTGTGTATATTTGTGCCTTAGTTAATTTTTATATTTTCGCAGGGTTTTTTCGTAATTTTTCAAGCTCAATTTGTATAGGTATTGTAATAGTAATAAAAACAAAATAATAATAAAAAATAAAAAACAATAAAAAAAAAACATAAGTAATAAAAACTTTATTATCATCATCATAATGATTAAGATCATCCGTTATCCGTTACAACCCGCACCCAGCCAAGCACGGCGCCTGACTTGTAAACAAACAAGTGTAATTCATATTTATTATCATCATCATAATTATTACGATCATCCGTTATCCTTTACAACCCACGCCCTGTAGCCAACCCACTGTTCTGTAAACAGTCTTACTAGGTGGGGTTTTAAGTGGAAGTGGATGCATACACTTGTATGAGGATTTAGCTAGAAGGAGCGCGAAAGTGTGCCCGGTGCATCGTAATTAGCACTGGCCAATTTAGGATATTGGATCAGGTCAGAATGTTACTATTGTTTTGTATATTCTTATTGTAGTTTCCATATCTGCCTTATATTCTATATTGATTCGCCTTTTCTTCTAGTTCTCATTTTTTTTTTTGTTATTGACTTTAGTGTTTATTTTTAGCTTCTAACCAGTTTCTTTCTGGGTTGTCGATTTTCTGATGTCATCCTCTATCCATTGCTTCATTCCATGTTTTAGTATTGGCTTGCCTAATTCTTGTCGCTCTTAGTAAGAGGTTTGATTTTCTTCTCTAAATATGTCTATACTACCTAAAATATTTAGTGGTATATTTTTCGTTATTTTTTGCCTCCTTTAGTACCTATTTCTGGTATTTTATTTTCTTGTGGAATAATGTTAGTTATTTCTAACATTCATCCCTGTGATTAATTTGCGTATTTCCTCACTTTTAATCTGTTTACTTTTGTGAGTGCTGCTACTTTTAATCCATTATAATGGGTCCTATTGTCATGATGTCCATATGTAGATGAGCCCTATTGGTTTATGGTAACTTGTGTTTTTTTTTAGTCTGATGTATTTTTATGATACGTCTTTTTTGGTATGGGAACCTGTGTCGTTTTTCCACTCTTCTTGTTGATGTTTGATTCCATTTTTATTATTAACTGTAATTCCTGTAGGATTTCTTTGGTGTAGTTGTGGCTACTTGATCCTTTCTTGGAGCCGTTCCACGCTTTATTCCTTTTTTCCTTCTTTGTTTTTTTCAGTTCTTCGTCCCATTTGTACATTGCTTTGTAGGTACTTCTCGTTGAATTTGTGATGAGCGTTTATTACGGAAGGCAGACGCGCTGCAGGTGCTGTGATTCAGACAATAGTGTGCGGCGGGGCACAAAAGCGCCGCCAAGTTCACACGATCAAATTCAAGGGAATTTTTACTCTCTGTACGGTTTCTACAGTTGCTTTATACTTTTGTTTTATTTTTCTTTGGCTTGTTATATTTGCTTTTGATATTTAATTTCAGCCTTAATTAGACTATTGCAGATGTATTAATCTGCTTGATTTGTTACCACACGTCGATGGTTCTTAAGTTCCAGAATCTTGACCTAGCGCAGTTATATATCTGTATTTTTTTCGAGTTACTTGTAAAAAGGGGGTCATTGCATAAATCGAAAGTACCGCAGGCACAAGTGGAGATAGGAAATGTCGCAATTTAGTAACACAGGCGCAAGTATTATGGGGGAAGATACAGTTTATGATGCCTGTAGGGTCTAGCTGTAAGACGTCAGGTTCTGGTTAAATAATTTACTACTACAAAAAAATGTATAGTAGCAGTTGATATTATATGAGAGCCACAGGGTGTCATAGCCATTCTTGTTTAGAACAGTTTAGAGAGCCAATCAAAGAGAATATATAATATTAATAATATTAGATAATATTTTTATCAAACACAAAAATATATTGTCCTCTATGAAACTATTTTATTTCGGGCATTAAAATACATTACATAAATTATGTCCTAGTTGAAAAATACATTTTTTTTTATCTTCGTTGTTCTGTTGAAAACTTGGGGTGGGGGGCGGAACACTGTAAGACTTCAATTTATAGGAGCACTTCATATTTTAAAACATCTTAAAAATATGTTATCATTATAGTCCCAATTGATGTAATTTTTACACCTTTAGCTTTCTCAATCTTTAAGTAAAGGACAGGTATTGACGCTCGGTACTTTTGCCGAGCGCTCTTTCAAATGCTTCTTATTGGCCCGCCCTCACAAGATTTGCTGCCGTCTCGTTAATTTTTCAGTTTCTTGAAGCAGCCTCGAAGCTTTACTTTTCAAATTATTCCTACCGCGTAAAGGAAGTTAAACTTAAAAAATGCTAAACTTAGCTGTTTAACCATTAGACCACCACGATCATAATTATAAATGGTATTGGGATCGTGCGATAGCAGCGTTATTCTTTTAAAACTCATTTTCTTATCGAGTTGAGCTGACAATGTGCTCTGTGCAGTCAGTGCGCTGTTGCTAAGCCGGCTTACACTGACTATAAGAATCAATGGCATTCTTATGATAAAATGTGACGACCGTCCTTGTTATTAACCATATAGATTTCCCTAAGCTTTTAACTTAGTCCAATAATAATTAATACTATCAAATAAAAAAAATATATTGCTTTTAAAATAAAAAAAAAAGTACAATGGTAACATCGTATGCTTTCAATTCATCCTCAATTTTAGTTTTTTTTTGTTTAATTTTAAATGTATGTAATTTTTGAAAATTTAATTTTAAATTGACACAATGTTTTAATTAATAATAATTATAATATGTCACTGAAAATTATTTTTATTACATATCGTGAAAAGAAGTTTCTTAACAGCCGTGCCCATAGTTTTAAACATAAATAAGATATCTGCGGTGACAATGTTTCTTTTATTAATACTAAAAGGTTGTTGACATTATTGTTATATATCTAGATTATTCGACCAGCCTCCAAAACATCAAAACGGCTATGGTGGTTTTTTAAAGGTATCAATCTACACGCAAAAAATCACCTCTTTTGCATTTTAACTTTTCGAGTTGAAAGTGGCAACAGGCGGAGGGGCCGATGGACAGACAATGTAGAGCCGTATTATGCTGTTTAGATATATTTCAATTATTCGATTATATTTTATTTCTATAAATATTTTTTAAGGTAGTCACTTCATTCGTAGAAGCGAGAGTTAGGTCAAAAAGGGTCCCTTAACAACGGTACAGTGTTTATGCGTTAGATGAGACAGAATGATTTTAAAGTACACGCAAGGGAGGGAAGAGCGCCACCGGAAAGAGGCCCTATAACGCAATTTTACAAAAAAATGAAGATAGGTATTGCTGTTAAAACCACAATATCCTTATTTCCGGCCGCCAATTAACCCTTAATTATTGCTAAATCGTTTTGTAATCATACTCGTATAAATACAATATATGACTATAAATATCAGAGACTTTTTTTAAAGCCCTGTTTTTAAATTTGCAGTGATAAAAATATTAGTTGACAAAGCAACTCGAAATCACGTTTGTTTATTAGGAATATTAAAGCCTAGTTATCGCTTAAAATTATTTTTAATTCTCTCTACAGTGAATTGTTTTTGTTATGTAATTACATAAATTAAAATGACAAAAACAAATTAAAAATTAAATTTAAAAAAATTACTATTAAAATAGTAGTAGAAAACATTTTTAAAATATCCAGAAAATATTATTTTTGGTAGCAATTCTTATTTCCAAATATAACGCATTTAAAACGTTTATTTCTTGTGCTTATTTTATTTAATGCCACTTCAACATATTCAATATGTTGGAATATGTAAAAATAACTGATTTTATACATTCACTGTCAGTCTTCATTATACTACTACATAATATATACTATAAGTATAATATTACGGATTTTTACATACCGTGTGAATAAGAAATATTATTTTGGTAGATAGTCCCACATCCCGCCCTCTTTCAGGGAGATGGGATGTTTGATCATCGAGGAAGGATCTACATTCCTAATCTACGTAGCATTTTGTACCGATTAAATTATGCGTAGTGTAAATTTTATTAGGCTATATACTGAAAATTGAATGTATTATGTCTATTAATTATATATATTATATTTCGTATCTATATCATTGCCTATAAACGATCATCGGTAATGCCATGCCTTTATATTAATATATTTATATAATAGCATCATGTTTTACTGCATAAAAAAATCTTTGAAAACGTGTATTTGTATTGCATTAATAATTAAATGCTACAGGCGAATAACAAATAACACTGTAAAGCGAGTTTAATGTAATATGTGATTTATGCAAATGTAGTGATAGCCACAAAGTGCGTCGTTTCATCAAAATATCCCAAAATAACAAACTCAAATCTGATAGCGTTTTATTTAGTGTCGGGCGGTTGTATTTAATCGCTGATGGCTAGTGGCGAAATCATTCGATGCCAGTGTTAAAACGGATGCAAAAACAGTAGCACGTGCGCTACTGAGTGCAGGGCCAGGCAGGCACCAGCTTTCGACATTGTTCGTAGCATCGTCGGCTCGGACGGTAGCAAGTCCTTGCCCCCCCCCCCACTTTGGCCACCGTGCTGCGCTGATAACGAACCGTTTATCAACAGACCTGTCCTTCGTGAGAATACCGCTAACGCAGTTCGACAGTGAAAGTGACAACACTCATATTGTATCAATTTTAATGGAGCTATGGACTATTAGGACCTCGGCTATAAGACTATTAAAGCATGCATACGCCCACGGAAGCGAGGTCCATCCCCGCGTCGAGGGATAGGCCTCCATTCCTTTCTCGCAGCCCCAAAGGAGGACACCAGGCCGATAGCTCATTCGAGGCGATCTTCTCGCTGAGCCCCAGAGACAAATATCCCAACTTCTCGAGTTACTTCCGAGATGTCACAGGGAATAAGCAGCCGGAGCCGCGCAGGGCCTCCCTAGGCTCACCCTACGCAGACAATCATCGGCATCATGCCATGGCCTATCGGCAGACGTCGCTAGAAACGCCGCGCTACGAGTTCACTCATCAGTATTCGAATTATCACACGAGCAATAAAACCAACCAGCTTCACAATTACACTTCTCATATATACGGAGATTTCATGGAAGATATTCAGGAAAATGACAAAACCTACGACAGCAAATGTGAACGCTACGGTGAGATAAGCAATTCGAGAATTAACAACTCCGGCAAGGGTCGGTTTGACAACAAAAGTTTCGCGAAGAAGTTGTGTCAGGCTACCGATGAGACTTGCAACGGCAGCGCGGCGAGCGCGCAGGGCTCGGCCGCCAGGAAGCCGAACCGCCACCACTCCATCCAGGAGCTGATCAGGCAGTTCGGCAAGAAGGTGAGCGGTTGGCGGGGGGGCGACGGTCGGCGCGGCTCTTGCAGCGCTGAGCCATCCGCGCAGCCCGCCTGCGAAGACGAGTTCCGCTCGAGGTCGAAGTCGCTCGACGCTGATTATATCAACAGAATTTACCAGCATCCCATCCTCGATGACTGCGGCGCCACTTACAAGATTTATGATGCAATCCTTAAGGAAGGTAATGTTATATTGGTTTATTCTAATTTTATTAGGCATATTTGTATTTAATAGGTGCATTAGAACCGGGTATTATTATTTTTTAGAGCGAAAGAAATACAAACTTTTTTTTAGGGATTAATACCCACGGACTAATAAACACTGGAAGTGCCTGGACATCTTAGCGAATAGTATCTATCAGAACATCGTCGAGCGCTTTTTGAGGCAGGCGAAACGGAGAGAGTATCCAGGAGGGAAAAGGCCGCCCGACGCGGCGTTAGGGATGACGATAATTATACATTTAAAAAAAATAAATAAATTTGGTAGCTATAACAAAGCATGAAAACCTAAACATAATATACAAACATATATTTATTATCGAAAATACATATTATATAATATATAATACGTATACAAAATTAAATTATTAATTAGTTATAATGAGACCGATTTTTAATATGCTTTATGTAGCGGAAAAAAAGCCAACTAACACTAGTTGAGATTGCAGTCTGCACGATATACAAATCAGTAAAATTAAAGTTCTTTCAGATTAACTAAAAATAAGAGAAATATAGTTTTACAACAAAAAAATAAGATAATGCAATATGCAATGACATACATAATATCAGTAAACTAAAGAATGAGTTAAATTAAAAATAAGAGAAATACAGAATATGTTATCACAAAAAACAACATGAAAATATTACAGAAAAAAAAAAAATGTACGCATACATTTTATAAGTCAATCGCGTGATTAATTATCGGAGTAACAATATTTAGGACTAATAATAATTTACGTGTTATTGACTATTTAATGTCTATCACAAAGTAACATATGAAATAAATGTGCATTTTTAAGCATGCCAATATAATAAAAACCATACAGTTTAACCAAAAATAAGAAAATATACTTAACATCAAATAATAATAATAAAATATGATAGATGAAACATACTGGTCACGAATATTGTAAGCGTAATCCGAAAATTAAATTTGTTTGGTCCAACATGTGAAATTTCAACTCCATAGGATAAAAGGAAGTAGTTCTAATTCAGCTTGCAAGATTTGACCTAAACCGACTAACACATTGCAAGCTGAATTGCATTGAATTGAATTGCATAGCTTTTATAAATGTTGACACACAAAGGATATTAAACAGCAAATTAGTAAAAAAAATAACTTATTTTTTTAATAAAACATCAATAATTTAAGTGTCCTTGTAGCATAATTCCTCTATAACACTAATAAATTATGTGAATCTTTGTCACTTTTGTATTTATATCTCAAAGGTAGCCCTTAAATATATTTTTAAGAGGTCAATTAAAATTTTATATTCACCTCTATAAACAATATGGCATTCACCAAATAAAGTCTTAACAACGTAATAAAGTCTTAAAATGCTTTTTACTTAAAGATTTTGTGATTTACCTGTGGAAAGAGATACTATATTACTTCAGTCTTGAGGTATGGCTTTTGCTAGTAGAAAAATTCACAGTACAAGAAGGCATGACCGCACAAAATATTAATAGTTTGACCCTGCGCACGAACGAAAACGTTCGGCGAACTTGCATATGCGCAAATTTTCATATGAGGGCTAGAGGGGGTTCATACATTCGGTCTAACCATGTTAATTAGTCCGTGTTAATGCCCCATTCTGTTTATTATTATTTTTCTCATTCAGACATCTATTTCGATAAATCCTTTAAATGTATTTTATTGATAACTAAATCACTTTACAACTAGTATTTCAAGATTCATATGCTCTTATTAAGTCTTTATAAAAGTATAACCATATAGCAAGATAATCTAGCGACTCCCACATAAATCATCAATGGCGCTTTTATTACTTGTTAAAAAAACATTTTAATATATATATTTATAGAATGAATATTAAAAAGCCAAGCTAAAATCATTTAAATTACCTATCAGTTTTAAATTATCCTGATAAGAGTTTGTTACTACACTAACCTAAAACGAGAATGACTATGACGCCCTGTAGCTATCATATAGGTAATATCAACTGCTTCTATACATTGTTTAGTAGTAGTAAATTGTTTACCCAGAACTGCGTCACACCACCTAAAATGGTAACAGTACATTCTTTCAATTCATCATAAATTTTAACACTTTTTCAGATTTTTTGGAAATTTTGAGGCGCGGCTAACAATGAAAAAAACCTCTTCCCCCCTCCCCTTTTATATTTACTGAATTTATGATTTATTTAATGCTAACGTCTCCCAAATTGATCATTTTTCAATAACTCGGCAAAAGTTTCGCAACTCTTGTCTATTTTACCAATACTATAGCAACATCAAATAGCAATAGCAATCAGGTTTTTTTTCAGGGTATATAAATAATAAAAGTTTAAATAAAAGTGTATTTCATGTTCTTTTTCTTATATTTTTATTCAATTTAAAATCGATTTTTTTTCCTATTTATTTTACTTAAATTTGTTAAATATATTTAAAAATTATTGTTTTTTACGTCATTACCTCCATTGTAAACAATTACTGTTGTGTAACCACAATAAATAAATAAACACGGATATAATATTTCTATTTGCGCTCATAGATAATTAAAAAAATAATTTATACTGGCCACTAATAAATAAAACGCTCCGATAGCTGCGCTGCCATATGTTTGAAATTCGAATATGATCGCTCCCTAAGGATGAACGATATGTCATATATCAGTTTCATACTAAAAAAATGTTGAATTTAATGTTAGATATCTATACCGACCAGCTTTCGATGTGATCTAAACGGCTATGGTTGTTTTTCTTGGGCATCAATCTACAAACAAAAATTCAACTCTTTCGGATTTGTATTTTTCGAGTTGAAAGTTGCAACGGACGGACGGAATTGCAAATTAAACTAATTTATGAATTTTAATCGTTTGTTTTGTCAATCGCTGGTGTACGCATCTTAAACGTGCCTCTTTATTAAAAACAAATACATTGTGTGTGTATTGTATTAATTTTAAGAGATTGATTATAGGAGATTGATTTTTCAAAATGATTACCCGATACTGGCATCTATACGCATGTTCAAAAACGCAGTGACGAACGACGCGTCAAATATTCGCGAAATTCCTAAATAACAGATAGCGCTGTTGGTCGCAGGCGGAACGCGATAAACGTCATATCAAAAACAATACATGTTATTGTTTTTGATTAAAATCATCTTTCCCGAAATGGCTTCCCTATTTTTAGCGTTTTTTTATTTTATAGTTTCGTCATTGCTTTAAATCTTTTGGAAACAGATAAACAGTATTATCATTAAATTTGTATTTCTGATATTGAGGTACGGAACAGTATTTTCTGTTTTTATTATGCGAATTCAAAGAAATTTTTTAATCAGAATAGAGCTTAAATGCATGACACTAAACAAGCACGACAAATTCAGCAGCTAAAATTCCAAATAATATTAAAAAACCCAAATTCTTTGTAAAAGAAAAAGAAAGGAAGGAAACAGTCTTGTTTGATGTTTGACATTAGATGGAATTTTTATTGAATTTCGTGAATCGATGCGTGTATAAGATATGTATATATTCGTGTATAAGATATGTGTTATTATAAGATATTCTAAATTCGTGTATAAGATATGTATATATATTGATATAAAATGGTTTTGTTATTTTTGTTATTAACTTTAATACTTTTTATTAGTAGAAACCTATTTTTAGTTTTACATAGTTTTTTATCGATTCATCAAATGTATTTTTTTATTTTATATGTACTGTGTAAAATTGTTGGTTTCTCCAATAAAGATAAATAAAAAAATAAATAAATGACGCAACGATTTCGGCGGGGTTGCTCTGAATTTGTATAATTTTAAGCAATTGGTAAAGGCGCTGTCTGTATAACTTAATGGACGTCGATAAAAGATACAAGTTAAAACCAAAAAAATCCAGCTCACGAGACAGCCGGTTTAAAACTCAGTGTATACAATTTCAAATTCATACGTGGTGATTATACACGAAATAACCCGTTTAAAACTGGTCTAACCGACCGATACGTGTGGGAAACTCGACCACAGAACTTTCCTTCATAATTACCTAAGAGCGTGCAAGGGATTAGCCCAAACATTAACAATAGAAAAGCGAACACTTCAACCTTGACCGGCCCACGCGCGACGGGATATTTGATTGCTCGGTCAAAATCGAAAGCATGTCGAGAAATCACTATTCAACTTTAAAAAATGGCTAGCATTTTGGCCCGGGTTACGCAACGGATGGCTTCACTTCTCATAATATGTAGGTCTTTCAGGACACCCGAAGGGCTTTCATAACGACCGTGATCAAATCGTGAGAATACGTAGCATAACTGGTAGTTTTTTTAGCTAAACTTCTTTACACACAGTACTCTGGGATTCATGCGACTTATCGTATAACAAAACGCTGCACCCCCGCTACCCTATTATTTAACTTGTATAGTGGTTGTCGTGCGATTGGAAAATGCCTCATTGGAATTTTTCTAAGGTTTTAATTCAATCATAACCGCAGGCTTAATTTAATCAGTCTTACCGTTACTTATATTGGGCAATTTTTGATTTCATCGATTAAATGGATTCGCATATAAAATAGTATTTCATAAAATGAGAGAATACAATTCAAACACAGAAAAATGCATGTGCTTGTATTTACTTCAAAATTTCCAACAGGCAACGCGTTGGAAAAGCCCTTGAATCATTAAAAGTTACTGAAAATAAGCACTGGGTATATATCTTGTAAAGAACTAAATTGCTACAATGCTTATTTAAGAAGCTCCACTAGTCTTTCCGTATTACCATCATAAGCCCCGATATGCTCGTAGAAATATTCTACTTATGCTACCGCTATTGGTGACGGTATTGGCACTCTTAAAATGCTAAAGGTTACTTCCAAAACCCTTTCTTTAAAATGTAAAGTTAGGCACACTACTTCAAATAAAATTAGTTGCTCGGCCTCTAGAACAGCAACGCCACAATATTAGTTTAAGTTTCAGGCCGTTTTGAATTATTTTACTTTATACAAAAATTGAGGGTCACGATATTATGCTCTTAATAAGTAGGTTGTAATAAGTAATAATAGGTGGGTTTACATCTTCTTCGCATACGGATAGCCTAAAACAACTATACTCAACCTTTTTTGTCTTCGGGCCACATACAAATATTTGTAAAGCTACGCGAGCCGCAACACTATACTAGTATGACAAAAGAATATGAAACGACAATCCTCTTTGGGTGTCACTATTTGTGCGTCAAAGTTAAAATTAATCTCAAGATATACGAAATACAGAATGCCAGATTTTGTAAATCATGTCCCTGATAATAAATGTGTAGGGCCATACAAAAAAGCTAAACGGGCCGCACGCAGCCCACGGGCCGCAGGTTTAGTATCGTTGGCCTAAAACCTTGCAGAAAAATCAAGTTTTCCAATAGTGAAAACCCCATTCCAATCCATTCGGCGGTTTGACGAAAAAGAGTGACAATGAGAAAAGCAACCCTTATTTTTACATGTAGTAGTGAATATCCTAAAAATAAAATAAATAAATTGACACTGTTACTGTGACCACGTTAAATAAATATTAATTTAGTTTGATTTTGCTATTATTTTTTTTTAAGTTCTACTATTACACCTTATTAAGATTAAAGGAATAATCTAGTGTTTGAGGTCCCCTTAGAAAAATGGTTTAGAAGCTACTATATGTAAATCTAATAAAATTACAGTCATTTATTATAAGCGGAATGGTCTTCGAATACATAGATATAGTTCAATGTTAAATCCTGTAAGCTGTCTATTAATAGTCAATAACATACCTACATAATTAAGTATCGTATCGGTTAAAAAGTATGTTGTTAATGATTCTTGCATAAATTGAATGCTCACAATGTTAATTAAAAAATATATCTAAAATACAGTGGTTATAACGATAGAATTATAATTAACTTCAAAAGACAAAATATAATTATGCTTAATAGGCTAAAAATATAATTCGGCTTAGCAACATTTTGAAGAAACAAAATTTAGTTACAATCTCGTACGTATAATATCAAGCGAAAGTATTGTATTTCGTTTTGTTATGGCCTAACGTTGACAATAATAACTCGCCGGTGGCAAAACACAATTCAAGCATTTATATACTCTGATACCCCAATGATGAAACATTGTTGTCTGTCCCAGGTCCGTTTCTTTTTATCGGTTAGTCCTATATACAAAGTTGTCATTTGATATACAGATAGAATGATACTACCGTAGATAAACCAAAAGTAATTACATCAATAATAAGGTTACACTATTACTATTGGATAGCTGCCAGAGATCACACCCAAACATGGACTTCATTATAACTGTGTGAGTGTGTGTAATTGGAGGGGTCTATCTCGCATGACAGCACCTCATGGATAGACGAATTGATGCATTATGCTTATGACCGTCGCTATCATGAGAAGTATGCTGTGTTACTGCTCATGTTATAACTTTGTGTTTTATTAAAACTCTATCAGAAAATACCGTCTTATAATATATTTTTTTGCGTCCGCTGGAGCCATAAAAGTTAAAATTTTATAAATATATGTTATATTCGTTTTATATTTTATGAATTTGATTTTATGAATATGATTGAAGAATTCTGTTGATTTAATACGAGTAAGATTTGAAAATTTGAAGAAAACTGAATTAAACAATTCTTTGAAGATTATAAAAATATTTATATTATTTTTTTTGTACATTATAACCAATATTTATGATATATAATTATTGTCCCTTTATTTTTGATTAGGAATAAAATTTAGATAAAAATAGGCAACGTTAAATATCAGATTGGTAATAATTACAGGAAAATTTAAACGAAAGTCAGATGATTATCATATGACATCTTAGAGCCTTTATGTTTCAATTCAAAAATGTAAAAAAGTTTAACTTCAAAAAGCTAAAGTTTTTATGTGATTATTCGAACTATAAAGAAAAAGTAAAGAGATAGGTAGAGTTTTAAGATAAGATTTATAACACCACACTTAATAGCGCTGTTCCAGAGCAATAATAAAAATGTGTGTAATGAATACACGTTAAATATTATAACTAGCAACTTAAATTCTACATTTAACATTCTACACATTTTTTTTATTTATTTTGTCATTTATATGCATTCTTATAAGAATGCATATAACAACAATATTGTTGTTATATATAACAACAATAACTACGTACATTGTTATGTGTACAATATTGTACTTTATAATCACGTGCAATAGATTAGTTTTGTGCATCATCTTAATAGCACAAATTTTGACGCAAGCTACGGGACTTCATAATATTTTATAATTTAATACCTATAAATAACCTATAAATAAACAATATATATGTAAATATAGTAGTAGAGGTAGCGGAAAACTTTGTTTTGTTTCTGGTTCGGAAGACGCGCTGGTCAGGCGGACATCAGTTGACAAACACAATTGTATATTTATCCCGTATACATAACATATTCCAGATATTTTCGGTAGATCAGCGTGACTTTGAATTACGAATGCTGTCACTGCAATTTGATAAATCTTTTATTAACTTCAGTGGACATATCTTTATGTTGTGCTGTTCGTACAGAAATATTTCTCCCGGATGAGGTGCACTGCAGTGCGGGTCGGATTCACCCATTTAAAAGAAGTGCGAAACACTGGCCTTGTAGCCTCCGTCACTCCACGGTAAAAAAAAACAAAGATATCTTAAGTAAACTCCTACCACACCATAGACATAGTTGATTGCAATAGTTGGTTGTGCTGTAAGCGAGCTACATCGGATATGACAAAACCATGACATTACCATCAGTCGAAAATTAAGCTCCGCCCGGTGTCAGACGTCGGTGTTAGTTGTGTCGGTATAACCAATACCGTTTCGATGTCTAAAAATGAATACACTATGTACGCGGTACGTAGATTTGTCTTGCGCCGCGTCTACCTAATTCAATGGTCTGTGACGTCCGATCACGAATAAAACAACGCAAGGGAAAAAGAAATGATTCGAATGGTCGGTCATCGTGTGAACTTGTTCAAGGATATTAAAATTCCTTTGTTTCATTACGACGGAATATCACCATTGTCGCGAATCTAAGAATTTGTTGCGACCTTAATGGCATTATAGGTAGAATTGGTTTAACAATTAACTAGATAAAATTAAAACTTTTATTCCGAGAAAAATAAAGCGAAGCTACTTTGAAATATGACTACTTGACGCACGCTAAAACAGAAGAGATCCAACGAAAATAAATAAATAGATCAGTTATCCCATTGTGCCCCTGAGAAAGTTTGAAACCATTATGTAGCTCATCATCGGCGACCGCGGCGCGGCACTCGGAGCCAATAACACGAGCTTTTCATTTTGACGTCGACTTGACGCCGAATCCCATAAAACCAGATTGGTACTACGAAAAGATTTCGAAGTTGTTGACAGGAAATGATATTCGTGATCTGTTATTATAATTATCGCATTGCTTGTGCTGTTGATTTTCCGTTGGTGTCCTTATGATGTGTGGTCATTTATTACGCGAATACGGCGTCGACAATATATGTCTGTAATTAAATGCGTGTTTATGAAAGTCTTATTATTTATTTCAGTCACTTTTGAATATTGGTCAGCGGCGTAAAATGACCTGGATGGATTCGGCCCACTGCAGGGGTTCGAACCCAGGACCTCTAGATCAGAAGCAGGCATTCGTACCATTACGCCACCGGGCCGTTTCCGACTATCGAAACTAGTTGGTGCTTTGTTTACTAACTTACGTTTATCAATTACGCAAACAAAATGTCTCCAGTACATATTTGTAAGAGCTAGTTGGCACGTAATATCTGTAACGTAACACTGGCCAAAGTCAGACCTTTCCTAGAAAATAATTGCAAAGGATTTGCAGACAAACAAATTTAAAACAAATGAACAGTTGAGTCTGCTCCCTTGCAAACGAGGCAGCAGTTGGATGGAGGGAGAACAGCTGAAAGAGTACGTCCTCCTAAATAAATTTTTTTTTTTTGCGGTACAAACCTTCGCCAGTGGACCTGCATTAAAATTGTAAAAGTAAATAACAAGATTGATACATCGCACAATAGTGGCAAAGCAATGTTGCATGGCTAATTTATATAGAATACTATGACGATATTTTAAAGATGTTTATAAAACAACGTGTGTTACACCACACACACTCTCTAACTTCTAAACTTCTCTTATTTATTTATTTATCGTATGGCAAAAATGTACAAAGAATGTCAGAAGTTAAAGAAAATAAAAATTGAACTATTAAACATAATATTCTATAGGACTATATGCTTATGTCCAGAGAGTATATCCAGTCGATAGCGTTTGGTGTGAGATTGTGTAAATCTTGTGCAGGTCCTTTAAAGCGTCGAAGTGGGCAATCACTGATGATATGTTGGATGGTTTGGTTATCGGGTCCGCAATCGCATTTGGGGCTTTCTGACATTTTCCATTTGAAAAGCATGTCCTTACTTTTTCCGTGGCCTGTTCTTAGGCGGTTCAAAGCGCACCAAGATTTTCTGGGAAGGTTAAAACCTGGAACGCATTGAGTTGGGTCTTGAATGTACCCATACTTGTCAAGATTTCTATTAAACCATTCACTTTTCCATGCGTCGGCCATGCTCTAATAACTCTGTAAGAAGGTTGATTAAAGTCACCATCTGCATAATAATGTATTCATCTATACTAGATGTCGCTCAGTGGTCAAAATTCGACCGTAATTCATTAAACTTTTATTTTTGAAAATTATTGAGGTTCTTATACAACTATAACAGGGTGAGTATACCTCTATAATCATTGCATATATTTTTTAAAAAATTTATTATATTACGTCAACTGCGAGCGTGTACAAATACGTCATTAGCGTGTGTTGTTTGCCTTAATTCCCTGCAACACCAATGAAATTTAAAATTTAATGGTAGTAACAGTTAAAAGTAACAAACACAATTACAGAATGTTGAATTTTATTTACGAATGTTTTCAAAATATTTTTTTGACTTTCTTTATATTGAAGGTTTATGCGAAGTAAGTCCATCATACAATGATTTGAAGTATTTGTTATGATAAGGCCAATACCCTTATGACAACATGAAAAGTGAATGCAGTCTTTCACCTAAAGTGACTTCAGATTTGAAATGTTTTGAATTGAAAAACTTGCATTGTAAATGCATTAAACCACAATCAAAAGCATTAAAATTTATTAAATTTCCTCCGGCGAGGCAACACGCGACCGATATTCGTAGTTTTGATCGGTGTGAGGTCAATGACCCGGAGTCGCAACCGAACTATCAGCTCGAGTACATATTACAACAACTGTTCATTATTATCACGTAGGGTTTACATTTTTTTCTCGGAAACTATCATCAATTTTTATTCGGTGTAAGTTTTGGAACCGCAGGACCCATTAACTGGATTTTTATCAGGAATGGTCTCGGGACATCCTGTATAAGTAGACAATGAACGTGACAGATAACCAAAAATTAACGTCACAGCTTTACGCACTGACTTTAGTATAGGGTGATGATTTTAGAGGCGTGGCCGTATGTCAGCAATAACGAGCCGAATATTCTCTTCCAAGGCGTTAATCGTGTCCGGCTTATCTGCGTAGACAAGCGACTTCACATAACCCCACAAAAAATAGTCCAGCGGTGTTAAATCGCACGATCTTGGAGGCCACGCCACAGGCCCACGACGCGATTTTTACTTTATTTTAGAATGATTTAAAAAAAATTTAGAGTGATTTTTTCTAAATTTAAACTATTTGCAAACGTTGTTCAGGAGTAAGTCTATTCATTGTGAAATGGCAAACCAAACTGAGCATAAATCAAGTGACAGCTGTCAAAAACACCAATTACGAAAAAAGTAGTGCCACATTGAAAACCACGCCTCTAAAAAAAACACCTTTAGAATGAGCACATCACCTCCAAACACCCTCTCGAGTTTAATCAAATGGGCGTGACGCATTAGGTTCATTCACTACTTGGGATAAATTGTGTAATTGTGTAAAAAAATTTACTTGATAGGTTACATAATTGTGCAATGCGGTTACCAAGACTGATGACCTATTAGTATAAAGCACCAATGGGACAGGAGGTCAAATTTGCTTTGTTACTATATTGGCACCTCAAAAAGTTCCCGGAACATTGCCTCACCACATTTGTTGATCGTTGAAATAGCGGGGAATGAAGGCTAATGGCTTTTCTATGTTCAACCCTGACCCTGAATGGCACAGCCAAAAACCGTCAAAAATCGAATGACCTCTTATGGTTGTTTCGAATTTTAACAATGGCGTCGGTTGAGCGGTCGAGTCATCAGTCGACTAGCGATTGTTCGGAATGGCATTGTTTGTTAAGACAATGTCGTTTGATATACTTACTCGCAGGTAATTAATTATTGTTTCCTAAGGCTCTACGAATCATAGTTTGCATTTTTCTCCTTTGACTTAAAGTTAAATAACAATTATTTTTAATTATTTAACAGTTAGCTGTTTGTCAAAAAATGTTATCATTTTAACTGTAAATAATTTTTAAAGGAACCAGCACGCAAATTTATATTGTTTCCGCTGATTTAACTTTTCTAGCCCCACCCTACATAGAAACAGATAATTCCTTTGACTCTAATTCCTTTGATGCACATCCAATGTTTTACCACTTAAAATAATAATAATAAACTAAAATCAATCACAACGTTTCAAAGAATTAAAAATATATCCCATAAGTTAATTTTAAATATGATTGTATGCTTTTATCCCCGTCAGTGAAACGCTGTTAGCCATAGTTTCTACCGCCTTTTTATCTTCGTTTTCTTCTTATCGTATGGCCTTTAATGGTGGGGAGACTGAAATTGTCCTCTTTATGCGATATACATAACATACTTACAATATTTACAAAGTCTGTAATTGTATTGTTAACTCAGTAATAAGTTTCTGTAATTTTAAATACAGTTATCTGTAATTGTACTTAACGCAGTAAACAGTGCTGAAAAAAGTACCGATAATATTCTCAACGGCGTAAGAATCGGTTTGAACTCACCGTGGTCCCATGAAAATCTGACCCAGATGCAGACTTTTAAAATGTGTCTGGCTTGTTGCTTACAGTTGAATATTATAGTTCATAGTGCAGGCCTTCCAAATTATTCAAAGCTTCTGGCTAAACCTCAATATCTGGCAATGATATGTATTAATTAAACACATCTTCGATCTTTTAGATTTTCGGGTCAAGCTGAAATTTACACTTACATAAAAAAGAGACCTATATAGGATCTGACCGTAAAGATTTGACGATCTCGCAATATCTTTTTAGGGTTCCGGACCAAAACGTTCGAAAACAGGATACTTCGTTGTCCGTCTGTCCCCAGCTTGTATCTTCACGTACGTAGGTAACTATAGATATTTATTCACGGGAATTCTATAGTTTCACCTAATATTCGGGCTCTTAGGACTGCACGGGAAGTAATCAGCTAGGCTCGTGACCAGGAAAAGCAGTGTCGTCTCTGTGTGACGTATTAGAATCTAAACCCTATGTCCCCCGTCCTATGGGCAACGAGCCGGTACTGCGGCTGCTCGTCGCGAGGCACTAAAAACGCACAACACAAAAGGAAGATGTTTGGGTCTAAGAATGTGCGTTTAAATTTCTAATGATGTACATAATTTTGATAAAACAAAAAAATATTTGTGGAAATATCTTCCGATATCTATATCGGAACCACTTACAATAAGTTTTGTAATATTTGAGCTTATATTTAGATGTTCAAATAACCAAACAACCATCCTTAATCCAAACAATGAAGTAATATATGATCACAAATCCCAAAAAAAAAGAATCGACAGCGAAAAGGAAAGTTTGTTTAAGAACTTCCTAAAAATATTTCTTAATATGAACTTTTAATCGCTTTTCGTTAATCAATAAAATTTATTTTACTTCTAAACACAGATCGTCGCATCTTTAGGTTAAATTGGTTAGTTCAGATTAGATCACGTTAGGCAAATATTTTTATTACTTAAAGTAATTTTTTTTTCTATTTGTCATAAGACAAGCCTTTATTTATTAATTTAGGATTGATGTATTATACCTACTCGAAATTATTTTTATAGATTTAAATCGATATTCAAATGGTTTAAATACTTAAGGGGTGTAACAGACAGTTAGAAATTTGACCGGCGTTATAAAAATTGCCATTTTAGTTTATGTATTCATGTATAAGTAGTATTCTCTACGTCCGTCTGTTGCAACTTCCAACTCAAAAAGCACAAGACTTACTCAAGTCTTGTGCTTTTTGAGTTGGAAGTTGGTCTAATGGTTGAAGGAAGTCTACTCAGACTTGAGTTTTTGTGTAGTGGGCCAAAGGTCACGGGTCGAATCCTCACATGGTCATACCATTTTTAACGTTTCATTACCACCATCTCTCCTGACTCACATTTGGTCTAGTTAAGTAGGGCCTAGTTAAGTTTTAGAGTAGGGCGTAGTTTGGCCTAGTTAAGCAATTATTTAAAAAAATATAAATATTATGTCCGTGTTTATTCATTTATTTTTATATATATATACCGGTGGCTTAGTAAAAGAAGTGCATATGTCATAAAAACCTCATTTTACAGTACAGGCATTTGAAAAAATATTGAAACTAACTTACATAATTAATATTATATAATAAACACATTTTTTTTAAATTGTTTATTCTATCTCAATAATTTGTGCACATTTTGTGGTAAAAATATTGAAAAGTGCCTAAGTGTTTTTAGGAAGTTATTGTGGTATAAATTAAAAGTTGTATTTTTGACATAGGCAATATGTTTTTTAAAAAATTAAATTAGGAATAGGAATTTTGACATGGGCACTAGTACTGAAAATTTGGGGATTTTTAAGTATATTGCATTATTGAGTATTATGATGCAATTTCCTTAAAAAATCCTAAAATTTTAAGCTTTAACCTTACGTTTGATCATATTTAAAGCATATTGGCCTAAGTTATTCAAACTTGGAAGTTGGCCCATATTTGGGTTTTAGGCGCTTGCCAGGGGGGTTTGAATGTTCAAGTCGTTTATTTGAATTTACATATAGATATAATAACATTTTCTGTATAATTTTCTTTATTTTGGGTTTTTTTATTTTGCTGATTATAATTAACTGTTTAATTATTTTTTTTTTCGTTGTTTATGTTTGTCAAAAATTGATTTTGATTTGAGTATTTTTTACGTATTCTTTTTCTGATTATTTGACGGAATAATATGCAGCTATGGTCACCATGGATAGAATAAAATACGGTTTGATTGTCGTCTTTTTGTTATTGGTTTATTTATGAAATGCAAATTCTACGTTAATTCCTATAACCTGTAACATTATTAGTATTTTTTTCTTATTTTTATCACGATTTATAGTTTTATGAGTAATTATATTTTTTGCTTTAGATATGTCCGTATATATATACGGACATTTTACTGGTGATAATAGCGTATTATTTTAATTGAATAGGTATTTTATGTACCTAGACCAGTCTTCGTTAGCTCATAGGTTCCAAAAGTGGTCCACACGGACCCCCGGGGGTCCATGAGGACTGCCAGGGAGTCCCTGACAGGAAGAAAAAATGATTCCATTATACAAAAACACTTATTACAGCGTGGGAATCCTGGAGGGGGGTCCACGAAGGATAAAAAATACTGGGCTAGGGGTCCACGGGGAAAATAAGTTTGGGAAACCAAACGTCCAGCAGAGGTACTCGCCTAATCTCTGTCTATCTTCTTTTACTTCTTCTCCATCTCTCAACTAAATTGAACAAGTGTTTAAACAACCTAAAAACCGTTAAAGTATTACACAACAGAAATTGTACACAATTACGTATAGCAATATAAAATGATTTACCTATACATTCCTAAGTTAGAAATGTATATGTACTTCAACCTGACTAATAAAGATAAAAAATACAATATTAAAATATTTTATTAAAAAAAATACAAAAAAAACCTGATATACTCCATTTTAAGCTTTAATTAATTATTTATATTCAAAACAAAAAAAACAAATTTAACTGTTCATTATTATCACGTAGGGTTTACATTTTTTTCACGGAAACTATCATCAATTTTTATTCGGTGTATGTTTTGGAATCGCAGGACCCAATAACTGGATTTTTATCAGGAATGGTCTCGGGACATCCTGTATAAGTAGACAATGAACGTGACAGATAACCAAAAATTAACGTCACAGATTTACGCACTGACTTTAGTATAGGGTGATGATTTTAGAGGCGTGGTTTTCAAGAAGAGATAAAACGCATATAATTTGATGTTATGGCTAAGAATTTAGTTTTATTATAAAGATAAGGGTTTGCCATTATGTTTTAAAAATGATTTCGGGTAAGTGGCCGCCGCGGCTGACTCGAACAAATTCCAGCCGAGAGGCCCAATTTTCAACCACTTTTTGCAGCAAGTTGGGCCGTATGTCAGCAATAACGCGCCGAATATTCTCTTCCAAGGCGTTAATCGTGTCCGGCTTATCTGCGTAGACAAGCGACTTCACATAACCCCACAAAAAATAGTCCAGCGGTGTTAAATCGCACGATCTTGGAGGCCACGCCACTGGCCCACGACGCGATTTTTACTTTATTTTAGAGTGATTTAAAAAAAATTTAGAGTGATTTTTTCTAAATTTGCACTATTTGCAAACGTTGTTCAGGAGTAAGTCTATTCATTATGAAATGGCAAACCAAACTGAGCATAAATCAAGTGACAGCTGTCATAAACACCAACTACGAAAAAAGTAGTGCCAGATTGAAAACCACGCTTCTAAAAAAAACACCCTATATTATGATCGGGCTTGTAGCACTGCTTAGGTAGGTAATAACACCATTAGTTTATATTTCCGTTGATAAAACTTATTAAAACAGTGAATGGTTTCGTTACAGGCGCGCATATGCGACGCAACCTCGCCGCTGAGAATGAGAAGCGACGGTCGTCGATGGGCGGCGGGGGCGGGGGCGCAGGCTGGCAGATGCAGCAGCCGCTGTGCCACCGCGCCTCCGACGCTTTCCTCGACCCCCACCATGCCGCCATGCTCTTCAGAGACGCACGAGGGGTACGCATCTTCTTATTTTACTTAGAAACCATTAGAATTTGCACATTGACAAAACGACTCGATAATAATTTATACATCTTTTCGAGCTCATTAACACAACTAAACATTGGTAAACCTAAACAGAAGAATGTCAACAGCGGAGAAACAAAATATATGTTTTTTTATTATCTAAAGTCATCAATGAAAAAAATGAGGTGTTGGCGATATTCATACTTTTTCAGCTTTATCGTTAAGTGTGCCGTATTATTTACCTTTTTACTGCGATTATTTTTGCCTGATTTGTTTATGGAAATGTTAAGTGATAAAATATTTAAAAGAATAAACGTAGTTTCAACCTTTGTCGAGTTGTCTAAGTTTTTTCATTATGGTTCACTATGGTTTCATTATCTTTCATTTCAGAAAGATTTCTAAAATTTTGGAATAGTTTTGAATAATGGAATATGGCTTGTATATACTTTATCCGAAAGAACTACTAAACTATTCTTTGTGTAGGAAAAGCGCCCATTCTCTAAACTCTACACAGTCAACAGTAACAGCCTTACACAATGTCAAATGAATGGCCACTAAGTTCCTAATAGTGTCAAAGTAAGCATCTATAATTCTAAGATCTATAATTTTTTAAAATAGGTGTTTGTAACTATTTTTATTTTTTATTTTCGTAGTGGATTTCGTTGTTGTTTTGTGTTTCTCATTGATATATAAACTTCATTGGTATATATACCTCTCATAAAAAGCTAAACGTGCGAGACGGAGACGCAAGTAGACATGGCTTAATCAACTCTATGGTTTAAAAACTACTCAAATTCTTTCTAAGCATTTTTACATGGCAAGCACTTCAATAAATTTGGCAATATTAACGTTTAAAAATACTGTTACTTGGTGTATTTAACTAAAAACCGATATTCCGAGTATTATTATTATAAATTGGCCTTGATAATTCTACAACAGTACTTTGGTCTTTTATGTTAATTAATTTATGTTATTAACATTGTGAAGATCTCGAGTTTTGTACCTCCGGGATTGAAGCCTCTGCCAGAGGTTTCCTCTTCTGTAGTATGGTGCTTCATAGGACTAGAATATAACAGTGGTTGTATTGATAAAACGCATATTTTCCCCAGTTCCTATATTGTTCGTGTATAAGTAAATATAATAATAATATAATAACGGCAGGGATTTCAGCGCTTGCTTTATCTGGATATATTTTCTGACGACGCCGAATGGCGAAAGCTAAAAAATATTTTATCATCAAATCTATTTAAAAAACATTTACACAATTAACTAAAGTTATTTGTACTAAACTGAAAATTGAAAATTAAACTTGTTAATTGTATGTACTAAAGTATATAATACTAATGCATTTTTTGCATTTTTTATTATTTCATATCACCGTCAGCTTTGCGAAGAGAAAACTAACAACCAACGTCCCGTCCCGTGTCATATCCCAGTACAAGAACCTATCGCAGACGACCTCCTTGCACCTTTATCCCTTTCCTCACGCCGAGTGAGATAAGTATAATTCTCCATCCTTTCATATTTTATTTGTTTTATTTTTCTTTTCTTGTAGTCTAATTAATCTTTTGTATTTCTCATATAATAAATGTAGATTATTTGAATGAGGTTAAGTATCATGCTTTGAAAGTTGCTCAATTTACACCCAACTTTGAGTTTTTAGATGATTGTCTCACAGTTAGACTGACACCTAAGGGTTTATTTTCCAAATATCCCTTCGCGGCTATAACACCGAGGTTATATGCCTCTTTTAAAAACCTACAGATTCTTACATGCCTTTGAAATTACCAATTTATTACATCTAAAATACAAATTTTTTACAAACACATTCCACGAATGACTTATTGAAGTCATTTGTGGAATGTGTAAAGCGGTCTTCAAGCCGACAATGTTGTACGGTTAATAGTATTTTAGGAGATGCTTTACGCAACCTTCACTCATTACGCCAAAAACACAATAAAAAATTTCAAAATCTTCGATACCCAAAAAATAAACCTAATTCTAAAGTAACAAAATATCATACTCAACTCACACATACTCAACATGTTAATGTGGCGTCGAATTATCAACAACATGTTACTAATATTGACCCGTCCCTTGTACCGCTTCCAATAAAAAAGAAGGTTTCAGTGTTAAATGTGTCATCAAAATGCTAATGAATATTTTTAGTACTTTCCAAGGGTCTCAATTTTACACCGACCCCCAAGGGTTGATCACTTTCAATTTGGAAAAGATATTTTTAATTTTTGCCGCAATCTAAGATGACGCGTGTTTTGGCAACTTTATCCACAATCTAGAAATTAAATAATACATAACTCGCTTTTAATATTTCGCGTAAAATCTAATAGATAGCGTCCCTCTATGCCTAAAGACCATCCAGTTGAGTGTATATCAACCTTTTGCTTGTAAAAATTCTGCAGCCTTCTTTTCTTAACAGGTTAAAACCAAAATCAAACCATTTAGATGGCGAAATAAGGCATTAAATAATTTACGAAAAGATGATAGTATCGTAATATTACCAGCAGATAAAAGCTCAACGACGGTAATTTTAAATAAAAAAGATTATGTCGCTGAGGGTTTGCGACAACTCAATGATGCTACAGCATATCAAAAATTATCTGAGGATCCTAACCCTAATTTCGCTAAATTAATTAATGCTTTCATTAGTAAAAACCAAATTAAAGAGAATCTATCCAAAGAGGATGTGGATTTAATGGTCCCAAAGAATTTTAGGTCACCGAATTTTTATTTACTAATAAAAATTCATAAACCTAATTACCCCGGCCGGCCAATTGTTGCAAGCTATAATTCTGTTACTGAAAGAATATCAGCATATGTAGATTCTTTTTTACAACCTTTTGTCATAACTTTAAATTCTCATGTCAAAGATACGTACCATTTTCTTGAAATGTTAAATAACATAAAATTATGTAATAACAGAGATATTCTGCTTGTAACAATTGATGCGGTCTCTTTATACACTAACTAGCTGACCCGGCCACGCGTTGCTGTGGCTAAAGTTTTTGTTATATTACATTATAGTAAACAATCTAAGAGGAACAATAAGAGAACATCAGTCACGGAGTCCACTATGCTTTTTCACACAGATGGTATTTGTAAAAAAATATGGTGATCTCCTTATTTGACTTTCTACTACTATAACCCTTTAGTACAATGAAATTATTTACGAACTAAGACGACAATGATGATGTTGGTATACAAATTCACTGGATTGAGATTGATTTGAAGGGGAAGTACGTTGAACACAATTAATTAAAATGTTCTTACACTTGATACTAAGCAGAAATCAATAGGTAAAAAATAAAAAATTATCAGATTTATTATTTCCATTTAATTTTATAACAAATATAAGTATATTACAGTATAATACAGTAAATAACATGTGACGCTTAAACTCATGAATGAGGTAGGCAAGGCAGACAGTCTTAAACTTTTAAACATTAATATCTTTTTTTTTGAATTATAAATACTTTCAATTTCAATTTAATTTAACACCAATCGGTGCACAATGTTTTTGGTTAACCTGTCTTTAGCTAACACAAATAGATTCGACGGTTTCCCAACACGTGAACACGCAACATATAGTTGCCCATGAGAAAAACATGGATTTTCCAAATCTAAACCACAAATGGACATTGTTTGACCTTGAGATTTATTTATAGACATGGTGAAAGCTAAACGAATTGGAAACTGTAGCCTTTTGAAGGGTATGGTAGAATCTGATGGTATCATCGGAATACGTGGCAGCAGGACCACTTTTCCTTTAAACTTCCCAGCCAAAATGGTTGCTTCAAGAATGTTTCCGGTGATCTTTTTGATGACCAAACGCGTACCGTTACATAATTGAGGTGGATTCAAATTACGGAGGAGAATAATAGGGGAACCAATCTTTAATCGAAGATTATGTGGTGGCATTCCAGGGATATCTAATGAATTTAAAAATTCAATCGGAAAATTTACACTTTCATTTTCATCAACAACAGTATCGATTGATTTAAAAGACATCAGATCGCCTGGTAACAACTGTTGTATCTGGAAGTTAATTTCGTCAACATCAACGTTTTTGGCTGCCAAAATCGCCCGTTGACTAAGCCATTCATGATTCAAATAATTATTCTGTATATCCGGGAAAATACTCTGAATCAATTCAGTTTTATCCTGAACAACAGTGCAAAAATTGTCTGGTAGTTTAATGCATTGCGTATTTGGTTGCAGTTTTATTTTACCGTTCCCAATATCTAGTAGTTGTTCGGAAAATATTAGTGCTGATGGATCATTTTGCAATTGTACTCGCATATTTATGGTCAATCGAAGTGTTTCAACACTTCGCCATAAGAATGATTGTTTCAAACATGCATTAATCTCATCCGCGAAAGTAGAGCGAGGTATAACCGGTAAGGTCTGCCGGAAGTCACCAGACAAAAGTAAGATAGCACCACCGAAAAGTTTATTATTGCTGTTTAAATCTTGCATAGTTCTGTTTAATGCTTCAAGTGAATATTTGTGTGCCATTGTGCACTCATCCCAAATTATTATAGAACTCTTCCGCAACACTGCAGCTATTCCACTATTCTTTTTGATGTTACACATTGCATCTGGTTTATTATGAACGTCCAATGGCAGCTTGAATGTTGAATGTGCTGTTCGCCCACCATCCAGTAAAGTAGCCGCAATGCCTGACGATGCTAATGCTAATGCGATTTTTTGTTGCGACCGTATTTTGGCAAGAATCAACGATATTAAAAATGTTTTTCCGGTTCCACCGGGTGCATCCAAGAAAAAAAAACCGCCTTGTTCAGCAGCAACAGCCAGCATAATCCGATCATAAATAATTTTTTGTTCTGCTGTCAGTAATGGTTCACTGTTCATGATAATTGTTGCTAAACTTCCATGGTCATATTGATTTTCTCGTTTAAGTCGGTGGCTGGACGATTAGGTGATGGCATACCATAATGATTAAGTGGTAAATTTGAAATAAGAACACATAAATCCTCGATCAAGACCAATGCTTCATTGTACATCTCTGGTGTATAATCTATGTTTTGGCATTGATTTGTTTGTCTAATTCGGTGCAAGATGTCTTCTGTCATACAATTTTTATATTTTTCCCACAAAGTTTGCGCTTGCGAGGGATAACATGTCGCCAAAATAATTGCAAACAACTGACGAATGTTATTCGGTGTTGATGTCAACGCAGCATCAGCAAGCGTTAAGTCCCAATGGTTATCGTCTTCTAGCAATTGCAGTTCACGACATGCATCCTGGTATGTATTGAATACTCGACCATTAGCTGTTCGTAAAAATTCAAAAGACGTTGGTCCGGGAACATTCACCAATAACAAACGTAAATAGAAGCACTCACGTTGCTTTGGATGTACCGTGTAAAGTCTCCCCAATGTCTTAGCTTTGAATATGCCTGTAATGGAAGGATGTGGTTTTCCTTGTTTCCGTGGCTCCCATTTTTTACTGGATTTGTTCCATGTGAAATAACGTGGACCATCAGGTTTTTGACACAATGTAAAAAATTCAGTTAGAGTCGTTTTCGGAGCTTCGAACGCTCTTTGGAGAACATTTTCTTCAGTGAAGTATACACGTTGACCGTTTTCAAGATGTATTGCCAGATGTTGGACAGCAGGATCTCTTTCGTGGATGGGAAAGCTGAGAATATGCCAAATAGCTTCATTGCTGCTAATGTATCTGCCCATTTGGTATCGTGCTATTTCATCATTTTTATTTATGTTTTTTACTTCAAATATGGCCAAATCACTGCCTTTGTTTACATATTTACAAATATACTTAATTGATTTAACAGAACTGCAAAGCTCAACATTGATATGAGCTTTGTAAGTTTTTGAAAGTAGTGGTGAGTATGGTACCACCCACTGATTATCAAACTCAACTTGATTTGGAAAGTTCGGCAGTCGCATTGTAAATGTGTGGCCACCATTCTCAGTACTTCTGCGGCGATACATTGGATAACCATCAATATCCGTGATCGTGTCATTCGTATGCGGCTTTGGGAAGTTTTTTTACATTTTCCATTTTCCATGCACGGTGAGGTCATGTTGAAAACACCGCATGGCCCATGGATCATGTGTTTGGTGACAATATCAAATAATTCTTGATCAATTAATGGGTCTGGAATTTCGGCTGAAATTATTTGATCGATTTCTTCAGGACGGATTCTATCTTTAAGCCAAACCAAAATGTGGGCATGAGGCAAACCTCGCTTTTGCCACTCTATCGTATACAGCCAACAACGTGTGATACCAAAAATTGTATATTTAACAATAAAATCAATTAAGGATTTCAATTTTTGTTTAAACACACGTGCAGTTAAATCATGACGATGAATGGCTTGTTGTCCTGGCAATAGTAAAGTTTGTATCTCTTCCCAATTCGGATTACATGTGAATGTAATAAATAAATCCGGTCGGCCGTAATGACGTACGTAAGTCATCGCATCTTGTATGTATTCCTGCATGTTCCGTGGACTGCCGATGTAGCTTGAAGGTAAAATGAAAGCATTACCGATGTCATTGGGATTTAAATTTCCATCGATGTTTCCAGCAACAGCATCTCGTAAGTGAATATATTCTTCCGATCGTAGTTTTGCCTGGTTGAATCGAAGGAATCGCAAGCGTTCGCTTTCGACCTTAGCATACATATCAACAATGTATTGATGGAACAGCTGACGATATCGAAGGATATAATTGTCTTGATGTTGTCTAACCATTATTCGGTGTGCGTAGTAGTTCATTGAGCTAACTTTATTATTTCTGTAATCACCTAAAAAAATAAATAATAAAATGCAATACGAAATTAAAATCTATACATACAGTAAGAAAGTAAATAGATAATTGTCAAATTTACCGGTATTTGGATCATACTGATTGATATTAAGGTGATATTCATCTTGTCCTTGCCAAAATATCAATGGATATTGTAGTGCGTCATATGAACGGTGTAGATCCGAAATCGTACTGACAGTGTTGTCTCGCCGTGTAATGTTTATAGATCTTTTGTCAACTGGATCACCAACCATGATAACAGCAACCTCATCAACAGTTGGAGCGTTGAATCTACCAGCATGTTCACCTAATGGTACTTTGTCGGCTTTTATGACGATTTGATAATTGTCATTTTGCAGTCGTGGCGAAACTCTTTTGATCAATTGAATTAGTTGATTGTGATCTTCTAAAAAATTTCCAATAATATCACAATTGCTCTTTCCTCTGCTTGTTCAATAAAATTATACAGGCACCGAGTCGTCACGCGCTCTTCCCAATCGCCCATAAAATAAAAAGGTATCGACATCTGTCAGTTTTATGACTGCCAAATAATAACGGACGAAAAATTAGCGATAAATTAAAATTGCGACTATAATTTGAGATTTAAACTATCCTATCTCTCAAGTGCACATCGAACTGCACATGGTGTGCAAATTTTATTATAATCGGTTAAGTGGTTTAGGAGTCCATTGAGGACAAACATTGTGACACGAGATTTATATATATTAAGATATTCCACACGATGCTGGATTAAAAGCATTACGACATTTTCTCAATAAAAGACCATCTCCACAAACACCATCACTGTTTTTCTTACAGAGTTAGCAAATTTTATGCTCACGTGCTATACTTTTTCTTTTGAGGGAGATTTTTACCTTCAAACAAAAGGTACAGCAATGGGCACTAGAATTGGCTCCTTCTTATTGGCTTATGACTTATTATTTGAGTCGCATCACGTGAATTCACTACGCTTTGCTATCTGTATATTACGAACGTAATAAAAATATACGACACGGTTTATCTTCCAAATTAACCATTTAAATATAACTTTAATATTTAAATACAAAACATAAGTGATTTATCAATGAAAATAAGTCTATTAAAATATCATACTTTCGTTTAATTTATTTTGTTTTTCATATAAAACGAATATTCTAAACGCGCAGCAGTTTCATTCGCCCCGTTTGCTACCGCAGCCAACATTTTAGGTTGAAATATCGTATTTTTCATGTCTTTTAAGTTACTTTTCGTTTGGTGACCGCTCTAAAATTAGTCAATTCGACGTCGATTCGACGTCCATTTCCCATAAGTGGGGAAAATTGGCACGTTCTTGCGACGTCGAATCGACATATCTATTGGTAAATTTAACCCCAAGGTTGAACGCTAGGTGATTCGTTCGTCGTCTATGCGACGTAATTATGACTTGTTATATGGTCGTAATTACTTGTTAGGTAATCACAACCACGATTCAACGTCGATATTATGTAGAAATTACCTATAAATGTCTAAATTACCAACAGCTTTGCAAACATATTTATGATCTTCAATCCTATTCAGATCTTTATTAAATTCCATTATTAAAATTATGTTGTAACAATGGCGATTAAAATATTCATCCTAACACATTAACACACGGATATCGTTGATTTCGGGTTAATATGCGGTAAAAATGCTATGCGATGAAAATGTTATCGTATATTTTGATAGTTGTAGTTCGAAAAATACCAATGGGCCTTAAAAATATGTTAATATTTTGAAATAGGTATATTTTATTTTTATAGAAACTTCTCCAAATTTTAATAATATTAAATGTTATGCACAATTATTGCACAGTTAACAATTATTACGGAAAATATTTTACGATATAAAGAATCTTAGTTTTATTAATTGAATAACAAAATAAGAAAGACATAAAAAAATGTCAACAAAATTTAATTACATATTCAATCTCAGAAGTGAAAATGGCGTCTCGATTGACTACAAAATTGAAACTACGTATTTTCAACCTATTAGGTCGCATTAACTAAACTTATAAGTCGAAGTTACCTATTAAAGTGAAAACGACTTCAAAGTATTTCTGATAACCTATTGGTCATTATAACCAATAGGTTGAAAGTATGGACGAAAACAAGTCGCCCGCAACCTAATAAAACCCAGTCAATGGTCAGTGGTACGCGATCGGTTAATCAACAAATAAAAGTTTTACTCGTGAAGATAACAAAGTTAGGATTCTTTGCTTATTTATTTTACACTTTTATATAGATTTCCAGCATTTTGTATTGCCTTAAAGCCAATATAGGTTATACATTCGTAACTGAGACTTAAATTACAGAAACAAACTTACATAATTTAGATTAATCATAATATTTCCGTAATTATAACTAATGGAGGTAGTATAGAGAGCAGAATGAGATAAAACTAAATTATGCAGACAAAAATGTTTTCCTGAGTAGCGATATAAATGTGTAAATATTCGAAGCTAGCTTTATTTTAGCGTCGAGTTGGTTCCACGAGTGAGCAGCGTCGCAGGGAATTAATCTGTGAAGAATGATGTGCTAAGCAAAGGGATGGTAAGCGGAGGTTTTGAGAACGAAGAGAAATGTTTTGAGGATAGAATTTGATAAAGTAAGAGTTAAGCTATAAGAGCTAAGAGTATGAAGATCATGGCGTTTCCGTATAAGGAGCCACTTGAGCTCATCACGTTAAGGCGAGACATGCTCAAACTTACGCAGATTGCAGATTGAACACAAGAGTTTTGAAGACGTTCAAGTTTATAAAACAAATCTCGATTTAAATCTATAAATGCAATATCACCATAATCGATAATTGGCACAATTAAACTTTTGCAAACAAGCACTTGGTAGCCTGAGCTAAAAAAACAATGGAGACAAGCGAACGTTTTTCGACTGATTTCTTTAACACGAGGAACCTACGAAAGAAATTTATCCATTGTTAGTCCTAAAATTTTAACAGTATAATAAATTTTAATAATAAGGGATTACTGTGCTATTTAAAATAATTCGTGGACTGGACGTAATTCCATGAGGTTACTAGCCTTATTGATTGCGATTTGGATGGTTGATTACTAGGGGGTTTGCTTCCCCCAGTAGTAATCGCCCAGTAGTCGAAACTCGACCTTAGTTGACTATATATTTAAATTTGACCCAATATTAAGGTTTTAATGCCTCTATAATGAAATGAGTATACCGCTATAACCATTGCATATATATATTTTTTTTTGATTACGTCAGCTACGAGCGTCTACAAATACGTCAATATCACGTGTTGATTGCTTTAATTCCCTGCAATATACGAAATTAAAATTAAATCTTAGTAACAGTTAAAAGTAACAAATACATTAATGTATTACAGAATGCTGAATGGTATTTACGAATATTTTCAAAATAATTTTTGACTTTCTTTATATTGAAGATTCATGCGATGCAAGTCGATCATACAATAATGTTAAGTATTCATTATAAGGCCAATATGCTTTAACCTTTAACCTTATGCTTTAACCTTATGAAGTGATTGCAGTCTTTCACCTAAAGTGACTTCAAATTCGAAATATTTTGCATTACAAAACCTGTATTAGAAATGCATTAAGCTATAATCTAAAGTATTCAAATTTCTTGGAATGACATTCAGTGCGCATTTAAATGTATCCATCAAAATATTGTTGTAAATAATGCTAAATGCTTAATGCCAATACATGAATGTAAAAACAAAAATATAATTACAGAAATTAAAATTGTAAAATTACTGAAACTAAGATTAGACAGGGTTTAATTTAAATAATTAAATGTTTTTACCTTTTTAAACCTAATCATTACGCTTTTTTGCCTTGACATTACTATGTTTACATTGACAGATTATTGCAAAAGGAACATTTGAAATCACACAAAATTCATAGCTCTGTTAGTAGCATGAATGGTTTTTTTTTATTTAATTTATTATATATTTTAAAATATATTATAGGTAAATTTTAGTTTTCGGCACTCCTCCTCCATATAAACTCTAACTATTCCAAATCTGCCTATTTTTTAACAACCTTTACCTTATTGGGACTACAGATTTTTTTTATTTATTGTCCTTGCCGAAAGTATACCCGGGAATATCCCACCTACTAATTTTAAAGTCTAAAAATTAATTATGCTAAATTAAATATTTATTAAATAATCGCTTATTAAATTAGTGTAATATGCGTTAAATTATTATATTTTCGTCTATTTGGAACTAAAACGTAGCATTTTTAGAGGTCGCCTTTTGTCGGAATGAAAGCATCCATTATCTTAAAAGAACGAAAAGTATAACATTAGAAATTACCTTCATTTCATACATATAACGATATTATTAAAACATTAGGTAAGAATTGAAGTTTAGGAAAATCATTTAATATATACGTTTATGTAATGTACGTGTATGTACGTTTATGTGTATGATTAAATGATTATAATATAATACTTGCCTTAATTTATAGCAGGGTTTTTTTTGCACCGCCACACCGTCTAAAAAATAAACTGGAAATTACATGTATAATTTTTAATAATTGTTTTTATTACTTTTATAATGATGAAAAACAAACTATTATAATAAAACATTCAGTTTGAATATTTAAAGTAAAATTTAATTAAAATTCCAAAAATATGTATGTTACAGAGATATTAAATAGTAAAATTTCCCAAAATAACTTCGCGTTCGTTATAAATATGTAAATAACCATTTTATATATTTATGTTCTTATAAAAGCTAAATGCCTAATGATTTCCAGATATCGTCGGATTCGAAAAAATAAAATGCTCTAAAATAGATCGACCATTTCAAGATTTGGATTTTATAATTTTTGCGCATATTTTTATGCGACGCGTCACGCGGCGGCCATATGTGATCCGTACTACGCTTTGCGTATAAAGCTAAAAATAGGTGATTTGTACATTTTCCCCTATAATGATTTTTTTTTTTTTGTGAGAACGAAATGCATACTTTATTTTTGGTTATAACTATGTATGTGGCCGTGTGCGTGCGCAGTGTATGTGTCCATTTAACGCATTTTAGAGAATTTATCATTTGTTAGCAGGCGGTTAACCTTCGACTCGATAAACAGTGTGAAATGACCATACACGCCGAATTTTTTTTAATACTAAACGTTCACGAAAACCAAATTAAATTCTCGTTCGTCTATTTTTAAAATATTTATTTGTTTTTCTTATGGCAAAATGCACAGTTATATCAATATTACATTAGCAAAAATTAAGAATTATTAAAATAGCAAAAATTAAGAATTATTAAAATAGCAAAACCGATTATGGATTTCCTTCATATTTACAAACATATTTAATTAAATTAAATTATTTAAATACAAACAAGTAGGTCTAGGATTTTTATGTATAGAGGATGTGTTGGGTGTGTGTATGAGTAAGAGAGAGAGATTAATGTGTCGGTGAAATAATTATTTTTTTTTAATGTAGGTATGTATATGTACAATGCATGAATAAATTGAGTGTTAGATTGATCTTGGGTATAAAAATAATATATTATGTGCCTTATAGATTTGATAGATATACATAAGTATAAATGTATGTATGCTATAGGAGAGTAATATGTTGAGGGGGGTACGGCATCAATCGAGAATTTCTATTGAGAATCGATAAAAACAATACAATTAGGTACCTAGATATCAATTATATGTGATTGTTTTGGTATAGTTTGTGGAAAAAATCGACTTTTATTTTAAACTCTATTGGCTGGAAAAATATACATATTTAAGCTGAAACAAATCTGTTAGTTTAACAATTTGTCTATTTTATTTTCTCTGTAAGTTTTATCCATAAAAACTTATTTTTTTAAAAAAGGTTTTGTCGCTATGGTCTATGAAATTAGTGCTGAGGGGCCTACAAAAAATTAGGTTATATTTGCTGCAGCTTATGCCATTCTTTACAAAACACATACATTATGTAGGTAATATAACAAATATTATCTGATTTTTCTAAATATTAATTTTAAAATACTAATTATTTTAAATTAACATTTAACTAAGCGTCTGATGATAATATACCGTTAAGGCAAAAATATTTATGTATATATACAGTGTAATTGTATAATGTATTGCGTAAATACTATTATGCAATACATTAAATAGTACAATAAATAGTATTGTATAAATACCGTTAAATATTTTTAAATTTTTGTTTAAACACACGTGCAGAAATATCATGACGATCCGATGATAATTGTCCAGTTAACAATAGATCTCGTATTTCATCCCACATAGAATTGCATGTGAAGGTAATAAAAAAAATCTGGGCGGCCATATATCCTAACCTAGCGCTAGGAAGGCTCGGCGTATGCAGTGCAGTAATTCATGGCACTGACTTTCTTATTTATTTCCTCATTTGTTTGTGGATTTCTCAATTTGATGTTGAAATGTTATCCATCTTCTCCTTGCCAAAATAAAATTGGATATTGCAATCCGTCGTATGAGCGTTGAGTTTCCATTTCTGCGATGAAGAATTATATCAACGAATTAAATTCTTCGTCAACTATAAGGATCGCCACTTCATCAATTGTTGCTCCATTATACTGTCTTTTGTGTTGGACGAAAGGTGTCTTATCTGCTCTTTATAATCATCAGTTGGCATTTGATTAAGGGCAGTTCTGAATAATCTAATTAATTCATTGTGTTGATCGAATGCAGCGACAATTTCTCGTTTAGTACCCGTGTTGAATTGACAAAGTTGACCGATTTATTCATCAATGTTTCCCATGAATTAAATTTGAAGAAATTTGTGATCTATGTTCGACAGTGGTAGTAATGATCCTGCACGATGATAAATTTGCCCTTGCATTTTAAATGTGGGCATGTAATTCTCGCGCACGATATTTCTTGCACCGAACTATGTCATTTGGAAACATGAATTGTATTTACGTATGTTTGCCAAGAAATGCTTCGATTGGCTTGTGTCACCCGATACCAGTATTGATAATAGTTCGGGTGGTGAATGTAATTTTGGCAATTTCACTTTTCCACCAGCGCAGCATATTCCTGGTGCTTCATTCTTAAATTTGAGAACACTGCAATACACGCACAATTTATTAATTTTTCCAATCTCCACACTTGGATGAACACTGTAATCATAATTAGCATTGTAATGGAATGCGAAAAATTTGTAATTTTCTTGCCGTTGCTCGTCTGTTTCTAAATCTCGCGATGCGCGTTTCTTTCGAGTTTGAAGTGTTGATCGACCTAAAGCTTGTCATTTGGGTGGCATAATTGATTTCACAACGAAAGCTTTGTGACAAACGACTATTACAAATTTCCCCGGGAAAAAGATCAGTAAATGCGTCCGATATCTATTTTGTAATGGAGTCCGGCAATTAGATTTCCATAAATATCGTCAATAATTTGTTTATTTAAATTTTTCCTTTGTAACTTGTAAGTTTATATATTTTCATTAAAATGTTCACGCCCCCATAGGGGGGTTAAGAGACCTGAGCGAGTCTACGAGCGGAGAGGCCATAATTCCTTCCCTAAAAGCTGAATGTTTCCTGCACGGCTTGGACGTGGGTCCGACAATAAATCTGCATTTGTTTTCGTCCAATTAGTGGAAATACATACATTACACTGCATTATTGAAAAGCACGTGTATTTACTGAGGAATCAAATACCAAAATATGTTTTTGATATCTAATCACCTTAAAATTAAAAAACTAATAAAACCACCGATAATAAATCTGCATTTCTTTTCATTCAATTAATGGAAATCATAGACAACTTTATTTTTAATAAATGCTGTCAATGTTTGATTGAAAAACATGTGTAGGTACTGAGAAACCAATGATAAAACATGTTTTTGACATCTAACCAAATTAAAATTAAATAACGAAAAAAAATATACCTATAATATTACCTATTAATATTATTTGTTTACCTTCAATTAGTGGAAATATTTACACAACAATATTTTAAATAAATTTAGTTACCGCATTATTGAAAAACATGTGTACTCAGGGGTCAAATGCCAAAACATGTTTTTGACATCTAATCACCTTAAAATTAAATAACGAAAAAAAAAATACTGATAAGATAGGTAGAGTTACGTAAATAAATGAATATGAAATAATTGACCGGGTCTGCCGCAAACTATAACTGTTAAGTGTGCCTGAACAAAAAAATATTGGTTCCTACATAAAACAACTTTATATTTACCTACATTAACCTATATTTGAACTCATTTTGAAGTAAATCGGCGTATTTAGGTTCGGTACGAATACTGAGTGTCATTTTAAAATTATGAGCCGATGGCGACCACGGCTGCGGCCCTCCATTTCAATACAATTATTATGGGCCCTGCCCTGCGCACACGCAGTGGCAGTATTGCCACTCGCCATCGATGTTTCTACGCGCAACCACTCTGGAACTCAGTCGTCGCGCACTCGCCGCGAAGAATGTGACACCGGCGCAAACGCAGCCACTTGTGGTCGCCACTGGTGTTTGCCAACGGTGGCGGACAAAAGTGGCTGTGTCTGCAGCAGGCCTAATCTTCCGACCACTACGGCGGGAGGGGAGGTAGGGGGAAGCTTACGAGGGCGGTTTTAGTCGGGGAACAAAATATCAAAACGACGAGTCTCGGAGAACTCAGGTTATTTTAACATGGTTTGAAAATAAACAACTTATGTAACGGTGACGGTTAAAGTTGAAAATGTTGAATTGAAGCGGACCCGATCGTAAAAGTGCCGAAAAGTTTGAGGAAGAATGCCGCGGTTGAAAAGGCCTTGCGTGGAAGAAATTGCCTCAATAAAGCATTTTCATCAAAAGTCCTCAAAAACACCTTCGATTTTGATGTTTTTTTTTAAATGTTTTCTTATATTATATGAAGTTAGCACAATCGTCGAAGACGGCTTTAAAATTTTGACGCGAAGATTTAAAATTTTTAAATTTTCGGGGGGTAGATTTAACGCAATCCAACGATTTCCATTTAAAAGAACGTCTTGGCAGCTAAGAGAGTCGGGAGATAACTATACTTTATTTATACTTGTGCGAACTTCGGCGTTCTATTTACTATTAAACTTAAATTAAAACCGCTTCATTCGTTGTTTAGCATGTTTTGAAAGTGAAATTGTAAAATCACCTTAAAAACGCTTTCATTTTGAATTTCATAAGTATTATTTCAGTTTTAGCACAATAACATATTTATAGAAGTAGATTTTTTACATTGTCTATTATTTAAATAATAAAAATTGTTTATTCCAGAGTGCATTCCATGGCAAAGAAAGAAGTTGCGAGTTTCGTTAATTCTTATAAACTAACTTATGTTTTAAAGAATGAATTAAAAAAAATAAAATATTTTTTTTAAAAGTAAATAAATAATATTTACTTCAAGAAAAATAATCAGGTTTTGAAATCGCTTTGAAATTATTTTTCATGAACCATGGTATTTATTCGCGGAAATTTTCCTAAAAATTATTTATTTTATTCTAATGTCAAAAAATTGATATATCAGGCATACTCTTTGTAGAGCATTTTTTTTTAAATTGCAAGGATGTGTCACTTGCGCTCGGTCGGGTTGGGGTTTGGGGGGGGGGGGGGGGGTTGGGAGCTAATAAAGATTAAAGTTTTCATTAAGTAAAAATGTGTAATAAACTAAAAGCAAACAAAATATAAAACGGTATTGTCATGATAATTGCATCATTACCACCTCGTAAAATTGTATCCACTATTTACTGAACACTGTATTAATTTGTGAATAACAAACAATAAATTAAAATAATGTTCATATTAGCAGCTGTGATCTGCTGTCCAAATTACAATTTTCCAAATGCTACTCTTAGTGAACGATATTAAGAATACTTCACTCGGATTATTATTTACTAATTACAACCACTCGTCCGTGATAGCATTATCAAATTAAAAATACTGTATATTTTTACTTATTTGTCTTATCATGTTTGCGAAATGTTTATGTCGGCACTTTAGCCATATATTATTAGTAAGTGATAGATTCATTTCTGTTAACCTATTATCAACAGTTACATGTAATGTTTTATTACACCACAGAGTTTGGTCATTAAGCGATGTATCGGACGTTGCAGTGGTTTAGTGATAAAAGCGTAATTTATGTTATTTTAATTAATTATTACAATCAGAGTGTCCGGTGTGTTTTACGTATTTTAATTGTAGTTAAATTTTGAGAAGTAAAACACATTGTATTTTGATAAGCAGCATACTTGAACTATTTAGTTCTTCTTTGACTATAACAGTAACGACAATTTATTACTTTGCATTGCGGTTATACTTTTGTGGAGGAGTGTGTTTGTGACTTTCTATAAAAACGTTCAGCGTAGCTATGTATGAAAATTTCCCAATGGGACCTCACATGCCGCCGCCAAAGACAATCGGGGGGAAGAAGACCTCGTTACCAGCATCATTTAACCAGTTTCCTTTGTATAACCCTTTCAAATCTGTACGGTCAAAATCAGAATCGTCCGGAGGTGTTCTGCCTTCTAGAAACATTCACACAATCGAGGAGGTGCCGACAAAGGATCCAGGCACGTTCGCGGCGACCCCAACACTGGCCCTGCTTCAAAGCCATATTGGAAATAGAGTCGCTGGCTCAAGTCCAGACGTGCGCGGGAGCAAGAAACGGCTCGATTCCTTCAAAGCGTTTCCTCCGGGGAGGCAGCATACGAGTAGCCTTGGAAGCTCTATGGAAAATAAGCCAACTTCAAACGCTTGGTACGCGAGACTAGCCATTCATTTCAGAAAGGGAATTCCCAAGAGAATTTCACCGGTACTAACTATCATTAATTTTATTCGCCTTTATAACTTTTTCAAGTAATATATTCTTTTGTAGTAGTTACATGAAATTAACCATTGACATATTAATTTAATAAACTCGTTAGATTCATGAAAGGTTGATAAGAAACGTACCCGTAGGATATATATATATATATATATACACGCCAATTATATTTATTGATATAAAATTTTACACTACGAATCTATTGATGCGTGGAAGTGTTGCGCTGGACCATGCGGTTTAAAGATAAGCCAAGTATCTATTTTAACATGTACCACTATTGAGAGGGAATTACGCGTCCAATTAAACCAATATGTCATTGCAATCAACAAGCGATGAATGGCGAAGGTCCGTCTTTCCGCACCATAGAGAGCTTTCCTGTAAATCTTATTAATGAAAGTAGTCCTTCAACCTGTCTTTAATTTGGCAATCTATACATTAAGCCGCAAGAAAATGAAAACTTTGCACCCCATTTTAAGCATATTACTCGCACGGATATTTGGCATGATAAACGTTTATATGGAGAAGGAGTACAAAAAAATGCATTTTTATAAAACTCAGCGCTGGGTTTAAACCAACATCCTGCGCTCTTAAGTACAGGACCTCTTTAGAACCTTTATAAATATTATTCTATCCAGCACTTTATCAAATAATTAAAAAAATATTCAAAATTTTTCAATATTGTCAAAGATTGTGTCATTTATCTTTTCAGCGATTTGCCGCTATTAAAAAACAATCATCAAATATAAGTCAAATAACTTTACAACTCAATTATATATATATATATATACTAGCTGACCCGGCCACGCGTTGCTGTGGCTAAAGTTTTTGTTATATTACATTATAGTAAACAATCTAAGAGGAACAATAAGAGAACATCAGTCACGGAGTCCACTATGCTTTTTCACACAGATGGTATTTGTAAAAAAATATGGTGATCTCCTTATTTGACTTTCTACTACTATAACCCTTTAGTACAATGAAATTATTTACGAACTAAGACGAAAATGTTGATGTTGGTATACAAATTCACTGGATTGAGATTTGAAGGGGAAGTACGTTGAACACAATTAATTAAAATGTTCTTACACTTGATACTAAGCAGAAATCAATAGGTAAAAAATAAAAATTTATCAGATTTATTATTTCCATTTAATTTTATAACAAATATAAGTATATTACAGTATAATACAGTAAATAACATGTGACGCTTAAACTCATGAATGAGGTAGGCAAGGCAGACAGTCTTAAACTTTTAAACATTAATATCTTTTTTTTTTGAATTATAAATACTTTCAATTTCAATTTAATTTAACACCAATCGGTGCACAATGTTTTTGGTTAACCTGTCTTTAGCTAACACAAATAGATTCGACGGTTTCCCAACACGTGAACACGCAACATATAGTTGCCCATGAGAAAAACATGGATTTTCCAAATCTAAACCACAAATGGACATTGTTTGACCTTGAGATTTATTTATAGACATGGCGAAAGCTAAACGAATTGGAAACTGTAGCCTTTTGAAGGGTATGGTAGAATCTGATGGTATCATCGGAATACGTGGCAGCAGGACCACTTTTCCTTTAAACTTCCCAGCCAAAATGGTTGCTTCAAGAATGTTTCCGGTGATCTTTTTGATGACCAAACGCGTACCGTTACATAATTGAGGTGGATTCAAATTACGGAGGAGAATAATAGGGGAACCAATCTTTAATCGAAGATTATGTGGTGGCATTCCAGGGATATCTAATGAATTTAAAAATTCAATCGGAAAATTTACACTTTCATTTTCATCAACAACAGTATCGATTGATTTAAAAGACATCAGATCGCCTGGTAACAACTGTTGTATCTGGAAGTTAATTTCGTCAACATCAACGTTTTTGGCTGCCAAAATCGCCCGTTGACTAAGCCATTCATGATTCAAATAATTATTCTGTATATCCGGGAAAATACTCTGAATCAATTCAGTTTTATCCTGAACAACAGTGCAAAAATTGTCTGGTAGTTTAATGCATTGCGTATTTGGTTGCAGTTTTATTTTACCGTTCCCAATATCTAGTAGTTGTTCGGAAAATATTAGTGCTGATGGATCATTTTGCAATTGTACTCGCATATTTATGGTCAATCGAAGTGTTTCAACACTTCGCCATAAGAATGATTGTTTCAAACATGCATTAATCTCATCCGCGACAGTAGAGCGAGGTATAACCGGTAAGGTCTGCCGGAAGTCACCAGACAAAAGTAAGATAGCACCACCGAAAAGTTTATTATTGCTGTTTAAATCTTGCATAGTTCTGTTTAATGCTTCAAGTGAATATTTGTGTGCCATTGTGCACTCATCCCAAATTATTATAGAACTCTTCCGCAACACTGCAGCTATTCCACTATTCTTTTTGATGTTACACATTGCATCTGGTTTATTATGAACGTCCAATGGCAGCTTGAATGTTGAATGTGCTGTTCGCCCACCATCCAGTAAAGTAGCCGCAATGCCTGACGATGCTAATGCTAATGCGATGTTTTTGTTGCGACCGTATTTTGGCAAGAATCAACGATATTAAAAATGTCTTACCGGTTCCACCGGGTGCATCCAAGAAAAAAAAACCGCCTTGTTCAGCAGCAACAGCCAGCATAATCCGATCATAAATAATTTTTTGTTCTGCTGTCAGTAATGGTTCACTGTTCATGATAATTGTTGCTAAACTTCCATGGTCATATTGATTTTCTCGTTGTAAATCGGTATTGACTAAGTCGGTGGCTGGACGATTAGGTGATGGCATACCATAATGATTAAGTGGTAAATTTGAAATAAGAACACATAAATCCTCGATCAAGACCAATGCTTCATTGTACATCTCTGGTGTATAATCTATGTTTTGGCATTGATTTGTTTGTCTAATTCGGTGCAAGATGTCTTCTGTCATACAATTTTTATATTTTTCCCACAAAGTTTGTGCTTGCGAGGGATAACATGTCGCCAAAATAATTGCAAACAACTGACGAATGTTATTCGGTGTTGATGTCAACGCAGCATCAGCAAGCGTTAAGTCCCAATGGTTATCGTCTTCTAGCAATTGCAGTTCACGACATGCATCCTGGTATGTATTGAATACTCGACCATTAGCTGTTCGTAAAAATTCAAAAGACGTTGGTCCGGGAACATTCACCAATAACAAACGTAAATAGAAGCACTCACGTTGCTTTGGATGTACCGTGTAAAGTCTCCCCAATGTCTTAGCTTTGAATATGCCTGTAATGGAAGGATGTGGTTTTCCTTGTTTCCGTGGCTCCCATTTTTTACTGGATTTGTTCCATGTGAAATAACGTGGAACATCACCATACACCAATGTCTTCGCGAATTGGCCAAAAACATCAGGTTTTTGACACAATGTAAAAAATTCAGTTAGAGTCGTTTTCGGAGCTTCGAACGCTCTTTGGAGAACATTTTCTTCAGTGAAGTATACACGTTGACCGTTTTCAAGATGTATTGCCAGATGTTGGACAGCAGGATCTCTTTCGTGGATGGGAAAGCTGAGAATATGCCAAATAGCTTCATTGCTGCTAATGTATCTGCCCATTTGGTATCGTGCTATTTCGTCATTTTTATTTATGTTTTTTACTTCAAATATGGCCAAATCACTGCCTTTGTTTACATATTTACAAATATACTTAATTGATTTAACAGAACTGCAAAGCTCAACATTGATATGAGCTTTGTAAGTTTTTGAAAGTAGTGGTGAGTATGGTACCACCCACTGATTATCAAACTCAACTTGATTTGGAAAGTTCGGCAGTCGCATTGTAAATGTGTGGCCACCATTCTCAGTACTTCTGCGGCGATACATTGGATAACCATCAATATCCGTGATCGTGTCATTCGTATGCGGCTTTGGGAAGTTTTTTTTACATTTTCCATTTTCCATGCACGGTGACGTCATGTTGAAAACACCGCATGGCCCATGGATCATGTGTTTGGTGACAATATCAAATAATTCTTGATCAATTAATGGGTCTGGAATTTCGGCTGAAATTATTTGATCGATTTCTTCAGGACGGATTCTATCTTTAAGCCAAACCAAAATGTGGGCATGAGGCAAACCTCGCTTTTGCCACTCTATCGTATACAGCCAACAACGTGTGATACCAAAAATTGTATATTTAACAATAAAATCAATTAAGGATTTCAATTTTTGTTTAAACACACGTGCAGTTAAATCATGACGATGAATGGCTTGTTGTCCTGGCCATAGTAAAGTTTGTATCTCTTCCCAATTCGGATTACATGTGAATGTAATAAATAAATCCGGTCGGCCGTAATGACGTACGTAAGTCATCGCATCTTGTATGCATGCATGTTCCGTGCCGTTCCGTATCGACATCTGTCAGTTTTATGACTGAATCTACCAGCATGTTCACCTAATGGTACTTTGTCGGCTTTTATGACGATTTGATAATTGTCATTTTGCAGTCGTGGCGAAACTCTTTTGATCAATTGAATTAGTTGATTGTGATCTTCTAAAAAATTTTCCAATAATATCACAATTGCTCTTTCCTCTGCTTGTTCAATAAAATTATACTGGCACCGAGTCGTCACGCGCTCTTCACAATCGCCCATAAAATAAAAAGGTATCGACATCTGTCAGTTTTATGACTGCCAAATAATAACGGACAAAAAATTAGCGATAAATTAAAATTGCGACTATAATTTGAGATTTAAACTATCCTATCTCTCAAGTGCACATCGAACTGCACATGGTGTTCAAATTTTATTATTAGTCCATTATTTTATTATTAGTCCATTGAGGACAAACATTGTGACACGAGATTTATATATATTAAGATATATATGTGTGTTACAAATAAATTAAATTTAATAAAAATAAGACATTCATACTATTGACAGCTGATTAACGAATGAGTTATGAGCTGTGAATTTTGTGTGATTTCAAATAATTGTTCATTTTTCAATAGTCTGTCAATGTAGTAATATCTAACAAAAATAATTATTAATGCCATCTTATACTTCTTTGAATTGTAAAAATTGATAAATGTAGTTTACGCTGTGGGCGTATTAAAAAATTAGAAACAAACAGGTATTACAGAAAATAAAATAATATAAACAACGTATTTTTGTGATTGCCTGAGTTTGAGGTTAATTTCCTACTTTAGCTACCTTTCGACATTAGGTTTAAAAATATAATAAACGGTCTTTAAAACATTTAAATAAAATATTATATTGACTCTTTAAGTGTGCGATATATGGAAAAAATATATTTTCGAACAAATTTTCTATGGAATATTTACGCTAGGTACGTAACATTCCATCTCCATGTCAAACTGTAACTTTCTAAGATTAAACTCAGACATGCTTTGAGGTCTCACCTATTCATGAAGAGGTCTCACTATAGGAATACAACAATTAACTTCGTTAAATTTATGATAAAAATCGGATGCACCAACAACAGTTGTACCAAAAACTTTAGGGTTAAGTACCTACAACTAGGTTTTTAGCTTGTTTACCCAACCACACCTAATGCTTGTATTTGTAGCGAATATCGGTGGGGGGATTTTGGTGGTTGGTTATTTATTTTAATTCTACACAATAATCGCTTATTATTTTTAACATTAATGAGAAATAATAATCTTTATTGAGAAAGTATTATAATTTCATGGATGTAAAAGTACATAGGTAGGTACGTACGTGTATATTAAAACATTATTTTTGCAGTAATATATCAGTAATATTGTTTTACCTTTTGTTACAGCTTCCCGTGGCAGATCCTTTCTTGGAGAAAGTCAACTTATCCGAGTTGGGTAAGTTTCAATTTATGATACTCCCTATACACTATATCATTCCCTGAAACTGGTATACAAGCAAAACGTTGGTTAGGCACTTAATAAGTAATTCTATCTAGAAAGGCTATTTGGGCCATATGGTTTTAAAAGAAAAACTTGTCGCGAGATTTTCCTGTGCACATATGTGTTCTTTGTATTTTGTCAAGATATATTCTCGCGACAAACTTTTATATCATCATATAAAATTGTATAACGCAACATAATGATGGTTTTGATTTATTTCAAAGTTTATTTTTTCATTTTAGAGCACTTTAATAAAAGCTTGTTTTTAAAAATGTTTTTTTTTTACCTTAATTTTTAGTATTGATTTGACAGTTCGATATAGCACTCATTAATATCATTTTCGAATTACAAAGATATTACAACACGGCCATTGGAATGTATTATTATTTATTACCGGCCGTTTAAAATTAATACAAACTCATTTATGTGCTCGAATAGAACTATGTAAAAGAATGTCCAGTGTCACGTTATAATTATTATAAATTGAAATATTATATCCTTGTTTATTTATTTATTGTGGTTACCCAACAGAAATTGTACATAATACAGGTAATGACGAAAAGGCAATATAAATTGAAATACTTATACATTTCTTAAACTAGGGTAACCAAATTAACTAGTAAAGATAAATAAAGGTAAAAATAATAATATTAAAACATATTAAACAAATTTAAATAGGATAAAATAAATAAGAAAAAATTATTTTAAATTTAAATAAAAATACAAGAAAAAAGAACATGAAATACATTTTGGGTTTGATTATTTAAATATATATAGAAACAAATTATATATATAATTCATTACATGTGTATTATATGTATATTACATTTAGCTGTTGAATAAAAGAGGCCACGGAGCTCCGAAACGTCCAGCAGAGGTACTCGCCTAATCTCTATCTATCTTCTGCTTTTTCTTTTTCGGTCTAATAATAATAAGTGATTATACAACCAAAAAAACTTTGAAAGTATTATATAATAATATATACCCTAGTTTAAGGACGAAGTAGGTATTTAGCGTTTCCGAGTGCTAAAACTTCCCTCCTAACAGCGCGTAATTTTAGATGATTTATTAAACCGTTTCTAAGATAATTCCCTTTCTCTGAGCTTTTACAACTTTACTGTTAGTCTTTATTAAAACATCTATTTTTTTTATTATTATAAGTTTTGGAGTAAGGTTTTATTAAGTGCGACGTGCGTAGTTTTTCTTAAAATCTGGATATTTATTCAAAGTAGACCCTATGTTCTATTTAATAGTTTATTTTAATTATTTATTTTCTTGCGGCCGCGTTAATTTAAACCTCTGATCGCCCTGAACTGGGTTAAAGCACGTCGGCCTGCTTGGCTTGGGATGAGCGTGCGCGGCGTACGAATCTAATTTTACTACATTTTTAAACTAATAACAATTTCCTAATTCTAAAATATATTACTAGAGACATAGTCATTTTCACTAAAGGATTGCGGAACTATCCGTTCTAAATTCATAGAAATAATGAGTATATTCAATGAGATATTACTTTTAATTGATGGGAATGGGAAATTTTAGCACGAATATTGTGATTGTTTTTACATATTAACGAACGAAAAGTAATATTTAAAACATACTAATCATTGACCATTTTTTAAAAAAACTCGCACTCGCAGGGTCATGGATTAAGCAAAAAAATCGAAAATAATTCAAGGAATAACCAACTACAAGGGAATTCCCTTGCGAAATGCCAAAGGTGCCAAATGTGCCATAGAGGAGATATCATTATTTTTCATACTAAATCCATACCAACTTTTAACAAAAAAAAAAAATGTATGCGCTGTTTGCATTGCTATTCCATAATATTGATATTTTTAGGCATGTTGTAGGTATAGCAATGGATTTTCAGGCATAAAAGTCACCACTTTAAAAAAATTATATGCACCGTAATAACGCAACTATGCATAAGGCCGATGGTAATAGTGCCGATTATGCCCTTGATATCATAAAAGGCAAGGTTTTTTTTTCCTATCGCAACTAATTATTTTATTGCCACGTAATATAAAGATCGCTACAAATGTTTTTATTATGCGCACGGCCAATAATGCCGATAGCAAATAGATTGCAAATATAATTCCATCCAAGAATAAATACAATACAATAAAAAAATTAGGATAAGTAGTAACGTTAAATAAAAAAAATAATTCAACATATTTATGAGAAGATATATTTTTTCATTCTTTATAGATATTAATTTTATCATTTAGACAAATAAATACAATCGATATTCCAATGTAACAGGGTCTCATTTCTAAGTAATTATAATTTAGCCAATTTGTTCTTTTTTGGTTCAATTAAGGTCTCTTAAGGTCTTGCATAATTCATCTCCTCTGCTGAGTTAAAAATGCGGTGCCACAATTCTGTTTGAGTACTAAACTTTTTACTGGTTTTTCAAAACATTACATTTTCTTCAAAGTACCCTCAGATGTTAAAATCGAGAGGATTTTAATTAGAATTTGTGAAACATAAAAGTAGCCATACATATAACAAATGCACTTCAAATGCAAATTCACTTTAGCAGTGAACTAACGCCGCATTGCATAAGGCCGCCTAAGATTAAAGTTGACCACTTGAAGTAAACTTTCTGACTAAATCGAAATGGACCACGGTTAAATGGTTCTGACCTGAAAAATTCCATATCGCTGAAAAAAATATCGGAGAATCGCTTATAGTTATGCCATTTCGGAGAAATGAGTGAGCATACATAAAAATAATAAAAAAAACTAATTTAGAACATCCCTTCTTTAAATTTCGGTTAAAAAAGAAATATGGCATTAAAAAATAAATGGAATTAAAAATATTTAAAAAAAAATATTTAGCGAAATAAGAACCTCCTACTTTTTTGGAGGTAATTAAAAAGGAATTTAACACTTTTAAACAATGTCATTCCTACAATCCTACTTACCTAAAGTTCATTTATTGAGTTTTAGGTTATCTTGTCAGTGGTTCTCAGACTTTATTACTTAATTCTGTTAAGGAATATATTTACGTAAAATTTAAAATTTCTAAAATAAAAATTACATGATTACTCCGGGTTTACTTTTCTTTAAAATAATTTAAATTTCTATCAAATTATAAGGGTTTAAATACAAAATAGTTTATTATAAATGATATTTGAAATATTAAAATAAATATTTTTTTTTCTATATTGTGTTATAAAATATACAGCTGGTTCCTTTGGGCATTTCGTCTCCATTTGTATTTCATATTAACTAAAATTAAATTATTATTTATAATAGAACCAAATTTGGATTTGCTATTGGTTGTTTTTTATGTAAAATGGAATCAAATATTTGGTTTCTTTGGCATAATCCAATTTTCCGATATCTTAATATATAGATAGATTTCGAAAACAAAATTCGATTCGACGGATTTTGGGGATATATAAAACATAGTCGGGTGGGTTAGTTACACCATTTATAACTCAAGAACGGCTGGACCGATTTTTATGATCTTTGATTTGTTGGATTTGTCGCCGCCCCGAATAGCAGAATTAAAACATAGGAAAAAAATACGAAAAAAATATATAAAGAAAATTCATTTTTTTACATTTCGTATGGAACGGCTTTGTATTCTATGGAATTCAATTTTCAAACAGGAAGTTGCCTTCGAAGATGTTCACTTAATGAGGTTATCAGATTTTGTAATTGTGCGCGCATCGATAATTGCTTTATGTAATTTATTATTATTTTTGAACATTTATTGAACTTAATTTATTTTGAGTATTCTTAATAAAAAAAAAACAGCCTATAAGTTAACACAACATTTATTGATTCTGAGGCGGTACAAAGTTCATCAGGTCGACTTGTTAAGTATATAACTTAATTTTGCCTAAAAAGATAAATTTATGAAAAATCTAAAAATTATTTAAATTAACCCTGGTTCTCTTTTACATAATAAAAATGTGTGTTTTACTTGCAAATTGCATACTTAACTCAATGTAGCCAAACATGTCAGTTTTACACTTTTTACAAACCAAATGATACATTTTTTATTTAGACTTCCTGACCTTATTTGTTTTCTTGTCTCCTTTTAAGTTTTCAAAAATGAATTATGAGATGATATGTAGCGGTGAAATTACATTATCATGTCATATTTAATTTATTTACATTTAAATTTAAATTTCTGTGTTTTATTGATTATAGCTGAGTCGTGGGTTCAAGCAAACAATAAATACGCGCGTAGTCAGTCAAAAACCACTCACCACCGGTTGACTAAAGTAACTACAATAATTCGTATCAACTTTGTATAGTACATTTTTTTACACTATTGTTTTATATAGCCTAGAGGCATAAAATATTAGAATTATATGTTAATAAGCGCATTAAGAAACATTTATTGATCAAATTATGTCTACATTTCAAAAAATATATGTATTCAAGGCCAGCGTTTTTTTTTTTTAAATAAAGGTATCAAATATTTTTGAACTAACTATAACCTGGTAATATATACTTCATTATTTTTTATTTAATCTCTATTCATTTCGGTCATAACTTAGGGGATAATCTGTATTTTCTTGAAAATTCCGTTAGGTTGAAGGTGGCGCCGCAAACACATTTTTAGGGACGAAATTTCAGTCCTTCCTTAATGTCGTTCTTAGTTAGGATCAACTTAACTTTTAAGCATGACCTAAATTGAATTGTATATTTCAGTTACTTTTTAAGTTCGACTTTGTTAAGAATATAATTTCGCACTCGTGGTTAGTTTACTACTCGCCGCTATGCTTTGTGTATACAATATCTGTCCCCACTGTCGCATAACTTTTGACATATGACGCGTTATCAGACATTTTAAGGTTATATAGGATTTTGCCATTTTTGTTGCCAATTGATGATGTTCAAAATATGCAAATCCAGTCAATTTTAATTAGTTAGAAAATATAACATCAAGTACGAGACGAAACCCACAGATGACAATACACGGCGACTGTAGCGCCGTTAATGTACTGAAATCGCTCCTAGCAGCGTATTTTAAGACTGACTTAAGTCGTTGTTGTTTTGATTCTCAGCTAAGGCGGACTTTTATGTCGACTTGCCGCTAAGAGTGAGTTGAAAAACGACGTTTATCGGTTAAGTTTAATTTTAAATTTAGGTTAGTATTAAGTAGAAATTTCGGCTCTTAGTGTGGTAATATTGCAACAGTGGCCGAAAGGTTAAACGGACGCAGTTTTCAATAATAAGTTTGCCTCAAATGTGTCAAGTTTGGTATAGACAGTGTTTTGTCCTAAAGGTGTCACTCGACGCTCGCTTGCCTTCCGCGAGCGAGCGAGCGTGTCGCTCGATCGGGACCCCCCCCCCCGCCCCCCTACTCCCCTCCTTTTCGGTCGCTCGCCTCACCTAGCGAGCGGTATTATTATTTACCGCCCGCAGGTCGCCAACGCTTCTAACGCCCAGTTAAGGCATTGTCAAGAGGTTTTCTATTCGCATCCACGTGCGTTAACATGTGTGAGATTAAAATAAATCTCTTTCTCGTTTTTCATAAATTAGATAAACCTTGATTAGATTGCAAATGTATGCATCTGTTGCGATTAAATAAGCCTATTTGCCAGATTCGAAAGTAGTGACAAACGTCAAACGCTGCATGTAGTGTTATTGTGACCTTGTGATACGAGTCAAAGAGTGAGAGACTAGTTCAAGGCCATGGAATGTATGTGTGTAACCTTTTATTGTGGACGTCATGCATGTAAAACGAGTAAGTATTTAGTTTCATATTTTTTCTACCGTTTCTGTGCACTTTGCCCCCATTATACAGTTTTTTTTTTTTATTATTTTTGATCTTTTTGTTTGTATGTTGTCACCGCAATTAATATTCTGTGAATATAGACCGATCGATGCAGGAGAATTAAAACTCGATTCAAGGACATATTTTTAATTCATACCACGCGATACGATTTCCGTTGTAATACGTAATTAATTAATTCTTCGTAGTTTCAAACATACTCACAGATAACGGGTAAACATCTACCTCCATTTAATAAAAAAACACAAATCTAGAAGATTGATAGGTTGATTACTATACTATATATCGTTACCGAACATAAAACTATGTTTGAATAAAAGAAAACATTTTTGATTGATATATCTTTTCTTTCTTTGATTTCATCAAAATTGATAATGACTAATTCATATATATTATTTTGGGTTCTACTCAACTAAGGTAAATTACCTATTTTTTAAAACAAAAAGTAACACCAAATAATAGTTACCTAACGCGGCTCTGCATATATTAAATTCTTTTTATTTATCTACGATCATAAGTAACCCCCTTACTTTGACAGTTTTTTTTAAACAACATTTTGGTCAAATGATTGACGATAATTAAGTTAACGTTTATGTGCAGGGACATACCTATAGTTTTATTAATAACTTCCGTAACTTATGTTGTTTAATTTAAAGGTTATTATTTGTTTTCGCATTAAGCTACAATTTATTAAAAGTTGTAGGACTTTTTATTTTTAATATAAGATTCCAATAAAACATAGGTGTTTAGTGTTGAATAAAAATATTTATTATTTTCTATGTTTATTCTATCGGTAGATTTCACTTCAAGTGAAACAGCGTACCTGCAAACAATATATACAACATAAACAATATAAACAATATATACCTGCAACATATAAATATATACCTGCAATATATACCTGCAACATATAAATTTGTTCATCGATTTTTAGAGTGGTCTTTATTTACTTCACACGAATACACGCGGCCTAATTCAAAGATAAGATAAGATTATTTATTTTCCAAGACACACAAAAATCTACATAACAATGGCATATAACTTTATATCGCAACAACGTGGAAACAAAAATAATCGCTATAGAAGCGAAGAAAATATGTAATTAGTAGTGTTTTGGAGTTTATAAATAACTGCATGTATATAAGATATCAAATGTCTTCATATTTTATAGAAATTCCGCAAATAGCCTGAAAAGATAAATGACACAATCTTTGTCAATATTGTCAAAATATTTTCAATATTGTCAAAGATTGTGTCATTTATCTTTTCAGTCGATTTGCCGCTATTAAAAAACAATCATCAAATATAAGTCAAATAACTTTACAACTCAATTATACAATTATATAAATAATACGCACACAAATCATGTGCTTTAATTTTACACTTTTACAATGTTTAGTGGCGTCGTAGTTTCACCAACATAGAACGCATCACAAAACTTGCATAGAAGCTGATATACAACGTTTCTGGTGGTGCACGTTATGATTGTGGTAATCTTAATATATATAAATCTCGTGTCACAATGTTTGTCCTCAATGGACTAATAATAAAATAATGGACTAATAATAAAATTTGAACACCATGTGCAGTTCGATGTGCACTTGAGAGATAGGATAGTTTAAATCTCAAATTATAGTCGCAATTTTAATTTATCGCTAATTTTTTGTCCGTTATTATTTGGCAGTCATAAAACTGACAGATGTCGATACCTTTTTATTTTATGGGCGATTGTGAAGAGCGCGTGACGACTCGGTGCCAGTATAATTTTATTGAACAAGCAGAGGAAAGAGCAATTGTGATATTATTGGAAATTTTTTTAAAAGATCACAATCAACTAATTCAATTGATCAAAAGAGTTTCGCCACGACTGCAAAATGACAATTATCAAATCGTCATAAAAGCCGACAAAGTACCATTAGGTGAACATGCTGGTAGATTCAGTCATAAAACTGACAGATGTCGATACGGAACGGCACGGAACATGCATGCATACAAGATGCGATGACTTACGTACGTCATTACGGCCGACCGGATTTATTTATTACATTCACATGTAATCCGAATTGGGAAGAGATACAAACTTTACTATTGCCAGGACAACAAGCCATTCATCGTCATGATTTAACTGCACGTGTGTTTAAACAAAAATTGAAATCCTTAATTGATTTTATTGTTAAATATACAATTTTTGGTATCACACGTTGTTGGCTGTATACGATAGAGTGGCAAAAGCGAGGTTTGCCTCATGCCCACATTTTGGTTTGGCTTAAAGATAGAATCCGTCCTGAAGAAATCGATCAAATAATTTCAGCCGAAATTCCAGACCCATTAATTGATCAAGAATTATTTGATATTGTCACCAAACACATGATCCATGGGCCATGCGGTGTTTTCAACATGACGTCACCGTGCATGGAAAATGGAAAATGTAAAAAAAACTTCCCAAAGCCGCATACGAATGACACGATCACGGATATTGATGGTTATCCAATGTATCGCCGCAGAAGTACTGAGAATGGTGGCCACACATTTACAATGCGACTGCCGAACTTTCCAAATCAAGTTGAGTTTGATAATCAGTGGGTGGTACCATACTCACCACTACTTTCAAAAACTTACAAAGCTCATATCAATGTTGAGCTTTGCAGTTCTGTTAAATCAATTAAGTATATTTGTAAATATGTAAACAAAGGCAGTGATTTGGCCATATTTGAAGTAAAAAACATAAATAAAAATGACGAAATAGCACGATACCAAATGGGCAGATACATTAGCAGCAATGAAGCTATTTGGCATATTCTCAGCTTTCCCATCCACGAAAGAGATCCTGCTGTCCAACATCTGGCAATACATCTTGAAAACGGTCAACGTGTATACTTCACTGAAGAAAATGTTCTCCAAAGAGCGTTCGAAGCTCCGAAAACGACTCTAACTGAATTTTTTACATTGTGTCAAAAACCTGATGTTTTTGGCCAATTCGCGAAGACATTGGTGTATGGTGATGTTCCACGTTATTTCACATGGAACAAATCCAGTAAAAAATGGGAGCCACGGAAACAAGGAAAACCACATCCTTCCATTACAGGCATATTCAAAGCTAAGACATTGGGGAGACTTTACACGGTACATCCAAAGCAACGTGAGTGCTTCTATTTACGTTTGTTATTGGTGAATGTTCCCGGACCAACGTCTTTTGAATTTTTACGAACAGCTAATGGTCGAGTATTCAATACATACCAGGATGCATGTCGTGAACTGCAATTGCTAGAAGACGATAACCATTGGGACTTAACGCTTGCTGATGCTGCGTTGACATCAACACCGAATAACATTCGTCAGTTGTTTGCAATTATTTTGGCGACATGTTATCCCTCGCAAGCACAAACTTTGTGGGAAAAATATAAAAATTGTATGACAGAAGACATCTTGCACCGAATTAGACAAACAAATCAATGCCAAAACATAGATTATACACCAGAGATGTACAATGAAGCATTGGTCTTGATCGAGGATTTATGTGTTCTTATTTCAAATTTACCACTTAATCATTATGGTATGCCATCACCTAATCGTCCAGCCACCGACTTAGTCAATACCGATTTACAACGAGAAAATCAATATGACCATGGAAGTTTAGCAACAATTATCATGAACAGTGAACCATTACTGACAGCAGAACAAAAAATTATTTATGATCGGATTATGCTGGCTGTTGCTGCTGAACAAGGCGGTTTTTTTTTTCTTGGATGCACCCGGTGGAACCGGTAAGACATTTTTAATATCGTTGATTCTTGCCAAAATACGGTCGCAACAAAAAATCGCATTAGCATTAGCATCGTCAGGCATTGCGGCTACTTTACTGGATGGTGGGCGAACAGCACATTCAACATTCAAGCTGCCATTGGACGTTCATAATAAACCAGATGCAATGTGTAACATCAAAAAGAATAGTGGAATAGCTGCAGTGTTGCGGAAGAGTTCTATAATAATTTGGGATGAGTGCACAATGGCACACAAATATTCACTTGAAGCATTAAACAGAACTATGCAAGATTTAAACAGCAATAATAAACTTTTCGGTGGTGCTATCTTACTTTTGTCTGGTGACTTCCGGCAGACCTTACCGGTTATACCTCGCTCTACTTTCGCGGATGAGATTAATGCATGTTTGAAACAATCATTCTTATGGCGAAGTGTTGAAACACTTCGATTGACCATAAATATGCGAGTACAATTGCAAAATGATCCATCAGCACTAATATTTTCCGAACAACTACTAGATATTGGGAACGGTAAAATAAAACTGCAACCAAATACGCAATGCATTAAACTACCAGACAATTTTTGCACTGTTGTTCAGGATAAAACTGAATTGATTCAGAGTATTTTCCCGGATATACAGAATAATTATTTGAATCATGAATGGCTTAGTCAACGGGCGATTTTGGCAGCCAAAAACGTTGATGTTGACGAAATTAACTTCCAGATACAACAGTTGTTACCAGGCGATCTGATGTCTTTTAAATCAATCGATACTGTTGTTGATGAAAATGAAAGTGTAAATTTTCCGATTGAATTTTTAAATTCATTAGATATCCCTGGAATGCCACCACATAATCTTCGATTAAAGATTGGTTCCCCTATTATTCTCCTCCGTAATTTGAATCCACCTCAATTATGTAACGGTACGCGTTTGGTCATCAAAAAGATCACCGGAAACATTCTTGAAGCAACCATTTTGGCTGGGAAGTTTAAAGGAAAAGTGGTCCTGCTGCCACGTATTCCGATGATACCATCAGATTCTACCATACCCTTCAAAAGGCTACAGTTTCCAATTCGTTTAGCTTTCGCCATGTCTATAAATAAATCTCAAGGTCAAACAATGTCCATTTGTGGTTTAGATTTGGAAAATCCATGTTTTTCTCATGGGCAACTATATGTTGCGTGTTCACGTGTTGGGAAACCGTCGAATCTATTTGTGTTAGCTAAAGACAGGTTAACCAAAAACATTGTGCACCGATTGGTGTTAAATTAAATTGAAATTGAAAGTATTTATAATTCAAAAAAAAGATATTAATGTTTAAAAGTTTAAGACTGTCTGCCTTGCCTACCTCATTCATGAGTTTAAGCGTCACATGTTATTTACTGTATTATACTGTAATATACTTATATTTGTTATAAAATTAAATGGAAATAATAAATCTGATAAATTTTTATTTTTTACCTATTGATTTCTGCTTAGTATCAAGTGTAAGAACATTTTAATTAATTGTGTTCAACGTACTTCCCCTTCAAATCTCAATCCAGTGAATTTGTATACCAACATCAACATTTTCGTCTTAGTTCGTAAATAATTTCATTGTACTAAAGGGTTATAGTAGTAGAAAGTCAAATAAGGAGATCACCATATTTTTTTACAAATACCATCTGTGTGAAAAAGCATAGTGGACTCCGTGACTGATGTTCTCTTATTGTTCCTCTTAGATTGTTTACTATAATGTAATATAACAAAAACTTTAGCCACAGCAACGCGTGGCCGGGTCAGCTAGTTTTATATATATTTTTATTGTTCGCGCTTGAAAATTTATCGTCTCTTACAATAATTATGCATGTTTTACAACGAGGTCTTTTACATGGTTCGACCCCACTTTTTGGAAATGTGTTATTTGGTTGGTTACCAAACGTTTTATTTTTATTTAAAATATTACGTAAATTGGGAGGACGTCCGTAAGACAATATAGGGGGACAATCGAGTATATTTTTACAATTTGGATTATTAGAGATTATTGAATATAAGTCTTTTAAGATTGGATTTAATTTTTCAACACCAGGAAAATAGGTGGTGTTTAGAAAAATTTTTTTGTTAATTGATTTTGTTTTTATTTTAGGATTAAATTTCGAAGAAGAGTCTAAAATTTGTTTTTTTAGGAGATCGGGTGGGTAATTACGTTCTAAAAGGGATTTTTTTAGGTTAGTGAGATATTTTTCTAAATCATTTTTATTATTAGAGATTCTATGACCGCGAATAGAAAGGGAATATGGTGTTGATTTTTTTGTGTGAAACGAATGGCAACTATCAAAATGTAAATATTGTTGTTTATTGGTTGGTTTTATGTGTACTGACGTTTTGAACCGACCACCAGAAACAGCTATATCAACATCCATGATTTGCCGCTATTAAAAAACAATCATCAAATATATCTTAATATATATAAATCTCGTGTCACAATGTTTGTCCTCAATGGACTCCTAAAACACTTAACCGATTATAATAAAATTTGAACACCATGTGCAGTTCGATGTGCACTTGAGAGATAGGATAGTTTAAATCTCAAATTATAGTCGCAATTTTAATTTATCGCTAATTTTTTGTCCGTTATTATTTGGCAGTCATAAAACTGACAGATGTCGATACCTTTCGACTGGGTTGATGGCGCTAATGTCTGTTATTATTTGACAGTGACAGTTATTCGACGCAAACGTATTAAAAGAGCCCATCAGTTGGCAGAACAAATTGAATCAAGAAATCCAGCTCAAAGAATCAGGACAGCAGGTCATGCACAAGAATCTCAAGAACAGTGTAACGAACGTCTTCAAGAGAATATCATAAGAACAAGAAAATTATTATTTTCAGTCAAATGCCACCGAAAAAATCTAACCTCAACAACGCGAGCGGCAAACGTCAAAACGCAAACGTCAAAACTACGATCGGAATAATATATTCACTTACGAGATGCTGTTGCTGGAAACATCGATGGAAATTTAAATCCCAATGACATCGGTAATGCTTTCATTTTACCTTCAAGCTACATCGGCAGTCCACGGAACATGCAGGAATACATACAAGATGCGATGACTTACGTACGTCATTACGGCCGACCGGATTTATTTATTACATTCACATGTAATCCGAATTGGGAAGAGATACAAACTTTACTATTGCCAGGACAACAAGCCATTCATCGTCATGATTTAACTGCACGTGTGTTTAAACAAAAATTGAAATCCTTAATTGATTTTATTGTTAAATATACAATTTTTGGTATCACACGTTGTTGGCTGTATACGATAGAGTGGCAAAAGCGAGGTTTGCCTCATGCCCACATTTTGGTTTGGCTTAAAGATAGAATCCGTCCTGAAGAAATCGATCAAATAATTTCAGCCGAAATTCCAGACCCATTAATTGATCAAGAATTATTTGATATTGTCACCAAACACATGATCCATGGGCCATGCGGTGTTTTCAACATGACGTCACCGTGCATGGAAAATGGAAAATGTAAAAAAAACTTCCCAAAGCCACATACGAATGACACGATCACGGATATTGATGGTTATCCAATGTATCGCCGCAGAAGTACTGAGAATGGTGGCCACACATTTACAATGCGACTGCCGAACTTTCCAAATCAAGTTGAGTTTGATAATCAGTGGGTGGTACCATACTCACCACTACTTTCAAAAACTTACAAAGCTCATATCAATGTTGAGCTTTGCAGTTCTGTTAAATCAATTAAGTATATTTGTAAATATGTAAACAAAGGCAGTGATTTGGCCATATTTGAAGTAAAAAACATAAATAAAAATGACGAAATAGCACGATACCAAATGGGCAGATACATTAGCAGCAATGAAGCTATTTGGCATATTCTCAGCTTTCCCATCCACGAAAGAGATCCTGCTGTCCAACATCTGGCAATACATCTTGAAAACGGTCAACGTGTATACTTCACTGAAGAAAATGTTCTCCAAAGAGCGTTCGAAGCTCCGAAAACGACTCTAACTGAATTTTTTACATTGTGTCAAAAACCTGATGTTTTTGGCCAATTCGCGAAGACATTGGTGTATGGTGATGTTCCACGTTATTTCACATGGAACAAATCCAGTAAAAAATGGGAGCCACGGAAACAAGGAAAACCACATCCTTCCATTACAGGCATATTCAAAGCTAAGACATTGGGGAGACTTTACACGGTACATCCAAAGCAACGTGAGTGCTTCTATTTACGTTTGTTATTGGTGAATGTTCCCGGACCAACGTCTTTTGAATTTTTACGAACAGCTAATGGTCGAGTATTCAATACATACCAGGATGCATGTCGTGAACTGCAATTGCTAGAAGACGATAACCATTGGGACTTAACGCTTGCTGATGCTGCGTTGACATCAACACCGAATAACATTCGTCAGTTGTTTGCAATTATTTTGGCGACATGTTATCCCTCGCAAGCACAAACTTTGTGGGAAAAATATAAAAATTGTATGACAGAAGACATCTTGCACCGAATTAGACAAACAAATCAATGCCAAAACATAGATTATACACCAGAGATGTACAATGAAGCATTGGTCTTGATCGAGGATTTATGTGTTCTTATTTCAAATTTACCACTTAATCATTATGGTATGCCATCACCTAATCGTCCAGCCACCGACTTAGTCAATACCGATTTACAACGAGAAAATCAATATGACCATGGAAGTTTAGCAACAATTATCATGAACAGTGAACCATTACTGACAGCAGAACAAAAAATTATTTATGATCGGATTATGCTGGCTGTTGCTGCTGAACAAGGCGGTTTTTTTTTCTTGGATGCACCCGGTGGAACCGGTAAGACATTTTTAATATCGTTGATTCTTGCCAAAATACGGTCGCAACAAAAAATCGCATTAGCATTAGCATCGTCAGGCATTGCGGCTACTTTACTGGATGGTGGGCGAACAGCACATTCAACATTCAAGCTGCCATTGGACGTTCATAATAAACCAGATGCAATGTGTAACATCAAAAAGAATAGTGGAATAGCTGCAGTGTTGCGGAAGAGTTCTATAATAATTTGGGATGAGTGCACAATGGCACACAAATATTCACTTGAAGCATTAAACAGAACTATGCAAGATTTAAACAGCAATAATAAACTTTTCGGTGGTGCTATCTTACTTTTGTCTGGTGACTTCCGGCAGACCTTACCGGTTATACCTCGCTCTACTTTCGCGGATGAGATTAATGCATGTTTGAAACAATCATTCTTATGGCGAAGTGTTGAAACACTTCGATTGACCATAAATATGCGAGTACAATTGCAAAATGATCCATCAGCACTAATATTTTCCGAACAACTACTAGATATTGGGAACGGTAAAATAAAACTGCAACCAAATACGCAATGCATTAAACTACCAGACAATTTTTGCACTGTTGTTCAGGATAAAACTGAATTGATTCAGAGTATTTTCCCGGATATACAGAATAATTATTTGAATCATGAATGGCTTAGTCAACGGGCGATTTTGGCAGCCAAAAACGTTGATGTTGACGAAATTAACTTCCAGATACAACAGTTGTTACCAGGCGATCTGATGTCTTTTAAATCAATCGATACTGTTGTTGATGAAAATGAAAGTGTAAATTTTCCGATTGAATTTTTAAATTCATTAGATATCCCTGGAATGCCACCACATAATCTTCGATTAAAGATTGGTTCCCTATTATTCTCCTCCGTAATTTGAATCCACCTCAATTATGTAACGGTACGCGTTTGGTCATCAAAAAGATCACCGGAAACATTCTTGAAGCAACCATTTTGGCTGGGAAGTTTAAAGGAAAAGTGGTCCTGCTGCCACGTATTCCGATGATACCATCAGATTCTACCATACCCTTCAAAAGGCTACAGTTTCCAATTCGTTTAGCTTTCGCCATGTCTATAAATAAATCTCAAGGTCAAACAATGTCCATTTGTGGTTTAGATTTGGAAAATCCATGTTTTTCTCATGGGCAACTATATGTTGCGTGTTCACGTGTTGGGAAACCGTCGAATCTATTTGTGTTAGCTAAAGACAGGTTAACCAAAAACATTGTGCACCGATTGGTGTTAAATTAAATTGAAATTGAAAGTATTTATAATTCAAAAAAAAAGATATTAATGTTTAAAAGTTTAAGACTGTCTGCCTTGCCTACCTCATTCATGAGTTTAAGCGTCACATGTTATTTACTGTATTATACTGTAATATACTTATATTTGTTATAAAATTAAATGGAAATAACAAATCTGATAAATTTTTATTTTTTACCTATTGATTTCTGCTTAGTATCAAGTGTAAGAACATTTTAATTAATTGTGTTCAACGTACTTCCCCTTCAAATCAATCTCAATCCAGTGAATTTGTATACCAACATCAACATTTTCGTCTTAGTTCGTAAATAATTTCATTGTACTAAAGGGTTATAGTAGTAGAAAGTCAAATAAGGAGATCACCATATTTTTTTACAAATACCATCTGTGTGAAAAAGCATAGTGGACTCCGTGACTGATGTTCTCTTATTGTTCCTCTTAGATTGTTTACTATAATGTAATATAACAAAAACTTTAGCCACAGCAACGCGTGGCCGGGTCAGCTAGTATATATATATATAATCCTATAATTGAGTTGTAAAATTATTTGACTTATATTTGATGATTGTTAAATATATATGCTATCCAGCACTTTATCAAAAAATTAAAAAAATATTCAAAATTTTTCAAGATTGTCAAAGATTGTGTCATTTATCTTTTCAGGCGATTTGCCGCTATTAAAAACAATCATCAAATATATATATAAATTATGTGTATGTGTGTATTTATACTAGCTTATGTATTATATAACTATATATACCTTTTATTATGCAAATGTTTTACAAATTTGCAATATTTATTCTTATAGTTTATTTACGCGTGTAACTTTTTCAAAAGTTTTCCTTTCAGTTAATACCGAAATAATGTCAGTTAACAAAAATCAACGGTCACTGCCTTCTTTGGTACAGACGGCGTCTAGTTAAGAAGGCAGGCAGGGACCATTAGTGCAGTAGGTGCCAGTCGCTTGTTGGTTATATTAATTGCCATTGAACTGTTACTACTGTCCTGTAATGTATGTATTTTGGTTTATAAGAATAAATAAATAAATAAGAATATATACAGCAAATTTATATTGTACAATGTCGAATCTTAAAAATAATTATTCCTTAATGAAAAAAATCAATGCAAGGAGACTATAAATTGTTCACCCACTTCAAAGTTCTACTGGTACGCCAATTTTGTTATAGAATTGCAATTGACCACTTTTCAGATGAAACATGGAAAACAATTGTTAATAATAAGTACAAATGTCGAATGAAAAGTATATAGTCGAAAGATGTATGGATATCGACAATTAATATGTATAACCTATTTAATAAAATACCTCTTGAAGTTAAACAACTTAAAAGAAAGTCTTTAAAAAATCTGGAAAATAAACTACTTAAAAATATTTAGGTATCTTAATTAAATTAATTCGTACATTCTTGCTGTATTATCTTTTCAAATTACACTATTTATTTTAACTTAATTTGTAAGTATTTTGTGTTTTATTTGATTTCATTTTAAGCATGTGTAAATAAATTGTATTTTAGTTAAGGTTAAGAAACCGGCAGAAAAAAAGATGTCTCTTAGCTGGACCTAAAACCTGAAAATAAAAATTGAGTGAGGGTGCACCGTTTTGTTCTCGTTCAGACGCATGAATCCAAGTTACTCTACTGCGCGCGAAGAAGTTTCACTTCAACAGGCGCTCATCTATTCAATCTTGTGTGTTCAAATTATTTTAATCATATATCGAGATAGTTCAACCGTTGGTTTCGTCCCGGGTTGACCGATAGGCCCCGCGGGTGTCTTTAACGGCGCCTAATAACACTTTCATTATTTTTGAAGAAGAATCTTACACATTTACTTTTTTCATCTATTTTAACTGGATATGGGAAAATAGTGAAACACGTATTTAATTATTTTTGAAGATGCGAATATTAATTTCCTTAATGTGATTTTCAATAAACAATAACATAGTATTAGCTTCTTTACATTAATGTGTAAGAATCTAGTATCCTCGTCCTTTGGCCGTCTACCTGCCTGTTGCATCATTCAACTCGAAAGGTACAAATGCGAATCAGTTGCATGTTTGTGTATATTGTGATGATTTCGAAAAATAACTATAGCCGTTTAGATCAAAAGCTGTCCGGATAAACAAAAAAAAAACTGATATATTACAGAACTAAACTAGGAGTTTTTGACAGTGTTGTGAAACTTTATCCGAGTTACTGAAAAAAGATCTACTTTCGAAAAGTTAGTATTAAACAAATCCCAAATTCAGTAAATAGAGAGGGGGGTTATTTTGTTCCTATCCGCGCGTTATGTCGAGTACCTACGACAGACACGAGTCTGGGGGGAAAGATGCCGTTAATGACACCTGTAGGGCCTAGCTGTAAGACGTCAGGTTCTGATTAAATAATTTACTACTTCGAAATAATGAATAGAATTAGTATATAATAGCTAGAGGGTGTCATAGCCATTCTTTTTTTATGTGATATATGTATTTTCTTGAAGTAATCCCCCTCTTCTCCCCCTGCCTGGATTTTCGAAAATGGTGAAAACGTGTTTCTTTATTTTTAAAGATATGTTAAAATACCAATTTTTAAATTTATATAAATAATTTATTTACGTAAAATAAGAATATTAAATATATTTTTAACCAAAATTATGTTAAAATTTTATTTTTAAAATTTGCTTTCTTCCGAACTCATCTCATCCTGTGTAGACAGATATGATAAATGTGTTCAATGGCGTCTGATACATGTTATGAGCATTGTAAAGAATATTACCGGTTATGACAGAATTTAATATTAAAAAGTTCATTATAATGATTTTTTCAGTATTATAGTCTGTCTACTACAGATACATTTACAGATACATTTAAGAATTTTGCTCTCAACAGTTTCTCTTCTCGCTATCAATCAAAATTAGCAAAATGGCGGACGTGAATAGATCGGTTAGCAAAGCGATTCGTGCGAAAAAGAACCGCAGAAGCTAAATTATTGCGATAGCTGTAACCGCACCACCACCACCACCACCTAGCCATAACCATAATATAATTCTCTTTTATTTTTATATAATATTCTGGATGTAGTATAATTACAATTATAATCAACTAAAACTCTAGTGACGTTGACTTTCTCTTATATTAAAATTAAAGGCTACCAATGTCTGCGTTTTCGATTAATTACTGCTGTATTCATTATAACCTCATGAGTGATATAGAATAAAATAGCGTCGAATTAAAAGTTTTAGCCAGTTTTGAGCATAAAACAATTTTGAAAAAGTTATCAGAACTTGGCATCCATAACAATCTTAATACGCGTTTTATCTCCTATATGAGCGATTCACGTCGAGCTGTGTAGTCGGTAGTAGATTGAACTTCGAAAGCAATTCCGAAATACACCGAGAATCTAGATCAGTTTGTATTGTCTAATCGGTAAATGCTTCATTATTTCGAATCGTCTAATTACTTAAGTCTATCTCTAATTACCATACTAAAAGTTATACGATTGATTGCGGTTTTCTTCAAGAATCCATCATCCTTCGTTATAGCTATACTATCATCCTGTTACCGCTAGTCAATAAAATAAAGGTGTGGATTTTTCATTTAGGCTTTCATTTATTTCGACAAATTGTGCAGTAGTGATAAAAAACTCGTAAAGCCAATATTACCGCTGAAATCACAACACCCGTAATAAAAAACTATTCCACGTGCCGAAGTGTAACATAAATTACGCAACTAACTCATTAATATTTTTTTTTTCGACTAACTAATGAATATGCTTTCATTCTATTATCCTCTCGAAGTGAAATAACCATTATAGCTTAATACTCGTATTTTAAAATATCATGTTGTTACTAAGTTAGTTTCCTTGTTCATTAAAATATAGATAAATATGCTTTTACTCAGTTAAAGTTATTGAGAAATGTAATTCTTAATATAGGAATATAATTAAATAAATATATTTCTCGTATATGTATATAGATTTGATGTATATGTATATATACAATATATATATATATATATATAATATGTATAGTAAAATTGTATAATATATTGCTTAAATATCGTATAATACGTTATAATATGCGTTAGTTCACATTACTTATATAAAAGTCTGACAGTATGTATATATGTAATGTGTATGCATATTTAAATATGTAGGTATGTTTGTATATGTATACAAAAATTGAGGAACAGAGATCCAATAACAATAAAAATCTTTGCACCAAGTAGATGTGGGTTCCTCGGGTTTATTGCAGAGAAACGTTTAAAAAAAAATGATATTGATCAATGCGTTTTTGCCATTCCACCAAGTCCACGGCTGGCCAGCATATCGTATATTTATTCTCTCCTGGTGGCCGGTGAATGCTGCGATGCGTTTACCCTTGGCAAAGCTTCAGCTTCGCTAATTATATCTGGCAGCGTGGCGTGGCGTCGCGACGCCCGAACGACGCCCGAACGACGCCCGAACTGCGCCCGCCAGCGGCGCGGCGTTCAGTCGGGCGGCGAGCGCGCGCCGATTGAGTTCGCTGTGCCGCGACGCCGGCCGCCGCGCCTGCGCAGCGCGATCACATCTCGCTTTTTACCCTCCGCATGCGTCTGTATTATTCGAGTTTATAATTAAAATTTATATAATAAATAATAATATTTCGTATAAATACTTTTATGTTATTTAAAACATAGTTTCCGCGGTTGCACTTACTACTGTATCATCTACTTTCAAAATTAATTGTTTTTAAACGTCTATTTTGATTTTTTTTGGACACGCATAGACAATAATGGACATTATCTATTCGCTTGCAGTCCTTCGATGTTACCTGTATATTATTTATAATCGTTACGGCTGTGTACTCGTACGTGTAAATGGCAAGTTTCGATAGCGTTTGACATTGATCACTTCTGAGTTAAGGCCAAATTAAATGTTCAAACAGTTGTTTATTGTAGTTAACAGGTACGCGTTGTGCTATTAAGAGTATGTGACTACTTTGTGGTTAGAGTGCAAATTCTTTAAATTGGTAATTAAACCAAGTTAGATATAAATTGCCAATTAAAAATAAAATCTACCTACTGATAATGTCATATTATGTTCATTTTTAGTAGAGATTAACCAAAATAAATCTACAATGTATTATAGTCTAATTTAAAACGTTTAAATTAACGGCTGAAGACAAATTAAGATAGCTCGAGTACAATTTTCTTAACAATTTTTTTAGTGTCCGTTCTATTTAGTTTTATCCATAAAGGTTTTTGTTATTGTGATAAATCTTTAAAAAGTTTAAATAGGATGTGCATAATAATGTAGGGAATTAGTGAATGTCCAATTACTTCCAACTGGTTTAATCGAATTCCGGGTATGTGGGGCGATTAAATTGATAAATCGACCGTACCCGTTCGTACCGGACAAGGCAAGCATTGAGGTGCCAGGCGTGTGTGTTACTATGGTTGAATCATGGTGAAGGAAGCGTGAGTGAACTGGCTGCGGCTAGTGTCATGGTTGATGGATGCCGCCCTGCGCCTCCACTACTACTCGAACCAGCCCGGGCTGCTGTTGGGGGAGGGCGAAGACGATCAGTCAGTTTATTCGCTCGAGCTGATCCGCGAGTTCGAGGCCGTAAGCCGCGCCTGGAAGCTGGTTCTCAATGAACTTCTGGAAAAAGGTTTAACTTATTCACACCTCACTCGCCGTTATTTATCAACGGTCTTAGGTTCGATTAGATTACTACAACACTACAAAATTAAAATTTATTTACGCAAAATTTACATTCACACGAGGTGGGATACAGGTTAGGTTATTACGGATGTAACGATAAACGATTAGTGTTTTTAGTTTAGTATAATGTTAGTAACTTGCTGCAGCGATGCTTTCCCGGCGCCCAACTCCTCGGCTTGGATAAGTGAAGAGGTGCAGCGTTTCGATACACTTTTAGTCGCAAAAATCACTTTACTGTGCGTAAAGAAGTTTCACTTCGATAAATACGCACTTACTAAAGATTGGGAGACACTCGCAAGAGACTGCGGCGAATGTTATAAAGTTATAATTCGTTAAGAGTGCCTTGTACTTGCGTCGCTTGAAATATGTTATGAGGTGGTATGGACGTGGCTTTCTGCGACTGTTCCTGCACACGTAACTTGCCATGGCTCCATGATACTAATGTGACTCCGTCTGGCCCTTTCCCGTCTATCAACGTCATACCAGGAGGCTCCAGTCGGCTGATAATGTTTACAGAAGCAAGCGTTTTTTTTTAAAGAATATTTATTGCATTATGGCGCGACCAACGGCCAGCATTCCTTTGGCACGAAAGACCAAACGAATCTATACTACCCCAAGCCGAAGTGCCGTTGATAAACGAAGGGTGGTGCTGTCCAATAAGCTTAAACTGAATTTCATATCTTTTTTTTTTTTATTTTGGTATAAATTTAAAAACGTTTTTTTTTATTTATTTTATCTTATATAAATTCGTTTAATATACTTTAATATTATTCTTTTTTAGCTCTAATTATCTTTATTAGTCGGTTGGGCTGTCCTAGCTTAGGAATGTATAGGTACTTCAATTTATATTGTCTTTACGTCTTTACTTGTATTGTGTACAATTTCTATTGGGGAATCACAATAAATAAATATATATATATATATATATATATATATATATATATATATATATATATATATATGTTAAAATAGGTAAACACCTTTAGTTTAACATATATAAAAGTTTGACAGTACTGACATTTGGAAAATACGAATGCTTTTTAATATTTTAAGGATTGAAATTTTTTGCAAATAAAATATATAGCCAGAATGTTCAAAGAAAAATTAATACCGAAAGCACAGATAGTTGCATCGCTTGAGGTAATGCACGCTGGTTTAAATACAGGCCTGTATTTTATGAAAGTCTTTCACTCTCACCTACCTATCTGTGCGATATGCAATACGGTCAAACTTTCATTAAAGTAGTGAATAAATGATTTAAAAATTAAACAATAATTATGAAAAAAAGTGTGAAAATGTAACGAATATGACGTAAAATGAATGAGAAGTGAATGGTTTAATGGATATTTACAAGAATAACTTACGTTCAACGTAGTTTATATGAAAATGAAACGTCATGGCTAAAAAGAAAAGAAAAGTGTAAAATAAATGCACATTACGTGCAAATCGTTAAGATATAGTAAAATAGTAAAATGTATTGTTTAAATACCGTTAATTAGATGATTTCTATGTTAAAATAGGTAAACACCTTTAGTTTAACATATATAAAAGTTTGACAGTACTGACATTTGGAAAATACGAATGCTTTTTAATATTTTAAGGATTGAAATTTTTTGCAAATAAAATATATAGCCAGAATGTTCAAAGAAAAATTAATACCGAAAGCACAGATAGTGAAAGACTTTCATAAAATACAGGCCTGTATTTAAACCAGCGTGCATTACCTCAAGCGATGCAACTATCTGTGCTTTCTGTATTAATTTTTCTTTGAACATTCTGGCTATATATTTTATTTGCAAAAAATTTCAATCCTTAAAATATTAAAAAGCATTCGTATTTTCCAAATGTCAGTACTGTCAAACTTTTATATATGTTAAACTAAAGGTGTTTACCTATTTTAACATAGAAATCATCTAATTAACGGTATTTAAACAATACATTTTACTATTTTACTATATATATATATATATATATATATAAAATAAACACGGACATTATAATTCAATTTATAATTACTATAACGTAAAAATGAACATTCTTCACATGTTTTTCGATTTGCGTTCATGGATAAGTTTATATTAATTTTATTCTAACTGGCCAGCAATAAAAAAACGTTCCAATCAACGCACTGTCAAATGATGCTTGATAATGAGCGCTGACAGTTTCATACTAAACATTAGTTGATTTTAATGTTAAATATCTATATTATCCGAACAGCTTTCGATGTGATCTAATGTCTATGGTTGTTTTTCTTGAGTAGAGAACTTATTATTTATTACTGTCCAGTAAAAATTAATACGAACTCACAAAAGCAAAATGCTGTACGTACTATAAATCGTACGAACCATTTGCATTAATAATCTATTTATATTTTAAGAACACTGTTTAAATTTTTATGCTAATCTTAACAAGTAAAATGACCGAAATCCATAATTGGTTTTATATACTAGTAATAAGTTTTGTTGTAATTGTAAAAATGTAATACTGTGGATTTTTCAATAAAGAATAAATAAATAAATAAATAAATCGACTTAGCCACCAACTCCACTAACATATTTTTACGTTCAGTGGGCACTTTTAAGCGTAAGCACTATTTATTTAAGTCGATTATTCATACGAATGTTTGTGTCGAAAGTGAGACATTATCATTTTTTTTATTTCTGATTTATTTTTTGTATTTCCTTGCAGAGGAAGACGATTCACAGATTTTTGTGAAATTTTTCAAGTTCCACAAGTGCTACGATCTCATGCCCATCTCTGCAAAATTGGTGATTTTCGACACTCAAATGCTGGTAAAGAAAGCTTTCTTCGCTTTGGTGCATAACGGTAAGTTGCCTATAATATGCATTATATCAATACGATTTGTTTATTTGTTAAAATCTATTTAATCACATGAGCGATTTATTGATCTATTTAATCACATTTATTGAGCGATTCGTGTACAGAATTAAATTGCGAAAGTTATCTTGATTATCTTGATCTGTTTTGAAATGGCGAGCGAGTTTCTTTTCAGCTAATATTTTTTATTTTCACATATTGCAACAGATATTCATTTCTAAATAAGCGAAATATTATAAATAGTTTGACATAGATATAACAATTTCGGATATAACATCTGCCTTCAATATAAATGAAATTATTATAATGTGCGAACTTGTTTATTCTGTCGCCTTATTACACAAAAGTTACCTATTGCTTAGTTAGTACCCTGTTCTGCAATATCATTATAACAACAATGCAATACAATTGTTTAAATGGTAAACTATCATTTTAGGTACAAGAACCATCGTTTATACGAACAAAAAACCCTTATGGCGAACAAAAAATATTACAATTTGTTCACTGATTTATGACCTATGATTAGTGCATCAAATGCATCAAGACAGTGGGAACGCATTGCGTACTTTCTCCCTTATAACGAAAACTATATTCACGTGTATCTTTTTCAATATTACACAGGCTCGTGTATTTATTTATTTATTTATTATAAATATCCATACATATTAATATCATTACATGTATAGGGTGATGATTTTAGAGGCGTGGTTTTCAAGAAGAGATAAAACGCATATAATTTGATGTTATGGCTAAGAATTTAGTTTTATTATAAAGATAAGGGTTTGCCATTATGTTTTAAAAATGATTTCGGGTAAGTGGCCGCCGCGGCTGACTCGAACAAATTCCAGCCGAGAGGCCCAATTTTCAACCACTTTTTGCAGCAAGTTGGGCCGTATGTCAGCAATAACACGCCGAATATTCTCTTCCAAGGCGTTAATCGTGTCCGGCTTATCTGCGTAGACAAGCGACTTCACATAACCCCACAAAAAATAGTCCAGCGGTGTTAAATCGCACGATCTTGGAGGCCACGCCACAGGCCCACGACGCGATTTTTACTTTATTTTAGAGTGATTTTAAAAAAAATTAGTGATTTTTTCTAAATTTGCACTATTTGCAAACGTTGTTCAGGAGTAAGTCTATTCATTATGAAATTGCAAACCAAACTGAGCATAAATCAAGTGACAGCTGTCAAAAACACCAACTACGAAAAAAGTAGTGCCAGATTGAAAACCACGCCTCTAAAAAAAACACCCTATATATTACTATATCGTATTTTATTGATATTTTAGAGAAGAAAAGTACAGTTTGTGTGGATTAGTAACACCTCACTAGGCAAATGCCTGTGTCGAGGTGTTACCTATTTGAAATATATAAGTAGAGAGATAATAGGAGCGCGAGGTCTATATTAGAGATCCGTGATAAATATATATATATATATAGAAACATAGTTTGAATAAGTTGCTTTTCACATTCTTGCCTTGTTTTGTTCATTAGCCAAAGCGTCAGCGTCCTTTTAAAGTTTGCGTCAGTCACCGTTGTCCTGTCAACCTCAGTTTAAAATTTATTATAAATTCTGGGCGCTAGAAAATTAAAATTAAAATATTAAAAAAAAAATTAGTGTCTCTGTCCCTCACATATAGTTTGCATTCTGTTTTCGTGATGCCCATCTCTTTGTATAAGAGATTACTTTTTGAAAAACATATTTAGTTGATGTCATCGACATGGAAAGAAAAAGAATATTTATGTCAAAACAAAATGTGACCAACCAGTATCATTGTTGTGTAAAACCGTCGATATCTGGCGTTAAAAAAAAATGTTTTCGTGCAATATAATTTTGTCATTGCATTGTTATAGAAAACGGAATTTGCGAATTCAATCTCTGTAACTAAGCTGACGTTCGTTTGTCAATCTTTCTGTCAGCATCATTTTTCAACCCGAAGCCACAGGACAAAAAAAAGTTACAAAGAAGTAGCACTTCTTTGATTTTGAAGAATGCCGCCATTTTAAATGCCTCCAAAATTTCGTACGACTCGCGCGCTAAATTGGACCTTTCGAAATTCGTCATTCTTTTGGCAGCGTTTGTCCGGACATTTAGCGAACATGTAATACCCTTTTAATACCACATTTTAATACCCTTCATTATATGGCATTACTTTTATAATTATTGCTTTGAACAATCTTTTTAACGTTAACATAAAATTATTGCACTGCGTTAATTGATAATCACCTTTTTGTTAAAGTATAAAACAGGGTAGGTTTGATATATACGTATTAGGCAATTAATTGTGTGTCAAAATTATTATTATTGTGTATTATTATCAAAATTGTAATTTTGGTAGCTGCGAATTAATTTTAAGGGAGGTGGATTTTTCCACTGAATTTCACTGATCAAAAAATATAAAGTTGCAAAGAAAGAGGAAGGGTGTGTGGCTTTAAATACCAGCGGAATCTCGAGCCTTATTGACAAAATAGTGACAATATAATATTATTGTTTATCGTGAACATCGGATGTAAGTAAAGTAATACACCACTTATTCAATAATGTAATGTGCTAATAAAATTAAAAAAAGACATTAAAATAATTGCTCACTTTTTTTTTTAATAATTTTCAGACAATATAAACTACCTCACTACAATGTTTGTATAATTTTATTTCACAATTGAATATTTCAGATCTTAATGTTGTCTAATATAAGATATATTAAAACTGTGTTTGCTATCCCCAATCCTGATACATAATAGTTAATTTTACTTGTATGTGGTTCAAATATAATGTGGGCGTTACATAACGATAACGCCATGAAGATATTTTGCTTCTGTAATTAGTCTATAGGTTTAATGTCCAAACTGCAAATAGACTATCATTTCTATGTATGTTTCTATGTGTAAACTATTTAGCATTGTTTTTCCGATATTTCATTGGTTTTTTCTCTTGTAGGTTAAAAATCTTTATTACTCCAAAATGACAACTTTTCTTGCAGGCGTTCGTGCTGCTCCATTGTGGGATGACATGCGCCAGGAGTTTGTCGGAATGTTGACTATAACGGACTTCATAAAGATCCTGCAGATGTATTACACCAGCCCCGATGTACAGATGGAGGAACTTGAGCAGCACAAGCTAGAAACGTGGAGAGGTTTGTATTCATTTGTTAGTTTACTTTATAAAGGGGCCTTATCGCATGCTTGTCGGGTTCGACTCTTATTCCAAATCCCTGAGTAGCGAGTCATCTGGCCGCCGAACGTCCTCTCGAAGCTGTCTCTTAAAATATTTTACATTGGGTACAAGTTAACCTATGTGTACACAGAGCCAGGCTTTTTTATAACAGGGGGTTAAGAAATAGGGAAATTAAAAAAAAAGTTTCCCAAATTCAGTAGTGATCTCTATTTATATAATGGTTATTTTTTTTTTTTTTGAGTTAAAGCAGTTTTTATGTTGCCTTTTATCTTGTATTTAGCAAATTATTTTTTCTGTTCTTATTTAATTTTATTTTCTGTTATTAAATTATACCTAAAAATGTTATTAAGTTTACGATTTTTCTTAGATTATGTACCTAAAAATTTGAAATGAAATAAATGATTTTGCAAAAAAATATTCAAATATTTTTGACTTGTATTTTTCCCAGTTTTCTACTAAAATAATATGTTTTTGGCTAAGACATTTTTTACTCTGTCATGCAAAAAAAATATTCATATTAGACCTACTCAAATTATCCACCTCTACCTACTTTATTACTACCTATTTTAAAAAAAAGAATACTGGTGAATTTTAAAAATAATATCACTTATTTTTTATTTATTTTTAAAATGAAACATTTTTCTAATTAATATTTTGGTTTTTAGAAGTTCTGCATGGATCAATTATACCGCTCGTTTCAATTGGACCAGACAACTCACTTTTCGATGCAATCAAAATGCTCATCACCAATCGAATACACAGGCTGCCAGTTATAGATCCGGTGACCGGAAATGTCTTGCATATTCTAACTCACAAACGTATTCTTCGCTTCCTTTTCTTATATGTAAGTACTCATTCAGGAATCCTAATCACGTGAGAGTATGTTTGTTTTGTCACAAACTAACAAAACAAAAAACTTCTTTCTTGTATCTAAAATATCTGTCAGACTTAAGAAGATTAGGTTAAAATAAGCATAAGTAAAATTAAGTTTTTTTTAAAGAGATGTTATAGAGAGTTATTTTTATATAATATTATATTATTATTAATAACATTACGTTTAAATAAAATTACCATTTTAAGAGTCAACTAGATGACAGATTGAAAAGTGAAACATCGCTCTCCGCATTAAACATCAGATATTAACTTCTGATGTAAATTTGTCATCTGATTATTTTTTAATACGGTGTGGGGCTCACGAGTTCACCGAACGAATACACCAGGTTTCCGCTGACGACAGCATCTGACACCAGGTACGTAGTCCGTCGACCGAGGGTGACGCGACCGAATGCACCAGGGCTGTGGAAGAGGGTTTCCCCTCTGACGCAAGACGGAGGTCGCCCGCTAGTGCAGCGCTTTTTCACCCGAGTTCGTGCGTCGCCAGTACCTACTCGCCTGCGGTCGTCACGCCGGTTCATGCACATACATCATGGAGTCAAGCATTATATTGTTTATCGGAGTATTTATATAGTAAGAGGTTCAAGTAATAAATGTTCTAACAGACTCTCAAGTTATTACTATTATCCCACGGGCCACGCACAATCGGTCCATTACAACGGTAATTTCATTTAAACTGCAAAGTAAATCACTTAAATGCTTATAATATTCAATAAGTATATTAATTAACCTTTAAAATACCTAAAATATTTGCAAAATGGCAAACGGGATGGTCGACGCTGCCTCTGTTCTGCCTCATAGTTGGCGAAGAAGTAAAGTGAACTATCCTGAATGCTGTGAACAGTTCAGTGAAGTGTATCTGAGCAAAATACAGCTTGTCACATACAAAATACTTAATGTCGAACTCTTAGTGAGTTAGTTATACATGGAAGGAACTAAGGTAGTTACATATGTGACTATAACCCTTTAAGGGAGTGATTCTAAGAAATAACTAAAATAGGTATGTACTCACAAAGTGCATCTTAAGAATGATACTCTCATTTCTTAGTGCGTACTATAATCTATAAAATTAGTAATCAAAAAGGCTAAAAACATAACCTACCACTCTTGTTATTCAATTCGCAATTCGTAACACTCAACTCGTTATTTACTCCGTCACATCGCCACAATGCACAACTGGCACTCAGCAATACAAAACAAATAAACCAGTTATCTCGTCTTAAAACTGATAAACATTAAATGGGGCCTTAACAAAATGGTTGAATGGGTAAAAAGATTGTGTTTGTGTGGTTACACCATGTGCTTAAAAGTAAAACTTCTGTAAGGAAGTTGAATAAATTTGTCATCAACTGCATAATAATGTACTAATCTATATTTCAAAATTATCGCCAAATACATTCAACAATACAACAAACAACCTACATTCAACAATAATTTCCTCCACTTCTGAGCATCCTCCTGAATTTCCTCTGAGTTTTTGAGAATGAACTGTCCTCGAGTTTGTACTCGAGGACATTGCTTCACTAAAATTGCATGCGAGTGGTTTGTTATATGTGAAGGCTGTGAGTGTTTTTTATTAGTTTAGGTGTATTAGTTCTTTTTATAATTAATGAACTATTGTTACTTTCATAAATCGTCATTAAGCATTAAGACTATATAATATAAGCCCTAACTTTTCATCACTACATAGTATAAGTTTTAATTTGTCTTATGTTTAACATTGTTATGTTATTGCTACATATATATTACGAGGAAATCTTATATTATGTGTTGTTTTATAATAATCATCCTAAACACTAACTACAAAATCATAATAATATGTAATTATAGAATGATTATTTACTTCACTAATGTGATGGCAGAAATATAATCCATCTACAGACACTCTCCTTTACTGGTAGAGGATAGATGGCGCACATTTGGCATTGGCTGACAATATTACAAGAAAGTTAATACTACCACAACTAACCACATTTTTACCCTAGTTCAACTGGTAGAATTAGTTACCTGATGAACTAATAGCATCTGAGTACTGTGTAGATAAATGATTAGCTGCCATTGTAAGCTATTGCCTCGAATTTCTTTAAAATTTTGAATATTTTGTTCTTAAGAAATTATTGTTTTATTAAATTATTGTTTATCAAATATATATATATTCCAAAAATATGTAACTAATTGTAAGGGTTAAGGTAGTTCGGTTGGTTTAGCTATTAAATTCAAATGAAAAGTATACAATAACTTCATTTAAATAATTTTACTTAGAGAACAAAGTAATAATTAAAAACTTTAATGAACTTGAAAATAAATTTAATAATATTTTTCAGAAATTCTGAAATGATAATATATATTTTTTATTTTAACTAAAATATTAGTACATACATTTAAGTGTTTGTAAACTTATGTTTGTTTTTAGAGAGGCCGTTTATTTTATCTTGGCAATTACTGCAATTTACTTTATTTTTTTTTATTTGTTATTTATAAATAAATTCAAAAACTATTTTGTAAAGGACGAAAAAAATTAACTTATTAGCTCGTATCGAAAGGACGTGTCGAACTCCCCCTGATAACGGAATATGTGATTATCACCAAAACGTCGGGATTAAATAGTCCTGTACACACAGTGTATCAATCAGATTCAAAAAATTATGTTTTTAATATGAAAAACGACTGGTAAAGTTTAATTAAAAATTAACTGCTTAAAATAAATCATATTTTCATAAAAACTTTTTAAGTTGCCTAACAGGTTTTTTGCAGTGCGTGTAAATGCGATTTAATTTTTTCTTAGACTAAAGACTTTTTTGTAACATTCAATATAATCTATCTGTTTAAGAAATAATTATTCATAGATCTTCCAAAGTTACCTAGTATATTTTTATTGTTTCAGATAAATGAATTACCAAAGCCAGCTTATATGTATTGCAAACTGCGAGACTTGAAAATTGGAACTTTGGAAAACATTGAAATGGCAGATGAGAATATGCCAATCATCGAAGCTCTCAAAAAGTTTGTTATTAGACGAATTTCAGCGCTTCCATTAGTTGATAATGAAGGTCGTCTCAAGGATATTTATGCAAAGTTTGATGTAATTGTGAGTACATCTTCGTTTTTTTCTGAATTTTTTTTTGCACATTTTGACAATCATGTTTCTATGCTTTATATTGGTCTCATTTAAATTCTATATAGTATGTATTTTGTTAATTAAATGATTTAAAATTTTTTGCTTGCTCAACATTTTTTACCATAATACTCGTATGGTAAAATATGTTTAGCAAGTAATAAACCTTATGATTTATTTGCTTTTAAGCTTTGAAGCTTAAAAGCAAATTTTTGAAAATTTGGTTGTAGTTTGGTGTTGTATGGAAGAATAAATTCTAAGTGAGATTGAACTCAAAATTATTTTATCTCGTTATGATAAATGAAGACTGTATTTAAATTTGATCTAATTATAAAAAAAAAACTTTCGTCACCGGGGCCAAAGTATTGTCAAAACTTGTAAATGTAACAATAATCAAAACAAATTGGTGTTTTTCAAGTCGTTCCTCACACTCTCTCGCTAAAAATACAGCTTTGTCTACTTTCTTTTCGATGTCCCTCTCGCTTATTATTTTATCCTTAGAACTTCATCTCCCAAATTTATTATTTTTCTCTTTTCACCTTTTTATTTTTAATTTATCCCTGTGCTGTTTTTTAACTCTATTAAAAATTGTATCTTAGCTTTACCTCACTCTCCTTAACTTCAACTATGTTCTTAATTTACCGCACTTATGGATTTTTACTTGCTGTTATTGTATAGAGCATATTCTGATAATACATTTGGAAACTGTATAACAGTTGCTCATAATTTGCCGTAAACCTTCTGTAAGCTACTTTCTGAAGGAATTGCTTATGTGTACGCTAACTTTAGCCAACCCATTGCATTGTGTAGGTACTATTTATTCACCAGAGATGTCAGATGTCTGATGCTATTCACACCACAAAACTGTAAGAACGTTTTAGAATAAAAAGCTGTGTCGTTATCCAAACTATTGTCTTAATTACTCTAAAATGCACAAATAACAATGATAAAGCTTTGCCTAAAGGTGGTCGCCTAGTTTAGTGGTCAATTTGAAGAGACTTTAGGTATGTGTAAGAGACGCTACGCTACACAGTGAGAAACTAGCTACAGTATTCTGATAAATGTTTCAGAATTCATTTGGATTTTTTAGATCCAATGTATGGAAAGATTTTTCTGTTTGTGTCGGATGCCTATAGTAGTAGATGTAAAGCTTCACTCTTTTTTCACATACAAGCTACCCTATGGCAAAATTTGAGGTTATTACGGATTTGTTACTTGTTACCTCAACCTTTAGGTTCTACACTTAATAGGTAGCTACAGTTTTACTCATTTCAGATTAATATTAATTTAAACAGAACGTCCTATACAATTTAAAATTGACAACATAAGCTATGTATTTTAAATAATGATGTACTTTAGACATTTAATGTATTTTTTCCTGAACGTTTCAGAATTTGGCTGCAGAGAAAACATACAATGATCTAGATGTATCTTTGAAGAAGGCAAATGAGCACCGTAATGAATGGTTTGAAGGTGTGCAGAAATGCACACTCGATGAGACTTTGTTTGATGTAATGGAGCGAATTGTGAAGGCAGAGGTTTGAGTATTTATAATCTTTTATGAATGTTTTATATTTAGTGTTTTACATACCAAGCAAGAGTCTGGTTGGCCGCTAGGAGTTAATAATATTTGGCTCAGCTGCATAAAAATCAATTACTAATTTGTATAATATGTGACACTAAATTTGCCATTAATATGTTTTTAAATGCCTATAAAAGTTTTATGACCGCAGACCCCATTTCAGATTAACACTTAATTTAATATTGACTCGACTTAATCTTGACTCTTAATTTAATCTTGTAAAACATCTAAAATATGAACGGGGAAAAAATGCTAAAAGCAAATTGCTAACGGACTGCTGTAAGAGATTTTATGGTGCAGAGTAAATACATTCATCTGCCGCATGACTTCTGCCCCAATGATTGCTAAAATATTATGCTTGTTTAATATGTATGAGCCATTCATACACGATAAAGAAAAACAATTTGCTCTGGGCTTCAAACGGAAGACATTTTATTTATGAGTCTTTGTTTATCCAGACAAGTCCTGTTTGTCTACCTGCGTGTCTTTTTGTCTTTTTTAGGGCTATTTTGAAAACCGACCTGATCAACACGTAACACCACCCTCCTAATCTTAGAAAAGCCTGATCACTCATTTACTTTAATGATGTTTACAATGAGCTCAAATGAGGCTAACAAGTTCAATATATAAATATATTTTCAGATAAGCTTTTTACATTTTTTTTAACTCACTCCACGTATTACTGCTCTTGTCACTAAATTTTTTACCAGTATTGTTTATTTACACACACACATACCGTATTACAATAATAAATTTGATAAGGGGGAATATAATATAAAGTAATTTAAATTACACTTTTTTGTTAACTTAAATAATATTTTTTTATTTTAGGTTCATCGTTTGGTGGTTGTTGATGAAAATGAAAAAGTGGTTGGTATAATTTCACTATCAGATCTATTACAATATCTTGTGCTGCGACCCACTGGTGAAGGAGGCACCCCTTTAAGAGATGACATTGAAAACAATACTCATGAAAGTCAAAGCGATATGGATGCTCATAACCATAACATTAGCAATGATGTTCTTTTGGAAGAAGATAGTGATAATAACTCTGTTGTTACAGTCAAACAAGAAAAAATTGAATCTGACGATGATAATTACCAAACTGCTCATGATGATAGTATTTTACAAGCATCAAACACACAAGAAAATGAAGTAACAGATCATTCAAAACAAAAAACCACTTCTGAATTAATCGAAGGCGATGCTTCTAAAGCAGATAAAGTTTTTAATTAAGGATCATTAATGCATTCTTTGTTGTGATATATTCATAGGCTTTGTTGAAGTATTTTTCAGTATTTTTGCTTTTACTGGCGCTTCAAAGCATTAATAATTATGCCTTAAATTGTGATGTAATATGTTGGTAACTATCAGTTTAGGACGTATGCGGGTCTTTAAAAAGTTTACAGTCTTAAACAATTAATGTTCATTACTGTTTTATTTTTTGTGTAATCCCTGCAGTAATATTCCAATCATTATAACCTCTTTGAAGACTGATAAGTCTAAGTCTGCAAAATAAGCATCTAATGCAGATGCTATGACCTCCTTCTTTGATTACAAGATTTAAGGTGCTTTTTATTTATAATAAGAAACAAAGAGTAGTAAAGGAAGGCTAAATCTGAAGAACATACCTCTATTATTCAATTTTGGAGGTTGCGGTTTGAGACGAGTAAGTCATCAAACATTGTCATGAAAAAGTAAATTTTCTTTATAGTCAATTAATCTTTTTAGCCAGTTCAACTAGCTAACGTAGTAGTCTCAGTTATCTTACATACCCTTTGTAAGATATTCAAATCAGTCTGATGACCTTGGATTGGTTTATAATCTCCTTGAATTGAAAACTAACAATTTAACCATTCTAGCCAAAATCTTTTCTGGGTAGCGGAAAATATATTTTTGTTCCGGTCTGAACAAACACAGTACTTTTTTTGCAAACATAACTTTACCTGTATTCTTCAGTTACAATTTTTATTTACCCATTTAATACCTACATTACCAAAGACTATATCCATTGTGGGTCGTCCTCCTTGAATAGCACTGTACATTTTTAAACATGCCTAATGAATCCTTAATTGCCTTAAGGTGCCTTAAGTTAACAATGTTTTCATGGATTGCTTAAGACTGAAACCATTCCTAAACAGATATTTCATTACACTTCAGTGATTATTTTTTCACTCCAATTACACACACCACACACCATTCCATTTTTCACACACTATCTTTGATCAGCTTTTCAAATTTTAGGTGATGTTACACAAGAGATTCATCATCAATATGACATAAGCAGTCACCAATTCTATGTCATGCAGCATACTTTGTTAAGACCTTCTCTAATTTTGTTAGGTACCAATATATGTTTAAGGCAAATAAGAAGAAATAATGTACCAATCCTTCAAAATCAAAATAGTCAAAATAATTTTATTATTTCATTATTTTTTTTATTTTAAATGTTGTCAATGTTTTATTTTGGTTTAAATGTTGAATTAAATCAACAATACCAGAGCCAACTTTCTGCAGTGGCGGGCATTGGCTGAGTCTCGTCAATTGTGTGCATTAGTTTTTCAGGTTTGGTATGTTTTATAGCTCCTCTCTGGCAGCATTAGTCTACACCTGGATGCGGAAAAAGTGAGAGTGGTCAGTAGGGTAATAATTAGTAGTATAAAGAATGTTTAATCCCATTTACCTTGGAAATCCCAGCTGAAATATAATTGAATAATAAACATGAAATAATGTGAACTGTAATGTGTACTTCTTTATTGGATATTTATTTATACCTGCATATTTTTAAAGTATGTTGTATGGGTGTAAGTGTTTAGGCAGTTTAGGCCTTCATCTGGCCTAACCTTTAGAGAGACTATATAACTTCTTCCAATCAAAGACCCCCCCACCTCTTGTTGTTCTCTGCCCCGCCCCATTCCGCTGTTGTGAGTTGGCTGTTTATATGTATCCAAGAGTATCTTATATGTTCTATTTTCTTAATCAAAAAGATGAAGAACTGCAACAACTGCAAAAAACAATGTATTTTTGAACAATATTTTAGTTTTGTTTAAATCATAATTGTTCTATACTGGCATTGCTACGTGCATTATTTGCCAACAAGTAATTGACATTTCTACTACCAAATAAACTAACAAATACCAATGCAACAAATACTACTGATAAGTTAGGAATTTAGATCATAAGAAAACTTAATAATAACTGTGGAATGGTTCCTTCGCCTTTTTTTTACAGTTAAAAAATAAGTATCCAAATGAAAATACCTACATTAATTAGAATTGTTTCGCTTTTAATAAGTTCTTAACATTTAATTTTTGGTGTTTTTTAATTTTTAAACAAGTATAATCTTGGATAACTGTGCCATTATTTAAAAAGATGGTTTTGTAATAATGTGTAAACCTGCAATTTACATTTTTTGATGGTAAACTTTTTACTAATACTACATAAATATTAAAGTAGTCAATTAGGGAATTAGATTATAAGTAAAGATTAGTAATGAAATGGTTCCTTAACTTTTTGTTGTAAGTGAAAAATAATAATTAAAATTGGAAATTATAAAAATAACATTGTATTCCCTTTTAATATGTTCTTATGATTTAATTTTGTTTGGTGTTCTTATTTTTTTATTTTTAAAAAATAATTATAATTTGGTTAGATGTGCCATTGTTTATTGAATTATATTTATATATTTTTGTTGAATTAATGTAGGTATAAAAAGTTTACATTTTATGAAATTATTTTTTTTTAAAATATGAACTTTTTACTTTAGTACAGTATTAAAGTTATAGTTTAGGTTAATTTACAGTATATTAATTATTATCACATCAAGTTGTGCCTCTATTTTGATTTTTAGTTGTAAGATTTATTGTTTATGATTTAATGACGCATATATTGTAATAAATGATGATTACTGATGCCTAATTAATGATCCATCTTTTACCATTGACACCAAATAGCTTGAAGATGATAATCGCTCTTGATTACTGACACCATATGGCATCAGCGCAACCTTATTTCTTTATTTTTTTTTAAAATGTAAAATAAGCTTTGACTGTTTTACATAAAAAATCAAAATGTCAGGCAAAGCGGTATCCGTGTGAGTTTTATCCAGCAATTTTGTTGGTTTAATTGTTACGTTTTATATAGCATACAAATCAATGCGAAAATAAAGCCATTATGTTGCAAATTTCATTAACTACACGATTGAGTCAATTTGCAGTGGTTTACTATACAAATATTCTGTGCAACTATAATTAAAAATGTCCGGTCTGCAAAGTATTGTTGACGCCATACTGCGTTACGTTATTACGACTATAAAATGAAAGCTTTCAAGCTGTCTTTACGACTTAATGTTCAGACATTATGTCTTTTAGTAATCGTAAAAAAAAAATAATCTTAATGTCAATGAAATGTATGAGTATGTTATGTAATGAGTTAATGGTCTTATGTTTTCACCCTTCAATGCACTAAATAATCTGCAGATAATCCCATTGGACATTTTTCATATCAGCACCATAACTTTTGGTCTTATGAAAGTTATTTTTCATTAAGCCCTAATGAGCATTATTAAATTTTTTGGTGGTGGATTCAATTTCCGATAGTGGATATATGTTTTTTTTTTAAATTTTAAAATTGTCTATTTTATACACTAGATTATCATAAAATAATAAATGATAGCTCATTGACTAAATTTTCAAATTATGCCTTTAACCGTATAAAAATCAAGAATAGTAGTTATATTAGTGATGAAAAAGGTACTATAATCAGGTTAATAATAAATCAGACGGACGGAGTATATAGTATAATACATACATAAATAACACATTACACGGTGTAATAAAGTGTCAGAACAATAAATAAATAGTAACTACCGAATTATGCGTCAATAAATAATTTCAATGTACAAACATTCATATAAACTAGTAGCATTAAATTGGACATAAGCAAAATCATCGGGCACAAAACTCCTATAAGATAAATCATTCACGAGCTTAATTAAAACAAAATATACTAAGTATGTCGACGCATTATTGTAATTACATTTTGAAACATCGATATTCACTGTTAGACAACACAATTATAAACTACCTGCATGTATTGGAGTAATTTTCTTATAAAGCAAGTAAAGAGGATATTAATTCATCGGAGAAACAAGAATACAGAAGCCATTCTATGCCGGACCACAGCTATGACGAGGGTTCCACAGTACTAGACAATCACCGTTCCACTAAATTGTTCCTTTTTAAACATGTATCATTTTCAGAGGTTTGGACAACTGGGACCAATCAAACCCACTGTTTATTTCTCCGTGAATTTAAAAAAATATATATTATTACCATTATAAGGTAATTTAAAAAATAACGTGACCAAATTTTTGCGCAAATTCAAACTTTAAAAAAGGAGTGAATTTTTGTACCAAAAATAAACGCTCCTTAAAAAGCATTCTTTGAATTTATGAATGTATTTTTCATTATTATTGAAGTAGTAACTTTTCAAAATTAGTTAATATGCCTGAATTTTATATTTTTGCCAAACCTGATGAAATTTCATCATTATTTCGTAGAGCAAGGTCAAGAATTCTGTTTATTCTAAGAAAGTGGGCAGCATTGTGGATGCTGGTGTCAGCCAGCTCACAATTTTGGACATCCAACGCTAAAACAATAAGAAAATTATATAAGTGATTGAAATGAAAGATAGCAAAATAAGAAATAGATTCATTATACCTTCAACATGCATATTGGTTACACCGTTTTCTATAATAATAAAAGGTTAAATGTAATTAAATAATAACGGTGAATTTATACCTTTTACCATGTCTTTCTCAATACGCGTCCTATACAAAAATACCTACCTGCTTCACCACCGATCGGCGAATGGCTACGAAATATGGACGAAGCAGGCAGTCACTCTCAAACGCGCGCGGAGAACAGAGCTCTACTGCAAGCCTATCGATAATACTGATAGCAGCCGCCCGAATGCGCTAGTGATCGAGTAAAAGCAGTGTGCGCCCAGAATTGCCGTCGAGGGAAAAAGGTGAGTCCTTGGTCTCATATTATCCTTCCTTTGCCCTCAGCAACATTTTGTCACCGCTAAAATAATTTAAACTAGAATATAGGGAACAAAATTATACAGTCAAAGAAAGTATTAAAATCTTTCACAGCAACCGGCGACAGTCATTCGCATCACCATATTGTTGGTCCTACGAAACGCGATACCTGTGGGTTTGTTAAAAATAACCTATAATTCTAAAATAATATAAATTATTACAATCAATTATTAATCAAAATGGCAACTATTGGGTCAACTGATAGTACTACCGCGAGGGAACAGAGTTTATTCGAGCGTAACTTAAAACGTGTTCAAAATGAAATTAATTGTTATTTTGGACGGGCTCAAAATAGCTTTGATAGTGTTTCTCTATTAAATAAAGAAAATTTCGATTATTTTATTGGAAATGTCGCAACAATCGAACATATTCGCAAATAATTTATGTCTGCATTGGACGAACATAGTGAATTACTTGCTTCGAATATCGACGCACCAAACCTAATTATAATTCGGTTATTACTTTCGAGGATTTGAATGCACAAATTAGATTTAAATACGACCAATTAATGTTGTCACATAAAAATACGAATACGCAGTCTAACACAGCTAATAAAGAGGCAGAAATATTGCCGCGACCGACTCAAAACCTACCGCCATTAGAGTTATTTAAGTTTAACAGAGAGACCGAAAATTGGGTTATTTTTTTATGAGAATTTTAGGACAGTGATTCACGAGAATGATAGTTTAACGGATGGTGAAAAAATACAATATTTAGTTGGTAAACTAACCAGTAAAGCTCAAGATATTTCCCAAGGTTTTATGTCTTCTGCTGAAAATTATAGGGTGATGTGGGACGTGTTAGTAAATAAATATAATGATAAACACAAAAAATACTGTCAGAACGTTCGTAAACGTTCAAAATAAATGCATTTCATGTGGAGGAATTGATCATTCATTACTATATCAATGCTTAAGTTCACAGCAATGTCCGCCCTCGAACGATATAATTTCATTAAAACGAATAAACTATTGTGAATTGTCTCAGCAGTAAACAGATTATTCGTAATTGTAAATCAGACTCAAGATGTAGAGTGTGCTCTCACTCGCAGAATTGGGTATAATTAAAACATCTCTTCAAACTGTGCACTTTTTGAATGAATTAAAAAATGCCCAAGATGGTAAAAAATATCTCCAGCCTTTCAAAAATTAAATGCTTCATTGATAATGGTATATTTCACGTTGGAAGACGACTAAATAAGCCCAATTTGTCTTACGATGACCGTCATCCGATTCTATTATCCTGCCGCTGTCACGCGCAAGAACTTTGACATAATTGCTCCAGCCCCATTTTTTAAGTCGATAAATCCAGTTGGAATCTATACCTCCACGTACTTAGCAGCCCATCTATATATAACTGGTAAATAATCACCTCAAAGTGCTAATAAATATATTTTTTTAGTCATTTGCTTATTGGTTAATAATTAAACGGCTAACCGTCAAATGTTTATAATAGCCCACCATTGTCCGTCAAACGACTATCAATCAATTGCAAAAAAAAAAAAAAATTGAATCGGTTATAGATGGGGTGATAACTATGCGTAGGTGGAATCTATTACCATTCTAATACATTATAAAGGATCGTCCTCATTGAGCGTGGTTTTTGCATATCTTCTTCGTATATTTTGGTAATTACGTTCGCATCTGTTTGAAATCATTTCTTTTGGCAATTTCGGACGACATTACTAAAATGTCTATAATGAAATAAAAGCGTAATAATTATTGGTATTCATTGTAATTCATCTAAAAATAGAGTTACAAGAATATTTCATGCAGTGTAGTATGGATTTATTTATTTATTCCAGTACTTAATGATACTTATTATGACGAAATGATCACTTATATCCCGGTCTAATACAATTATTTTAGGCTTTACTATATTAATCTAAAATTTCATCTGCTTTAAGTCAGGGGACATGACGATGATAATGCGTTAAAAAATGTATGACATACATCGCGCTCCAAGACCATTCCCGATAAAAAATCCAACTTATGGGCCTGCTATTTCAGACATGATTTGTTTTGACCTCATATCAAAATTCATCATTGTTTCCGAGTAAAATGAAATCGCTCTTATGAAATCGCTCTTGTTATAAGTTCGGTCGCTAACAAGGCCGCGGCGCGCCGAGACATTGACTGACCTTGGCCGAGGGCATGCGAGAAAAAAGGAAATTTACACGAGCCTTTGGTAAAATTAATAAATTTGGGCATGAAATTTTTTCAAATTTTTATTCAATTTCTTACACGTAATAGGAAATATAAACACCTCCCTTAGCAGCATCATGAGACTGATCAGCATAAAGAACGTTAGTACAGTAAAGAATTGTTAAATAAATTTAGGAGATTGTAAAACCCTCCTCTCCAACTTATAATAAATGTATATATACAACGTTTGCAAATAGTGCAAATTTAGAAAAAATCACTCTAAATTTTTTTTAAATCACTCTAAAATGTAATAATAAATCGCGTCGTGGGCCTGTGGCGTGGCCTCCAAGATCGTGGGATTTAACACCGCTGGACTATTTTTTGTGGGGTTATGTGAAGTCGCTTGTCTACGCAGATAAGCCAGACACGATTAACGCCTTGGAAGAGAATATTCGGCGCGTTATTGCTGACATACGGCCCAACTTGCTGCAAAAAGTGGTTGAAAATTGGGCCTCTCGGCTGGAATTTGTTCGAGTCAGCCGCGGCGGCCACTTACCCGAAATCATTTTTAAAACATAATGGCAAACCCTTATCTTTATAATAAAACTAAATTCTTAGCCATAACATCAAATTATATGCGTTTTATCTCTTCTTGAAAACCACGCCTCTAAAATCATCATCCTATATTTAAATAATTAAAAAAATATAGGTTTTATCTCAATTAGGAGACATTGTCATAGACAATTAAGATTTACAATTACCTACCTAAAGAAGTACAATAATTTACGTCCAATCACTTAAATATAGCTTATAAGGATATATGTATTCATTGGCAAATGCTTTTAGCTTTTATACATACATTCACTTTTTCTTAACCGTGTTTCCTAGTAGGTAGCTTCTTAGCTACTATCTCCGTCCTTTAGCCGATGCTCTTAAAAAAAACAACCAAAGCCGTTTAGACTAAATAGGAGGCTGGTCGAATAATATAGATACATAACAGTAGTCAAAAATTTTTGAAAACTGATTAATGAATCATTAACAGTTCAATAGAGCACTCGTATATTATATTCGAATTTAAAAAATATAACCGCATGGCTGTTGGAACGTATTATTTATTACTGGCCAGTTAAAATTAATACAACTCATTTATGAGTGCAAATAGACACAAGTAAAATAATGTTCAGTGCGATATTATAATTATTATAAATTTAAATATTATGTCCGAGTTTATTTATTACCCAACAGCAATTGTACCCAATGTAGGTAATGACTTAGAGACAATATAAATTGAAGTATACATTCCTTTAACTAGGGTAGATATCTTAAAGATAGTTAAAGGAAACAAAGAATAATATAAAAGATATTAAACGAATTTAAATAAATTAAAAAATGAACGTTACATAATTAAGTACATAATAAATTAAGGTTAAAAAAGTGAGTACATTTTATTATATAAATCAAACCCTGTATAATCTTAGTTTCAGTAATTTAATTTTACGTGTTACATTTTTAATTCAGTAGTTTTATTTTTTTTATATCCAGTTATTCGCACCTATCTTCCATTATGCCTTCACATCGAACTGACGTGTGACACAAGTAAAAAGGAGGAATATACATTTGCGTGAAAGTCGAAATGATGATAGGGCATTTGCAAATTAAATAGTGTAAATAGTATTACAAAATGATTAAATTATTTGAGGGTTACAGTTAAATGCACACCGAATGTCATTTCAAGAAATTTGAATTATTTTGTTTGTAGATTAATGCATTTATAATACGGGTATTGCAGTGTAAAACATTTCGAATCTAAAGATACTTTAGATAAAATACTGCATTCACTTCATGTTGTCATAAGGGTAAAGCATATTGGCCTTATCATAACGAATAACGAATACATGAACCTTCAATAAAAAGCAATGTTTTAAAAACATTCGTAAATATATACAATTCAGCATTTTGTAACAGTGTATTTTTTTTCGACTGTTTAATTTAAATTTTAAATTCATAAGTATTCCAGGGAATTAAGGCAAACAACATACGGTAATGACGTATTTTGTACGCGCTCGCAGCTGACGTAATAAAACAAAATTAATAAATATATAAATTGATGACTATAGATGTATACTTACTGTTATATAGAGGTATAAGGCCCTCAATAATGCTCAAAATTAACAGTTTAATGAATTACGGTCGAATTTCGACCACTGGACGACCTCTAGTACAGATAATTCTTCAGGTAAGCGCATTTTGTGTTGCCGAAAGAGGCCATGTCTACGCACTAGGTAAACACCCGACGGGATTGACCCTGAATACGGAGGTTGACTGTTAAAACATTTTTTTAAAAGTAACCATTTAATAGAATATAAAATATCATTTTTTTTTCTTTTTTCAATTAGTAGGACTGTAGTTTCATTTAGTATGTGCTGATTTTCGCTTCAGTTGTTATGACCTTCGCTCTTTACATTATTAAATGTATTGCGTTTATTTATAATGAAATTTGTATAATTAAAAAAGCCCTAAGTTTTCTCAACGGATTGTGTATTCTTTTATAATTTAAGCTTCTAGGTTATTACCCAAATACCTATATGTCTTCAGTACTTATTTGTTTAGCGTATTGTTGTTATATTAACAATTTTATAATATCTACAATTTAAACATAATTCATCTTTATGTATTGTTGTTTTTTGTAAACGATGTAAAATATTTTTTTATATCAGTTTGCAAATGTTTATTATCAAAAAGTGTAAACGCGCCCTAGTATGAGGCTGGACTGTGGGGCCCGGGGTATGCTCGTGTCATTTTGTGTTAAGCGACCGACATTGCGTGCATTTTTGCATGGCGCACTCGTGCTGCCGCCAACCGCCAAGTTTGCCTATTTGACAGAATCTGCGTCTACCGGCCGGCGCGTCGGGACTCGCGACGTCCACCGTGGTCATGAAAATCAGTCAGACAGGGCAGAGTCGGCAGTGTGTGCCGTCTTATGGTTTGATATTGCTTTCTCTAGGGACGTTCTCTTTTGGAATTAGGTATTTGTTTTCTAAATTTTTAAGTTTCGATACGTAAATTCTTTCAATATGAAAGTGACAGTGACAACGTTGAATGACAATATATTCGTTTTGGACGTATCCGAAGATTTAGAGCTAGAAAACTTCAAAGCATTCTGTGAAGTTGAATCTGGTTTTCCTGCCCACGAAATTGTTCTATATTTTTGCGGTCGACCTTTGTTAGATGGAAAAAAGACTTTAAAACAGCTTGGAGTTAACGATGGTGATTGTGTAATTCTTATGCACAATTTGACGTCTCAAACGGATCACGCAGGTTACAAAATGTCTACATATGTAGCCAAAACATTATTAGCTGGGTTGAATAATATGTGCATGCATTTAGTTTCTATTACTTACACTTGCCGGTATCACTTATGCCAAGATATGAGATAAATAAATGTGTAAATCCCCTTAGTCGGATAATTACAACGATCTTTTATAACATATAGATACGGCATGTACAAATCGCCCTTGCGAAAACGCGACACCGACGATTCCCCTTGCCGTTCCGCGCGCCTCAACACTCCGTCATGCATGTCTCGCTTGCTTGCATAGTAAGCAAGGAGACAGATAGCAAAGTGGCGAACTAGGCGTGGCACCTTTTCACTCTCAGTTGCCCTATTTATATGTTTTAAAAGATCTTTGGATTAAAATGTATTTTTAATTATTTATTTATTAAATTATTTATTTATCAAACAGGTTTCCCCATGTACACATTATAATACAAGTAAAAAAAAACTACTAAAAGAGAAAATACAACATTAAAAACTAAAAATAAAAAATAACTAGAACTCAGGAAAAATCCCTCAGTAAAAATACAAAGTTAAAAATTCAAAATAATACCTCCAGGCAATAACAAATAAATAATTCATGCAACAAATAAACGTATTTGCAGCCAAGCATCGAATGGTGCCATAATAATAAACAACGGTTATTATCTTGTGCGTTGCTTTTCTGTAAATTATATTTTTAGATAGTTAAATGGGTTTTGTTACGATATTTTCATCTCATCTATCAAGTGCCCTTCTTATTCCTTTCTAAAATTCCTTTTATCAGAGATAAAATTATATTCTTTTTAAAATTGGTCAGAGAATTTAATAGAGATTTCTATAGCGTTGAAAAGAAAAAGACTAATGCTGCCAGCATAAAAAAAATAAAACTACCGGCTGCTACCTAATGACGACGGGTCTAGGCACGGACGATCTACCGATACATTTTTTATGATGGATCTGGTCACGGCTGCTTAAAACGTGCAAAATTATAAATTTGGAGTTTGTATATTTTTGAATTTTTATGTTGAATAAAAAAAAACTACAATTAACTGAAAATAATATGTGCTATAGTAATATAGTGCTATATTTTTTTTTTGGTTAATCGTGTGATGCTGTTACTCTATGACCATTTAGAATAACTACATTGTCAAATTAAAAATATAGTTCTATTCCGGTGCTGTCATATCTACTTATGATATTTGATGCTGCTAATTTTATTAACACTTAATTTAAATGGTATGTTACTGGTCTTTTTTATTTATAACTTCATATGACTTACTAGCAGTTGCTTCATCAAAAAATCAAGTACTATATCCTTGGTTGCATAATATATGCAGCAACCGAACCTTTTGTTTCACTAAGCCTTGATAAATTGGTAGTGAACATGAATGTTTTTAATCATACTGACATCTTTTCCTCTTTGATGGGGTATCCTTAAAAAATATTACCTGGTATATGGATATATGATTTTTATCTATTCCAATTTTAGTTCAATTTGCAACTAACCTAGCTTGTGAGACCGCTGTATTGTCTAATAAACCTTTAACAAAAACATAAAAACCCATATCAACATGGTGCGTGAGTGGGAATGAGTAAATACAATGCGTCAGGAAGTATAATGAATCAGAATAGTGGTTAGATATTACTACCTGCTTGCGGGTTACCACCCGCTTGCGGGTCGTGGCTGGAGAAGGCTTACTCTATAATGTAATGTTAAGGTTTGTGTTAATATAAAAGCAACACATTAACTACAAATATAATATTTTCTTTAGATGCTCATCTTAACATGTTTTGATAAAACTTGGGTTATTTATTTTATGACCATTCAGAATAACTTAGTTGTTGAAAAAAATATAAGAAACCTTTATCTGTGGTATGAGCATGCCTACACGATAGGACTGCAAGCCGATATATGGCACCAAAGGCTCCGAAAGTCGCCCACCGCACGAAAGCTGAGCTTATCGATATAGAGTTCACTTTCTGGAGTGAAATATCCTAGGGTCACTCAAGTATGGTGCCGTAGCTATCTCACTTTCTGTAGTAAGATATCCTTATGTTTAAATTATGCACTTACACATACATAAAATTGTTGATTCGATTTATGTTATAAATTTAGTATAATCAATGTATGTTTGATATTCATTTTTCTTTTAAGATTTAGATGAGCGCTCTGTTACTAACTTGGACTTTAGTGGTATCCAAGTACCTTCACCTGGAGCAGGAACATCAGATGGTCGAAATTTGGCCATGGATGAAGACCCTCGTCTCATACGGGATATGTTTCTAGCTAATCCCGATCAATTAGCTCTGCTAAAGCAAAATAACCCTAGACTTGCTGATGCCCTTCTTAGTGGAAATATGGGTAAGGCATACATAAGATCTAATAACATTTTTGTTTAATTTCTTTGGTTGGTGGTAGAAAAAGTACATGTCAAATTTGGTTAAAATTGGGAAATTTTTTTTTGCTCTATTAAAGCCCTGATAGATACCAAGACGTTAGTTTGTCAAAGTGACGCGCTTGTGTGATTAAAAATGTTGAAAGAAGAATGGTGTTATTTTGGACTTGCTGTACTTACCTTACAACAAAAAAAGAGAAAATCATAAGATTGGACAAGAAAATGGTTGAATTTAGACTTATAGATTGTTACATACAATTTTAAAGGAGATAAGTTTGGAGTAGGGTGGCACAGAGCTCCGACTTCAAAAGGTCGGAACCTCCGATTGATTGTACATCTCCGACTTCGACTTCAGCTCTGATAATTTTGAATCGGTGGTTATAACGAAGATGAAGAACACAACGCAGCGAGCGACCGTTGTCGGAACGCATACGAAGAAGATTTTATCAAGGATGCTAACACCACAACCGACAGCAATCCTGTTGATAAATTGATTGTATGGAAGAGCTTGCTTAATGAGTACAATAAAGAAAAACAAATTCTAATCAGTGACGATCCCTAACTATGGTGGAGAGTAAATACAAAATTTCAAAGATTGTTCTCGATTGTTCACCAATATTTATCATGCACAGGCTCAGTGACAAATGAGCAATCTTTTCGTGGTGCTGGCCTAATATATGATCCACTGAGAAATAGATTGAATGGAGATAAAGCTGCCAAGCTTTTGTTTATTAAGTACAATTTGCTGCTTTTAGTCACAAGCGTTATCTTAAACTTGTTTCCGTTCTTTGCAGTACGAGGAGCCCTACAATTATTTTTTTTCTTTCAGTTTCACCTTACTACACAAATTATGTACTTTTTTTTCCCATCTCAATCAATTTACTGTATGACACTAACTTCCTATGGTTGTTTCTGTATTCACTGAGTTGTTATCCATTGACACTTATTATTTCTAAATTTACCTAAAACCGCATGGTAATCCGTATGAAAATCGGACATTGTGTTTGCTTCGCTTCAAATAAAATGGAGGTATGATATGCTAGTGATGTTGATAGACCCTCACACTTGCTTGCTATCTGTTGGATGACATCAAACTGGATAAATTTTGGTGAGCATGAGAGTGAATTAAAATACATAGGCTTATCTGATAGCCATGAAAAAACTCGCAATACTGGCTCACAAACCTAAGCACCTGACACCCGAGCATACTCATAAATTTATCAGGAGTTTTAGTTCAATACCTACGGACAGCAGCTGGTTAACCCGTCTGATGGTGCGAGCGAGACAGATTGTTGTAGTAAAAATGTCATCGTTGAGATGACGTGCCATCATCAGGGCATAGGGTATTTATTTAATTAATTTCTAATACTGGTAATACGGAGATGTTCTTTTCCATTGCCATAAAATTCTCCATTAAATTTTTCACCCAATTAGAAGAAAAACAATATATTGCCATTATGAAACAACCAAAAACTGCTACCATTATCACTACCACTGTCATCATCAACCAAAAATGTGATAGTGTCGTAATCGTTTGTTTTTACCTTTTTCTAAATAATACTGCAAAAATTAAACCACATGATTAGTATAGATTATTTATTATTTTGCTATCCTAAATTAAATTATAAATTAAATTAAACTAAATTATACAAATATCTAAATAAAACGCACACTAATCATATGTTTTTAATTTTACATTCCCATTATTTTTATTTTCATTAACTTACATAAGTCACTCATAAAATCATCTCATTATATTCTCGGAACTAGTGGACTGTGGGTTTAGGTATATAGGTTTTGTATATATATATATATATATATAATATATACTAGCTGTTCAACACCGGGCTTCGCCCTGGGTTGGCAGCTAGGCTCTGACGGTGCGTTCGGCGCCCAACAACTCGTGCCTGCGGCACTCGGGATGGGACGCTTCGCTCCTCATCTCTAGGTCATGCAGGCGGCTTTGATGGCGCCTGCGGCGCGCAACAACTCATGTCTGCGACTCTAGGCCCTTCCACGTGCCTAAATTTGATTTTTCATTTCTCATTCGATGTCTATGTTATGTAAAGAAGCTACATGCTTTTCGAGTTTCTAGACCCAACGGTTTATAAGTTCCATACAAACTTCTAAACCCCATTACCCCCCCCTTCATTGTTGAATTTCGCAAAATCCACAATTGTGCGTGCCTATATTATGCCAAGAAGCTATTAGTAAAATTTCAAGTCTCCAGACCTGAGGATATATTTTTACATAAAAATGTTCACCCCCCCATAACCCCCCTTATTGGTTGAATATTTAAAAAAATCTTTCTCATTCGATGTCTATGTTATATTTATAAAGAGGCTTTGAGATTCTATAACCGACTGTTATAAAAGTTCCATACAAACTTCAAACCCCATTACTTCCCCTTGATGGTTGAATTTCATGTTTTTTTAATTCAAACCTAATCGGGTGTGCTCACGACAACTTCCCAAACTCGTCATCGCAATTGGACCGACGGTTTAGGAATGCATAAAGGACAAAGAAACAGTCATTTATATATAGATAATATCTAATCAGAAAGGAATAGTGTTAAAGTGGGATACACAAAAATACAAAGATATTCACCAACCTTTCGTTGAAAGGTGCCGAAGAAAGTTATTAACCAGGTTCAAAATTAAACAAACAACCATGAAATTCAAAATTATTGCTCGTACTTGAGGCTGATAATAGCGAGATGAAATGGGAAACCTAATTACTTTAATTTAAAAACTTAATTGAACCTAGCAACAGCAAATATTGTATTTTGGTGATAGAAAAAATTGTTGTGCTTATTAATAAAACTAAAGTTAATACTTAGTAGGTTACCTGAATTTAAAATTACAATTTGATCACATGTCGCTTGTAAACTCTTATAGTTGTTTTGATTGAAGCAGCCTGCATTCCGTAAGCTTTTTCTAGATAAACTTCTCAACTATTCCGATAGGTTAATGAAGGGGTTGTACATTATCTTGGTGAATAAAAGCAATCATCACTTCACGAACGTGATTAGTGTGAGTATTCCCCTTATCCTGAGTGCTACTCGACGCTCAAGGTGTCAGCGTTGCCAAAACGGCTGAACTAAGAGAACTGAACTGGAAGAAAGTGCCTAGACCTCAGATTCGGATGTTACGTCAGCTTCTGGTAAAAAAATTAGAGAAGCCGTATTTAAAAAATGAAAGGGATTAATGCTTGAGGATCAGAAGGATTCGAACTTAGCGCACATAGTGACTGAGAATTAATTACTTCTTTATTTATTTATTTATTTAATCGAGGAAAAACAACGGGTACAAGAGATGAGATGAAATTTTAGAATAACTTATGATTTAGGTTAGTCTGGCATCCTTACAAGTTTTTCACATATAGAGTGATTTATTTCATATCTAATGCTAAGTTATATAAATTTACTGACATTAAGATCATGGTTAAGTGTATACAATTGCAAGCATAACTATTCTTCTATTTGAGTTAGGACAGTAGTCAATTCTCATTCAATACATAGTGCGTAACAAGTAAATACTTGTTCACCAACTACTCGCCTTAAATGTAGTTTGATATTACGTATATTAGATTCCCACAGGCCCACATATGACTAGTTGGAACAAAGCTCCCATGTGGTGACACAAATGTCACTATGTTCACGGACTAAGGCTCTAGAACTACAAGACCGATTATGATAATTATTTTTTTAAAATGACCATGACAATGTCTTCTGTGCATAGATACCAAAACACATATACATTTGATTGCGCAAAGAATTATAAAAAATTAAACGGTAATCCCTATGGAGAAATACATTTATATACTAAACTCCGCTCCAATGTATGCCGCAGCGAAGCAAAGCGGCGCCCTAGTTTTAGGAACATTAGAACACCATTCGATGTGCGTTTCGGTGAGTTCTGTAGCGAGGGCATCCTTTGAATTATCTGACTGTATGAACTCAAGCAAGTTCTGTAAGTAAGATTTTGCCCCAATAAAATTCCGGCCACAGTGACTGGACATTACAGAGCAATTACTCGAATAAAGAATAAAGAAAATATATTAAAGGGGTGCATTTCTCTAAATTTAGCGCTTAAAAAGTGTAATGTAAAAATGTTGGTTTGAATAATTTTATAATTTTCATATAATTAAGAGAAACTTAAGTTAACAAAAAAAATGTACATTAAATAATATGTGCATGAATTATTTTAACCGAATCAATAATAGAATTTATATTTTGTTTCAGAAATATTTTCTCAAGTTTTGAAGGAACAAATAACAGCACGCACAGAGAGACAACAACAAAGAATTAGGTATGGCAAATTAAATAATGTTACATTAGTTTTCTTAAGGTACCACCACTACATATGCTCGATTGGCATGGCCAATAATGTAGTCGCAAATGGTAAATCAATAGATGTATTCACCTTATCGACCTATTACAAACCCAAATAAGCAGTAGAAATATAAAATGCTGATCAATCAACCAATCAATCAATCAATCAATGCTGGACCTCAATTATTTAGGACAGAGGCGGCTGTTTTCAGTGCCGCCAACCCTATTGTTTTAACCTAGCTTACTCATAGAAGTTTTCTGTTCAAGTTCTAAAATCTACCTAAAGAGAGAGAACAGCCTGGTGGTGCAGTGGTATAAGCACCTGCTTCTTATCCAGAGGTCCCAGGTTCGAATCCCCCAGTGGGTTTAATCCGGCCAGGTTATATTTCACCGCTGAGAATATGCTGCTGAGAATATATATTTTTAGAAGGTATGATGTATTTTAATATGGTGTCAATTCAAATCATGTTTGAAATCGCAGGGCTATCAGTTGAATTTTTTATCAGTAAAAATTAAAAAACTTTATTTACTTAATAAAAATGCATTTTTAAAATGTTTTTTTTTTTGCTTTTTCTATAGTTAGTAATAAAACCATTACACCAGTACAACCAGTACAGGTACAGGTTATCAAGATGACATACGCAGTTTATCAATTTAGCACCCATAATTAAGCTATTTTTTGGAAACCGGTCGCTCCAGTTTGAGACTTTTACATAAAAGTGGCTGCGTCACGTGTCGGGTTAAGTCAAAAAAGCGAAGTGATTCGATTTCTTTGCACCCGAGTGTAGTTATATTTGCCATTGGATCTATTATCAATGCAAGGTTGAGCTCTCAATTATTTGGTTTTTGGATAAAATGGTTTAAAACAGAAAACTTTGTCCATCCTCAGCTTTAAAATATTGTAATTTGAGGTTAAGCAGATTTATATTGTTTAGAAATGTAGATATTCCACAGGTTGTTTTCACAAATATTTTTTTTTTTGCATCCACTGGAGCAAATAATGCACATTTAATAAATATGTTTTAATATTTTTTATTGTAAAGAAGGAAAGCAGCTGGACTGGCATAATCTAGATAGTATTAAAATGTCAATAACCAATTTGTAATATTTTTTATACGGTTTCCAAAAAATTAAAATTTACTTTGATTTCTGTCATAATATTGCAGAATGATGAATTCGGATCCTTTTGATACGGAGGCACAAAGAATGATTGCAGAAGAAATCAGACAAAAAAACATCGAAGCAAATATGGAGGCTGCGATGGAATACAATCCTGAGACATTTGGAACTGTGGTCATGTTATACATAAATTGTCATGTTAATGGGTAATAATAAAATTTAAGTTTTTTTTGTTTCCGATAAGTCAATAAAGGTTAAGGCTGGTACTACACTTTGGTTCTTAATGCGCAGTGAATCACTCCAGTTGTCGTCATGGTCAACGTAGTAAGGGATGCACCTTATGGATAGTTCATATGCTATTTTGATGCGGTGTGAGCAATACGTTCAGTAGGAGTGACCGATTCCCGACGAGCAGGCTGACGCTATTACTAGCTCGTGTTTGTTGATTTTGTCAACACAAAAACAAACTACGTGAACAAGTTTGTTTTGCTTGTTGAAGTTAAGCCGGCTTTATACAACATATCTCTAAAAGAATATAGCAATATAAAGGATAAATATAGGAGCTGGGAGACATCCAGCAGTAGGAATAGATTTGTTCTGTATATTTGGGATCATCGTTAAATAGTTTATGAAATTGACCATTTTTCAGTCTCTTCTGGAATATTAAGTGAGCCCAGAATCGCTGTCTCTGTCTTAATTTTTTAATTATTAACAAGTTCGTCACCACACAACTGATTAGTAAAGTATCCAGTTTGCTAATGGCCGTGCCCACGACTAGGTGTAAATACAGTTCGGTCAAAATTAACACGTTTTTCGCGCTCATTCTCGACTTTTTCATACTCAGTGTAGTACCAGCCTAAAGAATATTATAATATGTTAAGGATATTATAATTCATATTCTAAAGCCAGCAAACTTTACAGAAAATGTAATATAACTATTATTAATATTCTTGTTTTATCCAGCCTGATTGTTTAATGTTTTTTATTCCGTCTTCATGTGCATAATTACGATAATTTTCTAAAATTCTAATTTTTTAATTATTAATCAAAAAACAAATAAGTTTAGAGACATCTTCCATATTAGTAAAATATCAACCTGAGGAATGATAAAAATGAGAAGTACATTATTAGATCAGGCTGAACTAAAATCTAAGGTCCAAAAATACAAATTTAACTGTTTGCTTATTACTTAGTCTTGTCTTGATCCATGTTGATGACGTAACCCTTGCAATCCAGCATGAATCTATCGGAAGAAACAGAATGAATACAATGACAATGCTGTATGTTTATGGTTACCTATGTGTATTTGTATGGTAAAACATAGCTGCCATGGGAATCATTGACCAGGTCAGGCCCATCATGAAATTGTATATCGTAAGAAGCCACAGAACCTGTTAAGGATGTGTAACCCTTAGAATTTGAAAATGAATAGCTGGAGGATTTACAACCTAGATTACAACTTACCAAGTACACCAACACATAGGTCTAGAGACATTGTTTTAACCCATATTTTGTTTACTATATAAAATCGTAGGTTGTTTTGATATAAAAATAAACAATAGAACAGTTTCATAGTGGTATGAGGTGGTATCTGCTTTTGATCCAGAGGTGCCGGGTTCGAACCCTATTGGCTGAAATCCAACCAGCTCATTTTTCGTCACTAATCATTCTACTTCAATTTTTTTCAAGTGGTATGTAACAAGGCATACACACACATAAACATTCAACTACAGATTGTGGTGTCGATGTTGACCTAATCTCCTTAAAAGCTACGCTTTTACTAAATTCTAAAGATCATAAATCCTTTATCATACTGCTCCTTTTTGTGTCTTTCATGATGGGTCTGGTCTATCATTGATTTCCATGGTCGCTATACTCTTTTTAGCTTCGAGTCACAGTTATTCATAATATTTGTGAATATTATGAAATCTATGGCTTTGATAGTTTATAATGACTGAAAGGCGGATAAACTAAAGAAAATATATATTTTCTTTGGATAAGAAAAAAAACAAAAAATCGAATTAATCCTTCAAAAAACTGTATTTTGTATTATGATGTTACATTTAACCATATAAAAAAAAATGCTGATGAACTTTAAACTATGACTATAATTGGAAAAAAATATGAATAATTTTTGCATTAGTCATAATATGGTATTTCTATTGGGCGAGGCTGATGAATGCATAGCTTTTATGGAATGTGTTGGAGAGAAAGGAATTGGAAGTGTTGTCATAGTAACCAAAACATTAAACTTTGCGGCCATTCAATGAGGTTATTTAAATCTGTTTTTTCTAATAATCCTAGGAAAAACTTTATCTCCAATAGAGTTGTAGATAGTTGAAATTGGCTACTTGTGGAAGCTATAAGTTAAACCAATTAAAGAATCGCCTTGATAAATTTCTTGAATCTAGATAAATCGTTAGTAACTGAGAATGAAATATGAACATATCAGCTAAATAGCTGCTTGCTCAGGGAATAATAATAATAATAATTTAAATTCTCCGTGCATAGGATTAATACCTTTATGTTAGTATAATACCTACATCATCCATTTTGGGATATTCTGTAAGTTTAGTTATTAAAATAGAAAATTGTCACTTTATTTACAAGAAAGCTTATCACATTGTTATTGACACAGGTTTGCCGTGAAAGCATTCATTGATTCGGGAGCACAGACAACTATTATGTCTACCGCTTGTGCTGAACGTTGCAACATCATGCGGCTGGTTGATTCGAGGTATTTCTTAATAAATTTTATAATTTAAACTATTGCTCGGAATTTATTAAAAGGGCATGAGGTTTTATGAAGGTGGATTATCTGACCAGCAATGGTTCGATTTGATAGGTGAATCGTGTCTAAGCATTAAGCAGTGAGAAATCGTTAAAATATAAAATCGTAATATACAAAAGATGTTATATGCACCCCTGGGGGCTGTTGCTCTAAGCAATAGCCCCCTTGTTTAATTTGTGATAAGACTTCAAGGATAATGTTGAAAATGACGCTGAATGCTGTTTGGTTTTGAAAAAGAAAGGGCAAGGAGAGAGGGGGAGGGGGAGAGGATTTAAAAATTGAGAATTTTAATTTGTAATAGCACTTTTGATGAAAATCAAAACGTTCAAGAAAATGAGGAAAATCTTCAGGAGGTTATAGAATCTGACAGTTGTAAGAATATTAGGCCCATATTCATAAACACCGCTATGCGGCGGCAGTGCGTATGCGTTCGCACAGCTGAGAAATCGTAATTCATAGACAGCGCATAGCATCCGTCGTCGCTATGCAACCGCTTCACGACCGCTAGGAACTGTCAAAAGCCAAGCAAGCATTCGAGGTGTATTTGCGAACGCAGTGCGGCCGTTGTTTGTCGATTTGTGTCTTTTCGTTTGAAATGTCTATTAATTATGACAGTGAGAATGAATTCGACCAATATGTTGATGAGTTTTTGGATAACGAACCGCGTTGGTTGTTTCGTCGAGTTTTAAGGGATATCAGTAATCCTTTTAGTAAGAATTTTAGTGACGATGATTTTAAAAACCGGTACAGATTTAGTAAAGATTCTGTGACAAACATTCTACTGCCACTTATTGATAATAATTTAATGCTACCTACGGACTCAAGAGGGCTTCCTATTCCTCCGTTATATCAGCTACTGATTTCTTTGAGATATTACGCGACAGGCAGCTTTCAAGTAAGAATGCAATAATATTACAATATTGAAATTTAAGTAATTGACAGTGGCCGATTTCATGAATTGCCTAAAAATACTATTCTTTGTTGCAGATTGTGTCAGGCGATCTTTAAAATTTAGTCAACCGACAGTGAGCAGAATAATAAAGCATTTTTCTAAAATTTTCTGTACTCAAATAAAATTTTTATACATTTTCCGGAAGATTTGCCAACAATAAACAAAGATTTTTTTGAGATTGCAAATTTTCCAGGTGTCATTGGTTGTGTAAATTGTACGCATGTTGCAATAAAAAAATGTGAAGAGAGAATTTTCTGTATTCAAATAAAAAGATTTACATTTTCCGGAAGATTGCAAACAATAAAGTGTGCCTTTTCGGTTGCCCTAAGACGGTGCCTTTTCTGTGGGAATCACAGAAAAGGCACCGTCTTTGTGGGGAAATGTAAAGGTGTTTTGTAAAAAAAATAATAAAGTTTTAAAAAAAAAAAATAAAAACTGATTTTTTTGAGATTGCAAATTTAGATGCTCGAATATTTTTTATTTTTCATTTATTTTTTATTTCTCGGCTGCCAATTCTTTTTTTCAAAATGTTTTCATATTTTCCCAGCAACGCTTAAGCTGGAAGTCGTTCCTTTTACTCATAAAACTCTGAGGCCTGTATTCATAAACACCGCTATGCGGTCGCAGTGCGTATGCAGTCGCACAGCCGAGAAATCGCAATTCATAAACAGCGCATAGCATCCGTCGCCGCTATGCAACCGCTTCACGGCCGCTTGGAACTGTCAAAAGCCAAGTAAGCATTTGAGGTGTATTTGCGAACGCAGTGCGGCCGTCGCGCGTAGTTTTGAGTCTTTTCGTTTGAAATGTCTATTAATTATGACAGTGAGAATGAATTAATAAATCATATAATAATATATTTTAAATGGCACCAACTTGTTATTATCTAATTTCTTTTTTTCTTTTCTCTTTCAAATTCTAATGTTAAAAATTAAACTCAAATATATTCAATGTTGTATTCAGTGTTATTTGTTAAGAAACTATATCACAATACATCATGGTTACCAAGAAAAAAAATGTAAACTTTACTTGAAAGTAGTAAAAGTGTCGTCTGTGAGCGGTCAGCTGTCGCCGTACGCTTTAACGGTGTCAAGGCCATTATAGATCGGTGAGACATCGGAATTGTGTGCTGACCGAATTGAGGTTTTTTAGGCATTTGAGAAATTAATGTGTTAAACTATCTATTGTGATTTTTTTCAGATGGGCAGGAATTGCTAAAGGCGTTGGGGTGCAGAGAATAATAGGACGCATCCACATGGTTCAAATGCGAATTGAGAAAGATTTTCTTACTACCTCTTTCTCTGTGTTGAAGGAACAGCCCATGGACATGCTTTTAGGCTTGGATATGTTAAAGCGTCATCAGGTGTGTAGAATTAAATTTCATAAAGTTAATGAAAAGTGGAGTTCACTATCCTAGACCTAGAAAGGGACATATTGCTTCTCTGACGCAACCTCTTAATTATTTTTATTTTTCAATTAGTACCGAGTTGAGGAGGCCAATATGTTGCACATACTTGGATAAAGATCATTTTTATGGCGAGTTCATAACAAAATATAATTTTGTGTCTTTGTGGTTTTTCTAATGCAATATAAATGATTTTTTTAATTCTATATCGTATTTCAATGTATGAGAATTTTCTAACCAGCACGATGTAGGCGCGAATGATTTAGGTAACTCATACATTATGCTGTCAAACCGTGAAATGTGAGAAACAATCTTGATCACAGAGTTTGTATAAAAACAACTGATATAATTGTAAGTCACATTTAATTATCTAATTTATTATTAAACCCCTTAGTAATTGTTATTTAATTAACATTTATATGTTAACAAGAGCTATAGAATTAATTGAAATATTATCCAAACTTTAGAATAAACAGTTAATTAAATATTAAAAAACGTGTTTCCTTTCCTGTAAAGTAGTGATGTTACTGAGTACCTACATGGTACTCAGACATCGTTAGATCGTTGGTGGCGTTAGAGAAGCTATGGTTGCTTCGAGCCGTTGGACTCACTGGAAGGCCCTACCGGTAGCTTTTTCGCTCGTTGTAGAGCTTCCCTGCCCTTTATCCTAACAGCTTTTACGGATTTTCCCCTATTTTGTTTGTTTCTTTATTAGGTGCTGATTCTAGTATTTTATGAATATTTATTTACTTTTTAATTAGAATAAGTAGATTATGTATTATTCTAATACTCGAAGCGTTCGAGTATTGATCCAGCAATCGGAGGTTAAAACCCCGCACGTCAAAATTGTACCATTTTTAACGCTTCATCACTTCCATCTCCGCTCCTGACCAGCAACTTTTTGAGTCGGGCCAAAATAGTTGTATATTACCTTGGTAACAGTAATTCTTAAAAAAAACAATTAAATCAAACGGTGTATATAAATTCAACTTGAAATGGCGATGCTATGGCAGAAAGAGAAATGGAGAAATGGGAAAAATTGGTGTCAATAATTTGAGTAGATTCGAATGACTCAGTATAACATTTTGTGAACGGTATGTTGTTCAGGATTCAACTTTGATGGTCACAGTTCTTCAGGATTTTTTGCTGTTTCTAGTTTGTCTAATGGGTAAATGTACCTTGGCGACGAGCAATAACTATTTCAGCAGAGGCGATAGGCAATTTATAGCATTTAAAGGTATCATACTACTTACAAGTGTCCTTTCTATCAATAATATCGAAGCCATTTGGCCAATTTCGATCGCCAAAATTGAGCCGTGTTTTTACCCGTAGAGATACATATTTTAAATTTAAAAAAAAATTACTTGAAATATGAAGTGAATTTTTATGAGGCTTTTTTGTGAATGAGGCACTGGCCTCTCATGAATCTCTTATGAAAATATGAATTTATGAATCTGGAACTGGCCACTTACAGAATAACATTTAAAAAGTAATTAATACATTTAAAAATGAAACTCTTTGGCTGTATAATACATTTAGTTTCATATAACTGGTCAATTGTTTTTACATTTTGAAAACTGTGTGTTTTCATCGCCATGGATTTAACTTGTGAAAATTTTCATGCCATGATTTATTACGATTTTCGGCGTGGACTAACTCATAAACAGTGGATCTATCAACTCGATGCTTCTTTCCCAAAAGTCGAAGACTAATCGAAAACCACTGTGTATCACTGGTTCAGTGAGTTTATTCATGGGCGTCTATGCTCACGGACGAATACACCAACACTTATAGCGAGTGGCCACTCCATTTTACTTTAAAACAATATGGAAGTCCTAAGAATTATTAGGTAGTCGGAATCCTGCTTAGTTAACAACTACAAATATTGCATAGCAGATTAAATGAAGCCACAGAATATTATAACCAGTCTTGTTTAATAATAATCATAGCAGTAATATATTTAATAATTTCGTGTTTTCTTTAATTTAATTATTTGTAATACTAAAACTAACATTATTTTACTTCTTACAGTGTAATATAGACCTCAAGAAGAATGTCTTGAGGATTGGTACTACGGGAACTGAAACTCCTTTCCTTCCGGAAGCCGAGCTGCCTGACTGCGCCCGTCTAACAGGCAATTCCGACGATGAGATAGTGGGACAGTCACTGCGTGACCATGATGACAGACAAATACAAGATGCTCTAGAGCGATCCAAACAGGAAGGTGCGAAAAGACCTAGAACTGACCCTACAATTAACAAATTTTAATATTCAATTCTTTTCTCTTTTCATATCTTTTTGCATTAAAAAAAAAGGAACTTTAAATCTTCAGGGTACATAAATATATTTATAATATAACTAATATATGTTAAAAAAATCCATATTTATTGTTTTTAAAAAATAAAAAATATTAATAAAAAAATATTTCTGAATATATTTTTTTATTAAAAAATATTTCTGATTGAGATCATACAATCCTAAAATAACTCAGGCCGGCAGTTCGTCCATTAGCTCCCTCTACCTGGCAATAAAATACAAAGTAACGTTAACAATGTGATAATGGATATAAAAATAGTACATTTTGTTGTGAATTTATGGTATGTTAGCGTGTTTCGATACTTTTTGAAGGGAATTTTTTGAACAATTTTGAAGGGATTTGTAAAATAATTTAAAAATTGTTGTAATTATGGTTGTTATATTCTATTATCAATTTTAAAAAACTTTTTTACAAAGCAAATTGTTTTATTTTTGAAATTGGTTAAATAAATTATTTTGAATAAGTTATATGTGCATTTTACTTTAGAACGTGTTTTTACGCTGTATTAAATAGGATTGCTTCATTCGATTTCTTGCTTTTGTTGTTCGAGATAAAGTTGAATCCCATCAGATGATGTTGACAATATGATTTTAAACATATTCATTAAAAAAAAATGTTCAACAATTAAAAATCATAATAATAAATAACCCTTTGCTCTAGTAATAAAAAATATGTAAGAATATGACAAAAGCAAGACAAGCTATGTATGTATAAAGTACAGTTTTTTTTACTGTTTTCATAATAATGTTATCAAATTAATAATCCAGTTAAGGCATTTGTTTTTTTATTTAAAAAACTAGATTTTTACTTTGCTCCTCGAATAGAGTTTGATATAGCACCAATGTAAATCACTAGATGTCATACCATATCATTACATTTTTTTTGGTCATCCTTGTTTTGAGCAGCCAAATGACTTCTGCAAGTTATTCAGATGTGTGTTCTTCGATCTGGATTTGGTTTTTTGTAGTTACTTTTCTAAATTGTATGGAAACCAATTTGGTAATAAAGTAATATGTTTTTTATAAGGTTTGGGAGAAACTTCTGGATCAAGCAACACAAGACTGGATAATGTTGCAGTTGGAAACATTATAAATAGAATTGGATCACTGCCGAATCACAGCACGTCTCCTCGATTAGGTAAAACTTTTATATATGAATAAACTGTCTGATTTATTATTGATTAAATGCATGCTTGAAAAGGAATATTTTTTTTTTATATTTAATTAACCGTTAACGAAAAAGTTGTTCAAAGTTGATTTTATTCATCAACGTCATAATTTATCAAGCCCAATATTATCAATTCTCTCACTCACCTTCATCGATGAAGTGTATAAGCGTGAAACGGTGATGTTTTCGAGCGTACACTTGCCACGCGGCTATAATCTATACATAGCTGTTTACATTTTTATCGCTCACAATAGTAAAACTAAACTAAACTAAAACTAAACTATGCTCATTTGAATTCACCACTTCACTCCCTTCAACTATACTCAATTGTTCTAGGACTGTTTTGTTACATTTTGTATTTCATTTTGTTAGTTGGGCAAATATCTACTCGGATAGCAGAATTAATCTGTTAAGCTAATAATAAAAAAAAAAAACAAAAAATATAAATAATAATCATTTAAACAATTAAATAACAAATAAAAAATTAAATATTATGTATTAAATAACAAATTAAATTAACCTCATATGAGCGTAAGCTAATTGAAGCTCACACATAAAGAAACTAATTCTTTTAGAAAAAGAAACTAATTCTTTTAGAAAAAGGATTAGTTTCTTTGTGTGTAGTTTGTAAGAAGTATAGTAAACCCATGAAACACTTGTTTTTAAAATGCAAAGTAAGCTTTAAACTTTTATGCTAATTTTGATCATTTAATTATTCAAAACTATAAAATAAATGTCTTGATCGTCGATTAAAAAAAAGATTGGTTGTAGTGTTGGCATTCAATATATGCAAATGACTTAGGCAGCAAATGCACCATATCGGAAGAAGGGGGGGAGGAGGGAAGGGATGAGGAGGGGCAAATCTGTTTTGAGAAAATGTATAATTGGAGAATGTTTCACAGGGTTTTCTTGTCAGACATTGAAGATAAATCATCACTTATAAGGCAAATTCTTCCTACTATAATGATCGTAATGTATTTGAAATGTCCAATATTTTACATAATTTCCGTTTACAGAAAAAAAATCTGTGTCTAAAATGGTAAAATGACGGTAAATTATATGGCAATATAATATATATATATATATTGTGTGTGTAATCTGTAAAATATATATATTATATATATTTTACAGATTACACACACAATAAGTATTACAAGCATTATTAAGTTTTTTTTTCTTACTATAATTCAAATTCCATAATAATTGATGTGGAGAAACCTAATAAGAGTTTATGTCGCAAATTCAAATATCTTTTCTAACAAAATCTGAATAAGGTACATTGCAATTAGTTTAAAAAAAAATAGTTTGGAATACCCAATAACTGTCAATTTCTTTGTCTTAATATGTTTCAGTTTAAAATAGATAATTTAATAATAATTTTAAAAATACTTTTAAAAACAACTTTTATTATTAAACAAAATCTTTAAAGGCGGTTATTTCGAATATCCTCTATTTTACTTACTAAGTTTTGCATAAAAAAGATTTGTCAAATAAAAAGATTATAAATCATTAGTATACAAGGTGCCGCTTTTATTTTCTCTCAAAATTTTTAAAAAGATAGCATCGTTTTGCGAGGGTATGGGGTTTGAGAAGGGTGATTACGCTAATGAGAAATTATATTTGGAAAACTCATGGCGTAAAATACAGGCGAAGCCAAATCACAAAGAGCATTTGCTGACATGACATGAGTTTCCTTTTTTTTTGGTGTGTTTTGGGATCAGTTGTCTTGACTTTCGATGAGGTCATATGACATTAGCAAACAGGCTTCAGATTGAAATGTGAATTGGATACGCCTGTCGAAGCTAAGTTTAATATGCCATGGGAATACTATAATACTACAATCTTGGCAATCAATTACTGACATTGAGCAATTACAATTAGATGTCAATGTGTGACTCTAACATGCAATTAAATTTGCTGCAATAAAATAGCCATTGGCAAAGTTGAAAATATTCAACTTTGATAGCTCCGAATTGACATAATGAGATTGATAATAATAACGTAATAGTCATAACATTGTAGCTACAAAATAGTGGAGCTGCTTAAAAACGAGTTGTTTATACGTTGTTATAGCCGCTGTTGCATAGTTGAACTAAAGATGAATTCAGGTTAAATTTGATTTATTTTGAGAGTACAAAACCATTACATTTAATGCGAAATTAAACAATGTAAACTATGGAATAAATGGACGCAGTACGATTATGGTTCGGTGCGTTGATCCGTTTGTCGGTGTGCAGGGAACGGGGAGCGTTCCCTTCCCAGCTGGTGTGATGTGATCAGGTCATGACGTCGTTGATCCAATTTTCATTGCTGTTGCTAAGACATCATAAAAATACTTCCTAAATTTTGTAATTGGTTGTATTTGCTAACTTATATTATGCTGAACTTATACAAAACGAAGATATTGTATTTATAATTAACCTTTTGACTGCCACTATCATCGTTATATAATCACAATACGATAATGTTCACAATTCCACCATGGACTATATAAAATTTTATGAATTTACTTGGAGTAAACGCATATATAAATTTTAATACATTAATACTTTCTAAAAGTTATACATTTGGGAAACAAAACATTTCGGGAAAATATAGTCGTTTCGGAAAAGTTTAGGGGACATCCCCTAAACTTTTAAACAAACGCGAACTGATAAAAGTGATTTGCCCATACAGTGTGCACTACCGTGCAGATACTACCTAAGGATAGTGTGGTGAAATTTAAATGTGTAATATCAATTGATGGGCAAGTATTCAAATGTGAAATATATTTATGCAAAATAACAAATAAAAAATGAATAATTTTAATATTTATGTATGTATTTGTGTAAAGCTCAGCGCAATTACATTTCATCAATCTACTAAATAACTATTAAAATTAGCCTACCTTAGTACGGGCAATGTCCAGTTAGGTATGGTTATGTTATTCATCATCTAAGAAATATGTAAAAACAAAAATCAATAAATAAATAAATAATATATTTAACTTCTCTTCACCATTTTTTTATTTATAAATAATTTCTATGACCTAGGTCATATACAATTATTTTGGGCCTTATTTAATTAAGCTATATTATAACAATTGGATCCCTTCTTGCAATGTTTTTGTCGATGAAATTAGTTTTATTTGCTAACCCTAAAGTTTGATTACAAATCTACATATTGTATGCAAAGGATATTTCTACCTATTTATTCATTATCAAGCTGTTCATAATTTTAATTTCCTTTGAACCGACGTACGACGTTTGACCGACGTTTGACGGTTGAATTATTTTTTAATGCTGACAATAAACATATTTAGAGATTTCCAATGCAAAAAAAAAACATTAAATTCTACACCTGATTTTAAGAAGAAAAGCAGTTCGTTGCAGTTGTGAAACATCAAAAAAAAAAAAAATGCCAAACGTCTTACAATCACCTATCAATTAAGTGTCAAGTGTGAAAATGTGCTGTCTGGTGACAAGTGAAAAGTGAGCACAAGTTATTATTTTTTTTATATTACGAGTACATAAACACAGTGGGAAAGTATTGTTTGTGGTAATTTATTCATAATTTATTTTGTATCTTATAATATATTTGTACGTAAAAGCATTTGGATATAGTATTCTATATGAAATTTTATCGCGAATCACATAGGAATTCTAAAATGTGTATACTCCAACTGATTGCAATTCAGTACGAATGATATGTTTACAAACAAACACAGGCATTTTTTGAAATATGAATTTTTAGATATATATTACTACATCTTTCAAATTCTATTTAGAAATGTTATTGTTTTTCAAAATAAAATTTTCTAATTTTTAATACTTCTCTCAAACTATCAAAAAATGTAATTTTCAAAATAATGTATTTTTGGCTTTTATTATGTTTTAAAAATTAAACATAATTTTAGTGACAAAAATAAATAAGTAGAAGAAACACTTATAAAGTGACAATAAAAAAAAATACTTTATAATAATAATTGTTTAAAAAAAAAATTGACACCAGTGACAATCCCCATAAGTATCTGAGTATTCCGTTTATGATAAAAAAATATATATATTACTTATGAATAGTTTTATATGATATCTAGGAGCATAAATAAAACATAAAATACAGGTATATCGCTTTCATTTTTTTTTAGTTTTTAAAAGTAAAACTTTGCAAATTTGGTATTTTTTTTTTAATTATTTGTTTAGGTATAATTGTATAATTAAAACCATTTACGAATCACATAGGTATGTACTCCAAAAATGTATTTACTCCAAGATGCTGATTTCACAAATTTCGAAGTTCGACGGCGATTGGTGGTTTGTTTGTGAAGTTGTTGACAAAGGCAATTCTTTTATAAAATATAAATGTTTAGATATAATTTATCACATCTTTCTAACTGATTTTATTTAGAGATGTCATTGTTTATCAAAATAAATCGAAGAAATATTCCATATTTTATTATTTTATCAAAATATGTAACCATTATATGTATTTTTTTATATTTTGAATACTATAAATAATTTTAGTGAAAAAAAAAATAAATAAGTAGAAGAATAACTTATAAAGTGATAGTAAAAAAGAAATTTTATCTCATCTAATTAGGTAAAAATAGTTATTACGGCACAAGTGACTGATCCCCAAAAATACAAGATATTTTTTGTTTTCTTATGGCAAAATAGTTAAAATAATAATTATTAGTTTTATTTAATATCTAAAAATAAATTCTTTGTCACGATGTTAATTTTTTTTATTGAACCATATTCTAGAGAATTTCATAAACTATTCTAAATAGTGCAGGTAGGAGGGGGGGGTAGGTATCTTGGTAAGATAATATTCATAGTATTTCTAAAATAAGTATTTTATTACGCACCCATAATTACTCCACCTTTAGAAAATCTATCCGGGCATCCGGTGTACCTTCATAAAAGTGGCTTGGGGATAGGTTAACCACTTGACTACCACAGTCCATTACTTTTACTTTTTTATTTAATGTCACTCTTGGGATTTAAAGAAACTTCATGAAATGACAGCCGACATATTCCAATCTGTGGAATGCCAACCCAAGAAAACAACTGGAAAACACTTTCTCTTTATGTATATCATAAAAAAATAATAGCTTGTACTCACTTATAAAAGCTAAAAATCACCAAAAAAATATAGGTACTAGAAACTCATACACGGCTCCGCGTAAACACCTGTTTAGTATACTAACACGTTTTGACATTTTATTTTTTATTATTTCAAAACTTCTCAAAAAACCCAACCCAACAACCAGGTAGCTTAAAAAAGGATGATAGCAGTTTCACCACAAACAGCCTATATACATATAAACAAAGTCCTACTGAAAACCCATTTCCTAAGCTGTAAAATTACAAACCAAGTTGAGTAGCCAGTTCTTACGGAACACACTCCAACTAACCAACAAATTAATTACTGAAAACAGAATAACACGGGAACTTAAAAAAGTGAAAAAGTGCTTTATCAAACAAAAAAGCACTTTTTAACAGCTTGGAATGAGCCCTTCAGGAACACAGTGTAAACCCTACCATCAGTGGATGGATTAAAACCATGTTTCGAAATCCAAGCCAAGTCCAAGCAAACACAGAGGGTACAGCTATTAGAGCTCAAGCCATCAAGAGGTTTCCTCAAGGAGTTGTGCCACCAATAATGTGAATTGTGTTGGTGGACAGTCTAATACAATACCTCATCAATAATGGATACTATATCCAAGACTATTCAGATGGTATAACAATCTTACTAGTTGGAGATAAGATCAAAGTTCTCTTCAATACAGTGTGCAATCAGCTTTGAAGCACGTAGAAAATCGGTGTACAGGAAACGCTTTGTTTGTTTCCTTCAAAGACAGGCTAATCTTGTTCACAAAATAAAAACCGCAAAATAAGTGCATACTTAACCCTACCAAATTTGTTTGGTATACAACTCAGCATTTCAGAAGTCAAGTAACTAGGTTTAACACTCAACAGCAAACTAAACTGGAGTAACCATTTAGACGCAAAAACTGACAAGGTATGCATAATCTTTTGTCAATAACACCGCCAGTCATGGGGAAGTCATGGAGGCTGTTACCTAAAATCACCTTATGGCTGTACAAATCTATCAGAAGGCTCATGCTCACCTTTCACACACTGCTTTGGTGGAGTAGAACCAACCAAATAACAATATAAAAACTCCAAAGCATTCAAAGAATTACTTACATTGGTACTACTGGAGCAATGAAAACACCATCATCAGCTCTGGAGACCCTATTGTGTCTCCCCCTATTGTCTTGTTCATACAGCAAGAGGCAACCAAATCGGCCTTCCGACTGCAACTAGGTGTATGGAACAATGTAGGTAAGGTAAGTAACCACAGAAGGATCCTTGAAGAACCAAAAAAGGATACACCCCTCGTGGGTCTAGCCTCTGACCGAGCGCTTCCCTGCTTCATGTTTGACAAAGAATACAAGGTATCCATCCCAAACGAAAAATTACCATCTGGCATCAATGCTGACGTCAACATCTACACAGATAGCTCAAAAATGAAACAAGGTTCCGGGGCTGGCATCTACTCATAAGAATTGAACCTGATCATAAATTGGTCCCTAGGTGCAGACTAAACCTTACCACACCTTACCACCTTGGGCATTACAGATAGCCATATCTGAAGAGGCTGCAGCATAGAGGAAGAGATTGTGGAACACGTAATCTGTCACTGCCTCACCTCACCTCTAAAAGAAGTGCAATTTGGGGTGGGTTACTTTGGCTAAAATATGCAGCAAGAATCCGGCATACATCCTGTGGCTCGTATCGGAGACGGAATGGCTACAGGAACTCTAGATGTGAAGCAGTACTACGGAGGAATACACAACGGGCCCCAAGACTGTGGCCTAAGTATGACAGCCATCTGGCTGCCCTCCAATCATCATCATCAAACCTACATTTATTAAACAACTAAAATTCAATGATCATCTTCTATTGTTTATTGTTTGTCTTTATGTTACGAGCACTCAATGATGCATTTTGTTGGTAGGCTTCCATGAGTGAAAGGAATGACAATGATTTGTCTTTTTATTTTAATTACATATCATAGACTCCCCACTTAACAATTTTATCTTTATCTCGATAGAGTTTCTCAAGTATGATTTGCTTAATGTATTCCCAGTAAGAATGATGCTTGAAAAATTAGCTACATTAAGTCAGGCTGGACAGCCATATGATGGCTGGAAAGATATTTAGGATGATGTTTTGATATATCTTTTCATATTCATTACAGGTTTAGGCGATCCATCTCTTATCGTTTTACCTAATGACAAATTCACCGAAAGTGATGTTAAGGAGTTTGTACTTCTAGGATTCACTCGCCAACAGGTATTTATTAATACTTCAGTAATAGTTACATGTTTAAATAATCGTTTTCCATGGATTCATAGTAAATTGAATTGAGTTTGACCCGATAGGATAGCAAAAGTGTTGTTCCTACAGGATGTAAAACGCCTTCAAACGAATTTTATAATGAATCTAAGTTTCTGCATTATTACTTAATAATTGCCTGACCTTCAATAATTTAAAAAAAATTTGGACAGGTGATAGGATATCAAATGTTTCGAGTAGATTTAAAACGGTATTTCTTGTTTTATCTCTGTACTTTCGCCGTCTGTCCGTTGCATCTTTCAACTGGAAAAGTACAAATGCAAAAGAGTTGAATTTTTGTGTGTAGATTGATCAAATTGAATTATGTTTAGATCACATCAAAATCTGGTTGGATAATATAGATATTTAACATTAAAGTCAACAAATTTTTAGTATGAAACTGACATATCGCTCATCATTGGGGTGCGATCATATTCGATTTCAAACATTTGACAGTGCTGCTATTGTAAAGTTTTATTTATTTCTGGCCAATATAAGTTCATATAAACTTATTTATGAGCGCAAATACAAATATGTATATGAATGTGCAGAGCCATATTATAATTATTATAAATTGAAATATTATGTCCGTGTTAATTTATTTATTTATTTACATATTTATTGTGGTTACATTATACAAATTGTACACACTACTGGTAATTACATAAAGACAATGATGCTAAAAAGAATAATATTGAAACAAATTAAACAAATTTGAAGAAATAGAAAAATAAAAAAAAAATGATTTTGAATTAAAAAAAAATACAACAAAAAGAACATGAAATACACCAATATAAACTTTGATTATGTATATTGAAACAAAAAAAAATATTTAACTGAATTTTTACAAAATTCCTAAACTAGGAATCCTAATTTAGGAACATTCAGATTTAGTTTTGTGCATTCATATAGTAGTAGTGGTCGTCGCCCAGTGGTCGAAATTCGACCGTAAAATACTAAATTTTTAAGTTTGAGCCTTATTAAGGTTCACCTAATATTTTTTTTTTTTATTTTTGTACTATTACGTTTGCTGCGAGTATGTAAATACGTCATTAGCGTGTGTTGTTAGCCTTAATTTCCTGAATTTTAAAATTTATTCTTAAAAACAGCTGAAAATAAAAATAGTACAGAACGCTGAATCATATTTATGAATGTTTTCAAAATATTTTTTTGACTAAATATGATTATTTTTTGAAATATTTTTTTGTTTTTATTGAAGTTCACATAATGTAGTCTATCATATGATAATTTGAAGTATTCATTATGATAATGCCAATATGCTTTACCCTTATGACAACATGAAGTGAATGCAGTCCTTTCACCTAAAGTGACTTCAGATTCGAAATATTTTGCATTGCAAAATCTGCACTGTAAATGCATTAATCCACAATCAAAAGTATTAAAATTTCTTGAAATGACATTCAGTGCACATTTAATCAGTGCGAATATAAATTCTTCTTTTATGTCTCACGAATATCTGAAATATAAACATGTAAAATGAAATTACTGAAACTAAGATTAGACTGGGTTTAATTTATATAATAAAATATACTCACTTTTTTTTACCTAATATGTTAAAATTTATGATGAATTGAAAGAATGTCATGATACTATTGTACCTAAGTTTTTTTTTATTTTAATCTACTCAATCTATCACAAGTTGAAACCACAGACAGGCTTGAGTAGTCTGGGGGATGCATGTAGGACATAGCTATAAGGCATCAGGTCTGTTACAGAATTTACTAATTAATGTCTAGTTAAATAATTTACTACTACTAAACAATGCTTTTAAAATTAAATGATAGCTATAGGTGTTATGACACCTATATTTTCATAACAATTCTTTTTTATTTTGCAAATCTAATCCAGAATCTATTGTATTAGGTAGTTATGTGGCCAATCCAGTCATAGTGGGTATCGGTGGGGCAAAAAATGTATCATTTTTTTGCTTAATTTACCACATATTTTGTTTTCATTATTATTTCACATTAGGCGAGCAAATTAAAGCTGCTATGTTACACCTATATCTTCTTTCAAATAATATAATGTTTATTTTTTATTTTTAGGTTATTGCGGAACTTCGTCGTTTTAATGGAGACAAGACTCAAGCTTTGGCAGCATTATTTGCTAAAAGTATCAAGTTCTGAAAACCTTTTAATTAAAAAATCGTGGATTCCCAATGTAGGCATTTAAAGCAGTGTCCTAATAATAATTATCATCTTTACGATTTTGAAGTAAGATTTTAAATTCGCTTATTATGTACTTGTAGCCTAGGATCCTTAGTGAGATTATATAAACCCTCTCACTTACAGCAACTAATACAGCTGTAAACATGTTGAACTCCACATTATTCTGAACGTGTATTGACATTAAGCTAAGTAACAATATCATAAGTAAAAATGTTTCATAATTTTCTATATCATTTCATGAAACTGTAGGTTGTCTTTGCTACATGCATTTATTATTTATCTATTTAAATACGTTTGTTGCTAATTTTTAAAAAACTAAAAACAAGACTCCCCATCATAAAAACAAGGTGATCCGTGTGTAACCTAACCTAAAAAATAGTTTAACACTTAGGAATCTCACTAATTGAACTAAACCACTTTTGTTCTGCTCTGCTATTAAGTTTGTATTCAAGCGTACTTTAACAGACACACCTTGTATATCAAAGTTTATCTCTGAATGAATCTCTCTCATAGTTGATTTAATGGCTTTCCTTTCTGTAAAACTTGTTCAAGATTAATTCACAATATTTCAAATATCTAAAAACTGTAAAAGTTTATCTAAAATTATAGATTTCATGAGTTTTATGAAATCACTAAAAAATAATAAGTAGCCTAGAAGTTGTAACAACTAATTAAACATAGACACACTGTTTTTAGGTAGATTTCAATAGGAAAGGAGCCTATCTAGTTATGCTAATGAACCTTGACGATTGCGAGTTAAAAATAATTTTGAAGATGTAATCTACAATATTTTAAGATAATACCGTGCTCACACAACAACAACCACTGCTTTAACAACAAGCAACATTAATTTTATTTTAGACACATTTATTTTTAAATGGTGAACTCGATTCCCTAAGGTGAGAAAAGCATATAAGAAACCGAGTTGATTTTCTCAAAACCATGTTGGATTTATAGTTGAACATTGAGTTGAGCATAAAATATTGTGTGAGATTTGTATTTGTCCCTTGTGTGTTGCTAAAGTGTTTAAGAAATCTTTTACGATAACATTACATTTCTCTTTTAAAAAATATAAATATTAGAAATTAAATTAAGCATATATTTCGGCTACTATTAAATTAAAATTAACCATGTGCTTAGTTATAAGTTTATAAGTATGTACTATTATGCTATGTTAGTGATCTGTGAAAAAATATAAAGTAGTTATTGTAGGTTATGATAAGCTATAATATGGGGCATTATGACTGCATGACTACCAGGCGTTGTACAAAATCTCACTTGTGAGGTTTTAATAAAATCAATACGGGAAAAACTTCTGCGGCAGATCAATTAAACTGTCGTTGGTTACAATAGAAAATAAGTTTACAATTGAGTATAGCAGTAACCTTGATAATTTTGAATATCTACATATTTGAACATATTTCTGGTTTGAGCTTTCTTTATATTGATGTAATTTTTGAAAATGAAGTTAAAATGATGCTTTCCACAAATCCAAGAACTAAAATATATTATTTAATTGTCGCATTTCGCATGTCGCATTTATCAATTTTCGAAATTCAAACAGTTCTAAAATATACAAAAATTGCTTTTAAGGTCCTTTTGGAATTCCAAACTAATAATTTAATTTTCTTGAAACTTTCATTATTTTGTATATTATAATTTAATTTATATTTAAATGTGTAAGTGTAATATTACCACAAATGTTCTTTTCTTGCATTTTACTATGCTTATATTAGCTTGCCGAGTTGTCATTGACATTGTTGTCATTGTTTCATGCTTCGATTCTTCTAATCAAATTTTAGCCACTTGCCATAGTCATATATATCTTGCTGAAACTTTGTATTTCAATTTTGAAATTCCGATGACAAAAAGAAACAAATATCAGGACGCAAAAAACATTCATGAAAATTTATGATTTCAATTTAAAAAAATATATAAAAATAAAACACTCTTGCACTAGAAAGGAAAAAAGAAAAATATATAAAAAAAATTAAAAAGTACACTTATATTAAAATGTACTAAAAAGAAGAAAATAAATAATATATAAGAATAAGTAAATAAAATTAGTGATAATTAAAGCGTGTAGCGTTGATACAATATTGGTGTAATCTTCATGGGTGCTTTATGTTTCTATTCATAGTCACTATTGTCATGATTTTATTTAAATATATTTTCTTCTTTTTAGTGCTTTTTATATAAAATCTTATTTTTTTTTTATATTTTTTTAAATAAGAATATATATCTTAAATAAATTAAGTTCCCCGTGAAAGCACAAATTCAATTAATTCAATAATTCAAATTCAATAATATTTTTTTGTTTCTCAGTTTTAAAAATATAATTAAAAAAACTTGGTGATTCTTGATTATGATTTTAATAAAAAGACACACATGCGATCATGCGATAAAGATGCGTAAATTACAATTTTCATATTGATTCTCGACTCATTTTGATCATAAATAGCCAATGAAAAAGCACTATAAAATGTGATGTTTTTTATGAAATTATATTAAAAAATTTTAAATTTGATATTTTCAAGGAATTAAGTATATTAAAATAAGTTATTATTTGGTTTTTTGTTTATTAAATGTTACACATTTTTTTATTGGTTTTTAAAAGTTTTTAAATTTGTGTTTTGGATCAAGTGTGTTTTCTATAATATATGGTTAACAATGTCATAAACTTCGTAACTTTTTTCATAATCATTTTATTGTAGCTGTATTTACGTACTTATACATTGTATAGTCCCACTTGAATAGTACTGTTAATGTATTGTTTGGTTTATTTTTAATTTGTAGCATTAAGCTTGGTTAAAAACGATTCCACTAGCACTTTCAAAAATATTTTGTTTTTAGGAGTTTATTACTATTTATTTTTATTTTAAGACTATATATTGCCTTTATTAAAAGGTTTAAATTTGTTTTTATATTTTTTTATAATAATTGTTATTTTACATTTAAATAATCATAGTACTAGTTATTATTTTGTAGAAGATAACGATATACATACACATTATGGAATAAATCCAATATGCTATTTCAGCTTCTGTTACCCTACTTTGCCTGTGATATATTTTTTTTCCAAAATACATTACTACAGAAAATTCTGTTAATTTATTTTGTCCTATATAAATTTTGAGATTTGAATTATAGTAAATTCAGATGAAATTTGAATTTGTTTGCCTGTTGATATATCTATAACTTCCCCTTTGCCCGCGGTATGTACACGCAGGCTGTGAAGAACGCAGGCAATAGAACCTTTTTTTAAATCCCTCAGTGTGATATACTCGTACCTTAAAGATGCCTTTTAGTTTGATTGGCTAAGCGCTCTAGTGAAAATCTACGTTCAGTGCGTAGAACATCGTTTTATTCTTCTAAATATACAATATAATGTGGCCCCCTTTTTGGCGAAAAAAGAATGAATCCATCTTTTTTTCTGGTAACTGGACCGTGATCTAATAATGATTGTTAAGAATAATTCCGGAATAATAATTAAGAATAAGAATTGTCCGGCAATTATAAATATTATTATATTGTCATTAACATGCACAACCACATTAACATCCCCAGTTGTATTGATTCAAACTGCTCAAGACACAAGACATTATGACATTGTGTCGCTTTTGAATAAAATCAACTGTTTCACTTTTTCTTTTATTTTTAGCACTGGATCTCTTCCCATACCTCTCTTTTTTGAAAAGTAACGGTGAAATTAATAAATATAATCACGTAGTGTATGAGAAATCTCTAGCGTACAATTGCTCTTTAAATACATTACATAACCTATTGGCTGCCACCGCAATATATATGCCACTACGATCTTAGCTACAGGTGCCGATGACACATAATATCTGATACATTGAATAAAAAATACTAATCTTTTAATGCCCACTGTAAATTTGTAACTCAGCAAAAGTGTCGGCTGGAAAATACACATTTTGTGTAAAGTATGTTTTACATTCTTAAATAGTAATTTTAGATTTCCAACACTACCACTCACCAATGACAATACCATTCCATCAATATCAGTTCTTTTTGATTCAAGTTCTACAACAAGCAGAATGTTATAATATTCCAATATTAAAAAAAATATATAACCACAATAATATTTAAAACATTTCTTTTTGCTCTCCATATTTGTTAAAACAGTCTTCAAGGTTAAATATTATTATATTAATATGTACGTATGTTAGTGAGCGGCTATGGGACAGATGTGTTTTTTTTGTATTCAAATTTATTTCGGAAGGGCGGGATAATTTTTTTTTTCACCTATTTGTAAAGCATAATATGAAAGAGCTTATTGAGTGAGCATATATTTTTATGCATAATAGTGGTGTGGAGGTCAATGCATGGGGTGTTTCGGTAGTTGTGAAAAAGGTAACATAAAAAAAAGTTAATAAAATAAAATGCGAACACATTCTCTTTTAATATTGCTAATAGTTTAAGGGGTTGTTTAGTTCTTAACTTCTTAGAAGTGTTTTGGTTTTTCTACTAACTCATCAGTCTCCCATCTTCATCAGTAGGTTCACTTTGTAATGATCTGTTAGATAACTGTGATTTAATTTAATATTCCAAAAGAAAGAAAGGGTATAATTTTATTTTCTTATATTTTATGCGATGAAAAAGTAGTATTACATTTTGTATTCATTAGATATTTAATATGTTCCTAATTTTAAAAAAAATTATGTATAAAATAAAAAGCATTTTATATAATTTTTTTATCTTTTATGTATTTACTACAAAAACAGAATAATTTTTGTCATTTTGTCTGGCAAAACTAGAACGGTATTAAGCTTTTAAGCTTAAGTAAGCTTTTAAAGCATTAAGCTTCGCTTGCAATTATTACCTAAAATGTAAAGGAATTGTGCCCTCTAATATTTTCAATTAATAATGAAAACACCTATATCAAATAAAAGCTACTTATATTAAGTTTTAATTGATTTTTTTTGACCTTAAAACCTCTTTGAAAACATGAATTTTTTGGTATTTTGGGTTATTATCTTTCTTTCGCAAGTCAATTACTAAAAAGTTTCATGTGATTTAAACAATACTTACAGATCAAATTACGATTAAATGTTAACATTAGTCTCAGCAGTGTAAGCCAGAATTCAAATTGGCACAAGAAATTGTGATTCTAAGTCATTTATTTTTAAGTCAAAATGATTACGGATGTTAGTGACATCCATTAATGTAATTAACGTCCGCGTCTCTCAACCAATAGTCTATACTATAAAAATATACTGTAAGAATTCCTAACTAAATTTAATTTATCTTATTTTTTGGTTTTGTATAAAATGATGTATTAAATTGTTTTTAATGATTTTTTAAACTTGTTTATATTATAAGCTTAAATCTTGCGGGACTGATATTTATAAGGAAAAAGTAAACATTTTGTGATTTATACAATAAAATTCATGTTTCATGAAAATTTCATGCATATTTTTTTATGGTTGTATACTTAGTTTCAAAAAAATCAAAACACCTTGTTCAGGCAATTTTTTAGAGGTAAAGTTATTTTTAAATCAAGTAAATAGCACATCATGTAAAAGTTATTCTAATTGCCTTTAAAATGAAATACATGAAGTCCTTTAACAAAAATTTTGTAAAATGAAATTAAATAAAACTATTTGTTAATACTGACTTCCATATTTCACTTTTTGATTTAAATTTAGGAGTTAATAAGTATGTTTTTTTTTATGGAATATAAATTGGCCGATGAATATAAGTCTTATAACCTTCCTAACTAGGTAAGAGTTACCTGTTATAAGGAAGGTTATGTATGAAGTGATATAGTGCATAGCAGAGACCAGCGCAAAACCCTGTGAAAATATAAAAATTAACTAAGGCACAAATATACACACCCACACACACACACACATGAATAAATGAAGAAATAAAAAATAATAACAAATAAACGAAATGAATAAATAAATGAAAAAACAATTATTAAATATATAGGTAAATAAATATTCGATATAAATAAATAAATATTCAATATAGAATTATAAAGACTTTTAAAATTCCCGTAATAGTGTGCTATTTATTTACTCCGAATTAAGCTGCCTCGAAAACGATTGATCCCGCGGGATTGAGTTCATCCCGCTGGGCATTTAATTTTTTGGAACGAATTGTATGTTTCATATGTATCAGTGGCGTTCATTACGAACTTGAGTTCATTAAGACAAAACAGTTAAGATAAATCAGGCTATGTTGCATACATATTTTTTAACCAATTAATTTAAATATGTTTTCATTGTATTAATAAATAATATTAGCCAGTGGTCTTTGGTGCCTTTGTGTCAGTCTTATCTAATTATGCATGAGCCTAGAATTCGCTCCCTTTTGTACCCCCGTCTTCAATTCTTTTAACGGGATATTCGTTAAATGTGAGCTGTCACTCGCTTTAACACTAACCTTTCCCACTTGCATGTTTGGCTGCCGAATGACACCGCATGCCTCTTTCTCACTTGTATGTTTCCATGGTACGATTTTGCAACAGAAAACTATTATTGGCGGATAATCTTTCCTTTTGTCTACAATTCATATTATTAATCTAAGTAGATAACATATTTTATAATAACTTGATAAAACAATAAAAAAAATAATACACCAAATGATTATATCGTGTATGGACGCATTCTCTGCCAGCGCTGCTATGCGCCATAATATTTTGGTGTGAAAAGATTAAATACACAATATTTAGACACATTCGATATATGCCTTTGAGTCTTGTACTGTCTGACAGATTTAAAAAAATGTCACGGACACTTGGTTCATAGGTCTTGAGAACTCCTTTATGTGAGAAGGAGATCCTTTTGTAAACTGTATTATGCTTATTAAGGTTGAGCTTATTTCATAAGTATGAAATGGAAATATAATAGTTTGTCGACTCCACCTCGCTGTCCGATAAGTGCATGTACGTAATGTATTTCGCTTTCTATATTTTGTTTCGTTATGAAATAGACAATACGTTAATTTATGTTGCAATTGTCTGCACCACTATATGGCAGCCATAGTGGCAGACCGTCACGCATCATATCTGCCTTCTGTTAACACATGGTTAGAAATTATGCATAATAAATTGATTTCTTTTTCTTAAAAGTTGTATCTTTATGTGGTCAGCCAAAACACAAACGAAGTCTAAACAGATGATTTTAACACTTACAAAGAAATTTTTTGGTGGAAATTAGTAAACCATCATCAGAGACCGTTATTGAAAACATTAACGAATTCCCTTGACTTCACATTTTTGCTTCTACTTGTTTTACATTTCTCTATCATTTCCTTGTTTTTTGATCCTAAAGTTTTTTCAAAACCGCTAGAGATATTTTTAATTGTGTCTGAATGTACTAGGGCGCCGCTTTGCTTCGCTGCGGCATACATTGGAGCGGAGTTTAGTATATTAATGTATTTCTCTATAGGGATTACCATTTAATTTTTTATAGTTCTTTGCGCAATCAAATGTATATGTTTTTTGGTATCTATGCACAGAAGACATTGTCATGGTCATTTTAAAAAAATAATTATCAAAATCGGTCTTGTAGTTCTAAAGCCTTAGTCCGTGAACAGAGTGACATTTGAGTCACCACATGGGAGCTTTGCTCCAATTAAATTAATTCCAATATTTGGGTGTATCTTGTGGTTCGATAATATTATATTTAGTTTTATCCTACTATCTATAAAATCCTATTTTAAAACAAAAAAAAGGATACTAGCGGGAATTATGACATATTAAATTTAGTGTTCTGATGAACCGAGAAATATATAAGTGAAAACATAATTTAAATTAGTCTAATAGTTTTAGGAATTAACATCTACGCATATATATACAAACAAAATATAGGTTACAATTTACAGTGTCCGGACTGTCTCTTGGCTAACTTTGCCAATAGATTCTAGAACTAATTAATGAAAAATAAGCCTAGTTAAATGGGAGTGCTTCCTTTTAGTTTTTAATATGTAAACAAAAAGTTTTTTAACACATTTTATGATGTGTTGAAAATGATATATGAAAATGTCTATTTGAGTAGCAGCCTACTTGTAAAGACAGTCAAGCCAAAAAAATAACATAAAAAAATGCCAGTCATTATTTTTTATGAAAGATGCATTCCTTATGAAGGGAAGGAATGTATTCAACAATCAAACTCTTCCAAATGGACCATACAGCATAGAAATCCTTACTTAAAATTCAGTTGCTCTTGTAAACAGTGTCAAGTACACTTGAGAAATTAAAATTGCATAACGTTTTTTATTATCTCGAAAATATGTGAAAGTGACTTTGCGGCATTTACCAGGAGGTTTTAACTGAATAAAAAGGAATTAAAAAATGTTTCTTGATGTTTAATGAAGTAAGTTTCCTAAATTTTAAACGATAAACACTTCTCTATCAAAAAAAAACAAAAATAATAAATGACACACCAACTGACCCAAAAGAAAAAAAATAATATGCTTGATTTCAAAACAAACCAAATTTACCTCATTATATAATTAATATTGTAGTTTTATATCAAAAACAATCTATGTCGTGTCTCATGTTCTGGGGGGCACCCATCTTGGCCTGGTCTGGAATATTGGATGGAGTTTGCCTTGGACTGGCGATGACCTCATTGATGTTGGAAAAGGGCGCGCACAGTAACCTGGTTGAACAGCGAGATTGATTGTTACAAACTAGACATCCCTGAAATTGACTAGAACCACGTAATTTGGTTTATATGTTCGATTGAAAAGCGACTGCGTAATTACGAAGTTCTTAAAGGAGAGGAGGAGAGTGATGTTCAAAGTATGTGAATTTAATTCTTTGAAATTGCGAAGATATCCTTTTGGCATATTAAACATAAACCGGGCTGGGCTGCTATGAAGTGTAGAGGTTTCCAGAACTAACTCATGTTGTTTCAGCCCCATGGACAGAAACAGTATTTAATATCTCGCTTCTCGAGTATGGTTAGCTTTGTTATGCCTGTTTTTTTAACCTTTAGCAATTCTAATTAGAGTCGTTTAATTTATACGAAGTGGCCGAAATAGTGTATGCGTTACGTGTAGTATTTAGTACTAACCGATACGTATTTAAAACCTAGTTCGTTTGGAAGCGTAAGTAAGTGCTTTAGTAATTTGTATGCGTATAGTTTTGGTGCGTCGCGTTAAAAGAGTTTTTATTGAATATTTAATTATTTATTTGTGACTCAACAATACCTTTCGTAGGGCGATTAGTAGGATGCACGGGCCTGACCCATAGATTAAAATGCATACCAAATCCGAATGCACATTTGTACTTTTAGTGTTGATTACCGGAATGTCATTTTCGAAGGGAAATCTATTTGTTTTTTAATGTTATACAAGTTTTGATGGCGAATTTTATTTATTTGATTTATTTATTTATTTGATTGTTGGTCAACGAATACCCTAACTTGATTAAATTTTGAATGACGATTAACTTATTCTGTATAATTTAACGCACACAGCTGGGATGTGAAAAATAGTAGCCTACCAAACTTTGAGTGTTTTGGGTAGTAAACATCTAATTAGTGATATGGTTTTCAGTTTGAGATACTCAATACAAGACGTTGTGTATAACGTCTGGTTTCGTTCTGTTATATTAGTGACTAGAAATTGGTAGAATCAAAATTCGTTAAATAAATAGTTAACATTGTTTTATGGTTTCTATGTAATTGTGGTTAGAATTTACATGAATATAAGAGTGTTGCACTCATTCAAAAGAATACCTAATCTTTTATTTATCTGCTGGAGTTGCCATGGTTACCAAATATTTTATCGAGTATTCCTTCTTCAAAGGAAAGTTCTAAAATAGATAGATTTGGTTAAGGAACTCATGATTTTTGAGTTTAGATGAGAAGTGTATAGCGGCGCGATGATGTGAAATTGTGAACTGTAAATTATGAAATTTACAATCCGTAGTTGTTCGTTGTTTTGAATTCTTGTTGTTGAATATGATTTTCCCTTTTAAATCATATTGAAAAAGGTTGGCGCTCAACTTGTTGTAATAATTATTTGTTAAATTGAAATATACGCGAAATATAAATATGAAATGAAACGTCCAGCAGGCAGTTATACCTAAATACTTCTAGAAACATTGGATAGAGAGTTAGATAGTTAAATTATAAACGTGACTTCACGGTTGGTCAAAATATTCTTGAAACGCCCTGACATTGATCTGGTTCCGATCGCTAGACCTGGAGCAGCTCCTGTGACCATTATCAACTAGGGAAAGGTAGTACCCATAGGTTGGTGAGAAAAGGTTGCAATATTTGGTCGCGTCATCAGGAAAGTTATGTGTCTCAACAGAATTTTCCTGAACGTAAGGCTTATAACCTATTTGCAATACCTATTTTTTTTATAATAAATGTTCATAGTATATTGGTTTTCAAATTTAAAAAAAAATTTTTTTTTTTTAAATTACAATATTTTTTCTAAATTTATACGTTTTCAGCATAGTAATAGCATAGGTAATTAATCTTGGCACCCCTGTGTTATCTTTCCCTTTTTTTTTCTTTGGTTTCTTCTCAATTAATGTATTGACATACTTATCAGACTTTAACTTTAAGGTTATACTTATAAGAACGACACTTCAAGTCTACTTTAGTACGGGCATTGCCTAGTTAGGTAGTATTTTGCATAATGTGACATGAATGTTTGAGTTACTGACAATAAATAAATAAATAATATAAATAATACGCTTTTCTTTGGTCCCAGTTCATGTCATGCCAAAAAGAATAAACAATTGCTTGTCTCTCACTCTCACAAATATTACTCCTGATACACTTTCGGGACATACGACGCGGGTTTAATTTTCTTGGTTCTCTGCGTTTGTATTCAGTTATTTCATTTTCTTTACCCCCTTCAATGCTGTAATGTGGTTTTCCGTTTTGTCTTACTAATTTTATTTCTTTCGCTGCCAATTTTGTGAATCTCTAATCCTTTTCAAGATCTTTTTCGGATAAGAAGTCCGGAAGAGCGCTGGTGTAAATTGCCTTAAGCGTACCGACACGCAATCGTGTCTCATAGCCTTTACCGCGACTGGTTAATGACCTGGTAATCGCGAGCAGATAATCAACTGGCATTCTTATTACAAAAAACCTTTATCAGGTAAAGTTTATTATTTTTCTTTTCAGAAACTATGATAAATTTTGAAATGTCGTCTTTACAAATCATATATGAAATCGCAGGGCCAATTAGCTGGATTTTTTTTTATCTAGAATGGTCTTGGGACACAGTCTATATGTTTAATATACTAATATTACTAATATTTGCTACGCTGACTACGGCGTAGCATTTTAAACAATTCAATAAATATTTTTGCACTAACAATTTATTAACCTAAATATAGATAGAATGTGTGCGCTGTTTGTCTTTGAGAATTTTATTTTTTTCGCTAATGATGTTGCTACAATTAAAACAATAATAAACCTTTGGCAGTAACTACACGTTTTAAAAATAAATATATTGGTTTAAATGCTACCTCATACTCATGTTATTTTATTCTTAGTTAAATTAATTTTGGTTGTATAATATTTTTTTTTACTTTGTAGGATATCTTTCTTTAACTTAGTTTCGTACGACTTTAGGTAAGTTTTAATTAATATATTAGATTTAGAATGCATATTAATCAGCATTTAAACCAATATATTTATTTTAAAAACGTGTAGTTACTGCCAAAGGCTTACCGCCCGTAAACCCGCGTCGTATGTCCCGAAAGTGTATCAGGAGTAATATTTGTGAGAGTGAGAGACAAGCAATTGTTTATTCTTTTTGGCATGACATGAACTGGGACCAAAGAAAAGCGTATTATTTATATTATTTATTTATTTATTGTCAGTAACTCAAACATTCATGTCACATTATGCAAAATACTACCTAACTAGGCAATGCCCGTACTAAAGTAGACTTGAAGTGTCGTTCTTATAAGTATAACCTTAAAGTTAAAGTCTGATAAGTATGTCAATACATTAATTGAGAAGAAACCAAAGAAAAAAAAAGGGAAAGATAACACAGGGGTGCCAAGATTAATTACCTATGCTATTACTATGCTGAAAACGTATAAATTTAGAAAAAATATTGTAATTTAAAAAAAAAAAATTTTTTTTTAAATTTGAAAACCAATATACTATGAACATTTATTATAAAAAAAATAGGTATTGCAAATAGGTTATAAGCCTTACGTTCAGGAAAATTCTGTTGAGACACATAACTTTCCTGATGACGCGACCAAATATTGCAACCTTTTCTCACCAACCTATGGGTACTACCTTTCCCTAGTTGATAATGGTCACAGGAGCTGCTCCAGGTCTAGCGATCGGAACCAGATCAATGTCAGGGCGTTTCAAGAATATTTTGACCAACCGTGAAGTCACGTTTATAATTTAACTATCTAACTCTCTATCCAATGTTTCTAGAAGTATTTAGGTATAACTGCCTGCTGGACGTTTCATTTCATATTTATATTTCGCGTATATTTCAATTTAACAAATAATTATTACAACAAGTTGAGCGCCAACCTTTTTCAATATGATTTAAAAGGGAAAATCATATTCAACAACAAGAATTCAAAACAACGAACAACTACGGATTGTAAATTTCATAATTTACAGTTCACAATTTCACATCATCGCGCCGCTATACACTTCTCATCTAAACTCAAAAATCATGAGTTCCTTAACCAAATCTATCTATTTTAGAACTTTCCTTTGAAGAAGGAATACTCGATAAAATATTTGGTAACCATGGCAACTCCAGCAGATAAATAAAAGATTAGGTATTCTTTTGAATGAGTGCAACACTCTTATATTCATGTAAATTCTAACCACAATTACATAGAAACCATAAAACAATGTTAACTATTTATTTAACGAATTTTGATTCTACCAATTTCTAGTCACTAATATAACAGAACGAAACCAGACGTTATACACAACGTCTTGTATTGAGTATCTCAAACTGAAAACCATATCACTAATTAGATGTTTACTACCCAAAACACTCAAAGTTTGGTAGGCTACTATTTTTCACATCCCAGCTGTGTGCGTTAAATTATACAGAATAAGTTAATCGTCATTCAAAATTTAATCAAGTTAGGGTATTCGTTGACCAACAATCAAATAAATAAATAAATCAAATAAATAAAATTCGCCATCAAAACTTGTATAACATTAAAAAACAAATAGATTTCCCTTCGAAAATGACATTCCGGTAATCAACACTAAAAGTACAAATGTGCATTCGGATTTGGTATGCATTTTAATCTATGGGTCAGGCCCGTGCATCCTACTAATCGCCCTACGAAAGGTATTGTTGAGTCACAAATAAATAATTAAATATTCAATAAAAACTCTTTTAACGCGACGCACCAAAACTATACGCATACAAATTACTAAAGCACTTACTTACGCTTCCAAACGAACTAGGTTTTAAATACGTATCGGTTAGTACTAAATACTACACGTAACGCATACACTATTTCGGCCACTTCGTATAAATTAAACGACTCTAATTAGAATTGCTAAAGGTTAAAAAAACAGGCATAACAAAGCTAACCATACTCGAGAAGCGAGATATTAAATACTGTTTCTGTCCATGGGGCTGAAACAACATGAGTTAGTTCTGGAAACCTCTACACTTCATAGCAGCCCAGCCCGGTTTATGTTTAATATGCCAAAAGGATATCTTCGCAATTTCAAAGAATTAAATTCACATACTTTGAACATCACTCTCCTCCTCTCCTTTAAGAACTTCGTAATTACGCAGTCGCTTTTCAATCGAACATATAAACCAAATTACGTGGTTCTAGTCAATTTCAGGGATGTCTAGTTTGTAACAATCAATCTCGCTGTTCAACCAGGTTACTGTGCGCGCCCTTTTCCAACATCAATGAGGTCATCGCCAGTCCAAGGCAAACTCCATCCAATATTCCAGACCAGGCCAAGATGGGTGCCCCCCAGAACATGAGACACGACATAGATATTTCTGCTCATAAATTTTGCGGGCTTGTTGACATTCGGAAACTCCGAAGGATGTCTGCGAAGACCGCAGTACTCAAATATCACATAAAAGCAGTAAATTTGGACCTTATTCGAGCGGACCTAAAACAATTCCGCTATATTAAAAAGTAGAGGGAGAACTCTTTAAAAAACATCTTAGATAATGTTTTAACACACATCTCTATTAATTCATTAAATAAAAAATATATTTCTTTTATCTTCCATAGGACATAACTCATTTTCTTCATGAAGTTTATTCCTATTTTAAACGCAAGGCCTGGCAACTTTAGGTCCCGAACCCTAAAACAAAATACATTTATTTATATTTATATTACTTTAAGTGAAAAATAAACTATAAAACAAGTCAACGACTGATGTACGCGACAAGCGGGGCAAGAAAGTCTAAGAAGCAATATACAGGTTGTTAGAAGACCATTTCCGAAGACGTGAGGGCTTATGTGTAGGAAATGATATTAAACAATGATAGGAAACAAAATTTATCAACCGATGGTGTAAATTTTGTCAGTGTGCGAATTCTTGATCTTTATACTATTTTCACGTTAAGTTTACATTATTTTGATATAGGTTATTAGCAAATAACACTAGAAATCGCAGGATTTTTTAAATTAACAGTTTTTTTTGAGCCACGGTATATAACGAAGAAAAAGAAAATGTTATTACAGCTCAATCAGTTCAATCAGAAATATATTCAGTACAATATGTCAGTGAAAATCTTAGTAATATTCCAAACAAAAATTTTTTCTTCTTTTTCGTGAACCGACTGATTTAGAAAACACCTTGTTATTATTGAAATTTCGCATTTGAGTTACCATTTATAAGCATTTAATTTCTTCGATTCCATTTCAAATGTATAAACAATTACAAGTCTGCTTACAAAGACAACGGCGCACAGACGTCCGGATTCAGTTTATACGGGGCCAAAAATAAAAAAATCCAATATTTTTTTGAGCGCAAAACCAAAATTATTTTAGTTTTATAAGATACGGTTAATATTAATCTGAATACTAAAAAAAATAAACCTTCGTTACTTATGACGGGAAACACTAGCAAACATAACAACCACCTCGCAATGCGCGTTAAGTGTTTCCGTCGGACGCGGTCAATTCGGACCTATTGTCTAATTTTTTTATGAAAAAGTAATTCAGTGTTAATAAGGATTTTACATACGGAGTTACGACGTAGGCATATACTTTCATTACAATTTTCGTCAATTAATAAAGATGTATATAATTTAAATTAAAACACTGTTTACCTCAATGGACCCGATTGGGGCCTTAGTGGAGTTTCTTCAACAACATTGGTTTCTTGATTGTGAAAACCGAAAGCTTGATTTTCACCATTTATACCAAGGATAACTGCGTCTTTCGCATCTTCATCATCTTCTTTCGCAAAGCCTAGAAACTTTATTTTCCGCCTAAAACAAAATACATTTATTTATATTTATATTACTCTAAGTGAAAAATAAACTATAAAACAAGTCAACGACTGATGTGACGCGACAAGCGGGGCAAGAAAGTTTACGAAGCAATATACAGGTTGTTAGAAGACCATTTCCGAAGACGTGAGGGCTTATGTGTAGGAAATGATATTAAACAATGATAGGAAACAAAATTTATCAACCGATGGTGTAAATTTTGTCAGTGTGCGAATTCTTGATCTTTATACTATTTTCACGTTAAGTTTACATTATTTTGATATAGGTTATTAGCAAATAACACTAGAAATCGCAGGATTTTTTAAATTGTCAGTTTTTTTTTGAGCCACGGTATATAACGAGTAAAAAGAAAATGTTATTACAGCTGAATCAGTTCAATAAGAAATATATTCAGTACAATATGTCAGTGAAATTCTTAGTAAAATTCCAAACAAAATTTTTTTATTCTTTTTCGTGAACCGACTGATTTAGAAAACACCTTTTTATTATTGAAATTCCGCAGTTGAGTTACCATGTATAAGCATTTAATTTCTTCGATTCCATTTCAAATGTATAAACAATTACAAGTCTGCTTACAAAGACAACGGCGCACAGACGTCAGGATTCAGTTTATACGGAGCCAAAAATAAAAAAATCCAATATTTCTTTTAGCGCTAAACCAAAATTATTTTAGTTTTACAAGATACGGTTAATATTAATCTGAATACTAAAAAAAATACACCTTCGTTACTTATGACGGGAAACACTAGCAAACATAACAACCACCTCGCAATGCGCGTTGTGTTTCCGTCGGACGCGGTCATTTCGGACCTATTGTCTAATTTTTTTATGAAAAAGTAATTCAGTGTTAATAAGGATTTTACATACGGAGTTACGACGTAGACATATACTTTCGTTACAATTTTCGTCAATTAATGAAGATGTATATAATTTAAATTAAAACATTGTTTACCTCAATGGACCCAATTGGGGCCTTAGTGGAGTTTCTTCAACAACATTGGTTTCTTGATTGTGAAGACCGAAAGCTGGATTTTCATCATTTATACCAAGGATAACTGCGTCTTTCGCATCTTCATCATCTTCTTTCGCAAAGTCTTGAAACTTTATTTTCCGCCTAAAATAAAATACATTTATTTATATTTATATTACTTTAAGTGAAAAATAAACTATAAAACAAGTCAACGACTGATGTGACGCGACAAGCGGGGCAAGAAAGTCTACGAAGCAATATACAGGTTGTTACAAGACCATTTCCGAAGACGTGAGGGCTTATGTGTAGGAAATGATATTAAACAATGATAGGAAACAAAATTTATCAACCGATGGTGTAAATTTTGTCAGTGTGCGAATTCTTGATCTTTATACTATTTTCACGTTAAGTTTACATTATTTTGATATAGGTTATGAGCAAATAACACTAGAAATCGCAGGATTTTTTAAATTAACAGTTTTTTTTGAGCCACGGTATATAACGAGGAAAAAGAAAATGTTATTACAGCTCAATCAGTTCAATCAGAAATATATTCAGTACAATATGTCAGTGAAAATCTTAGTAATATTCCAAACAAAAATTTTTTCTTCTTTTTCGTGAACCGACTGATTTAGAAAACACCTTGTTATTATTGAAATTTCGCATTTGAGTTACCATTTATAAGCATTTAATTTCTTCGATTCCATTTCAAATGTATAAACAATTACAAGTCTGCTTACAAAGACAACGGCGCACAGACGTCCGGATTCAGTTTATACGGGGCCAAAAATAAAAAAATCCAATATTTTTTGAGCGCTAAACCAAAATTATTTTAGTTTTATAAGATACGGTTAATATTAATCTGAATACTAAAAAAAAATAAACCTTCGTTACTTATGACGGGAAACACTAGCAAACATAACAACCACCTCGCAATGAGCGTTAAGTGTTTCCGTCGGACGCGGTCAATTCGGACCTATTGTCTAATTTTTTTATGAAAAAGTAATTCAGTGTTAATAAGGATTTTACATACGGAGTTACGACGTAGACATATACTTTCATTACAATTTTCGTCAATTAATAAAGATGTATATAATTTAAATTAAAACATTGTTTACCTCAATGTACCCGATTGGGGCCTTAGTGGAGTTTCTTCAACAACATTGGTTTCTTGATTGTGAAAACCGAAAGCTGGATTTTCATCATTTATACCAAGGATAACTGCGTCTTTCGCATCTTCATCATCTTCTTTCGCAAAGCCTAGAAACTTTATTTTCCGCCTAAAACAAAATACATTTATTTATATTTATATTACTCTAAGTGAAAAATAAACTATAAAACAAGTCAACGACTGATGTGATGCGACAAGCGGGGCAAGAAAGTTTACGAAGCAATATACAGGTTGTTAGAAGACCATTTCCGAAGATGTGAGGGCTTATGTGTAGGAAATGATATTAAACAATGGTAGGAAACAAAATTTATCAACCGATGGTGTAAATTTTGTCAGTGTGCGAATTCTTGATCTTTATACTATTTTCACGTTAATTTTACATTATTTTGATATAGGTTATTAGCAAATAACACTAGAAATCGCAGGATTTTTTAAATTAACAGTTTTTTTGAGCCACGGTATATAACGAGGAAAAAGAAAATGTTATTACAGCTCAATCAGTTCAATCAGAAATATATTCAGTACAATATGTCAGTGAAATTCTTAGTAAAATTCCAAACAAAAAATTTTTCTTCTTTTTCGTGAACCGACTGATTTGGAAAACACCTTGTTATTATTGAAATTCCGCAGTTGAGTTACCATTTATAAGCATTTAATTTCTTCGATTCCATTTCAAATGTATAAACAATTACAAGTCTGCTTACAAAGACAACGGCGCACAGACGTCAGGATTTAGTTTATACGGAGCCAAAAACAAAAAAATCCAAAATTTTTTTTAGCGCTAAACCAAAATTATTTTAGTTTTACAAGATATGGTTAATATTAATCTGAATACTAAAAAAATACACCTTCGTTACTTATGACGGGAAACACTAGCAAACATAACAATCACCTCGCAATGCCCGTTAAGTGTTTCCGTCGGACGCGGTCATTTCGGACCTATTGTCTAATTTTTTTATGAAAAAGTAATTCAGTGTTAATAAGGATTTTACATAGGGAGTTACGACGTAGACATATACTTTCATTACAATTTTCGTCAATTAATGAAGACGTATATAATTTAAATTAAAACTTTGTTTACCTCAATGGACCCGATTGGGGCCTTAGTGAAGTTTCTTCAACAACTGCATCTTCTTTCGCAAAGCCTTGAAACTTTATTTTACTAAAACAAAATACATTTATTTATATTTATATTACTTTAAGTGAAAAATAAACTATAAAACAAGTCAACGACTGATGTGACGCGACAAGCGGGGCAAGAAAGTCTACGAAGCAATATACAGGTTGTTAGAAGACCATTTTCGAAGACGTGAGGGCTTATGTGTAGGAAATGATATTAAACAATGATAGGAAACAAAATTTATCAACCGATGGTGTAAATTTTGTCAGTGTGCGAATTCTTGATCTTTATACTATTTTCACGTTAAGTTTACATTATTTTGATATAGGTTATTAGCAAATAACACTAGAAATCGCAGGATTTTTTTAATAAACAGTTTTTTTTTGAGCCACGGTATATAACGAGGAAAAAGAAAATGTTATTACAGCTCAATCAGTTCCATCAGAAATATATTCAGTACAATATGTCAGTGAAATTTTTAGTAAAATTCTAAACAAAATTTTTTTCTTCTTTTTCGTGAACCGACTTAGAAAACACCTTGTTATTATTGAAATTCCGCAGTTGAGTTACCATTTATAAGCATTTAATTTCTTCGATTCCATTTCAAATGTATAAACAATTACAAGACTGCTTACAAAGACAACGGCGCACAGACGTCCGGATTCAGTTTATACGGGGTCAAAAATAAAAAAATCCAATATTTTTTTAGCGCTAAACCAAAATTATTTTAGTTTTACAAGATATGGTTAATATTAATCGGAATACAAAAAAAATACACCTTCGTTACTTATGACGAAAACCACTAGCAAACATAACAACCACCTCGCAATGCGCGTTAAGTATTTCCGTCGGACGCGGTCAATTCGGACCTATTGTCAAATTTTTTTATGAAAAAGTAATTCAGTGTTAATATGGATTTTACATACGGAGTTACGACGTAGACATATACTTTCATTACAATTTTCGTCAATTAATGAAGATGTATATAATTTAAATTAGAACATTGTTTACCTCAATGGACCCGATTGGGGCCTTAGTGGAGTTTCTTCAACAACATTGGTTTCTTGATTGTGAAGACCGAAAGCTGGATTTTCATCATTTATACCAAGGATAACTGCGTCTTTCGCATCTTCATCATCTTCTTTCGCAAAGTCTAGAAAATTTATTTTCCGCCTAAAACAAAATACATTTATTTATATTTATATTACTTTAAGTGAAAAATAAACTATAAAACAAGTCAACGACTGATGTGACGCGACAAGCGGGGCAAGAAAGTTTACGAAGCAATATACAGGTTATTAGAAGACCATTTCCGAAGACGTGAGGGCTTATGTGTAGGAAATGATATTAAACAATGATAGGAAACAAAATTTATCAACCGATGGTGTAAATTTTGTCAGTGTGAGAATTCTTGATCTTTATACTATTTTCACGTTAAGTTTACATTATTTTGATATAGGTTATTAGCAACTAACACTAGAAATCGCAGGATTTTTTAAATTAACAGTTTTTTTTGAGCCACGGTATATAACGAGGAGAAAGAAAATGTTATTACAGCTCAATCAGTTCAATCAAAAATATATTCAGTACAATATGTCAGTGAAATTCTTAGTAAAATTCCAAACAAAAAATTTTTCTTCTTTTTCGTGAACCGACTGATTTAGAAAACACCTTGTTATTATTGACATTCCGCAGTTGAGTTACCATTTATAAGCATTACATTTCTTCGATTCCATTTCAAATGTATAAACAATTACAAGTCTGCTTACAAAGACAACGGCGCACAGACGTCCGGATTCAGTTTATACGGGGCCAAAAATAAAAAAATCCAATATTTTTTTTAGCGCTAAACCAAAATTATTTTAGTTTTACAATATATGGTTAATATTAATCTGAATACAAAAAAAATACACCTTCGTTACTTATGACGGGAAACACTAGCAAACATAACAACCACCTCGCAATGCGCGTTAAGTATTTCCGTCGGACGCGGTCAATTCGGACCTATTGTCAAATTTTTTTATGAAAAAGTAATTCAGTGTTAATAAGGATTTTACATACGGAGTTACGACGTAGACATATACTTTCATTACAATTTTCTTCAATTAATGAAGATGTATATAATTTAAATTAAAACATTGTTTACCTCAATGGACCCGATTGGGGCCTTAGTGGAGTTTCTTCAACAACATTGGTTTCTTGATTGTGAAGACCGAAAGCTGGATTTTCATCATTTATAACAAGGATAACTGAATCTCCTCTCTCTAAGCCTGAAAACTTTATTTTCCGCCTAAAACAAAATACATTTATTTATATTTATATTACTTTAAGTGAAAAATAAACTATAAAACAAGTCAACGACTGATGTGATGCGACAAGCGGGGCAAGAAAGTCTACGAAGCAATATACAGGTTGTTAGAAGACCATTTCCGAAGATGTGAGGGCTTATGTGTAGGAAATGATATTAAACAATGATAGGAAACAAAATTTATCAACCGATGGTGTAAATTTTGTCAGTGTGCGAATTCTTGATCTTTATACTATTTTCACGTTAAGTTTACATTATTTTGATATAGTTATAAGCAAATAACACTAGAAATCGCAGGATTATTTAAATTAACAGTTTTTTTTTGAGCCACGGTATATAACGAGGAGAAAGAAAATGTTATTACAGCTCAATCAGTTCAATCAAAAATATATTCAGTACAATATGTCAGTGAAATTCTTAGTAAAATTCCAAACAAAAAATTTTTCTTCTTTTTCGTGAACCGACTGATTTAGAAAACACCTTGTTATTATTGACATTCCGCAGTTGAGTTACCATTTATAAGCATTACATTTCTTCGATTCCATTTCAAATGTATAAACAATTACAAGACTGCTTACAAAGACAACGGCGCACAGACGTCCGGATTCAGTTTATACGGGGTCAAAAATAAAAAAAATCCAATATTTTTTTTAGCGCTAAACCAAAATTATTTTAGTTTTACAAGATATGGTTAATATTAATCTGAATACAAAAAAAATACACCTTCGTTACTTATGACGGGAAACACTAGCAAACATAACAATCACCTCGCAATGCCCGTTAAGTGTTTCCGTCGGACGCGGTCAATTCGGACCTATTGTCTAATTTTTTTATGAAAAAGTAATTCAGTGTTAATAAGGATTTTACATAGGGAGTTACGACGTAGACATATACTTTCATTACAATTTTCGTCAATTAATGAAGACGTATATAATTTAAATTAAAACTTTGTTTACCTCAATGGACCCGATTGGGGCCTTAGTGGAGTTTCTTCAACAACTGCATCTTCTTTCGCAAAGCCTTGAAACTTTATTTTACTAAAACAAAATACATTTATTTATATTACTTTAAGTGAAAAATAAACTATAAAACAAGTCAACGACTGATGTGACGCGACAAGCGGGGCAAGAAAGTCTACGAAGCAATATACAGGTTGTTAGAAGACCATTTTCGAAGACGTGAGGGCTTATGTGTTGGGTATGTGAGGGAAATGATATTAAACAATGATAGGAAACAAAATTTATCAACCGATGGTGTAAATTTTGTCAGTGTGCGAATTCTTGATCTTTATACTATTTTCGCGTTAAGTTTACATTATTTTGATATAGGTTATTAGCAAATAACACTAGAAATCGCAGGAATTTTTAAATTAACAGTTTTTTTTTGAGCCACGGTATATAACGAGGAAAAAGAAAATGTTATTACAGCTCAATCAGTTCAATCAGAAATATATTCAGTACAATATGTCAGTGAAATTCTTAGTAAAATTCCAAACAATTTTTTTTTATTCTTTTTCGTGAACCGACTGATTTAGAAAACACCTTTTTATTATTGAAATTCCGCAGTTGAGTTACCATTTATAAGCATTTAATTTCTTCGATTCCATTTCAAATGTATAAACAATTACAAGTCTGCTTACAAAGACAACGGCGCACAGACGTCCGGATTCAGTTTATACGGGGCCAAAAACAAAAAAATATAATATTTTTTTTAGCGCTAAACCAAAATTATTTTAGTTTTACAAGATACGGTTAATATAGCATAATATTTATAAAGGTTCTAAAGAGGTCCTGTACTTGAGAGCGCAGGATGTCGGTTTAAACCCAGCGCTGAGTTTTATAAAAATGCATTTTTAACTCTCACATGGCCTCTTTAGTGTAAAATATTGTCAAATATTATGTAACCATCTGATTAGATGAAATAAGTAAAGGATGATATTTTAACAAAAAATATAAAACTAATGGATTTGTGATTACGATGAAGGATGGTGGTGAAATGAGATGATTTTATGAGTGATTTATGTATGAAGTTGATGAAAATAAAAATAATGGATATGTAAAAGTGTAAAATTAAAGCACATGATTAGTGTGCGTATTATTTATATAATTGTATAATTGAGTTGTAAAGTTATTTGACTTATATTTGATGATTGTTTTTTAATAGCGGCAAATCGCCTGAAAAGATAAATGACACAATCTTTGACAATATTGAAAAATTTTGAAAAAGTTTTAAATTATTTGATAAAGTGCTGGATGCGTAATATTTATCAAGGTTCTAAAGAGGTCCTGTACTTGAGAGCGCAGGTTGTCGGCTTAAAGTTTCATTATTCTTCGAGGCGGGTGTTCCTTGGAAATGAAGTAGTGTGTGGTGTTAAAAGTTGCACCGATGACACCTACTTGTGGATTTACATGCAGGCGTAGCATGTTTTGCAATTAACACAACACTTGTGTTTTTTCACCGAATTAAACCGATCACCTGATCCATTAAGAAATCGGGACACTTGTACAGGACGTTATGGTTCCTTTGGTGACAGAAAAAATATTTATTTATATTTTCTTTAATGCCAACAAACACATGTAATGATTGACCCTTATGTGCGACATTATTGGTTTTATTTTGAGTGCCTGTAGGGCGCGAACTGGAAACAGTGTTAACTGCAGTTTGCTGCAGAATTTTTGCCTTTTCACGCACGAACGTGACACATTCGTCGTAGTTAGGAATATCTGTCTTTCTTATCGACATTTCGAATTTCTTTGCGGTTTCTCTTTCGAGTTTTTTCATGCTTATGTGAATTAGAAGGAACTCTGTAAGATCCGGAATTTTGAGTTGTTTCAAGGCAGCAATATAGCTTGAACATTGATCAATGAATGACTCGAGGTTATTCGAAGTGGCTTGCGTTACAGGTTTTAACTCCAGAAGCATATTACAATATGGTGCTCCAGTGCCACGTACGTCTTGGTATTTAGTAACCAATGTACTCCAAATTATGGAGTAATTTTCTGGGCGGATGTAAGTCCAGCGAAAACTGTTTGCGCTTTGTCAGTTAACATACCAACAACATACTGAAAATACAGAGTTTGACAACTCTGTATTTTCATGAATGGTCGTACTGAAAACTTCATAAAATACAGGCCATTTCTGAAAACTACCATCGAATGAAGGCAGCTCTAAGCGCGGTAACTTTGATATGTTTGACTTGTTTTTGTGTGTAGTTTTTTCATTTATTACCCCAGCCTTGCGTTGAATGACGCCGTATAGTTCCTCAAATGCGAGACAAGGCTCAAAATTTGGCTCATATTCTGAGTTCACATTCAAATTTATTGAGTTAATATTTTCTACAACTAAGTCAAATTTCTCACGTAAATCTGGCAACGTCGTTACTTCAGCCAGAAACGATTCCGTTAAAATATCACCTGTGACATCTTTTGATTTTTCGTATATTCTTTGCAAACGAGAAAAATACGATTTACGTCTAGCCTCTAACAATTTTAATTGATTTTCTGCCTTTGTAGGCATTTTGAATATTTATTATATTTGTATTACAGTTCAGTTCAGTTCAATGCCACCATAATCTGATAGTTTCCCATTTTTTACCCAAATATATCTGTATATTGTAGCATGCTTTTTTGTCTTCCAGAAAAGTTCTTTTATGAAAGGCGTTAAATGTTCATTAATGTAGATACGATTAGAATTTCCATTACGGAAAACGTCATCGTTTGTGATGACTTTTTTCCTTTTATCCATCCATTGTTGGCGGGTATCCTGGTCTCGGAACTTTATTATTATTGGCGCCGGGCGATTCTTGTTATATGATTTTAATCGGAAAGACTTTTCTATGTTTTCTGTTTTGACTTGGATCCCCATGCCGATAGCAAAAAAGCAAAAAAAACAATTCACGCGGTAAATATCTAGTAACACAGGGCCGCGCGCGCGCGTACGCTTGTGCCGCTTACAGACGGTAGACTCTGCCGCTTACAGACGGTAGACTGTGACGGTAGACACATTTTTTATAAATATAATATTTATAAAAAATGTGAAGAATACATTATTCAAGTTAGCTTGTGCTAGAGTCAGAGCAAATGGTGTTTAAATAATAGCGTTTACATAATATACAATGTTTAAATAAATGAAAACTAAATTTAAAAAAAAATATGGTAAAGGAATACTGTTATAGTTTCTAGTATAGCATCACATTCTCGAAGTTTGATCCATGATATAGATAGTAATATTGTAGAATAATTTAATAGTATAATTGCTAAATTTGTCGATGATTATAAAAGGATAAACTTTTCATTAAAAGATTCTTATCAGGCACTTTGCGCTGCTGCTGTCATTTCTTTCAATACAAATCGACCTATATCAAATCTATTTAAAATTATGGGTAGTTGTCCTACGATCATATTGCTTAGATTCGAAGAAAAAGAATTTTAAAAAAATAGGTTGATAAGAAAATATCAATGTAAAAATGGGCGTATTGTCAAAGGCAGAAAAAAGATGCAAATTATGGAGAAAATAGTATGCAACCTGATATCAATGAAAGCATGTTTCAAAAAGCCAAAACTACGTTTCTCGAAAGATTGAAAAAGACGGAAGTTGAACAAAGACGCATAAAGACACAATTTTACAGAGTGATTGCAGTGAATGGTTAGAATTGAGAAGATATTTAATAACTGCTTTACATTTTGGTAAACTTGTGAAAAGACGTCAAGATATAAGCTGTTCTACAATAATTAAAAATATGTTGTATAAACAAAATATAAGTCATGTTGCATCGATTCAACCCGGAAGGGAAAATGAAAGAATAGCTTTGCAGCAATTAAGTGTTCATGAAAATCGAGAAATAAGACCATGTGGATGTTCATAGATAGCGATATTCATTTTATAGGTGCCACACCAGACGGTTTATGTGATGAAGATATGATTGTCGAGTAAAATGTCCCATAACTGCGTGTAAGTTGGGATTAGAAAGAGCAATTAAGGAAATAAAAGTGACATTTTGGAAAATAACAATGGATTGAAGATTTAAAATTAATAAATACCATGACTGGTATTTTCAAATGCAGGGCCAACTTCATGTTATAAGAAAACAACAATGTTTAATACTTACATATAATGGGCGATCGGTTTTATTTTTGGCAGATTCTTGAATCTTGGATTCGGCTGAAAAAATACGTTAACAGATTAAAACATTTTGTTTATAAACACAACAGAATTGAAAATTGACGCAATCTGAAATTCATACGCCATCATTTTTTACTCTTTTTAACCCCCGACCCAAACAGAAAGGTTTAAGGTCCTGTGGCATCGCAGCAACCAAACGGATGAACCGATTTTAATTATAGTATGCAATTTTATAGGAAATTGCACAAAGAAAAAATACAGAAACATAACAAGCTGTTTACTTTATTGCTAATGCGTTTATAAAATTATTGGTTTTCTCAGCATTGTCGCTTGATGTCGATGGATATCACGGTTATGAAAATTTGTTTAATTATTATTCACAAAGCATTTAATTGATGGTCGATTTTTATAATTTTTGGTTTTACCTGTGCTGTCGTTAGCTGCGAGGACATATTGCTAGTCGATCTCTTCGCCCCACATAAGAACCTTTTTAAAAAAGACATTTTAACGCTCAAGTTTTAAAAGTGACTTTTCAATAAATTATGAGAATTTATTTTCACCTAAAAACCATGGAAACGACATAATTATATTGATTTTGCAACGAAACTAACGATTTATTTTGTAACGAATCAATATATTACATAGCAACTATATTTTTATAGTTGCTATGTAAAATGCCACCAAACTCACAAGATCTTGGTGGCCAATTGTGATCACCTCTTAGAGAAATAACACGGCCAGGAAACTTTTCTTGCAAAATAGCGATTGTTTCGTTTCTTGTGTGGCACGTAGCGTACCTAAGCTAACTATGATCAAAATTTTTTTTATAAAAAAACCACATCAAAAAAGAAAATGAATTATATAAATATGCCTGGGACAAACTTTCATAGGTGTGTCACAGTAAGATTTGCAGTTGCTAAATTTAATATTATTTATTTGTCCCAAATATTATTTTTATTTCACCAAACATTCAATTTTAATTAAACATTTAAATATTAATTAAGTTTCTTAAACATCAGCATTTCTCAAAAAGCATTTTGCATTGCACTTCTCAAATAAGTCTGCAATACAAAACGTTTGACATACAGATGCAAAAATATTACATCTATACCGATAGATAATATAATACGAGGGCGTTGGAGGAGGGCATTCGCGTTGGACTCCACACAACTTGAGAATTGATCAAAAACAGGCCCGTGTCGATTGGTGCAAAAACATGTTAAAAAAATACAATCGTGGTGCCTCAAAAGCTGTTTTCTACACAGGTGATGAATCTTGGATCTATGCGTATGACCCCGAAACTAAACAACACACACAAAACGTGTGGGTGTTCCAAGATGAGCCAAAGCCAACAAAAGTTATTCGTGCAAAAAGCACTTTGAAGCAAATGGTCACCTGTTTGTTTGGTAAAAATGGACATGTGGCTACAGTGCCACTAGAAAATGGTAAAATGTTTAATTTGGAATGGTACATGACCATTTGTTTACCAGAAGTCTTTAAAGAAATAAGAATAAGAAGATATATATTGCAATTTACATTTCCCAAAGACTTAAGGCAGTGTTTATGTTCCCTATTACGAGTAAGAAATTAGATAAAAAATGCGAAAATAATTAATTTGAAAATTATTTTTTTTTAATAAAGCGCTGGTGTAAATTGCCTTAAGCGTACCGACACGCAATCGTGTCTCATAGCCTTTACCGCGAGTGGTTAATGACCTGGTATATTGACTCTGAAGATTGGTTTATAAATCGGGGATAGCTTTTAATTTGAGTAAAACTCGCGACACTAAAGTTTCTCGACGTATTTATTGTTGTGGCTTCTGGTGCGCTCAAGTAAAGTAACCTCTTTTTTTTCGCTAATATGTGAACGTCAAAAATTTACTCAAAAAAGTGATAACGTGTATTTTATTATTACTTTAAATCAAGCGTAGGAAAATAATAATGAGAGAAAAAAGGAATGGATGACGGCCCTGCCCTTTAGAAGTGTATTTTAACATTAATTTAAAACTTGGTTAAAAATATTATCCTCTATTGTTATGTTTTATTTTTATTACAAAAATGCAATGCAAATTCATTCAAATTTAAAATAAAGATTATTTAAGTAAGTAGTAAAATTTTTTTTATAAATAAAATATTACTAATATAATCGGGTAGGTTACTAATATACAGGACGTTTTAATTTTACATCCCACGTAAAAGCATTGAATTTTTTGATATTGCGATTGAAGAAAAAAAATATTAATCAGGGCAAAGCATGTTCCTTTAAAACCTTTGACCAAAATATTTAATGAACAGAAATAATAAATTCCTTAAACGAATTTCATCGAAATGGGAATTTCCTTCAACTGCCTCAATTTGCTTCAACTTTATTCGCGGGCTCGCTGACTCAGGAATTAGGATAATGGGGTACCTGAGGGGTATGGGGAGAAAGGGGGGTTGTTTAAAACCACATTTATGAAAAATCTTAAGGCTGTTAGAAAATATGTTGGTAATATTTAATTTAAAAAGATATTTAATTTATCAGGCTAACGGCAGTCGGTTAGGGGAGTGGCAGGAGATGAGTAAGGAGTGAGAAGCGAAGGAAACTTATACAGCCGTATGGAAAACAAAACGTTGTGAAAAACAATGAACAACGTTACAATACGATTAAATAAAAAAAACTGTTTTTGAACGGGTATCATAATTACGCTTTAATTGTGTATAGGTCACGTTATATGCGATCTCAAGCAGGGGCGGTTGGCATAAAGGAGGAAGGGGGAGGGGAACATAAAAGAGGGGGTTAAAACACATTTTTTGTAACAAATGAAAGGCCGCCCAACAAGTTTTTTTTTAAATACTCAACTGCGCTTATATCCCACACTTGATCGCTGCTGTCGGATGTGCTAACCCTACACTGGGCGCGGCATAAAAGCATGCTTTTTCATGAAGCGCACTGCGCAGACTCGTGACAAACGTGTGCAGATGAGATAGAAACATTGTAAGCAGGAAATCAAGTGGCCTAATAATTGCTACAAAGACCTATTTTTTAAAAAATATATATAAACCGTAAATAATCGCTAAACTCACAGTGTTACATCAATAAAAAATATAATATTAACAATTATAAAGCCGATATCAGATATATATTTCAATCTAACCATAAGGTGACAGTTGAAAAACAAAAAAATAAAAATAAAAAAATAAATAAAATGAAATTATCTCTCTACTTATATATTTCAATTAGGTAACATTTGCCTAGTGAGGTGTTACTAATCCACACAATCTGTACTTTTCTTTTATGGAATATCAATAACATGCGATACATTAATATGTAATGATATTAATTTTTATGGATATATAATAAATAAATAAATAAATAAAATGAGAAAGGCAAAATGAAAAAAATGGACATAATGCACATGAAATCGCAAGCCTAAATAGCTTAAAGGGAATCTAAAAACAGCGTTTGTATGGGTCGGGGTACGACCCGAGCGCTTATACATAAGTGTTTGGCGTGAGACCCTCGCTTGATTGATGTCGTATCGCACCATAAGATATGGCCAAAAGCGACTTTCAAACGATGTCATTTTTTCCCCAACCAACCACCTACCTTAGTCAGCGCAGCTAATTCAACTTGCGCACCTTGTCTTCGTCTTTTTGAGGCTGTAGCCATAAATATACAATTTTACTACTTTAATAAAACTTTGACCGTATTGCATAAGCGCACAGATGAGCGCTTTCAGGTGATAGTGAAAAGCTTTTATAAAATACAGGCCTGTTAAATACACTATACGATTACTATTAAGTAATCGTACACTATACGATTACTATTAAGTAATCGTACACTATACGATTACTATTAAGTAATCGTACACTATACGATTACTATTAAGTAATCGTACACTATACGATTACTATTAAGTAATCGTATAGTGTATTTAACAGGCCTGTATTTTATAAAAGCTTTTCACTCTCACCTGAAAGCGCTCATCTGTGCGCTTATGCAATACGGTCAAAGTTTTATTAAAGTAGTAAAAAAATGACTTAAAAAAGAAACAATAATTATGAATGAGAAGTGAATATTTACAAGAATAACTTAAGTTCAACGTAGGATATATGAAAATGAATTGTCATGGCTAAAAATAAAAAAAAAAAGTGTAAAATATATGCACATCGCTTAGATATAGTAAAATTGTATAATGTATAGCTTAAATACCGTATTTAGATGATTCCTTATTTTTAATAATAGACGTTCGCCGTTCGTACATTAAACATTCTGGCTATAAAATTTGAAAATTTCAATCCTTAAAAATATTAAAAAGAATTCGAGTTTCCTAAATGTCAATATACTGTCAGATTTTCATATATTAGATGCTACAGCGTATGCCTTTTATAACGCAAAAACCATTTAAATATGGTATTTAGAAAATTACATTTTTTAATTTTATTAGGGTGTTTGGTAGGTCGACGCAAACCTTTTAGGAGCTGATGGAAGGCGTCATTTAGAGCATATTTAGCCATACTTACCTTATTATGAAGTCTTACAATTTAGGAGCTATTTACCATTTTGAACTTATTTAAAAATAATGCCGAAACCAAGCAGTTATTCCAATTACACAATAAAGAAAGGTAGCATATTTGTAAATTACTTTTTTCCTATTATTCTAATATATATTTATTCTGCACAGTATGATTAAAAATATAAACAATAAAAATGTCATTTTACTTTCGCCAAAAGTTTTATTATGAAGGGAATTTTTGGGTTTCCGGGTAAGTTCAGATAAAAAATACAACAACTTTGGGTGGTCAAATACTTTAAAAAACATCTGTAATCTTTCGAACATTATAAACCACAGGCAGGTAGGTATCTTGTAAATTCTTATAATTGGAAACAAATTAGTAAAGTAAACTTATATTAAGAATATTATTTAAAGCATTTACATTTATGTATTAATTTCTCTGATTTACATTTTTTTTTATACGGAATGTATTTGTGATCGCCAAATATTTTAATTCATTTTATATAAATTACTTTGGGCTCATATATTCTTTTTTTGAACAAATATAATGAAACTACCTAAAACATCATATGTTAATATAATTTACTAAAATATACTTAAAAGCAATCTAACAAATAATAAAAAATAATCTTTCTTAAACATGCACTTGCTTGTGTAATAATGATTATTTATTTAACACTTTATAAAATATTTAATGTAAAAAAAAAAATAAATTGCTGAAGTTAAATATGTACTATAAACAATAACGTTAATAATGACACACTAATCACATGAAATTCATCTGTGTTATTACAACTATTGAACTTTGAATTTTCCTGGATCATCTAGAAGTTTGACATGATTTAAATCTTTATCACCTTTGATTCTAATTACCAAGCAATTATGTCTAGTTGCACAAATGGATTGATCAACAAGTGTTAGTTATAGATTTAAAAAGTCGTCAGGTTTAAATTCTATGCAGTATGACGCAGCTGCACACTGAAATGAAATTTCATTTTGGTGAAAGCATTTTGATGAAGTCATGAGCGAAGGAATGGAGACGAAGCGGGTGTAGGGGGTGAACCCTGTGCCTATGGCAAGAAAGATTTCCCAACCATACTAAAATATTTATTTTTCGATTACCGCGTTACCTGTAAAATGTTTGCAGTAAGCAGTAAATTTGAAGTAATCTAAAATCTATCATTTCCCACTCCTTAGAATAATAATTCCATTTGTTAAGCTTTAATGTAACGAAATAAATAAAAAAAAAAATGCTGTCAGAAGATACACAATTCATACGGAATTAAATAAGGAAACCCATTTTTGCCCTCAGGCAAAAGATATAGACAAAAGCCACATTGCAAAAGTTCAACTTTAAGCTTGATCCGGGATAATAATCCCAAGAGTAAACGAAGTTGGCAACATTGACATCAAGTCCTCGGGCAGTTGTCGGAGGTTGGGTTGCCATATTTGGCCCATTGTTTCGACGGTGATGTAGGTAAGCTAACCTTCTCTGAGGAAAAGATGTATAAATATATGTAGGTAGAGGTACGCATGTATTAGGAATGTAAGGTCGTATACTACCTAACCTCAATGTTTTATAAAAATGCTTAATACTACGCTTTAATTTTTACTTTTTCATTACCTTCATACATAAGTTACTTATAAAATCAACTCATTTAACCATTATCTTTCATCCTAAACACAGCCAATATATTATTAACCAAGATATTAATAATTATTATTTATATTGTTATTTAACCAAGATATTAAAGCTTATACTTTTTTCGTGTCTCAATTAGGTTTATTCACTGCCTAGGAAAATATGTGTAAGTACCACCCAATGAAGATTTACTTTAAAAAAGACCGTTAAGTTAATTAATGTAGGCCTGCCTAAGCATCTTCTAGTTTGCATCTTTATAATTTGGTCGAATATTGGAAAATCTCACAATTATATGCCTAATAAAGTCTAAAGTCTTAGATCATCTGTGCCATATGGAAGCTGTTTTATGACGGATACTAAGATGATAGCTAAACTTAATTACAAAATACTATTTTAAAAAGATTAAGTACCTTTATGCCTTTTTTTAATAAGATATACTGTATATCTTATTTATGAAATTTTGGTGTAAGTATATTATATTTGTATATACACCACAATTTTAGAACTATGATGATTTACATCATTAGACCCAAGTCCACTGATACACAAAAGGTAACTTTTAAGAAAAAAAATAGTTTTTTTTACCAACTCTCCATATTTTCATTTAGAAAATCCATATGACTTACAGAATCATATTTAGCTGCCTAAGATTATCTTGTATTTTTTTATCGAATGATTCTAACTTGCTTTCATTCTCGGTTGTAGTTGTCAAACTTGAGAATTATTCTAAAGTGAACACATTTTGAATACATTTAATTATCTATATTTCATTTTTTGTTGTGGACACTAAATACTTCAAGCAAAGAAATTCGGTACCAAAGTACTGTTTTTTTTCAGTCCTCAATGAAACCTGGCATGTTTTGTAGGTCTAAGTCGAGTATTTATGATTATGGGGTCAAAGTTCCAAACAACGGAGGAGTGAAGCTACAGCAAAATGAAACAAAATATATATATTTAATTTATTTATGTTTATATGGCCTGTGTTATTGAGGCGGCGTCATTTAGCGCAGTTCCGAATAATCATTTTGTAAAGAAAGTTTTGATTGTTTGTAAGGTGGGGAGCGAATAGTAAGGCCACGCATTCAGGTTTCAGGTGTGTCCGTCCCCCAGGTAGCGGCGCGACATGTTTCTTATCCCATAGCATTCCTAGTGGTGCACTGCTTCAGCAGTTTTAACTGCTTGGATACTCTTGTGTAGGTTAAATTTTAAAATAGAAATTAGTTCGAGGAAAGCGTTTAAAGACGTAGATAATGCAATTATAAACGTTTCCGATATTTTAGGACCCTGAGCACCTTTAGGTCAAGTCAACTACGCCGCGACAAACATGCGGCATATGCCCATCTTCCCCAATCTGACAATAAAAAAAGCCTGGCTAAAGTGTTGTTTTAAACATGTATTTCCATTGAAAAATGTTTTTTCCCCATAAATAAATAAAAATGTATTCGTGTACATAACAGTTTTAATATTAGACGTTTAAAAAATAGATAATTCAATTAATCGAAGGATATATTTTAATATAAATATAAATCCCTAACGTTTTATTCATCCGGTAAAATATCCAAATTAGTCACATTGCTAATCCATTCGAAATAGAATGAAACTGCTAATATGATGCTTCAACTTTTATGGTGCAAATCATTTTATCATTTTATCTTCGAAATTCTTTGTAGCCATCCAAGACACAAGACCCACTAATATATTATTATTAGCTAAGACGCCTGCTCCACTATCGACATGACATATTTGATTGGACCCTGCAAAATTATGATATCATTGAAAAACCGTAAAATTATTATTTTTTTTTTTTATACTTGTATTGAAATATTCTTACTAGAACATTATAATGTTTATACGTAAAGGTTGTCTATAAAGAAGGACATTTGGAACATATCTAACCAAATATAGCGAGTTACAAAGTGATGACAGATATGTTTTTATGCCATTTTCAGATATTAAAATTAGCCGAAAATTATCAAGGCAAAGCGAGGGGGCGGGGGGGGGGGGAGGGGGTAGGTAGTGTTGCGCCTCAATACAAAGGTCTTAAAATTATTGAAAAAAAAAAAGGTTTAATCAGTGTTAGTGGGGATTGTTTTTACTCCACAGCAACTTACGTTCGGTGCACACCCTATGACACTCGACTATAGCGATCCATCGCTATATTGTTTTTACATCACCTGTATTGTGTAGAAATTCTTTTGGGTTACCACAATAAATAAATAAACCAGGATATAATATTTTAATTCATTCTTTAACAGAGACAGAAATTTAACTATTACGCATTTGTACTTTTCGAGTTGTAAGATGCAACGGACATATGGCCAAAGGACGGGGATATTAGTCTCTTATTTATGTATGTATACAGGTTGAAATCTGCAATCCTTTGTTCCAAACTACATGCAATATCATAATAGTTTTTTGTAATTATACTTTTATTTTTTTGTAAAATATATATGTAATAATACCATCAATCGCTGGATTTTCGTCAATGAAAAGCAAGAAAATTATTGTAAATGTTTACTTATATGCTACTTTTTTATATGATTCTGTATATTTCTGTAAAATATTTTTAATAAATATTATCACTGTTAGTCATATTAGTCATACTAAAATTGTTTTCTTCAAATCGTTACCATTTTTTATTATTTTAGACTTTTACAGCTATAACTTTACAAAATATTGATAGATCCGAACCAAATCGAAGTTCATTTAACCCAGAGATGTCTACTATAAAAGTTTACACACCAAAATGATTTGGTAATTAAATTATTTGAGTTTGAGTTTGAATGGTTCAGGTAACACGCTTTGAAAACGGACGCAAAAAATTCCACATCTTTAGGATAGTAGCTACTTATACATGAATCATGTATAAAGGCTAAAATATATGATAGATTTTCACGCTCACTATACATATGTCACGTAGTTATAAAACAAATGAAGCGATATGACATTTGCATGATAGCTTACGGAAACAATGCTTCATAAAAACAAAGCGTTTAGTACAAGATAAGTTATAGGTAAGTTATTATATGTTATGAATGTGTTTTTCTCTTTTAGCTAGTAGTTCTCGAAACCGGCCTATAGATTCAACTCATTGGACACTCGTCGTAGCTGATACGTGTTTTCTAAATTTTAAGTATTTTCCTAGATATTCCAACGCCAGGTGCAAGCGCCAAATGCCATGGAGGGACAGAAAACTTTGCATTCAAACGAACAAATATAATTTAACTACTTGCAAAACTGCATTTAAAAATTAAAGAAAACTAAAAAAGTATATTCTAACTGTGCGTGTTGGTGTATTTATATTACGGAAATATTTTTTTTTCACATTTTTAGAGTTTCGGACCAGAATGGTCAAAAATAGAAACCCTAATTATTCCCCGTTTAGCCATACAAAGTTGGATACGGTATGTATAAACATACCGTAAGCCAATTTATCAAAAATATAAAAACATTCATACGAACACATACATAGAGACGAGATTAAAAAAAATACTCAAAATGGATTCAGGTTACCTCAATATGTTAGGAGTGTTTTTGTAGCATTTAAGTCGGAAAAAACTACTTCGTGGAATTTTCGTTTTATAAACGTAAGCCTATAATGTGCGAACATCTTGCAATAATTACAAATTATTGTAATGAACGCATAAAACAGGAAGATACTAATAGCAGCGACGAACTCACTAAATCGATCAAAGTAATTGTATTGCTTCTTTAGCCAACGAGAAGATTCTTTTTATAAACAATTAATGCATCGATGCGTTCTACAATACGTATAGTGCGATGCACTATAGTTGAGCGTGGTGAGTATTTTATGGTTAAAGCCCCGAAGGCTGTGAAGTTTCTAGAGTTTGATCAATTGATAGCGTACAATACAAGATTGATAGATCGAGCACAGTTGCTTTCCACAAGAACTGGAGTACTTTGAAGTTTAAAGCGCTAAAGGTTTCGATGACAAAGAATGGGGACGCTTAGGCCAAAGTGGCGTTTATGAAATAAAAGTAATTATAATCGAAAATCCCCGACGTGTAAATATTTATACTAGGAATCGAGGATTTATCGAGGCTAGAGTGAATTGCAATTTAGTTTCGAGCCATAAGGGTCTATCTCACATAAAACGACAGTACTGCACTGGGAAATGTGTTTGGTATTTTTTTTCTTATTAACCGACATTTATTAATTGGAATCAAAATAAATTAATTATCAATATATTTTTAATGATATCGAAATTTCACAATTCTCTGTCTTAACCATAAGTGCCGGAAGTCATTTTTTTTTAACATAGCGATGTGGTTAGCTTATTTTGAATACAAACTACCTTCGCGGCAGTCGAAATACTCGTAAGATGACTCTCGCAAAATCACTATCCCTAGAGTTTTTTATAAATAAAAGTTACTTTTCGTGTTACTCTTTAACTCCAAAATAAAAAATGAATTCGAGTAAGTTTTTCACTGTTGGATAAAGAATGAGTAAGATATCCTGAACCTCGATTTTTGAATAAAACGGTGTAAAAAAGACCATTGAATACATACGACTGCAACGAACGGACACTTAAGTACCCCGAAAACCAAAGGATGGAGTTTCATAGGGTTTTCACTATTTTATAAAGTATCGTTTAAGATAGGTTTAAATTCATACAAATATGAGAGTGCAGGCAACTAGTAAAGTATATAGCTACAATCATTATATATTTTTTCTTAATGTTTAAATTCACGATTGTACATCGGCCATTAAACGAAAATTTTATTTCATTTCAATGAATTCTCCAATTTTATCAGCATTACACCGATCACAAATTACAAGGCAAAAGTGTACCACCGAATAAGAGCTCTCCGAATCTCGCTTTTTTATCTTCCCATGTCATTAAGTAGCCTTGCTGCGGCCACGTTTTCACTCTTTTAATTCGGCCAGAAATGAAAAAAAAAACTCATCCATTATGCTTTCCCTCTCAGGGCGAACATTTCCCCTCTATCCCCGTCCCTCATTCAAGCCATACCCCTTTCAGACCGAAGTCCGCATGACTTTAACTGATTCAAACCGGAATTTATTTAAAATAATATGTCTTATGGTGCATAGAGAACAGTTAATTAAGAAGACAGCGGAAAGAATCATAAAAAGACTATGACATACCGAGAATTGAACCCGGACCTACAAAGTCTAGACATCTTACAAATAATCTTCACACATACACCCAAAAACATGTGAACATTGTAAACCACTTACATTTTTTATAACAAATGTAAGTGCTGGAAATAACGGCTAAGATGTGTAAACATCAACGTTGTCTGTGATTAAATGGGTGGTCTGAAAATTTAAATTATGTGAAATATTAGATGAAGGAAATTATTAGATACATATAGTAGTCTTATAGTCTTATATGTATAGACAGTCTCATAAAACGTTAACAATTTTGTAATAAATTGATTTGAGTAATAATGTGATGTGTATTTTTGGTCTTTTTAATAAAAAAAATATATATATTTCGAATATTAACATCCCCATCTACATTCACAATGTTGCGCATGCCTATAGGAAGAAAATCAACGACGGATCTAAAAAATTGTTGACAACTGCGTCAATAATCATAGTTATACGACAGGAGCGCCCGTTGCTTAGACTAGATGTCGAGTTTGTATACTAAAAGTAGGTCATTTGTAACTAGGGTAAATTTAAGTTGGTTGGTCGCTTTCAGTTTTTATCTTTTTTCATTCTTATCAGTCAATAACACATTGATTATGGCTATTGAGTCCGGTAATCGGACATATATTCCGCCAATACAGAAAATGCAATTCAATATTTTGGCTGCTGACCTGTGACGTTTGTGCGGTTAAAATCGACTAAAATGTCCGCTTTATCACTGGGATCACATTTCATGTGTAAATATTACTTTTACTTTTACATAAGAATCGTTAAAAAAAACATATTACGCAGAATGTCTTTAAATTTTTGTTGTCATGATTTGGGAAAAAAAAACTCAAATGGAAATTTTCCTAATACACAATAAGAGGTTTACCAGTTATAAAGTATAAATATAAATACAATATTTGTAATTACCGTTAAAGGTTCGTTGCGTGAACCAGAATTTATTTTATAGTAGTTATAAGGGTGTTTTTTTTAGAGGCGTGGTTTTCAATCTGGCACTACTTTTTTCGTAGTTGGTGTTTTTGACTTGATTTATGCTCAGTTTGGTTTGCCATTTCATAATGAATAGACTTACTCCTGAACAACGTTTGCAAATAAATAAAAAAAAAATAGTGAATCGCGTCGTGGGCCTGTGGCGTGGCCTCCAAGCTCGTGCGATTTAACACCGCTGGACTATTTTTTGTGGGGTTATGTGAAGTCGCTTGTCTGCGCAGATAAGCCGGACACGATTACCGCCTTGGAAGAGAACTTGCTGCCAACTTGCTGCAAAAAGTGGTTGAAAATTGGGCCTCTCGGCTGGAATTTGTTCGAGTCAGCCGCGGCGGCCACTTACCCGAAATCATTTTTAAAACATAATGGCAAACCCTTATCTTTATAATAAAACTAAATTCTTAGCCATAACATCAAATTATATGCGTTTTATCTCTTCTTGAAAACCACGCCTCTAAAATCATTACCCTACAATATTATTCTAAAATGTTGTTTGTTCCAGCGGTTGTAAAATATATAAGTAGGTATATATATCAAGACTGCTATTAAATTATGCTTGTCGCGTTTTAACGTTATAACTCACAGAATTTTAGAATACAATAATAAACAATATTGTTAGAATGATTCTTCTAACTAAATGGAATTTATAAAACTAAAACCTAATTTACAATACTGTTTATAGAACAATAAAAACACAACAAAAGTTTTTTTGTTGTTTTCAAATAATTTTGATTATAATCACCTGTGATAAAAAAATATGCATTTGTGATATGATTATTTGTTAGGGCATGCCATACATAGATTTCAATAAATAACGGTTACATAATATTTGACAATATTTTACACTAAAAAGGAAAGGTGAGAGTTAAATATGCATTTTTATGAAACTCAGGGCTGAATTTATATCGACATCCTTCGCTCTCAAGTAAAGAATCTTTTTAGTACCTTTATAAATATTTTGCTATCCAACGCTTAATCAAATATTATCAATGCTTGTGAGGAATGAGGTTTTAAAATTTATCTAATGGCAAAACGATACGGCACACCGCTGATAAGTAATGCGATATCTAGTTCCTATAGATGGCTTTATAAATAGTTTGTAAGAATAATAATATCTGAAGTCATATATATGTACATAAGTAAAAATGCACATAACCACTTTGCAAGTTTGGCTTCGCGTATTTCGTGCTCACGAAGTTGCAATAACTGACTGTCCTCTCAAAAATCCATCCTCGATATCGGAAACTATTTATTATGAAACAATCAAACAACAAGGGGATTTCGTTTTGATGATAGGGGAAACTCGGGTTTTATAAGAGATATAAAAACAAAATAAAAATCATTATTTTACAGATTTTTTACTTTGTTTTTCTAAGATATTATTTATCACTTTTCGATTTTAATATACTACCTCATTAGATTCATTCACGTATCGGGAAAAATAGTGTGAAGTGTGCATAAAACAGTTTTAATTCAATTGATTGGTAATTAATGACCAATGTTTCCAACCAAACGCATCGGCTTTACTAGCGAAAGCTTGTAAATTCACGGCGGGCGTCACGAACAGATCCGAACCAAATCTAAATTCACTCCACCCAGGATCCTCGCGTTTAAATGTTTATATATGAAAATGCAAAAAATCTTAGAGGTAAAAACACAAATATTAAAATAAATATTTTTTTTAAAACCAGCCAGTCGAAAGTATTTTCTTATAAGAGACAAAAAAAGCATTCTGCGGGTATTTTTAATTAAGATGCCGAGATGCAATGAGATGCAATGTGTGTGTGTAAATTTATTTATAATATGAGGGTATGTAACAAATGCGTTTTGGCTTGCTTGGCCATGTTATTGATAATTTAAGTTGGTCATTTAATTTTGTAAGTTGAAATATTTATTTTGCAACCACGAAGCAACGTTGGCAAAAATGTGGCCAATTTGAGCCGTTCTGAAATGTGAAAATGATGGCATATCGTCGTGCAGTCTCAGGGCTCAAGATAAATTGCCGCACTGAAACTTAGTTCCATTTAACTGACGAACAAATTAATGAACGCGGGAGGAAGGAACGTCAATCCGGTCACATCACACCGAGTCGACAAATAAACATTGCCTGCGACCGATCTATTGTGGCATCTTTTGAGCCTAATAAAAACTAATATTAAAAGCTACAAAGATGACAACTATGTGCTTTAGGTGCTATAAATTATCTTTATTCACACAAGTAACATAGGATAGATTACTTTTTTATATGCCAGACGCCAGACGACTCGGGATGAGTTTAAATCACTTCTCAAATACGTATTCTAACATTATTTGTCATTTTTAATTACCCATTATAATTGTTATCCTAGATATTTCAGCGAAATATGTTATATTTGAATATTTATTATTAGAGTTTTACTAAAAAAAAATGGAATAAACCGCCGACACATATCAGAAGATTGGAAAATGTGTGTTTTTTTAAATTTATTATTAATCAGTTATTGAAGTGAAAAAAAGTGTAAAGCGTACAGTCGCATATTGAAGTAGTTGTACTTACAGCCTGCTTCGCGTCGCGAGCAGTTCGTGAAGATTTGTAAATTTCAAACTATCACACTAATTACAAAGTCGCTACTCAGACCCATCGGAACCGTTGAAACTTTGTCGGGGTGGGGGCATTGGGGCATAGGGGGGATTTGAGGGGCGTTCGCGTCAGTCGCCCATTTCTGTGTTTATCAGGAACTTCCAGGTGGGACATAAAGCGGGCGCTGACAGTGTTACCAGTACCCATAGAAATTATTCCAATTAATAATCCTTGTAACGGAATTTAATTATAAATTGGTGTAATCTGTAACTTTAAGACAACTAGAATAGAAAATAACATTATCTTTATATCTGCCAATAAATAATTTAAGAGTTATTAATGTTTTAACATTTATACCGACATTCGAGAATTTAAGGGGCAAGAGTGAATTGGGATTTTAGTTTAGGGGCGAAAGAGAGATTAACAGTAGGTACCTACTGGAATGGAAGAGGGGGGAGGGGAGGAGGTTGATATTTTTTTACTAGGTAACAATGTTATTTGTAATTACATTATTAATTCATATATTAATTGTAATCAAAATAAAATAATTGTACGAGAAAGGGAAGTTGATATTTATTTATTTTTAGTAAATGACAAATTTTTAATTGGAATAACAAAAAAATATGTGTACATATACACATATATCAATAACTGAAGTAAACAAGAATGGCTATAAAGCCCCGTAGCTGTCATATAATATCAACTGATTCTATAAATTGTTTAGTAGCAGTAAATTAGTTAACCAGAACCTGACATCTTACAGCTAGGCCCTACAGGCGTCATTAAAGGCTTCTTCCACCCAGACTACACGCGCCTGTGCTACCAACTTGCTATTGGTTGCTCAATCCTACCCCCACTTGAGCCTGTGGCACTTTTAGCCCATACGATGAGCGTTTTAGATAGGCGAATGTGGGTTATTTTTTAGGTCTGAGTACCATGACCATGATTCTTTCAATTCAAGATAACTATTAACATCATTTTTATAAATTTTGATTCGCTACTAGTACGGAATCCCTTCACCGCTCCTTCCCTATTTACTAGAATTGAGATTTATTTAATAGTAACTACTTTCAAATTGACCTTTTTACAATAAAAGTTTCGCAGCCCTGTCTTAAAATACATACAACAACGTATGAAATTCCTAGTTTAGTTCCGCACTAAATCGTTTTTTTTTCAAAATATATAAATAATCAAATTTAAAATCGGTGTATTTCTTGTTCTTTTTATCTTATTTATTTTAAAATTAAAAATCGTTGTTTTTCTATTTACAACATCTTATTTAAATTCTTTGAATATATCTTAATATTATCCTTTTTTACGTCATTACCTGTGTAGTGTACAATTTCCGTTGAAAAAAAAATAATAATTAATAAATAAATATATGAACATGGACATAATATTTCAATTTATAATAATTGTAATGTGGCGCTGAACATTCTTTTACATATTTCTAGTTGCTCTCATAGATGCATTTTATATTTTTTTTATACTTGCCACTAATAAATAATATGTATCAACGGGCATGCTGTCGCATGCTTAAATTGGGAATCGCTGTATCGATATGTCAAGTGTCAATCTTCAGTACGAAAAATGTGTTGACTTTAATGTTAAATATCTATTTTATCCAACTAGCTTTCGATGTGATCTAAACAGCTATAGTTGTTTTTCTTGGGTGCCAATACATATAAATTTCAACTCTTTCTCATTTGTACTTTCCGAGTTGAAAGTTGCAACGGATGGACGGGGACGTAGCTAAAGGACGGGGATAGTAGCTTCTCATAGATTAATGTATGTATAGAAGCTAAAAAAGATGGAAGACGTTTCAACGTCTTTTTTAGTAGGCGAATAAGAATCTACAAGTCTATTACATAATAGACTATGAAGAGTCTATTAAGAGTTTAGATGTATTTTATTAACACCAATTTCCCTGACTATAACGATTAGCATGACTATAATGTACGAATTTGAACCCCCGACTGCAACTCCAGATCCTTTTGTATTCGAAGACAGTCGCCTGCGTTACCGTTAGTGTTACTGCCGATATTTAGGATCTTCTATGTTTTAAAAACAGTTGGCGTTGTACGGTATAAAAAGTAAATAGGACCCTTGCGGTGATTAATTAAAAATAAAACTAAATTAATTATAATAAATATTATTACAGGTACTCCTTGTGGTATTTAAGTGAAATCCGACATAAAAGCTATTAACACCAAACGTCTGACTGCGATCAAGAACATGTGATTTTAGCCATCGAAGGAGGTTGCCGAGAATGCCTAAAGAAGCATTTTTCTGTTCAATATGATATGATTACCACGGTCAAAAGCTTCAACAAAAAATGTGTATGTGGCATCAACGTGTAATCTCTTTTCGATAGTCCTTACTTCATATTAATCAAATTGTCCCGAATATGTTATTACTGATATATGTTATTAGTCGATATAGGATATACCAACGGCGAATTGGTTGATATTCCAAAGTAATTTGTAATAATAATATAACATATGTTTATATTATTTTAGATTAGCATATGTGTTTCTTTGTTCACTATATTACCATCGATACACAAATTGTATTTTAAAGCTCCTTACCATATTTGAATCATTTGCTATAATCTATCTTTTTGTACTTTCGAAATTTCTAACTTAAGTTTTGACAAAACATAGGTTAGGTATGCTATAGCATATAACATAGGTTAGTTTTTGATATATTCGTATAAGTTAACACCAACCAACTGTATCTATTTTGCTTTGTATATCTTAAAATATGGTAAACTTGTTTTATATAGTCAATAACTAGGTACATTTTTTGTTTTATACTATTTCGCATGTCTTGTTTTGGATTCAAAAAAAAATATGCCTGCAACGCAAATATATGGAAAGATAGATAGAAAGATATAAATAACCATTAGGAATATTTAACCGGAAATGTTCCTTAAAATTAAACTTTCCAGCGAGATGTGGCAGCACTGGAAAACGGCGGAAGGGGATGGCTTCGTCTTTTGTGCTAGCTGCGACATTTGCTCAAGTTCGTTAGTCTCGGTCCTTTCCAGAGACCAAGCTATTTAGATACATACCGTATAATTAGGCTGAAACCTTTTGCTACCCGGCCTCACGCTAGCAGCACAATCTGTATGGGAGCTTCAAATTCATTTAGGACTGCTTTTGGACACACACTTGCAGATACACACACACACAGGGTCATAGGACCCGGGGGACATGCTGGCGCATATTTTAAAGACGGTTTTAAAATTACGCATTTTTATTTTTATTTATAACTAGCTATTCAACCCCGGGCTTCGCCTTGGGTTGGCAGCTAGTCCCTGCGCGCGGCGGCACTCGGGATGGGTCGCTTCACTCCACATCTCTAGGACCTTCGGGCTAATGTTTAACCGCAGTACCATCTTCATCTCATTGAAATCAGTCCATCCACGAGAAAATGTATGAGGAAATGATTTTTTCACGCCAAGTAAGCATATCTTAACAAAGCAAAGGTAAAAGAGCAAAAAATAAAAATCGATTTGTCAGCACAGGGCTTTCCAAACTTTGTTCTACAGAAGCACCTTAAACTAGTAAATACAATACCTGGTAAAATATATACTTAGTGCTTTCAAATTAATTATATTTTATGCATTTTGTATTTGCTTGTAAATTTTGACTCGCAACTAGTAATAAAAGCACACCGTTATAATATTTAAACGAATAAAACTTAAATATAATGTCGTACGGAGCATTCTTTAAATTTATATTTGCGTATATACTCGTACACGAAATTATGTATTAATTTTAACTAGCAAGTAATAAATAATACGTTCCAACAGCAGTGCTGTCATATTTTTGAAATTCGAATATAATCGCGCTGATTATGAGCGCTCTATCGAACTGTCAAAGTTTCATCTATCAGTTCAAACAAATATTCAGAGACAGTCTTCAGATGGGATCTAAACAGCTATAGTTGTTGTCAAAAACATCAATCTACATACAAAAAATCAACTCTTTCGCATTTGTACTTTTCGAGTTGATATTTTTGACAGACGGACGGACAGATGGATGGCAGATGGCAGATGGACAAGGAAGGTATTTTTTTGTACATAAATTTGAACATTTTGTATTTTTTTGTTTATGTAAAGAAGCTAAAAAGAAAGGGTTTCTCAATTCAATCTCTGTTTTTTTATGTACATTTATTTTAATACTAGCTGACCCGGCCACGCGTTGCTGTGGCTAAAGTTTTTGTTATATTACATTATAGTAAACAATCTAAGAGGAACAATAAGAGAACATCAGTCACGGAGTCCACTATGCTTTTTCACACAGATGGTATTTGTAAAAAAATATGGTGATCTCCTTATTTGACTTTCTACTACTATAACCCTTTAGTACAATGAAATTATTTACGAACAAAGACGAAAATGTTGATGTTGGTATACAAATTCACTGGATTGAGATTGATTTGAAGGGGAAGTACGTTGAACACAATTAATTAAAATGTTCTTACACTTGATACTAAGCAGAAATCAATAGGTAAAAAATAAAAATTTATCAGATTTATTATTTCCATTTAATTTTATAACAAATATAAGTATATTACAGTATAATACAGTAAATAACATGTGACGCTTAAACTCATGAATGAGGTAGGCAAGGCAGACAGTCTTAAACTTTTAAACATTAATATCTTTTTTTTGAATTATAAATACTTTCAATTTCAATTTAATTTAACACCAATCGGTGCACAATGTTTTTGGTTAACCTGTCTTTAGCTAACACAAATAGATTCGACGGTTTCCCAACACGTGAACACGCAACATATAGTTGCCCATGAGAAAAACATGGATTTTCCAAATCTAAACCACAAATGGACATTGTTTGACCTTGAGATTTATTTATAGACATGGCTAAAGCTAAACGAATTGGAAACTGTAGCCTTTTGAAGGGTATGGTAGAATCTGATGGTATCATCGGAATACGTGGCAGCAGGACCACTTTTCCTTTAAACTTCCCAGCCAAAATGGTTGCTTCAAGAATGTTTCCGGTGATCTTTTTGATGACCAAACGCGTACCGTTACATAATTGAGGTGTATTCAAATTACGGAGGAGAATAATAGGGGAACCAATCTTTAATCGAAGATTATGTGGTGGCATTCCAGGGATATCTAATGAATTTAAAAATTCAATCGGAAAATTTACACTTTCATTTTCATCAACAACAGTATCGATTGATTTAAAAGACATCAGATCGCCTGGTAACAACTGTTGTATCTGGAAGTTAATTTCGTCAACATCAACGTTTTTGGCTGCCAAAATCGCCCGTTGACTAAGCCATTCATGATTCAAATAATTATTCTGTATATCCGGGAAAATACTCTGAATCAATTCAGTTTTATCCTGAACAACAGTGCAAAAATTGTCTGGTAGTTTAATGCATTGCGTATTTGGTTGCAGTTTTATTTTACCGTTCCCAATATCTAGTAGTTGTTCGGAAAATATTAGTGCTGATGGATCATTTTGCAATTGTACTCGCATATTTATGGTCAATCGAAGTGTTTCAACACTTCGCCATAAGAATGATTGTTTCAAACATGCATTAATCTCATCCGCGAAAGTAGAGCGAGGTATAACCGGTAAGGTCTGCCGGAAGTCACCAGACAAAAGTAAGATAGCACCACCGAAAAGTTTATTATTGCTGTTTAAATCTTGCATAGTTCTGTTTAATGCTTCAAGTGAATATTTGTGTGCCATTGTGCACTCATCCCAAATTATTATAGAACTCTTCCGCAACACTGCAGCTATTCCACTATTCTTTTTGATGTTACACATTGCATCTGGTTTATTATGAACGTCCAATGGCAGCTTGAATGTTGAATGTGCTGTTCGCCCACCATCCAGTAAAGTAGCCGCAATGCCTGACGATGCTAATGCTAATGCGATGTTTTTGTTGCGACCGTATTTTGGCAAGAATCAACGATATTAAAAATGTCTTACCGGTTCCACCGGGTGCATCCAAGAAAAAAAAACCGCCTTGTTCAGCAGCAACAGCCAGCATAATCCGATCATAAATATTTTTTTGTTCTGCTGTCAGTAATGGTTCACTGTTCATGATAATTGTTGCTAAACTTCCATGGTCATATTGATTTTCTCGTTGTAAATCGGTATTGACTAAGTCGGTGGCTGGACGATTAGGTGATGGCATACCATAATGATTAAGTGGTAAATTTGAAATAAGAACACATAAATCCTCGATCAAGACCAATGCTTCATTGTACATCTCTGGTGTATAATCTATGTTTTGGCATTGATTTGTTTGTCTAATTCGGTGCAAGATGTCTTCTGTCATACAATTTTTATATTTTTCCCACAAAGTTTGTGCTTGCGAGGGATAACATGTCGCCAAAATAATTGCAAACAACTGACGAATGTTATTCGGTGTTGATGTCAACGCAGCATCAGCAAGCGTTAAGTCCCAATGGTTATCGTCTTCTAGAAATTGCAGTTCACGACATGCATCCTGGTATGTATTGAATACTCGACCATTAGCTGTTCGTAAAAATTCAAAAGACGTTGGTCCGGGAACATTCACCAATAACAAACGTAAATAGAAGCACTCACGTTGCTTTGGATGTACCGTGTAAAGTCTCCCCAATGTCTTAGCTTTGAATATGCCTGTAATGGAAGGATGTGGTTTTCCTTGTTTCCGTGGCTCCCATTTTTTACTGGATTTGTTCCATGTGAAATAACGTGGAACATCACCATACACCAATGTCTTCGCGAATTGGCCAAAAACATCAGGTTTTTGACACAATGTAAAAAATTCAGTTAGAGTCGTTTTCGGAGCTTCGAACGCTCTTTGGAGAACATTTTCTTCAGTGAAGTATACACGTTGACCGTTTTCAAGATGTATTGCCAGATGTTGGACAGCAGGATCTCTTTCGTGGATGGGAAAGCTGAGAATATGCCAAATAGCTTCATTGCTGCTAATGTATCTGCCCATTTGGTATCGTGCTATTTCGTCATTTTTATTTATGTTTTTTACTTCAAATATGGCCAAATCACTGCCTTTGTTTACATATTTACAAATATACTTAATTGATTTAACAGAACTGCAAAGCTCAACATTGATATGAGCTTTGTAAGTTTTTGAAAGTAGTGGTGAGTATGGTACCACCCACTGATTATCAAACTCAACTTGATTTGGAAAGTTCGGCAGTCGCATTGTAAATGTGTGGCCACCATTCTCAGTACTTCTGCGGCGATACATTGGATAACCATCAATATCCGTGATCGTGTCATTCGTATGCGGCTTTGGGAAGTTTTTTTTACATTTTCCATTTTCCATGCACGGTGACGTCATGTTGAAAACACCGCATGGCCCATGGATCATGTGTTTGGTGACAATATCAAATAATTCTTGATCAATTAATGGGTCTGGAATTTCGGCTGAAATTATTTGATCGATTTCTTCAGGACGGATTCTATCTTTAAGCCAAACCAAAATGTGGGCATGAGGCAAACCTCGCTTTTGCCACTCTATCGTATACAGCCAACAACGTGTGATACCAAAAATTGTATATTTAACAATAAAATCAATTAAGGATTTCAATTTTTGTTTAAACACACGTGCAGTTAAATCATGACGATGAATGGCTTGTTGTCCTGGCAATAGTAAAGTTTGTATCTCTTCCCAATTCGGATTACATGTGAATGTAATAAATAAATCCGGTCGGCCGTAATGACGTACGTAAGTCATCGCATCTTGTATGTATTCCTGCATGTTCCGTGGACTGCCGATGTAGCTTGAAGGTAAAATGAAAGCATTACCGATGTCATTGGGATTTAAATTTCCATCGATGTTTCCAGCAACAGCATCTCGTAAGTGAATATATTATTCCGATCGTAGTTTTGACGTTTGCGTTTTGACGTTTGCCGCTCGCGTTGTTGAGGTTAGATTTTTTCGGTGGCATTTGACTGAAAATAATAATTTTCTTGTTCTTATGATATTCTCTTGAAGACGTTCGTTACACTGTTCTTGAGATTCTTGTGCATGACCTGCTGTCCTGATTCTTTGAGCTGGATTTCTTGATTCAATTTGTTCTGCCAACTGATGGGCTCTTTTAATACGTTTGCGTCGAATAACTGTCACTGACAAATAATAACAGACATTAGCGCCATCAACCCAGTCGAAAGGTATCGACATCTGTCAGTTTTATGACTGCCAAATAATAACAGACAAATAATTAGCGATAAATTAAAATTGCGACTATAATTTGAGATTTAAACTATCCTATCTCTCAAGTGCACATCGAACTGCACATGGTGTTCAAATTTTATTATAATCGGTTAAGTGGTTCAGCCGTCCATTGAGGACAAACATTGTGACACGAGATTTATATATATTAAGATGTTCACTCATTACTCCGAAAGGGTTCAGCGAATCGATGTTGTTTTTTGGTTTTTTTAAGTATAATTTTCTAAGGAATGACGCCATTTAGGTTCATTAAGTTACGTCAGGTGGAAGGTAGAAAAAATGAAAAATACATTTTTCACTCAAAATTTAATCATGTCGAAATGGTCAAAAAAATATTCTGATATTTATTTTTTTTCAAAACGTAACGGAACGTTTGGAAATGGTTTCTGCGAAGCTTCATTAAATTACTTTTAGTGTATGGTAACTAAACCATTAAAAATAAAAACTACCACATTCAAAATAAATCTACAAACAAAAAACTAAGAAATAGTACAATGAACTTTTTAAGCAGTAAAGAAACCGATCCATCAAAACGTTGAAATCGGCGCAGAAAAATACCGCATGCAACTCCAGTATAAACTTGCATGCCTCTGCGCAAATGTCGTTCGCATAGCAGTTTGAGGTGCCGAGGTAGCGTTTTTCGACCCTCATCCCCAACATACTCGTATTAGTGCACCTGCTTCAGGAGACCAGAACGGTAAGCGCAGGTTTGCATTTTAAACGGCGCATTAGCCAGGTGTTAACAGCGGACACGAAATTGTATGAGATTGCTTGCTTATCTTAGTAAGCGCACCGGACACAAATAAAAAATAAATGGAATTGTTTTTCAATGTAAATAAAAGTCTCATAAAATAGTATTTATATAAATAGTATATACATAATCGTACTATAATATACTATATTAAAACACATTATTATATTATTACATTAAAACTTTTGGTTAAGAAGTGGGTAGGTTGATGTGATAAAGTCCATTAAATAAAAGAGAAACTAAACCACATGTCGGGATTATACAAAAAGTGTTAAATGAATAAATTATTTAAGATAAATAAGGGTACGTTTTTTTTTATAATAAACGTAATTGGTTAGTAAGAGAATGAGCTAAGAGTAAATAAGAGTAAACTAACAGCTGGCCAAGTCGGACCCATTAGAATTTGAACGTGATACCACTGGAAGAGGCGTACAAAAAAGAAATAAGAATAGAAAGTATAAAAGTCATACACATCACATCTACGCGTAATAATAAAGTTACTCATTTATCGCCGGACACCAATAACCCTTACTAAATGGTATTATTCCCTTTTTTCATATACGGTGGATTTTTATCCTTTTTGTTATTATTTTCCCCTCTAGTATTTCTGGTATTTTATTTCCCTGTGGGGAGTTATTCTTACTAATATTTCTCAAAGGATGAACTTTTCGTGTCTCCTCGGTTTTGATTTGTTTAGCTTTTGTGAGTGCTGTTGCTTTTAATACAAACATTATAATATTTCCTATCCCCATTCTCTTATTGTCCTATTCTCAGGCCTTATTGTCATCAGCCATATTAGTTTATATGTTTTTTCAGGAAGCTTAGAACCATTCCTTGACTACGTCTCTTTTCCACCGTGTCTTTTCTGTTCGATTGATTGAATGTCTATGCCAAGAAGTCTGATTTCTCTCACTGCCTTCAGTTCGATATCGTCTATTGTGCGCTGGATCAGTGCTTATTTTCGTGCGTTGGATTAATAGTTGTTTTTTTTTCAATAATAATTTATCAGTCCTACTGATCCAAACAATGGCATAAGTTTTTTGTAGATCTCCTCTGAATGGTCCGGTTACCTTGCTAATATTATCACATTGACTCGTCTGCGTATGCTAAAATAATGGGAGTATTGTGTGATTTTCCCGGTTTGGTTTCATAATATTACATGCCTCTTCTAATTGAGGACATTAGAAGAGGCATCTAGTAGAATTGTGAATAGCCTCGGAGATACGAAATATCATAGCGACAAACACATATCGACTGAGATAACTTACATCGTTTGTAAAAGATTATAACAGGTTAGTTTATGGCAATGGTGCGAATGAAACAAATAGTAATTTAGTACCGCTGTTCTCCTTCGCTCGTATGACGTTCGAAAATCAAGTTTTGACTAGTCCAAAAGAAATGAAGGATTAGGAAGAAAATAAAAAAGAGTTGAAGCTCGGGGGCTCGGGAAAATGAGGGTTGACGGATGATTGAAAAATTAAAAGTATTACTTATAACGATATCTGCATTGAAGGCCAATGGAAAACTTCCTCAGTTGATTTGAAAATGGGTTGGAGCGAAAAATGGATTTGGGGAGATTGCAAACGACTAGACACAAACCCAATCATATCGAATATCGGAAGTATGCAAAGCGACAAATGGTAAATACCGCACCAACGTCGATCAAATCGGAAAGGATCACACCCTCACAAACCAGAGAAGCTCATCCGACGGAATTCCAGTACACTGATCCTGAAGGGGTCCAGTCCGAGAAGTAAGCGTTTGTTCACACTGCGGCCGGCATGTTCTTTTGCCAAACAAAGGAAGGAAGAGAGAAAGGAGCGTACCTATTGCAAGTTGAAAAACCGCTTTCTGCTGTCCATACCAGTCGGATAGATGCTGATTTAACAGCCCGACAATATGGTAGCATACTCATCGGAATTCGGTATGAGTTCGGATACGTTAAAGGTCGGAATGAAGTGACAATTCGAAACACACACATTCAACCGGCGCCGGAAGAGAGCGCGCCCGTGACCGCCCGTAGCAGAGCTTGAAAGTGAAATGAACTGAAGAGGGGGGTCAGCGACGGTTTTTATAGACTCGGTTGGCGGACGCAAGGCCTAGAGTGAAAGGGAAAATAATTCCTACTCCATTTCCATCTAGAGTTGGTTAAACATTTAAAATTCAATTATCGACCAATTAAATTAAATTAATATCCTATTTTGTATTAATATAAACCGACCGTTTTCTGTAATAAAAGGGAATAATAAATCAAGTATCTTACAAGCTCGACGTTACACTGCAAAGTTTCATACCCATCTCGGTTTAATAATTCTGATTTCAATACACGCATTAAGCAGTTTCATATTAATTATTGAGTAATGTTCAGTAGAAATGTTATGTAAATAAATATATAGAGTAGTGAGTGATACAGTGTTTCTTTCTGAATATCCATCATCAGACCGAGGGAGATATTGACCCACTATCACCCACACTAACGTCTATAAAGTAAATAAAAAAAAGATAAAAAGAAGTCACTCTTATATTATTATTAAAAAGTATTAATTGCATTCTCTGGTGTATTTTAGGATAAAGTAAGTAGATATAATTGATAGTACCTAATGATAAAACGAAAACTATTTTTTTTTGGCGCCACTTAAATCGTTGCTGATAATCTTCACAATTTAATAACGCCATACAATTAAGACAAAAACAGATTAGCGTTTATTATTAATTAATCAATGAATACAAAAAAATGTATGTTCCAAACAATAAAAAAAGAATTGACCTATCACAATCATGGAACAGTACAAAAACAATGAATCCTTAGTACCTTAGTAGTAGAAAACATCTTTCCTTGCCCGAACGGGGGGCGGGGGCTGGGTGGGGCGGAGGCGGGAGCCAGCGCCTTTTCGGACCCACCTGAGCCCCGCTTTCGCAATAACTTGAGCCAGACATTATTACTACTACTTAAAACTGGCACATATGAATTAATTTTGTGCCAGCCCTGACGGCTCTTATGAAAATACCTAGTCGCTATCAATGCCTTGTTGCTTGGCGACATCAACTATATGGATATTGCTTGAGGCAGTTATGGTCCTAGGCAATTAAAATTATATGATAATAATCCGACAACCGTTCAAGATTTCAAGATAGTACATAGGAATGACATAGGGATGATTATAAAGTATCAATGAAGAGGAAAAAATAAAACATAACAGTAAGAGTCAGTCATGCGTCATACATGCTTCGCATACATATTTCAGTTCAAAACATTTAGGTGTTAAGTTACAATAAAAAAAAAGTTTTTTGTAATTCATCTTTCACTTGGTTTTATTATTGGCAGACAGATAATATCAAATCGAAATTCATACAACAAATTTATCCAATTTTTAAACATAAAAAATCTGAAACATTTTTTTCTAAAACTTTTGAAACATTAAAAAATTTCACTTCAACGAGGTAGATGTTTTCTGGTTCAAAATAGATATGATTACACACTCACGCCTAATCAGGGTTCCTTACCCCAACTTTATGTACAAACATTTGATTAACCTATTTCAAATTAATTTATATAGAGCGGGCTGGTGTTGAGACACTGTTGGCACAGGTAATTAATTTGTCGCGTGTAGTTGATAAATATGCGCTAGCTCCAAAAGTATTTATTTAAATTACATGTAAAAGTCAAATTTATTTAACACTTATTGCTTAAGGTAACTAACAAATTTAATATAAAATAGATTATTACTGTGTTGTTTAAAAAGTCTTCGTAAGTGATCTACTATTTTATTTCAAATTTAATACACAAAAATGGTAATTGTGGGTAATCTTTATAAGATAATATACTGGTGCTGACTTTTTTCTACCATTCTGTAGTATACTATATAGTATACTCAATATGTGTACCACTTAAGGTTTAGTAAGTGTAAGCCAAGGCGGTTTTTTATAACGTTTAAAAAATCGGCAGTTTTCTAGATATTTATGGGTCAATACTTGCTTAACCTAATAATATTAAAATTTAAGATTTAAAAACTTTCATTTCCATATTCAAAATTTTCAAATATTTTAGGAGATATTCAGTATATATCTACATAAACATTTAAAAAATATATATTTGTAATCCCTAAATTAGTCCCAAAAATCTTTTTGAGGTACGGAACCTCCTAAAAAATGTCAAACGATTCGCAGTCAACTTGAAACTTGTATTGGCACTAATAGTTATGCATATTTTGTCCAGGATTATGCAGACAGATGGCTTGTTCCCAACCAAAAGGATTTCAGCTCATCAGACTAAAAAGTGAAGCCAAAATTTCAATTTTGACTAATTAAATATTATGTTTTTGAGACCCGGGCTATCCTCAGACCAAATGTACTGTGGCTATAGACTTTAACTATAAGAATGGAACACGCTTACCAAATATATAGAACTGGCCTAAGGACGGAAAGAAAGATTTCATAAAGATAGAAATGGTTTCTGGATTGAGCAACGCATTTAGTTATCTAAGGAAACTTGCCCGGGTCCGGTACCCGGACTTGTGTATGATTTTACACTTTCAACACACTACTGGAATAAAAGACCAATTTTGATCAACCCCTGTCATGTATTCAACGACTTAATTACTCGACAAACCTGCAAACCGTGCCTAGCTGGTTCTCTATTTGACACTTTTATTTCTTCAATCTGACAGCCCATGCGAATCCAATCACCTCGGCCAAAACTCAACCAAAGCCTCATTCAAAACTTACTAAACATTCAAAAATATAGAACATTCCTGCCCGTTTCAATATTTATATAGAACGTTCCTGCGGGCTACCAGCATCGTTATGAGATATGATATGAGACGCCGAACCCCCCCCCCCCCCCCTATCCCGAAAGGTCTATTAGTACTATGCGAAGCTGAGATGGCGAGTGTCTTTATAAAAGGGACAGATTCTCAAATTTAGCCCAATTCTTTGTAGTATACTTGTCTCGGCCTGAATCTACACACTATACTTGACGCTTCATCACTACAATCTCCCCTCCAAACCAAAAGCAAATTTAGTTGAGTTTATTTGAAAATGACATGCTTTAAATTTAAAATAAAGACCCGATTCAAGATTAAACGATTCGTGATAAGTTTATGCCATTTCGCTGAATTTTTATTTCGTAAAGTGTTTTTATTTGTCGGCGAACTCATGCAGTCAATCACTAAATGATGGGCGAAAATTTTCCCTAAAACAGCGCTGAAGCTAAAAACACGACGTGATGCGACGTGATGCGACGTGCGACGTGTGACGTGTGGCGACACTCCCGACGCCGCACATTGCAGACTGTCGCGCCGTAACCGTAAATATTATTAGCATATTCTCCAACTTTCACTTAACTTTAGCATTAGGCTGCTCGGTGTATATGACTTTAAGTTCTCGACCGTATTCATCTACTTTTATTACAAGTGAAATATTCTCAAACTTCGTATGAAAATATAAACAAGAGTGGGTTTGATACCTCGAAACTATTCTAAGCATTAAGTTTTCCTAAAAAAATAATATTATTATTGAAAGAAAAACGAAAAGTGTGTTTGGTTGAAATAAATCTTCTTTCAATCGATATTTAAGATGCGCCTTAGAAATATAAGATCTGTAAAGAAATTTGAATTTTAAATTTGTTATATTATATTTCAAAATTATCACCATAAACTGTAATTTTACATTATGTAATTAGTATATTCTACAATGTTGCGCATGTCTATTTATTTATATAAGAATAAAACTAACGTGACTAATCGACTTCAACCGTTTAAGTAGTACATTACCTCCATGCTTCTTTAAGAGTTTAAGCGAATTAGCGTGTCCCAATTACATTAATTCAGTTACTAGAAAACTCTACGTCAAGTTTTCATTTAATGACAAGAAGCTTTACCTCAAAAACCTTGTTATAAATTACACATTAAGAAGTGAAAATTATTTACGCAAAATCTACATTAATACGATCTACATTTTTGCTTACGACATGCTCTCGATCACTCAGTTGATATTTTCGTTGCGATCTGACTGATCAATATCCATTTATACCTACTAATTACACAAACGTATAATGTTCAAAGAGATCAAACAAAAATGCGAGAACGCTTTAACAAATAACCAGTGTACAATTGTATTTGTAATCGCAGTGAAACTTTTTAGTACGTTACCCATATGTGTTCATACACCTAAATGTGTGCATACGGCTCAACCACGCCGAAAATATAATTATAATAGTTTTAACGCTTCATTCTGACTCTAGCACTAGACAAATTTAGCTCAGTTGAGTAGGACCAAAAAAAAAACAATTTTCATAACTTTAAATACATTTTTCCGATTGAAGCAATTTTTTTCACATGATGCCTTTAAACCCTTCTTCCGGTATGGCAATTTTAATGAGAATGCTAATACGAGAATGGCTATAAGAGCGCATTTGAGAACGCTTCAGTAATTTGATGACTGGTTTTAGTCGAAACAGCACTTTGATATGTATAATTGTGTAGAGAGACTGTGTAGGCACTGACAGTTATCCACTAACCCATATAAGCAAGGGTAAATATTAATATTATCCTCATGAAATAACTAAAACATTACCGGAATTTTCATTACCGGATCAGAATAGTCACTACATAACCAGCATACGATAAACTTAAGCGATGGAATTATTTGCACGTTTCGGTATTAAAAAAGTTTAGGTAATTTAAACATTTATCCAGTTTTTTCATCGACTTTGGTGAAAACTGTATGGATTACTATAGTGCTTTCATTATATTGAAGGTTCTTCTTCACCTGCGGAAGGCAGTTTAAAATATATCGGTATTTACCGTGAAATTAATATCAGGAAAATAGATATATATTTTTTTATGTTTATGATTACTAAATTTTATATAAAAAAGAATTGCTATGTCGTAGGTCATATACAATTATTTTTAATCCTATTTAACTGAGCTAAATGTACTTTTAGTAATCTAGGGAGATGGTGGTAATGAAGCGTTAAAAATGGTATGACTGCAGATTCGAACCAGCGACCTCAAGCAAATAGCAAGCAACTAAATTATTTGATAAAAAAAACAAACCACTTTTGTTTTCAACACATTCATGTATTTGTTTAAAATCGGATAAAACAAAAAAAAAAAACACAAATCGACATTATTAACATATTTCGTAAACTCTAAAATACCCCTTCTGTTTTTGAGGGTTGTACTCGGATATTGCAATCAATGAATTTCACCTATCAATTTAATAGATGTCGACAAATAATACATTCAAATTTAATTAATCGCACTTGGATGGAAGTAAATTAATTACTATCATGAAATGATTATCAGGTACGAATGTGTTTTGTCTAATTGCATGCGGGTTATATGTTTTTTAGTTGTCATGGTAAATTATTTTCAATCTATTTTGTTATTACTAGTAAAGGTTTGGATTACATTTTTTTTTGATTTTTAGTTTAAAAAAATAAAAACGAATATTTAATTAAGTCGATTATTTGTAAAAGGTCATATTTTCAAAGTAAACGCACTGTTAAAATCAGTGAAACCAAAACTGATATTGGGGAGTCATTAGTTTCAAAATGTTTAGAAAGATAAACATGCCTTATTGTAATTTACAATATATTGTTAAATTGCATCCATTAAAATAAAATAAGTATCTTTAAAATAATTTTATAAAAAATAAAATAAAAAGTTTTATAAAATAATAAAACAATTTGAAAAAAGTTTATTGTTAATCATAATTACACAGCTGTTTTAAAAACAGTAATAAATATTTATTAATCAAATGTGTTTAATTGAAACATTCTGTGTGCCATGAAAACGCCTGAATTCCTTTTATTACGCCTGAAATATTTTTTTTTGATGTTGCAGAATATTTGTTTGCTGTAACTTTTAGAATTTTTAGTATAAATATTTGGAATATTTATAATCTCATCTGTTTATCTGTCCACATATCCAGGTTGAATGATTTTAAAGTTACGGGGCTTTAGCAGACGACCTTCAAAAACTTATTAGATTTCCGAATATTTATTTTCTGAAACCTTGAAACCATGTTAATTTAGAATTAAAATCAACCTAGTTACAGTAAAATATAACTTTAAAACGGTTTGAGATACTTGAATTGAGCAATCTAAGTGCCATTTCAAAGTCTAGGTGTTATAGCAGAAGCAACTCAATCGTGAGCTGCTGATGGCTGAGTCTGAATTCAGGGGAGTTACTGGACCGGCCTGTCATGCTTGTACGAGTAAGTAGTGAGTATAGAGGCAACTCCTATATTTTATAAGGCGTTGGTTTCGGTCTAGCGTCTGGCCGCTTGTCAATTACTCTTTTCAAAAAAGTTTCGCCGCCAGATAGAAACCGCCATGCTTCTGTTGCACACACAAACTACCTCCAAAACCCTTTCAAAACTATTCTGACATAAAGTGCAGGGTACTTTCATGTCAGAAGAAGTATAAAAATATATTATTGCATTATGTATGGAATTTGATTCGAGAAAGATTTAATTTGAACATATACTTTAATAATGTAGATTTAACACATGATCGAAATTTTTTACCATGTTCTTCTAGGTCGAAGGGCAACATTTCTCCTTATTGTATTCCTTCGTGAGCAACCTAGTATTAGAATATATTTACGTTGGATATAAACGCGTGTTTCTCGCAGACACAAAAAACAAAGGAAACAGCCAAAGGCAAAGATTCATAAGCTAGTTTTAGTAGAAATGTATACCAGACATTTAATTCTACCACCTACTCCTTTATAAAACTTTATTACAATTTAAATTGAGGAGGTATTTTTAGTTTTTCTTTATTTTTTTATCAAAGTGCGATTTTTTATCCAGTTTTGGGGAAAATTAAAAACTTATAAAGAATAAAATAAAACCTGAAGGATCTTTTACTTGTTATTTTTTAAGTTAGAAAGCTTATACAAAAGGTATTTATACAAATATTAAGGTATTTATTAATTTGTGCTATTTATATCGTTACCAGTTTTAAGTTTTTTGTCGCTGTCACGAGTTAAGAGAAAATTTATTCATTCAAAAACTGTCAACAAACCTGCAGTCTACGGTCCTAACAGCTTTTAAATTTTAAGAGGATTGCAAACAAAACCCATTATTTCTTGAATAAATACGTGTCAAATATTTTTGAAACACAATAAAAATATTTTAGTTCTCTGTCGTAACCCAAGGAGCTAAGCTTTCAATATTTGTTTCTACAATTCCCTAGTCCCAATATAGATCAGCTTAAATAATCCCTTTGACTACAATTCGGAAATTACATGCACGCAGCACCTCCAAATTACCATTTTTTACGCGTTTTTTACTCTTTTCTTTATTTAAGTAAGTACGCTCAAATGAATATAAAAGAAAATAATAAAAATAATGATTTCATTATGAAAGAAAAATCTAAAGCTGCATCTGATTAGTAAGATATGCAGTTATTATAGTTAAGATATGCAAGTGCCTACACTTGCATATCTTAACTACAATCTTCGTAATGACGGTCTCCCAAATTGTCGAGTATTGCACAACGTGAAGTGGCCAGCATAAAAGAAAATTCAAAGCTGAAAGTTTTGTTCTCTTCGTAGCGGCCGGACGGTATTTTATTTCCTGTGCAATCCCACTTAGTCAATCTATCCTTGTACTGCCGGAAAGGAAGTAGGTATATACAAGCATGTGTGTGTGTGTTCCTCATACAACTATGCATGTACTATTACATAGATAACGTCTTACTAGTTAATCTAGTAATTCTAGGGTTTTTTTAAATTATATTTAAAAATATGGTAATATGATAGGGTATATGATAAGGTAAAACTTTGAATTTAACTTTAGGTTTATGTGATAGTTTAGGAGGTAAATATTTAAAGGAAAAGGCAAAAGTTATATGTGTAAATATTGTCCACTTATGTACCATTTTTAACGAATAAGTACCTAAAATTAATAACCAGGAACAAAAATTCACTGTATCGATACCCCTTTTCACCTAACCTAAACTAACCTTTTCATAAAAAATAATTTAAATTTAAAATATATTATTATCACTATTTCAATATATAATTACTTATTCACTTGTGATACTACAAATACTACATACTTTAAGCGACTTCAAAGAAATAGGGAGGTTCTCAATTCGATGTGTATTTTCAATTCTATCATTTTAACGAATGATTGCTCCTTGCTTCAGATTTGGCTTAAGCAATTTCAAATATTTTTTTTTCCTTAACTATATGTTAGAGAATTCATTCAATGTAATGTAGGAAAAATAATTAAAAATCAAGTTTACCGGTCAAAATATTTTAGTATCAAATTGGTCAACATTAAAACTGAAATTGCATACGGTTAGTTCCTGAGCCGATTTCAACGTTTTAACGAAGCTATTTTTTTATTGAAAAGAATATCTTGCAAAATATTCCAATGAGGTATCTTACTTAAAATACAATTTGCCTAAATTGAAAAAAGATAACACATGACAATTAAACAAGAATGGCTATGACACCCTGTACCTATCATAAAATATCAGCAGCTAACGTCTTAGCATCAATAAAGGCATCTTTCCCCCCAGACTACAAGCGCCCGTGGAATAACTTGTTATGGGTCGCTTCATTACCCATCTCCACTTGTGTCCACTTGTGTTTTAGCCCATTTCATATGCGTTTTGGATGGGCATAGAGGTGGCAAAGTTTTTTTTTGTAAATTTTGTAATAAATTCCCCCCCACCCCCTCCTTCCTATTGACTGAATTTGTGATTTACTTAATACTAACTTCTTACAAATTGACCGTAATCAATAACTCGGCAAAACTTTTGGACGCTGTCTTAAAAACACAAAACTAAAAATATATTCCTAGTTTAGTTTTTTTTGTTTTCATATACGAGGTGTGTTCAAAAAGTATCGCGAATTTTGAATTTTCGCGGGTTACGTATATTCGAATTTCGATTTTTTTGTGGCGTTATGTTGGTACTCATGTCTCTCACTTATGCCGACAAGCTCGGCTATTTTGAATGTTCACTTAATTGTTGACAGCTGCTTTGCTTGCACGTGTTTTGGATCGTCTTCGATTTTTACCTATTCAAAAAAATGGATCACAGAACCTGTATCAAATTTTGTGTGAAAAACGAAATTAAGTGCGCGGATGCATTCCGAATGTTGACTGTGGCATACGGAGAAGCTACCTTGGACCGAAGCAACGTTTATCGGTGGTACAAAATGTTCTCAGAAGGCCGAGAAGATGTGAACGACGAAGAGCGTGCCGGACGCCCGAGCACTTCAACAACAGACGAAAAAATTAATGAAGTGGAGAAAATGGTATTGGCCAATCGTCGAATCACCGTTAGAGAAGTTGCTGAGGACCTAAACATATCGATTGGCTCGTGCCATTCGATTTTTATCAATGATTTGGGCATGAGACGGGTCGCCGCGAAATTCGTACCAAAATTGCTCAATTGCGACCAAAAACAGCATCGCATGAACATTGCTAATGAGATGTTAAACTCTGTCCGCGACGACCCAAATTTGCTCCAAAGGGTCATAACTGGTGACGAATCGTGGGTTTATGGTTATGACGTGGAAACCAAAGCTCAATCATCTCAATGGAAGCTGCTACGCTTGACGTTACGCTACGCTTGACGAGATAAAGACGGCATCGAAGGAGGAGCTGAACAAGATAAAAAAAAATGATTTTTTGAAGTGCTTCGAAGATTGGAAAAACCGTTGGCACAAGTGTATAATATCTCATGGGGATTACTTTGAATGGGACAAAATAGATATTCATGAATAAATAAATAATTTTTGAAAAAACACAAAATTCGCGATACTTTTTGAACACACCTCGTATATAAACAATCCAAGTTTAAATTGGTGTATTTCATGTTCGTTTTTTTGTTTTTTTTTTATTTAAAAACGTTTTTTTTAATTTATTTTGTCTTATTAAAATATATATGTTTTTTATGGCATTGTCATGTGTGTGTCATAAGTAACCACGATAAATATATAAATAAACACGAACATAATATTTCAAATTATAATTATAACTTGGCACAGAACATTCTTTTACATATTTCTAACTGGCCACTAATCCCAACAGCCATGCTGTCATATTTTTGAAATTCGAATATGATACAAATATCACTGCACTGTATCTAAACGTTAAGTTCATTCTTTAGTACTAAAAATGCGTTTACTTTAATCTTTTATTATCCGACCTGCTTTCGATGTGCTTTTCAAGGAATCAATATACACACAAAAAACAACTCTTTCGCATTTGAACTTTTCGAGTTGAGAGTTGCAATGAAGGACGCAGGGATGGCAATAAAAAACATTTGAGAAAATATCCTTTGGCTGTAAGCTTTCACGAAAATGGCTGACGCTCGGCAAAGTATTGAGTCCTCTCTCTGGGGTATTCAATGCAACGTGAATATACGCGGACACAGGCATAATAGGTACTGCCTTTGTTGGTAGGCAACTCAAACACTTTCATGTCTTTTAATGTTACGGTCACGGATATTGTTCCATTTTACAAAGCGGCCATCTCTCAATGCGCAATCAGATATATGTATTGTATAATGCACCCATATGTGTTTTCCGATGTGACCAGGTTATGTGAATGTAAAAAAATCCTACCAGGGTTTTTACGAAATAAAATTACCGATAATTGGTAACCACAGAGTAGTTAACCAAAAATAGCTCAATTTGTGAAACAACACAAATCCACATTTATTAATACATGTTTTGACATTCTTGTTTCAAAAGTTATTAGTGTCCGTTATTGAGTTTATTTAGGTATGTTAGATAAATGTTTAAAAAGCAAATATGTGAGTAATAAATACGAGTAAATAAATAAATAACTACATAGATACTTTTTTTTAAATACGCGGTAAATAAATACGAGTATGCTCAAACAAATATGTGTTCATCGGTGAATGCGTTGCAATTTGCTCACATTGCCGCTGTTGCCGTCGCATATTCTAAGACCAGTCAGCCGGGCGCGAATTCAATCTGTCACTGGCAGATCTGAATTAAATCGAAATTCACTCCACCAGGCAATATAAATATGTACACATTAAATGTCCGCGGCAATTGCTGGATTCGGAACACAGTTTGTGTTATTCCTTTAAATAAGTGTATCGAAATTGTTTATTTTAAATTTGCACGCTACTCGACATCTAAAAACATGGCTTTTGGCACTTTGCTGTTAATGTTGTTTAAATATATATATATATATATATATATATATATATATATATATATATATATTATATATATAAGAACCTTTATAAATATTATGCTATCCAGCACTTTATCAAAAATTTAAAAAATTATTCAATATTGTCAAAGATTGTGTCATTTATCTTTTCAGGCGATTTGCCGCTATTAAAAAACAATCATCAAATATAAGTCAAATAACTTTACAACTCAATTATACAATTATATAAATAATATGCACACAAATCATGTGCTTTAATTTTACACTTTTACATATCCATTATCTTTATTTTTTCATCAACTTCATACATAAATCACTCATAAAATCATCTCATTTCACCGTCATCCTTCATCGTAATCACATATCCATTATTTTTATATTTTTTGTTAAAATATCATTCTTTCCTTATTTCATCTAATTAGATGGTTACTTTTTTAAAGTGAACAAATTACCCCTATAAAAATAAATATAATACTTCATAATCTTCCTTGTTGAAATATATCCGCGTCACGAGAAGACAACATCATGACAAATTTCAAATTCACACACGGACGGAGGCAAGAGTGATCTTATATAGGTTCCGTTTTTTTTAAGGAACCAAACCCTAAAAACAATGTTTATATCCACTAGATTTGACGCCCTATAGACTTTTTGTTTTTAAATTAGTAAATATTTATTAATTATTTTTATTTATTTATTGTGACATAATTAATTTGACAAAGAAATAGAATTGTAGTAGAACAAATCACAGTTACAAATGAATATTATAAATGCACAGGGAGCGATTAGCACTGCTAAATTTTGTGCCCTGCCTTCTTTACTAGACTATGTCTGTACTAAGGAAGGCAGTGGTTTATTGTGCTACAGCTAAGAATGTCAAACCTAAGTCTATGGTTACTGTAAAGGGGCTGTTATTGGCTGATGATGCCCTATCTAGCGATAGAGTGAAGTGTTACTTTGATGTTAATGTTTCAGATTTTTTTTATTATCTACACAATAATTTTTGACTTTTAAAAACCAACCAATTTATTGACTAGGATAAACAAAATATCCACCCGGAAGAGAAACATTTTTTGTAATTTGATCATATTGTTTCACAATAGCTACGAAAAAAAATATCCACAGATATTTTTGGTAACTTGTTTTTTAAAATTTGTAGTACCAACCTACTTATATTTTTTCTGCAGGTGCATTAAAATAACATAAACATCGTAAAATAATCGTGTTTGTGGATTTATCATTTATGGGATCTAATGAAATTTTAACCAGGCTAATCGAGATCTTAGAGTTTTTAATTTGTATCTGAGATTTAGGTTAAAATAAATTGCATGCTGATAAGGTATGTGTGGTGGTTAGTAACAGTACCACTCTTACAGCACTCAATTCGTATTAGCATATAAGCTCATTGGCAGGGAAGGGACTCAAAAAGTGTTCCTTCGCGGGGCTCGCAGGAAAAAGGATTGACGCAGAGCGACGTAAACATTGCTTTTTTCCTCTCTCAATACGAATTTTCGCAGGAAGCCGTCTAAACTTACAAAAGATCTATCAGCGCTCCCCCGCCATAAAGAAGAAGTGCGCTGCTCGACAAAGCTTGAAATTTTTGCGGTGTCTTCCCGGCTTGTGGACTCCCCCCCTAACCCCCCCACGATCAAAGCTATCCTCGCCTTTCCTCCGCCCGCCCAGTGTATTGCCAGCCATTAGGGCATGTCTCGCGCAACGTGAAACAAAATCGAATATCTAAATATCCACTTAGCGGCACGCCGTATCTACTTGCTGTATTAAAATGTGCCTTTGCGTTGGCAACCCCGCACCAGCCGCCACAGCCGTAGGGAGGGGTTGCTCTGACGCACTCGCCCTCTCTAAGCTTAAACATTAGGTTGCGAATATTTGTCACTAATATTGTGTAATCATGAAAAAAAAATAAATAAAAATAAAAAATATAAATCTTAATAGTATTTTTTATGTGGAAAAAATAATGTAATCTTTTTTTTTTGAATATTCATTTTTGCCTCCGCAATAAATCGTGACTAAATAAATCGTGACTAAAAAGTAGGCAAGAAAAAATATTAAAGCGACGATAAAACAAAACCTGCGATAGGCTAATTGAAAGTCACAAGATGAGATAACGATAAAAATTACTCATTTTAATTCTGATATTACAATTTTAAATTTGCCTGGAGCAATAAAAAAAATAAATAAATAAACTGATTATATGCCTTTGAGGAAGTTGTGAAAGATAAACTTTAACTTCAGCTTTATACTTTAGGATGTTAACATTACTACGTCGAGGGATACTGAAATATTATTGTTAAAAGCACAATGAGACATAAATTTAATATCGTATTGAAATGTTACTAAAATTAAAGGAATTTTTTGGTTGCTATACTGCAACCAAATATTCCTCGCTATACTGCTGTCTAAGAAAGAACTACTTATTTTACAATTATTACATAAAAGTAAGAAAATGGCCTCCAAAGATTACAAATACAATAAAACGTTACCATTGCTTCTTTTGTACTACTTGTTAGCGTCTATACATTCATGTATAGAAACTACTTTCCCCGTACATTGGCCGTCCGTCCGTTGCAACTTTCAACTCGAATAATACAAATGCGAAAGAGTTGATTTTTTTTTTTGTAGATTGATACCCAAGAAAAAGAACCACAGTCTAAATCACATGGAAAGCTGGTCGAATAATATAGATATTTAACATTAAAGTCAACATTTTTTTACTATGAAACTGACAGCGTTGACTTAATGAGTTTCGAGATGCGAATTTTGTGTGATTTCAAGCGTTCCTTTGTCAATAATCTGTCAATGTCAATAAAGTAATGTCAGGCAGAATGCAAATTTTTATGTTGAAAAAGTGAATATATTTTATTATATAAATGAAACCCTGTGTGTGTATGTAGTAATTGTATCTGAAAAATTAAATTACTGAAACTGTTACATTTTTGATTTCAGTAGTTTCATTTATTTTTACATCCAGATATTCGCACCTATCTTTTATTATGCCCTCATATAGAACTGATGTGAGACACAAAGGAGGAGAATATATATTCACGTGAAAGTCGAAATGGTAATAGGCTAATTACAAATTTAAATAGTATTACAAAATGATGAAATTATTTTTAGGAAACATTTAAATGTGGACTGGATATCATTATAAGAAATTTGAATACTTTTGATTGCGGATTAATGCATCTATAATGCAAGTTTTGCAATGCAAAACATTTCGAATCTGAGGTCACTTTAGGTGAAAGGCTGCATTCACTTCCTGTTATCATAAGGATAAAGCATATTGGCCTTATCATAATGAATTATTCACATTATTGTATGATCGTCTTATATCATACGAACCTTAAAAAAAAAAATAATATTTTGAAAAATTTGTGAATACATAATAATATTCTGTATTTGTCATTTTTTTTTCAACTGTTATTACGTAACACTAAATTTTAAATTGCATAAGTATTGCAGGGAATTAAGTCAAACAACACACGCTCGCAGCTAGGGTTATAGAACAAAATTAATATATATTGTATATTGTATAAAATTGTATAATGTATTGCTTAAATGCCCTATTTAGATGATTCCTTACGTTATGATAGGCGTTCACCGTAAGTTTAAATTACTTATATAAAAGTCTGACAGCATTGACATTTGGAAAATTCGAATGCTTTTTAATATTTTTACAGAATGAAAATTTTCAAACAAATTATATAGCCAGAATGTTCAAAGAAAAATGAATACCGAACACACAGATAGTTTTAGGTACCAGGTAGCACGCTGGTTTTATGCAATGATTAGAGATATATACTCACCGTATATAACTTATATTTGATGATTGTTTTTAATAGCGGCAAATCGCCTGAAAAGATAAATGAAACAATCTTTGACAATATTGAAAAATTTTGAACAATTTTTTAATTATTTGTTAAAGTGCTGGATAGCATAATATTTATAAAGGTTCTAAAGAGATTTATAAAAATGCATTTTTAACTCTCACCTGTCCTCTTTAGTGTAAATTATATTATAAAACTAGCTGACACCCGGCCACGCGTTGCTGTGGCTAAAGTTTTTGTTATATTACATTATAGTAAACAATCTAAGAGGAACAATAAGAGAACATCAGTCACGGAGTCCACTATGCTTTTTCACACAGATGGTATTTGTAAAAAAATATGCTGATCTCCTTATTTGACTTTCTACTACTATAACCCTTTAGTACAATGAAATTATTTACGAACAAAGACGAAAATGTTGATGTTGGTATACAAATTCACTGGATTGAGATTTGAAGGGGAAGTACGTTGAACACAATTAATTAAAATGTTCTTACACTTGATACTAAGCAGAAATCAATAGGTAAAAAATAAAAATTTATCAGATTTATTATTTCCATTTAATTTTATAACAAATATAAGTATATTACAGTATAATACAGTAAATAACATGTGACGCTTAAACTCATGAATGAGGTAGGCAAGGCAGACAGTCTTAAACTTTTAAACATTAATATCTTTTTTTTTTAATTATAAATACTTTCAATTTCAATTTAATTTAACACCAATCGGTGCACAATGTTTTTGGTTAACCTGTCTTTAGCTAACACAAATAGATTCGACGGTTTCCCAACACGTGAACACGCAACATATAGTTGCCCATGAGAAAAACATGGATTTTCCAAATCTAAACCACAAATGGACATTGTTTGACCTTGAGATTTATTTATAGACATGGCGAAAGCTAAACGAATTGGAAACTGTAGCCTTTTGAAGGGTATGGTAGAATCTGATGGTATCATCGGAATACGTGGCAGCAGGACCACTTTTCCTTTAAACTTCCCAGCCAAAATGGTTGCTTCAAGAATGTTTCCGGTGATCTTTTTGATGACCAAACGCGTACCGTTACATAATTGAGGTGGATTCAAATTACGGAGGAGAATAATAGGGGAACCAATCTTTAATCGAAGATTATGTGGTGGCATTCCAGGGATATCTAATGAATTTAAAAATTCAATCGGAAAATTTACACTTTCATTTTCATCAACAACAGTATCGATTGATTTAAAAGACATCAGATCGCCTGGTAACAACTGTTGTATCTGGAAGTTAATTTCGTCAACATCAACGTTTTTGGCTGCCAAAATCGCCCGTTGACTAAGCCATTCATGATTCAAATAATTATTCTGTATATCCGGGAAAATACTCTGAATCAATTCAGTTTTATCCTGAACAACAGTGCAAAAATTGTCTGGTAGTTTAATGCATTGCGTATTTGGTTGCAGTTTTATTTTACCGTTCCCAATATCTAGTAGTTGTTCGGAAAATATTAGTGCTGATGGATCATTTTGCAATTGTACTCGCATATTTATGGTCAATCGAAGTGTTTCAACACTTCGCCATAAGAATGATTGTTTCAAACATGCATTAATCTCATCCGCGAAAGTAGAGCGAGGTATAACCGGTAAGGTCTGCCGGAAGTCACCAGACAAAAGTAAGATAGCACCACCGAAAAGTTTATTATTGCTGTTTAAATCTTGCATAGTTCTGTTTAATGCTTCAAGTGAATATTTGTGTGCCATTGTGCACTCATCCCAAATTATTATAGAACTCTTCCGCAACACTGCAGCTATTCCACTATTCTTTTTGATGTTACACATTGCATCTGGTTTATTATGAACGTCCAATGGCAGCTTGAATGTTGAATGTGCTGTTCGCCCACCATCCAGTAAAGTAGCCGCAATGCCTGACGATGCTAATGCTAATGCGATTTTTTGTTGCGACCGTATTTTGGCAAGAATCAACGATATTAAAAATGTCTTACCGGTTCCACCGGGTGCATCCAAGAAAAAAAAACCGCCTTGTTCAGCAGCAACAGCCAGCATAATCCGATCATAAATAATTTTTTGTTCTGCTGTCAGTAATGGTTCACTGTTCATGATAATTGTTGCTAAACTTCCATGGTCATATTGATTTTCTCGTTGTAAATCGGTATTGACTAAGTCGGTGGCTGGACGATTAGGTGATGGCATACCATAATGATTAAGTGGTAAATTTGAAATAAGAACACATAAATCCTCGATCAAGACCAATGCTTCATTGTACATCTCTGGTGTATAATCTATGTTTTGGCATTGATTTGTTTGTCTAATTCGGTGCAAGATGTCTTCTGTCATACAATTTTTATATTTTTCCCACAAAGTTTGTGCTTGCGAGGGATAACATGTCGCCAAAATAATTGCAAACAACTGACGAATGTTATTCGGTGTTGATGTCAACGCAGCATCAGCAAGCGTTAAGTCCCAATGGTTTTCGTCTTCTAGCAATTGCAGTTCACGACATGCATCCTGGTATGTATTGAATACTCGACCATTAGCTGTTCGTAAAAATTCAAAAGACGTTGGTCCGGGAACATTCACCAATAACAAACGTAAATAGAAGCACTCACGTTGCTTTGGATGTACCGTGTAAAGTCTCCCCAATGTCTTAGCTTTGAATATGCCTGTAATGGAAGGATGTGGTTTTCCTTGTTTCCGTGGCTCCCATTTTTTACTGGATTTGTTCCATGTGAAATAACGTGGAACATCACCATACACCAATGTCTTCGCGAATTGGCCAAAAACATCAGGTTTTTGACACAATGTAAAAAATTCAGTTAGAGTCGTTTTCGGAGCTTCGAACGCTCTTTGGAGAACATTTTCTTCAGTGAAGTATACACGTTGACCGTTTTCAAGATGTATTGCCAGATGTTGGACAGCAGGATCTCTTTCGTGGATGGGAAAGCTGAGAATATGCCAAATAGCTTCATTGCTGCTAATGTATCTGCCCATTTGGTATCGTGCTATTTCGTCATTTTTATTTATGTTTTTTACTTCAAATATGGCCAAATCACTGTCTTTGTTTACATATTTACAAATATACTTAATTGATTTAACAGAACTGCAAAGCTCAACATTGATATGAGCTTTGTAAGTTTTTGAAAGTAGTGGTGAGTATGGTACCACCCACTGATTATCAAACTCAACTTGATTTGGAAAGTTCGGCAGTCGCATTGTAAATGTGTGGCCACCATTCTCAGTACTTCTGCGGCGATACATTGGATAACCATCAATATCCGTGATCGTGTCATTCGTATGCGGCTTTGGGAAGTTTTTTTACATTTTCCATTTTCCATGCACGGTGACGTCATGTTGAAAACACCGCATGGCCCATGGATCATGTGTTTGGTGACAATATCAAATAATTCTTGATCAATTAATGGGTCTGGAATTTCGGCTGAAATTATTTGATCGATTTCTTCAGGACGGATTCTATCTTTAAGCCAAACCAAAATGTGGGCATGAGGCAAACCTCGCTTTTGCCACTCTATCGTATACAGCCAACAACGTGTGATACCAAAAATTGTATATTTAACAATAAAATCAATTAAGGATTTCAATTTTTGTTTAAACACACGTGCAGTTAAATCATGACGATGAATGGCTTGTTGTCCTGGCAATAGTAAAGTTTGTATCTCTTCCCAATTCGGATTACATGTGAATGTAATAAATAAATCCGGTCGGCCGTAATGACGTACGTAAGTCATCGCATCTTGTATGTATTCCTGCATGTTCCGTGGACTGCCGATGTAGCTTGAAGGTAAAATGAAAGCATTACCGATGTCATTGGGATTTAAATTTCCATCGATGTTTCCAGCAACAGCATCTCGTAAGTGAATATATTCTTCCGATCGTAGTTTTGCCTGGTTGAATCGAAGGAATCGCAAGCGTTCGCTTTCGACCTTAGCATACATATCAACAATGTATTGATGGAACAGCTGACGATATCGAAGGATATAATTGTCTTGATGTTGTCTAACCATTATTCGGTGTGCGTAGTAGTTCATTGAGCTAACTTTATTATTTCTGTAATCACCTAAAAAAATAAATAATAAAATGCAATACGAAATTAAAATCTATACATACAGTAAGAAAGTAAATAGATAATTGTCAAATTTACCGGTATTTGGATCATACTGATTGATATTAAGGTGATATTCATCTTGTCCTTGCCAAAATATCAATGGATATTGTAGTGCGTCATATGAACGGTGTAGATCCGAAATCGTACTGACAGTGTTGTCTCGCCGTGTAATGTTTATAGATCTTTTGTCAACTGGATCACCAACCATGATAACAGCAACCTCATCAACAGTTGGAGCGTTGAATCTACCAGCATGTTCACCTAATGGTACTTTGTCGGCTTTTATGACGATTTGATAATTGTCATTTTGCAGTCGTGGCGAAACTCTTTTGATCAATTGAATTAGTTGATTGTGATCTTCTAAAAAATTTCCAATAATATCACAATTGCTCTTTCCTCTGCTTGTTCAATAAAATTATACAGGCACCGAGTCGTCACGCGCTCTTCACAATCGCCCATAAAATAAAAAGGTATCGACATCTGTCAGTTTTATGACTGCCAAATAATATCAGACAAATAATTAGCAATAAATTAAAATATGACGATTTGATAATTGTCATTTTGCAGTCGTGGCGAAACTCTTTTGATCAATTGAATTAGTTGATTGTGATCTTCTAAAAAATTTTCCAATAATATCACAATTGCTCTTTCCTCTGCTTGTTCAATAAAATTATACAGGCACCGAGTCGTCACGCGCTCTTCACAATCGCCCATAAAATAAAAAGGTATCGACATCTGTCAGTTTTATGACTGCCAAATAATAACGGACAAAAAATTAGCGATAAATTAAAATTGCGACTATAATTTGAGATTTAAACTATCCTATCTCTCAAGTTGGATCGAACTGCACATGGTGTGCAAATTTTATTATAATCGTTTAAGTGATTTAGGAGTCCATTGAGGACAAACATTGTGACACGAGATTTATATATATTAAGATTTAGTGTACTTCAGTGTATATAAAGTAACCATCTAATTAGATGAAATAAGATATAAGGATGATATTTTAACAAAAAAATATAAAAATAATGGATATGTGATTACGATGAAGGATGATGGTGAAATGAGATCATTTTATGAGTGATTTCATACACGCCTATTACACGACTTTTTAAATGTCAATTACACGATAATAATCTGTTAATCTGGGAATTAAAGGACCAAATGTTATATAATGTTATATAATGTTATATAAATGTTATGTATATATAATATTCATTGTAATCATGTTCTATTTCGCTGTTTATAATTCCTTTTACTAAATTAAAAAAAAAAATGATTTGTATATCCGAAGGCTCATACAACCGAGGTCCTTTAAATTTATCTATAAAAAATTATCATTTTCTTCGAAAAATCTTAAACTGATATCTGATATAAAAACATTTAAAAATGAATTTAAAAAAATGGTACGTGATAAAATATTTTATAATATTGGAGAATATTTTCATTTTAAAACTGAGGTTAAAAAAAAAAAATAAATGAATATTGGAATACACGTTTATTTCTATTTAGCAATAAAGAATTAAATAATGGACGTATGCTTAAGTATATTAAAGATATATGTATATTATATAAAATATAAAATATCTACTGTGCACTTAACCTATATTAGATAAACGATAAAATATTTTGAAGGGTTGAATATATGATTTCCAAAAATAAAACGTAATGAAAGCTATAACTTGAGACTGCCTACATAATTTTCGAGTAGGATGTCAGACTACCCTATTTGACATTACGTCATGCAAATGTGCATATTTTAATTTTTTAATTCGTGTGTGTGTATGAGGGCTCATAATTTTCCGGCAATCGAACAGTCGTTTCTTTCGGATCGTAGATCCCTTAAGGAAAATGGCTATAGAAACTATTGACATTGAAGAATCGAGGAAATTGTTAAGAAGGGAATAAAGAAGAAGACACTGGTTTGATAGATGTTGACGAAAGTAATAGTTCGTAATGTGAAATTGTTAATATAAATCAGGAAATACAACCAATACCAATCAGAGCCCTGGTCTTCACAAAAAGTATATTTATACCTTCCTTCCTATATAACCTTCCTTAGAACAGGTATCTCTTACCTAGTTAGGAAGGTTATAGACTTGTACTGTATAGCCAACATGTTTTCTCAAAAAAAAAAAAAAAAACTTTCGAAATAAACTTGAATTTCCGGCACTTGCTCGAGTTTGTCATCAGTATGGTATCTGTGACAGGTCACCTGCAGCCATCGCAACTACAGTTTTCAAGATATTGGTTTGGTGACTGAAATAGACAAGACTAATGATAAGAATAAAGTCCGCAGAGCCGTATTTAGGAACAAGAGTTCCTAAATACGGCTCTTGTTCAAACAAGAGTGGAATAGTGAGATAACAAAAACATGCGTTTAAATTGTTATTTATTTTAATGGGCGAAAAGATAAAACTTACACTAGGAAAAAAGTACAAATTACCATAGAGAAGACCACATTTCCATTATTGACGAGCCAGAATACCTAACACATAATATTCCACCTTTTGGAACAGGCAGATCAATTGACGCATCATTTTATTCCAAAACTTACTTTTGATGCTACTGATTACACCGAACTGACCAATTGGCAAAAATGTAAATATGTTTCTCCACCATTTTGAATAATATTTCGATTGATGATTCATTCATTCATTCCAGAATTCATCAACTCTCTCGGAAACTTCAGCTTTAGAACTCTCAATGCCCTTCCCATAGGCAATCAGTTGAAAGATGTGTAAAACTAGTATTAGAAGCGTCATTATCTATAATTGGAATGTAATTGAAGCGTGGGATGGCAAATAATGTTATGTTTTGAAAATATAATTATAAAATTCAGTCAAAAAGTCAGTATAAAATTTAAGAATATTGCTAGTAATAGGATTGTACTTGTTAATCAATAGATAATTGTATATTTGCCTGCGTTTCGTAAAAATATATAACTTTTATATGTGTATAGTTGTAATTATGTTTTCGTCATAATTGTAGGTTTGTCTTGAAAATTTGATTAAAAATAGAAAGTACCATACAGAAGTTTTTATTTCGCGATTAGTTACGAAGTGTACACGTCTCATAATTGTTTCTCATTTTATGCAGTAAGATACAAGTGGTATTATTAAAAAATATTTTTACTTGTATTGTTATCGCGAGTTTATATTTACCTGCATTTTGATTTTCAATGGTATGATGAACAGTGGTATGATTTTGAATATGAACAGTGGTTAATTAAAAAGTGAAGTTCATGTAAGGTTTTAAATAACTTGATTTATATTTCTCGAATCACCAAATGCAACGAGAAGTTATTTATTTTCAGGAAAATCGCTAGCCATTACGTCTATCCATCATACTCGTATACCTGTTCACTTTAGCTCCCCTCGTAAAATGTATCGACCCTATCTACCACCTAAGCATTCTAATATCAAAAACGTACTTATAGGCAATAATCCCCTTGGAGTGCTTTCAATAGCTACCTGCTCGCTAGAGATGCCCCTACCTTTACCAATTCGCCCCTCTACCGACTCTATTTGCTATTTTATTGAGGTGACAAATTTCCTATGTCAGGATTAAGTATGCATCCGTTTCTAACATAGTACCTTACTTTTTAAAAGACTAACAAAGTACACATTTTTTCAAATCATTATTAGATTTAATTTTATTACAAAAATATGTTTTTTTAGATACGGGATCTCAAACTTGTTTGCTTCGCCGGGCAAATTTAACGTTTAGAAATTTTCGTGATTTAATAGCTAGGGCTTACGCTTAGTTAATTTTAATGAGATTTTATTGTAAACGGTAATTCTTTTACTAACAATGAAGGTACCTAGCAGTTTTAATTGTTATCCTATGGTATCCTGCCACTCATCAAAAGAGGGTAAACTATCAGACAATTATTGTAATTTAAATAGATATAACATTTATTCGAAAATTTATGGTATTTTAAATAATAACCACAATTGCTTAAGTCTTTTTTTTTAAAGAATAATATTAAATTAGTTATGTAAGTAATATTTGTAACATCTTCAAAAGCAGCATAGTTAGAAAGAGGCATATCTACAAAGCTAAAATGAATCGTATGTATCGTGGGTGTCATTTTAGGTAGAATTCATTAGAAAGCTACCTATTGCAATGGGTTCCATGCGATGACTTTATGAAAATTTCGACATATCTTCGCGTTTGACATCCCTTAGAACCCATATATCACTTTCTTTTGGACAAGATAACTGCCGTAATTTTACACCAACCACTTTTAAATTGGTACATAAAATTTAAGGATACAAAATCTCGGTCAAGTTCGTTAATGGGCAAAATCAGACCAGAAGGCGGGAAAGTGGGGGGGGGGGGGCGGGGCGAAAAAATGAAATTTTGCTATAACCATATATAATCAATGCTATAACTTTCTTAGTATAAAAGATATCGAATTCAATTTTATATTAATCCGCAGATATCGGATTAATATAAAATATAAAAGGCCTACAACTTATCAGTGTATACTTTTTTGATAGCACTAATCATTGCTCCTAGGAGTGGGAAAAATTGATTTTTCAAAATTAAAAAAAATCACAAGATCAAATCAGTTCAAAATGTAAATTGAAAGCCTATAATTTCCCTAAAATTTTTGTTTAAAATAATTTTTGATATGAACAATCCTTACGGCACAGTATAAAGAGTGATTCATTATACGCACTCGCGCTGCGCAAGCGTACGGCGCGGGGCGGCGGGTTGAGTTGGCGGGGTTGTTTGATACCAGTTCGTACATTTGGAGTTTGCCTATCCCCTACTCTGATCCGGTGAAATTTACCTGCGCCTTCAGTCGTGCTGAAAGGGATTTCTGTAACACAATATTACAAAAGTTACATTTTATTAAATCATTAGACTTTCTGATTCGAATTTGAGAAATCTGTAAAATATATAAAATCAAAATAGACTCGCTGCGGTTGGTAAAAAGATACGTTTAGTTGTTCAGGTGATTGTCTACACGAACGTAACGAAGTCTCTTTAATTGGAAAACTCTATTTATATGCTCTTCGATGAGTGAACGTTGATTGGTAGAAAGTCACGTGGCGGACAGTAAGTGTTCAGCTTAATACCTTAAGACTTGACTTATCTGTCGTTAAACCTCCGGTATGTCAGTGTTCGGATCCAGTTGAGGTACTTTCATAGAAGCCGAAAAGCTAGGCTTGCCTAGATTTTTAACGAAACAACCACAAATTTACTATATTTGTGGATTAACCTAATATTTTATTATATTATAAACGAGATAACTTATAACATGTATATTACAACAAAAGCCACTGAAGAAAGGGCTTCTTTCAGTCCCCCCTACCCCACCCCGCAATGGAGGTTGCCTGCTGTACAAATTCAGGGCACGCCACTGCTCGGATCTGTTACATTTCCTTTTTTTAGGTAGTCCTCAATGACTGCAAAACAATCGAATAAATCTATACCTAAGCGTTAAATTTCCCCGAAGGGGAAATTTTGGATTACTAATCTCGTTTAGTGCTGGAGATCGGATTTTACGATTCCATTTTATGATTAAAATTCCAAAATATTATTATACGTTTTTTTTGCAAAGATTTATATAATGTAAATATTAAAAATCAACTCAAAATTAACTCGTTTTCATCATGACATCCACTTAAAAAACAAAAAACTCTTTCTTTCAATTTTTTACTTTTCCTCGTTCTCTTAGGTTTAAAAGCAAATGGCTGGCAGGATTTTTCCTTCTGCCGGACATAACTTCTTCCTGAAAAAAATATTTCAGTTGATTATGTAAAATCATGTTTGTATAAAAAAAAATCTTTAAGAGACCATACACTGTTAACATCACAACTTACGAATGTTTCGTGGTTTAGTCGGTAGACAAAAGCAGGTAAACATCAAAATGTAATTTAGTACTCTTAGTACTTAAAACTTAAATATTTTTCGTATGTATGCATTTTATATTTATAAATGAATTTGTCTTTTGTATTTAATTCTTTGGCAGAAACGCACCTCATGATTAAATTGTGCTGCGGGGCGGTTACTGTGGTTACGAGTTGGAAGTTTGCGCTCGCAAGCAAACCTTTGGCTTTTCGCTACACGCATTAACTTGATTAATGCTATAGCAAAAATTTTGCTCAATTTAAAACACATTAATAAATTAAATTTAGGTTTAACATGGTCTTCTCGCACTGGCTGTTATTTGTATGTTTTTATACCTTTCAACTCCGTCAATACCGGTACCAAGCGCAGATGAAAAGGTAGGAGGGAGGTAGGCACGGCTATTTTAAGAAAGCAGCCCTTTCACTGTGCTAAGGAGCTGCAAGCTAATCCATTGAAATTTTAGGAAGCAAATGTCAATATCGCCTACAAAAATAAATTCCTAATGGGATGGCACACTTTGCAAAAGAGTTTTAATTTCACTAATAAATAATGGTTTGCTTGTGTTTGCGTTTGCACATTAATTGGCCTCTGTGGTCACCAAATTCAACTCCACTTGATTTTTTATGTAAATAGTAGAATAAAAGAGTTAGTGTAGATGTAGAAAAATAACACTAGGGAGCAATTATAGGCCATATAATTGAAGCTGCGAATAAATTGCAAGATGAAATTCGAAACATGGATTTAGCTCGTGAAATACGAAGACGGCAGCTCGTTTGCATACAAAATGGCGGTAATCATTTTGAGCACCTCATGAAATAAATAATTTGCCTATATTTTATTAAGTTTTAAAATACACCATTTATGTGATTTTCTTTTCTTAACCACGCTCTCATAATAGTGTTAATTTTATCACATTCTTCTTGTTGTCAATTTCTTTTTATTATCAAACATTTAGATAACTTGTTTACATTTTTGTGATCCGAGATGCTTCTAATTGTTAATAATAAATAAATAAATAAATTTCATCATAAACAAATACAAATACAGTCGTATTTGGTATTATTTTAATTCAGTGGTGTTGGTATTTTATTTTAACTATATATTTAAAAATGACTGTTTGTTTGTCCTATATGGATTCCTAAACCGTTGGTCCGATTGCGATGACGAGTTTGGGAAGTTGTCGTAAGCCGATGGGGCCGTCGAAGTCGCCTGCAGGGCCTAGCTGCCAACCTGGGGCAAAGCCCGGGGTTGAACATTTGGTTGAAATTTCATATGCTAAAGCTGATTGTATTTTTTAATGATTCATGATTATTTACATATCTGATTATTTCTACGTTTTTAATTATTGTTTTATTTCTCATGTTCACGACTGAAACCCTACGATTTAAAAGAAAACAAAGGGTTTTATTGTTTTTTTGCACAAAAAGAATAATCTATAAACACAAGCAGTCAATGTTATTGTGTAATGAATCATAACTTTAGATATAACCCCCTAATTTATTTATGATACAAATCCATTTCAGTATTCCTCAGAATTGTTACAGAGCATGTTTTCATGAGGTTAAGATTGTTTAGGTAATGTATGCCAACGTTCAAATTTTATATACTTATATATTTATGCATGAAATTCGTAACGTAGATTATGATAATATTTATTGTAAAATGTATAAATAAATATTATATTTGTAGCGACACAGAGAATGCTACAAAGGTGGAAGACCTGCGTGTTGCATAAGACACTGTTTGGGAGGATTGCAATTGTTAAATGTGTTATATTGTTATTGTTATAAAAGACTTGTTATATTAAATTCATGAAGCCTGAACATCATTAAATGAAATATAAAATAATTATTCTTAATTTCAAATTATTATTTATACTTACCGAGGCTGGGGAAACCTGTACAACCCTCAGTCTATTCTTTCTAATCTATAAATTCATCATATATATTGTTTAAAAATATTTATATTTACCCACAATTTCTAATTATGTAAAATGGTATTACATACACTGAGGCCATAAGACAAATGTAATATCAAAAAACAATAACTCGTAATCAATATTCATCAAAAGACACTTTGATTTCAAAGCTACCGTCAGATCTAATTGGCATGCAAAGGGAATCGAATGTCTGTGAAACCTGCAAAGAAATTATACAATCTGCATAGTCATCAGGGAATCCTGAAACATAGAAACATAAATTACATACAAGTTAAAATATATCTAAGCCTAGGATATGGGAGATTGCAAATGGTTAGACACAAACCCAATCGTATCGAAATGATCAGAAAACATTGCAAACACGACCTTCGATCACATCGTGAACCGACATACCTGCGCTAACGTCGATCAAAACGAAGAGAAGTACATTTCACGGGGTTCCATTCCACGGATCCTGGAGAGGTCCAGGATATTTAAAATATATTTGCTAACCAATTAAATTCATTTAATATCCTATTTTGTATTATATAAAGCGACAATTTTTGAAAAAAAAACAAACAAAAAAAAAGGAATAATAAATCAAGGATCTTACAGGCTCGACGATACGCTGCTGGGGGTTTCGTATACATCTCAGTTTATCAGTTCTGTTTAATACACGTAGTATAATTTAATTATTGAGTAATGTATAGTTTAAACATTAGGTAAATAAATATTTAGAGTCGGGAGTGATCACTGTGTTTTCTTCTGAATATCCATCATCGGACCAAGGGAGAAATAATTCTCAACCACCACCACTACTGGTAACACTAAATTGGTGACTCTAAATATTCATTATAAATATTAAACATTCGTAAATATGTATTATTTTTAAGTCCATGCCACAAATGGCACCACACACTGTACTTCGCGTTATATACCAATGACTTCAGGCACAGTACACATTGTTTAAGTTTGATTTATTGATCTGATGTTTTCAACCATATTTATATTTCGTACATTTTTCTGGCCATGTAATCTAGTATTAGAGAATTATCTTCTTGTATCGCTGTTTTGTACATTTATAAATAAATAAATATATAAATAAAATCCGTTACGGTAAGTATAAAGTCGTAAACAAATGCGTTTCACTAAATACACGATATTAGAGAATACATTTAAGGGAGGCCGCGATAAATCTTCCAGATAAGAAAAAAATTGATATTAAAATAATTTGTTAATATTTTATATTCAATTTATTTTATTGTAGTACAAGCTAACATTTATTTTATTAGTTTTCATACATTTGTATAAAACATTTGTTTTTATTGGACCTTATAATGATCATAAGGTAAATACCGCTAATATTTCCAATAAATATTTTCATTTAAATAAGTAATAAATTAATAAACAAAGCCCCTTCGGAAGCGTATAGCACGCACTAATTTTGGAAACCATTGGATGTATTTCAATTGATTTTACACAATTTCATAGCGTCAAATTAGTTGTCACTGTTTTTCTTCATGGACAGTTACATCGTGTTCCAAGACTATTACCGCTAAAAAATCCAGTTTATTTTCCTGCGATTTCAAACATGATTTGTCTTGCCCTCATATCAAAATCCATCATGGATTCCGAGTAAAAAATTGTAATCTTTACGTGATACTATGAGATCGCTCTTGTCATAAGTTCGGTCGCTAGTGAGGCCGCACCGTGCTGGGTCATTGACCGGACTTGCTGTGCGCCTGCGACCCAAAAGGGAATTAACACGAGTGCTTTGACAAAATTAATAAGTTTGGGCATGAATTATTTTCGCTTAACATAAAAACAATCTCCTTAGTAACAACAAATAAGGGAAACACGAGCTAGTAAACAATACTGTACAGATACTTCTGCACGTCGATACTGGATGATGAATGACAAATGAAATATCGGGGAACAAACTCTTATAGGGCAGCCGGCCAGTGATAGTTCTAAGACATGACTGCTATATATTGTCACGCTTATGTCAATGTAGAAATACAGTTCGGAGAGGGGCGAGAAAGACGGAGTTCCGATGACCGCTGCCTTCTTTGCGCCCGCGGTGAGAAGCGTAATTCTTTTCAATAAATTTAAATTTATTTTTATTGGCTTCTTTATTTTTAGGAGCGCTTGACCGTTGGCAACAAACGTGCATCGGAACTTCATTGAATCTGCTGAAGTAATTTTGTGCATTGTTAGACTTGTGTGTATATTATTACTTGTGTTTGTATTGAATTGTGAATCAATGTTAAAATATTTAGTATACTAAATATTTCATGTATTAGTCAATTTAATCAATCTGATAAAATTAAGATGCCTAAGAAATTCTTAAGACACATCTAATGTTTGTGCTGCAATAAATATTACAATCTTTAGAACGGCCTGCAGAGGATGTCTGTCCTATATATTATTTAGAACAAAGAATGCAGATATCCAAGCCACCGGTATCTTTTTACATATTTTCGGGGTTTTTTTTTTCAGAAAGCTTAAAACATCTTTTTTGAACTGTGTATTCAAGCAGGATTTTTTAAACTATATAAGCTCGTTCAGTGTACTGCCGCCACCAGCACATCCATCATCCTCCCAGATACAGTGAGGCTTATGTGCGCTCATTTACATGAAAAAAGTAGCGGACCGGTGCGCGGCGAAGCGGGGCGTTGTGAAAATATTAGTTTTGACGTTTCCAGTAGAAATGCGTCGATAAAAAGCGTCGAGCGGCCGCTTGGACAACACGTCGGGGCGCCTGGTCTCCGCCCGCCCTTCGCTCTGCCCGTCCTTCGTCCGCCCGCCCTTACTCAGGCGCCTGAATAAACAGCGGAACGCTTTGTGCGATTCTTCCGCTTTTTAGCCGACTGCGCCGCCGTGCTAGGCATGTTATGTATTTATTTAGGTTTCTTTGAGCCTGCAGAAGCCTTAACGGATGCACCTATTTTTATGTGCAACCTCGAATGATTCTTCGTAATAAATGTATGGATTCCTCCATATAGTGAATAATAAATTAATAATGTACAAATTATAACAAAATATGAAAAATAGAAATTAAAAAAAATAAATAAATGGGCATCACTTATCAATAAATAGCATTATCTTTACTACCATATGTGTTTTCGGTATTATTTACATTTAGAGACAGTCTGAGTTCAGGGCTGACAGGGTTCAGGGGTGACGATATTTACATATCCTAATATGCAAATATCGTTCACATGGGAGGGTTGAAAATTTAAATGAAATAAATTTTATATTTGTAATTAATTTATATTGATTCAAAATAGTAATTGTAAGTTACATTACAAGCTGAAAATACTCCATTTGATAATAAATGACTGTTGCATCGTAATTAGATACTTATCTCCCTTTCCAATACTAATGCGGGGTCAATTACATGATAATATAACAGAAATAATCACAGTCTCATGTGTCTTTATTTTTTATTTTATGGAAGAAAACCTTTTATTGGTAACTACAGAGGGGCAAAGAGAGTTTTTTGGTTATTATGGTAGTAATCTAGGAGAATCACAAACACACTTCTAAAATTAAAGTAGAAAGTTAGTTACAAAAATGCAAGAGATAAAAGTTTCTAGGACAAAAAAAAAAAACTCTGCAGACTTCAGGTAACGATAAATAATTTATTTTAAAGTCTTCAAGTATTTTCAAATATAAAGGTAGTTATATTGGAGGTTAGCATTGCAAAAACCAAAAATTAGTGAAATGTATATTAATGTAAATTTTTTATTTTTAGTTCTATTATTTATAGATCTTAACTGATCTTATCTGTCTTCATGATAATATTTTTTTTTCAGTGTTAATATGTCCTTTTTGTTGTGACGTCAATAAATGAATATATTTATTGAAATATTAATAGGTTTATTCCATTTTTAGGGTTCCAAACCTAAAAACGGAACCCTTACAATATCACTCTTGCGTCCGTTCGTATGCCTATCACGGACGTTTTTCTTGAAAATTACGTGACGTAGAAATTGGAATATAAAATATGAGTATTATAAAACCTATTAAAAAATAGGTAAGTGCCCTTTGTGTGTTTCCCCCTTCCACGAATAATTTCCCCTCCATTGAAGTGGGTAAAAGGACATAAAAGGAAATGGATGGCTACGGAAATGTAGCTACCTTATCTAATACTGCTTTTTACGCAGTTGTGCGTGTATTAGTGTACCCAGTCAAAGACCAATGGTTGAGCAATATGTACCGCTAGTCGATTTGGGCTTTTATTTTTGTAATCAGGTCTAAATGTATGTAATTTATTACAATGTATAGGACAGTCACTTGTAAATATTCAGAGCATAAACGGTACACCATGCCTCGTGTTCTTTTCTTCGTTGATAAAAACATCCAAAAAAGTTCTGATTTAACCGTAATGGTCAGTAGAATCATAATGTTGTATATTGTTAACCGAAGTATATTGTTGTGTTACACTCTGTTTCATAGACTGTACAAACCAATTCCTGTAGATTGATAAATCGTTCTCCTAACAAAACTTTTTTGTAACCTGTACCAAACAATCTCTTTAGTGCAGCATTCAAATGAAAAGTTATTTGTGTGTGAAATGGAATGTACAATACTGTTTTGTTAAGTCTACGAAACAATCCGTAGTTCTCGTTTCAAATTAAAATTTGCGTACATCTTTAGAAGACTGTTTTGTTCGTCAACCAAACAATCAGTAGTTGACTCGTAAACACACCTAGCTCAAATAGCCAAACAGTTCGTTAGCTATAACAAAGCAGTTTGTTTATGTGTACCGAAGTTAGGCTAGACGTGCCAAACGTTGGTGACGTTTGGGTATTATACTAAAAACTTTAGTATAATAACCAAATATTCTGTTAGGGTTAGAAGATTTATTCACTTATACGTACAGAACAGTAAGAGTAAAAAACGTAAAGCTGTCACTAAATTTACAAGTAATTTTGTAGAGCGTACAGGATGTTTTTCTCAATGTACTTAATAAATATATCAATTAAAGTCCTATATTTTGTTTATTTATTTATATGAATTACATAAACAGTTATCATAATCATCATCATTGAATAACCTGTGGAACCGGAAAAGTGTGTCGTAACCATTTTTTTAAATTTTTAAAAAGTGTTTTCAAAAAATATTATTAGATGTTTTAAAATATGTATATATATATTATATGTATATACTTGTAATGGTTAGTTGACAGATGGAGAAATGATGGATGAGTCTTCGTTTAGCTGTTAAACAAAAGGGGCCACGGAGCCCCGAAACGTCCAGCAGAGGTACTATCTAATCTATATATATCATTTTCTACTTTTCCATCTGTCAACTAACAATAACAAGTGTTTAAACAACCAAAAAAAAAAAAATATAAAGCTATATATTTAGTAAAATTGTTAAACCGACATCCTGCGCTCTCAAGTACAGGACCTCTGTCGGTTTAAACCCAGCGCCGAGTTTTTTAAAATGCATTTTTAACTCTTACCTGTCCTCTTTAGTGTAAAATATTATCAAATATTATGTAACCATCTAATTAGATGAAATAAGGAAAGGATGATATTTTAACAAAAAATATAAAAATAATGGATATGTGATTACGATGAAGGATGATGGTGAAATGAGATGATGTTATGAGTGATTTATGTATGAAGTTGATGAAAAAATAAAAATAATGGATATGTAAAAGTGTAAAATTAAAGCACATGATTTGTGTGCATATTATTTATATAATTGTATAATTGAGTTGTAAAGTTATTTGACTTATATTTGATGATTGTTTTTTAATAGCGGCAAATCGCCTGAAAAGATAAATGACACAATCTTTGCCCGTACTTGAGAGCGCAGGATGTCGATTTAAACCGCATCGCTGTTTTATAGTATTAAATATTAGCAAATATTATGTAACTATATAATAAAAATGAGTGTCCGTATTATTTAGATAATTATATAATCGAATTGTAAAGGTATTTGAAATATAATGTTTGATGATGTTTTTTAATAGTGGCAAATCGCCTCAAAAGATAAATGAAACAATTTTAGTCATAATTGAAAAATTTTGATAAGATTCACTATTTTTTTTATTAATAAAGCATAAGATATAGATCCATATAGCAAAATATTTATAAAGGTCCTAAAGAGATCCTGTACTTGAGAGAGCAGGATGTCCATTTAAACTCAGGGTTGAGTTTATAAAAATACATTTTAGCTTCTATACACTTATGTATAAGAAGCTACTATCCCGTCCTTTGGCCATCTGACCGTCCGTTCGACAGTACAAATGTGAAAGAGTTGTATTTTTGTGTCTAGATTGTACAATTATAGCCGTTTAGACCATGTTGAAAGCTGGTCGGATTATATAGATATTTAACATTAAAATAAAACTTGACATTTTGATAGGGCGCCGGCATCAGAACGCGATCATATTTGAATTTCAAAATCATTTTACAGAACGGCTGTTGAAATGTTTTATTTAATACTGGCCAGTTAGGCACACCTATGAATGTAAATAGAAATATGTAAAATATGTTCAGTGCGAAGTTTTAAATATTATAAATTGAAATGTATATATGATATGTATATATTTATATATATACACCCATACATATCTTAATATATATAAATCTCGTGTCACAATGTTTGTCCTCAATGGACGGCTGAACCACTTAACCGATTATAATAAAATTTGAACACCATGTGCAGTTCGATGTGCACTTGAGAGATAGGATAGTTTAAATCTCAAATTATAGTCGCAATTTTAATTTATCGCTAATTATTTGTCTGTTATTATTTGGCAGTCATAAAACTGACAGATGTCGATACCTTTTTATTTTATGGGCGATTGTGAAGAGCGCGTGACGACTCGGTGCCTGTATAATTTTATTGAACAAGCAGAGGAAAGAGCAATTGTGATATTATTGGAAAATTTTTTAGAAGATCACAATCAACTAATTCAATTGATCAAAAGAGTTTCGCCACGACTGCAAAATGACAATTATCAAATCGTCATATTTTAATTTATTGCTAATTATTTGTCTGATATTATTTGGCAGTCATAAAACTGACAGATGTCGATACCTTTTTATTTTATGGGCGATTGTGAAGAGCGCGTGACGACTCGGTGCCTGTATAATTTTATTGAACAAGCAGAGGAAAGAGCAATTGTGATATTATTGGAAATTTTTTAGAAGATCACAATCAACTAATTCAATTGATCAAAAGAGTTTCGCCACGACTGCAAAATGACAATTATCAAATCGTCATAAAAGCCGACAAAGTACCATTAGGTGAACATGCTGGTAGATTCAACGCTCCAACTGTTGATGAGGTTGCTGTTATCATGGTTGGTGATCCAGTTGACAAAAGATCTATAAACATTACACGGCGAGACAACACTGTCAGTACGATTTCGGATCTACACCGTTCATATGACGCACTACAATATCCATTGATATTTTGGCAAGGACAAGATGAATATCACCTTAATATCAATCAGTATGATCCAAATACCGGTAAATTTGACAATTATCTATTTACTTTCTTACTGTATGTATAGATTTTAATTTCGTATTGCATTTTATTATTTATTTTTTTAGGTGATTACAGAAATAATAAAGTTAGCTCAATGAACTACTACGCACACCGAATAATGGTTAGACAACATCAAGACAATTATATCCTTCGATATCGTCAGCTGTTCCATCAATACATTGTTGATATGTATGCTAAGGTCGAAAGCGAACGCTTGCGATTCCTTCGATTCAACCAGGCAAAACTACGATCGGAAGAATATATTCACTTACGAGATGCTGTTGCTGGAAACATCGATGGAAATTTAAATCCCAATGACATCGGTAATGCTTTCATTTTACCTTCAAGCTACATCGGCAGTCCACGGAACATGCAGGAATACATACAAGATGCGATGACTTACGTACGTCATTACGGCCGACCGGATTTATTTATTACATTCACATGTAATCCGAATTGGGAAGAGATACAAACTTTACTATTGCCAGGACAACAAGCCATTCATCGTCATGATTTAACTGCACGTGTGTTTAAACAAAAATTGAAATCCTTAATTGATTTTATTGTTAAATATACAATTTTTGGTATCACACGTTGTTGGCTGTATACGATAGAGTGGCAAAAGCGAGGTTTGCCTCATGCCCACATTTTGGTTTGGCTTAAAGATAGAATCCGTCCTGAAGAAATCGATCAAATAATTTCAGCCGAAATTCCAGACCCATTAATTGATCAAGAATTATTTGATATTGTCACCAAACACATGATCCATGGGCCATGCGGTGTTTTCAACATGACGTCACCGTGCATGGAAAATGGAAAATGTAAAAAAACTTCCCAAAGCCGCATACGAATGACACGATCACGGATATTGATGGTTATCCAATGTATCGCCGCAGAAGTACTGAGAATGGTGGCCACACATTTACAATGCGACTGCCGAACTTTCCAAATCAAGTTGAGTTTGATAATCAGTGGGTGGTACCATACTCACCACTACTTTCAAAAACTTACAAAGCTCATATCAATGTTGAGCTTTGCAGTTCTGTTAAATCAATTAAGTATATTTGTAAATATGTAAACAAAGGCAGTGATTTGGCCATATTTGAAGTAAAAAACATAAATAAAAATGACGAAATAGCACGATACCAAATGGGCAGATACATTAGCAGCAATGAAGCTATTTGGCATATTCTCAGATTTCCCATCCACGAAAGAGATACTGCTGTCCAACATCTGGCAATACATCTTGAAAACGGTCAACGTGTATACTTCACTGAAGAAAATGTTCTCCAAAGAGCGTTCGAAGCTCCGAAAACGACTCTAACTGAATTTTTTACATTGTGTCAAAAACCTGATGTTTTTGGCCAATTCGCGAAGACATTGGTGTATGGTGATGTTCCACGTTATTTCACATGGAACAAATCCAGTAAAAAATGGGAGCCACGGAAACAAGGAAAACCACATCCTTCCATTACAGGCATATTCAAAGCTAAGACATTGGGGAGACTTTACACGGTACATCCAAAGCAACGTGAGTGCTTCTATTTACGTTTGTTATTGGTGAATGTTCCCGGACCAACGTCTTTTGAATTTTTACGAACAGCTAATGGTCGAGTATTCAATACATACCAGGATGCATGTCGTGAACTGCAATTGCTAGAAGACGATAACCATTGGGACTTAACGCTTGCTGATGCTGCGTTGACATCAACACCGAATAACATTCGTCAGTTGTTTGCAATTATTTTGGCGACATGTTATCCCTCGCAAGCACAAACTTTGTGGGAAAAATATAAAAATTGTATGACAGAAGACATCTTGCACCGAATTAGACAAACAAATCAATGCCAAAACATAGATTATACACCAGAGATGTACAATGAAGCATTGGTCTTGATCGAGGATTTATGTGTTCTTATTTCAAATTTACCACTTAATCATTATGGTATGCCATCACCTAATCGTCCAGCCACCGACTTAGTCAATACCGATTTACAACGAGAAAATCAATATGACCATGGAAGTTTAGCAACAATTATCATGAACAGTGAACCATTACTGACAGCAGAACAAAAAATTATTTATGATCGGATTATGCTGGCTGTTGCTGCTGAACAAGGCGGTTTTTTTTTCTTGGATGCACCCGGTGGAACAGGTAAGACATTTTTAATATCGTTGATTCTTGCCAAAATACGGTCGCAACAAAAAATCGCATTAGCATTAGCATCGTCAGGCATTGCGGCTACTTTACTGGATGGTGGGCGAACAGCACATTCAACATTCAAGCTGCCATTGGACGTTCATAATAAACCAGATGCAATGTGTAACATCAAAAAGAATAGTGGAATAGCTGCAGTGTTGCGGAAGAGTTCTATAATAATTTGGGATGAGTGCACAATGGCACACAAATATTCACTTGAAGCATTAAACAGAACTATGCAAGATTTAAACAGCAATAATAAACTTTTCGGTGGTGCTATCTTACTTTTGTCTGGTGACTTCCGGCAGACCTTACCGGTTATACCTCGCTCTACTTTCGCGGATGAGATTAATGCATGTTTGAAACAATCATTCTTATGGCGAAGTGTTGAAACACTTCGATTGACCATAAATATGCGAGTACAATTGCAAAATGATCCATCAGCACTAATATTTTCCGAACAACTACTAGATATTGGGAACGGTAAAATAAAACTGCAACCAAATACGCAATGCATTAAACTACCAGACAATTTTTGCACTGTTGTTCAGGATAAAACTGAATTGATTCAGAGTATTTTCCCGGATATACAGAATAATTATTTGAATCATGAATGGCTTAGTCAACGGGCGATTTTGGCAGCCAAAAACGTTGATGTTGACGAAATTAACTTCCAGATACAACAGTTGTTACCAGGCGATCTGATGTCTTTTAAATCAATCGATACTGTTGTTGATGAAAATGAAAGTGTAAATTTTCCGATTGAATTTTTAAATTCATTAGATATCCCTGGAATGCCACCACATAATCTTCGATTAAAGATTGGTTCCCCTATTATTCTCCTCCGTAATTTGAATCCACCTCAATTATGTAACGGTACGCGTTTGGTCATCAAAAAGATCACCGGAAACATTCTTGAAGCAACCATTTTGGCTGGGAAGTTTAAAGGAAAAGTGGTCCTGCTGCCACGTATTCCGATGATACCATCAGATTCTACCATACCCTTCAAAAGGCTACAGTTTCCAATTCGTTTAGCTTTCGCCATGTCTATAAATAAATCTCAAGGTCAAACAATGTCCATTTGTGGTTTAGATTTGGAAAATCCATGTTTTTCTCATGGGCAACTATATGTTGCGTGTTCACGTGTTGGGAAACCGTCGAATCTATTTGTGTTAGCTAAAGACAGGTTAACCAAAAACATTGTGCACCGATTGGTGTTAAATTAAATTGAAATTGAAAGTATTTATAATTCAAAAAAAAAGATATTAATGTTTAAAAGTTTAAGACTGTCTGCCTTGCCTACCTCATTCATGAGTTTAAGCGTCACATGTTATTTACTGTATTATACTGTAATATACTTATATTTGTTATAAAATTAAATGGAAATAATAAATCTGATAAATTTTTATTTTTTACCTATTGATTTCTGCTTAGTATCAAGTGTAAGAACATTTTAATTAATTGTGTTCAACGTACTTCCCCTTCAAATCTCAATCCAGTGAATTTGTATACCAACATCAACATTTTCGTCTTTGTTCGTAAATAATTTCATTGTACTAAAGGGTTATAGTAGTAGAAAGTCAAATAAGGAGATCAGCATATTTTTTTACAAATACCATCTGTGTGAAAAAGCATAGTGGACTCCGTGACTGATGTTCTCTTATTGTTCCTCTTAGATTGTTTACTATAATGTAATATAACAAAAACTTTAGCCACAGCAACGCGTGGCCGGGTCAGCTAGTACTAATTATAAAAATAATTAATAAGCAATAAAGCAAACGTGTAAAATTGGAGCAGGTATCACCCCAGAACAGACCTTGTCTAGTGGGGTGATAAAATCCACACCACCTATCTATTTGCTTTGTATGAGATAGTTTAAGATTATTTGTAACTAGTTTTATTTAAATTGTTTTATGCTATTTCATATATATTGTTTTTGGAAAAAATAAAAAAAAAAAATATTAGGTCAGTGTGTATTTATATATTTATTTATTTATCGTGGTTATGCAATATGAATTGTACACAATTCAGGTAATGACGTAAAGAGAATAATTTTGAAATATCTTTAACCAATTTAAATAAGATGAAATAAATAAAAAAGAACGATTTTACATTTTCAAAAATACAATAAAAAGAACATGAAATATTCCAATTTAAATTTTGTTTAAATTTTAATTTTATAAAATTTATTATTAAATTTAAATTTTTATTAAATTAAATTTTAATTAAATGATATATATTTATCTATTTAAAAAAAACTGATTTAATACGGAACTAAACTACTCATAATTATTGTCCGTAATTTATTGTATTGGTATAGTATTTGTATTGGTGTTGTATATCATTGGTATAATAAAACGTGTATAGGTGTAGACAGTTGCGAAACTTTTTCCGAATAATTGATAAAAGGTCAACTTGGAAGAAGTTAGTATTAAATAAATCACAAATTCAGTAAATAGAAATCCCTTTCTATAATATCTCGTCCCGGAGAGAGGTTGTTTGACTGCTAGCCGCGCATCAAAATTTATAAAAAAAAACTATAATGGCCTTATAATTTATGGTGAATTAAAGTTAATCTAAAGTCAAAAATAAAAAGTTAAATTTAAGTCATCATAACATTGTACCTACAGACAGGCAGGATTAGTCTGGGGAAGGGGTGAAGGGGGAGGAAAATGCTTTTAATTTCGTCTGTAGGGCCTAGCTGTAAGACGTCAAGTTCTGGTTAAATAATTTACTACCACTAAATATTGTATAGAAGCAGTTGATATTAAATGATAGCTACAGGTGTCATAGCCATTCTTGTTTTAATTATGACCTGTACTCTTTAGCGTAAAATATTGTCAAATGTTTGTATGCTAACTAATTAAATAAAATAATTGATAAATATAAATAATGAATATGTAACCAAACCCAGGCGACAAGGTTGAGAAAAATAAAAAAGCGTTTTCCTTATCCCTGTCGACTGGGTTGAATTATAATACTATGAATCAATTGCGGCCAATTTCTGCCTAGTTGTCTAAAATCTACAATAACAATATATATTATTAGATACACAGTTATTCTATTAATAAACAAGAAAAACCACTTTCGTTGTAGAGCAAGCAGCCTATAAACACACAACTTAGGTTTAAACCATGTCTCTGCGCCGACTTCAACATTATGGTGGATTGGTATTTATTGTTTGTTTCCTTAAAAAAGAGCTTATTCCTTATCAACAAAACATTGAATTGAAATTTAGTAAGGATTATTGTCATTTCTTTTTATTCTAAATTAAATGAAAAACCCGATTTTATTTTAATTATAATTAACTCCTAGCGTTTTGGTACAATTTGCGAAAAAATAAAATAATCTTAATCTTTTAAACTAATGCGTCATAAAAACATTTCGATTGGAAAACTTTAATAAAATATTGTTCGTACTTTACACTAGACGTAACATAATTAACATATGTATAAAAAATTATAATATTTAAAACCTTCCAAGCCACTCTCGAGCAATTGAGTGAACGTACCTGCATGAAAAAAAAAAACCACATATCAAATTGAGAACCTCCTTCTTTTATTTTCTGAAGTCGGGTAAAAAAAAGATTCATTACCCGGCTTAAGGAAAAAAGGAAAATGGCCGGCACCAGACTCTACATCTCCAGGCTGAATGTTCGTTCATACTAAAGTATGTAGGAGTGAAGTTAAAGCCGCGCACTTCGCTCCTGTTTCTGTGATTATTATTTCATAAATGGTACAAGTCAGGCCCGGCAGAACGCTATCTAATTAATTATTTAGTATCAAAACCGTCGGCTGCCTCGCCTTGGGCATTTTGGGGCCCTTTTATCGCAGAGTATAATATAATATCTTATATAGAGGCGACACGAATATGTTTTTGTTGTGAAATGGGCAAATAGCGGACGACGAATAAAACCTTAAAGTATCTTGAATCAAACATAAACATTACATTCCTCATGTTCGAGATGCAAAAATCTTAAAATTGTGATAATTTTAGGGAAATTAAATGTTTTCTTTTTCATACCGACTCATACTTGTTATTTAACTATAAAATATTAATATCACTTCGTTTACGAACTACATCACTGCATTACATATATCTATTTAAATACACAAACATTGTAATTAAAGCGTCAAGCGACTGTTACAACGTACTGTTGTTTCCTGCCTCCCTAACTAGAAGAATCTGTACAAAGGGAGGCAGTTTGTATTGTTTGCTTAACGTGTCACTTCCGTCATCTGATCGATGCTATATTAATATTTAAAAACTAAATAAATATAATTTAATATAAATACAAGTACAACAAAAAACAACTACTACGTATTACGTGATATGCTGTTTTATAATAATATGCAAACATATATTATGTAGAATATTTTTAAATATTATTTATTAACCCGACCTTTTATATTTACGAATCTGTAATCTCGTAACCCTTACTCTCCCCCCCCCCCCCCCTCAAACAAAAACATATTTAATAATATCATAATATCGACTGATTGTTATAAGTTGTATAAGAAAAATTTTGCAAAGTGATCTTTCAAGCTCGAATGTTACTTTATAGAAAAGTTTGCTTTGCAATAATTTGCAAACGCCCCCTCAATCAAGATCGATACATTCTAACCACTCTGTGAACGCATCACAAACTACTTAAAAATATTCGACTGTAATTGGTCCGAACCAATCGATATTAATTCTTTCCCACGGTCGACTAGGATAATCCCAAGTCCGTAGTTCCGCTTAATTTGGTCCGCAGGCACAAGCGACACTGCTCGCGTGACTTGACCGTTTTTTAGATCTAACATATTTACGCGCGGACTGCTTAGTCTTTACGATCCCTAAGTGCGACTGATGCGAATTACTAAGTAACTGATCTTGCAATTAACTCGGAATCAATCCACGAGCCTCAAATACAATACACTAAAATACCTAATGTTAACTAGTGGTTGTCCAGTGGTCGAAATTCGACCTAATTTACTACATTTTTAACTTTTAAATTATTAAGGTTCTTATATTTTTATAATCTAATAATAAAAAAAATAATAATAATGATGTGAGTATCATTGAATATGTATTTTTTTAATTTTGTTCTATAAAGTCAGCTGCGAGCGTGCAAAAATACGTCATTAGCATGTGTTGTTAGCTTTAATTTCCTGAATTTTAATATTTATTGTTAATAACAGTAAAAATAAAAACATTTACAGAATGCTGAATCGTATTTATGAATGTTTTCAAAATAATTTTTAACTCTTTTTCTTGAAGGCTCATGTGAATTATATCCATCATACAATGATTTGAAGTATTCATTATTATAAGGCCAATATGCTTTACCCTTATGACAATATGAAATGAATGCAGCCTTATACCTAAAGTGACTTCAGATTCGAAATGTTTTGAAAACCTGTTAAACCTGCATTATGAATGCATTAATCCACGTCAAAAGTATTAAAATTTCTTGGAATGATATTCAGTGCACATTTAAATGTATCCTTCAACATCATTTCATCATTTTGTAATACTATTTACACTTACAAAGACGCTATTGCTGCTGTGGAGCAGAGTATCGAGGAAGACCCGAATGAGTCCATCCGCCATCGCGCGCAACAATTGGAGCTGTGCCCATCCACTTTATGGAAGGATCTTGGTTTGTGGGCTTACAAAATCCAACTCGTGCCGAACGACCATCAAGCGCGTCGCAGGTTAAGTGAATGGGCCCGAAACGAGATGGCCACCGATCTCGATTTTCACAAGAAAATTTTGTTCAGCGATGAAGCTCACTTTTGGTTGAATGGGTACGTTAATAAGCAAAATTGTCGTATTTGGAGTAATAACAATCCACAAGCCATTGTTGAGACGCCGTTACATCCTCAAAAAGTCACTGTTTGGTGTGCTCTACGGGCAGAGGGAATCATTGGTCCATATTTCTTCAAAAATGAAGCCGGCCATAATGTTACAGTCAATGGGGAACGCTATAGAGCAATGATTAATGACTTTTTCGTGCCTGAATTGGAGGATGTTGATGTGGACGACCTTTGGTTCCAACAAGACGGCGCTACATGCCATACAGCCAATGAAACAATCAATTTATTGAAGGAAACTTTTGGTGAGCGCATTATCTCGCGTCGTGGGCCTGTGGCGTGGCCTCCAAGATCGTGCGATTTAACACCGCTGGACTATTTTTTGTGGGGTTATGTGAAGTCGCTTGTCTACGCAGATAAGCCGGACACGATTAACGCCTTGGAAGAGAATATTCGGCGCGTTATTGCTGACATACGGCCCAACTTGCTGCAAGAAGTATATGTTTATTAAAACATATAAAAACGCCTAAAATTATAAAAAAGTTACCCAAAGTGAAAAAAGTTTGTGTAATAAATGAAAATTTGTTTATATCCAATTTGACTATTTTTTTATAAATATATAATTACTATCTATGTAAACTAAAATTAGTGCACTACATTGTAAATTTCACGGAGATTACGAGAATAGTAAAACTGTCCCGACAGGACCTCTAATGAAACGGTTTCTGCATTATTACTTTATATTGCTGGGCCTCAAGGGGTTTTCATACAAAAGTTTGGGGGCTGTTTATATATAGATTGTTTAGGTTTGAGGCTGTAACGGGATTTTTAATTCGGTCTAGGAAGACCGAATTAAAAATCCCTTATTATATCGTCCGTTGCGCTCCCACGAACCGGCTTTGATTTGCTCGTTTAAGTACGCTATCTCTTTCTAGGTGAAAAGCCGACAGCGACAAAAAAACGCCCGATTTTATAACGATCGATCGTGAGGTGACCTTGAAGTTTGGCCTTTGCAAATGGTGTCGGCCACGTGCACTTCGAGCGTCCGTCGACAACATCAAAGAATAAACGTTTTGACAGTTTTTTATTTATATTAAAAATATAAAGCAATTAAAAAAAATCTAAGTTTAAGGTTTTCTGTAGAATTTTATTGCGGACATTTTTATGTATAAATTAGGCTTACATCACATATATAGTTTGGTTTATGAGAATTTTAAAAAATAAAACTTAACAATTTCAATATTTTTTTTATGTAAACATAGGATTATTTATTTAAAAAACCAGTTTAAAGGTTTGCTAGAAAAATGTTCAGTTAATCTAATTATATTTTTTATATGCCTGGTATGATAAGCTATCTTGGCAGTAGACCTCAAAAACATGCATAAAATGCAATTTGCTGCCTAATACCTAGATTAAACGCAAGTAAGAACTTTCAAGAAATATACCTTGTTTTAACGCCGTAATTCGCTATCCGGTTTATGTAGCTTATACCTTCTGAAATACCGGTTATATGTTTCCTGACCCAATACACTTACTTCCGAACCCGTATCAATCTGATACGGGTTCGGTGCACTATGTAACCGTGATGTAAATTGAATCTTTAAATCTGAACTCTCAGTCCACGGGTTTTCAATTATATTCTTCGAACTCATTCTTCGCTGATGAAGAAATATCAAACTATTTTTTCTATCCTTGACAATTCACTACCAAATAAAAGAAGATGTTAATTCAAAATGGGTCTGAGGCCCAATATATATAGAGAAAACAACATGGGTTCATTACGCAATAACGAACGGTTTCACACGCGAACAACTTTCATAAAATTCTCAAACAAATGCAAACAAACAGGCACAAATACTATGCAAATATTATAAAGGCACTAGAGTCCTAATTATTCGCATATCAATGTTAATAGTTAAACTAGGGTTCCTAGTAGTACTTAAATAGATTCATGGCATTAATTTTCAATCAGTATCGGTAAAGTTTAAAGGTCAAAATATTTAGGGTATAATTTATTCAAATTACACGCTAATAAGTATTTGCTTAACCTACTTTTACCAAAAATATTCGTGTTATGCTGAATTATAATTTTTCAAATCGTTTTCATTTATTTTCAAATCATAACTGGTAACTGGTTCCAAGTTATTCTAAACCTCTCAAACTAGAATCGTTATTGCACGTGGTTTATATTTATACTATGCTCTGAATTAATATTTAGATATTTAATTGTCAATTCTTTTCTGTTCCATGATTCTCTATCAAAACATTAATCCTTAACGGTAGCACTACGTGAACAAAATAAGTAGAAATAAACTATGAAAAATATAAACAATTCTCAAGCTGGGACAGAATCTAGAAATATCCAACTGGTTTGATTTAATTTTCCAAACAAACCATAACTCTTATTAAATTAAATGTTTCGCTGTATGTGAAAGGTGCAGTTCATAGAACTATACTAATCAAAAGAGTAATTATAGAGCCAAGAGACTATGCAAATATACGCCCATTACGGTATTAATTTATTGCGACGAATTATTACGATTTATTGGGTTTAATTTATTACGGCATTAATTAATTAATTTATTTAATTAATTAATTTATTATCATGACTACTAAAGAAAAACTCAAGTGCTTATGGTGAGATTTCTCAGATGGAGGCTAAAGTAATGGAATTCCTACTTTGGTTCAAAAAGGATTCCTTTTAACTCCAGTCCCCGTACGTCGACTCCAGTCGCTCTTAGCTAGCGTTCGACAATGCTCTAGTTAATACGAGGCGTATGGATTCCTCGGGACCGCACATGCTGCGTACCTCATGTGCCAAACAGTCGCTATTCCACACCTCTCATTAGACTGCGTGGCTCGTCAGAACTTCCGTCAGAATTCTTCCAGACCAGGGCGATTCATGGTGGACATTTCCACGACCGCATTTAACACGTCGCTCACGCCGCGACTCCCAGCGTCTGATGTGCACCAGCTCCAAGTCAAACGCGCATCTCAGCCATATCAAGAAATTACGTGGAGTTACTTTTTCCAAAGTTGTCGCATTCCGCCAAATTCAAATTCTCCACGAAGCCGTGCAAAACATCTTTAATCAGTCATGCCCAGCTTTACTTGTCGAAGTTAAATTTTCTCCGTAAATCAATAAATTATATATTTTTGATTGCACGACCGTTCTTATCCCAGGTCTGTCAGTGCAATCTTGACTTTTATTTTTCCACTCCAAAAATCTACTTTTCTTACCATTTTCAAATAAATTTATATTCAAAATCAGCTAAATTACTTTAAAACTAAAATTAATTTAAAATCATATACATTTTTAAAGGTTCCAAAATACTTTCTGATTATTTCACATTTAGTGTTTCTAAAATTATAAATTAAATAATAACATTTTCAACTACTGGGGCGCATTGATACTGACTAACCTCTTACAAAAATAGACACATATTTCATGGGTTCTCATGTCTTTGTCACACAAAATTGTTTACAGTATCTTCTAGTGATCGAATTAAGTAATTAGTAAGCCTTTTAGGCGCAGAGAGGCAAGAGGGGGTCAGGACAAACTGGACACTGTGATGAGACTGATGAGACTGCGGTGGACTCCTTGGTCGAGGGTGTCTTTCCTTACTTGAGGTTTTCTACGGACGTTACCTTCCGAGCAACCTGTTTGCTTCCCTTAGTTCAGGATCAAGGTTTCAGTTTCAACCGACAGAAATCGTCAACCAGTGCCTTTGTAGAAATCTGAACCGCCTTGTAGTTTCAGAAAGTTTCCGTAAGCGAGTCAAGGGTAAAGGAAGAAGCGAAATTATCTGCTTAAAGGTTTCTTCTTTAGCCCTAGATGATTAGACTACAAGTACAGTATAAAGTACAGTATAAAGTGCTTAATGATGTAGAAGATGATCGTCTAGAGAAACCATACTCAACCTGCGGCCCGTCTAGCTTTTTTGTGTGGCCCGAAACACGTTTATTATCAGGGACATAATTTACAAAATCTGGTATTCTGTATTTCGTATATCTTGAGATTAATTTTGACTTTGACGTACAAATAGTGACACCCAAAGATGATTGTCGTTTCATATTCTATTGCAAATATGGTCTGACAAGCACTGTCTTAGACTAAACTTAGATAAATCAATTGTCACGAATATCGGCACGAGTACCAGCTACACAAATTAAGTAACTAAAACCCAAACCCAATAAAAATCGATTCTAAATCGTTTATTGAAGTATTGGCAGCAAAAACTAGGGTTACACTTTGATCAATACCTAAAATTTAAGGAATATGTATTCACAAAGTGTCGCTCGGCTTTCAGAAAATGGAAAATACTGTATAAATTAAAATCTTTTATTTCAACTAATGTGAAATTGATGCAAGTAGATGTTTTAATATGATCTCTTTTTAACTACGGAGATTTAGTTTATGGCCCGTGTTCGTTAATAAAATCTGAAAAACAAATCCAGTGGGTAAAGAACGCGTGTATACTATTTTGCTTTCAAATATCATGGAGAGCAAGAATATCTCTTATTCTGAACTCAAATAATATTTTAAATATGAAGAATAGACGAACTTTACATTTTCTTTCTACAATTTATAACTAAAAAAAGGGAATTATGATTCTATTTTCTAGAGGATAATACATTTCATAACAAAAGATGTTATAGGCTTGAAACTTAGTATAGCGTCGCCTTGCTGCCAGCGCGGAGCCTTTATAAATAGCAATCATGTAAGTGGCCCGAATGGCCTAGAGATGAGGAGTGAAGCGAGCCATCTCAAGCGCCTCAGGCACGAGTCGTTCGCGCCGAAGGCGCCGTTTAAGCTGCCAACCCGGGGCGTAGTTCGGGGTTTCCTATCTCAGAAAGCAGGGTCCTTTTATTGAAAACATGCTGTGGAAACTTATGTATCTACCATTTATTTTTTTTACCGTTTCTAATAAAGAAACATTTTCTTTATTTGTTTCTAGATTTCGATAAATATATGGACCGATTCTAAACATACTTGGTATAATAACTTCACGGTTTAGTTTTACCTTTGAATTAAAGAGATAACCGAACTGTGTATGTATTGATACATACACAGCACACACACACACACACACACACACACACTGTGTGTGTTGATTGCCTGTAAGTTGAATCAAACCACATTCTTGCATATTTTACACTAAGTCAAGTAATCACTATCTTATCGCAAATTTTAGAGTCTGTGTACTGTAAAACTAGTACGTTTAGGGTCTAAAACTAAGTCAAAATTTGCCCCATACTCTTAACTTATGTACTCGTAAGCATCTTTCTTTGTAATGCACTACGCGACCAGTGCGAAACTATAGGTTCTAGATTTGGCAAAAGCATACCTATAAAATCTTCCAATTTCCAATCGAACACCTTATGACAAAAAATCTTACGAGATTGTAATTTTTTAAATAGCTACGATTAGTACCCCAAAGCACCAATGCTATCATTATAGTGAGGTGTAGGTGGCTGTTTGAAAATCGTAACTATGTAATGTCCTGTAGCTGTTCGTTCATTTTTGAGATTTTCGTAAAGTATGAAATAGATATATTTATCTAATATTTTGAGTTTTAAATAAACATAAGCTTTTCGTTCTAACTTGCGCATGGCAAATTATTGGTTACCTACACAATATGTTCAAAATCATCCCTTATTAGCATTTTAAGCTTTCGTAAGGAATACTACAATGGAAGTCACTAGCAACGTGTATCAACCCAATGAATATTGAAGGTATTGAAACGATACAGACTTCATAAAATATACAGTATCATATTGTATAGATTTGATGATATAATATTTTTTAGCTTTCGCCATTCGGCGTCGTCAGAAAATATATGAGAATCATAGTATCATATTGTAATACATATTCTAAAAACACTTTGATAGTTTATTCGTATAATTTTAAAGGCACTTTTAAGTCGCTAGTGTTTAGAAATTTTGATTTATAATCTACGCAAATTAAATTATAAAAAAAAGTTTGATTTGTTAGTTTACTCCGTTCCTACTACCTCCCTGTGTCTGGTTTGTCAAATACTTTTTTTTATATATTGAGCAATGTAAACCACGAATTAATCATTTTTTTTAAATTATAATAGAAAACGTTTTAGTGACGCTTTTAAAATACTATATTTTTTGTAATGACAAAAATAAAAATTAACGGATTATGTATTACCAATATGAGCGATTTTACTTGACATAATTGGTTGTAAATAAAATAATAATAAATAGATTTTTATGATATAAGTATGATAAGATATGATTTTTATGATATAATATGACTAAGATATGATATAAGTAGATGGTCAAAAACTCAATTCACGAAATAGAGTCCTGAGCGGGCGCTGTGTACAAAATTGAATTGACGTTTAAGTGCTGGAATATATCGTGATCTACCCTTAATAAAGTGAGTTTCCGCCACCGTTTTATGGGTGTCTTTCTCTTTCGCGGGGGTGAAAGGGGGACGGGTGGTATAATAATATTTGAAAGGGTTAGCCGAGATAAAACCTCGTATGATAATATCATAACCAAAGAAAAAAAATGTTTATCTTTATGCCATTTTATGAAATTTAACGCAGAATGCACAATTTTAAGATATCTTTTTCTATTTTTGATTATTTATTCCATAGCGGAATGTAAATCTGTAATGTAATGTAGTTTTGGATTTTGCTTCTACAATATTTCGGCATAAACGTAATAGTTTTCGTCAAGTAATATCATATGCAAGTACTACTGATAAGGTCGGATGAACTTTGTAGGTTAGGTATTTTGAATAAATATCTTGTACAGTTATGCAAATAAGAGTAAAAAAAATAAAATATTTAAAAACATCCCTCATTACAAAAAAAAAACATCGAAATCTTTTTAGCCATTTCAGATCAAATATAAAAATTAATTATTAATAAAAGCTCAAATTTATTAATTTTATCAAAGCGCTCGTGTAAACTCCCGCTTTACTCGGGATGGGTCGATGTGCGGTCTCGCTAGCGATCGAACTTATGACAAGAGCTATTTCATATTATCAAGTATTTATATTTTTTTTACTCGGAAACCACGATGAATTTCGATATGAGGTCGATACAAATCATGTTTGAAATCGCAGGGCCAATAAGCAAAATTTTTTTTAATTCTTACCATAACTTTTCTGAGAATTTTCATTTTACAACCTACTCGTATATACAAAATTCAGAAAAATAGAGAAAGTAGTTGAGTAGTTAAGTAAAACTTTTTTCCTGGTATGTATGTATGTAAGTATATATTAGGAATTAAAATAAGTTGGAGAAACGCTGGTAGTTTTCTAAACAGCAGACGACGATACTTCCTAAGAAAGGCGACAACAGTAGTTCCCCTGAGATTGTAATAATCTGGTGGGTTTAAGGGTGTTTGACTATTGACTTGGGGTCGCGGGGTCGAGTCAGCACATTATAGTCTTCTGACGTACATTTAGTTTAGTTAAGTAGGGACTAACATAATTCAGTAGGTCATAGCAATTCTTAAAAAAAACATAAACTGGCATTTTACGAGGTTCAATGCATCAGGCGTTGGTAGTTGCAAAACGTGACTGAAGTAGTTTTACTAAAAAGTCATAGACTATTAACAGCTAAATCGTTATTATAAATAGGTTTTTTTTATAGGCTCTAGTTAGTATTTTAAATGAAGGTCTTTCATGGACGAGGCTAGCTTAGTGAGCGGTAATGGTATGAATTTGACATTCGCGAGCGTTTGTCGGCACATGCTGCCTCAGAATCGCTGTCATTAAGGCGCGGCGGATAATAAATTGTGCTCAAACTTCGAGGACCGGACATTAGAATAGTTTAGTAGTTTTTGATGGCGCCGCTTGCATTCCGACGGGCGCCGCGGCCGTCCGGTGTCGACACACATCGAGTCTACATATTCCTAGTAGAAACGCGAAGTGTGGCCACTTTCTCAGCGTTTATTATTCGCCGAATGTACCAAAACAGCCTATAAATTGAAAGCCAAAACGATTACGTTATTATTTCGTAAACTTAAAATTTGTAAGAAAAATGACAAATTCACAAAAAAAAAAGTGAAAGATATTGTAACAGATACTTTCCGGAATTAATCGTTTACCGCGGCACTACGAGTAAATTCCTTTAGATCAAAGTAATAATATTTGTATCGGTAAAATTAGAAAGGTAAAGGGCAGCTGAAATTTTCTATAAAGACGTCTAAGGTCAAACCATTTGGTAAAAGTAGGCAACAAATCAAGAACGATGCACTGAAAAGATGTGTCGAAGTGTTACTGCTTAAACCAACTGCTAAAAATTAGTGCAAGTGTTACTGCTTAAATCAAGAATATGAAAAAAGATTGTCATATGTACATAGGCATTGGTATAGAAATTATCGCAAGGAAAAACACGTGATTTAGAGTGCAAATAGCATAGTATAAATACAGCTTTCTGGTGGCGCTCTTCTCTGTCTCGCGCCTGCTTTAAAATCTATCTCTCTCTCCTGACGCATAAACACATTGTACCGTAGTTGGTTAATTATGAAGCACAGAATAAATTTATTTCTAAAAACTTACACGAGTTTGCATCTTTATTTATTTATTTATTTATCATTTATTCGGAAAACAAACAGTATAATATGAAAAAATGGTACATACAATTGTTTGTAAAATTAACATTTTTTTTTATAAAATAAACTATGTTTCTGATGTTTTATTTTCTCGATTCTTGTATTCAGACTATTTAACTATTTGTAACTTTTTAATTCATTAGAAGCCTAGATATTTAGGAGATAAAACGATACCTACTATTATTTTTCTTCTACATCTACAAATAAGAGTCACAACATTACAGCGTTTGTATAGAGATATGACCGGGTTGAGAGCAGTATGTCAACTCAAGCGTATTTTAGAGATTTATATCTACGTTCATTCGGAGCGGTAGGGTTGTAGCTCCGAATTTTTGTAAAATTAAAAAGAGTTCTACATATTTATTTATTGATAGCTAGCTGTTCAACCCTTGGCTTCGCCCCGTTTAGCAGCCGCAAGCGGCTTTAACGTTACATGCAGTAAGGTAGTAAAATAGTTACCGCTTTATACAGGATGTATTTAAAATCATTACTGTCCTTTTAGGAGGTTGATCTATACCAACAATCACACATTAATCAGAAAAATATACTGAAAAAAATGCTTCCCAATTACGAGAAAAACGAATGTCAACTGTAACAAACACCGTTGGAACGTTATATGTTTGTCACGTTGGGGCTCAAAGGGGCATAGTTAAACGCCTGACTTCGGGGAAACGGGCACGGTACTGGGTGGGCACTGGCTGGCAGTTCCCGACCTTGGCTAAGTATTTGACCTAGGTATGGTCGGCGCAGCGAAGAACAGTGAGGAATAATAAAGTTTATTTATATTATATTTATTTTATTATAAAACTTTTTTTCCAAACTCAAGGTAAGTAAATTTAAAACCATCAAAAGCAATACGTATTTACTTATAATAACTGTTTACTATTACTTGAAAACGATTTGCGAGTCGATCAAGGAGAACGTCATAGCAAGGCCTATGTGCCACAATTAGCGGAAAATGGAATAACCCTAAGATATTTTTAACAGACTCTTTATTATTATTAATAACAATAATAAAGAGTCATTTAGTGTTGTTTTTTGCAGGACCCAATTTAGAATGAGGTTTTTTATATTGTTCAAATGCGCTGAATTTGAGAATTTAGGTCCAGCGAAATTAAGACGCATTTGCCTAAAAGTGGTGTCGTTTTTGGCAGTATTATAGTATCATACTGCCATAAAATATTATTTAAATCAAAATAACTATTTCCGTGTTCTTTATTTATCGTATACTTTTTCTCCTTCTAACTCCTCTATTATTGAGGCCTACATATTAGTAAATCGTGTAAACTAATCAATAACAAAGTATGTTAATATTTTTTATTTAAGCTTTTGTTTGAATGTTATGGTTTGTCGAATTAAATAAATAATAATAAAATAGAGTAGGTAAGATTTATTACTTAATAAAACAGTATAAATAAAACGGTCAATAAAAAAAACAACTCGGTGGTATTAAATAAGAGTAAGTGCAAACACGAAGCAGCGCTTATAATTAATTAATTGCATCACATCTCTGCGGAATTGCAGATAAACTTTCATTATTCAATATTGGCATATTTGCTCGGGGGAGTGGGCGCCACTGGCGGCCAGCGAGCCAGTGAGCAAGGCTCGAGTAATATTTACCTTATAAAAATATAGTGCAACCAACAGAACACTGCGAGTGGCCCGTACCTTTGTGAATGGCGCGGCGTGCAGTGTGCGGCACCGCGCACCAAACTTATAATGGATATTCACGAGCGGGCGGGCGGGCGGGCGGGCAGGCTAGCCGTCGGGCGGGCGGGCGGGCGGGCGGGCGAGCGGGCACCGCCGGACTACTGGGAGATCAATTATACTAGCCGTCAATAGTTTATTTATTTATTGTGGTTACTTAATATTTCATCCATATGGCACGAGAGAGAGAGATGGGACAGACAGGGACAGACTCGCGGGGGTCCTATTGCTTAGACCCGCCCGGGCGCGCCCTTCTGGCGAGTCACGGGTAATTTGAGACAATGCGTGAGAGGCTAGAAATAGCGACCACAAGTCGCTGAAACTACCCGGGTCAGAGGTGGATTTGTCTGTGGTTACTTAATAGAAAGTGTACACAATAAAGACAAGGACAATGAAGAAAATGTAAACTGAAGTGTATAAACCTAAACTAGGGAATTCGAATGGGCTAGTAAAGATAGATAAAAAATAACTACAAAGATTAATAATTAAAAAAAAAAATGACCTTTTTGAAGTGTAAACTTCTATATATGCACGGATCGGGGTTAATTTTTGTATGAGAAAAAGTTTTTGTGTGGGAAAAATGTAATAGTTTCACATCAGCGTCCTGTCACCGTCACCGATATATATATATATATATATATATATATATATATACTAGGTTAGGTTAGGTTATCTCCGAGACTAACGTAACGTAAGTCAACGAAGAAACGGTCGAGCGAATGCGTTTCTTACAAACGCTGCCTAAACGATAAGAGATATATATAGGCACGTGAGTGGCTCGAACGGCCCAGGGATGGGGAGCGAAGCGGCCCATCCAGAGTGCCGGAGGTACGAGGCGTAAGGCGTACTTACATAGGCACGTAAGTGGCCCGTACTGCTTGATCATATTTTAATAACAAATTATTCGTTTTAAGCGTATCAAGTGATTTATGTTTATTGAAAAACATATATTATAGATTATAGGTACTTGTGTCTAATATATATATCTACTTTCGCGTCGCTTGCAGTGACGAAAGATTTGAAAATGAGACTATTAATGATATTAATTTACAATATATGAAATTTTATTTTTTGATGCTATAATAAATTTGAATTTAAAAAAACCCTATTTCATAGTTTTAAGTTTTTACTTCTGTTTTTACACAGTTGTTATTATATTTTGTTATAATATTTATGTTTAGGTATTTCGATCATGATATACAATATAAACATTATATTAATAAATAAAATTAAATATTAAACATATGAATATAAAATATAATATTATTATTATATTTATATTTATATAGTAATATAAATATAATAATAATAATACTAATATTATTAATATATGTTAAAAAAATTACATAAATAACATTTATAAATCTAAATAAAACTACAAAAACCCAAACCAAAACGTTTTGCTCATCATTTATATAAAATATTTTATAAATAAAGGTGTCATCAATTATAAAGCCCTTATATAGATATAAAATCTTGGTGGGTTTGGTGGCTGCGTTGTCCAATTTATCCGAATGTCGCCTTTTTATAACAGATATGACGCATGCCTCACTACACATGATCATGCATCAGACATCAGACATCATGCATCAGACATGCATGTGTCTATTGTCTTAGCGTGTCTTGCACAGTCCTTGAGATTAATTTCTAAGAGTTCTTAAACAAACAAACACTGATATTTTTCTTTCGTCAATAATGACGAAAGACTTTTTAGTCTTTCGTCAATAATGACGAAAGACTTTTTACCCATTCAATTTATGTGAATTGAATTGAAAATATTTTATACTCGGAGCCAACTCAGCAGAGATAGCAGAGATTTTTATTGATCTGGAAGAGGATCGTGATATAGGAGTGCCATCAATCATCTAAGAGTAAGAGATTTTATTGTATTGACGGGTGCGGAGTTTCATTAAGCACGTTGTTTATAAGGTGATCTCGAATGCCTTCTAAATATCTATATAAAAATAATGGGAAACAGACTTGTATTCGGACTGTCAACAATTATTAACCGGCATTACAATAATATGCCAACATCGTGGTTAACTTAAAGCTATATAGTGTGAGATAAAGTTTTTGGACTTACACTGTGATATGCTGCAGAAGACACTAAAAAATAAACAGTAGTTGGCTAATTATTTATAAATAGTAATAATTCAAGAACATTGGGACGCTGAGTACGAAATTGTTGTCAGCAATAGGGCAGGCGAACGCACGTTTGTAATGCCATCGGACCAAAGCAGATTAAAATATCAAAAAGATACACGATTGCTCTCACCTGTTTTTCTTTCATATGTAGAAATTCACCCGTAAAAAAATACTGGTATTTACGATGAAAGAAATATTTTTCAAATTATGTTTTTTATTTATTAAACATCAATCTAATAATTTAACTATTTTTTTTAAACTTATTACTTAATATTTGCTTTAGACATTTCGTGTTTAAAAGTGTATATGTTAGTATTGTTGTGACATTGAGCTATTTTAGTATTGTTCACACAAATGGGCTTTTACGGCATTATCCGGCATATTTTGACTTATGCGTGAATTTTGAAATAATATGAATAAAGAATTTTAAAACAAAGGCAGATTTTTTAAATTAATTATTAAGAGTTTCATTGTATTCTTTATTCTGTGGTATCGTTAATGTTAAAACGCCAAAAAAATGTATATAGGTACCTATTCGTTAGATGAATTTCAGAAGTCAATAATTATAAAAGTGGGAAATTAATTTCTTTTAATAAGTTTTTGATTTGGCTTGATGGGACTGTAATTAAAAATCTGAAACATTCACTAACGAAACACATTTGGAATTGACACAAACTACACATGGTTTAATTGAACTATTGTATCAATGAATTCATATTTAAATATTTTCTTCCCGAAAAATACAAGCGGGTAGTTTGAAAAATCGTTTCGGCAAATATATACAACACCTGCTGAAATATTTAATTTCAACGTCACAAATCTATGAATGCGAAAGTAAACTGAGGCCTCAGAATTTCTTATCTTTAACTTTATTAGGTTTATATTGCATAAATATTTAAAAATTGGCCTGATACTTACTGGAATTATTTTGTATATATAAGACGTATGTATGATAATAAATATAGATGTTTTTATATTAGTTATAGATTTTAACAAATTGAAACAAACAAACAAACAAATTGAAATCGCGGGTTCAAAAGTTAATCTGTTGTTATCCCTACATTTGCTTGATAGCTGTTCAATGTTCAAAAGCTGTTCAATCGGTCGAGGCGGTTCTCATAGTATTTCGTTTGGATGGCCAGTCCCGAGCTAATTAGACCGTCCCTTGAAATGATATGCAATATGCATGTCACAGATTTGATACTAACGTAATTTTTTTTTTTTTATTGAGAAAACATGTTGGCCGATGAACTACAGTGTTATAATTTCTTCTGTCTTCTAAGTTCAGTGTTCTGAGAATTAGTGTTATAATTTCTTCTATATAATTATATATGTATAGAATGCGGTTCAATTATCTGTGGAAGGTATTTATATTTCTTTATCTATCAGTGATGGGTGATGGGTATCAGTGATCAGGGATGGGGGACGGCTGCTGGAAGGAGCGTTTTTTTCGTTGGCTTTTCTAGATTATACAGGCGTTCTTTGTACATTTATGGGAAGTCTTCATTAAATTCTACTTTAGTATCTAGTTAATTTATTTACAATTCTTATAGATTGGCAGTAGTCAGAGTTCATATTGGTTTTACATAGATTATTATTTATTACAAAATAAATATCCTCAATATTATATACTATTTTTATTTTTGTGATATTGCAGTCTACGACAGGCTGCAATACGACAGTCTACGATAGGTTATTGTATTATTTTTTTCTTAAATGAATATAATCTAGTTCATACATAATTATTTTTGTACCCTACTCAGCTGAGCTAAAATTTCAAAAGAGATCGTGGTAATGTAGCGCTAAAATGGTATACGAGTATAACACAACAGCCCTACGCCTCAACAATTCGACTACAGTCGAGTCTTACTTTTTAAAACGACTTCTTAAATAACCAATAAAAAAATATCGCAAATTATATTTAGTATGTAGGTAGGTAATATAAGAGTTATAAAGGACAGAACTTTTAAGTTTAAAGGGATTTAAGAGAATTTGAAAGTGATCATCGTAAAATGTTAACTTAAATTTAAGAAGATGAAAGTCTTGGCAAAGTAAAAATAAGCCGCTTAGGTCGAACTCTCTTAATTTATATACAAGTAGTCAACGCACCGGTGATCACAGGCAGCTTGAATGATGGCAACCGTAAAATGAAATGGCCTTTCTAAGTAGGATTTGGCGGATTCCATTCAAAATGGACCTCTGCATTATGTGGCATTGAGCCAGGCTGTAGTCCACAACTTTCACCATATAAAATAACTAACTATAACTTAAAATACTATTAGATTTTTACTGGAGATTTCAGGCGATTTGCCGCTATTAAAAAACTATCATGAGTACGACGCTCGCCTCGAAGTGGTTCATTTTTGCACCTAATGCTAGGCTCACGCGAACGAACTCGCACCTCATGTCCAATCCAAGTCTTCTGATATCCGTGGTTAGAAAGATACAGGTTGTGGCAGAAACCTAAATCTCACCATCAACGGATCCTTTTTTTACCATTTTGGTGCGGAACCCTAAAACCACGACGAGTGTTAGAAGTAAACGTAAAAGTAAAAATAACTGTCTTCAACTGTTGATTTGTCATCAACTGTATAGTAATGTAGGTAGTAGTCTATATTTCAAAATAATTACCTCATACTTGAATCTACATTCAACGGTGTTTTCGAATTTATATAGGAAGAAAATCAACGCAACAGCTGGGCGCATCGACTTTAGCCGAATGAGCACATCGCCTCCGAGCGGTCTCTCGAGTTTAGCCGAATGAGAGTGTCGCATTAAAATCATTCACTGCCTAGGAAAAATTGTGTAAGGTTCAACTAAAGAAGCTTTACTACAAAAATATACTTACTTAGGTTGCACACAATAGGTTACCTTGCCACGTGTACTCAAGTAAGTAGTTTGAAGTTTATAGGGCCGAAGGATGTTGAGTGTGGGGCGTTGAATTTGTATTATGTCTAGGCCATTACTCTGATTTTTCTTTTAAGAGAGTGAAGATAAATTAAGAATTCTTGTTTTGAGTGTAAATTTTAGGAGGGGTGAATTATAACGTAGCTACTCATAGCTGCCAGTAATGCTAGAATTTCAGCCGTTGGCACATTCATTGGATGGGTAGAAAGGGTGCGGAAAGCAGGATAGAATGCCAGCAGAGGTCCTGAATTTCGAAGAGAAGGTATGAAGACCTTATGAAGGTATGAATATATGTAACCTTGTAAGCAATGGTGGTAAAAGAATAGATCGTCATTGCCTTATAAGCTCGACATTTTTTATGCAAACAAAATGCTACCATTTGACAGGTCGTATAAAGATTTTGTGGTCACACCAAAAAATAAAAAGAATTAGGCCTGGGTTAGGCGCCCGAATTGACTTTATCGTTAAACTAAACGGAGTTTAACCAAACGCAGATCCGAACTAGCCGCGGCTTGAGAATGAGGCTTTTTTGATCCGCAGAAAGTCAATAGGGTGAGAAAGCGGTCATTTAATTTCACCTCAGAATGATTTCAAATAACAATATATTTCTTTTTATATAATAAGTTGATGTTCAAATGCTGTATTTTTACCAAATAAATTAACATTATTATACGAGTGAATACTTTTTAGCTACTGAAATGTATTAGGCCGGTGTAATAAAACAACGTTGCCACTGAAATAGACAATTAAATACTCGCGGGTAGCTACACCTTACGAACATAGCTAACTTAGCATACACGAACACTTACGAACACTTACGAACATAGCTAACAGATACTTATTTATATTAGGGTTTCATGTTGGGGCGAAAAATACTACACCATAGGAAATAAACATTTCATCTCGTAGCGGCTATGTCAGTGTGTGAGGTGGTGTCAAATCAGTGCGCATTTAGTTCCAGCAGGAAGCGAGCGGCCGCACGGTCACGGCGTACTCATTTTTTATTGTATTTTAGAATAACCATCTTGTATTTGATTGTCATTGTTTATCATCGCATTAAAACAGTACACTAGGAGTTCTTGAGTTGACCTTTGTTTCAATCAAACCCTGGATCATACATTTCATGTATTTATTATTTTACTTAATACAAAGAATGATGATAGACATAATTTGTAGTTCTGGTAATATTGTTTTCCAACTCACGCTCACTAATTTCACTGATTTTCTTATGTTTTTAAAATTTCGATGTTGCACAAATCTTGTAATCGAATTTTAAACCACTTTCCATACTCTAATCTTGCTTAATTTTGTATACACACATTTTGAGAGATATTATAATATAATAAATTTAAAAAATAATCTTTACCATCTACACAATAAATTGTAATTTTAATAAAAAGTGTGATCAACACTTGTAAGAGAATGAGTCGATAACTGAGAGTAAAAGCAGATGGCTTTAAACAATATTAAGAACTTAAATTAAAATGCACTTAAATATGAGACAATAAATTTAAATACGCGTTGTAATAAAATAATGACTCAGTGACCATAAATAATAAAAGCGTGGAGCGCTAAACTACATATTAAATTGACGTAATCTTCGTAGGCGGTCCCCGCTTTAATTATTGATAGTCAATAATATCATGATTTTATTATACTAATGAATTATGTATTATGAGTAAATACCTATCTTAGCCTGATATTTTACTTCTTTCAATATTGCTAAGCGATTCTAGTGGTATGGCCTGCATCATACATAATTATTGTGCTTCATCACCGCCATCGTAGACCATCCCTTAGAGTCTAATTTGAGAGGGTCACAGAGAGCCGGCTAGTACTTTACACGGTCGAAATTAGTCAGGAAGAGCCGTTTTTCTCCCGTTTTGTCGTGCTGCGGAACTCGTAATTACTTCTTAATGCGTGCGTGAATGCAAGACTAACGCAAATTTAAGTTAATAACAGAGTAATGTAAATGTAATTAATTCATAAATTGTAAATTATATTTAGCAAATAACGTTTAGGTGATTTTTAATATTATTAGAGGCATACACCGTAACCTATATTTTTATAAAGACGGACAGTATTTTTTAATTTTTTTATAGAACAAATTGTAGAGCCAGCATGTTTATAGAAACTTAATACCGAAACACAATTAATAGTTGCGTCGCTTGATGTAATGCAAGCTGGTTTAAATACAGCGCTGTATTTTATGAAAGCCTTCAACTATCACCTAGCTGTCTAAACATTCAAAGAAAATAACGCACTTTCAGCGTAGATGAATTGTCATGGCTAAACATAAAAAGGTTTATTATAAATGAACATTACTTTCAAGATATAGTTTAATTAAATTATATATACGATGCATGTGTTTGTAAAACCCTGTGTAATTAAGATAGAATGTATGAAAATTGAACTGTAGCGCGATACGTCTATATTAGTGTTGCTAAGTTTGAAGTTTCATATTTAAGGATTTAAGCATCATGTGTCGTAGGTAAGATTAAGTTTTTTAGTTACGCTTGCTAAAGTTGTACTTGCCTGCAGCTATGCCTTTGCCTTTTCTATGATATACCTGTAAAACTCAACAATCCGGATATCAATAAAATAGTAAACGATCGTTTTTTTAACTCAATTATGAATGCCGTCTTAAACACTAAAAACTTCGATTAAATAAATAATGTATTTATTTGAATTACAAACACCGTTACAATATATAGGTACAAACACAGAAAAATACCATTACTAAAGCGATTAAAAGTAATTACGTAATAATAAGGTATATAAAAACGAAGGCATTATGAGTTAGGAAAATAAAAGAAAGGAAAACCTTTATACAATAATATCAAAATGAAATTGCATGTGTTAAGGAAGTACATGTATGAGTGTGTGTAATAAAGTGAGCATGAGCGTATTGAGAGGTTGTGTTGTGCGTGTGATGTGTTTAAACCAGGTGTTAACTCTCTCATTAACAGATTCACCAAAATTACAATTTTACATTTTGAGAATTCCGTGAGGCAGAGCATTTTGAAAATAATTTGTGTTACAAACAAAAACATTACATTTGTGTTACATTATATATTAGAAGTACAAGAATTGCATCAATATTGTAAGGAAATGGTATAAATAATCAATAAGAGTCTAATTGAATTGGTTTTTTACTTTAATTAATTTCAATTGTCTCCTTATTAAATTTGTTACGCTATGTATACGAAGCTTGTGATGGTTTTCCAGATAATCCAAGCGGATTTGGAAGCTATTAAGAAAGTTCAAAGCCATTTAAATAAAAATAATGATCTGATTTAAAAAAACAGATTAAAAAATGATATAGTAGAAAAAAAATGATTTTGAAGCAGGTAAGTCTAATAATTTATTACTTGTAGTTGTAATTTTCGCGATGTATTCCAAAAGTGTCTTCCATAAAACAAATTCTGGGGTACATTCTGTTTGAAATTTTTTGAACTATTTGTGAGTTGAATAAACCGTTTTTTGTTCGAATAAATATATTTATGAGATGTTTTAAATATTATTTTTGAATATCTTGAATCTTGTAGATTTGAATATTTAAATACCACTTAGGGCTTTTAAAGTATCTCCCAAGCTTATAACTCTAACTTTTTATACATATATTTGAACTTACTGTAGTATATATAAGCAAAGGAAATTGAGCTTCTCAGTGAGTAATTATTAATAGAAGTCGTAATTGCAAGGGCGAGTCGCTGTTGTGTTTGAAAGACAGCAGATGGCGTTAGACGTCTTTATTAAATACGATGTTGATTGGTGGGTGGCTGTACCGCGAAGGAGAGACAAGGGGTAAGAAGGGGATACTTCTACTCATTGGCAGGATTATGTATTTACAATTTGTCGTTCATTTCATCCTTTCACTTGCTAATGTTAAAAGTGAGAAAAACGTATCTGTAATTAATTGTATCGCTAACACTACATACTACAGGTCATTTTATATTCCACAAATAGATATTATTTTTGTTTCGCAACAATAATATAAATGAACGATTGCCCACCATAAAATGACGGTCATGATTTTTTCTGTCTTTTATTCGCTTATTTGAAATTCTATAAGGCCAGTTACTACATAACTCGTATGTAGGTTAGTAAGCTTTTTCAATTATATTCTGTGTTAGTACACCAGGCCAGCCCCGTACCCGAAGATTTCTAGAGGCTAGTATTTAGTGAATTGCGATTTTGTTTTAGAGCTTAGGCCCATCTCACAGAGAAAGATACTAGAAGACGATGAGGGTTTTTATTTACTAACTAACCGAATTTTAATAAATGTGTAACGGAGGTCTCAGGTGCGTGTCCGTTATCGTTGAAGATGAGAAATAAGATTAAAGCGGAGATGTTATTTTATAACTGGATGATCACTTAATTTAAAATTATAAGGATTTAGTATTACAAAGTATAAAAATGTTATTATAAAAAATAATAATTATAATGCGCAAGGTGTGTGATTGACTTGGAGAGAAGGGCGCGGGTCGAGGACTTGATGGTGCGACTGTTGGCCGAAGACTGAAGAAACCAAGTACCTACTTCAGTTAAGAAAACTTATTGTGGTATTGGAAATTCTGTAGGCTCGCACTGCAATTGTGCGAACTGGTACTCTGCGTTTTAAACTGAAATGTGAGTTCGTCGGTTAAATTTCTGTGGAAATTTATAGCATTTATAAAATGACCAAAAATTTATGATTAATTGAATGAAAGTCATGTAATGTCAGGTACCACAGGCGCATCTGGAAGGGAGAAGATGCCTTTAATGACGCCCGTAGGGCTTACCTGGTCAGACGTCAGGTTCTGGTTAAATCATTTACTACTACTAAACAATGTATAGAAACAGTTGATATTATATGATAGCTACAGGCGTCATGGCAATTTTTGTTTTTTTTTTAAATTAATTATGATAGAAGGTTTAATTGTGCTACAATACCGTGTGATTAAATGAAATAATTATTATAAGACTGTGACGAATGAAACTGCCTGGTCTGATTTAAGCTTCCAACTTTCTAAGTTATGTTGGTCGTAATAACCATCCTTCCAAGATAAAACCTATATTAAGACAACGGAACATTAGGTTCAATTCTTTTCTTTCCAGGACAATTCGCGAACTCAACAGTATTACCGGAGAAATAATAATAATATTTTTTGTTGTTTTAGAGGTAGGTTCAAATCAATTTATGTCCCAAAAACAAAAAATAAATGGCGCGGCTGCTCTTTTTTATTGAGAAATTGCAAGTTTTGACATAAAATTTGCATAAAATGACCCAAGAGTAGCACAGCTGAACACATATAGATACCTACTGTTTGTGTGTTGTCTAGGGTAAAAGAAATGTGTATAATCCTTCGAAAGCTACTAAGTTGTTAGGGTTAATTAATATGCATTTTTTTTCAAATTCTTTGTATTGTTAGGCACATCGATAGATGATTTTAAATGACGTTTTGTAAATACATGATCGGACAATGATGTGGCGGTACCGTGACAGGAATACTTAGCTCATTACGAATCGGGGTTGGACGCGTAAACTGAGCTCTGTCTCTTTTACTCATAGTCCATCCATCAACTGCAACCGTGCCCTCGTATATCTGTCCTTATCTACCGGAAGTTTAATTTGCAGTTCTGCTCAATTGTCAACCTCTTGTCAAATTTAGGGCTTTAAGAAAAAAATTGAAGTTACCTAAACGGGACTTCAAAATTTACATTACTGTACGGAATCAGAGGAAATATTTTTGAAATCTTTCATACAACGGAATCAATTTCTTTCTGCAATTACGTACTGATTACAATGTATTTTTTTAAATCAATATCGTTAATATTATCGTACAAGGGATTTAACGATGAAAAAAAACTGGTTTAGTCCGAGTCGGGCTCGCGCAATCAGGGTTCCGTATCAGAACTTTATCAACAAACAGTCGATCAACCGAATTTAGTATTTACCGGTTTACATATATCTAATCTAAATTTGCCTGTGATAACCGATTTTAATTAATTGGTTGCACGTAGTTAATAAATATATCCTAGCTCATACACCAAATCATTTATTCAAATGACTTGGTATATGAGACAAATTTGTTGTACACTAAATGTTTAGGGTAATTAGCATAATTACTTTGATAAGGATTAATACTGTGTGGCTCAAAAAGTTTTCTTAAGTTAACTCCTATTTTTAGACAAAATTAAAAAGATAAATATGCTTACTTTGTGTCTTCCTTAAAAGATAAACATCTTCTGTTTTTTTCCTAAAATTTTTTTTTTTTTGCTGTAGTTTATTCTTGAGATATTTATTTTGCTCAGCACAATTTTATTATTAGACTTTTCCTATGTAGAACAATGTTTTCATATTTTAATCACACTAGTTTTAACGTATGTTACTTTGTGATTTGATCGAACAATTGAATTCTAATTTCAGCCACTATTCTACTTATTAAAAATCACATTAATATTAATCTTATACATTCACATATACATACATTTGCATATATATTTTTTGCGGTTAAATAAAAATGTATACACCGAGGGCTAAGTGCCGATTTTTTTTTTTAAATAAAATCATTATTTTTAATTTTCATAATATTCATTTGAATGCACCAAACACTAAATAGCAAAAGAGATTTAAAGGTTCACATTTAATAAAAAAACGCATTAAATGATATTACATACATAAAAGCGTATTTGAGCACTGCAGGGCATTTGACCACTCCACCGCTCTTCGCTGCTCTTGCAATTTGCCCTGCCCGGGTCCATTTTAGTATAGCTATTGTTTTACGACATCCCGGAGCTTGTCCACTAATTTCTTTTCCGGTCGTAAAGTTAGATTCAAATTCAAATTAGTTATTCAAAAAGAAATGCAATTTGTCAATGGCCTAATATGATATTACGTGATATATGATGACAATTTAATGAAACAAAAACACAGGGCAAATTTGAAACAGGTAACTAAAAACGGTTGAATACCACTTTCGTTTGTCCACAGGGCCGGCTGTGCTGGTATATAAAATATTTTAATGTTAAATAAATAAGTAATCGTATATAAATAATCAAAAACTATATTATTGGTTTATAAATTTATGGAAAATGTATTATAATATAATATTAATTCAACTACGTGGCATAAAATGTGTGGTAGTAAATGTAAATTAATTATTTTAAAAACGAATATATAATCTTATAGTTTATTCCAATTTATAAATATTAGTTCCTTGGCCTTTTAAACAATATTGTAAAGCAGTTCGGCGGAAACTGTTCATCGGCTGTATTTGTACATACACTGGTATTCAAAGTATTAAAAAGTTTTGGTGACGGGTATTTAAATTGTCTTTGTGCGAATGTTGTAGACACTCTTGGTACTTGTGACGTTCGGGGACTCCGCAGTCTTTATTAAATAACGGTTGCGATGGTAATCCAAATGGTTTTCCTGATGCCACCCTAAGTATTTGAATCAGTGGATTAAGTAGTGTTATAGCCATGTAATGCCTAGTATGTTGTATTCATTGATCTTTGAGTAACTCGAAGCTTTTTAGCTGAGCTTTGTGAGAATTGTGGTTTCTGCACCATTGTTAGAACTGGCTGGACACATTTAAACTTCAGAGTATTGGGCAGTTAACTTTGAAATGTTAGGTCGCAGCTTGCCAAATGCTGCCCATACCTGACCAATCTTATCGATTTCAGCTATCTGATTTTATATCCCAGTTGTAATCAAGTATCCCAAACATACATTGCTATATACACGCTCTCACACCAAAAGTTTTCCGTTATAAGGATGTCAAGATTTTGTCAAAAACGCGTAAATAAAAGTATATATAGGTTTTATTAAATACATAATATTTGAGAATATTTTATATTAACGAGTTAAAAGAATTTGCTTAATTAATTAATTAATTTGATTAATTTGATGATTATTTTTAATAGCGGCAAATCGCTATTAAAAGACGAATGACATAATCTTTGATAATAGTAAAAAACTTTTTTATTTACTTTTTGATAAAGCTTTGAATATAATGCCATAAAAGTCATATACACCGTATTTTAGATTAATTATTATTTTTAATATGCGACGAATAGACCTACCTGGTCTTCTAACCTGGCTCCTAAATCTCTGAGCCTCCTTATATTGGCCGTAAAGACCATCCTTCCAAGATAAAACCTATCTTGAGAAAACGGAACATTGGGTTCAATTCGTTTCTTTCCAGAACAATTCGGCAGTGGAATTCTCTTCATAGGTCAGTATTTTATCCGTTTCCATCTTCCAAGGCTGTTTTTAAGCGTAGACTGCGAGTTGTTAAGCATTAAGTTTTTTTTCCTCACCTACTAATCTCAACAGTATCGCAGGCGCTAGCTCCTATATATTGTAATTTCCTAATAATAATAATAAGGCATTTGCTTATTGTCATTTAATATTATATTATTTTTAGGTATTAGTATTATTTATTATAGGTATAAAAAATCTTCCCCTTTTATCGATAATAAATGACAAGGTCAATTATCAATGATATTTTAAATAATTAAAATATATGTTATCATTTTTCTTTCACTTTGAGACACATTTTTGCCTTTCTAAATGCTGCGATCTTTCGGCATCAGTTCTTATCATATTTTGCTGACTCCCAATTGAACAAAAATGCAATAATCTAATAAATAGGGGCTGTGTGATGTATCCAATTCCATTGGGTTTGTATGTGTGCCTCTCTTTGAAATAGCGTGCCGTCAACTCCCAAGCGTCGGGATTAAACTCCCAATTCCCAAACGATTGGATGTACTGAGCTTACTGTTTGCCGTAGGTAGATTGAATTTAAAGAGAGTCGAATGTTGATACAAACGATGCATTGTTATATTATAACATATGTCAGAGCATCAGAATCTACGTTGAACCCTCTTCGCGGAGGTGTTACGGGCTTTTGGCCGTTTCAGCCGCAGACATATTTCATCTTGGAGTTCCAAATGATTTCTCTAGGTTGGGACACGTTATTTATTCAAGGCGCTCCTCTGCGAGCGCGACTCGACGCGACGCTGAGTAATTGATGGTTTATGGAGGTGAGCCTGAACAAAGGCGTTGCGAATGGCCCAGACTTCGAAGCTAATTATTTCAAATCATTTGAAATTAGACCTAAATGCAACTATTTTACTGATTTAACGTGTTGGATTTAAATTGTATTTTGCAAAAATGTTTGTATTTAATAGTATTAATTTTATTAAGTAAAATTTTAGAAAAATCCCGAAACGGTCTTTCTTATGCATATTCGCGTAAGACGTTTTAAAGTAATAATTATGCATGCACCCCTTGTTAGTTTGGGCGGCTTCTAAATCGATAATCGGTGGCTGGTTTAGCCATGTGGATTTTGAAATAAAAAAATAACACTGATAAAATTATTATTCCTAATCATAAAACGATTTCATTTATTAAATTTTGATAGTCCAAACCAAAGAAAAGCGACTCTTTTTTATCTTCCTTTAATATTAATGCATTTTCTGATCTTCCGAGAACCTGGCGTTTTGAAAGCGATTACTAATATTTTGTCTGTTAATAAATCATCCTTAGTTTGCCTAGTATGTTACAAATATCTAACTTTAAAGTAGTTAATTACGTAATAATATTGATATTTAAGAAACACTTGTAACGAAGCAAGTAAATGCGGTCATACTATGCAAAAAAAAATCAATGCTTAGAAAGTTTTTGTAAGCATTACATGTTTTGTATTTTGGTTTTCCGATTGACTAATCGTGCTGAAACCTAGTTCACAACGTTTATTGTAGACACCAATAACGTAAATGTAAAAATCTTGATTGTATTGTAAAAAAAATATTTATGTCTTTATAATTTATCCCCATAATGCTATTGCATTATTCGCCCAGTATGGGCATTTTTAAGTTGATTAAAAGGAAACTGTTCAAAAAATAATATCTAAATATTACGCGTAAAACGGAAAAGCGGTTAATTTAATCGTTGAAAATGAATTTTAAATTAATGAATTAATTTTGAACATTTAAATGAATTCGATATCTTATATACTAAGAAAGTTATAGCAAAATTTAACTTTTTTGAAAACACCTTCTCATTGCCACCCCCTGGTCTGATTTTGCCCATTAACCAACTTGGCCAATATTTTGTGCCCTTAAATTTTATGTAGCAATTTGAAAGTGATTTATGTAAAATTACGGCAGTTATCGTGTTCACAAGAAGGTAATATTGATAGATAGATAGATATATATTTATATACAAACTTTAAAAATGGGTTTGGTTTTGGGTTCTAGGAGATGTGAAACGGGAAGATACGAGTATGTCGAAATTTTCCGGAAGTCACGACATGGTACCCATTGCAATAGGTAGCTTTTCTAAAGAAATCTACCTAAAATGGGCTTTTTAGGTAGATTAAGAAATCTACCTAAAATGGCCAAGTGTGAAAATTGAGCTTACATGTCGAGGGTTCCGAGCAAAATATTTTTTCACAAAGAAATATAATTCCACATATTTTTCTACGAATAAAAATTTGGCATCGGAAACCTAACCTACCTGTCTTCCCCTTGATGTCGATGAAAAAAAAATACAATTTTTATCGGAATAATAACACAATAAAGGCACAGTTGCAAATCATCTAGTAATAGTCATAAGTACTAGTGAAGTAAAGGCTGCCGCTATTGATAAAGAGAGAATCGTTGATTGACTTAATCTGATTTGCACCATTTTGGTGCGTCATCGAATGCAGGGATGTCAAAAACATTAGAGAGATATAATAGGTTTTAATAATAATTGTAATTCCACTCATGATGGTAATCGGGCACGAAGCCTTCTATCTAGCCGATCCCTATAATATCGCCACATTGTAATGCCAGCCATATCGCGGTTCCTTTGCAAACGCCTCATCGAAGGGGACCCTCGTCTAAGCGTTCGTGTCGTCTAAGATTATCTAAGGGCCCACTTTTGCTTACAAAACAGATGCACACTAAACTTAGGTGATTTTTGAGACAAACAATAATTCCATTATTCGCGCTCGGAATGAAAACAAAAATAATTTATAAGCATATTTTAACACCTAATATTAATGGTACAATAATTTAACAAATATTCATAGTATTCTTGATACAAAAATAATTACAACGACATACCTCATACACATTTTTAATGTGTATGTATTTTTATGAGCGTTTTTTGCTTGTTAAAATCGGATGCCTTGTTTTTATGCATTACCGGTACATTTTATTATGTTATAGTTAAGAAGAACAATAAAGTTACTATCAGCCGTCCATAGTATGTACCTTAGATATGGAGTTCTCTTGTGAAATTCTGCAGCATATATTCAAGAAATTATTATATTTCAAAAGTGGGTTTTGAAGGCTATCCTGAGTTTAGGCACAGGTGAGTCTTGCGCCAATCACGCTTTCGGAACTACCAAATCCTTTGTAGAAAGAGGTTGCTTCCACACAACCAATTAACCAACCAACTAACCAATTGGTTATATTCAACCAATTAAAACTCTTACAACTCAATTTCACAATACAATTATTAATATGGGGTAGGTTCCCAATATTATTAAAAAAAATATAAAAATATCACAGCTTTAAGACTGCATTTAAAAAATATCTAATTGGAAAAACTTTGTACAGTCTCGATGACCTTAATTAATTTTTATTGCATTCACTGTTACGTTATTGTTTTATTAATTTTATAATATTACTAGCTGACCCGGCCACGCGTTGCTGTGGCTAAAGTTTTTGTTATATTACATTATAGTAAACAATCTAAGAGGAACAATAAGAGAACATCAGTCACGGAGTCCACTATGCTTTTTCACACAGATGGTATTTGTAAAAAAATATGCTGATCTCCTTATTTGACTTTCTACTACTATAACCCTTTAGTACAATGAAATTATTTACGAACAAAGACGAAAATGTTGATGTTGGTATACAAATTCACTGGATTGAGATTTGAAGGGGAAGTACGTTGAACACAATTAATTAAAATGTTCTTACACTTGATACTAAGCAGAAATCAATAGGTAAAAAATAAAAATTTATCAGATTTATTATTTCCATTTAATTTTATAACAAATATAAGTATATTACAGTATAATTAATACAGTAAATAACATGTGACGCTTAAACTCATGAATGAGGTAGGCAAGGCAGACAGTCTTAAACTTTTAAACATTAATATCTTTTTTTTTGAATTATAAATACTTTCAATTTCAATTTAATTTAACACCAATCGGTGCACAATGTTTTTGGTTAACCTGTCTTTAGCTAACACAAATAGATTCGACGGTTTCCCAACACGTGAACACGCAACATATAGTTGCCCATGAGAAAAACATGGATTTTCCAAATCTAAACCACAAATGGACATTGTTTGACCTTGAGATTTATTTATAGACATGGTGAAAGCTAAACGAATTGGAAACTGTAGCCTTTTGAAGGGTATGGTAGAATCTGATGGTATCATCGGAATACGTGGCAGCAGGACCACTTTTCCTTTAAACTTCCCAGCCAAAATGGTTGCTTCAAGAATGTTTCCGGTGATCTTTTTGATGACCAAACGCGTACCGTTACATAATAGAGGTGGATTCAAATTACGGAGGAGAATAATAGGGGAACCAATCTTTAATCGAAGATTATGTGGTGGCATTCCAGGGATAACTAATGAATTTAAAAATTCAATCGGAAAATTTACACTTTCATTTTCATCAACAACAGTATCGATTGATTTAAAAGACATCAGATCGCCTGGTAACAACTGTTGTATCTGGAAGTTAATTTCGTCAACATCAACGTTTTTGGCTGCCAAAATCGCCCGTTGACTAAGCCATTCATGATTCAAATAATTATTCTGTATATCCGGGAAAATACTCTGAATCAATTCAGTTTTATCCTGAACAACAGTGCAAAAATTGTCTGGTAGTTTAATGCATTGCGTATTTGGTTGCAGTTTTATTTTACCGTTCCCAATATCTAGTAGTTGTTCGGAAAATATTAGTGCTGATGGATCATTTTGCAATTGTACTCGCATATTTATGGTCAATCGAAGTGTTTCAACACTTCGCCATAAGAATGATTGTTTCAAACATGCATTAATCTCATCCGCGAAAGTAGAGCGAGGTATAACCGGTAAGGTCTGCCGGAAGTCACCAGACAAAAGTAAGATAGCACCACCGAAAAGTTTATTATTGCTGTTTAAATCTTGCATAGTTCTGTTTAATGCTTCAAGTGAATATTTGTGTGCCATTGTGCACTCATCCCAAATTATTATAGAACTCTTCCGCAACACTGCAGCTATTCCACTATTCTTTTTGATGTTACACATTGCATCTGGTTTATTATGAACGTCCAATGGCAGCTTGAATGTTGAATGTGCTGTTCGCCCACCATCCAGTAAAGTAGCCGCAATGCCTGACGATGCTAATGCTAATGCGATTTTTTGTTGCGACCGTATTTTGGCAAGAATCAACGATATTAAAAATGTCTTACCGGTTCCACCGGGTGCATCCAAGAAAAAAAAACCGCCTTATTCAGCAGCAACAGCCAGCATAATCCGATCATAAATAATTTTTTGTTCTGCTGTCAGTAATGGTTCACTGTTCATGATAATTGTTGCTAAACTTCCATGGTCATATTGATTTTCTCGTTGTAAATCGGTATTGACTAAGTCGGTGGCTGGACGATTAGGTGATGGCATACCATAATGATTAAGTGGTAAATTTGAAATAAGAACACATAAATCCTCGATCAAGACCAATGCTTCATTGTACATCTCTGGTGTATAATCTATGTTTTGGCATTGATTTGTTTGTCTAATTCGGTGCAAGATGTCTTCTGTCATACAATTTTTATATTTTTCCCACAAAGTTTGTGCTTGCGAGGGATAACATGTCGCCAAAATAATTGCAAACAACTGACGAATGTTATTCGGTGTTGATGTCAACGCAGCATCAGCAAGCGTTAAGTCCCAATGGTTATCGTCTTCTAGCAATTGCAGTTCACGACATGCATCCTGGTATGTATTGAATACTCGACCATTAGCTGTTCGTAAAAATTCAAAAGACGTTGGTCCGGGAACATTCACCAATAACAAACGTAAATAGAAGCACTCACGTTGCTTTGGATGTACCGTGTAAAGTCTCCCCAATGTCTTAGCTTTGAATATGCCTGTAATGGAAGGATGTGGTTTTCCTTGTTTCCGTGGCTCCCATTTTTTACTGGATTTGTTCCATGTGAAATAACGTGGAACATCACCATACACCAATGTCTTCGCGAATTGGCCAAAAACATCAGGTTTTTGACACAATGTAAAAAATTCAGTTAGAGTCGTTTTCGGAGCTTCGAACGCTCTTTGGAGAACATTTTCTTCAGTGAAGTATACACGTTGACCGTTTTCAAGATGTATTGCCAGATGTTGGACAGCAGGATCTCTTTCGTGGATGGGAAAGCTGAGAATATGCCAAATAGCTTCATTGCTGCTAATGTATCTGCCCATTTGGTATCGTGCTATTTCGTCATTTTTATTTATGTTTTTTACTTCAAATATGGCCAAATCACTGCCTTTGTTTACATATTTACAAATATACTTAATTGATTTAACAGAACTGCAAAGCTCAACATTGATATGAGCTTTGTAAGTTTTTGAAAGTAGTGGTGAGTATGGTACCACCCACTGATTATCAAACTCAACTTGATTTGGAAAGTTCGGCAGTCGCATTGTAAATGTGTGGCCACCATTCTCAGTACTTCTGCGACGATACATTGGATAACCATCAATATCCGTGATCGTGTCATTCGTATGCGGCTTTGGGAAGTTTTTTTTACATTTCCATTTTCCATGCACGGTGACGTCATGTTGAAAACACCGCATGGCCCATGGATCATGTGTTTGGTGACAATATCAAATAATTCTTGATCAATTAATGGGTCTGGAATTTCGGCTGAAATTATTTGATCGATTTCTTCAGGACGGATTCTATCTTTAAGCCAAACCAAAATGTGGGCATGAGGCAAACCTCGCTTTTGCCACTCTATCGTATACAGCCAACAACGTGTGATACCAAAAATTGTATATTTAACAATAAAATCAATTAAGGATTTCAATTTTTGTTTAAACACACGTGCAGTTAAATCATGACGATGAATGGCTTGTTGTCCTGGCAATAGTAAAGTTTGTATCTCTTCCCAATTCGGATTACATGTGAATGTAATAAATAAATCCGGTCGGCCGTAATGACGTACGTAAGTCATCGCATCTTGTATGTATTCCTGCATGTTCCGTGGACTGCCGATGTAGCTTGAAGGTAAAATGAAAGCATTACCGATGTCATTGGGATTTAAATTTCCATCGATGTTTCCAACAACAGCATCTCGTAAGTGAATATATTCTTCCGATCGTAGTTTTGCCTGGTTGAATCGAAGGAATCGCAAGCGTTCGCTTTCGACCTTAGCATACATATCAACAATGTATTGATGGAACAGCTGACGATATCGAAGGATATAATTGTCTTGATGTTGTCTAACCATTATTCGGTGTGCGTAGTAGTTCATTGAGCTAACTTTATTATTTCTGTAATCACCTAAAAAAATAAAAAATAAAATGCAATACGAAATTAAAATCTATACATACAGTAAGAAAGTAAATAGATAATTGTCAAATTTACCGGTATTTGGATCATACTGATTGATATTAAGGTGATATTCATCTTGTCCTTGCCAAAATATCAATGGATATTGTAGTGCGTCATATGAACGGTGTAGATCCGAAATCGTACTGACAGTGTTGTCTCGCCGTGTAATGTTTATAGATCTTTTGTCAACTGGATCACCAACCATGATAACAGCAACCTCATCAACAGTTGGAGCGTTGAATCTACCAGCATGTTCACCTAATGGTACTTTGTCGGCTTTTATGACGATTTGATAATTGTCATTTTGCAGTCGTGGCGAAACTCTTTTGATCAATTGAATTAGTTGATTGTGATCTTCTAAAAAATTTCCAATATTATCACAATTGCTCTTTCCTCTGCTTGTTCAATAAAATTATACAGGCACCGAGTCGTCACGCGCTCTTCCCAATCGCCCATAAAATAAAAAGGTATCGACATCTGTCAGTTTTATGACTGCCAAATAATATCAGACAAATAATTAGCAATAAATTAAAATATGACGATTTGATAATTGTCATTTTGCAGTCGTGGCGAAACTCTTTTGATCAATTGAATTAGTTGATTGTGATCTTCTAAAAAATTTTCCAATAATATCACAATTGCTCTTTCCTCTGCTTGTTCAATAAAATTATACAGGCACCGAGTCGTCACGCGCTCTTCCCAATCGCCCATAAAATAAAAAGGTATCGACATCTGTCAGTTTTATGACTGCCAAATAATAACGGACAAAAAATTAGCGATAAATTAAAATTGCGACTATAATTTGAGATTTAAACTATCCTATCTCTCAAGTGCACATCGAACTGCACATGGTGTGCAAATTTTATTATAATCGGTTAAGTGGTTTAGGAGTCCATTGAGGACAAACATTGTGACACGAGATTTATATATATTAAGATTATACTATTTAGTTTACCCACGATTTACTCTCTTTTCTTGCCATCTCTTCTACTCATGTATACGACTTACTGTGTATAAAGTGTATGCTTAGGCTTAATTATTATACTTGTTATTGTTATCTTGTTCTGTCACTCATCTCTGCCATTCATACACAACTGCAAAGTTGTTTCATGAAATAAAATATACTGAATACTGAATAGATGCCCTGCAGTAGGTACTGTCAATACCTAATGAACCCAGAGGACTCGTGCCTGCGACGCTTCAGGTTGGGATCAAAAGCAAAGTGCTAATTGGATTCCAGAGAAATAAAATTGATCCTACGAACCTAATTTTATTTATCCAGTTAACGCATATAGCGTTGACTGGATAAATAAAATTAGGGTCGTGTAGATAACCCAAGCGCCCGACACATCTTTTCGACGATACGTTCCTTTCTATATCGTAATCGATCGTGAGTAGATCGTGGTAATCTGATAATTAAGAATCTGCACTCAGTCATACCATTTTTGCCGCTTCATTACCACTATCTCCCCTGACTCTAACACAAGTACATGTAGTTTAGTTGACTAGGGCCCAAATATTTATTTATGACCTAATCAATTATTTAAAAAAATGCCCTGTTACGTAAACAGGCTTGTGTTGCATTATAGCTAATTTATATTATTAATAAGAAATATAATAAATTTGGGAATGATTTTTTTATATCATTTTTCATATTATCTTAAATAAATTATGTAAAACTCCCCTCAAGTCTTCGGGAATAGTCTAGGGACATAATATCCAATAGCTATAGAATTTTTTCGTCTCTCCAGGTGTTGGCGCCAAATATAATCCTTTATAACCCAACCTCTTCCCGTAAAAAAAAAACACAACACCTATTCGACGTGTCCAATTCCAGCTACCCGCACGGTATCTAGCTGCGGTAAACACACGACGTTGGTATAGCGCTCTCGCCGCAAAGACTATCTTTTGTGTCTCTTCCTTGAGGAACTTAGTGCGGTGAAGTGAGGTGGTTCAGCGTGTTGTACACTCATCTTCAGTTATATCTTTTCACTGACGAGTCCATACAGTTTGGTCAAGGAGGCAGATCGCAGTAAAGGTACGTCCCTGTTCTTTCCTTCTGTCTTCCGACATTTGGCACTGCATCTCGTCACCGAATGAATTATTCTTAATAATTAAACAAAAAAAATGACAGTCCACTACTAACTATATCGAACACCAGGTTTTTCTTCTCATTATAAGTTGTAGTCCTATCCTGAACCCTCCTTGTCTTTTTTTGGCAGATATACTGATTTCTTCAGCCTTACATTTTCCGTGTTTTTTATGCTAGATTGTGTAAAACATGAGCTAGAATTGAGTTGTAACTTTAACTAACCTTAAACTAGTAATTCTTTTAATGCGTTAGCGTGTTTTTTTTTCTTAGTCAATTAACAACCAAACGGCCCAGAAAGAACTTAATACGTACTACATATACCAAAATATGAAAAGTCAATATTTTAATACCAACAAATTCTTACTTTGTTTAATTAATTAATTTCGAGCTGACTCATTTAAGCCTAAATACAGTGGAATTATTATTTTTTTATTATTTTAAACTGTTACCTCGCCGACCAATAATATAGAATATATCCATGTATTTTTAAGAGGTCGGTTGCTTTTGGCGACCTATTATGCTCCTTACCGCTTGTTATAATTAAATTAAACAGAGATATATTTCGAAAGGGCACCTGGTAGCGACAGAAGGGATGCAAGGCTTCTCCCTAATAAGGTTACGGTGAAAGGTAGACATTCGATATGCAATTCCTGATAAAGGGCCGCCGACCGCCAACAGATGAGAGCTTCTCTCTTAAACAAGCTTATCAAATTCACTATTCAAATTCACAGGCATCATTAAAAGCAGCTGCTCCCCGACTACACGCGCCTGCGGTACCAACTTTCTATGGGTTGCTTCATTTCCTATCTCCACTTGAGCCTGTAGCAATCTTTGCCCATTCGGTGTGCATTTTGGATGACTATAGAGGCGAAAGTGAGTTATTTTTTAAGTATGAGTGGATAAAAATAAATAAAACATAGGTACAATGGTATCATGACCTTCTTTCGATTCAACTTTTGTTTTTATAAATTTTGACTTGCGGCTAGTAAACACAACCACAGACAATATTTTTAATTTAGTTTCGTTAAATTGTTTTCTTTTGTTTCTGTATACGAATTGATAAAAATAAAAAAAAACTAATAAATAAAATCATCCCTAAATTTATTTATTTTTTTAACTGATATCAACGCGCGAATTCTGATGCAGCGCCGATAGCTAATGGCCTTGACATCGTTACGGCGTACGGCGACAGCTGAGCGCTCTCCACAGACATTATTACATGAAATTTCACGTAAAATTTACATTTTTTTTTCGGTAGCCACGATGAATGTTGATATACTTTCTTAACAAGTAACACAAGTATTCGCAGGGTCAATTAGCTGTTTTTTTTTTTAACGTGAATGGTCTTGGGACACGGCGTATATAAATAATCAAACTTAATTAAATTTCATGTTCTTTTTTTAAAATTAAAAATCGTTTTTTCTTACTTATTTTAGTTTATTTTATTTTAACTTTTTACGCTATTGTCTTGACGTCATTACCTGTATCGCATACACTTACGGTTGGGTAACCACAATAAATATATAACTAAATAAACAAGGACTATTTATTTCAATTTATATTAATTCTGAGTGGCCACTAATAAATAATAAGTCCCCAACGGCCATGCTATTACATTTTTGAAATTTGAATATGATACAAATATAGCTGCACTGTATCATAATATCAATATCATTCTTCATAATATCATTCTTCAGTATTAAAAATTAATTGACTTTCACGTTTTTCCGACCAGCTTTCGATGTGATTCATTATTTTTTCATATCGTTAATATTAAAAATAATATTTCTTTTGTCAATTTTGAATTGTTAGCTTGTGTTATGCTGTAGGGGTCCTCTGTAGGGGTCTCGGACTCAAGCCACAAATAATTTGTGGCTTGAGTCCGACGCAAAAACAATCGTAGCTTTAATAGTCAAACACCTCAGAAAATACATTTTTTTTTTAAATCTTTATAACTAGTTTTTATTTAACCAACTCAGACATTTTTTACATTCTAAATTGACTTAAAATATGTATTTCAGTTGAAATTTAGATGTAGATTTTTTTTTATTATCAGAAGTTTTTAAACTTTGCAAGAAAAAAACAATAAACAATTTAGGTAAAGTAAAATTAAAAAATAATATTTTTATTTTTTATACATCCAAATTTATACCTTTTTTTATACCTTATTTACTATTTATATCTGATGCATAATTTACAATACCTTTACAGTGTTTTGTATGTTTTAAATATAAAAATATTTCATCGTGTTGGTTCTTTCAATAATGTTACCTTCGATATTGAATTCCTTACTTTGGTAGTAAATATTTGTGTTTAAGTCATTGTGTCCTAATTGCTAATAAAATCTCCAATATTCTTGCGGTCGCCTTTTTCAGGACGATAAGGTTTAATCGTGTGGAAAACAGGCATAACATTTGGGTCCCAACGGAAATCATTTATATGTATTCGCTTAGAAAAAAGGTAGCTATAACGTAGATAGATACTATCTCCTTCACTTAAACATTGCTAATAGACAGTAAAAAGATCTCAACCACTTTTATGATTGCTCCAACTTATCTGACAACATGTTATCTTTTAACGAGATTTTTTTTACTTCAATACTAAATACAAATATTTGAATAAAAAATAGATAAAAATCTTGAAATTCAATCTGCGCGACCAAATAATCAGACATAACCCGCAATAGAGTATGAGTGTTATCGTGTAGATTTTGAGTAACTATAAACAATAATGGCTATGACATCATATGGCTATCCATACATTTTTTAGTAGCAGTAAATTAGTTAACCAGAACCTGACGTCTTACAGCTAGGCAGGCGTCATTAAAGGCATCTTCCCCCCGACTACACACGCCTGTGGTACCAACTTGCTATGGGTTACTTCATTTCCTATCGCCACTTGAGCCTGCGGCACTTTTAGCCAATTCGATGTACGTTTTTGTTAGCTATAGGATACGCTATTGTCTTTACGCCATTACCTGTATTTTTTTGTTGTTTAATTCATCTTATGTAAATTCGTTTAATATATTTTAATATCTTTTTTACGTCTCTGTCTTTCGGTCATTATATGTATTTTGTACAATTTCTGTTTGGTAACCAGAATAAATAAATAAATCAATAAACACGAACATAATATTTCAACATATCATAATTATAACGTGGCACTAAATATTCTTTACATATTTCTATTTGTGCTCATAGATGAGTTTATATTAATTTATACTGGGTACTAATAGATAATACGGCCCAACAACCAGGCTGTCATATTTTTGAAATTCGAATACGATACAAATACCGCTGCGCAGTATCGCTGCGCTGTATCGATATGTCAAGTTTCAATCTTCAGTACGAAAAATGTGTGACTTTAATGTTAAATATTTATACTATTCAAAGTGATCTAAACTGTAATGGTTGTTTTTATTGAGTCTTGTTTTTCTTGATTTGTACTTTTCGAGTCGAAAGTCGCAACGGACGGACGGACGGACAGAGAGACGGCCAAAGAGTGAGGATAGTAGTTTCTCATACATGAAATGTATAGAAGCTAAAATGTAAGCTGAGCACAAAATAATGTCGAGTGAAAGTGTCGAGAGTTGTAGGGTGACAGTTTACGAAACGTTTTGCTAGTTAGGTACTCATGGCCAAAAGATTACGGTAGTGTAGTGATACGTATCTGCTCCCTTTATAACAAAAGTGATATTTCAAAAATTGATATATTGAATACCTCCTTATTATCATTCAAAAAAGAGATTTCCAATATCATCAATAGTAAAGATAAATAAAACCTAATTGTATTGTTAGATTGTTATGTTGTTAATGATTAATAGTAACATATAAGTACTTGTAATTGCAATTAATATAGAATATACATACATACTATATTTTTATCACATTCATCATATTATTTTTATACATACTAAAACCATACTTAATTTATTTTTATTAACATACAAGTGTCACACACTCTAAACTACCACAAACATCACTCACAAATTACACATAAAACTTAAAAAAAAAAATCTACTGTATACGTATTTAATATAAATAATCTATATATATTTTAAAAACACTTGTCAAATTTTTATGCTAATCTTAACAGGTAAAATGACCGAAATCCATAATTGGTTTTATATACTAGTAATAAGGTTTGTTTGTAATTGTAAAAATGTAATACTGTGGATTTTTCAATAAAGAATAAATAAATAAATAAATAAATAAACTACACGTACCGATTATTTTTAATTTAACTATTTGCCATATCGGTCTGTGCAATAGCGCCCGTTCGTTCCCCTTTGACGGGTGCCATAAGGGCACGTGTTCACTTTTCACGTGGGTCACGACCGCACTCAAAATGCGCCCGTTGACATTTCGAAAAGCGTTCATTTGTCTAGCTTTAGAGCGTTAGCGGCGATAGATACGGAATTAAATTTGCTCACGCCACCGCGACACACCCGCCCGCCCCGTTCTTCGGCGCGTCGGCGTTGAGGTTTTCTATTTATTATAAAACACGGGTTTTACGCTGACATATTTTACCATAAAATTTGGTTTTAAATTGATATGCTAGGAATATTATATTTTGTCCTTGGTTATTAGTTATTGGTGGATTATAATATATGGTGGTAATGAATCTTTTAAAATGGTATGACCATGTTATAAATTGCACCAATAACTTGATTAATATAGATGTACACTTAATTATGTGAATTTCAAATGCTAGTTTGATAATTTATTAATCTCCCAAAGAAAACTGTAATGTTAATCAATTTCTGAAAAACAACCTTCATAAATTACATGGTTAATAATAAGAAATTATAAAATTGAAATCAAAATTGAGGTTGGGTTAAAAAGTCGTTAGTTAAAATGTATTAAAAGAATCACCAAAAGTTTCCTTCAATAAATTGATTGTTTCGTTGGCTGTATGGCATGTAGCGCCGTCTTGTTGGAACCAAAGGTCGTCCACATCAACATCCTCCAATTCAGGCACGAAAAAGTCATTAATCATTGCTCTATAGCGTTCCCCATTGACAGTAACATTATGGCCGGCTTCATTTATGACGAAATATGGACCAATGATTCCCTCTGCCCATAGAGCACACCAAACAGTGACTTTTTGAGGATGTAACGGCGTCTCAACAATGGCTTGTGGATTGTTATCACTCCAAATACGACAATTTTGCTTATTAACGTACCCATTCAACCCAAAGTGAGCTTCATCGCTGAACAAAATTTTCTTGTGAAAATCGGGATCGGTGGCCATCTCGTTTTGGGCCCATTCACTTAACCTGCGACGCGCTTGATGGTCGTTCGGCTTCAATTCTTGCACGAGTTGGATTTTGTAAGCCCGCAAACCAAGATCCTTCCGCAAAATCTTCCATAAAGTGGATGGGCACAGCTCCAATTGTTGCGGGCGATGGCGGATGGACTCATTCGGGTCTTCCTCGATACTCTGCTCCACAGCAGCAATAGCGTCTTCGGTGCGCACTGAGGATGAGGACGTCTCTGAGGATGCGCATTATCCACAAGAGTAAACGTGATGCGAAACCGATTCATGATATCTCGAATTACCGACTCTGCTGGGCGATTATGTCGACGGAATATTGAACGCAGCGCGCGATACTTTGCGCGAACCGAACCATTATTTTGGTAATAAATTTGCACTATTTGCAAACGTTGTTCAGGTAATTCTATTCATTATGAAATGGCAAACCAAACTGAGCATAAATCAAGTGACAGCTGTCAAAAACACCAACTACGAAAAAAGTAGTGCCAGATTGAAAACCACGTCTCCAAAAAAAACACCCGTTATAACTGATTATGTATATGAAAAGTTTTGGTAAAATGTAATTAGAGAAATTTTATAAAGGTTTGCATAAAATATATTCAGAAAATTATCAAAATAGGTTATTTATTCAATACTATTCTTTATTTAATACGATTTATATTGGTATTTTGTTCTATGCAGTCTTACATCCTTATTCTTATTATTACAGCCTTATTCTTTTTTTTTATTAAATAAAATAAGTTATCGGCAACAGCAGGCAGGTTCAGTTGTCCACTAAATATTAAAATAAAATACAATATCTAAATATATAAACTCGAGTACCTGAGTACCAGTCTTGTTAGCCGATGTTATAAGGTCTGTTACCTTTCTGACTAGGTAAGAGTTACCTCTTCTAAGAAAGGTTATTTGTAAAAAAGGTTATAGAGTACTCTTATTTAGAAATATAACCTGAAAAATTGACCATAGTTTACCTGTCGGCATTTGTCGCGTACGTGCCTCATTTAGAGAGCCATTTTCGATATTCTTCGATATTTTCGCTGTAATAATAATTCATAACATTAAATTTAAAATTGGTAAAATAAAATACATGAAATGACTGAGATTAGAATAATTATTATTTTCGAATAATCTTTATATTTAGACATTTTTATGTAGCTATTAGTACAAAATAAATCAATCAGTATTTTGAAATAATTACCTATAGTTGTGTAAAGCGGACTTAACAAAATATACAAATTTAGCGTGGATTTGCGGAGTTCGCAAAATGCAAGATAATAATAATATAACGGGCCGAGAAACGAGCTCTTCCGTCGAACGCCACTCGCGGAGTGGCTTTAATTCTTTCGTTTTGTGAATATTTATTTCTTTGAAACAACCTGTTTTGAAATCGATTTTAAATCTGATATTGATATATTTTAAAATATATATATCTAAGTCGGCTAACTACGAGTGTGGCATTATGATGGTATTAATGTTACATATTAGAAACAGCCATTCTGGCTGTAAAAAAATATTAAAGTTGATGAATTTTGCAGCAATTAGTAGCCAATCTAATAATTTATTTTTGGCTTTATTTAGCAATAAAACGAAAAACCGAGTTGAATAATTGTTTATAGTGAATAAAGCTATGATTTATTTGTATAACTAGCACTGGGATTTTAGCCAAACTAGAGCTCGGAAAAGTGTTGATTTTGAGAAATGGCGCTACGTCGACATACGCTGTAGGATTTAAAAAAATCTCTTGGTAAGTTGTTCTATAGTATATTGTGTTTATATATAGTGATATATTTATTTAAAATATAACACAAAATAAAACCAGACTAAGCCGTCAAAGTTGCCCGTTTTTGGTCGCGAGGGGTAATACTCACTCTTAACGTGAATAAATAAGAATTCAAAATAATATAGTACAGTAGTTATATTAGTGATTTTTTTATTAGTGATAAAATGATTTTTATGATTTATTATTATAATAATTGTAATAACATGTGTTTTGGGACATCAATCCCAATTAATACAATTAACTTTAAACAGAGCGAATTGCTTGTATTAATTAGGGAGGGAAAGTGAGTTCTTAGCCGACTACTTGTGAGGGTGATCTCTCTTCTTGATTGAAGACTGATCTTCGTCGTTTGGGGGTCCGTTGGGTGTACTTCATAGTTATTAAATAATTAAACTAAGTACTTGCATATTGTATATGTATTGTGTAAGGTGATAAATAAATATTGATAATAATTTTATTTACAGTTTTAAAACAGGAATGTTAAATTTTACATTTCATACTAGTTTTTTTTACACTCATAACTGGTTATCTTGTTTTCATTCCTAGTTTTCGAACTTTGTTACTGAATAATATTGTATTTTTTTTATATTACACTGAAAATCATAACATCAATTAGCGAATTTTTTAACAAAATAACATTAAAAAAAATTATATGGATAGTTTTACCTCTGCATGATTTGTTTTTCCACCTTAGTTAATAAATTATTGTAAGGTCTCTTACGGTTTATTTTTACGATTGACTTATCAAATTGCGCGTTATTGAAGGAAAAACTTTAGTCGTGGGCATGCAAGGGATAATGACGTCAATTGCGTTTTAGTCAAACATAATACCTCAATCCAGCCAGTGCCTTCGTCCTTAGTCTTCACATTGATTTTGTGATTGATCATTGATTGACCTATCTCATTTGTAATCTCATGAAATCATTTTCACTCATTAGCATTGTCGTTGTTTATTTTACCTAACATGAAAATAGATTTCTAATCGATAATATTTCAATTATCATAAACTAAGTACCTAACTTAATACACTAAATTTAATTATTTTATTCCAGCCTGGAATAATTAACTCCAGACTGGAAGCTACGCAGTTCCCAATTGCAATTGACGATACGAACATTTATGACGGCGGATTTAAAATTTCAGCCTCTGGGTCGCGTTCAGGCGTATAATTGAATTTGTTCAGGCGTTGCGGTTTCGAACGGGGAGTTGGATCCCTCGACATATGACGCGACGCTTTTGTTGCCGCCTACGGAGCAACGCTTTCGGCCTGAACATTTCCAGATCATTTACTGCCTGCTCTTCCCATGATTTCTAAATTATATATTTAGTATCATAATGCAAAAACAAACGATTATTAGTAGGTTCATTTTAGAAGAGCTAATAATGTCTTACATTAAATAGCCCATAACATTTCAAAATAAAATTGCACCTAATCACCTAAACATTATTATAAATTTAGTAAAATTCTTACATACAGTAATAAGTTATATCAAAAATACAGTAATAATAATTAGGTTGTTCTGTTTCGATTTGATTATATTTATTTTATCAATTATATCTGAAAACTCATTTCCAAAACTGGAACTCTTTAGATTTGATTAAAAATAATTTGCGGTTATTATCAGACCTTAATTTTTTTTAAATTTTTCAAATATTATAATTGATTTAATTTGTTAGTCACTCTTTTTTTTAACGATATGAACTGTTGACGCTGACTGAATCAACCTAAAAAACGTCTAACGTGATTACTTGTACAATAAATAACAACCTAGCAGATGGCGCGGCATAAATCCTATATTTTGTACTATAGTAATATTTTTTTTAGTTATAATATATTTATAGCAAGTAACAAATATGAAACATACGCGAAATTGATAGTATAATGTATTTGTATGAATAAACAAAATAAAGATATGTAACAAAATAAATACAATATTTAATACGTACAAAGGATCATTAATTAGGCAATTTTCTCTTTTTAAATATAATTTTTGTGATTCACGATTTTATAGTAAACAATTGGGAGTTATTTATTTTTACTCATGGAAAAAAGTTAGCGTTTATTACGATATTCATAGCTTGTTAAAACGGCCCGTAGAATAATTATTTTTAATTTTTTTGCTATCGGTCCTAGATTATTATAAAATATTTTTTGTATTTTTATGGATAAAGTGGTTTTTATTCTGGTGACTTGGCATACTCCAGACCAATAATTATAATGGAATTACGGATTATGTACACTTGCAAGGATTGACAAGGTAAAGAAATACCAGTCAGGTACTTACGGTTTTTGTCGGCTGCCGGTGACTCGAAGAAAACTCTCCTGTCATTCGGTTTGGTTTATAACTTATTGGGTACGTAAATACCACACGACTTAGTCAAAGATTGGGCTATTACCTACCTTACCTGATATGACATCTTTGGATAGGTGGGGGGGGGGGGTGAGCGGTTGCGGTGCACTATGGAAAATGCTAGAACATCGGCATATCAAAAATGGTTTTTACGAATGTTTTTATTGACATACTTTTTAATTTTATTTAATAATTTAAAAGTCAACCTATACTATAATGTGGGAATTTATATAAAATAAATGTTGCTTAAATGCCACAAAGTTTATTATTTTACAGATGTCCATGTCAAGTCTGTTCACCTTACCACTTTAAAAGTTAATTTCTCGATAAACTTTGTAAGATAAGATATAAAGTATTACATATTTCTGAAACTTTATATTCTGAAGATTTTAAAACAATCAATATATTTTAAATTTTATTTTTACGTTACGTTTAAAAAACTGCACAATAAAATAAGGAAATTAAAGATTTTTTTTAAGCTCATCGAGGCCTTTGACAGTCACCCACGCTTGCCCACGTTTTAGATTTAGTATTTATTTGTAGCTTACGTATTCAAGAAACATTTATAAAAAATATTTGCGAATATTTACGATTTTATTGTTGTTATTGGAAAAAATGTGTCAAAAGTCAGAAAACGGAAAACCGCTACCTATTGAGGTTTCAAAGAAGACTAAGTACTCATATCAATAGATGTAAAAAAATATTATTATTAGGGTTTTTACCTTTTTTGCACTTATCTTGCGTTTGAAAAATGTAATCTACCTACCTTTATTTTTTTAAATAGTATATAAAAATAAAATAAGGAAATGTAAGTTTTTTTCTGATTCATCGAGGCTTTTGATTGTCACCTACATTTGCCCACGTTTTAGATTTAGTGTTGATTTGAAGTTTAGATATTCAGTAGAATCATTCATAAAAAATAGCTGCAGATATTTGCGATTTTCGAAGTTATTGGGAAAAATGTGACCAAAGTCAGAAAATGGAAAACCGCTTTCTCTTGCGTTTTAAATGTAGACTACCCATATCAATAGTTGTAGCAATGTATTTTTATTAGGGCTTTAAAGTGTTTTAAACATGAAATAATACTTTTCTATATCGAAGAAGAAACAACAAAAGTACATAATTGGTTGGATTCAGAATATTCAGTAACTTTACCGAACTCGAACTTTCAGGAGATGGCCAAGAATCCCATAATATAAAGGATGCCAGAAAATTCTTTTGATTAACTACAAATCAGGATGTATTTCACACTCTTCTTTATACTTCAGATCCGTACATTAGCAGCATTAGAAAACCGTATAGCAAAAACGTGAAGAAATTTCATGAAGATACTATATATCTTTTGAAAGTTAATAAACTCATTAGCAAATACAGAACAAATCCAGAATTTCGCCAAGTATAAAAGGCATAATATACTTACATTTATAATTTAACAATAAAATTTCTCAGTATAAATTAATATTAATTATTTAAAAAAAGAATCTTACAATTATTTGTTTAAGAGTTAAGTAATAATTTAAGCAGGTAAACATTTTATATCGAATGCATTTCTTTTATTGCGGTAAAGTCTTTAATCATTGGTATTTATACACATTATAAATACATTGTCAGTTGAAAATAAAAATAATGCGTGAATAACAAATAATTGATGTTATTAGATTTTATATATATTGTTTTATTAATATAGCCCTAGCAGATCTTTTTTTTTTTGAGAACACGCTGTATGTCGTTCTTGCTTTAAGGATTTCTTTTTTTTCATGGAAAAGGGGGTTTTCGAGAACGGAAAACGTTTAGCGTTTATTAGTGATTTTACGTCCCTTGAATGTTACCTGTGATGAAAGCAATTCGGAGATTTCGTGTCCCGTTCGCCTATTATCCGTTTTTGTCATTCTCTTTCCGAAGCTTTTAAGAGATATTTCAGTAAAATAATTCCAACTCAATGAGATCTTTCGAATTCCAATGTTCATTGATTGGAAAAAGTTCGCGATTCGTCTCAAACAATAACTGAATTCTAATGTGAACAAAAACAATTTTATGGTAAAAACGGTAAGATATATTAATAAAATAATAATATTATTATTATAAAGGCACTGACTAAAATCCAAGCTTAAAAAGGGTAATCTAATATAGTCCCAATATTGGTGCTTGGCATAATTACTCTAACAGATCGTGTGAGAAATTAGGTTGTTAAATCTGGAAGGACACTGCAGTTATATTCCAGCGCATTCAGCGATCTTATCGATATGGCATTGGACAGCCAATGAGGCGAAAATATGATAAAAAGAGTCACAAAATAATAATATGGACAGAGGCCATATTTAGGATCCAAACACAGTAAACAATTGTATCGGGACGATGACAACAACTGCTGAACAGAGAAACTCGGAACAAAACAGACTTAGCCCTTATCCAACTGAGAATAGTGTTAAACTGAATTTAATGGCATTATTACATATTTTAAAACAGATTAAAAAATAACTACAAACGTATATTATCTACTTTATATTTTATAATATTACAAGCTGACCCAGCGAACTTCGTACCGCCTCGGGACCAATAAATGTTGTGTTAGCTGAATTAAATTGAGTTTTTCATTACGAATGCTCAAAAGAAATTAATTAAGTTCAATAAATGTACAAAAATCGAAAAGATATGTATTTTAATTATCGATTTGCTCACAGTGACATATGGAAAAATAACCTCACAAAGTGAACATCTTCGAAGGCAACTTACCGTTTGAAAATAGAGTTCCACAAAATACAAAGTCGTCCCATACAAAATGTATAAGAAAATGAATTTTCTTTATAACTTTTTTTCGTGAATTGTTCTGATGTTTTAATTTGTTTAAGGTTTTTATTCTACTATTTGGAGCGGAGACAAATCTAACATATCAAAGATCATAAAAATTGGTTCAGCCGTTCTTGAGTTATAAATGGTTTAACTGACCCGACTTTGTTTTATATATATAATTTACTTCCCTCCTTTGTATATAGATATTACTTCATTCGTATTTATGCTCCTTGCTTGAATATTCACTCTTCGCAGTAATTAAAATTTGCAAAAAATCTGATGTTATACGACCTTTACAATATATGCTTACGCTTAAATTATATTATAGTTTAAAGTTTGAGGTTCATTTGAAAAATAAATAATTTATTGGAATACGTTAAAGACTCCCATTGATGTTAAAGGTTATTTTTAAAGTTAAAGTTTTATCAAGTTTTAGATACACATAATACTTATGAATCACAACCAGTCGGCTTACACATTTGAACTTATTCTGTAAATATGTATTCTGCTTGTAAAAACATACCTACCAAGCGAGGCGTAAGAATAGGAGACTGATTTAGCAAACAAGGAATCAGCGGTGCAATTATTTCTTGGGCCAACTGTAAAAAAAAAGAGAGGATCTAATATCTAATAAATAAATACATAATTATAAAGAAAGAAAGACTATTATATGAATATATAAGCACTTTTACACATATCAACCTAAACATATCCATCGACATATCGAAAAAACCGTTTCAAAATTAATTATTTATGTATTTATCGTTACCTACTATATTTTATTTAGAACATATGATTTGAGCTACCTAATAAAAATCTTTGTTAATTTGAATCTGTAAAAGCAAATATTTTGTAGTAAAAATGAAAAGCTCTCTTTTTTCTTTAAAAAGTTAGAGTGATTTCGTTGCTTCTTTAAATATGACAGCAAAATATTATGTGATCTTTTTAGATCACATCGGAGGCTATATATGGTCGTTTTTCAAGAGCAAAAATTCAACGGACGGACGGCCAAAGGGCGGGGATGGGATTTTACGATGCAAGGCCATTTATTATAAAAATACCAGGACCAAAAACATATAAAAAAAAATCAAAAGCTACGTATCTTATTTTATGGCAATCTACTTGGAAATAAATACTATCCCATTAGATTTATGGATCCTAAGTAAACAATGAGTTATACACTGTATCCCAAGATCAACATATACATATAAAAATACACTGTGTCCCCTGTTAAAAAATCCAGCTAATTGGCTCTGCGATTAATAACACGATTTATATTGACATCATGTAAAAATTCATGATGATTTCCGGTAAAAATGTGAACAATTAGGTGATAATTAGAAGCTGATTGTTGTCATTTTTCGTTCGCGATACCGCGCTTGCCGGGTCATTGATCGGTCTAGGTCTTCACCAAGCTTGGCATCTCGTTTATGATATCACACTAAAGCGAATTGACACCAGATAAAAATAATAAATTTCGGAATGAATTATTTTCGCATTTTTTTTATATAATTTCCTACTCGTGAAAGGGAACATAAACACCCCCTTTAGCTTTCGCGAATGGTATCGGAACATCCTGTACAACAACGCAGGGGTAGTATCGTATTATATTGTTCAGGAACAGCGTAAAGTCGTCAAAGAAGCCCGTGTGACTAATGCCCTTGTGAAACGGAAATGGGAAACTGGGAGAACATAGTATTGTAACATTATCCATACTATTAAGACACAACTTATTGCATACTATTGTGATTATTATTACATACTAGTTAATTTAAAAAAAGCCGTCAATATTCTACTATAAAATATTAGCTGCCTTTTAGCATACTTAAAAAAAGTGAGTAGTTTCTCAATTCAACCTGTATGTTTTTATTATATGTATAATTTCATGTCGAATTGGCTGGCTTAAGTGACTTCAATGATTTATTTTTACTGAAATGATTGTAGTTAATTCCACCGAAGTTTCATTAAGTTACTTCTATTGTATAGGGTAGCTAAAAATGTTAAAAAAAAATGAAAGTATTTAAAAGCCATCTCGCTTCTAATATACGAATTTACAAAATTTAAAGCAGTATAAAAAAGTGTCGGAAAACAAAACATTTGGCAAAATATGAGTTTACTCCCGGCGTGTAAATTCATTTTATGCTAGAAGGTTTTTAAATTTTGGCTTACATTACATTTTTTTTTTTTTAAAAACTTTATTATTATTTTTTTACATACACCTTTACATTTCCCCACAAGGACGGTGCCTTTTCTGTGTTTCATTTTGGCCCTACATTAGATTTTTCGTTCTTAGTCTGACATTTAGTATGTAATCACATGTTTCTGTCCATTATTTATCTAAAGTATTATAGTATTATTTAATTGCATATTTCTAGGATTGTGTAGTAAGTTTGTCCTTATTTACTACTAAATAATTGAAGCTGAGATATAGTGTTCGAAATGAAAAGAAAATTGTTATTAGAGCAGATGGGACATAGCGAAGGGAGGTGGCTTGCAGGCAGACAGGCTGTTCAGGTAAGCAAGATCTATCTAAACGTCAGCTACAACAAATAAGCGCCATTATTTACGGAATATTAACGACCCCAAACAGACTGTGGGAATTACAAGCCCGTATTTATTTTTTACTCTTTGCTCTTATTTGTACTCACTCACTATCACGAGCTCGCTCATAGCTTTTGTCTCATTTTCACATGAGTGACAAAAGCCAACATAAAAATCTCAACCTTATAATTTTTTACGTGCCTAAGATCTATTACCAGAAGGAAATATATTTTTTTTAAAGATTTAGGTGTATCTAACAATATTAATAGCTCAACAATTTCTACGCAAGTAATTTAGGTGGTCATGTTATTCTTTCCACCTTTAGAATCGACACTTATTTTACAAAGAGGCTTTTCTATTTTTTGACAAAATTTTCAGGAAAATACAAAGCGCGTTTTTACAGTACTTATTAGATATTTTTAGTACTAAAGGCCCAGATATAATATTGACTTTTTTAAAAATGTAAATATATAAGTATTTATTCGTTGATACTAAGGTCGTCGTTTAATTTGTTTATATTGATATTAAAAATTATTAATATTAAAATGTAGGCCTCTTTGTGAGACACTATTAAAAGGACATTTAAATTTTAAAATTATCTACCAAATAGGCATATCTATTGATTTATAAAGATGTTTAGAAAATTAGATTCATAAGGAATTGGCCTTTTGTCCTTAAACTAGAATAATACTCTTTGTGAGATCTACAAAACAAGTGGTTTTAAACATCCAGTTTATTGACCCTGCGATTTCAAACATGATTTGTATTCGTCAATCCAAATGACGGACGGCCTAAAAATTTATCATGGTTTCCGAGTAAAAAAATGTTAACTTTTTGTGATACAACGTTTTATGCCGTTCGTCCGCCAGATGCGACGAAGATGAATGGCCGCTATCGGTCAAGGCCATAGCCTAGCAAAACGAGATATCGATCCCGTTTTAGGACGCTTAAGGGAATTCTAACGAGTGCTTTAATAAAATTATAATTATAATTGCAGAATGATTTTTGCATTTTCCTAATTCATTTCTTACTCGTAATAGAGAACTTATGCACCCCCTTAAGTCTTCGGGAATAGTCATGAGACGTCCTGTCTAATATATGAATTCAAACGTATTCATATAGGAGGCATATACATATATACATATAGCTCACATACGCCACTTTGTTAGACGATAGAGCACAATATTTTACATACGCCACATATCATGTGATAAACAATACACTATCATTATTTTTTACCACATACGTCTGTTAGGGGGTTGAAATACGGGACGCTCGTGGTGCGCTAATATCCACCCTTATTATATTACCATTCAACCTTAGAATTTGCTCTGGGTTAACAGATAGGGCCTTCGAGTGGCCTCCAGTGGATATAGAGCACGATGCTACTCGCGAGTATTAAAACACAACCCAGCGTTGTTTTATTCAGCATTGTAAAAATTATGAATATTAATTAAAATTTAAATTATACTATGTTACTGCTCGCTGCTGTTGATTTTTTTTTTGCCAAATAGCAGTCAGCTGTCATTCCGTTTTATATCTAATAAAAAATCTAATATCTAATAAAAAAAACTCTATACAAAAACCGTCAGTCAATCCTATAAGATATCCATCTTACTCCTTATTTTATAAATTTTATTGCATAACTTACAGCCGAAGAACTTTGCCGAAGAACAGTAAAAATCTTATTAAAAACAATTAATTGGTTTTGGCAAAAAGAGTAAAAACGCGAAAAGCAACTCACATAAAAGTATTAGTGATTTATGACATTTATTATTAAAGGTATTAAAAAAGAACTTACAAAAGTCAAGATTGCACTTTGCCAAATTCGGCGTTTGGTGAGTTCAAAATTACTAAATATATTATTACAAACAACAAAATAACGCAATTGCCCTATTAATCAATTCTGAAGCGCTTTATATTTAAGAATGAAAAATGCATTTATATTTTATTTATGATTCTTTCCTTTTAAAATATACTCTTATTAAATATCTTATTTTCGAGTACAACCAAAGACCAGATTCAAAACATATAAATTATTCAAAATAAGATAATATTACGCTTTGATACAATATTTGCATAGCCAACGACTCACCTTATTCGACGGAGGGTTTAAACATAGTGGTACATTAATGATGTAAAATTATGAATATGCTCAAAGTATATCATAGAATGAATCCCATTGCCGCTCTTCATATATTATGCAGTTGTTTCCATTTTACCTTCAGTTTGTAAGCCCTTTCATTAAACATTAACATTCAGTCATGTAGAGATTTCAGTCTTACACTTGAATAATTAATAAAATTCACGCATGTAAACTCAAGTATATCTATTAAATACAATCAAAATTTTGGTTAACTTCTTGATTAGTGAAAAATCTCGTTGTTAAAATGATTACAAGAATAAATTAGAAACCTATAATATAATTTATAAAATATTATGTATTGTATCTGTTTGCTATTCGGACGATTACGATGTAAAAATATTATATAACCCATTAGCGACACAGTATTTTAAAAACAATAATAATTAGTATTGATTATAGAAAAGAATAAGCATTTTTTTTTTGTTTAATCTAATTATGTACTTTATAAGGTGCAAGGTTTGCCCCTATCCTCCCTGCTTCTTGGAATAAATACTAAATGATTGTTATTATTATTATTATTGATCTTATGCTTAAATTTTGTTTTGCCATAAAATAACAAACTAATAAAACTAACATTTTAATATGTATGTGAAAGACTTTTTATAAAATATTAAAAAAAGTTTTCTGTTCCTATTGAACTACTCCATTCTTTGGCAGTACGTGGAAGAAAGACACGGAAATCGACATTTTCTACCTGAATTACTTCAATTTTGTAGAAATGGGTTTTCCGACCATTATAAAAGGGGTTCTGAAGTCGTTCACTAATCGAGGACCACGCTGGAAGTTTTAGGTAGGCTGGAGGTTTTAGGGAGAGTTTAAGGTTTTAGGTAGGGGCTGGGGGTTTTAGGTAGGTTAAGTCCAGACAAGAATTTTGAAGGACTGTCTAATCTGCGAAATAGCTTAACACATGCCTGCTTGAAAACCTTTATTTATTCCCTGGTTGTTTAAAAATACCAAACAAACATCTATTAATTACTGCAAAAATGTCAGGGCCAAAATTTGTTTAATATATATATATATATTTTAAATTGTCTTATTTGAAGGCATGGCATTGAGCTACTAAACAAATATTAACCAATAACCATTTCGTATAGTATTTTTTTAAATGTATTTTGTTATTATTTATCATATAAAATTTCAGGAAACTATTGTGGTGAAAAATTTAAAAAATAAACAGTTACAAATTACAAAATATTAAAACTAACAGATGCGCTTAAATGGTAATATTTGAAATTATTCAGGGCATAATTTTTGCTACCATACCTCTTCTCAAATTAAATAAATCGATAATTCAAAAACCGTTGTTAACCAGAAATATCGAGTTAGTAATAGCTCCGAATTTCAGTACGTTTTGTCATGCATAGAGGATCTTTAGAGACTGCGATTGCGACCACTTTGGAAACGTAAAATATAAATAATTTTAGTATATCAGGATTATTGCAATAAACTAAATTTTAAATTTAATAAATAAATAAATTTCATAAACTAAAAAAATATTTGAAAACGATTATAATATGCCAATATTGTAAGAAATTAAATGTAAGGCAACCTAATAAAAATATTAGCACACAGAGTAATAGTGTGTAATATACAGGATATATTTCTAATTTATCAATTACAAATAAATCTATGGTTTGGACTTTTTGAAGTGTAGGTAGGGATAGTTTTATCATGTGGAAACCAAAAAATAATTTTGAAATTAATGACGCTACAAATTAAAGATATGCATAGTAATTTAATGAACTGAGTGTCATAAAATACCTACTATTTCGCAAAACAATACCTAGTAGCTTTTTAGCTTTTATATATATAGATTCTACATGAGGATGAAATATAAATTCGGTATCGTAAATAACTCCCAGATCTATAACATTAACTCATCCTAACAAAGTATTATTTAAAAAATAATCAACATAATACAATTAATAAAAATACAATATATATAATACCGCAGCAAATATCAAGTTCCAGCTTTCCATAAATAACATAGGATTGTTTTGTAGGCTAATACTGTATATAAACCAAATATAACATTTAACTGGAGACTTTCGGACTTTTCTGATTATGCCTGGAGGTCTCCGGTAAATGCTATATTTACTACATATGAGAATGATCCATTTCAGGTTTTTATCGATTAAGCCAAACTCTTTTCGGGTGAATGCAAAAATGATACTGCTATTGATGAAGTTTATTAGGCAAATACTATTTGAAACTACAAGAACAAGGAGAGTACAGCCAAGACGTTTAGAGACATTAGAGTAGGGTTGACTATTCTTATAGAAGTAACAAATGTTGATATAGAAGTCCACTCGACCACAAAAATGTGCTGGGCAGAGTTCTTGATGTACGGTCGAGGGCAAATGAAGCTTTACCTTGGAAAGCGATTCAACGGAGTGTGTAGGTATGTATATGTAAATATTAACCTCATCTACGCTGGTACACAGATGCGAAAGCCGTGGTTCTCATAGATACAGTACGCACACATACTATCTCTTTTTTTTACGCGTTTCTGTTCAATTTTAAATGCTCAGGGTAAAGCTTTGAGTGCCATTATAGTGATATTATATACACATATTATGGTTATCACTAAATAGTTTTATGGTTTACCATGGTTGGTTTTACGGTTATTTTAATAGTTTTTATGGTTTGTGATTATATAAGATCGATAAAATAAACAATTTTCGCTCGCCCTTTCTACTTTTGTTAGCATATGTTTAATGTTTAAAATGTAAATATTTATATCTGCTTATAAATTTAACCTATAAACTTAAAACCTTATATTTTCATTGTTTTTTTTCTTAATATCATACTCACAAAATTATCTTATTTAACGTTAATCCTTTATATTAATTACAGATTTTGTATTTTATATAAAAAAAATTTTTCCTCATTTCATCAAATTTTCTATCTAGATAGAAAATTTAAAAACAAGGAAATAAGGAAATAATATTTGACAAAATTTTATACTTAAATTGAGTCATTCGTTTCTTCAGGACCACTATTAAAAAATCAATCATCAAATATAATAATTAAGGTATAAAATAAGGATATTTTATTTGTGTAATAACTGTTGTTTCCTGAAATATATAAATAACACGAATACTTCAATGTATGCACGTACTTTGAAATTATATTTACGCCTATGGTAAGTGAAAATATTTTTTGGTAAATGTGTAAATCGTTCGCTGTATTGGATCAGCCGCATTAATTAGTGGCGTTGGTCAGAGGTCGTTTCACTGTATGGAGGCCTTTATTAGTAAAAGCATAATGATGGCAGCGATGCGAGATCTCGCCTAAATAAACATTGCTATCAGGATCCTTGCGGGGGGAAGGGGAGCGGGGGGAGGCGGGCTACGCCGGCAAATTTGGGTCCACGTCGAAATCCCTACGCGACAAAATCCTCGCCCACGCAAATCCTTGCCCCGTCGCGAATATTTTTTAAAAAATCCCGGTATTACCGTCCCTGCTCAGGCACCAAAAAGATTTTATTTTAAAATTCCATACCAAAAATATGGCTGAAATATGTTTTTGAAGTAAAACTTCTTTATATGCACGTTAAACAAATTTTCTTAGGCAGTGAATAAAACTAATACGACATGCTCATGCGGCACGTTCACGTGACACGCTGACTGTCCAGTTGTAACGATTTTTTGATATTATTATTTTTTTTATTTTAAAATGTGTGTGTTTTGTTTTTGGTATTGGGTGATAAATTTGAAATATAGATTAATACATTATTATTCAGTTGACTACAAATTTAATGAAATTCCTTACAGAAGTTTACTTCTAACGTGACTGGCGCATCTGTCAGGCGTTTAGAATAAATCGCTTTAAGCCCTGGACGCACCGAATATTTTATCTAAAATTTCTTTCCGTGTGCCATCTTGTCGCACTCGTCAGACTCATTTTTTTTCCAACTTTTCCATGTTTCTAAGTGCTATGCCCAAACAAATTATGCTCAAAATTTCTGTGTTTCACAATATTCTAAATAGGTACGTTTATACAATTGTAAATTTTGGTGAAATTGACATTTTTCGTCATAGTAGTCAAGTCGTGATAGTTTTGTGAAGTTTGTTGAAATTTATTGAATTCATTTTAACAATGTCATATTATGACACACATACGTGTTCTTCCTCAACGCTTGCAATTTCGTTTTAATATTATTGTATAAAAGGTTTTCTTTTCCCTTATTTTCCTAACAACAACTTCGTCTCTATGTGCAGAGGAAACTTTGTACCCCTTTTTAAGCATATTGCGCGCACGGAGGTGAGTGAGATTTGGCAGAAGTGCAGAAAGCTAAAATGATCTATAATATGTGTCACATTTACATCCAAATAAATAAAATAAAACGTTCATACTAAGTACCGACAAAGCTTTGAATTGTGTACGATTTCAAATGTTTGTTTTTCAATAATCTGTCAATGTCAATATAGAGGTCAAGGTAAAAAGCGTTATTATTACGTTTAAAAGAGGTGAGTACATTTATTATTTCAAATTAACCCTGTCTAATCGTAGTTTCAATAATTTCATTTTACATGTTGCATTTTTAAATTCACTAATTTTATTTTATTTTTACATTCAGATATCCTATCTTCCATGATCTATCCCCTAACATCCATTATGCCTCCACATATAACTAATGGGTTGGAGTGAGACAAAGAAGGAGGAATTCGGTGAACGTTGAAACGATAATAGACCAAATCCAAATTTATATTAAATTATTTTGGTGGTTACATTTAAATGTGCACAGAATGTCATTTTAAGAAATTTGAATACTTGTGATTGTGGATTAATGCATTTATAAGGCAAATTTTGCAATGCCAAACATTTCGAATCTGAAGTCACTTTATGTGAAAGGCTGTTATTCACTTCATATTGTCATAAGAGTAAAGCATATTGGCTTTATAATTATAGGTTTTATTTTATTTGTACTGTTCAGTTTTTGTGTTTGGTGTTCTATTTTTGTTATGCTAAAATCTATCTTGTCTAAAAATGCATGTATTTATACCTTTTAATATGTATGCAATAATATTAGTTAAGAAACTTAAAAAAGGACCTGTTGACAGTCTCTGACTTACTTATTTTTATCGTAATAAGAACAGTATGATAAAATAAATGCCGTTGTTGACGGCATTGAGAAACTGAATAATGAATTAATGAATACTTCAAATCATTGTATGATGGACTTAGTTCACACGAACCATCGATATTACACACACACAAAATTACTTTGAAAATATTCATAAATACAATTCAGCATTCTGTAATTGTGTTTTTTTCAACTGTTAGTAACATTTAATTTTAAATTTCATAGGTATTGCGGGGAATTAACGCAAGCAACACACGCTAATGGCGTAAAAAATACATTTGCACTTTATTATAAGAGGTATAAGAACCGTAATAACGCTCAAACTTAAAAAAAAAAATATATTGCGGTCGAATTTAGACACGTCTTAGTAATAGTAATTTATTGTCTTTGCTATTGTAACGTTGTTTGTAATTCCAATAAATAAATAATTTAAAAAAGACAATGATTAAGTGGAAACCTATTTTTGTTAAACTTAGGTTGGATTGTTAATTTAAATGAATTATTTTGTATATTAAGTGTAAAATTAATGAAATGCTTCAGACGAATTAGTACTGTTTTAATATGCTATTGCTCATTATCATTATCGCTGTGTGCTTATCGTTCATTTTTGGTACCCAAGCTCCTGAACGTCGCAGCGGAATGCGGCAGAAACCACACTTACACCATCAGACAAGTACCCTGCAGTTGCAGCTGCATGTTACAGCCGTCTCGCTTATAGTTATAAAATCTTCACGATCTCTATATTATTAATTTTAATTAAGAATGTGAAATAAGAGGGAATCCCTATTCCCAAAGAATGAATGAGAACAATTGAAAAACATAGCAGTTAACAAAATGCAGCTTGGCGGCCAACCTTGCGCTCGTGATTATAATTATTTTGTTCATTCGCTTGTGTTTATTGACTTAGTTTTTCATTTTGTGGTTTGGATTGTGAACCTTTAATATGCACAATAGTGCATGTGATTTGGATACCATTTACTTGGCTGCTGCAGAATGGTTTATACACCTCCAAAAAATGCAAATAATTAAAAACAAGAATGACTTTCGTATTATAATATCAACTGTACTTATTTCGTTTTATAATATTTACTGTTTAGACGAAGTAAATTATGAATAACTAGAACTTGATGACCTGTTCTACGTTTAGACTGCTCACGCCTGTGGTGCCAACTTGTGATGGATCTTTTAGCTTTTTTCTTTATTTTATTTTAGCTTTTAGCTTTATTTCCTATCTTTTATTCTTTTAGCTTTCCATTTAGCTTGCGGCACTTTCAACTCTTAGCTACTAATCTAAAGATAGTAGCTTGTTATACATGAATGGAAACTAAAATATATTTAAAGAATTTCACTGAATACGCCAAAGAATGTTGCTGCAGCCGATGGGTTTCCTTTTTATCTTAACTATTTTATTATAATCTTTTTGACCCTTAAAAATGGCCTTGCCCAACTAAAATGTCATTGTTTTAAGTCAAACTAGATTTAAAAAAAAACTAATAATGGTGAGTCGGTCTCCGTTCCAGAACTTTATCAAAAAAACAAACAGTTGATTGACCTAATTTTACTATCTAGTTATACCAAACTAATCTAAATTTGCCTACGATGACCGATTTTATAAATAAGTTGCCCTCAGTAAAAAAAAATGTATATTAGCTCCAAAAGTATTTATTTAAACGATATGGGCAAATTTGATTGACACTAAATGCTCAAGTTAACGGCCATATTTACTTTGATGAGGATTAAAATTGTTTTGTTTATTATTTCATGAATAAACTCCTATTTTTATTCAAAATTTAAAAGATATAATTACCTTCTGTCGGTTTCTCGGTTTCAAAGAAAAACATTGCTTATATGGACGTTTTTGTAGGCTTTTAAGATCTACAATTTGGTTTTATAATAATTTTACGTATCCTGAATGGTTTAGTCAGCGTAAGCTTACACTGAAAATAATATCGAGCTATGAGTTAACCGAAAAGTTTAGTAGAATCATAATTTGTTATGGCTACTGAATTTTAGTAGGCCCAACCGAAGTGGATTGTAGGGCACTATAAATCGTTTACCTAAACTTTCTTATAACCTGTACCAAACAATCTCCGTAGATGAGAATTCTAATGAAAACACCTTACAATACTGTTTTGTTTTGTCTACCAAACAATCGGTAGATCTCCTTTCAAATGAAAAGTTGCGTACACCTTTACAATCCATTATGTTACGTCGACCAAACAATCAATAGTAGACTCGCAAACACGCCTCGCGCTTCTCGCCTATTCCACTATTTTGTTTCTCTACCGAAAATTTCGGTAGCGCTTACAAAGTGGTTTGTTTATGTGTTCCGGAATTTGGTTAGACGTACTAAACATTGGTTGGTCGTTTGTGCGTACAAATAACTTTAACCAGAATCGATTTGAAGGTGAAACATAACATTTAGCTGTCACTATTTATACAAAAATTTCTTGTAAAACGTACAGGATTTTTACAAACAAACGTTATGTAAACTTTCGAATTCGTACGACACGACGTTTGCGAGAAAAACGATGTGACAGACAGACGGACGGATGCCAGAGTGACCTTAGGGAGTTCAGTTTTTCCTTTTGAGGCAAGGAACCTGAAAAGCGAATAATGGTAGAATTTTGAATGCATTAATAGGTGATGTGCGTTTAAATTATTCTGAAATAAATAAAGTCTTAAAGACAAATTATAAAATATATCCTATTAGAATTGCGACCATTTTAGAAACAAAGAAAATTAAAAAATAAAATAGAAGATTATGTAACATTAACCAGGAGATAACACAAACAGAATATAACAATAGGAAAGAATATAATATAATACAGTAAATTTATAGAATACCCAACGTAAAAAACATAATAATTTTAGTATTTCATTTATTTTAACATTCACTCTTACTCTTACGCTCCGCTTCCGCGTCTCGTTCAGGTCGTATTCCTCCTTTTGGTACTACCAGCATACCTGCTAGTAGTACCAAAAAATGATTAGTAGGTTACGCTGTATTCTTATTAATACAACACACACAGAGTGTTTTTAAATTTGGAGCACTCATTTTAAAGCCGCTTTAAACTTAATCCTGTTTTTAGCTTATGTTACACACACATATACGCACTAATGAGCATACATGTAAAACAAATTTTTTTTTTTTTTTTGAAAAAAATAATTGCTATGACTGGTCATATACAATTATTTTGGGCCCTACTCAACTAGGCCAAATATGCCTGTACTAGAGTCAGGGGAGATGGTGGTGTAAATTCATCCCACAAGTGTCACATTCGATTTAAATGTTTTGTAGATCGAAGCAAACCATTATCCAAACAACATATGTGACAAAGCTAGTATGTTTTAATTAATAATAAGGGTATATCTTAGGATGGTTAGGTAAAAAATAATCTTAATAACAATTTGTATTCTCTTCTAATTTAAGTCTATTTTAAACTACGAGTATGTTTGAAAAATAAAATAAGCGTCGTTTTCACAAGTCAACACATTTATTATCGACATTAATGATAAAGGATACAAAAAGCTAAATTAGCATGATATAATAATTATATTACATAATATAATAATGAATTAATATTCTTGGTACAGAATAATATAAGTAATCTTAATAATTAATAATTACAATATATATATAATTTTAATATAAAATCCAGAGATCATAAAACGTTGAACAAATTTCCATAAATTATGAGGTGAATATGTATGTATTTAGTTTTCTTTGATATGCTGCTCCTGGTTTTACTGACCATTTCATATTTTTTGGACCTTTTGCCAACGTTTATATGAACGCCTTATCAACTTAATCAATTAAAACTTTGGTTTTTGATATGTTTGCAAGTTTTGGCATATAATATGACCACCAATAAATACCAATGGAAACATACTGAATGCGTAATTAAGAAAAATAAATTAAACAATAGCAAAGAAATTTTAAAATGTGACATTTTTTAGGGTTTATAGCAGTGCGTAGGTATATTCAACATCTTATTTATAATTACAATTTTAATTAACCGTTATATCAAGATGATGCATTCAAACTATGCAGTTACCTATTAAATATCTTCTAGGGGCAATGCATGCATTTGGGAATATTATACCTATTTATATGTTAGTGTTTAGTCAAATATGGGTAACTAAGTAGTTTTTATATAATGGTTTGAAAATACATCAAATATGACACTGATTTTACACCAAGATAAATACCTCCTAATTTTCAATTGTTAACTTCGTGGTCTAAAGATAATTAATACTAGAGGACATTGTTCGATACAACGACATTCCGTATATTTTTCATTAAATTTATGGGCTAATCCTACTTAGAGTATTCCATTTAGAGTATATCCAAATGATTTAGAAAATTATTTTTTGCGATCACCTTTTTTATTGATCACTGGAATAAGAAACAATTTAAAACGATTTAAAAAAAGTCTACCAAAAAAAGTAACATTGAAATATACAAAATTATACATTTTTCGATAGATTAAAATTAGACATAATATTTATTCTAAGTGATACTTAGGAAGAAGTAAGGCGCTTAGAGGATAGATGACATTTATAGTCAATATTAAAAAAGTATGATGTTGAAATAAGAATAAAGCTTTATGTTTAAATTTTTTGAAATAATAAAATAGGGTTACGTATTTATTAAAGTGTAAAAATGAATAATTATGCAATTAATTTACTATTCTTACGCACAAGCACATTGTAAACGTTTTAGCATTTTACTAAAGCGTGCTAATCGCATTGAACGGAGGGAAAGTAACAAATGCTAGTAATATAATAATCTGTTTTTATTGTTAATACCTTATTGTAATTGCATTGTCACAAGCATTATAATAAAGAATAACTAAATTCGTATGAAATACGTTTAAGCATAATGCAATTATGATTTGATTGTCTTACGCACGCTTGCTAGTGTTTAGTGTGACCGTGAATTTATTATAATATTATCTATGTAAAATGCCAAGATTTATTGAAAAATAATCACATATTTTTTGACCCTACGTTCTATTATTACATTGTTTGGCTAAATCAAAACAAATATTTTTAACGTCTATAAAATAAAAAGGCAAATTCTAGATTTCTGGCTCAAAATTTAAAAATAATCAACTTGGTAATTTAAATGTTTGAATTGCATCATATTAACGGTCCGCCGTTACATAATTTTTCTAAAAGAATTTCCTGGTGAAACATACATTTTGCTTCAACTTCAGGTTTCAATAAGTTTCACGTCTCGTAATCTTATTTTAATCGAGTAATAAAATCGGTATTGAATAATTTTTAAGGGTGTCACGAGGGCAGTCTATTTTTTGAGAGTTTATTATTGAAACGTTTGACAATTATGTTTGACAATTTTCTTGTTATTCCAAAACAAAGGAATTTTGCAATTTTTGCAAATACATTTCAGTCTATAACGCTGATTATTACTAAATACGCTGCTTACATTCTAATGAAACATGATACTTGTAAAATTTAAGTATTTTGCCATGGTTTAGAAACATCTAAGACTTTTCGATGTGCCCTAAAATTACACATAGAAAAATAAGATAGCTTCCAATAGTGATTAAAAGCCTAATTTTATAATAGTCTATACTCCTTATTTCGCCTACAATCCCTGCACATTGTTATACATAAAAACTATTGACTAGAAGATTTTATTATATTTTATTCTTATTAATTTATAAATAGCCAACAACGTATCATTGTCATATAGAAAATGATTTATAAACTCTTTTTTTACTTTGAGTCCTTTACATTGATTGATGGTTCCTACTAGTAAAAACATTTAAAAAAAACATACATATTAGACATGCTCTGTTGTCAATCAAATCCAGGAGAAGAGAGCAGAACAAAGCTATGGTTTGTGTTGAATATAGCTGGTATTTTTTGTGTTTTGGCGTGCAATGGAGCTTGAGTATTTAGAAACTCGAATGCAGGTTTGATTCGTTTGATACTTAGTTAAATGGCGTAGACACAAAGCAAAAAACAACTTCTTGAAATATTCAAACAATATATACAACATATATAAATATACACAACGTATCCCAAGACCATTCCAGATAAAATAACTAGGGCGCCGCTTTGCTTCGCTGTGGCATATTGGAGCGGAGTTTAGTATATAAATGTATTTCTCCATAGGGTTTATTTCTCTTTGCGCTATCAAATGTATATGTTTTTTGTATCTATGCACAGAAGACATTGTCATGGTCATTTTAAAAAAATAATTATCAAAATCGGTCTTGTAGTTCTAGAGCCTTAGTCCGTGAACAGAGTGACATTTGAGTCACCATATGGGAGCTTCGCTCCAATAAATAAGAGAAATAATAAATTACAAAAGAAATTAAAATAAAATATAAGGGGTCATTTAAAATTTAAGCATTTCCGAGAAAGCCGTTTTAAAACAATAATTATAAATTATCATTTAACCGGATTGACGAACTAGATTTCATACCTAATTTGTATCTATAACGGTTTAAAAAAGCATAAAAAACATACAATGGCGGTATTTTATAAAAACCACGTTAATTATGTTTTATTTTAAAGAGATCACATTATTTTATTTGAAAATTTTGGTCTATATAAATATTATTTTGATAAGACCATATTACATTTTCTTATGATCTTTTTACCTAATTAACAGCTTATGGGTCTAATTAAATTAACTGTACACGAATTTGAAAATCCTCACAAATTGTAATACTGAGAAAGGTACATAACATTTATAATAATTATTACCAAATAACGTAATATGTTTATGAGACCTAAATCTAGTAATTGTAATTTAATAAGAAGTAGTTTTGATTTAAAGTAAATATCACAAGGACAAACAGGTATGTAAGGTACGTGGAAAAATATGTATAGTTTTGCGTCTAGCTCAAATCTTAGGCATTACTTGATTTTAATCATTCCTAACTCCTAGAATTGTCTCATTTATGCTTAAGGCTATAATTTACAACCGACCATTAAAATCAAAGCTTTTATCATACTAATTAATAACATTTTAGACATTTGGTCGTCTATAGTTTTGGCACACGAGACGTATATTCCGTTCTCTATTTAAAGTCAATTGTAGCATTACATTGTATTGTCAAGGTTCTTGTGCTTTTACTGCAAGAAATACGTACAAATATAATTAGCAGGACAATAATTAAATAAAGTTTAGAAAAAAGAAAAAAATAAAGATAAATATACATTTTACAAATAAACTTTATAACATGGGAATGATAGTTTTATTCATTTACTAATATTGTTACTATTTATTAATGAAATTTAACTATTCAAACTTTCATTTTTATTTTCATATTTTTTAATGTCATTAAAAAAGACATTAAAAATATTAGACATTAAAAATATTAATACAGCGATGTTTTGATAAACAGTTTAATTATTAAGAATCAAATTAACAAATATGTGCATATTATAATATGCACATATTTAAAGTTAAAACTTTAGGACCGGTAATCCAAGTCTTTCGAGTGCATTGAGGATATTTATCTTACTTTATATAAGGTAAGATCAATATCATTTATAATCACAAGTCAAGAATAGACTATTTTGAGATAAATGTTCGGATAAATTGTAAGTGTTATATTTAATGCATTATTCCGTTGATAATCTCTTGTTAGTTTAATCGCTGCGCTCACTTCACTTGTTGCTATATAAACTGATGTTCATGTGGCATTTACGACATGGTATAACAAGATATTTCGCCAGGCCTACCTGCAGGTCACTAACGTTTACTCTGATGTAAAAGTGATATATTTACGGCTAGGCCAGAACGACCATGACAGAAAAACTACGCGTGCGACTGCGACTAAATAAAACGTTTGTAATAAATTCGGTTAACCTCTTATTGTGTCATGCGTAAATTAACATTGCTAGGTTAGTTAGAACTTTAGCGATGTGGGCGATGAAACCGTAAGATTCACTTGTTGCGCGCGGCCCGGCGGCTACGCGACGCTCGCCTGCAGCGGCCGCAGTCGTCGCGTTGGGCCCGCTCTCACAACAGCTGCGAGCCCGGCTGCGAGCACGGCTGCGAGCACGGCTGCGGCGCGTAGCCCGACGGCGGCGCGTATCCGCCGGTCTTCCGCTGCAGGAACGCGTGTATGTCGACGAAGCGCGGCCGCTCGCTCGCGTTGCGGCGCCAGCACTCGTGCATCAGGTCGTACAGTTCCCGCGGGCACGTCGGAGGTCGCGGCGGCGCGCGCGCACAAGTGCTGCCTCTATGCCTATTGTCAGAGGAATATTTTTATTCATTTTATTTATTTATAAATGTACAAAACAGCGATACACGAAGATAATTATCTAATACTACATTTATATGGCCAGCAAAATGTATTATTTAATAAATCAAACTTAAACAATGTGTAAAGCGTGAAGTCAGTGGTGCCTCTATTTGTGGCATGGACCTGATTGGGTGTGTCGAGTGTGTGTATGTGTCTGTGTGAGTGCTTAGTATGTGTGTGTGTGTATTATTAGCGATATATGGTAAAGTATAAAAGAAATTTTATTCAATTTATTTTATCATAGGTAATTTAAAATCCATTGGCAATATGATGCCATTACCGCGATAGTTTTATTACATATGTTTTAAGTAAATTCATGTGTTACAAATACAGTTAAAATTTTTTAATAAAAAGTACATTAACGCACGAAACAACATTGATAAGATTGATTTAATAAATTAGAAGTAAATATACCAATCGACTTAATAAAACACTTTATTAAAATAAAATAAAAAGTATAGGTGGATAAAGCAATAATATCGTCAACTTAGGTTTAAACATGTGTTTACACTTTACTCATCTTTCATTAATAAAATAATTTCACATACAAGCTCTTAAAACACAATTATATGTTTAAAATTATATGTTCTTTATCTAAGAAATACAGAATTAAATAAATAAATAAATATATTTTTCTTTCGACTGGTTTAGTAAGCGATTTACATAGATAGACTTCCTAAAAAACAGTAGAGATTTTCTATACAACCTGTATATAATGGGTAAAGTTTCCGCGAGTAACTGAGGGCTAATGAATATAGTGTGGATGTACCAATTTAAATTAAAGTTAGTCTTTTTTTTTATTCTGTGTAGATTGGCAGTATATTTTTTAGGTAGATTTAATTAGGAAAGCTAACTATTGCAATGGGTAACATGTCATGATTTCTAGTAAATTTGGACACACACACTTTATATATATATATTTTTCTATCTATCTATCATCTATATCACTTTCTTGTGGACACGATAACTGCCGTAATTTTACACCAATCACTTTCAAATTGGTTGATTGGTTAAGGGCACAAAATCTTGGTCAAGTTCGTTAATGGGCAAAATCAGACCAGGGGAGCGGGAATGGAGGGGTTTTTCGAAAAGGTGAAATTTTGCTATAACTTTCTTAGTATATAAGATATCGAATTTATTTCCTCAGATAGGGGCCTAAAATTTATCAAAGTAAACTTTTTTGATAGCATCCCTAGGATTGTTAGGGGTGGCAAAAAATGGTTTTTTAAATTCAAAAATCATAGGATCAAATCAGTTGAAAATGTTGTTTGTAGGCCTATAAGTTCTCCATAATTTTTGATTGAAATATTTTTTGATATGAGCAACCCTTATGGCACACTTTAAAGAGGGATTTAGTATACCTACTCAGGATACGTAAAAATTGTCTCATTGATAAATAAGGCAAATACCTTTACAACTTAATTACATAAATATAGTAATATATATATATTTGATTATCGCCAGGGTTAATTATTTAATTTTGTGAAAAAATTATAGTTTGCTTATTATGATTCGTCAAATGATTTTAAGTAATAAGTTTTTTTTCGAATCACGTCTTTTGAGGTTTTAAATATATTACAGAATGAATCTAATTGTTTAAAATTACTGTTTCTAATATATACACACAACTGCACGCATTCAATGATTTATTTTTATTTGTATAACAGGTTATCATTTCTTTATTTTCCTAATTAACAAATCTGTCGTTCATAATATAATTATTATCATGTAAATACTTTTAATCGGCTTTAGTAATAATATTTTATGTTGTATGTATTTTCATATTGTAATGCTATTTGTAATTCTAATAAATAAATAAATTGTAATTGTAATTGTAATAAATTAATAACTCTAATGCGACCCCAACCCGCATAATTGGTTTTTTTTATTGTATAACCATTTGCTTACAAATGCCATGTAAAATTACAGAGAAATTAAAATTAAAATTTCATAGATCTAAAATTACTTTACAAGGTTTTAAAGGTGTCTAGTATTGATTTGCATTCATTCACCTAACTTATTCATTTATGTAATAATAAGTGAATATTTCACTTAAAGCGAACGTAAAGTGAAAGAACTTCCTCTAGGTCTAATCCCATGCTGAATTCTGATCCCAAATTGAATGCATTCATTGCACAAAGCATGCATTCGTGCTTTGGCATTCGGTACCTAAAGAATCTCATGATATTGAAATGCTGCATCTTTCCACTCACCGGTAAGAATGCATACTAAAGGATAATAAATTTTGATTGAATTGAATTGAATTGAATTGGAAATGATTGAAGAGTTATCGTCAAGGAATGTTTAAGTAGACTTATAAATCAATTAATCTTAGTATACTTTCAAGGCGAAATGATAATGGTAGCATATTAATAATTATATGAAGATATTTTAAATAAAATTTTTTAGTTATCTTTTTAAAAAATATTATTTTAGTTTCTATTGTATTTTTAGTAATGATAATACACCTAAAATATATAAAAATACTTACCAATGATCGGCATTCTCCACAACTTGCTCAGAAGTAAGTTCTCCGAGAGGCCTGTGACCACACAGGGTCATTATCTCCCATAAAGTCACACCAAAGGACCAAACGTCGCTCTTGGGACTGTGTTTGCCCTAAAGACCAAATTATCAACAATCTAACAAGTATTCGATGCAATTATTTATTAAATGTATATAAATGTTATAGTATTAGATTTAAATTAAATTTTTTTGGCAGTGAGCTTAGCTAATAAAAATATTTTTTTTTCAAACGTTTAATCATTACAAAAATAACACGGTGAAAGAAAAATTCACTTATAACTAGAATTTTATGAATGGAACTAAAACAAAAAATACTATAAAGTAAATAATAGGTTAAAAGAGGGTGTTTAAAAATATATAACTCTTTTGTTTATAATGCTTTTTCCTCGTCACAAAGAAAATATGGTGATTTTATAATCATTATGGTTCGTAAATTTTATGAAAAACCTCAAACAACTACAAAAAGCCATATGAAAAAGTAGATGTAGGTATGTTAAATATAATATAAAGTACAGACTTAGGTCATAGCAATTATTTAAAAAAAAAAATAGGTCCAAATCCTTATTAAATATTTCTAAATAATTGACCATAAATTTACAATATGTTTTTGATACTTTAGCCTTTTTAAATGTTGTTAAATACTGGATGAAGTATAATTTGCGATTCAGCTAAAACCTTTTATTATGTATGTGAAATATTTAGTAGTGACCTATAATCATTGACATCGTGATAGTGGTAAGTGCACCCTAATCATCCTCAATTCGAAATATAGACAATAAGCAACTAAGTAAATGAAACAATCTCAAAACATACCAAAAGTAAACTTTCCCAAGCCATCCATCTGATTGGCAAGCGAACCTTGGTATCGCTCATGTAGTATTCATTCTCGTATCGATCGCAGTACATGGCATGGTCGGACACCTTCGCCGTCATATCCTTGGATATCATGATATTCCTGTATTTGAAAAATATCTAGTTTAAATGTCATTTATTTCGGTAGCTGATTGAACATCGGCAAAATTATAAATTACCCCAAGCGTAAACATATAAACTATGTAAGCAATCGTTATGGCTTGAATACAAAACTCATCTCGATAAAGTAATTTCCTGAACCGAACGCGTATTTACAAAAGCCTATACTGTTTAGTTTTTGTAAAGTAAGATAATTAGATAGTTTCATATTATCCAGATATTTTTTTTTAAATTTGCTTCTTTAAATCTGGCTACGCTAATGATTTTTTGAAAGTTTACAGTATTACTTATAACTAGGATTCTTAATAAACGTAGAAACCTATTGTACACCTGTATATAGCTAATTTTATATTTATAACCTATTGGTTTTTGGGTTTTCCTAATTGACAAAATAAATCAATAAAATAAATAAAAATAAATAAAATAAAATAAATCAATGTTATATTTTGAGACTTGTCTATTAAAAACTATACTATTCGAACATGATAAAAAATAAAATTTTATAAAACAAAAACACTTACACACTCTGCACACACATATGCATACGTATAAACGTTCATCTTAAAATATATTTTTTATAACCAGGTATATATGAAATAACTACACATTTTTAGCCAACTATGTTGTATTTTTAAAATTATGTGTTTGTTGAATGTAACGTAATAAATAAAGGAATATTTTTTATATTTCTATATTAGTTTATTTATAATTTCTAATTTAGCTTTTTTGCTAAAGCTGCTTTTTTGTTAATAACCGATTAAGGTACGTAATCACTATATCTGATTTTTTATCGAATTTATAAAGTAAACCTTTACAGAACGTAGGTTTACAGAACATGCATGTGACAAATAGATAGAAAAGACTGACATAGGTTTTCTTTTTACTTTAGCAGGAAACCCTTAAAAGGAGTAGTATTTTTTTTAAACAAATGCCAACCCTGACCCGACAGTCCAGGTCCTTAAGGACCTGGACTTTTAATTGGAAGAGCGTAAATGTGCAAGCATTAAAAGTTTTCATTCCATTCTAATTTGTAAGGCAAACATTATTATCGCATTTTCCATTAGGGCTAAATTAATTACAGCCGCGCGAGCTTTTGTGAGCAGGAAGTAGCGGAAAAATGGTTTCAACGCCAAGCTGACCCACAATTGGATCGCGCTCCAATCTTTCTTGGGCGAGGCGCGCTCCAATCTTGTGGTTTAAAGTTTGTGCTATCGACTATATATAGCCTCGCCATCTCTACAGCATGTACCAGCTATAAAAAATATTCATATGTTATATGTATTTAGATAATGCCATATTTTGACGAGCAAGACTTTGCTCCTTTTCAAAAATATGATAACAATAATCTTTCTAAATTCTTCAAAAATACAGCTTTTACGTTTATTTAATTAGTATAATCTAACCTTAATTGTACATAATTATATTTCCTACAGAAATAGATCATATAAAAATTCAAACTATATTCAAGGTAAGTTTATTTATATTATTTTATACTATATTTGGTTCTGAAATCACTATCACTACTACTAATAAATAAACGTTGCTTTTCGGGTTGTTACTATTCTCTATTCTCTACAACCCCTGAATGTAATAATCTAATAAAAATTTTACTGTTGAATTACCTTAGATCTTCGACAAGGTTACCTAAGCTATAAGTAATGCAATAAAATAGTAAAAATACTATATATATATATATATATATATAGGTTAGATGAAACGATATTTTTAAGCTTTCGCCATTCGGCGTCTTCAGACAATCATCAAATATAAAACTTATATTTGATGATTGTTTCAAATCATCAAATCATCATCAAATATAAAACTTATATTTGATGATTGTTTCTTAATAGCGGCAAATCGCCTGAAAAGATAAATGACACAATCTTTGACAATATTGAAAAATGTTGAATAATTTGATAAAGTACTGGATAGCATAATATTTATAAAGGTTCTAAAGAGGTCATGTACTTGAGAACGCAGGATGTCGGTTTAAACCCAGCGCTGAGTTTTATAAAAATGCATTTTTAACTCTCACCTGTCCTCTTGTGTGTAAAATATTGTCAAATATTATGTAATCATCTAATTAGATGAAATAAGGAAAGGATGATATTTTAACAAAGGATAATTTAAATAATGGATATGTGATTACGATAAAGGATGATGGTGAAATGAGATGATATTATGAGGGATTTATGTATGAAGGTGATGAAAATATATATTTGAAGGTTTATTTAAAAAATAACTCTTTTAAGAAAAAACGTTAAATGCAAAATAAATCCTTATTTCGAGCTACTGTTTAACGTCTTTCCGCTAATAAGGTTAAATAAATGATTAACACTTTTGTAAAACACATTTTTAAATATTCCACCAATTATTTGTTTTGATTATTTAATAAAAATGGAAAGTTTTCTGTAAAGTTGGAAAAAACCGCGCTTCGGGACACTTTCAGAGGTGCCTGGGAGATCACGTTATTTACTACGAGAAATATGAACGTATGTGACTGGGAAAAATAAAATAGAGACATTTAGAATAGAAATAAAAAAAAAAACAGTTTCAAACAAAAGAGAAAGATATTGGTAGCGGATGCAAAAAAATAAAAGAATATAATATAATTTATTATAGAAGTAGTTAATAAGTAATTTACCGAATAAGGTAGGTACTTAGATGCTATATTTTAATTTAGTTTAATTTACTACAGTTAGTTAATAGGTTAATATTATGAATGTTATTAATGTATAATAAGTATGAAATATTTTTATTTTCAACAAATTTTAAATTTTAATAGTAGATGAAAAATGATTGTCTAAAGGACATTTAAAAAATAAATAATTTAAATGGCCTTCATCTAACCCTCATTTACAAGGAAGGATTGTTTCGTAACTAATCGCATATCAAAATTTACAAAAAAAAAAAACTAAAATGGCGTTAACATTTATAATAAATTATAAGAACGTCATGTAATGTCAGGTAAAACATGCGCGAGTAGTCTGGCTGAAGATGCCGTTAATGACGCCCATAGAGCCTAGCTGTAAGACGTCAGGTTCAGGTTAAATAATTTACTACTGCTAAACAATGAATAGACGCAGTTGATATTATATGATAGCTACTAGGTGTTACAGCCCTTCTTGTTAAGCAGTAAATTTGGATATACATACAATATTATTTACCTACTCTTTACATTATTTTATTTTCTAAAATCATCATCTTTATAAAATTACATAATTATTAAAATACTTTATACGTATGTTAACCTATTACGTAATTATTATTATAAAATATTGTGACTGATAAAAATATGAAAGATTTAAAAAAGAGTGTTTTTGGCGGATAAGTCAGCCATTTTGACTAAAGCTTAATAAAATTTGTATTCGAAGTAGTTTGTATTAGTTTATTTATAACTATAAGTGTTCCACTCTTATATGATAGCAACTTTGGCAAAACGGATATTCTGATTTACATAAAAATATTTAGGGAAGGAGTAATGGATATTTGGAGGCAAGAGGCAAGAGGGATTCTATACAGATATATATGACAGGACCATTAGAAGGAGTAAGAAATGTTTACCTTGCAGCCAAATCGCGATGAACAAGCTCAAGTGATTCCAAATATTTCATACCAGAGGCCACTTGTGATGCCATGTATACCAAACAGCCATAGCTGGAACAAACAGAATGGAAAACATGTCACCGCATTATTATATAAATACATCAACCATCCATAATTTAATACTGAAACCACTTGCAAAGTTCTAGTGATGGAGTGTGTCTAGATTGGGTGTCATACTGAACGAGCTAATTTGGTATAGTAGTTTAGCGGAAGTAGTTGATTACGCTCCTATAGAAGAAGTTGCGGATGAAGATCTAATGTGGACGGGTCTAATGTAGATTTTGAGCATCTTTCGCTTCGGGTTCCAAAACAGCCAAAACGCTATATACTCGTATGTCGCAGGTATATCGTCAGTATTTCTTACAATTTATTGGCTTAATTTCAGTGTCATTGTATATTTCACGGGGTCACTATAGTGAAATTATAATAACACTAGGATATGACTAGGTATAACACTACTAGGTATAATACTAGGTAATGGAGTTGGCGGTGGGATACGTATAACTTTCTGATTGTTTTCTATTGACCTTAGAATATTGCAATATTGACATTAGAAAACGGACCAATCAGTGACGGTCTCATAATCTAACAACCAGTGAAATTGTTAAAATATCATTGACTGAATTGAATTGAATGAATGTTCTTGGTTTTTTAATTTGGTTATGTTTTCCCGTCTAAAATAATTATGATCGTGTTTACTAGGATTAGGGATTTTTCCAGAAAAGTATAACATCAGGTCTTTTTTGAAGATTAGAGTGATTATTTCTTACTATTTAATGTTTTTGATTATTTTATAGTTTTAAGACATTTGACTGGTTTTTAACTTTTAAACTGCGAAAAGCTAACAAGTACATTTCTATTAGCTTACTTATTTCTTTTATTTTTTTTTAATTTATGCGTTTAAAATTGTCTTTGGTTTATATTTAGTATTTGTCTTTATTGTTTTTTTTATTAGTTATGCCTCGATCGATAAATAAAGTAAATGGTTTATTTATTCTGGTTTTATTATTCACCAAAACTTTTAAGTGCGATTATCTCAAAACAATGGCTTCTGAAGTTATCTGATTTTCGCTGTATACCCAGGCCCTATTAATTTATTTTTAAACCTATATTTATACCCGTATTCTCCAAGATTTCAACTAAATATTTGTGATTTAAAGTATCAAATACCTTACTGAAATCTATCATTAAAATAAGGACATTATTTCTTTCATTTAGCGCTTTTTTTATAAAGTATCCAAATTCAAATATTACTTGGGTAGTCTTACTGTTATGTATGAGAGCAAAACCGACAGTTTTTTACTATTAAAAGGAAATTATTTTTTAAATATTTCAATTAATTTATTCAGCAAAAAATTTGGATCATTTTTAGATGACATCACACTATCCCAGTCTTTTGAAACCAAGTTGGAACAACCTGCTTATCTAAAATAGTAAAGGTTTCTTTGGTATTTACTTGCTTGTTATTAGATTGTATGCAGACTGCCGTTCCACAGTGATCACTTATTTTTGTCAGAATAATGGTAGAGTATATGAATTTTTCTCGTTCACTTTTTATGAAAAAATGATCTTAAATATGATGGTTTTGAACCCCCTCAAGTACGGTCTCTCGAGTGTTCAAAGTTTTTGAAGATAGGTTTAAGATCATATTTAGCCATTCTAAATAACCATTTATTTAGCCATTTTATCTAAATAGTTTTTTTTTTGCTGTTTGTCTTTAAAATTAAGATCCTAATTTATAAATTACCAGTAAAATCTGATGATGTTTTGTTAGTAAAAAAAGACAAGTCTCTATTTTATTTATTATACAGTGTTTGTGGTTAGCATTAGGCGGGCGGTAAAACGCAAAATTGATTATAGTTTTAGACTGCCATATAACTCTCAAAGTTATAGCCTCCATAAATTTGCATTCGAAGTTTAGTATTTTTTTTTTATAAATAATAACACAAAGATCTATGTCGGATAAAAGTACAATATATAGGTATTTAGGGGAAAATTATAACTGATCTTCAGAACCCGAAAAAGATTCACTTCCAGAACCCGAAAACGATAGTGAAAAGAAAGGTGTTTTTACCTTATAGTTGAATCCTGCATTTCTTCCGTATGGCTACGAAGAAAATCAGGTAGATCTCCAATATCAGGTCTCTCGGTGAATGCACAGGGTGGCTCATCCAAACAGAGTCCAAGAACTCGAGCCAAGTTAGCATCTCGAAGACCAGCAAGCCAAGTGCATTCTCGAATGAACTCCTTCCTGTGGTGGGAGATTATGGAATATATATTCCGCGTTATTAAAGCCAAGTACAAACTTATTCATGTGTAAACATTTATACCGGGACTTGAGGATTTTTCGAGACTAGCGTGAATTGCGATTTGGTTTCGGGGTGTAAGAAGAAAGACGGAACTGGACTAAAAGGGGAGGTTAGTATTTATTTACTTAGTAATCGACATTTATTATTTGAAATCAAAATAAAATTATAGCACTGGAAGGTGAAGTTGGTATTTGATTCTTTAGTAACTGATATTTATAATTAAAATAAATGAATTAATAATAAATATTTTATGACATATAAAATTTAATTTAATTTTTCAATTCTATCAATCCGTATCAAAAGTAATTTTAGTACCTTTAAGCTGTCCAATTAAAGCAAATGATTGCTAGGCAATAAGGCAAAACTTGCGTAACAGAGGATGATAAAACCTAACGACGGCAAATGACAAGGTAAGGTCTATTTATAGAAATAAAATATCATAAGTGGTGTCCAGACTAGATAAGTTAGTAAATTTTGACTAAAGTAAATAACATTTGCCTTTTTTATAAAAAAAAAGAATTGCTATGACCTAGGTCATATACAATTATTTTGAGCCCTACTCAACTAAGCTTTGTTATCATCGAGCTATGGCTATTTAGCACTGCAGTTGGTAACCTGCTGTAATGTAACACAGTCGGGCGTACTAATTATCATACATACGTAGAGCTAATTACGTTAAAAATATTATATCTGCCTGTTTCATACGTTTTACTGACATTAATTTTTATGGATTAGCGTACACATGCGGGCAAACAATCAGGGGCCAGCATGCATGCTGACCGGGTAGGTACAATTTAATAATTGTTATCACTTTTATTATTCAATTTTCTTTTGATACCTAGGTATATTTATTGCTTGTTGTTAATGCCACAAAATATGTTTTAAATTATATTTTTTCCGATTTTACTGCTTTTATTATTTGTGTTCTTGCATAGTATTTTAACATTTATTTACATATTAGGACATTTATTGTTTATTTCATTTCTGCACTTTGCTATATTCACGGAAATAAATAAAATTATTTTTTGCTATGTTATATTATTTAAAAATTTCACCACAACAGATTAAATAAAATCATTTTTGATATTATTTTAACAGCGGCGGTCTGAAAAATAAATCACACACTTTTTGACAATTTTTTTATCTTTATTTATTTTCTCATGAATCTAAATCGAGAAATATTTGAAAAGGTTATAAAAAGTTTTTAGACTCGTGATCGTAGGATTCTTTTTTAATCCCAGAGATGTAAATATTTATATAATTATGTATATAGGTATGTTTATATTTGTTAATGAATTCAATTTATTTACATTTTTCATTTTTTATGTACCAGCCAAGCCCAAGGTTTAATTGGAAACTAAGTATCTAATACAAAGATATCGATCATTATATGTAGCAGATATTATAGCATCGATTTTGGATTAAAAGTCTGTCTTAATGTATAGCCTAGTACGGCAATTACAGGCAATTTACGTTTTTTTAGGCATAAAGTCATTTTGTATATTGACGGTTTTTTTAAACCGTTTAATAAATTAAAACACTTTTAAAAAAAAAAAACACTAAAAAGTTATACGCTATATATTTTTTTTCGCTGAAAATAAGTTATAATATTTATTATGCCTATCACAATTTTTTTTAGCAATTTATAGGTAAAATTAATTATAGTAAGTATTTTTATGTATGTTTAAAGCACCACATGTATTTTTTTACGCAATGTTTAAATGTATTATTCTGTAAAACACAAAGTTGTGTTTTGACATACATAGCTACATAGTTTGAAAATAAATCAGAAACTCTTCCAGAAATCTAAATAAAAAAAAAATATCCGCAGTGAAATAAATGCAATTTATTTAAATACTTACTTATAATGCGAATACACTAAATTATAAATATAATAACATAATATCATAAATAAAACACAATATTACTAAATAATCCTCGTATAAGTTGTACCTGACGATTTCAGTAGATCCACGCCACAAAGTTTTGACCATGACCATTTGTTTCTTGTGCAAGGACGAAGATCCACCAGCATATTCGGGAACCCCCTCTGCCTCGCACAGGTGCAACTGTAACAAAACGAATATTAACACTTAAAATCATAGTTAAATACATTACAGTTTATTAAGTATGTATGAAGTAAACTCTAAAACTAACGCAAGTTTCTTTTTGCTGTGTAACCTATATGAACGGTTGAAGTCACTCTTTCAAATGTTTTTTACCACTTATATGTATATTAAATATTTATATCATTTACATGTTTCCCTACGTAACAAAAAACAATAATATAAGAAATAATGAGAGAAACCACAAAAATAATAATAAAAACTAAGAATAACTATAAGTAATCAAAACAATACATAGCAATTACCTATAATTAAAAAGAAATGTCTCAGGCGAATATAGAAATAATAGAAAGGAGGATATAATAGAAAGTTGATTTTTAATTCGAAGAGACGAAATATCAATCACTGCAGAAATGAAACTAAATCATTCGATTGCCCTCCCGATTCGACTCGTCGTTACGACAGTCCAAATGCTGGTAAAGTGCCTCTGAGATCTAATACAATAGTAAAAAGGAACAAATATCAATAAGTACTAGGTATAAGATTATTGATGAATCCGCAAATAATTTAAAAAAAGTATATCTATATATGACCTGTCATCTAAACCCGATCATATTATAGCGTAACATGCCTGATACAAATGCTGATGGATACGTATTGGAAAACATTTCAAAATAATACCAGATGTGTTATCATCTGCGGTCGCCGTTCATGGAGCGAAGTCGCATTAATGGCGGTGATGTATTGTAGACCAATTTGAAGAAACATTTAAAAGCAAAAGCTACATTTTACTAAGGCGACTTTATTACCGAATATTATGACACTACCATAAACGACGATTTTTTTAAAAATTCAGAGCATGCTGCCAGAAATTCTGAGGGTCAATAAGCATGCTATTCACCATATTACGGAGCCATAAAAATTGCAAATTTCGTAATTTGTGCCAATGTCAGCTTTTTACTGATCTACAGCGTTTAAAGTTAACTCAAAGAGTAGGTAGGCAGAAAAAGTTTTAAAATTCCCACCGGCCTTTTGACAGAACTGTCAGATAATAAAAATGATTATTGAAATGACGGATGATAATTAAAATGATTATTGAAATGACAAATTATATTTATTTAACTGTCAACCTAATTTTTCATGATTTGTATAATGAAAATAATACTTACTACGTACATTTTTTTACGTACATTTTTTTTATATTTTGATTCCATCTTTGAGATCTTAAAATTCTTTACTTTCTGAAACTATTTAAAATAATTGAATTCTTACCTTATTATCATAATTTTAAAAAATAAAATACGTTTTTTATCATAGTCTATATAAATCTTTACACTGCGTACTTTATCATTGTATCAAAATATTCCAGGGCCATTTTAATCAACAAAAAGATATTATTTTTAAAATCATTACTTAAATTTTAGGCCTATAAACTTTGATTTAGAGGTACTATTTAAAATATAAATAAATCTATCATTTGTATTTTTCTTGTTGAAATATGCACACGGGCGGACAGCTTCGCGTACAGCTTAAAAAACCATTCTTAAAAGTACATTAAGAGGTAATGCCAAACGTGCCGAGCGTTTTATGCCTAATTTTAAGTTTCATTTTAAGGAAAAATGAGTAGATTATTTATAGGTTTATAAATAATAGAACAACCATAGGGTTTAGGTTTATGTGACGACCATAAATTTGATCCAAATAACCTGAATAGATTAAATCAGGGCCCATTCGATAATGTCTGAAGTTCTGTTGTACATTTGGTAATAATTATATAATTTAATTTTATACTTTATATTATGTTTTACAGATATAATTTTAAAAGACACAATCTCCGGATTTTCGAAACCTATCTCAAAATGAATTGATTTGTTCGACAGACGTCCGTCCATTCATTATTCTCATATTGAAAGTAAACCTCGTTAATTATTATTTAATCAGTACTGCATCGAATCCTAAATACAGAAGCGGTTTTAAATTGCCAACAGAGTTTTGCTTTGAGTATTCCTTGAATTATCGCCATTAGCTTGATGAAAATATATAATTAAAATCTGGTTGACTCGCTACTACTTAGAATTAAACTAAAGACACTTAATTACTACTTTAACTGATACTTGGGATTTTAAGATTGTTTAAAAATTAATTCATACTGAGTATTATTTCTAACTTCCTTTATTGTCATCTATCGTTATTTTAATTTGGCATAAAACAATACTAAACACAAATCACATTATATTTCAAGATATAAAAGGTTTTCCCATATATTTTTTTATTTTTATGTTTTCGGTTATTATAAAAAAAAGCTGCAGTGAAACTTTACTTATCAAAGTTGGGTAATATGTTTTGTTTTAATTATACTAATTTAATACGAAGCATGGTAAATAATTCGATTCTTTGTCCAAAAGGTATTTTCAGAAATAGAAAACTTTCATTTATATTATATTCTCAACGATATTATCATACGTTCATCGTCACTATTACGGATTGTGGAGTCAGAAATCAGAAATCATCATACCTTTAAATGTTTGATTACCGTAATTATATTCTATTGTATTTGGAAATAGGTAGAAAGAAGGGAGAGATGGGGTTCTTGAAAATAATATAAAACGAAGTGAATCTTGAACATACGTGGATTGGGGTGCGATCTATTGATAGAAAGCGGTTCTCTCCCTTTTTAGCCATTTTAGCCGCCAGCCGCCCTTAAGTGCCAAAACTTGTACACGCGCGATGAAATATGTCGGGCACAGAATTGCGGTCGGTCTATTTCCTATCATCAAACGCCCCCAACGGACTGGCGGACGATACAATGAATGAAACTGTCAAGAGTATTTTCTCTACAAGAAAACATTTTCCATTGAACGAATATTAAAAAAAAAATGATTCTCTGGCAAATTTTGTAGTCCATGGATCTTCTCTTAAAAGGGACTAAGTAGAATGTCCCTATATATATTAAGACGAAATGTTGTTGAGCATTAAAAAAAGAAAACATTTCAATATAAAAACATTATAACTTTAGGTATGTAAGGGTTTAAACAAAGGGGTTTTCAGCAAAATTTAATATGCTCTGTAAGCAGGCAGCTGCCTCAATCGATGCACCCGTGTGTGGCTCAACAACACACATTTACTTATTTTTTATTACAATATTGGTACATTAGAATACCATAATAATAAATGATATACCTAGATAATTTAGACTATTATTATTATGCGTACAAATAGTATTCTACGGTAAAACCTCACAATTTTAAATTATTGTGATTTGTAACTGTACTATAACGTCCGGCTATAATGCTTAATATTATTGGGAAAAGTAAAATCTTAACAATAAAAAAAAAAAAAAATACTCTACATATTTATTGGACTGAGTGAAGCCAAAAATAGATATATTTTTATTTAAATAATATTGAATGTCGGCAGTACGCAATATTTTATCTGCATGCCGAATCTGTTTAGAAGTTACAGACCGACAAACAAATAAGTCTTGCCGTAAATATTCATATTTTTGACCATTTAAATCCGGTTTCCTAAAACCCTTAAGCGGAAATTTGTTATTTTTATTATTTCTAAACTTGCGGATGACGAAATTATTAAAATGGTGGTGTTTTGCGTTTCACTGCGTGACCTGTAATAGAGATTTTTTTTTAAAAAATGGCTATACCCTAGGTCATATGTAATTAATTATCTTGAGCCCTTCTCAACTTGGATAAATGTGCCTATGCTAGAATCAGGGGAGATGGTGGTAATGAAGCGTTAATAATGGTTTGTCCATGTGGGGATTCGAACCCGAGACCTTTGGGTCAATAGTCCAACGCTTTAACCACTAGAATGCGGTTTCTGTCTTGATTTCATCTACTAACTTAATCCACAAAAGCTATTTATTAGCCGAACCGACCGAGAAAAAGAGAGTTTTTAAATCGATGTTTTTTTCGTGTACTTTCACTCCATACTAGCTTAGGCGATTTCGATGGTTTTGCATATACGTATAGGGAATTTCTCATGGGCAGTCCCATAAGTTTCGTAAACGTAGCGTAAGATAGTAATAAATTAAAAGTAAGTTTTCCGGTTTAATGTGTGTGTGTCAATGTCATTAGGCTTTGTATTTTTAACCGACTTTAAAATTAGGAAGAGGTATTTAATTTGATTTGTATGTTTTTTTTTAATGTGTTTACTCATTATTCTGAAACACCTAAAGCAATTTCATTTTTTTTCCTTATGAAAGTGAATTTTTCACGGGTTATTTTCCCATTGTAATTTGATAAAGTTACGTTAAATATAAGGTTGCAAAAAATAGGTTTTCCGTACAAACATTTTTCGTGATTTATTCGCTTAAGCGATTTTACTATTTTCTTTTGCATATTGTCGACGATTGCAAAAGGATACATTTATTAAAGTTTGATTAAAAAACTTTTAGTGTAAGGCAAGTAAAAATATTATATTAAAAAATAAACTTACAAATTCATTAAACTTGTTATTGTCAGTAAACTATGAATACATCGATCCACCACAACAACGAAGTATAAATATAACTATTTCGACCTCAGTGGTCGAAATTGGAAAGTAATTCATTAGCCTTTTTGGTTTGAGCATTATTGAAGTTTTTATGACTCTATCATACGGTGATTACTCTGTAATCATTGCATATATATTTTTTTTACTTTGTTCATCATTTGTACATCAGCTGCGAACGTGTGTTTTTTGCCTTAATTCACTGCAATACTGCACTAAAATTTAATATCCCTCAAAATAATTTCATCATTTTGTAATACTATTTACACTATTTAAATTCGCAATTCGCCTATTATTATTTCGACTACACAAGAATATTATATTCCTCCTTCTTCATTGTGTCTTACCTCAGTTCTATGTGAAGGTGTAATGAAAGATGGTGCGAATATGTAAATGTAAAAAAAAATGAAACCACAGAAATTAAATTAAAACACTGAAACTAAGATTATACAGGATTTAGTTTATATAATAAAATATACACTTTTTTTTAACCTAATAATTATGCTTTTTTTGCCTTGACATTACTTTACTGACATTGACAGATTATTGAAAAAGTAACATTGAAATTACACAAAATTAACAGCTCGAAACTCATTCAGCCAATCTGTCAGTTAGTACGAACGTTTTATTTTATTCAATTTAATGTATTTATAAAATACATTATAGATAATTTCCGTACTTCTCCATATAAACTTTGGCCTTTGGCCATATAACTGGAATCTCACACTCGTCCGTGAGCGCGATATGCTTAAAAAGGAATCCGAAGTTTTCCCTTCGCTTACTAATATAGAGATAACCTGAATTATCCTGATTCCTGAATCATCCTGATAGTAAGGAAAAATTGATATAAACAGCATCCTATATAGGGCTTTGCTGAATCTATGAATTATTTAACAAACGAATTACTGCCATTAGTCACGGGCATTATTAATATTCAACATCTACAGCCTAAAATAATAATAGTGATCAAAAAAATACATTTTATTTTTTCGCACAACAAAAATAATTTTGAAGTATCAACATAAAACAATTATTTTATTATCACCTCTTTTACTATAAAGTTCGAAAAAATATTAATCTCAAACAAACAGCAGAGTCAGCAAAGTTTGAGGCGATCAAACACAAAGACGAGGCCAGGAGCGGGGGTCCGGGGGTCCTGGGGAGAGCTGCGACTCCCTAATATCGGAAACTGTTTGCTATTTATTCCGCCTTGTCACATAGTCGCATATCAAAAGTTATGTTAGAGCAACTTTCCGTCACTTGGCAAGCAAAAGGCATTCGCTCAAAACATTTATTAATATTGGTATACATAGTTTTGCTGATTCTCTGTAAATTGTAAATTTATTTGTTACAATAATAATTGTTATCATAATGTTAGTTTAAGTTAGTGTTAGTGTTATGATTGCACTTATCATTTACTAAGTGCCCTTGACCATTTTATTCAGAAATATAAAATCTCAAACCATCGAATGATCGAATTCTACTTGCTGCGACGTGCAATTGACCATGTGTAAAAAAAAACTGGCTGTCTCAATAAAATTGCAATTTTTTCGATTTTTTGTCCTTGAGACTTATTTATTGTCATCGCAAATGTAGGTATAATTGAAAATTGAGTTCTTTGAAAGTTAAATGGTAAAATTGTACCGAAATATGTGATTGATGTTATTGATATGCCACCCAGTACCAACATTTGTAAAAAGTAATGAATGCGCTAAAGGGTCCAATGATGAATCCAAAACAGAGATATTTTTAATGGTAACATTAACTTTTGAAAACGAAACTGTAGTAATTTTAATATAAATCATCTATTTGAATTTGCCTCCAGAGTCTACTAGGTGACATTTGATTATAACATTAAGCCTTGTATGTGTGTGTGTGTAGGCAATGTGCCAGTGGCTAACTAGAGAGAGGGTAGATCGGAAGGTTTTTTCTTGTACAACTGTGGGTATTAAGATAAGTAAAAAGAACTAAGAAAAAGAACAGTGGAATAACCAAACGTATTTCATTCAGTTCATCCTGATGCCCACAAAACTGCTATATCAGTTTGAACTGCATCATTATAACGGCGTAGATCTAAATCACGATTTACTTTAACGAGCATACAAATTTCCTTTTTATGATTTTCAATTCTCTGACAATGATCTTTCATAGCAATGAATGATCGAACGAAAGGATTAATGCGTTCTAATTCAAGAGAGATTTCGCGCATTACATTGCTATTTCATGCTTGATTAGAATGTTCACGTAATCTATAATTGATAGCAGTGTCAACATCATAAAAATATAATTGCGCATAACATGGCAAGCGATTATATCTAGCAGTCATCGAACCTGATCTGTGATATAAAACATCATATATTTTTAAATGATACACTCCGCGCATAACTGTATCCGAAATTTTAGCTTCTGAGCTAACCATAGCAAATGCTGAATAATTTATTTACAAATGCTGAATAATTATTACTTATAATTATTAATAAGTATTTACGATTGTTTTCAAAATAATTTTTTGACTTTCTTCTTATTAAAGGTATGTCCATCATACAATGATTTAAAGTATTCATTATGACTTAAGGCCAGTAATAATGCTTTTCCTTTATGACAACATAAAGCGAATGCAGTTCTTTCACCTAAAGTGACTTCAGATTCGAAATGCTTTGCATTGTAAATGCATTAATCCACAATGAAAAGTATTAAAATTTCTTGGAATGATATTCAGTGCACATATAAAAGTATCCCTTAAAACAAGTTCATCATTTTGGCTGTTATTATTTTGACTTTCATTGAAATATATATTCCTTCTTCATTGTCTCTCATTCTGAGCCGTCAATGTTCTCTGTCGAGGATGTACTAGAAATTAGTGAGATTAAAAAATGTAACCTGTAAAATGAAATTACTGAAACTAAAATTAGACAGGTCACTTTTTTTTAACCTAACAATTATGTTTTTTTGTCCTGACATTACTTTATTGACATGGACAGATTTTTGAAAAATGAACATTTGAAATCACACAAAATTCACAGCTCGAAACTCATTCAGTCAATAAATAAGTTCCAGTTAGTATGAACGTTTTATTTTACTAAATTTAATGTATTTATAATACATATTATAGACAATTTTAGGTTTCCGAAGTTCTTCTCCATATGAACTTTAACTATGCCAAATCTCAACCTCCTCCGTGCGAGCGATATGCTTAAAAAGGAATTCAAAGTTTTCCCTTCACGTATTAATATAAAGATTATATATAAGTACATATTGCGAAAATACCATATGATGTCAGATCTCTAATATAGACCTAGCGCTCTAATTATCTCATTACATATTTCAAATAGGTAACACCTGGCATTTTCCTAATGAGATTTTTTAATCCACACAAGCTGAATATATTTACTTCTCTTGAAAATCGATAAAATATGACATGTAATACAATAATAAATTTTATATTTGATATTTAATAAATAAATAGATTAAATAAGCAAAGTTAAATAAAGTTAACCAAAGCATAATAAAACATATACACAAAATGCATCTGAATGTGTCGCAATTGCCTATTATTTTAAATATCAGATAAATTTGTAAATATTTTAAATAATATAAATGTACATCGTATGTAAGATGGCCATCGCACATAATTCAACAGTTTCTGGTTCTCTTCTTGCACGCCTTTCAAGATGTTATAAACTCAGTTTACAGTGTCTCTGGGTATTAAGAGGATAGAGCCTTTATTACTATTTATTTAAGATTTTATTTTTGTACGAAGACTTTTTCGTCAATATGAAAATATATTTTTACACGACCTTAGTAGATTTTCTAACGGCAATAAACTCACCGTTTTGTAACAAGTTTATTCGTATCAACATAAAGTACTCAGTATACAGAATAAATTTACAAAAAATAGGCGGGAATGGAACTAGACAAAGATTCAGTGTATTTAATTTCATTTTTTGGTAGATTTCTTTAGGATAGCTACCTATTGCAATGGGACTTAGGGACAATTTCGACATATTTCACATCTCCTAGAATCCAAACCTAAAAAAAAGATATACACGTTTATATATCTATTTATCTTTCTATATCACTTTCTTGTGGACACGATAACAGCCGTAATTTGAAACTAATCCCTTTTAAATTGAAACATAAAATTTAACGGCACAAAATCTCTATCAAGTTCGTTAATAGTTCGAATTAGACCAGGGGGGCGGCAATGAGAGGGTTTTTTCAAAAAGTGTAATTTTGCTATAACTTTCTTAGTATTTAAGATATCGAATTCATTTAAATGTTATATTATTACTTAGATAAGGTTCTAAAATTTATTCTGGACTTTTTAACCTCATCAACCATTGGTCCTAGGGGTGGGAAAAAGTGTTTTTCCAACATTCAAAAAAACATACCTTCCTTAATGGGCACACGATCAAATCCATTGAAAACGTTATTTGGAGGCCTATAATCTCCCTACAACTTTTGTTCGATACAATTTTTGATATGAGCAACCTTGGTAAGGGATGACGAAAATATAGTAACGGTGCGTTTTTGAGCGTCGAACTATAGCCGCTGGTCGGCGCGGAGGGGTAATTGTTATCTCGGGACGATCCCTTGATGAATTCAAACAATTCGAAAAAAGTGTTTGGTTCAAGATGACAGTCTGAGTTCGTAAAAATCGGAGTAAGGTGGCGGAAATAGGGGGAGGGGGTTCAAAAAGGTTAAATTTGGCTATAACTTTTCCATTCTTCAAGATATCGAATCCATTTTAATATTATATTATTTTTTAAATATGGGCCTAAATTAGCTATTATTCATCGAGGGAGGGAGGGGGTGGGGGTTGAGGTTTTAAAATTCATAACAAGCACAGGATCAAATCAGTTCAAAATGTCAATTATGGGTCTATGTACCCCTTTAAACTATTATTTAAACAGTTTTTGATATGAGCAATCCTCATAGTAAGGTAGTAAGGGATATCCAAGTGTTTTCCCGATTGGGTTTCTCGTAAGCTAAACATATGAAACGTTTTTATATTTAAACAACATTTCTGAATTAAGTGAATTCAATGTGTTTATTATCTTACTCTTTATTACTTATTAAAGCTTTCAGGAAACTTTCAGAAACTACTAAAAGATGTCGGAGATATATAGAGATTTTGATACCTTATAGAATAATTTCGATATCTTTGGAATGTTCGAGAAGCCTCCGGTTACATTCTTAAGTTGCTGGAATGTTTGGTAAGTTTAAAGAACTATGTAAATGCAAATGTAAGTTTCAAATTTAATCCATCTCGGATAGATTTTGATGCTTCTATGGGTTGTACAGATTAGTGAAAGGTTGTGGAATCTTCCAGAGTTGATTTTCTTGGAATGTTTGAGAAGTATAAAGAATGTGGTAGAAGATATAGATAATTCCGGAATATTCCTTCCTGGACAGTTTCGGAAGCTTCTAGAAGATTTTACAGATTTATTTTTAAATAAAATTTATTAAAAATCATTCTCTTTTGTATATAGAGATACGAACCCCTAAAACCTCTCACTAATCCTGAAATGGACATTAATCGAGTCACGTAACCAAGGTAAAATCGTAATATGGTTTTATATGTTTGAAATAAAACGTAAATGTCCTTAAAACATCGAAAGGAATGTTTGATACAAATTCGTACAATTGGAGTTTGCCAATCCTCTACTTTGAACCGGTGAATTCTACCTCTGCCTTCCGGCGTGCCGAAAGGATTTTGTTTATCTATGTAATCATCATCACTTACGAGAAATCTCTTATCTGAAATGTAATAATACGTCAAACTATGCTCCTTAACAACGTGACTATGCATAAACCGGTCGAATTAGCAAAGCCGCAAAGAATGCCACATATATTTATATGCATAGACTTAGGTATATATTTTTATATTACTATTATTTTATTCATAAGTAGGTACAATAGGTTTTATAAATATTAGGGTACGAATAATTGAATTTTGGTGGCGTATCATCCCTTAAATATAATATGCTTCAGAAAAGAGGTGCAGGCACGTATTTTGAATTATAATCACTTTACTAATGATGTTCAATGTTCCTAATAAATTTGATGGAATGTGATTAACTCTTTAATATTTTTGAGTACTAGGCTTAGGAAATTGTAAAATGATTGTAATGATATACATACGATTTTCACAATTTTATGTCATAACACAAACTATAAGTAATAATTTAAATCATATAAAATAAATCTTAAATAAAATTATATTGCTGCGTTAATTTATTCATTACCATTTTTTTCAAAACGAATATAAAATATTAATTTATAAAATACCACAAATTTACAAGAATTAGTTTTTAATCCTGTTCAAAATTAGCAACTCTTAATTTAATAAAAAAAAGCTTTATTTCGTTCGAATTTTCAAAATTCGCGCTTAATAATCAGGCGCTTTATTAAGCGGATCTGAATGTATATAAATTCAGTTCCGAACAGAATTATGATAATCTTAACTAGCTTTTGTGAATACCTTGTTTTGTTTATATTATTTTGTGATGTTACATTGTTCAGACTAAATATATTTTCGGAACCAGGGATGAACTAGTTATCGCCACCTACCTATAGTGAATGCAACAAATAAAATAAAACGACCTACGAAATTTTCACTATACCGCATCGCAATAGGTCAAAAGTAGACAAAAAGTACTAATAGATAGCATATAAATAAATATTTCTTACTTAACATTTACCATTATTTATTTACACAAGTAAAGATTAAATCGTATATATATATATATATATAGTAAAATAGTAAAATGTATTGTTTAAATACCGTTAATTAGATGATTTCTATGTTAAAATAGGTAAACACCTTTAGTTTAACATATATAAAAGTTTGACAGTATTGACATTTGCAAAATACGAATGCTTTTTAATATTTTAAGGATTGAAATTTTTTGCAAATAAAATATATAGCCAGAATGTTCAAAGAAAAATTAATACCGAAAGCACAGATAGTTGCATCGCTTGAGGTAATGCACGCTGGTTTAAATACAGGCCTGTATTTTATGAAAGTCTTTCACTCTCACCTACCTATCTGTGCGATATGCAATACGGTCAAACTTTCATTAAAGTAGTGAATAAATGATTTAAAAATTAAACAATAATTATGAAAAAAAGTGTGAAAATGTAACGAATATGACGTATAATGAATGAGAAGTGAATGGTTTAATGGATATTTACAAGAATAACTTACGTTCAACGTAGTTTATCTGAAAATGAATCGTTATGGTTAAAAATAAAAAGAAAAGTGTAAAATATATGCACATTACGTGCAAATCGTTAAGATATAATATATATATATATATATATCTTATTAACCGTGCTTGTTTAGCGCAAAATATAAATAACCGGTATTTTTTAAATATTTTCAAAATGACTTAGAGCACTTTGCTTTGCCAGACACGGACCCTTACGAGCGTGACCACTTGTTAAATAGATGACTGAATCCGCAGCATCTGTCGCTGGATTGCGACAGCGAGATGGAGGAGAGGTGTGGAGGAGAGGTATGGGGAGATTTCCTTGCTAAAGTGACCCCCCCTTAACACCCGCGCCGTTTCCTTTCTTAATTTTCCTCCGCAAACACTTTACTTCGACGTCGATGCCCGAGAAATATGGCGCCATACAACTTGGGCGTCGCGTCGCCTCGCAATACGACTTAAGGCGAGATACGATATTTTACAACATATACTAATATGTTGTAAAATACCGCTCCAAGTTTATTTGGTAAGTTAATGAATTGCCTTTATTAATCATACTTGGGTATCAACGCATTTCTCTTATAATGATTCAAGGTAATAATAAACGAGAATGGCTATGATACCCTGTAGCTATCATATAATATCAACTGCTTATATACATTGTTTAGTAGTAGTAAATTATTTAACCAGAACCTGACGTCTTACAGCTATGCCCAATAGGCGTAATTAAAGGCATCTTCCCCTTAAGCTACACGCACCTGTGGTACTAACTTGCTATAAATTGCTTCAATTCCTATCGCCATTTGTGCCTGCGGCACTTTTAGCCCATTCGATGTGCGTTTTGGTTAGCCATAGAGGCGAAAGTGTTTTTTTTAGGGTCTGAGTAGATTAAATCAAAAAACAGGTTATGGTATCATAATATTCAAAATCATTTCAGTTTTTTTTTGTAAATTTTGATTTATGTAATATCTTTTATTATTCTTTGTCTTTTCGCGTATTGTTTACAATTTCTGTTGGGTAACTACAATAAATTAATATATAAATAAACAAATAGAAATATATAACATTTCAATCTTAATATATATAAATCTCGTGTCACAATGTTTGTCCTCAATGGACTAATAATAAAATAATGGACTAATAATAAAATTTGAACACCATGTGCAGTTCGATGTGCACTTGAGAGATAGGATAGTTTAAATCTCAAATTATAGTCGCAATTTTAATTTATCGCTAATTTTTTGTCCGTTATTATTTGGCAGTCATAAAACTGACAGATGTCGATACCTTTTTATTTTATGGGCGATTGTGAAGAGCGCGTGACGACTCGGTGCCAGTATAATTTTATTGAACAAGCAGAGGAAAGAGCAATTGTGATATTATTGGAAAATTTTTTAGAAGATCACAATCAACTAATTCAATTGATCAAAAGAGTTTCGCCACGACTGCAAAATGACAATTATCAAATCGTCATAAAAGCCGACAAAGTACCATTAGGTGAACATGCTGGTAGATTCAGTCATAAAACTGACAGATGTCGATACGGAACGGCACGGAACATGCATGCATACAAGATGCGATGACTTACGTACGTCATTACGGCCGACCGGATTTATTTATTACATTCACATGTAATCCGAATTGGGAAGAGATACAAACTTTACTATTGCCAGGACAACAAGCCATTCATCGTCATGATTTAACTGCACGTGTGTTTAAACAAAAATTGAAATCCTTAATTGATTTTATTGTTAAATATACAATTTTTGGTATCACACGTTGTTGGCTGTATACGATAGAGTGGCAAAAGCGAGGTTTGCCTCATGCCCACATTTTGGTTTGGCTTAAAGATAGAATCCGTCCTGAAGAAATCGATCAAATAATTTCAGCCGAAATTCCAGACCCATTAATTGATCAAGAATTATTTGATATTGTCACCAAACACATGATCCATGGGCCATGCGGTGTTTTCAACATGACGTCACCGTGCATGGAAAATGGAAAATGTAAAAAAAACTTCCCAAAGCCGCATACGAATGACACGATCACGGATATTGATGGTTATCCAATGTATCGCCGCAGAAGTACTGAGAATGGTGGCCACACATTTACAATGCGACTGCCGAACTTTCCAAATCAAGTTGAGTTTGATAATCAGTGGGTGGTACCATACTCACCACTACTTTCAAAAACTTACAAAGCTCATATCAATGTTGAGCTTTGCAGTTCTGTTAAATCAATTAAGTATATTTGTAAATATGTAAACAAAGGCAGTGATTTGGCCATATTTGAAGTAAAAAACATAAATAAAAATGACGAAATAGCACGATACCAAATGGGCAGATACATTAGCAGCAATGAAGCTATTTGGCATATTCTCAGCTTTCCCATCCACGAAAGAGATCCTGCTGTCCAACATCTGGCAATACATCTTGAAAACGGTCAACGTGTATACTTCACTGAAGAAAATGTTCTCCAAAGAGCGTTCGAAGCTCCGAAAATGACTCTAACTGAATTTTTTACATTGTGTCAAAAACCTGATGTTTTTGGCCAATTCGCGAAGACATTGGTGTATGGTGATGTTCCACGTTATTTCACATGGAACAAATCCAGTAAAAAATGGGAGCCACGGAAACAAGGAAAACCACATCCTTCCATTACAGGCATATTCAAAGCTAAGACATTGGGGAGACTTTACACGGTACATCCAAAGCAACGTGAGTGCTTCTATTTACGTTTGTTATTGGTGAATGTTCCCGGACCAACGTCTTTTGAATTTTTACGAACAGCTAATGGTCGAGTATTCAATACATACCAGGATGCATGTCGTGAACTGCAATTGCTAGAAGACGATAACCATTGGGACTTAACGCTTGCTGATGCTGCGTTGACATCAACACCGAATAACATTCGTCAGTTGTTTGCAATTATTTTGGCGACATGTTATCCCTCGCAAGCACAAACTTTGTGGGAAAAATATAAAAATTGTATGACAGAAGACATCTTGCACCGAATTAGACAAACAAATCAATGCCAAAACATAGATTATACACCAGAGATGTACAATGAAGCATTGGTCTTGATCGAGGATTTATGTGTTCTTATTTCAAATTTACCACTTAATCATTATGGTATGCCATCACCTAATCGTCCAGCCACCGACTTAGTCAATACCGATTTACAACGAGAAAATCAATATGACCATGGAAGTTTAGCAACAATTATCATGAACAGTGAACCATTACTGACAGCAGAACAAAAAATTATTTATGATCGGATTATGCTGGCTGTTGCTGCTGAACAAGGCGGTTTTTTTTTCTTGGATGCACCCGGTGGAACAGGTAAGACATTTTTAATATCGTTGATTCTTGCCAAAATACGGTCGCAACAAAAACATCGCATTAGCATTAGCATCGTCAGGCATTGCGGCTACTTTACTGGATGGTGGGCGAACAGCACATTCAACATTCAAGCTGCCATTGGACGTTCATAATAAACCAGATGCAATGTGTAACATCAAAAAGAATAGTGGAATAGCTGCAGTGTTGCGGAAGAGTTCTATAATAATTTGGGATGAGTGCACAATGGCACACAAATATTCACTTGAAGCATTAAACAGAACTATGCAAGATTTAAACAGCAATAATAAACTTTTCGGTGGTGCTATCTTACTTTTGTCTGGTGACCTTCCGGCAGACCTTACCGGTTATACCTCGCTCTACTGTCGCGGATGAGATTAATGCATGTTTGAAACAATCATTCTTATGGCGAAGTGTTGAAACACTTCGATTGACCATAAATATGCGAGTACAATTGCAAAATGATCCATCAGCACTAATATTTTCCGAACAACTACTAGATATTGGGAACGGTAAAATAAAACTGCAACCAAATACGCAATGCATTAAACTACCAGACAATTTTTGCACTGTTGTTCAGGATAAAACTGAATTGATTCAGAGTATTTTCCCGGATATACAGAATAATTATTTGAATCATGAATGGCTTAGTCAACGGGCGATTTTGGCAGCCAAAAACGTTGATGTTGACGAAATTAACTTCCAGATACAACAGTTGTTACCAGGCGATCTGATGTCTTTTAAATCAATCGATACTGTTGTTGATGAAAATGAAAGTGTAAATTTTCCGATTGAATTTTTAAATTCATTAGATATCCCTGGAATGCCACCACATAATCTTCGATTAAAGATTGGTTCCCCTATTATTCTCCTCCGTAATTTGAATACACCTCAATTATGTAACGGTACGCGTTTGGTCATCAAAAAGATCACCGGAAACATTCTTGAAGCAACCATTTTGGCTGGGAAGTTTAAAGGAAAAGTGGTCCTGCTGCCACGTATTCCGATGATACCATCAGATTCTACCATACCCTTCAAAAGGCTACAGTTTCCAATTCGTTTAGCTTTCGCCATGTCTATAAATAAATCTCAAGGTCAAACAATGTCCATTTGTGGTTTAGATTTGGAAAATCCATGTTTTTCTCATGGGCAACTATATGTTGCGTGTTCACGTGTTGGGAAACCGTCGAATCTATTTGTGTTAGCTAAAGACAGGTTAACCAAAAACATTGTGCACCGATTGGTGTTAAATTAAATTGAAATTGAAAGTATTTATAATTCAAAAAAAAGATATTAATGTTTAAAAGTTTAAGACTGTCTGCCTTGCCTACCTCATTCATGAGTTTAAGCGTCACATGTTATTTACTGTATTATACTGTAATATACTTATATTTGTTATAAAATTAAATGGAAATAATAAATCTGATAAATTTTTATTTTTTACCTATTGATTTCTGCTTAGTATCAAGTGTAAGAACATTTTAATTAATTGTGTTCAACGTACTTCCCCTTCAAATCTCAATCCAGTGAATTTGTATACCAACATCAACATTTTCGTCTTTGTTCGTAAATAATTTCATTGTACTAAAGGGTTATAGTAGTAGAAAGTCAAATAAGGAGATCAGCATATTTTTTTACAAATACCATCTGTGTGAAAAAGCATAGTGGACTCCGTGACTGATGTTCTCTTATTGTTCCTCTTAGATTGTTTACTATAATGTAATATAACAAAAACTTTAGCCACAGCAACGCGTGGCCGGGTCAGCTAGTTTATCTATATATTAATACGCGAAGGGAAAACTTCGGATTCCCTTTTAAGCATATTGCGCGCACGGAGGAGTGTAAGATTTGGCATGGTTAAAGTTTATATGGAGGAGTGCCAAATGTTTAAATTATCTGTAATATGTTTTATAAATACATTAAATTTAATAAAATTAAGCGTTCATACTAACTGACAGATTGATTGAATGAGTTTCAAGCTGTGAATTTTGTGTGATTTCAAATGTTCTTTTTTTAATAATCTGTCAATGTCAATAAAGTAATGTCAGGGCAAAAAAGTAAAATTTTTAGGTTAAAAAAAAGAGGATATTTTATTATATAAATCAAACCCAGTTTTATCTTACTTTCAGGTATTTAATTTTACATTTTTTATTTCAGTGGTTTCATTTTTTTTGCATCCAGATATTGGCACCTATCTTCCATTATACCTTCACATAGAACTGACGTGAGACACAAAGAAGAAGGAGGAATATATATTTGCGTGAAAGTCGAAATGATAATAGGCCAATTGCAAATTTAAATAATGTAAATAGTATTACAAAATGATAAAATTATTTTGAGGGAAACATTTAAATGTACACTGAATGTAATTCGAAGAAATTTGAATACTTTTGATTATGGATTAATCCATTTATAATTACAAATCCTTCCATATAAATATAGGTTGGTACAAATATGTTAAACGTCGTTATTCTACTAATGCCTATGCTTTAAGCCAAACGTGGTCAATTAGAATATTTTTTCCTATTTGCCTGGACAAAATCAGTCGCTTAGCTAAAGGACCTAGGTAGCTAAGAAGGCATCAGGCGAATAGAAACCATAACTACATTTTTCTATATGTATTTAGTCGTTTACCTAATTATTAAGTAATCTGTTTTAAGCACTAGGCAAAAATAAAAAAATATATATTCTAATTGACCAGTCACCTTTATAATTCATAATGCCTTTATGATAAATGTATTTATATCCAACGTTTTATCAAAAAATACTACATTTTTGAATTTTTCAATATTGTCAAATATTGGTTTTCATAATAGACAGCCCTCTATTTAAACCTGCAACTAAACGCAAAGCAACTATTTATGCATTTCGGTACAGTTTCAATTTTAGCTTCTGTACATATATTCAAGCTTCTATCCCCGTCCTTTGGCCGTCTGTCCGTCCGTCCGTCCGTTGCAACTTTCAGTCGAAAAAAACAATTTCTTAGTATGAAACTGACAAATGACAGCGCAATCATTGGAACGTTTTATTTATTAGTGGCCAGATAGAATTAATATATTATACTCGTCTATAAGCGCAAATAGAAATATGCAAAAGAATGTTCAGTGCCACGTTATAATTATTATAAATTGGTATATTATTTGCGTATTTATTTATTGTGTTCACCTGACAGAAATTATACACAATATAAGTAATGACGTAAGGACAATGAGTTAAAAAAGAATAAAGGATATTAAAGGATATTAAACGAATTTAAATAAGATGTAATAAATAAAAAAAACGATTTTAAATTTAAAAAAATATAACAAAAAGAATAATAGATTATTTAGAATAAATAAAAAAAAACCGATTATTTACGGTTTTGTGAATTCGTATAGTATTAGTATTGGTATAGTATATGAGCGCAAATAGAAATATGTAAATGAATGCCCAGTGCCATTTTATATTTATTATTAATTGAAACATGATGTGCTTGTTATTCATTTATTTATATATATATTTATTTATTTATTCTGGTTACCCAACAGAAATCGTAAACAATTCAGGTAATAACGTAAATAAAGAATAATTGTAAAATATATTAATAATATTAAATAAATAAGAATAAAACCATTTTCAATTTGAAAAAAAGGAATATAAAATACACCAATTTAAGTCTTGATTATAATTAAGGTAGAAAGTTGTGCAAATTTAAAAACGTTCTTAAATACTTCTATAAAAGTAAGTCTTGCATCGTTATAGATTTTATTACACATGCGAAGATTATATAAACACAATTTGATGAAATTAACAAATAAAAAATATAAATAAATAAATTGAAAATAGCCTATAACAGTGCTAGTCGCCAAGTAAAGGTATTCGAAAAGTTATAAAACAGAATATGAAGAAAGTTTACCTGAAATTTACCAAAAATAAATGTAGTTTACTCATTTGATGCGTTTGATGTTTTCGTTTTGCAGTTCCAGAATAATTGCTACGCTTTGATAATTAAATTTCGCAATGAATTCTTGTTGGTGAAACATTGCTTTATGGAATGGAAGTCACAGTCGCAACCGTGGTAAATAGCATTCTAACTATCGAGCCGAGTGGGACGAGTGAGAGTCGAGCAATCAAAACGGTCATAAAGCGAAACATCGCATCCGAGTCGAAATTAATTAAAGGTGAGCAAGTCATGAAGTCTCTTCCATTCGATGCCGGAGGAGACTTTTACTGGCGCGAAGGAGCGGATGACTCGAGCGAGTCATCCGCCGCCGGACGCGACTCGAAGCGAGGCGAAGCGACCTCTCCGCTCCGTATTGCATCGTCCCAGGGCTGCCACCAATCTCACTGTTTCATTTTGGATACATACACTGTTTTTTTTTTTATTATTTATTTAATCCAAAAACAATACATGTGAAATAGCATGAAACAATGAATAAATCTAAGTAGTTACAAAGCAATCTAAAACTATCTCATACAAAGCAAAATAGATAGGTGGTGTGGATTTTATCATCCCACTAGACGAGGTCTGTTCTGGGATGATACCTGCTCCAATTGGACACGTTTGCTTTACTTGTTGTTATATTTTTATTATTTTAATTTTATTTTGATAAATAGTGTACATCATATATATGAAATAAATACTCATGGTATGGTTTCGAATGGTAGTTCCAGTCAGATCTCTTTCTGCGGTATTAAAAAAAAAACGCGCTTCTCTTTTTTCAGGTCCCGTTGAAACACACCTTTTGTACCTATATGCATGTTGTTATTTTTTATATATATATTTACTCATACTACACATGCGACACAAATGAGAGGTTAAGATATGTGCGACGCTGTCTCATTTGGCTCAAATGAATCGTTGCATAATGTTTTATAATTTGTTTTGTCCAAGCTATTTTGTCCAATGGTTTTGATGTTACGACAATTATGGTTCTTAACTTTTGACAATACTTATGATATATACTATGATATAACACTGACTAAAATGTTATTAAATAGAATGTTATTAAAAGTTTACCACCGCGATTGAAACTTACTATACGAATAAAAACGTTAACCAAAGCAAGAAGTACTCGTATTTCATCTTGACTCACTCCATACACTAACTGCCAAACGTTTTCCCGGGCTTGAGATGTGTGAAAAAATATCCTATAGAAGCACAGCAAAAACTATACAAGCAACCTAAAAACAGACTTTTTTCGCTGTGCTTAAAGAAAACTTTTAACTCAAATTTTTAAATCATTTATTGTATGAAAAAATGATAATTGCTGTAAACTAACCTATGGTAAATTGTCGTTCACAAACATTAAATTCTTTATGAATATGTCATTAAACTATTAAAGGCATTTTGATATTTGCGAAACAGCCCAAAAATATTACTTGAAATTATTGTGGTCTACTATTATCACTCGTTATTTATAAATTTTAAAAATAACAATGTAAAAAAAAGTGATTTGTAACTGCGCTACAATAAAATACTCGGCAATATTCATTACTACCATTAGTAAGTTTTATGCTTTTAGGGTTTTGTACCTCGAATAGGTGCCATTAAGAGATCTCCCTTCCTTTCGTCTGTCTGTTTGTCACAGCATTTTTCTCGAATACTATGTGACGTAGAAATTTCAAATTTGGCATAATGCTTGATTTTCGTGAAGTGCACTCGATCCTAGTCAAGGTTACATACATTTTTTAATGGTGAGTTAGACTCCCTTAAAAAAAAATGTTAAAATATGTAGCGCAAGATGATCGAAAATACACCGTAGATCCCCCTGTAACAATATTCCGCTTTGTTAATTTTTTCCGTCACTCAGTATTTCTTTTTGTCCGAACACTGTCCGTTGTCAGTCACGGCAGGTAGCCTTCATTCAGCAGCCAGCGAAGGCAGTTTGTCCCCACAGAGCAGACCTGGTCTTAGTTCTTGTGTCTCGACATTAGTTCCGGCGCTTGGTTGTCATAATCATTTTTATTTGCAGATTATGAGGAGTTGGGTGTAACCAACCTTTCGGGCAAGATGGACCACCGCATGGGTGTCGACGGCTAATTAACTGAAATCTCGGTTCCTCCATCTGCGTGTCGGACAGTTCGGTGGCTGGATGGGACCACCTGCGCCTCAAGTTATGTGCCAGTTAAATTATGTAACTTTATTAAATTGTTAAAGTTGTAGTAAAATTTGTTAAAGCCAGATTCTAGGTTAAAGCACTAAAAGTGTTCACTGGTATTCTGCGTTGCATTATTTTCTTCCCTACTCTGTTCATTAAGTACTTGTTTTCGCTATTGCCCACTTCCTGAAGGCGTATTTAAAAGTAGTCTCGTAATATAAATTGTTGCCCAAGCTTTTAGATTTCTAAAGCTAAAACTTCGATAATATTAGGGTTAGTAGACATTGATCTAGGATAACGGAAAACTTCTGTGTTTTCGTCAATCTCAGTTTAAAATTTAATGTAATTCCTGAAAAATTAACAGAAAAAGCCACTTTTTGAGCTCTCACTTTACGCTGACTAAACCATAAAAGATAGGTAGGTACAATACATTGTTCGTTTGGATTAGATTAATTCGATCGATCGACTGTTTGTTGATAAAATTTTGGTACCGAACCCGGATTGCGCGAGCCCGACTCGTTCTTGACCGGTTGTTTTATAAACCGTCAAGTTTGGCAGGTAAAAATAATAATTGATATTAAAGTTTTAGATGTAAACCTAAATGTATACAAGCTTATAGGACTTTTAATTTATTAACTATGAAGCTATTTATGGAAAAGCAGGCATGAGTTAAATATTCTCAAAGCCCAGATTAGATGATGATATAGCTGGTTTGAACCATGGGTTAACAGGCCATATAACTCGTCTAGACCAAAATGGACCAGAACCGCCGCAAAACAGACCAAAATGGAGAGCTAGACCAAAGTGGAGGTAACGTCCAACAGTGGACAAATATATGCCGAGAAGAAGAAGAGAAGATAACTCGTATTAATCAGAAGTAGGCAGCGGAGGTTAACAAACAATACCGTATCCGATAATTTGATTAAAAATACTCATAAATATAACATATTAATTTACTTATATAATGTAAGTTTAATTATTATGGTAAAAAATATTTATTTAATACTCTATATGTTTAGGTAACCAATAATAATTATGATACCATTCTATTTAATTAAAAATAATCCTATATAGGTAAAGGAATTTAGGAATAATTAAATATAAAATAAATAATTGCTTTAGTGAAGATTATTGCTAAATGTCAACCCTGGCAAAGATCGCTTAGCTGAAAATTGGATGAGTCAGCTACGGCGGCACGCGCGGCGCATACGCTATAAACGTCCTAGAGCCCGCGATTAAATGTAATCATAATATTGATTTTAGCAAAATTTCATAACCTATATAAAAAAAGTTGGCTATAATTCGAATTCAAAAGTGTATGATGTTTTGTGCCGTATTGAATTCAGTGAGTTCTAAACCCTTGGTGCAAAAACAATAAAAAAAAAGTGAATGTGTCTTGGTCGAGGGTACGGAGAGATGACTTGAATATAATGTTAACCAAGAGAGCGTTTAGCGAGAGAGGACCGGGAAGGTAAAAATGTAGGAAATAAAAAGTAAAACTGTGTGGACCGTGTTGGGGTGCGCTGTCATATTTTATTATAGCTGTGCTATTGTTTAAATAAAATGAGGTAAATAAATAAATATTGCTGGCTCTCAAGGTGTAACTTCCGCCCACGGCCCTCCACACAACCCCCGAAGGCGGCGTCGTCGTCGTGACGGTTGGGCGACCAGGGACCGCAATATTGTTTTTCGACGAGCCAGCCCGAGGCGCCCCTTTTCAAACCCCCACTCCCGAGCAATTGGCATTGAACCTTTAGCGAAGCAAATTCTATTTGAAAAAGCCTTACTTAACCGAAGAACATTCTTTAAGTAGTGTACAAACTGAAATACGGTTAAACTTCAATCAAAGTAGTAAAAAAAATGATTTAAAGAGGAAACCATAATGATAATAAACGAATATGATGGTTAATGAATGAGGGGTGAATAATTTAATGAATATTTAGAAGAATAACTTACGTTCAACGTAAGTGCAATTGTTACTCAAGCGATGCAACTATCTGTGCGTTCGCTGTTAATTTTTCTTCGAACATTCTGGCTATATGTGTTTGAAAAAAATTTTAATATTTAAAATATTGTAAAGAATGCGAATTTTATAAATGTTAATATACGATTGAACTTTTATAAAATGTAAACTTACGGCGAACACCTATTATAACTTAAAAACTCATCTAAATACGGGATTCAATTTTACTATATATATTATACTAGCTGACCCGGCCACGCGTTGCTGTGGCTAAAGTTTTTGTTATATTACATTATAGTAAACAATCTAAGAGGAACAATAAGAGAACATCAGTCACGGAGTCCACTATGCTTTTTCACACAGATGGTATTTGTAAAAAAATATGGTGATCTCCTTATTTGACTTTCTACTACTATAACCCTTTAGTACAATGAAATTATTTACGAACAAAGACGAAAATGTTGATGTTGGTATACAAATTCACTGGATTGAGATTTGAAGGGGAAGTACGTTGAACACAATTAATTAAAATGTTCTTACACTTGATACTAAGCAGAAATCAATAGGTAAAAAATAAAAATTTATCAGATTTATTATTTCCATTTAATTTTATAACAAATATAAGTATATTACAGTATAATACAGTAAATAACATGTGACGCTTAAACTCATGAATGAGGTAGGCAAGGCAGACAGTCTTAAACTTTTAAACATTAATATCTTTTTTTTTTGAATTATAAATACTTTCAATTTCAATTTAATTTAACACCAATCGGTGCACAATGTTTTTGGTTAACCTGTCTTTAGCTAACACAAATAGATTCGACGGTTTCCCAACACGTGAACACGCAACATATAGTTGCCCATGAGAAAAACATGGATTTTCCAAATCTAAACCACAAATGGACATTGTTTGACCTTGAGATTTATTTATAGACATGGCGAAAGCTAAACGAATTGGAAACTGTAGCCTTTTGAAGGGTATGGTAGAATCTGATGGTATCATCGGAATACGTGGCAGCAGGACCACTTTTCCTTTAAACTTCCCAGCCAAAATGGTTGCTTCAAGAATGTTTCCGGTGATCTTTTTGATGACCAAACGCGTACCGTTACATAATTGAGGTGGATTCAAATTACGGAGGAGAATAATAGGGGAACCAATCTTTAATCGAAGATTATGTGGTGGCATTCCAGGGATATCTAATGAATTTAAAAATTCAATCGGAAAATTTACACTTTCATTTTCATCAACAACAGTATCGATTGATTTAAAAGACATCAGATCGCCTGGTAACAACTGTTGTATCTGGAAGTTAATTTCGTCAACATCAACGTTTTTGGCTGCCAAAATCGCCCGTTGACTAAGCCATTCATGATTCAAATAATTATTCTGTATATCCGGGAAAATACTCTGAATCAATTCAGTTTTATCCTGAACAACAGTGCAAAAATTGTCTGGTAGTTTAATGCATTGTTTCAACACTTCGCCATAAGAATGATTGTTTCAAACATGCATTAATCTCATCCGCGAAAGTAGAGCGAGGTATAACCGGTAAGGTCTGCCGGAAATCACCAGACAAAAGTAAGATAGCACCACCGAAAAGTTTATTATTGCTTTTTAAATCTTGCATAGTTCTGTTTAATGCTTCAAGTGAATATTTGTGTGCCATTGTGCACTCATCCCAAATTATTATAGAACTCTTCCGCAACACTGCAGCTATTCCACTATTCTTTTTGATGTTACACATTGCATCTGGTTTATTATGAACGTCCAATGGCAGCTTGAATGTTGAATGTGCTGTTCGCCCACCATCCAGTAAAGTAGCCGCAATGCCTGACGATGCTAATGCTAATGCGATTTTTTGTTGCGACCGTATTTTGGCAAGAATCAACGATATTAAAAATGTCTTACCGGTTCCACCGGGTGCATCCAAGAAAAAAAAACCGCCTTGTTCAGCAGCAACAGCCAGCATAATCCGATCATAAATAATTTTTTGTTCTGCTGTCAGTAATGGTTCACTGTTCATGATAATTGTTGCTAAACTTCCATGGTCATATTGATTTTCTCGTTGTAAATCGGTATTGACTAAGTCGGTGGCTGGACGATTAGGTGATGGCATACCATAATGATTAAGTGGTAAATTTGAAATAAGAACACATAAATCCTCGATCAAGACCAATGCTTCATTGTACATCTCTGGTGTATAATCTATGTTTTGGCATTGATTTGTTTGTCTAATTCGGTGCAAGATGTCTTCTGTCATACAATTTTTATATTTTTCCCACAAAGTTTGTGCTTGCGAGGGATAACATGTCGCCAAAATAATTGCAAACAACTGACGAATGTTATTCGGTGTTGATGTCAACGCAGCATCAGCAAGCGTTAAGTCCCAATGGTTATCGTCTTCTAGCAATTGCAGTTCACGACATGCATCCTGGTATGTATTGAATACTCGACCATTAGCTGTTCGTAAAAATTCAAAAGACGTTGGTCCGGGAACATTCACCAATAACAAACGTAAATAGAAGCACTCACGTTGCTTTGGATGTACCGTGTAAAGTCTCCCCAATGTCTTAGCTTTGAATATGCCTGTAATGGAAGGATGTGGTTTTCCTTGTTTCCGTGGCTCCCATTTTTTACTGGATTTGTTCCATGTGAAATAACGTGGAACATCACCATACACCAATGTCTTCGCGAATTGGCCAAAAACATCAGGTTTTTGACACAATGTAAAAAATTCAGTTAGAGTCGTTTTCGGAGCTTCGAACGCTCTTTGGAGAACATTTTCTTCAGTGAAGTATACACGTTGACCGTTTTCAAGATGTATTGCCAGATGTTGGACAGCAGGATCTCTTTCGTGGATGGGAAAGCTGAGAATATGCCAAATAGCTTCATTGCTGCTAATGTATCTGCCCATTTGGTATCGTGCTATTTCGTCATTTTTATTTATGTTTTTTACTTCAAATATGGCCAAATCACTGCCTTTGTTTACATATTTACAAATATACTTAATTGATTTAACAGAACTGCAAAGCTCAACATTGATATGAGCTTTGTAAGTTTTTGAAAGTAGTGGTGAGTATGGTACCACCCACTGATTATCAAACTCAACTTGATTTGGAAAGTTCGGCAGTCGCATTGTAAATGTGTGGCCACCATTCTCAGTACTTCTGCGGCGATACATTGGATAACCATCAATATCCGTGATCGTGTCATTCGTATGCGGCTTTGGGAAGTTTTTTTTACATTTTCCATTTTCCATGCACGGTGACGTCATGTTGAAAACACCGCATGGCCCATGGATCATGTGTTTGGTGACAATATCAAATAATTCTTGATCAATTAATGGGTCTGGAATTTCGGCTGAAATTATTTGATCGATTTCTTCAGGACGGATTCTATCTTTAAGCCAAACCAAAATGTGGGCATGAGGCAAACCTCGCTTTTGCCACTCTATCGTATACAGCCAACAACGTGTGATACCAAAAATTGTATATTTAACAATAAAATCAATTAAGGATTTCAATTTTTGTTTAAACACACGTGCAGTTAAATCATGACGATGAATGGCTTGTTGTCCTGGCAATAGTAAAGTTTGTATCTCTTCCCAATTCGGATTACATGTGAATGTAATAAATAAATGGCCGGTCGGCCGTAATGACGTACGTAAGTCATCGCATCTTGTATGCATGCATGTTCCGTGCCGTTCCGTATCGACATCTGTCAGTTTTATGACTGAATCTACCAGCATGTTCACCTAATGGTACTTTGTCGGCTTTTATGACGATTTGATAATTGTCATTTTGCAGTCGTGGCGAAACTCTTTTGATCAATTGAATTAGTTGATTGTGATCTTCTAAAAAATTTTCCAATAATATCACAATTGCTCTTTCCTCTGCTTGTTCAATAAAATTATACTGGCACCGAGTCGTCACGCGCTCTTCACAATCGCCCATAAAATAAAAAGGTATCGACATCTGTCAGTTTTATGACTGCCAAATAATAACGGACAAAAAATTAGCGATAAATTAAAATTGCGACTATAATTTGAGATTTAAACTATCCTATCTCTCAAGTGCACATCGAACTGCACATGGTGTTCAAATTTTATTATTAGTCCATTATTTTATTATTAGTCCATTGAGGACAAACATTGTGACACGAGATTTATATATATTAAGATATTTGATGGCTTTTTAACAGTGGAAAATCGCATTCAGTTCAGTTCAATGCCGTCAACAACGGCGTTTATTTCAACATAGTTATTTTATTACAAACAAAATGAGCAAGGACCCATTAGTCAGAGACTGTCGACAGGTCCTTTTAATAAGTTTCTTAACTAATAATACATAATTAAAAAGTATAAATAAGTACATGAATTGTTGGACAAGGTAGATTTGGCATAACAAGAATGGAACATGAATAACAAAACAGAACAGTAGAAATAATATAAAACCTAACATGACACATAGCACAGATGTTATTTTCAACTTTTAGTGGTACATATTATATCATAATAATTATTTTACATGTGTTTCTAATAGGTATTTTTTAAATTTATTTTTAAATAGTGCTAACGTAGCACTCTCTTTACTATCGCCAGGCAATTTATTGTATAAAGTGGGGACCGCCACGCATGATTGCCGCTTGCCATATAAGTTCTTAAATTTAGGGACAGAAAGCATTTTTTTGCTTACTTGTCTTGTTTTATGCTCGTGTTTTACCGGGATTTTAAGAGCACTATCAGCATGGTAATAAAGGGCAATTTTGTATTTCCACAATGAGAAAACAGACAACAGGTTAGAGTGTCTAAAGATATTTTTATAGTTTTCCCGGATGCGATTTTTTGTTTCCCTGTTTAACGACAATTTTATAATACGTATTTGTAGGTCTTCAATGTCCTGGATGTATGTATGAAATGAGTTCCCCCAAATGTGCAGTCCATACATAATTATAGGCTCTGCTAAGGACCGATAAAGGTCCTTTAAAATTGATGAGGGGAGACTATTTTTTACCAAAGTTAATTTGGCCAGTAGACATCTTAGTTTTTTACATACTTCCAGGATTTGATATTTCCAATTAAAACGACAATCAACGATCAAACCGAGATATTTATGCTGGTCAACTTGTTCGATTGAGGGACAATCACATTGGCGTTTAATATCGTGTAGACACTTATGAGTATGGCCCTTGATACTAACTTCGTTTAATAATGATTTATTTTGGGAAGACCTTATGTGAATCAGTTTGGTTTTTGAAACGTTTAAGTTCAGTCCGTGGTCATGTGACCATTTGAGCAAGCTGTCAACATCCTCTTGTAATAATGTAGACGCTACATTAATGTCATCATGCGTCACGATTAACGCAGTGTCATCGGCAAACTCGAGTATTTTTGAATTTTTCACAATAAGTGGCAAAGAATTAACATATATGATGTATTCTTGAGGACCGATTACACTACCTTGAGAAACGCCCGTTTTTTGAGATTTACATTCGCTCAGAGTTTTGTTTATTTTCACCCGAGATGTACGGTTTTCTAGATAATTTTTAAGAAGGTCTTGTAAGGGTCCTCTGATACCAACTGAGTCCAGCGAGCTTATTATGTTTTTAAAATTGAGTGTATCAAATGCTTTCGCATAATCAATAAAAACTACTAGACAATGTTGTTTATTATTAAGTGCATTTAATATATAGTCTGAAAATTTTAATAATAGATCGGTAGTTGATTTCCCTCTTTGGAACCCGAATTGCTCGTGTCGTATTATGCTGTAGGTTTCTAGGTAATATTGTATTTTACCGCAAATAAATTTTTCGATTATTTTATTGATTGCTGACAGTATAGAAATAGGTCGATAGTTTCCGTACTCTGTGTGCGAGCCGCTTTTGTAAATCGGCCGCACGATCGACTGTTTGAGTACCTCCGGATATTTACCCGTTTTTAAACACAAGTTTATTAATGACACTAATACCGGACTAATTTTATCAAATAATATTTTTATGTCGCGAACTCTAATTCCATCCATGCCTGGGCCTTTGTTTGTGTTTAGGTTTAAAACTATATTTTTGACATCGTCAATTGTCGCTAGAGGCATACGCATTGAGAAATCAGAATTCGATATATATTGGCTTTTGTTCAATAATAGAGTGTTGCATACAATTCGCGTTGCAGTGACATTTTCCTGAAATTTTATTGCGAAGTTATTTGCCACGTCAAGCTCACCGATCATCATATGATTGACAATCTTAGAGTCACCGCTCGATTGACGCTTTCCCAATATTTGATTTAATATTTTCCACGTAGTTTTCATATCCCCTTTCGAGTCAAGAAGCAATTTTGAATAATACTTATTTTTTGCTTTGCGAATATCGATGTTTGTTTTATTGCGTACATTATTATAGTGCTTTTTGTAATCAATATTATTCGGAGCATTTTTACAGCGTCGGAAGAGTCTGTCTCGCTCTTTCATGCTTCGAACCAAGTCGACTGTTATCCACTGTTTGTCCGTCCGACTGTAGTTAGTACGCGTAAGCTGGACGGTTGCTTCGCGATAACCATCGTCGAATATTTTGCATATTTCGTTACATAACGAGTCGGGATCGTTGTGATTTATAGCTAAATCGTTCCAATTGATTTTTTCGAAATATTCGTAGAGTAATTTTTCATTTATTTTATTGTAACTTATTTTTTGGGGCGACGCACTATTACGGCCCAGAGGTATGCTAACGGCCACTATGTAGTGGTCAGATATTTTAGTTTGGATTATTCCCGGTTTAATATCTAGATACCTACTTTTTATGAATATGTGATCGATGCAGCTTTTTTTTAGATCATTAAGAACGATTTCTTCTCGTGTATAGTCATTTATATATGATTCAAAACCGTATTTATACAGTAATACTAAGTATTTTTTTGTATTCGGCTTCACTGATTTTAGGCAGATATTTGTATCTCCGACAAATATAATTGTCTCGTTTTTTGGTATTGTTTCAATGTGTAATTTTAGGTCTTTTAAAAATTGTATTATATTTGAATTCGGTGGTCTATATGTGGCTATTATATTGAAGGTTTTGTTATTTATCTGTATCTTGGCAATTAAGTTTTCATGCGAGTTATAATATTTTAAATACGTCATACACCTAATTTCATCACGAACAAATACGATTAATCCACCTCCTCTTCGATTTTGTCGCAAATTGGCAAATTTCGTAAAACCTGGGATGTTAAAAAGAGGCAATTGATTATCATTTATATTTACTTCAGAGAGAATTATTATAGATATTTTACTTAAGCTATTTGTTAAACATATAATTAGTTTATCAAAATTTAGTATTATCGAGCGAATATTTAAATGAATTAAATTTAGGTTATGTCGGGAATCAGGTTTTATGTCACTTAGCCATTCCTCAGCACAAGAATACTTATTATTCGTTACATTACTAATAAAGCTGTAAGGCATATAATTCTCTAGCACTTATAAGAGTAAGAAAACAGTTTTTATAGTTATTGAGTGCAGAAAATTAAATATTTCCTGCGGGCAGTGTATCATACAAATCTTTCTCTGAGTAGATTTTTAAAGTGTTTGTATCCGTTGCGGATTTTTTTAAGAGAATTTTATTATTTTTGTACCATATAAATTTAAAAGAGGTTGTAGCCGCTGTTTTAGTTTTCCAGAGGAGGTTTTTAAAGTAATTAGTAAGGTGCTCGTTTATATAGATGCGATTTTTATTACCAGTCTTGAAAATTTCGTTGGTGAGGTTTTTCTTCCTATTACCATAGAAGTTATCCTTTGCTATAGAAGAATTAAACTTCAGCACAAACGTATCACTTTTGTTCTTGTTTCGTGATTGCTTCCGATAGACACGTTCTAAGGACCCCGTCAGGTCTACTTCCAGCTTGGCTGCTATGGTTTCAACCACCTCCAGGTCGCTCCTCTCCCCGCGTCCGACGTCCACGCCAAAGATCTCCACTTCGTTAGAGATACGTTGCTGTTGCAGTTGTTCCACGCGCAGGTTCAGCTGGCTGAAGGCTTCTTCCCTGTTTTGCTCCCGCGCCGCCGCATCCGCAGTAGATTGCTTGAACTCCTGCAGTTCGCGTTTACACTCTATAAGATTATTAGCAAGTTCACGCACCTCCCGCTGCAGTTCAAACACGATATCAAACTTTCGATTGAAGAGAATCATGAGGTCCTTCACCGATAGTTTCTCCAGATCTCTCTCCTCCAAGTGGTCCAGGGCGGGGATGTTAGCACCCGAGTCTTGACGACTAGAAGTTCCCTCGGTGCAGTTTTTACAGATCCAGGTAGCTCTTTGTTTTTTTAGAGTTGTTTCTCTATCGGGACCACACTTAAAGTGGTATGTCACTCCACATCCACTGTGGCACTTAAGGTAATCGTCTTCTTTGGAAGGTAGCTTAGTATGACACTTAAAGCAGTTTCCGATCATTTTCTAACACTATTAGTATTTTATCAAATTTATTGTATTTTAGTTAGGAAAGTACCGTCACGAGTTGATGCAGTCGATTTCTCGTATGCGCCTACCCGCGGCGGTAGTTCGAGCATGATAAGATAAATGACATAATATTTGACAATATTGAAATATTTAGAAAAGTTCATAATTATTGATAATGCGTTGGATAACAAAATATTTATAAAGGTTCTAAAGAGTCCTGTACTTGAGAGCGCAGGATGTCGGATTAAACCCAGCGCTGAGTTTTATGAAAATATATTTTTAACTCTCAACTGTCCTTTTTAGTGTAAAATATTTTAAATAATTAAATAACCATCTAATTACATGAAATAAGAAATGGATGATATTTTAACCAAAAATATAAAAATAATGGATATGGTAAAATGAGATAATTTTATGAGTGACTTATGTGTGAACGAGATTATTACGCACGAGTATCATTAGTAATAAAATAAACAAGCATAAATTTACATAATGACGCTTACAAGAAGAGAATGTGAAACATTATTCTTAAATATTCCTAAATAAACTTATTATATAATATTATATATTTTGCACAATTATTACTAAAATCTAACACTTTATAATAAAAGTATTGCATGAGCATAATAACCTAGCAAAACAATATACTTACGTAATACTATCTATGTTTATATATATATATATATATATATATAATAATCTCTAAAATCCAAATTGTAAAAATATACTTGATTGTCCCCCTATATTGTCTTACCGACGTCCCCCAAATTTACGTAATATTTGAAATAAAAATAAAACGTTTGGTAACCAACCACTTAACACATTTCAAAAAAATGGGGTCGAACCATGTAAAAGACCTCGTTGTAAAACATGCAAAATGATTGTAAGAGACGTTAAATTTTCAATAAAAATACATATAAAATTACCACTAACATAACGTGCACCACCAGAAACGTTGTATATCATTTTCTATGTAAGTTTTGTGATGCGTTCTATGTTGGTGAGACTACGACGCCATTAAACATTAGAATTAATAATCATAGATTATCCTGTACCAAATTACTTTCCGCTTTACCCGTTCCAATTCACGCGAGAACTCACGGCAGGGATTTCGATGCTTGCTTTAATATAAAAGTTTTGAAGTCTTTGCCCGCGAAATTGATTTAAAGACATGGGAACTCTCTCATATTTGGGTCTTGGGCGCTTGCAGGTCTGTAGGTCTAAATAGACAAAATTAAACTAACTTAACAGCATTTAACGGATCATACTTGATATATTCTTTTAAGAAATTAGTTTCTAGCAACTATAACTATAACTATATAACTGTATCTATAACTGCAATTATATAATAATAATTGTAGTGGCTGGATATATTTATCTTTTAGTTGAAAATGCGATTTTCGAATTTATGAAGGTTGAATATATATAAATTTGATACAATCCTTAAACCATTCCTTTTCATCGATTTCGACTTTCGGCTGAATTTTACTTCAATTTTATATTTTATTTTCAACGTCTAGTTAAAAAAAAAACATTTACGTGTTGTCTTTACCCTTACTCACTACCCCTAAACATTAATCACAGAAGGTAACAGACAGATGATAATTAAAATACTTTTTAAGAAGGAAAATTTTATGAGTAAAGAATATCCGAATTAGATTTAAATATACTATTAGCGTGCAAAACTTATGTTGAACTATATATTTTAGGTATGTAATTAAAAGATTAAAGACCCAACTACATCGACCCGTTAAAAGATTAAAGACCCAACTACATCGACGTGACCTTTACCTTAAAACGACTAAACGAATAGAAGCGGAAGAAAAACTTGCGAAGGGAATTGGCTATCTCGAAAAGTTATTTTAACAGAGAGCACCTTTTTTTCCTATTGCGATTATTTATCTTGATCTATCTCATAATATCAATATTAATACAATTTTCTAAGGAATGAAGTTTTCGCTCGCTTTGCGCGAGGCGCCGTTACCGCCCTCTACTTGTACTATACAGAATACAGGTCATAAACATTTATTACCGGTTGTAAAAGGTCCATAAAGTCTTTACGAATATAGCTAATGCAAATAATAAATAATGAATGAAAAAGAAACGTAAACGAAAAATAATAGGATTATAATGGATTAAAATAATGGTTATTTGACAAATCTTTTAATACACATGTATTTTTGTGGTTTAATAACCATAAAATTAAGACGTTTTAATTGGTTTGGAAAAACAAATAAAAAATTTCATATGATCGATGCTATTATTTTTGTTGGACTTTATTAATAAATATGATCCTGAAATATTTATTAAAATGTTGTAAAAGACAAATTTGATACAACAAATGTTTAGAGTAGCCGACATTATATTTACTTCGATTAAGATTTTTCTTGTGTTTTTTTAAAGAACAATTCTTATTTTTAATTAAATTTAAAATGATACAAGTATTACTTTGTCTTCCTTTTAATAAAACCATAACGTGTTTAATTTTCTTACAAAACTTTTTAAGAACTAAAATTTTGTTATACATTCATTTAGTGAATCTCTTTTGATAAAGTCAGAAAATATGTAAACGCCTTAAAAGTGTTTATCAAATTTTACTTTTTTTCTAACCAGTAGGTTATTAACAAAAATAAATATATTAAGAAAATTTGTAGCCCATAAAACAGGTATATAAAGAGTTAAAATATATTATATCTCCTGGTTCTATTTTTCAATAAAAAATGTTCAAGTTAGGTATATTTCTTTTATAAAAACTATTATATAAAAAAATAATGTTTTTTGCATCTTTGGAAATCTCATTTTTCATTTTGTTCAATAATTCGATTGAATAATAAAATAAACAACAAAATATTATTTAATAAAACTCGGGGTTCGAATGAAAGTGACATTAAAAAAAATATATACTCTAAAACTCAATAAAAAAGAAAATTATTCCACAACTGAAAACTCATTAGCTTGACTTGCCATATATCATTTTGTTTAAAGTGAATATTCAAAGTGGTACAATATGCATTTTACAAAAAGATTCAAATCAACCTTTTTACCAGTGACGTCTTGGTCAATAATAACACAAACTAATAATTTCTATAACAAATATTTTTTCAAAAACAATATGAATGAAAAACTAAAGAAGATACGTTTTTATCTTTTAAACGAAAAACGTTTCCATTCTTCATGAAATATTTTTTTGGTTTTTATAAAGTCATAGATCTGGTTTATCAATTAAACATTTACCTTTCCAAACCAGCTAAATATGATGATAATCCAAATTATAAATTTGGGGTTGTTTTTGTAGTCTTTAAAAATAATGTTAACTTTTGGTTTACTTGTACTAGCAACTGCAAACTACCAACACTTAGTTACGTTCTATATGGCTTTCTATGCTGGTCATACATTTTGCACGCAAGCATACATATGAGCATATGAGGATTATAATTTACTGTAAATAAAAAAAATACATTTTATTTATTTTTTATTTATTTAACGTAAAGTGTAAGTTACATATTATAATATAATAAAACAGGACGTGCTGAAAATCAGCACCCTTCTATCTCAGAAAGGAGGATAGTTGAGGACACTCCATTTATTGGAAAATGCTATTAAACTTATGTTTTATCATTTATTTTTGGTTTACCTTTTCAATAAAGAAATGTTTTCTTTCTTACTTTTACTTTGCTATTGCTTTCGCTATTATTTATAATCTACTACAAATAATTTCTTATATAAATCTTGATTTCAGAAATGAATAAAATACAAGTAGGTAAATAGGTCATGCGTAAATAAAATGATGCCTAGAAAGAGGACACCAATATTTATTTAAATTGATTTTACAAATCAATTTTTATTTTTTCACTTATTACCATCGGCGCGTTACAATAATGTCGACCACCTGGCATTAAATCGAGCTGGCTTTGGAATACAAGAAATCTCTTTTATATTTTGTATGGGTAGCTGCGGGTAGGGTACTTAGGATACTCCCGGCGTAGGCACAAAATGCGAAATAATATCGCCGAGCAGCGCCGCGCCAGCTCTAATGTGAAATGAATAATGAAATTTGTCCAGGTTGGAAATGAGACTGTTTTCCGGCCGCCATCTTGCCTGGGCGCCTTAATATGCCCGCCGCGCGGCTATTCTTCGCGTCTTTTGCCAATTTTATTTGGAAACTTTGGCGGCACTGCGCGCCCGCCCAAGCCACGCGGCACGGCTTACCTGCGGCCACAGCCTACGCGTAGGCGGCCTGGCCTGGCCTCATTTCCAAGTTGTTGTACAAAGCATAGTATGCATGTACTAAAGTTGCATAATATGGTGTGTTTCTGCGCCGACTTCGACGTTTTGGTGGATTCGTTTTTTTAATGTTTACTAACAATGAGAGCCTTATTTTTTTATTTTATAATTTTATGTTGCCTTACACTAGAAGTTTTAAATTAAACTTTAATATAATCATCCTCAAGCAAACGCCTACAATATGCAAAGAAAATAATCGATATCGCTTAAGCCAATTGAACATGATTTCTTACTACCTTACACTGACGTAACATAATGAAATTAAAATGGAACCACCCCTGAAAATATCATGAAATTGCTTAAGCCGTTTTGGAGTGAACATACATTTAAAATGATAATTTACAGATCGAATTTTGAAACTCCTACTTTTTTTGAAGTCTGTTAAAATTAATAATTTGCCGATGCGCTTGCAGAAACCTTTTCATAAGCGAACTTAGGTTTATTTATTTGTATTTGTCACCATTTTTTTTATTCTCTGTAGTTAAAGGAGCCATTTTTATAATTTAAATTCTTAGGTTATTATTGCTTTCCCTGATATTATTAACACTGTTTTTCTTTATTTTGTTGTAAAATTCGGATGAGAGATAACTAAAGTGACTCTAAAACTTGTTTGGCTTTTCGGAATAGAATATTCTAATAATACAACTGTAATATTACTCTAATAAGGACTACGTGTTTATATATAAATAATTATTTATTTTTTGTCTTATACTATTTTAGGTAGATTTCATTAGGGATGATACCTATCGCAATGGGTTCCATTCTGAAGAGCCCCTAAAACTACTCTCAGTTTTAAAGTTTACATATTTATCTATCTATACCACTTTCTTGTGGACACGATAACTGCCCTATTTTTACAACAATCACTTTCAAATTGATATATAAAATTTAAAGGAACAAAATCTCAGTCGAGTTTGTTTATGGGCAATATTAGTCCAGGGGGGAGGGAATGGGGGTGTTTTTTCGAAAAACTGAAATTTTACTATAACTTTCTTAGTATATAAGATATCGAATTCATTTAAATTTTTCTACGATAAGGGTCTAAAACTTATCTAAAAAACGTTTTTGATAGCACCAACCATTGGTCCTAGGGGTGAGAAAAATGGTTTTTCAAAATTAAAAAAACATACTGTTAATTGTAGACCTATAATTTCCCTACCACTTTTGTTTGAAATAATTTTTGATATGGGCAACCCTTATGGAACAGTAAAAAGAGGGATTCAGTATACACTCTCGCTGCGCAAGCGTACGGCGCGGCGGTGGCGGGTTGAGATGTGCGAGCTGCCGCGCGGGGAGTGGATCGCGCGATAGCTCGTTCAATGTTTGATACAAGTTCGTACAATTGGAGTTTGCCTATCCTCTATTTAGTTTGCTGACCTGTGAAATCAACCTTCTCCTTCCGGCGTGCTGGAAGGGATTTTTTTTTTCAACCGTTATAGAAATTAATTCAGAATAGTTTACAATAGAATACAGAATAGTATAAAATCAGGGGTGCTCAAACGGTCGATCGCGATCGACTGGTCGATCGCGATCGACCGGCCGAAATTTGGACCGGACGAAAATTGAATATATATGCTACGGTACGCCCTACCTAGGTAGGTAGGGTGTATCGTGTATGTACGACAACCCTGCATCACACACACTTGCAGTCTCTCAGAGTCGATCGTAAGTAGTCCAAAAATATTGAGGTAGATCGCCAGCAGTTCAAGTTTGAGTACCCCTGGTAAATAATAAATTTAACCAATCTACCGCCATTAACCAATAGTATTATGAACTTGTTTATTCATAGCGTGCTAGTGCAAGTATGTGTAAGTATGTATGTAAGGTATGTAAGGGTGTAAGTATGTATTTATGCCATTTTATTATAATATTTGATATTATTTAGTATAGTGTTGTTATCCAGATATGTATTAGAAGATTGATTGTCTTAATTTCGGAAGATCTTGAAATTTTATTGTTTTAATGGGATGTGGTTTTAGTAAACGAATATCTAATCATATTTTTCATTTGATTTTGGAAGACACCACATAATAAACGTTCAAGATGTTTTCTTAGAAAAAGACATTTTAGCACCTATTTAGGTAGTACATTTTTGAATGGGGACAGAATAAATATAATTAGGAATTGATTGCACAAATATTTTGCTAAAGGATATTCTTTAGAACTATTGGATCTATAGTTTCAACTCGTCAAAAAGTCGCTGGAGGGGTGGGAAGCGAGTCAAGCTGCCTAAGCCATTGTCTGTTGATATTTTGCTATCTCGCCGCAGCGCGAAGCGACCCATGGCGGCGCCGCGGCCGCCGCAGGTGTTCTCCCCTTCGTGAGAGTTATTTATTATCGTAAATTTTAATTGCACTTTTCGGACCAGACGCGGAATCTCCTTGCGGCCGCGGCGTCTACTACCATCTATCCATTTCCATGCAATGCCACTTTAGCCTATCTCTCTTAACCACTTTTTACGCCTGCATTAAAAAAACAGGCAAAATATTAGAATGCTGTCAAGTGTAAATGGGGTTCAGATATCGAGGGTTCCATCTCAAATATATTTTTCGCTTGAAATATTCATATGATTTTTATGAAGATAAATGTTTTTTCGGAAATACAGTTTTTAACCCCAAAATATTATTCCAAGTGTCATTCAGGACTCTAATTGTCCACAGGCATACATTTTTTTATATAGGCTTTATATATGTATAATGTAATGTGCATATATTTTACACTTTTCTTTTTATTATTATGCATGACGATTCATTTTCATATATCCTACGTTGAACGTAAGTTATTCTTGTAAATATTTATTGAACTATTCAATATATGTCATATTTGTTACATTTTCACCGTTTTTCATAATTATTGTTTCTTTTTTAAATCATTTTTTTACTACTTCAATGAAAGTTTGACCGTATTGCATAATCGCACAGATAGATAGGGGAGAGTGAAAAGCTTTCATAAAATACAGGCCTGTGTTTAAACCAGCGTGCATTACCTCAAGCGATGCAACTATCTGTGCTTTCGGTATTCATTTTTCTTTAGACATTCTGGCTATATAGCCAAATTACATAATACAAATTATACAATTACAAAGTACAAATTACAATTACAAATTATATAATTTGTTTGAAAATTTTCAATCCGTAAAAATATTAAAAAGTATTCGAATTTACCAAATGTCAATACTGTCAGACTTTTATAAATATAAGTACCTAATGTAAACTAACGGCGAAAGCCTCTTATAACCTAAGGAATCATCTGAATACGATATTTAAGCAATACATTATACAATTTTACTATATACAGGGATGTCCCAAGACCAATCCCACAATATATATATATAGATATACAAGATGTCCCTGATGTTGCTATCCAACGGATTATCAAAAAATTATAAATTTTTCTCTAAATATATTTATATATTTAGATATACAAGATGTCCCTGTATATCTGTATCTCTATATATATAAATATATTTAGAGAAAAATTTATATTTTTTTGATAATCCGTTGGATAGCAAAACAATAATAAAGGTACTAAAGAGGTCCTGAGAGCGTAGGATGTCGGTTTAAACCACGCCCTGAGTTTTATAAAAATGCATTTTTAACTCTCACCTGTCCTCTTTAGTGTAAAATATTGTCAAATATTATGTAACCATCTAATTAGATGAAATAAGAAAAAGATATTTTTACAAAAAATATAAAAATAATGACTATGTGATTAATATGAAAGATGAGATGATTTTATGAGTGACTTATTTATGAAGTTGATGAAAATAAAAATAATGGATGAAATTGTAAAAGGTGTAAAATTAAAGTGCAATTAAATTAAAAGTAAAATTAAATTAGTGTGTGTATTATTTATATAAGTGTTAAATAGAGTTGTAATGGTATTTGACTTTTATATATATAATAATAAAGTAAGTGTAACAATGAATACGACGTACGAAATAACTATAACTGGTACATATTTAGATGCTACCCATGTTTACCTACACATTTATATAGGTGTTATTAAAATTAAGGCTTTCTTCTCAAGACTTTCTTCATCTGTATCGACAATCAAACATTAATCTGTAAAAAAAATATTGGAAAAATGTTTCTCAATTACGAGAAAAACGACTTGAAAATTAAATAGAAATCGTTTTGAAGTTTAAGAAAGCAGTTGAACTGAGTTGAGCAGTGCAAGTTCGGTCAACGACTTCTGAGCGCGCGGCTCGAAAAGCATTTTGAAGAAAAACAAAGTTTTTTAAAAATATGTTTATTTTAGTATGATTTTTTTTCGTGAGACCGATTTAGTCATCGACGTAGATCAACCTCCCAAAAGGATTTCGGTAAGACACTCATCAACAGAGCGCGATCATATACGAAATTCAAAAATATGGCAGAAAGGCTGTTGGAAACATAAGGACGTATTATTTGTTATTGGCTTATATTTAATATAAATTCATTTATGTGCGCAAATAGATATTTATCTTATATATTATATATCTTAGATATTTATATTTTTATTTATAGATATTCTAGAAAATTAAAAAATGTAAATAAATAAATAAATATTGAACCTGTAAGAGAGGTAATGACACGATATTAGTTGGAGGCTTTATTGCGGTAGATTACTGTTGTACAAGTTACGCAGTTTTACTTAAGATAAGATAAGATTATTTATTTCTATCACATGTATAAATGTGTAGGAATGACATTTTTTTAATGCTAATAGTTTGATACAAAGTAAAACCATAAAAAATAATGCACTTGAAAATCTCCATACATATAGCTACAATACAATGCAATACTAGAAAAGTGCTAAAGAACAATGTACAGTGCTACAGTATTAAATTTTACACGGTTCAGAACATTATATAACAAATAGTTACACATTTTAATTAATAAAATTAATTAATTAATCAAAATAGAACCTACTTGACAATAAGAGGACGTTAAAAATAAAATGAAGTCATATTAAATAATTTGGTAGGGAAACGAAAAGAAAGGAAATTTAGAAACTTAAAAAAATCTCCCATTAATTCACAGATTACTCCGTGTCGTAGATTCGTTTCAGATTTCATCCGTAGAGTTGCTAGATACAGGAACTCCAGTCTAACTACAGAACTACACAAACTTTCACACAAAATATGTGAAGCTGCGCAGTAATTATAAAGAGCGAATTACATGCAATTTGGCGCGACGGCTTATTAAATAAAAAGATTTTATCCGAAGTGGGGCCTCGTCCGCAGCGAGACCCGAGGTTGCGGGCGCAGCGCCGCAACGGCGATAATTCATATGGATTTTCGAAATGAGCAGAAATCGCTCCCTTAATGGGGTCGCATAAAGCACAAGAGGGGGGCGGGGCGGAGGTTCAATTCGTCGGGGAGAGGTATTAGAGGGAGAAGGGGTGCGGGAGGCTGAAGGTGGAGGAGTGTTTTACGACCTCTCGTAATGATATCGCAAACCAGCTGCTTTATTGGAGTCATTACAAGCATGAGGGGCCGGGGAGGGGGAAGGTTGCGATGGATACCACTGAACTTAAGAGTGAAGACCTCTTGAGTATACACCGGAGTAATTGATAAATATCCCAATTATACTATCATAAAGTTGTAGATACTTAGCAAAAGGTATATTTATGCTTGTATATTTTTTTAAAAAGCTACCCAAAATGAGCGATTGTCATGGTAAAGTCTTCGACATGAGTCACATGAATAGGTTATCTTTCCTTTATTTCCTAACTTTTAACTCCTTCGTTCATATTATATGCCTTTTTATTATGTAATTATTTTAATCGGCCTTAGTAAAGGTAATTTATTGTGTTGTTATATATATTGTAACGGTGTTTGTAATTCAAATAAATAAACTTAGCTTCGGTTGCTGATGAATGTGATTAAATCAAAAGTGACCAATAACTTACATTCGTATTAAAAACCTTGTATTTTTGTATTTAAATCGCACGTTTACACAATTTTTTTAATAAAAACGGCTGCACTAATTTAGACAATATGCTAAATTGGTTTCCTGATCATATAATTAACAATTATACTTTGCAGTATGCTACATACATTCATGTAGCATACCGCAAAGAGTATTCATGAGAGTATCTCACAATACATTCTTTCTTCTAAGGGCACACAACAACACATTGCTACAACAATGATTTACCAGCGCCTTTTTTCTAGCTCACCGGGCGGCGCTGAGGAAAGGTAGTGCAGCGTTTTGTTACACGTTCAGTCGTCGCATGAATCCAAATCACCGAACTGTGCATAAAAATGTTTAAATTTAAAAATAAAAGATAAGTTATTAAATTAAAATGTCTTTCGGGTACGAGCGGAAGGGTAGATGTACCTGTTATAAAAGCGTGAGTCGGGACATTGCGAGGACAGTGCCGCCGTGGTTACCGACCGTGAAGAAATTTTACGTCTCATGTAGCGCTATCGCTCGGAATGTGTGATCGATTCGGGGAGCCATGTCTCTCACTCCCCACGGTGGAACGTGAAATATGACGTTAAGTTTGCCTTTCAGTGCTGAATCACGGATTCTGCTTTGTTCTGCAGCACCATATAAACTATACCGTTACACAGATATTTTTTTTATTGGGAATTTTAATCATTCATTGAAGAGGAACTAATAAAATTATTATTGAAATAGTGTTATTTAAGTGGAAACTGCTGCAGGCGTTGCGTTAAATTCCCTAAAAATGCACGTTTTCAGTAACATCCAAAATATTAGATGCCAAAAAACAATTTGCAATTTTTGTGCGCATAATTTACCTGTAGCTGTGTAACCGTGATCAGGAAGCATAGAGCTTATCCTGAGATTGAAAAATATTAAATAATAATTGTTGACAGAATTCGAATCAGATTTGATTGTAATTGTTAGATAATTTATATTTTTTTTATAGCATATTGCTTTAGCAGACTATACAGGTTTAGTATATATGTGAAATTTTATCAAAATACGTAAGTAAAAGAAATAATAGTATCTATACTACTTGTATTGAAGGAATGCTCTGGCCTTTAATATACTTTGATATAACACCCTACACTCGCATATTTTACACGACTCACTCCGAAGCGCAAGCTCGTAAACTTTTCCTTTAACGTTTGAATTAAACTTGAGTAGTCGAGGGAACAAGTGTCGCGATGCTCAGCAGATACGCGTTTAATTATTTAAAACTTATTGTTTTCATATATCTTGTTTTAATGTTCACAAACGCTGTTTTGTATTTATAGGCCAATAAGTTGAAAACTTGCCGGAACTTTCGTTGCATAAGCTGCCTCTGCTTTATCAGTTACTCGGTATGTGTGAAACTACGGCTATAACGGTGACTCTATTCACTTTGTGTGGATCCGCAACTATTAGGCTTGTAACTGCTGTAACCAGGATAGATACAAAATCCAGTTCAAAGGTAATCGATATACTCGTATATATAATTGTACAATCCTAATAAATATAATAATATGCCAAAGACTTGAAACTTATACATAAATACATACATAGTATACAATAATTTACTTTTTAAAAAATGTATGACAGTAATTAAAAGTGGTTGCCATTAAAATTAAAATAATATTTATTACTGGCTGCCCGATATGTACACATGCATAATAACTATTTTTTTATTTTTTTTTACATTATAATATTCGTAGACAAATATGGACATTTATTTGTCCATTCTGTTTGGCTACAGCGATTACGATGCGTTTTTTTTTATTTTGATAGTTGTAGAAAAAGTTACCTACCCACAAACTTAAAAAAATTATGAATTTGCTGTCGAATTTGTAACCCTAGTCAAAGCAGGGATATTTAGCATTTTAATAAATTAATTGAAGTGGTAATTTTTAGAGATAGGTAAGTGTTAGAATTTCTGATTAGGTATTGGTATTAGATCGCAAAAGCTATAGATTTATTATAAGCATCTTGAAATGCACGATACCAACTAACATAATGTTTCGAAGCCTATAGACAAATAAATGGTAACATTAGTTAGTTACGTAATCTGCAAATGAAATATTAAACATTTTTATTTTAAAATTGGGAACATTTAAGGGTGGTCACACTATTATAAGTCTCGTGAAGAAGATTTTCAACATTTTGTATGACTGAAATACACATAGAAGTATAAAGGATTCAATAGAAAAATGAGCCCTACCGTGCCGTAGGCGCTTTCTCCCATCTTGTCGAGGGCTCGAAGGCGCTGCCTGGGAAACTCGAGCAGGGGTGCAACACCTTCGGGGGGATCTGCATCAGGAAGCTTTAGAGGTGTGAAGCGGCCAGGTGTGAAGTGCTGCTCACGTCTTTCAAGTGGCTGGATAAAAAAATATTATTAATGTCATAGAAAACTACGATAAGTACGATTTAATTACTAAAAATACAGGCAGGAACGTGTTTTATTGAATTAATGCGTATGTATGTAGTAATATTTTTTTTTTCAACATAAAGTATGGAGTATAAAGTATAGATAAGAGCTAAATCTGACCATCAATACAATTTATCGAAATGTCTCAACCCAAAAAAGTAAGTTAAACTTATCAGAGTACCAAACGAACAAATGGTGTGAATTTGGCTTCGATAAGTCCAGTGGTTTAGGCGCGATTAGATCACATACATATTCACTAACAAAATGGAGATCAATAATTTTATTGATATTTTTTAAATGCTTGTTTTGTTTCATTTTACTTCTAAACTATCCAAAAATTTGAAGTTGAAGTTTATTTTATTCATTATTTATCACAATAATTGCTTTTGAAAATGTCTCAACAAAAAAAAAAAAAGTAAAAAAAAATAATCATAGAACCAAATTAAATACCACTCATATCGTCGTAATTTTGGAGTAATATGGCTACAGAATGGTTACAGCAATAGTTATATTATTGTGGACTGTCACGTGTCATGTGCCAAATTCCCGCGATATAAATTTATAAAAGTTAAAAAGAAACATGATTTAACGGGTAAATAAACGTGCTTGCAGAGTAAATTAGTAAAATGGCGTAATTGCGTAGTACGAATTGTTTGAACTCGACTGGAATTATTTCCCGGAGAAAATCTTTAAATATACGAATATAAAGATTTTATTGTGACGCGATTGGAGAAACGGTTGTTTTGTTGTAGGCAATGTAGAAAAAAAAAAACTCGCGATCGCCTATTCTCTGATCGATTTTAAAGCGAACCTCAAAAACGTTTTTTATTATTTTGATAAACTAGACTGCTTGCTACGTTGAATAACTTTAGAAATTTAATTTGATGGACGTTAACATATGATCAAATATCGAGTGTTTCGGATTTAGAAACAAAAAACGAGTTCTTGACTTCGTATGAAGAAATATATTGCCGTGAATATCGATAATCTAAAATGCTGTAAATAAGTGAGTAGTTAGATATATAGAACCATAGATCTCCAATTAATAAGCATTTTGAAAGTTGCGAGTTATGACTTTAATGGAGATATTAAATATTTTATAAAGTACGAAACTGTGAAGTACGATTTTTTAAAAAAAAAACCTCAGAAACTGAAATTATACCATGGTCTGGTGTGCTTTTGCTAGAATTGAGTCGATTATTGGGAGTAAAATAAAAAAAAATGCCCAAAATTAAATTCCTATTAAAAGGGCAATCGAGGTTATTGCCAACTTGAAGTCGAAACCCTGCACCTTTCATTCTTCCTCAAGGTCGATCCAAAGAAAAGATGTTTATTCAAAAGCATCAATCAACGGAGGTTATGGACATTAAGTGCGGTTATCCGAAACCGTACTCAGGCAAGCAGTGAGTTCTTTTATTTATTTCACTATTGAGTGTTTGAGGACCGCTAATTCTGACCTAAGATAATGCACTTTACAGGAACGGAGTCAACGATAAAGCAAAGAAGAGAGATCTATGGAGTCTGTCATTAGGGAACGACAGTCCATATACATATTATGTACTTTTATAGTTTTTATTTTAAGTATTTTTTAAGTATAGTTTAAGTACTTTCAAAATTATTGCTAGACTTATGATGAGGTTAATTGTACTGAGGGAGAAATATCCGTCCGGAGAAATGTGCAATGGGGTCCGAGGTTATCAGACCATAAATGTAAAAGATTTTCGAAGTCATTTGATTGTGCCTGTTGTTTGATTATTGTATGAAAACTAAAACATATAAAAAAATGAAATGTAAAATACAAGTGTATGTCTTATTTTGATTAAATTATTAAATAATTTTATTGGTAGACAAAGTGAAATTATGAACAGTATTCAATTTATGAAAATATGATTTTTTGAAGCTTATAGTAATTAATTTGAACATTTTTTTCCACAGATATAGCCAAAACTTAATAAGGAATCAGTAATTCGAAAACGATTTAAAAAAAAAATATTTTTAGTTTCAAAATAAACATTTGTTCCTCACCTTAAAAATATCTACATATTTTCACTATTTCGCTTTTTACCATAATTTATTATTTAATAACAAATATAATTAATTTGTGTTGGCTAGAAACACGTGTATTTCGAAAACTACGTTTTTGAGCCAGAAGTAGGAAATCATTAGAGTTTGCCAGCATGCTTTTATCCTACCTTAAAATTAAATATAACAAAAATTTACTATACTCACATTTCTAATAGGCACAATATCAGTGGCGGCGTAGAAGTTTTCATTGATGTTTTTGTGCGGTATTGTAAAGGTGTCATACGGAGGAACGCTTCTCATAGGCGGAGGCGTTATAGGCAGTTTATAGAAGGTGGCAGACGAGAATTTGTCATCACGGTAGTGGTTGATGTTGGCAAAATCTGAAAGAAATTAATTTTAATTAGGATGTTTAGGCTTTTTTTTATTAATATGTTTTAATATCTTCTCTTAGTAAAAAAACATAAAAGAAATGTCCTTAGGATATCTCTATGTTTAAATATAAATTGTAATATGTCTGTACTTACCTTTATGGTCGGTACTCTTGCTTGTCTTCATCATTTCTTTCTTCATCAGACAGCCATATTCGTTCTTTGTGGCCGGCAGTAGTTTGTAAGGCTCGTGATAAACTGAAGAGTTTTCACTATCAGACTCTTCATGCCCCCCAGGTCTGCAGTAGGCATTGTTTAGTTTTGGCTTTGATGTATTGTTAGGTTTATTTGGGGCTCTGACGGAGAGACGCGGTCTGGCTAGACCATCCGGGATTGGCGGTGCATCTAACCGAAGGTCCTTCATATTAACAGCTACAGGTCCAGGCTTAGGCGTAGCGCCTACGATGGAGGTGTGTTTGTGAAGCAGTGCTACTTTCTGTTTTCCCCTTCGTACTGCGAACCCTGCCACGCAACCGAGGATTAACGCCACCACTGCTAATGCTCCAGCTATCAAGGCAACATAGGCATGCGCTTGGGGTTGAGATTCAGCCGGCGCTGGTTCAGAGCGGGTGCTATCTTCGTCAAAAGCTCCGGCAGAAGGATCTGCAGGATAGTACTGGTCGAGGATTTCGTCAGTGATGTTACCAACTATTGGCTCTACAAACAAAAAATAATGAGTTAAAACTAAAATAAATTTATTAAATGTGAGGTACTTTGTATAACATATTATTATATATTATGTTATTGGAATACCAACCCGAGTATAAATTATATCTTTAAATATATAAACAAATAATTTTAAAAATGTACGTAATTTAAAGTGATAAATATTAGTTATTTTCTTTATCACGGATTATTTGTATATTACTAGTAATATTTTTGCAGCTCTACTAATTTTGCAAGACTGAATTAAATTTGTAACTTTTGTTATGACAATATTTTTATATCTACGATTGCTTTATTTTTTCAATGTAAAAGTATAAAATAGGTTACAAATACAATTAAATACCTGATTCGAAGGTGACTTCGCTTAGTAAAATCCACCTGTTAGATAGATGTAGTTGGACTTTAACGAATTTACCAATGCGATTGTGGAGTGGAACGGTTATATTACGAGCCATTTCGAGCATTTTATCTTGCCTGGGTTTGTAGATGACAGGCTTGGTCTGATATATGAGACCATCCAGAGAAAAGAAGACGTGTGCAGCTGCGAACAACTAAAAAAAATTACATTTCAATAAAAAAATATATATTGTAAGTAAAATTAATATAAACGCTTTAATAGACTTTCGAATTGTGAAGTGAAGTTACTAAACTATAAGTGATATTTATATCGGTCAGTCGATCTCTACAGGTTATATAAGCTTTCAACGACGTTAAAATAAATGCATTTCTACGTATTATTTCTGTTTACGCATACAGTAAAAGCTTGTTTAATTGTCAAAAAAATATCGAAATAATATGCTTACTAATCCTGTGCTTTAATTTTATTTCCATTAGCAAATAATTAATTAAGTAAGTAAAATTCAAATCACTTACAAAACCAATCACTTATAAAACTTATACGATCATTACTATAGCCACTTATAAAATCGTCTCATTTTACCACAATGCTTCATCTTATATTTTTTGTTATATCCAAAGCTTTATTAAAAAATAATGAAACTTCTACATTTTTCAATAGTATCAAGAATTACCCATGTTTATGATCTTCTCAGGCGATTTGCCGCTATTAAAAACGTGAAATAAAATAAATAAGTAAAATACTTTTACTACTCGAGTTTAAATTAAAAATATTAAATTGAGTGTAAAAGTAATAGACTTAGACTACCACTTAGATCGTAGTAATCTAGCGGTTAAGGCTTTAAAATATTGACCCAAAGGTCTCGGAGTCGAATCCGCATATGGTCATACCATTTTTAATGCTTCATTACCACCATCTCCCCTGACTTTAGCACAGGCATATTTGGCCTAGCATCCAAAATATGGCCAGTATATGACCAAGGCAAAGCAATTCTTTTTTTTTAAAGTTTGATAATTGGTTTTTAAAAGCTGGAAATCGTCTAAAAAATTAGAAAAAATAATTTACATAAGGTCCTGTTCGTAAAAAAAAACTATATTTATAAGTATTATATCTAACGCTATGATACCACAACATAAAAAAAATAACAAATTAAGTTATATATTTTTTCAAGTCATCAAGCAATAAACTTAAATAATTATCTACAATAATATACTTATGTTTATAGTTTAGTAGTTAAAAATATTTCTTAAACCGTAATATAGATGAATTAGGTTTTTTAAGGTATCTGCCATAATATTTATCCATATTCAAAAAATTAAAAAAAATACCCCAGATATACCTAAAGTCAAAAACCTATTCACTATAATATTGTAGTCAATGGAGAAGCATAGTAATGTACACGTACCTTTAATACCGTACCGTACTGTACCGTGCCATACCATGTACCACGTTTCTTTACCAATTTAAAAACTTTTCAGTATATATATCATACAGTTTAATAATATTTCATTTATATTACGGTAATGAAGAAATACATTATACTATTCAACTATGTTTATTTATATAAATTAAATATTGTTAAGGGTACGCCGCGGCATATAAATATTAAGATATATTTATATGAAGCGAAAGTTCCACTTCAGTATATTATTAAAATGAAGCCAAGTTTATATATTAATACGCGAAGGGAAAACATCGGATCCCTTTGTAAGCATATAGCTCGCACGGAGGAGGGTGAGATTTGGCATAGTTAAAGTTCATATGGAGAAGAACCTTGGTAACCTAAAATTATCTATAACATGTATTATAAATACATTACATTTAATAAAATAAAACGTTTATACTAACTGAATGAGTTTCGAGCTGTGAATTTTGTATGATTTTAAATGTTCCTTTTACAAAAATATGTCAATGTCAATAAAGTAATGTCAAGATAAAAAAGCATAATTGTTAGGTTAAAAAAAAAAGAGCAGATTTTATTATTTAAATTAAACCCTGTCTAATTTTAGTTTCAGTAATTTCATTTTACAGGTTACATTTTTTAATCTCAGTAATTTCTACCACATCATTATGCCTCGATATAGAACATTGACGGCTCTGAATGAGAGACAACGAATATTTATTTGCATGAAAGTCAAAAAATAAATAAATGATGAAACTGTTCTAAGGGATATATTTGTATGTGCACTGAATATCATTTCAAGAAATTGCAATACTTTTGATTGTGGATTAATGCATTCACAATGCAGATTTTGCAATGCAAAACATTTCGAATCTGAAGTCACTTTAGGTGAAAGGATTCACTTCATGTTGTCATAAAGGAAAAGCATTATTACCAGCCTTAAGTCAAAATGAATACTTTAAATCATTGTATGATGGACTTACTTCACATGAACCTTTAATAAGAAGAAAGTCAAAAAATTATTTTGAAAACATTCGTAAATACATTTCAGCATTTGCTCAGAAGCTAAAATTTCGGATACAGGTACGCGCAAAGTGTATCATTTTAAAATACATGATGTTTTTTATCACAGATCTGGTCCAATGACTGCTGGATATAATCGCTCGCCATGTTATGCTCAATTATATTTTTATGATGTTGAGACTGCTATCAATTACGTGAACATTCCAATCAAGCATGCAATAACAATGCAATGCGCGAAATCTCTCTTGAATTAGAATGCATTAATCCTTTCGTTCGATCATTAATTACTATGCAAGATCATTGTGAGAGAGTTGAAAATCAAAAAAGGAAATTTGTATGATCATTAAAGTAAATCATGATTTAGATCTACGCCGTTATAATGATGCACTTCAGACTGATGTAGCAGTAATATTTAGTACAGTTGATGGTGAGGCACCTTTTGAACGAAATATGGTTTCGTTTTCAAAAGTTAATGGTACTATTAAAAATATCTCTGTTATGGATTTTTATCATCATTGGACCCTTGCGTATCATTTACTTTTGTGCATGTATTCAGTCCAAAATGAAAGCATTAATTGACAAATTACACAAAAAAACATCTTCGGTAAAGTTGAAGCACTCATTTATACAATTGAGTTTCAAAAGAGGGAATTACCTCATGCTCACATTTTACATTCTTTAAACAGATAAAATTGCTAACGTTACCGATATTGACAAAGTTGTATCTACGGAGATTCCTAAGATTCAAACACATCCAACATTACACGAATATGTTGTAAAAAACACACGATGCATGATCCACGCGGAATACTTAATACGAATTCTGTATGTATGAGGGATGGAAAATGCACAAACGATTATCCAAGACGATTTATTGAATTTACACGTGAATCATTAAATGCATATCCATTATACAGAAGGCGTGATAATGGTATTAATGCTGAAGTGCGCGGTAGTTGCCTCGACAACCGTTGTGTTGTACCATACAATCCGTATTTACTTGCCATATAAATGTTGAAGTATGCACTACAGTTAAAAGTGTTAAATATATATATTTATAAATACGTGTATAAAGGCTATGACAGTGCATCTGTTGAATTTGGTTCAGAGAGAAATGAACCAGATCAAGAAATACAAATTGATGAAGTTATTTTTTTTTAAATGGACTATTATGTCGAATCAACTGAAGCTGTCATCTATGAATTGCCAATGCATTTTCAATCACATGTTATCATTGATTTGACTTTCATTTACCGCGTAGACAGAATGTTTATTTTCCAGAAGGGCAAGAACGTCAAGCAATTGAAAACGCAAGACAAATAAAATTATTAGCATTTTTTGAATTGAATCAATCAGATCCATCAGCGCTTGAATGTAAGTATATTAAAATTCCTCTGCATTATGTGTGGGAAGATTCCCGAAAAAAATGGAAGAAGAGAAGGCGTGGAGGCGACAAAATCATTCCACGCATGTATGTAATATCACCAAAAGACAATGCCGCGAGCATGGCACTGCTTCAAAGGATAATGAATGTTTAAATGAGGCAAAAGAATTAAATTCACCAATACAAATGCGAAATTTATTTGGTTACATTTGTGCATTAAATGTACTAGTCAAAGCATTGACGTTATGGAATGAATTTAAAGTATATCTTAGTGAAAATTTTTTGAGAGATTACAACGAAGAAGTATCCTTTAATAGAGAGTTCTATTAGAAATTGAAGATATTTTGTATGGTCATAATTTGTCATGTCAAGAACTTGGTTTACCAGTTCTCACATATTTACAGAGAACAGACGAAGCAAATTCTATAGATCCAATAAAACAAAAGTTTTTGTTTTGTGAGCATTATGAGACTGCGAATATTGAACAGTGTAATCTTATCGATTGTGTGATTCACTGGATCTAATGTCTTTTGTTTAACTGCTCATGCAGGTTGTGGAAAAACATTCGTACTAACAGCAATAATTCACAAATTAAATTCGCTTAATCTTCGTTTCAGTGGCATAGCTTCAACTCTATTACTTGGAGGTAGAACTTTACACAAGAAATTGTGTTTAAATTGCCTATACCTATTTTGGAAAATTCTGTGGCGAATATTATCACAAATAGTGGTTACATAAATTCATCATCATTAATAATTATTGATGAAATTTCCATATGCCCACTGCAAGTGTTGAAAATCATAGATAAGATTATTGCAGGATTTATGCGATGAAAATCAAAAACATAAACCATTTGTAGCGAAAACCATAACTCTTTCGATACGATACGATTTTCGGCAATTCTTACCAGTTAACCCACATGGATCACGTGGAACTTTAATTGAAAATTGTGTCACAATTTGGCATAAATTTGTTTATTTTCAAAAAGTAACGTTTACTCAAAATATGAGAACCTTACCAAGTGAAATAGAATTTGTCGAATTCTTGAAAAAAAATGGTAATGATGAAGCCCCACAATTCACACAGTTTGGTGAAAATATTATTGAAATACCTCAGCAATTAATAGGAGATGAAAATAATATTATTAATGAGGTGCATGGAAATATTTTCGAAAACATACTCTCAGATAATATATTAAAATCAGTTATATTAGCACCTAAAAATGATGATTGCACTTTTATTAATACTGATATACTTAATCGAATACCAGGTGATCAGAAAACATATCATAGCTACGATAAAATGATTTTTGATCGAATGATGGGAATGGAATCAATAACTATCCAATAGAGTTTTTGAATTCTTTGACTATTAGTGGTTTACCACCACATAAGTTAGTATTGAAAGTTTATTGCATAGTTTAACTAATTAAAAACTTAAATACAAAAGAATCATTAGTCAATGGAACAAGATTGCGCATTAAGTATATGCATCATAATGTTATTGATTGCGAAGTTTTAACTGGAACTGCACGCAATAAGAGAATTTGGATTCCACGGTTAAATTTACCATATTCCGGTACAATCATACCATTTAACTTTCAAGAACTCAATTTTTAATTATACCTGCATTTGCAATGACAATAAATAAGTTTTAAGGACAAACATTCGAAAAATTGCACTTTTATTGAGACAGCCAGTTTTTACGCATGGTCAATTGTACGCCGCACATAGGGGTATTTGACCCAAAAAGCTGGCCAAAAATATTTCTTTGAGTAAGACGATGATATTTTGATTTGATTTGACGGTGATATTATGATCTACGGATGATATTTTGTTGGAAATATACATATTATTGTGTTCTCGTACCATTTAAATGAATAATGATATATTATTATTTATTATATTATCACATAATGATTTATATATTATAATATAATTTCTTTTTGCTAGTCCTAACTATTTCGTAATGTGCCCTGCTTCAACGTACGTCGAAGTTGTTGTGGTTCGAGCTCATCTTGCTTATTTTGTTTATAGGCTGTTTTATGTTTTTTGCCCGGTTTGAGCTTTTAGTCATGGCTTTTATAATCTATAAAGCATCTACCTGACACGATGCACGTAATTTCATCTAAGTAGCATAAGTCAATTCTTGAGTATCGGAGTTCTTCAGTTTTCTTGCTTTTTCGTTCGAATCCGCAAAAGTTTTTTTTGAGCGACCAGCATTTGTTCCCATGATATATAACGGTAAAGTAATGGTTTTTATAATCCAATCACTATTATTTTTTTGAAATACGACAATCTTCCTATGCATGATTATGGGTATTTTTTTGTTTTAATTCTTTTTTAAGCTTTTCGTCTTTGCAACATTTGTGGAGAAGATATTTTTCCGTATATTCAACTTTTTTTTCAAAAATTGTCTTTTCTGACTCTTGAATCATAAGGTTAATATTATTGTGTGTTATGCATTTGATGCCCAAAGGTCCAGGGAAAGAAAAACAAACGTAGTTGTAATTTTTTTTTTTTTTATAAATAAATACGTCTTACCAAAAAAAAACTACAGAAAATAAAGCTGCAGTATACCGCAGCCAAATTTCTATTTATTGTGTTCTACGATAACTGTACTTGTTTTAATATTATATTTGATTGCAGAGAAATGCTGAATAGTATAATGAAACGACCAAGTTTTGCATTGATAATACCCGAAATAACAAAATACATCAACTATTCTTCTATGACTTTTGTTTCCAAAATTAAATAGTGTACGCTTATAATTTCAAAAAAAGAAACATATAAGAATTATAAGCATATCTGGTCCTATAGAATCCATAACAAAAACTTTGTATACTTCAATACAAAACAAAACCACGGATGTTTTGCTGAGAGTGATTATAGAGCGCATCGACATATCCCACGACCGCTGATAACAAGCGGGAATTTCCGTCCAGCTGCAGACGCGTCACCCAGGCTCGGCGGCGGAGTTCAGGCACAAAAAAGGCTGCCATTAGATCCGCGAACTCTTAATCTAAAACAGGGAGTTAATTTTTTCGAAGGATGATGAATTTTACAAAATTGAATTTTGGCCAGCTTTTGGGGTCAAATACCCGTATGTGCGCTGCAGCAAGTAGAGTTTGATCATTCGATGGTTTGAGATTCTATATTTCTGAATATAATGGTCAATGGCACAGTTTTTACACAATATAATGGTCAAAACAATTTTTACAAAAACATCGTTCACACAGAAATTTTGAATCATTAATTTCACTTTGAAACTATTTTAAGTTTAACGCACATTTATTTTTTAGCCACCCAGTTTTTATGATTTAATGAAACAATACGAGGTACGTTTTTTCATTTATTTTTTTATTTTGTATCGATTTATAATTATACCTGATCAGTATAGGTATCAATAAAAAATAACAGATATGTCAAAATAGGCGTGCTTTTTAAATATTTCTTAGCCAAGCTAAACCTCATTTTTCCTATCTTTCATATTTAACAAATTACTCGAAAATTAATGTATAAAAAAAATATATGGGTGTTTTTTTTAGAGGCGTGGTGTTCAATCTGGCACTACTTTTTTCGTAGTTGGTGTTTTTGACAGCTGTTACTTGATTTATGCTCAGTTTGGTTTGCCATTTCATAATGAATAGACTTACTCCTGAACAACGTTTGCAAATAGTGCAAATTTAGAAAAAATCACTATAAATTTCTTTTAAATCACTCAAATAAAGTAAAAATCGCGTCGTGGGCCTTTGGCGTGGCCTCCAAGATCGTGCGATTTAACACCGCTGGACTATTTTTTGTGGGGTTATGTGAAGTCGCTTGTCTACGCAGATAAGCCGGACACGATTAACGCCTTGGAAGAGAATATTCGGCGCGTTATTGCTGACATACGGCCCAACTTGCTGCAAAAAGTGGTTGAAAATTGGGCCTCTCGGCTGGAATTTGTTCGAGTCAGCCGCGGCGGCCACTTACCCGAAATCATTTTTAAAACATAATGGCAAACCCTTATCTTTATAATAAAACTAAATTCTTAGCCATAACATCAAATTATATGCGTTTCATCTCTTCTTGAAAACCACGCTTCTAAAATCATCATCCTATATAAGCTTTATAACAGATAATATCAAAACTGGTTTCGAATTTTGTACCTTACCGAAAATGGTTGTAAACAATTGGAATTAAAAGCAATATATCTTATACTTCTATGACTGTCAAGTCTCATTTTTATTAGCGTTTATAACATGAACACGAAACACAAAAAATAATAACACGAAAAAATTAAAACTGACAATGAATTAATTGTATCAAAATATTTGTATAATTCAATAAATAGAAATACAAACTGTAATTGTGTTTTTTTTTCTCAACTGTTACTAATATTAAATTTTAAATTAGATAGGTATTGCAGGAAATTAAAGCAAACAACACACGCTAATGACGTATGTGTTCACGGTCGCACCTGATGTAATAAATAGAACAAAACATATCATATAATCAATATATATGGATTGATTAAAGAGCAAACTCACCGTATTATAGAGGTATAAGAATCTCAATAATGCTCAAATAAAATGCTAAATTTAAAGAATTGTGCATTTTTCGAGTCAAATTTCAATCACTGAGCGACCTCTAGTATATATATAAAGACGCATATAAGTAATTAGGTGACATATATAAAGAAAATGATCGAAGTATGTTAACAAATCGGTAAAAATACATTTATCAAATAGAGAAAAAAAATAATACGCTCTTGATTTTAAATTTAAATTATGCAGGCAAATCATCTTATGTTAATATAAGTACGCGTAGAAGTGATAATATTTACCTGGGCATCCCTGGTGAACATATTATTGCAATGAACATTTACAGCCGTGAAGTCTCTGATGAGATCAAATTCAAAGACGATCTCAAGTGGTCCACCTAATTGCTCGCTGCTCCAGCCAACCCAGCGACTTCCTGAATGTGTAACATGTCACAATTAGCCATGGAAAGTAATTTAAATAGTTCATATTATTCAAAGTGGCTGCTTATGCGACAGTCGACAGTGTTTTTCGGTCAACTAGGTACACTAACTGTAATAAACGCTTTAATATTTGTACCTTTTAAAAAATATGTGTATCATTATTAATATAAATTAGTAAGATATTTAAGACTTTATATAGGACCCCTTTACATGTATTAAAGTGCTCGCTGTCGCAGTTTCATAAAAAAAAACGACACGCCTAAAGGCCTGTCGTTTTTAAATGGTTTTACGAATCAGCTAGATTTTTTTTTAGAGAAGAAAAAACCTAATCCCGGACTGAATCTCATACGTACTCACTGTCTAGATGAAACAAGAAGATACATTGTCTACTCACGAATTGAATAAAGGAGCTTAAATAGTTAAGAATGACACCACCAGGTACTTCACAATCAAAACTGGCCTCAAAACAAATTTATGAAATCGAATCGACTGTTAATCACATGTCAGCTAACTACCAAACGGGAATTAAAACAAAAATTGCAGTTGATTTTATACGATAGCTAAAGGATTTCACAGCCATTCTTGTTTCCTTTCAAGTATTATAGCACTAAAAATGATAGCAGCAGGTGCTGAAGAAGATTGGCAAAATAATAAATAGAACTTAGTAAGAGAATGTCCGTTAGACAATGGCAATTGTTTTATAATTGCGACCCAATGGAAATAAATATATTATCTCTCTATTTTCATAAGTTGCTAATTATATTAATAATTTGATTAATATTACAAGCGATGAAAACTTTATTATTATAATATTATATGTTTCATATCATCTTAAACTTTACCTTTATTTATAGTTCTATTTTCATTTATTTTTGTATAACCTAAAAAAAATCTATATAACCACAAAGTGCTACTTGCATACATGCGTATCGATAAATTCATCCTCATACAGACACCTACTTAGTTTAAAACATCAGATATAACTCCTTCGCCCGAATTAAAGTTTTTGTGATTTTGGAATATATGTAGCATTTATTATGCTATTAAGTAATTGTTTGTACAACTGATTTACAAGATGTCAATTCAATGTACATGTATAAATAAATAAATGAGTTTTTAGGCTTCATAATATTATCGGATGATATGGGCATAAGACATAATAATATGTTAACATAGTAATCATGGTTCTGTTATTTTTCAAATTATCAGAATTGTGTTTTCGTCGACTTCGACCCATAAATCATTTAATTAATTTATTTTCTATGTATTTTCTGCCTTTGTCGTATAGCAAAATAAAGGTAATTGCGGAAACGAGCAAAACAATGGGTGGGTGTCGTTTCTGCAGCAGCAGTCAACCCTCCCGTTCCATAACAACTCGTTTTGTAACAAAACACTCTCACAGAGAACAAAAGTAAGCACTGTTGGATTTACGGAATTCGTTCTGTTTGCTTTCACGGAAGAAACCTTATTTGCCCGTTTTAATACTGCTAGAGAAATTTCGCTTTTTAAATATTTACTAAAGTCTTTCATTAAGCAACCATTTTATGGACGTACATCCTAAATAAATACCCGGCCGCATTTTAGGTGGCGATTTTTATTATTATTGTTGTACTCGGGGATATATGTTTATATATATAATTGAATATTTATAAGTAACTGAATTTGAAGCATGATACATACACACTTTTACCCTGGAGGTTTTCGCTAAAATTAGTAATAAACAAAAACCAAATTGTTGTGGAAGTGTAAGTATTTATTCAACCATTGGGATTTTGTATTGTTACATTAGCAGTAGTACGAAAAATATAATCAAAACCCCCCAAATATCCCATTACCAAGCTATTATTAAAATGGTAATAAGTACTCAGTCGGCTTTTCCTTAAAATAACCGGACAAGTCTCCCTTTTGGCGAATTATGTTTTTTTAGTATTTTTTTTCTGAGGATCCGATTGAGAAATATTTATTAAGACCCATCTTCGCACAGAATCTTTATAGCTCTTCCTAATAATTTGCAACGTTGTTGTTAAAATTTGGCATAAAACTATTTTTATTAAAATTTAGGTAGAACCGAGAAAATGTTTTTTTTTATATAAATATTTGAGTAATAATTAAGAAGCGTTTGAAAAATCTTTTCTTGTTACATAATTTGGGGCATATTTGCAAAAAGCTATGTAGAAAAAAAAATGCTAAATCTGTTTGCTGCATTCTGAATTGATAAAAGTATTGTTAATATGTCAACATTTCGTTTTAAAGTAGAAATGTAGAAAATACTGAACTCTTTTTTCTGAAATATTTTGGTCAATTTTGCTCTCATTCATTGTTTCAGTAGAAACTACATTTATAAGGTCATTGGTGGTTGTGTAGCAGGGGAAGATCAAAGGCTCAGAGTTTTTTGTGAATATATAAATACAGACTACTCCCCTCCTAAAATCAGTCAAAACTCCATCAAAAAGTGACTTAGAGTTTTCATGTGATTTTATTAAAAGCGGCGTAGTCAATATATCTTTATATCTTTATATCGTAATTATTTTTTATACATATATTCTTCAAAGTTTTCGATTGGTCCAACAAGGTTTGAATCTAAGTCTGATTAAGCAGAGTTTTGAAGCTAAAGCGGAAAGATCAATTGCTGTTTTACTTATAATGTTTACTTTCCAAATTAATGATGATGATCTAATTAAGTAAACAATGCGTTTAAAATTACCACATAAATTTTAAATAAAATAAAAGTGAAAAATAATTTACAGATTTATTTCTTTTAATGGAAAATTTAGCTTACTGGACTTATCCGGTTTTGTTAAGTAGACTGATTTAGTTGTGTTGCATACATTAATTAATAAAATAAAAAAAAATATTATGTTATATAATAATCAAATATAAATCGATAAATTATTCGATGACTAATGACTGATTGATTGATGTGATCGATACTTATTTCACCTTTTTAGGATATTCCAGCTAGCAGTTTGTTTTTGTACATAAAATTGTTCAAATTGTCAAAATTAGTATTTAGATTTACATTTTTCATTACACATTACATACGAAACACTTTACATGCGATTGATATCAAAATATTTACCTGAATTCTCTCCCTTGTCAGGGATTTCATAATTGTCCGGTCCATAAAGTTTATCGGCCAATTGGCCAAGGCCATCCCTCAATAGATTGTCGGCTTTAGTTCCATCATAGCTCAAGTCCGTAAGGTCTACTCCATCCAAACCTCTCATCACGTGGCCAGCAGGAGCGGAGTATCGGACAACGTTCTCTGAAAGTAGCAAAGCCTCGTGGTACGATTTTATTAAAATTCCCAAATCTGCGACTGGCGCTTGCACTAAAATTAATCGCAAAATGCATTGGTGGGAAAGCTGTCCTGCGAAGGTTTTTTTAACAAAAAAATGGGAATTTTTAAAACATAATAAATGCAAGACAGTTTTGGAAGGATTTTACATTTCGCAAAAAAAAATCGCTTGCAGTAACATCTTATATTAAATGTAAATATATATTTATACTGACGTTCCCAAGAGCAACCGTATAGCTCAACTCTCATGCAGACCGTCCGTGGATGTTCTGAGAAGGGTATGAAGCGGACCTTCGAGGCGATGAATGGCAGCTCCAGTTCTTGACGTACGACCAAATACGTGTTGCTATTTCCTGTGAGTAGCTAAAAATGAAAGATTTACAATTAAATAGTTGTGATCAAAACTACAAATTTTATGAATTTTATGACATGGTATTTAGACAATAAATTGTACATATTTATAAAAATTACTAAATAAAAGTAGTATGTGAGTTTAAACAGTCTGACAGCAAATTATATTCACCTATCCATCTGTCTTTTTCAGCGTTTCGAAATAGAACGATTATTTCAAATTCAAATTTCATTTTGTCATGAAAATCATGAGAGTAATGAAAATCGCGATGTTATACTGTATACAAGTAATAAAATCACAGATTAGTAAAACTAAAAAGAGTTTTTGAGTCCGTGGCCAGTTTATTTAATCGTTGACTCCTTTTGCGTTAACCAGACTCGTGTCTTCCTTTATTGGTATCTATTACCGAAGGGTTCACTTGTAAACTGTATAGAAGGAAGGCTTCGATTGTTACATGATAAAGGTATTATAGATATACTATGTACTTACCTTTTCACCAGTTGAATCTTTGTACAGTACCCATTTGTTGAGGGCTGCCCTCCAGTACTCCAACTGAAAAGCTTCAGTAAATTCTTGTCCTTGTCCATTGCCGAAACGACCTTGAGTCTCCGTCCAAGTAATCACGTGGTCTCTAGGTAGATCGACTTCTAGAAATTCACGGACTTCTGAACTGATCTGGGCTTTTGGACACCAAGCGCCACCATTTTTCTCCTGTCTAATCCTGTAAAAAAATAAGTAGAATAATGACTCTGATTATAATTCATTTTATGTATAAAAAAGCTATAAAAAACAACAAAAAAACTAAGATATAATATAATAAACTGCTTATAGTAAAAGTTTACTAAGAAATACACCGCTTGCAACTTCAGGATAAACCGTGTCTATTCGCCTTGTTTTTATATTAAACTAAAAGTAGCCCATGAAACATAAATGTTTTCTCGAACCTTTCGAGACAATGTGAAATAATAATAATTGAAATCAATTACACCTTTTCGACATGATAACATATTGAATGAAAAACTTGTAATTACTACTTATGACAAATATCCCATCATGTGCACAATTAATAACAATAGTCGAAATTATAATTTCGAAGTAATGAGTTAAAATACATGAAGATAAAACAAAACTTTAATAATTATAATAAAACATACACATTTAAATTCGTTTTTTTTTTGAAGTCGGGTAAAAATGGTACTGAGGCAATGTGGTCGCGCTCGCAACGTGGACACGTAGCTAACCGCTAAGATGTTTCCCACCAAACAATTTTGTTACATGACACTAATCGACACGATGCGTGACTGAAAGTGAAACATTTTAGCAAGTTCTGTACGGTACACACACAAAACACATGTGTTTTTGGGACTTAATTCTACCCAAAGTGACTCTTTACGGAACAAAATGTTAATTGCATTATCTTATTATCGAAACATTTGCCACATATTGTGTAATGATACATGCCTCTACGTGAAATCTGTAAGTGCAATGTATCGAGTGCTCCGCAATGTTGATTTGATATTTTTACTTTCCTCGATTTATGGCCAAAATTATTGCAAAATTATTACCCTCACAAATGCCTTATAGATAAGCTAATAATTAACTAAGCAACCACCTTGTAAATATTTAAAAATATATGTTCAAATAACAATATTATGGTTAGAAATATTTTTACATTTACAAATGATAATTATAATAATCAGAATTTGCATATATTGGAAATTTAACAACTTTGACTGTGGTTTAATTTTTATGTACAAACTAACAAACGTTAAAAAATATAAACTTCATTTCATAATATCTTTGATTAACTGAATTAAAAAAGGCAACTCACATTTAAAAATGAATAAAAATAATAAACATAAAGTTTTGCATATAATTCATCAATAAATGAATTAATCCATTTACAGTAAAAAGAAGCTGGTTTTTTAATAATGCTTTTTAAATGTGCAAATGCCGATTGGACTGAATCCAAAAACAAACTCAGCGATTTGATAAGGTAACGTAATGAACGCGATACATTAAGGCCTTTGCCAAGACACATTAAACCAGGGTTTATTACACTCATTTGCTTACCGGTTTACTATGCAAATGCTTTAAAATAACAATAGCATGTAATTTATATATGTAAGTACATACAAACCACATAAACTTTTTTTTAAGATTAGGTACCCAAATGGACAATAAGGTAAGGTAAAATAAGCTATATATTATAAAATGTATGAATACATTTAATTTAAAACACAAACTGTAACATGAATATTCCAGTACATGCTTGATCAAAAACAAAAATGTAAATATAATGCTATAAAATATTGCACATAAAACAATATATATTTAAAATGACAAACTTGCTTCGATAACTATCGTAAAGTTGGTATTGTCGCAGAAGCTATGCTGACTGTCGTGTTGTCGCCTCGTAGCAGTCAGTTATGGTATGAGACGAAGTCTGCTTGTGTAGTTGATTTTAATTGTTGATTATGTTTTAATATTAAAGCTCATATATATAAATTCGTAAGAAGGCAAAATAAATTGATTAAGTAAATCAATTGTAATGTAATCGCGGATTTATCCTTCTAAAATAATACTAAATACATCAAATACTTACTATAAGTCGTTCACATAAGGCATGAATAATTTCCCCAGAATCGATGCCTTTATATTGCAAACTTGTTTGAAAACCGTTCGAGTTACGGATGCCCACACAGTGACACGTTTCTAACGAAAATGACATCTGCTACCTAATTTTTCGTTTTGTTCTTTTGGATCGATGGCAGTTCACAAGACAAAGAAATTGGGTTTTGTTTAAAGTGGCGGCCGCAAAAAATGGAGTAATGTTGATGTGCTGAATACACATTATAAACCCGAAACATGTTCAGCAAAACAAGAATGGCTATGATACCCCGTAGCTATCAAATAATATTAATTGCTTTTATACATTGTTTAATAGAAGCTACTGTCATGACATTCCTTCAATTTATTATAAATTTTAACACCATTTTAGTTGTTTTTTTAATTGACGCGCGGTTACACAAAACACAAACAACATAACACATAGTATTTCAATTTATAATAGTTATAATGCGGCACAGAACATTCTTTTACGTTTTTCCATTTGCGCACATAGTTTAGTTTGTATTATTAATTTTAACTAACCATTAATAAATAATACGTCCCAACAACCGTACTATCAAATTTATGCAATTAGAATATGAAATTTGATCGCTCTATCGAGCTATCAAAGTTTCGTTTACTAGTACTAAAAAAATGTTGACTTTAATTTTATGTAGGTACTTATTTTGTCTGGACAGCCTACGTTGTGATCATAACGGCTTTAGTTAGTTATTCTTCAAGAGCTATATCTACACGAAAAAAACAACTTTTTCGCATTTGTACTTTTTCGAGTTGAAAGTTGCAACAGACGGCCGGACGGACGGGGATAGTAGCTTCTTAAATGTGAATGTTTAGAAGCTAAAACCAAATGCAAGGACTTACAAGGACACGAAACGATTGATACCCAAATATTAAATATTTAACGCTTTATTAAAAGTGTTTGGGTATATTTTTCAAATGTAAAAATGTTATAATTTATTTTATAAGAAATACTCGCAGCTATTAAGAATGCAAATTCTATTCTTTATTTCAAATAAAATAAGTTCTTTTTGGATAAAATGTTTAATTGTTTGAGTTAAAATGAATAAATTAATAGGACTATTAAGAAGATGTATAAAGTATAAAATGTCGATTTAAATTTAACTGTCGGTTTTATAAAACTGACAGCGATTGATTCAGTAATAGGGATTCGACGTAGTACAGTACTAGCATAAGTGGTTGCAGCACTAATGGGTAAGCACTGGCTGACTGAGTACAGCGATTGATATCAAGTGGCCTACTGTCAGGTGGAATGCATTGCAGGGAAATCTAGCATTAAAACCTTATTATTCGTTCTAGCGCACAGCTATACCAATACGAGCATAATAAAGTGACGCTGATAAAATCTAATTTTAAATTACACTATTGTTATCAGATATTACAATTTTTTAAATATTTTAAATGTAAATAAATGAGAATTTTCTCATTAAAAAATAGGTGATTATATTAAAATAAAGAAAGATTTATTTTAATTTTCTAAAAAGGATAAAATATTTATAAGTATGATATTATGTATGAACATAAACATTAAACAAATTAGCAACGCTGAGATGGGTGTGGATACATTTTCAGGGTTTCAGACCAACATGGTCGAAAACAGTAGCCTTCATTGTGAGACCAATTTTTTTTTGTAGTTTTTCTATTTATTTGTTTTCGTTTAATATATTTTAGTTTTATACTTTTTTACGTCATTATCTTTATGCCATTGCCTGTATTCTGTACAATTTCTGTTGCGTAACCACAATAAATATATAAAGAAATAAATAGACACGGACATTATATTTCTATTTATAATAATCAAAACGTGGCACTGAACATTTTTTTACATATTTATACTGACAAGCACTAAATAAAACGTTCCAATAGCTACGCTGTCAAATGTTCGAAATTCGAATCGATCTGACCCTAGTGATGAGCGATATTATTGTGATATGTCAATTTCATACTAAAAAAGTGTTGACTTTAATGTTAAATATTTATATTATCCGACCAACTTTTGATGTGATTTAAACGGCTATAGTAATTTTTCTTGGATATCAATCTACAAACAAAAATTCAACTCTTTCGCATTTCGAAAGAGGCTATGTAGAGTGAATTGCGATTTGGAACACAGGAAGACAGTTACTGTTCTGGACTGAAAGGGAAGGTGGTTGGTTAATTGATTAGTAAATAACATTAATAATTAAAAATAAAGTAAATGAATTATCATAGTGATGCAATTATTTGACAGTGTTTTTTAAATCACTACTTTCTTTTCGGGTGGTTAATCTATACTATACAACAAAAATGAAGTATAGATTCAATAAAAGCCGTTCGAATGTTTGGACGTTATACGTTTGTCACGGTGCGGCACAGAGGGGCAGAGTAAAGTGTCTGGGCAAGAAGAGGACGGTTAAGTATATGACGTTTATATGTCGGTGGGGCGTAGCATGGTGGACAGAATAATCGTTAGGGTAGTATAAGAAAGAAATTTTTGATACCTATCTTTTTTTAAATATTAAACATTTTAACGATAATATATTTTTTTCCAGTTTAGATGGTAATAATAAAGACTAAACCTTTAAAACAGCAGTGATTTTATATACACATTTATATATAAAATGAATAGTGGACAATAAGAAAGGACTTCCCTCGGCCTCCCTTTATATAAACAATTAAACATAATCTGTTCGATGTGGTCTACTTATGAATTCATGAAAAGCGTTATTTTTTTTTGTTTATGCATAAATGCAGAAGCAAAATTATAAAAAAACAAAAAATTAGAAAATTCTATTCTAGTTTTCAAAGGCCATCTTTTACTACAAAAAGTGTGGATTCGAACCCGCGACCTTTGAGTCAATAGTCCAACGCCTTAATCACTAGACAACCACGATCTCTTAGTTGAAATGGTTTCATTGTCAAACATCACGTATTTGGTGAAACATATTCCATAAAGTGGCAAAAATGTGGTTTACCCCATGTTTATATTAATAATAAACCAAATTAATCTGAGGAAATTGATAAAATAATTTCAGTCGAAATCCTAGATCCAGCGTCATTCCAAATTGAGACTGCAAATATGATCCATGGTCTTTGCGGTTCTATCAATATCTACTTCACTAAGTCGTATGGATAATGACAAATGCACAAAATGGTTTCCAATATCGGACACAATCACTGATTTTGATGGATATCTTATGATTTCATACTATATTCATTTTAAACAAATTATTTTCGGGCCTAACAACGTTCGCCGGGTCAGATATAAAATTATTAATAAATGTAACCATTTACTTTGTATCTATAATTCTCTTATTATTCTTTATTATTTTCATAAATCATTATTCAAAATGTAATATTTGTTTCATGAGCGATTATTGGGTTAATATAATATTACTGATGGTATGGTTTGTAAACTGTTATTTATACAGAAAACCATTGCATTGTGATTAATAAAAAAAAAATACAGTTACCTATTATGAAAATAAAGAAATTACCACACAAACTCAAAACAAAGCTTAACATTTTGATGAAATTTTCAATTATGCAAACAAACAAACGAGCTTGCTGCGACCTTCTCGAATTGAATAAAACCTTCCTTCCTCATAGTTGGCAAAGCAATAATCGTAGGCCGTCGTTAAGAAGAGGCTGATTGGAAAATGTGTAGCGACGCAATAGTCGCTAGAACAGAGCGGGCGCGCGGTCGGAGCCGGGAAAAGCGATCGCTTTAGGAAGCGATCGGAAATCGAATCACGTGCCGGCGCGTGCTCGCGGCGCGGCGCCGTCGCCGTCGCCGTCGGCGTCGCCGTCGCCGGAGCGTTGGCGAGGCGTCACGCGACCATACGCGACTTCCGATTCATCCGAGGATAATTCGATCACGGCCCGCGCGACAATCTATGAGTGATTTGAGAGACATCTTGGCAAATCGTTTTTATCTAATAATATTGCGATTGAGACGCGATTTATTGTATAGTTTAAATGTAAAAAAATGTACTACTTAGCTATACTACTACTATAATTATACTACACACTATATACTTATACTACTTATTTGTATGTTAGCTTGTCAAACTACATAAATAAACATAATTTGATAGGACCAAGGAAATATGTAATTATATGTATGAAATACATATTTAGCAAAGAAATACCTACTCCATGAGGAATTATTGTCTGATAGACAATTCCTTACATATAATATATTTTGTGTCTGTGTTAAAATGTCGATAGGTTTTTATTGTTAAATCAAATTTATTAAACAGTATTTTAATTACAATATATCCTATTTTAACAATTTATAAACATTATTGGACATCATAAAATTACAAAAATATAAAAATAATGGATTTGTGATTACGATGAATGATGGTGGTGAAATGAGATGATTTCATGAGTGATTTATGTATGAAGTTGATGAAAAAAATAAAAATAATGATTTGCCGCTAATTGAGTTATTATTGTTATATTTTTTGTTAAAATATCATCCTTTCCTTATTTCATCTAATTAGATGGTTACATAATATTTGACAATATTTTGCACTAAAGAGGACAGGTGAGAGTTAAAAATGCATTTTATAAAACTCATCGCTGGGTTTAAACCGACATCCTGCATTCTCAAGTACAGGACCTCTTTAGAACCTTTATAAATATTATGCTATCCAGCACTTTATCAAATAATTAAAAACTTGTTCAAAAATTTTCAATATTGTCAAAGATTGTGTCATTTATCTTTTCAGGCGATTTGCCGTTATTAAAAAAACAATCATCAAAAATAAGTCAAATAACTTTACACCTCATTTATGCAATATATATATATATATATATATATATATATATATAATTGTATAATTAAGTTGTAAAGTTATTTGACTTATATTTGATGATTGTTTTTTAATAGCGGCAAATCGCCTGAAAAGATAAATGACACAATCTTTGACAATATTGAAAAATTTTGAAAAGTTTTTTAATTATTTGATAAAGTGCTGGATAGCATAAAATTTATAAAGGTTCTAAATATATATATACCACCCACGGAACTCCGAAATGTCAAACAGAGGTACTCACCTAGTCTCTACCTTTCTTTTTCTACTTTTTCTCCACCTGTCTAATAATTATAAATATGAATATAATTAGAAAATATTTTTTTTACATAATGGTTATGGTAAGAATTTAAAGGCCCATATAGCTCTATATCTACCTCCCTAAGTGACTAGGTAAAAAAAATTAAAGGTATATTTTAAACAGTGTTGTATTTCTAAGATAACAAACTTTTTTTAGAATAAGATTAATGATAATCTCTTAAACATCATATAATCGTTAAGCGTAAAAATATTTAATTTGATATAGTACGAGCTACGATCGTACAGTTAACAAAAATATAGATATAATTCTTTCTAAGAATATCCAAGCATATTTTATAAACATATAATTTATTACTTTAATAAAATATAATATATAATATAAAAAGCCATAAACTGACATATATTGGATAAGATATAATAATATTAAAGTTTGTTTTTAAATAATTTGTAAAGATAACATAACAGAATAAATATTCGATTAAAAACAAAATAAATAAAAATCATTTTTTATTACAGAATAAATAATCCGTTAGTTTATATAAAGCCGCCTTGCCACAAGTATTTGAAGTTAAGAATTTGGATATTTTAAGCTCTAACGGGTAAATTAGTATTATCATGCTTTGAATGTCAGCGACGTCTTAGGACTTAGATGATGAAGTATGAAGACACGACATCTGCGACATTGCGTGAAAACGAGAATGTATTTGTAAGGATAGTCTGAAGCTGACTCGTCAATCGCTAGCGAGTCGAGAGTCGTCTTCAAACTAGCCTCAGTGTAGTCTAGTTACTGTATCTGGAAAATTGCGTATACAGACGTTTACCAGTCAGAAAACTCAGGGATTTTCTATACAGAGCAGGATAGCTATATTCCACCGGCGCGCGGCGTAAAATTACAGGATATTTTATTGCTTTCGCATTCAAAATGACATAACTTCCCCTCCACTCATGACAATAACACGAGGTAATAACGTGGCATAGTGAGAGCGCAGTCCTTAATGGAATGCGCCACTATGAAAGGCTGTCTTGTAATATGAGTTGAGTTGCAATATGGAATGATTCCAGACTATTTTCACCATTGTGAGTCGATGTCGATAATATTTAACTGCGATCGACGCGCTGCATTCTAGAAATACAAAAGTAGCAATTCGGAGAAATGTAATTCTGACGAAACAGTTTAATAACTTTTTAACTAAATTATAAAACAACGGTCATTATGAAAATTTCTTCACAAGGCTTATGATGGATCGTGTAACAAACTAGAGTTCTGTAAGTACCCATAACCCGTCGTTTTGTAGTCATTACTGCAAGATAGATTACTGTAGTCATTATCCTAGTTCGTTCTGTTAAATGGTCTTATGTTAAACTGGAGATGCCTGTAGTCGGCTTAAGTTGTTACTAATCTATTTCTTTGTAACTGTCATAATGTATAGCTGTAAGCATTTCTCATACAAATAAATAAATAAATAAAAAGATAGTCCGTAATTTTGCAAAAAATCAATATTGTGCAACCATTTTAACAGTCCTAATATATTAGCAACAAATTGTGTTGCGAAGCCTATTAACATATTGTATAAGTATTATGGCAGGTACTTAAGCTAGGTATTTACAGCGTGTATCAAAACCATTCCCAATAAAAAAAAAAACCTAATTTGCCCTGCGATTTAGAGTATTATTTGTGGATATGATATATGCGATTTAGAAATATGATATATTAAAATTCCACATGGTTTCCGAGAAAAAAAAACGTAATAATATTATACGTGATAATATTATACGGTTCTTGTAATAGGTAATATATCTGATCGACGCGACATAAACGGCTCTTCCGGTCTCGCAGTGAAATCATTAACAGCTCATTGTAAGCAAACATGGCCAGAAAATTAATTTACACCAGCGCTTTAAAAAAATATATAAATTTGGGAATGAATAATTTTCGTATTTTGTACGTAAAAAAATCACTCATAATAGGAAACACAAACTAACACCCATTAATTCTTCGAGAATGGTCTTGGGACTTGGGAATCGTGTATAAATCTATTAAATTAAAAAAAAATACTGATTTTCATATGGTTCGATAACAGTTTGTTAAAAAAGTTCTTGAAATTAAATAAATTTATTATGTAAAACTGTCTTAAAATATTTAAAATTTTGCGCAGTTAGAACATTTTTATTATGAGTATAAGAGATTATCTAAAATTGTCTATAAAGTACTATCTATGATTTATGTAATAGTATGTATTATTCTATGGTCATATTCGATTAATATTAATTGCGATCATATCGGCGCAGGTACTTTTACATAACCATACAGAAAATGAACTTCATAGAAGCTAAAATGAAGTTAAAATGATCCTGATAATATGATGCCTGTTTATCGCACAAAAAATTCCCAAGCATATAGAATAGAATAAAACCACGCACGCGTAATACGTGCCGCTCTTGCGTTAAACTATCAAAGTGACTTCGTTATTATCGCCACGTTAAGCATATTCGCGAGTTCGCACACTTGAAGACACACATTTAATTTCTCCCGTACAAGTATGAATCAGGAAAGTAATCTGTACATTTAATTATGTAAAATAAATTTATGAAATTATATTTAATTAAGATAGGATATTTTTTTTTTAAGATAAGATAAATTTATTTTCCATGAACAAAGTTATTGTACAGGAATGACAATTACATATTTGTACATACCGTTACATTTCAATTATAAAAAAAACAACAGAAAAGGACAATAAAGAAATTAGAATAAAGAATACAATAATAACAAAAAAAAGAAATTAAAAAAATACATGAACAGAAGTTACATGTGCATTGTGTTTACCTAATTTATCACTTAACTATCTAAATTCCCTAAAACTATAAATATTTTTTTCCAGAATATATTTCTTCAACCTAAGCTTAAACTCACGAAAATTATTTATACTTTTAAAGCTTTTAGGTAGCATATTAAAATATCTTAAGCCTAAATAATGACATGTAGATTGGTATTTGGCGGTACGGGCTGACACAGATTGAACATAATTACTTTTATGACGTGTATTAAACTCATGAATATCACTATGTTTATTGGCAAATATTTTATTATTATAAAAAAGGCAAATTGCTTCTAGTATATAAATATACCATAAATTGTATGTTTGCCCAGTTGTTTAAAATAAGGTCTACAAGATTTTTTATTTGGGAGACCTAAAACCGCTCTGACTGCTCTTTTTTGAAGAAGAAATATATCCGAAATGTAGGGCGCTGTTCCCCAAACAAGTATATAGTAGAGATATGCTCAAATGCAATTCTACGAGCGCGTGGTATGCAGAAATAACAGTTTTAACATCCATGATCGTTCGAATCTGTGATATGGCGTAACAGGCTAATGATAGTTTAGATCTAAGCTGTTCCAAATGTTTACACCAGTTGAGCTTATTGTCCAAGTGAATACCCAAAAATTTAACGTCATCCTTTACTTCAACAGAGTGTTGAAGTTCTATGTCATCATTTTTGAAATTAGTGAAATTTAGTACTACAATTGTAATTGTATATTTATTTACACGTCCATTTTTCTTATTAATCTAGGTATGGAATAAATACTTTTAAACTAAACATATCTACTATATTTTAAAGTATGTATTCCCTGTGGAATGCTTTTTAAAAGCAATTCGAAAACAATTGACATCGCTTCGTAAATATTTTTTTTGTCATATCCAAATTCATATACGTCAGCGTCAGTGGACATTGACACTGTACGTTATCGCGCACCGAAGGCGCCTACAGAACCACCTGCAGGGCCTATCTGAAACCCGGGGCGAAGCGAAGTACAGGTTTGAATGGATTTCATCACTTTACTAGGCTTGTTAAAGTGATATCAAATTATGAGGTTCAAAAAAGGGCGTATTGTTTTATTCGTTTTTGAACTGAAAAAATCTACAGGTACGGTTGAGGCGAAAGTTTGTATGGGAAAAATGTAATGGGTTCTCACCACCATCACCGACATGCAGTCGAGAAGCCAGCGAACACTTTTGGCTCAGTAATAATATTAATACCGTATACCTGTCGCCGCTCGTATGACTTTCCATAGCGTAGCGATTATCACGTTTGCTTCACATTCACCCGGATGATTTTTTATATCATAATATTTTTTCTAAATATTCGTTTGTGTTTCATCAATTAGCTTGTCCTACTGACGTTTATAAGTGAATTTATTTTAGCTCTAGCGTAGCGCCATCTATTGAATAAGATAAACATACACCAATTTTAGCTTTATACATTCATTATAGAAACAAAATGAAATAAGAGTGTTGTTTTTTATATATTTTTTGATAATACGATTAATTTGAAATATCAAAGAAAAAAACATTGTTATATCATAGTTTTAAGTTTTCACTTCTGTCGGCAGTTCTCAATAATCGCCATGTTTTCTTTTGTATAACTCATTATTTTCACCATTTATAAATAATAAAATAATAGCAATAGCAATAAAAAAATAATTGTAATATCATGTACCTCCACAACTCTGCATATTTTGCATTTATAATACGCATTACAAAAGAATATATATATATATATATTAAATTATAATTTTAAAGATTTTTTTGTAGATTTCATTAATTTCCATTCGGTCCATTCGAATATTGTCAAAGAAACGAAGTATTTTGGTTTTGCGATAAACGTATTAAACCTTTTCGGGAATTAAACAATTATTTCAACCGATATTGTTGTTATCGGCGGCGGTATTCGGAGAAACATAATCACAATCGCGCTCACATCACGAAGCAAAAGTTCGCGTGCGAACTGCGAACTGCGCTCGGAAAAGTGCGACACGCTCAGTCAAGCGTGTCGCTCAGTCATTAGCCATTTCATTTCAGCGGTTGCTCTCGATCTCGAGCACAAAGGAGGGGCGCTCGTTCTCTGCGATAGATCACTGTTATTGTCCGTCTACACGAATAGTTAAATCACTGCATACCAGCTTGATCCCAACAATACGGTCGCGAACCATCTCGAAAAGCATATTTATATTATGATTTCTTCGAAAGGCCCAGCCTTTGTGACAGGTGACTCGTGTCTGTGGCTCTATGGATGTGTCGCTTCGCTTCGCACCCCTATTGTTATTCACATACAATTATAATAGGTGTATTGCAGAACTGAGTGCAAGGTGGATTGCATACTATAACTACTCAGACTTGGTCACTTCGATTCCTATCTGGTTACATCGGGCCAGATAGCGCTGAGGCATACAAAGTATTACCTCAAGCATTTACCTTAATTTTTTTTTTTTAAAACTTTATTATTATTTTTTTTACAAAACACCTTTACATTTCCCCACAAAGACGGTCTGTGGGTCATACAGGTTGATACAATAAATATTCAAAACCATCCAACAACCTTGCCGAAAGTTAAAAAAATATAACCAAAATTTGCGCAGGAAAAAGTTTGAATTCAATTTTTTAATAGAAAAAATCAAAAACTATTCATTTTACTGGGTGTTCCCATACTGACATATAAATCACAGATGATAAAATCTGCCATGAAATTAACATTCATTATAATATATTTATTGCGTTTGATGTATAGCAATAGACTAAAGTCCCTTACTAAGTAAGGCTAAGTATTTATTACCTAGAGATATTTAATTACTGCGTTGGTCTTTAAAATATTATAATTTTACAAGATTCTTTCTAAATCTTAATGTATTTATTGTTATTGATTTTATATCAACGTGCATGCGCCGTTAGGCCTGGGTTTATAATTGTATCAAGTGACACAGAAAAGAGTTCAACAGACGTCTGTAGACATTCAATCAGGTCTTCATTCTCTTGATCACATTTATCATTATACAAAACAGAATTTTACTCTCCTGGAATCATTTACGTTAAAATGATAGACACAACAATACGTAGCTGTAACGAGTTAGCCTAGGTGTTACCATTAATATCCGTAGAACAGTTATTGCGCGGATTATCTAGTTACTATACAGATCAACTACGCAAGTACGTTAAAGTACGAAAAATGGTTTTGCTTTGCAGATTACATTGTTATTCTCCAGATGCCCTAGATAATTTATAGACTGACGACCAAGCATTCGTTATTGTGAAGAGAATAGATTCTTTTCTTTAATAAAATATAAGTTGATTGGTAAAATTAACTTTAATGTGGTAGTTGAAATTCTCGTTAATTAATGTTCACAATAATAACTTAGGATACGTAGTTAAAGCAGCTTTAAAATGTTACCCTAATAAAAAAAACTTATTTGAAACTAAATAAGAAGTTACAATATTTAAAGAAAATATAAAACAAACTTAATTACTTCGATAATAAAAACGATTTTCGATGTTCAGTTACATTTTCTGAAACCCTGATCAGAACAAAAGATTATTTTATTACAGTTGGTCATTTTATTATAGTGAGGTATGGCGCTTAGTGATGGGTCAATGTTTAGCGTAGAGGATACAACAAGTACTTTATTTATAAAGTTTGCCATGTAGTTTAGTACCATACTGCAAGCTTAGTTTAAAAAACAAGTTATTACCACTTGCATTATTTAAACGAGGTATTCAATAAAATTTTAAAGGAAATTTGATATTTTAACGAAGCACACCAGTTAACTTACAGATTAGCTAGTTAATGTGTACATTATCGTCTATCCAATATTAACGGTAACATAGATATTATTCTCAGTACAACTAGGTAGGTAATAATGAAGAGCCGGGTAGTAAGGCTGCCCGGAGCGACACGCTTTGTTCATCCGAAATGAAATGATAACACGAACATGTGTCAGTCCTCTCAGAGGTCAAAGGTACCCTATTTCGCTTTTAATCAAGTCGACTAAATGATGATCAAAGGACCGGTTGAATACGACCTGCAATTAATATTATAGGCTACGCAAAAACACGCAAAATCAATGTTTGCACGAGCCATGATACATATTATAAAATAAAATTAAACTTATTTTTAGACCGCCAAAAGTGCCTGTAAGTTTTGGCGCAGAAATGCCTTCCTAACGCCCCACTCCCTAGCTAGTTCAACGGGGCAGAGTAGTTGGTGCAGTGGTTTGTTACACGTTCAGTATCATGAATTTTAGTCACGCTACCGTGCGTAAAGATGTTTTACTTTAATTTCGAATATAAATCGCCAAAAATAGGTTAGTTGAAGGTTTTCGTGTCGCATCCGTACGCAGCATTGTAGCACAGTATATAAACGCTGCCTGCTTCGCCTCGTAAATATAAGCAAGTGTCGTCATTAGCGCTCGCGTTTTCCGCTTAATATTTTTTTTTTGGCAGCGCTCTCACCACAACGTCTCCACCGCGGCTACGAGCCAGCCGTACCAGCGCCTCTATACCTACTCGTATGACTTACATACGATGGTTCTATAGGCCGATTGCACACTATCCAATAATAAGACTACGATTTATATATCTGTGACAAGAATAACGATGTGCAGAGTCCTCGGCACATCAACATCACTAACAAAAAAAAAAAACAGCGTAATCGATATATTTCAAGAGAATAACGGGTTATGTAAGCATGAAATTTGTAAACGTGTCTTTAAATGATGTAAAGGTATAATATATATATATATATATATTATACCTATACGAGTATATATAAATGATCATATATATATATATATATATATATATATATATATATGATGATTGTTTTTTAATAACGGCAAATCGCCTGAAAAGATAAATTACACAATCTTTGACAATATTGAAAAATTTTGAAAAAGATTTTAATTATTTGATAAAGTGCTGGATAGCATAATATTTATAAAGGTTCTAAAGAGGTCCTGTACTTGAGAACGCAGGATGGGGGTCACCCAGCGCTTAGTTTTATAAAAATGCATTTTTAACTCTCATCTGTCCTCTTTAGTGTAAAATATTGTCAAATATTATGTAACCATCTAATTAGATGAAATAAGGAAAGGATGATATTTTAACAAAAAATATAAAAGTAATGGATTTGTGATTACGATGAAGGATGGCGGTGAAATGAAATTTTATGAGTGATTTATGTGGACCTCTTTAGAACCTTTATAAATATTATGCTATCCAGCACTTTATCAAATAATTAAAAACTTTTTCAATATTGTCAAAGATTGTGTAATTTATCTTTTTAGGCGATTTGCCGTTATTAAAAAAAAATCATCAAATATAAGTCAAATAAAGTATAAATGTAGTACTAGAAAAGTATTTTCTTTTAAAGCTGGTTTTTACATTGATAAATAAATAAATAATATACAGTCGAAATATATTTACAACATTTCTATAAAAAAGAGTGCTTAATTCGAATTGATATTAATTAGCTCTTTATTATAAATAGTATTTCTTTTATTACTAAGTAATTACAATATTTACAAGATATCTCCGGTGTTGTTACTATCGAGTGTTGAGGAAAAATGAATGCTTAACAACTCGCAGCCTGCGCTTAAAAACAGCCTTGGAACAAGGAAAAGGGTCAAATACTGACCTACGAAGAGAATTCCACTGCCGAATTGTTCTGGAAAGAAACGAATTGAACCCAATGTTCCGTTTTCTCAAGATAGGTTTTATTCATACGACCAATATAAGACGGTTTGGGGAGCTTAAAGCGGAGCAAGCAGGTTCATTCGTCAGTCTTATATGTAAACTAGTTAATCTGAATTCAACATGCCTTATACCCACCCAGTGGCTCCCAATTAGGATATAAAATTAATTCAGATCGTATTCAGACTAAAATTCATAAAGACATGTCTGCTTGCTTTTCTCTGAACTGCCTCTGTATACTAGGATCATATCGTCAAAACGCTAAAGATTTAATTTAGAATAGTTTTACAATAAAGACCGCAGCTATAAGCCTAAATGTATTTTGAACCAAATGACTGATTTAAATAAATATTTTTGTAGAAATCTTAGAAGCAAACGTAAAAGCACGCAAGGCTCAGTGCCAAAAAAAAACATTTATTTTTTAAATAAGAAGAATATTTTTAATAGTCACTTTAAATAAATAAACTCAAATATAGACTGAGTTTATACGCCAATGGTTCCGAACTAATTTGTTTTTTCTTACAAGAAAATTATTGATTACAAATATTTTTACTAATACATATTCAAATGATTTTTTTTTTGTGAAAAGGGGGTGTTGGGTGCGGGGTGTGAGGCTGATACACAAAACTACTGTTCTACACAAAACTGTAATGAGCCATATCAATAAAACTACACAAATATGTAAATAATTTAGTATAAAAATTGGCCTAACACATTTAATGTATTCATTAAATGTAATATCTCGTGATTGCCGCAAAATGTTCTTAGTTTGAGGTCATATGTCAAGAATTTGGGTATCTTTTGAGTTGGTTTTAAGTTTTCCCGTTATAAGGACTTAACACACAAAAACTACAAAAATCATACAAGTTTTAAGTTTTCGAGTTGGAAATAAAAAAAAAGACAGGCTGCTAGTGATAATTTTGAGCTATGCTATAGTTCTCCTGTAATATTTACGAATATTGCCCGTTTTTGACCTTCAAAATTGTGTACTTAAAACTTTAAAAAATAAAGGTGAGGTAGACATACTTTATGTCGAAAATTTCCTAAAAAAAATTAATTAAAAATATTTTTAAATTCATCAAAACAAACCGTTATCATAAATATAAGTATAGCAATTGTTCTGTTATAAATAATATTTTTTTTAAATATTCACCTACTCAAGGCAAAAAAAAATATATTTTTAATAAATTTACATCTGTGCTATTGAAATTCCTTCCTATTATTATACCAAATCACACCTTTATATAATTACATTATAAGAAAGATACAGGCCTGAGACCAACAAACAGTTTAGTTTTTGACTATTTTGGTCAGAAGCCCTAAAATGTGATTATTATATATGCTCGGTATCTCTAAAACCATATACACACTTAAGACTTTTTTACCACTGCGGTAGTCAGATAAACATAACTTTAATAAGTAATAGAAGTACTAAAAATAATGTCAAATGATCGTTGTGCCTTTGAGACTTGCAATATTGAATTTATGCTCTTGTGCACAAACATTGCGATGCATGGAAATGTAAAATTCGATCACAGAAGTTGTCGTGAAGACTGCAAGATTTTGCGTCTCGCGTCTTGCGGTCGCGTCCTAACGCCTTAATATATCCGTAGAACTTTTTCCCATTATGCACTGAATAAAGTATGTTATTTGATAGTACGTGTCGTGGGAAATATGAGGTAACTCACATTCAGGAAATTGATTTAGCGAAATATAAAGTTGGCAGCCCCAGACGGACGATATAGTTTTAGGTTTTAACATTATTTTTCAAATACGACGCATAAGGCGGCGCGCCAAACAAAAACGTCTAGGCACGGATTAGGATACGCGACCGGACCGTAATAAAGATGCAGAGGGCTGTAAAACCCTCGTACCGCCATATAACGAACCGGGAAGTTTGTTTTTAAAGACGCCGCAAAGGTCTTACAAAAATTGGTAACGGTGAATTCTAAATATTCACATTTATTTAATATTTTTAATAGTATAAGAAAACTATAGTTTTTTGGTGCCAAAATTGACTGAATGTGAGAGGTGATCACTACCCACATATGTATAAATGTTTTTTGTCTAGCTTGTAAGATTGTAAAACTGTATAATGATAATATTTGTTGTTATTTAAAGTATCCATAAGGTAGATACGTAACATTAATATAGGTAAGATATTTAAATCTTCAGCCAAAACAATATCATTTAAGAGACATTAAAGGATTACGCGTTTGCAATAGACTAATGAGTCAAAAATACGCGTTCGGAAACGCGACGGAGTTAAACGAGAACCTAATTACAGATCATTAGCGCGCCGCGAAATAATCTATATTTGATATTTAATTCAAAGGAAAAAGTCACTGGATTTAGGTTTGTAGGTCATAGAAACAAAATAGAATTTTAGTAATGGTTAAGGCTAAAAACGGATTGTTTATTTTTATATTATAATTACAAAACCGTTTTTATCAAATAAAGAAAACATGTAAATATATCTTTTAGATTAAGGGAATATATTTGTTTAGCATAATATTAGCAAGCAATAAGTATGGTAAAAAATTTATTAAAAAAAATTATGTGATTTCAAATATTCCTAAAACGCTCGTAGGTTGTGGGCAAGAGGTATGAAGGGGGTGCGTCCGCTGAAGGGCGAAAGCGGAAACGCGTGAATAAAAGGTCGCCTCATACCTACATTCGAGTTAGTGTTGTTTAGTTTTTTTAGCAGACGTGACTGAGCACCGTTTCGCTGTCAGTTTTTTATAACGTCAATCGATAGCCGTCGCGAATATTAAACTTAGTTTAAAATTTTTAGAAGTTGGTGTAACTCTATTAATTACGTACCATCCAACCAGAGGTTTTGGATACCACGAGAGCTAAATGTTAATCACGCAACGAGATAAAATCGAGCTAAATCAACGAGGTCACAAATTACCAAAAACAAATGTACTTCAGCGTTCGAGACTCGTTTAGTGAACGATTGAGAAGTTAGGCTGAAATCTACATATCGGTGAGTGAATTGAAGACAATCTGACATTTATTTCATAAAATAAATAGTCACAAATTGTCACCATTTCGGAGAACTGTATTATAAACTGTCAATGTTTGTTCACATTAATTTAATTAGTACTGAACTTTATTCTGTGTTTTAAATTGTGATTCAGACAATATCCTTTTGCTTATTCAACGGATTTACGACCCGTTGAATATACTGGTTTGAATAAATAGTGTGATAACTTTCAAAATCTGTTTTTATTGACTTTTAATCATTTTTGAACTTTTTGAATTCGTTGCATTATAAATCAGGCTAGCTTGATTTGAGGAGACTGACTCTTGGAAAGCTCGGATCTACAGTCCACCTTGAGAACGTGGCATCAGAAGCCACCCAGCTGTGTCCCGACTGAAGAGGACTGGTCTTCGGATCCGCTGGAAGCGGATCGGCCGGGACAGTACGCCTCAGCGAGTATAAACACGAAAAGACTTCTTGTAGAGCGTGTAGACTGGGGTTCCCCGGAGATAAACTATATATGAAGATGTTAAACTATATTTGGTTAAATAAAAACATAAAAGGTCATTATAAAAATTGAACAAAAATAATAATATTAATTTTAAATATAAATATGAGGTTACAAATAACACACAACAGTTAAAGAAACTCACAAAACATATCGATGCATTGAGTACATACAATTTTCATCGACGCAAGGTGTACTGTGAAAGGGATGATCGTTCGACCTCAAAGCGAACAAGCCAGCTCTAACTTAATCCCATAGTCTATCTGCTCGTATGCAAGTATAGGCATGCCATTGAAGTCCCTCAGTCAACAAAAATCCGTCAGGTCAATATGTAAAGCAGGCTATTTGTAAATAAAAAGGGTGAGTATCGTAATGAGTTAGTTAAAGAGTATAAACTCGATGTAATCAAAGCACAAGGGTTGCATCCGTCCGACCGAAACATTACCTGTCTTCTCCTTCTCTCCTTCTCCCTGGACCCTCGCCGCACTCCGAATCACGACCAGAGCCTACTTCTGCAGGCGGGGGAGGGGGGGGGGGGTAAGGGGGTTAATGCCTAATTTTGTTTACGATCACTTAGCATCCACGTAATTACGGCTGGCCTGACGTACAGTCGACTCCGCGCCTTGTGGACTCCGCAAGCGCATCGTAAGAAAAACGCAAATGGGAGAAAGAGGGAGAAAGAGAATAAGTATTGGATTGACCTGAAAAGATCTACACCTAATGATAATGAAACGTATTTTTATGGTAATTTTCACCCATTTAAACACTGTTAGGACTTGACGTTGCTTAGCTTGTGTAAAAAGAGGTATCCTAGCCACTTCGAATATGCTAAATACTGACAGTCTTTTTACATACAGCAGCATTAATATATACCAAGTCAGACAAGGAATGGGCAGATCTCTTACTATAACTAGGTCGCCGCAGTCGCTCGCATTTTGCTTCGCTGCAGCACATATTAGAGCGAAGCGATTTACTAAAATTTTCTAAATAAAATTTAGTCTGTGACAATAACTTTTTAACGACGGGATAGATTTTGATAATTTTCTATAATGAGGTATTTGAAATCTCTTTGATACAAATGCACAAAAAAATTCATCCGGAAATCAACAGCATAACTTTTTAACGACGGGATAGATTTTGATAATTTTCTAAAATGAGGTACTTAAAATATCTTCAATACTAATGTACAAGAGAATTTCATCGGGAAATTGAAAACATAACTTTTCAACGAATGGATAATTTTCTAAAATGAGGTTCTTGAAATCTTTTATATACAAAAAGAGAAATTCATTTTTGTATATAAAATTCAGGAACACAATTTTCATTCAATGAATCTTGTTCAAAATCTTCCAATAGTAACATTGATTTGCATTTTGAACATTGAATATAACCAATAGATTGAATCTTAGCATAAAATTCATTGATCAAAAGCATTTCTGAATGCATTATATTTCCTGCTTGTGAATCCTCCTGTTGTCTAGCCCTTGATAACTGCTGCCGTAAAGCGTCATTTGTCCTGCGACCGAATTGTCGCCTTCTTATGGGAGGGGAGGCATTGCTCTTATTCTAGATGTTAAAAAAACATAAGCAGATTAAGCCATAGTAAAAGACATGTTCGCTCATCACAAGTTAACTACTTTATAATTTGGATGAATGCTATTTTCTCTTTATAACTACGACCATAGAGATGGTTTTTAAAAATAAAAATCTTGATAAATTATTCAAAATTAATGCTTAATTTAGAAAATTAAATCGAAATTAGAATAAATCGCTAAGAAAAAAAGTGACGTGACCTTCGAGCGAATTTTGTTTTTTTTTACTATTTTTATGCGTGAAACTTACCTAATTATTTTTTGTATTTTTATTTATTGTTAAAAACGATTTATTATTGTTAAATTGTATTAAATTAATATCAAATTAAATAATTTAAAATAAAATTCGATTAATTATTTTCGAATAAAAAATTTTCAAAAAAGCGCGTGACTTTTTTATAATGGATATTCCCATAGACAATTTTCTTTTGACCCCAAAAATTTTATTTTTGACAATATTTAAAATCAAGCTCCGTCACGACCTTCACTTTTTCATGTAGATTCTCTCAAAATCAAAAATTTTTCAAATCGGTCAAGGAATGACCAAGTTAGCCCGTGACAAAGTTCTAATTGGAGTCGCCTTATGAGAGCTTCGCTCGCTACGCTCGCTTCGCTCTAAAAAAACTAAATATATATCCCATGGTTGGGTGGAGTGGGTGTGCTGAAAAAAATATAGACCCTTTAAAAGAGCACAGAATGCTATAATTCGAGTTATCAACAAAAGAACATTTAGATACGATACAGAAGCATTATTTAAAGAATATAGAATGTTTGACATCAATTATACGCGAAAAACATAATTCTAATAATCCATAACGAACACGCGAAAGTGACAGAACGCAATAAAGGGTACAGACCAGACAACCAGATAGGTAAATAACCTAAAATTCGTAACTTCCAGACAATACACAACATTTGGTCAAAGATACTTTACAGTTCTCGCTCCGGGGCATTTAACTCCCCAGACACAGAGATAAAAAATGCAAAAATAACCAATTTAAAAGAATTTTGAAAAAATGGTTAACTCTCCAAGGCAGAGGTTAATATATTTATAAGAGATCTTTTGCTGGCATAAATATATATTTTAATATGTCCGTACATAGATAGTATATATAATATTTATTTATTATATAATTTATATTAGTATATATATCTATCTTATAGTATGTATGTTTGTTTGTTTGTTTGTATGTTGTGTGTTGTATGTGTGTTTGTTTGTTTGTTTGTATATTCAGATATTTTCAGTATACGAGAGTATATCCAAATTTATTTATGTTATTTTTAATTAATAGAAAAAATGTCTTTCTTAGAACAGGCGAATGCCTAGTTAAACAAGATATTTTGCATCGTAACATTGTCTTTATAACATGTGCTGGAATCAAATAAATAAATAAATATATCTTACCAAATGGGGGGAGGGGGGGGGCAACAAAACAACAAAAGAAAGCGACTGTCAGAGAGAGAGTGCACTCATTCTCTTTTCTTTTTAGTGTGGTTTTGTTGTAGGGGGGAAGGAGGTAAATTCAGTAGGGGTTGCAATAATATAATTTAATATATTGTGATATTTAAGAATATATATTATTTTGAACATAATTTATAAGAATAAAATATGTTAATATTAACAATATTCTAAGAAATTTTATTTTAAATATATTATTAATAAAAACCTACTAACTGAATTTTAAGGCCTGGAGTACAAAGTTTAGATTACCTACTTTTTAAATTTTACCAAATATATGTATCTAGAAATGACAAAAGTGAAGAATTTTCTTTATAGTAAGTAGTTAAAAAACTGTGCTTAGAGATCAGTTTGTGTTTGTTATGTTTTGTTTGCTCAGACCGGACTGACATAGAACATAATCAATCAGTTAAAACAATTTGATATACACTCTCACCTATCTATCTGTGCACTTATGCAATACGGTCAAACTTTCAATAAAGTAGTTATTAAATGATTTAAAAAAGAAACAGTAATTATGAAAAACAGTGAAAATGTAACGAATATGACGTATATGTATGAGAAGTGAATGGTTTAATAAATATTTATAAGAATGACTTACGTTCAAAGTAGGTCACATGCAAATGAATCCTCATGGTTAAAAATAAAAAGAAAGGTGTAAAATATATGCATATTACGTGCAAATCGTTTAGATGTAGTAAAATTATATAATGTATTGCTTAAATACCGTATTTAGATGATTCCTTATATAAAAGTCTGACAATATTGACATTAGCAAAAATTCGAATTCTTTTAATATTTTTACAGATTGAAAATGTATAAAAAAAAATAATACCGAAAAATAAATAATCCCAATCCAAAGGCTTTTAAAGCTTTCAAATAACAAAGATTTTGAACATGGGAACAGTCTTTTGGGCTAAAATTAGGGGACTTATTACAGTAAAGCAGCACGACTCCCTGAAATTATGCGTCATGTATGATATAATGGATATCTGAAGATCGTCGTCTGTCAATATATGGGCTTCAATATCTACACAGTTCCTTATATTTTACGAATCTTTGTGAAGTCGTTTAGGAATATAAATTCGATAGAAGGTGCTGATAATCAAACATGCTACATATGATATTTTATTGTATCAACGCCATTCTGAGGAATGTATGAACAGAAATATTCGTAAGCGCATTTATGAATGAAGAGAATAAAGCTAAAATTGGCCATTCTACAATACACTATTCAACGACAACATTTTTGAATAAAATCAAACTGGCCACTCACCTTTCTTCCATTATGTAGGGTGAGTGGTTTTGCGGTGAGAGGGAAATATGAGAAATATTCGCGCTCTTCGACCTGAATTCTGAGTTAAAATATTCATAAATATTTGATATCAAAAGTAGCTAAGGCAATAGTCACGAAAATTATTAATCTTGTAACGAAAGTCGTTCGTAAAATCATCCCACAATCGTTGAAATATTAAACATTCACCAATTATTTTTACTTTAAAAGTTTTCATTATATATGTACATGATATTTGGTAATATCATGTGCGATATCTTGCTATTTTATGTCTTTTAAATAAAAAAATTATACTATTTATTGCCAAATACATGTTAGTATTTTTTTATAGTAATTAAATATTAAAATAAATTAGATAATATTATTAATTGGGTATTTTCTATTTTCTTTACATTTCTTGCTCAGGTTTGTTGTTAAATTCTTTACAGCCATTTTTACCAATCCCACTTTAGGTTTTCCCTAACTATGGAACTCTTTCTTGGGCAAGCGTTTGCGTTTCAAGGTGTTCCGGCCCCTTAATAAGGAGACAGTAGCAGTCGGCTATGGATTTACTTGGTAAGCAATCTTGTTCGGTTGACCGATTGAGAACTATCAAAAATTGCCATTGACAAAAATTAATCAAATAAAGAAAAAATATTCTCTACAACAAAAACAATTAAATCCGATAAACATAAAAATAAACACGCTTATAAATATAAAAATGGTCTTAACAATAGAAAAACTGAAATTCTACAATAATTTGTACACTTTATAAACATAAAATGCTCTAAAACAGTAGGAATATAAAGTAAATATAAAGATCCAACAATAATTGCAATCCAATACTATATCTACTTACACCAATACAAATACTATACGAATGCACAAACCACGGACAAAATTTCTATTTATTAGTTTTCTATTTTTATTTTAATATATATAAATATTTGAAGTTTAATTGGCGTATTTCATGTTCTTTTTGTTGCATTATTTTATAAAAATTAATATATTTTTTCCTATTTATTTTATCTTATATTTTTTTTAATATTCTTTATTTATAAACAAAATATACATGTTTTATTTGTTTGTTCACTAAACCCTTGCGGGTTTTTATGTTGTTATTTAAATTCGTTTAATATATTTTAATATTATATTTATTTACGTCATTATTTTTACGTCACTACCTGTATTTTGTACAATTTCAATCTGTATATATAAAACAAAGTCGGGTTAGTTACATCATTTATAACTCGAGAACGGCTGGACCGATTTTTATGTTCTTTAATTTATAGATTTATCTCCGCCCCGAATAGCAGTATTAAAACATCGGAAAAAACACGAAAAAAAATGAAGAAAATTTATTTTTCCATACATGATATATTCGACGTCAACGGATTGACTGATTACGATGAATTTTTTTTGTTCGTCTCGGCCTCGTCAAATTTTCACGTGTATTGGAAAAGTAGGAAAAACACAAACAATTTAAATCCGCATAAAACGCCGTATACAAAAAAACTGATTTTAAGTCAGTTAATAAGATTTACACAACATTTAGGTATCGATTCTGAGGCGGTACGAAGTTCGCCAGGTCAGCTTGTTTATAATAATTTTACATATTTTTATTTGCGCTCATAGATAAGTATATATTTATTTCTAACTGGCTAGTTAGAAATAAAACATTCGAACAGTCGTTCTATCATATTATTTTTAAATTGGAATATGACGTTGTCTTTATTATTTTATTATTTATCTATATATCCGACCAGCTGTCGATGTAATCTAAATGGCTATGGTTGTTTTTTAAGAGCATCAATCTATACACAAAAAAATCAACTCTTTCCCATTTGTACTTTTCGAGTTGAAAGTTGCAACAGACGGACGGCCAAAGGACGGGAATAGTAGCTTCTTTAACATGAATGTATAGAAGCTAAAACTTATACATACATATTAGTGGTCTTTGTGGTAAGTGTCACTGATAGCTTTGCTTAGGGTTGTTTAGGGCATAAAATAATTGTTCTGTGATGTAAGTCTTTTTTAAAACAAAAGGAAGAAGCTTTTGCGTAGAAATAAAAGATGTTTGAAAAATTATGTAGTATGCGCATATTATGGTAGACACCAGGAATGTCAAATAAGAATGTAACACTAATGATGTATAAAATATTTCTTATATGATGTATCTTTACTAAACTAATTAAATACATATAAAACAAATAAATTGCAATGTTTTATATCGTATAAGAGTCTGCTGTAAAAATCTTTATGTACTGAGGTAAACTGGACCAACGGCTAATTAATGGGCGTAGGCTTTGTAAATATCGTATAATGGCGGCTGTTTGCGTGCGCGTGCTGTGTGCCTAATTACACATCTTGCGTGTTGTTGATTTGCTCATTAGTGTTTTTAATATTATGTGTGTGCATCTGCATAATATGGTATAGACAGCATATGTTGCACACATTTTATAGTGCAATAACATTTTGCGAATTTAATATATTAACGAAAAATTGGGATAATATACCTACATACAATTTTGAATTATTTAATGTGCAAACAACCCATAGTTAAGAAAATAAACAAACTATTAATTTATTTTTTAATTTCTATAAACATATCTTCCTCGTATTGAAATAGAATATTTTTATGAATCGATATTATTTTTCATTTTCTTACAATTTTTCACCCTATTAACCGTCATTTTATTATTACATCTTCGTAGGTAGTCACATTTTTTTATATTTTATGCTTTTGAGTAAAAGTAACAGCGCAGGACTCAACTAGCAAAGCGCGCTTTTTTTAATTTTGTCAATAAACTTTTCAGACGATTTACCGCTATTAAAAACTAGCATAAAATATAATTATGTCAAATATGTATAATAAATGTAAAATCATAATGTCAAATTATCATATTTTAACGGTGCGTTCCTTAAAAATATTAAATCATCTATATCAAGATTTCTAACTTAAACTAGAAGAATAATTGTGTTTGAAACCGATGATACCGTATTCCAGATTGACAGTATCCCCTTTCTGTTTAAGATCCCCTGAAACTGTAATCAATCCGTGATACGAAGCGTAAGTCAAATACAAGCTTATTAGGTTCAAACCTGACTCATGTCGATATTTCAATAAAACGGGAAGAGCATGCCCTCTAGACGAGTAAAACTTATATTAAGGTTAGTAATGAGATCGAATGGTTAAAACATTTTCAAAGTATGGTTTGAAACAAATATTTCATCAAAAATTTAATACTTACAAAGTAATATTCAAATTTCAAATTAAAAACCATTGTTTAAACGATATATTTTAATAGTTATCGTCTATAGACAAGTCACGATTTATGTTTACTTTATGAATAAATGTACTACAAATATTTAAAATTTTGAAATTCATAAAACAATTTGATAGATAATGTTTTATCACGACCTTCATGTTATCTAAACTTTTACATAAAGTCTTTCATTACTGAAATAAATATAACTAGAAAATATTACGGTTATTACTTCTAATCCGTAAAGTACCAAAGCTATACCATTCAATTTTTATATTAAAATATAATCAGTTTTAAAAAATATAATGGTACGCACCCACACACACACACTGGTACACACAATGGTACACACACTGGCACGCTTTGAATAAAAAGTCCGCGTAGTACTGTTAAACTTAGTGTACCTACGATAATCGAAGGTAGATTATTTCAAATATCATATTAAAATGTATAATATCATGTAAAATTGTAAACTGATTAATAGGTATAATGATATGAACATATTTGTAAGGCATGTATTCAGAAAAGAATAAAGAAATATTATTATTATTATTATTATTATATTCAAAAATGTTTTTCGGTCTTACGCTTTTATAAAAGAATTATTTTGGTCTTCTTGACCATTTGAACAAATAATAAATGTGACCACCGACCAAGGCGCTTTATTAAATTCTCTAGCACATGCATCAAAACTCGCATATAAATATCAAAACCCTGCATAGCTTTTTATAGGATAAGTTTGTGATCTCATCGTGACTAAACCACTGGACGTATCGATACCATTTTCGATTGGTGCACCGATTACTTTATCTTTCTTTTTTTGGACTCGGAGTATGATGCGGGATTGAGATATTTCGATAAATTGCATTTAACTGTATTCCATAATTATAATATGTGAATAAGTCAGATAGGGGTTGACGCCAGATATATTTCTTTATCACCCAATGAGTCCGTTTCCAGCTAAACGCACCGTATCTAGCTGCGGTGGACAACAACGGCTCGTTGGGTTAGTCAGTGTCTAGCTATTCAGTGTCGCGCTCTCATCGTAATCACTCACGCCAAAAGTTTCTTTATGCCACTAGCTTGAGGAAGCCGAGTGTGGTGAAGCGCGGATATTCTGTACTGCGAGCTTAACCTCGTCCAGAGAAGGCGCCATCTTCCAGTGAGAGCGAAACAGACGAGTTCAAGGAGGCAGATCGCAGCAAAGGTACGTTCCTGTTCTCTTCCTTTCTGTCTTCCGCTATTTCGCGCTGCTTCTAGGGGTCTCATTTTTATATTTAAACATAACATTAAAATATGATTATGTCAAATGTGTATTTTGGTTATGTTATTTTATTTTACGCATCCAAAATCTATTTGTGTTTAATTTAGATCAGTAAAATATGTAATTTTAATCAATTAGTAATTATTACGTTGTGTTGAACAAAATAAATACCATTGTGGTAAACAATAAATCTATTTGGTATGCGAACCGCTGTTGTCAATATAACCTAAAATACGATCTATAAATATAGTGAAATGATATGAAAATGCCTGAAAATCGGGATACTCAACAAAGCTTAGATACACAAAGAAATCAAGTAAATTTACACCACATCAACAAGCGCAAAACGAGATAAAAGAACACAAACACAAAGTCCAGAACACCCGCCAGAAGAAAGGGAAGAAAGGAACGAACAACGAAACCAACGTCTCGCCACTGTGAGGATATCAACCAGACATCTCGTTATAGTCCAACACATGTACGAGTATATAGACTTTTAAGTCAGTTGAACAATAGATCATGAATGCAAACAACCATAGCATTGACATTATCATCATTTTAATCGCATTGCATTTGAATCGGTTATTTAGGAAAACACACCAACCGAGATTGGTCAACTTTTCAGTAGAAGGGAAGAGTTTGTTTTTGTTTGAAAACTGATTTGATCGAGAGTGTTCTATGCTATGAATCAAGAAAATCAGTCCAGCCGTTTGATCTCTTCTAGTTGATGAAGGGATGTGAGCAACTTCCACAGGTCTGATGATTCGAAATTTGATATTCTGACATTGCAAGAACATGGTAAACTTGACCTGACCTGATGCTGTAGCGTCACCTGGATTCTGCAGGATAGCCAAATCTCCGCCAATTTACAGCAGAGTTATAATGTTTGGGCTCATTCGATGGTCTCATTGAATAGGTTAAGAAAATCTGTTTTGCCGTTTGTGTGTCGGGAGTTTATTAAATAGTGAAACATTTTATTTTTAGTAATGTTAAATCAATGTTTAGTTTTGATTAAGCAACATTAGGCTAAAAAAAAACCCGGCACATCCCCGTCCGAATTAAGTATTATAAATATTTACATTTACGAAACATCGTGTTTCATTTGCATCAAAATATTTATTTTTATTTAAATCAATACAGTTTAAATACAAAACATTTTTCGATAGAACAACTTTTTCCAGCCAAGCCAGGTTTTCTTTTCTCAATTTTATAAAACGCACAAAAAATGTAATGAATATAATTTATTATCATCATATAATATATTCTCGGATTAAAATTAGCATATTATGCAAATTTCGGACCGTTATTTTATTCCCCCTAAATGTTGCTAAACCATTTTCTTCATTTCTATAAATATTATTGACATTTTTAACCGACTTCAAAGATAAAAGGAGGTTCTCAGTTTTCTGCTAAATATTTTGAAGTTGATTTGATTGATACCATTAATACTTAGAAAATATACAAGAAATTACTAAAACCAATTAAATAAAAAATCTGGAAAAGAATAAAATCGACTTCGAAATGTATTAAAAACCAGTAAAATAAAAAATAATACAATAAACTATTTATTATTCGTTTACAATAAAAACAAATTTACAAAACATTGAAGTCAGAGCAGATACATGCTTTTACCGTTTGTATAAACTGAAGTTGCAGTAATCCGAAACCATTCTCGAAGACTTAAAGGGGTGTTTATTTCCCCTATGACTTGTAAGAAATTGTATAAAATAGCAAAAATAATTCTTGCCCAAATTTATCATTTCTTATCAAAGTGCTCGTGTAAATTACATTTTTCAAACAACGGACGAGCGGACGAACTTATGACAGAAACCATTTAATAGTACCTATCATGTAAAATTAACAAATATTTTTCTCGGGAAATAAATCATGTTTAAAATCGCAGAGCCAATTAGATGATTTTTTTATCAAGAATGGTCTTGGAAGAAGGTGTACATTTCCAAAATATTTTTTGTAATCTTTAATAATTTTGTAATGCCAAAGTACGTCAGGTCAAAAAAAAAACATCTGTAAAAGACGGATAAGGGGTCCGTCCTTTTCTTTTAAGGTACGGAATCCTAGAACTTTCTAGGGTTCCGTGCAACGCAATCAAACTATACTTTTTAGTAAAGTATGGTTGTTTTGGTTGAACAGTTCAAGTAACATATCGAAGTCGCTCGAAGTAAGAAGTTTACATACTCCGATTAGTTTGAAAGTTGATATTGTTTTGACTTATTTTTTTTGTGATATGTAAGAAAAAATACTGGATGTCGTTTAGGGCTCATCTAGATATTAATACGCGAAGAGAAATCTTTGTACCCCTTTTTAAGCGCACGGAGGAGTGTGAGGTTTGGCATAGTTAAAGTTTATATGGAGAAGTGCAGAAATCTAATTTTTTTCTAATTTTTCATTATTTAATTTTAGTAAAAGAAAAGATTGTTTACGTTATTCTACTAACAGAAATATGAATTTTGTATGATATCAAATGTACCTCTTTCAATAGTCTGTCAATATCAATAACCATAATTATTAATTAAGTTTCAATAGTTTTATTTTACATTTTATAATTTCAGTTTTTTTTTTAAGATTCCAATATTTGCACCTACTTCCATTATGCCTTGACATAGAACATTGAATCGGATTGACTGGTATGCCAAATCTATATTTTATTAGCGTTTTTTTTTTCAATAATAAGATGATAAAAATAAAACCTACAATGAATTGTATTTAAAAATTTGTATCAAAAATAAATATAAATACAAGCTGTAATTGTGTTGTTTTTCCAACCGTTAATAACATTAAATTTAAAATTTCATAGGCCTCTACCAGGCCTCTATGCCTATATGCCTCTATAGTTTATTTAGTTAAATAAACTATAGAGGCATATTTGATTTTATAAAGATGTAAAAGTTATTTAAAATAAATTGTTTCTGTTTATCCTATGACGTCACAGAATATTACTGTTTCTACATGCCGTTAGATGAGGTAGACTACGTGCAAGACCGAGAACAGCTAATTCGGTTAATAAATTTATTGTTTTAAATTAATTTGAAACAATAACGTGTTAAAGTGTGGTTAAACAAGTTAAAAATAATACTTAAGGTTTTATTTTTGTCGGTTCATCTGAAAATATTAATCACTTAGTCTAGCCTAAGACTTATTTTGTCATTTTTAAATATTGCCTACATTTTCTAAGTAATGGTATAGGATATATACATTAAAGTAATAGATATATTGAGTTAAAAATTAAATATATGTGTTTACAAAATTTGCTAATTTAATATTAAATAATAACGTCTAAAGAATAAATAGATAGATATATTTTCTTATGTCGATTAAAATTAAAAATTACCAACATAATGAAATATAAATTACAAATATACAACAGAGCCATCGTAACAATATAAAATACTAGTTTCATATGCACAGTACTGTATCAGCATAATTAATGCCCTCATCTATCAGTAGTATATATAATTATGTACTTTTTCCATATTAAAATGCTAGCAGCTGATTTCATATTTTTAGGAAGGTTATTGTATATCTTTGGTTCCTAATATTTATATCGATGTTGACCAAATGCACTGACCATTCGGGGATAGGGAAAGTAATGGAAGTGGATTGTCTCGTGCTTATTGCACTTTGCGTTCGCAATCTAGTTTGACTTTCTCGACAGAATTTCGTCATCACTTCTTTAATATAAAGCTGTCTGATATTGAGAACTCTATACTCCCTGAAAAGTTTTTCCGAAGAGTATGTGAAGGGTCTCTTTGTAAGCGTTTTTGAAATTGCTTTCTGAGCTTTTAGAGCCGGATCAAGAATTGTTTTCGCTGCACTAGGGAGGCACTATTTAATAATTTCCCCAATAATATAAAAACATTAGAAAAATATCACAGCTTTAAGACTGCATTGAAAGAATATTTTATTGAAAAAAACTTTGTACAGTCTCGATGACCTTAAAATTTTTATTGCATTTACTGTTTTATTATTGTTTTTTCTATAATTTTTTTAATTTTATTATACTATTTAGTTTATACAAGATTTACGCTCTTTGTCTGGCTCTTTTGAATAGGTGTGTCCAAAGTGTAGGTATGCTTAGGCTTAATTATTACTTTTGTTGTTTGTATCTTATTATTGTTATATTGTTCTATTTACTTTTGTTTTATGTTACTCATTTCTGCCTTTGATACACAACTGCAAAGTTGTTACTTGAAATAAAAATAAATATGCTGAAAATATACTGAAATACACTTCCCCATCCTATTATACCATAACTTAATAGTGATTAGCAGAAAGCATAGTAAACAGTCTTTTGGGATAGAAGATGTTGATTAAGCCAGGTTTTTAGATAATTAAATACCTTTCAACTGGTATGAGTGATACGATAAGATAATTTTTATTTCCAAAAACAAAAATAAATTGTATAGGTATGACATTTCCAATTTAAAACAATAAATATACTTTACAGCGGTTAAAACATATGAAAAAGCATTAGTAAAAGTATTGATATTGATGAGTATTGAGTAGGTGCGTATATATACTAGTAATATATACACTCGTATATAGTATTATTTTTTAATGAATTGCTTAAATACCGTATTTAAATGATTCCTTGCGTTATCTATTATAACCTATACAATTTATTTGAAAATTTTCAGTCTGTAAAAATATTAAAAAGTAATCGAATTTTTCAAATGTAAATATACTGTCAGACGTTTATTTAAGTATTGTAAACTTACGGCGAACGTTTATTATAACGATTTTTTTTTCTAACCAGTAATTATTAAATTAATCCTAATACATTAAAGAATAATAAAATACTGTAAGCAATAAAGACAAATAAACAGAAACAGTTTTTAATTTAAATAAATTCATCTAAACTATATAAATTCTTATTAAGAAGGTGTAATTTTAAAGCTTTTTGAATAAATGTTTTTCTTTAATTACCTTTAGGCTTTTTGGAAGTTTATTGTATAGAGTGACCTATATAAAAACTTATTTTTATAAATTTAGTTGTGTGTGGCCTTATGCATCTTCCTAAGTTGTACCTGATACGTCAGCAAAACAAAGAATTTTGACACCAGTACTTAGTCAGATAACAAAGTTCATTTATGTAAATAATAAAAAGCAATGGACCATAAAAGTATGAAATGATTGCTTTTGATTGTAATTTATTTACACACTAAACAAATCTTGCGATTGTTGCGATCATTTTTCATTTTTTAATTTAAAGTTAGTGCTCACGGCAGACACTGTGGTCCTCAGTAATCATATCAAATACATTGCATAAACATATTTTTTTCCAAGAAGTAATATTAAAGTATAAATACGAACACCGCATACTTTATAAAGAATAACTAGTGTATTACGCCTTAGAAATGTAACGCTAAACGCAGCGTATGTGTTAGCACTGAATTCATACACCCAAACTGGTTTTAACGATTGCTGTAGATTTCCTTTCGCAGCGCCTCACTTTAGCTCGAAGGCTCACGGAGTGGGGGGGGGGGAGGGGGGAAAGGTGCAGCGTTTTGTTAAATTTTTATTTCGCACGAATTCAAGTCATTCTACCGTTGTAAAGAAGATTCACTTTTAAAAAAATAAATATAAAGTAGATACCTACTTGAGCTAATAAATATTTAACAGGCCTAATTCGCCTCATTTTGTCATAAAACAGTTTTTTTTAAATATCATACGACTACATGTGTTTAAGGGGAAACTTTTATTATTGACGGATTATAGTATAATAAAAAAAAAAATACATAAATATCTTATTTCGAAAATAGTTCATAAGAGTAAAAAGGTAATATACCTTCCATTTTGAGGTCCAACAGATTTTGTCTCGTACGATGAGCTGGCCGAAATAGCGTGGTCCGGAATCTGCCCTTCCCCCATTCCTAAGGCGGCTGTGCACTGGCCTGTCAAATGAAGGCACGCATCAATCGACTGAAACTACTATATTTATCTTTCCAGTCAGTAATTCAGTGGATAGACATTTTCGGTTATACGATAGCGGAGAAAGGATACCAACGTATTATTAGTTATTAGAAGTCATGGTTTATAGAATCAGCTTAGTTATAACTAGTATACATATGACTACATTTACTACAATTTAAACGTGCTACTAAAATTAATGTGTTTAACAATATATTAATTTTAAATGAATCTAATTAATTATTGGGTTATAGTACAAAATCGGGGTTACACATACTCGTATAAATATTTGACAATATTTTACACTAAAGAGGACAGGTGAGAGTTAAAAATGCATATTTATAAAACTCAGTGCTGGGTTTAAACCGACATCCTGCATTCTCAAGTACAGGACCTCTTTAGAACCTTTATAAATATTATGCTATCCAGCACTTTATCAAATAATTAAAAACTTTTTCAAAATTTTTCAATATTGTCATAGATTGTGTCATTTATCTTTTCAGGCGATTTGCCGCTATTAAAAAACAATCATCAAATATAAGTCAAATAACTTTATAACTTAATTATACAATTATATAAATAATACGCACACAAATCATGTGCTTTAATTTTACACTTTTACATTTCCATTATTTTTATTTTTTTCATCAACTTCATACATAAATCACTCATAAAATCATCTTATTTCACCACCATCCTTCATCGTAATCACATATCCATTATTTTTATATTTTTTGTTAAACTATCATCCTTTCCTTATTTCATTTAATTAGATGGTTACATAATATTTGACAATATTTTACACTAAAGAGGACAGGTGAGAGTTAAAAATGCATTTTTATAAAACTCAGCGCTGGGTTTAAACCGACATCCTGCATTCTCAAGTACAGGACCTCTTTAGGACCTTTATAAATATTATGCTATCCAGCACTTTATCAAATAATCAAAAACTTTTTCAAAATTTTTCAATATTGTCAAAGATTGTGTCATTTATCTTTTCAGGCGATTTGCCGCTATTAAAAAACAATCATCAAATATAAGTTAAATATACACTGAGATATATACTTCTATGCATTTCTGGAAAATGCTGAGAACTTAAGGCGAACACCAGGAAATTCTTATTAATCATTTAAATATTAATAAAACTGTTATACGAACCTAAAAAAAATAGTGTTTGAACTTATCCTAAAATATTGTTTTCATTAGCTGTAGTATATTCAAAATGTGAAAAGCATTTCTGAAATTAATTAGCTACTATAAAAAATGAATTAAGCATTAATTAAGATAATTAACTATTTATAAAAAAAATAAGATATGTTTTTTAATTGTGATATTTTAAGAAATAACGATGGTGGTTTATTATTTCCATTCACAATGCTATGTATAATATATTTTATTTAATGTATTTCTTAGTTTTTAGCGGAATATAGAGAGCGGTCAATGTTTATATAAGCAATATCTTTTACATTTAAGTATAATAACTGGGGAATAAATTCCATCATTCCGCGGTGGCAGAAAAATAAAAAAAAAACCCATTCGGTAAAAAACGGAAAATTTGAACCAAGTCCACATGATGGTTAAAGCCATGCGTATAAACAAATGATCACTTCAAATATGTTTGTCTTCGTATCCAGGAACTGTGGGGCGAACGAAAAGAGATGTACCTATATAAGAGAAGAAACCTAGAGTTAGGCGTCGGCTGTTCCCATTTGAATCTCCTGCTAAATCTGCTCCTCATTTTTATTATATATTAAATATAAAAATATTTTGTTTTAAAGCTTATTAGAGTAGAAAAAGTAGTGCAACCAGGAAACGGTCAAAAATATTACGGAAGGAACTAGTTTCGGTTCGGTTGATATTCAACGCGTAATATTTAGAATGGTGTCTTTTCTGTAGCACTTTAAAAGCACTACAAATTAACACAATATTGGCGCAATTAGTGTTTTTTATATTCCTCAGAACCAAAACGTATTTTTAACAAATTTTTTCGACGCTCCCAAGACTTATAATTCATACTCGATTGTAAAAATACGCATTTTGTATTTTAAATACCTTACTTTTATCTGGTAGACGATTTTAACGTTGGTCTAGTTTTAGACTATAACATGTAGTGATCCCGACAAATGTATTTAGCAGTAGTAAAAAAAACCTCTAAAAAAAAATTGGTTATAAAAAATATAATATAAAGTAGGTATTAACTATTCTTACCTCGGCTATCAAAGGCGTTGACCATAAATGTCCCCGTGTTTTGTGCGAGTATCACTGCCATCACTAGAAAGAGCAGCGCAACCAATTTTCTTGGTTTGTTCCCGTTTTTTCCTCTTATACTCATTTTATTCATTTAAAATTTTTTGCCCTTTAATTTTCTATCTACTTTAACCAGTCTACCCTGTTTTTCGCATCTGAGCTCTCATCTTGCATTTATCAACGCAAAGTTTCACAAGTTACCGCCATACTTTTCAAGACGTTTAACAGAGATTATGAGTTTCTGTTATTTTTTCTGCAGCGATGAGGATCTTCATCATTTTTAGCGATCTGAAATAAAACAAAAAAAATATCTCTATAATCTATCTCTACAAAACAAGTTTCATAAAAAGTAAAATAGATTGGCCATAATCAAGAAGGAGTATCACATTCTAAGAAGCAAAAATGTAGAAAATGGCAGCTGCAAAACTGTATCGATGAAGATTTATTTACTATATTTAGATATATTTTTATAAAACAAAACTAATTTATAACATTTTTTTCCGTCTATTTAAACAGCTGTTGCTATCTGAAAAGCTATGTGAGATCATTAAAATATATAATAATAGCACACAGGATATTCGGGAAAGTCACAACCAAATTAATAATAAAAGGGTTAAAGTTATTTTCGATATAGGAAAAATGAATATATTATGAGAAAGGTTAAGTGCAAATCCTCAGATGATTCATCGATAAAATAAAATTACTTCTTGGTTTAGTTTTCAGTTTAAATTTTAGATATTGAGACTATTTTATTCCATAAAATTACTAAGAGATTAAAGTTTAATTTATAAAACTAAGATTTTAAAGAATGCTGTCCTTAAAAAAACGCCTTCTTTTAAAAAAATGTATCGATAAAATAGATCATGATATAATCTTAAAAAAGCTATTTGACGTTGGTTTTTCAATCGACCTTCTAAATAGATGTTAATATCTCACAGACAGATGTTTGGGGACTCGGTTTCTAAATAGAATAAGTGCTTCAAACTAGCGTATGACTGATTGACCCAAGAATAGAATTCCTTTTACAGTACACGTTTGTAAGGAGTATGTTAGAATATAGCGCCATTTTCTGTAGTCCTCATGAAATTACGTATTGTAGGTTATTCAGGGGAGGTTCCAAAGGTAGCTTTATCTCCGTGTTCGAAAATGTTGCCCAATATGTATCCATCAGCGTATTAAGCATCTTTACACTCGAGTAAATTATATACACGAAAAACCCATAAATTATTTTTTATTATTAGCGGATTCGTAAATAATCCCAAAGTTCTCGGCGAGATTTGTTTCTATGTTCCGGACCATTATACCAGATCGTGGAACCACACGCTATTTAGACGTTTAGCGTGTGATATTTCGCCCAAACTGAGTAAAATCTTCTTTCTATTACACTTTTGGGAGATCAGCATGAATTATTTGGTAGTAATTTTTTGCCTGAGAATGTTGTTTTTAATTATAGTTAATTATATTTTTCGTGATTAATTATGGTTATTCTTTGTTTTTATCGATGAAGTTTCTTTTATTATTACAATTTTGCTCTTATTTTTTATGTAATAAGACTTGTACGTTATAAACCTATAAAATAAATAAATTTGGTTTCTGAAAGTTTATTAAGAATTATGTGTATGTTTAATAATTTAGTTCAACCTATAATTTAACCTCTTAATTTGATATCACTGACAGGAAACAGCTTAGTAAAGTGATAACAATTATTCAAACCTGTAAAACCTTTACCTTTATGTTTTTTTTTAGACATAGTTTTATTTTACCTAGTTTAATAAGAAATATGGATGTTTAAAAATAAATATAGATTATTTTATAAATATTTAAATACATTCATTACAGTTGTTAGGGTGTTTTTTTTAGAGGCGTGGTTTTCAATCTGGCACTACTTTTTTCGTAGTTGGTGTTTTTGACAGCTGTCACTTGATTTATGCTCAGTTTGGTTTGCCATTTCATAATGAATAGACTTACTCCTGAACAACGTTTGCAAATAGTGCAAATTTAGAAAAAATCACTCTAAATTTTTTTAAAATCACTCTAAAATAAAGTAAAAATCGCGTCGTGGGCCTGTGGCGTGGCCTCCAAGATCGTGCGATTTAACACCGCTGGACTATTTTTTGTGGGGTTATGTGAAGTCGCTTGTCTACGCAGATAAGCCGGACACGATTAACGCCTTGGAAGAGAATATTCGGCGCGTTATTGCTGACATACGGCCCAACTTGCTGCAAAAAGTGGTTGAAAATTGGGCCTCTCGGCTGGAATTTGTTCGAGTCAGCCGCGGCGGCCACTTACCCGAAATCATTTTTAAAACATAATGGCAAACCCTTATCTTTAAAATAAAACTAAATTCTTAGCCATAACATCACATTATATGCGTTTTATCTCTTCTTGAAAACCACGCCTCTAAAATCATCACCCTATTTTTAAGTACATTTTTAAAAATATATATTTATGCTTCCCTTCTTCCTTAAAAGAGTAATTTGTAATATACAATTTTACTAAATACGTTACTGCACTTCACTAGAATGTCTATGTAAAGTTTATCACGATCGTAACTTATCGATACACACTTTAAATATAAGCCATTAGCTCACCTAAGCTGTAGGGCAATTAAATAAAAATGTTTTAATTTAAAATTGATAAGAATCGTAGAGGCTGTGATCCGTAGAAGCGTACATATCAGGTTACTTGGTTGTAAAATTGGCCTGTGTATCAGAAGCGGCACGAATGTCGGGAGGAGCTGTTAATTCGGCTTGGGTGTCCGTGGCGCGTTGGCGCGTCTGTGATAATTGCTCCCAGCGGCTGCGATGAGAGCCACACTGCCCTGACCTCCTCGTCCTGTCCACGACATAGGTAGGGCCTACCGCTGACTGATTCTATTTACCTCAAATGGGACAATCGCCACCAGATCACTGTCAATTAGGTATTCGTGGTCTCAGAGAACTACGTACATAATACATACTCGTATTAAATTATTATAGCACGAATATAGGATTGTCGTGTCTTACAAAACATACGACAATCCTATAAAAAGAATACGGAATACGTGTAACCTACTTTTTTATATATATAAAATAACTAGCTGACCCGGCCACGCGTTGCTGTGGCTAAAGTTTTTGTTATATTACATTATAGTAAACAATCTAAGAGGAACAATAAGAGAACATCAGTCACGGAGTCCACTATGCTTTTTCACACAGATGGTATTTGTAAAAAAATATGCTGATCTCCTTATTTGACTTTCTACTACTATAACCCTTTAGTACAATGAAATTATTTACGAACTAAGACGAAAATGTTGATGTTGGTATACAAATTCACTGGATTGAGATTTGAAGGGGAAGTACGTTGAACACAATTAATTAAAATGTTCTTACACTTGATACTAAGCAGAAATCAATAGGTAAAAAATAAAAATTTATCAGATTTATTATTTCCATTTAATTTTATAACAAATATAAGTATATTACAGTATAATACAGTAAATAACATGTGACGCTTAAACTCATGAATGAGGTAGGCAAGGCAGACAGTCTTAAACTTTTAAACATTAATATCTTTTTTTTTGAATTATAAATACTTTCAATTTCAATTTAATTTAACACCAATCGGTGCACAATGTTTTTGGTTAACCTGTCTTTAGCTAACACAAATAGATTCGACGGTTTCCCAACACGTGAACACGCAACATATAGTTGCCCATGAGAAAAACATGGATTTTCCAAATCTAAACCACAAATGGACATTGTTTGACCTTGAGATTTATTTATAGACATGGCGAAAGCTAAACGAATTGGAAACTGTAGCCTTTTGAAGGGTATGGTAGAATCTGATGGTATCATCGGAATACGTGGCAGCAGGACCACTTTTCCTTTAAACTTCCCAGCCAAAATGGTTGCTTCAAGAATGTTTCCGGTGATCTTTTTGATGACCAAACGCGTACCGTTACATAATTGAGGTGGATTCAAATTACGGAGGAGAATAATAGGGGAACCAATCTTTAATCGAAGATTATGTGGTGGCATTCCAGGGATATCTAATGAATTTAAAAATTCAATCGGAAAATTTACACTTTCATTTTCATCAACAACAGTATCGATTGATTTAAAAGACATCAGATCGCCTGGTAACAACTGTTGTATCTGGAAGTTAATTTCGTCAACATCAACGTTTTTGGCTGCCAAAATCGCCCGTTGACTAAGCCATTCATGATTCAAATAATTATTCTGTATATCCGGGAAAATACTCTGAATCAATTCAGTTTTATCCTGAACAACAGTGCAAAAATTGTCTGGTAGTTTAATGCATTGCGTATTTGGTTGCAGTTTTATTTTACCGTTCCCAATATCTAGTAGTTGTTCGGAAAATATTAGTGCTGATGGATCATTTTGCAATTGTACTCGCATATTTATGGTCAATCGAAGTGTTTCAACACTTCGCCATAAGAATGATTGTTTCAAACATGCATTAATCTCATCCGCGAAAGTAGAGCGAGGTATAACCGGTAAGGTCTGCCGGAGTCACCAGACAAAAGTAAGATAGCACCACCGAAAAGTTTATTATTGCTGTTTAAATCTTGCATAGTTCTGTTTAATGCTTCAAGTGAATATTTGTGTGCCATTGTGCACTCATCCCAAATTATTATAGAACTCTTCCGCAACACTGCAGCTATTCCACTATTCTTTTTGATGTTACACATTGCATCTGGTTTATTATGAACGTCCAATGGCAGCTTGAATGTTGAATGTGCTGTTCGCCCACCATCCAGTAAAGTAGCCGCAATGCCTGACGATGCTAATGCTAATGCGATTTTTTGTTGCGACCGTATTTTGGCAAGAATCAACGATATTAAAAATGTCTTACCGGTTCCACCGGGTGCATCCAAGAAAAAAAAACCGCCTTGTTCAGCAGCAACAGCCAGCATAATCCGATCATAAATAATTTTTTGTTCTGCTGTCAGTAATGGTTCACTGTTCATGATAATTGTTGCTAAACTTCCATGGTCATATTGATTTTCTCGTTGTAAATCGGTATTGACTAAGTCGGTGGCTGGACGATTAGGTGATGGCATACCATAATGATTAAGTGGTAAATTTGAAATAAGAACACATAAATCCTCGATCAAGACCAATGCTTCATTGTACATCTCTGGTGTATAATCTATGTTTTGGCATTGATTTGTTTGTCTAATTCGGTGCAAGATGTCTTCTGTCATACAATTTTTATATTTTTCCCACAAAGTTTGTGCTTGCGAGGGATAACATGTCGCCAAAATAATTGCAAACAACTGACGAATGTTATTCGGTGTTGATGTCAACGCAGCATCAGCAAGCGTTAAGTCCCAATGGTTATCGTCTTCTAGCAATTGCAGTTCACGACATGCATCCTGGTATGTATTGAATACTCGACCATTAGCTGTTCGTAAAAATTCAAAAGACGTTGGTCCGGGAACATTCACCAATAACAAACGTAAATAGAAGCACTCACGTTGCTTTGGATGTACCGTGTAAAGTCTCCCCAATGTCTTAGCTTTGAATATGCCTGTAATGGAAGGATGTGGTTTTCCTTGTTTCCGTGGCTCCCATTTTTTACTGGATTTGTTCCATGTGAAATAACGTGGAACATCACCATACACCAATGTCTTCGCGAATTGGCCAAAAACATCAGGTTTTTGACACAATGTAAAAAATTCAGTTAGAGTCGTTTTCGGAGCTTCGAACGCTCTTTGGAGAACATTTTCTTCAGTGAAGTATACACGTTGACCGTTTTCAAGATGTATTGCCAGATGTTGGACAGCAGGATCTCTTTCGTGGATGGGAAAGCTGAGAATATGCCAAATAGCTTCATTGCTGCTAATGTATCTGCCCATTTGGTATCGTGCTATTTCGTCATTTTTATTTATGTTTTTTACTTCAAATATGGCCAAATCACTGCCTTTGTTTACATATTTACAAATATACTTAATTGATTTAACAGAACTGCAAAGCTCAACATTGATATGAGCTTTGTAAGTTTTTGAAAGTAGTGGTGAGTATGGTACCACCCACTGATTATCAAACTCAACTTGATTTGGAAAGTTCGGCAGTCGCATTGTAAATGTGTGGCCACCATTCTCAGTACTTCTGCGGCGATACATTGGATAACCATCAATATCCGTGATCGTGTCATTCGTATGCGGCTTTGGGAAGTTTTTTTTACATTTTCCATTTTCCATGCACGGTGACGTCATGTTGAAAACACCGCATGGCCCATGGATCATGTGTTTGGTGACAATATCAAATAATTCTTGATCAATTAATGGGTCTGGAATTTCGGCTGAAATTATTTGATCGATTTCTTCAGGACGGATTCTATCTTTAAGCCAAACCAAAATGTGGGCATGAGGCAAACCTCGCTTTTGCCACTCTATCGTATACAGCCAACAACGTGTGATACCAAAAATTGTATATTTAACAATAAAATCAATTAAGGATTTCAATTTTTGTTTAAACACACGTGCAGTTAAATCGTGACGATGAATGGCTTGTTGTCCTGGCAATAGTAAAGTTTGTATCTCTTCCCAATTCGGATTACATGTGAATGTAATAAATAAATCCGGTCGGCCGTAATGACGTACGTAAGTCATCGCATCTTGTATGCATGCATGTTCCGTGCCGTTCCGTATCGACATCTGTCAGTTTTATGACTGAATCTACCAGCATGTTCACCTAATGGTACTTTGTCGGCTTTTATGACGATTTGATAATTGTCATTTTGCAGTCGTGGCGAAACTCTTTTGATCAATTGAATTAGTTGATTGTGATCTTCTAAAAAATTTTCCAATAATATCACAATTGCTCTTTCCTCTGCTTGTTCAATAAAATTATACTGGCACCGAGTCGTCACGCGCTCTTCACAATCGCCCATAAAATAAAAAGGTATCGACATCTGTCAGTTTTATGACTGCCAAATAATAACGGACAAAAAATTAGCGATAAATTAAAATTGCGACTATAATTTGAGATTTAAACTATCCTATCTCTCAAGTGCACATCGAACTGCACATGGTGTTCAAATTTTATTATTAGTCCATTATTTTATTATTAGTCCATTGAGGACAAACATTGTGACACGAGATTTATATATATTAAGATATAATATTTAAAGCATAATTTAATTGAGGATAATAATATTATTATAATATATATAAAGCGTATAATTAAAATAGCAGTATATGTATGAAAATAGATGCTTATGTTATTTATATATTGCCAGTAAATTGACAACATTCGTAACGTCGTTTTAGAGAAAAACGTCCGTGACAGGCAGACGGATGCAAGAGTGATCTTAAAAGGGTTCCGTTTTTTCTTTTCAGATACGAAACCCTAAATTGTAAAAATGTTTTAATATAGTCTTAAAAAGATTGGAAAAAACCATTAATATTCAGACAGCCTCCTACTTCAAGTTGAAAAATAAAATTTATAGTAAAAAACACATTTTAAAATGAATCTTTTAAAAAGCTCGATTGCATATACAAAATTTTGTGTCTGTGCTGTTGACCGTTTAGGAGTTCCTTTGTCTGGAGCCAATCTTGGGTGTAGAATCAGGTCATGATTACCATAAAAATACATTGTCATCGGAACTGAATCAACATGTCAAATTTCAACTCCGTATGATAAATTATCGTTTAATATTATGTTCCAATGTGTATTTTGATAGTTAATTTTTATTTTTTATATTATTTTAATTATATTTTAGAATCCACTTTATTCACTTCGCTTGGTTAATATAATTTTATACGCGTTTGGATTTTGATATACGGCAAAAAAGATAATTTTTCCATGCTTTTATTTAACTTGCAATGTTTGTTAGTCTGTTTACGTCAAACTTTGCGAGCTGTTGTGTTAGGTCTTTGTTTATATCACAAATTAATAATTATGTTTTCGTCGTCATAATTATGTTTTAATTATTAAAAAAAACTCAGAATAATAATTAAGACCCTACGTGTTTACGATCGAGTCGTAACAATGGCGTATTATGGCTCTTGATGTCCCTTCGTCGGGGCAAAAACCTCTTGGGCGCGTCGTTAACTTAACTAATAATGATACTCACTCTTCGAGAGGCAACTAAAAAGCTCCCCCGACTGCGGTCGTTAGGGGACGATATTGACATTTTGATTTTGTGTGAAGACCACAAAAACTCAATCAAGTCCTATCCTCAGGCAGGGTTCGACTTCTACGCCTATACATGATCGTAATAAAGATTTATTGCCATGAAAATGATTAATTTCTACCTTCGGAGATCGGAGAGGAAATGTAGAAAATTGAAATACGGCCCACCTCCTAGTCGCTGAAATCAAATTGCAAGTTTTCCGTCTCAAACGTCTCGAGCGAATCGTGAAGTTATTGGAAATGATTTGATCGAAGCTGCTATATTTTAACCTACGACTAATCGGGTCGAGGAAATAAATATTTACGCGAATGCTTTCAGCGCAGTCTTTAATGCGGGCAAAATTTTTGGAAAATCAAAAGTGGGACGATTGTTTGAATATATTTTCAAAATTAACCGCTTAAATGATCAATATTATAGCACACGAATTATTGTCCTTACTATATAGTTACCCAGCATAAAGAAAATATGTAGCTCCTTATAATTATTTAAATAATGTAAAAGTAAAAATTTCCGACTGTGTCTTTATCGGCAACTTATCAAATTATCAGTAACATGTAACCTTTGTTACACTAGCAGTGAAAACTCAATAAGAAAATTGACTTACTAAAGTAATCGGAAAGAATGCTATTTCTTTTTCTAGTTCTATTAAAAAAATGGTGGACAGTTTTTTTTTAATAATGAAGTTTTGAAAATCCACCATCGTGGGAGGCAAGTTAGTTTTTTAATTATAGAGCCAGCCTATTTTATAGAAAATTAATGCCGAAACGCTCAAATACTCAGATATATTGGTTTCGTTGCTCTTTCTTTGATTGACTACATCGCGGAAGCATAAATTATTTAGGCGGTTAGCGATTGGTCCGATTGGGGGAGCAGTCGAATTATTAAATTCCATTTCCGAGGAGATTGATATCTTTGACTGTTCGCCCAATATGATTAAAAAACTGCTTTCTTAATTTGTTATTTTTTGCCATTAGACATTATTTTTAGTTTTTTAACTATGTATTTTTCCTGGTTTTTATTGTTGTTTTTTTTATCTTTTAGTAGTTTATTTCTTTTTACTTGTATTGTAATGTGTACCTGGGGAAACCTGTTTGAGAAATAAATTAATAAATAGTAGCATCGCTAGAGTGTTATACTGCTAGGCATTTTTATATTCCTCTACCAATGTTAAAAATCACCTAAACGATGTTTAAGAAATACAATTTACGATGTAACCACATATACTAGAGGTCGCCCAGTGGTCGAAATAATTCTTTAAACTTTTAAGTTTGAAGATTTTTGAGGTTATTATACCTCTATATCATTGCATATATATATTTTTAATTTTGTTCTATTGTTTTAACTGCGAGCGTGTATAAATATGCCATTAGCGTATGTTGTTTGCCTTAATTCCCTGCAATACCTATGAAAGTTAAAATTTATTATTAGCAATAGTAAAAAAAAAATTGTTGGTAACAGTGAATGACTAACTTAAGATGACTTAAATTCGAAATATTTTGCATTGCAAAACCTGCATATTAAATGCATTAATCCACGATCAAAAGTATTCATTTTTTTTATATGTATTGTCATTTAAATGTATCCCTCAAAATAATGTAATAATTTTGTAATACTATTTAAAATATTTAAATTTGCATTTATCCTACTATTATTTTGACTTTCACGAGAATTAACCTTCTTCTTTGTATCTCACGTCAATTCTATGTGGAGGCATAATAGAAGACAGGTACGAATTCAAATTACTGTAATTAAAAATGTAACATGTAAAATGAAATTACTGAAACAAAGATTAGATAAGGTTTACTTTGTACTCACTTTTTTTAACCTAATAATTATCCTTTTTTTACCTTAATTTGTTGACCTTAAGAGTTTATTGAAAAAGGAACATTTAAAATCACACAAAATTCACAGCTCGAAACTCATTCAGCCAATCTGTCAGTTAGTATGAATGTTTACTTTTATTAAATTTAATGTATTTATAACACATATTACAGATAATTTTAACTTTTCGCACTCCTCCATATAAACTTAGGCCATGCCAAACCACACACTCCTCCGTGAGCGCAATATGCTTAAAAAGGGATACAAAGTTTTAAATTCACGTATTAATATATAGATATAACCTAATATTATACTGATTAAACTCAGCTTTCTTCGGGTTGGTACCTAGATCGTTCAGCTTAAGCGCTTACTTGTAGTCCTTTCAGGCCTCACGTTGTTCAGCATTTTTAGTCTATGTTTTTATGAAAAATATAAACTTTTCAATAGTGAAATTGTTATATCCGTCTAGCGGTTTCTGAGATTACCTCACACACACACATTCGGTAAATAATACAAAACAAACTGGTATATAACAAGGTTTATATAGGAATATAATATTTGTAACTGCGTGTAACTGCGTCCAAATTACTTAGTATACCAAATGGTGGTTATCAACTCTTATTGCAGACTTATCGAAACATTTTGAGTAATTTTCACACAATTTTTCACGGTCCTTTCTGGTTAAGGATATGATGTATAAAAATAATATTAAAAATAATTCTTCTGAATATAACTTATGTAAATAAACTATTATTAAAAATATATTGAAATTATTTATAATAATTTTTATATAAACGGATGTATTAAATAAAAAATAAATAAATATTTTGGAATCACGTCTTGTTTAAATTTTTTTGTTTTTAATCGTTCACAATATTTGTTCAATTTCTCATCGAAAATGTATAATTGAATAGCCGTATAATGGTCTATACAGAAGTGCGGTTTGAAGGAAGCCACAGATATACGAGCCCGGCTTCCATATTACTGGATCTGCTATAATAAACAAATAATATAGGTTGCAATAAATTCAGTCCCGGATTTGTCAATAGGCCGTATAGGTCGCGGCCTAGGGCGGCGGATAACAGACTAGAGGGCGGGCGCATTCACTTTTCATTTCGTACGTAGCCTACCTTTTGGCAAGTAGGAAGGGGCGGCCTTAAATGAAGTGGCCTATACTTGTGAAAAGTATGAATCCAGCACTGAGTTGTATGCGAATTATTGTCTACCTGTAAAAGTAGGCACCGCTGGAAAGACTATGCCAAGAGTTTATCAAGGATTGTGGAATAATCGAATATATGTGTATATGTATATCTGTAGCTATAATATGACGTGTTGCAATGAAAGTATAAAAAAGTGAAAATAAAAACGTATGTTGGACGATTTTAGATGGGTAAAACCTTATAAGTTCGCGTCACCAACATGCTAATGTTAACAGTATAGATATAAGTATAAGTAACAGTAGTATAGATGTAAGTAATGTTAACAGTATACATATAGATATAAGTATGACATATTGATCTTGGCCAGCGATAAAAGTATAATCATAATTTATCAGAAAATGTTTACTTTTACCTACAACACTAATAACTTTTATAAGTAAGAATTTTATTCTTATATTTGTTTGTTTTGAATTTCAATGTAGATAAATCTATACTATGTTACTTTTTCATATTTTAGATTGAATTGTGTTGCCGGTCCACGGTCAATGATTTTACATGCCGAGGTTTCTGAACCGATTTTTTTTCCTACACAAAAATACAATAAACTATGATTTTCTAATGGGTATTGCTAATTATGTTAACTAATATTCCCGTAAAAAATAATTTATTTTAGGAAAATAAGGTAGCTGCGCAAGGGCTGTAGCTATCCTGTAATCTTTACCAAACTCTTTATTTATATGTTTATTTTTAAATTATATAAATATCTTATACTTTGAGAGATAAAAATGTTAAAAAAAATAAAATAACAAATATTTTAGTAACTCCAAAGCGAGTCCTTTCAAACGATATCACATATCAAGAAAAGATATTTTCTCAAATATTCCTTGAAAATGAAAATGTAGTATTGAACCTTTGTTGTTTTCCCCATAAAATTATTATTATCATTACTTCTCTCTGCATATGCACTATTTCTTGATTTTTTTTACCTTATTTAGAAAATAAGAAGTACTTTTTTTCATATATTTTTTTTTGTAATATGTAAAAGCAATAGGTTTAGCATATATTGTATAACTATTAACTTAATTTAAAAGAGTGGTTTCTTTTTTAAAATGTAACCTACTGTATTTGCGCTACATAACCTTTTTAACCCCCGACGCAAAGAGAGAGGTGTTATGAGTTTAAAGTATCTGTGGCACCGTAGCTCCCAAACAGATGAATCGATTTTAATTATTTTTTCTTATTTCTATGATGCTATGATTCAAGAAAATCTGTTGAGTCGTTTGTGTGTTGGGGTTTTTTTTAATTTACAATAATTTCTGCAATTGTTTTTTTTAACTGTTATTAACATTAAATTTAATAAGTATTCCAGGGAATTAAGACAAACAACACACGCTAATGACGTATTTGTAGACCTTTGCTAATAGAATGAAATTTAAAAAAATATGCAATGATTATAGTGGTAAACTCACCGTATTTATAGAGGTTTAACAACCCCAATAATGCTGAAACTAAAAATTTTATTGAAATATGGTCTGGTTAATAATCGCGACTGGTTTAAAAATCAATAGGTTATTATAATAATTTATTTGATTTTTAACGGATCGATAGGTTTCTGCAATACTAAAATAGTGAGTGTGTTCCGGCCACGAACTAACTGGGTAAAAGTAAACCATAGAAAATAGCATATTAAATGTAGGTATAAAAAATAAATTATAACCAGCGTAATCGCATACTCAATTATTTTAGTTTTCAAAATTTTATTTCATACTATCAGACAATTTTTTTTTATAAAAAGTTATTTTAAGAAATAAATAAAAATATTTGTGGAATTCTAAAGGGATCCCCTTCAAGATGTATAATGTACCTATTTTTTTTTTAAATTGTTACCTACCATTCTTGCCAGATGGACATCTTTAGTTTTCATTTAATTTTCACAGATTATTGTATGCGTTTGTCTGTTTTTTGTTTAATATGTTTGTTTTGTGTTTTTGGTATATTTTTTTAAAAAATATCCATATAGCCAATATCAAAAATATTTATTAATAATAGCAGTGAAATTGGCTACGGAATTGCTTGAATTGGAGTTTATGCTACTTGTATATATTATTATGTAGGTCGAAACACCAAATTAAAAACATCTACGGCCTTCAAGGTTAAACGCTTGACAGTTTCATATGGAGAAATAAATTTATTTAAAAAATATCTTTAAAATTATCTAAAAGAATAATTAATTTTGTGCGCCATTAACCGAAGTCACACACGCCGTGTAGGTATTGAGTGCCAAAACCCTAAACAGACGCAAAAAGAGCGGTTAAGCCGCCTAATACCCGCGTTTGTATTTACTTAATCATCTGGCCAGATCCGTCTGAAGGGTTTAATTATATTAATCCGAGAATCTAAAAGTTATGAAATTTTATTTTATTCGGTTACTAAAACTCTATGATTTTAACAATTATGTCTAATATGCACCTGCATGCTTCTGGGCTGAAGAAATGTAATACTTCAATGTGTTCTGGTCTTATGTCGATTTTTCATATTACCTGTCTGTAATAGGTAAACATAGTAAAATATCTTTTATTCCCTTTTATCAATAAAGATTGAATGATACTATATTCCCCTGTGTCGTCAACAATACATCCCTGTTCAGAAAATTCCCCTCCGTAGGTAAACGGGTAGGTAGGTTTTTGTGTGTATATTCGACAGGGGCTCAACTTGGATTTCGCTAATTGCCGTCCGGGCTTTGTATTACAGACGGCAGGGGTGGAATGGAAGCTCTACGGTCTAGAAGAGTAAGGGAGACAGGGAATTTCTTTCGTTTCATTCGCTTTTATTTTTTGTCAAGCTCGTCGCGTGCTGCCCTACCCGCCCAAAAGCCGACCGATGCGACCGCGACGCCATAAATATTCATACACAGTAATCGAGTTTGTGTTTGTTTAAACGCGCACCGTTCCGCTTTGGCGCTATCATAGTTTCGACCATACGCTGTGATGGTGAAAGTTATATTAAAAACTGTTTAGGATGATAATGTGACAGTTTAAGATATGATTGTAAAACGTTACCTATACGATGTTTAAGTGCAAGTAGGAACCGTGTTTTGTAACATTTTTTCCATGTAAAAAAATATTTTTTTGAGTAACAAGTTAAAAGGCTTACGAGTATAAAACCTGGCAATAACTTATTCGATAGCGATAAGCGGTGATATGATGATAAGTCGCTCGATAATAGTTCGGTAAAAAAATATATGTATTTTATATCTATGTGAAGCGATTCGACATATGATATCATTTTAGGAGCCAATTTACAGATGATAACATTATACTTTATCCCAAGAAGTTATTGTCGGACAATAATTGCTCGAACAATTTTACTTCGTCCGTTGTCGGGAAAAAGTGTAGCAGATTAAAATTATTACCTAAAAGTATTTCGAGATGTTATACTCTGATTGTGTCCAATCATTTATTTAATTTAGTAAGGGCTATGTTGGGAAAATTATAATGGAAATGGGAAATAATTCACTATAATTCCTTATTTAGAAGTTGATAGTTGCAGCGATTCTATCCCAACTTCCTAGCTCTAGTTCAGCAACGCACAAGGCGGTATTTCGCTACGAATGTATTATTATTTATATTTTTTAAAATATTGTACGATCAAAGTTTATAAGATATAAAATTTTTAATAAACAAACAAACAAACACTAACAAAGCTACATACAACAACAACTTAACATAGCTAAATTTCCTTGTGAAAATAAAGTGATGAATGTTCAATTGTATAACTGTTTATTATTTAAATTCAAATCCGCGAGAGGTGTGTGGAGAGTCAAACGCCATAGCCATACCACGAACTATATTCGAAATAAAGTCATATTTTGGATAATATTTTTTATCACCTGAGGCAATAGTTTGTCACTTCAGGAAAGGTTTTATTGGTATAGATTAATGTCGAGCTAACTGTTTAACCCCGCAACTAGGCCTTGCAGGGCTTTGTCGGCGCCATGGATGCGCTGGCGGCACTCGGGATGGGACACCTCGCGCCCTATAAGTCTCTAGTCCTCGAAAATTATTATTAATATAAAAACAGCTATGACTTATAATTCCTGTAATACATAGCCGTAATAAAAAAACATTTACTTATTTAACCTCGAAGTAGATTTTTGCCAAATGGTAAATACGTGTTTATTTATTCTTGAAGAAGAAATTATATTTCAATGTAAATAGAAGCTGTCCACTCTTCGGTACACCCGCGTTTGACCATCCCAATTAAAATATACAGTAACTATAGGCGGTACTTAATTCGTAGTTGCATACAGTATGTTCTAAAGCAGACCCTGCCTTTTGCCTTTTCTCATATAACATATAACATTATGTAGACCAAGTAAAGATGGCCTACAGTATTTATTCATCAAAAAAATACTTTTAACCAATTTACAAGTATTAGTCAGCATGACACGTATTTTTCATGTATTTTATTTTTATTTCACTTTTAGGGCACCAGTGGTTTTTTCTAGTATAAATTTTATTCTTATTATATAATTATTGTAAATGACATTATAACCAATAACTCATTATTTTTTAGAATAAAACGCTACTGAAGTTTTCATTAAATACTCCGTGAATTAACTTAAATACTCAGCTATGTGAGGATCCTCAAAGAGCTCCGCATTAACTACATAAGTGCCATTCCGGAGTCGACATATGGTACGTAGTGAGGGAGGTTTCTGTGCGCGGACCACTTGACAGGGTATTCCTTATCTCACAACCTTGTCCGTATAAAGTTTTAATCCACGAATTAACCAAAGTTGTGGCAAAGCTTGTTTTATGTAGCGCCTCTACCCCTCAACCCGCGCCGCCGTTACCCCTTCTTCCAACCCTGTTCACCCGGTTCATCACTTCCACCTTGCTGCGTTCCCTTAGGGCAAGTTTTCAAAGCATTGTAGCTTTAAGCCGAAGGACGAGTGGACCTATTCGTAGTTCCAACGAACTTCTCCCATGAAAGCATTATATTTTCTATGGATTTACAAATTAATACTATAATATCATATTTAGATAAGTACATAGGTAAATAGATATTTACATATTATTTTTTCAATATCGAAATAAGCAGTAGGTATTGGAATAGTTGGTACATAAAATTATAACCTAAATTATATATTTTTTATTATTATATTTATGTCTTGTACTAACAAAAAAATGTTCATTCAGTTATTTTTTTATCTAGGGATTTTTTTATCTCTATTTACATTTTTACAGTAAATTTAATAATGAAAAACAACGGAACACTCGCATTAACTAAATATATTAATATTTAGTTTATTTCGCTTTTTGTATTAACAAAAAGCGAAAAATTTCTAGTTACTTTTTGATGGTAAAAAAGCTAATTGTAATTTCAACCTTGTTTACGGTTCGCAGCTGCGAATACGTCTTGGGTATTATTATTTAATGTAGCTGAAGGGTGACAAAATAAGATGTCCTTTGTCATTATTATAACAATAAACTATTTTTTATGGTATAAATTGAGGATTGCCTATTAATTATGGTCGTTGATATCTTATACAATATGCAAGTCTGGAGATTGGAAAGTACTAGAAAATGCCTATATGCTCTGCAGTAGTCAGATACAGGCTGATGAAGATGTTCATAGATTACAAAGGTTAAAGTGAAAATAATATGTGCAAGTAATTATCATTTTTCACCAGTAATGTATCAATTACTGAAAATTCATTACGTATTTGATAATATACAATTTAAATTAATCCTAAACAACGCTATTATTAGATTTCAGATTTTATGAATATTTTTACTGGCAAAAACAGAGGTATTAGCAACCACACAGGTTGTTAAAACAAGGGCAAATACCCAACCCAAATTCCGAACAATCAACCGATAAAATTGTAGCCTGGACAAAAGGTGCAAATTAGGGAACTCCCTGGGGTCCGCATTAGGGAAATTTAGGAGAGGGACTCAAGATTTTATGCAGATACTAAGAACAATCTTGAGAATCTTCCGTGGTCTTGAGGACTCAATTTCAATCACTGACCTTACTGCGTGGTATTGATTTGCACCCTGCACTTTTTACATGTTGAGCAGGTGACAAAGGGGACACAGTTCCTTCTTTTCCGTAGAGTTGGAAGGAAGTTTGATCCTGTAATTATTAAGGGAGGTATGATTTTTTAAATTTTGAAAAACCCTAGCTTGGTACTATAAAAAGTTTATATAGGTTTTATTTAGGTCCTTATCTAAAGAATAATATAAAATTTAAATGAACTCGATATGTTCCATACCCACCCCCTTGTCTGATTTGCCCATTAACGAACTTGACCGAGATTTTGGCCCTTAAATTTTATGTATAAATTTGAAAGTGATTGGTGTAAAATTACGGCAGTATCGTATCCACAAGAAAGTGACATAGAGAGATAGATAGATAGATATATAAACTTATTTATAAACTTTTAAACTGAAGGTGGTTTTGGTTTCTAGTGAAACGTGAAAATATATAGAGATTTTCATGAAACGGTACCCATTGCAATATATAGCTACCCTAATTAAATCTACGTAAAACAAACTTAGGTAAGCTAAAAAAAGTGCGAGGAATAATAATTAAAATAAGAATCTTACAGCTATAAGCTTTTCTCGAAAGCGTCAATACACTTGTATTTACGTGTGTATGTATATTATACTGAAGTATGTATTATGTATAATTCACTTATCTTTTTATTTTTATTTTTTACTACATCAATGAAAGTTTGACCGTATTGCATAAGCGCAAAGATAGATAGGTGAGAGTGAAAAGCTTTCATACAATACAGGCCTGTGTTTAAACCAGCGTGCATTACCTCAAGCGATGCAACTATCTGTGCTTTCGGTATTAATTTTTCTTTGAACTTTCTGGCTATATAATTTATTTGAAAAAAAAAGTTCAATCCTAAAATATTAAAAAGCATTCGAATTTTCCAAATGTCAATGCACTGTCAGACTTTTATATAATTTATGTAAACTAACGCCGAATGTAAATGCAAGGAATCATCTAAATACGGTATTTAAGCATTTACAATTATACAATCTATTTATATAGATACATATAATAATAAAATTTTTGGTATTTGAAGTTATTGTTTTATTTATTTATGTATTCAATAAATTTATTTTTTTTTCTTTTATGTACCCAAGCCCAAAGCTTATCTGCTGGAAACCATGTGTGCAAACCTAACCTAACCTATACACTCACAATAGGACTCAATTTGGGTGTTAGCTTCTGTATTTTACACATCCTTTATAAAATAAATTAATCTATTAATCTTATATACCTACATTTGTGTAGATTAGTTGTGAATTACTAACAAAAAATAGGAATATTAATAATAACATTGTAAAACAATAATTAACAAGCTAAGTCAATTTATCTACAAACAATTAAAGAGAGTGGTTTTGTGAGATTTCATAGCATAATTTCATATTTATTTTTTTTAGATTCGATATTATTTTATAGTAAAGATCTTGGCAAATTGTTAAAAAAGAACGGTAAAAAATAGTTGCAACGCTCGTTACCGAAACATTTTTAAATGAAGGTATAAACAACGTTTCAGTTTGTGTTTGCCGCGTACTGTATGAATGTTGAACAAGGGTTTTGTCAGAGTTGAAGAAGTGGACCACCATCCTATATACATATAAACATCACGTTTGCCGGGAGAATAAACCAAGATTATCATTGACATATTTTGTTTAAATGTTTTTTGAAACAATTATTTTTATGTTCTAATCTGTATTTTTTTTTTATTTTTTCTAAAAATATTTTAAAAGTTTTGCCATAACTCATAATACCATAATTAATTATTTAATCTACAAATGCAAAATACAACATCCTTAACTCTTCATGTTTTAAGATTACTTTTAAATGATAAAATTTTGTTATAATTAGACGAAGTTTTGTTGCATATATTATTTGTGTTTCATCCAATTAATCTATTATCAAATGTTAGTCTCAAGATATTTTTCAGAGTCTACCGTCTGAATTCGCTCACAATGACAATCTTCTTATTGTTGTGACAATGCGATGACCTGATGTGCATAACGTTTGTTTTATGGGCATTTATAATGAGTCCGTTATTGTGTGCTCATTCCTGTATCTTATTGAAGTCTTTTTGCAGCATCTCTGTCGCAGTTTGCAGATCACTATGTGCAGCAATTATTGATGTGTCATCTGCATAGGTGTAGATTTCGCAATAAGATAAACATTTGATTATATTATTTGTGTAAGTAATTGACGCATTATTGGGCCCCATATGCTGCCCTGGGCTGTACCATGTTATAAAATATAGAAATGAAAAAGAATAGACTTGCTTGTTCTAATAATCTGCCAATGCTATAATTTTTCTGTAATACTAGATAATGAAATGTTTTTTCAATTTCAATTTCAAAGTTGCTAAAAGCAGATTGACTTGTTTAGTTAATAAATTTCAACTGTATTGTTCTGGATTAAATAATAAAAAAAAAACATTTTTTTTAGAAGTCTTTATGAAATTGTATTAAAAGTATGTTTTAGCTGTCTTAACTTATAATCATTGACAATTTAAAGGAAATTAACATTTGTCCAACAATAAGTACTTATGCTCAAAATAAGAGTTTGGTGCATTTTTGACGTAATTAAGGTTCAGTTCTCTCATCAATATTTTTGCTATGACACAAAGACGCCAACCATGCAAAATGAGCGTCTCTTGCCACCAAACAGCAATTAATTAAGACTTGCACTGTAAATGAATGCATGTAGTGAACACATCATCTGCAAGGTACCAGGCACTTTTAAGCAGTATAATCTTATAGTTTTTATGAGAGACGAGATTTTGATTTTATTTTTCTTTTACCTTATTCGTAATTAATCAATAATTGGAAGTTGAAGGGTGTACAATCATAATGATCTGATGAGTTATGACCGAAAAACCCCTGGGAGGCTAATAATATAAGTGGTGTAAACTCCACGCTCAGCAAAATAAAACGGCGGAACGAAAACAATTAGCCCGATTGATTCCGCAACAAAGAAGACAAAGGGAATTAAACTCCACGATTCTTTGCAGACTTGCCACCCTTTTTAACCCCCCCCCCTGCCCACCCCACCCGTTCCACTTCCGCCCCTCCTTCCTACATCCTATTTCAATCCATACCAAAGTTTTTGGGGTACGATCAGAACGAGATAAAATTTAATGATCCAGTATTTATATTGTCAACAAGGTCTGCTTGTAATAAAATTATCGTCTTTTAATTCCGACCCAACATTGGAAAGCTTGTAAATTGAGTTAGTTCATTTACACATTTAGTACATTTTTGTTTTAAAGAATTGCTGTGAGCTAGGTCATAAACAATTATTTTGAGCCCTACTCAACTAGGTTAAATATGCCTGAGCTAGAGTCAGGGTAGATGGTGGAAATGAAGCGTTACAAATGGTATGACCATCTGCGGATTCGAACTCGAGACCTTTGGGTCAGTAGTTCAACGCTTTAACCACTAGGCTATTATGATTTACAACTACATTTTGGTTTTATTTTATATGTACTGTATACTAAGCCATGTGATAATTGATTTTAAGTTAAGGCACAGTAGGGTGGGTGGGATTTTTACTCACCTAAACCAACTTGAAGCGTATAGAAATCGCACAAAAAGCGGTTTTAAGAACCATTCTTCATCTACACTACAGTATAGATATGTAATCTATTCGTCGATTTTAACGGGCGAGATGTTCAACAAATATACGATAGGAGTGTCAAAATCTACCGACAAAATATATAAAACTAGGAAAAAGTGGAAAAGTTCACATGTTGTAATTAAAGTGAATTATTTGGTTAGTCAATTATTCTATTTAGTTACTACTAAACAGAAGCCAATGGTACTAAGTACATGTTTCCTAGGGTTTAATTCTACTTACCAGATCAAAAGACTACCGACGTCTTTAGCATCACATAGTACACTCAAGAATAGGAGAACGCGGGAAAGTCGATGAAAATCGTTCTAACTAGCTGTTGGAATCTAATGCAGCCCGTTATAAAGATATACGTATGAAAGGTTCCCACAATCCGATGTTATCTGGATTAGAAGGTGTCGAGGCATAACTGTCAGATTTTTCATCATTCGCATCTGCAATTGCAGGTTTGCGATACGTATCTGAAGAAAAATAACATAATATTGGTTAAATTTAACAAAATTATAAGAATGATATATTTTTTAATTGTAAATATTGTATGTAACTTACGATAATAATATGCACTATCTATTGGATATCTGATATATTTTGTTTATATAATTTATCCTACGTTTCTTCTTATTATTACCGTCTCACTTACAAAATAGGTATTTTTATTTTTGGCCGCTCTTAGAATAGGTTTTTTTAAACCTACTTAGAGTGGCCCTGTCACTCCAAAAGCATCATCAGGTTGATGACAAATTTCCTACTTTGTTCTTATTTTTTTATCTTTTTCTGACCTAGGGTGTCACCACGATGTGATAAACGTGGAATTACTTCAACTAACGGACATTGTGTGCCTTTTGACTACTTTGCAATAAGGAAAATGATTCAATTGTCTTTAGAATGAAGATAATCTATATTTATTTCGAAACAGTATTCACATTTCTCTATTAATCCTGCGCGACATACACATGCCATTTGCACGCAGATGCGCTTAATGCACATTATTTTTTAAATTTTAAACATGTCGTTGACGCATTTGTTAACCGGTCAAATATTAAATTATTTCCAACATTGTATTTATACGCGCACATCCATGGAAGCATTTATTCTATTCTCCGTTCAATTTCAACAAATATTTTCATTTAAGGTCTGATGACAACCTCGGTCTCCATAGTACGTTTCATACAACTTGAATCAATATTAATGATCTTACATCCCAGGAACTACAACCTAGATAAATTAGTTCCACAATATGAACTGTAGTTCCTCATAGTTCTGTCCACTCTGATTTATAATGGACTCTAGTCCAACAACTGTATCTTACTCTGGGTCGTTACTGCCGGTCTAAAAGAATTTCGAGGCACTCGATTGAAAGAAAATATGGTAAGAGACAACTCACTTTCTCCTCGAGTACGGTTTCGGATAACCGTACTTGATGGACCATATCGTCCGCTACCCGAAGCTCTCCAAAAAATATTTTTTTTTTCGGATAGACCTTGACGAAGATGAAACGTAAAGGTCTCCCTTAAATGTTTTTTCCGAAAAGTCCCCGAAATGTCTTCGCCGACTTCCGTGTCTGCTGGGCTGATCCTTAATCCTTATTTACTTACGTTTTCAAGGGAACGATTCCCTTCCCACGTTCTAAAATATTTAACCAAATCATCCTACAGTTACATAAATTTCCCTTCAGGTCGTTACTATTTTACCATATATATATTTTTTGTTCGGTCGTTATTTCCGAAATTTTCTATGCTCTCTCAAAAGTTTTGCAGTGCTTCGACTCCAAAATTGCAATGACCTCTTCCCACAGCATCCTTAACAGGATTACTTCCAAAGAAGAATTCGATTAAGACGTATTTTAAATCCACACAATAATCGATTCTACCCTACCAATAGCACTGACTTCGTTACAATTTTAGTTCGTCTGTGGGTTTTTTTATAAAGGTTATAATTTTTTACAATTTGTAATTCTACGAAAAAAATCACAAAAAATATTCTAATAATTCCTTCTTCAGAACTTCATATAAGGCCATTTCAGCTTATTAAGCCGCCTGCCAACCTTAAATTACAACTTAACACTGTTACGTAAATTATCTACACTAACTTACGAGATACTAAAAGTACTTAATGAAACATCGATTAAATCAACTCCAAGTATTTCAGTATAATTTGCAAAAATAATAATTGAAATCGCTGAAATATTTTCATGTCAATTAGACATGAAAATATTTTAAACAGAAAACTTAATTTTGGATTTGTTTCTACCTTACACTTGACGCAACTCAATAAACCCCTTGAGTAATTTCCTATTATATGCATTATAAATAATCAATTCGCTTAGGCTAATCCGACCTAATGAGTAAAAATTCATTAAAAAATAATACAGATCGAATTAGGAACCACCTCCTTTTTTGTAGACGGTTAAAAAGTAAGTTGTAAAAATATAATTTTACGGATATTTACATACTATGTGTACAACATTATTTAATCCCGACGTTTCGGAAATGATCGCACAACCCATCCGTTCACATCCGGTATGTAATCATCCGCAAAATTATTTATGTTAAAAAGTTAAAAAGCAATCCATTTTCATTCTAATTTTCATATGTTCATTCGAATCATATATTCTTGTTATTTCATTTAAAGAAATACTTTTAAATCGTTAAACTTGGTGTTGGTCACATATAACATAAAATATATAGGATGGTGTTATTTGTGAGGTCCTTCAAAAATCAACCCACTTGTCCCTTCCATTCAACCAGAGGGATCCTTCTGTGACCGGTAAATACACTGAGAGGGATTAGTAGCTATTTCCCTTTAACGCGATCGGTGGTAAGGAATGCGTACAATCCGATTAGAGTGAAGCACGCAATATCGACATAACTCTGGAAGCTTATTTTGTAGCGCCGGATACGCCTTAGTGTGTAGGTATTTCGGTCAAATATCAAAGTAATAACTATGTATAAAAACAAGAATATTACTGTAGATCAACTATATGTCAAATAATATACTTTCCTCTAGAGAAAACACTTTATGTACCTACGGGTGTACTAGAACGGTTTAGAACGTAGGTGATTATCATTTTTGTGCATTTAAAAAAACTGATAAAAATCAGAAAAAAAACATCCAAAATATTTGGTATGTTTATTTAAAGCACTTTAATTTTGCTAATTGTTAGGTAATTCAGTATAATTGTAAACTCTGAACACAGAGTTTATAGTTGAACACAGAGTTTATCTAAAAGCACTTAATTCGGTTACTAGGTCCTACGCGACTGATATTAAATATTTAATAATTCTATGAGAAATTTGATATAAGTTAAATATTAAGTGTATTTTAGCAAAATATAACGATTTTGTTAATTATTAATCTCAAATAACTTGATAATTGCAATTAATATATTTTTGTTTTTACTATATTTTTGAACTCTTCAGAGTATAACATATAAAGCAGGTAATTGCAAATAAAATTACTAATCCCTATCTGGACGGAAGTGCAAAAACTCATTTTTGGAAGTAAATGATACCAACTACCTACTTTCAACTTCATTCAAACTTGCTCATTTGGTTCATTTTACAAAAACAGAAAAAAAACACACGGAATATTTTCAAGCATTTTTAAGATTACGACCAACACCCGCTTTGATTATTAACATTATGGTTTAACTCATAATTTTGTAACATTTGTTGGTAATATTTTCAAAATAGCAATTCACAAGCCAAAGCACATTTCTGTGCAACATGATATATATATTTTTTAAATATTAAAAGTTTGGTTTTTTAGCATAAGATGAAAAAAAAACAATATTATAATTTAAAACGTACTAAATAGCACACGAACGTAAACAGTATGTTAGTATCATTAAACCCATTTCTAACGTTTGTTTTTTATGTGTAGATTGATACTCAAGAAGAACAACTATAGCTGTTTAGATCACATCGAAAGCTGGCCGGATAATATAGATATTTAACATTAAAATCTCATTATCAGTGGATGGTCATATTCCAATTTTAAACATTTGACAGCGCGGGTATTAAAATGTTTTATTTATTGCTGACCAGTATAAATTAGTATAAACTTATCTATGGTAGCAAATAGGAATATGTAAAAGAACATTCAGTGGCACGTTATAATTATTAAAAATTGAAACATTATGTCCGTGTTTATTTATTTATTGTGGTTACCCAACAGAAATTGTACATGATACAGGTAATGAAAAAAAAAAACGATTATAAATTAAAAAAAGATATACAACAAAAAGAACATGAAATACACTAATTTACACTTTGAATATATATACATATATTCAATATATATCTTAACGATTTGCACGTAATGTGCATTTATTTTACACTTTTCTTTTTCTTTTAAGCCATGACGATTCATTTTCATATAAACTACGTTGAACGTAAGTTATTCTTGTAAATATCCATTAAAGAAACCATTCACTTCTCATTGATTATACGTCATATTCGTTACATTTTCGCTTTTTTTCATAATTATTGTTTAATTTTTAAATCATTTATTCACTACTTTAATGAAAGTTTGACCGTATTGCATATCGCACAGATAGGTAGGTGAGAGTGAAAAGCTTTCATAAAATACAGGCCTGTATTTAAACCAGCGTGCATTACCTCAAGCGATGCAACTATCTGTGCGTTCAATATTAATTTTTCTTTGAACATTCTGGCTATATATTCTATTAGAAAAAAATTTCAATCCTTAAAATATTAAAAAGCATTAAATGTCAGTACTGTCAAACTTTTATATATGTTAAACTAAAGGTGTTTACCTATTTTAACATAAAAATCATATACGTTCGAGCCTGGTGAGAGAAAGCAGGCCTCGCAGCCATGTATCATCGTAATTTCTGTTTGACTAGATGGAACTCCAGGTCTCCGTTAATATTTTACTTATTGATCGAACTTACCTTGACCGTGAATCGGTCCACCTTCTAAACCGTTGCTGACCCGGGCTAAATGGACCTTCCATACTTTTTTCTATGGGCATATTTCTTTTTTATTCCGGTTTGCATTTAAATGACTTTACTAGGTAATATTATTTATTTCACCGTTTTCCTTTTTTATTTCAATGTTTATTTTAAAAAAAAAAAATAGTTCATACCTGAGAGTGTAAATAAAAAATAATTTCATGCTAAGATACAATAGGAAAAGATATCAATAATAAATCAACTGTTCTTTTTATGAATCAAACTACACTTAAATAAATTAAGATAATGTATCGTGAGTCAAAAATATGATTTTTGAAATTATGACAAAGTAATAAAATGAAAAAGTATATACAGGTAAAATTAAAATTAAAAATATTATTTTATAAAAATGTAAGGTTGTAATTGGTGATTTCTTTAAGGCAACAATATACGTTTGTCCCACAAACAAAGTGCGCCGGTAAAGGCAAGTCCAAATAATTCTTAAATTAATCTTCAATAGTTCGAAACGTTGAAGCGCGATAAGATTATGCGTTCAAGTTTATATAGTTTGTATAGTTTTAAAGTTTTTATATAGTTTTTATACATATAGTTTTTTTATCCTTTAATAAAGGGTTGGATTGTCTTTTTTCCCTCGATCAAAACATGAATTTTACAATTTGGCTTTAAATGATTTATCTTTATGATATGATGACCTATTTAAATGTAAATCAATATTATATGGCCAGGTTTTTAGAATCTCTATTAGTTAGTCTATAGGTATTACATAGCAATAGAAAAAACATTTTCAAAGATTAGCCCTCTATTACTTTTAAGGATGCCAAAAGTCTGTCCCAAGAGGGAGGGGAAACGGGCACATGAAACGTCCGTGAAAAGAGATTTTAACGAATACATATGTACTGGTATGTTTGTGTGTGTCAGGCCAAGTAAACAAGTGTGTATTTTGGAATACTCAGGAAGGTTGATTTGTTTAGCTAAATTCATTTAAAACTTTAAGCTTCCTAGATTCACGATAGAGCACGCTTGGCGTTTAATTAAATTTTCACTCAGAAATAACGTGAATACGGGGGTACCTTATACGTTAGGCATGTGGATGGATACGGGTACAACTTTACTAACAAAATTTGACACTGAGTTGGGAAAGGATGCCTTAAAATAAATATAATTGTTTTTATTTTGACCCTTGCGCTATGAGATTTAATAGCAGTTCATAAAAATTATTTAAAAAAAAATATTTTTTATTTATTAGGTAAGGAAATAAATTAATAAAATAGAAATAAATTTATGAATTATATATACTCGTATATATCGAATAAGATACATTTGTAATCATTTTTAATGTTTTCCAGATATTTTTAATATTATTAATGTGATTTTATTTATTAGTTAAACGAAAGATTTTGCCTAAATATTTTTTAAATATTTGGACTTTCAATGGTATTATCATTTTTCATAATATTTCACTGTGGCTAGTTGCTAACTTTTAATCCACTAAAACGGCTAGCTCATAATCGTTTTTAGTTACATAATTATAAAGTAAAAATTAAAAATTATTATAGCCTATTGTTTGATTACTGCAAAAAAATTGAAAGGCCATGTCAGTTACAGGCATTTAATTATCATTTTAAAATTGAAATGAGTAGAAAATTTTACTCGGGTTCGCGTACTTTTAAAAATTAAGGGCAGGATCTATGTGATTAAGTGGAACTAGGAAGTCAGCAACAGGGGACGCAATGGTGAATTCCTTCTCGGTTACGGACGCCAGTATGCGGGTGGTGGAACTTCGCCCCGCGCCGGTGAAGTTACGCCATAAATTGTCTTCGTGTGCTAATATCACACCGGCGCTACTGCAGCAGCAGCCGACTAACAATAAGGAGTACCCTCAGGGGTATAATCAAGCTTAGGGCTACCAGATCCCCTTCTAAACATAATATATATATATTCCAGAATTAAGAAAGAAATTATTTTTTTTTTGTTTAGGACATATTTTCTAAATCAACACATTCTATATATTCTAGTAAATAGAAGTAAAACTACATTGTCTTATCAGCTATTTAATTGTTAATATCGATAGTCTAGATAATTTAGCATAGCATGTAAAGAAAAAAGTGAGGATATATTTGAAATATTTGAGAGCTGTATAGAATATGAGAGTCACTATTGAGGTTGTGACCCTTTTCCTCCAAAGCCAATGAACGCATTTGAATGTAGTTTTCACTGATGGATAGCCTGGATCTTCAACGAGGGTTTAGGCTATATTTAATCCAATACAGTCCTACAACTACTTGTCAGAGCAAGATTCCCGATCCTCGAAATTTGTATGAAGGGACATTCAAAACGGAATTGCACTACTAGATAAGTGAAGGTTATAAGCATGTACTGGGTAATCTATTTGTCATTTGCAACCAAGAGTCAAGTCGAGGAAAAATTGTTGTAGAATAAGGTGGCCTCTATGATTTGATTATGAGTGATAAATTATATTATTAATTGAGAGACCACGTTTATTTGGTCTGGGAAATACTAGTGTTACATTTAACCATAAAGCGACTGACACTTCTGCGAAGATTCGATATTCGAATTAATATAAAACTCTCTCTCACCAACACGAAATCAAACTACAAATTATTAAGAAAGCAACTGACACGATCTAGTTCATTGAAAACATCGTCCTGGAGATATGAAGAAGGACGTTTTTGGCGTTCTGACCTGCGAAGTTGAAGGTCTGTAACGGCTGGGGGTGTATGCTCTTCTTGTACCAATACTCGTTGAGGTTGATAGTCTAGATAATCCCGTTTCGTAGTGCCCATAGACGAAATGTTTTTCTGGGTTCCATTCTTGGTTTATTGATTCATCGCATGTGATGGATTTCTTTTACATCCCAGTTTTTTAATTAGTTGATTGATATAGCATTTTAATATAGTCCTAAACTTCCCATACGGGATTGTAAAAAAAAATACTTGTTTATGGATAATACTGCTCTCCTCATCAGTTCGTAGGTGAAGATAAGCCTGGTATACACCCAAACAACAGGAATATCCAACTTTATCAACGATTATTCTGCATGTGGTTTGTTAGTTAACTCAAGACCAAAATAGACAATATTTTACATCATTTTCTCTGCAAGAAACATTGCTTGATTTAAAATAAAAAAATCAAAATCCATAATAAAATAAAACGAATTAATAGCTATATGGTAATGAAATGCGATTGAATACAGTTCTTCTCACATTGGTTTTAAATATTACTTAGGTGGTCCTGAATTGTTGTTGAAGCTTCTACCAACAAATACCTTGGCCCTGGACCCTGTCTTCTAAACTGCACTGGGCTATTCATATTGAGGATGTATTAAAAAGGCTAGCGAGTAACTGAAATCTTAATTACAAAACCAAGTTAAGTCAAACGAAACCTAGAATATTGCGTATAGTATGGGATCCATTTACGCAGGTCGTAAGACCGATCTAGAGGCAGTTCAATGAAAATCAAGTAGACATCTATTCAGGTATTTTGGTCGATGTGATAACCCAACAAAAACAATGACTCTGCTGGCACCCAATAAACCTGCTTCATGTGAAATTATGTTAACAATTTATTATGCCAACAACATTTTAACCTTTTGTATACACTAAGTGACAGCCCTGTGCGGGTTATTGTGCAAGTATGTATTATTACCGGCCTAGCCAAATGCAAACTAGCGCTAAATATACTCTGCTATGGTATCCGCCTTTCACTTCCTCAGGCAGCGATACAACACCTCCAAACTCGGATGAAGGCTTCAATAAGCTGCCTTGAACTGCGATTTCGAATTGCTTTCGAAACTTTCTGCATACAAACCATTTATGATATCTTAGTATTATTAGTTACTTAAAGGCGTACAAAGAAAATTAGCAACTTCTGATGACTGAAATATTACGAGCCTTTATTTTATTAATTTATTTATTTTAACGTCATTTACATACACTCTTATAATATAAAACAGTAAAATAGTGTTTACATAATAGATACGCTACGCTATGGTTGTAAGTATAGTATTGTAATTTGTAATCACCTCAAGACAATGTGCTGTTCCAAAGAGACGCCAATCATTTAAGACGCAAGCTACTTGTTCAACCCCGGGCTTCGCCCAGGATTTCAGATAGGGCCTGCAGTCGGCTATTAAGGCGCCTTCGGCGAGCGACGACATTCTTATATTATAGTAGTTTTTAGGATTTCGTACCTCAAAAACAAAAAAAAATGTGACCCTCATAAGCGGAACCTACTCTTGCGTTTATCCGACTGTCTATAACATACGTTTTTCTAAAAAACGACGTGATGAACCAACATATTTTTGAAATAGCATTTTAGCCTCTATATATATATACATATATATATATATATATATATATATATATATAGTAAAATAGTAAAATGTATTGTTTAAATACCGTTAATTAGATGATTTCTATGTTAAAATAGGTAATCACCTTTTGTTTTCTTTTTAGCCATGACGATTCATTTTCATATAAACTACGTTGAACGTAAGTTATTCTTGTAAATATCCATTAAACCATTCACTTCTCATTCATTATACGTCATATTCGTTACATTTTCACACTTTTTTTCATAATTATTGTTTAATTTTTAAATCATTTATTCACTACTTTAATGAAAGTTTGACCGTATTGCATATCGCACAGATAGGTAGGTGAGAGTGAAAGACTTTCATAAAATACAGGCCTGTATTTAAACCAGCGTGCATTACCTCAAGCGATGCAACTATCTGTGCTTTCGGTATTAATTTTTCTTTGAACATTCTGGCTATATATTTTATTTGCAAAAAATTTCAATCCTTAAAATATTAAAAAGCATTCGTATTTTCCAAATGTCAGTACTGTCAAACTTTTATATATGTTAAACTAAAGGTGTTTACCTATTTTAACATAGAAATCATCTAATTAACGGTATTTAAACAATACATTTTACTATTTTACTATATCTTAACGATTTGCACGTAATGTGCATTTATTTTACACTTTTCTTTTCTTTTTAGCCATGACGATTCATTTTCATATAAACTACGTTGAACGTAAGTTATTCTTGTAAATATCCATTAAACCATTCACTTCTCATTCATTATACGTCATATTCGTTACATTTTCACACTTTTTTTAATAATTATTGTTTAATTTTTAAATCATTTATTCACTACTTTAATGAAAGTTTGACCGTATTGCATATCGCACAGATAGGTAGGTGAGAGTGAAAGACTTTCATAAAATACAGGCCTGTATTTAAACCAGCGTGCATTACCTCAAGCGATGCAACTATCTGTGCTTTCGGTATTAATTTTTCTTTGAACATTCTGGCTATATATTTTATTTGCAAAAAATTTCAATCCTTAAAATATTAAAAAGCATTCGTATTTTCCAAATGTCAGTACTGTCAAACTTTTATATATGTTAAACTAAAGGTGTTTACCTATTTTAACATAGAAATCATCTAATTAACGGTATTTAAACAATACATTTTACTATTTTACTATATCTTAACGATTTGCACGTAATGTGCATTTATTTTACACTTTTTTTTCTTTTTAGCCATGACGATTCATTTTCATATAAACTACGTTGAACGTAAGTTATTCTTGTAAATATCTATTAAACCATTCACTTCTCATTCATTATACGTCATATTCGTTACATTTTCACACTTTTTTTCATAATTATTGTTTAATTTTTAAATCATTTATTCACTACTTTAATGAAAGTTTGACCGTATTGCATATCGCACAGATAGGTAGGTGAGAGTGAAAGACTTTCATAAAATACAGGCCTGTATTTAAACCAGCGTGCATTACCTCAAGCGATGCAACTATCTGTGCTTTCGGTATTAATTTTTCTTTGAACATTCTGGCTATATATTTTATTTGCAAAAAATTTCAATCCTTAAAATATTAAAAAGCATTCGTATTTTCCAAATGTCAGTACTGTCAAACTTTTATATATGTTAAACTAAAGGTATATATATATATATATATCTTAATATATATAAATCTCGTGTCACAATGTTTGTCCTCAATGGACTCCTAAACCACTTAACCGATTATAATAAAATTTGAACACCATATGCAGTTCGATGTGCACTTGAGAGATAGGATAGTTTAAATCTCAAATTATAGTCGCAATTTTAATTTATCGCTAATTTTTTGTCCGTTATTATTTGGCAGTCATAAAACTGACAGATGTCGATACCTTTTTATTTTATGGGCGATTGTGAAGAGCGCGTGACGACTCGGTGCCTGTATAATTTTATTGAACAAGCAGAGGAAAGAGCAATTGTGATATTATTGGAAATTTTTTAGAAGATCACAATCAACTAATTCAATTGATCAAAAGAGTTTCGCCACGACTGCAAAATGACAATTATCAAATCGTCATATTTTAATTTATTGCTAATTATTTGTCTGATATTATTTGGCAGTCATAAAACTGACAGATGTCGATACCTTTTTATTTTATGGGCGATTGTGAAGAGCGCGTGACGACTCGGTGCCTGTATAATTTTATTGAACAAGCAGAGGAAAGAGCAATTGTGATATTATTGGAAATTTTTTAGAAGATCACAATCAACTAATTCAATTGATCAAAAGAGTTTCGCCACGACTGCAAAATGACAATTATCAAATCGTCATAAAAGCCGACAAAGTACCATTAGGTGAACATGCTGGTAGATTCAACGCTCCAACTGTTGATGAGGTTGCTGTTATCATGGTTGGTGATCCAGTTGACAAAAGATCTATAAACATTACACGGCGAGACAACACTGTCAGTACGATTTCGGATCTACACCGTTCATATGACGCACTACAATATCCATTGATATTTTGGCAAGGACAAGATGAATATCACCTTAATATCAATCAGTATGATCCAAATACCGGTAAATTTGACAATTATCTATTTACTTTCTTACTGTATGTATAGATTTTAATTTCGTATTGCATTTTATTATTTATTTTTTTAGGTGATTACAGAAATAATAAAGTTAGCTCAATGAACTACTACGCACACCGAATAATGGTTATACAACATCAAGACAATTATATCCTTCGATATCGTCAGCTGTTCCATCAATACATTGTTGATATGTATGCTAAGGTCGAAAGCGAACGCTTGCGATTCCTTCGATTCAACCAGGCAAAACTACGATCGGAAGAATATATTCACTTACGAGATGCTGTTGCTGGAAACATCGATGGAAATTTAAATCCCAATGACATCGGTAATGCTTTCATTTTACCTTCAAGCTACATCGGCAGTCCACGGAACATGCAGGAATACATACAAGATGCGATGACTTACGTACGTCATTACGGCCGACCGGATTTATTTATTACATTCACATGTAATCCGAATTGGGAAGAGATACAAACTTTACTATTGCCAGGACAACAAGCCATTCATCGTCATGATTTAACTGCACGTGTGTTTAAACAAAAATTGAAATCCTTAAATGATTTTATTGTTAAATATACAATTTTTGGTATCACACGTTGTTGGCTGTATACGATAGAGTGGCAAAAGCGAGGTTTGCCTCATGCCCACATTTTGGTTTGGCTTAAAGATAGAATCCGTCCTGAAGAAATCGATCAAATAATTTCAGCCGAAATTCCAGACCCATTAATTGATCAAGAATTATTTGATATTGTCACCAAACACATGATCCATGGGCCATGCGGTGTTTTCAACATGACGTCACCGTGCATGGAAAATGGAAAATGTAAAAAAAACTTCCCAAAGCCGCATACGAATGACACGATCACGGATATTGATGGTTATCCAATGTATCGCCGCAGAAGTACTGAGAATGGTGGCCACACATTTACAATGCGACTGCCGAACTTTCCAAATCAAGTTGAGTTTGATAATCAGTGGGTGGTACCATACTCACCACTACTTTCAAAAACTTACAAAGCTCATATCAATGTTGAGCTTTGCAGTTCTGTTAAATCAATTAAGTATATTTGTAAATATGTAAACAAAGACAGTGATTTGGCCATATTTGAAGTAAAAAACATAAATAAAAATGACGAAATAGCACGATACCAAATGGGCAGATACATTAGCAGCAATGAAGCTATTTGGCATATTCTCAGCTTTCCCATCCACGAAAGAGATCCTGCTGTCCAACATCTGGCAATACATCTTGAAAACGGTCAACGTGTATACTTCACTGAAGAAAATGTTCTCCAAAGAGCGTTCGAAGCTCCGAAAACGACTCTAACTGAATTTTTTACATTGTGTCAAAAACCTGATGTTTTTGGCCAATTCGCGAAGACATTGGTGTATGGTGATGTTCCACGTTATTTCACATGGAACAAATCCAGTAAAAAATGGGAGCCACGGAAACAAGGAAAACCACATCCTTCCATTACAGGCATATTCAAAGCTAAGACATTGGGGAGACTTTACACGGTACATCCAAAGCAACGTGAGTGCTTCTATTTACGTTTGTTATTGGTGAATGTTCCCGGACCAACGTCTTTTGAATTTTTACGAACAGCTAATGGTCGAGTATTCAATACATACCAGGATGCATGTCGTGAACTGCAATTGCTAGAAGACGATAACCATTGGGACTTAACGCTTGCTGATGCTGCGTTGACATCAACACCGAATAACATTCGTCAGTTGTTTGCAATTATTTTGGCGACATGTTATCCCTCGCAAGCACAAACTTTGTGGGAAAAATATAAAAATTGTATGACAGAAGACATCTTGCACCGAATTAGACAAACAAATCAATGCCAAAACATAGATTATACACCAGAGATGTACAATGAAGCATTGGTCTTGATCGAGGATTTATGTGTTCTTATTTCAAATTTACCACTTAATCATTATGGTATGCCATCACCTAATCGTCCAGCCACCGACTTAGTCAATACCGATTTACAACGAGAAAATCAATATGACCATGGAAGTTTAGCAACAATTATCATGAACAGTGAACCATTACTGACAGCAGAACAAAAAATTATTTATGATCGGATTATGCTGGCTGTTGCTGCTGAACAAGGCGTTTTTTTTTTCTTGGATGCACCCGGTGGAACCGGTAAGACATTTTTAATATCGTTGATTCTTGCCAAAATACGGTCGCAACAAAAAATCGCATTAGCATTAGCATCGTCAGGCATTGCGGCTACTTTACTGGATGGTGGGCGAACAGCACATTCAACATTCAAGCTGCCATTGGACGTTCATAATAAACCAGATGCAATGTGTAACATCGAAAAGAATAGTGGAATAGCTGCAGTGTTGCGGAAGAGTTCTATAATAATTTGGGATGAGTGCACAATGGCACACAAATATTCACTTGAAGCATTAAACAGAACTATGCAAGATTTAAACAGCAATAATAAACTTTTCGGTGGTGCTATCTTACTTTTGTCTGGTGACTTCCGGCAGACCTTACCGGTTATACCTCGCTCTACTTTCGCGGATGAGATTAATGCATGTTTGAAACAATCATTCTTATGGCGAAGTGTTGAAACACTTCGATTGACCATAAATATGCGAGTACAATTGCAAAATGATCCATCAGCACTAATATTTTCCGAACAACTACTAGATATTGGGAACGGTAAAATAAAACTGCAACCAAATACGCAATGCATTAAACTACCAGACAATTTTTGCACTGTTGTTCAGGATAAAACTGAATTGATTCAGAGTATTTTCCCGGATATACAGAATAATTATTTGAATCTGATGTCTTTTAAATCAATCGATACTGTTGTTGATGAAAATGAAAGTGTAAATTTTCCGATTGAATTTTTAAATTCATTAGATATCCCTGGAATGCCACCACATAATCTTCGATTAAAGATTGGTTCCCCTATTATTCTCCTCCGTAATTTGAATCCACCTCAATTATGTAACGGTACGCGTTTGGTCATCAAAAAGATCACCGGAAACATTCTTGAAGCAACCATTTTGGCTGGGAAGTTTAAAGGAAAAGTGGTCCTGCTGCCACGTATTCCGATGATACCATCAGATTCTACCATACCCTTCAAAAGGCTACAGTTTCCAATTCGTTTAGCTTTCGCCATGTCTATAAATAAATCTCAAGGTCAAACAATGTCCATTTGTGGTTTAGATTTGGAAAATCCATGTTTTTCTCATGGGCAACTATATGTTGCGTGTTCACGTGTTGGGAAACCGTCGAATCTATTTGTGTTAGCTAAAGACAGGTTAACCAAAAACATTGTGCACCGATTGGTGTTAAATTAAATTGAAATTGAAAGTATTTATAATTCAAAAAAAAAGATATTAATGTTTAAAAGTTTAAGACTGTCTGCCTTGCCTACCTCATTCATGAGTTTAAGCGTCACATGTTATTTACTGTATTATACTGTAATATACTTATATTTGTTATAAAATTAAATGGAAATAATAAATCTGATAAATTTTTATTTTTTACCTATTGATTTCTGCTTAGTATCAAGTGTAAGAACATTTTAATTAATTGTGTTCAACGTACTTCCCCTTCAAATCTCAATCCAGTGAATTTGTATACCAACATCAACATTTTCGTCTTTGTTCGTAAATAATTTCATTGTACTAAAGGGTTATAGTAGTAGAAAGTCAAATAAGGAGATCACCATATTTTTTTACAAATACCATCTGTGTGAAAAAGCATAGTGGACTCCGTGACTGATGTTCTCTTATTGTTCCTCTTAGATTGTTTACTATAATGTAATATAACAAAAACTTTAGCCACAGCAACGCGTGGCCGGGTCAGCTAGTATATATATATATATTCATGTATGAGAAGCTACCATCCCGTCCTTACGTCCGTCTGTTGCAACGTTCCGTTACGTGCGTCCGTTGCGAAAAATACAAATGAGAAAGAGTTGAATTTTTGGTTCTAGATGATACCCAAAAATAACTACCATAGCCGCTCATATAACATCAAAAATTGTTCGGATAATATAGATATTTAATATTAAAGTCAACATTTTTTTAGTATAAAACTGGCATCATATTCGAATTCCAAACATCGCAGCGCAGCTATTGGAACGTCTCATTTATGAATGTCCAGTTAGAAATAATATAAATTCATCTATGAGCGCAAATCTTAATATATATAAATCTCGTGTCACAATGTTTGTCCTCAATGGACGGCTGAACCACTTAACCGATTATAATAAAATTTGAACACCATGTGCAGTTCGATGTGCACTTGAGAGATAGGATAGTTTAAATCTCAAATTATAGTCGCAATTTTAATTTATCGCTAATTATTTGTCTGTTATTATTTGGCAGTCATAAAACTGACAGATGTCGATACCTTTCGACTGGGTTGATGGCGCTAATGTCTGTTATTATTTGACAGTGACAGTTATTCGACGCAAACGTATTAAAAGAGCCCATCAGTTGGCAGAACAAATTGAATCAAGAAATCCAGCTCAAAGAATCAGGACAGCAGGTCATGCACAAGAATCTCAAGAACAGTGTAACGAACGTCTTCAAGAGAATATCATAAGAACAAGAAAATTATTATTTTCAGTCAAATGCCACCGAAAAAATCTAACCTCAACAACGCGAGCGGCAAACGTCAAAACGCAAACGTCAAAACTACGATCGGAATAATATATTCACTTACGAGATGCTGTTGCTGGAAACATCGATGGAAATTTAAATCCCAATGACATCGGTAATGCTTTCATTTTACCTTCAAGCTACATCGGCAGTCCACGGAACATGCAGGAATACATACAAGATGCGATGACTTACGTACGTCATTACGGCCGACCGGATTTATTTATTACATTCACATGTAATCCGAATTGGGAAGAGATACAAACTTTACTATTGCCAGGACAACAAGCCATTCATCGTCATGATTTAACTGCACGTGTGTTTAAACAAAAATTGAAATCCTTAATTGATTTTATTGTTAAATATACAATTTTTGGTATCATACGTTGTTGGCTGTATACGATAGAGTGGCAAAAGCGAGGTTTGCCTCATGCCCACATTTTGGTTTGGCTTAAAGATAGAATCCGTCCTGAAGAAATCGATCAAATAATTTCAGCCGAAATTCCAGACCCATTAATTGATCAAGAATTATTTGATATTGTCACCAAACACATGATCCATGGGCCATGCGGTGTTTTCAACATGACCTCACCGTGCATGGAAAATGGAAAATGTAAAAAAAACTTCCCAAAGCCGCATACGAATGACACGATCACGGATATTGATGGTTATCCAACTAAATCAACTAATTCAATTGATCAAAAGAGTTTCGCCACGACTGCAAAATGACAATTATCAAATCGTCATAAAAGCCGACAAAGTACCATTAGGTGAACATGCTGGTAGATTCAACGCTCCAACTGTTGATGAGGTTGCTGTTATCATGGTTGGTGATCCAGTTGACAAAAGATCTATAAACATTACACGGCGAGACAACACTGTCAGTACGATTTAGGATCTACACCGTTCATATGACGCACTATAATATCCATTGATATTTTGGCAAGGACAAGATGAATATCACCTTAATATCAAACAGTATGATCCAAATACCGGTAAATTTGACAATTATCTATTTACTTTCTTACTGTATGTATAGATTTTAATTTCGTATTGCATTTTATTTTTTATTTTTTTAGGTGATTACAGAAATAATAAAGTTAGCTCAATGAACTACTACGCACACCGAATAATGGTTAGACAACATCAAGACAATTATATCCTTCGATATCGTCAGCTGTTCCATCAATACATTGTTGATATGTATGCTAAGGTCGAAAGCGAACGCTTGCGATTCCTTCGATTCAACTAGGCAAAACTACGATCGGAATAATATATTCACTTACGAGATGCTGTTGCTGGAAACATCGATGGAAATTTAAATCCCAATGACATCGGTAATGCTTTCATTTTACCTTCAAGCTACATCGGCAGTCCACGGAACATGCAGGAATACATACAAGATGCGATGACTTACGTACGTCATTACGGCCGACCGGATTTATTTATTACATTCACATGTAATCCGAATTGGGAAGAGATACAAACTTTACTATTGCCAGGACAACAAGCCATTCATCGTCATGATTTAACTGCACGTGTGTTTAAACAAAAATTGAAATCCTTAATTGATTTTATTGTTAAATATACAATTTTTGGTATCACACGTTGTTGGCTGTATACGATAGAGTGGCAAAAGCGAGGTTTGCCTCATGCCCACATTTTGGTTTGGCTTAAAGATAGAATCCGTCCTGAAGAAATCGATCAAATAATTTCAGCCGAAATTCCAGACCCATTAATTGATCAAGAATTATTTGATATTGTCACCAAACACATGATCCATGGGCCATGCGGTGTTTTCAACATGACCTCACCGTGCATGGAAAATGGAAAATGTAAAAAAACTTCCCAAAGCCGCATACGAATGACACGATCACGGATATTGATGGTTATCCAATGTATCGCCGCAGAAGTACTGAGAATGGTGGCCACACATTTACAATGCGACTGCCGAACTTTCCAAATCAAGTTGAGTTTGATAATCAGTGGGTGGTACCATACCCACCACTACTTTCAAAAACTTACAAAGCTCATATCAATGTTGAGCTTTGCAGTTCTGTTAAATCAATTAAGTATATTTGTAAATATGTAAACAAAGGCAGTGATTTGGCCATATTTGAAGTAAAAAACATAAATAAAAATGACGAAATAGCACGATACCAAATGGGCAGATACATTAGCAGCAATGAAGCTATTTGGCATATTCTCAGCTTTCCCATCCACGAAAGAGATCCTGCTGTCCAACATCTGGCAATACATCTTGAAAACGGTCAACGTGTATACTTCACTGAAGAAAATGTTCTCCAAAGAGCGTTCGAAGCTCCGAAAACGACTCTAACTGAATTTTTTACATTGTGTCAAAAACCTGATGTTTTTGGCCAATTCGCGAAGACATTGGTGTATGGTGATGTTCCACGTTATTTCACATGGAACAAATCCAGTAAAAAATGGGAGCCACGGAAACAAGGAAAACCACATCCTTCCATTACAGGCATTTTTATTTTTTACCTATTGATTTCTGCTTAGTATCAAGTGTAAGAACATTTTAATTAATTGTGTTCAACGTACTTCCCCTTCAAATCTCAATCCAGTGAATTTGTATACCAACATCAACATTTTCGTCTTTGTTCGTAAATAATTTCATTGTACTAAAGGGTTATAGTAGTAGAAAGTCAAATAAGGAGATCAGCATATTTTTTTACAAATACCATCTGTGTGAAAAAGCATAGTGGACTCCGTGACTGATGTTCTCTTATTGTTCCTCTTAGATTGTTTACTATAATGTATTATAACAAAAACTTTAGCCACAGCAACGCGTGGCCGGGTCAGCTAGTATAAATATGTAAAAGAATGTTCAGTGCCACGTTATAATTATAAATTGAAATATTATATCCATATTATTTATTTATTTATTGTAGTTACCCAACCGAAATTGTACACACTACAGGTAATAATGTAAAAAAGATTAATATTTAAAATATATTAACCGAAATTAAATAAGGTGAAAGAAATAGAAAAATTAATTTTAACTAAATAAATAAAGATACAAAAAAATAACATGAAATACATAAATTTCAACATTGATTATTTATATACCTCTATTCTATTTCTATTTTTTATTAGAATTTTAATATTTATCACTTCGATACAAGCATTACGCCTAGTGAAGTGATTATAATCCAATATACCTGTAACTCTTTTCTATAGGTAATTATATTTAAAACTTGAAATTTTTAAAAAAGATTTTTTTAAAAATCGTGCGTATTGTACAATGGATAAATAAATATACATATATTGAAAAAAAAAATAATAAAAAACGGATTTATTACGTAACTAAACTAGGATTTTATTCTGTGGTTTTGTGCATTCGTTTAAAATTTGTATTGGTATAATAAACAGTGTTGCGAAACTTTTACCGTTTTATTGAAAAAGGGTCAATTTGGGAGAAATTAGTATTAAATAAATCACAAATTCACTAAATAGAAAGGAGGGGGTGTAGGGTTGTTTCATTACTAGTCGTGAATTAAAATTTACAAAAAAAAAACATGGTGTTACAATTTATGATGAATTGAAAGAATGTCATCATACCATTGTACCTGATTTTAATCTATTCAACCCATCACAAGTTGAAGCCACAGACAGGTACGAGTAGTCGGGACGGAAATGCCTTTTATGACGCCTGTAGGACATAGTAGTAAGATGTTAGGTTCTGGTCAAATAATTAACTACTGCTAAATAATGTACAGAAGCAGTTGATATTAAATGATAGCTACAGGAGTCATAGCCATTTTTCTTTTAAAGTCATCCGCTTCTGAAACCAGAAACTTCTCATATAGAATAAATATATTTTTATGATAAGAAGTCGAGGAAGGATTCATCTAAGCGATTTGATATATGGTGTAGCAACTTAGAAATAAAATAACAAAGTTTACCTAAAATTGGAGATCTTTGATTTAGTTTTTTAATATAGAAATTATAGGTTACGACATTTTTTTTTTGTTTTTTTTAGAAAATGTATGTTTTTGCGTTATTATTAAAATAAATTAAATTAAAAAAATATTTTCTTATTTTTAAAAAATAAACTAAGTGGCACTTAAATTTTTCATACAAAATGGTAGGCCACAGTTTGTGTTATAAGCGCAGTTCATGCCCGTCATAGAGTTTACATTTTTCAAAATATTAGACATTGAAAAACTTTGAAGTTGAAAAACTGAAAAAATTAAAGTTGATCAGTTTAATGTATAGAATAAAAGAATGTGGATGAGAAAAAGTTCACTCTGTATATATATCATGGCTAGCGATACGGCTGCGGTGCGCAATGTCATTCAAGAGGTCGCGTTGCATTTTGTTTTGTAAAACAATTTCGTGGAAGATATTTATGCTCTCGCAGCCGGCTTGACGGCGGGTTGGGAGGGGGCGAGCTCAGGAAACGGAAGGAAGATACGATAGGAAAACAAAATGGCATCGTAGCCTCCGCAGCGACGCGGTACAGGGATGCTGTACTGCCAATGCGCTTGAGATGCTTATCAAAACGGGATGACTTGTGCTTATTTCCGACACATTTGTTCGGCAGAATGTTTACGAAGATATTTTATTGCATTCTCTGTTTATGCACCGAATAAAACGAATGTTATCTATGGGTACATGTACATTTTTTGAAGTAATTCTTCTTTAGGCGCATTTTACACATTTTTCCCGGTGAAAGATTCTCAAGCGACACGCTCATTAGGTTAAACTCGGGAGGACGCTCGAGGGTGATATGTTAAACGGGTAAAGTCGGTGCGACAGCTGTCACGTTATTTTTAAGTTATCTGTCACGTTAATATTCTTCTTATAGAAATAGGAGTGTAAAATATTTTTGAATGTAGGTGCCAGTATGGGGTGGACATTTCAAAACATAGTTTAATATTATTATGCAGTTAATGACCAATTTAATTAACTTCCAGAAGTTTTACTTCGAATGCGCGTGATCCTAACCTAACTAAAAACACATGTTTAATGATAATCTATGATACATAAAATACGTAAATATATTTAAACGGTAATTTAGTTTCTTTAAATTCAAATTCAATTCACTGACTGCTAGAAAGTATAATTTTAAAAATTATTTTTGAATATGCAATTATATAAATTATTAATATAATGTTGTTTTTAATATTAACAAATAAAAAAAAATGGAAACATAATCCATATCTAGTGCTAATCTTCTACGACATATTAACTCGATTAAAGAACATTTTGTACAAATATTTTCTTCCTTAAGATTCAGATAACCTATTTTTGTTAGGTGCACTATTATTCGAAGATGCTTTTTCTACTTTGATCAAAAGTAAAAGAGATAAACTTAGTTTGTTTTCTGTATTCCTTCTTTTTACCAAAAACGGTAATATAAATTTTTCTTTGATTGTTATTAAATATTCAAAATTTCACAAAAGTTTATTTTTTCTTAAATTGTATGTATAACCCGACGACTAACCCGACGAACTTCATACCTCCTCAGAATCAATAAATATTCTGTTAAATTATTAGCTGAATTAAATTTAGTTTTTATTAAGAATACTCAAAATGAATCAAGTTCAATAAATCTAAAAAAAATCAAAATAAATTACATAATGAAGCTATTATCGATGCGCGGTCAATGACAAATGTGATAACCTCACAAAGTGAACATCATTGAAGGCAACTTACCGTTTGAGAATAGAATTCCACAGACAAAGTCATTTCATACAAAATGGTTAAAAACATGAATTTCCTTTATATATTTTATTTTCGTGTTTTTACCGATTTTTTAATAGTTATTCTGCTATTCGGGGCGGAGACAAATTCAACAAACCAAAGATCATAAAAATCGGTGCAGCCGGTGCAAAAGGTAACTAACCCGATTTTGTTTTATATATAGATAGATGTGATTCTTTATTCGTAACAAAGCCAGTCAGGCGTGTTGTCCGATTTAATCAGTCATAGCAGGTAAGATTTTACCTTACTTATAAGTTTTTTTCTCCTTCTCTCACACTCTCGCTGACACACCGCCCACCACTACTGTGCCATCCTCATGCGGTGACGAAACTATAGCACCTTTAACTAACAAGCTTCACAGCACAAGTTTAAATCTCTTTGCAAATGCCTGAGGCATTAGAGAAGGGTCGCTTCGCTTTCTAGTTCTAAGCTTTTCAACCCATCGACGTGAAAAACTGGTCCAGCTGCTGGTCGTAAACCTTCGCCTAGTTAATCGAGTGAAATTGTCACAGTTCGTTTGACTTCAAACTTTGTTTTCCTCAAATGACGACATAAATAATAAAATATTGGAATCTGGCTCATAAAGGCACATATCTCGTACATGCGACTATGTATAGGGTGATGATTTTAGAGGCGTGGTTTTCAAGAAGAGATAAAACGCATATAATTTGATGTTATGGCTAAGAATTTAGTTTTATTATAAAGATAAGGGTTTGCCATTATGTTTTAAAAATGATTTCGGGTAAGTGGCCGCCGCGGCTGACTCGAACAAATTCCAGCCGAGAGGCCCAATTTTCAACCACTTTTTGCAGCAAGTCGTATTCTCTTCCAAGGCGTTAATCGTGTCCGGCTTATCTGCGTAGACAAGCGACTTCACATAACCCCACAAAAAATAGCCCAGCGGTGTTAAATCGCACGATCTTGGAGGCCACGCCACAGGCCCACGAAGCGATTTTTACTTTATTTTAGAGTGATTTTAAAAAAAAATAGTGTGATTTTTCTAAATTTGCACTATTTGCAAACGTTGTTCAGGAGTAAGTCTATTCATTATGAAATGGCAAACCAAACTGAGCATAAATTAAGTGACAGCTCTCAAAAACACCAACTACGAAAAAAGTAGTGCCAGATTGAAAACCACGCCTCTAAAAAAAACACCCTATATATAAAATAAAATGCACAACATAAGTTATTAATACAAAAGTACATACCTAAGACCATTTCCGAAGACTTATGGGTGTTGTGTAACCTATTATGAGTAAGAGAATAAGAAATGAAATGAAGTAATCATCCCCAAATTTATTGTATTTTATAAAAGATGGTGTCAATTCGGTCAGCGCGCGAATGCCGATGCAGCGCGGGTCGATAATGGCGTACGGCGTACGGCGAAAGCTGACCGCTCACAACAAAGACATAATTACATTATTGTTTTACTATTTTCACCTAAAGTTTATATTATTTTGCTCGGTGACCATGATGCATTTTTATATAGTTTCATAATAAATAACACTAGAAATCAAATTTTAAACATTCATTTACTTGATGAACCTAAATTGCCTATCGCGGATAAGAAACTGGAATCTGATGCAAAGATCTATTTTTCTCATTATTTCTACCTATAAATAATACATAAGTACTAAAAACCTAGGTAAACACGTTGGGTACAAGCGAATTAAAGTGCTGTGGGACTTTTACATAGTAACAAAATTTAATTCCAAATATCTAAATTTATACTCATTAGGTTTTAAACTTAAGATCACGTTTTTAAAAGCCTTGGAGACACGTTGATTTATAAATAAACTTTCTTATGGACATATTAGCTGTTCGGTCTCGAAACGGCGCCTTCTGTGCTCGACAACACGGGCCTGCGGCATTCGGAACAACTGAAAATAGTTGAGCTAGAAATTTTGAGAGATTTCCTAAATGCCCAAAAACACTTCCTAGATGATATCTAAATAATTGCCGTACAATCATCTATCTCATATTTGACCCTATTAAAGGTTGATATAAAAAATAGCACATGTCCTTTCTCAGGGTTCAAGCTATGACCGCTACACCAAATTCCATAAAAATCGGTTCAGTGGTTTAGGCGACAGAATTTCTCATTTAAAATACCAATATTTTTTTGACCAATGTTTTAACTTATTTATTATATATAATAATTGTTTTTTTATAGCGGCAAATCGACTGAAAAGACAAATAGCACAATATTATTATAAAAAAAATAGAGAAAAGTTTTATTAAATTGAAACAAAGGTGATGGCCATAAATGGATATTATTTGTTTTCCTGTTTTGTAACTTAGTATTAATAATCGCTGTAGTTAACTTTGTAATTATAAATAAATATATATATTTTTTTTTATAAAATGTAGAATATAAAGGCATATAGCAAAATAATTAAAAAGGTTTTAAAGAAGTCCTGTACTTAAGAGCGCAGGATGTCGGTTTAAACCAAGCGCTGATTTTCATAAAAATGATTTTTTAACTCTCACCTGTCAAATATTTTGTAACCATCTAATTAAATGAAATAAGAAAAGGATATTTCAACAAAAATATAAAATAATGGGTATAATGGACGAACATTGGGTTTAATTATTTTCTTTCCAGGACAATTCGTCGAGGAATGCTCTTCATAGGTCAGTATTTGACCCTTTTTCTTGTTCCAAGGCTGTTTATAAGCGTAGGCTTCGAGCCTAAGCATTAATTTTTCCTCCTCACCTACTATACTTAACGGTATCAGCGGAGCTAGCTCCTAAATTAAGCTTGTGATGACTTAAGAATAATAATACTATGTGGTTACGATGAATAATTATGGTTAAATGAAGTGATGTTATGAGTAACTTTTACATAGTAACTTTTAACTTTATCGTTAAAATTTATATAGGTATGTTAATACCGAAACCTCGCCGTAAACACGAATTATTTGGTAACAACTTAGAACACCCTACGTCGATGTATTTCTGCATTAGGTTGTGTACTTAAAATGATTCAGGATGAACTTAAAGTGATTAAAATGATTATGATGATCTTTAAATGGATTCAGCTATACTCTTTAATAATTAATTGGTCATATTGCCTATACCTGGAACCTGTGTGTCAACCTATAAATTACTTCTGCGGTGGTAACTGAAGGAAACGTGAAGCTAATGCTCAATGCCGGTGGTAATATTTAGTTATGCCACGTTATAGTTAAAATGGAGAGGTACTCGAGGTGGAGGGAGAGGTGTTTTGTCTCATGCGCTAGCAAATAGTTTTTCGAGCGCCATTAGTCGTAATCAGCGGCCGTGCCGCGCCGCGCGGCGGCACGTGCGCCGCGCCGCGCGGCACCGAGGCGTCGCGCAAAAAAGCTCCACCGCGAAATGAATTTAAACGCGCGACTCAAATGCGTCAACACGTCCCTGTCGTTACGCGCTGCCACCGCCACCTAGCTACGAGTATACGAGTATACAAGCGCAGGGGAAAAATAAATATACTGTAACTGAGAATACAATACTATTAATTGAGCATTGCCAACGCTGCGATGTTTTACAAAAGAGGAATACTGAATTGCAGAATTGAGTAAAATGCACTTATGGCTAGTCTCCCTCCCACCACATTCACAAAAAGTACGAGCGACGTGATCACCGGCAAAAAAAAAATAAAATTGAAAGAACTATTGGAAATAAAAAATATATTTTTCATGTTGCAATTAAATGTATGTAGGTACATATTGTCTGACACATTTTATTACGATCTGAAGTAGATAAGAAAGCAATGGGCAATAAATGACCAGTAAAATTTGGTTCGCTATTTTAACGTCTTAGTAAATTTAAAATTTTATAATACTCGCGTTAAATTAAATTACTAATTACCGAAAAAGTCTTAAGACCCGAAATCGTGACGCAGGATTATAAAAGTGAGATTAAATATAGTTTATCTTGTTAAACGAAACGTACTTGAGATATGATAAAAATCTCGCATCTTGTTAGCAAAAAAAAAAAACTTCCCTTCAACGGGTATTTCAATAGGTAATATACTTCCAGTATGAGTCAAATTCCCTTAAATAAAATCACGATTAAGCAAGTTTGTGGAAAGATTTAAAGATAACAAGTACCTACAAGTATTACCCTACTTTGGCGACGATAAAAAAAACGTATGCTACAGTAAAATAGGAATTCACAACTACAAACAATATATACATTCATAGAATTCATATATACATCGAGCATGCAAGCTTTACAACAGCATGTTAAGTGACATCGATATATTTAACACTACTTTCTCGGCATTCAAGAGAGTGTCTACTCTAGCCCTTGAGTAGTATATTTATATTCATATGTGTATGTAGAATTGATTATATTTTATGCAAAAAAAATAAAATAATAATAATAATAAAATAATAATCTTTGGACATCATTTTCAGTTTCTTTTCTTTGACCTCTGACTATTTTTAAAACATACCATTATTTCAAAATATTGTTTCAAAATTAAAATGTATTTAGAGTGCTAATGCGAGTGTAATTAAATTTAATTTTAATCTTTACATGTATCTCTGTACTTTTGCGAAAACCTGTCATCAGTAAATTTTACAAACAACTGTATGTACCATTCTTTCTTCTTAAATTATACTGTTGGTTTTCCGAATAAACAATAAATAAATAAATAAATAAATATTGTGTTATTTATTATATTCTGGTGATTGTCTGAATTTCCCAACCCCTCCTACTTCCTACTTCCTTGTCCCGGCCTCGCTCCCGAATGTGTTTTCTATTTTTTTAAGGTTGGAGGAAACTGCTATTGGCTTTGTGTTTTAATTGTTTTTTTTTTGTTTATTGTAATTTTACTATGTTAGCTGTTGTTTCCTGAAATAAAATAAAATACATTTATTAAATATATAATTCTAATAATTGTGTTATGTATAATTTATATACAAAATGTACAAAAATACTTACTTATAGAGTATTGATATTTATTTTGATTATGTTATTGAATTAAACCTTACGTAAGCTGTCTCGTAGGATCGTAAAATACGGAGGAAACACGTAAATCGTATATTAGATAGAACGTAAAAATGTTATTGGTTAAAAATAAGTTTATGGAAAGTTTTCGAAATGAATGGCGAGCATTAAACACACAGGCATTAAAGCGTGACTGAATAGCTTTCAGCGCATAAAGCCAGCCGGAAACAATACTCCGATACTCGGCTCGCTCGCAGCGCTATCTTCCTCTCTTTCTGGTACCCATCCGAAGATGATTAATGTTCCAGCTCAATCGATAGAGCCGCACAAAGGCGTGGCTGATATTTAGGCGGCCGCGGCGCCCTCTGCCGATAACAAACGAACCGAGTACAGACCGCTTTACGTGCTGGCTCTTGGCTTACTTAATAACCGACTTGACATAGATCCGCGTAACGTTTTTTACGAGATGAATCATATCTGGATTTTTTCATCAGGATATATTTTTCTCAAACGTTAACTCGAGCCCTGCATACTTTCGAATGCATGTGTACAAATAATGAATAATGTGAATAATACACATAATAATTCATGTGTGTGAATAATATTATACACATTGTCACAAAACAATTCCCAATAAAAACTAACAGCTTAGAACACCTTAAAACAGCCTATATTTCAAACATGATTTGTTTTGATGGCATATCGAATTCATCGTAGTTTCCGGGAGGAGGATAGGCGAACTCCAATTGTACGAACTTGTATCAAACATTGAACAAGCTACCGCGCGATCCACTCCCCGCGCGGCAGCTCGCGCATTGAAATGCGATCCCTCTTTATACTCTGCCGAAAACCCTTACGGCACAGTATAAAGGTTTTGCTCATATCAAAAATTGTTTCAAACAAAATTTGTAGGGATTTTGTAGGGTCTAAAATGTCAATTTTGAACGGATTAAATCCTGTGACTATTAGGGAGGTAGGATTGGAATGAGATAAGTTTTAGGCCCTTATTAAAGGAATAAAATAAAATCGTTGATGAATTCGATATCTTTTATACTAAAAAAGTTATAGCAAATTTCCAAATTTTCGAACCTCCTCCAATCCCGCCCCCCAAATCCGGTTTTGCCAATTAAAGAACTTGCCCGAGATTTTGTACCTTTAAATTTTATGTATGAATTTGAAAGTAATTAGTGTAAAATTACGGCAGTTATCGTATCCACAAGAAAGTGATATAGATAGATAGATATATAAAGTTATATATTTAAAACTGAGTATGGTTTTGGGCTCAGGGGGATGTGAAACGCGAAGATATGTCGAAATTTTCCGGATATCATGACAATAGGTACCCATTGCAATAAGTAGTTTTCCCGAATAAATCTACCTAAAATGTAAACTTTACGCGGTAATAAGAAACAGGTGACTGACCGCGCAGGTCAAGGCTGAGCGCGAAATAACGTCGCAAAATGCGATCGATATCTCGTTTTGCTACGATTAAGGGAATTTACAACAGCGCTTTAATAAAATTAATAAATTTGGGAATGATTATTTACGCGTTCTTACTCGTTATAGAGAACATAAACTCCCCCTCAAGTCTTCGGAGATGGATGATTTATTTATTGAATATAAGTAATATTAAATAAAGCGACAAATTACTGCAATTTAACAGCTGTTAAATGTTACCGTTGTTTCCTGCCTTCTTACCTAGATCAATCTGTCCTAAGGGAGGCTGAAATGACGGCGTACGATAAACATTCTGTTTTCATTATGTTTTTCATTTTATTGCTTTCTGAATTTTAACTTGAGTATAAGCTTTGAAATTGCATGTAGACGGTTTATATAATATAATATAAGGTGATAAGGCATACGATACTATAACGTAGTTATTGCAGTATAATTTTAGATTCCTGATCCCTAATAATATTACGAAAACGGAAAATTAAATAAAAATTAGAAATTGGACATCCTATATTTAATAACCCATAGAATATAAGAAACGAATTCAAAATAAAAGTATCGACAACTAAAAAATAATACAATAAACTTCCTATATTCAGCAAATGTTTATTAGACTTGTACGCAATAATTAGTGTAAACAAGTCTAATAAACTTTTATACAAACTCCAAATATTAAATATTGAATATCTATAAAAATGTCCTATAAATATTTAGAGACTAATAATTTAACAATAAAAATCAGATCCAACATATTATTTACACTACCCTCCGACAATAAACTGCTGTAGAAGTTTTTACTTTTCCTGTAATACAGGATAAATGAGAACTTGTTGTGTTTGAAATAAAATAATTGTAGGATTCAAATAAGAAAAATAACATTAATTACTTACCCTAACTTCGTATTTAGCTATTACTAATAAAAATAACTTTGCAAACGTTTTTTTTTTCTTCATTTATAAGCCTAGAAGGCTTAAAAATGGCACCTTCTAATCAATGGCACATTAATAAAATTAAAAGACAATATTCTAATAATCATTATAATATTAATACAATGATACAATCATTTAAAATCAAAAAAAGGAACCTTGACAGTAAAATGCGCCTATTTTTTATTAGACTCGAAAAACAAACTTTTATTGAGATAAACACTACATAAGATATGTAGTCATTAAACATAAATGGTCTCAGTTTGGTATTAGGACTATACTTTAAAAAAAAAGGACAAAATAAAAATATAAAAACCATATTTCTATAATCTATTTAAATAATATTGTAATATTGTTTTGCTAATAAATAATTTGGAGTTAACGAGTAAATTTAATGTGGCAGTGTATAAAGACTAAAGGGGGCGTTTCTTAACAGCTACTTCGTCTTGTGAGTGAATTGATACGCTTGAGAGCGTTGCCAAACACCGCTCGAGCAACTGTTTCGCTAGTCAAATACGAGTGCCAAATGTGTGTAGCGCATTTGAGATCTAACAATGACTGTTTACCCGCTCATTAGACTAAAACACTAAACTAATAATATGTTTATAGTAGCGAGAGATTTCGCCTAGCTAATAGCTATTGATGCTGTTCACTGTTCAGTAAAAGGGTATTAGAAGGGACTTTAGACGTAGGTATAATGAACGTAAGAAAATTACATTACAAAATTGAATTACACTGGGCATTTGAATTACTGTACAAAGTTTTTTGGTTTTTATCAATTAATAATTAGGATCTAGGATTAGGGTCAGGGATAAATAACGCCTAAAACTACAATAATAGAAATTAAGTTACAAAGCTAAATTCTATATCCAAATCTGAGTTACTGTATACTATAAATCCAAATCTGTGTGAGTGTATACTATATTATACAGTAACTCAGCTTTGGATATAGAATTTAGCTATTATACCTATTATATTACCTATTATAGCTATTATATGTATGAATTTACCTATTATATGTAGATATAATAGGTCCTACGATTCCTAGTGTTATTTGTTAGGAAACTATATCAAAATTCATTATGGTATTCGAGAAAAAAAATGTTGAAGTTTCTATTCTAAATCATGTAAAACAGATATTTTCAATGGCTCCTCCCTCGGATAACTACGTCACTGGGTCACTAGGCCGCGGTCAGTCAACATCGAGGTTAATGATCTGCTGCGTTGTTCGAAATGCCCTTTTAGGTCGGAGCTAAATGATTGCTGTCAGATGCCACTGGTAGAACAGAGGTCGATCTAAGAAGAAGGGGTAACTCCTTACCCCTTCTCTGGGGTTGTAAGAGGGATGCTATTGGTCGACAGCGAATGCAATCAGTTCCAGGGCATGGTGACACTCCAGCATTAGCCTTGAGGTCGTTTTGTTGTTTCTAAATGCATATAACACTGATTGGCTGTCGGTGAGGAGATAAATACATTTACCTTCGATTCCCCGGTCGTGTATTTCTTTGGCTACGTGTATCACACCAGCCGTTCCGCATGGAATAAAGTTGTGTGGTTACCCAGAGGCAGTTAATCTTACTGTGTTATGCGATATAGGTATAAAATAAAATATAGACTCGTAAAATATAGACTGTATAATAAGTGTTATAAAGTGCTCTATTTTGTCAATATTGTGTGTTTAAATTGTGCTGCGCAAAAATAAACATTCTTTTCTCTCAACTCAAGCGTTTCGGTCTTTGAAAAATACCTACCTAAACAAAAAGTATTTTCTAGGCGATCTGTCGCATTTCTTAATAGTGATCTCTCTGGCGATCTGCTCGGGAATCATAATGATCACGTTTCACTTAGACCATAAATCGGTCAACTCTATAAACGAAACTAATCTAAACTTTTGAATCACGATAAAAATGCTGAATTGATTATTCTAAATACTCAGCTACTGAAATCAACTATTTAAGTATTTAAAATAAAAAAATAAAATAAAATAAAATAATTTTGGAATAATATACAATATATTTTCCCGTTTAATTTCATTAGTAATCTCTGTCGCCGTTGCATTAAATACAGTGCTTATAATAGTCATAATATTAACAGCTTAAGTCCCAGTTTGAAGGCAAAGTTGTTGCAGTATTTCGCCAGGGTAAACTCGCTTATCTACTCGTTAATAAATCATATTTCCTTTTAGTGTCACTTCAACATCCGGGTCTCCTAATAACCTGAAGCAGACTTACACAACGAAAAGCTACAACCGGGAATGGCGCGGCGGCAGGGGGAGGGGAGAGGAGAGGGGTTCGGGATGGCCGCTGGTGGGGGAGTAGCAGGGAGGGTGAGGTTTGAAATAAAACCACAATGGGGATGTTTTTAGCAGTACACGGCATCTGCTCAGACTTGATAAAATAACGCGTTAAAACATTGACCTAAAAGATAGAATGTATCGTGTTTATTTTTTTTATTTGTTTTAAATTACAAGTATAAATATATATATTTTTAAATTATAGCGGTGAAACTTTTTCACGGCCATCCTTTTACAGGCTTATTCTATACACCGAATTGGACTAGCTTTATTCTACAAGTTTTCTTAATTTTGACATATTTTTTTCCATAGAAAATAAATAATATCCCAGGAAACGTTTGTTTTTTAATGAGAATATACTAATAGAATATATATATCCTTACACACAGAATTAGCTGATACAAATTATAACACCTAATTTTCTTAATATATCTTTTCACATTTACTTATCTTATCTTAAAACGCTTTATGTTAAATTTGTAATTTATTTTTCTCGTAATTGGGAATCATTTTTCCAATATTATTTTATCGATTGATTTAATTGTTTATCTATATATTAATACGTGAAAGGAAAATATCGGAGTGCGAAAAGTTTAAATTATCTGTAATATGTTTTATAAATACATTAAACTTAATAAAATAAAACGTTCATACTAACTGACACATTGACTGAATCAGTGCCGAGCTGTGAATTTTATGTAATCACATAAAATTCACAGCTCGAAACTGATTGGCAAAGGAAGTTTGAAATCTCAAACTTCCTTTTCCAATCTGCCAATGTCAATAAAGTAATGTCAAGGCAAAAAGGCAAAATTGTTAGGTTAAAAAAAGTGAGTACATTTTATACATATAAGTCAAACCCAGTCTAATCTAAGTTTCAGTAATTTCATTTTACATTTTTAATATCTGTAGTTTCATTTTTTTTAAATCCAGATATTCGCACCTGTCTTCCATTAAGCATTTATATAGAACTGACGTGAGACACAAAGAAGGAAAAATATATATTCTCGTGAAAGACGAAATGATAATAGGCCAATCGCAAATTTAAATAGTGTAAATAGTATTACAAAATGATGAAATTATTTTGAGGGATACATTTAAATTTACACTGTTTGAATACTTTGATTGTGCATGTGTAGATTAATGCATTTCCGATACAGGTTTTGGAATGCAAAACATTTCGAATCTGAAGTCACTTTAGGGGAAAGGCTGCATTCACTTCATGTTATCATAAGGGTAAAGCATATTGGCCTTATTCATAATGAATACTTCAAATTAGTGTATGGTCGACTTACATCACATGAACCTTCAATATAAAGAAATATTTTGAAAAGATTCGTATATACAATTCAGAGTTCTGTAAATGTGTATTTTTTTTCGACTGTTATTAAGATTAAATTTTTAATTTCATAAGTATGCCAAGGAATAAAGCAAACATACGCTAATTATGTAATAACACAAAATTAAAAAAAATATATATGCGATTATTATAGAGGTATACTCACTGTAAACCCTCAATAATGCTCAAACTTAAAAGGTCGAATTTCTACCACTGTACTACCTCTAGTACTGATAAACCTCCTAAAAGGACAGTAGTGTTTTTAATTACACATCACATTATTTAATGATAATTTTGAAGTTGTATTCAGTTTATTTTTTATCGATTTACAGTGAAGGTAAAATTAAAATAAAAACAAAATGAATACGGTAAAGATCGCGCACTTTTCGTTACCTCGGCGTCGGCAGCGCTCTTAATGATTCCAGAAGGTTTATTTGTTTGAAGAAAAGAGTATTTCAAGCGATGCTTTCTCTCCTTTTCCTTCCTTTTGTATCGGTCGTTCTCTGCTTTTTGCGCGGTAAATAGAAATTACCACGTTTTCAATAAGTAACATTTTTAAAAATTGGTACTTCTTAGTACCTAGTTTAGTACCTACTCTGCATTACCTAATTCAATTTAATGAAAGGTGTTATTTTTTATGTACGATTACAAAGTAACAGAAAAAAAGGGTTGATTCATAATCGGACATGAGACTTAACAGCCAAGTTGAATTGTTGTATATCAGTGCAGTGGCCTTGTCAAATTGCATCAAATATGACCTTTTAAATCTTATTTTTTAAGGGAGGTTATAAACCGTACCCTAAGACCGTTAAAACCCGGCATATATATATATCGACCATGTAAGCTTTACAACAGCATGTTAAGTTACATTGATATATTAAACACTACTTTCCCGGCATTCAAGAAAGTGTCTACTCTAGCCCTTGAGTAGTATATTTATATTCATTTGTATATGTAGAATTTATTATATTTTATATTATATTGTGTTTTATATATATTCTTGTGATTGTCTGGATTCCCCAAACCCCTCCTTCTACTTCCTACTTCCTGTTCCCGGCCTCGCTCCCGAATGTGTTTTCAATTTTTTTAAGTTTGGAGGAAACTGCTTTGTGTTTTAATTGTTTTTTTTTGTTTATTGTAATTTTACTATGTAAGCTGTTGTTACCTGAAATAAAATGAAAAAAAACCAGCTATCGGCCCTGTGATTTCAAACATGATTTGTTTTCACTTCATATTTAAATTCATCATGGCTTCGAGTAAAAAAATTGTAAACATTACGTGATAATATTAAATCGTTTTTGTCAAAGTTCGTGCGAGCGCGCCGCCACGCCACGCCGGAACATTCCATGGCCGAGTGCTAGCGATCGAACTAAAGATCAAAGGGAATTTACACCAGTGCTTTGATAAAGTTAATAAATTTGGGCATAAATTATTTTTGTTTTTTTTTTTATACACAATTTTTTAAACGCTATAGGAAACATAAACACTTCCTCAAATCTTCGGTAGTAGTCTTGGAACATCCTGTATATTTTTAAAATCCGTGATTAAATGTATATTATGAGATAAGCATTTAAATTATAACACAAAATATGCAACAAAACTTAATCAACTTGAAAACACTAGTGATTATTAGACCGTAGTTCGCTAGGGCTCTAAGGCGCGAACTTTACAGAAATCCGTTCGTATCGTCAGAAATATAATTTATTACTGTGATACCACCGGTATTTATTTACAATTGAAAAAATATTGGTTGAAAGTTGAAACCTAACCTAACCTAGCAGAAAAACTTTAGGCTGACCGTTTTTTAATCAGGACTGTTTTTCTGGCAAGGGTAACGCTAATCTTTTTGAGATTATTAGCTGTGTTTCTTTCAGATGCTTGTCCGGTTCCGCTCCCACCCCTAGCGTCGCTCGGAGAAAAATATCTCGACGCCCTCGCTAAACACACACCACCAAGAAAAGATGTCTGGAAATAAAAAAATTATGCTTTTCATAATTTTGGTTCATTTTACTTGTTTCTTTCATATTCTCAACATGAAAGAAATAGCTAAATGTTCTCAACATCGTACTTTAAATCACTTCGCAATTTCCAAATGGACCTATTTCCGTTTTTATTATGTTCGTTGGCAAAATTAATTAATTTGATGCTAAAGTTAAACTGAAAGACCCGAATATAGGGTAATTTTGAAGGTATGTTACTAGGTAATATTTCAGACAAAATAATTTAACCTATCTAAAAACTACGTAGTAGTAGTACGTAGTTTTTAGATAGGTTAAATTCCAAACTTCTCAAATTCCATTTTAATTGTGACAATGCGGTTGTGTGTGTGTGGTAATTGTGATTTTTTTTTTTTTGAAAAAGGCTTTAAGAAAGGAATATTGTAAGGTAATATTGTAAATGCGCACATCCATAGACAGGAATATTGTTATTAAGAAGGCATAAAAATATATTGTTTTTATATCATGCATATATGCTAAGAAATATTGACGTAATATACCTGTTTATTCGTATTTATTTTGTGGGATTTTAAATGCGTACTGTTGCACTGGCAAGTTTATTTTTACTAGGCTCTAAAACAAACGAATTTTCACAAATAAAACGTATTTAGAAAGTTGACTAAGTATAGTTTTTACATAATATAATTTATTTTCGTAAAAGTAATTTACATACTCCTAATTGACCTCAAACTCTGGTCTGTCATGTCTTGTGAGCATTAAATTCATTAATCTACAGACAAACCTACTTTCTTTGATGTTCTCTCGGCAGAGCATACGCAAGGCACGTGTGATGTCTACAATTTAAAGTTTAATCAATTCTGTAAAATCAACATGCGGCACACGTGCGGTGGTTGCGGCCGACCATACATATATATATACATATTATTTCAAGGGGGGTATTACATAATATAACCTCCGGCAGAAAGTGCTGACTGACTAAATTTATACGTGCAGAGAACGCTTTACAATAATAGTATTCACCGGTTCACAAAAAAACTACGAGAGTAATTATGTTACAGTCACGAAAAGTTTAAAAATATACAAAGTAGAAAATTCAATTTGGTCAATACTTCAAGCGACTAATATTTGGCTTTTAAATAATTAATTATATTATTGGATGTTTTACAAGTTAAATTACTAAGCATCGCGAGTACACGCAAGCAATTCATAAAGTTTCATTAAAATCCCACACATACACCCACAAAGAGTCATATATTTATAGTTATTAAGTGTATAGTAAAAAAATAACCTTAATAGGTATATTTATGGCGTTTTCATGTTACGACTTAACTGATTCAGTGGAAAAAAAAATATGGGTTTTGAATACTACATAATATTAATCATACCAAAATATTAATTAAGAATAGTTTTTTAACCTAGTTACTCCAAAAGCAACAATAATAATTTGTCTTCATAATATATTTTTTTCGATGTTTTGTTCAAAATAAATAATTTATATACAATCGAAATTCAATTTGCATACACTCTGTAGATAATTATTTATTTATTTAACAGGTTTCCCCATGTACATAATAAGTAGTGCGTACAATGTGTAAAATATAACATGTAGGTAAAAGTATTTGTTGTATGTTGGAAGTTTGCAGTTTCAGTAACCATTGTCGACACCTTGACCTGAAAGATTGTTTTGATTTTTAGAAGCGGAGGCACAGAACAAATAATAGTAGGTACTGCGGAAGGTCGTTCCAGATCTTAAAAAAAAACCCTTGTCAGCGTTTGACTAGGGATGATTAGGAGATAACCAGGCGCACGTGGTTGTGGTTTCTCAACTTTCTGCGTTTAATTATAATTGATAATCTTGATATCTTTAAACATTTTAGTGATTACACACAACATTCAAACTAACTTATGTTAATTATATTACTTTAAAAAATGCAATGATTACGCTGTTTTCTATAAGAATAAATCTAATAAAATTAAATAATATCGGTGACATTAATAGGCTGAATTTGCTATTTCTTTTACCATCTCTTTCTTAAATACCAATGTAAATTAAGGCGAAGCCAAAGGTAAACATTAATTTGGACTCACTTAAACCCCTTTTTTTATGCTTGGCATTTGGTAACCATTGGATATTAAATAATAAAAAAAATATGTTCAGAAACGTTGTTCTTATGACTTCGACATAGTAAAGTTAGTTTTTTTTATTTCTATATAATGAAGCTGTCATTAAATAAAACCCAACAATTGCTTTCTGACCGCGCAAAGAACAAAACCTAACGCCCTATAAAAATAAAGCACTGAAATTCAAGGTAGACTGTAAATATGCTTCGCCTTAAATGCCTACCTGCCATGGACCATGGACCGGCGCGGTGCCCACAAGTGGACGTAACGACCTCTGTTTTGTGAAGACTATCGGTAATACTGATGGCCGTTCGAAAGCGTTAGCGACCGATCTGGAAGAGTGAGTGTATCCAGAATTGCCGTCGAGGAAAAAAGGTGAGTTCTTAGTAAGTCTAATATTATCCTTCCTATGGCCTCAGAAAATTTCAAAAACAGTCGCCATTTTTAGTAATTTACTGTATACGTTTACATTTCACGGTAATGTCATTGTGTGAATATAAAGTCCTTTAGGATAACTCACTCGGGCAAAGCGGGTAATGTACTCATTCGGAGATAGCGAGTAAATCGATGAATATTCAGTAAGAAGCGGCCCTGGCAGGGCGGGCAAGTCTAGAAAAAGCACAAAGGCCGCTTGCAAACAACCGTAGCAACGTAAATAACTTTACTTATACAATACGCATACTAAATGAAGATGCCCAGGGTCGCAATTAATTAAATATACCTAACTTGATTTTCAATAGAAAAAAATCGTGTTTTCCACACTACGCAAAACGTTAAGAGAAACTCATATTCGAAAAATCTACATACACACGAGGTAGGAAACAGGTTTAGTTTGTGAGGTGATTCTCAATGGGTATTCACAATTTATTGATTTACAATTATTTATTTACACTTCAATATAAAAATATATCGATTTATTATTACGGGGTTATATTTATTTTATAATAAAAACCATAGATTGGTAAATGATAACTGTTGTATGATATAATTTGTTTGATTAGATTATGGTTTATTTATTTTATTTCATTAGCAGCATTACACAGAATATATTTAAAATCAATACTGTCCTTTTAGGGGCTTGGTCTGTATAGACAAGACGATGTCTTGAAAAAAGATTAATTTCGAAAAAAACATTCCTTTGTATATTTTTAAATCAATTCCGAATTAGTTTAAATATCACTTTAAAGTAACTCCTCATGTTTTTGTTAACCCTATTGAGTTCAAGTTTTATTTCTACAGAATATATATTTATACAGAATATTACATAATATTTTTTCGCAAAACACTCTTTAGAATAGTAGTTCTTAGTTATAGATTAAAATTAAGTAACAAAAGTAAAAGTTACAATAATAACGTATTTAGGTCTTTGATTTGAATTTTGAGGTCTAACATAGAAATTAAATCGCTCCATTCTAAAAGAGCTTCATCAACATGTGAATTGAGTTAACAATACCATTTATTTTGGAACTGATTTGCCATCATATAAATGAGTATAATGCCAAAGCAAAGTCCTCATAGCTATCTTCATTTAGAAACATGAAGTCATGAGTTCAAGTTTCTTTCAAACGTATTTTCTTTCAAAAAGGGCATCATTGCATGTAACGATATCATTTTTGAAAAGAACGATATGTACTGCATTGTCCTTTTTATAAATAAAACGCCAGTTAGTCGTCTGTCTGAAAGAATGCAGTGTATCTCCAAAGTATGTAATCGGTTGTGAGAAACATACAAAGACACCAAAAAGCGGATTTTGGCATCAGGAATAACCACCAACATCCTGGATACGTGTTAGCTTTCCCTCTTGATGACGGATTGGTAATAGACACCTACGAGTTAGGTCGTCCTGTGCATGTCCTACACAATTCTTTACAGCAGGCGCTCATCGAGCGTATGGACCAATTATAACTGCCTAACGAGACTATTTACAGAAGGTGCAACTGGTATATTGTGATACCGGAGGAATATCGTACCTCCTACAATGAAATAATCAACCGCCTCATCAGCGAAGAAACAAACTTAACAATAATAACAAATGAAGGCTAGAAAAGTTCATATTTTGAGAAAAATGAAATTTGTTATTCCAATTTGTTTAAATGTAAGTAAACCAAGGAATACAGATTAAAATATATAGTTATAGTTGTTTGATATATTTTGATTATAGTCAGCTTAAAAAGTGCTTTCAAGTGAATAAACAAGAGCTTTTCTTGCTAAAAATCGCTGGACTGATTGTCTTTTCTCCTTATAAATTACGGTAATGTTAATAATAACAGGAACTTTATGCACCTGATAAGTCGCACAATTTATGTCGTGTTGGTAATTTTACTAACACAACACGAAATATCGTTACTTAATTAGTTAATCAATATTTATATATAATTTATTACCCTCCCTAGATTTGAGGATAGCAAGGTTTTAATGAATAATGATTTAAGGGTTTTTTAACCCTTTGTATAAGCAAAGGGTTAAAAAACTTTACTGCTCTATTAAAGAAGAAAAATAAGAACTTAAAACGTACCTAATTAAATAAAATACCCAAATAAAATAAACTAATAAAAAACTTTATAATTAAAAAACTTGTGGGATCATCAAAGGGCCTGAAAGTGTTTTTCCCTACAACCGCTTAAAGTGTTCCATTGCATATGAAATAATCTCACTTGATTTGTTTGGACTGAAGTTGTTTTTCACCTTAGTTCAATTTTATTGATAAAAGTTTTCGTAAAACTTTATCAAATAGCAGCACAAGCTTAAATCCAAGAAAAAAATTACTAAAATTGTTTTCCCTCTCAAATAAGATTAATAATTTGAATAATTTATAATTATAAATATTTTTTAATAACTGTCTAAGTAATATTAACAAATTATTTATTAATTGATTTATAATTTATATTTTAAATGGGCTTCTATCAGCATGTTTTTAAAATTACAAACTTACAAACTAAAAAAAAATAAAATAGGATTTAATTTAATTTGAGTTTTTATCACTTATTTATTAGATAATAATCATTTCATAGTTTCCTAATTTTTTTTACACCACAATGTTTTTTTTAGTATTCTCAAAACCATGTGTAGTGAAGCGATTCAATCGAATTTTATTATAAAGACTAGCTGACCCGGCCACGCGTTGCTGTGGCTAAAGTTTTTGTTATATTACATTATAGTAAACAATCTAAGAGGAACAATAAGAGAACATCAGTCACGGAGTCCACTATGCTTTTTCACACAGATGGTATTTGTAAAAAAATATGGTGATCTCCTTATTTGACTTTCTACTACTATAACCCTTTAGTACAATGAAATTATTTACGAACTAAGACGAAAATGTTGATGTTGGTATACAAATTCACTGGATTGAGATTTGAAGGGGAAGTACGTTGAACACAATTAATTAAAATGTTCTTACACTTGATACTAAGCAGAAATCAATAGGTAAAAAATAAAAATTTATCAGATTTATTATTTCCATTTAATTTTATAACAAATATAAGTATATTACAGTATAATACAGTAAATAACATGTGACGCTTAAACTCATGAATGAGGTAGGCAAGGCAGACAGTCTTAAACTTTTAAACATTAATATCTTTTTTTTGAATTATAAATACTTTCAATTTCAATTTAATTTAACACCAATCGGTGCACAATGTTTTTGGTTAACCTGTCTTTAGCTAACACAAATAGATTCGACGGTTTCCCAACACGTGAACACGCAACATATAGTTGCCCATGAGAAAAACATGGATTTTCCAAATCTAAACCACAAATGGACATTGTTTGACCTTGAGATTTATTTATAGACATGGCGAAAGCTAAACGAATTGGAAACTGTAGCCTTTTGAAGGGTATGGTAGAATCTGATGGTATCATCGGAATACGTGGCAGCAGGACCACTTTTCCTTTAAACTTCCCAGCCAAAATGGTTGCTTCAAGAATGTTTCCGGTGATCTTTTTGATGACCAAACGCGTACCGTTACATAATTGAGGTGGATTCAAATTACGGAGGAGAATAATAGGGGAACCAATCTTTAATCGAAGATTATGTGGTGGCATTCCAGGGATATCTAATGAATTTAAAAATTCAATCGGAAAATTTACACTTTCATTTTCATCAACAACAGTATCGATTGATTTAAAAGACATCAGATCGCCTGGTAACAACTGTTGTATCTGGAAGTTAATTTCGTCAACATCAACGTTTTTGGCTGCCAAAATCGCCCGTTGACTAAGCCATTCATGATTCAAATAATTATTCTGTATATCCGGGAAAATACTCTGAATCAATTCAGTTTTATCCTGAACAACAGTGCAAAAATTGTCTGGTAGTTTAATGCATTGCGTATTTGGTTGCAGTTTTATTTTACCGTTCCCAATATCTAGTAGTTGTTCGGAAAATATTAGTGCTGATGGATCATTTTGCAATTGTACTCGCATATTTATGGTCAATCGAAGTGTTTCAACACTTCGCCATAAGAATGATTGTTTCAAACATGCATTAATCTCATCCGCGAAAGTAGAGCGAGGTATAACCGGTAAGGTCTGCCGGAAGTCACCAGACAAAAGTAAGATAGCACCACCGAAAAGTTTATTATTGCTGTTTAAATCTTGCATAGTTCTGTTTAATGCTTCAAGTGAATATTTGTGTGCCATTGTGCACTCATCCCAAATTATTATAGAACTCTTCCGCAACACTGCAGCTATTCCACTATTCTTTTTGATGTTACACATTGCATCTGGTTTATTATGAACGTCCAATGGCAGCTTGAATGTTGAATGTGCTGTTCGCCCACCATCCAGTAAAGTAGCCGCAATGCCTGACGATGCTAATGCTAATGCGATGTTTTTGTTGCGACCGTATTTTGGCAAGAATCAACGATATTAAAAATGTCTTACCGGTTCCACCGGGTGCATCCAAGAAAAAAAAACCGCCTTGTTCAGCAGCAACAGCCAGCATAATCCGATCATAAATAATTTTTTGTTCTGCTGTCAGTAATGGTTCACTGTTCATGATAATTGTTGCTAAACTTCCATGGTCATATTGATTTTCTCGTTGTAAATCGGTATTGACTAAGTCGGTGGCTGGACGATTAGGTGATGGCATACCATAATGATTAAGTGGTAAATTTGAAATAAGAACACATAAATCCTCGATCAAGACCAATGCTTCATTGTACATCTCTGGTGTATAATCTATGTTTTGGCATTGATTTGTTTGTCTAATTCGGTGCAAGATGTCTTCTGTCATACAATTTTTATATTTTTCCCACAAAGTTTGTGCTTGCGAGGGATAACATGTCGCCAAAATAATTGCAAACAACTGACGAATGTTATTCGGTGTGACGCAGCATCAGCAAGCGTTAAGTCCCAATGGTTATCGTCTTCTAGCAATTGCAGTTCACGACATGCATCCTGGTATGTATTGAATACTCGACCATTAGCTGTTCGTAAAAATTCAAAAGACGTTGGTCCGGGAACATTCACCAATAACAAACGTAAATAGAAGCACTCACGTTGCTTTGGATGTACCGTGTAAAGTCTCCCCAATGTCTTAGCTTTGAATATGCCTGTAATGGAAGGATGTGGTTTTCCTTGTTTCCGTGGCTCCCATTTTTTACTGGATTTGTTCCATGTGAAATAACGTGGAACATCACCATACACCAATGTCTTCGCGAATTGGCCAAAAACATCAGGTTTTTGACACAATGTAAAAAATTCAGTTAGAGTCGTTTTCGGAGCTTCGAACGCTCTTTGGAGAACATTTTCTTCAGTGAAGTATACACGTTGACCGTTTTCAAGATGTATTGCCAGATGTTGGACAGCAGGATCTCTTTCGTGGATGGGAAAGCTGAGAATATGCCAAATAGCTTCATTGCTGCTAATGTATCTGCCCATTTGGTATCGTGCTATTTCGTCATTTTTATTTATGTTTTTTACTTCAAATATGGCCAAATCACTGCCTTTGTTTACATATTTACAAATATACTTAATTGATTTAACAGAACTGCAAAGCTCAACATTGATATGAGCTTTGTAAGTTTTTGAAAGTAGTGGTGAGTATGGTACCACCCACTGATTATCAAACTCAACTTGATTTGGAAAGTTCGGCAGTCGCATTGTAAATGTGTGGCCACCATTCTCAGTACTTCTGCGGCGATACATTGGATAACCATCAATATCCGTGATCGTGTCATTCGTATGCGGCTTTGGGAAGTTTTTTTTACATTTTCCATTTTCCATGCACGGTGACGTCATGTTGAAAACACCGCATGGCCCATGGATCATGTGTTTGGTGACAATATCAAATAATTCTTGATCAATTAATGGGTCTGGAATTTCGGCTGAAATTATTTGATCGATTTCTTCAGGACGGATTCTATCTTTAAGCCAAACCAAAATGTGGGCATGAGGCAAACCTCGCTTTTGCCACTCTATCGTATACAGCCAACAACGTGTGATACCAAAAATTGTATATTTAACAATAAAATCAATTAAGGATTTCAATTTTTGTTTAAACACACGTGCAGTTAAATCATGACGATGAATGGCTTGTTGTCCTGGCAATAGTAAAGTTTGTATCTCTTCCCAATTCGGATTACATGTGAATGTAATAAATAAATCCGGTCGGCCGTAATGACGTACGTAAGTCATCGCATCTTGTATGCATGCATGTTCCGTGCCGTTCCGTATCGACATCTGTCAGTTTTATGACTGAATCTACCAGCATGTTCACCTAATGGTACTTTGTCGGCTTTTATGACGATTTGATAATTGTCATTTTGCAGTCGTGGCGAAACTCTTTTGATCAATTGAATTAGTTGATTGTGATCTTCTAAAAAATTTTCCAATAATATCACAATTGCTCTTTCCTCTGCTTGTTCAATAAAATTATACTGGCACCGAGTCGTCACGCGCTCTTCACAATCGCCCATAAAATAAAAAGGTATCGACATCTGTCAGTTTTATGACTGCCAAATAATAACGGACAAAAAATTAGCGATAAATTAAAATTGCGACTATAATTTGAGATTTAAACTATCCTATCTCTCAAGTGCACATCGAACTGCACATGGTGTTCAAATTTTATTATTAGTCCATTATTTTATTATTAGTCCATTGAGGACAAACATTGTGACACGAGATTTATATATATTAAGATAACTAAAATATTTATGGTAATACCAATGCCACAAACAAACACAAAACAGGTAAATGATATAATTTATTAAAAGATATTTTTTTTTAAAAAGAAAGTTAAATCATAATGAAATAGAAAAACAAAACCAACATAATGCACCATGTTCAAAGACCATTCCCTATAAAAAGTCGAGCTTATTGGCCCTGCGATTTCAAACATGATTTGTTTTAACCTCGTATCAAAATTCATCATGGATTCTAAGAAAAAAAAATGTAAAATTTGCGTGATAATATTGAATCGTTCTTGTCGTTAGTTCGTCCCTCGCAAGGCCGTGCCGCGATGGATCAACTACAACCTTTGTATATCATATATTAGTGTTTTTTTAACAACAAAACCAATTCAAGAATCACTATACTTAAATGTGAGATATAAGCACAAAATCCACTCAAACAAGCGAAGATAAATAATCGTAGTAACAATAAAATTCTAAATATAGTTCACAAAAAACGTTGTCCTAAACACGTTTCTGTGAAGCATCTTATTTCATAAACATCACTACTTTAGTTATTATTTATGATGTCAATAATATCTAAAGAGAAAACTGAAATGTGTTCACAAATTACTGGGCTTGGAAAAATGTTAAGAGAATCTCAGTAAATCCCTAAGCCTTCTTAACGGCTTAAGCTCCTTGCGTAAGATCTTTTTCTTTTGGGCTTATTTAAGGACATTCGCAATCACGTCTTTAGCTCCCTCACTTTTCTCGTCATTTATGAGCCGAAACACTCATTCTCTTCTGAATCTCAGATTTAATTCGCTTAAAGAACTAGATGTTTAGAGAGTGTGGTCAATACGTGCTGTTAATTTTATTATAAAAATTTCATATAAAAATGAAATTAATGTTTTTTTTTTAAATATTAATTTTAATTACATGTAAATATAAATAAAAGTTACTATAAAAATAAATATAAAGGTAGAGATGTAGTGATCATATTGTTATTAGTAATTTTAGGAGGGGGGGGGGGACGAGTGGTACGCAGTTAGAAAGAAATCATTTTTAGCTAATAGTATCAGTCCTAATTTTTGACAATCACTTATTATTTAAATAAATCTCCATGTTTTGCTTAAAATAATATTTTTCAGATAATAGTAGTAAAATTGTAGAAAAATTGTGCAACAAGAAGCTTTACATTTTTCTAAACGATTTTTCACCAAGCAATCGACGGAGATTGTTTTGTATGTGTTTGAATGACGATCTAAACATCGTTAAACAATATGCGATAAAAATTAGGGCTGATAATGACCTAAAAATTATTTTTGTTTCAATTTCGTAACACTTGCCCCCCCCCCCCTACTTCCCAGGTACGACTATACGTGATAAATGTTTTGGAAAGTGTCCCTCAGCTAGTATAAGCCTCTATATAGTGACTTATAACCTAACTAAAACGGTCGCCAGCTCTCCGGCGGTTATTATGTTTTTCCACCACCTAAATCTCTGTTATAATTTTAGCTAAATCTGTGTTACTTGAGTTTGTCTATGTTGTTGGTATTTACTGTAATCAGCAGGAGTGATGCTGTACTGTTTTTGTTACAATGTACTCTGATAAATGTCAGCCGCCGAACAAGATTTTTACATTATATTTAAAATGCTATCTCCGAAATTCAAACATGGATTTTGATGTGTAAATATTTATGCGCGGACTCCTGTGGAGTGAATTGTGATTTGGTAACGCCACGAGCGTCGTGATGCGAGACAATGCGTGCAAGAGAGACACTTGTTAGTTTTTTTTTCTACGGAACTTTTTAAAATACCCAAAAGTAATCTAAATAATGGAAAGAAAATTGGTGGTGTTTTACAAGTGTAGGTAAAAACAATAAACAGTAAAAGGTAAATAATGTCTAAAGGAAGCGGCATCTTTCTATGTCTCTCTGGCTAAAGGTAAATTTGACATGAGATTGACAGAATAAAATATTATGTGGCTCTGGGGGTACAATCATCGTCAAAATACCGTTACAATAAAAATTGCTCTCGAGCTTTCATGCCATTTTCTAGAAGTCATTTTCTTTCTCATTTCAAACAAAATTTAACTAGGATTTTTGTGGACTATACAATGTTTAATTGAATTTAACATTAAACAAATGAATAGAAAAGTACGAAATGATAACAAGATTTATAAGTTAAAACAGGTTAGCCTTATAAACACCCTAAAAATTTTTTTTTTCATATATTGTAATTATATTATAACCCCGAGGTACCCGAATCTATGGGATGGAACCCTAAGCCCGCGTGACGTGATGAGCGCGGTCGGGCTTGTTAGAGCGCTTGTTGAGGTGAGTCTTGCGCTGGGGCGGCGCGGCGAGCGGGAATGGTGTATTGCATGCTACGCTGAGGCGGTATTGATAACATATTTATTTTTATGTCGAGGATTCCCGAAGAATTAAGGGGGTTTTTGTGTAGCCTATTATGAGTAAGAAATTCAGAAAAAAAAACTTCCCCAAATTTATTATGTTTATTAACAGATGGTGTCAATTCGATCAGCGCACGAATTCCGATGCCGCACCGATCGATAATGGTCTTAGCACCGTTATAGCTTACGGCGACAACTGAGCGTTCACTCAAAGACTATTCACTTATTATTACATGAGTCTTACTATTTTCACATAAAGTTTACTTTTTTCCCAAAAACCATGGTGAAAAGTTATATAGTTTTTTAGCAAATTGCACTAGAAATCGCAGGACCAATTCGCTGTATTATATATGTTACGGTAAATACCGAAATCAGTAAGACCCATTTTTAATACTAATCACGCGAAGTATCTAAGAGCATCGGAAACAACGCTTATACCTTAGTAAGAACCCGTTCTAACTAAAAGCATATTAGTAAATATCCGAACCGAAACATCCGACGCGAGTTGATTATCTAAATACAACATTTTAACCAAAACCCTATATGAGGAACTGCTAATTGACACAGTACGAGCAAAATTAGCCAGAAAATAGACTTCTTTGCAATACTGGCGTGTGAATGGACAGGTGAATTGCTAATCAGTGTTATTGAAGGAGTTCACATATCGATCGGAAAAAGTATTGACCTGTTCCTGACTGTGTGAAGTGTGCAATAGTAAAAGGTCCTAAAAAAAGCCGAAGTAACACAAGATAAAGAATGTTCCTTGCAAAGAACGGCTTCGTATTCTATAACAGTTCTACGCAAAGCCATTCCATCGCTGCCTACATAATTTCATATTTGCTCGCTTGTTGCTGACTGCACACCGCTGACTAATCGCATTAGACCGAGAGCCCACCGTGGATTTAATTTGCATAAATGTAGGAGTTTAAGCAGCAACGCGAGCAATGCATACCCGTTACGCAACAAGTCGCCGCACCTGTTTTCCATTCGGCGAGCCATAACGCACTCGAATTGCATTTTATGCATGTTTTTGAGTTCTACTGCCAAGATAGCTTTTCATACCAGGCATATATTAAAAAATATAATTAGATTAACTGAAAATTTTTCTAGCAAACCTTTAAGCTGGTTTTTTAAATAAATAATCCTATGTTTACTTAAAAAAATATTAAAATTGTTGTTTTATTTTTTAAAATTCTCATAAACCAAACTACATATGTGACGTAAGCCTAATTTGTACAAAAAATGTCCGCAATAAAATTCTATAGAAAACCTTAAACTTAGATATTTTTTAATTGCCTTATATTTTTCATAGAAATAAAAAACTGACAAATGTTTATTCTTTGATGTTGTCGACGGATGCTCGAAGTGCAAGTGGCCGACACCATTTGCAAAGGCAGAACTTCAAGGTCACCTCACGATAACGCTCTTAACGTGAAATATCTACTTTTAATTTTCTGAAATCATTAAATACCTATATTACTTTGCGATGTGCCCTTGTCACTCATCCTAACATATGAACATTCCACATTACACTCTACCTACACACTTCTTTCATACTTCGCTCGCACGCTCACATATCTCACAATTATTTACGCTTTCTCACACACTCATTTCATGACTTTAAATATATCAAAATTACACGATAATAATTTGTTAATCTTTGAATTGTACTTGTTGGCTATCTTAATATATATAGATCTCGTGTCACAATGTTTGTCCTCAATGGACTCCTAAACCACTTAACCGATTATAATAAAATTTGAACACCATGTGTAGTTCGATGTGCACTTGAGAGATAGGATAGTTTAAATCTCAAATTATAGTCGCAATTTTAATTTATCGCTAATTATTTGTCTGATATTATTTGGCAGTCATAAAACTGACAGATGTCGATAACTTTTTATTTTATGGGCGATTGTGAAGAGCGCGTGACGACTCGGTGCCTGTATAATTTTATTGAACAAGCAGAGGAAAGAGCAATTGTGATATTATTGGAAAATTTTTTAGAAGATCACAATCAACTAATTCAATTGATCAAAAGAGTTTCGCCACGACTGCAAAATGACAATTATCAAATCGTCATATTTTAATTTATTGCTAATTATTTGTCTGATATTATTTGGCAGTCATAAAACTGACAGATGTCGATACCTTTTTATTTTATGGGCGATTGTGAAGAGCGCGTGACGACTCGGTGCCTGTATAATTTTATTGAACAAGCAGAGGAAAGAGCAATTGTGATATTATTGGAAAATTTTTTAGAAGATCACAATCAACTAATTCAATTGATCAAAAGAGTTTCGCCACGACTGCAAAATGACAATTATCAAATCGTCATAAAAGCCGACAAAGTACCATTAGGTGAACATGCTGGTAGATTCAACGCTCCAACTGTTGATGAGGTTGCTGTTATCATGGTTGGTGATCCAGTTGACAAAAGATCTATAAATATTACACGGCGAGACAACACTGTCAGTACGATTTCGGATCTACACCGTTCATATGACGCACTACAATATCCATTGATATTTTGGCAAGGACAAGATGAATATCACCTTAATATCAATCAGTATGATCCAAATACCGGTAAATTTGACAATTATCTATTTACTTTCTTACTGTATGTATAGATTTTAATTTCGTATTGCATTTTATTATTTATTTTTTTAGGTGATTACAGAAATAATAAAGTTAGCTCAATGAACTACTACGCACACCGAATAATGGTTAGACAACATCAAGACAATTATATCCTTCGATATCGTCAGCTGTTCCATCAATACATTGTTGATATGTATGCTAAGGTCGAAAGCGAACGCTTGCGATTCCTTCGATTCAACCAGGCAAAACTACGATCGGAAGAATATATTCACTTACGAGATGCTGTTGCTGGAAACATCGATGGAAATTTAAATCACAATGACATCGGTAATGCTTTCATTTTACCTTCAAGCTACATCGGCAGTCCACGGAACATGCAGGAATACATACAAGATGCGATGACTTACGTACGTCATTACGGCCGACCGGATTTATTTATTACATTCACATGTAATCCGAATTGGGAAGAGATACAAACTTTACTATTGCCAGGACAACAAGCCATTCATCGTCATGATTTAACTGCACGTGTGTTTAAACAAAAATTGAAATCCTTAATTGATTTTATTGTTAAATATACAATTTTTGGTATCACACGTTGTTGGCTGTATACGATAGAGTGGCAAAAGCGAGGTTTGCCTCATGCCCACATTTTGGTTTGGCTTAAAGATAGAATCCGTCCTGAAGAAATCGATCAAATAATTTCAGCCGAAATTCCAGACCCATTAATTGATCAAGAATTATTTGATATTGTCACCAAACACATGATCCATGGGCCATGCGGTGTTTTCAACATGACGTCACCGTGCATGGAAAATGGAAAATGTAAAAAAACTTCCCAAAGCCGCATACGAATGACACGATCACGGATATTGATGGTTATCCAATGTATCGCCGCAGAAGTACTGAGAATGGTGGCCACACATTTACAATGCGACTGCCGAACTTTCCAAATCAAGTTGAGTTTGATAATCAGTGGGTGGTACCATACTCACCACTACTTTCAAAAACTTACAAAGCTCATATCAATGTTGAGCTTTGCAGTTCTGTTAAATCAATTAAGTATATTTGTAAATATGTAAACAAAGGCAGTGATTTGGCCATATTTGAAGTAAAAAACATAAATAAAAATGACGAAATAGCACGATACCAAATGGGCAGATACATTAGCAGCAATGAAGCTATTTGGCATATTCTCAGCTTTCCCATCCACGAAAGAGATCCTGCTGTCCAACATCTGGCAATACATCTTGAAAACGGTCAACGTGTATACTTCACTGAAGAAAATGTTCTCCAAAGAGCGTTCGAAGCTCCGAAAACGACTCTAACTGAATTTTTTACATTGTGTCAAAAACCTGATGTTTTTGGCCAATTCGCGAAGACATTGGTGTATGGTGATGTTCCACGTTATTTCACATGGAACAAATCCAGTAAAAAATGGGAGCCACGGAAACAAGGAAAACCACATCCTTCCATTACAGGCATATTCAAAGCTAAGACATTGGGGAGACTTTACACGGTACATCCAAAGCAACGTGAGTGCTTCTATTTACGTTTGTTATTGGTGAATGTTCCCGGACCAACGTCTTTTGAATTTTTACGAACAGCTAATGGTCGAGTATTCAATACATACCAGGATGCATGTCGTGAACTGCAATTGCTATAAGACGATAACCATTGGGACTTAACGCTTGCTGATGCTGCGTTGACATCAACACCGAATAACATTCGTCAGTTGTTTGCAATTATTTTGGCGACATGTTATCCCTCGCAAGCACAAACTTTGTGGGAAAAATATAAAAATTGTATGACAGAAGACATCTTGCACCGAATTAGACAAACAAATCAATGCCAAAACATAGATTATACACCAGAGATGTACAATGAAGCATTGGTCTTGATCGAGGATTTATGTGTTCTTATTTCAAATTTACCACTTAATCATTATGGTATGCCATCACCTAATCGTCCAGCCACCGACTTAGTCAATACCGATTTACAACGAGAAAATCAATATGACCATGGAAGTTTAGCAACAATTATCATGAACAGTGAACCATTACTGACAGCAGAACAAAAAATTATTTATGATCGGATTATGCTGGCTGTTGCTGCTGAACAAGGCGGTTTTTTTTTCTTGGATGCACCCGGTGGAACAGGTAAGACATTTTTAATATCGTTGATTCTTGCCAAAATACGGTCGCAACAAAAAATCGCATTAGCATTAGCATCGTCAGGCATTGCGGCTACTTTACTGGATGGTGGGCGAACAGCACATTCAACATTCAAGCTGCCATTGGACGTTCATAATAAACCAGATGCCATGTGTAACATCAAAAAGAATAGTGGAATAGCTGCAGTGTTGCGGAAGAGTTCTATAATAATTTGGGATGAGTGCACAATGGCACACAAATATTCACTTGAAGCATTAAACAGAACTATGCAAGATTTAAACAGCAATAATAAACTTTTCGGTGGTGCTATCTTACTTTTGTCTGGTGACTTCCGGCAGACCTTACCGGTTATACCTCGCTCTACTTTCGCGGATGAGATTAATGCATGTTTGAAACAATCATTCTTATGGCGAAGTGTTGAAACACTTCGATTGACCATAAATATGCGAGTACAATTGCAAAATGATCCATCAGCACTAATATTTTCCGAACAACTACTAGATATTGGGAACGGTAAAATAAAACTGCAACCAAATACGCAATGCATTAAACTACCAGACAATTTTTGCACTGTTGTTCAGGATAAAACTGAATTGATTCAGAGTATTTTCCCGGATATACAGAATAATTATTTGAATCATGAATGGCTTAGTCAACGGGCGATTTTGGCAGCCAAAAACGTTGATGTTGACGAAATTAACTTCCAGATACAACAGTTGTTACCAGGCGATCTGATGTCTTTTAAATCAATCGATACTGTTGTTGATGAAAATGAAAGTGTAAATTTTCCGATTGAATTTTTAAATTCATTAGATATCCCTGGAATGCCACCACATAATCTTCGATTAAAGATTGGTTCCCCTATTATTCTCCTCCGTAATTTGAATCCACCTCAATTATGTAACGGTACGCGTTTGGTCATCAAAAAGATCACCGGAAACATTCTTGAAGCAACCATTTTGGCTGGGAAGTTTAAAGGAAAAGTGGTCCTGCTGCCACGTATTCCGATGATACCATCAGATTCTACCATACCCTTCAAAAGGCTACAGTTTCCAATTCGTTTAGCTTTCGCCATGTCTATAAATAAATCTCAAGGTCAAACAATGTCCATTTGTGGTTTAGATTTGGAAAATCCATGTTTTTCTCATGGGCAACTATATGTTGCGTGTTCACGTGTTGGGAAACCGTCGAATCTATTTGTGTTAGCTAAAGACACGTTAACCAAAAACATTGTGCACCGATTGGTGTTAAATTAAATTGAAATTGAAAGTATTTATAATTCAAAAAAAAGATATTAATGTTTAAAAGTTTAAGACTGTCTGCCTTGCCTACCTCATTCATGAGTTTAAGCGTCACATGTAATTTACTGTATTATACTGTAATATACTTATATTTGTTATAAAATTAAATGGAAATAATAAATCTGATAAATTTTTATTTTTTACCTATTGATTTCTGCTTAGTATCAAGTGTAAGAACATTTTAATTAATTGTGTTCAACGTACTTCCCCTTCAAATCAATCTCAATCCAGTGAATTTGTATACCAACATCATCATTGTCGTCTTAGTTCGTAAATAATTTCATTGTACTAAAGGGTTATAGTAGTAGAAAGTTAAATAAGGAGATCAGCATATTTTTTTACAAATACCATCTGTGTGAAAAAGCATAGTGGACTCCGTGACTGATGTTCTCTTATTGTTCCTCTTAGATTGTTTACTATAATGTAATATAACAAAAACTTTAGCCACAGCAACGCGTGGCCGGGTCAGCTAGTATGTTATGTATAATATTAGCTGTAAATATGTTTCTTTTACTAATCGATATTGTTGACCGTCAAATATGAGTTACATTAAAATCCTTAACGAATTAGATGGATAAATATGTCAAATTATTAAACACTACACAATTATTATAGGCAAAAACAGACAAATATATCAACTTCACAAAATTGAAATGATACTTTGTATAGCCGTTTACATTAGCATATCCTGTGAGGGCCGGTAGCACTTTGGATGATTAGCTGACACCTACTGAGCTAACGGCCGGGAGTGCGAAATTATCAAAACGAGGAAAAAAGATATTAAATGCATATGAATTTATTTTTTGGACTATACTAGGCTGCAAAACACATTCAATGGATTGAAAACAAGGTAGGATAAGATATTATATTCATTTCGGCCTATCCCAAATGGAATCGCCCACTTTAAGAGCTGTCCCCTGGACGAGGAAAAGGGACTAGGCTAGAATCAAAATGAAAAACGACATCGTTTTATTTGATAGCGAGGAGAATGAATTGCTAGGGATACACTGATTTGCTGGTTCCACGGAACCAAATTTTGAACTTTTTATTTTTTTATGTGACCGCATGGTAGGGCGACTGAACGCGTAACGAAACGTTGCACGTTCACCCTCCACGGTACCTTTAATCCCGCGCCGTTGAGCTGGAGTGAGGCGCAGGGAAATCATCGTTACAGCAATCGTTACATACAGTATGGGCATACGCATACCTATACCATACCTAAACCATTTTCTGCGCTTAACTGTGAGGAAATGTAGTGTGACTACCTTGAGATAGGTAAAATGCAATAATTATTTTGGACCATACTCGACTAAACTAAAATAGTTTCGGAGAATATTATAGTCCTCGTAGTTATGAAGAGATAAAAATCCAATGTCTATCGAGCGGAATCGAACACACAACAGGTGGGTCAAATTTAAACTCAACAATTAGACCGTCATGAGTTGGGTATAAATGCTATTCGGTTTTTTCGGTTTATTGCTTTCGGTATTTATTACAATACTCGTACTTTGTTTGGGACGTCTTATTATTTCATAACATAACATAACCTAACAATCCAGTTTTTTTATTAATTAAATATGTCAGTGGTATTGCCGCTTTCCGTCTAACACAAACATTTATTTTAAAATTAAAAAAACAATATTAGGCCCATTACTCATTATCTATTCCTTTAAGTAAGAAAGAATATTGATAGATTAATTATTTCGAATTTTTGAAAGCAAAAGTTTTTCAAATTTATTATTCGTAAAAATAAATATACAAAATATCTGTTTTCCTTAAAATGTTTTAAATCAACAAAATCTCAAATTGTTAACTATTATTTTCGCAAATCGTGCCAGAATGCTTGTAGTAAATTCCATCGAAGTTTCATTACGTAGTGTAAGTAGTTAAATCTAAAAAAAAAGATCAATATCAATACGATTATTATTTTAAAAATATCTAAAATAGACTGAAGGGCTGAATAGGCTCGTACTGAAGTTTCATAGGGTTTTTTCTGCGATAATTTAATATTTTGGTGAAACGTTGTTTTTTATTGTTTGAAAGGTTTTTGTTTGTAGATTGTTGTTTTTTTTTAAATATATAATCATCGTAATGTCAATGTATAATTTTAGTGTATATTTATAAAAGTGGTGGCATAATAAATGTGGGAGAATTTTAATAAAATTATACTTTTGATAAAATATAGTTATCATTTTTTTATTATTGATTGACCAATCGAAATTTTTAGGTAACGTAAAAGTGCATTCAGAAGAGTTTATAAGTTACTTTGTTAGATTAAATTGCACTAGGCTCTACTGGATTTTAATAGTCAGAGAAGGATGGCTGCATTGTGAGGTGTTGAATAAATTACGTAAAGGAGACAGGGCGGCGGGCGGCGGGCGGCGGGCGGCGGGCATGTTGCCGTTTGCGTAATCCAATAAAAAAATCTCATCTCTGGAGACGGCCTCGCAGCTGCCGTGCGGTCAACATTTTTCTCGATTGTAACATATTTTAATTCGCATTGTGTTTAGAATGGAAACCCAAATCTGTTATTTATTTATTGAAAAGACAAGGTTTTTTTTTCACTGATTATACGAGAGTATACGAACTTAATAATGATAATGTATAGGTGTATAATATAATAATGAAGTGACTTATAATAATACATCGAATAACAGAGAAAAATGTCTTATATAGGGTGATGATTTTAGAGGCGTGGTTTTCAAGAAGAGATAAAACGCATATAATTTGATGTTATGGCTAAGAATTTAGTTTTATTATAAAGATAAGGGTTTGCCATTATGTTTTAAAAATGATTTCGGGTAAGTGTCCGCCGCGGCTGACTCGAACAAATTCCAGCCGAGAGGCCCAATTTTCAACCACTTTTTGCAGCAAGTATGTCAGCAATAACGCGCCGAATATTCTCTTCCAAGGCGTTAATCGTGTCCGGCTTATCTGCGTAGACAAGCGACTTCACATAACCCCACAAAAAATAGTCCAGCGGTGTTAAATCGCACGATCTTGGAGGCCACGCCACAGGCCCACGACGCGATTTTTACTTTATTTTAGAGTGATTTAAAAAAAATTTAGAGTGATTTTTTCTTATTTTGCACTATTTGCAAACGTTGTTCAGGAGTAAGTCTATTTATTATGAAATGGCAAACCAAACTGAGCATAAATCAAGTGACAGCTGTCAAAAACACCAACTACGAAAAAAGTAGTGCCAGGTTGAAAACCACGCCTCTAAAAAAAACATCTTATATTTCATTTATATATCCTGCATGTCTGTGTGTGTGAGTGGGTGTGTGCGAATGGCTAAAGAAGTATAACTTCCATCGTCTCTGATCCGACGGAGATCCATTTTTACGGCCAGAATGGCTGTTTCTAATATGTAACATTAATACCATCATAATGTCACACTCGTAGTTAGTAGACTTAGATATATATTTTGTATCAATATCAAGATTTAAATTCGATTTCAAAACAGGTTGTTTCGACGAAATAAATATTCACAAAACGAAAGAATTAAAGCCACTCCGCGAGTGGCGTTCAACGGAAGAGCTCGTTTCTCGGCCCGTTATATTATTATTACCTTGCATTTTGCATTTTACATGTAAGCTATGGCCGATTTTTCAGGTTATAATCTAAATAAGAGTACTCTTTAACCATTTTTATAAATAACCTTTCTTAGAAGAGGTAACTCTTACCTAGTCACAAAGGTAACAGACCTTATAATATCAGCTAACATGACTGGTACTCAGGTATTCGAGTTTATATATTTAGATATTGTATTTTATTTTAATATTTAGTGGACAACTGAACTTGCCTGCTGTTGCCGATACCTTAATAAAAAAAAAATTTAAATAAGGCTGTAATAAACTGCACAGAACAAAATACCAATATAAAACATATTAAATAAAGAATAGTATTGAATAAATAACTTATTTTGATAATTTTCTTGATTGATTATATTTTATGCAAACCTTTATAAAATTTCTCTAATTACATTTTCCCAAAATTCACTACAATCATATTTTCATATACATAATCACTTATATGTCACAAAACATACACACTTAACTTATGGCATATTTTCATATTACACATATTTCGATAACACTCAATTTAAAACTATTTATCTATAAAATATTTTGTTAACATTGAAATTGGTCTTAAAAATTGAACATAATACATTGAATGCTTACTATTATTGTTGTAGTTGATGCGTCCTGGTCAAAAAGATCTTATGGCAAAAATTATAACGCGCTTTCAGGTGTAGCTGCAATTGCGGGATTCAGGACTGGTAAGGTTTTGTTTATGTCTGTGAGAAATAAATATTGTTTGATTTGTTCGAGAGCGCTCAATAAGAATATTGACCCTCCACGGCATATTTGCTACAAGAATTATAAAGGATCGTCTACCAGTATGGAATCATCCATTATTGTGGAAGATTTTAAAGAGTCGCTCTCTCAACAAGGCAAGATATTACAATCTTATATTGTAACGAGGTAACGTTAGTTTCGTAGTTTACAATTTAGCGAATTAATTCAGGCTATAAAACTTGATAGTTGGTCGTATGCTAGTTTCTATTTTAGACGTAAAATCATTATTTTTATATTGTAAAAATATATATTTCATAATAATTTTGTGTTAAGACCTATGTCTTAACACAAAATATGCTAATATGCTTAGAAAGAGATTTTTAATAAACAAAAATACTTATAAATCATAAAAAAAATATGTATATAATTACAATAAATTATTATTCACGATAATATAATGATTGTAATTATAAATTCTGAAAATGTAATAACTAAAATAAACTTCATCGTAATCAGATCACGTCCGCCCGCGCAGAAGCGCCCCGCCCGCCTGCGAACATTCTATATAACGCGTACGAAACAAAAACGAATTAGGGAAAATGAAAAAATGGACTTTTATTCAAATCATGCCCGTTTGCAAGCAAAACACAATATATACCGTTTCGATCCGATCTTGCTTACTTGCGACTTTGAGCAGCAAATGTAAGCGTACAGGTGCTGCTCTCGCAATAATGTCGCCTTCATTGGGCCGCTCAAATCCTGGCTGTTTCGAGGGGCACACAGTATAAGGGCAATTTTAAAAAAAAAAACAATTTGTGATCTTCTATATATATAAAAATGTCTATTTCTTTGTTTATTTGTTTGTTTTTTTGTCCTTTATGCATTCCTAAACCGTCGGTCCAATTGCGATGACGAGTTTGGAAAGTTGTCGTGAGCACACCCGATTAGGTTTGTGAATTAAAAAAACGTGAAATTCAACCATCAAGGGGGTAATGGGGGTTTGAAGTTTGTATGCAACTTTTAAACCGTCGGTTATAGAATCTCAAAAATTGGCATATAGCTTCTTTATATAACAGACATCCCGAGTGCCGCAGGCACGAGTAGTCGTGAGCCGAAGGCGCCGTCACAAAAAATCAAATTAAGGCGAGTGGACAGCCCGATGGTCTTATAGATGGGGAGCGAAACGACCCATCCTGAGTGCCGCAAAAACGAGTTGTCGCGCGCCGAAGGCGCCCTCAAAGCCGCTTACAGGACCTAGAGATGGGGAGTGAAGAGACCCATCCCGAGTGCCGCAAGCACGAGTTATCGCGCGCCAAAGGCGCCGTCGAAGACTCCTGCAGAGCCTAGCTGCCAACCCGGGGTTGAACAGCTAGTTACATAATAAGTATCATATTTTATAGTATGACAGATTTGTTACTGGTTTAAGCACTTGATTTGTTAATTATGAGAATTTGTTAATTATGAGATGAGAATTTATGGATAAAGAATTTTAAATTTAACGCTCTCTATTATACCAATACTATACCAACACCAATACAAATTCTATACGAATGCACAAAACCAAGGACACAATTCCTAGTTTAGTTGCGTATTAAATCAGTTTTTATTATTTTTTTTTCAATATGTGTATTTAAATATATATTGGAGTATTTCATGATCTTTTTGTCGTATCTTTTTTGTAAAATTTAAAATTGTTCTTTTCTATTTATTTCATCTTATTTAAATTCGTGTAATACATTTTAATATTAATCTTTTTTATATATGCCTTTACAACATTACCTGTATTGTGTACAACTTCTGTTAGGTAACCAGAATAAATAAATAAATAAGCACTGACATAATATATAATAATTCTAACGTGGCACTGAACATTCTTTTACATATTTCTATTTGCGTTCATAGATCAATTAATATTAATTTATACTGTCCACTAATAAATAAAACGTTCCAATAGTTACGCTGTTAAATGTTTGAAATTCGAATATGATCGCGCTCTAATGATGATGAGCCCTGTCATATTATTGTTATATGTCAGTTTCATACTAAACAAATGTTGACTTTAATGTTAAATATTTATATTATCCGACCAGCTTTCGATGTGATTTAAACGGCTATAGTAATTTTTCTTGGATATCAATCTACAAACAAAAATTCAACTCTTTCGCATTATTACTTTTCGAGTTTTAAGATGGACAGACGGCCAAAGGACGGGGATAGTAGCTTCTCATACATGATTGTATGTAAAGAAGCTAAAATGTAAAGTTAACACGACCGGTGTCTTTGCTAACAAAAACGGCAATCTTAATTATTAATGTCTATAGCACAAGTGTCAGATCTCCAACGTGAAACCCATAAGTCAGACGGGCATTTTCTCCGTCTCGGTATTCCTAAATCGTTTTTATATGCACTTACAAGGTTTTTTAGACGGGCGTTACTCCCGGGTAGAGTTACTATATTCAGAATATTTTATTTTTATGCAGATCGTCTTTCTACAATGTTTATGTATCAAATATAGCCATTATACCAAATTTACATTTTTCATGAACCTAATATTCTTTAGGACGAGACTCACGTCTCACTTTCAACCTTCTTAAAATATATACGAAGACACCCATAGTGTCCGAGTTTTCACCCACATGCTTATCTTTTTATGGGTTTACTGTACACTCCAAACTGGACAACTTTTTATTTACAAGTTTTTCCACCCCAACCAAGAATCACATACGACAGCACGCCAATAATGAAGACAACATAACACTAAAAGCTATATTAAACTACACCGAATAGTTACATTCTGACAACTATTTTATAATACATAAGTTGCACCTAAATTACGCGAGCATTCAGGTATATTTAGATTAATGATTAAACCGTAATATTATATTTTATATAACAACGTAATGCTATGCCCCGTCGCAACGCGTTGGTTGTGATTGAAAGGAATACTAAATTTATCTCTACTTTGTTGTGATTGAAAGGAATACTAAATTCGCTGCTACTTCTACTATGCCGAAAATATCTTTTTCCACACTGTCTCTGAACCGAGTCTTGTTACTGAATGCGTCTCGTGTCACGGCAAGATGGATCACTTTTATAGTCTTTTCTATGTACGCCTTCGTTGTGCAATGCGCTTGAAAACTATTTTCTTTTAGCTCGATTGTTTTTCCCAACTTTATTTATTTCAAGTATTTAAGCGGTTGATTAAAAAATAGCCAATAATAAAATGTATACTTATTAATATGAAAAAAATATTTTAATTCAAATGAAATTTAAAAGTTTTTCACATTAATATTTACAATAAAATGAAATCTTTTTGCAAACTGATATGCAAATTGGACCTTGTCAACTTATGCAACTAAAAAAGACGTGTTTAACCTATAAAACATACCCTGTGTGGAAAAACATTAATTACGACCCGTTTGGTAATGTTTTTTTTATGGACTTTGCCCTTCTTGTAATCTTTCAACATTACAGTACTCATCTAGCGCTTGGTCGGATGTGTTAGTCGCATCGACCTCGAGTTTAGTATATTATTGCACGGGCGTTTTTCCACCCACAGTAGCGTTAGTACAGACTTTTCTTTAACGCTGTTTATTATTGTCTTATGTAAACTTTAATTTAAAAAACCTTTATTAAATAAGGTACTCTTATTAATCGTAAAAAGCTAATGTATTAAACGTAATATATTAAATAAATATATGTCCCTAAGGTAAGAACAAATAAATTTTTCTAAGCAAGACGAAGTAAAAACTTTCGGGCTATTATTTAAATAAATTTGTTGTAAAAACATCGTATTTATTTAATTTGTTATCCTCACTTACTGTCTGTCACAATATTGTAGCTTGGAAACGGCTAGTTTTAGATTTGGATGCTGACACAAACAGACCTTCATAGGAACATGTCACGTGTATAGTTTGTAGGATGTCATATTAGGGTATTCAATATTACACACATTGTAACATAATTCTTTTGTCTGTTCACCGAAAATATCCAGCAAAATAATTTATATCAAATGTTCATAACAAGATTGGAACGAAACTTTGCATAAAATATAGTCCTTGCTTGTGCTGCAGCGCGAAGCCATTCAAATCTAAGGCGGAAATTAACCGTTCGCCTTAGGAAATAAGGGCGGGCGAGCGACCGTCCCGCGGACGCGACGCTCGCAAGAAGGCTAAGGCCTGGTACTCACTAAGCCAAGAAATGTCTAATAACAAAAAGCTCCTCTGCAAAAAGGCATATTATTCAGTTGTAGTCAAGATGTGTTAGGAATTTTAGTCATTGCCCTCGATTAGTTCTTCGATATCTATCTCATAACTCGAAATAATATGTAATAAAATATCACAGATTTATTTTTTTAATTTAACAGGTGATCTCTTTCATACTAAAAATGTGTGTAGGTAGAGTACTATTTAAATGTTTTTTTCAGATTAAAAATTCAAGATATTATCCTATATTTTATTAATAACTTCGTAAAATTACGAAAAGTTGGATATGTATGTTGTTTTTATGTGTTATTTAGCTTAGGTTATTTTGAATATTGTAGGGAATTTCGTAGAGGTAGTCAATATTTCTCAAGAGCTTTCTATAGTTACGTCTAGTGTAAAGAGAAATAAATCAAAAAGCAGTTTCACCGTTCAAAATATTTTTACGACGATTTCATGTTGCGTGCTTACTTTTTAGGTTCAATGTATTTTTATATTTATCTATATACATATATACAAGTGTCCTTAGACTATTCCCGAAGACCTAAGGGGTTTGTGTTACCTATTATGAGTAAGAATTTATATAAAAAATCGAAAAACAATAATGCCCTAGTTTATTATATTATTAAAATAATAATATGGTGTAAATTCGATCAGTGCAAGAATTCCAACGCCTTTCGGATAGATAATGTAACCTTGAAACCGTTATCGGCATCCGGTGACAGCTACAACTGAGCTCTCACGTTATTATACGATATTATAAGAAATACGTTATTATAAGATACCTTTAATATTATCACGTAATTTGTTTTTTCTCAAACCCCATGATGATTTTTATATAGGTACCGTCTTTACAAAAATAGCAGGAACAATTAGCTGGATATTTTATCGAGATGGTCTTGGTACACGGTTGATATATGTCGCAGGTATATTGTCAAAGCCGTGATATTACAATTTCACGAGTGAAATTATAATTGCATGGTATATTGTCAATCAGCTTCAATTCTTACAGTTTATTATTATCTAATAATTTCACTATAGCGACCCCGTGAAATTAAAATGTCACTAAAATTAGGCCAATAAATTATAAGAAATGAAGTGACTGTCAATATACCGTGCAATTATAATTTCATCAGTGAAATTGTTACATCACGGCTTTGACAATATACCTGCGACATATATAAACCTTGAAGGTGATTAAAAGTCCTAATAAAATTAAACATAAATTCCACTTAAATTCCACTTAAATTTTACTACAGAATTAAAAGATATTACCACAAATTACAAACAGCCACGAAGAAACCACGTTTTAGGGCCAAGAAATAAAAGAATAACGCTTAAGATATTTACATATTGAATAGATTATATTTACACATCTCAGTATTTAATGTAGAGTGATCCTTAGAGGCCATCCGCATTCAAATCGGCATTCCATTCAGCCCTTATGCGATTCGTCCGCTACATTAGCCGTCATCTGCATGAGAAGCGTCGACATCAATTATTTATTATTAGGTACTATTATTTGTTCGTTTTGCTTTGAACGGGTTCGACTGCGTTGCTCTTAGTTTCGCCTAGCTGATTACCAAAGCGATTTGCATACTCGGAAATCATAAATACCTATGTTTATTTTATTTATTATGGTACAATAGGAAGTCAGAACAATAAATGAAAAAAAAAGTTATAATATAGACAAATTAAACACCAGTAATTTATTATAGTTTGGAAGGAACATAGCCACTCTAACTAGGTTAAAAAAAAACCTGTTCTTAGAGTGGCCAGATGAAGGTAGTAGAAAAAATAAAATATTACGTACGTGAGACGTTACTAATAAGAAGGATAATTGGATAAATATTATAAATACAAAACTTTATATAAATAATAAATAGTGCATATTATTCTCTATATATTTTGCAATTTATGTTCAGTTTTTAAAGAGTAACTTGATAATATTGTAAAAAAATAATAATGTTAATGACTTTCATAAATTCAATCCCGTTTTAGAGAATAAAATAGGTAGGTATTACACTATATTTTTACTAATTCACATATGACAGAAGTACGTTATATAGTACCTACAATGGTAGAGTCCCGGGAGAGAGAGTTGTACGAGAGGAGAGTTAGAGAAGAAATTCAGTCACTGAAAGAGTAGTCTTTAGAACTGAATGCAGACTAATATTACAGTTTCTTTAATAGTACGTTACTGATAAGAGAAATACTATTAGATGAATACATTCTTCTTTCTTACTTTAGGCAAAACCAATGTCATACTAAACCTTTAAACGTAATAATATGTCAACAAATGTGGAACCCACATTATTTCAATGACTAATCAAACTAAAAGTATGCTAAGACATTAAACATCAACGTTATTGCTTTATTACTTAATTGAATCCTGATCAAAGTCTTCCTCTATGATTTCTAATACACTTTATAAAGCAAAGCTTCAATGATGTTAGTACGAGAAAGAATTTCAACAAGTATGAAGCAGATTTTTTATGGACAAAGCCGACATAGGACATAGGTACATTGCATAGGTTTTGTTGATAAGATTTGAGCAATCTATCGGCCTTATGCGCAAGTTCGCTGCTAATCTGGCAGTGTATGCATTCTTTTAGGGTAAGTGGTCACTTACAAGCTTACCGTATGAGTTTTTAGCAACTATGTAACTCGGTCGCCAACGTTTGGAGTAAGCGTACAAGAATTATTTTAGTCGTTTCACACGGGTAATACAGAAGAACGTGCTTCTAGTGCAAAATAAGGTAATGGTGTGTACACTACATGCGACCACTTGGATTTGAAAGATACTCATGCACGTATGAGGTCGCAATACGTTGTGACAATTTAATTGAAAACGAAACAAGGAAAAAGGTTTGATTTCTTTCCACATACAAAGAAACAAAACATGTTTATTTGAAATTTTTAATATTTTCAACGGTCGTATTCTCCATCCTAATAAAAGTTCTTTTGAAATTCCAAGAATATTGCGAGATTAGTCTTACCCTCTAATACATGCACTGTTGTTGAGTCAATGTTGATTTTCAATATATGAGGAGGTGTGGACCAAAAGGGTACATCTCAAGTTACACATTTTTTACAAAAAACGTAAAAAACTGTGTAACTTTTTGACCATTTAAATTTATCACAACCCGCTGATTCTGGTTTAAAATGTGGATCTTTTGATAAAAAAAAAATGTCAAAAAAGGAGTATAATACCAGAAAAATATTATATTTTCGAAATGGATAAGTACCCTTCTGCCCATCCAATATGGATATATACCCTTTTGATATATACATTGTGTATTAAGAAATATTATCAGAAATAAAAAACGTCAGTTTATATTTATTTTTTTTTCAAAAACAGAAATACGAGATAAATAACTTAAGGATTAAATTCGCTATGCCTCTGCGTCAAATTCCTCACAAATGCATTCTTCCTTATCCGCGTAGGTTTCTGCCTCTTCTTCTATGGGAGGTCTATTAAGTGACTCTACGTACCGCGGTAGATTTTGGACTTCTTGCCATTTTTTTCTAAACTGCTTTTCCAGGAGCTATTTGACAACTTTCTTTTTAGGAGATTTAATATTACGTCCCAATTTCAACGTTTTGAGGGTAAAGTTGTGCAGATTTTGTCCTCTTTTTGTAAGATTCTTATAAGTCTCATTGCCCATTTCATGTCTGTATGTTTCAAATGATTTAGATATTTTCAAATCATATATTTTTACGGAATAAATTAACTGAATTTTATCGAGTTGAAATTAAACAGGATATATGCCTTTTTGTTCGATACTGCTTATGACGTATAACTTTTTACATAGGATATGTGCCTATTCGACACAACTTTCGTTTAAAATATTCATGCGCTTTTTGATAGCTAATGGATATGTGCCGTTTTGTTCCGATATGTACTTTTCAATGTCAAAAATTAACGGGATTTGTACACCTTTAGCATGCTAATTTGCGTAAAAATAGTGTAATCCATAGTTTATAACCATATTCCGAAAAAAAAAATCTTTAAATATTGGACATGTGCCCTTTTGTACCAGACCTCATATTATATATATATGTATCGTAAATTATCTGTGAGCTATTTTTTTAAAGAAATAAAATAAATTGGAGGAATTCTTCGGATGCTAAGGCTTTCGATTCGGTGAGCAGGCCCCTCGAGTTCAACACTCAGCGTTTTTATGGTCTTGTCCGAAATTATTTATTTATTTTTGCAAATTTTATAAAAATAATATTATAATGCCAAATATCTAGTCGGAAATGGCCTGGATTTGTCCTTTTTTCTCTTTTTTTTCTCTAATAAAAAATACTATAAAGTTTTATCTACAATGCAGTAATCAAACGAGAAAATTATATATCGTAAGCATTTTACTTAAACATTCTAGGAAAAGGTAGCTGCATCTAAGTCAGGAAATCTATTGAACACATTTTAACAACACCAAAATAATAATCGTTCCGCATCAAAGAGAATCGATTTACGATTTAACGCCATCAATCAAGATGGAAATTTCCGCTCTCGATGAAAGCGAGCGCGTCGAGGGTAGGTAAATCAATTTCAGCTAAGTTCATAATGTAATAATGATAAATTACCGTTTGAAATTAGCGGTGCCGTTGGTGTGAGAGGGACGGGACGCTCATTACCGAACACAGCCGAGCGGGCGAATGGATCCAAGGAGACGGCCGATAATAGGGCGATTATAAACTTCTTTGATTGGCGAATCTCTTGGAGCGGCCCGCGAAATTGAATCCCGCTAATTGAACGAACGGATCGTCTCGTGACGCGGCGTCGCGGCGTCGCGGCGACGCCATTCGTCGGCCGAAATAAATGAGACGAGTGCTTTCGTGGAGATTTCGACGCCTAGCTGAAAATGCTATTAAGATTAAGTTTCAAGAGCAAAGTATTCATTTCGAGGTATCTAATTCATATAAATTTTATAATACACTGAAATAAAATGCTTCTTATATATATATAAATACATAAAAGCGTTGTATATTAAAATTAATTTATCTTCGCGCAACATGTATGATGTTCACACATACAAACATGCATACACGTAACCATACACCCTCACAGACACTTTTACACCGTACACATCACACATACATATTCTAAAATAGCGTTAAACTCAACAACAAAGTTTTAAATATTTTTGTACATAGGCGTAAGCTTTAATTGGCCTTATAATTAACCCTTTGAAAAATGTATATACTATTATTACGCTGTATGCTTACCTGTCAATAATTAAATAAATAAATAAATCAACATAAAAAGATTTTTTAATTAATATTAATGCAAAATAAAACATGGTCGTACAAATATATTCAAAGTATGTTTAACGAATTAGTAATGTTTTTCACGACTGATTTAGATTTTGTTTCTATTCTTGTTTTTTTTTCGATTCAAGATTTAAGGCGATAAGCAATGTAATAAAGTCGTAAAAATATTTCTCAGGAGTACGATACCCTGAATTTTTTACTGAAAGTTCAGTAAAAAATATTGGAAAAATGGTCCAAAGAATCCAAAGAATTTTATTATTATTTATGTTATATACTATGATTTTACAATTTTACAACAACGCAACTAGCACGTTTCAGGCATATTAGTATGAAGGCATATTTATTTAGCCACTAGGTATAATGTTTTGATTTACATAGGTAATTGTATAAAATTATAAATTTCAGTACAATTTATTACACTGAATAGTAAATACCGAGCTATTGCTTATTCATATTTATCTGTGATTTACTTACTTTTGGTTGTTTAATCTCTACGAAGATTTTAAAGCGATTTGAGGCCAGAAATTTTATTTTTATTTTTCCAAGTGAGATACTTTGGAATGTAATATATTTTTTCTTATTATTTTTATTGAGCTGAATCAAAAGAAGAGGGAGATGCACGTTTTTCATCACAGAGGGACAGAAGAAACAAACCATCTGTAGACCAACAAAGAATGTTTCGCTTTAATGTCCTCTTGATACAAGAACGTTCCTACGGTAACATAATTGTAGTGTCCACCTTTTTTTATTACGGTTTTGTTTTGTTTTTTATTTTTATTAGTTAGTTTTTTTCTCATAGTTCTTTTCTAAAAACCCACTTTAGAAACAAATGACCGATTAATATACATTTATTAAATGTTTAAAAGTATGAGATGTGAGAAAATATAATAAAGTAACTATCATAATCTTAATATATATAAATCTCGTCTTAATATATATAAATCTCGTGTCACAATGTTTGTCCTCAATGGACTCCTAAACCACTTAACCGATTATAATAAAATTTGCACACCATGTGCAGTTCGATGTGCACTTGAGAGATAGGATAGTTTAAATCTCAAATTATAGTCGCAATTTTAATTTATCGCTAATTATTTGTCTGATATTATTTGGCAGTCATAAAACTGACAGATGTCGATAACTTTTTATTTTATGGGCGATTGTGAAGAGCGCGTGACGACTCGGTGCCTGTATAATTTTATTGAACAAGCAGAGGAAAGAGCAATTGTGATATTATTGGAAAATTTTTTAGAAGATCACAATCAACTAATTCAATTGATCAAAAGAGTTTCGCCACGACTGCAAAATGACAATTATCAAATCGTCATATTTTAATTTATTGCTAATTATTTGTCTGATATTATTTGGCAGTCATAAAACTGACAGATGTCGATACCTTTTTATTTTATGGGCGATTGTGAAGAGCGCGTGACGACTCGGTGCCTGTATAATTTTATTGAACAAGCAGAGGAAAGAGCAATTGTGATATTATTGGAAATTTTTTAGAAGATCACAATCAACTAATTCAATTGATCAAAAGAGTTTCGCCACGACTGCAAAATGACAATTATCAAATCGTCATAAAAGCCGACAAAGTACCATTAGGTGAACATGCTGGTAGATTCAACGCTCCAACTGTTGATGAGGTTGCTGTTATCATGGTTGGTGATCCAGTTGACAAAAGATCTATAAACATTACACGGCGAGACAACACTGTCAGTACGATTTCGGATCTACACCGTTCATATGACGCACTACAATATCCATTGATATTTTGGCAAGGACAAGATGAATATCACCTTAATATCAATCAGTATGATCCAAATACCGGTAAATTTGACAATTATCTATTTACTTTCTTACTGTATGTATAGATTTTAATTTCGTATTGCATTTTATTATTTATTTTTTTAGGTGATTACAGAAATAATAAAGTTAGCTCAATGAACTACTACGCACACCGAATAATGGTTAGACAACATCAAGACAATTATATCCTCCGATATCGTCAGCTGTTCCATCAATACATTGTTGATATGTATGCTAAGGTCGAAAGCGAACGCTTGCGATTCCTTCGATTCAACCAGGCAAAACTACGATCGGAAGAATATATTCACTTACGAGATGCTGTTGCTGGAAACATCGATGGAAATTTAAATCCCAATGACATCGGTAATGCTTTCATTTTACCTTCAAGCTACATCGGCAGTCCACGGAACATGCAGGAATACATACAAGATGCGATGACTTACGTACGTCATTACGGCCGACCGGATTTATTTATTACATTCACATGTAATCCGAATTGGGAAGAGATACAAACTTTACTATTGCCAGGACAACAAGCCATTCATCGTCATGATTTAACTGCACGTGTGTTTAAACAAAAATTGAAATCCTTAATTGATTTTATTGTTAAATATACAATTTTTGGTATCACACGTTGTTGGCTGTATACGATAGAGTGGCAAAAGCGAGGTTTGCCTCATGCCCACATTTTGGTTTGGCTTAAAGATAGAATCCGTCCTGAAGAAATCGATCAAATAATTTCAGCCGAAATTCCAGACCCATTAATTGATCAAGAATTATTTGATATTGTCACCAAACACATGATCCATGGGCCATGCGGTGTTTTCAACATGACGTCACCGTGCATGGAAAATGGAAAATGTAAAAAAAACTTCCCAAAGCCGCATACGAATGACACGATCACGGATATTGATGGTTATCCAATGTATCGCCGCAGAAGTACTGAGAATGGTGGCCACACATTTACAATGCGACTGCCGAACTTTCCAAATCAAGTTGAGTTTGATAATCAGTGGGTGGTACCATACTCGCCACTACTTTCAAAAACTTACAAAGCTCATATCAATGTTGAGCTTTGCAGTTCTGTTAAATCAATTAAGTATATTTGTAAATATGTAAACAAAGGCAGTGATTTGGCCATATTTGAAGTAAAAAACATAAATAAAAATGACGAAATAGCACGATACCAAATGGGCAGATACATTAGCAGCAATGAAGCTATTTGGCATATTCTCAGCTTTCCCATCCACGAAAGAGATCCTGCTGTCCAACATCTGGCAATACATCTTGAAAACGGTCAACGTGTATACTTCACTGAAGAAAATGTTCTCCAAAGAGCGTTCGAAGCTCCGAAAACGACTCTAACTGAATTTTTTACATTGTGTCAAAAACCTGATGTTTTTGGCCAATTCGCGAAGACATTGGTGTATGGTGATGTTCCACGTTATTTCACATGGAACAAATCCAGTAAAAAATGGGAGCCACGGAAACAAGGAAAACCACATCCTTCCATTACAGGCATATTCAAAGCTAAGACATTGGGGAGACTTTACACGGTACATCCAAAGCAACGTGAGTGCTTCTATTTACGTTTGTTATTGGTGAATGTTCCCGGACCAACGTCTTTTGAATTTTTACGAACAGCTAATGGTCGAGTATTCAATACATACCAGGATGCATGTCGTGAACTGCAATTGCTAGAAGACGATAACCATTGGGACTTAACGCTTGCTGATGCTGCGTTGACATCAACACCGAATAACATTCGTCAGTTGTTTGCAATTATTTTGGCGACATGTTATCCCTCGCAAGCACAAACTTTGTGGGAAAAATATAAAAATTGTATGACAGAAGACATCTTGCACCGAATTAGACAAACAAATCAATGCCAAAACATAGATTATACACCAGAGATGTACAATGAAGCATTGGTCTTGATCGAGGATTTATGTGTTCTTATTTCAAATTTACCACTTAATCATTATGGTATGCCATCACCTAATCGTCCAGCCACCGACTTAGTCAATACCGATTTACAACGAGAAAATCAATATGACCATGGAAGTTTAGCAACAATTATCATGAACAGTGAACCATTACTGACAGCAGAACAAAAAATTATTTATGATCGGATTATGCTGGCTGTTGCTGCTGAACAAGGCGGTTTTTTTTTCTTGGATGCACCCGGTGGAACCGGTAAGACATTTTTAATATCGTTGATTCTTGCCAAAATACGGTCGCAACAAAAAATCGCATTAGCATTAGCATCGTCAGGCATTGCGGCTACTTTACTGGATGGTGGGCGAACAGCACATTCAACATTCAAGCTGCCATTGGACGTTCATAATAAACCAGATGCAATGTGTAACATCAAAAAGAATAGTGGAATAGCTGCAGTGTTGCGGAAGAGTTCTATAATAATTTGGGATGAGTGCACAATGGCACACAAATATTCACTTGAAGCATTAAACAGAACTATGCAAGATTTAAACAGCAATAATAAACTTTTCGGTGGTGCTATCTTACTTTTGTCTGGTGACTTCCGGCAGACCTTACCGGTTATACCTCGCTCTACTTTCGCGGATGAGATTAATGCATGTTTGAAACAATCATTCTTATGGCGAAGTGTTGAAACACTTCGATTGACCATAAATATGCGAGTACAATTGCAAAATGATCCATCAGCACTAATATTTTCCGAACAACTACTAGATATTGGGAACGGTAAAATAAAACTGCAACCAAATACGCAATGCATTAAACTACCAGACAATTTTTGCACTGTTGTTCAGGATAAAACTGAATTGATTCAGAGTATTTTCCCGGATATACAGAATAATTATTTGAATCATGAATGGCTTAGTCAACGGGCGATTTTGGCAGCCAAAAACGTTGATGTTGACGAAATTAACTTCCAGATACAACAGTTGTTACCAGGCGATCTGATGTCTTTTAAATCAATCGATACTGTTGTTGATGAAAATGAAAGTGTAAATTTTCCGATTGAATTTTTAAATTCATTAGATATCCCTGGAATGCCACCACATAATCTTCGATTAAAGATTGGTTCCCCTATTATTCTCCTCCGTAATTTGAATCCACCTCAATTATGTAACGGTACGCGTTTGGTCATCAAAAAGATCACCGGAAACATTCTTGAAGCAACCATTTTGGCTGGGAAGTTTAAAGGAAAAGTGGTCCTGCTGCCACGTATTCCGATGATACCATCAGATTCTACCATACCCTTCAAAAGGCTACAGTTTCCAATTCGTTTAGCTTTCGCCATGTCTATAAATAAATCTCAAGGTCAAACAATGTCCATTTGTGGTTTAGATTTGGAAAATCCATGTTTTTCTCATGGGCAACTATATGTTGCGTGTTCACGTGTTGGGAAACCGTCGAATCTATTTGTGTTAGCTAAAGACAGGTTAACCAAAAACATTGTGCACCGATTGGTGTTAAATTAAATTGAAATTGAAAGTATTTATAATTCAAAAAAAAAGATATTAATGTTTAAAAGTTTAAGACTGTCTGCCTTGCCTACCTCATTCATGAGTTTAAGCGTCACATGTTATTTACTGTATTATACTGTAATATACTTATATTTGTTATAAAATTAAATGGAAATAATAAATCTGATAAATTTTTATTTTTTACCTATTGATTTCTGCTTAGTATCAAGTGTAAGAACATTTTAATTAATTGTGTTCAACGTACTTCCCCTTCAAATCAATCTCAATCCAGTGAATTTGTATACCAACATCAACATTTTCGTCTTTGTTCGTAAATAATTTCATTGTACTAAAGGGTTATAGTAGTAGAAAGTCAAATAAGGAGATCAGCAAATTTTTTTACAAATACCATCTGTGTGAAAAAGCATAGTGGACTCCGTGACTGATGTTCTCTTATTGTTCCTCTTAGATTGTTTACTATAATGTAATATAACAAAAACTTTAGCCACAGCAACGCGTGGCCGGGTCAGCTAGTATATATAATAAAATAAATTTTAAATTCTTTTAAATTTTGTAACATTATCTGTTTTGAGGTTTAAACGATAAAGTTTCACATAATATTATCGCAATTTCTTACTATATGTAGGCCTTACTATATGTTCATACTATTGCATGGTTGACCGGTCAATTTTACTAATAAACTAGAAAAATAATAAGAATTTAATTACTTTTTGATTAGTTTAAACGTCAGGGCTTAAACTATTTTACTATGATGTAGTGAAATGCCTTTTAGGATAGTAGTAATATACTGTATTTTAACTAAAAGGACGATATATGTAAAGACACGCAAGTCTACTAAAATATTGTTTTAAAAATCATATCTTTAATAAATAAATCATCACTCGTGTCTGAATAAATAATCCAAGCGCTGAATATTCAACGTTGTCAATATTTTTCGTCGCTCGAGTTGGCTTATTTCCGAAATATGGTGGAGGCATTTACATACAGGATATTAAAAATAGATTACGCGCGCTGATAGTGGTAGCCAGTATTATCTGGCCGCGCGTTTGCGCACCTCAGGGCTTACAATACTAGGCAGTACTCGATTGTTATTAGCGCGACGGCGAGCGACCGGAAATGCTAGTGAAATGGCGTTATGGCAGCCCTTGCACTAAGATTAATCGAATAATATGTAGAGGCTTCAACTAAAGGGTAGCCTAATCTTCTAGAATAACTAAAACAATATTAAGGCGCCCCGGGACGCATTTGTCCTTGAGATTTGAAAGAGTAGGCTTTATTCGAACATTGATGTCTAGAAAAGAGGCAGATATACTCGCCGACCGCGAATTCGTTACATTTGGAATCGATAAAACATGTTTTTTGTATTTAAATAATTATTATCATTTGGAAAAAATGTTTTTTTTTAAGTAATGTCCTAGATTATTATATTGTCTATCTTTAGAAAGAAAAATTAGGTTCGCGTCACTTACACAACTTAAAAGAAAATCGTTGCAAGAAAAAAACAACACTTTCTTATTTATTTATTTTCATTACTATAATAAGGTGTATTTCGTTTTTTTTTAAGCAAAGTACTAAATTAATATATGTAGAATATTGTAGTATTTTTAGTTTTAGCCATTTGTTAGGAATAACTTCAACAAAATGCACCAAAACACGTTTTAGTGACTGGTGGCGGCTTAAGTTGTTTTTCAATGCAGCTGAATACAATATTTAAGAAAGTTGGTCCCATTTAGAAAACAATAACCTAGGTATTAAAAGATGATAAGATTATTTACTTCAATCACATGTATAAATGTATAGGAATGACTTTTTTTATGCTAATAGTTTGATACAAAGTAATACCATAAAAAAATAATGCACTGGAATGCTCCATACCATATAAATTCAATGCAATACTAGAACAGTGCTAAAGAACAATGTATTACTACAGTATTAAATTTTACACGAGTCGGAGTATTATATAGAAAATAATTACACATGTTAAATTATCAAATTAATTAATTAATAAAAGTAGAACCTACTTGACAATAAAAGGACTTTCAAAATAAAATGAATTCCTATTAAATAATTAAAGAGGGAAACGGAAAGAAAGGAAATTTAGAAACTTAAAAAAGTCACATAAATCGCTATATAACGATTTTTCTACCAGATAGTTTTCACTTCTATTCTAAATTTATTTATTTGAACTATTTAAGACTTTGTTTGAATTGATTATAAAAACGTAAACCGATTTTTTGAAATGTAGTAGTAGTTTTTTTGAAATGTAAATACGATTATCTGTTAAAACTTTGGTTTAGAAATCACCCTTTTTTCCACGGTTTTCTGGTCCTCTTCTAAAGGGGCAAAATCCTTGACGTTCACTATCGTTCTCAAAACCACCACCCTTCTGCCCTGCACCATGTGGCGCGACCGCTAACTGAAGTATCCTCCTATACTTTTTAGGTATGAACCTAAAAAATATAGGAGGCGACTACGCTGTAAATGTTAGATATTAATTTTAGTAAATAATAATAATAAATTAATAGGTATAATAAATTTAATAAAAAATAATTCTTAGTTATTCATTTCAGAATTCTTAGTTACTAATTAATTATATTTTTTTCAATAATTTTCAGGGTACAAATTAATGAATCATGGTATTATAATTTGTTTTAAATTATTGTCTGTGAGTGTAGACATTGTTTGAAATATTTTTAAGCGATTAGGCTACTCGTCTCTAAGAATATGGGGTTTGTAAATATTTAGAAAAAATCCAAAGACTTTAGTGGTATGTATAGACATGTGGGACAAAATAATGAGAGATTGTTTCTTTTATTTGCTCGTCTTAATGTGACGTACCTAATAATTAAATATAAGTGAACATTTGAGTCTGGAATAAATATGGATGTTTCAACTCAAAATCAAAATAAGTATGAACAACATATTTGGCATACATAAATTGATAGTGATAAAATAATATAAATAACTTGTATATCCTTCTAGACTCAGGGATTTCAAATATTTTTAAGCATTGTCTGTTCATCTATGTAAAATATTAAAAATATTTGCTTTATAAAGTGAAAATAGGACCGATACATGAGGCGCCCACAGGCCTTTAACTATGAGAAATAATTTGTTTTCTTTGATGCTCATTGACAAATAATTCCTTGTTTACAATCATATTTATTTCAAAATTAAAACGCATTTTTGTATTTCGCAAAACTAAGTTTTATTTTAATTCAAACATTTTTAATATTTTTATGTAATTTATGACAATAGTTATTTGTTTGAATTTTTGAAACAATAATTAATAACTGTATTTTTTTACTTCCTGTAGTTTGAATGTTGCATAAGAAAGTAGAACATGGGCTAAAAAGAGGTTGTATAAATTCTTTAAAACGCATTTTGTTAGTTGTATACATACCTAGTTAATTGTAATGATGAAAAAAAAATGATGAACCTAATTGGTTCATAAGTAGGAAATCATACATATAATAGGTACGTATATGAGATTTTCGTTTGATTTTTTTAATAATCCAAATAAATCACCAAAGGAAAAGAAAATAAATTTAGATTCAATCTCAGTGCGCAATTCGAATGATGTTTGAAGCCATATCGGATATCAAAGGAAATATCTACGAAAAGGAAATATCTACGGAAGCTGAGACCGCTTACGTAGTTGCTTCTTAAAATATTTGGCAGACTATTCATTTCTTATGATAAATGTACATAATTTATAGCCGTGATATATATAAACATAGCCCAATCCATTAATTGTACAGCCTTAGTCTTTAGGGAGATCAGAAGGATGCAACGATTCTGATTTACAATCTTAGTATGGTAATGCTTTGAGAGTCATATGCTAAACTAGTTCTTTAAAATCTTAAATAATATGAAATAGTTAATATAGAATGTTAGAGATGTTGAATTGTTGGCTGGTTAGTTTTTTTTTTTTGATAAAAATGTATATTCGCTCTGTCTAATAATAAATTTTATTTCTATTTATTATAATAAAATTAAATTCGGATAATTTCCAAAAAATACTTATGACTGTATATGTTTAATAAATAAACCCAGCATATTAATCATGCGCTTTAATTTTGCCATTTCCACTATTTTTATTTTTAGTTTTATCAACCTCATATGTAAGTCGCTCATAAAATCATCCCATTTAACCATAATCCCTAATCCTAATCACAATATATATTTTTTTCTTATTTGAATCAAGTACATGTACATTATGTGACAAAATTGTATACGGATGAGAATTAAACATCTCATATATTTATAATTATAAATATGATTATAATTATTATACTATATATATTGATAATAATTATAATAATTCAGTACTGATATAATTCATAATCGACTCAGTATAGTAATAATAATCGACGATGCTACCGATGTAAGCTCACTCTTTTAGTTCCCTGCGTTGCATCGTGCCTAATTAAACGCTTTCGTTGACTTTCTTTCAGAGCGCACTCTTTGTTGAGATGTGGCTTCAAATCCTGCAGCATGAGTCTGTATCATAGTCTAATGGGCTCTGTGAAGTGGAAATAGGGGGACTGTGAAGTGGCAATGGTACCAGTTAAGGGCTCGGCTTGGGTCGTTAGCTCAGAGTGAAGCTTCCACATGTAAGATTATCATACGTAGCCGTGCATAGCAATAACTGGGGTTTGATACGTATACCTTACTTAGTATAACCTCATTCCTGTGCGTACCTAACACAGAGTTTACTTTACTTTAGATATCTCTTCAATTATTTTGTCGGAAATTGGTAGGCACAAGCAAACCTAAAACATAGACAATCTTAGTATCGGTTGTATGCAATGGACCTTTTATCACTCAGTTTTTTTTATTTTATATATACATTCACGTATGAAAAGCTACTACTCCCGTGCTTTGGGCATCTATCTGTTTGTCGCAATGGGAAAGAGTTGAATTTCTTTATTGCTTTTGTGTGGTCTTAAAAAACAACCATAACGTTTAGATATGTTTACATCGAAATCTGGTTGGATAAAATAGATATTTAAAATTAAAGTCAATAATTTTTAGTCTAAAACTGACGTATGACACTAATATGGCATAGTCCTAATCATTGGGGCGCGATCACACTCGAATTTCAAACATATTAAAGCGCAGCTTTTGATGGAGCACTAGAGTCCTACCCTGGAGGTCCCGTGCGGGAAGTAGAAGTGTTGGAAGACCACCGGCCAGATGGTCGGACGATATCGAGAAGACGGCAGGGCCGACCTGGACCAGAAGCGCCGCAAACACGTAGAGCAATTTTAATTTAAAAAATACAACAAAGAGAACATCAATGTAAACTGAAACAATAAAAACAAAAACCGATTTAATACGGAATCGTATTAGGATTTTGTCCGTGGTTTTATGCATAATAAACTGATATATTATGTTAATGCTTATTTATAGATTTATTTATTGTGGTTACCCGACAGAAATTGTACACAATACAAGTAATGATGAAAAGGCAACGACGTAAAAAATATCGCTTGGCCGGGACTTCTTAAATGTGAGGTAACTTCAGAATCTTCTATAACACAAAGCTTTACAGGACTAAGGCATTCAGATGTTCATGGAATTAAACACTGAATTATGTTATTCCCCTTTCTTATATTCATCGCGAAAGCGTTTATAGAGATACATTACAACGAGACTTTACAGAAAGATATAAAATTAAGAGAAATTAAAACGTTTAGTACTTTTTACTAAAATTTTTATACACTCCTCTTTTATTTTATACCTGACGGATATCAAAGAATTATAATTTTATTCTAATATGAATTTATGAAAAAAATATAATTCTTCTAACCCAAGTATAAAACATTTAAAGCATTTTAGAAGCACAATAGTCACAATATTGATATCAAAATAAATTAAACAAATTTAAATAAGATGAAATAAATAGAAAAGGAAAAAAAAATAATTTAAAAAAGAACATGAAATGCGCCAATTTAAACTTTCAATATTTATATGATTATAAAATGAAAAAAAAATAAAAAATAACTAATTTAATACGCTAGGAATTTTGGGAGTGGTTTTGTGCATTCGTATAGAATTCGTATGTATGTTGCTATATTATTGGTAAGCGTTGCGAAACTTTTGGAGAGTTATTGAAAAAAGGTCAATTTAGGAGAAGTTAATATTAAATAAATCACAAATTCAATAAATAGAAAGCAGAGGGGGTTATTTTATTACTAGCCGCGTCTCAAAATTAACAAAAATAAACTGAAATGGTGTTAAAATTTATGACGAATTGAAAGAATGTCTTCATACCATTGTACCTATGTTTATTTTTATTTTAATCTACTCAACCCAATACAAGTTGAAACCACAGACAGGCACGAGTATTTTGGGGGGGGGGGGAATGCCTTTTATGACGCCTGTAGGACATAGCTGTAAGACGTCAGATTCTTAAATAACAAACTACTACTAACAATGTATAGAAGCAGTTGATATTAAATGATAGCTACAGGTGTCATAGCCATTCTTCTTTTCCACTCAGACCTAAAAAATAATCCACTTTTGCCTCTATGGCTATTCAACGCGTACATCAAATGGACTAAAAGTGCCGCAGGCACAAGTGGAGATAGGAAATAAAGCAACCCATAGCAACTTGGTATCACAGTCGCGTGAAGTCTGGGGGCGGATGCCGTTAATGACAACTTTAGGGCCTAACTGTAAGACTTCAGGTTCTAGGTAAATAAAATATTTACTACTAACAATGTATGCTTTTGATATAATATGATAGCTACAGGTTGTCACAGCCATTCTTGTTTTTTGTTGACAAGGGTATTAGGAAATCGCTACGTGAATTGCAGAGATTTGCACGTATCTTTTAGATTTAGTGCCCAAGCTATATTTCCTTGTTCCGAAATAAAAAAGTAACATAAAAGAATCAACGAATGAAGATTTTGAAAACTACAATATTATTAATTTTGGCAATTGTTACTTTAAATCTAACCATTAAACTTAACTACTATATGTTAACTCCAGTAGCCTCTGCAACGTGTTTATTGAAAATAAAATAAATTAAAAAGAAAAGTGATTTAGATTTTTTATATTTACTACAAAATAATCATAATAAAAAATATCTTTTCGTATTAAACTTTTTTTGCAATTACAAAGCAAAAAGGTCTTTGGGCGTTTAGGTACATTTTATAGTGTGGTTGATACGCCAATTTAGGTTATCGACTTTTTCCAATGTGGTAATCGATAAACAGACTTCCATACCAAAACTATCAAAAGAGATATCAAATGGATTATTTATTGTATTTTCGATATATTACTTGCTTACATTGTTTCATAATTAAAAAGGAATAATTTTATTAAAATTTAGGTAAATTATAATTATTATATCATTCTTTCGTAATATTTTATTTATATATAGCAGCGTAGGGTTTAAAGATTATAAAATCTATAATTTAAGTAGGTACTAGGGAATAAAAAATGTCATAGCTATGTAAATGTTGTTCCAACATCCATTTAATAAAAAATATGAAACTTCTTATTAAAAGGATGCAGTACTTCTTGAAAGACTGTATTTTTATTTACAATAATACATTATACAACAAAATTACATGCGATTAAAATTATTGGGATTAAAATTAAAATGGACGATTGTTTAAAAAATGTCCTATTATCAAGCGGTTTACGCATTCAATAAAAATTGTACTAATAATGAGCGGTTTGCGCATTTGTTAAAAAATATCCTATTATTGAGCGGTGTCATAAAAATTGACCTATTATTTGTTTATTACCAAAACCTAAAATTAAAAATTTATAAATTAAAAAATTAAATAATTACTATTTTGTTTGTATTATGGGCAGAAATAAGCATCAGATGGATGAAAAAACACAATAATTATTTGGACTCCCCTCTAAACTCATCTTCCCCACTGTACGGGTTGGAGTAGCTTGTCACAATGACTAGTCTCAAGGGTTTGGTGCTTAGGTAGGTACTACATACATACTTGTACAGCACCGTATTGTGGTGAATAGATCGGGGGAAGTATAGTATTTTACAGGCCCGCATCGTGCCTTTGGTCTGGTGAGGTTTTAGAAAGCCCTAATTTTTAAATAGGATAATTATGTGGTTTCTACAAAAATGTTATATTTTCTATTTTTTTTTTAAAGTAAGAAAGTATTAATAAAAAAATCTATAATGTTTCTAATAGATGTGCTTATTTCACGTCCAGAAATTATTAACAATATTGACTATTATTATTATTATTATATTGAATTATTGATTATTATCAATAATTTTGAATTATATTTATTGTATTCTTACAAACACTCATTATCTAATTAATTTTGAATTTAAAACGCGAATAATATAAAATTAACTTTAGAATAGGAGAATAATTATTTCTAAACTAACTAAACTCGTTAAAATTTTGCTATATTCAGAGTTTGGATGCTGTAAGCAACTATGCATACTGTTACGATATATATCAGCCTATGGTGAATATGTGTTTTCGTTCGGTTTGCGTTGCGGAACAGATTTAGAGGTTGTTAATTTTCTAAACCGCTATTTTATAAAAGACAAAACCGGCGAGACAAAAATGAGAGATTTCACGCCTGCAAATGTGAGGTTATTCTTGTAAGAGGTTAACCAGTGCTAATACGCCCCAATGTTTGAGATATGAAATTCTTAAAATCAATCCAACAAATTATATGCCAATTCATGGGTTTGTAGACCGGGTTTGCATCAAGAATTATCCCCCTGTAATGTACTATTAGTCCAGTCTTAGAACTCGATTGTGATATCTAGCGGTTGATTTATCCATTCTCATTGAATATAATTTATTTATTTATTTATCGTTTATTCGGAAAACCAACAGTATAATATGAAAAAATGGTACATGGTACATGGTTTTCGCAAAAGTACAGAGATACATCTAAAGATTAAAATTAAATTAAATTAAATTTACGATAACATTAGTTTTTAACTCATGTAAATTATTCAGGAGCCATTATATTCTCAGAATTTGAACAAATACACTTGTTTGTCAAATAGTGAAGCATTTTTTTTTTGTGAGTTACACTTATATGACTGAAAAGATGTTTTTATAGTGAAAAAATAATACATACGTTACATTAAATTTTAACAAAATCATATCGATCGCAAATTACCTGTATTTTTATTTATTTCAAACATTAAAATAGTATTGAAAATTTGAATTTATATACCACTAACTTCGAATTAATGTTATTTCACATATGACTTATTGTAGTAGAACAAATTAAAATATTATACCTGAAAGTTTAAGGGTATACCCTAAAAAGAGTAGTAAAGTTTCAAGAGACGGTAAGCTGCGGTAAGTAATATCTTATCACACAGAGGTACCATCTTGGTAAAATTATAAAATATGGTCAATTACCGGGTCGGGGTCGGGAGGGGCGGGGGTTGGGGGGAATCGGAGGGATGCATCATCTCCCTTACCCCCTTATTTTATTGCAAAGCTATATAATGTCGAGCATGATGCGCATTAATAGAGTATAGGTTAATCTAGGATTTCTCGACATAAAAGCTGAATGGATCCTCTATATAAGACCTTCTTCTCTAAGAAATCCTCTAACTAAGAGAACAGAATTAGTTCGTGAAAACAGACCGTGAAAACCTATTTTTGGTTTTTATTGTAAAAAATAAAAAATTTACGATCTAAAACCAAATTACAGGGGGGTTGTTTCTTAACTTTATTGATAATCTAATTGGTCTAATATAGTTTCGGAAAATACCATATTAATTATTCTTCTCTCATCGTAAAAACTATTGCCGTTTCTGTGTTGTTTTTTTTTAAATAATCGTAATAATCCGACAGTATGCAAATACTTCAGATAATTTGTTTCTTGTGTTAATTAGAAGATTTATATTGACGACTAGATGTTACCCCCGAGATTCGCCCCCGCTCCGTAGGCGCCTTCGGCGTGCGACAACTCATGCCTGCGGCACTCAGGATCAGTCGCTTCAGATTCATCTTTAGGGCCTGCAACGACTTCAATAGCTATTAAGAACACTTATTAAGAAAAATAGCCAAATCGGTCCAGCTGTTCTCGAGTTCTGAGCTTACCAACGGAGAGCATTTCTTGTTTATTTATATAGGTTATAATAAATTTTCTACATTTGAAGAGGTAAAATACATTAAAATAATTTACGGAAATGTAATTAATACATAATATTTGTGAACATAGTATGATTATAATGTGCTGATTCGAACTTGCGAGCACTGGGTCATCAGCCAAATGACTTACTGGACTGCCACGTTCCTCTTCTTCCACTATCTTACACCTTCATAGTTTGGTATTTAGGCCCGGCCGTAGTTAATATATTACCATGACCTGATTTTGTTTTGCGCGCTCTTTTTCAGGCCGTTACTCTTGAAGGCTCAAGCTTCATTACCGGCGTCTCGTTGGCAACCTGCTATTTCAGATTCTGCTACCTGCGAGTATCTCTATCTCTATCTGGCATTCTGCATTATTAATATACAAGGATGCTTTTATTTATGGTCGCTTTATTAATGGATATACACGAGGAAAATAGTTTTTATTATCATTCCGCTAAAACTCTGGGACTGTTTGCCATGGTCATTTATTACGTTTAGTTTTTCAGAATAATTTTTCAAGCTGTAATAAATATTTCGAATAGTACGGGCATGGCTCAGTTAGGATAGACTTTGAATTTTCTTATTATCATAAGGTCTGTGTATGTATACATAAATAAATAATAATAAATTGAAAGGACCTAAGGCAAGAGTATCTAGGTAGTTCCTTTTCCAAATACGTGTATGACACGTCAAGGTTTATATACACAGTTAGGTCCTCTAGTTTACGAATGAACAATGTGTTTCAAATTTAATCCCAAAATCAAAAATAGTACTAATGGAGTGGGATTGCAAATTTAGACCGTATAAAAGTTTTTCTTTTATCTTTTTGGGCGTATTTTACCACAAAGAATTTAATCAATGTAAAAAAGAAGGAAGAAGGTGAAGGATAGCGTTTTTTTATTAGTGGTTTAATAATAGTGTATTGTTATTTATTTATAATAGTGTGATAAGAGAAATCAAGAAAACAATGATAATAAAAAGATATAATCAAATTATAAGGCACTCAAAAAAATAAATGAAAATCTTTGAAGAGCCTTAACCTAGCTATATAATAAAAAGTGTATTTCAGTAATATTTTTATGTTTTGGTAAAATAGTATGTGTATTATATTGTCTGCCTTAGTGCTACATAAGACAGGACGATAAAATAGGTGACGTAGTTTCTAGTAATCTATTTAAGTTCTTCAAGTTATAGTGGTATATCGTTTTCGGAACCTTTATAATTTAAAATCATACAATTATTTGAAAATAGCGAAAATGAAAATAAATAAACAACAGAGAGAAATAATAAAATGACCTAGTATTCTTCAGCAGCAGACCGGTCTCTTGTTATCTGCCAGAAATCCTTTCTTTGTTTTGACAGACTACGCAATTATAGCATCGTTATTAGTCACAAAGGAATTTCATTAAACACAAGATCGTACTAGCCCAGTACGATCGATCGACCTCAGCAAGAATGTTAAATCACAACCATAACTTACTAAAAATTACATTCTTTCACAAAGACTTTTTGTAATTATATAGTATTGAAACAATATTTTTTTTTGTTACGAAGAAAGTACGAAGGTAAATGTACTAATTTTAATCCTGTAATTATAACAAGGATTATTTTTGGATCATGGTAGTCTAATTGTTAAAGCATTTAACCATTGGCCCAGAAATCTTGTGTTCGAATCCGTTCATTATAGTCACAATTTTCGATACATCATCGCTACTATCAACACTCTTGACTGCACAAGCAAATCGGGTCAAAATAGTTGTATATGATCTTGGTTACAACAATGTTTAGATGAATAAATAATAATGTTTACAAATAACAAGGTAATATATTTTAGTTTTGATATACTAATTCTGGCCTGATAATTTTAGTTTACGATCGAGTGGTAGGTATATTTATAAGAGTTTAATTACGGTGGCTTATATACACATACTCGTAGATAAGTTTTCATTTTATAAGGCTACTAATAACTCAATGATTAATAATAACCCATGTGAACGCAATTTCGTTGATATTGCTCAAAATAATACTGTATAGGTATTTACAAAAAATATATATTAGTATTTTAAGTATTATTCTAATAAATGTATTAAAAGTGCACCCGTGTAAAGAAAAACATGCATATACTTACTTATATGTAGCTATTTTTCGAAGCTAAGATGTATTGAATAGAGTGGCTCGATTTTGACTTAGAATTAATTATTCAGTTATTCCGACAAAATCCCAAAGGGTTTTACGCGACACGACACTCCCTAATTAATCATATTAAATAATGATGAGCTATTTGATATTGAGATGATCCATTAAGGAATTTGAAGTGACAAAATTAGTAAGGCGATTAGCGGTGCAGCACCGTGCCTTCGCATTAAGATTTAATGCGACCAATTCTAAGCATCTCTGTCCTTTTGGTTGGTTGTTAAGAGTATCAAAGAATTAGGCGAGGCGAGGCGGGGGGAGGGGGGTCTCCTCGACTCATTATTTGGATTCTAAACTTTCAGCCTCGCAAACCAACAAACAACGGAGGTATTGAAAATAAACAAGAATGGCTATGACACCCTGAAGCTATCGTATAATATCAACTGTTTCTATACATTGTTTAGTGGTAGTAAATGATTTAACCAGAACCTGAGGTCTAACAGCTAGGCCCTACAGGCGTCATTAACGGCATCTTCCTCCTAGACTACTCGCGCCTGTAGTACCAACTTAAGATGGGTTGCTTCTTTCCCTATATCCCTTTGTGCGTGCGGGACTTTTAGCGCGTTCAATGTGGTAAAAGTGCCGCATATATAGGATTACTCCTGATAAATATTCTATTTTATACGAATAAAAGGACATGACAACATTTTGAACGGAAAATTGATTTTGAAACTAAGTGGGACGACGCCTAAGAACTCCCTATCATGTGTCAAAATTGTATAAGCCATTACAAAGAAATAGATAGATAAAAAAAAACATTCAAATCGAAATGAGAATCTCCTTTTTTTTGTGAAGTGGGTTAAAAATAAATACCTAGCATCTACTTTAACACAGTTTCCTTCTCCTCCTCCTCATAAAAAAAAAGGAAAAGTACATACTTTACCCTAATAAAGTAATACGAACCTTAGCAGGCACTCAAGAATTTTATATTCCACCAACCCCTCTTCCAGTGCATTCTTCATCTCAACTCCTCTTCTTCTATGCCTTAAGCGACTTAGGTATATTAATATTTTACTTTCAATTATTGAGAATGGTAAATAATATAAATTAGATCATTTATAGGTAAAAAGGTAGGTTTTTCTTACACTAAGTGTACCGTGCCCAGTAGGATGGTGTATATAAATAAGGTATTTGTATAATAAGAGGTTGCGGTTTAATTGTATTATTAAATGAGTTTGCTCCATTGGCCATTATGGCCATGCCCGGGGGCGGTTTGACTCAACGAGGCCAGTAAATTTCAAAGGGAAAAATCATGTCATCTGCAGATCTGCGGTCTGCTGCCTCCCGAACGGATATAACTTTGTTTCGCGGAGTTCCGACTTCCAAGTTGACATTGCTGTGTAGATTACGTTTCAACAACAATACTGTTCGCTCAAAGCTGAGAGATAAAAAGCCTTCGTTTTAGGAATATACGGGACAATTGATAATTAAAAGCGTACTGAGCAGCAATTGCTGTTTCTGAAATGAAACTTCCTTTATTTGTGGGTTCACGTTTGTTCTCTATATGATTGTTTTGAGATTTTTATTGTAGCATCATTAAATTAATAGACCTATTGTATTTTAGATTTAATAACTGATAAACGAAAACATATTGATATGGCGATAAAACTATATACCGAATTTAATTTTTGTTTTACCCATTTTCTTGTTTTATATACATTTGTTTTATTTACAGAAGTTAACTCGTTTACTGCGCGCACCACCTTACACAATTTTTCCTGGACAGTGAATCGGCTAACCTCGGTACGCACAACCGTCACGTTGATTTTTGGTTGTCACGTTGAATTCTTATATCAATAGGTGAGAGGAAACGTTGTTGAATTTTGATACCAGTATGGGGTGATAATTTTGAAATATTCATTAATAGGTTATTATGCAGTTGATTGTACTTGAGAGACAAACCAAATCAACTTCTTCAAACACTACACGGATATAAGAATACAAGTTTTAGAAGAATTAAGGTCATAATATATAAGAAAAATTATATCTGATAATTAAGCTGTAGAAAGAAAATTAGTTGCACATAACAAATAAACATTCAAATAATACGATATTAATAAGTTAACTTACATCATATTGTATATATTTTGATTATAATATTACATATACATTATGCCTATATTTAAAGATAGACATAATGCATAGGCATAGGCATTTTTTTTAAATATTAAAATAAATAAATAAGATCAAATAAAAAGAGATTAAATATACTTAAACATTTTATTTAGAGCTCGTAGTAAAAACAGCAGCATCGCGGATTTGTCCATCTCCTTATCCTGTCATCACAAAGTAGCATTTGTTTGTAGATAACACTTTCAGTGTAATATTTTGGTTTAACTTATTTTTAGGATGCCAATAGAATATGCAGGTAATACCTATGTAATATTTCTAATAATTATTTTGCAGTTTACGATCATATTTGGAAGAATATCATTATTTGATTACACGAACAATTTAGCGCTCGCCTGCAGGCGAAATTCACTCTAGCCTCGACGAAACGTCGGGTACCGCTATAAATGTTTACACATCAATAAATCGGATCAAAACATCTCCCTGCTGTATCTTATCGACCGAAGATAAAAAAAAACTCTTTATTAATAAACTAAGGCTGTTAAGTGGATTGAAGCCCTTTTATTATGCCGACTTTTGCCGTTCCCCCCGCCCCCCACTTTCCCTTATTTCCCCCGCGCTCCCGCGAACCCCCGCAACCCTGCAAAACGCACAACGAACACGGCCCAGTTCATTAAATATTGAAATCTGAATTATAAATGTCATTTGTTTTCGTGATTATTTCGGAATTGGGTTTCTTTTACGGGAGCCGCATTAAATTTTCAGGCATCGAGACGCGTAGCTAATTTGATCGCCTCTATTCCAGAGAGAGAGAGAGAGAGAGAGAGAGGAGATCGCGCGAACGGAGTAGAACGAGAAAACAAAAAAAGTCCCTGGTAGACTTTTTAAAAATTACAAAGGGAGAGAAAGCAATTTTTGTTTGAGCGGAATTAATTTCCACGAGATTCAGTACTATCGGCGATTAGCTATTGCAACCGCTGTTAATGTTTTAGAGATAGAAATTATCTTAGTTTAGTTGGAATTAAAAATAATATTTCTGAGACTTAAGGTTTGTCTTGTTATATTTCTTCTATTTATTTATTTATTTTTACACGAGTACATATATTTCTATACAATTTTTACAATGTACTTAATTTTAATGCTAAAATTGAGCAAAATCGAGTAAAATCACTATAAAAATACTATTTTTTTAAAAAAATTTTTTGAGATTTTTGTATATTATTATTGTTGCAATTTATATTCAAGTGAAATTATTATACAAAAATAAATTACACTGCGATGGTAAATTTTTTTTTCGATTGAGCCTATTTACAATAAATATAATAATAATATGATGTTTGGAACCCTTGATATACTATTCGAACTTCTTAATCTGTAAACTATTACGATCTCCAAATGAATTACAGCATGCAGTTGCAGCTTGAGCTTTAAAGGCACTGTAGAAATGAGTACAGTGTGCATGTAACTTTATAGCGCTCCCGGAGAAATTAGGTCACTCAAGACGTCGCAACCTTAGTCACAAATTACAAGAGCGGGTTACTTCGCCAAGTGTACTTTCGAGCGCATCGAATGAACATTTGTCACGTGCTTAGTTTAAAGTGGCGAAAATAATAGTCATTTGCTACGCGAAGGCGCATTCTACAGGGAAGGCAAACCAATAGGAAATATTATTTTTAAGCACAAAGATACCTATCATTTTGCGCCCCGAACCTTTGCTCCTGATACGCAACTAGGCTCTGAACACCCTTTAAGGCAGGACTTTGCTCCCCATTTATAAGACTTTAGGGCAAAATGGCGCTAGGCTTCCATAGGTATTACACCAATTTTTTAAAGATTATTTGCGACTTTTGGTGGCTTGTATGTTCATTCAAATTGGTTAACAAAAAAACATAAATAATGATTTTTGATATCATTGAACCGGAAAGAAAGCTATTATTAATTTTACATTAAGAAATATAATAATAATTGTGAAATAAAAACTATTCATCGTATCGTTACTATTGTATCGAAATTTAAAATAACAGTATTCAAAAATATGGGTTGTTATTTCATTATGTATAGTAAATAAAATAAAATAAAAATCCCTTTCGGTACGTCCGAAGACGGAGGTAGATTTCACCTGATCAAAATAGGGATAGGCGAACTTCAATTGTACGAACTGGCATCAAACATTAGCAACCTCAACCCGCCGTACCCTTGCGCAGCGAGAGTGCGTTTCTGAATCCCTTTTTCTACTATGCTGTAAAGGTTGCTCACATCAAAAATTGTAGGCAAATTATAGGGGTATAATTAACATTTTGAACTGATTTGAACTTGTGCCTATTAAGGAAGGTATGATTTTTTTAATTTAGAAAAACCACATTTTCCCACCCGTGGGATCAATGGTGGTGTTATGTAAGTTTTAGGCCCTTATTTGAGGAAAAATATAAAATCTATACATTAATACGTGAAGGAAAAACATCGGATCCCTTTTTAAGTATATTGCGCGCACGGAGGAGGGTGAGATTTGGCATAGTTTTAACTATGCCAAATTTCACCCTCCTCCGTTCCAAGGTTTCCAAGGTTCTTCTCCATATGAACATTAGTTCATTAAATTAGATAGGTATTGCAGGAAATTAAAACAAAGTATGTGTTCCTGATCGCACCTGACGTAAAAGAACAAAACACAAAAAAATATATATTTATTTATTTATTCTTTATTGATATGTAATGATTATAGCGGTAAACTCACTGTATTATAGAGGTATAAGAATCTCAATAATGCTTAAATAAAATGCTCAATTTAAAGAATTACGGTCGATTTTCGACCACTGGGCGACCTCTAGTTTAAATAAATTCATTCTTATATACTAAGAAAGTTATAGCAAAATTTATTTTTTTCGAAAAAAACCCCAATTCCCGCTCCCCTGGTCTGATTTTGCCCATTAACGAACTGGACCGAAATTTTGTGCCCTTAAATTTGATCAGTTTGAAAGTGATTGGTGTAAAATTACGGCAGTTATCGTGTCCACTAACGTGTCCATAAACTTATATATCATGTTTTAAACTGAGGGTGGTTTTAGGTTCTAGGGGATGTGAAACGCGAAGATATGTCGGGAAGTCATTACAATAGATAGCCCGTTGCAATAGATAGCTTTAAAATCTACCGAAAACCAATGTTTGTAAAAAGCATGTTTGCTCGGTACCAAGCATTATTAAATGATTTCTTTCAGTAACAAAAAAGGAAAATGTAATCATAATATTAGAACGAATTCAATTTTTAACAATTTATTTTTTTTTCATACATATAGGTAGATACTATTTACTAGCAAACAAAAAACGAAATATAATTAAAACGGGATAGATATTACATAAAACTTACATTATGCATATTCGCGTTTAGAGGGCTCAAAACGTCTCAAAAAACATTTTTTAGTACGATCGTACTTGTTTTGTAGAAATTCAAGATTCAACATAGTGGCTAACATTAACAAATTGAACTGCAAATACATGTCTACCGACCTCTTAGTCTTCGGATGCATTATGATTGACGCATGGGAGGACGAAATCAGCACAGGAAGAAGGCAAGTAATGAAAAATGTTATAGACTTATACAATAATATAAGGTTTCTTACATATATAAGAATAACGGAATAACGGTTTTTTTTGTCTTGTTCTTATGCAGTCAACCTACATATTCTAATATGGAAATATCCCTTTTTTGGTAGCGGGCTAAAAAATAACTAAGACACATGTTTTGCCAATATTTTTGTATATATTCAAACCTTTCACAATTCGAAGCACAATATATACCCTGAAAATATGAACATTTATTTAACACAGTAAGATTTCTACAATAAATATAAATGATAATATATATTTTATAATAATTTTGAATATTTTTTTAATGGTTATAATCTCGTCAATTTGTAACAAACTCGACTCGACTACAACATCGATTCTTAACATATAATAACTTAGTGTTCGTTTTGTGGTTTGAGTGTACATTTAGACAACAAATTTATAGGTAAATTTTTATTTTCTTTTTTTTTAACGAGAAAACCATTTTTCATTGCCGTTTGAATATCAAGGTATACAAATTATGCTCGCAAGTTTGTTACGAGTATGTGTCGTAACTACAATAACTAACTTTAATATTATTGTAACGGTCAGATTAAACACATCTTGCAACTCTTTAGGGTTAATAATCCACGGACAAACCGAAATAGTTTTGTGGCTGAAATGTATTATCTATTGTGAGATCTAAAAACATCCTATTGAACACGAATGGTAAGTCAAAATTGAGTTTTCGCCATCTGCTCAGCGCGAGTTACGGCTCCAATGGATGCAGGGAGCTTTTACGGTCTTCGGCAGCGCGGCTACAGTCGTAAAGTTGTCCTCGTGCGATGTAACAGCGCGGGTGACGACACTTACAAATACCTCGCGGATACTGCTTGTGTTTTTAATTTTCGCCTTCATTCAGAAAAGTTGACCGCGTTGGTATGAGTATACAGTCACGAAATTATAATAACTTTGTATCGTTGCATTGGACTCACTTAATATTTTTGGGAGTCCAATGCAACCCAAAAACTTGTGCACAGTAAAAAGAGAATAAAACATTCTATCAATATGTTTAAACACTTAAAAAGTATCATCAAAGCTGGAGAAAAAAAAGGGAGGCCTAGAGCGAGGTTTAATTAAATTCTGTAATATTTAATCTAAATTTGCTGCACGTAGTTCCTAAATCCAAAAGTGACATGGTGTAAAGGACAATTTTTTTATTTATAAAAAATGCTTTAGGTAGATAAGAAATAATACTGTGTTATTCAAAATATCTTCGTAAGTGAACTATTTTAAATCAATATTTAAAAGACAAAAATATTTACTGTAGATTGTATTTAAAAGATAATTTTTCTCGCTGATTTTTTTGTAGACCTTTATAAGATCTACTATTCTTATCTATATTTTTTTCAGCACCATGACATTTATTTTCAGCAACGATGAGACCATTTATATTTTTTCGTTCATTTTGAGCTATACTAGATAGAAAATTGAAAAAATTTATATATTTTTGAAATTCTTAAAAATAGACTATACCCCATACGATCTAAGACTTAATATTTTTTTTAACGGCGCTCAATTTACCCCTTAAAAAAAATAATATTTCATATTCTTTGACTGTCGAAATATTAGGTGAACGATACAAAGACTTAATATTTTGCCAAATTTCCTTCGCCCCGTCAGTTTAGCTGAAGTATCGCCAACTATGATGCTTATTTATTGTTGTGGTCCTAATTTTGTCAACCAGAAAAAGGATAGTAACATTGTTTGTTTTGAAAAATTTATTTTACATTGGATATATTAACCTAACCTTACCTTACACCTCCCCTCACCGTCAACAGCTATTGGTAATATTAGTTAATACAGGAGTGGTTACCGCCACTCTATGAAATTAGTTTTTAATAGCCAGCCAGCGAAGAACGGCTTATGTAACGATACTAATAGTCTAGCTAGAATTGCCATTAAATGTACGATAGGAATTAATTTCGTAAATTCTACTCACGCACTTCAGTACTAATTTGATGGTAATCATGGTTTCCAAATTGTAGGTAGGAAACTTTCGTACGCGAATATTCGTTCGATTGTCTGGAGGAGAGCGACAGGAACAGGGATCTCACATGACGCTCCGTTTACCCCATTTATCACTTTGTTAAGATTTGTCATCAATCAATAGGTCAATAAAATAAATGACCCTTTCTCCTAACCAATTCTTTGTATCTGGTGTATATTTGTCTGTATATTCGAACCAATCTGATATTTTTTGATGACGTTTGATATTGTTTGTACGCACGTTCATATTCAAGATAATCATACCTACTTTTGAAATACAGATTTTACAGCAGAATCAACATACAGCTCTAGATTGATGCAATGGCGTTTACACAACAACACAGAAAACTCGTATTGCAAAAGCCATCAAATATTTATGCAGCTACTCCTCGGGTTAGCTGCCTAACCCTGCTGGCAGAGTTTACTGCGTTTCGCGTTTGGAGGGAGGTATGGTATGGTACGAACGTTCGTTGAATCGAACATATCAAAATTCTGAAATTATTCTAGTATTAATAAACACCCTCGAAAATACCTTAAAGTGACCAAGTTTTTGAGTTATGGCAACAAAAACATGCAGTTGCACGTAGAATTAACTGATTATTAGTTATTTATTGAAATGTCTTTTAAATAATTTCTCCTATTGGTAGGGTTATCGGAAAAGGATAAGTAGGGACGGATTAGATGTTTACATTTTGTATTAAATTTTGCGTATATTATTAGGTTTATCTGTAATAAATGCTTACATAATAGCTATTTTAGACAAAAAAATAACTCAATAGAATGACATTGTATTATTTAGCAAAAAAATTAACAAAAATTATTCGAAACGGAACGATTCCCTGTTTGCAGATGCGATATGTCTACATACCTCCATATTAAAAACGCATCTCAAGCAAGTTCCATTCTTTCGTTCCTGTATCTCGTTTATAGTTAGTACTGTATTCACTGTACATATACGAGTACAAGGAATTATTTTTACGTTCATGGTCACAAGGAGCATTTTAAAAGATCGACAGTGTAACGGAAATTCTTACGATGACAAATGCTTCTCAGCGACGAATTCTCACCGGGCTAAACCAAAATAATATTAGTCATTAAAACAATATAAATGAAATCATTTTACCGAAATGTTTTCATTTTTTAATGTTACAAAATGTTAGCAATCCTCTGGTTTAAATATATATATATTTTAAAGCCTTATAAAAATGTAATTATCTCAATCTTTACCGGTGCAAGTTGCTCCACAAATAGAATGCTTTCAAAAGGCTGATTTCGTAACGTTATCTCAAAACTAAAAGTGTTTTACTCGATAATTGCCTTATTTTAATTACACATTTAATTTTTCCCACGAGTGTTCTTTTAATGTTGTAAGTGGTTATTTATATGCTGTTTTAACGGTTTATATTGCATAAACACCAAAGTAGGTAGCAATAAAATGGGTCCATAGATAACCATGGGCATTTAAAGTATGTATATATTTTTTAATCATATTAGTTATTTTTTTTTTTTGAGTAGGCATCTCAAGATACGTAGATATAATAATTGCCATAAACCACTCCAATTTTTAAAATTGACATTAAGGTTTTTGCGATGTCTATATTTTTTTAATTTGTGCGTACTCAATTTTTGTACGTTTTCTCAATCCTAACATTTTCTAGGTACCTAGTTTTAGTTTTAAGGGGGTAATTAAAAATTTCTTTTAAACTAGAATAGGTAAATTTTAAATGATTGTAAATGCAAATAAAATTGTATTGAATTGTTTCTAATAAGTAAATAATATATTTTTTTAAATAGTATCCTATTTAAATCTTTCTTTTACCAGTAAATACTTTGTAATGTATCTAGCATATATTGTATTATTTTTTAAAAATTATAAAAGAAAAATTATAATACTTTTGTTATATAAAAAAATACCCTAGATACATTACTGGTACAAATGTTTTAACGATAATAATGTTTACACTTATATTTTGGTTCGTTTTACACTTACACATACATTGTATTACGGTTTATTTTAATTCTTAATGTATTAATAATAGTAAATTATTTACCCAGTAGGAAGAAATATATAATTACTGAAAATTGCTGCCAAATTATCTGGGTATATTTTGTTCACAATAAAATAATAGCGTAGTTAGTATTTTTCTAGTACTTACTAAAAACATATTTTTAGAGTGTGTTTTAACAAAGCTTTCATCAAAGTTTACTAACTGAGGGAGATGGTTTCTATGGGTCTTCGATACGAACTTGTATGGTCTCATTGTACGAACGCAACGAAGAAAAATATTTATTTCTTCAACAAAGCAATACTTTCATCAATTCCAGTTAAAGACGTCCCAAGTGAGACGGAGTATTGGATGAGCATTTGAGAGGGGCTTCTAGCATATCTAGGTATCCGTACCTGTGATTGATATTCTACCACTTGAAGCAAAGTAATTTTCGCTGCCTTTAAGGAAGATTCTGCCTCTCTCCCGGGACGCCCCTTGAAGAGGGATGCGCATTATCATGAATACTTCGATATTTTAAGTTTTGCAATTTATTTGGCTTCAAATTGCTACAGGCGTGTTTATTGTACTTATATTAATAGCATGTAATGTTAACTTCTCATTTAGTGGCATAGTCTGCAAAATTCTTAGACATACTTACAAATGTTTATTACTTCAGTCTGCAGTGCGATGACAGATGAGAACTGCCACTTTGAAACCCAGATTTTAGTTTGACTCGTCTACGACTTCAAGCGACTATGTCTGAAACAAATATTAAAGCACTTTTACAATTTTCACAAACTTCCGTCTTACTGTCCGTCCGCCCGCCTATCAAACAAACTCTTGGATATGAGTATAATATACCGTTAAGCCCAAGCGAGACTAGGTAATAAAATTAACTAAGAAAACATTAGTGTATGTAGTGTAGTGTATTTTCTTAAAAATATGAGAATTACTATGACTCTGTATCAATGTTTTTATAACGACCTATTTAATCTTAATAATATGTTACCCAAGTTTTTAAATCCATCATGATGCTTATTTGTTAATACTCGCCATTTAAATAAATAAAAATTCATCTCTCCATGTCTCTAATCTGTCGTATTTATAACCAGACTATGTTAAAAAATGTTGTTGTTAAAAAAAAGATTAGGTTGTCCCACCCTGTTTTTTTTAATCTCGCTCTTCTGCTCGAATTTGTTTTTTTTTTCGACTGCCAAAAATACTTTTAAAGTAATTGCTGAAAGCCCTAAGGGAATTAAAATATTGTAAATACTTTCTTTGAAGCGCATAACATAACGTTAATACAAAAGGCGAGCTTACCCACAAAGCACAGCACCCCAAAAAGGTTATGTAATATCTCTTATATTGTTGTTTCGGTAAAAAAAGTTTTGAAATGAAAGGTAAATGGGCATTTTTGATCGAGAGTGGTCACTAATGAAATATATCTCATTCAAAAGATCTTGCGGAGTACGACTAATGTTACTATGGGGGGCCAACCTCAAAAAAATGTATGAACCAAGGGTATTACGAACTACTATCCTAATATTCAAAGCAGGCTATTTTATGCGGGTAGCATTTGATATGATTTCAAGCAGTTACTTGGCACTCAGTCTTGCGTTCCTTGGTTTTCCGTTAGATACTACGTTATTCATATTTTTGTTATATTTCATTCTTTTGTGACCTGGCTTTGTTGTGTTTGCCGAATGGATCTAACACGCAATCAATTTCAAGAAGTTATAGAGCTACTAAACTACTAAACGCCCAAAAACCGATCTTACAATATTTATCAACAAATAAGGAAGTGGGGAGCCATATGATAGACTAGCCTTATTATTCAGCTTTAGGCTCCGACAGTTAAAAATAATGATGAATGTTGCAAGAGACTGCACCTAAAGCACCTGATCTGAACCTAAAGGTTTAGACCACATGTACATAAGTCGCCAGAAGGAACTTTACCTGTCAAATGCTATTTTTGTAAATGCCATCAAAAGAAAACGATAGAAAACAACCACTATTTGTGATGGCACATATATTTATATACTTTTTATTCCCACGTAAAACAAATAATATGCAAATCTTTTAAAATCATGCCTGATGGGTTGCGACGGTTACATAAATTGATGTGACTGGTCCATATGTTGCAACATGACCAGATTCTACGATTATGCAAGATATGATAGGTGCACCGTTTCACTGGTATTTTAAAGCAGAAGACATTTTTATTTTAGATCGAGGATATCGTGGTGCGATTGATGAAATGGAAGGATGTGGATACAGTATTTACACACCACAAAAAAACACCGACTTGAGGACTAGTTGATCACCATTCAAGCTAATAAGTCTCAAAAAGAAGGTCTGCTGCTAAGAGTGAAGGCAGAACTTACTAGTCGGAGACGCGGAAAGACCGAAGTGAGGCCCCAGTTACCGATTTCGGTAAAGAAAACCAATCGTGGAAAAGGTATTAATTGAGGATCTCACAGTTTGTCTGTATTGACGTCAGAAGGTGTGTGAACTGCAATCTAAGCATTTTCATAGAATGGAAATACTTCTGCCTTTAAAATTCGTTTCACGAATTTGCTTGCGTCATTAAATATATTTCTGAAATATGAAGTGTGAGAATTGTGCATTCAACAATCTTGCATGGCATATGAATTTGTAACTGGAATCTTGTGCTAGGCGCTACATCATGACAGATTTTAAAATATCAGCAGCGCTCATAAATCCTTTTACTCTGCCAATGGAAGATCACAGAGCTGACCTGTCTTCAAAACATTATTAATGAGCGTTATAATATACCCAACCATTTGGCCGATTATATTATAATAAACAACGTGCAGGTGTCGTTTCCTGTTTTTAATAAGACCTTTATTATTTGCGCTACGAACATGTCATATCAAACTTGCGCGCAGCAATTACAGTGAATTTGAAATGGCTGTTAAGTCATAGAAATGCATCGCGAGGTTAATTTGAATCACCTAGCTGAACATGGTATCATAGTAGATGATTGTTGGACCCCAAGACGAAGGTTACAATTTCACACAGATGAGCAAGTCTATTAGACATAGACAATTCTTAGATTTTCTATTAATTAATATAGAATGCCAGAGCAGAAATGCAATTGAAAATTATTACTGCCCGTGTTACGAAAATTACAAAAAACGTATATTTGGCTGATATACCTACGAAATGTCATTTATATGGGACCTTGGGTGGGCAACAAACAAACCAACATGTGCTTCCGGGAATAGAGTTAGATAATTTAAAAAAGGAAGACTATATTAAAAAGATATAATTTGTTTAGTCGTTTTTTTATTTAGTCACTATAAGGAAAATTGGTTCATTTACAACTTCCAGAAATATTTAAGTTTCAATAATGAATTTGGTCCATGAGTTTTTATTTTTATTGTATAACTCTGAATCAGCGCAACTTTATGCAATACCAATTAAAACTTTGTACGCTCAAGCCATAAAAGAAAACTAGTATTAAATTGTCGACGTCGTGAACATCGCTTTCCGTTGCCATTCCTAGAGCGTGGTAGTCGGCACAGCGTCTAGTGACAGAAGATTTGTAATGCTGTCTGTAAATTGTTATTAGCGGAGTAGAATGCTCCCGAGACTACTAATCGTCCCATTTCTAGAGGCAACTTTAAGTCGGCGTGTTGGTATCGACAACGCCCTTGTAAAACAGACAAGCAAATCGACCATGTTAAGATCGACTCTGTGTACCTAAACTACACAATCATATAATGCATGGCGGGGGACCATTTTGATGTGATTACATCGAATGTAATCACATCAAAATGGTTACTTAAATTTACTTAAAATAGAAGATATTGTTATATAGAAGAAAGTATTCAAGACTACATTTTAATTTCCACCCATAGAACAGGGTTTTTCAACCTAGTTAGAGTAGCCATTTTAGTTCGATAAAACAATAAATGACTGGCATTTATTTTGTCTATATGATAATAATATCATTTTTGACAGTCATTTTGTCATATCATTTTCGTCATTTATATCACTTATTATTGTTGTGACTTCCTATTTAGCCATTATGAATAAATTCATTTAATTTGAAGCGTAATAGATAAAATGTTACAAGCTTTTTTAATTGTCGATTGGCATTGTCGATTTTAATTTGTTTTTTTAAAAAAAACTACTACGCTTTAATAATAAGTCAACTCTGACATAATCGATTTGTAAAAATTTGTCGACTCACGGGAATAGTTATCGGAGCACCAAACGCGGTGTGAATATGGCTTCGATATGTCCTGTGAGAAGATCACATGCATACATATACATTCGTTTTAATACATATTTAGGCGGCTTTAACGACCCCGCGCCTACCGTGCTATTCCTGAAAGCTCTGGGACCCTTCGGGCGGCTAAATTTCGAAATCCCCTAAGGGGTAAAATATATTAAACTCTTATTAAGATTAGAAATATTCGGTCAGGTCGATGCATGCTATTTTCAAAGACGATGCTTAAGATTTATTATTAGGAATTACAAAGCACACCTGAAGTGACTGTATTCTCTTAAACTCAAATAGATATCCGATGTCATTTGATATTTCACGGATGAAAATGTATCTGTAAGTCAATATGGGTTTATTAAAGGAAAAAGTACCACAAAATTGTTAAACGATTTATTCCGAAATCGTTAATCGAAGCCTCAACAAAAGAAATAACGTTTTTTAAAAAGGCTTTCGACACTATCTTTTGCTAAAATAATCCAGAATTTATGTAATATAAGTATTAGAGGTAAACTAAATGAGTGCGGTTTATTGATTATCTATGACCATGAAAGGTTTATTGATTATCTAGCCTTGGGCTTAGCTGGTACATAAAATAAAATAATTGTAAATTTAATGAATAAACTAATAATAATAATAATAATAATAGCTATTTCAGTGACCTCATATTAAGTGAATTTGGTGTTCCTCAGGGGTCGAAAATCGGACCGACAGCTTTCAACGCGTATTGTTATGATCTTGGAAGTGTCATAAAATTCTGCCACTGTCTCCAGTACGCAGACGATACTGCGCTTGTAGTGATGGGATCGACCGTTGAGGAATGCCTAGATAAGCTTCAAAAAGATTTCAATAGCCTCCAACGATGCCCCCATGATAAAGGGCTCAAAAACTAATTCATATCCGCTTGAAACATACTCTCCTTATAAATTTACCTTTAAAAAGCCACTCCCTGAACTGTCTACATGACAACATAGCCATGTCTGATTCAGCCAGTTGTAATTATGACTCTATAGGTGTGGTTAACACCTCTAGATACTAAGGTCTCATGATTGATAGTGCATTCCACTGGCGATTGCATGTTGACCTCGCATGTAACTGTGTTACTACGTTAAATTTGAATACATTGTTAACAGATCAGTTAGGTGCTGATAATTTAAGGCAGACAAAATGAGTTCTAGGGTTATGTGTCAAAAGTTCCTTTTCAAATAGTCTGTCAATGTCGAGCAAAAATAATATTATCTTATACTTCTATGAATGTCGAGTCTCATTTTTACATGAATAGATTAAAACTAAGGATGAATTGTATCAAAAATAAATACAAATACAAGCTGTAATTGTTTTTTTACAAGCCCTAAAGATATATCAAAAAAACAGCAAGTAAAACTCCTGAGAATATGGCTTCCGAGTGTGCTTTATATCTCGTAAGCGCGTGACGTCAGAATGTGTTTTATGTGCGTGTAACCCCCCTCCCCTTCCTTCCGAAAACCGCAAGTTTTCTTAGTCCCGCCCCTCCCCTCCTACGCACGAATAATAATCTCGAGCAGGAATTCCGCTGGGGAACGGCGAACATTACACAGTTGACCGTAATAAATATTACTTAAGCCGATACAGACCTAAATACTTTCAATTTCATCTTTTCACTGGGAATACAAGCATTGGATATATTGCACAAGACTTATTTGTATACAATTATTATCCAAATTATAGCCCAAATTCGGCTGAATGAACTACAGCTAAATCTTATTATTATTAGGCATTAAATGAACGCGTTATTAGGCGTTAGGCGTTAAAAAATATTACACTTAATAAAGTGTATTTTTTTGTGCACACATTATACAATGTGTATTTAAATTGATTTTGGTTTGGATATAATGACTGCTGCTTTCATATTATATTATGATTATATATAATTTTTGATAAATATTGCCTAGTAAGTAAGAACATTGATAAAATTTTAACATTATACGTACAAGTATGACAGAATGGTTTTGCCCTAAAAACCAATAATAATATTATGCGAAATAATATAAAAACTAGCTTATTTTTTTAAATATAATCATTGATTTTTTCATACATCCTTTATTTCGTGTTAAATAAAAAATAAAATGTTAAAATTTAACACAGCAATTTCATAAGCTAGGGAGAGACATCTGCAGCAGCTCAGCTGTCAATATCAGCAGAATTCGACTAGCGGTTAAAAATGACGGACATTTTTCATTGAAATGTCGAAATATAGCAGTTCCAACGTCGATCAAATCCCGGCTAGCTGCGGAATTATTATTTGATGGGCTGTCAACGATGGACTGTTCACCTATCGATCATCTTCTCGAACTATAGAAATAAATGTTGCGAATAACGTATTTGAAATTAACATAAAATTTAAAACTTTAAAAATAATACAGAAATAAACTATTCATTTTTGGTCAGAATAATTATTTTGTGAACCCTAAAAATATTGGTAAACCTAGTTTTTCTTCTACAAGAACGATTTCACACGTTTTGTCTAAAGTTATTAATAAAATATGTCTTTAAGTTAAATATCGTAATACTTTTTTTATTAGGATTCCTAGGAAACTCGGCGTAATTAATGAACGGAAAATATAAAAGGGAATAACAAAATGGCATCGTTAGGCCTGAAGCATGTTTTAAGGAGAAGCGAGACGAAGAAAAACATTAAAGGCGCACCGAAAAATGAGTCGGAAATATACAAACTGGAAATGTATTTCATAATTTAGTTATAAAAATAATTTTTAAAAAACGCGAAAATAAAATACAAAAGCCATTTGTCTAGCTGCTTACAAATTTCCGAGTAAGTACGAAAAATATTTTTTTACGGCGACACGTATAATATAAATTTTATTCTGTAATATTTCGTACTTGTTGGATATTGTTACCCTCGCTAACAGGTGTTTCCTGAACTGAAGCATATATCGCAAGTGTAGTAAGATCTTAATTTAGCAGAACTATGCTGCCGATTTCCAATGTCAAACTGCTTTATGTCTCACCGGTTTTATTCAAATTTCCTTATCACTTTAATAAAATTTGGCTTATGTAATTAATTAGGAGAACGCGGTTCACATTTAAAATTGTACTAGCCGCTTCCGCAGGTAGTTTTAAAGATTAAATCTCCCGGTACAAATCTATAACCACCGTATTTATTCTCTATTCATAAAATTAAAAATTTGCCTAAAATTTAAATCACAATGGTTAGCTATTATGAAAGTTATATGATAAATATTTTGAGGTTATCATATAACCCCAACCCATATGTTGGGGTCTAAACATAAATAACAAATAGAAATATCTATAAAAGCACACCTTGGCAGGATTATAATACTCTGAAAGAGACGATGAAAAAGGCAACTTAAGGCGAGAAGCGCACGTTTCTAGTTAAATTTTCATTTACCCGAGCTCTAGAATTCGCGGGGGAGTTCCGGGTCAACATATATAACATATCTTAAAATAGGTTTTAATGACGTTTGCTACAAGAACAAGTATATATAATAGGTTTTATGAAGTGGATTTGAAAATATTTTAGAAAACCATAGTATGGATCTATTCGCGGAATATTTGGTAATATATATATTTGTTGATCTGTTATAAATTTAACATTTATAAATATGCTACTTTTATTAAATAACAGGTATACTCTTTATTAATTATTTTTTAAATAACTTAAATAGTACGCTTTGAAAAAAATTGCAAATTGCTTTAGGAACATCTGAAAACAATTCATAGATATGGGACAGTATTAAACTATATTTTCAAAGTGTTTTTTAGTCAGATCAGTTTTGTGGAGAAAAGAATTTCAAATAATATCTACTTAAATATCACATATTTTATATAACGTATTTTCAAACTGAAACCTAACTGAATTTTGTTATTACGTTACACCTACGAACTTTGGGTTTCCATTTAAATATATTTTTTCTTTTTTAAATTTTGACGTTTTTGAGTTTTTTAAAGGACAATCATATAATATAAGATTACGGTGTTTGCCCATTACAACGTAAAAAATCATATATATAATGCTTATAATACTCCTTATATTAACCGTAATGACCATCCTTCCAAGATAAAACCTATCTTGAGAAAACGGAACATTGGGTTCAATTCGTTTCTTTCCAGAACAATTCGGCAGTGGTCATAGGTCAGTATTTGATCTTTTTCCTTGTTCCAAGGCTGGGTTTAAGTGTCGGCTGCGAGTTATTAAATATTATTATTTTTTTTTCCTCACCTACTAAACTCAACAGTATCACCGGAGCTAGCTCCTAAATATTATATTTAACTAATAATAATAATTATATATGTTTCCTTCGCCCGGCATTCTAGTGCAAATTCGTCACTGGTTCTCGGAATGTTGCTTTAGAATTATGGATACATGGATAAAGCGACACACATTAGCGGTAGTTCAGCGATATTATATCATAATTATCTATTTTATTAATGTGTACAGAATAAATATAATCATGTGACGTTTAGTAAACCTTCACGTTCAGAAACTTTTTAGTGCTATTTAGTGATTAGGCATCATATCCGATGCGATAAAATATTAAAGTAAAAGTAAGTAGGCAGTCATTTTTTGTTTAATTGTCAAAAATATATGTTATTTTTTATAATTCTTTGTATTTTATATTTTAATAATCAATATTAATTGGTTTTAAAATACATCTTTGCTCGGATTAGTAAAGATTTTTTTTGGTTATAAATGTATGTAAACGCACTAAATTTCAGATAATTAGGATTATTGACAGTTTAGGTAACTTTTGTAGAGCATGTAAAAAGAGCTAATGGTGATTAGTCTCAGTGGCGACCAATGTAGAAGGCGTATAGGTAATTAGCATATATCTTTTACTAGCCTTTACTAAAAAAGGACTTTTGAAAGTTAAAAAGCACACGCGCTCGTCCACCCTATTCCAGGTGACAAGGCGCAATGCAAACTAAGCCAGAAACTGTTCTGTACCGTTTACTCGATACCGACAATACCAAATTCAGCGAGGTTGATGTACTTGACATAAATCGTGACGGGTTTATTTTTTGTTTAACCTTCTAAGGCTTCAAAACAAATAAACAAATGTAGTTCGACTTCGAAAGCCACGCAGAAAGTATTGAAACTTTCCATTTGCTTAGAGGCGGGGAGTGCGGTCTGCGGAGGGGCTCTACACGAGCACGGCATGCCCGCATCCGGAGGTCAACGCGAACCGCGCGATTGTGGACACGGGAAACTACAGCCACCCACCTCATCGGCGCGGGGTTTGCTGCACCCCACGATCGCAGCGATACATATTATGACTCGTCTGTTTAATTAAAAGGACTCAAGCCAGCCAGCCATGCAAACAGCACGTGTTTTGTTTTACCTCCCCATTATGTCCCATCTTTTACAGGATGTATTTTTGTTCACTTTGCTCATTTCCTGGTGTTGATCGACATATATCGCCAAACAAACACCAATCAGCAAAAAATAATGGAAAATATAAATAATGAATTTAAAATTTAATTGAAATCGTTTTAATAAACCGTCACCCGACCACGAAGATAGCGATGCACAAAAAAAATGGTTTAAACATTATTTTTTCAATTTGTTTATTTTTCGTTTAATTATCGATAGCGATAAACCCCTAATATGAATAAAAGTGAATAAAAATTCAGCCTGTATAGCGTTAAACAAGAATGGCTATGATATTCTGTAGCTATCAATTGTAGTAGTAGTAAATTATTTAACCAGACTCGCGGCTAGGTTAGGTTATATTTTAACATTATTCTTTTTTAGGTCAATGTCTTTACGTCATTATATTGCATACCATTTCTGTTAGGTAACCACAATAAATATAAAAAAGTTTAATAAATGAATAAACACGGACATAATATTTCAATTTATAATAATGTATATTATACATTATTATAATTTTATATAATTACATTATTATATTATTATAATAATTTTGCATTTTCTTTATCGTTTTTGTATAATTTTTCACATGCAATTCTCTTCGTAAAAATAGGTTAATAGAACTTTTTGAATGGTTTGATAGGAGTCCCTTCCATCATGTACTCGTATATGCTGTGTCAGTATTGCCAGTAATAAAGTTGGTCATGATTGTACACGTCCTTTGTGGCATTTACTGTTAGCATGTCTGAAGTACTTTTTGGCCGAAAGCTTTCGGAACATAAAGTCTAAAATGGGAAAACGGGTCTACAGATTCGTCATTTTATGCGATAAAATAAAGGATTCTGGTGTCCCTTCCCTGGCTTTTGGACGGTCATAACTTTATCGTTTTATGGTTGACGAATAACGACACTCCAGCGGATGTATCTATCATTATTACCATTGGTTAGCAAAGCCAAACTCAAGCATTCAATGAACACATTGTAATCATGGTGCAATCGAAAGTCGAACGGAAGATAAAAAAAACGTAATCGGGAAAAAACCACAACCTTAAGAACACACAGGTATTATTTTATTTATTTATTAACGTAGTAATTTTAACAACAAATTTTAACATTAACATTAAATTAACCTAACTGGGCATCGCCCGTTTAAACATACACGCTGAGCAAAATATAATATATACTGTCATAAATATGAAAATAAAGTAAAATATAAATAATAATATTAATGTTATCATAGTCCTTTTTTTATATAGGATGACACAAGACCCTTTCCGAAGATTGAATGAGGTATTTACTGTTTATGTTCCCTACTAAGATTTATATTTAACAACGTATCCGCGTGCTTACGAAAATCAAGAAGAAGTAAATACAGCTGGGCGCGCCCGATATTAGTCGAATGAGCATCTTCGAGCGTCACCCGAGTTTACCCGAATGAGTGTGTCGCATGAGCGTGTCGTGTAGATTCATTTACTGCCTAGGAAAAATTGTGAAAGATTTTTACAAATTTTAAAAGAAAGTTTATAAATAATTTTATTTAAAAAAAAACGGTCGAGCTAATAGAAAAGTTAGATACAGCTGGGCAATATTTTTAGCTGATAGGCATGTCACAGACAAATTGAATATTCGCGTCAAAAAGCTTTGATAAAGCTTCATCTCCTTAACTCTAATAACTCTATACAACCCATATACTAAGTAATACTATTTTTTTTTGTGTACATATGCAAAAGCGAAACTATTTTATTTTATTTTATTTACGTTTTTTATAATTTTCTTTTTTTATGTAATTAGTTTTAGGTGAACCGACATCTCAATTCAATTGTTAAACAATGGATTCATGTAATTGGCCAAATTTATAACTATGTATGTACTGTTTTATAAACTAAGTTACGCTGCATGTTTTCCTAAAATATATTAAATAAATAAATAAACCAACCCTAAAGTACTTAAATATACTTAAGAGTACTGTGATCAGTTGATGACAATAAAGCAAATTCTAATTTTGATTATGCCATCAGATTATCAAGTAAATATTGCCGACATGGAAATACCAGAATGTTTTGTGGAGTATGTGAAGCTGTTGTCCTCAGGGCTGCTTGGAAGCATCGTAAAATGTTCATCCGGATTAGGCCTTTAAAGCAGGCTCTTATCGTGCCAAAGGACGCAACTGGCGCTCCTTTAGACACCTGACTCATGGGGTATAGGGGTTTGGTATTTGCATCTATTTGTGGTATTACGCAATTGTGTCGTAAATTTATAATAATTGCGTAAATCTTTACCCAAATACTACAAATACTTTTATATAAATCTTAGGACGCTATTAAAAAATTGGTTTAAATTTGTAGTAAAGGATCAGAAATCTCTCATAAAAGCTGCTCATCTGTGCGTGATACTATTTATCACATATTAGGTCATTATATGTTGGTTAACACTGCCAAAGTTTAATTTTAAACATGTCAAAATTTAAAAGTATAAGCTTGGGTATATATTATTTAAAAATTTTAAGATGATCTCAAAGTTTCTTTTCCGAGATAGGTATGACATAAACTGGTTTAAATTCGTGGTAGTCATAATAGTCATACTGTTTTTACTGTTTCATTACGACTATTTTCGTTGACCTAACACTGTCTTAACGGTAAGAGATACCTATATGTAGGCAGGCTAGTGGCATGAAGGGTCCAGAGAAGGGGAGTGAAGAGACCCATCCCGAGTGCCGCAGCCACGAGTTGTCGCGCGCCGAAGTCATCGTCAAAAAAGGGCACATATCGATAGGCACGTAAGCATTGATATAGAAATATCACGTAAGTGGCCCGAAGGGCCTAGAGATCCAAGCCAAGGAAACAAATACAAGCATTCTGATACAGTTTATAAAAATAATAAACAAAGTCGCTTAAATCACTTCGTCGTGGAAACCTTTTTAACGGAATGCAGAATCAGGATGGTGTCTCTCCAATCTCCACATCTCCTATACAGGTCAAAAGTTGTAGAACCATGACAAACGGGACCTAACTGAGAGCGGAGTCTAGCCTATTTTACTCGTAAAATCATAACAATGGTAAGAAAACAAATTTTAATTCATACACGTCAAAGGGCGAAAGAATTGACTAATGGCATGTAGGATCGTCAAGTCTGTTTTATTTTATTTTTTGTTAATTCTCTTGCTTTCGAACGACATCATTTTACCAACAAAAAACTATTTTCTAACTATTTGGTTATATGAGGTCTCATCCATCGTAGCTACGAAATATTGGTATTGGTATTGGTTCCATATTATTCCTATTATTTATTAAAAATATATTTTTCAATATTTTTTTGTACTCCAGATAAATCTGATCACGGAAATGTTCACGGAAAAAAAGTGTGTGGAAAATATTAAATTTAAAATGCACATTTTACGTATTAAAATTATTAACCTAATTTTGTGATTATTCACATATAAAACCCTTAATATCAGCCTAATACAAACCTAATACAAACACTATACTTTCGTCTTTCAAGAATAAGTATTATTTTCTTGAAACATACTTAAACGCAAATTTGTAGATCTAATAAATCTACTTCAAGTTATTTTATATTGCTTTAGCACATGCTCCGCACACTGACATAGTAAATTTCAAACTATATATACATAAACTTATTGAGTAGTATATGATCAGCTTTCACGATAATTATATTATAATCTAAGTTACCACATCCGATTGCTTTATTTGCTGAAATTTTCTTAATTTATTATTGTGATAAATAAATAGAAGTATTTGACTTATTTAAAATATTTTATGATAATGTTATTTTATATTTTTTTAATATCCTATTTTATTTTTATATTAATTGGTTGAACTATGTACTTTTACAAATCAATCATATATTTATCTAAATAATACACACACTTATATCATGTGCTGTAAATTTTACATTTTTAACATTGCCATTATTTATATTTTTATTGACTTCATATATGTAATGCATAAAATTATCTAATTAATCATAATCCTTCATCTTTATCACATATTATTTATTATTTTTTTGTTGAAATATCCATTTGTTATTTCATCTAATTGGAGAGTTACACAATATTTGACATTTTATACTAAAGGGTGTAAAAAATACATTTTTTATAAAACTCTCAAGCTCTCTCTCTCAAGTGCAGGACCTCTTTACGATTATTACCTTTATAATTATTTTGTTAAATGCGTTTGGTTTTGTTAGGTGACTATTTTGTTTATTGCTTTATGTCAAAAAATTATTATTTTTATTTTAAATTTTCAATATTGTTAAAATGGTCCTTTAACTTTCCATATAGGTATTCGACTGAAAAGAATATTAGGTACACCATGTGACATGCGCCTTTTGACTCTGAGTTGTAGCCTTCGAGTAGGAAAGTAAATTTCTCAATAGCAGGAGAGTCATTGAGAGTATTGCTTTTTGTAGTAGAGTACACTTTCTTATGTCCCAGACGATTGAGTCGTTATTGGATGAGCAGTTTCTTCCTGAGAAGTTTCTCGATTGAAAATATCGCTCCTCTGCAAATACGAGTGTACCTTCAAAGAAATTTGTGAAAATGTGACGGAGAATCAATTGAAGTTTCATTATTCAGAAATGACGTCATTTCGCCAACCACGATTTTATATGTACTAGAGGTCGCCCAGTGGTCGGAATTCACCCGTAATTCTTTAAATTGAGCATTTTATTTGAGCATTATTGAGATTCTTATACCTCTATAATCATTCCATATACGAGTATATTTTTTTATGTTTTGTTAGATTACATCAGGTGGGACCGTGAACACATACATCATTAGCGTGTGCTGTTTGCTTTAATTTCCTGCAATACCTATCTAATTTAAAATTTTTATGTTAGTAAAAAAAAACACAATTACCGTTTGTATTTCTATTTATTGAATGATACAGATATTTTGATACGATTAATTCAATTAAAGTTGCACGTGATCCATGTGGGACAACTGGTAAGATTTGCCGAAAATCACCGCAAAGAAATATCGTTTTCCCTCCAAATGGTTTATGTTTTTGATTTACATCACATAGATCCCGTAATCTATGGTTTTCAACACTTACAGTGGGCACATGGAAATTTCATGAATAATTATTAATGATGATGAATTTATGTAACGTCCATAACTGCTATTTGTGATAATATTCGCTACAGAATTTTCCAAAATAGGTATAAGTAATTTAAACACATTTTTTTGTGTAAAGTTCTACCTCCAAGTAATAGAGTTGAAGCTATGCCACTGGATGCTGTTGCAATGCAACGAAGATTAAACGAATTTTATTTGTGAATGGTTGCTGTTAGTGTGAATGTTTTTCCACAACCTGCATAAGCGGTTAAACAAAAGACATTAGATCCAGTATCATGATGCAAAGCTTCACGAATCACACGATCAATTAGATTATGCTGTTCAATATTCGCAGTCTCATAATGCTCAAAAAACAAAAACTTTTGCTCTGTTGGATCTATAGAATTTGCTTCGTATGTTCTCTGTAAATATTTGGGAACTGGTAAACCAAGTTCTTGACATGACAAATTATGACCATACAAAATATCTTCAATTTCTAATAGAGCTCTATTAAAGTCAATATATTGTAACGAAAAAACAACACACATTGAAACAACTATCATCGCAGCTTCTCTGAGTCAAGTTACACTGCGCAGAAGTTTCCATACGGGGTAAAAATAAACCAAAATGTTATTTAACGCAACGAAAGATTCAACAAAAAATTTCTCATTTAACATTTCTTTATTTGCTATCAATATTTTTCAGATCTTAAAATATTCATTTTAAAATACACACCTTTTAAACAAATAATATGCAAAAAATTAAATTACTATGTAACCATTATATTTCATAGTTTTTAAGATTTTTAATGTTATTTTTTTTTATTTCCATATTAATAAAATATATATGCGCAGTTCATCTTTGTTACGTGTGTTTTTTTTAATAAAAGGATATACATATTTTCTATTGTTAAGTAAAAATCTCGGTGAATGATTTAACTGTCCTCTACATACCTGATAGGGGTTTGATATTAAATCATTCAATGACATTATGGAGAATACGTCAGCAAAACGAAATCACAATGAAATCCTATTAATAAAGGAAGATGAGATTTGGAGACAAATCGGATAAAGAGCACTACGGATACATCTTAATGATAAGATTTTCCAATACTGAGCACTCTATTTAATGGTAAAAGTTCAAAGCGCTAGAGTTGAAGATCGTCGTTTGTAAGGAACCGTCAGCACTTCGCCATTACGAAGCAGCGAATTTTCCGGTCTTTTAGAGAAATGGCAAAGGCTCCGTCGCAGTCGCTTTTTTGCCAGCTATCCACGCCAGCAAACCACATTTTTTTAGGGCTCCGGACCACCATGGTCAAAAATAGGAACCCTTATGGTGAGTAACCCTTATGGTAAGTATGTCTTAGGCCTGTATCTTTTTACCGGTTAGTTAAATAAGTTTGTAATTTAGTATAATGATAGAAAGTGGACCTCATCGTTTTATCAAAAATATTTTTCAATTAATTAAACATTTAAAAATATATGTTTAAATGTCAACGTAAACATGTGCTCTCTAAGTAGAATTAAAATATATTTTTATATCAAAAATTTGATATGGTTTGAAAACTCGCAGAATCCTCACTACTTTGAGGATTCTGTCTATGGTTAAAAATTAACCAACAAAGTTCCTCTGCTCTTTAATTTGTACCAATAAAACTTCTACACTGTTATATGTTAACGTGTAAACTGTTACTATTTTTAATTAAACCAAATATTTTTTATATTCTTGTAAGGAAGTTTTAAAAATTATGGGAATAATTGAAACCTTTAAAATTCAATGAAGTTTTTCATTATTATTAAAATGAAAATTTTGAACATCTATTATATATTTATTTGTTGCCATGAATGTGAGTCCATGAATTTATTAAAGTTCCCTTTTAATTAAATTAAATTTATTGACTATCCGCTTTTTTTATATATTTAAAACCACTCACTATAAAAAGTCCAGATCTTACCGTAACGTTTTCATAAAGCATCACGTTGTTTTCAGCAAAGCGAAGTTTCATACCGCGCTATATAAATGTCGGTCATATTGATGATTATCGGAAGGATAAATAAACACATCGGGCGGGCGGGTGGGCGGGCGGGCAGGCAGGCGTTTGAATGAAAAACTCCGTCACGTCCGGCCATTATCGGCGGTAGGCGCTCCGGTATTAATCACTATATTTTTCCATTACGGACAGACTCGATATTTATCGAGGAGGGCGAAAATGAATGACCGAGTGGGCATTTTTTATAATCTCTCCCTCTCTGTCTACCGTGCTGTCGACTTCGCGCTCAACCCGCTCACTGGCTTCGATAGGTGATGCAAACTAGAAATTGATATGATCGGTTCTAATGGCGTGCGTCAGCCTGAATGATGGGGTCCACGGATCGACGGGTCACTGTCTCGCCTCGCCTTTCGGATTAAATATGAAATACGGCCTGTTTTTTTTAGTTATAGGTTTAAAAGTACCTGTTTCTTATTTAATTTCTGCTTTTTAATAATGAAAGTGAGTGAGAGGGAAGATAGTATTGGACCAAATATAGAATACGTTGATGAATGTAGTTAGCCCTGAACAACTTTTCGTGACCGCTGAGCACGGCATTTGTAATCATCACTTCGATCTAGCACTTTAGTTGAATAGGGTCGAAAATACTTGAATATGACCTAGGCCATAGCAATTATGAAAAATCTACGAATTATTTTATTATCGATAAGTTTAATTGCCTTTACAATTATGTACACACAAAAAAGTGTTACACTACTTATTTTTCTATTTGAACACATTTATTTTCCATATTTTATAATGACCCAAATTTAAAAAATCTTCTATGAAAAATATTGTAATATTCGCATTACCAGATTTTATTTGTGATTTATAAAATAAATAATTATTTATTTCTATGCGAGGATAACAGCTAGTTCAAAATAACTATTAAGGTGATTTATAAATGACTACGACAAGGGTCCCTCAAAATTTAAAAGTTAATTTATCCATGAAGTGGAAATTCGCTGCTCGAATTAGTTAAACTTTCCAAAAACGTTTAGGTATTCGAAAGAAAATGGTTCCGGCTCTCATCTTCAATTCCGCATTGAGTTTTTTTTTACTCTCCTAGCATAATTGCTTCTAAGAGAGCGGTGAATGAATTTCAAAGAATTTCCAACCCTCGACCAAGTTTTCTGCGAATTATTAACGATTGAGGCTCTTAAATTTGCGCTTCAAATTCCTCAAGTTTGTCTTCGTTATTTTGTTTCATTTGATTCCTGCATTACTTTTCTCTATTTTTATACATTCTCCATATGGAATAACTATAAGCATGAACCGTTTGAGTACTCAAAAAAAAAAAACATTTTTAGCAAGAAATAAAAAAGTTGTATAGGTGGTTTTCTCAGCTAAGAATCTAAGCTCAATTTCCAATCACATTAAAACCTTTTTTAGAATTTTGAATTTCATATTTGGTCGCAGTAAATGTTTAAATTTATTTTAAGCAACATCATTTCATACAATACATATATTAAATTAGTTTAAATTAAGGGATTTGATGTACTTAAGAACGATAACTATTAAAATGCATGCTCCAAATGTATATAACTTTTTCATAAATTTTTAAATTGTTATTTGATACAGGTATAATTTTTAAAAATGATAACAAATATTGGTTAAAAGGCCCATATCCCAAATTAATATTTTAAGCAAACTTTTGGAGATAGCGGTAAAATAAACTGCTTTAGTTATGGATGGTAACAAATAATATTGTCTGATAAATCAGCCGGCTTTCGTAGGAAAATGGGGGACTGAAGCGGCTATATCCAACTTTTGTGAGACTATCTTCGAAAATATGGATAAAGGTATGTCCGTGTTTATGACCTAGTGAAAACATTCGATTTTAAGACCAATTTTGCTTAAGATGAAGTCTATAGGAATAACTGCTACAGCTACAGATATGCAAATATTCAAAATCTATGATACATTCAGCAGTAAGCTAGAGGTGTAATTTGGTGTTCCCCGAGAAAGTACCCTTGAACCTATTCTTTATCCTATTTATATAAATGATCTATTCAATTTGAGAAATACTGGTTCAATTATATTATTATCATTAGCGTAAGTCACTAAACAAGCTAATGTGGTCTAAAAGTATAAATTATTAGTCTAAAGACGAATATGTTAACTCTGAATGTGGCGAGAACAAAATTTATTGCTTTTAAAATCACTATAAAAATGAACCAGACACGGACAACTCGAAAATGCAACTTTTAGCATCTGCGACTGTATTCCATTAGATGTGACTTGCAAAAAATATATTTAGGAATCTGAATAGAGCAAGGATTAAAATGATTACCTCAAGTTGATTATCTATCTATAGTAAAATCCGCAAGCTCATTTACGTTTTCAAGATATATTCTGAATACTTTCACACTTAAAACTGCGCATTTATTGCTTTATGTGGATATTATGTTATGGGATAATCAGCTGGGGTAACTGCGTCAAAACTAGCATGACTTGTAAATATTGCTAAAAAAGTTTTATTTTGAACTATTTAAAGGCATTATAGGCAATTCCCATAAAACCAACCCTTTATGACTACTATGTTTTAGATATTAGGTCTCAATAAAAAATACAAAATATCCATTTAAAAATATGACGTCATTAAATTTTAAGATACAACTCATGGTTACTAATAATTAAATAAATACAATTACTAAAGAAGATACTAATAATTATTATAGTACTTTTATCGTCATGAAAATTACAGTATTTTAATTAAAGCTACTGTAGGTATGTCAGCATTTATTTTTTCTCTCAGCGTATTAGATATGCTAAAATGAATATTGGATTTCTGCCTTTGGGACGCAGATAGTTAATTTTGATATAAAAGAACGTAAAAATACCTCCCTAAAATTTTTAAGACGTCATAATCTCATTTTGACATTTATTTCAGTTATGTATAAGAAGCTAATGTGTCAAAGATCAAGACAGTAAAGTTAAGTGAATAAGAAAACAGCTTTACAAAGTCGAATTCATTCGTTTCGAAACCTTTCTTTTCATGTTGATGCGATAAATTCAAACGCAAGTAAATATAGCAGAAACGCTGGATATAAATAAGGGCGTGCTTCGTATTTCGTCGCGTTATTCCAAAATGATTGGAGCGAATTGAAAAGCAGCGGATTATCGAGAGTAGTGCGATTACGCAAAGTGAGCTTAGTAAAGTGTGTTTACGCAGTGACGCCGTCACTAAGCGACTCAAATCGAACGCTCGAAAGCGCCTCTCTGCTTGACAACAATTTCCACTTCAACCGCATTTCATTTACGGTTTATTTTTTGAATTTATTTGCATAATATATTAAGTATACTTTACGCAATTTATAATAAATGCACTTTAGAATTATTATTCTAAGGCGGAATAAGTCGTTTAAGAAAAAACAAAGATTTATCCAGTAACCTAAATAGATATTTATTTTTTTTTAGTTATTTATAACCGTAACTTGCCCTAGGCGGCATAGTGCAGAAGGTAGGGTCGGACGGAAGGCAGCGGAGGGAAGGGACAGAGTTAGAGTAGGTACTCTAGGTAGGTAGTCTCGTTCCTCTTAGGTAAGAGGAACGAGACTTTAAAATTAAAGCCGACAATTAAACTTCAGACGCGGAACACATTGTTCACCTTTCTAGCGAACACATTAGCACGCTGAAGTCTATTCATTAATATGCCCGCGTGTTTGTGCAAGACTGGCGTTAATTCTGCCTCGGTAAGTAAGAAAGTTTATTGTTGATTACGCCCGGATCTTATCCCTCGCTCACCCTCGATCCCTCTGCATCCTTCTCGCTCTGTCATATTCCTGGCTGCCTTGGGAGCAGAGCAGCCATTGTAATATTTATAGCAGTGGAGTAACTGACAGAACATTAAACTGAGACGCTTGATTTACGTACATTTCTCGCATAGTTGGCGCTCCTTTGTTTCGAGAATGCGAATAGGTGTGAATGCTAATACACGTCAACGCCAAGATCGATTCGTTGGCTATGGATGCTCCTTTGTTGCATCAAACTTAAATACAGGTAATAAAGTTAATTTCGTTATACATATTGGAAGTTTTTACTAAAGAAATATTACTACTTATGCCTACTTATGACCTCGCTGATAGGATACCTTAAACGGAACAAATAATTCAATGTTGCCAGGTGGCAATCTCCCACATGGCTACCGAAATAATCAACAATTCGCATTTCACCAATATCATCATAGGATAAAATGTTTATTAGTGCTAGTATTACTTAGTTTATTAGTACGAGGCCGATAGAATGCCGCCGCCAGTTATGATCTATCTAGAATGATGCGCGCATTTGTGTGTGACTAGCTGAGAGGATACATTCTATCTGATGGCTGAAAGGTGCTGAAACTGGCGATTAGTAAAAGGAAATGAAAACAATGCGCTCGTACCGACGAGAAAGAGTCTTTAAGGTTCGTGAAATTCAAACTAGGCCACCCGCCGGGAGTGCCTAGCTCCGAGACCCTGCGAAGAAAAATAAAATATTTAAGTGGAATATTTTTTTATTACTTAATAAAACATATTACATAAAAAACACGCGGTGTGAGCACCATACAATTTTAAAAAATTACAAAAATATATTTTTGTAGTAACATTTGTTTCCTAGTCAGTGAATGAATCCAATTACGCCACTCTCACGAGACACGCTCATTCGGCTCAACTTGGGAGGACGCTCGGACGTGATGTGCTTTTTCGGTTAAAGTCGGTACGCCCAGCTCTCACGTTGATTTTTTCTAATCTGTTGCGTTAATTTTCTTCTTATATAAATTAGCGTGGGAATAAATTGTTTAATGTAGGTGCCAGTATAGGGTGATAATATTTTTGAGATACAGATTAATACATTATTATGCAGTTGATGACAAATTTAATCAACTTCTTTGCAGAAGTTTTACTCCTAGCGTGCGTGATGTTATCACACACACACACTATTTTTTTTAGGTTATCTTTCACGTTGATTTTCTTATTATTTAAATAGGCATGCGGAGACATTATTGAATGTAGAACTGTAGATGCCAGTATGGGTGGATCATTTTGAAATATAGTTTAATACATTATTACGGAAGTAATAACATATTTAATCAATTTTCTACAAAAGTTTTACTTCTAACGTGCTTTGTGTAAAAACTCACACGCTGTTTTATTTTATTTAAAATGGGATATGTATATCTTATGTGATTTAAAAAACACGTAAAAAACTTCTAGCCTTAAATAGTATAGTAATACAGTAATGTTACTAGTAGTAGTATAGTACTAGTGTAGTAGTATAGTATAGTAGTTAATAGTATGGTATATATATATCTATGAACTATTAGCTAACTATTTATTTTGGACCTGCTAATTGTACATGTCTATACCTTTTTATAGCATTACCTGTTATAAATATAAGCAACTAAGTATTAGCTAAATTGTGTGTAGTTTGATTTGATATTGTATAGGTAATAAAGTTTTTTACTATTAAGTTAAACAATATTTACAATCATAATCGGTTGTGATATATTTGGCTTAATTATCTAGCTGTATGAGCTATATGAGTATGAGCATTTTAAAATCATAAATAAATTTTCTAATAATGTGAAGCACCGGCATAGATCTCCCTGTCAGGTATCTATTCATCCCCTCTAGAAACATAATAAATAGTCTTTCCCCTAACTGTAGTGATGTTAGTGTCAAATGCCATTATAGATTCTATGCTATTGTTGTGTTTTATATCCAGATATGTATATAGGTCAAATATATAAATGATAGCCCCGTCCTCTGGCCGTCTGTCCGTTGCAACCATAAACTCTAAAAGTACAAATGCGAAAGAGTTGAATTTTTGTGTGTAGATTGATGCTCTTGAAAAACAACCATAGCCGTTAAAATCAAATCGAAAATCAAACTGACAACGTTCATTATCAGAACGTGATCATGTTCAAGTTTCAAACATATGCCAGCTGGGCTATTGGACATTTTTATTTATTGCCGGCCAGTTAAAATTTGTATATAAAGTCATCTATGAACAAAAATAGAAACATGCAAAAGAATGTTTAGTGCCACGTTATAGTTATTATTAATTGAATTATTAGCCGTATTAATTAATTAATTTATTTATTATGATTACTCAGTATAAATAGTGTATAATACACGTAATGACGTAAAGACAATATACATTGAGGTTTAATTTAATTTGTTTAATTAGTTATCGCTTAAAAAAAATACATTTTATGAAAGCAGTTTACACCTTGGTCGACATTTAATAATCAACTGGATCAGGTCTCAAGGAAATAATATGCAGGTAATATAAAAAGGTATTTTACTATATTATATTATATATATTTTTTTAATATATAAATTATTATTAAAATTAGGTATTAGTTATTAACCATACATTTATGTATTATTACTTATATATATATTATATAGTATTATATCTATTGTTATTATTATTATTTCAGTATTATTTTTAGTTTTATTTATATATTACCTATATTATTTATATATTAAGTATATATTATTTCATACAATTCAATTCACTTAATTGTAATTGTATGTTACGCAGTGCTTATAAGAACGATGCTTTTAGTAAAGTCTACTTTAGTACGGGCATTGCCTAGTTAGGTAGTACTTTGCATTTTATGTAATTGATGTTAAGTTACTGTCAACAAATAAATAAATAAATATATAAATAAATACAAATGTAAGTATTAAAAATAACCTTTTCCCATATATTTAAACATGCTATGGAAATGAAAAATCTCATCTTAAATATGTAGATTCTGTGTAGTTTGATAGTGGGTAGTCTCTTTTTTTATACCTACATAAAAAATAAAAGATAAACCTCCGTTTATTTTATTTGGTCTTTTGTCGCTCTTGATTGTAGTTCGCTTCAATGAGCTGCACAGAAGTGCCCTCGATACATCCCTGCCCACACAAATCGATCTGCTTACTAATAACCATTACCGAAATTTGTCAATGCGGCCCTTTCTCTCATATTATTTGGGCACATGGCACATCTGGATCCATTTCGACAATAAATATTCTCGATGTCGTTGAGCAAACAAACGCACGTACGTGCTTTTGTGCTCAACTCCGTCGCAGTACAAATATAATGGGGAATGCCTGAGGGAAATAAACAGAAATGACGCCGTTCACTGACTGATACACTCGAACCATGAATAAGTTATACTAACAGAATAACTGGGCATGTGTTTTATTGTAGGCGACGTGAATGTTTGCATAAAGTCGACGACAGAACGTTCAACGTTTTGATAAGTACTAATAATATTATAAACACTTAACAAGTGGGGTAGGAATTGTGAATTCGTATGTTAGTTATAGTATAATAATGGCAAAAACCGCTACATTGATTTTAACGAAACGGTCATTGGTAGGTAGCTAACTCATCTCCGAATTTAGATACATATTTACTACGCAAAACCACAAAGCGAATATTACGGTAGTACTTTATGGCGAATAATTAACTAGTATAGTAAAATTACTACTATATATAGTACATTTAGTAACATTACTACTATATAAAGTATAGTATAGTATTATTCACCATTTAAAAATCAGAGAATGTTTTTAGCGCGTTATACGCCCAAGCTACCTATAACTCTTGCTCATTTTGGAATGGGAATGCAACGTTTCGTTACATCTCCAGTCGCATGAATCGGTCACTTTATCTTACGTAAAAAGTTTCACTTAAATAATGTAATCCAAATACGCTAGATAATTATTTATTTATTTATCGTATGGCAAAAATGTACAAAGAATGTCAGAAGTTAAAGAAAATAAAAATTGAAGTATTAAACATAATAATCTATAGGACTATATGCTTATGTCCAGAGAGTATATCCAGTCGATAGCGTTTGATAATTAATTGAATACAATAGAAATGGCGTATGAAGACAGTTTTTTTATATATACTAAAATCCTAAAATATATTTTCGTATAGCTCGACGATTTTAATAAAATATGTTATAAGTGTGCATAACCCGAAGGTCATCGAGATGAGGAGCGAAGTCCATCTCGAGTGAAAAAATATTATAGGGATTGAATAATGTTCTATAAACTTTCCTTTAGTAGGCCTGGGAAGTGGAAAGATACCATGTACAGCCTCACTTACGTGATCCTTGCCTCTGCCAAGTGACGGAGTCTCGTGTGAGTTATTGTCACCCTACTAGAAAAAAACTGCTATGGTGTGATTGCATCTCTACCTGATCCTTATCCTACCTGATCCCATAGTATTTAGATACGTACCTACAGTATATATAAAGATTCGTGTCACATGTGCACTCACATTTTATTTTTAAAGGTAAAGTGTATGTGTTCAATAATAAATGATGGAGAATGAAGTCAAAAGATACTTAATAATAATTTAAATAAAACATAGCCTACGTCAGAGTATATGGAAGCGGTATTAACTTCACTGTAAGTAAGTAGTATAGCAAACGAATCGGTGTTTAGATTTATGTAGTATTATCTTTTTTATTCGTATGTAAATAAATAAAAATCCGTAGATTTCTTTAAAGCTGAATAAATAAAATAATTAAAGTCATTCAATAAAATAAAATATACTAGTAACTAAACTAATAAATAAACTAGTAAAAACCAGTAGTGTAGTAGTAAAGTATACTAATCAAATATTTATATAAAGACTTTATTATTTTAATAAGTAACTTTCTTTGTCAAGTCGTGCTCGTTTGTCAGATGGTATTTTAAACATAGGATATTTTTCATTCTTGACCATAATACCAATATATGTATTGACCATAATACCAAATATTCACGTTTTTATTTAATACAAAATAGCGTATAATTGATCGAACTTATTACTCTAACGAGCTTAATCTATATCAGATTAACTCGTCATAATTACGACGGATTTTACTAATGGTAATTTTTAAATACCTAATGCACGATAAAAATAACAATAAATGCACTAAATTATTTCAATTTATTTTTCTGACTAACTATTAGCTAAAAATGGTAAACAACATTTGACTATTATTACCTAGTGTAGTTGCGGTTATCAGCTGGTTAATTATTTTTTTAACTATTTGTGTCCCAGATATTTTTGCTATATTATACAACGGACATAAAATACCGGTCTTTTTACATATCTTTTAAATTTAATTATGTCATTGATAATTGTTATGCTATGTCAGCTCATCACACCAATGTTATTAATGCAATAGGTATAGTCGGAAAAAGAGATACATGATAACGCTTTTATAACATTTTATATAATTCGTTAAATCATAATTATTGTTTAAACTAGGTACTCTTATATGTTCAGTTTAGTAAGAACGCTTTATGGAAGCGTTAACAATTCTTAACGAATATTGAAACTATACGAAAGACGTCTTAAAAAATCTTCCACGAACAAAAAATTCTGAACCCACATTTTTAATCTAGCGCCAAACTTTTTTAATATCTCTCGCATACACACACGAAATTACTTACAAAGGCAAGGCAAATGTACGCTTTCACTAGGAGTTCAAGTTGGAGGCGGAGAGGGAAAAATGCCCACAACCATTCGCAATAGTGAATACTGCCAAAAATGTTTCATAACTTTCAAATAAAAGAGACAAAAAGTGAATTAAACTTAAAATTACCACCTGTTCCCAACTAAGCTGACGTTAAGCATTTTACCATGTTTTTGTTCTATTTGCAACCTGAAAACTTTTATTTTTAGGACAGAAGCTTAGCCTGAGCTTCTAGAAAAAACTGAAGTTCGCTTAGAGACCTAAAGTTAATCGGCTTTAAATACTAAATATGATTTTCAAAAAAATCATTGAAATCGCCTTCACTATTCCAGAGCGAAAGTAAACACAAGAAAAAAGAACAGATTTTGAAAACCTCTTAAAATCTCTTAAAGTTAAAAATAATAAACTAAAAACTTATCAAGTTAGATGACTAAAAACAAATGAAAAATTAAGTGCTTCAGTAAATGTATCTTTACAAAGGAAAAGTAAGACTGTAAGTAAAGTAAATATTTTATAATACCTACTTACACCACCTACCTATGTGTTAATATAGTAGCTACCTACTACTCAAGGATCATAATGCCAAAGTTTTCGAAAAGTGAGAGATGAAGAATACATTTATATCTATAATTATAGAAATGTAGGTCAGAGGTAAATACCGCTTTCTTATCTTTAATATTATTTTTCGATTTGGCCTTATAATTAACACTAAATACTCGTATACCATTTTTATTTACACTTTTATATAACAAGCTTATTTAAAAATAAAACTTGGAGGTATTCGGTTTAGTTTCATAAAACTCTAATTGGTTAATTACTTCTTGATATTTATATACTTAAAAAGAAAATGTAACATCAAAGTTTTGCTATAACTTGCTGTGTAGGTTCATTTTCCTTTTAATCGAATTAATTTTTTGAGAAAACTTTTAATATTTTTTAATCCACTTTCTATCAATGATATTGTGTGTTAATTTGTTATGCCATTCTCAATGACATTTTTATAAAGCGTAATAGCTTATCTAATTGCTTAATACATACTGCTATGAAATCACGAGAGTATTTAAAAATAATAGATTAATATTTATTTATCACTTCTATTTATAAAAGAATAATTCCTTTTTGCATTGTTACTTTTTTTCTCCAAAACAGCATTCAAATAAGATTTTTAACGTTGCATAGCTTATTCGAGCTTTCAACGCTCTTAGGCAAAGTTACAGACTTACGTTTTTTATTTAGTTTATTGTTATAGATATTTATTTAAATATACATTATGCTTGCTAAGCTAATTATAATAATTTATTGCCGATTATTGCAGGATTAGAATAAAACTCTTTAAGCTGTCAAGTCGTTTTGAATTTCCATTATTTTTCATCACTTAATACAAAAACTGAGGGTCTTACTCCTGATAACTAGTTTAACGTTTTACTGAATTCCTAAACCTTGCCAAAGAAACTAGTTATTTAATAGTTAAACCCCATTCGAATCCATCAGTGGAGAAGAGTAAGAACGCGAAAAGCAACTCATTTATAAGTATGTAGTAGTAATATGTCAGTTTAATAAAAAAACCTATACTTTTCATCAAAATGTGTATTTTATTCTTTTTCTGGTAATCAGACTATTGTTATCTTCAATATCAATACACGATTTGTATTCTTAGCAAAAAATATTTTAATTACTCAAGTAAAATATTAAGGGAACAATTCGTCCGATAGAATTACACAACGGACGCGTGTCCTAACTCAATTATGGTGCAGACCAGATAATATCCGGAAGTTGTCGGGCGTATCCGGCGCCGACGGGCGGGCGGCGCGTGTGGATTAATCACCGCGCGACGCCATTTTGTTGCCTTGATGAGATTTGCGAAGCTGAATAATAAGGTCTACTGCTATACGCGTTCCTTAGCATGTGTAGCGCCGCATCGATACCTATAGTAGATACGTGGTCCAGTAATGAATTATTTCTAGTTTGTAACTAGCAGGTATGTACACGTTGTCTTTATGTACTCACATTGTAATAATAATATTCCTTTTAGTTTAGTGACAGGGTATTCGACAGGTTAGGGTTAGTAGGCCGAACCTATCTTATCATAATTAATACTACATTATTTTAACATATCAAAACAGCTCACTCATCATTGAAGGATATTTCTAACGTAATATGTAATAGATAAGTTCAAAGGAACTTATTTAGAATATTTATAACATGTTACAGGGTTAGTTACTTCGAACCACTTTCCCTCAATATGTGAGGAAAAGTGGATGACTGGTCGACTAAGTATTCCTTTGCGTCATGTTATTACCACGTCGTCGCTTCCTAATCAGATTTATGACGCCATAAAAAATAATCATAACAGTAAAAACTCACCGTTACATACTTTTTTTACGCATTATTCCAAGTATTATGTATAATTTAATTATTAGTTTAAAAAAATGCTTTGAAAAGTGAAAAAAATCAGGACGAGTGTATACTTTCATCGTTGGATGTCTTCATAGCGCTCGATTTAGTATTTTTTATTTATCAATGCTACCTTAAACCTGCTGGCCTATATACCTAGGGTTATAACATATTATATTATCTTTAAGTATTTGAGGAAACCTGTTACATAAATAAATAATAACGCGGTTAAAGCTTATCTTTGTTTTTAATGGCTTAAGCTTCGGTTATAAAATACATAGTTTATAAATGAGTTTTAGTATAACGTAAATTTTTTGGGTAAACTTTTCTTTAACATTATTTTTCTTTAAATTCTCGAGTGTAAAGGGTCTGCAGCAACATACTATAACAGGGAATAAATTGCTGCATCGTAAATATGTAAATGGGGGCAAAATCAATCAATCGCTGTATAATTTTATTGTTTACAAATTAAAAATATGTTAATTTTACATTTTCGCATGACTATACTTTAGGTACTAAATTTGCAAACAAACGCGAGGCGGCATTGGGGGCTGTTGACTTTAACAGTCCCCAATCAGGGGATATAATGTTAAGTCACATAAAATGATGCTTTTACAATGCAATTAAAATACAAGGCAGATACATAAGAATTACTTTATTTAAATAATTGCCTAAGGAGATAATATCTTATATACCTAGCGGGTATTTCAGAAACACAATCACTGCGAATTCAGCACATTATTTTTTTTTCATTAATTAGCTTCGTAGGGAATTATTAGTTCACGAATATCAACAACATGATATTGTCAATGTTTATCATTATTTTTTTTATTTTTGTTTAAATCATAGCAGCCCCTTCTATATGGCACAATCGTTCTTTAACGGGCTGTGTATCAGAAGAAAGCAATACGATATACGGTTAAAATTATTTTGATCTAGATGGCTTAGAAAAATTGCTGTAATTAATGTATTCATATTTCTAGATAAAATGTTATTGAATTATTGTACAATAATATTTCGTTTCGGTATGCTAATTCATTACTAATTCATTCAGTTCAAAACCTTTTTCTGCGTATTTCTATTAGGCTACATATAACACATTTAAACGATTTAGCAGGAATCGGGGCAAAGAGATACCTACGCTGTAATTAGATAGGAATCGGTCTCTGGGCGGGTGTCGCGTCTAATTCGATTTGCAGCGCCTCTGACTCTGGGCTCTTCATTTCAGATCAACAGGTCGGGACCGAGCTTCACTTGAACAAATATCGAGGGCTCCCTCAACCGGTAATCTACATACGTATGTACAAGACAAGTCTTGTTACAATAATAAATTCGAATGTATGAGTGCATATTAGTATGTTTTTATTTGTGTAATTTTTTAGTATAATATAAGCTATGTAATTGTCGCATTAAAATCAGAGTTCTTCTAATCGTAATTCTACGTTAAACAAAAACTGAATAATACAAACAAAAACAAACCATAAAACATTTAACTTAGAAAGCCGATAGTTACAGATATGCAATATAATCTAACTGATGTTAGGTTAAATCTAGTGCTACTGAAGATTTTAAGAATACATTTTATGTTATTATCCCTGCCAAATAAAATATGACAGTTTGAATTTCTTAGAAACCAAATGTTTCGTGCTGGTCTCAATTGCAACCTAGTACCACCGTCACGAGCCAACTTCTTGAACCGTAGGAGTGTATTTCGTTTATTGAAATGTTAGTTTTTAGTATATCGAATAATTAATAAATATAAAAAATTAAAATAAATTATTTTACTTTGAGTATAAAAAAATGTAATATACCTAGCTACCCTTATTATGTTTTTACAACGCGTGTAAAATAAAACCTAAATACCGTAATGAAAACGGCATTTTATTATTCAGGCGTAAATGTTTAATGCTGTTATCATAACTACGCTTAAAACTCGAGGAAACAATGGGAAATCTCCTTCGAAAGGTGGAAGAAGGGTCCCGGAGGTCGAGCTCTTTCTGTCCCGCTTATTGTGGGACGCTATTTGCAAACGACCACAGCGAAGACACAATAGGAGGCAAGGATTTAAGGGTCTAATTTAAAATTAATCATAAATATGTATAGTTGGGCTAATGGCCGTGAGGGGTCGCACATTCAATTATTTTATTACCCTTACCTTTTTCCTTATCTCGAGGGTTTCAACCTTAAAATAGCCAGCACGAAAGTTATTGCCCATTCACATGCTTTATTTGACTCAAGCTTACTTAAAAAGAAACCAAAATGGATGCTAAGAGTTCGTAGTTTTAATGTCTTAATGTTTTAATGTTACAGTTTTGACGTAATTAGTGTTTTTGTGTAAGTACCTATTATTGATACCTAACGGCCCCTACTAGACTTAATGATAAACTTTGTATTTTCATAAATGGACTAGGAGATTGGTTTAAGGCAAAAAAAAATGTCACTTAAAATGTTTAAAATATTTATTTTAAACTTTTAGCTCTTAAATATCCCGTAGGAATAACCAATGAGATCAGAGATCTGAGTACATATCTAGATAATAAACTCAATTGGCAAATACACATTGACTACCTTAAATAAAGCTTTCTTCGGTTGCTACGCCCTGTCACGGGCAAGAGGTTTCATCGATCAATCTCAAGTCATATCGCTTTTTTTCCTCTCGAGGAGTCACATCTCCGACATGGTAGTCTTCTATGGGTTAGTTAGGCTGGTTAAACTACTATACATCAGTTCATTTTTACAACACATGGAACAAGGATATTATATTTAGCCGGTACCCCCCCCCCTTACACGTAATTATAAAATACTAGATTATATAGAGGACTAGAAATTACAATAAATTACCGGCAGAATATAAAAACTTTAAAAATATATTTCTATTTAAAATAACCATCAATATCTATTTAATAAAAAAAAAAATTGTATGAATTTTAAGACCTATATTATTATATTATTATTATTATTATTATTATTATTAGTAATTACAATATTTAGGAGCTAGCTCCGGTGATACTGTTGAGTTTAGTAGGTGAGGAAAAAAAAAGATTACTGCTTAACAATTCGCAGTCTACGCTTAAAAACAAGCATTGGAACAAGGAAAAGGGTCAAATACTGACCTACGAAGAGAACTCCACTGCCGAATTGTTCTGAAAAGAAACGAATTGAACCCAATGTTCCGTTTTCTCAAGATAGGTTTTATCTTGGAAGGATGGTCATTACGGCCAATATAAGGAGGCTTAGAAAGCTGGGATCTTAAAGCAGACCAGGCAGGCTCACTCGTCACAGTCTTATATAAACTAGTTAACCTGAATTCAAAACGCCTTCTACTAAGTGGCTCCCAATTAAGAGTTGAAATTAATTCAGATGGACTATCATACCGACTAAAACGCCTAAAGACATGCCGGCTTGCTTTTCTCTCAACTGTTTCTAATTCGTCTTTAAGACATTGGGTGTGAGGATCCCATACTGATGAGCAGTATTCAAGGGTAGGACGACCCAACGTTTTATATGCCAATGCTCGCGCTTTAAAATCAGCACATTTAAGACTTCGCATAACAAACCATAATTGTCTATGAGCCTTTTTCACTACATCATCAACATGAGTTCCCCAATGGAGATTAGAAGACAGGGTAATTCCAAGATGCTTTGTGGTAGAGGATTTTACCAGTGATTTGCCAGCTAGTTCGCATTTGAAATCATTATGGATTGAACCAAACTGTATCAAAGCCGACTTGTCCGAATTTAATCGCATGCCATTTTGACTAACCCATCGGACCACCGCATCAAGATCGTTTTGCAGTGTTTCGCAATCTGACTTATTCCTAATTATCCTAAATAGGACACTATCATCAGCAAAAAGTTGCATGAGTGAATTAACATAAGCAGGTAGGTCATTTATGAAAATAAGAAATAAGATTGGGCCAAGAACACTACCTTGAGGTACTCCGGATGGCACGGAAACTAAATGGGAAAAAGCCTTTCCAACAGAAACCTGTAGACTCCTTTTAGACAAAAATGACTCAATCCAAGAAACCACTTTAGGATCTTGAGATAGATTTCGAAGTTTATTCATTAAACCCGAATGAGGGACGTCGTCAAAAGCTTTCGCGAAATCTAAAAATATAGAATGAACCTCAAGTCCAACATCTAAGGCGTTAGCTATAGTTTGTGAGAGATTAGTAAGAGCCGCCTCGAATGAAAACCCTTTGCGAAAGCCGTATTGCTCCTGCTGAAAGAAACTAGATGAATTCAGTGAATTACTAATATACTGAACAACTAACCGCTCCAAGATTTTACAGATTATACAAGTCAAATTTATAGGCTGGTAGTTAAGGGGATCGCTTCTGGAATCACTTTTAAATATAGGGACCACTGTAGCCATTCGCCATTCATCCGGCAAAACATTGGATGAAATACAGATGTTAAAAAGAATAGTTAAGTAAGGGATAACAGAGAAATCAGCCATCTTTAACATCTGAATGGTTACTCCGTCAGGGCCTTGAGAAGAATTGAACTTTAGACTTTTTAAAACTCTAAAAACATCATCCTTGGAGAAACTGAATAAAGTAGGATTTGTAGATAGAAAATTACTTTCAGAAGAGGAGGTAGAAGGGGAGACTGGGTCAGTAATAAATACCTTTGAGAAGGAGTCCGCTAGTAATTCAGCTTTTTCCATATCACTGCGTTAAAACTCCAGAGATATCAAAAAGATGCGGAATACAACGACTTTTGCCTTTCTTTGAGTTTATTTGTACCTATATTTTGAAGTAAATGTTATGCGGCACTTATTTTTCAAAGCAATTGTAAAATAGCATAAAATTTAAGCATAAATTTATTAAACTATTTAGATCTTTTTATGGTGTATACTTTAAGCTATGTAATATGAGTTGTATAATTATGATCTCTAAGAATGATGTAGCATATATCGATGTCATGATATATTATTATATTTATAAATACATTAGGCATAAACATATTATAGTATAGAGTAAGAAGTAAATATAAAGTTTTTTTTCCAATTTGAATACATTTTATCAACTATAAATACTAAGCATTTCAATAATTATTAAAGTAAATAAAATAGTAAAAGATTGATATATTTTTTAAAAGCGAAGAGTAGCTTAAATTTCAGTATTATTAGTATTATTTAAATATATATTTCCAATTTTTTTTTTCAGGAGAATCTCTACCCAAAGGGTTAATAGTTTAATATATCTATATTAAACTAAACTAAACTAGTTTTGTGACAAAACAAATAACAAATTAGTTTTTACGTAGATTAAGTTTATCAAAAGTTATTTTTAAATTTTATTTTACTCTGTTCAAAGTGATTTAAGCGCAGTTGTAGTAAGTTAGCACGAACGTCTTTCGTAGAGATTTCTCTGTAATTAAAACTAAATGCCATCTATTGCAGATTGCATAATTAACGAAGCGAGCAGTGAAATATAATCGTTTGATGAAACGGACTAAGGGATAGTTGCCGACAGAGATGGCAAGTGAACTGCAAATGGATGTAAGCGAGAAGGAGATGTACCCTCGGAATCTAGATAACGATTTTAAGGAGCGGCGTTCTTGAGACAAAATGATCCAGCCAGAGATCTTAACTGAATTCTGTTTTAGTTGTTATCATTAAGCGATATCAAGTAAGTGTCTAACTTTTATTAATTTGAGCAATTTAAGGATCGTTATCATCAAGCAAACGACTCTAATGTCGTTTCGGTCCTATTGAATAGCGAGGAAGTTACACTTATACCTCACTTTATAAAGAATTTGTTTTGAGCTTTAAGAGGCAGTTAATTCGCAGAGTATTTATTTAAATAAAATGCTGTAAAGGATAAATTTGCTTTGATAGGGATTAATACTGTTCAAAAAGTCTTTAGTATTTTTTTTGCGTATCTTTTAAGCCGGGCGCAAATGTTTTTACGTTTTTTTAAAATATTTGTCAAATTCTAGACTGAAATATTTTGGCAAACGGCAGCTTCCCACAAACGTTAAAAATTGTTTATGGATAAGTTTTTGCAGACTTCGTACACTATGGAAACATGTTATTTATGTTCATTTCACCTTAAATTTGAAGCTCCTACTTTAGGACATACTCATTCGTCCATTCCATTGTTCGTCATTATAATACACAATCCGTCCGACCTCAACAGCAGCGCAAACTTACTGACACTGCCGGTGTCCGGGAGCCATCTCAAACATTTGCGGTTTGGATGTTTGCGCCCTTTGATGTACGCAAAAAAAAAAAAAAAATGGCAAATTAAGAAATAACAAAGGAAAAACGAAAATGTCTGTAAATATTTACAAATGGGGTCTCATACTTAGATAACATTTGTGCAGTTTTGTAAATATTTACGCACATGTCTGGGAACCCCTTTGTGGTTTAGTCGGCGAAAAGCGTCTTTTCCGATTTAAAATCATTTTAAAAAGATTTTAGCTAACACTGATAATATCAAAATTTTAGCGTTAGAAACCTTCCGTTGCCCCCCCCCTTCTTTGAAACATTAAATTAATTATGTATATATATATTTTATATCTAATAACTGAAACTGATGGATGTCTCAATAAAAATAAATAAATAAACAATTTACGAAAAAATAAAAAAAAAAAATGTGTTTTTGGAATCCTTAAAAGAAGACCGTCTCTATTCAAATCATACTTTTTTTGAAAGTACCTTATTTTCTCTTATTAAAAAATATTATTATTTATAATTTTTGGCTTTCGAATTATGTGCGAATTAAATTCCTCGATCACGTGGTTTTCGTGAAAAATGCTTGTGACAAGCGTAAGAGTGATCTTATAAGATTTATGTTTTTCCTTATTGAGGAATGGAAACCTAAAAATGCTCTTAAATTCAGTGAACATTTTTGGTTTTTTAATTACATATATTTTCTTAGCTTGTATACTTTTATGTATAAGATGCTACGATAGTTATAGCTTCAGACAGATGGCCAAACCACATATATCCAAATTTCAAAAATTTGTCTGGGAAACTTGAAGACGTATTAGTTATTATAACTGGCCACTTAAATTAATATAAACTCATCTACGTGATCAAATGGAATCATGGAAAAGAATGTTGCTTGTGACATTATCAATATTATTATTATTACATTGAAATATAATGTCCGTGTTGACATTACTAGCCGCACGTCAAAATTTATAAAAAAAAAGGTGCTAGAAATTACGATGATTTGTTAGAAAGTAATATATTTTTTTTTTAATCTACTCAGACCTAAAAAATAACCCACTGTCGCCTCTATAGTCATCCAAAACGCACATCGAATAGGCTGAAAGTGCCACAGGCACAAGTGGAGATGGGAAATGATGCATGATGGTACTGTAGGCGCGAATAGTATAGAAGCAGTTGATATTCTATGACAGCTACAGCTTAACAGATACCAAAATAGAAAGTTTATGATAAATAAACAGACAGGTAAATAAACTTTTCGTATCTTACTACAATATTAGAACAAATATATTATATAATTCATATTTCCTATTTAATAAATATGTAGACAATTTTATAATATATTATATGTATTTTTTTCTAAATTTTAATGTATATATATATATATATATATATATATAAAAATTATTATTATTATTATTTTATATAAATTTTTAAGTTTTAAATGGCAACTACTTGTTATTATCTTAATTCTTTTTTTCTCTCTCAAATTCTAATGTTATAATTAAAATCAAATGTACCAAATTTTGTATGTATAACTAACTTAAGATTATACACATGCATGCATGTTTTGTAAACATGAAATTGGAGAGCATCGAGTGTTATAAAATATATTAACCTGTGTATAAAATATGTAAGAATGTTTACGATTACTCTCTGTATGTTTACTTTATAAAATAAATAAATGAGGTTCCATAATGAGTGATTGGGCCAGGTGTTTAAAATGTTATTACAGTTTTGCAAAAAGTATATTTTTGCTTATAAATCTCTGAACATTGTACTTATAGTATACCTAGTATAAAACTTTTTCGATAAAAAGTTTGAATACGAAACATAAATAATATTTACTCACGAAAGTTTAGCACATATTTATAACTTTAAGAATGATGTATGGAAGTTTCAGCCTGAAACGTTCAACATTAAACTTTCGCCCAAGAAGAAAAATGTAAACTTGAAAATCTCGAGGGAAGGAAATGTTAGAAAGTGCCACAGGCATCGGAACATAGGCGTCGCCGCGTGGGCTCCGAAAACTTTGCAAAATAGCTCAATATGATAAAGCAGAATGCTAATAGGCTCTGATATCTTCCAAAGAATACTACATATACATCAAACGTACATATATTATGATTTCAAATGTATTATTTTGGATTACCGAATTGAAAATGGGATAGGGACGAAAAATATATTTAAAACCGCGTCCACCAAAAAAAATGCGACATTCGAAATATCCTGTTTTCAATATCAAACTAACTATATAACTTCTATATTTAACTGGTGTCACTTTGGACATACCTAATTTTGGACACTACATATATTTTTAAACTAGCGTAGTTTATATTTACAATGTAGACTTTTGGTAATGTCATAAAATATCAAAACGTGCTGCGCGAGGAAATCGTTGAATATTTTACAACCAAAAAGTATGTTTTTTTTTCTCATTACATTTTCTCATTATTTTTCCTCTTACCTTATCCACAATTAACTCCAAAATATTTACGTATGATTGTAGTGTGCATTTATAACTAACGTTTGTAAATATATCGCTTTGTTTTCCTAGCCTCAATTCCTTTATATTATGTGAAAATTAAAAATCGGGACAATCGTGTACCTCTGGACGCGTGCAAAGGAACATGCATCTAAACTTGGCTCTTACCTAAATTAAAAAAAGACCCATTTAGCCTGAGCCTGGCAAAACCAGAAAAAGATTTGTAACGACACAACTAAGCGAAGCGGTGAAATAAAGTTTTAAAAGGTATGCAGAAATAGAAAACGGCTGGAAATTCCATATTAAAAAATCGTCTTTTTTATATTTTGTAACTGTTTAAGGGAGTAAGTGTTAAAATAAAGTAATAAAGTAAAAAAATTAACCACGAAGAAGAGTAATTGCTATATGACTACTTGCGGAAAGCAACCTATCTTCATTTGGGCCTCATTACTCGTCTCGTCTCGTCGGCAGCTGGCTTATGACTGCTACCGCAAAAGATAAAAAATATCTCGGATTTAAATATATTATAAATCAGCAGGACGGCAATAATCAGGCAATAGTCAGTTTCAGGAAGAAGTTTCCTATATAATCAGTAAGGAAACCTCACAAGATCTACTAACTGTAATAGAGCTAATGTAACAAAAAGCGTTCCAAAACGACATAAATAAAATGTTCGTGAGATGGAGGAAGGAGACAGTTTTGTGTGCCATCATTGTTATTGATCTCAATCAGTCGATTTCTCCTGTTGTCAATTCTTTTGAGTTGTTTGCAGTAATAAAAGATTCTCCATATTATTTTTTTTACAAATTTAAAACCAATTCTTTTTAATCTTAATAAAATAAGAATGTCATTACTTGATTACTTTCAGTTATATTTAGTGTTAACTTGTACCTTGTGGTACTTAAATACTGTTTTATCGTAATTATAAGTTGTTTTATCTACTTGTAATGATATTTCGACTAGAAAGTATAATAATAGTGTTAAGAATATTTCTGGGATTGAAATTTTGAAATATGCAGTAAAAAGAATTAAAATACATTGTTTTACAGCAAACACCGTTTACAGAGAACAAGACGTAATTAATAAAATGAGAATCTTAATCCGAAAGAATAATTTCCAGAATATTTTCTCCAACTTAGTCGCTTACAAAATTTGCCTCTCTTTTAGCGACAATTCGCTGCATTTATTTTAACCAAAGGTGTATTTTGTAATAAATTTGTGGTAAAGAAAAAATCTATGTGTTATTATATTTCGGAGTAAAATGCAAAAAAACGAAAAATTGATAATTTATTATATAATAGGTAGATATTCGTTTATTATCTTAACAAAATAAAAGTATTTAGGTATTCCTTTTTATTAGATATTTACTGTTATGCAAAATAATGAATACATTTAAATATTTAATGGAATGTGAAAGTATCTGATTTATATATAAATATAGTCATAAATACTATTATATTTTTTATGCTTTATATTTTAGTACTTTATTAACGGTAAACCATTTGATAAAACGTAATCATTTTATTTAACAACGTTATATTATGTAAATATCATCAAAAATTATGTCATTTATTCTTCAAATGGTTTGCCGTTAGTTATGCAAATACTATTATCAAATATAATTCTTTAAGTATATATACAGGTAATGTTCATCCGTTTTTCCGTTTTACATATTTTTAAACCTAAAATGGCAGAAATAGTATATTATCTCTTTAAAAAAACGATAGCCGTTTGTCACATCAGAGGCTCGTCAAATAATATAGATATATAAGAATAAAGTCAACCAATTTATAGTACTAATAAATAAAACTTTGACAGTTCGTTAAAAAACGCAAATATCGTATTCGAATTTCAAAAAAATGTTGGTAACTTTAGGACGTATTAATTTTTGCTAGCCAGTAAAAACTCATATATGAGCATAAATAAGATAAGATAAGATAAGATAATTTATTTCCAAAAACAAACATAACTTGTATAGGAATGACATTTGCAATTGAATACAGTACAACGGTTAAAATATGTGAAAAAGCATTAGCAAAGGTATAGGTACATATATAAACTAGTAACATAAAATAGAAACATGTAAAAGAATGTCCAAAACCACATTTTAATGATTAAATTGAAACATGCGCTAAAATTTACCAAAAAAAAAAACCAAAGAGCGCTAAAATTTATGTTGATTTGAAAGAATGTCATGATAACCATTGCATACTTTTCAGCTTCTATACATTCAAATATAAGAAGTTCATATATAAATATCCTTGTACTATGGCCATCTGTTTGTTGTAACTTGCAACTTGCAACTCGAAAAATTCATATGCGAAATACTTGAAATTTGGAAAGATGAAAAACAATCATAGCCGTTTGTTTAGATCACATCGATTGTTCTCCGAAAAATATAGATATTTTACATTAGTCAACAATTTATTGTACTATTAGACAAAACTGATACCGACCCGACACCGCACTTTGAGCGCGATCATAATTGAATTTTAGGCGCAAATAGAAACATTAAAAGAATGTTCAGTGCCACGTTATAAATATTATAATTCGAAATTTTATACTCGTGTTTATTTATTTATTTATTGTTGTTACGCAATAGATATCACAATACGGGTAATGACTAAAAGACAATAAAAATTGAAGTACGGGTAGCCCAACTAACTAATAAAGAATAAAGAGGTTAACGAGAATACTATTAAAATATATTAAACGAATTTAATTTAAATAAAATAAATCAAAAAATATTTTGAATTTAGACAATAATATAAAAAAACCTGAAATATGAGTTAAGCTTAAATTATTTATATATATAGAATAAAAAAAACTGATCAATACAGAACTAAACTAGGAATTTTATCCGTGGTTTTGTGTATTGATATAGTAGTTTAATGCAGCATAGCGAAACTTTAAGTTATTAAAAAAAAAATAGATTGGGATAAAGTATAAAATACATCACAATTTCAGTAAATTGGAGGGGGGTTGTTCTAGATTAGTTGTTTTAAATATTTTTTTATTTCTATATTTTTTAATTAATCTAAGCTTAAATTGGTATATTCGCGTTATTTTTTCTTTAAATCGTTTCTTCTTATTTATTTAATTTGTTTAAATTCGTTTAATATATTTTAATATAATTTTTACCTCTAACTATCTTTATTAGTCAGTTGGGCTACCCTAGTGTTGCTATGTATAGGTACTTGAATTTATATCATCTTTTCGTCATTACCTGTATTGTGTACAATATCTATTGGGTAACCACAATAAATAAATAAACTCGGTCATAATTTATAATAATTGTAATGTGGCACTGAACATTATTTTACATGTTTCTATTTGCGCTCATATATGAGATTCTATTAATTTTAACTGGCCAGTAATAAATAATACGTTCTAACAGCCGTCGTCTCATATTTTTGAAATTCGAATATGATCGAACTATCAATGTTTTATTCATTATTATTAAGAATTTGTTGAACCTAATGTTATGTATCTTTATTATTCGACTTGCCTCCGATGTGATTTGAACGGCAATGATTGTTTTTCATGTTTTTCAAGAGAACAATAAATAAACTGTTTCGCATTTCAGACAGACGGCCAAAGGACAGGGATAATAGTTTCTTATATATGAATACATAAGCTAAAATCACTAACACGTAATTATTTTATTTGTCTAAAGCAAAATGGGTCGACGAATTGGCGAACAATAATACCGATAGAATTATACTTACATTAGTGCTTTTTATGATTCCTATTTTTCATATATATATGTAATGAAGTTCGATTGACAGCCTATTTAATATGTTCATGTTTTTTTTGTTTTAGTAATCGATAAAGAGGGACAGCATTCAAAGCACTAAATAATTTGTACTTTACCAGACCTTTTTTTTTTGGATTTTAATTTGCACTTTTTATTTATAATAAATTATATGTTGATCTAAGCGAAAACAGTTTTAAATAATTTAGTTAAAAAATAATGTATTTGAGTTTTAAAATTAATTTTTTTCAACTCAAAATTTTTCTATTTTATTTTTTGTTCGACACATATTCTCTGAAAAATGTGTTTATTTAACGATAACAAATTATTGATCTATATTGAATTGCCCTAAATTATCTTTATTAACCGTACTTCATTGTTTGTGCTTTAAATATAATATTAATTGAAAAACTAATTTTTAAATATTAATTAAAATTATCAGCAGTAGGTATAAATGATCACGATCACTATCAAATTAAAGACCTAGTGCGTTATTCACGGTCACTGATGATAAAACCAATTTCTGGTTTTATTTTATTTATGCATATCATTTATCCAAACTATTGCACGGTGATTTATGAATTTGACGGTAGTTAGGTTATTGTTCTTGGTTTTTTATTGCTAATTGTTATCACTGTTAACCTTGTAAGTAATTTTACTTTATATACCTTCTCTTAAACTTATTTTTTGCTTTTTTACCTTCTCTTGAATTTTTAATATCCGTTATTTTAATGTTGATAATGTATTATATATTATTATTTTTATGATATTCCTGTATATTTCAAAATATTCTGGAAAATAAAATAACTTGAAACTTGATCACGATCGTGATAAAATCTACTTTAGCAGAAAAATATATTCTTTAAAAAACAATTTTTGTAACTGAATAATTAGCTAAAAGAAAATCTATTATATTTTATGCTTCTGCTTTTAAAGATATATCTAGAGTATTATACAAAAAGAAAACCTTGAGTAAATGTATATAATATATTATATATTGTTAAATATTTATTTGAAAGCCTAGTGATTGTATTAATTCTTTTTTCTCAAAATATGAGCGGTTTTAGTTTTATTCTCAAACCATAAAAGGATTAATAGCGAAAAATAAAATTGTTTATTTTTCGTATTTAATTATTTCTTTAAAAAGGAAATTCGATAAATAAATTAAAATATAAGCAAATTAAGTACTTGTTTGAATTTTGACTACCGGACAACAATTTATTGCTAGACAGTATGTTAAACGACAAATTGCTATAATCGTTTTAATATTTAATAAACGACAAACTGCTATAATCCTTTTAATATTTTGTAGTTTGATATATATCAGAAGATATACATTTTTACTTAATTTTGCGTTTAATTTTTATTATTCATTATTCTAAAAACCAAAATAATTTTTAAATACCAGCATTGTAATACGATTGATTGAAAAAGAATACAAATATTTGTTATTGGTTGTAATGGAATTTATTTTTGCACCTAAATGTTTTATTTTTACTTTCTTTTATCTATAAAAACCTTAAATTATATAAATATATTATATATGTAATTAATTTATTATATATTAACATATGTTACCGTAAATACCCGAAATCAAACTTTTTTACTGCCTACAGTAACATATATACCTTGGACGTATTCGTACATAATTAAAATGTAGGTACATTTTAATAATACATTTATTTATGTTTATTCTAAAAATATGCTCTTTATTTATAGTTTTGTTAGTATAAAAAAATATTTTAAAGGTATGTATAATTTAAAATAAATATTTATCTAATCACTTAATAATTATTATTATTCTTCGTATTAAAAAAAATAAAATAGAAGGTAGTTTGATAATCAAACAAAACAGTTTTAAAATAAGAATAATTCGAAATTACATCTTTTAAATTATTTCAGATAAATAATCAACATACAAAATGATATAACATAATAACGATCTTAACATTATTATCAATTATTTTTATCGATTTTTTAATTGTATAATTGGTATTTTTGAAGATACATTTATTGGTCATTTAGGTATATTTAATTACATAAATGGTTATATTTTAATAAAATAAATACAATAGCACGTTCACATAATATTTAAAGAGAAAATATGCAAATATATTCTAAAGGTCACTATTAAAATTAATATTATAAAAGTAATGCAGCTCAAATTTACTGGTTCGAACTATTTAAAACCTTTAATTAACTCTCTTTAACTGTAGCATAAGCAAATTAGCCTATTTGAGTAACTTAAACATCATTATTATATTTATTTTTTTTAAATATGCTTTTTAGTTTTTTTGTATAATATGTTAGGTATTTTAAACTACCCGATTTTTAAATATGATCTAAAAATAAATTATTGGTAATAAGCGCATCATTTTAATATAAATTTTTTTTCAAACAGGCTTAAAATGTATTAGTTTTATTTAAAAGTGATATAAAATAATATTTTATAAAAAATATGAAGTTGTGTATAATTGTGATGCCTAAGACTATTTTTAAAATGCAACAATGTATATTATTAGTAATAAATTGATACTTAATAAAGAAATAACTTTATTTATGACATTTCAGCTAGTTTTGTTAAAATAAAATATAAACTAATATATGATCACTTACAGCAGATATCATCCAAGTGAACTAGAATTAAAGTATCAGTCCTTCCACTTCACTGAATGTACAGGGCAGAGAGATAAACGTCAGTTAGCAGCACTTGAAAAACACTCGAGAGAGTTCGGACGGCGCTGAAAAAAGTTCGCGCGGAAACGACCGAAGCAGTTCGGACGAGGTCGGCAATCGCGAGCACGCACGCGAGTGCACCGTCGCGGTCGACTGGCGAGATGGCGAGATGGCGAGTGGCCGACGGGGCGCCAGGGCCGCGTCGGCGGAGCGCCCTGGGGCGCAAGCGCAACCCTCCTGTTGCTCGAATACCTACCTAGCTCACCCCCGCTCATTCCAAATCACCCTCGCCACCTGAATGCTTTAATCGCACACACGGAGTAAACAAAACTTCCTAAAGGGCGACGTGTACATCGCAATGCTGTGTTTCTCGCACTGATTATGTTCACTATCAACATTATTATTACCTCTATTTATTAATACTATTATTTCAAGGAAATGTTGCGGTTTACTCCGATCACATCACTAACGCAAGCAGTCCAGTTTACCGGTTAGCAAAATAGAAAATTTGATTGAGATCATTTTTCGAATTTCGCTGATGAAATCGTGATGCGAACGACAAAGCTTAACATTATTTAGTAATAGTAAATTATTTAACCAGAACCTGACGTCTCACAGCTAGGCCCTACGGACATCATTAAAGGAATCTCCCATCCAAATTACACGCACCCGTGGTACCAACTTGTTTCTTTTCCTATCTGTTTGTATAGGACATGTATTTAAATAACCAAACTAAGAAATTTTCTCAGAATAAGAACCTCCTCCTTTTTGAAGTCGGCGCAAAACCACTTTCGCAAATTCTGACAGATAAAATACATCATCCCTTAAAATGCTAATTAATTTTCCCTAAATTTTAAGTTGAAGTTAAAGCTTAAAAAAATATCTCAAACTCTTCAGATATAAATAATTTATGTAATTGTGCAGTCTCACAATTTTTAACTTTTGTGGATAATTTTATCCACAAATGATAATTTTTGATTGTTTTTTGAAGGAAAAATAATATTTTTCCGTCAAGCCGTATCTTGAAGTCAGTTTGGTTTTGGAAATGTGCTCACGAGCTCTCGTTTGCTCAAAGCAAAGAGCATTGTTAAGGTATTTGGTTATTTGGGTCAGACATTCACAAAACGTTTGCTAATTATCATCACCACAAAATCTCTCGTGGCAGACGCCGAAATTGCAGTCTCTAGACTATATGCCTGTTCCTAAAATGTAGCACTTTCATTTTAATGTGGTACCTAATAAATAATTTAATAATTGGTACCTAATTTAATAATTTTATAATTATTAAACATTATATTTTTCAATTAATGTTAAATATTGTAATATAGTATAAATAGAAATAGAAATAGAATAGAAAAAATAGAAAAAGATTAGTGTAAAAAGATATAGAATAGTGGAATATATGTAGTAAAATATAGAAGATAGTAAAAAGGTTAAAAAAAATATATTTTTAGTAATGAAAAAGAATGTTGAACTTTTTTACCTGATTCTCAGCTCGTTTAAAGTGTATATAAATTTTTCGTAAAAACAGCTTTTATTTATATACACAAAAAAAAAAATAGGTTTTACTTTTATTGATTTCTCTAGGTCAAAGAACGAAAAAAACTATTAAGTTGTTACAGAAATTTTCGTATGTATTGTATATGTTTGGCTTTTGAATTGTGTTGTGTTAGTATTATAATAAGTAATTTTATGTAGGACAGGTATCCTTAATATAAAATGTAAGCGCATATGAACCTTTTTTTTTAAATTCCTAAATATACATGTTACATTTAGGACTACAGTAAAGAAAATAATCAAAAGTTTGCCTAATAATAATACGAATGAGTTTAAATAAAGAAATTAACTTTACATTTAATTAATAAATTAAACTGAAAATTTCGCTTTTCGAAAATGTCGTTAAGGATGGCGTTCACTAATCCATCGTTTAATAACCGCTTTTCAATTACTGGCTAGATCGACCACTAAAACTGCAGGACTCAACGGGTCCCCTTGTTGACAACCTACTGAAGAGCCTATGGCAAAATTGTTGTAAAAAAGTGTTAATGTAGAGTAACCCTTTTTGATGTAAACCTAACCAAGTATAGGTAAATATCTGGTATATTATTTTTGACCGCAGCTAACAAAATGTCTCTTTTTAAACTATTAAAAGCCCATATTTTTTCAACATTAACTAACACTTCTGCTGTTTTTTTACTTTACTAAAACTTCTGTTAAAATGTTTGCAAATAATGTACAGTCTCACTTATCAAAAGCGCCATTTCTCACCTAAATATCCTCCGAGTAATACATGCAATTTTGGAACATAAATAAACTTGTTTATTAAACTAAAACTAATGATACCTTAATTTTAGTTTTAAATGCGTGTTCATAAAATTTATTGAAGGGTTTAAATAGATAAATATTTTTTTATAATTTGTGAAGCTAATGCCATAAATAAAATTTAGAATATAGGAGTATATCATGCAAGTTAGTAAGTAGTAAAATATTATCTACGTATAAACCTATATACAATATCTATAATAAGCACATTGCGTGCTCAGCGTCTTGACCGCAGCCTATCTAATAGCATAAACATATTAAGAAGTTGTTTCGCCTAGCATGCAGCCTGGTGAAATGCCAGACACAATCCGATTATGCGAGAGGAAATTTCTCCGCTGTTGCCTCTTCTGTGAAACCTCCTGGCGGTCGGCTAGACTTTGTAAGGGACGTTTAACTTCCTATACTCGTACTCGTACATACTCGTATGCATATAAAGTTTATCAATCTGACCTTTTTTATATGTAAGCGTTACAATGAATGTGACATTGATTTAGTACTTATTTGAACTTATACTATGATTATGATGTTACATTTTATTAAAACTTTGAAAGTTGGAAGTGTTATTTTCAAAAAATGTGGGTTAGATGGTTTCTGTTCAATAAAATATCTTAGATAAATTTGCCTAAAGATAGTTATATGAGTTGGAATATTTCAGATAAATATAAAATTACAAATTTGAAAACTGTTTATATATAGTTTTAGTATAAAAAAAGCTTAATATTAATATAATGATACTTATTTTTATTCTGATTCTTATGAATTACAGATGTTTATTTATTATTAAAAAAGTCATTACCTACCATTAAATTTTTTGGCCTTGATGAATTTAAAAAAGCTTAAGTATGACTTAAGCTTTTTTAAACTTAAACTAAATAAACTTAAATTTATTAAAAAACCCAGAAACAATGCCAAACTTACTTCGATGAACGTATTTCTATCAACAGGTTCCATTTCAAATTCAGATATCACTATTTATTATTATTTCTTTCAGTTTTACTAGCTTACACATATTTTTCCCCTTGGAAACATATTTTTAAATTATTCGTTTAAGAAAAACACAAAAGATTAATCTGTACTCGTGATGGAGAGCTGAAAGTAACTAGAATTGATTGATGCCACCACTATCAAGATATTAACCACAGACTAAAAATAACTTCATCAATTTGTATTTCTTGATCTGGTTCATTTCTCTCTGAACCAAATTCAACAGATGCACTGTCATAGCCTTTATACACGTATTTAACACTTTTAACTGTGGTGCATACTTCAACATTTATATGGCAATTAAATTTGGCAAGTAAATACGGATTGTATGGTACAACACAACGGTTGTCGAGGCAACTACCGCGCACTTCAGCATTATCACGCCTTCTTTATAATGGATATCCATTTAATGATTCACGTGTAAATTCAATAAATAGTCTTGGATAATCTTTTATGTATTATCCATCCCTCATACATACAGAATTTGGATTAAGTATTCCGCGTGGATCATGCATCGTGTTTTTTACAACACATTCGTGTAATGTTGGATGTGTTTGAATCTTAAATCTCCGTAGATACAACTTTGTCAATATCGGTAAAGTTAGCAATTTTATCTTGCTCGTTTAAAGAATGTAAAATGTGAGCATGAGGTAATCCCCTCTTTTGAAACTCAATTGTATAAAAGAGTATTTCAACTTTACGGAAGATGTTTTTTTGTGTAACGTAATCTATAATTGATAGCAGTGTCAACATTATGAAAATATAATTGCGCATAACATGGCGAGCGATTATATCCAGCAGTCATTGGACCAGATCTGTGATAAAAAACATCATGTATTTTAAAATGATACACTTTGCGCGTAACTGTATCCGAAATTTTAGCTTCTGAGAGTTTGTTTAGCTTTAGTTTTTGTTATTGTTTATGTTTTGTTATGCAGAGGCGAGTAGTCTGGGGACGCCTGTAGGACATAACTATTAGGCTTTAGGTCTGTTACATAATGTACTAATTAACAGCTGGTTAAATAATTTACTAATATTAAACAATGAATAGCAGTAATAGTAAATGATAGTTATAGGTGTCATACTGGTTCTTATTAATTTTATAATCATTTAAGAGAGAAGTACCCGTTTCCACAAAGCCGCCTGTGATCCAGAGCTTTATTATTTATTATCGCGTGTAATATTTATTTATTAATATTGTTGGTAATATTATTCATTAAATGGTTGGTAATTTCGAACATAAAAAACCTTCATTTTGCTATAATCGTTTTGATACAAGTTATGTCTATTTATATACATATGAGTACTATACATATGTATGTACCTAAATACATACATACAGAGGAAAGTGTCGAGATTGAGTCTTGTAGGTAGGTTCATGTTGAGCGTATTATTTTTTTACGGGCGACTATGAAGTGGTAGCCTTTTATCAGCGTACCTCATGACTGAACTTGCCTCGTAAACTCGGTCCAATCCGTGGCTTATTTATCGCACCCGCGCACTTGAAGTTTGTTAACAAGACGATTACCGTACAGCGCCTCTGCAAAATACGAGTATCTCAGACCGCGATGCGTCATCGGACAATCTATTTTTAAAGTAAAACTTCTTCACCTCACACAATTTTTCTTAGGCAACGAATGAACTCAATTGCGACACACATTCGTTCGAGTGCATTCGGATAAACTCGGAAGGACGCTCGGAATGCGACACGCTCATCCGTTTAAACGCGCGGGACGCATATGTAGGTACTCATTCGGGTAAAGCCGTTGTGCCGAGCTGTCACTTTGGTTTTCTCCTTATATAAATCAATAAGTGTGCGGAAAAATTATTGAATATAAACTGACAAATTTAATCATCAGAAGTTTTATTTGTAACGCCTGTGGTGTAACCACACACACAATCAGCTATGAATTAATTGAACGAATGTGTAATTCGGATTCTCGATTAGGTTAGGTTAGGTTAAACCTAACCTAATCGAGCTCCATACACACACACACAAGTAAATATTATTTAACGTTTTATATATCATGTATTTATAAGTACATTAAAGAAAGCCGCTTGCAAATGTGTTTATAGGGTTCCGTACCCGAAAAGGAAAACACGAAAGATCACTCTTGCGTCTGTCGTAGCGTCGTTTAAATGTCACTTTTCTCTAAAACGCGCGTAGTGATGTAGGAATTTGAAATTTGGTTCGATGTTACCGAAGAAAAAAGATTTATTTATTGTATCGTCCTATTTTAAAGATTTGTATTTAACCAACCAACGATATATTATGTTTATCTTATAAAGATGGCTCGCATTCATCGTTTTTGTTTTTAAGTATGTTAAGTTAAGTTTAAGTTAAATTTAAATGTTATGTTACAATAAATATATATAAATTAGAGTTATATCCTAATACAAAAGGCAGGTAGGTAGGTATAGATGTGTTATATCAGGCGTTGCTAGTAGTACGTAAATTAGGCGAGGCAGCCTAAATTACACACCTCCGCTTCGATATTCGATTTATCGGAAATATCCTATGAGACCGTTAAAAGCGATCGCCCTAAACAGAATGTTCATTGAAATATTCCTTTCAGCGTTCAGCTTCAGTGACGTAGCTGATGTTGAAATACGACTTGCTCATATATTCCACTGGAAGGTGTTAAGACAGTAAAATATTTTGGAGTGCAAGTTGATCAACATCTTCGATGGAGTGATCATGTTGACTTACTGAATAAACGACAGAAAATATAAGGAACTGTCTAGACAAAGTAACACTTAAAATGGTTTCTAACGCTCTGACAAATTCCATTTTATCAAATTCCGTTTCAGTTTAGGAAGGCGCTTCTCGTACAGAACTAAACCCCCTAATAACGTGCCGAAAAGCAGTTCTCCGAGTTATAAATCAAAAACCTTTTCATAATAGTTCCCACGTCTTATTTTTTGACTACAAAGTCCTTTATATCCGACAAATATTTATCAACGGCTCTATAGGCAACAACCCCTAGTTATTATAGATCCTTCAATTATTGTAACTCGATCAAGGTTACGAGGAAATATGGTGCTGCCAAAAATGAATACCACTTTTGGGCAAAGCCATCTCAATTTCCTTGGGCCTAAACTTCTCAACAGCGCAGATGAGCAATTTAAAAAAGCACAATCTAAATTCAGTCTTGCAAAAAGCATCACCAAATGGCTCCTCGCAATAGGCAGAGACGTGTCTGAAAAGATGGTGAGCAGTGTGTTGCAATAGAAAAGCTAACATAATATGGACCTAATGAGTAATTTCATGTATTTTCTTTATGTTTATTTTTTTCTGTATATTTAGTTTATAAATTATAGGTAACACAATTCTTAGAATTATGTATTTAATAAATGTATAATATGCACTATTTATTGTATGTAGTTGTGATATTTAACCTATGATCCTTTTCTTATTAGTAAGTCTCGCATGCGTAATAAGTATTGTATTTTTTCTGCAACCTTCATCTGGCCGCTCTTAGAACAGGTTTATTAACCTAGTTAGTGGTCATGTTACTTCAGAGCAACAATTAATGCCTGGGTTTTAATTTGTCTATATTGTAATATTGTATATACTGTATATCATTTATTGTTGTGATTTCCTATTGTACCATAATGAATAAATTAATTAATTAATTAAAACTGCCATATTGAACCGCATCAGTAAAATTGTGAATGTGGCCCGTTATAACGAACGAGTCGAACTGTTGATTAAGGTGTCGCTTCAGTCAAACAGACAATCATTATTGTTAAATCATTCATGTTTTGAAATTGGCAGCTCAAATGATTTTCTTCGGATGGCAATACACATACTGCCCTCTTACACATAAGTGCGAAACCTACAAAAAGTAGCAATATACAAATACAGTCAGTATCTACGTCATTTTCTCCTTGATAGGTTATAGTCGTCTAAGCACTTACATTACGCATTAATACGGCATTTATTTTGACAAACCTTTTGAGTCCCAAAATACCTCATTTATCAGTATGAAACAAAATTATACTAAAAAAACAAACACATTTACTAGATGTTAAAAAAATATTAAAGTGGCTTTTTCTTGATTTAACGAAAATGTAGAAACCTCTACATAGACTTTTGCATGTAGTAGTTAGTTATCGAAATAAAAAAAAACCTACTGTCGTCTCAGTAAAGGGTTATCCCTAATCCCAAAGGTAGGTAATTAGATAAGCCCTTGTCTCCCGTTACCATAGCACTAAAGCATCTATCTACGCGGACCGATGCGAGAGAGAGAAGCATGAGAGCAAAAAATCTTCTTGATGCATCAATGATTTCTTTTAGTGATTAAATTCTTAGTGTATGAAATATAACAAAAAAAAACAAATTTAAATGGTTCAAAATGCCGAACAATATAATTGGTCGTGGAGTCCCATAACTTCTATAGTAGGTTGATCTTCAACCTATGCAATAATTTGTTTATTAGCGAAAAGAGTTGTTGCTACTTTTACGCATGCTCATTTTTTTTATTTGTTACTATAGTTTAGTTATATTAGATTGTTACTCGGTAGGAACGATTTTTTAATTTATATAAATAAATGTATATTTTTTACAGCATATGTGTTACTATTAACTATTTTTATTATTAATGTAACCTTCCTATTCATTCAAAAAACTTTTCCAGTATGGCAACTCCAACCAGTCGAAACTTTTCCAGTTTGTAAATGATTTCTAATGCCCTACGTAGGCATTCCCGAAAATCATTGGAATGTCAAATACAATGACCTTTAATTTACAAATAAATTATATTAAATAGTCGCATATATTTTTATTAATAATCAGAGCTGGCTCAAAAATCAATAATAAGAACTATTCATAGATGCTATAACCAAATCCCACACGATCAAGTTTTCAGAGATTTCGAGGTTTTGAATGTAAGACAACCATTCATAAAGAAGGTAAAGTACTCAAAAAATAGATCATGGTCATAATACATCATGGTCATAGTGACTCATTAGATATACTAAAAATGTTTAAAACGTTTGGCCAATAGTCCCTAAAATTTTTTAGTGACTATTCTAGTGAAATAATCTTTTGAATATAAAAGAAATAGGTAATTTAGATATTTTCGAAAAAAATAAATGTATGGCTGATAGATAAAGAGTTATCAAACATCTTATATTAACATTTTACTGACCATTTTTATTATATAATATATGTTATATCTTAACTATAAAATAACTTCATAAATAAATAGGCGTATAAATAATATATTTGTATAATTGGTGTATAAATAATAGTGTAATTTTACCAAACACCGATTCTATATTTATTTAATATCATGAACATAAACAGTATATTCATTTTCTTTTTAATTTAACTATAGATATATTGGCCCCAATATGAACATTGTATATTTTTCTTATGTAATTGTAATATATTTTTTTTAATATATCTTATTTCTATATGGAATTAAATTTCGTTGGCGGTCTGACATTCGTGGTTGTAGCATAATAAAACTTTCTTAGAACATATATAAAGAAGGCAGGGCACAAAATGTAGCAGTGCTAATCGCTCTATGTGTAGTTTTAAAATGATATTATTTTGACTGCAATTTGATCTACTGCATTATTCTATTTTTTATCAAATTAAAATGTTATAATATATAAATAAATATTATGTAAAATAGATTAGAAGTGCTTTCAATTTTACCTTAAAATAAATATTACCGCTATGTTACTTTATACCTTACCTTTCAACCTCTTTTATTATATCATTATAACCAATAAGTACGCCACTGTTCTGCGTATAATTCGAAACAATTGCGATCTTCCAGTGCGCTATTCCTATGGGCACGCTACTCAGAACGTAGTTTGAAATTATTGGCATGGTATATATAGCCACAAGTATTATGGCTCTTTCAATGAGTCCATGAATTTTCAGTATGAAAATGTAAGGGTAAGCTTACAATACAAACCTAAATTGTCTATGTGGGTATGTAGCAAGTAGGTACTTATTTATAATAATCATTATTTTTGAATGCTAAAAAATAAAACATTAAATAAAAATACACTATTTTAACTACGATTTAGTTCCATTACACGGCTATAGTCAATTACTAAACATGCCTAAACACAAAATTAAGAGGTATTTAGCCTATCCGCAATGTAGACATATTTGGTAGCTAATGTACTGATCTTTACCTAAGCTTATGTTAAAAACTTTAACTCACACTTAAACTTGAACTTAAACTTACACGTAAACTTAAAGCGTTCAAAATATTAATTATGGGCCTATGCACCCTCTAAAAATTTGTTTGGAAAAAAATTGGTATGAGCAACCCTTAATGTAAGAGATGGCCAAATGTTTTTCCGTGTTGTTTCTCGCAAGCTAAACAACATTGTTGAAATAAGTGAATTCAAAGTGTCTCACTGGATGTTCGAGAAGTATGAAGAATGCGATGAAAGGATATAGAATCTTCCTAATATTCTACCTAGGCAACTTTGATTTTAAATAAAACTTTTTAATAACCATTGTCTTTTTCTAAAACTATTTTTTTTCTTTTTTTAATCCTTTTTTTAATTTATTTTTTTTATTTAATTAACATTTCTTTTTTTAATGCTGAAATGGACATAATACAAGTCACGTAACTAAGTAAAAATCGTAAAAATGTATTTATATGCTTACTATTTTATCTTAAAATAAAACGTAAAATGTTTATAAAACATCGAAAGGAATGTTTGATGCAAGTTCGTACAATTGGAGTTCGCCTATCCCCTACTTTGATCCGGTGAAATCTACCCCTTTCTTTCCGCGTGCTGAAAGGGATTTTTTTAGATATCATCAGTCTTCAGTGACGAAGATGATCGAGTTTAATTTAATACTAGTTTAGTGCGCAAAACAGCTCAACAAAAAAATATTTTTTTTGTCTCGAAACAATGAGTCAGAAAAGGAGAGAGCGGGACCTAAACGGGACCAAAAAAGGACAGAAGAAAAAACCATCTGTGGACGGACCAACAAAGAATGTTCTGCCTCAAATCACCACCCTTCTTTTGATTACAGGAACGATCCCATGGCACAATGTCTGCACATTTTGCCAAATGCTAGTACATATTGTGTTCTTAATTACAATGGAAGGACGAGTCAGAATGTTTTATCATGAAAATATTTTTATGGAATAACCCGTAATATCAAAATAAAACATCTTTTTATCAACACATAACACCAAAAAAACGACTTTGTTTACGAATATATTTAATACCTAAAAAATATACCTAAAAATAAAAAACATCTTTAAAGAATAATTTCTATTTTTCAAAGGTTCAAAGGGCATTAAGATATTTTTTTAACAAATTGTTAGTCCCTAAAATTTATGTTTTTATAAGCATAATTATAATATTTTTTCTGTCCGCTGTTACAATAATTTACCCGTATTCGTATAAACATACAACAAACAGCAATGAAATGATTAAATCCTAATTTATATAAAAAATAATATGCAATCGCAGTTGCCTAAATGAATCCTTAAAAGAACTGTGCTCTACAAAAAGGTGTTGAGCGCCACTGAGCTGCAAGTGCTGCAAGTGGGCAAATATTTAAGGTTATACTGCAAACAAAACCGTAGCGCACACGGCCCGAAGCTCTTTCCCCTCTTGACTATTTTTCGCTATGCAACGAGTATAAAACGATGACATCTGATCCACATTCAAGCAGTTATTCCATATTAAGCGTATTTAAGCTTAAACTTTATTTACGTCGCTAATTTAAATACAAATTACAGACAAATTTAGTCTTCATATAAACTTTAATTACTTGTTTTTTTTACTATGTATTAAAAGACATGGACAGAATGTGATTTTAATATATTTTCAATGGAATACTTCTATTTTGCGCAATTGACTAATGTAGCAAATGGAGACTAGGGTATTATCTAATACATCGTGTAAGTATACCAGTAACTAGGATCAGGATATGATTCTTTGATTTACTTATTTCGCTTTTCACATTACAATAAATTCATCCCTCATTAATCACTGAATAATCACCTGGTTTGACACACGAGCATATGTATAAGCATATATTTATATACGAAGTACGAATAATATATAAGTAGTAAAATTGCTTACAAAATTTTATTAAAATAAAATTTAAAGTAACTTTATAGAGTTTTTTTCGTAATCGACTATTTTAAAGAGCTGATAGTTCATTTTTCTGGTTTTAGGGTTCAATAAATCCTCGTCCAATTATATAGAGCATACTAAAAACAAGGACATACATACTAAAAAAAACCAAGGACAGAATTAGAACGTAGAACACGGAAACTACATCGGATCGGATCGAATTTAAGTATTTGGTCTGGGTTTTCATCAGTTATTTTAGATTAGCTCTTATTTGACATAAAAATAGTATCTTATTCGTGAAACGACATCTTTGATGCTTGCTCTGCTCAATGTCTTGTTTAGTAAAATTATTTAGTTACGAAACCCTTCAAGTCTATTTTTTTTTTCATTTCAAGTTAGTTAAAGGCATCTAAGCGAATTAGTTTTAGAAATACAAACATCAGATTTATTCAAAATTGTACTTCGTTATTTTTTGAGTGATTTCATTTGTATGCAAAAGTGCGGTTCATTGAGAGGTCTAATATATAAACAAAAAAAAAAATCATCCCTTAGGAGTCTAAATTTCGACGAATGGAATTAATGTCTGACGACCGCTTTCTCGTGATGGAATTTTCATAATCTCGCGTCTATTAATTATCGTTTTGGGTTGATATAATCTCGACCGGGTGATTGTTTCGCCGGGTCACGGTGAGATAGGAGGTGGCTGGGTTAGGTTAGGTGGGTGGGGAGGGAGGGTAGAGGGAGCGGGGCGGAGGGGTTTACACATTTATCATCCAGCCACCCTTGGCGCATCGGAATTATTGCCCCTCGCTTCTTTGTGCTACATTTATTCGCTTGATGGAACCATAAATTAGTCGTTTTCGGCTACGATTATTTACGGTACGAATTGAGGATTGCGCTATGTCGTTATAAGATGTAGCAATAAGTATTTTTAAGTGGGATTCAAAAAAGCAATATTTGTTTATCGATCATCAAAACATAATTTTGATTTCAATAATTTCATTTTATTTTTTAACAAATATACATTTTATTTAATTGTATTTAAATAAAAACGTACATACTTTTATGGTAATAAAACATGGAAAAAAATGTTTGCGATTTTATATGCTTTGAAAAATAATTTAAATCGTCTGTGGACAAAATCTATTTAAATTAGATTAGATTAGAAATTAGAAAAAAAAAAGAAACTAAAGATGAATATTGACATTAAAATTTTACATGGAACATTATGACACCCTGAACCTTCGTCCTTTACTTGCAAGCAACTAGCTATGTTGCCATGTACGACTGCAGATCGCACTTACAATTTAAATTTAAATTCTAATATAAAAAAACTTCAGTGATTTTCGCGTAATTTCTTTATACAACTTATTTACTATTATAATAGTTATCAATATTCAATATCGCGTATGATACCCTGTAGCTGTCGTATACTATCAAGTGCTTCTATACATTGTTTAGCGTAGTAAACTATTAAACCAGAACCCGACCTTTTAGTGGGCCTACCCTACAAGCGTTATCGAAATATTTCCCCCAAAATACTCGTGCCTATGGTACCTGACCATAAATGACGTTCTTTCAATTCGTCATTTTCAATATTTTTTGTGAATTTTGACGCGTGGCTAGTAATAAAACAACACCTTCCTCCCTCCTATTAACTGATTTTTTGATTTACTTAATACCACCTCCAATCAAGCTGATCTTTTCCGCACCGCCGTCTATAGCAGTGCACAAAACCACACACCAAATTCCTAGTTTAGTTCTGTATTAATTCAGGTTTTTTTGATTATATATAAACATAAACATAACATAAAGATAACAAAAACATAAACATAAACATAACATAACATTATATATATATAAACATAACGTGCACCACCGGAAATGTTATGTATGTTATGTTATGCTTCTATGTAAGTTTTGTGATGCGTTTTATGTTGGTGAGATTACGACGCCATTAAAAATTAGAATTAGTTATCATAGATTATCCTATAACAAATTACTTTCCGCTTTACCCGTTCCAATTCACGCGAGAACTCACGGCAGGGATTTCGATGCTTGCTTTAATGTAAAAGTTTTGAAGTCTTTGCCCGAGGATGCCCGCGAAATTGATTTAAAGACATGGGAACTCTCTCACATTTGGGTTTTGGGCGCTTGCAGATCTGTAGGTCTAAATAGACAAAATTAAACTAACTTAACATTATTTAACGCGTGATACTTAATATATTCTTTTAAGAAATTAGTTTCATAATATTGATTGATTTATCTAGTAAAACTGCAATTATATAATAATAATTGTAGTGGCTGGATATATTTATCTTTTAGTTGAAAATGGGATTTTCGAATTTATGTAGGTTGAACTTTAAATGTCATCTTTCATGTATTTTCTGATGACGCCGAATGGCGAAAGCTTAAAAATAAAAAATATCATCAAATCTATATATATTATATAGATAATCAAAGTTTAAATTGTTAGTTTATCATATTCGATTAAATCAGTTTTTTTTTATTTCTTTATGTATAAATAATCAAAGCTTAATTGTTGTATTTCATATTTTTTTTAGTTTTTAGTTTAAAAAAAATGTTTTTATTTATTTTATCTCTATTTTTATTAGTCAGTTGGGCTGTCCTAGTTTAAGAATGTATAATTACTTCAATTTATATAGCCATTACATCATTACCTGTATTATGTACAAATTCTATTGGGTAATCAAATAAATAAATAAACGGGTACATAATTCAGTTTATAATAACTATAATGGTACTTAACATTCTTTTATATGTTTCTATCTAAGCTCATAGATGTATTTATATTAATTCCAACTAGCCAGCAATAAATAAAACATCCATTAGCCACGCCGTCATAATGTTTGAAATTTGAATATGATCGCGCTCTGGGACGAGCGTTACGTCAGTTTCATTCTAAAAAAATGTTGACTTTAATGTTAAATATTTATAATATCCGACCAGCTTTCGATGTGATTTAAACGGTTATGATTGTTTTTCAAGAGCATCCATCTACACACAAAAATTCAATTATTTTGCATTTGTACTTTTCGAGATGATAGTTACAATGGATAGACGGATGTGCAGTCTGAGACTTTTTACTCTCTATATTGGTTAATGGAATGCCAAAAAAAACAGATTACACAAAAAACAAACAAATAAAAAAAGCTACTCTAATGGTTCCTCTTGAGTATTGACCTACTGTACCTTCCTTACCTGACATATTTTATATGCTTTTACATAGTCTTTTACTGATTTGCCTATATCTGGAAAGATAACGTATTCAACGATCAAGGTTTTAGGCACTCAACCTAAATGACGACAGCCACGTGTTTGTTTCTGCGGCTTTTTAAAATATTATCCCTTATAAATACATTTGTTTTACTAGCGTTATTTCCGGTGAAGATTCTAGTATTAATTTGTTTTATAGTTTTATTCTTCACGTTGAGCACCCTTTAAGGTCATCTCGCTCGTTAGCACGAACACCATGAATATGTTCATTTTCTCCCCTTTCCTGGCATTCTATTTACCGGTTTTTTTAACAATCCATCTACATTCGACTTCGTAATCGAATTCTTGTAGAATCAGCGATCACACACGACCGCATGCGTTCCATCTTATCTTAATATATATAAATCTCGTGTCACAATGTTTGTCCTCAATGGACTCCTAAAACACTTAACCGATTATAATAAAATTTGAACACCATGTGCAGTTCGATGTGCACTTGAGAGATAGGATAGTTTAAATCTCAAATTATAGTCGCAATTTTAATTTATCGCTAATTTTTTGTCCGTTATTATTTGGCAGTCATAAAACTGACAGATGTCGATACCTTTCGACTGGGTTGATGGCGCTAATGTCTGTTATTATTTGACAGTGACAGTTATTCGACGCAAACGTATTAAAAGAGCCCATCAGTTGGCAGAACAAATTGAATCAAGAAATCCAGCTCAAAGAATCAGGACAGCAGGTCATGCACAAGAATCTCAAGAACAGTGTAACGAACGTCTTCAAGAGAATATCATAAGAACAAGAAAATTATTATTTTCAGTCAAATGCCACCGAAAAAATCTAACCTCAACAACGCGAGCGGCAAACGTCAAAACGCAAACGTCAAAACTACGATCGGAATAATATATTCACTTACGAGATGCTGTTGCTGGAAACATCGATGGAAATTTAAATCCCAATGACATCGGTAATGCTTTCATTTTACCTTCAAGCTACATCGGCAGTCCACGGAATATGCAGGAATACATACAAGATGCGATGACTTACGTACGTCATTACGGCCGACCGGATTTATTTATTACATTCACATGTAATCCGAATTGGGAAGAGATACAAACTTTACTATTGCCAGGACAACAAGCCATTCATCGTCATGATTTAACTGCACGTGTGTTTAAACAAAAATTGAAATCCTTAATTGATTTTATTGTTAAATATACAATTTTTGGTATCACACGTTGTTGGCTGTATACGATAGAGTGGCAAAAGCGAGGTTTGCCTCATGCCCACATTTTGGTTTGGCTTAAAGATAGAATCCGTCCTGAAGAAATCGATCAAATAATTTCAGCCGAAATTCCAGACCCATTAATTGATCAAGAATTATTTGATATTGTCACCAAACACATGATCCATGGGCCATGCGGTGTTTTCAACATGACGTCACCGTGCATGGAAAATGGAAAATGTAAAAAAAACTTCCCAAAGCCGCATACGAATGACACGATCACGGATATTGATGGTTATCCAATGTATCGCCGCAGAAGTACTGAGAATGGTGGCCACACATTTACAATGCGACTGCCGAACTTTCCAAATCAAGTTGAGTTTGATAATCAGTGGGTGGTACCATACTCACCACTACTTTCAAAAACTTACAAAGCTCATATCAATGTTGAGCTTTGCAGTTCTGTTAAATCAATTAAGTATATTTGTAAATATGTAAACAAAGGCAGTGATTTGGCCATATTTGAAGTAAAAAACATAAATAAAAATGACGAAATAGCACGATACCAAATGGGCAGATACATTAGCAGCAATGAAGCTATTTGGCATATTCTCAGCTTTCCCATCCACGAAAGAGATCCTGCTGTCCAACATCTGGCAATACATCTTGAAAACGGTCAACGTGTATACTTCACTGAAGAAAATGTTCTCCAAAGAGCGTTCGAAGCTCCGAAAACGACTCTAACTGATTTTTTTACATTGTGTCAAAAACCTGATGTTTTTGGCCAATTCGCGAAGACATTGGTGTATGGTGATGTTCCACGTTATTTCACATGGAACAAATCCAGTAAAAAATGGGAGCCACGGAAACAAGGAAAACCACATCCTTCCATTACAGGCATATTCAAAGCTAAGACATTGGGGAGACTTTACACGGTACATCCAAAGCAACGTGAGTGCTTCTATTTACGTTTGTTATTGGTGAATGTTCCCGGACCAACGTCTTTTGAATTTTTACGAACAGCTAATGGTCGAGTATTCAATACATACCAGGATGCATGTCGTGAACTGCAATTGCTAGAAGACGATAACCATTGGGACTTAACGCTTGCTGATGCTGCGTTGACATCAACACCGAATAACATTCGTCAGTTGTTTGCAATTATTTTGGCGACATGTTATCCCTCGCAAGCACAAACTTTGTGGGAAAAATATAAAAATTGTATGACAGAAGACATCTTGCACCGAATTAGACAAACAAATCAATGCCAAAACATAGATTATACACCAGAGATGTACAATGAAGCATTGGTCTTGATCGAGGATTTATGTGTTCTTATTTCAAATTTACCACTTAATCATTATGGTATGCCATCACCTAATCGTCCAGCCACCGACTTAGTCAATACCGATTTACAACGAGAAAATCAATATGACCATGGAAGTTTAGCAACAATTATCATGAACAGTGAACCATTACTGACAGCAGAACAAAAAATTATTTATGATCGGATTATGCTGGCTGTTGCTGCTGAACAAGGCGGTTTTTTTTTCTTGGATGCACCCGGTGGAACCGGTAAGACATTTTTAATATCGTTGATTCTTGCCAAAATACGGTCGCAACAAAAAAATCGCATTAGCATTAGCATCGTCAGGCATTGCGGCTACTTTACTGGATGGTGGGCGAACAGCACATTCAACATTCAAGCTGCCATTGGACGTTCATAATAAACCAGATGCAATGTGTAACATCAAAAAGAATAGTGGAATAGCTGCAGTGTTGCGGAAGAGTTCTATAATAATTTGGGATGAGTGCACAATGGCACACAAATATTCACTTGAAGCATTAAACAGAACTATGCAAGATTTAAACAGCAATAATAAACTTTTCGGTGGTGCTATCTTACTTTTGTCTGGTGACTTCCGGCAGACCTTACCGGTTATACCTCGCTCTACTTTCGCGGATGAGATTAATGCATGTTTGAAACAATCATTCTTATGGCGAAGTGTTGAAACACTTCGATTGACCATAAATATGCGAGTACAATTGCAAAATGATCCATCAGCACTAATATTTTCCGAACAACTACTAGATATTGGGAACGGTAAAATAAAACTGCAACCAAATACGCAATGCATTAAACTACCAGACAATTTTTGCACTGTTGTTCAGGATAAAACTGAATTGATTCAGAGTATTTTCCCGGATATACAGAATAATTATTTGAATCATGAATGGCTTAGTCAACGGGCGATTTTGGCAGCCAAAAACGTTGATGTTGACGAAATTAACTTCCAGATACAACAGTTGTTACCAGGCGATCTGATGTCTTTTAAATCAATCGATACTGTTGTTGATGAAAATGAAAGTGTAAATTTTCCGATTGAATTTTTAAATTCATTAGATATCCCTGGAATGCCACCACATAATCTTCGATTAAAGATTGGTTCCCCTATTATTCTCCTCCGTAATTTGAATCCACCTCAATTATGTAACGGTACGCGTTTGGTCATCAAAAAGATCACCGGAAACATTCTTGAAGCAACCATTTTGGCTGGGAAGTTTAAAGGAAAAGTGGTCCTGCTGCCACGTATTCCGATGATACCATCAGATTCTACCATACCCTTCAAAAGGCTACAGTTTCCAATTCGTTTAGCTTTCGCCATGTCTATAAATAAATCTCAAGGTCAAACAATGTCCATTTGTGGTTTAGATTTGGAAAATCCATGTTTTTCTCATGGGCAACTATATGTTGCGTGTTCACGTGTTGGGAAACCGTCGAATCTATTTGTGTTAGCTAAAGACAGGTTAACCAAAAACATTGTGCACCGATTGGTGTTAAATTAAATTGAAATTGAAAGTATTTATAATTCAAAAAAAAAGATATTAATGTTTAAAAGTTTAAGACTGTCTGCCTTGCCTACCTCATTCATGAGTTTAAGCGTCACATGTTATTTACTGTATTATACTGTAATATACTTATATTTGTTATAAAATTAAATGGAAATAATAAATCTGATAAATTTTTATTTTTTACCTATTGATTTCTGCTTAGTATCAAGTGTAAGAACATTTTAATTAATTGTGTTCAACGTACTTCCCCTTCAAATCTCAATCCAGTGAATTTGTATACCAACATCAACATTTTCGTCTTTGTTCGTAAATAATTTCATTGTACTAAAGGGTTATAGTAGTAGAAAGTCAAATAAGGAGATCACCATATTTTTTTACAAATACCATCTGTGTGAAAAAGCATAGCGGACTCCGTGACTGATGTTCTCTTATTGTTCCTCTTAGATTGTTTACTATAATGTAATATAACAAAAACTTTAGCCACAGCAACGCGTGGCCGGGTCAGCTAGTTTACTATATAGTAGAGGTACGAATCTCCACATCGCTTATTTTTCGAGAAATGTATAGGACTGGCACCTGTGATAAAACCATAGCAATACCCATCTCACTGGCGTCCGAGTTTTCTTCCAATTTTTGGCTGATTTGTGTGACGCGCTGGCCGGATATGCCCGCTGCCGGCATCACTGTGGTTGGGCGCGAGGCTACAGGTCACAAGTTGCTCCTCAAACTCAATAATATCGAAACTCAGATGCTTCACACGATCAAAATCTTAGATAAATTCACTATGCCGTCTACCCCTAAATCATTTGCACATACAATATTTGCGTATTCACCGTGCATTGTAAAATATACAACAAATTCAGAAAACTTAAAAAACGTCTAAACAGATTTTCTTGTATCATAGCTAAGAACACTCTCGATCAAGTTACCTTACTAACAAAAAAACAATACTACTAAATCCTAAGTTGTTATAATTCGAAAGAAAAAACAATGCACCATAGTCGTTGAAAAAGATCAAGTGCGGCTGCACTCCGGCAATGCAACACTGCGACTTTTCGTCGCCTCTTACTGAAAGCAACTTGCTACGTTTCCAGGCTTGAATTGCAACTAAACTCCGCAATAAAAAGACTCCATCCATTTACCGGAAACTTTTTGCCCTTATTTACAGTTATAATAATATTTGTAATTATTTAGAATCGTGTATATCAAAAACCAAAACATGCCTAGCTTAAATTTCCTTCATTTGCCACTTTTGTTTTCATATTTCGCCGCATTCCAAATCACCCAGATAGAATCAATTTGAACATTCTAAAGTTGGTACATGCCTGGCTAATTCACTCGACAGCTTCAAACGCTACAATAATAAAGTTTTTGGTGTTTTTATATTGCTTAGCGTTAAAATAAATCTTAAATAATATTCATAAGTAATATTAAGTAATATTATAGTAATATTAGCTGACCCGGCCACGCGTTGCTGTGGCTAAAGTTTTTGTTATATTACATTATAGTAAACAATCTAAGAGGAACAATAAGAGAACATCAGTCACGGAGTCCGCTATGCTTTTTCACACAGATGGTATTTGTAAAAAAATATGGTGATCTCCTTATTTGACTTTCTACTACTATAACCCTTTAGTACAATGAAATTATTTACGAACAAAGACGAAAATGTTGATGTTGGTATACAAATTCACTGGATTGAGATTTGAAGGGGAAGTACGTTGAACACAATTAATTAAAATGTTCTTACACTTGATACTAAGCAGAAATCAATAGGTAAAAAATAAAAATTTATCAGATTTATTATTTCCATTTAATTTTATAACAAATATAAGTATATTACAGTATAATACAGTAAATAACATGTGACGCTTAAACTCATGAATGAGGTAGGCAAGGCAGACAGTCTTAAACTTTTAAACATTAATATCTTTTTTTTTGAATTATAAATACTTTCAATTTCAATTTAATTTAACACCAATCGGTGCACAATGTTTTTGGTTAACCTGTCTTTAGCTAACACAAATAGATTCGACGGTTTCCCAACACGTGAACACGCAACATATAGTTGCCCATGAGAAAAACATGGATTTTCCAAATCTAAACCACAAATGGACATTGTTTGACCTTGAGATTTATTTATAGACATGGCGAAAGCTAAACGAATTGGAAACTGTAGCCTTTTGAAGGGTATGGTAGAATCTGATGGTATCATCGGAATACGTGGCAGCAGGACCACTTTTCCTTTAAACTTCCCAGCCAAAATGGTTGCTTCAAGAATGTTTCCGGTGATCTTTTTGATGACCAAACGCGTACCGTTACATAATTGAGGTGGATTCAAATTACGGAGGAGAATAATAGGGGAACCAATCTTTAATCGAAGATTATGTGGTGGCATTCCAGGGATATCTAATGAATTTAAAAATTCAATCGGAAAATTTACACTTTCATTTTCATCAACAACAGTATCGATTGATTTAAAAGACATCAGATCGCCTGGTAACAACTGTTGTATCTGGAAGTTAATTTCGTCAACATCAACGTTTTTGGCTGCCAAAATCGCCCGTTGACTAAGCCATTCATGATTCAAATAATTATTCTGTATATCCGGGAAAATACTCTGAATCAATTCAGTTTTATCCTGAACAACAGTGCAAAAATTGTCTGGTAGTTTAATGCATTGCGTATTTGGTTGCAGTTTTATTTTACCGTTCCCAATATCTAGTAGTTGTTCGGAAAATATTAGTGCTGATGGATCATTTTGCAATTGTACTCGCATATTTATGGTCAATCGAAGTGTTTCAACACTTCGCCATAAGAATGATTGTTTCAAACATGCATTAATCTCATCCGCGAAAGTAGAGCGAGGTATAACCGGTAAGGTCTGCCGGAAGTCACCAGACAAAAGTAAGATAGCACCACCGAAAAGTTTATTATTGCTGTTTAAATCTTGCATAGTTCTGTTTAATGCTTCAAGTGAATATTTGTGTGCCATTGTGCACTCATCCCAAATTATTATAGAACTCTTCCGCAACACTGCAGCTATTCCACTATTCTTTTTGATGTTACACATTGCATCTGGTTTATTATGAACGTCCAATGGCAGCTTGAATGTTGAATGTGCTGTTCGCCCACCATCCAGTAAAGTAGCCGCAATGCCTGACGATGCTAATGCTAATGCGATTTTTTGTTGCGACCGTATTTTGGCAAGAATCAACGATATTAAAAATGTCTTACCGGTTCCACCGGGTGCATCCAAGAAAAAAAAACCGCCTTGTTCAGCAGCAACAGCCAGCATAATCCGATCATAAATAATTTTTTGTTCTGCTGTCAGTAATGGTTCACTGTTCATGATAATTGTTGCTAAACTTCCATGGTCATATTGATTTTCTCGTTGTAAATCGGTATTGACTAAGTCGGTGGCTGGACGATTAGGTGATGGCATACCATAATGATTAAGTGGTAAATTTGAAATAAGAACACATAAATCCTCGATCAAGACCAATGCTTCATTGTACATCTCTGGTGTATAATCTATGTTTTGGCATTGATTTGTTTGTCTAATTCGGTGCAAGATGTCTTCTGTCATACAATTTTTATATTTTTCCCACAAAGTTTGTGCTTGCGAGGGATAACATGTCGCCAAAATAATTGCAAACAACTGACGAATGTTATTCGGTGTTGATGTCAACGCAGCATCAGCAAGCGTTAAGTCCCAATGGTTATCGTCTTCTAGCAATTGCAGTTCACGACATGCATCCTGGTATGTATTGAATACTCGACCATTAGCTGTTCGTAAAAATTCAAAAGACGTTGGTCCGGGAACATTCACCAATAACAAACGTAAATAGAAGCACTCACGTTGCTTTGGATGTACCGTGTAAAGTCTCCCCAATGTCTTAGCTTTGAATATGCCTGTAATGGAAGGATGTGGTTTTCCTTGTTTCCGTGGCTCCCATTTTTTACTGGATTTGTTCCATGTGAAATAACGTGGAACATCACCATACACCAATGTCTTCGCGAATTGGCCAAAAACATCAGGTTTTTGACACAATGTAAAAAAATCAGTTAGAGTCGTTTTCGGAGCTTCGAACGCTCTTTGGAGAACATTTTCTTCAGTGAAGTATACACGTTGACCGTTTTCAAGATGTATTGCCAGATGTTGGACAGCAGGATCTCTTTCGTGGATGGGAAAGCTGAGAATATGCCAAATAGCTTCATTGCTGCTAATGTATCTGCCCATTTGGTATCGTGCTATTTCGTCATTTTTATTTATGTTTTTTACTTCAAATATGGCCAAATCACTGCCTTTGTTTACATATTTACAAATATACTTAATTGATTTAACAGAACTGCAAAGCTCAACATTGATATGAGCTTTGTAAGTTTTTGAAAGTAGTGGTGAGTATGGTACCACCCACTGATTATCAAACTCAACTTGATTTGGAAAGTTCGGCAGTCGCATTGTAAATGTGTGGCCACCATTCTCAGTACTTCTGCGGCGATACATTGGATAACCATCAATATCCGTGATCGTGTCATTCGTATGCGGCTTTGGGAAGTTTTTTTTACATTTTCCATTTTCCATGCACGGTGACGTCATGTTGAAAACACCGCATGGCCCATGGATCATGTGTTTGGTGACAATATCAAATAATTCTTGATCAATTAATGGGTCTGGAATTTCGGCTGAAATTATTTGATCGATTTCTTCAGGACGGATTCTATCTTTAAGCCAAACCAAAATGTGGGCATGAGGCAAACCTCGCTTTTGCCACTCTATCGTATACAGCCAACAACGTGTGATACCAAAAATTGTATATTTAACAATAAAATCAATTAAGGATTTCAATTTTTGTTTAAACACACGTGCAGGTAAATCATGACGATGAATGGCTTGTTGTCCTGGCAATAGTAAAGTTTGTATCTCTTCCCAATTCGGATTACATGTGAATGTAATAAATAAATCCGGTCGGCCGTAATGACGTACGTAAGTCATCGCATCTTGTATGTATTCCTGCATATTCCGTGGACTGCCGATGTAGCTTGAAGGTAAAATGAAAGCATTACCGATGTCATTGGGATTTAAATTTCCATCGATGTTTCCAGCAACAGCATCTCGTAAGTGAATATATTATTCCGATCGTAGTTTTGACGTTTGCGTTTTGACGTTTGCCGCTCGCGTTGTTGAGGTTAGATTTTTTCGGTGGCATTTGACTGAAAATAATAATTTTCTTGTTCTTATGATATTCTCTTGAAGACGTTCGTTACACTGTTCTTGAGATTCTTGTGCATGACCTGCTGTCCTGATTCTTTGAGCTGGATTTCTTGATTCAATTTGTTCTGCCAACTGATGGGCTCTTTTAATACGTTTGCGTCGAATAACTGTCACTGTCAAATAATAACAGACATTAGCGCCATCAACCCAGTCGAAAGGTATCGACATCTGTCAGTTTTATGACTGCCAAATAATAACGGACAAAAAATTAGCGATAAATTAAAATTGCGACTATAATTTGAGATTTAAACTATCCTATCTCTCAAGTGCACATCGAACTGCACATGGTGTTCAAATTTTATTATAATCGGTTAAGTGTTTTAGGAGTCCATTGAGGACAAACATTGTGACACGAGATTTATATATATTAGAGGTATTACTATATAGTAGAGGTACGAATCTCCACATCGCTTATTTTTCGAGAAATGTATAGGACTGGCACCTGTGATAAAACCATAGCAATACCCATCTCACTGGCGTCCGAGTTTTCTTCCAATTTTTGGCTGATTTGTGTGACGCGCTGGCCGGATATGCCCGCTGCCGGCATCACTGTGGTTGGGCGCGAGGCTACAGGTCACAAGTTGCTCCTCAAACTCAATAATATCGAAACTCAGATGCTTCACACGATCAAAATCTTAGATAAATTCACTATGCCGTCTACCCCTAAATCATTTGCACATACAATATTTGCGTATTCACCGTGCATTGTAAAATATACAACAAATTCAGAAAACTTAAAAAACGTCTAAACAGATTTTCTTGTATCATAGCTAAGAACACTCTCGATCAAGTTACCTTACTAACAAAAAAACAATACTACTAAATCCTAAGTTGTTATAATTCGAAAGAAAAAACAATGCACCATAGTCGTTGAAAAAGATCAAGTGCGGCTGCACTCCGGCAATGCAACACTGCGACTTTTCGTCGCCTCTTACTGAAAGCAACTTGCTACGTTTCCAGGCTTGAATTGCAACTAAACTCCGCAATAAAAAGACTCCATCCATTTACCGGAAACTTTTTGCCCTTATTTACAGTTATAATAATATTTGTAATTATTTAGAATCGTGTATATCAAAAACCAAAACATGCCTAGCTTAAATTTCCTTCATTTGCCACTTTTGTTTTCATATTTCGCCGCATTCCAAATCACCCAGATAGAATCAATTTGAACATTCTAAAGTTGGTACATGCCTGGCTAATTCACTCGACAGCTTCAAACGCTACAATAATAAAGTTTTTGGTGTTTTTATATTGCTTAGCGTTAAAATAAATCTTAAATAATATTCATAAGTAATATTAAGTAATATTATAGTAATATTATTAAGTAATATTATAGTAAGTAATATTCATTCCTATTTATTTTGTTACTTGTTTCGAAATTTCACAGTTTAACCTAAAAGAACAAAAAAGGCTTGAAGTCCGATTTTTAATTTTTTAAATTATTTCTATTGTATTGCCTATTGTATTATTATTAAGATTGAAATGCTAAATCAGAAACGAAGCTACAGCTGGGAATTTCAACTAATTGAGTCAATTACGTAGCTCGAAATGCCTATTCAGTGTACTAAATATTAATCAATTCAGGCAGGTAAGAAGCAAGATAAATTTCCAAATACCATGAATTATTTTCATATTCTACTACTGCCTAACAATAAATTCCAGTTATCTATTCCGTACTTGTTACGTCCACTGCACACTGTACACTGTACAACAGGTCAATGGTGGACACAGAATGTTTCACGAAAAAGTTGCAAACTTCTTAAATTATTTTTAAATGTATCTTTTATGAGTGTTTCGCGTAATCCTATTTGTCAGATATTTTATCCCGATTATTAAAAATCTATCCTTTATTCATACAATTATGATCTCAGAGTTTCGTAATAAAATTATGTAAATAAGGGCAACTCTTATGAGAGTTAGTTATTCGTATGTTAGACGTCTTGAGCTTTCACACAATAAAAAGCTGTTTTTTTATGTTGATTTAAGTAACACATATTTTTCAATAAATCGTAAATGCAGATTTTTAGGACTAGAAAAATAATATGCACTGAAGAAGTTTGTAATTACGGTTCTTTATTTTACGAGTATGTAGATAAATAAATAAGAATTACCGTTTTTAGCGATAAAACTGCTTCTATATACATATATTAATATTATTAGTATCATACAAATCACCTTACTGGTTTAGTAGATAGTGTTATACCGAACAAAAAAAAATAAACTATTTGGTTTCCAAAAATAATGGTCACGAAAGTGTTTCGTCGTCTTTTCCCCGATCATAATACTTTTTACGCACGTAGGAAATTAAAAAACTGAGTCATTAACAAAAAAAAACTAATTATCTTTTATTAATTAAAAGATACATTAGGGCAATGAGTAAATAATAATATAGGTTATCAAACTCCAACATAAAATATACGTTTAGAACATGCTTCTAAGTCGCGCATTCGCTGGGTTGAGTGTACGGACATAAAAGATGCTATTTGCGTGTAAATGCCAGATTCGAGAATAGCGGTAATGGTTACAATTTGAGAGGTTTTTTTTAGCGTGCACAATGAGGCATCTGCATTCCTCTATTCAGGAAAACTGCTTGCTGGAGAATATGCAGAGAGAAGAAGCGTCGTGCTTGGAGAGTTAACGCAAGACCCGAACATAGTAGCGATGCGAAGCAAATTCGAAACCATCATTTGAACGTCCCAAAGTCTTAACAAACTCATCTGATAATATTACAGATGTGCAAATCATTCTAACTAAAATTACTAACTATAAAAATATAATACTATAAAATCGGAAATGTTTTCGACGGATGAAACCTACTCGTCTACAGGTTGTTTTTAGTTTAGAACACTCATTTTAGAATATTAATCTATATCGACAATCAAACTTGAATCTGCAAAAATATTATTTAAATGGTTCACAATTACGAGAAAAACGACTTCAAACAAATAGAAATCGTTTTAGTGTTGTTGAACGCATGGCGCGAGAGCGATCAGTGACCCCCGAGCACGCGTCCGAAGAGGCACTTTAAAGATAAACAAAGTTTTTTAATAATATAATTATTTTAGTATGAATTTTTACTTGTGAATTTTGAATGTAAGCGGTTTAGTTATCGATATAGATCAACCTTCTAAAAGGAGTGCCTTAAATTTAAAAACATTCTCTATATTTAATACTACTATTGCATGTAGTAACATAAATTCACTTTTAGAACCTCAGTCACCTAGTCAGCGAACGCATTTGACGTGAAAAGGGAAATTTCTCTACTCAAAAACCGTATACGAGGTGTGATCAAAAAGTAAGCTGACTTTTTATTTTTATCTAAAAATATTTATTCATTCATCAATATTTATTTTGTCGCCTTCAAAGTATACAATGATCCTCAAAGCACTTCTGATTAGCACTTTTTGACCTACAGCTCATCCAGCGATGAGGTCTTTATGTCCTCAATCATTGCAAAACGTCGTCCTTTCATGGGTTTCTTGAATTTCGGGAACAGGAAAAAGACGTTTTTTTTTTGAAAATGGTTAAAAAATAACAAACTTTAGCATAAAGCTAGTAACTGCGATCCCAGCCCGTTCAGTTGATAGCTTCTTGGTTAAGGATCTCACATTAGCGCCCGTGGCGCTACTATGGACTTGCCCTTCGACTGCCGGATGAAGAATTCGCATAGCGGGGCCTGGAAAAGGGGGATTGGAGGGCGACAGTCCATTGTCAGGTGGCGGGTAATTTAATTAAAAACATCCAGGAGATATTTTTATTAATATCGCGCAGGGGGCGGTCGCGTGGCTCTCCACTTCCGTCAACCAACGCCAGGGCTATAGGGTCGCCATTGGTTAACTAAACACATTGGCACTATCTGGGAAAAAGTTTATAATTATTATAATATTTTCTAAATATTAATCGCAATAATATTGGTTAAGTATATATGTTATTTTTTCCGCCCTGCACTAATCTACTATAACTAAACTAAAATTTAATAAGACCATCCACGTAAAGTTATTTAAAATATACAAAAAAAAATTAAATGGTCTAATGGTTCGGAGTAATAACTGAATTCACATAAAAAAAAAACATACTAGCAAGTATTCGAGTTCGTGAAAATATCAGAACTTTTTATTCCAACAAACAATAGATAAAAAAAAAGTACTCGTTTATTTTAATCTAATTTTAATATGGTTTTCGCTTTATGGTTAAGTCAGTTTCTATCGCTATACGGGAGCTTACGGGAGATATTTTTTTAGGCAACTATTGGACTGATGAAATAAGCAACCGTTTTCATGTTATTTATGATTCAATACTACATAATTTTAATAATATCAAAATTTTAGATATATAGACTATATATTTTAAGCTATATATTTTAAACCGATATACCAAAAATTATGAAAAAAATGTATTTTAGTATCTTACTACGATAAAAAGTAACACAAAAAAATTAACTTTTTTCTGGAGGCCCTACTAACTCCTATTAAAAATAGATCTTTGCGTGTCGAAATATGTGCACGTCACAAAAAACTAACGTTCTACAGAGTTCAAATTTTGATGTTACATAGTTTTCGAGAAAAACGTCTGTGACAAAGATACAGTCGGACGCAGAAATGCTGTTATAATGGTCATTGGTTTTATTTTGAAGTAAGAATTAAGGAATTCTAAAAAAATATTTCTAGATCATGCTAAATTTATCAGAGTAATATCCTAAATAATATTGAGTTAAAAAAAGTCAAAGTCCAAAAGTTAAAAAGACAAACAATTTAAGGAATTCGAATGAAAAATTGAATTACGTAGCTGAAATAGACGACAAAGTGTTCACTTTACCAGAAAATATTTAATCGCCTGATATGGTTACTATAATAGTATATCTACTAATATGTTTTCAGTTTAAAAGACCAGAACATGTTTAAACTTGCCGAAGAACGATATCTCAAATTTTATTACTATTGAAACTATCATAAGAAAATAAATTTGCCAGTATTTACAGATTATTGGTATACAGATCTTATAATATGTGAACAAATATCCAAATGCATGCCTTTAATAATGAACTAGCAGCTAATACTATTATTGCCTCTTGTATATAAAAGCTTGAAAATTAAATAATGACAGCTATTATAAAGTTCTATTAACTTTACACATAGCTAAGAAACGCGTTCCAATATAAAAAATATTTTAATTCTAGTTAAAAGGAAAAACGGAGGAAATATTTGAAAAAAAGGAGTAATCAAGATGTTTACTTATACGAACATACCTATTTGGATTTACATATATTTTGATTTGTGGTTGTGAGGATACTTTCGGACACATCAATCATTTAGTGACTAATGAAGTTTCTATTGAACGTTATTTATTTTGAGTATTCTTAATAAAGAAATGAATTTAATTCAGCTAATCAGTTAACACAACATTTATTGATTCTGAGACGGTACGAAGATCATCGGGTCATCTTGTTGTATAAATAAAAGTAGGGCAATAGAAATACATTCACTTCAAATGGTGTCTTTTTATTGGAACAAGTGTGCCATGTACTCTGTAGATGGTTTAAAATGAAAAAAGAATCTAAAAATTTTAAATAAAAAAAACGAATAGGAAAACAATTGGATAGGATCTTAGTCGCCAATAAAACCATATTCAACTCATGCTTTAATTATTTAAGTTTGTCGAATAAATGTTTCATTTTATCACTTTCAGCACTATGTGGTTGCTGAAGATCGGGTAATTTACTTGTTGGGATCGCCAATGTTAGTTATTGGCGCCTGGAGGCTGCCTGTTGTTTTGCGTAAGGGTTAACCAATGTTATGAGGTGTCGTTACGGTGCAAAGAAGGTATACTAGCTTAATGAAACAATTATCGATACGCGCACAATGGCAAATGTGATAACCTTACAAAGTGAACATCTTTGAAGGCAACTTACGGTTTGAAAATAGAATTCCACAGAATACAAAGCCGTTCCATACAGAATGTAAGAGAATTTTTCCGATGTTTTAATAGTTATTCTGCTCTTCGAGGCGGAGACAAATCCAACTTATCAAAGATTATAATAATCGGTTCAGTCGTTCTTGAGTTATATCTACCTAACCTCGGAAAATATTTATAGCATTTATGACGTCCGGAGATGGGATAATGTCTAATATTAATTCCATCAAGAACTCTTCAAATAATCCAACAATACTTAGTATACGGATGCCGAGAGATAGTTGACAGGTGTTCGACGCTGGGTACTATTTTCGATTATTGACGAGTAACGTTTGGTTGCCCTACTTTTGAATAATGAGAGTCTTTTAGTCCCTCTCGTGAAACGTCTCAAACGAACAATGGTCGACTGCAGTGTCCTCTCCTCTTCGCATGATCGATGGAGGAAATGAAATTTCGGCCCTTCTGCCCAAACATATTACAATAATTATTATGTACAATGATGACCGCACGAGAAAGGCATTTCATTTATTACACTGCTAATAAATTGCACTAGGACTAGATGATAAATTTATGAATTATCTACTATTATACCTACTAATAAGTTTGGTTACTAAGCCAATTACAATATATATATTTGTATATATATAACAATACTAAAAGGAGTGCACAGCTCACAGCGGGTATGAAGATCTTTATTGGTGATGATGTCTTGCACTATTAACTAGATTACATATGCATCGAATGCTTTCTCCAAGTAGAAGAGTGGAAGATCCTACGGCCAGAGTCTACGGGCACGGGCACTGCGAAGATGTCGGCCGCGTTGACGTGGTTGAGTACTGCTTATGTAACTGTCACAGCCGCTGCAGGGGACACGCTTCCTGCCAACCGGTACGAGGCACGTGGTGAGGTTGAACGCGTGCTTGGCCCTGGCCTCGTGTAAAGAAATGCTGACCTAGCCTCAGAATTAATCATCGTGTGTTCGTACACGCGCGCGAACTATGGACTCTACGAAGTTTGTGAGCGGTGACCTTACACACTAATATAAATGTAACAGGTACAAAATTTTAGACCTTAAAATTATGGCTTAAAATAATTATGCCTACGACAACATATCCATGTCACCATTTTTGTCTTAAAATGTCATTAGAAAAAGAGAACACTTAAGAAGTCTTTTTTAAAAAACACAGTAATAATATTTATCAAAGTAAATATTATATTACTTACCTTAAGCATTAAGTGTATATAAAATATATCCTTTCGACCATGTCATTTAAATAAAAAACTTAGAATCTTGCGCATAAACTACGCCTACCCTTTTTTTTATTTTAAAATAAATGCTATGAATGAACTAAGCCATATACAATTTATTTACCATTATGTCGATTTATATATTTTATATATTTTCTTAATATATAAATTTAAACAAACTATGTAGAAATCTACCACTGTTTTATAGTGTTTAGGTTCAGACAAAAATGTTAAATTATCTAGCTATTTCAAATTCAAGCCTCAAGGTAGGTTTATGTTTTTATGTTTATGTTTTTATGTGTATATGATTTTGGTATTGAAATATTTTTGACCTGCATTAGAAAGTATCTATAGTTAATCAATTAAAAACAAGGTATACTATGTCCTTGGAGGTCAATTTGTCGATGTAGTAGTGAAATGTAACTTTTTTTAATCGAGTCGGAAAAAACCGCTTTTTGTAAGCTGGCTAGACCATAAGAGATAAGTACAATAAATTAATCATTTGGATTAGATTCATTAGATTGATCGACTATTTAGTCAATAAACTTTGTTACAAAACCCGAATTGCGCGAGCCCGACTCTATCTTAACCGTTTTATGAGTTTCGAACCTCAAAATAAAACAAAATCAATACCACTATTGCGTCCCTCCGTCCGTTTGTCATAGACTGTTTTTCGAAAACGACTTATTAAACGAATTTAAAATTTGACAAAAAGTTTTGTCTTGGTTACGTGTACATATTTAAAATTTCAGTCAATGATTATGGAATATTTTATTAGGGTATATTAGGCACACTCAAAAAAAAGATTTATTTATTGTATTCTTTCGAGGGTGTCGTTTGGATAGTATACTTAAAAGGATTTTAATAAAAAAAAGTATCTAAGAAAGGTTTTATAAGCCTAATTTCCATATTATCAGGATTAGTAGGTATTGAGTCGTTTGTTCTAAAAATACTGCCATTTTTTCGTCAATATCATTGGTAGACCTGAAAAAATAAATGATAACTAGCATATTGTTTATTAACTACACGAAACAAATTAATTACCTATATCGGATGAACGAGAGAGAGCCTCGCCGCTAGCCCGCTATCTATATAAATTGCGCTCTGAGCCAAATTTCACTTTATTCTTTACTCAGTGTTTCGTTTAAATAAATCTATAAATCTACTTAAATTCAGTCGATCAAATATTTTTTCAAAAAGTTGGTGTACGGAAACCTGATCGCGCGGGTCCGACTCGATTTTGATTAGTTTTTTTTATTTTTCTATATGGTTAGTTTATTGTATTTTAAGTTGTTTTTATTATTTCTTAGTTTTTAGATTTGTTATATTTTAAAAGTTTTAGTACCTAATTAGGTACTTGTATATTTTTTAAATAATAAAAAATATTAAATAATCATTAATAAATATTAATCATTATTTAAAAAATAATCCTAAAATACAATATAACTTAGATAGCCAGAATGGCGCTATCTTAAATAGATGGCGCCCTTCTGGCTAAATAATAAAATGGTAACTTACGTAAGAATTAAATAAAGATTAAGTGTTTAGCGGGAAAATAAAATCTTATATTTTTTTTACTGTGCGTAAAGCGTCCTCACGAATTTAGCCGAATGAGCGTGTCTTGATCTCAAAAGTGGCACCAATGGCGAGGAATTCCACTCGCATGCGATCGCTGCCGCCCGAAAATCAGAAGGCTGTAAGTATACTTAGTGGTCGTGCAGACTCTGAAATGTAATAACTCCAGAAACCTATGGTAATGGGTTGCAGCGCTAGATGCTATTTCCATTTTCCAAAATGATTACTAAATTATTTTACCTACGTAAACTTAAAAAGACTGATAGTAATTTTAAATGCGGTTGACCTTTATTTAAAAAATAAAATAAAATAACTTTATTAAAATGCAAAGATAGGTAAACATGCCTCACCTTATATTATGAAGCATATTGCTTATAAAAATATGTTTTTTAGGTATTATTTTATGCGTAAATGCCAACGATCATAATAACATCCTATTTCATAAAACTGCTGCGCCGTCACTAAATTGAAACATTCCGTGAGAAAGAAAGCGACGCTCGTCTTGTTATGTTGTATGTATGTAGAAACCTTCCGACATATCTACTCGTATCTAATATGTTATTTGAAATGGTTACGATTTTGGCGGATATGGCAGAGAAAGAGCGGAAATTGGCGAAACATGGAAATAACAAAGGTCAAAATAAAAACACGATGTTTTGAAACGATCATTTTGATTTCCTGCCTCCGAGTAATGAGATACGCTATTTCCTGCTTATATAAAAATCATACATTTCATGCGCTGATTACCGCTTTAACACACTTAATATTATAGAAATAAATTGAAATGTGCATTGTTTATCTGGTGTACTTTACCTAAAGTTTAGTTCAACGCTTACTAAAGAACCACTGATATCTCGCTATCAGCTCTCGAGTCGCATGTGCACAATTTTCGGTAGACGGGTCACGTCAAAGATGTAGGAAAAACAGTTGTTCAAGTGTCATTCATCATTTATTGTTCAAGTTGTAAGAGCAAAATTACGTTATTACAGTTGCCTGCACCCATACACTACCATTGTAGGGTGGTAAATTAATGATTATGTTCTAGAGATGTCGGAATGTAGAAATGATTGCTGTTTATTTCATATCATTGATATTAATGTAATCATATATGATTTTGAATGTTTTATGAGAAAAACTTAACGGTGAAAAGTAACTCCTGTTACTTTTTTCGTGGTCACATAAACTCCGAGCGTACTCACGAGTTATTTTTTATTAAAGAACCTTAAAGAAGTTTTAGTTCAAAAAATTAAAGATTCAGTGTTTTTTCCATGTTTTTTTTGTAATAAATTATCTACCCTGTTTTCAAATGCATGCGTAAAAATATAAATTATAACATAATCACTAAGAAGTTGTTGCTTATTTTTGTTGTAAACAAAAAATCGACAATCAGGGTTCCGTACCAGAGCTTTATGAACAAACAGTCGATCGACCGAATTTAAGTGGGTATATTTAAATGACCCATTGAGGTGTAAAGCCACGGAGCAAATTATATTAGAGCGGCCTGCGGCGAGGAGCTCGCTTGACCGATTGATTTGCGTAGGTATAAACGGCCTGGTGGCGTAGTGGTTTAAATGTCTGCCTCTAAATCCTAAGGTCCGAGTTCGAATCCCCAGTGGGTAAATCCGGTCGGATCATTTTTCGCCGTTGAGAATATTCAACGGTGCTTTTGTCAACACTGTCGACTGGGTTAAGTAACAAGACATACAGTTTTGGATTTGCGAGATATTTTTGTTTAAATAACATGGTATACAGAACAAATCGATTAGGTAAGACTCATTGCTTAAGGTATCGAACCCATGTACTTAGAATAAAATTGCATATTGTTTATGAAAATCAGTTAAATATTTTGCACTCCTTTTAGCTTCTATATATACAATCATGTATGAGAAGCTACTATCCCCGTCCTTTGGCCGTCTGTCAGACCGTCCGTCCGTTGCAAACTTGTACAATTGAGATTTTTTTTGTGTAGATTTTTCAATCTACAACCAATCAATCAGTTTATCAAGAAAAAACAACCATAGCTATTTAGATCACATCGAAAGTCAAGAAATAGATAGTCAACACATTTTTCGTACTGAAGATTGAGACTTGACATATCGATACAGCGCAGTGATATCGAATTTATGCATCATCATGTCGCAACATCATGGCTGTTGCGACATATTATTCATTAGTGGCCAGTATAAATTAATATAAAATTCATCTATGAGCGCAACTAGAAATATGCAAAAGAATGTTCAGTGCAATGTTATAATTATTATAAATTGAAATATTATGTAGATGTTCATTTATGTACATATTTATTTATTTATTATGGTTACCCAACAGACATTGTACACAATACAGATAGATAATGACGTAATGTCAATGGCATAAAAAAGATAATATTAAACGAATTTAAGTAAGATGTAATAAATAGAAAAAAACTATTTTAAATTAAAAAACAATACAAGAAAAGAACACGAAATCACTAATTTAATATATATATATATATATATATATATATATATATATATATATAACTTATATTTGATGATTGTATTTTAATAGCGGAAAATCGCCTGAAAACATAAATGACATAATCTTTGACAATATTGAAAAATTTTAAATAAGTTTTTAATAATTTGATAAAGTGCTGGATAGCATAATATTTATAAAGGTTCTAAAGAGGTCCTGTACTTGAGAGCGGTGGATGTCGGTTTAAACCCAGCGCTGAGTTTTATAAAAATGCGTTTGAAATGGAAATGAAGTAACCCATAGCAAGTTGGTACAACGGGCGCGTGTAGTCTAGGAGGAAAATGCCTTTAATGACACCTATAGGGCTTAGCTGTAAGATGTCAGGTTCTGGTTAAATCATTTACTACCACTGATCAATGTATAGAAGCAGTTGATATTATATGACAACTACGGAGTGTCATAAACATTCTTGTTTATGATTAAATTTACATACATACTCGTACATAGGCAAAAATATTTAAAAGTATTTGTATGCGATCGTGCGATGCGGCCGCCTGGCGTTGGTGGTCGAACTTTCGATCTATTTGCCAGCCGCCTTGCGCAAGGATGATTGTCGTCCCCGCGCACCATTCCATCTGCTAGGGGTAAAAGTGAAACGGTCAGCTTACGCTGACATACAGATGCTCTAATAATGATTTAATGATCTAATAATGTTGTTCAAAAAACTATTGTTCCTTACCAACTATTTTTAGTAAGAATTTAAAAGGTAAAACTGGTTGGGTCATAAGCTGTTTATAACTTTTTGTAGACCTTTGTTTTGATTCTGTAGTACTAATATGTTGTATCTCTTATGGTTTAGTAAGCGGGAGCCAAAAAGGCACTTTTTTATGTTTTTAGCAACTATGAGATATAAAAAATTGGCATTCAATTCATTATCCCAAAAGTAGACAAGTAAACAAGTTGCATCAAAACAGTTTTTTTCGATGCAACTCACTTCACCCTTTTAAAAACTGAAATTAAATGAAAACTGAAAAGACCAAATTAGGCCAAATTTCAAATTCCTTTGTCATTTTCGAGAAAACATCTGCTAGAGATAGATGGATTGACACAAGAGTGATCTTATAAGAGTTTCGTTTTTTCCTTTTGGGTTACGGAACCCTAAAAATAATAAAAACGCCATTATTGACGGCATTAAAACTGAAACTGAACTGAGTAAGTATAATTTAATTTCGCCCAATATACACTTATATTACACGCATTTAAAATTAAATGAATGTATAAATAAAATATTACCTACTGTTCAATACAACGTAATAAAATATTCTTTTAAAAGCAAATGATAGAATTTGGTATTATATCCTAGCACCGCAAAGGTTAAAAATCAAAGAGGAAAAACAAAAGACGCAAAAAGCACAAAAAAGGCGCGAGTGAGCGATAATAGGATAAAATCTACCCTCGAGGAAAGGGAAGAATAAGCTTTGATTAAAGAATTTGAATTTTGCCTGCAGTAAAGTAACCGTGTCAAATATTTTATTAAACCGGAACAAAGCGAAGTTAGCGACGGAAGAGAGGGATAAAACTAATCCAATATTGTATGAAACTCACTCAGCGAACGATTTTCAATTTGCTTACTTTTGATTTGACTCGGTCCAGTCAAGAAAAATTCCCGACCTAAAAATAATAATTCAAGAAAGCATTTATTTTAATGTCTAAAGAGATGTAATTGATTTCGTTGATTTAAAAGATGGCCTTTAAATATGTACTCGTATGTAGCCTATCCAATTTTTCTAATATGTCTGTTTTTAGGGACACGGTGCACTGTATTGGTGCGCAATGTACTGAAAGGTAATAAAATATAGATACAAATATATGGAGGTGACGACGGTGAAGTTGCATACGATGTATTTCTGCGACGACTTCAACGTTTTGGTGGATGGGTTTTTTATTGTTTAGGTATTGACTACCTATAAGAAATTTATTATATTACTACCTAGTTTTTTTTTATCGTACATTATTTTTGAAGTCGGGGTTTTCTTAATAAAGCCACATATTTTTAAATCATAATTAAATAATTATCTATGTTTTTATATATGTATATATATTAAACGTCAAATATCAGTTTATATATTAAAATAATTAAATATTTAAACCTTTATTATAAAAAGATATTAATTAACTTATAAGTCAAATGTCGTATCAAGGTTACACGCACAGACCAGACTGAGTAAGGTCCGTATCCGTATCCGCGGATCTGGACATCAATGATCCGTATTTGTATCCGTATCCGCGGATATATATTTTTAACGATCCGGCACATCACTAGTGTCAAATAATTCAGTATTTTTATTATATTTTAATTATTTTCCATTATCTTATTTGTGCACTTTCTATTGGAATGGCAATACTTTTAAAAAAAAAACATATATTGGCATATTCTAAAATCCTTAAACATATTTTCGATAGGCATAAAAAAATACCAATTGAAAAAACAAAAAAATACTAACTCACTGAATTAGATAAAGTTGAATTTAATAACTAGCTGTTCAATCCGGGCTTGGAATTGGAAGCTAAGCCCTGAATGGGCTGGGCTTCGGCACGGGATATCTCGTGTCTGCGGCGGTCGCTTTGCTCCCCATCTCTAGGACGTTCGGGCCACTAACATGATTACCGTGCTATTTATGAAGACTATGGGTTGGCAGCTAGACCATTATATACCAATTTTTTTTTTTTTTTTTTTTTTTTTAATTTTAAGATATATAGGTACCCTCTAGAAATAATCATCACCCATCTTTTGAACGGAATTTCAGAAAATGGGAAAACAAAAATGGTGGTTGTTTGTTTTTTAAGAAGTAAATAAATATTATTTTTTAAATTGAATCGTTAGGAGTACGGGGTGTGATGCTAATTGGTCAAAAAAAAACTCTATGTAAAGAAACTATCAATATGTTTGGAGTTCCACATGGTAGTGTACCAGGTCCGATTCTCATTCTTTGCTATATTAAAGATCTAACTCACTAGAAAGTGGAAAGGCCATTCAATTTACCGATGACACTGCTATTATTTTTATAGGGAAATCCTGGGAAAATGTCTACAAAAAAGCAGAAAAAAAAAATAACAACGGTTACAAAAAAATAAACAAGCGCTTGATGAAAATTAATTACCTTTAAATGTTAGAAAAACCTAACTTTTAATATCAATAATAAAATAATTAAACAAATAACAACTATATGTTTAGGTAATAGCCAAAAACATCTACAAAAAGCTTTTTACAATCTGTAGGCCGATAACGTTTCTGGGGCCTTTTAGTAATGCTATTGCATTAAAAATACGGTCTGGTATTATTTTAATCCTAGTCATCAAAAATTGACGACAGGGCCTAATAATATAAAGAGGGTGAAAAGGACTGAAAAGAGTATTGCTTTTACGCACAACAGTACGGCAGCTGCGCTCTAAGTATCGCATCATTATTTTACCAAAAATATGTATTCTTCAAGAAGTAAATGGTGACAAAATAACCTAATTTATATTATAATACTTTCATAAGCAGCTAAACATATTTTAGGAGATTCTTAAATATAAACACTTCTGTAAATGTAAGACAATTAGATCTTTTAAATTGGTTCATAGGAAATCTATAAATTAATCAGTCCAAGCTTGATACTGCATCACGTGCATTTGTTCGATTTTTATTTTAATAATAAATGATTATATTTACAATGAAATAATAATACAGAAAAAGAATACATATTTTTAAGCTGGGATAGATGCTTATTTTAAATAGTCCTTAACTTTTTTTTAAATGTTTTATTCCATGATCCAAAAGCATTCATTTTAGAAAGAAATTAATTAATATTTTAATACTTATGACATAGCAAATGGGTATATTTATATTTCTCCTAGCGAGGAGAACTAACCATCAGACAACACGTATTATACAAAATTTAGATCGAAACTTCGAAACTACTAAACTGTAACTAAAAAATGTATTCATACACACAAGCTATCAGTAGCAATTAAGACGTTTCGCTACAATTAAGACGTCGCATGAATCGAAGTCTCCTCTAGGGAGACACCTTTAGTAAATGTAGTTCCATGCTAAGACAAGCAAAGTTTCCTAGGTTTCCAGGACAAAGTACTCCGGCAAATATAACAACACTTTGGATTCTCAAAATGTGGATTGAGGGTAAGTATGCGTCATCGCATACAAACTAGGAATCCAGAAACGTGACATGATCTTTCAAATTACTCCAGCAGGTTTGTGGCTGTAACTACATAGACAAATAAATATTATGAATATATTATGTATTATTGCAGTGCTGTTATTAACTCGTATATATGTTTATGTACTTGTATACTTGTCTAAAGTATAAGTACAAATAAAGTACTTGTAAGTATAAATTATATATTATAATATAATAAAACGGGACATGCTGAATATCAGTACCCTCCTCTCTCAAAAAGAGGGCAGTTGAGCGCACACCCTTTATTGGAAAATGCGATTGAACTTATGTTTATTCATTTTTGTTTTACATTTTTTAATAAAGAAACATTTTCTTTCTTTCATGTTAATGTAATTACTTTTATAAGTTGCTAAGATATATAAGGTAATAGTTCAGTTTAGTATCTTTCAAGAGTTTGACAACTTTAAATATTGCATAAGGCTGGCCGGGCATCAAGTCGGCCTCTCGCGACGTCGTCAGACTTGCAAAATACATTATAATAATAAAATAATACGAGTAGGTAGGTGCATACCTATCGTCATGGCCGACCGTCCACACGGTAATGTGACACGGGTTGTATATCTGTAATGGTATTATTTACTTTAGCTTATACACTTTTACGGAATAATCCTACTGCGTAATATGGGCTGTCCACCCACCCACTTAGTATAAAAGCTAATCTGATATTATATTGTTATGTCAAATCTATGTAACAGTAAACCTAACACTTACTTTATGTACATATATTATTGGGTAAAAATGAATAAATATTTGTGTTACGTTACATAAAACTCAATTTAACTAAGATTAAAAATAGTCCATGAGCGTGTATTTTTGTGTAGTAGAAATTTTGAGTCAATGATGTTAGATGGCAATTCTGATTCATACCTTGTTCCAATTATATACGAGTATATATATATATATATATATATATATATATACAACTTAAACGAGGTATTTGTAAAATTTGTAAATATTATAATATATTTAATAAATAAAGAAATAAAAACACTTAAAAATAACCGACATCAAAATAAACTCATAACCAAAAATATAAAACATAGTACCACTTATTTTTAGTAAACAATTATAATACGGTCTATATAAAAGAAGCCGTCCGTTTATTTTTAATTTTTATTATTTGTTACTTCATTGTATATTTTCTAATTACATTTTTTTATTATTATCTATATGCACACTTGATGTTGATTTATTTTTCCTACCTTACACTAAACGTAATGAAACTCATGACTGAACCACCGTTGAGAAATTCAACATTTTGAACAAGCGCATACGCCAATATACTAGATAAAAACATTTCCATTTCCTAATACTTTATTTACATAAAATACAAATTCGTACAGATAATAATAATATGTAAAAATTGTAATAGGAAGTATTATTATAAATTGTATTATGTCAGATTGAAAATATATAAACTCTACGGTTGACAAATCCTAAATGAACACAGAGCTTGAGGTTAGTGGCCAATCTTGCAGGCCGGACGCGCTCACCTAATCTAGTTAAGCGAGTTCATAACAAATTACAATCCAAACAGGAGTCACCCTTCTGACTTGCATACAATCATAGTTGCACTCGGCACTCTGGATGAGTTTCAAATAGTTTGCGAGCGAGACATTAAAAATAGAATCAGCGTTGAAAATATACAAAGTTAACTTTTACTCATGCGCATTCTTTCATAGGGTTATTCTACACACCAAACTGAACAATTTTGGTTCACAGGTTTTCTTAATTTTGATATATTTTTTACCATACAAAATAAATAATATCCTAGGAAACATTCCACACGCCGCGCGAATCACTCGGCGCGACGCTGCGGCCGCCCCGCCCCAATCAGTAGGGGAAACGCTAATAGGATTTTCTTTTCTACTGTTTTTTACTTACTTTTTTTGACATAGAAAAACTTGTAAAGATGATCAGTTGAAGTATAGAACGACGCCATAAAAGGACATGCATGAGAAAAAGTTCAACCTGTATAACTGTTATACTTTCTTTATTTCTAATTGAATACATTTCCTATTATTTTTTAGATCAATTAAATTGGTTTTCAACTAGCTGTACCATCCCACAAAAAAAAAACATAAGTACAAAATAGTACACAAATAAGAATAAATTAAAAGACAAAAAGACAATGTTACAAATGGCTGTCCATGAAAAAAACATACTGACTCAAACCGTCGTCACATTATGTCACGTTACATAAATCATGTTATGCCATCTCATATTATTATTCACATAAATGTACTAAATAAATATTATAGTAGTTCTCAAGTGAAAATATTATAGTAGTTCTCAACAAAGTATTTTACAGATATTTTAGACTTATTTTATTAGCAGTCAACATTGTATTATTAAACGACCTTAAAAAAATGGGAAGGTTCTTAATTTGATGAGTATGTTTTGGGGGTTTTTTATTTATTTATTTAATTAACAGGTTCACCATGTACACATTTCAATTCGTAATATAGAAGCAAAAAATATAATTTTAAAAGAAAAAGAACTACATTAAAAACCAAAAACAATAACAACAAAAACAAAAAAAATAACCAGAACTAAACATGAAAAATTCAAGATTAAAAATGAAAAATAGCACAATAACAAATAAATCATTCACGTTGATCTCACAAAGGTATAATAGAAAGCAGATTTTTTATCCTACTCAGCAAACAGAAAAATTTAATAATTCGACTGCTCTCTCAAATGGCCTATACTTGTATATGACGGTACGACATGCTAATCTGGACAAACAGTCCAACAGTCCGGAACAAAGAAACCAATCTCTCCGAATATTATGGGATTCTCGATGATCCGCGAATAACTTTGATAATATTTTTATTTAAATAGAAAAATGTATGCACTTGCCCCTAACATTCCTAAAACAAATGTTAATGCATACTGTAACCGCTCTTTTCCAGGCCTCTGTGAAGAAAACCCGAAATGCTCATAAGGTTCAGTTAGAATTGAATTTACTCGACTCTGACCAATTACACGACCGACGACTTACTTGACACTCCGCGAAGATGACATCACTGCATCTAAAAGTGCAAAAGTTGGTCTAGTTCACCAGTAACAGTGAATCATCTCAAGGCGTGATCAAAATTCATATGACTTCGTTTAGGATACCTTTTGTTAACCTTAATTTTACCTTTGTTAATCTTTGTGCATTTATATGACTCGGTGCTTTCTACACCGTTTGTTAGTTCAGCTTTTTGAACTGAATAGCTTTCTGACGACAGCGTAATAATAGTACGATTTCTACAAAAATGCGAATAACAAACAAATTAGAGCGCCACTTTTTCTGTAGAACAGAAAAGGAATTATTCAAAGTTCTGACCAACTGGCAGAACCAAACTAGGTTTCAAATTAACATTTTTTATTAATTAATTACTAACTCTACTTCAGAATAAAAAAAATACTTTTTATTCCCGAAATTAAAAATAAAAAATTCACACATTTAAATTACGCCTTATAAGCTATTGTGTTCCTGTTCTCACTGATTTGAAACACCTAAACTCATTTTTTTTTTAATAATGTTTACCAAAATTTTAAAAACGTTTCATTATTGCCATTTAATGTTTTATCAACTTTGATAACTACCTAAGGAAATAATAGAGTTGGTTTTAGTGGTGAAAAGAGTACAACGCTCAATTTAATTACCATATTACATCACAAAATGGTATTAAAAAACAAATAATATAACAAAATACAAAACACATAACAAAAACAAAATCACCTATAAAAAATATACGCACAACGTACTAAATGGGCCGTTTCAGTGTTTTTTCCAAAATTTTATCCCCGGTATTCCACAAAATACTTCTCTATAAACTTTATTATAATGGCACCAGAGGCAACCTACTAAGATGTTTGATGTCCTATGTAACCAACAGAAGTCAGGTAGTTATATTGAATGGTCACAAATCTGACACTGTCCATATTACATCAGGGGTGTCTCAAGGGTCAATTCTTGGACCACTACTATTCATTTTGTACATTAACGACATAATATCATGTTTTAAATATTGTCTTTTTCTTTTGTATGCCAATGACCTAAAAATATGTCTCGCAGTTAACGGCGTACAAAACTGCTGCACCTGCAAGAGGATCTTGACAGACTAGGGGCCTATTGTGCAGATAATAAACTTTTCCTCAATGTGAATAAATGTAAGCACATTAAGTTTACTAAAAATAAAAACGTTTTCAGGCACATTTACAATAATAATGGTATACCAGAAGGCATCATTTATGATCTTGGTGTTTAACTCGACTCTAAACTTCATCTTAATACTCATATTGAAAATATTGTAAACAAATTAAATAAAATGTTAGGATTTATATTACGTATATTAAAAAAAACAAACAACCAGAATCATATGTATTATTGTACAATTCTCTCGTAAGATCACAATTGGAATATGCTTGCATTTTATGGAACCCTTTTTACGAAAAATACTCGGACGATATAAAAATGATTCAGAAAAAGTTTTGTAAATCATTACAGTATATAATTCGTGAACAATCTTTAGGATACACACATTTATTGAAAAAACATGACTGTTTAAGTCTAAAGAATGGACTCATACTGTACTGTTCAAAGATGTAATCATTACTTCGACTGTGCTCAATTACTTAAACAAATCAACTTCCATGTATCGCCGAGACTCTCCCAACGACAATTACTCTTTGAGCCTATAACGCAATATACGAGTATGAGGTCCAACGCAGGTTTTAGAGCACCGCTTGACAGATTATAATTTGTTCCTAGAGGTGGATGTTTTCTCGAAGACCACAGTTTTTAAGAAATCTCTATTTACTCTTTTAAAGTCTTTTCAAAATACAGCATCCAGAACTCGGCTCTCTTTAACGTGTTTTAATTAACCTAGTCAATTTGCTTGCCACTATTTTTATATTTATTTTTGTGTATTTTAAGTAGTACTGCATTAGTTATGCTTGCAATTGTATACACTCAATCAATCATAATCTCAATGTCAGAAAATTTATATAATTGATTAGCATTAGATATAAAACAAATCACTCTATATGTGAAAAACTTGTAAGGATGCAAGACTAACCTAATTCTTCTTTAGGATTTCTTTTCATCTTTTGTATCCGTTGTTTTTCCTTGATTAAATAAATATATAAATAGCCGGCCGTAATTGCAAATTTTTCAAATGAACATAAAAGGAACAAAATCGTTTATGGACACCCCAGCGCCTAACAACTGTTCCCCGTTTATCATCACCATTCATACTATCTTGATTACTACGATCTACAACCTAGATAGGTCCACAACTTCTATTGTTGTTTTTTTCTATTTTTAAAATAAACAAATTTAAATCTATATTTAACTTTTTCTGGCGTGGTCGTTAGTATATTTACTTTTCAAACTATTGGACTTTGTTTTCAAAATCAACAACAGCAAAATAACAATATACTGAAAATTCTGTTTTAAACGAGATTCTTTTTATGGTCGAAACGTAACATATTTCTTAGCAAACCGGTTGGAAACCTATTTGGCTATCAAACCATCTGATTAAATTATTATTATGTAACCATCTAATTAGATGAAATAGGGAAAGGATGATATTTTAACAAAAAATATAAAAATAATGGATATGTGATTACGATGAAGGATGATGATGAAATGAGATGTAGCCATAACTATTGTAGTTGCGAAAAATATAGATGAGGAAATTTCATTTAAGTTTTAGAATTAATGTTTCTTCCTGTGTGACAAACATGGCTTTTTCCCTGTATGGCGTTTTTTCTTTTGACATATCTCTGGAATATGTAAGTTTCACCTCTGCTTGAATTAACCACCTTATAGCGCTTGAAAAACACTACAGACTGGTAATAAAATCTCAAAAAATGTGAATAACCATGTGGTCTTCATTTATAAATAGTAGTAAATAGTGTAAACATCTTCACGGGCGCATTCATAGTGTGGCCGTTTTACTGGTGAACTTTTTTATTTGCGCATACCTTCGTAAGCTATTCTACACTTTAATCTGGACAAATTTTATAGGCCTAATGCCTATTATATTGCCTATTTTAACTCCAAAACTGCCAGAAATACATTCTTAGGTGTATTCTAATAAAATGTTTTTCATTTTTAGAGGCGATTTGCAGCTATAAAAATACATCAAAAATAATAATTAAAGGAAATATCTATTTTATGAAAGTTTTTTATAGCGCTAAATGGCTTCAAAAAGTTAAAATATAAAGTTAAATATAATATTTGCTATGAAATCTCACAAAAACACTCTATGTAATTGTTTGTAGATAAAGTGACTTAGCGTATTAAATATTATTTTAAAATGTTATTATAAGTATACTTATTTTTTGATTGTAAAATACTACTAAGCTATAAGAATGTATATAATTAATGTGTATATGTATATTGTAAAGGACGTGTAAAATGTAGAACTAATAATTTGAACAAGTTTCACAATTATTAATATCTGTATTTTACACACCTGGTTTCCAGCAGATAAGGCTAGGGCTTGGCTGGTGCATAAAAGAATGATATTGTAAGTTTGTTGAATAAACTAAATAAAAGATTAAAACATATTTTGGGATAATATTTTTTTTTTCGAAAAGTTTGATTTATTTTTTAATAAAGCGTTGGATATAAAACCATATAACACCTTTAGCTAAAAAGCGTTTGCTTCGATTTGCGTCCGGCCACTGTTCGATATTTCGGTCGATTTCTAACCTAACCTAACGTAGTTTCCCGTCAAAAGCGTAACCGGGCGCAGGAATGTGTCGTGCGAGAGAAATATATACCTATAAAAGTCGGAGGGTTATATATTTTAGATGAAAGAGTCATTTTTATTCAGTCAGACAGTGAGCATAACAGATTTATTCGTATCGGATCGGCTCTTTTCGTAAACGTAGGAGGGGAAATCCCGACGGGGTCTGATTTCCTCGTTCCTTTTTTATTGTATTATTTATGAAGTGAAAAGGCAGCATGCCAGAGCAGTCTTCCTATATTGACCCGCAAAAAGCCTCACACGTCTATCTAAGAGTACGTACATACCAGGTGCGCTTACAGTGATGAGTTTTGATACGTGTTTCAGGGACATTCAAATTAAATATTTAGTTTTAGACTAATTATTAACATAAAATATAATATCCAAATATATAAAATCGAGTACCTGGGTACCAGTCATATTGGTCACTTTGACTTTATTATATTTGTTTTCATCACACTTAATGAAAAATAACTTAGAGTATGCATTAAGTATCTCTAGGATCTCTAAAATTAAAGTCATAGAGGTTATTTTTCAGGCGATTAGATTCAGCACCCACGCATAAGACACATATTATAATATCGCATTTTTCTGAAACTCCGCGATGTATTTTAAAAAAGTAAATTTAGAAAAAATATGACGTGGTGATGGAGGAAGAAGGGACAGTAAGGATCCGTGGATGACAAATTGTAAGGGCACGTTTGGTAGACTTGGCCACTCCTAGCAGCATACGATATCCGTCGCGAAGGATAAGAATTTCGAAAGCCAGCAGTCTCGGAACTTCAAGGACGAAGTTTAAGAGCCATAACGCACTCGAATTGCATTTTATGCATGTTTTGAGGTCTCCTGCCAAGATAGCTTTTCATACCAGGCATATAATAATATAAAATAATAATATAATAATATAAAATATAATTAGATTAACTGAACATTTTTCTAGCAAACCTTTAAGCTGGTTTTTAAATAAAAAATCCTATGTTTACATAAAAAAATATTAAATTTGTTGTTTTATTTTTAAAATTTTCATAAACTAAACTACATATGTGACGTAAGCCTAATTAATACATAAAAATGTCCACAATAAAATTCTACAGAAAACCATAAACTTAGATTTTTTTTAATTGCCTTATATTTTTAATATAAATAAACAACTGAAAAATGTTTATTCTTTGATGTTGTCGACGGATGCTCGAAGTGCAAGTGGCCGACACTATTTGCAAAGGCCGAACTTCAAGGTCACCCCAGGATATACTGGCTCTTAAAGACGCTCATGGTTAAATTACATAACCACAGGCAATGGTCAAAAGTCATTTATTTTACGCAAAAAGTTGGAAAAACTAAAAAAACTAAAAAAAACTAAAAAAAAGTTGGAAGTCGTCGCATTAAAACGAGACATTGGTCACATTACGTCATTAGCTTTACAATACCCGTAAAAGCACGCGTAAAAATATTTAACCTTTAATAAATAAGGTTTCTTGATTGAAAATGTAACGGTTGCATTCACCAATAAATTAATGTAAAATGCTCTTTTAGCCAATCAACGCAAGAAGGTCTGCTGTGACATTAATTCAAGGTATCAGATAAGTATGAGTTTGAAACTAATTTGTAAACTATTAATAATCACAGAAATAATTAAAACCATCTTTATAAAAAACATCAAATAAATTACATATTATTATATTTATTGATGAAGTTCAAAAAAGGTAAAATATTTTAAAAAAAGAAAAGTCTAGAAATGTCCATCAGAAACATTAATTAAAGTCGTCAGTAAACTACTATCTTGAATAGATGTATTAAAAAAAAATAACAAAATATATAAAATATATATATTTATATCTACATTTCAATTCATTACTAGCTGTCTTATCCTCGTTTCAAACAGAAATGTTTTTAATCTCAAAATAATCTTTGTAAACAAAGTTTACTTTTCCTCACTTGAATTATGAAATATTTTTTATTTTTTGTATTAACAAACAAGAATGGCTGACGAACATCTGTAGCTATCATTTAATATCAACTGCTTCTATAAACTGTTTAGTAATAGTAAATATTCAACCAAACTTAAATTAGTAAATTATGTACATTCTTTCAATTCATCATAAATTATAACACCATTTCATTTTTTTTATAAATTTTTGGCGCGGCTAGTAATAAAACAACCCCCTTTCCCCCACCCCTTTTCTATTTACTGAATTTGTGATTTATTCAATACTATCTTTTCCCAAATTAACCTTTTTTCAATAGCCCGGCAAAAGTTTTACAACGCTGTCTACAATACCAATACTATAGCAAAATTCCTAGTCAAGTTCCGTATTAAATCAGTTTTTTTTTTCAATATATATAAATAATCAATTTTTAAATTGGTGTATTTCATGACATTTTTGTTGTATTTATTCAAATTCGATTCTTTATATTTATTTTTTTTTCTATTTATATGAATTTGTTTATATTTTAGTTTTATTCTTTTTTATGTCATTGTCTTCACGTATAACCTGTATAGTGTACACTTTCTGTTACGTAACCACAATATATAAATAAATAAATAGACACGGACATTAAATTTCAATTTATAATAATTATAACGTGACACTGAACATTCTTTTACATATTTCTGTTTGCGCTCATAAATAAGTTTATATTTATTCATTTATACTGGAAAGCAATAAATGAAACCTGTCAAATGTTTGAAACTCGAATTGATCTGTCCATAATGATGAGCTCTATGTCATTTTCATATTAAAAAATGGATGACTTTAATGTTAAATAATAATATCTATATTATCCGAACAGCTTTCGATAGCTAAACGGCTATGGCTATGGTATTATTCTACATATAAAAATTCGACTCTTTTGCATTTGTACTTTTTGAGTTGAAAGATGCAACGGACAGACGGACATACAAGCAGACGGACGGAGATAGTAGCTTCTTATATATAGAAGCTACTATCCCCGAAATGTATGTACGAACAGAAGAAGAAATATGTATAGAAATATAAAGAAGTATGTATAGAAGCTAAAATGCTTCAACTGCAACTAAAATGTACACGCTAAATGCACTAATAAAAAAAATTAAATTCAAAACATAAGTTATGCAAAAATAAAAAAAAAACAGATACTATAAGAGTACTACTACAACCTAGTTTAAAGTTATAGTTTGGTTAAAAAATATTACGTGCTGAATGTCAGCACGTAATATTAACTTTTCATTTCACAACCCAATCGCTACTCGCCAGCCCGCCCACAATTAGGTAAATAAACTATGCGTTTCAATTTGTAGGTAACCGTACGTTTTTCTGAAAAGCTCGTATGAAAATATAATCAAAATATTTTCGTAACCCTTAAAATACCATCTTTATTTATTTAAAAATATTTTATTATGCATGTATATATTTCAAAATAGTCTGGAGTATTTTAGAATGACGCATATTTAAAATCGCTAAAATCGTTTTATAATATTCCCCATGACAAATAAATCTTCTTTTAGGCTATTTGCTCTTTGCGAGCAGATAACTTATATTAAGATTAGGCTATTGTCAAATTGTAAATATCGGAAATTGCCTGTTTTATTTGAACAGCAAGATTCTAGCGTACTGTAAACGCGAGCGGAAAACTGGCAATTTCCCAGGTTGCCCGCGCTCACAATACCTCAATTCCTCGCATCTCGTACGGTTCTTCCTATAGTTGCACAGCGTATGCCGTATGCATTCGACTCTTATGCAGGTACCTATAATGGGCCAATGGGCCAACATACAAGTCTTCCTGAAATTGATTGACGTATTTTGAATGTTTCGGTTACACCAGTGATCAAAACATCCGGCTAATTGGCCCTACGAAAAAAAAATCTTTATGTGAGGATATAAATCGTTGTTGTCATACGGGCTCCAGCTGATCTTTCGCTTTATAATTTATATTCAGTTTACTTATTCAAATAAAAAATTTGTGGATTAAAATGACAGTAAAGTGAATCAAGTAGTAGCAATTTGAGTTCTCAATATAAGTATATATATATTTTAAATTGTAATTATTTTTTTTTCTTCTGTTTTCTCAGCGATTCTCAGCGATTCTCAGCGATTTCAAGATTACCACCGGCTGGCAAAATTAATGAAAGAAATTAATATTTATTAGGGCAAAATATTATAATATAAGCAATAGATTAATATTTTTAAATAAATAATTCTATTTTATATTTTATTGAAACCGAACACCTAAAGAAATTAAGCCAGTATAATAATTTTTAAAATATAGAGGCCATAGTTGAAAGTACACGCTGAAAGTTTCGTGCCTACATTCTCTTACAATTAAATCATCGATCAAATTATTTTTTAATATGTATATTAGTGTAAATGAGGTTTATAAAAGCAAAGTGAAAGATAGTTACTGTTACTAAACTGTTAGATGTTGATCAACAGGTTAAAAAGGTTAAATATTTTAAAGTTTTATAAAGAAATTTATTAAATTTTCTATGTTATGATAAAAAACTAAAACAACAAAGAAAGATATGCTAACATAATATAGAAAACAGGAAATTAGAGTTTATTAAAAAGGTATGTAAAATTTTGCAATATTAGCTGAAGTCAATACTTAATTATTTTTATAATACTACTTATACGCCTACATATTTGAATGCTATAAAAATGAATCTTACTAACGAATTTTACATGTTTTCAAAGGCGTTAGGAGAGATATCTACAAGAAATATAAGTAATCTAGTTTATTCACATTAAATATAATTTATAAATTTAGGGAATTACTTTAGGAAATTTCTTTAAACATTATGCAAAAAATATATAAAAAAACAAATCCACCATGTTTGTGGTAAATCGAAAATTAATTAACAATGTGATAAAGAGATCGTATACCTGCATAGAAATTCGGTTTCAACTTAGTGCTGCAATTTATTAAAATGCATTTATTGAATAAAATATATGAATCTATTTTTATTAGGAATGCATTTTCTATATTATAATGTTATATACAAGTATGATTGCAATAATATTGCATATCTTATTTATAATTAATTTTATTTGTTGGTTATAATTTTTTGCAGTTACCGTTTACATTTTATTTCAGGTTATAATCATTTCAAAATTATAAAAAACATAGTGTAAGTTTCTTATTTGGGATAACAGTATTTTTATCAAAATATCTCCAAAATTTTTATTCCTTTTACTTTCTATAATCATTTTTGCATTTTTACCTTTCAATAACCACACGCAAACGAATTAATTACGGAGATATAGCATCAATGACAGCAGTAATTGAAATGTCATTCGGCTATATGGATGACAGCCACTGACACACCGTTCATTTGTGAAAATAAACCTTTAAAGGTAGAATAGTTAAGGGGCAATATCCATGCCGATATTTTGTTTATATATTCGAATGTATGCCTTTGACAGAATTTGATGGATAAACAATCCGTTTGAAGTATTGTAGGTACATAGTTTTTACTAAATAAAAAAAAATATTGCGTCTCGATTAAGGCATGTTTTGCTAGTCTAAAAGCAATCTTTCTGCGATTTGTACTTGTGTTTCTGAATTATTGTTATTAAATTTGTTTTGGTTGAATTAATAATAGTTTTTTTTTATTTAAGATGTTTCTTTTTACTTCTTATACCTACAATCTACATATATATATATATATATATATATACATGGCATTTGCGTTATGATTATGTACTTTTACCATGTAGACTGTCCGTACCATAGCATATCCGTAAACTACGCGAGGGCAGAAAAATATTTACATATATATTATATAGATGATGAAAACAATAAATTAAGTATTGGGTAACAAGATACACTCGTCAAATAAAGCATATTAGACTAGTTGTTTTAAATGGCCACGCTTGTATAACTACAGGGCAGTCGGAAGTGGGAATATCAGCTTCCCACGCACGACACAAATTTATACGGATAGTTATTAATAATAGTACATACACTGTTTTCGATGTGTGAAATTCGCAAAGTTAACATGGCCCGTCTGTCATTGGTTGCAAGTTTTGGGCCTCAAAGGGGCAATTAGGAATATGGCTAAATTGAAGGCATGGTCTGCGTTCATGTGTCGCTCCATTATTCATATTAGCCGGCCATTTAAACTGGTAAAGTCCGAACTGAGCCAAACGCTAACTTGTCTGCGTTTATGACACTTTAATAACTATATCAGCTGGTTAAGCTGGCTGTGCGCTGGACCCTTAATTAATCGAGTTATTAGTTCGTTCGTGATACACATTTTGTTTTAATTTTATGATATTTCTATCGCCGTTACGCTGACCAAGTTAAATCTGTTTTACGAGCAAAAAGAACATTAGCAGGGTTCGAGTAGAAAAAAGAGTAAACATCAATTTTATTTTAAACAAATAAGGTAAGTATGAAGACCGCTTAAATCGTCTAATTTTTTGTTAAACATACATAACATAACTTGAAAGTTATATTGCCTAAAAGTTCTTTTTTTGAAAATTTTAAAATGCTTTAAAGAGTTTAAATTTGCAATTTAAAATATATTATCTAATGATACAGATCAGTGTTCTTTTTTACAAAATCAAAAAAATAAAAAAACTATCCTAACGTAATAAAATCCTTATAAAATTTATATGACAACATATGAATAGTTGATCAGGCACATAAAGAAAATCGGTCAGTTTTTATTTCAATTTGTTTTTATTATTAGGGTTATATATAAATTTTGTTTAATAAATACTTCACTTAGTGAAGCACAAAAAAATATATTGATATTTTAAAATTAAATATATTTATTTATCGTTATGGCAAAGTTAGTTTTTTTTTTTTTTTAATTTCAGTGCCGGTGCCGATGCAATGTGTTTGGGTACTCAACTAAAATTACATGCTATTTAAAATTAAATATATTTATTTATCGTTATGGCAAAGTTAGTTTTTTTTTTTTTAATTTCAGTGCCGGTGCCGATGCAATGTGTTTGGGTACTCAACTAAAATTACATACTATGTATATAAAGCCATAAAGTATTTTCAATGTTATTAATTTTGAAATAGAAACCTGGAATAATTGTCATATTACACGCTCTTATAATAATAAATTAATTAAATAAATACACACTGATTTGAGTTTTCAATGCAGTAATGCAATTTGTTTATCGTACTGCGGGTTTGAAATATTTTATTAACATTAACGAAAAAAAAAAAATACTAAATGATATATTATACGAGTACGTAAAAGTCCTCTGACACGATTTGAGTGAAATGTTAAAGGTAACCAGATACAAGCCAGCACGAATGGGAGAAATGTAGCATCAACGGCAGACTGCAATTAACCGGGACAACGGAGGTTATTGTTTGGCAAAGGGCATGAAGGGTGGGAGGGGGGTGAGGCCAATGGTGACGTCACAACTCTGATATCCCGACGGGGACATTAAAACACGAACAGACACCAAAGCGCCTGTCCGCACATGTCCACAAATGGAAATGTCTACCGTGTCCAACTTCCATTTCATTTTACCAAGAGCTGCGCGTAATTAATAGTTTCATAAATCAATGTAGCACAAACTTTAGGTATATGCGAGCATATGATATTAAGTATTTTGTATTTTTTTTAAATAAATATAATAATAGGACCGTATACTTTATTTTTATTTTTATTTTATTCAATATGGTACAATAAGATGTTACAACAATAAATGATATAATAACAGTGAATGAATTAAATTAATATAATATAGACAAATAAAACACCAGTCATTTATTGTTGCTCTGAAGTAGCATGGCTACTCTAACTAGGTTAAAAAAAACCTGTTCTAAGAGCAGCCAAAAGGAAGTTGCAGAAAAAATGAAATTTTATTACGTTCGCGAGACGTTACTAATACAAAGGGGATCATAGGATAAATATCATAAATACAAAATATAATACATACTTTGTAGAGTATATTTATTATGTATTTATTTATATAAGTTTTTTTTTATTATGCAATAATCAAGACATAAGCTATCCATTAGCGAGACAGATTTTCCAATACTGAGATATGTCTCACCACGAAAGAAAATTATGTACATGTATTTAAATAAATGTTTTGTAAGGAAATGATAAATAAAATAAGAAAAAAAAAATATGCAAAAGTTAAAAATGTGCCAAAAATGCACAGTTGTTATTCATATTAAAAAAAATAATATTCAAGTGTCCTAAAAATAAGCAGGCATTATCTAATTAAGTCAAATGATAATTTAATGAACAATTGATGTGTCCTTCAGTGAAATGTTGTCTCACTGTTGGACATAAGCGTTATTACCTCACTGTTAGAACCCCGATAGAAAATAATATTTTTTTTTTAAACCTAACCACGAATCCCATTGGATTCCTAAGCAACGAATGCATAAGTAACTACTGATTAGATTAACCCAAAAAACCTATCTTCCCGCATCACGAAGGGTGTTATCAACCCACTCTAAATTCTTGAGCGTCACTGACAGAAGCATCACTGATAGATGCATTACTGACACATACCTCAATGTCCCCAACAAGCAAAACCCTCCTGAAAAATTCTAGGGGTTCCGCTATAAATATTTACGCATCAAAAACTCTACTGTATAATTATTAAATTTAATTGTTTATTAAATATCTACAACAAATCTATATCATAAAAAACATCCACACCCTTCCACACAGGCACTGCTTGTATCGGAATATTGCGTACAATTTGTTTTAATAACATTTTTCTAGAAACTGCGTACTAATATATTATATATTTTTTTTTAATAAAATAAAAATATTTTAGAGGTTATTTGGTTTTTGTAAAAAAGATGCTGAATGGAATACATATCTAAATATGAATGAATACAATAATGTCTAATAAATAAATAAGAGTAATGCATAGTTAAATAAATACATGTATAATAAAATACATATTAATAATCGTTATTGCATATTAATAACGTTATTATGTGGCATATATTAAGTGTGATTATTAAATTTATTATCAAAGTTTCCCACTTTTCTTAAAAAATAAAATGTTGCCTAGTATTAATTGCATGCATCGCCTGAATGAAGCAAATGACCAGTCGGCGATAAAAAGCGACAAACTTAATCATATGCAGAATCTATTATCTTTAGAGAAGGCGGTACCTATTTTGAGTTCCAAAAAAGCGTTTGGCTGCTGCTGTTTATTTAGGCCTCGCTAAAGAAAATACTTATTTAGGTACTAATACGAACTGAAACCACGTTCTAGATTATTCCGCAAATAAGGTTAATATTTTATTACTTCAGATTTCATAAACTCTGAATTTTATTAACCCGGTGCGCGCGAAGTAGCATGGGGAAGAGGTTTTGGGGTAGTTACACACTGTCCAAGTAAAATAGGCAGTAATAAATAATTAACATTAATAAAACATGGTGTGCCCACAAGTCACTATGCTTTTAGAAATTAATGTAATCATGTTTTACAACCCTAAATCTTAAATAATTCGTATTTTATACGTTCTTTCTTATCCACCAGTCCAGATTACTGAAGTATAAAATTAGCTTTTTTTTTAAAACTAATCGATAATCAAGATGATGCCGTTAGATGGTATATTTATCTAAATCTTACGAATGTTGTTATATCTTATCTCCTCTTCCGAGGAAGACATTTTTATTAACAGCGATTTTTGTTTATTAACCCATCTACGTATTGTAATGAACGCCGGGACAATTCCCGGCTGGAATGCTTTTTGACAGCGATTCGAAAACAATTGACAACTTTTAGAAAATAAATTTCATGGCACTGTTAAATTCATAGACGTTGACATCAATTTTTCCTGTTCATCTACTACAGTGTATATTATTAAATTATTAGTCATGAGTCTCATCCCGAGTGTCGCAGGCACGATTCATCGCGCGCCAAAGAGGCTTACAGAGACGCCCGCAGGACCTAGCTGCTAACCCGAGGCGAAGCCCGGGGTTTAAGAGCTAGTAGTTACTATGGAAAAGATTAAGAAAATGTGATGTAAATATTGTGCATGGTATCCAGTCCAGGCGAATCGAACATTTTGAAAATTAGGTTTGTATGTGTTCAAAGATAAAAAAAATAAATTTAAAATTTTACTTGAACGTTGGCTGAATTTTTTTTAACTTCTTTAAATCATTTTTAACGCAATTTCGCAAACCCTCTCTAACAATATTCGTTCTAGCTTTTAATACTACATCATTTTCGACCCACTCTATCTGAAAATTATAAGTCTAAAAACTCATATGTTTAATATAAACCATTACCGAGTGCAAAAAAGGCGACTAGAATGTATATTTTAGGATGTTGTTAAACTACTCGTATAGTGAATATATATGGATAAAAACCAAAATGATATACAAATTTTAAATATATTCTGAATAATAACACAGACGTCTAATGTAAAATACATCTAATATAATAAACAGATATAATGTAAAATAAGTAATAATTCCATTAAAGGAATAAATAAAATTATATCAACCTTTTTGTACTGTGAAATAAAATTGAACAGTACAGAAAAATCTTTTTATATATGCCCCAATTCCTAAACGGTTTTCAATAAATTATATTATTTTACACCAGTTTTATAGTATAAATATGCAGTGAGTTTATTTTCTCACAAAGTTAAATTTATTCACTTAGTAAAGAAGACAATATAAATTATTAATGGCTTAGTCATCCTTAACTAGACTTCGATGACTTTAGTGTGTGACTACTGACACGGCAATTTTAATTCTTATTAAAGGTTTTTTAAAATATCTCTTTCACCTTATAATAATATAAGTTTTACATCAAATGAGAAAAAAACAAGAATGGCTATAACACCTGTAACTATCATTTAATATCAAGTGCATCTATAAAATGACAATGACTTTCAATCAAATTAATCAAATGAATTTCAATGTGTATCAAAATATTTGTATTATTCAATAAATAGAAAAACAAACTGTAATTGTGGTTTTTTTTTCATCTGTTACTAATATTAAATTTTAAATGAGATAGGTATTGCAGGAAATTAAGGCAAACAACACACGCTAATGACGTATGTGTGCATAGTCGCACCTGACATAAATAATAGAACAAAATATAAAAAATAAAGGTATAAGAACCTCAATAATGTTGCCTCAATAATAACTGGGCGACCTCTAGTATAAATAAATATATGAATAAATACACACGAACATAATATATCAATTTATAATAATTGTAATGTGGCACTAAACATTCATTTACATATTTCTAAGCGCAAATATAAATATGTGAAAGAATGTTCAGTTAACAGAAATTGTACACAATAAATGTAATAACGTAAAGACAATGACGTAAAAAAGAATAAAATTAAAATATATTAAAAGTATTACCAATATTAAATAAGATAAAAAAAAGAGATTAAAAAATTAATAAAAACCAAAAACAAAATACATGAATTTCACCAATGTAACTTTGATTATTTATAATAGGACAGTATACTTTGTAGAGTATATTTATTACGTATTTATATATATAAGTTTTTTTTTATTATGCGATATTGAAGACATAAGCTATCTATTAACGAGACTGTTTTTCCAATACTGAGATATGCCTCAAAACGAAAGAAAATTATGTACATGTATTTAAATAAATGTTTTGTAAGGAAACGATAAATAAAATAAGGAAAAAAATGTGCAAAAGTTAAAAATGCGTAGTTGTTATTCATATTAAAAAAAAATAATAATATAAATAAATAATATTCAAGTGTCCTAAAAATAAACAGGCATAACCTAAAAAGAAACAATTTATTACGGAATTAGACTAGGAATTTAGTGCGCGTTTAGTATTTTAAGACACAGTTTCAAAAATTTTGCCGAGTTATTGAAAAAAGGTTAATTTTGGAGAAGTTAATATTTAATAAATTACAAATCTAGTAGAGAAGGAAGGTCAGGGAGTTTCATTACTGCCGCGAATCAAAATTTAAAAAAAAAATTGAAATGATGTTAAAATTTATGATGTATTAAAATCATGACACTTATGTGCCTAAGTTTGTTATGTACCTATGTTTTATTTATTTTTATCTACTCAGACCTAAAAAAATAACTCATTTCCAAAATTCAAATAGAAAATGAAGCAACTCATAGCAAGTTACCACAAGCGCGTGTAGTCTGGGGGGAAGATTATTTTAATTACTCCTGTAGGGCCTAGCTGTAAGACGTCATGTTTTGCTTAAACAATGTACTGCTACTAAGCAATATATAGAAACAGTTGATATTATATAATAGCTACTGTTTGTCATAGCCATTCTTGTTTTACTAATAGACAATTTAAGCACATTGACCATTAAGATAATAAATACACATAATAATTATGTATAACCACCCTTTTGTAGGTGCCATGTTCATACTGAGAGCGGATATCAAAACTAAAGGGAGTCAGTAATGGGCTTTACACTGCAAATATGTTTCGAATTTATTATATCATTTCGAAAATTTGCCATTAATATGCAAATTGCATTCTTTATAACAACGCGGGGCCTGTGATGTTTGAATATTTTGAATTCTGATATTAACAAAAGTAATATTGCAAGTAGGTACACAATTTGCATAATTGCATACATAATGAATATGAGAATGTTTCGATGATCAAATTATACTTCATTTATAACGTCAATTAGAATAAATTATAAGTTTACAAATAACGAATGACGACACCGATCGCTGGTTCATTGGGTTTAGTCAGGCTGCTAATCTATAAACGAATAATTTATTTTACCGAATAATATACTATGTCAGTATATTAGTATTAGTGTATTTTAATATTTATTTATTCTATATTCTATATTCTATAAAAGTGCCAGAGACACTAGTCCAGATAGGAAATGAAGCAACCCATCACAAGTGCGAGGTATCTGGAAGGAAGATGCCTTTTATGAAGCCTGTAAGGCTTAGTTGTAAGACGCCAGATTCTGGTTAAATAATTTACTACTACAAAAATGTATAGATGCAGTTGATATTATATGATAACTACGAGGTGTTTAGCCATTCTTGTTTATTTACTATAGCTATTAATCTGCTAATGTAGACCAAGCGTGTGTTTTTTTTATAAAAAATTGCTATTTCCTAGGTCATATACAATTATTGTTTGGCCTTACTTAACTAGGCCAAATAGGCCTGTGCTAGACTCAGGGGAGATGTTGGCAATGGACCGCTTAAAATGGCTTGACCATGTGTGGATTCATGACTATTGGGTCATTAGTCCAATACTTTAACCACTAGACTACCACGATCCCGAAAGTATCTGGATGAATATGGAAGTACCTTGTTCTTGGAAGTCTATATTGAGAAAGGCATTAATTTATCTGTTATTTTTTAAAATGTCTAAAATATTTTAACATTTTAGAATATCAATATTGGGTTGAGAGAGTAAATATTAAAAAAAATACTTTGATGGTACCTAGTATAGGTTCAATGTATACGGTTCAAGTGTACGGTTTTACATGGATTAGGGAAAGCGGACTGTAGGTATTGATGGATTGGAAGGTTCACAACTGGCAGTAAATGGCAATCAACAAGAAAACAAAAGACCAACTGTGCGGTGGGCAGTTTATGGTTCACCTGCCTTTACTGTTTTCTCACTCCTTGTACTCCTTATGGTTTTGAGTTGATTTCGCGAGCTCGGTAAACTATACGAGATGTCGCGGATTACAGGATTAGCGCCTCTGTTCGCGGTGAAAAAGGCGTCGTTTTGCACGCGCGATCACGGATAGCAGAGGCGCGGGTATACGATCTTGTATTTCTTTTTCAACTGACACTTACCGACAGCTGTTTAATGGAAAGGGCTGCCAGTAACAAAACTGAGGGAAATTGAAGAATGGTGATATTGCAATATACAATAAACATAATATACATTTAAAGAATAAATATATATTTAATACAATATTGAAATTAAATAATGTAATTGATGGGGTGACGGCGAAAAAGCATGTTTCACTTCGAAACATGATGATACATGTGATGACCTGATCGAAATAAATTTTTCTTTACCCATAAATATAAAATGTGTCAAATTGATAAATTAACCATTAAACACCCAAAATTTAATATGTTTACGGAGAACGACAAATAAAATCAATTTGTAACGATTGATGAACTTAATGCCATCTGATTTAAAAACGAAAGCTTTTGATATAAACGCCTTTTTTGTGCGCTTTCCATCGATCTTCTATTTTATTATATTTTGTTACCCATATTACCCATATTGTTTTATTTAATGTATTTTGGATTAACCATACCATGCCCATTATCATTATTTATATTATGTACCTATATTTAAAATCATCTTTTCAAACATTACGTGATTCGCTTTTAAAAACATTCAATTTTGCCAAAATGGCGTCAACTGAAAGTAACATTATATACAATTATTAGTATATTATTATTATTATTATTATTAGTATTAGTATTGTATTGTTACATATAACAATACAATATGTTTACAATATATAAATATAGAATTAAATACAGCCGTAATCGAAATGCAAAAATGTAGAGTTTTGACTAGATGCGTGCCGAGATTCTCCACGGAGACCTTTTCAGTCAATGGTGACTACTATCTGGGTTACTTAATAACTCGTATTTTTAACAAATTGGTAGTTAATGGATACATTATATTAACAATTTTCATCGTTGTTATTTTTACGTTGATTATACAAGTATATGGTCAAAATAATTTCTTTTTTCGATTTCAAACCGATTTAATTATACAAAAAATAAATGCTAAATAAAAATAAACACATACAAAGAATTTTATGTAAAACATAAAAACATACTAAAAGTGACCTAACTGTTTAAATACGGTCACTCCTATTTCATATTAGATTAAGGGCAAACATAACGTCTTTTGACAAAGGCCCGAAAATAACTTAGGCCGAAAGCCCAGCGCCGGCGATAATAGAAGCATTTTATTTTAATTTCGAGTAATGAAAGACTACAAAATTGCATTAGCGAAGGTCTTTTAAGCACTCCGCTTCAATAAACGTCACGAGGTGTACTTGTGATATAAAAGGAACCGAGACGGGGGAAACATTTTTTGGCATACCATTAATCTTCCTCTTTCAAGCAAAAAGAAATTTTATAGAGATTATTGCATTAATATATAACAATTTTTAGATATTAAATTATATAGTTTAGGCAAATAGGGTAAACCTCACAAACTAGAATAGGAAAATTTTTGAATATTAAACGAAAAAAAAACTTAATAGAGGTATTCATTAAAAAAGTCTTACTGATAAATTATAAATGTATTTATGAAAAGTTTTGCCATTTCACATAGATAATAATAAATTATTCATTTTAAAATTAGATTAACCGATTATTTCATATCGTAAGTTGTGAATAATCTGACGTTTTGGAAATCATCACAGTTCAATTGAATTCGGGGGAGAATTAAACACTTCCGACGATAGGAAACGTAGTACCTACTATTATTCTTTCAACTTCACAGCCCTAATTCATACCTTTGGGTAGTTTTAAGGAATCTTAATTTAAGGAACCGTTATTAGCGAGCAGTTCACTATGTTGCCATATTTTTTAACTCTTTAGTCTCCGAACACCAAGAGCATTTAAAGTTAAAATGAAACGCGTAAAAAAAGGGATGGAACCGCCTTCCCATATTTGCATATTATACACACCTAGACACTCTGTCGAATCGCCTTTCAAAGTAAAGCTCATTTGCCCTCTACCGTACAAAATGCATTAAATAAATAAATAAAGTTCAATAAAGTTCCTTTAAAATAAATAATATTTTTTGTAGTTGAATTTCTCGGCACGACGAAAATAAATTAGTTCGGTTAAGTTTTGTCTCAAGGCCATCGACAATGGCGTTTACTTTATTTTACTGTTAATTGCATTAAGCAAACACCAGGAACAAGTATAAAAAGAATAAGGAGGATTCAAAAATTGTGTACGAGAAATGTCATAAGGGAGTAATTTATTTATTTAATTATAACACACCTTACTTCAGTAATATTTAGTGCGTCCCTCTTTCTTGATGAAACGGTTTGTTATCATAACCTCTCCCCAATCTTTTGCGGTGCTTAGTTAACCCCTTGAGAAATCACATAACTGTGTTACTATAACCCCTTTGACTAGACACGGCAAATAAATGATAATTATTATGATGATAATGATGATAACTTATAAATTCTGATCATAATACAATTAATTTCCTAAAATACGTAATAAGAGCAACTTACAACATGTTTTACCTCTATTACTTTCCAGTTAAGAGAAACTTAAATTGATTATAGATTGGTGTATGGCATTTTTTAAACAGAATGTCGGTAGGTAAAGTATTTTTTTTTAAATTTGTTTTTAAAATGTTTTTACTTTCCTCGGTACATTATTGGTGACCGTGAGAAAATTCGAAACATGTTTGACGAGTGACGTATTAAGGTGCTCTGATCAAATTTTGATTATACTTGAAATATTGAATCAAACGTGAAGAACAAAATCTGTGGAAAGATTTTCATTACATATTCTACTTTTTGGGTATTTGTTCATACCGCTCTTCAAAAGTCGTTACAATTTTACAGATAAAGCAAATATATGAAAATTGGTAAAAAGGGACAATCCAGCTATAAACCTAGTATAAACCCTAGTAATAAAGTATTTTGTATTATAATATGTCGGATACATAAATCAGTCAAACATAAGTTATTCAATATTATTACCTAATTCAATTGCCTTTTAGAAAATTTGAATTATTTTTTTAATCAAATATTGCCGTGTCAAAGCGTCCTAGGAAAGGAATTATGGAATGTTTGATATTGCGAGAGGCAAACATTGTTACAGACAGAGAGGGGAAGAGAGGAAAGGGGCATGGTTCATTTTAGACACGGATCATAAATTCGCTCGGCAACCGGAATTAATGACGTCAAAAATTTAACCATTTCAAAGCCGAATTCAACTAAATAAATAATAGTCGCTGCTAGCTTTTGATTGTTTTAAGGGCGTCCTCGCTATAACAGTGAGTAATAAATAGATATTTTTAATTCAATTTACTTTCATTCAGTTTTATATATTAATAAGATGTCAAACAGGCTTTATAATAATATAAAATAACAATTTCCGACTAACTGATTAAGTAGCTGATGCATCATCGCCCAGCTTAAACCGCTTAACTGAATCTGAAATTTCGAAGGTACATTCTCTTTATGACGTAGGGGTATTAAGAAAAGGTTTTAAGAAATTCTAAATATAGGGTAAAAAGAGGGCGTAAATATTTTTATGTTGAAACCGAAGATGTCTCAGAAACTGAAGATGTCTCAGAAACCGAAGATGTTACGGAGTTAAAAATGAATATTTAGATACGTCTTAAAAAATAAACGAACACGTGTTTCACCATTTTTCGAAAATCCAGTTAAAGAATGTAAAAAGAGAGGGCCGTGATTTTTTGTAAACTGATACTTAGATCTCACAAACAAAAGATGTTACAGAGTTGAAAATTAATATTAAGATTCTTCTTCAAAAGTTAACAAACAGGTGTTTCGGCATTTTTTTGGCAATCCAGTTAAAGAAGGGGCAAAGAGGGGGTATTATTATTATTAAAGGATACCTTCATCGCATAAATAAAAGATAGGGCCTAGCTGTTAACCCGAACCCATTAAAAATAGCACGGTAGGCACATAAGTGGCTTGAATGGTCTAGACATGGGGAGGGAAGCGACCCATCCCGTGTGCCACAGGCACGAGTCTATTAAACTGCCCGTAGGGCTAAGTTTCAAACCCGGGGCGAAACCTGTGGTTGAACAGCTAGTTAATAATAAAAGAATGGCCATGACACCCTGTAGTAGTCATATAATATCAACCAAAATCGGACGTCTTACCGCTAGGCCCTACATTCATCATTAACGGCATCTTGCCCTTAGACTACACGCGCCTGAGCATGCTGTGGGTTGTTTCATTTCCTATCTCCATTTGTGCCTGCGGCACTTTTAGCCCATTCTATGTGCCTTTTGGATGGCCATAGAAGCGACAGTGGGTTATTATTTAAGTCTGTGAATAGGTCATGAAGCTTGATTAGGTTAGGTAAGGTTAGGCTACAGAACTTATATACCGACCGCGTACTTTGGATTTTAATATGGGTATAGATTTTTATATCAATTTTGGTAAATATCTTGTGATAAACTTTAAAAAATAAAAACTATTTTTCGTTGAAAGGGAGGTTTTGAATGCCAGCCACTTCTTGATATTTTGTTACCAAATATGTAGTTGCATGCCATGATGTTGTTTTATTTGCTTAAATGATATATAAAATACGTTACATAATGGTGTAAACAGTATATATATGAAAAACCGAGTAATCATATTCACTGTATTAAAAACAGCACATTTTTAACGAGGTATAATTATTATGACTTGCGTCCTTCTGGACCAATCCAGTGATTATTTATTTATTGCATATTCGATTTATTTATGTGCCCGTAATACCTAAAACCATAATATTTTATTTTTGAGCGAATATTACTTGACATAACTACCAGCGCCAGGGGGAGAGGAGCAAGATTTTTTAGGGTATATTATGTGCTTTACTTTATGTGTTTTTCTCGTGACCTCTCATTTAAAAATAAATAATTTATTGCAAATTATTGATATAAAGTATGAATTATTAAACGTACCTGTATTAGGTCAGTAGCATTATCTATTATGATGATCTTTCTAGATAATATAGGTTGTTTTTTTTAGAGGCGTGGTTTTCAATCTGGCACTACTTTTTTCATAGTTGGTGTTTTTGACAGCTGTCACTTGATTTATGCTCAGTTTGGTTTGCCATTTCATAATGAATAGACTTACTCCTGAACAACGTTTGCAAATAGTGCAAATTTAGAAAAAATGACTCTAATTTTTTTTTAAATCACTCTAAAATAAAGTAAAAATCGCGTCGTGGGCCTGTGGCGTGGCCTCCAAGATCGTGCGATTTAACACCGCTGGACTATTTTTTGTGGGGTTATGTGAAGTCGCTTGTCTACGCAGATAAGCCGGACACGATTAACGCCTTGGAAGAGAATATTCGGCGCGTTATTGCTGACAACTTGCTGCAAAAAGTGGTTGAAAATTGGGCCTCTCGGCTGGAATTTGTTCGAGTCAGCCGCGGCGGCCACTTACCCGAAATCATTTTTAAAACATAATGGCAAACCCTTATCTTTATAAAATAATAAAACTAAATTCTTAGCCATAACATCAAATTATATGCGTTTTATCTCTTCTTGAAAACCACCCCTCTAAAATCATCACCCTATATAATAATTGTCATCAAAGTGAACATCTCTATCGTTACGGTACCCGAATAATATGATAATCATAATAGAAATTCTATGCCCATTCTATGCGAATTTCTATGTATTTCTATGTATGTCAAGCGCGCGTCGTAAATTATTCAATTGATTGTGTTGATTGCAGGACTAGGAATGTCAAGCACTATGTATTTTACATGCCATTAGAGGCAGGTCCGACATGGGAAGTGAACGCGTAGAAATGCTGTTATGTACAATTATTCTGCGCGTTACCTCAATATCACGAAACGCCCTTCCATATTATATGCGCTTACAGCATACATGTACGACTTGGACGATTGATCTTCGAAAACGTTAGTTCTGTGCCTATTATTATGAAATTGCATCATCAGACACGACATTCTATGGTGTTGGATCGCCGACACTGAGAGGAATGCAATCACCAACCGCACTTTGGACTTGTATAGGAATTCAGCAACTCGGCTGCATGCAAGTTCAATGCTTTGTAAAACAACAGCGATTTAAAGATCTATAACTTTTGAGCGTTTATAAGTTATCTTGTATATTTAAATGGGTATGTATTGTACCTTAATATGAAAGGTTTTGTGTAATCTTTTTTGTTCATTCAATTCAAAACAATACATTTCAAATAGCATAAAACAATGATTATAACTCTAGTTATTAACTATAAAAAGCAATCTAAAACTATCTCATACAAAGCAAAATAGATAGGTGGTGTGGATTTTATCACCCCACTAGACAAGGTCTGTTCTGGAGTAACCTGCTCCAATTTTTTTTACTCGTTTGCTTTTTTTTTGTTACTACATTTTTTATTAGTTTTATTTTATTTTGATAATTATTATAAATATAATACTTTCAATATTATATTTATACTATAATACTATATATACTATATATTTATAGTATATAGTATATACTATTATATTATAAATATAATACTTTCAATATTATATTTATACTATAATACTATATATACTATATATTTATAGTATATAGTATATACTATTATATTTTAGTATAATATAATATTTTTATTATTATATTTATACTATTTTTTACGTAAGTATATTGTTTTGTTAGGTTGTATCTCATGAAATAATCTTAATATATATAAATCTCGTGTCACAATGTTTGTCCTCAATGGACTCCTAAAACACTTAACCGATTATAATAAAATTTGAACACCATGTGCAGTTCGATGTGCACTTGAGAGATAGGATAGTTTAAATCTCAAATTATAGTCGCAATTTTAATTTATCGCTAATTTTTTGTCCGTTATTATTTGGCAGTCATAAAACTGACAGATGTCGATACCTTTCGACTGGGTTGATGGCGCTAATGTCTGTTATTATTTGACAGTGACAGTTATTCGACGCAAACGTATTAAAAGAGCCCATCAGTTGGCAAAACAAATTGAATCAAGAAATCTAGCTCAAAGAATCAGGACAGCAGGTCATGCACAAGAATCTCAAGAACAGTGTAACGAACGTCTTCAAGAGAATATCATAAGAACAAGAAAATTATTATTTTCAGTCAAATGCCACCGAAAAAATCTAACCTCAACAACGCGAGCGGCAAACGTCAAAACGCAAACGTCAAAACTACGATCGGAATAATATATTCACTTACGAGATGCTGTTGCTGGAAACATCGATGGAAATTTAAATCCCAATGACATCGGTAATGCTTTCATTTTACCTTCAAGCTACATCGGCAGTCCACGGAACATGCAGGAATACATACAAGATGCGATGACTTACGTACGTCATTACGGCCGACCGGATTTATTTATTACATTCACATGTAATCCGAATTGGGAAGAGATACAAACTTTACTATTGCCAGGACAACAAGCCATTCATCGTCATGATTTAACTGCACGTGTGTTTAAACAAAAATTGAAATCCTTAATTGATTTTATTGTAAAATATACAATTTTTGGTATCACACGTTGTTGGCTGAATACGATAGAGTGGCAAAAGCGAGGTTTGCCTCATGCCCACATTTTGGTTTGGCTTAAAGATAGAATCCGTCCTGAAGAAATCGATCAAATAATTTCAGCCGAAATTCCAGACCCATTAATTGATCAAGAATTATTTGATATTGTCACCAAACACATGATCCATGGGCCATGCGGTGTTTTCAACATGACCTCACCGTGCATGGAAAATGGAAAATGTAAAAAAAACTTCCCAAAGCCACATACGAATGACACGATCACGGATATTGATGGTTATCCAACTAAATCAACTAATTCAATTGATCAAAAGAGTTTCGCCACGACTGCAAAATGACAATTATCAAATCGTCATAAAAGCCGACAAAGTACCATTAGGTGAACATGCTGGTAGATTCAACGCTCCAACTGTTTATGAGGTTGCTGTTATCATGGTTGGTGATCCAGTTGACAAAAGATCTATAAACATTACACGGCGAGACAACACTGTCAGTACGATTTCGGATCTACACCGTTCATATGACGCACTACAATATCCATTGATATTTTGGCAAGGACAAGATGAATATCACCTTAATATCAATCAGTATGATCCAAATACCGGTAAATTTGACAATTATCTATTTACTTTCTTACTGTATGTATAGATTTTAATTTCGTATTGCATTTTATTTTTTATTTTTTTAGGTGATTACAGAAATAATAAAGTTAGCTCAATGAACTACTACGCACACCGAATAATGGTTAGACAACATCAAGACAATTATATCCTTCGATATCGTCAGCTGTTCCATCAATACATTGTTGATATGTATGCTAAGGTCGAAAGCGAACGCTTGCGATTCCTTCGATTCAACCAGGCAAAACTACGATCGGAAGAATATATTCACTTACGAGATGCTGTTGCTGGAAACATCGATGGAAATTTAAATCCCAATGACATCGGTAATGCTTTCATTTTACCTTCAAGCTACATCGGCAGTCCACGGAACATGCAGGAATACATACAAGATGCGATGACTTACTCACCACTACTTTCAAAAACTTACAAAGCTCATATCAATGTTGAGCTTTGCAGTTCTGTTAAATCAATTAAGTATATTTGTAAATATGTAAACAAAGGCAGTGATTTGGCCATATTTGAAGTAAAAAACATAAATAAAAATGACGAAATAGCACGATACCAAATGGGCAGATACATTAGCAGCAATGAAGCTATTTGGCATATTCTCAGCTTTCCCATCCACGAAAGAGATCCTGCTGTCCAACATCTGGCAATACATCTTGAAAACGGTCAACGTGTATACTTCACTGAAGAAAATGTTCTCCAAAGAGCGTTCGAAGCTCCGAAAACGACTCTAACTGAATTTTTTACATTGTGTCAAAAACCTGATGTTTTTGGCCAATTCGCGAAGACATTGGTGTATGGTGATGTTCCACGTTATTTCACATGGAACAAATCCAGTAAAAAATGGGAGCCACGGAAACAAGGAAAACCACATCCTTCCATTACAGGCATATTCAAAGCTAAGACATTGGGGAGACTTTACACGGTACATCCAAAGCAACGTGAGTGCTTCTATTTACGTTTGTTATTGGTGAATGTTCCCGGACCAACGTCTTTTGAATTTTTACGAACAGCTAATGGTCGAGTATTCAATACATACCAGGATGCATGTCGTGAACTGCAATTGCTAGAAGACGATAACCATTGGGACTTAACGCTTGCTGATGCTGCGTTGACATCAACACCGAATAACATTCGTCAGTTGTTTGCAATTATTTTGGCGACATGTTATCCCTCGCAAGCACAAACTTTGTGGGAAAAATATAAAAATTGTATGACAGAAGACATCTTGCACCGAATTAGACAAACAAATCAATGCCAAAACATAGATTATACACCAGAGATGTACAATGAAGCATTGGTCTTGATCGAGGATTTATGTGTTCTTATTTCAAATTTACCACTTAATCATTATGGTATGCCATCACCTAATCGTCCAGCCACCGACTTAGTCAATACCGATTTACAACGAGAAAATCAATATGACCATGGAAGTTTAGCAACAATTATCATGAACAGTGAACCATTACTGACAGCAGAACAAAAAATTATTTATGATCGGATTATGCTGGCTGTTGCTGCTGAACAAGGCGGTTTTTTTTTCTTGGATGCACCCGGTGGAACCGGTAAGACATTTTTAATATCGTTGATTCTTGCCAAAATACGGTCGCAACAAAAACATCGCATTAGCATTAGCATCGTCAGGCATTGCGGCTACTTTACTGGATGGTGGGCGAACAGCACATTCAACATTCAAGCTGCCATTGGACGTTCATAATAAACCAGATGCAATGTGTAACATCAAAAAGAATAGTGGAATAGCTGCAGTGTTGCGGAAGAGTTCTATAATAATTTGGGATGAGTGCACAATGGCACACAAATATTCACTTGAAGCATTAAACAGAACTATGCAAGATTTAAACAGCAATAATAAACTTTTCGGTGGTGCTATCTTACTTTTGTCTGGTGACTTCCGGCAGACCTTACCGGTTATACCTCGCTCTACTTTCGCGGATGAGATTAATGCATGTTTGAAACAATCATTCTTATGGCGAAGTGTTGAAACACTTCGATTGACCATAAATATGCGAGTACAATTGCAAAATGATCCATCAGCACTAATATTTTCCGAACAACTACTAGATATTGGGAACGGTAAAATAAAACTGCAACCAAATACGCAATGCATTAAACTACCAGACAATTTTTGCACTGTTGTTCAGGATAAAACTGAATTGATTCAGAGTATTTTCCCGGATATACAGAATAATTATTTGAATCATGAATGGCTTAGTCAACGGGCGATTTTGGCAGCCAAAAACGTTGATGTTGACGAAATTAACTTCCAGATACAACAGTTGTTACCAGGCGATCTGATGTCTTTTAAATCAATCGATACTGTTGTTGATGAAAATGAAAGTGTAAATTTTCCGATTGAATTTTTAAATTCATTAGATATCCCTGGAATGCCACCACATAATCTTCGATCAAAGATTGGTTCCCCTATTATTCTCCTCCGTAATTTGAATCCACCTCAATTATGTAACGGTACGCGTTTGGTCATCAAAAAGATCACCGGAAACATTCTTGAAGCAACCATTTTGGCTGGGAAGTTTAAAGGAAAAGTGGTCCTGCTGCCACGTATTCCGATGATACCATCAGATTCTACCATACCCTTCAAAAGGCTACAGTTTCCAATTCGTTTAGCTTTCGCCATGTCTATAAATAAATCTCAAGGTCAAACAATGTCCATTTGTGGTTTAGATTTGGAAAATCCATGTTTTTCTCATGGGCAACTATATGTTGCGTGTTCACGTGTTGGGAAACCGTCGAATCTATTTGTGTTAGCTAAAGACAGGTTAACCAAAAACATTGTGCACCGATTGGTGTTAAATTAAATTGAAATTGAAAGTATTTATAATTCAAAAAAAAGATATTAATGTTTAAAAGTTTAAGACTGTCTGCCTTGCCTACCTCATTCATGAGTTTAAGCGTCACATGTAATTTACTGTATTATACTGTAATATACTTATATTTGTTATAAAATTAAATGGAAATAATAAATCTGATAAATTTTTATTTTTTACCTATTGATTTCTGCTTAGTATCAAGTGTAAGAACATTTTAATTAATTGTGTTCAACGTACTTCCCCTTCAAATCTCAATCCAGTGAATTTGTATACCAACATCAACATTTTCGTCTTTGTTCGTAAATAATTTCATTGTACTAAAGGGTTATAGTAGTAGAAAGTCAAATAAGGAGATCACCATATTTTTTTACAAATACCATCTGTGTGAAAAAGCATAGTGGACTCCGTGACTGATGTTCTCTTATTGTTCCTCTTAGATTGTTTACTATAATGTAATATAACAAAAACTTTAGCCACAGCAACGCGTGGCCGGGTCAGCTAGTTATATTATAAAGTGTTAAATTTTAATAATTGTGCAGAATAAAGTCTATGTAGGAATATTGAAGAGTAGTGTCTCACATTCGCTTCTTTAAACGTCATTAGCCAATTGCAAATTTTGCAATATATGATACGTTTAACAAGTGTGGTGAAATCGACCCATCCCGAGTACCAAAGGCTATCACGAGTTGGAGACTAGTAGTAGAGAAGGATCTAGTCTGAATGCTGAAAACACGAGTCGTGCGGCACCTAAGGAGCCACGTCCTACAAAAATGAATCATAAACGGAGAGCGAAGCGACTCATTCCGAGTGCCTAAATGTATAAGTCGCTCGCCTCCTTACCACGTGACGCAATTACGAGTTCAGATACGAAGCGTAAGGACTTATCCTGAGTGCTTAAGGCATGAGTCATCTGGATCTTCGCTACGTTACATTATTTAAAATTGATATAAACCCTCATTACTCACTCGTTTATTGTTTCAGTTGAATTATATTCTTATAATAGATTATCTTAAACGAAATCCAAACTATGTAGGATTACAAATCTTATAATTAAAACAAAACAATAGAAATATTACAATAACTAACTTAACATTTTTTTCCCTATCCTAAAATTGGTGCGATGATTATGAGTTAGCGGAAGTACCAGAATCGTGGAGAAGCTATTTCCCCTAAAATCCCGAATACAATCCAACTGCAGTTTTCCAGGGCGAAGAAGAAGGAAACAGCAACCTACACAAACTTGTGTTTGTATTTACGCGAAAACGACAGGGTCCTCAGGATGGGCGCCTACAAGGACTGTCCATTTAGTAAACCAACTCTTCACGAACACCTTAAAAGCCGCGTTATTAGATAATGACAAATGAGGACCGGTAATCTAAATTCTAGGGTCAAGGGGATCATGCGAAGGTGTTCTGAGGGTGTAGACTTTGCAGAAGTCTCAGGCAGGTTAGATGGATTACTATTTTTTTATGATACAAAGTCGTAGCCCATCTAAGCATGAATTTCAATATATTTTATTAAATAATTTTTACGCTCTTGAAGAATATTTGAAGTCAGTAAAATTATTAGAACCTACTTCGAAAAACGATTTCAAAAAAGGGGGAGTAGTCACTCCATTCGTATGTTTTATTTAACCTACTTAAAACTAAGGAGAAGGTTCTTAATTTGATCTAAATTTTTTTTTTACCAATTTCAAAAAAAAAACACGAAAATGGTCTCTGTTCGATCTGTATTTTTATTTTTGATAAATTTTAAGTCATTACTTAAAATGGCCTAAACGATTCTGATCTTTTTTTAGATAGATGATAGAAACATTTTCGGGGGTTCTATTTTAGTTTTATAAGGTTAAGTTTAGACGAAGTAGTAAAAAAAAAATTTCCTGCTTGGAGCTGATTCCATTAAAATAAAGTCCTAAAATCGCACGGTAACGATATCGTTAAATACGTAAATATTTTTTATTCCAAGGTAGGTTTGAATCTTTCTAGTAAAATCTTAAAAAGACTTAATAATACTCAGCAACAGCTGATATTATCAATTTTTTATCCTCTAAAATTCAGCCCCACAGATGTAGAGGAAATATCCAAAACTATAGATAATTTAAAAACAACCGCTGGCCCATAACCACAAGTATAATTAAATCAAATAAATCCTACATACTAAAACCTCTATGTCATACAAGTAACTTAAGCCTGCGAAGTGGCATATTTTCCAATTGTTTTAAGAATGCTATTATAATACCCATTTTAAAAATGGAGAAAGCACGGAAATAAGAAACTATCGGCCATATCCCTGCTACCTGTTATGTCTTCTGTCTATAAATGTGGTCTTTGCGAGTTTCTTGAAGCAAACAACTTACTGTCATACTGTCTCCACCTGTAAGCTTCTTTAAAAACTACATAGGATAGGTATCAGGGGCGAGGCATTAAAATGGTTTAGAAGTTATCTAACTAAAAGAATGCATACAGTAAAAACTGGCGACAGTATTAGCGATACTGCAGAGGTCATATTTGGCGTGCCTCAAGATAGTGTACTTGTACTAGTGTATCTATATTGTTTATTATTTATATTGACGGCTTATGTAACCTTGATATCTTTGGTGACATAATAAGTTTAGCTGATGACACTGTCATAATAAGCTCCCATAATAGGGCTCCCTGACCAGGTGGTCAGGATTACAAGAAAGTCTGCAAAGCGAATTAGGAAAAGTTAAATTATGGTTAGATGGTTAAATTATGATTATGATCACCTTTTGAGGTTAAATATCAGCAAGACAAACTATGTTACCTTCAGTATCGCGAATAGGGGAAGAGCGAATATAAGTATTAGACTCTGCATTCATGACTGCGCCAATGTGGCGACTTGCTCATGTATTCCACTGAAAGGTGTTAAAACAATAAAATATCTTGGCGTGCCAGTTGATCAACATCTTCGATGGAGTGATCATGTTGACTTATTGAATAAACGATAAAAAATATAAGGAACTGCCTAGACAAAGTAACACTGAAAATGGTTTCTAACGCTCTGACAAATTCTATTTTATCAAATTCCGTTTCGGTTTGGGGAGGCGCTTATCGTACAGTACTAACCTCCTAATAAAGTTCCAAAAAGCAGTTCTCCGAGTTATAAATCGAAAACCTTTTCGTTATATGTATTTTCCACGTCTTATTTTCTGACTACAAAGTCCTTGATATCCGACAAATATTTATTAAAAACGTCATTCTTAATCAACGGCTCTATAAGCAATAACCCCTAGATTGTATAGATCCTTCAATTATTGTAAGTCGATCAAGGTTACGAGGAAATATGGTACTACCAAAAATGAATACCACTTTTGGGCAAAGGTATCTCAATTTCCTTGGACCTAAACTTCTCAACTTAAAATGTGTGAAAAATATTTTTTATTCATATTCGCCCAAAATTAAATAAAAGTTGTGTAAAATAAAAAGTGAATAAAAGTTTGTGAAAAGAATGAAAATTATGAAACTGGGAAAATTTGTATAAATTGAGCTGTGAGCCGTATAATCATAAAATAGAGCATAAAAACCTAGCCTTGCCTTTATGCCTAGATCATAAAATGATTCCTTTAAAAAATATTTAAAAATATAAATAAATATAAAAATAAATAAATAAATAAAAAATATTTAAAAAAATTATAAAAAACATATATATAAAAAAAATAGCCATAAATTATTTAAATTAGTTACCATTCGACCGATAATTAATCCATTAAAAAAAGTTTTAACGAAATCTTGTATCAGATTACTTACTAAGTATTTGATATTTTGGTAGTTTGATGATTTGGACATGGTTTGATAAAGCATAAATTTAAAATGCCTAAAGGAAGGCATAAACAACCACTTCTGTTTATCCGTTAATCATCTGATTTAATTAAAGCGTGATTTAATTAAAGGTAGTCAATAGCGACCTCCGTATCTTGCTAAGATTCCTCTTAATATTATGCAGTGACGGTGATGGAGCATCATGCCATCCCACTCCCTCTTGTGTTCACCATCGCCCCGATTCCCGATGGTCATTTTCACAGGAGTGAGTTCCCGTGTAGCTCTTTGCCAACTGCTATTAGCCAAACGGAGCTTCATTAGAATCAGCGTTAGGCTTTAGAATTCTGTTAGTTGCTAGGTTGCTAGGTGTAATTTTCAACTACAATTGAAATTATTATTTAAAAAATGTTATTAATCTATCTAAATCTAAAAAAATCCTATAGGGACTCGTTTTTTAAAATTACTTACATAAAATAAACCCATAGCTTTAAATTATAAGCGGTTTGGCCAATCTGCTTGCTTTAATTATGCAGTCCGGTGTGCTATTATTGCCACGTGATAAGCGGCTAGCTTGCTAGCTCTATTATTTATTTATGATTTTCTTGTAAAAAGTTATAACATGAAATAAAATCTAAAAATGTTACCCAAGCTCTCAATTATTTAAAGAATTTACTGACCTAAGTGTAATACAATTATTTTGGACCCTATTCAACTATCCTAATTTTCTTATTGTAGATTCACGGTAAATGGTGATTTGAACCCAAGATCGCTCAAACAAGTCAAACGCCTCAACAAATAACTCATGATTTTATTAACACCAACTAAAACTAACTACAACACCATTAAATAGAGGGTATCTACATTTAAAAAATTTTTAAGCTAAATATTAAATATATATAGGTTTTCCTAATGATTATAAATATAAAATACTTGGTAAATTTAGTAAATATTTGATAAATAATGAAATTAAAATACTTCATTGAGTTTTGAGGTTTTAATATTTCCCATATTTCATACTTATCTTATACTAGTGAAAAATGAGTTTTTAACGTAAATATAAAAATTATAAGAAATACGAACAATAATTACGGATTTAAAATACGTACATATAAAAATAAATATAATATATTTTGCCATAATCAGTTTTATTCAAAATTTTCAACATTTTCAATAAAACGGCCATCAAAAGTGATAATAAAAATATTTTTAATTTTTTAAGTGAGTAGGTTCTTTCCATTAATTACATAACGCATGTTATTTATAGTAATAAAAGCATTTTCGTATAAGTTTAAAGATTAGATGCTTTGAAGGCAATTAAATTATTTTCGTTAAAATGACCTATGGTATATCTGCGCTATTAAAGCTTTCTATCGTATGTTTTATTACTAACCTAGGTCCCCCCCCCCCCCCCTAGGTAACCCCGGGCTTCGCCCCGGGTTGGCAGCTAGGCTCTGCAGGTGGTATTGACGGCGCCTTCGGCGCGTGACTCAGAATGGGTCACTTCGCTCCCCATCTCAACTTAATGGTTAAATTTCGTAAAATCACCCGTCAGTGCGTGCCTTTATTACTTCAAGAAGCTATTTGTAAAATTTTAGATCGCCAGGCCTAAGTATATATATTTTCATAAAAATGTTCCCCCCCATAACCCCCCTTGTTGGTTGAATATATGTATAACCAATTTATTTTATGTTATTTTGAGATTCTATAACCGACGGTTATAAAATTTCGATACAAACTTCAAACCCCCATTACCCCCCCTTGATGGTTGAATTTCACGTTTTTTTTTAATTCCCAAACCTAATCGGGTGTGCTTACGACAACTTCCCAAACTCGTCATCGCAATCCGACCGACGGTTTAGGAATGCATAAAGGACTAAGAAACAAAGAAATAGACATTCATATATATATATATATATATATATATATATATATAGATAATATGCACCTAAATAGCACAATTTTGCACTAAGTTTGCTAATAATAAATACATAAACAACAAGTTACTTTAAAATCAGGTTTCTACCATATATATACCATCTACCTATTCTATTTATTACAAATTATGCTCACATTGCAAACTGGAACTGTTACCAGAAACATTGTATGTAGAATTGTTTTAGTAACATTATTAATAGTACCTAAATGAGAGATGACATTGAAAAATCACAGCTTAAAATGTTAAATTGTTCATTAAAATTGCAGAGATTGGTTTTGTTACTATTGATTGGTTCCAATCTTCTCTCGCTTTTCAATTCGTTTGAGTACATTTCGCAAGATCAAGGAAATGGACCAGCATTAATCAGTTTAGAAGGTATTTGTACTAAGACCATTTGCTAATGAGCAAATCTGAGAAAATGTACACTCAAGATGGTAGATCGGATACGCTTTAGCTATTCGACCCTGAATAATTAGATTTGCAGACTGTGTAACGAATCTGCACAAATCTCATAGACTTATAGGCTAATTGTATCTATCTACACTGTATATATAACACTTTATCTACAGGCTGTTACATAAGTGCGAGAACAAACGAAAGGAAGTGATAAGGGAGATCATCTGTAATCAAACTTACTTTAAACATGCTTACAATTAGAATTACATTAAGAATTGTCTCAATGTAATTCTAAAAGTTATACCACTTTTACCCATTTTTTTGAAAATATCTACCTACTTCGCCTTACCTCTGCTCCTTCTTAGAAGCTGTTTCTATGCGTGCGCCTGGATTGTTTCCGGCTCACTAGAAAAGTCAGCATTTCACCTCTGACGCAAATCTTCTGCGCACTAACATTTACTCGGTACAGCCGTGACGCGCAAGCGCACCTGCGACAGAGATTCCACTTGATTCCGTTTTGGTGTTAATGATAAATTTTACAAATGTTACAAAATTTCTACAAAAAATAGCTGAAATTTTAAATAAAACATGGTTATGCACACAGTTAATGACAGGTGAAATAATTATTTATTATTTAAATAAAACGTGGTTAGCACACAGTTATTGACGAGTGAAATAATTCTAACGATATTGCTGTTTGTATTCTTTTTATGTAGTTTTTTCTTTCTTCTTAACACTTTAATTTAGGGATGTACACTAATTTACATTCAGAGGGTAATAGAGAAAAAAATATATATAATTACTATCAGAAAACAAAATACCCACTAAACCTTCGGCATGTAAACTCAATTTACAATTGACCGGTTTTTTATTTAGTCTAGTAGGCAGTCCTTATAAATAACTAAGCTGTTTAATTGCTTTTCTGATTGTCATATTGTGTCGCTGTTCAAAAGCCTTCTCTTTCTGAATAATATAAGCTATTTTTTTTTACTGATCTACTTACTAACTTTCGTATATCTGTCTCAAAAATTGTAATACCATAACCCATAGTGCCATATAAAATTTCTTTTAAATTTTATTGACATTTTTAATTGTTTTGATATTTGCTTTTATTTGATATTATTTATGTAGAAAAAAAACTTTAAAATAAACCTACGACCAAAAAAACTAATAAATAATAGGTATGATAACTTCTTAATGTTAGTAAACAATAAAAAACTGTTTCACCAAAACGTCGAAGTCTGCGCAGATATATGGTTGACTTCTTCTGATTTGTGTTTCTCCCCCTAAATCGATCAAACAACAAATTTTTGAAGAGAAAAAGTTATTTGTTATTTTTGTTACCTTAGGCTTGACGTAACTTATTGGGATCAATCATATGCAAAAGAAATAATATCTTTTCTATCATATGCAAAAGAAATAATCAAAATCACTTGAGTCATTCTGGATTTAAAAAAACCTACAGAAAGAATTCAAAACCTGCTCATTTTTTTAAAGTCAGTTAAAAGTATAGATGCCTATACCTTATGCTAAATATATCAAAGTCAAAGTTAGGAATTCAACTTAAGGGCTTTACTATCAGCTTCATAATCTGCAACACCTGTAAAACGAATAAATTATGTTTTATGTTTCAAGCAGAACACATAATTTGTAAATAAAACACCGCATCCGTATTTATTGTTTTTCGGTTTTAAAGCTGTCTCGTTTCCACCCTATAGTTTTGTGGCACCTCCGAGCGAGACGCAAAGCCACAGAATAATAATATTTACGATCTTCGTAGCTTTCTTCTGCCCCAGCCGCCACTAGTCTGCCTTCCTGAATAAATAATAAATTTGCCATATTACTTAACCGCTGAAACGCATTAAAACATTACGACTCTGTGCGCGCGCACGAGGGCAGATCGCCCTCCTGCTCTAAAGCCAGAAATTATTGCGTTATCGCTAATGCAGAATGCACGGCCACTGGCTGTGTCTTGTATTAGAAGATGGTAACTATATGCTGACACCCGGATTCGTGTGGTTTAGTTTTGGCTGAAAAGATACAACACTGTCAGCCAGGTTTTAAACAACTTATACTCGCTGCACTAGTGATCGATAGTTTCGCTCTTAATTAATTAAAAATACAAAATATAGGGTAATGAAGTGGAAACAGGAAGAAGTAACATAAATTAAATGGGTTTTATATTTTGACTATACATTAGGGCGGAACGGTTTAATTTTTTTGGAATTTCAAATTGGAATTGGTTAGGAATGTTGCTCTAATAATGTGTCATTTGAACTTGTGGTGTGGGGAAGCACATTTATTATTTTTATAGGGCGTTAGGTTTTGTTCTTTGCGCGGTCAGAAAGCAATTTTTATTTAATTACAGCTTTATTATATAGATATTAAAAAAACTAACTTTACTATATTTTGGAACCTTCATTTTCCTTTCGATCACTATTTTTTCTAACGCTCTAATAATGTCTTTTATAAGAGAGCGATTCAACTAAAAAATAACTATTAGGAGTTTATCATTTATTAAATTTCTCAGAAATAGAATTAAATTTAAAAAATCTGCCTTTACCATATCGAAGACATAAGAATAAGGTATCTACACATATTTTTTTATTAAATATCCAATGGTTACCATATGCGAACCATAAAAAAAAGGTCTAAATAAGTAGAAATTAATGTTTTAAGTAGAAATTAATGCTTCGCCTTAACAACGCAGCCTAGCGACTAGCTAACGACGCCATTGGAATCATTTAATTCAGAATCATCAAAAAACGTTCAATTATTTAACTTGAACAGGACGGGACTACTTCGAACCAGCAATGACGTGAATCATTATCACGCCATCTTCGGAACGTCGACAATCACGGTAAACCCCGCCCATATAATCCAGGTAGCACCACCTGACTCCGAGCCCGCATTAAAGGCGGGAACCCCAAGCGGGCGGAAAAATTATCCAACCCATAGAATAGGGGTGGATACCCAAAATAGCTCTTTACAGGATACTTAAATATTCGATTTTAATTCTTGATTTTAATACCTTTCAAATCACACAGTAATAGTACTATTTATTATTTGATACATGCCTGGTTCCGAAAATAAAAAATAGTTCGGTCAAAGAAGCAAAACTTTAAAAGCAAAAGTGGTCAAATTTAAAAAAAAATCTCAAATGGTTTTTCTGCAACCAAAAAAAAAAGCAATAAAAATCAAACCAAATCTTCCAATCAACCTCTTTGGTTCTTTTGGTTTTTGGCAACCAAAAGAATATTTCCATTAAATACTTTTTACCAGTGCTTGAATCATATTTAAATGTCACCTGGGTATTATTAAAAAATTTAAAGACAAAAATTATTTACACCCATTTAGACATTTAATAGTACCAAATAAACATTGCAAGCCTGTAAAGATATACAGGGGTTTTTTTGTAAGAATTTGTGTTTATATCTATGTGTAGATTGACGCCCTTGAACACCCCTAGCAGGTTAGATTACATCGACGGCTGGACGAATAATATAGATATATAACAATAAAGTTATCAAATTTTTAAAACTAATAAAAAAAAATTGACCATTCGATAGAGCGCTCAAAAAGACAGTACGGCTGTTGGAAACTTGACGGCGTATTAGTCAGTGGTGTAAAAATAGGGCGGCAGTAGTGTATGGACCCGGGGACTGGACCAACAAATGCAGCCAGACGGTAGTGGAGTATTGACGCGTACCTTGCTCCTGCTTTTTCTAATACTTTGCGCTTTTCTGTTATTTTTCTAATACTTTGTTCTTTTTCTAACGTTTTCTAATGGTTAGTGCTGATTTTAGTAGGTAAATAGGTGAGAAATGTATGGAAAAAAAGGATAGGCGGGTTCTGGATCAATCGTTTTGAGACCGAGGGTTCCGAGAGACCTCAACTTTTCGGAGTCCAATAGGAGGGTTCCTAGAGACCTCAACTTTTCGGAGTCCAATAGGAGGGTTCCGAGAGACCTCAACTTTTCGGGGTCCAATAGGAGGGTTCCGAGAGACCTCAACTTTTCGCTTGCTTGCTATAATTAGGTACACAATTCCAATGTGTCAATAATACGAGAGGGTGTGTGAAAATTATTAAAAAAAGCAATATCAATAATATATTTATTCAAATATATAAATCATAGATACGCTACAAACATTTTAAATATTTTGTCCAATTCAATTTTTTAATCATCTCAGATAATTCCAGACTATCCACTTGCATGCCTGAGTAAAAGTAGTAGTCAAGAAGAAAGGTGAATCTGAGCTTGTAATCCGTACACACGAATGCATGCTATTATTATTCATACATGAAATGCACTCCGAGTGCATTTTACGCGAAAAACCCGTCTGCTCATTATAGTCCTTGAACTCAAATGCGTTCAACTCGTTGCAAACTACCCACGCTTGGATGCGTTTTGGGTTGACTGCTCGTGGAACCGGTTTGTTTCCCTATATGGTGCCCGGACGCTGCATGATGAGCTATATAAAACCCCACGCAATTATTTCTTTCTCAAATACAGTCATGTACATCTTTTAGTCGACTGTGAGCTTGACATATTTAAAATATATTTTTAAACGTTAATGAAATGTATACATTGTAGTTGTCTTTTGCAATGCACCTGGCTTTAGCTTATTAACATATGATCATGTTCAAATATGTTTCTAATACGGCAATCTAACTAACTAAATTGTCATAATAAAGGGTGCTTGTGTGGCGATTGAGAAAATGATTCTAAAAAAACAATATCGGTAATATATATATTTATTCAATATAATTGTTCAATAGACCACAATAATAACATTTTAAATTAAATATTCTATTCAATTCACTCTTCACCTTCTGATCTGATCTAGTTGGGAACCCAACGCCATCGCTTTAGAACGCTTGAGGTCCGACTGAAAAGAAAAAATGCAATTTATACTTGTCTAAGTTGACTCGGCATTACTTGAGCCAGATCATTGATCTCAAAACCGGTTTCAACTCGCAATATCCAATAGATGAACATGACAGTCAACTCCCCCTCCTGTCTATAAAAATGCACTTGCACTCGGAGAGGACATTTTCAGTGTCTGCATGTTTAAACTTGTCTGACTAACGACAAGTATGTGAACTCGTTGCAAATGCAACAGCACCTGGCTTTAGGTTATTAACCTATGATCATGTTCACATCACATCGAGATACCCTCCCCTCTCACCTCATCTGTCTCTCTCTCTCTCTCTCTCTCTCTCTCTCTCTATCTCTCTGCCTCTCTCTCTCTCTCACACACACACTCTGTCTACGAGGTGAATATAGATAAGATCGTATTTCATTTCAAGGTTCTCGATACCAAATGATACATTTTTTTATACTAGTTTGATGGTATAATTGGTCACAAGTAGGATGATTCCATATTTACAATAATTATTAATGAAGAATTGAGATTTTTTATTACACTTATATGCCAAATAATTTCTTACAATTTTGATTATAATTTTTAAAACAAGAATGACTATGATAACCTGTAGCTATCATATAATATCAACTGCTTCTATACGTTGTTTAGTAGTAGTAAATTATTTACCCAGAACGCTTTTGTATATGATTAGGTATTTTCATTTTAGCTTTTCTTTAGTGGGAGGTGTAATATACCTTTTATTTACGCATCATTACAATACTTATTTTCTTATATATTTTCTTTGGTTTACGTCCGAGTTAACACTTCGTCATACAAACTTGGTAGATTAGACTTATAAATATGTATTAATTCTTTTCTAGTGAAAGTGATATGAAATTACTAATTATGAATGATTAGTCGGTTTTGAAATTATTTTAATGTCATTAATTTTTAATAAATTCTGTTTTTACAAGCTTCTATTTAACTCGTAATGTTTGTATCTCTGTTTAGCTCAAATATTACAAGCTGAATTAGATCCACATCCTCTTATCATACGAAGTTGAAATCTGATATGATGAGTCAGTTTCAATGGCTTTAAATTTTTATGGTAAGCATGGCCTGTTTTCACTGCCAGGAATGACCCCACACGAAGGATATTCTCATCAGTCAACAACACAAAAAATTTGTATACGTTCTCAAATTCTTAAATAAAGATGTTTTTTTAAAATACATTTTATATTTAATTTATTTTTATTTAAATATAATCAAATATGTTAACATATTAATAACTCTTTATATTTTTTTTTCACTATTTTTGTTAATACTAAACTAATTAGTAAATTATTGTACCCAACCATAAAGATTAATTCGAAAATAAACCTTATTCGTCTGTGTACAAATTACAAAACGAGATCTTTTTTATTTCTAACATGATTCTATAGCAATGTACATGAGTAGAACACTATTTTTCAATGCTGCTTTGAATCTTTCGAAATTGGTATGCTAGGATATTGAATACATTTAGATAGTTACAAGTATAAACGATACCCCAAATACATTGTACACTTAATGTGTATTTTTCGGATAGTGCAGTAAATCATTACATATGGTAAGTCCATAACCTGATTGCTTCGATTCAAATTTAAACATTTACATTACTCACGTTCCACCATCTGTTGATTTATGAATATTTTCATAATATACGTGCATGGAAATTAGTTAAATGAATATATCTAACAATGTAAGTAATCGTTTTTATCCATAAATTGCAAACCGGATCCTTTTTTTACAATAAGTTTTTCTTCATTACTTAAAGCTTTAGCCGACAAATACATTAGATATTATTTTTGATTTGATTTGTTTTTATCTATTTGATTTCGATGATCTAAAAATCACAGTGAATGGAGGGGTATATTTTCTAACATACATCATACTTGTATTCATTTGAAGATTTGATTAATGACTATAGATTGAATCTATCTATCATCCCTATCACCACGTATTGTCACATCAAGGAGGATGAAATGACAGTTAATTTTTTTTTGCAAATGTGAATGTTTGTATTTTCATTTTGGATGCCTTTTTAAAATATCATCTCTCGAACATTCACGGCATGTATGCATTTCTAAAGATTATCATATTGTCTAGATTAATCAATATTTTAAAAGAATGTTTTTTGAGAATATAGACATGAATTATTTGGGTATATTTATTCATTATAACTTTTGTAGATTAGAATAAATTCCAAATTTGTAACGATTTCTTTACATGCAGTAGCACACTGGAATAAGTTTTCCGAACTGTTTAGAATTCAATTCATAGATCGTTATGAATTAATATTTTGATCACCCGTAGATTGATTAATATCATAAATGACATAACTATAAATTTAATTATCCTTTCGATAAACCTCCTATCCATTTTAAACAAATACTGTTTAGGTATTTTATATGAAATTGGTTCGCAACCATGTAATATAGCAAATATTGAGTACAACTCATTCATAACTTTATAAATCATAATTTTGATATGAGTGTAACTATCACTTCAATTTGTGACGAGCTGGTGTACACTCGCATGAATTGATATCGAGAAAGGATTATTATTTATCATCAAGAAAACCAAGTTTACGGTAATAACAAAGAAGGTAAGCTACACTAATAATTACTTAAAAACTTTTTAGACATGATCATTACAAAATCAATAATATCAAGTAACGAAAACACTATTGATCATATACAAGTATACTCAGAGAGGAAGCTAGTTGATTAGAATTTTTAGATATATGTAAACACAATACAATCATGATGAAGATATATCTAAGTTAAGAAGTCTTAAAATTAATGTTTTCTAATGCAGATGGCAGAGTCTAAGAATATGTACACAATGGGAGAGCTAATTGAGTTACCAGCTCATACTCAGGAAGATAATGTTATATTGGAGCGAATAAAGAGTTTAGCACTTCAATTCTTACCACAGGGATGGCGTGATTGGAAGATTTACATTTATACAACAGATGAGCTACTAGGAAACGAAGTGGACCAACATATTTTAAATAAAATCAGATTTGCATTACCGACTGATGGAATAGCCAGAGCTTTCTCCCCCGAATGTACATCCCTACCAAAGAAAGTTTACAAGAATATTAGGATGAAAATGTTAGAATGGCCATTCTGTGTCGGTCTTATAATTAGCCCGTCATCTTTGGGGGCCAAAATCAGAGGTTCCTCGGTTCGAAATGAACTTATTATCGGATCTCTATCTAAAATGTTTCCTTTGAGGTTAACTCGAAATGATGCAGACAAACAACTGAAAGAAGGATCTACAGATAACGACAACAGTATGAATGTCGAAAAGATACCTAAAGATCAGATACATAATCGTCTAATCAGGTTGGAAGAGAGATTTGATCATATTGAATCGTTGCTTGATAATGTCATGATGACATTTACGTCTTCTCATCACCCCAATTATCCTCAAGATGTAGATGTGAATCAAAGCTTACACAATTGATAGATATACATCAATCGTCAATTATTACTTTACATTATAAGAAAGTAAAGTGAGTACGATATTCATGGTTTAAATTAAAATCCGAGGGATAATGAAGATACTAATTTGGCTTTAATCTTATGACAAAGAAGAGATACAAGTATATTCACAGGAAAAATAAAAAACTCAGGAATAGAATGAAACGACTTGTGAAGTCAATATTTATCAAATTCTCTACTGAGAACTCCAAGCGAAACCTTAATGAATTACATATTTAATACTTTACTGTCATGTTCAATGCGATCATCAAATCAATCATCATTTGAACTCTATGTTGTTACAGAGAAAATAGAGGAAGATCTTCTTTATATCCACGATAAAAAATTAAAATATTGATCACGAACTATTGTTTATATGATGTGTATATTGACAAATATATAAGGGGTTTGAAAATTAAATAAACTCAATCATATCTAATTTATTGTTTTATTCAAGTAAAATATTACATGCAAGAAGCCATTTATGATATTGCTATTCAGTCTTTTAACCATGAGATTACAACAGAAAGTCTAATTAAATATTAAAACTATACGATCACGACGAAGCAAATATTTTTTATCTTATTTTACTGATAATATAAGACTCCATGGGTGTTTATGATGCTACCATCTGAATATAGAATGCATTCTTTGTCAAAATGAAGAATTCAAAAATATGTAATTTAAAACATGCTTATGACGATCATGCCAGTTTAGACATGCCATTCTATAAATTTTCCCAAATGGCTGAACTATGATGGCAGAGGGATCAGTATAGGTTTCTCACCATCGATAAAGAAGCAACTATGGATAATGGACGCTATAAATATCAATTTGATATGATTATTTGCTTGTAATGTCCCCAACACTACGTCTAACCCTTCAATGCACCCTGTTGCGTTAACCAACGTCTAAAGTGTGTTTTTAACGCGTTATGTTCTCAACACAACACATAATGTCTAATGTGTGTTTCTAACGCAATCTGTTACGTTAAACAACGTCTAACGCATATTTTTAACGAGTTATGTTCCCAACACTACATCTAACCCCTTCAATGCACCCTGTCGCGTTAAACAACGTCTAAAGTGTGTTTTTAACGCGTTATGTTCTCAACACAACACATAATGTCTAATGTGTGTTTCTAACGCAATCTGTTACGTTAAACAACGTCTAAAGCATATTTTTAACGAGTTATGTTCCCAACACAACGTCTAATGCTTTCAATGTACGCTGTTGTGTTAGTCAACGTCTAAAAATGTATTTTAAAGCATTATGTTGCGTTGCATTACAACGTCAGCATTGTGTGTTCCTAAGATAACTCATCTAAATACCTTCTCAATGTAACATCTGTATTTGATCTTAAAGTCATACATTTCAGTAAACCTATCGTCTGCTATGAATATATTTCACATTATCAACCCAATATGTGTGTATTAAATACATCGTATATATATATATATATATATATATATATATATCCACAACTATTGATTTTATTTATTCTTATGTAGATGATCAATTATATCTAGAGACAAGATTCTATTTAGATACTCAATTAGGAAAATATGAGGGATATGTTTCAAATTAAATCTTAGCAGTACGAATTTCTAGATTATCAACATATACCTCATCATTCTATTTTAAATCTATGTACAAGTAAAAAAACTATACCGATAACATATATTTATTCAACATAATCGTTCAGTATAAACCATAGATACGCTACAATGATAACATTTTAAATTAAATATTTTGTCCAATTCCATCTTTATCATCTCGGCTAATTCCAGACTATCCAGTTGCGGTCCCGGCCAAAACTCATCAAGGAACCATTTGAGTTTATTATACATTTGTAGTCTATTTTCTAGAACACCCTCAGATATTCTCAATTCAATTTGGCCCTGATGTTTTTTACAGTATAGCACATGATTGTATAGTTTGACTATCCAAACACCGATATGATCATCTTCCTCTATTGAAACATCCCAGATAATATCCTTCAACTCCTCGAGCGCTAGATCGACTATTTGCAGAGACATTAACTCTCCAATGAATGAAGGGTACGTATCGAATACACCCATTCTATAGAACGACTTGGAGTGAATCTGAGCTATTGCATTTAATCACTATTGCATTTAATCACTAACATTTAAATCATCTCCATTGGTCTGACCATCTGATGTTTAATCTATTCCCTGTACTCAACGATTGCTAGACATTTGTATAGTTAATTGATTCAAGAATCATGCAAAACCTTTAACTTGGTAACCATGAAATGCACCTGCGTCCCCGGGGAGGACATTCAACCCGAACGTGTATAGACTTGCATTCACGTCTAGTCATGCATGATTATCAACGCACTTGCATTCAGTTCATATAATTGTCTTTAACGCAATCGTGTTTAGACTCGCAATCCATTAAATCTCATCTCGAGGTCCTGCATCCGTTCTCATTAGTTGCTCTAACCTTCAACATGATCGTTGACGAGGAAACAGACGGTGGGAGGGAGGTAAATGTTGTATTTAACATGTCTATCAAAAATATCTTACACAAAAAAATATCTTACACACATTGTTGAGGCGCGCCTCAACAATGTGTGTAAGATATTTTTTTGTGTAAGATATTTTTGATAGACATGTTAAATACAACATTTACCTCCCTCCCACCGTCTGTTTCCTCGTCAACGATCATGTTGAAGGTTAGAGCAACTAATGAGAACGGATGCAGGACCTCGAGATGAGATTTAATGGATTGCGAGTCTAAACACGATTGCGTTAAAGACAATTATATGAACTGAATGCAAGTGCGTTGATAATCATGCATGACTAGACGTGAATGCAAGTCTATACACGTTCGGGTTGAATGTCCTCCCCGGGGACGCAGGTGCATTTCATGGTTACCAAGTTAAAGGTTTTGCATGATTCTTGAATCAATTAAATATACAAATGTCTAGCAATCGTTGAGTACAGGGAATAGATTAAACATCAGATGGTCAGACCAATGGAGATGATTTAAATGTTAGTGATTAAATGCAATAGTGATTAAATGCAATAGCTCAGATTCACTCCAAGTCGTTCTATAGAATGGGTGTATTCGATACGTACCCTTCATTCATTGGAGAGTTAATGTCTCTGCAAATAGTCGATCTAGCGCTCGAGGAGTTGAAGGATATTATCTGGGATGTTTCAATAGAGGAAGATGATCATATCGGTGTTTGGATAGTCAAACTATACAATCATGTGCTATACTGTAAAAAACATCAGGGCCAAATTGAATTGAGAATATCTGAGGGTGTTCTAGAAAATAGACTACAAATGTATAATAAACTCAAATGGTTCCTTGATGAGTTTTGGCCGGGACCGCAACTGGATAGTCTGGAATTAGCCGAGATGATAAAGATGGAATTGGACAAAATATTTAATTTAAAATGTTATCATTGTAGCGTATCTATGGTTTATACTGAACGATTATGTTGAATAAATATATGTTATCGGTATAGTTTTTTTACTTGTACATAGATTTAAAATAGAATGATGAGGTATATGTTGATAATCTAGAAATTCGTACTGCTAAGATTTAATTTGAAACATATCCCTCATATTTTCCTAATTGAGTATCTAAATAGAATCTTGTCTCTAGATATAATTGATCATCTACATAAGAATAAATAAAATCAATAGTTGTGGATATATATATATATATATATATATATACGATGTATTTAATACACACATATTGGGTTGATAATGTGAAATATATTCATAGCAGACGATAGGTTTACTGAAATGTATGACTTTAAGATCAAATACAGATGTTACATTGAGAAGGTATTTAGATGAGTTATCTTAGGAACACACAATGCTGACGTTGTAATGCAACGCAACATAATGCTTTAAAATACATTTTTAGACGTTGACTAACACAACAGCGTACATTGAAAGCATTAGACGTTGTGTTGGGAACATAACTCGTTAAAAATATGCTTTAGACGTTGTTTAACGTAACAGATTGCGTTAGAAACACACATTAGACATTATGTGTTGTGTTGAGAACATAACGCGTTAAAAACACACTTTAGACGTTGTTTAACGCGACAGGGTGCATTGAAGGGGTTAGATGTAGTGTTGGGAACATAACTCGTTAAAAATATGCGTTAGACGTTGTTTAACGTAACAGATTGCGTTAGAAACACACATTAGACATTATGTGTTGTGTTGAGAACATAACGCGTTAAAAACACACTTTAGACGTTGGTTAACGCAACAGGGTGCATTGAAGGGTTAGACGTAGTGTTGGGGACATTACAAGCAAATAATCATATCAAATTGATATTTATAGCGTCCATTATCCATAGTTGCTTCTTTATCGATGGTGAGAAACCTATACTGATCCCTCTGCCATCATAGTTCAGCCATTTGGGAAAATTTATAGAATGGCATGTCTAAACTGGCATGATCGTCATAAGCATGTTTTAAATTACATATTTTTGAATTCTTCATTTTGACAAAGAATGCATTCTATATTCAGATGGTAGCATCATAAACACCCATGGAGTCTTATATTATCAGTAAAATAAGATAAAAAATATTTGCTTCGTCGTGATCGTATAGTTTTAATATTTAATTAGACTTTCTGTTGTAATCTCATGGTTAAAAGACTGAATAGCAATATCATAAATGGCTTCTTGCATGTAATATTTTACTTGAATAAAACAATAAATTAGATATGATTGAGTTTATTTAATTTTCAAACCCCTTATATATTTGTCAATATACACATCATATAAACAATAGTTCGTGATCAATATTTTAATTTTTTATCGTGGATATAAAGAAGATCTTCCTCTATTTTCTCTGTAACAACATAGAGTTCAAATGATGATTGATTTGATGATCGCATTGAACATGACAGTAAAGTATTAAATATGTAATTCATTAAGGTTTCGCTTGGAGTTCTCAGTAGAGAATTTGATAAATATTGACTTCACAAGTCGTTTCATTCTATTCCTGAGTTTTTTATTTTTCCTGTGAATATACTTGTATCTCTTCTTTGTCATAAGATTAAAGCCAAATTAGTATCTTCATTATCCCTCGGATTTTAATTTAAACCATGAATATCGTACTCACTTTACTTTCTTATAATGTAAAGTAATAATTGACGATTGATGTATATCTATCAATTGTGTAAGCTTTGATTCACATCTACATCTTGAGGATAATTGGGGTGATGAGAAGACGTAAATGTCATCATGACATTATCAAGCAACGATTCAATATGATCAAATCTCTCTTCCAACCTGATTAGACGATTATGTATCTGATCTTTAGGTATCTTTTCGACATTCATACTGTTGTCGTTATCTGTAGATCCTTCTTTCAGTTGTTTGTCTGCATCATTTCGAGTTAACCTCAAAGGAAACATTTTAGATAGAGATCCGATAATAAGTTCATTTCGAACCGAGGAACCTCTGATTTTGGCCCCCAAAGATGACGGGCTAATTATAAGACCGACACAGAATGGCCATTCTAACATTTTCATCCTAATATTCTTGTAAACTTTCTTTGGTAGGGATGTACATTCGGGGGAGAAAGCTCTGGCTATTCCATCAGTCGGTAATGCAAATCTGATTTTATTTAAAATATGTTGGTCCACTTCGTTTCCTAGTAGCTCATCTGTTGTATAAATGTAAATCTTCCAATCACGCCATCCCTGTGGTAAGAATTGAAGTGCTAAACTCTTTATTCGCTCCAATATAACATTATCTTCCTGAGTATGAGCTGGTAACTCAATTAGCTCTCCCATTGTGTACATATTCTTAGACTCTGCCATCTGCATTAGAAAACATTAATTTTAAGACTTCTTAACTTAGATATATCTTCATCATGATTGTATTGTGTTTACATATATCTAAAAATTCTAATCAACTAGCTTCCTCTCTGAGTATACTTGTATATGATCAATAGTGTTTTCGTTACTTGATATTATTGATTTTGTAATGATCATGTCTAAAAAGTTTTTAAGTAATTATTAGTGTAGCTTACCTTCTTTGTTATTACCGTAAACTTGGTTTTCTTGATGATAAATAATAATCCTTTCTCGATATCAATTCATGCGAGTGTACACCAGCTCGTCACAAATTGAAGTGATAGTTACACTCATATCAAAATTATGATTTATAAAGTTATGAATGAGTTGTACTCAATATTTGCTATATTACATGGTTGCGAACCAATTTCATATAAAATACCTAAACAGTATTTGTTTAAAATGGATAGGAGGTTTATCGAAAGGATAATTAAATTTATAGTTATGTCATTTATGATATTAATCAATCTACGGGTGATCAAAATATTAATTCATAACGATCTATGAATTGAATTCTAAACAGTTCGGAAAACTTATTCCAGTGTGCTACTGCATGTAAAGAAATCGTTACAAATTTGGAATTTATTCTAATCTACAAAAGTTATAATGAATAAATATACCCAAATAATTCATGTCTATATTCTCAAAAAACATTCTTTTAAAATATTGATTAATCTAGACAATATGATAATCTTTAGAAATGCATACATGCCGTGAATGTTCGAGAGATGATATTTTAAAAAGGCATCCAAAATGAAAATACAAACATTCACATTTGCAAAAAAAAATTAACTGTCATTTCATCCTCCTTGATGTGACAATACGTGGTGATAGGGATGATAGATAGATTCAATCTATAGTCATTAATCAAATCTTCAAATGAATACAAGTATGATGTATGTTAGAAAATATACCCCTCCATTCACTGTGATTTTTAGATCATCGAAATCAAATAGATAAAAACAAATCAAATCAAAAATAATATCTAATGTATTTGTCGGCTAAAGCTTTAAGTAATGAAGAAAAACTTATTGTAAAAAAAGGATCCGGTTTGCAATTTATGGATAAAAACGATTACTTACATTGTTAGATATATTCATTTAACTAATTTCCATGCACGTATATTATGAAAATATTCATAAATCAACAGATGGTGGAACGTGAGTAATGTAAATGTTTAAATTTGAATCGAAGCAATCAGGTTATGGACTTACCATATGTAATGATTTACTGCACTATCCGAAAAATACACATTAAGTGTACAATGTATTTGGGGTATCGTTTATACTTGTAACTATCTAAATGTATTCAATATCCTAGCATACCAATTTCGAAAGATTCAAAGCAGCATTGAAAAATAGTGTTCTACTCATGTACATTGCTATAGAATCATGTTAGAAATAAAAAAGATCTCGTTTTGTAATTTGTACACAGACGAATAAGGTTTATTTTCGAATTAATCTTTATGGTTGGGTACAATAATTTACTAATTAGTTTAGTATTAACAAAAATAGTGAAAAAAAAATATAAAGAGTTATTAATATGTTAACATATTTGATTATATTTAAATAAAAATAAATTAAATATAAAATGTATTTTAAAAAAACATCTTTATTTAAGAATTTGAGAACGTATACAAATTTTTTGTGTTGTTGACTGATGAGAATATCCTTCGTGTGGGGTCATTCCTGGCAGTGAAAACAGGCCATGCTTACCATAAAAATTTAAAGCCATTGAAACTGACTCATCATATCAGATTTCAACTTCGTATGATAAGAGGATGTGGATCTAATTCAGCTTGTAATATTTGAGCTAAACAGAGATACAAACATTACGAGTTAAATAGAAGCTTGTAAAAACAGAATTTATTAAAAATTAATGACATTAAAATAATTTCAAAACCGACTAATCATTCATAATTAGTAATTTCATATCACTTTCACTAGAAAAGAATTAATACATATTTATAAGTCTAATCTACCAAGTTTGTATGACGAAGTGTTAACTCGGACGTAAACCAAAGAAAATATATAAGAAAATAAGTATTGTAATGATGCGTAAATAAAAGGTATATTACACCTCCCACTAAAGAAAAGCTAAAATGAAAATACCTAATCATATACAAAAGCGTTCTGGGTAAATAATTTACTACTACTAAACAACGTATAGAAGCAGTTGATATTATATGATAGCTACAGGTTATCATAGTCATTCTTGTTTTAAAAATTATAATCAAAATTGTAAGAAATTATTTGGCATATAAGTGTAATAAAAAATCTCAATTCTTCATTAATAATTATTGTAAATATGGAATCATCCTACTTGTGACCAATTATACCATCAAACTAGTATAAAAAAATGTATCATTTGGTATCGAGAACCTTGAAATGAAATACGATCTTATCTATATTCACCTCGTAGACAGAGTGTGTGTGTGAGAGAGAGAGAGAGGCAGAGAGATAGAGAGAGAGAGAGAGAGAGAGAGAGAGAGAGACAGATGAGGTGAGAGGGGAGGGTATCTCGATGTGATGTGAACATGATCATAGGTTAATAACCTAAAGCCAGGTGCTGTTGCATTTGCAACGAGTTCACATACTTGTCGTTAGTCAGACAAGTTTAAACATGCAGACACTGAAAATGTCCTCTCCGAGTGCAAGTGCATTTTTATAGACAGGAGGGGGAGTTGACTGTCATGTTCATCTATTGGATATTGCGAGTTGAAACCGGTTTTGAGATCAATGATCTGGCTCAAGTAATGCCGAGTCAACTTAGACAAGTATAAATTGCATTTTTTCTTTTCAGTCGGACCTCAAGCGTTCTAAAGCGATGGCGTTGGGTTCCCAACTAGATCAGATCAGAAGGTGAAGAGTGAATTGAATAGAATATTTAATTTAAAATGTTATTATTGTGGTCTATTGAACAATTATATTGAATAAATATATATATTACCGATATTGTTTTTTTAGAATCATTTTCTCAATCGCCACACAAGCACCCTTTATTATGACAATTTAGTTAGTTAGATTGCCGTATTAGAAACATATTTGAACATGATCATATGTTAATAAGCTAAAGCCAGGTGCATTGCAAAAGACAACTACAATGTATACATTTCATTAACGTTTAAAAATATATTTTAAATATGTCAAGCTCACAGTCGACTAAAAGATGTACATGACTGTATTTGAGAAAGAAATAATTGCGTGGGGTTTTATATAGCTCATCATGCAGCGTCCGGGCACCATATAGGGAAACAAACCGGTTCCACGAGCAGTCAACCCAAAACGCATCCAAGCGTGGGTAGTTTGCAACGAGTTGAACGCATTTGAGTTCAAGGACTATAATGAGCAGACGGGTTTTTCGCGTAAAATGCACTCGGAGTGCATTTCATGTATGAATAATAATAGCATGCATTCGTGTGTACGGATTACAAGCTCAGATTCACCTTTCTTCTTGACTACTACTTTTACTCAGGCATGCAAGTGGATAGTCTGGAATTATCTGAGATGATTAAAAAATTGAATTGGACAAAATATTTAAAATGTTTGTAGCGTATCTATGATTTATATATTTGAATAAATATATTATTGATATTGCTTTTTTTAATAATTTTCACACACCCTCTCGTATTATTGACACATTGGAATTGTGTACCTAATTATAGCAAGCAAGCGAAAAGTTGAGGTCTCTCGGAACCCTCCTATTGGACCCCGAAAAGTTGAGGTCTCTCGGAACCCTCCTATTGGACTCCGAAAAGTTGAGGTCTCTAGGAACCCTCCTATTGGACTCCGAAAAGTTGAGGTCTCTCGGAACCCTCGGTCTCAAAACGATTGATCCAGAACCCGCCTATCCTTTTTTTCCATACATTTCTCACCTATTTACCTACTAAAATCAGCACTAACCATTAGAAAACGTTAGAAAAAGAACAAAGTATTAGAAAAATAACAGAAAAGCGCAAAGTATTAGAAAAAGCAGGAGCAAGGTACGCGTCAATACTCCACTACCGTCTGGCTGCATTTGTTGGTCCAGTCCCCGGGTCCATACACTACTGGCGGCATAGCGGGCAAAATACCACAGGCCCCGGCCAAAAAAGCCCCCACCCGAGAGGACCACGAACACGGGAGAACCCTGACGTTTATTTTTATAAAATTTAATATAAAATATTTTTGTTTCAATTATTTTAACTTACCTACGAAAGTACATATACGCCACGATTTTTTCAACTGTGTAAGCTGAACAGAAAACTCGAAAAAAGGAATTTTAATAATTATTATTTAGAGTAAAAATATTTTTTTTTTAAAAAGAATTTACTAGAAAATTACTACAAAAAAAAAATGGTGGTAATATTCTAACGGGAAAAGATTACTTTATTTTAAGAACATTTTTAGCTATAGCTTTATAGCCAATACACCAAATTTTATTTTTGAGACCTCATTTATACCCATAAAAAATCTTTTTTAATCTCTAACTGACAAAATATATGCGCGTCACGAAGACCTAGCATTATGCCAAATTTCAAATTTCTGCCTCATGTCGTTTTGAGTAAAAAGTCCTAATCAGACAGCCGGACGGACGCAAGAGTGATTCTTTAAGGGTGCCGTATTTTTGCCTTCGAGGCACGGAACCCTAAAATGTGCTTTTTACGGTATGAAATTGTGAAAACATAATAAGGTAGGAAAGGCAAACGTCCTAATTAAGAGTTCTATGAAGTTAGCAAATTATATTGGATGCGTTTCTCGTATACCGGTACAAAGGCAACTAACAATATAATATTCAGTACGTAACCTAGAGGGAGAGGGCTCGGTAATACTAATTTCAGCCGTTGGTGACTTTCCGATGCCCATTCTACCATTCCAGGGAATATCTAACTTTTAATTAACTTAATTTCCAGAATGCTGTTAACGATGGTAAATCCGATGCACTTTGCAACTTTAATAATGCGAAGAACGGTATTCGCAATGTTGACGTCGCGTTCGTCAGAAATAGTTGTTTTCGCGCTGCGCTGTTTATAGGATCATGGTTGTTTCTTTTTGTTTCTACATTAAATTTATATTTTATTCTATTACTGACTAGTAAAACTCACTAGTTATTCATTCCAGATATATATAAAAAAAAATGATTACTTCTAGCCATGATTTTAATTAATGGTATATAATATATTAAATTTACCCTGTAGATTGGCGAAACGCATCAACAGGAAAACTGTAAATTTACAGTACCATTCGGTTAACTTAATACGATCAATTTCGAGCTTCATCTCCGGTTGGTCGAACATCTTGAAAAAGTGGATTAGACTTAAATTTAAGACAGTACGGCCTTTGTCCGGGCTCGAGAAAATATATCAATCTCCTGCGGATAATTAGACCAAAAACTCTAAGATTCTATATTTTTAATTTTAATTTATCTTTATTAGGGAAATAAACAGTTACACGAGAAAAATTATATACAGGCAGTACATATACAATCATATAAAAAATAAATAAATAACAAGAATGAAAACAATGGTACCAACTTATGAGTAAAAAATAAAACCAATTAAATATTTCCACCGAGTGAGTATACAAATAGTGCTTAACCTAAGAAATGCAAGACGAAGAGATGAGGAGAAGGGGAGTAAAGGGAAATGTAACATTAACGTTTCATGTTTTATAAAACTTTTGAACGCCACTAAATTAACATTGAATACATCAATATCTGGGTACTTTGAATTTAAGGTTGAACACATTCTATGAATGGGTTCATTTTGCCCATAGTTGGTTCTACGACGTGGGATGTCTAGCAAAACGTTTGATCTTGTCACACGTGAAGGTACCCTGAGACGCATTAGCTCAAGCAGAGAGCTGTAGTTAACTGTATTTTATTAAAGTTTCTCGTGAAGCAAATATGAGCACATTTGCCCGCATTTAAAAAGAGACGGTTTTCAAGGCAATAATCAGAAAATCTATTTAGGTCATCCTGTAATTTATTAGAGAATATTTTCAAATCGTCAGCATAACCTAACACTTGTGCAAAACGAAAGCAAGAGAAAATGTAATTGATGTAGAAAAGGAACAACAGGGGCCCAAGTAGGCTACCTTGAGGAACACCTGAGGTTATGACAAGCCAATCCGACCGAATTTAAACAGAAAAATATTTCCAACATACGGCAATAATCCAAATATAGGCTATAAATCCAAGAATTTATAAAAAAATATATATATCTAGAAAAAAAAAAATGTAAATAAAATGTCTTATGACTTAAAATGTCTTATAAAATATGTATGTCTAGAAGCTAAAAAGCTTCTAGACATACATTCGAAAGAGTTGAATTTTTATGTGTAGATTGACACCCAAGAAAAACGACCATAGTCGTTTAGATCACATCGAAAGCTGGTCGAATAATATAGATATTTAATATTAAAGTCAACATTTTTTTACTATGAAACTGACAGCGCTAATTATCAGTGCCCGACCACATTCAAATTTCAAACATGTGACAGCGCGGCTATTGGAATGTTTATTTATTGGTGGCGAGTATAAATTAATAAAAAAATATCTTTGACCGCAAATAAAAATATGTAAAAGAATTTTCAGTGTCACGTTATAATCATTATCAAATGAAATATAATGTCCTTGTCTTTGTTATGCAACTGAAATTGTACACAATACAGATAATGACGTAAAGACAATGACTTAAAAAAGAATAATACTAAAATATAGTAAACAAATTTAAATAAATAGAAAATAAAAAAAAAATAGATAGAACAAAAACGATTTTAAATAAAAATAAACATGAATACACCATTTAAACATTGAATATTCGTGTAATATATTGAAAAAAAAATAAAAAACCTGATATACGGAACTAAACTAGGAATTTTGTGTGTGGTTTTGTGCATTCGTATAGTATTTGTATTGGTGTTGGTATTCTATTGGTATAATAGGCAGTGTTGCGAAATTTTTACTGAGTTATTGAAAAAAACTCAATTTGGGAGAAATTACAATTAAATAAATCACAAATTTAGTAAATGGTGTTAAAACTTATGATGAGTTGAAAGAATGTCATTATACCATTGTACCTATGTTTTTTTTATTTTAATCTACTCAATACAAAAGTACAAAAGTTGAAACTACAGGCAGGCACGAGTAGTCTGGGGGACGCCTGTAGGACATAACTATTAGTACTAATTATTACTAATTAACGTCTGGTTAATTAATTTCTTACTACTAAACAATGTATAGAAGCAGTTGATAATGAATGATAGGTACAGGTGTCATAGTTATTCTTGTTTACCCTTAAGATCGGCGTAGCAGGTCGAAGAATCCCTCATCTCTTCTCGGGACAGCGCGGAACCTCCAAGAGACTACGCGCCACCCGCATGCCTTCTCCAATCTTAATTCATGCCGTAGGGCCGAATTCTTCAACAAATTAGAACATAGAGCGAGGCCATGCCATTCGCCTGAAGATTTTGTACGCTCACCAAATAACTCCTTTCTCCGTTAGCTTCCTCTAAATATTATCCCTGATTACGATTATCCCCGAACCGACCGCCCAATTTCTTCACTTTTGTGCCCGTGAGAGGGATGGAGCGCAAGCCTAATCACTGCTACCAAGCGAGACGGCGATACTCGCCGACTTGTGACTTCAGAGCCAGCGCGGGTAATTAATAATTGTCTGTCAAACCGTTTCACGGAGCGTTTTTATTGGCTAATTTTTACCTCCATAATATTCTGTCTCTTCTCTTGTCTCTGCGCTTTGGACTCATCTATTTCCTTTGGCCGTAGAAATAAAATATATTTTCCGAACTATTAAAAAAAAACATATTTCGTCCCTAAACCAAATTAATTTACACTGCAACTATTGTAAACCTATAAACAATCCACATCTATTATTATATAATATTATCGGTCCATGTCTTCGATGCTTATGCACGTTTCGGTGCGGTGATCATTTTGCCGCCATACAATAACTTAGAAGAAAAGCGCACCGCTGCTGCGTGCTGTGGACGTATAAAATACGCAACAACATATAACATTATATTTATTTATTTAACTTTGAAAAAGTGTTTATAAGTTATCATTTTTTCTGAAACCTAGTGGCAATTGATTAGATCAAGGTATAAACTGTTTTTTTGAAATATATTTGGTAGAGCCGATTCAACAAAACTATCTTCTTTTCTATAATGTACGTAAACTACAAAAGTGAGGTCTACATGATTCTCTTTATTAAGAATCGCTAATAAGGCTCTTTTTTGAAAATATATATTTTATAATTAACACGCGGGGTTGTTTCCGAATAAGAAATATATAAATAAGAATTCTATATAGAAGACGAAATTTAATTGGAAAAACGGAATTCAAAATTCTGAATTGCCTATTTAAATAAACGTAAAAGATATCTTATAAGAAACTGTGTCTATTGTATGTAAATAATAAAACATGTGTATGCATTTAGTATTTATATATATTTACCTATAGGTTATTTACTTAATTTTATAGTATAATATTTTGATTATTTATTTATTGGCAAAATTATAATTTAATGATTAAATATATATAACAAAAAGTCCCGTACCTTGCGTCGAAATGCTTAACTACTTCTACAGCACATTGTGCACAAAACACACACAACAAATGCACATTGTGCAATTAAGGTGATGCACAAACGTAATCCATTTCACGTGATTAAAATTTACAATAATACACGTTATACATAATTTATTTATTGTGTTAACAATATTTGTTGTTTTATGTAAGAGCGGATGACGATATAAATAAATAAACGAAGAAAAAATAAAGCTCAATTTAGTAAATTGACTGTTACTATCTATGAAAATTCTTGTTATAGATTACAAAAGACACATTCACTAGAGCGAAGCAACCCATTCCGAGTGTCGAAGGCACGACTCGACAGGCGCCACATGCCGCATGCATATAAGTTGAGATGAAAATAACCCTGTAAGTAAAATAGGTAATATGATATTTCACTGCAAATGATATTTGAGTATGAGTAATGATGGAGACAATTATTAGTATTGATAAAAAACTTAAAGGTTAAATTAGAAAGTATTATTACAGTTATGTGCCAAGGAAGAAAATCACTTCTTTGATAACGTGAGAAGTTGGTTTTACTATAAATGATTTCTATTTTTTACTCCTTGACGTATTTCTCCTTTACCAAAACCTATCAGCATCCAAACTGTCATAGTATGTAAGTTTTCGACACAATGGACAACTCATTACCCAAATACCCATCTGCCTACACAAGCTAACAAATTGGACTTAAGGCAATTTAATCATCTGACGGCGCTTTACGGCTTCACGAAATACCTCCAAATTAGAAGGAATCCATTGTCGAAATTGTAACTATATGGCTTTCACTACTGCCTTTTTACAACGAAAGAAATAAATATGAATATATTATACATATATATATATATAGTAAAATTGTATAATACGTCATATTCGTTACATTTTCGCCGTTTTTCATAATTATTGTTTCTTTTTTAAATCATTTTTTTACTACTTTAATGAAAGGTTGACCGTATTGCATTATCGCACAGAAAGATAGGTGAGAGTGAAAAGCTTTCATAAAATACATGGCCGTATTTAAACCAGCGTGCAAGCAATGCAACTATCTGTGCATTCAGTATTAATTTTTCTTGAACATTTGGCTATATAATTTGTTGAAAATTTTCAACCTGTAAAAAGCATTAGAATTTTCCAAATGTCAATTTACTCTAAATAATGTAAACTAACAGCGGACGCATATTATAACGTTAGGAATCATCTAAATACGGTATTTAAGCAATACATTATACAATTTTACTATATATAGATTTGATGATAAATATTTTTTATCTTTCTCCATTCGATATATATTTAAATATCTTTTAACATTATATTTCATACTAAATGTATAAGAATTAAATTATTGTTTTTATGGTACCAAAACGGATTTAAATCTTGTCTATCACTATAATCTTGTGTGCTTTTAGTTTCTATACATACATTCACGTATAAGAAGCTACTATCCCCCTCCTTTGTCCGTCCGTCTGTCCGTTACATCTTTCAAATCGAAAAGTACAAATAATAATATATATTTTTTTTACATTAAGTCAACAAATTATTAGTCCTAATAGATGAAACTTGACAGTTCGATTAAGAAATCAAATATAATATTCGAGTTACAAAAATATGACACGGGCGTTCGTGAACGCATAATTTTCTACTGGCCAGATAAAATGAATACAAACTCACCTAAGTGCCCAAATAAAAACACCTAAAAGAATGTTCAGTGTCACATAAAAGTTATTATAAATTGAAATATTATTTCCGCGTTTATTTATTTATTGTGGTTACTCGACAGAAATTGTATACAATACTAGTAACGAGGTAAAGGCTATATAAATAGAATTGCCTTTACATTACTAAACTAGGAGAGCCCAACCGACTATTAAATATAATTAGAGATAAATAAGAATAAGTACAACATAATATATTAAATTAATTTAAAATAAAGAAGAAAAAAAATGATTTTAAATTTAAACGAAAACAAGAAGAACAAGAAATACACGCATTCAAGCTATGATTATTTATATATATAGAAACAAAACTGATATTATACAGAACTAATCTAGGAATTTTGTCCGTGCTTTTTTGTATCGGAATAGTATTTTAAACTTTTACCGAGTTATTAAAAAAGACCAATTTGGGAGAAGTTAGAAATAAATTACTAACAAATTCAGTAAATAGAGGAGGAAAGGGTTTTTTTATTACTAGCCGCGAGTCAAAATTTACGATAAAAAACTAAAAAGATGTTATAATTTATGACAAATTGAAAGATTGACATGATAGCATTGTTTGTTTTGATTTATTTTAATTTACTCTGACCTAAAAAATATTCACCTCTATGGCAATCCAAAACGCGAATCGAATGGGCTCATAAGCAAGAGTGTAGATAGGAAATGAAGTAACCCATACATAGACCAGTCGATATTATGCATATGATTGCTACAAGTGATCATAGCCATTCTTGTTCATTTAATACCTTCATTGGGTTCAAGGTTTCTCAAAACGCATTTATGACCCCACAAAAATTGTATTTTACGTATTTTCGATTTATTGTTGCCTGTCGTAGATATCGGGTGGGTTCCAACACTTCCTGTGGTACAGCTCCACCCCCCCCCCCCCCCCCCTATCCCCATCCTCCTACCTACACACTCGCCAACGAACGTAGCGATGATAAACTTTATTATTTACCATCGTGTACATAAAATATGTCGACGCCGGATGAGTCTGCAGCGCGGGCAGCCTTTGGGAAATCATGGCTGGTGGTGGTGATGGTGGTGAGGTGAGAGGTGCAACTATTCGCTATCACGATTTTTTGAATGTATACTCTTATTCAAACCGCATTTTCTAATTAGTTGTTTATGGTATGTTTTTTAGATTATGAGAGCGTTAAAAATATATCAGTAATATAAGTTATTGTTATTAGGCATGAGATTGTGGGTGTAAGTTTTCGGAAATACTTGACTGATTAATTTTTAATGGATTTGGGTGGGTGATATGGCGTCTTAAATATTTAGTTATTCCTCATTAAAATCAGTTAAAAACTGAATTACAAAAAAAATAAAATAGTTTTAGGCATTTAAGAAGTGAAAGAATTATTATAAAAATTAGGATTGTCATGTAGGTATTAAATAATAGTATTAGCATTAAAGTGTGTTGTAAAAAATAAAAAAATATTTTTTGTATTCATAAGCATTCTTCAATCGTATAATTAACTTGTGGAGTCGTTGATATGAAAAAAAACATTTATTTTTGAGGTTTAACTGGTTTAGGGGCACACTTACACGTGTTTTCACACTCACACTCATTCGGGTAAACTCGGTAGGGCACTCGGATAGAGACACGCTCTTGATAGGACATGCTTATTCGATTAATTGTTGCGCCGTGGTTACGTATCTGTCGCGTTGTATATCTTCATATAATTATATGTCATCATAAATATATATATGATATCATTATATATAAATATCGTTGTCGTAATATATAAATATATATAAACGTTGTTATCAGTATAGAGTGAACATTTTGAAATTTAAATTTAAATTTTATTCAATTTATAGAGTTGGATAAAATTTAAAATATTTTTTTTTTATTTAAAAGAAGTTTTACTTGCGTGCGTGGTATGACCAATATTTTAACATAAAATAATATGCACTAATAATAGACTAACTCGTGATGCATCACATTACCTACTAATTTAGTGCAACTTTTTTTTCCATTACGTTTTTAAATATTTAATCAACACGACTGAGACTTTCCTAATTTCGTTACCATCCGTTTTATGTCATGTTTTGTCTAAATTATTTATCAATTCATTTTCTGATATTATTATGTCCATTATTTAAAATGGAAAGCTGTGATGGCCACACAAATAGAAAAAAAATATAACTTTTAAAATACTTACCTGCAGTACTTCAATACTGCAGATATTGTCGAAACATGCCACACGGTTCTGTATAATTGTATAGATTCAAAATACGCTACAATAGTCCATTCGCCTGCTCGTAACAGTAACCGTCCGGCGAGGCACAGGTTTTGACTCTTCGACGGCCAGCGTTTAGGTAAAATCATTTTCATTTCTAGACACTCATATTTAATGAACCTTTTTTTAACAATTACTTAACAAAACGCAAATTTTTACTAAGGCATTTAATTATAAAACATATTAATACAAGGGCAAATAAGCATCATATAATAATTATTTTATAGTTTTACGTCAGAGTAAGTCTCTACTTTCCAATAGGTTCAAAGTGCCACAGGCAAAAGTGGAGATTGGATATATAGTAACCCTTTACAAGTTGGTCTGGGGGGAAAATGCCGTTTATGGCGCCTGTAGGGTCTAGCTTTCAGACGTCAGGCAATGGTTAAATAATTTACTACTGCTAAACAATATATAGAAGCAGTTGATATTTTATGATAGCTACAGTGTGTCATAGCCATTCTTGTTTTTCAATTCACAAAGTTCTCAAAATTGAGTTTATCGCTTTATTTTCTTAGGGAATTAGAAGGAATACCACCCGGTCCATCAGTCGCATGAATACCGCCTGGTGAGCGTGTAGTTACGCTTCACTCCCGGGTTGCCCACCAGCGTTCTTCGACCTTTTCACTAGAACCGTCCGCGGACCTGATTACAGCTGTACGGTGGATAAATTGGGAGCTCCTGCGTCATGTGAATATGAAGCTAGTAACTGAGATGTTAGTCCTCTTTACTATTTACATAGGTTCATGGGTTTTATAGATGGTTTAGGTTATTTTAATACGATTTGACTAATTATTTTATTTATTTTTAAAATTGACAAAAAAATATTTGTGTATCCTTCAGGTATGTAAGTAAAACTTCTTTCAATCTTCGCAAAGCTATCTTTTTTCTTTATGTGTAAGGACGCTTATGTTGGTATTACAGAAAATGATCTATATAATGATCAAAAAAAAAAGAAAAAAAAACTGGACAGTTAACTGTTTTTTTTTATATTATACTTTTATATGCTTTTATAAAAGTATTTTCTTCGGAATTATTCGGTACAAAAATCATTAGACTGACAAAATATTAACTAGGACTCCTAGACAAACTCTATAGATGGTGTGGTAAATGATCTAATATTTTTTTAAAATTAAATATCCTATAAAAAATTAGGAAAATAAAAGGAAACAAATAACAAAAAAATATGGCATGTAACATCAATATATTAACATAAAATGAAATTTAAAATCATATAGGTCACATAATTTTAACTGACATCTTCTAATAAGTTGCTGACTAAAAACCACAATGACCATTTTGGTCTATAAAAAAAATTAAAAATAAGTTACAAAATAATTATTTACTCTTATAAAGTCATATAACGTTTAATCAAAGCAAATCTTTTTCTTTGGTGTTTAACTGGTGTTAAAAGAAATATTAAAATATACAGTTTTTTATTATTTTTTTTTTTCAAAAAATCTACAAGATCGTCAAAATATTTTTTTTATTGTTGACAGGCCTTTTTTCGTGAATTCTAATATATTTTTTGCTCTTTAAAGTTATAATTGTTTAGAATAAAATGTAAAAGACTCTTTCAGTAAAAATTATATAGTCAAGGTGTAAAAATTATAATCATTGTTTTATATATAATTGAGAAATGGTATGAGGGTGAAAGTTCGTAAGCCTCGAGGCTTTGAACCCTTTCCAGCAGGCGGCGTCGTTTGGCTACAGGCAACGTGCGATCTCCGCTCACCCGCTATCACCATTACAATGCCCCTTGTATTAATATGCAGATTTAATCTAAGAGTTTGAGTCTACCGTTCTTGCCCGCAAAGGATATTCTCAAATAATTAGCCAGCCTTCGGGCAAAAGCCATTGGAAAGCCTCTGAAGCATTTAGGCATATAAGCTGGTTGCATATGAGCGAGTGTCTTACTTCCAAATCCTGATAGGTTAAACGATTCAAGTTTGTTAAACACGAAATGTGAATTAATAAAATAATGACGAAACACGGTTGAATTATCTACGATGAATTTTATGGCAATCTTATGCTTTCTTTTCACTACGAGTAAAATTGACTTTACCGTATGTTTTGCAAAGTGTCCTAGTTTCAAGTGACCAGCCGCTGTCATTTAAAACAACGCGTAAAGTGATCGTCAAAAAACTGCTAAAGGTCTATTTGTTTTTTAAATAATAAGTTATACATTTTGAAATTTACTTTTACATATCTTTATTAGATATTATTTTAGTTTGACTAAATCTTGGTAATAAATCACTGCTAAAAATCTAAAAATGCATTTTTAAGTTTAAACCGACATCTTGCAGTCCAGGAACAATGTATTAGGTACCTTTTTATCTGGCTTCATACCCAACGCTATCATGAAGAAAAACTTAGTTTCTCTTACATTAAAGTCTGTTTTAATATGCGATGCCCACTCAAAATTTAAATGAAATCCACTTACTGTCTACTGTTAAATCTTAATTTATAAACATTAGCGTCTGTCGGTAAATGTAATAGGATGATTAAAAACTTAAATGAAATGAAATATAAGATAAAATTAATATTTATGGTTTTTTATTTACTTTGATTCTAACTAATAACTGTCAGTTACTAAGTAATTCAATACTAACCTCCCCTTCCCATATTTACTCCGTTATTTTATTTTGATTCCAATTGATATTACTAATTAAATAAATACCAACCTCAGGTTGAAGTCTTGCTACATAAACTTAGTCCATAATTTTGGGCTTTTGGTAACATAAGTAACTTGAAAGGTAATTTGAATATCTTTTTTTTTTTTTATACAGTGTGCGTGAAACCCGTATAATCATGAAGATGGACTAGAAAGGAGAGGAAAAAGTAAGGGCATAAAGCTGTGTCTGCTATTTTAGATAAAGGCTGATAGTGTTTTGGGAGAGGAGTACCAACTCGATGAGTGCTTTCATCTTATGTTTGGATGGAAAAGCCCACTCGAACTGGACCGTAGAGTACTCGCGATATTTTTCTTCTTTGCTCCGGGCATTCTGTCAATCGTCGTTTCTACTGACGACCTAGAAAAAAATGGCCCAAATAGCACAAACGGCCAGGCTTTCGCTTTATTTATAAAATACTTTTGTTTAATTCAAGTAAAAATCTAAAAGAGGTTATCAACAACTTGCTTCCTCTGTGTTAAGCACAAATAACACATTATAATAATATTTAGTACAATAACATATTGAATTACATTGGAGGGTTTCCCCGCTCACAAACTTACTACCTCTCAAACAATTATTTTAGGTTTAGATATTGCAGGCCGTGCGAACTTGCACTGCCAATACAAACAACCGCTAGCTTTAAACAATAGCAGACACTTTCATATTTCTTTAAAGGTGCATTGACGGTTTGACATTCCTAGTTGTAGCACAATACAACACTGCCTTCCTTAGTACAGACATAGTCTAGTAAAGAAGGCAGGGCACAAAATGTAGCAGTGCTAATCGCTCCCGGTGCATATATAATATTCATTTGTAACCGTGTCAAAATAAATATGTCACAATAAATAAACAAAAAGAGCTTTATCAATAAAACAGTCGAGCTATCGAATTAAAGTTTGTTAAAATCTAACCCAAATTATTATTTGGTGTATTGGTTGTGTTTGGTGTTTAGTCAACGTAAGCCATGTAATACACCCAAATAGCGGTTTTTCCGATTCGGTTAAAAAGTGTGGATTTTTTTCTCTACAACACCGAGAAATTTAATTCCAAGTACGTAGTTTACCTACCTTGTTTTTACTTATCGTATGTACCTACGCCGCGGGAAAAATATTTCAATTCAAAAACATAAATACTTACCTATCTACTCAGCATCTCAAACTTGAAATACGTAGATTTAATACTTTTTGTAAGAACATAAACGCTATAAAATAGTGGTACCCACATATTTTGTATTAATTGATATGAAAAAAAAATGTTAATTTAATGGGCGTAGTTACATAATATACAGGTAAACTTAAAGTCAGAAATATCCTTTTAAGAAGTGATTCTGGCCAAAAAAACTGAAAAACTATTGTTTAACAAGTTTTCATAAAGCTAACAAAAAAAATATATATATACAAAAATATAAATACTCTATTGAACACTTGGTAAACGTATTGTTGTAACCTACACAATATATTTGTAGGCACAGTGCCCCGTGAAGTCAGTCGGTTACTGGGACGCGACGTCGCGACGCCGCACAGTCTGATATTTTGTTAGGTATACTTAAAAATCTTTTTAGTTCTTTTTCATTTGTTTTTTTAGTTTATTTGCACAAATGCAAAAAATATGTACTTAGGCAACGATACTCAATCTTTTTTGTCTTCGGGCCACATACAAATATTTGTAAAGCCTCGCGGGCCGCAACACTATACTGGTATGACGAAAAAAATATGAAACTACAATCCTCTTTGCGTGTCATTATTTGTGCGTCAAAGTCAAAATTAATCTCAAGATATACGAAATACAGAATGCCAGATTTTATAAATCATGTCCCTGATAATAAATGTGTTTCAAGCCATACAAAAAAGCTAGGCACAATCAAAGCACAGTCTAGGGTCAGTCAAAAGCTAGACAGGTTGAGTATGGCAGGTCTAGAGGCTTGAAATTTTACAAATAGCTTCTTGACGTAATATGGGCACGCACCACCAGTGGGATTTGCGAAATTCAACCAATTAGGGGGGTAATGGGGGTTTGAAGTTTGTATGGAACTTATAAACCGTCGGGTCTAGAAACACGAAAAATGGTATGTAGCTTCTTTGTAGGTATAACATAGGCATCGAATGAGAACGAAACATCAAATTTAGACACGAAGGCGCCGTCAAAGCCGCTTTCATGGCCTAGCTGCCAACCCGGGGTTAAACAGCTAGTAATAAATAAATTTGATGCGGCAACTGACATAATATTTAATTCCAATGTCAAAAACGTCTGTGGCAGACAGACGGACACAAGAGTGATCTTATAAGTTACTGTTTTTTTCGTTTGAGGAATGGAACTCAAAAAACTTGGCTATTTTGTAATTTTCTGTCAAACTCTGTTAAGAAGATGAGAGAGGTACGCAAAGTACGCAAAGTATCACATATCCACATATCCTTAGGTTAAAAGAACAGAAAGACCGGTGGAAAGACAGTGTTCAAATTGCATTTTTTTTTTTGTTTTTGTTTTGTAATACAATAGTAAATTTGAATATTCTGTCCATTCCAACGACGCACATAGGGGTGGGTATTTGACCCAAAAATATTTCTTTGAGTAAGACAGATCTACGGATGGTACGGATACGGTACGGATGGTTGGAAACATTCATATTATTGTGTTCTCGTACCATTTAAATGAATAATGATATATTATTATTTATTATGTTATCACATAATGATTTATATATTATAATATAATTTCTTTTTGCTAGTCCTAACTATTTCGTAATGTGCCCTGCTTCAACGTACGTCGAAGTTGTTGTGGTTCGAGCTCATCTTGCTTATTTTGTTTATAGGCTGTTTTATGTTTTTTGCCCGGTTTGAGCTTTTAGTCATGGCTTTTATAATCTATAAAGCATCTACCGTAAGTCTGAGTAGCGTAAGTCAAGTCTTGAGTATCAATAGATAGGAGTTTTTCAGTTTTTTTCTCTTGCTTTTATCGTTCGCATCCGCAAAAGTTTTTATTTCGAGCGACCAGCATTTGTTCCCATGATATATAATGGTAAAGTAATGGTTTTTATAAGCCAATCACTATTATTTTTTTGAAATACGACAATCTTCCTGTGTGCTGCTTGCCATCTAGCTTGGAACTGATGGATGATTATGGATAATTTGTGTTTAAATTCTGTTTTAAGCTTTTCGTCTTTGCAACATTTATGGAGAAGATATTTTTTCATATATTCAACTTTTTTTTCAAAAATTGTCTTTTCTGACTCTTGAATCATAAGGTAAATATTATTGTGTGTTATGCATTTGATGCCCAAAGGCCCCGGGAAACAAAAGCAGACGTAATTGTAATTTTTTTATTTTCTTATAAATAAATACTTCTTACCGAAAAAAAAATACAGAGAATACAGCTGCAGTATACCGCAGCCAAATTTCTGTTAGTTATGTTCTACGATAACTGTACTTGACTTAATATTATATTTGATTGCAGAGAAATGCTGAAAAGTATAATGAAACGACCAAGTTTTGCATTGATAATACCCGAAATAACAAAATACATCAACTATTTTTCTATGACTTTTGTTTCCAAAATTAAATAGTGTACGCTTATAATTTCAAAAAAAGAAACATATACGAATTATAAGCATATCTGGTTCTATAGAATCCATAACAAAAATTTTGTATACTTCAATACAAAACGAAACCACGGATGTTTTTCTGAGAGTGATTATAGAGCGCATCGACAAATCCCACGACCGCTGATAACAAGCGGGAATTTTCGTCCAGCTGGAGTCGCGTCATCCATGCTCGGGGCAGGGTTCAGGCACAAAAAAGGCTGCCATTTACAAAATTGAATTTTGGCCAGCTTTTGAGGTCAAATACCCGTATGTGCGACGGCACGTTACTAAACATAGCGTTGACTGAATGTCAATGGTTAACTCTTAGCACATCAATATATGTAGGTACTTGAAATGTAAAGCTAATTGCCTGTAAACAATACTAACGGCGTCCCCCGCCCAACCCCGCCCCCCCAGGCTGTCTGTGTGCAAACAGCATTTAATTACCGTTGAATGCGCGCGGCCAGCCTGCCTTTTGATCCCGGGGATGAAGTGAATTTCCCGGGGATGACGTGTATGTATGTTACATCTCTGTACATATTTTGTAAATTCTTGTAACAATAAAGGATTACAAAGTAAAGTATTTTATAATAGGGATGAGTTAATTATATTTTAATTTATTTATTTAATATAATATATTTAATATACAGCGTAATTTAATATATAAAACAGTTATTAATTTAAACAATTACTTGGATCCACTGTTAACAATTAAATTGAAAGGTAGGTTCACTTAGAACTGATTACATTAATTAAAGAAATTAAATGAAACGTAAATAAAATAGTATAGATTTTGCATATTTACACTAATAAGCATATGTAATTATTAGTATATGGGTTATTATGATAAACATAAACAGATAAGATTTTACCTTCTAATTACCTGTATGAGACGAGTATATTTACTTATCTTATTTTTTAATGATTTCAAAGTACAATTAAAAATGTCTAATTCCGAAAGATGACTCTTACATTTATGACATTATCTGTGTTGCGTTTTAAGTGTAGTTTATGTTTGTTTTATTCAATAAAAAGGGAGCTGTTGATCTAGTAATTCATTTAGGTACTTTAAACTAATTACTTTGAAAAGTCTATTAAGTTATTAAGAAGTTTATATAGGAAAACAGCATCAAAAACTTTTCTTCTGATATCCAAACTGGGCAATTGATGGAAATCTTCAGCCTTGTGGTAAGTGTCAAATGAGATTTGACAATGCCAATTTCGGTGTCTGGGAAAGATGTGATGAATATTTTCTTTTTTGCTTACGTACACTTTATTTGAGGGACACCAAATGACAAGAGCATTCTAAGTGGCTCCTGAAAAATGAAAAATATGATAGCTTCAATGTGTATAGGTTTTAAATTGGCTTCCAAGTCCTGAATGCTCAGGAATACATGAACATACCTTACATATAAAATATACTTTTTTTTCAAATACTCTAAAGTATTTGACATACTCCAGATTAAATAGTAATTAAAAAAAGGATAATATTAAAGTATATTAAACGAATTCAAATTTAAACAAAAATAACATGAATACTCCAATTAAAGCTATGATTTAAAAGAAACTTTAAAAAAACAGATTTAATACAAAACTAAATTAGGAATTTTGTCCGTGGTTTTATGCACTGGTATAGTATTTTAAGACGGCGCGACGTTATTGCAAAAGAATCAATTTGGGTGAAGTTAGTATTAAATAAATTAAAAATTCAAAAAAAAGGGGGAGGGGTAGTGTTTTTTCACTACTAGTTTTAAAATTTATAAAAACAAAAGTGATATTAAACTTTGTGATGAATTAAAAGACTGTCACGTAATGTCAGATACTACAGGCCTAGCTGTAAGACGTCAGGTTCTGGTTAAATAATTTACTACTACTAAACAATGTATAGAAGCAATTAATGCAGGTCGTCGTAGCAATTTTTTTTTCTCGTAACCACACAGGCAAAAATATCGCAGTCTGTAATTATTGCATGTCAATGCACTACTTAATTTAGTCGACAGTAGGTTTTTATAAAAATGTGCCAAAAAAAATCGTATGTCCGAAAGGACATACGTTATGAGATATGTACGGGATATGGTATTCTGTTGTTAAGATCAAATTATCACTATAAAACAATCTGTTTTTGTTTCCATCAATGTTCCAACTTAAAAACCAGAAATTTCATGAAGTTAGTTTTTTATATTATTATTAGGTTCAAGAAATATCTTTTTCTTAGGAAAAACTCTAAAGCACATACGAGTATATAATGTCAGAGGATAGTCAGGATCTGAAACTAGGTGATCTCAAAGTACACGAGATCTCGTACATAATTCCACGGCATACACATTTGTGAAATGAGCATACAGTATACTATTTTATATTTATTATTTTGTTTTTCTTTTTTTTTGCTTTTAATATTTTGTTTCTTTATGTTTATTCAAATATTTTGAAAGTGCCGTGAGTCGAAATGAAGAACGGAGGATTGTAGTAATGTTGATTCAAAATTTCACTACATCAACTAGCGTTACATTTAGAAAGATGAAATAACATCACAATTCCGTAATACAAGATTATAAGTTGAGCAACTCTGAAATAAGAATCAGCCAATGGACGATGATAACTGATGAGACGTCCGTCAGACCGCGAGATGAGAAGGTGTTCAGATGACGCCTGGCGTTGTGTCTGGTCCCGCTATAGCTCTGACGCAAACGGAATATATACCTCCAGTCCAATTCGGTGTAATTCTGTCATCGATTGATGAACGATCCGAAGTTGTTTTCGTGAAAACCAGGTTCGACTACAAAACAATTAATTGTATAATATAATTTAACTTTGAAATTATTTCAACACTGACTCCATTCGATTTCCATATGAAAATCAGCGTCCCACTTTGACGTCAATAGCTAAGCTACGAGCTAACGCTAAATTATTATTATTGTAGTCAGTTCAATGCCGTCAACGACGGCGTTTATTTCATCATTGTTTTTATTATAATCAAAATAAGCAAGGACCCATTAGTCAGAGACTGTCGACAGGTACTTTTGTTAAGTTTCTTAACTAATAATATTGCATACATAATTAAAAGTATAATAAGTAGATGCATTTTTGGACAAGGTAGATTTTGGCATAACAAAGATAAAACATAAAAAACAAAAACAGAACAGTAGAAATATTATAAAACCTAACTTGACACATAGCACAGATGTTATTTTCAAATTTTTATTTTATTGGTACATATTATATCATAATAATTATTTTACATGCTTAAAGTAATTATGTCGCTATATCGGAAATGCTAAGCGGACGCATATACTTAATTAGTTATTTCTAAATGTTATTAACATATTTTTAAATTTCATTTATATGCCAATACTATAATTAAATTTCTGTAGAACAAATTTATTTTTAATGCAAGTTTATAAAAAATATCAAATCAATTAAATATTCAATTTAATGCAATTTTTCTACGATTCAAATACGTTTTATGATTACGATAGTTAGCGTAATTATTAAATAGCAAATTGAAATTATATCCTACCTCCATAATTTTATCAATATTGTTGACCAAATTGAAATTAGAGAGCTATTTATTGTTGATAGTGCTGCCATGAAATTTAAAACGAAACTCGTATTCGAGGGGAAATTGCGGTCGCGACCGCTGTTGGAATATGCTTAGACTACGAATTAATTTTGCACAAATTTTACACTTTACTGATAAACCATGAGAATGTTCTGAGAAAACCGACTAGGCCAATTAGATTAGACCCTGGGCTGCAGCAGTCTCCTCTTATTAGAGGCCGTAGTAGTTTTGCAAGTTTTCCTTCAGCGACCTTCTAATCGTTCCCAGATAAAGTCGTGACCTCGCCTCACAGCAGTTGCGGTCATACAAAGGGAACACCGGTAAATTAATGAGCTTAGCTGGGTATATCGCTGCATGGCCGCTGGGTGCGGGCTACTGGCTACTTTACTTTTGGGCTACTTCTTAAACATAGGTATTCGACTATTAAGTCTTTAACATGATAGCTAGCTAAGATCTTAAAAAGTATCAAATACATCAAATCAAAATAAAGTATCAAAAAAAGTTTCTTTGCAATGGAAAAAATATGTTTCAAACATTCACCATATATTTTTAAATTCAACTAGTCTCAGAAACATAGCTAAATAAATCTTGCGTAATATAATATTATTCATTATTTGATGTTTTATAAAATTTCTACTTGCCCTAATGGTAACAAAAAAGGGTTAATGAGAATTTTACAAATATTTTGTTGAAAATATTTATAAACAATAATGTTATTGTATAATTTGCTTTAATTAAAACTTTTTCTTTTAAACAAAAAAAAAATTACTTAAATACACTAAATTCAGTATCTAGTTAATTTGTGAAGCCTTTTGCAAGAAGTCCGATGTAAACTTTAAGTTATACCGGGTAACGTGTATTTAGCATATTATTTAGCCTTGAAAAACGAATTATATACCTCTAGGATTGACCATCGCAAATAATAGCCAGTATAAATTAATAATAACCTACTCATAAATAATAAATCCCATTACATTTTTGAAATTCTAATATGATCGCGCTTAATGATATGTCGAGTTCAATCTTTTTTATTAAAAATTCGTTGACTTTAATGTTATATATCTATATTATTCGACTAGGTTTCAATGTGATCTAAACGGCTGTGGTTGTATTTCGATCACACACAAACGGACAAAGGATGGGGATAGTAGCTTCTTATTGGCGAACGGATAGAAGCTAACAGTAGGTTAATCACTTACAATAATCAATTAATAATATAATCAATTACATTTTTTTACGGGTTATTTTATATTCATTTTACATTATAATGACCAAATATATTATTTTTAATTTTGTGTTTAATTATCCTTTATTAAACACAAACTTTATTAGCCCTTATTTATAATTAAAAATAAACAGTTTTCATGAAATTTACATATTAACAAAGAAATGTTTTTAAATATCTAATGTTTTAAAAAAAAAATGATATTACAAATTTAGGGTTTACCTAATATGAATGAACCCAATTTAAATTAGAATATATTATTATGTAGTGGTAATTCAAAAAATACTGGTTTGCCCTAGAAAAGCAGTATTTGTGTGACTTCCACTCTATGTTCTACTAGCTGGGATTATTACAGCAAAAAGTTTCAACTAAATGGGCTCCTTAAAAGGAGGAAAATTAAAAATATATTTTTTTAAAGCATTTAAAATTTTATCAGGTGAAAATTGGTTAAGGATACGGTTTTTTTATTATAAATATCAGGTAATCATTCCAACAAATCCATCCTAATTAGGTTTCGACTTGAAAATGCTCCCGTCAATCCGCTTGTCATTTTACGCACTCCGCCTTTACATGACCTCTCCCCCTACCTCCCCGCTCCGGTCAAGGCTCGCTTGATAGGCCAGGTAATATTCAAATAATAGAAATTATATGCCCTTCATAAGCTGCCTTATTCAGAAAATACGCCTATTAACTCAAGAGGCAAGGATTTTCAAACAAATATTTTCCAATTTAAGCGTTTTCATTAGTTTGGAAATAATTTGGGGTTGCATTATTAGAGGACATTATATTCATATTTTATAGTTCAATAGTTGTTTTTATGTAGAGTCAATGATTAGAGGTAAAAATAAGATAACAATAAAAAGCACCGCCAATAACTATGACAGGTCGGATAAATCCTATTTAGGATCATTCTAAGCAGAAATAAAAAAACACAGTCGTATAATTTTATTGCGTTTTAGTTAAATAACTCTAAAACATAAAAACATTTTAGGCAAAAGAGGTGAAAAGGGTCATTTGCAAAAACTGTAGTTTTTCATATCTCGTAGGATTATATTTTTGTATGCTTTATATTTTATCTGACCAGTAAGGTTCGTATTTTTCAAGTTTTAAATATTTTATTTTTTTTATATTTATTCATAATTAGCTTTAAACATGGCAGAGAGGTACAATATCAATTTTCAGAAAGGTTATTTACTTTCAAACCATTTTAAACGCTCTCTTGACTCTAGTGTAAGCAAAATTATATTAGTTAGGCCCCAAATTAATTATGTAAATCTAAACCTAACCTAAACCCCCCAACTTAATACCTAAACTAGGTCATAGCAATTCCTTAAAAAAAAAACATACTTCTTGTTCATTTTAAAAGCTTTTCAAAAACTTAAACTGTTAATTTATATGTTTTACATTTTTGCCTACTGGCAAAACCGTAATCCAAAACATTGTCGAAGTATTATTTTTCATATCCAAAAAATAGAAAAAAAAAAATCTTGGTCGTGAATCGATCCTAAAATGAACAAATTTCTTTTGGTGCAAATGAAATTTTAGTTAATTGCCAAAGTTTCGAATAGTATTTACTGGACAACCTTGTATTTTAATCTATAAAATAAAAGTTAAAGTGTGTAAATACGCTACTGAAATGAGACTTTTTTTTAATATTTTAATTTTATTAAAGGTGAGTTTTTTTACCTTTGGATTGGCCTAGAAAGGGAAGAAGGCAGTGAAAATTAAGTAAATATGCTTCAAGTATGATTGCGGCCCATAAAACACGAGTGAAATGAGCCCAGCGTTGATTTATACGAGGAGTGAAGAACAATAGCCTCGCGACCCAGCCTAAGTTTCATTTACATAAACGACGTCGAGCAACCAAGAACGAGTTTAATAATTCAATGTCACTCCTGAATCCGTTATTTTACCGTTAAGATGCTTGCTTTCATTTCTGCGTATTTTTTCTTCCCTTCCGCTCCAATTTTCTACCTTTTGCGCCATCATTGGCTCTCGTTAGACCGAAGAGAAATTGACCGAGGACACTCTTTCCCAGTTGCAAATTGTTTGCTTTTCGCTGCTGCCTAATATTTGAATTTCTTTTCAGTCTCTTTATCATTTGAATATACAGTTTTTTTAATCCGTACACGCAGATAAAAATAAATCTACTATCTCTTAGATTTATAAATTTACTGGGCTGTGCTACTAAGAAGCAATATTGATAGATTGGCACTTAATGTTTTAGATTAGGGCATTGAGATAGAACACTGTAGCTATTGTAAACTTTTGACTGAACAGCCGGTTGACTGACTACACTTGCATTAAATAAAAAATACGGACCAACATAAATGTATGAAATAATTTAAGATAGACATGAAAATAAAGTTTATCATTTTTAAAAAGATTAACTATTTTCTCATGCATATTGTTTTATTTTTCTGTGTATTTATTTTATTTTAATGTTGTTAGTATTTACTTTTATATACATGGGGTAGGGCTATAAACTATCTCTCTACTAGAGTTACTTTGATGTATCTTAAAATATGCTAAAAGAATATAATGTAAAAGAATCCTTTTTATCATTTTTTTTTATAATATTTTGAAATTTGTACAGACAAGAATTTTTAAATTTCCCTTTCTTCGCATGCATATGTATGTGTTTTATCTTTATCGTTCTTTTTCAAATAAATAACCTTCATAAGAAATGATATTGGCCAGTGTCAAGTAACAATAATAATATAAGGAGATAAAAACAATTTTAAAAAAATGTAAATAGTAGAAAAAAACGAAGCGATGTGATAAGGAGCAAATGAATATTAAATATTTTTTGTACATGTATTCATCAATTACACTAATTGATGAATACATGTACAAAAATTAAACTCTTCTTCTTTATCAAAGTAATAAGCTACATGAAGATATAATTTAAAATATTTAATAGGTCAGGACATTTCTGTTATGTTTTAAAATATTTAAAACGTACTCAAACGTACTACCATGCCAAGTGTTCGCGGAACGATGTAAGATTTAAGATTGCATATACTCTAAATATTCTTGTAACTGCATATGCTTATAACACGGTAATTGCGATAGAAGTTTTTAATGTCTTTTTGCCAATGACGCTATTCAACTTTTCAGGCACTTGCCATCGCAACTTGGATAGAATTCGAACTGTGCTCTTCTGTCTCGCGGACAAAGAGAAGAAAGACTCCGTGGCAAAATCACGCGGCTCGAACTTATCAGAAGAATAAATATCAATTTTGTTAAGGCCCCTCTTATGAGTATAAAGCTGCCCCTCACCAACGGTAATCTTAAACAAGGCCCCGTACTGTCTAGCGCTGATCCTGCCATATTATGTCCGCCTTCTGCCCGCTAAGCCCAGCTTCCGAACGCGTACGCTCTTCGGATCTTGTAAATGGGTTTTTATATACCGCAACGCGGCGCGCCTGGAGACAATGGAATGTAGCGCCCGGGATTGGGGAACACGAAACCCTTTAATTTTCTATTTTTCCTACTTCTTGCAGTCTTGTTGACATGTTCACTGCCTACTTTACTTTCGCGTTGCTTTCATTTGCCAGTTTTTTTTTTCATGATAACAAAAAACGTAAAAGGGAAAATTAAGTTTACGCGTCGAGGGTTCCATGCAGAATATTTTTTTTTCTATAAGAATAAAATAATTCTAAGATATATTTCATCAACAAATCGTAATAAAATAAAATAGAAAGGAGTTGAGTATGGGAAAGGCATACAAAAGAACTATATATAATACTACGTTATGTTCATTATTTATTTATTTATATAAAATTATGCTTATTTAATAGTTAGGCACTAAGTTGCAATAATTTGTGTATATCGTATTTGTTTGTGTGCGTATATTCGACGGTCACTGCCTTCTTTGGTACAGACGGCGTCTAGTTAAGAAGGCAGGGAACATCAGTGCAGTATGTGCCGGTCGCTTGTTGGTTACATTAATTGCCATTGAACTGTTACTACTATCCTGTAATGTATGTATTTTGGTGTATAAGAATAAATAAATAATAAATAAATATTATGTATGCCTTGTAATATATGTCTTTAAAATTATTTTTTATTATTTTTTACAGTGTTTTGCATAGGTCTTTTAACACTTCATAAAAAATATTTCTTAAAACGGGTAAATCTTACCTAGTTAGAAAGGTAACAGACAGTATTAAATCGGCCAACATGACTGGTACCACAGCAGAATCTTATCTTTATCTCGCTCTTCTGTGTTGGTACCTAGGAACTCGATTACCTAAAATTTTTTCATAATTTACTAATGTATAATTGTATTTTATTTTAATATTTACTTTAAGTAAAATATTGACTTTATGTTGTCGATACCTTGTTTTATTTAATAAAAACAACGAATTTGAATTTAAATAGTATCTAATAGTTTAATTATGTATCTTCATTAAAAATAATTTACAAACATATAGATCTCACTTGCTGTGTTTGTCTATATATGTATATGATTTATTTTAATAAGTGATTTTTTTTAAACAATTTAAAGTTATTAACAAAATATATCCTAAAATTTCATGCCATCTAAATTAATTATCTAACTCGCCACAAAACATAAAATAGTATCACGATCGTGGTAGTGGTGGTGTATTAGTTAAGGCGTTGGACTATTGGCCCAAAGGTTCCAATCCGAAGGTGGTCATACCACCATCTCCCAACAATAGGACAAGCACATTTGGCCTAGTTGAGTAGGGCCCAAAATAATTATATATGATCTAGGTCATAGCAATTCTTTGCATAAAAACTGACCGCAGCTTAGCTGTGAGATTTGTCTATTAGAAAGTCTATTTTACTTACAGCTTAATATAAATTATGTAGTTGGTAAGAACCTAATCTTAAGTCTCTAAACCAAAGGTGTAGGAAATTACAAACTGGGTTGTGGTATTACGCGATCTTAGAAAAAAAATCAAAGATAGCCATTATATTTCAATGGGTGTTAAAATTGATAAATGGGATCCGGCTGTGAGACTCCGTTTAGCCTATTTTACTTTCAGGATCAATTATTGTTAAGCTCATAGTAAAACAACGTCAAAAACGGGTTTAAAAGGTGTGGGAAATAAGGATAGAGATAGATCGCTTTTATTTGTGTTGTAACTAAATGTACATGTGTAAAAACTGGTGTTCGTTAAGAATGATATGTGTGTGAGTCTGAGGGCTTATGTATGCGTATGAGAGATAATAATAATTGTGGATGTTATATATTTACCCTGATCTATTTAAATAATAAATGTTTACTTAAATAAAATACGTCAGCATTACTAAAGTTGATATATATGTTTTCATAACTCTGTACGACGTTGCATTCTGAGCATGTTTAGTAAGAAACCTTGGTAAATGGAAGAGGTATTGAAGGTTACGAGTGCGCCTTTTCACTACCCTCCGAGATAAATTCGCAACCAAATATAAACTGTCAAGTTTATTATGAATAATTTTGTGAAAGAAAGACATGTCGGCAATAATGCGTCAATTTTCAAGAGACTTGATATTAAAATATTGAAGGTTGTTTGCATAATTTGTGCCAATGGAATCTATAGTTTAAACGCTTAATATTTTTTTCTGTACCTGTTCGATCCGATATTTACGTATGCTATACTCTGGTGACCATATTTGAGAAGCATACTTTAAAATACTTCGAACAAAAGCGGTGCACATGGAGAGATATGATATAGAAAAATTGGCCACAACTATTTAGTAGCTTTTCAGTAGCTATTTAATTTTAAATAACACTTTGCACCATAAATAACATAAAACAACTTATAACATTCTCAAATATTTCTCATATAACGAAGGTTTGTTCCGGCGGTTGCGGGTTTGAAACCACACGTCGTAGCACGCTATTTTTAACGCTTCATTACTATCATCTTTTCATTGAAATTATTTCGAAATACATATTACTATGCAGACACTATGGAGAACAGCTCCATTCTCCTTCCGAAATAAAACATTCATGATTATCGACGATTTCGTCATTACTTAAGGTCACAAAGGCAAGCTTTTTATACCAAATCCCCCTATGTGCGCTGTAAACGCTTTTAGACTCTAGTTAAAAACCCTAAAGTTTATAAGGATTTTCGGACAACATATCAGACATGAGCACTATTTGTTAGTTTACTGTCTAGCTAGGGTAACATTCAGGTCCTGAACCATCATAAAAGTTTGTGCTATTGATATGATAATTAAAGTTATTCATAATTTGACAAAGTTTTAAATAATTTGCCTAAAGTTTACGTTCAAAGTTGTAAAAATAACTGTGTACCTACACATACCGTTGATGAAGATATTAAATAACAAAGACCCTAGATGTAATTCCTATGGCACCCCGATGGCACAGAACGATATGAGTTAAAGGAGAATAAAATACCTAATTGTGATTTAGGCCTCGGCACACAAGGTACCCTAAAAGGGTTTGAGAATTGGTAAATCCAGAGATATCGATCTCGGTCTTTTTACCCTTATACTATTATCAATTAAACAATTAAGATTTTGTTCAGTTCAAGATTTTAATTACTTTATTTTAACACAATATTATGATGTAGTTATATAATAGCCGTAGTATAACCCAGTTATAATGTTCCGAAGTTTCTGCTAAACTAATATTGAACACTTCTAAATGGGGCCGTTTTTATTAAGTGAGATAGGCAGTGCCTGTGCAGAAGGTTCCTCGCGCTTATTTCTCGAAATAAATCTGTAACGTTGAATGGTGATTTACATATGGCACTGAGCGCTGAGATCCCCGCCGCGCCGCGTCGTTCTCTGCCTTTCAACTCTTGATTCCTTTGGATTTCCCGATTTGCATAGCACAAGCCACTTCATTTTGGCGCCTGTATTGTGAGCTACAATATTTTATCGAGAGTAAGAAACTCGTCGATGAGAAAGATGAACTATAATAATATCAAGCTATCCATTAAACTGTTAGTGAGCATGATGGTTGGTCGTGAGTGTCAGGTCTTGTGGATCGCCATTCCAGCGCTGTTTCCATTTTATTTCTTTTTTATTTCAACTGCTATTCCTGCTGTCAACCACTGTTAACCTCTGTTCATAATCAAGAAAGTTGAGTCACTGTGGTCATCAATCATGATCGATCAACAAACACATTAAAATTTTCTCTCTTGTCATTATCGTCGTCCTTAAAGATAGATGCATATCATGAAAGTGGTGTAAGCAATGTTTCTTTCAGACAAAATGCTCCGGGGTGGGAGGGGGGGCATTTAAGAGTTTCGGGGGGGAGAAGTAAATAAATATAGTAATATTCATTAACAATTTACGTTAATTATTAATATTTTATTGAAGAAAGGATGGTATCAGGCTACAAAATAACGGAAAGATACTCGTACAACTAAAATGAACCAAAATTGTTATAAGTTTATACTTTTTATTTACGGAAATCTTATTTTTGGCGATGTGCGTATAGTGGGGGGGACATTTTTTCCTGGTGGGCACTAGACCACCCGGAGAAACACGGAAAAAACACTGATTGTAAGGGCTGCCTAGTGGCGAAATGATATAAGCGCCTGCTTCTAAATCCAGAGGTGCCGGCTTCGAATCCCCAGTGGGTCCAATCCGGCTAGGTCATTGTTTGCCCTTGAGAATATTCCACTGCGCTTTTCTCCATACTGTCGACTGAGTTAAGTAACAAAATATACATAAAAAAAAACACATTCAGTTACAGAATTGCAAAATGTTGTTTACCTGTAATGAACGGCCTCGCATCATGAATACTAGGCTAGGCAGTATGGCATTATTATTCAGTTGTTATTGGGAATATATTTTGATGAAAGGATCTGATTTGAAATCGATTTTAACATTTTTTGTACCTCTTTGGTTTAGGCAGCGTAAACCTAGTGCCTAAAGAGCGGCTAATGGGACTAGATAAAACATAATAAAGATGTAAATAAATAAAAAGATTTCCAGAATATTAGAAGGTGTTTGTAAAATGTATTTATTAGATAACTCAACTGTTTTTTAAATTAAAACAATATTTTTATGTACGTTTTGGTTATTTTATTATATTTCTTATTTAATAAACTGTTTTTCTAATATCTTTAAAAGGCTCTAAAATTTAGAAAAGTCAAAAGTCACTTCGCTCATGTGTTTTAATAAACTATCTTACAACTTTTGGAAACTATCAAAAATATACCTTTTTTCCATTAAGAATTTAGTTTCTGTTAGTTTACAGACAGTTTTACAGAACCAAACGTAAGGAGTTTAAGATGCGCGGCGATGTTTGTTTGCCTTCCCATCCTATATATTAATTAGTGCACTAGGCAATGGTGCCCTGATTTTACAATTATTTTTTTATCTAGTTCTTGCTTTTAGACGTTATTGTCTTCACATGCATATACAATTCTCACATACATACAGAAGCAATTCTAAAATAGTCAAAATGTATTCAGGTGACTTTTTAAAAGTAAATATCTGTCGAAGAAAGGGGGGTCAACTTTTGTCCGGTAACAATATTTTTCTTACATTTGGGTTTTGAGAAGTATGAAGGTGAAAGTATCAAATATGAAGGATAACTTGTATTTTTATGAAATTTTACGCGTAAAAGGAATTTAATGATACTAAATTATCGGTTTATACCTTTTGGTTCTATACATTTTGTTGTAGTGTATTACATATTTTATATGGTGTAAATAAGTATTATATTTAATGCATATTTTCATTAAAATAATATTGGTCATTATATTATTTTAAATATTTTTCAACAATAAAATTCATTTTTCGTGTAACGATAATACAATTCTGGTATAACAAAAACGTATATTGAATTTTACCACGAATTTTTTTATACCTATAAATAATTTCTTCTTGATACAATTGCAAAAATTGCACAGAAATAAAAACAGTGTGTGGTTACCCTAAGCACGTTGGATCAAAAACTTCTGCAAGGAAGTAAATTAAATTTGATAAATATTTTATTTTAATACTTGCACAAGTCCATTTATTTATATATCAACGTTACAGCTAGGCGCACAAACTTTAGCCTAATGAGTACATCACCTCCATGCGTCCTCCCGAGTTTAACCGAAGAAGTGTGTCCCAATTATATTTATTCACTACCTGTTTTTCTTCAAATAATAAATAAATAGGGTATACCAATAATATGTATCTTACTTACCGGCCAAAATATGATGTATTAACAAGCAGCATCAGATATTACCTAATAATGAAATGATTTAAATTTTCCATTCGCGTAGAGGCGAGACACGTCGCGGCATTCGCTGAAAACGGCCGCCGGCGCCACACACACGAGTAACACACACTAACGCATACCGACGAAGGTAGGGCGGAATGACGGGTGGGGGCGGGGCGGGGGGGGGGGGGCGGGGTTATGCTCGTGGTAACTTTAAAAGCATTTCCACGTTAAGATGTTAGCTTGTTCGCGCTGGGTCTGCTCACCTCGTGGCTGTGGGCTGGGTAAATCTCGACAATCCGTCTCTATGAATATGAAGAAATACTCGGAAATTTACATTTCATGCGTGCCAGTTCAAGGCTTCGTGGCAGATTAGGAAATAAATTATTTAAAAAAATATATTATTGTTTTAATACATTATATTTAGTTTCTAAGTGTTTTTTTAAGTAAAATAAAGACTGTTATCTAAATTCAATTTCAACGCTGGCAACTATTATTCATCAAATATATACAAATACATTGTAGGTAAATAGATACCGCTAGGACACTGTCTTTTCTGCCGGTTTCTTAATCTTACCTAAAATATAATTTATTTACACATGCATAAAATTAAATACAAAATACATAACATAACTCATGTAATTTAAAAAGAGAACAAATACAGAAAGAATGTATGTGTTAATTTAATTAAGATACCTAAATCATTTTTAGTAGGTTTTTTTTCTATAAATTCTTCTAATTTGAGTTTTATTAAAGATTTTCTTTTAAGTTGTCTAACATCAAGAGCTATTTTATTTAATAAGCTGGGTATTATATATTTTCCTGACTATAAAGGCCTGTTTCATAAAGGCCTGTAACTTTTGAATGGTACTGTTAAAACAAGGTGTAATTAGGCATGCGAATATATAAGCCTCACATATTATATGATTCATTTATTTTAATGACAATTAGAAAATGTAATGGCCTTAAAGTACAGGTTAGAAATTGTCAAACATTTATTAGTATTACCAGCTCCTAAATATTTTTGGTTAAAAAAATAATGGCTTAAAATGTTTTTTTTTTTGCTTCAACTGGATACAGTTCAAATCCAGTTTTAACGCTTTTATTCTTAATTTTACGGCTCTATTTATAATGCACTCAACCTATACAAGGCTTTTGAACAAAATAAATATTTTCTGCAATATTGCCAAATATCTAATTTAACCGACATCGAATATAATTAAGTCAAATCCTTTGTCTATGAGTCTGTCTGTTACAGGCAAGTTATTTCATAATGGTTATGCGCGAGTATAGCAGGCCCAGGTAGTCGTAGGTTGTAGGTATATCTGAAGGTTTTATGAATAAAATTATAAACTAGCGCTTGCCAAATATTAAAAAAAAAAAATAATAATTGTTTCAAGTTGTTCCTTTAGATTTCCTTTTAATATATACTAATATATACTAATTTGTTTATTAAATAAAGTGTAGTTTCAGGGCATAAGGCATCACGCCTAATCTCTTTTAGGTACATTTCATTAGCAAATCTAACTATTGCAATGGGTACCATGTCATGACCTCGGGAAAATTTCGACATATCTTTGGGTTTCACAACCTCTAGAACCCAAAACCACTCATAATTTAAAACATTATATACCTATATATCTATATCACTTTCTTGTGGACAGGATTACTGCCGTAATTTAAAATTGATACATATAATTTAGTGGCACTAAAATGTGGTCAAGTTCGTTAATGGGCAAAATCATACCAGAAGGCGGGAATGGGGGGGTATTTTCGAAAAAGTGCAGTTTTGCTATAACTTTCTTAATTTATAAGATATCGAATTCATTATCAAAGAATAGAGAGTACGCAGAAGAAAAGGGTATCTAGATTTTCGTTATAATAAGCAATTTATAGATATGTTCCAACTGTAAAATTGCATACAATTGAGAACTCGGAAAAGAGAAGATTTTAAAAGAAGACCTTAGAAAGACACCTTTAATTATTTAATCCATATTTATGTTATTTTTTGTGTGTAAAGTATATAACAATGTTTCCCTAATAAAATAAAATGTATAAATAATGAGTGATGATAATAGGAATAAATATATTTCTATGTACTAGCAAACCGTGTGAATTAATTATATGGTAATAAAAATACATTATATTATGTATATATATATATATATATACATATTATATTTTTTGAATAAAAATGACATCTTACGAGGACAATTTAATAGTATGGCGTGCCATATGAATAGAAAGTATGCCACGGGAGGTTGTATTTTTATATTTACTTTAGTTATTTTTGTAATTGTATGACTTGAGTGGGTTTTTTCAATTTTTTATGATTTGTTTGTTAGACTTGAATACTTAAATACGTATGTTATGTTATATTATGTATGTTAGTGGCTGTGGGGAGTCTGCCCCCCCCCCCCCGCGTACCGCGCCCTTTCCTGAACTATTGTAAATAGGTACGTATACTTTAGAAGATATGAGTCAGAGTTGGCGGGAGTTAATAATAAAGTCCTTCAACATTCTTATACATAATTGAATTCACGCGCATTTCGTTCCCATTCAGTTTGGAATACAAAGTAAAATATGTCACAAGCTCTCGGTATTAATGTGTGTTCGTGAGGCTCTCACACCTCCAGCGGACCCATTCAGGGAATAAAGCAAGTACCTACTTCATTTCAATTCAGACAGATGGAAAGACGCTCACGCAGTTCTTCAGCTCGTACTCAATGATGCTACGTTGTACGGTATTATCTGACCTAATTTATATCTTCCCCGAAACTCGCATACCTAATTGAGTTTTATTAGATTTCTTGTAACAAAGCGCAGGACTGGTTTTAATAAGCGTGAGTTACCAAGAATTAAAAGTATGAGACGACACAAAACTAGAAGATGCCACTATTGCGAAACAGTTAAGAGTAAGCAGATATCTTTTATAAAATTATCTTATTCCGATGATAATATAGTCAGAGATTATAATAACTGCAAATAGTTAAACTGCGGTCTAAAGATTGAACTCATGCCTTGAAAGTAAAATTATGTTTTGTTTTGGACTACTTACAGAGAAGTTCAGTGTAACGTGTATCCGTAACGACTCGTTAGATTCAAATTGAGGGACACGTTGCAACGAAGTAAGGTAGAGTACAACGATTGTTTAAAAAATTGGCTGTGTTTGAGGGTTCATACGAACAGATTATGTGAATGCGTCTGCCATGTTTGCGAAGAGATCGTTTTATTATCGTAGTATCAGGAAAGAAAGAAGGTAAGAAATAAAGTGTATAACTCGGTATGACTGTGTAAGTGGACGTTGTTGACGCGGGACACCGCGCCTTTCTTGCGGTCCCGAAACGGCATTACTCACTCTTTGGAGTTAAACTGGTATTTCTGGATTGATGGCGAGATGGTCTCTCTAACTGCATACGATTCCTGAATTTTAGACCAGTATAGTTTAATATTTTATTATTGCCTATTGCTAAATTTTGACTTCAACTTTATATAACTTTACATTAACTACTCAATTCGGTATATTTGATATAACAAATCGGTAGATAAATAAATATAAAAAAAATTGTCATGAGTCTGAAAAACTTCTCCTGAGTATCTGAACTAAATAAAACAGTATTTTGCAAAATTTGCTATATTTTTTGCCGACCTTACTATATTGTCTTAACACAGTAAAACCACCAGTACCAACATGCCACCTCTTTATTTACCTTTTAATTTTAGTTTCTTTATAAACTATAAATCTATAAGTATATTTGAGTATATTTGAATATAAGTATATTTGAGTATATTTGAATATAAAATAATCTAGGTTTCCCTTATTCAGTTTCTACACAAACAATACATACTATACACCGACACAAACATGCATACAAATGGTACCCAATATAATATCGCTAATAAATAATTAAAATGGTAAATATCCGAATGATAAAATATATAAATGTCATAAAAAATAAAGCACCTACATAAAAATATATGAGACATAATTATTTTCCGGCCGTTTTAAAATTTTCGAAAGATGTGCGGAGTGCGGAGTTAGTTGCCTACGTCATATCACAGCCCCGCCGAATAAAATATTTCACGGAAATCTCCAGGGGCTTTGTAAGGGGCCTTCCATTATTCGCCGCCGGCCGCCGATAAACTGGTCCGCGTCGCGACGCCGTCGTCGAAATAGGCTAAAGTAACAATGCAGGCCCACAATAGACCGGCCGTAATCGATATCTTTTTAAGCGCCCGAATAGCCCCATAGCCCCATAGCCCCGAAGCCATGCCGCGACCCTCCCACTCCTGAGGTGACTTTCCGTCCAAAGTTATTTAACCCGCTGAAACCTTTGATGATAATATTTTAGCCGTAAATCTTCTTAGTCGGCTATTGCTTACAAGGTGAACTTCAAAGTCGGTATGGCGACCTCAATAAATTGTCTATTCAGTGTAATAAAAGAAGTCATGTGTTGAAGCGAAATATTACAACTTATATTGGAAAGCTTAACGGAATACTACCCGAGTACTATTCCAAAATATTATAATCTTCACACTTTGGCGAAACATATTTAAATTATGGCTAAATACAGGCTGAACTTAAAGTCAGCGGTCAGCAGTCAGCAATTGAACAACTTTTGTAAATAAAGCAAAAAAAGATGGTCCAAAATGGCAAAAGAAAGATTCCTAAAAACGTATGGTCACCTAATAAATTATCAGACCGCGCTGTGTTGCGACTTCAGGAATCAGAAACCGACAGACTCTACGGGGCACCGTACCTACAAATGTATTGACGACATGAACGACTGGTAGGTAATGGTAATGGTAGGTAATAGGTCAATTCGATAGGTCAATAACATAACAATAAGCGCACAAAACGTTCAATGGAATATTTCAGATTTTTAGTTAGCTATATGAAAACTTGTTGAACTAAAGTTCAGATTCATGCTCAGAATGACCCTTTAAAAGGATACTTCTGACTTTACCTTGTATAACCTGCTAGTGCGAGATGTTACAGTAATTAAGTTTTTTTATGTGATGTATTTAAATACATTGATATGAAAACCAAAAAAATGTTTTTTTAAACTCATAATTTCAAAAAGGTTAATGCATTTCAACTCTAGTCATGCTTAATAGCGTACGGTGGTAATTATGCTTGGGTGGGCATTATAGGTTGGGGGTTGGGAGGGGGAGGGAAGCGGCGAGGTGCCTCTCCCGTACCGCAGGCGAAATTATTTTCAACTTTTATGCTTTAATGCTTTTATTTTTTAATACTTTTAACGATTATATGGGTAAGTTTAATATTAGTTTATTATTTTGCATGACAACTTTTAATATAAATTGTTTTATAATTTTGTTATTTTTGTTTAAAAACTAAACTATATCAAGCAAATAAATATCAAAATTAGCCTACTTTATGCCGTTAAGCATGGTTATGTAAGTATTGTTATTACTATTATTATATAAATAACAGTAATCTACGATGCGAATGGCTTTCTGACATGTGGATGTACTTATACGTTTTACACATTATTTAAATATGTATAATATATCAGAAAGGTCGCGGCTTAAGAACAAAAACCAATAATCTTTACTAAACCCAATGTCCGTATTATAATGTCCTCGCCATCTCTGAGTCTTGGGTATTTGAAGGCATTGTGGATGGAGAATTCATCGATTAGGGTATGCAGTTTTCCGGTCGAATCGAAAAGCCGATGTGACTGGTAAGGCCCACGGAGGAGGAGCACTCCTCGCTGCCAAGCGAGCGTTGGCGGGCTACTGCCGTCCCGACTGGAATGACATCACGCTACTCTAAGACCGATTTACAGATTTGTTGCGTATACTTTAATGGTCTTATAGATCATAATAGACAACCTAATGACTTCACAGAATCACTAATAGCTTTGCGTGACATGCATCTCGATCCGCAACATGATGTGCACAAAGTGGAACACATTCAAAAACGGTTTATTAGGCATATCGCACGTCGCGAGCACTTGGAATTTAAACCATATGACGAGATGGCTAATTATTTTCATATGCAGACTCTCGACTCACGATCTATTTATTACATAATACAGTACATAGGACAGTCCTTATCTTGTGTCAGGTATCAACCTCGAGTGCTTCTACTCTATTCCGGGTGCTAAGGTGCAATACAAACTAAGCCAGAAACTGTTCTGTACCGTTTACTCGATACCGACAACACCAAATTCAAACATAGATCATTGAGTTACCGGTTTTCAAATTGAGAGTTGAAAATACATTGATCCCCAACTGCCTAAGGTAAAATATGCCTTAGAAAGGGACGTGGGGATGCAGCAAGTTTTGCATATAATCGAAGCATAGTCTGACTGTATCATCTCTTCGTTTATGCTTTATGTTTAGTCACATGCGAGTTTTCAACATCTTGTACACAGTAACTTGCAGTAACACAGTTGCAGTTGCAATAACATTCAGTTAAGGCATGTGTCGACATGCGATCAGCAAATCTAAATTAAAATATTGGTGGAAAATGTGGTTATCAAAGTTGTCTTTTAAATTCAATCCATGCAATAGTGACGAAGTATTGGTGCATTTTTTAAATCGGAGTAGGGAAAGATATAATATGCTCCTTTAGGCAAATTTCCGTGAAGTGAAGTGATGCATATTTCAAAGATTCTTTCTTTTCGGAATTTGACAAACATTTAGAAGAGAATCTCCTTACTCTTTTATTTTATGTCTTAACCTTGTTTTTTTTCACAATTTATTATAGTAAAGTAAATGTAGATTCTCGCAGTTTATTTCTTGATGATCCTCTACGTAGCTGGAGCCTAACAACTATTGAATTTTTAATCATCCCAGTTAAATATTATGTCATGCTGAAAGGTAGTCGTCTAGGAATAAATCTAGGCGATGATCTTCCATCATTGACAGGAAACAGTTATTTCTACAACTGCAACAAGAAAAATAATATACTCAATGCCTTTAACGAGGCAAATTTTTATCTTGTTTTTTGCATATACTGCCGGCTTGTAAGCGCCTACCTTACAACGTCTTTCACGACTTTAGTATTATTTTGTAGCTCCATTTCGAAAACAATGAAGTGGCGAACGAAACACCAGACAACCAGACCTACGTTTTACGTTTTCTTCGCTAGACAGGACTTTTGATTCTACAAATGGCACAAGTCCAGGACATGTATTCTTTGAAAAAAAATTAGTTAAGAGCTCTATATCTCATACTTGAAATATTGTAAATATTGGTAGATACATGTGCCTTTGTTTAAAAAGCAAATTTCCACCATTAAAAAAAAACTTTTTTGTGCCCTTTCGAAAATGACCGATTCTGAATGATACAACTGCTGAATTTCCATTAAAGTTACTGTGTAGTTTTTGTCTTATAAGATTAGGCGATGTCGTGCCATCTGAGATAGTTAGTGAATTGAATCGATTACGTAAAGAGGCGGTAGTTAAAATGAAGATACAACCTGACAAAAAATAAATTAATTTAGTACGTATGTAGGATTTAATGTGGGAGATCTAGTACTTTCTTAGAAAAAGGTGGTGATTAAAGATCTGAGAAGTATAATAAAATTATTTCCACGTTATGTCGTTATAGAATATCCGCGGTATATCCTCAAAGTCGGTATCAAATACAGTCACGAAGGGACGGAAACTGAGTTTACTTATTTTTATTTAATGTTTGTTTATAACATAATAATCTCTATCTACCAATTAAACCAAAATTGTACGTACCACTGTTTTATAGCTTTTATGTTTAGACAATAAAGTATCAAATCTTTTAAATTCAAGGCAGTAGTTATGTAGGAATTTATGGTTTTGGAATTGAAATACTTTTTACCTGCGCGAGTAGGTAATTAAAAACAAGGTAAACTGTATAGGTACTTGAAAATGAATTTCTCGGTGTAAGAAACATATTCAGATTTTTAATTGAATTGAAGAAAGAATATTTTTAGGCACTTCAACGGCTAATGCTGATTAAACAATAAATGATAAATAAGTACTCCAAATTGATCATATTGATTGATCCAAATTGATTGATTTTAACATAATTTATTTCGATCGACAGACTGTTGATAAAGTGCTGTTTCAGACCTGATTGCGCGAGCTCGAATTGCTTTAGAATGATTTTTATATATATTTATATATAGTATATTATCTTTAAAAAAAAACACATAAAAGCTCTATCAAAAAAAAAGTCAAGAGGCCTTTCCATCAATATAAAACTTTGAAATATTTTCTGTATTGACCCAGTGGGTCCAAAAAAAGAGATGAAGTACCTTTATACATTTCCGTATTCATTCAGAACCTTATGAATATCTTAAGTGATGAATAAAAAATACTCACTGTCGGTTGGTAGTCTTTTCCGGTCAAACGTCGCCCGGAGGTCGCGTTGGTGACTTTTTTATGTCACGCTAGCAGCTAAAATTGAATAAGCAAACATCCGGTGAGTCGCCAAACAGACACCTCTAATGAAATATTCACAGCGGAGGAGGGCTTAGGGAAAAATGGAGGCAGACGGCGAGTGCGAGTGGGTAAGAAGGTTGGATGCGAGCGCGTGGCCCTCGCCGGTCGTAAATGGCATCTTCAGGCAGCTCCAGCGCCACACCCATTGTGCCTACCTTTCTATCTGTTTTTGAGCACTGTTCCTTGCGCCTTTATAGGCAAGGTTTTTTCTATGTAAAATTAAGAAGCCAAGGGAAATTTGTAAGAGTTTAAATTCGGGTATTTTCTAACTGATATAAAACTTATCAGGGAATTGGGCGACGGTGATTACGGAAAAGGCGAAAGGGGATTTAGCATAATATAAAAGTATGTATAATAGACTCGAAACAGGCAAATTTCTATATCTCTACGAAGCGAAAAGTATGAAACCTAACAACGTTTAAATGTATCTTAATAACTAAGGTGTCCGTTAGCATTTTATTTTTATTATTTATTTTTCTTTACTAGTGGTAGCCTAGTGATCGACGTGTTCATTATGATAAGACCAATAGAATTCTCCTGAAAAGATAAAATAATATGAAAAATGTTTTTCTTTTATTTTTTTGCTGTTTTAAATATTTTTAAAGGTCAATAAACATGCGCATTGTAAATTAATGTATATTTTATAGGGTTATTATTATTTTATTTTCAATTTTACAGAATAAGCTATCAATCAATACTAAGTGTGCCAATGAGTATGCCTTTTAATAAACTATTTGGACCATAAAGTCAAACATAATTTAGCATAAAGTAGCTATTTAGTTAGGTAGTGCATTTGATGTATTGTAACTCAATCTGACATATTATTAAAAAATGATTAAATGGTAATGGTAAAGAGTAAAATTTTATTCTTTACTTGTACACGTAAAAGTGAAGCGCATAACTTTGGTCGAATATGCTTATAATCTTATTAGGTATATATTATGTAGTATATTATGCATTATCAGAAATGTTAGCTCTACGTCTACATCACTAAAAGGCCTACATTTATATAAAGGGTTTGCTTGTATAATAATTCGAATTATTATTTTTTTTTAAATAACGAACTTCCTAAAATCGACTGAACTTTCCCATAATATTACTATACAGCGAACCTAAATTATAACTACACAAATTTATAAACCTTTCATCATTTGGTTTCAACCACATTTGACTAACACAAAATGCATCTATATTTTGTATTCAGATAATTTAGTTTTAAAGCATTGAACATTTTGATGCATTATTTTGAAATATTTTTAACTTTATTCGGTATCACTTAGTTGCTTATTATTAAAAAAATCTTCGAAGTAGTTACTAAAATGGTTTTTTTTTCACTTGTTTTCGTTTTTATGCCATGAATTATTACTTAGTTTTTTGATTATGTAACGTCATAAAATATAGAATGTGGTCCGGAATTGTTTGCTGCAAGGTTGGCTGAAAGTGGACTGAGCAGTAGCACCGCAATATTATTAATATTCGGAGTGCTCGTAAAGATTTATGCGTTTAACTTTCTCAGATTTGGTGTTTACTTTCCCTTTGTTTCTCACAGTTCTTTTCTTGGATACATTAAATATAGTTAACCAGCCGTATTTTCGTTACTTTTCGTAATTTTGTATTGTTTTTTTTGTGCAGTGTTAATCCTAGATTGCGATGTTGTTGCTACCAAATGCGTTTTAGCTATATTGACGTCTGAAGATATTATATTCTTTTAAATAATACAAAAATAACATTATGAGTCCGTTTGAGTCTAAAAAATAACCAAAAAAGCATGTCTTTGTTCAGTGTAAATGTGGAGTGGCATCAACCGTGCTTGGCATTTATCTTTGATTTGCCTGCTATGCTATAAATCCTGTAATCTACAATCCAAAATAATTTCACCACCTGTTAACCCTGGATAACTATAGGCTCTATAGGAATAGTTATCAATAGTATACTTAAAACGATGCAACAATTACCAATTTTGAGATAGACATGTTTATGCGGTAAGCCTGCATCTTTCTATAAACAAGAAGAGGCTATGACACCCTGTAGCTATCATATAATATCAACTGCTTCCACATATTGTTAAGTAAATTATTTAACCAGAACCTGACATCTTTATTTATTTATTTATTTATTTATTTAACAGGTTTCCCCATGTACATCTTACAGCTAGGCCTTACAGGAGTCATTAAATATATCTTCCACCCAGATCTCTTGGACCTTTGTTACCAACTTGTGATGGGTTGCTTCATTTCCCATCTCCACTAGTGCCCACGGCACTTTTAGCTTATTTGATGTGCGTTTTGGATTGCTATAGAGGCGACAGTGGATTTTTTTCAGTCTGAGTAAGTCAAAATAAAAAAAAAGATACAATAGTATCATCACACTCTTTCACTTCATCATAAATTTTAACATTATTTTAGATATATTTTTGGAAATTTTGACGCGCGGCCAGTAATGAAACAAAAAGTAGTGATTTTTTTAGCACTAACTTCATCGAAATTGACAATTTTTCAATAACTCGACAAATTTTTCGCAACGCAGTATTAAAATACTAACCAAGGACAAAATTCCTAGTTTAAATAAATAATCAATGCTTAAATTGGTGTATGTCATGTTCATTATTTTGAATTTTTGTTTACGTTTAAATTTGTTTTATATCTATTAATTTTATTTTATTTAAATTCGTTTAATACATTTAAGATTATTCTTTTTAACCTCTATCTTTATTAGTCATTATTTAAATAATTGCTATAACCTAGCTAGGTCATATACAATTATTTTGGGCCGTACTCAACTAGGCCAAATGTGGTTGTGCTAGAGTTAGGGGAGATGGTAGTAATGAAACGTTAAAAATGGTATGACTATACGCGGATTCAAACCCGCGACCTTTGGGCCAATAGCCGAATGCCTTAACCACTAGAGTACCACGATCTCATATCTTAGGCTATCCTAGTTTAGGAATGTATAGGAACTTCAAATAGTATTGTGTTTACGTCCATTACCTCTATTATGTACGATTTCTGTCGGCTAACTACAATAAATAAAATATAAACAAACACGGACATAATATTTCAATTTATAATAATTATAACGTGACAGAGATAATGCTTTTTCATTTCTATTTGCGCTCATAGGTGAGTTTATATTAATTCTAACTGGCCAGTAATAAATAATAATATGTCTTAACAGCCGTGCTGTCATCATTTGAAAATTTTAATATGATTTTTGAGCGCTAACTATGAAAGTTTTATTTATTAGTACTAGAAATTTGTTTTTTTAGAATTTTATATTATGTATCTATATTATCCAAACAGCCTTCTATGTGATCTAAATGGCTATAGTAGTTTTAACTCTCTCGCATAATTCACTTTTCAAGTTGAAAGTTGCAACAGACGGACGGACGGACGAACAGGGATGTGGATAGTAGCTATGCTATTAAACCGGATGCCACCACCTTGCGCCTACCTCTCGTGAATGTAGCTGTGTAATTACACAGCCCACCTTGCTATCAAACAAGAGGCTGCATCTCACCATCATAACGGAAATCTCTTCCCCATTTTCCGGTTTAGTTCCCGAAAAGCGTTCCATTTCGGATTCATATTTCATGAGGTTTGAATTAAGGCCTGCCTTCGGGCCGAGGAGGCTAGTCCATATTTTAAACAGTTATGGGCGCCTGCTGGAGCCCTTATCTCCAGCATCGCTTCCGCGCCGGCCGCCCGACAACGCAATAAATAATATACAATGGAAACAATATTGAATTCGCGTTCGAGCGTACCTCCGCTCTCGAAGGTAAGTGATAGGCCTTTTTTGCCCTATAGGTACTACGTTACCTAATGCCGAGACCTTATTCGTTTCCCAGTGGGAAAGCGATATCACGACATCGCTTCAACATTATACAAATTGCCCCTCAAATTAGGTGGAATGAGCTCAAAAGATATCCAATTATTAGGCGGCATTTGAAAAATATGAAATTATATTTACAATGTAATCTTTCCATTATAATGCTAATGGACATAAATGTGCGAATTTAGTTTTTTTTTTTCGGGAAATACACATAATACATTATATTATTATGGGGTTATTTTACAAGGTTATTTTATTTTTCGAGTAGGTAACAGTTTTGTTTTATAACAAACATATTATTTTATTTATTAAATTTATTTAAAAATCACATCTTTATTCGTAAAGGCCCAGCGAGCTGCGTTAGACTCCTCAGCCATCTGGACATCACAAAATCCACCACCATATTGGACATTTTTCCGCATCATATATCTCGAACTATCTAAATTGGTCAAGCAGTTCTTGAGTTTAAAGTATATATACAAATATACAGATCGCAAAATTCAAACGAAATCTATCATATAATCGTATATCAAAACTGGTCTGAGCGGTCACCTTATTTAGCATCATCAGCGCACCACTATAAGTAGAGCATTTGGACCATCATAAGTATACAAAATGTCTAAATAGCCGGATCAAATAGGCCCTAGTCGATAAATGCTAATTACATAGCGTAAGTGCTGAATGCTTAAAGCCCATTCGTTGTACGGACATAAGTACGAGTATTAAGTCTTCGTCAACGCAGCTCAATTAGGTCTCCATATCAATACGTCGTACTAAACCATACATGAGTTGTCAGTTTAGTTTAACAGGAGGAATATTTTAGGTAAGAAATATTAACCTCCTCTTCTCCAATTAAAACGCTCTATTTAGAGAATAAATGCCAGTTGCTAAGTATTTGAATACCAATCTCCTCGTCTATTCGTCTGTTCTCTTTAAGGATGGTAATATCTCAAAAAATATTATCTGCAGTTCACCCAACACACACAGTTTCCTCAAATTAGAGGCGATGTGGACGTGCACACCGTTACTGTCAGACTGCAGCTAGATACGATGCAGGTATATGAAAACGGAAAAAGGTTTAGTTTTAGACGGGAAAGAAGGTTGGGTGATAAACAAATTTATATGGTGCCTACAGGACTTCCAGGATTTTTTGGATTTATTTGATATTTGGTGACTTGTCAGTGATGCTTGGCACTTGTCAGTGATGCTTGTAACGTCACACTAAGTCGATAACATGATGCGCATAAAACGTCAAAAAGCGTTAGTACTTTTATTTGATTGATTGGTTTATTGGCTGCTAGAAAACGCTAGTACCAATTTTTGTTTCTAGATTTTCAATCGATTTGCTACATTAACATTTTGAAATTAAAGCACTAAATTGCGTTTGTTAATTATTTTTAGATTTAATAATCGATTGATAAAATTAACAGGTATTTTATCCCCTTACACTTATTACCCTTACACTACCCTTACACTTATCCTTACCCTTACACTTACACTTATTAATTAAACTTCTCTTATACACTCATTTCAATACTCTTTAAATGTATAACTATTACACAATAATAAACTGACACGTAATCTCAGTATTATACGTAATCTTATAGGTATGTCAATATTAACTGTAAACTTTGTTCAATTTCGCTGTTTATAATTCTTTAATAAATAAATAAAAAAATAATAAAACCGCTACAGAGAGATAATAATTTTATTTCTGAATGATATGATAAATGTTTATAGACTTCCAGTGTAGTTGCATCTTAAACCAGTAGAGTGCATTGATTTGCGTCAAACGACTAACGTCACCCTGACAAGTATTTTTTTTAACGACAAAGCGATATTGTACCTCAGTTATCACAAACTCAAAATATGATATCGAATATTCCCTTAAATAAAAAAATGGCAAGTAGGTGTTTGCACAATGCACTCAGTTTCTAAATTTATTTACGCCAAATTCATTAATTGCGTTCATTTCCAAATTTTCAATCCTTCCATCACATTCACAAACGAACGATGCTGTTTACCCATCGTAACAATGAGTTAAATATTTCAATTCAAAGTAAGAAAACCTGTAAAATAAAATATAAATTTAAATTATTTGTTGCGAAACGTATGAAACGTTTCGCTGTGGATTTTTTTTTAAATATTGATAATTTAATATAAATTATTTTAAATATAAGTTACTCTTTTAAAAAATATATTACATACAACCCGAGAATTCATTAATACAAAGGTTTCAATAGTATAATCATAGATGTACTTAGTCTTCTGCTTATTTGCAAAACAGAAGTCGTTAATAAACTTCCTTCCGGCAATTTTCCTGTGGCTCGATCGTAATCCAAGGAAGAAGATTTTCTTTTGTTTACGATAAAGAAGAATGAAGCGACGAAAGGATAATGCGTTTGGCTTCAAGGCTTAACGAACAGCTTCCATTCAATTTTTACTTTGGTGCTTTTAAGCTTACCTTGATGCTCTTTGATATTTTTTTATCATTAATATGCATTATCGTAAAGCGAAACGTAAAATATTTCTTTACAGAAACCAATTTTAAAAAATATATTTTAATCGAAAAACAAACAGTCATTTAATTTATTTTATACATATCATCTCATCAAAAAGAATAACTCGAGCAAATTAATTTTTAAGTTCTTTGGAAATTGTTCCTAAATAACCTGAGGAAATAAAATCCCTATTGCTTTCGTACAAATAGGTAAGTCCTTGTCCCTCGTTGTAGATTTCTATTGAGCAATGAAACACCCGAACTGGCTGAGAGGGTTCGTACATACTACACATTCGAGTACAGAAAGGAAGGCAGTCGCTAAAAAGCGAAAAAATGAAAACGGAAACAGTTTGAAACAGAATTACAAACAGCAGGTATTTAGTGCAAATGAAAGTCGATATTAATATTAATACCAGACAAACGAGATGGAAGTATATTTTTAAAAAGTCACATGGAAATCGTTCAAGTAATTTAGAGTGATTGAACATTGTTTCGTAAAAACAAGTCTTTTGAATGGATTTTCTTTCATTCCGATCCCAAATTAAATATTGTTGCAATATCACGATTTTTTTTTTAGGAATATCTATTAAAATTAAAATATTAGATTCGTTTTTAATATGCATCTCAATCAAAAATATAAAATATTTAATAGAATCAGAAATTCCCTAAGTTCATTGAGTAATTCCGGTATTTCGTTGATAAAAGATACATATTTTTATTAACCCACTAGCAGCCTAAAAGTTCAAACTTGAAAATTTGTTTCAATATAAAGCCAGCCGTCCACTCGGGGACCGCCCCGGAAAAGCGCCGGGGAAATAAATAGAAACAACTTAATGCTGTCATTTTTCGCTTAAAACGTATTATGAGAGCTGAAAAACGGCTTCAAACGTTATTCGATACTCTGCGCTCTTCCTTGGCCGTGAGAGTTTGTGAGTGTGTGTTCAAGAATATAAGTACGTACCTAAATATTCAATTACGGTCGAAAGCTCTTCTCGAACATAAGGAAAAGTACTATTAATAAATGCTTACTTTTATTTTTTTAATAATTGCCCTATAAAAGACGCTGTATGATTTATACAGCGTGGGTCATTTGAGGGTGGGTTGCTTGGTTAGGCACACCTGTATCGCGCCGCCAGGGTTAATAGCTAGATTTGCCTGAACCTGCAAGCTATGTAACGGCGTTCAGTCAAATACTTTTAGTTTCGATGCATACACTCATGTATGTAGCTACTATCGCCGTCCTTCCGTCGTATCGGAGGTCTGTAACCAAATTAAAAACAGATAATAAATGAAACATTGACAGTTTGATAGAAAGTCCAGATATGTTTTAATTTTGATTTGAAGTAATATTTGTTACCGGCCAGTTAAAATTAATACAAACTCGTATGTGCATAAATAGAACCACGTAAAAAAATGTTCAGGGCCACATTGAAATTATTAAAAAAATAAATATTGGTATTTTTTTGTCCACTTATTTGTGTATAAATTTTTACGGGCCTCGTCTTCTTTCGCATAGTTTCAAGGACTTTTTCGTTTACTAGGTACACGAGTTTCGCGTATTAAATTGAAAAATAAAATTTACTCAAGAACGTTCTGTTTCTTCATGGTTGTGCATGTACTATCCGAAGAGTGGTTTTTTAAGTAAAAAAATAAATAAATAAATTTATGATCGTGTCAGCAACATTTTTATTTATTTCTTGTATAGGAATGTATTCATTAGGAACTTGAAACATGAGTATGAGAAGGAGAGTATGAGAGGCAAGGGAGGTTGCGGTAAAGGAGCTTAGTATCCGCACCTGAGACCTCAGGGACAAAAATACAGCGCCCAAACCCCGCTGCGCATATTCCCTCAGCACGTTAAACAATCAGGGGGCGTTTACGAATATATTGTAATATATTACGTGCCCAAATTGTATGCACTGAACACGGGTATGTCGCAACAATAGCTTATTTATTTTTCCCCGCTTGCTTTTTTCCCCTTATTTAAACCCTTGTCACTTCTGTGGCTTGAATTATTTTGGAAGGGAATCAATAAGTTCTCACGTCCGCATCGGAAGTGTGTGTGCACTTTAGGTGTGGCATTTCAACTTGTTTCTGAATTAAAATCTGAATGAAAAGACAGAGAATGTATCTAATGCGACTCGGTCATTCGGTCGACGTGTTTCTTGCTTTCGTTCGAGGCTAGAACTAAAGAAAGAGACTACAGTTTTTTGTTATCTTAATCTGCTTCTACTAAGGTCATTAAGATCAGTTTTGATGCACCTTTAAGTACAAGCCACGCCCATACAATGTTTACCAATAAATGAATCAATTTTAGTTTGTGAACTATCTCGTACCGTTTAAATGGTTTTTTGCTGATGGCAATACATATTTTTTAGGGTAAGTATAGGTATCCGGTAATTTTAATGCTTTTACAACATTTTTTTAATTTTCTTATTAATTTACTCAAATTCCTTTCATTTTCATTTATTTAATGTTGTTTTATTAATCTGAGTAAAGTTGTGGTTTAGAACTATTTAAATATGATTAACTTTGTCATCTGATCTTAAAAAAAATATTATTAAATTATAAAAAACAAAGTGTCATGTTATTTCTAATACGTAAAAATCAAGAATTTAATTGATTTATATTTTGATGATACCGTTTCGATAATAGCAAATCATCAGACAAAATAAAACATTTTTTTGACTTAAAGAAAAGACTAGTCATATTTTATTTTTGAATAGCGTCGGATTAAATATCGTTGAAAAGTTTCAGAACATGAGATTAAAATAGCTTATATTTTAGGCGCCACTTGAATACCTTCGTTCTGTACCAGACCAAAATGGAGAGCTAGTCAAGACGCATACATCCAACAGTGGACAAATATATGCTGAGAAGTGATTAAAACTTTACAAGAATCATTTCTCTGAAATTCTGTTAATGTTGTTTAACACGGCGCTGATGTCCTACCAGCCGACTGGAAGAATGACTGAGTTACAGTTAAACACAAAAAAGAATAATAACATATAGACCGATACTCTCCTATTTTTATGAATTATTCTCAAAAACATTGGTAAAAAAAAGCAACCGAGAGAAATAGCTAGGCTAGGTTACCTACTATAGAAATTAAAATTACGCTGCAATGGCCGATGCGTTTTATATCTATGGCAATCTGAACCGTTATTCAATCTTGTGTCATACATATTTTTTATCAGCAACTCAACTCTATTTAAAGTGAACCTGTCAGCAGCCCCGAGCTGACTGACGCATTAAAATTTCCTGACAAATTTGCTTCGGTAGGAGACAGAGCACCATTCAATGCCGGGGGAATACCTGATACATTTTTGTACATATGCCTCCAGTGCGATACTATTCGCATATGTGCCGGAGTGTTAACGCATAAAGAATATAAATTAGGCCCACCGACGCGGGTGAAAATGATTGATCGCATATCGAAATGCAGCGACACGGTAGCTATGGTACAGGCCAACGCGGTGTGGCGCGCTTGACTTGTCAATGGTGCAGTGGTGTCAGCTGCTTGCTAAACAACTACATAACGTCATAACGTCCATAGCCGATATGCAATACCCACCTAATCGGTTGGTTTACAATTTTTACAGTCGTTTTATCAACGTTAGGGCAATATTGCGGAAACGTTTGGATTATGAAATGCCTTATTATTTTTTTAGGTTTAAATGTGTAACCACATTTTTGTTAATTCTTATTTTTTTTTTGTTTTTTATTGAGAAATCAAGTTGGCCCATGAGTACAAGTCTATAACCTTCCTAACTAGTTAAGAGTTACCTGTTCTAAGGAAGGTTATATATGAAGTGTTACAGTGTATACAATAGACCAGCGCAAAACCCTGTGAAAATATAAAATTACCTAAGGTACAAATATACACATCCACACAAACACAGTCACACACACATGAATACAATTTAACTGTTTACTCAATAACACTTAATAGATGAAAAAATAAAATGAATAAATGAAACAATTAAAAAATAACAAATAAATGAAATGAAATGAATAAACAATTATTAAATATATAGGTAAATAACTATTCGATATAAATAAATAAATATTCAATATAAAAAGAGTGTTATACTACATACAGTATAGTAACATATCTTATATATAGTGAAGTAGTGATATATATATATCATACATAAATCACTCATAAAATCATCTCATTTCACCACCATCCTTCATCGTAATCACAAATCCATTATTTTTATATGTTTTGTTAAAATATCATCCTTTCCTTATTTCATCTAATTAGATGGTTACATAATATTTGACAATATTTTAAATTTTAAACCATTCTCTTCTCATTTATTATACGTTATATTCGTTACATTTTCACTGTTTTTCATAATTATTATTTCTTTTTTAAATCACTTTTTTACTACTTTAATGAAAGTTTGACCGTATTGCTTGACGCACAGATAGGTAGGTGAGGGTGAAAAGCTTTCATAAAATACAGGCCTGTATTTAAACCAGCGTGCATTACCTCAAGCGATGCAACTATCTGTGCGTTCAATATTAATTTTTCTTTGAACATTCTGGCTATATAATCTATTTGAAAAAAATTCAATCCTTAAAATATTAAAAAGCTTTCGAATTTTCCATATGTCAGTACTGTCAAACTTTTATATAAGGTAACCTAATGGTGATTACCTAATTTAACGTAATAATCATCTACATAATATATATATATACTAGCTGACCCGGCCACGCGTTGCTGTGGCTAAAGTTTTTGTTATATTACATTATAGTAAACAATCTAAGAGGAACAATAAGAGAACATCAGTCACGGAGTCCACTATGCTTATCCAATATGGTCCAATATGGTCCAATATGGTGATCTCCTTATTTGACTTTCTACTACTATAACCCTTTAGTACAATGAAATTATTTACGAACTAAGACGAAAATGTTGATGTTGGTATACAAATTCACTGGATTGAGATTTGAAGGGGAAGTACGTTGAACACAATTAATTAAAATGTTCTTACACTTGATACTAAGCAGAAATCAATAGGTAAAAAATAAAAATTTATCAGATTTATTATTTCCATTTAATTTTATAACAAATATAAGTATATTACAGTATAATACAGTAAATAACATGTGACGCTTAAACTCATGAATGAGGTAGGCAAGGCAGACAGTCTTAAACTTTTAAACATTAATATCTTTTTTTTGAATTATAAATACTTTCAATTTCAATTTAATTTAACACCAATCGGTGCACAATGTTTTTGGTTAACCTGTCTTTAGCTAACACAAATAGATTCGACGGTTTCCCAACACGTGAACACGCAACATATAGTTGCCCATGAGAAAAACATGGATTTTCCAAATCTAAACCACAAATGGACATTGTTTGACCTTGAGATTTATTTATAGACATGGCGAAAGCTAAACGAATTGGAAACTGTAGCCTTTTGAAGGGTATGGTAGAATCTGATGGTATCATCGGAATACGTGGCAGCAGGACCACTTTTCCTTTAAACTTCCCAGCCAAAATGGTTGCTTCAAGAATGTTTCCGGTGATCTTTTTGATGACCAAACGCGTACCGTTACATAATTGAGGTGGATTCAAATTACGGAGGAGAATAATAGGGGAACCAATCTTTAATCGAAGATTATGTGGTGGCATTCCAGGGATATCTAATGAATTTAAAAATTCAATCGGAAAATTTACACTTTCATTTTCATCAACAACAGTATCGATTGATTTAAAAGACATCAGATCGCCTGGTAACAACTGTTGTATCTGGAAGTTAATTTCGTCAACATCAACGTTTTTGGCTGCCAAAATCGCCCGTTGACTAAGCCATTCATGATTCAAATAATTATTCTGTATATCCGGGAAAATACTCTGAATCAATTCAGTTTTATCCTGAACAACAGTGCAAAAATTGTCTGGTAGTTTAATGCATTGCGTATTTGGTTGCAGTTTTATTTTACCGTTCCCAATATCTAGTAGTTGTTCGGAAAATATTAGTGCTGATGGATCATTTTGCAATTGTACTCGCATATTTATGGTCAATCGAAGTGTTTCAACACTTCGCCATAAGAATGATTGTTTCAAACATGCATTAATCTCATCCGCGAAAGTAGAGCGAGGTATAACCGGTAAGGTCTGCCGGAAGTCACCAGACAAAAGTAAGATAGCACCACTGAAAAGTTTATTATTGCTGTTTAAATCTTGCATAGTTCTGTTTAATGCTTCAAGTGAATATTTGTGTGCCATTGTGCACTCATCCCAAATTATTATAGAACTCTTCCGCAACACTGCAGCTATTCCACTATTCTTTTTGATGTTACACATTGCATCTGGTTTATTATGAACGTCCAATGGCAGCTTGAATGTTGAATGTGCTGTTCGCCCACCATCCAGTAAAGTAGCCGCAATGCCTGACGATGCTAATGCTAATGCGATTTTTTGTTGCGACCGTATTTTGGCAAGAATCAACGATATTAAAAATGTCTTACCGGTTCCACCGGGTGCATCCAAGAAAAAAAAACCGCCTTGTTCAGCAGCAACAGCCAGCATAATCCGATCATAAATAATTTTTTGTTCTGCTGTCAGTAATGGTTCACTGTTCATGATAATTGTTGCTAAACTTCCATGGTCATATTGATTTTCTCGTTGTAAATCGGTATTGACTAAGTCGGTGGCTGGACGATTAGGTGATGGCATACCATAATGATTAAATGGTAAATTTGAACTAAGAACACATAAATCCTCGATCAAGACCAATGCTTCATTGTACATCTCTGGTGTATAATCTATGTTTTGGCATTGATTTGTTTGTCTAATTCGGTGCAAGATGTCTTCTGTCATACAATTTTTATATTTTTCCCACAAAGTTTGTGCTTGCGAGGGATAACATGTCGCCAAAATAATTGCAAACAACTGACGAATGTTATTCGGTGTTGATGTCAACGCAGCATCAGCAAGCGTTAAGTCCCAATGGTTATCGTCTTCTAGCAATTGCAGTTCACGACATGCATCCTGGTATGTATTGAATACTCGACCATTAGCTGTTCGTAAAAATTCAAAAGACGTTGGTCCGGGAACATTCACCAATAACAAACGTAAATAGAAGCACTCACGTTGCTTTGGATGTACCGTGTAAAGTCTCCCCAATGTCTTAGCTTTGAATATGCCTGTAATGGAAGGATGTGGTTTTCCTTGTTTCCGTGGCTCCCATTTTTTACTGGATTTGTTCCATGTGAAATAACGTGGAACATCACCATACACCAATGTCTTCGCGAATTGGCCAAAAACATCAGGTTTTTGACACAATGTAAAAAATTCAGTTAGAGTCGTTTTCGGAGCTTCGAACGCTCTTTGGAGAACATTTTCTTCAGTGAAGTATACACGTTGACCGTTTTCAAGATGTATTGCCAGATGTTGGACAGCAGGATCTCTTTCGTGGATGGGAAAGCTGAGAATATGCCAAATAGCTTCATTGCTGCTAATGTATCTGCCCATTTGGTATCGTGCTATTTCGTCATTTTTATTTATGTTTTTTACTTCAAATATGGCCAAATCACTGCCTTTGTTTACATATTTACAAATATACTTAATTGATTTAACAGAACTGCAAAGCTCAACATTGATATGAGCTTTGTAAGTTTTTGAAAGTAGTGGTGAGTATGGTACCACCCACTGATTATCAAACTCAACTTGATTTGGAAAGTTCGGCAGTCGCATTGTAAATGTGTGGCCACCATTCTCAGTACTTCTGCGGCGATACATTGGATAACCATCAATATCCGTGATCGTGTCATTCGTATGCGGCTTTGGGAAGTTTTTTTTACATTTTCCATTTTCCATGCACGGTGACGTCATGTTGAAAACACCGCATGGCCCATGGATCATGTGTTTGGTGACAATATCAAATAATTCTTGATCAATTAATGGGTCTGGAATTTCGGCTGAAATTATTTGATCGATTTCTTCAGGACGGATTCTATCTTTAAGCCAAACCAAAATGTGGGCATGAGGCAAACCTCGCTTTTGCCACTCTATCGTATACAGCCAACAACGTGTGATACCAAAAATTGTATATTTAACAATAAAATCAATTAAGGATTTCAATTTTTGTTTAAACACACGTGCAGTTAAATCATGACGATGAATGGCTTGTTGTCCTGGCAATAGTAAAGTTTGTATCTCTTCCCAATTCGGATTACATGTGAATGTAATAAATAAATCCGGTCGGCCGTAATGACGTACGTAAGTCATCGCATCTTGTATGCATGCATGTTCCGTGCCGTTCCGTATCGACATCTGTCAGTTTTATGACTGAATCTACCAGCATGTTCACCTAATGGTACTTTGTCGGCTTTTATGACGATTTGATAATTGTCATTTTGCAGTCGTGGCGAAACTCTTTTGATCAATTGAATTAGTTGATTGTGATCTTCTAAAAAATTTTCCAATAATATCACAATTGCTCTTTCCTCTGCTTGTTCAATAAAATTATACTGGCACCGAGTCGTCACGCGCTCTTCACAATCGCCCATAAAATAAAAAGGTATCGACATCTGTCAGTTTTATGACTGCCAAATAATAACGGACAAAAAATTAGCGATAAATTAAAATTGCGACTATAATTTGAGATTTAAACTATCCTATCTCTCAAGTGCACATCGAACTGCACATGGTGTTCAAATTTTATTATTAGTCCATTATTTTATTATTAGTCCATTGAGGACAAACATTGTGACACGAGATTTATATATATTAAGATATACTAGCTGACCCGGCCACGCGTTGCTGTGGCTAAAGTTTTTGTTATATTACATTATAGTAAACAATCTAAGAGGAACAATAAGAGAACATCAGTCACGGAGTCCACTATGCTTTTTCACACAGATGGTATTTGTAAAAAAATATGGTGATCTCCTTATTTGACTTTCTACTACTATAACCCTTTAGTACAATGAAATTATTTACGAACAAAGACGAAAATGTTGATGTTGGTATACAAATTCACTGGATTGAGATTTGAAGGGGAAGTACGTTGAACACAATTAATTAAAATGTTCTTACACTTGATACTAAGCAGAAATCAATAGGTAAAAAATAAAAATTTATCAGATTTATTATTTCCATTTAATTTTATAACAAATATAAGTATATTACAGTATAATACAGTAAATTACATGTGACGCTTAAACTCATGAATGAGGTAGGCAAGGCAGACAGTCTTAAACTTTTAAACATTAATATCTTTTTTTTGAATTATAAATACTTTCAATTTCAATTTAATTTAACACCAATCGGTGCACAATGTTTTTGGTTAACCTGTCTTTAGCTAACACAAATAGATTCGACGGTTTCCCAACACGTGAACACGCAACATATAGTTGCCCATGAGAAAAACATGGATTTTCCAAATCTAAACCACAAATGGACATTGTTTGACCTTGAGATTTATTTATAGACATGGCGAAAGCTAAACGAATTGGAAACTGTAGCCTTTTGAAGGGTATGGTAGAATCTGATGGTATCATCGGAATACGTGGCAGCAGGACCACTTTTCCTTTAAACTTCCCAGCCAAAATGGTTGCTTCAAGAATGTTTCCGGTGATCTTTTTGATGACCAAACGCGTACCGTTACATAATTGAGGTGGATTCAAATTACGGAGGAGAATAATAGGGGAACCAATCTTTAATCGAAGATTATGTGGTGGCATTCCAGGGATATCTAATGAATTTAAAAATTCAATCGGAAAATTTACACTTTCATTTTCATCAACAACAGTATCGATTGATTTAAAAGACATCAGATCGCCTGGTAACAACTGTTGTATCTGGAAGTTAATTTCGTCAACATCAACGTTTTTGGCTGCCAAAATCGCCCGTTGACTAAGCCATTCATGATTCAAATAATTATTCTGTATATCCGGGAAAATACTCTGAATCAATTCAGTTTTATCCTGAACAACAGTGCAAAAATTGTCGGGTAGTTTAATGCATTGCGTATTTGGTTGCAGTTTTATTTTACCGTTCCCAATATCTAGTAGTTGTTCGGAAAATATTAGTGCTGATGGATCATTTTGCAATTGTACTCGCATATTTATGGTCAATCGAAGTGTTTCAACACTTCGCCATAAGAATGATTGTTTCAAACATGCATTAATCTCATCCGCGAAAGTAGAGCGAGGTATAACCGGTAAGGTCTGGCGGAAGTCACCAGACAAAAGTAAGATAGCACCACCGAAAAGTTTATTATTGCTGTTTAAATCTTGCATAGTTCTGTTTAATGCTTCAAGTGAATATTTGTGTGCCATTGTGCACTCATCCCAAATTATTATAGAACTCTTCCGCAACACTGCAGCTATTCCACTATTCTTTTTGATGTTACACATTGCATCTGGTTTATTATGAACGTCCAATGGCAGCTTGAATGTTGAATGTGCTGTTCGCCCACCATCCAGTAAAGTAGCCGCAATGCCTGACGATGCTAATGCTAATGCGATTTTTTGTTGCGACCGTATTTTGGCAAGAATCAACGATATTAAAAATGTCTTACCTGTTCCACCGGGTGCATCCAAGAAAAAAAAACCGCCTTGTTCAGCAGCAACAGCCAGCATAATCCGATCATAAATATTTTTTTGTTCTGCTGTCAGTAATGGTTCACTGTTCATGATAATTGTTGCTAAACTTCCATGGTCATATTGATTTTCTCGTTGTAAATCGGTATTGACTAAGTCGGTGGCTGGACGATTAGGTGATGGCATACCATAATGATTAAGTGGTAAATTTGAAATAAGAACACATAAATCCTCGATCAAGACCAATGCTTCATTGTACATCTCTGGTGTATAATCTATGTTTTGGCATTGATTTGTTTGTCTAATTCGGTGCAAGATGTCTTCTGTCATACAATTTTTATATTTTTCCCACAAAGTTTGTGCTTGCGAGGGATAACATGTCGCCAAAATAATTGCAAACAACTGACGAATGTTATTCGGTGTTGATGTCAACGCAGCATCAGCAAGCGTTAAGTCCCAATGGTTATCGTCTTCTAGCAATTGCAGTTCACGACATGCATCCTGGTATGTATTGAATACTCGACCATTAGCTGTTCGTAAAAATTCAAAAGACGTTGGTCCGGGAACATTCACCAATAACAAACGTAAATAGAAGCACTCACGTTGCTTTGGATGTACCGTGTAAAGTCTCCCCAATGTCTTAGCTTTGAATATGCCTGTAATGGAAGGATGTGGTTTTCCTTGTTTCCGTGGCTCCCATTTTTTACTGGATTTGTTCCATGTGAAATAACGTGGAACATCACCATACACCAATGTCTTCGCGAATTGGCCAAAAACATCAGGTTTTTGACACAATGTAAAAAATTCAGTTAGAGTCGTTTTCGGAGCTTCGAACGCTCTTTGGAGGACATTTTCTTCAGTGAAGTATACACGTTGACCGTTTTCAAGATGTATTGCCAGATGTTGGACAGCAGGATCTCTTTCGTGGATGGGAAAGCTGAGAATATGCCAAATAGCTTCATTGCTGCTAATGTATCTGCCCATTTGGTATCGTGCTATTTCGTCGTTTTTATTTATGTTTTTTACTTCAAATATGGCCAAATCACTGTCTTTGTTTACATATTTACAAATATACTTAATTGATTTAACAGAACTGCAAAGCTCAACATTGATATGAGCTTTGTAAGTTTTTGAAAGTAGTGGTGAGTATGGTACCACCCACTGATTATCAAACTCAACTTGATTTGGAAAGTTCGGCAGTCGCATTGTAAATGTGTGGCCACCATTCTCAGTACTTCTGCGGCGATACATTGGATAACCATCAATATCCGTGATCGTGTCATTCGTATGCGGCTTTGGGAAGTTTTTTTACATTTTCCATTTTCCATGCACGGTGACGTCATGTTGAAAACACCGCATGGCCCATGGATCATGTGTTTGGTGACAATATCAAATAATTCTTGATCAATTAATGGGTCTGGAATTTCGGCTGAAATTATTTGATCGATTTCTTCAGGACGGATTCTATCTTTAAGCCAAACCAAAATGTGGGCATGAGGCAAACCTCGCTTTTGCCACTCTATCGTATACAGCCAACAACGTGTGATACCAAAAATTGTATATTTAACAATAAAATCAATTAAGGATTTCAATTTTTGTTTAAACACACGTGCAGTTAAATCATGACGATGAATGGCTTGTTGTCCTGGCAATAGTAAAGTTTGTATCTCTTCCCAATTCGGATTACATGTGAATGTAATAAATAAATCCGGTCGGCCGTAATGACGTACGTAAGTCATCGCATCTTGTATGTATTCCTGCATGTTCCGTGGACTGCCGATGTAGCTTGAAGGTAAAATGAAAGCATTACCGATGTCATTGGGATTTAAATTTCCATCGATGTTTCCAGCAACAGCATCTCGTAAGTGAATATATTCTTCCGATCGTAGTTTTGCCTGGTTGAATCGAAGGAATCGCAAGCGTTCGCTTTCGACCTTAGCATACATATCAACAATGTATTGATGGAACAGCTGACGATATCGAAGGATATAATTGTCTTGATGTTGTCTAACCATTATTCGGTGTGCGTAGTAGTTCATTGAGCTAACTTTATTATTTCTGTAATCACCTAAAAAAATAAATAATAAAATGCAATACGAAATTAAAATCTATACATACAGTAAGAAAGTAAATAGATAATTGTCAAATTTACCGGTATTTGGATCATACTGATTGATATTAAGGTGATATTCATCTTGTCCTTGCCAAAATATCAATGGATATTGTAGTGCGTCATATGAACGGTGTAGATCCGAAATCGTACTGACAGTGTTGTCTCGCCGTGTAATGTTTATAGATCTTTTGTCAACTGGATCACCAACCATGATAACAGCAACCTCATCAACAGTTGGAGCGTTGAATCTACCAGCATGTTCACCTAATGGTACTTTGTCGGCTTTTATGACGATTTGATAATTGTCATTTTGCAGTCGTGGCGAAACTCTTTTGATCAATTGAATTAGTTGATTGTGATCTTCTAAAAAATTTCCAATAATATCACAATTGCTCTTTCCTCTGCTTGTTCAATAAAATTATACAGGCACCGAGTCGTCACGCGCTCTTCACAATCGCCCATAAAATAAAAAGGTATCGACATCTGTCAGTTTTATGACTGCCAAATAATATCAGACAAATAATTAGCAATAAATTAAAATATGACGATTTGATAATTGTCATTTTGCAGTCGTGGCGAAACTCTTTTGATCAATTGAATTAGTTGATTGTGATCTTCTAAAAAATTTTCCAATAATATCACAATTGCTCTTTCCTCTGCTTGTTCAATAAAATTATACAGGCACCGAGTCGTCACGCGCTCTTCACAATCGCCCATAAAATAAAAAGGTATCGACATCTGTCAGTTTTATGACTGCCAAATAATAACAGACAAATAATTAGCGATAAATTAAAATTGCGACTATAATTTGAGATTTAAACTATCCTATCTCTCAAGTGCACATCGAACTGCACATGGTGTTCAAATTTTATTATAATCGGTTAAGTGGTTCAGCCGTCCATTGAGGACAAACATTGTGACACGAGATTTATATATATTAAGATATATATATATACATTGGGCATAAAAATATTAGTATTAGAGGTCGCTTAAATTACAATATTATTAAATTTTATCTAAACAAATATTTCTGAAATTATTTTCTCAGCAGAATCTCCCAAAGAGATTAACCATTTTAATATAGATTTAGCGAGACTAGCTTTAGTTTTTAACACATACTAAATGGGTATACAATTTGCTGTAGAAAATACTTGCTATATTATTATGACATTCTATGTGAAATCTAATATAAAAAAACACTTCTAAAACTTCACTTTTTCTAATACAACCAATAACAACTAACGGGGCATTTTTGCATTGTATTTTCTTAGTGTCGATTATACAGAATGTTATATTTTCGAAATGACATTGTACTAAGCATACAGTTTGAAAAGATATTTCGGATTAACCGAACGCCTTTTACTCACCCCTAAGAATATTTGAGTAATTTAATAAAATTGTCCTTTTATATCAACCTTTGTAAAAAAAATATTTTTGTTTCTTAACCCCACGACTCACCTTTTTTTGTAGATTTAACTAAATAGAATATGAAAGTTGCAGTTTTAAACAGTACCACGATTAGGTTTAAACTCATTAAATATTATTATTTTTTTTTTTTGCTTAACACATTGACATTGAAAGACTATTAAAATGCAACCGTTTAAGTCACATAACATTTAATTTGTGACTTAATATAATTAAATACGATCCTTTTTTACGGAAAGAATTTACACAAAAAGACAGATGGTGTAGACTGGTGTACCTAGCAAATGATATTTAAAATTGCAACGATACTTTGAGGACAAGGTTTATTTGGTGCAATATTGCCAAAACACTTTTATAGGTCGAGAGACTGAAAATATTCGATTATAAGTTAAAAGTTTATTATTTGAAAGTGTCACGCTGATTAAATGTATTAAAAGACCAGATGGTATGGTTAAAATAATACAGAGGTTTAGATTCGGTGGTTGCTCCAATAAGTCTGTAGAGATTAGGGTTTAAGGTGGTTAACAGATTTTATATGGTAACGTCAGGAGAGACCATTAATTATCTATTTATTTTTTAACAAATTTTAATTCTTCTTTATAGCTGTGATGGGTTTTAAAGAAAGTTTAAAAGACGCTGTAAATAAAACTATTCCATTCTAGACGGAAGTAAAGAATGGAATCCAACATTCTTCCGCTTGAAAATTTCCTTTCTTTTGTAGGAATGGTCTTTTCGTCCAATATTAAGGATATCTGAAGTTGTTCACTAATCGCTGAAAGTTTTAATTGGGCTTTGAATAAGTTAACGAGATGACATATTTACAGACAAAATTTTCAATGAACTCTGTGTAAACACCAAATACATGTCTACTTGCTAACCGATGACATTATATAGGTATATCAAGATCCCAAACAAAATCAAAATATCAAGATCCCAAACAAAATCAAAATATCAAGATCCCAAACAGACTGATGGGTAGAAAACGTATGTATGTATGTATGGACGTAAGTTCTCTGATAAATTGGTATTTAGCAGAGAACTGGAACCATAAATTGGATATATTTTAGGATTTCAATAATAAACGAAATGTATTTATTCACTATCCGTTATTTCGTATGTCCTCTATATCTGAAGATAACTAAACGTACCATATAATATTATATATATTCAATCAATATCAAAGAACACAATAAAATCATTCTTGCGTATATGTTTCATTCATGAGACATCGCACATCGCAACATCCACATCCCTTTCATTTTGACCTGTTCATGCGTAATAGATTTAATGTGCGCGTATACCAACCAATTGTATGTATCTCCGTTGCCTTACATAGAGCGTAGATAATTCTTGCCTGCTACATAACACGAAACATGCGATCGAAATGGAAATGTCTGAATTATTTCTGAAGTATTTAAAAATAAAAAACGGTCTAAACGGTCAAGTGTAAACTGACTTTAACGCATGCCTATATTTTATTCTTTACAATTAAATCATAGTTTCTTTCAAACATTTTCAGTAAAACTTGTTAAAAAGCAGTACGATAGTGGCAGGAGATTACCTACTGACTCAGTTAAATATATTGCTTTTTTTTATTTTTATAACACGTAAATGCTTAAATTACCGGCAAAAATTGTATTTAGTAAAAAAAATACTTCATTTTGTACAGTCTTGTATTATAAATAAATCGGTTTTACGTGAATGTAATAAATGCACGTTAAAATGCAACATTTAAATGCAATTAAAATAATTGTTGTAATGCTACATTTAAATGCAATTAAAAAAAAATATAAAATGACAATACCTACCTACTTACAAAAAAATACACATATAAAATGGATGTAACAACATTTACGAACTGTAAAACTAGAACTAGATCTAAATAAAAATAATATTGACATAAACGCACCGCTTACCTAATACGCGTTGACTCACTCCTATTCCAGATATGGTTTAGCCCTAAAAGTGTGCTGACTTTGAGGTCGCATATCTCGAGATCCAGTTCTTTATTTGACATGATTTTTAAGATTTATGTTGTTCAATAATAATGCAATAAAAGAATTTTCTGTTATTTAAGGTTTTCGAGTTAGAACATAAGAACGGAAATACAGACAGACTTGCCTGTAGTCATAATTTGATCTTCCCTATAGTTTTCCTGTAATCATTACCGTTTTTCTCATTTGCCTAATTTTTATCAAAGTTGTACCTTATACTTTAGAAGGTATAAGGGCACATTAAGGGTATAAGGGCTAAGGGCACATTTTTATGATAAAAACCTATGCTAGGCGCTATTGACCAAAATAATTGCTAATCAGATGTTCCCTTTATTGGCACATAGATATAAATGTAGTTATAATATAAATTTTGTTATAGTTTTGTTGACATATACTTGTCATATTCTTTCTGAATATGCTTGTTTTTTTTTAATTTTAAATTCTATACTTTCTGAGATAAAGGGGAGGGACGTACTTTTGTGGAATATTTTGTTAAATAAACCCATAAAAGCATCATCATAAAAAATATTTTTTAAATCGGAGCCCTTTTCATTGATATAGCCGAATTAAAATAAATAAAACATATTTTTGTCAAATGACCACTTTCACAGTTGATGGAAAAAATATTTATTTTTGCTAAAATGACCAATTATACTCTACGCTACTCAATTTCCTATCAGTATACTAAACCTCAACTTTTTGTGAGTAGATTGATGCTCTTGAAAAACAGCCATACCCGTTTAGATTAATAATTATATTAAAAGCTGGCCGGATAATATATATATTACTCATTAAAACGAACATTCATTTTATTAACATTTAAATGAATACATTTATAGTACTAATAAATGAAAAATTGAAAGTTCGATAGAAAGCCTAAATATCATATTCGAATTTCAGAAATATCACAAAATGAAATATTATGTCCGTGTTTATTTATTTATTGTGGTTAACCAACAGAAATTGCATACAATAGATGACGTAAAGACTAAAAATTACTACACGTATACATTCCTAAAATTAGAGTAAAGATAGTTAAAAGTAAAATAGAATATTATTAAAATATATTAAACAAATTTAAATTAAATAAAAGATTTTTAATTAAAAAAAAAATACAAAAAAAAAGAACATGAGATATATGAAATTAAACTTTGATTATTTTACATAAAAAAACAAAAAAATTAGGTAATACACAACTAAACTAGAAATTTTGTCCGCGGTTTTTTTGTATTGGTATAGTAATCACAAAACAAGGTAATCTATAGGTCGCAAAATGCAAGTAATAAGTCGTTGTTTGAAAGAAAGAAAGAAAGAAAATGTTTCTTTATTGAAAAATGTAAAACAAAAATAAATGGTAGGTACATAAGTTTAATCACATTTTCCAATAAAAGGAGTGTGCTGCCCTCCTTTCTGAAAGAGAAGGGTGCTGATTTTCAGCACATCCTGTTTTATTATATATAATACATAATTTACACTTATTTATTGTAATCCTCACATGCTCTTATGTAAGATATACAAAACAAAATACAAAATGTATGACCAGCATAGAAAACTATATAAAACGTAACTAAGTGGTAATTTGCAGCTCCAGAAGCCATTGTCGCCATTGTGAAAAATTGTTTTTGAAAATGTCCAAAAACAATTTTAAGTCTAACTAAATTTCCTGGTCAAAATTTTCTGTAATAATTTGCATAAACAAGAAACGCAATGAGTGAGTAATATATTTATTTTATTTAATCTATAAAATAAGTTTATTAATACTTTAAATAAATTTATGATATAAATTATCATAAATATCAATTCATCATATTATTCCTTATGGGAGTATTCATAAAATTTACTTTTATTATAGACCCCTTTTCAGCATAACCGAAGGAAATTAATATAATATTTAGAGTGGACTGGCAATATGAGGATAAAAATGGCACTAAGTATCGTTTCCAAGTACCACAAAGATTATGTTAGGAATATAGTGTATTTTCAGTGTTACTTGCTAAAGATCCTATATCGATAGTTTTGCGAGCAACCTATGTGATGAATGTTCTAAAAGGGCTGTCCGAAATGTCGCGATTGGACATTCGCGGGACCCTCATCGTCTTGGGTTGACATTTTATTTCGCTTGAAAAATTAATGTTCAGCGCCCGAGAGGAATTTACACTTTAGTGGCTAAAGAAACGACACGGGAAACATTATGCCAGTAGTACTCTATTCACGCTCCAATTGATGACAAATGATTGTAGGAGAAACAGGCAAAGCGAAGCGATGTAGGTACGTACGTAGGGAGATTTACGCAGGGCGCGACACGATGCTATGTTCTACCTCTATTTTCGCCTAACATAGGCGTTATCAATTCAATCAAATGTTCATAATATATTCAATACAAATTTTAAAAGTGTATTGTAATTACAAGTCGCTGTAATAGTGAGTACAAAATATATATATTTTTCGTGTAGTAATTGGTGATTTTGAAGCATTTTTTAAATTTAAGGAGCTATGGGGGTTTAAGTGAAATCTAAGATTTTAATTTCAATACAAAAGGTAAAATTACTCGATAATACTATCTAGTGTAAATTTTGCAGACTATCGAACTAGAACTATTTTAAGTATGCGGAAAAAATGATTCACTTATAGAAACTTTTTTTTTCTGAAATTTATCTTGAACTACCACAATCTACTTAAAAAAAATAAAAAACAAACATTTTTTTCTCAGGTAAAAATATTTATTTTATTGTGAAATTCGACTAAAACATATTATATTATTTATTTGTGTTTTTTTTTTTGTTTTGTATCAATAGTCGTGAAGTGGGTCTTGCTCAAATAAATCCATCTCTGGTGTTCCCCACACACATGAGATGACAGTTCGGTCACGAGTTTGACTCCTCGTTCCACTGCCAATAATTAAATAACTAACTGATAACTCGTCTTACAAAAGTATTATTGTAATATTAATGTAGGTTATATTTAATAGGTTCTTTGGATACTACAAATATTAGTTTAACAACTCAAGAGTACCTGAGTCGAGATTCGCACTATATGTTGGCTAGATTTTGAATTATTACCATTACGAAATGCTACATTGTGACAGGTAAATCATGTTTGGAATATGGAGTGTGGATAACCCAGGTGCAGCTCGGTTCGGCTAGACCATGGACTGAATGAACACAACTTTTTATTTGTGACTTTCAAGACGCCAACTAGTGCGGTCCCATTATAAAAAAAAAACAATAGATTCAAAAGCTTACTGACAATGTTATCGTATTAAGTAAATAATCTTACATTCGATAACAAAGACGATAATTTAAAAAAAAACACAAAATGTTAAATACTTAAATTGCAACTTATAAAGTACATAATATATTTCTCATTAGTAAACACGAATACCATTTATAAATAAAATGCAAACAACTTATCGTTTCACACTTAGCAGTAAATAACATCGAATATATTTTATTTTCTTTTTAAAGTTAAATTTAACATAACTCGTGTCATGAGTAAAGTATAAAATTAAAATAATATTCTTAGCCAATCGCACCACAACCGAATGGAACGACACCTAGTATTAACGCACCCTCGTAATTCGACAATATGCCAAGGTCCTCGTACCAAAACACCCTCTGCGCCGGAATGCGGGTGGGGGCGGGGGCGGGGGCGGGGCTCGCGAAATAATGGAATTGTAAAGCATCATTGCTAATAATTCCGACACGGAAACTGGCGAATGTAGTGTAGGGTAACATATTCAAGTGACCCGAGAGCGCTGTTTTGCTGATTAGTTTGCGTGAAAATAATAATGACTATAATAGAAGGGAGGGTGGGCACAGAAAGTGTGCGCTATGTTGGAATAGTGGTGACACCACTATGTGTTTGTTTTTGTATTAAAAAATATACATAAATTCAATGTTTGTAAATGAGACACCATTGCAAATTATTTTTGAAACACATAAGATAAAGCTATAAGCAAGCAAAGCGAAAATAGTAAATAACGACGTGCATACATTTTAAATCATTTTCATAAAAATAGTATTTTTTCTAAAAAAATACCAATATTCAAAATTATTAAAAGGTTTTTTGTTTGATAGAAGTACAATCTCTATAACTACGAACCAGAATGTATCATTCATTTATCATCTTCTGGTGGCGACAACCTCCTTAACCATTATTATAATCACATTTGTGACATTTTAGGCTCTGGGCAATCTCAGAAATCAAATTAACTACTGGGGATATTGTATGTATGGATGGATATCTTCCTTACCACATGAGACACGGAAAACGATCTGGGAAGGCTCCGAATGAGGGTAAGGCTAAGGTAAGGTAAGTTACCAACCTGAGGTTGAACAGCTAGTAGGTAACATTATACTCTTAACATTATTGCTGACTATCAAAGCACACAGTGTGTAAACTCCGTTTATATACGTTTATGTCTTTACAAGTTTTAAAAAAATATAATGATTTTAGGTAAAGCTCTCGACCATATGAGACAATGTTCAATTTTGTATTATCTACTTTTCGTTTACATAATATCTCGTTAAGTTTAAGTGATTTAAACACGAAAGAACCCTGGATTTTAGGTTTCATAGCTATTAATCAAGGGTATAGCAAACCATCGCGATACAGAATTATTACGCGTGACCATAAACGAACAAAGACTTGGAGGAAAAAATGTCTCAAAGCAATAGTCGAAATGTGCCCAGTAATGCGCGGTAATGTTTTGAGTTAATGGGAATTTATAGGTGAGGGGCAACTGCTGACCCATCACAATACAGCAGCCAGCTCTATTACTACGGGAGCAGAGCAACACGTTTACTCTTGAATCTTATACAAGCACGCTTGAACACTACACTCCTACAATTTATTAATTCTAAGTGTGGTGATATAGGAAATACAATTAGCAGTTACAATTAAATTTAGTGCTATTTGAATTTTGAATTAAGAACATATTTTTTTTTACTACTGACAACAAATTTGAATCAAACTTATATAATAACTAGCTGACCCGGCCACGCGTTGCTGTGGCTAAAGTTTTTGTTATATTACATTATAGTAAACAATCTAAGAGGAACAATAAGAGAACATCAGTCACGGAGTCCACTATGCTTTTTCACACAGATGGTATTTGTAAAAAAATATGGTGATCTCCTTATTTGACTTTCTACTACTATAACCCTTTAGTACAATGAAATTATTTACGAACAAAGACGAAAATGTTGATGTTGGTATACAAATTCACTGGATTGAGATTTGAAGGGGAAGTACGTTGAACACAATTAATTAAAATGTTCTTACACTTGATACTAAGCAGAAATCAATAGGTAAAAAATAAAAATTTATCAGATTTATTATTTCCATTTAATTTTATAACAAATATAAGTATATTACAGTATAATACAGTAAATAACATGTGACGCTTAAACTCATGAATGAGGTAGGCAAGGCAGACAGTCTTAAACTTTTAAACATTAATATCTTTTTTTTTGAATTATAAATACTTTCAATTTCAATTTAATTTAACACCAATCGGTGCACAATGTTTTTGGTTAACCTGTCTTTAGCTAACACAAATAGATTCGACGGTTTCCCAACACGTGAACACGCAACATATAGTTGCCCATGAGAAAAACATGGATTTTCCAAATCTAAACCACAAATGGACATTGTTTGACCTTGAGATTTATTTATAGACATGGCGAAAGCTAAACGAATTGGAAACTGTAGCCTTTTGAAGGGTATGGTAGAATCTGATGGTATCATCGGAATACGTGGCAGCAGGACCACTTTTCCTTTAAACTTCCCAGCCAAAATGGTTGCTTCAAGAATGTTTCCGGTGATCTTTTTGATGACCAAACGCGTACCGTTACATAATTGAGGTGGATTCAAATTACGGAGGAGAATAATAGGGGAACCAATCTTTAATCGAAGATTATGTGGTGGCATTCCAGGGATATCTAATGAATTTAAAAATTCAATCGGAAAATTTACACTTTCATTTTCATCAACAACAGTATCGATTGATTTAAAAGACATCAGATCGCCTGGTAACAACTGTTGTATCTGGAAGTTAATTTCGTCAACATCAACGTTTTTGGCTGCCAAAATCGCCCGTTGACTAAGCCATTCATGATTCAAATAATTATTCTGTATATCCGGGAAAATACTCTGAATCAATTCAGTTTTATCCTGAACAACAGTGCAAAAATTGTCTGGTAGTTTAATGCATTGCGTATTTGGTTGCAGTTTTATTTTACCGTTCCCAATATCTAGTAGTTGTTCGGAAAATATTAGTGCTGATGGATCATTTTGCAATTGTACTCGCATATTTATGGTCAATCGAAGTGTTTCAACACTTCGCCATAAGAATGATTGTTTCAAACATGCATTAATCTCATCCGCGAAAGTAGAGCGAGGTATAACCGGTAAGGTCTGCCGGAAGTCACCAGACAAAAGTAAGATAGCACCACCGAAAAGTTTATTATTGCTGTTTAAATCTTGCATAGTTCTGTTTAATGCTTCAAGTGAATATTTGTGTGCCATTGTGCACTCATCCCAAATTATTATAGAACTCTTCCGCAACACTGCAGCTATTCCACTATTCTTTTTGATGTTACACATTGCATCTGGTTTATTATGAACGTCCAATGGCAGCTTGAATGTTGAATGTGCTGTTCGCCCACCATCCAGTAAAGTAGCCGCAATGCCTGACGATGCTAATGCTAATGCGATTTTTTGTTGCGACCGTATTTTGGCAAGAATCAACGATATTAAAAATGTCTTACCGGTTCCACCGGGTGCATCCAAGAAAAAAAAACCGCCTTGTTCAGCAGCAACAGCCAGCATAATCCGATCATAAATAATTTTTTGTTCTGCTGTCAGTAATGGTTCACTGTTCATGATAATTGTTGCTAAACTTCCATGGTCATATTGATTTTCTCGTTGTAAATCGGTATTGACTAAGTCGGTGGCTGGACGATTAGGTGATGGCATACCATAATGATTAAGTGGTAAATTTGAAATAAGAACACATAAATCCTCGATCAAGACCAATGCTTCATTGTACATCTCTGGTGTATAATCTATGTTTTGGCATTGATTTGTTTGTCTAATTCGGTGCAAGATGTCTTCTGTCATACAATTTTTATATTTTTCCCACAAAGTTTGTGCTTGCGAGGGATAACATGTCGCCAAAATAATTGCAAACAACTGACGAATGTTATTCGGTGTTGATGTCAACGCAGCATCAGCAAGCGTTAAGTCCCAATGGTTATCGTCTTCTAGCAATTGCAGTTCACGACATGCATCCTGGTATGTATTGAATACTCGACCATTAGCTGTTCGTAAAAATTCAAAAGACGTTGGTCCGGGAACATTCACCAATAACAAACGTAAATAGAAGCACTCACGTTGCTTTGGATGTACCGTGTAAAGTCTCCCCAATGTCTTAGCTTTGAATATGCCTGTAATGGAAGGATGTGGTTTTCCTTGTTTCCGTGGCTCCCATTTTTTACTGGATTTGTTCCATGTGAAATAACGTGGAACATCACCATACACCAATGTCTTCGCGAATTGGCCAAAAACATCAGGTTTTTGACACAATGTAAAAAATTCAGTTAGAGTCGTTTTCGGAGCTTCGAACGCTCTTTGGAGAACATTTTCTTCAGTGAAGTATACACGTTGACCGTTTTCAAGATGTATTGCCAGATGTTGGACAGCAGGATCTCTTTCGTGGATGGGAAAGCTGAGAATATGCCAAATAGCTTCATTGCTGCTAATGTATCTGCCCATTTGGTATCGTGCTATTTCGTCATTTTTATTTATGTTTTTTACTTCAAATATGGCCAAATCACTGCCTTTGTTTACATATTTACAAATATACTTAATTGATTTAACAGAACTGCAAAGCTCAACATTGATATGAGCTTTGTAAGTTTTTGAAAGTAGTGGTGAGTAAGTCATCGCATCTTGTATGTATTCCTGCATGTTCCGTGGACTGCCGATGTAGCTTGAAGGTAAAATGAAAGCATTACCGATGTCATTGCGATTTAAATTTCCATCGATGTTTCCAGCAACAGCATCTCGTAAGTGAATATATTCTTCCGATCAACCTCATCAACAGTTGGAGCGTTGAATCTACCAGCATGTTCACCTAATGGTACTTTGTCGGCTTTTATGACGATTTGATAATTGTCATTTTGCAGTCGTGGCGAAACTCTTTTGATCAATTGAATTAGTTGATTGTGATCTTCTAAAAAATTTTCCAATAATATCACAATTGCTCTTTCCTCTGCTTGTTCAATAAAATTATACAGGCACCGAGTCGTCACGCGCTCTTCACAATCGCCCATAAAATAAAAAGGTATCGACATCTGTCAGTTTTATGACTGCCAAATAATATCAGACAAATAATTAGCAATAAATTAAAATTGCGACTATAATTTGAGATTTAAACTATCCTATCTCTCAAGTGCACATCGAACTGCACATGGTGTTCAAATTTTTATTATAATCGGTTAAGTGGTTCAGCCGTCCATTGAAGACAAACATTGTGACACGAGATTTATATATATTAAGATTTTGCGACATCCCTCTGGCCAATTTCAAAAAAAGTTTTTATACTATTTATGGAAGCTATTTTTACAAAGCCATAAATCATAATTCGGTTTGTTTTTAGACTGTAATAGTCTTGGGTTAGTTTATTTTTTAATAATGTTTCATCGTTGACTAATTCACATGCCATGTTTATATGTATAAATAAATATACATGCTGACAACCCAATGCCATCTTTAAATTAATTCACTGCATATGTATTTTTTTCGTTATGTAACAAAAAAAATGTAACACAGTTTTAAAAAAGGCTATAAAATAATTTTAAAAAATATATGCTTTAAAACATGCTTACTAAATTAAAGCGCCCATAAATCATGGCATTGGTAAGAAATGCATATTATTTAGTAGGGTAATTTTGTTTGTTAAATAATAAAAATCGCGGTAGTCTAATGGTTAAATGGTCGTTTGGCTAATGACCCAAAGTGTTTGCATCGGTTCGATCCGCACATTGTTATCATACTATTTTTAACGGTTTGACTAGCACAAGCAAATTTAGATTAGTTTAATAGGGCCCAAAATAACCGACTACTATAAATACTTACACTAAGTATTGTTTAATAAGGTAAAATAGCATAACATAATATTAGTAATGTGGCGCCATCGCTGAAATTGCTGAAGTTTATCTATGGCATTACCATTAATGTCATAGATAAACTTCAGCAATTTTTTTAGATATCGTCAGTCTTCAGTCATACCATAGCAATGAGGATAAAATTAGGGCGTCTCTCGATCAAAAAATATGTCATAGACTCGCTACAGTCAGAAGGGATACACGTTTGTCAGCACAAAGGGACCAAAGAAGGATAAAAGTAACAGATAATCTATGGAGCAAAAATAATTCACTTCTTTTAATGTCTATTTATAGTGTGCAGCACATTTTATTCTTCATCACTATAAAAGGACGAGTGAGAATATTTTTATTTTAGACAGCTATTTGTGGATTGGTCCAATGTAAAACCTAACCTTAATAAAAAAATATAAAAAATAGAGAAAAAAGACTTCGTTTAGAAAGTTTTTTTTTAAATTAAAAAAATACTTCCTTGCGAAGATGGGACGGAACAACTAGTGAAAGAATAATTTACAAATATAATTAAAATGAAACTTGATTAAAAAGTAATAAAATAAAATAAAATAAATAAAACAATTTTTATCATTTTAATAATCTCAGTGCTCTGCAGGCTCTTATAAAACTCTACTATGACTCACTAAAATTGAAAACCGAAAAGCAATCCACTTTTGTCACGCTCGCGACAGAGACAGGCTGTTGCCGCAGCCCCAGAGACAGAGCGGGACGGAAGGAGAACTAGCGCGACGGCGACAGTCATTTTCACGCTCGGGCGGAATGAGATTAGTGTACAGCAAAGCGCCGCGATGGCCGCGGTATTTGAGACACCGGGGGCGCGGGAACGAGCGGTCGTCGCGGGGGAAGGGGCGGACGCGACGCGCCGCGACGCTACGGAGCGGAGCGGGAAAACTTTTCAAGTGCTGAAAATCGACATACTAACGAATGAAAAATGCTTAGAATGCAGGCTACAATACGATGAACCACGAGAAGCGAAGGGTGCGCTGCTGAGATAGAGGCATGCGAGTAGCTTCTAAACTATCGAAGTACTTTTTTTTGTTTTCGGCTACATTCAGAAGTGAAGTTTAACGTGCTGCCGTAACGACTTTTCTCTCTCTTTAACGACGCCGGTAGACCTTTGTATTGCTTATATCCTTGGGTTCCCTAATAAAATTGAACCATGAAGTTTAAAAAGAAACGGTGGTTTTTTGCGTTGCCGCATCGTCCTGCATACTCCCACCCCGACGCTGTGACCGACGAAAATACAGAGAGACCACGCCCATTCGAGGTTATAGCACTCTCATACCATTAAACTTAATGGTATCTTTGAAAATAGTAAAAGAATGCTACTTACAGATGATATAAAATTCCATAGTTATTTATCGTATGCCTTTTGAAATATTTCGCATGATGTCGAACTGCAAATGGCATAAAATCGCCTTTAAAGGTCGCGCAGACCATACCGTCCGTCTAACCCGAATGGAAGAACCAAGTTAAAGTCGCCGTCGCCTGGAATCCGTCCACCCGATTGACTGCTTGGCCGATTTGGGGACCATAGCGGTCAGACTGGAGGGTCGAGTATTGTTGAGAGCTCGGTGGAATGCTAACCGCGCAGTGTTGCTATATGTCTTACAATTGTGGGCACTCTCCTACTATTTGAAGGTTATCCCACACTGCTATTTTCCCCCTACGAATGTAGGGGGAAAGATCCAGGGGGGCGGGGTGGAGGGGGGATCCGTCCTACATTTTAACTATTTGGGCCACAACAAATATTCAGAAAATTTTATCTTTACATACATTAGTGATTACATATTGGTATAGAACATATTGAGAAAGGACACCCTACAAGATGAACTATATTAAAATTAAGTTAAGGAATACACTTCTCATACCTAACGCTAAAGCGTTGACACACGATTTCGACTCTACGCTCCTAGCTGAAGGAGTAGAGAGGATTAAGTCGGAGCCGCCTAAAAAAGGATAGAGAAAATGACCGTTAAAAAAATGTATTATTTATAAATTTAAAGGACAAGGAGTGAAAAAACAGCTGTAACTTCTAATGAAGATTTTGAGATTTATGATATTTTTCAATTCTATCAATCAGTATGTATATAAGTCATTTTGATTTAAATACCTAATAATTTAAAAACACGATTTAAAAAAAATATAAATTTAGAAAGACATTAATAACGCCTGCTTCACGTTCAGAGATCTCGTGTTCTAATCCCAATGGGTCCAACTAGGCCAGGTCGTAATTCTCTACTGAGAATATCAAAATGAGCTTTTCTCGAGAGTATTGATGAAGGGTTCAGCATAAATTTATCAAAATTATAATTTAGATCGACAAACTTTGTATTGCGTAAGGTTGGTATAACAATTTATGCTTGCTTAATCTTTGTTATTTATGACCTTACAAATATCCTCTACAAATGTTTCAAAGATAAAGCCTATAAAAGGTTAGCACTTTCAATTTATGTAATTTTTATTTTTTCCAATAAATTTATTTAGTTTGCTTCTGCAAGAAATACGTCCGCAAAATGGTCGGTTTAAAAAATATATAGTATATAAAAGACACTAACGAATAGGTAAAAAAAAATAAATTATAAGGTAAGGTACATTGTAAACTTCCGTAACGTTTAAAAAAATACCTATATATTATTGTTTAATTGTTTCCTGTTCAAGCGAATTATACTTTAATAATTAAAAAAAACAAAAATGAAAAAATATGCGGAAAAAACAATTAAACAGTTTTTTACGGTCAGGGTTTATTTACTAATATTAATAATAAGTTAAAAAATCAGTAAAGTGTATAATTAGTGTATTGAATAATGTAAATATTTTAGTAAATCACTTTTAGTATGTCCATATAAAAAAATATTTAATTTATAATAAACACCCGACCATAAAATTTGAGCCATACGTAAATAGGATAATTAAAAACTTATCCTAAACTCATTTAATCCCATAGCGCATTTTTATGCATGGTGTATTATAATAAATAAAAATATCAATATTTGTAGATTATTTTTACATGAAAGTCGCAAAGTGCATAATTTTCTTGGGACATATTGCAATTTTCCTCTGTTATCTCAGTCAAAGACGGCTTACCGAAGGAGCTTATATTAAAGCACGTATGTGGGTAGATATTAAAGAGGACCGCCACTCCCTTAGAAAGAAAGCACGTCGCGGGCCCCATTGCACAGGGGCATAACAAAGTGTGTAATACGAGATGAAAAATCCTTCATTCTTGTACGTCAGCATGATGCAAGGGGTGCGTAATGCACAATGCACCCCCAACATTGATGCAAATGCGATTACCCACCCGCGCAGCTCGCGCAGTGAACGTCGCGAGCCGCGCGGCGCGGCGGGCCTTTCATGGCACTTTTAATAAGATTAAACCGAGAGTATCACTTTTATTTATTAACGCATATGTATTAAGGCACTTACATATGTGTGCTACGAAAATGTCTCCACAAAAATTCACAGGTCTCGTAAGTAATATAGTTTATTTATATTAAAGATGATTTATTATTCTAGGGAATACCCTTAGGAAAAATCTTTAAATTTTATGCAAAAAATATGAAAAAGAAAACAATACCTCCAAGTTTTTGAGATAGCATTTTTTGAAACCACTCGCTTATGAAAACAAAAACATCCTATATAAAATAAATAAAGTTTTATAGATTCCAAAAATATTTTTTTCAGGTTTTTGAATCTTGATTAACAATAGGAGTTCAATCATGAAGACTTTTTGAACATTACTGTAATCCTTATCAAAGTAAATATGTTAGTTTAACTTAAGATAACTTAATACCACCACGATGTCATTTAAATACATACTTTTAAAGCAAGCACATACTTATTAACTTAAGCGCAACAAATTGATTAAATTTACGAGCACAGAAAAAAATCAATTAGATTGGTAATAATTGGATACTTAGATTCGGTCATTGACCCTTAGGAACCCCGATTGCCCAACTTAGCAGGTGGTTTTCATCCCAACGGTTCAAGTTGTCATTGCCTTATTTAGATAAAATATAAAATTACATTATTAACATATTATTATTTCTTTTGTATTAGGCTGACGTTTAGCATTTTGTAATTTAAAAGAATTGGATATGACAATACGTACTATATTAATTTTAGAAGCTGACTGGTGTCCCTAACTTGGTGGGTGACTTCCTATACTTTTTATACATTATTAATACTTATGATTTAATACTGCATCAGAGGAAAGAGTGTCCAAAACGCCATGTAATCAAGTTAAAATATTGTTTTTTGTGGTTACGCTTGCAGTCTTTAAATCAAAAAACAATTTTAGGCTGCTTTTCCAAAATTAATCTACTTTTTCGTCAAAAAACAACACATTTTTGCTATATCGTGAATAAATAAAAGTTATCTATATGTAATTTCGTCACGAGTGTGTACAATGTGTATTAGAAAACAATGGATATTCGGCAAACCAGTTTACCCACAGGCTTAATCAAACAGTATCACTATTCAGGGCTGTGTAATAATATTTACCCTACATAATTGACTAAAGCTGTAGGAAATTGGAAGCAGGTTTTCGGCAGGACCCTCTCAATAAGGGGGAGGGCTTTGTTTTTTTAACAGCGACCGCTCTGCTCTCTAAGCATTGTACCGTAGAGATGGGCACCCTGAGGTTATTTTTAGCGTCCAATTAAAAACGTGAGAAAATGCTGCTGATAGATACCTATTTTTCGTCTTTCCATTTGTGGATCTGTTCAAAAATGTAAGGTTCTTATAGTATCTTTCTACCTAATTTCGGTGGGAGCCGAGGTTTTTTTTTTCAGACAAGGTTAAAAAGGAAAAAATCGAACGAAGACGATTATCGAAACGACTAATACGGATACATATAATATCAACGATTATAAAGTAAGATTTAGATTACTCAACACTTTTTAGTAACTAATGCACGGTGTAGATGTCGCACGAAGCTTCAAAAATTCATAAAACAACTTAATTTTTTGGTAAAAGCAAACAGTTTTATAGGTAGTCTAAATGACAGATGGCAATATATTTCTTAAGGTTAAACTGCAAATTAGTTACACTATATGTGACCTAACAAAATCAGCCTTTCTAAACTGCAAATATTTATACTCCTGTGCAGTAAAAATAGCGCTATCTACATCTCGGAATCATTTTTTGGGGCCTACTAATTGCATAAGGCTTAGATATCTAAACCACTGTACATATACGAAAGATATGAAAAAAATACGAATAATTTACCTTAACTTTTAATATTATTATTTTTCATAATTTTAGTTTGTCTTGTATATTAGTCGGTTTTTTTTATGCAACTAAAACAAGTCATCCATCTCTAAGGTAAAGAATTTGGTCAAGGCTAAAGGAGTACGCTGTAGGGCAGAGGGTTGGAGTTGGAGGGTAGAGGGTGTCGACTACTCCGTCCCCACTAAATTGAATAAGGTGGACCGCCGGCGCTTTCGCTCTCGGCAGGCGTTCTTTGAAGTCATCTGCAGAGCGACCACTTTAGAATACTTGTGGTCAGTGTCGCATCGATCGCCCATTTATATTGCGGACGATTTTAACAAGCACTTTTCATCCAATATACATTTATTTTTTTACATAATATTTTCTCGGAATGTCGGTAACATTTGTATCAAATACTAAATAGCCATATAATATAAATATTTTTTACAAAAATGAATGTAAAAACGCTACATGTAAAACAAACAATTAGCCCTTAAAATTAAACTTCAATAAGTATTTATTTTGTTTTTTATCCCGTACTAACTTTCGTAACAGATAACTTGAACCGGCCAAGTAAAAATTATAGGTAGAATTAAAATTCGGCCAAATATCACCTGGCATGTGCAACTTTAATCATTTAATACGAAACAATAAACACATGTGTAATTTCCGACACTCCCTTTGAAGATGTGTAAATATCAACGTGAATGTAATGGGAGGAATAAAAGTTTAAATGAAATTAATTAATATCTAAGATGAGATGATATTTCATTCATTTGATTCCAGTTAGGAAATAAATAAATACCTACCAACCTCTTATTAAATCCAAATAATAAAAGTCGGTCGAGCTAAAGTGGCATTGGGCAGGTCATCTATGCCGAAGGTCTGACAACCGATGAAGCAGAAAAATACTTTTTGCAGACCTAGAACTGGATGACGGAGCCTAGGTCGACCACCAGTACCAGCGCGCTGGACACACGAAATGGCGCACATTAGAAGAAGCGTACGTCCAACAGTAGATAGACGCCGGCTGATAATGACGATGATGAATAAATATCGTTTACTAAATAAATAAATACTAATCTCGCCTTCTAACCAAGTATTGTCATTCTCTATGAGTTAGGCCGTTACACCTTTAAAACAAATCACGAGTATTCAAGCCTAAAAAAATCCTTTGTTCCCGACATAAATAAATGTAAGAGTTACGATTATTACTGAGAATATTTGGTGATTACGATTAATATACAGAGTATTCCGAGACCATTCCCAATAAAAATCCAGCTTATTGGCCCTATGATTCAAAGGGAATTTACACCAGCGCTTTAGTAAAATAAATATATTTAGGCGTGGTCTCAGGATATACAGTATTTATAAATTGTATACTATTTGTTTACAAATAATATAAATGAAATATGTCCTAATTGTAAAAAATAACATTTGAATTATTTATATAAATTTCGGCAAAATCATTTTTTTTTATAATAGATTTTATTAAAATATATATATATATATATATATATATATATATATATATAAAGTTAAGCTTTTAGTAGCGTAGCAGATTTTGTTTTTTATTCTTATATATACATGCATCATTCAAACTTCTTATACTTTGCAATGAGAGTCTTTTACCTGCCATACAAGTAGAAAGGTAATTAATTACTCAAGTCGAAATAAAGCAGAAATGGAAACATGTAACAATGAAATAACATTGAAAAATAATTATGAGAATAATTATGATAAAAAAACTAAAATCTGATTGATTTAATCAGTTCAAAATAAAATTTATTAATAATAAACTATTTTGTATCTTAACCCGAGTGCATTAAAAGCATCAAAAATTATACTTGGAAAATAATATTAGTATTGAATTGTATTAGTATAATAAGTACCTGATCGTGACGTACCTAAACAAATAAATGGAGCTTGGCATCTGCTGCTAATGCACTTTTACGAGCGGCACGCTGATCCGCTGATGCTTTGATGGGGAGCAATGCTATTACTATGTACATAATATGTAATGCAATAAAATTAAAAGTTAAAAGTCAGTTAAATTAAATATAAGCAAACTGCGAAATGTCTTATCATAAAAAATGTGGCCCGGCTTCAACCGTTCACACTACGCAACAGATAAAATTGTACGAACCCAACACGGTGGCAATTTGCCTCATTTCAAACCTAGCAGGTTCATTAGCCATTAGCCACAGTCTATGTCAACTTACAGAACGCCTTATACTAAGTGGTTTCTACTTGAGCAGTGGATAATTTCAAGGAACTATTAAAATGACCAAAAAGCAAGCAAACAAAATTATAACATAAATATTTATTAAGAGCTCCTTTCAAAAATTTTGCATTCAACTTATACAAAGGATTAAGTACCCAAAAAGTTATGGTGTTCACCCACTTATAGCTACGTGAGAGCTCCCGAATAAGGTAAAATTTATTAATAATAAACTATTTTGTATCTTAACTTGACTTTTAAGTCTGATAAGATATTGGTTGTGTGTGTAAGAAAATATTGGTCGATTGTGGCAAATATTATTAGTGTTAGCAAAATCATAAACATATAGGCATTCAATAATAATCAAAACCTATACCCATATACTTAACACAATTATTAAAATTATATATTTCATAAATGTATACATTGTATGTAATATATAGATAATAATATGCACTATTTGTTGCATGTATAGTGTTTTGTGTATTTATGAGATTTATCCTATGATCCTTCTTAGTAGTACCGTCTCACGTACTACACGTATTTTATTTTGTCTCCATCATTATTCTGGCCACTCTTAAAACAGGCTTTCTTTAACCTAGTTAGAGTGGCCATGTTACTTCAAAATTACAATAATGTCTGGTATTTAATTTGTGTTATAGTATTATATCATTCATTGTTGTAACTTCCTATTGTGCCATTATGAATAAATAAATAAATAAATATAGTATGAGTATAACATAATATTTTAAATGTAATATAATATTTAAAATAGAAAGGAAAAGCTTAAATGTAACTTCAATTAGGGACCCAGCATGCATCTCACGGTAAGCTTCCAAAAAGTCATATTACAAAATGGCGGTAACCCTCAATCAGGGAGATAAAATATTTCCCGCCGATATTATTACTTTTTAATATATAAATATAAATATTTTTTTTAAATATAAATATTATACTCAACAATATGCCAAATTTCTAATTTTGAGAAAATCGTTTGTGACAGACGGATAGACGGACGCAAGAGTGATCTTATAACAGTTTCGCTCTAAGGCACGGAACCCTAAAAATAATTAGGAATTAAACATTTTAGGTGTCTTCTGTTTAAATACCGTAATTTAACCTAGACACCATAACTTACAAATTGTACTTAATATATTTTTAACATAGTACCTTAAAAAAATACAAACATTTAGGTACTTCAAATATTTTACCAATAATAAATTCACTTTACTTACTATCCTTGTAAGTAAATACCTAACTCCGGGTATGATGTTTTTCGATTAGGCGGCCTTTACACCAATTACAGACCATAGGTCCAATACAAATCTATATTAAAGGTTGTCAGAGGGACAAAAATTAAATCGTTTGATCAAATTTAGATATTTTAACATGTCTTAACAGTTCCTTTTAAAAACAATAGAAATAAGGAAAAAGTACATTTTTGACAGTAAGTTGAATTTTATCAAACTATTTTATTAAAAAAAAAAACTGTCTTTCACTAGTAAATTGTTTTTCATTCAGAATCACGCGCCTGCTTGAGGGTTAAGTAAATAATCAATGGCTGATGTGGGTGAAACGGAATATGTTAAAGCGAGGGAGCATGCCCCTGCTTATCCAAAAAACAAATTTATAAATCTCCAAGGGTGTCGGATATTAATGAGATTTGCTAATGCAACATCATCTTATTACAAGTTGTTTCGTGTTTTAAATTGTAAAAAAAAAAAAAATGGTTAATATGCGAAAGTAGGTACCTTGTTTGTATTACGTAAATTATTTTTGTTATTAATTGTCCGCAATACACGCAGATCCACAAGAAAACATTTTGTGTAGGTGAAATATACTACAAATCTTCTATAAATATTACGTCTTTGACATCTTTCGTGTAGATTGTTAGCAGGTTACTAAAGTCTCGAGACTTCGCTGCCAGGCAACCGCTCACCCCACTTTCACCCAATTCCTCTAGAATCTCTATTATTTGCTAATATGAAACCGAAATACTGACCAAAAATAAATCGGCCCTCAGTTGCTAGGGAATCACTTAAATAATTCAAAATTTGCCTCCTTTGAGGGCCTCTTTCCGAAGGGTTCTTGCGTGTGCTCTTAAAACGTTCTAACTCATCTAACGGCTTGTAAAAATAGAATACTTTATGTGTTTTTTAATTAATCTTAATTAACAGAAATATTGCATTTAAAAAAAAATATTTAAAGGAAATAACTGCGCCTCTGTAGTTTTATTTTCTCGATTCCTGTATTCAGTCAATTCTAAAATATTTACGTCTAAAGTTGTAATAAAATGTATTGAAAAACCAAACTTTTCGATGTTTTAGACAAAATAAAAATTTTAATTTTAATATTATACTAGCCTAGATAATTTTAATCATAAAACGATATCCAGTTTTATTTTCTTTATATCAAATAAAAGGTTTACACACACTACTGCGTTTGTATGGAGAAGTGACCGGGTTGAGTACTCTTAGAGCTATTTACTCAATTTCTCACTTAATATAACTTTCGTTTTAGCTTCTATACATTCATGTATAAGTAGCTACTTTCCCCGTCCATTGGCCGTCGAAACGTTGCATCTTTCAACCCAAAAAGTAGAAATGCGAAAGAGTTTTTTGTGTGTAGAAAAACGACCATAGCCGTTTAGATCATATTGAAAGCTGGTCGAATAATAACATTAAATATTAATAGAATTTTTAGTATTCAAGAATGAAACTTGACATTTCGATAGGGCGCTCATCATCAGAGTGCGATCATTTTCGAAGTTCAAACATATGACAGCACTTGGCTGTTGCGACGTATTGTTGTTTATTACTAGCCAGGTACTACTAAGATACTAAGTCACTTTGTGCTCAAATAGTAATTTGTAAAGGGAAGTTTAGTGCCACATTATAATTATTACACAATAAAAAAATTATGTCAGTGTTTATTAATATCTTGTGGTTACCCAACAGAATACAGGGTTCGCAATACAGCTGATCTATACAATATAAATTCAAGTATAAATTCGTTACACTAGTGTAATAAAGATAGTTAGAGGTAAAACAGAATAATACTAAAATATATATAATATATAAGAGTAGTCTGGGGGAAGGGTATATTATTTATATTAAGATAACGAGCGTTTATGCGATAGAGCACAGATTATGGTTTAAATGTGCAAATAACTAACACCGAAGTAAAAAATACCCAAAAACACCTTCCTAGCAAGTTACCTAAAACAAAATCCTATGCAATCTTCCATCCCCTTATTTGTGATCAAACTTTGAAAGATAACAATAGTTACTGTGTCATCCTTATTAGGTACGTAGACATACTATTGCGATGTTTCTCCGGGCCTTTTTAAGATCTACAATTCTGTAGTATATTAATTTAATATATCTCTTCAAAAAGCATATTTTTAGGATTTTGTTTCAAAACATTGAGATTCTTTTTCCGAGTTTAATATATATTTTATAAATATAAACCTTTCGAAAGAAATCCTCTAAATAATAATAAGAAATCAAAATTGATTGCGTAATTTAGGGCCGTTCATATATTTATAACGTCATTTGAAATTAGGGGAGGAGTCTGTCCTGCGGATGGTGGTAATATGACATAGGCGGGGGGAAGTCCTTGCGTCATCCTTACAATTGTTAACGAAAAAAGCGGAGAGTTTTTAATTATTGTAATACATTTCTTTAGTTAAGCAATAAATGTGTCTCAGCAGTTTTCTAAGCTTGCAATACTTGACAAATGTAAATTAAATGCATCACAAATAAGGATTCGTATTTATACAGGACGGTGTTTCTTGTTATGTGAAATATGAATCTTATTTTTAGCAAAGAAAAAACTATTCTTTAAATAACGATAAGGACTTTGTAATGTAGTTCAGGGAAATGATTTCAGTTTTTGTGAGAGAGCTCCCCCCTCGATCGATTCTATCGTCATTAGATTACGACAATAGGATCATCATAGGTTAGAGGTCAAAAATTAAAAAAAAAACGATGACGCAATATATGGACGGCCATTTTAGATGAACTAAGCGAACAAGCAGACAAATGTGGATAGCGACTTTCCACATTACATTTATTGATTGTTTGATGGTTAGAGTTTCAGTAATTATAGGTTTAAAAAGTTATAAAGGTTAACTAAAATACCTTTATATTTTAGTTGTAGCAAAATGATTCCTTTTTTACAAGCTTTTATTTAACTTGCAATGTTTGTATGTGGGTTTAGGTGGAACCTTGCGAGCTGGATTAATAGAACCACATCCTCTTATCCTACAAAGTTGAAATTTGATATATTATTCAGTTCTGATGACAATGCATTTTTATGGTAAGCATGATCTTATTCTACACCCAGGAATAGCTCCCGACGAAGGTACTGCTCAACGGTCAACAGTACAGATGTGAAATTTTGTATTCGCCTTCAATTATGATAGCCAGTTCTAAAGTCTGGCATAACTTGGATGATAACATTATTTTTGAACATTTTTGTACTCGTGGTGTTATATTAACTATTAACAAAATATAGCACAAGATAGTTTAAAAGATTGTACTCGAAAACATGTCAATACAGATCTAAATAATATTATACCATCCGATATAAACAAGACAAGAGTGCTACCAAAGGAGTTAGAAATATTCGTTGGGGCCAAGGCCATGTTACGTTCAATGTAGACGTGTCCAAAGGTTGGATCAATGGTATGGGATGTAACCATTGGACACATTACAGTAATCATATGGCCCTGCTTCCGGAGAGCACATATGTACGAAACTGACATATCATCCGTCCGTACAGACTTCGCTGAAGATGGTGTTCACGTTATTCAGCCTAAATCTGTGTAATTTCCGGCAAAATATAGTCACGGCTCTGTTGAACGACTAATATTGCAGTTATATTATGCTGGACTTGCACAGTACACAAAATGCAGGGCAATACTGTCGACCATGCGTTGTCTATTTAGACTTTCAGTAGTGTCAAGTCAAGGTCTCTTTGTAGAAACACTAGATTGTAGTAAATTAAAAGGTAAACGACCGTGCAACAATGACGCATTAATTGAAATAAACAGACTTAGAAACATGTCCAGCAAAAACTAAAAAATAAATTAATGGTAAAAAAACATTTTTAAAAACGAACTTTTATTTAAGTGGTCTAAAAAAATAAACTTTGAAGTAAATCAAACCCATCAACTTTATCTATATCTTTATATATAAAACTAAGTCTTAAAAACTTTATAATAATGCAATGGAATATTTGCGAATCAGTACGCGATGTAAAGCGAAATCTATCGCAAGCTAAAGTATGATAGTTTTAACATAGAGGCACAATAATGATTCGTATCAACCTTTAAGACCAATTTTAATTTTTTTTAATTTCTAATAAACGTTTTTACCATCTTATATGTGCTATGTTATTAACTACTTTTCGTTCGTGGCAGTTTACATCCATCGTTATAGTGAGGTCATCCGCTCCTAGGTGGCGCTAAGCTATACTTCCCATTTTTCATATTATTTTTTTGCTTTTGCTTTAGATTTATAGCTGCTTTATGTGCCTTTCAATCTCCTAAATTCTTCTTTAATTCGCTTTTTTGCATTATTTTATTGCCATTGTAAAAGAAAGATAATGTGACGGCGGTAGAACGATCAATTTATTTACAAATCTGCTATTTTAAATAGTAGAGAAAAAAAACAAAAAAGAAGATAATAAATCGTATGACTGGGAAGGGCATTAAGATCCTAAGTTAGAAACGAAACTACAGCCAGGACTTTTAAATAAACGCTCCTTATCTCGAGTGCCGCAGGCACGAGCTGTCTATGCGCCGACTACATAGTTGCCAACCTTGAGCAAAGCCCGAGGTTGAACAGCTTGATATAAATAAGAACTAGCCTCTTAAGCCTGTGTCGAACTGTCAGAATTGTATCTATTAGTATTAGAAATTTCTTGACTATATGTTATTTATCTATATGTGCATCCGATGTGATCTAAACGGCTATAATTTGTTTTCAATCTACGCATAAAAATTCAACTCTTTCGCATTTGTACTTTTAGAGTCGAAACATGCAGCAAATAAACGGCAATAGTAGCATCTTATATATAGAAGCCAAGCCAACTCGTACTCCTTAATGGCATCTTATAATAATTGAATACTCTAAACATGAGATGAGTCGTATAGATGCAAAATGCGCGACGATTTTGAGTTTTATAACTTTTTATTTTGGACGGAATTAATCAATAAGGGTGAATTATATACATGTATTGTATAACGGTTCCATATATACCCCGAAATAAGGGTGAAATATGTTAAATTCGTCAGATTTAATGGTATATATTTGCAACTAAACTTGGGAGTTAGATCTGTCAAATTCTGACGTTCGAGTTGTAGGGTGACAATCATCGATGTACCTTATACACATTAGGCAGTTAAATAATTGAAAACCAATTTTTTAAAGGTTTTTTATTGGTATGCATTGTGTGAACGATGTGTGGACAATATAAAATGATTGCAGTAAACTTTTCTTCCTAGACCTCCTTTTCCTCGTTGCCTCTCTTCGATTTCGTTGAAGCGCAATACTTTAATATGAAATTATCTTGCTCCATTTTTGTTTTCTATTTAAAAACTGTTGTGTGAAATTCTGAAATGTCGCACATTTTTAAAACACTACTATTTTAAAAGTTTCATTATTATATTTGAACTTTGAATATTCTAGCACGCCATTTGATGAGTACCTACAGAAAATGAAAATATTTGATAATAATATTTGTTTTACTATGCATTAAACAGTGTTACGTTTTTCCTATTTATTGACTGAACTGACTTCTATACTTAAAATCGCCCATAGAAAAAATTACTTAAAAGTTAATTAGACGATAAAAAAAAAAAAATTAAAAGCAAATTATGCTTAGTGAGAGTAAGTGTTTCAACAATACTATAAGTAACTACTGTTCCTTTGTCTAGGACCTACCCACTTTCTTACAATCTCGAGGTCACCTCGTTAAATATGTATTTGCATACAAAAGTAACGTGATTTACTACTAAACATTTTAGGCCTTTTTCTCCTTTTCCATATTTCAGGATACTTAGAGCGTTTTCTGGAAGGCTTATTTACAAGATTTTCAATTATTTTCTCCATTGTTTACTAAAAAAATACACAAATTATGCTATTTTAGCGCCGCGAAATCCGTCAGATTGCCTATGCGACGCCATACTAAGAGTTCGAGATGAGTTTGCTGGCCTCTGATTGGTCGATTTGGAGATAGCGTAGTTTGCAACTGAACACTAACTTTGAACAGTTTCTGAACATTGATTGTATAGCGAGATTTTTGCAATTAAAACTAGAAATTGATTTTTTTGGAGATTATTGAGCAATGCGCAAAATCGTAAGCTAAAAAAAGATTAATAGATTGCACAATAGTGATCAATGCTGCTCTTTTAAATGGTATTGATTTGCCTATTTATGATAGAAGGGAAATTTTAAGGAATAAGTGCAGTTTCGAGGGTCTTAACTTTCTTTTTGTATTGATTTCTTGGCAACTGGATAGAAATTGGCGAGGAGGTATTTTGTAAACACATAAATCAAGTACCTAGATTAAAGATTAGGGGCAAAGCTTTATCGTAGATATGTTTTTTTTTATGAATTTCTGTGGTAAAAAAATGGGGAATTTCGAAAACAAGTAGTGTAGAGTAAAAAATGTGTATATTTTATTATAAAAATTAAACCCAATCTATCTTAGTTTCAGTAATTTCATTTTTAATGTTACACTTTTATTTCCGGTTTTTTTTTTTTTTTTACATTAGTATATTCGCACCTATCTTCCATTATGCTTCCACGTGAGATACAAAGAAAGAGGAATATATATTCTCGTGAAAGTTGAAATGATAATAGGCCAAATGGAAATTTAAATAGTGTAAATAGTATTACAAAATGATAATATTATTTTGAAGGATACATTTAAATGTCATTCCAAGAAATTTGAATACTTTTAATTATAGATTAATGCATTTACAATACAGGTTTTGCAATGCAAAACATTTCGAATCTGAATTCACTTTAGGTGAAAGGCTACAATAACTTCATGTTGTCATAAGGGTGAAGCATATTCGCCTTATCACAATGAATACTTTAAATTATTAATTGTATGGGCGACTTACTTGAAAATTCAATAAAAAGACAGTCAAAAAAATATTTTATAAAGATTAGTAAATACAAGTCAGCATTGAATTTCGACCACTGGGCGACCTCTAGTAATAAATAGATACGAGTAGCTACACAATATTTGAGAAAATTGAATAGTAATGACGACAGTTAGGAATGCATTTTATTAAAACAGAGTTTAATTCTTAATAACTTCATGGAGATTGGTGAATAAAACATTCACCAATCTCCATGAAGTCTTTATAATTTTATTATTCTTACTCCAAGTAATTTGATACATATTTTTTAAATATACTCGTTTACTTTTAAAAATAATATCAAGTATAATTTTGTCGAATACTTTTGCAATAAATTCAATAATTATAAATAATATTAGTTTTATATAATATAACTGCTTTTTTTTACTTTAATGAAAAGCAAAGACTGCTGTGCCAAACGCAATGTTATAAAGCCGATAGCGTAGTTAGGTAACGTAGCGACGTAATTTTCTTTTTGTTTATTTTAGGCTAATAAATAAAACCAATTTCAAAATAAATCCAATGAAATCGGTATTACGTTTTATTGAGTTTTATTTTTTTTTTTTGTATTTACTTGTATATTTTCTAAATATTAATTGGTAAAATAACGATTGGTACGGTATGAAAACAGTTTCAACGGAACACATTACATTTTAATGATTTTTCCTACTTTATATTAAACGTAACATGTCTCTGAAAAACCATGTCTCTGTTGAACGCTTTAGTGGATTGATTTTTTTTTAGTATACTAAAAATAAGAAGTTCTTTTATTATGGCTTTTGAAGTTGTTTTAATTTATTTTTAAAGATTTTTATTCTATACATTTTTATGGGTCGAAAGTCGAATCTTGAAATTGTGGTCCAGACTGAATATATATTTCACCTAATCGATTCATGTTAAACAAAGTATTAGTTAATATAGCATATACAAGGGTTACAAATGTAGGTAATATAACATATTGTTTTATTTTGGCACTTGCGTTGGACCGCGCTTACAACTTACGTCCAATGGATGGATTTTTGATACATTAATCTCGTGAAATTGTTGCGATTATTTTTTTTTTTTTAGATTTTAATCGTTATACTTTTATTCAACCAATATCTATATCCTCTCTTCCGTGTGCTTTCCATGTTTAAATATCTCTCTCCCTTTCATTCTTTTGATTCAGCATACACCCAACCCCCTCATGGCGTGCCAAAACCTCATCTACCCGTTTAGCGGATTAATAGCGTTGCCATTACTTTATAATTCAGCCTAATTTCATCCCTCGCGGAATTACATATGAATTACTTATATTCCTGGCCCGCTGCGAGGACGGGCAGCTTAACAGCAACAATAATTCCCTTTTGCATATTAAATGTCAGGAGTGCGAGCTCTCTTTCCCTCTCTTTATCCTTCTTTACTCCTCTACCCATTTGCTCTTACTTTTAGGCAGACATTTTTTTTTTAATCTTCACCAATGCAAAAGTCCATCGATCGTTCAATATGAATCTGAATTAGAAATCCGACAATACCTATATTATCTCAATATTCCCTGTCTGGTTTAAAAACCGGTTTATTTTCATCTTATGGCCAACAATTAATTAATTCGAGGCTTTCGTTTTTGTTGCTCTTCTGTATGTGAAATTTGAACAAACTAATTATTTTTTATATTTGAAAAATGCAAATGCAACACACTAAATGGAGCATTTTCGCATTGAAGTTTGTGAAGTATTTATGTCGTTGCTTATTTATTACTCTGCCGATATTCATTTTATTTAAATATCAAATATTATAAAATTTTAGAATAATAGTATAAATGATGATGTTAGTAGGACTTCACTGTTTATCTGGCACAGTCCTGTACTTCTAAATGGTAATCAGTAAGAAGTTAAAATATGTCATGTGGTTGCATGCCACCGTGCTCGTGGTACTCATCGATGATGTGTGAACATCTTGCGTTAGTCGAATACACAATATACAAAACAAAAAGATTGTCAGACAACAGCGAGAACTGCATCTAGCCTATATAGATTGTATTGTTTTTTTGACGATAAAGAAAAATAATAAAATTGATATTTTGCACAACGTTGAATTGTTACAAGCACTGATGAACTTTTTAGAGCATCGCAGTGTGGTAAAATTTCTAGCGGTGTAAGAAACCTTGAGAAATTGTGGAAAGAAATGAGTAGGGTTTTTCAAGGCTAGCGAAGTCTTAAAGCTATGATTATTGTAGGGATACTTTAAAGAGACATGGCCAATCGATGCTGCAAGAAATTATGGTTAGGAGTTTATAAGACGAAAAAGGAATCTGCATCATCGCATCTGCATGAAATATGCGGTTTTTAGTTACTTTAACAAAGATGTTTTATCAGAATAATATCAAATCAAAATAATAATTTTACCAAATCCTCAAAATATGGCCCAAAATAAATGTAAACGACCTAGGTCATAGCAATTTCTTTAAAAAAAATACTGCCTTGTAGTCGAAAAGGGGTTAATCGCTCAATTTATGCGATAAGTTAGGTCGTGAAGTTTTAGGATGTTTAGCCACACATCGTGAAAAATGAGAAATATTCTTGAATGATGCATTTATTTAACCGTTTAGTTACAAGAGCCTAAAAGCCCGTATAATTACGATTTATATTTCAGTATATTTATTTTAATTACAGTATGATTATTTTTGTTCCTACTGTGTATCTACACTACACTATACAATCAATCATACAAACACATTAATTAGATCGATATCTGTTAGTAGCGCGAGCGGCGTTCCCAGCCATCGCATAACATGGCAAACATTTATTGTTTGTCTAAAGATCGGATATCTCCACTGTAGGTCCACGGCATTACGGTGCGAAGGGTGAATTGTTTACGGATTTAAAAATGATTTTGTTTTTTCTTCGCGCCAGCAAACATTCGCCGAACGGCGAATAGCGATAGGCCCTTATCGGCAGCGGCTGTTCCTCGTTGGAATTAGGGATACAACGAAGGATCGTAGGAGGAGAGTAACGAAAGTTAACGACCTGTATGTTTGATAACCATTAAATTGATGACGAGGTGAATTTCGTCGATATTTTATGACACAAGTCTTATAAATACTTTTTACCAAAATGGAACGAATTCACTGGGTTATAATAGCAGTAATCATGTAACGAGGAACTTTTACTGTAATCCAAGATAGAAAGGGCTTTGAATGATCTCAATAGTACAAGCCAAAGTCACTTATAATCTTAAGTCTTAGCGCGCGCAAGGGTGCTCGGTGTTAATACGTCATTTCGACATTTAATAAATTTTGAATTTTTATTTTATTTTATTTTTATAAAGTAAACATACAGGGAGTAATCGTAAACATTCTTACATATTTTATACACAGGTTGCCAACACTCGATACTCTCCAATTTCATATTTACAAAACATGCATGTGTATAAACTTAAGTTAGTTATACATACAAAATTTGATACATTTGACTTTAATTATAACATTAGAATTTGAGAGAGAGAAAAAAAAATTAAGATAATAACAAGTAGGTGCCATTTAAGAGATATAAATTTGAGATGAAATTTTTATTTTTCTTCGAGGACGTTTAAGCGACACATAGTGTTTATACGTTTTCATTTTAATTTTTGAACATTTTTACTATGAAATGCAACCCATTAAATAATTTTATTAGAAATAATAAAATTCGTTGATGACACACTGTTCAAAAAAAAAGGATTCGTTTCACTGTTTAGACGTGCTCCATATTTCTTTACTGCTACTGTCAATACTGTAATGAATCATAATGTCCTACTATTTAATATTTTAAAATAAGTTAAGTAAGTTAATGATTTTAAAAAAAAATATATTATAAATAGTATTTGTGTTGATGAATGTACTCGAAGCGACCGGTGTGAGATGTACTCGTACCGATTTTATTATAATAAGACCGATGCGATTGGAAGTGACCGTTTTTTATAAATAAACAATTAAAGGCAGTCTGGATAGATAACGTCATGTGTAGCTCAGCATTGTTAAAAGTGTTATCATATGTTAATATTGAATATGTAATAAAATGTATATATAAATTTTATTAAACAAGTTAAAAGTGGGAACGAATTAGTTCATATAAAAACCTGCAAGGGTTTAGTGAACAAATAAATAGAATATGTATTTTGTTTATAAATAAAGAATTCACAAAAAAAAAAATAACATGTTAAGTGAGCTAAGGAAAATAAAACTAAAACAAGATAGTAATATTTTATGATAATATTAAAACTTTTTAAAATCTTAATAACTGCATACGGTGCAGTTATTTTCACACCTGATCAGTGCCGTAAACTGACGCAGGTTAAATGCAAACTTTGCCTTTAGAATTTTAGTCTACCGTAATACTTTTCTCAACTCCAATTACTCCAATAGTTTGTACGATTTCTTCTTCGTGATATCGGCTATTATTTAAATATAATTTAATGGTGGATTCTTTGCCAACTTTGTCAACAATAAATTCTATACTAACTAAGAAAGTAGTCGGTAGTCTATGGAAAGTAGTCTTTAGTTGTCGGTAGCTTAGCAATAAGATTAATGAATAGGTTTATGCAATCGCAAATTATCAAATATTTATTAAAAAAAATAAAATTGAATAGTCCAGTGAAAAAATAATAATACAGAATGGGTTTCGATTACTGTTTCACAGGTTTGCTGATTTACACACACATCGATACACGGTGTTTAACAGATTATCACCACTATTTTCCCTGACTTTAGGACAAACAAATGTGTCAGCTAAGTAGTAATATATTTGCGTGTGACTTAGGTCATGTTAATTATCTACAACACAAAAAAATGTTCAATTCTAAATCACATCTAGAAAAACGTTAATAATGCTTTAAACTTTATTTTTATTCAAATTTTTATTTAACAAAATGATTTATGTTCAGTTTTACTTAAAGTAAATGTTAAAATAAAATCCAAATATCCATTAGAAAATAATTAAAAAAACAATAAAGTACCAGAAATGTTGGACGATTTAATGACTGTTACTTTTCTAACTAGGTGAAATGTACTTTATAAATAAACAAATAAATATTTAGCCTAAAGTTAATTAGCGATATATTTATATATATAATATATATATATATTGGGCAATATATACATATTTAAGTATGAAGTATATAGTATGAAGTATGAAGTAAGTACGTACTGAGAAGATTTTTTTTTTTATATTAGTAAAAATTTTACTAATTATATACCAAGCAAATGAGCAAAGCGCAATTCAATAACGAGCAAAGTGAAAGAATGTAGAAATTCTAATTTAAACTATTTATCATGAATTAGTAAACACAGAAGCAGAGCAAATAAAATATATAATTTATAATATATAAAGTACTATTATACTAATGTCGGCGTAAATATAGCGTGAGTCGTTACTTTAAAATAAAATTACTTTTTTTATAATTTTGTCTTTCGTCTTTTTAAATAAGAAATCATATTATTTTATAACTATTTACGATACAGCCGTTGTAGTGTTTTTTTTTGCAGGCATTGTATGTGTGTCTAACTGAATTTTTGTTTTACTACAACCTGTGCTTACAGGTTGTATTTAAAATAATTACTATCCTTTCTTGTCTATACCAACAATCAAATATTATTCAGCAAAAAAAAAGGAAAAATGTTTCCCAATTACGATAAAAATGAATTTAAAATTTAATGATAACCATTCGGATGTGTGAGCAAGTTATATATTTGTCACGGTGGGCTGTGCGCGGGCAGAGTTAATACTGACCATGGCCACACTAAGGCTAAGTATTTGATCTAGATATGGTTGGCGTAGCGCGTCGAGCAGAAAAATTACTATATTAAATTCCACAAAATAGTCCTTGAATATATATTTCTAACTAAAACAGATTATCTGTTATGTCCGGTTTTTTTTTACCAACTTGAAAAAAAAGGAGGAGCTTTTCAATTCGACGTGAAATTTAATTTCTTTTTATGTATTGTGGTTTCCTTTTATGTACCTATTACTCCAAATTAGCTTAAGCGCTTTTGATTTTTTTATTTGGATGGATTTTGGTTGGAATTATTTATCAGGCATAGTACCTGTTTGGCTAAGTAGTAAGGCAGAAATGAATAAGAAAAACTCATTCAAAATATTTTCATATTGAATTTATCATTAATAATTTGACAATATACAAGAGAATACTAAAAAATTTAAAATAGAATCCTAAAAAACGTACTGAATATTAATGAATATTAATCATAAAAACTAATAAATAATACAATAAACTTCTTATTGTTAGTACATAAAAAGAATACCGATTCACTAAAACGTTGAGTTTGGCGCAGATTGATTTACTGAAATTACATATGGTGGAAATAAAAAACGTCTTCGAAATAAATATATAACTATAAAATAAAACAAAAAAATAATACTACAAACTTCTTATTGTTAGTAAATATTGAAAAAACAGATACACCAAAACGTTGAAGTTAGACATAGTTTATACTGAATTTACGGCCACTTCAGCGTTTTGGTGGTTTTTATTGTTTACTAACAATACGAAGTTTATTGTATTATTCATAGTATTATAACTGTGTTTTTTTTTATTTTAGTTGATTTTATTTATTTTTTATTTGAAAAAATACGTACATCAAAATATTTCATGTAATAATGATAGTCAATGGTAATGATTATTTGTCATGGCAGTTTTCTTTTGCGAAATCAGACCGCTGATGGAAGCAAGCGGTGTCGTCATACCGCTAGGCGGATGTTTTGTGATGAAGCGAGTGAGTTGTGGCAAATAAAATTATTCTGAAAGTATGAAGGTACCTCGCCTACTCAAAATACACACACATTAATCAGCTCTTTCCACCATATCATGATGCCCACGTATAATAAAAAAAAACGTAAAGACGTTTTAGCACAATCGACATCATACAATTACTACTACATGCATATATAACCAACACACACTTTTTATTGAGTTGTTAGTATACTGGGTTAGTAGTTATAATATGCATGAATTTTGTTTTTTGATGACATTTGATTTCAGGATCCCAATACTTTATCCATACTTCTAGGAAGTAATAATTCGTAAACGCTAATCTAGAGCGAGTTACGACCCGCTAGCGAGTTAAGAGCCAGTATGCGAGGTGACTGAAGTTGTGCCTTTGCAAATGGTGCAGGCCACGTGCTCTACGAGCGTCTGTCGACAACATCAAAGAATAAACATTTGACAGTTTTTTATTTATATTAAAAATATAAGGCAATTAAATCTAAGTTTAAGGTTTTCTGTAGAATTTTATTGCGGACATTTTTATGTATAAATTAGGCTTACGTCACATATGTAGTTTGGTTTATGAGAATTTTAAAAAATAAAACTTACCAATTTCAATATTTTTTTATGTAAACATAGGATTATTTATTTAAAAAACCAGCTTAAAGGTTTGCTAGAAAAATGTTCAGTTAATCTAATTATATTTTTTATATATGCCTGGTATGAAAAGCTATCTTGGCAGTAGACCTCAAAAACATGCATACAATGCAATTCTAGTGCTAAATGGCTCTTAACTATTTAATTTGCCTAATTTCCTTTTCGGTTCTCGGATATGCCGGATGCTCAACGTGTCCTCAACGTCAGCGGAAACAGTTTTACATTATCCGCATTTTGGTCCTGCCATATACTATGCATGATTTTTCACCAGAAGATACTCAACGGTTCATATATTTTATAAAATTTGTTTACCTACCTCATTTCGTTGTTCTACAAATTAAAATGTGTTTTTTTAATGAGGCCATCTCACCAATGTTAATTGGCTAATCATCCCTGTCATTAATCAGATTAACGTTTTTTCTATAAAAGAGCATTTTTGCATTGTTAATTAAAAAACTGTATCAACAGTAAAATTTCGACTTGAAAATTATCAGTTATAGACACAAATATTGTAAAATATGATAAAATATTAAATTAATTTAATTTATTTATTTCAGGAAACAACAGCTTACATAGTAATTACAATAAACAAAAAAAATTTAAAACACAAAGCCAACATAGTTTCCTCCAAACTTAAAAAAAATAGATAACCCATTCGGGAGCGAGGCCGGGACCAGGAAGTAGGAGGGGTTGGGGGTTGGGGACAATCACCAGAATATAAAATAAAATAAAACACAATATAATATAAAATATAATAAATTCTACATATACATATGAATATAAATATACTATTCAAGGGCTAGAGTGGACACTCTCTTGAATAATAATAATAAAGGAGTAATAATAGGTTTTAATTAAATATATAAATACTCGAAATAAATCTGAATCTTACAAGCTACGATGAATTGTTTAAGAAGTAAAAAACACCGAGACTAATTTATTAAACACATGAAATAGTTTTGGTCACGGCTGTGGTAATTAAACTGACAGTGTATTTATATCATATGGATAATAAATAAAACGACAGTGGGCGCAAAAAGAAAAACAGTCGCGCGCCATTTTTCATTCCGACCGCGGCTGCGCTGTTGATGTTCCCAGTTCGATGATTAAGTTGAGCAGTCTCGACTCGTAGAGATAGATCCGCGATGGCTCATAAATTATAATTATCAACGAAATAAGGAAAATATGTGACGACGAATGCTCAAGAGCGGCGTTTTATTCGAACGCAAGAACGAACAATTATTAGCTCCACAACTCAAAGTGCCCAATTAATTATTCATCAGGCTGTCGCTAAATATTTTTATTTAGTATATAGTATTATCAACTAACATAAAATAATGTCTTTTATTTTTTAATAATATGCTTATGTATTCGCATCTGTCATCTAAAATTATTTATCATTAGTTATATGATAATTAATAATATATTATTTTCTGGAATCATAAGCTTGAAACGTAAGAATATATTTATATGCTTACGTTTAACGTTCATTGAATTTATGATATTTATGCGCACAATTCATTTCAGTAGTATCAAACAGCTTACACGAAGAGTGGAAATACAGCTTCCTAAACCAAGATTCAAAAAAATACAACGGACCACAGAAGAATCACAATGTGAAAATTACTCACATTAGGATTTAGGCAAAAATACTTTTTAGGAAATGGCTAGAAGCACGACAATTCTAACGCCTTTCTAGAAAACCGATCCATGAGGACCACATTTTCGCAACGAGAAGAATTCCGGATAACGATCGGGGAGCAGGAAATAGAATACACACTCATATAGAGAAAAGGTGTATGTAGAGAAGGCGGCCAAAACCGTATGACGGTGAGGCGACATTCGAGACCTATCGTCAAGTATACTTACACCCGAGTTTAAATAGGAAGGATTTCAAATTTCATATCTCAAGTGCAGATTGATTATAGTGAAATTCAGTTGAGCAGCCTGATACCTGCTGAATAAAAATCAACTTCCTCAAAATGGTGGGTATATATTTATTTTGATATCCAGTTCCCGATTTTTAGCGCATTTTTTTACTTTCGAGATTACCATAGATCTTTCCGAAATAGATGGACAGCAACATCATTCGATTTGTAGTTTGAGGTACAAAAAAAATATTTTTGTTTTTATTATGGGGAAAAAACTCAATTTTAGTCAACAAAGCCTAAATGCTAATATAAGCACAAAAAATAATATAAGTACTAATTCTAGCAGCTTAAATTCATTTTTTTTTTTAAATACCTAAATCCATGTAAAAAAAAAAGATTTTGAATTGTCAGCGGATTGATAACAAACCATTGTTTTAGGTAGTTTGAGATATGGTTACGGACATTTTTTTTTATTGCGAATCGATGCGCGACGGCGCAAAGCCTTCGGTGGGATTCGACGAACGTGTGCCGTATCCGTGTCACATCGAAAGCGTGCGCCGTGACGCCGAATTTACCTAAACACCGCGACCTATTCACTCACTGTTTTACTTCAAAAACAAACAAATATCCAGTTGAGAACCTTCTTTTTGAAGTCGGTTGAAAATCAAGTTTTTTTAATGCTCTTTGAGTTTTTAGGAAATCGGAAACTTATCGAGGTCTAATGTTCTTACTATCAAGTTTGGTACACTATTGGAGCTTACTCCCTCATTAAAATCACATTAAACGTACGTCCGGTGACGCGCAGTCGGTCGGCGGGGGTGAGGGGGGGGGGGATTGACGCCCACGAATTCATGACGCGTTCGGCGCGCGTCGAAAGTGTCGAGAGGGCGGGCGTCCCGACGCGCGCAACGCGTAGTGCATCAGATTCAGCCGTCGTCGCAACGTGAACCACTCACGACCAACTCACTCCTTACGCGCTCAGAACAGGTGAATTTTTACGACATTCTTACACTAAACTACTAAAACTGTGATCTCCATTCCACGTAACTTACTTGCACGTGCGCTTAATCGACAGAGACTCAAATCAGTGTCAAATTTCATGTTGAATCGTTTTAATATTATTTTCAAGTGAAATTACCAAAGGCGGTTTATAGATAAATTTTCATTGTTTATTGTGTACATAACCATTCAACATTTTCGTTTTTAAATTGAAAAGCTCCATTATAAAAATCTAATTTATACTTGTTAGTGCTTGATTTTAATATGTTTATCTAATTTAATTTAATAAGCCGAATTCTTAAACATCTAGTTTCCACTCGTTTGTTCCTGAAATCCTATAAAATCATAGTTATTTGTTACCCCAACGTTTTAATTAAGAAATCTGCTCTGCATCTGATACTGGTTCAATTAGCAGCTAAATGCCGGCTCGAAAGCGCGGGATTGGCATTCTACTAATTCACCGATTGAAGAACTTGTCTATTACCGCAATCCGATTATATATAGAGCTTGATTCAAATATTGGTGCCGGTGCATGAGTGAGACAACTCATCTCTGAGAGCACGGCGGTTTCATACGATCAGCGGGTTTTGTCTCTCTTTCGCGCTCGCGCCTCTGTCACGCGTCTTGCGACCTAAATATAAACGGAATACTAGTGTGCGGAAAAACCGAAAGAGATAGAGGGATCTATATTTAGACGTCGAAACGGCCTATAGCTGGGCCCTTGTAACATGAGCAGCGAGTGTCTTCGGGCCATGATGCATTCGCTTTCGTCGATCGCGGCCACCTGCACCTGTCATTAGTCACACGTCGAGCTGTCGCTCGGAAAGGCACGGCTTTGGTGCGAACTTAACTCAACTAACTTAAAGGTAGGGAATAACGCCTAAACTTATTCTGTGTTCATGTTTGTCTTTTTCTTCGAAACTAGAGCTAAAGGATATTCGATGATAATCTAATTTCAATGAAAATTTATATTATACGAGTATTAGTGATAAAAAAATACTCTTTTGAGTAATATGTCGTCGCGTGTTATGTTGACATTGCTCACTAAATGTGAATTCTCTGAATATAGGTCATTAGTAATATTAAAATGGTAATAAAAGTTTTTAGTACAAAAAAAAGCTACAGAGTACAAAGTACAGAGAAAAGTACAAAGCTAATACAAAATATTGTGGTTAAAGGTTTGTGATAATGTTATGTCATATTTTTGTAATTTTATAATTTCCCATGCAAGCGTTTTAATTTATTCACACCTCTCTGCTAAGCTGGCGTACATATTTAATATATGTATTATATATATTTACCTATATGCCCTATTGTTTACCTAGGAAACATTGTTATATATTTATAACTTTACTGTATAATAATTGAATTGTACTCCTTTTTAACATGTACTTCATAGGGTGAGCCTTCCTTATTTATTTGTCAAAGCTTCCCTTTGGTTAATATATTCAGTTGTAACATTAATTATTTAATGCGATGCGACTTTGCTTTTATAGTTTTTAAAATTTGTTATTTATTCAATATCAAAAATTAGCATAATGTATGTAACTCAGCATGTATGAGAAATACTTTTTAAACATATTTTTTTTTTTTTAATAAAACTTTAATTAAGGTGCATAACGTCATAACGCTGTCTCTGTTTTCGAAACTACACAACTCGACCTTTATTCGGACTTTTGCCTGGTTTAGATGCCTGAATGCGTACGGAAATCCACTTTCTAAAGAATCCTTAAGTTTCCTCACATAATGATAGATTTTATTTAACTTTCAATATTTTGTGATCGTCTTGACACCACAGGAAGTGTCTATCGAAAATTTCCAAATCATGTACGAACACTTTTACATGCATTCATGTAATGGGTGTTTTTTTTCAGAGGCCTGGTTTTCAATCTGGCACTACTTTTTTCGTAGTTGGTGTTTTTGACAGCTGTCACTTGATTTATGCTCAGTTTGGTTTGCCATTTCATAGTGAATAGACTTACTCCTGAACAACGTTTGCAAATAGTGCAAATTTAGAAAAAATCACTCTATTTTTTTTTTAAATCACTCTAAAAAAATCGCGTTGTGGGCCTGTGGCCTCCAAGATCGTGCGATTTAACACCGCTGGACTATTTTTTGTGGGGTTATGTGAAGTCGCTTGTCTACGCAGATAAGCCGGACACGATTAACGCCTTGGAAGAGAATATTCGGCGCGTTATTGCTGACATACGGCCCGGCCCAACTTGCTGCAAAAAGTGGTTGAAAATTGGGCCTCTCGGCCTGGAATTTGTTCGAGTCAGCCGCGACGGCCACTTACCCGAAATCATTTTTAAAACATAATGGCAAACCCTTATCTTTATAATGAAACTAAATTCTTAGCCATAACATCAAATTATATGCGTTTTATCTCTTCTTGAAAACCACGCCTCTAAAATATAGACCCTATATAAAGGCTATTATCTCCGTCCTTTTCAACTTGAAAAGTACAAATGCGAAAGCGTTGAATTCCTGTGATTGATAGATTGATGCTCTTAAAAAACAACCGTAGCTTTTTAGAGCACGCTGAAGACTATCCGGATTATATAGATAGATTAAAGTCAACAAATTTTTGAAACAGATGAAACACGGATACAACGGTAGAGCGCTCAAATGTCATATTCAAATTTCTAAAACATGACTGTTAAAACGTATTTTTTTATTACTATCAGTTAAAATTAATACAAACTCATCTATGTGGGCAAATAGAAACATGTAAAAGAATGGTCCGTGCTATAATAATAATGATTATAAATTGAAATATTAACTCTGTATCTATTTATTTATTTTTTACCCAACAAAGATTGTACTTAATACAGGTAATAACACAAAGACAATATGAACTGAAATATACATACCTTAAACTAGATTAGACCAATTGACTAATAAATATAATTACAGATAAATAGCTATAGATTATAATATAGACAAATTAAACACCAGTCATTTATTCTTACTCTGATGTAACATGACTACTCTAACTAGGTTTAAAAAACCTGAGAAGTATGATAAGTAATGGTAAAAATGAAAGACTTTCTAACGATTACACATATTGTGTCAAGAAGTGTTACCGAAATCGGCCGCCTTTCGTAGACACTATTATTGTGAAAAATGGAACCTCTCGTCCTTGATTTTAAATAAATAGTTTTTATGGTTTTAACAACCCCCTCCCCCCCCCCCCTATTTACTGAATTTAATTTGTGATTTATTTAATAGTTACTTCTCTCAAAAAGATCTTTTTTTAAGATTTAGGTTTTGCAACGCTGTTTTAAAATACTACACCAATCACAGGCCATTGAATTAGGTAGACGCGGCGTAAGCCAAATCTACTTGCTTACTTACTTTTTTATATCTAACTATATTTATTAGTCAGTTGGGCTACCTAAATTTAGAAATGCATAGGCACTTCAATTTATATTATCTTTGCGTCGTTATTTGTTTTGTTTAAAAATTTCTATGAGGTAACTACAATAAATAAATATATTTTTAAATAAATAAATACGGACATAATATTTCAATTTATAATAATTTTAATGTGTCACTAAACATAGATTAAAAATATATTTATCTATTTTGGCTCATAGATGAGTTTATATTCATTTATACCGGCTAGCAATGAAATGTTCAAACAGCCGTGCTTATATTTTTGAAATTCAAATATGATCAGGATTTCAAAATAATTTTGTGACTTTCTTGTTATCGAAGGTTCATGTGAATTAAGTCCATCGCACAATGATTTGAAGTATTCTACACAATAATAACACTGTATTTATTTTATGAGCGTTAGATATCTCCTTTTATGTTCTTTTTTTTTCTCTCTCTTCTTCTCTGAATCTCATCTATGTACTTACAAATTATAAAATAAATGGAAAAATATATGTTCGTGTAAATTAAAAAAAAAAAAAAATCTGCTCCGTATACTTCGCATTAAAGCACATTTTTAATGGAAACAGATAGTTCATCTTAGGACAGGTGTTCAGCACCTAGTTAGATGGACACGGTGAAGATTCTGACATGCCACTAAGTGCGAAATAAGACGATAGGAGATGTATCTCATTTTCTCTTTGTATGTATAGATAAAATGTTTTTTTTCTATAATAATTGTATGTCTAGCTGTAAGTTTTTTCTGTGAAAACAATAAATAAATAAATAAATTCATTATGATAAGGCCAATATGCTTTACCTCTATGATAAGATGAAGTGAATGCAGCCTTTCACCTAAAGTGACTTCAGATTCGAAATGTTTTGTAATGCAAAACCTGCATTGTTAGTGCATTGATCCACAATCAAAAGTATTCGAAATAATTTCATAATTTTGTAATGACATTTACATTATTTGAATTTGCATTTGGTCATCATTTCAGCTTTCACGCGAATATATATTCCTCCTTTGTCTCTCACTCCAATTGTCTCCTATGTGAAGGCATTATGAAAGAATATCTGTATTTAAATTTGTATCTGCATGTATTTAAAAAAAAGTGAAATTACTGAAATGCAACATTTAAAATGAAAATACTTAAACTAAGATATACAAGATTTGATTGTAATAACAAAATGTACTCACTTTTTTAAATCCTAATAATAATACTTTTTTGTCTCGATATTACTTTGACATTGACAGCTTATTAACAAAGTAACATTTGGAATCACACAAAATTCGAAGCTCTGTCAGTACTTAGTATGAACGTTTTATTTACCTTTATTTAATGTAAATATAACGCAAATTTTGGATAATTTTAGATTTATGCACTTCTTTTCGATATAAACACACTCCTTCGTGCACGCAATGTGCTTAGGAAGGGGTAGAAATTTTTCCCTTTACTTGTTAATATATAGATTATCATCTATGTATATAGGAATGTAGGAATCTGTGTTTACATTTGCGTAGTATTATTTTTTTTTTCTCTTCCTTTGTAAATTACTATGTGAATCTGTAGATTTCTTTTAAAACTATCTAGCCGCAGTCGCAAAGGTGAAACCTATGCTAGCATTACATTGGAGCGTAGAAATACAAACTTTAAATAAATAATTCTTTCTCAAAAATTCTAACAAAAAGTGGGCGAAAAAGTTGAGCATTTGATTTCCAATAGGGAAAATATTTTTAAACATATCTTTTTTAATATTTTGATTTTTAAAAAAATTGTAAAATTTTAAAACAACCTAGTATTTTTCATGTAGATTCGTTTTAAACTTTAAAATTCTAAAGTCGGTGGTGAAATCCTTGAGGTCTGACATTACAAACATTTCGCTATTGAAGTCGATCCATGGGAGTTAAGAATAAAAATATTATAGAGAGGAATATACTATAATAAAATAAAATACATAGTTTAAACTAGAAATAAATTAGTTAATTATTAGAATAGATAGATAGACTAGATGGATAGTAGGCCTTGCAATAGCTCTTATGATTTTGTTTTAGTACGAATACATCATTGTATTTTATGTAACAACTTATATTAAAATAAATAAAATCGATTGTAATACCAAATAACCGGCAAAGAAGATAGTGTATTTGTCAGATATTGTGCATGTGTTTTAATATTTTAAATAAAAGTTAGTCCGCGCCACGTTGCAGCTAAACTGAAGTGCAGTAAGTTTGGGCAAGATCGCATAATATCCTCGTTGCGTTGTTGCAGATTCGTCAAAATGGCCGGTAGAAGCGGTCGTCGCACCCGCGTCTATGATTGTAACTACAATATGGGCGAGAGCTATTATAGGCCGGCTCTGGATCGCCTCGACCGGAAGTATTCGGGCAGGTAAAGACCTTCAGATGCCTTCAAATACCTTATTACAGTTTAGTCGCACACTACACGTCACAGGAAAAGGATGAGGTATGAGGTGAGGGTATGAGGAACTGCCGAAGACACAATTTAGAAACAGTTTAACCCATTATTGCGTTGCAGTAAAAATGTATTAGTATAATGCTATGGCTCATTAAAAAGTGTTCCTTTTACTGCGGTTAGATTACAATAATCAGTTAATTTGTATATTTTCAAACTAATTTAGGCATTTTACTAGATTGTTGGTTTTTCTTTGTCCCCCGATTGATTTTTATCTATTCACAAGTATCGAGTCTGCTCTTTCTAAAATGGTCTACATACTTTTGGTAGAATTATTTTAAATTAATTATTAAATTACGAATATTAAAACCCAAAGTCCAAAAAATGACTTAAAAAAAAGTTTTTATTTCTAAAAAAGACTAAACGTTGTTAGCACCATCATAACTTGCAGGAGTTTATCTCGTCCCGCGAGATAAATCTACCTGAAACAATTGCCGCAGCGAGGCCTTCCCAACGTGCCACTCTAGCTCAACGGGGCGTAGGAGTACGGTGCAGCGAATCGTTACACGTTCAGTCGCATGGATCCAAGTCACTAACGTGTTTTTATGCAATAAATATGCGTAGGCCAGAGACGCCTGAACGCGCGGCGGAGCACAGCATCTTCGAGCGAAGCGCCCCGCCCGACGAGCCGGCGCTCTTCGACGTGCGGGGCGCCCGCGCCCCCCGCGGCCGGCCCCTCAGCTCGGCCCTCGACGACGACACGGACTTCAGTGACCAGGTATTCATGCTTCTTTTATTTATTTAATTATGTTTCTTTCCTCCTTAATATTTTTTTGGGATTAATCATTGTTGAAGATTAAAATAAAAAAATTATGTGTTAATACTCCACTAATTATGTACCTCTATACACTTTCGGTTTTAGTTACTAAGCAAAACTTTTTTCAATCGACAAGTTAACCTTTCTTGAGAGTAGTCGTGCTAAATCTGTCAGACACCATCGGCGTAAGTGACTTAACTTGAGATGACACGATACTTGAGATGTCATCACTGTAGATATTTAAAAATTGTGGGTCGAGTAGTACCTTAGCCTAAGTCTAGGACCTAGGTCATTAACTAAACATCTTTATTTACTCAGTTTAATCTTAGAAGAATGTTAGATCTCAAAATCAGCACAGTTCTTTCATTTATTATTTCAAATTAGCCATCTTGTCCCCATTTCATAAGTATTATGCAAAAAAAAAGTATAATAATATTAAAAAATCATTTTCATAAACAAGCTTTTACTTAAGTGCTCGAATGCGTATCAAAATTTTGTGTCTGTGCTGTTGACCGTTGAGGAGTTCCTTCGACCGGAGCCATTCCTGGGTGTAGAATCAGGTCATGATTATCATAAATGTGCATGGTCATCAGAACTCAGCTTGCAAGATATGACCAAAACTAACTTTTTTTTTGGCCAAACAAATTTACACTATATCGGTTTTGCTATGTACAAGATATAGCTTAAAATATGGTTAACTATTTTCTTGTATAGTCAATAAGTAATATATAACTATTTTATGCTATTTCATATGTATAATTTGGATTTAATAGAGAAAAAAAAATAAATGTTTGTGAAGTCATTTGGCTTTATTTTTGTCAACTTCTATATTTATATCTTCATTCATGTATGAGAAGCTACTATGGCCGTCTGTCTGTTGAAACTTTCAACTCGAAAAATACAAATCCGAACGAGTTGAATTTTTGTTTATAGATTGATACCCAAGAAAAGCAACCATAGCCGTTTAGATTACATCAGAAGCTGGTAGGATATTATATATATATATATATATATTTAACATTAAAATCAACACATTTTTAGTACTGAAGAAAGAAACCTGACATTTCAATACAGCGCAGCGATACTGCTGAGCGATATTTGCATGATATTCGAATTTCAAAAATATAACAGCACGGCTGTTGAAACTTATTATTTATTAGTGGTCAATTAGAATTAATATAAACTAATCTATGTACGCGTATAGAAATATCTAAAAGAATATTCAGTGCCACGTTATGATTATTATAAATTGAAATATTTTATACATGTTTATTTCTGTATTTATTTACATACATATTTATTGTGGGTACTCAACAGAAATTGTATACAATACAGGTAATGTCGTAGATAATGATGTAAAAGAGATTAATTTTAAAATATTTTAAACGAATTCAAATAAGATATAATATTATTAAATATATTTATTTTATCAGAATGTGGATTGCCAAACTCGTGGATTGCCATTTACGTCCTTGATCCATAAAACATTAGGTTTATGGGTCAAGGACGTAAATAGCTATCCACGAGTTAAACATTCTGAGTCGTCCTTACATCGTAATCAAGGACAAAATTTGCACGCTACACATATTTTGCAGAGTGCTACCATATGATTGTTCTTGTTATCAAGAGAAGGGGGGAAATTAAAGCAAAACATTCTTAATAGGTCAGCAAATGTTTTGTTTCTTTTGTCCTTCTTTGGTACCTTTGTGGTGACAAACTTGTATCTCTCCACTCTTCTGACTCATTGTTGCGAGAAAGAAGCTATGACACTTGGCTCATAGCTTCATGGTTACGAGTTAATCGCTTTTTTTTCAATCAAAACTCAATCCTCGCCGCGGCATCACTGAAGACCGATATCTAAACATATGCTGAAGTTTAACTAAACAATTACCTGAATATTTTAACTTACACTGTATTTTCATCATAAAGTTTTATTATAAAGCTCTTTTTCTTTGGATTAGCAGCTGATCGCAAATGATAAATGGATCAAGCTGTATAACAATAACCTTCATTTTATTATAGTGTTCTCTGTTTTTAAAATGTTTGCTAAAAAACTCTTACTGTTTAATATCGAATGTTTTAAATATCGACAATTTCGTTTCATACGAAAACCGAGGGTTACTCCTAAATAGTATTTGTATGACCTTAATGCATTAGTTATAGCCAATAACCTTACCGAAGATTAAAGCTATTCTACAGTGAAAACCCCATTCGAATCAATTCAGTGGTTTTGGAGGAGAAGGTCAACAGCAAAAAGCACAACTGCAAATCATTTTCGATAAAAAATAATATAAATATTGATATTTTTAATTACAATTTTTAAAAAGTTGTTTATATTTCCCGCATATATCAACTAGTTAATATTGAAACCAGCTTAATATTTTACAGTAAAGTTTTATTATAATTATACGGTAAAATCTGTCTGCTGTTTACACTATTTTCCTTAAGAGGCCTAAAAATATGACTTGTAGTATAGAAGCAGTAGAGAATAATAAATTGAAAACAGCCTAATTGCAATTATTATTTTCATATAGTATTAAATAATCTACAGAATGTTCATCTACTCAAAATGAAGTTTACATATCAATTCTTAAAATGAATTTTGTGTTGGTTTGTGTTGCTTTAGTCCCTCAAATACGATCGAAATACACCTACCATAATACTATTTCAGGTCACCTCTTCATTGCGTCGTCTCCGCGCCAACAAGAAAGCATCTGCTTTCGCCGAGGACGTGGATCTAGAATCGACGGTTGCTAATCTACAAAACCGATCTCGACTAGGATTATCGGACAAATTGCTGGACACGGTGGGTCTGGGAAAAGAGGACATGATCTCTGCCAGAAGAGCGCTCGACGATGAGAGAAACGGTCTCGTTAGCGAGCGACGATCGCGTAGGGTATGCCAAATATTTATTAAGTAGTTTAAATGCCTAAAAGACTCTTTAGCTTATCAAAAATTAACCCCCTTCAATATCGTAGACTAACATTTCTTTGCGAAATTATAATATAGTATATCACTATACAATAATGTATATATTGTATGTATTATAATGTATTGTGTTTTTGTCTTTATAGAAAAAAAAAATACTTTTGCAGCCCTTCAACAAAGAATAGCTACCATGCATTTGCTCCTATTAACTTCTAAACATTCATGTATAAGAAGCTACTATCCCCGGCCTTTGGCCCTCTATCTGTCCGCTTGTCCGTTCGTCTGTCGAAAAGTACAAAATATGCGAAAGTGTTCAATTTTTGTGTTTAGATTCAATCCCTTGAAAAACAATGCGGCTTTAACAATTTTCACGGTATTATAATTTATTAGTAAAGTAATACAAACTCATCTATGTGAGCAAATAGAAACATGTAAAAGAATGTTGAATGCCGTATTATAATTATTTATAAATTAATTTAGTAAATATTAGTATGTCTAGTAATTCTTATAAATTGTGTAAGTTTATTTATTGTAAATTAAAGTACATACAGTTGTGTTTAAAATAACTACTGTCCTTACAGTAGGTTGATCTAAATCAAAAGTTAAACATTATTGTCATATTATTGAGATGTCAGCTGAGGATCTATGTTTCTACATCACAGAAGAACAGCATTAAAAGCTATAAAGGAGATTTAAAATTAAATGTATTGTTTTTTATAAAAAATAATAAATAAATTAAATTAAATTAAATGATTAAGAAAAAATATTGGAAAAATGTTTCCCAATTACGAGAAAAACGTATTCAATAGTTTAATTAAATCGTTTTAATGTTTGCGCAAGGCGCAAGGATTGTCGTGATTATTTTATAGTATAAAAAAATAATTTCGGTGTTTTCGATACAGATCAACCTCTTGAAAAGACAGTAGTGAGTTTAAATACAATTTGTATAGTAGGTACTTAAGAACATAATAAATATAATATTGGGTACAACAAATTAAGGTAGGTTATTTAATATGTTATAATACCACCCGCCCACACACAGTACACATTATTTAATTTTAATTTCAATTTGTTGTTGTCAGCCATTTTCATGTAGTGTTAGAGAATTGTCTTCCTGTATCGCTGTTATGTACTTATATAAATTAATAAATAAATATATAATATTTGAAAGAAAGAGAATTTATAAGGATGTTCTGTGAAATACAGAAGAGGGATTAAATAACGAACGTATTTCTAAAGCTATGTGAATCATATAGGAAAGTGAAAATAATGAAATTAGAAATAAAAGTGTAATAATTTGTTAAGGTGATGACAACGACAAGTACGAGCGATAGTACGAGTGGTGGCAACGAGGTCGGCATGACGCGCTGGTCGGCGCTGAAGTCGGCCGACGAGGAGGTCGGCGCGGCGGCGCAGCGCGCGAGGCAGTCGCGCGCGCGGCTCACCGACCTCGAGGACGAGATGACGGAGATGAACGCTAGGCAAGCGAAGCGCGACCAGCGGCTGGCCTCTCTGCGCGCTCTGGTCGCCGACTCGGACTCGTCATCGTCAAAGATAAGCATTCGCAGCGAGAAGAAACAAGTCACATTCTGAAGGGTAGCATCTCCATCACTACTCGCCATCGACTTTGCTTAAGAAAGCATTCATTATCAAGGTGCAGATTACTCAATTATTACGTTTGATTTGCAAACCTCATTTATATTGGTATTACTCGACCACTAATATATATGATTATATCTGATTCCTCCTGTTTGAAATATTTAATCTTAGTTGCTCTCATAATCATGTTAAATATTAATGCATCCGTTATGGAGTTTTTATTAAAATTAAGTTGTAAGCAATTGCTTTTAGTCGATGATATCAGATGTCTTAGATATTATCTTATATAGACTCTTAATAACCCCTAAAAGAAACCAAATCTATATTTTTTCCTCGAGAGCATAGTATTTCACAACCATTCCGATTTCAAAATATTGTGTGAAAATCTACTGTGAAACTCTAGTACGCGGTTGATTTTATGCCGTGATTAAATGCATATTCCAAAAAAAAAAAATATTTCTTTTTTTACTACCGACGAACTTACATGGACGTCAATTGTACGAGGGGGAGGGGATGGGGGATTTTTCAACATTATTTTGTTTTGAAATTTGTTAATGCTAATATAATGATATATGTTTTTAATAAATAGTATCACTATAGAAATCATAGTTCATTTTCTAACTTTTCATTACCTATTTAGTATGGCAGTTTCTCTATACTTTATCTTTACTATTTATACTTGAGTAATCTGTTTTCTTGATTCATCTTTGCTTGCAACTTGTTATCAATATTTGCAATCAATACTTTCATGATTTATGCAATTCCCTATAATTTTAAACCTGATGCTATATATAATGAATAATTTCGTATTTTTTGCATCTGATTGTCATTGGCACTATTAGTACCTACACTTTATGTTTGATTTGTTATAAATGTATATAAATTCATTCGTATCTGTATTTCTCACTTATCACTGAAGTAATAATAAATTTGGGTTCAATTTTATACACATTGTTATAAATGTTAAAATACTTAAAAATTTCTACTAGTTCTTCAAAATCACTAAAAAACTGATATAAAATGTAGTTATAAATCTATATCAATATAAATGGTGTTCTTTGAGTCTAAACTAGATTACAACGGCGTACATTTTTTCTACGGGTCACCCAATTTAAAACGATATATAACTTTAGAAGAAATAATTTGCATTTTTACAAAAAAACACTTTAATCTGTATCTGAAATAATTATCATTTGTCTAAATGTAAATTATGAACCATTTATTTTATTAACTGTAATATTTTTCAAATTACTATTTTAAAACACCAAAATAAAAAATATTTCATGGGTTTTTAACCTACTAATATTTTTTAGTATATGAGTTGTTATATGTAGTTGATAATATTATTATATTATGTGGTTACAAATGTTGCTTTTTTTAAAAGCATATTTTTGCTTTACGTATTTATGCATTTTTTTTAATCAATTTAATAATATTCCCATTTCAATTTATACTAATGGGATTGTGACTTTTAGGAATTTAGGAAAAAATATGCATATGCAATATATTAAAAAACCGGTTTAAAAATGCAATTTTTTTAACTATTACGAGTATGTGATAAATATGTATTTCGTTGTTTTTAAATATGTAGTTGGATTGTATTTTATAATATTATGACATTGTAAAACTTTGATTTCTATTTTGGCAGATAATTCCATTTCATTAGGATATGGGTCTGTAGATTAAAAAGAGATAAAAAAACTCTTTGTTAATATTCTGTACATATATGAATAAAGGAAATATAAATTAAATTCTTGATATTTTACTCGTAATGACCAATCTAATATATTTTATACTAAATCCCATTTATTTCTATTCATTTAAATTTGCTAAATAGAAGAAATTAGGGAATTTTGTCTAGATGTCGTGTTGTTGTATCTTGTGGTTCTGCTTGGAAATCGTAAATAATCGACTGTAGAAGTGTTGAACAACCCTATTAGAGATTATAAATCTATTATTATTATTATCTCATGCCAAAACATCATGTATCTGCAAAAACATCTGCATCTATCTGCCAGACATACTTTTTTGTGAGCTACAAGATCAGAATATTTTTTGACCTTACATTGAGTTCTATAACTTACAACTCTCATAAACCTGTTTTGGACGGCTTCGATCTGATTGCAGTATTTTGCGTAAAATAGGAATTTTATAGCCTATTTGAGTTGACTGTGAACCAAGCTATTAATGATTGGTTTTATTATTCGCAATACAAATACTAAAGTAAAATAAGAGTTGCCAACCACATTTTGTATGTGCTTGTCAAATCGTATGTGACATCGAGATCACGCATTTCGTTTATGTTATAAAACTGTTTTATTTTTGTAATTGAATTTAATAGCTTTTTTATTGTTTGTCAGCAGCACTTATCAATATTGAGGTTAAGTCGATTACGCTAGTGATATTTTCTGTCTTAGAAAGTCTTCTTACATCTTTAAACAATCATCTTTATTATAAATTAGCACGAATAGTTTTAGGTTGTCTGCTTATGATAGAGCTTCTCGGAACTGAAAGTATGAAATAATTCCATTGATAAATACAACAAAAAAGGGCCAAAAGGGCCCTGTGGGAGGCATGACATTACTTTTATGTTATCGGAGGAAACCGTTGATCTATTCATAGTCTGAGATCATAACTATCGAAAGAGACTAGCATGCATACCATTGAACAAAAGTTATAAAATAATATCATGTGATCAACCTTAGAAACCATGATAAACGGGAAAGATTTGTTTTGAAGAAAAAATACACCGATAAAATATAATATTTGAAAATTACTAAAAAATGATAAAAATGATATTGGGCGGTAGTTATGTGCGTCGTTATTATCACCGCATTTTAAAATGGAAAAAATATTTGCATTCTCTCAAACCGATGGAAGAGACCCGCTAACTAAGCTGCGGATAAAAATTAATGTTAGCGGTTTGATAAAAAATTACGAGAAAATCATCTGGGCATTTAGGAATGAGATAAACCGCAGTATATTATCGGGACTTGCGCTTTTGTGAATGTTTAATAAGGTAATTATAAATAGTTTCTACATCTAAACATATGCTGTGAATAGAAGTTTGTAGGTTATATTCTATGTTGGAAGAAAAACATGAGGAAATTCCGTTTCTTGAGGATACTGATTTAGAGAATCTTGGCGAAGAGGTTAGCGATGCTTGTACCACAGTTTGAAATTTTACCTTTCAGCTTAACGATATCGGGAATGGCTGGTTTGGTCTTCATATTTTTAATATTTACCCAGAAAATTTTGGATTAGGATTGCCTGATTAATATAGGTTTAAACATTAATTCGCATCTTACAACGGGCTCTTAATAGAGAGAATTTTCTGTTATCAGCAGGAATCTTTTAAAGTTTCCAGATTGGGTGGTCTTTATCTTTTTATTTTAGTAACTTAACGAGACAAATTAAATTACACAGGAAATTTATTTTGCGAATGTTACGGGTAGGAGTATGCTGAGACGTATACTTATATAGAGATTATAAACATTTTAAACAAGAAGAGGCTGTAACGCGATGTATTATATATTAACAACTGCTCTTATAAATTGTTTTGTATAATTATTTAACTAGAATCTGACGTCTTACTACCCAACAGGAGTCATTAAAGGCATCATCCTCCCAGGCTATACGCTCCTGTGGTGCCTGCTTGCTATGGGTTGCTTCAATTCCTATCCCCACTTGTACCTGGAGCACTTTAGCACATTCGATAAGCGTTTTGGATAACCATAGAGGCGAAATAAGGTTATTTTTAGGTCTGAGTAGATACAAAAAAAAAACATAAGTATTGCATTTTTTCAATTCATCATATATTTTAACATCATTTCAGTTATTTTGTAAATTTTGACTCGCGGCTAGCAATGAAACAACGCCCCCCTCCCCTTCATATTTACTGAATTTGTGATTTATTTAATACCAACTTCTCCCAAATTGATCATCGGAAAACCACCGACCAAGTTCCTAGTTTAGTTTCGTATTAAATCGTTTTTTTTTTGTTTCTTTATATACAAATGATCAAAGTTTAAATTGGTGTATTAAATGTTTAATTTTTTTTATTTTTTTTTTCTTATTTATATTTATTTATATTATTAATATCTATAATATTATTATTTTTACCTCATTTTCTACGTCATTACCTGTATTGTATGTAAGTAAATAAATACAGAAATAAACACATATATATTATTTCAATTTATGATTATTATAACGTGGCATTGAACATTCTTTTAGATATTTCTATTCGTGCACATATATAAGTTTATATTAATTCTAATTGACCACTAATAAATAATAAGTTTCAACAGTCGTGCTGTTATTTTTTTGAAATTCGAATATCATGCAAATATCGCTCAGCAGTATCGCTGCGTTGTATTGAAATGTCATGTTTCGTTCTTCAATACTAAAAATGTGTTGATTTTATGTTATCTATATAATTCGACCAGCTTTCATTATGATCTATACGGCTATGGTCGATTTTCGAGAGCATCAATTTACATTAAAAAATTAAACTTTCGTATTTGTACTCTTCGAGTTGAAAGTTATAACAGACAGACGGCCAAAGAACGAGGATAGTAGCTTCTTATACATGAATGTATAAATATAAACCATTTGATTAGGGTCCAATTTATCAAAACACTTAAAATTGGTTTCTGTGGGGGTGCTAACTAATATCTTTTTTTTTATATATTTGTTAATTAGTTTATAATTAAACGGCTTACCGTTAAACGTTTATAATAGCCCATCATTGACCGCCAAACGTCCATCAAACGATTGCAAAAAAAATAAATTAAATCGGTTATAGATGGGGTAACTATGTGGAGGTAAATATTGTGCGCCCTTTTTTGTGTAATTATTTTGTCGCATGTATAACAGGTTTGCAAATTTGTGGCCCCGAGTCAAATGAGACATTAAAAATCCTTATGTAATATAAAAAAATCACAAAAAAACAAACTACCAGCGCCCCCTAACAGTTCATAGCCGTGTTAGTTCACTGGAAGATTGATAGGACGTGACATTTATTTTATGGTTTCAATCCATGCTAAACAGTAGTCTTCCGGAATGACACTAGCGTTTTAGGTTTGATTCTAGGTTGACAAAATGACAGTTTTGATATCTTATCCGACAGAGATTTCCAAAGTATCTATATAACGTAATAATGAAAAATTGGATTTACACCACACAATTACCTTAGTTAACACTTGTGAAATGTTTCCTTTTTGAGTTGTGAATATTTTTATAATTTGATAGGTTATTCTAAAGGAAATTGTTTGTAGATAAATTGACTTAGCGTGTTAAATATTATTTTAAAATGTTATTATAAGTATCTTATTTTTTGTTTGTAAAATACCACTAAGCTATAAAAATGTATATATGTATATTGTAAAGGACGTGTAAAATACAAAACAAAATAAATTGAACATATTTCACAATTATTAATATCTGTATTTTACACACCTGGTGTCCAGCAGATAAGCCTTGGGCTTCGCTGGTACATAAAAGAAAGGAATTGGAAATTATTGAGTAAACTAAATAAAAAAATAAATAAGTATAAATATAATAGCGGTCACAGAGTTACTATGCGTGCCTATCTTCTACTAGAGACTGATATCCTTGATTTAGATTGGGAAATAAAATAATAATAATTAAATAACCCACATAAGTAATGACTTAAATAAATAATAGTATATGGAACGAAGCGACCAAGCTAAACTGATGGATAAAATCTAGGTTGATCCATCAGTTTGTCACTTTTATATTTTTGAAGTAAAACTTCTTGACGCCCGGTAGTGACTTGGATGCATGCGACTGAACCTGTAACGAACATACTCGTATGTGTGTTTTAATATTACCTTCTAACATAATACGTTTATTTTATGTATTTGTTATTAGTAATTATCATGTGGGTGCGTGTTACGTTAATGTTTATTTGTTTAAAGTGTGTGTGCATAGTTATAGGTGAATGCAGAAGGAGCGTTCGTATAACCATTAACCATTGCATTATAAATACATAATAGATTTGCAATATTAATAAATGATTAAGGGAATAAAATTGTTAAACACTCATATAAATTACAATAAAATTAAAAACAATTATTTAATACTTTAGATATCATTAGCTAATTGTTTCTTTTCTACAATTTAAATCTAAAAAAAATCGTAATAATAAATTAACACATTCAATTAGTTTTGTGTCTTACAATTAGATGGTTACATAATATTTGACATGTTTTACACTAAAGAGGACAGGTGAGAGTTAAAAATGCATTTTTATAAAACTCAGCGCTGGGTTTAAACCGACATCCTGCGCTCTCAAGTACATTACCTCTTTAGAACCTTTATAAATATTATGCTATCCAGCACTTTATCAAATAATTAAAAACTTTTTCAAAAATTTTCAAAATTGTCAATGATTGTGTCATATATCTTTTCAGGCGATTTGCCGCTATTAAAAAACAATCGCATTTTCAACTAAAAGATAAATATATCCAGCCACTACAATTATTATTATATAATAGCAGTTTTGCTAGATAAATCAATCAGTATTATGAAATTAAACTAATTTCTTAAAAGAATATATTAAGCATCATGCGTTAAATGCTGTTAAGTTAGTTTAATTTTGTCTATTTAGACCTACAGATCTGCAAGCGCCTAAAACCCAAATGTGAGAGAGTTCCCATGTCTTTAAATCAATTTGCCGTGAGTTCTCGCGTGAATTGGAACGGGTAAAGCGGAAAGTAATTTGTTACAGGATAATCTATGATTATTAATTCTAATGTTTAATGGCGTCGTAGTCTTACCAACATAGAACGCATCACAAAACTTACATAGAAGCTGATATACAATGTTTCTGTTGGTGCACGTTACGTTTGTGGTAATTTTATATGTATCTTTATTGTTCGCGCTTTACCATATTTAGATAATTCCTTACGTTATGATAGGCGTTCACCGTAAGTTTAAATTACTTATATAAAAGTCTGACAGTATTGACATTTGGAAAATTCGAATTCTTTTTAATATTTTTACAGATTGAAAATTTTCAAACCAGCCAATATAGCCAGAATATTTTAGAAAAATTTATACCGAACACACAGATAGTTGCATCGAAATACAGGCCTGTATTTAAACCAGCGTGCATTACCTCAAGCGATGGAAACCTCTAATATGGTCCCAGGTAAAATCAAAAAGGCTATTGCCGTAATTGCTTCCAAAAATTTAAATCAATAAGAAACAAAAAAAATGCCAACAGGTTATAAAAACCAACTGCTACAACATGAATGTATGTACAGAACCTAAATGTTATTAGACACAAATATACAAGTAAACAAAATATAAGGGGATATTGATAGTTAAAGAAACAAAAATTTTATCAAAGAATTTTATCGAAGAACTTGGGACAGGTAACATTTGCAATAAATTAAAACAACATAATATTATATTGATTCTGAGGCGGTGCGTAGTTCGTCAGTTTAGCTTGTATTTTAATAAAAATCTAAATATTAATTATAAATATTATGGCAAGAACCAAAGAAAGGTTTTTTTTAAGTGTATTATATCATATATTCTAATAAGTACATTTAATAAGTTATATTCTAATAAGTTTTACGCATGAAATATGAATATAAGAGATTTTTTTATTTGCACTTTCTCCAGAAATTGCAAAAAACTTTTCTTTTGGCAATAAAAAACTTTGTTGAAAAGAAGTATGCTGCGAATATTAAATATTCTTAAAAAAAACAGAAAAAGCAATATAAACGAGTTTTTTGGCATTACCTGGTGACCATTTGTTTTCGTTTATTAAAAAATATTTATTTTTGTTTACTGCAAAAAAAGTACTGCAAAACGTCATTGAGTTAAACTTATTAGGTATAGTTATTAAAATAGCCAGAAATTCATATAAAATCGGCTGTGTTTTCCCGTACTTTTGTGTAAATAATACCTAAGTGCTTGCAAATGTATATCGATAAAGAAAACTTTGTAATGGTAGGTAAGTACGACATAAAACTGTTTATTATTATAACATTAGTTTAAAAATAAAGGGTAATTATTTTTTTAATAAACTTTTCTACGAACCGCATGTAAGGACTACGTCTATGGATATTTATAAAACTTTAGCGCTTTCGAGTGAAGCTGGTACTTGGTAAATGCTAGCAAGAAATCTGACGGTGTTTTGCATAGTTGTGTTAGTAATCAGATATTCAAAACAAAATATTCAAAATGTTTTAGCGCAGTTTTATTTGTCATTTTTGACCGTAGCAGCGTTCTAAAGCGACTTTGCAAATGTGGTCGATGTTTTACAGATAGTAAACTGGGAGTTGGTTCTTGATGGCACGGCTATTTATTAAGATTTATATTTTTTTCAACACCCACTAAGATTCCTATATCTTAATTAGGTTAATCAAATAGAATAAACCAACCTGTGAGTGCAAGGTCGTGCTGTTTACGAAATTCGCAAACTCGTTTCGTTTGCCAAAGATAATTAGCACGCAGAGTGAACGCAGTATCTCAATGTTGCCATGTGTATTTATAAAAAAATAAAAGATAAGCAGGTAGAAAAAAAATATTTTAGACTAGAAAATTCTTACAATTGCTGTCTTAACACTTTTTTGAAAGGTTATCAGTTTTGCATATTTATATAATTTTATGTACATACCTAAAAATTATTTCGTAATGTATAATGCTTTTTTAACACCTAAAACATCATTATAATCTAAAAAAATATATATTTATTATAGGATACTAAATATTCCCTTGATCTAATTATGTTTGATAATTAATTAGATCAAGGGAAAGCTTTTATTTGTTGAGAGAGCGCACAGCACACATGGGTTTCTGTAACAATGCTTCAAATAATTTATTTGTTTCACCGCCGGTAAACTAACAGCATTCCAAAAAATATTAGTATGTGATTATAAGTAATGTACTTAAAATATTTGAAAGAGAATGAGGGTATGTGTGAGAGTCTGTGCGAATCTGTCAATGTATAATGTTTGAAAACGATTATAGGTACTTCTGTAAATTAATAACTACTTTTGAACTTCTGTTATGTCAAAAACTATCTACGTCTTCTAATAATTAACTTTAAACCCAATCATTACTAATATTTAGGTATTTCGAAATTACGAAGGTCTGAAGAAATGGTACCCTTTGCTTACCTACTTAATATTTAATGAAAAAATAGGCTACAAGGTCATATTATGTTAGTTATGTGTTTTATTAAAAATAATTTCTATAACCATTCGCCTATCTTCTAAGGTCTGGTTATAAGATTAATTTAATGCTTTGATGTATGAACTTAAAAAATACATTACTAAAATTTTTATGTTTTAATTTTCTAAATTTTGTAATTTTTTAAACAAATATTTCAGGCATTCTCAAGAATATATCGTAAATAAAATAATCAAATTACTCTATATATTTTTTTTTTTGTATATACCGAATATACTTGATAAATCATATTTTATCTATTTTATAAGCCTTTTTGTTCCTTATGTTGCTCTTATTAGAGCTCATTATTGAACGAGATCGTGGTTCAAGGTTCAACGAGATCGTGGTTCATTTTTTTGCCTGCTTAATGTCAGTGCCGATAATGTAGGTAGGAATGCTTGATTACGTTATTTGTTTAAAAAGTTGGTGGCCAGGAACAGTAATTGCAAATTTATCTGGAACAATTTGTGAATGGATTATTAAGGTGAAGCCAAATGATAAATATTAATTTCAATTCATTTAGACCCTTTATTCTATGCTAACATTTGGTAACCATTGGATATTCAATCACAAAAAAATATGTTTACATACCTTGATCTTCTTTAACAACGTTAAAGCAGATTTTTAAAATTCAATTCTATTTCTAAGAAATTTAATAAATGATAATAATTAAAGTTCTTTTTTAGTTGAATTGCTCTCTTATAAAATACATTAAGCTTTAGGAAAAATAGTAAGTGAAAGTCGAATTAAGGGTCTAAAATACAGGCGTTTTTGATTTTTTAATTTCTTTATTATGAAGCCGTAATTAAATAAAAACCAACAAATGCTTACTGACCGCGCAAAGTGTAAAACCTGACGTCCTATAAAAATAAAGCACCGAACTTACCTCACCTTAAATACCCGATCTGAGAAAAGGGAAAAGGGAAAGAAAAGAAAAAGCTTTTTTAGTCAAAAATGTTTTTGTTATTTAGGACCAAGTTATTTAATAATTTATTTAAAGGTTAATAATAGGTATGAAAACGTAAAAAAAATATACACTAGTTAATCAATAGAGGCATCTACAATTCAGAAATATGGTTAGTGATGTCCTCGTATGAATTCTTATAGTAAACATATATTTTTTATGGGTAAATTAAATTAGAAATTTAATTTGTGTCATGATCACTATCACTGTCGGCTACAAACACATACACATACATACTTCCCTATATACAAACACATTCTTCTGGAATAATGTAGTATAAAGTAAAATAACCCATTAATAGTATATAAAAGAAACAAAAAATAGGTTATGTTAAGTAAACGTACGAACGCCGGATTCTTACCGAATTATCGGCGGGGTTCGAATTGGTTTTATGTTGCAGATCTGCGAATCAAGAATCAGAATTCGACATCTTATGCGAATTAGATGAATAATTTAACAGCAGTTTTTACAGATTACAATAGGAACAACATTAAAAATGTATTTTTAATAAATATTGTAAACTTTTTTATGTGGTCAGCTGGCAAGATTTTAAGTCAATTAGTCAAACAATAGAATGGAGATTGCGTTGCCACCTCGCCCGGGTGTGGAAACAGTTCAATGCCGTGGCGATGCTCGACATTTGCACATTTTCCTGAGAGCTTCGAAAAGAATGCAGGAACGGTCATCCATCTTGTTTGGCGTACGAGGCCCAAGTTCGCGGCAAGGTCAGCCGAGCTTCGTTCGGCCTTGCAAACTACACGACTCAAAGTTTTAGTGAATTCGCATAGAGGCTAAAACTAATTTGCCTCACGAGCGCGTGACAGGAAAATGGGTAAATCCCCGGACGTCACGTCCCTTACGTACTTGTCTATTAAGAACATGCCATCTTAATAGTCTGTATTGTCTAGTTAGTTAAAATGATAAAAAAATACTTGCACAAAACACAAATAAAAAATGCAATACATACTCGTATAACATTTTGAACATAGAACCTATTCTCTAATTATAATTCCTATTTTTTTTTAACTTATACTCCGATGTTAAAGAAAAAAAATATTAAAATGATTTTTGAGTTTATAATATTTGTTACTTTCAATTCAAAAATTCTTGTCTTTTTCAACGGTATTTATAAAAATATATTTTTTTTATTTTTACTTTGTACGAATTCAAACTAATGCAGAGAACCCTTACAGTAGGCATTCCTTGTCTTAAGATCCTAGGTTTCGGATCCAGAATGTTAGCTTTCTTTGAAGCACTTTACATTCATAGTTTTCTCTCTAAATTTTTATAAGCGTGTGATTTAGATGGTGGGGAGAGTGTGTAATGTGTGTGAAAGAGGATTGGTATGTGAGTATTCGGTGTCAACACTCTTGTTGGGTGTAGGATGATCAGCACTTCATTCATTAAAACTGTATTTGTTTTGCTGCTTAATTTAATTCCTAATATACTAGTATTGTAAATAAATACTTTGTAACTTTAACAATTTAAAAAAAGAATTTGTAGTTTGCAAACGAAAATTCGCAATGAAATTACGACCTAGCAAAAATATATATTTTCAGCTACGGAAAATTCACGTGGCTCGGATGGACCGGATTTAATTTGCATGATGGTAGCAGATTAATCCCACCTGGGTCCAAGAATATTCACAAAGATTTAAGCCAACCATTTCCAATGAATATATTTATTCTAAGTTGTAAGCCTCCCAGGAAGTAGCATCCATCCTTAATTGATTTCAGAATGATGTTTCGAGAAATTTAATTTATCTCATGAAAATAATGTTTTAGTTAGCTGTCCAATTAATATTCAGTCCTAATATTGAATATCTATTTTTAGGAGCTAAATAATATATTAAAAACTGACACGCAAGATTTATAGGTCTGTGCACGTGAATAAAGCGCACTTAAAAAAATAGTGTAATGTGTGTTACTTTAAAATATTTAAGTTGTCTTGATTTATCAAAAAATAAAATGGGTTAACTTTTTTTAATATATACGAATTCATATTTCATCGAAAGTGGTACATAACTGAATGTAATGTAATGTAATGTTGGCCACAGTTAATTTATATTAGACTCGTTGATTTTTTTCTTGGGAAATCGAGAAATTAAAATTCTTTTTAAGCCCATTGGCTTAAATAAGCAAAACGGGAAAATTGAAAATAGTAATTACGAAAGAACTCACATTCGCAAAAGTCAAGACCAAATTACTATGGCTGGAGTAAAGAAAAAATATATAAAATTTAGGTCAATGATATTTATAGTCCATAGCTAATAAAAATAATTAAATAAGAAAGCTATAATTGCTCTGCATATCAACATTATATTTAATTTGCATTTTTTAGTGACTAAACCTTAACTTCGAAACAATTTTTTTTTAAAATGGTCTATTTACACAGTCATTTTTATTAGGATGCAGATAAAGGAGCATAGGGCTGTCTGGTACTTTTATACTTTTAACTATAAACTAGAATATATGTTGACCATAATAGTAATCGTAAAAATTTTTTTACTCAAAATAGTGAAAAAGACATTTAAAAAAAAAATTTAGCCTTTTCTCAACACTTCACAACATTTTGGGCTTCATTATAAAACTGAATTTACAGATTTAAACATTTATCTTTTATTACTATTATTGTATTATTGTATCGTAATTTTTTATTCAATTATTATCAAAGCAGCTGTAACTCTTGCTACTATTTTTTTTATCTTATATAAACTCAGCCTTATACATTTGACAGTGACCTTTCTGAACAACCTGTATATGAGAAGTGTGATAATTGCGATTGTTTGAACCAATCGATAACTACACGGTTTCGACGACGGAGCTCTATAGCTATACAGGTGTAGATTCAGATTCGAACCTTTCGAATCAGTGCCAATTGTTTTCTTCATATTACGAAACAATAAAAACATTATAACGAAACACGTAATAACAACCAATACCTACCAAAATTATGAGTAGTATTCATATGGACAAGTGTGTGACTCACCATCGGTAGCTGAGGGCATCCGAGCAGCAAAACCTTCGTGGAGAAAAGACAACAAAAAATCACTTTCAGCACACCGAAGAGCGAAGGTAGATTACACCGAATCAAAGTAGAGGGTAGACAAATTCCAATTGTACAAAATTGTATCAAACATTCCTTTTTTGAACGGATTTGATCCTATTAAGTATTTTTTGGATTTTAAAACCCCAATGTTTCCACCCCTAGCACCAATGGTTAGTAATATCAAAAAAGTTTACTTATCCCTTATGGCCCTGTTAGGCCCTTATCTAAGAAATTATTTTAAATTTTAAATAGATTGGATATCTTGAATAATAAAAAAGTATAGATATATTTAACCTTTGAACCTCCCCCCCCCCCTTCACCTATTTCCGGCCACATGCTCCGATTTTGGAGACATATTTTATCTATCATATTTTATTATTATTTTTGATATTTATTAGTTTTTACTACTTTGTGTTTTATATTTTGTATGTTGCATTTTATTTACGATATCTTATTTATAGTTAATGTAAAAAAAACTTTAATTTTAATAATTTGTATGTCGTATAGATTGCAATATTAAATTAACTAGTTGGTCGAACTTTTTCCCGCCACATTTTGCATATTTAAAAATTGGCCTCATATTAACAAATTCAACTTACTAATGTAACTCGATAATGCTCGACGGTACACCTATTTCCATCGAAAATACGCGCATCGCGCCTGGCTTTTCCTCGAGTCGCGCATGCGCCCAAAAGCGGTTAACAATGTTCTCATATAAATAATATGAGATGGCGTGTCGAGTCTTAATTAGTCCATGGCTGCTACTATAAGGGTTGCTCATATCAAAAATTAATTCAAACAAAAGTTGTTGGTAAATTATAGGCCAACAATTTACCCACCCCTAGTACCTATGGTTAGTGCTATCAAAACATTTTACTGCGTTTACCTTAAAATGCATATATTAATTTGAAAGTGATAGGTGCAAAATTACCGCACAAGAAAGTAATATGGGTAGAAAGATAGATAGATATTTAAACTTTTAAACTGAGGGTGATTTTGGGTTTTATGGGATGTGAAACGCGAAGATATGTGGAAATTATCCGTAACATGGTACCCATTGCAATAGATAGCTTTCTAATGAAATATACCTAAAATAGTAAGTCTTGAGTACGAAGAAGCACCCGCATTCACCTTAGTTTATTCGTTTTCTCTTATTCTATACTGTAAGTCACACTGAGGATAACTCCGGGTCACCACTCTGTGGATACTTCCTTCGGCAAAGCTTTTATTAGCCGCAGAAGACTCTTACAGCCGAGCCAATTTTAGGTGACAAAAGGGCAATAACCCACCATGTTTGATACATAATAATAATTCCTCTCGTTCAACAAAATAGGATTATAATAATATGTTCAGCAGTCTGGCGACCAGCAATGCACGCAGACCAGGTGGTAGGAAGGAAGTTCCTCAGCGTGCTCGAATTCGGCTCGGAAATTATCGCGTCGTACATTAATTTTTTGGTAATATTTTATAAAAAATATTTCATATTTTTTTTAAAAATTGTAGGAAAGTGTAGTATTGTTATATTTTACATAAAATTAAATGAAACCATTAAGGTGCATGTTATAAACAAATAAAATAGACCTCAGGGGCAACTGCGCTGAGATCTACTAGACGAATGCGAATTACTGCTATGTTTTGATAGAAATTAATAATAAAAGTATAAACGAATGCTTCCGCTTTAATGTTGTCATGCCTTGCTAGGCGTCACAGACATTCCTTTCGCTCGCTCTATCACAAATCACAGCGCCAGTATCTTTGACAAATGGACAAATGGACAAATAAATTCAGACTTCATAAGTTTGTTAAATGACGTTGTCAAAGCAGTTTGATTGCCTTCATATTGTGATCAAATGCGAGGCTCTTCATTTCAAATAGGCAACACTTTGAAAATTCTCTAATTGTTTTTGTTTGTAAAACAATTGTATATAGACATTTAAATACATAGATACATTAATTATAAATCATTTTAAATGCCGTATTGCGATCTAACGTCCAAAAAACATTTTTTTCATTGTACTTGATAAAACAGTTATTTTTGATCCTATTTTAAATGTACTTCAACCATAGCGACTAAGAACGAACACATTAATTTCTGTTTTGCCTAAGACACAAAGCAATCTATTATGGGAGCATCGATACCAATGCCAAGTTTCTAGCAACACCCTGCTTCTGTTTTTACCTTTGGAATGCCGGTTTCCGTCACTCCTCGCTTCACACGAGACTCACACGAACCATTTTTGTGCAAACCTAGTTTGCATTTCTTGAGTTTGATTTCAAATTCATGATTTTTAAAATATTTCATATTAATATTTATTTTATTTGTTAAATATTCAATTGTTTTGGTAAATAATTTAAAATAATTTTATAAACGTCTGTATTTTTTTAAATTTTGTGGGTTACGTTTATGCGTTTTTTTATTAAATTTCATACCCTTTTATCATGGATAATCACAACACAATTAACATCACTATTTAGCTAAGCTATATAATATAATAATTTGTCTTAGAGACGTGACATAGAACACGTGACAGAGAATCTTGTGATCGTCATATATTTCTAATAGGTCTCAATCTGTTGTCATTGGTGGTTTTAAATCTGATTGAATCTTTATATCATCTGACGTTCCTTAGGGTAGCCTGCTGGGACCTTTGCTCTTTTTAAATTACATTAACGATGTAGGTCAATGTTTTTTACATAGTCAATCTCTACGCTTCGCAGTTGATATGAAGATCTTTGCAGAGGTGAAAAATCCGAATGATTGCAAAATTATCCTTGATAGACTAAACCATTACTGTGTTCTTAATGAGCTCCACCTTAATGCCGAAAAGTGTGTGGTTGTAAGTTTCACTAGAAATACAAATTGACTTCCTCATACCTACAATATTAATAACATCGATCTCCTTAGGAAAAGTTTTATTAGAGATCTTGGAATATACCTTCTAAACTACTGTCTCGTAATCACATCGAGCATATTATTGCCAAAGCGTATGCTATGCTGGGTTTTTTGATACGTATCACACATCATTTCACGAATAGGGAAGCTCTACTCACTTTATGTTTCTTACGTCCGGAGTCATTTGGAATATGCATCTCAAGTCTGGTCACCGCTCTATAAAGATTACATTGATCGTATTGAGCGGATTCAGAATTTATTTCTTAAAATCAATGCGCCAAATTTTACGGACTCCAGAGTCCTGAGCTTAGAAGATCGCGAGCTGATATGTTACTTTTATATAAAATTGCCAATGGTCACATCGACTGCTCGGATCTTCTGGGGCTCATAGATTTCCATCCGGGTTCCATCTAGACCGACTCGCCAGTGTGAGGAATTCCATCTGTCGCGGTTGAGTACGTAAGATTCATCGAGCATGTAAGATTTACAACAGCCTGTTAAATGACATCGATATATTTAACACTACTTTACCGGCATACAAGAGAGTGTCTACTCTAGCTAATATATAGCCTAGAGTAGTATATTTGTGTGTACATGTAAAACCAATTATTTTTAAGAACTTTTGCTTTATTTTATATTATATTCTGGTAATTATATAAATTCCCTAACCCCTCCTACTTCCCAATCCCAACCTCGGTAAATAAGGTTTTTACTATTGTGTTATAGCTCAAAATCTATTTGCAAGATTTTTTGTTGCACTAAGTTCGGATCGTGGCGCAAAGCACACGGCGGAGAGAAACACACCCCCATTCTGGTTATTTTTCCCGAATTTTTTAAATTCTGCACAGTATAACTTTTAACTGCTAAAAAATAGCTACGACCCTTTTTTGATTTAAATCCAAAGTTTTTGTCGGGATCTATCGATCCTTTAATAAAATATACATTTACGTGCTTGAACTGTACAGAATTGATGTTAAAAGTGAACAAAAGGATAATACAATGCCGAACGTTACTAAGTAAAAAGTCAAGTCAAAATATATTAGCCTCATGCGGTTAGAAACACTGTCTTACTTTTAATCTCGACTTTGTATCAGACCGCCTGTTTTATCGTTTATTTCCTACCTTCATTCCTTCCCGATACCAATGATAATAATATGATCTGTTATCATATTCACCTCATCTGTCTGTAACCGCGACACAGTCAACCGCATTTTCTGTTTATTTTTTAACGTACCATTGATTATATATATTATTATAGAGAATAATACTTTCAAAAATACGGTGAAACATAATACGCTATTGCAGAAATTAATTTTTCTTGTACAGTCAAAGGCACTCGGAGCTTTAACTAAAAAAAGTACCGTACCATACCGTATTGAGATCGCGGTAGTCTAGTGGTTAAGGCGTTGGACTATTGGCCCAAAGGTCGCGGGCTTGAATCCGGACACGGTCACACAATTTTTAAAGATTCATTACCACCATCTCCCCTGACTCTAGGACAAGCGTATTTGGCCTAGTTGAGTAGGGCCCAAAATAATTGTATATGAACTAGGTCAGAGCAATTACTTTTTTAAAAAAAAAACTTCAATTACCAATCCCGCCCAATCCAATCGTCTGTGGACCAATTTTTTATTATCCACTAATAATATCTTTTAATTTACTAACCACCATAAATAAATCCACCGATAAAGAAAATTTTGATTTTTTTCTACTAAAAATTAATATGCAAAATTTTAACTTCCCATTTAATGAAACATTTTATATTTTTAATCGTAATAGCCGTAATGTAAAATCTAGGTATATTCAATTTTAAACATCCCAGTCTGCGCACCCTAATAGCACAATATGTATTTATGTAAAATTAGACTAAATTCAAATTTATTATTAAATTAAAGATTAATTTAATAATTTTCTGGTTAAAAATATATATACCGTATTAAATTTCCTTTGAACATTCTAGCTTTAAAATTTGTCGAAAAAATTTAAATCCTTAAAATATTAAAAAGAATTCGAATTTTCCAAATGTCAATACACTGTCAGACTTTTATATAAGGTAAGCTACTGGCGTTTGCCTATTTTAACGTAAAAATCATCTAAATACGGTATTTAAGAAATATATTATACAATTTTACTTTAAAATTTAAAATTAAATCTTAGTAAAATTGTACAATGTATTGCTCAAATACCATATTTAAATGATTTTTACGTTAAAATAGGCAAATGCCAGTAGCTTACCTTATATAAAAGTCTGACAGTGTATTGACATTTGGAAATTTCGAATTCTTTTTAATATTTTAAGGATTTAATTTTTTTCAAATAAATTATATAGCCAGAATGTTCAAAGAAAAATTAATACTGAAAGCACAGATAGTTGCATCGCTTGAGGTAATGCACGCTGGTTTAAATACAGGCCTGTATTTTATGAAAGCTTTTCACTCTCACCTACCTATCTGTGCGTCAAGCAATACGGTCAAACTTTCATTAAAGTAGTGAATAAATGATTTAAAAAAGAAACAATAATTATGAAAAAAAGTGAAAATGTAACGAATATGACATATAATGAATGAGAAGTGAATGGTTTAATGGATATTTACAAGAATAACTGACGTTCAACGTAGTTTATTTGAAAATGAATCGTCATGACTAAAAATAATAAGAAAACTGTAAAATATATGCACATTACATGCAGTTCGTTTAGATACAGTAAAATTGTATAATGTACTAGTTTAATATATATGTATATTATTTTTCTATCTTTATTAATTCCTTTGTTAATGCTTTTTCATATGTTTTAACCGCTTTAAAGTATATTTACGGTTTTAAATTGCAACTGTCATAGGAATACAATTCATATATATTATAGGAATACAAAATATGGATGTTTGTTGTTATGTTTGTTTGTATGTATATATATATTATACAATTATATATATATATATATACATATATATATATATATATATAACTACGTTAAGTCAGTATTTACAACTCAAGTTCTTGAGTTGTAAATACTGACTTAACGTACCGATAAGACCGTACGATTGTTTGGACCGATTTTGATGGTCTTTGATTTGTTAGATTTGTCTCCGCCCCGAATAGCAGAATAATTATTAAAATAGCGAAAAAAAAACACGAAAAAAAATATGATGAAAATTAATTTACTCATATATTTTGTATAGAACGTCTTTTTGATGATCTCGTCTTGAGAACGGATTGATTTTGTACATTTATCGAACTTAATTTATTTTGAGTATTCTTAATAAAAAAAACTGAATTTAGTTCAACTAATAAGTTAACACCACATTGATTGATTTTGTAGCGGTACGAGGTTCGCCGGGTCAGCTTTTATACAATAAATAATAGTTTAAAATTGGTGTTTATCATGTCTTTTATTTTGTATTTTTGTTATAAATATAAAATTATTTTTATAAATATAAACGCATTTTTTTTATTTATTTTATCTTATTTTATACATTTAATATATTTTATTATTAATCTTTTTTACATTTAACTACCTTTATTAGTCAATTGGGCTGCCCTAAATTAAGGATTGTATACTTCAATTTATATTGTCATTTCATCATTACCTGTGTGGTGTATAATTTCTGTCGGGTAACCATAATAAATAAATAAACAAAGACATAATATTTTAATTTATAATAGTTATAATGTACCTCAGAGTATAGGAGACAAAATAAAAAACTACTATTTAAAATGTTTTAGGATCGTCCACTAAATAAATTTGTAACCCACAATCATAACATGGATAAGCAATAAAAAAACTAAAAGTTAAATATTATGTAGCTAAATCTAATGTATGTTTTAATCTTACTCAATATTCAAAAACTATAATAATCATAAAATTTAGTATGTTATATATACTTCTAATAAAAATCAGATAACAGAATATGGACCTTTTACAAATATTTCCAAAATAGAAACGAGTCACTAAATTGATAGATAAAAACTATTTTAGTCCTCTATTGGATTAGTTATTTTTGCCTTACTGTATTTCTAATGCGTAATTAAATGACCAATTTATCCTTGAATTAAAATTAAATTAGAATTCTATTGTCGTATATTCTTTGCCAATAAATTAGCTTAAAATAGACAAACAAAAGTGGTATTTGTTTCACGTGTTTTTTTTTTGGCTCCATATATGTGTCAGCGATAAATTATGCAAACTATTTGACACGGGAACGCGACCAAATATAGAATCAGATATTGATAATCAATCTATTTTAAATTTAATCATCCACTAGAATAATTAGATTAGGTAAGTCAAAGTCTAACTAAAAACTTGTTCAAATTGTTCAAAGATTGTGTCATTTATCTTTTAGGCGATTTGCCGTTATTAAAAAACAATCATCAAATATAAGTCAAATAACTTTACAACTTTATAACTTTATAAATAACTTTACAAATATAACTCAATTATATACATATAAGTCTAAAATCATTTATCTGATATATTAGGCGTTACGTCAAAACGACATAGTTTTTTAAGAGTATACCAAATAAGAGATGTTTTTCTTAGCAATTGTAACGTAAGTGACGTTTCCAATGGTATAATCGTTATTTTCAAATTTTTTAATAAAATATATATTTCGTCATAGCAAATCAAATTATCTATGGAATTCATTCATGAGTAAAAATAACGACTCTCTATCAATAGTGCTTGAAAAAAATTCTCGAAAGAAAACGAGACGGCGGCAAGATGGACGTGCGTTTGTAGTCGCAAAGACGGCGATTTCCGACTCCCATACTAATCTCATAAACGCAATAAACGGGTGTTTCTGTGCATTTGAGTTGTCGCCTGAGATTTTTTTGAGATGAGCGCACGATCTCGGGTGTCTACTCGTGCTGGACCGGTGGGGCTAATCTGTAGCTGACTCACCACTCTCTCGCTATCAGTACGTCAAACTGACAGCAAACGATCAGCGAGTCGCTTCAGACCTGCAGCCGCTGCATGCCGTGGTATCCTGCGTTCATCTCCTCTGCACCCTACTGCGGTACGGTTACGAGTATGAGCTTAGATGCGAAAGGTTTCGTCATTCAACGAAACACACTCATTATTTGTCCGTAACTAATTTTATTGTTTTATAATTTTATAACTTTTTCTTAAATTTATATATTTATACGGATCTCACATCCGACCCTAATAATATATCACATTATTTATCTAACGTCTAATCTACGCTTTGTTTTCTTACAAGTTTCGGAAGCAGAACTTATGTAAGTACCATGATTTTCTTTTAAAATAAATCTTTTTGATGTAGTGAAGTTCGTTTTAGTCCGGAATTGTCAGTGACGCTCTGTTGGCAGAGGTAGTTTGTTTTTGTTGTTGTTTGTCTTTAAAATCAACGTTGCTCTTTAGAGCAACGTTGATTTTAAAGAGCAACGTTGATTTTAAGAGACTTTAAAGACTTTAAAGAGATTTTAAAGACTTCTTAAAAGAAGTGAAGATGCGATGAACTATCCTGTGTGAGGAAGCTAGTCCATAAGGTCGCATAAGAGTCTAACCTACAATCTGGCCTTTGGAAAAAAACAAAGTTTTAACTGGTAGTTGCTAAATGCTTTTATTAAAGGCACTGCAGTCACGTGAATTTAGTCCGTTTTGGATGTGGTTTAAATAAATGATTTCTACTTAACATTTCATGGTGGGCTTGAACTAGGTATTGAACTTAGTCAGTCTCAGCTCAAATTAAACTGTCACCGCAGCTAGCAATGCTCAAAAATGTATAGTTAGTATTTTCGTTGGTATGCGAATCTTGTTGATTCTACCAAAATGTGAAAAACCTCGAAAGAATACGATTAAATTTATTTCAATGTATCTAACTTAATATTGAGATGCGGCAACATCAGTAACTACTTACGATCTCACGCGCACTCAATAGCAATCAATTGCAGAATTCACTTTTAAAAACGAAATTAAAGTACTGATCATGAAATATATTGTTGACACTATATCATTAAATTAGAAAAATACACTATTTTTTTCTGATCACCAAGATCAGGATAAATTTAGTAAAATAGGTATATTTTGTTCCTAACTAATATAATAAAAGAATGAACATTGCCAAACATATAAAAGTCATCTACGAAATTCTGAAATATTTCGAATGGTGGTCAAATTATATAAATATTTTTTCCCAGCAAAACACTGGGATAATAGAACCATGTCAGGAGTAAAATAATGTCAAGGTTCAACGCCCGGTAGGATAGAACCTATATGTAAAGTCTATTTCCGAACAATGATAAAAACCAGCTGAAAAAGAGAGAGCAAAATAACTAATATTATCACAGATCCACTAAGTTTTAAAACGTGTCATACGTCGCAATATCAATGGCGTGATCAAAATGACGGATAATTATTACATAAACTAATATAAAATATATTTTAAACCTATGGCTGCTATGGTATTAAAAAAATATAGGTGTCTTCAGAGGCGATTGTCGAAGGGTACTTACTGTCAATGAGAGATGACTGAATTTAAATTTGTCGCATTTAGAGATTCTCGATCATTGGCACACACTGTCGTTGGAACGTTCTGTTATTTGTGTCGCACAACAGAGGCGCGAAACACGGCGAAATAATTAACCCACCTTGGCTGCGTGTTGACAAAATGTTACAAGGCTTTGTTGACTATCGGCTGTAAGTGAATTTACCTAAGTCTCGTGAACTTACCAAAATGAACCTATGCAAAATAAGGTTTTTAATGGATCACCTAACATGTCCTAACCGTAAGCTATGTGTAGCTATTATATTGATCCGTGCATTCTAATCTTAATATATATAAATCTCGTGTCACAATGTTTGTCCTCAATGGACTCCTAAACCACTTAACCGATTATAATAAAATTTGAACACCATGTGCAGTTCGATGTGCACTTGAGAGATAGGATAGTTTAAATCTCAAATTATAGTCGCAATTTTAATTTATCGCTAATTTTTTGTCCGTTATTATTTGGCAGTCATAAAACTGACAGATGTCGATACCTTTTTATTTTATGGGCGATTGTGAAGAGCGCGTGACGACTCGGTGCCAGTATAATTTTATTGAACAAGCAGAGGAAAGAGCAATTGTGATATTATTGGAAAATTTTTTAGAAGATCACAATCAACTAATTCAATTGATCAAAAGAGTTTCGCCACGACTGCAAAATGACAATTATCAAATCGTCATATTTTAATTTATTGCTAATTATTTGTCTGATATTATTTGGCAGTCATAAAACTGACAGATGTCGATACCTTTTTATTTTATGGGCGATTGTGAAGAGCGCGTGACGACTCGGTGCCAGTATAATTTTATTGAACAAGCAGAGGAAAGAGCAATTGTGATATTATTGGAAATTTTTTAGAAGATCACAATCAACTAATTCAATTGATCAAAAGAGTTTCGCCACGACTGCAAAATGACAATTATCAAATCGTCATAAAAGCCGACAAAGTACCATTAGGTGAACATGCTGGTAGATTCAACGCTCCAACTGTTGATGAGGTTGCTGTTATCATGGTTGGTGATCCAGTTGACAAAAGATCTATAAACATTACACGGCGAGACAACACTGTCAGTACGATTTCGGATCTACACCGTTCATATGACGCACTACAATATCCATTGATATTTTGGCAAGGACAAGATGAATATCACCTTAATATCAATCAGTATGATCCAAATACCGGTAAATTTGACAATTATCTATTTACTTTCTTACTGTATGTATAGATTTTAATTTCGTATTGCATTTTATTATTTATTTTTTTAGGTGATTACAGAAATAATAAAGTTAGCTCAATGAACTACTACGCACACCGAATAATGGTTAGACAACATCAAGACAATTATATCCTTCGATATCGTCAGCTGTTCCATCAATACATTGTTGATATGTATGCTAAGGTCGAAAGCGAACGCTTGCGATTCCTTCGATTCAACCAGGCAAAACTACGATCGGAAGAATATATTCACTTACGAGATGCTGTTGCTGGAAACATCGATGGAAATTTAAATCCCAATGACATCGGTAATGCTTTCATTTTACCTTCAAGCTACATCGGCAGTCCACGGAACATGCAGGAATACATACAAGATGCGATGACTTACGTACGTCATTACGGCCGACCGGATTTATTTATTACATTCACATGTAATCCGAATTGGGAAGAGATACAAACTTTACTATTGCCAGGACAACAAGCCATTCATCGTCATGATTTAACTGCACGTGTGTTTAAACAAAAATTGAAATCCTTAATTGATTTTATTGTTAAATATACAATTTTTGGTATCACACGTTGTTGGCTGTATACGATAGAGTGGCAAAAGCGAGGTTTGCCTCATGCCCACATTTTGGTTTGGCTTAAAGATAGAATCCGTCCTGAAGAAATCGATCAAATAATTTCAGCCGAAATTCCAGACCCATTAATTGATCAAGAATTATTTGATATTGTCACCAAACACATGATCCATGGGCCATGCGGTGTTTTCAACATGACGTCACCGTGCATGGAAAATGGAAAATGTAAAAAAACTTCCCAAAGCCGCATACGAATGACACGATCACGGATATTGATGGTTATCCAATGTATCGCCGCAGAAGTACTGAGAATGGTGGCCACACATTTACAATGCGACTGCCGAACTTTCCAAATCAAGTTGAGTTTGATAATCAGTGGGTGGTACCATACTCACCACTACTTTCAAAAACTTACAAAGCTCATATCAATGTTGAGCTTTGCAGTTCTGTTAAATCAATTAAGTATATTTGTAAATATGTAAACAAAGACAGTGATTTGGCCATATTTGAAGTAAAAAACATAAATAAAAATGACGAAATAGCACGATACCAAATGGGCAGATACATTAGCAGCAATGAAGCTATTTGGCATATTCTCAGCTTTCCCATCCACGAAAGAGATCCTGCTGTCCAACATCTGGCAATACATCTTGAAAACGGTCAACGTGTATACTTCACTGAAGAAAATGTTCTCCAAAGAGCGTTCGAAGCTCCGAAAACGACTCTAACTGAATTTTTTACATTGTGTCAAAAACCTGATGTTTTTGGCCAATTCGCGAAGACATTGGTGTATGGTGATGTTCCACGTTATTTCACATGGAACAAATCCAGTAAAAAATGGGAGCCACGGAAACAAGGAAAACCACATCCTTCCATTACAGGCATATTCAAAGCTAAGACATTGGGGAGACTTTACACGGTACATCCAAAGCAACGTGAGTGCTTCTATTTACGTTTGTTATTGGTGAATGTTCCCGGACCAACGTCTTTTGAATTTTTACGAACAGCTAATGGTCGAGTATTCAATACATACCAGGATGCATGTCGTGAACTGCAATTGCTAGAAGACGATAACCATTGGGACTTAACGCTTGCTGATGCTGCGTTGACATCAACGCCGAATAACATTCGTCAGTTGTTTGCAATTATTTTGGCGACATGTTATCCCTCGCAAGCACAAACTTTGTGGGAAAAATATAAAAATTGTATGACAGAAGACATCTTGCACCGAATTAGACAAACAAATCAATGCCAAAACATAGATTATACACCAGAGATGTACAATGAAGCATTGGTCTTGATCGAGGATTTATGTGTTCTTATTTCAAATTTACCACTTAATCATTATGGTATGCCATCACCTAATCGTCCAGCCACCGACTTAGTCAATACCGATTTACAACGAGAAAATCAATATGACCATGGAAGTTTAGCAACAATTATCATGAACAGTGAACCATTACTGACAGCAGAACAAAAAATTATTTATGATCGGATTATGCTGGCTGTTGCTGCTGAACAAGGCGGTTTTTTTTTCTTGGATGCACCCGGTGGAACCGGTAAGACATTTTTAATATCGTTGATTCTTGCCAAAATACGGTCGCAACAAAAAATCGCATTAGCATTAGCATCGTCAGGCATTGCGGCTACTTTACTGGATGGTGGGCGAACAGCACATTCAACATTCAAGCTGCCATTGGACGTTCATAATAAACCAGATGCAATGTGTAACATCAAAAAGAATAGTGGAATAGCTGCAGTGTTGCGGAAGAGTTCTATAATAATTTGGGATGAGTGCACAATGGCACACAAATATTCACTTGAAGCATTAAACAGAACTATGCAAGATTTAAACAGCAATAATAAACTTTTCGGTGGTGCTATCTTACTTTTGTCTGGTGACTTCCGGCAGACCTTACCGGTTATACCTCGCTCTACTTTCGCGGATGAGATTAATGCATGTTTGAAACAATCATTCTTATGGCGAAGTGTTGAAACACTTCGATTGACCATAAATATGCGAGTACAATTGCAAAATGATCCATCAGCACTAATATTTTCCGAACAACTACTAGATATTGGGAACGGTAAAATAAAACTGCAACCAAATACGCAATGCATTAAACTACCAGACAATTTTTGCACTGTTGTTCAGGATAAAACTGAATTGATTCAGAGTATTTTCCCGGATATACAGAATAATTATTTGAATCATGAATGGCTTAGTCAACGGGCGATTTTGGCAGCCAAAAACGTTGATGTTGACGAAATTAACTTCCAGATACAACAGTTGTTACCAGGCGATCTGATGTCTTTTAAATCAATCGATACTGTTGTTGATGAAAATGAAAGTGTAAATTTTCCGATTGAATTTTTAAATTCATTAGATATCCCTGGAATGCCACCACATAATCTTCGATTAAAGATTGGTTCCCCTATTATTCTCCTCCGTAATTTGAATCCACCTCAATTATGTAACGGTACGCGTTTGGTCATCAAAAAGATCACCGGAAACATTCTTGAAGCAACCATTTTGGCTGGGAAGTTTAAAGGAAAAGTGGTCCTGCTGCCACGTATTCCGATGATACCATCAGATTCTACCATACCCTTCAAAAGGCTACAGTTTCCAATTCGTTTAGCTTTCGCCATGTCTATAAATAAATCTCAAGGTCAAACAATGTCCATTTGTGGTTTAGATTTGGAAAATCCATGTTTTTCTCATGGGCAACTATATGTTGCGTGTTCACGTGTTGGGAAACCGTCGAATCTATTTGTGTTAGCTAAAGACAGGTTAACCAAAAACATTGTGCACCGATTGGTGTTAAATTAAATTGAAATTGAAAGTATTTATAATTCAAAAAAAAAGATATTAATGTTTAAAAGTTTAAGACTGTCTGCCTTGCCTACCTCATTCATGAGTTTAAGCGTCACATGTTATTTACTGTATTATACTGTAATATACTTATATTTGTTATAAAATTAAATGGAAATAATAAATCTGATAAATTTTTATTTTTTACCTATTGATTTCTGCTTAGTATCAAGTGTAAGAACATTTTAATTAATTGTGTTCAACGTACTTCCCCTTCAAATCTCAATCCAGTGAATTTGTATACCAACATCAACATTTTCGTCTTTGTTCGTAAATAATTTCATTGTACTAAAGGGTTATAGTAGTAGAAAGTCAAATAAGGAGATCACCATATTTTTTTACAAATACCATCTGTGTGAAAAAGCATAGTGGACTCCGTGACTGATGTTCTCTTATTGTTCCTCTTAGATTGTTTACTATAATGTAATATAACTAAAACTTTAGCCACAGCAACGCGTGGCCGGGTCAGCTAGTTAAGTAATATGCAGAAAGAATGACTGCGAATGCAATGAGGATTGAACAAAAATGTATATGATATTGTTCGATAAAAACGATACTTTTGACACAATGAACTAAATACAATCACGTATAGGTAACAAAAAATACCTATTGTAGAATTCCAATTGTAGTATTGCAACAAATAATACCTATCGAAGTATTATTGCAATAGTACTCCTATTCGTGTCTTGTTCATCAACCTCAGCCAACTGAAAAATTAAAATTGTTAATAACAAATATAGGTATTATATGATTTATGAATACTCCTGTACTTTTAAATATCTCTATCAGGTAGTAAAGACTTCCGTACAGGTACACATTAGGGAAGGCCCTATGTTAGGTTTGAGAGTTAATTCTCAATGGATATACAAAATTTATTGAAAACTTTGAAGTTTCAAAAGATTCAAATTCAAAAAGAGAACTTATAATAACTAAAATATGAAATTATATATTTTTAATACTAATTTAACTAAAAATCTAACATAAACAGCATCAACATAAAATTGTAACTTGCGATTTATTTTCGGGACACAATATAATGATAGTAGGTATATTTTTATATACAAACTAAACATTTTATTAAAGATTTAGTCTCATATCAATTACAATATAGCCACAAATACATCCTTCACGAAGTAATACTATGTACTCGACGCTCTTCAATATTATCGAGATATCTAAGAATCAGCAGTTTGCATAAATAAAAATAAAAATCGGAATGCAGCTCTTTTGCAATATTCGAATGTGGTTAAAAGTTTTGCAAAATTACTCATTTCTTTTAGTAATATTACCTAATAATACACCTATTCTCAATAACACGGTGTTTTGTAAAAGAGCTAAGTATTCAAAGTCAATGGCCAGTCAACCAGTTAAGTTAGCGGTGAACTAAAGAGGTGATTAATCCTACGCTCGAACATTCAAGTTTTAGAAAGGTGAATACGCTTGTATTCCAGCATTTTGATGTTAGCGGCAGTATGACATCTCTTTGTGCTATTTGAGCTTAGTAAAAGTGTGAAGAAGGTGATGGTGAATAATTATTTACTAAATTACAGGAAATACCTATGAAATTTTTACCTATATTCTATTGCTCGCAGCTAAAGTAAAAGAGCAAAATTTAAAAAAATGTGTATGCAATTTAAGGACCTCAATAATGCTCAAACCTAAAAGTTTAATGAATTACGGCCGAATTTCGACCACCGGGCGACCTCATGAACGTATTAATGCACAGAGTAATATTAAAACACAAACTTGAATATGCTATTACGTTATAACGATTTGTCAATGTGTGTTAAGTGTTAACTATTCTGTGTTGAGAGATGTAGGTATAGATAGACGCAGCGATAGATAGACGCACGGTGTATGACGTATGTATTCATTCGCTCGTGGTGTATAACGATGCCTTTACAGCGCCCACTCTAGTTTTCAGTCGAAGGAGACAGCGTTACACGATGTCACATGAATCCAATTCAATATACCGCGAATAAAGAAGTTTTACTTTAAAATATACATTTTGGCAGTTCTTAATTGCATCTATTGAAATATCTTCAAGGTAATCTGACTGATTCAGTATTTACAAGTATATAGATAGTGATAGCTTACGACACTAATGGTTATTACATATTTTATATAACCTAGCAATGGAGTAGCAATAGAAGATACGAGGTCAGAAGGCAGAGAGGTCAGAGGTCACCCTACGTGGTGAGCTTCGATGACCCTGAACCGCGGCCCTGAACGCTTTCAGCCAACACTGTGGTTTGTAGCGATACCTGTCGATTCAATCGCGAGTCGGGGTCTCGGAGTGACTAAAATAGGTGTCCGGATCTGAAGACGAGTGACGCGCCCCGGTATTTCATTAGGGGCGTGTTCGAATGCGAAAACGTTATTTAAAAAATGATTTTACACAATGGATACCATAAAATACATGTATTTGAATGAATCTCCGCGGAAATGGAATTTAATAATTCGACTGCTCTCCCAATCGAACTATACTTGTATAAGTCGGTACGACACACTAACCGCCTAAATAACGTGTGCTTCCGCGCTCTAGTAAAACGGTCCGGAACAATGAAACCAATATCTCTGAGTATTACGGGATTCTCGATGAAACCGCGAATAACTTTATAAAAATAAAACAATGTTTTGTCGTTTGAAAGTGTGTAACTGTATTTTTTTTTTTTTTTTGTATTCTTACGAAAAAGTGAATAGTCAGGAAAAATGTCATATTCATGAACCATTGAGGTGCTATGTTCCAAACATGTAACACAGAACACCAAATAGTGCAATTTTATGACCTATTTCATACAGTCTCGCCTAAATTTTGTTTAAAGAAATAATGGAGCTTATAACATCTATATGAATAAAATTGGGGTAAAATAACGTAAAAAATTATTGATTCCATATTGTATTTTTAAATTGGTAAATAAGCACCGTACAATAAGGAGTCAATAACAGAGAACCTCGTAAATCTAACGCTTATTTAATAATTTATTTATGAAAGTACAAAACTGCGATACAATAAGATAATTCCCTATTACTACATTTATATGGCCAAAAAAATGTACTAAATATGAATATGGTTGAAAAAAACAAATTAAAAAATCGAAGTAAAACAATGTGTACTGTGCCTGGTATGAGTGTGGTGCCATTTGTGGCCTGGACATGTTTGCATGTGTGTGCGCGCTTAGTGTGTGTATATAAAACTACATATTATTAGCGATATAATAAATTAAAAATAACAAAATATACTTACGAATGTTTAAAATGTATAATGCATATAATATTTAATTATACATTTTATTCTAAATATCATAACTTACGTCACGAATTTGACGCATAAATAACCCATTATTCTCTTGGAATATATCAACTGCGCTGAATTTTTCATTATATGCGCTGAGGACTCTACGCATCGTTGCGTTTTGTGCAGGGTTAGTAAATTTTCCGGAGGACTTAGAAGCCGCTACGTGAGAAGTATCAATAATATTTCCCACATCGACTGATAAAGGTTTATAATTTCTATTCTAGAATTTAGAGGAATATTGTGAATATGAAAGACAATAAGTCAGGGACAACCCTACGATCGATCATAGTATTGACAGCGATCAATCCTGGCATGGTGCTCGCCCGCGCCGCGCTGATTGCGACAGCCGTCGCCCAGGTGCCGGATAAATCGGGCCGCTAGGGCGCGCACAAGCGACTCTCACCGCAGCGCCGCCGCTGGCGAACCACGCAAATAAATCACTCGCCTGCCTTCAGACGCCTTCAGTCGCCTTCAGCCGCTCGTCTGTCGCGCGCTTCTGTGCGAACTGTGCCCACGCCGTACACTTATTTATCAGTGCATTCTTCCCAGAGGTACAGTCAATTACATCAATTACAATAATTAAAGACTTCACCTCAAACGTATGTCATACGCATGTCTCCGCAGGTCGTGTTCCTTGTGTGTCTGGATCGATCGATCATTTCTGGTTTTCGTCATTTGTGCCACTGCGAAAGCTTTCAGTGCATTTTATATTTCATGATAAATTTATTATAGTGTTTTACATTTATTGCGATTTTAATTGACCAATTTTCATAGAGTGAAATTTATTTACCTATACTTAGTAAAATATTTTAATATTATTCATTCGAAACATATTAAACCTTACTTATTCGAAAAACGACTAAAAGAATTGATTTAAGTTTATATCTGCAGCGTAAAATAATGTTAATAAATTTACAATTTATAATACTTTATTTTTTAGTTTATATGTATTACTTTATGATAACATGCTTTTATTGCGTAACATTTTTCGAATTAATTAATGTATAATTTTTCCTGGTAACATTAAATTAAGTTCCTATGTGTATGTTATCAAAATAATAAACCATATTTTACTAATACCCTCATATTACACATACACATTACATAAACATGAAAAATATGAATTTAAATATTATTGGTAAAACGTAAAAGTAAAACGTGCGAAACTGTGAGTATGATTATGAGCGTACATCCTAGCAGCCTAAGCACGTTGAAATTAATAAATAATAGTACTTGAAACACAATTGAGAACAATCTATACATATACCTACCTATGTACATGTATGTATTTTCTAATTTATCTTTTGATCTTTTGATCTACAATTTATTGTAAGGGTTGGTTTTAAATTAAGTAATGTTAAATTTTCAAAAAGGGCTAACTAATAAAGGAAAACTTGTTTTTTCGCTTCATTACGTTATTTACAAATGCGTGAAGATATATAGAAAAAAAATAAAAATTACTCTGAAAAAAAGTTATATGTGTTAAATTCAATATCTCTATTGTCTTTGTACTAATTTTCAATATTTCTAACATCATTCAAATAAATGGGTTAGTTTCCATATCATGTGTGTATCTACCATCACTTGCGGTTACCGGTAGGTAGTCTATGAACTCGAGAAATGCTGTATCAATTAAGGCCCAAAGTTTATCTATGAAAGCCTTTTCATTGTTTAGCATAACATGATGCACATGATCATGATCATGATCTATATAGCACTAATATAATCAGGGGGACGAAGAAATAATCGAAATTGCATTGGAATGTGTATGTGTCGTATAGAATGGTTTTTGCACCCTTTGCATTAGATTGATTGCATTTCCCATAATGTCAAAGTGCAAACGGCATAAAGTAAAAAAAAAGAAGAGGTCTAACCACGAGAGGTCGACTTATAAATGATCAAGGTTTCTCGTACAGGTGGCCAATCAAGTAAGGTCAATTTAAAAAGACCTTACCAATAGTTCGAGACTTCTAAAAGTGACTCCTCTCCTAAAATTTACCCTTAGCGTTATGAATATAAATGTGATCCCCTTCAGTGATCAACGCTCTAAACTTCAGTACACGTGTGAAGTCTACTTTGTTCGACATATGAAACTGCATAAGCTATCGTACTTTTTATTGTGTATATTTTCAATGAATGAAATATGTTTACACAGCATTCGCGAGTATCATATACTCACTCGTTTATTTATTTATTGTTTGCCTTTCAAGTAACGATTATGGTTTATCGCGATTGCCGAGCAATGAGAAAACTTTTAGTAGCAAAGTGGTCATGTTTGTGGAAAATTTCGACAGACTAAGGAAATCACTAATTTGCATAGTTAAAAGCTAAATCAATACATTTTTTTTTCTAATTTAAATAATTATTTTTGTGAACCGTCTCGAAATTACAAGAACAATATTTAAGCGCGTCCATATTAATTAGTTAACGCGGTGTCCAATTCAGACCAGGGGAAAAAATAACCCAAGTTATTATGATAGTAGTTACATAATTAGTATATTATAATTTATTATTAATAAATATAAACAAAATTAGATGGTCGTGGCGTTAATTAAAATAAAAAAAATGACAGTATTTAGTAAAATCACTTTCTATTTTAAAACCAAATTTCTATACAGATACGACTTTAAAGATTTTAAATAAAAATATACAGTTTCCAATAGTCATTTATGGTACCGGACAAAATGGTAAAATACGATAACCACTATGATGAAACTTCATAGTTTGACTGTCTGACATATACCTATAACTTCTAAATGGATAGTCGAGGGAAATTTAAAACCGGCCTACGGGTAAAATGTTGAGTATCACAAATACTTCGATAACCTAATGAAAAATATTTTTATCGCCCATTGTGATGATATTTATTTTTTAATAATTTAGCTGGTGTGCATTGATTGAGACTTTTGTCGCACACAATCGGACGGGGAGGTTGACATTTTTCGAATCCTTACACACATTTGGCTTAGTTGAGTAGGGCCCAAAATAATTGTAGATGACCTAGGTTATAGAAATCCTTAAAAAAAAAGTATTATTTTTACGTTGAATATTTAACCCATCATTATGTTAGGATTTTATACGCTGAGATTTATTTTTTTTTTTATCTATTACAGGTACATAAGGAGCAATAATGGCTGATGACGACTGGTTTGCCGAGGATCCGGCCGAAACGGCTGCGGCTGAAGCGGCGGCCATCGAAGCTGCGGCCAGCGAAGCGAAGGCGGCCAGCGAAGCGAAGGCGGCCAGCGAAGCAGCGGCCGCAGCCGAAACAGCCGCCGAAGCCGCCACTGAAGGCATAGTGCTGGGACGCGACGCTGACGCTAAGCTCATCTTCAAACACTGGGTCAGGTTGGTAGACAATGTTGATTCGATATCATACGATAGTATTGTTGTATCGTGACGTTTGGAAGGGCTACTGAGGATTTCAAAAATATAACTGCATGTGTCCCATTTTCAAGAAACTACGTATAAAGCTATTAAAATTTGTTTCCACCTTATTTATGCATGTTTCACTAGTTGTGGGTTATATTTTAATTTGGGTAAATTTTGGTATTCTAAACTGGCCTACTTTATTAATGAGATACATCTCCTATCTCCTATCGTCTTATTTCGCACTTAGTGGCATGTCAGAATCTTCACCGTGTCCATCTAACTAGGTGCTGAACACCTGTCCTAAGATGAACTATCTGTTTCCATTAAAAATGTGCTTTAATGCGAAGTATACGGAGCAGATTTTTTTTTTTTTTTTTAATTTACACGAACATATATTTTTCCATTTATTTTATAATTTGTAAGTACATAGATGAGATTCAGAGAAGAAGAGAGAGAAAAAAAAAAAAAGAACATAAAAGGAGATATCTAACGCTCATAAAATAAATACAGTGTTATTATTGTGTAGAATAGTAAAAAATGTAGTCTGTAGTTTAGTGTCGTGTAGTGCAGTGTACTGTAGCGTAGCGTAAAGTAGTGTAGTAAAAACATTTTTATGTATTTTCGAATTTTAATGTGAGAGAAGGGGTATATATAAGGGCGCGCTGTGGAAATGAAGAGAGAGATAGAGAAAAAACTATATTTGTAAGTCGCAATAGAGCATAATTACACAAATGATGAAGAGACTAATTGCTCTGACTTAAACCGACCTAGCTCAATGAGCCACTCTTTTATCATCAATTTTAACTTGATCGTCCATTTTGTTAAATTCCAATCCCGGTTTAATTTATTGTAAATATGCGGCGCTAGGTACATCAAAAATCTTTTTGTGAAAGTTTTGTTTGCCTTTGGTACTGCCACGTGCTTAGAAGAGTTTGCTCTAGTATGCTTTGAGTGTGGTAGTGGGATGTGGGTATGCTGATTTGTTATAAAATACTTCATGGTCGAGATGATATATAATTGCCTCATTTCTAATAGCTGATATTGTTTAAATATTGGCTCAGCACAATGTTTTTAACTATTAAAAGTATAAATGATCAATTGGAGGAAAGTGTGAGTGAAAGTGAAACCTAACCCAGAAACCCCACTTTAAAAGATTTTTGTCGATCAATTTAAATATAATTTAAACACACTCGAAACAAACACTCAGCGAACACTTGTATTCGATCAGCGATGCCTATTTAAATTCGGTCTATCGGCTGTTTGTTCATAAAAATCTGATACGGAACCCTGATTGCGCGAGCCCGACTCGCTCTTGGCCAGTTTTTTGTACACAATTATCTCCAATTCCGTGTAATAGTATAAAGATATATGTGTCTGAATATAATTCAGATAGATTAGATAGATACTACCTCGTTGGTGATCTCTTCCCTCCTAACTAGAAAATAGTAAGCAACAAAGAGGGCTGTTATCCATCTTATGTAGAAATGATTATCAAGCACAATTTGATTGGAACGAAAATAGCTAAAAGATTTACAAATTATAAGAAACAAAATATGTAACTACAATAAAAAAAACAGAGTGCGGTTACACCGCGAGCGTTAGAAGCAAAGCTTCTATAAGGAAGTTGATTAAATTTGTCATATTATAATTCAAAATTATTATCTTCTACCATACTGGCATCTAGATTCAAAATCAACGTGTCAGATAACCAAAAACTGGTCATCAACTTCATAATAATCAGTCATTTAACATTTCAAAATTATCAGCATATATTGGCAACTATATTTAACAGTGTTTCCGCACGCTTGTTTATTTATATAGGAAAAAATCAACGTGAGAGCTAGGTGCGCCGAATAAGTACCTACATCATCTCCATGCGTGCTACCGAGTTTAACCAAATCAGTGTGTCGCATACCGAGCGTATCTTATTCCGAGCGTCCTCCCGAATTTAGCCGTAAGAGTGGGTCGCAGTTAGATTGCGACCCGCTACTAAAGAGGGATAAGAGTTAAAAATGCATTTTACAGTACCTCTAAGTAAAGAGAGAGTGGGTTTGTAAAGTTTTTTTTAATATTTTCAAACAGAATTTTTGATTATTTAATCACTAGCAATTATTATTAGCGGAGCAAAGGTTTTAGTCGAGTGGGTTCTAATGCTGGACGTATCGGAGCTTCGTGGCCTCTTCTCCAACAGCTAAAAGAAGGCTGGACCTCATCTTTGTCGAGTGCACGAGTTGTCGCACGCCGAAGGTGCCTTCAAGCCACCCGCAGGGCCTAGTTGCCAACCCAGAGTTAAGCCTGAAGGGCTTAGAGATGGGGAGCGAAGCGATCCATCCCGAGTGTCTCGGGCACGAGTTGTCGCGCGCCGAAGTCGACGTCAAAGCCGACTGCAGGGCCTAGTTGCCAACCCGGGGCACACTTTAATATTCTTCGCTGTTGTCGCCGACCATATCTAGTTCAAATTCTTGCCAGGTGTAGCCATGTTCGGGTAAATCGATATTTAGTACCATCGAAGCTAAGCACATAACCTCGTCCCTTCCACCCCCACCGTAACAAACATAACGTTCTCAAACATTTTAACGGATTTTTTAAACTCGAAAACCGTTTTTCTCGTAATCGGGAACATTTTTTCAATATATTTTGCTGATTAACGTTTGATAGTTAAATACACCTGTTTATGTTTTATGTTTATGTTTATGTTTTACACCATTTAACATCGTAATTCTTTATACTAATACGCGATGAGAAAAGTTTGTAGATACCTCTTTTTAAGCGTATTACACGCACGAAGGAGAGCGAGATTTGGCATGGTAAAATTTTATATGGTGAAGAGTGCAGAAAGCTAAACTTTATGTATAATATGTTACAAATAAATTAAATTTAATAAAATAAAACATTTACTATTGACAGAGCTGTGAATTTTGTGTGGTCGAAATGTAGTTAAATTTAACAAAAAATACGTAAACAATAAAGGTTATTTTTTTTATTTGTAATTAATTTGTAAAATAAGCAATAATTTATGAGTGTTAACAGACTATTTACTTCTTGTTAAAATAGTGTCTGACTGGTTTAAAGTCAAAATTTACACGAAATTTACGTCATTTTTTGTTCAAATTATTGTTATATTTTTATCAAATTAAAATAGATAAAAATTAGTTTTGTTTGTCAACAGGCCAAAGTTCCTTCAGTACAATTACCTCTACGATTATCGGCGCAATTATTACGACGACGTGATCGACTACCTGGATAGGCGGCAGCGCGGACTCCTGCGCGAACTGCCCCGCGCGCAGACATGGGGAGAGCGCGCGCTGCGCACCTACATAGCGCGCCCGCACGACGCCGCACTGCGCGCGCGCGCGGACGCGCAACTGCTACAGCACATCAGCTCCGCTGCGCGTTTCCACAGATACCACTCCAAGTCTCTGATCAGCAGGAAGTACTCCCATTACGGTTTTAATACCGTCTCTATATAGGAGACACGCCATAACGCCATCGCTTAACGCTCACTAACCATCAATCCTATTGACGCATGATTCGCGCATTAATTAAAAATTATTGCTTCTTTAACCTTCTACTTCTTAAATAATACATAAAAAAAACATTTAAGTGGCTTAGTAACAGTAGGTAATATTATTTTGATTTTTCCGTCTTCAAATCTCAAAATTATCTCAATAACTGCATCCATTAAAATGTGATCTTTTACTATTATCTTCTTTTATTCAATTATTCTTTATTTTTTATTATTCACTGATCTGATACAATAATTTGCAGCAAAAAACCTTAAGAAAAAGAAACAAGTATCACAACGCGTTCCTACATTTTTATGAAGTTGGTATAAGCTATTTAACAAAAAACAATAATAATTTATTGTTAGGTACATTTATTGTTTCCTATTTAACAGCCGGCCTTTTTTTAAAATATGGTTTGTCTTCAGAATGATTTAGGATTTACTCGATTTCTCAGGTCATTTGCTTTGCAACCCAGACAATTTGCTTATCCGCTGTAAGTATGCATGCGTTGGAAGATGCCTTATTTTTTGAACTTAGTTTTATTGATAATTGTCACTTGAACCGCTTGTCAATTTTACAGGATTGGGTTAGCTTAAGAAAGCAGATTATGGATCGGCAGCAGCAAAAATCGAATCTCCAAAGTTTACAGTTTCATCGAACGACTTTCATTATCGCTTCATTATGCTCATTTATTGTCAGTTTCATAAACTACGAAATTACAATACATTTGTTTTATAAATGTATCATTGTAATAATTTAGTCTTTCAAAAAGTTATTCCTTGAAATGGATATGTCAAATAATGATAACGGCATTTTATGTAATTACAAATCAATAAAATAAAATCGATATAATAACAAAAAAAACTTTATTTTTTATTCCTTGACTAAAAAGGGAGTTTATGTGTTAGACAGGTATTGGCTTGCATCTGTACCTTCGAAAATCAAAAATGACTGATTTTAATATGCCAGTTTTTTGAAAAAAATATATAATAAAGGACATTTAAAGGTAAGTTACAACTTCCACCAATTTCCACTTTAGTTTACGCCATTTTTTTTGTTTAGAAAATTAAAAACAGTCAACCTCGGCTTCATTCTCCTAAAACTAATAACTGGTCAATACAGATAAGAGCACAACTCAAAAGATAATCTAATCTAAAACAACAAAAAAACATACAGAAAAATCGAATAAATGCTAAACTATTCTTTCAACCCCATTTGCAATTAATTTGTTTATCTCCCTTACACAGTAAAGGATATAAACAAATAAGGGAGGGAGGGGTAGTTTGTTTATCTTGCTTGATGGTTTGAGTATACAGGGTGTCCCATCGGTGGTAGTTCAAAGCAAGCAGGGTGATAGAGGACCTCAATAGCTATCAAAATAACTCCCATGTCTCTTTAACGATTTTTTTCAGGTTTCAGAGTCTTTCAGTTTTTTCTGTAATTTTAACCTAACTTCCGATTAACCAAATCATTGTATTAAAAATTATTGTACTATATTTGTCTTAAAAAAAATATTTGGAAAATATTACTTAATCATATTTCATTACTTAACTTTTTTTTTACATTAACCATAGGTAAACATAATTACTTATTTTTTTCTGTTTCTACCTTAAAAACTTCACTATTTCATTAGCAACTTTACCTGAAAAACTACTAGGCTATTTATTATAAAGGGTTCCCATAAAAATAACATGCAAAGTAAAAACATAAATATTTTTTTTAGTATAATTAATCTGCTTAAATTACTTTTATGCGTTAACCCAGAACATTAGAAGTTGTACCTTGTAACCATTTCCATGTGATTTTTATGGGAACCCTTTATAATTAACCTAATAAAAGTTTCAGGTAAAGTTGCTGATGAAATAGTTAACATTTTTAAGCAAAAAAAATGGTAATTATTTTTAGCTATGACCTTACAAAGTTAGGAAATAATATAAGGTTTAACAATGGTTTCCAACAATATATATTTTTTAAGACAAATAAAGTAACAAAATATTAAATATTATTGCATATGATAGAACAATTATTCTGGTACGATGATGAAAAAAATCAGGACTCGATTGCTGTTACTTTAGTCACAATAACGCAATGATTTGGTTAATCGAGAGTTAGTTAAAATTACAGAAAAAACTGAATAACTCCGAAACTTGAAAAAATCGTTGAATATAGTTACATGGAACATACATATGTATTGTAAGGTCTTAAACGTCTTTCAAATGTTTAATTATCAAATTATTGTATCAGATAAAAACGATAAATTGAATCAACAATTATTTCAAAACTGGTATATAACTCGACAAAAACAAAACAAAACTTTGGTAATACAAAAATACAATTATTAATACGGCGAAAGACAATTAAAGATGATTATAGCACGCCTATTTAAGAAATTGCCAAAACATTTGAAGGAGTTTACTCAAAATTTATAAACAATATAAAATTCCCCTCAAAGATTACCTGTACACACTGTGACTCAAAGATTAAATAACAATAGTATTAATATATAGTAATTTACAAACATGGAATTTCTTGAATAGTGATTGTTTCTTTTTGTGTTAATGTTAATTTATGTTTAGTTTATTTATATTTCATGTACTTTTTTGTGTTAAATGTTTTTTTTTATTTTATATCTAATTAAATATTGTATGTAAATTTAATACGCAATTTTTGTAAAACTTGCCCATAAAATTGAGTTTCTAGCCGCCAAAACCATGTTTTTGCCAGAACCCATTTAATGAATTATATGTATTTTTTATAATACATTATTAAAAAAAAAGTAAAGTTTGAATAAAAGACCATTATGAAAGTATGTTTTCTTTTTTAATATTTCAATATAATATAATAAATACAAGAAGATTAACACACATATTAGCCTGAGAATACAGAGATTTCCCAACAAGCACAAACATTGCCATACCAAAAATGACCTTGTAAGAATAAAAGAACTAGGTATACATTTTTGTGAAAGGCCATAGATATTTTATAATTAAAAGACAATTCATTGAATAATAAAAGAGAAGAATAAAAGGGAAATAAATTAGACATTAGAATAGATTAGATGCGCTATTATTATTATATTATTATTTCTTCTATCGACTAGACCAAATAATGCTTAGAAGTACGGATGCAACACGTTTTTGTAAGTATACCCTTAGTTTACATACCTTTTTCACACTTTCAAAATATTTTAATTTAAATTATTACTTCAACCAGTAAGTTTGTATTTGATTATTCTATGGATTTAATTCTGTTTTAAAACATCTTTATTCTAGAATAGTTTGTGATTAAACAACAATCCAAAAAAATGGCATTGAAAAGCGTAGCCATGGAATTTGCTGACCGGAGTCAATAGAGGGTAAGCATAATAAAACACATAAATGATTCGTTCCTTAGAATTTTTAAAATTTAGAATTTTATAAAATACATAAAATATTTTCAAAAAACATTTTATTTGCTTTTCAATCATATCAAACAACTTTGAAGCAATGGTAAACAGACAATGGCAATTATGGACAGCACACACGACACTGGACCAAATACCATCAGCTCGTTCTGCAGCTATCACCGTCTCCGTGTCACTAAGTCTACATTTACATTTACTTGTTTTACACTAAGTGAAGACATAATAATAATATGGCATTTAATATTAAAAGCAATTTCAACACATACACGTGAAGGAGACAGCGATGTTGCACACACAATTAGATCTTGAGTCTTTCTTTATGATAATAATATTTCAATTGACATTAAATTTTAAAATTACAACACATATTTGAAATATAATAAAAATTAATTACTTTATTATAATTCATTAGATTTTCATTGAATTGTATTTCGGTAGTGAAGTATTTCGTGCAAATAACTTCCTTTTTATATGGATATAAAAGATTCATTTCTTAATTTAGAATAACATATTAACCGACACCCATCATTTGTATTTACTAGTATATTATAAATATATCAATAATTATTACATAAAGTTGTCAAGTACAAATAAATAATGAATAATAACACCCCAAAAATGTTTAGTATTTACTGAGAGAGAGAGACACTATGATTTCAAATCCAAGTTGTGTGTTGAGTTGTGCAATGAAGCAACAAATTCATTGTGGAAATATAAAATGAAGAAGTAGGCTACAAACTGCAACTAATAAGCATGGAATTATGAATAAATATTTAAAATAATTATAAATTAGAGGCAGTACAAAATTACACTAATTTAATAATTGAAAATAATAATTTGAATAATTTTAATAATTGATTTTTATTAGTTGTGATTATTTTAGTACATTATTTTAAAAAAAAATGCTAGTTCTTAGGAGACGATTTCCAAGATTTATGACACACTTTTAATGTTTATTTGTTTAGCATTAAAAACATAAAACTAGGTATATAACAAAAGGGAGCTCACTTTATGACAGCAGCAATTTAATTCAACTTATCGATACTTTGTAGGCAGGTAGTTCTTAAGAACTATTCAAAACTGTTAATATTTAAGTGTTTAAACCTAAAAGAAACATGAAAGTGAAGAAAATAATAAAACTGAGCTGGCCGAGTACATTTCCAAAGTATCGACATCTATAACATCAACATATAGCAAGCATAAAAGCAATCTGTTATTTACTCTTTTGATGTGTAGTTCTTTTCCCTTTTGGTGTGAAGTTCTTTCCCTAAGAACCCATCCCAGCTAAGAAGAATTAAACCTACAAACCGGCTATACCACTGGAGGAGTACCCCAAAACTATAAAATATGTAAAATTAATGATAATAAATATTACTCATTCTTGATGTACAAAATCAAAAAGATTGCCCTACATTTAAAAACATCCTATATCAAAACAAAAAGAAAACTTTAAATTAATGAACTATTCGATTGTCAAAGTAATATGGTTCATTTAAAATATCAACTAAACCAGGTAAATAAATGTTATGAAAGATCAGATGGGATCTTAATGGCTGATTGAGACCTAGATCCATTCAACAAGACAAAATAAAAAGAAGTTAGAACTCTATTATTATGGCTTATTTAGAAAAGCGGGATGATTTTTTTGACTAATTTGAAAAAAGTTATAGGTTTTTAGTTTATAGAATTATTTATTACATTGTAAAACATCCTAGTTAAAATTGCTAGAATAAAATTGCTTGCGAAGAACAAAATATAAATATTTATATAAAATAAGTTAATTTAGGCAAAAAACTGTGTTTTTACAATTTAAACCGTTGGCTTGATAATGATTGCAGAACACAAACAGTAACTATCGCTTGTTTTTACTGTTTTAAAAGTTGACAAGTGAAACTTGTTTTTCCCTTGCAACCTTACTTCACACAACCTGGAAAAGGTTGAGAAATGGCAAAAGAAAATCTAATTATGTGAAATAATAATAGAAAAGAACTGTTACGAAATGTTAAAAACAGATCTATGTATTCTAGAATTATTACACTACCTGAATTTAAAACTTTTTAACTTTTATTAGAATTTAAACTTAGAAGCACTGAAAATAAACAATAATACATTAATTATTGGTATTGCACAATAAAAATGTATTTATTGAAAAAATTAGTAATTTGAATACACATGTATTTATTTGTTATATTTAATTTGATTATACATTTAATAACTTGAGACAAGATAATGTTTGACTTATTTTTATTTTTGTCACTGCAGCGGCTGTCTGTAATAAATGAAAATATAAATCGATTACTATTGCAACTATAATAATAAAAATTGGAATAATTTAGACCTCACTTTTCCGGAAGAATTATATTTTTTTTATAAAAAAATTATGTAAAGTAACTATTGTAATTTGAATATATTTATATTAAATGAGGATTCAAAGAGCTATAATAATTTCATAGAATGATAGTAACATGTATATAATAAGCAAATAATTAAAAACTATACTTTATATTATGTGGCAATTATAAAATATGAAAGTTTTTCCAAAGCACTTGCTAAATAATTATGACAAAAATCAGGAAAATATAATTCGGATCTTAGAGATTTCTTTTTAGAAATTAAAAATGAAATGGGATTTTAAAAATTTCTAGGTAAATGAACCTAAACCAACCCTAACCATAACACTGTTTCGTTTTATTTGGCACGGCTTGTAAATTCAGGTCAACAGTTTATTTTTTGTAGTAACAAAAGAAATTTTATAATCACTTTTAAATAACTTGTGTTAAATTGTTATAAAAACTAAACCAGTCACAGTACATAACCCTGTAGGCAGGTATCTTACACTAATTTTAGAAGAATACATAAACCTATGCATAGCAGAATCTCTTTAAGTATTGATAATCTGTATCGCTAGGCATGGCTTATGTAAACAATCATAATAAATATATAGGTTTTAAGGCAGTACAGTATTTTGTATTTTCAACATGCAAGTGGAACGGCCAATAAAATAATTTAACAAACATATACTGGAAGACAGACTAATCACAACTACAATATGATGCCTGTGACCAATGCCGGTACTTTCAATTTTACTTAATATGGGGGTGCAGTTTTCAATTTCAATTTTAAAACCAAAAAGGTTTAGTTAAAGTTCAAATGCAAAAAACAAGTATTAAATTTTGAAAATTTTACAATACTTTAAAGCAATATCAATTTTACAATTGCACAATATTTGTTCCATTATAGAATTACGTTCATCGATAAAATACGCCTTTTAACAAATTAGGTAATTGAAATAAAATCAAATTTAAACATAATGGAAAATAGGATTGATCGAGTGGTCTATATACTGGGTCCGCAGTTATGTGCTACTTTTTCACCCTCATCACGGATTGCTTTCTATTATTTTTCCGCATCACACTAACATATAGCTGGTTCAATTTCAATTCAAATGGCCTATTTCGGAATTCGCTTCTAAATATATTTGTTATTAAATATTAGCATATTATCATAGGGCAAAGTTAAATGAAATGACAATAGAATAAATGCAATTGGTGTAATTGATTGAAAATAGTGCCGAGTGGAGATCTGAAAAGGTTGTTAATTTTAAAATATCTTAGTGTCATTTACATAAAATTATCAACAAATATTTTAGTCTCAATCCAATTGAAAAAATTATGTTTTTGATACTATTAATAGAATATAATTTTACTCTTTTTTTTACTTTTTTACTCGCACTTGAAAAATACAATTGTAAGGTGAGTTTTAATTATTTTTATTGCAGGCTATGAAATGTTTGATGTGATGCCTCTAATGGGAACTGGCGCATTTCATATAGCTTTGTGTTAGATTTGACATTTTTTATCAATCATATTTCTAAGATTTGGAAGCTATTCTGATATTAACAGGCTCTCTCAACCTAAATAAACAACAATTTACAATCAAGTTATTAATAAAATGTTGTTCTGCCCACTATAGTAAAAAAGTTCAATAAAATTTATACGAAATATAATAGACTGTAACCTAAGTCATCTAAATAAAGCATAATTAAATATTCAACTAAAAATACCACTTGAAAGATGTCAAAAAATGGCTATTACAATATCCTGACTCTATTAAATCAAAAGTTAATGAGCTGATACGAGTAAGGAATTCAAATAAAAAGGTTTAACTAGCAAGGAGATAGGTCAAATGGCTATGTGGCTAGCCACACCATATGTACACTGCACGAGACTATCTGAGGCATGATAATCCTTAAACGAAGACCTGGTACAGGTTTAGAAAGCTCGGTTGCTGGGTAAACCTGCAGAGAGAGGTTAAATGTCATGGAGATCATTGAGGTAACCATTGGCCATTGGAGATCATTGAGGGCAAGAGGTAAAATAAATTGCATAGTAAAACAAAAAGTTTGCATATTATACAATCAATTCAATTACCAGTCTCGTAACATGATGATAACAATGGGTAAGAGGCATGTATTTTAGGATGGTAATTTAGGATCGTATGTCATACTTGTACCATGTTGGTAATTCAAGACTTTCAAATGGCTTCTCCAGATTTAGCTAAATTTGCTGGTTCCATTGATAATATAATGCAAATGAAGAAACTTACTTATAGGAATTATGAACATATGATAAAACATATATTTAATTCTATACTACTTATATGTGAATGGAGTATAAAATGAGTATATGCTAAAATTTAATTCAAAATTATAGACATATTGTGGTTTTAAGTACCCTATTTCAAAAAAGAGAGGTGCAAATACAATTTATTTAAGGAAACTTGATATATTTTAAGTAATATTTAATAAATTTATTTTTATTCATGCTGTGATAATAACCAATTGAGTTACAAGATTATAGTGTTAACAATCTAAAATGTCTTAATCGTTAGGAAACTCATACTACTAAATTTAATCGTTAGGAAACTTCTCATACTAAATTTAAGAAAAATATTCCATTATGCATAAAAAATATTTTAATTTTTCGTTATTTTTGACTTTTGGTACTTAAATATTTCATGGATTTTTGCTAGTTTTTTACTCGGAGATGGGATGGTGACGATCTCCTAACATCTAAAAGGTAGAAGGTAGTGCCTTTCGGTCAACAGACTCTTATAAACCCTCCAATTCAAATTACTATTAATCTCATTGATTTTGCCATTGGTATAAGAGTAAGTAAATAAATATTAAAAAAACATTTCAAACTAGTGTCTATTTACACCTATATGCAAAATAAAATATACATTATCCACAAATAAAATTGTTGATATCCTGTGCGTCAACACAATTAAACAACTTATTCACAATAATTTCATTTGTGCATCACAAATATATTAATAAAATAAAACTATTTTTTCTTACAAAAGCTAAAATTATATTAATTTTGTTGAAGTATTTATGTGTATCCATCTACATCGAGCACAAATTTCAATAAATCCAAAATTATAATATTAACTACTTTACAAAATTAATATTAACTACTTTATTTATTACAATCTGAATATATAAGACACCAATAAATTAAAATGATCGGCATTTCACTCTGTATATTTTAAAATAAATATTTCAAAATATCTGCAGCAGCTAGCCGCTATTATAACAGTCTGAAAAAAAACAAATGTGCTATGAATATTTGTAACAACATGTAATTTGTAACATAGACAACCGGAGCTTATCACAACACTAGCAAAACGTGAAAATATTTTTATTTTTTTTTCATTTATCCATAATTGCACAATAGGAAGTCGTAACAATAAATCGCAATAATGTATGAACAATTAAAAATTACGTAATTGGAAAATGGATATAGAAATTCTCAATGAAGAGAATAGCTTTTGTCAGTTGTTTCATCCAATAATAGTATTATTATTGTAATAATAACCATATTCTGTGAATATTGAAGGTACTAATTGAAATTTATGCTCTATAGGTGGCCATAACACTTCTTTGATCATGGTCTATACTATTATTTTATTCAATATAATATGTCATTTCAAATTCAGTTCAAATTAATATAGAAGATGTCTACATCAGTCTTGAATATTATTTCCTTTAAGTTTAATTTTTCGAGAATACTATTAAAAACACTAACATAATAAAAAAAATATTAAAATGACAAAATGTCATAAGTGTTTATTCAAGGGCAATAATAAGAGGGAAATAGCTATTTTTTAAATATTTAACAACCTTTTAAGTATTTTATTGGTAAATTACTGTTTGTATATATTTAAAACTTAGTTGATACAATTTACATTTCAATCTAATAGGTCATCATAAATTAAATGAATAGTTAGTTATCAAATATGTATATTAAAAAAGAACGTCATTGTACTCATGTCAAAGTTTTATATTTAAACCTTTGAAAAGAGGGCATGTATGTATAAGAGATCCACTTGAATGTCCACAATTCAAAAAAAAAAACATATCTTGAAGTCTATTCAGTTAATTATTATCACATACATTTGAAGTAAATATAATATGATGACTATGATAGTGCCGTCCATCGCATTTTGCACAACTATTCCTTACATTTTTGTGTGGCATTTATAAACGGTAGGCAAAAAGAAACGAGTGCTCGCTACAGAATGTTTCAAAGGCCTTATCTGTTAAGGTTATTAAAACTAGGCAGTTATTATAACTTCTTTATAATAGTTTGCATGTTTCCATTAATAGTCCATTCTTGTGTTTCTCTCACTGCCTAACATCGGCAATAAAAATAAAAAATGAACTTTATGTATATATATAATGGAATTTCGAACTAAGTACACATTTTGTTAATGTTGCTTACATTTTAAACCACATTCACAAAAAAAATATGCAAAAACACAAAACCGACTTCAAAAATAAAAAAAATAAGGAAAAAACATACAATTTAAAAAGGGTATGATATAAAATGGATATTATAAAAACGTTTTGAATAGAAAACTTACTTTAAAAATTTAAAAACAAAAAAAACATACGGAATAGAGAACGTACACCTTTTTTGAAGTGGTTGAAGAAAAAATGAATAAGGCAAGTCATATTTTTTGATATCTGCATGAGTAACTAAAAACTTAAACTCATGGTTTATCGTGACATTGCAAGAAACAGTAATATTCGATTGCAGTTTTAAATAATTATTTATTGAAAATAGTTTTCATTTAAAATACAAAGAAAAAAAAATAGGTTATGTTTGGTTGGCCATTGGAAGTTTAAATCAATATCAATATATCATTTTTTTTGGTCATAAATAGAATTTAGTGTATAAATTTGAAATATGATATATAAAAAAAATTTAGAGCGGGTATGTAGATATTAAAAAAAAACTGTCTAATTGTGTTTATTGACCAAATCTGTAGAGGAAACATGGGGAAGTTTTGACATATTTAGAGTTTAAAATGTTTGTGAAACTCCCGGCCCTCACCCTTCCCGTCTAAGCTCATTGCTGACTAAATGTAGATTTTTTGGATCCTTTAAAAAATAAATAGTTATCTGATTATGGAAGGCGCACATTCGAAGTGAATTTTGTGAGATTGCAAATTCCGTCATTTGTCTTGAGAAATGTTTTTTCTGTTAGGATTTTCAGCCCAAGTGGTAAGGGATAATAGATATTAATTTTTATTGCTGAAATGGATTATATTATGAAAATATTAAACACACATTAGCTTCTTTTGACACCGTAACAGTGTTGGTTGTCCATATTCTTTTAATTATTTAAAAGCTATCATATTGAAAATCGAACTCCACTATACTCCACTTAGGATCTACTTGAATATAAAGATTGTGGTATTCAAAAGCTTAAATATAACCAGAAAATATGTTCAAACTGATTAAAATACAAGAACAGTAGGATATTCAGAGACTAATTGTAATGTCTGTGTAAATAAAATGAAATGTTAAAAATAAGTAAGAATTATATTTTTATAGTAATTAGCTTGAACTTTTAATATTCATTTAGTTTTATTTAATTTAAGGCTGACATTGTACAACAGAAAATTTCATCCTGTTTCAATTGACACAATGAAAATGATACCATCCAAGTATGTTCACTCTTGCATTAAACTCTACCGACGGCATTAAACACTTTTAAGTTATAGTAAAAATGGTGTGCTCAAAAATTATTCAACCAGTCACTAACATTTTTTTTTTTAGCGGACTTTATGCGTTTTAATAATTAAAGGCAACCAACAAATTACCTCTGTTTACTTGAAAGTAATTTAAAATGTTAGTAGTGACAGGTTGTTAAAGCAAATTGAAATATTTATTATTATGGAAAGAGCAATACAAAATATTTAAAAAGTGTACAATTATTGCAAAACCATTTATTGCATTATGAAAGTTAAAAAAATGGCAAAATGCCAAAAAAATTGTAAGATATGTATATTTTAGCGTTAAATTTAAGCCTAAACACTAAGTTAAATGTTCAAAGAAACATATTGTATTATAATATAGATAAATTTAAAGATTTGTCATAAGTTGCCATTATTGCTTTAAGTTAAAATATGAATACTACAATAATTGTATAAAAGTTATATATATGAATAATTTAGAAATAATAAAAATAAAAAATTTAGAAATATTAACTATCACACGATAAATTGTTATTTTATTCTTTCATTTCATTTAACAACAATATTTGATAAACAGGATATTTCGCATCTAAAAAAACTAAAAGCAAAGCGTTACTACTTTTTGAAGTGAAATTGTTTCTATTATATGGTAGAGACACAGCCGTGATTGAAATCACTGATTAATATTATAAGATTGCTAAATATGTGAAGAAAAACTTTGGAATTTGAAGAAGTCGAGAAAATTTCAGAATGGTCTCATATGACCCTTAATCATAAGCAATATATTTTCACTCAACAACAATATAAAATATTATTTACTTTAAATATGAAACAGCCATGTGTCTTTAAGGATGGATTATTGGATATGAAGCACAATGGCAAGGTTTATCAGGTAATCTTCATCGCCATTAGCCCCCATTTACCTACTTTGCTTCCCATTATACTTCCGCTTTTAAATACTGAAACATCCAAGAATATCTTTAATATCTCTGCAATGGCAATTATTTAGAGCCCGGAAATCATTGGTTACCTATTTCACCGATTTCTATCATAGCTGTCAATTCTTTCTATCATAGCTCCGAAATTTGTGATATGCAATTTAACGCTTTACTTTTATATTATATACTATAATATGAATATATTTAATATTAATAAATAAAAATTAATTAATATGACTTTTTTCTTATCGTAGTACTGAAAGTAGAAGAAAAAGGTCATTAAATTACAGAATAACAAATGAAAAAAGGTGACTACAGTACAGAATAACAGATGAAAAAGGTGATTATAATACAGAATAACAGATGAAAAAGGTGATTACAATACAGATTAACAGATGAATACAGTGATTACAGTACAGAATAAAAGTAAAAAAGAGACCTGATGATTTTAATCAAATAGTGGAGAGATTTTAAAAACATTTCAATACCAAAATGCAAATGAAAATGAATTGAAAATCAAATTGTGCGTAGTTATCAAATAAAGACCTAAATAGGAAATTGTACAGTTACAAGAAAAACCATGCAATTAAATTCTTAATAGGAATAAATCAACCCTCAAACCATAAATATTTTTAATGGAATATAATGCAGATTGTTAACTAAATAGATCATTTAAAATTTCTTAAAATTATTAAGTTAAAAGGTAAAATATTACAATATTTGTTAATCAACTTATTTAAAGTAAAAACTCTGTTCAAGCATAAAAGTAAACTAAAAAATAATTTACAACCGACAATTGAATAAGACCATTAAGAATAAGGACAGAAAAACCATCAGGACTCGAATACAATAATTATTTGTGGATCAGAGCAATAATTCAATAATTTGGGTGATCACTGCGCCTGAGGGTCACATTGCAAGAGGCGGACAATAGATGGATCGCTTTTTGCACCCTCTATAAACTCTTCTAATGACAGCTTGCCATCTTTATTGCGGTCCATTTGGCGGAAGATCTTGTCAGTTCTCTTCTCAGGTGTTGATTCATCCTCAGGCATCTTCATAACAGATCCAACCATTTTATATATAGCCTGAAACATAAAAAAATGCAAATAAAATAGTACCAGTGAAGGCATGAAAAAGTTTAATCATCCGTAATATCTCTGACTCTGACAATTAAGTTAGATTTTTTTAGAACCAATATACTCTATATTAAATATTATCAATTGGTTTAATTATTCATTTTTGAGTAGAAAAACTCAGAAGTAAGCTGACTAAAAACTGTAATTTTGAAATTGGTGGCTTGCACGATGTAATGTACCTTAATTATATCGAAGCCAAAGTCAGACTCACAGATTGTTTGATGGTTTTATCAAAGTCGAGACGGATTCAGAGGTGGAGGTGAGATTTATGTAATGGTAAATATTAACTAACAATTATTTAACCTTTAAGTGTTAGGCTATAACATTTATAGCTTAATAACAAATAAAAATTATTTGTTAAGTAACAAATTTCAAACTAACAATGGCATTTATAATTTTTCTGGTCACCAGTAGGTTTTGAAGAAGGTGTTGGAGGAATTCGGCAGGAGGCAGCGACTACCTCAACCGTGTACAATAATACTTTGAAACCATTTCTCCTAATAGCTCCATTATATTTATTTGACTAACTCACTGGTTTTTCGGGATAAGAGAATGATGAGATGAGTTATGAGAATATAATCTTCTGTTTTGTTCAAGAATAGAGATAGGACAAAGCTATTTTTGTTTCCTGATTTCTGAGTAGGAAAGCACAAAAGAATTGAGTAGTTTCTTTGTGTAGACAGGTAATTTCAAGCTCTATCGATTAAGAGATAGATAGTTTCGTAAATTAAGAGCAGGACATTGTAATGGCGATGGGAATAATCTACCTTGTTCGAGGGAGACTTACAAGAAGTAAATAAGTAAGAAGTGACCCGAGAGAAGAAGTGTTTGGATGTGTAGAATAGGAAATTACAAAGAGGACAAGCTGTTAGAATGTCTGTTAGAATGTTACTTGTCTGAGAGTATATGCTGGAATGTGTTTAAGTAGAATTTGAGCATTCCTGGAGATCAAGAGAAAAACAGAATTCATCCGTAGTAGTCTTAGTACGTGTTTTGGAATTGGAGAAACACATTGTGTTGTGGTTTTTGGTCACAGTACTCTTTATTTAAAGCTTTTAACAACTGCGAATCAGTTTTGAAATAAAAATTTACTGACCAAACATTGATAATCAATATCACATACAAGCTGCCTTACTGCAAAATGCAAGAAAATAATACTATAGTGTATTCAGGTTAGATGTAAACTACTAGGATCCCAAGGAGTAGGGAGACGCGGGCAGATTGGTCGAGGCTTAGGAGTCAGATCCGCTTTACACGGCTAAAACTTTAATTTAATTTAGCTTCTATATATTCATAGATGTGTAAAAAGCTACTATCCTCGTCTTTTGGCCGTCTGTCTGTATTGCATCTATGTGCGCATTTAAGAACATGTAAATGTTCAATGCCATTTCATAATTATTATAAATTAAAATATTATATCAATGTTTATTTATTTATTTTTTTATTTATTGTGGTTACCCAACAGAAATTGTACACAATACATGTAATGAAGTAAAGACAATATAAATTGATGTATACATTTCTTAAACTAGAGTAGCGCTCAATTGACTAATTAAGATAGTTAGAGGTAAAAAAGAACAAAATTATAATATATTAATACATTAAAATACAAATACATAACTGTATTAAATTTTAATACATTTAAATATTACAATGGTGTAATTTTTACCAGCGAGGTCACATTAGTATAGCTTCATAACAAGTATATAAAGTCCGTAGGTACTTTCATTAAACATGAGTTCCCAATAACCAAATAGCATTAAAATCATTCCTTCCTCTTTATATTTATTTATTTATTTATTTATATATACATGCATATGATCGGCATCGTCGATTTTGTAGAATCCAGAACATCTTATTCATACTCTAATAAAAGCCAGGGTAAAACTGACAAGCTAGCATTTCTACAAGCGTCATATATCTTACACCGTCAATCATACGCAATTAATCAGTTAAGTCAATAAAGATAGAGTAGGACACAAAAAGATCTTTCTAGAAAGAAACGTTTTGGGAGCCGAAAAGTATGAACGCCATCTTAAAAAGACAGTATTGCGCTGACCGACTTACGGAAGGGTAAAGTCTAAACCTATAACCTGTAAACCTGTGTTTGTTGGATATTTAATAATTTGAAAAAATATGATTGTAAAGCCAAAAGAAATATTGATTGAGTTCCGAAATAGCATCGGGAACTATATTGTAATTTTTTCGTGAAAGAAAGTCGCAGTTGCAAAGCATTTTTGATGTGGCTTGAAGAAAGCAAACGGCTGTTTTAATCGGAAATGTATAAAGAATTGATAATACAGAATTTAAAAAAAATGTAGAGACCGTCAGTGTGTCAGTGTAATAAAAACAACAGAACTTAATTGTATTTTGTATCAAAATAGTTTATTACGTTATATGACCAAGGTGTGTATTAAACCGACATATTGATTATATTGTTTTTTTTTAACATAATAAATATCAAATTACGGATGATAATATCCACGGTGTAAGAAAATGCACAGAGTGTAAAGTGAAATCTAAAAATTATGCGTACCGTTTCAAAAAAACAATATATACATTTACATGTTAAAAGTACATGTCAGCAAACTATATCAATAAAGTGAAATATGTATACAAATGTGGAATTAAATAAACAGCACCAAAAGAATAAAGAAATACAATAAAATAGTTATTATTAGATGTTAGATAATTATTTAGGTGCTACTATTTTCATAGCCACATAGAAATTATGAATCTATTATATCTATGCGGCAGGTATTAAAAAAAAATAAAGTTTGGCATTTTGTTTTTTTTTATACATTTTGTATAGTTATGTTCTAGAGAATTATGTTCTAGAGAATTTCATAAGCTATTCAAAATAATGCAGGTTATCAACAAACATACATAGTTTTTCTAAAATAAGCATTTTTCTAAGCGCCCGTATAAGTCACTCGGGCATCTGCCAGGTTAATAACCCATCTACTGTTTTAAGTTTTTCATGAAAACGGGATTATTATAATAAAATTACTTTAGATTAAAATAAAGTATGTTAGTGCAAACACACAAACACATGATATGTGTATTACGATTTTTTGCCAGTCCAGTCAACAAAAACTTCCTGCTATCACTTTGGGTTCTATTTATTGTTTCTGTCTAACATACTGACATTCTAGAAAAAGATGGCGCTCCACTAACCTGAACACACTATAATTATCTCATGAGGCGTAAATAGAAGAAAATGGGTATGTAATATAAATTCCTGTATAAATGGGTTTGTATTTACTCTACACATTTTAATGTGTAGAGTAAAGAATCTTTAAAAAACTACTAAAAGTTACAAACTTACTGTAACAATTTCCAGCATCTCCTGACGTGATATGTATCCATTACCATCCAAGTCATACATAGAAAATGCCCACTTGAGCTTCTGTTCAAGCTTTCCTCGTGATGTAACGCTCAATGCACAGAGGAATTCTCGGAAATCAATAGTTCCATCACCATTGGCATCAAATGTTCTAAACACATGCTCTGCAAACTATCAGACAGATAAATGTTATATACTTATGGATAAAAAAATATAAATAAAACCTATAATTAGTGACAAAAAATATATATTGAAATATTATTAATCTTATTAAAGTGTTTAAAATATAAAAAAATCCATTATAGAACATGACATTTCAAAATTAAATTAATCACTTTACAACTATCCTACGATTCCAAGTCGAGGACCTCTTTAGTACCTCTATATTTATTTTTCTATATAGCTTTTTTCCAATGATATATAAAACTTATCTAAATTTTTCAATATTGTCAAAAAAAAAAAAATATTTCAAGTCTTTACCTTTTCAGGCAATTTGCCCCTGTTAAAAAACTATCATCAAATATGTATTTTTTTTATTTTTGGGATAACTACCATTAAATAATGAAAATATGTCATTTATCAATCAATCTTAAATAATTTGACATATTTTATTACCTTACTAGCATCACCATATGGAAAGAAGTTCCCATAAATTTTTTTAAACTCTTCAACAGTCAAATGACCACTAGGACAATCCTTCAGAAAACCTTTGTACCACTCCTGAATTTCAGCATCTGTAACAATATTAATTATTTTTTATTTAATGTTCAAAAATTTAAAAAATAAATCAAAATGTGAGTGAGAGAGGTTCGGCAGGCAGTTCTTCTGATAGAGTTCACTAGCACTAGCTGACTAGCACTTGTTGCAATGTCTGTTTGCCTAGAAAAGAAATCATTTACTCCATTTATCAGTGCTTTATGCATAATTTTACTAAAAGTCAACTGTTAGGAATTTATCTTCAATACATATATTCATGTATAAGAAGCTACCATCCGTGTGTGTCTGTCCGTTCGTCCGGCTTTTGCAATTTTTAACTTGAAAAGTACAAATGCGAAAGATTTGAATTTTTGTGTATAAATTGATGGACTTGAAAAAGAACCATAGCCATTTAGATCACATTGGAGGCTGTTTGGATAATAATATAAATATATAACATAAACCTGACCTTTGCCGGGACAGTAAATCTACGGTCCGGGCAAATTTAACCCGCTGGTTTATAAAAACGCTGCGACGGGTACGACAGAAATACGAGGAAAAAAATATGATTGGAAAGCATTTTGGAGCCTTTACGAAAAAGAAATTCTAATTCGAAATAAGTGACATTTTCCCATGAAGGGAAAAACGAAGAAGGATAGCATAAAGCATGGCAAAAGGGCCGTTGTGCAAAACACCAAATTTATAGTTTATTTTTATCTGCGGGAAAATTATGTTTTTACGAGTAACAAGGCCAACGTACGAACCATACGCTGGGCGGCACAGCGCGAAGGACATACTTGAGAGTGGCAAAAGGTACTGATGGATGAGCCAAGCAGTACCAAGTATGATAAGGAGGCGCGGCGGCGACTCGTTGATATACGAGGCACGCGGCTTATCTAGGCTTGCGGGACCCATACGAGCATCGTCAGCCATACTGACCTTTGCAGGATGTTGGCTAAGAGCGGTTGGAACTGGCGCTGACCAAAGAAGTTGGAGGAAGCCGTCGTATACGAAGTAGGAAATCTATTTACTTCCGTATCTCCTGAGATATCTCAATAAACCACTTGAATACGCTGTAATGGAACGGTTTTGAGAATCGTTTGATATTGATTCAATACCGAAATGGGGCATATCTTGAATAGTTTGATGGCTCCAAAATGATTTCTTTTATTGTTATAAGCCTCAGAAGTTGTCCTGAATAATAATTTCGAGAGATAAAATTTAGTATCTCGACTCTCGAAAGATAATGATTTGATCCTTAAGATAGAAACGTATACCTAATTGTTGGAAAAATGGGTTTTTGGAATTTTAAATAAAATTAAACACATAATGTTGTCTTTAGCTGTTGATTTGACTTCAAGTTGTAACAAGACATGGCGCAAAATATAATTTTAGTACTTGGATTTGTTTTTGGTTTTGTTAACACGAAAATTATGCACCATGTCGAATGAGGATTGCCTATAAAGTTTGAAATAACATTCCACATGAAAACGAGCCTCGTAACGATTGGTGGTTTTTATAGAATAGTTTGGACCTATTTGCAAACTTTGTGTTCTTGTAGTTTGGTTTTATTGTTTGAATATTTATTTTTTAATGTATGGTTACTTTTTAGAAATGGCATTTTAATAACAACTTACGTTTTTATGTCAATATAAGGGTATCACGCCCCTTTGAATAAATATCTTCTTTTATTTATTAGTGCTGTTGTCATGAATGCACGAATAGGCAAAAATGTGATACTATGTAACATATATTTATTACCAACGAATAACAATTAATTTAATTAGTTATAACAGGTAAATTTGGATGGGATTTACATATTTAAAAACTATTAAAACATGTATAAATCGGTTATTTTGTATTAGCTTAAACAAGAAAGTTTGGATTAGACTTATATTTAATTGATAAAGTTCCGGTATGGAACCCCGATTACACGAGCCCAATCACTCTTGACTGGTTCTATTTTAATAAAGCATCACTAAAAAAATACATTATAAAACTAGATTAATAGTTTAAAATACAAAAAAAGCTTTATGAAGAAATACCTGAAAATTCTGTGTTTTGCTTCAAATCCTCTAAGACCTCAGGTTTCAATTTGCTATTTTGTTTTCCCATTGTTTGTTTAATACGCATCAACAAGATTTAATAATTAAAAAATATAGTTATTTGATACACCTGCAAAGAAAGTTTTACAATTTTATAAGATATTCAACTTATCAATGGTATTTCTATAAGTATAATTACAAATTTAATGGGAAATCCATTAGTAACTTACCAAAAAACACTAATCTAAAATACTTGAATGAATCATTATGTTTATGTTATATCATGTTATGTCATATCATATATAGCTAATATGAAAAAATATGTTACCCTTAATTAATGGGGATAAGCGAAAGGATAAATAAAAACAAAAAGAGATGGTACAACATTTAATGCCAATTTTACAAGTACAGCCTTGTAGTTTTGTAAATTAAACCTGAAAAAATATTAGTAATGGAGAAATATTGTTTACCTGTGAAAATTTATTTCAAATATATATTTAATAATATAAAACACATTTATAAAACATGTTACTTAAAATGATACAAATGAATAGCTTCAAGTATGCATATTATGAAAGATTTTCGGCGAACAATATATTTATTTCAACAGAAATACATTCAGTTGATTAGTGAAGTCTTGAAAGTTCAGTTTAGCATGAATATTGAATGATATAATAAGAGATGGCAGCATAAGGTAACCCAGACAGAAATATTTTGTAATTTTGAGATTTCTTTATGTTACATTTATTTTTGTATATATCATATTATTACATACTCTAAATGATATAAATGGTTGCTTTTCATAGTTTTTGAATAAAATTACACATTCTCCTAAAAAGACGGAATATAATTGTAGTAAACTTAGCATTACTCATTACAAAAAATGTGTAATTGATAGATTTACAAAAAATTAAAAAAAAATGTTTTTGAAATGTTATTTCTTTTGCTCAGGTCACTATCAAAAATCATCAATATATTAAATAAAAATAATACTTGTACACATTATTACATTTATCATTAAAATGTAAAGAGAAAAGGGTAGAAACATCGAGTACACTGAATATTCTAATACGAAATATTTTATTTCACATAAAGTTTCAATACTATAAATTATGACAAAAAGTGAATTACCAGATGAGTTAAGTTGGTGAGAAATATGTATATCTTAACTACAGTAGGTAATTATTATGTTACAATTCTTAATTTATGATTAAACCTGTACGTGGTAAAGAGGTTCCTATATTAAAAGATGAAAAGATTTTTTTTTACCAAAAATTGTAATAAATAAATTTAAACTCAAAAACCATGGTGTGAGATAAAACTAAGAATATTATACGTCTTCGTATTCCTGAAACTATATTGCAAATTTCACAAAAAACTGAAAAATACCATGAATCTTATTCATTTTCGTGGTGGTCGACAATATTAAGATAATTACAGCATACAACAATCACATTTCAAATCCTACATTACAAGACCTAGCTTTTCTTTATCCATAATTTGTGATCACCTGTTTAATTCTGATAAAAAATATTGTACAAATGACATACTTTGTCACCACTTCAGGCACAGCAGCCTGAGTATGGTGCCTAGATGGCATCACACTCAGACTGCTAATGCGGAAGCACTTCCTATAAATTACTTAATTTCCCTCTGTTAACCCTTCAGACCTAGTCATTATGTACCTCTGCTTCAACTGAAACCTCCGATTATGCCCAGAAACAAATCAAAACAATTTGCGGTTTTAATCATGATTAATAGACTATTTTCACATAGCATTAAAAAAGTTCTAACCTCTTGACTATATTTCACAGGGCATACATTTCTAAAAGTACAAATTTCTGATATGTTTTAATGATGATAACTAAGACATCAAATTATATATTTATCATTCTGAAGTTTTATTATCTTGTCTGCCCCAAATTAAAATAATCAAATTTTAAATAATAATTGTTTCATTTAATAGAAATGTCAATCATATCAGAAATGTCAGCTTTTATTAAAAAGCATTTTTATGTAAAAGAAATAGTCTCAGTTATTTTTCATAAAAAAAAACAAATTCCAAATTCACATCTTAAAATAGAGCCACTGACCTGAATATTTCAACAAATTCAAAGTTATTCTCAAAAATTCAACATAATTCCCAGTTATTAAGTAAACTAGCAATGAATATGATGTGAAATCATACTTCCCATAAACAGTAGCGCTGAAAAACCAGGCTTGACTAAATATTTTAACGAAAACACAGCAAATATGATAGATATTCTGAAATTTTTAAACTTCAATTTTAAACGTCACTTAATTATAAATATTATGAAAATTATCAGTCAAATATTCCTAAAGATGAGCTTGATTTTTTAAATAAATATTTTGACAAATTTAAAATAATGAATTAATATGCTAATAAGATAATAATAAGATAATAATATGCTTAATAAGATTTAAAAAAAAAATAAGTTCCAGTTAAAAGGTTTAATAAATGAAAATTGTCTTGAAGACTGACTTATTTCTAGAGTGGTTAAAGCTAGCATATTTGATCATTACTGTACCGGCACCGAGCTCCTCTGGAGGATGCGCATTTTGAGCTTTAAAAATAATGGACACATAATTGAGAAATATGCAGTAATAAAACCGACTTACCAAACTCTCTATGATTGCCATAGTTGAGAATTGCTATTAAATCTTAAACGTACTAATTTTTAAGACGAAGTTATAAAATAATTTTTAAAAAAGATAAGTGTTTCAATTTGGAATATAAATAGATAAATCAAGTTACAAACTTATCTTCTTTTTAATCAGCATAAAAATGTTTTTTTCCAAAGCCACAGCAAGGTATTATAAAGAATAATCAATACTAGCATACCTTCCGTAGGCTATGATCTCACTCGGCGTTCTGAAGATGTCATTTACATTGTTTGTGTAGATAAGACTATTTTTTTTTGTTTTTATTTATTACACAAAAATTACTAGGTACCTCATAAAACGCCTCTGACGGTTAGGCCTCCCCTCCCCACGATAGGGCTTGGGCACACCACTGCCCATAAATAATTTGCATAGCTGACTTTTTTGCTATTAATACTTTTGGGAGCTTCTCACAAAAAATGTAAAGTGCTACCAATAGTTAGTGTGGTAAGCAGTATTTAAACCTCAATAATATGTCGCTACCTTGAGGATTTGCATTCAATTTCCTTAAATCATAATATAAATAACAATAAATAGAACGAAGGTTTTATTGAGGATTACAAAGTTTACTGTTATCACTTATCAGAAATGTTTAATAAACATAATAATATGAATGCTTCAATGTCGATTTCAATCACTTCTAATTAAATTTTATTATTAGGTATATTCAATTTCTTTTATGACCAGATTGTTATCAGCTTCCAAAAACCATTAAAGTATCGATCTCTATTATACCAACTACAAAATACAGATTATTCATGAAAAGAACCGTATGTCTGTTTAAAAAAATAAATTTATTATTATAAAATATTTAAATATTGATACTTGTAAATATCAATAGGTACTTTCGAGAACATTACGTTCATTATATTATGTTCAGAAGTGATTATTGGATACAAAAGTTTAACACTAAATTCTTAAAATATCTTCAATATTGAAACCAGGTAATATTGAAAACAAGGAAAACCAAATAACAGAAAATATATAGAAAATCACATATACATAAAAATTGAATTGACCACCCTAGTTTAAACTCCCCTCCGAATTGTTTAATACTAATAAATCTTGAGAAAAAATACTTGTCGAATGAGGGAACTTTTAGGTATTTAAAAAAATGATGCATTAGATTAGACTATCCTCTAAAAATGTTTTTAAATGTTGGTTTATAAAATCTTATTATGACATTTTTTAAGTAATTTATTTTATATAAATTGTCTTAAGCTCGTACTATTAAAAATGACTTCTTTAAAATTGTATTGTTATAAATCATTACATAAAATGTTATGTAGAGGCATGACATTTTAACTTAGTAAGATTCAAAATGTTAGAAATAATTTAACTGCTAAAAATGCATATGTAAATAAAATATGTAACAATATCAGAATACTTTAGCTAAACCGATGGTGTGGGGGATTTAATAAAACGAATATGACGAAAATAGTCAATAATATTATTATCCACTTTTTGTGAAAGCTCGTAAAATTCTCTCGATAAAACGTATTTAGTAGAGGATTGTAAGTGATGTCTGACTTAATTATGCGGCTAGACAAGCTTTTAATTAAGAAAAAAATATGAAAAATGAAAGATTTCTTTTAAATCTAATATAAAAGGAGCGACTGAGAGTGGCCGCTATTTCAGAACAGTAACCATAAAATTATCTGTTGGGAGAGTCAATGAATTGCTTTATACTTTAAACCCCGATGAAAAATGAATGCTGAGATGGAGTGATACGGGTAAACTTAATTATTAAATTAATGTTATTATCCCATGTTTTTCTCTCATATAAGTACAACTACATAAGAAAATTGGCATTTTTTAGTCATACTCAGAGACAAACTTATAGTTTTTTTGGTGTTAGAGATGGTGTTAAATTTTCCGGTGACTCACATGTCAAAAAAAGGTGAAAATTTCGCTTCGATTTTATTCGTTTTTTTTTTTTAGATTTCCTCGTTGCATAAATTTTTCTGCATGAAATAATAAACTGAGATGAGAAAGGTTTTTTACATTCCACAGCACTCGTTTTGTCTCATATAAAATGACTTACTTATCTCTTGTAAAATATTCATAAAGCTACATTTATCACCATACGTTTATTTATAACCTTTAATAATTTAATATTCTCAGTAGAACATGCTTAATCATAGACCATAGAAAGTATTTGAAATTTGGGGAAATCGTGTTGTTCAGCATAAATACGCTTTAATAATTTAAGCGGTAAACATGGAATATTAAAATGAATTGATATGGGAAAGAAAAAAGGACTTATTTGGTGCGGAAGCACACACCACTGCCTACCCACTTCACCGCCTATATTATCTATTGCCTAGTCATCTCATATCTTAACAGATTTAACCAGATACTGCATGATGTAAATCTCAGCCAAATTAAGTTCGTATATTTTATAGGAATTCAGAGATAATTTAAACTTTTTTACCGTTTTTGGTTGTTCATTGACCGCAAAGTAAAAATTTGTCAGTCACATATTTATTATCTCATCCCACTGAATAATAGCCTCAAAAGAATGGCAACAGACAACAGTTTGATCGGTAACTGACATTGCTACACAGTAATACTAGCATAAGTTCTGCTTAATCAGCCTAACAATCTTTTTACATCCAGATAAGGAGATTTGGTCAAAGGTCAGTTTGATAAATCACATAAATGACTGAATATAGGATTTTATGATTGTGATTTTCATTAGAATTATGGAAGCTTCTATTAGTAGTAAAAAGTGAAATAGGTTATTTTAAAAATAGGAAAATACATTCTTTAAAGCTAAGCATATTATTATGTTTTTATTTATAAACTTGTTTTACAGCATTATTAATTGATATGCGACAAATTGTTGGACAGGTAGAAATAAGAACATTGTAGAAATACTTTATCAAATTCTATAACTAAAAAGGCTGGACGGCCATATGGAGAAGTCGGGTCAAAGAATATCATAAATACTTAGGGCTAAAAAGCACGATTAAAATATAGGAATTTACCTTACAATATCAAAAAGTAACAAAAAACATTTATATTACTTTAATATTGCTCTCACTTCACAAACATTTTAATATAACAGAAAGTAAATACTATTATTGTAATTATAATATACTTAGAATGGTTAAAAAATAAACAAAATGTTATTAATGTACATAATATCCAGAAATACATTCTACTAGAAGTATTTATAACCTTACAGCACAGGTAAATAAAAATTGTGTTTTTTTTTTTTTGTCAATCGAAACTTTGTTTTAATTTAGGTGACCTATAAAAAATCATTTTTGAAGGATCAATTTAAAAGTTTTTTATTCAATAGTCATTACTTTAACCATTTAAAAACCTGGAATTGAACTGAAAAACCTAGAATTTACAAATATAACTAAATAAGAAAATATGAAAAATCGAAAAATATGATTATTTTTACGAATAAAAAAAGAGTATTGTAATCTAATAAACCTGAATGGTATCTTTTGTAAAAATAATAAAAAAATAAACTGGAATGTCTACAATTATCTACAAAATTCCATAGTAAACCTTTACTCGTTATTATTTCAAGTCACAAGTATTTAAAAACCCAATATTTTCCAGCTTTATCTAAATATTTAAAATAAATAAAGATCAGAAAAGAAACCATGTAATACAAATTCTCTTCAAATTTGTGACTATAAAAACTGTAATGCAGATCTCCACTTGTCCTAGAACAATGAATACAATAACCTTAAATTGTCCAACATCTTAACAAATCCTTTTAAAAACATCTGTATTACTCAATAAAAAAAAACTTGATTTAAAATCATCCAAATAACCTCAACATCGTGAATATATATATATATATATTTTTAAATAAATTAATATGCAAATAAACAAATTAACAAATCAACATTATGATAATGATATTTCTATTATAAAATTAAATCACCTTGTTAAATTGTGCAAACAACTGGTATTCGGATTGTGTACAAATATTTTGATTTATATTAAGATATCATTTATAAAGAAATAAATTTCCAACCAGCAAAGGAATAACAAATGTCAACTTGACATACTTTTAAATAACAATATTCGTGAATATTTAGGTAATTATGTCTAATAAATCATAGGTAAATATGTTTTTAAATTTCTTTTAAAATAAATAAGTGTTTTTAAACAATGGCTTCGACATTATTACACTTACATTTTAAAACTGTATCTATGGTCGAATAAAAAATAACTTACATAAAATTTTTAACTTGCCAAAATTGGAACATCTGAGAACAAAAAATCAGAGGAAAAATTATAGCAAAAACTTCTCCCAATAGTGTTTAAATAAGGTACCCCAAATAGCAATTGTTAGGTTTTCAACAGATTATGTTTGAAACGAGGTGATTGAGGAATGCACCCGACATAAACCACCTAATCGTAACTGCGAGTCTCGGCACTCACAAGTTTTTTTTAACAGTTTTGTTGATTCACAATATAAAATAACATTTTTTTTAAAGTTTTTACTATGTTTTCTTTTTAATAATGTATTAAATTAAAACAAGTTACTTATAGTGATCAGATATTTATACTGCTAATATAAAATGTGCATAAAATATAAATTATTATCCCATTAAAAATGCATGAAAAATTTAAACCCTAATGACATTTGTAAATTGTAATATTTCATTTTAAAACTATTCTTCATCTACATATAAAAAAAAAATGATAAATTATATTTTTTTAATATTATATATTGACGATAGTGATTCACGAAAAATACCAGTAGAAAATACTAAGTTTTATATATAAGAGAGAGTAATAAATAATATTTAAAATCCGATGTTATTAACAATCAACTAATTTGTTATAAAGTAAGTAAACACATAGCATAGAATATATACATATGTATTTATACAAAAATCTAAAAAGTTAAACCAGATTTAAAGATATACATAAGTAACATCTATTATATATATATTTTTATATACATTGAGATTATTAATTTAGTGCCTTTAAATTATCTCTGGAAATTTTGGTTATATTCGTGGTTTATTTGATCTTTTTAATGACAGAAATTAAGTTTTGAACTTTTATGATGTTTGATATTTCACACAACTTAAAATATTAAAATAATTATTCTCAAATTGCCAATGAATCAGCTGACCAATAGACCTTTACTTGCTGATCCATCAAAGAGGAAAATGTTGCTTACAAGCTATTTATATTAAGTGTGCACAGTGGCACGATTTAGCTCTAATAATGTGCGCTCCTAAGAATAGATACCATACTATGTATAATTACATACGAGTTGCCACTTTGTGGTGCGACGAAATTAAAGTTTGATTTGGAAAAATAACATAAAATTTATTCAAAACACTTTTGATAAATGTATTGTGTGAATAATTTAATTACATTAAAGATAATGAAATGTCAACAATACCTGATATTTGAACATTAATAATTAATGAAAAACTAACATTTTTAGTTGACTTTCGTGAAAGCTAGAACACTAAATTATTAGAAAATACATTATTATGTTTTGTTTTGCAATTTGTGTAAAGGATTGTGCGACAGTTTTAAATGTGCAATACAAGTTTACTTTTAAAGACTTTGTCAGAACTCAAACACAGCGCCGGAATAGCAGTAAAAATACACAATTGACATTATAGATTGCTCTTTATGGTTATCCTAATTGGACTCTTTATGGTTCATGATGATGAATTTAATTCTAAAATTCATATCCCAAAAATAGATTCACATTTTTATGTGCTTACTTTAGATGATATTACCGATTGCCATCGCATTTTCTATTTCTTAAACCCTTATAATTTCAAGATACTGTTACATAAACCGTGTAGTTACATTCATAAAGCCTGACTCATCTATTTAATTATTCTAAAACTTACAATAAAATTATGCCAAGAATTGTGAATGAGTTCTGACATGATATTTAGTCAATTTCAAAGAACGGTTTTTATAGGTTTAACTCCTACGAAATATTGAAGGCTTAAGGTGCTAGCATTTTAGACAATTCTTCATCTTGGAGACAGCCTTTTAGGAATTCCTCTTGTGTAAGTTGTCCATCATTGTTTTCATCCATTTTAGCAAATATATTCTTGGCTCGCTCCTCAGCCGAATCCGCGGGCCTGTTGCTTGAGCAAGCACCCAACATATCATAAATGGCCTGAATGCGGAGAACAGATTAAAATTAAATACCAGCAATTCAGGTAGTGCCTACATTATTTACTCAGTCAATGAACACCAAGACAAGCGGAACTTACCTGCACAATTTTAGTCATCTCTTGTATATCAATAACGCCATTTCCGTCAACGTCATACATACGAAAAGCCCACTTAAGCTTTTCTTCTGGAGTGCCACTGGACGTGACGTCGATTGCCAATAGAAATTCCTGCAAGTAACAAAGTTAAATAATTACCAAGATTACGAACAATATATTTTTTTAAAACAGTAGTAATAATGTAAAATGTTTAGATAGCCACATTGTTCGCAAAAAAAATAAACAAATCGCACACACTTAATAATTCGCAAAGCACAATCGCAAAATTGCATTGTAATCAATCGCGCATTTGCTAAAACCAATAAATAAATAATACTCATATTACCTTGAAATCTATATAACCATTCTTATCCATATCGAATGTCCTAAAGACATGATCACAAAACTCCTCTGCATTCCCAGATGGAAAAAACATTTTGTACATGTCCACAAATTTGGCTGGTGTTAAACGACCATTTGGACAATCTTGCTGAAATTTGAGAAAAAAACTGTGATGTAATAAAAAAATAACGTAATTGCAATTAAAGGACAAAAATATATTATTTTTAAGGGCTAATAAATATAAAATAGGAAATATCCAACTCAAAATAGTCCAAACCCAAAATCTTTTTGGTGTGAAAATCTCGTCAGATCTTAAGTGGGAACTGCACATCCCCTCAACCGTAAAAAAAAGGCAAACTCCTCATCTTAATAGGGAAGGCTTTTCATAATTTGACAGTGTACGTATTCTTAAAGATTATAAATCATACGTAAGACCAATACTAGAATATGCTTATCAAATAAGGAACCCTTACTTCACAGATCTCACATAGAAAAGGTGCAAAGAAAAAAGGTGAAAACAGTAAGTCAACTAACTGAAAAAGCTGGAATACGAAGAAAGGCTAAACATACTTGGATTTAAATATTAAAGCATAGGTGAGCGAGAGGCGATCTTATAGAGACCTATAAGATATTGACTCACCATTATGATCATCCAAATTTTGAAATTATATATATATACAATTAATACAAATTCGCACTTGCGAGGATATCATCAACCATCATCCATCAACTATCATCAACATCAAGTACAACCTTTAATTCTAATCCGAGGAAGAATTTCATGTCAAAGAAAGTGGTGAATTTATGGAATTAGATACCAAGTGCAGTGATAAGTGCCAAAAATGTGAATGAATTTAAGAACAGTCTAGAAAAATTTGCAAATTTGAGACAAAAGTGCAGATTTAAGCTTATGAGCATAGCTGCCTGCCTAAAACAAAATAATGCATGATTAACCATTTGGAAGTTATTAGTCTGAGAGAAAAACAAACAGACTACAAATTCTTACTATAAAGGTGCTATTTTTGACCGTTTTGGTTTGGAACTTTAAAAAGGGGATATATGAACTGTTGGTGGTAAGGGGGTAAGAGTGGAGGGAAAGTGATAAGGAAAGAGGGTGACAGAATGTGCGAGGAAAATTTAGGTAAGGGGTAAGACAAGGTGGTTAGGAGGTGAGGGTAAGAGAATAAAAGGGTTGGTTCAAATTCTCAAAATCTTGAGAAAAGTATGAATGGTCTTTACTCCGAAAGTAAACCTCTTGCAAAAGTAGCTGCATGCTAAGGTTATAAGATAATAAAGGGGTTCTGGAAAGCCACCTTCAACTAATATGTCTGGTATATCATCAGTTATGACCAATGGATGATCCATGAAAAGTTAAGGGGTAAAATAGCCACAAATACCAGCGGAGTCTCGGGACTTTGATAAGAAAATATATGAGTAAATATATCCAGCTGCAAGCAACGGGGATATATCTGCTATTCATCACATGCTTTACTGTTGGTGGATAGCAGTTCCACAAAAAAAAACTAGACGTTAAGTCTGACAGCTGGGAAAGATCCGCTATAGATGTTTACACACCAAAAAACATTACTACTAACGTAAAACGATTACGCATTTAAACAGATAAGATAATCAATATCTTTATTAAATTATTTAAAAGGATTTTTTCGTTTATATTTAATAAGATTGGACAAAATCATCCACAAAATATATTATAGTTTTTAACCATAACACATGATTAGTTACAGTTGTAGCGTAGCGTCAATTAACAAAGGCCATACTAAATTAATGGTAAGATATTATTAATGGTACTCTTTTGAACAATAAAAATCTAGATCAAAATCGGTTCCTTGATCCTCGCATGTCGAAATATATGAAATTGAAAAGTCTACATACCGATACATTTAATACCTACATGCTCACCTAACAAAAATATCCATCAAATATTTAAATAATAATGTCAACACATCACCAAAATCTAAGTTTATGTAGAATTAAAATAATAACAGGTGTGGATCTTTAATTTCTCATTCAATTTAAATTTGAATGCATTGATTGTGATTTTAAATAGAAAAAAATATTGGTAATCATTTGTATGTACGTTTAATTATCCTTATCCTAATTATGTAAATGGTTTCAATTAATGCATTTCGTAAATGTAATGAAACTATGTCAAAATGTCTAACCTTAAATCCTTTATACCATTCCTTAATGGTTGTTTCATCATATCTAGTATGTGATTTAAGGAAATCCATATCTTCTTTTGTCAGCTTATCCTTGCTTACGAAGCACCCCATATTGCCTTCTGAAACAATGCAAAAAATTTTTTTTTAATTTTAAAATATTTGGAAACAGAAGTACCAACTCAATCCATAACATCTTCACCAAAGACAAGCCTATGATAATCCAGTCAGAGGAAAACTCTCTAAGAGGAAAAAAATCATTCTAATTTTTTTTAAAATCACTCTCAAATAAAGTAAAAATCGCGTCGTGGGCCTGTGGCGTGGCCTCCAAGATCGTGCGATTTAACACCGCTGGACTATTTTTTGTGGGGTTATGTGAAGTCGCTTGTCTACGCAGATAAGCCGGACACGATTAACGCCTTGGAAGAGAATATTCGGCGCGTTATTGCTGACATACGGCCCAACTTGCTGCAAAAAGTGGTTGAAAATTGGGCCTCTCGGCTGGAATTTGTTCGAGTCAGCCGCGGCGGCCACTTACCCGAAATCATTTTTAAAACATAATGGCAAACCCTTATCTTTATAATAAAACTAAATTCTTAGCCATAACATCAAATCATATGCGTTTTATCTCTTCTTGAAAACCACGCCTCTAAAATCATCACCCTATATAAATGAATAAACACGGACATATATTTCAATTTATAATAATAATTATAACGTGGCACTGAACACTCTTTTACATATTCTTTTTTATTCCTATTTGCGCTCAAAGATTATATATTAACTCTAATTGGCCACTAATAAATAATAATTCCTACCAGCCAGTCATATTTCTAACATTCGAATATGATACGCAGCGGCGCAGATTTACTGCGGAATGTCGCTGGGCAGTATTGCTACGCTGTATCGATATAGCATGTTTCAATCTTCAGTACTAAAAATGTGTTGACTTTAGTCTTAAAAATCTTTATTTTCGGACCAGTTTTCGATATGATCTAAACGGTTGAACGATCTAAACAAAAAAAATAACTATTTCGCATTTGTACTTTTCTAGTTGAAAGTTGCAACAGACGACGGCCAAATGAATGTATAGAAGCTAAAAGGGACAAAATTCTTATAAAATATGATATACACATGATATTTCTGTCCTTTTATGAGGTTGATCTATATTAAGACTCAAACATTAATAGCAAAAAATATTGCTAAAAATAATTCTCAATTACGAGAAAAAATAATTTAAAATGTAATCAAACGCTAACCAAGGTTTGGAAATCTTTCGTGGGACCAGTGAGCCTAGTTTGAGCTAGCTACCAATCGACAATCGGCTCATTTGCTGTCGACCCTGCGACGAAGGAAAAGAGATGGCGCGTATCATTTGGGTCGATTTTCATTGTCCCGAAGGGTATTGTCCCACATGTCCCGAAAAGAGGCCTTTGCCGTGCACTAAAGCCGCCCGCAGGGCCTAGCTGCCAACGCGGGGCGAAGACCGGGGTGGAACAGCTAGTTGTATATAAAAACTCTTAATAAAGAAATTGTATGTCAAATTTTAACTCTAAGATAAGAAGCGGCCTTCAATTAAATGTAGTAAATATATCTATGATCATTTTGTAAATTCGATCTCCATCCCGCAGTCGCAAGTCATCTAGGCGGCGAAAGAGCCTTCAATTCCAGCCCATATAAAGAAAACTCTCATTGAATGCTCGAAGGGACTGGAAATAGGTACCGAAGCTACATAAAATGGATATAACTAATAAAAGCCCCACTAATGAAAGCTTTCTGCGTATAATTCCAATAATCTGTGACCGTATCATCATTTTTAAATGCGATTTGCGGCGCCATCAATAGAGCTCTCAGGGCCAAGCTGTCGTTCACTATGTACAGGAGGGGGGGAGGGGGGTATTTATTTAATTCTTAGAAATGCTCACAGCTATACATAAAGACAGTTACTTTAACAATTAGCATACATTAATCAACAACTTAGGCCGAATACAAGCATCTCCAATTTAGCATATACTCGTATGTTTAACAAAACACGAGAAAATCAACTGATTGACTTGAAGACGGGTGTTTAAAATCATTACTGTCCTTTTAGATTGGTTGACCTATGTCAACACGTCAACCGATCTCACGAAAAAAATGTATTTTCGAAAAAAGAGTTTCATATTAAATTAAAGATTTTATAAATATGCTTTGTAATTTTTTACAGTTGAGTATTCTGTCCGCTGCACCGACCATATCTAGGCCAATTACCAATTACTCAATTAATCAAGGTGTGGCCAAGGTCAGGAACAGCCAGTTAGTTTTTAGAACCGCGCCTGTCCCCTTCGTGACCAATTGATAAACTTCAAACCTCCGGGGCCCACCGCAACAAAAAAATGCGTATTTCGGTTTTGGTTGGGTGCGAATAATCACATGAACTTAGAAGAAAGGATTTATTTCGAAATCACAGACAGATACTTCAATTTTATTTATATATATACCGAGTTAACAATCAAGTCTCTGTCTCGCTATGTATAGGGTGTATCTAAAGAAAATGATGTATGTATCTATATAAAATCATATATAATTATATTAAGGTACAGCTTTAATATCTTTTAAAAAATTGCAAATAAAAATTCCTGTAATCCATCCGACCAAAATCAAGTCACATGAAATCTAAAACGCTAATGTTTGAACATAATTTCTAAAATAAAAGTGTAAAACCATTAAAATAAAAGTGTTATTTGAAAGCTTTTTTTTTTCATTACGATTTTCAACTTTTAACCACTTTTTCGTCATGGTAGTGAAGTTTTCTACATAATATAATGTAGGCCATTTTGAAATATGTCATTATTATGTTATGAATAAACCAAAGATTACAACCCCGAGCCGAAAAGCAAAAATATGTTGCCCCATCACCCGGGTACACGAGTATTTCTGCGCTCGAGAGTAGTGTGGACACTATCTTGAGGCAATTTTCCAGCGAGGGGCTAGTTAGGCCAGGCCGCCTTGATCTGGGCTCGTAATGTCGATTTTTTGCTATCACTTAAAAATTAAAAAAAAATAATGTAAATTTAATTATACTACATAAGTAAAACTTATTTAAGCTAAATCTTCATACACACGAGGAAGGGAGTTAGGTTTAATACGTATGGGTCAATGGGTATGCTAATTTATGGAATAGTTCGATTAACTGTCACGAAGTTTTCATATATTAATATTCCAGAAGAGAGAACTGTCTTTTGATAACTGAAATATGATTACGTAAGTTTATAAGTCACACCAAATAACTATGATAAAGAATCGTAAAATAAAGGATTTTTTTAGGAGAAAAAATGACGAATTTCATTATTTTCTTCCGCGTACTATTAAAGAATGGAATAGTCTCACCTGCAGCATCTTCAAACCATTCCCAAAGACCCTTCCCAGCTAAGAAAAAGGATAAATAACTTCGTTGCACCACCTGCCAAATAGCTATACCACCGGAGGAATAGGTATCTCCAAAGTATGTGTAATTTTAAACAATAATAATAAATAATTATCAAATTACTATTCACAATCTAGAAATGTAACGAAAAACGCAGCGAATACCTTCACACAAATACGAGTACATAACTAACTATTCATACGCCCAAGATGTCTGTTGCAGATATGCCTTCCTGGTGCCATAGCACACTATAGCTAGACGCGACGCAAAGGAGTGGGTTGCAGCATTTGAGTCGCATGAATCCAAGTCACAACAGTGCGTATATAGTACTAAAAGTCTGTTTATTATACAGGATGTCCCGAGTTCAATTCCCAAGACTTAACGAAAAAAAAAAAATAAAAAAAAGCGAAATGAAACCATCCCGAAATTTATAATATTTTTGAACAGATTTCGGTCAGCTTGCGAATTCCGATGCCGCGAGGATCGACAATGTAACCTACTTAAACACCATTACCGGCGTGCGACGACAGCTATAGCTGAGCGATCACAACAGAAACATTATTACAAGATCCGTTTTTATTATCGCATAATGTTATTTTTTTTTTCTCGTAAACCATGATGATTTTTTATATACCGTCTTTACAGATGATTCCAGAAATTGCAGGACTAATTAGCTGTATAATCATTATTTTTGTACGAAGACTAAAATAACACTAATACCTTCAAAAATGATATCAACATATTGTAAAACAATAATGTGGATTGAGCTACAACAGAGTGTTCAGAAAGACGTTATAAATAAACGTTGATCGTGCGACGCGTGAAGCGTGACTATTGGTGGCAAATTGTGCGATAAAATGCTAGCGACTGAACGCGCTCATCACAAAAGCAAAAGCTGTGCATTGGCATTGACGCTCAACCATAGGACCGAGTCAAGTTTTTCCATTAGAGCTCGCCGCGGATGAATGGTCTAGTCGGGCAGGATGGCCAGGTCGACAATGCTGCGGGGTGGGGGTGGGGGGTTTCCAGGGCGGGGGCTCACCGGCTGGCTGAATTCTGAAAAGCGATGGCAGGCGGCTGCAGGCATCCGTGTCACGCCGTCAAACGGGAGAGGGCGCTTTGTGCACGAAGCGTCTTTTGTTCTCGCCTTCGGGCGACCATATACGAGTATGCGGCGATTATGTTGATATTGTAGGTAACTTGCACGCGTCAATTTTGTTTAAACCTCAAAATAAATATTTCTTTGCAAAAACGTAGATCCAGTTTCTCGGACGCTCGCTCAAAGTATTATTTTAAAATTAAAATATTTGAATAATTGTTGCTCGACCTGGAGGGTGGAATTTTCAACTTTTCAAACTTTAAGTTAAGAGAAATACAGGTCTTATGATTTTGTTACAGCCCGACGTTAAACTTAACTTACCTGTATTAAGCCAAAAACAAAAACGTAATTCAAGCTAAGCTCAGTCTAAATAAAAACAAGTATTTACTATTCAAGTTTGAAAGAACAAGAAGAAATATATATGTTGACATAACGTCGGCAAAACAAGTCGTTGGTATAAGGAATCTAGATCTGATTCTAGACAGTAATTTAATACGTAACAATCATAATATGAATTTTTGCTCATATACTCGTATGTAACTTGATTTTGTTGCTATACCCTCTTTGTACTGAGGCTGTGAGCTCTAGAGTAAAAAAAACGTTCAACCATTAGGGCTGTTTCGTTAACCTCTGTGATCAGTCTACTAGCTGTAATGCATATAACATTCCTCTATTGCGGTATTCACATTTGTACAGAATGCTTGTCTCCTTTGAGCCTCGATACTAAAATGACATTTAACATTAACGTTTTTTATTAAATTATTAAAATGTAGGTGCACATTTCAAACTTATACTCTTATTAAGGAATATGAATTGAACATTTAAGTCATTGAAACATATCTGGATATGTTAAAACACTCAATAGAATTTCAAACCAAGAAGCTAAAAGTGATCGGCCGGTTTAGCTTTTTTAATTTCGTAAGCATAATCAATTTTACTTCTATTGTTATTATTTGAGAAATCAATAGTTTACTTAAATACAATTTTTAAAAAGGGTCTATTGAAAATGAACTTCATAATAATATTGTATAAATGCCTAACACCTTATTAAAATACCTAATACTTTTTATTTATACGTTTTTAAGAAATACCTAACGTTTATATAAAATAAATAAAGATACAAAAAACTAGTTATTGTGAAATTAATTTTAAATTAATACAAAAATTAGCCTATTGTTAGATAATTCGATTGTGTTAGTTAATAAAATATTACATAAAATTGTTTTTTTTTTGTTATCAAAATATTATATTGTATCTATAAGCGGCATCATGATTATTTTACAACGTACGAGTGACAGTCCTGTTAAAATTAGACGGATTGACAGTGCGAGTTGAAAAGTGCATTCTTGATAAACCAAGCGCAGATCCGCCTCTGAACACGTCCGCACAGCCCCTGAGCTGGAACGCGACTGGGAATACGCACAGTTCTGATTTTGTATGGGCAAGTGTATGAAGATTTTGCGCGCGAAATTGTTTATCTTTACTCAATGATATTTCAGTAATAAAAGTAACACAAAAAAAAAACGTTTCATTGCGACCGAGTTCAAGATATAAGAAACACGATAATACAAAAAAAGTTTAAAAAATTTGGTCTTTTCTAGTAAAAACGATGCATCAAAAATAGGTCTATTTGCACGAAATTCAAATATTTACGTTTTTTTCTAATATATAGCTAGGCATTTTAAAAAATAGGGATTCATTGAGACCTAGTTTAAGAGTTACTCATTTATGTTATTTTGTTGTGGTCTTTCAGTAAGTGCTTTAAATTTCACTTTGAAATGTCCTTATTTTGCCCAGAAACGAACGACCGACCCTTAAGTTTCAATAGCTGTTGTTCATTATTATTAATATAGTAGGATATAGTTATGTCGTACGTCTGTGTAAAGTGTAAAGGCAAGCAACCAAAAAATCTTCTGAATATCTGCAATGTAAAAGGACTTGTGGTATATCCTTCCATTTTAAATGCGGACCTAGTCGTGAATCTACCCTGAAACGGCAAAAGGACACATGGATATGCAATAACTGCACTCCTGCGAATCAGGACTCTTCAGACGAAGAGGAGCAGTCAACTCCAGCACGCAGTCCAGCTCGCAGTCGGGCATCGCATTCTCCGTTGGGTCGTTTGTGGCAACAATCTGCGCGCAAAGAAAATCCAGAGGCGGTCGGTTAAAGAACTACTAATTTCTTTTAATAAAAAAATAAACGTTGTTTACGATCTTCAGAATGATATAAAGGAAATCAGAAAACGCGGGATAACATCAGTAATCAGTATGACTGAATTATTACCTCTCTTGATGTATGCAAAAAATCCATGACGAAATTGCAACAAATAATCACCAAATTGTCGCAAAGCTGCAAGCAGAAGGATGATGTTATAGAATCCCTGTGGGAAAGGGTGACGCAACTTGAACAGGATAACCGTGGACATAACCTCGAGATTTTTGGCGTAAACATTGCCAAAGGGGAGAAGACGGATCAATAAATTGTCAACATCATAGCGGCAGAGCTAAATGTAGATTCAAATGGTGCTGTAAACACTATGTATAGGAACGAATCTAAAACTCCAAAGAAGTCTGATACCAGTGTCATAAAGTTTCACTGAGTAGCTGTACGAAACAAATTGCTTGAATATCGCAAGAATACGCTAAGAAATGAAATATTTAAGGAAGGTGACAAAAGGTTAATCTATATAAATGAGCACATAACAACATATTACAAAACTCTGCTTTGGAAAACTAAGGTAAAGGCTAAAGATAATTATAAATATATGTGTATGTCAGTTAACAGCAATATTTATTTATTGAACAGGTTTCCCCATGTACACATTACAATTAAAGTAAAAGATTAAAATACTAAAAGAAAAAACAACATCAAAAACAAATAACAATAAAAAAACCAAAAACTAACTAGAAATAATCATGAAAAATCCCACGTTAAAAATTAAAATAATGCCTCCAGGCAAACAACAACAAATAAATCATTTACAATGATCTTACAAAATGGTTTCCGGAAGTAAAAAAATACGAACGAGCTACTTTCGAAATTTTATAACAATAAATGAGGCTTTAAATAATAGAACACATGTCATCGTAATACTGGTGGACTTCAAGTAAAGCATTTGATTCGTTAAACCACTCCAAGCTCATCGGGGCGCTGGAGGAATCAGGAATCCGAAGGAAATACAAAGCACTGCTTTCGAGTTACCAATAGGTACATGAAAGTTAAAATTGGTAATTTCTGCAATTAAAATTTCCTACTGGATACTGGAACCTCCAAAGGTTCTGTGCTTGGTTTGATTTTTTATCTCTTAGAATACACAAATAAATGAAATGAAAGGTCTGTTTAAAAACACTGAAGTTCTCCAGTTTGGGGATGACACTGCCATTATCGTGATTCACGAGAATTTAAATACCGCAGTCCAAAACGCGAACAAAGATGTTCTACCCATGACAATGGTTTAGTAATTAATCCATCTAAGACTAAAATTTTACACATCACTTCCCCTCAAAATAAACATGGGAAGGTCGATATTAAGGTTCTTACAAACAGCTGCTTGCATTCAAGTTTCAAGTTATTTTATTTTCCATAATATGTTATAATACACAGGAATATCATATATATAATACATTATAAACATTAAAATAACAAAGATTAAAATTTCAACAAAAGGTAAAAAGAAAAAAAGAAGAAAAAGAGAAGGTATATAAATAAAGTTAAATTACTTACAAGTTTAACAACGATAACAATTTGAGTATAAGAGCAATAAAAAACCAAGAACAATAACCTAACTACCGTCAATTCATTCATTTTTATATTTTTTGTTAAAATATCATCCTTTGCTTATTTCATCTAATTAGATGGTTACATAATATTTAACAATATTTTACACTAAAGAGGACAGGTGAGAGTTAAAAATGCATTTTTATAAAACTCCGCGCTGGGTTTAAACCGACAACCTGCGCTCTCAAGTACAGGTATTTTTTTTAAAAATAAGTATACAAAAAACAAAAAAAAATATATTAAAAACAAAAGAATAAAAAAAACAATGAATGAATAATATTTTTATATTTACACATATCTGCATATCTGCATATACTAGTGATAACTATTCATATATACGAGTAATGCATACATATTTGAAAAATCAAAACTGGTATGTATAACAATATATAAATAAATATTATATAATTCTATATTACTATATAATACAAAATATTAAAATATTCAATAATATAATATACTCGTAATATTGGTATTAAAAAAAAGCTTGATAATAAAAATCATTTAGAATTCATTAATACTATATAAATTTCGTTCTAGTAAATATTCTTTCATTGCCTTTTTGAAATCATTAATAAATATAAGGTTTCTGATTCGTTTTGGTAATTTATTGAAGAAATGAAAACTCAAGTATTTACTAGTGCTTTGAAATGTAGAGGTTTTTGCTTTGGTGGGCTGAACAAACAAACCTTTTTTGTCTGGTGTGTGAGTGGGCATTTTCGTGTTTATAATAATGATTTTTATTTCTAAAAAATTCACACAATGTTTCCAGAACAAAAATGTCATGCATAGTTGGAATTCTTAGTGACTTAAAAAGTGAACGACAAGGTTCACGCGGCCTAAGTTTATAAATAGCTCTGATAGCTTTTTTCTGAAGTTTAAAACCAGGAGTAGTTGCGACTGTAGTTGCCTTCAAGTAGTCGATAGCTATAAGTATCTAGGTCTAACTTTAGACAAAAGCCTAAACTGGGGAGTTCATACATCTTTGACCTGTTATAAAATGAGATTTTTCTTGAAACTATGTACCATATTCGAAATATTTTGAAATTATAATGCAAAAAGAATAATTTACGTATCACTAATCGAGTCTATTGACAGCTATATGGACAGAGTACACGATTTACAGCGACGAATTTTGAAACTAGTGGTACCCGCTAATATTATGGTTAAAAGTAGAAGAAATCTGTCGTTGCTATTTCCACACTGTAAGGTGTTACTCGATCACTTACATAGCGAATCTTTCAAGGTACCCACCCACCCATAGGGGGGTAATATTGGTAACGTAACGTGCATACAAGCAGATAGCAAATCACTCACTGAATGAGTGCTAGCAGACGGGCCGCGGGCGAGCGGTAAGGGTCGTCACCAAGTCAGCATTTTGCTACCTGCAGTTCAATTATTCTCAGTTACCATTTGGGAGTTATTCTAGAGAATTAGTGTATGAGAAGGAAATCCGGAACGAGCAGGATCTTCGCCAAAAAATACGGGCCACTACAATTATAGTTAATATAATTACCGTACTTTAAGAGCTTTGAAAACAATTTTTTACAAAGATTTCGTATGTGTATTAGGGCTGGTGGGAGACATTTGAACCTCTAATGTAATAAATACACACATTTAATTTATTTATTTTTTTATTATTTGCCGAGTCCTGACTTGTAAAAAAGTTGAATTTGTAAAATGCATTTTATACCAAACATGTTAATGTTTGGTATAAAATGCATATTCTTTGGTATTTGGTAAAAATCTTTTAAATATTCACCTAAAATATAATGTTGTATTCAAGACAGGCTGATGAGTTATACCTTGTTAGAAGCAACATGAAATGTAGAAGTTTTTCCAATAATGGGGTAATTTTTTTTAGTATTTTTTTTATATCTGCTTCATTCGAATCCCATGTTTTATTTCTAGAAAATATTTTTTTTTAGAAAAATAAAGTTTTACTAGTTTAATATACGAAAATACCTATTAGAAAGAAGCACTATTCAGAAATATAACAAATAAAAAATAAATATAACATATTTAGTTTATTTGATTGGAAATGAACCCCCTTTCTCCTCTTTTCGTTTGACCCACGACTTACGGGACATCCTGTATATGGTTTGTCTATTTTCTTTAAATTTGCTTTTGCTAGTAATTTATTTTTTTTGGTTGTTATTTATTTACTGCTTTTGCATTTCATTATTTGTTTTTCCTTTCTCTTATTTATGTAAACCTATTGAAACTTTTGTGTTATAATATAGAATGTATTTTTTTCATCCACAGAAAAGGCACCGTTTTTGTAAGCAGGTGTTTTGTAAAAAAAATAATAAAGTAAAAAAAAAACTAACAATGAACGCCGTAAAATGAGATTGGAATTTATTGACTACTAGCTGGGTTTAAAATTTCGAAATATATGGAAATATTCAAGGCACCAATGGCCTAAAACATGTGTCAACATAATTAACATGATTTTATAATGCATTTTCGACGTAGAGGCCAATTTATTCAGCTGAGTAAATCAGATTACATTACGTGCAAATTTGTTATCGGCCAATGATCCTATAATGCTACGCTACGCTACGATTTAACGAGGTAATTGCAATTCTGTTCTAGAGCAAAATTTAACTAACTTAGCAGGCAAGTATTTTATTATTTATTTATTTTATTAAAATATTTTTATTAAAAAAAAGACATTAGTACGTTAAATGGGTTCTGGCAAAAACTTGGTTTTGGCTGCCAGAAACTCAACTTGATGACAAGTCTTACAAACTAAACATACTACATTTACATACATGTTTAATCATTCAATCAATCATATATTACATACATACATCATTTTTAATCGTACATTTTATTTTCGCTTTATCGTGAACGTAGAAAAAAAATATAAATATTATTATTATTAGTTTTAGACAGGCAGGTGATAACTTAATCTGCACTTATAACTTGTATGTGGTATTTTTTAAAGGGGGCGAATGTAAGAATAGTGCCTAGGGGCGGAAAATTTTAAATCCGGCCTTGACTGAAGTCAGTAGAGTGGATGCACAAACATACAAAACATTTAGCAGATTTAAATGAAAAACAAAAAGCGTTTAAAACTTTTTTTACTCTATAATATCAATCGTATGCATTTATTTTACACTTTCCTTTAGCTTCAATACAAACATGTACGAAAAGCTACTATCCTCATCCTTTGGCCGTCTGTCATCCGTCCTTTGCAACTTTCAACTCGAAAAGTACTAAATGAGAAAGAGTTGAATTTTTATGTGTAGATTGACAAACTCGAAAAATAACCATAGCCGCTTAGATCACATCGAAAGTTGGTCAGATAATATATATATTTAACAGTAAAGTCAACAAATTTTTAGTATAAAACATCATTAGGGCGCGATCATATTCGAATTTCAAACATATGACAGCGCGGCTGTTGGAACGTTTTATTTATTACTGGCCAGTTAGATTTTATATAAACTCATCTATGAGCGCAAATAGAAATATTATGTCTGTGATTATTTATTTATTTATTTTTTCTGGTTACTCAACAGAAATTATACACATTACGTCCTTAATTGTATTTAAGAATATTATTCAAATATATTAGACGAATTTAAATAAGATGAAATAAAAAGAAAAATCGATTTTAAATTTACAAAATAAATACATCAAAAGAACATTAAATACACCAATTTATACTTTGGTTATTTATATATTAAAACTGTTTTAATACGGAACTAAACTAGGAATTTCGTCCGTGGTAATGTGCATTCGTATAGTATATGTATTGGTGTTAGTATAATAGACAGCGTTGCGAAACTTACCAAGTTATTAAAAAAGTTCAATTTGGGAGAAGTTAATATTAAATAAATCTCAATTTCAGAAAATAGATAGGAGGGGACGGTATTGTTTCAGAGTACTAGCCGCGCCTCAAAATTTAGAAAAAAAAACTGAATTGATGTTAAAATTTATGATGAATTGAAAGAATTTCATCATACCTGTACCTATGTTTTTTTTTTTATTTAAATCTACTTAACCAATCACAAGTTGAAACCACAGACAGGCACGAGTAATCTGGGGAGAAGTTGCCTTTAATGACGCTTGTAGGGGACGTCAGATTATGGTTAAATAATTTACTACTACTAAACAATGTATTTGATATTAAATGATACTACAGATGTCATAGCCATTCTTGTTTAAACCATTTAAACCATTGTTTGCCATTCTTGTTGATCAAATGATGCAATCATTTGTGCATTAATTTTTGTAAAATATTCTGGCTCAACAATTTGAAAAATTAATATCTATGAAAATATTAAAAAATTGTTTCGAATTTCTAAATGTCAATACTGTGCTTTCATATAGGTTACGGCGTATGCCTCTAATAATGTTAAAACTCATTTAAACGGTATTTTCGAAATATAATTTACATTTTAACAACAATTCCTGATTGAGTGGCTGATTCATTATAGCCCAGCTCAAACCGATTAACATAAGAATATGAAATAAAATAGGCATAAGAATGGATTTTTAGTTATTCCCCCCCCCCCCTAAAGTGGTAAAATGAGTGTGTAAACATTATTATGTTTAAACCAATATCTCAGAAACCGAAGATGGTTGAAAATGTATATTTAGATTCTCCTTTAAAAATAATAAACCACGTCTTCCACCATTTTCCGGGAATACAGTAAAGGCACAGTATAAAGAAAATAGGAAGTAAAAAGTGGGAGGAATGTTTTTTTTTAAGAGGATACCAGGTATCGACAAATAAAAATAAGAGTAGAAATTGTTTTTCATTCTTCAAAATTAATAAAACACGTGTTTCACCATTCTATTAAAATCCATTTAAAGGAAAAAAAGAGGGTGATGATTTTTTCTAGACAATACAGTCTAGAATTCTTCTCTAAAAATTAAGAAGCACGTCTTTCGCCATTTTCCGAAGATCCAGTTCAAGAAGGAGTGATGATTATTTCCAGAGGATACATACATATAAAATATAACTGAATTAAAAAAATAACCTTTTCGCGCGGTTGGAATAACACGTCTTTACTATAATAATTAGCATTATGAATTAAGAAATTAAACTTCCCTGTAAGCAGTCGCCGGTAGTTTTCAAACAAGCAGACGACACTACTTCTCAATCCAACAGACTCAGGTAGTTTTTGAGTCAGTAGATTTTGGTATCACGACGGTAAGAATTTTGTGTCGCGTTTTTGCCAAAAACACTATTCTGATTTTTTTCATATTTACACGTGTATGTGTATATATGTGGGAGTATGAAAATTCCGCACCTTACGTTGATCCTAAAGGATGATGAATTAAACGTGTATGACCTTAAGTACCTCAAGAGTCTTACAAGAACTAATAGAGCGTAATATACGAACTCCGATATAGCAATACGTAATGTCAAAATGATACTAATGAAATATGAGTGATGGTATTAGGTATTTAAATTACAATCATAAATCAGTACGTTTGTATGACATGTGTCATTGTACGAATAAACTCCAGATACCACTGGGTGGACTCGTCTGTGGCGAATTCGCGCCTCTTTCGCCGACTGTTTGGCGTAATAGTATGGGAGCTAGTAACGTTTTCCTCACTTGAAGTGACAAAAATATTTAGCTACCTTACTTTTTCGACCAACAACCATCGAACGAACCGCGAGCGCGCCCAAGACTAGTAGTACTGAAACGGAGTAGCTAACAAAAATGCAACCACGGTCGACATTTTTTATTTTGTTGAATTACTATTTCAGATGACACATTGGCTTTAATAAAAGGGAATGTATATATTAGATATATTATATATTTAGTTGAAAATGTGTGTATACAGGTTGTCCCAACACCATTCCCAGGTGGTGTCTATGTTCCCAATTACGTGTAAGAAATTGTATTAAAAAATTGCTAAAAAAATCATGACCAATTTTATTACATCTCTCAAAGCGCTCGCGTAAATTCCCTTTTTGCTCGCAGGCGGTCGACCAAGGCCGGGAAATAACCCGGCGCAGCGCTGCCTCCCTAGCGACCGAACTTATGACAAGAGCGATTTCATATTATCACCTAAAGTTTACAAAATTTTTACTCGGAAACCATGATAAATTTTGAAGAGGTAAAAAAACATGTTTGAAAGCGCAGTGCAAATGAGCTACATTTTTTATCGTGAATGGTCTTGGAAGACGGTGTATATATATGCATATATTTTTTAAAAAATGGGCCGAATTTAACTTTTTTTTTTAAATGACATCAGTTTAGAATCAATAACTATATCGACAACGATATTCTGAAAAGGTCTGTATGTCCTATATGGTATGGAGTGCCGTAGGTGAGGTTATAAAAAAAATATAAGAATATTATTTATCAAGAAACAGCGTGAAAATATTTATAATAAAAAAACATTTCTTTAAAGACACACATTTTGTTATTTTTATTCAAAATATGTTTACACTTTGTAACAATTTTACTATAATCTAGTTATGTAGATTTTGCGAAAGTTCCTTTCCGGTGACGCGGGCGCTCTTCTAGGCTTGCGCGTGCGTTTGAATCTCATTTAACGGTTAAGAAAATCAGAATTTGCATCTTCATGAAAATAACTATGCATCTATTTTGCTAGTGCTTGCGTTCTATTTTTTCAATTCAAGTATTCAGGCAATAAAATAATTATTTCTAAATTTTCGAGTAAATGTATGGAAAAATACAGACATTTCGAGACTCGAGCCATGGAAAATATTTTTTTTTTAGTTTTATAGAAGCCGAGATAATTGGGAGATTACACGATATGTTTACAAAAAAGAAATCAGAAACTACAGCGTTTGTATGGAGAAACGACCGGGTTGAGTGCTCTTAAAAGACCAGTAATGAAACAGTCAATTACAAAATTTGATTGTCACAAAGCTATCTCGCATACTCGATGAATGTGCCCTCAACCCACGGTCCGAACCAGGCGGTTGGGTGGAGGGAACCATGACTGCCGAGAGCATTCAAACAATGCACGTCAAGTACTTCGACGTCCAGTGGACTGGTTCATTTTAAATGCATGTGGCTTCCGTTCGCGTTTCAAACGCAGTAAATTATTCAATTATAATTATCAGCTAAAACGAAATAACAGGAGTTCTTTATAAATGTGAAGAAACTTCGTAATCATATTATGTTACATGTTATGTTTATTTATTGGTGTGTAAACCGTCAAAATTCTAGTTAAATAATTTACTACTACTAAACAATGTATAGAAGCATTTGATATTAAATAATGCCCACAGATGTCATAGCCATTCTTTTTATTATTTATCTCAAAGCAATTTCTTAAGTTATAGCTGTATTATTTATTAAGCAATCACTATGACTGCACTGACATCCGGTTTTGTAGCGGATTTTATGATGGCAATGCTGAGAAGATCAACGTCGGTTTCAGAACCACCGAGTATCAGATGTCAGTGTTTTTAGTTCACTTATCTTTTTTAGCACACTTCTCGACGAATGCGTGAAACCGGATCCAGCCAACGAAGGCAACGTAACGCTGGTGCTTCTGGTATTTATCACCCAGATGATGAAGAAGAAATATGAAGACATTTTGAAAACGACTTAACTGTTACGCTCATTAGATATGTCGGAGAGTCATAGCGGAAAGTCTGGTCTTTGATACACATAACTATATTCTTACCATATTAGGCCTGTTCAGGGTTTAGAAGAAGGCGATCCTGCAAGAAGGTTGGACTTCAGCCGCTTCATGCTTCAGGCAGATGTTGAGAACGCGAGTTTTCTTATAATATTCTATGGACGGACGAGTCAAACATTTGGCCACAAAGGTATTACCAACTACCACAACCTGCATTACTCACTCGTCAGATAAAAACCCAGAAAAGAAAAGAGAAAGCAATTTTCAGAAAATGTCATTAATCGTCATTTAATTGGACCGTACCTTCTATAAAACTTTCCTAAGATTTTCCCGAAATAATCTTTCTTACAAACCTTGTCCTGATAATTACGAACATAACAAAAAAAAAATAACTAAATCGGTCAAGCCGTTCTCAAGTGATGATATGCATGCGGTAATTTATTTTTATTTATATAGAAGTCATTTTTGTAAAAGTTGTACCGGATGAAACATTGAAATTTAAAAAAAGTGGTGCTGTTAATGTGCAATAATTTAAAAATATTCTATACACTTTTATTGTAAAAGAATATGCCTTGATGAATATATATTTTATTTGAGATAAGTATATATTTTAGCCAAAGTTTCACAATTTTCGGTAAATTAAGTTTCTGCTTATTTTGTGACACATTTTTTTAGCATAAAAGAGTTTAAAAAAAATATATTAATGTACATTATAACTAAAAAAAAGTCTCGTACATATACATAAATAACTATGAACTATTTCATGATGTTTTTGAGCAATGAAAGTACCCTTTGCATACTCTGTGCGTTCATTGAGCTACATACTGCTGTGAATCTTTTTTGGTTTTCAAGGTACATCAGTTTACTGCGCATTAGGAAGAACAGAGATAGATTTGAACTTGGCAATCAAAAAAGAATTGTGCCTAACGGACGCGCGAAGTTAAGATACCCATATTGCCGAAATGGAAGAGGATGGTTGGATGTTAAAAAAAAGTTAAAAAAAAGTCCGTTGAATCAAAACAAGGTGAGTTGGGGTGATTTTGGCCTTTGCGCCATACTAAATGTGACATAAATGTTTTTTTACAGTTCAGGCGAGATATCCAAATATCCAAACGTTGTCTAGACACATGCGAGTATGATGTCTCAACAGCCAGGCTGCATGTCCTTCATAATTTCGTCGAGTAGTTAAAGCATCGATAAAAGGCAAATAGAAGGTTTCGGTCATTGATATAATTTTAAATTAAAATGTCCTTTTTTTTTCATGTTTTACATGTAATAAACATGTTTAAAAGAAAAAAAACTAAAATCTAAAACTGTAACTCGCCGTTAAAATATTCATTCTTCAGTTCTGTTTGTGATATATAAAAGTGAATCAAAGTGGATATAAACCACTAATATAGTGGAATATAGTGGATATAAGTGGATAAAGTGGTTATAGAAACCTGTGATTATATGAAAAAACATAATCAAATTTAATGCACATTTCGTTTATAATATGTAAATAAATAAACTATGAAGACATTGCTGTAAATCTGTCCGTCCAAATAAATGTCTCACCTCAAAAATTGCATACATGTAGATGAGATTTGACATTAAATTAGAGATTAAAAGGACAGAAAAATACATCGTAGATCAGCTTTGTAAACAGTAGGGATCAAACATCGGTTATTATGGGCATAATTTAGATTCTTGCAAAGCACGGCCGAATCAGTTAGTTTTATTTTCAACAAAAAAATTTATAATAATAATGAGGATCATTTGTAGCGGTAACTTTATTTATAGTTTAAAGTAATTAACCCGGATGTCTAGTGGGCTATAAGACGGAGAAGCAACTCACGGTAGAAAATACTATTTGAAAAGTGAGATCATTCCCTCAATGATTCTATAACGGATTCCCTATGGTAATTATTATAAAAGTGAATATCAGTAGCGTATTATACGAGGAATGTTTCCAAAGTTCTGGGAATTTAGCTGTAATTAAATTACGCAGAATATAAAAGTATTACTAGGGTGTTTTTTTTAGAGGCGTGGTTTTCAATAAGAGATAAAATGCATATAATTTGATGTTATGGCTAAGAATTTAGTTTCATTATAAAGATAAGGGTTTGCCATTATGTTTTAAAAATGATTTCGGGTAAGTGGCCGCCGCGGCTGACTCGAACAAATTCCAGCCGAGAGGCCCAATTTTCAACCACTTTTTGCAGCAAGTTTATGCCAACAATAACGCGCCGAATATTCTCTTCCAAGGCGTTAATCGTGTCCGGCTTATCTGCGTAGACAAGCGACTTCACATAACCCCACAAAAAATAGTCCAGCGGTGTTAAATCGCACGATCTTGGAGGCCACGCCACAGGCCCACGACGCGATTTTTACTTTATTTTAGAGTGATTTAAAAAAAAATTAGAGTCATTTTTTCTAAATTTGCACTATTTGCAAACGTTGTTCAGGAGTAAGTCTATTCATTATGAAATGGCAAACCAAACTGAGCATAAATCAAGTGACAACTGTCAAAAACACCAACTATGAAAAAAGTAGTGCCAGATTGAAAACCACGCCTCTAAAAAAAACACCGTTATTAGTGGTAGACAAGTCTTGACATGTTTATGCAGGTATCTAGTACAATATTCTTCAGTCTGATTTACGTGTTCGGTTGATATAGACGCGTTTTGACAGCCCTGTATCTGTAACCATGGAAGATGCGGCTAAATCTCAAAGAGCAATCATTTTCTTTTTGTGGAAAGAGGGTGTGGAATCTTCAGAAATTATTCAACGTCTGCAAGGAGTGTTTGGTGAATCTGCAGAATCAAAAAGTACTGTTTATCGTTGGATCGATCGTTTTAAAAGTGGTAGAGCATCATTAGAAAACGATCCACGCAGTGGCCGACTGAGCACGTCAGTAAATGAAAGAAATATTAGTGCCGTGGAGCATCTACTGAAAGAGGACAGACGAATGACTGTTCGTCAAATTAGTGTACACTTGGGAATCGGTACACGGCAAGTTCATGGAATCTTACATGAGTGTTTGGGCGTAAGCAAGGTTTCAGCACGCTGGGTACCAAGGCTGTTGGGACCAGAACAAAACTCAATAGGACAATTATCAAAAATTACTCAAAAACACGACCATGTGCGGAATCGAACCTGCGACCTTTGGGCCAATAGCCGAACGCCTTGACCACTAGACTACCACGATCTCAATTTGCGATGGGAATTGATTCCGCATCCGCCTTCCTCACTGTATGAATAATATACATAGATTCATAACATTAAAGCCGACAAAATTCTAGTACAATTAGATGTGCTTTACGACTTTGATAATTCGAAAAAGCGCTCAAATATCATATTCGATGTTCAAAAATTGACAGCACGACTGTTGAAACATTTTATGTATTACTGGCCGGTTAAAATTAATGTAAACTCATTTATATGCGCAAAGAGAAACATGTAAAAGAATGTTCAGTGCCATATTATAATTAGGTACTTTAAGTTAAAATATTATGTTCGTGTTTATTTCCTTATTGTGGTTACACAGTAAAAAACAATTTCTATTATGAGACCATTTCTATTAGAGCGATTGTTTGTTACAGGTTACAAGAAACTTTTGTTAGGTTAACGATTTATCAATCTACAGGAATTGGTTTGTACAGTTTCGGTTGGGCATCCTAAAATTCAGTAGCCACAACAAATTATGATTCTACTGAACTTTTATGTTAAATCAGAGCTCGATATTATTTTCAGTGCACTATCGTTTATTTTCGGAGTTTAATTTATCTGTCACACACATTTGACTTTGTCTGGCACATTGCCGGTTATCTTAAATGGCATATTTAGTTTTATCAGTATTTAATGTCAATAGATTAAAATCTAGCTACGTGTTACTTTATAAAGCCATATGTTTGTACACTTCTTCCCAGGTAGTACCTTTGAAGATAATTGCAGTGTAATCAGCAAATTACACTGCTTCTCCACCTCTAGATATTGGTGAGGTCATTTATATAAAGCAGGAATAAGACACTACCTTGGGGTACACGAAACTTTATTTTAAGTTTCTCACTCAAAAGTACACCCCTGTATACTGGCTTCAACCAGATAAATAATCTTTAAACAATATGAAGGCACTATCGCGAAATTTTAATTATCTGAGCTTACTTGGCAAAATTGCTAGGGAAATCAAAAGTTTTTGCTAAGTCAAGAAATAGATTAAGGCATTTATCTCCGTCGTCTGGAGCATCCACTATTTTTGTGTAACAAACCCACTAGCATATTGTATAACCTCGGTCCGTTGGAATACCGTATTACTTCTCAGATAAGAGGAAGTTCTTTTAAAGTACGAGACTAACCTCTTATTGACGATTGTTTCAGGCATTCAATAAACTAATCGGTCTATTACTCAACTTATGAGTTATGACATTTACCTCCTTTAAAAATTAGGTATATAACTGTTTTTTTAAGCGCTTACGATTGGGGAAGATTCTAGCTTTAAGAAAGATTTACATTTTTAATCATTCGTGGTCTAAAAAAAAACTGCATCGGACCATACGGTGGAAGTTTACTTCTTTGGCCATTCGCACACACCCACAGGATATATAAATGAAATATAAGACATTTTTATGAATTTTTACAAATTATACGAATATAGGAAAAAACGTATAAAAAGGCACTCTACGGATTTTACTCCTAACGCGTGACGCGGCTTCTCGACCAACATCCCATCCCAATGAGTACAACGGGCGCAAAGAATAACTTCAAAAACGTAACTAGAAATCACCAACCCCCTTCCTACTTTTTGCCTGTTTTCATCCCCCCTGAAGACATTTTGATGATGTTTGTAAAAAGTAATGACGAAAGCAATCCAATGTTTCAATTTAGAATTGTGTCTATCCCAGTAGGAAATTGAAACTGCACCAATGTTGGCATTTATTGGTATCTTTGCTATTTGCGTTCTCTTTTGCTAATTTTATTGTTTTAAATATCACAATTTATATTCTTTAAATAATGGAGGTGCCCAGTAGTCAACGATTTTAATGGCGCTAAATGTAAAAGAGAAAGAGGTTAAGCACGCAATATCAAGCTTTAGTGCTGCATTAAAAGCCTTGCGCATTACGCACTCTAACGATTTTAATGCTTCAATGTGCTGTCTAGCTTTATAGCGCGGCCCTTAATGTGGATGAAAATCCATTTACTAGAAAGGAATCGGTTTTTATTTATTTTCCAAGTAAGTCAGGTCAGTCGGAAACACTTGTGAAAAAACCCTAGTAAACGCGTAACTAAGCAACGCTCGTATAGAACCGTAGAACGAAGGCTCTGTTTTTTCGGTTATTCTAAATCCGGCCGTTGCGTGTCGTTTCGTTGCGTTAATAGCGTATCAATAGGCGCTCGAGACTCGAGACGAACACGTGAAAAGAGAACAAATAAAAAGGAGCTTTAAGAACTTTCAAATCCACGTAGAAAAACTACTGTTTGGTTGGTGAAGAAATATCTTCCGCTTTATGTAATGAACTTACGAATATAAAGCTACCCTATAGAGCAGTGCTCCGCAACCTTTTCTCAGTTGGAGGTGACTACGACACACCAAAATTCTTCCTAAAATTCCGCGGCACACCAAAAGCTATTTTGCCAAATATAAAGGGTTATTTTTTCTTTGTTTATGACTAATTTGGTGCAGTCATGGTGTGTACAAAGCACACTGCGCAGTTTTCAACAATTGGCACCAGGCGCTGGAGAAACATTGAAAAATTTTATATTAATTATTTTTATTCTATACTAAAATATTAAAATACTTTGAATTTTACCGCTTCACACCTGTATCTTGCTCACGGCACAGCAGTGTGCCACGGCACACCGGTTGCGGAGCAGTGCTATAGAGGATGTCCCGAAACCTAGTAAAAGGGACATCACTACAAAGCCCCTGAACACTATACAAAATGATCCGAAAGTTAACAGAAGATAATTATACTTTTGTAATTTTTGAGGAATGTCCTACAATTGCAAAAATTATCACGGTGCCAAAAGTACTTTAAAATTATGTTCGAACGAATATTTAAGAAATCTACGTACAAAAGTATAATTTGTCTACTATATGTGTTAAGTATGTGGTATGGTAGGTTATTATTTGGACACAGATCGCGATGTCGCCTCAATTGCAAATGGCGGCCAATATTGTCAGTCTATTTCCTAATATGTAGTGCTTACGTAAATATTTTAGTGAAATTATTGCAATGTAATAAAACTATTTTATATACCTTTTTTATTATTTAAAAATAACGATTATTCACACGTTCGACAGTATCATTATAACGACGTATGTTACGAGCTACTCAAACATGGCTATTTTAATTCCGCGCCATTCTTTACGAAGCAAGCCATCGAAAGCAAAATTGAGTAATCCAAGCTGAAAGGTCTGATGTCCGACCTGTGCAGGAGCTGTCAAAGTATGATCGATGACGGCAGTTCCGCTACCTAACCCTCTATGTTTGCGCAAAGAAAGTGTTTAACGATTCATTCTGATACATTTACTACGAAAAAACAGATTCGATACATTTAGATATACCTACTTATTAGTAATGTACAGTGTTCGTCATTCAATTATTATTAACAGACAGACGGCATAGCTGATGGGTCTGTTTCCGTTTCTGTTACTGAGATAGTTGTTGAATTGATTGATGCTGTTTGCGCTAACGACCGAATCCTACAGTTTGATTCCACGCGTCCACCACTCTATTGACAATCAATGTTTTCTAGGATTCGTTTGAAAGCTTGTTTTCCTGAGTTTAAAATGATGGCCTCGTAGATGTGTGTTCTCATTAGCTGTGATATATTCTTAATTTCTTGACAATCATAGTCCCCTGACAATATTTTATATGTCCCAATGAGATCACCACACTCTCGTGTTCTTTTGAGAGTAGGCAATTTGAGAACATTTCAAAGGTCCTGATATTTTAGTTGCTCGCCTTTGCACTTTTTCCAATAAATCACAGTCCTTAATGAAGTATGGATTCCATAATTGAAAGCCATATTCCAAAATCGGTCTAAAGTAACTCTTATAAATTTTTAAAAATAAATCTTCGGTTATATTTGCGAATGCTCTTCGTACTACGTACCTCAGATCGTAGTTATGATGAATCCCAGGTCAGTCTGTTTGTTAACTTTATACAAGTTAACTCCGTTCAGGTAATAATCTTTGAGTGGGTTGTTTTTACCTATATGTAAAACCGTACATTTGGCTGCATTTAAAGATAGCCACTTCTTAGTTCAGTCATAGAGTCGATCAAGGTCTTGTTGTATCTGATCTGAATGTGTAAGTGGGTTGGTGAAGACCTTGGTGCCATCAGCGAATGTTGAAGTTGAGCTTTTTAATACACTGAGGATATCATTAATAAATATTATGAACAATATTGGTCCCAACACAGATCCTTGGGGGACTCCACTTAACACAATACATGGATCCGAAAGCACATTATTCACTTTCACTTGAAAACTGCGATCACTGAGAAAACGTTCTATCCATTTTAGTAGTGCACCTCTTATACCATAGCTTTCTAGTTTTATTAGCAGTCTCTCGATGGGAACCCTATCCAACGCCTTCTCAAAGTATAGAACATCTACCGGGCGGTGCTGATCCAAGTCACTAGTCCATTGTTCCAGGCACCTCAACAAGTTCGTGATTGTGGAGCGTCCTGGCATGAATACATGCTGATTTGGTGAAATGATATTATTAACTTTTAGAAATGAGCGAAGCTGCTCAAAAATAATTCTTTCCATACATTTGCATACTACTGATTTCCATGCATTTGAATTGACTGGATTCATCTTGTTGCCTTTCTTATAAATAGGTATGACAATCCCTTGTTACCATTGTTTAGGTATTTTTCCTGTGGACTGTGGAAATCAACGAAAATATTTGATCGTTAAATCTTTTTCCCCGGACTGAAAAGGTTTTTCAAGTTCATCCATCAAAACTTTAAAATATTCTCGCTGTCGAGGTGTATCATCACTTCTTATGTTTATTTTAGAGGACTTGTTCAATTTATATTTATTTTTAAAAAATTTTTAGGATCCGTCTGTGAGGTAAGAACAATTTTTGGGATTTATCTATCCTAGGTTTTCTTAAACGAATCACTTTAAATATGTGGTCCTGAGCTTATTATCGAGTTAAATAGAGTTTCCAGTTCTTTGCTGTCATGTTCGACCCGAGAGCTCATATTGTCAGAGTTTGACTCTGCGAAATTAAAAGCAATGACATTATTGGTACGATATTGCCGTTCGATGATTTCCTCCATCATGACATCACAGTTGGAGGTGGATGGTGCACATTCAAGTTTGTTTACTTCTTCCTTAAGTTCCATAACCATTTTCAGCAGTTTGGGAAGAATTTCAATACACGTTTCTTAAATTGCATAATTCTATCTTCCGATGCTGATAAATCGCACAAATGTTACAAAACTCATGTTTACAACCATTACAATTAATTACACTCTTCTCCTCGCTGATGTTTTCCTTGCTCTGATGACACATTGACATGTTGGGAATTCTTAAAACTAACTTAAATTACTGATATATTTGAAATTATTAAAACGAAAGAAAAACACTAAAGCAAATTCTGGTCTGATTTAAATTGAGCTAATTGTTTTCGAATTATTTTCAATTGTATGCAAAATGAACCGAGGGTAGGATTACTATTCACACAGTCTGTTTTGGAAAGGAAAAGAAATGTCTTTTTCTCTTTTTGTATAAATTATTAGTACAAGGTAACAATAGATGTGGTTCACAACTTAATTAAGTTTAGTTTTATTGGCTTTATTGTTAAAAAACAACAGCCAGGTTATAAATAATATACTTTTTAATACAGTACACAGAAACAAGTTTATCTAACTTTGACAGCTGTCTAATCCAATCATCAACAATTATCAAATAAATGTATTCGCAATTACCAAAATTAAAGTTTCTATGAATAGGGCTTAGTTTGTTCGCATTAAACATTAGTTACCGTTGTGAAAACCAGATGCGCAATCCACTAAATCACTTACTTTACGAAAATATTGGCTTAAATTATAATTTTTATCCGTGTCATCATTCGTAACAATATTGATCCAAAAACGAGTTAAGCCGCTATCGCCTATAAAATATTATTATTATACCAAAATTAAATACGAAACCATGCCGAGGAAACTTACGCAATCAAACATTACCGTACATTCGAAATAGCGGGAGGTTCGTGAATTATTACTTATTTATTCGGTTCATTTTAACAATCGATTTTAGTAAACAGTACAATAATTTATATTCAAGTCTTTGGAACAGGTGTATTTGAGCTTATGTTTTTCTTAAAAATTTTAATATTTTCAGAATTAAAAAATGTAACCCACGTTAGAACCTTTTTTTTGTAGATCATAAATTTCGTCAGTTGATATAGTAAAATAAAGTTAGGCACTTTTAAAATAAAAAATGCTTTAATGTTATTTTTTTTTTATGTAAAGATATTTTTTTATCGCGGCTTCTTAATAAATACAGTGGTGTTTTAATGAAAGTAAATTATTTAGAAATAACAATTATTTAGAATTTAGAATTACGTTTGGCAGCACTATCTGTCCTTTATTCTTTTCTAAGTTGAAGGGATGAATGGCGTTTCATTTTTTTGTGTTAAAAAAAAGTAAGTATTTTCGTCTTTTTACCGAGGGTTTTTTTTAAACTTGAAACACCTATTATGTTTTAATGCTAAGTTGGAGTGCATTACTTAGGTTACATAGAGGACTATCTTTCCAATAACTTGAGAAACCTCAACATGAGAAACTTGCAAACTTTAAAAAAATATCGATAGGTCAATTTCAAGTCAGACAGGTCAATTCAGAGTCAAGTCGTCAATTGCCTAATATGCTTAACCCAACAAAGGGACGATGAGATTTTCTTTTTTAAAAATGGTACAGGTTGTCTTGGGACTATTTTTACTAAAACAATCCAGGTAATTGACCATGCGATTTGAAATATGATTTGTAAAGACGACACATAAAAATTCATCATGCGGTCCAAGAAAAAAAAAATTAATGTGATTATATTAAACCATTGTAATACTTTCGCCAGTTGATCATCCACCCTCGACACCGGGCCATTGCTTCGGTTAAAACTACGAATATCTACGAAGGATACGAGTTTCTTTTTAGATGCTATAAATTTTACAGTTAGAACTTTGACGACTCCACGAGCACCGATGCATTATATGAAGTCACAACAAAACAACGTAACAAAATGACTTTAATTTTTAACCTACCTACCTACACACGAAAAATAGATTCATTTCAAACAAACGTCCAAAAAATATGTCCTTTTTATTTAAAAAAAAAACAATTAATAGAAAAATATGTTTATTGATTGTTCATGAAATATTGTGTTAATTTTATATGTTTATCTATAGAAAATAATATTAATTATCAACAGAGAATTTTGTTTTATTTATTAGGTATGAAATTAAATTAAATTTAATATTTATTTTTAAATTATTTGCTATCCAGAGGTACATTAGGCTTGTCCAGGGAAACATGCGTGAATTGTTCATCTGGGCAAAACAGGGTTTTTAAATAAAGTCCCTAAATATCGGAAACTATAAGGAAGTTGCCACAAAATATCAGAATTTAATAGATCATTTCAAATAATAGTAGCTTATTTACTATAATTACGTATAGATTCAAATGAAAAAATAAGTTTCTAGTAGACCGGGAAGTATCCAAACGAAAACAACATGCTCCTTTATATATATAGTAACATATCTATATATCTATCTATATTTACAAACAAACAAACAAATAAACAAAGTCGGGTTAGTTACACCATTTATAACTCAAGAACGGTTGGACCGATTTTTATGATCTTTGATTGTGGGATTTGTCTTCGCCCCGAATAGCAGAATAACTATTAGAACATCGGAAAAAATATAAAGGAAATTCATTTTCTCATACATTTTGTATGGAACAGCTTTGTATTCCGTGGAATTCTATTTTTAAACGGTAAGTTGGTTGGCTAATTAAAACTAGTACTAATTTAAGCTTAATACTAATTTTGAAACTTTAATTTGCCTCGGGTTTTAAATGGGGAGATGAATTTCAGTCACTTTTAGGACAATAACGCTTAAGCAGATGATTGGAACTTCTATAGCCTTTGTATCTTACTAATTTGTAATACTTTGTACTAATTTAAGAAACTTTAATTTGCCTCGTGCGACGAGTATTTATATAAAAAATATATTATTTTCATAAATCGTAAAGAAGTCGAGTTACAGCGAATCAAGGCGTAATATCCGGACGGCAGGAAATTACAGAAACTCCGCGTTTTTATCAGAACGGTAGCAAGAAGTACATACAACACCGATTATAAGTGCAGTCAAGAACATATTTTAGAAGACAAAAAAAAGACAAATATTTAGTTACCGCATGAGCAAAAGAACGTTTTCATAACTGAATTTCAAGCCAAAAAACTAAAAAAAAAAATAAACCGGCTTCAAAATAAATCCTTAAAAAAAATATGGCATAATACGTCAATTTTTATCTTTAGTAAACAATATTAAAAATCATCCACTAAAAACGTTAAAGTCGCTGAATTATAAACGTATTGTAAATTGTATTATAAAAGAAGTTTATTGACCTATTATTTCTTAGTTTTTTGGTTCGTTTTGAAGTCGGTTTTATTTTTATTTGTTTTATCTTTTCAGAATGCAACAAAGCAGATTTCCTCTTAATTAGTTTTTTGTGCTCACATGTGGCTTGCAAAGATGCCACAATTTAAGTTTAAAAAAATGATCTATCAAACGCGTTTTAATCGTTACTTAAATATTTATAAAATAATCCATTTCTTGCAAACATATTTTGCTAACAACAAATAATTTTATGATAAATTTTAACAACGTTCTAAATTGGGAACAGTGTTTGTATGAAAATTATGAGCAAAAATGTAAGTAAAGTTGCAAAGCTCATTTGAAACACAATTTATTAAGTCAACCGCTCTCCCAATTGATTTGTATTATGACGAAACAATTTTATATGACTGATATTTAATTAGGACGAGGTGTGATATTTCACACCTTCCTCGAGTGGCTGAAATGAAATATGGTAACAGAAAAGATCCTGATCAATCACACATATTATTTTTTTACTCAAAATGTTAACCAGAAAAACATTGCGATATTTTTATATATAAGAAGTGGTATATATCATAATAAATTATCACTTCAGGCAACTTGAAAAAATACCATCTAAACCTACTAGAAAAGCAGATTTATTATTATGAAACGTGTTTTTTTTGCACATTTAAAGTATAAATACGTAATACCTAAGTAATATCACCTTTACCTGTTTACTACATTTTAAAGTCTTTAATAATAAATATGTGATATACAGAAATATTTGAAGAATTAACTATCAATTTCGTATTTGAACAATTCCTTAGTAATCATAATCGTTTCAAATATATTTCATTTCAGCAATTTGTATAGGTGTGAAATTTACCACCTCCGCACAAATTAGAAACGGTCAGCTTATAGTTTTTCGACTATACCAGTTGTCGAGGCAATCCAGTTTCGTTCGCGGTACTCAAAATATATACTCAATTTTTTGTTTTGGAGGATGCGGACTGGTCACCATAATTTTATTATTAATATCGAGCGAAGCGGCCGCGGCGAACATCCACAGTAATTATAATTTAAAAAACTATGCGTGTATTTTGCACTTGACAAGTAGATTTAGAAATATGAATTGCAAAAATATAGGAAGTAGGTGTTCATTTTTAACATTTGCATTTGCCATTTAACACTGACGTGAGACACAAAGAAGGAAAAATATATATTCTCGTGAAAGTCGAAATGATAATAGGCCGATTGCAAATTTAAATAGGTTAAATAGTATTACAAAATGATGAAATTATTTTAAGGGATACATTTGAATGTATACTGAATGTCATTCCAAGTAATTTGAATACTTTTTATTGTAGGTTAATGCATTTACAATACAGGTATTGCACTGCAAAATATTTTGAAACTGAAGTCACTTTAGGTGAAAGGCTGCATTCACTCCATGTTGTCATAAAGGTAAATCATATTGGCCTTATCATAATGAATCAAATTAGTGTATGATCGACATACATCACATGCACCTTCCATAAAAAGAAATATTTTGAAAAGATTCGTAAATAAAATTCAGCGTTCTGTAATTGTGTATTTTTTTTTCGACTGTTATTAAGATTAAATTTCATAAGTATTGCAAGGAATTAAGGCAAACAACATACGCTAATGACGTATTTGTACACGCTCGCAGCTGATGTAATAAAACAAAATTAAAAAATATATATTTGCGATGATTATAGCGGTATACACTCACTCACTCACTCACTCACTCTACTATACTCACTGTACTGTATGGACTACTGTATTATAGAGGTATAGGACCCTCAATAATGCTCAAACTTAAAAGTTTAATGAATTACGGTCGAGGTCGACCACTGGATGACCTCTAGTTTTTATAATTAGACAATGATTGCTAAATGACAATGGGCGAAATATGGGTCAAAATCGAATCGGAAAACATATTTCTTTCCTTGTGTGAATAATGAGAGAATTCTACCATAACGGACGATAAATACTAGAGGTGGATGGATTGAAAAGCTGTTTAAGAGTAGCTAATGGATTGTGTCTTAAGGATAAGCGAGCAATTGTTCACAGCGTAATGAACTATATGAAGTGGCCTGGTATTAGTGTGCGTAAAGTCTAGTTCTCGATACGAGACCCAGCGTATATATATATGTGTGCTTGGAATTAATAATACATTTATTATGCTGGTAGAGTCACTTCAATGGAGCATGAAGGAGAAGTAACTGAATCGTTATTTATTTATACATTATTTGATCGAGGTCTTTATGTTGGCTATATGATGCTAGCAACCGCCGATAAAGCCAGTGGACTGGGTCAGTCTTATGCACAATAAGGGCATCACTATAATATGCACATAATTGTTGATAATTGCATGCGAATACTGATTTAAAAAATAAAATAATCAAATTGTACCGAAGGCGCCGATGCCGTAGTTTTGGTCAGATTTTCAATAATTAATGCAGGAATTAATCATTACGTCAACATGAAACGTGTAGGTACGAGTAGGTGATCAATACATTGAGCGATTTGAATATTTAATACGAAAATGAGAGATGCGTCATTGTTTGGCTGACATTTGAAGTCGAACCGAGTGTTACAATTTGAGTATTCAGAGTAATACTCGAACCATACATTGTAAATGTTTTCCTTGTTTGTTTTCCTTCATTGTAAATGAAGTTGACCGACTTCAGTCGAGAACAACTAGTAAATTTAATATATTAACAGGAAATATTCTGTTTTAACAATAATTTTAAAAAGAAATCAATTTAAAATTAAGTATTGAGAAATCTGCCACAGCGTTCACCACTAATTAATTCGGTGTTACCCTGCTCAAGCACGACTTCAAGATAAATTGGTTCGCTGGTTAGTCTAACGATAAACGAAGCGAATGATTTGTATTCATAAGCACAAGCTAATTGTATCTGTAAAAAACTAGTCAATCGCTATAACGTAATGTATTGGCATATTTATTTTCAATATTAATTCATGCAGTCAATATTTTTTATTGTAATTAACATTATACAATTTTACTATAATTTTACTTTATATATATATATATATATATATAGTAAAATTGTTTATGATTGTTTTGTTAATAGCGGCAAATCGCCTAAAAGATAAATGACAAAATCTTACAAAATATTTAGAAAAGTTTATTAATTTTTTTGATAAAGCGTAGGATGGTAAAATATTTATAAACGACTAAAGTATATATATATGTTATATGCTGCACAAATATATATCATAAAACGATTACAAAAATCTATGTTGACAAAAAAAGTCTTGGGGTGTTATTGATTGTTGCACTATAATTGTAAGTAATTGTATAGACCTTTAACGATGCTATTAATAATAGAGAAATGAGTATTTTCCGAATCATCTTTTTTACTACAAAACAGTACCTACATTTATTTGAAGTAGATACGTAAAAAAGAGTTCCTTAAAAATGTATTTTTTTGTTTATGCTTTGCATTGAAAAAAATACAGCAAAAAGGCGTTGAAAGACCAATTTTATGGGCTGGAATATTAAAAATTTCTTTCTGAATCGGCGCTTTAGAATAAGATAAAACTTATTTCAAACCAGCGCTTCATAGTACTAAAGACTATGAAAGAAATGCAATTAAATAAGAAATGCGTCATACATGTGCAAAGAGTACGCAAACTCAATAAATATGCACACGAATGAATGTCCATTTGGTATTCAGAAGTCCTATTCAGTGACGTCGGCACGCGGCACCCTTCGAGCGAGGGTTGGCTCTAGCGTGCCTTGAGCCTTAATACAAAGCGTAGGTATAACGAATCCGTCGCTAGCTTCGTACGATATTTATTACGATCGTACCTAATATTGTATACCATTTCCACGCCTGGTACAAGCCGAAAGAAAACTTTAAACATACCACGACCGCCTGCAGGTCACGGATTTAGTAAATTAGAAACCCGTAACTTTACTATATCACGAGCTGAAAGCTGGAGGCAACAACACAAGCAACTGAGTGAATTTAGCTTCTATACATGTATAAAAAGCTACTATTACCGTCCTTCGGACCTCTTTCTATCCGTTGCATCTTTCTCTCGAAAAGTACAAATGCGAGAGTTTAATTTTTGACACATCGAAAGCTGGTGGGATAATATACCTAGATATATGTGTAACATACGAATATTAACGAATTTTTAATACTGAAGAATAAATTTCTCATTTTCATTTTCGCGCTCATCGTCAGAGCGCGATTATACGAGTACATGAATTTCAAATATTACTGGCCAGTTAAAATAAATATGACAAAGTTATTTATGTGCGCGGATAAGATAAAATAAATAAGAAAACACGCATTTAAATTAAAACAAAAATATTTTTAAAAATTATCCCTTTCGGCACATCGGAACGAGAAGGTAGATTTCACCGAATCAAATTAGGGGATAGGCAAACTCCAATTGTACGAACTTATATCAAAAATGAATGAGCTATACTAAGAAAGTTAAAGCAAAATTTCACTTTTTCAAAACCCCTCCCCAATCCCGCCCTCCTTGTCTGACTTTTCCCATTAACCTCTCTTCTTTAATTAAAAACAGCTGACAACGCTCTATTTAGATAATAAATGTCAGTTGCTTGCTTAGTTATTGAACACCAATCTCCCCGTTAGATGCGAACCAAATCAAAATTCACAATTTAGGTGGTCCGCGTATAAATGTTTACATATCAATAATATGTGACTGCCAGGGCCTGGTCCTAAGATGTGTAGATAAACACACTGCCTGGTTCGTCGAGAGCAAACCTGATTTTAAATCTGTAATGTAATGTAATTTTTCATATTTTGTCACTGATACCAAACCAACTGAGACCTAGGGAGTCCGAGTATAACCGTTTACACATCAACAATTTCGTATGTAATGAATGTTTTATTGCATAATGTATCAGTATCAATGTGTAAAAGTCGCATCTTCATAAACAAAACATGCCGGTAAAAATAGCCAAAAGTTATTTTTAATCGTACTAATACGATCGCAGTACGACGCGACGTCACTACAGGCCATTCGGAATCGGGCAGTGTCATCTCAATGCAAACAAGTGCGGAGCTGCCGGGTAGGGTGGCGTCGCGTCGCACGGCGCAATGCTGAGATCTGAACAACCGAGAGATGAATTCTTCACAAAGCCTTTTCAGGGTGACGAAAAATCCCCGCCCGGGCGACTGCCGCCCTCTGCCCGCGGCGTCCCCGCCGCACTAACAGGCGGACATGACTTAAGATTTTTTGTTTTTAATTGCTACCACTTCGATGCTTAAATAGAAGACCTTAAAATATAAAAAGATCAAAAAGTGTGGTTTTTTAAGCAAGTGTCGCCGGTTCATAAGGCAGTTTTGCATTACGTATGCAAACTTCGCGAAATAATATTCTATTTTTACCTTCAACCGATAGTTGACGATTATTGTTAGCAAACCTGTCACTGACACAGACGGCATGGCTTCAAAACGGCAAGGTCTTCTTTCGCCGTTGATTACAGTCACAAAAACATACAATTAAACTTGCAAAATGTTTCACATGCCATTTCCTATAATGCAAAGATAATACAATATTTAATCGAACTCTAGTGGGTCCAACAGAACCAGCATATTTTCTCAAGTTAGAGAACCATATTGTGTTGTTAGGATTTTTTTGTAAAAACATTACTTTTACGGTCGGTGTTAATGGCGCATTTAATAAGCAAAAAAAAATAATATAAGCGTTTACCGATCTAAGCGTAAGGTGACGAATAGAGTGTACTTTAAAGCGTACTAATTTAGGAGATTTTTTTCAATATATAAATAATAATAATAACAAGTAAATACTCATACCGATAGGAATAAAGTGACATGGCCTATTGAAATGGACAAAATTTAACTACAACAGAATAATACATACATACTATATTTTTATCACATTCAACATAAATTATTTTTATACATACTAAAACCATACTTAATTTATTACTTTATTTATTTTTATTAACATACAAGTATCACACACTCCCACAACTACCACAAACATCACTCACAAATTACACAAAAAACTTAAAAAAAAAATTTACTGTATACATAAATATTATAAATATATATATATATAATATATATATATAAATATTTTAAGAACACTGTTCAAATTTTTATGCTAATGTTATTATGTAAAATGACCGAAATCCATAATTGGTTTTATATACTAGTAATAAGTTTTGTTTGTAATTGTAAAAATGTAATACTGTGGATTTCTCAATAAAGTATAAATAGATAAATAAATAAATAAAATAAAACAATTAATTACACATGTTAAAAAAACAAGTGATGCATTCAAATCATTAATATACAAAATTAATAATATAAATTAATTAGATATACAGTTTAAATTGCTCAATTATAAAAGAAAAAATAATAAAAATTATTTTGCGTCCTTGTTAATGTAACATAGGCCACGAAAAAAAACGGCCTTATTGTGAGATCTCTCTCAACAACAACAACGGGAGGGGGGGGGGGGGGGGGGGGCGGGGGGGGGGGGAGGGGGGAGGGGGGGGGGGGGGGTTTCCTTGTGTGGTATTAATAGCGAAAAGTGGCATTTAATCTGCTTCCTGAATAAGAAAAATATTCAAAATTTATTCTTTTTACAATTGTTTCATGAGAACAAATATTTTCATAAAAACAATATTTATAGTCCTGTAAAATTTAACTTTATCTTATGAGGTTAAATGCCATGCTACAACATTATTAAACAATTAATTATGCATTATGTAATACCCAATAAATCAAACCAAAACCAAAAATATATTATGTTTGCATTGTGAATGAATCGTACTGCATGATAATACGATAACATAAATTGATTAAACATTCCATCCATTCACTTGTTAAACAGTGGATTCATGTAATTGGCCATATTTATAACTATGTATTTACTGTTTTATATAGTAAGTTACGCTGTATGTTTCCCTAAAGATATATTAAATTAAATAACACGATTCTTTCAATAAAAATATCAGAAATAATACGTGTGTGGTAGGTACCTACATAATATTATAGGTACTATAACGTTAGGTACTAGTACCTAACATTATAATATTATGTAGGTACGTACATTAAAGCACATATCATTTCTGATATTTTTATTGAAAGAATCGTGTTATCATGTATTACTGAATTAAACTTCAAAGTGGAAAAATAAGTAATATTATAAGAGTTTGAATTTCACCGCAAAGGAAATGATCTTGAAATGAACCTTGCCTCTAGCGGGCTTCTTTTTATGTTAATTCTCGAAAAATCTCAGTAAAAACTTTTTCATGGACTACCTATGTTACTTTTATCTTGCTTTGCAGAGCTATAAATGCAAAAAGTAGAATTTATTTTATGTTATTTCAAATCTGCAAGAAATACCTAAATGGATGTTGTCATGTTTGATGTTTTTTAAATGTCTATTTTCTGAAGCGGCTATCAGGATAACAGTTTAGCAATACTTTCATCGATCGATTATACTAATGTTGTTTATACGGACAAAATCTGGAAGTGATCGTAAAATTATATTTTCAAGATTTTTTTTTTTTATATTGAACCCAAAGGTGAAACATATATTTTTTAAAATATATTTCCGAAAAGTGAAACTATCATAAATCCTTTAATAAACTGGTTTTGGGGGCATTCTATAAAAAGGATATATTCATTCTGGTCAGTGCACGTGCACGTACGACACTGGTTTGAAAATTTATAGAGTTCGCATATTGAGAGCTTCATTATTTTTAAAACCTAATTTGTGTTCAAAGCAATGTGGACGTAAAATAATATTAAATAGAATTATTTGTAAAAACTGCGTGTTATTTGAAAGTGAAAGGCGAAATAAAATTGCACTGCACATTTTTTTTTGATAAGTTTAAATAGGGAAAATGATAAAAATGAAATTTAAAAAAAAAACAGTATTTAGCAGTTTCAGTTGCATTTTTTTTTGTGGAATAAATTATTATTTTTAATTATAAGTAGTCAAAAGCAGCGGTTACAACATGCATTATCTATGTTATTATCTATGTGTTTAACGTTAAGTGAAATCATACATATGAAGAACACAGCGATACGTCGTAAACGCGTTCTAGCCTGGCGTATTCGATTTTATAATTAATCATTGTTTATTATTAATTATTGAAACTCTATGTTTTCTGATGTAACTAATGTATTCAGCGTAAATATATATCAGCTGCAATGTTAGGATTCAATAAGTCTGTCATCCAAAGCTCGATTAGCTACGAGTGCCATCGGAACTTAATTAAAACTACAATTTAAATACCATAGTCAGCCCCGCATTACTTATTACCTCCATAATTTCGCTTTTAATTGATAGCTTGCGAAATAAAATGGCGAAAGGCGTGGTTAGTGTGACAGGGTGATTGAGAAATTCCTAACAAAAAAAATCTTATAAGGTTTGCAATACCGTAGAAGCATCTCAAGAAAGGAGGGATTACATTAAAAGGCAACTAGCGTTAGTAGATGCTGTGAGTTATGGATGACAACAGTTTCACTAGACCTTTTTTGGCACCTTATATCGGCTATGTGCAAAAGTTTTTTTGAATGTTGAATTTATATTATATTTCTGTCACCACTCCTATTCATGTCTAACTCTGAGTACAATAAAATCACCGTCAATAACTTGCGCTATGCTGATGACAGAACAAAGAAACAATTCTTAAAAAAACTGGATGGCTTTGAAATGTGGGTCTACGGACGCATGCTTTGTATTAGTTCGTATCAGTTGGACAGATAGTGGAAATGATGATGTCTTGAAGAAAATTAATAAGACAAGGAAATTGTTAAAGTAATAAAAATAAGAAAGTTGTCTTAGATCAGCCACATCATGAGACATCCATAATTGACCTACGACATCCATCATCTAATAATGCAGAGAAAAATTATAGTTAGTTTTTATAATAAGAGATTTAGTTTTATATTTTATTAGCAGCAGAGGATCCCTACATACTAACTGCATACTATTATTAAGATTATAAAGTGTATATTATATTATATTTATATAATTGTATATATTATTTATATAATTGCTCTCAAGTACAGGACCTCTTTAGAACCTTTATAAATATTATGCTATCCAGCACTTTATCAAATAATGAAAAACTTATTCAAAATTTTTCAATATTGTCAAATATTGTGTCATTTATCTTTTCAGGCGATTTGCCGATATTAAAAAACAATCATCAAATATAAGTTATATATATATATATATATAATTAGATGATTTTTATGTTAAAATTGGTAAACACCTTTAGCTTAACTTATATAAAAGTTTGACAGTACTGACATTTGGAAAATTCGAATGCTTTTTAATATTTTAAGAACTTGAAATTTTTTTCAAACAAATTATATAGCCAGAATGTTCAAAGAAAAATTAATACTGAAAGCACAGATAGTTGCATCGCTTGAGGTAATGCACGCTGGTTTAAATACAGGCCTGTATTTTATGAAAGCTTTTCACTCTCACCTATCTATCTGTGCGCTTATGCAATACGGTCAAACAGCGTATAAAGAGGTTCTAAAGAGGTCCTGTACTTGAGAATGCAGGATGTCGGTTTAAACCCAGCGCTGAGTTTTATAAAAATGCATTTTTAACTCTCACCCGTCCTCTTTAGTGTAAAATATTGTCAAATATTATGTAACCATCTAATTAGATGAAATAAGGAAAGGATGATATTTTAACAAAAAATATAAAAATAATGGATTTGTGATTACGATGAAGGATGGTGGTGAAATGAGATGATTTTATGGGTGATTTATGTATGAAGTTGACGAAAAAATAAAAATAATGGATATGTAAAAGTGTAAAATTAAAGCACATGATTTGTGTGCGTATTATTTATATAATTGTATAATTGAATTGTAAAGTTATTTGATTTGATGATTGTTTTTTAATAGCGGCAAATCGCCTGACAAATAGATAAATGACACAATCTTTGACAATATTGAAAAATTTTCAAAATGTTTTTAATTATTTGATAAAGTGCTGGATATAAAGGCGAACGCCTAATATCTTAATATATATAAATCTCGTGTCACAATGTTTGTCCTCAATGGACTCCTAAACCACTTAACCGATTATAATAAAATTTGCACACCATGTGCAGTTCGATGTGCACTTGAGAGATAGGATAGTTTAAATCTCAAATTATAGTCGCAATTTTAATTTATCGCTAATTTTTTGTCCGTTATTATTTGGCAGTCATAAAACTGACAGATGTCGATACCTTTTTATTTTATGGGCGATTGGGAAGAGCGCGTGACAACTCGGTGCCTGTATAATTTTATTGAACAAGCAGAGGAAAGAGCAATTGTGATATTATTGGAAAATTTTTTAGAAGATCACAATCAACTAATTCAATTGATCAAAAGAGTTTCGCCACGACTGCAAAATGACAATTATCAAATCGTCATATTTTAATTTATTGCTAATTATTTGTCTGATATTATTTGGCAGTCATAAAACTGACAGATGTCGATACCTTTTTATTTTATGGGCGATTGTGAAGAGCGCGTGACGACTCGGTGCCTGTATAATTTTATTGAACAAGCAGAGGAAAGAGCAATTGTGATATTATTGGAAATTTTTTAGAAGATCACAATCAACTAATTCAATTGATCAAAAGAGTTTCGCCACGACTGCAAAATGACAATTATCAAATCGTCATAAAAGCCGACAAAGTACCATTAGGTGAACATGCTGGTAGATTCAACGCTCCAACTGTTGATGAGGTTGCTGTTATCATGGTTGGTGATCCAGTTGACAAAAGATCTATAAACATTACACGGCGAGACAACACTGTCAGTACGATTTCGGATCTACACCGTTCATATGACGCACTACAATATCCATTGATATTTTGGCAAGGACAAGATGAATATCACCTTAATATCAATCAGTATGATCCAAATACCGGTAAATTTGACAATTATCTATTTACTTTCTTACTGTATGTATAGATTTTAATTTCGTATTGCATTTTATTATTTATTTTTTTAGGTGATTACAGAAATAATAAAGTTAGCTCAATGAACTACTACGCACACCGAATAATGGTTAGACAACATCAAGACAATTATATCCTTCGATATCGTCAGCTGTTCCATCAATACATTGTTGATATGTATGCTAAGGTCGAAAGCGAACGCTTGCGATTCCTTCGATTCAACCAGGCAAAACTACGATCGGAAGAATATATTCACTTACGAGATGCTGTTGCTGGAAACATCGATGGAAATTTAAATCCCAATGACATCGGTAATGCTTTCATTTTACCTTCAAGCTACATCGGCAGTCCACGGAACATGCAGGAATACATACAAGATGCGATGACTTACGTACGTCATTACGGCCGACCGGATTTATTTATTACATTCACATGTAATCCGAATTGGGAAGAGATACAAACTTTACTATTGCCAGGACAACAAGCCATTCATCGTCATGATTTAACTGCACGTTTGTTTAAACAAAAATTGAAATCCTTAATTGATTTTATTGTTAAATATACAATTTTTGGTATCACACGTTGTTGGCTGTATACGATAGAGTGGCAAAAGCGAGGTTTGCCTCATGCCCACATTTTGGTTTGGCTTAAAGATAGAATCCGTCCTGAAGAAATCGATCAAATAATTTCAGCCGAAATTCCAGACCCATTAATTGATCAAGAATTATTTGATATTGTCACCAAACACATGATCCATGGGCCATGCGGTGTTTTCAACATGACGTCACCGTGCATGGAAAATGGAAATGTAAAAAAAACTTCCCAAAGCCGCATACGAATGACACGATCACGGATATTGATGGTTATCCAATGTATCGTCGCAGAAGTACTGAGAATGGTGGCCACACATTTACAATGCGACTGCCGAACTTTCCAAATCAAGTTGAGTTTGATAATCAGTGGGTGGTACCATACTCACCACTACTTTCAAAAACTTACAAAGCTCATATCAATGTTGAGCTTTGCAGTTCTGTTAAATCAATTAAGTATATTTGTAAATATGTAAACAAAGGCAGTGATTTGGCCATATTTGAAGTAAAAAACATAAATAAAAATGACGAAATAGCACGATACCAAATGGGCAGATACATTAGCAGCAATGAAGCTATTTGGCATATTCTCAGCTTTCCCATCCACGAAAGAGATCCTGCTGTCCAACATCTGGCAATACATCTTGAAAACGGTCAACGTGTATACTTCACTGAAGAAAATGTTCTCCAAAGAGCGTTCGAAGCTCCGAAAACGACTCTAACTGAATTTTTTACATTGTGTCAAAAACCTGATGTTTTTGGCCAATTCGCGAAGACATTGGTGTATGGTGATGTTCCACGTTATTTCACATGGAACAAATCCAGTAAAAAATGGGAGCCACGGAAACAAGGAAAACCACATCCTTCCATTACAGGCATATTCAAAGCTAAGACATTGGGGAGACTTTACACGGTACATCCAAAGCAACGTGAGTGCTTCTATTTACGTTTGTTATTGGTGAATGTTCCCGGACCAACGTCTTTTGAATTTTTACGAACAGCTAATGGTCGAGTATTCAATACATACCAGGATGCATGTCGTGAACTGCAATTGCTAGAAGACGATAACCATTGGGACTTAACGCTTGCTGATGCTGCGTTGACATCAACACCGAATAACATTCGTCAGTTGTTTGCAATTATTTTGGCGACATGTTATCCCTCGCAAGCACAAACTTTGTGGGAAAAATATAAAAATTGTATGACAGAAGACATCTTGCACCGAATTAGACAAACAAATCAATGCCAAAACATAGATTATACACCAGAGATGTACAATGAAGCATTGGTCTTGATCGAGGATTTATGTGTTCTTATTTCAAATTTACCACTTAATCATTATGGTATGCCATCACCTAATCGTCCAGCCACCGACTTAGTCAATACCGATTTACAACGAGAAAATCAATATGACCATGGAAGTTTAGCAACAATTATCATGAACAGTGAACCATTACTGACAGCAGAACAAAAAATTATTTATGATCGGATTATGCTGGCTGTTGCTGCTGAACAAGGCGGTTTTTTTTTCTTGGATGCACCCGGTGGAACCGGTAAGACATTTTTAATATCGTTGATTCTTGCCAAAATACGGTCGCAACAAAAAATCGCATTAGCATTAGCATCGTCAGGCATTGCGGCTACTTTACTGGATGGTGGGCGAACAGCACATTCAACATTCAAGCTGCCATTGGACGTTCATAATAAACCAGATGCAATGTGTAACATCAAAAAGAATAGTGGAATAGCTGCAGTGTTGCGGAAGAGTTCTATAATAATTTGGGATGAGTGCACAATGGCACACAAATATTCACTTGAAGCATTAAACAGAACTATGCAAGATTTAAACAGCAATAATAAAGTTTTCGGTGGTGCTATCTTACTTTTGTCTGGTGACTTCCGGCAGACCTTACCGGTTATACCTCGCTCTACTTTCGCGGATGAGATTAATGCATGTTTGAAACAATCATTCTTATGGCGAAGTGTTGAAACACTTCGATTGACCATAAATATGCGAGTACAATTGCAAAATGATCCATCAGCACTAATATTTTCCGAACAACTACTAGATATTGGGAACGGTAAAATAAAACTGCAAACAAATACGCAATGCATTAAACTACCAGACAATTTTTGCACTGTTGTTCAGGATAAAACTGAATTGATTCAGAGTATTTTCCCGGATATACAGAATAATTATTTGAATCATGAATGGCTTAGTCAACGGGCGATTTTGGCAGCCAAAAACGTTGATGTTGACGAAATTAACTTCCAGATACAACAGTTGTTACCAGGCGATCTGATGTCTTTTAAATCAATCGATACTGTTGTTGATGAAAATGAAAGTGTAAATTTTCCGATTGAATTTTTAAATTCATTAGTTATCCCTGGAATGCCACCACATAATCTTCGATTAAAGATTGGTTCCCCTATTATTCTCCTCCGTAATTTGAATCCACCTCTATTATGTAACGGTACGCGTTTGGTCATCAAAAAGATCACCGGAAACATTCTTGAAGCAACCATTTTGGCTGGGAAGTTTAAAGGAAAAGTGGTCCTGCTGCCACGTATTCCGATGATACCATCAGATTCTACCATACCCTTCAAAAGGCTACAGTTTCCAATTCGTTTAGCTTTCGCCATGTCTATAAATAAATCTCAAGGTCAAACAATGTCCATTTGTGGTTTAGATTTGGAAAATCCATGTTTTTCTCATGGGCAACTATATGTTGCGTGTTCACGTGTTGGGAAACCGTCGAATCTATTTGTGTTAGCTAAAGACAGGTTAACCAAAAACATTGTGCACCGATTGGTGTTAAATTAAATTGAAATTGAAAGTATTTATAATTCAAAAAAAAAGATATTAATGTTTAAAAGTTTAAGACTGTCTGCCTTGCCTACCTCATTCATGAGTTTAAGCGTCACATGTTATTTACTGTATTATACTGTAATATACTTATATTTGTTATAAAATTAAATGGAAATAATAAATCTGATAAATTTTTATTTTTTACCTATTGATTTCTGCTTAGTATCAAGTGTAAGAACATTTTAATTAATTGTGTTCAACGTACTTCCCCTTCAAATCTCAATCCAGTGAATTTGTATACCAACATCAACATTTTCGTCTTTGTTCGTAAATAATTTCATTGTACTAAAGGGTTATAGTAGTAGAAAGTCAAATAAGGAGATCACCATATTTTTTTACAAATACCATCTGTGTGAAAAAGCATAGTGGACTCCGTGACTGATGTTCTCTTATTGTTCCTCTTAGATTGTTTACTATAATGTAATATAACAAAAACTTTAGCCACAGCAACGCGTGGCCGGGTCAGCTAGTATATATATATATTAGGCGTTCGCCTTTAGTTTACATTACTTATATAAAAGTCTGACAGTAAATTGACATTTGAAAAATTCGAATGGTTTTTAATATTTTTACAGAATGAAAATTTTCAAATTAATTATATAGCCAGAATGTTCAAAGAAAAATTAATACTGAAAGCACAGATAGTTGCATCGCTTGAGGTAATGCACGCTGGTTTAAATACAGGCCTCTATTTTATGAAAGTGATTTATATTGTTTTATGATATTATTATACTATTTAGTTTATACAAGATTTACGCTCTTTTACTCGCTATCTCTTCTCATGTGCGACTTACTGTATACAAAGTGTAGGTATGCTTAGGCTTAATTATTACCCTTGTACGTATATTGACATTGTTATATTGTTCTATTTATTGTCTTATCTTTTATTGTTATATGTTATAATGAAACTGCCTTATATATATCCATCTGATAAACTATATGCAGAATTTAATATATTAGATATTAAGCAATTATACATTAAAAGTGTAATATTATATACTAGTAAAAATATTAACATGCACGATAAGGTCCAACATAGCCACCATACTAGAGCAGCTGCGAACGACCATCTACAAGTTCCAAAAATGACTACCACATTTGGGCAGAGATCTCTTAAGTACATAGGCCCAAAAATTCATAACATACTTCCTGAATCTCTTAAAATTAAAAATTCACACAAGTTGGCAAAAATATTAAATAAGTGGTTAATGAATGTTGGACGGCAAGCAATAGCTAATCTGGTGTAGTTAAATGAACTCAGCAATTCTAATATAAAACTATTTATAATATCACGCTTACTAGAGATACCCATGGTTATCTCTTTTACTGATAACATGTATAGTTATATATTCATTTATATGTTATATATATGGTACATATACTTTTATATATTATAAATTATGTATATATATCTATGTGTGTATTTATAATCGCTAATGTATTATATAAATATATATACCTTTTATTATGCAAATGTTTATAAATTTGCAATATTTATTCTTATAGTTTATTTACGCGTGTAACTTTTCCAAAAGTTTTCCTTTCAGTCATATTTCTGACGGTTTGACAATCTCAGTTGTAGCACAATACAACACTGCCTTCCTTAGTACAGACATAGTCTAGTAAAGAAGGCAGGCCACAAAATGTAGCAGTGCTAATCGCTCCCTGTGCATTTGCAATATTCTTTTATAACTGTGTATTTATACTACTACATTTCTATTTTTTTGTCAAATTAATTATGTACACTAAATAAATAAAAATAAAATAAAATGTTACTCATCTCTGCCTTCCTACAAAACTACGACTTTAATTCTTGAAAATAATTTACTGAATACTGAATACTCTCCTATTAATCCTTTCTGTGCTTTAGTCAAAATTTACAGAGACGAAACACATGCCCCTCCCCGCCATATTACGCTATAACATAGGTCAGACTCACCTAGCGAAAAATATATTGACATTTTATCACAAATATTACAAACTGTTTTAAAATTGTAAATTAATTTACGCAAATTAATAACGTTTTAAGATTTACTTAGCAACGGTCTTCTTGATGAGCCCTTTCCAATTTAATTTTTGCTCTGCTACCGTATTATTGTTTATATAAACAGTTTGATTTAATCTAAAAGTCGCTGAACGTTAACACCAACAGTTAACACACCGAAAATGGCAGAAGGCGGTCCCAGGTCCCTAAGGCCTAAGGTCTATAATTTGCGAATTGGAGTGCTTGCTATAAAAACCTACATATTTGTTTTTTAACTGAAGACTTTAAGTGATACTTATTCCGTTGGAGTTGATGAGCGATGAGACCAGAGCGGCAAAGATATCATATTGATAATAATTACAGGTATGTTACGAAGTAAATATAATAACAATATAAATATTAATGCTATAGCCTCATTTACTTTTAATAGATATTTATTTTGAAGTTGGCGGTGATATTTAATTTTTTGCATCAGGTAAATTTTATTAGGGACATATTAAAAGTCATCGTGCTCAACTAAGAAGAACAGATTTCACGAGATATAGAGTTAAACATAAATAAAACGAAGAACGATGAATAGGTAGTAACTTGGGCAAAAGAAAGGTGAACGCTTTGATGAAAGCTTCAGATAGGAAAAAGGTCGAGCGCTAACAAAGGCAGTGTAAGTGCTTAGTGTTGCAGTTGATTATTCAATGCACGGAAGAATCGATCGCCTCTGTAAGCAGCCTTTGTTTAATTTACAGTTCAGTGCGTCTAAGGACATGAGCTTCATTTGTAATTCTTCAGATGCGACCGCGACGGCGACCTGCGATCTCGACGTGGGCCGAATTGATGAAGCCATCGCCTTCATCAATGCATTTGCACTCTCATTGGAGGCTACTGCAACGCAATGCTAGCGATATTGGTCATGGCTAAAAGCCGGACATTACAAGATCTGACTGACTAAAAGATACAATCCGTTTAAATATGTATGAACAAACATTCGAATGGGTTTATAAAAATACAATTATGTGGTGATAATGGTTGTATATCATGCATAAATATCGCTGCACGCAATTTCGCAATATTACATTGATAATTTACATCACTGATAATTGAATGGATATCAAAATATAAGCGAGATATATAGATTAGTCTTACCTCTTTGCAGCGAGCGAGAATACAGTTGAGTATCAAGGTCGAATTAAATCGCCTTAGAACATTGTTGAATGCTGCCCGGAGAGATGTGTCGAGAGCTGAACGGAGCGCGCCTGAATCGCAAAAAGTCAACGGCGAAAATGCTCTTGACCTCCGAGGTGTCGAAATATTCGCGTTTAGCGCGGTCGATATAGCGCGGGACGAGCCGAGGGTAGTCAATCACATCGTCAATGGCAAAGGAGAGAAGTGCAGGCGCCAGGTCGCCGGGACGGTCGAAGGAAGAGCCACAACGGCGCGCGACTGCCAACCGGGGCTTATTGACTAGCAGAGTGACGGTCGCACCGCGTCTAACGGCGGCGCTACGGCGAGCGGCGAGCGGCGGGCGCACGCGCGCGCGCTAACGCGGCTTGGCGCAGAGGGTGGGTGTCCGCCGGACTCCGCCCCGCCCCCGCACCCCCGCGGCCCGAGAGAGACCAGCGACCTACCTCATGCCCCGCCGCAGGGGGTGAAGCGAAATGAAAAGACCTTACGGCAAAGAATCGACGCGGAATGGGGCGGTGAAATATCCACCCGCCTCACCTTAGCCGCTCTTGTGTGACGTGACGTGACGTGTTGAAGGTAAAAAAAGCCCGCGTATACCACACTTGCGATTATACTCGTATTACAACGACGTTTTTGTGACCCATAGTTTTTTAAATTACGTTTTTGACGATGAATGTAAAGAGTGTGTAGCTACTATAGTAACTATACTTAGATCTAAGTAGACAATCACGTACCAATACCAAAACCATAGGCATGTAACGATGAACTACCACATATCACCACCAATCATTAACCATCGGACTAAAACAGATTCGATTACAGATAAAATACACGAATTGCGTAAATCTAATTCTACTGCTAGTTTTGATTATTTTATTTTATTTTATTTGTATGAGAAATGCTTACAACTAAACATTATGACAGTTACAAAGAAATAGATTATGTAATAAGAACTTAAGCCGACTACAGGCATCTCCAATTTAACATAAGACCATTTAACAGAACGAACTAGGATAATATATATATGTATATGTGTGTGTGTGTGTGTGTGTGTGTGAGGGTGTGTGTGTGTGTGTGTGTGTGTGTGTGTGTGTGTGTGTGTGTGTGTGTGTGTGTGCGTTGTATGCGCATGTGTGTTTATGGTGACGAGAATACTATTACTAATCTTAATATATATAAATCTCGTGTCACAATGTTTGTCCTCAATGGACTCCTGAACCACTTAACCGATTATAATAAAATTTGAACACCATGTGCAGTTCGATGTGCACTTGAGAGATAGGATAGTTTAAATCTCAAATTATAGTCGCAATTTTAATTTATCGCTAATTATTTGTCTGTTATTATTTGGCAGTCATAAAACTGACAGATGTCGATACCTTTCGACTGGGTTGATGGCGCTAATGTCTGTTATTATTTGACAGTGACAGTTATTCGACGCAAACGTATTAAAAGAACCCATCAGTTGGCAGAACAAATTGAATCAAGAAATCCAGCTCAAAGAATCAGGACAGCAGGTCATGCACAAGAATCTCAAGAACAGTGTAACGAACGTCTTCAAGAGAATATCATAAGAACAAGAAAATTATTATTTTCAGTCAAATGCCACCGAAAAAATCTAACCTCAACAACGCGAGCGGCAAACGTCAAAACGCAAACGTCAAAACTACGATCGGAATAATATATTCACTTACGAGATGCTGTTGCTGGAAACATCGATGGAAATTTAAATCCCAATGACATCGGTAATGCTTTCATTTTACCTTCAAGCTACATCGGCAGTCCACGGAACATGCAGGAATACATACAAGATGCGATGACTTACGTACGTCATTACGGCCGACCGGATTTATTTATTACATTCACATGTAATCCGAATTGGGAAGAGATACAAACTTTACTATTGCCAGGACAACAAGCCATTCATCGTCATGATTTAACTGCACGTGTGTTTAAACAAAAATTGAAATCCTTAATTGATTTTATTGTTAAATATACAATTTTTGGTATCACACGTTGTTGGCTGTATACGATAGAGTGGCAAAAGCGAGGTTTGCCTCATGCCCACATTTTGGTTTGGCTTAAAGATAGAATCCGTCCTGAAGAAATCGATCAAATAATTTCAGCCGAAATTCCAGACCCATTAATTGATCAAGAATTATTTGATATTGTCACCAAACACATGATCCATGGGCCATGCGGTGTTTTCAACATGACCTCACCGTGCATGGAAAATGGAAAATGTAAAAAAACTTCCCAAAGCCGCATACGAATGACACGATCACGGATATTGATGGTTATCCAATGTATCGCCGCAGAAGTACTGAGAATGGTGGCCACACATTTACAATGCGACTGCCGAACTTTCCAAATCAAGTTGAGTTTGATAATCAGTGGGTGGTACCATACCCACCACTACTTTCAAAAACTTACAAAGCTCATATCAATGTTGAGCTTTGCAGTTCTGTTAAATCAATTAAGTATATTTGTAAATATGTAAACAAAGGCAGTGATTTGGCCATATTTGAAGTAAAAAACATAAATAAAAATGACGAAATAGCACGATACCAAATGGGCAGATACATTAGCAGCAATGAAGCTATTTGGCATATTCTCAGCTTTCCCATCCACGAAAGAGATCCTGCTGTCCAACATCTGGCAATACATCTTGAAAACGGTCAACGTGTATACTTCACTGAAGAAAATGTTCTCCAAAGAGCGTTCGAAGCTCCGAAAACGACTCTAACTGAATTTTTTACATTGTGTCAAAAACCTGATGTTTTTGGCCAATTCGCGAAGACATTGGTGTATGGTGATGTTCCACGTTATTTCACATGGAACAAATCCAGTAAAAAATGGGAGCCACGGAAACAAGGAAAACCACATCCTTCCATTACAGGCATATTCAAAGCTAAGACATTGGGGAGACTTTACACGGTACATCCAAAGCAACGTGAGTGCTTCTATTTACGTTTGTTATTGGTGAATGTTCCCGGACCAACGTCTTTTGAATTTTTACGAACAGCTAATGGTCGAGTATTCAATACATACCAGGATGCATGTCGTGAACTGCAATTGCTAGAAGACGATAACCAATGGAACTTAACTCTTGCTGATGCTGCGTTGACATCAACACCGAATAACATTCGTCAGTTATTTTGCAATTATTTTGGCGACATGTTATCCCTCGCAAGCACAAACTTTGTGGGAAAAATATAAAAATTGTATGACAGAAGACATCTTGCACCGAATTAGACAAACAAATCAATGCCAAAACATAGATTATACACCAGAGATGTACAATGAAGCATTGGTCTTGATCGAGGATTTATGTGTTCTTATTTCAAATTTACCACTTAATCATTATGGTATGCCATCACCTAATCGTCCAGCCACCGACTTAGTCAATACCGATTTACAACGAGAAAATCAATATGACCATGGAAGTTTAGCAACAATTATCATGAACAGTGAACCATTACTGACAGCAGAACAAAAAATTATTTATGATCGGATTATGCTGGCTGTTGCTGCTGAACAAGGCGGTTTTTTTTTCTTGGATGCACCCGGTGGAACCGGTAAGACATTTTTAATATCGTTGATTCTTGCCAAAATACGGTCGCAACAAAAAATCGCATTAGCATTAGCATCGTCAGGCATTGCGGCTACTTTACTGGATGGTGGGCGAACAGCACATTCAACATTCAAGCTGCCATTGGACGTTCATAATAAACCAGATGCAATGTGTAACATCGAAAAGAATAGTGGAATAGCTGCAGTGTTGCGGAAGAGTTCTATAATAATTTGGGATGAGTGCACAATGGCACACAAATATTCACTTGAAGCATTAAACAGAACTATGCAAGATTTAAACAGCAATAATAAAGTTTTCGGTGGTGCTATCTTACTTTTGTCTGGTGACTTCCGGCAGACCTTACCGGTTATACCTCGCTCTACTTTCGCGGATGAGATTAATGCATGTTTGAAACAATCATTCTTATGGCGAAGTGTTGAAACACTTCGATTGACCATAAATATGCGAGTACAATTGCAAAATGATCCATCAGCACTAATATTTTCCGAACAACTACTAGATATTGGGAACGGTAAAATAAAACTGCAAACAAATACGCAATGCATTAAACTACCAGACAATTTTTGCACTGTTGTTCAGGATAAAACTGAATTGATTCAGAGTATTTTCCCGGATATACAGAATAATTATTTGAATCATGAATGGCTTAGTCAACGGGCGATTTTGGCAGCCAAAAACGTTGATGTTGACGAAATTAACTTCCAGATACAACAGTTGTTACCAGGCGATCTGATGTCTTTTAAATCAATCGATACTGTTGTTGATGAAAATGAAAGTGTAAATTTTCCGATTGAATTTTTAAATTCATTAGTTATCCCTGGAATGCCACCACATAATCTTCGATTAAAGATTGGTTCCCCTATTATTCTCCTCCGTAATTTGAATCCACCTCTATTATGTAACGGTACGCGTTTGGTCATCAAAAAGATCACCGGAAACATTCTTGAAGCAACCATTTTGGCTGGGAAGTTTAAAGGAAAAGTGGTCCTGCTGCCACGTATTCCGATGATACCATCAGATTCTACCATACCCTTCAAAAGGCTACAGTTTCCAATTCGTTTAGCTTTCGCCATGTCTATAAATAAATCTCAAGGTCAAACAATGTCCATTTGTGGTTTAGATTTGGAAAATCCATGTTTTTCTCATGGGCAACTATATGTTGCGTGTTCACGTGTTGGGAAACCGTCGAATCTATTTGTGTTAGCTAAAGACAGGTTAACCAAAAACATTGTGCACCGATTGGTGTTAAATTAAATTGAAATTGAAAGTATTTATAATTCAAAAAAAAAGATATTAATGTTTAAAAGTTTAAGACTGTCTGCCTTGCCTACCTCATTCATGAGTTTAAGCGTCACATGTTATTTACTGTATTATACTGTAATATACTTATATTTGTTATAAAATTAAATGGAAATAATAAATCTGATAAATTTTTATTTTTTACCTATTGATTTCTGCTTAGTATCAAGTGTAAGAACATTTTAATTAATTGTGTTCAACGTACTTCCCCTTCAAATCTCAATCCAGTGAATTTGTATACCAACATCAACATTTTCGTCTTTGTTCGTAAATAATTTCATTGTACTAAAGGGTTATAGTAGTAGAAAGTCAAATAAGGAGATCACCATATTTTTTTACAAATACCATCTGTGTGAAAAAGCATAGTGGACTCCGTGACTGATGTTCTCTTATTGTTCCTCTTAGATTGTTTACTATAATGTAATATAACAAAAACTTTAGCCACAGCAACGCGTGGCCGGGTCAGCTAGTATTATATATGTTCAAAGAGAGTTTCTTTTATGTTGAGTGTAAGGTCGCCTTTATGCAGATGAAAAATGTATATTTCCCTGAAATAGTGGTTATATGTTGTACCAATACGGTTTATAACTGAATTCATGCGTAATTCGTATTGCACTTAGGCACAAAAAATAATTCTCTATTTCGAGTTAGACCTGACGGAACCCTCAGGTGCAAACTGCTTAGCAAATATGAGCTATCGATCAGGTTATGTAGCACGTTGTGCAATAAAGTCATGTCATTGATTACCCTTCGGTTCTCCAGGCTCAGTAAATTGTGATGGGATAATGAGTCCTCGTAGTTGTCGTACTGAACGTGTTCGCGATAATTAAGTTGCTTAATAAAGCGGCGCTGTAAACCTTCCAGCCTATCTTTGTATGCGGCGTATTGAGGCGATCAGACGGATGAGGCAAATTCTAAAACACTACGTACGTATGCGACGTATAAGGTCTTGAGTGCTTCCGCACTCGTAAACACTTTACATAATAACATAATTAGTGCCAGAATAGCTAAAAACAAGAATGGCAATGACACCCTGTAGCTATCATATAATATCAAGTTGCTTCTATGCCTTGTTTAGTAGTAGTAAATAATTTAGCCAGAACCTTTTTGGTGCAAAAAATATTTTTTTAGGCAGAGTTTAGTAACTTTTATTTTTATTTTTTTTATAATCACCCGAATTATAAATTGTAAGCAGCGTTAATATTTATAAGTAAATTACTTATTTTCTAAGTTTGAGGTCTTTAAGTCAGACGCATAAATTACTATGACGTTTTTAGGGTATATTGTCGCAAACTGTACCTGTTGACAAGAAACGGCGTGTACTTGTGGACAGTCCACAGGTATGTGCCTAGTTTCTAAGTTGATCAAATTGATAATAATAAAGCATCAATATCAGGCAAAACATCCACCCCAACGAAGCAAATAATAACACCAAAGACTATACGTCCATTTTGTAAAGCACCAGCGAGAAAAAAATACATGGAAGGAAGAAAAATAGGAAAATGGTGATAAAAAAAAACTAAGATCCCAACAAATTCGACAGTTCCTAGTATCCAGTTCCAGTTTCTTCTAATAAAAAAATAAAAACAACTAAAAAAATAAAAGTTTTAAATGATGTAATTGTAGTACGGTGCGTAAAATGTAAAAAAAATATAAAATAAAGTCCTCATATGTAGCATGTGTAAAGATTATTATCATTATAAAGAAAACATTCCTGACTCTGATGATGAAGTAGATGAATTTTTCGTGTCTTAGACTTGTTTTAAAGTTGGTACAGACGAGAAATCTGATGATGATGATTATGATTATTAAAATGATGATGATTAATTCAGAAAACAGATTAAATTTTCATTGGACATTTATTTTTGTTTCTAAACTTTTTATTATTTTTTTAGGTAGATAGTAGGTAGGTACGTATATCATAATACGAGTATCATTAAATATGATTAAATCCACTTGTTTTATTATTAAACCTAACATTTAATTTTTAAATATGAAGGTACTTTAATTTTTATTCGATAGTCTATAGGTACAATATTGTCCACAGGTACACTTGCACGTCCATAGGTACATTCAGTCAATGGATGTGCTAAGTGGACTTATGGACGTGCAAAGTGGACCTATGGACGTGAAAAAGCACTTGTGCTCCCTTAATAAGTATTATTTGTTAAAATGTATATAATATTTAAACAAAGTATCTAATCTCAAACACTATGCAAACATTTTTTTTTATTATCTACTATCATTATTAAGATCACAAACCAATTTTACATCAAAAACTGGGAAACGTCCATACTTAATGATCTGACCCTACCTGACATTAACATTTTTTCAATTCATCATAAATTTTGACACCATTTTTTATTTATTTTTGTAAATTTTGACGCGCGGGGCAGGTAATAAAACCACCCCCCCCCCCCTTCCCCTATGTAGCGAATTTGTGATTTATTTATTATGTTATTTCTTCCAAATTGATCTTTTTTCAATAACTCTGCAAAAGTTTCTAACACTATCTTAAAATACTATACCAATGCTAAAAATACCCAAGACCAAATTCTTATTTTATTTCTGTATAATGCGTTTTTTTTTTGTTTCTATATATATAAATAATCAAAGCTTAAATTGGTGATTTCACGTTCTATTTTTTGTATTTTTGTTTAAATTTTAATTCTTTTTTTCTTATTTATTTTCTTATTTAATTTGTATAAATTATTTATTACATATTATACTTTTTTACCCTTAACTATCTTTATTAATAAATTGCGCTACTCTAGTCTTTACGTCATTACCACAATTAAAAAAATAAATAAACAGGGACATAATATTTCAATTTATAATAATTACTAGTGGTTACCTAGTGGTCGCCTAATGGTCGAAATTAGACCGTAATTTATTATTTTATAAGTTAGAGGTTTTTATACCTCTATAATGAGGGAGTATACCTCTATAAACTTTGCAGATATATATATTTTTTAATTTGTGTTATTGCGTCAGCTGCGAGCGTTTGCAGATACGCCATTAGCGTGTGTTGTTTGCCTTAATTCTCTGCAAGATATATGAAATTATAAATATAATGTTAGTAACAGTTGAAAAAAAAAACACAATCACAGAATGTTGACTTGTATTTAGGATGTTTTTAAAATATTTTTTTACTTTCTTTTATTGAAGGTTTTATCGATGTGAAGCCCGTCCTACAATGATTTGAAGTATTCATTTCGACTTAAGGACGGTAATATTGCTTTACCCTTATGACACATGAAGTGAATGCAGACTTCCACTAAAGTGTCTTCAGATTTAATGTTTTACATTGCAAAACCTGCATTGTTAGTGCATTGATTATTGAAAAGAGAACGTTTGAAATCACACAAAATTCACATATCTGTCAGTAAAATGGACATAACCAATGTTTTATTTTTTTCAATTTTGTGGTATTTGTAACACATATTATAGATAAATTCTAGCTTTCTGCACTCTTTCTCCATATAAACTTTAACTATGCCAAATCACACACTCCTCCGTGAGCGCAATATGCTTAAAAAAGGGTACACAGATTTCTCTTCGCGTATTAATAAATACATAGATTTTGCGTTATTAATATTTTTACGCTTCATACAAGCATATTTTTCATAAACGTATCTGGATAATTAGTGTATCATATGCCAATGTATTTATCACATTATTTATTCTATTTCTTTACTCTATAATATTTGCATTAGTGACAATGGTAAGTGCTTCGCATTCACTCGAATCATACCCTTTACGCTGATGGTCTTAAAATTTATTATAGAGTGGATTTGACAGATTGTCTAAAATTACGAGGTCTTAATCGCCTTACCGAATATTGTTTGATAAATAAGCTAACCATTAATTCATAAATGAGTTTCAAGGAAAATTAAATTATTTAGCCATCCATATTTAGTCTCACCTAAGTCGTAAGTAGTTGTGTGAAGTCTGTTAATAAGAGAGTTAACACGCTGGTTTAAACACATCGCAAGCACACATAAACTAATAGCACACTCATACACACTTTATTACACAAACTCATACATGTACTTCCTTGCAATTTCGTTTTACTATTATTGTATAATGGGTTTTCCTTATTATTTCTTTATTTCCCTTACTAAAAACTCCTCCGTTCATATACCTTATTATTATGTAATTACTTTTAATCGGCCTTAGAAATGGTATCTTTTTGTATTTGTAGCATATATTGTAACGCTGTTTGTGAATCAAATAAATAAATAAATATCATTGTACTTTCATTGTCTTAAAAAACATACATATTTTTTTGGACAAAAATACAAAAAATTATGTCATTACCTAACTTTGCAAGGCCATAAGTAAAAAAATATACTTATTTTTTTTTTTCTATAAAAAAAAAATCCTATTTCATTGACTATTTTTCCTCAAAATTTTATTAGGCTATTCACATAAAAAAACACACAAAAAATTTTCACATAAAATTTATTAGGGAGGTCACATAAAAATCACACAAGTGATACTGAGGTAAAACTTCTAGTGTTCTAGATTAACGCAAAAAAGTAATTTAAACAAATTAACTATATTAAAAACTAGAATGACTATAACACCTTATAGCTATCAAATAATAAAAAACATAGAATGCTCTTTAAACAAATCATTCAAACCATCATCAAATTCAACATTATTTCAAATCATTATGCCGCCGCCGCGAGTTGCTACACGAACATTTTGTGCAACTGTGAAATCGCCAGACATACAGTTTGAACGCCCAGTTTAACTGGAAGTTTTCTATTGACGTCAAAGGCAACTAGATTTAATTAGTTTGCAAATTCTTAATTGACAGTCACAAGCATTTCCTTTGTTTGGAAAAATGCTAAGTTGCATTTCACACGTCGTGACGTCAAATCAGACCGTCCTGTGGCGAGTTATAAATTCTTTTATCGCGGTTTAGTTTTCATAATCGAAGACTGAACTTTCAGTATTCAGTCTTTACTCACTGCGCTCTCGATCTAGACACCTACCTAGATAGACAAGTCTTTACTTTGTATCGAGTCGAAGCTATACCGGTAATTTATAATTTATTTATTGCATTCCTACTAAGTCAAAAAATGGTTCGGATAAGTGTGAAACTCTATCTCTATCCTCACCTTATTCTTACCACACGTTAACGAGAGATAGCGTTACATCATCATAAATTTTAACACCATTTGTTTTTTTTTTTTATTTTGACGTGCGGCTAGTAATGAAACAACAATATTATGTTATAGTAATGTTATATATCTATATTATCCGACAGCCTCCGATGTAATCTAAACGGCTATGGTTATTTTTCAAGATTATCAATCGACTCTCTCGAATACCTCTCGAGTAACTCTTTCGAATTTGTACTTTTTGGGATACAGGGAAACAGGGATAGTACATATAATACAATAAACTTCTAATTATTAGTAAACAATAAAAAATAAATACACCAAAAACTTGAAGACGCTGAAAACTCATGGTTTATACTGAAGTTTCATTTGGTGTGTTGCTGTGCCGGGTTTAATGTTTCATGTAATTGTTTTGTTTTTTTTTTTTCTTTACTGACATAAGATTTTTGTATTATTTCATAGTTTTAGATTTTTAAGTCAGTTTTATTTATTTTTATATATTTAAAAGAAAATGTTAAAATGTTTTCAGAAATGTATGTTTTTATGAGAGTAAAAAATAAGCATATGTTAAATTATAATAAAGGATATTACACAGCGTGTTCCACAACCACTCCCTATAAAAACAACAGCGTATTGGCCCTGCGATTTCAAACATGATTTGTTTTGAGCTCATCAAAATTCATCACGGTTTCGGAGTAAAAAAAATATGTAAACTTGACGTGAGAATATGAAATCGCTCTTGTCATGAATAAGTTCGTTCGCTAGCAAGGCCGCGCCGCGTCGGGTCATTTACCGAAATTGGCCAAGCGCCCGCGAGCAAAAAAGGAATTTACACGAGCGCTTTGATAAAATTAATAACTTTGAGCAAGAAATATTTTTTGCATTTTTTTATACAATTTCTTACACGTAATAAGGAACATAAGTTTTCGGAAATGGTCTTGGAACATACTGTATAGTTTATCTAAAAAAAACAAAATAAGAATATAAAAAACAAAATCTCTATTATAAGACATTTAATGTAGTTACAATAACCCCATTAGATATATTTTTGTGATAAAATGTTAATGCGTTTTTGGTTTTCTGTTTTAATAAAAATAATATTAAGATGAACAACAAAAATATTTATAATTGAGGTTATATTATAAAAATAATCTGTTTTTATTTAAACAATTTTTATCCTGTACGCATGCTTAACATTGTTATTATATCAAATTGCTCCTATGCTCGGTGTAACTCGTATACTATAATTTCTATATTTATTATAGATTAGATTTTTTTTTAAAAAAAATGTTGCTTTGAGATATAACCATGCACCCAATCATCATAGGCGGATGGACGCTAAAAGCACCCCAGGCGCTCTTTGTGGGAGCCTTCAGCCTTCAGCCTTCAGCCTATCAACAGCCTACAGCTCGCACATAAGAAAGACAATATCTCGCCTTGCCCTTATCTCGCTTCACACAGACGTCAACGCCACATGCATACCAAACGCAACGAAATGCTACATTTTGTGATCGAATTTAATAAAATCCTGTTCCTGTAATAAGGTTGTTTTAAGACACATTAAAATATCGTCAAAAGTTAAATATTGTCATTTAAAAATTCAATTACATTTCCACCCTATAACGACGAAATAACAAGTTTCGACTAACTGGAAATCTGTAATTTCGAAGGTACCTTTATGACGTAGGCACCCACTAAAAAAGGATTTTTAGACATAAGCCCCCCAAGGGGGTAAAAAGAGAGTGTGAGCATTTTTATGTTTAAACCAATATGTCAGAGTCAAAAATGAATATTTAGATTATTCTTCAAAACTACACACACACGCGTTTCGCCATTTTTTGAATATCTAGTTAAAAAGAGGGAGGAATGATTATTTCTAGAGGATACCATAAATAAAAGGCAGGGCCTAGCTGCCAACCTGAAGGGCTTAAGGCTTAAATATGGGGAGCGAAACGACCCATCCCGAGTGCAGCAAGCACGAGTCATCGCACGCCCAAGGCGCCGTTAAAACTACCAGTAGGGCCTAGCTTCCAATCCGGGCGAGGCCCGGAGTTGAACAGTTAGTATTACATATACGAGTATTGTTATAAATGTTTGTCAATAATTGCGGGTTTACTATTACTTTAAAAATATAATATTTTAAAATCGTGTTTTTTAAATATTTGAAGTAAAATATTGATGTTGCCAAATATTATTTGTATACGACAATAGAATATAGGTATATATTTATTATAAAATATAGGCACCTTAGTAGATTACATGGTGCAATGTAAACATTGGTATTAAATATTTATTAGTGTTGAGAATACTTGCCACGCAGATCGTTTAATTACTGTGGTATTGTTAAATACACGCGAAATACACTGCTATGCACTTTTTCAGAAAAATCAATACAAAAATATTTAGTTATCGAGCTGAAATATGACCTACGCTTATGATAAATACATTGAAAAGCACATCCTTTCAAAGATACAGGCTTGTGAGAAAGATAGACAACGGTTGTTTTTTCATAACAGAAAAGCGTTTTAAGAACACTCAAAAATAATATGCCAGATAAGAATGTATTTGAGTGCGTTCTATCAACAGTTTTATAGTTGTAATGACGTTCACTATTCACAATACATCTAACCTTTGACATCTCATGAGGTATCATTGAGGTGTTATAACTAAACCGGACCTGAAACACGTGAAATACACTGATATGCGTTTTTTTTTTTCAGAAAAATCTATACAAAAATATTTAGTTATCGAGCTGAAATATGAACACGCACAGACCGACGGTTTATGGGCTGGTAAAGTATTTCCTTACACATGAATATATGTATAGAAGCTAAAAAACATACAATGTTCTTCAAAAAAATCATGCAAACCAACAACAAATAACAAATACAACATTCTTTCAGATTATCATAAATTTGAACACCATTTTAGTTTTTTTTTTTATTTTAACTTATGGCTAGTGATGAAATAACACGGATTATATTTCAATTTAATAATGATACTAATTTTATATTATTTATTATTAAATATTGTTATTTATGGTCAATCAATTATGGGCAAAATAGTTACATAAGAAAGAAATCATACAGGCGGTACACAATAATAAAATAATAAAAACAATGAAACCAAGGGTACCAACTTACAAGTAGAAAATAAAACCAATTAAATATTTCCACCGAGTGAGTATAAAATTAGTGTTTTACCTAAGATATCCAAGATCAAGAGATGAGTAGAAGGGGAGAGAGGAAAGGAAAAGGGAAATTTCACGATTACGTTCCTTTTTTAATAAGTTTCTTAAACGCTACTAAATTAACATTATCTATATATCACTTTCTGGATATTTTAATTTTAATGTAGAAAACATTCTATAAATGGGAATATTTATTAGAGATAGATGAGTATGTTTTAATTTTAACTGGCCAGTAATAAATAATATGTCCTTAAGTTTCTAGCAGCCATGACGCCATATTTTTGAAATTCGAATATGATATTTGCGTTTTCAATCGAACTATCAATGTTTCATTGATCAGTACTAAAAATTTGTTTAATTTAATTTTATGTATGTTATTTGACCTCCAATATGATCTAAACGGCTATGGTTGTTTTTTAAGAGCATCAATCTACACACAAAAATTCAACACTTTTGCATTTGTACTTTTCGAGTTGAAAGATGCAACGGACGGACGGACAGACAAACGGGGATAGTCGCTTCTTAACATGAATGTATGCATAGAAGACACACATCATTGTCCCTACTCATAAGTGGGGACGATTGTGGCGATGATGGTGGAAGCGAAAATGACGAAGAAATGACCCGTTAATCATAAATTTTATATCTTTAGGCTGGATCCTTACAAACATGCTTAAGAAATTTCAGAGTAAAATTTAATGATTAGACATTTTAGGTGCTAACGACATTACTACATGCAATGCTTTTAGGATGATTATTTGTCTTATCAGCTGTTCTGTATGAAAAATTAAATGATTATTTTATTAATAAACAGTTAATTTACAGGCAGAATGTGGGAATGTTTGAATATTCCTGGATCGTTATTTATTATATATAGCATCTATATTATTTAATTAGTTTATTTATTCATTATGGAACAATAGGAAGTCACAACAATAAATAATATAATAACGTTTAAAAAGGAATTAAATTATTATAATATAGACAAATTAAACACCAGTCATTTATTGTCGCTCTGAAGTAAGATGGCTACTCTAACTAGGTTAAAAAAAACCTGTTTTAAGAGCAGCCGGTAGAAGGTTGCAAAAAAATACAATACTTATTACGTACGCCTTCTCAAACATTAAAATAATTTCTTTTAAATTTCAAATTCGTTTTTCTCGTAATTCAGAAACATTTTTCCAATATTTTTTGTGGATTAATATTTGATTATTGTTCCCCTAAAAGGACATTAGTGAATATACACCCCCTATACATTTATTAAATATATAATTCTAATAATTGTGTTACCTATATTTTATATACTCAATATACAGAAAAACTAAACATAATGAAAATATATAAAATTGCTTATTATATAGTTCATATTATATTAGATTTTCTATTGTAATGCACTGCTCACCATATTTTCAGATGCTTCTCTGCTATTGCGAGGAGCCATTTGGTAAATTAAATTGCTCATTGCTCATCTGCGATGTTAAGAAGTTTAGGTCCAAGGAAATTGAGATGCCTTTGCCCTAAAGTGGTTTCATTTTTGGCAGTATCGCATTTCCTCGTAACCTTGATCGAGTTAGAATAATTATTGAAGGATCTATACTATCTAGGGGTTGTTGCTTATAGAGCTGTTGATTAAGGATAACGTTTTTAGTAGATTTGTTGTATATCAAGGACTTTGTAGTGAGAAAATAAGACGTCGGAACTATAACAAAAGTTTTTTGATTTATAACTCGGAGAACTGCTTTTTGGAACTTTATTAGGAGGTTAGTACTGTACGATAAGCGCCTCCCCAAACCGAAACGGAATTTGATAAAATGGAATTTGTCAGAGCGTTAGAAACCATTTTCAGTGTTACTTTGTCTAGGCAGTTCCTTATATTTTTTATCGTTTATTCAATAAGTCAACATGATCACTCCATCGAAGATGTTGATCAACTGGCACGCCAAGATATTTTATTGTTTTAACACCTTCCAGTGGAATACATGAGCAAGTCGCCACATTGGCGCAGTCATGAATGCAGAGTCTAATACTTATATTCGCTCTTCCCCTATTCGTGATACTGAAGGTAACATGGTTTGTCTTGCTGATATTTAACCTCAGAAGGTGATTATCAAACATAATTTATTCTCAAGTCTCTTTGCAGACTCTTAATCCTGACCGGGTATTATGGGAGCTTATTATGACAGTGTCATCAGCAAAACTTATTATGTCACCAAAGATATCAATGTTACATAAGCCGTCAATGTAAATAATAAACAATATAGGTCCAAGTACACTATCTTGAGGCACGCCAAAGATGACCTCTGCAGTATCGATAATACTGTCGCCAAATTTAACTTTATGCATTATTTTAGTTAGATAACTTCTAAACCATTCTAATGCCTCGCCCCTGATACCTATCCTATGTAGTTTTTAAAGAAGCTTACAGGTGGAGACAGTATGGCTGGCTAAATCGAGGAATATGGCCGCACACTTTTTGCCACTATCGATAATTGCTTCATTACAATTAATATGACTTTTAATCTACTATATTGTTAAAGCATAAAAGTATGTATTGCCAGTATGGAACGCTTTTTGGCAGGGGTTCGAAAATAAATTTTATGTCAGATTTAAATTCATACACATCAACGTCAATTATCTCTGTCATCTTACTACACGGTACATTATTAATTTAGAGATAAATCGTGAGGCGACTCATCTCGAGTGCCGCATGCGCGAGTCGCGCCGATGGCGCCTTACAGAGCCGCCTGAAGGACCTAGTCGTCAACCCGGGGCTGAACAGCTAGTTAAATATATTTAATTTTATTTATATACCCATATGTTTTAAATGTATTCGTATATGGAATTAACTAAGTACATAAGTTATATGATTATCGTAAACAGATTCCTTTTCATCACCAGCAGCAGTGTGGCAAAAAAGAGAGGATTCAAAGAAACTATGAATTCACTAATTATAAATGAATACCATAAAAATATCCCCACTAACCTTTAACGATCATTTTTAAGCCGATCTTCACAATAATGTCCGACATAATGTTTCATAATTTCATTCACAATACATATTCGTTTTTAGTGTTCAAAATGTTATAACGACACAATGTTAATAATATTGGAATTATTTTTGATTATCTCAAATTTTTTCACAAAACAAAGCTTCAATATCGGCTACGGTGAATATGAACACACGCGGTCTAATTAAGTCAACAGCGCCCTATCACTTTATCCGATGTAAATATCTAACAGCCTCGCCTGCCTAGGCTGATGATGATGGGTAATGAGGGGCCTACCAAGTACCAGTACCTGGGAGCTCGGCGGGGCTACTTTATAAACAGAATGCTGAACGCTAACGCTTCGAAGCACTTAGGGTGACTATAAAACAAATCATATTAAAGCCGTTTTTTGAATTATCTGTGAGATATTTTACGAATAACAAAAAATATGTATTTTTGCTCTATGAATATGGTTGTTCAGGTTGTTTGATATTGTGATAATTTACTGCGCAATAATAAGAAAGCATGACAAATTATAATTTGATAAAAAAAAAAAATTATTTATTAGGTAACATATTAAAAATGTATATAACATAATAATATTTAAAAAAAACTAAATAAAAAATTTCTTCCAAAACCTCTGACACTGTGAGTGTACTAAGTACACTGGCTGCGTTTTCATGCAAGAGTTTGCCAAGTTTATCAGCAAACTTTAGTGCATCGGGAGACCATGGCCCAGTGTCTCTACGGCGAATGAACAAAGTTATAATTTATCTATATAAAACAAACAAACAACCCTCAGAATAAATAATTTACTAGACGTGAAATACACTTCTAGTGAGCACACTTATTCGTCTATGGTGAATTTCGACAAATGCGTTGTTATTTTAAGTTCTAAATAATAGAGTGCGAAAAACGCCATAAACAATCACGACAAAAGACGTATGGATAAAAAAAAATATTTTTTAAAATATCTTTATAATGTCGTTTAAAATACTCATACCTATACAGTGTATTTAAAATCACAAATGTCCTTTTTGGAGGTTTATCACAGCCGCTGCGACCTCGCATAGTTCAACCGCGTTTATCTTATCTATATATTTAAAACCAATTCGGATTAGTTACCCCATTTATAACTCAAGAACGGCTGGACCGATTTTTATGATCTTTGATTTGTTGGATTTGTTTCCGCCCTAAATAGTATAATAACATCGGAAAAATCACGAAAAAAAATTATAAAGACAATTTATAATCTCATACACTTTGTATGAAACGGCTTTGTATTCTGTGGAATTCTATTTTCAAACGATAAGTTGCCTGCGAAGATGTTCACTTTGTGAGGTTATCACATTTGTCATTGTGCGCGCATCGATAATTAAAATGTATCTTTTTGATTTTTGCGCGTTTATTTTGAGTATTCTTAATAAAAAAAAACTGAATTTAATTCATCTAATAAGTTACATTTATTGTTTCTGATGCGGTACTAAGTTCGTCGGGTCAAACTGAAAAAATAAAAACGGTTTCTATTAAATTTTGAATTCATTTTTCTCGTAATCGGGAAGCATTTTTCCAATATTTTTCCGATTAATGTTTCATTCTTTATATAGATTAACCACCCGAGTAGTTGTTTTAAATAAACCCTGGTGGGTCGTTAACACGCAAATTAATATTAGCCCATTTTTTCTTGGATATGCACGCCAATGTGTTGTATGGCAGGGTCCCTTGATTTGAGGGGTCGTTATTGCAGTGGCCGGCTAGCTATACATATACAAATATTTCGCTCCCTACTCAACTAAGTTAAATATGCCAGTGCTAGACAGGAGAAACGGTGGTAATAAAGCGTTTATTGCCACGATTTACACTTTTAGATTATCACCCGGCAGATTTTTGAAGTGGTTAGGCGTGGTTTTCAATCTGGCACTACTTTTTTCGTAGTTGGTGTTTTTGACAGCTGTCACTTGATTTATGCTCAGTTTGGTTTGCCATTTCATAATGAATAGACTTACTCCTGAACAACGTTTGCAAATAGTGCAAATTTAGAAAAATCACTCTAAAATAAAGTAAAAATCGCATCGTGGGCCTGTGGCGTGGCCTCCAAGATCGTGCGATTTAACACCGCTGGACTATTTTTTGTGGGGTTATGTGAAGTCGCTTGTCTACTCAGATAAGCCGGACACGATTAAGGCCTTGGAAGAGAATATTCAGCGCGTTATTGCTGACATACGGCCCAACTTGCTGCAAAAAGTGGTTGAAAATTGGGCCTCTCGGCTGGAATTTGTTCGAGTCAGCCGCGGCGGCCACTTACCCGAAATCATTTTTAAAACATAATGGCAAACCCTTATCTTTATAATAAAACTAAATTCTTAGCCATAACATCAAATTATATGCGTTTTATCTCTTCTTGAAAACCACGCCTTTAAAATCATCACCCTATATAAGATACGTACAAAACTGCATGGCCCTACAATACACTAACAAGTGCATGCATCGAAACAAGTGTTCATATTTAAGATCAATGCGAAGTAGCGCCAAGGGACTAGAAATCCGCCCACATCTAACTTTCCAGCCATTCAAATGGAACAGATGTCTTCATTTTTTGCCGAGTTAGGGCGCAGAAGAATTTTAAAAACAGGCTCTAGGACTGTTCCAAAACAGGTTCTGTGATACATTTGATTGCGCTATTTTAAAGCTTCTGCGGTCAAAGGGTATAAAAATTGAAAAGCAGAGGAGGCAATTCCGAATTCTGTAGAAGAAATGCTACAAAGACGACGGGTTTGTTTCAATGAGACCCACTATTATATTGCACGGTACAACATCAAATAATGTTGAGACGATTATATTTTCCCAGACTGTCGTATCTGGTGGTATGTCTATAGACCCTACGGCAGTTTCTAGTCTCTGCCCGAAACCTGCGTCAATATTAAAGTTCCTTCCAAAAATGATAACCCGAGCCAGTGTAAGAACGGAATTATGCATCTTCTCTAGGGATGATATACTAATTAGGTTTAAATACAAACTTTCAATAAACACTAAATATAACCGTTTTGGTGATATAGCGATGGGTTAACCTTATTCCTGCCATCAGACCTTAAATCCAATCATTCGCTCGAACTTAGATGTTGGTTTTTGCAAACGCGAGGAATCAATAAAATGGCCTGGTCGGTGGGTTGCGAAGCCAATAAATAGATGGAGTGCTGTTGGCCAGTATTAATGCTGCTAGAGATAAGGCCTGCGGTACGGACGGTGCGGTGTCCTCGCCGATCAAAGTAAGGAAATGTGATTATTCAGGTCAGGCTGAATAGGTCACTTTGCGTTAAACGCACAAACCTCTCAGCCAATAAAAACCTGTTGCCGACAACATCCATGGGGGCCGTAATTTATTATGCTTAAGGGTTCCGTATCAAAATGATTAAAACGAAAACTTTAATAAATAACATTCCAGAATTATATACTAAATTAAAAGGGTTTATTACGTGCTAAAATAAATCAGCTGTGGCATGTATCTAAAATGAATATTTAAGTTAAACTTAAATTAGTTTCATTAGATAAATATAATTTGAGCAGATTTTCCGATATGGGGCGTTCTCTGACATATTAATATATACAAAATTATGAATAATTTTATTATTTGTATAAAACGTATTTCTTTGTTTATTCGACGTACCGACCTATTTTATCTTCCCATACGCAAAAGTAACTATTCCCAAAAATCTTAAATATACAGAGTGTGTAATGTCTAATGTGTAACTACTTAATAATAATACAGCAATCTCATCATCATTATACTGAGTTATAATTTGAGTGAGCGTCGAATTTCTAAATGTTTGGATATCTATTGTCCTGTCACGTGTCTTATATATCTAATATTTGTATTGTCTATTGTATGTATTAAATATTTTGTTACGCGTGGATTATCAATAAAACACAGTTTTCACACCTTTGAATTATTGTATTGCTTACTAGACATAAAAAACAGTGCATCAACACATATCCAACAACCAGTCAATAATCCTCTACATTGCGGCGGTGGCTGACAGATGCGCGAGTGGGGCGGAGCATAGACAAGCTATAATAATAATATAATGTAACAATCGGCCATCCTGTTCTTCGACGTGCCCCACGGAGTTTCTCTCAACAATTTTCTACTTGCGGTCGCCCTGTAATGGAATTATTAAAGCAATCTCAGGATCAAGACATTGTCCATCATAATTAATGCATCTATCATTTCAAATACTTCTCAAATATACATAATGAAGTTATCATTGACATAGGTTAACCATTATTACAGTTACTATTATATGATCTAAGGGAATAATAATTGGAACAATAAAGTTGCAATATTAATAACGCAGTTGAGTGAATACAATAGGGCATATTCGACACACTCCGCTCGCTGAACACAGAGCCAGCTCACTGGACACACAGTCCGCTTAATGGACATACAGTCCTACTTAGAGACACACAGTCTGCTTATTGGACACACAATCCGCTTAATGGACACACAGTCTACTCATTGGACACACAGTCCGCTTAATGGACACACAGTCCTACTTAACAGACACACAGTCTGCGCAGCATTGGACACACAGTCCACTCATTGGACACACAGTCCTACTTAAAAGACACACAGTCTACTCATTGGACACACAGTCCGCTTAATGGACACACAGTCCTGCTTAACAGACACACAGTCTGCTCATTGGACACACAGTCCACTCATTGGACACACAGTCCGCTTAATGGACACACAGTCCTACTTAACAGACACACAGTCTGCTCATTGGACACACAGTCCGCTTAATGGACACACAGTCCTACTTAACAGACACACAGTCTGCGCAGCATTGGACACACAGTCCACTCATTGGACACACAGTCCTACTTAAAAGACACACAGTCTGCTTGTTGGACACACAGTCTGCGCAGCATTGGACACACAGTCCACACATTGGACACACAGTCCTACTCAATCGCAGTTAACTTTCCAATAAGTCTATCATATCATCTCTGTCTATGTCACAGTTACAACTTTCAGATTCTTCTTCTATTTGTGGTTTATAAGGGTGCAGAGAATCATCTGGTACAGTTGCGGTAAGTTTCTTGTACCCCTTCATGCCTTTAACACTCTGTATTTTATAACGATCAATATCCGGAAATGCAATTGCTACTTTATATGGACCACTGAAAACATTACCAAGTTTTTTTTATTTACTCCTGTAGCCCCACATGTTGAACCACCCTTGCACCATACAAGCTGACCCTTCTTGTATTTCGGAGCCTCCTTTATTTTCCTATCTGCTCTTAATTTCATTTTCTCAGCATTCTGGTCAATATTTTTCTTAGCTTGCATGCGTCTTTGATTCAGTGATGCTTCAGTAGTTTTATCAATATGGTTGCTTTTTGACTGTAGTCAACTGGTTACTGTCATGAGCAAACATTAAATTAACTGGTGAATATTTAGTGGTAGCATGAATTCTGTTGATTGTTGATTCTGAGGTGGTTAAAATCATACATCTCGAACCGCTCTCAATTGGTAACGATAAACGGCTTCAAATCTTCGCCTGGAGCCATAACATCGGGAGTTCCACAAGGTTCTAACCTAGGGCCACTCCTGTTTCTTATTTTTATTAATGACCTCTGCATAGAACTGAAATGTCTTCATTTATTCTACGCTGATGACTATCTCGGATAATTTTGCATCTCAAAGGTTTTCCTCTTCAGTCATTGTATTGATAGCCTGTACAATCGTCCTATTTACTCTCTCAACCTGGCAATTCGCTCTAGGAACTGCTTTGCAATTTTTGATGTGTTTGAATTGTTTTTCTTCCGAAAATGTCTTAAAATATTTACCGGTAAATGCCTTTCCGCGATCTGTTATCACCCGTGTTGGAGTTCTAAATGATGAAATGATATCTCGTAGTGATATATAGTTTCTACAGAGCTTACTGTTCGAGTTGGCCTAGCCCAAACAAATTTAGTAAAAGCGTCAATTATAACAAGTATGTACGAGTTACGTTTGTGACTTTTAGGAAATGGACCAACATGATCCATATGCAAGGTATGCATTGGAATTGCAATTTTTGGGATAGGGTGAAGTTTTCCTCTGGTTTTCCGTAATGGCCCTTTTTATAAGCACAATCAAGGCATCCGGAACATACTTCCTAATAAAACGGGTCATCTTCTGAAACCAAAATTTTCCTTTGATAATCTTTTCACATTTATCAAAGCCTGGATGTCCAATGTCATCATGAAATTTTCTTAATAAATTCCATTTTGCTATTTTTGGTATAAGTCTACTGCCGTACAACGTTTTTCTGTAAAGCCGGTTATTGATGTATTCAAAGTTAGCTACAATATCATTGCTTGCTTTACCACTCAGCAGTTGTTTAACGATAGATTGAATGGAATTGTCTTGTATTTGAACTGTAAGGAACCAATCATCATCACCCACAATCAAAAATTTGCACCTGGCCCATCAACTGGACAGCGGCTCAGTGCGTCGACATGTTGCATACGATTACCTGGCCTGTACTCAATTTCAATATCATAATCCTGTATTGACAGCCACCATCTTGCTATCCTTGGTATCAAATCCTTCTTGGTTAACGTAGTTCTCAGAGCAGCACAATCTGTCACTATTTTAACATGTTTTCCTATAACATAGGCCCTAAATCTTCTCAGTGACTCAACTGCCAAAGTTTCCAATTTATAGCTATGGTAAAATTGCTCTTCTTTCGAAGTTACTCTGCTAAAATATGCTATTGGTTTAAGTGTATTCTTGATACTGAAATAGTATTCCGGCGAGGCCAATTTTGCTTGCATCTGTATGAATTTCCGTTAGTGCCTCTGGGTCGTAAATGGCTAAAATTGGTCTGGTTGTTAAAAGATCCTTTAGTTTGATAAATGCAATCTCCTGTTCTTCACCCCAGTGCCAAATAGCATTTTTTTAGTCAATGATGTCAATGGTCTAGCTATTAGGGCAAACCCTTTCACAATTTTACGAAAATAAGGTGTTAAACCGATGAATTGTCGAACCTGATGCACATTTTCTGGCTATTGAAATTTTGAAACTGCATCAATTTTTCTTTCGCCTGGTCGAATGTTGTTTGCAGAGACTTCATGACTTAAATAGTTAATTGTTTGTTTTAGAAATGAGCATTTTTTAAATTCAACCGCAAATTTGCCTCACTAAGCAATTTAAGGACTTCTTTTAATGTCTCCAAACCTGTTGATATGTCTTTGGATGGAATAAGGATGTCATCCATATAAATTATGACACCTTGATTCTTTAAACTGCTAAGCACTTTATTAATTAATCTGAAGAAAACCGCCGGAGCATTGGCCAGACCAAATCCCATTTTCAAAAATTCATACTGGCTATCGGGAGTCACAAATGCTGTTTTATGAATGGAATCTGACGCAATCGGTACCTGGTAATAACCCTGAGCAAGGTCAAGTGTCGTAAAGTACAATTTTCCAGTTAATTTTTCTATTTGGTCGTCAATATGGGGCAGTGGGTACCTATCTTTCACAGTAATAGTGTTAAGCGAGCGATAGTCAACACATAATCTATACTCTCCATTTTTTTTCTTAACTAAAACTATGGGGCTTGCATAATTGGATGATGACTCTCGGATAATTCCACCTTCGATTAGATCTTTAACTTTTTCCCTTACAACTTCTTGTTCCTTGTAAGATAATCTGCGTGGTTTATAAAATATTGGTTGATCAGAGGTCGTCTTAAGTCATTTCGGTTAAATGAGTACAACCTAACTCCTTCGAATTCTTCGCAAAGCAGAAGTAATAACTATTTAATAATTGATAAAGGTCTCTTCTTGAAGCCTCGTTCAGGTCACCAACATCTAGATCACTTTCATCAAATAAGGCCATCTTATTACAATAATCAGTAAATGAATACTCAGTTTCGTTAGTTACAGTCATTATCTCTATATTATCTGCCTGTTTACATACTTCAGCACGGGTTAGCAACTTCCCAGCGTCCCATGTAATTTGTTGATCTCCCCTATTTGAAACGCTTATAGATGCATTAGGCACCTTTAATAATGACCCAGGTATTGAGTAACATTGCGATCCAAGTTCTAGAAGCAGTGGTTTAGTTTCTAATGTTTTGCCGTGACGGCCATTTACTACGATAGGTATAACCTTAGTTGATTTTGGAGGTAAAGTGACTCTGTCTAGGGTGCACACCGCAACACGTTCCATGCATTCCTCAATTAGGGAGATTCTTGCTAGTGGTAATGTTTCATCAATACTTATAAGTTTAACAGTAAAAAATACTTCCCTCAAAGCAGGTGCCTGACCTCCTGCGAAGCCTCGTAACATTTGTTGATTTCGTATCCGGGTCGAACTTCGGGATGATATCAGCCTTCACATGTAGTTGATTTGGGACGTGATGTGGCATAGAGAGTGATCTCTGTTAAGCTAAGACTTCGTTTACCATTTTCTTTAGTTTCGTCTCTATTAGACGTTTCATCAGCACATGTGGTCGTTCATTTTTTTCGGCGTCGGAATCACTACAGCTATTTTTACGTTTTCGCGGCATTCCATAACCGCTAGAATACGGTCCGGACATGATAAATAGGTACTTGATTTAAAACTGAGACAAATTTACACGAAACAACAAGCACACAAGGTTAAAATGTTTGTCCAAATATATTGTGTCAAAAATCACCGAACTTAACCTTAAAAGCGTTCAAAACATCGCGAAACAGTAACTATAATCGTAAATCTATAATAAAAATTACGTTATCCGTCCCACTTCTGAATTGTTACGCGTGGATTATCAATAAAACACAGTTTTCACACCTTTGAATTATTGTATTGCTTACTAGACATAAAAAACAGTGCATCAACACATATCCAACAACCAGTCAATAATCCTCTACATTGCGGCGGTGGCTGACAGATGCGCGAGTGGGGCGGAGCATAGACAAGCTATAATAATAATATAATGTAACAATTTAGTTGATTTTTTTTTAGAGAATTCTACCAGTTGCACAATGATTAACAGTAAAACTGTTTGTGTACAAGTGTGTGTTTTTTAATTAAAATTTATATTTTCCATGTAGTTTACTGTATTAGAAAAAAAAAATTACAGCAATTGGAAATTATTACTTGAGCCGCGAAAGACGTCAGCGGTCGTTCGTTGCCGTTACTCGTAGACGGCCGCCGCATTCGCAATGACGACTTTTTATTTTGGTCAATTTGATGATATTCAAATATCATCGAATATCGACAATCGGTCCAAGCTCAAGCTTGGACCGATTGTCGATTGATATACAAATATACAGATTTTTTAAAACTGTTGACGTTTTCGAGCAAATCTGGAACAAACTTTATTACGGACAGATACTAAAATAGCTTTTTGAGTTTGAAAATAATTTTACAAATTCCCCTCGTGTTTGATGATTGCGGCGTCGCACTATGGAAAATGGTAGAACGGTATATCAAAAATGGTTTTAAAACCCCGACCTAGAGAGGTGTGTCGTAGCTCCCAAATGGATGAACCAATTTTAATATTATTTTTTTTTTTTGTAAGGTGAATTGACCGAGAGTTTTCTTAGCTATGATTTAAGAAAATCTGTTTAGACGTTTGTGTGTCGGGGGTTTTTTAAATTTTCTGTATTTGTGCTTGTTACCAATGTCGTTCCTAACACTATTTAAAATGTTATTTAATAGTTTAAGAGTCGAACTATAGTATAATGTGGGAATTTTACATAAGTTATTTTTTTTTTTTTCAGAAAACAACAGCTAATACAAAAATAAAGTTATAAAAAAAAACAATCAAAGCATAAAACCATTGAAAATTTCCTACATTCAGGAACGAGGTTGGGATTAGGAAGTAGGAGTTGAGGAATTGACATTAGCAGAATACCAAATATAGCATAACTCTTTACAAATAATAAGATTTTACATATACATATACTACTCTAGGGTTAGAGCTAGAGTAAATACTTGAATTCCGGGAAGGTAGTGTTAACATGCTGTTGTAAATCTTACATGCTCGATGTACTCGTATATATGAGTTCTGTGCATAATTCGTACTCAACCGCGACAGATGGAATGTCTCACTCTGGCGAGTCGGTCTAGATGGAACCCCCAAATCTATGAGCCCCAGAAGATCAGAGCCGTCGATATGACCATTGACAGTTTTATATACATATATAAAAGCAACATATCAACTCGCGATCTTCTCAAGAATCTAAATGTTTTTTCAACGCCACCAAATTTATTATTTTACAGATTTCCATCACCATTTCCATCACTTTGAAAGTTAATTTCTTGATAAACTAGTAAAATAAAATATAAAATATTATACAATTCTGACAGCTCATCTTCTGAAGATTTTAGAATATCAAATATGTTTTTAGTTTTATTTTTACGTTTACGTTTAAATGATTGCACAATTGTTCATCGAGGCTTTTGACAGTCACCCACGTTTGCCCACGCTTTAGATTTAGTGCCCATTTGTAGCCTAGGTAGATAAAAATTAGCTGCGGATTTGTCCTGCTTTCGAAGTTATTGGGGAAAATGTGATAGAAGTCAGAAAACGGAAAACCGATATCTATTGCGGTTTCAAATATAGACTAATAATATCAATAGTTGTAATAACTCATCCTTATTAGGGCTTTCAAGTATTCTAAACGTGAAATAATACTTTTCTATATCGAAGGAGGAAAACCATGTGAATCATTAATCAACAGTTTTAAAAGAAAATGATCAAATATTTGAAGACAACGTATGTTTCATGAACAGTGATATTCAAAGGCATATTATTCCCTCTTTTAATAAAGGATGGACAAAAGCTTCACCGAAAAATGATTCGTTTTTAATAAAAGTACATAATTGGTTAGATTCAGAATATTCAGTAACTTTACCGAACTCGAACTTTCAGGAGATGGCCAAGAATCTCATATTATAAAGGATGCCAGAAAATTCTTTGGATTAACTACAAATCAGGATGTATTTCATACTCTTCTTTATACTTCAGATCCGTACATTAGCAGCATTATAAAACCGTATAGCAAAAACGTGAAGGAATTTCAAGAAGATACTCTAGATCTTTTAAAATTGAGCGAACGTATCAGTATAAAAAGCATAATATAGTAAACATTAATCTACTTATAAATATGCAATTTTTCAACTAAAATTTTCACAGTATAAACAGATATTAATGATTTCTCTAAAAAGTCTTACATTCAGGACAGTCTGATTTTATGTCACGATGTGTGAAATGCAACTTAGCATTTTTCCAAACAAAGCAAATGCTTGTGACTTTCAATTAGGAATTTGCAAACTAATAAAATCTAGTTGCTTTTGACGTCAATAGAAAACATCTAATTAAACTGGGTATGCGAACTGTATCTCTGGCAGGTGTGCAAAATGCTTACGTTACAGTCATATTGTACTACTTAAGCGGTGTAATATTATATTTTCAATAAATGAATAAATAAAATTATTTAATAAAAAATTACATTATTAAAATGATTGTTATTGACATATGCAATGGACCCTCACCCAGAATTTGCATTTCCTCCTGTCGGGCTGTCGACAATGTCTCTCTCAAACCATCTCGGTTCACTAAATGAATAAAATAATTTTTCATAATTTTATGACAGGATTGGCTTTCACATCTGGCATGTTTTTGTAAAGGTTGAACATTATTTGAATATCATCTTCAGATGGATGTTATAAGAACTAAAATTGGGAAGAATCGGAACTATGTTTATTTTTAATTAGACCTATAAGTTTCTCCTCGGTTTTCTGGCTTGAGGGATACAGAGATAGGGACAGATTCGCGAGGGTCTTTAGTGTTTTAAACCGTCCGGGAGTACCCCTCCGGTGCATCTGGGTACGTCAGATAATGCGTGTGGGTGTTTACTACCCCAGATCAGTGATAGGTATATCTCATTCGTAAAAAAAAATAAACAAAATTGTTATTTTTAAAATTGTTACTGTCAAAATAAAGTTATTATTATATGTAGTGATGTATTATTTAGGATGTAATATACATATTTTGTGAAACCTCATTTAATGTATTACCTCTTTTTAATCACTTTTATTAAATATACAATTTATTTAGTATTTCAAAGGAGTACGGTTAAAGCCTGGCCTTTTTTTCTGAAGTGACACTAGTCGCATAAAAAAACATTAGAACGTCTATAACTGGCTGTATAAAAAATGTCAAAAAAATACCATTCACTTATTTAATCCAATAGTGAACAATACCATGATTGAATTACTGTGCATTATCACCTTTTTCATGTGCTATCTCATTGATTTAAACAATTTGAACAAATCTTTCTGGAGTATAGCATCCCACTCCTCTGCCAAAGCATTTCTAAGGACTACGAACGTCGAAAAAAAATCTATTACATACACGTTCCGTAAATAAAATTTGATATAATATATTTCATAAAAAAATCCTAATACATATGTATTTTAACATAAGAAATAATATTATTATGTACATAATCAATTTAAAAATAATGTTTAAAATGTATGAGTTAATAGCCAACAAAAGTCACCTTTCATAAACATAATTTTTTCTCGACCGAAAAAAAGAATCCGAAAGAGTCCGGCTGAAAAAACCGAACAGCCGTAGAATGCCAGGTTGATTTTCATATTTTGACAGTTATTATAGACGTCTGCTAAAATTAAGATTTTTGGGAAAACTCCGATGTGATCTGAACGTCTATAGTTGTTTAACCATGTTTTGTTTGTCTTCAGGAACGATCTTGGGACATCTGTATAACCAAAGTGTACTTACGTAACAAGCGTTGCAGTGTTACAATTGCTATTTTTTTAATAGTACTCATAAAATCTCTTAACCAGTGTAACCCCTTTAAAGAACATTTATTACCTACATAAATAGATTAACTTTATTCAAATGAAATAATTTTGAATGTCATCATAACACCTTTTATGTAATACTGAAAGGTAAAGATTTTATTTCATAAAAAAAATATAATAGTTTCTCTTTATTTTCTTTATAATCCTGATGGCGGAAAATAAGCTTTATATTTTAATTTATTTAAATAAAGAAGTATTTCATACTTATGTAATAAAATATTAAGGACTTTCTTGATAAGCGGATGGATCAATGACACGTCAGGTCAATAAATGATCAATGTCAAAATTTAGTGATTACTAAAAAAATATTTATTTTAACATTTAGAACATAAATTTTGAGGGCCATCTGTGACGTCATAGGGTGTCATGGATGTTAGCATATATATTTAAATCATTTTTAGTCAGGAAATATAGATTTTATTATTTTCCAACATCATACATATCTTAATTTAATTTTACGCTGATTTTAAACAAGAAAAACTGTTTTTATTTTATTGAAACATTATAAAAAAATCTAAACTTTTACGATGTTTATTGTGAGGTTGGTATGGAATTGCGCTCTATTTTGAAAGGATTTTTAGCCATAAAAGGTGAGTACAACTTATTATTTTTATTATAATATTATATAAACATAGGACGTATTTTACAATAGTTTTTTGCATCAAATAGTTTTAGTTTTAATGAATAGTTATTTGTTTTGTTGTTTTTTTGTCAGTGTCAATGGCGGATAACACAATTAGTATATTTCTTATCTTTATATAGATTTGGATAAAGTATTCTGTACAAAAAATTAATTAAAAATCACATAGATATTCTGAAATTCATAAACTCCAAGATGCTGTTGTCAAAAATTTCGAAGTTCCAGCAACGGTCGGTTATTTTTTTACGTGTTTTTGACGTTGTTTACACAGCCACTTTTTTTAAATATAAATGTTTAGGTATGAGTTATAACATCTTACTGTTTTAATTTAGAAATGATTTTATTTATGAAAATAAATAAAAGAAATATTCCATTTTTTATTACTTTATGAAAAAAAACGTTTATAAAATATGTATTTTTTTCTAATGTACTTTCATTAGAATAATAGCTTATAAAGCAACAATACTAGGGTTGTCCGATAAGTACCTAGCCTTTAAATGAAAATCGAAAATTTTGGAAAAGTGGTGTTTATTTCTCAACATAGTCTCCTTTTAGCTTGATACACTTGAACCATCGATCCTCCAACTTCTTTAAACCGTCTGAAAAAAATTTTCCTTGAGGTTTGCAAAGTAGGCCTCCATGGCGGCGATGACCTCCTCATTCGACCCAAATTTCTGCCCGGCAAGTGACTTTTTCAAGTTTGGAAACAAAAAGAAGTCGAATGGGGCCAAATCTAATGGGGCCCTGTGACCGTTTTGCCCTTCTCCAGGTAGTCGATGTAAATCACACCTTGTGAATCCCAGAAAACGGTGGCCATCACCTTTCCGGCCGATAGCACAGTCTTCGCCTTCTTCGGAGATCGTTCGCCGGGTAAAGTCCACTGTTTCGACTGTTCCTTGGTTTCTGGTGTGTACCAGTGGATCCATGTTTCATCGACGGTCACGAAACGACACAGAAACTCCTTCGGATTGCGCTTAAACAGTGTCAAACACTGCACTGAAGTAGTCTCACGGTTGCACTTGTTGTCCGGAGTGAGCAAACGCAGTACCCATCGCGCCAACAGCTTTCTCATGCCTAAAATTTCATACAGGATATGACCCACGCGGTCTTTTGAGATGCCTAATGTCTTAGCCATCTCACACACATTCAATCGGCGGTCTGCCAACACTAGAGTGTGGATTTGTGTTATGTTATCCTCCGTGGTAGCCATTTTCGGGGCTCCTGAGCGTGGTTCATCAAAAATCGATGTGAGACCACGTTGAAACTCGTTGAACCATTTTTTGACGGTCGGCATCGAAGGGAAAGAGTCACCGAACACAGCATCCAAGCGCTCATTGATTTGGCTGCGCAATTTCCCTACCAGAAACTAGAATCGAATCACCGAACGATATTGCTCTTTTTCCATTTTTCTAGTTCCGCTGACACGTCCGCTTGTCAAACGCCGTCTACGATAATGTACTACATGATAGTAAATTTCTCTTGAGATAGTGGCGCCATCGGGCGGTGAGGCTAAGTACTTATCGGACAGATTTCGTATATTTAAAAAAATATTACTGCACACATGACAATTACCCTGTAGTATCTATAGGTGTTTTTTTTTTTTTAATTTTCTATTTATGGTAAAAAATATATATTTCTTATGAATAATTTTATGATATCTAGGAGCATAATTAAAAAATAAAAAATAGGTGTACCCGTTTTATATTTTTTTTATTAAAAAAATAAAAATTTTCATAAAAAAAACATTTTGCTATTTTGCGTTTTTTTTTAAATTTGTATGATTAGTAATAATACCATATTCTAGAGAATTTTATAAGCTATTCAAAATAGTGCATGTTATCGAGATAACATATATACTTTTTCTAAAATAAGATTTTAGTAAACGCCCGTAATATTTTTCAAAAATCACCCTGAACAGCAGGCAGGTTTTTTCGTAAGTGAGGCGGACGTTCGTAGGGTTAATAAAGTTTACTTGAACATTCATTATTTAAGTAGACGGGCTACATTCATAGATCGCCAAATAATAATAAGAAGTTTCTTTTCATTTCCTCGCTCTTCAATTCAAATCACATAAAACCCGATAAGTAAAAATTACCTCCACTCCGCGAACATGGACCGTTGCTATTTGCATACCTACGATTTTGAGCAGAATAATAACGGCGGTTATCGTTATGTCAAACGCCGTCTCGTAAATCTCCAGGAAATTCTCCAAACAAATTTTTTTTGGACGTACGCTAATCCACACTTTGCACTTTAAAACAACTTTGTAATATATGGCCTGCCAATAATCTGCCATCAATTAGCAATTGTATATGACCTAGGTCATAACAATTATTTAAAAAAAAAAATAGTGTAGGACAGGTGAGTGTTAAAAATGCATTTTTACAAAATTCAGCATGGGTTTAAACCGACATCCTGCGTTTAAATTTTTAAATATTGTCATAAATTTTTCAATATTGTCAAAGATTATATCATTTATCTTTTCAGAGTAGATTTGCCGCTATTGAAAAACAATTATCAAATTTAACTTAAAAACATATATAGTTAAATACTGCGTATGCCTCTAATAATGTTAAAAATCATCTAAAATACGGTATTCAAGAAATACACTTTACTATTTAACTGCATATATTCTAATGGTTTGCACGCAATATCCATTTATTTTACACTTTCCTTTTTATTTTTAGCCATGACGATTTCTGATTTCATTCTCATTCGATAAGTCATTTCTTTTATCACTAATTAAATTAGTCACTTCACTCATTCATTACACATCATTCATTATTATTACATTTTCATGGTTTTTTTATTATTATTTCCTTTTTAAATATTTTTTTACTGCTGTGGTGAAAGTTTGACTCTTTGCTGTGGTGAGTTAGAAAGCTTTCATAAAATACAGCGCTGTATTTAAACCACCTTGCATTAAACTCAAGCATTGAAACTATCTATGGGTTTCGGTATTACCTTTCTAGTAATCATTCTGAGCTTTATAATTTGTTTGAAAAAATTCCATCTCTGTAAAAATATTAAAAAGTTGATTTGAAATTTCTAAACATCAATTCTGTCTGGCTTTCTTATTTAGTAATGTTACTAATAATACATCTCTAATAATATATATAACTGAAGTTAAACATATGGGAGAAAAATTTACAAAGAGAAGGAATAAATCCACTAGTATTCGAATCCAACACCTCTGAATCAGAATTTGAGATTAACACCACTGGACCAGCAGGCCTTTAATCAATCTAAATTTCTAGTAAAAAGTCAATTGAGATTAAGCATTTAAACTGCATGACTAGTTATGGCTCACCTTTAACCAAGTTACACTTTTTTTTTTTAATAATTGCTATGACCTAGGTCATATACAATTATTTTGGGCCCTACTCAACTAGGCCAAATGTGCCTGTCCTAGAGTCAGGGGAGATGGTAGTAATGAAGCGTTAAAAATGGTATGACCATCTGCAGATTCGAACCCGTGACCTTTGGGTCAATAGTCCAACGCCTTAACCACTAGACTACCACGATCTACTTGATTATTTCAAGACATACATAATTTATATTTTAATAGAATATTAAAATAAAGAAACTTACCTACAAAAGGTTACAGCATGATGATGATATCATTTACCAGCTACACTAGAACTGAAACAAAAAAAATATTGATAAATTAATTGAAAATTAGGAATCACATATGGAAAAAATATTTTATAGAATACATGTGATAATGCACTAGTGTTTTTGAGCCAGTTTATAACAAAGTGGATTAAACACAAATATATGTATTCAATTATTTTCTATACACTGTTACAAGCCGTCAAATATATCATGGAAGATCCGAGTGCTTGATATTAATTTATTACTAATAACATTAATACTTTATTTAATACAGCGGATTCGGCCCTGCTTTGTAGCTCCAGATTCTTTGGCCCTTTTTTTTTTTGGCGCCTTCGAACATTCACCACTTTCTCATACCACATTTTGTTTGACAGCTTTGGTGTCTCATAACTCGGACCTTTAACTCTTATACATTATATAGCACTCACATTTTTTTATACTCAAAAAGATAAAATAACAATGTTTACACAGAGCACATTGACTATAAATGACAACTTTTACAGGTCAAAACGGCAACAGGTTCGCCCAAAGTCGGCTGTTATGGTGGCTTAAAGTGGGGATTCGCCTGTAGATGTGGAGAAAACATTGATTTGTGTAGTGGAATAAAAACTCGGCTCTATGTAGTTATCTATAATAATAAAAGGGAATGTCTGTACTAAATGTACAGAGAAATCTATGGCAGTACTGATTGAACAAATAGATCATTTGAATTTTATTATTTTTGTACATTCATTTAGGAATGAATATTCAAATAAAATATAAATAGGTATGAGAAAAGCCAAGGTTCTACGGAATGCCCGACAATTGTCTAGCGAAACCCGTAAAAATGGTTTATTCTGAACAAGTATATTTATTTACTCCAAACAGTATTTTGATGGAACATTTCTAGATTTCTTCCGTCGAGTTTAGAACATAAGATCACATCCAATTTATGTATTATTTTTAATATTTTTTGTAATTGACACTATTTAATAATTGTTTGTTATCAACATTCTCAATAAAGAATGATGGCTTAGCCCAAGTTGGACCAAAAATGGATTGGAATCGCCAGAAGGCAGTCAATAGAAGACTGTGCTGTGTGCTGCTATGCCAACGAGTAGTTAGATGATGAGATAAAAGAATGAAACTATATAAAAATTACAATAGGTATAGTATTAATTTTATATTCATTAGACCCATTGGAACATTTTTTAAGCATTTGAGTGTGTCTTTTAAACATTTTGCGTCTTTTAGTGGTGTTTTGTGTTCATTATTTGATATTTGTAAATGGATTTTGTTTAAAGAGATTTTTAGTTATAACAAAAACTGATCAACATAAAATAATTCTTAAAGACTAAAAAAGCCAGATCAAAGAAAAACTACATACCTCTTGATACATTTCTTGTTTTCCTGGGCCGGCAATTATATCACATACGATGCATTAAACTGTGTCTTACTAGTAGAATTTTCCTTTGAACCTGTGAAAAAAAAACCATTTATCATATTTTGCAGGTGAACTCCAAGTCTAGCTAACTATAGGGTGTTTTTTTTAGAGGCGTGGTTTTCAATCTGGCACTACTTTTTTCGTAGTTGGTGTTTTTGACAGCTGTCACTTGATTTATGCTCAGTTTGGTTTGCCATTTCATAATGAATAGACTTACTCCTGAACAACGTTTGCAAATAGTGCAAATTTAGAAAAAAACACTCTAAAATAAAGTAAAAATCGCATCGTGGGCCAGTGGAGTGGCCTCCAAGATCGTGCGATTTAACACCGCTGGACTATTTTTTGTGGGGTTATGTGAAGTCGCTTGTCTACGCAGATAAGCCGGACACGATTAACGCCTTGGAAGAGAATATTCGGCGCGTTATTGCTGACATACGGCCCAACTTGCTGCAAAAAGTGGTTGAAAATTGGGCCTCTCGGCTGGAATTTGTTCGAGTTAGCCGCGGCGGCCACTTACCCGAAATCATTTTTAAAACATAATGGCAAACCCTTATCTTTATAATAAAACTAAATTCTTAGCCATAACATCAAATTATATGCGTTTTATCTCTTCTTGAAAACCACGCCTCTAAAATCATCACCCTATATTATTCACACGATGGCTGAGGAGGCGAGGTATATGCAGCCAAACAACAATAAAAGGTTTTAGACACTTTAAACAAGCTCAGAAAAGAGTGCAAAGAAATATGTGTGGTTTATAACAAACATCGCAACAATTGATTAATTGATGACTTTATGACAGTACCGGATGACAATGGACGACCAGAGCCTCTTTGTCCACAAAATACATATTGCACTAAATACCCATATTGTCTTTAAGATCGTGGTGATTTACATGTTACAGGTTTGAATCCAAACGAAATACGAATAAGGACCCAAAAAAAAACGGAAATTGTATAATATTACATTGTGTAATTATTTTTCATATTCAAAATTGAATCACCCTCAAAGCCCGGATGCGTTTTCTTCTTTTTAAAGCAGTCCTGGTACTCTGGTAAAGTGATACCTTGAGGGCAAATTCTTTTTCCGTTATCCTTTATATATATGTTATGGGTAAATCCCATAGAGTGCAGAGTCGGCATTGCACACCGCTGCTGGGTAAAGTTTGCAAAAATGGCTGATTGGTAGACATGGCCCGGTTTAATATTAACAATATTGACACTGCCCACTCAGTATTGGGCCAAGTCAGTAACTATTATTTCATTGCGGGCTTTGCCCGATTTTAAGGGTTGGTATTGTTGATAATGCCAAATCGATGTGGGCAGAGCTAAGCAGGGTTATTCCCGTAATATTTATTTTTCAAGATTTGTATTAATTGTTTAATAAAATTACTTCTTGTACATATTTATTGAGCTTATAAAAGATAACAAAAAACTAACAATACAAAATACAGCAAGAAAGACTTCCATGTGTAGAAATATTATTAAAAATGTACATACATTAAAAATTAAACCAGCTGGTAAAAAATGCGTTACAATTTGACATAATATTAGGCACTAGTACGTTGCATATTTTTTTATTTATTTATTTGACAACAATACACCCAACTACAAGATGAATGATATCTATCGACTCTGCCCACATCAATTTAGCATTGTCAACAATGCCCACTTAAAATCAGGCCATGCCCGCTAAGAAATAATAGTTGCTGACTTGGCCCATTACCGTGTGGGCAGTGTCAACATTGTCAATATTAAACCGGATCATATTTGTAGAATTCTGCAGAATTTCTGCAGAATTCACGCAGCAGCGGTATGCAATGTCATTGACATTGCATACCGCTGCTGCGTGAATTCTGCAGAAGGAAACTAGCTGGAAGTAGCCACAAATATAAAATAAAATATACTAAAATTGATATTAGAAAAAATATAAGAAATGGTGGATAGTGCTAATTACAGTGTACATAACCTGGCACATTTTCACCCTCCTATTAAAGTCCTTAAAAATGTGTATGCATCTATTTCCAACCTAAAACTCCACCTGGTATGACTTGCTTGAGTGGGTGCGGTTATATATGTTACAGGCAAAGCCCGCGGGGTGTGCAGATTGCTGCACACCCCGCGGGCTTTGCCTGTAACATATATAACCGCACCCACTCAAGCAAGTCATACCAGGTGGAGTTTTAGGTTGGAAATAGATGCATACACATTTTTAAGGACTTTAATAGGAGGGTGAAAATGTGCCAGGTTATGTACACTGTAATTAGCACTATCCACCATTTCTTATATTTTTTCTAATATCAATTTTAGTATATTTTATTTTATATTTGTGGCTACTTCCAGCTAGTTTCCTTCTGGGCTATCATATCTTCTGACGTATGGGTTATCCTCTATTGTAACATTCCATGTTAGCATTGGCCTACCTACTTTCTTCTTTTTGATTCCGTAGTCTTAGTGATTTCCATCTCTGAATATGTCTCTAGTAGCATAATCGGTGGGCGCTTATCTTTTTAGCTGTTGGTAAAAAAATGTCCTGTGATCCTTTATTGGTTGTTTTTAACTTTTTTGCTTTTTTTTTTAGTGTAATTGATGTGTTTTGTTTTCCCTTTTCCCTTCGAGTATTTATGTATAAATCCTATAACCTTTGTTTCACATTATGATTCTTCTGTAGTCCGATGTCTTTTTGGGATTCGGCTTCTTCGGTACGGGAATCTGTATTGTGTGGTTCCATTCTTCTGGTATGTTGTTTGATTCCCAAGCTTCTTTGAATAATTACTTTATGTAGGAGAACCTTTGATGTAGCTTAGAATAGTTCTAGGGCAACTCAAATGGCGGGTTGACCAAGCCTGATCGCTATCCTATTCCACATATAGAAGAAGTCACATAATTCTGCATCGGAAAACAGAACTTTTCAAAAATTATTTTGTTAGAGCTTATAACCACACACACCTATTAACGAAAAAGATATCCTTAAAGACAGCTGTGATAACACCTTTCAGCTATTTCGAATGGATAAAAACCTGCTTCGTTATATGCATCAGCAGACAAATCTTTATGCGTTTCATGAACACGGTACTGGAAGGAGTTCCATATACTTTCTATTTCGTAAGCGATATACTCATTGCTTCTAACTATGAATAAGAACACAGAAACCACATGATGACAGTGCTGGAACGCGGAACAAATACGTACTTCAATGTCACTTCGAAGACATACCTAGGCATCCAATAAAATCAAACCTACTACAGAACGCGTAGAGTAATTTCAAACATGAAAAAACAGAATACCATACAAGAGTTTAAGAAGATTCATCAAAGTCTGAAATTTTACCAATTGACGATTAATGGTGCATCACAATTACAAACCAGTCTAAATAAATACTTTAGTCACAGCAGAAGCGAGATAGCATAGATATACAATGGGACGACAAAACCAGTGACACATTTGAAAAATGCAAAGAAGCGCTTCTAGGTGCATGAACCCCAAACCACTCAGACCCTAACGCGTCTCTTCATTAAACATGTGATGCATCAGTATAGCAGTTGGGATCGCCTTACTACAATTTGACTGACTGATACTTTAATGCAATACAGCACTTATGATAAGGAGCTTTTGGTCATATACTTAGCGGTCAAAAACTACAATCAAGTATTTGAAGGACGCTTGTTAACAACCATCGCAAACCATCTACCACTTATACATGCATTCAAGTAAACTTTTTCAAAAAACGAGATTCCAAGAAAAATAAGACAACTCGACTTCATCTCACAGCAAGGGGGCAACGCTGAGAGATGTCAGCTAAACTGACATTCAGGACTTGACTACGTCTTTGAGGGAACATGTTCAAAAGAACTACAATTCAGAAGATGGACGACTCGTGGACCAACCTAGGAGTCATCTGCGAGACCTGACAGTAGTAAACCAAATGGAAAACCGCAAACAGTAAGGTTTTCATCCAATCGAAAATGAAAACATGCACCGACGTCTTCATCCAACAGAGTAATTGAAACCTAAGCTAACCACTAACTGTACCTAACCACTAACACACCCCTACAACTGACCCTATAAGATACTAAAAATACTAAAAAAAATACACCATTAATATCCAAGGAAAGAAAAAAAAATCAATGGACCATCTGAAAGTAGCTTATGATATAAACAATAATATCATTAGTTCAGACACAGATCTAAAAATGCATCGAGAACCAGAGGATTGAACCCAGTATCGTTATTTCAAATGCAAACAAACGACAACCAAATTAAGTCATTCGTTATTGTTTCTCAGAGATTCATACGATTTCAGCGCTTTACTAGAAAGCTTTCAAAATTTATAGTTTATGGTGTTCCTTATAAAAACTGAACCCCAGCCTCTGCCTGAACGCTCTAAGATAAACGGTAAGCACGGTTATTGTTTTTTTTTTTCAATTTTATTTGTTAAATATTTCAATTGTTTTGTTTGTATTTTTTATAAATTAAATTTTATGAATTCAACTTTGTATTATTAATTTTCTAATTTGTTTACTGTAAAATCTGACAATTATTTTTTTGTAAAAATTGTACTAGCCTTAGGAAGTTATTTAAATTATTAGTAATCACGAAAACCCTGTAAAAACCCTTTACAGCAACTTCAGCCAGGCTTAGCTTCCTAGAGAGCCACACTTCTGTTATTCAAGACAGCAAATTTCTAAGGCAGTCGACGACTACGACATTTGACGACTGACCAGCCAGCCAGGTTCGCCGATCACCTTCATTGTTCTTCAGCAACGAGTCTACGAGCATCATTGCCTTTACATGAAGAAATCGGCATCATTTAATCAAGAATACGCCTATACAGTGCCCTGATAGACCCGGAATAAAACCAAGAAAGTAATTTTATTGTATGCTAAACTATCTCGAGTTCAGTTCAAAAGTGTTGTGATTGTGCCTTTGACTTTAGTCAGTTGAAACCTTTTTGACAGTCACTAAATCTGTAGATTCTTTCATACAAGAGTGGCATCTCTGTTTTAAATAAGAATAGTTCACTCAATAAACCATTCCATTGTTCGGTAGTCGCGTGGCATTTTTATAAGATGAGTTAAAGATGAATCTTCAAGACACACACCAACCAACGATCTTTAATATGGCATGTCATACAAATCGTTGCTGTAAAAACCTGGCACCAGTAGATTTCCCCCGTCGTTCTGCGCGCCGCAACATTCCGCCATGCTGGATAGAGAACTTATCGTGATGACATATGCGAGCAAGCGAGATGTATGATACGCGAGGAGTGTAATCAACGCAAAGTGGTGCGTTTTCCCCCCTCATTTGCCGTATCTATATGTTTTAAAAGATCGTTGATACCAACAGTGTTACACCATATTAAAAATATAAGAATTATACATAAAAATAATAACTTTTTTAAATATCTTGGATAAAAAGTAAAGGCCTGTATGTAAATTAAAGAAAATAAAGTAACAAAAGTATCACAAACCTACAAATATTGGCCGAGTTAAACTTCTTCTTTAGTCGGTACTTTCTAGAAGTATGACTCCCGACATCCATTATCATCCATTGGTGAATATACCTATTTGAAAATAACATTTGTTAAGAGGTGGTCCTGTAATGTTTATGAATGCAATTATAATTTTATTTTATAAAATTGATATATTCATTTTTTCAAAAGGTGTTATTTGATACTTTACTACAGAAAGTATTGATATAAAAACAACATTAAATTCTATATAGAATTACCATGAATAATTATTACTACAGGTTATTAACCTGTCCGTGCCGCGGTCCAGGGTCATTTGTTTTTTTTTCTAGCAACATCGGTCCTGTTTTTTTTTAACAACATAACAATCTTCATTAAATTCTGCACCCAACTTTAAAAAGTGAAACAGATTGTTGTAGTTTTTACCTATCAAAATAAATTATCAATGGTGTTCAATCACATAGTATACTAATTTCGTTCGTTAGGTTGTACATGGGTTTATCCTGTTTATTCAATGGATTTTAACAGTTTACAGGTTATTATTTTTTTATAATGTTATGTAAACATAGTGAAGAATTGTCTACAATTGTTTTATCTTCATCTTAGTATCAAAAAATAAATCATTTCATTTTGGGTATACCACGAATGTGTCAGCCATGTTCGAGTTTATCATCATTACAAGAAAATAAGGAAAATTGTATCTTTTTTTATATTGTATGTAAAAACATTTGGGGAATCTATTTAAGATGAATTTTATTGCGAATCACATATGTAATCTAAAATGTATAAGCTCCAAGATGCTGATATTGTAAACTTCGAAGTTCGATGGCAGTCGGTGGTTTGTTTATAAACAACAAAGAACAAAACATACAAACATATAAAGGCAATTCTTTTTTAAAATATTAATGTTTAGATATAAATTATAACAGCTTTCTATCTGATTTAATTTAGAAATGACATTGTTCATCAAAATAAATAAAAGAGATATTACATTTTTTATTTTATATGATCTTTTGGTATTTTATATGAATTAAAAATTGAAAAAAGGTGTCACCACTTTATATTTTCTTTTAATTTTCTGCCATTTTTTTTATATACATTTTCTATAGTTAGTAATGAAACTAAATTCTAGATAATTTTATGAGCTATTCAAAATAGTGCAGGTTATTAATATAGCATACATAGTTTTTCTAAAATAAGCATTTTAGCGCTTGTAATTATGCCATTTTCTGAAAATCTCACCTGGTACTTGGCGGTTGTTTCCGTAAAAGAGGCTCGGACATTAGTCTGGTTAACATGAGAGCGATAGAGTGTGGTATTGTTTCTTCGAGGAATTAAACTGTACTATCAACTAAATTTTAAAGATAATCTTGCATAGATAACTTTTTTCAGAAAAAAAAACCATTAAAACCAACACTTGTTTTTGAGATTGACGATTGTTTATGAGATATTTTAATTGTACAATATACAAAACTCGTTGATCATAAATAGGCTGTTTTGATGCAATATGCAGGTAGACTTGTATGTGTACCTGAAATACCAGTGTCATACAAAGAAAGTGTTTAAATGTTTTCTGGTTAACTCCGAACTTCAAGAAAGTGGAGAGATTTGGCCGATGACCTACCCTAGACTGCATAAAATAATACTGTGAAGTCGTTTATCTTGATAGCTTAAGAGAGGTCCTTATATGTATTTGATTTTGTGTTGTCTTTGGGTTTATTCATTCCATTTTTTTTGTGTTGGGGAGGCTTTTTGGACTCCGACGGTCGAGAGATTGATAGCTGTGGGAAATAGAGTAATATCTTACAGAATAGGTCTAGACGTGCAAGATAGGAAATTATTAAGAGGACAAAAGCAGAGGATTCTTTCAATTGGGTCTGGCAGTGTATAAATGCATTTATTTTATGTTCAACAATATGTTTAAACATTTCTCGAGACCAATTTCAGCATTTGACAATGAATTATTTCATTTTTAAATACATTTTTACAAACAAATCTCTCCACATGTCATACTAGGTAAAGACAACAAAGAACACTTAATCAGCTTATGGAGAGCGGAATTGTATTGTGTTAAAAATGAATTAGAAAGGACCTGTTGACAGTTTATGACCAACAGGTCCTTGTTATGTTATCATTTTGATTCATGCTATTCAGCGGCAACGAACATGATATATCCATCTAGCATCTAAAGTTTACGTTGGTAACAAAAATTTTGGCGGTAATACTAGAAAAATGATAAAACAACAAAAATGTTTTTAAAAAAAGTTAGAATAGAGAGCAAATTAGCTACGTGTATAATGTCTATTTTAAGATAAAATTTAAAGAATTTTCTTTAAGTACTAGATTTAATAATTTTCACTCAGATTGCTCGTTTTTATTATGCGTTTGAAAGTCATCATAGAAGAATAATAAAGCAACGTACTAAATACTGATGTCATACATAAAATAAAAAAATATGTGAGTTTATGAATACTTTAGAATTAATATAATGAAAACATACCACATATAAACATAATGCAGAATGCCAGTCTGGCGCATTTCCTTGTTCCTTGATGAAATGAAAGGTATCATTTTTATTTTTAAAACAACCTCTTATAGCTCCCCCTTAATTTGGTGCCCAAATCCATTGATAACATTCTATGAAATTATACACTGCAAAACTCAAATATTACAATAAAATTAAATTGATAAAAACTATTAAGATTGTGATGTTGTAGGTAAGTAGATATGTAATATAGAAATGGATTTTTTTAATACTTGGGAGTCCTATCAGGTAAGGGCTGGACGATGAACAATGATAGCAAGAATGTTTCCGTCTGACCGTCCGTCCATTACAACAAAAATAAAACGTAAATACTAAATGTAATATTTACTAGTAAATCAAAAATACATGCTGGAAAGTGTGATGAATCTTATTCCTCTTCCTTGCCTAGGTTGAATTTTTAATATGCATTGGAGAACACATCCTAATATGTACTTATTTAAATGTCAAATAAACATGATTTTTTCATAAATAATTATTAAAAGAAAAATAAAATTAAATTGACAAATTAAAAAATATATATATTTCAAAAAAACTATGACACAGGTGTTAGTAAATACATGTATAATAAATATTTTTTTTCATACATACATACATTCGATAATAAGATGTAATATGTATATATTTGTATTGTGTGGTTGAGATATGTCAAATAATATTTACGTAAGTATTTATTACCTACCAGTTAAAATACAAACTGAAAAGGCACTAGCCTTAGTGGAAATGGTAAATTACTCAAATAAATAAACAGGTATATAATGATAATAGTACGATGATAAGACGACACTTCTTGGGACAAGGTAGCCCTGATGACAGTCATCCATTTCTAATTACTTTTACACTAGGTCAAGTTTCAATATCAACCATCGAACCCAGTATAAAGAGTTACAGTAGGTCCACTATGACCGACAGCTCAGTGCGGGCAAGGCAGCAAGAGGCACATATGAGAGGCAAGAGTAAACCGCATAAATCGCTCACGGCGCTGTATACAACTTATAGTTACCACGAAGGGAGCATCGCATTGAGACTGCTTTTTATATTATTAAAAGGTCAGTTTTACCTTAAATTTGTTTATTTTCGTTTTACATTTTACACAACGTAAATAATATGCCTACTACCAGTACAAATAACAAATGATATTAAATATTCTATACAAACTTTTTAGACATCTAATTAATAATAATGCGATGATTAATGTTATCATAATAATTATATTTACGAATTTAATGATTAAACAAATTACCTTTCCTCATAGGGAATTATGAAAAAAAGCAGCCGATAAAGATAACTTAATAAACAAAGTTGTAAAGAATTGCAATACTATTGCATAGGTAACATACATTTCGATTGACTGATGTATGAAAATATGATGCGATACCCACATTAAATATTCCATCTAAAACACGACAATGCACACCTAGCAAAAATTAACAAACAAATATGGCTGCTGTTGTGATATACCTACCTAATTGAATTATGGATTCATACGACAAAACGTTCGCTATGGATTGAAGTCGTATTGGCTCTCATGGCAAACCGTTTACTGACAGTTGCTAGGTATCTCGTGATTGAGCAAAATGGATTTTAATGGGATTTTTATGTCTCAACAAAATTAGTAAACTCCAAAAAGAACTCGAATTCTTCCTTATTGAGGTTAGAAAGAGAGGTAAATTCCTAATTATTACAATATTAACAATTATTGAATGGTTAGCATTAAACACATGTTTTTTTAACCACAATATTACTCTGTTAAAATACATAAATCGGAGCGCGCTTATTTTTATTTTTTGAACATTTAACATAAACAAGTATCAGATACATAAATAAAAAATAACTGCATCAATAAACGGTTCTGTGTTTAACACGAAAAATAAATGTCAATAAGTATTTGTTGCATTTTATGCTACAGAAAGAACCTATGTAATACGTGTCGGCAAAATAAGTGTTCAAACGAAGATGACAGGTACTAGGCTAAATTTCATCGACAAAAAACCCCCACAGTGGGGGTCAGAGTTTTAGTTTTTTTTATGACGTCATCAGTGTTTCTGCAGAAAGAAATTGACACCACTAAGATCAGTGGGGGTATTCTGGTTCTTTTAACGTCAACTGTTTACTCTTAACGTCAAACATTAACTTCGCAAAGAGTTTGAAGTCAACGCTCACGCTATTCCAATTCAAAATGAGTGATAGCTAACGCTATTGACTGACAATGTTATCACCGCTTAGGAGTGCCATGTTAAATTGATTAACTATACATTTCATAATCTGTTGGTAAACGAGATCGACATTCATTAATGGACAGTAACAATTTTCTACTCAACTTTTTGTCTTCTTCGGAAATGTCATGCCTCATTGACCATTAAAAACAAATTTTAATGATGGGTGTTTCAATGGTGTCGTTTCAGATTATTTCTTATTCAACATGTTTTTTACTTTGTGTGAAAAAGATCAAGTCTGTTCATCGATACACCTGCAGCAAATCTGAGATTTGTTATACACATTGTATAACTTATGTAGATAAGTCACTCACCAAAATCAAACCAAACCAAACTTTTATCATTACATATCAATTTTATATGTTATATTTAAATATCAATATTTTCTTATTTCCTCTTAGTAGATAGATATATACCTACCAAATATTTGACATTATTTTTCATACTAAAGAGGACGAGTGAGAGTTAGAAAGCATTCTTATAATATTTAACGCAAGGTTTAAGCCAACATCATGCGATCATAAATCTAGGAACTCTATAGTTTGTATCTTTATAATTACTCGATTTAACTCAATAAATAAACTTAAAGTTTTTTAACAGATTAATATTTTTTCAATTATTATAAAAAATTAGGTCTTTTATTTTGTGAAGTGTTTTACCGTTTAAAGAAAATCAGTAAATATAAAGATATTTATAATATTAATGAAATACAAACACAACGAAATATAACCTAATAAAATTATTGGATTTTTAACCTAACAAGCGGTAAGCAAATGTCAAATGTGGTGGCGGGAGTCACGATTATAGGGTTGGTGAATTAGTGGAAAGTGATAATTTTTTCAATAGCTTACACATCTCTACAAGGTTAAGCTAAATGTGAACGAAGGAGATAAAGTGCTACGCAACACATGTGCTATATTTTTAGAGTAACCTAGTAACCTAGTATCTGTCATTTCATTTTAACACTTATTTTTCGGACACTTGTATTCCGTCAAACGAAAGAAATTCAATTATATATTTTTTTAATTATCATGCCCCTAAAAACCCAAAATATAGTACCTAGGTAGATATTATATAAAAATTAAACTCAACTATACAACGTAAGTGTATATATAAATATTTCTTAAATTATTAAGGGAGGTCCAGGGAGGTTTAAAATACTTTTAATATTCCTACCAAATTTCAAGCTCAAAATGTAACGGCCGGTCAGATGAGAGATTACAGCTAACTACCTACAACAAAACAATGATAAAATAATAGTAAGTGACAACTCGTATTAAAAAATGATTTATAAATACTCACCATCGATAAAATGTTTTCCCTATGAAAAAAAAATGCTTCTTTTAATTTATGTATATCATTTATGTATAGCAAGGAAGTTATTACAATTTGATATTTAAAATTATCTATGAAGGTTAGAAGAACGGAATACTGAAATAAATGCAATACATAAAAAACGACCGCAAAGAGTTGGCTGTGAACTCTCAGTTAAGGGTTCCGTCGAATATGCGTAAATAGGACGTTGTATATCATTAACATACCTACCAGCTTGCATATATCACTTTAAATTGGAGTTTCATGTGTAATCAGGAAGTAATTAATAATACTACATACAGAATATTTATTCATAAAGAAGTCAAAATGTATATCACGCCAAGTTCCAAATTTTTAAATCAATTAAGAGAATTTATGGTCTAAAATAAAATACATATAATGTAGTAGGTACATCTTTAAACATACATACAAGGTCTGTCTGGAAGTATCCAACCATATGCCACAGAAAGAAAGAAACAGCCACTTTGGACAACTGAAACTCCATCCATATTCAGCTTTCTTTAAGTGCTGTAGCGGTCTTGTATTTGTAGGTTAAACCTTCTTCATATACCTCAAATCTCCCTTTTTAATAATTTCATTTTTGAGAATAACCAGAAATCACTGGGAGCCATATCAGCATTGTAAAACGAGGCTGCTAAACATACATTATGCGCAGTTAAGACAAAACATTTTGAATAAAATAAATTAGCTGACAAATGGGTACATAGCTCAGCAAAATGACATAAATAGCCCCATGATTAGGTTGCACATAACGAATAATGAAAATGAATTAGGCCTGTGAAAACAATGTTTTTCGTAGAAAATAAAACTCATTTTTAAAATTATAGGGTTAGTGTTTTAATCAAACCTTCCTGTCAATGTGTCATTCCTGTATGTATACTTATTTGGATAAATACATTTATATTGGCACCACCCGTAGACTATCGAGGACGACTATAATCGACCTCGAAAATGACATATTTAATATATGATTTTTGCCTACTAGCAATTCCGGGATTTATCGTTTCCTATTGCATTTCATTTCTTTATGGAACAGGACATACAATTCAATAAGAAACATAATCTACTTGTATAGTGAAGTCTGTTTTATGAATTTAGTAAATCAGTTGACGCCATTACGAACGGTTTTTCGTTTGTTGACTGTGTTTACTCGCGTGTTTACAATGGTTTTTTAGTGTTTTGATATAATTATAACACATTATTTTGTGTAAATGTTTTTTAAAAATAGTGTTCTAACGTATTTATTATATGTGAGTTTTTGAACATCAAGGTGTCAGAGAATTGCAAAAATGAATGTTTTTATTTTACACAATCACCGCGGCAGTGGCCATTATTAGATGTAAACAACACAATAAACAAAGGTAATTTCTATCTTATTATTCATTTGTATTTAAAAGCATTTAGATAAAATATTCCGTATGAAATTTAATTGTGAATCACATAGGTATTCTAAAATATATATACTCTAAGATGCTGATGTCGGTAATTTGGCACTTCGGAACGCTTGTCAGTTTGTTGACATGTGTTTCGCGCGACAAAGAATCAACAAACAAAGCATCAACAATTTATATAAATTTTTAAATATCTTTCTAATTTAATTTAGAAATGTCATTCTTTATCAAAATAAATAGAAAAGATATTCCATTTTAACATATTATCAAAAACATCAATTTTATAAATATGTTTTCCTTTTCTAATAGCCTTAGTTTTTGTTTTATTGTAAAAAATATAAGTTTGGCAAAAAAATAACAATAGTAAAAAAATAACTTATAAAGCGACAATGAAAAAAAAATATTTTACAGGTAATACGAATATTTTAAAAAATAATATTAGGGCACCAGTGACGATCTGCCTTAGGAATCTAAAGGTACTTTTTTTTTTTTATCCATTCATGATAAAAATTACATACTACTTATAAATAGTTTTATGTCATACATAGAAACATAAGTAAAAAATAAAAAATGGGTGTATTGCTTTAAATTTTCTTTATCGAGTATCAAAAATAAAATTTTGCAAAAAAAATTTTTAACTTAGAAATTTTTTTGGACATTTTGTATGTTGGTTATAAAACCATACTAGAGATTTTTTTAAGTTATTCAAAATAGTGCAACTTATCAAGATGATATGCATAGTTTTTCTACGATAAGCACTTTAGTAAGCTCCCATAATTAGGCCATGTTTTTGAAAACTTCGCACGACATACGGTGACTTTTTTTTTTTAAAGACGGCTGCGGCATCCGGTAGGTTAAATGAGAAAATCATAGATATATGTTGACATTAGAATTTAACAGAATAAATTTTATAGTTTTTGTAGAAGTCAATATTAATGTTGTCAATTTAAGGGCAATTCAAAGAATTAGATGCCTAAGGCTCGTATTCATAAACACCGCTATGCGGTCGCACAGCTAAGAAATCGCAATTCATAAACAGCGCATAGCATCCGTCGCCGATATGCAACCGCTTCGCGGCCGCTTGGAACTGTCAAAAGCCAAGTAAGCATTTGAGGTGTATTTGCGAACGCAGTGCGGTCGTCGGGCGTAGTTTTGAGTCTTCTCGTTTGAAATGTCTATTAGTTATGACAGTGAGAATGAATTAATAAATCATATAATAATATATTTTAAATGGCACCAACTTGTTATTATCTAATTTCTTTTTTTTCTTTTCTCTTTCAAATTCTAATGTTAAAAATTAAACTCAAATATATTCAATGTTGTATATATAATTAACTAAAGTTTATACACATGCATGTTTTGAAAACATGAAATTGGAGAGTCTCGAGTGCTGGCAACCTGTGTATGAAATATTTAAGAATGATTAAGATTACTCTCTGTATGTTTACTTTATAAAAAATAAATAAATAAATATTATATTACATAATAAAAAAATGTAGATGCTCGAACATTTTTTATTTTCACGGAGTTTAGTGCGTACAATGTTGACATAATAGTAGCGAGCGAGACTCGATGACAACTGCTCGGTGCGACACGAACGTCATGCGCATCACGCGTTTGCGGCTCGACCAATAGCGGCTCGCAAATCTCTCACTGCCATCGCACTGCGAAGGACTCGCCAAGTGGCGTTTATGAATCCGGATTTTCACACTGCGTTCGATCGACGCTTTGCAGTGCGACGGCACACGCACTGCATAAGCGGAGTTTATGAATACGGGCCTAAATCTTAATCATAAAGCTCTTCACTTTTCTGATTGGTTAAGGATTTCTGACCAGGATTAGGTTTTAAACCTAAACAACATAAGTTATTTTTTCTTCAATGTTATTTTTTATTAGAGGGGATAATAAGTCACTTTCCAGAATCCGATCTAAGTAACTTTCCAGAATCCGATCTAATTCTTTCTTTACTTTTTAAGCATTCGTCGGTAGGATAAGCCATGGCAGAGGCACGTGAGCGAACCTTTATCATGGTGAAACCAGACGGCGTCCAGTGAGGACTCGTCGGTAAGATCATCGAGCGTTTCGAAGCTAAGGGCTTCAAGCTGGTCGGTTTGAAATTCACGTGGCCGTCGGAATATTTACTCAAGCAACACTATGCAGACCTATCGACGAAGCCGTTCTTCCCGGGCCTCGTGAAGTACATGAGCTCCGGGCCCGTCGTGCTCGTGGTCTGGGAGGGATTGAATGCGGTGAAGACGGGACGCGTGATGCTCGGAGCTACGAACCCAGCCGATTCAGCACTGGGAACAATCCGCGGTGATCTCTGTACCCAAGTGGGCCGCAACATCGTTCACGGATCGGACGGCGCCGAATCGGCCAACAAGGAAATCGGCCTCTGGTTCACAGAAAAGAAAGTCGTTAGCTGGGCGCCGGCGAATGACAACTGGGTCTATGAATAGTGACTGTGTCGTGTTATTTTAGGTTACTTTTGTCTAATTTTCCATTTTATGCATTTACAAATATGTACGCAGTTGTGCGAGGCCTTGACAAAACCTGTCCTCTGTCTCTGGACCTCGAGAAATTGGTTGGACCTCAATAAACGGTAAACGGTAATATGGTTAAATGGTGAATTGTGTTAAAAATGCCTTAACATACTCAGTGCCGATAATGGTATATCCCATAATCGTTGCATATGACAGTTTCCGTTTCCAGGTAAAACCGTTACTGTCGTAATGTATTTCTATTAATATTTTAAAACCTGGCATGTCGCGTATACCTGAATTCATGAAAGGTATAGACTAATCGTTTTTTTTTTCATTTTAGTTTGGTTTTACGTATGAATGTTTATGTGAAAAGGGCGCTAGTGAATTGGAAGTGTGAATCGATTTGACCGTAAATAATTCGAGTTTTATTTACAAAAGCTGTGTCAATATAATATTAAATATAAAAAACAAACATTTTCATAGTTTTTACATATTGTTTGCCAATTATAAGATATTGTACTTAACTTAAACTAAAAAACGGGTGTCAGTTCCGCGTGGGATATTACGTTCAGTCAACGTACTTCCCCGATGGGGAGGCAACGCGTGGTTCGCTTGTTTGACATTTGAGAGATAGTAATTAAGTAGTTAATTAAAAATGTATAGATATCGGACACAGAATAAAGTAAAATTAATATAATATGCCACCATAATGCAAATGATTAATTGAGTAATCCTTTTCAAGTAGTTTATTTTTTCCACCGTTGCAAAATTAAACCGGCAACTTTTCTCTTAACGTCGGTCAGTCCGAACGACCGACGTCCGATTGTCTTTTTTTTTCATGAAAAATAATCAATACATTTATTAATTTCGCTACTGCCGCTGTTATTAATTACTACCACCGCCGATGACAATTATCATCATCATCATCATCATCGTGCGCTAATTGACCGCCTTCACAACTCGAGACGGCGGCCGTTCGCATTCGCGCGCGCTTCCGGCCGGTCGCTTTCGGCGCCCGGAGGCGCGTTTCGAAGCCGGATTTTGCGTGCGATGCGGCCCACCGAGCACGGAACGCGACTGCCGGGGTCAAAATTTTCATTTTCATTTTCCTTAGCATGATATTGCCGTTAATGTAAATGACTGTATATAGACATGGTTAACTAACAAAGTTGTGTTGTTTCTGTATTCAATCATAGGAATCAATATTTCACACATTATCAACATTGAATTCAAACGTAAGATGTAATACATTGAAGTGTGAATATTTAATACACATTATATACTAACATTTTATAAAAACTTGGCCATGATTCCGATGTAATGATTTCAATTACAAAATAAAAACAAAGAAAAAATATTAACAATTTTGATATGGAATGAGATATAGGCTTATCAGCTATGCTGCCTGCCTATTACGAAATAATAATAATAATAATAATAAAATATATGTAGACACAATGCTTTGAGTTGCAATTAGGAATAACTTTGAAATCCTGGGCTGACAGCTGATTTAAAAATAGAAAACAAACAGACGTAGGTCCCTCCCCCCACACAATAAAACGTCTGGTGAAAAATAGTTTCTCTGCTTAGTATGAGAAAAAAAAATATAATTATAAACAACAAACATAATGATTCATTCCGCATTTGTAAAAATATTCTTAGCTCAAATTAAATTAGAAAAATAAATATCGGCACCCAATACGTACATAGCCTAAAAAGACACTACAATTTTTTGACAGTTCTTGACGGCGATAGCATTTTATCAGAATGCTGAATACTATGGCGCATTTATTTTATTGTAGTGTATTCCCATCATTTTTTGCATTAACAAATACTTATCAGTACAATTTTCCACAAGACCACTTCACTTTCTAAATTAAATTCTATTAGATCTACCTACTGCTTGTTCAACCGTTTACGAGTTACGACACAGTGTTACTTCACACAAAAAATTGTTCGCTCTGCAGTTCTTTCTTTGACTAGTGCTGCCAGTGCTGCCAGCCCCAAAGTCCATTTTACCCGTACTCAAAATATCCATTTACATGAATTATGTCGATAAAAAAAAATGAATTTTTAATTACAAATAAAATTAAATAGCTACGAGTACATTCACAATGCTTTAGTAGATTTAAGTAATTAGTAATATTTACTTTAGTGGAATTACCATTTAACCACACCGCGACAAGTTAGTTGAAACACATGAAAACCACGTAAAAACCCAAGTTGGCAACTGGTCTAATGTGAAATATTGGCATAATGCCGTACGGAAATTTACTAAAATAATGTATTAACATGAAATATGTTTTTTGAGATCCGCAAGTTTCGTTTATAAATACTAAATAATAAATTATATTTTATTAAATCTCTTATGATACACATTGTTTGCAAGTTACATTATTTTTAATTAATTACAAACAAAAATTAATTACTAAACGCTATCAAACATCGCCAACAATTACTTTGCAAACGCAAATTTCTAACTTGAGTCTATGAGACAAAATTGCTGTATATAACATACATGCTAACTATTGTATTGGTAGAGCTAGGCTATTAGGTCGATTCTCGCGTACGTACTATAAAATTTTAAAAAACTACTAAATTAGTTTAACGGCATTATGCATAATCAATTTATTTTACTCCTAAAGTGACAATGCATGCATTTATTGGCTTAGTTATGTACTTTTTAAAATAGCATCATACTGTAGCGACGCTACATATTTGGACTGCGGCTGGCAGCGTCGTTTTGGCCGGCGACTGGCGATCGCCGCTGGGCGCATCTGATTGGACGGCATCTGCGCAGGCGCGCATTCGAACGGCGCACGGGCGATCCGCCAGTGACGCAAGCAGTCAGTCGGGTCGACAGGCTTGCAAGCCACCGCGCGCATTAAGCGCCGACGACTTATTACTGTACCTGATTTTATTTTACACTGTTATCTTAATTTCCGTCGTTATACAATTGTTATCTAGTTTTAAGTATCCGATACATATCATCGTTGAAATGTTTCCCAATTGGGATTCATTGTAAATGTAAATATTGCCGCGGAGAAATAAAGGATCCAGAACATGGGAGAAGTCTTCTTCATTTTCACCTCCATCATCCCTGGACCTGGAACCTCCCCGGCATAATACTATTGCAAAAATGCATAAAACTGTTTATGTAAAACATTACATTCCTAAGAATACCAAACTTAAAAATTCTATAGACTTAATAACTACACAGGGATAAAACCTAAAATCTAGCTATAAAACGATATCAAAGTCAGTATGTGAGTATGTGAGTATGTATGTGACAGTATGTGAGTCAGTGTACACTGGTTGAATTAAACAAATACCCCCTTCCCCCTTCACAACTGCTGTACGTTAACTTTTAATAATAAATATAATTAGGTAAATACAGCCAATGAGGACTTTCTCTTTTCTCCTGAACTATTTTTTTTAATGTTATCCTTATTCGCCTCATGACAGAAATACACCGTGGTAAATCCTGTAGAATATTAATGTTTGTTCTTTAATTATTTGTTCTAATAAACCAATCGGTCTTTCGTGATAAAAAAGTGGCCTCTAAAAGGAGTCGAAATACAATAAATTTATTACTGCTAGATTTACCTAAAAGGCCCCACAAAAATTTTCAATAGAAAATTACTGTACAAAACATAGACCTCAGAATTATCTAATTCTAGGAAAAAAAACTGAGAGGGACACACTGATCCTTTAAATAAATTAAATATAATTAAAGACCTAAAAAACGAAATAATTTATTTTGGCCTTTTGTGATAGCGCTAAATTACTTTTAATATTTTGGGGCTACCGTTTTTCTTTATTCGTTTTTTAGTCTTGGCTTATAATGTCAAATCTCAAAGGCGGAATATTGTTGAGTATGATAAACTGACATTTGACAAAATTTCATATGTAACTGTCAAACAAAATCTGTTATGTTAGCGACGTATTGATCAAAAAAGCTTATTTAAATTATACCGAACTGAATCTATTCCAGAATTATTATTCAAAGTGCATCGGGTTCAAATTTCATGTTGCTGATGCTGTGTCTAGATAATACCTATACCTGATGTTTGCTCATGAAGATTGCACAAAAATAAACAAGATAATGGATATTATAGATCGCCTTATCTCAGACCTAACTATTACATTTAAATAATTGTCTAAGGCTGCAACATTCTCCTGTAGGGATCAAAAAAAAAAATATAGTAAAATGAGTGTAAGTAGATCTTATGAGAGAGTCGATCTTAACGATGATCCAAATCGAAAGATACGCAATGAAAGACACGAGGTCAGTTAACATTTTGTATATTAATTATACCTCAGGGTGTAACTTGGCTTTATCGTATTGTCTTATTTATGAATATCTATTTACTAAAACTTTTGAAACTTTATTTACTACACTATTGAGGCCTCTGTCATATTTTCCATGCTTTGTTTCCGAAGTTTTACTGCAGGGTAAATTGTAACATAGGCCTGCCGCACACATAGCCCTTTTTGGTCACCGCTGGTAGCCTCCACTAGTGGTTTTATACGGTCACCGGTGGCATACACCAGTGGCGACCACAAGTGGCTGTGTGTGCGTCGGTGTCATGTTTTTAATGACAGTCGTCGCAGCGGGCGACTTTTATTTATTTAGGGTTATTTTTGACGATGTACTTCAAAAAATTTGCAAAAGCAAATGCATGTCAAGCATTCAACGTTCTAGCAGATCATTATTATGCATAACTTTATTTCGTAAAAGTTACTTAGCTAGTTGAAAAAGTTGTGGCACTTAGTTCAATGATGAAAAAATTGGCTTTTATTTTATGTATTATCTCTATTTCATATTATAATTATTATTATCCTATAAATAACCTAAATGATATATATTAATGAAAGTGTATGCTGCATAGCGCATATTAAAATTAAATTTTAATATAGAAAAGTCTACCTTAAGACCGGCATTGCCCAGTTAGGTAGAACTTTGCGTATATGTCAATTATGTGTTACCTATGTTATTATGTCAATAAATAAATATTACAGGTTTCACCATTGGTCCTGATTCTAATCATTGTGTTTGCATGTTTTACTTGCTTCATTGTTGATAAACTTGATCAAAGGCTACCAAGAGGTGTCAGCGATAAGGAAGCAGTTAGTATATTATTGTTATTTTTGTTTATCTTTCGTTAAAATATTTTTTTGTACGTGTACAGTCAAAGGCACTCTAAGCTTTACTCCGAGCATTTTAACTTGAACTGAAATTTGTAAAAAAAAAAGAGATAATACATATGTGTCTACCATATCTATCAGGACCACCACTTTTGCATCTCCGTATGAGCGTAGATGAGGTTAATATTTACATATACATACCTACACACTTTGTCGAAACACCTTTCAAAGTAATTAATTTTCCCTTGACCGTACAAATATCAGTATCGGTTAAGGGCATGCTAAGACCCCATGTAAACTGTAATGGTAGAGATCAGTTCCAGGAACAGAATTTGCAAAGTAGAAAGGTCTGTAAATTTACTATGATTATGGACAGAAATTATGTTCGATGTAATGGTCTGTCACCTGGCAAGACACACCAACGAAGATATTTCAGTAAAGACTGATCCACAAACACTGGCTTTCAAAGTGGCTCTAAATGAAAATTTACTGATCTTTATATAAGAGATTTATTTTATTGGATAAAAAGAATGTTCTCAAACAGTTGTCATTAAAGGATACAAATCTAACCAAATAATTAATAGCAGTACAAGCACAACGTACAGCATAGAAATCACTTTGTTATTCTTTTTATTACATGATGACATAAAAAAATTCATGCAAATCAAATCTTGGGCAGATTGTTTGAATTTACAAGAAGACCTTAACCAGTTTTCTTCATACTGCAACAACATGAAGCTTGTTCTTAACATTAAAAAATGCCACCTTGTCGGATTTACCCATAATTCTACTAAAATCGAATACACATATAGTCTTAAGCAGACAGAATTATTGAATTTAGAAAAAATAAGGGACCTAGGAGTCATACTCGAATCAAAATTTTCCTTTAATTCACATATACTTACCATGACAGATAAAGTAATGTATGTTAAAAAATATATATATGCATATTGTGTATTATTAATTATTTATATTTATAATGCGCTAGTGCGAGTGTAATTTAATTTTAATCTTTTCATGTATCTTTACGCTTGCGAATACCTGTCATCAGTTAATTTTACACGCAATTGTATGTACCATTTGTTATTTGTTTGTCTGTTGGTTTTCCAAATAAACAATAAATAAATAAATGATTCAGTTATATTTTCTTTATGCTAAATTTTTATTCTACCCTGATAAGGTAGATAACATGAATAGGTTTACATTTACAGGAAGATTTAAACACATTTCTCTCCATATTGTGAAGAACCTAGTCCTAAACATTAATAAAATGCCATCAGGTCTGAGTTACTCATAATACTAGTGAAATCAAATACAAGACAGATAAATACTGCAGATTATTTAAACAAATAAACATGTTTAATTTGCTTTGTCAATAACAAAGCATCATAGGATGCACCTTTCATCTGGTGTATCAAATATATATAATATGTTTAAAAACATGATTATTTGAGATTGTGGCAGTCTAGTGGTTAAGGCAATTGAATATTGACCCTGCAGTTACGAGTTCAGATTCGCACGTTATAGTTATACCATTTTTAAAGCTTTATTAGCACCATCTCCCCTGACTAGTACAGTCACATTTTAGCTTAGTTAAGAAAGGTCTAAAATAATTTATATGGCCTAGGTCATAGTATTTCTTAAAAAAATATATAAAAGTACAAATACAAAACCTAAATAATTATAAAGTAGCGGCATTAGAAAATGAAGCAACCCATAGCAAGTTGGTACCACAGGTATTTGTAGTCTGGGGGAGATGCAATTAATGACGCCTCTAGGACCTACCTGAAAGATGGATTCTGCTTAAATAATTTACTACTACACAATGTATAGAAGCAGTTGATATTATATGATAGCTACAGGTGTCACAGCCATTCTGGTTTTTAATTTGTACTGTGTGTTTTCCAAATTAAACTAGGCAGGTAGGTACCTGAGTTATTAAAACACCTAAAGCATTTCGCATAGATTTTTATTGGGTATTTTAAATGATTATTATTTTTTTAATTAAATTTGACGTTAAAAAAATGAACATAGCGTTTATATGGAGGTTCGAGCGAAAGATGCCCCGCTTTAAATTACTTTCGATGGATATTTTGAGTTCATATTATGTATGAATATTATGAACGAATATTGGATCAAATTTCTATTTTCAGGGACCATTAAAATTTAGCTCATATAGAGCTCAGAAAGATTTGGTGAATTTGTCTGATTTTGGGCCAAAAGTATCTGGTAGTGAAGCATGTACTCAGGCTGAACAGTTCCTACTAACAAGGCTCAATGAAATCAAGGCTAATGCAAAATTAGAAATTCTAGTAGACAGGCAACAAACAAGTGGTAAGTTTTTTTGTATAGATATACATTTTTATTTTTATATAAATATACATATATAAAATGTGCTTTTACTTGCTTATGAATATAATAATTTATAAAAAATGTGATATAGCCATCCACATGACTTTTTGAAACTGTCGCTTGAATTAAGGCATAAAAAATACAATTTCAATAATGGCCTTAATATGCTAATATAGTTAGATAAGGAAAAATAAAATAACACACTGGGTCTTAACTGTTTTGTTTTTTTAAATTTTATAATCACTTTTAAGTATCGAAATAAAACTAGATTTTCAAACATAGTTACTTTATAGACAATATAACCTGTCTAGCGTCCATGCTGAGACCTCTAGAGTATCCCTAGAGCGTTCGTGACGAGACTCGTGGACATTAGGTATCAACCGTTAGTATTATTTATTTTTTTAATGCTGGAGCATCGGATTTTTTCTTTTCCAACTCCATAAATGTCTCCATTAAATTCTACGCCTGTTAAAAAGAATAACATTTTGCCTCTGTTTTGAAATGTTAAAAGTATTTACCAAAATTCTTACGCCTAGTATACAAATTACATCATATAGGTTAAGCTGTGTGAATTTTTACCGCATTCTCGATTGATTTTTAGCGTTTATAAGTAAGTACAAGATATTATTTTTTTCATAATATTACATAAATATAGTTTCAAGTGTTAAAGAGGTGTTTTAGAGCATAAAAAAAACAACATTGCAAAAACCAATGTTTTAATTTAACGTTATCAGGACAGTGTCCGCTATTGTTTGGTGATGTACCAAACAATGGTGGTGTACATAACAAAATAAGGTAACTTGTATCTTTTGATTTATTTGTATGAAAAATATTTGAAAAGTATTTCGTATAAAAAATTATCGCGAATTACATCATATTCTAAAATATATATACTCCAATATGCTTATAAGTAAACATTATAATTCAGTACACGGCTTGTTGTTTTAAAAAAAATACTCTACACAAATTTATCCTGCTATTGTAAAAACATATTCAGACATTACTGTAACTGTTAAAAAAAAACATGCAACTATACATAATAACAATAATGTTACATTCAAATTATCGAGCGCGTTTGCCCGTGTAGTTGCGGTTTATTGATTATTTTTTAAATGAATAGAACTCTAAGATAAATCCATTTTCATTAATTTTATGTAAGATTTTATCTTTTTTTTTAAGATTTTTTTTTTAATTCTCTGTTTCTGGTAAAAAATATATATTGTAAATAGTTTTATATATCTAGGAACCGAATTAAAAAATAAAAAACGGGTGGAAACTCTTTATATTTTCTTTTAAAGTGTATTAAAAATATTTTTTTCACAATCAATTTTTTTTAACTTTACTTTTTTTATATACATTTTGTATTTGAAACAAAATCTAGAGATTTTAATAAACTATTCATAATAGTGCAGGTTATTAACATAACATAACTACGTATGTATTTTGTTTTTGTAATAAATATTTTTTGCATTTTAATAAGCGCCCATAATTACACAATTTTTGAAAATTTCTGCGGCAATCAGCGGTTATTTTGCTTAAAGGGCTCGGACGCTAGACACAATAATATGCATTATCTCCTTTAATTTATTACATAAACTTGCATTACCTTTTTTTAGCTAACTTTTCTACATTTTAGAGACACCTGGAATTTTAGACACAGCTTTCACTAGAGAGGACATTACTATTTATTTATTTTTGTTTTATTCATTTTGTTTTTTACATATTACTTAGATAATGAATAACATAATACCTTACTGGGCATTGCCCAGTTACACATTTATAAAATTGAATTATCTGTTGATAATTGAATGTTGATAGTTGAATAAAATGAAGCTCAATATTGCAAAGTCGTCCTTTCTTCAATTTGGAAACAACTTTTCTCAATATTCCTACAAAGTACAGGTTGTATTATACCTAAAGTGAACACCACCAAATATCTCGGCGTCTACGTGTCAGTCATTAAAGTAGGGTTCACATAGGAGAGGTGGTTAAAAAATCTGGCAGAGTATTACTTAGATCTGGCAGAGTATTCTGTAAATTACGCTTTGTAATGCGTAATTTACAGAGCGCTGGACCCAAAGCTCGAACATTAGCATACACCTGTTTAGTGCGTCTTACGCTGGAATACTGCTCAGCCATTTAGGATCTGTATCTTGTACATCTCTCAGCTGAACTAGAAGCTGTCCAACGGCTGGTAAGTCATACGTTTTTAGATATTTCCAGCATTTTGATAGTTCAAGTCAGCTTATGCGAGAACTTCCAATTTCCAATTTGTCTCTCCAATTTATTTAAAGCTTTCACAAACAAACCTGCTTGATCAACAATAAGTAGTCAGCTCCGCAAACCCACCTACTATGGATGCAAAGACCATCCATACAAAATCAACCAAATATTTAAGAGGAAAAATGTTGATATGAAGAAAAAATAAAGAAATAATTATAGGTCAATTCTAGAGTTACACCAAATTGTGATTGTATTTCCAATTCAAAGTTTTTATTATGCCAAATAATTAAGTATTCAATTTTCAACCCTCAAAGCAAACAAAGAAGTGGTATAAGTTTATCATGAGTATATGTGTGTGTGTCTGCCGGTGGCATCATAGCTCCCAAACGGATGAACCGATTTTAATATTTTTTTTTTGTTTCAAAGAAAGGTGATTTCATCGAAAGTGTTTTTTGCTATGATTAAAGAAAATCTGTTTAACCATTTATGGGCCGGGAGTTTCAATTTTTTTAAATTTTATAAAGACAAAATCAAAGTAACAGATTACCGAAAAAAAATTCTAAAAGTAAATATTAATATAAAATACTATTATCCATTAGTATATAAAAATAGTTTACAAGTTGTGTAGGTACCAGTATGTTTGCCGATTTGATAATGTCTTTACCATTCTGACTAAGTAAGAGTTACATTTTCTAAGAAAAGTTATTTATATAAGTGCAATAGTGTGTGTAGAAGGCCTGCACAAAGCTACTATCCCCGTCCTTTGGCCGTCTGTCTGTCCATTGCATCTTTTAACTCAAAAAGTAAAAATGCGAAAGAGTTTTGTTTTTGTGTGTAGATTGATGCTCTTTGAAACCCCCCATAGGCGTATAAATCACATCGAAAGCTGTTCGAATAATATAGATATATAACATTAAATTTAGTCAGCGAATTTTTAGTTCTGAAGAATGAAACTAACAGTTCAATAGAGCGCTTATCATATCTTATTCAATTTCAAAAATATGACAATACGGCTGTTGGAACCTATTATTTATTACTGGTCAGTTAAAATACAAAGTCATATTTGTGCACAAATAGGAAATCATTAAATAATGTTAAGTGTCCCATTATAATTATTATTGAATTGAAATATTATGTTCGTATTCGTATATCGAGCCGCGGGTCAAAATTTACAAAAAAAATGAAAATGGTGTTAATATTTATGATTTGAATGAATGTCAATCAATACCACTGTATGATTTTTTATTTTAATCTGTCATTTTAATATTTTAATCTGTTGCCTCTATGGCCATCTAAAACACACATCAAATGGGTTAAAAGTATCACGGGCACAAGTGGAGACAGGAAATGAAGCAACCTATAGCAAGTTGGTACCACAGGCGCGAGTATTCTGGGGCTAAGATGCCTTAATAAATTTCTAGTATCTTGGCAAACCGTTTATAACTGAGAATTAGATATGAGCATATCAGGAAAATAGCTACTTGCTCAGCGAATAATAATAATATATATAAGCTACAGGGTGTCATAGCCATTAAGTAAATATTCAATGTATAGTGTTATATGTAAATACATTAGGCATAAACATTGTAGTATGAAATATACAAAATATAAAAACAAAACATCAATTTTAATAAATTTATTACTGAAATATTTTAGAACCTTAACTAACTTATAAACTTGTATTTTTCTGTTTTCAGGTCAATATTGGCTAAAGTTCTCAACGCCATTTCTAAATACTTATTCAAATGCTGTCAATGTTGTTGCAATGTTAGTTGGCAGTAATGGACCAGAGGCTCAAAGTCTTTTGATAAATTGTCATTATGACAGTGTTCCCGAAAGTCCAGGTAAGATTAATGCTTAGTTGACAATGGAGTCTAGCTCAATCCATTAACCTGTCGAGTGCCCAGGTCCCTAAATAGCGGCCTGAGGAATACATCCGTAAATTGCATTGTATACAGCAGCCTAAGTTCTATCCATTTGCTTTTTTTGTTTGTTAAATGTTGGTAGCATCAATCTTTTCATTTCTAATTCTTTAATAATCTCCATTAAATTTCACATTTATTAACAAAAATAGTTTGGCTCTGCTTTTAAATGTCAAAATAATTCTCAAACATCTTCCGATAGTCCAGTATACAAAAAGGCCATTTGCGGGGTGTTATGTTTCGTTTTGGTTTTATATTCCTAGATATCATATAAAACTATTTATAAGTAAAATATATTTTTTTCCATGAAAAGAAAATTAAAAAAATATATGTATACTATATCTAATGTCATGTATGTATAGATACTTAACGGCGATCGTCACTAGTGCCATATTTTTTATTTTTAATAATTTTAATTATATATTTATTTTAATTGTTGCTTTATAAGTTGTGTTTCTACTGATTTATTTTATTTTTCACTAAAATTATAAATAACTTTTAAAATATAAAAGAAAAACTAAAGAGTGCCATTAAAAAATACATTGTGTTCAATTTTTTTTTCTTAATTTAATAAGAAACGAAATATTTCTATATAATATATATTTAAAAATTTATATTAAAAAAAAAAGTTGATTTTGACAGATTGATTGAATGAGTTTTGAGCTGTGAATATTGCATGATTTCAAATGTTCCTTCTTCAAAAATCTGTTATGCGCAATATATTTTTATGATATTGACACTGCTATCACTTATAGATTACGGGAACATTCTAATCAAGCATGCAATAACAATGTAATGCGCGAAATCTCTCTTGAATTAATCCTTTCGTTAGATCATCACTGCTAAGAAAGATCATTGTCAGAGAGTTGAAAAACAAAAAAAGGAAATTTGTATGCTCATTAAAGCAAATCGTGATCTAGATCTATTCTATCTGCCGTTATAATGATGCAGTTTAAACTGAAGTAGCAATAATATTTAGTACAGTTGATTGTGAGCCACCCTTTCATTATGAAATATGGTTTCATTTTCAAAAGTTGGACCCTTTAGCGTATTCGTTACTTTTTCCAAATGGTGATACTGGGTGGCATATCAATATTTCTCATAATGTAACAACTGCATCTAATTCAAGAGCTCCCAGAATTAAATTAACCATGCTTCAGTATGCAGCCTATATACTCGCAATTAGAGAAGATTTTAGCATGTTGCACCAATCACAAAAAATATTTCTGCAGTGGATAGTTGATGTGTATGTGAGAATAGAGGGCACAAGGTTACATTTCATTCAACAAAATCAAAAAGTCTTAGGTCTGAAGTTTACAACAATTTAAGAGTGAGTACCCCTGGCCAGAATTTAGTTTTAACCGTAATAGGGCATTTGAGGGGAAATCAAGGGAGGCAAGCGGGGAACCGGCCGATACGGGGGGTGGGCGAGCTTCGAGGTTGCACACCTAAATTAGTATTGTTTTACACCATCATATTCTTTCATTACATTTTACTGATTGCATTTTAATAAAACGATTTATATTTCATTAAATTGTATGTCTATCACACAATACTCACTTGACGCCCGTTCCAAGGTAGATTACAATTACTGATGCAGTTTTTAATTTTACATACAGGTACTGGATACACAAATTATTATTTTATTTCATAATATGTAATAAATAAAATATTGTATTAAATATTGTAAGAAATAAAATGGCATACCTTTTCAAAATGCATAATATAGTTTTACATAATAAAATAAAAAAAACAATTGAGGCGTGAGTGATTCCCTCCCCAAAAATATTGATTTACAATAAAATGGGTTTCATCCCACAATTTATTTTCTTTAAATATAATCTACATGTTTAATGAAAATTATACAACTATATAGACAGCCCATTATACAACTTTGTGGTAATAAATAAAATAAATAGTAAAAATAAGAGAATAATGAAAAAATATATGAAAGTCATCTTTTGTACAAAATTATAAAAATTGTTTTTTATGTTTATATATTTTTATACAATAATAAATATATACTTTTATATTCCATTTTACACAATTTCATATACAGTACCTACCTCGAATACGCAAACAGAAATAAACAAGAAATTATATCGAAATGATAGTAATATTTTTTTAACATTTTAATATAATGTATACATGAAGAGACAGATTTAAATATATTCTGTTATAATATTGTTTTTAAATATATTTTGTAGCAGAATATGACTAGTTAATTTGCCATTCTCTGCATAGTTGTAGTATAATAATCACGATCCAATCGCTTTCCTACAAAATTTCTTTATATCATCAATATTAGTTTCTAAGAAAACTGTGCTTTTACTGCAATGTCGCTGAGCAAATTTTGTTTGTTTTATTATTTTATTGTAGGAATACAATGACAAATGTGCTTCTGATCCTTTTGTTGGTTGGTGTAATTCAGGATTTTACATAAGTCTAGGACTTTGAAATTATCTAATTACTTCAGAGTGTACCTAGCAAGGTTCCTCCGCTTGGAAGCAAGGTGTGAAAGATCCTGAAGTTTAAGGTGTCTAATCAACTTTGCATCCAAGTTTTTACATACATAACAGAAACAACAATCCTAATAAAAGAACCTTGAGAAAATGAGGGTAATTCAGAAAGCCATGGAGACTACAATACCAGCTTTTACACTTTGTGACTGGAAGTAATACACTGACAAATGAAGGTTCGCAATGTTGTAAATGTAAATAATATCGTGATGGAGTTGGGCATAAATGCCAATTGACAGATTAGCAAATAATTATTTCAGTGATAACATAGTGGATAATGTTGACATAATAATCATAGTGGGCTATAACTGGATGTTCAAGGTAAAAGTTTTCGAAGAATAGAAGATTCTTAGAAAAGTGTATGCCCTACCGTGAGCACCAAAGGTCTAATGATAATATTCCAAATTTTGTATATACCTAATTGTATATTATGGTGTGGTTTGTAAAAGTAAAAGTAGAAAAATTACCAGTTGGCTTATTCCTTTTAGTGCTTTTTGCGGTGATATTTATCCTGCAACTATCTACAAACCCTGCAAGTTTCAGGAAAATAATAAGAACTCTTATTAGAGTAGCTATTGGAGGATTGACGTCGCTTTTAGCTTTAAAATCTATCTTAACTGGTGCAGTAAATTTAATGAAATTATTTCTTTTTGTTTTATTAAAAAAAGTTTTTTGTTTTATTTGCAGGTGCGTCTGATGATATTATTAACTGTGCTGCTATGCTAGAAGTCCTAAGCGTACTTTCAAAAAACGATGAACCTTTAAGACATAATATTGTTTTTCTTTTCAACGGCGCTGAAGAAAATCCTCTACAAGTAGGTAGCGGACAGCTGATTTGTATCAAGTACATTTTGTATTAGGGGGTAGAGATCAATTTCTGATTTTATGGTACTACCGAAAAGCTAAATAATGGGATTCAGACTGGGAAATCCCAACGATAAATCAAATTAGAATGCTACCTTCTCTTCCCTTTTTCAGGGTTATTCTATATTATCATGGACAATGGATATGGGCTTGATTGGAAAATAGCTCCTCCTGCCCCTTGCTATTATTGGATATCCTATGTTTTGTTGTGGGTCATAAGAAGTAGATTGGTTATGGATGTGGAAATGCATTAAGAATAGTACAACAGAACATATAGAAACGGTTGCCTCTCCTACAATCCTATCCTTAGAACCCTTTAATTTGCGCAGGTTCCTAAAAATTACATAAATAAATCACAGGACGGAAAAGACATTAATTTGTGTCTATTAACCCTTAGACTACGTAGTTTATTTTGGCGCCAAAACCCGATGACTCCGTAGTTATTGACCTTGAAAAATCACTCACTACTATAAAATCCATAGTGCAGGCATGAGTCGTTCAATTTTTACAAATCTGGTATCATCGGATTCACCGTAAAATTTTCTATTACACCATATCACTTTGATTATGTTTGTCTCGTAAATTAAAGAAGAAAAAAATAAAAATGTTGCCATTTTTTTTTTTTTGTTTTTTTTAAATTACGAAATAAACAAAATCAACACTTTTTTTTACATTTTCATATATTTATAACTATACATTACAATTTAAAAGTCTTCCAAAATATGTACATTTTTCGGAAAAAAGAAAAAAGTTAAAAAAAAGTTATAGATATTGGAACGGTAGAACATTAGTGTATTTTCAATACAAATTTATAAATAGTAGTAGAAACTACATTAAAATGAAAAAAAAAAGTTAATAAATAATACTGAAATAATACCAAAAATAATCAAAATCAAGCAGGTATTCACGACGTCTACTCACGTCGTACGGAGTCAACGGACACAGAAATGTCCGCGCGGCCCGACGTCTACTCACGTTGTACGGAGTCTAGGGGTTAAGGTTATTTCTAATTTGCTTACAAAAATAAAAGATTATGATATTGAAATAGTAAAAAAATAATACATTTTCATATCTGCGAGAAAGCACTCCGAGAACATATTTATAAATTTACTACCTTTTTATGTTACATTATAAAGTTAGGTACAATATACGTGATATTTTAGTTTTAGTATTACTTTTTCAGACTTTTTAAAGCCATCCTATTGGGTTTTTTTTTATATTCCTCCAACACAATTTAGACATTGCATTTCCTAGTAGGTATATTCAATTCATTTTAATTTTTGGATCCGGTGGCTCGATAATATCTTCAGATTCGTGAGTGATGTAGTGGAAGAAGACTAAAAATACTCTAGTAAGTCAATGTAAAATATACAGACACATATTTCCTACTCAAGCGGGATTGCCACTGCATGCCACTGCTGCGAAGCAAGTAGTATTATATATTCAATTTTAAAATGTAAAATGGATTAATATTTGAAGTTCGTAGTAGTATAGATGATCGTGAGACCGTGGTAGTTTAGTGGTTAAGGCGTGGGCCTATTGGCCCAAAGGTCGCAGGTTTGAATCCACACATGTCATACTATTTTTAACTCTTCATTACCATCATATCCCCTGACTCTAGGACAGGACAGGCACATTTAGCCTAGTTGAGTAGGACCTAAAATAATTGTATATTACCTAGAACATAACGTTGCGTTATCACTATTTGGAAATAAATTTAAAAAATACCTTTTAGAAACATATGTAAATTAATTATTATGATTGTGGAGAGCGAACGAAATGATATCCTATTCTCCTGTTCCTTCAGGACTCCAATGCAGTCTGGTTGCATGTAGACGTGAAGGAGAAATAGATGGATTGGCAAATTAATTCACCACCGCCAACATATTTATTTACATAAAACTACATCAGTAGGATTACTCAATAATTTATTTTAAATTTTACAGCAAATATTATACAAAATGAATACAGGATTAGATTCAAACTTCGGTCGGAAAGTCGGCAGAGTAACGGTGTGTTGCGAAAAATACTGAATCCGAAATGTTCACCATGAAAATGGCTTCCTTTTTACATCAGATATGAAAGGGCATTTTATTGGTCTTTGAAAATGATTCCAAAATACAACAGTTTTCAACTGGATGCGTCTGCTTCATATTGTTACAAAACGGTCGCTCGTGGGTTGAGAGGCGGGGAGCCCCTTCCGAAAATATTCTTCTAGAACATTCGATGTAGTTTCCGAAATGACCACCAGAGGTGATCTGAGCGTCGATCGGCTAGCCGCCAGTTCTGATTTGAACGCGCTGCGGCAGTGTCCTGCGATTTGTTCTGCAAGGAATACAAAGCGTTCTAATCTAATAGTTAATCTGCACAATAATGTAACCCTCCTCGGTTATAAGACACTATGTGAATTCGGGTTGGCCTTATGCTTCCGTTTCAGATTCTCAAAGTGCATTTAGTATATACACGCATCCCTTTATACGTCTATACAAGACAGTAGAGTTTAGTAGTAGAGTAGTAGTGCCAAGGTTTTATTTTTTTGTGATACTAACCTTTTAAGTTGATTACTATCATACCTTGATAAACGCTCTGACATTGAAATTCAAATGAAAAAACAAAACATTTACAATAATATAGAAAATGCATTTGTCATTCTTAATAGCTAGTTAAAATGGCTTACGTCCTGTGCGTAATATGTACCACTTAAATACTAAAATATTAAAATTTCCAAATAATATCAGTGTTATTTATCATATTGGGTTTTATATTATTTCTACTGTTCAGTTTCCACATTCTATTTTTATTTGTCCTAAAATCTACCTTGTTTAAAATACATGCATTAAACCTTTTTATTATGTATGTAATAATATTACTTAACAAATTTATCAAAAGGACCTGTCGACAGTCTCTGACTAATGAATCCTTGCTTATTTTTATTGTAATAAAACCAATATGATAAAATAAACTCCGTTGTTGACGGCATTGATACTGAACTGACGTGAGCATTCTTTTTATATAACTAAGCCAATTTAGGTTCAGTTACTAAATCTGTGTATTTTTTTATTTTCAGGCTTCACATGGTTTTATCACACAACACAAGTGGGCAAAAAATGTGACTGCATTCATTAATTTAGAGGCAGCTGGAATGGGTGGCAGAGAATGTCTCTTTCAAGCGGGTCCAGGAAGATCTTACCTTATAGAAGTAATATAATGTTCATATTAATAATGATTCAGTAGGATATTTTATCATTAATATGTTTTTGCGTTTATTCAAGAAAGTAAAGTTTATAATTAATTAACCTCCAATTTGGCCAAATAAGGTTTCATATACCTTTTTGATCAGCGATTTTTCTGCACCGGATAAATTACAATAATACAATACAATACAGATATAATACAATAGAAAGTGTTTTTTTGACATTTGAATCGTTTTACCTTTAACCCATTGACACACGAAGCCGGCGAATCGCGGGTCAACTATATTTATTATTATTGTTTGTTAGGCAAGCAGCTATTTAGCTGATATTCTCATATCTCATTCTCAGTTATATTATGGTATTAATGCACTAAGCTGGCGAAACGCCGGTTTGTGCATAATCATTTTATGCATAAAAAATCATTGACAACAACTTTATTCATGTAAATATCGTTGATAAAATAATTACAAATTATATTTTGACGAAAAAATATAATTACTAAAGTTTTTACGTATTATTTTTAACTTGTATTTTGACAACCAAAAGTGTTGCCAAAATGGCGGTAATTAAAGTTGTAATAATTAAACAGTGTTTTAATTAACAAATTATGTCATATTATTAGTGATGGAATGGGTTAAGGTATGTTTTGTCATTTTGCAATTAGTTGTTTTAACCGCTGTAATACCATAATTGATGCAATAAAATATTATTATTAACTTTGTGTAGACTTTTCTAATGTATTCTGCATTTTATACAAAAGAAAATAGGCAGTTATATATATATATATAAATATATATATGTTAAAATAGGTAAACACCGTTAGGTTACCTTATATAAAAGTTTGACAGTACTGACAGTCACACTTTCATTAAAGTAGTGAATAAATGATTTAAAAAACATTCGAATTTTCCAAATCTCATTACTGTCAAACTTTTATATAAGGTAACCTAACGGTGTTTACCTATTTTAATGTAAAAATCATTTAAATACGGTATTTAAACAATACATTATACCATTTATATATATATATCATCAAATATAAGTCAAATAACTTTACAACTTAATTATACAATTATATAAATAATACGCACACAAATCATGTGCTTTAATTTTACACTTTTACATATTCATTATTTTTATATTTTTATGATAGCCTATGATCCTTGACGAACCGGCTCGATAACACATGCGGCGGCTATTTTACAATGGTGACCGGCTCGACAGCGCCACGTGTCGGGTTAAGAAAAAATAATACACGAATTTTGCCAAGAAAATTCACATTTTTTGTAACTTCAAAACTCTCTTCTGTAAAAGTCACAATTTGGTCAGTTAGGTTATTTTACGTTTCCACTGTCTATATATTCTGTTTGTACAGGGTTTATTTATTATTGGAAAAAAGTTTCCCAATTACAAGAAAAAATTAATTTAAAATTTAAAAAAAAATATTTTAATGTTTGAGAAGGCGTTGAACGCATGGTGCGAGATCGGGAAATGACCTCGCACCCACGTAATCGCGAAGCACTTCGAAGAAAAACAAAGTTTTTTAATAATATAATTATTTTAGTATAAAATTTCTGATTTCAAAATTATTTTATTTTTTTTGTGAGACCGATTAGGTTGTCGACATAGTTCAACCCCCTAAAAGGACATCAGTGAATATCCTCCTGTGAACATCCTGTGTATCACATGCTACAAATTATTTGAGAGTTGAACTTTACACACCATTTCCTTTGCGATAATGGTCAGTTGACACCTACAGTATAAAATAAAATTGACAGTTAAACCTTTTACAAACATGATTTATTTATGATGATGATTTTTTTTATCTAATGTAATCTATAATCTATTATCTAGTATAACAGTACGTTTTTGTTGCATGTTCTTAAATAAATAATTAAATTAGTTTTGGGTTTCATGATTTTAGGCTTACAGTAAGTCAGTGCCTTATCCTCATGCACAAGTGGTGGCTGAAGAATTTTTTCAAAGTGGATATATACCATCAGACACTGATTTCAGAATCTTTAGAGACTTTGCTGATATCCCAGGTAAGAAGCCTAACAGGGTGTTTGAAAATGTCACTACCAAATCAATAGGGCTAAACCCTTAGAGTATTAATAAAGAGGCTCGTTGGTTAAGCTACGAAACGTAACCATTTGTTCTATGGATATTTATATACGTATACATGTATGGTTAAGAGGGAGAGGAGGAAACTTTATTAACGCGGGGGGTGCGGCAGGATGCGGTCTCGCTTAGTGAAGTGTTCATACCTGTGATCACGATTCAAACATCCATACCCTATAATTACTCTAAATCTGAATCTATGACTCAATATAAGAAAATAATTTATTAGAAAAGGTGGTGCATATTATTTTCTTTCGGAGCTACAATTTGATTAACCATGGCACTAACATTTCTGTTACTAGATACTATGATTTTGTTTGTATGCACCAGTTATAAGCTCAAAACTGCAGATTTTGTGTTGCTCTGATTTTGTAGATAATTTAAATAAAAATGTTATTATTTGATCTTTTTACAGGATTGGATATTGCATTTGCAAGATATGGCCAGGTTTACCATACTAAGTATGATATGGTATCTTTACTTCCCATAGGATCATTACAGCGAGTGGGTGATAATGTGCTTGCGTTATCTAAGTCACTAGCAAACTCAGTTCACTTGGATATTAAAGAAGTTGGTAATTTTTGAGGTTAAAGTTTGAATAAAAGGACAATAATCACATGTTGCGAAATGGCTGTTGATAATATTCTAACTAGTCCAACAAAGATTTTTTTTCCAAACTCATAAGAAAACCGACTCGAGATATATATATATTTGATGATTGTTTTTTAATAGCGGCAAATCGCCTGAAAAGATAAATGACACAAACTTTAACAATATTGAAAAATTTTGAAAAAGTTTTTAATTATTTGATAAAATGCTGGATAGCATAATATTTATAAAGGTTCTAAAGAGGTCCTGTACTTGAGAGCGCAGGTTGTCGGTTTAAACCCAGCGCTGAGTTTTATAAAATGCATTTTTAACTCTCACCTGTCCTCTTTAGTGTAAAATATTGTCAAATATTATGTAACCATCTAATTAGATGAAATAAGGAAAGTATGATATTTTAACAAAAAAATATTAAAATAATGGATATGTGATTACGATAAAGGATGGTGGTGAAATGAAATGATTATAGACTCTTTTTCAAAATTTATACTTAAAATAAACACAAACTCAATTAACAAAAATAATTTTCTGAACACTACCTATTTTCCTTGTGTTATAAAATTAAATCCAATCTTAAAAGACTTATATTCAATAATCTCTAATAATCCAAATTGGAAAAATATACTCGATTGTCCCCCTATATTGTCTTACGGACGTCCTCCCAATTTACGTAATATTTTAAATAAAAATAAAACGTTTGGTAACCAACCAAATCAAATATTTCCAAAAAACGGGGTCGAACCATGTAAAAGACCTTGTTGTAAAACATGCAAAATGATTGTAAGCGATGATAAATTTTTAAGCGCGAACAATAAAAATACATATAAAATTACCACAAACATAACGTGCACCACCAGAAACGTTGTATATCAGCTTCTATGTAAGTTTGATGTTGGTGAGACTACAACGCCATTAAACACTAGAATTAATAATCATAGATTATCCTGTAACAAATTACTTTCCGCTTTACCCGTTCCAATTCACGCGAGAACTCACGGCAGGGATTTCGATGCTGGCTTTAATGTAAAAGTTTTGAAGTCTTTGCCCGCGAAATTGATTTAAAGACATGGGAACTCTCTCATATTTGGGTCTTGGGCGCTTGCAGGTCTGTAGGTCTAAATAGACAAAATTAAACTAACTTAACAGCATTTAACGCGTGATACTTGATATATTCGTTTAAGAAACTAGTTTCATTTCATAATACTGATTGATTTATCTAGCAAAACTGCAATTATATAATAATAATTGTAGTGGCTGGATATATTTATCTTTTAGTTGAAAATGCGATTTTCGAATTTATGGAGGTTGCATTTTAAACGTCATCTTTCATTTATTTTCTGACGACGCAGAATGGCGAAAGCTAAATATGGTATCATCAAATCTATATATATATATATATTTGATGCTTGTTTTTTAATAGCGGCAAATCACCTGAAAAGATAAATGACACAATCTTTGACAATATTGAAAAATTTTGAATATTTTTTCAATTTTTTGATAAAGTGCTGGATAGCATAATATTTATAAGGGTCATTTATCTTTTCAGGCGATTTGCCGATATTAAAAAACAATAATCAAATATAAATCAAATAACTTTACAACTCAATTACACAATTATTTATATATATATATATATAGTAAAATTGTATAATGTATTGCTTAAATACCGTATTTAGATGATTCCTTATGTCATAATAGGCGTTCGTCGTTAGTTTACTTATATAAAAATCTGACAGTATTGACATTTTGGAAAATTCGAATGCTAGAAATATTAAAAAGCATTTGAATTATCCAAATGTCAATACTGTCAGACTTTTATATAAGTAATGTAAATTTACGGCAAACGCCAATTATAACAGAAGGAATCATCTAAATACGGTATTTAAGCAATATATTATACATGTTACACCATACCATAGTTACAGCAATAACAGTAATAATCACATCACATAGTCAGTAACAACACACGAAAATATGCATAATAGTGACATACTCTGAACATATTAGTCTCATTACCACCTCTAGTTATGATTTTGATTTCAGAACTATTTTGTTTCTGTGAAATATAAAGCGCTCATGTTTGGTAGCAGTCTTTTCCTCCAGAGAGACCTACTAGCAGTTCACCCTCAATAATTATGAATTCATCGATCTGGTGACCGATTCGGCATCTGTAATGAAAAATAAAGCTGGAATCTTCGGAGACCAGCCTGTTATCATGGACGAGACTGTAAACGCAAATAAGTTTTGGTATCATGCAATTTAACAAAAACACTTTCAAGAGTTATTACATTTCATAATTACCACCTTGACTTGGTGCAATATTATATTGAAGTGGTGACCGACATTTAGAAACAATGTTTGTATATAGTTATTTAACATGTGGGGCCATACTGGAAAATCTCAACAAATACCTGCAAATACCTGCCTGGTGCCGATAACACCACTTTGGCATCATTGACAAATGAGCAGTCCGTTGACTATTACTCCACTTTGGTGTCATTGGTACCTAAGGCCAAATATAATTTAACTCCCTTTATTATCAGGAATATTTTTATGTGTTGGATACACTAATTAGGAACTTTTTAAATTGCCATTCTGACTATATGAGTGAGAGAGAAAGCTACCATAGATAATATATTTTTTAATAGATACATGAAAATAATTTTTACTGTGCCATGGGTATTGGTGGGGGTTTTTTTACTTTATATGTTCTTGGTGAAAATATGAAAAACCTATATTCAGTTTTCTATTATATCTAAGAAACAGAACAAATAAAAAAAAAACATTTTTTTTAAATTTGACATTTTTTTTTAATATTTTCATATTTTTAATATTTTAAGTTTGTAAAGATATTTTAGAATTTTTAAAAATTAGCTTAAACAAAACAATTTTTTTATTTTTTTTTAATACATTCATAATGTTTGTAGAATTCAAAATAGCATTATATTTTAGAGAGTTTCATATGCTTTTAAAATGGGCCATATATAATAAGTATTGATACTTAGTTTTCCCTGAATCATAATTTTAGTGGATGTCCGTAATAACTCAAAATCTGAAAATTGGTCAGGCACTCTACTCCACATGGTTATCGTCAATTTCCTCTTACGTTGTATTTTTCCAGCCTCAAGATGATAGTCAAAATATGGTTTACTTTGACTACTTTGGATTCTTCATGGTTTGGCACAGTGCAAAATCTGCCATGATAGTAAATTGGATAATAGTTGTATTTGCTTTTGTGGCGGTCTGGCCACAGTTGAAGAAGATTGGAAACAGTGAATATTTTATTTGTTTTATTATTAACTTACCTTAATTCAAGCACATTTATTTTGTACACTTATAAAACCAATCATTATGGACACATCTGCAATTTTGCCAATGTTTAACATTTTTTTTTTTTGATGTGTAATTAGTTGGTTTATACCGATTCTAGAAGTGGCTTTTCTATGTGTGCATTTACAAAAAAAATAAATGTATTGCTTTGTGAAGAAACAGGTAACGACTAGTACATTATATTATAAATTAAATCAAAATTAGCCTGGCCAGTTCATTTACAATTTATGTTGTTTTGTTAATAAATAACTATTTAGAAACGTCATTATTGAACCATTTTATGTGAAAATGTATTTTTTTGCATAATTTTGTAATGATTAGTTTTTTCTGCATCAAAATGAAATAAAATTTAAATACTTATCTGTTCAAAAAGCATAATTTAGTTTTTTAGTTTAGGCTTAGTTTTGATTCTACATCTCTATAAAATAAAAACTATCCTTGACTTACCTCTGTGCCATCGGGGCTCGATTAATGTTATGAACTTAGGTCTATGACCTGAAGGTTATGAACTAAAGTCCTCTTTAGATTCCGCCAGACAACCTTTATGACTGAGTCAGACACCTCGAGTACTTTTATTTTTTCATCAGATACCGTTTTGTAAAAATTTTGGAGTGACACCGCAGGGAGTCCTCAATGTCTAACTTATCTCAAGTCTAGCTTATCTGTATCTATACAAGATTGACATTGTGGAAGTCTCTTTTGCATGGGGTGAAAGGAATAAAAAAGTTACTGAAAGTTAGCGGTAAATTCAGAAACAAAAACATTATTCGACTTATGATATTACTAGATTAAATAAAAAATTAAACTTCTGAAATAGTGTGTGATTAATTAATTTTCAGCCACTTCCGGATGCCAAGAAATATTTTTATGTCTTACATCGTTTGCCATCAGCACCATAATAACAGCCGGTGCAGTGTACTTTATTCTTCCATCACTTGTAACAAACGGATCTAAATTTACCGGAGGTCTTTTAATGAAATGGTATTCCAGACACTGGCTTGTGATTCCTTTATATTGTCTGCCAATAATGTCAATATATGCTACAACCACTATTTTTTTTGATTCTTGGAGATCTACCTATGTATGTATCTTTTAAATATCAATTATTTCAGTTAAGTTTTATTTTATTTTTTTAATACGTATATAATCAGATCTATATTAACTCAGGCCAGGTATTTCATCAGCTCTCATATTTAACCTGAAGTCAAAATAACTAAGGAAGGAAAAACTATTTTATTTTATTTAAATAACCAACAAATTTACATAATATTTATAACAGGTTAATATTTATAACAAACTTTAAAATAATTTACAGGTGTATTTAAACTCATTGATATTTTTTTAGGGGGGGTTGATCTTTATCAACGATTTTTTTAAAATTATTCTTTATTTATAAACAAAATATATAATTAAAATTTAATTGTTCACTTGTTCCCTTGCGGGTTTTTATGTGAACTAGTTCGTTCGAACTTTTTACTTATTTAATAAAATTGATATAATATATTTTATTACATATTACATTATCATAATATGACAACACTTCACAATGCTGAGCTACATAAATACACACCCACATGACGGTATCTATCTTTATTATATTTATTTATAATGTTCACGTCCACTCGCGTCCGTTTTATTATAATGTCGGTACGAGTACATCTCACACCAATCGCTTCGAGTACATTCATCTACAATAATAACTATTTAGAATATACGAGTATTTTTTAATTCTTTTTTAAAACGTATTTTAATAAGGTATTTGTTTCCTCTTTTGCCATATTTGAATTTGTCCACTTTCAAATTACTAATATACTGAACAACTAACCGCTCCAAGATTTTACAGATTATACAAGTCAAACTTATAGGCCGGTAGTTAAGGGGATCGCTTCTGGAACCACTTTTAATTATAGGCACCACTGTAGCCATTCGCCATTTATGCGGCAAAATATTGGATGTGATGAAAAAAAAGTTTTTATAAATATTACAGAATTTAATATTAAATTAGACTTTATTACTGTTGCTGTTATTGATGTTGTGTAGAAATTTTGTTTCAGAGTATTTTAATGCTTTCCGGTATTAATAAATAGGGGTTTTATTTTGTTTAAATATGTGAAAATAGAATTAATTAATAGTAATTAATTCTATTTTCACAAATAGTTGCTATTAAATATTACACAAGATACAAGATTATTGACTGTGATAGAGCGAAGTAAGGGATAGAGCGGAGAAGGATGCTCTATCGCATCACATACCAGTCATCACCAAGGCAATTTTTACCTTCATAAGCTTATATCAAAATACACAATAATACGTATTAACGGGGATCTTTAGCCGACCTATTCGGTATCATATTATATCTATATAATAATAAATATAATAATAATAATGATTATTATTAATACTAAATTAATAATTCGTTTCAGGCTTCAATAAGTCTAATTGAACGGGCCAAAATACACCTGGCTTTGAGACAAATGATATGGGCTTTAATCATAGTTATCATTTTGCTTTGTGGGAAAGGAACAAGAGCGGTCCATATTTTGACACTTCCTTTATTTGTTGTGAGTCTATCATCGTTGCTTCTGGATACACATTCTGGTTTACCAGGTAAACAATATGTTGCCTGTCATAATTTCATAAAAACTTTAACCTTTTGACCGCCACTATTTTAAAGTAAAAAGTCCCTAGTCGCCATGTATCCATTTTTCCGGTGTATTTTTTAATTGTTGTAATCGATTTTTATTTGATTTTATATTTTTATTGATAAAAATACATTTTGGACTTATTTTATTTTCGATTCAAACTATTATGGTCATAAACGAAGATTGATATCTGCTAAAGGTCCACTTAAGTTCACAATTTAAATAACTTTGGTTCCTTTAAACTATGGACAACAAGGTAATATCAATAAAAGTTACCTCACGTAAGATTGCAATCATGTTGTTTCAACACAAATACAACAAATTAAATTCTGTACATTCTACAATGCTGTTCATTGGGTTAGCCAAATTGTCATCTCTAAGGTAGAATTTACCTATGTATTTGAATTGATTTGATTGAATAATACAAAATTTAACAATGTAAAAATGAATTGACAGAACGCACATTACGGACAGAATGGACAATGAAAACGACCAATGATGAGCTGTTCATTGTTCAATCTGCCGCCATTGTGCCAATGTACGGTTTTACATATAGGTAAAAACAACCCACGCAAAGATTATTACCTGAACGGAGTTAACCTGTATAAAGTTAAGAAACAGACTGACCTAGGAATCGTCATAACTATGGATCTAAAGTGGAATGATCATATATGTAAAATAGTGGGAAAGGCTAATTCTATGTTGTACGTAGTACGAAGAGCATTCGCAAATATAACCGAAGATTTATTTTTAAAAATTTATAAGAGTTACTTTAGACCGATTTTGGAATATGGCTTTCAATTATGGAATCCATACTTCATTAAGGACTGTGATTTATTGGAAAAAGTGCAAAGGCGAGCAACTAAAATTCCAGGACCTTTGAAAGGTTTGGAATATAAAGAAAGGCTTAAGTGCCTCAAATTGCCTACTCTCAAACGAGAGCGTTGTGATCGCGTTGAGACATTTAAAATATTGTCGGGGCACTATGATTGTCAAGAGCTTAAGAATATATTCACAGCTAATGAGAACACACATTTACGAGGCCATCATCTTGAACTCAGGAAAACAAGCTTTCAAACGAATCCTAGAAAACATATGATTGGCAGTAGAGTGGTGGACGCTTGGAATCAACTGCAGGATTAGGTCATTAGTGCAAACGGCATCAAAGTTGTACAATTGACATTGCATCTAAATAATTCTGATACATATTTCTTGGAGATCCATTGAATGAAGATGGTAAAATTAGTCTACGGCCAAAATGATTAGCATTGGGGTTCAATTCTAAATAATCTGTTAAATTGTTGTAAACTTCAGATCTAAGACTTTTTTGATTTTGTTGAACGAAATGTAACCTTGTGCCCTCTATTCTCACATACATATCAACTATCCACTGCAGAAATATTTTTTGTGATTGGTGCAACTTGCTAAAATCTTCTCTAATTGCAAGTCGATAGGCTGCATACTGAAGCATGGTTAATTTATTTCTGGGCGCTCTTGAATTAGATGCAGTTGGTACATTATGAGAAATATTGATATGCCACCCTAAACGCTAAAGGGTCCAATGATAAATTCAAAACAGAAATATTTTTAATGGTACCATTAACTTTTGAAAACGAAACCATATTTCGTTCATAGGGTGGCTCACAATCAACTGTACTAAATATTATTGCTACTTCAGTTTAAACTGCATCATTATAACGGCGTAGATCTAGATCACGATTTGCTTTAATGAGCATACAAATTTCCTTTTTTTGTTTTTCAACTCTCTGACAATGATCTTTCATAGAAATGAATGATAGAACGAAAGGATTAATGCGTTCTAATTCAAGAGAGATTTCGCGCATTACATTGCTATTGCATGCTTGATTAGAATGTTCACGTAATCTATAAGTGATAGCAGTGTCAATATCATAAAAATATATTGCGCATAACATGGCGAGCGATTATATCCAGCAGTCATTGGACCTGATCTGTGATATCATCATGTATTTTAAAATGATACACTCCACGCGTAACTGTATCCAAAATTGTCGCTTCTGAGCTAACCATAGCAAATGCTGAATTGTATATACAAAACTTTTCAAAATAATGTTTTGACTTTCTTCTTATTAAAGGTTCATGTAAAGTAAGTCCATCATACAATGATTTAAAGTATTCATTTTGACTTAAGGGCGGTAATAATGCTTTTCCTTTATGACAACATAAAGTGAATGCAGTTCTTTCACCTAAAGTGACTTCAGATTCGAAATGTTTTGCATTGCAAAATCTGCATTGGAATGATATTCAGTGCACATATAAAAGTATCCCTTAAAACAATTTCATCATTTTGTCTGATATTATTTTGACTTTCATTTAAATATATATTACTTCTTCGTTGTCTCTCATTCTGAGCCGTCAATGCTCTATGTCGAGGCATAATGGATATAGTAGAAATTACTGAGATTAAAAAATGTAACCTGTAAATGAAATTACTGAAACTAAAATTAGACAGGGTTTGAATGAACAGTTGGTATGAACGTTTTATTTTATTAAATTTAATGTATTTATAACACATATTATAGATAATTTTAGGTTTCCAAGGTTCTTCTCCATATGAACTTTAACTATGCCAAATCTCAACCTCCTCCATGCGAGCGATATGCTTAAAAAGGAACCAATGTTTTCCCTTCGCGTATTAATATATAGATTTTTATTAATAATTGATTTTAGCATTGCCAGGTAATTTTAAAAATAATGTGAAAATATTGAATACAAATTATCTTCTGCTGTATAAGTTTGCACTGAATTCTTAAATTAATACTTTTATTTTTGTATATACTCCCTAACCTTATTTGTTTCCTTGTCTCATTTTGAGTTTTCATTAATGAATTGTTAGATAATATGTTGCAGTAAAATTAAATTATTCAGGTCATTATATTGAATTAATTTACATTTAAATTTATAATTTTGTGATGACATTTTTCACGTTTTTAATCGATTCCAATCAATCAAAATTGCATATTAAAATTAATTGAGCACTAAATCCTGTGGTATTATCTCCGCGCGATACAGGCTAATCGCATTTACCTGACCGTTATCACGAATTGTGGACTTCCATTTCAATACAATTAGTATGGCACACGCAGCGTTTGGCGCTCGCCAAGAGAGCCACACATCTTCCGCGCACGCGCAGCAAGGCTACTCTGTAACTTTGTTCTCGTGCGCTCACCGAAACGTAACACCGCCGCACATATTATGTTGTGTTATATATGTTAGCGGATATGGGAGTTTGTTTACCCCTCCTTGTAACGCTTCCTTTGCAGAACCATTGTACTTTTAAATCCACTTATAGTTCGCCCTCTAGTCCCATACTGTAGATAAAGTTAAGTATCCTTTTGGATGCGATGGTTCTAATCTCTTCTGGCTTGAGAAGATGGTTGCCCAGAGGCTGGTATCTTTTGTAGATAAGGGGCCCACATTCACCCAGTAGGTGTATAGGGGTTTCTGGGCTCTCTTGGCAGAAATTGCACCTGTCATCGGATAAGCTCAATTTGTGCATGTATTTGTTCAGCTTGCAGTGGCCTGTTAAGGTTCTTGTGAGGATCCTTAGTTGGTTCCGGCTTAACTTCAATAGCGCAGAGTCTTTTTTGCGGGAATCCTACAATGAGTTCTTTGGCTTGTTTTTGTACGGGCATTTCTTGCCAGTGTTTTTGGCTTTGGTTTCTAGCTTAGATTTTTAGCAGTCTGCTGGTAGAGCTTTTTGCTATCCCGCAGGCCGGTTCTGGGCCTATCATAGGCATGCTAGCACCTTTCTTGGCCAGTTCGTCTGCTTTTTCGTTACCATCAATGCCCGAGTGGCCTTGGTACCCACATGAGTGTGACCCTGTTGTTTGTTGCAAGGGTGTTGAGTACACAGTATACAGGACACACACACACACACACACACAGAGGGAAGGGTACACAGTTTAGCACGAGCTTTGACTTGATAGTATTTGAGTTAATGGCCTTCAAAGCTGCTTAGCTGTCTGAAAGTATGTATATGTTTTTATTTTTATAGGATCTTTCAATGCTTTCATGCGCACTTTCAATGATGGAATATAGTTCTGCTTAAAATATGGTGGAGTGAAATCCCAGGTTGATCGATTTATCGAGTCTGGGTATCGCCCCACATATGCCTGATCCTATATTGTTTCCGCTTTTGGAGCCATCGGTATACTAAACAATTGCTTCATTTTCGAAGTTGGGTCTTTCATTGTCCCATTTGGTTCTTTCTGGTATTTCCGTAGTAAATGTTCTGACAAAGTTGTATTCGGTTGTCAGATTGTCTGTACAGCCACATGTGGTCGCCACTCTCCACTGGTGTACACCACTGGCGGCCATATCAAACCACTCGTGGCGGCCACCAGTGGCTACTAAAAGTGTCTGCGTTTTCTGCTGGCCTGAGATTCCCATGCATATCCCGCAAGGAGCAAAGAGTATTTATTGAACCTTCCACGACATAAAAAGACTAGTTTTTGAGTTTCTTTCAATTTGTTGCTTCCAAATTATGGAATGACTTACCACCACCGATAAAGCAAAAATCGAGCGTAGTTTAATTTAAAGCAAGATGTCGTAAATGATTATTGGAATAACAGAATAATTATTTACAGTTTAATATTTCGTTATTTATTTCTATGTTTTAATCAATATTGCATATGTAAGGATTGTACTGAAAACCAGTTTTCCCCATGTGACTCTGGTTTACTTCACTAATTATATTGTATGGCATACTTTTTGCGCTCGCCAATAGATGGCACATAATAAAAAAAAGAGTTCTACAAGACAATGTACAGTCTGCCGCTCATTTTGCGATGCTAGAGGAAAAAATAAGAAAGGAGTCTCGCAAAGACAGGTTATTTGTTCTGTACTACTACTACTGCAAAGATTGATGTGGTGTGTGTGTGGGTATTCTATGCTTCAAAACATATCATACATATGTACAAGATAACATTTTTAGTTTTTTAAGTTTTTCCCGTTTCTGATTCTTGATGTCTACTTTTTTCTGTTTTTTTTTTATAATTAATAATGTAGACTGATAAAAGTGTTCACTCTGTAAAAGGCATAAAATCTTAAAAGGAGCTTACCTGGAAAAAAATATATATTTGTACTTTTTACAATTGGTTGTTAGTACAATATCCACAGTAGCGCCTAAATATCCAGGGTGTCGCAAGACTTTATTTGTCCCACGAATTACTTATTTGTTTAAGACTTAATGGTTTGTTTGTGTTACCTATTATGATTAAGAAATAATTGATTCTCAACTTTATTACTTTTTTTAACGCAATTTAAATTACGAGTCTAATCTACGACACGGCACGTTTCATTTAGCGAAATCAACAACAAACAGCTGACAAACTTAACCAATGAACCTGGCCGGAATAGAAGACTGAGAGAGCAATAAACACTGGCTGTTGCTCTCTCACTCTTCTGTATGATCAATGAGCGCATTGCATTAACCTCGCTCCCTTTAATCGGTCTACCTACCGGGAAGTCCAACATCTGGCTTAAAATACTGATGGTCAAAAGGTTAATGCCTAATCGTAGTATTGAATGTTAGCGCATAAAATTGTGAGTCAAAGGGTTAATAATTATATTTATACACAAAATGTACATTTTTATTTTTTCAGATCATTTATGGTTTTACGCAAAACTTCCATTCCTTTTTATTAATTTCTTTTGGAGTTTTTCATATTCTCTACTAGTAATTGGATTGATTTTACCTTTATTGGGAAGATTAGGTTCTGATGTTGATCCTGAAATGGTGGTTGGAGGGCTTTGTTTATTATGCACCACTTTTTCCACCATGGGAATGGTATGTCAATTTTTTTTATATTTTAAATTCATTGTAATAATTCTTTTTACTGTAATAAAAAGTTTTTTTTAATTATATCTATATAGCAAAGACGCAAACGAGGAACACTTTTTTCCTGCATCTGGTAGATGTCTATATCAAAAGCGCCGGCTTTGAACAATAACGATCTGTTCAAAACCTGCGCTAGCCCATCAATTGGAGAGTGTATTTATTCGTCCGGAATCAATTAAGGAGATGATGAAGAAATTTGGGTGGTCTTTGAGATTGTTATCTACCAATAAATGGATTACCTCCGCTATTATGTTTGTTTTCATAGACATAATCATATCATATTTATAACTAACCCATTCTAACCATGAAGCGATATACTACATTACTGAACTATTTTTTCTATCTGATGTAGAAACAATATTTTAAATAAATATTATACATAAAATTAATAACGCATCTTCCAGAATTTTTCAGTTTACACAAAACTACTCATAGTCCACACATTATGCATTAGTGAAATTTTACTATTTTGCTTGAGCAATTTTAACATATTATTTTCAGTGAAATATAGTTTTCTAATAAATTGTTTTACAAAATCTAAATTTAAGTGATAAATAATCAACAAAAATGCGTTTTATCAAATTACAGTTTTACTGGCTTTAGGTCAAACTATTCTAAGTAGGTATGCAGTATTTTTCAAGCTATGTTTAAGTTATCAAGCAGCCAATTTTCCAGACTCATTATCTTAATTGTACTACTGATTTCTGTTAAATTTGATAATATACTAAGTAAATTTTAGTGTATTTCATGTAATATTACCCTAGATAAAAGGTCGTGAATCCTTTGATTTTTGTTTTGTTTTCAAAATCTAAACAATTTGTTTTAGAGTGGAATGGAAGTATTGTTAGCTCGAACCAAAAAATCTCTAGTGATTCTACTTGGAACTTTGGCAGCTATCTTCATAACAATGTTTTTTATTATCATGATGCCAATTAATCCATACAGGGTTGAGGAACGTCCCTCTCCACAAAGATATTTAATAATGGTGAGAAAATATTTCTACTTAAGTCAATACTTGCATGGCATTTAAAATCACTTTTAATATGATAATTAAGTCATTATGAATGCATATTAATTTTATGTTCATTTTAATGAAAAAGGTACCATAAGCGAATATTTGTTTAGCCATATTATTATAAATTAAAGCTTATAAACTAACATATCGCTGTATATAATCTTAAGAAAATAAAATAAATTTAAAAAATGTGAGATTTTACATTTCATACTTTCTACTATGATGACTTCATCATGTTTTTTACTGTGTGGAGTATTTAAAAGTTTAAAGACACAAACAAAATAGTTTGATTTTATCTGTAAATTTACTTTCTGTAAAATTTTATTACCTTCTCTAAAATTTTGAATTAATTTAAACTTGCGATTCTTTTAAGATTATGTACTTAGTTATATTTTCGAAAAACAAGTTTTGGAAAAAATCCAGTTGCTAGCTTAGGATTGATATCCTTGCAATCTTAATAAATTCTTTGCTAAAAAATAAAAATTCATGTTCTTTAGGCATTGAAAAACATGAGATGCTCAAAAAGTGATATACAACCTTATCGAAAAGAATCTTACGTGCTTCTTTTAAGCGTTAAAATTGGCCTTAAAAAAAACCATTAATCGTTAAGTTGATAGTTGTCCACAGATAATTTGGATTACAACCGCAGTGATAGAAAACAAACAGGTAAAACGGTGTAAGCAGCTAATACCCTTTTACTTGCATAATGTATAGTTTTGTGGTTTACGCTATTCAAAAAATATTGAATATTGCTATTACCAAATAATAATCGCTTAGATCTTTTATTAGTGCAAAAAGAACAAAACGATAGGAATGGCATGAAAAATTTTTTAGAATATTTTGGTTTAGGCCTATTTATCTTTTCTATCACAATATTTATTTTTATTAGTAATTATTTGCTGGAACATATTATTATTAACAATATGATGGGATGTGGTATGCAATTAGGACAAATGGGTTAAGCCTAATAATAAACTATCACTAAACTAATGCAGCATGTAATTGTGTTTTTTTTTTAATAATTCATTATCGAAATATGGAAAAAGTTCAAGAGCGGTAATAAATAATTAAAATTCTTTTCACTAAACGATAAAGATGATAATAGCAATAAAATTAAGAAGAAATTTAAAAAAAAAACTTAGTTTAATATATGGTGATTAAAAAGAAACAAGCGACATTGCACACATTTATTGTAAAACTTAATATGCTGATTGATAGCTCTCGAATTCAGAATATGACATTTTCAAAGCTATGTGATTATCACCATACTTGGTAATATAGTTATTTCTGAAGGTCAATAGCAGGAATATACCGAATTCTTAGACCAGGCCCTGATGCTACCACAGTTACTTTGCATTTAATCTGATCTGTATTCAATACTCGCAAAATCAATTTATATTCATCATTGTATTTTTCATATTTTAGCACACTATTCGCAAATTTTATGAAGGGAACTCGTCTGCAGGATATTGGATAGTTGAAATGGACAGTAATAGTCCAGATACAATTTTAAAGTCAACTGGATTAGAGTTGGAGGATGAAGTAGTATACTCGCAGGTAGATTGCAAAAATCTCTTGGGATGTGGCTATCCACTTTACACCGGCAGAACCTTTGAAATATGGTAATTTACTTTGTTAAGATGTTTATTTTATGGATTTCTCCCTTAAGTTTGTGGAAATATATAGCCTGTCTGCCTAATCAACAAAATAAAAAAGTTCGATATTATGTTCCTAACATGAGAGCTCTGTCTACTAATTGCCCAACGCTACATTAATGGATAAATTCTTTAAGCACCATTACTCTAGTAAAGTGTCATGCTCAGATTATAAATTATCTTTAGTTTGACAATATCGTCAAAAAAGACATCTGTAAAGCCCTTTTGGAGTTACATAATGCACAGAAAGAATAATTTATTTACTGTTAAAAGTAAAAGTGAATTTTGCACAAAGTCTACTGCTACGCTTTTTGTCAGAAACCCTAGATATGTTCATTTTGACTTAAGATGTTACAATTTATTTAAATGATGTATATATAAACTACACAATGTGGTTTTTTCCAAATAAAATAAATAAATTGATAATTAATGATATACATAAGTAAAATAGTAGCATGATCCGTTTGATGACGCTGACGCGCCAGCGTAACTTCAGATCATAGGATATTTATTTAATTAATTTTTAATACTGCTAATTTCGGAGGATTTTCTTTTCCATCGCCATTAAATTTTTCACATTATTAAAAGAAAAACAGTATATTGCCTTTTTAAAATATTAAAAAATAAAATGTCTTCGATCTGTTTAGTTTGCAATTCTTCTGTTTGCTTAGGCGGCGTGCTGTGTTTACAATGGTTTTTAAATATTTAAAAGTAATCAGAAGCAATTATTTGTTTATAATATTAAATAAAGTGTTTTAAAGGTGTTTTAGTGCATCAGAATTGAAACATTATTTATTTTGTTTATGTCTTTTGATATATTCTATTAGAAGAAAGAATTCAATGTGAAATTTTATTGCGAATACCATATGTGTATATACTCCAAGATGCTGAAGTTGTAAATTTTGATGTTTGCGGAGGTCGGTGCTTTGTTTACTCTAAAGTTGTCAGTTGTAGACGAACAAAACTGAAAATTATTTTTTTTATATAAGATTTAAATATATTTAGTAATGTCATTGGTTATCAACGTAAATAGAAGAGATATTCCGTTTTTTATTCTTGATGAAAAAAATATATGTTTTTTCTGACACTTTTGTGTTTCTTTTGTATTTTAAAAATTATACATTAGTTTTTTTAAATTGAAAATTATTTCTATTTTTCTTAATTTGTTTAATATATTTAAATACTATTTTTCTTTACGTCATTACCTGTATTGTATACAATTTCTTTTGGGTAATGGATACAATATTTCAATTTATAATAATTATAATGTGCCATTGAACATCCTTTTACATATTTCTATTTGCGATCATAAATGTGTTTATATTTATTCTAACTGGAGAGTAATAAATAAAGCATTTTAACAGCCGTGCTGTCAGATTTATGAAATTCCAATTTGATATTGAGAACTCCATCGACGTGACAAGTTTCATTCTTTAGTACTAAAAATTTGTTGACTTTAATGTTAATGTCCGACCAGCTTTCGATGTGATCTAAACGGCGATAGTTGTTTTTCGAGAGTATCAATCTACACATAAAAATTCAACTACTCGCAATCATACTTTTCCAGTTAAAAGATGCAACAGATGGACAGACAGATGTTCAAAAGACGGGGATAGTAGCTTCTCATACATAAATGCATGTATAAAAGCTAAAATGAATGTATGTCTGTCTGAAGCATTATAGCTTAGAAACTACCTGGCCTATTTGGCAATTTTTGTTTTAAATGTTCGTAATAGTTTAAAAAATGTTTTTATCAAAGAACGATTAAGAAACGTGCCCAGAAAATGTTTGTGGTAGACTAGACGATAGACTACTACGATTTGAGATCATGGTAGCACAGGCACGTTTGGCCTAGTTGGTGTAGTTAATAATAATTCTATATGATGTAGGTCATAGTATTTTTAAAAAAAAAAGCCTAGAGATGAGGAGCGAAGAAACCCGTCTCGAGTGCAGCAGGCACGAGTTGTGTACGCCAATGGCGTCCTCAAAGCCGCCCACAGGGCGAACATCTAGTTATATTATATATTTTATTTTTCAGCCAATTTACAACGTGGATTGAAGCTTCTCCACCTAAGCTACCAACAAAAACTACTTTGGCATTGATATCTAAAGAATGTAACGAAAGCAATACTTGTATTACAAAATTTAGAATTGCTGGACCTACACATATGAACCTAATGTTATGTGGAACAAGAAACGTCAGCATCTCTGCAATGGGTATTGATGCAAATCAAACACCAAGTTGGATTTGGAGAAATCGAGCAGTTTTAATGATTTATTATTCTTCTGGTATACCAAATGATGAATGGATCGTTGAAGTTACAGCACAGGTGGGTTATTTAAAAAATGTTACCATTTCATTTTTTATACATTTATGTGATTCCATTCTGCATTTCATCCTTTGGTTGTCCGTCTGTGTTCATATTTGTTTCGGCTCAGAATTATTTTGTACAAAGTTCACTTTTTGGATGTTTGGAGTTGGTGTCATTTTCAAGATTCCCATATTTTTTTGTACTATGTCCATTGAAAAATACTACAAGCTCGGTTTTAATATTTAAACTCAATATTATTTTAAACTATGTCCATACAAATGTTGTAATTGTTCAAGTTATATTGTGCAAAATCCATTAAACCAATAGATAAACTTCGAATAGTTACGTAACTGAGGACTTAAAATACAAGTGAACAAGTGAACGAATTCCTTAGCCTTATAAGAACCGCAAGTCTTTGATATGAAAGTAGTGGCCCGTAATAAGCAATAGTCCTCACGGCGGTTCCCAAACAAATGATGACGTGTTATATTTCAAAGGCACGGAGACAAACAATCATACGCAAATCATAACTGTCGACCACCCGGACAAAGGAATACGACACTACAAAAACAAGCGTCACATGATTACTGCTGGCGGCCTCAGTCCCCCAATCTGATTCGTCACAAACTGCCGCGTTTGAGTGTCCAAGAAGTCTCAATCTCTCGGGAAAGACAAACTAACAACCATTCATATTTTCAAATAAAAGGGAGCTCAGAAAAAAATATATATAAGTTCGACACTGATGGAATACGGTTCCTAAGATTCACCCGAACGCTGTCACGTACCTGACTGCATTGTTGCCATTGCTGCGGAAGGCTACTAAGTGCAGAACCATCACCAGGATATTCGAATCCACCAGCCGGCCACAGGCAGTCAACGATTTGGACGTTGTCCAGATAAAAAAAGTGCGTGTGATAGTTTTCCTCAAAACGAGGTATATGGTGTCAGGAATGCATTCCTTGTAAAGTCGACATAAATATATATCAATAATGAGTTATTGATCTATTAAAGGTGAGCGCCTGAAATTTACAGAGTTTAAAACTACAACCTTTAAGAACTTTTATTGTCTTATTAAAACCGGGCAAGTGCCTAAAACTTTAAAGTATTCATATCAAAATAAAGGCTTTGTTTATATTATATTAATTTGTTGTATATTATTTATGAGTCATCATATTTTGCAACAACTTATAGTTGGGAGGAATAAGGACTAAACCCCTAGGACAAAGCTAAAATTTTATTTATATTTTTTATAAATTACAATATATCTTTTTTAAAAAAAAACCTATTTTTTATAATTAACAATATTTCATAATATAACTACTATGTCTAATTCAAGAGAGAATATGTTGTAAAACAAATGATTCATGGTCCATATGATGCAGATCCAAAATCTGTAAAATGCACAAAAGATTATCCATAACGATTTAATGAATTTTTCATGTGAATTAAAATTAAAAATATATATATATGCAATGGTTACAGAGACACCTCATTAAGAACCTTATTAATGCTCAAACTTAAAAACATAATGAATTACTGACAAATTTTGACCACTGGGCGATCACTAGTTTATATATGTGACACAAACTACTTTTAGCTCTCATGTTTTTATCATTTTTTTATACATAATTTTCTTAATTTCAGCTTCCGCCTGGCCAGAATCCTGATGAACCATTTCTGGAAGTTGCTCTATCTGGCCACTCAACATTCCATAATGAATATCGAACTGATGAGTTTATCAAGTTTATTTCCAACTTTCCTGAGTGGATACACCTTACTTCCTTTTTGTCTTCATATGAAACATACATGTTTTAATTAGGTCATAAAAGTGCAATGAGTGTACATAATATGTACTCCTACTTTTATCATATAAATTCAAGCATCAATATTTTTGATGTCGGTTGAGTGAATAATAATTAATTAAAATGTTTAATTTTGGTGGCAGAATATTTTTAGTTTAAATACCATAAAAGAATTATTTAAATAGAAATGTAGTTCTACCTATTTCATATTAATTTCAAAATAATGTTTTCTTGTAGTATTTAATAGTTTTATTTTTTAAATATTGAGCTTATGAGCCCATGGCAACCGTCTGCAGAGCTAACCGGTATTCAGCAGCTAAACTTTTTTCAATGCCCACTTTATAATTTATATATTTTTTTTTTTATATTAATATACACTTTATAAGTATGACTTTAATTGAATTGTGTATTTCAGTTACTTTTTAAGTTTGATTTTTTTAAGAATATGTTTTCTCAATCTTGATTAGTTCACTACAAGCCGCTATGGAATGTATATACAATATCTATCGCCACTGTCGCATCACTTTTTCACATATGATGCGTGAACTCACGTTTTGAAGTTATGCTGTCAGCAGGATTACGTGGATTTTGTCATGCGTGTTTGCTTGAATCCAAGATGTTCAAAATATGCAAATCCAGTGAATTTTAATTAGTTAGAAAAAATAAAAACAAGCACAAGACGAGAACCTCAGATGACAACACACTCACACATGAGTCACGGCGATTATAGCGCCATTAATGTACTGAAATCGCTCCTAGCAGCATATTTTAACACTGACTTAAATTTGACTTGAGGCTTAAGTCGTGGTTGTTTTGATTCTTAAGGCGGACTTTAAGTTCGACTTAACTCTAAAAGTGAGCTGAAATACAATGTTCATCGGTTAAGTCTGACTTAAAATTTCAGCCCTAAGAGCCACATCCTCAGAGTGATGAAACTTTAGAATGTAATTTTCAAAATGATTCGGACCCTTCCTCATCGGATGGTAAGTGGTAGGATACAAAAGTAAAATCACATGATTTTTATTTCGTCAAACAAATTTTACACTTTTTGTAGCTGTGGGATTTCTTATTATTTTGAAAAAATGCAAAACCAAGTTTTTAGCTAATAAGCTTGTTCAGGGCCTCATCTCAGAGCAAATCTTTTATTGTTCTTTTATTGATCTGTAATCTTTTATTTAGTTTTGTTATGAACATGCATAAAATGCCTATATTTCTTATTATATTTGTTTCATCAACTTTTTGTGTTAACTAACAAGTTATAGAAGCTCTCATCTAATGGACGGTTTCTTGCCTGTTTTTGTAAATGTGCAATTTTCTTTGACTAATTTGAATTTTGCATTAGTGCAAAATTTAAGTTTTATTTTTACCACCAACTCTTTTATGAAATTGGTTGATTTTCCATTTCATACACGAGCAGTTAAATGGAAAAGTTTATTCTGAAACAAATTAGGTTTTTTATTGTGGTCAGAATAATTCCTGACCACTAAGGAAAACACATGGTCGTAAGAGGAAACCAAAATATTGAACTTCAGAATTGGAAATTCACGTTTTGACATCCTGCTCAGTTATTGCATTATTCTACAATATTTTCTACTTATTGTATTGTATCAAGTTAAAATTAATATATTACAAAAAATAATAGTTCTGCTTTAACATGATCTGTAACTAAAGTAAAAAAAAAGCAAAATAAAATAAAGTAAAATAAAAGCGTTCCAAAACTAAGATTGTTTTTTTTGTTGTATAAAATTGCTATGATCGCATAGATCGATAGGGGTCGCATATAACTATTTTGGGTCCTACTAAACTCTGCTAAATGTGCTTGTGCCAGAGTCAGGGGAGATGTTGGTAATGAAGCGTTAAAGGAGGTTCTCAATTCGAGTATTTTTTTCTTATTTTTAATTTATGTTCACTCCAAAATGGTTCAAGCAATTTTGATAATTTATTTTGCAATTTGGTAGGGAATTTTAAAGGGATCATTTAGTCACCAAGGTAGCAAAAAATAAAAAAATATAGATTTCCATTCGAATTTTTTTTATTATTGTCACAAATTACATTGAAAGCTTGATTTTCATTTCATTAAACTTTTTTAAACACAAAGCTAAAAATTTTAAGATAAAAACTTAAAAAAAAGTAAAACCAATTTCAAAATAAATCTACAACCAAAAAACTATGAAATAAAATAAAAAAAACGATCCAAAACAAAGTCGGTGCAGACATGGTTTATACTGAAGTTGCATACGCTGTGTTTCTGATAGATCGGTTTTTTATTGCTTGCTAAAAATAAGCAGTTACCGTAGTTGGGGGTGAATAGAAACTGGCAGGTGAAAAGAAACATTCACTGGAAATATGTTAAGGATATTAGTAGTTTAATTTCATATGAACTCAGCATTATAATTGCATATTTATTATACAAAAGATAATATTTTCTGCGCTCTGGTCTACGACTTAAAATTGGCGGCTGAAATAATGTCAGTCCGGTTCGAGTGTCACTTTGAAAGAGACGGCGCTACAAATGTGCTTTGTAACTTTCATCGAAAACCATTGAAATTTCACCTTAATACCGTTTGCAGGTATATTTTTTAGGAAATAAATGTATGTTTCCATTAAACCATTACATTTTAAGGATATTAAAATGTTTTCTTTAATTTTTATGCATTTACTTGAAGTATGGTTAATTTTAGGTTATTTTGTGGTAAATGAAAATGAAAGATTGGGTCAATAGAAACGAGTATTGAGGTGATTAGAAACAATCGTTGTCGGGGCGGACAACTATTGTTACTAGTGATATATCTATCTGTTTTATAATTTTGTAGGGAAAATTTGTCAAAGGATAATGATAATGTATGGTAATTTTATATTCTCTGTTATTTGAAGGAACGCTCGATAATCATGCCACGTACATGTATACCAAATCCGAGGGCTACATAAAACATGATTCAGAAAATATAGCTAAGGCCTTAAATGCCATAGAAAAGTTAAATATGTCGTACCGCGCAGCTGAAAAATATGGAATGAATTATTCTATTTTATAGACACAAAAACCGAAATTTAAAAAGCATGGTGGACAGACGGTATTAAATGAAGATTTTGAAAGATATATTGTTGAAAATATCAACACTTGTGCTAATGGGGTGGGGTTATCCTTTATATCAGTTTGATTTGCGATTATTAGTCAAAATGTACTTAACCAAAAGTGCCATAAATGAACCTATTTTTAGAAACAATCTACCTGGCAAAGAATTTGCGCATAGTTTTTTTTAAAGAGATGTAATAATATTTTATCACAAAGAATTTGCCAAAATATTAAAAGAGTAAGGGCTGAGGTAACACCTTCTATTATAAATAATTACTTTGACAATTTAACATAAACCTTAGAACATATTCTCGGTTGTAATATCATAAATTATGACAAAACTAATAATTCCGATGATACAGGAAAAAAAAATATTACTAAAAGGGGTTGTAAATATCCAGAACGAGTGATGAATAGTAAATCGTCTATTTCATTGATGTTGCTGCATCTGAAGATGGTACACTATTACCACCTTATGTGGTGTACAAAGCACAAAACATATGTGATACTTGGACAGTGGGTAGCCCCCCCAAAGGAACAAGGTACAATCGAACACCTTCTGGGTGGTTCGATAGAAATACCTGACGACTGGGTTAACTCAATACTCCTTCAATATTTAAAGGACAAAGGAAAGAAAATCGTTATCGGTGATAATTTGTCCTCTGATCTTTTACTTGACCTAATTAAAAAATGTAAGGAAAATAATATTCATATCGTGTTTTGAAATGGTTGACTCAAATGGGTAGAGTTAGCGGGTGCTAACTCTACCCATTTGAGTCAACCACTTGATGTGGCATTTTTTAGGCCGATGAAAATGGCCTGGAAACCAATATTAGAAGAATGGAAAAGAAAAGATAACCGAAAGGAAGCCAGTATTCCAAAATCGGTATTTCTTCATCTTTTGAATAAATTGCATGAAAGACTAGAAATTAATTGTAAAAACATTCTTTCGGGCTTTGAAAAAACAGGATTCCCCTAAATCATAATAAAATATTAAAACAATTACCAGGTTCAGATGAAAACACAAAGGAAGATACAGCTTTTGCAGTCAATGAATCAGTAATTGATCTTTTGAAAACTATACGATACTCCGATGAGACTATAACTCGGAAACAAAAAAAGTTTATGTGGAACCTGGTAAAAGCGTTCTTGCGACACACAATGAAAATGTTGCAATCCAGGCTTAAAGTACAGTAAGTGCACCAGCAAAACAAAGTGATACCAGAAATGCTAAATAATCTCAAATCACTAATTCAGTCAATGTTGGAAAAAGGAAGCTCGTTCAAGTACCACGAGACTCAACAGGACAATCCATCAGGAAGCCATTTTGAGAATGATATTGAATATTACAAACCAATACCACATAAACCATCTTTGTCTAATGAACTGTCAAAAATCTGTCTCGTAAACCATCCAAACTATGAAAATCACAAGAAATATCCAACAGATAGCCGTTTTGATATTAATACTAACGATATCGTACCATTACCACATGAACCATCTTTATCGGCTGAACAGTCAAACCTTCATTTTGTAAACTGTTCACTTCTCAATGTCAAAATAATATGGCAAAAATTCTTTTGCCATGTTATTCTTTTTATATTTATTTCTTTTGCAAAACATAAATATAAAAGCAGCGATTGCTTTCAATGTCAAGTTTGCAAGAATCATATATGTGGATCATGCAACAGGAAATCTTTTCCAGTTAGCGACTTAATTTGTAATGTTTGCTTTGGTGATGACAGCGACGATAACTTAGTTGATTGAAACGAAATTGATGAATAAACATTTTTTTTTAATCACATTATAACATTTTCTTTTAGGTGAAACATTCTAATTCTTTTCATTTCGTAATTTATAGTGTTTATAATTTAAAAAAAACCTTGCTGTTTAGACTTCTTGTTAAATTTATACTATTATATTTAACAAGATTATTTTTTTTTTATATATTACAAAAAATATATTATTATAGGTCCTCTTACTGAATAATAGTAAGTTAGGTATATTATTTATTCATTTATAGTTAGATACTGATTTAGGGTAGGTAACCCTATCTTGTATAGTTTCTAAACACCCAATCTTACGTTTCGATTGACCTCATCACTCGTTGCCATTCACCACATCTGGAATACTAATAGAAAGAAAGTACAAAACCAAAAAATAGTCACGAAACACTTGTTTCATTGCAACAATTCGAATAGAAATAGGTAGACTAGCATGGGACATTTTGCAGAGCAAGTGTTACCATATGCTCTGCAAAATTGTTGATAGTTTGAATGTAGACATTTGTTGCTATTCACCCCCATCTACAGTAATTGTTTTAATTCTTAATTTTTTTGTTGTAGCTTTATTTTGAATTCGGTTTTACTTTTTTTTAATCATATAGTACAGCCAAGGTGTAAAATATTAATGAAATTGTAAGTAAAACCATACACTAATTTTTTGGTTTTTATTTTAGCTGCATCATAAATAGAAATTTCCTAAATTCTCACATTGCTACATAACATACAAAATAGATTTGATGATATATATATATATATATAATTCCTTACGTTAAAATAGGCGTTCGCCGTTAGTTTACATTATTACTTATATAAAAGTCTGACAGTATTGACATTTGGAAAATTCGAATGCTTTTTATTATTTTTACAGATTGAAACATTTCAAACAAATTATATAGCCAGAATGTCTAAAGAAAAATGAATACCGAAAGCACAGATAATTGCATCGCTTGAGATAATGCACGCTGCTTTAAATACAGGCCTGTATTTTATGAAAGCTTTCCACTCTCACCTACCTATCTGTGCGTCAAGCAATACGGTCAAACCCTCATTAAAGTAGAACTGAATAATTTAATGAATATATAATTATAACTAACCTTTAACGTAGGATATATGCAAATGAATCATGGCTAAAAATAAAAAAGAAAGTGTAAAATATATGCACGTTACGTGCTACGTGAGTTATTCTTATAAATCAATCTTGTAAATCAAATTTTCAATCTTTAAAATATTAACAAGCATTTGAATTTTCCAAATGTAAATATACTGTCAGACTTTTATACAATGTAAGCTTACAGCGAACGCCTTTTGTAATGTAAAAAGTCATCGATATATAATATAATATATGTGTCAGTGAAATAAGTGTACAAATGAACACGAAAGACACTAGATTTCATCGACAAAAAATGCTCACATGTGGGTGTCAGAAGCTTTTATGTAATTTTTAGCCTGTGGCATAGTACAATTATCACTGAAGACTGAATTATTTTATTCCTGTAATACCTATGGTTTCAGAGTTATGAGTCAAGACCTTAGCTGTGTCAATTTCCTGCTGCAGAAACAATGATGACATAAAAAAAACAAAGGTTCCGACCCCCCACCGTTTTTGTCGATGAATTAGTATGTCATTTTTGTTTGAACACTTATTTTGCAGACTCGTATAATTAAATATATTTGTGATCAATTACATGAACGCCCATAAATATTTACAAACATGTAACATATAGATGTAGATATATAATATTATTAATTAGCATCATTTAACTTTAGGAAACTAATTATTTACTTAATTATGATGTACCATGTACCAAAAGATTAAATAGCTTCGGTTTAGTATTATTTTTTAATAAAATATAATATTAATTATATTACATTTTATTAATAGTACCTGACCAAAGCTATTTAATTAATATTTTATTAAAACATATGACACTGTTGTTAATTTAGTCTTCACACATAATAATTATATTAAATTATTTATGTTTGATATTTTGTTTTAATTTTTAACAATTTTGTAGGAAAGGTTGGTTGAGAGATGATTAACCTCTTCTTCTGAGCTTCCTTCATTTCTCTGTCACGAAGAAATGTTATTTCCCAGGCCCACCAAGGCTTTATAAAACTCATTCCATGGTCGAGCATTTCAACTCTAAATTCAAAGAGCTTTACGTACTTCGACAAGATGTTACATTGGATGAAAGCCTTCTCCTATTGAAAGGCCGTCTCGATTTCAAGCAGTACAGTCCTGCTCAAGCAAAAATTCATATTTGTGGACTTTCACGGTCTATACAAGGAGTGAAATAGATTTTCAAGGCATGGAGGTCTCCACTGTCCCGTCCAAATTATCCTGCTTATTATGGAGTTGCTTTTGGTTACCGACTTTTCACAATGACAAAAAAACAACTGTGACAAACTGTTGGAGTTTGCAATTTGCACCCTACGGATTAGTTGCATTACAACAGTGATGGCTGCGCTCTAGTCGCTTGCCCCCACCTCTCTGTCTGTTGCCATGCCACTCGCCAGCAACTGTTTTTTTGCTTACTATATTTTGTTCTGCAACTATCTACTGTAGGAACGCGTAAAAATAAGTACGGACAATTACAATAAGAGCTCGATATCCGAAATTGCGATACATCGAAAGACAATATGGGACAAGCTAAAGTCGATCTATGTATCTCGGGGTCCTGCTCGCAAGGCTACATTGTTGGAACAGCTACTTTCATAAAGGATGCACAATGGCGACGACACACGGGTATTTGTCACGATTTATAGACATCGTGGATAAATTAAAGCAGATGGAAAACTACATTAACGGTTACTTGCTCACAGTAATGTTAATCCATAGTCTGCCAGTCAGCTCCGATGATTTTTGTTCTGCTATGAAATCACGCAACAGCTTCTCCGATATCGAGGTACTGATGGAAAAAATCATCGAAGAATGCAAAGGGCGGATTCACAAAAATGACACTCTTGGATCCAATGCCATGTTTATAAAGCAACACCGACATACAGATCCGCCGGTAATCGTCGAAACAATACAAGTTTTTGCTGAAAGGTGAGTCATAAAGCCGTAAATTGTTTTAAGATAAAGAACTTGGATAATGATTCAAATGCTAACGCAGCTGATGAACTATTCTTGGCTTACGATAACAAAAATAATAGGGTCAACGAATTGTCGTTCAGTGCGGTAAACAATAAAAAATGGTGCCTGGACAGTGGAAGGACTTCACATCTTTGCAACGATATGGAGCTCTTCACCATTTCCCGTGAAATTAACGGCGACGTGAGATTAGGGAATGATGCAACTAAGCAAGTGACAGTGAAAGCGATGTGCTTATAATATTTGACGGTAAACGAAACAAGTCAGTTCGACTTCAAAATACGCTATATGTGCCAAATTTACATACCAACCTCTTATCGGTCACGAAAATAGTGGACCAGAATCATAGTATTTTATTTACTGAAAAGATAATCATGGAAACGTCAAAATGGTTGACGAATTGTTTTATCTACGAGATACTTCTGACACAACCTGTGCTGCGACGAGTGAGAAAACCGATACAATCGAATGGCATCGGCGATTATTATTATTATATTAACAAACAGACAGCATAGCTGATAAGCCAATTTCTTAATTAATATCAAAGTTGTTATTATTTTTCCTTATATGTTTTTTTTTCTTAAATGTTTATCTAGACTGTTTTTAAATTGGTTGATTGTCTTTGATTCTATGACACTTTCTGGCAATCCATTCCATGCTTCCACGACTCTGTTACTGATGAAGTTCTTCCTAGGGTTGTTTGAAAGGATGTCCCATCTAAATACATATAGTGCCCACGTAGTTGGGTGTTTTTATCAAAGGTGAATATTTCTCACAATTCTGCACAGTCATAGTGGGAGATGCTTGTGTGTGTGTTTGAGCGGTTGTGTACGTGCGTGTCTGTGTGTGTGTATATAAATCTACATGTACCTATAATGACCTATAATATTTTTTTCACAATCGTGTTAAAAAAAATGTCTTTAAAATGTGTGACAAGTATTTTTTGTTCATATTATTGCATAAAATTGTCAAAAATTATACAAAAGTTATCAAGAGTAAGAAAATTTCTTTATATCCAACTTTGACTATTTCTAATAAATATATAATTACTATATATAAAAACCAAAATTAGTGCAGTATATTTCAAATTTCACAGAGATTATGACACCAAAAATGATTTTTCAGACGTAAAATATTGTCAAAAAGACATTTCCAACGAAGGTGAGTTTTTGTATACAGGTTGTGAAAAGGAGAGAACCAACGGAATGTTGAAAAATACTGTTTTAATACCTGTAACTTTATTACATCTAGCTATGTTTTTTGGAATCAGTGTGAAAAAATGTTTTTAAAATAATGACCACAAGGCAATCATACATTTTTTTTACACCAGCTTAATTCAAATACAGCATTGCACATTTTGTAATTTGAAATTTTTAATTTAATTGCATTCATTTTTAATTTTTTGACAAAGTTTTTTTAGCTTTTTATTTTTACAATGCTGATATTTAGGCATTATATTTAAGAAGACTTGTTTACTCAACAAAATATTTAAAAAAATTAAACAATGTGTGTTTTTATATTAAATTTTTAGTTTTTTATACATAATGTGCAAATTTTACCAAAATAATAAAAAAAAACGTAACTTTAAAACTACTAGACCTAGGACAATAAACATTCCGTTGGTTCACTCCTTACTGGATAACATGTATATCGTCTGACCTTTGCCACTGTTGACATTTGAAAATTCCACTGGATAAAGGTTAAAATAATTGGCTGCTATTGGAGGATAAAGGAAATATTTTTGTTTTCCAAAACGATAAGAGCCAATCCTATTACCAATCACCAACAGAAACAAACTTTGAAAAATATTAATTTTGAGCAATATTAATTATTTCAAACAAAAAAAATATTACTGAAAATGTTTCTTAAAAAAAAATTGAATTTGATTAATGAGTCCATTAGATTATTCTAGTATAAAAGTAACATTAAAAAATCTTTATGACAGCAACCACATTGAAAAAAGCTATGTAATAGCCCGCTGTGGCTTGAATTTGCTTAAACTACCATACAATGGTATGTCTTTATAATTAATTATCTGTTCTCCTAGTAGAGGATGAAATACTACCATTTAAAGTGTTGAAAAAATTATATTGATTTATTTAATAGTACTTGTAACCTTTGTTTATTATATACAATGTCTTATTGATCATATAATTAATTGTACGCTTAACATATTTCACTCCAACGTAAAACGCGCGAGCCACGCGTTGCCGTTCGATCGGCAAAGTTCGTTGACTGAACGGAATGTCCCACGCAGGGGCTGCCACCCATTTTTTAGTTATAATTTATAGTTATAATTTCTTATAATTGGCAAATAATATGTACAAAATTATGAAAATGTTTGTTTTTTATATTTAATATTGTATTGACATAGCTTTGTAAATAAAACTCGAATTTACATAAACAATCAAACGTCAAAACCAAACTAAAATAGAAAATAACCGACAATTAATCTAAACTTTTCATGAATTGAGCTACATGCCGCAATTTTAAATATTAATAGAAATACAGTAAGCCAATGACGCTTTTAAGCATCAATGATGATATATCTCGTCATCGGCGAGTGTGTAAATACCTGTTTGTATTACAATGTCCTCTAAGTTCCTAATTTTTTGTATGGAAAATATTAAATTTCATTTTTACAATTCAGCAATATATAGTAGGTATTATTAATTGTATCAATGCTGGAATTATCCTCAAACTTTTTAAAATTATTAGTAAATTGTCATATGTTCAGCACATTTTGTAAGTGCTATTTAAAAATGCCACAAATTACATTTTTTAATTGTTGCTATTGGTCTTGCACCTTTTGAGACATGACCGAAAGTATGTGCGAGAGACGCGCATATCTTTCTTCTGCAGAAACTTCACAACCCTGTGTCCCCCATAAAAATATTGCATGAAATTCAGTTTGAAACAGGTCCGATAACAAGTTATCTGTTTCAGGATGCGGTGATACTAAATCATTTATAACGGTTTTTGAATTTCTTTTAAACATTGCAAGCTGATTCGGTAGATCTCGTGCATTTCTCATAAGTTCTGACATCACAACGACACTTTCAATTGCCTCATCGTTACCATTTAGAAGAAGATTGTTTATGTTGGATTTTCCCTTTTCTGCAAAAAAAGTAAATCAGTATGTGTAGAGAAATTTCAAGATTTGTAAGTATGTAATGTTGTGTGTTTGTATCTTCTACAAACAATACTTTTTCATTGGAAAAAAATAGTATACATTGTTTTTTAGGGTTCCGTACCTCAAAAGGAAAAACGGAACCCTTATAAGATCACTCTTGCGTCCGTTCATTGTCTATCATCTGTGGTACCCCACAATCTTGTCGTTGTCAAGGTCTAGGATTCCAAAAATTTTGGTGAATTGGTTATAAAAATATGCATAAAGGTAGTTCAAAATATTCGAAAACGGGAGTAGGTATTAAGTCATACACGAGGTCAGTCCGATAAGTACTTAACCTCACCGCCCGATGGCGCCACTATCGCAAGAGAAATTTACTAACATGTAGTACATTCTCGTAGACGGCTACTGTCAAAATTTCAGCCGAATCGGACTCGTAGTTTTGTTTTGACCGCGTGTGGAAGCGGACGTGTCAACGGATTTTAGAAAAATCGAAAAAGAGCAATAACGATCCGTGATTCGATTCTTGTTCTGGTAGGGAAATCGCGCAGTGAAATCAAAGAGCGCTTGGATGCTGTGTACGGTGACTCTTCCTCTTCGATGGCGACCGTCAAAAAATGGTTTAACGAGTTTCAACGTGGTCGCACGTCGGTTTTTGATGAACAACTGCCCAGGAGCCCCGAAAACGGCTACCACGGAGGATAACATAACACAAATACACAATCTCATGTTAGCAGACCGCCGATTAAAGGTGCGCGAGATGGCTATGACAGTAGGCATCTCAAAAGACAGCGTGGGTCATATCCTGCATGAAATTTTGGGCATGAAAAAGCTGTTGGCGCGATGGGTGCCGCGTTTGCTTACTCCGGACAACAAGCGCAACCGTGAGACCACTTCAGAGCAGTGTTTGACTCTGTTTAAGAGCAATCCGAAGGAGTTTTTGCGTCGTTTCGTGACCATCGACGAAACATGAATCCACACCAGACCAAGGAACAGTCGAAATAGTGGACTTTACCCGGCGAACGTGCTCCGAAGAAGGCGAGGACTGTCCTATCGGCCGGAAAGGTGATGGCCACCGTTTTCTGGGATTCACAAGGTGTGATCTACATCGACTACCTGGAGGAGGGAAACGGTCACAGGGCTCTACTATACCGAATTATTGGGCCGATTCGATGCCAAATTGCAGAAAAAATGGCCCCATTTGGTGAAGAAAAAGTGCTCTTTCAACATGACAACGCACCGGCTCACACCTCCGCCGTCGCCGTGGCCAAATTGGTTGAATTAGGCTACGATCTGCTGCCCCATCCACCGTATTATCCAGATTTAGCCCCATGTGACTTCTTTTTGTTTACAAACTTGAAAAAGTCACTCGCCAGGCAGAAATTTGACCTGAATGAGGAGGTCATCCCCTCCCCCCACCCACCTACTACCCCCCCCCCTACTTTGCAGACCTCAGGAAAAAAAAAAACAGACGGGTTAAAGAAGTTGGAGCACCGATGGATCGAGTGTATCGAGCTAAAAAGAGACTATGTTGAGAAATAAATCGCCACTTTTCCAAAATTTATATTTTTCATTTGAAGGCTAAGTACTTATCGGACAACCCTCGTAAATATACTTTTACATTGAAATGACTAGCCACTAAAAACTGGGAGGAATTGTAATAATTGCACTGTGAGCTGTATTTCACCCCTACAACATATTCAGTAATTCATTTAAATATATCTAAATTCAGTTCATAACTTTCTGGTACGGAACCCTCGTACACCGACTCGCTCACAAAATAAATGAATTAAATTTTGAAAATAAATGATATAGCTGAATGATGACTATAGCTTAGCTTACTAAAACTACTAATTTACTTCATTATAAATTGGCCTAATTTTATGAGCTTAACTTTGAACGAGAAAAGGCCAGTGATATGTAATAATAATAAATATAAACAATTTGAAATGCATAAATATGTAAAAAAAGGGTGAGTGCATTGCCGCAAAACGTGAAACGTGGTGCGGTTATGCAATTAAGTGCCATACTATTAGCAGTATTCTTCTCAAATAAATAATAACTACTAATAACAAGCTTCGGTCACCCGCATTATTAGTATGTGAAAAGTTTTAACTTGATGCGTGCAGGAAATATATAAAGCATCAGGCCTATAGATAACTAGAGCCTATGACACTCTGTATATTGATCCCCATCACTAAGAGTTACCAAAATCTTAATCAAAAACATTTTACCGTTCTAAATCATAATTGGTTAAGCAGTTTCTAAGAATTATCTCAATTAATAATAACAGACAGAGTTAATCTTTAGATATGTAAAATTATGTGCATCCTTGAGTTTTTGGTTTAATCTATGATAAGAATGAGAGCAGTTAATTACAGTAGGAACTTGGTAATCTGGACAATGTGGTAATTCGGATGGTGGTGGCGCATTACCTGGCCCAGTCTGACGGAAGTACCTATCTACTCATCAAGTCATCTTGCACAAATGTGTTAACGCCAATAGACCTTTGAATTTCCGTTGCGAGCTCTTTAACCCTAAATGTGAAAGTAGTATGCGAATAAGACGTTTTGGACAATCAGTAAATACCTACATGACTTGACTTTTGTGTCCTGTTTATTAAAAACCTGGCTTAATGTAAGCACTCTAGTTGAAGGACAAAGTGAAAATTCAGCAGCTTTCTGAAAGTGGCGAAAGCTATCCCGTAATTGCGTAGCTGTATGGAATAGGAAAATCGACCGTAGACGACATAAAGAAAAAATAATGAAGTTTATAAGGTGCACAGAACGCAACTTTAAGATTTGCAAAACGCTAAAGAAACTAGACAATCCGATTTTAGAATACATTCTTTATATATAGTTTGTACAACAGAGAAACCTCCATGTAAACATCAGCGGAGAGTTATTTTACAAAAAAGCTAGATTATTTAATTCTCAAACATTTAAATCTAACATAGAATTGAATGCTAGTAAAAGCTGGCTGGACAAATTTAAAAAGTGTCGGAAAATTAAATGCCGAAAATATTATATCATATCTATCTGGATTATCAAGGTTCTACTGTAATTAAAAAAATACTTAAAATTGGCAATCCTTACCAATATCTCGTAAAAACATCACAACTGGTAACACATGTGGTATAGTAGTGTTTGGTGGCAGCGGATCTTTACATTCATTCATATATTTAAAGCAAGGCCTTAGTTTTGATTCAAACATAAGCGCATTATCTGTAAACAGTCTCCTGAGAATATTCCAAGACCCATTCAAAGATTGAACCTATAAACAAATAAATTAAAATTTGTTTTTATACAATCTCTTGTTTGCCTTTTATTTCTTTTTGGAATTTAATGGGGAAATTGAATGTTTGGAAAGCCTTAGAACATCCGTGGTGTGACTGGCTATGATTGGGTGTTTAGATGCCTGGTTTATTATTTTGAGGCTGCCATATACATAGTAGTGATGAAAACTTTGGGTTTAGGTAAATATTGTGTCTTGTGCAGAGTACAGCAGTTGGGTCATTTGTTTGGCCAGTTGTAGGTGCTGACTTAGAACACGTATATCTGGATGCAGCTGTGATGATATATCCCGTAATCCAATATAATTCCATACTTTGTTTCGACTGCTTTGTATATTGTACCGACATAGAAACAATATGGACCGGTATTATTTAATTTATATAAATGTTGAAAATAAATACAATTTTATATTACTGATACTATACTCACTTTAAGCTTGATTCTAAATGCTAAGTATTATTTTAATTTTAGACTTGCCCATTTAGACTTTTAATTTTAGATTTAGAGTCTTGCCACGTTTTCGGATTGTTAATTTATAAAATAGCCATATTCATTTACTCAGAATTGGAAAATTATAACTATTATGGAATTTAATTCAAGGGTGTTGGTTTACCTGAGGCATACAAAGCCCAAGCATGATGACTGCGAAACTGAAGAGGTTTCCAAGGGCAAATTTCGTTTCAATCGCAAGCAATATCCAGTCATTAATTACATTTGCCTTTTCTTCATCAGTTTGACACGTGAAAATTGTTACAGCGATAAGCAGTTTGAAACATTCGGCTCTATAACAAAATAAAATAAACATTAAGTAGTTTATCAGACATAAAAGATAACCAACCACAAGGTAAATAAAAGTTAGCATATAGGAGAAAACATATTACAAAAAGGATGAACGTTACAACCGGAGTTAATGATCTAGCGAAATCAAGTTTTATTAAATTATATTGAAATCCGTTGAAGCGTTTTTGAGTTAAGTTTGAATAAACATTCAGATGAAATTAAAATCTTAACATTTAAAATAAACCTGAATTTATTACAAATTGAATGCTAAAAGAAAATTATTTTTAAATGAAATATTAGCAGTTTTTGCGGGTCCAGCTATTTGGACTGATTGACTGAAGAAGGCAGTGAACTGATTAAATTATTATGCCTTATCTTCCTTTTTTATTTAGTTGTTTATTTACAGGGGCTTGCGAAGAAACCAAATTCATCTAAAAAAAATACTCTTGAAATTGCTCCAGCCCAGTGAGATCATACCCGTTTTTGATATGATTAAATTAAAAATATTAATATTGATTGATAAAAAAATGAAGATATCAATCAATCTCAGTCCAAATCCAGGGCAATCACAAAAATATGAGTAATAAGTATGTTACATTGAATATTATTGATTGCCGAGGATATTTATTTTTTAATGCAATTTTTTAGGTAGTTTCATATGTTATATTAGAATCATTAATCTAATATCATGAAACTCATTTGTTGTCCCAGCAGAAGTTTTATCCTGAGATAGTACAGGGGACTAGTGGAGTTAAATAACACAAGCCCACAAATTATGGGCAGTCTTTTGAGATTTTGAAATGGATTATGCACCCAATTACTTATGCAGTAATTGGCAACAAAACGGTTAATTTCAAATGACATAGATACTGCTACAAGCTTTGTTCCAACGCAATTGTTCTCTAGGGAGCAAATTAGCTATGCGTTTTTATTTGGTTTATTATTAAATTTATTGACAGTTGGTTTGGATTTTTATAATTGTTTTTGTGAAACTCGTACATATGAACATTGACTCATAGAAGGTATTTTCAATTGCAATTGTATTTTCAATGAATATGTTATATTACAACAATTACCTTTCAATCACATCTATTCGAACTTGTCGTCCTTGAGGGAGTAGACAAAGCTCTAAATTTTCAGTTTGTTTTAAATAATCTTCATTCTCGGTATCGTCTGTATCATGGAAGAAAAAATCAAGATCAACCTTAGTTAAATATTTTGCAAGGATCCTTGACCCAGAACTTCTAATCAATACTTTGATGTGATGCAAAATGTCCGATTCCAATGGCTTAGTCAATGGAGATTTCAGTAATGGACTTTTAAAAGTTTCAAATTTAAATTTAAATATTTCTATATATTCTGGAACTTGAATTTGCATCAGTTGTTCCTCAGCAGCCGCAATATCAAATTCATTTTTGAATGTGGACATCGACATCAAATTAATTTTATTTATGCTTTGACTTTTCGGCATAGTTTCACCTGCAACAGAACTCTGAGTGGAATCACCTGAACCATTTCCTGAATCGGAACCTGACGCTAGGTAAACAACTCTTTGTCTTGACGGCCCCTTTAGTGCTTCTTCCACTTTTCCAGGAGGCATTCTTGGTGGCTTAGCTGGCGGACTCGACTCTAGTGACATACCCAAATCCGCAAAACCATCTACACTAGCAGCACTAAATCCCGATTTAATGTTATCCATTGTATCTGATTTCATTTGTATCACTCCATCAGCACTAGCGCTTTTCTCGTGGGTATAATGAGAGTATTTATCCCCAGGAGTCAAAGAGTTTGATCTGATTTTATATTTATGCAGCTTTAAATAATCTTTTGTACTAGAAGTTTTGTATTTGTCTCTGGAAATCAAGTGCTTATGCCCACTTAACCTAGGATTACAATAACTTTCCGGGTCTATACTTGTTAGATTGGAGAGGTCCTCAGAATTTGGGTATAATTGCTTCTTATGACCAAGCAAATGTGTTCTATTTGCAGGGTATTGTATTCTTGCTCCAGATGCTGAAGAAATGGGTTTTCCAGAGCCAACGTAAGAGGTTATAAGGTTAGGTATTGTTTCATAAGCTTCGTCTTCAAATTGATACTGATAGTATTCATACACTGTATCCTGATGAATGATAACCTAGAAACAATATAAACGAATGCAAATATTTTATTTTGGTAACTAAATTGATACAATAAATAATGCACGACTCATTTTGTTAGTGAGTAGTGAGACAGTCCAATTTAATAATAATACAAATAAATTTAGATTCTTTTTAAAGTCTTCAAAAAAAAAGGAGGTTCTCAATTAAACCTAAACCTAAAAATGTATAACCCGTTACAGAGTAACTGCAATTTCCATTGTAGATATTGTAGTTAAAGTAGTAGGTACCTACATTACAAATTGCTACATATTAACAATGGGTATTATTAAGACTATAAAACTTATAAATAAATATGCTCGGAGTAAATTAAAATTAAAAAACTTTTAGACGTGCCATGATCATTAATTATATGAAAAGGCGCCCACGCTCATACGTGATTAAGCGAACAATCAGTCAGGCCATACTGAATTGCAATGTTTACATATTGGCATATTGGAGTATATATACATTTTAGAAAACCTATGCGACTCATAATAAAATTTTATATGAAATACTTTTTACAAATGTTTTACATACAAATATATCAAAAGATACAAATGACCTTATTTATTCGTCAAACAATGACGGACGCTGTCCTGATGACGTACATTTAAAACATTTATTTTTACAACACTAAGCTAGAAAAATTAATTTCTCTTTTTACTTCGTGTTTATGGCATTTAGCTGTAACTTGTAATTTTCATGCTGCTTAAGAGTTCGATTTATTTTGGGTTTGTGTGAAGGAAAAATTCAGGACAAATTGCTCGTGGAAAATGATTCCTTTTTTATTTTATAGAGTAAATGAAATTGTGCAATCTATCGATGTTATTGTGCAGGATGATATTAAAACTGAGGTAAAAAAACAATCAAATGCCTCAAAAAACAAAATGGTTGTGGTAGAGTAGGTAAGTAGTAAACCATTGAAAAGTAATTCTAAAAATAAAGATTGTCAGGTGTGTGGTGGTACACACACAGCCTGAATATTTGTAGGTATACTTCTTACCGATGTGATAATTGTGGTTTAACGGGTCATTTAAAAAGAGTGTAAAAAAAACCAAAGGGGTAATAATATTTTAGAATTCAACGCAATGAAAAAATGCTGCTTCCTGGGCGTCTGAATCTATAATATACTTCAGAGTAAACGGTTCGTTATTAAGTACCTTGTTTATGACAAAATGAAGAGGCTGTCCATTAGCGCGACAACTAAGAACATAGTTCCCATGTTGTGACGTAGAATCTCTAACCAAGAAGCTTCCATCTATTGTTAGAGCATTTTCAGCTTTTTGTCGACTTATGGCTCCATGGTACCACCCATGCGATATTATCTCCGTCGCTGGTAAAGCAAGCTCACACTCAACAAGGTGTGCTTCTTTAGTCTCATTAGTCGCATCCTATAAAAATACGAAGATATACATTTATGAAAACACTTTTTATGAAAATATTTTATAACTACACTCGATGTTCAAGGCATCTACTGCTCATTAAACACACAATACACTGAAGTTCAAAATTCGATTAGTAAGTAACTTACGTCACTATTTTATTTTTCCACTCGTTGCTACGCTGTAAATACTCAACTAACACATTTCGAATTCTGCGTATGTGTGACATTTTATCCAAAATAATCATTCCGTCTAAACAATACGAACGAAAAAAATGCCGTCAATCAAGCGCGCTCAATGATCAGAATTTTGGTTGCCGTTAGCTTAGCTAGAAGCTAGTCCATAACTGTCATATTGTGGCTGTCATGCGCAAAGATATGATTTAGCAATGTTGTAAAGTGCGTTCACATTGGGTATACAACAAAAATCATGTACCTAATTTTAGGATCTAATTATCGTGGATTTAGAAAAGCCAAAAATTTATTTAATAGCGTTATAAATAAATAAAAAACATTTTTTAAAATATCTACTAGCTAGTATGTTTATTTCCATAAACGTGATGATTCGTTTGTATAGTATTAGTAGTGTAGGATTAGTTATTTATATTTGGTGATGTTTAGCCATATAGCTATCTGTCCTGGAGGGGGGGGAGAGGGCTAAGGTCATTGCGACTTTTAAAAAGTAAAATAAATGTTGATGACACCATTTACACCACCACCACCACAGACACCATTTTTTTAATTACAATGTGTAATATCGTCGAAACAAATTATGACTACAAAATAATTTTTACTACCTATACCTACAAAGTAAGCAAATAAAAACTATGTTTTATTTCTATAAAATGAAATATATAGTAGGACAAAAACAATGCCACGTGGATTTTGAAAAATAGACTTTAAATAAACTTAAATTTTTGAATAGTTCAGCAATATAAATCAGCTATTTACTGGGGGGAGGGGTGCTAGAGAGGTATGGGGGGGGGTGGTGCTCGGTCCCTTGCTCCCCCTGCAGTTACACCGGTGAATGTAGATACTTGTTTTGTTTCATTGTGTCATAATAAGGTTAAAAAATATATATTACAATAAAAGATAATGCTGAAATCCTATAGACCCATTTTAATAATTGGCAAACATTTTTGTTAAGGTTAAAACTACAAACGGGATAATATGTGTCAACTATCATCAGGTCTCTTTCTTCTTTATATTCTTTACAAGCTAAACAGAAATATTAATTTAAAAGATTCAAAAGTATGCATTGGCAGTCCGTCAGCTGGAACACTTTTTGACAAAACGGATTACGAAAACAATTGTCAGGAATTCGAAAAAAAATATTTAAATTCATAAATTTGAACGTCAATTTCTTTGACATCTACTATACTGTTTATTATTAATTTAGAAATGAGTCGCTTTGCGACTCATCTCTAAATTAATATAAAGAAACACGGAAGAGGGTGAGGGTGAGGGGTGAGAATTTTTTGTCGTCGTCATGTGTCGAGGTGGTTTGGTATTTTGAAAAAAAAAACTCATAAAAGTGGTGTTTAAGAGATAGGGGTTTGAGAGAGGAAAGGGGGATCCTATATAATGAAAATTTTGTTATAACAAAAGTAGGGCTACAAAGTTCGCTATTTTTTATAGCTACGCGTTACAAACTGAATTTGTTTGTAATCAAACCCTATTCATTATAATAAGTTCAAGGGTTCTCTAATCAGGATTAGAGGACAGGATTGTTCCGATTCGGTGGTACCTATAGGATTTGGGCAGTCATTTTCCAGGCGGTCTGCAAAAGTAAAATCATGCCGGATTTTGGAATTATCACAAATTAAAAATATTTTTTTTTGTTACTTTAGTTATTAAGACAATGTCCATTATAATAATATCCAACTAAATAATAACGACCTTTCACATAGATATCTAAATTTCTTTAGTAACTAACTTGAGGATTTACTTGAGGTTTGAGGAAAAACTTTAACAGATTTTCACGATATATACGTTTCCAATCACCAGTAATACAACACATAAATTATATCCAAATAATAGTACGGAACCAGAACTCCACTCTCCAATTTCTTGCAAACCGTCATGACAAGGGGTCGTACGATTGGCTCGAAGCGGTGGTCGGTGAACTGTGCGTAAGGTACGCATTTGTTAAGCCGCAATTGTTTTAATGAACCTTTATTATTAAAAAAAATATATTTCTATCATCAAAATGTAAAAAAAACATCAAATTAAAAAAAGGCTTCTATGGGAAATACTTTATCATTCATTCAGCGTTCAATATCTTTGCAATATTCCATTTTCTAAAGTCATTCTTCAAAATATACAATAACGGTGAATTTTTATTTATTTTGAAATTATGCTTATATTTTATAGCTAAAATTACAAATAAAGAGAATGAAAATTGAAAAATCATGTGCACAACCCACTCGCGAATTCGTAAACAAATAAAGTGCATATCATGGAACTTGTATTATATTGATATATCACGATAATGTAACGATTGAATTATTTTTAATTAGCGATTATATAAATTAAAGACAAGATAATCTTACCATTTCAAATATTTGAACTTTAAAGTGGACTCTCACATCACGTCGTCGTAATTTTGAGTCAGTCAGGGGTTGACAGGCAACGCCGCGGCCGCCGACGGGGCGTTTTCGCGGTACTAGCGAGCCACTAGCTGCGTCGCGCCGCTCGCCCGAGCAACTCTATTGATTATCCACAATGCGCCTCCATTCGAATACGTCCCCTTCGAAATTAGGCGGGAAGCATTGTTCATCGGGTTGCCCTTTATAAAAGATATTTTTTATTTTTACACCCCACTTATAGGCATACACTAATATATAATCAGATAAAAATATTATTTCCTAGTAAAACAACTGGCAATACAAAAAAAAAAAACAATCATTTTTAAGTTTATGTTTAAAAAACACTACGAATAAATATTTTTTTAATGGCAATACTATTTTAAAAATATAACAGGCATTCCTAATCTAAATGTAACAGAAAAACGGCTATAAGATCTCTATACACACCGTCACATTATTCTTTTTTTATAAACTGTTCAACCCCTATCGGCATCTAGGTCCTGCGCAGGGTAATAACGGTGCCCGAAAAGCTCGTGGCTGCGGCACTCGGGATGAGTCGCTTCTCTCCTCATTTGTAGGCTTTGTAGGTGATTGAAATAATAATTTTAAATACCGAGCCCTAGCTTCGTTCTGACTTAGTTATCATCTCAATATCAAGCGATACATAAAATAGTAAAAAAGTTTTAATTTCATAATTAAAAAAATAATAATCGAACTACGCATTCTACCTATATAAAATTGTGAAATGACCTAACTAATAAAAAAATGTTTTTGAGATAATTCACCTTTTAACTAACTAACTTCAACAATCATTTTTAGGGTCCATACTAAAATGGTCAAAATAGGAACCTTTATGGTGAGACATTCTTGAAAGGTTATTTTATCAAAATGTAGTAATAAAGCTATCTTCCTCTCCCTCGCCTCATCATCTCAGAGAGTATGTGGTATATAATTTTAAAAATAAAAATTACAGGAAAAGAGTGACGAATTAGTGAGAGATTATTAGCTACTCTTGTATCTGCTAAAATATATACATATATAGAGTGTCCCACGACCCTCCCTGAAGACGGGGGGGTTTTATGTTCCTTATTACATAAACTACATAAAAAAAATGCAACAATAATTCATAACTAAATTTATTATTTTGAAGTGATTTTGTGAATTGCGGTTTGCTATGCTACGACCTTGACCGATAGGGGTCATTCTCCTGCTTCGCAGATGGCGGTAGTGTGAAAAGGAACGGTTTAATATAATCACGTAAAGTTTTTATATTATATAAACAGATTTCATGATTAAAATATTAAGCTTTCGCCATTCCGCCATTCACCATTCTGAATATATAATAATGGACGACGTTTAAAATACAACTTTTATAATTCGAAAATTACATTTTCAACTAAAAGATAAACTACAATTATTATTATTTAATAAAAAACAAAAATTGCAATTTTGCTAGATGATTCAATCAGTAATATGAAATGAAACTAATTTAAAAATATATATATATTAACCATAACGCGTTAAACAGCGTTACAGATCTGCAAGCGCCCAAGACCCAAATATGAGAGAGTTCCCATGTCTTTAAATCAATTTCGCGGGCAAAGACTTCAAAACTTTTACATTAAAGCAAGCATCGAAATCCCTGCCGTGAGTTCTCGCGTGAATTGGAACGGGTAAAGCGGAAAGTAATTTGGTACAAGATAATCTATGATTATTATTTCTAATGTTTAATGGCGTTGTAGTTTCACTAACATAAATCGCTTCAAAAAACTTTAACAGAAGTCCATAAATAACGTTTCTGGTGGTGAAATTATGGTATTTTACGAGGTAATTTTGAACGAGGTATTTTACATGGTTCGACTACCTTTTTAACAAATATATTGTTTGTATAGGAGCCAAACGTTTTTATTTTTGTTCAAAATTTACGCAAAGTGGGAGGACGCACACTGCGCCGGTAAGACAATATAGGGGGACAATCGAGTATATTTTTGCAATTTGGAAAATTAAAGTCTTTTAAATTGTATTTAATTTTTCAATGCCGGGGAATTTTTTTCAGTTCAATGCCATCATAAGTGACGTTTATTTTTCCCCAGATACCATAACAAAGAAAAAAATACATCTTGTCCTGTCTGAGCCTGAAGGGATCATCTGGCGGAAACTCAATTGGAATTATGTTTTTCTTAAAACGGCTTACTCCTTAAATCCTTAAAACTACTAATTGTACATACATAACAAACTTAAATGAAAATTAAACACAATTTAATTAATAATTATGTAAATAAATAATAATTTTAATTACCCACTCGATCACTCAGCGCTACAAACTTTTTCAGCTCTAATTTGGTTTTTTTATTAAGCTTGGCACTCTTGATAGCCTTAGGTAAAGTATTGAAAATTTTTGGTAACAAGGTAATAAGAAACGCATACCATAAACGTTTTTATAATTGTTTAACAAATATGTTTCGTTTTGCACTTGTCGGCTACCATATGCGTGCGAGAATTGAATCTTAAATTGGTCACAATAAAAAAAGTTAAGATTAATTTATACCTAAAAAGTTGCGAAACCGTCAAAACATTGCAATATCTAAATAAATCAAGGTTTATTTAGATATTGCAATAGTAAATATATAGATTAGATATGTAAATAGGAAATGGGGACTATTTGTTTTTTTTAGGTGTAAATTTTGAAGAAGAAAAATTGTTTTTTAAGAGGTCGGGGTGGTTCTAAATAGTTTTTTTTTAATCAGTGTTATATGTTTCTAGATCATTTTTATTGTTACAGATTCTACGACCACGAATAGAAAGGGAATATGGTGTTGATTTTTTTGTGTGAAACGGATGGCAACTATCAAAATGCAAATATTGTTGTTTATTGGTTGGTTTTATGTGTACTGACGTTTTGAACGGACCACCAGAAACAGCTATATATCAACATCCAAGAATGTAATGCGTAAAAACGTAATATAAGTCTGAGATATTATGTGTGAACTCTAATTACCTAATAGAATTTAAATATGATCGGAAATCCGTTAGAGAATCTCTATCTTAACAAAGATATCATCGACAAAACGAAGCCAAACTAAAGGCTGCAAAGATTGACTTTGTAATTTTTTAAAATATTGTAATTGAGCCATGAACAAATTTGCATAAGAAGAAACCGTTCTAGTATCAGTTAGAATCAAAGTTATTATAATATCCTATTTGAATTTTAAAGTTTACGTGTAGTATAAGACCATTCCCGAAGACTTCCTGGGGAAGAATTATTATTATTCCCAAATTTATTTATTTTAGTGTAAATTACCTTTCCTATAAAAGGCACTTAACCTTTGCCGTGTATGCGTACAACCCGCGTCCAATGATTTATTGTAGTTTCAGAGTAATTAATTATAATTATATGATCATGTCACGCGTGGCTGGAAAGATCAGTGTATTTGAACCGGTCGACGGATTAAGCACTAAATTAAGTCAGTTTGTTTTAGATTTGCAAAGCCAAAACAATAAACGCTGTCGCGAGTGCGTGCTCGCATATCGTAAATTGTTTATTTCTAAAATCTTTAGTTTATCGTGAAACTTTACATTAAATTGAAAGGATGGGCATCGTCAAGACAATTTCGTCAACGTTTTTAAACGATAAATAAGAACAGTCAATAAAATATTTATTAAATTCTCATATTAAAGTAATCTTACTCAATTTAAAACATAGGTTCGTACGAATACCTACACAACTTTTCGAACCGGTGCGAGTACGAGCCCCTCGTACTGAAATAAACATGAGTAAGTAACACTATTTAAAAAAATATAGTAATCAAATTTGGCTTCAAATTATTTTAGTATTTTTTATTCAATATCCTAATTGGAAAAGTGAAAAAAAATACCTCATAAAATTTTCATAACACGTCGTGGAACAAGTTGTAAATTATATTATGGGTAGTATTCACAGAATTTGTGAATATATAAATATAATATTCTAGTACACCTACATTATATTAGCTTCTAGGCATATAAAAATAACAATATACTTTGATGATTTATCTTTACCTTTGTAATAATGTAATTAATGCTTACCCACTCACGACACCCACAAACTCACTGACAATTTAAAATTTCGCAGTTTGCCTATTAGAAACCGGCATTCACACCTAGTTAGGTAACACAGTACCTACCTACTTTCTATTAACCTACTATATAAAAAATAATATATTTACTAATGAATCTACGCTGTTCACTTGCTGTACACTATTTTTTGTAAAATATTACATTCACTATTTTATTAGAATAAAATTGTTTAATTATAAAGATATTATTACATATAAAATTATTAAATTTATTTCATAAATACCGTATTTAGATGACGTTTTAAATACAGGCCTAAAAGAAATATATCTTAAAACCATAAATGGTACTTGGGCTAATCGTTTTGGTAATGTCAATAAAGATATGTCAATATTGATTTTAGTTCATATTAGAAGATAATTTGGCCGCTTCAAATTGAAATATTTTAGATTGTCATTACTGTTTTAATAATATACATATATAAATTTTATTGTGTTTGTTATCTAATTCAATATTGGAGATGATGCCAATTACTATGGCAAGTGATCGACTTGGTACAGGATTTTATTGTTTTGATTTCTTGAAAAATTTAATGAATATCAAAATATAGACATTTTCCATTTGCATAAAAGGGACTTTATATTTCACAGCATTTAAAACTCTCACACTAGCATATAAATAATATTAAAACGTAAGGTTTCAATAGCACATTAGCACATAAATTATATTAAAATGTAAGGTTTCATAGTACTACCACACATTCAGAGATCCACAATGTGCCTATATAATATGTTCTCACATATCCATAAATATTTTTAACGTGAAATACAATATTTTGAAATACTATCAGTTTGTTTTTGAATTAGTTTATTTGTTCATTCAAAAATAACGATCAAAAAGAGAAATACTTTGTTTTTAGTTAACATTTCTTTTTGTACTTCTCTTTTCCACATATATTGGTGTAGTGTGTTTCTAAGAATTAATTTAATAAATAAACACAAATTTCTTTATTTTTAGGTGTTGCTTCTTCAAATTACTCTTTCTCGTGTATAAGTCTTCATTCACAATCTCACAGTGCTGACTTGGGTATTGAAAATTTGGCATTACAAACGCCAACTTTGCCGTTAAATGATAGTTTGAACAGAAGTCCCTCAAATGAACCACCAAGAATACACATGTTCAATGAAAATCCTTGTATGGCGGAGAATGAAGAGCTCATGTCCAAAAATGAAGATTTATCTCTCCAGTATGTGATATTATTGATTTTAGTTTCGCCTTTTAAATTTTTATTTGTTCTATATTTTATGAGTTATTTAATTTTTACTCATCCTATCATTTGTGATAATTAGCAGTAATCAATGATTTAAACTACTCAATCACGGTGACAGTTTGATTTATTTATTTAATAACCATAAAACATTATGATATACATTCAGTAAGTAGAAACATATTATGTAGTGTAACTAAATTAAAAATAGATTTAAAAAACAGATGGAGATGTCCAAATAATGCCTACAAGTACAAATTCTTGGTTTTATCATAAATTATACATAGCGTGTCCCATGACGTTTTACTTTAAAATATCCTTATTAGCTTATTAGCCATGCAATTTTCAGTATTAATACTGATATAAACATAGGGTAATTTACACTATTTCTAAAAGAAAGCAATTAAATTTGGCTATAAATTATTTTAGTATTATTCATACCTTCGACTGTTTGCTAATAAAGTAGCAAACAGTCGATCGAACGAATTGTAGCAGGTACAAATAACTTAATCCAAATGATTAAGTTGGTGTACCGTACCGTATTGTGGTGTAAGCGTCAAAAAGAGCTTTTTGCGACTCGATCAGAAACGTGGTCAATTCTCTACTACACCGAGAAAATCAAGTCTAAACAACAAATGCAAGTACATAGTATACTCAAGTACTTCGAGTACTAAAGTATTACTTAAATACCTACTCGTGCGGGTAAAAAATATTTTATTTCCAAAAACATAAATATTTAGGTACATACCCGCCTAATTACAACCTTGAACTGAAATAACTTTATGACTACAAAAAACGCTATAAAATATTGGTAAACTACATATTTTATTTAAGTGGTATGTTGAAATAAAAATAATTGCTGGGCGTAGTAAATAAATATGCGTTAGCTCTTAAAACATGTATTTAGATGGCATGGTATACTGGTCAAATTTGGTATACACTAAATGCTTAAGGTAACTTACATAATATTTGTTTTTTATTTTTCCAAAAGTCTTCGTAAGTGAATATAATTTTAAGGAAAAATTGTTACTGTGGGTATTTCTTTTAAACTTACGCCGTTCCAGATTTATTTGTAAATATTTTTAGGATTTACAATTTTATTATTTACCAAACATTAATTTATTGCAGATTTTTATGGACCTTGTAAAGATCTACAAATCTATCCTAACTTAATTTGGTATATCTCTTATGGTTTAGTTAGCTTTAATAAGAGCCTTAAAAGTGACTTTTTCCATATTTTTTTTTCAGTGAACATGACATTTAATCTATTCTTCATTTCCAATAAACCTGATAATATCGAAATGTTATATTCAGAAACCTAGAAGGCTGATAATTTTCGCACATTTTAAGCTAAATATTTTCGAAACATATGTAACGTCTGCTACATATATACAGTCGGACGCAAGAGTATCTAATCTTATAAGGGTTACGTTTTTTCATTTTGAGTTACGAAACCCTAAAAACGAATAAAACCTGATTTCCATCAAACATTGCCACCAGATTGTCATTCGCTCTATAAATAGTAAGAGGACTTGGGCTTCTGGATAATGATTCCACGAACCTTTCCTCCATCCTCCTATATCAACATCCCCACCCCAATCGTTCCTACAATACCATTTTCGAAGAAATAAGATTAAATTTAAAGTATAACAAAGTTCATGTCATATACCTAAATTCTCCGGATTAATATTTCGAGTACAGAATTTGCTTGGAAAAACGTCGGACGGCTGAAGCCCTAGCCCAGATCGAGCTGATGCGATCAAACTACGGGAATATACTGTCTCTGAAGGATGACTTCACTGAGCTCTGGGAGGAAAAGGAACGCCAGGAGCGGATGAGAAACGCTCGATTTGTCGACCAATCAGTCCAAACCTGGACGGGCATTGTTTGTGGCTCGTGCGTGGAGTTGGCCACCATTCGTCAGAAGGCCATCCGTTGGCAGTCCACCATTCAGGGATTGCATAATTCCAACATTATGCTAATACCCAAGTAAGTTATCGTGATAATTACGTCGATATAGAAAGGTCATCGATGAATTAATATAGATCGAAAAACGGTACTGGGCTGCGAACTCCGTCTCGAATGTTTCAACCCTAAAAATCTAGCGAAACGTGACTCAGCCTCAATAGAGAGGAAACGAGGAAACTAAAGAGAGCGTTGGGTCGCGTCCTTCTTGCCTCCGACCTTACAGATCCAGAAGCATGTAAGAGGCCACAGTATTGTTTTCAAATTCAAAGTTTTTATTATTTAAATAAGGTATCGGTAACATAATGTTCACTTTTACTTAAAAATAATAAAAAAATACACAAATATTCATCACTAAATTATAAAAAAATAGCAAATCGAGTACCTAGGTACCAGTCATATTGGTCGATTTGATAAGGTCTGTTACTTTTCTAGTTAGCTAAGATTTACCTGTTCTAAGAAAGGTTATATATTACGTGTATGGGCCAGGACGATGTTGGACCTGGGAGACCTGTGGGTTCTAACTCCTGATGAAGAGATTATTAAAAACGCGATCGATCGATCGATATCATCTTCCAGTCTTTATTTGCATAAACCCAGATGGGAATATTTAATTAAAAAGATTCAACTTAAATAACTAATAAGCGGAGGTATAAAAATTAACGGAGGTATAAAAATAACGGAGAGCAAATTATTAAGTCTGGTACAATTGAAATGTTGTTTGTACAAACATTATTTTTTCTCTTAACTAATATGCATATTTACTGATAATACTAATATAATCTATACTTTATAGATCGTGATAGTCTATAGTTAAGATGTTGGACTATTGACCCAAAGGTCTCGGATTCGACTCCGCACATGGTCATAACATTTTAAACGCTTCATTACCACCATCTTAGAGTCATTAGAGTCAGAAGTGACTCTAGGACAGGCACATTTGGCCTAGTTGAGTAAGCCCAAAATAATTGTACCTACCTACCTAGCTACCTAGGTTGTAGCAATTCTTTTATAAAAAAAATATGTTATCAAATGAAAATCACTTTTATAATAATTAAAAGAAGTAACTTTTCTTCATTTTTTTACTCCTTAGGGAAGAGATCGATGTGCTGAAAACGGATTTCGATAAACTCCGACATTCTCTCGAGTTAAAAGATGAAAGTATCAAGTACCTTTTTAATACCTACAAAAGTAATCTGCATGTAAGTTTTATTAGTTTTCTAAAACTATTCTGTTATTTTGTTAACTTTTTTTGTTTATGATTTTTTATAAATACACATTTTTAAATTGAGTATATATATGATTTATTTCTTATTATAACAATGTAAATTGTATGCACCCAGTTTTTAATCACAATAGAATTGGAAATGGTTGGACAGCTTAAATGGAAAAATAAAATATACGTTTATGTATGAAAATAAATATATATTATTCTACAATATTTACGGTTTTTTAAACCTTTATTACTAGTTTTGATATAAATAAATGTATATTCTAATATTATTATGGAATAGTGTATCGCACATAAATTGATTGTTTATCGAATAGCGTATATGTATAATAAATTATATTTATTTATTGTTAAATATTATAGCATCGATCAGATAGAAAATAGTATTAATTAAAGCCAAAAAAATAAGATTTATTTTTTATTTTTTATTTGTATTTCTTATTATTTTAGTTTACTTCTGCTTTATCTTCTTGTTTACTTCCGACATTCGACCGAAAGTCTTTCTTTTTTACTAGACTTTTTACACATTAGAACGTCACACTCTTCATCTGGCATATTTCGTTAAAATTTCACAATTCAAGTAAAATAGTTAGTAATTGAAGCACCCGCAATAACTTGGAAATAAGTAACGCGGAATGTAAATCAAAATATATTATTTTTTTCTCAAAAGTTTCAAACATTTTTATTTTACCCGGTTATTTTTACCCTGTACACATATTTTAAAAACAGGATAAATCAGTGACTATGAATGTTATTGTCCTTTTTGTTTTGGACAGAATATAGAGACGAGTATTGCAATGCATTGCCGGTTCAAAAAAAATAAAAATGTGACAAAAGTTGCTTTTCCCCTGACCCGTTCAATTGTATATTTTAAACATATTTACCAAAATTAAAAAAATATATAGGTATTTTTAAAATGCCTAAACAAAGATATTTTTTTTTCGTGGTTCATTGTCTGCTTTATGTAGTGAACCAGCATTTGACCACAAATCTTGCACGGCCCTCACGAGCCGGTTCCTAAGTATCTCGTGGATGGCTTTGGCGGATGGTGTATGATGGATGGTGGTGAGGGGCTTAGGTGGTGATTCTGGTGGTGCATTTGTGGCCGGTAGGTACGTGTATTGTGTTGTAACCGTTGGTGTCCCTTATTTGTCGGTTACCTCTTGAATCAGGTGCAAGTGGTCAAGTGGACTTTAGTTCTGAACAGTGCAGCAGTGGTGCTGCTTTCGTCTTGTTAGATGTTCTGTTTCATTGACCATTCTGAAGTTGTTGAAGGAACGTCGCACGCGCCGACCTCTTGTGTAAAAATGGAATTCTTATTTTGTTTTGCGTACCTATTAAGTGAGTTTTTATGCCTATAATATATAAAATACATTATATTTTAGATAATCGGAAGGTTGAAATCAGAAAGTCGTGTATTTAGAGAAATCTTGTTCTCAAAGGGTAAGAAGAATGATCTACTTGCTACCCAGCTGGAAAGGGCCAATAAGGATAACGACCTATTAAGGAAACATGTTAAGGTATTGATAACATTCCTGCTGAGAATTGAGAACAAATATAGGTAAGCATTAAAACGTTCACCTGCATCTAATTTGACCATTTCTGGAAAGACGAATATATGAAGAGATATACTCGTATGTTTGAGATTGTGAAAACGAAGTAACAAATTTACTCTAAATCTTGGATTTAGATTTCTATACGCCTTGGCAAGAGACGAGGCGAAAATAAATAATTTCTAAGCAAAGGAGGCTGAGCAGTGCACTAATATATCGAGAAAAAATACAATTATTTTGGGCCCGATTCAACTAAGCTAAATTTGCCTCTATTAGAGCCAGGGAAGATAATGAAGCCTTAAAAATGGTATGACTATGTGCGGATTCGAACCCGCGACCGTTGGGTTGTTAGTCAAAAGCCTTAAGGACTAGACTAACACGACGTATACTATAATAATAAAGTGTCTTATAATAATAAATATCCTATTTTGACGCTCTTGTTTTTGTGTATCACATTTAAGTGAACCATTCAATTGATGGATTCATGTAATTTATATGTGCATATCAGTTTAATAAGGCTAAATTATTTATTTTACGATCATTCCCTGAAGTAACAAATAAATAATACCGCTTAAATAAGTGAATTGCAACTTCGTGATTTAAACATAACAATCTATAAAGTATATGTACTATGTTTAAGCATACACACAGAGACCTTTCCCGAGCCACAAAAGAGCGATATGAAGCTACTACCACCTAGGTTATTATATATCTCCATCTCGCTCTTCTGTGCCTGAACGGACACAGCACTTTTTGAGAGGTCCATTGTTCAGATTTATTTTTCTAACATTTGTTGATTCAGACATAAAAAGATAATAAGAACAAAAAAGTTTTTAACAAAGCCAACATGCCCTAAACTTTTATTCAAATAAATATTTTTGCTATAGTTTGACTTAATGGTACTACCCTCGTTTATTTTAATCACCAAATAAAATTACTATAATTAAAAAAACCGTTTAAAAGCGAGTCAGACTCGCTTTATCAGGGTTCCGTACCAGAACTTTATTAACAAACAGTTAATAGTCTAATCGATCGAGTATATTTAAATCTTATTAAAATGATTAATTTGTGGTAGCCATCGTAAGTCATGTAAGCGTCAGAAAAGAGGCCTTTTACACACTCGATTAAAAACAAATACATTTCTTTACCACACCGAGAAATTCTACTCCAATACATTGTTTTTACGCGCTTAAATATAGGTATTATGGAGTTTCGTGTATTGATAACTGACATATACCAAAATGATATATTTTTCAGTAAACCACAACGCCAGAAAGTTATAAAAGAATTTATCCTATCCAATTTAACATTTTAAAGGGTTAAGAGGTTTTCACTTATTTCAATTTTTTTTTGAAAATGTAATACTATCATAAAATTCAACATCGAACCCTACGCTCAGTATGGCTTTAAGCAACATCTTACCCTTCCTACGCTCAGGAAGTCTGGCGTCGCGTCGCGTAGGGTAGTCGTTCTTTGCGCGTGCTTTCAAGCTTTTTGCCGGATTGGTTCGCTTTCTAACATTCTATATTTTATTTCAGAGAAGTTTGGAACTTACTTCCTGAAAACAGTTCGGTTTCGAATAATTTGGAGGTTTTCAACGAGAAGGAGTCATTGCTGCTTAATCAAATAATGACATACTTTAAAAATAACACGAACATCTCTTCTGCCAATACTGACAAGTCAATAGTTCCGGAAGGAGGAAAAGTAGCTATTTTTGCCAAAGGAAGAAGGTAAGTGCAATAATTATTAATTAGAAACTTTGCTAAAAAAAAAATCTAGAAAGTTTCTTGGGGTATATAGGGATTGGAAGCTAAATTTGAATGAACACCTTGAACATGTCAAAGTATCGTCTACGTGTTCGCACTGCTAAAATTACGCAGCTTCCTAGACCTGTCAGCACTGATCTCGACATATTATGCCGTCGTTTAATCGCATCTCTGATATGTTATTCTTATGTGGGGTACGGCGTCATATTCAATAAATGTTTTCAGACTACAAAAAAAGGCAATTAGTCGCAATAAACTCCAGCGAATCTTGTAAGCCATACTTTAGGAAGCTTGGGATTTAAACTTTCTACGACATTTTGGTTCAAGAAGCACTGTGCCACTTCTTTATCAATACATCAAACTCATTGACACACTAGTCTATTCACAACCATAACACCAGAAATAAAATCAATTATGTTCAACCTAAGACCAAATTCAATTAAATTTAGCAAAACTAGTTCTTATTTGGGACTCAAATTTTACAACAAACTACCCGAGAACCTTAAAGAAATACGCAAATAGATTCAAGAAGGCTATTAAGTTATATTTGTTGAATTTTAATTTATAGGATATTGAATTTTGATACTATTCAAATAAGTATGTATTTATGTATGAATGTACAAATTCGCAAATTTAAACTTGTTTTGTAGTTGTTTTTCATTCTAAAATATTTCCTAAAAAATTGCAATAATTGTTATTGAAATAAATATCTTGTTTCTTGTATTAACATCTGCGTTTAATCCAAAAATCCTCTGGATTTTTTTACATCCGTAAGAATATATCTGAACACGCTATTTAGATCTCTATTTATGACAACAAGGCAGTCGAAACAGCGCATGCCTTCGACAATACAAGCCATATCTACGATAATAATAATATTATTGCAGCAATAAATCAACATTCTGCAATAATCTGTTTATATGAGATATATTTTATATCATATCTCTGAATCTACAAATCGAATTAAATAATCCATTCAGCGTCTGAACTACAGATTGACAATTGAGTTAACAGTAGCATGCATCGCTTTCTAACATCCGTGCAAAGTGAGACGCATTACCAGGATAAGAATCGATTGGACGGTCTATGGCATTTATTTTGGAGCCATGAAAAAAATACCCATGAATATTAATTGGTAGTAGGCGGTTACAACTTTTTTTCTGAAATGGTGATATTTACAGGACTTATTATATTTTATTTTTTTATAGGTATGCGATTCTGATGCCTGAAGAATTCACGCAGGAGCATACGTTTGAAAATGCTTTCCAAGATTTAAAAGAACCCATTGTAGATAATGCTGAACCGAATTTTAAGGATGTCATTGACCTGCAGGCCGGAGATACAGACAAGCAAATATAGCACCTTTTTTGAAAATGTTAAATTAGTCTTTTGACGATTGACTAATAAAAAAATCTTTTTAAACCCCTTTTAAAAAATACAATAATATGTACATTGTCCGAGTACATAGCTGCAAAACTCAAAATACATAAAAATATATTTGTATTCAGTGAAGACAGTGCCACGACAAAAGGTATTGTAACGAAAAAAGGCTATTTAAACCTTTTCGCTATGAGTTTTACTTCAAGGGGAAGTATAAGGCTACGGGGGCAGTAGTCTTGTAACTCAGATTTGGTGGCACTCTCTTACTTGGCTGTAGAGGCAGTGCTCGATTACACGGGTCCTGTAGCACATACTGGGAGCACATATTGTTGACGGTTGGCGCTGTTTTATATGAAATTCGTTTATTACAACCTAACATGGAAACACGGATAAACTTCGTGCAAACTATTAGCACATTAACGATACACGTTTCCGTTATTTTTAATAGGATTGACATTTTAAACATTCCTATAGATATGAAACATTCCTGGTTTCATTTGTAACTATTAGTGAAATCGGACTTTCTTTATTTATTATAGAACTTAAATAAATTATTATTATATTGTTAATAAAAGTTTTAGCGTTTTTTGGGTTCCAAACCTCAAAAAAAAATAAAATTTTCGGTTATGAAAATATTTTTATTAATTTTTTTATGGACGATGAATTGGGTCTGCTTAAAAAAAAGGTTTTTTTATTGTGTGAGTATCGTTCGAACAGGCTCTTTTTCGAGATTTTAAAACTACTAAATCAGTATAAAATATATAGCTCTAAATGTGCAAATAACATACCACCTCCACATAATCTTCTAGTTTTCTAAAACTACAATTTCTATAACAGGAATATTGGCACTTTTCGGTCTCAGTTTCTGATAAAATAAATGGTTTGTTTCTGGAAAAACAAAAAGGTTGGAAACACCTCTTTTCGGGCATTTACATGGCTTACCGATGACTTGATGATTCACTTCAATGGTCTACAAAAAAGCTTGCAACAGCATATATTTTATCTTTAGGATGACCATAGAGTTTTATCTTTATGGTAAGAATTTTTGTATTTGAAATTGAATTTAAAAAACTCACCTAAAAAGAGTTTTTATTAAACAATAATATTTTTTATCAAAGTAAATATTATGTTACTTCCCTAAGGCTTTTGGTGTAGATCAAATTCGTTTTTTATACTGTGCCATTTAAATTAATACTTTAGGAACTAGGGCAAATTTATTAACTACGCTCCATAAACTTTCTTTCTTACTTTCTTAAACTTCCTGGGACGTATCATTTATTAGTGGTTAGTAAAAATCTACATAAATAAAATTTAATTGCCGCATGTATGGAGCATCAACATTTGAGAACGGCTCAAACAATTCGGCTCATTTTTTTTTTGTTGTATTCGTAATTATCTGAAATTTTGGTTTCTTTTAAACTTTGTATGAAATTTTCGGAAAATTCAACGGAAAAATCATAAAATTTAAAAAAATGTGTAATTATTGTATGGATTTTTGTCTGTTTTCTTTTCTGAATGGCTTTTAGAAATGAAAAATGGGAAAATATTGGGGAAAATTCGAAAATAAGGTTTTTTTTTTCAGGATGGATAAACCGGAATAGAACAATGGAAAAGTCATATTTCCAATTGAACTCAGACAATTCGCATGTTTTTTAAGCAACGTCATCATGTCTAAACCACTGAAAAAATGTTCATTGACACATTCAATTATTATAAACAAGTTGGCCCAGCGAACTTCTAACTGCCTTAAAATCAATAAATGTTGTGTTAAATTACATTCAGTTTTTTATAAAGAATACTCGAAAGGAATTAGGTCCAATAAATGTTTTTACACATTTCAAAATTACATAATGAAGCAATTATCGATGCGCGCATAATGATAAATGTGATAACATCACAAAGTGAACATCTTCGGAGGCAACTGCCGTTCCATACAAAATGTATGAGAAAATGAATTTTCTTTAAATTTTCGTAAATTTTTGCGATGTTTTAATAGTTATTCTGCTATTCGGGTAGGAAACAAATTCAACAAATAAAATGATCATAAAAATCGGTCCAGCCGTTCTTGAGTTATAACCCGACATTGTTTTATATATATAGAGTGAAACATGCACTTGTTTATTTATTTTTATTGTGTATACCCAACAGAATTTGTACACAAAACAGGTAATGTAAAGACGATATAAATTAAAATATAAAATCCTTAAACTGGGATAGCCCAATAACCCAATAAAGATAGTTATGGGTAAAAAAGAATAATATTAAAATATATGAAACGAATTTAAACAATATAAAATAAATAAGACCATAAACCATTTGAAAATGAAACTACGGAATAAAATTTAAAATACGAAAAATCAAAACAATATGAAAAATACCAATTTAAGCTTTGAAATTTTATATATATAGAAACTAAAAACTAATATGCAGAACTTTGTATGTGGTTTTTTTGCATTGTTATAGTATTTTAATACAGGAAACTTTTGCCGAGTTACTGTAAAAAGATTCATTTTGGAAAAGTTAGTAATCAAAAAAATTCACAGAATCGTTAAATACGGAAGGGGGTAGGAGTTATTATTACTAGCGACGCCTCTAAATTTAATAATTTAAAATTAAAATGGCGTTAAAATTTAAAATGAATTGAAAGAATATCGTAATGTCAGGTTCCACAGGGGCGTATATTCATCTGTAAAGCCTAGCTGTAGGACGTCAGAGTATGGTCAATGTATAGAAGCAGGTAATATTATATAATATCTACAGGTGCCATAGCATTTCTTGTTTGTTACCATTGCCGTTCAAAAAAAAAAGATTTTTAGGGTTTGACATTTTTAAAATAGATTTTTCCAAGTTTTTCCAAGTTTTCTGACAGTCTCACTATTTACTTTAATAACTCATTTTTAATTCAACAAAAAGTATTAATGATGGCTAAACCCGCTTTCGGTATTCGGCAAAAACGGTTCTTGGGTACGGGCTTCCACCCAAAACTTGATACTTTGGGTGTGTATGTGACGAAGCCATTAGGTTGTGATCCTGCACTTTATCATCCAAAATATCCTGACGCAACATGTATTCATAAGAAAACTGGCATGGACCCATGGACCTACAAGAAAATACTAGAGGATTATTCCCAAAACTTAGGTCACAAAAACGTAAACATTTTAAAAGACCGTCGGGAACAAGCAAGCAAATTGGGTCCTGCATGGCATGAAGTATTCGATTTGACCATTCGGTCGCCGGAGCTGGGAACAAGAAAAAGTGGATTTTCAAAAGTTGCTCGATTCAAGGAACCACGGCATGTATTTCCCGGTCCTGGAGTTTATCCTAGGGAAAAATATAAGCCAAAATATGGACCACATACGAAAACGCCGACATTCGAATGGGACAATTTGCGTGGTCGATTTGCTGATAAAGAAAGATCTTGGACTCTGGCTCCCAACAGATACAACATAGTCGCATCGGATGCGGGATCCATAGAAAAGCTCATGAAGAAAGTAGTGTCGCGGAAAGGACCATATGAGTTATTCACGGTAGCGAGAATTGACTCAACAGTGAGAGGTCATTTTGCTATCAAGAACAAAATAGCATGCCCCAGTTGGCCTATAAAGTTCCCTTCAGAAGTGGATCGCTTTAACCACCCTCGAATGCGCAACAATGGTGTTCTAAAGCACACCGGTCGTGACGCTCCCTGTTGTGGGAGAAACGTTCTTATTGACTTAGCTCTTTGCCCGAGAAGTCCCAGTGAGCCAGGTCCTGGCGGTCATAATATTTCTCCGACATGCTTTTTACCCGTTGAACCTAATATTTATCCATTCAATTCCACTTCTTATTGGTCTATCCCCTTGTCTATTAGGGAATATTATCCAGGTGTTGGTCGCTACTCTATCAAACTTCCTCGCAACATAAAAGGTAACGGATGGACTCACTGCTTTAACTCTAAAGTATCGAGAAGTTTGCCACTTCCAAAACAAATGAATTCATTTTAAATTACACCTAATGTAAATTTTTATGATTATCTTCCTCTCTTATCAAAAAAAATAAATTTTTACTCTTTTATTCTACTTCATACTATTCGGAATGTTTTTGTAAGCAGGTTTTATTTTGTATTATTATTACCTATATTACATAATATATAAGATTTAATTTTGGGCACCTACTTTTATTAGATGTTTATTGGGGAACTACCATGTTTATTGGGAACTACACATGATGGTAGACAAATAAATCGGGGACTCAAAGTGGACAATGTCACGAGAAAAGCGCTACCACTGAAGATTTAGCAAAATTAAATCTAGATTGTATTTTTATACTCGATCAAGTGCTAAGGGCAACCGACCTCTACATCCAGTTGAAATTATTCTTTGAGGCCGAAAATAGAAGACATCAGCGAAATCAATGCAGGCTACCGTCGGTATTGTTTTTGGTCTTAAGATGAAACCAGGAAAGAATTTAAAAAAGGAATCCAGGAAAAAATATCAGTAGGTTCAAATTTTTGTAAAAATGTAGATATGTACTAAAAAAGAATTACCTGAAAACTGATAAGCTGCTAAAAACAGTCGATCGTCAATTTTCTTAAGGTTACTATTCTTAATAATATATATAAATCTCGTGTCACAATGTTTGTCCTCAATGGACTCCTAAACCACTTAACCGATTATAATAAAATTTGCACACCATGTGCAGTTCGATGTGCACTTGAGAGATAGGATAGTTTAAATCTCAAATTATAGTCGCAATTTTAATTTATCGCTAATTTTTTGTCCGTTATTATTTGGCAGTCATAAAACTGACAGATGTCGATACCTTTTTATTTTATGGGCGATTGGGAAGAGCGCGTGACGACTCGGTGCCTGTATAATTTTATTGAACAAGCAGAGGAAAGAGCAATTGTGATATTATTGGAAAATTTTTTAGAAGATCACAATCAACTAATTCAATTGATCAAAAGAGTTTCGCCACGACTGCAAAATGACAATTATCAAATCGTCATATTTTAATTTATTGCTAATTATTTGTCTGATATTATTTGGCAGTCATAAAACTGACAGATGTCGATACCTTTTTATTTTATGGGCGATTGTGAAGAGCGCGTGACGACTCGGTGCCTGTATAATTTTATTGAACAAGCAGAGGAAAGAGCAATTGTGATATTATTGGAAATTTTTTAGAAGATCACAATCAACTAATTCAATTGATCAAAAGAGTTTCGCCACGACTGCAAAATGACAATTATCAAATCGTCATAAAAGCCGACAAAGTACCATTAGGTGAACATGCTGGTAGATTCAACGCTCCAACTGTTGATGAGGTTGCTGTTATCATGGTTGGTGATCCAGTTGACAAAAGATCTATAAACATTACACGGCGAGACAACACTGTCAGTACGATTTCGGATCTACACCGTTCATATGACGCACTACAATATCCATTGATATTTTGGCAAGGACAAGATGAATATCACCTTAATATCAATCGGTATGATCCAAATACCGGTAAATTTGACAATTATCTATTTACTTTCTTACTGTATGTATAGATTTTAATTTCGTATTGCATTTTATTATTTATTTTTTTAGGTGATTACAGAAATAATAAAGTTAGCTCAATGAACTACTACGCACACCGAATAATGGTTAGACAACATCAAGACAATTATATCCTTCGATATCGTCAGCTGTTCCATCAATACATTGTTGATATGTATGCTAAGGTCGAAAGCGAACGCTTGCGATTCCTTCGATTCAACCAGGCAAAACTACGATCGGAAGAATATATTCACTTACGAGATGCTGTTGCTGGAAACATCGATGGAAATTTAAATCCCAATGACATCGGTAATGCTTTCATTTTACCTTCAAGCTACATCGGCAGTCCACGGAACATGCAGGAATACATACAAGATGCGATGACTTACGTACGTCATTACGGCCGACCGGATTTATTTATTACATTCACATGTAATCCGAATTGGGAAGAGATACAAACTTTACTATTGCCAGGACAACAAGCCATTCATCGTCATGATTTAACTGCACGTGTGTTTAAACAAAAATTGAAATCCTTAATTGATTTTATTGTTAAATATACAATTTTTGGTATCACACGTTGTTGGCTGTATACGATAGAGTGGCAAAAGCGAGGTTTGCCTCATGCCCACATTTTGGTTTGGCTTAAAGATAGAATCCGTCCTGAAGAAATCGATCAAATAATTTCAGCCGAAATTCCAGACCCATTAATTGATCAAGAATTATTTGATATTGTCACCAAACACATGATCCATGGGCCATGCGGTGTTTTCAACATGACGTCACCGTGCATGGAAAATGGAAAATGTAAAAAAAACTTCCCAAAGCCGCATACGAATGACACGATCACGGATATTGATGGTTATCCAATGTATCGCCGCAGAAGTACTGAGAATGGTGGCCACACATTTACAATGCGACTGCCGAACTTTCCAAATCAAGTTGAGTTTGATAATCAGTGGGTGGTACCATACTCACCACTACTTTCAAAAACTTACAAAGCTCATATCAATGTTGAGCTTTGCAGTTCTGTTAAATCAATTAAGTATATTTGTAAATATGTAAACAAAGGCAGTGATTTGGCCATATTTGAAGTAAAAAACATAAATAAAAATGACGAAATAGCACGATACCAAATGGGCAGATACATTAGCAGCAATGAAGCTATTTGGCATATTCTCAGCTTTCCCATCCACGAAAGAGATCCTGCTGTCCAACATCTGGCAATACATCTTGAAAACGGTCAACGTGTATACTTCACTGAAGAAAATGTTCTCCAAAGAGCGTTCGAAGCTCCGAAAACGACTCTAACTGAATTTTTTACATTGTGTCAAAAACCTGATGTTTTTGGCCAATTCGCGAAGACATTGGTGTATGGTGATGTTCCACGTTATTTCACATGGAACAAATCCAGTAAAAAATGGGAGCCACGGAAACAAGGAAAACCACATCCTTCCATTACAGGCATATTCAAAGCTAAGACATTGGGGAGACTTTACACGGTACATCCAAAGCAACGTGAGTGCTTCTATTTACGTTTGTTATTGGTGAATGTTCCCGGACCAACGTCTTTTGAATTTTTACGAACAGCTAATGGTCGAGTATTCAATACATACCAGGATGCATGTCGTGAACTGCAATTGCTAGAAGACGATAACCATTGGGACTTAACGCTTGCTGATGCTGCGTTGACATCAACACCGAATAACATTCGTCAGTTGTTTGCAATTATTTTGGCGACATGTTATCCCTCGCAAGCACAAACTTTGTGGGAAAAATATAAAAATTGTATGACAGAAGACATCTTGCACCGAATTAGACAAACAAATCAATGCCAAAACATAGATTATACACCAGAGATGTACAATGAAGCATTGGTCTTGATCGAGGATTTATGTGTTCTTATTTCAAATTTACCACTTAATCATTATGGTATGCCATCACCTAATCGTCCAGCCACCGACTTAGTCAATACCGATTTACAACGAGAAAATCAATATGACCATGGAAGTTTAGCAACAATTATCATGAACAGTGAACCATTACTGACAGCAGAACAAAAAATTATTTATGATCGGATTATGCTGGCTGTTGCTGCTGAACAAGGCGGTTTTTTTTTCTTGGATGCACCCGGTGGAACCGGTAAGACATTTTTAATATCGTTGATTCTTGCCAAAATACGGTCGCAACAAAAAATCGCATTAGCATTAGCATCGTCAGGCATTGCGGCTACTTTACTGGATGGTGGGCGAAAAGCACATTCAACATTCAAGCTGCCATTGGACGTTCATAATAAACCAGATGCAATGTGTAACATCAAAAAGAATAGTGGAATAGCTGCAGTGTTGCGGAAGAGTTCTATAATAATTTGGGATGAGTGCACAATGGCACACAAATATTCACTTGAAGCATTAAACAGAACTATGCAAGATTTAAACAGCAATAATAAACTTTTCGGTGGTGCTATCTTACTTTTGTCTGGTGACTTCCGGCAGACCTTACCGGTTATACCTCGCTCTACTTTCGCGGATGAGATTAATGCATGTTTGAAACAATCATTCTTATGGCGAAGTGTTGAAACACTTCGATTGACCATAAATATGCGAGTACAATTGCAAAATGATCCATCAGCACTAATATTTTCCGAACAACTACTAGATATTGGGAACGGTAAAATAAAACTGCAACCAAATACGCAATGCATTAAACTACCAGACAATTTTTGCACTGTTGTTCAGGATAAAACTGAATTGATTCAGAGTATTTTCCCGGATATACAGAATAATTATTTGAATCATGAATGGCTTAGTCAACGGGCGATTTTGGCAGCCAAAAACGTTGATGTTGACGAAATTAACTTCCAGATACAACAGTTGTTACCAGGCGATCTGATGTCTTTTAAATCAATCGATACTGTTGTTGATGAAAATGAAAGTGTAAATTTTCCGATTGAATTTTTAAATTCATTAGTTATCCCTGGAATGCCACCACATAATCTTCGATTAAAGATTGGTTCCCCTATTATTCTCCTCCGTAATTTGAATCCACCTCTATTATGTAACGGTACGCGTTTGGTCATCAAAAAGATCACCGGAAACATTCTTGAAGCAACCATTTTGGCTGGGAAGTTTAAAGGAAAAGTGGTCCTGCTGCCACGTATTCCGATGATACCATCAGATTCTACCATACCCTTCAAAAGGCTACAGTTTCCAATTCGTTTAGCTTTCACCATGTCTATAAATAAATCTCAAGGTCAAACAATGTCCATTTGTGGTTTAGATTTGGAAAATCCATGTTTTTCTCATGGGCAACTATATGTTGCGTGTTCACGTGTTGGGAAACCGTCGAATCTATTTGTGTTAGCTAAAGACAGGTTAACCAAAAACATTGTGCACCGATTGGTGTTAAATTAAATTGAAATTGAAAGTATTTATAATTCAAAAAAAAAGATATTAATGTTTAAAAGTTTAAGACTGTCTGCCTTGCCTACCTCATTCATGAGTTTAAGCGTCACATGTTATTTACTGTATTAATTATACTGTAATATACTTATATTTGTTATAAAATTAAATGGAAATAATAAATCTGATAAATTTTTATTTTTTACCTATTGATTTCTGCTTAGTATCAAGTGTAAGAACATTTTAATTAATTGTGTTCAACGTACTTCCCCTTCAAATCTCAATCCAGTGAATTTGTATACCAACATCAACATTTTCGTCTTTGTTCGTAAATAATTTCATTGTACTAAAGGGTTATAGTAGTAGAAAGTCAAATAAGGAGATCACCATATTTTTTTACAAATACCATCTGTGTGAAAAAGCATAGTGGACTCCGTGACTGATGTTCTCTTATTGTTCCTCTTAGATTGTTTACTATAATGTAATATAACAAAAACTTTAGCCACAGCAACGCGTGGCCGGGTCAGCTAGTATTTGTTATAAAATTAAATGGAAATAATAAATCTGATAAATTTTTATTTTTTACCTATTGATTTCTGCTTAGTATCAAGTGTAAGAACATTTTAATTAATTGTGTTCAACGTACTTCCCCTTCAAATCTCAATCCAGTGAATTTGTATACCAACATCAACATTTTCGTCTTTGTTCGTAAATAATTTCATTGTACTAAAGGGTTATAGTAGTAGAAAGTCAAATAAGGAGATCACCATATTTTTTTACAAATACCATCTGTGTGAAAAAGCATAGTGGACTCCGTGACTGATGTTCTCTTATTGTTCCTCTTAGATTGTTTACTATAATGTAATATAACAAAAACTTTAGCCACAGCAACGCGTGGCCGGGTCAGCTAGTATATATATATATATTGAGAAACAATTTTTATACATATAAGTGTATATGTTATTGAAACATTTAAACACATTTAAAAATTTTACGTTCTATGAAATCAATTATTTTAATACACAACAGGATTTCAAATTTATCAATATGTACAGTCGAGGGCAAGTGAAGCTTTACCATGAAAAGCAATTTGTCAGAGATTGACTCCATCGAACAATACAATGGTGCGATGAGCACCCAGTCTTATTAAGGACATGAAGAAACAATGCAAATATTTTCCATCTCTTTCTTTAGGCGTTTAAGTTCAACTTTAAATGCTCAAGGTAAAGTTCCGGGTGCCTCGACTGTACATAATAAATTCTTTATCAAAAGTAACTCCTCGTATGTGCTTCCTAAATAATTCATTCTTAAAACATTATTATTTTAACTGTTTCACTATAATAAAAAAATCTTGTTTCATTAAAAAAAAAACTAAAATTGCTAATTACCAATAATGTATATTACCATAGAGCATGGTAATATCAAACCACGCTTTCATTAATGAAGAAAATGGTCAATTTAATTATAATACTGTTTGTTTTATTAATGCATATGAAGAGCACAAGCCTAGCATGATGAGTCCAAAAAACACTTTTATTTTTAATTTTTCTATGTTATTTCTATGGTATGGTATGGTATTTTTCTGCGAGCTTCATCTTTTTGCCAAAGAACAAAATGCTTAAACAAGAGAGTCGGGAGTTATTTGAAGCAGAGAGGAAGCAGGCTGCCAAAATCAACATTCAGGCATTGAAAAAAAAAATATTCAGAAAAAGCAAGATCACTGCCTTATTCTAGTAATGTAAGATGATTCTGCAATAACGATAAAATATCCAGGGACAATCATCATTTTAGTATATTTCAAAAACACTCACAGTAAGTTTTTATTTTTATATTCAAATAAAAAATGATAATCAAAATATTTGTTATTTTTTTTTCATCCATACTAATAATACTTAATTATAATTATGTATCAAAACCCTGCTTATATTTGTATGCTTTTTACAATTGAATTGCTGATTATTAAAAGGGAGCTATGTTACATTTTCAACTTTGCGAGATATTAAAAAAAAACTGATTCATTTCTAATATAATCACATATATTACAAATTTATGCATTTATGACAAACTTAGTGTGTTTGCTGATTTGTTTTTATTTTATATTTTTTTTTATTTCTAATAACTATTTAATAAAAATAAAACAAATTCCGTAACATAGCTCCCTTTTAATATAATGTAACATATACCCCTTTTAATAATCAGCAATTCAATTTAATTTCACTTTATCTGAAAAACCTCAATAGTGGACATTCATCACTCTAGCCTTGTAACCTTCATTCAACTGGAACGGATACGCATTTTGCAAAGGTGTCATGTTTTCGTTAATATTACAGCTGATGATGACGGGTAATGAAAAGTATCTACTCTTGAGAGTTTTTGTCGATTTAATTATTAAATGTATTAACACAGTTTTATGCTGTGAAATTGCTGATTTACAAAGAATATGTTATATTTAGATATATTATCGCGTATTTTGTGATATAAATAATATATTGGTCTGATATCAAACAATGCGCGGGAGAGCATGGTAATAATTATGTGCCTACTTTAGAAATTATTCTTTAATTAAAATGCAAGTCAAATAATGTTTTTTTTAATTTTTTTGAAAAATAAGTATTACCAAAACAAATTTAAGAATCAAACGGCTGATTCTGGGACAAGACAATACTAATAAAAAATCTTCAAGTTTTTACATTTAAAGTAAAAACCAATTGTTGAAATATGGAATTTAAATTGCACATATATAGGCACCAAAATAAATGTAATTATTATTAAATTAAATATACTGTAAGTGTAGGTAATATAATTTAGAAAATAACCACTGAAAACTAATATTATTTTTAATTTATAACCAAAAAAACTGAAGATACTAGCAATGTTTAATAAGTTTTTTTTTATGTAGCTTTGAGATTCGGACACTGAAAGAACCAATTAAATATCTAGGGTCATTCAAAATGCAGTGTTTGAAAAAATAAAATCATTAACCGTTTATGAAATTGATTTTTAATAAGAGATTTTTCAGTCATTAGGGACAAACTCAATTTGAGATATCATAGTAGGATCCATATCAGGTCACATATCAATCAAGACGCCGTCAAGGAAAAAATGTGTTATCGAGGGAAAGAACTAACCACAAATGACTATATTTTGGTCGTTTATTGCCCAACAACATTATGATAAGGAGAGAGCTGTATCTACCAGAAGATATCGACACCTGCAGACAAAGATTTTAATGAATTCATAATTAGCGTAACATTGCATATACATTAATTTATGTACATCATTTTTAATCATGGCAATACCCTTGCTCTATGGTAGGACCATGTAATATTTTTTTATAAATATATAATCATGTGACAATAACTTCCTAGTGAATAAGTAATAAGCTTCAAGGAGTACACAAATTAGAATATTCCACAACATTTACTAACGTTTACTAAATTGTACAATAACAACTGTCGTAATTTAAAGCTACATACAAATAACTATTTATTTTACGACATGCGTACAAAGAAATTCACTTTTACAACGTTGCTATGTTTAAATATAATATTAAGGAGAAAGCCTTTTTTCTCCGATGTGTTTATTGTAATAGCTACCATTAAAACTTTTGTACATATACAACTAAATTACGTTTAATTTAAAGTTTAAATTTGTACACGTAATGTCTAAACTACAAAAATTGCCAAATGCCTGACAAAAATATACTTTTTAAACGTGTATCGTTGGCATAAATAATACAATAAAGACGAGATCTTGATTAAAATAAAAATAGTAAAGTTAATTACAACAATTTCTTGTGATTGCATGTCCGTTGACTTTACAAAGCCTACAAGCTTTCAGAGTCCAATCGTTTAACACTTAAATCTAACTTTATACAGTTTGTTTTATAAAACTACGCACGTCACTCGCTGGGATCACTTCAGAAGTTCTAATCACATTCGAGTTTTTTTATTTCACAGGTTCAATATGCCGGTTTCACACAATTCCGCGTCACGATAAACATTTTTAATAATTCCCAATAATAATTCAGTAACACTAATGACTAAACTCAATCACTAACAGTGTGGTCTCAGTGGCTTTAGCACTTGCTAATTTTACACCATTAGCACTTCAAAAGTTCCGCTTTAATAGATGACCTCGTAGACTGTGGCCTTCTTGTCGCCAGATCCTGTCACTATGTACCTGTCGTCTGCTGATATGTCACAGCTCAGAACCGATGATGATTCCTTAGACTGTAAAAAAATATAAGTTTGATTTTAATAATTACGAAATCTGAAACATTTACGCGATGCATTAAGAGTAGCACAGCTCAAAGCACTTGTGCCAAATTTGGTCAGAATAGGCAATTAGTAGGACCCTAGTTTCTTTAAAATATTTATTATATCTTTGTTGGTTTTCCAATAAAACTTTAATACTTTTATTAGTTTGCTAGTTCGGAGGTTACCATTTAGCTAAGCAATGCAAAGGTACAATATATTTAAATGATGGAGACATCCGTTTATTACCTGGAATATACTTGCTCCGTACGGCATTCAGAAGGTTGTCTTTGCCGGTGGAGACGAACCACTTCCCATAGGTGAAGTTGGTACTTGTCGGGTTTGTTTGCATGTAAAACTTCCACGTTTGAATTCTCCATTCCTACCGCTAGCCATTCACCTGAAAACATATCAATACAATTGTCATTAATATTAAAATTAAAATTCAATAAAAAACGCATATTATGTTAAATATTAAATGCTTGGAAATTAGCATTTAATGCGGAATAAAGAAATTTTTAAATACCATCTCGAGGAAAAATGACTTATTCTTTATCCATATGTTCACATTACATATGTTAAAAATTGTAACATTTTGTGACCTCTTGGTCCCAAATTCAGCCTGATAATCAAGGTTCTAATTTAATCTTATTTTAGTTTATGTTATTCGTCTTTATTTTTATTTAATTATTGTAAATAAGGACACCTGAAAAGAAATAATTATGTAACCATACCACTAGCTAAAGAGACCTCATTATTAAATGATAGCTACAAAGCTTCAAATTGAAAGTGAATAAATTATAAAATATTGATTGATTGATAAAATATTTAGGGCGAGAGGGCAAAGTTAAAATTTCTGCGTGATTAAAATTTAAAACTTTTGTCTGTGTTGGATGTGATCTAAAACATTTTATTTCATGTAATGGCTGTAATATTTAGCTAATTTTAATGAAACATGCAATATTTTCAAACAAAACCAGTGAATCACAAAATGATAAATCAAGTTGTCTTTGTAAGATGAGGGCTTCCCTCTCATTTTCGTAGTCCATAGTTTGAACATGCGCCGCTAAATGCTGATGCAGAGGTCAACATATCTCTGCACGGGGCCAAAAGCCTGGGGAGTTGTACACGGCATACAACACGAAGCTATTCAGCGGGGGTCGACCCTCGGCCGTGCCTCGATAGTTTATATAAGTGGTTGGAGTCGAGAGAGTTTTATCAACCACAGCGATCCGACCAACATCTTTGCAGTACCAGTGCTAGCAGGCGTTGGTGGTACTTTCATAGAAGCCGAAAAACCAGGTTAACGAAATAACCGCAAATGAAAGGTTTTTTTTTATTTTATTTAACGAGTGATTTTTCACTAGTTGCTTTCGCAAGTCGCAATCTATGATTCAAAGTAGTAAGTAACAGGCGCCTGGAACCAACACACTCTAAAGTCGTCCCCCTTCCCCGCGACAGGGCTTGCCTACTGTACAAATTATGAGCACGCCATTGCTAGTAGGCTCTGGCTGAGGAATCTTCCACGGCCTTATTGCTGTGAAGTCTAATATGGAACTCAGTTAACAGTGCAAATCATCGGCAACAATAAAGATTTTTTTATTATCACAAGAGTTATTTCACAACAACTCCATCTCTCAAAAAGGGTTGTTACAGTCTGATAATCTTGAACGGATTTAATGTATTTTGAAAAATTTAGTTGAATTTGCATCTTTATGAAATCAACTAGTCCACTATAGTTTCATGTTTTCGATTCTTGTTTTGATCAATTTATATATTTACGTCTAAAGTTTTGATAAAATATATGCAAAAATACTGATATTTCGAGGCTCTTAACATTTGGACGAAGTAGGAATGTACCTTTTTCATTTTATATTAAACCAGATAATTGTGAGATAAAACGATACCTATAGTATTATTTTTCTCCTACATCTACAAAAAAAATCGCAACACTAAAACTATTGTATGAAAAAATTACTGGGTCGCGTCCTCCTCAATATGTGGAAAGGTTAGTTGCCGAAAATCTTGAATGGCTTTTTAACTATTTTTTTTTTATTAATGGTTTGTTCCATGCTTTTATTTTTTGTTTTACATTCTACAGCTAAATAAAAAAATCAAAGTTAAAATTACCTGTAGGGCAATAGCCAAGGGAAAAGATCTGAGAGCTAAAGTCATGCTGTTGAAGGTGTCTTCCTTCGCGCAGGTCCCAGGATCTACAAAAAATAAACAAAATTTTGGGTGTATTTAGTCGCACGGTGAATGCTTCCGCAATACACAATCCACTCTCAGAAAGTACAACTATCAAAAAATAATCCCGGACAACCGATTGTGTTTAAGAGTCCAATAAAAAATCCAGTAAAGATAGGGCTGAGGGTTGAGATTGTAAAATTTATCATGACACCATATCGACAAAGTGTACCTAACCGTTTGGGTCCAAATTGATTTCTCTTTTAGGATTGCAGTCTAGTTATGATAAAAAATTAAACGTTTTTAAAAATCCTCTCAATAAAGTTTATTTGATCATTTTCTCTCGCTAACTCTTAAGAGCCAGTATATCGTGAGGTGACCTTGAAGTTCGGCCTTTGCAAATGGTGTCGGCCACTTGCACTTCGAGCATCCGTCGACAACATCAAAGAATAAACATTTGACAGTTTTTTATTTATATTAAAAACATAAGTCAATTAAAAAAAATCTAAGTTTAAGGTTTCCTGTAGAATTTCATTGCGGACATTTTTATGTATAAAATAGGCTTACGTTACATATGTAGTTTAGTTTATGAGAATTTAAAAAAATAAAACTCAACAATTTCAATATTTTTTTATGTAAATATAGGATTATTTATTTAAAAAACCGCTTAAAGGGTTGCTAGAAAAATGTTCAGATAATCTAATTATATGTTTTATATATATGCCTGGTATGAAAATCTATCATGGCGGTAGACCTCAAAAACATGCATAAAATGCAATTCGAGTGCGTTATGGCTCTTAACCTTATGGGTTGAATGAATGAGGAAATGAATGAAAATTGTCAGAATCTAATACTTTGCTGTTAGTTTTAGAATTCATAAACCTGTTTAGAAAATTATGTGGGTAGCAATCAAATTATGATAACATTTCCATAACAAAAGGTAGTGGGTACATATAGACATTCCTTTGAGTTATGAAGGCGCTAAAGCAAGGAGTCCCCACCGAGCTAACAAGAAGCGCGTTGTGCACCTCTCGTCGCCTGTAATTGGTTGGGCACGTCTTTTGCTGTTATGCCTCTAGAAACAAACGAGGACAATTTTGTTCACAAAACTTTGTTCAGATTTATTACTTTTTTGTAAAAAGATGAGTCAGTAACAAACTGACGGATGAATGGATTTTGCCTAAAGTCAGTAATATTTTCAACCAATGGATCGTTTCCAGTTTTTTTCATTTTTATTATTTCATATTTTATTTGTTTCATAGTTATTATTTATAAATAATATTTTTCAACAACGGCCGAAATTGTAAATTCTGTTTACAAGTTTGTTGAATTAGGCTAAAATATTGAGTTATAAATAATTTGTTACAACTTTGTTATGGAATATTTTTTACTATCGAAAAGTATTTCTCCATGCATTTGATATTGCACATTATTTTAATATTAGTAATAGACTAGACTTGAGGATTATTTTTCCGACAAGTAGAGAGTTACAATTTATTATCTTAAACAATGCCATTTACCGGGGGTTTATCCATGTATTTGATACTATACATTACTTTAATATCAGTAGTGTATTTTATAGAACAGGCTATATGTAAGGATTTTGCTATTATAAAATTGTGGTTTTTCCAATAAGTAGAGAGCTACAATATATATTTTCTTATTTTAGTTAAACAGTGTAATTTAGCGGCGTTTAATAATTAGTGATCGCAGCAGATGTTGCTTCACTGGCCTTTCTAGGATTTGTTTAAATCGAGATTGTCTATGACGGACAGTTTATTGTGAAATGTATGTAATATGATCATCAACCAAATCTTGATGTAATCGGTTATAACGACCGAATAATGCCATTTCTATCTGTGATAAATCATTAATATCTTGAAATTGGGGAACTTCATCATACATCTGTTTAATGATACAATGATAATTTTGTTTTATTCTGTTTGTACTCCTACATTATGTTTTGAAAATTATGCATATGTTGAATAACATTTTGTTCACTATTAAATTTCCAACAGAACTAATTTTAACAAAAATCAATTGAAGCAAACTACATAGGCGCTCTAACCGATATAAACTGGAAGCTATACTTCGAACCGGATTATAATTTTTTTGAAACTAAATAATGTATCACTTCTATATAAGGTCGATGCTTATTACATATCAAATAATGGAGGGATATTTAGATTATCATAGTTATCAATAAAATAAAACTGTAATTCTTAGTATTAGATCTCTTTGTTAGTATGGTAGTCCCCGGAATAAATAAAAAAAAAAAAATATTTACACCGAGATTCAGGTGACAGTCATACATACTCCTAATATATTTAAGTTTGTAGTCTTAAATAGTTAACAAACTATATACAACTGACCGAAAACAAATAGCAAAGGTCCATAAATTTTCCTACAGGTATAAAAGACAGAAGCGATAGAGCTTAAAGGTCAAAAAAGATTCCAAATGTAATGAAACAGAAACTTAAATGTATTTTCAATGGGACAACTTAAGGTCGTAGTGAGAATTTAATAAATAAATTTGTATTATCGAAATATATCCAATGCTACGCCAGTTCACATGCGATCAATATGTTTACAATATTGTTGTTCCCAGGAGTTACTTTCTATAGTAATCTTGTTACTCTTATGATGAAGTTTCTTATAAAATGTTAGGAACTTGCGACTATACCTGACGGTATTATCCAAGCCGCCTGTCCATAACTTTGTACCATCGGCAGATATATCTATGCAGCTAGCGCCATCTGTGTGCCCCTGGAACTGCCTCACGAGCGTTTGGTTGTGTAGATCCCACACTGCTATATTTCCATCAGAGCAACAGCTAAAGCAAACCTGTAATATGGTACACATTAGGATTATTACAAGTGAAATTCTTAATATTGTTATTAAATCAGTAAAACAGTTAGCCACCGAAATAACTTGAAAAGTAGAATTGTAATCTGGGATCTGGTCCAGTTAGCCAGTGACGTGCAGGGTGATTGCAGGGTGGTGTAGCCCCCCTTTGGCGGCTTTCGTTATAATATAAATCATATTGTTAATAATACATAAACAAAAAATATAATATTAAACCGAAAATATATTAAATATGCGGTTTTTCGTTAAAAATCTCGGCAAGCCCGGCTTTTTGGATCCTAAGAAAGTACCGTCCCGCCACTGCAGTAAGCCGTTAGAAACTGGAAGCCCTGATGATGTTAATGTAATTATTTGTACTATATAACATGGCTATGATACGATCTAAACAAAACAATAAAAGTGAGTGATTTGAGTCAGTATGGGAACTGAATTTATGATTATCAACAATTATGTAATTAATACTATGTATGTATGTATGTATAAATGCCTCACTTAAGATGAAACCCGATCATTTTTTTTATACAAAAATTATAGTGTACTGACTCTTTTTGTAGATATACAAAAAAAAACTGGATATTGTTATATCTCATAATTATATTGAATGAAAATGGAAATTTTCTAGTTAGAGATTGCCTTGAAACATCTGTATTTTTCCAAAAATTTTATTAAAACTTTATAAATTTTATTAAAACTTTTAACAAATAAAGCCGACCTTAGCACAGGCGCTGTTTAATTAGGTAGAGTTTTGTAAAATGTGTTTGAGTACTTTAAAAACCAATAAATAAAACTATTATTATTATTATTTGTAAATTGTTTATTGACTGAATACAATAATCGAGAAATTAAACCTAGTAGCATAGTTGATTTCATAAAGATACAAATTTAACTATTTTTTTTTTTTAAATACGTTCATTCTGTTTATCAAGATTATATATTTATAATGAGAAGTCGATTTATCATTTTGTATATTTTTTTTTTATTAAAATATTGTGTGGTAGATATAAAGTTAGGTAAACATGGCTAAACTAAACAGCCGTTAGAGGAAATAGAATAATTTAAACCTACACCCAATAGTCGTCAGGAAGAGCCTCCTTAAGGCTTATTGGTTCGCGTGTAAAAGTAAGCTAGGTTAGGTATTACAAATATGAACAAAATAATTGATGAATATAATATACCTTGGAGTCTGGACTGATAGCAAGGGCATAGCAAGCCGGCGCACTTGAAGTGAGTTCGGCTTTGATCCCAGGCGTGGGGCTCGCAAGATCCCAGATTGATAAATTGGATGTTTCACCGCCAACTATAAGAGTTCTTCCATCAGGTAGAAGCTTTATTGATCGGATCTAGTTGTCACGTTGCTGAAATATTTTTATAAAATACAGGAATATTATGCATGGATCATGAATCATCCTTGATTACAAGCAGGTATTTATATTCCATTAGTGGGCATCAACGTTTGGCCATATTACACTATAGTCATTATATCATTTCTCACTTCATAGTTTAGAGTTTCAATTCGCTAAAGCTTTTATAACATTGCTGAGCATTATTACTATGAGTGAATGCAAAGAAGAAAATATTTCAGTTATTGAGCATATATTTTAACAGCTTATGATCATTGCCAACTCTAGTGTACGGAGAGATACAAACCATCCTCCGCCCATGGATAAGACAAACCCTAAGTTAAGAAACACCTCCATTTTTAAACAGGCTCTTGAAGGAAATCTGCAAGGTAAGCTGATGACGATGATGACACTAATTATGAAAACAACTTAATGGCGTCGCATAGTACTTGAGAAGACTAAAACAAGAATGAAGTTAAGGTCATTGCCCAAAATGAATAGAATGGAGATCCACTATTCAGGCTTTTAGTCCCAAACCGGGATAACAGGAATTACAGACAGAGAAAGACATATTAAGAATTAAACATAGCAATTGACAAATGTTAGAAGTCGCCACGACAATCAATTGATACTTACCAAGATTCTCAACCACAGAAGAGAGAACCGACACACTGTCCAAAAATTGTTGTAGCCTTCAAGATTCTGGGTTATACATCCTATTAACTCTATTCGGAGATAATTCTTGTTAAGTCAGGTGGTACCAAAACCATTTTGACATCTTCAACACTAACAATTGATGGTTTTATGAGTTCTAATTTGGGTCGTGTGGAGAGTTATCTTAAGATAACTTCAAAAAGAACTGAGGTAATGTCCTGGTTTTTGTCTCCAACGTAGTCCCAAAATAGCAAGGATGTCAAAGTTCAATCTAGTGGTGCTCTTGCCTGGATATTTTATAGAGGATCGCAGGCAATGTGGAAGGATATTAAAAAATTAAACCACCGCTATCAGTTATCTAAAACAATTGTTAATACAACAGACTGCTAATTAAAATAAGCTGTTTCTATGCTCTCTCCTGAATATTCTCATAAAATGTCTGCTTTCACTTTTTTTGAACATTATTTTATACATAATTTAATCACACACACTACCACAAACTCACCAAGCAGTCGAGCTGACTAACAGGACTCTTGCTTCCGGGCTGTGAAATGTCCCACACTTTGACGCATCCCTTGCCTCCGGTGTACACATACTTAGTGGGGTTGGAGATGGTGACGGCGCACACGACTTCTCCGTGGGCTAATGTGTTGATCTGTCTCGCATGCCGTGGGATCCCTGGGCCAATCAGCGCATCCGGGGGAAAGGGCACAGGTTGCATTTGCCCGTCCGCGCTCACATGAAAGGAATAGGCGCTGCAAAATTAAAATAAATACCAATGTTTTTCCAATTCACCATGTTTATTACACGGATTTTATTCTAACATACATAGTAATAACTGATGTGTTTTGTGATTGTGGTGGTCTAGTTGCTAGGGCAAGATTATTGACTGAGCAGTTACAAGTTTGAACCCTCACATTGTGATCGTTACTACTTTTAAAGACTAATCACCAACATCTACCCTAATACCTTATTAGGACTGATATTAGTACAGGGACATGGAATAAAGAAAAATTTTGTAAATTAGTACTTGTACCAAATCATTATTATACAGTAATACCTACTCTATTTTATAATGCGCAGATATTTTATTCTAAGCCATGTTATTAAAAATTTGAGTTAAGTGTTCCATGGGAATTCAACTTCTCAAAAAACCACAAGTTCTCTGATTGAATTACTAACAATCCTTTATATTTTCAGGAGCCTTTGTAACTGTTTTCATGGGCGTAGAAAACCCTTTTCATTTCCATGTGTCATGAATTCCTAGCACTTGTATGCATTAAATTTAATTTGAAAGGTTACAGAGTGGAGGTTCGACTATTTGCAAAAAATATAACTTACAGGAAAATGGTATCGAGAGGTTTGCGGTTCTACTCCATCAAAAAATAATAATACTAACGGTTTGCCTCCAGGAATGGCAGACAAGGCGGCGGCGGCTGCTGCAGCGGCAGCCGCGGGTCCGAGAGGGGCTCGGAGAGGTTCGTAGGAGAGGAGCGGGCGCAGGGCGGGTAGGGGGGCAGGCCTCCTCCGCCCGCGCCGTAGACTGCGCCCGCGCCGTAGACGGCCTGCAAGTCGTGGGGACCTCCGCCTGAGGATTACAAAATAATACATTTTTGTGACCGAAAGTCCTTTTTGAACAGATTTTACTTCAAACTGAATGCTTTCTTTGCCTGTACTACTCGTATGTAAAATGATATGAAAAATACAAATCAAAAAAAAAATATTATGTCTAAAAATATTTGTAAAGTTTATGTAAAACATGAATCCACACTCGTTATCGTCCACACGTATACACAACTACATTCCTTCCTGGACAGCTGATCTACCAGCCCGTCGCCGACTACCAGATTCGACGATGATCTGCCAGCTTCCACCGAACGACTTCCCCAGCAGCTGGTCTTCGAGCGCCTCTGCCCTCCGACAAAGAAGCCGTCAAGTACGCCTCCACGCGCCGACTCGCATTGTAGTGATTTGTGCCTACAAATTTGTGATACCACCAAAAACTTTCTTACTTTGCTACCGACATCTATATATATAAGAAGACTCTTCAATAAACTTTGAATTATTAAATATTTAATCCCTAGATGTTTTTCATAATTTTCTGAATAACTGAATTCTATTTATCTATATTAATCTTTAATCTACTATATTTAAATGTCCTCCGTGCATTTACTTGGGATTAGAATTTACGAATTGTGTTTGATTTCTGTTCCTCAACTCTAACCTTCAGTCAATAGAATTGTAGAAACTTTCTCTCTTAGGAGAGTGGCATCCGTGATAAACCTTATGTGGAAGTAAATAAATTATATATAAAAATTTAACGCCACATAAATTACATATAACCCCACGAAGTTATTTTAATCTCACTGTAATTAAATTAAACAAAATTTATATACGTAGCAGGTTATATTTGTGTTTGTATTTTATTAACATTGACAGGTACAAACGTATGTTATTTTAAATTATAATTTTAAACCAAATTAACAGTTCTCATTACTACATACCTATATTATATTATTAGTATGCTAAACGTATTTCGATACTAAAATATATGAAAAAAAAGGTTCACTCACCGTTCATTGCGAGATGATAGGGAGGATACTGGCCGATGGTTGGAGGTTTGACGACAGGCTTGAGCGAGCCGGCGGGTTGCGCCTGCGGCGCCGGGCCCGAGGGACCTCCGCCGCCGCCCGACGCCCCGGAGCCTCCGCTGGTCGGCGTCACCGACTTGGCGACCGGCGTGGGCGGCTTCTCGTCCAGCTTCTTGGCCGACGGCGTGGACGCGTTGCTGGACGTGCCCGATCTGTCGGACCACCGCAAACCCTCACTATATTGGTAAACGAACGCGAGAGATACTCTTTTATAGCTGATTCTCATTCATACACTGGAGGGATATTGCACTTTTTATGCAAAGAACATGAAGTTAGCAACTGATGGGCGGTGGCTACAGTTGTTAACTTCATGGCAAGAATAACAATGAGTTACAATTAATATATTTCATGTATTTTATTTCTTTAAATACATATATTTCATTTAAATATATATTAACTTTGAAAAACTTTACATATTTTGAGGCGCAACATACAGAATAACCCTAAAATGCATGAACCCTTGTTCTTCTTAGACATTTAGTTCTAAAAGAACACAGCACTTTCATAGGTATTATGATGACCTGATTTTGATTTTGACTTGAAGGTATGTTTTAAATATTTATATCCGTGGTCTTAAACCTTAAGCTAGAACAAATTAAAAATATTATCGATAAAAAAACGCAGATAATAAACATATCAAATAGTCCCCGAAAGGCAAACATTGCAGCTATTAATTTTATCCAGAACTATCGTATTCATTAAAATTATTTATAAGTAAACATAAATAAATGATTCGTAGCTAGAATAAAATATTTGATCAAAATACTAAATTTAATTCAATTGCGCATCTAGGGTAGGTTAGCAATATTGCCTACCTATTTAAACCCCATAATACCATATCTGTGTTTGGTGTTCAGTCAATAAATTCGCATTTCGGTGAAATTTAGAACTAGAACGAGATTTGTGGGTTCGTCTCAAAGCATACAGTACTAACAGATAATCGCTTCGTCCTTTCCATAAGAATAATATAAAAGTATTTTGCATCTTCTATTAAGACGAGGAGGATCCAAAGTAGGTATATTTTGTATATGTATAGTAGAGTAACGATAAGCTGACCGTTTTTCAATTATGAGGGAGGTGAGAAATTTCACACCTATAAAAATTGCTCTTCTTGATCAATATAATATATTATGTTCCCTTATTGAGAAATGGTCATCTTATCGTTACCCGACTATATTATTAAAGAAAGCTAAATAAGTAACTGTCAAGCACTTCTCGCACAGAGATCTTCTGGACTCTGGACGGGTTAGTAGAGATCAGGTATCCTTAGTGGTTGAGGTTTATTGTGTTGGGATTAAGCGTGTGAATAACATAACATACATGACTACGTATGTGAATGATTTAAATAAAAATAAATTGATTGACTTAAAAAAATAAAAAATCTGCCGCGATTTCTCTTCCTGTGATTTGGCCGTTAGTCGATTGTTGTTGAACGACTTGTACTCAAGGATATTGAGAACAAAAGGACCCTCACACATACGATGCTCTATATTTAGAAGTTTTTAGTATTTTTGTACACATACTTACAACTCCATAATTCCTTTATACTTTTAGACAAACATGTAGAAGCTCTCTCATTATCGCTTGCGTGTGATTAGCTGCTGTCATTTTAATTATTTATACTTTCAGTTTCTAATTCGTTATTTAGAGACACTTTTAAATTTCTCGGGACAGAAATCATCGAAAATGTTATGACTTCTCCCAACAAAATATCTGTAATAATTTGGACTGGATTTGACCTATAACCGTCATGCAAGCCCAGATGAAGTCTTCATTCTTCAATGTGAGCTGTGGTGCTTTCCACCACCCGAGTGCTGACAAGAATGATACAGATTCCCAGAACGATTGAGCGTCCTTAAAGGAGGCGAAATGCCGCATAGTATAAATTATCTCTTCTAGGAAAACGTTTTCGTTTCAGGGTTACTTTCATTCATCAGCATCTTCTTTATCAAGTCCAATATCTTTGTATCTTAAAAGTTAATATTATTTACATTGAATAATTAATTATTTACTAATAATAATAAATATCAAAACACTTTACTTTCGACTTAGAATAGGTGCAATTATATAAACACACACGTAAAATACAGACTCAACTAGTATTAATATTTGATTTTAAACGTTTTGCAGAATTTGGTTTATTTTTCGTAAGGAACTTACATATAATGGAAATGAATTTATATGTTTGTAGATTCCTTGAAATGCCGATAGTTATTTAATAAAAGTTTTCATAATAATATTATGATTAATATTCATAATTAATAAATAGAAAAACGGGAATTGAGAGCATCGCATATACTATACGTATGTATTAACAAAGTCCTTAGAAATTAGTCTTGAGTTTAATTAATATAATATTTGTTTATAGTGTAAGATTTGTAACTATGAATAAAATAAATAAATTTAAACTCAAAACCAGTAGACCCTCGCCTGTCTCTCAAGGGAGAAGGTCTCGCTTGAAAGACATTTTAAAGTCATTGCACTCAATCGTGAAATAAAAGAAGTTAATAAAAACTATAGGTTTCTGTTTAGGCTATTAAATATATTATGAAATATAATATCAGTTGACATTTATCTAATTTAATGCGATCACTATATACTTTTTTGACCGTAAGTGGTCCCATAGAAATTCCGTTGTAGTCAGATTTGTCTAAAAAAAATCCCTCAAACAATTACAAAATCTACTCTGAAATATTGTATAAAGTAAAAAGTTATATTCGGTCGTATGTAATATATATGATATATTTTTAATTTCAGTTCCGGATACGAACGCTCACATTCTTGGCACGAGATAAAAATGAGTCAACCAAAACCCAGCGTCCGATTTCATAGTATATCAGTCCCGAGAAGGGAATTTAGATTTCAAAGAGCGTATGAAATGAAATGAAATTCCGACTCAACAATTACAATATTATTTTCTTTATAAATCTTCATTTTATTGGCTATGCACGAAAAACAAATGCTTTTTAGAACGCCATTATTCGTATAGGAACGAATGGAAAACTTCTACAAAAGAAAATTCATTTCAAAAGGCTATTTAAAATTATTTTTAATAAATAAACATGTATGTAAATAAATCGGAAATATTAAAAATGTGATATTTATAACGATCTCAGACGTTAGGACGATTTTTATTAAATTTGAAATTCGTTTTTCGCATAGTTCGTAAATATTTCTTCAATATATTTTGATGATTGCTGATGACTTGTTGGAATAGATCAACAAGATTCTTACTTATTGGATTTGTTGGGATGGATGTTATTTTTATTTATTTCTTTATTTGCAACTTATACATTTTAGCAATTTCTTTTCTCTATTTTCTCAAAAAAATATAATAATCCAATACAGCAGTTTTAATGAAATTTTAAAATATATTTCATTTAATGTTAAATGTGGGTAAGTTTTAAGAGCAGTGTAGGCAGTATTACTTAAACTCAGCATGCTATTTTTCATTGAGAAAAGAAGTACTGTGTAAAAATAAAAAGATAAAAAGAAGAATACATATTTTTTCTCCTCTTTCTTTGTGGTTTATCTTCAAATATCGTTGCTATAACATTTGTATGCGTTATATTCGTTAGCGTAAAATATGTGGGACACTATAATTAATAAAACCAGAATTTACTTTATGAAGTACAGAACTTTGATACCTTTGGATAAAGCTTTAATACTCTTATATTAAAAAGTTCAAACAAAATTATAAACATTTCAAAAATACATACATTATAGTAAGTATTAAATTTGGCTAATTTAGTAAGTCGCTTAGCTACCAATGGCACTCATCGGTTATATTGAATAATCACGTATTCGTTTTGAAATAAATATCGACTTTGTCTATTATTTAATATATTTATAAAGTATTAAAAAATAGTTTTAATGGTTTTAATTCAATCCTAGAAATTATTTTACCACCCAATTAGGAGACAATATTTATCTAAAGATTATTTTTTTATATTTTTGGTAACCACTAATATAAACGTTTTTAATTGAGTTTATAAGTTTTCTTTTTGCATACCTAGATAATACATGTTTATTGGTAACTACAAAGATAGAAAGGCGTAACAAAGCACCAACAAATTCGTAAAAATAGCAACTGGAATATCGTCACAGGTTCCCAATTCCACATCGATCGATTATATCGATTATATAATTATCTTGTTTATGTGAAAAGATTGTAAGCAATTAAATAATGTCATTTTTAGATAGCAACAATTTACTGCCTCCAATGCAATCTGGCTTTAGAAAATACCATACTATCGCTTCTGCTCTTAGTAGTGTTACCGACGATATACTCGCTGCAACAGATGATGGAAAAGTTACTGCTCTTAATTTCTTTAGATTCTAGAAAAGCTTTTGAGTCGGTGTCCCAAAAATGACTACTGGCAAAGCTTAAACACATGGGTATGTCACATAATGTCTGTAAATGGTTTGAAAGCTACTTAATTAATCGCTCTCAAAAAAACTGTATGCATAGCAAATTCAGGACAAGAAATCTCATCTGACATTGCGCTGTTAAAAATAGGCATACCACAAGGTACACTACTTGCTCCTATGCTATATACGATCTACACATTTCATATACTGTCATATTTAGATAGCTGTGAGGGCCATATGTATGCGGAGGACACTCAGGTTTACTACTCTTTCAAACCGGATGATTATTCTGACAGCTGTAGAAAAATAACTGTGGACCTAGAATTAATTAATAAATGGTCTACAAAACATAGTCTCAAACTTAACCCAAAGAAATGGGAAGTAACTCTTATCGGCACAAACCAACAAGTTCTGAAATGTAAAAATAACTTTTTAAGTCCTATATCCATTTCTGGAACAGCTTTACCAATTATAGAAGTATCTAGGAATCTAGGCATCTACTTGGACTCGCAACTTAATTTTGAAGAGCACGTTAAAAGGAAAACACAATGGTGCTTTGCACGTCTTAAAACGCTTTACAAAATTAGAGAATTTCTATCTAAGGCAAACTGTAACGGACTCACTAATTCCTTCAATCTTGGACTATGGTGATGTAGTATATGGCCTACGCTTATCCAAAAAAGTACAAAAAAATCCAAGGTGTCCAAAATGCCTGCAAACGCTTTTGTTTTCGGATCCCTAGGCGAACCCATATCTCAGGCACATGAAACAAAAACAGTATTTTAAATATGGTCAGTCGCAGAAATCTCCACTATCTCCACGAAAAAATCACAATCACCTCAGGTGCGAGAGATCACCCTTTGATCATCCTTCACCATAGGCTGACAGTTTACGAAGGTTCCTTTAAATTTACGGCATCAAAGATCTGGAACGACTTGCCTCCACCTCTAAGGAGCAAAACAAACCCGGCCTCCTTCAGGACTAGGTGTCGACAATGGCTTCTGGAGCTGCAAACTACCACTTAGTTACGTTTTATATAGTTTTTTATGCTGGTCATACATTTTGTATTTTGTTATGTATATGTTACATAAGAGCATGTGAGGATTAGAATTCACTGTAAATAAAAATAATATATTACGTTAACTATAAATTATATATTATTACATAATAAAACGGGACGTGCTGTAAATCAGCATCCTCCTCTCTCAGAAAGGAGGGAAGCTGAGCACACTCCCTTTATTGGAAAATGCGATTGAACTTATGTACCTACCATTTACTTTTGTTTTGCATTCTTCAATAAATAAACATTTTCGTTCTTTCTATGAGTTGTCATAATAACAAATGTTCTCCTTGTCGAGATCTTTCAATTGGTGTATAACAAATCCTATAGGAGGGTGTACTTCCCATACATTTTTGTCCATTGTCCGTCAAAGAGGCTATTAGCGAAATTGAGAAGTGCTCGCTGAAAAAAAAGGCCACAGACAAACCTAACGGATGATATAAGTCTGTAACTTATGGGTAGAAAATATCCGATTTTGAGAGGCAAATTTGAAAATTACCCAAATGGAACCTTTTATTTAAAAGAGAGAACGCAAAGCAGATTTTTGGTCACTACCATTTTGGAGTTCAACGTGACAACAGCTGAGTTTTGACGTTCGAACGACGTATACATTTTTGGATGATTGAAGCTGGTTTCAAGGAATATAGATAATCGCTAGAAGGGACGGTCGATGGAAGCTACATCTTCGAGAGTGCATATATAAGGACAGAGGATCGGCTAACGGAGCCCGGACCCCTGAGAGAATATTCCGGGACCTTTTCTCGGAAATTTCCTTAAGGAAGTTCCTGGACCTCGAACTTTCCTTTAAAATCGACTTGAGGAAAAAATCTTTTTGGAAGAGCTTCGATCAGCGGACAGTATAGACTAAAATTTTTGGAAAACTAAAGCTGAAAAAGTGAAAAAGTGAATGAAAAAGTGAGCTTCTTATGCTAATGACAGTTGAGTTCCAGAACGGAATTACTCGGGGACACGACCGCTCGAAGGGACCTTCTTTTGCTGCTCGTCTTAACTAAGGGGAACCAGACCACGGGTCCCGTCGGGGAAAACGACTGTCCATATGTGTGCAGTAACCCTTAATACATGATTTATTGTAAATGTGATACTGTGATAATGTGTCAACGGCCGTCAACGGTCGGAGATATTTTCGGAGATATTTTCGGAAATGCATTGTAGGTAAATTAGGCACACTCGAGAGTCACGCTATATTGAAGCCCCATTTGTAAATATTAACAGCATGTAATATTATTAATATTGTTGTAAATATAACGGTTATAATTAAAGTATATTTATTTGCGAGTGATTGGTGCTCGACGAAAGTGTATCATGAACCTTTTCGAGTTTAGAGAAGCATTGTAAAGACACACTTGAGTGTCACCACGCTATATGACACGCTACCCTGCGACGTTGTTGTAAATAGTATCAAAATAAATTTGTTCAACACATTCGAGTTGTTTTTATTTGATGAGAATTGATGAAAGGTAGAGTTAATTTCCATGTTTAGAACACATTTGAGGTCTACCATTATAAACAATACATCTATTAGCATAGCAACGAAATTTCAAGTAACGTAACGTAGCAACGAATTAAATTCGAATATATTTTCTTTCCGAAAATAGTTGCTATGCATTTTTTATATTAATCTGAAAAAGACGACAAGATGGCCGTTAAAATGTTTTTCCGTGGGTTTAGAATAATGTAATACGGATTGCCTGCGGTAAGATAATTTCGAAATAACGTTTATACAGTGCATAATAGTCGATATAGTTCATAATAGATAAAAGCAGGCCGCTAGCAGGCCATTCTCCGAGTGATTATGTGAAAATAAGTAACATCAAAAAGTGTTCTTTGAGACCCGCAAATTTGAGTTTGAGGGAATCACGCTGCGAACACGAGGTCAGCCTTTGGTTTCCCAATTTGCTGTTCCACTTATATTTTTTACCTTTTTACTATAATTAGTAGCGTTTAATAGGTCAGTTGAATTTGGTAACATTATAGAGATGAATTCATTGATAGGAAATAATGATGTCGATGAATTTTAAAAATCACCTATTACCAATATTGTCATATAACGTCAATATTGTCATATATATGTATATTTTTGTGTATTTTTCAACATCTCCACTAGACTAAAGTTAAATACATTTATTCTAAATATATTATTGTTAAAGCCTACTTCTCACCCCTGCCGGCTAAGTAACATGTTACGAACATGTGCCTGTAATGAATAAATAGCATATAAGCATAAAAGACAACAATAAGGCAGTCAATTTCATCAATAAAAAGCGACCTCAACCCGCCGTACACTTGCGCAGCGAGAGTGCGTATTCTGAATCCCTCTTTATAGTGTGCCGTAAGAGTTGCTCATATCAAAAAATGTAGGGAAATTATAGCAACACAATTAACATTTTGAACTGATTTGAACCAATTTATCCCACCCTTAGAACCAATGGTTGGTGCTAGCAAAGACGTTTACTCAGATAAGATTTAAGCCCTTATCTAAGGAATAATATTAAATTGAAATGAATTCGATATCCTATATCGAATTTGCTCATTAACGAACTTGACCGAGATTTTATGCCCTTAAATTTTATGTATCAATTTGAAAGTGATTGGTGTGAAATTATCTTAATATATATAAATCTCGTGTCACAATGTTTGTCCTCAATGGACTAATAATAAAATAATGGACTAATAATAAAATTTGAACACCATGTGCAGTTCGATGTGCACTTGAGAGATAGGATAGTTTAAATCTCAAATTATAGTCGCAATTTTAATTTATCGCTAATTTTTTGTCCGTTATTATTTGGCAGTCATAAAACTGACAGATGTCGATACCTTTTTATTTTATGGGCGATTGTGAAGAGCGCGTGACGACTCGGTGCCAGTATAATTTTATTGAACAAGCAGAGGAAAGAGCAATTGTGATATTATTGGAAAATTTTTTAGAAGATCACAATCAACTAATTCAATTGATCAAAAGAGTTTCGCCACGACTGCAAAATGACAATTATCAAATCGTCATAAAAGCCGACAAAGTACCATTAGGTGAACATGCTGGTAGATTCAGTCATAAAACTGACAGATGTCGATACGGAACGGCACGGAACATGCATGCATACAAGATGCGATGACTTACGTACGTCATTACGGCCGACCGGATTTATTTATTACATTCACATGTAATCCGAATTGGGAAGAGATACAAACTTTACTATTGCCAGGACAACAAGCCATTCATCGTCATGATTTAACTGCACGTGTGTTTAAACAAAAATTGAAATCCTTAATTGATTTTATTGTTAAATATACAATTTTTGGTATCACACGTTGTTGGCTGTATACGATAGAGTGGCAAAAGCGAGGTTTGCCTCATGCCCACATTTTGGTTTGGCTTAAAGATAGAATCCGTCCTGAAGAAATCGATCAAATAATTTCAGCCGAAATTCCAGACCCATTAATTGATCAAGAATTATTTGATATTGTCACCAAACACATGATCCATGGGCCATGCGGTGTTTTCAACATGACGTCACCGTGCATGGAAAATGGAAAATGTAAAAAAAACTTCCCAAAGCCGCATACGAATGACACGATCACGGATATTGATGGTTATCCAATGTATCGCCGCAGAAGTACTGAGAATGGTGGCCACACATTTACAATGCGACTGCCGAACTTTCCAAATCAAGTTGAGTTTGATAATCAGTGGGTGGTACCATACTCACCACTACTTTCAAAAACTTACAAAGCTCATATCAATGTTGAGCTTTGCAGTTCTGTTAAATCAATTAAGTATATTTGTAAATATGTAAACAAAGGCAGTGATTTGGCCATATTTGAAGTAAAAAACATAAATAAAAATGACGAAATAGCACGATACCAAATGGGCAGATACATTAGCAGCAATGAAGCTATTTGGCATATTCTCAGCTTTCCCATCCACGAAAGAGATCCTGCTGTCCAACATCTGGCAATACATCTTGAAAACGGTCAACGTGTATACTTCACTGAAGAAAATGTTCTCCAAAGAGCGTTCGAAGCTCCGAAAACGACTCTAACTGAATTTTTTACATTGTGTCAAAAACCTGATGTTTTTGGCCAATTCGCGAAGACATTGGTGTATGGTGATGTTCCACGTTATTTCACATGGAACAAATCCAGTAAAAAATGGGAGCCACGGAAACAAGGAAAACCACATCCTTCCATTACAGGCATATTCAAAGCTAAGACATTGGGGAGACTTTACACGGTACATCCAAAGCAACGTGAGTGCTTCTATTTACGTTTGTTATTGGTGAATGTTCCCGGACCAACGTCTTTTGAATTTTTACGAACAGCTAATGGTCGAGTATTCAATACATACCAGGATGCATGTCGTGAACTGCAATTGCTAGAAGACGATAACCATTGGGACTTAACGCTTGCTGATGCTGCGTTGACATCAACACCGAATAACATTCGTCAGTTGTTTGCAATTATTTTGGCGACATGTTATCCCTCGCAAGCACAAACTTTGTGGGAAAAATATAAAAATTGTATGACAGAAGACATCTTGCACCGAATTAGACAAACAAATCAATGCCAAAACATAGATTATACACCAGAGATGTACAATGAAGCATTGGTCTTGATCGAGGATTTATGTGTTCTTAGTTCAAATTTACCATTTAATCATTATGGTATGCCATCACCTAATCGTCCAGCCACCGACTTAGTCAATACCGATTTACAACGAGAAAATCAATATGACCATGGAAGTTTAGCAACAATTATCATGAACAGTGAACCATTACTGACAGCAGAACAAAAAATTATTTATGATCGGATTATGCTGGCTGTTGCTGCTGAACAAGGCGGTTTTTTTTTCTTGGATGCACCCGGTGGAACCGGTAAGACATTTTTAATATCGTTGATTCTTGCCAAAATACGGTCGCAACAAAAAATCGCATTAGCATTAGCATCGTCAGGCATTGCGGCTACTTTACTGGATGGTGGGCGAACAGCACATTCAACATTCAAGCTGCCATTGGACGTTCATAATAAACCAGATGCAATGTGTAACATCAAAAAGAATAGTGGAATAGCTGCAGTGTTGCGGAAGAGTTCTATAATAATTTGGGATGAGTGCACAATGGCACACAAATATTCACTTGAAGCATTAAACAGAACTATGCAAGATTTAAACAGCAATAATAAACTTTTCGGTGGTGCTATCTTACTTTTGTCTGGTGACTTCCGGCAGACCTTACCGGTTATACCTCGCTCTACTTTCGCGGATGAGATTAATGCATGTTTGAAACAATCATTCTTATGGCGAAGTGTTGAAACACTTCGATTGACCATAAATATGCGAGTACAATTGCAAAATGATCCATCAGCACTAATATTTTCCGAACAACTACTAGATATTGGGAACGGTAAAATAAAACTGCAACCAAATACGCAATGCATTAAACTACCAGACAATTTTTGCACTGTTGTTCAGGATAAAACTGAATTGATTCAGAGTATTTTCCCGGATATACAGAATAATTATTTGAATCATGAATGGCTTAGTCAACGGGCGATTTTGGCAGCCAAAAACGTTGATGTTGACGAAATTAACTTCCAGATACAACAGTTGTTACCAGGCGATCTGATGTCTTTTAAATCAATCGATACTGTTGTTGATGAAAATGAAAGTGTAAATTTTCCGATTGAATTTTTAAATTCATTAGATATCCCTGGAATGCCACCACATAATCTTCGATTAAAGATTGGTTCCCCTATTATTCTCCTCCGTAATTTGAATCCACCTCAATTATGTAACGGTACGCGTTTGGTCATCAAAAAGATCACCGGAAACATTCTTGAAGCAACCATTTTGGCTGGGAAGTTTAAAGGAAAAGTGGTCCTGCTGCCACGTATTCCGATGATACCATCAGATTCTACCATACCCTTCAAAAGGCTACAGTTTCCAATTCGTTTAGCTTTCGCCATGTCTATAAATAAATCTCAAGGTCAAACAATGTCCATTTGTGGTTTAGATTTGGAAAATCCATGTTTTTCTCATGGGCAACTATATGTTGCGTGTTCACGTGTTGGGAAACCGTCGAATCTATTTGTGTTAGCTAAAGACAGGTTAACCAAAAACATTGTGCACCGATTGGTGTTAAATTAAATTGAAATTGAAAGTATTTATAATTCAAAAAAAAGATATTAATGTTTAAAAGTTTAAGACTGTCTGCCTTGCCTACCTCATTCATGAGTTTAAGCGTCACATGTTATTTACTGTATTATACTGTAATATACTTATATTTGTTATAAAATTAAATGGAAATAATAAATCTGATAAATTTTTATTTTTTACCTATTGATTTCTGCTTAGTATCAAGTGTAAGAACATTTTAATTAATTGTGTTCAACGTACTTCCCCTTCAAATCTCAATCCAGTGAATTTGTATACCAACATCAACATTTTCGTCTTTGTTCGTAAATAATTTCATTGTACTAAAGGGTTATAGTAGTAGAAAGTCAAATAAGGAGATCACCATATTTTTTTACAAATACCATCTGTGTGAAAAAGCATAGTGGACTCCGTGACTGATGTTCTCTTATTGTTCCTCTTAGATTGTTTACTATAATGTAATATAACAAAAACTTTAGCCACAGCAACGCGTGGCCGGGTCAGCTAGTATAAACTTTTAAACTGAAGGTAGGTGAGGGTGGTTCTAGGGGATGTGAATCGCGAAGCCATGTTGAAATTTTCCGGAAGTCATGATTCCGGATGTCAATTGCAGACCAGGGGGGCGGGAATGGGAGGGGTTTTTCCAAGAAGTAAAATTTTCCTATAACTTTCTTAGTATATAAGATATCAAACTTATTAAAATTTTATTTTATTTATTTGATAAGGGCCTAAAAGTTAAGCGAGTTAACTTTTTTGTTCGCACCAACTATTGGTCCTAGGGGTGGAAAAAAGCGTTTTCAAAATTCAGAAAATCATACATCCCTTATGTTATGTATGTTAGTGGATGTTGGGGGTTTTTCCCCCCGTGTAGCGCGACCTTTCCAGAACTATTGTACTTTTAAATCCACTTATAGCTCACCCTCTAGTCCCGTACTGTAGATGAAGTTAAGTAAGTTTTTGGGTGCGATGGTTCTAATCTCTTCTGGCTTGAGGAGATGGTTGCCTAGAAGCTGGTACCTTTTGTTTATGAGGGGTCCACATTCTCCCAGTAGGTGTAACGGAGTTTCTGGGCCCACTTTCTGGTTTCTGGGCGCAGAGCCTGCACCTGTCGTCGGTCGATAGGCCCAATTTGTGCAGGTGTTTGTTCAGCTTGCAGTGGCCAGTTAAGGTTCTGGTTAGGATCCTTATTTGGTATCGGCTTAAATTTAATAGCTCCGAAAGTCTTTTTTGCGAGAATCCTACTATGAGTTCTTTGGCTTGCTTTTGTCCGGGCAGTTCTTACCAGTATTTTTGGCTTTGCTTCTATACCCAAATTTTTAGCAGCCTACTGGTGGTGCTTATAGCTATACCGCAGGCCGGTTCTGGGCCTATCATAGTCATGCTCGTACCTTTCTTTGCCAGTTCGTCTGCTTTCTCATTGCCATCAATGTCTGAGTGGCCTGGTACCCACATAAGTGTTACCCTGTTGTGTGTTGCCAGGGTGTTGAGTATTTGTACGCAGTTTAGCACTAGCTTTGACTTGATGGCGTTTGAGTTGATAGCCATCAGAGCAGCTTGGCTGTCTGAAAGTATGTATATGTTTTTATTCTTGTAGGATCTTTCGATGCTCTCATGCGCAGTCTCAATGATGGCATATAGCTCTGCCTGGAATATAGTAGAGTGCAATCCCAGGTTAATCGATTTCTCGAGTCTGGGTATCGCCCCACAAATGCCTGATCCTATATTGTTTCCGCTTTTGGAGCCATCGGTATACCATATAATTGCTTCATTTTCGAAGTTCATTGTTTGAATTCATTCATCATTGAATTCATCATTGTCCCATTTGGTTCTTTCTGGTATTTCCGTGGTAAATGTTCTGACAAAGTTGTATTCGGTTGTCAGATTGTCTGTGATCATTTCCATTACTGGGTTTAGCATTGTTTGGTTCTTGAGCTTTTTGACAGTACTCGAGAGCCAATTCTTTGCACCAATTATTGGTCTTAGGGGTGGAAAAAGTGTTTTCAAAATTCAGAAAATCATACCTCCGTTAATAAGCACAGGATTAAATCTGTTCAAAATGTTAATTGTTGGCCTATAAATTGTCTACAACTTTTGTTTAAAACAATCTTTGATATGAGCAACTCTTACGGCACAGTGTAAAGAGAGATTCAGTATACGCACTCTCGCTGAGCAACGGTACGGCGGGTTGAGGTGCGCGGGCTGCCGCGCTGGGAGTGAATTGTACCGAGTTATTTTTTAATACGACAAAGGTACATTTGTAACTGTAATTTGCTCTACTACATTTCGATTTTTTCCTCAATTAAATGACACAATAATTAAATAAATATTACGTCCCAACAGCCATGCTATCATATTTTCGTTATTTAAATACCGCTGTGCATTATCGCTGCGCCCTATCGAAATGTCAAGTTTCATTCTTCAGTATTAAAAATTCGTTGACTTTAATGTTAAATATCTATATTATTGACACAAAAATTGAACTCTTTTTCATTTCTACTTTTCGCGCTGAAAGATGCAACAAATAGTAGCTTATTAAGCATGGATGTATAGAAGCTAAAATGTGCCAAGAGCTGAAAGTAATTCGGTGAAGGTGTTAAGTTACTTCTTATTACTAGTATGCAGTGGTATTTGCCCTTTATTAATTTTATATTATTTTTCTTTGTTTTAGATTCCCCAAAAAGGGATTGGCGATATGAGCACCTATTACTATCGGTAAGTGTTTTTAAATATTATTAAGTAATTATGTAAGTCCAGTGTAAATTAAGGTTTCAGTTTCATATCAAAATAAAATATGGCGTTTGTGCATTCGCCTTTTCAGCCTGAAATTAGAGGAAACAAGAAAAAAAAACAGTGTGGTCCCCACGCGCGAAAGACGGAAAACTTTTGTGAGGAAGTTGATGAATTTGTCATATTATATTTCAAAATTAACATATTGCAATATTGAATTTAATGCTTTTTATTAAGATAGCTACTTGAATTGATTTATTGAAATGTCTTCATTTGTAAATTAAATTTATATGAACATGTTTGCAGATCATCGCGATTGGAACGAATACATGACGTGGACTTCGTGATATTTCGCTTGAAAGAGAGTAGAGTATATGTAACATTTCCAGCTGCCTCTGACCTCGCCTTTGGATTTCGACTTCTCTACGTCGCATAGAGCGCAGTACAACTCGTATTCCATCCCGGCAGCAAAGAAGACTTACATTAAAAGCCTAAATTGATGAAATCTGAAGGTATTTTTCTTATAAAACGGTTTCGTTTAATTGCATTAGTGTGCGATAGTTTCTAAACTCACCGGGTATATTTGCAGATCCATAATACACAGGAGAATCAGTCTGGTGGGTATGCATGACAATAAGATTGGTTGAGCGGCGAATCTACTGTGACTGATGAAGGGGAGCCTCGAATTGCGCTTTATGCAGTCATCGTATTTCTGGGATCTTGAAGACGCTAGAAAATAATATTACTATAACTTAATGTATATTAAATTCATGTAGTAATAGATCTTTGCATGTTTATATATATATATATATATATATATATATATATATACTATATATCAAATTAATTATGTACAATAAATAAATATATATATATATATATATATATATATATATATTCCTAGTCTATTGTTAACCGTATTTAGAAATAACATTGATTGTAAAGAGCACAAAAATTATGCTCTATATTTCATTCAGCGTCTTATCTTACATTTGTGTTGCTACTTTTATTTAACTTAGATTTTTAATAAGTTTATTTTAACGTTGTTTAAATATTTAGACAGCAAGAATTAAAATTGTTAATATTTTCCAGCTATTTTGTAGAAATTGTAAGAAATGTAAAATATAGTCTGTGACAGTGGTATTTATCTAATGTATTATTTGGTTAAGGTTCTTAGAGAAGGATCTTCTATTCTTTAAAACAGGACCGGGTGTGTGGTGGGTTCATCTGTCACAGTCTATATTAATATTCTTTTGTAGCATTTGTGTTCTATGATTTTATTGAAAAATAAGATTACTATTAAGAAGGCTAACTAAACTTCAAACAGGACTTGCGTATGCAGGACTTGGATAAGTGACAACGGGCACAGTACTACGGGGTTAACTTCTCTGCGTTTCTGGCATTGCAATGTCGTAGAAGGCAATTTTAATAGAGTCCATCATGAGAAAACCGTCGCGACCTCAAAGAAGTTTAATCAAATCTTCTACTTTGGACAACGCTCACTGTAAGAATTATTTACATACTTGAATTGATTTATTGAAATGTCTTCATTTGTAAATTAAATTTATATGAACATGTTTGCAGATCATCGCGATTGGAACGAATACATGACGTGGACTTCGTGATATTTCGCTAGAAAGAGTACATGAGAGTATATGTAACATTTCCAGCTGCCTCTGACCTCGCCTTTGGATTTCGACTTCTCTACGTCGCATAGAGCGCAGTACAACTCGTATTCCATCCCGGCAGCAAATAAGACTTACATTAAAAGCCTAAATTGATGAAATCTGAAGGTATTTTTCTTATAAAACGGTTTTGTTTAATTGCATTAGTGTGCGATAGTTTCTAAACTCACCGGGTATATTTGCAGATCCATAATACACAGGAGAATCAGTCTGGTGGGTATGCATGACAATAAGATTGGTTGAGCGGCGAATCTACTGTGACTGATGAAGGGGAGCCTCGAATTGCGCTTTATGCAGTCATCGTATTTCTGGGATCTTGAAGACGCTAGAAAATAATATTACTATAACTTAATGTATATTAAATTCATGTAGTAATAGGTCTTTGCATGTTTATATATATATATATATATATATATATATATATATATATATATATACTATATATCAAATTAATTATGTACAACAAATAAATATATATATCTTAATATATATTCCTAGTCTATTGTTAACCGTATTTAGAAATAACATTGATTGTAAAGAGCACAAAAATTATGCTCTATATTATTTCATTCAGCGTCTTATCTTACATTTGTGTTGCTACTTTTATTTAACTTAGATTTTTAACAGGTTTATTTTAACGTTGTTTAAATATTTAGAGGATATGAAACGCGAAGATATGTCAAATTTTACCCATTGACATAGCTTTCTTTCAATTCATCATAAATTTTTACACCTTTTCAGTTTTAGGTAATTTCAAATCTGTCAAAATATTCTCTCTTCTGAATGTTTTTGCATACCGTTGTAGGAAGTGGCCTCCATTAAATATTTAGGCATTTACATAGATCAAAGCATGATGAGGTGGTTAAAACAAATTGAATATTTAGCAAATAATAATGAGAATGAAATGAAATATCTTTAAAATTCTAAGATCTATCTATACTGGACCCATTGATTTTACACAAAGTTGTTTTTAAAAATAAGGGAAATGTTTTTAAAATTTATTTCTTTTAAATAATAACACAAAAACATATATATTCTGAAAATTTATTTTAAACTTATTCTTTCCAGAATTGAGTGTCACTAAGTTCACTGTATTTATAAAAGCTTTTTTAACTAAAGACGTTTGATGGATTTCTTGAATTGAGGTATATTTTCAATTTCCTTTAACTTTTTAGGAAGACAATTATAACAATGTATTTCGACATTTTGCAGTACGAGGTCTAACTGGTTGTGCATAGCTGGGCGATCTATTTCCATATTGTTATGGAAATAGATCGATTCAGTATAGCAATTTCTTCATTATTTCGGAGAAATTCGCATGGCCATAAACCAAGACTATTGGTCTGAACACACAGAAAGCTCTGCTTAGGTCGCAGAAAACTGCTGCAGAGTAGTCCTTTTCATTGATGTGACTTCCTCTGTTGACTTTCGTTTCCTAAATCCGAATTGGGTCTTTGATAATATGTTGAGTTTTTTAAGGAAATTGCGAAGCCTTGTTTCTATAACTTTTTCAAGTAATTTTTCTATCAACACTTTAAAAAATATTATGAGCTTTTTTAAAGAGTTTATTTATTTTTATTATTCTTTATTTCAATCTCTAAAGTAAATTGGGCACAGTACTACGGGGTTAACTTTTCTGCGTTTCTGGCATTGCAATGTCGTAGAAGGCAATTTTAATAGAGTCCATCACGAGAAGACCTTCGCGACCTCAAAGAAGTTTAATCAAATATTCTACTTTGGCAACGCTCACTGTAAGAATTATTTACATACTTGAATTGATTTATTGAAATGTCTTCATTTGTAAATTAAATTTATATGAACATGTTTGCAGATCATCGCGATTGGAACGAAGACACGACGCGGACTTCGTGATATTTCGCTTGAAAGAGAGTAGAGTATATTTAACATTTCCAGTTGCCTCTAACCTCGCCTATGGATTTCGGATTCTCTACATCGCATAAAGCGTTAGTACAACTCGTATTCCATCCCGGCAGCAAAGAAAACTTGCATAAAAAGCCTAAATTGATGAAATCTGACGGTTATTTATCTTGTAAAACGGTTTAGTTTAATTGCATTAGTGTGCGATAGTTTCTCTTACCGGGCGTATTTGCAGATCCACAATACACAGGCGAATCAGCCTGGTGATGCATGACAATAAGATTGCTTCAGTGGCGAGCGATTTGCAAGCAATTTCCTGACACTTTACTACAATTTGGTATCAAAGTCTGCCACATAACTACTGTGACTGATTGAGTGGAGCCTTGAATTGCGTTTCATGTAGTCATCGTATTTCTGGGATCTTGAAGACGCTAGAAAATAATGTTACTATAATTTAATGTATATCAAATACATGTAGTAATAGGTCGTTGCATGTATATGTTCCTAGTTCCTATTAACCGTATTTAGAAATAACATTGATTGTAAAGAGCGCAAAATATTATGCTCTATAATTCATTCAGCGTCTTATCTTACATTTGAGTTGTTACTTTTTTTAACTTAGATTTTTATCAAGTTTATTTTAGCGTTATTTGAATATTTAGGCAGCAAGAATTAAAATTGTTAATATTTTTGAGCTATATTGTAGAAATTGTAAGAAATGTTAAATATAGTCTGTGACAGTGGTATTTTATCTAAAGTATTATTTGGTTGAGGTTCTTAGAGAAGGATCTTCTATTCTTTAAAACAGGACCGGGTGTGTGGTGGGTTCATCTGTCACAGTCTATATTAATATTCTTTTGTAGCATTTGTGTTCGTTGATTTTATTGAAAAATCAGATTATCTTAAAATGTAAAATGCAGACGGCGACAGAAGGTTTTAATTTAATGCTAAATAAGGAGAGAATTCTGTTTTCTTATACTAATCTAGGGCCTTACAGAAGAATGCCATTTTTTTTTTTTAATTTTCTATTCTTTTCCAATATCACCTTAGTTACTGTTGCGAAGATACAAAGATTACATCAGTTCATCAATATGTCAAAATATTTTCATGAGAAAAAAATAATTTTTCCTTGTTAAATGAAGAAATAATGTATTATTACGTATTAAACCTTATTTATAAATTAGTTAGGGTATCAAGATCGAGTGTGCGAGGATAAAAGATGCTGCGGATGCAATTGATTGCGTCGACGGATGTGCCGACGGATGGAAGATCGCGGAATGAATTTGCTTGAAGACTGGAAGCCCATCAAGAAGGGCCAGATTGGACCAATATGTAAATATAAAATGAATTACCTATTTCGCAGTAACTGCAATTTGCACCATAACCCTAACCTAGCTTGCTATATCGGTCGACATGACTTTCATTTTTTTTTCTAATTTTTATGATTAATTCATGTAAATATGACAGTATTGTATGAAGAAGTTGATGATGAAATATGAATAAGTCGTTGCATGTTAATATATACATATTATCCTAGTTTATTATTAACCGTATTTAGAAATAACATTGATTGTAAAGAGCACAAAAATTATGCTTTATATTTCTTTCAGCGTTTTATCTTACATTTGTGTTGCTACTTTTATTTAACTTAGATTTTTATTAAGTTTTTTTTAAGGACTTGCGTAAGCAGGACTTGGATAAGTGACAACGGGCACAGTACTACGGGGTTAACTTCTCTGCGTTTCTGGCATTGCAATGTCGTAGAAGGCAATTTTAATAGAGTCCATCACGAGAAGACCGTCGCGACCTCAAAGAAGTTTAATCAAATCTTCTACTTTGGACAACGCTCACTGTAAGAATTATTTACATACTTGAATTGATTTATTGAAATGTCTTCATTTGTAAATTAAATTTATATGAACATGTTTGCAGATCATCGCGATTGGAACGAATACATGACGTGGACTTCGTGATATTTCGCTTGAAAGAGTACATGAGAGTATATGTAACATTTCCAGCTGCCTCTGACCTCGCCTTTGGATTTCGACTTCTCTACATCGCACAGAGCGCAGTACAACTCGTATTCCATCCCGGCAGCAAAGAAAACTTGCATAAAAAGCCTAAATTGATGAAATCTGAAGGTATTTATCTTGTAAAACGGTTTAGTTTCATTGCATTAGTGTGCGATAGTTTCTCTCACCGGGCGTATTTGCAGATCCACAATACACAGGCGAATCAGCCTGGTGATGCATGACAATAAGATTGCTTCAGCGGCGAGCGATTTGCAAGCAATTTCCTGACACTTTACTACAACTTGGTATCAAAGTCTGCAAAATAACTACTGTGACTGATTGAGGGGAGCCTTGAATTGCGTTTCATGTAGTCATCGTATTTCTGGGATCTTGAAGACACTAGAAAATAATGTTACTATAATTTAATGTGAAAGAGAGTAGAGTATATGTAACATTTCCAGTTGCCTCTGACCTCGGTTTAGGATATCGACTTCTCTACATCGCACAGAGCGCAGTACAACTCGTATTCTATCCCGGGAGCAAAGAAAACTTGCATAAAAAGCCTAAATTGATGAAATCTGAAGGTATTTATCTTGTAAAACGGTTTAGTTTAATTGCATTAGTGTGCGATAGTTTCTCTCACCGGGCGTATTTGCAGATCCACAATACACAGGCGAATCAGCCTGGTGATGCATGACAATAAGATTGCTTCAGCGGCGAGCGATTTGCAAGCAATTTCCTGACACTTTACTACAACTTGGTATCAAAGTCTGCAAAATAACTACTGTGACTGATTGAGGGGAGCCTTGAATTGCGTTTCATGTAGTCATCGTATTTCTGGGATCTTGAAGACACTAGAAAATAATGTTACTATAATTTAATGTGAAAGAGAGTAGAGTATATGTAACATTTCCAGTTGCCTCTGACCTCGGTTTAGGATATCGACTTCTCTACATCGCACAGAGCGCAGTACAACTCGTATTCTATCCCGGCAGCAAAGAAAACTTGCATAAAAAGCCTAAATTGATGAAATCTGAAGGTATTTATCTTGTAAAACGGTTTAGTTTAATTGCATTAGTGTGCGATAGTTTCTCTCACCGGGCGTATTTGCAGATCCACAATACACAGGCGAATCAGCCTGGTGATGCATGACAATAAGATTGCTTCAGCGGCGAGCCATTTGCAAGCAATTTCCTGACACTTTACTACAACTTGGTATCAAAGTCTGCAAAATAACTACTGTGACTGATTGAGGGGAGCCTTGAATTGCGTTTCATGTAGTCATCGTATTTCTGGGATCTTGAAGACACTAGAAAATAATGTTACTATAATTTAATGTGAAAGAGAGTAGAGTATATGTAACATTTCCAGTTGCCTCTGACCTCGGTTTAGGATATCGACTTCTCTACATCGCACAGAGCGCAGTACAACTCGTATTCTATCCCGGGAGCAAAGAAAACTTGCATAAAAAGCCTAAATTGATGAAATCTGACGGTTATTTATCTTGTAAAACGGTTTAGTTTAATTGCATTAGTGTGCGATAGTTTCTCTTACCGGGCGTATTTGCGGATCCACAATACACAGGAGAATCAGTCTGGTGGGTATGCACGACAATAAGATTGGTTGAGCGGCGAATCTACTGTGACTGATGAAGGGGAGCCTCGAATTGCGCTTTATGCAGTCATCGTATTTCTGGGATCCACAATACACAGGCGAATCAGCCTGGTGATGCATGACAATAAGATTGCTTCAGCGGCGAGCGATTTGCAAGCAATTTCCTGACACTTTACTACAACTTGGTATCAAAGTCTGCAAAATAACTACTGTGACTGATTGAGGTAAGCCTTGAATTGCGTTTCATGTAGTCATCGTATTTCTGGGATCTTGAAGACACTAGAAAATAATGTTACTATAATTTAATGTGAAAGAGAGTAGAGTATATGTAACATTTCCAGTTGCCTCTGACCTCGGTTTAGGATATCGACTTCTCTACATCGCACAGAGCGTAGTACAACTCGTATTCTATCCCGGCAGCAAAGAAAACTTGCATAAAAAGCCTAAATTGATGAAATCTGACGGTTATTTATCTTGTAAAACGGTTTAGTTTAATTGCATTAGTGTGCGATAGTTTTAGTGATCTTTTAACTCTTATAGTTTTATAGAGTTTTAGCTATAATTACCACATAATACATATTTTAAAACCCATGACACCTTTTCCACAAAGTAAATTAACAACAATGATGTAAAAAAATATGATATGATAAATGAGAAAGTGTCACCGTGTCCTTAAGACTAGTCCCGTTAAAAAATCCAGCTAATTAGCTGTTTTTTTTTTGAAATAACATTGATTGAAATATTTAACATGTATATATAGCATGTATTTAACATGTATGTTAAGTATATATATATTGTGATATATAATTATTTTAGCATCTTATTATCTTATATTTGTATTGTAACTTTTTTTAACTAAGATATAGATTAAGTTTATTTCAGCATTGTTTGTATATTTAGTCAGGATGAATTCAAATTGTTAACATTATCGTGTTAAATGGAAGAACTAAAATTGTTTGAAAATGTAATATAATTGAATATAGTCTGTGAAAGTGGTATTCTATTTAAAGTAATATTTGGTTTAGAGGTTCTTAGAGAAGAATCTTCTATTCTTTTAAACAGGACCGGGTGAGTGGTGGGTTCACATGTCACAGACTATATTATTATTCCTTGGTAGCATTTGAGTTCGTTGATTTTATTAAAAAATAAGATGTTTGTGGAAATGTATATGCAAACTGTGACAGAAGGATTTGACTTCTCTACGTCGCATAGAGCGCAGCGGAACTCGCACCCTATCCCGTCAGCATCAAAGACGACTTAAATTCAAAACCTAAACTGAAGAGCTCTGAAAGTAATTTAAACATATAAATAAGATTTTTTACTGTTTACTTGGTATACGAATATGCTCTACCCACAGAGTTTATGGTAAACATTATGGTATGGTTTATAAAACCCAGATATTTAAAGAAGGAAACTTTCTATGTGAGGGCAATAGTTTTAAAATGTGATGGTGGTTCTAAATCAGAAATGTAATTTGTAAATTTCTTAAATATAATAAATAAATAACTTATAATTTTTAATGTATGCCCTAATAACTTGTCTTAGATCATAACTTCTCTATATTATTGTTAACCAAATTTATAAATAAGTTATGTATAGTATCAATGTTCAAATGAAACCATTTTTTTTTTCATATTATTTACTGGTTTTAAAACATTTCTTATAAGCGTAGGAACAATAACGCAAAATTAATAACTTTTTTGTATCCACCCATTTAAAATCATTTTCCTTGTAACAAACAGTTGTAATTTGGACCAAATCTGGTACTGAAAATAATAATGCATTTTGATCAATTAAAACCATTAAATCATATATTTATTATTTATTTCAAATTGAGGGATTCTTTGAAGAAAAAACGAGATAGTTTTGAAGTTGTAGTCACATTTGAGTATCACAATCAATTAAAACTACCCATTTAGAACATAGGCAATGAAAAACGTCCGAAATGGAAGAAACTCGATTTTATTTTACAATTTGATGACTGAACTCATGTTTTGATTAACTAACATATATTTAACAAAATGTAGCTACTACTTGACTATTATTCCTCATTATCAATTGAACTAAATCGGTAAATGTTTAGATAAGATATTTGTTTATTTGATATCTAAAAAGAAGATAACTATCAATACTATAGCCGGACACTAAAATATTTAACTTTTAAAAAATATAAAAAATAAACATTTTAAAAATAAAATAAAAAACTAGAGAACTAAAAAAGATAGTAAATGCTCCATGGATAGGTAAGTACCTGAAATTGTTTATATTATATATATATATATATATATATATACATATATATATATATATTGCGAAACAATTTTTATACATATAAGTGTATATGTTATTGAAACATTTAAACACATTTAAAAATTTTACGTTCTATGAAATCAATTATTTTAATACACAACAGGATTTCAAATTTATCAATATGTACAGTCGAGGGCAAGTGAAGCTTTACCATGAAAAGCAATTTGTCAGAGATTGACTCCATCGAACAATACAATGGTGCGATGAGCACCCAGTCTTATTAAGGACACGAAGAAACAATGCAAATATTTTCCATCTCTTTCTTTAGGCGTTTAAGTCCAACTTTAAATGCTCAAGGTAAAGTTCCGGGTGCCTCGACTGTACATAATAAATTCTTTATCAAAAGTAACTCCTCGTATGTGCTTCCTAAATAATTCATTCTTAAAACATTATTATTTTAACTGTTTCACTATAATAAAAAAATCTTGTTTCATTAAAAAAAAAACTAAAATTGCTAATTACCAATAATGTACTCGTATATTACCATAGAGCATGGTAATATCAAACCACGCTTTCATTAATGAAGAAAATGGTCAATTTAATTATAATACTGTTTGTTTTATTAATGCATATGAAGAGCACAAGCCTAGCATGATGAGTCCAAAAAACACTTTTATTTTTAATTTTTCTATGTTATTTCTATGGTATGGTATGGTATTTTTCTGCGAGCTTCATCTTTTTGCCAAAGAACAAAATGCTTAAACAAGAGAGTCGGGAGTTATTTGAAGCAGAGACGAAGCAGGCTGCCAAAATCAACATTCAGGCATTGAAAAAAAAAAATATTCAGAAAAAGCAAGATCACTGCCTTATTCTAGTAATGTAAGATGATTCTGCAATAACGATAAAATATCCAGGGACAATCATCATTTTGGCATATTTCAAAAACACTCACAGTAAGTTTTTATTTTTATATTCAAATAAAAAATGATAATCAAAATATTTGTTATTTTTTTTTCATCCATACTAATAATACTTAATTATAATTATGTATCAAAACCCTGCTTATATTTGTATGCTTTTTACAATTGAATTGCTGATTATTAAAAGGGAGCTATGTTACATTTTCAACTTTGCGAGATATTAAAAAAAAACTGATTCATTTCTAATATAATCACATATATAATTTATGCATTTATGACAAACTTAGTGTGTTTGCTGATTTGTTTTTTTTTTTATATTTTTTTTTATTTCTAATAACTATTTAATAAAAATAAAACAAATTCCGTAACATAGCTCCCTTTTAATATAATGTAACATATACCCCTTTTAATGATCAGCAATTCAATTTAATTTCACTTTATCTGAAAAACCTCAATAGTGGACATTCATCACTCTAGCCTTGTAACCTTCATTCAACTGGAACGGATACGCATTTTGCAAAGGTGTCATGTTTTCGTTAATATTACAGCTGATGATGACGGGTAATGAAAAGTATCTACTCTTGAGAGTTTTTGTCGATTTAATTATTAAATGTATTAACACAGTTTTATGCTGTGAAATTGCTGATTTACAAAGAATATGTTATATTTAGATATATTATCGCGTATTTTGTGATATAAATAATATATTGGTCTGATATCAAACAATGCGCGGGAGAGCATGGTAATAATTATGTGCCTACTTTAGAAATTATTCTTTAATTAAAATGCAAGTCAAATAATGTTTTTTTTAATTTTTTTGAAAAATAAGTATTACCAAAACAAATTTAAGAATCAAACGGCTGATTCTGGGACAAGACAATACTAATAAAAAATCTTCAAGTTTTTACATTTAAAGTAAAAACCAATTGTTGAAATATGGAATTTAAATTGCACATATATAGGCACCAAAATAAATGTAATTATTATTAAATTAAATATACTGTAAGTGTAGGTAATATAATTTAGAAAATAACCACTGAAAACTAATATTATTTTTAATTTATAACCAAAAAAACTGAAGATACTAGCAATGTTTAATAAGTTTTTTTTTATGTAGCTTTGAGATTCGGACATTGAAAGAACCAATTAAATATCTAGGGTCATTCAAAATGCAGTGTTTGAAAAAATAAAATCATTAACCGTTTATGAAATTGATTTTTAATAAGAGATTTTTCAGTCATTAGAGACAAACTCAATTTGAGATATCATAGTAGGATCCATATCAGGTCATATATCAATCAAGACGCCGTCAAGGAAAAAATGTGTTATCGAGGGAAAGAACTAACCACAAATGACTATATTTTGGTCGTTTATTGCCCAACAACATTATGATAAGGAGAGAGCTGTATCTACCAGAAGATATCGACACCTGCAGACAAAGATTTTAATGAATTCATAATTAGCGTAACATTGCATATACATTAATTTATGTACATCATTTTTAATCATGGCAATACCCTTGCTCTATGGTAGGACCATGTAATATTTTTTTATAAATATATAATCATGTGACAATAACTTCCTAGTAAATAAGTAATAAGCTTCAAGTAGTACACAAATTAGAATATTCCACGACATTTACTAACGTTTACTAAATTGTACAATAACAACTGTCGTAATTTAAAGCTACATACAAATAACTATTTATTTTACGACATGCGTACAAAGAAATTCACTTTTACAACGTTGCTATGTTTAAATATAATATTAAGGAGAAAGCCTTTTTTCTCCGATGTGTTTATTGTAATAGCTACCATTAAAACTTTTGTACATATACAACTAAATTACGTTTAATTTAAAGTTTAAATTTGTACACGTAATGTCTAAACTACAAAAATTGCCAAATGCCTGACAAAAATATACTTTTTAAACGTGTATCGTTGGCATAAATAATACAATAAAGACGAGATCTTGATTAAAATAAAAATAGTAAAGTTAATTACAACAATTTCTTGTGATTGCATGTCCGTTGACTTTACAAAGCCTACAAGCTTTCAGAGTCCAATCGTTTAACACTTAAATCTAACTTTATACAGTTTGTTTTATAAAACTACGCACGTCACTCGCTGGGATCACTTCAGAAGTTCTAATCACATTCGAGTTTTTTTATTTCACAGGTTCAATATGCCGGTTTCACACAATTCCGCGTCACGATAAACATTTTTAATAATTCCCAATAATAATTCAGTAACACTAATGACTAAACTCAATCACTAACAGTGTGGTCTCAGTGGCTTTAGCACTTGCTAATTTTACACCATTAGCACTTCAAAAGTTCCGCTTTAATAGATGACCTCGTAGACTGTGGCCTTCTTGTCGCCAGATCCTGTCACTATGTACTTGTCGTCTGCTGATATGTCACAGCTCAGAACCGATGATGATTCCTTAGACTGTAAAAAAATTTATAAGTTTGATTTTAATAATTACGAAATCTGAAACATTTACGCGATGCATTAAGAGTAGCACAGCTCAAAGCACTTGTGACAAATTTGGTCAGAATAGGCAATTAGTAGGACCCTAGTTTCTTTAAAATATTTATTATATCTTTGTTGGTTTTCCAATAAAACTTTAATACTTTTATTAGTTTGCTAGTTCGGAGGTTACCATTTAGCTAAGCAATGCAAAGGTACAATATATTTAAATGATGGAGACATCCGTTTATTACCTGGAATATACTTGCTCCGTACGGCATTCAGAAGGTTGTCTTTGCCGGTGGAGAAGAACCACTTCCCATAGGTGAAGTTGGTACTTGTCGGGTTTGTTTGCATGTAAAACTTCCACGTTTGAATCCTCCATTCCTACCGCTAGCCATTCACCTGAAAACATATCAATACAATTGTCATTAATATTAAAATTAAAATTCAATAAAAAACGCATATTATGTTAAATATTAAATGCTTGGAAATTAGCATTTAATGCGGAATAAAGAAATTTTTAAATACCATCTCGAGGAAAAATGACTTATTCTTTATCCATATGTTCACATTACATATGTTAAAAATTGTAACATTTTGTGACCTCTTGGTCCCAAATTCAGCCTGATAATCAAGGTTCTAATTTAATCTTATTTTAGTTTATGTTATTCGTCTTTATTTTTATTTAATTATTGTAAATAAGGACACCTGAAAAGAAATAATTATGTAACCATACCACTAGCTAAAGAGACCTCATTATTAAATGATAGCTACAAAGCTTCAAATTGAAAGTGAATAAATTATAAAATATTGATTGATTGATAAAATATTTAGGGCGAGAGGGCAAAGTTAAAATTTCTGCGTGATTAAAATTTAAAACTTTTGTCTGTGTTGGATGTGATCTAAAACATTTTATTTCATGTAATGGCTGTAATATTTAGCTAATTTTAATGAAACATGCAATATTTTCAAACAAAACCAGTGAATCACAAAATGATAAATCAAGTTGTCTTTGTAAGATGAGGGCTTCCCTCTCATTTTCGTAGTCCATAGTTTGAACATGCGCCGCTAAATGCTGATGCAGAGGTCAACATATCTCTGCACGGGGCCAAAAGCCTGGGGAGTTGTACACGGCATACAACACGAAGCTATTCAGCGGGGGTCGACCCTCGGCCGTGCCTCGATAGGTTATATAAGTGGTTGGAGTCGAGACAGTTTTATCAACCACAGCGATCCGACCAACATCTTTGCAGTACCAGTGCTAGCAGGCGTTGGTGGTACTTTCATAGAAGCCGAAAAACCAGGTTAACGAAATAACCGCAAATGAAAGGTTTTTTTTTATTTTATTTAACGAGTGATTTTTCACTAGTTGCTTTCGCAAGTCGCAATCTATGATTCAAAGTAGTAAGTAACAGGCGCCTGGAACCAACACACTCTAAAGTCGTCCCCCTTCCCCGCGACAGGGCTTGCCTACTGTACAAATTATGAGCACGCCATTGCTAGTAGGCTCTGGCTGAGGAATCTTCCACGGCCTTATTGCTGTGAAGTCTAATATGGAACTCAGTTAACAGTGCAAATCATCGGCAACAATAAAGATTTTTTTATTATCACAAGAGTTATTTCACAACAACTCCATCTCTCAAAAAGGGTTGTTACAGTCTGATAATCTTGAACGGATTTAATGTATTTTGAAAAATTTAGTTGAATTTGCATCTTTATGAAATCAACTAGTCCACTATAGTTTCATGTTTTCGATTCTTGTTTTGATCAATTTATATATTTACGTCTAAAGTTTTGATAAAATATATGCAAAAATACTGATATTTCGAGGCTCTTAACATTTGGACGAAGTATAAATGTACCTTTTTCATTTTATATTAAACCAGATAATTGTGAGATAAAACGATACCTATAGTATTATTTTTCTCCTACATCTACAAAAAAAATCGCAACACTAAAACTATTGTATGAAAAAATTACTGGGTCGCGTCCTCCTCAATATGTGGAAAGGTTAGTTGCCGAAAATCTTGAATGGCTTTTTAACTATTTTTTTTTATTAATGGTTTGTTCCATGCTTTTATTTTTTGTTTTACATTCTACAGCTAAATAAAAAAATCAAAGTTAAAATTACCTGTAGGGCAATAGCCAAGGGAAAAGATCTGAGAGCTAAAGTCATGCTGTTGAAGGTGTCTTCCTTCGCGCAGGTCCCAGGATCTACAAAAAATAAACAAAATTTTGGGTGTATTTAGTCGCACGGTGAATGCTTCCGCAATACACAATCCACTCTCAGAAAGTACAACTATCAAAAAATAATCCCGGACAACCGATTGTGTTTAAGAGTCCAATAAAAAATCCAGTAAAGATAGGGCTGAGGTTTGAGATTGTAAAATTTATCATGACACCATATCGACAAAGTGTACCTAACCGTTTGGGTCCAAATTGATTTCTCTTTTAGGATTGCAGTCTAGTTATGATAAAAAATTAAACGTTTTTAAAAATCCTCTCAATAAAGTTTATTTGATCATTTTCTCTCGCTAACTCTTAAGAGCCAGTATATCGTGAGGTGACCTTGAAGTTCGGCCTTTGCAAATGGTGTCGGCCACTTGCACTTCGAGCATCCGTCGACAACATCAAAGAATAAACATTTGGCAGTTTTTTATTTATATTAAAAACATAAGGCAATTAAAAAAAAATCTAAGTTTAAGGTTTCCTGTAGAATTTCATTGCGGACATTTTTATGTATAAATTAGGCTTACGTTACATATGTAGTTTAGTTATTGAGAATTTTAAAAAATAAAACAACAATTTCAATATTTTTTTATGTAAATATAGGATTATTTATTTAAAAAACCAGCTTAAAGGTTTGCTAGAAAAATGTTCAGTTAATCTAATTATATGTTTTATATATATGCCTGGTATGAAAAGCTATCTTGGCAGTAGACCTCAAAAACATGCATAAAATGCAATTCGAGTGCGTTATGGCTCTTAACCTTATGGGTTGAATGAATGAGGAAATGAATGCAAATTGTCAGAATCTAATACTTTGCTGTTAGTTTTAGAATTCATAAACCTGTTTAGAAAATTATGTGCGTAGCACTCAAATTATGATAACATTTCCATAACAAAAGGTAGTGGGTACATATAGACATTCTTTTGAGTTATGAAGGCGCTAAAGCAAGGAGTCCCCACCGAGCTAACAAGAAGCGCGTTGTGCACCTCTCGTCGCCTGTAATTGGTTGGGCACGTCTTTTGCTGTTATGCCTCTAGAAACAAACGAGGACAATTTTGTTCACAAAACTTTGTTCAGATTTATTACTTTTTTGTAAAAAGATGAGTCAGTAACAAACTGACGGATGAATGGATTTTGCCTAAAGTCAGTAATATTTTCAACCAATGGATCGTTTCCAGTTTTGAAAACTTATGACAATTACGTCAACTTACGTCATCCGATATGATGCTTATACAAAAAGGCAGAAAATTAATTTTAATACATACCAAGGATTAGCTCGAACGAAGCATTTGAAAATAGTATCTAATAAATTATACTTACTCTCTAGTTATTTTATAATGATTTATTTCTAAGTTTTAGATATTAACTATATCACTAAAAAACATTTTGAATGTATCCCTGTTTTGTAACTTGAATAAATGAAATAAAATATTTTCGCAAATTGTTCCAGATCATATGGAGCATGTCGAGATGATTATTTTTATGAAGGATAAATGTCGACTCCATTGTTGTTTATTTTTATTGTTTTTGTATTTTTGTGTAAAATGTGTTAAAGTATGATATTTATCGTGTTTTTTTTATTATCGAAATTTGTTTCATAGTTATTATTTATAAATAATATTTTTCAATAACAGCTGAAATTGTAAATTCTGTTTACACGTTTGTTGAATTAGGCTAAAATATTGAGTTATAAATAATTTGTTACAACTTTGTTATGGAATATTTTTTACTATCGAAAAGTATTTCTCCATGCATTTGATATTGCATATTATTTTAATATTAGTAATTTGTCATATAGAACAGACTAGATTATTTTTCCGACAAGTAGAGAGTTACAATTTATTATCTTAAACAATGCCATTTACCGGGGGTTTATCCATGTATTTGATACTATACATTACTTTAATATCAGTAGTGTATTTTATAGAACAGGCTATATGTAAGGATTTTGCTATTATAAAATTGTGGTTTTTCCAATAAGTAAAGAGCTACAATATATATTTTCTTATTTTAGTTAAACAGTGTAATTTAGCGGCGTTTAATAATTAGTGATCGCAGCAGATGTTGCTTCACTGGCCTTTCTTGGATTTGTTTAAATCGAGATTGTCTATGACGGACAGTTTATTGTGAAATGTATGTAATATGATCATCAACCAAATCTTGATGTAATCGGTTATAACGACCGAATAATGCCATTTCTATCTGTGATAAATCATTAATATCTTGAAATTAGGGAACTTCATCATACATCTGTTTAATGATACAATGATAATTTTGTTTTATTCTGTTTGTACTCCTACATTATGTTTTGAAAATTATGCATATGTTGAATAACATTTTGTTCACTATTAAATTTCCAACAGAACTAATTTTAACAAAAATCAATTGAAGCAAACTACATAGGCGCTCTAACCGATATAAACTGGAAGCTATACTTCGAACCGGATTATAATTTTTTTGAAACTAAATAATGTATCACTTCTATATAAGGTCGATGCTTATTACATATCAAATAATGGAGGGATATTTAGATTATCATAGTTATCAATAAAATAAAACTGTAATTCTTAGTATTAGATCTCTTTGTTAGTATGGTAGTCCCCGGAATAAATAAAAAAAATAAGATATTTACACCGAGATTCAGGTGACAGTCATACATACTCCTAATATATTTAAGTTTGTAGTCTTAAATAGTTAACAAACTATATACAACTGACCGAAAACAAATAGCAAAGGTCCATAAATTTTCCTACAGGTATAAAAGACAGAAGCGATAGAGCTTAAAGGTCAAAAAAGATTCCAAATGTAATGAAATGTATTTTCAATGGGACAACTTAAGGTCGTAGTGAGAATTTAATAAATAAATTTGTATTATCGAAATATATCCAATGCTACGCCAGTTCACATGCGATCAATATGTTTACAATATTGTTGTTCCCAGGAGTTACTTTCTATAGTAATCTTGTTACTCTTATGATGAAGTTTCTTATAAAATGTTAGGAACTTGCGACTATACCTGACGGTATTATCCAAGCCGCCTGTCCATAACTTTGTACCATCGGCAGATATATCTATGCAGCTAGCGCCATCTGTGTGCCCCTGGAACTGCCTCACGAGCGTTTGGTTGTGTAGATCCCACACTGCTATATTTCCATCAGAGCAACAGCTAAAGCAAACCTGTAATATGGTACACATTAGGATTATTAGGATTATTACCTGCCAGTGACGTGCAGGGTGATTGCAGGGTGGTGTAGCCCCCCTTTGGCGGCTTTTGTTATAATATAAATTGTTAATATTGTTAATAATACATAAACAAAAAATATAATATTAAACCTAAAATATATTAAATATGCGGTTTTTCGTTAAAAATCTCGGCAAGCCCGGCTTTTTGGATCCTAAGAAAGTACCGCCCCGCCACTGCAGTAAGCCGTTAGAAACTGGAAGCCCTGATGATGTTAATGTAATTATTTGTACTATATAACATGGCTATGATACGATCTAAACAAAACAATAAAAGTGAGTGATTTGAGTCAGTATGGGAACTGAATTTATGATTATCAACAATTATGTAATTAATACTATGTATGTATGTATAAATGCCTCACTTAAGATGAAACCCGATCATTTTTTTTATACAAAAATTATAGTGTACTGACTCTTTTTGTAGATATACAAAAAAAAACTGGATATTGTTATATCTCATAATTACATTGAATGAAAATGGAAATTTTCTAGTTAGAGATTGCCTTGAAACATCTGTATTTTTCCAAAAATTTTATTAAAACTTTATAAATTTTATTAAAACTTTTAACAAATAAAGCCGACTTTAGCACAGGCGCTGTTTAATTAGGTAGAGTTTTGTAAAATGTGTTTGAGTACTTTAAAAACCAATAAATAAAACTATTATTATTATTATTTGTAAATTGTTTATTGACTGAATACAATAATCGAGAAATTAAAACTAGTAGCATAGTTGATTTCATAAAGATACAAATTTAACTATTTTTTTTTTTAAATACGTTCATTCTGTTTATCAAGATTATATATTTATAATGAGAAGTCGATTTATCATTTTGTATATTTTTTTTTATTAAAATATTGTGTGGTAGATATAAAGTTAGGTAAACATGGCTAAACTAAACAGCCGTTAGAGGAAATAGAATAATTTAAACCTACACCCAATAGTCGTCAGGAAGAGCCTCCTTAAGGCTTATTGGTTCGCGTGTAAAAGTAAGCTAGGTATTACAAATATGAACAAAATAATTGATGAATATAATATACCTTGGAGTCTGGACTGATAGCAAGGGCATAGCAAGCCGGCGCACTTGAAGTGAGTTCGGCTTGATCCTAGGCGTGGGGCTCGCAAGATCCCAGATTGATAAATTGGATGTTTCACCGCCAACTATAAGAGTTCTTCCATCAGGTAGAAGCTTTATTGATCGGATCTAGTTGTCACGTTGCTGAAATATTTTTATAAAATACAGGAATATTATGCATGGATCATGAATCATCCTTGATTACAAGCAGGTATTTATATTCCATTAGTGGGCATCAACGTTTGGCCATATTACACTATAGTCATTATATCATTTCTCACTTCATAGTTTAGAGTTTCAATTCGCTAAAGCTTTTATAACATTGCTGAGCATTATTACTATGAGTGAATGCATAGAAGAAAATATTTCAGTTATTGAGCATATATTTTAACAGCTTATGATCATTGCCAACTCTAGTGTACGGAGAGATACAAACCATCCTCCGCCCATGGATAAGACAAACCCTAAGTTAAGAAACACCTCCATTTTTAAACAGGCTCTTGAAGGAAATCTGCAAGGTAAGCTGATGACGATGATGACACTAATTATGAAAACAACTTAATGGCGTCGCATAGTACTTGAGAAGACTAAAACAAGAATGAAGTTAAGGTCATTGCCCAAAATGAATAGAATGGAGATCCACTATTCAGGCTTTTAGTCCCAAACCGGGATAACAGAAATTACAGACAGAGAAAGACATATTAAGAATTAAACATTGATACTTACCAAGATTCTCAACCACAGAAGAGAGAACCGACACACTGTCCAAAAATTGTTGTAGCCTTCAAGATTCTGGGTTATACATCCTATTAACTCTATTCGGAGATAATTCTTGTTAAGTCAGGTGGTACCAAAACCATTTTGACATCTTCAACACTAACAATTGATGGTTTTATGAGTTCTAATTTGGGTCGTGTGGAGAGTTATCTTAAGATAACTTCAAAAAGAACTGAGGTAATGTCCTGGTTTTTGTCTCCAACGTAGTCCCAAAATAGCAAGGATGTCAAAGTTCAATCTAGTGGTGCTCTTGCCTGGATATTTTATAGAGGATCGCAGGCAATGTGGAAGGATATTAAAAAATTAAACCACCGCTATCAGTTATCTAAAACAATTGTTAATACAACAGACTGCTAATTAAAATAAGCTGTTTCTATGCTCTCTCCTGAATATTCTCATAAAATGTCTTCTTTCACTTTTTTTGAACATTATTTTATACATAATTTAATCACACACACTACCACAAACTCACCAAGCAGTCGAGCTGACTAACAGGACTCTTGCTTCCGGGCTGTGAAATGTCCCACACTTTGACGCATCCCTTGCCTCCGGTGTACACATACTTAGTGGGGTTGGAGATGGTGACGGCGCACACGACTTCTCCGTGGGCTAATGTGTTGATCTGTCTCGCATGCCGTGGGATCCCTGGGCCAATCAGCGCATCCGGGGGAAAGGGCACAGGTTGCATTTGCCCGTCCGCGCTCACATGAAAGGAATAGGCGCTGCAAAATTAAAATAAATACCAATGTTTTTCCAATTCACCATGTTTATTACACGGATTTTATTCTAACATACATAGTAATAACTGATGTGTTTTGTGATTGTGGTGGTCTAGTTGCTAGGGCAAGATTATTGACTGAGCAGTTACAAGTTTGAACCCTCACATTGTGATCGTTACTACTTTTAAAGACTAATCACCAACATCTACCCTAATACCTTATTAGGATTGATATTAGTACAGGGACATGGAATAAAGTAAAATTTTGTAAATTAGTACTTGTACCAAATCATTATTATACAGTAATACCTACTCTATTTTATAATGCGCAGATATTTTATTCTAAGCCATGTTATTAAAAATTTGAGTTAAGTGTTCCATGGGAATTCAACTTCTCAAAAAACCACAAGTTCTCTGATTGAATTACTAACAATCCTTTATATTTTCAGGAGCCTTTGTAACTGTTTTCATGGGCGTAGAAAACCCTTTTCATTTCCATGTGTCATGAATTCCTAGCACTTGTATGCATTAAATTTAATTTGAAAGGTTACAGAGTGGAGGTTCGACTATTTGCAAAAAATATAACTTACAGGAAAATGGTATCGAGAGGTTTGCGGTTCTACTCCATCAAAAAATAATAATACTAACGGTTTGCCTCCAGGAATGGCAGACAAGGCGGCGGCGGCTGCTGCAGCGGCAGCCGCGGGTCCGAGAGGGGCTCGGAGAGGTTCGTAGGAGAGGAGCGGGCGCAGGGCGGGTAGGGGGGCAGGCCTCCTCCGCCGCGCCGTAGACTGCGCCCGCGCCGTAGACGGCCTGCAAGTCGTGGGGACCTCCGCCTGAGGATTACAAAATAATACATTTTTGTGACCGAAAGTCCTTTTTGGACAGATTTTACTTCAAACTGAATGCTTTCTTTGCCTGTACTACTCGTATGTAAAATGATATGAAAAATACAAATCAAAAAAAAATTATTATGTCTAAAAATATTTGTAAAGTTTATGTAAAACATGAATCCACACTCGTTATCGTCCACACGTATACACAACTATATTCCTTCCTGGACAGCTGATCTACCAGCCCGTCGCCGACTACCAGATTCGACGATGATCTGCCGGCTTCTGCCGAACGACTTCCCCAGCAGCTGGTCTTCGAGCGCCTCTGCCCTCCGACAAAGAAGCCGTCAAGTACGCCTCCACGCGCCGACTCGCATTGTAGTGATTTGTGCCTACAAATTTGTGATACCACCAAAAACTTTCTTACTTTGCTACCGACATCTATATATATAAGAAGACTCTTGAATACACTTTGAATTATTAAATATTTAATCCCTAGATGTTTTTCATAATTTTCTGAATAACTGAATTCTATTTATCTATATTAATCTATAATCTACTATATTTAAATGTCCTCCGTGCATTTACTTGGGATTAGAATTTACGAATTGTGTTTGATTTCTGTTCCTCAACTCTAACCTTCAGTCAATAGAATTGTAGAAACTTTCTCTCTTAGGAGAGTGGCATCCGTGATAAACCTTATGTGGGAGTAAATAAATTATATATAAAAATATAACGCCACATAAATTACATATAACCCCACGAAGTTATTTTAATCTCACTGTAATTAAATTAAACAAAATGTATATACGTAGCAGGTTATATTTGTGTTTTTATTTTATTAACATTGACAGGTACAAACGTATGTTATTTTAAATTATAATTTTAAACCAAATTAACAGTTCTCATTACTACATACCTATATTATACTAGCTGACCCGGCCACGCGTTGCTGTGGCTAAAGTTTTTGTTATATTACATTATAGTAAACAATCTAAGAGGAACAATAAGAGAACATCAGTCACGGAGTCCACTATGCTTTTTCACACAGATGGTATTTGTAAAAAAATATGGTGATCTCCTTATTTGACTTTCTACTACTATAACCCTTTAGTACAATGAAATTATTTACGAACTAAGACGACAATGATGATGTTGGTATACAAATTCACTGGATTGAGATTGATTTGAAGGGGAAGTACGTTGAACACAATTAATTAAAATGTTCTTACACTTGATACTAAGCAGAAATCAATAGGTAAAAAATAAAAATTTATCAGATTTATTATTTCCATTTAATTTTATAACAAATATAAGTATATTACAGTATAATACAGTAAATAACATGTGACGCTTAAACTCATGAATGAGGTAGGCAAGGCAGACAGTCTTAAACTTTTAAACATTAATATCTTTTTTTTTGAATTATAAATACTTTCAATTTCAATTTAATTTAACACCAATCGGTGCACAATGTTTTTGGTTAACCTGTCTTTAGCTAACACAAATAGATTCGACGGTTTCCCAACACGTGAACACGCAACATATAGTTGCCCATGAGAAAAACATGGATTTTCCAAATCTAAACCACAAATGGACATTGTTTGACCTTGAGATTTATTTATAGACATGGCGAAAGCTAAACGAATTGGAAACTGTAGCCTTTTGAAGGGTATGGTAGAATCTGATGGTATCATCGGAATACGTGGCAGCAGGACCACTTTTCCTTTAAACTTCCCAGCCAAAATGGTTGCTTCAAGAATGTTTCCGGTGATCTTTTTGATGACCAAACGCGTACCGTTACATAATTGAGGTGGATTCAAATTACGGAGGAGAATAATAGGGGAACCAATCTTTAATCGAAGATTATGTGGTGGCATTCCAGGGATATCTAATGAATTTAAAAATTCAATCGGAAAATTTACACTTTCATTTTCATCAACAACAGTATCGATTGATTTAAAAGACATCAGATCGCCTGGTAACAACTGTTGTATCTGGAAGTTAATTTCGTCAACATCAACGTTTTTGGCTGCCAAAATCGCCCGTTGACTAAGCCATTCATGATTCAAATAATTATTCTGTATATCCGGGAAAATACTCTGAATCAATTCAGTTTTATCCTGAACAACAGTGCAAAAATTGTCTGGTAGTTTAATGCATTGCGTATTTGGTTGCAGTTTTATTTTACCGTTCCCAATATCTAGTAGTTGTTCGGAAAATATTAGTGCTGATGGATCATTTTGCAATTGTACTCGCATATTTATGGTCAATCGAAGTGTTTCAACACTTCGCCATAAGAATGATTGTTTCAAACATGCATTAATCTCATCCGCGAAAGTAGAGCGAGGTATAACCGGTAAGGTCTGCCGGAAGTCACCAGACAAAAGTAAGATAGCACCACCGAAAAGTTTATTATTGCTGTTTAAATCTTGCATAGTTCTGTTTAATGCTTCAAGTGAATATTTGTGTGCCATTGTGCACTCATCCCAAATTATTATAGAACTCTTCCGCAACACTGCAGCTATTCCACTATTCTTTTTGATGTTACACATTGCATCTGGTTTATTATGAACGTCCAATGGCAGCTTGAATGTTGAATGTGCTGTTCGCCCACCATCCAGTAAAGTAGCCGCAATGCCTGACGATGCTAATGCTAATGCGATTTTTTGTTGCGACCGTATTTTGGCAAGAATCAACGATATTAAAAATGTCTTACCTGTTCCACCGGGTGCATCCAAGAAAAAAAAACCGCCTTGTTCAGCAGCAACAGCCAGCATAATCCGATCATAAATAATTTTTTGTTCTGCTGTCAGTAATGGTTCACTGTTCATGATAATTGTTGCTAAACTTCCATGGTCATATTGATTTTCTCGTTGTAAATCGGTATTGACTAAGTCGGTGGCTGGACGATTAGGTGATGGCATACCATAATGATTAAGTGGTAAATTTGAAATAAGAACACATAAATCCTCGATCAAGACCAATGCTTCATTGTACATCTCTGGTGTATAATCTATGTTTTGGCATTGATTTGTTTGTCTAATTCGGTGCAAGATGTCTTCTGTCATACAATTTTTATATTTTTCCCACAAAGTTTGTGCTTGCGAGGGATAACATGTCGCCAAAATAATTGCAAACAACTGACGAATGTTATTCGGTGTTGATGTCAACGCAGCATCAGCAAGCGTTAAGTCCCAATGGTTATCGTCTTCTAGCAATTGCAGTTCACGACATGCATCCTGGTATGTATTGAATACTCGACCATTAGCTGTTCGTAAAAATTCAAAAGACGTTGGTCCGGGAACATTCACCAATAACAAACGTAAATAGAAGCACTCACGTTGCTTTGGATGTACCGTGTAAAGTCTCCCCAATGTCTTAGCTTTGAATATGCCTGTAATGGAAGGATGTGGTTTTCCTTGTTTCCGTGGCTCCCATTTTTTACTGGATTTGTTCCATGTGAAATAACGTGGAACATCACCATACACCAATGTCTTCGCGAATTGGCCAAAAACATCAGGTTTTTGACACAATGTAAAAAATTCAGTTAGAGTCGTTTTCGGAGCTTCGAACGCTCTTTGGAGAACATTTTCTTCAGTGAAGTATACACGTTGACCGTTTTCAAGATGTATTGCCAGATGTTGGACAGCAGGATCTCTTTCGTGGATGGGAAAGCTGAGAATATGCCAAATAGCTTCATTGCTGCTAATGTATCTGCCCATTTGGTATCGTGCTATTTCGTCATTTTTATTTATGTTTTTTACTTCAAATATGGCCAAATCACTGTCTTTGTTTACATATTTACAAATATACTTAATTGATTTAACAGAACTGCAAAGCTCAACATTGATATGAGCTTTGTAAGTTTTTGAAAGTAGTGGTGAGTATGGTACCACCCACTGATTATCAAACTCAACTTGATTTGGAAAGTTCGGCAGTCGCATTGTAAATGTGTGGCCACCATTCTCAGTACTTCTGCGGCGATACATTGGATAACCATCAATATCCGTGATCGTGTCATTCGTATGCGGCTTTGGGAAGTTTTTTTACATTTTCCATTTTCCATGCACGGTGACGTCATGTTGAAAACACCGCATGGCCCATGGATCATGTGTTTGGTGACAATATCAAATAATTCTTGATCAATTAATGGGTCTGGAATTTCGGCTGAAATTATTTGATCGATTTCTTCAGGACGGATTCTATCTTTAAGCCAAACCAAAATGTGGGCATGAGGCAAACCTCGCTTTTGCCACTCTATCGTATACAGCCAACAACGTGTGATACCAAAAATTGTATATTTAACAATAAAATCAATTAAGGATTTCAATTTTTGTTTAAACACACGTGCAGTTAAATCATGACGATGAATGGCTTGTTGTCCTGGCAATAGTAAAGTTTGTATCTCTTCCCAATTCGGATTACATGTGAATGTAATAAATAAATCCGGTCGGCCGTAATGACGTACGTAAGTCATCGCATCTTGTATGTATTCCTGCATGTTCCGTGGACTGCCGATGTAGCTTGAAGGTAAAATGTAAGTATTACCGATGTCATTGGGATTTAAATTGCCATCGATGTTTCCAGCAACAGCATCTCGTAAGTGAATATATTCTTCCGATCGTAGTTTTGCCTGGTTGAATCGAAGGAATCGCAAGCGTTCGCTTTCGACCTTAGCATACATATCAACAATGTATTGATGGAACAGCTGACGATATCGAAGGATATAATTGTCTTGATGTTGTCTAACCATTATTCGGTGTGCGTAGTAGTTCATTGAGCTAACTTTATTATTTCTGTAATCACCTAAAAAAATAAAAAATAAAATGCAATACGAAATTAAAATCTATACATACAGTAAGAAAGTAAATAGATAATTTTCAAATTTACCGGTATTTGGATCATACTGATTGATATTAAGGTGATATTCATCTTGTCCTTGCCAAAATATCAATGGATATTGTAGTGCGTCATATGAACGGTGTAGATCCGAAATCGTACTGACAGTGTTGTCTCGCCGTGTAATGTTTATAGATCTTTTGTCAACTGGATCACCAACCATGATAACAGCAACCTCATCAACAGTTGGAGCGTTGAATCTACCAGCATGTTCACCTAATGGTACTTTGTCGGCTTTTATGACGATTTGATAATTGTCATTTTGCAGTCGTGGCGAAACTCTTTTGATCAATTGAATTGGTTGATTGTGATCTTCTAAAAAATTTTCCAATAATATCACAATTGCTCTATCCTCTGCTTGTTCAATAAAATTATACAGGCACCGAGTCGTCACGCGCTCTTCACAATCGCCCATAAAATAAAAAGGTATCGACATCTGTCAGTTTTATGACTGCCAAATAATATCAGACAAATAATTAGCAATAAATTAAAATATGACGATTTGATAATTGTCATTTTGCAGTCGTGGCGAAACTCTTTTGATCAATTGAATTAGTTGATTGTGATCTTCTAAAAAATTTTCCAATAATATCACAATTGCTCTTTCCTTTGCTTGTTCAATAAAATTATACAGGCACCGAGTCGTCACGCGCTCTTCACAATCGCCCATAAAATAAAAAGGTATCGACATCTGTCAGTTTTATGACTGCCAAATAATAACGGACAAAAAATTAGCGATAAATTAAAATTGCGACTATAATTTGAGATTTAAACTATCCTATCTCTCAAGTGCACATCGAACTGCATATGGTGTTCAAATTTTATTATAATCGGTTAAGTGGTTTAGGAGTCCATTGAGGACAAACATTGTGACACGAGATTTATATATATTAAGATTATTAGTATGCTAAACGTATTTCGATACTAAAATATATGAAAAAAAAGGTTCACTCACCGTTCATTGCGAGATGATAGGGAGGATACTGGCCGATGGCTGGAGGTTTGACGACAGGCTTGAGCGAGCCGGCGGGTTGCGCCTGCGGCGCCGGGCCCGCGGGACCTCCGCCGCCGCCCGACGCCCCGGACACCGCTGGTCGGCGTCACCGACTTGGCGACCGGCGTGGGCGGCTTCTCGTCCAGCTTCTTGGCCGACGGCGTGGACGCGTTGCTGGACGTGCCCGATCTGTCGGACCACCGCAAACCCTCACTATATTGGTAAACGAACGCGAGAGATACTCTTTTATAGCTGATTCTCATTCATACATGCACTGGAGGGATATTGCAGTTTTTATGCAAAGAACATGAAGTTAGCAACTGATGGGCGGTGGCTACAGTTGTTAACTTCATGGCAAGAATAACAATGAGTTACGATTAATATATTTCAGGTATTTTATTTCTTTAAATACATAAATTTCATTTAAATATATATTAACTTTGAAAAACTTTACTTATTTTGAGGCGCAACATACAGAATAACCCTAAAATGCATGAACCCTTGTTCTTCTTAGACATTTAGTTCTAAAAGAACACAGCACTTTCATAGGTATTATGATGACCTGATTTTGATTTTGACTTGAAGGTATGTTTTAAATATTTATATCCGTGGTCTTAAAACTTAAGCTAGAACAAATTAAAAATATTATCAATAAAAAAACGGATTTCTGCGCAGATAATAAACATATCAAATAGTCCCCGAAAGGCAAACATTGCAGCTATTAATTTTATCCAGAACTATCGTATTCATTAAAATTATTTATAAGTAAACATAAATAAATGATTCGTAGCTAGAATAAAATATTTGATCAAAATACTAAATTTAATTCAATTGCGCATCTAGGGTAGGTTAGCAATATTGCCTACCTATTTAAACCCCATAATACCATATCTGTGTTTGGTGTTCAGTCAATAAATTCGCATTTCGGTGAAATTTAGAACTAGAACGAGATTTGTGGGTTCGTCTCAAAGCATACAGTAGTAACAGATAATCGCTTCGTCCTTTCCATAAGAATAATATAAAAGTATTTTGCATCTTCTATTAAGACGAGGAGGATCCAAAGTAGGTATATTTTGTATATGTATAGTAGAGTAACGATAAGCTGACCGTTTTTCAATTATGAGGGAGGTGCGAAATTTCACACCTATAAAAATTGCTCTTCTTGATCAATATAATATATTATGTTCCCTTATTGAGAAATGGTCATCTTATCGTTACCCGACTATATTATTAAAGAAAGCTAAATAAGTAACTGTCAAGCACTTCTCGCACAGAGATCTTCTGGATCATCAGCATCTTCTTTATCAAGTCCAATATCTTTGTATCTTAAAAGTTAATATTATTTACATTGAATAATTAATTATTTATTAATAATAATAAATACCAAAACACTTTACTTTCGACTTAGAATAGGTGCAATTATATAAACGCACACGTAAAATACAGACTCAACTAGTATTAATATTTGATTTTAAACGTTTTGCAGAATTTGGTTTATTATTCGTAAGGAACTTACATATAATGGAAATGAATTTATATGTTTGTAGATTCCTTGAAATGCCGATAGTTATTTAATAATAGTTTTCATAATAATATTATGATTAATATTCATAATTAATAAATAGAAAAACGGGAATTGAGAGCATCGCATATACTATACGTATGTATAAACAAAGTCCTTAGAAATTAGTCTTGAGTTTATTTAATATAATATTTGTTTATAGTGTAAGATTTGTAACTATGAATAAAATAAATAAATTTAAATTCAAAACCAGAAGACCCTCGCCTGTCTCTCAAGGGAGAAGGTCTCGCTTGAAAGACATTTTAAAGTCATTGCACTCAATCGTGAAATAAAAGAAGTTAATAAAAACTATAGGTTTCTGTTTAGGCTATTAAATATATTATGGAATATAATATCAGTTGACATTTATCTAATTTAATGCGATCACTATATACTTTTTTGACCGTAAGTGGTCCCATAGAAATTCCGTTGTAGTCAGATTTGTCTAAAAAAAATCACTCAAACAATTACAAAATCTACTCTAAAATATTTTATAAAGTAAAAAGTTATATTCGGTCGTATGTAATATATATGATATATTTTTAATTTCAGTTCCGGATACGAACGCTCACATTCTTGGCACGAGATAAAAGTGAGTCAACCAAAACCCAGAATAGTACAAGAACCTCTGAAAACCCCGGTTTCGAAGAAGCCGCCCCAGCAGACGCAGCCGAGCGCCTTGTCACCTCGCGTTTCCGAACCCTACACCCCGACCCCAGACTACAGCACTCCAGCCCAGCGGCGTCTCATCAGGCTAAAATCTACGCTCAAGCACACACGCTGACCTGCCAGCATTGCGTCCTATTTCATAGTATATCAGTCCCGAGAAGGAAATTTAGATTTCAAAGAGCGTATGAAATGAAGTGAAATTCCGACTCAGAATTACAATATTATTTTCTTTATAAATCTTCGTTTTATTGGCTTTGCATAAAAAACAAATGCTTTTTAGAACGCCATTATTCGTATGGGAACGAATCGAAAACTTCTACAAAAGAAAATTCATTTGAAAATGCTATTTAAAATTATTTTTTTTACAAATATGTAATTTTAAAATAGGACATTTCCTAATAAATAAACATGTATGTAAATAAATCAGAAATATTAAAAATGTGATATTTATAACGATCTCAGACGTTAGGACGATTTTTATTAAATTTGAAATTCGTTTTTCGCATAGTTGGTAAATATTTCTTCAATATATTTTGATGATTGCTGATGACTTGTTGGAATAGATCAACAAGATTCTTGCTTATTGGATTTGTTGGGATGGATGTTATTTTTATTTATTTCTTTATTTGCAACTTATACATTTCAGCAATCTCTTTTCTCTATTTTCTCAAAAAAATATTACATTACAGCAGTTTTAATAAAATTTTAAAATATATTTCATTTAATGTTAAATGTGGGTAAGTTTTAAGAGCAGTGTAGGCAGTATTACTTAAACTCAGCATGCTAGGTTTCATTGAGAAAAGAAGTACTATGTAAAAATAAAAAGATAAAAAGAAGTACTGTGTACTGTGTACAGAGGTACTTTACGCTAAACGAAGCGTAAAGTACCTCTGTCAGTGCATATGATAGCCTCTATTAGATCAAGTAAGTATAGACACATACAAATATGTCTTGAACAGTAATAAATATAATTACATTTAATATAAAATATAATATAATATTATATAACATAATATCATATAAAAAATAATATAATTTAATACAACATGGCACATTATGTCATGTTATTTAATAATAATATCAAAATTTGTATGTACACACACACATGTAGTCACATAAATTAAGTCAAAAGAACAAAAAATTTAGACATTAAAAAAAAAAACAAATTGTAAGATATTGTACAAAAATCACAAATAGTGGTTGGATAATGCATAAAAAAAATCTACCTTCCTTGAATCAATCAGTAAAAATATTAGAAAAATGCTTCTCAAATTAAACTTCAACCAAAATCTAACAAAAGTTTGGAATCGAGATAGCCGTCGCGACCACATCAATCTGTCCCAAACAAAAACAAAGCATTCATGACCTGCTTTACATCAAGTAAATTAAATGTAAAAAAAAATCTTCATCGATAAAAATAAACACCCTAAAAGGACAGTAATTGGTAGGTTTGCATATATATGATTGAATATATATGTTTATACATATATATGTTTGCATATATAGAACATATATATTGATTAATTTCGCGGTATACCGCGTCCTTTTAGAACTATTGTACTTTTAAATCCACTTATAGTTCTCCCTCTAGTCCCGTACTGTAGATAAAGTTAAGTACCTTTTTGGGTGCGATGATTCTAATCTCTTCTGGCTTGAGGAGATAGGTGCCTAGAAACTGGTATCTTTTGTGAATGACATTCCCCCGGTAGGTGTAAAGGGGTTTCTTGGCTCTCTTGGCCTTTGCAGACTTTTCTGCACCTGTCGCCGGCCGAAAGGCTTAATTTGTGCAGATGTTTATTCAGCTTGCAGTGGCCTGTTAAGGTTCTGGTTATGATCCTTAGTTGGTTTCGGCTTAACTTCAATAACTCCGAGAGTCTTTTTTTGCGAGAATCCTACTATGAGTTCTTTGGCTTGCTTTTGTCCGGGCAGTTCTTACCAGTATTTTTGGCTTTGTTTCGAAGCCAGATTTTTAGCAGTTTGCTGGTAGTGCTTTTAGCTATGCCGAAGGCCGGTTCTGGGCCTATCATAGACATGTTAGCACCTTTTTTGGCCAGTTAGTCTACTTTTTCGTTGCCATCAATGCCTGAGTGGTCTCGTACCCACATAAGTGTGATCCTGTTGTGTGTTGCCAGGGTGTTGAGTGTTTGTACACCTGTTGAATAAATAAATAAATAAAGTTTAGCACTAGCTTTGACATGATAGCATTTGAGTTAATAGCCTTCAGAGCTGCTTGGCTGTCTGAAAGTATGTTTATGTTTTTATTCTTATAGGATCTTTCGATGCTTTCATGCGCATTCTCAATGATGGCCTGGAATATAGTTGAGTGCAATCCCAGGTTGATCGATTTCTCGAGTCTGGGTATCGCCCCACAAATGCCTGATCCTATATTGTTTCCGCTTTTGGAGCCATCGGTATACCATACAATTGCTTCATTTTCGAAGTTGGGTCCTTCATTGTCCCATTTGATATTTTCGTGGTAAAAGCTTTGACGCAGTTGTATTCGGTTGTCAGATTGTCTGTGATCATTTTTATTACTCCTGCGCTCTCAAGTACAAGACCTCTTTAGAACCTTTATAAATATTATGCTATCCAGCACTTTATCAAATAATTAAAAACTTTTTCAATATTGTCAAAGATTGTGTCATTTATCTTTTCAGGCGATTTGCCGCTATTAAAAAACAATCATCAAATATAAGTTATATATATATATAAGTATACGTAAGTGGTTTTTATATTTTTGTTTTATTGTACATACGAAGATAGGGCAGCATCTATTAAGGAATAAATAAATATTATAATAATGTAAGTATATTTTGATCTAATATTCATTCTTTAACTAATAATATTAGGTATGTATCTACTCGCAGTATTTTATTAGGTAACTTCAATATTTTTTTTATGATATTTTGTATTTCTAGGTATTATTTTGGTGGTAATGATCGTTTCGAAAGATATGTATGTATCTTATCTTGTAAATACAGTTGTTAATTATTTTTTTTAAATTTTTGATTTGACTTATAGAATTAATTGCATTTGATGTTATGTACTCGTATGTAATTTAGTAATATTTTTGTTCATTTGTGTTTATTAATCATACCTAATACATAAATATTTAATGATACATATTTATTTATTTAGTTTATTCAACAAATTTACAATATCATTCTTTTATGTACCAGCCAAGCTCAAGGCTTATCTGCTGGAAACCAGGTGTGTAAAATACAGATTTTAATAATTGTGAAACTTGTTAAGGGGCAGTGTGTTAGATTAGAAATTGATTTAACCTGATTTTATTCTGTTTTTATTCTTTAGTTCTATTGACGATGTCGAAATCACGAATTGATGATAAAATTGGTAAAAATAATAAACCAACTGATAAACTATAAAAAAGCAAACTCCCAATATTCAAACCAAAATACAAGGATCTAGTAACGCTATGTCAAACCTACGAATACTTAAACCTTCCGACAGACAATAATGCCAATGATGAACTAATGAAATCCGATATTGATGATAATAATGACATTGATTAGAGCGAGTGTTTACAATTCAATAATATGCCAATTAATTAGGGTTAAGTTGATATTAGAATAAACACATGTTAGTGATTGTGTAACTTGTTTAATTTAAATGATTAAAAATAGGAAAGCTCAATTTCGTCATGTCTAATGTCGCCTTAAAGTTGCCTTAAGCATATGTATCTAATCACGGACTTTACCTAATTATGTTTGTAGATCTTCAGTAGTGATAAGATTTAAGAATAATGCATCACGTAATTTGGTATGCTTGTAAGGCAGGCATTAGACGTTCAATAAATATCGCAGTCCTGGAACGTGATAATTATTGCAATACTGTCAATACCTCTTATTACACGTTCAATAAATACTGATGGTATTGACGATACCGCGATATTTATTGAACGAATTATCGGATAATTATTCCATTAATTTATTAAACTAAAAAAATATTCATTAAATACAGATCACATTTACCATACGTTTAATTTGATAATAAGTCGTTATTGCTGACTTTGTATTTTTACAATACGGCCTCGTAAGATTTTTGATTCGCTAAGCAAACATTGCGACTAGCGAGATTAGAATTTCATCCAATTTCAGATAATTTATAATATGACTTATAAATTATTTTTATAGACCACAATATTTCTTTAAACAGTACGTTAGTCATTTATACACAATAATGGCAAGTGCATGTTTGCTTATAAAACTTTTTACCTTACGTAATATTTCTTTTAAAAAGCACGTTAATCATGCAGATATATTTTTCTGAAGAAAACATTTGTTCATTAACCCCTTTTCCAGAACGAGAAAATTAATCATTTTCCTAACAAGCCATGTAATTTTCAATCCGTTAGAGATATAAATATGTTTGGCGAAGAAAATAATAGCAGAACAATATATATTTATAACTTCGCAATCAAATCTCAAATCGGTCAGTTACTTAAGTAATAATGATTTTTTTAAAAAAAATGCAATTTTTAAAATGGTTCTGTTGTAAAGTTTGTCCAATGGCTTGTTAGTTACTTTGCCTTTCAACCGTCGATTTATAAATTTACAAGCTGACCCGGCGAACTTAATACCTCGTCAGAATTAATTGTTGTGTTAACTTTTAGCTGAATTAAATTTAGTTTTTATTAAGGATAGTACAAAAATCAATATGATATGTATTTTAGGTATCGATGCGCGCAAAATGACAAAGTGAATCACCTCAAAAAGTGAACATCTTCGAACTCAACTTACCGTTTGTAAATAGAATTTCACAGAATACAAAGCCGTTCCATACAAAATGTATGAGAAAATTAATTTTTCGATTTTTTCCTTCATCGGAAGTCTATGTTGTAAACTTGTAAACTTACTTTGCAGGGACACATCTTTTAAATTTAAACGTCCCCAACACGAATAGCCATAGCAACCAAATTTCAAGTTGTTAGCAACGTAAACCAATTAAATTTGAAAATATTTTTTTCCGAAGATTTGTTGCTATAGCTATTTATATTAATATGAAAAACACGAAAAGATGTCGTCCTAAAGATGTTTTTTCCGTGAGTTTAGAATAATGAAATATGCATTTCCTGCGCTAAGATAATTGCGAAATAACGTTTATACAGTGCATTATAGTCGACATAGTTCATAATAGATAAAGCAGGCCAGTCTCCGAGTGATTGTGTGAAAATAAGTAACATTAAAAAGTGAATTCTGAGACCCGCAAGAGTTAGTGGAACCTGAGGCAATGGAGCTGGATCCTGTCGGCCCGCGACGTACTGCGAACACGAGGTCAGTCTTTGGTTTCCCAATTTTGATCGCACCGCCCCCCGCACCCCTGAATCATGAAAGCCTGCTTCTCAACACTGCCGGTCGAATTAAGGAACATCGCTCTAGGTACAAGCGAGAAAATGTCTGTGTAAAATATGTAAATATAAAATGAATTACCTATTTCGCAGTAACTGCAATTTGCTCCGTAACCCTAACCTAGCTTGTTATGTCGGTTGACATGAGTTTTCATTTTTTTTATCTTATTTTTATGAATAATTCATGGAAATATGACAGTATCTGGCATTTTTTCCTTTGCTATGTATATTTCCAACGTGTTTCAGTCGGCGCTTTTAATATCTCCACATTAGCGCTGTGGACATATTTGTTAAAAAAATTGTCAAACAATCTTAAAATGTATTATACAATCTTGAATTATATTATGTTTAGGATAATATATACCTTAGCGAGTTTCGAAGCATAAGAAATATCCATAAATCACATACAATCACTTAATGAAAAATAAATATTTTTAAAAAATGCCCTACCATATCTACTAAAGGTCTCGTGGGTGGCTATCAGATTATTTTTTTGGAAATAATATCTATAATTTTCAAATCTTTATTCTAATGCAATGAAAAGTTCTGTTTAGATCTCTTCGAAAAATAAGAAAATGCGTTTTCACTTAATCTTTTCTAATCTTTTTTAATATTTTCTCCATCGGTCTCTTTACATTTTAGTTCAAATAGGAGGTTAAAAATTAGCGTTACGTATACAGGTTGTCCAGTAAACCTTGGTAGATATATTAACAGCCTGCTTCTCAACACTGCCGGCTGAGTTAAGTAACATGTCACGAAATGTGCCTGTAATGAATAAATAGCATATAAGCATAAAGGACAACAATAAGGCAGTCAATTTCATCAATTAAAAGCGACTTCCTAATTTAGCCTAATTTCCCTAATTTAGCTAGAGCGACCATTTCACAACCTTAATGGTGGCAAATCATTTAAAACTTCCAGTTTAAGGCTGTTTTTTAATACTACTATATCGCTCTAAATACAAGCGAGGAAATTGTCTGTATAAATGATTTGCTGTAAAAAAAACTTATATCAAGCATTGCGCGAGCTGCCGCGCGGGGAGTGGATCGCGCACCTCCACCCGCCGTACACTTGCGCAGCGAGAGTGCGTATACTAAGTCCCTCTTTATAGTGTGTCGCAAGGGTTGCTCATATAAAAAATTGTAGGAAAATTATAGCAACACAATTAACATTTTGAACTGATTTGAACCAATTTATCCCACCCTTAGAATCAATGGTTGGTGCTATCAAAGAAGTGTACTGAGATAAGATTTAGGCCCTTATCTAAGGAATAATATTAAATTGAAATGAATTCGATATCCTATATCCTATATACTAAGAAAGTTATAGCAAAATTTTACTTTTTAGAACACCCCTCTCCATTCCCGGCCCTCTGGTCTGATTTTGCTCATTAAAGAACTTTGATATAATAAGTTATATATAACATAACAACTAACAAATAACATAACAACATTTGGAGATTTGGTGCCTAAAATGGTGTCCTTTGTTCACTTATGTAGGTCCACTTAATATTAACTCACAAGGGCAAAGCAGATTGCTTTGAGAGTAAATGGTTCCAGTATAGATATTAGAATTTTAAAGATGTATGTAATCTTTCTTTTTTTTGCTAAATATTCAATTTGAGTTTACCAGCTCATCATGCCTTGATCTATATAAATGCCTAAATATTTGGTGGAAACTGAAGTGGTGTAAAATTTATGATGAATTGAAAGAATATTATCATGATATTGTACCTACCTATGTTTTTAAGTAGATGATTAGGAAAGCTACCTATTGCAATAGGTACCATCTCATGACTTCCGGGAAATATCTTCGCATTTCATATCCCCTAGAACCCATAACCAGCCTCTGATTAAAAGTTTAACTTTATGTATCTATCTATCTATATCACTTTCTTGTTAACACGACAACTACCGTAATATTCATCCAATCACTTTTAAATTGATACATAAAATTTTGAGTTCACAAAATCTCGGTCAAGTTCGTTAATGGACAAAATCAGACCAGGGGGGCGGGAATGGGAGGGGTTTTACGAAAATGAAAAAGGATTAAATCTATTCAAAATGTTAATTGTTGGCCTATAAATTCTCTACAACTTTTGTTTAAAACAATTTTTGATATGAGCAACTCTTATGGCACAGTGTAAAGAGAGATTCAGTATACGCACTCTCGCTGCGCAAGGGTACGGCGGGTTGAGGTGGGCGGGCTGCCGCGCTGGGAGTGAATTGTACCGAATTATTTTTTAATACGACAAAGGTACATTTGTAACTGTAATTTGCTCTACTACATTTCGATTTTTTTTCCTCAATTAAATGACACAATAAATAAATATATAATACGTCCCAACAGCCATGCTATCATATTTTCGATAATTGAATACCGCTGTGAATTATCATTGCGCCCTATCGAAATGTCAAGTTTCAACCTTCAGTATTAAAAATTCGTTGACTTTAATGTTAAATATCTATATTATTGACACAAAAATTGAACTCTTTTTCATTTCTACTTTTCGAGCTGAAAGATGCAACGAATAGTAGTTTATTAAGCATGGCTGTATAGAAGCTAAAATGTGCCAAGAGCTGAAAGTCATTCGGTGAAGGTGTTAAGTAACTTTTTATTAACAGTATGCAGTGGAATTTGACCCTTTATTAATTTTATATTATTTTTCTTTGTTTTAGATTCCCCAAAAAGGGATTGGCGATATGAGCACCTGTTACTATCGGTAAGTGCTGATATTTCTCGTTTCTAAATAAGTGAATTATATTAATTTCTAACGGATATATTAAAAGGCTCTAAAAATATATTACGATAAGTATTCAAAACTTTGCTAGCCGCTTAGAAGTAATCATTATGTCCGAGTGCAGTTTGAGAGACAGTGGAAGCCAGGAAAAATAGTCACACAAATACCGTGCAGGGTCCTGTATGTGTGATTTATTTTGATTAGAATAAAAAAGGGAAAATTATTTATAAGAAATAGATTCTTTGAAACATTTTATCGATGTTTGAATGGCAAAGTGATTAACAAGCTATTGGACAAACTTTACAACAGAAGCATTTTAAATATTGCATTTTTTGAAAAGAAATCATTATTACTTAAGTAACTGACCGATTTGAGATTTGATTGAAAAGTTATAAATTGAATAATATCTTGTTTTGCTGTCATTTTCTTTACCAAACATATTTGTAACTCTAACGGATTGAAAATTACATGGCTTGTTAGTCAAATGATTAATTTCCTCGTTAAAATAAACTCGTACAATTACAGTGACTTTGATACCTGTACCTAAATTAAATTATAAGATATTGGGCCAACTTTTTATAGTATTTTTTTTACAGCATTTTAAAACAAACTTAGCTATTGAAAATGTAGTTCAAAAGAAATCTTTTTTTTACCTAAAATAATAATTGTTATTGAAAGATTGATTACAATATAGTACGTGATGTCCTACAGCCAGGCCCTACAGGCATCACTGACGGCCTTTTTTCCCCTAGACTAGACGCGCCTGTGGTACTAACTTGCAACGGGTTGCTTCAATTCCTATCTCCATCCGTTTTGATAATATAGTATAGCAATTAGGAATAATGGAACAGTAAATTCGTACAAGCGATAGACACTACTATAGTTCTGTTTCCTGCCCCCTTAATTAGACTATCGTCTGTACTAAAGAAGGCATCGTTTCGTCTTTTTCGAGGTTTATTGCTACGCCATACGTTGGTTACTGTTTTCGTTTTCAAGATAGTTTATATTTTAGTCAATTTAATATTAGTTATTTTTTTTTAAAGTAGCACTTAGAAAAAAAACCACAATAAATCTGTAAAAGTTTAAATTATATTGGGTAAGATATATTTATATTTTACCAAGTTACTTGTTTTTTACTAGCAATAACAACATAGATAGATGATAATTTATTTATCACACAGAGGAACGTTTGAAATACTTATTATATTTTCATTATAAAATGAGGTAGGTACCTAATAAGTAATGTTGGGTAAGTTTTTTAATAGATTTGCCTAATTGAGGGAACATTGTATCAGTACACGCACTCTCGCTGCGCAAGGGTACGAAGGGCTGTTTTTTTTTACAAACTGTTAGATGAGATAGAAATATCAAGATAGCAAGAGAGAGCAGAACTTTCGTGCAGAGGCCTTTTAATATAAGGCGGCACTCCTAAAGATTTCCTTATATCGATTCACTAGTACTCGGTGGTAACGAGGCTGTGAAATTTTATTAAAAACATTTTCTCGAATATTCTACAAGTATAGTCCCTTAGAACCTTTCAGGGGATTAATCTGTATCGATAATCAAATTTAATTTAAGTCAGTTTAATGTTTGAGACCGCTCAGCGTTCTGTTTCGCCGAGCTGTCAGCAGTCCCTTTGGACTGTTGACCGCGCGACGCAAGGTACAAAATTATATTTTTATAATATAAATATTTTTTTTCGGGCGACCGGTTTAGTTGATTTGGCTGATCAGGTATTAATTACATTAATTTCTAATTTCTAATCGGCCAACGACCAAACTAATAGTCACCACTAAGAGTGAATGTCGTTAAGTTGGGTTAGTTATACCAGAAATATGATTTAATAGCTCCGAGCGTAGAACAGGCGCGGGTTTTGGAGTACCAAAAGTAAGAATGGCGTGGTTCCATAGCACGTTGTTAAAACTGGGACTGAAACACGACTCCTGTAGGAGGTATATAATATTCTGGATATATTCAGACGCGAAATGGAGGTTCGGTTACCTATACTGTTGTAAGCTGGCGCAACGGAAAATAAAATTTGCGATTGCGGCCGAATGCTTAAAAAAGCGATTTTTGCTGCAAATGTCATCGTAGCGTTTTTAATTTCCTTTCTGTTTGGGCGTTGGTTTACGCATGATAATGTGGAAAATCCAATTTGATGGACTAAATATTCGGTCGGATATACTTTAAGGATAAAGACGGAAAATGAGTTTACAACTTTGATAATCTCTGTTGGAAATAGACGTGTTTTGTTACGAAAGAACCATCAGCCCCATAGAAAGAAGCATCAGCTGAATTTACGATTTTTGTCATCATCGCTCGAGAAAAGAGGCTATTAGCTAATTGAGAAAAGCTCGCTTTTATAAAAAAGGCTACAGACAAACCTAACGGATGATATAAGTCTGTAACTTATGGGTAGAAAATATCCGATTTGAGAGGCAAATTTGAAAATTACCCAAATGGAACCTTTTTTTCAAGAGAAAGAACGCAAAGCAGATTCTTGGTCACTATTTTTTTGGAGTTCGACGCGACAACAGCTGAGTTTTGACATTCGATCGACCTATACATTTTTGGATGATTGAAGCTGGTTTCAAGGAATATAGATAATCGCTAGAAGGGACGATTGAAGGAAGCTACATCTTCGAGAGTACATATATAAGGACTGAGGATCGGCTAACGGAGCTCAGACGCCTGAGAGAATATTCCGGGACCTTTTCTCGGAAATTTCCTTAAGGAAGTTTCTGGACCTCGAACTTTCCTTTAAGGTCGACTTGAGGAAAAAATCTTTTTGGAAGAGCTTCGATCAGCGGACAGTATAGACTAAATTTTTTGGAAAACTTAAGCTGGATTGGATGAGAAAGTGAGCTTCTTATGCTAATGACAGTTGAGTTCCAGAACGGAATTACTCGGGGACCTTCTTCTGCTGCTCGTCTCAACTAAGGGGAACCAGACCACGGGTCCCGTCGGGGAAAACGACTGCCCGTATGTGTGCAGTAACCCTTAATACTTGATTTATTGTAAATGTGATACTGTGATAATGTGTAAAGTTTCAGGGATACGCCCCGTTTTAAATATTGTTGTAAATAGTATCAAAATAAATATGTTCAACACATTCGAGTAGTTTTTATTTGATGGGGATTGATGAAAGGTAGAGTTAATTTCCATGTTTAGCAACACATTTGAGATCTACCATTATAAACAATACATCTATTAGCATAGCAACGAAATTTCAAGTAACGTAACGTAGCAACGAATTAAATTCGAATATATTTTCTTTCCGAAATTAGTTGCTATGCATTTTTTATATTAATCTGAAAAAGACGACAAGATGGCCGTTAAAATGTTTTTCCGTCGGTTTAGAATAATGTAATACAGATTGCCTGTGGCTAGATAATTTCGAAATAACGTTTATAAAGTGCATAATAGTCGATATAGTTCATAATAGATAATAGCAGGCCGCTAGCAGGCCAGTCTCCGAGTGAGTGATTATGTGAAAATAAGTGACATTAAAAAGTGTTCTTTGAGACCCGCAAAAGTTAGTGGAACCTGAGGGAATCACGCTGCGAACACGAGGTCAGTCTTTGGTTTCCCAATTTGCTGTTCCACTTATATTTTTTACCTTTTTACTTTAATTGGTAGCTTTTAATAGGTCAGTTGAATTTGTTAACATTATAGATATGAATTCATTGATAGGAAATAATGATGTCGATGATTTGTAAAAATCACTTATTACCAATATTGTCATATATATGTTTATTTTTATGTATTTTCAACATCTCCACTAGACTAAAGTTAAATACAGTTTAAGTAACTTCCGAACCTCAATCAAAATAAAAAAATGTAGGGAAATTATAGGGCCACAATTAACATTTTGAACTGATTTGAACCAATTTATCCCACCCTTAGAACCAATGGTTGGTGCTATCAAAGAAGTTTACTCAGATAAGATTTAGGCCCTTATCTAAGGAATAATATTAAATTGAAATGAATTCGATATCCTATATCGAATTTGCTCATTAACGAACTTGACCGAGATTTTATGCCCTTAAATTTTATGTATCAATTTGTAAGTGATTGGTGTAAAATTACAGCAGTTGTAGTGTCCACAAGAAAGTGTTATAGATAGATAGCTAGGTAGATATTAAACGTATAAATAAACTTTTAAACTGAAAGTAGGTGAGGGTGGTTCTAGGGGATGTGAGTGGTGAAGTCATGTTGAAATTTTCCGGAAGTCATGACATGGCACCAATTGCAGACCAGGGGGGCGGGAATGGGAGGGGTTTTTCCAAAAAGTAATTATTTCCTATAACTTTCTTAGTATATAAGATGTCAAACCTATTAAAATTTTATTTTATTTCTTTGATAAGGGCCTAAAAGTTAAGCGAGTTAAATTTTTTGATAGCACCAACTATTGGTCCTAGGGGTGGAAAAAAGTGTTTTCAAAATTCAGAAAATCATACCTCCCTTATGTTATGTATGTTAGTGGATGTGGGGGGTTTTTCCCCCCGTGTACCGCGTCCTTTCCGGAACTATTGTACTTTTAAATCCACTTATAGCTCGCCCTCTAGTCCCGTACTGTAGATAAAGTTCAGTAAGTTTTTGGGTGCGATGGTTCGATATTTGAATACCGCTGTGCATTATCGTTGCGCCCTATCGAAATGTCAAGTTTCATTCTTCAGTATTAAAAATTCGTTGACTTTAATGTTAAATATCTATATTATTGACACAAAAATTGAACTGTTTCGCATTTCTACTTTTCGAGCTGAAAGATGCAACGAATAGTAGATTATTATAAGCATGGATGTATTCAAGCTAAAATGTGCCAAGAGCTGGAAGTAATTCGGTGAAGGTGTTAAGTAACTTCTTAATAACAGTATGCAGTGGTATTTGACCCTTTATTAATTATATTTTTTTTTTTGTTTTAGATTCCCCAAAGAGTGATTGGCGATATGAGCACCTGTTACTATCGGTAAGTGTTTTTAAATATTATTAAGTAATTATGTAAGCCCAGTGTAAAATAAGGTTTCAGTTTCATATCAAAATAAAATATGGCGTTTGTGCATTCACCTTTTCAGCCTGAAATTAGAGGAAACAAGAAAAAAAAACAGTGTGGTCACCCCACGCGCGAAAAACGGAAAACTTCTGTGAGGAAGTTGATTGAATTTGTCATTATTATATTTCAATATTAACACACTGCAATATTGAATTTAATACTTTTTTTAAGATAGCTTCTGTTTTGAAATCTTTTTAATGCAGATATTTCTCGTTTCTAAATAAGTGAATGATTTTAATTTATAACGGATATATTAAAAGGCCCTAAAAATATATTACGATAAGCATTCAAAACTTTGCTAGGCGCTTAGAAGTAATCATTAAGTCAGAGTGCAGTTTGAGAGACAGTGGAGGCCAGGAAAAATAGTCAAACAAATACTGTCCAGGGTCCTGTATGTGTGTATTTATTTTGATAAGAATAAAAACAGGAAAATTATTTATAAGAATTTATATTCTATGAAGCATCTTCTATCTTCTACCTAGCTATTCTATCTTTTTTATCTATATTCTTTGAAGCATTTTAAAGATTGCAATTTTTTTTAAAAAAAAAAACAATAATACTTAACTGACCGATTGAGATTTGATTGCAAAGTTATAAATTTAATAATATCTTGTTTTGCTATCATTTTTTTTTACCAAACATATCTGTAACTCTAACGGATTGAAAATTACATGGCTTGTTAGTCAAATGATTAATTTCCTCGTTAAAATAAACTCTTACAAATACAGTGACTTTGATACCTGTACCTAAATTAAATTATAAGATATTGGGCCAACTTTTTATAGTATTTTTTTACAGCATTTTAAATCAAACTTAGGTATTGAAAATGTAGTAGAGCAATGGTTCAAAAGAAATATTTTTTTTACCTAAAATAATAATTGTTATTGAAAGATTAATTACAATAGTTAGTACGTGATGTCCTACAGCCAGGCCCTACAGGCATCACTGACGGCCTTTTTTTCCCTAGACTAGACGCACCTGTGGTACTAACTTGCTACGGGTTGCTTCAATTCCTATCTCCATCCGTTTTGATAATATAGTATAGCAATTACGAATAATGGAACAGTAAATTCGTACAAGCGATCGACACTACTATAGTTCTGTTTCCTGCCCCCTCAATTTGATTATCGTCTGTACTAAAGAAGGCATCGTTTCGTCTTTTTCAAGGTTTAATGCTACGCGATATGCAAGTTACTATTTTCATTTTCAAGAAAGTATATATTTTAGGCAATTATAATATTAGTTATTTTTTTTTAATTAACACTAAAAAACCACAATAAATCTGTAAAAGTTTAAATTATATTAGGTAAGATATATTTATATTATACCAAGTATCTTGTTTTTTACTAGCAATAACAACATAGGTAGATAATTTATTTATCCCACCTTTATTTATCATATCGTACGTAGGAAGGTTTGAAATGCTTATTATATTTTCATTTTAAAATGAAGTAATAAGTAATGTTGTGTTTTTTTTTATTAGATTTGCCTTATTAAATGAACATTGTATAAGGGTTTAATGTTCACAAGCATATAATAATAAAGGTCACTTACTTCGAGCAGTTCAGGGCCAATGACCTGCAATGGGTACCATGTCATGACTCCGAAAAATTTCGACATATCTTCGCGTTTCATATCCCTTAAATTCCAAACCACCCTCAGTTTAAAAGTTTATATATATCTATACCTAAATCTTGATCAAGTTCGTTAATGGGCCAAATTAGACCAAGGGCTGGTAAGGGGGGTTTTTTCGTGAAATTTTGCTATAAGTTTCTTAGTTTATAAGATATCGATCTTTTTAAATTTTATATTATTCCTTAGATAAGAACCTAAACTTATCTTAGTAAACTTCTTTGATAGCACCAACCATTGATCCCAGGGATTGGAAAAAGTATTTCTTTTTAATTCAAAAAATCTTTAGGCACACGATCAAATCCGTTTGAAACATTAATCGTAGGCCAATAATTTCTCTACAACTTTTGTTTGAAACATTTTTTGATATGAGCAACCATTACGGCACAGCACAAAGAGGGATTCAGTATACGTACTCTCGCTGCGCAAGGGTACGAAGGGCTGTTTTTTTTACAAACTGTTAGATGAGATAGAAATATCAAGATAGCAAAAGAGAGAAGAACTTTCGCGAAGAGGCCTTTTAATATAAGGCGGCACTCCTCCTAAAGATTTCCTTATATCGATTCACTAGTATTCGGTGGTAACGAGGCTGTGAAATTTTATTATAAACATTTTCTCGAATATTCTACAAGTGTAGTGTATTTACTTAGAACCTTCCAGGGGATTAATCTGTATCGATAATCAAATTTAATTTAAGTCAGTTTAATGTTTGAGACCGCTCAGCGTTCTGTTTCGCCGAGCTGTCAGCAGTGCCTTTGGACTGTTGACCGCGCGACGCAAGGTACAAAATAAACTTTTTATAATATATTTTTTTTTTTCGTGCGACCGGTTTAGTTGATTTGGCTGATCAGGTATTAGTTACATTAATTTCTAATTTCTAATCGGCCAACCATCAAACTAATAGTCACCATTAACAGTGAATGTCGTTAAAGTTGGATTAGTTATACCAGAAATATGATTTAATAGCTCCGAGCGTTGAACAGGCGCGGGTTTTGGAGTACCTAAAGTAAGAATGGAGTGGTTCAATAGCACGTTGTTAAAACTGGGACTGAAACACGACTCCTGTAGGAGGTATATAATACTCTGGATGTATTCAGACGCGAAATGAAGGTTCAGGCTATATTATTGCAAGCTGGTGCAACGGAAAATAAAATTCGCGATTGCGGCCGAATGCTTAAAAAAGCGATTTTTGCTGCAAATGTCATCGAAGCTTTTTTAATTTCATTTCTGTTTGGGCGTTGGTTTACGCATGATAATGTGAAAATTCCAATTTGATGGACTAAATATTCGGTCCGATGTTGTATATTTCAAGGATAAAGACGGAAAGTTTCGCAAATTTCGGCGGACATGAAAGTGCGACTTGGAAAAGCAAAGTAAAGTGTTGCTGTGTATTTTAAATGTGAATGCAAAGTTTAGAAAGCGGTCTGACGAGACGGAAAGGACACTATAAAGCTGAGAGAAAGAGGCTATTAGCGAAATTGAGAAGTGCTCGCTTTTAAAAAATGGGCCACAGACAAACCTAAAGAATGATATAAGTCTGTAACTTATGGGTAGAAAATATCCGATTTTGAGAGGCAAGTTTGAAAATTACCCAAATGGAACCTTATTTTCAAGAGAAAGAACGCAAAGCAGATTCTTGGTCACTATTTTTTTGGAGTTCGACGCGACAACAGCTGAGTTTTGACATTCGATCGACGCATACATTTTTGGATGATTGAAGCTGGTTTCAAGGAATATAGATAATCGCTAGAAGGGACGCTCGATGGAAGCTATATCTTCGAGAGTGCATATATAAGGACCGGCTAGCGGAGCTCGGACGCCTAAGAGAATATTCCGGGACCTTTTCTCGGAAATTTCCTTAAGGAAGTTTCTGGACCTCGAACTTTCCTTTAAGGTCGACTTGAGGAAAAAATCTTTTTGGAAGAGCTTCGATCAGCGGACAGTATAGACTAAATTTTTTGGAAAACTGAAGCTGGATTGGATGAGAAAGTGAGCTTCTTATGCTAATGACAGTTGAGTTCCAGAACGGAATTACTCGGGGACCTTCTTCTGCTGCTCGTCTCAACTAAGGGGAACCAGACCACGGGTCCCGTCGGGGAAAACGACTGCCCGTATGTGTGCAGTAACCCTTAATACTTGATTTATTGTAAATGTGATACTGTGATAATGTGTAAAGTTTCAGGGATACGCCCCGTTTTAAATATTGTTGTAAATAGTATCAAAATAAATATGTTCAACACATTCGAGTTGTTTTTATTTGATGGGAATTGATGAAAGGTAGAATTAATTTCCATGTTTAGCAACACATTTGAGATCTACCATTATAAACAATACATCTATTAGCATAGCAACGAAATTTCAAGTAACGTAACGTAGCAACGAATTAAATTCGAATATATTTTCTTTCCGAAAATAGTTGCTATGCATTTTTTATATTAATCTGAAAAAGACGACAAGATGGCCGTTAAAATGTTTTTCCGTGGGTTTAGAATAATGTAATACAGATTGCCTGTGGCTAGATAATTTCGAAATAACGTTTATACAGTGCATAATAGTCGATATAGTTCATAATAGATAAAAGCAGGCCGCTAGCAGGCCAGTCTCCGAGTGAGTGATTATGTGAAAATAAGTGACATTAAAAAGTGTTCTTTGAGACCCGCAAAAGTTAGTGGAACCTGAGGGAATCACGCTGCGAACACGAGGTCAGTCTTTGGTTTCCCAATTTGCTGTTCCACTTATATTTTTTACCTTTTTACTTTAATTGGTAGCTTTTAATAGGTCAGTTGAATTTGTTAACATTATAGATATGAATTCATTGATAGGAAATAATGATGTCGATGATTTGTAAAAATCACTTATTACCAATATTGTCATATATATGTTTATTTTTGTGTATTTTCAACATCTCCACTAGACTAAAGTTAAATACAGTTTAAGTAACTTCCGAACCTCAATCAAAATAAAAAAATGTAGGGAAATTATAGCAACACAATTAACATTTTGAACTGATTTGAACCAATTTATCCCACCCTTAGAACCAATGGTTGGTGCTAGCAAAGAAGTTTACTCAGATAAGATTTAGGCCCTTATCTAAGGAATAATATTAAATTGAAATGAATTCGATATCCTATATCCTATATACTAAGAAAGTTTTAGCAAAACTTTACTTTTTAGAACACCCCTCTCCATTCCCGGCCTTCTGGTCCGATTTTGCTCATTAAAGAACTTTGATGTAATAAGTTAGAAATAAAATAACAACATTTGGAGATTTGGTGCCTAAAATGGTGTCCTTTGTTCACTTATGTAGGTCCCCTTAATATTAACTCACACAGGGCAAAACAGGTTGCTTTGAGAGTAAATGGTTCCAGTATAGATATTAGAATTTTAAAGATGTATGTAATCTTTCTTTTTTTTTGCTAAATATTCAGTTTGAGTTTACCACCTCATCATGCCTTGATCTATATAAATAAATGCCTAAATATTTGATGGAAACTGAAGTGGTGTAAAATTTATGATGAATTGAAAGAATATTATAATGACCTTGTACCTACCTATGTTTTTAAGTAGATGATTAGGAAAGCAATGGGTACCATGTCATGACTTCCTGTAAATTTGACATATCTTCGCATTTCATATCCCCTAGAACTCAAAACCAGCCCCTGATTAAAAGTTTAACTTTATGTATCTATCTATCTATATCACTTTCTTGTTAACACGACAACTACCGTAATATTCATCCAATCACTTTTAAATTGATACATAAAATTTTGAGTTCACAAAATCTCGGTCAAGTTCGTTAATGAACAAAATCAGACCAGGGGGCGGGAATGGGAGGGGTTTTTCAAAAAATTAAATTTTTGCAATAACTTTCTTGGTATATAGAATATCGAATTCATTAAAATTTTATTTTATTTCTTAGATAAGGGCCTAAATGTTAAGTTAGTTAATAGCACCTTGGCTATTGGTCCTAGGGGTGAAAAAAAATATTTTCAAAATTCAGAAAATCATAGATCCCTTAAGAGGCACAGGATTTAATCTATTTAAAATGTCAATAAATTGTCTACAACTTTTTATTAAAACAATCTTTGACATGAGCAACTCTTACGGCACAGTGTTAAGAGAGATTCAGTATCCGCACTCTCGCTGCGCAAGGGTACGGAGAGTTGAGGTGCGCGTGCTGCCGCGCGGGGAGCGGATCGCGCGGCAGCTCGCGCAATATTTGATACAAGTTCGTACAATTGGAGTTCGTCGATCCCCTACTTTGATCCGGTGAATTGTACCGGGTTATTTTTTAATACGACAAAGGTACATTTGTAACTGTAATTTGCTCTACTACATTTCGATATTTTTCCTCAATTAAATGACACAATAAATAAATAAATAATACGTCCCAACAGCCATTCTATCATATTTTCGATAATTGAATACCACTGTGCATTATCGTTGCGCCCTATCGAAATGTCAAGTTTCAACCTTCAGTATTAAAAATTCGTTGACTTTAATGTTAAATATCTATATTATTGACACAAAAATTGAACTCTTTTTCATTTCTACTTTTCGAGCTGAAAGATGCAACGAATAGTAGATTATTAAGCATGGATGTATAGAAGCTAAAATGTGCCAAGAGCTGAAAGTAACTGAAGAAAGTAAGTGAAGGTGTTAAGTAACTTCTTATTAACAGTATGCAGTGGTATTTGACCCTTTATTAATTTTATATTTTTTTTCTTTGTTTTAGGTTACCCAAAAAGGAATTAGCGATATGAGCACCTGTTACTATCGGTAAGTGCTGATATTTCTCGTTTCTAAATAAGTGAATTATATTAATTTATAACGGATATATTAAGAGGCCCTAAAAATATATTACGATAAGCATTCAAAACTTTGCTAGCCGCTTAGAAGTAATAATTATGTCCGAGTGCAGTTTGAGAGACAGTGGAAGCCAGGAAAAATAGTCCAACAAATACTGTCCATGGTTCAGGTCCAGGATGTGTATTTATTTTGATTAGAATAAAAAAGGGAAAATTATTTTTAAGAAATAGATTTACGTAATACAAGATATCACGTGATGTCCTACAGCCAGGCCCTACAGGCGTCATTGACGGCCTTTTTTCCCCAGACTAGACGTACTAACTTGCTACGGGTTGCTTCAATTCCTATCTCCATCCGTTTTGACAATATAGTATAGCAATTAGGAATAATGGAACAGTAAATTCGTACAAGCGATCGACACTATTATAGTTCTGTTTCCTGCCCCCTCAATTTGATTATCATCTGTACTAAAGAAGGCATCGTTTGGTCTTTTTCAAGGTTTAATGCTACGCAATAAGCAGGTTACTGTTTTCGTTTTCAAGAAAGTATATATTTTAGGCAATTATAATATTAGTTGTATGTTATTATTTTTTAAATTAGCACTTAGAAAAAAACCCACATTAAATCTGTAAAAGTTTAAATTATATTGGCCAGGATATATTTATATTATACCAAGTATCTTGTTTTTTACTAGCAATAACAACATAGATAGTAATTTATTTATCCCACCTTTATTTATCATACGTAGGAACGTTTGAAATGCTTATTATATTTTCATTTTAAAATGAAGTAGGTACCTAATAAGTAATGTTGGGTATATTTTTTAATAGATTTGCCTTATTCAGTATACGTACTCTCGCTGCGCAAGGGAAGGGTACGGAGGGCTGTTTTTTTTATCAGACTGTAAGATGAGATAGAAATATCAAGATAGCAAGAGAGAGAAGAACTTTCGTGAAGAGGCCTTTAAATATAAGGCGCTCACTCCTAAGATCACTCCTATAGATTTCCTTATCGATTCACTGTATCGATAATCAAATTTAATTTAAGTCAGTATAATGTCAGAGACCGCTCAGCGTTCTGTTTCGCCGAGCTGTCAGCAGTCCCTTTGGGCTGTTGACCGCGCGACGCAAGGTACAAAATAAACTTTTTATAATATAAATATTTTTTTTCGTGCGACCGGTTTAGAAATATGTTTTAATAGCTCCGAGCGTTGAACAGGCGCGGGTTTTGGAGTACCTAATGTAAGAATGGCGTGGTTCAATAGCACGTTGTTAAAACTGGGACTGAAACACAACTCCTGTAGGAGGTATGTAATATTCTGGATGTATTCAGACGCGAAATGGAGGTTCGGCTATATTATGGGAAGCTGGCGCAACGGAAAATAAAATTCGCGATTGCGGCCGAATGCTTAAAAAAGCGATTTTTGCTGCAAATGTCATCGAAGCTTTTTTAATTTCCTTTCTGTTTGGGCGTTGGTTTACGCATGAAAATGTGGAAAATCCAATTTGATGGACTAAATATTCGGTCGGATATACTTTAAGGATAAAGACGGAAAATGAGTTTACAACTTTGATAATCTCTGTTGGAAATAGACGTGTTTTGTACGAAATAACCATCAGCCCCATAGAAAGAAGCATCAGCTGATTTTTTACGATTTTTGTCATCATCGCTCGAGGAAAGAGGCTATTAGCGAAATTGAGAAAAGCTCGCTTTTATAAAAAAGGCCACAGACAAACCTAACGGATGATATAAGTCTGTAACTTATGGGTAGAAAATATCCGATTTGAGAGGCAAATTTGAAAATTACCCAAATGGAACCTTTTTTTCAAGAGAAAGAACGCAAAGCAGATTCTTGGTCACTATTTTTTTGGAGTTCAACGCGACAACAGCTGAGATTTGACATTCGATCGACGCATACATTTTTGGATGATTGAAGCTGGTTTCAAGGAATATAGATAATCGCTAGAAGGGACATCCGAATATCTTTCTGTCGAAGGAAGCTTACATCTTCGAGAGTACATATATAAGGACTGAGGATCGGCTATAGGAGCCCGGACTCGTGAGAGAATATTCCAGGACCTTTTCTCGGAAATTTCCTTAAGGAAGTTTCTGGACCTCGAACTTTCCTTTAAGGTCGACTTGAGGAAAAAATCTTTTTGGAAGAGCTTCGATCAGCGGACAGTATAGACTAAATTTTTTGGAAAACTGAAGCTGGATTGGATGAGAAAGTGAGCTTCTTATGCTAATGACAGTTGAGTTCCAGAACGGAATTACTCGGGGACCTTCTTCTGCTGCTCGTCTCAACTAAGGGGAACCAGACCACGGGTCCCGTCGGGGAAAACGACTGCCCGTATGTGTGCAGTAACCCTTAATACTTGATTTATTGTAAATGTGATACTGTGATAATGTGTAAAGTTTCAGGGATACGCCCCGTTTTAAATATTGTTGTAAATAGTATCAAAATAAATATGTTCAACACATTCGAGTAGTTTTTATTTGATGGGGATTGATGAAAGGTAGAGTTAATTTCCATGTTTAGCAACACATTTGAGATCTACCATTATAAACAATACATCTATTAGCATAGCAACGAAATTTCAAGTAACTTAACGTAGCAACGAATTAAATTCGAATATATTTTCTTTCCGAAATTAGTTGCTATGCATTTTTTATATTAATCTGAAAAAGACGACAAGATGGCCGTTAAAATGTTTTTCCGTGGGTTTAGAATAATGTAATACAGATTGCCTGTGGCTAGATAATTTCGAAATAACGTTTATACAGTGCATAATAGTCGATATAGTTCATAATAGATAAAAGCAGGCCGCTAGCAGGCCAGTCTCCGAGTGAGTGATTATGTGAAAATAAGTGACATTAAAAAGTGTTCTTTGAGACCCGCAAAAGTTAGTGGAACCTGAGGGAATCACGCTGCGAACACGAGGTCAGTCTTTGGTTTCCCAATTTGCTGTTCCACTTATATTTTTTACCTTTTTACTTTAATTGGTAGCTTTTAATAGGTCAGTTGAATTTGTTAACATTATAGATATGAATTCATTGATAGGAAATAATGATGTCGATGATTTGTAAAAATCACTTATTACCAATATTGTCATATATATGTTTATTTTTGTGTATTTTCAACATCTCCACTAGACTAAAGTTAAATACAGTTTAAGTAACTTCCGAACCTCAATCAAAATAAAAAAATGTAGGGAAATTATAGGGCCACAATTAACATTTTGAACTGATTTGAACCAATTTATCCCACCCTTAGAACCAATGGTTGGTGCTATTAAAGAAGTTTACTCAGATAAGATTTAGGCCCTTATCTAAGGAATAATATTAAATTGAAATGAATTCGATATCCTATATCGAATTTGCTCATTAACGAACTTGACCGAGATTTTATGCCCTTAAATTTTATGTATCAATTTGAAAGTGATTGGTGTAAAATTACAGCAGTTGTAGTGTCCACAAGAAAGTGTTATAGATAGATAGCTAGGTAGATAGATATTAAACGTATAAATAAACTTTTAAACTGAAAGTAGGTGAGGGTGGTTCTAGGGGATGTGAGTGGTGAAGTCATGTTGAAATTTTCCGGAAGTCATGACATGGTACCAATTGCAGACCAGGGGGGCGGGAATGGGAGGGGTTTTTCCAAGAAGTAAAATTTTCCTATAACTTTCTTAGTATGTAAGATATCAAACTTATTAAAATTTTATTTTATTTATTTGATAAGGGCCTAAAAGTTAAGCGAGTTAACTTTTTTGATAGCACCAACTATTGGTCCTAGGGGTGGAAAAAATTGTTTTCAAAATTCAGAAAATCATACCTCCCTTATGTTATGTATGTTAGTGGATGTGGGGGGTTTTCCCCCCACCGTACCCGTGTACCGCGTCCTTTCCAGAACTATTGTACTTTTAAATCCACTTATAGCTCGCCCTCTAGTCCCGTACTGTAGATAAAGTTCAGTAAGTTTTTGGGTGCGATGGTTCGATATTTGAATACCGCTGTGCATTATCGTTGCGCCCTATCGAAATGTCAAGTTTCATTCTTCAGTATTAAAAATTCGTTGACTTTAATGTTAAATATCTATATTATTGACACAAAAATTGAACTGTTTCGCATTTCTACTTTTCGAGCTGAAAGATGCAACGAATAGTAGATTATTATAAGCATGGATGTATTCAAGCTAAAATGTGCCAACAGCTGGAAGTAATTCGGTGAAGGTGTTAAGTAACTTCCTAATAACAGTATGCAGTGGTATTTGACCCTTTATTAATTATATTTTTTTTTTGTTTTAGATTCCCCAAAGAGTGATTGGCGATATGAGCACCTGTTACTATCGGTAAGTGTTTTTAAATATTATTAAGTAATTATGTAAGCCCAGTGTAAAATAAGGTTTCAGTTTCATATCAAAATAAAATATGGCGTTTGTGCATTCACCTTTTCAGCCTGAAATTAGAGGAAACAAGAAAAAAAAACAGTGTGGTCACCCCACGCGCGAAAGACGGAAAACTTCTGTGAGGAAGTTGATTGAATTTGTCATATTATATTTCAATATTAACACACTGCAATATTGAATTTAATCCTTTTTTTAAGATAGCTTCTGTTTTGAAATCTTTTTAATGCAGATATTTCTCGTTTCTAAATAAGTGAATGATTTTAATTTATAACGGATATATTAAAAGGCCCTAAAAATATATTACGATAAGCATTCAAAACTTTGCTAGGCGCTTAGAAGTAATCATTAAGTCAGAGTGCAGTTTGAGAGACAGTGGAGGCCAGGAAAAATAGTCAAACAAATACTGTCCAGGGTCCTGTATGTGTGTATTTATTTTGATAAGAATAAAAACAGGAAAATTATTTATAAGAATTTATATTCTATGAAGCATCTTCTATCTTCTACCTAGCTATTCTATCTTTTTTATCTATATTCTTTGAAGCATTTTAAAGATTGCAATTTTTTTAAAAAAAAAAACAATAATACTTAACTGACCGATTGAGATTTGATTGCAAAGTTATAAATTTAATAATATCTTGTTTTGCTATCATTTTTTTTTACCAAACATATCTGTAACTCTAACGGATTGAAAATTACATGGCTTGTTAGTCAAATGATTAATTTCCTCGTTAAAATAAACTCTTACAAATACAGTGACTTTGATACCTGTACCTAAATTAAATTATAAGATATTGGGCCAACTTTTTATAGTATTTTTTTACAGCATTTTAAATCAAACTTAGGTATTGAAAATGTAGTAGAGCAATGGTTCAAAAGAAATATTTTTTTTACCTAAAATAATAATTGTTATTGAAAGATTAATTACAATAGTTAGTACGTGATGTCCTACAGCCAGGCCCTACAGGCATCACTGACGGCCTTTTTTTCCCTAGACTAGACGCACCTGTGGTACTAACTTGCTACGGGTTGCTTCAATTCCTATCTCCATCCGTTTTGATAATATAGTATAGCAATTACGAATAATGGAACAGTAAATTCGTACAAGCGATCGACACTACTATAGTTCTGTTTCCTGCCCCCTCAATTTGATTATCGTCTGTACTAAAGAAGGCATCGTTTCGTCTTTTTCAAGGTTTAATGCTACGCGATATGCAAGTTACTATTTTCATTTTCAAGAAAGTATATATTTTAGGCAATTATAATATTAGTTATTTTTTTTAATTAACACTAAAAAACCACAATAAATCTGTAAAAGTTTAAATTATATTAGGTAAGATATATTTATATTATACCAAGTATCTTGTTTTTTACTAGCAATAACAACATAGGTAGATAATTTATTTATCCCACCTTTATTTATCATATCGTACGTAGGAAGGTTTGAAATGCTTATTATATTTTCATTTTAAAATGAAGTAATAAGTAATGTTGTGTTTTTTTTTATTAGATTTGCCTTATTAAATGAACATTGTATAAGGGTTTAATGTTCACAAGCATATAATAATAAAGGTCACTTACTTCGAGCAGTTCAGGGCCAATGACCTGCAATGGGTACCATGTCATGACTCCGAAAAATTTCGACATATCTTCGCGTTTCATATCCCTTAAATTCCAAACCACCCTCAGTTTAAAAGTTTATATATATCTATACCTAAATCTTGATCAAGTTCGTTAATGGGCCAAATTAGACCAAGGGCTGGTAAGGGGGGTTTTTTCGTGAAATTTTGCTATAAGTTTCTTAGTTTATAAGATATCGATCTTTTTAAATTTTATATTATTCCTTAGATAAGAACCTAAACTTATCTTAGTAAACTTCTTTGATAGCACCAACCATTGATCCCAGGGATTGGAAAAAGTATTTCTTTTTAATTCAAAAAATCTTTAGGCACACGATCAAATCCGTTTGAAACATTAATCGTAGGCCAATAATTTCTCTACAACTTTTGTTTGAAACATTTTTTGATATGAGCAACCATTACGGCACAGCACAAAGAGGGATTCAGTATACGTACTCTCGCTGCGCAAGGGTACGAAGGGCTGTTTTTTTTACAAACTGTTAGATGAGATAGAAATATCAAGATAGCAAAAGAGAGAAGAACTTTCGCGAAGAGGCCTTTTAATATAAGGCGGCACTCCTCCTAAAGATTTCCTTATATCGATTCACTAGTATTCGGTGGTAACGAGGCTGTGAAATTTTATTATAAACATTTTCTCGAATATTCTACAAGTGTAGTGTATTTACTTAGAACCTTCCAGGGGATTAATCTGTATCGATAATCAAATTTAATTTAAGTCAGTTTAATGTTTGAGACCGCTCAGCGTTCTGTTTCGCCGAGCTGTCAGCAGTGCCTTTGGACTGTTGACCGCGCGACGCAAGGTACAAAATAAACTTTTTATAATATATTTTTTTTTTCGTGCGACCGGTTTAGTTGATTTGGCTGATCAGGTATTAGTTACATTAATTTCTAATTTCTAATCGGCCAACCATCAAACTAATAGTCACCATTAACAGTGAATGTCGTTAAAGTTGGATTAGTTATACCAGAAATATGATTTAATAGCTCCGAGCGTTGAACAGGCGCGGGTTTTGGAGTACCTAAAGTAAGAATGGAGTGGTTCAATAGCACGTTGTTAAAACTGGGACTGAAACACGACTCCTGTAGGAGGTATATAATACTCTGGATGTATTCAGACGCGAAATGAAGGTTCAGGCTATATTATTGCAAGCTGGTGCAACGGAAAATAAAATTCGCGATTGCGGCCGAATGCTTAAAAAAGCGATTTTTGCTGCAAATGTCATCGAAGCTTTTTTAATTTCATTTCTGTTTGGGCGTTGGTTTACGCATGATAATGTGAAAATTCCAATTTGATGGACTAAATATTCGGTCCGATGTTGTATATTTCAAGGATAAAGACGGAAAGTTTCGCAAATTTCGGCGGACATGAAAGTGCGACTTGGAAAAGCAAAGTAAAGTGTTGCTGTGTATTTTAAATGTGAATGCAAAGTTTAGAAAGCGGTCTGACGAGACGGAAAGGACACTATAAAGCTGAGAGAAAGAGGCTATTAGCGAAATTGAGAAGTGCTCGCTTTTAAAAAATGGGCCACAGACAAACCTAAAGAATGATATAAGTCTGTAACTTATGGGTAGAAAATATCCGATTTTGAGAGGCAAGTTTGAAAATTACCCAAATGGAACCTTATTTTCAAGAGAAAGAACGCAAAGCAGATTCTTGGTCACTATTTTTTTGGAGTTCGACGCGACAACAGCTGAGTTTTGACATTCGATCGACGCATACATTTTTGGATGATTGAAGCTGGTTTCAAGGAATATAGATAATCGCTAGAAGGGACGCTCGATGGAAGCTATATCTTCGAGAGTGCATATATAAGGACCGGCTAGCGGAGCTCGGACGCCTAAGAGAATATTCCGGGACCTTTTCTCGGAAATTTCCTTAAGGAAGTTTCTGGACCTCGAACTTTCCTTTAAGGTCGACTTGAGGAAAAAATCTTTTTGGAAGAGCTTCGATCAGCGGACAGTATAGACTAAATTTTTTGGAAAACTGAAGCTGGATTGGATGAGAAAGTGAGCTTCTTATGCTAATGACAGTTGAGTTCCAGAACGGAATTACTCGGGGACCTTCTTCTGCTGCTCGTCTCAACTAAGGGGAACCAGACCACGGGTCCCGTCGGGGAAAACGACTGCCCGTATGTGTGCAGTAACCCTTAATACTTGATTTATTGTAAATGTGATACTGTGATAATGTGTAAAGTTTCAGGGATACGCCCCGTTTTAAATATTGTTGTAAATAGTATCAAAATAAATATGTTCAACACATTCGAGTTGTTTTTATTTGATGGGAATTGATGAAAGGTAGAATTAATTTCCATGTTTAGCAACACATTTGAGATCTACCATTATAAACAATACATCTATTAGCATAGCAACGAAATTTCAAGTAACGTAACGTAGCAACGAATTAAATTCGAATATATTTTCTTTCCGAAAATAGTTGCTATGCATTTTTTATATTAATCTGAAAAAGACGACAAGATGGCCGTTAAAATGTTTTTCCGTGGGTTTAGAATAATGTAATACAGATTGCCTGTGGCTAGATAATTTCGAAATAACGTTTATACAGTGCATAATAGTCGATATAGTTCATAATAGATAAAAGCAGGCCGCTAGCAGGCCAGTCTCCGAGTGAGTGATTATGTGAAAATAAGTGACATTAAAAAGTGTTCTTTGAGACCCGCAAAAGTTAGTGGAACCTGAGGGAATCACGCTGCGAACACGAGGTCAGTCTTTGGTTTCCCAATTTGCTGTTCCACTTATATTTTTTACCTTTTTACTTTAATTGGTAGCTTTTAATAGGTCAGTTGAATTTGTTAACATTATAGATATGAATTCATTGATAGGAAATAATGATGTCGATGATTTGTAAAAATCACTTATTACCAATATTGTCATATATATGTTTATTTTTGTGTATTTTCAACATCTCCACTAGACTAAAGTTAAATACAGTTTAAGTAACTTCCGAACCTCAATCAAAATAAAAAAATGTAGGGAAATTATAGCAACACAATTAACATTTTGAACTGATTTGAACCAATTTATCCCACCCTTAGAACCAATGGTTGGTGCTAGCAAAGAAGTTTACTCAGATAAGATTTAGGCCCTTATCTAAGGAATAATATTAAATTGAAATGAATTCGATATCCTATATCCTATATACTAAGAAAGTTTTAGCAAAATTTTACTTTTTAGAACACCCCTCTCCATTCCCGGCCCTCTGGTCCGATTTTGCTCATTATAGAACTTTGATATAATAAGTTATATATAACATAACAACTAACAAATAACATAACAACATTTGGAGATTTGGTGCCTAAAATGGTGTCCTTTGTTCACTTATGTAGGTCCACTTAATATTAACTCACAAGGGCAAAGCAGATTGCTTTGAGAGTAAATGGTTCCAGTATAGATATTAGAATTTTAAAGATGTATGTAATCTTTCTTTTTTTTTGCTAAATATTCAGTTTGAGTTTACCACCTCATCATGCCTTGATCTATATAAATAAATGCCTAAATATTTGATGGAAACTGAAGTGGTGTAAAATTTATGATGAATTGAAAGAATATTATAATGACCTTGTACCTACCTATGTTTTTAAGTAGATGATTAGGAAAGCAATGGGTACCATGTCATGACTTCCTGTAAATTTGACATATCTTCGCATTTCATATCCCCTAGAACTCAAAACCAGCCCCTGATTAAAAGTTTAACTTTATGTATCTATCTATCTATATCACTTTCTTGTTAACACGACAACTACCGTAATATTCATCCAATCACTTTTAAATTGATACATAAAATTTTGAGTTCACAAAATCTCGGTCAAGTTCGTTAATGAACAAAATCAGACCAGGGGGCGGGAATGGGAGGGGTTTTTCAAAAAATTAAATTTTTGCAATAACTTTCTTGGTATATAGAATATCGAATTCATTAAAATTTTATTTTATTTCTTAGATAAGGGCCTAAATGTTAAGTTAGTTAATAGCACCTTGGCTATTGGTCCTAGGGGTGAAAAAAAATATTTTCAAAATTCAGAAAATCATAGATCCCTTAAGAGGCACAGGATTTAATCTATTTAAAATGTCAATAAATTGTCTACAACTTTTTATTAAAACAATCTTTGACATGAGCAACTCTTACGGCACAGTGTTAAGAGAGATTCAGTATCCGCACTCTCGCTGCGCAAGGGTACGGAGAGTTGAGGTGCGCGTGCTGCCGCGCGGGGAGCGGATCGCGCGGCAGCTCGCGCAATATTTGATACAAGTTCGTACAATTGGAGTTCGTCGATCCCCTACTTTGATCCGGTGAATTGTACCGGGTTATTTTTTAATACGACAAAGGTACATTTGTAACTGTAATTTGCTCTACTACATTTCGATATTTTTCCTCAATTAAATGACACAATAAATAAATAAATAATACGTCCCAACAGCCATTCTATCATATTTTCGATAATTGAATACCACTGTGCATTATCGTTGCGCCCTATCGAAATGTCAAGTTTCAACCTTCAGTATTAAAAATTCGTTGACTTTAATGTTAAATATCTATATTATTGACACAAAAATTGAACTCTTTTTCATTTCTACTTTTCGAGCTGAAAGATGCAACGAATAGTAGATTATTAAGCATGGATGTATAGAAGCTAAAATGTGCCAAGAGCTGAAAGTAACTGAAGAAAGTAAGTGAAGGTGTTAAGTAACTTCTTATTAACAGTATGCAGTGGTATTTGACCCTTTATTAATTTTATATTTTTTTTCTTTGTTTTAGGTTACCCAAAAAGGAATTAGCGATATGAGCACCTGTTACTATCGGTAAGTGCTGATATTTCTCGTTTCTAAATAAGTGAATTATATTAATTTATAACGGATATATTAAGAGGCCCTAAAAATATATTACGATAAGCATTCAAAACTTTGCTAGCCGCTTAGAAGTAATAATTATGTCCGAGTGCAGTTTGAGAGACAGTGGAAGCCAGGAAAAATAGTCCAACAAATACTGTCCATGGTTCAGGTCCAGGATGTGTATTTATTTTGATTAGAATAAAAAAGGGAAAATTATTTTTAAGAAATAGATTTACGTAATACAAGATATCACGTGATGTCCTACAGCCAGGCCCTACAGGCGTCATTGACGGCCTTTTTTCCCCAGACTAGACGTACTAACTTGCTACGGGTTGCTTCAATTCCTATCTCCATCCGTTTTGACAATATAGTATAGCAATTAGGAATAATGGAACAGTAAATTCGTACAAGCGATCGACACTATTATAGTTCTGTTTCCTGCCCCCTCAATTTGATTATCATCTGTACTAAAGAAGGCATCGTTTGGTCTTTTTCAAGGTTTAATGCTACGCAATAAGCAGGTTACTGTTTTCGTTTTCAAGAAAGTATATATTTTAGGCAATTATAATATTAGTTGTATGTTATTATTTTTTAAATTAGCACTTAGAAAAAAACCCACATTAAATCTGTAAAAGTTTAAATTATATTGGCCAGGATATATTTATATTATACCAAGTATCTTGTTTTTTACTAGCAATAACAACATAGATAGTAATTTATTTATCCCACCTTTATTTATCATACGTAGGAACGTTTGAAATGCTTATTATATTTTCATTTTAAAATGAAGTAGGTACCTAATAAGTAATGTTGGGTATATTTTTTAATAGATTTGCCTTATTCAGTATACGTACTCTCGCTGCGCAAGGGAAGGGTACGGAGGGCTGTTTTTTTTATCAGACTGTAAGATGAGATAGAAATATCAAGATAGCAAGAGAGAGAAGAACTTTCGTGAAGAGGCCTTTAAATATAAGGCGCTCACTCCTAAGATCACTCCTATAGATTTCCTTATCGATTCACTGTATCGATAATCAAATTTAATTTAAGTCAGTATAATGTCAGAGACCGCTCAGCGTTCTGTTTCGCCGAGCTGTCAGCAGTCCCTTTGGGCTGTTGACCGCGCGACGCAAGGTACAAAATAAACTTTTTATAATATAAATATTTTTTTTCGTGCGACCGGTTTAGAAATATGTTTTAATAGCTCCGAGCGTTGAACAGGCGCGGGTTTTGGAGTACCTAAAGTAAGAATGGCGTGGTTCAATAGCACGTTGTTAAAACTGGGACTGAAACACAACTCCTGTAGGAGGTATGTAATATTCTGGATGTATTCAGACGCGAAATGGAGGTTCGGCTATATTATGGGAAGCTGGCGCAACGGAAAATAAAATTCGCGATTGCGGCCGAATGCTTAAAAAAGCGATTTTTGCTGCAAATGTCATCGAAGCTTTTTTAATTTCCTTTCTGTTTGGGCGTTGGTTTACGCATGAAAATGTGGAAAATCCAATTTGATGGACTAAATATTCGGTCGGATATACTTTAAGGATAAAGACGGAAAATGAGTTTACAACTTTGATAATCTCTGTTGGAAATAGACGTGTTTTGTACGAAATAACCATCAGCCCCATAGAAAGAAGCATCAGCTGATTTTTTACGATTTTTGTCATCATCGCTCGAGGAAAGAGGCTATTAGCGAAATTGAGAAAAGCTCGCTTTTATAAAAAAGGCCACAGACAAACCTAACGGATGATATAAGTCTGTAACTTATGGGTAGAAAATATCCGATTTGAGAGGCAAATTTGAAAATTACCCAAATGGAACCTTTTTTTCAAGAGAAAGAACGCAAAGCAGATTCTTGGTCACTATTTTTTTGGAGTTCAACGCGACAACAGCTGAGATTTGACATTCGATCGACGCATACATTTTTGGATGATTGAAGCTGGTTTCAAGGAATATAGATAATCGCTAGAAGGGACATCCGAATATCTTTCTGTCGAAGGAAGCTTACATCTTCGAGAGTACATATATAAGGACTGAGGATCGGCTATAGGAGCCCGGACTCGTGAGAGAATATTCCAGGACCTTTTCTCGGAAATTTCCTTAAGGAAGTTTCTGGACCTCGAACTTTCCTTTAAGGTCGACTTGAGGAAAAAATCTTTTTGGAAGAGCTTCGATCAGCGGACAGTATAGACTAAATTTTTTGGAAAACTGAAGCTGGATTGGATGAGAAAGTGAGCTTCTTATGCTAATGGCAGTTGAGTTCCAGAACGGAATTACTCGGGGACCTTCTTCTGCTGCTCGTCTCAACTAAGGGGAACCAGACCACGGGTCCCGTCGGGGAAAACGACTGCCCGTATGTGTGCAGTAACCCTTAATACTTGATTTATTGTAAATGTGATACTGTGATAATGTGTAAAGTTTCAGGGATACGCCCCGTTTTAAATATTGTTGTAAATAGTATCAAAATAAATATGTTCAACACATTCGAGTAGTTTTTATTTGATGGGGATTGATGAAAGGTAGAGTTAATTTCCATGTTTAGCAACACATTTGAGATCTACCATTATAAACAATACATCTATTAGCATAGCAACGAAATTTCAAGTAACGTAACGTAGCAACGAATTAAATTCGAATATATTTTCTTTCCGAAATTAGTTGCTATGCATTTTTTATATTAATCTGAAAAAGACGACAAGATGGCCGTTAAAATGTTTTTCCGTGGGTTTAGAATAATGTAATACAGATTGCCTGTGGCTAGATAATTTCGAAATAACGTTTATACAGTGCATAATAGTCGATATAGTTCATAATAGATAAAAGCAGGCCGCTAGCAGGCCAGTCTCCGAGTGAGTGATTATGTGAAAATAAGTGACATTAAAAAGTGTTCTTTGAGACCCGCAAAAGTTAGTGGAACCTGAGGGAATCACGCTGCGAACACGAGGTCAGTCTTTGGTTTCCCAATTTGCTGTTCCACTTATATTTTTTACCTTTTTACTTTAATTGGTAGCTTTTAATAGGTCAGTTGAATTTGTTAACATTATAGATATGAATTCATTGATAGGAAATAATGATGTCGATGATTTGTAAAAATCACTTATTACCAATATTGTCATATATATGTTTATTTTTGTGTATTTTCAACATCTCCACTAGACTAAAGTTAAATACAGTTTAAGTAACTTCCGAACCTCAATCAAAATAAAAAAATGTAGGGAAATTATAGGGCCACAATTAACATTTTGAACTGATTTGAACCAATTTATCCCACCCTTAGAACCAATGGTTGGTGCTATTAAAGAAGTTTACTCAGATAAGATTTAGGCCCTTATCTAAGGAATAATATTAAATTGAAATGAATTCGATATCCTATATCGAATTTGCTCATTAACGAACTTGACCGAGATTTTATGCCCTTAAATTTTATGTATCAATTTGAAAGTGATTGGTGTAAAATTACAGCAGTTGTAGTGTCCACAAGAAAGTGTTATAGATAGATAGCTAGGTAGATAGATATTAAACGTATAAATAAACTTTTAAACTGAAAGTAGGTGAGGGTGGTTCTAGGGGATGTGAGTGGTGAAGTCATGTTGAAATTTTCCGGAAGTCATGACATGGTACCAATTGCAGACCAGGGGGGCGGGAATGGGAGGGGTTTTTCCAAGAAGTAAAATTTTCCTATAACTTTCTTAGTATGTAAGATATCAAACTTATTAAAATTTTATTTTATTTATTTGATAAGGGCCTAAAAGTTAAGCGAGTTAACTTTTTTGATAGCACCAACTATTGGTCCTAGGGGTGGAAAAAATTGTTTTCAAAATTCAGAAAATCATACCTCCCTTATGTTATGTATGTTAGTGGATGTGGGGCGTTTTTCCCCCCACCGTACCCGTGTACCGCGTCCTTTCCAGAACTATTGTACTTTTAAATCCACTTATAGCTCGCCCTCTAGTCCCGTACTGTAGATAAAGTTCAGTAAGTTTTTGGGTGCGATGGTTCGATATTTGAATACCGCTGTGCATTATCGTTGCGCCCTATCGAAATGTCAAGTTTCATTCTTCAGTATTAAAAATTCGTTGACTTTAATGTTAAATATCTATATTATTGACACAAAAATTGAACTGTTTCGCATTTCTACTTTTCGAGCTGAAAGATGCAACGAATAGTAGATTATTATAAGCATGGATGTATTCAAGCTAAAATGTGCCAACAGCTGGAAGTAATTCGGTGAAGGTGTTAAGTAACTTCCTAATAACAGTATGCAGTGGTATTTGACCCTTTATTAATTATATTTTTTTTTTGTTTTAGATTCCCCAAAGAGTGATTGGCGATATGAGCACCTGTTACTATCGGTAAGTGTTTTTAAATATTATTAAGTAATTATGTAAGCCCAGTGTAAAATAAGGTTTCAGTTTCATATCAAAATAAAATATGGCGTTTGTGCATTCACCTTTTCAGCCTGAAATTAGAGGAAACAAGAAAAAAAAACAGTGTGGTCACCCCACGCGCGGAAGACGGAAAACTTCTGTGAGGAAGTTGATTGAATTTGTCATATTATATTTCAATATTAACACACTGCAATATTGAATTTAATCCTTTTTTTAAGATAGCTTCTGTTTTGAAATCTTTTTAATGCAGATATTTCTCGTTTCTAAATAAGTGAATGATTTTAATTTATAACGGATATATTAAAAGGCCCTAAAAATATATTACGATAAGCATTCAAAACTTTGTTAGGCGCTTAGAAGTAATCATTAAGTCAGAGTGCAGTTTGAGAGACAGTGGAGGCCAGGAAAAATAGTCAAACAAATACTGTCCAGGGTCCTGTATGTGTGTATTTATTTTGATAAGAATAAAAACAGGAAAATTATTTATAAGAATTTATATTCTATGAAGCATCTTCTATCTTCTACCTAGCTATTCTATCTTTTTTATCTATATTCTTTGAAGCATTTTAAAGATTGCAATTTTTTTAAAAAAAAAAACAATAATACTTAACTGACCGATTGAGATTTGATTGCAAAGTTATAAATTTAATAATATCTTGTTTTGCTATCATTTTTTTTTACCAAACATATCTGTAACTCTAACGGATTGAAAATTACATGGCTTGTTAGTCAAATGATTAATTTCCTCGTTAAAATAAACTCTTACAAATACAGTGACTTTGATACCTGTACCTAAATTAAATTATAAGATATTGGGCCAACTTTTTATAGTATTTTTTTACAGCATTTTAAATCAAACTTAGGTATTGAAAATGTAGTAAAGCAATGGTTCAAAAGAAATATTTTTTTTACCTAAAATAATAATTGTTATTGAAAGATTAATTACAATAGTTAGTACGTGATGTCCTACAGCCAGGCCCTACAGGCGTCATTGACGGCCTTTTTTCCCCAGACTAGACGTACTAACTTGCTACGGGTTGCTTCAATTCCTATCTCCATCCGTTTTGACAATATAGTATAGCAATTAGGAATAATGGAACAGTAAATTCGTACAAGCGATCGACACTATTATAGTTCTGTTTCCTGCCCCCTCAATTTGATTATCATCTGTACTAAAGAAGGCATCGTTTGGTCTTTTTCAAGGTTTAATGCTACGCAATAAGCAGGTTACTGTTTTCGTTTTCAAGAAAGTATATATTTTAGGCAATTATAATATTAGTTGTATGTTATTATTTTTTAAATTAGCACTTAGAAAAAAACCCACATTAAATCTGTAAAAGTTTAAATTATATTGGCCAGGATATATTTATATTATACCAAGTATCTTGTTTTTTACTAGCAATAACAACATAGATAGTAATTTATTTATCCCACCTTTATTTATCATACGTAGGAACGTTTGAAATGCTTATTATATTTTCATTTTAAAATGAAGTAGGTACCTAATAAGTAATGTTGGGTATATTTTTTAATAGATTTGCCTTATTCAGTATACGTACTCTCGCTGCGCAAGGGAAGGGTACGGAGGGCTGTTTTTTTTATCAGACTGTAAGATGAGATAGAAATATCAAGATAGCAAGAGAGAGAAGAACTTTCGTGAAGAGGCCTTTAAATATAAGGCGCTCACTCCTAAGATCACTCCTATAGATTTCCTTATCGATTCACTGTATCGATAATCAAATTTAATTTAAGTCAGTATAATGTCAGAGACCGCTCAGCGTTCTGTTTCGCCGAGCTGTCAGCAGTCCCTTTGGGCTGTTGACCGCGCGACGCAAGGTACAAAATAAACTTTTTATAATATAAATATTTTTTTTCGTGCGACCGGTTTAGAAATATGTTTTAATAGCTCCGAGCGTTGAACAGGCGCGGGTTTTGGAGTACCTAATGTAAGAATGGCGTGGTTCAATAGCACGTTGTTAAAACTGGGACTGAAACACAACTCCTGTAGGAGGTATGTAATATTCTGGATGTATTCAGACGCGAAATGGAGGTTCGGCTATATTATGGGAAGCTGGCGCAACGGAAAATAAAATTCGCGATTGCGGCCGAATGCTTAAAAAAGCGATTTTTGCTGCAAATGTCATCGAAGCTTTTTTAATTTCCTTTCTGTTTGGGCGTTGGTTTACGCATGAAAATGTGGAAAATCCAATTTGATGGACTAAATATTCGGTCGGATATACTTTAAGGATAAAGACGGAAAATGAGTTTACAACTTTGATAATCTCTGTAGGAAATAGACGTGTTTTGTACGAAATAACCATCAGCCCCATAGAAAGAAGCATCAGCTGATTTTTTACGATTTTTGTCATCATCGCTCGAGGAAAGAGGCTATTAGCGAAATTGAGAAAAGCTCGCTTTTATAAAAAAGGCCACAGACAAACCTAACGGATGATATAAGTCTGTAACTTATGGGTAGAAAATATCCGATTTGAGAGGCAAATTTGAAAATTACCCAAATGGAACCTTTTTTTCAAGAGAAAGAACGCAAAGCAGATTCTTGGTCACTATTTTTTTGGAGTTCAACGCGACAACAGCTGAGATTTGACATTCGATCGACGCATACATTTTTGGATGATTGAAGCTGGTTTCAAGGAATATAGATAATCGCTAGAAGGGACATCCGAATATCTTTCTGTCGAAGGAAGCTTACATCTTCGAGAGTACATATATAAGGACTGAGGATCGGCTATAGGAGCCCGGACTCGTGAGAGAATATTCCAGGACCTTTTCTCGGAAATTTCCTTAAGGAAGTTTCTGGACCTCGAACTTTCCTTTAAGGTCGACTTGAGGAAAAAATCTTTTTGGAAGAGCTTCGATCAGCGGACAGTATAGACTAAATTTTTTGGAAAACTGAAGCTGGATTGGATGAGAAAGTGAGCTTCTTATGCTAATGACAGTTGAGTTCCAGAACGGAATTACTCGGGGACCTTCTTCTGCTGCTCGTCTCAACTAAGGGGAACCAGACCACGGGTCCCGTCGGGGAAAACGACTGCCCGTATGTGTGCAGTAACCCTTAATACTTGATTTATTGTAAATGTGATACTGTGATAATGTGTAAAGTTTCAGGGATACGCCCCGTTTTAAATATTGTTGTAAATAGTATCAAAATAAATATGTTCAACACATTCGAGTAGTTTTTATTTGATGGGGATTGATGAAAGGTAGAGTTAATTTCCATGTTTAGCAACACATTTGAGATCTACCATTATAAACAATACATCTATTAGCATAGCAACGAAATTTCAAGTAACTTAACGTAGCAACGAATTAAATTCGAATATATTTTCTTTCCGAAATTAGTTGCTATGCATTTTTTATATTAATCTGAAAAAGACGACAAGATGGCCGTTAAAATGTTTTTCCGTGGGTTTAGAATAATGTAATACAGATTGCCTGTGGCTAGATAATTTCGAAATAACGTTTATACAGTGCATAATAGTCGATATAGTTCATAATAGATAAAAGCAGGCCGCTAGCAGGCCAGTCTCCGAGTGAGTGATTATGTGAAAATAAGTGACATTAAAAAGTGTTCTTTGAGACCCGCAAAAGTTAGTGGAACCTGAGGGAATCACGCTGCGAACACGAGGTCAGTCTTTGGTTTCCCAATTTGCTGTTCCACTTATATTTTTTACCTTTTTACTTTAATTGGTAGCTTTTAATAGGTCAGTTGAATTTGTTAACATTATAGATATGAATTCATTGATAGGAAATAATGATGTCGATGATTTGTAAAAATCACTTATTACCAATATTGTCATATATATGTTTATTTTTGTGTATTTTCAACATCTCCACTAGACTAAAGTTAAATACAGTTTAAGTAACTTCCGAACCTCAATCAAAATAAAAAAATGTAGGGAAATTATAGGGCCACAATTAACATTTTGAACTGATTTGAACCAATTTATCCCACCCTTAGAACCAATGGTTGGTGCTATTAAAGAAGTTTACTCAGATAAGATTTAGGCCCTTATCTAAGGAATAATATTAAATTGAAATGAATTCGATATCCTATATCGAATTTGCTCATTAACGAACTTGACCGAGATTTTATGCCCTTAAATTTTATGTATCAATTTGAAAGTGATTGGTGTAAAATTACAGCAGTTGTAGTGTCCACAAGAAAGTGTTATAGATAGATAGCTAGGTAGATAGATATTAAACGTATAAATAAACTTTTAAACTGAAAGTAGGTGAGGGTGGTTCTAGGGGATGTGAGTGGTGAAGTCATGTTGAAATTTTCCGGAAGTCATGACATGGTACCAATTGCAGACCAGGGGGGCGGGAATGGGAGGGGTTTTTCCAAGAAGTAAAATTTTCCTATAACTTTCTTAGTATGTAAGATATCAAACTTATTAAAATTTTATTTTATTTATTTGATAAGGGCCTAAAAGTTAAGCGAGTTAACTTTTTTGATAGCACCAACTATTGGTCCTAGGGGTGGAAAAAATTGTTTTCAAAATTCAGAAAATCATACCTCCCTTATGTTATGTATGTTAGTGGATGTGGGGGGTTTTTCCCCCCACCGTACCCGTGTACCGCGTCCTTTCCAGAACTATTGTACTTTTAAATCCACTTATAGCTCGCCCTCTAGTCCCGTACTGTAGATAAAGTTCAGTAAGTTTTTGGGTGCGATGGTTCGATATTTGAATACCGCTGTGCATTATCGTTGCGCCCTATCGAAATGTCAAGTTTCATTCTTCAGTATTAAAAATTCGTTGACTTTAATGTTAAATATCTATATTATTGACACAAAAATTGAACTGTTTCGCATTTCTACTTTTCGAGCTGAAAGTGGATATATACCATTATAAGCATGGATGTATTCAAGCTAAAATGTGCCAACAGCTGGAAGTAATTCGGTGAAGGTGTTAAGTAACTTCCTAATAACAGTATGCAGTGGTATTTGACCCTTTATTAATTATATTTTTTTTTTGTTTTAGATTCCCCAAAGAGTGATTGGCGATATGAGCACCTGTTACTATCGGTAAGTGTTTTTAAATATTATTAAGTAATTATGTAAGCCCAGTGTAAAATAAGGTTTCAGTTTCATATCAAAATAAAATATGGCGTTTGTGCATTCACCTTTTCAGCCTGAAATTAGAGGAAACAAGAAAAAAAAACAGTGTGGTCACCCCACGCGCGAAAGACGGAAAACTTCTGTGAGGAAGTTGATTGAATTTGTCATATTATATTTCAATATTAACACACTGCAATATTGAATTTAATACTTTTTTTAAGATAGCTTCTGTTTTGAAATCTTTTTAATGCAGATATTTCTCGTTTCTAAATAATTGAATGATTTTAATTTATAACGGATATATTAAAAGGCCCTAAAAATATATTACGATAAGCATTCAAAACTTTGCTAGGCGCTTAGAAGTAATCATTAAGTCAGAGTGCAGTTTGAGAGACAGTGGAGGCCAGGAAAAATAGTCAAACAAATACTGTCCAGGGTCCTGTATGTGTGTATTTATTTTGATAAGAATAAAAACAGGAAAATTATTTATAAGAATTTATATTCTATGAAGCATCTTCTATCTTCTACCTAGCTATTCTATCTTTTTTATCTATATTCTTTGAAGCATTTTAAAGATTGCAATTTTTTTAAAAAAAAAAACAATAATACTTAACTGACCGATTGAGATTTGATTGCAAAGTTATAAATTTAATAATATCTTGTTTTGCTATCATTTTTTTTTACCAAACATATCTGTAACTCTAACGGATTGAAAATTACATGGCTTGTTAGTCAAATGATTAATTTCCTCGTTAAAATAAACTCTTACAAATACAGTGACTTTGATACCTGTACCTAAATTAAATTATAAGATATTGGGCCAACTTTTTATAGTATTTTTTTACAGCATTTTAAATCAAACTTAGGTATTGAAAATGTAGTAAAGCAATGGTTCAAAAGAAATATTTTTTTTACCTAAAATAATAATTGTTATTGAAAGATTAATTACAATAGTTAGTACGTGATGTCCTACAGCCAGGCCCTACAGGCATCACTGACGGCCTTTTTTTCCCTAGACTAGACGCACCTGTGGTACTAACTTGCTACGGGTTGCTTCAATTCCTATCTCCATCCGTTTTGATAATATAGTATAGCAATTACGAATAATGGAACAGTAAATTCGTACAAGCGATCGACACTACTATAGTTCTGTTTCCTGCCCCCTCAATTTGATTATCGTCTGTACTAAAGAAGGCATCGTTTCGTCTTTTTCAAGGTTTAATGCTACGCGATATGCAAGTTACTATTTTCATTTTCAAGAAAGTATATATTTTAGGCAATTATAATATTAGTTATTTTTTTTTAATTAACACTAAAAAACCACAATAAATCTGTAAAAGTTTAAATTATATTAGGTAAGATATATTTATATTATACCAAGTATCTTGTTTTTTACTAGCAATAACAACATAGGTAGATAATTTATTTATCCCACCTTTATTTATCATATCGTACGTAGGAACGTTTGAAATGCTTATTATATTTTCATTTTAAAATGAAGTAATAAGTAATGTTGTGTATTTTTTTATTAGATTTGCCTTATTAAATGAACATTGTATAAGGGTTTAATGTTCACAAGCATATAATAATAAAGGTCACTTACTTCGAGCAGTTCAGGGCCAATGACCTGCAATGGGTACCATGTCATGACTCCGAAAAATTTCGACATATCTTCGCGTTTCATATCCCTTAAATTCCAAACCACCCTCAGTTTAAAAGTTTATATATATCTATACCTAAATCTTGATCAAGTTCGTTAATGGGCCAAATTAGACCAAGGGCTGGTAAGGGGGGTTTTTTCGTGAAATTTTGCTATAAGTTTCTTAGTTTATAAGATATCGATCTTTTTAAATTTTATATTATTCCTTAGATAAGAACCTAAACTTATCTTAGTAAACTTCTTTGATAGCACCAACCATTGATCCCAGGGATTGGAAAAAGTATTTCTTTTTAATTCAAAAAATCTTTAGGCACACGATCAAATCCGTTTGAAACATTAATCGTAGGCCAATAATTTCTCTACAACTTTTGTTTGAAACATTTTTTGATATGAGCAACCATTACGGCACAGCACAAAGAGGGATTCAGTATACGTACTCTCGCTGCGCAAGGGTACGAAGGGCTGTTTTTTTTACAAACTGTTAGATGAGATAGAAATATCAAGATAGCAAAAGAGAGAAGAACTTTCGCGAAGAGGCCTTTTAATATAAGGCGGCACTCCTCCTAAAGATTTCCTTATATCGATTCACTAGTATTCGGTGGTAACGAGGCTGTGAAATTTTATTATAAACATTTTCTCGAATATTCTACAAGTGTAGTGTATTTACTTAGAACCTTCCAGGGGATTAATCTGTATCGATAATCAAATTTAATTTAAGTCAGTTTAATGTTTGAGACCGCTCAGCGTTCTGTTTCGCCGAGCTGTCAGCAGTCCCTTTGGGCTGTTGACCGCGCGACGCAAGGTACAAAATAAACTTTTTATAATATATTTTTTTTTTCGTGCGACCGGTTTAGTTGATTTGGCTGATCAGGTATTAGTTACATTAATTTCTAATTTCTAATCGGCCAACCATCAAACTAATAGTCACCATTAACAGTGAATGTCGTTAAAGTTGGATTAGTTATACCAGAAATATGATTTAATAGCTCCGAGCGTTGAACAGGCGCGGGTTTTGGAGTACCTAAAGTAAGAATGGAGTGGTTCAATAGCACGTTGTTAAAACTGGGACTGAAACACGACTCCTGTAGGAGGTATATAATACTCTGGATGTATTCAGACGCGAAATGAAGGTTCAGGCTATATTATTGCAAGCTGGTGCAACGGAAAATAAAATTCGCGATTGCGGCCGAATGCTTAAAAAAGCGATTTTTGCTGCAAATGTCATCGAAGCTTTTTTAATTTCATTTCTGTTTGGGCGTTGGTTTACGCATGATAATGTGGAAATTCCAATTTGATGGACTAAATATTCGGTCCGATGTTGTATATTTCAAGGATAAAGACGGAAAGTTTCGCAAATTTCGGCGGACATGAAAGTGCGACTTGGAAAAGCAAAGTAAAGTGTTGCTGTGTATTTTAAATGAAAATGCAAAGTTTAGAAAGCGGTCTGACGAGACGGAAAGGACACTATAAAGCTGAGAGAAAGAGGCTATTAGCGAAATTGAGAAGTGCTCGCTTTTATAAAAAAGGCCACAGACAAACCTAACGGATGATATAAGTCTGTAACTTATGGGTAGAAAATATCCGATTTTGAGAGGCAAGTTTGAAAATTACCCAAATGGAACCTTTTTTTCAAGAGAAAGAACGCAAAGCAGATTCTTGGTCACTATTTTTTTGGAGTTCGACGCGACAACAGCTGAGTTTTGACATTCGATCGACCTATACATTTTTGGATGATTGAAGCTGGTTTCAAGGAATATAGATAATCGCTAGAAGGGACGATTGAAGGAAGCTACATCTTCGAGAGTACATATATAAGGACTGAGGATCGGCTAACGGAGCTCGGACGCCTGAGAGAATATTCCGGGACCTTTTCTCGGAAATTTCCTTAAGGAAGTTTCTGGACCTCGAACTTTCCTTTAAGGTCGACTTGAGGAAAAAATCTTTTTGGAAGAGCTTCGATCAGCGGACAGTATAGACTAAATTTTTTGGAAAACTGAAGCTGGATTGGATGAGAAAGTGAGCTTCTTATGCTAATGACAGTTGAGTTCCAGAACGGAATTACTCGGGGACCTTCTTTTGCTGCTCGTCTCAACTAAGGGGAACCAGACCACGGGTCCCGTCGGGGAAAACGACTGCCCGTATGTGTGCAGTAACCCTTAATACTTGATTTATTGTAAATGTGATAATGTGTAAAGTTTCAGGGATACGCCCCGTTTTAAATATTGTTGTAAATAGTATCAAAATAAATATGTTCAACACATTCGAGTTGTTTTTATTTGATGGGAATTGATGAAAGGTAGAATTAATTTCCATGTTTAGCAACACATTTAAGATCTACCATTATAAAGAATACATCTATTAGCATAGCAACGAAATTTCAAGTAACGTAACGTAGCAACGAATTAAATTCGAATATATTTTCTTTCCGAAATTAGTTGCTATGCATTTTTTATATTAATCTGAAAAAGACGACAAGATGGCCGTTAAAATGTTTTTCCGTGGGTTTAGAATAATGTAATACAGATTGCCTGTGGCTAGATAATTTCGAAATAACGTTTATACAGTGCATAATAGTCGATATAGTTCATAATAGATAAAAGCAGGCCGCTAGCAGGCCAGTCTCCGAGTGAGTGATTATGTGAAAATAAGTGACATTAAAAAGTGTTCTTTGAGACCCGCAAAAGTTAGTGGAACCTGAGGGAATCACGCTGCGAACACGAGGTCAGTCTTTGGTTTCCCAATTTGCTGTTCCACTTATATTTTTTACCTTTTTACTTTAATTGGTAGCTTTTAATAGGTCAGTTGAATTTGTTAACATTATAGATATGAATTCATTGATAGGAAATAATGATGTCGATGATTTGTAAAAATCACTTATTACCAATATTGTCATATATATGTTTATTTTTGTGTATTTTCAACATCTCCACTAGACTAAAGTTAAATACAGTTTAAGTAACTTCCGAACCTCAATCAAAATAAAAAAATGTAGGGAAATTATAGGGCCACAATTAACATTTTGAACTGATTTGAACCAATTTATCCCACCCTTAGAACCAATGGTTGGTGCTATCAAAGAAGTTTACTCAGATAAGATTTAGGCCCTTATCTAAGGAATAATATTAAATTGAAATGAATTCGATATCCTATATCCTATATACTAAGAAAGTTTTAGCAAAATTTTACTTTTTAGAACACCCCTCTCCATTCCCGGCCCTCTGGTCCGATTTTGCTCATTATAGAACTTTGATATAATAAGTTATATATAACATAACAACTAACAAATAACATAACATTTGGAGATTTGGTGCCTAAAATGGTGTCCTTTGTTCACTTATGTAGGTCCCCTTAATATTAACTCACACAGGGCAAAACAGGTTGCTTTGAGAGTAAATGGTTCCAGTATAGATATTAGAATTTTAAAGATGTATGTAATCTTTCTTTTTTTTTGCTAAATATTCAGTTTGAGTTTACCACCTCATCATGCCTAGATCTATATAAATAAATGCCTAAATATTTGATGGAAACAGAAGTGGTGTAAAATTTATGATGAATTGAAAGAATATTATCATGACCTTGTACCTACCTATGTTTTTAAGTAGATGATTAGGAAAGCAATGGGTACCATGTCATGACTTCCTGGAAATTTGACATATCTTCGCATTTCATATCCCCTAGAACTCAAAACCAGCCTCTGATTAAAAGTTTAACTTTATGTATCTATCTATCTATATCACTTTCTTGTTAACACGACAACTACCGTAATATTCATCCAATCACTTTTAAATTGATACATAAAATTTTGAGTTCACAAAATCTCGGTCAAGTTCGTTAATGAACAAAATCAGACCAGGGGGCGGGAATGGGAGGGGTTTTTCAAAAAATTAATTTTTTGCAATATTTTTCTTGGTATATAGAATATCGAATTCATTAAAATTTTATTTTATTTCTTAGATAAGGGCCTAAATGTTAAGTTAGTTAATAGCACCTTGGCTATTGGTCCTAGGGGTGGAAAAAAATATTTTCAAAATTCAGAAAATCATAGATCCCTTAAGAGGCACAGGATTTAATCTATTTAAAATGTCAATAAATTGTCTACAACTTTTTATTAAAACAATCTTTGACATGAGCAACTCTTACGGCACAGTGTTAAGAGAGATTCAGTATCCGCACTCTCGCTGCGCAAGGGTACGGAGAGTTGAGGTGCGCGTGCTGCCGCGCGGGGAGCGGATCGCGCGGCAGCTCGCGCAATATTTGATACAAGTTCGTACAATTGGAGTTCGTCGATCCCCTACTTTGATCCGGTGAATTGTACCGGGTTATTTTTTAATACGACAAAGGTACATTTGTAACTGTAATTTGCTCTACTACATTTCGATTTTTTTCCTCAATTAAATGACACAATAAATAAATAAATAATACGTCCCAACAGCCATTCTATCATATTTTCGACATTTGAATACCGCTGTGCATTATCGTTGTGCCCTATCGAAATGTCAAGTTTCATTCTTCAGTTTTAAAAATTCGTTGACTTTAATGTTAAATATCTATATTATTGACACAAAAATTGAACTCTTTTTCATTTCTACTTTTCGAGCTGAAAGATGCAACGAATAGTAGATTATTAAGCATGGATGTATAGAAGCTAAAATGTGCCAAGTGCTGAAAGTAATTCGGTGAAGGTGTTAAGTAACTTCTTATTAACAGTATGCAGTGAGTGGTATTTGACCCTTTATTAATTTTATATTATTTTTCTTTGTTTTAGATTCCCCAAAAAGGGATTGGCGATATGAGCACCTGTTACTATCGGTAAGTGTTTTTAAATATTATTAAGTAATTATGTAAGTCCAGTGTAAATTAAGGTTTCAGTTTCATATCAAAATAAAATATGGCGTTTGTGCATTCGCCTTTTCAGCCTGAAATTAGAGGAAACAAGAAAAAAAATAGTGTGGTCACCCCACGCGGGAATGACGGAAAACTTCTGTGAGGAAGTTGATTGAATTTGTCATATTATATTTCAAAATTTACCCACTGCCATTTGCATTCAGGAATGTTTTGATGCTCCATTTTATTTATATAAGAAGAAAATCAATGTGACAGCTCGGCGCAACGACGTCAACCGAATGAGTACTTAACCTCCATGCGAACAGACTAGTTTAACCGAACGAACGTGATGCATTCCGAGCTTGCACCGGATTTCGAACGTGTCTCAATTAAATTCATTTTTCTTTAAAGAGGTATTACTTAAAAACCCACATGTGAGCTGTTATGGGAGGTAGTATCAGACTTTGTCACCTACTAGGTTCCTGTAATTGCATAGGTTTCGAAATTATGAGTCAAGACTTTAGTTGTATCAATTTCCTACTGCACAAACATTTATGACGTATAGCTAATTTATGTATAGATAATTAAAAAATATTTAGAAAGAGTGTAATATAAAACAAAAAAACCACCAAGTAAAATAACGTTTTTAAAATATTGTTAAAAGCTTTTTTTTTTAAATAGCTTCTGTTTTGAAATCTTTTCATGCACATATTTCTCGTTTCTAAATAAATGAATAATATTAATTTATAACGGATATATTAAGAGGCCCTAAAAATATATTGCGATAAGCATTCAAAACTTTGCTAGCCGCTTAGAAGTAATCATTATGTCCGAGTGCAGTTTGAGAGACAGTGGAAGCCAGGAAAAATAGTCAAATAAATACTGTGCAGGGTCCTGTATGTGTGTATTTATTTTGATAAGAATAAAAAACGGAAAATTATTAAAAAGAAATAGATTCTTTGAAAAAGAAATCATTATTACGTGGGTAACTGGCAGATTTGAGATTTGATTGCAAAGTTATAAATTTAAAAATATCTTGTTTTGCTATCATTTTCTTTACCAAACATATATGTAACTACTAGCTGACCCGGCCACGCGTTGCTGTGGCTAAAGTTTTTGTTATATTACATTATAGTAAACAATCTAAGAGGAACAATAAGAGAACATCAGTCACGGAGTCCACTATGCTTTTTCACACAGATGGTATTTGTAAAAAAATATGGTGATCTCCTTATTTGACTTTCTACTACTATAACCCTTTAGTACAATGAAATTATTTACGAACAAAGACGAAAATGTTGATGTTGGTATACAAATTCACTGGATTGAGATTTGAAGGGGAAGTACGTTGAACACAATTAATTAAAATGTTCTTACACTTGATACTAAGCTGAAATCAATAGGTAAAAAATAAAAATTTATCAGATTTATTATTTCCATTTAATTTTATAACAAATATAAGTATATTACAGTATAATTAATACAGTAAATAACATGTGACGCTTAAACTCATGAATGAGGTAGGCAAGGCAGACAGTCTTAAACTTTTAAACATTAATATCTTTTTTTTTGAATTATAAATACTTTCAATTTCAATTTAATTTAACACCAATCGGTGCACAATGTTTTTGGTTAACCTGTCTTTAGCTAACACAAATAGATTCGACGGTTTCCCAACACGTGAACACGCAACATATAGTTGCCCATGAGAAAAACATGGATTTTCCAAATCTAAACCACAAATGGACATTGTTTGACCTTGAGATTTATTTATAGACATGGTGAAAGCTAAACGAATTGGAAACTGTAGCCTTTTGAAGGGTATGGTAGAATCTGATGGTATCATCGGAATACGTGGCAGCAGGACCACTTTTCCTTTAAACTTCCCAGCCAAAATGGTTGCTTCAAGAATGTTTCCGGTGATCTTTTTGATGACCAAACGCGTACCGTTACATAATAGAGGTGGATTCAAATTACGGAGGAGAATAATAGGGGAACCAATCTTTAATCGAAGATTATGTGGTGGCATTCCAGGGATAACTAATGAATTTAAAAATTCAATCGGAAAATTTACACTTTCATTTTCATCAACAACAGTATCGATTGATTTAAAAGACATCAGATCGCCTGGTAACAACTGTTGTATCTGGAAGTTAATTTCGTCAACATCAACGTTTTTGGCTGCCAAAATCGCCCGTTGACTAAGCCATTCATGATTCAAATAATTATTCTGTATATCCGGGAAAATACTCTGAATCAATTCAGTTTTATCCTGAACAACAGTGCAAAAATTGTCTGGTAGTTTAATGCATTGCGTATTTGGTTGCAGTTTTATTTTACCGTTCCCAATATCTAGTAGTTGTTCGGAAAATATTAGTGCTGATGGATCATTTTGCAATTGTACTCGCATATTTATGGTCAATCGAAGTGTTTCAACACTTCGCCATAAGAATGATTGTTTCAAACATGCATTAATCTCATCCGCGAAAGTAGAGCGAGGTATAACCGGTAAGGTCTGCCGGAAGTCACCAGACAAAAGTAAGATAGCACCACCGAAAAGTTTATTATTGCTGTTTAAATCTTGCATAGTTCTGTTTAATGCTTCAAGTGAATATTTGTGTGCCATTGTGCACTCATCCCAAATTATTATAGAACTCTTCCGCAACACTGCAGCTATTCCACTATTCTTTTTGATGTTACACATTGCATCTGGTTTATTATGAACGTCCAATGGCAGCTTGAATGTTGAATGTGCTGTTCGCCCACCATCCAGTAAAGTAGCCGCAATGCCTGACGATGCTAATGCTAATGCGATTTTTTGTTGCGACCGTATTTTGGCAAGAATCAACGATATTAAAAATGTCTTACCGGTTCCACCGGGTGCATCCAAGAAAAAAAAACCGCCTTGTTCAGCAGCAACAGCCAGCATAATCCGATCATAAATAATTTTTTGTTCTGCTGTCAGTAATGGTTCACTGTTCATGATAATTGTTGCTAAACTTCCATGGTCATATTGATTTTCTCGTTGTAAATCGGTATTGACTAAGTCGGTGGCTGGACGATTAGGTGATGGCATACCATAATGATTAAGTGGTAAATTTGAAATAAGAACACATAAATCCTCGATCAAGACCAATGCTTCATTGTACATCTCTGGTGTATAATCTATGTTTTGGCATTGATTTGTTTGTCTAATTCGGTGCAAGATGTCTTCTGTCATACAATTTTTATATTTTTCCCACAAAGTTTGTGCTTGCGAGGGATAACATGTCGCCAAAATAATTGCAAACAACTGACGAATGTTATTCGGTGTTGATGTCAACGCAGCATCAGCAAGCGTTAAGTCCCAATGGTTATCGTCTTCTAGCAATTGCAGTTCACGACATGCATCCTGGTATGTATTGAATACTCGACCATTAGCTGTTCGTAAAAATTCAAAAGACGTTGGTCCGGGAACATTCACCAATAACAAACGTAAATAGAAGCACTCACGTTGCTTTGGATGTACCGTGTAAAGTCTCCCCAATGTCTTAGCTTTGAATATGCCTGTAATGGAAGGATGTGGTTTTCCTTGTTTCCGTGGCTCCCATTTTTTACTGGATTTGTTCCATGTGAAATAACGTGGAACATCACCATACACCAATGTCTTCGCGAATTGGCCAAAAACATCAGGTTTTTGACACAATCTAAAAAATTCAGTTAGAGTCGTTTTCGGAGCTTCGAACGCTCTTTGGAGAACATTTTCTTCAGTGAAGTATACACGTTGACCGTTTTCAAGATGTATTGCCAGATGTTGGACAGCAGGATCTCTTTCGTGGATGGGAAAGCTGAGAATATGCCAAATAGCTTCATTGCTGCTAATGTATCTGCCCATTTGGTATCGTGCTATTTCGTCATTTTTATTTATGTTTTTTACTTCAAATATGGCCAAATCACTGCCTTTGTTTACATATTTACAAATATACTTAATTGATTTAACAGAACTGCAAAGCTCAACATTGATATGAGCTTTGTAAGTTTTTGAAAGTAGTGGTGAGTATGGTACCACCCACTGATTATCAAACTCAACTTGATTTGGAAAGTTCGGCAGTCGCATTGTAAATGTGTGGCCACCATTCTCAGTACTTCTGCGACGATACATTGGATAACCATCAATATCCGTGATCGTGTCATTCGTATGCGGCTTTGGGAAGTTTTTTTTACATTTCCATTTTCCATGCACGGTGACGTCATGTTGAAAACACCGCATGGCCCATGGATCATGTGTTTGGTGACAATATCAAATAATTCTTGATCAATTAATGGGTCTGGAATTTCGGCTGAAATTATTTGATCGATTTCTTCAGGACGGATTCTATCTTTAAGCCAAACCAAAATGTGGGCATGAGGCAAACCTCGCTTTTGCCACTCTATCGTATACAGCCAACAACGTGTGATACCAAAAATTGTATATTTAACAATAAAATCAATTAAGGATTTCAATTTTTGTTTAAACACACGTGCAGTTAAATCATGACGATGAATGGCTTGTTGTCCTGGCAATAGTAAAGTTTGTATCTCTTCCCAATTCGGATTACATGTGAATGTAATAAATAAATCCGGTCGGCCGTAATGACGTACGTAAGTCATCGCATCTTGTATGTATTCCTGCATGTTCCGTGGACTGCCGATGTAGCTTGAAGGTAAAATGAAAGCATTACCGATGTCATTGGGATTTAAATTTCCATCGATGTTTCCAGCAACAGCATCTCGTAAGTGAATATATTCTTCCGATCGTAGTTTTGCCTGGTTGAATCGAAGGAATCGCAAGCGTTCGCTTTCGACCTTAGCATACATATCAACAATGTATTGATGGAACAGCTGACGATATCGAAGGATATAATTGTCTTGATGTTGTCTAACCATTATTCGGTGTGCGTAGTAGTTCATTGAGCTAACTTTATTATTTCTGTAATCACCTAAAAAAATAAATAATAAAATGCAATACGAAATTAAAATCTATACATACAGTAAGAAAGTAAATAGATAATTGTCAAATTTACCGGTATTTGGATCATACTGATTGATATTAAGGTGATATTCATCTTGTCCTTGCCAAAATATCAATGGATATTGTAGTGCGTCATATGAACGGTGTAGATCCGAAATCGTACTGACAGTGTTGTCTCGCCGTGTAATGTTTATAGATCTTTTGTCAACTGGATCACCAACCATGATAACAGCAACCTCATCAACAGTTGGAGCGTTGAATCTACCAGCATGTTCACCTAATGGTACTTTGTCGGCTTTTATGACGATTTGATAATTGTCATTTTGCAGTCGTGGCGAAACTCTTTTGATCAATTGAATTAGTTGATTGTGATCTTCTAAAAAATTTCCAATAATATCACAATTGCTCTTTCCTCTGCTTGTTCAATAAAATTATACAGGCACCGAGTCGTCACGCGCTCTTCACAATCGCCCATAAAATAAAAAGGTATCGACATCTGTCAGTTTTATGACTGCCAAATAATATCAGACAAATAATTAGCAATAAATTAAAATATGACGATTTGATAATTGTCATTTTGCAGTCGTGGCGAAACTCTTTTGATCAATTGAATTAGTTGATTGTGATCTTCTAAAAAATTTTCCAATAATATCACAATTGCTCTTTCCTCTGCTTGTTCAATAAAATTATACAGGCACCGAGTCGTCACGCGCTCTTCCCAATCGCCCATAAAATAAAAAGGTATCGACATCTGTCAGTTTTATGACTGCCAAATAATAACGGACAAAAAATTAGCGATAAATTAAAATTGCGACTATAATTTGAGATTTAAACTATCCTATCTCTCAAATGCACATCGAACTGCACATGGTGTGCAAATTTTATTATAATCGGTTAAGTGGTTTAGGAGTCCATTGAGGACAAACATTGTGACACGAGATTTATATATATTAAGAAGATAACGGATTGATTATTAGATTCAAATATTTTATTTCATTCTTTAAGTTTATTTCATTTATCTACTTTATTAAATTTATAAGTTCAATTAGTTTATTATAATAGGTTATTTATTTTTTGTATTATTTTTTGTATGAATTCATTCACTCATTCAGCTATTTCATCTCATTCAACTCTCATTAATAAAAATTTTATATAGTTTTTTTATATCATACATCTAGTTTATTTTATTTATCTAGTTTATTTTATTGATCTAAATCATATAATTTATAAGATCATCCAGGAATTTATTTTTTATATATTCATCTTCTGTATTTTTTTTTAATCAATCATTTATTTCTAATCGTTCAGCTTTTTCATCTCATTCATCTCAATCATTAGGTTATTTCATTCATGTAGTTTAATAATTTCATCCGCTGGTTCAGCTTTTTCATCTCATTCATCTCAATCATTAGGTTATTTCATTCATGTAGTTTAATAATTTCATCCGCTGGTTCAGCTTTTTTATCTCATACATCTCAATCATTTAGTTATTTCATTCATGTAGTTTAATAATTTCATCCGCTGGTTCAGCTTTTTCATCTCATTCATCTCAATCATTAGGTTATTTCATTCATGTAGTTTAATAATTTCATCCGCTGGTTCAGGTTTTTCATCTCATTCAACTCAATCATTAGGTTATTTCATTCATGTAGTTAAATAATTTCATCCGCTGGTTCAGCTTTTTCATCTCATTCATCTCAATCATTAGGTTATTTCATTCATGTAGTTTAATAATTTCATCCGCTGGTTCAGCTTTTTCATCTCATTCATCTCAATCATTTAGTTATTTCATTCATGTAGTTAAATAATTTCATCCGCTGGTTCAGCTTTTTCATCTCATTCATCTCAATCATTAGGTTATTTCATTCATGTAGTTTAATAATTTCATCCGCTGGTTCAGCTTTTTCATCTCATTCATCTCAATCATTAGGTTATTTCATTCATGTAGTTTAATAATTTCATCCGCTGGTTCAGCTTTTTCATCTCATTCATCTCAATCATTTAGTTATTTCATTCATGTAGTTAAATAATTTCATCCGCTGGTTCAGCTTTTTCATCTCATTCATCTCAATCATTAGGTTATTTCATTCATGTAGTTTAATAATTTCATCCGCTGGTTCAGCTTTTTCATCTCATTCATCTCAATCATTAGGTTATTTTATTCATGTAGTTAAATAATTTCATCCGCTGGTTCAGCTTTTTCATCTCATTCATCTCAATCATTAGGTTATTTCATTCATGTAGTTAAATAATTTCATCCGCTGGTTCAGCTTTTACATCTCAATCATCTCAATCATTAGGTTATTTCATTCATGTAGTTTAATAATTTCATCCGCTGGTTCCGCTTTTTCATCTCATTCATCTCAATCATTAGGTTATTTCATTCATGTAGTTTAATAATTTCATCCGCTGGTTCAGCTTTTTCATCTCATTCATCTCAATCATTTAGTTATTTCATTCATGTAGTTAAATAATTTCATCCGCTGGTTCAGCTTTTTCATCTCATTCATCTCAATCATTAGGTTATTTCATTCATGTAGTTTAATAATTTCATCCGCTGGTTCAGCTTTTTCATCTCATTCATCTCAATCATTAGGTTATTTCATTCATGTAGTTAAATAATTTCATCCGCTGGTTCAGCTTTTTCATCTCATTCATCTCAATCATTAGGTTATTTCATTCATGTAGTTAAATAATTTCATCCGCTGGTTCAGCTTTTACATCTCATTCATCTCAATCATTAGGTTATTTCATTCATGTAGTTTAATAATTTCATCCGCTGGTTCCGCTTTTTCATCTCATTCATCTCAATCATTAGGTTATTTCATTCATGTAGTTTAATAATGTCATCCGCTGGTTCAGCTTTTTCATCTCATTCATCTCAATCATTAGGTTATTTCATTCATGTAGTTTAATAATTTCATCCGCTGGTTCAGCTTTTTCATCTCATTCATCTCAATCATTAGGTTATTTCATTCATGTAGTTTAATAATTTCATCCGCTGGTTCAGCCTTTTCATCTCATTCATCTCAATCATTAGGTTATTTTATTCATGTAGTTAAATAATTTCATCCGCTGGTTCAGCTTTTTCATCTCATTCATCTCAATCATTTAGTTATTTCATTCATGTAGTTAAATAATTTCATCCGCTGGTTCAGCTTTTTCATCTCATTCATCTCAATCATTAGGTTATTTCATTCATGTAGTTTAATAATTTCATACGCTGGTTCAGCTTTTTCATCTCATTCATCTCAATCATTAGGTTATTTCATTCATGTAGTTTAATAATTTCATCCGCTGGTTCAGCTTTTTCATCTCATTCATCTCAATCATTAGGTTATTTCATTCATGTAGTTTAATAATTTCATCCGCTGGTTCAGCTTTTTCATCTCATTCATCTCAATCATTAGGTTATTTCATTCATGTAGTTTAATAATTTCATCCGCTGGTTCAGCTTTTTCATCTCATTCATCTCAATCATTAGGTTATTTCATTCATGTAGTTTAATAATTTCATCCGCTGGTTGAGCTTTTTCATCTCATTCGTCTCAATCATTAGGTTATTTCATTCATGTAGTTAAATAATTTCATCCGCTGGTTCAGCTTTTTCATCTCATTCATCTCAATCATTAGGTTATTTCATTCATGTAGTTTAATAATTTCATCCGCTGGTTCAGCTTTTTCATCTCATTCATCTCAATCATTAGGTTATTTCATTCATGTAGTTAAATAATTTCATCCGCTGGTTCAGCTTTTTCATCTCATTCATCTCAATCATTAGGTTATTTCATTCATGTAGTTAAATAATTTCATCCGCTGGTTCAGCTTTTACATCTCATTCATCTCAATCATTAGGTTATTTCATTCATGTAGTTTAATAATTTCATCCGCTGGTTCCGCTTTTTCATCTCATTCATCTCAATCATTAGGTTATTTCATTCATGTAGTTTAATAATGTCATCCGCTGGTTCAGCTTTTTCATCTCATTCATCTCAATCATTAGGTTATTTCATTCATGTAGTTTAATAATTTCATCCGCTGGTTCAGCTTTTTCATCTCATTCATCTCAATCATTAGGTTATTTCATTCATGTAGTTTAATAATTTCATCCGCTGGTTCAGCCTTTTCATCTCATTCATCTCAATCATTAGGTTATTTTATTCATGTAGTTAAATAATTTCATCCGCTGGTTCAGCTTTTTCATCTCATTCATCTCAATCATTTAGTTATTTCATTCATGTAGTTAAATAATTTCATCCGCTGGTTCAGCTTTTTCATCTCATTCATCTCAATCATTAGGTTATTTCATTCATGTAGTTTAATAATTTCATACGCTGGTTCAGCTTTTTCATCTCATTCATCTCAATCATTAGGTTATTTCATTCATGTAGTTTAATAATTTCATCCGCTGGTTCAGCTTTTTCATCTCATTCATCTCAATCATTAGGTTATTTCATTCATGTAGTTTAATAATTTCATCCGCTGGTTCAGCTTTTTCATCTCATTCATCTCAATCATTAGGTTATTTCATTCATGTAGTTAAATAATTTCATCCGCTGGTTCAGCTTTTTCATCTCATTCATCTCAATCATTAGGTTATTTCATTCATGTAGTTTAATAATTTCATCCGCTGGTTCAGCTTTTTCATCTCATTCATCTCAATCATTAGGTTATTTTATTCATGTAGTTTAATAATTTCATCCGCTGGTTGAGCTTTTTCATCTCATTCGTCTCAATCATTAGGTTATTTCATTCATGTAGTTAAATAATTTCATCCGCTGGTTCAGCTTTTTCATCTCATTCATCTCAATCATTAGGTTATTTCATTCATGTAGTTTAATAATTTCATCCGCTGGTTCAGCTTTTTCATCTCATTCATCTCAATCATTAGGTTATTTCATTCATGTAGTTAAATAATTTCATCCGCTGGTTCAGCTTTTTCATCTCATTCATCTCAATCATTAGGTTATTTCATTCATGTAGTTAAATAATTTCATCCGCTGGTTCAGCTTTTTCATCTCATTCATCTCAATCATTAGGTTATTTCATTCATGTAGTTTAATAATTTCATCCGCTGGTTCAGCTTTTTCATCTCATTCATCTCAATCATTAGGTTATTTCATTCATGTAGTTAAATAATTTCATCCGCTGGTTCAGCTTTTTCATCTCATTCATCTCAATCATTAGGTTATTTCATTCATGTAGTTAAATAATTTCATCCGCTGGTTCAGCTTTTACATCTCATTCATCTCAATCATTAGGTTATTTCATTCATGTAGTTTAATAATTTCATCCGCTGGTTCCGCTTTTTCATCTCATTCATCTCAATCATTAGGTTATTTCATTCATGTAGTTTAATAATGTCATCCGCTGGTTCAGCTTTTTCATCTCATTCATCTCAATCATTAGGTTATTTCATTCATGTAGTTTAATAATTTCATCCGCTGGTTCAGCTTTTTCATCTCATTCATCTCAATCATTAGGTTATTTCATTCATGTAGTTTAATAATTTCATCCGCTGGTTCAGCTTTTTCATCTCATTCATCTCAATCATTAGGTTATTTTATTCATGTAGTTTAATAATTTCATCCGCTGGTTGAGCTTTTTCATCTCATTCGTCTCAATCATTAGGTTATTTCATTCATGTAGTTAAATAATTTCATCCGCTGGTTCAGCTTTTTCATCTCATTCATCTCAATCATTAGGTTATTTCATTCATGTAGTTTAATAATTTCATCCGCTGGTTCAGCTTTTTCATCTCATTCATCTCAATCATTAGGTTATTTTATTCATGTAGTTTAATAATTTCATCCGCTGGTTGAGCTTTTTCATCTCATTCGTCTCAATCATTAGGTTATTTCATTCATGTAGTTAAATAATTTCATCCGCTGGTTCAGCTTTTTCATCTCATTCATCTCAATCATTAGGTTATTTCATTCATGTAGTTTAATAATTTCATCCGCTGGTTCAGCTTTTTCATCTCATTCATCTCAATCATTAGGTTATTTCATTCATGTAGTTAAATAATTTCATCCGCTGGTTCAGCTTTTTCATCTCATTCATCTCAATCATTAGGTTATTTCATTCATGTAGTTAAATAATTTCATCCGCTGGTTCAGCTTTTACATCTCATTCATCTCAATCATTAGGTTATTTCATTCATGTAGTTTAATAATTTCATCCGCTGGTTCCGCTTTTTCATCTCATTCATCTCAATCATTAGGTTATTTCATTCATGTAGTTTAATAATGTCATCCGCTGGTTCAGCTTTTTCATCTCATTCATCTCAATCATTAGGTTATTTCATTCATGTAGTTTAATAATTTCATCCGCTGGTTCAGCTTTTTCATCTCATTCATCTCAATCATTAGGTTATTTCATTCATGTAGTTTAATAAATTCATCCGCTGGTTCATCCTTTTCATCTCATTCATCTCATTCATTAGGTTATTTTATTCATGTAGTTAAATAATTTCATCCGCTGGTTCAGCTTTTTCATCTCATTCATCTCAATCATTTAGTTATTTCATTCATGTAGTTAAATAATTTCATCCGCTGGTTCAGCTTTTTCATCTCATTCATCTCAATCATTAGGTTATTTCATTCATGTAGTTTAATAATTTCATACGCTGGTTCAGCTTTTTCATCTCATTCATCTCAATCATTAGGTTATTTCATTCATGTAGTTAAATAATTTCATCCGCTGGTTCAGCTTTTTCATCTCATTCATCTCAATCATTAGGTTATTTCATTCATGTAGTTTAATAATTTAATCCGCTGGTTCAGCTTTTTCATCTCATTCATCTCAATCATTAGGTTATTTCATTCATGTAGTTTAATAATTTCATCCGCTGGTTCAGCCTTTTCATCTCATTCATCTCAATCATTAGGTTAATTTATTCATGTAGTTAATTTTTAAGTTCAACTACTTTATTAGAGCGAAGTGAGCGTAGCGAGCGAAGCTCTCATAAGGAGACTCCAATTAGAACTTTGTCACGGGCTAACTTGGTCATTCCTTGACCGATTTGAAAAATTTTTGATTTTGAGAGAATCTACATGAAAAAGTGAAGGTCGTGACGGAGCTTGATTTTAAATATTGTCAAAAATAACATTTTTGGGGTCAAAAGAAAATTGTCTATGGGAATATCCATTATAAAAAAGTCACGCGCTTTTTTGAAAATTTTTTATTCGAAAATAATTAATCGAATTTTATTTTAAATTATTTAATTTGATATTAATTTAATACAATTTAACAATAATAAATCGTTTTTAACAATAAATAAAAATACAAAAAATAATTAGGTAGCAATACCTATTCCACCATCAACAGTTTCATTCCGCAGAGGAACAAATTCTTTCACGCGAAAGCAATTCCCCCTTCAACTTGCATATGCAATCAGCATCCATCGTTCCCAAGGTTTGACTTTGGACGAAGCAGTTGTCGATATTGGAAACATAGAATTTGCACTAGGGTTATCTTATGTTGCCTTCTCAAGGGTTAGGAGTCTTGAAGGATTATTTATTTCTCCATCGTTCCCCCTTGAAAGACTACTCAAAATCAATGATAAGAAAGGATTACCTTCTAAACGTCGAGAACTGCAACGCTTGATTTCATTGTCTTAACTTTAAACATTTCTTTAAAATAAATTCATTTGTCTTATATTTAAATAATTGTTAAATGAATTTCTCTTTTTGTATATAAAAGATTTCAAGAACCTAATTTTAGAAAATTATCCATTCTTTGAAAAGTTATGTTTTCAATTTCCCGATGAAATTCTCTTGTACATTAGTATTGAAGATATTTTAAGTACCTCATTTTAGAAAATTATCAAAATCTATCCCGTCGTTAAAAAGTTATGCTGTTGATTTCCGGATGAATTTTTTTTGTGCATTTGTATCAAAGAGATTTCAAATACCTCATTATAGAAAATTATCAAAATCTATCCCGTCGTTAAAAAGTTATTGTCACAGACTAAATTTTATTTAGAAAATTTTAGTAAATCGCTTCGCTCTAATATGTGCTGCAGCGAAGCAAAATGCGAGCGACTGCGGCGACCTAGTTAATTTAGTGATCCTTTTAATTTTTTTTACATATAGTTTATGAATTATGAATAAGAAATTATTTAAAAAAAAATGCATAAATAAATCACCGCCAAATATTATCATTTATTTAAACATTTTGTTAGTCTGGTTTTTTTAATTATTTATTTTTCAGTTTGCTTTCCTCGGACCCAAATTTGTAAGTTTTTGCTTCGGATTTTTTTAAAAAAAAAATCTATTATTCCTGTCTAATTGTATAATTTCCCTAATATTTAATTTGAATGAAGGTAGTAAGTAGTAGCGCATTGACCGTGCTAATTGTATGATTGCAACTAACTTGATATGTTATTAAATTGACCCACAGGTGGCGCGCTGGTGTTGAATTAAGCGCACACTACCGTTTAATGACTCCTGTATCTATAGGCAAGAAATTTACAGTTTGACAATTATTCCTTTATTATTTTTCCTAATTCCCCGATATGTTCTATAAAGCAAGGGTAGTTGGATTTATCTCTTTTCTCCCTACATATAACTGATAAAACGTTCGTTAGTAAATTGTGTCAGTTATCAAATCACGGTCCCTACCCTATATGTTCGCTATACTCAATTTTATCATAGCGCTCGTGTAAATTTCCTTTTTGCTCGCAGGCGCTCTTTAAGGCCTCGCTTGCGACCGAGCTTGTGAGAAGAGCGATTTTATATTATCATGATTACAAATTTTTTACCCAGTAACCATGACGAATTTTGTATCCGGAATGGTCTTGAAACACGGTGTCTACATAATTTGAATTGAAATAAATCAACTCGGCTATGCTACCACATCCAAGGGCGGATACAGGGGGGATGTCGTTCAATTCGTAATTTATTATCACAATTTTAGAGGTGTGGATATTTCACTACAAAATTTGTGTACTAATTTTCGATCGATTTCTCTTTAAGGCATCACTTTCGAGCGGACATTGCTAATTGTCCCGACATGTGTACAGATGACAATTCAGCCTTTTTGGATGGAAATAATGTAGGTTACTATATTATTACTATACATCTAATTACTTCGTACAGGCAGGGTATTAGGTTGACTTTTTTACAAATCGATTACCGTTTACTCAAGGCTCATGCCCAGGGATTGGGCGTGTACTGAGTGCGTCATTGATTACCCCTATAAAACATTCAATAATTTTGCAAACAAGGTCTACGACGATTCGTAACATTTAAGGTCAAGCCCAAGTCCTCTCTCTACCGCGCGTTGAAAGAGTCAAGAAACAGTCCTAATGGACACGTTGAAATAAAAGAACGTTGAACGTTGTTAAGTAGTATTTTAAAATACCAATTTCCAACTTTACCGACTTGAAGGTTTGTTTAAAATTATATCTTGTGAATATTTTCTCGAAATATTTCTACAATCAGCGAGTGATATGAACTCAAAATACAAATATATTTATTTTAGTCAGAATAGTAGTGCTTATAGATATTAAACAAAAACATATTCATCCTTACACTCATTAATATACCACGACACAATCTTTCACGCATGCGATTATTCTAAACACCAGGCCTACAAAACTTGAATTCCTATAGCAATTTAAATTTTGCAACAACTTAGAAATTATAATAATTTACAACATCCATAGGAACTCATAATGTCTCGTTTTTTTGTTAATTTTATTGAATTTGTGTAATTCAGTTTAAAAAGTGTAATATTCTCACTTCTGAATGCTGTTAAAGCTTTTATATATTATTATAAAACACAATATAAATATTATACAAAACAAGGGAACAACAGTCGGTAAGATGTAAAATTGTTTTTTTCAATATTAAGTCAGATTATGGTTGATATATCTGATAATATGAAATACCCCTATTATTTAATGTCTTATTTGTTTTTACCATTTGTGATTATTATTTCATTTATTTTTACATAGGCGCTTATTGTAAAAGAAATAGTTAATAAACTGTATTTTTTTTTAATCTTTTAGGCATAATTTATTCTATAATAAATAAAATAGCATGTCAATGTAGTAACCATTTTATGTGTTCATCTTTCAAAACACCGGCACACTAATAAATTATACGTCACACTTATCAACCGTGTAATATTTTTGTTTTCGTTATCGATAGAAAAAACATATACCTACCAAAGCTATAGCAGCTTCCGTTCGGCCGAAGACGCCAAGGACGTTTTCTCCGTGAGCGACGCACGAAAACCTCTGCGGATTGTGTTCCTGGACGTCAAACCCATGAGGTACCCGCCCCGCCCTCCGGCCTCCTACAACAAGGTGGCGCCCACTACTCTCAATGGAGCCTTCACCAAAAATTATGTCATCAGCAATGACGTGGTTTATGAGAATATTAAACCGGTGCTTATGGTACTCGGGTGATAATTGATTTTTGTTTTTCTCTTCTTTCAATTATTTATTGGAAATCCATCCAAATTTCGGGACGTTCTGTAACATTTTCAATAGTAACTTTTGTCGCCTCTAAATATCGTCTCGAGTTAACATTAAAATAATTTAGCATAGATTGGTATATAGATAACTACACAAAGTATATCTACCTAAGTTATAACACAATATTATAAGTTATTTATTTAACAAATCTTGATTTTGGTATATATAAATTGCTTCTGAAAGTTATACCTACTTACATACTTGTTATTACCTGTTATCATGAAACTGGGGAGCTTTAGTTACATTTCTAGACCCATGGCTGCTAAAAAAGTAGGTATTCTATTTACTACCTCCTTAGTGAGCTGCTACTGATCAAAGGATAATTTCAATAAGCCGTTTGTTTATCGATTATATGTTTTTACTTGGCGAAAAGTAAATATTATTGATTCCGTAGGATCTTTATATGAAATAAATAAATTTGTATCAAAATTATTTTATTATAATCATTGGAACAATGATACGACACTTAGCGCTTACACACACATAATCCCTTCATACAAAAGCCTGTTCTGAACTGCTGAAGAGTATATTTTAAACACATAAATAAATTCACAAACACATAAAGGTATGTAATATAAAATATTCCGGCCACTCTATCTTTCCCACAGAATACCTATTCACTATTATTATTATTATTATATTTATTAAGTGTATAATTTTGAATTTAGCGTTCCACGGCGTGCGTTTATTTAAATTATCAGATGGCACAACGGTTTTATTGAAACATTGGTTATTTAATATTTACATTATATTATATTACATTACATAGTTAGCAGCTGAAGACACTTTACTTTGTGTAACTGATTGCATTATATTAAAAAAAAGACATGTACTGACTGTTTTTATAAAAAATAATAAATGAATAAATAAATAAATAAATATTTTTATCGTTTACCTAGGTTGCCCATTTCAATTCGCGCATCAATTACTTGGGTTCTACTGTGTCAGGGGGTGGGGGGGTACTATTGGAAACTAACAGACGGGTTTTTTTTACTACGTGTGTAAAAAATAATACAGCAACACCTGACATGGTCCACCCTGAATCAACAGTCTTTTCGTGGTGTCGCCACCATGTCGAAAGAATTGCAGTATTCTTAGGAGAACGGCGCTGAGGCAAACTTTATATTATAATTTGAAGCTCTTCTATAATCGAAGTTCGTTCGTCTAGCAGCTCAGGAAAACTAAAGGACACATAGGCAGCAATAAATTTCCATAGCATCGATACGCCGTATGGTTTTCCTCGTATGCTCGTTTCTGCGTCATTTAGGAAAATTGGAAAAACCTAACCTCTAACCAGGCGTACTTAGTGGTTTTGACTAAATCATATATATTTTCCTAAATTTTCGACTTGTTTAGTTTAGTTTTTATATGTTGTTGTTAACTTTGCAAAAAATATTAATAAAAACTGTGCGGTTGTTTGCAATGTTAATAAGACTGACGAGAGATTAATTTTAATCCGAAGTGCAGATTCTCTGTGCTCTGTGATACAAAAATATATTTTTAATTTTAAATCAGGGTTATGGGCGTCCTCCCCCTGACCAGACCGGCTCCGAGGATGAACCAGCTGATCTGGACATCGCCGGCCATGGTTTACTCGGCTTTGGCCTTCACGGCCGTGTTGGCCTACGTGGTTTACGTGTCCTGGCACAGAGTCCAGATCGTTCGTTCCGCCGAGGGTCGCTTTGAAGAGGCAGTCATCGGGTACCTCTTCACCGTTTACCTCTTCCCCACTATTCTCATCCCCATCATGTGGTATGAAACTAGGAAGGTCGCAAACGTCCTTAACAAATGGGCCGATTTTGAGGTACCTATATATTTATTTGTATTGATTATTGTATTATTATTAGAAAATTGAGGTTATTATAAAAACAATATTACTTTAGGACATTTATAACGGACATAGTAGAGATTTAGGATTTTATGATTAGGTTTCAATTTACGAACGTATAAAACAAACTAATTAAAATTAATAATACTAATCTTGAGTAAGGCACACATATCAGGTGCTTCGGGCCCCCAGCGCCGAATTTCGTCTCCTGCAGGCTGATCCAAAGATGCAAGTGTAAATTTAAGGATATTGAAAAAAAAAACGTGAACTTTAGCACATCATGACGCGTATAGACTACCTACATTCACTTCCTCCCAATCTCCTCCTCCAACCAGTATTTATAATCAAGGTTTTTGATCAAAAGGTCCACCTATATATTTTAATTTATAATATTTCTTTATTTGGAGTAATCAATCATAATAATAATGTTATATGTAGCTGTTTAGTAGTTGGTTCAAGACGTGGTGGCTTGAGACTTCAATGTCAGTTTCGGTTAGTATATTGACTATGGGTACGTCACTTCTATGAGACACTGAAAAGCGAGACATTTGGAAACTGTATTTATACTATTCCCATAAAAGCTTTTAAAACGGCCAAAAAGGTTTTAAAACGGCCAAGGCTAGCTTTCCGAAAGGTAATCAATTTTCAAACGCTGAATTTGTCCACCAGGAACTCTACCATAAAGTTGCTGGACACCCGCTGCCATTGGATCTCCACAGTCAAGCTCTCGTGATCTCCATCCTCATCCCCATTCTGTCGACGGCGTCCGTCTTTATAACCCACATCACGATGGTCCATTTCAAGCTGATCCAGGTCCTGCCGTACATCTTTCTCGAAATCCTCACATATCAGCTCGGGGGCTATTGGTATCTTCTGTGCGAGTGCCTCAGTGTAATATAATGAGTCGGAACTCGGTCTCAAAGTGGACACGCGGGTGACTTCAGCGCACAAGGCAACAGAAGAGACACATCGTATAATGCACGAGTATGAGGACACCAATGGTCCGCTGGTCTTTATTGCGGTCGCTGGCAGGTCAAACGGTCTGGGGCCTGTCCTGTCCGGTAACACCAGTTACCCTGTTATCAACTGCCCACCGCCAGCGGACAAAGTCGTACAGGTACATTCAATTTATGATTATTTTATTTGTCAACGGATTTTATTATTTTATTCTGTGCTATTTTTTTATGTGTGGGGCAAATGACCTACCACACTAACCTGAACCAAGCAAGATTATAGTACAAGCATACATTTACTTATACTACAGTGAACAGGATGGAATTATGATGAAAATGATACTATTACTAAGCTGACAAGAACTTCCCCACTATTTTACAGGTGTTTAGCATAGAAAGCTACCATAGTAGCTTTCTGTAATTGTACGAATGTCAGGTGTTTTGAAGCTAGTACGCAGATTCTGAGGTACAACTCCGGTGGAGGATATTATTAAATTGTTATTAGATATCAATAAGGAATACTATTTTGTTGTTTTTCTAAGTAGGGTTATATCAGGTCTAATCTAGTGTATAGTTCTGTCAGTTATAAGCCATAAGGGTAATTACGAAACCATTGTTTGTAGAAAAAAAAATCAATAACACATTTTCTAAAAATTCTAATTGGTGTATTATTAATTTAAATAATTCTGTAGTCATTACGAGTTAACTAAACAACTATAACTAGAAAGTTATATAATATTAGCAGCCAATTTAAATAATACCAATATAACAAAGTCGACACAATTACACCCTTATGACATTAACGTTTTAAGCTTAAGGTGGTCATTGTTTTTAATTATATTATATCTCTAAATCATCATCAGAATCAGAAAAATTAACAGCGGTTGTAATTAATAGCAAATTGTTTAGTGAATGTAACGGCGCTTTTGTACACCTTCAGATCGATAAATTTTAGTGACAGATAGATGTACCACCTTTTACCATCTTATCACACTAAAATACATAAGAGTAAAATAGAGTTAAATGTAGTTACGTACTAGGCTATCTTTAAATATATTAGACTTTGTTTTACCACTAAGAAAAATAAAAAAAATAGCAAAACCTATGTATTTAGCTCTAAACATGTACTTTTGTAGTTGTGTAGAATGGTTCTGTTCCAATATAGCATATAAACGTTGTTTTCAAGAACTATTTCTGGTTTGAATTTATAGCAAGCGGTTTTTCACTGATACGTTGATGGTATTATAATATTTACCAGCAAAGCACAAACCCAGCACAACCAGGTGACCGCTATAGCACTCACCTGGTTGTGCTCGTGCTTGTAGCCTGTATTCTGGATTTGCAGGCACGGCAATGTGTTGAATGGACCCCGGTCGTAATCTGCTTTCAATAACTATTACATTTTGGATTTTTACCTAGCACATTACATAGCACAAGCCAAGTTTCTTGTAGTGCCCATGTGGAAACCATTTTGATTTACTGATGGAGGGGGGGGGGGTGTATAGCATTGATAGAAGCTTTAAATTTTGAATAATATAATGCCTCAAACGGTACCAGTAAGTCAATGCTAAAACTTATATGCATTGAATATATTTTTCCCCAAAACTGGTACCTCTACCAAAATATACGTACTTAAGAAGGCTACTAAAAGATGCGCAAACTCCGAAATTTAAATGACAAAAAAAAGCATGCAAATGTGTACAGATTAGATAGAAAAACTATAAGCACAAAATCAAAAGCCTCAACAGTTGCTACAGACACCTTAGGATTATTTTTTTTATATACCCGAAAACTCGGTCAAATTTATAGTAATCTGAAAACTCATTGAAGTATCATTTTCAACAGGACATCTGGTCGAGCTTGTCCGTTCCATCGGGGCTGGGCTGCGCGACCGTCATCTATCCGGATAGCGCAGCGATCCTGGCGGCGCAGATCATAGGCCTGCAGGACTACACCATCTGGGCGCGTCTGAGAGTGAAGCAGTTGGATAACGCTGTCTCGCTGCGCAGGGCCGACCAGAAAATTGGACAGCTGACACCGTAAACGTCGAGATAACACCGTTGCGCGCTTCGATGGCACAGTTGTAAGCGCGCGAAGTGGATTTTGATGCTGAAGCCGTTTAAATTTTTTGATTAAACGGTTAATATAATACGGGGCTCGAACCAACGCACCACCAACCGCGGGAACCAACACAGTTCACTTTAGTTTATTGTTAGCATGATCTTTATACATTTCAGGTTAATTTTTATTTGCGTCCAGTGATACCTACTTTATTATTAACCTAGTTCTAAAATAACTTCAAAACATTTACCAATGCAAGATAAAGTGATTTGTGGTTCTATCTGCAGTACTTACAAAAATTTTCTAACATTTTAATATATAATGCCTGTACAATAGTTTGTAATTGTTTTTATTATTAGCTGTTAGGAGAGTGGTGTCAAATCGCCATCAATAAAGGCAGCACTTTCACGCCTAAACGTCCGGTAATTTATCTCTTACATCCAAAGCATCATCTTCTATTCACCACCTGTAACGACTAACATCTAATAATAAAAAGGTCAAAAAAACAATCTACAGACATCAATATTATATATATGCTGATGTAAAATTCTTTTTGTCAGAATGGACTTTATCCAAATATTTTAATGGTCAAATATTTTTTTTATTCTTTATTTATTTATACTATTCTTTTATTCTGAACGAATAAAATAATGTCCACCTTTGTATATGATTAAATGTGATATTGTGCATAATTAAAATACCATACCAATATTTTTACAACGAAATAAAAATGTCTTAATATAAGCTGTTTTGAAATATAAGGATTTTACTAATGATTAATAATTAAAGATTTAATTATGTATGTGTGATTTTGAAAATATATAATTTTTGAAACAACTTGAAATTTTTATTTTAGGTAGATTTCATTAGGAAAGCTACCTGTAGCGATGGATACTTCCGGAATATTTGACATATCTTCGCATTTCACATCCCCTAGAACCCTAAACCACACTCAGTTGAAATGTTTACATATCTATCTATCTATATTACTATCTTGTGGATACGATAACTACCGTAATTTTACACCAATCACTTTCAAACTGATACATAAAATTTAAGGGCACAAAATCTCGGTAAGTTCGTTAATGAGCAAAATCAGACTAGGAGGCGGGAATGGGGGGGTTTTTTTTGGAGAAATGAAATTTCGCTATAACTTTCTTATTATAGAAGATATTAAATTCATTTAAATTTTATATTATTGCTTAAATAAGGGCCTAAAACTTATTTAAGTAATTTTTTTTTTGATAGCACCAACCATTGGTCTTAGGGAGGGGAAATTTCTTTGCTTGCAATATTTGGATTAAATAAAAAAATTAGTATCTGAGGCGGGTCGGTAATTCTGCTGTGGATTTTTTAAAAATAATTCCTACTATCATATCTATCTCTTACAATTAAAATTGTAATTATAAGAGATAAATAAGTGTCTTTCTTTCTGGTAAAGATTGTCTTGAAGCAATAAGCTTACCCTTTTGTAACATACGTCAAATTGACAGCGATCACAGATGACTGAGGTGTATTTACTTTTAAATGCATAGTTGAATTTAAGTTAGACTTTGTTTTATAAAATTTGTGCATGAAACCGTACTTAAATGAGTCAATTTTACGTAATATTTATATATCCTTGGTTGAATCTATTATTTTGTATGGTATTGCAATTTGGGGCCTTACATATGAAATATATATAGAGAGAATTTATATTCTACAAATTCGTATCTTAAAAATAATTATTCCAAAAAGTAATCAAATTTCAATGCAAGGCGACTATTCTAAATTGTCCACCCATTTCAAAGTTCTTCCGGTATGTCAACTTTGCTATTATAGAATTGCAATCAACCACTTCTCAGATGAAACATGGAAAAATCTTGTTACTCTCCTAGACAAATGTCGAATGAAAAATATATTGTCGAAAGATGTATAAATACGTATGGCTATAGACAATTAATTATTTGTCTAGCGTGGGTAAGCAAGTTATCCGTACATCCCGCCGTCAGAATTGTTAAGGCGACTACATACCTGATACTACAAAAATGCAAATTTTACAGGTTTTCAAAAGCGTTAGGAGAGAGATCCAGAAGAATTATAAGTAATCTAGTTTATTTATTTTAAAGATAACTTATTAGTATAGAATTTATTATTACCTAAAGAAATTTTGTTTAAAATATTATGCAAAAAAAAAAAACAAAACCACCATATATTTAAAATAGCATTTTTTAAGTCACTTGCCTCTGGAACCAGAAACATCCCATATAAAGTAATTTTTTTTTTTTACTAGATTTTTAAACATGAAAATAACAGTTTACGCCAAAAGTTTTTAATTTTTCAGAAAATATGATTTTGTTATCATTAAAAAAATTCTTCAAAAACGTATCCGTTATTTTTCAACAAAAAAAACAATATGCTATTAATTTCTCATTCAAAATGGTAAGTCACCGTTCGTGTCCGTCATAGAGTTTACACCTTTCCGTTCATTTGCACAAGGTTACTTTTTGCATGCAACTATTTGTAGATCAGAATCGTTCAATGAGTATCCTGTGTTCACGTATGTAGCCGCCTTAAGGAGTTATCAAATAGGCACTCTAGAGTTAAGACACACGAGGGCTACTGATTTCAGAGCTACTCCAAGTTCAGACTTGGGGCCATCAAAATTTTATGGGCCTGCAAGAAAAAGACATTTTTATTGTGTATAACAGGTTCACCGTGATAAGCATTTTCGACTAAACTATTCAGTCGAGTAAATCAATTAACTTAAACTTAAAATTTATTCATTTTTAAGTAGGTTTATTCGCCAACGCAGAAAATATCTTAATACATAAAAATGGATGAATATAACGATGCTGTGTGTCGTGCGCGGATGGCCCGAAAGGAGTCACCAAGCGACTCATCCTAAGTGCTGTAGGTTGAGTCGTCGCGCGCCGAAGGCACCGTTAAAGACGTCTGCAGAGTATATGCGCCAACCTGTCCGGGTTGAACAGCCGGGTTGAACAAAGTCCGGGTTGAACAGCTAGTTTACTATAAAATTCATTATTAATAAAGCATAGCAAGTAACAAAGCCTAGTTTGGTTTTAAATTCTAACAAACGTTTTCAGATTGGTTCCGTCGAAAGTCGATAATAATCGTTCTTCTATTACGATTTTATGTCATATTTAATAATGGTAGATCTACAAATTTCATAGAAAAAAAAAACAAAGTATACTGTATAACCTCTACTGTATAACTACTAGTCTATAATGCTCAAAGAAGCTATTTATACCTAAATATCAAATATGAAAACCTAAATATCTTCCTTTTTTTGAAGTCAGTTAAAAAAATATTTGTTTTCAGATCATATTATAATTGTTAAAAAAAATGAGTTACAAATCTCGACTATTATAATCTTACCAACTTCGAATAAATGGATATTCGAATGTTTTTATTCGTAATCGTCCATTACTACGTGAACTGACAACTCTAATGTCAAAACTCATAACAAAACCACGAGGCGAGGGTCTCCGAGTTGACAGAACCTTGGTCGTGGCGAACGCAGAAAAGAAGTTATTAAATTATTATTTCATTATTTTTAAGATATTCACCAGTTGGTACGATTTTACTGTAACACATCTCAATGGTCCAATTAGAAGCGGGTAAGATTTAATGTGAAAGTTGTTTGGGTAGATCCGTTTTAGGTTAAAGCGGAAATCATTATTTTGCATATTTATTTTGTAGATTTATTGTTGACAACGTATCGCCAAGTGAAGATGTCGACGGTACAATGGAGCATAGCGATGAAGAGGTTAAGGTGGTCAAAAAAGATCCAGATATGCTGAAATTGAATCACTTCAACAACATTAAAAACAAACACGTGAGAACGGCCAAGGCGCTGAATTTCAGGAAACAAAAGCGAAAGGATCAGAAAGAAGCACGATTGCAGCGGCGCAAGGAGGGCATTGAACCAGCGAAGCCGCACACTCTTGAAACCCTGCGGGAGAAGGATGAAACGACTGTGGGCAACATTGACGATGACGACAATTTTGAGGTTTTGTAATATCAATTTGGCTGTTTCTTTTGCCAATGGTTACCAGTTTTCAAACTGCAGTCATAAAATCATGCCCTATGTATGCTCACTCGTGGTTTACAATTTGCTTAAACTAGATTCACAGAATAGACAATAGTTATCACAGAAGTTGAACTCCTTTGATTTTGAAAAAAGCCGCCTTTTTAAATGGCTACAAAGTTTCATACGCCTTGCCTAAATTATACCTTGCCTAAATTATACCTTACCCGGAGAGTTGCTATTGGGTTACCGATCTCTTTCCGACCACCTAGGCATAATGGTACAATGGTATGACATTCTTTCATTTCATTATTCATTTTAATACCATTTCAGTTACTGAATTTGTGATTTTTGTTCAATACTATCTTCTTCCAAATTGACCTTTATTCAATAACTCGGCAAAAGTTTCACAACCCTGTCTATTATACCACTACTATACCAACACCAACCAATACAAATACTATACCAATCTACAAAATCACAGACAAAATTCCTAGTTTAGTTCCGTGTTAAATCAGTTTTTATTTTATTTTTTCAATATATATATATTTATAAATAATAAAATTTTAAATGGATGTATTTCATGTTCTTTTTGTTGATTTTTTTTTTAAATTGAAAATCGGTTTTTTCTTATTTATTTCATCTTATTTAAATTTGTTTAATATATTTTAATATTATTCTTTTTTACGTCATTACGTCTTTATACAATTTCTTTTGGGTAACCACTATAAATAAACACGGATATAATATTTCAATTTATTATAATTATAACGTGGCAATGAATATTCTTTTACATGTTTCTATTTGCGCTCATATATCAGTATATATTCATTCTAACTGGACAGTAATAAATAAAACATTCCAACAGCCGTTCTGTCATATTATTATGAAATTCAAATAGGATCGCAGTCTGATGCTGGCGCCTTATCGAAATGTCAAGTTTCATTCCTCAGTGTTAAATATTCATTGAGTTTAATGTTATTCGCTATATTATTTTGCCTACTTTCGATGCGATCCAAACGGCTATGGTTGTTTTTCGAGAGCAACTCTTTCGCATTTGTACTTTTCGAGTTGAAAGTTGTAACGGACAGACGCCCAAAGGACGGGTATAGTAGCTTATTATACACGAATGAATAGAAGTTAAAAGCACTAAATACGTCTATACACATGTACTGTTTAATTAATTTCTTTTTAATAATAGTGAAAATCAGTGAAAACATTCAATTCAAATGTCTGGGAAAAGCGGTTAAATTTCTCATAAATTGACTTGAGCACGGTCTGCACTAGATCTGCGATTGAGCATATTCAAAACTTTTTGGACAAGTAAATAGTTGTGATTTATAAAATTACTTTCACTAACTTGATTTAAGACCAATTTATTACGCGAATTATTCCTTACTATCCTGACCAATGAGCATGTTTAACATTAATCAATTACAAATTGCATTGGGGAAGTATTTAGTTTTTAGGTCCAAATTTTGGACCCTTTCTTCGATCATTTGGATTTTGTTGTATAGTTTTTGAAATGTTTCTTTTTAATTACAACTGTCGCGTTATTGTTTAATTTTAAATGTGTTAAAATTGTAATTTTTATGTTTGTGACTTTACTAATGAAATAAAATAAATATAAAAAGGATTTCTTTAGATAAAGCGGGACTTGGAGCTGGACGAACTGGCAGTCTATTATCAAAATAGTTATGAGCCAAAAGTGTTGATAACCTTCTCGGACAATCACCTCAGGAAGACACGAATATTTGGGAAGGAACTAACCCGGATAATACCCAACTCAGAGTATCGCTTTAGAAGAAGGTAAGGGAATTTGGGCAACAAACGCTGTGACTTACTTTTTGTTCAATGATGTAATATTGCGCATATTGTTGTTGCCAGATCGGCGGTCAAGCGCATTTTAGAATCGGCGAAGCGCGAGAGCTACACTGATGTCATAATTGTAAACGAAGACCAGAAGCAGCCAAAGGGGTTCCTTCTCATCCACATGCCCGACGGGCCAACGGCTCATTTCAGGCTGTCCAACTGTAAGATCACCAAGGAAATGAAGAAAAACTACCGCGAAATCACGCAGCATAGACCCGAGGTCAGTTTTATCCTACATATTTTCGTACCGCAAGGATACATATCCTTTTCAGCCAAACAATGTGAAAGAATTACCGGAGTAAAACATTGAGCCGTAAAATAAAGAATAGATAATAAAAAAATTATGTGCGTTTGTCGGGATTTGCAGTTAGGATGTGTGAATGTTAGCACCGGATAGCTGTCACACTGTGATAGCTCAGAAAGTTACCTCGAACGTCACTGACAGATCGACAAAATCGAAATTCACTTCACCTAGGGTTCGCATATAAATGTTTACCAATGAAAAATTTGTATTATAAATGTGAATTATATTACTATTTATTAGGAAAATTACACCCATGACCAAGGAAATATAAAGAATAGAGGGAAGAGATAATAAAGGGGTAATTGATTCCATAATCTAGCAGCATAAGATATAAAAGTATGATAAAAAAAAATGAAATTGTATAGTAAAGTACCCTTTCAAAAACAGGAGAACTGCGTACATATTTGTAATCAATCATTGAGCTGATTAAAGGTAGTAAAATTCTGATGTTACACATTTGACAGAGAGCACTAGGTTTCTAGGTTAGGTCACCGGGAGAAATCAGCAGATTAATTCTGGGTTTGACCGATTCTTCCGACAATGGCCTAATTTAGTCATTTTATACATTTGAATCACTCATTTAGTTTGTGAACATTGCCTTATGATTTTACAAAAGGTGTGAACTCCTCAGCTGGTGAACACTTGAAAGTATTGAACAGCCTGTCGCTGTGTTTTTTAACGCAAACTTTTTGTTGATATTGACAGGTCATCCTGGACAACTTCACAACGCGTCTCGGTCACACCGTTGGTAGAATGCTCGGCGCACTTTTCCACTACGAGCCGGAATTCACCGGCCGCCGCGCTGTCACATTTCACAATCAGAGGGACTACATATTCTTTCGGCATCACAGGTATATTTATAATAGCTTAATTCTGTTGGTGAATCAGTTGACAAATTGACAGGAAAGATGACTCTTCATATTTTACTGCCATACTCTTCACTTATGACCATTAAACTAAAAATACAGTACTTACTGATATGACAATATTTTTTTACGGTGACTGTAAAACTGAAATAATACATTATTATACAAATAAAATTGGATTGAGGTACTTTAATCAAAAACCGAATAATAAAGATTTATAGTAATAAATATTCAGAATTGTTAAAATGTCTCTGTGTGTGTGCGTGACAGTCCTCTAATTTATTCACTGTTCGGCATCACAGGTGCAATATTTAAATATGTCTGTATTAGTTCTGTAAGCCTGTCAATACATGTGTTTCAACTCATGAGATAGTGGTAGTCTAGTGGTTAAGCCACAGCGACCCAACGATCATGGGTTCGAATCCGCACATTATATTATAGTCGTATCATTTTTAACTCTCCATTACCACCTTTTCCCCCTACTCTCGCACAAATACATTTTGCTTAGTTGATTAGGGTCTAAAATAATTGACCTAGGTCATATAATTTAAAAAAAAAGACCAGCTAGTTGTTTAAAAAATAGAAATTTTAGCCAGAACTTTTTAATTTTTTTGCACATAAAGATGGATGTCAGAATACTTCTGGGGGCAAATAGTGTGGTTATTTTGTGTATTTTATAGTGAATTCATGCTTAACCAGCTTATTAACGACAATAAATTTTAAAGCAAATTTAAATAATTAATAATTTCATAAATAAATTTGTAGCATTAAAAGAGCAAGAAACGACCGCAGAAAATATGTCAATATTGTTATTGTTATTTTTTGTCCAGATATGAATTCACGGCGGACGGCAAGAGGGCAAAGTTGCGCGAGCTTGGTCCACGTTTCACGCTCAAACTGCTGTCAATGCAGCAAGGGACTTTCGACTCCAACTACGGTGATTATGAGTGGATGACGAGACACGAGATGAAGACAAGCAGAAGACGGTTCTTCTTGTAGTGTTACTTTCAATTCTAATAATTATTTGAATTTTCATACATGTACCACATCATCTAAGAAATTCCCAGAATGTGATTCTCAAACAAAATATTTTATACATTCATAATTTTATTTTATACATTCATAATTATAGTTACATGTGTCTATAAAATATATATCATGTATTATTCTTGCAATAATTTCATTGTATAACTGCAGGCTATAATTATTAATGAAGAAAATTAATTCTAGAATTAATTTTGAATTTTAGGTTTATTTTTCATCACATTACAGAACAGTATATTATTTATATGAAAATTTCAGAAAACAATCATTACATATTTGCTTTAAAATATATAATTTACCGATTTTACATAAGCGTGACAAGACTGTTTAATTGTGACTTTCGCTCATGATCACACTTCCCGTCCTCAGGGTAGGTTCGACACGTCCATTCGATACGAGCTGACGGGCACTAGTGCACTGTTTAGTTTGGTTTCTCGGTCCGAGTTGGGTAGTCCTTGTGAGCAACCTCTGTATTTACAGCGCCGTCACTCATTTCAAAATTTTGCAGCAAAACATACTGTAACGGACATGGTCTCGAAGGGCAGATACTTTGTTTAAGGGCGTCAATTTAACAACAATTTGCACCAGTTCACCTCAAAACTTTTGGTATTTTACTACAGGTTACATGATACAGGTTTATATGATTCAATCGCTATCAAATATGCTCGGATCTGTTTTAGATTATAAACATTTTATATGAAAGATAGCTAACACCAGGACTATTTAAAATCTCGATCATGATATGGTCCCCCAAGGAGAGCATTTTCAGTAGTTTATGCTGGTTCATCATTATCGCCTGTTGCTAGTTTATTATAGCGAAATGTTAAATCAGTGTACAACGGATAAATACTTTATTATTTGTATTCGACTTACGGTGGGACACATGGGTTTTATCCATTTGATTTGAAATGCTGCCTAGAAATGTTTAATGCCTTAGTGCCAGGCTAATTCTGGTAAGTATTGTTAAGATTTTGAAATAATTATCTCCGTTTAGATCTGGGAGATAATGTAGTTCAATCAACGTCCTCCCGATGACCCCTACCCATACGTTCACACTAAACTTTCTTTGAACTGAAGTTTGTTTTTGGTGATGTAAATTATGAAAACTAGTTATCCTGTCCTTAGAAAATTTCGACTGATCTGTCCATTAAAATTCTGCCAAGAAAGTGTCCGTCTTCGATGTCCTCGTGCAGTAAAAAATAAAAAAAAAACAGTCTTAAAAATATACGTTTACCAGACATCAGATGGTTCTCTGGTGGAAAAGGTCGGGGATTTTTTTACGGTCAGATAAATCGCAACCATTTTAGCTAAAACCTTCGGCCACCAGTTACCGCCCATCCATATCTTAACTCTTAGCATACAACCATGAACTAAAAGGTAACGCTCTACCGCTAAGAGAGTGCAGGTATGAGATATTTTGACTATTTGAAATTGACTGGTTTTATTTGGTTATTATGTCAAAGTTCTTGAAAATTACTAGCATTTTAAATCAGTCAGTTGATTAATTTCAATCTCTAGAAGTTTACAAACTTACACTTACTAGGGTGGGCGCTGGCTGGGCTGGGGTATCTTGTAAATCGCATTGTTTGCCCGGTCTTAAATTCGCAAATTGCAAGCATTGTACAGCAGACAATGCTCTCGCTTGCATTTTGCAATTTCAAAGTTGTATACAAACACAACTTTACCGAATACATATTAAATTATAAATGAATTGCCAGTAAATTTCAGACCTAAGTTTGCCATATTGTAGTTTCGAACTCGGGACATCACAAAAATATGTCTAGACCTTGTTCTTACAACCACCAATCGCCCCAATCATAGTTAAATGCAACCAACAACTACAATTTAAGAATTATAATTATTGGAAATTGATTGATTTTGAGGAAACACTCTCTGCCAAAAAAAATCACTTTGTTTTTATTTTCACCATTTTGCCTGGCTGACTCCGTTATTAGGTTTGTTTGAGTTGATAAATAACCACGCTTATTTAATTGTGGTGTTTCAGCCAGAGGTTACGTTCTTTACTCACTTTACTTTAGGTTCCTTGCTAAACTCAGCTATTCTTAAAACGTGCTAGTTTTTTGTTTTTAAACAAATTTATGAACTTGCGAAAAAATGACAAATAAAACAATCATTTAAATATATGTCCTTATTTTTAATTAGGATGTTAAACTTGCAAGACAAACAAAAAACAAAATAGAGAAAAAAATGGTCTGGCATTGACAACTCGTCAGATAACCGTTAGATCCGTGGAATGTGAGTAAATAAGTTGAAAATATTTTATACATTGAATATGTTGTTAAACTTGAGATAGGAACGAACCTATTATAATAAATAATAAAATAAAACTCAAAGCTTTTGCTATCATCAGTTAAGCCATAATAGTATTACCGATGACTGTTATTAAATTGGAAATATGCCGTTTATGTATGTGGATTACGGCAACACCGCGGCGGTAAACGAAACAGATTTACGCTACTTCTAGGGTAATCTTATTCAATCACCACCAGTGTTGCATTTACATAACATTCTCAAAAACAATCTGGTCATAGGTCATGCTGACGAACTCTTTACAATGAATCCCTTATGGGAGACATCTCAACGATTACAAGTAACGGATAATTAAAACTAGATAACAGATGTTAATGTCGAAATTAAGATAACAGGAAATAAAATATAGTCAGGTACAATAATAATGTCGTCGGCGCGTGATGCGCGCGGTGGCTAGCTAGCTTGTTGACCCGACTGACTGCTTGCGTCGCTGGCGGATCGCCTGTGCGCCGTTCGAATGCGCGCCTGCGCAGATGCCGACCAATCAGATGCGCCCGGCGGCGATCACCCGTCGCCGGCCAAACCGACGCTGCCAGCCGCAGTCCAAATATGTAGCGCCGCTACAAGGTAATACGATACAATAATTACTTTTCTCATGTAAAAAATATAAAATAAGTATAATTAGTTTTATTTGATGTCTAGGAATAAAAGTAAAAAATAAAACATATTTAACAAATATATTAATTAAAAAAAAAGAAATTATGTTTTTTAATAATTTTAAACTGATTTTTTTAATAATAATTTTACAGTGAACAAAAATGTAATAATCTTACCGGTCAACCATAATATTTCTTAATTCTTCTTCATCTCATCTCATATTTTGTAGTAGTAAGACAGTGCCTTGCTCTAAAAAAAAAAAAAATTTAATAGACTAATACTCAAAAGTGACTTAAGGTAGTGGTATTTAATCATTTTCAGTTAGAGCTAATACATGAAAACTTGATTTATAATCATTTCTGATCATTGGTTAGCACTTATCATTAGTGAATTAAATAGGAAGGAAGTTTACCATACATGCAAATTGAACTTTAGCGACCAAAATTTTTTTATTGTTATATAGAGATGTTTTGAGTTATCTTAGCATAGTTTCGTGTCTGCGCTGTTGACCGTCGAGGAGTTCCTTTATGTGGAGACAATCCTGGGCTTAGAATCAGGTCATGATTACCATACCATTACCATAATAATGCATTGTCTTCGAAACTGAACCAACATGTGAAATTTCAACTCCGTAGGATAAGAGGGTAAGGTAAAGCTTGCAAAATTTGATCTAAACCCACATACAAAATCTTGTAAAAATTATATTCTGCTTGATTTCTAAAAATATAAAAAAAAAACTCACCCTGCCCCTAGTTCTAAATGTTTTCTTATTGTAAAACTTGTCCTGAAAGAGAAAAGTAAAAAAATATTCATTATTAAAGTTTGATACATTTTCAATTATTTTCTTACTTTTTAAGCATCAGATTTGTTTGAAGTCAACATGAGGTTTTTGGGTTCGTCTCTGTTGAGGGAGCCTAAAGGCTGATCATCATTGTAAACTCATAATAGCTCCGTTTATAATTTTCTTTTCAAAGATGGTAAATGGTTGATTAAGTGATAGCAAATCATATAAATATGGTCAATCCCACTCAGAATGACTAAATGTTGCATGAGTTTTGTTGTATTTCATCTACAGAGAGTAATTAAAATTTCTTTTGTCCTTTAAGGGGGGGTCGATATGCATTAACATCTTAATTGGTCTCATGAAAACAATTTATCTTAGCCTATCCGCATCTGACTAACTAAAACCTTGATGTAACTCAGTACATGGTTTAGGACAGATGATTCGATCATCGACGGTGACATCAGAATATTCATACTTTTGTTTGATTTTGATTAAATTTTAAATTCGTTTTTCTCACAAGATGTTAATACAAGATGTTAATTGTTTTAATAAGATAGTATTTGTTATTGCGCGCGGACTGGACCAAGCTAATTGGAGGGCGGGAACCACAGGCCATTGAATTTGGTAGACGTAAGCCAAATATACGGGCTGAAATCCTTTTTTTTTGATAATGTATTTCTTAAAGTAGTATTTTAGCCCAGTTCAAAATAAACTTGCAACGTTTGAACTCGCAGGAAATCCGGTTTAATATGAATACATTTTACAAATGGAGAATTTTAACCTCGCCTGTGTGTAACTTTGGAGCTAACAGACATTTATACAGAGATAAACATTTCCTTAGAATTCCTTATTCTGGCTGGCTTTGTGTTCACCAAATAGCTGATTCACATATCTGTTCAGACTATGGTTGAAGATCACTAATTTTATGAACAAGGATACAATTCACTACACAATCCATAAACTAACGGGTTGACTCAAAAGTAGGTGAAATTGCTAGTTTTAAATAAAAATCGCAACACTAAAACTATTGTATGAAAAAATTACTGGGTCGCGTCCTCCTCAATATGTGGAAAGGTTAGTTGCCGAAAATCTTGAATGGCTTTTTAACTATTTTTTTTTTATTAATGGTTTGTTCCATGCTTTTATTTTTTGTTTTACATTCTACAGCTAAATAAAAAAATCAAAGTTAAAATTACCTGTAGGGCAATAGCCAAGGGAAAAGATCTGAGAGCTAAAGTCATGCTGTTGAAGTTGTCTTCCTTCGCGCAGGTCCCAGGATCTACAAAAAATAAACAAAATTTTGGGTGTATTTAGTCGCACGGTGAATGCTTCCGCAATACACAATCCACTCTCAGAAAGTACAACTATCAAAAAATAATCCCGGACAACCGATTGTGTTTAAGAGTCCAATAAAAAATCCAGTAAAGATAGGGCTGAGGGTTGAGATTGTAAAATTTATCATGACACCATATCGACAAAGTGTACCTAACCGTTTGGGTCCAAATTAATTTCTCTTTTAGGATTGCAGTCTAGTTATGATAAAAAATTAAATGTTTGGAAATGAGGAAATGAATGAAAATTGTCAGAATCTAATACTTTGCTGTTAGTTTTAGAATTCATAAACCTGTTTAGAAAATTATGTGCGTAGCACTCAAATTATGATAACATTTCCATAACAAAAGGTAGTGGGTACATATAGACATTCTTTTGAGTTATGAAGGCGCTAAAGCAAGGAGTCCCCACCGAGCTAACAAGAAGCGCGTTGTGCACCTCTCGTCGCCTGTAATTGGTTGGGCACGTCTTTTGCTGTTATGCCTCTAGAAACAAACGAGGACAATTTTGTTCACAAAACTTTGTTCAGATTTATTACTTTTTTGTAAAAAGATGAGTCAGTAACAAACTGACGGATGAATGGATTTTGCCTAAAGTCAGTAATATTTTCAACCAATGGATCGTTTCCAGTTTTGAAAACTTATGACAATTACGTCAACTTACGTCATCCGATATGATGTTTTTTTTTTTTTTTTTTTTTTTTTTTTTTTTTTTTTTTTTTTTTGTTATGGAATATAAATTGGCCGATGAGTGTAAGTCAATAACCTTCCTAACTAGGTAATAGTTACCTGTTCTAAGGAAGGTTATATATGAAGTGATAAAGTGCATAGCAGAGACCAGCGCAAAACCCTGAGAAAATATAAAAAAATAATAAGGCACAAACAAACATACACACTGATATACACACCCACACACACATACACACATGAGTACAATTTAAATGTGTAATCAAGAATACTTAATATATGAAAAAATAAAATGAATAAATTAAAAAATAACAAATAAATGAATAAACAATTATTAAATATATAGGTAAATAAATATTCGATATAAATAAATAAATATTCAATATAAAAATAGTGTTATACTACATATAGTATAGAAACATATCTTATAGTGATATATATATACATTGGGCTTAAACATATTGGTATGACATATCTAAGTAAGCATATTTTTTTTTTATTTTTTTAAACATTCTAGGTAACTAAAATAATATTTTTTACTCAGTAGCTAAAGTCGCTTAAATTACAGTATTAATAAATGTTATCTAAACAACTATTTCAGAAATTAATTTCTCAGCAGCATCACTACCCAAAGCGATTAACCATTTTAAGATAGATTTAGCGAGGCACGCTTTAGTTTTAGCATCCCTAATTTCATCGCTTATCTGGTTATATATTTTTGGGCCCAGAAAAATGAGATGTCTCTGTCCAAAAGAAGTTTTCATTATTGGTGCCACTAAGTGACCTCTATCGTTCGATCTTGTCTTCATAGCTTTAGTGCACTGTATATTACTAATTTTATTTTGCCAAACATGTATGACTACTTTTTTAATAAAAGATTGTCTAATATCTAGCACCCTGTAATTTGAGAAAAGGATTTCCGAACTAAATCTAAAAGGCTTTTTATTGATCACGCGAAGAACTAATTTTTGAACTTTGATCAATGGTTCAAGGGCTTTTCGAGTTGCACCGCCCCACACAATTAACGCATAGGTGATTAAAGAGTTAGTTAAGCAATTGTAAACCATTTTTAAAGTTTGGGAAGATAAACAGTTTCTAAGATTTTTATAAACTACAATTTGCGAACGAACTCTTTTAGCAATTGAATCAATGTGATGGTTCCAGCGAAGGTGCCTGTCTATTACAATTCCTAAGTATCTAATATGGTCAACATTCTCCAGAGGAAGACAATCACATTTTATTCGGTTCTGACAGTCATGGATGCGAAGATGAAAGCCCGTATCAACTAAACCGGCGGAAGTAATACTGAAAGTAACACATTTAGTTTTGCTAATGTTTAGAGTTAAAAGATTATTGTCCAGCCAATTGGTAATAGTTTCCAAATTATGTTGCATCTTACATTGTAACTCAGTCCACGTGTCACTAGAACATACAATCACAGTATCGTCTGCGAAACTTATAATTTTTCCTTTAAGTTGCAAGTTACATAATGCATTAATGTAAATTAAAAACAAAAGAGGCCCTAAAACACTACCCTGTGGCACACCAAATGTTGTTATTTCAGTATCGCTCTCCTGCTCATTAATCCTGACTACATGACTTCTATCAGTTAGATATGATTTAAACCAATCATATTCGCTACCCTTGATCCCTATGCAATCTAATTTTTTAAGAAGAATGCTTATACAAATGGCAGAATGTTTATACAAAAAGGCAGAAAATTAATTTTAATACATACCAAGGATTAGCTCGAACGAAGCATTTGAAAATAGTATCTAATAAATTATACTTACTCTCTAGTTATTTTATAATTATTTATTTCTAAGTTTTAGATATTAACTATATCACTAAAAAATATTTGAATGTATCTCTGTTTTGTAACTTGAATAAATGAAATAAAATATTTTCGCAAATTGTTCCAGATCATATGGAGCATGTCGAGATGATTATTTTTATGAAAGATAAATGTCGACTCCATTGTTGTTTATTTTTATTGTTTTTGTATTTTTGTGTAAAATGTGTTAAAGTATGATATTTATCGTGTTTTTTTTATTATCGAAATTTGTTTCATAGTTATTATTTATAAATAATATTTTTCAACAACGGCTGAAATTGTAAATTCTGTTTACACGTTTGTTGAATTAGGCTAAAATATTGAGTTATAAATAATTTGTTACAACTTTGTTATGGAATATTTTTTACTATCGAAAAGTATTTCTCCATGCATTTGATATTGCATATTATTTTAATATTAGTAATAGACCAGACTTGAGGATTATTTTTCCGACAAGTAGAGAGTTACAATTTATTATCTTAAACAATGCCATTTACCGGGGGTTTATCCATGTATTTGATACTATACATTACTTTAATATCAGTAGTGTATTTTATAGAACAGGCTATATGTAAGGATTTTGCTATTATAAAATTGTGGTTTTTCCAATAAGTAGAGAGCTACAATATATATTTTCTTATTTTAGTTAAACAGTGTAATTTAGCGGCGTTTAATAATTAGTGATCGCAGCAGATGTTGCTTCACTGGCCTTTCTAGGATTTGTTTAAATCGAGATTGTCTATGACGGACAGTTTATTGTGAAATGTATGTAATATGATCATCAACCAAATCTTGATGTAATCGGTTATAACGACCGAATAATGCCATTTCTATCTGTGATAAATCATTAATATCTTGAAATTGGGGAACTTCATCATACATCTGTTTAATGATACAATGATAATTTTGTTTTATTCTGTTTGTACTCCTACATTATGTTTTGAAAATTATGCATATGTTGAATAACATTTTGTTCACTATTAAATTTCCAACAGAACTAATTTTAACAAAAATCAATTGAAGCAAACTACATAGGCGCTCTAACCGATATAAACTGGAAGCTATACTTCGAACCGGATTATAATTTTTTTGAAACTAAATAATGTATCACTTCTATATAAGGTCGATGCTTATTACATATCAAATAATGGAGGGATATTTAGATTATCATAGTTATCAATAAAATAAAACTGTAATTCTTAGTATTAGATCTCTTTGTTAGTATGGTAGTCCCCGGAATAAATAAAAAAAATAAAATATTTACACCGAGATTCAGGTGACAGTCATACATACTCCTAATATATTTAAGTTTGTAGTCTTAAATAGTTAACAAACTATATACAACTGACCGAAAACAAATAGCAAAGGTCCATAAATTTTCCTACAGGTATAAAAGACAGAAGCGATAGAGCTTAAAGGTCAAAAAAGATTCCAAATGTAATGAAATGTATTTTCAATGGGACAACTTAAGGTCGTAGTGAGAATTTAATAAATAAATTTGTATTATCGAAATATATCCAATGCTACGCCAGTTCACATGCGATCAATATGTTTACAATATTGTTGTTCCCAGGAGTTACTTTCTATAGTAATCTTGTTACTCTTATGATGAAGTTTCTTATAAAATGTTAGGAACTTGCGACTATACCTGACGGTGTTATCCAAGCCGCCTGTCCATAACTTTGTACCATCGGCAGATATATCTATGCAGCTAGCGCCATCTGTGTGCCCCTGGAACTGCCTCACGAGCGTTTGGTTGTGTAGATCCCACACTGCTATATTTCCATCAGAGCAACAGCTAAAGCAAACCTGTAATATGGTACACATTAGGATTATTAGGATTATTACCTGCCAGTGACGTGCAGGGTGATTGCAGGGTGGTGTAGCCCCCCTTTGGCGGCTTTTGTTATAATATAAATTGTTAATATTGTTAATAATACATAAACAAAAAATATAATATTAAACCTAAAATATATTAAATATGCGGTTTTTCGTTAAAAATCTCGGCAAGCCCGGCTTTTTGGATCCTAAGAAAGTACCGCCCCGCCACTGCAGTAAGCCGTTAGAAACTGGAAGCCCTGATGATGTTAATGTAATTATTTGTACTATATAACATGGCTATGATACGATCTAAACAAAACAATAAAAGTGAGTGATTTGAGTCAGTATGGGAACTGAATTTATGATTATCAACAATTATGTAATTAATACTATGTATGTATGTATGTATAAATGCCTCACTTAAGATGAAACCCGATCATTTTTTTTATACAAAAATTATAGTGTACTGACTCTTTTTGTAGATATACAAAAAAAAACTGGATATTGTTATATCTCATAATTATATTGAATGAAAATGGAAATTTTCTAGTTAGAGATTGCCTTGAAACATCTGTATTTTTCCAAAAATTTTATTAAAACTTTATAAATTTTATTAAAACTTTTAACAAATAAAGCCGACTTTAGCACAGGCGCTGTTTAATTAGGTAGAGTTTTGTAAAATGTGTTTGAGTACTTTAAAAACCAATAAATAAAACTATTATTATTATTATTTGTAAATTGTTTATTGACTGAATACAATAATCGAGAAATTAAACCTAGTAGCATAGTCGATTTCATAAAGATACAAATTTAACTATTTTTTTTTTTTAAATACGTTCATTCTGTTTATCAAGATTATATATTTATAATGAGAAGTCGATTTATCATTTTGTATATTTTTTTTTTATTAAAATATTGTGTGGTAGATATAAAGTTAGGTAAACATGGCTAAACTAAACAGCCGTTAGAGGAAATAGAATAATTTAAACCTACACCCAATAGTCGTCAGGAAGAGCCTCCTTAAGGCTTATTGGTTCGCGTGTAAAAGTAAGCTAGGTATTACAAATATGAACAAAATAATTGATGAATATAATATACCTTGGAGTCTGGACTGATAGCAAGGGCATAGCAAGCCGGCGCACTTGAAGTGAGTTCGGCTTGATCCTAGGCGTGGGGCTCGCAAGATCCCAGATTGATAAATTGGATGTTTCACCGCCAACTATAAGAGTTCTTCCATCAGGTAGAAGCTTTACTGATCGGATGTAGTTGTCACGTTGCTGAAATATTTTTATAAAATACAGGAATATTATGCATGGATCATGAATCATCCTTGATTACAAGCAGGTATTTATATTCCATTAGTGGGCATCAACGTTTGGCCATATTACACTATTGTCATTATATCATTTCTCACTTCATAGTTTAGAGTTTCAATTCGCTAAAGCTTTTATAACATTGCTGAGCATTATTACTATGAGTGAATGCATAGAAGAAAATATTTCAGTTATTGAGCATATATTTTAACAGCTTATGATCATTGCCAACTCTAGTGTACGGAGAGATACAAACCATCCTCCGCCCATGGATAAGACAAACCCTAAGTTAAGAAACACCTCCATTTTTAAACAGGCTCTTGAAGGAAATCTGCAAGGTAAGCTGATGACGATGATGACACTAATTATGAAAACAACTTAATGGCGTCGCATAGTACTTGAGAAGACTAAAACAAGAATGAAGTTAAGGTCATTGCCCAAAATGAATAGAATGGAGATCCACTATTCAGGCTTTTAGTCCCAAACCGGGATAACAGAAATTACAGACAGAGAAAGACATATTAAGAATTAAACATTGATACTTACCAAGATTCTCAACCACAGAAGAGAGAACCGACACACTGTCCAAAAATTGTTGTAGCCTTCAAGATTCTGGGTTATACATCCTATTAACTCTATTCGGAGATAATTCTTGTTAAGTCAGGTGGTACCAAAACCATTTTGACATCTTCAACACTAACAATTGATGGTTTTATGAGTTCTAATTTGGGTCGTGTGGAGAGTTATCTTAAGATAACTTCAAAAAGAACTGAGGTAATGTCCTGGTTTTTGTCTCCAACGTAGTCCCAAAATAGCAAGGATGTCAAAGTTCAATCTAGTGGTGCTCTTGCCTGGATATTTTATAGAGGATCGCAGGCAATGTGGAAGGATATTAAAAAATTAAACCACCGCTATCAGTTATCTAAAACAATTGTTAATACAACAGACTGCTAATTAAAATAAGCTGTTTCTATGCTCTCTCCTGAATATTCTCATAAAATGTCTTCTTTCACTTTTTTTGAACATTATTTTATACATAATTTAATCACACACACTACCACAAACTCACCAAGCAGTCGAGCTGACTAACAGGACTCTTGCTTCCGGGCTGTGAAATGTCCCACACTTTGACGCATCCCTTGCCTCCGGTGTACACATACTTAGTGGGGTTGGAGATGGTGACGGCGCACACGACTTCTCCGTGGGCTAATGTGTTGATCTGTCTCGCATGCCGTGGGATCCCTGGGCCAATCAGCGCATCCGGGGGAAAGGGCACAGGTTGCATTTGCCCGTCCGCGCTCACATGAAAGGAATAGGCGCTGCAAAATTAAAATAAATACCAATGTTTTTCCAATTCACCATGTTTATTACACGGATTTTATTCTAACATACATAGTAATAACTGATGTGTTTTGTGATTGTGGTGGTCTAGTTGCTAGGGCAAGATTATTGACTGAGCAGTTACAAGTTTGAACCCTCACATTGTGATCGTTACTACTTTTAAAGACTAATCACCAACATCTACCCTAATACCTTATTAGGATTGATATTAGTACAGGGACATGGAATAAAGTAAAATTTTGTAAATTAGTACTTGTACCAAATCATTATTATACAGTAATACCTACTCTATTTTATAATGCGCAGATATTTTATTCTAAGCCATGTTATTAAAAATTTGAGTTAAGTGTTCCATGGGAATTCAACTTCTCAAAAAACCACAAGTTCTCTGATTGAATTACTAACAATCCTTTATATTTTCAGGAGCCTTTGTAACTGTTTTCATGGGCGTAGAAAACCCTTTTCATTTCCATGTGTCATGAATTCCTAGCACTTGTATGCATTAAATTTAATTTGAAAGGTTACAGAGTGGAGGTTCGACTATTTGCAAAAAATATAACTTACAGGAAAATGGTATCGAGAGGTTTGCGGTTCTACTCCATCAAAAAATAATAATACTAACGGTTTGCCTCCAGGAATGGCAGACAAGGCGGCGGCGGCTGCTGCAGCGGCAGCCGCGGGTCCGAGAGGGGCTCGGAGAGGTTCGTAGGAGAGGGGCGGGCGCGGGGGCAGGTAGGGGGGCAGGCCTCCTCCGCCCGCGCCGCCGACTGCGCCCGCGCCGTAGACGGCCTGCAAGTCGTGGGGACCTCCGCCTGAGGATTACAAAATAATACATTTTTGTGACCGAAAGTCCTTTTTGGACAGATTTTACTTCAAACTGAATGCTTTCTTTGCCTGTACTACTCGTATGTAAAATGATATGAAAAATACAAATCAAAAAAAAATTATTATGTCTAAAAATATTTGTAAAGTTTATGTAAAACATGAATCCACACTCGTTATCGTCCACACGTATACACAACTACATTCCTTCCTGGACAGCTGATCTACCAGCCCGTCGCCGACTACCAGATTCGACGATGATCTGCCAGCTTCCACCGAACGACTTCCCCAGCAGCTGGTCTTCGAGCGCCTCTGCCCTCCGACAAAGAAGCCGTCAAGTACGCCTCCACGCGCCGACTCGCATTGTAGTGATTTGTGCCTACAAATTTGTGATACCACCAAAAACTTTCTTACTTTGCTACCGACATCTATATATATAAGAAGACTCTTCAATAAACTTTGAATTATTAAATATTTAATCCCTAGATGTTTTTCATAATTTTCTGAATAACTGAATTCTATTTATCTATATTAATCTTTAATCTACTATATTTAAATGTCCTCCGTGCATTTACTTGGGATTAGAATTTACGAATTGTGTTTGATTTCTGTTCCTCAACTCTAACCTTCAGTCAATAGAATTGTAGAAACTTTCTCTCTTAGGAGAGTGGCATCCGTGATAAACCTTATGTGGAAGTAAATAAATTATATATAAAAATTTAACGCCACATAAATTACATATAACCCCACGAAGTTATTTTAATCTCACTGTAATTAAATTAAACAAAATTTATATACGTAGCAGGTTATATTTGTGTTTGTATTTTATTAACATTGACAGGTACAAACGTATGTTATTTTAAATTATAATTTTAAACCAAATTAACAGTTCTCATTACTACATACCTATATTATATTATTAGTATGCTAAACGTATTTCGATACTAAAATATATGAAAAAAAAGGTTCACTCACCGTTCATTGCGAGATGATAGGGAGGATACTGGCCGATGGTTGGAGGTTTGACGACAGGCTTGAGCGAGCCGGCGGGTTGCGCCTGCGGCGCCGGGCCCGAGGGACCTCCGCCGCCGCCCGACGCCCCGGAGCCTCCGCTGGTCGGCGTCACCGACTTGGCGACCGGCGTGGGCGGCTTCTCGTCCAGCTTCTTGGCCGACGGCGTGGACGCGTTGCTGGACGTGCCCGATCTGTCGGACCACCGCAAACCCTCACTATATTGGTAAACGAACGCGAGAGATACTCTTTTATAGCTGATTCTCATTCATACACTGGAGGGATATTGCACTTTTTATGCAAAGAACATGAAGTTAGCAACTGATGGGCGGTGGCTACAGTTGTTAACTTCATGGCAAGAATAACAATGAGTTACAATTAATATATTTCAGGTATTTTATTTCTTTAAATACATATATTTCATTTAAATATATATTAACTTTGAAAAACTTTACATATTTTGAGGCGCAACATACAGAATAACCCTAAAATGCATGAACCCTTGTTCTTCTTAGACATTTAGTTCTAAAAGAACACAGCACTTTCATAGGTATTATGATGACCTGATTTTGATTTTGACTTTTTTTGATTTTTGATGTTTTAAATGTTGATGTTTTTTGATTTTGATGTTTTAAATATTTATATCCGTGGTCTTAAAACTTAAGCTAGAACAAATTAAAAATATTATCAATAAAAAAACGGATTTCTGCGCAGATAATAAACATATCAAATAGTCCCCGAAAGGCAAACATTGCAGCTATTAATTTTATCCAGAACTATCGTATTCATTAAAATTATTTATAAGTAAACATAAATAAATGATTCGTAGCTAGAATAAAATATTTGATCAAAATACTAAATTTAATTCAATTGCGCATCTAGGGTAGGTTAGCAATATTGCCTACCTATTTAAACCCCATAATACCATATCTGTGTTTGGTGTTCAGTCAATAAATTCGCATTTCGGTGAAATTTAGAACTAGAACGAGATTTGTGGGTTCGTCTCAAAGCATACAGTACTAACAGATAATCGCTTCGTCCTTTCCATAAGAATAATATAAAAGTATTTTGCATCTTCTATTAAGACGAGGAGGATCCAAAGTAGGTATATTTTGTATATGTATAGTAGAGTAACGATAAGCTGACCGTTTTTCAATTATGAGGGAGGTGAGAAATTTCACACCTATAAAAATTGCTCTTCTTGATCAATATAATATATTATGTTCCCTTATTGAGAAATGGTCATCTTATCGTTACCCGACTATATTATTAAAGAAAGCTAAATAAGTAACTGTCAAGCACTTCTCGCACAGAGATCTTCTGGACTCTGGACGGGTTAGTAGAGATCAGGTATCCTTAGTGGTTGAGGTTTATTGTGTTGGGATTAAGCGTGTGAATAACATAACATACATGACTACGTATGTGAATGATTTAAATAAAAATAAATTGATTGACTTAAAAAAATAAAAAATCTGCCGCGATTTCTCTTCTTGTGATTTGGCCGTTAGTCGATTGTTGTTGAACGACTTGTACTCAAGGATATTGAGAACAAAAGGACCCTCACACATACGATGCTCTATATTTAGAAGTTTTTAGTATTTTTGTACACATACTTACAACTCCATAATTCCTTTATACTTTTAGACAAACATGTAGAAGCTCTCTCATTATCGCTTGCGTGTGATTAGCTGCTGTCATTTTAATTATTTATACTTTCAGTTTCTAATTCGTTATTTAGAGACACTTTTAAATTTCTCGGGACAGAAATCATCGAAAATGTTATGACTTCTCCCAACAAAATATCTGTAATAATTTGGACTGGATTTGACCTATAACCGTCATGCAAGCCCAGATGAAGTCTTCATTCTTCAATGTGAGCTGTGGTGCTTTCCACCACCCGAGTGCTGACAAGAATGATACAGATTCCCAGAACGATTGAGCGTCCTTAAAGGAGGCGAAATGCCGCATAGTATAAATTATCTCTTCTAGGAAAACGTTTTCGTTTCAGGGTTACTTTCATTCATCAGCATCTTCTTTATCAAGTCCAATATCTTTGTATCTTAAAAGTTAATATTATTTACATTGAATAATTAATTATTTACTAATAATAATAAATACCAAAACACTTTACTTTCGACTTAGAATAGGTGCAATTATATAAACACACACGTAAAATACAGACTCAACTAGTATTAATATTTGATTTTAAACGTTTTGCAGAATTTGGTTTATTTTTCGTAAGGAACTTACGAATGGAAATGAATTTATATGTTTGTAGATTCCTTGAAATGCCGATAGTTATTTAATAAAAGTTTTCATAATAATATTATGATTAATATTCATAATTAATAAATAGAAAAACGGGAATTGAGAGCATCGCATATACTATACGTATGTATTAACAAAGTCCTTAGAAATTAGTCTTGAGTTTAATTAATATAATATTTGTTTATAGTGTAAGATTTGTAACTATGAATAAAATAAATAAATTTAAACTCAAAACCAGTAGACCCTCGCCTGTCTCTCAAGGGAGAAGGTCTCGCTTGAAAGACATTTTAAAGTCATTGCACTCAATCGTGAAATAAAAGAAGTTAATAAAAACTATAGGTTTCTGTTTAGGCTATTAAATATATTATGGAATATAATATCAGTTGACATTTATCTAATTTAATGCGATCACTATATACTTTTTTGACCGTAAGTGGTCCCATAGAAATTCCGTTGTAGTCAGATTTGTCTAAAAAAAATCCCTCAAACAATTACAAAATCTACTCTGAAATATTGTATAAAGTAAAAAGTTATATTCGGTCGTATGTAATATATATGATATATTTTTAATTTCAGTTCCGGATACGAACGCTCACATTCTTGGCACGAGATAAAAATGAGTCAACCAAAACCCAGCGTCCGATTTCATAGTATATCAGTCCCGAGAAGGGAATTTAGATTTCAAAGAGCGTATGAAATGAAATGAAATTCCGACTCAACAATTACAATATTATTTTCTTTATAAATATTCATTTTATTGGCTATGCACGAAAAACAAATGCTTTTTAGAACGCCATTATTCGTATAGGAACGAATGGAAAACTTCTACAAAAGAAAATTCATTTCAAAATGCTATTTAAAATTATTTTTAATAAATAAACATGTATGTAAATAAATCGGAAATATTAAAAATGTGATATTTATAACGATCTCAGACGTTAGGACGATTTTTATTAAATTTGAAATTCGTTTTTCGCATAGTTCGTAAATATTTCTTCAATATATTTTGATGATTGCTGATGACTTGTTGGAATAGATCAACAAGATTCTTACTTATTGGATTTGTTGGGATGGATGTTATTTTTATTTATTTCTTTATTTGCAACTTATACATTTTAGCAATCTCTTTTCTCTATTTTCTCAAAAAAATATTACATTACAGCAGTTTTAATAAAATTTTAAAATATATTTCATTTAATGTTAAATGTGGGTAAGTTTTAAGAGCAGTGTAGGCAGTATTACTTAAACTCAGCATGCTATTTTTCATTGAGAAAAGAAGTACTGTGTAAAAATAAAAAGATAAAAAGAAGAATACATATTTTTTCTCCTCTTTCTTTGTGGTTTATCTTCAAATATCGTTGCTATAACATTTGTATGCGTTATATTCGTTAGCGTAAAATATGTGGGACACTATAATTAATAAAACCAGAATTTACTTTATGAAGTACAGAACTTTGATACCTTTGGATAAAGCTTTAATACTCTTATATTAAAAAGTTCAAACAAAATTATAAACATTTCAAAAATACATACATTATAGTAAGTATTAAATTTGGCTAATTTAGTAAGTCGCTTAGCTACCAATGGCACTCATCGGTTATATTGAATAATCACGTATTCGTTTTGAAATAAATATCGACTTTGTCTATTATTTAATATATTTATAAAGTATTAAAAAATAGTTTTAATGGTTTTAATTCAATCCTAGAAATTATTTTACCACCCAATTAGAAGACAATATTTATCTAAAGATTATTTTTTTATATTTTTGGTAACCACTAATATAAACGTTTTTAATTGAGTTTATAAGTTTTCTTTTTGCATACCTAGATAATACATGTTTATTGGTAACTACAAAGATAGAAAGGCGTAACAAAGCACCAACAAATTCGTAAAAATAGCAACTGGAATATCGTCACAGGTTCCCAATTCCACATCGATCGATTATATAATTATCTTGTTTATGTGAAAAGATTGTAAGCAATTAAATAATGTCATTTTTAGATAGCAACAATTTACTGCCTCCAATGCAATCTGGCTTTAGAAAATACCATACTATCGCTTCTGCTCTTAGTAGTGTTACCGACGATATAATCGCTGCAACAGATGATGGAAAAGTTACTGCTCTAGTTTCCTTAGATTATAGCAAAGCTTTTGAGTCGGTGTCCCAAAAATGACTACTGGCAAAGCTTAAACACATGGGTATGTCACATAATGTCTGTAAATGGTTTGAAAGCTACTTAATTAATCGCTCTCAAAAAAACTGTATGCATAGCAAATTCAGGACAAGAAATCTCATCTGACATTGCGCTGTTAAAAATAGGCATACCACAAGGTACACTACTTGCTCCTATGCTATATACGATCTACACATTTCATATACTGTCATATTTAGATAGCTGTGAGGGCCATATGTATGCGGAGGACACTCAGGTTTACTACTCTTTCAAACCGGATGATTATTCTGACAGCTGTAGAAAAATAACTGTGGACCTAGAATTAATTAATAAATGGTCTACAAAACATAGTCTCAAACTTAACCCAAAGAAATGGGAAGTAACTCTTATCGGCACAAACCAACAAGTTCTGAAATGTAAAAATAACTTTTTAAGTCCTATATCCATTTCTGGAACAGCTTTACCAATTATAGAAGTATCTAGGAATCTAGGCATCTACTTGGACTCGCAACTTAATTTTGAAGAGCACGTTAAAAGGAAAACACAATGGTGCTTTGCACGTCTTAAAACGCTTTACAAAATTAGAGAATTTCTATCTAAGGCAAACTGTAACGGACTCACTAATTCCTTCAATCTTGGACTATGGTGATGTAGTATATGGCCTACGCTTATCCAAAAAAGTACAAAAAAATCTAAGGTGTCCAAAATGCATGCAAACGCTTTTGTTTTCGGATCCCTAGGCGAACCCATATCTAAGGCACATGAAACAAAAACAGTATTTTAAATATGGTCAATCGCAGAAATCTCCACTATCTCCACGAAAAAATCACAATCACCTCAGGTGCGAGAGATCACCCTTTGATCATCCCTCGCCATAGGCTGACAGTTTACGAAGGTTCCTTTAAATTTACGGCATCAAAGATCTGGAACGACTTGCCTCCACCGCTAAGGAGCAAAACAAACCCGGCCTCCTTCAGGACTAGGTGTCGACAATGGCTTCTGGAGCTGCAAACTACCACTTAGTTACGTTTTATATAGTTTTTTATGCTGGTCAAACATTTTGTATTTTGTTTTGTATATGTTACATAAGAGCATGTGAGGATTAGAATTCACTGTAAATAAAAATAATATATTACGTTTACTATAAATTATATATTATTACATAATAAAACGGGACGTGCTGTAAATCAGCATCCTCCTCTCTCAGAAAGGAGGGAAGCTGAGCACACTCCCTTTATTGGAAAATGCGATTGAACTTATGTACCTACCATTTACTTTTGTTTTGCATTTTTCAATAAATAAACATTTTCGTCTTTCTATGAGTTGTCATAATAACAAATGTTCTCCTTGTCGAGATCTTTCAATTGGTGTATAACAAATCCTATAGGAGGGTGTACTTCCCATACATTTTTGTCCATTGTCTGTCAAAAGAACAAAAAATTTAGACATTAAAAAAAAAAACAAATTGTAAGATATTGTACAAAAATCACAAATAGTGGTTGGATAATGCATAAAAAAAATCTACCTTCCTTGAATCAATCAGTAAAAATATTAGAAAAATGCTTCTCAAATTAAACTTCAACCAAAATCTAACAAAAGTTTGGAATCGAGATAGCCGTCGCGACCAACATCAATCTGTCCCAAACAAAAACAAAGCATTCATGACCTGCTTTACATCAAGTAAATTAAATGTAAAAAAAAATCTTCATCGATAAAAATAAACACCCTAAAAGGACAGTAATTGGTAGGTTTGCATATATATGATTGAATATATATGTTTATACATATATATGTTTGCATATCTTAATATATATAAATCTCGTGTCACAATGTTTGTCCTCAATGGACTCCTAAACCACTTAACCGATTATAATAAAATTTGAACACCATATGCAGTTCGATGTGCACTTGAGAGATAGGATAGTTTAAATCTCAAATTATAGTCGCAATTTTAATTTATCGCTAATTTTTTGTCCGTTATTATTTGGCAGTCATAAAACTGACAGATGTCGATACCTTTTTATTTTATGGGCGATTCAATTGATCAAAAGAGTTTCGCCACGACTGCAAAATGACAATTATCAAATCGTCATATTTTAATTTATTGCTAATTATTTGTCTGATATTATTTGGCAGTCATAAAACTGACAGATGTCGATACCTTTTTATTTTATGGGCGATTGTGAAGAGCGCGTGACGACTCGGTGCCTGTATAATTTTATTGAACAAGCAGAGGAAAGAGCAATTGTGATATTATTGGAAATTTTTTAGAAGATCACAATCAACTAATTCAATTGATCAAAAGAGTTTCGCCACGACTGCAAAATGACAATTATCAAATCGTCATAAAAGCCGACAAAGTACCATTAGGTGAACATGCTGGTAGATTCAACGCTCCAACTGTTGATGAGGTTGCTGTTATCATGGTTGGTGATCCAGTTGACAAAAGATCTATAAACATTACACGGCGAGACAACACTGTCAGTACGATTTCGGATCTACACCGTTCATATGACGCACTACAATATCCATTGATATTTTGGCAAGGACAAGATGAATATCACCTTAATATCAATCAGTATGATCCAAATACCGGTAAATTTGACAATTATCTATTTACTTTCTTACTGTATGTATAGATTTTAATTTCGTATTGCATTTTATTATTTATTTTTTTAGGTGATTACAGAAATAATAAAGTTAGCTCAATGAACTACTACGCACACCGAATAATGGTTAGACAACATCAAGACAATTATATCCTTCGATATCGTCAGCTGTTCCATCAATACATTGTTGATATGTATGCTAAGGTCGAAAGCGAACGCTTGCGATTCCTTCGATTCAACCAGGCAAAACTACGATCGGAAGAATATATTCACTTACGAGATGCTGTTGCTGGAAACATCGATGGAAATTTAAATCCCAATGACATCGGTAATGCTTTCATTTTACCTTCAAGCTACATCGGCAGTCCACGGAACATGCAGGAATACATACAAGATGCGATGACTTACGTACGTCATTACGGCCGACCGGATTTATTTATTACATTCACATGTAATCCGAATTGGGAAGAGATACAAACTTTACTATTGCCAGGACAACAAGCCATTCATCGTCATGATTTAACTGCACGTGTGTTTAAACAAAAATTGAAATCCTTAATTGATTTTATTGTTAAATATACAATTTTTGGTATCACACGTTGTTGGCTGTATACGATAGAGTGGCAAAAGCGAGGTTTGCCTCATGCCCACATTTTGGTTTGGCTTAAAGATAGAATCCGTCCTGAAGAAATCGATCAAATAATTTCAGCCGAAATTCCAGACCCATTAATTGATCAAGAATTATTTGATATTGTCACCAAACACATGATCCATGGGCCATGCGGTGTTTTCAACATGACGTCACCGTGCATGGAAAATGGAAAATGTAAAAAAACTTCCCAAAGCCGCATACGAATGACACGATCACGGATATTGATGGTTATCCAATGTATCGCCGCAGAAGTACTGAGAATGGTGGCCACACATTTACAATGCGACTGCCGAACTTTCCAAATCAAGTTGAGTTTGATAATCAGTGGGTGGTACCATACTCACCACTACTTTCAAAAACTTACAAAGCTCATATCAATGTTGAGCTTTGCAGTTCTGTTAAATCAATTAAGTATATTTGTAAATATGTAAACAAAGACAGTGATTTGGCCATATTTGAAGTAAAAAACATAAATAAAAATGACGAAATAGCACGATACCAAATGGGCAGATACATTAGCAGCAATGAAGCTATTTGGCATATTCTCAGCTTTCCCATCCACGAAAGAGATCCTGCTGTCCAACATCTGGCAATACATCTTGAAAACGGTCAACGTGTATACTTCACTGAAGAAAATGTTCTCCAAAGAGCGTTCGAAGCTCCGAAAACGACTCTAACTGAATTTTTTACATTGTGTCAAAAACCTGATGTTTTTGGCCAATTCGCGAAGACATTGGTGTATGGTGATGTTCCACGTTATTTCACATGGAACAAATCCAGTAAAAAATGGGAGCCACGGAAACAAGGAAAACCACATCCTTCCATTACAGGCATATTCAAAGCTAAGACATTGGGGAGACTTTACACGGTACATCCAAAGCAACGTGAGTGCTTCTATTTACGTTTGTTATTGGTGAATGTTCCCGGACCAACGTCTTTTGAATTTTTACGAACAGCTAATGGTCGAGTATTCAATACATACCAGGATGCATGTCGTGAACTGCAATTGCTAGAAGACGATAACCATTGGGACTTAACGCTTGCTGATGCTGCGTTGACATCAACACCGAATAACATTCGTCAGTTGTTTGCAATTATTTTGGCGACATGTTATCCCTCGCAAGCGCAAACTTTGTGGGAAAAATATAAAAATTGTATGACAGAAGACATCTTGCACCGAATTAGACAAACAAATCAATGCCAAAACATAGATTATACACCAGAGATGTACAATGAAGCATTGGTCTTGATCGAGGATTTATGTGTTCTTATTTCAAATTTACCACTTAATCATTATGGTATGCCATCACCTAATCGTCCAGCCACCGACTTAGTCAATACCGATTTACAACGAGAAAATCAATATGACCATGGAAGTTTAGCAACAATTATCATGAACAGTGAACCATTACTGACAGCAGAACAAAAAATTATTTATGATTGGATTATGCTGGCTGTTGCTGCTGAACAAGGCGGTTTTTTTTTCTTGGATGCACCCGGTGGAACCGGTAAGACATTTTTAATATCGTTGATTCTTGCCAAAATACGGTCGCAACAAAAAATCGCATTAGCATTAGCATCGTCAGGCATTGCGGCTACTTTACTGGATGGTGGGCGAACAGCACATTCAACATTCAAGCTGCCATTGGACGTTCATAATAAACCAGATGCAATGTGTAACATCAAAAAGAATAGTGGAATAGCTGCAGTGTTGCGGAAGAGTTCTATAATAATTTGGGATGCACAATGGCACACAAATATTCACTTGAAGCATTAAACAGAACTATGCAAGATTTAAACAGCAATAATAAACTTTTCGGTGGTGCTATCTTACTTTTGTCTGGTGACTTCCGGCAGACCTTACCGGTTATACCTCGCTCTACTTTCGCGGATGAGATTAATGCATGTTTGAAACAATCATTCTTATGGCGAAGTGTTGAAACACTTCGATTGACCATAAATATGCGAGTACAATTGCAAAATGATCCATCAGCACTAATATTTTCCGAACAACTACTAGATATTGGGAACGGTAAAATAAAACTGCAACCAAATACGCAATGCATTAAACTACCAGACAATTTTTGCACTGTTGTTCAGGATAAAACTGAATTGATTCAGAGTATTTTCCCGGATATACAGAATAATTATTTGAATCATGAATGGCTTAGTCAACGGGCGATTTTGGCAGCCAAAAACGTTGATGTTGACGAAATTAACTTCCAGATACAACAGTTGTTACCAGGCGATCTGATGTCTTTTAAATCAATCGATACTGTTGTTGATGAAAATGAAAGTGTAAATTTTCCGATTGAATTTTTAAATTCATTAGATATCCCTGGAATGCCACCACATAATCTTCGATTAAAGATTGGTTCCCCTATTATTCTCCTCCGTAATTTGAATCCACCTCAATTATGTAACGGTACGCGTTTGGTCATCAAAAAGATCACCGGAAACATTCTTGAAGCAACCATTTTGGCTGGGAAGTTTAAAGGAAAAGTGGTCCTGCTGCCACGTATTCCGATGATACCATCAGATTCTACCATACCCTTCAAAAGGCTACAGTTTCCAATTCGTTTAGCTTTCGCCATGTCTATAAATAAATCTCAAGGTCAAACAATGTCCATTTGTGGTTTAGATTTGGAAAATCCATGTTTTTCTCATGGGCAACTATATGTTGCGTGTTCACGTGTTGGGAAACCGTCGAATCTATTTGTGTTAGCTAAAGACAGGTTAACCAAAAACATTGTGCACCGATTGGTGTTAAATTAAATTGAAATTGAAAGTATTTATAATTCAAAAAAAAAGATATTAATGTTTAAAAGTTTAAGACTGTCTGCCTTGCCTACCTCATTCATGAGTTTAAGCGTCACATGTTATTTACTGTATTATACTGTAATATACTTATATTTGTTATAAAATTAAATGGAAATAATAAATCTGATAAATTTTTATTTTTTACCTATTGATTTCTGCTTAGTATCAAGTGTAAGAACATTTTAATTAATTGTGTTCAACGTACTTCCCCTTCAAATCAATCTCAATCCAGTGAATTTGTATACCAACATCATCATTGTCGTCTTAGTTCGTAAATAATTTCATTGTACTAAAGGGTTATAGTAGTAGAAAGTCAAATAAGGAGATCACCATATTTTTTTACAAATACCATCTGTGTGAAAAAGCATAGTGGACTCCGTGACTGATGTTCTCTTATTGTTCCTCTTAGATTGTTTACTATAATGTAATATAACAAAAACTTTAGCCACAGCAACGCGTGGCCGGGTCAGCTAGTATAGAATATATATATTGATTAATTTCGCGGTATACCGCGTCCTTTTAGAACTATTGTACTTTTAAATCCACTTATAGTTCTCCCTCTAGTCCCGTACTGTAGATAAAGTTAAGTACCTTTTTGGGTGCGATGATTCTAATCTCTTCTGGCTCGAGGAGATAGTTGCCTAGAAACTGGTATCTTTTGTGAATGACATTCCCCCGGTAGGTGTAAAGGGGTTTCTTGGCTCTCTTGGCCTTTGCAGACTTTTCTGCACCTGTCATCGGCCGACAGGCTTAATTTGTGCAGATTCATCTTGCAGTGGCCTGTTAAGGTTCTGGTTAGGATCCTTAGTTGCTTTCGGCTTAACTTCAATAACTCCGAGAGTCTTTTTTTGCGAGAATCCTACTATGAGTTCTTTGGCTTGCTTTTGTCCGGGCAGTTCTTACCAGTATTTTTGGCTTTGTTTCGAAGCCAGATTTTTAGCAGTTTGCTGGTAGTGCTTTTAGCTATGTCGAAGGCCGGTTTTGGGCCTATCATAGACATGTTAGCACCTTTTTTGGCCAGTTAGTCTACTTTTTCGTTGCCATCAATGCCTGAGTGGTCTCGTACCCACATAAGTGTGATCCTGTTGTGTGTTGCCAGGGTGTTGAGTGTTTGTACACCTGTTGAATAAATAAATAAATAAAGTTTAGCACTAGCTTTGACTAGATAGCATTTGAGTTGATAGCCTTTAGAGCTGCTTGGCTGTCTGAAAGTATGTTTATGTTTTTATTCTTGTAGGATCTTTCGATGCGTTCAAGCGCAGTTTCAATGATGGCATATAGCTCTGCCTGGAATATAGTTGAGCGCAATCCCAGGTTGATCGATTTCTCGAGTCTGGGTATCGCCCCACAAATGCCTGATCCTATATTGTTTCCGTCCTTGGATTCATCGGTATACCATACAATTGCTTCATTTTCGAAGTTGGGTCCTTCATTGTCCCATTTGATATTTTCGTGGTAAAAGCTTTGACGCAGTTGTATTCGGTTGTCAGATTGTCTGTGATCATTTTTATTACTCCTGAGCTCTCAAGTACAAGACCTCTTTAGAACCTTTATAAATATTATGCTATCCGGCACTTTATCAAATAATTAAAAACTTTTCAATATTGTCAAAGATTGTGTCATTTATCTTTTCAGGCGATTTGCCGCTATTAAAAAACAATCATCAAATATAAGTTATATATATATAAGTATACGTAAGTGGTTTTTATATTTTTGTTATATTGTACATACGAAGATAGGGCAGCATCTATTAAGGAATAAATAAATATTATAATAATGTAAGTATATTTTGATCCAATATTCATTCTTTAACTAATAATATTAGGTATGTATCTACTCGCAGTATTTTATTAGGTAACATCAATATTTTTGTTACGATATTTTGTATTTCTAGGTATTATTTTGGTGGTAATGATCGTTTCGAAAGACATGTATGTATCTTATCTTGTAAATACAATTGTTAATTATTTTTTTAAATTTTTGATTTGACTTATAGAATTAATTGCATTTGATGTTATGTACTCGTATGTAATTTAGTAATATTTTTGTTCATTTGTGTTTATTAATCATATCTAATACATAAATATTTAATGATACATATTTATTATTTATTTATTTAGTTTATTCAACAAATTTACAATATCATTCTTTTATGTACCAGCCAAGCCCAAGGCTTATCTGCTGGAAACCAGGTGTGTAAAATACAGATTTTAATAATTGTGAAACTTGTTAAGGGGCAGTGTGTTAGATTAGAAATTGATTTAACCTGATTTTATTCTATTTTTATTCTTTAGTTCTATTGACGATGTCGAAATCACGAATTGATGATAAAATTGGTAAAAATAATAAACCAACTGATAAACTATAAAAAAGCAAACTCCCAATATTCAAACCAAAATACAAGGATCTAGTAACGCTATGTCAAACCTACGAATACTTAAACCTTCCGACAGACAATAATGCCAATGATGAACTAATGAAATCCGATATTGATGATAATAATGACATTGATTAGAGCGAGTGTTTACAATTCAATAATATGCCAATTAATTAGGGTTAAGACGATATTATAATAAACACATGTTAGTGATTGTGTAACTTGTTTAATTTAAATGATTAAAAATAGGAAAGCTCAATTTCGTCATGTCTAATGTCGCCTTAAAGTTGCCTTAAGCATGTGTATTTAATCACGGACTATACCTAATTATTTATGTAGATCTTCAGTAGTGATAAGATTTAAGAATAATGCATCACGTAATTTGGTATGCTTGTAAGGCAGGCATTAGACGTTCAATAAATATCGCAGTCCTGGATCGTGATAGTTATTGCAATACTGTCAATACCTCTTATTACACGTTCAATAAATACTGATGGTATTGACGATACCGCGATATTTATTGAACGAATTATCGGATAATTATTCAATTAATTTATTAAACTAAAAAAATATTCATTAAATACAGATCACATTTACCATACGTTTAATTTGATAATAAGTCGTTATTGCTGACTTTGTATTTTTACAATACGGCCTCGTAAGATTTTTGATTCGCTAAGCAAACATTGCGACTAGCGAGATTAGAATTTCATCCAATTTCAGATAATTTATAATATGACTTATAAATTATTTTTATAGACCACAATATTTCTTTAAACAGTACGTTAGTCATTTATACACAATAATGGCAAGTGCATGTTTGCTTATAAAACTTTTTACCTTACGTAATATTTCTTTTAAAAAGCACGTTAATCATGCAGATATATTTTTCTGAAGAAAACATTTGTTCATTAACCCCTTTTCCAGAACGAGAAAATTAATCATTTTCCTAACAAGCCATGTAATTTTCAATCCGTTAGAGATATAAATATGTTTGGCGAAGAAAATAATAGCAGAACAATATATATTTATAACTTCGCAATCAAATCTCAAATCGGTCAGTTACTTAAGTAATAATGATTTTTTTAAAAAAAATGCAATCTTTAAAATGGTTCTGTTGTAAAGTTTGTCCAATGGCTTGTTAGTTACTTTGCCTTTCAACCGTCGATTTATAAATTTACAAGCTGACCCGGCGAACTTAATACCTCGTCAGAATTAATTGTTGTGTTAACTTTTAGCTGAATTAAATTTAGTTTTTATTAAGGATAGTACAAAAATCAATATGATATGTATTTTAGGTATCGATGCGCGCAAAATGACAAAGTGATCACCTCAAAAAGTGAACATCTTCGAAGTCAACTTACCGTTTGTAAATAGAATTTCACAGAATACAAAGCCGTTCCATACAAAATGTATGAGAAAATTAATATTTTTTTTTCGATTTTTTCCTTCATCGGAAGTCTATGTTGTAAACTTACTTTGCAGGGACACATCTTTTAAATTTAAACGTCCCCAACACGAAATAGCCATAGCAACCAAATTTCAAGTTGTTAGCAACGTAAACCAATTAAATTTGAAAATATTTTTTTCCGAAGATTTGTTGCTATGGCTATTTATATTAATATGAAAAACACGAAAAGATGTCGTCCTAAAGATGTTTTTTCCGTGAGTTTAGAATAATGAAATATGCATTTCCTGCGCTAAGATAATTTCGAAATAACGTTTATACAGTGCATTATAGTCGACATAGTTCATAATAGATAAAGCAGGCCAGTCTCCGAGTGATTGTGTGAAAATAAGTAACATTAAAAAGTGAATTCTGAGACCCGCAAGAGTTAGTGGAACCTGAGGCAATGGAGCTGGATCCTGTCGGCCCGCGACGTACTGCGAACACGAGGTCAGTCTTTGGTTTCCCAATTTTGATCGCACCGCCCCCCGCACCCCTGAATCATGAAAGCCTGCTTCTCAACACTGCCGGTCGAATTAAGGAACATCGCTCTAGGTACAAGCGAGAAAATGTCTGTGTAAAATATGTAAGTATAAAATGAATTACCTATTTCGCAGTAACTGCAATTTGCTCCGTAACCCTAACCTAGCTTGTTATGTCGGTTGACATGAGTTTTCATTTTTTTTATCTTATTTTATGAATAATTCATGGAAATATGACAGTATCTGGCATTTTTTCCTTTGCTATGTATATTTCCAACGTGTTTCAGTCGGCGCTTTTAAAATCTCCACATTAGCGCTGTGGACATATTTGTTAAAAAAAATGTCAAACAATCTTAAAATGTATTATACAATCTTGAATTATATTATGTTTAGGATAATATATACCTTAGCGAGTTTCGAAGCATAAGAAATAATCATAAATCACATACAATCACTTAATGAAAAATATATATTTTTAAAAAATGCCCTACCATATCTACTACAGGTCTCGTGGATGGCTATCAGATTATTTTTTTGGAAATAATATCTATAATTTTCAAATCTTTATTCTAATGCAATGAAAAGTTCTATTTAGATCTCTTCGAAAAATAAGAAAATGCGTTTTCACTTAATCTTTTCTAATCTTTTTTAATATTTTCTCCATCGGTCTCTTTACATTTTAGTTCAAATAGGAGGTTAAAAATTAGAGTTACGTATACAGGTTTTCCAGTAAACCTTGGTAGATATATTAACAGCCTGCTTCTCAACACTGCCGGCTGAGTTAAGTAACATGTCACGAAATGTGCCTGTAATGAATAAATAGCATATAAGCATAAAGGACAACAATAAGGCAGTCAATTTCATCAATTAAAAGCGACTTCCTAATTTAGCCTAATTTCCCTAATTTAGCTAGAGCGACCATTCCACAACCTTAATAGTGGCAAATCATTTAAAACTTCCAGTTTAAGGCTGTTTTTTAATACTACTATATCGCTCTAAATACAAGCGAGGAAATTGTCTGTATAAATGATTTTGCTGTAAAAAAAACTTATATCAAGCATTGCGCGAGCTGCCGCGCGGGGAGTGGATCGCGCACCTCCACCCGCCGTACCCTTGCGCAGCGAGAGTGCGTATACTAAGTCCCTCTTTATAGTGTGTCGCAAGGGTTGCTCATATCAAAAATTGTAGGAAAATTATAGCAACACAATTAACATTTTGAACTGATTTGAACCAATTTATCCCACCCTTAGAATCAATGGTTAATGCTATCAAAGAAGTGTACTGAGATAAGATTTAGGCCCTTATCTAAGGAATAATATTAAATTGAAATGAATTCGATATCCTATATCCTATATACTAAGAAAGTTATAGCAAAATTTTACTTTTTAGAACACCCCTCTCCATTCCCGGCCCTTTGGTCTGATTTTGCTCATTATAGAACTTTGATATAATAAGTTATATATAACATAACAACTAACAAATAACATAACAACATTTGGAAATTTGGTGCCTAAAATGGTGTCCTTTGTTCACTTATGTAGGTCCACTTAATATTAACTCACAAGGGCAAAGCAGGTTGCTTTGAGAGTAAATGGTTCCAGTATAGATATTAGAATTTTAAAGATGTATGTAATCTTTCTTTTTTTTGCTAAATATTCAATTTGAGTTTACCACCTCATCATGCCTTGATCTATATAAATGCCTAAATATTTGGTGGAAACTGAAGTGGTGTAAAATTTATGATGAATTGAAAGAATATTATCATGATATTGTACCTACCTATGTTTTTAAGTAGATGATTAGGAAAGCTACCTATTGCAATAGGTACCATCTCATGACTTCCGGGAAATATCTTCGCATTTCATATCCCCTAGAACCCATAACCAGCCTCTGATTAAAAGTTTAACTTTATGTATCTATCGATCTATATCACTTTCTTGTTAACACGACAACTACCGTAATATTCATCCAATCACTTTTAAATTGATACATAAAATTTTGAGTTCACAAAATCTCGGTCAAGTTCGTTAATGGACAAAATCAGACCAGGGGGGCGGGAATGGGAGGGGTTTTTCGAAAATGAAAAATTTTGCAATAACTTTCTTGGTATAGGATATAGGATATCGAATTCCTTGAAATTTTATTTTATTTCTTAGATAAGAGCCTAAATGCTAAGTTAGTTAATAGCACCAACTATTGGTCCTAGGGGTGGAAAAAAATATTTTCAAAATTCAGATAATCATACCTCCGTTAATAAGCACAGGATTTAATCTATTTAAAATGTTAATTGTTGGCCTATAAATTCTCTACAACTTTTGTTTAAAACAATCTTTGATATGAGCAACTCTTACGGCACAGTGTAAAGAGAGATTCAGTATACGCACTCTCGCTGCGCAAGGGTACGGCGAGTTGAGGTGCGCGGGCTGCCGCGCGGGGAGCGGATCGCGCGGCAGCTCGCGCAATGTTTGATACAAGTTCGTACAATTGGAGTTCACCGATCCCCTACTTTGTACCGGGTTATTTTTTAATACGACAAAGGTACATTTGTAACTGTAATTTGCTCTACTGCATTTCGTTTTTTTTTCCTCAATTAAATGACACAATAAATAAATAAATAATACGTCCCAACAGCCATTCTATCATATTTTCGATAATTGAATACCACTGTGCATTATCGTTGCGCCCTATCGAAATGTCAAGTTTCAACCTTCAGTATTAAAAATTCGTTGACTTTAATGTTAAATATCTATATTATTGACACAAAAATTGAACTCTTTTTCATTTCTACTTTTCGCGCTGAAAGATGCAACGAATAGTAGCTTATTAAGCATGAATATATACAAGCTAAAATGTGCCAAGAGCTGAAAGTAATTCGGTGAAGGTGTTAAGTTACTTTTTATTAACAGTATGCAGTGGAATTTTACCCTTTATTAATTTTATATTATTTTTATTTGTTTTAGATTCCCCAAAAAGGGATTGGCGATATGAGCACCTGTTACTATCGGTAAGTGCTGATATTTCTCGTTTCTAAATAAGTGAATTATATTAATTTTTAACGGATATATTAAAAGGCTCTAAAAATATATAACGATAAGTATTCAAAACTTTGCTAGCCGCTTAGAAGTAATCATTATGTCCGAGTGCAGTTTGAGAGACAGTGGAAGACAGGAAAAATAGTCACAAATACCGTGCAGGGTTCTGAATGTGTGTATTTATTTAGATTAGAATAAAAAAGGGAAAATTATTTATAAGAAATAGATTCTTTGAAACATTTTATCGATGTTTGAATGGCAAAGTGACTAACAAGCTATTGGACAAACTTTACAACAGAAGCATTTTAAATATTGCATTTTTTGAAAAGAAATTATTATTACTTAAGTAACTGACCGATTTGAGATTTGATTGCAAAGTTATAAATTTAATAATATCTTGTTTTGCTGTCATTTTCTTTATTAAACATATTTGTAACTCTAACGGATTGAAAATTACATGGCTTGTTAGTCAAATGATTAATTTCCTCGTTAAAATAAACTCGTACAATTACAGTGACTTTGATACCTGTACCTAAATTAAATGGGTAACTTTATAAGGGATTGGGCCAACTTTTTATAGTATTTTTTTACAGCATTTTAAAACAAGCTTAGCCTTTACGCATGATAATGTGGAAAATCCAATTTGATGGACTAAATATTCGGTCGGATATACTTTAAGGATAAAGACGGAAAATGAGTTTACAACTTTGATAATCTCTGTTGGAAATAGACGTGTTTTGTTACGAAAGAACCATCAGCCCCATAGAAAGAAGCATCAGCTGATTTTTTACGATTTTTGTGTGTTATCATCGCTCGAGGAAAGAGGCTATTAGCGAAATTGAGAAGTGCTCGCTGAAAAAAAAGGCCACAGACAAACCTAACGGATGATATAAGTCTGTAACTTATGGGTAGAAAATATCCAATTTTGAGAGGCAAATTTGAAAATTACCCAAATGGAACCTTTTTTTCAAGAGAAAGAACGCAAAGTAATAATATATTTTTTATATTCGATAGCAACGAAATTTAATACAAGATAGCAACGAAATTTCAAGTCCCATAGCAACGTATCGATTTAAATTCGAATATATTTTCTTTCCGAAATTAGTTGCTATGGTTTTTTTATATTAATCTGAAAAAGACGACAAGATGGCCGTTAAAATGTTTTTCCGTGGGTTTAGAATAATGTAATACAGATTGCCTGTGGCTAGATAATTTCGAAATAACGTTTATACAGTGCATAATAGTCGATATAGTTTATAATAGATAAAAGCAGGCCGCTAGCAGGCCAGTCTCCGAGTGAGTGATTATGTGAAAATAAGTGACATTAAAAAGTGTTCTTTGAGACCCGCAAAAGTTAGTGGAACCTGAGGGAATCACGCTGCGAACACGAGGTCAGTCTTTGGTTTCCCAATTTGCTGTTCCACTTATATTTTTTACCTTTTTACTATAATTAGTAGCTTTTAATAGGTCAGTTGAATTTGGGAACATTATAAAGATGAATTCATTGATAGGAAATAATGATGTCGATGAATTTTAAAAATCACCTATTGTCGTATATATGTTTATTTTTGTGTATTTTTCAACATCTTCACTAGACTAAAATTAAATGCAGTTTAAGTAACTTCCGAACCTCGTCTGCTGTGTTATGAATTGTGATGTCATATTATGGGTTGGCTTTGGAAAGCCGTATTGGCATAGCTCATATTTCATTTATTCTAAATATATTATCATAAAAGCCTACTTCTCACCCCTGCCGGCTGAGTTAAGTAACATGTTACGAACATGTGCCTGTAATGAATTAATAGCATATAAGCATAAAAGTCAACAATAAGGCAGTCAATTTCATCAATAAAAAGCGACCTCAACCCGCCGTACCCTTGCGCAGCGAGAGTGCGTATTCTGAATCCCTCTTTATAGTGTGCCGTAAGGGTTGCTCATATCAAAAAATGTAGGGAAATTATAGCAACACAATTAACATTTTGAACTGATTTGAACCAATTTATCCCACCCTTAGAACCAATGGTTGCTGCTATCAAAGAAGTTTACTCAGATAAGTTTTAGGCCCTTATCTAAGGAATAATATTAAATTGAAATGAATTCGATATCCTATATCGAATTTGCTCATTAACGAACTTGACCGAGATTTTATGCCCTTAAATTTTATGTATCAATTTGAAAGTGATTGGTGTGAAATTATATAACTATATAAACTTTTAAACTGAAGGTAGGTGAGGGTGGTTCTAGGGGATGTGAATCGCGAAGCCGTGTTGAAATTTTCCGGAAGTCATGACATGGCACCAATTGCAGACCAGGGGGGCGGGAATGGGAGGGGTCTTTCCAAGGAGTAAAATTTTCCTATAACTTTCTTAGTATATAAGATATCAAACTTATTAAAATTTTATTTTATTTATTTGATAAGGGCCTAAAAGTTAAGCGAGTTAACTTTTTTGATCGCACCAACTATTGGTCCTAGGGGTGGAAAAAAGCGTTTTCAAAATTCAGAAAATCATACCTCCCTTATGTTATGTATGTTAGTGGATGTGGGGGGTTTTTCCCCCCGTGTAGCGCGACTTTTCCAGAACTATTGTACTTTTAAATCCACTTATAGCTCGCCCTCTAGTCCCGTACTGTAGATAAAGTTCAGTAAGTTTTTGGGTGCGATGGTTCTAATCTCTTCTCGCTGGAGGAGATGGTTGCCTAGAAGCTGGTACCTTTTGTTTATGAGGGGTCCACATTCTCCCAGTAGGTGTAACGGAGTTTCTGGGCCCACTTTCTGGTTTCTGGGCGCAGAGCCTGCACCTGTCGTCGGTCGATAGGCCCAATTTGTGCAGGTGTTTGTTCAGCTTGCAGTGGCCAGTTAAGGTTCTGGTTAGGATCCTTATTTGGTATCGGCTTAAATTTAATAGCTCCGAGAGTCTTTTTTGCGAGAATCCTACTATGAGTTCTTTGGCTTGCTTTTGTCCGGGCAGTTCTTACCAGTATTTTTGGCTTTGCTTCTATACCCAAATTTTTAGCAGCCTACTGGTGGTGCTTTTAGCTATACCGCAGGCCAATTCTGGGCCTATCATAGTCATGCTCGTACCTTTATTTGCCAGTTCGTCTGCTTTCTCATTGCCATCAATGTCTGAGTGGCCTGGTACCCACATAAGTGTGACCATGTTGTGAGTTGCCAGGGTGTTGAGTATTTGTACGCAGTTTAGCACTAGCTTTGACTTGATGGCGTTTGAGTTGATAGCCATCAGAGCAGCTTGGCTGTCTGATAGTATGTATATGTAGAGTGCAATCCCAGGTTGATCGATTTCTCGAGTCTGGGTATCGCCCCACAAATGCCTGATCCTATATTGTTTCCGCTTTTGGAGCCATCGGTATACCATATAATTGCTTCATTTTCGAAGTTGGGTCCTTCATTGTCCCATTTGGTTCTTTCTGGTATTTCCGTGGTAAATGTTCTGACAAAGTTGTATTCGGTTGTCAGATTGTCTGTGATCATTTCCATTACTGGGTTTAGCATTGTTTGGTTCTTGAGCTTTTTGACAGTACTCGAGAGCCAATTCTTTGCACCAATTATTGGTCTTAGGGGTGGAAAAAGTGTTTTCAAAATTCAGAAAATCATACCTCCGTTAATAAGCACAGGATTAAATCTGTTCAAAATGTTAATTGTTGGCCTATAAATTCTCTACAACTTTTGTTTAAAACAATCTTTGATATGAGCAACTCTTACGGCACAGTGTAAAGAGAGATTCAGTATACGCACTCTCGCTGAGCAACGGTACGGCGGGTTGAGGTGCGCGGGCTGCCGCGCTGGGAGTGAATTGTACCGAGTTATTTTTTAATACGACAAAGGTACATTTGTAACTGTAATTTGCTCTAATACATTTCGATTTTTTCCTCAATTAAATGACACAATAATTAAATAAATATTACGTCCCAACAGCCATGCTATCATATTTTCGTTATTTAAATACCGCTGTGCATTATCGTTGTGCCCTATCGAAATGTCAAGTTTCATTCTTCAGTATTAAAAATTCGTTGACTTTAATGTTAAATATTTATATTATTGACACAAAAATTGAACTCTTTTTCATTTCTACTTTTCGCGCTGAAAGATGCAACAAATAGTAGCTTATTAAGCATGGATGTATAGAAGCTAAAATGTGCCAAGAGCTGAAAGTAATTCGGTGAAGGTGTTAAGTTACTTCTTATTAACAGTATGCAGTGGTATTTGACCCGTTAAAATTTTTATATTATTTTTCTTTGTTTTAGATTCCCCAAAAAGGGATTGGCGATATGAGCACCTATTACTATCGGTAAGTGTTTTTAAATATTATTAAGTAATTATGTAAGTCCAGTGTAAATTAAGGTTTCAGTTTCATATCAAAATAAAATATGGCGTTTGTGCATTCGCCTTTTCAGCCTGAAATTAGAGGAAACAAGAAAAAAACGCGCGAAAGACGGAAAACTTTTGTGAGGAAGTTGATTGAATTTGTCATATTATATTTCAAAATTAACATACTGCAATATTGAATTTAATGCTTTTTATTAAGATAGCTACTGTTTTGAAATATTTTTAATGCAGATATTTCTCGTTTATAAATAAGTGAATGATTTTAATTTATAACGGATATATTAAAAGGCCTTAAAAATATAGTACGATAAGCATTCAAAACTTTGCTAGCCTCTTAAAAGTAATCATTACAGAGTGCAGTTTGAGAGACAGGGTCCTGTATGTGTGATTTATTTTGATTAGAATAAAAAAGGGAAAATTATTTATAAGAAATAGATTCTTTGAAACATTTTATCGATGTTTGAAAGGCAAAGTGACTAACAAGCTATTGGACAAATTTTACAAAAGAAGCATTATAAAGATTGAATTTTTTAAAAAAAAAATCAGTATTACTTAAGTAACTGACCTATTTGAGATTTGATTGCAAAGTTATAAATTTAATAATATCTTATTTTCCTATAATTTTCATTACCAAACATATATGTAACTATAACGGATTGAAAATTAGATTCATATAATTTATTAAATTATTTTTATTTCATTTATCTGCTTCATTAAATTTATAAGTTCATCTATTTTATTATAGTAGGTTATTTATTTTTTGTATTATTTTCTAATCAACTATTTATCCACTCGTTCAGCTATTTCATCTCATTCATCTCAATCGTTTAGATATTTCATTCGTGTAGTTTAATAATTTCATTCGTGTAGTTTAATAATTTCATTCGTGTAGTTTAATAATTTCATCCACTCGTTCAGCTTTTTCATCTCATTCATCTCTTTCGTTTAGTTAATTTCATTCATTTAGTTTAATAATGTCATTCATTCGTTCAGCTTTTTCATCTCATTCATCTCAATCGTTTAGATATTTAATTTAATGTAGTTTAATAATTTCATCCACTCGTTCAGCTTTTTCATCTCATTCATCTCAATCGTTTAGTTAATTTCACTCATGTAGTTTAATAATTTCATCCACTCGTTCAGCTTTTTCATCTCAATCATCTCAATCGTTTAGTTAATTTCATTCATGTAGTTTAATAATTTCATCCACTCGTTCAGCTTTTTCATCTCATTCATCTCAATCGTTTAGTTAATTTCATTCATATAACTTATTAATTTCATCCACTCGTTCAGCTAGAGTCCATCACGAGAAGACCGTCGCGACCTCAAAGAAGTTTAATCAAATCTTCTACTTTGGACAACGCTCACTGTAAGAATTATTTACATACTTGAATTGATTTATTGAAATGTCTTCATTTGTAAATTAAATTTATATGAACATGTTTGCAGATCATCGCGATTGGAACGAATACATGACGTGGACTTCGTGATATTTCGCTTGAAAGAGAGTAGAGTATATGTAACATTTCCAGCTGCCTCTGACCTCGCCTTTGGATTTAGACTTCTCTACGTCGCATAGAGCGCATTACAACTCGTATTCCATCCCGGCAGCAAAGAAGACTTACATTAAAAGCCTAAATTGATGAAATCTGAAGGTATTTTTCTTATAAAACGGTTTTGTTTAATTGCATTAGTGTGCGATAGTTTCTAAACTCACCGGGTATATTTGCAGATCCATAATACACAGGAGAATCAGTCTGGTGGGTATGCACGACAATAAGATTGCTTGAGCGGCGAATCTACTGTGACTGATGAAGGGGAGCCTCGAATTGCGCTTTATGCAGTCATCGTATTTCTGGGATCTTGAAGACGCTAGAAAATAATGTTACTATAATTTAATGTATATCAAATACATGTAGTAAAAGGTCGTTGCATGTATATGTTCCTAGTTCCTATTAACCGTATTTAGAAATAACATTGATTGTAAAGAGCGCAAAATATTATGCTTTATAATTCATTCAGCGTCTTATCTTACATTTGAGTTGTTACTTTTTTAACTTAGATTTTTATCAAGTTTATTTTAGCGGTCTTTGAATATTTAGGCAGCAAGAATTAAAATTGTTAATATTTTTGAGCTATATTGTAGAAATTGTAAGAAATGTTAAATATAGTCTGTGACAGTGGTATTTTATCTAAAGTATTATTTGGTTGAGGTTCTTAGAGAAGGATCTTCTATTCTTTAAAACAGGACCGGGTGTGTGGTGGGTTCATCTGTCACAGTCTATATTAATATTCTTTTGTAGCATTTGTGTTCGTTGATTTTATTGAAAAATCAGATTATCTTAAAATGTAAAATGCAGACGGCGACAGAAGGTTTTAATTTAATGCTAAATAAGGAGAGAATTCTGTTTTCTTATACTAATCTAGGGCCTTACAGATGAATGCCATTTTTTTTTTAAATTTTCTACTCTTTTCCAATATCACCTTAGTTACTGTTGCGAAGATACAAAGATTACATCATTTCATTAATGTGTCAAAATGTTTTCATGGGAAAAAAATAATTTTTCCTTGTTAAATGAAGAAATAATGTATTATTACGTATTAAACCTTATTTATAAATTAGTTAGGGTATCAAGATCGAGTGTGCGAGGATAAAAGATGCTGCGGATGATATTGATTGCGTCGACGGATGTGCCGACGGATGGAAGATCGCGGAATGAATTTGCTTGAAGACTGGAAGCCCATCAAGAAGGGCCAGATTAAAATATGTAAATATAAAATGAATTACCTATTTCGCAGTAACTGCAATTTGCACCATAACCCTAACCTAGCTCGCTATATCGGTCGACATGACTTTCATTTTTTTTTCTTATTTTTATGAATAATTCGTGCAAATATGACAGTATCGGGCATTTTTTCCCTTTGCTTTGTATATTTGCAACGTTTTACCAGTCGGCGATTTTAATATCTCCACATTAGCGCTGTGGAGATATTTGTTAAAAAAAATTGTTAAACAATCTTGAAATTAATATTATAGTATGTTTAGGATACTACATACCTTAGCAAGTTTCGAAGCATAAGAAATAAGCATAAATCACAATCATTTAATTATAAACATATATTTTTAAAAATGCCCTACCATATATTTACATATATCTACTAAAGGTTGTGTGGGTGGCTATCAGATTATTTTCTTGGAAATAATATCTATACTTTTCAAACCTTTATTTTAATGAAATGAAAAATGGTGTTTAGATCTCTTCGGATAATAAGAAAATGCATTTTCACTTAATCTATTTTCTCCATGGGTCTCTTTACATTTTCGTTCAAATATGAGGTTAAAAGTTAGCATTACGTATACAGGATGTCCAGTAAACCTTGGTAGATATATTAACAGCTGATAGGTTTCATCACATAACTACCTTAATATCGAAACATGGCTTTAGTAAAAACCCCACGGATTTCAAGATATTGGCGTTTTGAGAAATCGACAATGTGGTTCAAAGGGGTTTAAATCAGGTGACCGAGGCAAATTCTTCGAGCCGCATTTGACCTTAGCATTCTATAGCTATATTTCTTAACGTAATTTAATTCTTCGTCATGACATAGATTAATGACATAATAATTCGTCAAGTAACGTTTATAGTAAGTAATTAGTAGGTATTTAGTAATTCTATTATAATCCCTATAAAATTAGATTAGAATAAAGCTAGATTAGAATAAAGCCTTTTAATTTGGACAATTGACAGATTCCAGAAGGGAAGAAAGCAGAGGTAGATTTCACCGGATCAAAGGAGGGGATAGGCAAACTCCAATTGTACGAACTTGTATCAAACATTGCGCGATCCACTCCCCGCGCGTCAGCCCGCGCACCTCAACCCGTCGTACCCTTACGCAGCGAGAGTGCCTATACTGAATCCCTCTTTATAGTGTGCCGTAAGGGTTGCTCATATCAAATATTGTAATAAACAAAAATTGTAAAAAAATGATAGGCCTACAATTAACATTTTCAACGGATTTAATCTTTTGCCTATTAAGGGTGGTATGATAAGATAAGATAAGATAACTTTTATTTTCCAAAAACAAACATAAATTGTATAGGAATGACATTTGCAATTTAAAACAGTAAATACATAAAACAGCGGTTAAAACATAAGAAAAAGCATTTACGCACCTTTATCCTATAAAGGTGCGTATATAAACTAGTAACATACATATATATTTTTAAACAGACAAATATGATGACATCCATTGATGAAGATCATAGTCTTTTGATAAAAAATAATACTGAATAAAATAAAATTAACAGAGAGTAGGAAAAACTAAGTGATGGACGAATTGCTTACGGAACTAGAATCCATGTTCTAGTCTACGTGTGTGTTTTTACTTTTTCTACTATGTTTACCTGTTATATTAATTTGATTTACTTAATATCTATATAATGATAACTATAATATAATGATTTTTTTTATGGTATAAAGATTACAAAAATATGTAATCACTTGTTTCTGCAAAATAAGGTCTATAGGTTATAAATAAGGTCTCTTAAATTTATTTTTACAATTTTTTAATCAATTTGTTTGTAAGATTTTCTAACCAAAAAAAAAATATATTTTATACTCTCGTATCTGTGTAATATATATTGTACAAAACTATTTTTTTTTTTTTTTTTTTTTTTTTTTTTTTTTTTCACAATGATTTTTTATGATTTTTTGAATTTTGAAAAACCACTTTTTCTCACCCCTAGGATCAATTGTTAGATCTATCAAAAAAGTTTACTTAGATATGTTTTAGACCCTTATCTAAACAATAATATAAAATTTAAATGGATTCAATACATATTAGGAAAGTTATAGCAATATTTCCCTTTTTTTGAAATCCTTTTTTGATGATTTTAAACATGTCTACCTGGTACATATGCATTAACCTATCGCCCAAGCTGCACTGAGGGTTCAACCTTTGCATTCGCAACACGTTGAAAGGTGCCAACTGGTTATCTATTCAAGGCTCCTAAAATAATGTTTTCTTTAGGCTAATAATAATAACAAACCCAATAAATGGCAGAATCACTATTTTGGTATAGCTTTTTCTATTAAGAAAATACAAAATTTAGCTTTCTTTATTCTTTATTCTTCATTGAAAGAAATCAACAGTCTTGCAAACAATGACAAATATCAACGATAAGTTCACATTAAAAAGGTATTTGTAAAACTAATAACAGATTTAAAACTAAATTAGACACTCAAAACTTATAATTCAAATTTACTTTAAACTATTAAACACATAACAAAATGTTGACATGGCTCGAACTAACATGGCATAAGGTATAATAAATAGCTTAATTAAGTATATTTATGTTAAAATTTAACAATATTTTAACGAAATTGACTTCTTTAATTCCTCGCAAAATTATATTTCTGTCTCCCTTAAGAGATCCCGTTACTTATTGCAAAGAGGAACGATATTGAAACTAACAATTTTGACTCCCACTTATATTCAAAAAAAATATAATCTTAACCTCTTTATTGCCAGAGTGACTTTTTGAAAATTGCACTCAAACCGGTCACAAAGTAAAATGCTTATTTTAGAAAACTATCTATGTTTTAGGTAGATTTCTTTAGGAAAGCTACCTATTGTAATGACTTCCGGAATATTTCCACATGTCTTCGCGTTTCACATCCCCTATAACCCAAAACCACCCACAGTTTTAAAGTTTATTTATAAGTTTACAAGCTGAACCGGCGAACTTAAAACCTCATCAGAATCAATTGTTGTGATAACTTTCAGCTGAATTCAATTTAGTTTTTAGTTTGACGTTTAAATTTAATAGATGTGTCGTTTATAATGGTAGACCTCCGATAACGCGCCAAAGGCACCAAAACGTGTTGCTAAACATGGAAATTAACTCTACCTTTCATCGATTCTCATCAAATAAAAACAACTCGAATGTATTGATCGTGGAATCCTCCACATTTATTCGAATACGATTTACAACAACGTCGTGGCTTAGCGTGTCACAGAGCGTGTCATATAGTGTGACTCTCGAGTGTGTCTTTACAATGTCTTTCCAAACTCGAAAAGGGTCACGACACACCTTCGTCGAGAAACAGTAACTCGCTAATAAATGTACTTTAATTATGACCGTTATATTTACAACAATTGGAAAATTCGAATGCTTTTTAATATTATATATATGATATTTTAAGTGTGTGATTTTTAAGCGCGATTTAGTACCTGCAGCTTGAAGGTACGTCGCAACTTATTGTGACTTACAATCCAGTGAAAGTGCAACAGAGGCCAAAGCGCAGATCCATGCAGCGCCGAAAGCGTCGAGCACTCCTCAGCATCAGCAGGCTTTCTCCTATAAATACCCCGTTCTTTTTTGAAGTGAAACTAATGTGCGCATGATAGTGACTTCGAAATGCTACCTTGGCGCCGTTGAGCTAGAGTAGGGCGCTAGGAGGGCGTTGCTGCAGTAGCCAACACCTCGCAGGTATGTATTCCCCTTGAATTAAATGATTTCTTTAATTAAATAATCAATCAAATGGGTTTTAAATTAATTAATAATGTAAAACCGTAAATCTTTAACACCAAAAATATTAGTCGTAATCGGGTGTTGCCCGCTCATACAACTATAGACATTTTGAATATGTCTCTTAATAAATGTTTTAGCTTATTTAAATATCTTTCGTATTAAATAATCTGTTTATCCAATACTCATTTCAGTTTTAATAGGACCTAAAATTCGACACTCAAACGTGTTTATTTTGAGGGATTTATATGACTTAGGTACTTACGATCTCATACTTTTTTGTATAGCTATTAATAAGTAATACTTAGGTATATTTCTCTTAACCTTTGTCTCAAATGAATAACTATGCAATTTAAAGTAGCCAGGTGACATTTTTCTACTCTTTTCCAATATCACCTTAGTTACTGTTGCGAAGATACAAAGATTACATCATTTCATTAATGTGTCAAAATTTTTTCATGGGAAAAAAATAATTTTTTAAATGAAGAAATAATGTATTATTACGTATTAAACCTTATTTATAAATTAGTTAGGGTATCAAGATCGAGTGTGCGAGGATAAAAGATGCTGCGGATGCAATTGATTGCGTCGACGGATGTGCCGACGGATGGAAGATCGCGGAACGAATTTGCTTGCGAGACTGGAAGCCCATCAAATATGTAAATATAATATGAATTACCTATTTCGCAGTAACTGCAATTTGCACGTAATCCTAACCTATTTTGTTATCTCGGCTGACATGTGTTTTCATTTTTTGTCTTATTTTTATGATTAATTCATGCAAATATGACAGTATCGGGCTTTTTTTACCTTTGCTATGTATATTTGCAACGTTTTACCAGTCGGCGCTTTTAATATTTGTGACAGAAGGATTTGACTTCTCTACATGGCATAGAGCGCAGCGCAACTCGCACCCTATCCCGTCAGCATCAAAGACGACTTAAATTAAAAACCTAAACTGAAGAGCTCTGAAGGTAATTATCTTTTAAAACGGTTTTGTTTAATTGCGTATTTCTATGATAGTTTCTTAACTACCGGAATATTTGCAGATCGATAATACACAAATAAATCGACCTGGTGGGTATGCATGGCATGGCATCGGTTGAGCAGCTTATGATTTGCCAGACAATCTCTGTCTACTTTACCACAAGTTGGTCCCAAAATGAAATAACATTGATTGAAATATTTAACATGTATAAATAGCATGTATTTAACATGTATGTTAAGTACATATGTATTGTGATATATAATTATTTTAGCTTCTTATTATCTTATATTCGTTATGTAACTTTTTTTTAACTAAGATATATATTAAGTTTATTTCAGCATTGTTTGTATATTTAGTCAGGATGAATTCAAATTGTTAACATTAACGTGTTAAATGGAAGAACTAAAATTGTTTGAAAATGTAATATAGTAATGTAATATAATTGAATATATTCTGTGAAAGTGGTATTCTATCTAAAGTAATATTTGGTTTAGAGGTTCTTAGAGAAGAATCTTCTATTCTTTTAAACAGGACCGGGTGAGTGGTGGGTTCACATGTCACATACTATATTATATACCTTGGTAGCATTTGAGTTCGTTGATTTTATTAAAAAATACGATGTTTGTAAAAATGTATATGCAGACTGTGACAGAAAGATTTGACTTCTCTACATCGCATAGAGCTCAGCGCAACTCGCACCCTATCCCGTCAGCATCAAAGACGACTTAAATTAAAAACCTAAACTGAAGAGCTCTGAAGGTAATTATCTTTTAAAAATTTGGTTTAGAGGTTCTTAGAGAAGAATCTTCTATTCTTTTAAACAGGACCGGGTGAGTGGTGGGTTCACATGTCACAGACTATATTATATACCTTGGTAGCATTTGAGTTCGTTGATTTTATTAAAAAATACGATGTTTGTAAAAATGTATATGCAGACTGTGACAGAAAGATTTGACTTCTCTACATCGCATAGAGCGCAGCGCAACTCGCACTCTATCTTGTCAGCATCAAAGACGACTTAAATCAAAAACCTAAACTGAAGAGCTCTGAAGGTTTTTATCTTTTAAAACGGTTTTGTTTAATTGCGTATTTCTATGATAGTTTCTCTACTCACCGGAATATTTGCAGATCGATAGTATACAAATGAATCGACCTGTTGGGTATGCATGGCATGGCATTGGTTGAGCGGCATGTGATTTGCCAGACAATCTCTGTCTACTTTACTACAAGTTGGTCCCAAAATGAAATAACATTGATTGAAATATTTAACATGTATATATATCATATATTTAACATGTATGTTAAGTATATATATATATATATTGTGATATATAATTATTTTAGCATCTTATTATCTTATATTTGTGTTGCAGATCGATAGTACACAAATTAATAGACCTGGTGGGTATGCATGACATGGCATTGGTTGAACGGCATGTGATTTGTTAGACAATCTCTGTCTACATTACTACCAGTTGGTCCCAAAATGAAATAACATTGATTGAAATATTTAACATGTATATATAGCATCTATTTAACATGTATGTTAAGTATATATGTATTGTGCGATATTATTATTTTAGCATCTTATTATCTTATATTTGTGTTGCAGATCGATAGTACACAAATTAATAGACCTGGTGGGTATGCATGACATGGCATTGGTTGAGCGGCATGTGATTTGCCAGACAATCTCTGTCTACATTACTACCAGTTGGTCCCAAAATGAAAAAACATTGATTGAAATATTTAACATGTATATATAGCATGTATTTAACATGTATGTTAAGTATATATGTATTGTGATATATAATTATTTTAGCATCTTATTATCTTATATTTGTGTTGTAACTTTTTTTTAACTAAGATATATATTAAGTTTGTTTCAGCATTGTTTGTATATTTAGTCAGGATTAATTCAAATTTTAACATTATCGTGTTAAATGGAAGAACTAATATTGTTTGAAAATATTATATAATTGAATATAGTCTGTGAATTTGGTATTCTATCTAAAGTAATATTTGGTTTAGAGGTTCTTAGAGAAGAATCTTCTATTCTTTTAAACAGGACCGGGTGAGTGGTGGGTTCACATGTCACAGACTATATTATTATTCCTTGGTAGCATTTGAATTCGTTGATTTTATTAAAAAATACAATGTTTGTAAAAATGTATATGCAGACTGTGACAGAAAGATTTGACTTCTCTACATCGCATAGAGCGCAGCGCAACTCGCACCCTATCCCGTCAGCATCAAAGACGACTTAAATTAAAAACCTAAACTGAAGAGCTCTGAAGGTAATTATCTTTTAAAACGGTTTTGTTTAATTGCGTATTTCTATGATAGTTTCTCTACTCACCGGAATATTTGCAGATCGATAGTACACAAATGAATCGACCTGTTGGGTATGCATGGCATGGCATTGGTTGAGCGGCATGTGATTTGCCAGACAATCTCTGTCTACTTTACTACAAGTTGGTCCCAAAATGAAATAACATTGATTGAAATATTTAACATGTATATATAGCATATATTTAATATGTATGTTAAGTATATATATATATATTGTGATATATAATTATTTTAGCATCCTATTATCTTATATTTGTGTTGCAGATCGATAGTACACAAATTAATAGACCTGGTGGGTATGCATGACATGGCATTGTTTGAGCGGCATGTGATTTGTTAGACAATCTCTGTCTATATTACTACCAGTTGGTCCCAAAATTAAATAACATTGATTGAAATATTTAACATGTATATATAGCATCTATTTAACATGTATGTTAAGTATATATGTATTGTGATATATTATTATTTTAGCATCTTATTATCTTATATTTGTGTTGCAGATCGATAGTACACAAATTAATAGACCTGGTGGGTATGCATGACATGGCATTGGTTGAGCGGCATGTGATGTGCCAGACAATCTCTGTCTACATTACTACCAGTTGGTCCCAAAATGAAATAACATTGATTGAAATATTTAACATGTATATATAGCATGTATTTAACATGTATGTTAGGTATATATATATTGTTATATATAATTATTTTAGCATCTTATTATCTTATATTTGTATTGTAACATTTTTTTAACTAAGATATAGATTAAGTTTATTTCAGCATTGTTTGTATATTTAGTCAGGATGAATTCAAATTGTTAACATTAACGTGTTAAATGGAAGAACTAAAATTGTTTGAAAATGTTAAATAATTGAATATAGTCTGTGAAAGTGGTATTCTATCTAAGGTAATATTTGGTTTAGAGGTTCTTAGAGAAGAATCTTCTATTCTTTTAAACAGGACCGGGTGAGTGGTGGGTTCACATGTCACAGACTATATTATTATTCCTTGGTAGCATTTGAATTCGTTGATTTTATTAAAAAATACGATGTTTGTAAAAATGTATATGCAGACTGTGACAGAAGGATTTGACTTCTCTACATCGCATAGAGCGCAGCGCAACTCGCACCCTATCCCGTCAGCATCAAAGACGACTTAAATTAAAAACCTAAACTGAAGAGCTCTGAAGGTAATTATCTTTTAAAACGGTTTTGTTTAATTGCGTATTTCTATGATAGTTTCTCTACTCACCGGAATATTTGCAGATCGATAGTACACAAATGAATCGACCTGGTGGGTATGCATGGCATGGCATTGGTTGAGCGGCATGTGATTTGCCAGACAATCTCTGTCTACTTTACTACAAGTTGGTCCCAAAATGAAATAACATTGATTGAAATATTTAACATGTATATATAGCATATATTTAACATGTATGTTAAGTATATATATATATATATTGTGATATATAATTATTTTAGCATCCTATTATCTTATATTTGTGTTGCAGATCGATAGTACACAAATTAATAGACCTGGTGGGTATGCATGACATGGCATTGGTTGAGCGGCATGTGATTTGCCAGACAATCTCTGTCTACATTACTACCAGTTGGTCCCAAAATGAAATAACATTGATTGAAATATTTAACATGTATATATAGCATCTATTTAACATGTATGTTAAGTATATATGTATTGTGATATATTATTATTTTAGCATCTTATTATCTTATTTTTGTGTTGCAGATCGATAGTACACAAATTAATAGACCTGGTGGGTATGCATGACATGGCATTGGTTGAGCGGCATGTGATTTGCCAGACAATCTCTGTCTACATTACTACCAGTTGGTCCCAAAATGAAATAACATTGATTGAAATATTTAACATGTATATATAGCATGTATTTAACATGTATGTTAGGTATATATATATTGTGATATATAATTATTTTAGCATCTTATTATCTTATATTTGTATTGTAACTTTTTTTTAACTAAGATATAGATAAAGTTTATTTCAGCATTGTTTGTATATTTAGTCAGGATGAATACAAATTGTTAACATTATCGTGTTAAATGGAAGAACTAAAATTGTTTCAAAATGTTATATAATTGAATATAGTCTGTGAAAGTGGTATTCTATCTAAAGTAAGATTTGGTTTAGAGGTCCTTGGAGAAGAATCTTCTATTCTTTTAAACAGGACCGGTTGAGTGGTGGGTTCACATGTCACAGACTATATTATTATTCCTTGGTAGCATTTGAATTCGTTGATTTTATTAAAAAATACGATGTTTGTAAAAATGTATATGCAGACTGTGACAGAAGGATTTGACTTCTCTAAATCGCATAAAGCGCAGCGCAACTCGCACTCTATCTTGTCAGCATCAAAGACGACTTAAATCAAAAACCTAAACTGAAGAGCTCTGAAGGTAATTATCTTTTAAAACGGTTTTGTTTAATTGCGTATTTCTATGATAGTTTCTCTACTGACCAGAATATTTGCAGATCGATAGTACACAAATGAATCGACCTGGTGGGTATGCATGGCATGGCATTGGTTGAGCGGCTTGTGATTTGCCAGACAATCTCTGTCTACTTTACTACAAGTTGGTCCCAAAATGAAATAACATTGATTGAAATATTTAACATGTATATATAGCATATATTTAACATGTATGTTAAGTATATATATATATATATTGTGATATATAATTATTTTAGCATCCTTTTATCTTATATTTGTGTTGCAGATCGATAGTACACAAATTAATAGACCTGGTGGGATGCATGACATGGCATTGGTTGAGCGGTATGTGATTTGTTAGACAATCTCTGTCTACATTACTACCAGTTGGTCCCAAAATGAAATAACATTGATTGAAATATTTAACATGTATATATAGCATCTATTTAACATGTATGTTAAGTATATATGTATTGTGATATATTATTATTTTAGCATCTTATTATCTTATATTTGTGTTGCAGATCGATAGTACACAAATTAATAGACCTGGTGGGTATGCATGACATGGCATTGGTTGAGCGGCATGTGATTTGCCAGACAATCTCTGTCTACATTACTACCAGTTGGTCCCAAAATGAAATAACATTGATTGAAATATTTAACATGTATATATAGCATGTATTTAACATGTATGTTAGGTATATATATATTGTTATATATAATTATTTTAGCATCTTATTATCTAATATTTGTATTGTAACATTTTTTTAACTAAGATATAGATTAAGTTTATTTCAGCATTGTTTGTATATTTAGTCAGGATGAATTCAAATTGTTAACATTATCGTGTTAAATGGAAGAACTAAAATTGTTTGAAAATGTTAAATAATTGAATATAGTCTGTGAAAGTGGTATTCTATCTAAAGTAAGATTTGGTTTAGAGGTTCTTAGAGAAGAATCTTCTATTCTTTTAAACAGGACCGGTTGAGTGGTGGGTTCACATGTCACAGACTATATTATTATACCTTGGTAGCATTTGAGATCGTTGATTTTATTAAAAAATACGATGTTTGTAAAAATGTATATGCAGACTGTGACAGAAAGATTTGACTTCTCTACATCGCATAGAGCGCAGCGCAACTCGCACTCTATCTTGTCAGCATCAAAGACGACTTAAATCAAAAACCTAAACTGAAGAGCTCTGAAGGTAATTATCTTTTAAAACGGTTTTGTTTAATTGCGTATTTCTATGATAGTTTCTCTACTCACCGGAATATTTGCAGATCGATAGTACACAAATGAATCGACCTGGTGGGTATGCATGGCATGGCATTGGTTGAGCGGCTTGTGATTTGCCAGACAAACTCTGTCTACTTTACTACAAGTTGGTCCCAAAATGAAATAACATTGATTGAAATATTTAACATGTATATACAGCATATATTTAACATGTATGTTAAGTATATATATATATATATTGTGATATATAAATATTTTAGCATCCTATGAAATAACATTGATTGAAATATTTAACATGTATATATAGCATGTATTTAACATGTATGTTAGGTATATATATATTGTGATATATAATTATTTTAGCATCTTATTATCTTATATTTGTATTGTAACATTTTTATAACTATGATATAGATTAAGTTTATTTCAGCATTGTTTGTATATTTAGTCAGGATGAATTCAAATTGTTAACATTATCGTGTTAAATGGAAGAACTAAAATTGTTTGAAAATGTTAAATAATTGAATATAGTCTGTGAAAGTGGTATTCTATCTAAAGTAAGATTTGGTTTAGAGGTTCTTAGAGAAGAAACTTCTATTCTTTTAAACAGGACCGGTTGAGTGGTGGGTTCACATGTCACAGACTATATTATTATACCTTGGTAGCATTTGAGATCGTTGATTTTATTAAAAAATACGATGTTTGTAAAAATGTATATGCAGACTGTGACAGAAAGATTTGACTTCTCTACATCGCATAGAGCGCAGCGCAACTCGCACTCTATCTTGTCAGCATCAAAGACGACTTAAATCAAAACCCTAAACTGAAGAGCTCTGAAGGTAATTATCTTTTAAAACGGTTTTGTTTAATTGCGTATTTCTATGATAGTTTCTCTACTCACCGGAATATTTGCAGATCGATAGTACACAAATGAATCGACCTGGTGGGTATGCATGGCATGGCATTGGTTAAGCGGCTTGTGATTTGCCAGACAATCTCTGTCTACTTTACTACAAGTTGGTCCCAAAATGAAATAACATTGATTGAAATATTTAACATGTATATACAGCATATATTTAACATGTATGTTAAGTATATATATATATTGTGATATATAATTATTTTAGCATCCTATAATCTTATATTTGTGTTGCAGATCGATAGTACACAAATTAATAGACCTAATGGGTATGCATGACATAGCATTGGTTGAGCGGCATGTGATTTGTTAGACAATCTCTGTCTACATTACTACCAGTTGGTCCCAAAATGAAATAACATTGATTGAAAAATTTAACATGTATATATAGCATGTATCTAATATGTATGTTAAGTATATATATATTGTGATATATAATTATTTTAGCATCTTATTATCTTATATTTGTATTGTAACTTTTTTTTAACTAAGATATAGATTAAGTTTATATCAGCATTGTTTGTATATTTAGTCAGGATGAATTCAAATTGTTAACATTATCGTGTTAAATGGAAGAACTAATATTGTTTGAAAATATTATATAATTGAATATAGTCTGTGAAAGTGGTATTCTATCTAAAGTAATAGTTGGTTTAGAGGTTCTTAGAGAAGAATCTTCTATTCTTTTAAACAGGACCGGGTGAGTGTTGGGTTCACATGTCACAGACTATATTATTATTCCTTGGTAGCATTTGAATTCGTTGATTTTATTAAAAAATACGATGTTTGTAAAAATGTATATGCAGACTGTGACAGAAGGATTTGACTTCTCTACATCGCATAGAGCGCAGTGCAACTCGCACCCTATCCCGTCAGCATCAAAGACGACTTAAATTAAAAACCTAAACTGAAGAGCTCTGAAGGTAATTATCTTTTAAATCGGTTTTGTTTAATTGCGTATTTCTATGATAGTTTCTCTACTCACCGAAAATGAAATAACATTGAATGAAATATTTAACATGTATATATAGCATGTATTTAATATGTATGTTAAGTATATATATATTGTGATATATAATTATTTTAGCATCTTATTATCTTATATTTGTATTGTAACTTTTTTTTAACTAAGATATAGATTAAGTTTATTTCAGCATTGTTTGTATATTTAGTCAGGATGAATTCAAATTGTTAACATTATCGTGTTAAATGGAAGAACTAATATTGTTTGAAAATATTATATAATTGAATATAGTCTGTGAAAGTGGTATTCTATCTAAAGTAATAGTTGGTTTAGAGGTTCTTAGAGAAGAATCTTCTATTCTTTTAAACAGGACCGGGTGAGTGGTGGGTTCACATGTCACAGACTATATTATTATACCTTGGTAGCATTTGAGATCGTTGATTTTATTAAAAAATACGATGTTTGTAAAAATGTATATGCAGACTGTGACAGAAAGATTTGACTTCTCTACATCGCATAGAGCGCAGCGCAACTCGCACTCTATCTTGTCAGCATCAAAGACGACTTAAATCAAAAACCTAAACTGAAGAGCTCTGAAGGTAATTATCTTTTAAAACGGTTTTGTTTAATTGCGTATTTCTATGATAGTTTCTCTACTCACCGGAATATTTGCAGATCGATAGTACACAAATGAATCGACCTGGTGGGTATGCATGGCATGGCATTGGTTAAGCGGCTTGTGATTTGCCAGACAATCTCTGTCTACTTTACTACAAGTTGGTCCCAAAATGAAATAACATTGATTGAAATATTTAACATGTATATACAGCATATATTTAACATGTATGTTAAGTATATATATATATTGTGATATATAATTATTTTAGCATCCTATAATCTTATATTTGTGTTGCAGATCGATAGTACACAAATTAATAGACCTAATGGGTATGCATGACATAGCATTGGTTGAGCGGCATGTGATTTGTTAGACAATCTCTGTCTACATTACTACCAGTTGGTCCCAAAATGAAATAACATTGATTGAAAAATTTAACATGTATATATAGCATGTATCTAATATGTATGTTAAGTATATATATATTGTGATATATAATTATTTTAGCATCTTATTATCTTATATTTGTATTGTAACTTTTTTTTAACTAAGATATAGATTAAGTTTATATCAGCATTGTTTGTATATTTAGTCAGGATGAATTCAAATTGTTAACATTATCGTGTTAAATGGAAGAACTAATATTGTTTGAAAATATTATATAATTGAATATAGTCTGTGAAAGTGGTATTCTATCTAAAGTAATAGTTGGTTTAGAGGTTCTTAGAGAAGAATCTTCTATTCTTTTAAACAGGACCGGGTGAGTGTTGGGTTCACATGTCACAGACTATATTATTATTCCTTGGTAGCATTTGAATTCGTTGATTTTATTAAAAAATACGATGTTTGTAAAAATGTATATGCAGACTGTGACAGAAGGATTTGACTTCTCTACATCGCATAGAGCGCAGTGCAACTCGCACCCTATCCCGTCAGCATCAAAGACGACTTAAATTAAAAACCTAAACTGAAGAGCTCTGAAGGTAATTATCTTTTAAATCGGTTTTGTTTAATTGCGTATTTCTATGATAGTTTCTCTACTCACCGAAAATGAAATAACATTGAATGAAATATTTAACATGTATATATAGCATGTATTTAATATGTATGTTAAGTATATATATATTGTGATATATAATTATTTTAGCATCTTATTTTCTTATATTTGTATTGTAACTTTTTTTTAACTAAGATATAGATTAAGTTTATTTCAGCATTGTTTGTATATTTAGTCAGGATGAATTCAAATTGTTAACATTATCGTGTTAAATGGAAGAACTAATATTGTTTGAAAATATTATATAATTGAATATAGTCTGTGAAAGTGGTATTCTATCTAAAGTAATAGTTGGTTTAGAGGTTCTTAGAGAAGAATCTTCTATTCTTTTAAACAGGACCGGGTGAGTGGTGGGTTCACATGTCACAGACTATATTATTATTCCTTGGTAGCATTTGAATTCGTTGATTTTATTAAAAAATACGATGTTTGTAAAAATGTATATGCAGACTGTGACAGAAGGATTTGACTTCTCTACATCGCATAGAGCGCAGCGCAACTCGCACCCTATCCCGTCAGCATCAAAGACGACTTAAATTAAAAACCTAAACTGAAGAGCTCTGAAGGTAATTATCTTTTAAATCGGTTTTGTTTAATTGCGTATTTCTATGATAGTTTCTCTACTCACCGGAATATTTGCAGATCGATAGTATACAAATGAATCGACCTGTTGGGTATGCATGGCATGGCATTGGTTGAGCGGCTTGTGATTTGCCAGACAATCTCTGTCTACATTACTACCAGTTGGTCCCAAAATGAAATAACATTGATTGAAAAATTTAACATGTATATATAGCATGTATCTAATATGTATGTTAAGTATATATATATTGTGATATATAATTATTTTAGCATCTTATTATCTTATATTTGTATTGTAACTTTTTTTTAACTAAGATATAGATTAAGTTTATATCAGCATTGTTTGTATATTTAGTCAGGATGAATTCAAATTGTTAACATTATCGTGTTAAATGGAAGAACTAATATTGTTTGAAAATATTATATAATTGAATATAGTCTGTGAAAGTGGTATTCTATCTAAAGTAATAGTTGGTTTAGAGGTTCTTAGAGAAGAATCTTCTATTCTTTTAAACAGGACCGGGTGAGTGTTGGGTTCACATGTCACAGACTATATTATTATTCCTTGGTAGCATTTGAATTCGTTGATTTTATTAAAAAATACGATGTTTGTAAAAATGTATATGCAGACTGTGACAGAAGGATTTGACTTCTCTACATCGCATAGAGCGCAGTGCAACTCGCACCCTATCCCGTCAGCATCAAAGACGACTTAAATTAAAAACCTAAACTGAAGAGCTCTGAAGGTAATTATCTTTTAAATCGGTTTTGTTTAATTGCGTATTTCTATGATAGTTTCTCTACTCACCGAAAATGAAATAACATTGAATGAAATATTTAACATGTATATATAGCATGTATTTAATATGTATGTTAAGTATATATATATTGTGATATATAATTATTTTAGCATCTTATTTTCTTATATTTGTATTGTAACTTTTTTTTAACTAAGATATAGATTAAGTTTATTTCAGCATTGTTTGTATATTTAGTCAGGATGAATTCAAATTGTTAACATTATCGTGTTAAATGGAAGAACTAATATTGTTTGAAAATATTATATAATTGAATATAGTCTGTGAAAGTGGTATTCTATCTAAAGTAATAGTTGGTTTAGAGGTTCTTAGAGAAGAATCTTCTATTCTTTTAAACAGGACCGGGTGAGTGGTGGGTTCACATGTCACAGACTATATTATTATTCCTTGGTAGCATTTGAATTCGTTGATTTTATTAAAAAATACGATGTTTGTAAAAATGTATATGCAGACTGTGACAGAAGGATTTGACTTCTCTACATCGCATAGAGCGCAGCGCAACTCGCACCCTATCCCGTCAGCATCAAAGACGACTTAAATTAAAAACCTAAACTGAAGAGCTCTGAAGGTAATTATCTTTTAAATCGGTTTTGTTTAATTGCGTATTTCTATGATAGTTTCTCTACTCACCGAAAATGAAATAACATTGAATGAAATATTTAACATGTATATATAGCATGTATTTAATATGTATGTTAAGTATATATATATTGTGATATATAATTATTTTAGCATCTTATTTTCTTATATTTGTATTGTAACTTTTTTTTAACTAAGATATAGATTAAGTTTATTTCAGCATTGTTTGTATATTTAGTCAGGATGAATTCAAATTGTTAACATTATCGTGTTAAATGGAAGAACTAATATTGTTTGAAAATATTATATAATTGAATATAGTCTGTGAAAGTGGTATTCTATCTAAAGTAAGATTTGGTTTAGAGGTCCTTGGAGAAGAATCTTCTATTCTTTTAAACAGGACCGGTTGAGTGGTGGGTTCACATGTCACAGACTATATTATTATTCCTTGGTAGCATTTGAATTCGTTGATTTTATTAAAAAATACGATGTTTGTAAAAATGTATATGCAGACTGTGACAGAAGGATTTGACTTCTCTAAATCGCATAAAGCGCAGCGCAACTCGCACTCTATCTTGTCAGCATCAAAGACGACTTAAATCAAAAACCTAAACTGAAGAGCTCTGAAGGTAATTATCTTTTAAAACGGTTTTGTTTAATTGCGTATTTCTATGATAGTTTCTCTACTGACCAGAATATTTGCAGATCGATAGTACACAAATGAATCGACCTGGTGGGTATGCATGGCATGGCATTGGTTGAGCGGCTTGTGATTTGCCAGACAATCTCTGTCTACTTTACTACAAGTTGGTCCCAAAATGAAATAACATTGATTGAAATATTTAACATGTATATATAGCATATATTTAACATGTATGTTAAGTATATATATATATATATTGTGATATATAATTATTTTAGCATCCTTTTATCTTATATTTGTGTTGCAGATCGATAGTACACAAATTAATAGACCTGGTGGGATGCATGACATGGCATTGGTTGAGCGGTATGTGATTTGTTAGACAATCTCTGTCTACATTACTACCAGTTGGTCCCAAAATGAAATAACATTGATTGAAATATTTAACATGTATATATAGCATCTATTTAACATGTATGTTAAGTATATATGTATTGTGATATATTATTATTTTAGCATCTTATTATCTTATATTTGTGTTGCAGATCGATAGTACACAAATTAATAGACCTGGTGGGTATGCATGACATGGCATTGGTTGAGCGGCATGTGATTTGCCAGACAATCTCTGTCTACATTACTACCAGTTGGTCCCAAAATGAAATAACATTGATTGAAATATTTAACATGTATATATAGCATGTATTTAACATGTATGTTAGGTATATATATATTGTTATATATAATTATTTTAGCATCTTATTATCTAATATTTGTATTGTAACATTTTTTTAACTAAGATATAGATTAAGTTTATTTCAGCATTGTTTGTATATTTAGTCAGGATGAATTCAAATTGTTAACATTATCGTGTTAAATGGAAGAACTAAAATTGTTTGAAAATGTTAAATAATTGAATATAGTCTGTGAAAGTGGTATTCTATCTAAAGTAAGATTTGGTTTAGAGGTTCTTAGAGAAGAATCTTCTATTCTTTTAAACAGGACCGGTTGAGTGGTGGGTTCACATGTCACAGACTATATTATTATACCTTGGTAGCATTTGAGATCGTTGATTTTATTAAAAAATACGATGTTTGTAAAAATGTATATGCAGACTGTGACAGAAAGATTTGACTTCTCTACATCGCATAGAGCGCAGCGCAACTCGCACTCTATCTTGTCAGCATCAAAGACGACTTAAATCAAAAACCTAAACTGAAGAGCTCTGAAGGTAATTATCTTTTAAAACGGTTTTGTTTAATTGCGTATTTCTATGATAGTTTCTCTACTCACCGGAATATTTGCAGATCGATAGTACACAAATGAATCGACCTGGTGGGTATGCATGGCATGGCATTGGTTGAGCGGCTTGTGATTTGCCAGACAAACTCTGTCTACTTTACTACAAGTTGGTCCCAAAATGAAATAACATTGATTGAAATATTTAACATGTATATACAGCATATATTTAACATGTATGTTAAGTATATATATATATATATTGTGATATATAAATATTTTAGCATCCTATGAAATAACATTGATTGAAATATTTAACATGTATATATAGCATGTATTTAACATGTATGTTAGGTATATATATATTGTGATATATAATTATTTTAGCATCTTATTATCTTATATTTGTATTGTAACATTTTTATAACTATGATATAGATTAAGTTTATTTCAGCATTGTTTGTATATTTAGTCAGGATGAATTCAAATTGTTAACATTATCGTGTTAAATGGAAGAACTAAAATTGTTTGAAAATGTTAAATAATTGAATATAGTCTGTGAAAGTGGTATTCTATCTAAAGTAAGATTTGGTTTAGAGGTTCTTAGAGAAGAAACTTCTATTCTTTTAAACAGGACCGGTTGAGTGGTGGGTTCACATGTCACAGACTATATTATTATACCTTGGTAGCATTTGAGATCGTTGATTTTATTAAAAAATACGATGTTTGTAAAAATGTATATGCAGACTGTGACAGAAAGATTTGACTTCTCTACATCGCATAGAGCGCAGCGCAACTCGCACTCTATCTTGTCAGCATCAAAGACGACTTAAATCAAAACCCTAAACTGAAGAGCTCTGAAGGTAATTATCTTTTAAAACGGTTTTGTTTAATTGCGTATTTCTATGATAGTTTCTCTACTCACCGGAATATTTGCAGATCGATAGTACACAAATGAATCGACCTGGTGGGTATGCATGGCATGGCATTGGTTAAGCGGCTTGTGATTTGCCAGACAATCTCTGTCTACTTTACTACAAGTTGGTCCCAAAATGAAATAACATTGATTGAAATATTTAACATGTATATACAGCATATATTTAACATGTATGTTAAGTATATATATATATTGTGATATATAATTATTTTAGCATCCTATAATCTTATATTTGTGTTGCAGATCGATAGTACACAAATTAATAGACCTAATGGGTATGCATGACATAGCATTGGTTGAGCGGCATGTGATTTGTTAGACAATCTCTGTCTACATTACTACCAGTTGGTCCCAAAATGAAATAACATTGATTGAAAAATTTAACATGTATATATAGCATGTATCTAATATGTATGTTAAGTATATATATATTGTGATATATAATTATTTTAGCATCTTATTATCTTATATTTGTATTGTAACTTTTTTTTAACTAAGATATAGATTAAGTTTATATCAGCATTGTTTGTATATTTAGTCAGGATGAATTCAAATTGTTAACATTATCGTGTTAAATGGAAGAACTAATATTGTTTGAAAATATTATATAATTGAATATAGTCTGTGAAAGTGGTATTCTATCTAAAGTAATAGTTGGTTTAGAGGTTCTTAGAGAAGAATCTTCTATTCTTTTAAACAGGACCGGGTGAGTGTTGGGTTCACATGTCACAGACTATATTATTATTCCTTGGTAGCATTTGAATTCGTTGATTTTATTAAAAAATACGATGTTTGTAAAAATGTATATGCAGACTGTGACAGAAGGATTTGACTTCTCTACATCGCATAGAGCGCAGTGCAACTCGCACCCTATCCCGTCAGCATCAAAGACGACTTAAATTAAAAACCTAAACTGAAGAGCTCTGAAGGTAATTATCTTTTAAATCGGTTTTGTTTAATTGCGTATTTCTATGATAGTTTCTCTACTCACCGAAAATGAAATAACATTGAATGAAATATTTAACATGTATATATAGCATGTATTTAATATGTATGTTAAGTATATATATATTGTGATATATAATTATTTTAGCATCTTATTATCTTATATTTGTATTGTAACTTTTTTTTAACTAAGATATAGATTAAGTTTATTTCAGCATTGTTTGTATATTTAGTCAGGATGAATTCAAATTGTTAACATTATCGTGTTAAATGGAAGAACTAATATTGTTTGAAAATATTATATAATTGAATATAGTCTGTGAAAGTGGTATTCTATCTAAAGTAATAGTTGGTTTAGAGGTTCTTAGAGAAGAATCTTCTATTCTTTTAAACAGGACCGGGTGAGTGGTGGGTTCACATGTCACAGACTATATTATTATACCTTGGTAGCATTTGAGATCGTTGATTTTATTAAAAAATACGATGTTTGTAAAAATGTATATGCAGACTGTGACAGAAAGATTTGACTTCTCTACATCGCATAGAGCGCAGCGCAACTCGCACTCTATCTTGTCAGCATCAAAGACGACTTAAATCAAAAACCTAAACTGAAGAGCTCTGAAGGTAATTATCTTTTAAAACGGTTTTGTTTAATTGCGTATTTCTATGATAGTTTCTCTACTCACCGGAATATTTGCAGATCGATAGTACACAAATGAATCGACCTGGTGGGTATGCATGGCATGGCATTGGTTAAGCGGCTTGTGATTTGCCAGACAATCTCTGTCTACTTTACTACAAGTTGGTCCCAAAATGAAATAACATTGATTGAAATATTTAACATGTATATACAGCATATATTTAACATGTATGTTAAGTATATATATATATTGTGATATATAATTATTTTAGCATCCTATAATCTTATATTTGTGTTGCAGATCGATAGTACACAAATTAATAGACCTAATGGGTATGCATGACATAGCATTGGTTGAGCGGCATGTGATTTGTTAGACAATCTCTGTCTACATTACTACCAGTTGGTCCCAAAATGAAATAACATTGATTGAAAAATTTAACATGTATATATAGCATGTATCTAATATGTATGTTAAGTATATATATATTGTGATATATAATTATTTTAGCATCTTATTATCTTATATTTGTATTGTAACTTTTTTTTAACTAAGATATAGATTAAGTTTATATCAGCATTGTTTGTATATTTAGTCAGGATGAATTCAAATTGTTAACATTATCGTGTTAAATGGAAGAACTAATATTGTTTGAAAATATTATATAATTGAATATAGTCTGTGAAAGTGGTATTCTATCTAAAGTAATAGTTGGTTTAGAGGTTCTTAGAGAAGAATCTTCTATTCTTTTAAACAGGACCGGGTGAGTGTTGGGTTCACATGTCACAGACTATATTATTATTCCTTGGTAGCATTTGAATTCGTTGATTTTATTAAAAAATACGATGTTTGTAAAAATGTATATGCAGACTGTGACAGAAGGATTTGACTTCTCTACATCGCATAGAGCGCAGTGCAACTCGCACCCTATCCCGTCAGCATCAAAGACGACTTAAATTAAAAACCTAAACTGAAGAGCTCTGAAGGTAATTATCTTTTAAATCGGTTTTGTTTAATTGCGTATTTCTATGATAGTTTCTCTACTCACCGAAAATGAAATAACATTGAATGAAATATTTAACATGTATATATAGCATGTATTTAATATGTATGTTAAGTATATATATATTGTGATATATAATTATTTTAGCATCTTATTTTCTTATATTTGTATTGTAACTTTTTTTTAACTAAGATATAGATTAAGTTTATTTCAGCATTGTTTGTATATTTAGTCAGGATGAATTCAAATTGTTAACATTATCGTGTTAAATGGAAGAACTAATATTGTTTGAAAATATTATATAATTGAATATAGTCTGTGAAAGTGGTATTCTATCTAAAGTAATAGTTGGTTTAGAGGTTCTTAGAGAAGAATCTTCTATTCTTTTAAACAGGACCGGGTGAGTGGTGGGTTCACATGTCACAGACTATATTATTATTCCTTGGTAGCATTTGAATTCGTTGATTTTATTAAAAAATACGATGTTTGTAAAAATGTATATGCAGACTGTGACAGAAGGATTTGACTTCTCTACATCGCATAGAGCGCAGCGCAACTCGCACCCTATCCCGTCAGCATCAAAGACGACTTAAATTAAAAACCTAAACTGAAGAGCTCTGAAGGTAATTATCTTTTAAATCGGTTTTGTTTAATTGCGTATTTCTATGATAGTTTCTCTACTCACCGGAATATTTGCAGATCGATAGTATACAAATGAATCGACCTGTTGGGTATGCATGGCATGGAATTGGTTGAGCGGCATGTGATTTGCCAGACAATCTCTGTCTACTTTACTACAAATTGGTCCCAAAATGAAATAACATTGATTGAAATATTTAACATGTATATATAGCATATATTTAACATGTATGTTAAGTATATATATATATTGTGATATATAATTATTTTAGCATTTTATTATCTTATATTTGTGTTGCAGATCGATAGTACACAAATTAATAGACCTGGTGGGTATGCATGACATGGCATTGGTTGAGCGGCATGTGATTTGCCAGACAATCTCTGTCTACTTTACTACAAGTTGGTCCCAAAATGAAATAACATTGATTGAAATATTTAACATGTATATAAAGCATATATTTAACATGTATGTTAAGTATATATATATATATATATATTGTGGTATATAATTATTTTAGCATCCTATTATCTTATATTTGTGTTGCAGATCGATAGTACACAAATTAATTGACCTGGTGGGTATGCATGACATGGCATTGGTTGAGCGGCATGTGATTTGTTAGACAATCTCTGTCTTATTACTACCAGTTGGTCCCAAAATGAAATAACATTGATTGAAATATTTAACATGTATATATAGCATCTATTTAACATGTATGTTAAGTATATATGTATTGTGATATATTATTATTTTAGCATCTTATTATCTTATATTTGTGTTGCAGATCGATAGTACACAAATTAATAGACCTGGTGGGTATGCATGACATGGCATTGGTTGAGCGGCATGTGATTTGCCAGACAATCTCTGTCTACATTACTACCAGTTGGTCCCAAAATGAGATAACATTGATTGAAATATTTAACATGTATATATAGCATGTATTTAACATGTATGTTAAGTATATATGTATTGTGATATATAAATATTTTAGCATCTTATTATCTTATATTTGTGTTGTAACTTTTTTTTAACTAAGATATATATTTAGTTTGTTTCAGCATTGTTTGTATATTTAGTCAGGATGAATTCAAATTGTTAACATTATCGTGTTAAATGGAAGAACTAATATTGTTTGAAAATATTATATAATTGAATATAGTCTGTGAAAGTGGTATTCTATCTAAAGTAATATTTGGTTTAGAGGTTCTTAGAGAAGAATCTTCTATTCTTTTAAACAGGACCGGGTGAGTGGTGGGTTCACATGTCACAGACTATATTATTATTCCTTGGTAGCATTTGAATTTGTTGATTTTATTAAAAAATATGATGTTTGTAAAAATGTATATGCAGACTGTGACAGAAAGATTTGACTTCTCTACATCGCATAGAGCGCAGCGCAACTCGCACCCTATCCCGTCAGCATCAAAGACGACTTAAATTAAAAACCTAAACTGAAGAGCTCTGAAGGTAATTATCTTTTAAAATGGTTTTGTTTAATTGCGTATTTCTATGATAGTTTCTCTACTCACCGGAATATTTGCAGATCGATAGTACACAAATGAATCGACCTGGTGGGTATGCATGGCATGGCATTGGTTGAGCCGCTTGTGATTTGCCAGATAATCTCTGTCTACTTTACTACAAGTTGGTCCCAAAATGAAATAACATTGATTGAAATATTTAACATGTATATATAGCATATATTTAACATGTATGTTAAGTATATATATATATATTGTGATATATAATTATTTTAGCATTTTATTATCTTATATTTGTGTTGCAGATCGATAGTACACAAATTAATAGACCTGGTGGGTATGCATGACATAGCATTAGTTGAGCGACATGTGATTTGCCAGACAATCTCTGTCTACTTTACTACAAGTTGGTCCCAAAATGAAATAACATTGATTAAAATATTTAACATGTATGTATAGCATATATTTAACATGTATGTTAAGTATATATATATATTGTGATATATAATTATTTTAGCATTTTATTATCTTATATTTGTGTTGCAGATCGATAGTACACAAATTAATAGTCCTGGTGGGTATGCATGACATGGCATTGGTTAAGCGGCATGTGATTTGTTAGACAATCTCTGTCTACATTACTACCAGTTGGTCCCAAAATGAAATAACATTGATTGAAATATTTAACATGTATATATAGCTTCTATTTAACATGTATGTTAAGTATATATGTATTGTGATATATAATTATTTTAGCATCTTATTATCTTATATTTGTGTTGCAGATCGATAGTACACAAATTAATAGACCTGGTGGGTATGCATGACATGGCATTGGTTGAGCGGCATGTGATTTGCCAGACAATCTCTGTCTACATTACTACCAGTTGGTCCCAAAATGAGATAACATTGATTGAAATATTTAACATGTATATATAGCATGTATTTAACATGTATGTTAAGTATATATGTATTGTGATATATAAATATTTTAGCATCTTATTATCTTATATTTGTGTTGTAACTTTTTTTTAACTAAGATATATATTTAGTTTGTTTCAGCATTGTTTGTATATTTAGTCAGGATGAATTCAAATTGTTAACATTATCGTGTTAAATGGAAGAACTAATATTGTTTGAAAATATTATATAATTGAATATAGTCTGTGAAAGTGGTATTCTATCTAAAGTAATATTTGGTTTAGAGGTTCTTAGAGAAGAATCTTCTATTCTTTTAAACAGGACCGGGTGAGTGGTGGGTTCACATGTCACAGACTATATTATTATTCCTTGGTAGCATTTGAATTTGTTGATTTTATTAAAAAATATGATGTTTGTAAAAATGTATATGCAGACTGTGACAGAAAGATTTGACTTCTCTACATCGCATAGAGCGCAGCGCAACTCGCACCCTATCCCGTCAGCATCAAAGACGACTTAAATTAAAAACCTAAACTGAAGAGCTCTGAAGGTAATTATCTTTTAAAATGGTTTTGTTTAATTGCGTATTTCTATGATAGTTTCTCTACTCACCGGAATATTTGCAGATCGATAGTACACAAATGAATCGACCTGGTGGGTATGCATGGCATGGCATTGGTTGAGCCGCTTGTGATTTGCCAGATAATCTCTGTCTACTTTACTACAAGTTGGTCCCAAAATGAAATAACATTGATTGAAATATTTAACATGTATATATAGCATATATTTAACATGTATGTTAAGTATATATATATATATTGTGATATATAATTATTTTAGCATTTTATTATCTTATATTTGTGTTGCAGATCGATAGTACACAAATTAATAGACCTGGTGGGTATGCATGACATAGCATTAGTTGAGCGACATGTGATTTGCCAGACAATCTCTGTCTACTTTACTACAAGTTGGTCCCAAAATGAAATAACATTGATTAAAATATTTAACATGTATGTATAGCATATATTTAACATGTATGTTAAGTATATATATATATTGTGATATATAATTATTTTAGCATTTTATTATCTTATATTTGTGTTGCAGATCGATAGTACACAAATTAATAGTCCTGGTGGGTATGCATGACATGGCATTGGTTAAGCGGCATGTGATTTGTTAGACAATCTCTGTCTACATTACTACCAGTTGGTCCCAAAATGAAATAACATTGATTGAAATATTTAACATGTATATATAGCTTCTATTTAACATGTATGTTTAGTATATATGTATTGTGATATATAATTATTTTAGCATCTTATTATCTTATATTTGTGTTGCAGATCGATAGTACACAAATTAATAGACCTGGTGGGTATGCATGACATGGCATTGGTTGAGCGGCATGTGATTTGCCAGACAATCTCTGTCTACATTACTACCAGTTGGTCCCAAAATGAAATAACATTGATTGAAATATTTAACATGTATATATAGCATGTATTTAATATGTATGTTAAGTATATATATATATTGTGATATATAATTATTTTAGCATCTTATTATCTTATATTTGTATTGTAACTTTTTTTTAACTAAGATATATATTTAGTTTGTTTCAGCATTGTTTGTATATTTAGTCAGGATGAATTCAAATTGTTAACATTATCGTGTTAAATGGAAGAACTAATATTGTTTGAAAATATTATATAATTGAATATAGTCTGTGAAAGTGGTATTCTATCTAAAGTAATATTTGGTTTAGAGGTTCTTAGAGAAGAATCTTCTATTCTTTTAAACAGGACCGGGTGAGTGGTGGGTTCACATGTCACAGACTATATTATTATTCCTTGGTAGCATTTGAATTTGTTGATTTTATTAAAAAATATGATGTTTGTAAAAATGTATATGCAGACTGTGACAGAAAGATTTGACTTCTCTACATCGCATAGAGCGCAGCGCAACTCGCACCCTATCCCGTCAGCATCAAAGACGACTAAAATTAAAAACCTAAACTGAAGAGCTCTGAAGGTAATTATCTTTTAAAATGGTTTTGTTTAATTGCGTATTTCTATGATAGTTTCTCTACTCACCGGAATATTTGCAGATCGATAGTACACAAATGAATCGACCTGGTGGGTATGCATGGCATGGCATTGGTTGAGCCGCTTGTGATTTGCCAGATAATCTCTGTCTACTTTACTACAAGTTGGTCCCAAAATGAAATAACATTGATTGAAATATTTAACATGTATATATAGCATATATTTAACATGTATGTTAAGTATATATATATATTGTGATATATAATTATTTTAGCATTTTATTATCTTATATTTGTGTTGCAGATCGATAGTACACAAATTAATAGACCTGGTGGGTATGCATGACATAGCATTAGTTGAGCGGCATGTGATTTGCCAGACAATCTCTGTCTACTTTACTACAAGTTGGTCCCAAAATGAAATAACATTGATTAAAATATTTAACATGTATGTATAGCATATATTTAACATGTATGTTAAGTATATATATATATTGTGATATATAATTATTTTAGCATTTTATTATCTTATATTTGTGTTGCAGATCGATAGTACACAAATTAATAGTCCTGGTGGGTATGCATGACATGGCATTGGTTGAGCGGCATGTGATTTGTTAGACAATCTCTGTCTACATTACTACCAGTTGGTCCCAAAATGAAATAACATTGATTGAAATATTTAACATGTATATATAGCTTCTATTTAACATGTATGTTAAGTATATATGTATTGTGATATATAATTATTTTAGCATCTTATTATCTTATATTTGTGTTGCAGATCGATAGTACACAAATTAATAGACCTGGTGGGTATGCATGACATGGCATTGGTTGAGCGGCATGTGATTTGCCAGACAATCTCTGTCTACATTACTACCAGTTGGTCCCAAAATGAAATAACATTGATTGAAATATTTAACATGTATATATAGCATGTATTTAATATGTATGTTAAATATATATATATATTGTGATATATAATTATTTTAGCATCTTATTATCTTATATTTGTATTGTAACTTTTTTTTAACTAAGATATATATTTAGTTTGTTTCAGCATTGTTTGTATATTTAGTCAGGATGAATTCAAATTGTTAACATTATCGTGTTAAATGGAAGAACTAATATTGTTTGAAAATATTATATAATTGAATATAGTCTGTGAAAGTGGTATTCTATCTAAAGTAATATTTGGTTTAGAGGTTCTTAGAGAAGAATCTTCTATTCTTTTAAACAGGACCGGGTGAGTGGTGGGTTCACATGTCACAGACTATATTATTATTCCTTGGTAGCATTTGAATTTGTTGATTTTATTAAAAAATATGATGTTTGTAAAAATGTATATGCAGACTGTGACAGAAAGATTTGACTTCTCTACATCGCATAGAGCGCAGCGCAACTCGCACCCTATCCCGTCAGCATCAAAGACGACTTAAATTAAAAACCTAAACTGAAGAGCTCTGAAGGTAATTATCTTTTAAGATGGTTTTGTTTAATTGCGTATTTCTATGATAGTTTCTCTACTCACCGGAATATTTGCAGATCGATAGTACACAAATGAATCGACCTGGTGGGTATGCATGGCATGGCATTGGTTGAGCCGCTTGTGATTTGCCAGATAATCTCTGTCTACTTTACTACAAGTTGGTCCCAAAATGAAATAACATTGATTAAAATATTTAACATGTATATATAGCATATATTTAACATGTATGTTAAGTATATATATATATTGTGATATATAATTATTTTAGCATTTTATTATCTTATATTTGTGTTGCAGATCGATAGTACACAAATTAATAGACCTGGTGGGTATGCATGACATGGCATTAGTTGAGCGGCATGTGATTTGCCAGACAATCTCTGTCTACTTTACTACAAGTTGGTCCCAAAATGAAATAACATTGATTAAAATATTTAACATGTATGTATAGCATATATTTAACATGTATGTTAAGTATATATATATATTGTGATATATAATTATTTTAGCATTTTATTATCTTATATTTGTGTTGCAGATCGATAGTACACAAATTAATAGTCCTGGTGGGTATGCATGACATGGCATTGGTTGAGCGGCATGTGATTTGTTAGACAATCTCTGTCTACATTACTACCAGTTGGTCCCAAAATGAAATAACATTGATTGAAATATTTAACATGTATATATAGCTTCTATTTAACATGTATGTTAAGTATATATGTATTGTGATATATAATTATTTTAGCATCTTATTATCTTATATTTGTGTTGCAGATCGATAGTACACAAATTAATAGACCTGGTGGGTATGCATGACATGGCATTGGTTGAACGGCATGTGATTTGCCAGACAATCTCTGTCTACATTACTACCAGTTGGTCCCAAAATGAAATAACATTGATTGAAATATTTAACATGTATATATAGCATGTATTTAATATGTATGTTAAGTATATATATATATATATTGTGATATATAATTATTTTAGCATCTTATTATTTTATATTTGTATTGTAACTTTTTTTTAACTAAGATATAGATTAAGTTTATTTCAGCATTGTTTGTATATTTAGTCAGGATGAATTCAAATTGTTAACATTATCGTGTTAAATGGAAGAACTAATATTGTTTGAAAATATTATATAATTGAATATAGTCTGTGAAAGTGGTATTCTATCTAAAGTAATATTTGGTTTAGAGGTTCTTAGAGAAGAATCTTCTATTCTTTTAAACAGGACCGGGTGAGTGGTGGGTTCACATGTCACAGACTATATTATTATTCCTTGGTAGCATTTGAATTCGTTGATTTTATTAAAAAATACGATTTTTGTAAAAATGTATATGCAGACTGTGACAGAAGGATTTGACTTCTCTACATCGCATAGAGCGCAGCGCAACTCGCACCCTATCCCGTCAGCATCAAAGACGACTTAAATTAAAAACCTAAACTGAAGAGCTCTGAAGGTAATTATCTTTTAAAACGGTTTTGTTTAATTGCGTATTTCTATGATAGTTTCTCTACTCACCGGAATATTTGCAGATCGATAGTACACAAATTAATAGACCTGGTGGGTATTCATGACATGGCATTGGTTGAGCGGCATGTGATTTGCCAGACAATCTCTGTCTACTTTACTACCAGTTGGTCCCAAAATGAAATAACATTGAATGAAATATTTAACATGTATATATAGCATGTATTTAATATGTATGTTAAGTATATATATATTGTGATATATAAATATTTTAGCATCTTATTATCTTATATTTGTGTTGTAACTTTTTTTTAACTAAGATATATATTAAGTTTATTTCAGCATTGTTTGTATATTTAGTCAGGATGAATTCAAATTGTTAACATTATCGTTTTAAATGGAAGAACTAAAATTGTTTGAAAATGTTATATAATTGAATATAGTCTGTGAAAGTGGTATTCTATCTAAAGTAAGATTTGGTTTAGAGGTTCTTAGAGAAGAATCTTCTATTCTTTTAAACAGGACCGGTTGAGTGGTGGGTTCACATGTCACAGACTATATTATTATACCTTGGTAGCATTTGAGTTCGTTGATTTTATTAAAAAATACGATGTTTGTAAAAATGTATATGCAGACTGTGACAGAAAGATTTGACTTCTCTACATCGCATAGAGCGCAGCGCAACTCTCACTTTATCTTGTCAGCATCAAAGACGACTTAAATCAAAAACCTAAACTGAAGAGCTCTGAAGGTAATTATCTTTTAAAACGGTTTTGTTTAATTGCGTATTTCTATGATAGTTTCTCTACTCACCGGAATATTTGCAGATCGATAGTATACAAATGAATCGACCTGTTGGGTATGCATGGCATGGCATTGGTTGAGCGGCTTGTGATTTGTTAGACAATCTCTGTCTACATTACTACCAGTTGGTCCCAAATGAAATAACATTGATTGAAATATTTAACATGTATATATAGAATCTATTTAACATGTATGTTAAGTATATATATATTGTGATATATAATTATTTTAGCATCTTATTATCTTATATTTGTATTGTAACTTTTTTTTAACTAAGATATAGATTAAGTTTATTTCAGCATTGTTTGTATATTTAGTCAGGATGAATTCAAATTGTTAACATTATCGTGTTAAATGGAAGAACTAATATTGTTTGAAAATATTATATAATTGAATATAGTCTGTGAAAGTGGTATTCTATCTAAAGTAATAGTTGGTTTAGAGGTTCTTAAAGAAGAATCTTCTATTCTTTTAAACAGGACCGGGTGAGTGGTGGGTTCACATGTCACAGACTATATTATTATTCCTTGGTAGCATTTGAATTCGTTGATTTTATTAAAAAATACGATGTTTGTAAAAATGTATATGCAGACTGTGACAGAAGGATTTGACTTCTCTACATCGCATAGAGCGCAGCGCAACTCGCACCCTATCCCGTCAGCATCAAAGACGACTTAAATTAAAAACCTAAACTGAAGAGCTCTGAAGGTAATTATCTTTTAAATCGGTTTTGTTTAATTGCGTATTTCTATGATAGTTTCTCTACTCACCGGAATATTTGCAGATCGATAGTACACAAATTAATAGACCTGGTGGGTATGCATGACATGGCATTGGTTGAGCGGCATGTGATTTGCCAGACAATCTCTGTCTACTTTACTACCAGTTGGTCCCAAAATGAAATAACATTGAATGAAATATTTAACATGTATATATAGCATGTATTTAATATGTATGTTAAGTATATATATATTGTGATATATAATTATTTTAGCATCTTATTATCTTATATTTGTATTGTAACTTTTTTTTAACTAAGATATAGATTAAGTTTATTTCAGCATTGTTTGTATATTTAGTCAGGATGAATTCAAATTGTTAACATTATCGTTTTAAATGGAAGAACTAAAATTGTTTGAAAATGTTATATAATTGAATATAGTCTGGGAAAGTGGTATACTATCTAAAGTAAGATTTGGTTTAGAGGTTCTTAGAGAAGAATCTTCTATTCTTTTAAACAGGACTGGTTGAGTGGTGGGTTCACATGTCACAGACTATATTATTATACCTTGGTAGCATTTGAGTTCGTTGATTTTATTAAAAAATACGATGTTTGTAAAAATGTATATGCAGACTGTGACAGAAAGATTTGACTTCTCTACATCGCATAGAGCGCAGCGCAACTCGCACTCTATCTTGTCAGCATCAAAGACGACTTAAATCAAAAACCTAAACTGAAGAGCTCTGAAGGTAATTATCTTTTAAAACGGTTTTGTTTAATTGCGTATTTCTATGATAGTTTCTCTACTCACCGGAATATTTGCAGATCGATAGTATACAAATGAATCGACCTGTTGGGTATGCATGGCATGGCATTGGTTGAGCGGCATGTGATTTGCCAGACAATCTCTGTCTACTTTATTACAAGTTGGTCCCAAAATGAAATAACATTGATTGAAATATTTAACATGTATATAAAGCATATATTTAACATGTATGTTAAGTATATATATATATATATATTGTGGTATATAATTATTTTAGCATCCTATTATCTTATATTTGTGTTGCAGATCGATAGTACACAAATTAATAGACCTGGTGGGTATGCATGACATGGCATTGGTTGAGCGGCATGTGATTTGTTAGACAATCTCTGTCTATATTACTACCAGTTGGTCCCAAAATGAAATAACATTGATTGAAATATTTAACATGTATATATAGCATCTATTTAACATGTATGTTAAGTATATATGTATTGTGATATATTATTATTTTAGCATCTTATTATCTTATATTTGTGTTGCAGATCGATAGTACACAAATTAATAGACCTGGTGGGTATGCATGACATGGCATTGGTTGAGCGGCATGTTATTTGCCAGACAATCTCTGTCTACATTACTACCAGTTGGTCTCAAAATGAAATAACATTGATTGAAATATTTAACATGTGTATATAGCATGTATTTAACATGTATGTTAAGTATATATGTATTGTGATATATAATTATTTTAGCATCTTATTATCTTATATTTGTATTGTAACTTTTTTTTAACTAAGATATAGATTAAGTTTATTTCAGCATTGTTTGTATATTTAGTCAGGATGAATTCAAATTGTTAACATTATCGTGTTAAATGGAAGAACTAAAATTGTTTGAAAATGTTATATAATTGAATATAGTCTGTGAAAGTGGTATTCTATCTAAAGTAATATTTGGTTTAGAGGTTCTTAGAGAAGAATCTTCTATTCTTTTAAACAGGACCGGGTGAGTGGTGGGTTCACATGTCACAGACTATATTATTATTCCTTGGTAGCATTTGAATTCGTTGATTTTATTAAAAAATACGATGTTTTTAAAAATGTATATGCAGACTGTGACAGAAGGATTTGACTTCTCTACATCGCATAGAGCGCAGCGCAACTCGCACCCTATCCCGTCAGCATCAAAGACGACTTAAATTAAAAACCTAAACTGAAGAGCTCTGAAGGTAATTATCTTTTAAATCGGTTTTGTTTAATTGCGTATTTCTATGATAGTTTCTTTACTCACCGGAATATTTGCAGATCGATAGTACACAAATTAATAGACCTGGTGGGTATTTATGACATGGCATTGGTTGAGCGGCATGTGATTTGCCAGACAATCTCTCTCTACTTTACTACCAGTTAGTCCCAAAATGAAATAACATTGAATGTAATATTTAACATGTATATATAGCATGTATTTAATATGTATGTTAAGTATATATATATTGTGATATATAATTATTTTAGCATCTTATTATCTTATATTTGTATTGTAACTTTTTTTTAACTAAGATATACCTAGATTGAGTTTATTTCAGCATTGTTTGTATATTTAGTCAGGATGAATTCAAATTGTTAACATTATCGTTTTAAATGGAAGAACTAAAATTGTTTGAAAATGTTATATAATTGAATATAGTCTGTGAAAGTGGTATTCTATCTAAAGTAATATTTGGTTTAGAGGTTCTTAGAGAAGAATCTTCTATTCTTTTAAACAGGACCGGGTGAGTGGTGGGTTCACATGTCACAGACTATATTATTATTCCTTGGTAGCATTTGAATTCGTTGATTTTATTAAAAAATACGATGTTTGTAAAAATGTATATGCAGACTGTGACAGAAGGATTTGACTTCTCTACATTGCATAGAGCGCAGCGCAACTCGCACCCTATCCCGTCAGCATCAAAGACGACTTAAATTAAAAACCTAAACTGAAGAGCTCTGAAGGTAATTATCTTTTAAAACGGTTTTGTTTAATTGCGTATTTCTATGATAGTTTCTCTACTCACCGGAATATTTGCAGATCGATAGTACACAAATTAATAGACCTGGTGGGTATTCATGACATGGCATTGGTTGAGCGGCATGTGATTTGCCAGACAATCTCTGTCTACATTACTACCAGTTGGTCCCAAAATGAAATAACATTGATTGAAATATTTAACATGTATATATAGCATGTATTTAATATGTATGTGAAGTATATATATATTGTGATATATAATTATTTTAGCATCTTATTATCTTATATTTGTATTGTAACTTTTTTTTAACTAAGATATAGATTAAGTTTATTTCAGCATTGTTTGTATATTTAGTCAGGATGAATTCAAATTGTTAACATTATCGTGTTAAATGGAAGAACTAATATTGTTTGAAAATATTATATAATTGAATATAGTCTGTGAAAGTGGTATTCTATCTAAAGTAATAGTTGGTTTAGAGGTTCTTAGAGAAGAATCTTCTATTCTTTTAAACAGGACCGGGTGAGTGGTGGGTTCACATGTCACAGACTATATTATTATTCCTTGGTAGCATTTGAATTCGTTGATTTTATTAAAAAATATGATGTTTGTAAAAATGTATATGCAGACTGTGACAGAAAGATTTGACTTCTCTACATCGCATAGAGCGCAGCGCAACTCGCACCCTATCCCGTCAGCATCAAAGACGACTTAAATTAAAAACCTAAACTGAAGATCTCTGAAGGTAATTATCTTTTAAAACGGTTTTGTTTAATTGCGTATTTCTATGATAGTTTCTCTACTCACCGGAATATTTGCAGATCGATAGTATACAAATGAATCGACCTGTTGGCCATGCATGGCATGGCATTGGTTGAGCGGCATGTGATTTGTTAGACAATCTCTGTCTACATTACTACCAGTTGGTCCCAAAATGAAATAACATTGATTGAAATATTTAACATGTATATATAGAATCTATTTAACATGTATGTTAAGTATATATGTATTGTGATATATAATTATTTTAGCATCTTATTATCTTATATTTGTGTTGCAGATCGATAGTACACAAATTAATAGACCTGGTGGGTATGCATGACATGGCATTGGTTGAGCGGCATGTGATTTGCCAGACAATCTCTGTCTACTTTACTACCGGGTGGGTTCACATGTCACAGACTATATTATTATTCCTTGGTAGCATTTGAATTCGTTGATTTTATTAAAAAATACGATTTTTGTAAAAATGTATATGCAGACTGTGACAGAAGGATTTGACTTCTCTACATCGCATAGAGCGCAGCGCAACTCGCACCCTATCCCGTCAGCATCAAAGACGACTTAAATTAAAAACCTAAACTGAAGAGCTCTGAAGGTAATTATCTTTTAAAACGGTTTTGTTTAATTGCGTATTTCTATGATAGTTTCTCTACTCACCGGAATATTTGCAGATCGATAGTACACAAATTAATAGACCTGGTGGGTATTCATGACATGGCATTGGTTGAGCGGCATGTGATTTGCCAGACAATCTCTGTCTACTTTACTACCAGTTGGTCCCAAAATGAAATAACATTGAATGAAATATTTAACATGTATATATAGCATGTATTTAATATGTATGTTAAGTATATATATATTGTGATATATAAATATTTTAGCATCTTATTATCTTATATTTGTATTGTAACTTTTTTTTAACTAAGATATAGATTAAGTTTATTTCAGCATTGTTTGTATATTTAGTCAGAATGAATTCAAATTGTTAACATTATCGTTTTAAATGGAAGAACTAAAATTGTTTGAAAATGTTATATAATTGAATATAGTCTGTGAAAGTGGTATTCTATCTAAAGTAAGATTTGGTTTAGAGGTTCTTAGAGAAGAATCTTCTATTCTTTTAAACAGGACCGGTTGAGTGGTGGGTTCACATGTCACAGACTATATTATAATACCTTGGTAGCATTTGAGTTCGTTGATTTTATTAAAAAATACGATGTTTGTAAAAATGTATATGCAGACTGTGACAGAAAGATTTGACTTCTCTACATCGCATAGAGCGCAGCGCAACTCGCACTTTATCTTGTCAGCATCAAAGACGACTTAAATCAAAAACCTAAACTGAAGAGCTCTGAAGGTAATTATCTTTTAAAACGGTTTTGTTTAATTGCGTATTTCTATGATAGTTTCTCTACTCACCGGAATATTTGCAGATCGATAGTATACAAATGAATCGACCTGTTGGGTATGCATGGCATGGCATTGGTTGAGCGGCTTGTGATTTGCCAGACAATCTCTGTCTATTTTACTACAAGTTGGTCCCAAAATGAAATAAAATTGATTGAAATATTTAACATGTATATATAGCATGTATTTAACATGTATGTTAAGTATATATGTATTGTGATATATAATTATTTTAGCATCTTATTATCTTATATTTGTGTTGTAACTTTTTTTTAACTAAGATATATATTAAGTTTGTTTCAGCATTGTTTGTATATTTAGTCAGGATTAATTCAAATTGTTAACATTATCGTGTTAAATGGAAGAACAAATATTGTTTGAAAATATTATATAATTGAATATAGTCTGTGAAAGTTGTATTCTATCTAAAGTAATATTTGGTTTAGAGGTTCTTAGAGAAGAATCTTCTATTCTTTTAAACAGGACCGGGTGAGTGGTGGGTTCACATGTCACAGACTATATTATTATTCCTTGGTAGCATTTGAATTCGTTGATTTTATTAAAAAATACGATGTTTGTAAAAATGTATATGCAGACTGTGACAGAAGGATTTGACTTCTCTACATCGCATAGAGCGCAGCGCAACTCGCACTTTATCTTGTCAGCATCAAAGACGACTTAAATCAAAAACCTAAACTGAAGAGCTCTGAAGGTAATTATCTTTTAAAACGGTTTTGTTTAATTGCGTATTTCTATGATAGTTTCTCTACTCACCGGAATATTTGCAGATCGATAGTATACAAATGAATCGACCTGTTGGGTATGCATGGCATGGCATTGGTTGAGCGGCATGTGATTTGTTAGACAATCTCTGTCTACATTACTACCAGTTGGTCCCAAAATGAAATAACATTGATTGAAATATTTAACATGTATATATAGAATCTATTTAACATGTATGTTAAGTATATATGTATTGTGATATATAATTCTTTTAGCATCTTATTATCTTATATTTGTGTTGCAGATCGATAGTACACAAATTAATAGACCTGGTGGGTATGCATGACATGGCATTGGTTGAGCGGCATGTGATTTGCCAGACAATCTCTGTCTACATTACTACCAGTTGGTCCCAAAATGAAATAACATTGATTGAAAAATTTAACATGTATATATAGCATGTATTTAATATGTATGTTAAGTATATATATATTGTGATATATAATTATTTTAGCATCTTATTATCTTATATTTGTATTGTAACTTTTTTTTAACTAAGATATAGATTAAGTTTATTTCAGCATTGTTTGTATATTTAGTCAGGATGAATTCAAATTGTTAACATTATCGTGTTAAATGGAAGAACTAATATTGTTTGAAAATATTATATAATTGAATATAGTCTGTGAAAGTGGTATTCTATCTAAAGTAATAGTTGGTTTAGAGGTTCTTAGAGAAGAATCTTCTATTCTTTTAAACAGGACCGGGTGAGTGGTGGGTTCACATGTCACAGACTATATTATTATTCCTTGGTAGCATTTGAATTCGTTGATTTTATTAAAAAATACGATGTTTGTAAAAATGTATATGCAGACTGTGACAGAAGGATTTGACTTCTCTACATTGCATAGAGCGCAGCGCAACTCGCACCCTATCCCGTCAGCATCAAAGACGACTTAAATTAAAAACCTAAACTGAAGAGCTCTGAAGGTAATTATCTTTTAAAACGGTTTTGTTTAATTGCGTATTTCTATGATAGTTTCTCTACTCACCGGAATATTTGCAGATCGATAGTACACAAATTAATAGACCTGGTGGGTATTCATGACATGGCATTGGTTGAGCGGCATGTGATTTGCCAGACAATCTCTGTCTACTTTACTACAAATTGGTCCCAAAATGAAATAACATTGATTGAAATATTTAACATGTATATATAGCATATATTTAACATGTATGTTAAGTATATATATATATTGTGATATATAATTATTTTAGCATTTTATTATCTTATATTTGTGTTGCAGATCGATAGTACACAAATTAATAGACCTGGTGGGTATGCATGACATGGCATTGGTTGAGCGGCATGTGATTTGCCAGACAATCTCTGTCTACTTTACTACAAGTTGGTCCCAAAATGAAATAACATTGATTGAAATATTTAACATGTATACATAGCATGTATTTAATATGTATGTTAAGTATATATATATTGTGATATATAATTATTTTAGCATCTTATTATCTTATATTTGTATTGTAACTTTTTTTTAACTAAGATATAGATTAAGTTTATTTCAGCATTGTTTGTATATTTAGTCAGGATGAATTCAAATTGTTAACATTATCGTGTTAAATGGAAGAACTAAAATTGTTTGAAAATGTTATATAATTGAATATAGTCTGTGAAAGTGGTATTCTATCTAAATTAAGATTTGGTTTAGAGGTTCTTAGAGAAGAATCTTCTATTCTTTTAAACAGGACCGGTTGAGTGGTGGGTTCACATGTCACAGACTATATTATTATACCTTGGTAGCATTTGAGTTCGTTGATTTTATTAAAAAATACGATGTTTGTAAAAATGTATATGCAGACTGTGACAGAAAGATTTGACTTCTCTACATCGCATAGAGCGCAGCGCAACTCGTACTCTATCTTGTCAGCATCAAAGACGACTTAAATCAAAAACCTAAACTGAAGAGCTCTGAAGGTAATTATCTTTTAAAACGGTTTTGTTTAATTGCGTATTTCTATGATAGTTTCTCTACTCACCGGAATATTTGCAGATCGATAGTATACAAATGAATCGACCTGTTGGGTATGCATGGCATGGCATTGGTTGAGCGGCATGTGATTTGCCAGACAATCTCTGTCTACTTTACTACAAGTTGGTCCCAAAATGAAATAACATTGATTGAAATATTTAACATGTATATAAAGCATATATTTAACATGTATGTTAAGTATATATATATATATATATTGTGGTGTATAATTATTTTAGCATCCTATTATCTTATATTTGTGTTGCAGATCGATAGTACACAAATTAATTGACCTGGTGGGTATGCATGACATGGCATTGGTTGAGCGGCATGTGATTTGTTAGACAATCTCTGTCTATATTACTACCAGTTGGTCCCAAAATGAAATAACATTGATTGAAATATTTAACATGTATATATAGCATCTATTTAACATGTATGTTAAGTATATATGTATTGTGATATATTATTATTTTAGCATCTTATTATCTTATATTTGTGTTGCAGATCGATAGTACACAAATTAATAGACCTGGTGGGTATGCATGACATGGCATTGGTTGAGCGGCATGTGATTTGCCAGACAATCTCTGTCTACATTACTACCAGTTGGTCCCAAAATGAGATAACATTGATTGAAATATTTAACATGTATATATAGCATCTATTTAACATGTATGTTAAGTATATATGTATTGTGATATATTATTATGTTAGCATCTTATTATCTTATATTTGTGTTGCAGATCGATAGTACACAAATTAATAGACCTGGTGGGTATGCATGACATGGCATTGGTTGAGCGGCATGTGATTTGCCAGACAATCTCTGTCTACATTACTACCAGTTGGTCCCAAAATGAGATAACATTGATTGAAATATTTAACATGTATATATAGCATGTATTTAACATGTATGTTAAGTATATATGTATTGTGATATATAATTATTTTAGCATCTTATTATCTTATATTTGTGTTGTAACTTTTTTTTAACTAAGATATATATTTAGTTTGTTTCAGCATTGTCTGTATATTTAGTCAGGATGAATTCAAATTGTTAACATTATCGTGTTAAATGGAAGAACTAATATTGTTTGAAAATATTATATAATTGAATATAGTCTGTGAAAGTGGTATTCTATCTAAAGTAATATTTGGTTTAGAGGTTCTTAGAGAAGAATCTTCTATTCTTTTAAACAGGACCGGGTGAGTGGTGGGTTCACATGTCACAGACTATATTATTATTCCTTGGTAGCATTTGAATTTGTTGATTTTATTAAAAAATATGATGTTTGTAAAAATGTATATGCAGACTGTGACAGAAAGATTTGACTTCTCTACATCGCATAGAGCGCAGCGCAACTCGCACCCTATCCCGTCAGCATCAAAGACGACTTAAATTAAAAACCTAAACTGAAGAGCTCTGAAGGTAATTATCTTTTAAAATGGTTTTGTTTAATTGCGTATTTCTATGATAGTTTCTCTACTCACCGGAATATTTGCAGATCGATAGTACACAAATGAATCGACCTGGTGGGTATGCATGGCATGGCATTGGTTGAGCGGCATGTGATTTGCCAGACAATCTCTGTCTACTTTACTACAAATTGGTCCCAAAATGAAATAACATTGATTGAAATATTTAACATGTATATATAGCATGTATTTAATATGTATGTTAAGTATATATATATATTGTGATATATAATTATTTTAGCATCTTATTATCTTATATTTGTATTGTAACTTTTTTTTAACTAAGATATATATTTAGTTTGTTTCAGCATTGTTTGTATATTTAGTCAGGATGAATTCAAATTGTTAACATTATCGTGTTAAATGGAAGAACTAATATTGTTTGAAAATATTATATAATTGAATATAGTCTGTGAAAGTGGTATTCTATCTAAAGTAATATTTGGTTTAGAGGTTCTTAGAGAAGAATCTTCTATTCTTTTAAACAGGACCGGGTGAGTGGTGGGTTCACATGTCACAGACTATATTATTATTCCTTGGTAGCATTTGAATTTGTTGATTTTATTAAAAAATATGATGTTTGTAAAAATGTATATGCAGACTGTGACAGAAAGATTTGACTTCTCTACATCGCATAGAGCGCAGCGCAACTCGCACCCTATCCCGTCATCATCAAAGACGACTTAAATTAAAAACCTAAACTGAAGAGCTCTGAAGGTAATTATCTTTTAAAATGGTTTTGTTTAATTGCGTATTTCTATGATAGTTTCTCTACTCACCGGAATATTTGCAGATCGATAGTACACAAATAAATCGACCTGGTGGGTATGCATGGCATGGCATTGGTTGAGCCGCTTGTGATTTGCCAGATAATCTCTGTCTACTTTACTACAAGTTGGTCCCAAAATGAAATAACATTGATTGAAATATTTAACATGTATATATAGCATATATTTAACATGTATGTTAAGTATATATATATATTGTGATATATAATTATTTTAGCATTTTATTATCTTATATTTGTGTTGCAGATCGATAGTACACAAATTAATAGACCTGGTGGGTATGCATGACATAGCATTAGTTGAACGGCATGTGATTTGCCAGACAATCTCTGTCTACTTTACTACAAGTTGGTCCCAAAATGAAATAACATTGATTAAAATATTTAACATGTATGTATAGCATATATTTAACATGTATGTTAAGTATATATATATATTGTGATATATAATTATTTTAGCATCTTATTATCTTATATTTGTGTTGCAGATCGATAGTACACAAATTAATAGTCCTGGTGGGTATGCATGACATGGCATTGGTTGAGCGGCATGTGATTTGTTAGACAATCTCTGTCTACATTACTACCAGTTGGTCCCAAAATGAAATAACATTGATTGAAATATTTAACATGTATATATAGCTTCTATTTAACATGTATGTTAAGTATATATGTATTGTGATATATAATTATTTTAGCATCTTATTATCTTATATTTGTGTTGCAGATCGATAGTACACAAATTAATAGACCTGGTGGGTATGCATGACATGGCATTGGTTGAGCGGCATGTGATTTGCCAGACAATCTCTGTCTACATTACTACCAGTTGGTCCCAAAATAAAATAACATTGATTGAAATATTTAACATGTATATATAGCATGTATTTAATATGTATGTTAAGTATATATATATATTGTGATATATAATTATTTTAGCATCTTATTATCTTATATTTGTATTGTAACTTTTTTTTAACTAAGATATAGATTAAGTTTATTTCAGCATTGTTTGTATATTTAGTCAGGATGAATTCAAATTGTTAACATTATCGTGTTAAATGGAAGAACTAATATTGTTTGAAAATATTATATAATTGAATATAGTCTGTGAAAGTGGTATTCTATCTAAAGTAATATTTGGTTTAGAGGTTCTTAGAGAAGAATCTTCTATTCTTTTAAACAGGACCGGGTGAGTGGTGGGTTCACATGTCACAGACTATATTTTTATTCCTTGGTAGCATTTGAATTCGTTGATTTTATTAAAAAATACGATGTTTGTAAAAATGTATATGCAGACTGTGACAGAAAGATTTGACTTCTCTACATCGCATAGAGCGCAGCGCAACTCGCACCCTATCCCGTCAGCATCAAAGACGACTTAAATTAAAAACCTAAACTGAAGAGCTCTGAAGGTAATTATCTTTTAAAATGGTTTTGTTTAATTGCGTATTTCTATGATAGTTTCTCTACTCACCGGAATATTTGCAGATCGATAGTACACAAATGAATCGACCTGGTGGGTATGCATGGCATGGCATTGGTTGAGCCGCTTGTGATTTGCCAGATAATCTCTGTCTACTTTACTACAAGTTGGTCCCAAAATGAAATAACATTGATTGAAATATTTAACATGTATATATAGCATATATTTAACATGTATGTTAAGTATATATATATATTGTGATATATAATTATTTTAGCATTTTATTATCTTATATTTGTGTTGCAGATCGATAGTACACAAATTAATAGACCTGGTGGGTATGCATGACATGGCATTAGTTGAGCGGCATGTGATTTGCCAGACAATCTCTGTCTACTTTACTACAAGTTGGTCCCAAAATGAAATAACATTGATTAAAATATTTAACATGTATGTATAGCATATATTTAACATGTATGTTAAGTATATATATATATTGTGATATATAATTATTTTAGCATTTTATTATCTTATATTTGTGTTGCAGATCGATAGTACACAAATTAATAGTCCTGGTGGGTATGCATGACATGGCATTGGTTGAGCGGCATGTGATTTGTTAGACAATCTCTGTCTACATTACTACCAGTTGGTCCCAAAATGAAATAACATTGATTGAAATATTTAACATGTATATATAGCTTCTATTTAACATGTATGTTAAGTATATATGTATTGTGATATATAATTATTTTAGCATCTTATTATCTTATATTTGTGTTGCAGATCGATAGTACACAAATTAATAGACCTGGTGGGTATGCATGACATGGCATTGGTTGAGCGGCATGTGATTTGCCAGACAATCTCTGTCTACATTACTACCAGTTGGTCCCAAAATGAAATAACATTGATTGAAATATTTAACATGTATATATAGCATGTATTTAATATGTATGTTAAGTATATATATATATTGTGATATATAATTATTTTAGCATCTTATTATTTTATATTTGTATTGTAACTTTTTTTTAACTAAGATATAGATTAAGTTTATTTCAGCATTGTTTGTATATTTAGTCAGGATGAATTCAAATTGTTAACATTATCGTGTTAAATGGAAGAACTAATATTGTTTGAAAATATTATATAATTGAATATAGTCTGTGAAAGTGGTATTCTATCTAAAGTAATATTTGGTTTAGAGGTTCTTAGAGAAGAATCTTCTATTCTTTTAAACAGGACCGGGTGAGTGGTGGGTTCACATGTCACAGACTATATTATTATTCCTTGGTAGCATTTGAATTCGTTGATTTTATTAAAAAATACGATTTTTGTAAAAATGTATATGCAGACTGTGACAGAAGGATTTGACTTCTCTACATCGCATAGAGCGCAGCGCAACTCGCACCCTATCCCGTCAGCATCAAAGACGACTTAAATTAAAAACCTAAACTGAAGAGCTCTGAAGGTAATTATCTTTTAAAACGGTTTTGTTTAATTGCGTATTTCTATGATAGTTTCTCTACTCACCGGAATATTTGCAGATCGATAGTACACAAATTAATAGACCTGGTGGGTATTCATGACATGGCATTGGTTGAGCGGCATGTGATTTGCCAGACAATCTCTGTCTACTTTACTACCAGTTGGTCCCAAAATGAAATAACATTGAATGAAATATTTAACATGTATATATAGCATGTATTTAATATGTATGTTAAGTATATATATATTGTGATATATAAATATTTTAGCATCTTATTATCTTATATTTGTGTTGTAACTTTTTTTTAACTAAGATATATATTAAGTTTATTTCAGCATTGTTTGTATATTTAGTCAGGATGAATTCAAATTGTTAACATTATCGTTTTAAATGGAAGAACTAAAATTGTTTGAAAATGTTATATAATTGAATATAGTCTGTGAAAGTGGTATTCTATCTAAAGTAAGATTTGGTTTAGAGGTTCTTAGAGAAGAATCTTCTATTCTTTTAAACAGGACCGGTTGAGTGGTGGGTTCACATGTCACAGACTATATTATTATACCTTGGTAGCATTTGAGTTCGTTGATTTTATTAAAAAATACGATGTTTGTAAAAATGTATATGCAGACTGTGACAGAAAGATTTGACTTCTCTACATCGCATAGAGCGCAGCGCAACTCTCACTTTATCTTGTCAGCATCAAAGACGACTTAAATCAAAAACCTAAACTGAAGAGCTCTGAAGGTAATTATCTTTTAAAACGGTTTTGTTTAATTGCGTATTTCTATGATAGTTTCTCTACTCACCGGAATATTTGCAGATCGATAGTATACAAATGAATCGACCTGTTGGGTATGCATGGCATGGCATTGGTTGAGCGGCTTGTGATTTGTTAGACAATCTCTGTCTACATTACTACCAGTTGGTCCCAAATGAAATAACATTGATTGAAATATTTAACATGTATATATAGAATCTATTTAACATGTATGTTAAGTATATATATATTGTGATATATAATTATTTTAGCATCTTATTATCTTATATTTGTATTGTAACTTTTTTTTAACTAAGATATAGATTAAGTTTATTTCAGCATTGTTTGTATATTTAGTCAGGATGAATTCAAATTGTTAACATTATCGTGTTAAATGGAAGAACTAATATTGTTTGAAAATATTATATAATTGAATATAGTCTGTGAAAGTGGTATTCTATCTAAAGTAATAGTTGGTTTAGAGGTTCTTAAAGAAGAATCTTCTATTCTTTTAAACAGGACCGGGTGAGTGGTGGGTTCACATGTCACAGACTATATTATTATTCCTTGGTAGCATTTGAATTCGTTGATTTTATTAAAAAATACGATGTTTGTAAAAATGTATATGCAGACTGTGACAGAAGGATTTGACTTCTCTACATCGCATAGAGCGCAGCGCAACTCGCACCCTATCCCGTCAGCATCAAAGACGACTTAAATTAAAAACCTAAACTGAAGAGCTCTGAAGGTAATTATCTTTTAAATCGGTTTTGTTTAATTGCGTATTTCTATGATAGTTTCTCTACTCACCGGAATATTTGCAGATCGATATTACACAAATTAATAGACCTGGTGGGTATGCATGACATGGCATTGGTTGAGCGGCATGTGATTTGCCAGACAATCTCTGTCTACTTTACTACCAGTTGGTCCCAAAATGAAATAACATTGAATAAAATATTTAACATGTATATATAGCATGTATTTAATATGTATGTTAAGTATATATATATTGTGATATATAATTATTTTAGCATCTTATTATCTTATATTTGTATTGTAACTTTTTTTTAACTAAGATATAGATTAAGTTTATTTCAGCATTGTTTGTATATTTAGTCAGGATGAATTCAAATTGTTAACATTATCGTTTTAAATGGAAGAACTAAAATTGTTTGAAAATGTTATATAATTGAATATAGTCTGTGAAAGTGGTATACTATCTAAAGTAAGATTTGGTTTAGAGGTTCTTAGAGAAGAATCTTCTATTCTTTTAAACAGGACTGGTTGAGTGGTGGGTTCACATGTCACAGACTATATTATTATACCTTGGTAGCATTTGAGTTCGTTGATTTTATTAAAAAATACGATGTTTGTAAAAATGTATATGCAAACTGTGACAGAAGGATTTGACTTCTCTACATCGCATAGAGCGCAGCGCAACTCGCACCCTATCCCGTCAGCATCAAAGACGACTTAAATTAAAAACCTAAACTGAAGAGCTCTGAAGGTAATTATCTTTTAAAACGGTTTTGTTTAATTGCGTATTTCTATGATAGTTTCTCTACTCACCGGAATATTTGCAGATCGATAGTATACAAATGAATCGACCTGTTGGCCATGCATGGCATGGCATTGGTTGAGCGGCATGTGATTTGTTAGACAATCTCTGTCTACATTACTACCAGTTGGTCCCAAAATGAAATAACATTGATTGAAATATTTAACATGTATATATAGCATCTATTTAACATGTATGTTAAGTATATATGTATTGTGATATATAATTATTTTAGCATCTTATTATCTTATATTTGTGTTGCAGATCGATAGTACACAAATTAATAGACCTGGTGGGTATGCATGACATGGCATTGGTTGAGCGGCATGTGATTTGCCAGACAATCTCTGTCTACATTACTACCAGTTGGTCCCAAAATGAAATAACATTGATTGAAATATTTAACATGTATATATAGCATGTATTTAACATGTATGTTAAGTATATATGTATTGTGATATATAATTATTTTAGCATCTTATTATCTTATATTTGTGTTGTAACTTTTTTTTAACTAAGATATATATTAAGTTTGTTTCAGCATTGTTTGTATATTTAGTCAGGATTAATTCAAATTGTTAACATTATCGTGTTAAATGGAAGAACTTTTATTGTTTGAAAATATTATATAATTGAATATAGTCTGTGAAAGTGGTATTCTATCTAAAGTAATATTTGGTTTAGAGGTTCTTAGAGAAGAATCTTCTATTCTTTTAAACAGGACCGGGTGAGTGGTGGGTTCACATGTCACAGACTATATTATTATTCCTTGGTAGCATTTGAATTCGTTGATTTTATTAAAAAATACGATGTTTGTAAAAATGTATATGCAGACTGTGACAGAAGGATTTGACTTCTCTACATCGCATAGAGCGCAGCGCAACTCGCACCCTATCCCGTCAGCATCAAAGACGACTTAAATTAAAAACCTAAACTGAAGAGCTCTGAAGGTAATTATCTTTTAAAACGGTTTTGTTTAATTGCGTATTTCTATGATAGTTTCTCTACTCACCGGAATATTTGCAGATCGATAGTACACAAATTAATAGACCTGGTGGGTATTCATGACATGGCATTGGTTGAGCGGCATGTGATTTGCCAGACAATCTCTGTCTACTTTACTACAAGTTGGTCCCAAAATGAAATAACATTGATTGAAATATTTAACATGTATATATAGCATGTATTTAACATGTATGTTAAGTATATATGTATTGTGATATATAATTATTTTAGCATCTTATTATCTTATATTTGTATTGTAACTTTTTTTAACTAAGATATAGATTAAGTTTATTTCAGCATAGTTTGTATATTTAGTCAGGATGAATTCAAATTGTTAACATTATCGTGTTAAATGGAAGAACTAAAATTGTTTGAAAATGTAATATAATTGAATATAGTCTGTGAAAGTGGTATTCTATCTAAAGTAATATTTGGTTTAGAGGTTCTTAGAGAAGAATCTTCTATTCTTTTAAACAGGACCGGGTGAGTGGTGGGTTCACATGTCACAGACTATATTATTATTCCTTGGTAGCATTTGAGTTCGTTGATTTTATTAAAAAATAAGATGTTTGTGGAAATGTATATGCAAACTGTGACAGAAGGATTTGACTTCTCTACGTCGCATAGAGCGCAGCGCAACTCGCACCCTATCCCATCAGCATCAAAGACGACTTAAATTAAAAACCTAAACTGAAGAGCTCTGAATGTAATTATCTTTTAAAACGGTTTTGTTTAATTGCGTATTTCTGTGATAGTTTATTAACTCACCGGAATATTTGCAGATCGATAATACACAAATAAATCGACCTGGTGGGTATGCATGGCATGGCATCGGTTGAGCAGCTTATGATTTGCCAGACAATCTCTGTCTACTTTACTACAAGTTGGTCCCAAAATGAAATAACATTGATTGAAATATTTAACATCTATATATAGCATGTATTTAACATGTATGTTAAGTATATATGTATTGTGATATATAATTATTTTAGCATCTTATTATCTTATATTTGTATTGTAACTTTTTTTAACTAAGATATAGATTAAGTTTATTTCAGCATTGTTTGTATATTTAGTCAGGATGAATTCAAATTGTTAACATTATCGTGTTAAATGGAAGAACTAAAATTGTTTGAAAATGTAATATAATTGAATATAGTCTGTGAAAGTGGTATTCTATCTAAAGTAATATTTGGTTTAGAGGTTCTTAGAGAAGAATCTTCTATTCTTTTAAACAGGACCGGGTGAGTGGTGGGTTCACATGTCACAGACTATATTATTATTCCTTGGTAGCATTTGAGTTCGTTGATTTTATTAAAAAATAAGATGTTTGTGGAAATGTATATGCAAACTGTGACAGAAGGATTTGACTTCTCTACGTCGCATAGAGCGCAGCGGAACTCGCACCCTATCCCGTCAGCATCAAAGACGACTTAAATTCAAAACCTAAACTGAAGAGCTCTGAAAGTAATTTAAACATATAAATAAGATTTTTTACTGTTTACTTGGTATACGAATATGCTCTACCCACAGAGTTTATGGTAAACATTATGGTATGGTTTATAAAACCCAGATATTTAAAGAAGGAAACTTTCTATGTGAGGGCAATAGTTTTAAAATGTGATGGTGGTTTTAAATTAGAAATGTAATTTGTAAATTTCTTAAATATAATAAATAAATAACTTATAATTTTTAATGTATGCCCTAATAACTTGTCTTAGATCATAACTTCTCTATATTATTGTTAACCAAATTTATAAATAAGTTATGTATAGTATCAATGTTCAAATGAAACCATTTTTTTTTTCATATTATTTACTGGTTTTAAAACATTTCTTATAAGCGTAGGAACAATAACGCAAAATTAATAACTTTTTTGTATCCACCCATTTAAAATCATTTTCCTTGTAACAAAAAGTTGTAATTTGGACCAAATCTGGTACTGAAAATAATAATGCATTTTGATCAATTAAAACCATTAAATCATATATTTATTATTTATTTCAAATTGAGGGATTCTTTGAAGAAAAAACGAGATAGTTTTGAAGTTGTAGTCACATTTGAGTATCACAATCAATTAAAACTACCCATTTAGAACATAGGCAATGAAAAACGTCCGAAATGGAAGAAACTCGATTTTATTTTACAATTTGATGACTGAACTCATGTTTTGATTAACTAACATATATTTAACAAAATGTAGCTACTACTTGACTATTATTCCTCATTATCAATTGAACTAAATCGGTAAATGTTTAGATAAGATATTTGTTTATTTGATATCTAAAAAGAAGATAACTATCAATACTATAGCCGGACACTAAAATATTTAACTTTTAAAAAATATAAAAAATAAACATTTTAAAAATAAAATAAAAAACTAGAGAACTAAAAAAGATAGTAAATGCTCCATGGATAGGTAAGTACCTGAAATTGTTTATATTATATATATATATATATATATATATTATATATTGCGAAACACTTTTTATACATATAAGTGTATATGTTATTGAAACATTTAAACACATTTAAAAATTTTACGTTCTATGAAATCAATTATTTTAATACACAACAGGATTTCAAATTTATCAATATGTACAGTCGAGGGCAAGTGAAGCTTTACCATGAAAAGCAATTTGTCAGAGATTGACTCCATCGAACAATACAATGGTGCGATGAGCACCCAGTCTTATTAAGGACACGAAGAAACAATGCAAATATTTTCCATCTCTTTCTTTAGGCGTTTAAGTTCAACTTTAAATGCTCAAGGTAAAGTTCCGGGTGCCTCGACTGTACATAATAAATTCTTTATCAAAAGTAACTCCTCGTATGTGCTTCCTAAATAATTCATTCTTAAAACATTATTATTTTAACTGTTTCACTATAATAAAAAAATCTTGTTTCATTAAAAAAAAAACTAAAATTGCTAATTACCAATAATGTATATTACCATAGAGCATGGTAATATCAAACCACGCTTTCATTAATGAAGAAAATGGTCAATTTAATTATAATACTGTTTGTTTTATTAATGCATATGAAGAGCACAAGCCTAGCATGATGAGTCCAAAAAACACTTTTATTTTTAATTTTTCTATGTTATTTCTATGGTATGGTATGGTATTTTTCTGCGAGCTTCATCTTTTTGCCAAAGAACAAAATGCTTAAACAAGAGAGTCGGGAGTTATTTGAAGCAGAGACGAAGCAGGCTGCCAAAATCAACATTCAGGCATTGAAAAAAAAAATATTCAGAAAAAGCAAGATCACTGTCTTATTCTAGTAATGTAAGATGATTCTGCAATAACGATAAAATATCCAGGGACAATCATCATTTTGGCATATTTCAAAAACACTCACAGTAAGTTTTTATTTTTATATTCAAATAAAAAATGATAATCAAAATATTTGTTATTTTTTTTTCATCCATACTAATAATACTTAATTATAATTATGTATCAAAACCCTGCTTATATTTGTATGCTTTTTACAATTGAATTGCTGATTATTAAAAGGGAGCTATGTTACATTTTCAACTTTGCGAGATATTAAAAAAAAACTGATTCATTTCTAATATAATCACATATATTACAAATTTATGCATTTATGACAAACTTAGTGTGTTTGCTGATTTGTTTTTTTTTTTATATTTTTTTTTTTATTTCTAATAACTATTTAATAAAAATAAAACAAATTCCGTAACATAGCTCCCTTTTAATATAATGTAACATATACCCCTTTTAATAATCAGCAATTCAATTTAATTTCACTTTATCTGAAAAACCTCAATAGTGGACATTCATCACTCTAGCCTTGTAACCTTCATTCAACTGGAACGGATACGCATTTTGCAAAGGTGTCATGTTTTCGTTAATATTACAGCTGATGATGACGGGTAATGAAAAGTATCTACTCTTGAGAGTTTTTGTCGATTTAATTATTAAATGTATTAACACAGTTTTATGCTGTGAAATTGCTGATTTACAAAGAATATGTTATATTTAGATATATTATCGCGTATTTTGTGATATAAATAATATATTGGTCTGATATCAAACAATGCGCGGGAGAGCATGGTAATAATTATGTGCCTACTTTAGAAATGATTCTTTAATTAAAATGCAAGTCAAATAATGTTTTTTTTAATTTTTTTGAAAAATAAGTATTACCAAAACAAATTTAAGAATCAAACGGCTGATTCTGGGACAAGACAATACTAATAAAAAATCTTCAAGTTTTTACATTTAAAGTAAAAACCAATTGTTGAAATATGGAATTTAAATTGCACATATATAGGCACCAAAATAAATGTAATTATTATTAAATTAAATATACTGTAAGTGTAGGTAATATAATTTAGAAAATAACCACTGAAAACTAATATTATTTTTAATTTATAACCAAAAAAACTGAAGATACTAGCAATGTTTAATAAGTTTTTTTTTATGTAGCTTTGAGATTCGGACACTGAAAGAACCAATTAAATATCTAGGGTCATTCAAAATGCAGTGTTTGAAAAAATAAAATCATTAACCGTTTATGAAATTGATTTTTAATAAGAGATTTTTCAGTCATTAGAGACAAACTCAATTTGAGATATCATAGTAGGATCCATATCAGGTCATATATCAATCAAGACGCCGTCAAGGAAAAAATGTGTTATCGAGGGAAAGAACTAACCACAAATGACTATATTTTGGTCGTTTATTGCCCAACAACATTATGATAAGGAGAGAGCTGTATCTACCAGAAGATATCGACACCTGCAGACAAAGATTTTAATGAATTCATAATTAGCGTAACATTGCATATACATTAATTTATGTACATCATTTTTAATCATGGCAATACCCTTGCTCTATGGTAGGACCATGTAATATTTTTTTATAAATATATAATCATGTGACAATAACTTCCTAGTGAATAAGTAATAAGCTTCAAGGAGTACACAAATTAGAATATTCCACAACATTTACTAACGTTTACTAAATTGTACAATAACAACTGTCGTAATTTAAAGCTACATACAAATAACTATTTATTTTACGACATGCGTACAAAGAAATTCACTTTTACAACGTTGCTATGTTTAAATATAATATTAAAGAGAAAGCCTTTTTTCTCCGATGTGTTTATTGTAATAGCTACCATTAAAACTTTTGTACATATACAACTAAATTACGTTTAATTTAAAGTTTAAATTTGTACACGTAATGTCTAAACTACAAAAATTGCCAAATGCCTGACAAAAATATACTTTTTAAACGTGTATCGTTGGCATAAATAATACAATAAAGACGAGATCTTGATTAAAATAAAAATAGTAAAGTTAATTACAACAATTTCTTGTGATTGCATGTCCGTTGACTTTACAAAGCCTACAAGCTTTCAGAGTCCAATCGTTTAACACTTAAATCTAACTTTATACAGTTTGTTTTATAAAACTACGCACGTCACTCGCTGGGATCACTTCAGAAGTTCTAATCACATTCGAGTTTTTTTATTTCACAGGTTCAATATGCCGGTTTCACACAATTCCGCGTCACGATAAACATTTTTAATAATTCCCAATAATAATTCAGTAACACTAATGACTAAACTCAATCACTAACAGTGTGGTCTCAGTGGCTTTAGCACTTGCTAATTTTACACCATTAGCACTTCAAAAGTTCCGCTTTAATAGATGACCTCGTAGACTGTGGCCTTCTTGTCGCCAGATCCTGTCACTATGTACTTGTCGTCTGCTGATATGTCACAGCTCAGAACCGATGATGATTCCTTAGACTGTAAAAAAATATAAGTTTGATTTTAATAATTACGAAATCTGAAACATTTACGCGATGCATTAAGAGTAGCACAGCTCAAAGCACTTGTGCCAAATTTGGTCAGAATAGGCAATTAGTAGGACCCTAGTTTCTTTAAAATATTTATTATATCTTTGTTGGTTTTCCAATAAAACTTTAATACTTTTATTAGTTTGCTAGTTCGGAGGTTACCATTTAGCTAAGCAATGCAAAGGTACAATATATTTAAATGATGGAGACATCCGTTTATTACCTGGAATATACTTGCTCCGTACGGCATTCAGAAGGTTGTCTTTGCCGGTGGAGACGAACCACTTCCCATAGGTGAAGTTGGTACTTGTCGGGTTTGTTTGCATATAAAACTTCCACGTTTGAATTCTCCATTCCTACCGCTAGCCATTCACCTGAAATCATATCAATACAATTGTCATTAATATTAAAATTAAAATTCAATAAAAAACGCATATTATGTTAAATATTAAATGCTTGGAAATTAGCATTTAATGCGGAATAAAGAAATTTTTAAATACCATCTCGAGGAAAAATGACTTATTCTTTATCCATATGTTCACATTACATATGTTAAAAATTGTAACATTTTGTGACCTCTTGGTCCCAAATTCAGCCTGATAATCAAGGTTCTAATTTAATCTTATTTTAGTTTATGTTATTCGTCTTTATTTTTATTTAATTATTGTAAATAAGGACACCTGAAAAGAAATAATTATGTAACCATACCACTAGCTAAAGAGACCTCATTATTAAATGATAGCTACAAAGCTTCAAATTGAAAGTGAATAAATTATAAAATATTGATTGATTGATAAAATATTTAGGGCGAGAGGGCAAAGTTAAAATTTCTGCGTGATTAAAATTTAAAACTTTTGTCTGTGTTGGATGTGATCTAAAACATTTTATTTCATGTAATGGCTGTAATATTTAGCTAATTTTAATGAAACATGCAATATTTTCAAACAAAACCAGTGAATCACAAAATGATAAATCAAGTTGTCTTTGTAAGATGAGGGCTTCCCTCTCATTTTCGTAGTCCATAGTTTGAACATGCGCCGCTAAATGCTGATGCAGAGGTCAACATATCTCTGCACGGGGCCAAAAGCCTGGGGAGTTGTACACGGCATACAACACGAAGCTATTCAGCGGGGGTCGACCCTCGGCCGTGCCTCGATAGTTTATATAAGTGGTTGGAGTCGAGAGAGTTTTATCAACCACAGCGATCCGACCAACATCTTTGCAGTACCAGTGCTAGCAGGCGTTGGTGGTACTTTCATAGAAGCCGAAAAACCAGGTTAACGAAATAACCGCAAATGAAAGGTTTTTTTTTATTTTATTTAACGAGTGATTTTTCACTAGTTGCTTTCGCAAGTCGCAATCTATGATTCAAAGTAGTAAGTAACAGGCGCCTGGAACCAACACACTCTAAAGTCGTCCCCCTTCCCCGCGACAGGGCTTGCCTACTGTACAAATTATGAGCACGCCATTGCTAGTAGGCTCTGGCTGAGGAATCTTCCACGGCCTTATTGCTGTGAAGTCTAATATGGAACTCAGTTAACAGTGCAAATCATCGGCAACAATAAAGATTTTTTTATTATCACAAGAGTTATTTCACAACAACTCCATCTCTCAAAAAGGGTTGTTACAATCTGATAATCTTGAACGGATTTAATGTATTTTGAAAAATTTAGTTGAATTTGCATCTTTATGAAATCAACTAGTCCACTATAGTTTCATGTTTTCGATTCTTGTTTTGATCAATTTATATATTTACGTCTAAAGTTTTGATAAAATATATGCAAAAATACTGATATTTCGAGGCTCTTAACATTTGGACGAAGTAGGAATGTACCTTTTTCATTTTATATTAAACCAGATAATTGTGAGATAAAACGATACCTATAGTATTATTTTTCTCCTACATCTACAAAAAAAATCGCAACACTAAAACTATTGTATGAAAAAATTACTGGGTCGCGTCCTCCTCAATATGTGGAAAGGTTAGTTGCCGAAAATCTTGAATGGCTCATTAACTATTTTTTTTTTATTAATGGTTTGTTCCATGCTTTTATTTTTTGTTTTACATTCTACAGCTAAATAAAAAAATCAAAGTTAAAATTACCTGTAGGGCAATAGCCAAGGGAAAAGATCTGAGAGCTAAAGTCATGCTGTTGAAGGTGTCTTCCTTCGCGCAGGTCCCAGGATCTACAAAAAATAAACAAAATTTTGGGTGTATTTAGTCGCACGGTGAATGCTTCCGCAATACACAATCCACTCTCAGAAAGTACAACTATCAAAAAATAATCCCGGACAACCGATTGTGTTTAAGAGTCCAATAAAAAATCCAGTAAAGATAGGGCTGAGGGTTGAGATTGTAAAATTTATCATGACACCATATCGACAAAGTGTACCTAACCGTTTGGGTCCAAATTGATTTCTCTTTTAGGATTGCAGTCTAGTTATGATAAAAAATTAAACGTTTTTAAAAATCCTCTCAATAAAGTTTATTTGATCATTTTCTCTCGCTAACTCTTAAGAGCCAGTATATCGTGAGGTGACCTTGAAGTTCGGCCTTTGCAAATGGTGTCGGCCACTTGCACTTCGAGCATCCGTCGACAACATCAAAGAATAAACATTTGGCAGTTTTTTATTTATATTAAAAACATAAGTCAATTAAAAAAAAATCTAAGTTTAAGGTTTCCTGTAGAATTTCATTGCGGACATTTTTATGTATAAATTAGGCTTACGTTACATATGTAGTTTAGTTATTGAGAATTTTAAAAAATAAAACTCAACAATTTCAATATTTTTTTATGTAAATATAGGATTATTTATTTAAAAAACCGCTTAAAGGGTTGCTAGAAAAATGTTCAGATAATCTAATTATATGTTTTATATATATGCCTGGTATGAAAATCTATCATGGCAGTAGACCTCAAAAACATGCATAAAATGCAATTCGAGTGCGTTATGGCTCTTAACCTTATGGGTTGAATGAATGAGGAAATGAATGAAAATTTTCAGAATCTAATACTTTGCTGTTAGTTTTAGAATTCATAAACCTGTTTAGAAAATTATGTGCGTAGCACTCAAATTATGATAACATTTCCATAACAAAAGGTAGTGGGTACATATAGACATTCTTTTGAGTTATGAAGGCGCTAAAGCAAGGAGTCCCCACCGAGCTAACAAGAAGCGCGTTGTGCACCTCTCGTCGCCTGTAATTGGTTGGGCACGTCTTTTGCTGTTATGCCTCTAGAAACAAACGAGGACAATTTTGTTCACAAAACTTTGTTCAGATTTATTACTTTTTTGTAAAAAGATGAGTCAGTAACAAACTGACGGATGAATGGATTTTGCCTAAAGTCAGTAATATTTTCAACCAATGGATCGTTTCCAGTTTTGAAAACTTATGACAATTACGTCAACTTACGTCATCCGATATGATGCTTATACAAAAAGGCAGAAAATTAATTTTAATACATACCAAGGATTAGCTCGAACGAAGCATTTGAAAATAGTATCTAATAAATTATACTTACTCTCTAGTTATTTTATAATTATTTATTTCTAAGTTTTAGATATTAACTATATCACTAAAAAATATTTGAATGTATCTCTGTTTTGTAACTTGAATAAATGAAATAAAATATTTTCGCAAATTGTTCCAGATCATATGGAGCATGTCGAGATGATTATTTTTATGAAGGATAAATGTCGACTCCATTGTTGTTTATTTTTATTGTTTTTGTATTTTTGTGTAAAATGTGTTAAAGTATGATATTTATCGTGTTTTTTTTATTATCGAAATTTGTTTCATAGTTATTATTTATAAATAATATTATTCAACAACGGCTGAAATTGTAAATTCTGTTTACACGTTTGTTGAATTAGGCTAAAATATTGAGTTATAAATAATTTGTTACAACTTTGTTATGGAATATTTTTTACTATCGAAAAGTATTTCTCCATGCATTTGATATTGCATATTATTTTAATATTAGTAATTTGTCATATAGAACAGACTAGACTTGAGGATTATTTTTCCGACAAGTAGAGAGTTACAATTTATTATCTTAAACAATGCCATTTACCGGGGGTTTATCCATGTATTTGATACTATACATTACTTTAATATCAGTAGTGTATTTTATAGAACAGGCTATATGTAAGGATTTTGCTATTATAAAATTGTGGTTTTTCCAATAAGTAGAGAGCTACAATATATATTTTCTTATTTTAGTTAAACAGTGTAATTTAGCGGCGTTTAATAATTAGTGATCGCAGCAGATGTTGCTTCACTGGCCTTTCTTGGATTTGTTTAAATCGAGATTGTCTGACGGACAGTTTATTGTGAAATGTATGTAATATGATCATCAACCAAATCTTGATGTAATCGGTTATAACGACCGAATAATGCCATTTCTATCTGTGATAAATCATTAATATCTTGAAATTGGGGAACTTCATCATACATCTGTTTAATGATACAATGATAATTTTGTTTTATTCTGTTTGTACTCCTACATTATGTTTTGAAAATTATGCATATGTTGAATAACATTTTGTTCACTATTAAATTTCCAACAGAACTAATTTTAACAAAAATCAATTGAAGCAAACTACATAGGCGCTCTAACCGATATAAACTGGAAGCTATACTTCGAACCGGATTATAATTTTTTTGAAACTAAATAATGTATCACTTCTATATAAGGTCGATGCTTATTACATATCAAATAATGGAGGGATATTTAGATTATCATAGTTATCAATAAAATAAAACTGTAATTCTTAGTATTAGATCTCTTTGTTAGTATGGTAGTCCCCGGAATAAATAAAAAAAATAAAATATTTACACCGAGATTCAGGTGACAGTCATACATACTCCTAATATATTTAAGTTTGTAGTCTTAAATAGTTAACAAACTATATACAACTGACCGAAAACAAATAGCAAAGGTCCATAAATTTTCCTACAGGTATAAAAGACAGAAGCGATAGAGCTTAAAGGTCAAAAAAGATTCCAAATGTAATGAAACAGAAACTTAAATGTATTTTCAATGGGACAACTTAAGGTCGTAGTGAGAATTTAATAAATAAATTTGTATTATCGAAATATATCCAATGCTACGCCAGTTCACATGCGATCAATATGTTTACAATATTGTTGTTCCCAGGAGTTACTTTCTATAGTAATCTTGTTACTCTTATGATGAAGTTTCTTATAAAATGTTAGGAACTTGCGACTATACCTGACGGTATTATCCAAGCCGCCTGTCCATAACTTTGTACCATCGGCAGATATATCTATGCAGCTAGCGCCATCTGTGTGCCCCTGGAACTGCCTCACGAGCGTTTGGTTGTGTAGATCCCACACTGCTATATTTCCATCAGAGCAACAGCTCAAGCAAACCTGTAATATGGTACACATTAGGATTATTACAAGTGAAATTCTTAATATTGTTATTAAATCAGTAAAACAGTTAGCCACCGAAATAACTTGAAAAGTAGAATTGTAATCTGGGATCTGGTCCAGTTAGCCAGTGACGTGCAGGGTGATTGCAGGGTGGTGTAGCCCCCCTTTGGCGGCTTTTGTTATAATATAAATTGTTAATATTGTTAATAATACATAAACAAAAAATATAATATTAAACCGAAAATATATTAAATATGCGGTTTTTCGTTAAAAATCTCGGCAAGCCCGGCTTTTTGGATCCTAAGAAAGTACCGCCCCGCCACTGCAGTAAGCCGTTAGAAACTGGAAGCCCTGATGATGTTAATGTAATTATTTGTACTATATAACATGGCTATGATACGATCTAAACAAAACAATAAAAGTGAGTGATTTGAGTCAGTATGGGAACTGAATTTATGATTATCAACAATTATGTAATTAATACTATGTATGTATGTATGTATAAATGCCTCACTTAAGATGAAACCCGATCAATTTTTTTATACAAAAATTATAGTGTACTGACTCTTTTTGTAGATATACAAAAAAAAACTGGATATTGTTATATCTCATAATTACATTGAATGAAAATGGAAATTTTCTAGTTAGAGATTGCCTTGAAACATCTGTATTTTTCCAAAAATTTTATTAAAACTTTATAAATTTTATTAAAACTTTTAACAAATAAAGCCGACTTTAGCACAGGCGCTGTTTAATTAGGTAGAGTTTTGTAAAATGTGTTTGAGTACTTTAAAAACCAATAAATAAAACTATTATTATTATTATTTGTAAATTGTTTATTGACTGAATACAATAATCGAGAAATTAAACCTAGTAGCATAGTTGACTTCATAAAGATACAAATTTAACTATTTTTTTTTTAAAATACGTTCATTCTGTTTATCAAGATTATATATTTATAATGAGAAGTCGATTTATCATTTTGTATATTTTTTTTTTATTAAAATATTGTGTGGTAGATATAAAGTTAGGTAAACATGGCTAAACTAAACAGCCGTTAGAGGAAATAGAATAATTTAAACCTACACCCAATAGTCGTCAGGAAGAGCCTCCTTAAGGCTTATTGGTTCGCGTGTAAAAGTAAGCTAGGTATTACAAATATGAACAAAATAATTGATGAATATAATATACCTTGGAGTCTGGACTGATAGCAAGGGCATAGCAAGCCGGCGCACTTGAAGTGAGTTCGGCTTGATCCTAGGCGTGGGGCTCGCAAGATCCCAGATTGATAAATTGGATGTTTCACCGCCAACTATAAGAGTTCTTCCATCAGGTAGAAGCTTTACTGATCGGATGTAGTTGTCACGTTGCTGAAATATTTTTATAAAATACAGGAATATTATGCATGGATCATGAATCATCCTTGATTACAAGCAGGTATTTATATTCCATTAGTGGGCATCAACGTTTGGCCATATTACACTATAGTCATTATATCATTTCTCACTTCATAGTTTAGAGTTTCAATTCGCTAAAGCTTTTATAACATTGCTGAGCATTATTACTATGAGTGAATGCATAGAAGAAAATATTTCAGTTATTGAGCATATATTTTAACAGCTTATGATCATTGCCAACTCTAGTGTACGGAGAGATACAAACCATCCTCCGCCCATGGATAAGACAAACCCTAAGTTAAGAAACACCTCCATTTTTAAACAGGCTCTTGAAGGAAATCTGCAAGGTAAGCTGATGACGATGATGACACTAATTATGAAAACAACTTAATGGCGTCGCATAGTACTTGAGAAGACTAAAACAAGAATGAAGTTAAGGTCATTGCCCAAAATGAATAGAATGGAGATCCACTATTCAGGCTTTTAGTCCCAAACCGGGATAACAGGAATTACAGACAGAGAAAGACATATTAAGAATTAAACATAGCAATTGACAAATGTTAGAAGTCGCCACGACAATCAATTGATACTTACCAAGATTCTCAACCACAGAAGAGAGAACCGACACACTGTCCAAAAATTGCTGTAGCCTTCAAGATTCTGGGTTATACATCCTATTAACTCTTAACTCTATTCGGAGATAATTCTTGTTAAGTCAGGTGGTACCAAAACCATTTTGACATCTTCAACACTAACAATTGATGGTTTTATGAGTTCTAATTTGGGTCGTGTGGAGAGTTATCTTAAGATAACTTTAAAAAGAACTGAGGTAATGTCCTGGTTTTTGTCTCCAACGTAGTCCCAAAATAGCAAGGATGTCAAAGTTCAATCTAGTGGTGCTCTTGCCTGGATATTTTATAGAGGATCGCAGGCAATGTGGAAGGATATTAAAAAATTAAACCATCGCTATCAGTTATCTAAAACAATTGTTAATACAACAGACTGCTAATTAAAATAAGCTGTTTCTATGCTCTCTCCTGAATATTCTCATAAAATGTCTGCTTTCACTTTTTTTGAACATTATTTTATACATAATTTAATCACACACACTACCACAAACTCACCAAGCAGTCGAGCTGAATAACAGGACTCTTGCTTCCGGGCTGTGAAATGTCCCACACTTTGACGCATCCCTTGCCTCCGGTGTACACATACTTAGTGGGGTTGGAGATGGTGACGGCACACACGAATTCTCCGTGGGCTAATGTGTTGATCTGTCTCGCATGCCGTGGGATCCCTGGGCCAATCAGCGCATCCGGGGGAAAGGGCACAGGTTGCATTTGCCCGTCCGCGCTCACATGAAAGGAATAGGCGCTGCAAAATTAAAATAAATACCAATGTTTATTATTATTATTAGTTTATTCATTAAATTTACAATTATTTTATTTTATGTACCAGCTAAGCCCAAGGCTTATCTGCTGGAAACCAGGTGTGTAAAATACAGATAAATTATTAATTGTGAAATATTTCCAACTTATTTTTCCTGTATTTTACACGTCCTTTACAATAGACATATTCACATACATTGAGGTACATTTTTAAATCTTAGTAGTATACGAACGTATTACAAACCAAAAGTAAGTATACTAAACATTTTAAAATAATATTAACACAAATTTACTACAACCACTTAAAGAAATTGTTTTTGTGCGATTTCATAACAAATATTTTGAACTTCATATTTATTTTTTTTGTATTTAATATTACTTTTAATTAAACATCTTGGCAAATTATTAAAAAAGAATGGTACAATGAATTGCAAAGCTCGTTTACCGTAAACATTTTTAAATGCGGGTATAAACAACATTTCATTTTGTATTTGCCGTGTACTATATGTATGTTGAACGAGTGTTTTGAACTTGTCAGAGTCGAAGAAGTGGACCACTATCCTATATATAAACATCACGTTTGCCGGGAGAATCTTGCAATATTTAAATAAACCTAGATCATCACTCATGTATTTTAATTTAATTTTTTTAGGAACAATTATTTTTATTATTCTAATCTGGATTTTTTTTATTTTTTCTAAAAATGTTTTAAAAGTATTGCCATAACTCATGATGCCATAATTAATTATTGAATCTACAAACGCAAAATATAACATTCGTAATTGTTCATATTTTAAGATTCCTTTTAAATGATAGAATTTTGTTATTATTAGTCGAAGTTTGTCGCATATATTATTTATGTGTTTTATCCAATTTAATTTACTATCAAATGTTAGTCCAAGATATTTTTCGGAGTCTACCGTCTGAATTTGTTTACAAAGACAATCCGGTTTGGGTTTGTGCAGGCAGCTATCACTGTGGAGTTTAATTAAAATATCAGCGTTTTGAATAGTTGCGTGCGATGACCTGATGTGCATGACTTTTGTTTTATCGGCATTTATAATAAGTCCGTTATTGTGTGCCCATTCCTGTATCTTATTGAAGTCTTTTTGCAGCATCTCTGTCGCAGTTTGTAGATCACTATGTACAGCAATTAGTGACGTGTCATCTGCATAGGTGTGGATTTCACAATAAGATACACATTTACTTATATTATTCGTGTATGTAATATACATTATTGGGCCCCATATGCTGCCCTGGGATGTACCAGAATACACATTTTCCTTTTTACTACATTTATTATTAATTTTGACTACCATCTGTCTATTTTCTAGATAATTTGTTAATAAGTTGGATATTTTTCCTCGAAAGCCAACCTCCTCGAATGCTTTCGGAAAGTTTCTATGCACTAGAGTATCGAATGCACGGGAGAAGTCTATAAGTAACATTAAAACGTGTTTTTTATTGTTTAATGCCATATTAATTACATTCGCGCAGTTTAAAAGTAGACTTGAGGTATTTTTTCCTTTCAGAAAGCCGAATTGATTTTTTGAAATCACTTCGTTGTTTTTAAAGTAATTCTGAATTTTGGTCCCTACATATGACTCGATAATTTTATCTAATACAGATAGAATAGATATCGGTCTGTAGTTAGCGCATTCATTGTGATTTCCTTTTTTGTAAATTGGTCGAATAATTGACGTTTTCAATCCTTTCGGAAATTTACCACTTTCCAGACATAAGTTGACTAGGTGGCATAAAATGATACTCATTTCTTTTTTAATTTTTTTGATGTCAATCATTCTAATGCCGTCAAAACCAGGCGATTTATTTATGTCAAATGAGTCTATTATGCGTTCGATATCGCAGGGTTTGCATGTGGGTACGTAGAGTGATACGTCAGCCACGCACTTCAAGTCATCGCAATCAACTATACCTATATCGTCTTCATCGCGGGCAGAGTTTAGATTTTTATTGAAACTACCTACTTCTACCAGAGAATTACATGTTTCTATATTGTTTGTATCCGCGTAGTATTTTACGAAGGTATTAGCAATTTCGATATCGCTTTGATTTCGGCCCATGTATCGCATTATTGTTTCGTCGATATTTTTGTTCGGTTTTCCGATTAAATTATTTATTATAGACCAAATTTTTTTCATATTGCAATTTGCGCGAAATATTTCTTCTCTAAAATAGTCGTTTTTGGCATATCGTATATTTGTAGTGACTTTATTCCGTAAATATTTATATTTATTTTTATATTCCACATTTCCAGGAGAGCTTTTCCATTTTTTGAAAATTATGTCTCTTTCGTTCATTAATGATATAATTTCCGACGTAATCCACGATTTTTTTATTCTTTTTTTATTATTTTTAGTCTGAGTTATTCCACTATTTTCATATATGTTTTTAAATGTATTTTTTATTTTATTGTACAAAATATCTGGGCATTTAATTTTATCGTTATTAGTGTCGTTCAGAAAATTACTCCATTCAGTTTCTTTTAGCGTTTTGTTTATAATATTTTCGTTCAACCTGCTAAATTCTTCAAACTGTTTTATGTTTTTATTTGGTATTTTTTTTTGTACTATTTGCAGTGTGACCATGTAATGATCTGAAATGTTTATTTGTATAATACCTGAATATAACTCAGCCTTCAAATACCTAACAAATATATGATCTATGCAGGATCTAGTTAACTTATCCATTACTATACATTCGCGCGTAAATCCATTTATACATTGTGTAAGTCCGTGAGATGCTAACATATTGAGGTATTTTTGCGACACGAAGTCATTTTTATCGGACACGTCTATATTTGTATCCCCCATAATCAACAAATTGCTTTTATTACTATAATTCTGTATAATATTGCTAATTTCATTTATAAAAGGTAATTTATTTTTATCGATTGGTGGCCTATAAACGCTTACCAAGAACAGCTCTGTTTTATTTTCTAAAATAATTTTACCCGTTATACCTTCAAAGCTTTGCTCCCCATCGTAATAATATTTGTCTTTATAATAAGTATGTCGCTCGTTTATATACAATAACAAACCCCCCCCTCTTCGACTTTGACGAGTTACGTAGTTCATATTAAAATGTGGCAGTTTATATAATATTAAATGTTCTTTTTTTAGATTAATCTCAGAAAGTAATATAATATCTATTTTATTGGAAATAGTTGATAATAATGCTTCGAGCTCATTAAAATGTAATTTTAAGGATGCAATATTCAGTGAGACACAAACTAAATTGTTAATGCCATCTTCGAGAGTTTTTGACCATTCACTGACATTATTATAGGTATTTTCGGTACAGTCACCTATTATTTCTATATTCATTGTCAAACTGAACCAAATTTGTATAAAGATTGATCATTAAATTAGGAAGATCGCAATCGCTGTCGAAGTCCAATCCAGAGCTAATTAATTTTTTCTAAGTCTTGCTCGTTTTTAATGCGTGTTACGGTCGTATCTTCTTCTGTTTTTTTAAGGTAAATTATATTATTTTTACACCAAATAAAACGATACCTCCTTCCCGCTTTTTGCTTAGCTTTATACAGTAGCTCTTTAATATATGGCGTTATGTACTCATTAATATAAATACGCGAAGGATCATTATTATTAAAGATGTCGTTATTGGTGATTGTCTTCCTCCTATTTTCAAACCAAGCATCCCGGTCCACAGTTTCCTTGAGTTCTATCATAATTGAGCTTTTTTTATCTGGAATGCGAGGGACAAACATGTCCATTTTTTGGATATGCTCTTTACTCAGTTGGAGTACAGCAGCCACCCGATCAATAATTGTCATCATATCCTTTTTATCCCGAGAGTTTATACCACATATCTCTATATTATTTTTATGTTTTTCCATTTCCAGTTTCCCGATCCTGTCAGCCATTTTTTTAATTTGGTTGTCCTTTTCCCGGCAATTAGATTTCAAGCCCTCGATCTCTTTCTTGCATGTTTTAATCTCGGTCGATTGATCCCCAATTAACTTGATAAGTTCATCGTATTTATCACTGAGAAAGTCGTTCGACTTTCTTAATTCTCGCACTTCACTTAACACGACGGACAGTTTGCTGTCCATGGCGGCAACCATCGCCCTCACAGATCCGTCGGCCTCTTCCTCCGGGAGCATTGTGTGGGTGGTGCCTCCAGCCTGTCCAGCTAGCGGTGGCGCAGAGACCTTTACGGTGGTACTACGTGTTTTAGACGTCATATCAATAATTATTTAAAAGATTATTTTTTTTTTATTTCTTTATCGTGTGTCGCGTATGAGTTCGTTCACAGCATGCGGGTAGCAGAACGCGTGTTCGCTGCGTACGGTAGTCGCGACGTAACAATTCACCATGTTTATTACACGAATTTTATTCTAACATACATAGTAATAACTGATGTGTTTTGTGATTGTGGTGGTCTAGTTGCTAGGGCAAGATTATTGACTGAGCAGTTACAAGTTTGAACCCTCACATTGTGATCGTTACTACTTTTAAAGACTAATCACCAACATCTACCCTAATACCTTATTAGGACTGATATTAGTACAGGGACATGGAATAAAGTAAAATTTTGTAAATTAGTACTTGTACCAAATCATTATTATACAGTAATACCTACTCTATTTTATAATGCGCAGATATTTTATTCTAAGCCATGTTATTAAAAATTTGAGTTAAGTGTTCCATGGGAATTCAACTTCTCAAAAAACCACAAGTTCTCTGATTGAATTACTAACAATCCTTTATATTTTCAGGAGCCTTTGTAACTGTTTTCATGGGCGTAGAAAACCCTTTTCATTTCCATGTGTCATGAATTCCTAGCACTTGTATGCATTAAATTTAATTTGAAAGGTTACAGAGTGGAGGTTCGACTATTTGCAAAAAATATAACTTACAGGAAAATGGTATCGAGAGGTTTGCGGTTCTACTCCATCAAAAAATAATAATACTAACGGTTTGCCTCCAGGAATGGCAGACAAGGCGGCGGCGGCTGCTGCAGCGGCAGCCGCGGGTCCGAGAGGGGCTCGGAGAGGTTCGTAGGAGAGGAGCGGGCGCAGGGCGGGTAGGGGGGCAGGCCTCCTCCGCCCGCGCCGTAGACTGCGCCCGCGCCGTAGACGGCCTGCAAGTCGTGGGGACCTCCGCCTGAGGATTACAAAATAATACATTTTTGTGACCGAAAGTCCTTTTTGGACAGATTTTACTTCAAACTGAATGCTTTCTTTGCCTGTACTACTCGTATGTAAAATGATATGAAAAATACAAATCAAAAAAAAATAATTATGTCTAAAAATATTTGTAAAGTTTATGTAAAACATGAATCCACACTCGTTATCGTCCACACGTATACACAACTACATTCCTTCCTGGACAGCTGATCTACCAGCCCGTCGCCGACTACCAGATTCGACGATGATCTGCCAGCTTCCACCGAACGACTTCCCCAGCAGCTGGTCTTCGAGCGCCTCTGCCCTCCGACAAAGAAGCCGTCAAGTACGCCTCCACGCGCCGACTCGCATTGTAGTGATTTGTGCCTACAAATTTGTGATACCACCAAAAACTTTCTTACTTTGCTACCGACATCTATATATATAAGAAGACTCTTCAATAAACTTTGAATTATTAAATATTTAATCCCTAGATGTTTTTCATAATTTTCTGAATAACTGAAATCTATTTATCTATATTAATCTATAATCTACTATATTTAAATGTCCTCCGTGCATTTACTTGGGATTAGAATTTACGAATTGTGTTTGATTTCTGTTCCTCAACTCTAACCTTCAGTCAATAGAATTGTAGAAACTTTCTCTCTTAGGAGAGTGGCATCCGTGATAAACCTTATGTGGAAGTAAATAAATTATATATAAAAATTTAACGCCACATAAATTACATATAACCCCACGAAGTTATTTTAATCTCACTGTAATTAAATTAAACAAAATTTATATACGTAGCAGGTTATATTTGTGTTTGTATTTTATTAACATTGACAGGTACAAACGTATGTTATTTTAAATTATAATTTTAAACCAAATTAACAGTTCTCATTACTACATACCTATATTATATTATTAGTATGCTAAACGTATTTCGATACTAAAATATATGAAAAAAAAGGTTCACTCACCGTTCATTGCGAGATGATAGGGAGGATACTGGCCGATGGTTGGAGGTTTGACGACAGGCTTGAGCGAGCCGGCGGGTTGCGCCTGCGGCGCCGGGCCCGAGGGACCTCCGCCGCCGCCCGACGCCCCGGAGCCTCCGCTGGTCGGCGTCACCGACTTGGCGACCGGCGTGGGCGGCTTCTCGTCCAGCTTCTTGGCCGACGGCGTGGACGCGTTGCTGGACGTGCCCGATCTGTCGGACCACCGCAAACCCTCACTATATTGGTAAACGAACGCGAGAGATACTCTTTTATAGCTGATTCTCATTCATACACTGGAGGGATATTGCACTTTTTATGCAAAGAACATGAAGTTAGCAACTGATGGGCGGTGGCTACAGTTGTTAACTTCATGGCAAGAATAACAATGAGTTACGATTAATATATTTCAGGTATTTTATTTCTTTAAATACATAAATTTCATTTAAATATATATTAACTTTGAAAAACTTTACTTATTTTGAGGCGCAACATACAGAATAACCCTAAAATGCATGAACCCTTGTTCTTCTTAGACATTTAGTTCTAAAAGAACACAGCACTTTCATAGGTATTATGATGACCTGATTTTGATTTAGACTTGAAGGTATGTTTTAAATATTTATATCCGTGGTCTTAAACCTTAAGCTAGAACAAATTAAAAATATTATCAATAAAAAAACGGATTTCTACGCAGATAATAAACATATCAAATAGTCCCCGAAAGGCAAACATTGCAGCTATTAATTTTATCCAGAACTATCGTATTCATTAAAATTATTTATAAGTAAACATAAATAAATGATTCGTAGCTAGAATAAAATATTTGATCAAAATACTAAATTTAATTCAATTGCGCATCTAGGGTAGGTTAGCAATATTGCCTACCTATTTAAACCCCATAATACCATATCTGTGTTTGGTGTTCAGTCAATAAATTCGCATTTCGGTGAAATTTAGAACTAGAACGAGATTTGTGGGTTCGTCTCAAAGCATACAGTACTAACAGATAATCGCTTCGTCCTTTCCATAAGAATAATATAAAAGTATTTTGCATCTTCTATTAAGACGAGGAGGATCCAAAGTAGGTATATTTTGTATATGTATAGTAGAGTAACGATAAGCTGACCGTTTTTCAATTATGAGGGAGGTGCGAAATTTCACACCTATAAAAATTGCTCTTCTTGATCAATATAATATATTATGTTCCCTTATTGAGAAATGGTCATCTTATCGTTACCCGACTATATTATTAAAGAAAGCTAAATAAGTAACTGTCAAGCACTTCTCACACAGAGATCTTCCGGACTTTCGGGTTAGTAGAGATCAGGTATCCTTAGTGGTTGAGGTTTATTGTGTTGGGATTAAGCGTGTGAATAACATAACATACATGACTACGTATGTGAATGATTTAAATAAAAATAAATTGATTGACTTAAAAAAATAAAAAGTCTGCCGCGATTTTTCTTCCTGTGATTTGGCCGTTAGTCGATTGTTGTTGAACGACTTGTACTCAAGGATATTGAGAACAAAAGGACCCTCACACATACGATGCTCTATATTTAGAAGTTTTTAGTATTTTTGTACACATACTTACAACTCCATAATTCCTTTATACTTTTAGACAAACATGTAGAAGCTCTCTCATTATCGCTTGCGTGTGATTAGCTGCTGTCATTTTAATTATTTATACTTTCAGTTTCTAATTCGTTATTTAGAGACGCTTTTAAATTTCTCGGGACATAAATCATCGAAAATGTTATGACTTCTCCCAACAAAATATCTGTAATAATTTGGACTGGATTTGACCTATAACCGTCATGCAAGCCCAGATGAAGTCTTCATTCTTCAATGTGAGCTGTGGTGCTTTCCACCACCCGAGTGCTGACAAGAATGATACAGATTCCCAGAACGATTGAGCGTCCTTAAAGGAGGCGAAATGCCGCATAGTATAAATTATCTCTTCTAGGAAAACGTTTTCGTTTCAGGGTTACTTTCATTCATCAGCATCTTCTTTATCAAGTCCAATATCTTTGTATCTTAAAAGTTAATATTATTTACATTGAATAATTAATTATTTACTAATAATAATAAATACCAAAACACTTTACTTTCGACTTAGAATAGGTGCAATTATATAAACACACACGTAAAATACAGACTCAACTAGTATTAATATTTGATTTTAAACGTTTTGCAGAATTTGGTTTATTTTTCGTAAGGAACTTACGAATGGAAATGAATTTATATGTTTGTGGATTCCTTGAAATGCCGATAGTTATTTAATAATAGTTTTCATAATAATATTATGATTAATATTCATAATTAATAAATAGAAAAACGGGAATTGAGAGCATCGCATATACTATACGTATGTATAAACAAAGTCCTTAGAAATTAGTCTTGAGTTTAATTAATATAATATTTGTTTATAGTGTAAGATTTGTAACTATGAATAAAATAAATAAATTTAAACTCACAACCAGTAGACCCTCGCCTGTCTCTCAAGGGAGAAGGTCTCGCTTGAAAGACATTTTAAAGTCATTGCACTCAATTGTGAAATAAAAGAAGTTAATAAAAACTATAGGTTTCTGTTTAGGCTATTAAATATATTATGAAATATAATATCAGTTGACATTTATCTAATTTAATGCGATCACTATATACTTTTTTGACCGTAAGTGGTCCCATAGAAATTCCGTTGTAGTCAGATTTGTCTAAAAAAAATCCCTCAAACAATTACAAAATCTACTCTGAAATATTGTATAAAGTAAAAAGTTATATTCGGTCGTATGTAATATATATGATATATTTTTAATTTCAGTTCCGGATACGAACGCTCACATTCTTGGCACGAGATAAAAATGAGTCAACCAAAACCCAGCGTCCGATTTCATAGTATATCAGTCCCGAGAAGGGAATTTAGATTTCAAAGAGCGTATGAAATGAAATGAAATTCCGACTCAACAATTACAATATTATTTTCTTTATAAATCTTCATTTTATTGGCTATGCACGAAAAACAAATGCTTTTTAGAACGCCATTATTCGTATAGGAACGAATGGAAAACTTCTACAAAAGAAAATTCATTTCAAAATGCTATTTAAAATTATTTTTAATAAATAAACATGTATGTAAATAAATCGGAAATATTAAAAATGTGATATTTATAACGATCTCAGACGTTAGGACGATTTTTATTAAATTTGAAATTCGTTTTTCGCATAGTTCGTAAATATTTCTTCAATATATTTTGATGATTGCTGATGACTTGTTGGAATAGATCAACAAGATTCTTACTTATTGGATTTGTTGGGATGGATGTTATTTTTATTTATTTCTTTATTTGCAACTTATACATTTTAGCAATTTCTTTTCTCTATTTTCTCAAAAAAATATAATAATCCAATACAGCAGTTTTAATAAAATTTTAAAATATATTTCATTTAATGTTAAATGTGGGTAAGTTTTAAGAGCAGTGTAGGCAGTATTACTTAAACTCAGCATGCTATTTTTCATTGAGAAAAGAAGTACTGTGTAAAAATAAAAAGATAAAAAGAAGTACTGTGTACTGTGTACAGAGGTACTTTACGCTAAACGAAGCGTAAAGTACCTCTGTCAGTGCATATGATAGCCTCTATTAGATCAAGTAAGTATAGACACATACAAATATGTCTTGAACAGTAATAAATATAATTACATTTAATATAAAATATAATATTATATTATATAACATAATATCATATAAAAAATAATATAATTTAATACAACATGGCACATTATGTCATGTTATTTAATAATAATATCAAAATTTGTATGTACACACACACATGTAGTCACATAAATTGTGGATTTTGGTTGTGAGTTAGGGTGTGTAGGTGTGCGTTGTAAAAAGGGGGTCGTTGCGAGGGTTGGTAAAAAGGGGGTGTTTTTCAGTTGGTGTGATGTTTGTATGTTTGTGAAAACCAGACGGGGAGGTTAGTGGTCATTGTATCACAATAAACTAAAACGGACCTATTTTAAAATTAATATGCTTAATAATAAAATTTAATACGGCGAGACAGTTTTGAGACGACAATATGAAGGCGAAACCAGAATACATATTTTTTCTCCTCTTTGTGGTTTATCTTCAAATATCGTTGCTATAACATTTGTATGCATTATATTCGTTAGTTAGTGTAAAATATGTGGGACACTATAATTAATAAAACCAGAATTTACTTTATGAAGTACAGAACTTTGATACCTTTGGGTAAAGCTTTATTACTCTTATATTAAAAAGTTCAAATAAAATTATAAACATTTCAAAAATACATACATTATAGTAAGTATTAAATTTGGCTAATTTAGTAAGTCGCTTAGCTACCAATGGCACTCATCGGTTATATTGAATAATCACGTATTCGTTTTGAAATAAATATCGACTTTGTCTATTATTTAATATATTTATAAAGTATTAAAAAATAGTTTTAATGGTTTTAATTCAATCCTAGAAATTATTTTACCACCCAATTAGGAGACAATATTTATCTAAAGATTATTTTTTTATATTTTTGGTAACCACTAATATAAACGTTTTTAATTGAGTTTATAAGTTTTCTTTTTGCATACCTAGATAATACATGTTTATTGGTAACTACAAAGATAGAAAGGCGTAACAAAGCACCAACAAATTCGTAAAAATAGCAACTGGAATATCGTCACAGGTTCCCAATTCCACATCGATCGATTATATCGATTATATAATTATCTTGTTTATGTGAAAAGATTGTAAGCAATTAAATAATGTCATTTTTAGATAGCAACAATTTACTGCCTCCAATGCAATCTGGCTTTAGAAAATACCATAGTATCGCTTCTGCTCTTAGTAGTGTTACCGACGATATACTCGCTGCAACAGATGATGGAAAAGTTACTGCTCTAGTTTCCTTAGATTATAGCAAAGCTTTTGACTCGGTGTCCCAAAAATGACTACTGGCAAAGCTTAAACACATGGGTATGTCACATAATGTCTGTAAATGGTTTGAAAGCTACTTAATTAATCGCTCTCAAAAAAACTGTATGCATAGCAAATTCAGGACAAGAAATCTCATCTGACATTGCGCTGTTAAAAATAGGCATACCACAAGGTACACTACTTGCTCCTATGCTATATACGATCTACACATTTCATATACTGTCATATTTAGATAGCTGTGAGGGCCATATGTATGCGGAGGACACTCAGGTTTACTACTCTTTCAAACCGGATGATTATTCTGACAGCTGTAGAAAAATAACTGTGGACCTAGAATTAATTAATAAATGGTCTACAAAACATAGTCTCAAACTTAACCCAAAGAAATGGGAAGTAACTCTTATCGGCACAAACCAACAAGTTCTGAAATGTAAAAATAACTTTTTAAGTTCTATATCCATTTCTGGAACAGCTTTACCAATTATAGAAGTATCTAGGAATCTAGGCATCTACTTGGACTCGCAACTTAATTTTGAAGAGCACGTTAAAAGGAAAACACAATGGTGCTTTGCACGTCTTAAAACGCTTTACAAAATTAGAGAATTTCTATCTAAGGCAAACTGTAACGGACTCACTAATTCCTTCAATCTTGGACTATGGCCTACGCTTATCCAAAAAAGTACAAAAAAATCCAAGGTGTCCAAAATGCCTGCAAACGCTTTTGTTTTCGGATCCCTAGGCGAACCCATATCTCAGGCACATGAAACAAAAACAGTATTTTAAATATGGTCAATCGCAGAAATCTCCACTATCTCCACGAAAAAATCACAATCACCTCAGGTGCGAGAGATCACCCTTTGATCATCCCTCACCATAGGCTGACAGTTTACGAAGGTTCCTTTAAATTTACGGCATCAAAGATCTGGAACGACTTGCCTCCACCGCTAAGGAGCAAAACAAGCCCGTCCTCCTTCAGGACTAGGTGTCGACAATGGCTTCTGGAGCTGCAAACTAGTTAGTTACGTTTTATATAGTTTTTTATGCTGGTCAAACATTTTGTATTTTGTTTTGTATATGTTACATAAGAGCATGTGAGGATTAGAATTCACTGTAAATAAAAATAATATGTTTATGTTAACTATAAATTATATATTATTACATAATAAAACGGGACGTGCTGTAAATCAGCATCCTCCTCTCTCAGAAAGGAGGGAAGCTGAGCACACTCCCTTTATTGGAAAATGCGATTGAACTTATGTACCTACCATTTACTTTTGTTTTGCATTTTTCAATAAATAAACATTTTCGTCTTTCTATGAGTTGTCATAATAACAAATGTTCTCCTTGTCGAGATCTTTCAATTGGTGTATAACAAATCCTATAGGAGGGTGTACTTCCCATACATTTTTGTCCATTGTCTGTCAAAAGAACAAAAAATTTAGACATTAAAAAAAAAAACAAATTGTAAGATATTGTACAAAAATCACAAATAGTGGTTGGATAATGCATAAAAAAAATCTACCTTCCTTGAATCAATCAGTAAAAATATTAGAAAAATGCTTCTCAAATTAAACTTCAACCAAAATCTAACAAAAGTTTGGAATCGAGATAGCCGTCGCGACCACATCAATTTGTCCCAAACAAAAACAAAGCATTCATGACCTGCTTTACATCAAGTAAATTAAATGTAAAAAAAAATCTTCATCGATAAAAATAAACACCCTAAAAGGACAGTAATTGGTAGGTTTGCATATATATGATTGAATATATATGTTTATACATATATATGTTTGCATATATAGAACATATATATTGATTGATTTCGCGGTATACCGCGTCCTTTTAGAACTATTGTACTTTTAAATCCACTTATAGTTCTCCCTCTAGTCCCGTACTGTAGATAAAGTTAAGTACCTTTTTGGGTGCGATGATTCTAATCTCTTCTGGCTCGAGGAGATAGTTGCCTAGAAACTGGTATCTTTTGTGAATGACATTCCCCCGGTAGGTGTAAAGGGGTTTCTTGGCTCTCTTGGCCTTTGCAGACTTTTCTGCACCTGTCATCGGCCGACAGGCTTAATTTGTGCAGATTCATCTTGCAGTGGCCTGTTAAGGTTCTGGTTATGATCCTTAGTTGGTTTCGGCTTAACTTCAATAACTCCGAGAGTCTTTTTTTGCGAGAATCCTACTATGAGTTCTTTGGCTTGCTTTTGTCCGGGCAGTTCTTACCAGTATTTTTGGCTTTGTTTCGAAGCCAGATTTTTAGCAGTTTGCTGGTAGTGCTTTTAGCTATGCCGAAGGCCGGTTCTGGGCCTTTCATAGACATGTTAGCACCTTTTTTGGCCAGTTAGTCTACTTTTTCGTTGCCATCAATGCCTGAGTGGTCTCGTACCCACATAAGTGTGATCCTGTTGTGTGTTGCCAGGGTGTTGAGTGTTTGTACACCTGTTGAATAAATAAATAAATAAAGTTTAGCACTAGCTTTGACTTGATAGCATTTGAGTTGATAGCCTTTAGAGCTGCTTGGCTGTCTGAAAGTATGTTTATGTTTTTATTCTTGTAGGATCTTTCGATGCGTTCAAGCGCAGTTTCAATGATGGCATATAGCTCTGCCTGGAATATAGTTGAGCGCAATCCCAGGTTGATCGATTTCTCGAGTCTGGGTATCGCCCCACAAATGCCTGATCCTATATTGTTTCCGTCCTTGGATTCATCGGTATACCATACAATTGCTTCATTTTCGAAGTTGGGTCCTTCATTGTCCCATTTGATATTTTCGTGGTAAAAGCTTTGACGCAGTTGTATTCGGTTGTCAGATTGTCTGTGATCATTTTTATTACTCCTGCGCTCTCAAGTACAAGACCTCTTTAGAACCTTTATAAATATTATGCTATCCAGCACTTTATCAAATAATTAAAAACTTTTTCAATATTGTCAAAGATTGTGTCATTTATCTTTTCAGGCGATTTGCCGCTATTAAAAAACAATCATCAAATATAAGTTATATATATATAAGCATACGTAAGTGGTTTTTATATTGTTGTTATATTGTACATACGAAGATAGGGCAGCATCTATTAAGTAATAAATAAATACTATAATAATGTAGGTATATTTTGATCCAATATTCATTCTTTAACTAATAATATTAGGTATGTATCTACTCGCAGTATTTTATTAGGTAACTTCAATATTTTTGTTACGATATTTTGTATTTCTAGGTATTATTTTGGTGGTAATGATCGTTTCGAAAGACATGTATGTATCTTATCTTGTAAATACAGTTGTTAATTATTTTTTTTAAATTTTTGATTTGACTTATAGAATTAATTGCATTTGATGTTATGTACTCGTATGTAATTTAGTAATATTTTTGTTCATTTGTGTTTATTAATCATATCTAATACATAAATATTTAATGATACATATTTATTTATTTAGTTTATTCAACAAATTTACAATATCATTCTTTTATGTACCAGCCAAGCCCAAGGCTTATCTGCTGGAAACCAGGTGTGTAAAATACAGATTTTAATAATTGTGAAACTTGTTAAGGGGCAGTGTGTTAGATTAGAAATTGATTTAACCTGATTTTAATCTGTTTTTATTCTTTAGTTCTATTGACGATGTCGAAATCACGAATTGATGATAAAATTGGTAAAAATAATAAACCAACTGATAAACTATAAAAAAGCAAACTCCCAATATTCAAACCAAAATACAAGGATCTATAACGCTATGTCAAACCTACGAATACTTAAACCTTCCGACAGACAATAATGCCAATGATGAACTAATGAAATCCGATATTGATGATAATAATGACATTGATTAGAGCGAGTGTTTACAATTCAATAATATGCCAATTAATTAGGGTTAAGTTGATATTAGAATAAACACATGTTAGTGATTGTGTAACTTGTTTAATTTAAATGATTAAAAATAGGAAAGCTCAATTTCGTCATGTCTAATGTCGCCTTAAAGTTGCCTTAAGCATATGTATCTAATCACGGACTTTACCTAATTATGTTTGTAGATCTTCAGTAGTGATAAGATTTAAGAATAATGCATCACGTAATTTGGTATGCTTGTAAGGCAGGCATTAGACGTTCAATAAATATCGCAGTCCTGGATCGTGATAATTATTGCAATACTGTCAATACCTCTTATTACACGTTCAATAAATACTGATGGTATTGACGATACCGCGATATTTATTGAACGAATTATCGGATAATTATTCCATTAATTTATTAAACTAAAAAAATATTCATTAAATACAGATCACATTTACCATACGTTTAATTTGATAATAAGTCGTTATTGCTGACTTTGTATTTTTACAATACGGCCTCGTAAGAATTTTGATTCGCTAAGCAAACATTGCGACTAGCTAAGATTAGAATTTCATCCAATTTCAGATAATTTATAATATGACTTATAAATTATTTTTATAGCCCACAATATTTCTTTAAACAGTACGTTAAAGAATGCACTTACCTTACAATAATGGTAAGTGCATGTTTGCTTATAAAACTTTTTACCTTACGTAATATTTCTTTTAAAAAGCACGTTAATCATGCAGATATATTTTTCTGAAGAAAACATTTGTTCATTAACCCCTTTTCCAGAACGAGAAAATTAATAATTTTCCTAACAAGCCATGTAATTTTCAATCCGTTAGAGATATAAATATGTTTGGCAAAGAAAATAATAGCAGAACAATATATATTTATAACTTCGCAATCAAATCTCAAATCGGTCAGTTACTTAAGTAATAATGTTTTTTTTTTTAAAAAAAATGCAATTTTTAAAATGGTTCTGTTGTAAAGTTTGTCCAATGGCTTTTTAGTTACTTTGCCTTTCAACCGTCGATTTATAAATTTACAAGCTGACCCGGCGAACTTAATACCTCGTCAGAATTAATTGTTGTGTTAACTTTTAGCTGAATTAAATTTAGTTTTTATTAAGGATAGTACAAAAATCAATATGATATGTATTTTAGGTATCGATGCGCGCAAAATGACAAAGTGAATCACCTCAAAAAGTGTACATCTTCGAAGTCAACTTACCGTTTGTAAATAGAATTTCACAGAATACAAAACCGTTCCATACAAAATGTATGAGAAAATTAATTTTTCGATTTTTTCCTTCATCGGAAGTCTATGTTGTAAACTTGTAAACTTACTTTGCAGGGACACATCTTTTAAATTTAAACGTCCCCAACACGAATAGCCATAGCAACCAAATTTCAAGTTGTTAGCAACGTAAACCAATTAAATTTGAAAATATTTTTTTCCGAAGATTTGTTGCTATAGCTATTTATATTAATATGAAAAACACGAAAAGATGTCGTCCTAAAGATGTTTTTTCCGTGAGTTTAGAATAATGAAATATGCATTTCCTGCGCTAAGATAATTTCGAAATAACGTTTATACAGTGCATTATAGTCGACATAGTTCATAATAGATAAAGCAGGCCAGTCTCCGAGTGATTGTGTGAAAATAAGTAACATTAAAAAGTGAATTCTGAGACCCGCAAGAGTTAGTGGAACCTGAGGCAATGGAGCTGGATCCTGTCGGCCCGCGACGTACTGCGAACACGAGGTCAGTCTTTGGTTTCCCAATTTTGATCGCACCGCCCCCCGCACCCCTGAATCATGAAAGCCTGCTTCTCAACACTGCCGGTCGAATTAAGGAACATCGCTCTAGGTACAAGCGAGAAAATGTCTGTATAAAATATGTAAATATAAAATGAATTACCTATTTCGCAGTAACTGCAATTTGCTCCGTAACCCTAACCTAGCTTGTTATGTCGGTTGACATGAGTTTTCATTTTTTTTATCTTATTTTTATGAATAATTCATGGAAATATGACAGTATCTGGCATTTTTTCCTTTGCTATGTATATTTCCAACGTGTTTCAGTCGGCGCTTTTAATATCTCCACATTAGCGCTGTGGACATATTTGTTAAAAAAATTGTCAAACAATCTTAAAATGTATTATACAATCTTGAATTATATTATGTTTAGGATAATATATACCTTAGCGAGTTTCGAAGCATAAGAAATATCCATAAATCACATACAATCACTTAATGAAAAATAAATATTTTTAAAAAATGCCCTACCATATCTACTAAAGGTCTCGTGGGTGGCTATCAGATTATTTTTTTGGAAATAATATCTATAATTTTCAAATCTTTATTCTAATGCAATGAAAAGTTCTGTTTAGATCTCTTCGAAAAATAAGAAAATGCGTTTTCACTTAATCTTTTCTAATCTTTTTTAATATTTTCTCCATCGGTCTCTTTACATTTTAGTTCAAATAGGAGGTTAAAAATTAGCGTTACGTATACAGGTTGTCCAGTAAACCTTGGTAGATATATTAACAGCCTGCTTCTCAACACTGCCGGCTGAGTTAAGTAACATGTCACGAAATGTGCCTGTAATGAATAAATAGCATATAAGCATAAAGGACAACAATAAGGCAGTCAATTTCATCAATTAAAAGCGACTTCCTAATTTAGCCTAATTTCCCTAATTTAGCTAGAGCGACCATTTCACAACCTTAATGGTGGCAAATCATTTAAAACTTCCAGTTTAAGGCTGTTTTTTAATACTACTATATCGCTCTAAATACAAACGAGGAAATTGTCTGTATAAATGATTTGCTGTAAAAAAAACTTATATCAAGCATTGCGCGAGCTGCCGCGCGGGGAGTGGATCGCGCACCTCCACCCGCCGTACACTTGCGCAGCGAGAGTGCGTATACTAAGTCCCTCTTTATAGTGTGTCGCAAGGGTTGCTCATATAAAAAATTGTAGGAAAATTATAGCAACACAATTAACATTTTGAACTGATTTGAACCAATTTATCCCACCCTTAGAATCAATGGTTGGTGCTATCAAAGAAGTGTACTGAGATAAGATTTAGGCCCTTATCTAAGGAATAATATTAAATTGAAATGAATTCGATATCCTATATCCTATATACTAAGAAAGTTATAGCAAAATTTTACTTTTTAGAACACCCCTCTCCATTCCCGGCCCTCTGGTCTGATTTTGCTCATTAAAGAACTTTGATATAATAAGTTATATATACAATAACAACTAACAAATAACATAACAACATTTGGAGATTTGGTGCCTAAAATGGCGTCCTTTGTTCACTTATTTAGGTCCACTTAATATTAACTCACAAGGGCAAAGCAGATTGCTTTGAGAGTAAATGGTTCCAGTATAGATATTAGAATTTTAAAGATGTATGTAATCTTTCTTTTTTTTGCTAAATATTCAATTTGAGTTTACCAGCTCATCATGCCTTGATCTATATAAATGCCTAAATATTTGGTGGAAACTGAAGTGGTGTAAAATTTATGATGAATTGAAAGAATATTATCATGATATTGTACCTACCTATGTTTTTAAGTAGATGATTAGGAAAGCTACCTATTGCAATAGGTACCATCTCATGACTTCCGGGAAATATCTTCGCATTTCATATCCCCTAGAACCCATAACCAGCCTCTGATTAAAAGTTTAACTTTATGTATCTATCTATCTATATCACTTTCTTGTTAACACGACAACTACCGTAATATTCATCCAATCACTTTTAAATTGATACATAAAATTTTGAGTTCACAAAATCTCGGTCAAGTTCGTTAATGGACAAAATCAGACCAGGGGGGCGGGAATGGGAGGGGTTTTACGAAAATGAAAAAGGATTAAATCTATTCAAAATGTTAATTGTTGGCCTATAAATTCTCTACAACTTTTGTTTAAAACAATTTTTGATATGAGCAACTCTTATGGCACAGTGTAAAGAGAGATTCAGTATACGCACTCTCGCTGAGCAACGGTACGGCGGGTTGAGGTGGGCGGGCTGCCGCGCTGGGAGTGAATTGTACCGAATTATTTTTTAATACGACAAAGGTACATTTGTAACTGTAATTTGCTCTACTACATTTCGATTTTTTTTCCTCAATTAAATGACACAATAAATAAATATATAATACGTCCCAACAGCCATGCTATCATATTTTCGATAATTGAATACCGCTGTGAATTATCATTGCGCCCTATCGAAATGTCAAGTTTCAACCTTCAGTATTAAAAATTCGTTGACTTTAATGTTAAATATCTATATTATTGACACAAAAATTGAACTCTTTTTCATTTCTACTTTTCGAGCTGAAAGATGCAACGAATAGTAGTTTATTAAGCATGGCTGTATAGAAGCTAAAATGTGCCAAGAGCTGAAAGTCATTCGGTGAAGGTGTTAAGTAACTTTTTATTAACAGTATGCAGTGGAATTTGACCCTTTATTAATTTTATATTATTTTTCTTTGTTTTAGATTCCCCAAAAAGGGATTGGCGATATGAGCACCTGTTACTATCGGTAAGTGCTGATATTTCTCGTTTCTAAATAAGTGAATTATATTAATTTCTAACGGATATATTAAAAGGCTCTAAAAATATATTACGATAAGTATTCAAAACTTTGCTAGCCGCTTAGAAGTAATCATTATGTCCGAGTGCAGTTTGAGAGACAGTGGAAGCCAGGAAAAATAGTCACACAAATACCGTGCAGGGTCCTGTATGTGTGATTTATTTTGATTAGAATAAAAAAGGGAAAATTATTTATAAGAAATAGATTCTTTGAAACATTTTATCGATGTTTGAATGGCAAAGTGACTAACAAGCTATTGGACAAACTTTACAACAGAAGCATTTTAAATATTGCATTTTTTGAAAAGAAATCATTATTACTTAAGTAACTGACCGATTTGAGATTTGATTGAAAAGTTATAAATTGAATAATATCTTGTTTTGCTATCATTTTCTTTACCAAACATATTTGTAACTCTAACGGATTGAAAATTACATGGCTTGTTAGTCAAATGATTAATTTCCTCGTTAAAATAAACTCGTACAATTACAGTGACTTTGATACCTGTACCTAAATTAAATTATAAGATATTGGGCCAACTTTTTATAGTATTTTTTTACAGCATTTTAAAACAAACTTAGCTATTGAAAATGTAGTTCAAAAGAAATCTTTTTTTTACCTAAAATCATAATTGTTATTGAAAGATTGATTACAATATAGTACGTAATGTCCTACAGCCAGGCCCTACAGGCATCACTGACGGCCTTTTTTCCCCTAAACTAGACGCGCCTGTGGTACTAACTTGCTACGGGTTGCTTCAATTCCTATCTCCATCCGTTTTGATAATATCGTATAGCAATTAGGAATAATGGAACAGTAAATTCGTACAAGCGATAGACACTACTATAGTTCTGTTTCCTGCCCCCTTAATTAGACTATCGTCTGTACTAAAGAAGGCATCGTTTCGTCTTTTTCGAGGTTTATTGCTACGCCATACGTTGGTTACTGTTTTCGTTTTCAAGATAGTTTATATTTTAGTCAATTTAATATTAGTTATTTTTTTTTAAATTAGCACTTAGAAAAAAAACCACAATAAATCTGTAAAAGTTTAAATTATATTGGGTAAGATATATTTATATTTTACCAAGTTACTTGTTTTTTACTAGCAATAACAACATAGATAGATGATAATTTATTTATCACACAGAGGAACGTTTGAAATACTTATTATATTTTCATTATAAAATGAGGTAGGTACCTAATAAGTAATGTTGGGTAAGTTTTTTAATAGATTTGCCTAATTGAAGGAATATTGTATCAGTACACGCACTCTCGCTGCGCAAGGGTACGAAGGGCTGTTTTTTTTAACAAACTGTTAGATGAGATAGAAATATCAAGATAGCAAGAGAGAGCAGAACTTTCGTGCAGATGCCTTTTAATATAAGGCGGTACTCCTAAAGATTTCCTTTTAACGATTCACTAGTACTCGGTGGTAACGAGGCTGTGAAATTTTATTAAAAACATTTTCTCGAATATTCTACAAGTATAGTCCCTTAGAACCTTTCAGGGGATTCATCTGTATCGATAATCAAATTTAATTTAAGTCAGTTTAATGTTTGAGACCGCTCAGCGTTCTGTTTCGCCGAGCTGTCAGCAGTCCCTTTGGACTGTTGACCGCGCGACGCAAGGTACAAAATAAACTTTTTATAATATAAATATTTTTTTTCGTGCGACCGGTTTAGTAGATTTGGCTGATCAGGTATTAATTACATTAATTTCTAATTTCTAATCGGCCAACCACCGAACTAATAGTCACCACTAAGAGTGAATGTCGTTAAAGTTGGGTTAGTTATACCAGAAATATGATTTAATAGCTCCGAGCGTAGAACAGGCGCGGGTTTTGGAGTACCAAAAGTAAGAATGGCGTGGTTCCATAGCACGTTGTTAAAACTGGGACTGAAACACGACTCCTGTAGGAGGTATATAATATTCTGGATATATTCAGACGCGAAATGGAGGTTCGGTTACCTATACTGTTGTAAGCTGGCGCAACGGAAAATAAAATTTGCGATTGCGGCCGAATGCTTAAAAAAGCGATTTTTGCTGCAAATGTCATCGTAGCGTTTTTAATTTCCTTTCTGTTTGGGCGTTGGTTTACGCATGATAATGTGGAAAATCCAATTTGATGGACTAAATATTCGGTCGGATATACTTTAAGGATAAAGACGGAAAATGAGTTTACAACTTTGATAATCTCTGTTGGAAATAGACGTGTTTTGTTACGAAAGAACCATCAGCCCCATAGAAAGAAGCATCAGCTGAATTTACGATTTTTGTCATCATCGCTCGAGGAAAGAGGCTATTAGCGAAATTGAGAAAAGCTCGCTTTTATAAAAAAGGCCACAGACAAACCTAACGGATGATATAAGTCTGTAACTTATGGGTAGAAAATATCCGATTTGAGAGGCAAATTTGAAAATTACCCAAATGGAACCTTTTTTTCAAGAGAAAGAACGCAAAGCAGATTCTTGGTCACTATTTTTTTGGAGTTCAACGCGACAACAGCTGAGATTTGACATTCGATCGACGCATACATTTTTGGATGATTGAAGCTGGTTTCAAGGAATATAGATAATCGCTAGAAGGGACGATTGAAGGAAGCTACATCTTCGAGAGTACATATATAAGGACTGAGGATCGGCTAACGGAGCTCAGACGCCTGAGAGAATATTCCGGGACCTTTTCTCGGAAATTTCCTTAAGGAAGTTTCTGGACCTCGAACTTTCCTTTAAGGTCGACTTGAGGAAAAAATCTTTTTGGAAGAGCTTCGATCAGCGGACAGTATAGACTAAATTTTTTGGAAAACTGAAGCTGGATTGGATGAGAAAGTGAGCTTCTTATGCTAATGACAGTTGAGTTCCAGAACGGAATTACTCGGGGACCTTCTTCTGCTGCTCGTCTCAACTAAGGGGAACCAGACCACGGGTCCCGTCGGGGAAAACGACTGCCCGTATGTGTGCAGTAACCCTTAATACTTGATTTATTGTAAATGTGATACTGTGATAATGTGTAAAGTTTCAGGGATACGCCCCGTTTTAAATATTGTTGTAAATAGTATCAAAATAAATATGTTCAACACATTCGAGTAGTTTTTATTTGATGGGGATTGATGAAAGGTAGAATTAATTTCCATGTTTAGCAACACATTTGAGATCTACCATTTAAAACAATACATCTATTAGCATAGCAACGAAATTTCAAGTAACGTAACGTAGCAACGAATTAAATTCGAATATATTTTCTTTCCGAAATTAGTTGCTATGCATTTTTTATATTAATCTGAAAAAGACGACAAGATGGCCGTTAAAATGTTTTTCCGTCGGTTTAGAATAATGTAATACAGATTGCCTGTGGCTAGATAATTTCGAAATAACGTTTATACAGTGCATAATAGTCGATATAGTTCATAATAGATAAAAGCAGGCCGCTAGCAGGCCAGTCTCCGAGTGAGTGATTATGTGAAAATAAGTGACATTAAAAAGTGTTCTTTGAGACCCGCAAAAGTTAGTGGAACCTGAGGGAATCACGCTGCGAACACGAGGTCAGTCTTTGGTTTCCCAATTTGCTGTTCCACTTATATTTTTTACCTTTTTACTTTAATTGGTAGCTTTTAATAGGTCAGTTGAATTTGTTAACATTATAGATATGAATTCATTGATAGGAAATAATGATGTCGATGATTTGTAAAAATCACTTATTACCAATATTGTCATATATATGTTTATTTTTATGTATTTTCAACATCTCCACTAGACTAAAGTTAAATACAGTTTAAGTAACTTCCGAACCTCAATCAAAATAAAAAAATGTAGGGAAATTATAGGGCCACAATTAACATTTTGAACTGATTTGAACCAATTTATCCCACCCTTAGAACCAATGGTTGGTGCTATCAAAGAAGTTTACTCAGATAAGATTTAGGCCCTTATCTAAGGAATAATATTAAATTAAAATGAATTCGATATCCTATATCGAATTTGCTCATTAACGAACTTGACCGAGATTTTATGCCCTTAAATTTTATGTATCAATTTGAAAGTGATTGGTGTAAAATTACAACAGTTGTAGTGTCCACAAGAAAGTGTTATAGATAGATAGCTAGGTAGATAGATATTAAACGTATAAATAAACTTTTAAACTGAAAGTAGGTGAGGGTGGTTCTAGGGGATGTGAGTGGTGAAGTCATGTTGAAATTTTCCGGAAGTCATGACATGGCACCAATTGCAGACCAGGGGGGCGGGAATGGGAGGGGTTTTTCCAAAAAGTAATTATTTCCTATAACTTTCTTAGTATATAAGATGTCAAACCTATTAAAATTTTATTTTATTTCTTTGATAAGGGCCTAAAAGTTAAGCGAGTTAAATTTTTTGATAGCACCAACTATTGGTCCTAGGGGTGGAAAAAAGTGTTTTCAAAATTCAGAAAATCATACCTCCCTTATGTTATGTATGTTAGTGGATGTGGGGGGTTTTTCCCCCCGTGTACCGCGTCCTTTCCGGAACTATTGTACTTTTAAATCCACTTATAGCTCGCCCTCTAGTCCCGTACTGTAGATAAAGTTCAGTAAGTTTTTGGGTGCGATGGTTCGATATTTGAATACCGCTGTGCATTATCGTTGCGCCCTATCGAAATGTCAAGTTTCATTCTTCAGTATTAAAAATTCGTTGACTTTAATGTTAAATATCTATATTATTGACACAAAAATTGAACTGTTTCGCATTTCTACTTTTCGAGCTGAAAGATGCAACGAATAGTAGATTATTATAAGCATGGATGTATTCAAGCTAAAATGTGCCAAGAGCTGGAAGTAATTCGGTGAAGGTGTTAAGTAACTTCTTAATAACAGTATGCAGTGGTATTTGACCCTTTATTAATTATATTTTTTTTTTGTTTTAGATTCCCCAAAGAGTGATTGGCGATATGAGCACCTGTTACTATCGGTAAGTGTTTTTAAATATTATTAAGTAATTATGTAAGCCCAGTGTAAAATAAGGTTTCAGTTTCATATCAAAATAAAATATGGCGTTTGTGCATTCACCTTTTCAGCCTGAAATTAGAGGAAACAAAAAAAAAAACAGTGTGGTCACCCCACGCGCGAAAGACGGAAAACTTCTGTGAGGAAGTTGATTGAATTTGTCATATTATATTTCAATATTAACACACTGCAATATTGAATTTAATACTTTTTTTAAGATAGCTTCTGTTTTGAAATCTTTTTAATGCAGATATTTCTCGTTTCTAAATAAGTGAATGATTTTAATTTATAACGGATATATTAAAAGGCCCTAAAAATATATTACGATAAGCATTCAAAACTTTGCTAGGCGCTTAGAAGTAATCATTAAGTCAGAGTGCAGTTTGAGAGACAGTGGAAGCCAGGAAAAATAGTCAAACAAATACTGTCCAGGGTCCTGTATGTGTGTATTTATTTTGATAAGAATAAAAACAGGAAAATTATTTATAAGAATTTATATTCTATGAAGCATCTTCTATCTTCTACCTAGCTATTCTATCTTTTTTATCTATATTCTTTGAAGCATTTTAAAGATTGCATTTTTTAAAAAAAAAAACAATAATACTTAACTGACCGATTGAGATTTGATTGCAAAGTTATAAATTTAATAATATCTTGTTTTGCTATCATTTTTTTTTACCAAACATATCTGTAACTCTAACGGATTGAAAATTACATGGCTTGTTAGTCAAATGATTAATTTCCTCGTTAAAATAAACTCTTACAAATACAGTGACTTTGATACCTGTACCTAAATTAAATTATAAGATATTGGGCCAACTTTTTATAGTATTTTTTTACAGCATTTTAAATCAAACTTAGGTATTGAAAATGTAGTAGAGCAATGGTTCAAAAGAAATATTTTTTTTACCTAAAATAATAATTGTTATTACGTGATTAATTACAATAGTTAGTACGTGATGTCCTACAGCCAGGCCCTACAGGCATCACTGACGGCTTTTTTTTCCCTAGACTAGACGCACCTGTGGTACTAACTTGCTACGGGTTGCTTCAATTCCTATCTCCATCCGTTTTGATAATATAGTATAGCAATTACGAATAATGGAACAGTAAATTCGTACAAGCGATCGACACTACTATAGTTCTGTTTCCTGCCCCCTCAATTTGATTATCGTCTGTACTAAAGAAGGCATCGTTTCGTCTTTTTCAAGGTTTAATGCTACGCGATATGCAAGTTACTATTTTCATTTTCAAGAAAGTATATATTTTAGGCAATTATAATATTAGTTATTTTTTTTTTTAATTAACACTAAAAAACCACAATAAATCTATAAAAGTTTAAATTATATTAGGTAAGATATATTTATATTATACCAAGTATCTTGTTTTTTACTAGCAATAACAACATAGGTAGATAATTTATTTATCCCACCTTTATTTATCATAACGTACGTAGGAAGGTTTGAAATGCTTATTATATTTTCATTTTAAAATGAAGTAATAAGTAATGTTGTGTATTTTTTTTAATAGATTTGCCTTATTAAATGAACATTGTATAAGGGTCTAATGTTCACAAGCATATAATAATAAAGGTCACTTACTTCGAGCAGTTCAGGGCCAATAACCTGCAATGGGTACCATGTCATGACTCCGAAAAATTTCGACATATCTTCGCGTTTCATATCCCTTAAATTCCAAACCACCCTCAGTTTAAAAGTTTATATATATCTATACCTAAATCTTGATCAAGTTCGTTAATGGGCCAAATTAGACCAAGGGCTGGTAAGGGGGGTTTTTTCGTGAAATTTTGCTATAAGTTTCTTAGTTTATAAGATATCGATCTTTTTAAATTTTATATTATTCCTTAGATAAGAACCTAAACTTATCTTAGTAAACTTCTTTGATAGCACCAACCATTGATCCCAGGGATTGGAAAAAGTATTTCTTTTTAATTCAAAAAATCTTTAGGCACACGATCAAATCCGTTTGAAACATTAATCGTAGGCCAATAATTTCTCTACAACTTTTGTTTGAAACATTTTTTGATATGAGCAACCATTACGGCACAGCACAAAGAGGGATTCAGTATACGTACTCTCGCTGCGCAAGGGTACGAAGGGCTGTTTTTTTTACAAACTGTTAGATGAGATAGAAATATCAAGATAGCAAAAGAGAGAAGAACTTTCGCGAAGAGGCCTTTTAATATAAGGCGGCACTCCTCCTAAAGATTTCCTTATATCGATTCACTAGTATTCGGTGGTAACGAGGCTGTGAAATTTTATTATAAACATTTTCTCGAATATTCTACAAGTGTAGTGTATTTACTTAGAACCTTCCAGGGGATTAATCTGTATCGATAATCAAATTTAATTTAAGTCAGTTTAATGTTTGAGACCGCTCAGCGTTCTGTTTCGCCGAGCTGTCAGCAGTGCCTTTGGACTGTTGACCGCGCGACGCAAGGTACAAAATAAACTTTTTATAATATATTTTTTTTTTTCGTGCGACCGATTTAGTTGATTTGGCTGATCAGGTATTAGTTACATTAATTTCTAATTTCTAATCGGCCAACCATCAAACTAATAGTCACCATTAACAGTGAATGTCGTTAAAGTTGGATTAGTTATACCAGAAATATGATTTAATAGCTCCGAGCGTTGAACAGGCGCGGGTTGTGGAGTACCTAAAGTAAGAATGGAGTGGTTCAATAGCACGTTGTTAAAACTGGGACTGAAACACGACTCCTGTAGGAGGTATATAATACTCTGGATGTATTCAGACGCGAAATGAAGGTTCAGGCTATATTATTGCAAGCTGGTGCAACGGAAAATAAAATTCGCGATTGCGGCCGAATGCTTAAAAAAGCGATTTTTGCTGCAAATGTCATCGAAGCTTTTTTAATTTCATTTCTGTTTGGGCGTTGGTTTACGCATGATAATGTGGAAATTCCAATTTGATGGACTAAATATTCGGTCCGATGTTGTATATTTCAAGGATAAAGACGGAAAGTTTCGCAAATTTCGGCGGACATGAAAGTGCGACTTGGAAAAGCAAAGTAAAGTGTTGCTGTGTATTTTAAATGTGAATGCAAAGTTTAGAAAGCGGTCTGACGAGACGGAAAGGACACTATAAAGCTGAGAGAAAGAGGCTATTAGCGAAATTGAGAAGTGCTCGCTTTTAAAAAATGGGCCACAGACAAACCTAAAGAATGATATAAGTCTGTAACTTATGGGTAGAAAATATCCGATTTTGAGAGGCAAGTTTGAAAATTACCCAAATGGAACCTTATTTTCAAGAGAAAGAACGCAAAGCAGATTCTTGGTCACTATTTTTTTGGAGTTCGACGCGACAACAGCTGAGTTTTGACATTCGATCGACCTATACATTTTTGGATGATTGAAGCTGGTTTCAAGGAATATAGATAATCGCTAGAAGGGACGCTCGATGGAAGCTATATCTTCGAGAGTGCATATATAAGGACCGGCTAGCGGAGCTCGGACGCCTAAGAGAATATTCCGGGACCTTTTCTCGGAAATTTCCTTAAGGAAGTTTCTGGACCTCGAACTTTCCTTTAAGGTCGACTTGAGGAAAAAATCTTTTTGGAAGAGCTTCGATCAGCGGACAGTATAGACTAAATTTTTTGGAAAACTGAAGCTGGATTGGATGAGAAAGTGAGCTTCTTATGCTAATGACAGTTGAGTTCCAGAACGGAATTACTCGGGGACCTTCTTCTGCTGCTCGTCTCAACTAAGGGGAACCAGACCACGGGTCCCGTCGGGGAAAACGACTGCCCGTATGTGTGCAGTAACCCTTAATACTTGATTTATTGTAAATGTGATACTGTGATAATGTGTAAAGTTTCAGGGATACGCCCCGTTTTAAATATTGTTGTAAATAGTATCAAAATAAATATGTTCAACACATTCGAGTAGTTTTTATTTGATGGGGATTGATGAAAGGTAGAGTTAATTTCCATGTTTAGCAACACATTTGAGATCTACCATTATAAACAATACATCTATTAGCATAGCAACGAAATTTCAAGTAACGTAACGTAGCAACGAATTAAATTCGAAATTATTTTCTTTCCGAAATTAGTTGCTATGCATTTTTTATATTAATCTGAAAAAGACGACAAGATGGCCGTTAAAATGTTTTTCCGTCGGTTTAGAATAATGTAATACAGATTGCCTGTGGCTAGATAATTTCGAAATAACGTTTATACAGTGCTTAATAGTCGATATAGTTCATAATAGATAAAAGCAGGCCGCTAGCAGGCCAGTCTCCGAGTGAGTGATTATGTGAAAATAAGTGACATTAAAAAGTGTTCTTTGAGACCCGCAAAAGTTAGTGGAACCTGAGGGAATCACGCTGCGAACACGAGGTCAGTCTTTGGTTTCCCAATTTGCTGTTCCACTTATATTTTTTACCTTTTTACTTTAATTGGTAGCTTTTAATAGGTCAGTTGAATTTGTTAACATTATAGATATGAATTCATTGATAGGAAATAATGATGTCGATGATTTGTAAAAATCACTTATTACCAATATTGTCATATATATGTTTATTTTTGTGTATTTTCAACATCTCCACTAGACTAAAGTTAAATACAGTTTAAGTAACTTCCGAACCTCAATCAAAATAAAAAAATGTAGGGAAATTATAGGGCCACAATTAACATTTTGAACTGATTTGAACCAATTTATCCCACCCTTAGAACCAATGGTTGGTGCTATCAAAGAAGTTTACTCAGATAAGATTTAGGCCCTTATCTAAGGAATAATATTAAATTGAAATGAATTCGATATCCTATATCGAATTTGCTCATTAACGAACTTGACCGAGATTTTATGCCCTTAAATTTTATGTATCAATTTGAAAGTGATTGATGTAAAATTACAGCAGTTGTAGTGTCCACAAGAAAGTGTTATAGATAGATAGCTAGGTAGATATTAAACGTATAAATAAACTTTTAAACTGAAAGTAGGTGAGGGTGGTTCTAGGGGATGTGAGTGGTGAAGTCATGTTGAAATTTTCCGGAAGTCATGACATGGCACCAATTGCAGACCAGGGGGGCGGGAATGGGAGGGGTTTTTCCAAAAAGTAATTATTTCCTATAACTTTCTTAGTATATAAGATGTCAAACCTATTAAAATTTTATTTTATTTCTTTGATAAGGGCCTAAAAGTTAAGCGAGTTAAATTTTTTGATAGCACCAACTATTGGTCCTAGGGGTGGAAAAAAGTGTTTTCAAAATTCAGAAAATCATACCTCCCTTATGTTATGTATGTTAGTGGATGTGGGGGGTTTTTCCCCCCGTGTACCGCGTCCTTTCCAGAACTATTGTACTTTTAAATCCACTTATAGCTCGCCCTCTAGTCCCGTACTGTAGATAAAGTTCAGTAAGTTTTTGGGTGCGATGGTTCGATATTTGAATACCGCTGTGCATTATCGTTGCGCCCTATCGAAATGTCAAGTTTCATTCTTCAGTATTAAAAATTCGTTGACTTTAATGTTAAATATCTATATTATTGACACAAAAATTGAACTGTTTCGCATTTCTACTTTTCGAGCTGAAAGATGCAACGAATAATAGATTATTATAAGCATGGATGTATTCAAGCTAAAATGTGCCAAGAGCTGGAAGTAATTCGGTGAAGGTGTTAAGTAACTTCTTAATAACAGTATGCAGTGGTATTTGACCCTTTATTAATTATAATTTTTTTTTGTTTTAGATTCCCCAAAGAGTGATTGGCGATATGAGCACCTGTTACTATCGGTAAGTGTTTTTAAATATTATTAAGTAATTATGTAAGCCCAGTGTAAAATAAGGTTTCAGTTTCATATCAAAATAAAATATGGCGTTTGTGCATTCACCTTTTCAGCCTGAAATTAGAGGAAACAAAAAAAAAAAACAGTGTGGTCACCCCACGCGCGAAAGACGGAAAACTTCTGTGAGGAAGTTGATTGAATTTGTCATATTATATTTCAATATTAACACACTGCAATATTGAATTTAATACTTTTTTTAAGATAGCTTCTGTTTTGAAATCTTTTTAATGCAGATATTTCTCGTTTCTAAATAAGTGAATGATTTTAATTTATAACGGATATATTAAAAGGCCCTAAAAATATATTACGATAAGCATTCAAAACTTTGCTAGGCGCTTAGAAGTAATCATTAAGTCAGAGTGCAGTTTGAGAGACAGTGGAAGCCAGGAAAAATAGTCAAACAAATACTGTCCAGGGTCCTGTATGTGTGTATTTATTTTGATAAGAATAAAAACAGGAAAATTATTTATAAGAATTTATATTCTATGAAGCATCTTCTATCTTCTACCTAGCTATTCTATCTTTTTTATCTATATTCTTTGAAGCATTTTAAAGATTGCATTTTTTAAAAAAAAAAACAATAATACTTAACTGACTGATTGAGATTTGATTGCAAAGTTATTAATTTAATAATATCTTGTTTTGCTATCATTTTTTTTTACCAAACATATCTGTAACTCTAACGGATTGAAAATTACATGGCTTGTTAGTCAAATGATTAATTTCCTCGTTAAAATAAACTCTTACAAATACAGTGACTTTGATACCTGTACCTAAATTAAATTATAAGATATTGGGCCAACTTTTTATAGTATTTTTTTACAGCATTTTAAATCAAACTTAGGTATTGAAAATGTAGTAGAGCAATGGTTCAAAAGAAATATTTTTTTTACCTAAAATAATAATTGTTATTGAAAGATTAATTACAATAGTTAGTACGTGATGTCCTACAGCCAGGCCCTACAGGCATCACTGACGGCCTTTTTTTCCCTAGACTAGACGCACCTGTGGTACTAACTTGCTACGGGTTGCTTCAATTCCTATCTCCATCCGTTTTGATAATATAGTATAGCAATTACGAATAATGGAACAGTAAATTCGTACAAGCGATCGACACTACTATAGTTCTGTTTCCTGCCCCCTCAATTTGATTATCGTCTGTACTAAAGAAGGCATCGTTTCGTCTTTTTCAAGGTTTAATGCTACCCGATATGCAAGTTACTATTTTCATTTTCAAGAAAGTATATATTTTAGGCAATTATAATATTAGTTATTTTTTTTTTTAATTAACACTAAAAAACCACAATAAATCTATAAAAGTTTAAATTATATTAGGTAAGATATATTTATATTATACCAAGTATCTTGTTTTTTACTAGCAATAACAACATAGGTAGATAATTTATTTATCCCACCTTTATTTATCATATCGTACGTAGGAAGGTTTGAAATGCTTATTATATTTTCATTTTAAAATGAAGTAATAAGTAATGTTGTGTATTTTTTTTAATAGATTTGCCTTATTAAATGAACATGTTCACAAGCATATAATAATAAAGGTCACTTACTTCGAGCAGTTCAGGGCCAATGACCTGCAATGGGTACCATGTCATGACTCCGAAAAATTTCGACATATCTTCGCGTTTCATATCCCTTAAATTCCAAACCACCCTCAGTTTAAAAGTTTATATATATCTATACCTAAATCTTGATCAAGTTCGTTAATGGGCCAAATTAGACCAAGGGCTGGTAAGGGGGGTTTTTTCGTGAAATTTTGCTATAAGTTTCTTAGTTTATAAGATATCGATCTTTTTAAATTTTATATTATTCCTTAGATAAGAACCTAAACTTATCTTAGTAAACTTCTTTGATAGCACCAACCATTGATCCCAGGGATTGGAAAAAGTATTTCTTTTTAATTCAAAAAATCTTTAGGCACACGATCAAATCCGTTTGAAACATTAATCGTAGGCCAATAATTTCTCTACAACTTTTGTTTGAAACATTTTTTGATATGAGCAACCATTACGGCACAGCACAAAGAGGGATTCAGTATACGTACTCTCGCTGCGCAAGGGTACGAAGGGCTGTTTTTTTTACAAACTGTTAGATGAGATAGAAATATCAAGATAGCAAGAGAGAGAAGAACTTTCGCGAAGAGTCCTTTTAATATAAGGCGGCACTCCTCCTAAAGATTTCCTTATATCGATTCACTAGTATTCGGTGGTAACGAGGCTGTGAAATTTTATTATAAACATTTTCTCGAATATTCTACAAGTGTAGTGTATTTACTTAGAACCTTCCAGGGGATTAATCTGTATCGATAATCAAATTTAATTTAAGTCAGTTTAATGTTTGAGACCGCTCAGCGTTCTGTTTCGACGAGCTGTCAGCAGTCCCTTTGGGCTGTTGACCGCGCGACGCAAGGTACAAAATAAACTTTTTATAATATATTTTTTTTTTTCGTGCGACCGGTTTAGTTGATTTGGCTGATCAGGTATTAATTACATTAATTTCTAATTTCTAATCGGCCAACCATCAAACTAATAGTCACCATTAACAGTGAATGTCGTTAAAGTTGGATTAGTTATACCAGAAATATGATTTAATAGCTCCGAGCGTTGAACAGGCGCGGGTTTTGGAGTACCTAAAGTAAGAATGGAGTGGTTCAATAGCACGTTGTTAAAACTGGGACTGAAACACGACTCCTGTAGGAGGTATATAATACTCTGGATGTATTCAGACGCGAAATGAAGGTTCAGGCTATATTATTGCAAGCTGGTGCAACGGAAAATAAAATTCGCGATTGCGGCCGAATGCTTAAAAAAGCGATTTTTGCTGCAAATGTCATCGAAGCTTTTTTAATTTCATTTCTGTTTGGGCGTTGGTTTACGCATGATAATGTGGAAATTCCAATTTGATGGACTAAATATTCGGTCCGATGTTGTATATTTCAAGGATAAAGACGGAAAGTTTCGCAAATTTCGGCGGACATGAAAGTGCGACTTGGAAAAGCAAAGTAAAGTGTTGCTGTGTATTTTAAATGTGAATGCAAAGTTTAGAAAGCGGTCTGACGAGACGGAAAGGACACTATAAAGCTGAGAGAAAGAGGCTATTAGCGAAATTGAGAAAAGCTCGCTTTTAAAAAATGGGCCACAGACAAACCTAAAGAATGATATAAGTCTGTAACTTATGGGTAGAAAATATCCGATTTTGAGAGGCAAGTTTGAAAATTACCCAAATGGAACCTTATTTTCAAGAGAAAGAACGCAAAGCAGATTCTTGGTCACTATTTTTTTGGAGTTCGACGCGACAACAGCTGAGTTTTGACATTCGATCGACCTATACATTTTTGGATGATTGAAGCTGGTTTCAAGGAATATAGATAATCGCTAGAAGGGACGCTCGATGGAAGCTATATCTTCGAGAGTGCATATATAAGGACCGGCTAGCGGAGCTCGGACGCCTGAGAGAATATTCCGGGACCTTTTCTCGGAAATTTCCTTAAGGAAGTTTCTGGACCTCGAACTTTCCTTTAAGGTCGACTTGAGGAAAAAATCTTTTTGGAAGAGCTTCGATCAGCGGACAGTATAGACTAAATTTTTTGGAAAACTGAAGCTGGATTGGATGAGAAAGTGAGCTTCTTATGCTAATGGCAGTTGAGTTCCAGAACGGAATTACTCGGGGACCTTCTTCTGCTGCTCGTCTCAACTAAGGGGAACCAGACCACGGGTCCCGTCGGGGAAAACGACTGCCCGTATGTGTGCAGTAACCCTTAATACTTGATTTATTGTAAATGTGATACTGTGATAATGTGTAAAGTTTCAGGGATACGCCCCGTTTTAAATATTGTTGTAAATAGTATCAAAATAAATATGTTCAACACATTCGAGTAGTTTTTATTTGATGGGGATTGATGAAAGGTAGAGTTAATTTCCATGTTTAGCAACACATTTGAGATCTACCATTATAAACAATACATCTATTAGCATAGCAACGAAATTTCAAGTAACGTAACGTAGCAACGAATTAAATTCGAATATATTTTCTTTCCGAAATTAGTTGCTATGCATTTTTTATATTAATCTGAAAAAGACGACAAGATGGCCGTTAAAATGTTTTTCCGTCGGTTTAGAATAATGTAATACAGATTGCCTGTGGCTAGATAATTTCGAAATAACGTTTATACAGTGCATACTAGTCGATATAGTTCATAATAGATAAAAGCAGGCCGCTAGCAGGCCAGTCTCCGAGTGAGTGATTATGTGAAAATAAGTGACATTAAAAAGTGTTCTTTGAGACCCGCAAAAGTTAGTGGAACCTGAGGGAATCACGCTGCGAACACGAGGTCAGTCTTTGGTTTCCCAATTTGCTGTTCCACTTATATTTTTTACCTTTTTACTTTAATTGGTAGCTTTTAATAGGTCAGTTGAATTTGTTAACATTATAGATATGAATTCATTGATAGGAAATAATGATGTCGATGATTTGTAAAAATCACTTATTACCAATATTGTCATATATATGTTTATTTTTGTGTATTTTCAACATCTCCACTAGACTAAAGTTAAATACAGTTTAAGTAACTTCCGAACCTCAATCAAAATAAAAAAATGTAGGGAAATTATAGGGCCACAATTAACATTTTGAACTGATTTGAACCAATTTATCCCACCCTTAGAACCAATGGTTGGTGCTATCAAAGAAGTTTACTCAGATAAGATTTAGACCCTTATCTAAGGAATAATATTAAATTGAAATGAATTCGATATCCTATATCCTATATACTAAGAAAGTTTTAGCAAAATTTTACTTTTTAGAACACCCCTCTCCATTCCAGGCCTTCTGGTCCGATTTTGCTCATTAAAGAACTTTGATGTAATAAGTTAGAAATAAAATAACAACATTTGGAGATTTGGTGCCTAAAATGGTGTCCTTTGTTCACTTATGTAGGTCCCCTTAATATTAACTCACACAGGGCAAAACAGGTTGCTTTGAGAGTAAATGGTTCCAGTATAGATATTAGAATTTTAAAGATGTATGTAATCTTTCTTTTTTTTTTGCTAAATATTCAGTTTGAGTTTACCACCTCATCATGCCTTGATCTATATAAATAAATGCCTAAATATTTGATGGAAACTGAAGTGGTGTAAAATTTATGATGAATTGAAAGAATATTATAATGACCTTGTACCTACCTATGTTTTTAAGTAGATGATTAGGAAAGCAATGGGTACCATGTCATGACTTCCTGTAAATTTGACATATCTTCGCATTTCATATCCCCTAGAACTCAAAACCAGCCCCTGATTAAAAGTTTAACTTTATGTATCTATCTATCTATATCACTTTCTTGTTAACACGACAACTACCGTAATATTCATCCAATCACTTTTAAATTGATACATAAAATTTTGAGTTCACAAAATCTCGGTCAAGTTCGTTAATGAACAAAATCAGACCAGGGGGCGGGAATGGGAGGGGTTTTTCAAAAAATTAAATTTTTGCAATAACTTTCTTGGTATATAGAATATCGAATTCATTAAAATTTTATTTTATTTCTTAGATAAGGGCCTAAATGTTAAGTTAGTTAATAGCACCTTGGCTATTGGTCCTAGGGGTGAAAAAAAATATTTTCAAAATTCAGAAAATCATAGATCCCTTAAGAGGCACAGGATTTAATCTATTTAAAATGTCAATAAATTGTCTACAACTTTTTATTAAAACAATCTTTGACATGAGCAACTCTTACGGCACAGTGTTAAGAGAGATTCAGTATCCGCACTCTCGCTGCGCAAGGGTACGGAGAGTTGAGGTGCGCGTGCTGCCGCGCGGGGAGCGGATCGCGCGGCAGCTCGCGCAATATTTGATACAAGTTCGTACAATTGGAGTTCGTCGATCCCCTACTTTGATCCGGTGAATTGTACCGGGTTATTTTTTAATACGACAAAGGTACATTTGTAACTGTAATTTGCTCTACTACATTTCGATATTTTTCCTCAATTAAATGACACAATAAATAAATAAATAATACGTCCCAACAGCCATGCTATCATAATTTCGACATTTGAATACCGCTGTGCATTATCGTTGTGCCCTATCGAAATGTCAAGTTTCATTCTTCAGTTTTAAAAATTCGTTGACTTTAATGTTAAATATCTATATTATTGACACAAAAATTGAACTCTTTTTCATTTCTACTTTTCGAGCTGAAAGATGCAACGAATAGTAGATTATTAAGCATGGATGTATAGAAGCTAAAATGTGCCAAGAGCTGAAAGTAACTGAAGAAAGTAAGTGAAGGTGTTAAGTAACTTCTTATTAACAGTATGCAGTGGTATTTGACCCTTTATTAATTTTATATTTTTTTTCTTTGTTTTAGGTTACCCAAAAAGGAATTAGCGATATGAGCACCTGTTACTATCGGTAAGTGCTGATATTTCTCGTTTCTAAATAAGTGAATTATATTAATTTATAACGGATATATTAAGAGGCCCTAAAAATATATTACGATAAGCATTCAAAACTTTGCTAGCCGCTTAGAAGTAATAATTATGTCCGAGTGCAGTTTGAGAGACAGTGGAAGCCAGGAAAAATAGTCCAACAAATACTGTCCATGGTTCAGGTCCAGGATGTGTATTTATTTTGATTAGAATAAAAAAGGGAAAATTATTTTTAAGAAATAGATTTACGTAATACAAGATATCACGTGATGTCCTACAGCCAGGCCCTACAGGCGTCATTGACGGCCTTTTTTCCCCAGACTAGACGTACTAACTTGCTACGGGTTGCTTCAATTCCTATCTCCATCCGTTTTGACAATATAGTATAGCAATTAGGAATAATGGAACAGTAAATTCGTACAAGCGATCGACACTATTATAGTTCTGTTTCCTGCCCCCTCAATTTGATTATCATCTGTACTAAAGAAGGCATCGTTTGGTCTTTTTCAAGGTTTAATGCTACGCAATAAGCAGGTTACTGTTTTCGTTTTCAAGAAAGTATATATTTTAGGCAATTATAATATTAGTTGTATGTTATTATTTTTTAAATTAGCACTTAGAAAAAAACCCACATTAAATCTGTAAAAGTTTAAATTATATTGGCCAGGATATATTTATATTATACCAAGTATCTTGTTTTTTACTAGCAATAACAACATAGATAGTAATTTATTTATCCCACCTTTATTTATCATACGTAGGAACGTTTGAAATGCTTATTATATTTTCATTTTAAAATGAAGTAGGTACCTAATAAGTAATGTTGGGTATATTTTTTAATAGATTTGCCTTATTCAGTATACGTACTCTCGCTGCGCAAGGGAAGGGTACGGAGGGCTGTTTTTTTTATCAGACTGTAAGATGAGATAGAAATATCAAGATAGCAAGAGAGAGAAGAACTTTCGTGAAGAGGCCTTTAAATATAAGGCGCTCACTCCTAAGATCACTCCTATAGATTTCCTTATCGATTCACTGTATCGATAATCAAATTTAATTTAGGTCAGTATAATGTCAGAGACCGCTCAGCGTTCTGTTTCGCCGAGCTGTCAGCAGTCCCTTTGGGCTGTTGACCGCGCGACGCAAGGTACAAAATAAACTTTTTATAATATAAATATTTTTTTTCGTGCGACCGGTTTAGAAATATGTTTTAATAGCTCCGAGCGTTGAACAGGCGCGGGTTTTGGAGTACCTAAAGTAAGAATGGCGTGGTTCAATAGCACGTTGTTAAAACTGGGACTGAAACACAACTCCTGTAGGAGGTATGTAATATTCTGGATGTATTCAGACGCGAAATGGAGGTTCGGCTATATTATGGGAAGCTGGCGCAACGGAAAATAAAATTCGCGATTGCGGCCGAATGCTTAAAAAAGCGATTTTTGCTGCAAATGTCATCGAAGCTTTTTTAATTTCCTTTCTGTTTGGGCGTTGGTTTACGCATGAAAATGTGGAAAATCCAATTTGATGGACTAAATATTCGGTCGGATATACTTTAAGGATAAAGACGGAAAATGAGTTTACAACTTTGATAATCTCTGTTGGAAATAGACGTGTTTTGTACGAAATAACCATCAGCCCCATAGAAAGAAGCATCAGCTGATTTTTTACGATTTTTGTCATCATCGCTCGAGGAAAGAGGCTATTAGCGAAATTGTGAAAAGCTCGCTTTTATAAAAAAGGCCACAGACAAACCTAACGGATGATATAAGTCTGTAACTTATGGGTAGAAAATATCCGATTTGAGAGGCAAATTTGAAAATTACCCAAATGGAACCTTTTTTTCAAGAGAAAGAACGCAAAGCAGATTCTTGGTCACTATTTTTTTGGAGTTCAACGCGACAACAGCTGAGATTTGACATTCGATCGACGCATACATTTTTGGATGATTGAAGCTGGTTTCAAGGAATATAGATAATCGCTAGAAGGGACGATTGAAGGAAGCTACATCTTCGAGAGTACATATATAAGGACTGAGGATCGGCTAACGGAGCTCGGACGCCTGAGAGAATATTCCGGGACCTTTTCTCGGAAATTTCCTTAAGGAAGTTTCTGGACCTCGAACTTTCCTTTAAGGTCGACTTGAGGAAAAAATCTTTTTGGAAGAGCTTCGATCAGCGGACAGTATAGACTAAATTTTTTGGAAAACTGAAGCTGGATTGGATGAGAAAGTGAGCTTCTTATGCTAATGACAGTTGAGTTCCAGAACGGAATTACTCGGGGACCTTCTTCTGCTGCTCGTCTCAACTAAGGGGAACCAGACCACGGGTCCCGTCGGGGAAAACGACTGCCCGTATGTGTGCAGTAACCCTTAATACTTGATTTATTGTAAATGTGATACTGTGATAATGTGTAAAGTTTCAGGGATACGCCCCGTTTTAAATATTGTTGTAAATAGTATCAAAATAAATATGTTCAACACATTCGAGTAGTTTTTATTTGATGGGGATTGATGAAAGGTAGAGTTAATTTCCATGTTTAGCAACACATTTGAGATCTACCATTATAAACAATACATCTATTAGCATAGCAACGAAATTTCAAGTAACGTAACGTAGCAACGAATTAAATTCGAATATATTTTCTTTCCGAAATTAGTTGCTATGCATTTTTTATATTAATCTGAAAAAGACGACAAGATGGTGTCCTAAAAATGTTTTTCCGTGGGTTTAGAATAATGTAATACGGATTGCCTGCGGTAAGATAATTTCGAAATAACGTTTATACAGTGCATACTAGTCGATATAGTTCATAATAGATAAAAGCAGGCCGCTAGCAGGCCAGTCTCCGAGTGAGTGATTATGTGAAAATAAGTGACATTAAAAAGTGTTCTTTGAGACCCGCAAAAGTTAGTGGAACCTGAGGGAATCACGCTGCGAACACGAGGTCAGTCTTTGGTTTCCCAATTTGCTGTTCCACTTATATTTTTTACCTTTTTACTTTAATTGGTAGCTTTTAATAGGTCAGTTGAATTTGTTAACATTATAGATATGAATTCATTGATAGGAAATAATGATGTCGATGATTTGTAAAAATCACTTATTACCAATATTGTCATATATATGTTTATTTTTGTGTATTTTCAACATCTCCACTAGACTAAAGTTAAATACAGTTTAAGTAACTTCCGAACCTCAATCAAAATAAAAAAATGTAGGGAAATTATAGGGCCACAATTAACATTTTGAACTGATTTGAACCAATTTATCCCACCCTTAGAACCAATGGTTGGTGCTATCAAAGAAGTTTACTCAGATAAGATTTAGGCCCTTATCTAAGGAATAATATTAAATTGAAATGAATTCGATATCCTATATCCTATATACTAAGAAAGTTTTAGCAAAATTTTACTTTTTAGAACACCCCTCTCCATTCCCGGCCTTCTGGTCCGATTTTGCTCATTAAAGAACTTTGATGTAATAAGTTAGAAATAAAATAACAACATTTGGAGATTTGGTGCCTAAAATGGTGTCCTTTGTTCACTTATGTAGGTCCCCTTAATATTAACTCACACAGGGCAAAACAGGTTGCTTTGAGAGTAAATGGTTCCAGTATAGATATTAGAATTTTAAAGATGTATGTAATCTTTCTTTTTTTTTGCTAAATATTCAGTTTGAGTTTACCACCTCATCATGCCTAGATCTATATAAATAAATGCCTAAATATTTGATGGAAACAGAAGTGGTGTAAAATTTATGATGAATTGAAAGAATATTATCATGACCTTGTACCTACCTATGTTTTTAAGTAGATGATTAGGAAAGCAATGGGTACCATGTCATGACTTCCTGGAAATTTGACATATCTTCGCATTTCATATCCCCTAGAACTCAAAACCAGCCTCTGATTAAAAGTTTAACTTTATGTATCTATCTATCTATATCACTTTCTTGTTAACACGACAACTACCGTAATATTCATCCAATCACTTTTAAATTGATACATAAAATTTTGAGTTCACAAAATCTCGGTCAAGTTCGTTAATGAACAAAATCAGACCAGGGGGCGGGAATGGGAGGGGTTTTTCAAAAAATTAAATTTTTGCAATATTTTTCTTGGTATATAGAATATCGAATTCATTAAAATTTTATTTTATTTCTTAGATAAGGGCCTAAATGTTAAGTTAGTTAATAGCACCTTGGCTATTGGTCCTAGGGGTGGAAAAAAATATTTTCAAAATTCAGAAAATAATACCTCCCTTAATAAGCACAGGATTTAATCTATTTAAAATGTCAATAAATTGTTTACAACTTTTTTTTAAAACAATCTTTGACATGAGCAACTCTTACGGCACAGTGTTAAGAGAGATTCAGTATCCGCACTCTCGCTGCGCAAGGGTACGGAGAGTTGAGGTGCGCGTGCTGCCGCGCGGGGAGCGGATCGCGCGGCAGCTCGCGCAATATTTGATACAAGTTCGTACAATTGGAGTTCGTCGATCCCCTACTTTGATCCGGTGAATTGTACCGGGTTATTTTTTAATATGACAAAGGTACATTTGTAACTGTAATTTGCTCTACTACATTTCGATATTTTTCCTCAATTAAACGACACAATAAATAAATAAATAATACGTCCCAACAGCCATGCTATCATAATTTCGACATTTGAATACCGCTGTGCATTATCGTTGTGCCCTATCGAAATGTCAAGTTTCATTCTTCAGTTTTAAAAATTCGTTGACTTTAATGTTAAATATCTATATTATTGACACAAAAATTGAACTCTTTTTCATTTCTACTTTTCGAGCTGAAAGATGCAACGAATAGTAGATTATTAAGCATGGATGTATAGAAGCTAAAATGTGCCAAGTGCTGAAAGTAATTCGGTGAAGGTGTTAAGTAACTTCTTATTAACAGTATGCAGTGAGTGGTATTTGACCCTTTATTAATTTTATATTATTTTTCTTTGTTTTAGATTCCCCAAAAAGGGATTGGCGATATGAGCACCTGTTACTATCGGTAAGTGTTTTTAAATATTATTAAGTAATTATGTAAGTCCTGTGTAAATTAAGGTTTCAGTTTCATATCAAAATAAAATATGGCGTTTGTGCATTCGCCTTTTCAGCCTGAAATTAGAGGAAACAAGAAAAAAAACAGTGTGGTCACCCCACGCGGGAATGACGGAAAACTTCTGTGAGGAAGTTGATTGAATTTGTCATATTATATTTCAAAATTTACCCACTGCCATTTGCATTCAGGAATGTTTTGATGCTCCATTTTATTTATATAAGAAGAAAATCAATGTGACAGCTCGGCGCAACGACGTCAACCGAATGAGTACTTAACCTCCATGCGAACAGACTAGTTTAACCGAACGAACGTGATGCATTCCGAGCTTGCACCGGATTTCGAACGTGTCTCAATTAAATTCATTTTTCTTTAAAGAGGTATTACTTAAAAACCCACATGTGAGCTGTTATGGGAGGTAGTATCAGACTTTGTCACCTACTAGGTTCCTGTAAAAGCATAGGTTTCGAAATTATGAGTCAAGACTTTAGTTGTATCAATTTCCTACTGCACAAACATTTATGACGTATAGCTAATTTATGTATAGATAATTAAAAAATATTTAGAAAGAGTGTAATATAAAACAAAAAAACCAACAAGTAAAATAACGTTTTTAAAATATTGTTAAAAGCTTTTTTTTTTAAATAGCTTCTGTTTTGAAATCTTTTCATGCACATATTTCTCGTTTCTAAATAAATGAATAATATTAATTTATAACGGATATATTAAGAGGCCCTAAAAATATATTGCGATAAGCATTCAAAACTTTGCTAGCCGCTTAGAAGTAATCATTATGTCCGAGTGCAGTTTGAGAGACAGTGGAAGCCAGGAAAAATAGTCAAATAAATACTGTGCAGGGTCCTGTATGTGTGTATTTATTTTGATTAGAATAAAAAACGGAAAATTATTAAAAAGAAATAGATTCTTTGAAAAAGAAATCATTATTACGTGGGTAACTGGCAGATTTGAGATTTGATTGCAAAGTTATAAATTTAAAAATATCTTGTTTTGCTATCATTTTCTTTACCAAACATATATGTAACTATAACGGATTGATTATTAGATTCAAATATTTTATTTCATTCTTTAAGTTTATTTCATTTATCTAGTTTATTAAATTTATAAGTTCAATTAGTTTATTATAATAGGTTATTTATTTTTTGTATTATTTTTTGTATGAATTCATCCACTCATTCAGCTATTTCATCTCATTCAACTCTCATTCATAAAAATTTTATATAGTTTTTTTATATCATACATCTAGTTTATTTTATTTATCTAGTTTATTTTATTGATCTGAATCATATAATTTATAAGATCATCCAGGAATTTATTTTTTATATATTCATCATCTTCTATATTCATCTTTTTTTAATCAATCATTTATTTCTAATCGTTCAGCTTTTTCATCTCATTCATCTCAATCATTAGGTTATTTCATTCATGTAGTTTAATAATTTCATCCGCTGGTTCAGCTTTTTCATCTCATTCATCTCAATCATTAGGTTATTTCATTCATGTAGTTTAATAATTTCATCCGCTGGTTCAGCTTTTACATCTCTTTCATCTCAATCATTAGGTTATTTCATTCATGTAGTTTAATAATTTCATCCGCTGGTTCAGCCTTTTCATCTCATTCATCTCAATCATTAGGTTATTTCATTCATGTAGTTAAATAATTTCATCCGCTGGTTCAGCTTTTTCATCTCATTCATCTCAATCATTAGGTTATTTCATTCATGTAGTTTAATAATTTCATCCGCTGGTTCCGCTTTTTCATCTCATTCATCTCAATCATTAGGTTATTTCATTCATGTAGTTTAATAATTTCATCCGCTGGTTCAGCTTTTTCATCTCATTCATTTCAATCATTAGGTTATTTCATTCATGTAGTTAATTAATTTCATCCGCTGGTTCAACTTTTTCATCTCATTCATCTCAATCATTAGGTTATTTCATTCATGTAGTTTAATAATTTCATCCGCTGGTTCAGCTTTTTCATCTCATTCATCTCAATCATTAGGTTATTTCATTCATGTAGTTTAATAATTTCATCCGCTGGTTCAGCTTTTTCATCTCATTCATCTCAATCATTAGGTTATTTCATTCATGTAGTTAAATAATTTCATCCGCTGGTTCAGCTTTTACATCTCATTCATCTCAATCATTAGGTTATTTCATTCATGTAGTTAAATAATTTCATCCGCTGGTTCAGCTTTTTCATCTCATTCATCTCAATCATTAGGTTATTTCATTCATGTAGTTTAATAATTTCATCCGCTGGTTCAGCTTTTTCATCTCATTCATCTCAATCATTAGGTTATTTCATTCATGTAGTTAAATAATTTCATCCGCTAATTCCGCTTTTTCATCTCATTCATCTCAATCATTAGGTTATTTCATTCATGTAGTTTAATAATTTCATCCGCTGGTTCAGCTTTTTCATCTCATTCACCTCAATCATTAGGTTATTTCATTCATGTAGTTTAATAATTTCATCCGCTGGTTCAGCTTTTTTATCTCATACATCTCAATCATTTAGTAATTTCATTCATGTAGTTTAATAATTTCATTCGCTGGTTCAGCTTTTTCATCTCATTCATCTCAATCATTAGGTTATTTCATTCATGTAGTTTAATAATTTCATCCGCTGGTTCAGGTTTTTCATCTCATTCAACTCAATCATTAGGTTATTTCATTCATGTAGTTAAATAATTTCATCCGCTGGTTCAGCTTTTTCATCTCATTCATCTCAATCATTAGGTTATTTCATTCATGTAGTTTAATAATTTCATCCGCTGGTTCAGCTTTTTCATCTCATTCATCTCAATCATTTAGTTATTTCATTCATGTAGTTAAATAATTTCATCCGCTGGTTCAGCTTTTTCATCTCATTCATCTCAATCATTAGGTTATTTCATTCATGTAGTTTAATAATTTCATCCGCTGGTTCAGCTTTTTCATCTCATTCATCTCAATCATTAGGTTATTTCATTCATGTAGTTTAATAATTTCATCCGCTGGTTCAGCTTTTTCATCTCATTCATCTAAATCATTAGGTTATTTTATTCATGTAGTTAAATAATTTCATCCGCTGGTTCAGCTTTTTCATCTCATTCATCTCAATCATTAGGTTATTTCATTCATGTAGTTAAATAATTTCATCCGCTGGTTCAGCTTTTACATCTCATTCATCTCAATCATTAGGTTATTTCATTCATGTAGTTTAATAATTTCATCCGCTGGTTCCGCTTTTTCATCTCATTCATCTCAATCATTAGGTTATTTCATTCATGTAGTTTAATAATTTCATCCGCTGGTTCAGCTTTTTCATCTCATTCATCTCAATCATTAGGTTATTTCATTCATGTAGTTTAATAATTTAATCCGCTGGTTCAGCTTTTTCATCTCATTCATCTCAATCATTAGGTTATTTCATTCATGTAGTTTAATAATTTCATCCGCTGGTTCAGCCTTTTCATCTCATTCATCTCAATCATTAGGTTATTTCATTCATGTAGTTAAATAATTTCATCCGCTGGTTCAGCTTTTTCATCTCATTCATCTCAATCATTTAGTTATTTCATTCATGTAGTTAAATAATTTCATCCGCTGGTTCAGCTTTTTCATCTCATTCATCTCAATCATTAGGTTATTTCATTCATGTAGTTTAATAATTTCATCCGCTGGTTCAGCTTTTTCATCTCATTCATCTCAATCATTAGGTTATTTCATTCATGTAGTTAAATAATTTCATCCGCTGGTTCAGCTTTTTCATCTCATTCATCTCAATCATTAGGTTATTTCATTCATGTAGTTTAATAATTTCATCCGCTGGTTCAGCTTTTTCATCTCATTCATCTCAATCATTAGGTTATTTCATTCATGTAGTTAAATAATTTCATCCGCTAATTCCGCTTTTTCATCTCATTCATCTCAATCATTAGGTTATTTCATTCATGTAGTTTAATAATTTCATCCGCTGGTTCAGCTTTTTCATCTCATTCATCTCAATCATTTAGTTATTTCATTCATGTAGTTAAATAATTTCATCCGCTGGTTCAGCTTTTTCATCTCATTCATCTCAATCATTAGGTTATTTCATTCATGTAGTTTAATAATTTCATCCGCTGGTTCAGCTTTTTCATCTCATTCATCTCAATCATTAGGTTATTTCATTCATGTAGTTTAATAATTTCATCCGCTGGTTCAGCTTTTTCATCTCATTCATCTCAATCATTAGGTTATTTCATTCATGTAGTTAAATAATTTCATCCGCTGGTTCAGCTTTTTCATCTCATTCATCTCAATCATTAGGTTATTTCATTCATGTAGTTTAATAATTTCATCCGCTGGTTCCGCTTTTTCATCTCATTCATCTCAATCATTAGGTTATTTCATTCATGTAGTTTAATAATTTCATCCGCTGGTTCAGCTTTTTCATCTCATTCATTTCAATCATTAGGTTATTTCATTCATGTAGTTAATTAATTTCATCCGCTGGTTCAGCTTTTTCATCTCATTCATCTCAATCATTAGGTTATTTCATTCATGTAGTTAAATAATTTCATCCGCTGGTTCAGCTTTTTCATCTCATTCATCTCAATCATTAGGTTATTTCATTCATGTAGTTAAATAATTTCATCCGTTGGTTCAGCTTTTACATCTCATTCATCTCAATCATTAGGTTATTTCATTCATGTAGTTTAATAATTTCATCCGCTGGTTCCGCTTTTTCATCTCATTCATCTCAATCATTAGGTTATTTTATTCATGTAGTTTAATAATTTCATCTGCTGGTTTAGCTTTTTCATCTCATTCATCTCAATCATTAGGTTATTTCATTCATGTAGTTTAATAATTTCATCCGCTGGTTCAGCTTTTTCATCTCTTTCATCTCAATCATTAGGTTATTTCATTCATGTAGTTTAATAATTTCATCCGCTGGTTCAGCCTTTTCATCTCATTCATCTCAATCATTAGGTTATTTCATTCATGTAGTTAAATAATTTCATCCGCTGGTTCAGCTTTTTCATCTCATTCATCTCAATCATTAGGTTATTTCATTCTTGTAGTTAAATAATTTCATCCGCTGGTTCAGCTTTTTCATCTCATTCATCTCAATCATTAGGTTATTTCATTCATGTAGTTTAATAATTTCATCCGCTGGTTTAGCTTTTTCATCTCATTCATCTCAATCATTTAGTTATTTCATTCATGTAGTTAAATAATTTCATCCGCTGGTTCAGCTTTTTCATCTCATTCATCTCAATCATTAGGTTATTTCATTCATGTAGTTTAATAATTTCATCTGCTGGTTCAGCTTTTTCATCTCATTCATCTCAATCATTAGGTTATTTCATCCATGTAGTTAAATAATTTCATCCGCTGGTTCAGCTTTTTCATCTCATTCATCTCAATCATTAGGTTATTTCATTCATGTAGTTTAATAATTTCATCCGCTGGTTCAGCCTTTTCATCTCATTCATCTCAATCATTAGGTTATTTCATTCATGTAGTTAAATAATTTCATCCGCTGGTTCAGCTTTTTCATCTCATTCATCTCAATCATTTAGTTATTTCATTCATGTAGTTAAATAATTTCATCCGCTGGTTCAGCTTTTTCATCTCATTCATCTCAATCATTAGGTTATTTCATTCATGTAGTTTAATAATTTCATCCGCTGGTTCAGCTTTTTCATCTCATTCATCTCAATCATTAGGTTATTTCATTCATGTAGTTAAATAATTTCATCCGCTGGTTCAGCTTTTTCATCTCATTCATCTCAATCATTAGGTTATTTCATTCATGTAGTTTAATAATTTCATCCGCTGGTTCAGCTTTTTCATCTCATTCATCTCAATCATTAGGTTATTTCATTCATGTAGTTAAATAATTTCATCCGCTAATTCCGCTTTTTCATCTCATTCATCTCAATCATTAGGTTATTTCATTCATGTAGTTTAATAATTTCATCCGCTGGTTCAGCTTTTTCATCTCATTCATCTCAATCATTTAGTTATTTCATTCATGTAGTTAAATAATTTCATCCGCTGGTTCAGCTTTTTCATCTCATTCATCTCAATCATTAGGTTATTTCATTCATGTAGTTTAATAATTTCATCCGCTGGTTCAGCTTTTTCATCTCATTCATCTCAATCATTAGGTTATTTCATTCATGTAGTTTAATAATTTCATCCGCTGGTTCAGCTTTTTCATCTCATTCATCTCAATCATTAGGTTATTTCATTCATGTAGTTTAATAATTTCATCCGCTGGTTCAGCTTTTTCATCTCATTCATCTCAATCATTAGGTTATTTCATTCATGTAGTTAAATAATTTCATCCGCTGGTTCAGCTTTTTCATCTCATTCATCTCAATCATTAGGTTATTTCATTCATGTAGTTTAATAATTTCATCCGCTGGTTCAGCTTTTTCATCTCATTCATCTCAATCATTAGGTTATTTCATTCATGTAGTTAAATAATTTCATCCGCTGGTTCAGCTTTTTCATCTCATTCATCTCAATCATTAGGTTATTTCATTCATGTAGTTTAATAATTTCATCCGCTGGTTCAGCTTTTTCATCTCATTCATCTCAATCATTAGGTTATTTCATTCATGTAGTTTAATAATTTCATCCGCTGGTTCAGCTTTTTCATCTCATTCATCTCAATCATTAGGTTATATCATTCATGTAGTTTAATAATTTCATCCGCTGGTTCAGCTTTTTCATCTCATTTATCTCAATCATTAGGTTATTTCATTCATGTAGTTAAATAATTTCATCCGCTGGTTCAGCTTTTTCATCTCATTCATCTCAATCATTAGGTTATTTCATTCATGTAGTTTAATAATTTCATTCGCTGGTTCAGCTTTTTCATCTCATTCATCTCAATCATTAGGTTATTTCATTCATGTAGTTAAATAATTTCATCCGCTGGTTCAGCTTTTTCATCTCATTCATCTCAATCATTAGGTTATTTCATTCATGTAGTTTAATAATTTCATCCGCTGGTTCAGCTTTTTCATCTCATTCATCTCAATCATTAGGTTATTTCATTCATGTAGTTTAATAATTTCATCCGCTGGTTCAGCTTTTTCATCTCATTCATCTCAATCATTAGGTTATTTCATTCATGTAGTTTAATAATTTCATCCGCTGGTTCAGCTTTTTCATCTCATTTATCTCAATCATTAGGTTATTTCATTCATGTAGTTAAATAATTTCATCCGCTGGTTCAGCTTTTTCATCTCATTCATCTCAATCATTAGGTTATTTCATTCATGTAGTTTAATAATTTCATGCGCTGGTTCAGCTTTTTCATCTCATTCATCTCAATCATTTAGTTATTTCATTCATGTAGTTAAATAATTTCATCCGCTGGTTCAGCTTTTTCATCTCATTCATCTCAATCATTAGGTTATTTCATTCATGTAGTTTAATAATTTCATCCGCTGGTTCAGCTTTTTCATCTCATTCATCTCAATCATTAGGTTAATTTATTCATGTAGTTAAATAATTTCATCCGCTGGCTCAGCTTTTTCATCTCATTCATCTCAATCATTAGGTTATTTCATTCATGTAGTTTAATAATTTCATCCGCTGTTTCAGCTTTTTCATCTCATTCATTTCAATCATTAGGTTATTTCATTCATGTAGTTTAATAATTTCATCCACTGGTTCCGCTTTTTCATCTCATTCATCTCAATCATTAGGTTATTTCATTCATGTAGTTTAATAATTTCATCCGCTGGTTCAGCTTTTTCATCTCATTCATCTCAATCATTAGGTTTTTTCATTCATGTAGTTAAATAATTTCATCCGCTGGTTCAGCTTTTTCATCTCATTCATCTCAATCATTAGGTTATTTCATTCATGTAGTTTAATAATTTCATCCGCTGGTTCAGCTTTTTCATCTCATTCATCTCAATCATTAGGTTATTTTATTCATGTAGTTTAATAATTTCATCCGCTGGTTCAGCTTTTTCATCTCATTCATCTCAATCATTAGGTTATTTCATTCATGTAGTTAAATAATTTCATCCGCTGGTTCAGCTTTTTCATCTCATTCATCTCAATCATTAGGTTATTTCATTCATGTAGTTTAATAATTTCATCCGCTGGTTCCGCCTTTTCATCTCATTCATCTCAATCATTAGGTTATTTCATTTATGTAGTTTAATATTTCATCCGCTGGTTCAGCTTTTTCATCTCATTCATCTCAATCATTTAGTTATTTTATTCATGTAGTTAAATAATTTCATCCGCTGGTTCAGCTTTTTCATCTCATTCATCTCAATCATTAGGTTATTTCATTCATGTAGTTTAATAATTTCATCCGCTGGTTCAGCTTTTTCATCTCATTCATCTCAATCATTAGGTTATTTCATTCATGTAGTTTAATAATTTCATCCGCTGGTTCCGCTTTTTCATCTCATTCATCTCAATCATTAGGTTATTTCATTCATGTAGTCTAATAATTTCATCCGCTGGTTCAGCTTTTTCATCTCATTCATCTCAATCATTAGGTTATTTCATTCATGTAGTTTAATAATTTCATCCGCTGGTTCAGCTTTTTCATCTCATTCATCTCAATCATTAGGTTATTTCATTCATGTAGTTAAATAATTTCATCCGCTGGTTCAGCTTTTTCATCTCATTCATCTCAATCATTAGGTTATTTCATTCATGTAGTTTAATAATTTCATCCGCTGGTTCAGCTTTTTCATCTCATTCATCTCAATCATTAGGTTATTTCATTCATGTAGTTAAATAATTTCATCCGCTGGTTCAGCTTTTTCATCTCATTCATCTCAATCATTAGGTTATTTCATTCATGTAGTTTAATATTTTCATCCGCTGGTTCAGCTTTTTCATCTCATTCATCTCAATCATTAGGTTATTTCATTCATGTAGTTTAATAATTTCATCCGCTGGTTCAGCTTTTTCATCTCATTCATCTCAATCATTAGGTTATTTCATTCATGTAGTTTAATAATTTCATCCGCTGGTTCAGCTTTTTCATCTCATTTATCTCAATCATTAGGTTATTTCATTCATGTAGTTAAATAATTTCATCCGCTGGTTCAGCTTTTTCATCTCATTCATCTCAATCATTAGGTTATTTCATTCATGTAGTTTAATAATTTCATGCGCTGGTTCAGCTTTTTCATCTCATTCATCTCAATCATTTAGTTATTTCATTCATGTAGTTAAATAATTTCATCCGCTGGTTCAGCTTTTTCATCTCATTCATCTCAATCATTAGGTTATTTCATTCATGTAGTTTAATAATTTCATCCGCTGGTTCAGCTTTTTCATCTCATTCATCTCAATCATTAGGTTAATTTATTCATGTAGTTAAATAATTTCATCCGCTGGCTCAGCTTTTTCATCTCATTCATCTCAATCATTAGGTTATTTCATTCATGTAGTTTAATAATTTCATCCGCTGGTTCAGCTTTTTCATCTCATTCATTTCAATCATTAGGTTATTTCATTCATGTAGTTTAATAATTTCATCCACTGGTTCCGCTTTTTCATCTCATTCATCTCAATCATTAGGTTATTTCATTCATGTAGTTTAATAATTTCATCCGCTGGTTCAGCTTTTTCATCTCATTCATCTCAATCATTAGGTTATTTTATTCATGTAGTTTAATAATTTCATCCGCTGGTTCAGCTTTTTCATCTCATTCATCTCAATCATTAGGTTATTTCATTCATGTAGTTTAATAATTTCATCCGCTGGTTCAGCTTTTTCATCTCATTCATCTCAATCATTAGGTTATTTCATTCATGTAGTTAAATAATTTCATCCGCTGGTTCAGCTTTTTCATCTCATTCATCTCAATCATTAGGTTATTTCATTCATGTAGTTAAATAATTTCATCCGCTGGTTCAGCTTTTTCATCTCATTCATCTCAATCATTAGGTTATTTCATTCATGTAGTTAAATAATTTCATCCGCTGGTTCAGCTTTTTCATCTCATTCATCTCAATCATTAGGATATTTCATTCATGTAGTTTAATAATTTCATCCGCTGGTTCAGCTTTTTCATCTCATTCATCTCAATCATTAGGTTATTTCATTCATGTAGTTAAATAATTTCATCCGCTGGTTCAGCTTTTTCATCTCATTCATCTCAATCATTAGGTTAATTCATTCATGTAGTTAAATAATTTCATCCGCTGGTTCAGCTTTTTCATCTCATTCATCTCAATCATTAGGTTATTTCATTCATGTAGTTTAATAATTTCATCCGCTGGTTCAGCTTTTTCATCTCATTCATCTCAATCATTAGGTTAATTTATTCATGTAGTTAAATAATTTCATCCGCTGGCTCAGCTTTTTCATCTCATTCATCTCAATCATTAGGTTATTTCATTCATGTAGTTAAATAATTTCATCCGCTGGTTCAGCTTTTTCATCTCATTCATCTCAATCATTAGGTTATTTCATTCATGTAGTTAAATAATTTCATCCGCTGGTTCAGCTTTTTCATCTCATTCATCTCAATCATTAGGTTATTTCATTCATGTAGTTTAATAATTTCATCCGCTGGTTCAGCTTTTTCATCTCATTCATCTCAATCATTAGGTTATTTCATTCATGTAGTTAAATAATTTCATCCACTGGTTCAGCTTTTTCATCTCATTCATCTCAATCATTAGGTTATTTCATTCATGTAGTTTAATAATTTCATCCGCTGGTTCCGCCTTTTCATCTCATTCATCTCAATCATTAGGTTATTTCATTTATGTAGTTTAATATTTTCATCCGCTGGTTCAGCTTTTTCATCTCATTCATCTCAATCATTTAGTTATTTTATTCATGTAGTTAAATAATTTCATCCGCTGGTTCAGCTTTTTCATCTCATTCATCTCAATCATTAGGTTATTTCATTCATGTAGTATAATAATTTCATCCGAGGGTTCAGCTTTTTCATCTCATTCATCTCAATCATTAGGTTATTTCATTCATGTAGTTTAATAATTTCATCCGCTGGTTCCGCTTTTTCATCTCATTCATCTCAATCATTAGGTTATTTCATTCATGTAGTCTAATAATTTCATCCGCTGGTTCAGCTTTTTCATCTCATTCATCTCAATCATTAGGTTATTTCATTCATGTAGTTAAATAATTTCATCCGCTGGTTCAGCTTTTTCATCTCATTCATCTCAATCATTTAGTTATTTCATTCATGTAGTTAAATAATTTCATCCGCTGGTTCAGCTTTTTCATCTCATTCATCTCAATCATTAGGTTATTTCATTCATGTAGTTTAATAATTTCATCCGCTGGTTCAGCTTTTTCATCTCATTCATCTCAATCATTAGGTTATTTCATTCATGTAGTTAAATAATTTCATCCGCTTGTTCAGCTTTTTCATCTCATTCATCTCAATCATTAGGTTATTTCATTCATGTAGTTTAATAATTTCATCCGCTGGTTCAGCTTTTTCATCTCATTCATCTCAATCATTAGGTTATTTCATTCATGTAGTTAAATAATTTCATCCGCTGGTTCAGCTTTTTCATCTCATTCATCTCAATCATTAGGTTATTTCATTCATGTAGTTTAATAATTTCATCCGCTGGTTCAGCTTTTTCATCTCATTCATCTCAATCATTAGGTTATTTCATTCATGTAGTTTAATAATTTCATCCGCTGGTTCAGCTTTTTCATCTCATTCATCTCAATCATTAGGTTATTTCATTCATGTAGTTTAATAATTTCATCCGCTGGTTCAGCTTTTTCATCTCATTTATCTCAATCATTAGGTTATTTCATTCATGTAGTTAAATAATTTCATCCGCTGGTTCAGCTTTTTCATCTCATTCATCTCAATCATTAGGTTATTTCATTCATGTAGTTTAATAATTTCATGCGCTGGTTCAGCTTTTTCATCTCATTCATCTCAATCATTTAGTTATTTCATTCATGTAGTTTAATAATTTCATCCGCTGGTTCAGCTTTTTCATCTCATTCATCTCAATCATTAGGTTATTTCATTCATGTAGTTTAATAATTTCATCCGCTGGTTCAGCTTTTTCATCTCATTCATCTCAATCATTAGGTTAATTTATTCATGTAGTTAAATAATTTCATCCGCTGGCTCAGCTTTTTCATCTCATTCATCTCAATCATTAGGTTATTTCATTCATGTAGTTTAATAATTTCATCCGCTGGTTCAGCTTTTTCATCTCATTCATTTCAATCATTAGGTTATTTCATTCATGTAGTTTAATAATTTCATCCACTGGTTCCGCTTTTTCATCTCATTCATCTCAATCATTAGGTTATTTCATTCATGTAGTTTAATAATTTCATCCGCTGGTTCAGCTTTTTCATCTCATTCATTTCAATCATTAGGTTATTTCATTCATGTAGTTTAATAATTTCATCCGCTGGTTCAGCTTTTTCATCTCATTCATCTCAATCATTAGGTTATTTTATTCATGTAGTTAAATAATTTCATCCGCTGGTTCAGCTTTTTCATCTCATTCATCTCAATCATTAGGTTATTTCATTCATGTAGTTTAATAATTTCATCCGCTGGTTCAGCTTTTTCATCTCATTCATCTCAATCATTAGGTTATTTCATTCATGTAGTTAAATAATTTCATCCGCTGGTTCAGCTTTTTCATCTCATTCATCTCAATCATTAGGTTATTTCATTCATGTAGTTTAATAATTTCATCCGCTGGTTCAGCTTTTTCATCTCATTCATCTCAATCATTTAGTTATTTCATTCATGTAGTTAAATAATTTCATCCGCTGGTTCAGCTTTTTCATCTCATTCATCTCAATCATTAGGTTATTTCATTCATGTAGTTAAATAATTTCATCCGCTGGTTCAGCTTTTTCATCTCATTCATCTCAATCATTAGGTTATTTCATTCATGTAGTTTAATAATTTCATCCGCTGGTTCAGCTTTTTCATCTCATTCATCTCAATCATTTAGTTATTTTATTCATGTAGTTAAATAATTTCATCCGCTGGTTCAGCTTTTTCATCTCATTCATCTCAATTATTAGGTTATTTCATTCATGTAGTTTAATAATTTCATCCGCTGGTTCAGCTTTTTCATCTCATTCATCTCAATCATTAGGTTATTTCATTCATGTAGTTTAATAATTTCATCCGCTGGTTCCGCTTTTTCATCTCATTCATCTCAATCAATAGGTTATTTCATTCATGTAGTCTAATAATTTCATCCGCTGGTTCAGCTTTTTCATCTCATTCATCTCAATCATTAGGTTATTTTATTCATGTAGTTTAATATTTTCATCCGCTGGTTCAGCTTTTTCATCTCATTCATCTCAATCATTAGGTTATTTCATTCATGTAGTTAAATAATTTCATCCGCTGGTTCAGCTTTTTCATCTCATTCATCTCAATCATTAGGTTATTTCATTCATGTAGTTTAATAATTTCATACGCTGGTTCAGCTTTTTCATCTCATTCATCACAATCATTAGGTTATTTCATTCATGTAGTTAAATAATTTCATCCGCTGGTTCAGCTTTTTCATCTCATTCATCTCAATCATTAGGTTATTTCATTCATGTAGTTAAATAATTTCATCCGCTGGTTCAGCTTTTACATCTCATTCATCTCAATCATTAGGTTATTTCATTCATGTAGTTTAATAATTTCATTTGCTGGTTCCGCTTTTTCATCTCATTCATCTCAATCATTAGGTTATTTCATTCATGTAGTTAAATAATTTCATCCGCTGGTTCAGCTTTTACATCTCATTCATCTCAATCATTAGGTTATTTCATTCATGTAGTTTAATAATTTCATTTGCTGGTTCCGCTTTTTCATCTCATTCATCTCAATCATTAGGTTATTTCATTCATGTAGTTTAATAATTTCATCCGCTGGTTCAGCTTTTTCATCTCATTCATCTCAATCATTAGGTTATTTCATTCATGTAGTTTAATAATTTCATCCGCTGGTTCAGCTTTTTCATCTCATTCATCTCAATCATTAGGTTATTTCATTCATGTAGTTTAATAATTTCATCCGCTGGTTCAGCCTTTTCATCTCATTCATCTCAATCATTAGGTTATTTTATTCATGTAGTTAAATAATTTCATCCGCTGGTTCAGCTTTTTCATCTCATTCATCTCAATCATTTAGTTATTTCATTCATGTAGTTAAATAATTTCATCCGCTGGTTCAGCTTTTTCATTTCATTCATCTCAATCATTAGGTTATTTCATTCATGTAGTTTAATAATTTCATCCGCTGGTTCAGCTTTTTCATCTCATTCATCTCAATCATTAGGTTATTTCATTCATGTCGTTAAATAATTTCATCCGCTGGTTCAGCTTTTTCATCTCATTCATCTCAATCATTAGGTTATTTCATTCATGTAGTTAAATAATTTCATCCGCTGGTTCAGCTTTTACATCTCATTCATCTCAATCATTAGGTTATTTCATTCATGTAGTTAAATAATTTCATCCGCTGGTTCAGCTTTTTCATTTCATTCATCTCAATCATTAGGTTATTTCATTCATGTAGTTTAATAATTTCATCCGCTGGTTCAGCTTTTTCATCTCATTCATCTCAATCATTAGGTTATTTCATTCATGTCGTTAAATAATTTCATCCGCTGGTTCAGCTTTTTCATCTCATTCATCTCAATCATTAGGTTATTTCATTCATGTAGTTAAATAATTTCATCCGCTGGTTCAGCTTTTACATCTTATTCATCTCAATCATTAGGTTATTTCATTCATGTAGTTAAATAATTTCATCCGCTGGTTCAGCTTTTTCATCTCATTCATCTCAATCATTAGGTTATTTCATTCATGTAGTTTAATAATTTCATCCGCTGGTTCCGCCTTTTCATCTCATTCATCTCAATCATTAGGTTATTTCATTTATGTAGTTTAATATTTTCATCCGCTGGTTCAGCTTTTTCATCTCATTCATCTCAATCATTTAGTTATTTTATTCATGTAGTTAAATAATTTCATCCGCTGGTTCAGCTTTTTCATCTCATTCATCTCAATCATTAGGTTATTTCATTCATGTAGTTTAATAATTTCATCCGCTGGTTCAGCTTTTTCATCTCATTCATCTCAATCATTAGGTTATTTCATTCATGTAGTTTAATAATTTCATCCGCTGGTTCCGCTTTTTCAATACATTCATCTCAATCATTAGGTTATTTCATTCATGTAGTCTAATAATTTCATCCGCTGGTTCAGCTTTTTCATCTCATTCATCTCAATCATTAGGTTATTTTATTCATGTAGTTTAATATTTTCATCCGCTGGTTCAGCTTTTTCATCTCATTCATCTCAATCATTAGGTTATTTAATTCATGTAGTTAAATAATTTCATCCGCTGGTTCAGCTTTTTCATCTCATTCATCTCAATCATTAGGTTATTTCATTCATGTAGTTAAATAATTTCATCCGCTGGTTCAGCTTTTTCATCTCATTCATCTCAATCATTAGGTTATTTCATTCATGTAGTTAAATAATTTCATCCGCTGGTTCAGCTTTTACATCTCATTCATCTCAATCATTAGGTTATTTCATTCATGTAGTTTAATAATTTCATCCGCTGGTTCCGCTTTTTCATCTCATTCATCTCAATCATTAGGTTATTTCATTCATGTAGTTTAATAATTTCATCCGCTGGTTCAGCTTTTTCATCTCATTCATCTCAATCATTAGGTTATTTCATTCATGTAGTTTAATAATTTCATTCGCTGGTTCAGCTTTTTCATCTCATTCATCTCAATCATTTAGTTATTTTATTCATGTAGTTAAATAATTTCATCCGCTGGTTCAGCTTTTTCATTTCATTCATCTCAATCATTAGGTTATTTCATTCATGTAGTTTAATAATTTCATCCGCTGGTTCAGCTTTTTCATCTCATTCATCTCAATCATTAGGTTATTTCATTCATGTAGTTAAATAATTTCATCCGCTGGTTCAGCTTTTTCATCTCATTCATCTCAATCATTAGGTTATTTCATTCATGTAGTTTAATAATTTCATCCGCTGGTTCAGCTTTTTCATATCAATCATTTAGTTATTTCATTCATGTAGTTAAATAATTTCATCCGCTGGTTCAGCTTTTTCATCTCATTCATCTCAATCGTTTAGTTAATTTCATTCATGTAGTTTAATAATTTCATCCGCTGGTTCAGCTTTTTCATTTCATTCATTTCAATCAGTTAGTTATTTCATTCATGTAGTTAAATAATTTCATCCGCTCGTTCAGCTTTTTCATCTCATTCATCTCAATCGTTTAGTTAATTTCATTCATGTAGTTAAATAATTTCATCCGCTCTTTCAGCTTTTTCATCTCAATCTCTTAATCATTTAGTTATTTCATTCATGTATAATAATAATTTCATCCGCTCTTTCAGCTTTTTTATCTTATTCATTTCAATCATTTAGTTATTTCATTCATGTAGTTTAATAATTTCATCCGCTGGTTCAGCTTTTTCATCTCAATCATTTAGTTAATTTCATTCATTTAGTCATTAAAATGCAATCAGTAAAATATAATAAAATTATATGATGGTTTAATACAACACTAATGCAGGTTTATCGGCTGTTTCCCCGCTGGCCTCCCTTGATTTCCCCTAAATGCCCTGTTGCGGTGAAAATGGAATTCTGTCCAGGATACTACTGACTATTAACAAATGGTGCGAATTCGGTCATTAGGTGAATTCTGATTCTGCATCTGTGGCCTTGACACCGTTACGGCGTACGGCAACAGCTAAGAGCTCACTACAAAGACATTATTGGTAATCCTTTTACTATTTTCACATAAAATTTATGAAATTTGAATAAGCAATTCTATAAAAAAAATGCTTAAAGAAATCGTCGTTAAATATATCATTTATTATTTATTTATTATTAACAGATGGTGTCAATTCGTTTATTGGGTGAATTCTGATTACGTGTCGATCGTTAATGGCCTTGACACCGTTACGGCGTTTGGCAACAGCTGAGCGCTCACAACAAATACATTATTAATTTAGTGATCCTTTTAATTTTTTTTACATATAGTTTATGAATTATGAATAAGAAATTATTTAAAAAAAAATGCATAAATAAATCACCGCCAAATATTATCATTTATTTAAACATTTTGTTAGTCTGGTTTTTTTAATTATTTATTTTTCAGTTTGCTTTCCTCGGACCCAAATTTGTAAGTTTTTGCTTCGGATTTTTTTAAAAAAAAAATCTATTATTCCTGTCTAATTGTATAATTTCCCTAATATTTAATTTGAATGAAGGTAGTAAGTAGTAGCGCATTGACCGTGCTAATTGTATGATTGCAACTAACTTGATATGTTATTAAATTGACCCACAGGTGGCGCGCTGGTGTTGAATTAAGCGCACACTACCGTTTAATGACTCCTGTATCTATAGGCAAGAAATTTACAGTTTGACAATTATTCCTTTATTATTTTTCCTAATTCCCCGATATGTTCTATAAAGCAAGGGTAGTTGGATTTATCTCTTTTCTCCCTACATATAACTGATAAAACGTTCGTTAGTAAATTGTGTCAGTTATCAAATCACGGTCCCTACCCTATATGTTCGCTATACTCAATTTTATCATAGCGCTCGTGTAAATTTCCTTTTTGCTCGCAGGCGCTCGTTAAGGCCTCGCTTGCGACCGAGCTTGTGAGAAGAGCGATTTTATATTATCATGATTACAAATTTTTTACCCAGTAACCATGACGAATTTTGTATCCGGAATGGTCTTGAAACACGGTGTCTACATAATTTGAATTGAAATAAATCAACTCGGCTATGCTACCACATCCAAGGGCGGATACAGGGGGGATGTCGTTCAATTCGTAATTTATTATCACAATTTTAGAGGTGTGGATATTTCACTACAAAATTTGTGTACTAATTTTCGATCGATTTCTCTTTAAGGCATCACTTTCGAGCGGACATTGCTAATTGTCCCGACATGTGTACAGATGACAATTCAGCCTTTTTGGATGGAAATAATGTAGGTTACTATATTATTACTATACATCTAATTACTTCGTACAGGCAGGGTATTAGGTTGACTTTTTTACAAATCGATTACCGTTTACTCAAGGCTCATGCCCAGGGATTGGGCGTGTACTGAGTGCGTCATTGATTACCCCTATAAAACATTCAATAATTTTGCAAACAAGGTCTACGACGATTCGTAACATTTAAGGTCAAGCCCAAGTCCTCTCTCTACCGCGCGTTGAAAGAGTCAAGAAACAGTCCTAATGGACACGTTGAAATAAAAGAACGTTGAACGTTGTTAAGTAGTATTTTAAAATACCAATTTCCAACTTTACCGACTTGAAGGTTTGTTTAAAATTATATCTTGTGAATATTTTCTCGAAATATTTCTACAATCAGCGAGTGATATGAACTCAAAATACAAATATATTTATTTTAGTCAGAATAGTAGTGCTTATAGATATTAAACAAAAACATATTCATCCTTACACTCATTAATATACCACGACACAATCTTTCACGCATGCGATTATTCTAAACACCAGGCCTACAAAACTTGAATTCCTATAGCAATTTAAATTTTGCAACAACTTAGAAATTATAATAATTTACAACATCCATAGGAACTCATAATGTCTCGTTTTTTTGTTAATTTTATTGAATTTGTGTAATTCAGTTTAAAAAGTGTAATATTCTCACTTCTGAATGCTGTTAAAGCTTTTATATATTATTATAAAACACAATATAAATATTATACAAAACAAGGGAACAACAGTCGGTAAGATGTAAAATTGTTTTTTTCAATATTAAGTCAGATTATGGTTGATATATCTGATAATATGAAATACCCCTATTATTTAATGTCTTATTTGTTTTTACCATTTGTGATTATTATTTCATTTATTTTTACATAGGCGCTTATTGTAAAAGAAATAGTTAATAAACTGTATTTTTTAAAAAACTTTTAGGCGTAATTTATTCTATAATAAATAAAATAGCATGTCAATGTAGTAACCATTTTATGTGTTCATCTTTCAAAACACCGGCATACTAATAAATTATACGTCACACTTATCAACCGTGTAATATTTTTGTTTTCGTTATCGATAGAAAAAACATATACCTACCAAAGCTATAGCAGCTTCCGTTCGGCCGAAGACGCCAAGGACGTTTTCTCCGTGAGCGACGCACGAAAACCTCTGCGGATTGTGTTCCTGGACGTCAAACCCATGAGGTACCCGTCCCGCCCTCCGGCCTCCTACAACAAGGTGGCGCCCACTACTCTCAATGGAGCCTTCACCAAAAATTATGTCATCAGCAATGACGTGGTTTATGAGAATATTAAACCGGTGCTTATGGTACTCGGGTGATAATTGATTTTTGTTTTTCTCTTCTTTCAATTATTTATTGGAAATCCATCCAAATTTCGGGACGTTCTGTAACATTTTCAATAGTAACTTTTGTCGCCTCTAAATATCGTCTCGAGTTAACATTAAAATAATTTAGCATAGATTGGTATATAGATAACTACACAAAGTATATCTACCTAAGTTATAACACAATATTATAAGTTATTTATTTAACAAATCTTGATTTTGGTATATATAAATTGCTTCTGAAAGTTATACCTACTTACATACTTGTTATTACCTGTTATCATGAAACTGGGGAGCTTTAGTTACATTTCTAGACCCATGGCTGCTAAAAAAGTAGGTATTCTATTTACTACCTCCTTAGTGAGCTGCTACTGATCAAAGGATAATTTCAATAAGCCGTTTGTTTATCGATTATATGTTTTTACTTGGCGAAAAGTAAATATTATTGATTCCGTAGGATCTTTATATGAAATAAATAAATTTGTATCAAAATTATTTTATTATAATCATTGGAACAATGATACGACACTTAGCGCTTACACACACATAATCCCTTCATACAAAAGCCTGTTCTGAACTGCTGAAGAGTATATTTTAAACACATAAATAAATTCACAAACACATAAAGGTATGTAATATAAAATATTCCGGCCACTCTATCTTTCCCACAGAATACCTATTCACTATTATTATTATTATTATATTTATTAAGTGTATAATTTTGAATTTAGCGTTCCACGGCGTGCGTTTATTTAAATTATCAGATGGCACAACGGTTTTATTGAAACATTGGTTATTTAATATTTACATTATATTATATTACATTACATAGTTAGCAGCTGAAGACACTTTACTTTGTGTAACTGATTGCATTATATTAAAAAAAAGACATGTACTGACTGTTTTTATAAAAAATAATAAATGAATAAATAAATAAATAAATATTTTTATCGTTTACCTAGGTTGCCCATTTCAATTCGCGCATCAATTACTTGGGTTCTACTGTGTCAGGGGGTGGGGGGGTACTATTGGAAACTAACAGACGGGTTTTTTTTACTACGTGTGTAAAAAATAATACAGCAACACCTGACATGGTCCACCCTGAATCAACAGTCTTTTCGTGGTGTCGCCACCATGTCGAAAGAATTGCAGTATTCTTAGGAGAACGGCGCTGAGGCAAACTTTATATTATAATTTGAAGCTCTTCTATAATCAAAGTTCGTTCGTCTAGCAGCTCAGGAAAACTAAAGGACACACAGGCAGCAATAAATTTCCATAGCATCGATACGCCGTATGGTTTTCCTCGTATGCTCGTTTCTGCGTCATTTAGGAAAATTGGAAAAACCTAACCTCTAACCAGGCGTACTTAGTGGTTTTGACTAAATCATATATATTTTCCTAAATTTTCGACTTGTTTAGTTTAGTTTTTATATGTTGTTGTTAACTTTGCAAAAAATATTAATAAAAACTGTGCGGTTGTTTGCAATGTTAATAAGACTGACGAGAGATTAATTTTAATCCGAAGTGCAGATTCTCTGTGCTCTGTGATACAAAAATATATTTTTAATTTTAAATCAGGGTTATGGGCGTCCTCCCCCTGACCAGACCGGCTCCGAGGATGAACCAGCTGATCTGGACATCGCCGGCCATGGTTTACTCGGCTTTGGCCTTCACGGCCGTGTTGGCCTACGTGGTTTACGTGTCCTGGCACAGAGTCCAGATCGTTCGTTCCGCCGAGGGTCGCTTTGAAGAGGCAGTCATCGGGTACCTCTTCACCGTTTACCTCTTCCCCACTATTCTCATCCCCATCATGTGGTATGAAACTAGGAAGGTCGCAAACGTCCTTAACAAATGGGCCGATTTTGAGGTACCTATATATTTATTTGTATTGATTATTGTATTATTATTAGAAAATTGAGGTTATTATAAAAACAATATTACTTTAGGACATTTATAACGGACATAGTAGAGATTTAGGATTTTATGATTAGGTTTCAATTTACGAACGTATAAAACAAACTAATTAAAATTAATAATGCTAATCTTGAGTAAGGCACACATATCAGGTGCTTCGGGCCCCCAGCGCCGAATTTCGTCTCCTGCAGGCTGATCCAAAGATGCAAGTGTAAATTTAAGGATATTGAAAAAAAAACGTGAACTTTAGCACATCATGACGCGTATAGACTACCTACATTCACTTCCTCCCAATCTCCTCCTCCAACCAGTATTTATAATCAAGGTTTTTGATCAAAAGGTCCACCTATATATTTTAATTTATAATATTTCTTTATTTGGAGTAATCAATCATAATAATAATGTTATATGTAGCTGTTTAGTAGTTGGTTCAAGACGTGGTGGCTTGAGACTTCAATGTCAGTTTCGGTTAGTATATTGACTATGGGTACGTCACTTCTATGAGACACTGAAAAGCGAGACATTTGGAAACTGTATTTATACTATTCCCATAAAAGCTTTTAAAACGGCCAAAAAGGTTTTAAAACGGCCAAGGCTAGCTTTCCGAAAGGTAATCAATTTTCAAACGCTGAATTTGTCCACCAGGAACTCTACCATAAAGTTGCTGGACACCCGCTGCCATTGGATCTCCACAGTCAAGCTCTCGTGATCTCCATCCTCATCCCCATTCTGTAGACGGCGTCCGTCTTTATAACCCACATCACGATGGTCCATTTCAAGCTGATCCAGGTCCTGCCGTACATCTTTCTCGAAATCCTCACATATCAGCTCGGGGGCTATTGGTATCTTCTGTGCGAGTGCCTCAGTGTAATATAATGAGTCGGAACTCGGTCTCAAAGTGGACACGCGGGTGACTTCAGCGCACAAGGCAACAGAAGAGACACATCGTATAATGCACGAGTATGAGGACACCAATGGTCCGCTGGTCTTTATTGCGGTCGCTGGCAGGTCAAACGGTCTGGGGCCTGTCCTGTCCGGTAACACCAGTTACCCTGTTATCAACTGCCCACCGCCAGCGGACAAAGTCGTACAGGTACATTCAATTTATGATTATTTTATTTGTCAACGGATTTTATTATTTTATTCTGTGCTATTTTTTTATGTGTGGGGCAAATGACCTACCACACTAACCTGAACCAAGCAAGATTATAGTACAAGCATACATTTACTTATACTACAGTGAACAGGATGGAATTATGATGAAAATGATACTATTACTAAGCTGACAAGAACTTCCCCACTATTTTACAGGTGTTTAGCATAGAAAGCTACCATAGTAGCTTTCTGTAATTGTATGAATGTCAAGTGTTTTGAAGCTAGTACGCAGATTCTGAGGTACAACTCCGGTGGAGGATATTATTAAATTGTTATTAATACTATTTTGTTGTTTTTCTAAGTAGGGTTATATCAGGTCTAATCTAGTGTATAGTTCTGTCAGTTGTAAGCCATAAGGGTAATTACGAAACCATTGTTTGTAGAAAAAAAAATCAAAAACACATTTTCTAAAAATTCTAATTGGTGTATTATTAATTTAAATAATTCTATAGTCATTACGAGTTAACTAAACAATTCTAGTTATATAATATTAGCAGCCAATTTAAATAATACCAATATAACAAAGTCGACACAATTACACCCTTATGACATTAACGTTTTAAGCTTAAGGTGGTCATTGTTTTTAATTATATTATATCTCTAAATCATCATCAGAATCAGAAAAATTAACAGCGGTTGTAATTAATAGCAAATTGTTTAGTGAATGTAACGGCGCTTTTGTACACCTTCAGATCGATAAATTTTAGTGACAGATAGATGTACCACCTTTTACCATCTTATCACACTAAAATACATAAGAGTAAAATAGAGTTAAATGTAGTTACGTACTAGGCTATCTTTAAATATATTAGACTTTGTTTTACCACTAAGAAAAATAAAAAAAATAGCAAAACCTATGTATTTAGCTCTAAACATGTACTTTTGTAGTTGTGTAGAATGGTTCTGTTCCAATATAGCATATAAACGTTGTTTTCAAGAACTATTTCTGGTTTGAATTTATAGCAAGCGGTTTTTCACTGATACGTTGATGGTATTATAATATTTACCAGCAAAGCACAAACCCAGCACAACCAGGTGACCGCTATAGCACTCACCTGGTTGTGCTCGTGCTTGTAGCCTGTATTCTGGATTTGCAGGCACGGCAATGTGTTGAATGGACCCCGGTCGTAATCTGCTTTCAATAACTATTACATTTTGGATTTTTACCTAGCACATTACATAGCACAAGCCAAGTTTCTTGTAGTGCCCATGTGGAAACCATTTTGATTTACTGATGGAGGGGGGGGGGGGGTGTATAGCATTGATAGAAGCTTTAAATTTTGAATAATATAATGCCTCAAACGGTACCAGTAAGTCAATAAAACTGGTACCTCTACCAAAATATACGTACTTAAGAAGGCTACTAAAAGATGCGCAAACTCCGAAATTTAAATGACAAAAAAAAGCATGCAAATGTGTACAGATTAGATAGAAAAACTATAAGCACAAAATCAAAAGCCTCAACAGTTGCTACAGACACCTTAGGATTATTTTTTTTATATACCCGAAAACTCGGTCAAATTTATAGTAATCTGAAAACTCATTGAAGTATCATTTTCAACAGGACATCTGGTCGAGCTTGTCCGTTCCATCGGGGCTGGGCTGCGCGACCGTCATCTATCCGGATAGCGCAGCGATCCTGGCGGCGCAGATCATAGGCCTGCAGGACTACACCATCTGGGCGCGTCTGAGAGTGAAGCAGTTGGATAACGCTGTCTCGCTGCGCAGGGCCGACCAGAAAATTGGACAGCTGACACCGTAAACGTCGAGATAACACCGTTGCGCGCTTCGATGGCACAGTTGTAAGCGCGCGAAGTGGATTTTGATGCTGAAGCCGTTTAAATTTTTTGATTAAACGGTTAATATAATACGGTGCTCGAACCAACGCACCACCAACCGCGGGAACCAACACAGTTCACTTTAGTTTATTGTTAGCATGATCTTTATACATTTCAGGTTAATTTTTATTTGCGTCCAGTGATACCTACTTTATTATTAACCTAGTTCTAAAATAACTTCAAAACATTTACCAATGCAAGATAAAGTGATTTGTGGTTCTATCTGCAGTACTTACAAAAATTTTCTAACATTTTAATATATAATGCCTGTACAATAGTTTGTAATTGTTTTTATTATTAGCTGTTAGGAGAGTGGTGTCAAATCGCCATCAATAAAGGCAGCACTTTCACGCCTAAACGTCCGGTAATTTATCTCTTACATCCAAAGCATCATCTTCTATTCACCACCTGTAACGACTAACATCTAATAATAAAAAGGTCAAAAAAACAATCTACAGACATCAATATTATATATATGCTGATGTAAAATTCTTTTTGTCAGAATGGACTTTATCCAAATATTTTAATGGTCAAATATTTTTTTTATTCTTTATTTATTTATACTATTCTTTTATTCTGAACGAATAAAATAATGTCCACCTTTGTATATGATTAAATGTGATATTGTGCATAATTAAAATACCATACCAATATTTTTACAACGAAATAAAAATGTCTTAATATAAGCTGTTTTGAAATATAAGGATTTTACTAATGATTAATAATTAAAGATTTAATTATGTATGTGTGATTTTGAAAATATATAATTTTTGAAACAACTTGAAATTTTTATTTTAGGTAGATTTCATTAGGAAAGCTACCTGTTGCGATGGATACTTCCGGAATATTTGACATATCTTCGCATTTCACATCCCCTAGAACCCTAAACCACACTCAGTTGAAATGTTTACATATCTATCTATCTATATTACTATCTTGTGGATACGATAACTACCGTAATTTTACACCAATCACTTTCAAACTGATACATAAAATTTAAGGGCACAAAATCTCGGTAAGTTCGTTAATGAGCAAAATCAGACTAGGAGGCGGGAATGGGGGGGTTTTTTTTGGAGAAATGAAATTTCGCTATAACTTTCTTATTATAGAAGATATTAAATTCATTTAAATTTTATATTATTGCTTAAATAAGGGCCTAAAACTTATTTAAGTAATTTTTTTTTTGATAGCACCAACCATTGGTCTTAGGGAGGGGAAATTTCTTTGCTTGCAATATTTGGATTAAATAAAAAAATTAGTATCTGAGGCGGGTCGGTAATTCTGCTGTGGATTTTTTAAAAATAATTCCTACTATCATATCTATCTCTTACAATTAAAATTGTAATTATAAGAGATAAATAAGTGTCTTTCTTTCTGGTAAAGATTGTCTTGAAGCAATAAGCTTACCCTTTTGTAACATACGTCAAATTGACAGCGAGCACAGATGACTGAGGTGTATTTACTTTTAAATGCATAGTTGAATTTAAGTTAGACTTTGTTTTATAAAATTTGTGCATGAAACCGTACTTAAATGAGTCAATTTTACGTAATATTTATATATCCTTGGTTGAATCTATTATTTTGTATGGTATTGCAATTTGGGGCCTTACATATGAAATATATATAGAGAGAATTTATATTCTACAAATTCGTATCTTAAAAATAATTATTCCAAAAAGTAATCAAATTTCAATGCAAGGCGACTATTCTAAATTGTCCACCCATTTCAAAGTTCTTCCGGTATGTCAACTTTGCTATTATAGAATTGCAATCAACCACTTCTCAGATGAAACATGGAAAAATCTTGTTACTCTCCTAGACAAATGTCGAATGAAAAATATATTGTCGAAAGATGTATAAATACGTATGGCTATAGACAATTAATTATTTGTCTAGCGTGGGTAAGCAAGTTATCCGTACATCCCGCCGTCAGAATTGTTAAGGCGACTACATACCTGATACTACAAAAATGCAAATTTTACAGGTTTTCAAAAGCGTTAGGAGAGAGATCCAGAAGAGTTATAAGTAATCTAGTTTATTTAATTTAAAGATAATTTATTAGTATAGAATTTATTATTACCTAAAGAAATTGTGTTTAAAATATTGTGCAAAAAAAAAAAACAAAACCACCATATATTTAAAATAGCATTTTTTAAGTCACTTGCCTCTGGAACCAGAAACATCCCATATAAAGTAATTTTTTTTTTTACTAGATTTTTAAACATGAAAATAACAGTTTACGCCAAAAGTTTTTAATTTTTCAGAGAATATGATTTTGTTATCATTAAAAAAATTCTTCAAAAACGTATCCGTTATTTTTCAACAAAAAAAACAATATGCTATTAATTTTTCATTCAAAATGGTAAGTCACCGTTCGTGTCCGTCATAGAGTTTACACCTTTCCGTTCATTTGCACAAGGTTACTTTTTGCATGCAACTATTTGTAGATCAGAATCGTTCAATGAGTATCCTGTGTTCACGTATGTAGCCGCCTTAAGGAGTTATCAAATAGGCACTCTAGAGTTAAGACACACGAGGGCTACTGATTTCAGAGCTACTCCAAGTTCAGACTTGGGGCCATCAAAATTTTATGGGCCTGCAAGAAAAAGACATTTTTATTGTGTATAACAGGTTCACCGTGATAAGCATTTTCGACTAAACTATTCAGTCGAGTAAATCAATTAACTTAAACTTAAAATTTATTCATTTTTAAGTAGGTTTATTCGCCAACGCAGAAAATATCTTAATACATAAAAATGGATGAATATAACGATGCTGTGTGTCGTGCGCGGATGGCCCGAAAGGAGTCACCAAGCGACTCATCCTAAGTGCTGTAGGTTGAGTCGTCGCGCGCCGAAGGCACCGTTAAAGACGTCTGCAGAGTATATGCGCCAACCTGTCCGGGTTGAACAGCCGGGTTGAACAAAGTCCGGGTTGAACAGCTAGTTTACTATAAAATTCATTATTAATAAAGCATAGCAAGTAACAAAACGTTTTCAGATTGGTTCCGTCGAAAGTCGATAATAATCGTTCTTCTATTACGATTTTATGTCATATTTAATAATGGTAGATATACAAATTTCATAGAAAAAAAAAACAAAGTATACTGTATAACCTCTACTGTATAACTACTGTATAGTCTATAATGCTCAAAGAAGCTATTTATACCTAAATATCAAATATGAAAACCTAAATATCTTCCTTTTTTTGAAGTCAGTTAAAAAAATATTTGTTTTCAGATCATATTATATAATTATATATATATAATTGTTAAAAAAAATGAGTTACAAATCTCGACTATTATAATCTTACCAACTTCGAATAAATGGATATTCGAATGTTTTTATTCGTAATCGTCCATTACTACATGAACTGACAACTCTAATGTCAAAACTCATAACAAAACCACGAGGCGAGGGTCTCCGAGTTGACAGAACCTTGGTCGTGGCGAACGCAGAAAAGAAGTTATTAAATTATTATTTCATTATTTTTAAGATATTCACCAGTTGGTACGATTTTACTGTAACACATCTCAATGGGTCCAATTAGAAGCGGGTAAGATTTAATGTGAAAGTTGTTTGGGTAGATCCGTTTTAGGTTAAAGCGGAAATCATTATTTTGCATATTTATTTTGTAGATTTATTGTTGACAACGTATCGCCAAGTGAAGATGTCGACGGTACAATGGAGCATAGCGATGAAGACGTTAAGGTGGTCGAAAAAGATCCAGATATGCCAAAATTGAATCACTTCAACAACATTAAAAACAAACACGTGAGAACGGCCAAGGCGCTGAATTTCAGGAAACAAAAGCGAAAGGATCAGAAAGAAGCACGATTGCAGCGGCGCAAGGAGGGCATTGAACCAGCGAAGCCGCACACTCTTGAAACCCTGCGGGAGAAGGATGAAACGACTGTGGGCAACATTGACGATGACGACAATTTTGAGGTTTTGTAATATCAATTTGGCTGTTTCTTTTGCCAATGGTTACCAGTTTTCAAACTGCAGTCATAAAATCATGCCCTATGTATGCTCACTCGTGGTTTACAATTTGCTTAAACTAGATTCACAGAATAGACAATAGTTATCACAGAAGTTGAACTCCTTTGATTTTGAAAAAAGCCGCCTTTTTAAATGGCTACAAAGTTTCATACACCTTGCCTAAATTATACCTTGCCTAAATTATACCTTACCCGGAGAGTTGCTATTGGGTTACCGATCTCTTTCCGACCACCTAGGCATAATGGTACAATGGTATGACATTCTTTCATTTCATTATTCATTTTAATACCATTTCAGTTACTGAATTTGTGATTTTTGTTCAATACTATCTTCTTCCAAATTGACCTTTATTCAATAACTCGGCAAAAGTTTCACAACCCTGTCTATTATACCACTACTATACCAACACCAACCAATACCAATCTACAAAATCACAGACAAAATTCCTAGTTTAGTTCCGTGTTAAATCAGTTTTTATTTTATTTTTTCAATATATATATATTTATAAATAATAAAATTTTAAATGGATGTATTTCATGTTCTTTTTGTTGATTTTTTTTTTAAAATTGAAAATCGGTTTTTTCTTATTTATTTCATCTTATTTAAATTTGTTTAATATATTTTAATATTATTCTTTTTTACGTCATTACGTCTTTATACAATTTCTTTTGGGTAACCACTATAAATAAACACGGATATAATATTTCAATTTATTATAATTATAACGTGGCAATGAATATTCTTTTACATGTTTCTATTTGCGCTCATATATCAGTATATATTCATTCTAACTGGACAGTAATAAATAAAACATTCCAACAGCCGTTCTGTCATATTATTATGAAATTCAAATAGGATCGCAGTCTGATGCTGGCGCCTTATCGAAATGTCAAGTTTCATTCCTCAGTATTAAATATTCATTGAGTTTAATGTTATTCGCTATATTATTTTGCCTACTTTCGATGCGATCCAAACGGCTATGGTTGTTTTTCGAGAGCAACTCTTTCGCATTTGTACTTTTCGAGTTGAAAGTTGTAACGGACAGACGCCCAAAGGACGGGTATAGTAGCTTATTATACACGAATGAATAGAAGTTAAAAGCACTAAATACGTCTATACACATGTACTGTTTAATTAATTTCTTTTTAATAATAGTGAAAATCAGTGAAAACATTCAATTCAAATGTCTGGGAAAAGCGGTTAAATTTCTCATAAATTGACTTGAGCACGGTCTGCACTAGATCTGCGATTGAGCATATTCAAAACTTTTTGGACAAGTAAATAGTTGTGATTTATAAAATTACTTTCACTAACTTGATTTAAGACCAATTTATTACGCGAATTATTCCTTACTATCCTGACCAATGAGCATGTTTAACATTAATCAATTACAAATTGCATTGGGGAAGTATTTAGTTTTTAGGTCCAAATTTTGGACCCTTTCTTCGATCATTTGGATTTTGTTGTATAGTTTTTGAAATGTTTCTTTTTAATTACAACTGTCGCGTTATTGTTTAATTTTAAATGTGTTAAAATTGTAATTTTTATGTTTGTGACTTTACTAATGAAATAAAATAAATATAAAAAGGATTTCTTTAGATAAAGCGGGACTTGGAGCTGGACGAACTGGCAGTCTATTATCAAAATAGTTATGAGCCAAAAGTGTTGATAACCTTCTCGGACAATCACCTCAGGAAGACACGAATATTTGGGAAGGAACTAACCCGGATAATACCCAACTCAGAGTATCGCTTTAGAAGAAGGTAAGGGAATTTGGGCAACAAACGCTGTGACTTACTTATTGTTCAATGATGTAATATTGCGCATATTGTTGTTGCCAGATCGGCGGTCAAGCGCATTTTAGAATCGGCGAAGCGCGAGAGCTACACTGATGTCATAATTGTAAACGAAGACCAGAAGCAGCCAAACGGGTTCCTTCTCATCCACATGCCCGACGGGCCAACGGCTCATTTCAGGCTGTCCAACTGTAAGATCACCAAGGAAATGAAGAAAAACTACCGCGAAATCACGCAGCATAGACCCGAGGTCAGTTTTATCCTACATATTTTCGTACCGCAAGGATACATATCCTTTTCAGCCAAACAATGTGAAAGAATTACCGGAGTAAAACATTGAGCCGTAAAATAAAGAATAGATAATAAAAAAATTATGTGCGTTTGTCGGGATTTGCAGTTAGGATGTGTGAATGTTAGCACCGGATAGCTGTCACACTGTGATAGCTCAGAAAGTTACCTCGAACGTCACTGACAGATCGACAAAATCGAAATTCACTTCACCTAGGGTTCGCATATAAATGTTTACCAATGAAAAATTTGTATTATAAATGTGAATTATATTACTATTTATTAGGAAAATTACACCCATGACCAAGGAAATATAAAGAATAGAGGGAAGAGATAATAAAGGGGTAATTGATTCCATAATCTAGCAGCATAAGATATAAAAGTATGATAAAAAAAAATGAAATTGTATAGTAAAGTACCCTTTCAAAAACAGGAGAACTGCGTACATATTTGTAATCAATCATTGAGCTGATTAAAGGTAGTAAAATTCTGATGTTACACATTTGACAGAGAGCACTAGGTTTCTAGGTTAGGTCACCGGGAGAAATCAGCAGATTAATTCTGGGTTTGACCGATTCTTCCGACAATGGCCTAATTTAGTCATTTTATACATTTGAATCACTCATTTAGTTTGTGAACATTGCCTTATGATTTTACAAAAGGTGTGAACTCCTCAGCTGGTGAACACTTGAAAGTATTGAACAGCCTGTCGCTGTGTTTTTTAACGCAAACTTTTTGTTGATATTGACAGGTCATCCTGGACAACTTCACAACGCGTCTCGGTCACACCGTTGGTAGGATGCTCGGCGCACTTTTCCACTACGAGCCGGAATTCACCGGCCGCCGCGCTGTCACATTTCACAATCAGAGGGACTACATATTCTTTCGGCATCACAGGTATATTTATAATAGCTTAATTCTGTTGGTGAATCAGTTGACAAATTGACAGGAAAGATGACTCTTCATATTTTACTGCCATACTCTTCACTTATGACCATTAAACTAAAAATACAGTACTTACTGATATGACAATATTTTTTTACGGTGACTGTAAAACTGAAATAATACATTATTATACAAATAAAATTGGATTGAGGTACTTTAATCAAAAACCGAATAATAAAGATTTATACTAATAAATATTCAGAATTGTTAAAATGTCTCTGTGTGTTTGCGTGACAGTCCTCTAATTTATTCACTGTTCGGCATCACAGGTGCAATATTTAAATATGTCTGTATTAGTTCTGTAAGCCTGTCAATACATGTGTTTCAACTCATGAGATAGTGGTAGTCTAGTGGTTAAGCCACAGCGACCCAACGATCATGGGTTCGAATCCGCACATTATATTATAGTCGTATCATTTTTAACTCTCCATTACCACCATTTCCCCCTACTCTCGCACAAATACATTTTGCTTAGTTGATTAGGGTCTAAAATAATTGACCTAGGTCATATAATTTAAAAAAAAAGACCAGCTAGTTGTTTAAAAAATAGAAATTTTAGCCAGAACTTTTTAATTTTTTTGCACATAAAGATGGATGTCAGAATACTTCTGGGGGCAAATAGTGTGGTTATTTTTTGTATTTTATAGTGAATTCATGCTTAACCAGCTTATTAACGACAATAAATTTTAAAGCAAATTTAAATAATTAATAATTTCATAAATAAATTTGTAGCATTAAAAGAGCAAGAAACGACCGCAGAAAATATGTCAATATTGTTATTGTTATTTTTTGTCCAGATATGAATTCACGGCGGACGGCAAGAGGGCAAAGTTGCGCGAGCTTGGTCCACGTTTCACGCTCAAACTGCTGTCAATGCAGCAAGGGACTTTCGACTCCAAGTACGGTGATTATGAGTGGATGACGAGACACGAGATGAAGACAAGCAGAAGACGGTTCTTCTTGTAGTGTTACTTTCAATTCTAATAATTATTTGAATTTTCATACATGTACCACATCATCTAAGAAATTCCCAGAATGTGATTCTCAAACAAAATATTTTATACATTCATAATTTTATTTTATACATTCATAATTATAGTTACATGTGTCTATAAAATATATATCATGTATTATTCTTGCAATAATTTCATTGTATAACTGTAGGCTATAATTATTAATGAAGAAAATTAATTCTAGAATTAATTTTGAATTTTAGGTTTATTTTTCATCACATTACAGAACAGTATATTATTTATATGAAAATTTCAGAAAACAATCATTACATATTTGCTTTAAAATATATAATTTACCGATTTTACATAAGCGTGACAAGACTGTTTAATTGTGACTTTCGCTCATGATCACACTTCCCGTCCTCAGGGTAGGTTCGACACGTCCATTCGATACGAGCTGACGGGCACTAGTGGACTGTTTAGTTTGGTTTCTCGGTCCGAGTTGGGTAGTCCTTGTGAGCAACCTCTGTATTTACAGCGCCGTCACTCATTTCAAAATTTTGCAGCAAAACATACTGTAACGGACATGGTCTCGAAGGGCAGATACTTTGTTTAAGGGCGTCAATTTAACAACAATTTGCACCAGTTCACCTCAAAACTTTTGGTATTTTACTATACAGGTTACATGATACAGGTTTATATGATTCAATCGCTATCAAATATGCTCGGATCTGTTTTAGATTATAAACATTTTATATGAAAGATAGCTAACACCAGGACTATTTAAAATCTCGATCATGATATGGTCCCCCAAGGAGAGCATTTTCAGTAGTTTATGCTGGTTCATCATTATCGCCTGTTGCTAGTTTATTATAGCGAAATGTTAAATCAGTGTACAACGGATAAATACTTTATTATTTGTATTCGACTTACGGTGGGACACATGGGTTTTATCCATTTGATTTGAAATGCTGCCTAGAAATGTTTAATGCCTTAGTGCCAGGCTAATTCTGGTAAGTATTGTTAAGATTTTGAAATAATTATCTCCGTTTAGATCTGGGAGATAATGTAGTTCAATCAACGTCCTCCCGATGACCCCTACCCATACGTTCACACTAAACTTTCTTTGAACTGAAGTTTGTTTTTGGTGATGTAAATTATGAAAACCAGTTATCCTGTCCTTAGAAAATTTCGACTCATCTGTCCATTAAAATTCTGCCAAGAAAGTGTCCGTCTTCGATGTCCTCGTGCAGTAAAAAATAAAAAAAAAACAGTCTTAAAAATATACGTTTACCAGACATCAGATGGTTCTCTGATGGAAAAGGTCGGGGATTTTTTTACGGTCAGATAAATCGCAACCATTTTAGCTAAAACCTTCGGCCACCAGTTACCGCCCATCCATATCTTAACTCTTAGCATACAACCATGAACTAAAAGGTAACGCTCTACCGCTAAGAGAGTGCAGGTATGAGATATTTTGACTATTTGAAATTGACTGGTTTTATTTGGTTATTATGTCAATGTTCTTGAAAATTACTAGCATTTTAAATCAGTCAGTTGATTAATTTCAATCTCTAGAAGTTTACAAACTTACACTTACTAGGGTGGGCGCTGGCTGGGCTGGGGTATCTTGTAAATCGCATTGTTTGCCCGGTCTTAAATTCGCAAATTGCAAGCATTGTACAGCAGACAATGCTCTCGCTTGCATTTTGCAATTTCAAAGTTGTATACAAACACAACTTTACCGAATACATATTAAATTATAAATGAATTGCCAGTAAATTTCAGACCTAAGTTTGCCATATTGTAGTTTCGAGCTCGGGACATCGCAAAAATATGTCTAGACCTTGTTCTTACAACCACCAATCGCCCCAATCATAGTTAAATGCAACCAACAACTACAATTTAAGAATTATAATTATTGGAAATTGATTGATTTTGAGGAAACACTCTCTGCCAAAAAAAATCACTTTGTTTTTATTTTCACCATTTTGCCTGGCTGACTCCGTTATTAGGTTTGTTTGAGTTGATAAATAACCACGCTTATTTAATTGTGGTGTTTCAGCCAGAGGTTACGTTCTTTACTCACTTTACTTTAGGTTCCTTGCTAAACTCAGCTATTCTTAAAACGTGCTAGTTTTTTGTTTTTAAACAAATTTATGAACTTGCGAAAAAATGACAAATAAAACAATCATTTAAATATATGTCCTTATTTTTAATTAGGATGTTAAACTTGCAAGACAAACAAAAAACAAAATAGAGAAAAAAATGGTCTGGCATTGACAACTCGTCAGATAACCGTTAGATCCGTGGAATGTGAGTAAATAAGTTGAAAATATTTTATACATTGAATATGTTGTTAAACTTGAGATAGGAACGAACCTATTATAATAAATAATAAAATAAAACTCAAAGCTTTTGCTATCATCAGTTAAGCCATAATAGTATTACCGATGACTGTTATTAAATTGGAAATATGCCGTTTATGTATGTGGATTACGGCAACACCGCGGCGGTAAACGAAACAGATTTACGCTACTTCTAGGGTAATCTTATTCAATCACCACCAGTGTTGCATTTACATAACATTCTCAAAAACAATCTGGTCATAGGTCATGCTGACGAACTCTTTACAATGAATCCCTTATGGGAGACATCTCAACGATTACAAGTAACGGATAATTAAAACTAGATAACAGATGTTAATGTCGAAATTAAGATAACAGGAAATAAAATATAGTCAGGTACAATAATAATGTCGTCGGCGCGTGATGCGCGCGGTGGCTAGCTAGCTTGTTGACCCGACTGACTGCTTGCGTCGCTGGCGGATCGCCTGTGCGCCGTTCGAATGCGCGCCTGCGCAGATGCCGACCAATCAGATGCGCCCGGCGGCGATCACCCGTCGCCGGCCAAACCGACGCTGCCAGCCGCAGTCCAAATATGTAGCGCCGCTACAAGGTAATACGATACAATAATTACTTTTCTCATGTAAAAAATATAAAATAAGTATAATTAGTTTTATTTGATGTCTAGGAATAAAAGTAAAAAATAAAACATATTTAACAAACATATTAATTAAAAAAAAAAGAAATTATGTTTTTTAATAATTTTAAACTGATTTTTTAATAATAATTTTACAGTGAACAAAAATGTAATAATCTTACCGGTCAACCATAATATTTCTTAATTCTTCTTCATCTCATCTCATATTTTGTAGTAGTAAGACAGTGCCTTGCTCTAAAAAAAAAAAAAAATTTAATAGACTAATACTCAAAAGTGACTTAAGGTAGTGGTATTTAATCATTTTCAGTTAGAGCTGAAATCTTAGTCATGAAAACTTGATTTATAATCATTTCTGATCATTGGTTAGCACTTATCATTAGTGAATTAAATAGGAAGGAAGTTTACCATACATGCAAATTGAACTTTAGCGACCAAAATTTTTTTATTGTTATATAGAGATGTTTTGAGTTATCTTAGCATAGTTTCGTGTCTGCGCTGTTGACCGTCGAGGAGTTCCTTTATCTGGAGACAATCCTGGGCGTAGAATCAGGTCATGATTACCATACCATTACCATAATAATGCATTGTCTTCGAAACTGAACCAACATGTGAAATTTCAACTCCGTAGGATAAGAGGGTAAGGTAAAGCTTGCAAAATTTGATCTAAACCCACATACAAAATCTTGTAAAAATTATATTCTGCTTGATTTCTAAAAATATAAAAAAAAAACTCACCCTGCCCCTAGTTCTAAATGTTTTCTTACTGTAAAACTTGTCCTGAAAGAGAAAAGTAAAAAAATATTCATTATTAAAGTTTGATACATTTTCAATTATTTTCTTACTTTTTAAGCATCAGATTTGTTTGAAGTCAACATGAGGTTTTTGGGTTCGTCTCTGTTGAGGGAGCCTAAAGGCTGATCATCATTGTAAACTCATAATAGCTCCGTTTATAATTTTCTTTTCAAAGATGGTAAATGGTTGATTAAGTGATAGCAAATCATATAAATATGGTCAATCCCACTCAGAATGACTAAATGTTGCATGAGTTTTGTTGTATTTCATCTACAGAGAGTAATTAAAATTTCTTTTGTCCTTTAAGGGGGGGTCGATATGCATTAACATCTTAATTGGTCTCATGAAAACAATTTATCTTAGCCTATCCGCATCTGACTAACTAAAACCTTGATGTAACTCAGTACATGGTTTAGGACAGATGATTCGATCATCGACGGTGACATCAGAATATTCATACTTTTGTTTGATTTTGATTCAATTTTAAATTCGTTTTTCTCACAAGATGTTAATACAAGATGTTAATTGTTTTAATAAGATAGTATTTGTTATTGCGCGCGGACTGGACCAAGCTAATTGGAGGGCGGGAACCACAGGCCATTGAATTTGGTAGACGTAAGCCAAATATACGGGCTGAAATCCTTTTTTTTTGATAATGTATTTCTTAAAGTAGTATTTTAGCCCAGTTCAAAATAAACTTGCAACGTTTGAACTCGCAGGAAATCCGGTTTAATATGAATACATTTTACAAATGGAGAATTTTAACCTCGCCTGTGTGTAACTTTGGAGCTAACAGACATTTATACAGAGATAAACATTTCCTTAGAATTCCTTATTCTGGCTGGCTTTGTGTTCACCAAATAGCTGATTCACATATCTGTTCAGACTATGGTTGAAGATCACTAATTTTATGAACAAGGATACAATTCACTACACAATCCATAAACTAACGGGTTGACTCAAAAGTAGGTGAAATTGCTAGTTTTAAATAAAAATCGCAACACTAAAACTATTGTATGAAAAAATTACTGGGTCGCGTCCTCCTCAATATGTGGAAAGGTTAGTTGCCGAAAATCTTGAATGGCTTTTTAACTATTTTTTTTTTATTAATGGTTTGTTCCATGCTTTTATTTTTTGTTTTACATTCTACAGCTAAATAAAAAAATCAAAGTTAAAATTACCTGTAGGGCAATAGCCAAGGGAAAAGATCTGAGAGCTAAAGTCATGCTGTTGAAGTTGTCTTCCTTCGCGCAGGTCCCAGGATCTACAAAAAATAAACAAAATTTTGGGTGTATTTAGTCGCACGGTGAATGCTTCCGCAATACACAATCCACTCTCAGAAAGTACAACTATCAAAAAATAATCCCGGACAACCGATTGTGTTTAAGAGTCCAATAAAAAATCCAGTAAAGATAGGGCTGAGGGTTGAGATTGTAAAATTTATCATGACACCATATCGACAAAGTGTACCTAACCGTTTGGGTCCAAATTGATTTCTCTTTTAGGATTGCAGTCTAGTTATGATAAAAAATTAAATGTTTGGAAATGAGGAAATGAATGAAAATTGTCAGAATCTAATACTTTGCTGTTAGTTTTAGAATTCATAAACCTGTTTAGAAAATTATGTGGGTAGCAATCAAATTATGATAACATTTCCATAACAAAAGGTAGTGGGTACATATAGACATTCTTTTGAGTTATGAAGGCGCTAAAGCAAGGAGTCCCCACCGAGCTAACAAGAAGCGCGTTGTGCACCTCTCGTCGCCTGTAATTGGTTGGGCACGTCTTTTGCTGTTATGCCTCTAGAAACAAACGAGGACAATTTTGTTCACAAAACTTTGTTCAGATTTATTACTTTTTTGTAAAAAGATGAGTCAGTAACAAACTGACGGATGAATGGATTTTGCCTAAAGTCAGTAATATTTTCAACCAATGGATCGTTTCCAGTTTTTTTCATTTTTATTATTTCATATTTTATTTGTTTCATAGTTATTATTTATAAATAATATTATTCAACAACGGCTGAAATTGTAAATTCTGTTTACACGTTTGTTGAATTAGACTAAAATATTGAGTTATAAATAATTTGTTACAACTTTGTTATGGAATATTTTTTACTATCGAAAAGTATTTCTCCATGCATTTGATATTGCACATTATTTTAATATTAGTAATAGACTAGACTTGAGGATTATTTTTCCGACAAGTAGAGAGTTACAATTTATTATCTTAAACAATGCCATTTACCGGGGGTTTATCCATGTATTTGATACTATACATTACTTTAATATCAGTAGTGTATTTTATAGAACAGGCTATATGTAAGGATTTTGCTATTATAAAATTGTGGTTTTTCCAATAAGTAGAGAGCTACAATATATATTTTCTTATTTTAGTTAAACAGTGTAATTTAGCGGCGTTTAATAATTAGTGATCGCAGCAGATGTTGCTTCACTGGCCTTTCTAGGATTTGTTTAAATCGAGATTGTCTATGACGGACAGTTTATTGTGAAATGTATGTAATATGATCATCAACCAAATCTTGATGTAATCGGTTATAACGACCGAATAATGCCATTTCTATCTGTGATAAATCATTAATATCTTGAAATTGGGGAACTTCATCATACATCTGTTTAATGATACAATGATAATTTTGTTTTATTCTGTTTGTACTCCTACATTATGTTTTGAAAATTATGCATATGTTGAATAACATTTTGTTCACTATTAAATTTCCAACAGAACTAATTTTAACAAAAATCAATTGAAGCAAACTACATAGGCGCTCTAACCGATATAAACTGGAAGCTATACTTCGAACCGGATTATAATTTTTTTGAAACTAAATAATGTATCACTTCTATATAAGGTCGATGCTTATTACATATCAAATAATGGAGGGATATTTAGATTATCATAGTTATCAATAAAATAAAACTGTAATTCTTAGTATTAGATCTCTTTGTTAGTATGGTAGTCCCCGGAATAAATAAAAAAAATAAAATATTTACACCGAGATTCAGGTGACAGTCATACATACTCCTAATATATTTAAGTTTGTAGTCTTAAATAGTTAACAAACTATATACAACTGACCGAAAACAAATAGCAAAGGTCCATAAATTTTCCTACAGGTATAAAAGACAGAAGCGATAGAGCTTAAAGGTCAAAAAAGATTCCAAATGTAATGAAACAGAAACTTAAATGTATTTTCAATGGGACAACCTAAGGTCGTAGTGAGAATTTAATAAATAAATTATATTATCGAAATATATCCAATGCTACGCCAGTTCACATGCGATCAATATGTTTACAATATTGTTGTTCCCAGGAGTTACTTTCTATAGTAATCTTGTTACTCTTATGATGAAGTTTCTTATAAAATGTTAGGAACTTGCGACTATACCTGACGGTATTATCCAAGCCGCCTGTCCATAACTTTGTACCATCGGCAGATATATCTATGCAGCTAGCGCCATCTGTGTGCCCCTGGAACTGCCTCACGAGCGTTTGGTTGTGTAGATCCCACACTGCTATATTTCCATCAGAGCAACAGCTAAAGCAAACCTGTAATATGGTACACATTAGGATTATTACAAGTGAAATTCTTAATATTGTTATTAAATCAGTAAAACAGTTAGCCACCGAAATAACTTGAAAAGTAGAATTGTAATCTGGGATCTGGTCCAGTTAGCCAGTGACGTGCAGGGTGATTGCAGGGTGGTGTAGCCCCCCTTTGGCGGCTTTTGTTATAATATAAATTGTTAATATTGTTAATAATACATAAACAAAAAATATAATATTAAACCGAAAATATATTAAATATGCGGTTTTTCGTTAAAAATCTCGACAAGCCCGGCTTTTTGGATCCTAAGAAAGTACCGCCCCGCCACTGCAGTAAGCCGTTAGAAACTGGAAGCCCTGATGATGTTAATGTAATTATTTGTACTATATAACATGGCTATGATACGATCTAAACAAAACAATAAAAGTGAGTGATTTGAGTCAGTATGGGAACTGAATTTATGATTATCAACAATTATGTAATTAATACTATGTATGTATGTATAAATGCCTCACTTAAGATGAAACCCGATCAATTTTTTTATACAAAAATTATAGTGTACTGACTCTTTTTGTAGATATACAAAAAAAAACTGGATATTGTTATATCTCATAATTACATTGAATGAAAATGGAAATTTTCTAGTTAGAGATTGCCTTGAAACATCTGTATTTTTCCAAAAATTTTATTAAAACTTTATAAATTTTATTAAAACTTTTAACAAATAAAGCCGACTTTAGCACAGGCGCTGTTTAATTAGGTAGAGTTTTGTAAAATGTGTTTGAGTACTTTAAAAACCAATAAATAAAACTATTATTATTATTATTTGTAAATTGTTTATTGACTGAATACAATAATCGAGAAATTAAACCTAGTAGCATAGTTGATTTCATAAAGATACAAATTTAACTATTTTTTTTTTAAAATACGTTCATTCTGTTTATCAAGATTATATATTTATAATGAGAAGTCGATTTATCATTTTGTATATTTTTTTTTTATTAAAATATTGTGTGGTAGATATAAAGTTAGGTAAACATGGCTAAACTAAACAGCCGTTAGAGGAAATAGAATAATTTAAACCTACACCCAATAGTCGTCAGGAAGAGCCTCCTTAAGGCTTATTGGTTCGCGTGTAAAAGTAAGCTAGGTAATATGAACAAAATAATTGATGAATATAATATACCTTGGAGTCTGGACTGATAGCAAGGGCATAGCAAGCCGGCGCACTTGAAGTGAGTTCGGCTTGATCCTAGGCGTGGGGCTCGCAAGATCCCAGATTGATAAATTGGATGTTTCACCGCCAACTATAAGAGTTCTTCCATCAGGTAGAAGCTTTATTGATCGGATCTAGTTGTCACGTTGCTGAAATATTTTTATAAAATACAGGAATATTATGCATGGATCATGAATCATCCTTGATTACAAGCAGGTATTTATATTCCATTAGTGGGCATCAACGTTTGGCCATATTACACTATAGTCATTATATCATTTCTCACTTCATAGTTTAGAGTTTCAATTCGCTAAAGCTTTTATAACATTGCTGAGCATTATTACTATGAGTGAATGCATAGAAGAAAATATTTCAGTTATTGAGCATATATTTTAACAGCTTATGATCATTGCCAACTCTAGTGTACGGAGAGATACAAACCATCCTCCGCCCATGGATAAGACAAACCCTAAGTTAAGAAACACCTCCATTTTTAAACAGGCTCTTGAAGGAAATCTGCAAGGTAAGCTGATGACGATGATGACACTAATTATGAAAACAACTTAATGGCGTCGCATAGTACTTGAGAAGACTAAAACAAGAATGAAGTTAAGGTCATTGCCCAAAATGAATAGAATGGAGATCCACTATTCAGGCTTTTAGTCCCAAACCGGGATAACAGGAATTACAGACAGAGAAAGACATATTAAGAATTAAACATAGCAATTGACAAATGTTAGAAGTCGCCACGACAATCAATTGATACTTACCAAGATTCTCAACCACAGAAGAGAGAACCGACACACTGTCCAAAAATTGCTGTAGCCTTCAAGATTCTGGGTTATACATCCTATTAACTCTATTCGGAGATAATTCTTGTTAAGTCAGGTGGTACCAAAACCATTTTGACATCTTCAACACTAACAATTGATGGTTTTATGAGTTCTAATTTGGGTCGTGTGGAGAGTTATCTTAAGATAACTTCAAAAAGAACTGAGGTAATGTCCTGGTTTTTGTCTCCAACGTAGTCCCAAAATAGCAAGGATGTCAAAGTTCAATCTAGTGGTGCTCTTGCCTGGATATTTTATAGAGGATCGCAGGCAATGTGGAAGGATATTAAAAAATTAAACCACCGCTATCAGTTATCTAAAACAATTGTTAATACAACAGACTGCTAATTAAAATAAGCTGTTTCTATGCTCTCTCCTGAATATTCTCATAAAATGTCTTCTTTCACTTTTTTTGAACATTATTTTATACATAATTTAATCACACACACTACCACAAACTCACCAAGCAGTCGAGCTGACTAACAGGACTCTTGCTTCCGGGCTGTGAAATGTCCCACACTTTGACGCATCCCTTGCCTCCGGTGTACACATACTTAGTGGGGTTGGAGATGGTGACGGCGCACACGACTTCTCCGTGGGCTAATGTGTTGATCTGTCTCGCATGCCGTGGGATCCCTGGGCCAATCAGCGCATCCGGGGGAAAGGGCACAGGTTGCATTTGCGCGTCCGCGCTCACATGAAAGGAATAGGCGCTGCAAAATTAAAATAAATACCAATGTTTTTCCAATTCACCATGTTTATTACACGGATTTTATTCTAACATACATAGTAATAACTGATGTGTTTTGTGATTGTGGTGGTCTAGTTGCTAGGGCAAGATTATTGACTGAGCAGTTACAAGTTTGAACCCTCACATTGTGATCGTTACTACTTTTAAAGACTAATCACCAACATCTACCCTAATACCTTATTAGGACTGATATTAGTACAGGGACATGGAATAAAGAAAAATTTTGTAAATTAGTACTTGTACCAAATCATTATTATACAGTAATACCTACTCTATTTTATAATGCGCAGATATTTTATTCTAAGCCATGTTATTAAAAATTTGAGTTAAGTGTTCCATGGGAATTCAACTTCTCAAAAAACCACAAGTTCTCTGATTGAATTACTAACAATCCTTTATATTTTCAGGAGCCTTTGTAACTGTTTTCATGGGCGTAGAAAACCCTTTTCATTTCCATGTGTCATGAATTCCTAGCACTTGTATGCATTAAATTTAATTTGAAAGGTTACAGAGTGGAGGTTCGACTATTTGCAAAAAATATAACTTACAGGAAAATGGTATCGAGAGGTTTGCGGTTCTACTCCATCAAAAAATAATAATACTAACGGTTTGCCTCCAGGAATGGCAGACAAGGCGGCGGCGGCTGCTGCAGCGGCAGCCGCGGGTCCGAGAGGGGCTCGGAGAGGTTCGTAGGAGAGGGGCGGGCGCGGGGCGGGTAGGGGGGCAGGCCTCCTCCGCCCGCGCCGCCGACTGCGCCCGCGCCGTACACGGCCTGCAAGTCGTGGGGACCTCCGCCTGAGGATTACAAAATAATACATTTTTGTGACCGAAAGTCCTTTTTGGACAGATTTTACTTCAAACTGAATGCTTTCTTTGCCTGTACTACTCGTATGTAAAATGATATGAAAAATACAAATCAAAAAAAAAATATTATGTCTAAAAATATTTGTAAAGTTTATGTAAAACATGAATCCACACTCGTTATCGTCCACACGTATACACAACTACATTCCTTCCTGGACAGCTGATCTACCAGCCCGTCGCCGACTACCAGATTCGACGATGATCTGCCGGCTTCCGCCGAACGACTTCCCCAGCAGCTGGTCTTCGAGCGCCTCTGCCCTCCGACAAAGAAGCCGTCAAGTACGCCTCCACGCGCCGACTCGCATTGTAGTGATTTGTGCCTACAAATTTGTGGCAAGACTTCATGGCAAGAATAACAATGAGTTACGATTAATATATTTCAGGTATTTTATTTCTTTAAATACATAAATTTCATTTAAATATATATTAACTTTGAAAAACTTTACTTATTTTGAGGCGCAACATACAGAATAACCCTAAAATGCATGAACCCTTGTTCTTCTTAGACATTTAGTTCTAAAAGAACACAGCACTTTCATAGGTATTATGATGACCTGATTTTGATTTTGACTTGAAGGTATGTTTTAAATATTTATATCCGTGGTCTTAAACCTTAAGCTAGAACAAATTAAAAATATTATCAATAAAAAAACGGATTTCTACGCAGATAATAAACATATCAAATAGTCCCCGAAAGGCAAACATTGCAGCTATTCATTTTATCCAGAACTATCGTATTCATTAAAATTATTTATAAGTAAACATAAATAAATGATTCGTAGCTAGAATAAAATATTTGATCAAAATACTAAATTTAATTCAATTGCGCATCTAGGGTAGGTTAGCAATATTGCCTACCTATTTAAACCCCATAATACCATATCTGTGTTTGGTGTTCAGTCAATAAATTCGCATTTCGGTGAAATTTAGAACTAGAACGAGATTTGTGGGTTCGTCTCAAAGCATACAGTACTAACAGATAATCGCTTCGTCCTTTCCATAAGAATAATATAAAAGTATTTTGCATCTTCTATTAAGACGAGGAGGATCCAAAGTAGGTATATTTTGTATATGTATAGTAGAGTAACGATAAGCTGACCGTTTTTCAATTATGAGGGAGGTGAGAAATTTCACACCTATAAAAATTGCTCTTCTTGATCAATATAATATATTATGTTCCCTTATTGAGAAATGGTCATCTTATCGTTACCCGACTATATTATTAAAGAAAGCTAAATAAGTAACTGTCAAGCACTTCTCGCACAGAGATCTTCTGGACTCTGGACGGGTTAGTAGAGATCAGGTATCCTTAGTGGTTGAGGTTTATTGTGTTGGGATTAAGCGTGTGAATAACATAACATACATGACTACGTATGTGAATGATTTAAATAAAAATAAATTGATTGACTTAAAAAAATAAAAAATCTGCCGCGATTTCTCTTCCTGTGATTTGGCCGTTAGTCGATTGTTGTTGAACGACTTGTACTCAAGGATATTGAGAACAAAAGGACCCTCACACATACGATGCTCTATATTTAGAAGTTTTTAGTATTTTTGTACACATACTTACAACTCCATAATTCCTTTATACTTTTAGACAAACATGTAGAAGCTCTCTCATTATCGCTTGCGTGTGATTAGCTGCTGTCATTTTAATTATTTATACTTTCAGTTTCTAATTCGTTATTTAGAGACACTTTTAAATTTCTCGGGACAGAAATCATCGAAAATGTTATGACTTCTCCCAACAAAATATCTGTAATAATTTGGACTGGATTTGACCTATAACCGTCATGCAAGCCCAGATGAAGTCTTCATTCTTCAATGTGAGCTGTGGTGCTTTCCACCACCCGAGTGCTGACAAGAATGATACAGATTCCCAGAACGATTGAGCGTCCTTAAAGGAGGCGAAATGCCGCATAGTATAAATTATCTCTTCTAGGAAAACGTTTTCGTTTCAGGGTTACTTTCATTCATCAGCATCTTCTTTATCAAGTCCAATATCTTTGTATCTTAAAAGTTAATATTATTTACATTGAATAATTAATTATTTACTAATAATAATAAATATCAAAACACTTTACTTTCGACTTAGAATAGGTGCAATTATATAAACACACACGTAAAATACAGACTCAACTAGTATTAATATTTGATTTTAAACGTTTTGCAGAATTTGGTTTATTTTTCGTAAGGAACTTACATATAATGGAAATGAATTTATATGTTTGTAGATTCCTTGAAATGCCGATAGTTATTTAATAAAAGTTTTCATAATAATATTATGATTAATATTCATAATTAATAAATAGAAAAACGGGAATTGAGAGCATCGCATATACTATACGTATGTATTAACAAAGTCCTTAGAAATTAGTCTTGAATTTAATTAATATAATATTTGTTTATAGTGTAAGATTTGTAACTATGAATAAAATAAATAAATTTAAACTCAAAACCAGTAGACCCTCGCCTGTCTCTCAAGGGAGAAGGTCTCGCTTGAAAGACATTTTAAAGTCATTGCACTCAATCGTGAAATAAAAGAAGTTAATAAAAACTATAGGTTTCTGTTTAGGCTATTAAATATATTATGAAATATAATATCAGTTGACATTTATCTAATTTAATGCGATCACTATATACTTTTTTGACCGTAAGTGGTCCCATAGAAATTCCGTTGTAGTCAGATTTGTCTAAAAAAAATCCCTCAAACAATTACAAAATCTACTCTGAAATATTGTATAAAGTAAAAAGTTATATTCGGTCGTATGTAATATATATGATATATTTTTAATTTCAGTTCCGGATACGAACGCTCACATTCTTGGCACGAGATAAAAATGAGTCAACCAAAACCCAGCGTCCGATTTCATAGTATATCAGTCCCGAGAAGGGAATTTAGATTTCAAAGAGCGTATGAAATGAAATGAAATTCCGACTCAACAATTACAATATTATTTTCTTTATAAATCTTCATTTTATTGGCTATGCACGAAAAACAAATGCTTTTTAGAACGCCATTATTCGTATAGGAACGAATGGAAAACTTCTACAAAAGAAAATTCATTTCAAAAGGCTATTTAAAATTATTTTTAATAAATAAACATGTATGTAAATAAATCGGAAATATTAAAAATGTGATATTTATAACGATCTCAGACGTTAGGACGATTTTTATTAAATTTGAAATTCGTTTTTCGCATAGTTCGTAAATATTTCTTCAATATATTTTGATGATTGCTGATGACTTGTTGGAATAGATCAACAAGATTCTTACTTATTGGATTTGTTGGGATGGATGTTATTTTTATTTATTTCTTTATTTGCAACTTATACATTTTAGCAATTTCTTTTCTCTATTTTCTCAAAAAAATATAATAATCCAATACAGCAGTTTTAATGAAATTTTAAAATATATTTCATTTAATGTTAAATGTGGGTAAGTTTTAAGAGCAGTGTAGGCAGTATTACTTAAACTCAGCATGCTAGGTTTTATTGAGAAAAGAAGTACTGTGTAAAAATAAAAAGATAAAAAGAAGTACTGTGTACTGTGTACTGTGTACAGAGGTACTTTACGCTAAACGAAGCGTAAAGTACCTCTGTCAGTGCATATGATAGCCTCTATTAGATCAAGTAAGTATAGACACATACAAATATGTCTTGAACAGTAATAAATATAATTACATTTAATATAAAATATAATATTATATTATATAACATAATATCATATAAAAAATAATATAATTTAATACAACATGGCACATTATGTCATGTTATTTAATAATAATATCAAAATTTGTATGTACACACACACATGTAGTCACATAAATTGTGGATTTTGGTTGTGAGTTAGGGTGTGTAGGTGTGCGTTGTAAAAAGGGGGTCGTTGCGAGGGTTGGTAAAAAGGGGGTGTTTTTCAGTTGGTGTGATGTTTGTATGTTTGTGAAAACCAGACGGGGAGGTTAGTGGTCATTGTATCACAATAAACTAAAACGGACCTATTTTAAAATTAATATGCTTAATAATAAAATTTAATACGGCGAGACAGTTTTGAGACGACAATATGAAGGCGAAACCAGAATACATATTTTTTCTCCTCTTTGTGGTTTATCTTCAAATATCGTTGCTATAACATTTGTATGCATTATATTCGTTAGTTAGCGTAAAATATGTGGGACACTATAATTAATAAAACCAGAATTTACTTTATGAAGTACAGAACTTTGATACCTTTGGGTAAAGCTTTAATACTCTTATATTAAAAAGTTCAAATAAAATTATAAACATTTCAAAAATACATACATTATAGTAAGTATTAAATTTGGCTAATTTAGTAAGTCGCTTAGCTACCAATGGCACTCATCGGTTATATTGAATAATCACGTATTCGTTTTGAAATAAATATCGACTTTGTCTATTATTTAATATATTTATAAAGTATTAAAAAATAGTTTTAATGGTTTTAATTCAATCCTAGAAATTATTTTACCACCCAATTAGGAGACAATATTTATCTAAAGATTATTTTTTTATATTTTTGGTAACCACTAATATAAACGTTTTTAATTGAGTTTATAAGTTTTCTTTTTGCATACCTAGATAATATATGTTTATTGGTAACTACAAAGATAGAAAGGCGTAACAAAGCACCAACAAATTCGTAAAAATAGCAACTGGAATATCGTCACAGGTTCCCAATTCCACATCGATCGATTATATAATTATCTTGTTTATGTGAAAAGATTGTAAGCAATTAAATAATGTCATTTTTAGATAGCAACAATTTACTGCCTCCAATGCAATCTGGCTTTAGAAAATACCATAGTATCGCTTCTGCTCTTAGTAGTGTTACCGACGATATAATCGCTGCAACAGATGATGGAAAAGTTACTGCTCTTAATTTCTTTAGATTCTAGAAAAGCTTTTGACTCGGTGTCCCAAAAATGACTACTGGCAAAGCTTAAACACATGGGTATGTCACATAATGTCTGTAAAAGGTTTGAAAGCTACTTAATTAATCGCTCTCAAAAAAACTGTATGCATAGCAAATTCAGGACAAGAAATCTCATCTCACATTGCGCTGTTAAAAATAGGCATACCACAAGGTACACTACTTGCTCCTATGCTATATACGATCTACACATTTCATATACTGTCATATTTAGATAGCTGTGAGGGCCATATGTATGCGGAGGACACTCAGGTTTACTACTCTTTCAAGCCGGATGATTATTCTGACAGCTGTAGAAAAATAACTGTGGACCTAGAATTAATTAATAAATGGTCTACAAAACATAGTCTCAAACTTAACCCAAAGAAATGGGAAGTAACTCTTATCGGCACAAACCAACAAGTTCTGAAATGTAAAAATAACTTTTTAAGTCCTATATCCATTTCTGGAACAGCTTTACCAATTGTAGAAGTATCTAGGAATCTAGGCATCTACTTGGACTCGCAACTTAATTTTGAAGAGCACGTTAAAAGGAAAACACAATGGTGCTTTGCACGTCTTAAAACGCTTTACAAAATTAGAGAATTTCTATCTAAGGCAAACTGTAACGGACTCACTAATTCCTTCAATCTTGGACTATGGTGATGTAGTATATGGCCTACGCTTATCCAAAAAAGTACAAAAAAATCCAAGGTGTCCAAAATGCATGCAAACGCTTTTGTTTTCGGATCCCTAGGCGAACCCATATCTCAGGCACATGAAACAAAAACAGTATTTTAAATATGGTCAATCGCAGAAATCTCCACTATCTCCACGAAAAAATCACAATCACCTCAGGTGCGAGAGATCACCCTTTGATCATCCCTCACCATAGGCTGACAGTTTACGAAGGTTCCTTTAAATTTACGGCATCAAAGATCTGGAACGACTTGCCTCCACCGCTAAGGAGCAAAACAAGCCCGTCCTCCTTCAGGACTAGGTGTCGACAATGGCTTCTGGAGCTGCAAACTAGTTAGTTACGTTTTATATAGTTTTTTATGCTGGTCAAACATTTTGTATTTTGTTTTGTATATGTTACATAAGAGCATGTGAGGATTAGAATTCACTGTAAATAAAAATAATATGTTTATGTTAACTATAAATTATATATTATTACATAATAAAACGGGACGTGCTGTAAATCAGCATCCTCCTCTCTCAAAAAGGAGGGAAGCTGAGCACACTCCCTTTATTGGAAAATGCGATTGAACTTATGTACCTACCATTTATTTTTGTTTTGCATTCTTCAATAAATAAACATTTTCGTCTTTCTATGAGTTGTCATAATAACAAATGTTCTCCTTGTCGAGATCTTTCAATTGGTGTATAACAAATCCTATAGGAGGGTGTACTTCCCATACATTTTTGTCCATTGTCTGTCAAAAGAACAAAAAATTTAGACATTAAAAAAAAAAACAAATTGTAAGATATTGTACAAAAATCACAAATAGTGGTTGAATAATGCATAAAAAAAATCTACCTTCCTTGAATCAATCAGTAAAAATATTAGAAAAATGCTTCTCAAATTAAACTTCAACCAAAATCTAACAAAAGTTTGGAATCGAGATAGCCGTCGCGACCACATCAATCTGTCCCAAACAAAAACAAAGCATTCATGACCTGCTTTACATCAAATAAATTAAATGTAAAAAAAAATCTTCATCGATAAAAATAAACACCCTAAAAGGACAGTAATTGGTAGGTTTGCATATATATGATTGAATATATATGTTTATACATATATACTAGCTGACCCGGCCACGCGTTGCTGTGGCTAAAGTTTTTGTTATATTACATTATAGTAAACAATCTAAGAGGAACAATAAGAGAACATCAGTCACGGAGTCCACTATGCTTTTTCACACAGATGGTATTTGTAAAAAAATATGGTGATCTCCTTATTTGACTTTCTACTACTATAACCCTTTAGTACAATGAAATTATTTACGAACAAAGACGAAAATGTTGATGTTGGTATACAAATTCACTGGATTGAGATTTGAAGGGGAAGTACGTTGAACACAATTAATTAAAATGTTCTTACACTTGATACTAAGCAGAAATCAATAGGTAAAAAATAAAAATTTATCAGATTTATTATTTCCATTTAATTTTATAACAAATATAAGTATATTACAGTATAATACAGTAAATAACATGTGACGCTTAAACTCATGAATGAGGTAGGCAAGGCAGACAGTCTTAAACTTTTAAACATTAATATCTTTTTTTTGAATTATAAATACTTTCAGTTTCAATTTAATTTAACACCAATCGGTGCACAATGTTTTTGGTTAACCTGTCTTTAGCTAACACAAATAGATTCGACGGTTTCCCAACACGTGAACACGCAACATATAGTTGCCCATGAGAAAAACATGGATTTTCCAAATCTAAACCACAAATGGACATTGTTTGACCTTGAGATTTATTTATAGACATGGCGAAAGCTAAACGAATTGGAAACTGTAGCCTTTTGAAGGGTATGGTAGAATCTGATGGTATCATCGGAATACGTGGCAGCAGGACCACTTTTCCTTTAAACTTCCCAGCCAAAATGGTTGCATCAAGAATGTTTCCGGTGATCTTTTTGATGACCAAACGCGTACCGTTACATAATTGAGGTGGATTCAAATTACGGAGGAGAATAATAGGGGAACCAATCTTTAATCGAAGATTATGTGGTGGCATTCCAGGGATATCTAATGAATTTAAAAATTCAATCGGAAAATTTACACTTTCATTTTCATCAACAACAGTATCGATTGATTTAAAAGACATCAGATCGCCTGGTAACAACTGTTGTATCTGGAAGTTAATTTCGTCAACATCAACGTTTTTGGCTGCCAAAATCGCCCGTTGACTAAGCCATTCATGATTCAAATAATTATTCTGTATATCCGGGAAAATACTCTGAATCAATTCAGTTTTATCCTGAACAACAGTGCAAATATTGTCTGGTAGTTTAATGCATTGCGTATTTGGTTGCAGTTTTATTTTACCGTTCCCAATATCTAGTAGTTTTTCGGAAAATATTAGTGCTGATGGATCATTTTGCAATTGTACTCGCATATTTATGGTCAATCGAAGTGTTTCAACACTTCGCCATAAGAATGATTGTTTCAAACATGCATTAATCTCATCCGCGAAAGTAGAGCGAGGTATAACCGGTAAGGTCTGCCGGAAGTCACCAGACAAAAGTAAGATAGCACCACCGAAAAGTTTATTATTGCTGTTTAAATCTTGCATAGTTCTGTTTAATGCTTCAAGTGAATATTTGTGTGCCATTGTGCACTCATCCCAAATTATTATAGAACTCTTCCGCAACACTGCAGCTATTCCACTATTCTTTTTGATGTTACACATTGCATCTGGTTTATTATGAACGTCCAATGGCAGCTTGAATGTTGAATGTGCTGTTCGCCCACCATCCAGTAAAGTAGCCGCAATGCCTGACGATGCTAATGCTAATGCGATGTTTTTGTTGCGACCGTATTTTGGCAAGAATCAACGATATTAAAAATGTCTTACCGGTTCCACCGGGTGCATCCAAGAAAAAAAAACCGCCTTGTTCAGCAGCAACAGCCAGCATAATCCGATCATAAATAATTTTTTGTTCTGCTGTCAGTAATGGTTCACTGTTCATGATAATTGTTGCTAAACTTCCATGGTCATATTGATTTTCTCGTTGTAAATCGGTATTGACTAAGTCGGTGGCTGGACGATTAGGTGATGGCATACCATAATGATTAAGTGGTAAATTTGAAATAAGAACACATAAATCCTCGATCAAGACCAATGCTTCATTGTACATCTCTGGTGTATAATCTATGTTTTGGCATTGATTTGTTTGTCTAATTCGGTGCAAGATGTCTTCTGTCATACAATTTTTATATTTTTCCCACAAAGTTTGTGCTTGCGAGGGATAACATGTCGCCAAAATAATTGCAAACAACTGACGAATGTTATTCGGTGTTGATGTCAACGCAGCATCAGCAAGCGTTAAGTCCCAATGGTTATCGTCTTCTAGCAATTGCAGTTCACGACATGCATCCTGGTATGTATTAAATACTCGACCATTAGCTGTTCGTAAAAATTCAAAAGACGTTGGTCCGGGAACATTCACCAATAACAAACGTAAATAGAAGCACTCACGTTGCTTTGGATGTACCGTGTAAAGTCTCCCCAATGTCTTAGCTTTGAATATGCCTGTAATGGAAGGATGTGGTTTTCCTTGTTTCCGTGGCTCCCATTTTTTACTGGATTTGTTCCATGTGAAATAACGTGGAACATCACCATACACCAATGTCTTCGCGAATTGGCCAAAAACATCAGGTTTTTGACACAATGTAAAAAATTCAGTTAGAGTCGTTTTCGGAGCTTCGAACGCTCTTTGGAGAACATTTTCTTCAGTGAAGTATACACGTTGACCGTTTTCAAGATGTATTGCCAGATGTTGGACAGCAGGATCTCTTTCGTGGATGGGAAAGCTGAGAATATGCCAAATAGCTTCATTGCTGCTAATGTATCTGCCCATTTGGTATCGTGCTATTTCGTCATTTTTATTTATGTTTTTTACTTCAAATATGGCCAAATCACTGCCTTTGTTTACATATTTACAAATATACTTAATTGATTTAACAGAACTGCAAAGCTCAACATTGATATGAGCTTTGTAAGTTTTTGAAAGTAGTGGTGAGTATGGTACCACCCACTGATTATCAAACTCAACTTGATTTGGAAAGTTCGGCAGTCGCATTGTAAATGTGTGGCCACCATTCTCAGTACTTCTGCGGCGATACATTGGATAACCATCAATATCCGTGATCGTGTCATTCGTATGCGGCTTTGGGAAGTTTTTTTACATTTTCCATTTTCCATGCACGGTGACGTCATGTTGAAAACACCGCATGGCCCATGGATCATGTGTTTGGTGACAATATCAAATAATTCTTGATCAATTAATGGGTCTGGAATTTCGGCTGAAATTATTTGATCGATTTCTTCAGGACGGATTCTATCTTTAAGCCAAACCAAAATGTGGGCATGAGGCAAACCTCGCTTTTGCCACTCTATCGTATACAGCCAACAACGTGTGATACCAAAAATTGTATATTTAACAATAAAATCAATTAAGGATTTCAATTTTTGTTTAAACACACGTGCAGTTAAATCATGACGATGAATGGCTTGTTGTCCTGGCAATAGTAAAGTTTGTATCTCTTCCCAATTCGGATTACATGTGAATGTAATAAATAAATCCGGTCGGCCGTAATGACGTACGTAAGTCATCGCATCTTGTATGTATTCCTGCATGTTCCGTGGACTGCCGATGTAGCTTGAAGGTAAAATGAAAGCATTACCGATGTCATTGGGATTTAAATTTCCATCGATGTTTCCAGCAACAGCATCTCGTAAGTGAATATATTCTTCCGATCGTAGTTTTGCCTGGTTGAATCGAAGGAATCGCAAGCGTTCGCTTTCGACCTTAGCATACATATCAACAATGTATTGATGGAACAGCTGACGATATCGAAGGATATAATTGTCTTGATGTTGTCTAACCATTATTCGGTGTGCGTAGTAGTTCATTTTAGCTAACTTTATTATTTCTGTAATCACCTAAAAAAATAAAAAATAAAATGCAATACGAAATTAAAATCTATACATACAGTAAGAAAGTAAATAGATAATTGTCAAATTTACCGGTATTTGGATCATACTGATTGATATTAAGGTGATATTCATCTTGTCCTTGCCAAAATATCAATGGATATTGTAGTGCGTCATATGAACGGTGTAGATCCGAAATCGTACTGACAGTGTTGTCTCGCCGTGTAATGTTTATAGATCTTTTGTCAACTGGATCACCAACCATGATAACAGCAACCTCATCAACAGTTGGAGCGTTGAATCTACCAGCATGTTCACCTAATGGTACTTTGTCGGCTTTTATGACGATTTGATAATTGTCATTTTGCAGTCGTGGCGAAACTCTTTTGATCAATTGAATTAGTTGATTGTGATCTTCTAAAAAATTTTCCAATAATATCACAATTGCTCTTTCCTCTGCTTGTTCAATAAAATTATACAGGCACCGAGTCGTCACGCGCTCTTCACAATCGCCCATAAAATAAAAAGGTATCGACATCTGTCAGTTTTATGACTGCCAAATAATAACAGACAAATAATTAGCAATAAATTAAAATTGCGACTATAATTTGAGATTTAAACTATCCTATCGCTCAAGTTGGATCGAACTGCATATGGTGTGCAAATTTTATTATAATCGGTTAAGTGGTTCAGCCGTCCATTGAAGATAAACATTGTGACACGAGATTTATATATATTAAAGATGTTTGCATATATAGAACATATATATTGATTGATTTCGCGGTATACCGCGTCCTTTTAGAACTATTGTACTTTTAAATCCACTTATAGTTCTCCCTCTAGTCCCGTACTGTAGATAAAGTTAAGTACCTTTTTGGGTGCGATGATTCTAATCTCTTCTGGCTCGAGGAGATAGTTGCCTAGAAACTGGTATCTTTTGTGAATGACATTCCCCCGGTAGGTGTAAAGGGGTTTCTTGGCTCTCTTGGCCTTTGCAGACTTTTCTGCACCTGTTATCGGCCGATAGGCTTAATTTGTGAAGATGTTTATTCAGCTTGCAGTGGCCTGTTAAGGTTCTGGTTAGGATCCTTAGTTGGTTTCGGCTTAACTTCAATAACTCCGAGAGTCTTTTTTTGCGAGAATCCTACTATGAGTTCTTTGGCTTGCTTTTGTCCGGGCAGTTCTTACCAGTATTTTTGGCTTTGTTTCGAAGCCAGATTTTTAGCAGTTTGCTGGTAGTGCTTTTAGCTATGCCGAAGGCCGGTTCTGGGCCTATCATAGACATGTTAGCACCTTTTTTGGCCAGTTAGTCTACTTTTTCGTTGCCATCAATGCCTGAGTGGTCTCGTACCCACATAAGTGTGATCCTGTTGTGTGTTGCCAGGGTGTTGAGTGTTTGTACACCTGTTGAATAAATAAATAAATAAAGTTTAGCACTAGCTTTGACTTGATAGCATTTGAGTTGATAGCCTTTAGAGCTGCTTGGCTGTCTGAAAGTATGTTTATGTTTTTATTCTTGTAGGATCTTTCGATGCTTTCAAGCGCATTCTCAACGATGGCCTGGAATATAGTTGAGTGCAATCCTAGGTTGATCAATTTCTCGAGTCTGGGTATCGCCCCACAAATGCCTGATCCTATATTGTTTCCGTCCTTGGATTCATCGGTATACCATACATTGCTTCATTTTCGAAGTTGGGTCCTTCATTGTCCCATTTGATATTTTCGTGGTAAAAGCTTTGACGCAGTTGTATTCGGTTGTCAGATTGTCTGTGATCATTTTTATTACTCCTGCGCTCTCAAGTACAAGACCTCTTTAGAACCTTTATAAATATTATACTATCCAGCACTTTATCAAATAATTAAAAACTTTTTCAATATTGTCAAAGATTGTGTCATTTATCTTTTCAGGCGATTTGCCGCTATTAAAAAACAATCATCAAATATAAGTTATATATATATAAGCATACGTAAGTGGTTTTTATATTGTTGTTATATTGTACATACGAAGATAAGGCAGCATCTATTAAGTAATAAATAAATACTATAATAATGTAGGTATATTTTGATCCAATATTCATTCTTTAACTAATAATATTAGGTATGTATCTACTCGCAGTATTTTATTAGGTAACTTCAATATTTTTTTTATGATATTTTGTATTTCTAGGTATTATTTTGGTGGTAATGATCGTTTCGAAAGATATGTATGTATCTTATCTTGTAAATACAGTTGTTAATTATTTTTTTTAAATTTTTGATTTGACTTATAGAATTAATTGCATTTGATGTTATGTACTCGTATGTAATTTAGTAATATTTTTGTTCATTTGTGTTTATTAATCATATCTAATACATAAATATTTAATGATACATATTTATTTATTTAGTTTATTCAACAAATTTACAATATCATTCTTTTATGTACCAGCCAAGCCCAAGGCTTATCTGCTGGAAACCAGGTGTGTAAAATACAGATTTTAATAATTGTGAAACTTGTTAAGGGGCAGTGTGTTAGATTAGAAATTGATTTAACCTGATTTTAATCTGTTTTTATTCTTTAGTTCTATTGACGATGTCGAAATCACGAATTGATGATAAAATTGGTAAAAATAATAAACCAACTGATAAACTATAAAAAAGCAAACTCCCAATATTCAAACCAAAATACAAGGATCTAGTAACGCTATGTCAAACCTACGAATACTTAAACCTTCCGACAGACAATAATGCCAATGATGAACTAATGAAATCCGATATTGATGATAATAATGACATTGATTAGAGCGAGTGTTTACAATTCAATAATATGCCAATTAATTAGGGTTAAGTTGATATTAGAATAAACACATGTTAGTGATTGTGTAACTTGTTTAATTTAAATGATTAAAAATAGGAAAGCTCAATTTCGTCATGTCTAATGTCGCCTTAAAGTTGCCTTAAGCATATGTATCTAATCACGGACTTTACCTAATTATGTTTGTAGATCTTCAGTAGTGATAAGATTTAAGAATAATGCATCACGTAATTTGGTATGCTTGTAAGGCAGGCATTAGACGTTCAAAAAATATCGCAGTCCTGGATCGTGATAGTTATTGCAATACTGTCAATACCTCTTATTACACGTTCAATAAATACTGATGGTATTGACGATACCGCGATATTTATTGAACGAATTATCGGATAATTATTCCATTAATTTATTAAACTAAAAAAATATTCATTAAATACAGATCACATTTACCATACGTTTAATTTGATAATAAGTCGTTATTGTTGACTTTGTATTTTTACAATACGGCCTCGTAAGATTTTTGATTCGCTAAGCAAACATTGCGACTAGCGAGATTAGAATTTCATCCAATTTCAGATAATTTATAATATGACTTATAAATTATTTTTATAGACCACAATATTTCTTTAAACAGTACGTTAGTCATTTAGACACAATAATTTTAAGTGCATGTTTGCTTATAAAACTTTTTACCTTACGTAATATTTCTTTTAAAAAGCACGTTAATCATGCAGATATATTTTTCTGAAGAAAACATTTGTTCATTAACCCCTTTTCCAGAACGAGAAAATTAATAATTTTCCTAACAAGCCATGTAATTTTCAATCCGTTAGAGATATAAATATGTTTGGCAAAGAAAATAATAGCAGAACAATATATATTTATAACTTCGCAATCAAATCTCAAATCGGTCAGTTACTTAAGTAATAATGTTTTTTTTTTTAAAAAAAATGCAATTTTTAAAATGGTTCTGTTGTAAAGTTTGTCCAATGGCTTGTTAGTTACTTTGCCTGTCAACCGTCGATTTATAAATTTACAAGCTGACCCGGCGAACTTAATACCTCGTCAGAATTAATTGTTGTGTTAACTTTTAGCTGAATTAAATTTAGTTTTTATTAAGGATAGTACAAAAATCAATATGATATGTATTTTAGGTATCGATGCGCGCAAAATGACAAAGTGAATCACCTCAAAAAGTGAACATCTTCGAACTCAACTTACCGTTTGTAAATAGAATTTCACAGAATACAAAGCCGTTCCATACAAAATGTATGAGAAAATTAATTTTTCGATTTTTTCCTTCATCGGAAGTCTATGTTGTAAACTTGTAAACTTACTTTGCAGGGACACATCTTTTAAATTTAAACGTCCCCAACACGAATAGCCATAGCAACCAAATTTCAAGTTGTTAGCAACGTAAACCAATTAAATTTGAAAATATTTTTTTCCGAAGATTTGTTGCTATAGCTATTTATATTAATATGAAAAACACGAAAAGATGTCGTCCTAAAGATGTTTTTTCCGTGAGTTTAGAATAATGAAATATGCATTTCCTGCGCTAAGATAATTGCGAAATAACGTTTATACAGTGCATTATAGTCGACATAGTTCATAATAGATAAAGCAGGCCAGTCTCCGAGTGATTGTGTGAAAATAAGTAACATTAAAAAGTGAATTCTGAGACCCGCAAGAGTTAGTGGAACCTGAGGCAATGGAGCTGGATCCTGTCGGCCCGCGACGTACTGCGAACACGAGGTCAGTCTTTGGTTTCCCAATTTTGATCGCACCGCCCCCCGCACCCCTGAATCATGAAAGCCTGCTTCTCAACACTGCCGGTCGAATTAAGGAACATCGCTCTAGGTACAAGCGAGAAAATGTCTCTGTAAAATATGTAAATATAAAATGAATTACCTATTTCGCAGTAACTGCAATTTGCTCCGTAACCCTAACCTAGCTTGTTATGTCGGTTGACATGAGTTTTCATTTTTTTTATCTTATTTTTATGAATAATTCATGGAAATATGACAGTATCTGGCATTTTTTCCTTTGCTATGTATATTTCCAACGTGTTTCAGTCGGCGCTTTTAATATCTCCACATTAGCGCTGTGGGCATATTTGTTAAAAAAATTGTCAAACAATCTTAAAATGTATTATACAATCTTGAATTATATTATGTTTAGGATAATATATACCTTAGCGAGTTTCGAAGCATAAGAAATATCCATAAATCACATACAATCACTTAATGAAAAATAAATATTTTTAAAAAATGCCCTACCATATCTACTAAAGGTCTCGTGGGTGGCTATCAGATTATTTTTTTGGAAATAATATCTATAATTTTCAAATCTTTATTCTAATGCAATGAAAAGTTCTGTTTAGATCTCTTCGAAAAATAAGAAAATGCGTTTTCACTTAATCTTTTCTAATCTTTTTTAATATTTTCTCCATCGGTCTCTTTACATTTTAGTTCAAATAGGAGGTTAAAAATTAGCGTTACGTATACAGGTTGTCCAGTAAACCTTGGTAGATATATTAACAGCCTGCTTCTCAACACTGCCGGCTGAGTTAAGTAACATGTCACGAAATGTGCCTGTAATGAATAAATAGCATATAAGCATAAAGGACAACAATAAGGCAGTCAATTTCATCAATTAAAAGCGACTTCCTAATTTAGCCTAATTTCCCTAATTTAGCTAGAGCGACCATTTCACAACCTTAATGGTGGCAAATCATTTAAAACTTCCAGTTTAAGGCTGTTTTTTAATACTACTATATCGCTCTAAATACAAGCGAGGAAATTGTCTGTATAAATGATTTGCTGTAAAAAAAACTTATATCAAGCATTGCGCGAGCTGCCGCGCGGGGAGTGGATCGCGCACCTCCACCCGCCGTACACTTGCGCAGCGAGAGTGCGTATACTAAGTCCCTCTTTATAGTGTGTCGCAAGGGTTGCTCATATAAAAAATTGTAGGAAAATTATAGCAACACAATTAACATTTTGAACTGATTTGAACCAATTTATCCCACCCTTAGAATCAATGGTTGGTGCTATCAAAGAAGTGTACTGAGATAAGATTTAGGCCCTTATCTAAGGAATAATATTAAATTGAAATGAATTCGATATCCTATATCCTATATACTAAGAAAGTTATAGCAAAATTTTACTTTTTAGAACACCCCTCTCCATTCCCGGCCCTCTGGTCTGATTTTGCTCATTAAAGAACTTTGATATAATAAGTTATATATACAATAACAACTAACAAATAACATAACAACATTTGGAGATTTGGTGCCTAAAATGGTGTCCTTTGTTCACTTATGTAGGTCCACTTAATATTAACTCACAAGGGCAAAGCAGATTGCTTTGAGAGTAAATGGTTCCAGTATAGATATTAGAATTTTAAAGATGTATGTAATCTTTCTTTTTTTTGCTAAATATTCAATTTGAGTTTACCAGCTCATCATGCCTTGATCTATATAAATGCCTAAATATTTGGTGGAAACTGAAGTGGTGGTGGTTATGATGAATTGAAAGAATATTATCATGATATTGTACCTACCTATGTTTTTAAGTAGATGATTAAGAAAGCTACCTATTGCAATAGGTACCATCTCATGACTTCCGGGAAATATCTTCGCATTTCATATCCCCTAGAACCCATAACCAGCCTCTGATTAAAAGTTTAACTTTATGTATCTATCTATCTATATCACTTTCTTGTTAACACGACAACTACCGTAATATTCATCCAATCACTTTTAAATTGATACATAAAATTTTGAGTTCACAAAATCTCGGTCAAGTTCGTTAATGGACAAAATCAGACCAGGGGGGCGGGAATGGGAGGGGTTTTACGAAAATGAAAAAGGATTAAATCTATTTAAAATGTTAATTGTTGGCCTATAAATTCTCTACAACTTTTGTTTAAAACAATTTTTGATATGAGCAACTCTTACGGCACAGTGTAAAGAGAGATTCAGTATACGCACTCTCGCTGAGCAACGGTACGGCGGGTTGAGGTGGGCGGGCTGCCGCGCTGGGAGTGAATTGTACCGAATTATTTTTTAATACGACAAAGGTACATTTGTAACTGTAATTTGCTCTACTACATTTCGATTTTTTTTCCTCAATTAAATGACACAATAAATAAATATATAATACGTCCCAACAGCCATGCTATCATATTTTCGATAATTGAATACCGCTGTGAATTATCATTGCGCCCTATCGAAATGTCAAGTTTCAACCTTCAGTATTAAAAATTCGTTGACTTTAATGTTAAATATCTATATTATTGACACAAAAATTGAACTCTTTTTCATTTCTACTTTTCGAGCTAAAAGATGCAACGAATAGTAGTTTATTAAGCATGGCTGTATAGAAGCTAAAATGTGCCAAGAGCTGAAAGTCATTCGGTGAAGGTGTTAAGTAACTTTTTATTAACAGTATGCAGTGGAATTTGACCCTTTATTAATTTTATATTATTTTTCTTTGTTTTAGATTCCCCAAAAAGGGATTGGCGATATGAGCACCTGTTACTATCGGTAAGTGCTGATATTTCTCGTTTCTAAATAAGTGAATTATATTAATTTCTAACGGATATATTAAAAGACTCTAAAAATATATTACGATAAGTATTCAAAACTTTGCTAGCCGCTTAGAAGTAATCATTATGTCCGAGTGCAGTTTGAGAGACAGTGGAAGCCAGGAAAAATAGTCACACAAATACCGTGCAGGGTCCTGTATGTGTGATTTATTTTGATTAGAATAAAAAAGGGAAAATTATTTATAAGAAATAGATTCTTTGAAACATTTTATCGATGTTTGAATGGCAAAGTGACTAACAAGCTATTGGACAAACTTTACAACAGAAGCATTTTAAATATTGCATTTTTTGAAAAGAAATCATTATTACTTAAGTAACTGACCGATTTGAGATTTGATTGAAAAGTTATAAATTGAATAATATCTTGTTTTGCTGTCATTTTCTTTACCAAACATATTTGTAACTCTAACGGATTGAAAATTACATGGCTTGTTAGTCAAATGATTAATTTCCTCGTTAAAATAAACTCGTACAATTACAGTGACTTTGATACCTGTACCTAAATTAAATGGGTAACTTTATAAGGGATTGGGCCAACTTTTTATAGTATTTTTTTTACAGCATTTTAAAACAAACATAGCTATTGAAAATGTAGTTCAAAAGAAATCTTTTTTTTACCTAAAATCATAATTGTTATTGAAAGATTAATTACAATAGTTAGTACGTGATGTCCTACAGCCAGGCCCTACAGGCATCACTGACGTCCTTTTTTCCCCTAGACTAGACGCGCCTGTGGTACTAACTTGCTACGGGTTGCTTCAATTCCTATCTCCATCCGTTTTGATAATATCGTATAGCAATTAGGAATAATGGAACAGTAAATTCGTACAAGCGATAGACACTACTATAGTTCTGTTTCCTGCCCCCTTAATTAGACTATCGTCTGTACTAAAGAAGGCATCGTTTCGTCTTTTTCGAGGTTTATTGCTACGCCATACGTTGGTTACTGTTTTCGTTTTCAAGATAGTTTATATTTTAGTCAATTTAATATTAGTTATTTTTTTTTAAATTAGCACTTAGAAAAAAAACCACAATAAATCTGTAAAAGTTTAAATTATATTGGGTAAGATATATTTATATTTTACCAAGTTACTTGTTTTTTACTAGCAATAACAACATAGATAGATGATAATTTATTTATCACACAGAGGAACGTTTGAAATACTTATTATATTTTCATTATAAAATGAGGTAGGTACCTAATAAGTAATGTTGGGTAAGTTTTTTAATAGATTTGCCTAATTGAAGGAATATTGTATCAGTACACGCACTCTCGCTGCGCAAGGGTACGAAGGGCTGTTTTTTTTAACAAACTGTTAGATGAGATAGAAATATCAAGATAGCAAGAGAGAGCAGAACTTTCGTGCAGATGCCTTTTAATATAAGGCGGTACTCCTAAAGATTTCCTTTTAACGATTCACTAGTACTCGGTGGTAACGAGGCTGTGAAATTTTATTAAAAACATTTTCTCGAATATTCTACAAGTATAGTCCCTTAGAACCTTTCAGGGGATTAATCTGTATCGATAATCAAATTTAATTTAAGTCAGTTTAATGTTTGAGACCGCTCAGCGTTCTGTTTCGCCGAGCTGTCAGCAGTCCCTTTGGACTGTTGACCGCGCGACGCAAGGTACAAAATAAACTTTTTATAATATAAATATTTTTTTTCGTGCGACCGGTTTAGTAGATTTGGCTGATCAGGTATTAATTACATTAATTTCTAATTTCTAATCGGCCAACCACCGAACTAATAGTCACCACTAAGAGTGAATGTCGTTAAAGTTGGGTTAGTTATACCAGAAATATGATTTAATAGCTCCGAGCGTTGAACAGGCGCGGGTTTTGGAGTACCTAAAGTAAGAATGGCGTGGTTCAATAGCACGTTGTTAAAACTGGGACTGAAACACGACTCCTGTAGGAGGTATGTAATATTCTGGATGTATTCAGACGCGAAATGGAGGTTCGGCTATATTATGGGAAGCTGGCGCAACGGAAAATAAAATTCGCGATTGCGGCCGAATGCTTAAAAAAGCGATTTTTGCTGCAAATGTCATCGAAGCTTTTTTAATTTCCTTTCTGTTTGGGCGTTGGTTTACGCATGAAAATGTGGAAAATCCAATTTGATGGACTAAATATTCGGTCGGATATACTTTAAGGATAAAGACGGAAAATGAGTTTACAACTTTGATAATCTCTGTTGGAAATAGACGTGTTTTGTACGAAATAACCATCAGCCCCATAGAAAGAAGCATCAGCTGATTTTTTACGATTTTTGTCATCATCGCTCGAGGAAAGAGGCTATTAGCGAAATTGAGAAAAGCTCGCTTTTATAAAAAAGGCCACAGACAAACCTAACGGATGATATAAGTCTGTAACTTATGGGTAGAAAATATCCGATTTGAGAGGCAAATTTGAAAATTACCCAAATGGAACCTTTTTTTCAAGAGAAAGAACGCAAAGCAGATTCTTGGTCACTATTTTTTTGGAGTTCAACGCGACAACAGCTGAGATTTGACATTCGATCGACGCATACATTTTTGGATGATTGAAGCTGGTTTCAAGGAATATAGATAATCGCTAGAAGGGACGATTGAAGGAAGCTACATCTTCGAGAGTACATATATAAGGACTGAGGATCGGCTAACGGAGCTCGGACGCCTGAGAGAATATTCCGGGACCTTTTCTCGGAAATTTCCTTAAGGAAGTTTCTGGACCTCGAACTTTCCTTTAAGGTCGACTTGAGGAAAAAATCTTTTTGGAAGAGCTTCGATCAGCGGACAGTATAGACTAAATTTTTTGGAAAACTGAAGCTGGATTGGATGAGAAAGTGAGCTTCTTATGCTAATGACAGTTGAGTTCCAGAACGGAATTACTCGGGGACCTTCTTCTGCTGCTCGTCTCAACTAAGGGGAACCAGACCACGGGTCCCGTCGGGGAAAACGACTGCCCGTATGTGTGCAGTAACCCTTAATACTTGATTTATTGTAAATGTGATACTGTGATAATGTGTAAAGTTTCAGGGATACGCCCCGTTTTAAATATTGTTGTAAATAGTATCAAAATAAATATGTTCAACACATTCGAGTAGTTTTTATTTGATGGGGATTGATGAAAGGTAGAATTAATTTCCATGTTTAGCAACACATTTGAGATCTACCATTTAAAACAATACATCTATTAGCATAGCAACGAAATTTCAAGTAACGTAACGTAGCAACGAATTAAATTCGAATATATTTTCTTTCCGAAATTAGTTGCTATGCATTTTTTATATTAATCTGAAAAAGACGACAAGATGGCCGTTAAAATGTTTTTCCGTGGGTTTAGAATAATGTAATACGGATTGCCTGCGGTAAGATAATTTCGAAATAACGTTTATACAGTGCATACTAGTCGATATAGTTCATAATAGATAAAAGCAGGCCGCTAGCAGGCCAGTCTCCGAGTGAGTGATTATGTGAAAATAAGTGACATTAAAAAGTGTTCTTTGAGACCCGCAAAAGTTAGTGGAACCTGAGGGAATCACGCTGCGAACACGAGGTCAGTCTTTGGTTTCCCAATTTGCTGTTCCACTTATATTTTTTACCTTTTTACTTTAATTGGTAGCTTTTAATAGGTCAGTTGAATTTGTTAACATTATAGATATGAATTCATTGATAGGAAATAATGATGTCGATGATTTGTAAAAATCACTTATTACCAATATTGTCATATATATGTTTATTTTTATGTATTTTCAACATCTCCACTAGACTAAAGTTAAATACAGTTTAAGTAACTTCCGAACCTCAATCAAAATAAAAAAATGTAGGGAAATTATAGGGCCACAATTAACATTTTGAACTGATTTGAACCAATTTATCCCACCCTTAGAACCAATGGTTGGTGCTATCAAAGAAGTTTACTCAGATAAGATTTAGGCCCTTATCTAAGGAATAATATTAAATTGAAATGAATTCGATATCCTATATCGAATTTGCTCATTAACGAACTTGACCGAGATTTTATGCCCTTAAATTTTATGTATCAATTTGAAAGTGATTGGTGTAAAATTACAGCAGTTGTAGTGTCCACAAGAAAGTGTTATAGATAAATAGCTAGGTAGATATTAAACGTATAAATAAACTTTTAAACTGAAAGTAGGTGAGGGTGGTTCTAGGGGATGTGAGTGGTGAAGTCATGTTGAAATTTTCCGGAAGTCATGACATGGCACCAATTGCAGACCAGGGGGGCGGGAATGGGAGGGGTTTTTCCAAAAAGTAATTATTTCCTATAACTTTCTTAGTATATAAGATGTCAAACCTATTAAAATTTTATTTTATTTCTTTGATAAGGGCCTAAAAGTTAAGCGAGTTAAATTTTTTGATAGCACCAACTATTGGTCCTAGGGGTGGAAAAAAGTGTTTTCAAAATTCAGAAAATCATACCTCCCTTATGTTATGTATGTTAGTGGATGTGGGGGGTTTTTCCCCCCGTGTACCGCGTCCTTTCCAGAACTATTGTACTTTTAAATCCACTTATAGCTCGCCCTCTAGTCCCGTACTGTAGATAAAGTTCAGTAAGTTTTTGGGTGCGATGGTTCGATATTTGAATACCGCTGTGCATTATCGTTGCGCCCTATCGAAATGTCAAGTTTCATTCTTCAGTATTAAAAATTCGTTGACTTTAATGTTAAATATCTATATTATTGACACAAAAATTGAACTGTTTCGCATTTCTACTTTTCGAGCTGAAAGATGCAACGAATAATAGATTATTATAAGCATGGATGTATTCAAGCTAAAATGTGCCAAGAGCTGGAAGTAATTCGGTGAAGGTGTTAAGTAACTTCTTAATAACAGTATGCAGTGGTATTTGACCCTTTATTAATTATAATTTTTTTTTGTTTTAGATTCCCCAAAGAGTGATTGGCGATATGAGCACCTGTTACTATCGGTAAGTGTTTTTAAATATTATTAAGTAATTATGTAAGCCCAGTGTAAAATAAGGTTTCAGTTTCATATCAAAATAAAATATGGCGTTTGTGCATTCACCTTTTCAGCCTGAAATTAGAGGAAACAAAAAAAAAAAACAGTGTGGTCACCCCACGCGCGAAAGACGGAAAACTTCTGTGAGGAAGTTGATTGAATTTGTCATATTATATTTCAATATTAACACACTGCAATATTGAATTTAATACTTTTTTTAAGATAGCTTCTGTTTTGAAATCTTTTTAATGCAGATATTTCTCGTTTCTAAATAAGTGAATGATTTTAATTTATAACGGATATATTAAAAGGCCCTAAAAATATATTACGATAAGCATTCAAAACTTTGCTAGGCGCTTAGAAGTAATCATTAAGTCAGAGTGCAGTTTGAGAGACAGTGGAAGCCAGGAAAAATAGTCAAACAAATACTGTCCAGGGTCCTGTATGTGTGTATTTATTTTGATAAGAATAAAAACAGGAAAATTATTTATAAGAATTTATATTCTATGAAGCATCTTCTATCTTCTACCTAGCTATTCTATCTTTTTTATCTATATTCTTTGAAGCATTTTAAAGATTGCATTTTTTAAAAAAAAAAACAATAATACTTAACTGACCGATTGAGATTTGATTGCAAAGTTATTAATTTAATAATATCTTGTTTTGCTATCATTTTTTTTTACCAAACATATCTGTAACTCTAACGGATTGAAAATTACATGGCTTGTTAGTCAAATGATTAATTTCCTCGTTAAAATAAACTCTTACAAATACAGTGACTTTGATACCTGTACCTAAATTAAATTATAAGATATTGGGCCAACTTTTTATAGTATTTTTTTACAGCATTTTAAATCAAACTTAGGTATTGAAAATGTAGTAGAGCAATGGTTCAAAAGAAATATTTTTTTTACCTAAAATAATAATTGTTATTGAAAGATTAATTACAATAGTTAGTACGTGATGTCCTACAGCCAGGCCCTACAGGCATCACTGACGGCCTTTTTTTCCCTAGACTAGACGCACCTGTGGTACTAACTTGCTACGGGTTGCTTCAATTCCTATCTCCATCCGTTTTGATAATATAGTATAGCAATTACGAATAATGGAACAGTAAATTCGTACAAGCGATCGACACTACTATAGTTCTGTTTCCTGCCCCCTCAATTTGATTATCGTCTGTACTAAAGAAGGCATCGTTTCGTCTTTTTCAAGGTTTAATGCTACGCGATATGCAAGTTACTATTTTCATTTTCAAGAAAGTATATATTTTAGGCAATTATAATATTAGTTATTTTTTTTTTTAATTAACACTAAAAAACCACAATAAATCTATAAAAGTTTAAATTATATTAGGTAAGATATATTTATATTATACCAAGTATCTTGTTTTTTACTAGCAATAACAACATAGGTAGATAATTTATTTATCCCACCTTTATTTATCATATCGTACGTAGGAAGGTTTGAAATGCTTATTATATTTTCATTTTAAAATGAAGTAATAAGTAATGTTGTGTATTTTTTTTAATAGATTTGCCTTATTAAATGAACATGTTCACAAGCATATAATAATAAAGGTCACTTACTTCGAGCAGTTCAGGGCCAATGACCTGCAATGGGTACCATGTCATGACTCCGAAAAATTTCGACATATCTTCGCGTTTCATATCCCTTAAATTCCAAACCACCCTCAGTTTAAAAGTTTATATATATCTATACCTAAATCTTGATCAAGTTCGTTAATGGGCCAAATTAGACCAAGGGCTGGTAAGGGGGGTTTTTTCGTGAAATTTTGCTATAAGTTTCTTAGTTTATAAGATATCGATCTTTTTAAATTTTATATTATTCCTTAGATAAGAACCTAAACTTATCTTAGTAAACTTCTTTGATAGCACCAACCAATGATCCCAGGGATTGGAAAAAGTATTTCTTTTTAATTCAAAAAATCTTTAGGCACACGATCAAATCCGTTTGAAATATTAATCGTAGGCCAATAATTTCTCTACAACTTTTGTTTGAAACATTTTTTGATATGAGCAACCATTACGGCACAGCACAAAGAGGGATTCAGTATACGTACTCTCGCTGCGCAAGGGTACGAAGGGCTGTTTTTTTTACAAACTGTTAGATGAGATAGAAATATCAAGATAGCAAGAGAGAGAAGAACTTTCGCGAAGAGTCCTTTTAATATAAGGCGGCACTCCTCCTAAAGATTTCCTTATATCGATTCACTAGTATTCGGTGGTAACGAGGCTGTGAAATTTTATTATAAACATTTTCTCGAATATTCTACAAGTGTAGTGTATTTACTTAGAACCTTCCAGGGGATTAATCTGTATCGATAATCAAATTTAATTTAAGTCAGTTTAATGTTTGAGACCGCTCAGCGTTCTGTTTCGACGAGCTGTCAGCAGTCCCTTTGGGCTGTTGACCGCGCGACGCAAGGTACAAAATAAACTTTTTATAATATACTAGCTGACCCGGCCACGCGTTGCTGTGGCTAAAGTTTTTGTTATATTACATTATAGTAAACAATCTAAGAGGAACAATAAGAGAACATCAGTCACGGAGTCCACTATGCTTTTTCACACAGATGGTATTTGTAAAAAAATATGGTGATCTCCTTATTTGACTTTCTACTACTATAACCCTTTAGTACAATGAAATTATTTACGAACAAAGACGAAAATGTTGATGTTGGTATACAAATTCACTGGATTGAGATTTGAAGGGGAAGTACGTTGAACACAATTAATTAAAATGTTCTTACACTTGATACTAAGCAGAAATCAATAGGTAAAAAATAAAAATTTATCAGATTTATTATTTCCATTTAATTTTATAACAAATATAAGTATATTACAGTATAATACAGTAAATAACATGTGACGCTTAAACTCATGAATGAGGTAGGCAAGGCAGACAGTCTTAAACTTTTAAACATTAATATCTTTTTTTTTGAATTATAAATACTTTCAATTTCAATTTAATTTAACACCAATCGGTGCACAATGTTTTTGGTTAACCTGTCTTTAGCTAACACAAATAGATTCGACGGTTTCCCAACACGTGAACACGCAACATATAGTTGCCCATGAGAAAAACATGGATTTTCCAAATCTAAACCACAAATGGACATTGTTTGACCTTGAGATTTATTTATAGACATGGCGAAAGCTAAACGAATTGGAAACTGTAGCCTTTTGAAGGGTATGGTAGAATCTGATGGTATCATCGGAATACGTGGCAGCAGGACCACTTTTCCTTTAAACTTCCCAGCCAAAATGGTTGCTTCAAGAATGTTTCCGGTGATCTTTTTGATGACCAAACGCGTACCGTTACATAATTGAGGTGGATTCAAATTACGGAGGAGAATAATAGGGGAACAAATCTTTAATCGAAGATTATGTGGTGGCATTCCAGGGATATCTAATGAATTTAAAAATTCAATCGGAAAATTTACACTTTCATTTTCATCAACAACAGTATCGATTGATTTAAAAGACATCAGATCGCCTGGTAACAACTGTTGTATCTGGAAGTTAATTTCGTCAACATCAACGTTTTTGGCTGCCAAAATCGCCCGTTGACTAAGCCATTCATGATTCAAATAATTATTCTGTATATCCGGGAAAATACTCTGAATCAATTCAGTTTTATCCTGAACAACAGTGCAAAAATTGTCTGGTAGTTTAATGCATTGCGTATTTGGTTGCAGTTTTATTTTACCGTTCCCAATATCTAGTAGTTGTTCGGAAAATATTAGTGCTGATGGATCATTTTGCAATTGTACTCGCATATTTATGGTCAATCGAAGTGTTTCAACACTTCGCCATAAGAATGATTGTTTCAAACATGCATTAATCTCATCCGCGAAAGTAGAGCGAGGTATAACCGGTAAGGTCTGCCGGAAGTCACCAGACAAAAGTAAGATAGCACCACCGAAAAGTTTATTATTGCTGTTTAAATCTTGCATAGTTCTGTTTAATGCTTCAAGTGAATATTTGTGTGCCATTGTGCACTCATCCCAAATTATTATAGAACTCTTCCGCAACACTGCAGCTATTCCACTATTCTTTTTGATGTTACACATTGCATCTGGTTTATTATGAACGTCCAATGGCAGCTTGAATGTTGAATGTGCTGTTCGCCCACCATCCAGTAAAGTAGCCGCAATGCCTGACGATGCTAATGCTAATGCGATTTTTTGTTGCGACCGTATTTTGGCAAGAATCAACGATATTAAAAATGTCTTACCTGTTCCACCGGGTGCATCCAAGAAAAAAAAACCGCCTTGTTCAGCAGCAACAGCCAGCATAATCCGATCATAAATAATTTTTTGTTCTGCTGTCAGTAATGGTTCACTGTTCATGATAATTGTTGCTAAACTTCCATGGTCATATTGATTTTCTCGTTGTAAATCGGTATTGACTAAGTCGGTGGCTGGACGATTAGGTGATGGCATACCATAATGATTAAGTGGTAAATTTGAAATAAGAACACATAAATCCTCGATCAAGACCAATGCTTCATTGTACATCTCTGGTGTATAATCTATGTTTTGGCATTGATTTGTTTGTCTAATTCGGTGCAAGATGTCTTCTGTCATACAATTTTTATATTTTTCCCACAAAGTTTGTGCTTGCGAGGGATAACATGTCGCCAAAATAATTGCAAACAACTGACGAATGTTATTCGGTGTTGATGTCAACGCAGCATCAGCAAGCGTTAAGTCCCAATGGTTATCGTCTTCTAGCAATTGCAGTTCACGACATGCATCCTGGTATGTATTAAATACTCGACCATTAGCTGTTCGTAAAAATTCAAAAGACGTTGGTCCGGGAACATTCACCAATAACAAACGTAAATAGAAGCACTCACGTTGCTTTGGATGTACCGTGTAAAGTCTCCCCAATGTCTTAGCTTTGAATATGCCTGTAATGGAAGGATGTGGTTTTCCTTGTTTCCGTGGCTCCCATTTTTTACTGGATTTGTTCCATGTGAAATAACGTGGAACATCACCATACACCAATGTCTTCGCGAATTGGCCAAAAACATCAGGTTTTTGACACAATGTAAAAAATTCAGTTAGAGTCGTTTTCGGAGCTTCGAACGCTCTTTGGAGAACATTTTCTTCAGTGAAGTATACACGTTGACCGTTTTCAAGATGTATTGCCAGATGTTGGACAGCAGGATCTCTTTCGTGGATGGGAAAGCTGAGAATATGCCAAATAGCTTCATTGCTGCTAATGTATCTGCCCATTTGGTATCGTGCTATTTCGTCATTTTTATTTATGTTTTTTACTTCAAATATGGCCAAATCACTGTCTTTGTTTACATATTTACAAATATACTTAATTGATTTAACAGAACTGCAAAGCTCAACATTGATATGAGCTTTGTAAGTTTTTGAAAGTAGTGGTGAGTATGGTACCACCCACTGATTATCAAACTCAACTTGATTTGGAAAGTTCGGCAGTCGCATTGTAAATGTGTGGCCACCATTCTCAGTACTTCTGCGGCGATACATTGGATAACCATCAATATCCGTGATCGTGTCATTCGTATGCGGCTTTGGGAAGTTTTTTTACATTTTCCATTTTCCATGCACGGTGACGTCATGTTGAAAACACCGCATGGCCCATGGATCATGTGTTTGGTGACAATATCAAATAATTCTTGATCAATTAATGGGTCTGGAATTTCGGCTGAAATTATTTGATCGATTTCTTCAGGACGGATTCTATCTTTAAGCCAAACCAAAATGTGGGCATGAGGCAAACCTCGCTTTTGCCACTCTATCGTATACAGCCAACAACGTGTGATACCAAAAATTGTATATTTAACAATAAAATCAATTAAGGATTTCAATTTTTGTTTAAACACACGTGCAGTTAAATCATGACGATGAATGGCTTGTTGTCCTGGCAATAGTAAAGTTTGTATCTCTTCCCAATTCGGATTACATGTGAATGTAATAAATAAATCCGGTCGGCCGTAATGACGTACGTAAGTCATCGCATCTTGTATGTATTCCTGCATGTTCCGTGGACTGCCGATGTAGCTTGAAGGTAAAATGAAAGCATTACCGATGTCATTGGGATTTAAATTTCCATCGATGTTTCCAGCAACAGCATCTCGTAAGTGAATATATTCTTCCGATCGTAGTTTTGCCTGGTTGAATCGAAGGAATCGCAAGCGTTCGCTTTCGACCTTAGCATACATATCAACAATGTATTGATGGAACAGCTGACGATATCGAAGGATATAATTGTCTTGATGTTGTCTAACCATTATTCGGTGTGCGTAGTAGTTCATTGAGCTAACTTTATTATTTCTGTAATCACCTAAAAAAATAAAAAATAAAATGCAATACGAAATTAAAATCTATACATACAGTAAGAAAGTAAATAGATAATTGTCAAATTTACCGGTATTTGGATCATACTGATTGATATTAAGGTGATATTCATCTTGTCCTTGCCAAAATATCAATGGATATTGTAGTGCGTCATATGAACGGTGTAGATCCGAAATCGTACTGACAGTGTTGTCTCGCCGTGTAATGTTTATAGATCTTTTGTCAACTGGATCACCAACCATGATAACAGCAACCTCATCAACAGTTGGAGCGTTGAATCTACCAGCATGTTCACCTAATGGTACTTTGTCGGCTTTTATGACGATTTGATAATTGTCATTTTGCAGTCGTGGCGAAACTCTTTTGATCAATTGAATTAGTTGATTGTGATCTTCTAAAAAATTTCCAATAATATCACAATTGCTCTTTCCTCTGCTTGTTCAATAAAATTATACAGGCACCGAGTCGTCACGCGCTCTTCACAATCGCCCATAAAATAAAAAGGTATCGACATCTGTCAGTTTTATGACTGCCAAATAATATCAGACAAATAATTAGCAATAAATTAAAATATGACGATTTGATAATTGTCATTTTGCAGTCGTGGCGAAACTCTTTTGATCAATTGAATTAGTTGATTGTGATCTTCTAAAAAATTTTCCAATAATATCACAATTGCTCTTTCCTCTGCTTGTTCAATAAAATTATACAGGCACCGAGTCGTCACGCGCTCTTCACAATCGCCCATAAAATAAAAAGGTATCGACATCTGTCAGTTTTATGACTGCCAAATAATAACGGACAAAAAATTAGCGATAAATTAAAATTGCGACTATAATTTGAGATTTAAACTATCCTATCTCTCAAGTGCACATCGAACTGCACATGGTGTGCAAATTTTATTATAATCGGTTAAGTGGTTTAGGAGTCCATTGAGGACAAACATTGTGACACGAGATTTATATATATTAAGATTTTTTTTTTTCGTGCGACCGGTTTAGTTGATTTGGCTGATCAGGTATTAATTACATTAATTTCTAATTTCTAATCGGCCAACCATCAAACTAATAGTCACCATTAACAGTGAATGTCGTTAAAGTTGGATTAGTTATACCAGAAATATGATTTAATAGCTCCGAGCGTTGAACAGGCGCGGGTTTTGGAGTACCTAAAGTAAGAATGGAGTGGTTCAATAGCACGTTGTTAAAACTGGGACTGAAACACGACTCCTGTAGGAGGTATATAATACTCTGGATGTATTCAGACGCGAAATGAAGGTTCAGGCTATATTATTGCAAGCTGGTGCAACGGAAAATAAAATTCGCGATTGCGGCCGAATGCTTAAAAAAGCGATTTTTGCTGCAAATGTCATCGAAGCTTTTTTAATTTCATTTCTGTTTGGGCGTTGGTTTACGCATGATAATGTGGAAATTCCAATTTGATGGACTAAATATTCGGTCCGATGTTGTATATTTCAAGGATAAAGACGGAAAGTTTCGCAAATTTCGGCGGACATGAAAGTGCGACTTGGAAAAGCAAAGTAAAGTGTTGCTGTGTATTTTAAATGTGAATGCAAAGTTTAGAAAGCGGTCTGACGAGACGGAAAGGACACTATAAAGCTGAGAGAAAGAGGCTATTAGCGAAATTGAGAAGTGCTCGCTTTTAAAAAATGGGCCACAGACAAACCTAAAGAATGATATAAGTCTGTAACTTATGGGTAGAAAATATCCGATTTTGAGAGGCAAGTTTGAAAATTACCCAAATGGAACCTTTTTTTCAAGAGAAAGAACGCAAAGCAGATTCTTGGTCACTATTTTTTTGGAGTTCGACGCGACAACAGCTGAGTTTTGACATTCGATCGACCTATACATTTTTGGATGATTGAAGCTGGTTTCAAGGAATATAGATAATCGCTAGAAGGGACGCTCGATGGAAGCTATATCTTCGAGAGTGCATATATAAGGACCGGCTAGCGGAGCTCGGACGCCTGAGAGAATATTCCGGGACCTTTTCTCGGAAATTTCCTTAAGGAAGTTTCTGGACCTCGAACTTTCCTTTAAGGTCGACTTGAGGAAAAAATCTTTTTGGAAGAGCTTCGATCAGCGGACAGTATAGACTAAATTTTTTGGAAAACTGAAGCTGGATTGGATGAGAAAGTGAGCTTCTTATGCTAATGACAGTTGAGTTCCAGAACGGAATTACTCGGGGACCTTCTTCTGCTGCTCGTCTCAACTAAGGGGAACCAGACCACGGGTCCCGTCGGGGAAAACGACTGCCCGTATGTGTGCAGTAACCCTTAATACTTGATTTATTGTAAATGTGATAATGTGTAAAGTTTCAGGGATACGCCCCGTTTTAAATATTGTTGTAAATAGTATCAAAATAAATATGTTCAACACATTCGAGTAGTTTTTATTTGATGGGGATTGATGAAAGGTAGAGTTAATTTCCATGTTTAGCAACACATTTGAGATCTACCATTATAAACAATACATCTATTAGCATAGCAACGAAATTTCAAGTAACGTAACGTAGCAACGAATTAAATTCGAATATATTTTCTTTCCGAAATTAGTTGCTATGCATTTTTTATATTAATCTGAAAAAGACGACAAGATGGCCGTTAAAATGTTTTTCCGTCGGTTTAGAATAATGTAATACAGATTGCCTGTGGCTAGATAATTTCGAAATAACGTTTATACAGTGCATAATAGTCGATATAGTTCATAATAGATAAAAGCAGGCCGCTAGCAGGCCAGTCTCCGAGTGAGTGATTATGTGAAAATAAGTGACATTAAAAAGTGTTCTTTGAGACCCGCAAAAGTTAGTGGAACCTGAGGGAATCACGCTGCGAACACGAGGTCAGTCTTTGGTTTCCCAATTTGCTGTTCCACTTATATTTTTTACCTTTTTACTTTAATTGGTAGCTTTTAATAGGTCAGTTGAATTTGTTAACATTATAGATATGAATTCATTGATAGGAAATAATGATGTCGATGATTTGTAAAAATCACTTATTACCAATATTGTCATATATATGTTTATTTTTGTGTATTTTCAACATCTCCACTAGACTAAAGTTAAATACAGTTTAAGTAACTTCCGAACCTCAATCAAAATAAAAAAATGTAGGGAAATTATAGGGCCACAATTAACATTTTGAACTGATTTGAACCAATTTATCCCACCCTTAGAACCAATGGTTGGTGCTATCAAAGAAGTTTACTCAGATAAGATTTAGACCCTTATCTAAGGAATAATATTAAATTGAAATGAATTCGATATCCTATATCCTATATACTAAGAAAGTTTTAGCAAAATTTTACTTTTTAGAACACCCCTCTCCATTCCCGGCCTTCTGGTCCGATTTTGCTCATTAAAGAACTTTGATGTAATAAGTTAGAAATAAAATAACAACATTTGGAGATTTGGTGCCTAAAATGGTGTCCTTTGTTCACTTATGTAGGTCCCCTTAATATTAACTCACACAGGGCAAAACAGGTTGCTTTGAGAGTAAATGGTTCCAGTATAGATATTAGAATTTTAAAGATGTATGTAATCTTTCTTTTTTTTTGCTAAATATTCAGTTTGAGTTTACCACCTCATCATGCCTTGATCTATATAAATAAATGCCTAAATATTTGATGGAAACTGAAGTGGTGTAAAATTTATGATGAATTGAAAGAATATTATAATGACCTTGTACCTACCTATGTTTTTAAGTAGATGATTAGGAAAGCAATGGGTACCATGTCATGACTTCCTGTAAATTTGACATATCTTCGCATTTCATATCCCCTAGAACTCAAAACCAGCCCCTGATTAAAAGTTTAACTTTATGTATCTATCTATCTATATCACTTTCTTGTTAACACGACAACTACCGTAATATTCATCCAATCACTTTTAAATTGATACATAAAATTTTGAGTTCACAAAATCTCGGTCAAGTTCGTTAATGAACAAAATCAGACCAGGGGGCGGGAATGGGAGGGGTTTTTCAAAAAATTAAATTTTTGCAATATTTTTCTTGGTATATAGAATATCGAATTCATTAAAATTTTATTTTATTTCTTAGATAAGGGCCTAAATGTTAAGTTAGTTAATAGCACCTTGGCTATTGGTCCTAGGGGTGGAAAAAAATATTTTCAAAATTCAGAAAATAATACCTCCCTTAATAAGCACAGGATTTAATCTATTTAAAATGTCAATAAATTGTTTACAACTTTTTTTTAAAACAATCTTTGACATGAGCAACTCTTACGGCACAGTGTTAAGAGAGATTCAGTATCCGCACTCTCGCTGCGCAAGGGTACGGAGAGTTGAGGTGCGCGTGCTGCCGCGCGGGGAGCGGATCGCGCGGCAGCTCGCGCAATATTTGATACAAGTTCGTACAATTGGAGTTCGTCGATCCCCTACTTTGATCCGGTGAATTGTACCGGGTTATTTTTTAATACGACAAAGGTACATTTGTAACTGTAATTTGCTCTACTACATTTCGATATTTTTCCTCAATTAAATGACACAATAAATAAATAAATAATACGTCCCAACAGCCATGCTATCATAATTTCGACATTTGAATACCGCTGTGCATTATCGTTGTGCCCTATCGAAATGTCAAGTTTCATTCTTCAGTTTTAAAAATTCGTTGACTTTAATGTTAAATATCTATATTATTGACACAAAAATTGAACTCTTTTTCATTTCTACTTTTCGAGCTGAAAGATGCAACGAATAGTAGATTATTAAGCATGGATGTATAGAAGCTAAAATGTGCCAAGAGCTGAAAGTAATTCGGTGAAGGTGTTAAGTAACTTCTTATTAACAGTATGCAGTGAGTGGTATTTGACCCTTTATTAATTTTATATTATTTTTCTTTGTTTTAGATTCCCCAAAAAGGGATTGGCGATATGAGCACCTGTTACTATCGGTAAGTGTTTTTAAATATTATTAAGTAATTATGTAAGTCCAGTGTAAATTAAGGTTTCAGTTTCATATCAAAATAAAATATGGCGTTTGTGCATTCGCCTTTTCAGCCTGAAATTAGAGGAAACAAGAAAAAAAACAGTGTGGTCACCCCACGCGGGAATGACGGAAAACTTCTGTGAGGAAGTTGATTGAATTTGTCATATTATATTTCAAAATTTACCCACTGCCATTTGCATTCAGGAATGTTTTGATGCTCCATTTTATTTATATAAGAAGAAAATCAATGTGACAGCTCGGCGCAACGACGTCAACCGAATGAGTACTTAACCTCCATGCGAACAGACTAGTTTAACCGAACGAACGTGATGCATTCCGAGCTTGCACCGGATTTCGAACGTGTCTCAATTAAATTCATTTTTCTTTAAAGAGGTATTACTTAAAAACCCACATGTGAGCTGTTATGGGAGGTAGTATCAGACTTTGTCACCTACTAGGTTCCTGTAAAAGCATAGGTTTCGAAATTATGAGTCAAGACTTTAGTTGTATCAATTTCCTACTGCACAAACATTTATGACGTATAGCTAATTTATGTATAGATAATTAAAAAATATTTAGAAAGAGTGTAATATTAAACAAAAAAACCACCAAGTAAAATAACGTTTTTAAAATATTGTTAAAAGCTTTTTTTTTTAAATAGCTTCTGTTTTGAAATCTTTTCATGCACATATTTCTCGTTTCTAAATAAATGAATAATATTAATTTATAACGGATATATTAAGAGGCCCTAAAAATATATTACGATAAGCATTCAAAACTTTGCTAGGCGCTTAGAAGTAATCATTAAGTCAGAGTGCAGTTTGAGAGACAGTGGAAGCCAGGAAAAATAGTCAAACAAATACTGTCCAGGGTCCTGTATGTGTGTATTTATTTTGATAAGAATAAAAACAGGAAAATTATTTATAAGAATTTATATTCTATGAAGCATCTTCTATCTTCTACCTAGCTATTCTATCTTTTTTATCTATATTCTTTGAAGCATTTTAAAGATTGCAATTTTTTTAAAAAAAAAAACAATAATACTTAACTGACCGATTGAGATTTGATTGCAAAGTTATAAATTTAATAATATCTTGTTTTGCTATCATTTTTTTTTACCAAACATATCTGTAACTCTAACGGATTGAAAATTACATGGCTTGTTAGTCAAATGATTAATTTCCTCGTTAAAATAAACTCTTACAAATACAGTGACTTTGATACCTGTACCTAAATTAAATTATAAGATATTGGGCCAACTTTTTATAGTATTTTTTTACAGCATTTTAAATCAAACTTAGGTATTGAAAATGTAGTAGAGCAATGGTTCAAAAGAAATATTTTTTTTACCTAAAATAATAATTGTTATTGAAAGATTAATTACAATAGTTAGTACGTGATGTCCTACAGCCAGGCCCTACAGGCATCACTGACGGCCTTTTTTTCCCTAGACTAGACGCACCTGTGGTACTAACTTGCTACGGGTTGCTTCAATTCCTATCTCCATCCGTTTTGATAATATAGTATAGCAATTACGAATAATGGAACAGTAAATTCGTACAAGCGATCGACACTACTATAGTTCTGTTTCCTGCCCCCTCAATTTGATTATCGTCTGTACTAAAGAAGGCATCGTTTCGTCTTTTTCAAGGTTTAATGCTACGCGATATGCAAGTTACTATTTTCATTTTCAAGAAAGTATATATTTTAGGCAATTATAATATTAGTTATTTTTTTTTTTTAATTAACACTAAAAAACCACAATAAATCTATAAAAGTTTAAATTATATTAGGTAAGATATATTTATATTATACCAAGTATCTTGTTTTTTACTAGCAATAACAACATAGGTAGATAATTTATTTATCCCACCTTTATTTATCATATCGTACGTAGGAAGGTTTGAAATGCTTATTATATTTTCATTTTAAAATGAAGTAATAAGTAATGTTGTGTATTTTTTTTAATAGATTTGCCTTATTAAATGAACATGTTCACAAGCATATAATAATAAAGGTCACTTACTTCGAGCAGTTCAGGGCCAATGACCTGCAATGGGTACCATGTCATGACTCCGAAAAATTTCGACATATCTTCGCGTTTCATATCCCTTAAATTCCAAACCACCCTCAGTTTAAAAGTTTATATATATCTATACCTAAATCTTGATCAAGTTCGTTAATGGGCCAAATTAGACCAAGGGCTGGTAAGGGGGGTTTTTTCGTGAAATTTTGCTATAAGTTTCTTAGTTTATAAGATATCGATCTTTTTAAATTTTATATTATTCCTTAGATAAGAACCTAAACTTATCTTAGTAAACTTCTTTGATAGCACCAACCAATGATCCCAGGGATTGGAAAAAGTATTTCTTTTTAATTCAAAAAATCTTTAGGCACACGATCAAATCCGTTTGAAATATTAATCGTAGGCCAATAATTTCTCTACAACTTTTGTTTGAAACATTTTTTGATATGAGCAACCATTACGGCACAGCACAAAGAGGGATTCAGTATACGTACTCTCGCTGCGCAAGGGTACGAAGGGCTGTTTTTTTTACAAACTGTTAGATGAGATAGAAATATCAAGATAGCAAGAGAGAGAAGAACTTTCGCGAAGAGTCCTTTTAATATAAGGCGGCACTCCTCCTAAAGATTTCCTTATATCGATTCACTAGTATTCGGTGGTAACGAGGCTGTGAAATTTTATTATAAACATTTTCTCGAATATTCTACAAGTGTAGTGTATTTACTTAGAACCTTCCAGGGGATTAATCTGTATCGATAATCAAATTTAATTTAAGTCAGTTTAATGTTTGAGACCGCTCAGCGTTCTGTTTCGACGAGCTGTCAGCAGTCCCTTTGGGCTGTTGACCGCGCGACGCAAGGTACAAAATAAACTTTTTATAATATACTAGCTGACCCGGCCACGCGTTGCTGTGGCTAAAGTTTTTGTTATATTACATTATAGTAAACAATCTAAGAGGAACAATAAGAGAACATCAGTCACGGAGTCCACTATGCTTTTTCACACAGATGGTATTTGTAAAAAAATATGGTGATCTCCTTATTTGACTTTCTACTACTATAACCCTTTAGTACAATGAAATTATTTACGAACAAAGACGAAAATGTTGATGTTGGTATACAAATTCACTGGATTGAGATTTGAAGGGGAAGTACGTTGAACACAATTAATTAAAATGTTCTTACACTTGATACTAAGCAGAAATCAATAGGTAAAAAATAAAAATTTATCAGATTTATTATTTCCATTTAATTTTATAACAAATATAAGTATATTACAGTATAATACAGTAAATAACATGTGACGCTTAAACTCATGAATGAGGTAGGCAAGGCAGACAGTCTTAAACTTTTAAACATTAATATCTTTTTTTTTGAATTATAAATACTTTCAATTTCAATTTAATTTAACACCAATCGGTGCACAATGTTTTTGGTTAACCTGTCTTTAGCTAACACAAATAGATTCGACGGTTTCCCAACACGTGAACACGCAACATATAGTTGCCCATGAGAAAAACATGGATTTTCCAAATCTAAACCACAAATGGACATTGTTTGACCTTGAGATTTATTTATAGACATGGCGAAAGCTAAACGAATTGGAAACTGTAGCCTTTTGAAGGGTATGGTAGAATCTGATGGTATCATCGGAATACGTGGCAGCAGGACCACTTTTCCTTTAAACTTCCCAGCCAAAATGGTTGCTTCAAGAATGTTTCCGGTGATCTTTTTGATGACCAAACGCGTACCGTTACATAATTGAGGTGGATTCAAATTACGGAGGAGAATAATAGGGGAACCAATCTTTAATCGAAGATTATGTGGTGGCATTCCAGGGATATCTAATGAATTTAAAAATTCAATCGGAAAATTTACACTTTCATTTTCATCAACAACAGTATCGATTGATTTAAAAGACATCAGATCGCCTGGTAACAACTGTTGTATCTGGAAGTTAATTTCGTCAACATCAACGTTTTTGGCTGCCAAAATCGCCCGTTGACTAAGCCATTCATGATTCAAATAATTATTCTGTATATCCGGGAAAATACTCTGAATCAATTCAGTTTTATCCTGAACAACAGTGCAAAAATTGTCTGGTAGTTTAATGCATTGCGTATTTGGTTGCAGTTTTATTTTACCGTTCCCAATATCTAGTAGTTGTTCGGAAAATATTAGTGCTGATGGATCATTTTGCAATTGTACTCGCATATTTATGGTCAATCGAAGTGTTTCAACACTTCGCCATAAGAATGATTGTTTCAAACATGCATTAATCTCATCCGCGAAAGTAGAGCGAGGTATAACCGGTAAGGTCTGCCGGAAGTCACCAGACAAAAGTAAGATAGCACCACCGAAAAGTTTATTATTGCTGTTTAAATCTTGCATAGTTCTGTTTAATGCTTCAAGTGAATATTTGTGTGCCATTGTGCACTCATCCCAAATTATTATAGAACTCTTCCGCAACACTGCAGCTATTCCACTATTCTTTTTGATGTTACACATTGCATCTGGTTTATTATGAACGTCCAATGGCAGCTTGAATGTTGAATGTGCTGTTCGCCCACCATCCAGTAAAGTAGCCGCAATGCCTGACGATGCTAATGCTAATGCGATGTTTTTGTTGCGACCGTATTTTGGCAAGAATCAACGATATTAAAAATGTCTTACCGGTTCCACCGGGTGCATCCAAGAAAAAAAAACCGCCTTGTTCAGCAGCAACAGCCAGCATAATCCGATCATAAATAATTTTTTGTTCTGCTGTCAGTAATGGTTCACTGTTCATGATAATTGTTGCTAAACTTCCATGGTCATATTGATTTTCTCGTTGTAAATCGGTATTGACTAAGTCGGTGGCTGGACGATTAGGTGATGGCATACCATAATGATTAAGTGGTAAATTTGAAATAAGAACACATAAATCCTCGATCAAGACCAATGCTTCATTGTACATCTCTGGTGTATAATCTATGTTTTGGCATTGATTTGTTTGTCTAATTCGGTGCAAGATGTCTTCTGTCATACAATTTTTATATTTTTCCCACAAAGTTTGTGCTTGCGAGGGATAACATGTCGCCAAAATAATTGCAAACAACTGACGAATGTTATTCGGTGTTGATGTCAACGCAGCATCAGCAAGCGTTAAGTCCCAATGGTTATCGTCTTCTAGCAATTGCAGTTCACGACATGCATCCTGGTATGTATTGAATACTCGACCATTAGCTGTTCGTAAAAATTCAAAAGACGTTGGTCCGGGAACATTCACCAATAACAAACGTAAATAGAAGCACTCACGTTGCTTTGGATGTACCGTGTAAAGTCTCCCCAATGTCTTAGCTTTGAATATGCCTGTAATGGAAGGATGTGGTTTTCCTTGTTTCCGTGGCTCCCATTTTTTACTGGATTTGTTCCATGTGAAATAACGTGGAACATCACCATACACCAATGTCTTCGCGAATTGGCCAAAAACATCAGGTTTTTGACACAATGTAAAAAATTCAGTTAGAGTCGTTTTCGGAGCTTCGAACGCTCTTTGGAGAACATTTTCTTCAGTGAAGTATACACGTTGACCGTTTTCAAGATGTATTGCCAGATGTTGGACAGCAGGATCTCTTTCGTGGATGGGAAAGCTGAGAATATGCCAAATAGCTTCATTGCTGCTAATGTATCTGCCCATTTGGTATCGTGCTATTTCGTCATTTTTATTTATGTTTTTTACTTCAAATATGGCCAAATCACTGCCTTTGTTTACATATTTACAAATATACTTAATTGATTTAACAGAACTGCAAAGCTCAACATTGATATGAGCTTTGTAAGTTTTTGAAAGTAGTGGTGAGTATGGTACCACCCACTGATTATCAAACTCAACTTGATTTGGAAAGTTCGGCAGTCGCATTGTAAATGTGTGGCCACCATTCTCAGTACTTCTGCGGCGATACATTGGATAACCATCAATATCCGTGATCGTGTCATTCGTATGCGGCTTTGGGAAGTTTTTTTTACATTTTCCATTTTCCATGCACGGTGACGTCATGTTGAAAACACCGCATGGCCCATGGATCATGTGTTTGGTGACAATATCAAATAATTCTTGATCAATTAATGGGTCTGGAATTTCGGCTGAAATTATTTGATCGATTTCTTCAGGACGGATTCTATCTTTAAGCCAAACCAAAATGTGGGCATGAGGCAAACCTCGCTTTTGCCACTCTATCGTATACAGCCAACAACGTGTGATACCAAAAATTGTATATTTAACAATAAAATCAATTAAGGATTTCAATTTTTGTTTAAACACACGTGCAGTTAAATCATGACGATGAATGGCTTGTTGTCCTGGCAATAGTAAAGTTTGTATCTCTTCCCAATTCGGATTACATGTGAATGTAATAAATAAATCCGGTCGGCCGTAATGACGTACGTAAGTCATCGCATCTTGTATGTATTCCTGCATGTTCCGTGGACTGCCGATGTAGCTTGAAGGTAAAATGAAAGCATTACCGATGTCATTGGGATTTAAATTTCCATCGATGTTTCCAGCAACAGCATCTCGTAAGTGAATATATTATTCCGATCGTAGTTTTGACGTTTGCGTTTTGACGTTTGCCGCTCGCGTTGTTGAGGTTAGATTTTTTCGGTGGCATTTGACTGAAAATAATAATTTTCTTGTTCTTATGATATTCTCTTGAAGACGTTCGTTACACTGTTCTTGAGATTCTTGTGCATGACCTGCTGTCCTGATTCTTTGAGCTGGATTTCTTGATTCAATTTGTTCTGCCAACTGATGGGCTCTTTTAATACGTTTGCGTCGAATAACTGTCACTGTCAAATAATAACAGACATTAGCGCCATCAACCCAGTCGAAAGGTATCGACATCTGTCAGTTTTATGACTGCCAAATAATAACAGACAAATAATTAGCGATAAATTAAAATTGCGACTATAATTTGAGATTTAAACTATCCTATCTCTCAAGTGCACATCAAACTGCACATGGTGTTCAAATTTTATTATAATCGGTTAAGTGGTTCAGCCGTCCATTGAGGACAAACATTGTGACACGAGATTTATATATATTAAGATATTAAGAGGCCCTAAAAATATATTACGATAAGCATTCAAAACTTTGCTAGCCGCTTAGAAGTAATAATTATGTCCGAGTGCAGTTTGAGAGACAGTGGAAGCCAGGAAAAATAGTCCAACAAATACTGTCCATGGTTCAGGTCCAGGATGTGTATTTATTTTGATTAGAATAAAAAAGGGAAAATTATTTTTAAGAAATAGATTTACGTAATACAAGATATCACGTGATGTCCTACAGCCAGGCCCTACAGGCGTCATTGACGGCCTTTTTTCCCCAGACTAGACGTACTAACTTGCTACGGGTTGCTTCAATTCCTATCTCCATCCGTTTTGACAATATAGTATAGCAATTAGGAATAATGGAACAGTAAATTCGTACAAGCGATCGACACTATTATAGTTCTGTTTCCTGCCCCCTCAATTTGATTATCATCTGTACTAAAGAAGGCATCGTTTGGTCTTTTTCAAGGTTTAATGCTACGCAATAAGCAGGTTACTGTTTTCGTTTTCAAGAAAGTATATATTTTAGGCAATTATAATATTAGTTGTATGTTATTATTTTTTAAATTAGCACTTAGAAAAAAACCCACATTAAATCTGTAAAAGTTTAAATTATATTGGCCAGGATATATTTATATTATACCAAGTATCTTGTTTTTTACTAGCAATAACAACATAGATAGTAATTTATTTATCCCACCTTTATTTATCATACGTAGGAACGTTTGAAATGCTTATTATATTTTCATTTTAAAATGAAGTAGGTACCTAATAAGTAATGTTGGGTATATTTTTTAATAGATTTGCCTTATTCAGTATACGTACTCTCGCTGCGCAAGGGAAGGGTACGGAGGGCTGTTTTTTTTATCAGACTGTAAGATGAGATAGAAATATCAAGATAGCAAGAGAGAGAAGAACTTTCGTGAAGAGGCCTTTAAATATAAGGCGCTCACTCCTAAGATCACTCCTATAGATTTCCTTATCGATTCACTGTATCGATAATCAAATTTAATTTAAGTCAGTATAATGTCAGAGACCGCTCAGCGTTCTGTTTCGCCGAGCTGTCAGCAGTCCCTTTGGGCTGTTGACCGCGCGACGCAAGGTACAAAATAAACTTTTTATAATATAAATATTTTTTTTCGTGCGACCGGTTTAGAAATATGTTTTAATAGCTCCGAGCGTTGAACAGGCGCGGGTTTTGGAGTACCTAAAGTAAGAATGGCGTGGTTCAATAGCACGTTGTTAAAACTGGGACTGAAACACAACTCCTGTAGGAGGTATGTAATATTCTGGATGTATTCAGACGCGAAATGGAGGTTCGGCTATATTATGGGAAGCTGGCGCAACGGAAAATAAAATTCGCGATTGCGGCCGAATGCTTAAAAAAGCGATTTTTGCTGCAAATGTCATCGAAGCTTTTTTAATTTCCTTTCTGTTTGGGCGTTGGTTTACGCATGAAAATGTGGAAAATCCAATTTGATGGACTAAATATTCGGTCGGATATACTTTAAGGATAAAGACGGAAAATGAGTTTACAACTTTGATAATCTCTGTTGGAAATAGACGTGTTTTGTACGAAATAACCATCAGCCCCATAGAAAGAAGCATCAGCTGATTTTTTACGATTTTTGTCATCATCGCTCGAGGAAAGAGGCTATTAGCGAAATTGAGAAAAGCTCGCTTTTATAAAAAAGGCCACAGACAAACCTAACGGATGATATAAGTCTGTAACTTATGGGTAGAAAATATCCGATTTGAGAGGCAAATTTGAAAATTACCCAAATGGAACCTTTTTTTCAAGAGAAAGAACGCAAAGCAGATTCTTGGTCACTATTTTTTTGGAGTTCAACGCGACAACAGCTGAGATTTGACATTCGATCGACGCATACATTTTTGGATGATTGAAGCTGGTTTCAAGGAATATAGATAATCGCTAGAAGGGACGATTGAAGGAAGCTACATCTTCGAGAGTACATATATAAGGACTGAGGATCGGCTAACGGAGCTCGGACGCCTGAGAGAATATTCCGGGACCTTTTCTCGGAAATTTCCTTAAGGAAGTTTCTGGACCTCGAACTTTCCTTTAAGGTCGACTTGAGGAAAAAATCTTTTTGGAAGAGCTTCGATCAGCGGACAGTATAGACTAAATTTTTTGGAAAACTGAAGCTGGATTGGATGAGAAAGTGAGCTTCTTATGCTAATGACAGTTGAGTTCCAGAACGGAATTACTCGGGGACCTTCTTCTGCTGCTCGTCTCAACTAAGGGGAACCAGACCACGGGTCCCGTCGGGGAAAACGACTGCCCGTATGTGTGCAGTAACCCTTAATACTTGATTTATTGTAAATGTGATAATGTGTAAAGTTTCAGGGATACGCCCCGTTTTAAATATTGTTGTAAATAGTATCAAAATAAATATGTTCAACACATTCGAGTAGTTTTTATTTGATGGGGATTGATGAAAGGTAGAGTTAATTTCCATGTTTAGCAACACATTTGAGATCTACCATTATAAACAATACATCTATTAGCATAGCAACGATATTTCAAGTAACGTAACGTAGCAACGAATTAAATTTGAATATATTTTCTTTCCGAAATTAGTTGCTATGCATTTTTTATATTAATCTGAAAAAGACGACAAGATGGTGTCCTAAAAATGTTTTTCCGTGGGTTTAGAATAATGTAATACGGATTGCCTGCGGTAAGATAATTTCGAAATAACGTTTATAAAGTGCATAATAGTCGATATAGTTCATAATAGATAAAAGCAGGCCGCTAGCAGGCCAGTCTCCGAGTGAGTGATTATGTGAAAATAAGTGACATTAAAAAGTGTTCTTTGAGACCCGCAAAAGTTAGTGGAACCTGAGGGAATCACGCTGCGAACACGAGGTCAGTCTTTGGTTTCCCAATTTGCTGTTCCACTTATATTTTTTACCTTTTTACTTTAATTGGTAGCTTTTAATAGGTCAGTTGAATTTGTTAACATTATAGATATGAATTCATTGATAGGAAATAATGATGTCGATGATTTGTAAAAATCACTTATTACCAATATTGTCATATATATGTTTATTTTTGTGTATTTTCAACATCTCCACTAGACTAAAGTTAAATACAGTTTAAGTAACTTCCGAACCTCAATCAAAATAAAAAAATGTAGGGAAATTATAGGGCCACAATTAACATTTTGAACTGATTTGAACCAATTTATCCCACCCTTAGAACCAATGGTTGGTGCTATCAAAGAAGTTTACTCAGATAAGATTTAGGCCCTTATCTAAGGAATAATATTAAATTGAAATGAATTCGATATCCTATATCCTATATACTAAGAAAGTTTTAGCAAAATTTTACTTTTTAGAACACCCCTCTCCATTCCAGGCCTTCTGGTCCGATTTTGCTCATTAAAGAACTTTGATGTAATAAGTTAGAAATAAAATAACAACATTTGGAGATTTGGTGCCTAAAATGGTGTCCTTTGTTCACTTATGTAGGTCCCCTTAATATTAACTCACACAGGGCAAAACAGGTTGCTTTGAGAGTAAATGGTTCCAGTATAGATATTAGAATTTTAAAGATGTATGTAATCTTTCTTTTTTTTTGCTAAATATTCAGTTTGAGTTTACCACCTCATCATGCCTTGATCTATATAAATAAATGCCTAAATATTTGATGGAAACTGAAGTGGTGTAAAATTTATGATGAATTGAAAGAATATTATAATGACCTTGTACCTACCTATGTTTTTAAGTAGATGATTAGGAAAGCAATGGGTACCATGTCATGACTTCCTGTAAATTTGACATATCTTCGCATTTCATATCCCCTAGAACTCAAAACCAGCCCCTGATTAAAAGTTTAACTTTATGTATCTATCTATCTATATCACTTTCTTGTTAACACGACAACTACCGTAATATTCATCCAATCACTTTTAAATTGATACATAAAATTTTGAGTTCACAAAATCTCGGTCAAGTTCGTTAATGAACAAAATCAGACCAGGGGGCGGGAATGGGAGGGGTTTTTCAAAAAATTAAATTTTTGCAATATTTTTCTTGGTATATAGAATATCGAATTCATTAAAATTTTATTTTATTTCTTAGATAAGGGCCTAAATGTTAAGTTAGTTAATAGCACCTTGGCTATTGGTCCTAGGGGTGGAAAAAAATATTTTCAAAATTCAGAAAATAATACCTCCCTTAATAAGCACAGGATTTAATCTATTTAAAATGTCAATAAATTGTTTACAACTTTTTTTTAAAACAATCTTTGACATGAGCAACTCTTACGGCACAGTGTTAAGAGAGATTCAGTATACGCACTCTCGCTGCGCAAGGGTACGGAGAGTTGAGGTGCGCGTGCTGCCGCGCGGGGAGCGGATCGCGCGGCAGCTCGCGCAATGTTTGATACAAGTTCGTACAATTGGAGTTCGTCGATCCCCTACTTTGATCCGGTGAATTGTACCGGGTTATTTTTTAATACGACAAAGGTACATTTGTAACTGTAATTTGCTCTACTACATTTCGATTTTTTTCCTCAATTAAATGACACAATAAATAAATAAATAATACGTCCCAACAGCCATTCTATCATATTTTCGACATTTGAATACCGCTGTGCATTATCGTTGTGCCCTATCGAAATGTCAAGTTTCATTCTTCAGTTTTAAAAATTCGTTGACTTTAATGTTAAATATCTATATTATTGACACAAAAATTGAACTCTTTTTCATTTCTACTTTTCGAGCTGAAAGATGCAACGAATAGTAGATTATTAAGCATGGATGTATAGAAGCTAAAATGTGCCAAGTGCTGAAAGTAATTCGGTGAAGGTGTTAAGTAACTTCTTATTAACAGTATGCAGTGAGTGGTATTTGACCCTTTATTAATTTTATATTATTTTTCTTTGTTTTAGATTCCCCAAAAAGGGATTGGCGATATGAGCACCTGTTACTATCGGTAAGTGTTTTTAAATATTATTAAGTAATTATGTAAGTCCAGTGTAAATTAAGGTTTCAGTTTCATATCAAAATAAAATATGGCGTTTGTGCATTCGCCTTTTCAGCCTGAAATTAGAGGAAACAAGAAAAAAAACAGTGTGGTCACCCCACGCGGGAATGACGGAAAACTTCTGTGAGGAAGTTGATTGAATTTGTCATATTATATTTCAAAATTTACCCACTGCCATTTGCATTCAGGAATGTTTTGATGCTCCATTTTATTTATATAAGAAGAAAATCAATGTGACAGCTCGGCGCAACGACGTCAACCGAATGAGTACTTAACCTCCATGCGAACAGACTAGTTTAACCGAACGAACGTGATGCATTCCGAGCTTGCACCGGATTTCGAACGTGTCTCAATTAAATTCATTTTTCTTTAAAGAGGTATTACTTAAAAACCCACATGTGAGCTGTTATGGGAGGTAGTATCAGACTTTGTCACCTACTAGGTTCCTGTAAAAGCATAGGTTTCGAAATTATGAGTCAAGACTTTAGTTGTATCAATTTCCTACTGCACAAACATTTATGACGTATAGCTAATTTATGTATAGATAATTAAAAAATATTTAGAAAGAGTGTAATATTAAACAAAAAAACCACCAAGTAAAATAACGTTTTTAAAATATTGTTAAAAGCTTTTTTTTTTAAGTTTGAAATCTTTTCATGCACATATTTCTCGTTTCTAAATAAATGAATAATATTAATTTATAACGGATATATTAAGAGGCCCTAAAAATATATTGCGATAAGCATTCAAAACTTTGCTAGCCGCTTAGAAGTAATCATTATGTCCGAGTGCAGTTTGAGAGACAGTGGAAGCCAGGAAAAATAGTCAAATAAATACTGTGCAGGGTCCTGTATGTGTGTATTTATTTTGATTAGAATAAAAAACGGAAAATTATTAAAAAGAAATAGATTCTTTGAAAAAGAAATCATTATTACGTGGGTAACTGGCAGATTTGAGATTTGATTGCAAAGTTATAAATTTAAAAATATCTTGTTTTGCTATCATTTTCTTTACCAAACATATATGTAACTATAACGGATTGATTATTAGATTCAAATATTTTATTTCATTCTTTAAGTTTATTTCATTTATCTAGTTTATTAAATTTATAAGTTCAATTAGTTTATTATAATAGGTTATTTATTTTTTGTATTATTTTTTGTATGAATTCATCCACTCATTCAGCTATTTCATCTCATTCAACTCTCATTCATAAAAATTTTATATAGTTTTTTTATATCATACATCTAGTTTATTTTATTTATCTAGTTTATTTTATTGATCTGAATCATATAATTTATAAGATCATCCAGGAATTTATTTTTTATATATTCATCTTCTGTATTTTTTTTTATTCAATCATTTATTTCTAATCGTTCAGCTTTTTCATCTCATTCATCTCAATCATTAGGTTATTTCATTCATGTAGTTTAATAATTTCATCCGCTGGTTCAGCTTTTTCATCTCATTCATCTCAATCATTAGGTTATTTCATTCATGTAGTTTAATAATTTCATCCGCTGGTACAGCTTTTTTATCTCATACATCTCAATCATTTAGTTATTTCATTCATGTAGTTTAATAATTTCATTCGCTGGTTCAGCTTTTTCATCTCATTCATCTCAATCATTAGGTTATTTCATTCATGTAGTTTAATAATTTCATCCGCTGGTTCAGGTTTTTCATCTCATTCAACTCAATCATTAGGTTATTTCATTCATGTAGTTAAATAATTTCATCCGCTGGTTCAGCTTTTTCATCTCATTCATCTCAATCATTAGGTTATTTCATTCATGTAGTTTAATAATTTCATCCGCTGGTTCAGCTTTTTCATCTCATTCATCTCAATCATTTAGTTATTTCATTCATGTAGTTAAATAATTTCATCCGCTGGTTCAGCTTTTTCATCTCATTCATCTCAATCATTAGGTTATTTCATTCATGTAGTTAAATAATTTCATCCGCTGGTTCAGCTTTTTCATCTCATTCATCTCAATCATTAGGTTATTTCATTCATGTAGTTTAATAATTTCATCCGCTGGTTCAGCTTTTTCATCTCAATCATCTCAATCATTTAGTTATTTCATTCATGTAGTTAAATAATTTCATCCGCTGGTTCAGCTTTTTCATCTCATTCATCTCAATCATTAGGTTATTTCATTCATGTAGTTTAATAATTTCATCCGCTGGTTCAGCTTTTTCATCTCATTCATCTCAATCATTAGGTTATTTTATTCATGTAGTTAAATAATTTCATCCGCTGGTTCAGCTTTTTCATCTCATTCATCTCAATCATTAGGTTATTTCATTCATGTAGTTAAATAATTTCATCCGCTGGTTCAGCTTTTACATCTCATTCATCTCAATCATTAGGTTATTTCATTCATGTAGTTTAATAATTTCATCCGCTGGTTCCGCTTTTTCATCTCATTCATCTCAATCATTAGGTTATTTCATTCATGTAGTTTAATAAATTCATCCGCTGGTTCAGCTTTTTCATCTCATTCATCTCAATCATTTAGTTATTTCATTCATGTAGTTAAATAATTTCATCCGCTGGTTCAGCTTTTTCATCTCATTCATCTCAATCATTAGGTTATTTCATTCATGTAGTTTAATAATTTCATCCGCTGGTTCAGCTTTTTCATCTCATTCATCTCAATCATTAGGTTATTTCATTCATGTAGTTAAATAATTTCATCCGCTGGTTCAGCTTTTTCATCTCATTCATCTCAATCATTAGGTTATTTCATTCATGTAGTTAAATAATTTCATCCGCTGGTTCAGCTTTTTCATCTCATTCATCTCAATCATTAGGTTATTTCATTCATGTAGTTTAATAATTTCATCCGCTGGTTCAGCTTTTTCATCTCATTCATCTCAATCATTAGGTTATTTCATTCATGTAGTTTAATAATTTCATCCGCTGGTTCAGCTTTTTCATCTCATTCATCTCAATCATTTAGTTATTTTATTCATGTAGTTAAATAATTTCATCCGCTGGTTCAGCTTTTTCATCTCATTCATCTCAATCATTAGGTTATTTCATTCATGTAGTTTATTAATTTAATCCGCTGGTTCAGCTTTTTCATCTCATTCATCTCAATCATTAGGTTATTTCATTCATGTAGTTTAATAATTTCATCCGCTGGTTCAGCCTTTTCATCTCATTCATCTCAATCATTAGGTTATTTCATTCATGTAGTTAAATAATTTCATCCGCTGGTTCAGCTTTTTCATCTCATTCATCTCAATCATTTAGTTATTTCATTCATGTAGTTAAATAATTTCATCCGCTGGTTCAGCTTTTTCATCTCATTCATCTCAATCATTAGGTTATTTCATTCATGTAGTTTAATAATTTCATCCGCTGGTTCAGCTTTTTCATCTCATTCATCTCAATCATTAGGTTATTTCATTCATGTAGTTAAATAATTTCATCCGCTGGTTCAGCTTTTTCATCTCATTCATCTCAATCATTAGGTTATTTCATTCATGTAGTTTAATAATTTCATCCGCTGGTTCAGCTTTTTCATCTCATTCATCTCAATCATTAGGTTATTTCATTCATGTAGTTTAATAATTTCATCTGCTGGTTTAGCTTTTTCATCTCATTCATCTCAATCATTAGGTTATTTCATTCATGTAGTTTAATAATTTCATCCGCTGGTTTAGCTTTTTCATCTCATTCATCTCAATCATTTAGTTATTTCATTCATGTAGTTAAAAAATTTTATCCTCTGGTTCAGCTTTTTCATCTCATTCATCTCAATCATTAGGTTATTTCATTCATGTAGTTTAATAATTTCATCCGCTGGTTCAGCTTTTTCATCTCATTCATCTCAATCATTAGGTTATTTCATTCATGTAGTTTAATAATTTCATCCGCTGGTTCAGCTTTTTCATCTCATTCATCTCAATCATTTAGTTATTTCATTCATGTAGTTAAATAATTTCATCCGCTGGTTCAGCTTTTTCATCTCATTCATCTCAATCATTAGGTTATTTCATTCATGTAGTTTAATAATTTCATCCGCTGGTTCAGCTTTTTCATCTCATTCATCTCAATCATTAGGTTATTTCATTCATGTAGTTTAATAATTTCATCTGCTGGTTCAGCTTTTTCATCTCATTCATCTCAATCATTTAGTTATTTCATTCATGTAGTTAAATAATTTCATCCGCTGGTTCAGCTTTTTCATCTCATTCATCTCAATCATTAGGTTATTTCATTAATGTAGTTTAATAATTTCATCCGCTGGTTCAGCTTTTTCATCTCATTCATCTCAATCATTAGGTTATTTTATTCATGTAGTTAAATAATTTCATCCGCTGGTTCAGCTTTTTCATCTCATTCATCTCAATCATTAGGTTATTTCATTCATGTAGTTAAATAATTTCATCCGCTGGTTCAGCTTTTACATCTCATTCATCTCGATCATTAGGTTATTTCATTCATGTAGTTTAATAATTTCATCCGCTGGTTCAGCTTTTTCATCTCATTCATCTCAATCATTAGGTTATTTCATTCATGTAGTTAAATAATTTCATCCGCTGGTTCAGCTTTTTCATCTCATTCATCTCAATCATTAGGTTATTTCATTCATGTAGTTTAATAATTTCATCCGCTGGTTCAGCTTTTTCATCTCATTCATCTCAATCATTAGGTTATTTCATTCATGTAGTTAAATAATTTCATCCGCTAATTCCGCTTTTTCATCTCATTCATCTCAATCATTAGGTTATTTCATTCATGTAGTTTAATAATTTCATCCGCTGGTTCAGCTTTTTCATCTCATTCATCTTAATCATTTAGTTATTTCATTCATGTAGTTAAAAAATTTTATCCGCTGGTTCAGCTTTTTCATCTCATTCATCTCAATCATTAGGTTATTTCATTCATGTAGTTTAATAATTTCATCCGCTGGTTCAGCTTTTTCATCTCATTCATCTCAATCATTAGGTTATTTCATTCATGTAGTTTAATAATTTCATCCGCTGGTTCAGCTTTTTCATCTCATTCATCTCAATCATTAGGTTATTTCATTCATGTAGTTAAATAATTTCATCCGCTGGTTCAGCTTTTTCATCTCATTCATCTCAATCATTAGGTTATTTCATTCATGTAGTTTAATAATTTCATACGCTGGTTCCGCTTTTTCATCTCATTCATCTCAATCATTAGGTTATTTCATTCATGTAGTTTAATAATTTCATCCGCTGGTTCAGCTTTTTCATCTCATTCATCTCAATCATTAGGTTATTTCATTCATGTAGTTAAATAATTTCATCCGCTGGTTCAGCTTTTTCATCTCATTCATCTCAATCATTAGGTTATTTCATTCATGTAGTTTAATAATTTCATCCGCTGGTTCAGCTTTTTCATCTCATTCATCTCAATCATTAGGTTATTTCATTCATGTAGTTAAATAATTTCATCCGCTGGTTCAGCTTTTTCATCTCATTCATCTCAATCATTAGGTTATTTCATTCATGTAGTTAAATAATTTCATCCGCTGGTTCAGCTTTTACATCTCATTCATCTCAATCATTAGGTTATTTCATTCATGTAGTTTAATAATTTCATCCGCTGGTTCCGCTTTTTCATCTCATTCATCTCAATCATTAGGTTATTTATTCATGTAGTTAAATAATTTCATCCGCTGGTTCAGCTTTTTCATCTCATTCATCTCAATCATTAGGTTATTTCATTCATGTAGTTTAATAATTTCATCCGCTGGTTCCGCTTTTTCATCTCAATCATTAGGTTATTTCATTCATGTAGTTTAATAAATTCATCCGCTGGTTCAGCTTTTTCATCTCATTCATCTCAATCATTTAGTTATTTTATTCATGAAGTTAAATATTTTCATCCGCTGGTTCAGCTTTTTCATCTCATTCATCTCAATCATTAGGTTATTTCATTCATGTAGTTTAATAATTTCATCCGCTGGTTCAGCTTTTTCATCTCATTCATCTCAATCATTAGGTTATTTCATTCATGTAGTTTAATAATTTCATCTGCTGGTTTAGCTTTTTCATCTCATTCATCTCAATCATTAGGTTATTTCATTCATGTAGTTTAATAATTTCATCCGCTGGTTCAGCTTTTTCATCTCTTTCATCTCAATCATTAGGTTATTTTATTCATGTAGTTTAATAATTTCATCCGCTGGTTCAGCCTTTTCATCTCATTCATCTCAATCATTAGGTTATTTATTCATGTAGTTAAATAATTTCATCCGCTGGTTCAGCTTTTTCATCTCATTCATCTCAATCATTAGGTTATTTCATTCATGTAGTTTAATAATTTCATCCGCTGGTTCCGCTTTTTCATCTCATTCATCTCAATCATTAGGTTATTTCATTCATGTAGTTAAATAATTTCATCCGCTGGTTCAGCTTTTTCATCTCATGCATCTCAATCATTTAGTTATTTCATTCATGTAGTTAAATAATTTCATCCGCTGGTTCAGCTTTTTCATCTCATTCATCTCAATCATTAGGTTATTTCATTCATGTAGTTTAATAATTTCATCCGCTGGTTCAGCTTTTTCATCTCATTCATCTCAATCATTAGGTTATTTCATTCATGTAGTTAAATAATTTCATCCGCTGGTTCAGCTTTTTCATCTCATTCATCTCAATCATTAGGTTATTTCATTCATGTAGTTAAATAATTTCATCCGCTGGTTCAGCTTTTTCATCTCATTCATCTCAATCATTTAGTTATTTCATTCATGTAGTTAAATAATTTCATCCGCTGGTTCAGCTTTTTCATCTCATTCATCTCAATCATTAGGTTATTTCATTCATGTAGTTAAATAATTTCATCCGCTGGTTCAGCTTTTTCATCTCATTCATCTCAATCATTAGGTTATTTCATTCATGTAGTTAAATAATTTCATCCGCTGGTTCAGCTTTTTCATCTCATTCATCTCAATCATTAGGTTATTTCATTCATGTAGTTTAATAATTTCATCCGCTTGTTCAGCTTTTTCATCTCATTCATCTCAATCATTAGGTTATTTCATTCATGTAGTTTAATAATTTCATCCGCTGGTTCAGCTTTTTCATCTCATTCATCTCAATCATTAGGTTATTTCATTCATGTAGTTAAATAATTTCATCCGCTGGTTCAGCTTTTACATCTCATTCATCTCAATCATTAGGTTATTTCATTCATGTAGTTTAATAATTTCATCCGCTGGTTCCGCTTTTTCATCTCATTCATCTCAATCATTAGGTTATTTCATTCATGTAGTTTAATAATTTCATCCGCTGGTTCAGCTTTTTCATCTCATTCATCTCAATCATTAGGTTATTTCATTCATGTAGTTTAATAATTTCATCCGCTGGTTCAGCTTTTTCATCTCATTCATCTCAATCATTAGGTTATTTCATTCATGTAGTTTAATAATTTCATCCGCTGGTTCAGCCTTTTCATCTCATTTATCTCAATCATTAGGTTATTTTATTCATGTAGTTAAATAATTTCATCCGCTGGTTCAGCTTTTTCATCTCTTTCATCTCAATCATTAGGTTATTTCATTCATGTAGTTTAATAATTTCATCCGCTGGTTCAGCTTTTTCATCTCATTCATCTCAATCATTAGGTTATTTTATTCATGTAGTTAAATAATTTCATCCGCTGGTTCAGCTTTTTCATCTCATTCATCTCAATCATTAGGTTATTTCATTCATGTAGTTAAATAATTTCATCCGCTGGTTCAGCTTTTACATCTCATTCATCTCAATCATTAGGTTATTTCATTCATGTAGTTTAATAATTTCATCCGCTGGATCCGCTTTTTCATCTCATTCATCTCAATCATTAGGTTATTTCATTCATGTAGTTTCATAATTTCATCCGCTGGTTCAGCTTTTTCATCTCATTCATCTAAATCATTAGGTTATTTCATTCATGTAGTTTATTAATTTAATCCGCTGGTTCAGCTTTTTCATCTCATTCATCTCAATCATTAGGTTATTTCATTCATGTAGTTTAATAATTTCATCCGCTGGTTCAGCCTTTTCATCTCATTCATCTCAATCATTAGGTTATTTCATTTATGTAGTTAAATAATTTCATCCGCTGGTTCAGCTTTTTCATCTCATTCATCTCAATCATTTAGTTATTTCATTCATGTAGTTAAATAATTTCATCCGCTGGTTCAGCTTTTTCATCTCATTCATCTCAATCATTAGGTTATTTCATTCATGTAGTTTAATAATTTCATCCGCTGGTTCAGCTTTTTCATCTCATTCATCTCAATCATTAGGTTATTTCATTCATGTAGTTAAATAATTTCATCCGCTGGTTCAGCTTTTTCATCTCATTCATCTCAATCATTAGGTTATTTCATTCATGTAGTTTAATAATTTCATCCGCTGGTTCAGCTTTTTCATCTCATTCATCTCAATCATTAGGTTATTTCATTCATGTAGTTAAATAATTTCATCCGCTAATTCCGCTTTTTCATCTCATTCATCTCAATCATTAGGTTATTTCATTCATGTAGTTTAATAATTTCATCCGCTGGTTCAGCTTTTTCATCTCATTCATCTTAATCATTTAGTTATTTCATTCATGTAGTTAAAAAATTTTATCCGCTGGTTCAGCTTTTTCATCTCATTCATCTCAATCATTAGGTTATTTCATTCATGTAGTTTAATAATTTCATCCGCTGGTTCAGCTTTTTCATCTCATTCATCTCAATCATTAGGTTATTTCATTCATGTAGTTTAATAATTTCATCCGCTGGTTCAGCTTTTTCATCTCATTCATCTCAATCATTAGGTTATTTCATTCATGTAGTTAAATAATTTCATCCGCTGGTTCAGCTTTTTCATCTCATTCATCTCAATCATTAGGTTATTTCATTCATGTAGTTTAATAATTTCATCCGCTGGTTCCGCTTTTTCATCTCATTCATCTCAATCATTAGGTTATTTCATTCATGTAGTTTAATAATTTCATCCGCTGGTTCAGCTTTTTCATCTCATTCATCTCAATCATTAGGTTATTTCATTCATGTAGTTAAATAATTTCATCCGCTGGTTCAGCTTTTTCATCTCATTCATCTCAATCATTAGGTTATTTCATTCATGTAGTTTAATAATTTCATCCGCTGGTTCAGCTTTTTCATCTCATTCATCTCAATCATTAGGTTATTTCATTCATGTAGTTAAATAATTTCATCCGCTGGTTCAGCTTTTTCATCTCATTCATCTCAATCATTAGGTTATTTCATTCATGTAGTTAAATAATTTCATCCGCTGGTTCAGCTTTTACATCTCATTCATCTCAATCATTAGGTTATTTCATTCATGTAGTTTAATAATTTCATCCGCTGGTTCCGCTTTTTCATCTCATTCATCTCAATCATTAGGTTATTTATTCATGTAGTTAAATAATTTCATCCGCTGGTTCAGCTTTTTCATCTCATTCATCTCAATCATTAGGTTATTTCATTCATGTAGTTTAATAATTTCATCCGCTGGTTCCGCTTTTTCATCTCAATCATTAGGTTATTTCATTCATGTAGTTTAATAATTTCATCCGCTGGTTCAGCTTTTTCATCTCATTCATCTCAATCATTTAGTTATTTTATTCATGTAGTTAAATATTTTCATCCGCTGGTTCAGCTTTTTCATCTCATTCATCTCAATCATTAGGTTATTTCATTCATGTAGTTTAATAATTTCATCCGCTGGTTCAGCTTTTTCATCTCATTCATCTCAATCATTAGGTTATTTCATTCATGTAGTTTAATAATTTCATCTGCTGGTTTAGCTTTTTCATCTCATTCATCTCAATCATTAGGTTATTTCATTCATGTAGTTTAATAATTTCATCCGCTGGTTCAGCTTTTTCATCTCTTTCATCTCAATCATTAGGTTATTTCATTCATGTAGTTTAATAATTTCATCCGCTGGTTCAGCCTTTTCATCTCATTCATCTCAATCATTAGGTTATTTATTCATGTAGTTAAATAATTTCATCCGCTGGTTCAGCTTTTTCATCTCATTCATCTCAAACATTAGGTTATTTCATTCATGTAGTTTAATAATTTCATCCGCTGGTTCCGCTTTTTCATCTCATTCATCTCAATCATTAGGTTATTTCATTCATGTAGTTTAATAATTTCATCCGCTGGTTCAGCTTTTTCATCTCATGCATCTCAATCATTTAGTTATTTCATTCATGTAGTTAAATAAATTCATCCGCTGGTTCAGCTTTTTCATCTCATTCATCTCAATCATTAGGTTATTTCATTCATGTAGTTTAATAATTTCATCCGCTGGTTCAGCTTTTTCATCTCATTCATCTCAATCATTAGGTTATTTCATTCATGTAGTTAAATAATTTCATCCGCTGGTTCAGCTTTTTCATCTCATTCATCTCAATCATTAGGTTATTTCATTCATGTAGTTAAATAATTTCATCCGCTGGTTCAGCTTTTTCATCTCATTCATCTCAATCATTTAGTTATTTCATTCATGTAGTTAAATAATTTCATCCGCTGGTTCAGCTTTTTCATCTCATTCATCTCAATCATTAGGTTATTTCATTCATGTAGTTAAATAATTTCATCCGCTGGTTCAGCTTTTTCATCTCATTCATCTCAATCATTAGGTTATTTCATTCATGTAGTTAAATAATTTCATCCGCTGGTTCAGCTTTTTCATCTCATTCATCTCAATCATTAGGTTATTTCATTCATGTAGTTTAATAATTTCATCCGCTTGTTCAGCTTTTTCATCTCATTCATCTCAATCATTAGGTTATTTCATTCATGTAGTTAAATAATTTCATCCGCTGGTTCAGCTTTTTCATCTCATTCATCTCAATCATTAGGTTATTTCATTCATGTAGTTAAATAATTTCATCCGCTGGTTCAGCTTTTACATCTCATTCATCTCAATCATTAGGTTATTTCATTCATGTAGTTTAATAATTTCATCCGCTGGTTCCGCTTTTTCATCTCATTCATCTCAATCATTAGGTTATTTCATTCATGTAGTTTAATAATTTCATCCGCTGGTTCAGCTTTTTCATCTCATTCATCTCAATCATTAGGTTATTTCATTCATGTAGTTTAATAATTTCATCCGCTGGTTCAGCTTTTTCATCTCATTCATCTCAATCATTAGGTTATTTCATTCATGTAGTTTAATAATTTCATCCGCTGGTTCAGCCTTTTCATCTCATTCATCTCAATCATTAGGTTATTTTATTCATGTAGTTAAATAATTTCATCCGCTGGTTCAGCTTTTTCATCTCATTCATCTCAATCATTTAGTTATTTCATTCATGTAGTTAAATAATTTCATCCGCTGGTTCAGCTTTTTCATCTCATTCATCTCAATCATTAGGTTATTTCATTCATGTAGTTTAATAATTTCATCCGCTGGTTCAGCTTTTTCATCTCAATCATTTAGTTAATTTCATTCATTTAGTCATTAAAATGCAATCAGTAAAATATAATAAAATTATATGATGGTTTAATACAACACTAATGCAGGTTTATCGGCTGTTTCCCCGCTGGCCTCCCTTGATTTCCCCTAAATGCCCTGTTGCGTTGAAAATAGAATTCTGTCCAGGGTACTACTGACTCTTAACAAATGGTGCGAATTCGGTCATTAGGTGAATTCTGATTCTGCATCTGTGGCCTTGACACCGTTACGGCGTACGGCAACAGCTAAGAGCTCACTACAAAGACATTATTGGTAATCCTTTTACTATTTTCACATAAAATTTATGAAATTTGAATAAGCAATTCTATAAAAAAAATGCTTAAAGAAATCGTCGTTAAATATATCATTTATTATTTATTTATTATTAACAGATGGTGTCAATTCGTTTATTGGGTGAATTCTGATTACGTGTCGATCGTTAATGGCCTTGACACCGTTACGGCGTATGGCAACAGCTGAGCGCTCACAACAAATACATTATTAATTTAGTGATCCTTTTAATTTTTTTTACATATAGTTTATGAATTATGAATAAGAAATTATTTAAAAAAAAATGCATTAATAAATCACCGCCAAATATTATCATTTATTTAAACATTTTGTTAGTCTGGTTTTTTTAATTATTTATTTTTCAGTTTGCTTTCCTCGGACCCAAATTTGTAAGTTTTTGCTTCGGATTTTTTTAAAAAAAAAATCTATTATTCCTGTCTAATTGTATAATTTCCCTAATATTTAATTTGAATGAAGGTAGTAAGTAGTAGCGCATTGACCGTGCTAATTGTATGATTGCAACTAACTTGATATGTTATTAAATTGACCCACAGGTGGCGCGCTGGTGTTGAATTAAGCGCACACTACCGTTTAATGACTCCTGTATCTATAGGCAAGAAATTTACAGTTTGACAATTATTCCTTTATTATTTTTCCTAATTCCCCGATATGTTCTATAAAGCAAGGGTAGTTGGATTTATCTCTTTTCTCCCTACATATAACTGATAAAACGTTCGTTAGTAAATTGTGTCAGTTATCAAATCACGGTCCCTACCCTATATGTTCGCTATACTCAATTTTATCATAGCGCTCGTGTAAATTTCCTTTTTGCTCGCAGGCGCTCGTTAAGGCCTCGCTTGCGACCGAGCTTGTGAGAAGAGCGATTTTATATTATCATGATTACAAATTTTTTACCCAGTAACCATGACGAATTTTGTATCCGGAATGGTCTTGAAACACGGTGTCTACATAATTTGAATTGAAATAAATCAACTCGGCTATGCTACCACATCCAAGGGCGGATACAGGGGGGATGTCGTTCAATTCGTAATTTATTATCACAATTTTAGAGGTGTGGATATTTCACTACAAAATTTGTGTACTAATTTTCGATCGATTTCTCTTTAAGGCATCACTTTCGAGCGGACATTGCTAATTGTCCCGACATGTATACAGATGACAATTCAGCCTTTTTGGATGGAAATAATGTAGGTTACTATATTATTACTATACATCTAATTACTTCGTACAGGCAGGGTATTAGGTTGACTTTTTTACAAATCGATTACCGTTTACTCAAGGCTCATGCCCAGGGATTGGGCGTGTACTGAGTGCGTCATTGATTACCCCTATAAAACATTCAATAATTTTGCAAACAAGGTCTACGACGATTCGTAACATTTAAGGTCAAGCCCAAGTCCTCTCTCTACCGCGCGTTGAAAGAGTCAAGAAACAGTCCTAATGGACACGTTGAAATAAAAGAACGTTGAACGTTGTTAAGTAGTATTTTAAAATACCAATTTCCAACTTTACCGACTTGAAGGTTTGTTTAAAATTATATCTTGTGAATATTTTCTCGAAATATTTCTACAATCAGCGAGTGATATGAACTCAAAATACAAATATATTTATTTTAGTCAGAATAGTAGTGCTTATAGATATTAAACAAAAACATATTCATCCTTACACTCATTAATATACCACGACACAATCTTTCACGCATGCGATTATTCTAAACACCAGGCCTACAAAACTTGAATTCCTATAGCAATTTAAATTTTGCAACAACTTAGCAAATTATAATAATTTACAACATCCATAGGAACTCATAGTGTCTCGTTTTTTTGTTAATTTTATTGAATTTGTGTAATTCAGTTTAAAAAGTGTAATATTCACACTTCTGAATGCTGTTAAAGCTTTTATATTATTATAAAACACAATATAAATATTATACAAAACAAGGGAACAACAGTCGGTAAGATGTAAAATTGTTTTTTTCAATATTAAGTCAGATTATGGTTGATATATCTGATAATATGAAATACCCCTATTATTTAATGTCTTATTTGTTTTTACCATTTGTGATTATTATTTCATTTATTTTTACATAGGCGCTTATTGTAAAAGAAATAGTTAATAAACCGTATTTTTTAAAAAACTTTTAGGCGTAATTTATTCTATAATAAATAAAATAGCATGTCAATGTAGTAACCATTTTATGTGTTCATCTTTCAAAACACCAGCATACTAATAAATTATACGTCACACTTATCAACCGTGTAATATTTTTGTTTTCGTTATCGATAGAAAAAACATATACCTACCAAAGCTATAGCAGCTTCCGTGCGGCCGAAGACGCCAAGGACGTTTTCTCCGTGAGCGACGCACGAAAACCTCTGCGGATTGTGTTCCTGGACGTCAAACCCATGAGGTACCCGTCCCGCCCTCCGGCCTCTCTCAATGGAGCCTTCACCAAAAATTATGTCATCAGCAATGACGTGGTTTATGAGAATATTAAACCGGTGCTTATGGTACTCGGGTGATAATTGATTTTTGTTTTTCTCTTCTTTCAATTATTTATTGGAAATCCATCCAAATTTCGGGACGTTCTGTAACATTTTCAATAGTAACTTTTGTCGCCTCTAAATATCGTCTCGAGTTAACATTAAAATAATTTAGCATAGATTGGTATATAGATAACTACACAAAGTATATCTACCTAAGTTATAACACAATATTATAAGTTATTTATTTAACAAATCTTGATTTTGGTATATATAAATTGCTTCTGAAAGTTATACCTACTTACATACTTGTTATTACCTGTTATCATGAAACTGGGGAGCTTTAGTTACATTTCTAGACCCATGGCTGCTAAAAAAGTAGGTATTCTATTTACTACCTCCTTAGTGAGCTGCTACTGATCAAAGGATAATTTCAATAAGCCGTTTGTTTATCGATTATATGTTTTTACTTGGCGAAAAGTAAATATTATTGATTCCGTAGGATCTTTATATGAAATAAATAAATTTGTATCAAAATTATTTTATTATAATCATTGGAACAATGATACGACACTTAGCGCTTACACACACATAATCCCTTCATACAAAAGCCTGTTCTGAAATGCTGAAGAGTATATTTTAAACACATAAATAAATTCACAAACACATAAAGGTATGTAATATAAATATTCCGGCCACTCTATCTTTCCCACAGAATACCTATTCACTATTATTATTATTATTATATTTATTAAGTGTATAATTTTGAATTTAGCGTTCCACGGCGTGCGTTTATTTAAATTATCAGATGGCACAACGGTTTTATTGAAACATTGGTTATTTAATATTTACATTATATTATATTACATTACATAGTTAGCAGCTGAAGACACTTTACTTTGTGTAACTGATTGCATTATATTAAAAAAAAGACATGTACTGACTGTTTTTATAAAAAATAATAAATGAATAAATAAATAAATAAATATTTTTATCGTTTACCTAGGTTGCCCATTTCAATTCGCGCATCAATTACTTGGGTTCTACTGTGTCAGGGGGTGGGGGGGTACTATTGGAAACTAACAGACGGGTTTTTTTTACTACGTGTGTAAAAAATAATACAGCAACACCTGACATGGTCCACCCTGAATCAACAGTCTTTTCGTGGTGTCGCCACCATGTCGAAAGAATTGCAGTATTCTTAGGAGAACGGCGCTGAGGCAAACTTTATATTATAATTTGAAGCTCTTCTATAATCAAAGTTCGTTCGTCTAGCAGCTCAGGAAAACTAAAGGACACACAGGCAGCAATAAATTTCCATAGCATCGATACGCCGTATGGTTTTCCTCGTATGCTCGTTTCTGCGTCATTTAGGAAAATTGGAAAAACCTAACCTCTAACCAGGCGTACTTAGTGGTTTTGACTAAATCATATATATTTTCCTAAATTTTCGACTTGTTTAGTTTAGTTTTTATATGTTGTTGTTAACTTTGCAAAAAATATTAATAAAAACTGTGCGGTTGTTTGCAATGTTAATAAGACTGACGAGAGATTAATTTTAATCCGAAGTGCAGATTCTCTGTGCTCTGTGATACAAAAATATATTTTTAATTTTAAATCAGGGTTATGGGCGTCCTCCCCCTGACCAGACCGGCTCCGAGGATGAACCAGCTGATCTGGACATCGCCGGCCATGGTTTACTCGGCTTTGGCCTTCACGGCCGTGTTGGCCTACGTGGTTTACGTGTCCTGGCACAGAGTCCAGATCGTTCGTTCCGCCGAGGGTCGCTTTGAAGAGGCAGTCATCGGGTACCTCTTCACCGTTTACCTCTTCCCCACTATTCTCATCCCCATCATGTGGTATGAAACTAGGAAGGTCGCAAACGTCCTTAACAAATGGGCCGATTTTGAGGTACCTATATATTTATTTGTATTGATTATTGTATTATTATTAGAAAATTGAGGTTATTATAAAAACAACTAGCTGACCCGGCCACGCGTTGCTGTGGCTAAAGTTTTTGTTATATTACATTATAGTAAACAATCTAAGAGGAACAATAAGAGAACATCAGTCACGGAGTCCACTATGCTTTTTCACACAGATGGTATTTGTAAAAAAATATGGTGATCTCCTTATTTGACTTTCTACTACTATAACCCTTTAGTACAATGAAATTATTTACGAACAAAGACGAAAATGTTGATGCTGGTATACAAATTCACTGGATTCATGTGACGCTTAAACTCATGAATGAGGTAGGCAAGGCAGACAGTCTTAAACTTTTAAACATTAATATCTTTTTTTTTGAATTATAAATACTTTCAATTTCAATTTAATTTAACACCAATCGGTGCACAATGTGTTTGGTTAACCTGTCTTTAGCTAACACAAATAGATTCGACGGTTTCCCAACACGTGAACACGCAACATATAGTTGCCCATGAGAAAAACATGGATTTTCCAAATCTAAACCACAAATGGACATTGTTTGACCTTGAGATTTATTTATAGACATGGCGAAAGCTAAACGAATTGGAAACTGTAGCCTTTTGAAGGGTATGGTAGAATCTGATGGTATCATCGGAATACGTGGCAGCAGGACCACTTTTCCTTTAAACTTCCCAGCCAAAATGGTTGCTTCAAGAATGTTTCCGGTGATCTTTTTGATGACCAAACGCGTACCGTTACATAATTGAGGTGGATTCAAATTACGGAGGAGAATAATAGGGGAACCAATCTTTAATCGAAGATTATGTGGTGGCATTCCAGGGATATCTAATGAATTTAAAAATTCAATCGGAAAATTTACACTTTCATTTTCATCGACAACAGTATCGATTGATTTAAAAGACATCAGATCGCCTGGTAACAACTGTTGTATCTGGAAGTTAATTTCGTCAACATCAACGTTTTTGGCTGCCAAAATCGCCCGTTGACTAAGCCATTCATGATTCAAATAATTATTCTGTATATCCGGGAAAATACTCTGAATCAATTCAGTTTTATCCTGAACAACAGTGCAAAAATTGTCTGGTAGTTTAATGCATTGCGTATTTGGTTGCAGTTTTATTTTACCGTTCCCAATATCTAGTAGTTGTTCGGAAAATATTAGTGCTGATGGATCATTTTGCAATTGTACTCGCATATTTATGGTCAATCGAAGTGTTTCAACACTTCGCCATAAGAATGATTGTTTCAAACATGCATTAATCTCATCCGCGAAAGTAGAGCGAGGTATAACCGGTAAGGTCTGCCGGAAGTCACCAGACAAAAGTAAGATAGCACCACCGAAAAGTTTATTATTGCTGTTTAAATCTTGCATAGTTCTGTTTAATGCGTCAAGTGAATATTTGTGTGCCATTGTGCACTCATCCCAAATTATTATAGAACTCTTCCGCAACACTGCAGCTATTCCACTATTCTTTTTGATGTTACACATTGCATCTGGTTTATTATGAACGTCCAATGGCAGCTTGAATGTTGAATGTGCTGTTCGCCCACCATCCAGTAAAGTAGCCGCAATGCCTGACGATGCTAATGCTAATGCGATGTTTTTGTTGCGACCGTATTTTGGCAAGAATCAACGATATTAAAAATGTCTTTCCGGTTCCACCGGGTGCATCCAAGAAAAAAAAACCGCCTTGTTCAGCAGCAACAGCCAGCATAATCCGATCATAAATAATTTTTTGTTCTGCTGTCAGTAATGGTTCACTGTTCATGATAATTGCTGCTAAACTTCCATGGTCATATTGATTTTCTCGTTGTAAATCGGTATTGACTAAGTCGGTGGCTGGACGATTAGGTGATGGCATACCATAATGATTAAGTGGTAAATTTGAAATAAGAACACATAAATCCTCGATCAAGACCAATGCTTCATTGTACATCTCTGGTGTATAATCTATGTTTTGGCATTGATTTGTTTGTCTAATTCGGTGCAATATGTCTTCTGTCATACAATTTTTATATTTTTCCCACAAAGTTTGTGCTTGCGAGGGATAACATGTCGCCAAAATAATTGCAAACAACTGACGAATGTTATTCGGTGTTGATGTCAACGCAGCATCAGCAAGCGTTAAGTCCCAATGGTTATCGTCTTCTAGCAATTGCAGTTCACGACATGCATCCTGGTATGTATTGAATACTCGACCATTAGCTGTTCGTAAAAATTCAAAAGACGTTGGTCCGGGAACATTCACCAATAACAAACGTAAATAGAAGCACTCACGTTGCTTTGGATGTACCGTGTAAAGTCTTCCCAATGTCTTAGCTTTGAATATGCCTGTAATGGAAGGATGTGGTTTTCCTTGTTTCCGTGGCTCCCATTTTTTACTGGATTTGTTCCATGTGAAATAACGTGGAACATCACCATACACCAATGTCTTCGCGAATTGGCCAAAAACATCAGGTTTTTGACACAATGTAAAAAATTCAGTTAGAGTCGTTTTCGGAGCTTCGAACGCTCTTTGGAGAACATTTTCTTCAGTGAAGTATACACGTTGACCGTTTTCAAGATGTATTGCCAGATGTTGGACAGCAGGATCTCTTTCGTGGATGGGAAAGCTGAGAATATGCCAAATAGCTTCATTGCTGCTAATGTATCTGCCCATTTGGTATCGTGCTATTTCATCATTTTTATTTATGTTTTTTACTTCAAATATGGCCAAATCACTGCCTTTGTTTACATATTTACAAATATACTTAATTGATTTAACAGAACTGCAAAGCTCAACATTGATATGAGCTTTGTAAGTTTTTGAAAGTAGTGGTGGGTATGGTACCACCCACTGATTATCAAACTCAACTTGATTTGGAAAGTTCGGCAGTCGCATTGTAAATGTGTGGCCACCATTCTCAGTACTTCTGCGGCGATACATTGGATAACCATCAATATCCGTGATCGTGTCATTCGTATGCGGCTTTGGGAAGTTTTTTTACATTTTCCATTTTCCATGCACGGTGAGGTCATGTTGAAAACACCGCATGGCCCATGGATCATGTGTTTGGTGACAATATCAAATAATTCTTGATCAATTAATGGGTCTGGAATTTCGGCTGAAATTATTTGATCGATTTCTTCAGGACGGATTCTATCTTTAAGCCAAACCAAAATGTGGGCATGAGGCAAACCTCGCTTTTGCCACTCTATCGTATACAGCCAACAACGTGTGATACCAAAAATTGTATATTTAACAATAAAATCAATTAAGGATTTCAATTTTTGTTTAAACACACGTGCAGTTAAATCATGACGATGAATGGCTTGTTGTCCTGGCAATAGTAAAGTTTGTATCTCTTCCCAATTCGGATTACATGTGAATGTAATAAATAAATCCGGTCGGCCGTAATGACGTACGTAAGTCATCGCATCTTGTATGTATTCCTGCATGTTCCGTGGACTGCCGATGTAGCTTGAAGGTAAAATGAAAGCATTACCGATGTCATTGGGATTTAAATTTCCATCGATGTTTCCAGCAACAGCATCTCGTAAGTGAATATATTATTCCGATCGTAGTTTTGCCTAGTTGAATCGAAGGAATCGCAAGCGTTCGCTTTCGACCTTAGCATACATATCAACAATGTATTGATGGAACAGCTGACGATATCGAAGGATATAATTGTCTTGATGTTGTCTAACCATTATTCGGTGTGCGTAGTAGTTCATTGAGCTAACTTTATTATTTCTGTAATCACCTAAAAAAATAAAAAATAAAATGCAATACGAAATTAAAATCTATACATACAGTAAGAAAGTAAATAGATAATTGTCAAATTTACCGGTATTTGGATCATACTGTTTGATATTAAGGTGATATTCATCTTGTCCTTGCCAAAATATCAATGGATATTGTAGTGCGTCATATGAACGGTGTAGATCCTAAATCGTACTGACAGTGTTGTCTCGCCGTGTAATGTTTATAGATCTTTTGTCAACTGGATCACCAACCATGATAACAGCAACCTCATCAACAGTTGGAGCGTTGAATCTACCAGCATGTTCACCTAATGGTACTTTGTCGGCTTTTATGACGATTTGATAATTGTCATTTTGCAGTCGTGGCGAAACTCTTTTGATCAATTGAATTAGTTGATTTAGTTGGATAACCATCAATATCCGTGATCGTGTCATTCGTATGCGGCTTTGGGAAGTTTTTTTTACATTTTCCATTTTCCATGCACGGTGAGGTCATGTTGAAAACACCGCATGGCCCATGGATCATGTGTTTGGTGACAATATCAAATAATTCTTGATCAATTAATGGGTCTGGAATTTCGGCTGAAATTATTTGATCGATTTCTTCAGGACGGATTCTATCTTTAAGCCAAACCAAAATGTGGGCATGAGGCAAACCTCGCTTTTGCCACTCTATCGTATACAGCCAACAACGTGTGATACCAAAAATTGTATATTTAACAATAAAATCAATTAAGGATTTCAATTTTTGTTTAAACACACGTGCAGTTAAATCATGACGATGAATGGCTTGTTGTCCTGGCAATAGTAAAGTTTGTATCTCTTCCCAATTCGGATTACATGTGAATGTAATAAATAAATCCGGTCGGCCGTAATGACGTACGTAAGTCATCGCATCTTGTATGTATTCCTGCATGTTCCGTGGACTGCCGATGTAGCTTGAAGGTAAAATGAAAGCATTACCGATGTCATTGGGATTTAAATTTCCATCGATGTTTCCAGCAACAGCATCTCGTAAGTGAATATATTATTCCGATCGTAGTTTTGACGTTTGCGTTTTGACGTTTGCCGCTCGCGTTGTTGAGGTTAGATTTTTTCGGTGGCATTTGACTGAAAATAATAATTTTCTTGTTCTTATGATATTCTCTTGAAGACGTTCGTTACACTGTTCTTGAGATTCTTGTGCATGACCTGCTGTCCTGATTCTTTGAGCTGGATTTCTTGATTCAATTTGTTCTGCCAACTGATGGGCTCTTTTAATACGTTTGCGTCGAATAACTGTCACTGTCAAATAATAACAGACATTAGCGCCATCAACCCAGTCGAAAGGTATCGACATCTGTCAGTTTTATGACTGCCAAATAATAACGGACAAAAAATTAGCGATAAATTAAAATTGCGACTATAATTTGAGATTTAAACTATCCTATCTCTCAAGTGCACATCGAACTGCACATGGTGTTCAAATTTTATTATAATCGGTTAAGTGGTTCAGCCGTCCATTGAGGACAAACATTGTGACACGAGATTTATATATATTAAGATATTACTTTAGGACATTTATAACGGACATAGTAGAGATTTAGGATTTTATGATTAGGTTTCAATTTACGAACGTATAAAACAAACTAATTAAAATTAATAATGCTAATCTTGAGTAAGGCACACATATCAGGTGCTTCGGGCCCCAGCGCCGAATTTCGTCTCCTGCAGGCTGATCCAAAGATGCAAGTGTAAATTTAAGGATATTGAAAAAAAAACGTGAACTTTAGCACATCATGACGCGTATAGACTACCTACATTCACTTCCTCCCAATCTCCTCCTCCAACCAGTATTTATAATCAAGGTTTTTGATCAAAAGGTCCACCTATATATTTTAATTTATAATATTTCTTTATTTGGAGTAATCAATCATAATAATAATGTTATATGTAGCTGTTTAGTAGTTGGTTCAAGACGTGGTGGCTTGAGACTTCAATGTCAGTTTCGGTTAGTATATTGACTATGGGTACGTCACTTCTATGAGACACTGAAAAGCGAGACATTTGGAAACTGTATTTATACTATTCCCATAAAAGCTTTTAAAACGGCCAAAAAGGTTTTAAAACGGCCAAGGCTAGCTTTCCGAAAGGTAATCAATTTTCAAACGCTGAATTTGTCCACCAGGAACTCTACCATAAAGTTGCTGGACACCCGCTGCCATTGGATCTCCACAGTCAAGCTCTCGTGATCTCCATCCTCATCCCCATTCTGTCGACGGCGTCCGTCTTTATAACCCACATCACGATGGTCCATTTCAAGCTGATCCAGGTCCTGCCGCACATCTTTCTCGAAATCCTCACATATCAGCTCGGGGGCTATTGGTATCTTCTGTGCGAGTGCCTCAGTGTAATATAATGAGTCGGAACTCGGTCTCAAAGTGGACACGCGGGTGACTTCAGCGCACAAGGCAACAGAAGAGACACATCGTATAATGCACGAGTATGAGGACACCAATGGTCCGCTGGTCTTTATTGCGGTCGCTGGCAGGTCAAACGGTCTGGGGCCTGTCCTGTCCGGTAACACCAGTTACCCTGTTATCAACTGCCCACCGCCAGCGGACAAAGTCGTACAGGTACATTCAATTTATGATTATTTTATTTGTCAACGGATTTTATTATTTTATTCTGTGCTATTTTTTTATGTGTGGGGCAAATGACCTACCACACTAACCTGAACCAAGCAAGATTATAGTACAAGCATACATTTACTTATACTACAGTGAACAGGATGGAATTATGATGAAAATGATACTATTACTAAGCTGACAAGAACTTCCCCACTATTTTACAGGTGTTTAGCATAGAAAGCTACCATAGTAGCTTTCTGTAATTGTACGAATGTCAGGTGTTTTGAAGCTAGTACGCAGATTCTGAGGTACAACTCCGGTGGAGGATATTATTAAATTGTTATTAGATATCAATAAGGAATACTATTTTGTTGTTTTTCTAAGTAGGGTTATATCAGGTCTAATCTAGTGTATAGTTCTGTCAGTTATAAGCCATAAGGGTAATTACGAAACCATTGTTTGTAGAAAAAAAAATCAAAAACACATTTTCTAAAAATTCTAATTGGTGTATTATTAATTTAAATAATTCTATAGTCATTACGAGTTAACTAAACAATTCTAGTTATATAATATTAGCAGCCAATTTAAATAATACCAATATAACAAAGTCGACACAATTACACCCTTATGACATTAACGTTTTAAGCTTAAGGTGGTCATTGTTTTTAATTATATTATATCTCTAAATCATCATCAGAATCAGAAAAATTAACAGCGGTTGTAATTAATAGCAAATTGTTTAGTGAATGTAACGGCGCTTTTGTACACCTTCAGATCGATAAATTTTAGTGACAGATAGATGTACCACCTTTTACCATCTTATCACACTAAAATACATAAGAGTAAAATAGAGTTAAATGTAGTTACGTACTAGGCTATCTTTAAATATATTAGACTTTGTTTTACCACTAAGAAAAATAAAAAAAATAGCAAAACCTATGTATTTAGCTCTAAACATGTACTTTTGTAGTTGTGTAGAATGGTTCTGTTCCAATATAGCATATAAACGTTGTTTTCAAGAACTATTTCTGGTTTGAATTTATAGCAAGCGGTTTTTCACTGATACGTTGATGGTATTATAATATTTACCAGCAAAGCACAAACCCAGCACAACCAGGTGACCGCTATAGCACTCACCTGGTTGTGCTCGTGCTTGTAGCCTGTATTCTGGATTTGCAGGCACGGCAATGTGTTGAATGGACCCCGGTCGTAATCTGCTTGCAATAACTATTACATTTTGGATTTTTACCTAGCACATTACATAGCACAAGCCAAGTTTCTTGTAGTGCCCATGTGGAAACCATTTTGATTTACTGATGGAGGGGGGGGGGTGTATAGCATTGATAGAAGCTTTAAATTTTGAATAATATAATGCCTCAAACGGTACCAGTAAGTCAATAAAACTGGTACCTCTACCAAAATATACGTACTTAAGAAGGCTACTAAAAGATGCGCAAACTCCGAAATTTAAATGACAAAAAAAAAGCATGCAAATGTGTACAGATTAGATAGAAAAACTATAAGCACAAAATCAAAAGCCTCAACAGTTGCTACAGACACCTTAGGATTATTTTTTTTATATACCCGAAAAATCGGTCAAATTTATAGTAATCTGAAAACTCATTGAAGTATCATTTTCAACAGGACATCTGGTCGAGCTTGTCCGTTCCATCGGGGCTGGGCTGCGCGACCGTCATCTATCCGGATAGCGCAGCGATCCTGGCGGCGCAGATCATAGGCCTGCAGGACTACACCATCTGGGCGCGTCTGAGAGTGAAGCAGTTGGATAACGCTGTCTCGCTGCGCAGGGCCGACCAGAAAATTGGACAGCTGACACCGTAAACGTCGAGATAACACCGTTGCGCGCTTCGATGGCACAGTTGTAAGCGCGCGAAGTGGATTTTGATGCTGAAGCCGTTTAAATTTTTTGATTAAACGGTTAATATAATACGGGGCTCGAACCAACGCACCACCAACCGCGGGAACCAACACAGTTCACTTTAGTTTATTGTTAGCATGATCTTTATACATTTCAGGTTAATTTTTATTTGCGTCCAGTGATACCTACTTTATTATTAACCTAGTTCTAAAATAACTTCAAAACATTTACCAATGCAAGATAAAGTGATTTGTGGTTCTATCTGCAGTACTTACAAAAATTTTCTAACATTTTAATATATAATGCCTGTACAATAGTTTGTAATTGTTTTTATTATTAGCTGTTAGGAGAGTGGTGTCAAATCGCCATCAATAAAGGCAGCACTTTCACGCCTAAACGTCCGGTAATTTATCTCTTACATCCAAAGCATCATCTTCTATTCACCACCTGTAACGACTAACATCTAATAATAAAAAGGTCAAAAAAACAATCTACAGACATCAATATTATATATATGCTGATGTAAAATTCTTTTTGTCAGAATGGACTTTATCCAAATATTTTAATGGTCAAATATTTTTTTTATTCTTTATTTATTTATACTATTCTTTTATTCTGAACGAATAAAATAATGTCCACCTTTGTTTATGATTAAATGTGATATTGTGCATAATTAAAATACCATACCAATATTTTTACAACGAAATAAAAATGTCTTAATATAAGCTGTTTTGAAATATAAGGATTTTACTAATGATTAATAATTAAAGATTTAATTAAGTATGTGTGATTTTGAAAATATATAATTTTTGAAACAACTTGAAATTTTTATTTTAGGTAGATTTCATTAGGAAAGCTACCTGTTGCGATGGATACTTCCGGAATATTTGACATATCTTCGCATTTCACATCCCCTAGAACCCTAAACCACACTCAGTTGAAATGTTTACATATCTATCTATCTATATTACTATCTTGTGGATACGATAACTACCGTAATTTTACACCAATCACTTTCAAACTGATACATAAAATTTAAGGGCACAAAATCTCGGTAAGTTCGTTAATGAGCAAAATCAGACTAGGAGGCGGGAATGGGGGGGTTTTTTTTGGAGAAATGAAATTTCGCTATAACTTTCTTATTATAGAAGATATTAAATTCATTTAAATTTTATATTATTGCTTAAATAAGGGCCTAAAACTTATTTAAGTAATTTTTTTTTTGATAGCACCAACCATTGGTCTTAGGGAGGGGAAATTTCTTTGCTTGCAATATTTGGATTAAATAAAAAAATTAGTATCTGAGGCGGGTCGGTAATTCTGCTGTAGATTTTTTAAAAATAATTCCTACTATCATATCTATCTCTTACAATTAAAATTGTAATTATAAGAGATAAATAAGTGTCTTTCTTTCTGGTAAAGATTGTCTTGAAGCAATAAGCTTACCCTTTTGTAACATACGTCAAATTGACAGCGAGCACAGATGACTGAGGTGTATTTACTTTTAAATGCATAGTTGAATTTAAGTTAGACTTTGTTTTATAAAATTTGTGCATGAAACCGTACTTAAATGAGTCAATTTTACGTAATATTTATATATCCTTGGTTGAATCTATTATTTTGTATGGTATTGCAATTTGGGGCCTTACATATGAAATATATATAGAGAGAATTTATATTCTACAAATTCGTATCTTAAAAATAATTATTCCAAAAAGTAATCAAATTTCAATGCAAGGCGACTATTCTAAATTGTCCACCCATTTCAAAGTTCTTCCGGTATGTCAACTTTGCTATTATAGAATTGCAATCAACCACTTCTCAGATGAAACATGGAAAAATCTTGTTACTCTCCTAGACAAATGTCGAATGAAAAATATATTGTCGAAAGATGTATAAATACGTATGGCTATAGACAATTAATTATTTGTCTAGCGTGGGTAAGCAAGTTATCCGTACATCCCGCCGTCAGAATTGTTAAGGCGACTACATACCTGATACTACAAAAATGCAAATTTTACAGGTTTTCAAAAGCGTTAGGAGAGAGATCCAGAAGAGTTATAAGTAATCTAGTTTATTTAATTTAAAGATAATTTATTAGTATAGAATTTATTATTACCTAAAGAAATTGTGTTTAAAATATTGTGCAAAAAAAAAAAAACAAAACCACCATATATTTAAAATAGCATTTTTTAAGTCACTTGCCTCTGGAACCAGAAACATCCCATATAAAGTAATTTTTTTTTTTACTAGATTTTTAAACATGAAAATAACAGTTTACGCCAAAAGTTTTTAATTTTTCAGAGAATATGATTTTGTTATCATTAAAAAAATTCTTCAAAAACGTATCCGTTATTTTTCAACAAAAAAAACAATATGCTATTAATTTTTCATTCAAAATGGTAAGTCACCGTTCGTGTCCGTCATAGAGTTTACACCTTTCCGTTCATTTGCACAAGGTTACTTTTTGCATGCAACTATTTGTAGATCAGAATCGTTCAATGAGTATCCTGTGTTCACGTATGTAGCCGCCTTAAGGAGTTATCAAATAGGCACTCTAGAGTTAAGACACACGAGGGCTACTGATTTCAGAGCTACTCCAAGTTCAGACTTGGGGCCATCAAAATTTTATGGGCCTGCAAGAAAAAGACATTTTTATTGTGTATAACAGGTTCACCGTGATAAGCATTTTCGACTAAACTATTCAGTCGAGTAAATCAATTAACTTAAACTTAAAATTTATTCATTTTTAAGTAGGTTTATTCGCCAACGCAGAAAATATCTTAATACATAAAAATGGATGAATATAACGATGCTGTGTGTCGTGCGCGGATGGCCCGAAAGGAGTCACCAAGCGACTCATCCTAAGTGCTGTAGGTTGAGTCGTCGCGCGCCGAAGGCACCGTTAAAGACGTCTGCAGAGTATATGCGCCAACCTGTCCGGGTTGAACAGCCGGGTTGAACAAAGTCCGGGTTGAACAGCTAGTTTACTATAAAATTCATTATTAATAAAGCATAGCAAGTAACAAAGCCTAGTTTGGTTTTAAATTCTAACAAACGTTTTCAGATTGGTTCCGTCGAAAGTCGATAATAATCGTTCTTCTATTACGATTTTATGTCATATTTAATAATGGTAGATCTACAAATTTCATAGAAAAAAAAAACAAAGTATACTGTATAACCTCTACTGTATAACTACTGTATAGTCTATAATGCTCAAAGAAGCTATTTATACCTAAATATCAAATATGAAAACCTAAATATCTTCCTTTTTTTGAAGTCAGTTAAAAAAATATTTGTTTTCAGATCATATTATAATTGTTAAAAAAAATGAGTTACAAACCTCGACTATTATAATCTTACCAACTTCGAATAAATGGATATTCGAATGTTTTTATTCGTAATCGTCCATTACTACATGAACTGACAACTCTAATGTCAAAACTCATAACAAAACCACGAGGCGAGGGTCTCCGAGTTGACAGAACCTTGGTCGTGGCGAACGCAGAAAAGAAGTTATTAAATTATTATTTCATTATTTTTAAGATATTCACCAGTTGGTACGATTTTACTGTAACACATCTCAATGGGTCCAATTAGAAGCGGGTAAGATTTAATGTGAAAGTTGTTTGGGTAGATCCGTTTTAGGTTAAAGCGGAAATCATTATTTTGCATATTTATTTTGTAGATTTATTGTTGACAACATATCGCCAAGTGAAGATGTCGACGGTACAATGGAGCATAGCGATGAAGAGGTTAAGGTGGTCGAAAAAGATCCAGATATGCCAAAATTGAATCACTTCAACAACATTAAAAACAAACACGTGAGAACGGCCAAGGCGCTGAATTTCAGGAAACAAAAGCGAAAGGATCAGAAAGAAGCACGATTGCAGCGGCGCAAGGAGGGCATTGAACCAGCGAAGCCGCACACTCTTGAAACCCTGCGGGAGAAGGATGAAACGACTGTGGGCAACATTGACGATGACGACAATTTTGAGGTTTTGTAATATCAATTTGGCTATTTCTTTTGCCAATGGTTACCAGTTTTCAAACTGCAGTCATAAAATCATGCCCTATGTATGCTCACTCGTGGTTTACAATTTGCTTAAACTAGATTCACAGAATAGACAATAGTTATCACAGAAGTTGAACTCCTTTGATTTTGAAAAAAGCCGCCTTTTTAAATGGCTACAAAGTTTCATACACCTTGCCTAAATTATACCTTGCCTAAATTATACCTTACCCGGAGAGTTGCTATTGGGTTACCGATCTCTTTCCGACCACCTAGGCATAATGGTACAATGGTATGACATTCTTTCATTTCATTATTCATTTTAATACCATTTCAGTTACTGAATTTGTGATTTTTGTTCAATACTATCTTCTTCCAAATTGACCTTTATTCAATAACTCGGCAAAAGTTTCACAACCCTGTCTATTATACCACTACTATACCAACACCAACCAATACCAATCTACAAAATCACAGACAAAATTCCTAGTTTAGTTCCGTGTTAAATCAGTTTTTATTTTATTTTTTCAATATATATATATTTATAAATAATAAAATTTTAAATGGATGTATTTCATGTTCTTTTTGTTGATTTTTTTTTTTAAATTGAAAATCGGTTTTTTCTTATTTATTTCATCTTATTTAAATTTGTTTAATATATTTTAATATTATTCTTTTTTACGTCATTACGTCTTTATACAATTTCTTTTGGGTAACCACTATAAATAAACACGGATATAATATTTCAATTTATTATAATTATAACGTGGCAATGAATATTCTTTTACATGTTTCTATTTGCGCTCATATATCAGTATATATTCATTCTAACTGGACAGTAATAAATAAAACATTCCAACAGCCGTTCTGTCATATTATTATGAAATTCAAATAGGATCGCAGTCTGATGCTGGCGCCTTATCGAAATGTCAAGTTTCATTCCTCAGTATTAAATATTCATTGAGTTTAATGTTATTCGCTATATTATTTTGCCTACTTTCGATGCGATCCAAACGGCTATGGTTGTTTTTCGAGAGCAACTCTTTCGCATTTGTACTTTTCGAGTTGAAAGTTGTAACGGACAGACGCCCAAAGGACGGGTATAGTAGCTTATTATACACGAATGAATAGAAGTTAAAAGCACTAAATACGTCTATACACATGTACTGTTTAATTAATTTCTTTTTAATAATAGTGAAAATCAGTGAAAACATTCAATTCAAATGTCTGGGAAAAGCGGTTAAATTTCTCATAAATTGACTTGAGCACGGTCTGCACTAGATCTGCGATTGAGCATATTCAAAACTTTTTGGACAAGTAAATAGTTGTGATTTATAAAATTACTTTCACTAACTTGATTTAAGACCAATTTATTACGCGAATTATTCCTTACTATCCTGACCAATGAGCATGTTTAACATTAATCAATTACAAATTGCATTGGGGAAGTATTTAGTTTTTAGGTCCAAATTTTGGACCCTTTCTTCGATCATTTGGATTTTGTTGTATAGTTTTTGAAATGTTTCTTTTTAATTACAACTGTCGCGTTATTGTTTAATTTTAAATGTGTTAAAATTGTAATTTTTATGTTTGTGACTTTACTAATGAAATAAAATAAATATAAAAAGGATTTCTTTAGATAAAGCGGGACTTGGAGCTGGACGAACTGGCAGTCTATTATCAAAATAGTTATGAGCCAAAAGTGTTGATAACCTTCTCGGACAATCCCCTCAGGAAGACACGAATATTTGGGAAGGAACTAACCCGGATAATACCCAACTCAGAGTATCGCTTTAGAAGAAGGTAAGGGAATTTGGGCAACAAACGCTGTGACTTACTTATTGTTCAATGATGTAATATTGCGCATATTGTTGTTGCCAGATCGGCGGTCAAGCGCATTTTAGAATCGGCGAAGCGCGAGAGCTACACTGATGTCATAATTGTAAACGAAGACCAGAAGCAGCCAAACGGGTTCCTTCTCATCCACATGCCCGACGGGCCAACGGCTCATTTCAGGCTGTCCAACTGTAAGATCACCAAGGAAATGAAGAAAAACTACCGCGAAATCACGCAGCATAGACCCGAGGTCAGTTTTATTCCTACATATTTTCGTACCGCAAGGATACATATCCTTTTCAGCCAAACAATGTGAAAGAATTACCGGAGTAAAACATTGAGCCGTAAAATAAAGAATAGATAATAAAAAAATTATGTGCGTTTGTCGGGATTTGCAGTTAGGATGTGTGAATGTTAGCACCGGATAGCTGTCACACTGTGAACCTCGAACGTCACTGACAGATCGACAAAATCGAAATTCACTTCACCTAGGGTTCGCATATAAATGTTTACCAATGAAAAATTTGTATTATAAATGTGAATTATATTACTATTTATTAGGAAAATTACACCCATGACCAAGGAAATATAAAGAATAGAGGGAAGAGATAATAAAGGGGTAATTGATTCCATAATCTAGCAGCATAAGATATAAAAGTATGATAAAAAAAATGAAATTGTATAGTAAAGTACCCTTTCAAAAACAGGAGAACTGCGTACATATTTGTAATCAATCATTGAGCTGATTAAAGGTAGTAAAATTCTGATGTTATACATTTGACAGAGAGCACTAGGTTTCTAGGTTAGGTCACCGGGAGAAATCAGCAGATTAATTCTGGGTTTGACCGATTCTTCCGACAATGGCCTAATTTAGTCATTTTATACATTTGAATCACTCATTTAGTTTGTGAACATTGCCTTATGATTTTACAAAAGGTGTGAACTCCTCAGCTGGTGAACACTTGAAAGTATTGAACAGCCTGTCGCTGTGTTTTTTAACGCAAACTTTTTGTTGATATTGACAGGTCATCCTGGACAACTTCACAACGCGTCTCGGTCACACCGTTGGTAGGATGCTCGGCGCACTTTTCCACTACGAGCCGGAATTCACCGGCCGCCGCGCTGTCACATTTCACAATCAGAGGGACTACATATTCTTTCGGCATCACAGGTATATTTATAACAGCTTAATTCTGTTGGTGAATCAGTTGACAAATTGACAGGAAAGAAGACTCTTAATATTTTACTGCCATACTCTTCACTTATGACCATTAAACTAAAAATACAGTACTTACTGATATGACAATATTTTTTTACGGTGACTGTAAAACTGAAATAATACATTATTATACAAATAAAATTGGATTGAGGTACTTTAATCAAAAACCGAATAATAAAGATTTATACTAATAAATATTCAGAATTGTTAAAATGTCTCTGTGTGTGTGCGTGACAGTCCTCTAATTTATTCACTGTTCGGCATCACAGGTGCAATATTTAAATATGTCTGTATTAGTTCTGTAAGCCTGTCAATACATGTGTTTCAACTCATGAGATAGTGGTAGTCTAGTGGTTAAGCCACAGCGACCCAACGATCATGGGTTCGAATCCGCACATTATATTATAGTCGTATCATTTTTAACTCTCCATTACCACCATTTCCCCCTACTCTCGCACAAATACATTTTGCTTAGTTGATTAGGGTCTAAAATAATTGACCTAGGTCATATAATTTAAAAAAAAAGACCAGCTAGTTGTTTAAAAAATAGAAATTTTAGCCAGAACTTTTTAATTTTTTTGCACATAAAGATGGATGTCAGAATACTTCTGGGGGCAAATAGTGTGGTTATTTTGTGTATTTTATAGTGAATTCATGCTTAACCAGCTTATTAACGACAATAAATTTTAAAGCAAATTTAAATAATTAATAATTTCATAAATAAATTTGTAGCATTAAAAGAGCAAGAAACGACCGCAGAAAATATGTCAATATTGTTATTGTTATTTTTTGTCCAGATATGAATTCACGGCGGACGGAAAGAGGGCAAAGTTGCGCGAGCTTGGTCCACGTTTCACGCTCAAACTTCTGTCAATGCAGCAAGGGACTTTCGACTCCAACTACGGTGATTATGAGTGGATGATAGCAGGTCGGAGACACGAGATGGAGACAAGCAGAAGACGGTTCTTCTTGTAGTGTTACTTTCAATTCTAATAATTATTTGAATTTTCATACATGTACCACATCATCTAAGAAATGCCCAGAATGTGATTCTCAAACAAAATATTTTATACATTCATAATTTTATTTTATACATTCATAATTATAGTTACATGTGTCTATAAAATATATATCATGTATTATTCTTGTAATAATTTCATTGTATAACTGCAGGCTATAATTATTAATGAAGAAAATTAATTCTAGAATTAATTTTGAATTTTAGGTTTATTTTTCATCACATTACAGAACAGTATATTATTTATATGAAAATTTCAGAAAACAATCATTACATATTTGCTTTAAAATATATAATTTACCGATTTTACATAAGCGTGACAAGACTGTTTAATTGTGACTTTCGCTCATGATCACACTTCCCGTCCTCAGGGTAGGTTCGACACGTCCATTCGATACGAGCTGACGGGCACTAGTGCACTGTTTAGTTTGGTTTCTCGGTCCGAGTTGGGTAGTCCTTGTGAGCAACCTCTGTATTTACAGCGCCGTCACTCATTTCAAAATTTTGCAGCAAAACATACTGTAACGGACATGGTCTCGAAGGGCAGATACTTTGTTTAAGGGCGTCAATTTAACAACAATTTGCACCAGTTCACCTCAAAACTTTTGGTATTTTACTATACAGGTTACATGATACAGGTTTATATGATTCAATCGCTATCAAATATGCTCGGATCTGTTTTAGATTATAAACATTGTATATGAAAGATAGCTAACACCAGGACTATTTAAAATCTCGATCATGATATGGTCCCCCAAGGAGAGCATTTTCAGTAGTTTATGCTGGTTCATCATTATCGCCTGTTGCTAGTTTATTATAGCGAAATGTTAAATCAGTGTACAACGGATAAATACTTTATTATTTGTATTCGACTTACGGTGGGACACATGGGTTTTATCCATTTGATTTGAAATGCTGCCTAGAAATGTTTAATGCCTTAGTGCCAGGCTAATTCTGGTAAGTATTGTTAAGATTTTGAAATAATTATCTCCGTTTAGATCTGGGAGATAATGTAGTTCAATCAACGTCCTCCCGATGACCCCTACCCATACGTTCACACTAAACTTTCTTTGAACTGAAGTTTGTTTTTGGTGATGTAAATTATGAAAACCAGTTATCCTGTCCTTAGAAAATTTCGACTCATCTGTCCATTAAAATTCTGCCAAGAAAGTGTCCGTCTTCGATGTCCTCGTGCAGTAAAAAATAAAAAAAAAACAGTCTTAAAAATATACGTTTACCAGACATCAGATGGTTCTCTGATGGAAAAGGTCGGGGATTTTTTTACGGTCAGATAAATCGCAACCATTTTAGCTAAAACCTTCGGCCACCAGTTACCGCCCATCCATATCTTAACTCTTAGCATACAACCATGAACTAAAAGGTAACGCTCTACCGCTAAGAGAGTGCAGGTATGAGATATTTTGACTATTTGAAATTGACTGGTTTTATTTGGTTATTATGTCAAAGTTCTTGAAAATTACTAGCATTTTAAATCAGTCAGTTGATTAATTTCAATCTCTAGAAGTTTACAAACTTACACTTACTAGGGTGGGCGCTGGCTGGGCTGGGGTATCTTGTAAATCGCATTGTTTGCCCGGTCTTAAATTCGCAAATTGCAAGCATTGTACAGCAGACAATGCTCTCGCTTGCATTTTGCAATTTCAAAGTTGTATACAAACACAACTTTACCGAATACATATTAAATTATAAATGAATTGCCAGTAAATTTCAGACCTAAGTTTGCCATATTGTAGTTTCGAGCTCGGGACATCGCAAAAATATGTCTAGACCTTGTTCTTACAACCACCAATCGCCCCAATCATAGTTAAATGCAACCAACAACTACAATTTAAGAATTATAATTATTGGAAATTGATTGATTTTGAGGGAACACTCTCTGCCAAAAAAAATCACTTTGTTTTTATTTTCACCATTTTGCCTGGCTGACTCCGTTATTAGGTTTGTTTGAGTTGATAAATAACCACGCTTATTTAATTGTGGTGTTTCAGCCAGAGGTTACGTTCTTTACTCACTTTACTTTAGGTTCCTTGCTAAACTCAGCTATTCTTAAAACGTGCTAGTTTTTTGTTTTTAAACAAATTTATGAACTTGCGAAAAAATGACAAATAAAACAATCATTTAAATATATGTCCTTATTTTTAATTAGGATGTTAAACTTGCAAGACAAACAAAAAACAAAATAGAGAAAAAAATGGTCTGGCATTGACAACTCGTCAGATAACCGTTAGATCCGTGGAATGTGAGTAAATAAGTTGAAAATATTTTATACATTGAATATGTTGTTAAACTTGAGATAGGAACGAACCTATTATAATAAATAATAAAATAAAACTCAAAGCTTTTGCTATCATCAGTTAAGCCATAATAGTAAAACCGATGACTGTTATTAAATTGGAAATATGCCGTTTATGTATGTGGATTACGGCAACACCGCGGCGGTAAACGAAACAGATTTACGCTACTTCTAGGGTAATCTTATTCAATCACCACCAGTGTTGCATTTACATAACATTCTCAAAAACAATCTGGTCATAGGTCATGCTGACGAACTCTTTACAATGAATCCCTTATGGGAGACATCTCAACGATTACAAGTAACGGATAATTAAAACTAGATAACAGATGTTAATGTCGAAATTAAGATAACAGGAAATAAAATATAGTCAGGTACAATAATAATGTCGCCGGCGCGCGCCGGCGCGGCGGTGGCTAGCTAGCTTGTTGACCCGACTGACTGCTTGCGTCGCTGGCGGATCGCCTGTGCGCCGTTCGAATGCGCGCCTGCGCAGATGCCGACCAATCAGATGCGCCCGGCGGCGATCACCCGTCGCCGGCCAAACCGACGCTGCAAGCCGCAGTCCAAATATGTAGCGCCGCTACAAGGTAATACGATACAATAATTACTTTTCTCATGTAAAAAATATAAAATAAGTATAATTAGTTTTATTTGATGTCTAGGAATAAAAGTAAAAAATAAAACATATTTAACAAACATGTTAATTAAAAAAAAAGAAATTATGTTTTTTAATAATTTTAAACTGATTTTTTAATAATAATTTTACAGTGAACAAAAATGTAATAATCTTACCGGTCAACCATAATACTTCTTAATTCTTCTTCATCTCATCTCATATTTTGTAGTAGTAAGACAGTGCCTTGCTCTAAAAAAAAAAAAAAATTTAATAGACTAATACTCAAAAGTGACTTAAGGTAGTGGTATTTAATCATTTTCAGTTAGAGCTAATACATGAAAACTTGATTTATAATCATTTCTGATCATTGGTTAGCACTTATCATTAGTGAATTAAATAGGAAGGAAGTTTACCATACATGCAAATTGAACTTTAGCGACCAAAATTTTTTTATTGTTATATAGAGATGTTTTGAGTTATCTTAGCATAGTTTCGTGTCTGCGCTGTTGACCGTCGAGGAGTTCCTTTATCTGGAGACAATCCTGGGCGTAGAATCAGGTCATGATTACCATACCATTACCATAATAATGCATTGTCTTCGAAACTGAACCAACATGTGAAATTTCAACTCCGTAGGATAAGAGGGTAAGGTAAAGCTTGCAAAATTTGATCTAAACCCACATACAAAATCTTGTAAAAATTATATTCTGCTTGATTTCTAAAAATATAAAAAAAAAACTCACCCTGCCCCTATTTCTAAATGTTTTCTTACTGTAAAACTTGTCCTGAGAGAGAAAAGTAAAAAATATTCATTATTAAAGTTTGATACATTTTCAATTATTTTCTTACTTTTTAAGCATCAGATTTGTTTGAAGTCAACATGAGGTTTTTGGGTTCGTCTCTGTTGAGGGAGCCTAAAGGCTGATCATCATTGTAAACTCATAATAGCTCCGTTTATAATTTTCTTTTCAAAGATGGTAAATGGTTGATTAAGTGATAGCAAATCATATAAATATGGTCAATCCCACTCAGAATGACTAAATGTTGCATGAGTTTTGTTGTATTTCATCTACAGAGAGTAATTAAAATTTCTTTTGTCCTTTAAGGGGGGGTCGATATGCATTAACATCTTAATTGGTCTCATGAAAACAATTTATCTTAGCCTATCCGCATCTGACTAACTAAAACCTTGATGTAACTCAGTACATGGTTTAGGACAGATGATTCGATCATCGACGGTGACATCAGAATATTCATACTTTTGTTTGATTTTGATTAAATTTTAAATTCGTTTTTCTCACAAGATGTTAATACAAGATGTTAATTGTTTTAATAAGATAGTATTTGTTATTGCGCGCGGACTGGACCAAGCTAATTGGAGGGCGGGAACCACAGGCCATTGAATTTGGTAGACGTAAGCCAAATATACGGGCTGAAATCCTTTTTTTTTGATAATGTATTTCTTAAAGTAGTATTTTAGCCCAGTTCAAAATAAACTTGCAACGTTTGAACTCGCAGGAAATCCGGTTTAATATGAATACATTTTACAAATGGAGAATTTTAACCTCGCCTGTGTGTAACTTTGGAGCTAACAGACATTTATACAGAGATAAACATTTCCTTAGAATTCCTTATTCTGGCTGGCTTTGTGTTCACCAAATAGCTGATTCACATATCTGTTCAGACTATGGTTGAAGATCACTAATTTTATGAACAAGGATACAATTCACTACACAATCCATAAACTAACGGGTTGACTCAAAAGTAGGTGAAATTGCTAGTTTTAAATAAAAATCGCAACACTAAAACTATTGTATGAAAAAATTACTGGGTCGCGTCCTCCTCAATATGTGGAAAGGTTAGTTGCCGAAAATCTTGAATGGCTTTTTAACTATTTTTTTTTTATTAATGGTTTGTTCCATGCTTTTATTTTTTGTTTTACATTCTACAGCTAAATAAAAAAATCAAAGTTAAAATTACCTGTAGGGCAATAGCCAAGGGAAAAGATCTGAGAGCTAAAGTCATGCTGTTGAAGTTGTCTTCCTTCGCGCAGGTCCCAGGATCTACAAAAAATAAACAAAATTTTGGGTGTATTTAGTCGCACGGTGAATGCTTCCGCAATACACAATCCACTCTCAGAAAGTACAACTATCAAAAAATAATCCCGGACAACCGATTGTGTTTAAGAGTCCAATAAAAAATCCAGTAAAGATAGGGCTGAGGGTTGAGATTGTAAAATTTATCATGACACCATATCGACAAAGTGTACCTAACCGTTTGGGTCCAAATTAATTTCTCTTTTAGGATTGCAGTCTAGTTATGATTGAATGGGTTGAATGAATGAGGAAATGAATGAAAATTGTCAGAATCTAATACTTTGCTGTTAGTTTTAGAATTCATAAACCTGTTTAGAAAATTATGTGGGTAGCACTCAAATTATGATAACATTTCCATAACAAAAGGTAGTGGGTACATATAGACATTCTTTTGAGTTATGAAGGCGCTAAAGCAAGGAGTCCCCACCGAGCTAACAAGAAGCGCGTTGTGCACCTCTCGTCGCCTGTAATTGGTTGGGCACGTCTTTTGCTGTTATGCCTCTAGAAACAAACGAGGACAATTTTGTTCACAAAACTTTGTTCAGATTTATTACTTTTTTGTAAAAAGATGAGTCAGTAACAAACTGACGGATGAATGGATTTTGCCTAAAGTCAGTAATATTTTCAACCAATGGATCGTTTCCAGTTTTGAAAACTTATGACAATTACGTCAACTTACGTCATCCGATATGATGTTTATACAAAAAGGCAGAAAATTAATTTTAATACATACCAAGGATTAGCTCGAACGAAGCATTTGAAAATAGTATCTAATAAATTATACTTACTCTCTAGTTATTTTATAATTATATATTTCTAAGTTTTAGATATTAACTATATCACTAAAAAATATTTGAATGTATCTCTGTTTTGTAACTTGAATAAATGAAATAAAATATTTTCGCAAATTGTTCCAGATCATATAGAGCATGTCGAGATGATTATTTTTATGAAGGATAAATGTCGACTCCATTGTTGTTTATTTTTATTGTTTTTGTATTTTTGTGTAAAATGTGTTAAAGTATGATATTTATCGTGTTTTTTTTATTATCGAAATTTGTTTCATAGTTATTATTTATAAATAATATTATTCAACAACGGCTGAAATTGTAAATTCTGTTTACACGTTTGTTGAATTAGGCTAAAATATTGAGTTATAAATAATTTGTTACAACTTTGTTATGGAATATTTTTTACTATCGAAAAGTATTTCTCCATGCATTTGATATTGCACATTATTTTAATATTAGTAATAGACTAGACTTGAGGATTATTTTTCCGACAAGTAGAGAGTTACAATTTATTATCTTAAACAATGCCATTTACCGGGGGTTTATCCATGTATTTGATACTATACATTACTTTAATATCAGTAGTGTATTTTATAGAACAGGCTATATGTAAGGATTTTGCTATTATAAAATTGTGGTTTTTCCAATAAGTAGAGAGCTACAATATATATTTTCTTATTTTAGTTAAACAGTGTAATTTAGCGGCGTTTAATAATTAGTGATCGCAGCAGATGTTGCTTCACTGGCCTTTCTTGGATTTGTTTAAATCGAGATTGTCTATGACGGACAGTTTATTGTGAAATGTATGTAATATGATCATCAACCAAATCTTGATGTAATCGGTTATAACGACCGAATAATGCCATTTCTATCTGTGATAAATCATTAATATCTTGAAATTGGGGAACTTCATCATACATCTGTTTAATGATACAATGATAATTTTGTTTTATTCTGTTTGTACTCCTACATTATGTTTTGAAAATTATGCATATGTTGAATAACATTTTGTTCACTATTAAATTTCCAACAGAACTAATTTTAACAAAAATCAATTGAAGCAAACTACATAGGCGCTCTAACCGATATAAACTGGAAGCTATACTTCGAACCGGATTATAATTTTTTTGAAACTAAATAATGTATCACTTCTATATAAGGTCGATGCTTATTACATATCAAATAATGGAGGGATATTTAGATTATCATAGTTATCAATAAAATAAAACTGTAATTCTTAGTATTAGATCTCTTTGTTAGTATGGTAGTCCCCGGAATAAATAAAAAAAATAAAATATTTACACCGAGATTCAGGTGACAGTCATACATACTCCTAATATATTTAAGTTTGTAGTCTTAAATAGTTAACAAACTATATACAACTGACCGAAAACAAATAGCAAAGGTCCATAAATTTTCCTACAGGTATAAAAGACAGAAGCGATAGAGCTTAAAGGTCAAAAAAGATTCCAAATGTAATGAAACAGAAACTTAAATGTATTTTCAATGGGACAACTTAAGGTCGTAGTGAGAATTTAATAAATAAATTTGTATTATCGAAATATATCCAATGCTACGCCAGTTCACATGCGATCAATATGTTTACAATATTGTTGTTCCCAGGAGTTACTTTCTATAGTAATCTTGTTACTCTTATGATGAAGTTTCTTATAAAATGTTAGGAACTTGCGACTATACCTGACGGTGTTATCCACGCCGCCTGTCCATAACTTTGTACCATCGACAGATATATCTATGCAGCTAGCGCCATCTGTGTGCCCCTGGAACTGCCTCACGAGCGTTTGGTTGTGTAGATCCCACACTGCTATATTTCCATCAGAGCAACAGCTAAAGCAAACCTGTAATATGGTACACATTAGGATTATTACAAGTGAAATTCTTAATATTGTTATTAAATCAGTAAAACAGTTAGCCACCGAAATAACTTGAAAAGTAGAATTGTAATCTGGGATCTGGTCCAGTTAGCCAGTGACGTGCAGGGTGATTGCAGGGTGGTGTAGCCCCCCTTTGGCGGCTTTTGTTATAATATAAATCATATTGTTAATAATACATAAACAAAAAATATAATATTAAACCGAAAATATATTAAATATGCGGTTTTTCGTTAAAAATCTCGGCAAGCCCGGCTTTTTGGATCCTAAGAAAGTACCGCCCCGCCACTGCAGTAAGCCGTTAGAAACTGGAAGCCCTGATGATGTTAATGTAATTATTTGTACTATATAACATGGCTATGATACGATCTAAACAAAACAATAAAAGTGAGTTATTTGAGTCAGTATGGGAACTGAATTTATGATTATCAACAATTATGTAATTAATACTATGTATGTATGTATGTATAAATGCCTCACTTAAGATGAAACCCGATCATTTTTTTTATACAAAAATTATAGTGTACTGACTCTTTTTGTAGATATACAAAAAAAAACTGGATATTGTTATATCTCATAATTATATTGAATGAAAATGGAAATTTTCTAGTTAGAGATAGATTGCCTTGAAACATCTGTATTTTTCCAAAAATTTTATTAAAACTTTATAAATTTTATTAAAACTTTTAACAAATAAAGCCGACCTTAGCACAGGCGCTGTTTAATTAGGTAGAGTTTTGTAAAATGTGTTTGAGTACTTTAAAACCCAATAAATAAAACTATTATTATTATTATTTGTAAATTGTTTATTGACTGAATACAATAATCGAGAAATTAAACTTAGTAGCATAGTTGATTTCATAAAGATACAAATTTAACTATTTTTTTTTTTTAAATACGTTCATTCTGTTTATCAAGATTATATATTTATAATGAGAAGTCGATTTAACATTTTGTATATTTTTTTTTTATTAAAATATTGTGTGGTAGATATAAAGTTAGGTAAACATTGGTTCGCGTGTAAAAGTAAGCTAGGTATTACAAATATGAACAAAATAATTGATGAATATAATATACCTTGGAGTCTGGACTGATAGCAAGGGCATAGCAAGCCGGCGCACTTGAAGTGGGTTCGGCTTTGTACCTAGGCGTGGGGCTCGCAAGATCCCAGATTGATAAATTGGATGTTTCACCGCCAACTATAAGAGTTCTTCCATCAGGTAGAAGCTTTACTGATCGGATGTAGTTGTCACGTTGCTGAAATATTTTTATAAAATACAGGAATATTATGCATGGATCATGAATCATCCTTGATTACAAGCAGGTATTTATATTCCATTAGTGGGCATCAACGTTTGGCCATATTGTCATTATATCATTCAACTATTGTCATTATTACTATTCAACTATTGTCATTATTGTCATTGTCACTATTGTCATTCAACTATTGTCAACTATTGTCATTATATCATTTCTCACTTCATAGTTTAGAGTTTCAATTCGCTAAAGCTTTTATAACATTGCTGAGCATTATTACTATGAGTGAATGCATAGAAGAAAATATTTCCGTTATTGAGCATATATTTTAACAGCTTATGATCATTGCCAACTCTAGTGTACGGAGAGATACAAACCATCCTCCGCCCATGGATAAGACAAACCCTAAGTTAAGAAACACCTCCATTTTTAAACAGGCTCTTGAAGGAAATCTGCAAGGTAAGCTGATGACGATGATGACACTAATTATGAAAACAACTTAATGGCGTCGCATAGTACTTGAGAAGACTAAAACAAGAATGAAGTTAAGGTCATTGCCCAAAATGAATAGAATGGAGGGTGATCCACTATTCAGGCTTTTAGTCCCTAACCGGGATAACAGGAATTACAGACAGAGAAAGACATATTAAGAATTAAACATAGCAATTGACAAATGTTAGAAGTCGCCACGACAATCAATTGATACTTACCAAGATTCTCAACCACAGAAGAGAGAACCGACACACTGTCCAAAAATTGTTGTAGCCTTCAAGATTCTGGGTTATACATCCTATTAACTCTATTCGGAGATAATTCTTGTTAAGTCAGGTGGTACCAAAACCATTTTGACATCTTCAACACTAACAATTGATGGTTTTATGAGTTCTAATTTGGGTCGTGTGGAGAGTTATCTTAAGATAACTTCAAAAAGAACTGAGGTAATGTCCTGGTTTTTGTCTCCAACGTAGTCCCAAAATAGCAAGGATGTCAAAGTTCAATCTAGTGGTGCTCTTGCCTGGATATTTTATAGAGGATCGCAGGCAATGTGGAAGGATATTAAAAAATTAAACCACCGCTATCAGTTATCTAAAACAATTGTTAATACAACAGACTGCTAATTAAAATAAGCTGTTTCTATGCTCTCTCCTGAATATTCTCATAAAATGTCTTCTTTCACTTTTTTTGAACATTATTTTATACATAATTTAATCACACACACTACCACAAACTCACCAAGCAGTCGAGCTGACTAACAGGACTCTTGCTTCCGGGCTGTGAAATGTCCCACACTTTGACGCATCCCTTGCCTCCGGTGTACACATACTTAGTGGGGTTGGAGATGGTGACGGCGCACACGACTTCTCCGTGGGCTAATGTGTTGATCTGTCTCGCATGCCGTGGGATCCCTGGGCCAATCAGCGCATCCGGGGGAAAGGGCACAGGTTGCATTTGCCCGTCCGCGCTCACATGAAAGGAATAGGCGCTGCAAAATTAAAATAAATACCAATGTTTTTCCAATTCACCATGTTTATTACACGAATTTTATTCTAACATACATAGTAATAACTGATGTGTTTTGTGATTGTGGTGGTCTAGTTGCTAGGGCAAGATTATTGACTGAGCAGTTACAAGTTTGAACCCTCACATTGTGATCGTTACTACTTTTAAAGACTAATCACCAACATCTACCCTAATACCTTATTAGGACTGATATTAGTACAGGGACATGGAATAAAGTAAAATTTTGTAAATTAGTACTTGTACCAAATCATTATTATACAGTAATACCTACTCTATTTTATAATGCGCAGATATTTTATTCTAAGCCATGTTATTAAAAATTTGAGTTAAGTGTTCCATGGGAATTCAACTTCTCAAAAAACCACAAGTTCTCTGATTGAATTACTAACAATCCTTTATATTTTCAGGAGCCTTTGTAACTGTTTTCATGGGCGTAGAAAACCCTTTTCATTTCCATGTGTCATGAATTCCTAGCACTTGTATGCATTAAATTTAATTTGAAAGGTTACAGAGTGGAGGTTCGACTATTTGCAAAAAATATAACTTACAGGAAAATGGTATCGAGAGGTTTGCGGTTCTACTCCATCAAAAAATAATAATACTAACGGTTTGCCTCCAGGAATGGCAGACAAGGCGGCGGCGGCTGCTGCAGCGGCAGCCGCGGGTCCGAGAGGGGCTCGGAGAGGTTCGTAGGAGAGGGGCGGGCGCGGGGCGGGTAGGGGGGCAGGCCTCCTCCGCCCGCGCCGCCGACTGCGCCCGCGCCGTAGACGGCCTGCAAGTCGTGGGGACCTCCGCCTGAGGATTACAAAATAATACATTTTTGTGACCGAAAGTCCTTTTTGGACAGATTTTACTTCAAACTGAATGCTTTCTTTGCCTGTACTACTCGTATGTAAAATGATATGAAAAATACAAATCAAAAAAAAAATATTATGTCTAAAAATATTTGTAAAGTTTATGTAAAACATGAATCCACACTCGTTATCGTCCACACGTATACACAACTACATTCCTTCCTGGACAGCTGATCTACCAGCCCGTCGCCGACTACCAGATTCGACGATGATCTGCCAGCTTCCACCGAACGACTTCCCCAGCAGCTGGTCTTCGAGCGCCTCTGCCCTCCGACAAAGAAGCCGTCAAGTACGCCTCCACGCGCCGACTCGCATTGTAGTGATTTGTGCCTACAAATTTGTGATACCACCAAAAACTTTCTTACTTTGCTACCGACATCTATATATATAAGAAGACTCTTCAATAAACTTTGAATTATTAAATATTTAATCCCTAGATGTTTTTCATAATTTTCTGAATAACTGAATTCTATTTATCTATATTAATCTATAATCTACTATATTTAAATGTCCTCCGTGCATTTACTTGGGATTAGAATTTACGAATTGTGTTTGATTTCTGTTCCTCAACTCTAACCTTCAGTCAATAGAATTGTAGAAACTTTCTCTCTTAGGAGAGTGGCATCCGTGATAAACCTTATGTGGGAGTAAATAAATTATATATAAAAATTTAACGCCACATAAATTACATATAACCCCACGAAGTTATTTTAATCTCACTGTAATTAAATTAAGCAAAATTTATATACGTAGCAGGTTATATTTGTGTTTGTATTTTATTAACATTGACAGGTACAAACGTATGTTATTTTAAATTATAATTTTAAACCAAATTAACAGTTCTCATTACTACATACCTATATTATATTATTAGTATGCTAAACGTATTTCGATACTAAAATATATGAAAAAAAAGGTTCACTCACCGTTCATTGCGAGATGATAGGGAGGATACTGGCCGATGGTTGGAGGTTTGACGACAGGCTTGAGCGAGCCGGCGGGTTGCGCCTGCGGCGCCGGGCCCGAGGGACCTCCGCCGCCGCCCGACGCCCCGGAGCCTCCGCTGGTCGGCGTCACCGACTTGGCGACCGGCGTGGGCGGCTTCTCGTCCAGCTTCTTGGCCGACGGGGTGGACGCGTTGCTGGACGTGCCCGATCTGTCGGACCACCGCAAACCCTCACTATATTGGTAAACGAACGCGAGAGATACTCTTTTATAGCTGATTCTCATTCATACACTGGAGGGATATTGCACTTTTTATGCAAAGAACATGAAGTTAGCAACTGATGGGCGGTGGCTACAGTTGTTAACTTCATGGCAAGAATAACAATGAGTTACGATTAATATATTTCAGGTATTTTATTTTTTTAAATACATAAATTTCATTTAAATATATATTAACTTTGAAAAACTTTACTTATTTTGAGGCGCAACATACAGAATAACCCTAAAATGCATGAACCCTTGTTCTTCTTAGACATTTAGTTCTAAAAGAACACAGCACTTTCATAGGTATTATGATGACCTGATTTTGATTTTGACTTGAAGGTATGTTTTAAATATTTATATCCGTGGTCTTAAACCTTAAGCTAGAACAAATTAAAAATATTATCAATAAAAAAACGGATTTCTACGCAGATAATAAACATATCAAATAGTCCCCGAAAGGCAAACATTGCAGCTATTAATTTTATCCAGAACTATCGTATTCATTAAAATTATTTATAAGTAAACATAAATAAATGATTCGTAGCTAGAATAAAATATTTGATCAAAATACTAAATTTACATCAATTGCGCATCTAGGGTAGGTTAGCAATATTGCCTACCTATTTAAACCCCATAATACCATATCTGTGTTTGGTGTTCAGTCAATAAATTCGCATTTCGTTGAAATTTAGAACTAGAACGAGATTTGTGGGTTCGTCTCAAAGCATACAGCACTAACAGAGTATCGCTTCGTCCTTTCCATAAGAATAATATAAAAGTATTTTGCATCTTCTATTAAGACGAGGAGGATCCAAAGTAGGTATATTTTGTATATGTATAGTAGAGTAACGATAAGCTGACCGTTTTTCAATTATGAGGGAGGTGAGAAATTTCACACCTATAAAAATTCCTCTTGTTGATCAATATAATATATTATGTTCCCTTATTGAGAAATGGTCATCTTATCGTTACCCCACTATATTATTAAAGAAAGCTAAATAAGTAACTGTCAAGCACTTCTCGCACAGAGATCTTCTGGACTCTGGACGGGTTAGTAGAGATCAGGTATCCTTAGTGGTTGAGGTTTATTGTGTTGGGATTAAGCGTGTGAATAACATAACATACATGACTACGTATGTGAATGATTTAAATAAAAATAAATTGATTGACTTAAAAAAATAAAAAGTCTGCCGCGATTTTTCTTCCTGTGATTTGGCCGTTAGTCGATTGTTGTTGAACGACTTGTACTCAAGGATATTGAGAACAAAAGGACCCTCACACATACGATGCTCTATATTTAGAAGTTTTTAGTATTTTTGTACACATACTTACAACTCCATAATTCCTTTATACTTTTAGACAAACATGTAGAAGCTCTCTCATTATCGCTTGCGTGTGATTAGCTGCTGTCATTTTAATTATTTATACTTTCAGTTTCTAATTCGTTATTTAGAGACACTTTTAAATTTCTCGGGACAGAAATCATCGAAAATGTTATGACTTCTCCCAACAAAATATCTGTAATAATTTGGACTGGATTTGACCTATAACCGTCATGCAAGCCCAGATGAAGTCTTCATTCTTCAATGTGAGCTGTGGTGCTTTCCACCACCCGAGTGCTGACAAGAATGATACAGATTCCCAGAACGATTGAGCGTCCTTAAAGGAGGCGAAATGCCGCATAGTATAAATTATCTCTTCTAGGAAAACGTTTTCGTTTCAGGGTTACTTTCATTCATCAGCATCTTCTTTATCAAGTCCAATATCTTTGTATCTTAAAAGTTAATATTATTTACATTGAATAATTAATTATTTACTAATAATAATAAATACCATAACACTTTACTTTCGACTTAGAATAGGTGCAATTATATAAACGCACACGTAAAATACAGACTCAACTAGTATTAATATTTGATTTTAAACGTTTTGCAGAATTTGGTTTATAATGGAATGGTATAATGGAAATGAATTTATATGTTTGTAGATTCCTTGAAATGCCGATAGTTATTTAATAAAAGTTTTCATAATAATATTATGATTAATATTCATAATTAATAAATAGAAAAACGGGAATTGAGAGCATCGCATATACTATACGTTTGTATTAACAAAGTCCTTAGAAATTAGTCTTGAGTTTAATTAATATAATATTTGTTTATAGTGTAAGATTTGTAACTATGAATAAAATAAATAAATGTAAACTCAAAACCAGTAGACCCTCGCCTGTCTCTCAAGGGAGAAGGTCTCGCTTGAAAGACATTTTAAAGTCATTGCACTCAATCGTGAAATAAAAGAAGTTAATAAAAACTATAGGTTTCTGTTTAGGCTATTAAATATATTATGGAATATAATATCAGTTGACATTTATCTAATTTAATGCGATCACTATATACTTTTTTGACCGTAAGTGGTCCCATAGAAATTCCGTTGTAGTCAGATTTGTCTAAAAAAAATCCCTCAAACAATTACAAAATCTATTCTAAAATATTTTATAAAGTAAAAAGTTATATTCGGTCGTATGTAATATATATGATATATTTTTAATTTCAGTTCCGGATACGAACGCTCACATTCTTGGCACGAGATAAAAATGAGTCAACCAAAACCCAGAATAGTATAAGAACCTCTGAAAACCCCGGTTTCGAAGAAGCCGCCCCAGCAGACGCAGCCGAGCGCCTTGTCACCTCGCGTTTCCGAACCCTACACCCTGACCCCAGACTACAGCCCTCCAGCCCAGCGGCGTCTCATCAGGCTAAAATCTTCGCTCAAGCACACACGCTGACCTGCAGCATTGCGTCCGATTTCATAGTATATCAGTCCCGAGAAGGGAATTTAGATTTCAAAGAGCGTATGAAATGAAATGAAATTCCGACTCAACAATTACAATATTATTTTCTTTATAAATATTCATTTTATTGGCTATGCACGAAAAACAAATGCTTTTTAGAACGCCATTATTCGTATAGGAACGAATGGAAAACTTCTACAAAAGAAAATTCATTTCAAAAGGCTATTTAAAATTATTTTTAATAAATAAACATGTATGTAAATAAATCGGAAATATTAAAAATGTGATATTTATAACGATCTCAGACGTTAGGATGATTTTTATTAAATTTGAAATTCGTTTTTCGCATAGTTGGTAAATATTTCTTCAATATATTTTGATGATTGCTGATGACTTGTTGGAATAGATCAACAAGATTCTTGCTTATTGGATTTGTTGGGATGGATGTTATTTTTATTTATTTCTTTATTTGCAACTTGTACATTTTAGCAATCTCTTTTCTCTATTTTCTCAAAAAAATATAATAATCCAATACAGCAGTTTTAATAAAATTTTAAAATATATTTCATTTAATGTTAAATGTGGGTAAGTTTTAAGAGCAGTGTAGGCAGTATTACTTAAACTCAGCATGCTATTTTTCATTGAGAAAAGAAGTACTATGTAAAAATAAAAAGATAAAAAGAAGAATATATATTTTTTCTCCTCTTTCTTTGTGGTTTATCTTCAAATATCGTTGCTATAACATTTGTATGCGTTATATTCGTTAGCGTAAAATATGTGGGACACTATAATTAATAAAACCAGAATTTACTTTATGAAGTACAGAACTTTGATACATTTGGATAAAGCTTTAATACTCTTATATTAAAAAGTTCAAATAAAATTATAAACATTTCAAAAATACATACATTATAGTAAGTATTAAATTTGGCTAATTTAGTAAGTCGCTTAGCTACCAATGGCACTCATCGGTTATATTGAATAATCACGTATTCGTTTTGAAATAAATATCGACTTTGTCTATTATTTAATATATTTATAAAGTATTAAAAAATAGTTTTAATGGTTTTAATTCAATCCTAGAAATGATTTTACCACCCAATTAGAAGACAATATTTATCTAAAGATTATTTTTTTATATTTTTGGTAACCACTAATATAAACGTTTTTAATTGAGTTTATAAGTTTTCTTTTTGCATACCTAGATAATACATGTTTATTGGTAACTACAAAGATAGAAAGGCGTAACAAAGCACCAACAAATTCGTAAAAATAGCAACTGGAATATCGTCACAGGTTCCCAATTCCACATCGATCGATTATATAATTATCTTGTTTATGTGAAAAGATTGTAAGCAATTAAATAATGTCATTTTTAGATAGCAACAATTTACTGCCTCCAATGCAATCTGGCTTTAGAAAATACCATAGTATCGCTTCTGCTCTTAGTAGTGTTACCGACGATATACTCGCTGCAACAGATGATGGAAAAGTTACTGCTCTAGTTTCCTTAGATTATAGCAAAGCTTTTGACTCGGTGTCCCAAAAATGACTACTGGCAAAGCTTAAACACATGGGTATGTCACATAATGTCTGTAGATGGTTTGAAAGCTACTTAATTAATCGCTCTCAAAAAAACTGTATGCATAGCAAATTCAGGACAAGAAATCTCATCTGACATTGCGCTGTTAAAAATAGGCATACCACAAGGTACACTACTTGCTCCTATGCTATATACGATCTACACATTTCATATACTGTCATATTTAGATAGCTGTGAGGGCCATATGTATGCGGAGGACACTCAGGTTTACTACTCTTTCAAACCGGATGATTATTCTGACAGCTGTAGAAAAATAACTGTGGACCTAGAATTAATTAATAAATGGTCTACAAAACATAGTCTCAAACTTAACCCAAAGAAATGGGAAGTAACTCTTATCGGCACAAACCAACAAGTTCTGAAATGTAAAAATAACTTTTTAAGTTCTATATCCATTTCTGGAACAGCTTTACCAATTGTAGAAGTATCTAGGAATCTAGGCATCTACTTGGACTCGCAACTTAATTTTGAAGAGCACGTTAAAAGGAAAACACAATGGTGCTTTGCACGTCTTAAAACGCTTTACAAAATTAGAGAATTTCTATCTAAGGCAAACTGTAACGGACTCACTAATTCCTTCAATCTTGGACTATGGTGATGTAGTATATGGCCTACGCTTATCCAAAAAAGTACAAAAAATCCAAGGTGTCCAAAATGCCTGCAAACGCTTTTGTTTTCGGATCCCTAGGCGAACCCATATCTCAGGCACATGAAACAAAAACAGTATTTTAAATATGGTCAGTCGCAGAAATCTCCACTATCTCCACGAAAAAATCACAATCACCTCAGGTGCGAGAGATCACCCTTTGATCATCCCTCGCCATAGGCTGACAGTTTACGAAGGTTCCTTTAAATTTACGGCATCAAAGATCTGGAACGACTTGCCTCCACCGCTAAGGAGCAAAACAAACCCGGCCTCCTTCAGGACTAGGTGTCGACAATGGCTTCTGGAGCTGCAAACTACCACTTAGTTACGTTTTATATAGTTTTTAATGCTGGTCAAACATTTTGTATTTTGTTATGTATATGTTACATAAGAGCATGTGAGGATTAGAATTCACTGTAAATAAAAATAATATATTACGTTAACTATAAATTATATATTATTACATAATAAAACGGGACGTGCTGTAAATCAGCATCCTCCTCTCTCAGAAAGGAGGGAAGCTGAGCACACTCCCTTTATTGGAAAATGCGATTGAACTTATGTACCTACCATTTATTTTTGTTTTGCATTCTTCAATAAATAAACATTTTCGTTCTTTCTATGAGTTGTCATAATAACAAATGTTCTCCTTGTCGAGATCTTTCAATTGGTGTATAACAAATCCTATAGGAGGGTGTACTTCCCATACATTTTTGTCCATTGTCTGTCAAAAGAACAAAAAATTTAGACATTAAAAAAAAAAAAAACAATTTGTAAGATATTGTACAAAAATCACAAATAGTGGTTGGATAATGTATAAAAAAAATCTACCTTCCTTGAATCAATCAGTAAAAATATTAGAAAAATGCTTCTCAAATTAAACTTCAACCAAAATCTAACAAAAGTTTGGAATCGAGATAGCCGTCGCGACCACATCAATCTGTCCCAAACAAAAACAAAGCATTCATGACCTGCCTTACATCAAGTAAATTAAATGTAAAAAAAAATCTTCATCGATAAAAATAAACACCCTAAAAGGACAGTAATTGGTAGGTTTGCATATATATGATTGAATATATATGTTTATACATATATATGTTTGCATATATAGAACATATATATTGATTGATTTCGCGGTATACCGCGTCCTTTTAGAACTATTGTACTTTTAAATCCACTTATAGTTCTCCCTCTAGTCCCGTACTGTAGATAAAGTTAAGTACCTTTTTGGGTGCGATGATTCTAATCTCTTCTGGCTTGAGGAGATAGGTGCCTAGAAACTGGTATCTTTTGTGAATGACATTCCCCCGGTAGGTGTAAAGGGGTTTCTTGGCTCTCTTGGCCTTTGCAGACTTTTCTGCACCTGTCATCGGCCGACAGGCTTAATTTGTGCAGATGTTTATTCAGCTTGCAGTGGCCTGTTAAGGTTCTGGTTATGATCCTTAGTTGGTTTCGGCTTAACTTCAATAACTCCGAGAGTCTTTTTTGCGAGAATCCTACTATGAGTTCTTTGGCTTGCTTTTGTCCGGGCAGTTCTTACCAGTATTTTTGGCTTTGTTTCGAAGCCAGATTTTTAGCAGTTTGCTGGTAGTGCTTTTAGCTATGCCGAAGGCCGGTTCTGGGCCTATCATAGACATGTTAGCACCTTTTTTGGCCAGTTAGTCTACTTTTTCGTTGCCATCAATGCCTGAGTGGTCTCGTACCCACATAAGTGTGATCCTGTTGTGTGTTGCCAGGGTGTTGAGTGTTTGTACACCTGTTGAATAAATAAATAAATAAAGTTTAGCACTAGCTTTGACTAGATAGCATTTGAGTTGATAGCCTTTAGAGCTGCTTGGCTGTCTGAAAGTATGTTTATGTTTTTATTCTTGTAGGATCTTTCGATGCGTTCAAGCGCAGTTTCAATGATGGCATATAGCTCTGCCTGGAATATAGTTGAGCGCAATCCCAGGTTGATCGATTTCTCGAGTCTGGGTATCGCCCCACAAATGCCTGATCCTATATTGTTTCCGTCCTTGGATTCATCGGTATACCATACAATTGCTTCATTTTCGAAGTTGGGTCCTTCATTGTCCCATTTGATATTTTCGTGGTAAAAGCTTTGACGCAGTTGTATTCGGTTGTCAGATTGTCTGTGATCATTTTTATTACTCCTGCGCTCTCAAGTACAAGACCTCTTTAGAACCTTTATAAATATTATGCTATCCAGCACTTTATCAAATAATTAAAAACTTTTTCAATATTGTCAAAGATTGTGTCATTTATCTTTTCAGGCGATTTGCCGCTATTAAAAAACAATCATCAAATATAAGTTATCTTAATATATATAAATCTCGTGTCACAATGTTTGTCCTCAATGGACTCCTAAACCACTTAACCGATTATAATAAAATTTGAACACCATGTGCAGTTCGATGTGCACTTGAGAGATAGGATAGTTTAAATCTCAAATTATAGTCGCAATTTTAATTTATCGCTAATTTTTTGTCCGTTATTATTTGGCAGTCATAAAACTGACAGATGTCGATACCTTTTTATTTTATGGGCGATTGTGAAGAGCGCGTGACGACTCGGTGCCTGTATAATTTTATTGAACAAGCAGAGGAAAGAGCAATTGTGATATTATTGGAAAATTTTTTAGAAGATCACAATCAACTAATTCAATTGATCAAAAGAGTTTCGCCACGACTGCAAAATGACAATTATCAAATCGTCATATTTTAATTTATTGCTAATTATTTGTCTGATATTATTTGGCAGTCATAAAACTGACAGATGTCGATACCTTTTTATTTTATGGGCGATTGTGAAGAGCGCGTGACGACTCGGTGCCTGTATAATTTTATTGAACAAGCAGAGGAAAGAGCAATTGTGATATTATTGGAAATTTTTTAGAAGATCACAATCAACTAATTCAATTGATCAAAAGAGTTTCGCCACGACTGCAAAATGACAATTATCAAATCGTCATAAAAGCCGACAAAGTACCATTAGGTGAACATGCTGGTAGATTCAACGCTCCAACTGTTGATGAGGTTGCTGTTATCATGGTTGGTGATCCAGTTGACAAAAGATCTATAAACATTACACGGCGAGACAACACTGTCAGTACGATTTCGGATCTACACCGTTCATATGACGCACTACAATATCCATTGATATTTTGGCAAGGACAAGATGAATATCACCTTAATATCAATCAGTATGATCCAAATACCGGTAAATTTGACAATTATCTATTTACTTTCTTACTGTATGTATAGATTTTAATTTCGTATTGCATTTTATTATTTATTTTTTTAGGTGATTACAGAAATAATAAAGTTAGCTCAATGAACTACTACGCACACCGAATAATGGTTAGACAACATCAAGACAATTATATCCTTCGATATCGTCAGCTGTTCCATCAATACATTGTTGATATGTATGCTAAGGTCGAAAGCGAACGCTTGCGATTCCTTCGATTCAACCAGGCAAAACTACGATCGGAAGAATATATTCACTTACGAGATGCTGTTGCTGGAAACATCGATGGAAATTTAAATCCCAATGACATCGGTAATGCTTTCATTTTACCTTCAAGCTACATCGGCAGTCCACGGAACATGCAGGAATACATACAAGATGCGATGACTTACGTACGTCATTACGGCCGACCGGATTTATTTATTACATTCACATGTAATCCGAATTGGGAAGAGATACAAACTTTACTATTGCCAGGACAACAAGCCATTCATCGTCATGATTTAACTGCACGTGTGTTTAAACAAAAATTGAAATCCTTAATTGATTTTATTGTTAAATATACAATTTTTGGTATCACACGTTGTTGGCTGTATACGATAGAGTGGCAAAAGCGAGGTTTGCCTCATGCCCACATTTTGGTTTGGCTTAAAGATAGAATCCGTCCTGAAGAAATCGATCAAATAATTTCAGCCGAAATTCCAGACCCATTAATTGATCAAGAATTATTTGATATTGTCACCAAACACATGATCCATGGGCCATGCGGTGTTTTCAACATGACGTCACCGTGCATGGAAAATGGAAATGTAAAAAAAACTTCCCAAAGCCGCATACGAATGACACGATCACGGATATTGATGGTTATCCAATGTATCGTCGCAGAAGTACTGAGAATGGTGGCCACACATTTACAATGCGACTGCCGAACTTTCCAAATCAAGTTGAGTTTGATAATCAGTGGGTGGTACCATACTCACCACTACTTTCAAAAACTTACAAAGCTCATATCAATGTTGAGCTTTGCAGTTCTGTTAAATCAATTAAGTATATTTGTAAATATGTAAACAAAGGCAGTGATTTGGCCATATTTGAAGTAAAAAACATAAATAAAAATGACGAAATAGCACGATACCAAATGGGCAGATACATTAGCAGCAATGAAGCTATTTGGCATATTCTCAGCTTTCCCATCCACGAAAGAGATCCTGCTGTCCAACATCTGGCAATACATCTTGAAAACGGTCAACGTGTATACTTCACTGAAGAAAATGTTCTCCAAAGAGCGTTCGAAGCTCCGAAAACGACTCTAACTGAATTTTTTACATTGTGTCAAAAACCTGATGTTTTTGGCCAATTCGCGAAGACATTGGTGTATGGTGATGTTCCACGTTATTTCACATGGAACAAATCCAGTAAAAAATGGGAGCCACGGAAACAAGGAAAACCACATCCTTCCATTACAGGCATATTCAAAGCTAAGACATTGGGGAGACTTTACACGGTACATCCAAAGCAACGTGAGTGCTTCTATTTACGTTTGTTATTGGTGAATGTTCCCGGACCAACGTCTTTTGAATTTTTACGAACAGCTAATGGTCGAGTATTCAATACATACCAGGATGCATGTCGTGAACTGCAATTGCTAGAAGACGATAACCATTGGGACTTAACGCTTGCTGATGCTGCGTTGACATCAACACCGAATAACATTCGTCAGTTGTTTGCAATTATTTTGGCGACATGTTATCCCTCGCAAGCACAAACTTTGTGGGAAAAATATAAAAATTGTATGACAGAAGACATCTTGCACCGAATTAGACAAACAAATCAATGCCAAAACATAGATTATACACCAGAGATGTACAATGAAGCATTGGTCTTGATCGAGGATTTATGTGTTCTTATTTCAAATTTACCACTTAATCATTATGGTATGCCATCACCTAATCGTCCAGCCACCGACTTAGTCAATACCGATTTACAACGAGAAAATCAATATGACCATGGAAGTTTAGCAACAATTATCATGAACAGTGAACCATTACTGACAGCAGAACAAAAAATTATTTATGATCGGATTATGCTGGCTGTTGCTGCTGAACAAGGCGGTTTTTTTTCTTGGATGCACCCGGTGGAACCGGTAAGACATTTTTAATATCGTTGATTCTTGCCAAAATACGGTCGCAACAAAAAATCGCATTAGCATTAGCATCGTCAGGCATTGCGGCTACTTTACTGGATGGTGGGCGAACAGCACATTCAACATTCAAGCTGCCATTGGACGTTCATAATAAACCAGATGCAATGTGTAACATCAAAAAGAATAGTGGAATAGCTGCAGTGTTGCGGAAGAGTTCTATAATAATTTGGGATGAGTGCACAATGGCACACAAATATTCACTTGAAGCATTAAACAGAACTATGCAAGATTTAAACAGCAATAATAAACTTTTCGGTGGTGCTATCTTACTTTTGTCTGGTGACTTCCGGCAGACCTTACCGGTTATACCTCGCTCTACTTTCGCGGATGAGATTAATGCATGTTTGAAACAATCATTCTTATGGCGAAGTGTTGAAACACTTCGATTGACCATAAATATGCGAGTACAATTGCAAAATGATCCATCAGCACTAATATTTTCCGAACAACTACTAGATATTGGGAACGGTAAAATAAAACTGCAACCAAATACGCAATGCATTAAACTACCAGACAATTTTTGCACTGTTGTTCAGGATAAAACTGAATTGATTCAGAGTATTTTCCCGGATATACAGAATAATTATTTGAATCATGAATGGCTTAGTCAACGGGCGATTTTGGCAGCCAAAAACGTTGATGTTGACGAAATTAACTTCCAGATACAACAGTTGTTACCAGGCGATCTGATGTCTTTTAAATCAATCGATACTGTTGTTGATGAAAATGAAAGTGTAAATTTTCCGATTGAATTTTTAAATTCATTAGATATCCCTGGAATGCCACCACATAATCTTCGATTAAAGATTTGTTCCCCTATTATTCTCCTCCGTAATTTGAATCCACCTCAATTATGTAACGGTACGCGTTTGGTCATCAAAAAGATCACCGGAAACATTCTTGAAGCAACCATTTTGGCTGGGAAGTTTAAAGGAAAAGTGGTCCTGCTGCCACGTATTCCGATGATACCATCAGATTCTACCATACCCTTCAAAAGGCTACAGTTTCCAATTCGTTTAGCTTTCGCCATGTCTATAAATAAATCTCAAGGTCAAACAATGTCCATTTGTGGTTTAGATTTGGAAAATCCATGTTTTTCTCATGGGCAACTATATGTTGCGTGTTCACGTGTTGGGAAACCGTCGAATCTATTTGTGTTAGCTAAAGACAGGTTAACCAAAAACATTGTGCACCGATTGGTGTTAAATTAAATTGAAATTGAAAGTATTTATAATTCAAAAAAAAAGATATTAATGTTTAAAAGTTTAAGACTGTCTGCCTTGCCTACCTCATTCATGAGTTTAAGCGTCACATGTTATTTACTGTATTAATTATACTGTAATATACTTATATTTGTTATAAAATTAAATGGAAATAATAAATCTGATAAATTTTTATTTTTTACCTATTGATTTCTGCTTAGTATCAAGTGTAAGAACATTTTAATTAATTGTGTTCAACGTACTTCCCCTTCAAATCTCAATCCAGTGAATTTGTATACCAACATCAACATTTTCGTCTTTGTTCGTAAATAATTTCATTGTACTAAAGGGTTATAGTAGTAGAAAGTCAAATAAGGAGATCACCATATTTTTTTACAAATACCATCTGTGTGAAAAAGCATAGTGGACTCCGTGACTGATGTTCTCTTATTGTTCCTCTTAGATTGTTTACTATCTTAATATATATAAATCTCGTGTCACAATGTTTGTCCTCAATGGACGGCTGAACCACTTAACCGATTATAATAAAATTTGAACACCATGTGCAGTTCGATGTGCACTTGAGAGATAGGATAGTTTAAATCTCAAATTATAGTCGCAATTTTAATTTATCGCTAATTATTTGTCTGTTATTATTTGGCAGTCATAAAACTGACAGATGTCGATACCTTTCGACTGGGTTGATGGCGCTAATGTCTGTTATTATTTGACAGTGACAGTTATTCGACGCAAACGTATTAAAAGAGCCCATCAGTTGGCAGAACAAATTGAATCAAGAAATCCAGCTCAAAGAATCAGGACAGCAGGTCATGCACAAGAATCTCAAGAACAGTGTAACGAACGTCTTCAAGAGAATATCATAAGAACAAGAAAATTATTATTTTCAGTCAAATGCCACCGAAAAAATCTAACCTCAACAACGCGAGCGGCAAACGTCAAAACGCAAACGTCAAAACTACGATCGGAATAATATATTCACTTACGAGATGCTGTTGCTGGAAACATCGATGGAAATTTAAATCCCAATGACATCGGTAATGCTTTCATTTTACCTTCAAGCTACATCGGCAGTCCACGGAACATGCAGGAATACATACAAGATGCGATGACTTACGTACGTCATTACGGCCGACCGGATTTATTTATTACATTCACATGTAATCCGAATTGGGAAGAGATACAAACTTTACTATTGCCAGGACAACAAGCCATTCATCGTCATGATTTAACTGCACGTGTGTTTAAACAAAAATTGAAATCCTTAATTGATTTTATTGTTAAATATACAATTTTTGGTATCACACGTTGTTGGCTGTATACGATAGAGTGGCAAAAGCGAGGTTTGCCTCATGCCCACATTTTGGTTTGGCTTAAAGATAGAATCCGTCCTGAAGAAATCGATCAAATAATTTCAGCCGAAATTCCAGACCCATTAATTGATCAAGAATTATTTGATATTGTCACCAAACACATGATCCATGGGCCATGCGGTGTTTTCAACATGACCTCACCGTGCATGGAAAATGGAAAATGTAAAAAAAACTTCCCAAAGCCGCATACGAATGACACGATCACGGATATTGATGGTTATCCAACTAAATCAACTAATTCAATTGATCAAAAGAGTTTCGCCACGACTGCAAAATGACAATTATCAAATCGTCATAAAAGCCGACAAAGTACCATTAGGTGAACATGCTGGTAGATTCAACGCTCCAACTGTTGATGAGGTTGCTGTTATCATGGTTGGTGATCCAGTTGACAAAAGATCTATAAACATTACACGGCGAGACAACACTGTCAGTACGATTTAGGATCTACACCGTTCATATGACGCACTACAATATCCATTGATATTTTGGCAAGGACAAGATGAATATCACCTTAATATCAAACAGTATGATCCAAATACCGGTAAATTTGACAATTATCTATTTACTTTCTTACTGTATGTATAGATTTTAATTTCGTATTGCATTTTATTTTTTATTTTTTTAGGTGATTACAGAAATAATAAAGTTAGCTCAATGAACTACTACGCACACCGAATAATGGTTAGACAACATCAAGACAATTATATCCTTCGATATCGTCAGCTGTTCCATCAATACATTGTTGATATGTATGCTAAGGTCGAAAGCGAACGCTTGCGATTCCTTCGATTCAACTAGGCAAAACTACGATCGGAATAATATATTCACTTACGAGATGCTGTTGCTGGAAACATCGATGGAAATTTAAATCCCAATGACATCGGTAATGCTTTCATTTTACCTTCAAGCTACATCGGCAGTCCACGGAACATGCAGGAATACATACAAGATGCGATGACTTACGTACGTCATTACGGCCGACCGGATTTATTTATTACATTCACATGTAATCCGAATTGGGAAGAGATACAAACTTTACTATTGCCAGGACAACAAGCCATTCATCGTCATGATTTAACTGCACGTGTGTTTAAACAAAAATTGAAATCCTTAATTGATTTTATTGTTAAATATACAATTTTTGGTATCACACGTTGTTGGCTGTATACGATAGAGTGGCAAAAGCGAGGTTTGCCTCATGCCCACATTTTGGTTTGGCTTAAAGATAGAATCCGTCCTGAAGAAATCGATCAAATAATTTCAGCCGAAATTCCAGACCCATTAATTGATCAAGAATTATTTGATATTGTCACCAAACACATGATCCATGGGCCATGCGGTGTTTTCAACATGACCTCACCGTGCATGGAAAATGGAAAATGTAAAAAAACTTCCCAAAGCCGCATACGAATGACACGATCACGGATATTGATGGTTATCCAATGTATCGCCGCAGAAGTACTGAGAATGGTGGCCACACATTTACAATGCGACTGCCGAACTTTCCAAATCAAGTTGAGTTTGATAATCAGTGGGTGGTACCATACCCACCACTACTTTCAAAAACTTACAAAGCTCATATCAATGTTGAGCTTTGCAGTTCTGTTAAATCAATTAAGTATATTTGTAAATATGTAAACAAAGGCAGTGATTTGGCCATATTTGAAGTAAAAAACATAAATAAAAATGATGAAATAGCACGATACCAAATGGGCAGATACATTAGCAGCAATGAAGCTATTTGGCATATTCTCAGCTTTCCCATCCACGAAAGAGATCCTGCTGTCCAACATCTGGCAATACATCTTGAAAACGGTCAACGTGTATACTTCACTGAAGAAAATGTTCTCCAAAGAGCGTTCGAAGCTCCGAAAACGACTCTAACTGAATTTTTTACATTGTGTCAAAAACCTGATGTTTTTGGCCAATTCGCGAAGACATTGGTGTATGGTGATGTTCCACGTTATTTCACATGGAACAAATCCAGTAAAAAATGGGAGCCACGGAAACAAGGAAAACCACATCCTTCCATTACAGGCATATTCAAAGCTAAGACATTGGGAAGACTTTACACGGTACATCCAAAGCAACGTGAGTGCTTCTATTTACGTTTGTTATTGGTGAATGTTCCCGGACCAACGTCTTTTGAATTTTTACGAACAGCTAATGGTCGAGTATTCAATACATACCAGGATGCATGTCGTGAACTGCAATTGCTAGAAGACGATAACCATTGGGACTTAACGCTTGCTGATGCTGCGTTGACATCAACACCGAATAACATTCGTCAGTTGTTTGCAATTATTTTGGCGACATGTTATTCCTCGCAAGCACAAACTTTGTGGGAAAAATATAAAAATTGTATGACAGAAGACATATTGCACCGAATTAGACAAACAAATCAATGCCAAAACATAGATTATACACCAGAGATGTACAATGAAGCATTGGTCTTGATCGAGGATTTATGTGTTCTTATTTCAAATTTACCACTTAATCATTATGGTATGCCATCACCTAATCGTCCAGCCACCGACTTAGTCAATACCGATTTACAACGAGAAAATCAATATGACCATGGAAGTTTAGCAACAATTATCATGAACAGTGAACCATTACTGACAGCAGAACAAAAAATTATTTATGATCGGATTATGCTGGCTGTTGCTGCTGAACAAGGCGGTTTTTTTTTCTTGGATGCACCCGGTGGAACCGGAAAGACATTTTTAATATCGTTGATTCTTGCCAAAATACGGTCGCAACAAAAACATCGCATTAGCATTAGCATCGTCAGGCATTGCGGCTACTTTACTGGATGGTGGGCGAACAGCACATTCAACATTCAAGCTGCCATTGGACGTTCATAATAAACCAGATGCAATGTGTAACATCAAAAAGAATAGTGGAATAGCTGCAGTGTTGCGGAAGAGTTCTATAATAATTTGGGATGAGTGCACAATGGCACACTAATATTCACTTGAAGCATTAAACAGAACTATGCAAGATTTAAACAGCAATAATAAACTTTTCGGTGGTGCTATCTTACTTTTGTCTGGTGACTTCCGGCAGACCTTACCGGTTATACCTCGCTCTACTTTCGCGGATGAGATTAATGCATGTTTGAAACAATCATTCTTATGGCGAAGTGTTGAAACACTTCGATTGACCATAAATATGCGAGTACAATTGCAAAATGATCCATCAGCACTAATATTTTCCGAACAACTACTAGATATTGGGAACGGTAAAATAAAACTGCAACCAAATACGCAATGCATTAAACTACCAGACAATTTTTGCACTGTTGTTCAGGATAAAACTGAATTGATTCAGAGTATTTTCCCGGATATACAGAATAATTATTTGAATCATGAATGGCTTAGTCAACGGGCGATTTTGGCAGCCAAAAACGTTGATGTTGACGAAATTAACTTCCAGATACAACAGTTGTTACCAGGCGATCTGATGTCTTTTAAATCAATCGATACTGTTGTTGATGAAAATGAAAGTGTAAATTTTCCGATTGAATTTTTAAATTCATTAGATATCCCTGGAATGCCACCACATAATCTTCGATTAAAGATTGGTTCCCCTATTATTCTCCTCCGTAATTTGAATCCACCTCAATTATGTAACGGTACGCGTTTGGTCATCAAAAAGATCACCGGAAACATTCTTGAAGCAACCATTTTGGCTGGGAAGTTTAAAGGAAAAGTGGTCCTGCTGCCACGTATTCCGATGATACCATCAGATTCTACCATACCCTTCAAAAGGCTACAGTTTCCAATTCGTTTAGCTTTCGCCATGTCTATAAATAAATCTCAAGGTCAAACAATGTCCATTTGTGGTTTAGATTTGGAAAATCCATGTTTTTCTCATGGGCAACTATATGTTGCGTGTTCACGTGTTGGGAAACCGTCGAATCTATTTGTGTTAGCTAAAGACAGGTTAACCAAAAACATTGTGCACCGATTGGTGTTAAATTAAATTGAAATTGAAAGTATTTATAATTCAAAAAAAAAGATATTAATGTTTAAAAGTTTAAGACTGTCTGCCTTGCCTACCTCATTCATGAGTTTAAGCGTCACATGTTATTTACTGTATTATACTGTAATATACTTATATTTGTTATAAAATTAAATGGAAATAATAAATCTGATAAATTTTTATTTTTTACCTATTGATTTCTGCTTAGTATCAAGTGTAAGAACATTTTAATTAATTGTGTTCAACGTACTTCCCCTTCAAATCTCAATCCAGTGAATTTGTATACCAACATCAACATTTTCGTCTTTGTTCGTAAATAATTTCATTGTACTAAAGGGTTATAGTAGTAGAAAGTCAAATAAGGAGATCACCATATTTTTTTACAAATACCATCTGTGTGAAAAAGCATAGTGGACTCCGTGACTGATGTTCTCTTATTGTTCCTCTTAGATTGTTTACTATAATGTAATATAACAAAAACTTTAGCCACAGCAACGCGTGGCCGGGTCAGCTAGTAATGTAATATAACAAAAACTTTAGCCACAGCAACGCGTGGCCGGGTCAGCTAGTATATATATAAGTATACGTAAGTGGTTTTTATATTTTTGTTTTATTGTACATACGAAGATAGGGAAGCATCTATTAAGGAATAAATAAATATTATAATAATGTAAGTATATTTTGATCTAATATTCATTCTTTAACTAATAATATTAGGTATGTATCTACTCGCAGTATTTTATTAGGTAACATCAATATTTTTGTTACGATATTTTGTATTTCTAGGTATTATTTTGGTGGTAATGATCGTTTCGAAAGACATGTATGTAACTTATCTTGTAAATACAATTGTTAATTATTTTTTAAAATTTTTGATTTGACTTATAGAATTAATTGCATTTGATGTTATGTACTCGTATGTAATTTAGTAATATTTTTGTTCATTTGTGTTTATTAATCATATCTAATACATAAATATTTAATGATACATATTTATTATTTATTTATTTAGTTTATTCAACAAATTTACAATATCATTCTTTTATGTACCAGCCAAGCCCAAGGCTTATCTGCTGGAAACCAGGTGTGTAAAATACAGATTTTAATAATTGTGAAACTTGTTAAGGGGCAGTGTGTTAGATTAGAAATTGATTTAACCTGATTTTATTCTGTTTTTATTCTTTAGTTCTATTGACGATGTCGAAATCACGAATTGATGATAAAATTGGTAAAAATAATAAACCAACTGATAAACTATAAAAAAGCAAACTCCCAATATTCAAACCAAAATACAAGGATCTAGTAACGCTATGTCAAACCTACGAATACTTAAACCTTCCGACAGACAATAATGCCAATGATGAACTAATGAAATCCGATATTGATGATAATAATGACATTGATTAGAGCGAGTGTTTACAATTCAATAATATGCCAATTAATTAGGGTTAAGTTGATATTAGAATAAACACATGTTAGTGATTTTGTAACTTGTTTAATTTAAATGATTAAAAATAGGAAAGCTCAATTTCGTCATGTCTAATGTCGCCTTAAAGTTGCCTTAAGCATGTGTATCTAATCACGGACTTTACCTAATTATGTTTGTAGATCTTCAGTAGTGATAAGATTTAAGAATAATGCATCACGTAATTTGGTATGCTTGTAAGGCAGGCATTAGACGTTCAATAAATATCGCAGTCCTGGATCGTGATAGTTATTGCAATACTGTCAATACCTCTTATTACACGTTCAATAAATACTGATGGTATTGACGATACCGCGATATTTATTGAACGAATTATCGGATAATTATTCCATTAATTTATTAAACTAAAAAAATATTCATTAAATACAGATCACATTTACCATACGTTTAATTTGATAATAAGTCGTTATTGCTGACTTTGTATTTTTACAATACGGCCTCGTAAGATTTTTGATTCGCTAAGCAAACATTGCGACTAGCGAGATTAGAATTTCATCCAATTTCAGATAATTTATAATATGACTTATAAATTATTTTTATAGACCACAATATTTCTTTAAACAGTACGTTAGTCATTTATACACAATAATGGCAAGTGCATGTTTGCTTATAAAACTTTTTACCTTACGTAATATTTCTTTTAAAAAGCACGTTAATCATGCAGATATATTTTTCTGAAGAAAACATTTGTTCATTAACCCCTTTTCCAGAACGAGAAAATTAATCATTTTCCTAACAAGCCATGTAATTTTCAATCCGTTAGAGATATAAATATGTTTGGCGAAGAAAATAATAGCAGAACAATATATATTTATAACTTCGCAATCAAATCTCAAATCGGTCAGTTACTTAAGTAATAATGATTTTTTTAAAAAAAAATGCAATCTTTAAAATGGTTCTGTTGTAAAGTTTGTCCAATGACTTGTTAGTTACTTTGCCTTTCAACCGTCGATTTATAAATTTACAAGCTGACCCGGCGAACTTAATACCTCGTCAGAGTTAATTGTTGTGTTAACTTTTAGCTGAATTAAATTTAGTTTTTATTAAGGATCAATCAATAACAAACATCAATATGATATGTATTTTAGGTATCGATGCGCGCAAAATGACAAAGTGATCACCTCAAAAAGTGAACATCTTCGAAGTCAACTTACCGTTTGTAAATAGAATTTCACAGAATACAAAGCCGTTCCATACAAAATGTATGAGAAAATTAATATTTTTTTTTCGATTTTTTCCTTCATCGGAAGTCTATGTTGTAAACTTGTAAACTTACTTTGCAGGGACACATCTTTTAAATTTAAACGTCCCCAACACGAATAGCCATAGCAACCAAATTTCAAGTTGTTAGCAACGTAAACCAATTAAATTTGAAAATATTTTTTTCCGAAGATTTGTTGCTATGGTTATTTATATTAATATGAAAAACACGAAAAGATGTCGTCCTAAAGATGTTTTTTCCGTGAGTTTAGAATAATGAAATATGCATTTCCTGCGCTAAGATAATTTCGAAATAACGTTTATACAGTGCATTATAGTCGACATAGTTCATAATAGATAAAGCAGGCCAGTCTCCGAGTGATTGTGTGAAAATAAGTAACATTAAAAAGTGAATTCTGAGACCCGCAAGAGTTAGTGGAACCTGAGGCAATGGAGCTGGATCCTGTCGGCCCGCGACGTACTGCGAACACGAGGTCAGTCTTTGGTTTCCCAATTTTGATCGCACCGCCCCCCGCACCCCTGAATCATGAAAGCCTGCTTCTCAACACTGCCGGTCGAATTAAGGAACATCGCTCTAGGTACAAGCGAGAAAATGTCTGTGTAAAATATGTAAATATAAAATGAATTACCTATTTCGCAGTAACTGCAATTTGCTCCGTAACCCTAACCTAGCTTGTTATGTCGGTTGACATGAGTTTTCATTTTTTTTATCTTATTTTTATGAATAATTCATGGAAATATGACAGTATCTGGCATTTTTTCCTTTGCTATGTATATTTCCAACGTGTTTCAGTCGGCGCTTTTAAAATCTCCACATTAGCGCTGTGGACATATTTGTTAAAAAAAATGTCAAACAATCTTAAAATGTATTATACAATCTTGAATTATATTATGTTTAGGATAATATATACCTTAGCGAGTTTCGAAGCATAAGAAATAATCATAAATCACATACAATCACTTAATGAAAAATATATATTTTTAAAAAATGCCCTACCATATCTACTACAGGTCTCGTGGATGGCTATCAGATTATTTTTTTGGAAATAATATCTATAATTTTCAAATCTTTATTCTAATACAATGAAAAGTTCTATTTAGATCTCTTCGAAAAATAAGAAAATGCGTTTTCACTTAATCTTTTCTAATCTTTTTTAATATTTTCTCCATCGGTCTTACGTATACAGGTTTTCCAGTAAACCTTGGTAGATATATTAACAGCCTGCTTCTCAACACTGCCGGCTGAGTTAAGTAACATGTCACGAAATGTGCCTGTAATGAATAAATAGCATATAAGCATAAAGGACAACAATAAGGCAGTCAATTTCATCAATTAAAAGCGACTTCCTAATTTAGCCTAATTTCCCTAATTTAGCTAGAGCGACCATTTCACAACCTTAATGGTGGCAAATCATTTAAAACTTCCAGTTTAAGGCTGTGTTTTAATACTACTATATCGCTCTAAATACAAACGAGGAAATTGTCTGTATAAATGATTTTGCTGTAAAAAAAACTTATATCAAGCATTGCGCGAGCTGCCGCGCGGGGAGTGGATCGCGCACCTCCACCCGCCGTACCCTTGCGCAGCGAGAGTGCGTATACTAAGTCCCTCTTTATAGTGTGTCGCAAGGGTTGCTCATATCAAAAATTGTAGGAAAATTATAGCAACACAATTAACATTTTGAACTGATTTGAACCAATTTATCCCACCCTTAGAATCAATGGTTAATGCTATCAAAGAAGTGTACTGAGATAAGATTTAGGCCCTTATCTAAGGAATAATATTAAATTGAAATGAATTCGATATCCTATATCCTATATACTAAGAAAGTTATAGCAAAATTTTACTTTTTAGAACACCCCTCTCCATTCCCGGCCCTTTGGTCTGATTTTGCTCATTATAGAACTTTGATATAATAAGTTATATATAACATAACAACTAACAAATAACATAACAACATTTGGAAATTTGGTGCCTAAAATGGTGTCCTTTGTTCACTTATGTAGGTCCACTTAATATTAACTCACAAGGGCAAAGCAGGTTGCTTTGAGAGTAAATGGTTCCAGTATAGATATTAGAATTTTAAAGATGTATGTAATCTTTCTTTTTTTTGCTAAATATTCAATTTGAGTTTACCAGCTCATCATGCCTTGATCTATATAAATGCCTAAATATTTGGTGGAAACTGAAGTGGTGTAAAATTTATGATGAATTGAAAGAATATTATCATGATATTGTACCTACCTATGTTTTTAAGTAGATGATTAGGAAAGCTACCTATTGCAATAGGTACCATCTCATGACTTCCGGGAAATATCTTCGCATTTCATATCCCCTAGAACCCATAACCAGCCTCTGATTAAAAGTTTAACTTTATGTATCTATCGATCTATATCACTTTCTTGTTAACACGACAACTACCGTAATATTCATCCAATCACTTTTAAATTGATACATAAAATTTTGAGTTCACAAAATCTCGGTCAAGTTCGTTAATGAGCAAAATCAGACCAGGGGGGCGGGAATGGGAGGGGTTTTTCGAAAATGAAAAATTTTGCAATAACTTTCTTGGTATAGGATATAGGATATCGAATTCCTTGAAATTTTATTTTATTTCTTAGATAAGGGCCTAAATGCTAAGTTAGTTAATAGCACCAACTATTGGTCCTAGGGGTGGAAAAAAATATTTTCAAAATTCAGAAAATCATACCTCCGTTAATAAGCACAGGATTTAATCTATTTAAAATGTTAATTGTTGGCCTATAAATTCTCTACAACTTTTGTTTAAAACAATCTTTGATATGAGCAACTCTTACGGCACAGTGTAAAGAGAGATTCAGTATACGCTCTCTCGCTGCGCAAGGGTACGGCGAGTTGAGGTGCGCGGGCTGCCGCGCGGGGAGCGGATCGCGCGGCAGCTCGCGCAATGTTTGATACAAGTTCGTACAATTGGAGTTCACCGATCCCCTACTTTGTACCGGGTTATTTTTTAATACGACAAAGGTACATTTGTAACTGTAATTTGCTCTACTGCATTTCGATTTTTTTTCCTCAATTAAATGACACAATAAATAAATAAATAATACGTCCCAACAGCCATTCTATCATATTTTCGATAATTGAATACCACTGTGCATTATCGTTGCGCCCTATCGAAATGTCAAGTTTCAACCTTCAGTATTAAAAATTCGTTGACTTTAATGTTAAATATCTATATTATTGACACAAAAATTGAACTCTTTTTCATTTCTACTTTTCGCGCTGAAAGATGCAACGAATAGTAGCTTATTAAGCATGGATGTATAGAAGCTAAAATGTGCCAAGAGCTGAAAGTAATTCGGTGAAGGTGTTAAGTTACTTTTTATTAACAGTATGCAGTGGAATTTTACCCTTTATTAATTTTATATTATTTTTATTTGTTTTAGATTCCCCAAAAAGGGATTGGCGATATGAGCACCTGTTACTATCGGTAAGTGCTGATATTTCTCGTTTCTAAATAAGTGAATTATATTAATTTCTAACGGATATATTAAAAGACTCTAAAAATATATTACGATAAGTATTCAAAACTTTGCTAGCCGCTTAGAAGTAATCATTATGTCCGAGTGCAGTTTGAGAGACAGTGGAAGCCAGGAAAAATAGTCACACAAATACCGTGCAGGGTCCTGTATGTGTGATTTATTTTGATTAGAATAAAAAAGGGAAAATTATTTATAAGAAATAGATTCTTTGAAACATTTTATCGATGTTTGAATGGCAAAGTGATTAACAAGCTATTGGACAAACTTTACAACAGAAGCATTTTAAATATTGCATTTTTTGAAAAGAAATCATTATTACTTAAGTAACTGACCGATTTGAGATTTGATTGAAAAGTTATAAATTGAATAATATCTTGTTTTGCTATCATTTTCTTTACCAAACATATTTGTAACTCTAACGGATTGAAAATTACATGGCTTGTTAGTCAAATGATTAATTTCCTCGTTAAAATAAACTCGTACAATTACAGTGACTTTGATACCTGTACCTAAATTAAATTATAAGATATTGGGCCAACTTTTTATAGTATTTTTTTACAGCATTTTAAAACAAACTTAGCTATTGAAAATGTAGTTCAAAAGAAATCTTTTTTTTACCTAAAATCATAATTGTTATTGAAAGATTGATTACAATATAGTACGTAATGTCCTACAGCCAGGCCCTACAGGCATCACTGACGGCCTTTTTTCCCCTAAACTAGACGCGCCTGTGGTACTAACTTGCTACGGGTTGCTTCAATTCCTATCTCCATCCGTTTTGATAATATCGTATAGCAATTAGGAATAATGGAACAGTAAATTCGTACAAGCGATAGACACTACTATAGTTCTGTTTCCTGCCCCCTTAATTAGACTATCGTCTGTACTAAAGAAGGCATCGTTTCGTCTTTTTCGAGGTTTATTGCTACGCCATACGTTGGTTACTGTTTTCGTTTTCAAGATAGTTTATATTTTAGTCAATTTAATATTAGTTATTTTTTTTTAAATTAGCACTTAGAAAAAAAACCACAATAAATCTGTAAAAGTTTAAATTATATTGGGTAAGATATATTTATATTTTACCAAGTTACTTGTTTTTTACTAGCAATAACAACATAGATAGATGATAATTTATTTATCACACAGAGGAACGTTTGAAATACTTATTATATTTTCATTATAAAATGAGGTAGGTACCTAATAAGTAATGTTGGGTAAGTTTTTTAATAGATTTGCCTAATTGAAGGAATATTGTATCAGTACACGCACTCTCGCTGCGCAAGGGTACGAAGGGCTGTTTTTTTTAACAAACTGTTAGATGAGATAGAAATATCAAGATAGCAAGAGAGAGCAGAACTTTCGTGCAGATGCCTTTTAATATAAGGCGGTACTCCTAAAGATTTCCTTTTAACGATTCACTAGTACTCGGTGGTAACGAGGCTGTGAAATTTTATTAAAAACATTTTCTCGAATATTCTACAAGTATAGTCCCTTAGAACCTTTCAGGGGATTAATCTGTATCGATAATCAAATTTAATTTAAGTCAGTTTAATGTTTGAGACCGCTCAGCGTTCTGTTTCGCCGAGCTGTCAGCAGTCCCTTTGGACTGTTGACCGCGCGACGCAAGGTACAAAATAAACTTTTTATAATATAAATATTTTTTTTCGTGCGACCGGTTTAGTAGATTTGGCTGATCAGGTATTAATTACATTAATTTCTAATTTCTAATCGGCCAACCACCGAACTAATAGTCACCACTAAGAGTGAATGTCGTTAAAGTTGGGTTAGTTATACCAGAAATATGATTTAATAGCTCCGAGCGTAGAACAGGCGCGGGTTTTGGAGTACCAAAAGTAAGAATGGCGTGGTTCCATAGCACGTTGTTAAAACTGGGACTGAAACACGACTCCTGTAGGAGGTATATAATATTCTGGATATATTCAGACGCGAAATGGAGGTTCGGTTACCTATACTGTTGTAAGCTGGCGCAACGGAAAATAAAATTTGCGATTGCGGCCGAATGCTTAAAAAAGCGATTTTTGCTGCAAATGTCATCGTAGCGTTTTTAATTTCCTTTACGTTTGGGCGTTGGTTTACGCATGATAATGTGGAAAATCCAATTTGATGGACTAAATATTCGGTCGGATATACTTTAAGGATAAAGACGGAAAATGAGTTTACAACTTTGATAATCTCTGTTGGAAATAGACGTGTTTTGTTACGAAAGAACCATCAGCCCCATAGAAAGAAGCATCAGCTGAATTTAGTATTTTTGTCATCATCGCTCGAGGAAAGAGGCTATTAGCGAAATTGAGAAAAGCTCGCTTTTATAAAAAAGGCCACAGACAAACCTAACGGATGATATAAGTCTGTAACTTATGGGTAGAAAATATCCGATTTGAGAGGCAAATTTGAAAATTACCCAAATGGAACCTTTTTTTCAAGAGAAAGAACGCAAAGCAGATTCTTGGTCACTATTTTTTTGGAGTTCAACGCGACAACAGCTGAGATTTGACATTCGATCGACGCATACATTTTTGGATGATTGAAGCTGGTTTCAAGGAATATAGATAATCGCTAGAAGGGACGATTGAAGGAAGCTACATCTTCGAGAGTACATATATAAGGACTGAGGATCGGCTAACGGAGCTCAGACGCCTGAGAGAATATTCCGGGACCTTTTCTCGGAAATTTCCTTAAGGAAGTTTCTGGACCTCGAACTTTCCTTTAAGGTCGACTTGAGGAAAAAATCTTTTTGGAAGAGCTTCGATCAGCGGACAGTATAGACTAAATTTTTTGGAAAACTGAAGCTGGATTGGATGAGAAAGTGAGCTTCTTATGCTAATGACAGTTGAGTTCCAGAACGGAATTACTCGGGGACCTTCTTCTGCTGCTCGTCTCAACTAAGGGGAACCAGACCACGGGTCCCGTCGGGGAAAACGACTGCCCGTATGTGTGCAGTAACCCTTAATACTTGATTTATTGTAAATGTGATACTGTGATAATGTGTAAAGTTTCAGGGATACGCCCCGTTTTAAATATTGTTGTAAATAGTATCAAAATAAATATGTTCAACACATTCGAGTAGTTTTTATTTGATGGGGATTGATGAAAGGTAGAATTAATTTCCATGTTTAGCAACACATTTGAGATCTACCATTTAAAACAATACATCTATTAGCATAGCAACGAAATTTCAAGTAACGTAACGTAGCAACGAATTAAATTCGAATATATTTTCTTTCCGAAATTAGTTGCTATGCATTTTTTATATTAATCTGAAAAAGACGACAAGATGGCGGCCTAAAAATGTTTTTCCGTGGGTTTAGAATAATGTAATACAGATTGCCTGTGGCTAGATAATTTCGAAATAACGTTTATACAGTGCATAATAGTCGATATAGTTCATAATAGATAAAAGCAGGCCGCTAGCAGGCCAGTCTCCGAGTGAGTGATTATGTGAAAATAAGTGACATTAAAAAGTGTTCTTTGAGACCCGCAAAAGTTAGTGGAACCTGAGGGAATCACGCTGCGAACACGAGGTCAGTCTTTGGTTTCCCAATTTGCTGTTCCACTTATATTTTTTACCTTTTTACTTTAATTGGTAGCTTTTAATAGGTCAGTTGAATTTGTTAACATTATAGATATGAATTCATTGATAGGAAATAATGATGTCGATGATTTGTAAAAATCACTTATTACCAATATTGTCATATATATGTTTATTTTTATGTATTTTCAACATCTCCACTAGACTAAAGTTAAATACAGTTTAAGTAACTTCCGAACCTCAATCAAAATAAAAAAATGTAGGGAAATTATAGGGCCACAATTAACATTTTGAACTGATTTGAACCAATTTATCCCACCCTTAGAACCAATGGTTGGTGCTATCAAAGAAGTTTACTCAGATAAGATTTAGGCCCTTATCTAAGGAATAATATTAAATTGAAATGAATTCGATATCCTATATCGAATTTGCTCATTAACGAACTTGACCGAGATTTTATGCCCTTAAATTTTATGTATCAATTTGAAAGTGATTGATGTAAAATTACAGCAGTTGTAGTGTCCACAAGAAAGTGTTATAGATAGATAGCTAGGTAGATATTAAACGTATAAATAAACTTTTAAACTGAAAGTAGGTGAGGGTGGTTCTAGGGGATGTGAGTGGTGAAGTCATGTTGAAATTTTCCAGAAGTCATGACATGGCACCAATTGCAGACCAGGGGGGCGGGAATGGGAGGGGTTTTTCCAAAAAGTAATTATTTCCTATAACTTTCTTAGTATATAAGATGTCAAACCTATTAAAATTTTATTTTATTTCTTTGATAAGGGCCTAAAAGTTAAATTTTTTGATAGCACCAACTATTGGTCCTAGGGGTGGAAAAAAGTGTTTTCAAAATTCAGAAAATCATACCTCCCTTATGTTATGTATGTTAGTGGATGTGGGGGGTTTTTCCCCCCGTGTACCGCGTCCTTTCCGGAACTATTGTACTTTTAAATCCACTTATAGCTCGCCCTCTAGTCCCGTACTGTAGATAAAGTTCAGTAAGTTTTTGGGTGCGATGGTTCGATATTTGAATACCGCTGTGCATTATCGTTGCGCCCTATCGAAATGTCAAGTTTCATTCTTCAGTATTAAAAATTCGTTGACTTTAATGTTAAATATCTATATTATTGACACAAAAATTGAACTGTTTCGCATTTCTACTTTTCGAGCTGAAAGATGCAACGAATAGTAGATTATTATAAGCATGGATGTATTCAAGCTAAAATGTGCCAAGAGCTGGAAGTAATTCGGTGAAGGTGTTAAGTAACTTCTTAATAACAGTATGCAGTGGTATTTGACCCTTTATTAATTATATTTTTTTTTGTTTTAGATTCCCCAAAGAGTGATTGGCGATATGAGCACCTGTTACTATCGGTAAGTGTTTTTAAATATTATTAAGTAATTATGTAAGCCCAGTGTAAAATAAGGTTTCAGTTTCATATCAAAATAAAATATGGCGTTTGTGCATTCACCTTTTCAGCCTGAAATTAGAGGAAACAAAAAAAAAAACAGTGTGGTCACCCCACGCGCGAAAGACGGAAAACTTCTGTGAGGAAGTTGATTGAATTTGTCATATTATATTTCAATATTAACACACTGCAATATTGAATTTAATACTTTTTTTAAGATAGCTTCTGTTTTGAAATCTTTTTAATGCAGATATTTCTCGTTTCTAAATAAGTGAATGATTTTAATTTATAACGGATATATTAAAAGGCCCTAAAAATATATTACGATAAGCATTCAAAACTTTGCTAGGCGCTTAGAAGTAATCATTAAGTCAGAGTGCAGTTTGAGAGACAGTGGAAGCCAGGAAAAATAGTCAAACAAATACTGTCCAGGGTCCTGTATGTGTGTATTTATTTTGATAAGAATAAAAACAGGAAAATTATTTATAAGAATTTATATTCTATGAAGCATCTTCTATCTTCTACCTAGCTATTCTATCTTTTTTATCTATATTCTTTGAAGCATTTTAAAGATTGCATTTTTTAAAAAAAAAAACAATAATACTTAACTGACCGATTGAGATTTGATTGCAAAGTTATAAATTTAATAATATCTTGTTTTGCTATCATTTTTTTTTACCAAACATATCTGTAACTCTAACGGATTGAAAATTACATGGCTTGTTAGTCAAATGATTAATTTCCTCGTTAAAATAAACTCTTACAAATACAGTGACTTTGATACCTGTACCTAAATTAAATTATAAGATATTGGGCCAACTTTTTATAGTATTTTTTTACAGCATTTTAAATCAAACTTAGGTATTGAAAATGTAGTAGAGCAATGGTTCAAAAGAAATATTTTTTTTACCTAAAATAATAATTGTTATTACGTGATTAATTACAATAGTTAGTACGTGATGTCCTACAGCCAGGCCCTACAGGCATCACTGACGGCTTTTTTTTCCCTAGACTAGACGCACCTGTGGTACTAACTTGCTACGGGTTGCTTCAATTCCTATCTCCATCCGTTTTGATAATATAGTATAGCAATTACGAATAATGGAACAGTAAATTCGTACAAGCGATCGACACTACTATAGTTCTGTTTCCTGCCCCCTCAATTTGATTATCGTCTGTACTAAAGAAGGCATCGTTTCGTCTTTTTCAAGGTTTAATGCTACGCGATATGCAAGTTACTATTTTCATTTTCAAGAAAGTATATATTTTAGGCAATTATAATATTAGTTATTTTTTTTTTTAATTAACACTAAAAAACCACAATAAATCTATAAAAGTTTAAATTATATTAGGTAAGATATATTTATATTATACCAAGTATCTTGTTTTTTACTAGCAATAACAACATAGGTAGATAATTTATTTATCCCACCTTTATTTATCATAACGTACGTAGGAAGGTTTGAAATGCTTATTATATTTTCATTTTAAAATGAAGTAATAAGTAATGTTGTGTATTTTTTTTAATAGATTTGCCTTATTAAATGAACATTGTATAAGGGTCTAATGTTCACAAGCATATAATAATAAAGGTCACTTACTTCGAGCAGTTCAGGGCCAATAACCTGCAATGGGTACCATGTCATGACTCCGAAAAATTTCGACATATCTTCGCGTTTCATATCCCTTAAATTCCAAACCACCCTCAGTTTAAAAGTTTATATATATCTATACCTAAATCTTGATCAAGTTCGTTAATGGGCCAAATTAGACCAAGGGCTGGTAAGGGGGGTTTTTTCGTGAAATTTTGCTATAAGTTTCTTAGTTTATAAGATATCGATCTTTTTAAATTTTATATTATTCCTTAGATAAGAACCTAAACTTATCTTAGAAAACTTCTTTGATACCACCCATTACCACCAACCAACCACCAACCATTGATCCCAGGGATTGGAAAAAGTATTTCTTTTTAATTCAAAAAATCTTTAGGCACACGATCAAATCCGTTTGAAACATTAATCGTAGGCCAATAATTTCTCTACAACTTTTGTTTGAAACATTTTTTGATATGAGCAACCATTACGGCACAGCACAAAGAGGGATTCAGTATACGTACTCTCGCTGCGCAAGGGTACGAAGGGCTGTTTTTTTTACAAACTGTTAGATGAGATAGAAATATCAAGATAGCAAAAGAGAGAAGAACTTTCGCGAAGAGGCCTTTTAATATAAGGCGGCACTCCTCCTAAAGATTTCCTTATATCGATTCACTAGTATTCGGTGGTAACGAGGCTGTGAAATTTTATTATAAACATTTTCTCGAATATTCTACAAGTGTAGTGTATTTACTTAGAACCTTCCAGGGGATTAATCTGTATCGATAATCAAATTTAATTTAAGTCAGTTTAATGTTTGAGACCGCTCAGCGTTCTGTTTCGCCGAGCTGTCAGCAGTGCCTTTGGACTGTTGACCGCGCGACGCAAGGTACAAAATAAACTTTTTATAATATATTTTTTTTTTTCGTGCGACCGATTTAGTTGATTTGGCTGATCAGGTATTAGTTACATTAATTTCTAATTTCTAATCGGCCAACCATCAAACTAATAGTCACCATTAACAGTGAATGTCGTTAAAGTTGGATTAGTTATACCAGAAATATGATTTAATAGCTCCGAGCGTTGAACAGGCGCGGGTTGTGGAGTACCTAAAGTAAGAATGGAGTGGTTCAATAGCACGTTGTTAAAACTGGGACTGAAACACGACTCCTGTAGGAGGTATATAATACTCTGGATGTATTCAGACGCGAAATGAAGGTTCAGGCTATATTATTGCAAGCTGGTGCAACGGAAAATAAAATTCGCGATTGCGGCCGAATGCTTAAAAAAGCGATTTTTGCTGCAAATGTCATCGAAGCTTTTTTAATTTCATTTCTGTTTGGGCGTTGGTTTACGCATGATAATGTGGAAATTCCAATTTGATGGACTAAATATTCGGTCCGATGTTGTATATTTCAAGGATAAAGACGGAAAGTTTCGCAAATTTCGGCGGACATGAAAGTGCGACTTGGAAAAGCAAAGTAAAGTGTTGCTGTGTATTTTAAATGTGAATGCAAAGTTTAGAAAGCGGTCTGACGAGACGGAAAGGACACTATAAAGCTGAGAGAAAGAGGCTATTAGCGAAATTGAGAAGTGCTCGCTTTTAAAAAATGGGCCACAGACAAACCTAAAGAATGATATAAGTCTGTAACTTATGGGTAGAAAATATCCGATTTTGAGAGGCAAGTTTGAAAATTACCCAAATGGAACCTTATTTTCAAGAGAAAGAACGCAAAGCAGATTCTTGGTCACTATTTTTTTGGAGTTCGACGCGACAACAGCTGAGTTTTGACATTCGATCGACCTATACATTTTTGGATGATTGAAGCTGGTTTCAAGGAATATAGATAATCGCTAGAAGGGACGCTCGATGGAAGCTATATCTTCGAGAGTGCATATATAAGGACCGGCTAGCGGAGCTCGGACGCCTAAGAGAATATTCCGGGACCTTTTCTCGGAAATTTCCTTAAGGAAGTTTCTGGACCTCGAACTTTCCTTTAAGGTCGACTTGAGGAAAAAATCTTTTTGGAAGAGCTTCGATCAGCGGACAGTATAGACTAAATTTTTTGGAAAACTGAAGCTGGATTGGATGAGAAAGTGAGCTTCTTATGCTAATGACAGTTGAGTTCCAGAACGGAATTACTCGGGGACCTTCTTCTGCTGCTCGTCTCAACTAAGGGGAACCAGACCACGGGTCCCGTCGGGGAAAACGACTGCCCGTATGTGTGCAGTAACCCTTAATACTTGATTTATTGTAAATGTGATACTGTGATAATGTGTAAAGTTTCAGGGATACGCCCCGTTTTAAATATTGTTGTAAATAGTATCAAAATAAATATGTTCAACACATTCGAGTAGTTTTTATTTGATGGGGATTGATGAAAGGTAGAGTTAATTTCCATGTTTAGCAACACATTTGAGATCTACCATTATAAACAATACATCTATTAGCATAGCAACGAAATTTCAAGTAACGTAACGTAGCAACGAATTAAATTCGAATATATTTTCTTTCCGAAATTAGTTGCTATGCATTTTTTATATTAATCTGAAAAAGACGACAAGATGGCCGTTAAAATGTTTTTCCGTGGGTTTAGAATAATGTAATACAGATTGCCTGTGGCTAGATAATTTCGAAATAACGTTTATACAGTGCTTAATAGTCGATATAGTTCATAATAGATAAAAGCAGGCCGCTAGCAGGCCAGTCTCCGAGTGAGTGATTATGTGAAAATAAGTGACATTAAAAAGTGTTCTTTGAGACCCGCAAAAGTTAGTGGAACCTGAGGGAATCACGCTGCGAACACGAGGTCAGTCTTTGGTTTCCCAATTTGCTGTTCCGCTTATATTTTTTACCTTTTTACTTTAATTGGTAGCTTTTAATAGGTCAGTTGAATTTGTTAACATTATAGATATGAATTCATTGATAGGAAATAATGATGTCGATGATTTGTAAAAATCACTTATTACCAATATTGTCATATATATGTTTATTTTGTGTATTTTCAACATCTCCACTAGACTAAAGTTAAATACAGTTTAAGTAACTTCCGAACCTCAATCAAAATAAAAAAATGTAGGGAAATTATAGGGCCACAATTAACATTTTGAACTGATTTGAACCAATTTATCCCACCCTTAGAACCAATGGTTGGTGCTATCAAAGAAGTTTACTCAGATAAGATTTAGGCCCTTATCTAAGGAATAATATTAAATTGAAATGAATTCGATATCCTATATCGAATTTGCTCATTAACGAACTTGACCGAGATTTTATGCCCTTAAATTTTATGTATCAATTTGAAAGTGATTGATGTAAAATTACAGCAGTTGTAGTGTCCACAAGAATGTGTTATAGATAGATAGCTAGGTAGATATTTAAACGTATAAATAAACTTTTAAACTGAAAGTAGGTGAGGGTGGTTCTAGGGGATGTGAGTGGTGAAGTCATGTTGAAATTTTCCTGAAGTCATGACATGGCACCAATTGCAGACCAGGGGGGCGGGAATGGGAGGGGTTTTTCCAAAAAGTAATTATTTCCTATAACTTTCTTAGTATATAAGATGTCAAACCTATTAAAATTTTATTTTATTTCTTTGATAAGGGCCTAAAAGTTAAGCGAGTTAAATTTTTTGATAGCACCAACTATTGGTCCTAGGGGTGGAAAAAAGTGTTTTCAAAATTCAGAAAATCATACCTCCCTTATGTTATGTATGTTAGTGGATGTGGGGGGTTTTTCCCCCCGTGTACCGCGTCCTTTCCAGAACTATTGTACTTTTAAATCCACTTATAGCTCGCCCTCTAGTCCCGTACTGTAGATAAAGTTCAGTAAGTTTTTGGGTGCGATGGTTCGATATTTGAATACCGCTGTGCATTATCGTTGCGTCCTATCGAAATGTCAAGTTTCATTCTTCAGTATTAAAAATTCGTTGACTTTAATGTTAAATATCTATATTATTGACACAAAAATTGAACTGTTTCGCATTTCTACTTTTCGAGCTGAAAGATGCAACGAATAATAGATTATTATAAGCATGGATGTATTCAAGCTAAAATGTGCCAAGAGCTGGAAGTAATTCGGTGAAGGTGTTAAGTAACTTCTTAATAACAGTATGCAGTGGTATTTGACCCTTTATTAATTATAATTTTTTTTTGTTTTAGATTCCCCAAAGAGTGATTGGCGATATGAGCACCTGTTACTATCGGTAAGTGTTTTTAAATATTATTAAGTAATTATGTAAGCCCAGTGTAAAATAAGGTTTCAGTTTCATATCAAAATAAAATATGGCGTTTGTGCATTCACCTTTTCAGCCTGAAATTAGAGGAAACAAAAAAAAAAAACAGTGTGGTCACCCCACGCGCGAAAGACGGAAAACTTCTGTGAGGAAGTTGATTGAATTTGTCATATTATATTTCAATATTAACACACTGCAATATTGAATTTAATACTTTTTTTAAGATAGCTTCTGTTTTGAAATCTTTTTAATGCAGATATTTCTCGTTTCTAAATAAGTGAATGATTTTAATTTATAACGGATATATTAAAAGGCCCTAAAAATATATTACGATAAGCATTCAAAACTTTGCTAGGCGCTTAGAAGTAATCATTAAGTCAGAGTGCAGTTTGAGAGACAGTGGAAGCCAGGAAAAATAGTCAAACAAATACTGTCCAGGGTCCTGTATGTGTGTATTTATTTTGATAAGAATAAAAACAGGAAAATTATTTATAAGAATTTATATTCTATGAAGCATCTTCTATCTTCTACCTAGCTATTCTATCTTTTTTATCTATATTCTTTGAAGCATTTTAAAGATTGCATTTTTTAAAAAAAAAACAATAATACTTAACTGACTGATTGAGATTTGATTGCAAAGTTATTAATTTAATAATATCTTGTTTTGCTATCATTTTTTTTTACCAAACATATCTGTAACTCTAACGGATTGAAAATTACATGGCTTGTTAGTCAAATGATTAATTTCCTCGTTAAAATAAACTCTTACAAATACAGTGACTTTGATACCTGTACCTAAATCTTATCTTAATCTTAATATATATAAATCTCGTGTCACAATGTTTGTCCTCAATGGACTCCTAAACCACTTAACCGATTATAATAAAATTTGCACACCATATGCAGTTCGATGTGCACTTGAGAGATAGGATTAGTTTAAATCTCAAATTATAGTCGCAATTTTAATTTATCGCTAATTTTTTGTCCGTTATTATTTGGCAGTCATAAAACTGACAGATGTCGATACCTTTTTATTTTATGGGCGATTGTGAAGAGCGCGTGACGACTCGGTGCCTGTATAATTTTATTGAACAAGCAGAGGAAAGAGCAATTGTGATATTATTGGAAAATTTTTTAGAAGATCACAATCAACTAATTCAATTGATCAAAAGAGTTTCGCCACGACTGCAAAATGACAATTATCAAATCGTCATATTTTAATTTATTGCTAATTATTTGTCTGATATTATTTGGCAGTCATAAAACTGACAGATGTCGATACCTTTTTATTTTATGGGCGATTGTGAAGAGCGCGTGACGACTCGGTGCCTGTATAATTTTATTGAACAAGCAGAGGAAAGAGCAATTGTGATATTATTGGAAAATTTTTTAGAAGATCACAATCAACTAATTCAATTGATCAAAAGAGTTTCGCCACGACTGCAAAATGACAATTATCAAATCGTCATAAAAGCCGACAAAGTACCATTAGGTGAACATGCTGGTAGATTCAACGCTCCAACTGTTGATGAGGTTGCTGTTATCATGGTTGGTGATCCAGTTGACAAAAGATCTATAAACATTACACGGCGAGACAACACTGTCAGTACGATTTCGGATCTACACCGTTCATATGACGCACTACAATATCCATTGATATTTTGGCAAGGACAAGATGAATATCACCTTAATATCAATCAGTATGATCCAAATACCGGTAAATTTGACAATTATCTATTTACTTTCTTACTGTATGTATAGATTTTAATTTCGTATTGCATTTTATTATTTATTTTTTTAGGTGATTACAGAAATAATAAAGTTAGCTCAATGAACTACTACGCACACCGAATAATGGTTAGACAACATCAAGACAATTATATCCTTCGATATCGTCAGCTGTTCCATCAATACATTGTTGATATGTATGCTAAGGTCGAAAGCGAACGCTTGCGATTCCTTCGATTCAACCAGGCAAAACTACGATCGGAAGAATATATTCACTTACGAGATGCTGTTGCTGGAAACATCGATGGAAATTTAAATCACAATGACATCGGTAATGCTTTCATTTTACCTTCAAGCTACATCGGCAGTCCACGGAACATGCAGGAATACATACAAGATGCGATGACTTACGTACGTCATTACGGCCGACCGGATTTATTTATTACATTCACATGTAATCCGAATTGGGAAGAGATACAAACTTTACTATTGCCAGGACAACAAGCCATTCATCGTCATGATTTAACTGCACGTGTGTTTAAACAAAAATTGAAATCCTTAATTGATTTTATTGTTAAATATACAATTTTTGGTATCACACGTTGTTGGCTGTATACGATAGAGTGGCAAAAGCGAGGTTTGCCTCATGCCCACATTTTGGTTTGGCTTAAAGATAGAATCCGTCCTGAAGAAATCGATCAAATAATTTCAGCCGAAATTCCAGACCCATTAATTGATCAAGAATTATTTGATATTGTCACCAAACACATGATCCATGGGCCATGCGGTGTTTTCAACATGACGTCACCGTGCATGGAAAATGGAAAATGTAAAAAAACTTCCCAAAGCCGCATACGAATGACACGATCACGGATATTGATGGTTATCCAATGTATCGCCGCAGAAGTACTGAGAATGGTGGCCACACATTTACAATGCGACTGCCGAACTTTCCAAATCAAGTTGAGTTTGATAATCAGTGGGTGGTACCATACTCACCACTACTTTCAAAAACTTACAAAGCTCATATCAATGTTGAGCTTTGCAGTTCTGTTAAATCAATTAAGTATATTTGTAAATATGTAAACAAAGGCAGTGATTTGGCCATATTTGAAGTAAAAAACATAAATAAAAATGACGAAATAGCACGATACCAAATGGGCAGATACATTAGCAGCAATGAAGCTATTTGGCATATTCTCAGCTTTCCCATCCACGAAAGAGATCCTGCTGTCCAACATCTGGCAATACATCTTGAAAACGGTCAACGTGTATACTTCACTGAAGAAAATGTTCTCCAAAGAGCGTTCGAAGCTCCGAAAACGACTCTAACTGAATTTTTTACATTGTGTCAAAAACCTGATGTTTTTGGCCAATTCGCGAAGACATTGGTGTATGGTGATGTTCCACGTTATTTCACATGGAACAAATCCAGTAAAAAATGGGAGCCACGGAAACAAGGAAAACCACATCCTTCCATTACAGGCATATTCAAAGCTAAGACATTGGGGAGACTTTACACGGTACATCCAAAGCAACGTGAGTGCTTCTATTTACGTTTGTTATTGGTGAATGTTCCCGGACCAACGTCTTTTGAATTTTTACGAACAGCTAATGGTCGAGTATTCAATACATACCAGGATGCATGTCGTGAACTGCAATTGCTATAAGACGATAACCATTGGGACTTAACGCTTGCTGATGCTGCGTTGACATCAACACCGAATAACATTCGTCAGTTGTTTGCAATTATTTTGGCGACATGTTATCCCTCGCAAGCACAAACTTTGTGGGAAAAATATAAAAATTGTATGACAGAAGACATCTTGCACCGAATTAGACAAACAAATCAATGCCAAAACATAGATTATACACCAGAGATGTACAATGAAGCATTGGTCTTGATCGAGGATTTATGTGTTCTTATTTCAAATTTACCACTTAATCATTATGGTATGCCATCACCTAATCGTCCAGCCACCGACTTAGTCAATACCGATTTACAACGAGAAAATCAATATGACCATGGAAGTTTAGCAACAATTATCATGAACAGTGAACCATTACTGACAGCAGAACAAAAAATTATTTATGATCGGATTATGCTGGCTGTTGCTGCTGAACAAGGCGGTTTTTTTTTCTTGGATGCACCCGGTGGAACCGGTAAGACATTTTTAATATCGTTGATTCTTGCCAAAATACGGTCGCAACAAAAAATCGCATTAGCATTAGCATCGTCAGGCATTGCGGCTACTTTACTGGATGGTGGGCGAACAGCACATTCAACATTCAAGCTGCCATTGGACGTTCATAATAAACCAGATGCAATGTGTAACATCAAAAAGAATAGTGGAATAGCTGCAGTGTTGCGGAAGAGTTCTATAATAATTTGGGATGAGTGCACAATGGCACACAAATATTCACTTGAAGCATTAAACAGAACTATGCAAGATTAAAACAGCAATAATAAACTTTTCGGTGGTGCTATCTTACTTTTGTCTGGTGACTTCCGGCAGACCTTACCGGTTATACCTCGCTCTACTTTCGCGGATGAGATTAATGCATGTTTGAAACAATCATTCTTATGGCGAAGTGTTGAAACACTTCGATTGACCATAAATATGCGAGTACAATTGCAAAATGATCCATCAGCACTAATATTTTCCGAACAACTACTAGATATTGGGAACGGTAAAATAAAACTGCAACCAAATACGCAATGCATTAAACTACCAGACAATTTTTGCACTGTTGTTCAGGATAAAACTGAATTGATTCAGAGTATTTTCCCGGATATAGAGAATAATTATTTGAATCATGAATGGCTTAGTCAACGGGCGATTTTGGCAGCCAAAAACGTTGATGTTGACGAAATTAACTTCCAGATACAACAGTTGTTACCAGGCGATCTGATGTCTTTTAAATCAATCGATACTGTTGTTGATGAAAATGAAAGTGTAAATTTTCCGATTGAATTTTTAAATTCATTAGATATCCCTGGAATGCCACCACATAATCTTCGATTAAAGATTGGTTCCCCTATTATTCTCCTCCGTAATTTGAATCCACCTCAATTATGTAACGGTACGCGTTTGGTCATCAAAAAGATCACCGGAAACATTCTTGAAGCAACCATTTTGGCTGGGAAGTTTAAAGGAAAAGTGGTCCTGCTGCCACGTATTCCGATGATACCATCAGATTCTACCATACCCTTCAAAAGGCTACAGTTTCCAATTCGTTTAGCTTTCGCCATGTCTATAAATAAATCTCAAGGTCAAACAATGTCCATTTGTGGTTTAGATTTGGAAAATCCATGTTTTTCTCATGGGCAACTATATGTTGCGTGTTCACGTGTTGGGAAACCGTCGAATCTATTTGTGTTAGCTAAAGACAGGTTAACCAAAAACATTGTGCACCGATTGGTGTTAAATTAAATTGAAATTGAAAGTATTTATAATTCAAAAAAAAAGATATTAATGTTTAAAAGTTTAAGACTGTCTGCCTTGCCTACCTCATTCATGAGTTTAAGCGTCACATGTTATTTACTGTATTATACTGTAATATACTTATATTTGTTATAAAATTAAATGGAAATAATAAATCTGATAATTTTTTATTTTTTACCTATTGATTTCTGCTTAGTATCAAGTGTAAGAACATTTTAATTAATTGTGTTCAACGTACTTCCCCTTCAAATCTCAATCCAGTGAATTTGTATACCAACATCAACATTTTCGTCTTTGTTCGTAAATAATTTCATTGTACTAAAGGGTTATAGTAGTAGAAAGTCAAATAAGGAGATCACCATATTTTTTTACAAATACCATCTGTGTGAAAAAGCATAGTGGACTCCGTGACTGATGTTCTCTTATTGTTCCTCTTAGATTGTTTACTATAATGTAATATAACAAAAACTTTAGCCACAGCAACGCGTTGCCGGGTCAGCTAGTTAAATTATAAGATATTGGGCCAACTTTTTATAGTATTTTTTTACAGCATTTTAAATCAAACTTAGGTATTGAAAATGTAGTAGAGCAATGGTTCAAAAGAAATATTTTTTTTACCTAAAATAATAATTGTTATTGAAAGATTAATTACAATAGTTAGTACGTGATGTCCTACAGCCAGGCCCTACAGGCATCACTGACGGCCTTTTTTTCCCTAGACTAGACGCACCTGTGGTACTAACTTGCTACGGGTTGCTTCAATTCCTATCTCCATCCGTTTTGATAATATAGTATAGCAATTACGAATAATGGAACAGTAAATTCGTACAAGCGATCGACACTACTATAGTTCTGTTTCCTGCCCCCTCAATTTGATTATCGTCTGTACTAAAGAAGGCATCGTTTCGTCTTTTTCAAGGTTTAATGCTACGCGATATGCAAGTTACTATTTTCATTTTCAAGAAAGTATATATTTTAGGCAATTATAATATTAGTTATTTTTTTTTTTAATTAACACTAAAAAACCACAATAAATCTATAAAAGTTTAAATTATATTAGGTAAGATATATTTATATTATACCAAGTATCTTGTTTTTTACTAGCAATAACAACATAGGTAGATAATTTATTTATCCCACCTTTATTTATCATATCGTACGTAGGAAGGTTTGAAATGCTTATTATATTTTCATTTCATATAATAATAAAGGTCACTTACTTCGAGCAGTTCAGGGCCAATGACCTGCAATGGGTACCATGTCATGACTCCGAAAAATTTCGACATATCTTCGCGTTTCATATCCCTTAAATTCCAAACCACCCTCAGTTTAAAAGTTTATATATATCTATACCTAAATCTTGATCAAGTTCGTTAATGGGCCAAATTAGACCAAGGGCTGGTAAGGGGGGTTTTTTCGTGAAATTTTGCTATAAGTTTCTTAGTTTATAAGATATCGATCTTTTTAAATTTTATATTATTCCTTAGATAAGAACCTAAACTTATCTTAGTAAACTTCTTTGATAGCACCAACCATTGATCCCAGGGATTGGAAAAAGTATTTCTTTTTAATTCAAAAAATCTTTAGGCACACGATCAAATCCGTTTGAAACATTAATCGTAGGCCAATAATTTCTCTACAACTTTTGTTTGAAACATTTTTTGATATGAGCAACCATTACGGCACAGCACAAAGAGGGATTCAGTATACGTACTCTCGCTGCGCAAGGGTACGAAGGGCTGTTTTTTTTACAAACTGTTAGATGAGATAGAAATATCAAGATAGCAAGAGAGAGAAGAACTTTCGCGAAGAGTCCTTTTAATATAAGGCGGCACTCCTCCTAAAGATTTCCTTATATCGATTCACTAGTATTCGGTGGTAACGAGGCTGTGAAATTTTATTATAAACATTTTCTCGAATATTCTACAAGTGTAGTGTATTTACTTAGAACCTTCCAGGGGATTAATCTGTATCGATAATCAAATTTAATTTAAGTCAGTTTAATGTTTGAGACCGCTCAGCGTTCTGTTTCGACGAGCTGTCAGCAGTCCCTTTGGGCTGTTGACCGCGCGACGCAAGGTACAAAATAAACTTTTTATAATATATTTTTTTTTTTCGTGCGACCGGTTTAGTTGATTTGGCTGATCAGGTATTAATTACATTAATTTCTAATTTCTAATCGGCCAACCATCAAACTAATAGTCACCATTAACAGTGAATGTCGTTAAAGTTGGATTAGTTATACCAGAAATATGATTTAATAGCTCCGAGCGTTGAACAGGCGCGGGTTTTGGAGTACCTAAAGTAAGAATGGAGTGGTTCAATAGCACGTTGTTAAAACTGGGACTGAAACACGACTCCTGTAGGAGGTATATAATACTCTGGATGTATTCAGACGCGAAATGAAGGTTCAGGCTATATTATTGCAAGCTGGTGCAACGGAAAATAAAATTCGCGATTGCGGCCGAATGCTTAAAAAAGCGATTTTTGCTGCAAATGTCATCGAAGCTTTTTTAATTTCATTTCTGTTTGGGCGTTGGTTTACGCATGATAATGTGGAAATTCCAATTTGATGGACTAAATATTCGGTCCGATGTTGTATATTTCAAGGATAAAGACGGAAAGTTTCGCAAATTTCGGCGGACATGAAAGTGCGACTTGGAAAAGCAAAGTAAAGTGTTGCTGTGTATTTTAAATGTGAATGCAAAGTTTAGAAAGCGGTCTGACGAGACGGAAAGGACACTATAAAGCTGAGAGAAAGAGGCTATTAGCGAAATTGAGAAGTGCTCGCTTTTAAAAAATGGGCCACAGACAAACCTAAAGAATGATATAAGTCTGTAACTTATGGGTAGAAAATATCCGATTTTGAGAGGCAAGTTTGAAAATTACCCAAATGGAACCTTATTTTCAAGAGAAAGAACGCAAAGCAGATTCTTGGTCACTATTTTTTTGGAGTTCGACGCGACAACAGCTGAGTTTTGACATTCGATCGACCTATACATTTTTGGATGATTGAAGCTGGTTTCAAGGAATATAGATAATCGCTAGAAGGGACGCTCGATGGAAGCTATATCTTCGAGAGTGCATATATAAGGACCGGCTAGCGGAGCTCGGACGCCTGAGAGAATATTCCGGGACCTTTTCTCGGAAATTTCCTTAAGGAAGTTTCTGGACCTCGAACTTTCCTTTAAGGTCGACTTGAGGAAAAAATCTTTTTGGAAGAGCTTCGATCAGCGGACAGTATAGACTAAATTTTTTGGAAAACTGAAGCTGGATTGGATGAGAAAGTGAGCTTCTTATGCTAATGACAGTTGAGTTCCAGAACGGAATTACTCGGGGACCTTCTTCTGCTGCTCGTCTCAACTAAGGGGAACCAGACCACGGGTCCCGTCGGGGAAAACGACTGCCCGTATGTGTGCAGTAACCCTTAATACTTGATTTATTGTAAATGTGATACTGTGATAATGTGTAAAGTTTCAGGGATACGCCCCGTTTTAAATATTGTTGTAAATAGTATCAAAATAAATATGTTCAACACATTCGAGTAGTTTTTATTTGATGGGGATTGATGAAAGGTAGAGTTAATTTCCATGTTTAGCAACACATTTGAGATCTACCATTATAAACAATACATCTATTAGCATAGCAACGAAATTTCAAGTAACGTAACGTAGCAACGAATTAAATTCGAATATATTTTCTTTCCGAAATTAGTTGCTATGCATTTTTTATATTAATCTGAAAAAGACGACAAGATGGTGTCCTAAAAATGTTTTTCCGTGGGTTTAGAATAATGTAATACGGATTGCCTGCGGTAAGATAATTTCGAAATAACGTTTATACAGTGCATACTAGTCGATATAGTTCATAATAGATAAAAGCAGGCCGCTAGCAGGCCAGTCTCCGAGTGAGTGATTATGTGAAAATAAGTGACATTAAAAAGTGTTCTTTGAGACCCGCAAAAGTTAGTGGAACCTGAGGGAATCACGCTGCGAACACGAGGTCAGTCTTTGGTTTCCCAATTTGCTGTTCCACTTATATTTTTTACCTTTTTACTTTAATTGGTAGCTTTTAATAGGTCAGTTGAATTTGTTAACATTATAGATATGAATTCATTGATAGGAAATAATGATGTCGATGATTTGTAAAAATCACTTATTACCAATATTGTCATATATATGTTTATTTTTGTGTATTTTCAACATCTCCACTAGACTAAAGTTAAATACAGTTTAAGTAACTTCCGAACCTCAATCAAAATAAAAAAATGTAGGGAAATTATAGGGCCACAATTAACATTTTGAACTGATTTGAACCAATTTATCCCACCCTTAGAACCAATGGTTGGTGCTAGCAAAGAAGTTTACTCAGATAAGATTTAGGCCCTTATCTAAGGAATAATATTAAATTGAAATGAATTCGATATCCTATATCCTATATACTAAGAAAGTTTTAGCAAAATTTTACTTTTTAGAACACCCCTCTCCATTCCAGGCCTTCTGGTCCGATTTTGCTCATTAAAGAACTTTGATGTAATAAGTTAGAAATAAAATAACAACATTTGGAGATTTGGTGCCTAAAATGGTGTCCTTTGTTCACTTATGTAGGTCCCCTTAATATTAACTCACACAGGGCAAAACAGGTTGCTTTGAGAGTAAATGGTTCCAGTATAGATATTAGAATTTTAAAGATGTATGTAATCTTTCTTTTTTTTTGCTAAATATTCAGTTTGAGTTTACCACCTCATCATGCCTTGATCTATATAAATAAATGCCTAAATATTTGATGGAAACTGAAGTGGTGTAAAATTTATGATGAATTGAAAGAATATTATAATGACCTTGTACCTACCTATGTTTTTAAGTAGATGATTAGGAAAGCAATGGGTACCATGTCATGACTTCCTGTAAATTTGACATATCTTCGCATTTCATATCCCCTAGAACTCAAAACCAGCCCCTGATTAAAAGTTTAACTTTATGTATCTATCTATCTATATCACTTTCTTGTTAACACGACAACTACCGTAATATTCATCCAATCACTTTTAAATTGATACATAAAATTTTGAGTTCACAAAATCTCGGTCAAGTTCGTTAATGAACAAAATCAGACCAGGGGGCGGGAATGGGAGGGGTTTTTCAAAAAATTAAATTTTTGCAATAACTTTCTTGGTATATAGAATATCGAATTCATTAAAATTTTATTTTATTTCTTAGATAAGGGCCTAAATGTTAAGTTAGTTAATAGCACCTTGGCTATTGGTCCTAGGGGTGAAAAAAAATATTTTCAAAATTCAGAAAATCATAGATCCCTTAAGAGGCACAGGATTTAATCTATTTAAAATGTCAATAAATTGTCTACAACTTTTTATTAAAACAATCTTTGACATGAGCAACTCTTACGGCACAGTGTTAAGAGAGATTCAGTATCCGCACTCTCGCTGCGCAAGGGTACGGAGAGTTGAGGTGCGCGTGCTGCCGCGCGGGGAGCGGATCGCGCGGCAGCTCGCGCAATATTTGATACAAGTTCGTACAATTGGAGTTCGTCGATCCCCTACTTTGATCCGGTGAATTGTACCGGGTTATTTTTTAATACGACAAAGGTACATTTGTAACTGTAATTTGCTCTACTACATTTCGATATTTTTCCTCAATTAAATGACACAATAAATAAATAAATAATACGTCCCAACAGCCATGCTATCATAATTTCGACATTTGAATACCGCTGTGCATTATCGTTGTGCCCTATCGAAATGTCAAGTTTCATTCTTCAGTTTTAAAAATTCGTTGACTTTAATGTTAAATATCTATATTATTGACACAAAAATTGAACTCTTTTTCATTTCTACTTTTCGAGCTGAAAGATGCAACGAATAGTAGATTATTAAGCATGGATGTATAGAAGCTAAAATGTGCCAAGAGCTGAAAGTAACTGAAGAAAGTAAGTGAAGGTGTTAAGTAACTTCTTATTAACAGTATGCAGTGGTATTTGACCCTTTATTAATTTTATATTTTTTTTCTTTGTTTTAGGTTACCCAAAAAGGAATTAGCGATATGAGCACCTGTTACTATCGGTAAGTGCTGATATTTCTCGTTTCTAAATAAGTGAATTATATTAATTTATAACGGATATATTAAGAGGCCCTAAAAATATATTACGATAAGCATTCAAAACTTTGCTAGCCGCTTAGAAGTAATAATTATGTCCGAGTGCAGTTTGAGAGACAGTGGAAGCCAGGAAAAATAGTCCAACAAATACTGTCCATGGTTCAGGTCCAGGATGTGTATTTATTTTGATTAGAATAAAAAAGGGAAAATTATTTTTAAGAAATAGATTTACGTAATACAAGATATCACGTGATGTCCTACAGCCAGGCCCTACAGGCGTCATTGACGGCCTTTTTTCCCCAGACTAGACGTACTAACTTGCTACGGGTTGCTTCAATTCCTATCTCCATCCGTTTTGACAATATAGTATAGCAATTAGGAATAATGGAACAGTAAATTCGTACAAGCGATCGACACTATTATAGTTCTGTTTCCTGCCCCCTCAATTTGATTATCATCTGTACTAAAGAAGGCATCGTTTGGTCTTTTTCAAGGTTTAATGCTACGCAATAAGCAGGTTACTGTTTTCGTTTTCAAGAAAGTATATATTTTAGGCAATTATAATATTAGTTGTATGTTATTATTTTTTAAATTAGCACTTAGAAAAAAACCCACATTAAATCTGTAAAAGTTTAAATTATATTGGCCAGGATATATTTATATTATACCAAGTATCTTGTTTTTTACTAGCAATAACAACATAGATAGTAATTTATTTATCCCACCTTTATTTATCATACGTAGGAACGTTTGAAATGCTTATTATATTTTCATTTTAAAATGAAGTAGGTACCTAATAAGTAATGTTGGGTATATTTTTTAATAGATTTGCCTTATTCAGTATACGTACTCTCGCTGCGCAAGGGAAGGGTACGGAGGGCTGTTTTTTTTATCAGACTGTAAGATGAGATAGAAATATCAAGATAGCAAGAGAGAGAAGAACTTTCGTGAAGAGGCCTTTAAATATAAGGCGCTCACTCCTAAGATCACTCCTATAGATTTCCTTATCGATTCACTGTATCGATAATCAAATTTAATTTAGGTCAGTATAATGTCAGAGACCGCTCAGCGTTCTGTTTCGCCGAGCTGTCAGCAGTCCCTTTGGGCTGTTGACCGCGCGACGCAAGGTACAAAATAAACTTTTTATAATATAAATATTTTTTTTCGTGCGACCGGTTTAGAAATATGTTTTAATAGCTCCGAGCGTTGAACAGGCGCGGGTTTTGGAGTACCTAAAGTAAGAATGGCGTGGTTCAATAGCACGTTGTTAAAACTGGGACTGAAACACAACTCCTGTAGGAGGTATGTAATATTCTGGATGTATTCAGACGCGAAATGGAGGTTCGGCTATATTATGGGAAGCTGGCGCAACGGAAAATAAAATTCGCGATTGCGGCCGAATGCTTAAAAAAGCGATTTTTGCTGCAAATGTCATCGAAGCTTTTTTAATTTCCTTTCTGTTTGGGCGTTGGTTTACGCATGAAAATGTGGAAAATCCAATTTGATGGACTAAATATTCGGTCGGATATACTTTAAGGATAAAGACGGAAAATGAGTTTACAACTTTGATAATCTCTGTTGGAAATAGACGTGTTTTGTACGAAATAACCATCAGCCCCATAGAAAGAAGCATCAGCTGATTTTTTACGATTTTTGTCATCATCGCTCGAGGAAAGAGGCTATTAGCGAAATTGTGAAAAGCTCGCTTTTATAAAAAAGGCCACAGACAAACCTAACGGATGATATAAGTCTGTAACTTATGGGTAGAAAATATCCGATTTGAGAGGCAAATTTGAAAATTACCCAAATGGAACCTTTTTTTCAAGAGAAAGAACGCAAAGCAGATTCTTGGTCACTATTTTTTTGGAGTTCAACGCGACAACAGCTGAGATTTGACATTCGATCGACGCATACATTTTTGGATGATTGAAGCTGGTTTCAAGGAATATAGATAATCGCTAAAAGGGACGATTGAAGGAAGCTACATCTTCGAGAGTACATATATAAGGACTGAGGATCGGCTAACGGAGCTCGGACGCCTGAGAGAATATTCCGGGACCTTTTCTCGGAAATTTCCTTAAGGAAGTTTCTGGACCTCGAACTTTCCTTTAAGGTCGACTTGAGGAAAAAATCTTTTTGGAAGAGCTTCGATCAGCGGACAGTATAGACTAAATTTTTTGGAAAACTGAAGCTGGATTGGATGAGAAAGTGAGCTTCTTATGCTAATGACAGTTGAGTTCCAGAACGGAATTACTCGGGGACCTTCTTCTGCTGCTCGTCTCAACTAAGGGGAACCAGACCACGGGTCCCGTCGGGGAAAACGACTGCCCGTATGTGTGCAGTAACCCTTAATACTTGATTTATTGTAAATGTGATACTGTGATAATGTGTAAAGTTTCAGGGATACGCCCCGTTTTAAATATTGTTGTAAATAGTATCAAAATAAATATGTTCAACACATTCGAGTAGTTTTTATTTGATGGGGATTGATGAAAGGTAGAGTTAATTTCCATGTTTAGCAACACATTTGAGATCTACCATTATAAACAATACATCTATTAGCATAGCAACGAAATTTCAAGTAACGTAACGTAGCAACGAATTAAATTCGAATATATTTTCTTTCCGAAATTAGTTGCTATGCATTTTTTATATTAATCTGAAAAAGACGACAAGATGGCCGTTAAAATGTTTTTCCGTGGGTTTAGAATAATGTAATACAGATTGCCTGTGGCTAGATAATTTCGAAATAACGTTTATACAGTGCATAATAGTCGATATAGTTCATAATAGATAAAAGCAGGCCGCTAGCAGGCCAGTCTCCGAGTGAGTGATTATGTGAAAATAAGTGACATTAAAAAGTGTTCTTTGAGACCCGCAAAAGTTAGTGGAACCTGAGGGAATCACGCTGCGAACACGAGGTCAGTCTTTGGTTTCCCAATTTGCTGTTCCACTTATATTTTTTACCTTTTTACTTTAATTGGTAGCTTTTAATAGGTCAGTTGAATTTGTTAACATTATAGATATGAATTCATTGATAGGAAATAATGATGTCGATGATTTGTAAAAATCACTTATTACCAATATTGTCATATATATGTTTATTTTTGTGTATTTTCAACATCTCCACTAGACTAAAGTTAAATACAGTTTAAGTAACTTCCGAACCTCAATCAAAATAAAAAAATGTAGGGAAATTATAGCAACACAATTAACATTTTGAACTGATTTGAACCAATTTATCCCACCCTTAGAACCAATGGTTGGTGCTAGCAAAGAAGTTTACTCAGATAAGATTTAGACCCTTATCTAAGGAATAATATTAAATTGAAATGAATTCGATATCCTATATCCTATATACTAAGAAAGTTTTAGCAAAATTTTACTTTTTAGAACACCCCTCTCCATTCCAGGCCTTCTGGTCCGATTTTGCTCATTTTTGTAATAAGTTAGAAATAAAATAACAACATTTGGAGATTTGGTGCCTAAAATGGTGTCCTTTGTTCACTTATGTAGGTCCCCTTAATATTAACTCACACAGGGCAAAACAGGTTGCTTTGAGAGTAAATGGTTCCAGTATAGATATTAGAATTTTAAAGATGTATGTAATCTTTCTTTTTTTTTGCTAAATATTCAGTTTGAGTTTACCACCTCATCATGCCTTGATCTATATAAATAAATGCCTAAATATTTGATGGAAACTGAAGTGGTGTAAAATTTATGATGAATTGAAAGAATATTATAATGACCTTGTACCTACCTATGTTTTTAAGTAGATGATTAGGAAAGCAATGGGTACCATGTCATGACTTCCTGGAAATTTGACATATCTTCGCATTTCATATCCCCTAGAACTCAAAACCAGCCTCTGATTAAAAGTTTAACTTTATGTATCTATCTATCTATATCACTTTCTTGTTAACACGACAACTACCGTAATATTCATCCAATCACTTTTAAATTGATACATAAAATTTTGAGTTCACAAAATCTCGGTCAAGTTCGTTAATGAACAAAATCAGACCAGGGGGCGGGAATGGGAGGGGTTTTTCAAAAAATTAAATTTTTGCAATATTTTTCTTGGTATATAGAATATCGAATTCATTAAAATTTTATTTTATTTCTTAGATAAGGGCCTAAATGTTAAGTTAGTTAATAGCACCTTGGCTATTGGTCCTAGGGGTGAAAAAAAATATTTTCAAAATTCAGAAAATAATACCTCCCTTAATAAGCACAGGATTTAATCTATTTAAAATGTCAATAAATTGTTTACAACTTTTTTTTAAAACAATCTTTGACATGAGCAACTCTTACGGCACAGTGTTAAGAGAGATTCAGTATCCGCACTCTCGCTGCGCAAGGGTACGGAGAGTTGAGGTGCGCGTGCTGCCGCGCGGGGAGCGGATCGCGCGGCAGCTCGCGCAATATTTGATACAAGTTCGTACAATTGGAGTTCGTCGATCCCCTACTTTGATCCGGTGAATTGTACCGGGTTATTTTTTAATACGACAAAGGTACATTTGTAACTGTAATTTGCTCTACTACATTTCGATATTTTTCCTCAATTAAATGACACAATAAATAAATAAATAATACGTCCCAACAGCCATTCTATCATATTTTCGATAATTGAATACCACTGTGCATTATCGTTGCGCCCTATCGAAATGTCAAGTTTCAACCTTCAGTATTAAAAATTCGTTGACTTTAATGTTAAATATCTATATTATTGACACAAAAATTGAACTCTTTTTCATTTCTACTTTTCGAGCTGAAAGATGCAACGAATAGTAGATTATTAAGCATGGATGTATAGAAGCTAAAATGTGCCAAGTGCTGAAAGTAATTCGGTGAAGGTGTTAAGTAACTTCTTATTAACAGTATGCAGTGAGTGGTATTTGACCCTTTATTAATTTTATATTATTTTTCTTTGTTTTAGATTCCCCAAAAAGGGATTGGCGATATGAGCACCTGTTACTATCGGTAAGTGTTTTTAAATATTATTAAGTAATTATGTAAGTCCTGTGTAAATTAAGGTTTCAGTTTCATATCAAAATAAAATATGGCGTTTGTGCATTCGCCTTTTCAGCCTGAAATTAGAGGAAACAAGAAAAAAAACAGTGTGGTCACCCCACGCGGGAATGACGGAAAACTTCTGTGAGGAAGTTGATTGAATTTGTCATATTATATTTCAAAATTTACCCACTGCCATTTGCATTCAGGAATGTTTTGATGCTCCATTTTATTTATATAAGAAGAAAATCAATGTGACAGCTCGGCGCAACGACGTCAACCGAATGAGTACTTAACCTCCATGCGAACAGACTAGTTTAACCGAACGAACGTGATGCATTCCGAGCTTGCACCGGATTTCGAACGTGTCTCAATTAAATTCATTTTTCTTTAAAGAGGTATTACTTAAAAACCCACATGTGAGCTGTTATGGGAGGTAGTATCAGACTTTGTCACCTACTAGGTTCCTGTAAAAGCATAGGTTTCGAAATTATGAGTCAAGACTTTAGTTGTATCAATTTCCTACTGCACAAACATTTATGACGTATAGCTAATTTATGTATAGATAATTAAAAAATATTTAGAAAGAGTGTAATATAAAACAAAAAAACCAACAAGTAAAATAACGTTTTTAAAATATTGTTAAAAGCTTTTTTTTTTAAATAGCTTCTGTTTTGAAATCTTTTCATGCACATATTTCTCGTTTCTAAATAAATGAATAATATTAATTTATAACGGATATATTAAGAGGCCCTAAAAATATATTGCGATAAGCATTCAAAACTTTGCTAGCCGCTTAGAAGTAATCATTATGTCCGAGTGCAGTTTGAGAGACAGTGGAAGCCAGGAAAAATAGTCAAATAAATACTGTGCAGGGTCCTGTATGTGTGTATTTATTTTGATTAGAATAAAAAACGGAAAATTATTAAAAAGAAATAGATTCTTTGAAAAAGAAATCATTATTACGTGGGTAACTGGCAGATTTGAGATTTGATTGCAAAGTTATAAATTTAAAAATATCTTGTTTTGCTATCATTTTCTTTACCAAACATATATGTAACTATAACGGATTGATTATTAGATTCAAATATTTTATTTCATTCTTTAAGTTTATTTCATTTATCTAGTTTATTAAATTTATAAGTTCAATTAGTTTATTATAATAGGTTATTTATTTTTTGTATTATTTTTTGTATGAATTCATCCACTCATTCAGCTATTTCATCTCATTCAACTCTCATTCATAAAAATTTTATATAGTTTTTTTATATCATACATCTAGTTTATTTTATTTATCTAGTTTATTTTATTGATCTGAATCATATAATTTATAAGATCATCCAGGAATTTAATTTTTATATATTCATCTTCTGTATTTTTTTTTAATCAATCATTTATTTCTAATCGTTCAGCTTTTTCATCTCATTCATCTCAATCATTAGGTTATTTCATTCATGTAGTTTAATAATTTCATCCGCTGGTTCAGCTTTTTCATCTCATTCATCTCAATCATTAGGTTATTTCATTCATGTAGTTAAATAATTTCATCCGCTGGTTCAGCTTTTTCATCTCATTCATCTCAATCATTAGGTTATTTCATTCATGTAGTTTAATAATTTTATCCGCTGGTTCAGCTTTTTCATCTCATTCATCTCAATCATTTAGTTATTTCATTCATGTAGTTTAATAATTTCATCCGCTGGTTCAGCTTTTTCATCTCATTCATCTCAATCATTAGGTTATTTCATTCATGTAGTTAAATAATTTCATCCGCTGGTTCAGCTTTTTCATCTCATTCATCTCAATCATTAGGTTATTTCATTCATGTAGTTTAATAATTTCATCCGCTGGTTCAGCTTTTTCATCTCATTCATCTCAATCATTAGGTTATTTCATTCATGTAGTTTAATAATTTCATCCGCTGGTTCAGCTTTTTCATCTCATTCATCTCAATCATTAGGTTAATTTATTCATGTAGTTAAATAATTTCATCCGCTGGCTCAGCTTTTTCATCTCATTCATCTCAATCATTAGGTTATTTCATTCATGTAGTTAATTAATTTCATCCGCTGGTTCAGCTTTTTCATCTCATTCATCTCAATCATTAGGTTATTTCATTCATGTAGTTTAATAATTTCATCCGCTGGTTCAGCTTTTTCATCTCATTCATCTCAATCATTAGGTTATTTCATTCATGTAGTTAAATAATTTCATCCGCTGGTTCAGCTTTTTCATCTCATTCATCTCAATCATTAGGTTATTTCATTCATGTAGTTAAATAATTTCATCCGCTGGTTCAGCTTTTACATCTCATTCATCTCAATCATTAGGTTATTTCATTCATGTAGTTTAATAATTTCATCCGCTGGTTCCGCTTTTTCATCTCATTCATCTCAATCATTAGGTTATTTTATTCATGTAGTTTAATAATTTCATCTGCTGGTTTAGCTTTTTCATCTCATTCATCTCAATCATTAGGTTATTTCATTCATGTAGTTTAATAATTTCATCTGCTGGTTCAGCTTTTTCATCTCTTTCATCTCAATCATTAGGTTATTTCATTCATGTAGTTTAATAATTTCATCCGCTGGTTCAGATTTTTCATCTCATTCATCTCAATCATTAGGTTATTTCATTCATGTAGTTTAATAATTTCATCCGCTGGTTCAGCTTTTTTATCTCATACATCTCAATCATTTAGTAATTTCATTCATGTAGTTTAATAATTTCATTCGCTGGTTCAGCTTTTTCATCTCATTCATCTCAATCATTAGGTTATTTCATTCATGTAGTTTAATAATTTCATCCGCTGGTTCAGGTTTTTCATCTCATTCAACTCAATCATTAGGTTATTTCATTCATGTAGTTAAATAATTTCATCCGCTGGTTCAGCTTTTTCATCTCATTCATCTCAATCATTAGGTTATTTCATTCATGTAGTTTAATAATTTCATCCGCTGGTTCAGCTTTTTCATCTCATTCATCTCAATCATTTAGTTATTTCATTCATGTAGTTAAATAATTTCATCCGCTGGTTCAGCTTTTTCATCTCATTCATCTCAATCATTAGGTTATTTCATTCATGTAGTTTAATAATTTCATCCGCTGGTTCAGCTTTTTCATCTCATTCATCTCAATCATTAGGTTATTTCATTCATGTAGTTTAATAATTTCATCCGCTGGTTCAGCTTTTTCATCTCATTCATCTCAATCATTAGGTTATTTTATTCATGTAGTTAAATAATTTCATCCGCTGGTTCAGCTTTTTCATCTCATTCATCTCAATCATTAGGTTATTTCATTCATGTAGTTAAATAATTTCATCCGCTGGTTCAGCTTTTACATCTCATTCATCTCAATCATTAGGTTATTTCATTCATGTAGTTTAATAATTTCATCCGCTGGTTCCGCTTTTTCATCTCATTCATCTCAATCATTAGGTTATTTCATTCATGTAGTTTAATAATTTCATCCGCTGGTTCAGCTTTTTCATCTCATTCATCTCAATCATTGGGTTATTTCATTCATGTAGTTTAATAATTTAATCCGCTGGTTCAGCTTTTTCATCTCATTCAACTCAATCATTAGGTTATTTCATTCATGTAGTTTAATAATTTCATCCGCTGGTTCAGCCTTTTCATCTCATTCATCTCAATCATTAGGTTATTTCATTCATGTAGTTAAATAATTTCATCCGCTGGTTCAGCTTTTTCATCTCATTCATCTCAATCATTTAGTTATTTCATTCATGTAGTTAAATAATTTCATCCGCTGGTTCAGCTTTTTCATCTCATTCATCTCAATCATTAGGTTATTTCATTCATGTAGTTAAATAATTTCATCCGCTGGTTCAGCTTTTTCATCTCATTCATCTCAATCATTAGGTTATTTCATTCATGTAGTTAAATAATTTCATCCGCTGGTTCAGCTTTTTCATCTCATTCATCTCAATCATTAGGTTATTTCATTCATGTAGTTTAATAATTTCATCCGCTGGTTCAGCTTTTTCATCTCATTCATCTCAATCATTAGGTTATTTCATTCATGTAGTTAAATAATTTCATCCGCTAATTCCGCTTTTTCATCTCATTCATCTCAATCATTAGGTTATTTCATTCATGTAGTTTAATAATTTCATCCGCTGGTTCAGCTTTTTCATCTCATTCATCTCAATCATTTAGTTATTTCATTCATGTAGTTAAATAATTTCATCCGCTGGTTCAGCTTTTTCATCTCATTCATCTCAATCATTAGGTTATTTCATTCATGTAGTTTAATAATTTCATCCGCTGGTTCAGCTTTTTCATCTCATTCATCTCAATCATTAGGTTATTTCATTCATGTAGTTTAATAATTTCATCCGCTGGTTCAGCTTTTTCATCTCATTCATCTCAATCATTAGGTTATTTCATTCATGTAGTTAAATAATTTCATCCGCTGGTTCAGCTTTTTCATCTCATTCATCTCAATCATTAGGTTATTTCATTCATGTAGTTTATTAATTTCATCCGCTGGTTCCGCTTTTTCATCTCATTCATCTCAATCATTAGGTTATTTCATTCATGTAGTTTAATAATTTCATCCGCTGGTTCAGCTTTTTCATCTCATTCATTTCAATCATTAGGTTATTTCATTCATGTAGTTAATTAATTTCATCCGCTGGTTCAGCTTTTTCATCTCATTCATCTCAATCATTAGGTTATTTCATTCATGTAGTTTAATAATTTCATCCGCTGGTTCAGCTTTTTCATCTCATTCATCTCAATCATTAGGTTATTTCATTCATGTAGTTAAATAATTTCATCCGCTGGTTCAGCTTTTTCATCTCATTCATCTCAATCATTAGGTTATTTCATTCATGTAGTTAAATAATTTCATCCGCTGGTTCAGCTTTTACATCTCATTCATCTCAATCATTAGGTTATTTCATTCATGTAGTTTAATAATTTCATCCGCTGGTTCCGCTTTTTCATCTCATTCATCTCAATCATTAGGTTATTTTATTCATGTAGTTTAATAATTTCATCTGCTGGTTTAGCTTTTTCATCTCATTCATCTCAATCATTAGGTTATTTCATTCATGTAGTTTAATAATTTCATCCGCTGGTTCAGCTTTTTCATCTCTTTCATCTCAATCATTAGGTTATTTCATTCATGTAGTTTAATAATTTCATCCGCTGGTTCAGCCTTTTCATCTCATTCATCTCAATCATTAGGTTATTTCATTCATGTAGTTAAATAATTTCATCCGCTGGTTCAGCTTTTTCATCTCATTCATCTCAATCATTAGGTTATTTTATTCTTGTAGTTAAATAATTTCATCCGCTGGTTCAGCTTTTTCATCTCATTCATCTCAATCATTAGGTTATTTCATTCATGTAGTTTAATAATTTCATCCGCTGGTTTAGCTTTTTCATCTCATTCATCTCAATCATTTAGTTATTTCATTCATGTAGTTAAATAATTTCATCCGCTGGTTCAGCTTTTTCATCTCATTCATCTCAATCATTAGGTTATTTCATTCATGTAGTTTAATAATTTCATCCGCTGGTTCAGCTTTTTAATCTCATTCATCTCAATCATTAGGTTATTTCATTCATGTAGTTAAATAATTTCATCCGCTGGTTCAGCTTTTTCATCTCATTCATCTCAATCATTAGGTTATTTCATTCATGTAGTTTAATAATTTCATCCGCTGGTTCAGCTTTTTCATCTCATTCATCTCAATCATTAGGTTAATTTATTCATGTAGTTAAATAATTTCATCCGCTGGCTCAGCTTTTTTATCTCATTCATCTCAATCATTAGGTTATTTCATTCATGTAGTTTAATAATTTCATCCGCTGGTTCAGCTTTTTCATCTCATTCATTTCAATCATTAGGTTATTTCATTCATGTAGTTTAATAATTTCATCCACTGGTTCCGCTTTTTCATCTCATTCATCTCAATCATTAGGTTATTTCATTCATGTGGTTTAATAATTTCATCCGCTGGTTCAGCTTTTTCATCTCATTCATCTCAATCATTAGGTTATTTCATTCATGTAGTTTAATAATTTCATCCGCTGGTTCAGCTTTTTCATCTCATTCATCTCAATCATTAGGTTATTTCATTCATGTAGTTTAATAATTTCATCCGCTGGTTCCGCTTTTTCATCTCATTCATCTCAATCATTAGGTTATTTCATTCATGTGGTTTAATAATTTCATCCGCTGGTTCAGCTTTTTCATCTCATTCATCTCAATCATTAGGTTATTTCATTCATGTAGTTTAATAATTTCATCCGCTGGTTCAGCTTTTTCATCTCATTCATCTTAATCATTAGGTTAATTTATTCATGTAGTTAAATAATTTCATCCGCTGGCTCAGCTTTTTTATCTCATTCATCTCAATCATTAGGTTATTTCATTCATGTAGTTTAATAATTTCATCCCCTGGTTCAGCTTTTTCATCTCATTCATTTCAATCATTAGGTTATTTCATTCATGTAGTTTAATAATTTCATCCACTGGTTCCGCTTTTTCATCTCATTCATCTCAATCATTAGGTTATTTCATTCATGTGGTTTAATAATTTCATCCGCTGGTTCAGCTTTTTCATCTCATTCATCTCAATCATTAGGTTATTTCATTCATGTAGTTTAATAATTTCATCCGCTGGTTCAGCTTTTTCATCTCATTCATCTCAATCATTAGGTTATTTCATTCATGTAGTTTAATAATTTCATCCGCTGGTTCAGCTTTTTCATCTCATTCATCTCAATCATTAGGTTATTTCATTCATGTAGTTTAATAATTTCATCCGCTGGTTCAGCTTTTTCATCTCATTCATCTCAATCATTAGGTTATTTCATTCATGTAGTTAAATAATTTCATCCGCTGGTTCAGCTTTTTCATCTCATTCATCTCAATCATTAGGTTATTTCATTCATGTAGTTTAATAATTTCATCCGCTGGTTCAGCTTTTTCATCTCATTCATCTCAATCATTAGGTTATTTCATTCATGTAGTTAAATAATTTCATCCGCTGGTTCAGCTTTTTCATCTCATTCATCTCAATCATTAGGTTATTTCATTCATGTAGTTTAATAATTTCATCCGCTGGTTCAGCTTTTTCATCTCATTCATCTCAATCATTTAGTTATTTCATTCATGTAGTTTAATAATTTCATCCGCTGGTTCAGCTTTTTCATCTCATTCATCTCAATCATTAGGTTATTTCATTCATGTAGTTAAATAATTTCATCCGCTGGTTCAGCTTTTTCATCTCATTCATCTCAATCATTAGGTTATTTCATTCATGTAGTTTAATAATTTCATCCGCTGGTTCAGCTTTTTCATCTCATTCATCTCAATCATTAGGTTATTTCATTCATGTAGTTAAATAATTTCATCCGCTGGTTCAGCTTTTTCATCTCATTCATCTCAATCATTAGGTTATTTCATTCATGTAGTTTAATAATTTCATCCGCTGGTTCAGCTTTTTCATCTCATTCATCTCAATCATTAGGTTATTTCATTCATGTAGTTTAATAATTTCATCCGCTGGTTCAGCTTTTTCATCTCATTCATCTTAATCATTAGGTTATTTCATTCATGTAGTTTAATAATTTCATCCGCTGGTTCAGCTTTTTCATCTCATTTATCTCAATCATTAGGTTATTTCATTCATGTAGTTAAATAATTTCATCCGCTGGTTCAGCTTTTTCATCTCATTCATCTCAATCATTAGGTTATTTCATTCATGTAGTTTAATAATTTCATGCGCTGGTTCAGCTTTTTCATCTCATTCATCTCAATCATTTAGTTATTTCATTCATGTAGTTAAATAATTTCATCCGCTGGTTCAGCTTTTTCATCTCATTCATCTCAATCATTAGGTTATTTCATTCATGTAGTTTAATAATTTCATCCGCTGGTTCAGCTTTTTCATCTCATTCATCTCAATCATTAGGTTAATTTATTCATGTAGTTAAATAATTTCATCCGCTGGCTCAGCTTTTTCATCTCATTCATCTCAATCATTAGGTTATTTCATTCATGTAGTTTAATAATTTCATCCGCTGGTTCAGCTTTTTCATCTCATTCATTTCAATCATTAGGTTATTTCATTCATGTAGTTTAATAACTTCATCCACTGGTTCCGCTTTTTCATCTCATTCATCTCAATCATTAGGTTATTTCATTCATGTAGTTTAATAATTTCATCCGCTGGTTCAGCTTTTTCATCTCATTCATCTCAATCATTAGGTTATTTCATTCATGTAGTTTAATAATTTCATCCGCTGGTTCAGCTTTTTCATCTCATTCATCTCAATCATTAGGTTATTTCATTCATGTAGTTTAATAATTTTATCCGCTGGTTCAGCTTTTTCATCTCATTCATCTCAATCATTAGGTTATTTTATTCATGTAGTTTAATAATTTCATCCGCTGGTTCAGCTTTTTCATCTCATTCATCTCAATCATTAGGCTATTTCATTCATGTAGTTAAATAATTTCATCCGCTGGTTCAGCTTTTTCATCTCATTCATCTCAATCATTAGGTTATTTCATTCATGTAGTTTAATAATTTCATCCGCTGGTTCAGCTTTTTCATCTCATTCATCTCAATCATTTAGTTATTTTATTCATGTAGTTAAATAATTTCATCCGCTGGTTCAGCTTTTTCATCTCATTCATCTCAATCATTAGGTTATTTCATTCATGTAGTTTAATAATTTCATCCGCTGGTTCAGCTTTTTCATCTCATTCATCTCAATCATTAGGTTATTTCATTCATGTAGTTTAATAATTTCATCCGCTGGTTCCGCTTTTTCATCTCATTCATCTCAATCATTAGGTTATTTCATTCATGTAGTCTAATAATTTCATCCGCTGGTTCAGCTTTTTCATCTCATTCATCTCAATCATTAGGTTATTTTATTCATGTAGTTTAATATTTTCATCCGCTGGTTCAGCTTTTTCATCTCATTCATCTCAATCATTAGGTTATTTCATTCATGTAGTTAAATAATTTCATCCGCTGGTTCAGCTTTTTCATCTCATTCATCTCAATCATTAGGTTATTTCATTCATGTAGTTTAATAATTTCATCCGCTGGTTCAGCTTTTTCATCTCATTCATCACAATCATTAGGTTATTTCATTCATGAAGTTAAATAATTTCATCCGCTGGTTCAGCTTTTTCATCTCATTCATCTCAATCATTAGGTTATTTCATTCATGTAGTTAAATAATTTCATCCGCTGGTTCAGCTTTTACATCTCATTCATCTCAATCATTAGGTTATTTCATTCATGTAGTTTAATAATTTCATTTGCTGGTTCCGCTTTTTCATCTCATTCATCTCAATCATTAGGTTATTTCATTCATGTAGTTTAATAATTTCATCCGCTGGTTCAGCTTTTTCATCTCATTCATCTCAATCATTAGGTTATTTCATTCATGTAGTTTAATAATTTCATCCGCTGGTTCAGCTTTTTCATCTCATTCATCTCAATCATTAGGTTATTTCATTCATGTAGTTTAATAATTTCATCCGCTGGTTCAGCCTTTTCATCTCATTCATCTCAATCATTAGGTTATTTTATTCATGTAGTTAAATAATTTCATCCGCTGGTTCAGCTTTTTCATCTCATTCATCTCAATCATTTAGTTATTTCATTCATGTAGTTAAATAATTTCATCCGCTGGTTCAGCTTTTTCATTTCATTCATCTCAATCATTAGGTTATTTCATTCATGTAGTTTAATAATTTCATCCGCTGGTTCAGCTTTTTCATCTCATTCATCTCAATCATTAGGTTATTTCATTCATGTCGTTAAATAATTTCATCCGCTGGTTCAGCTTTTTCATCTCATTCATCTCAATCATTAGGTTATTTCATTCATGTAGTTAAATAATTTCATCCGCTGGTTCAGCTTTTACATCTCATTCATCTCAATCATTAGGTTATTTCATTCATGTAGTTAAATAATTTCATCCGCTGGTTCAGCTTTTTCATTTCATTCATCTCAATCATTAGGTTATTTCATTCATGTAGTTTAATAATTTCATCCGCTGGTTCAGCTTTTTCATCTCATTCATCTCAATCATTAGGTTATTTCATTCATGTCGTTAAATAATTTCATCCGCTGGTTCAGCTTTTTCATCTCATTCATCTCAATCATTAGGTTATTTCATTCATGTAGTTTAATAATTTCATCCGCTGGTTCAGCTTTTACATCTTATTCATCTCAATCATTAGGTTATTTCATTCATGTAGTTAAATAATTTCATCCGCTGGTTCAGCTTTTTCATCTCATTCATCTCAATCATTAGGTTATTTCATTCATGTAGTTTAATAATTTCATCCGCTGGTTCCGCCTTTTCATCTCATTCATCTCAATCATTAGGTTATTTCATTTATGTAGTTTAATAATTTCATCCGCTGGTTCAGCTTTTTCATCTCATTCATCTCAATCATTAGGTTATTTCATTCATGTAGTTTAATAATTTCATCCGCTGGTTCCGCTTTTTCATCTCATTCATCTCAATCATTAGGTTATTTCATTCATGTAGTTTAATAATTTCATCCGCTGGTTCAGCTTTTACATCTTATTCATCTCAATCATTAGGTTATTTCATTCATGTAGTTAAATAATTTCATCCGCTGGTTCAGCTTTTTCATCTCATTCATCTCAATCATTAGGTTATTTCATTCATGTAGTTTAATAATTTCATCCGCTGGTTCCGCCTTTTCATCTCATTCATCTCAATCATTAGGTTATTTCATTCATGTAGTTTAATAATTTCATCCGCTGGTTCAGCTTTTTCATCTCATTCATCTCAATCATTAGGTTATTTCATTCATGTAGTTTAATAATTTCATCCGCTGGTTCCGCTTTTTCATCTCATTCATCTCAATCATTAGGTTATTTCATTCATGTAGTCTAATAATTTCATCCGCTGGTTCAGCTTTTTCATCTCATTCATCTCAATCATTAGGTTATTTTATTCATGTAGTTTAATATTTTCATCCGCTGGTTCAGCTTTTTCATCTCATTCATCTCAATCATTAGGTTATTTCATTCATGTAGTTAAATAATTTCATCCGCTGGTTCAGCTTTTTCATCTCATTCATCTCAATCATTAGGTTATTTCATTCATGTAGTTTAATAATTTCATCCGCTGGTTCAGCTTTTTCATCTCATTCATCTCAATCATTAGGTTATTTCATTCATGTAGTTAAATAATTTCATCCGCTGGTTCAGCTTTTTCATCTCATTCATCTCAATCATTAGGTTATTTCATTCATGTAGTTAAATAATTTCATCCGCTGGTTCAGCTTTTACATCTCATTCATCTCAATCATTAGGTTATTTCATTCATGTAGTTTAATAATTTCATCCGCTGGTTCCGCTTTTTCATCTCATTCATCTCAATCATTAGGTTATTTCATTCATGTAGTTTAATAATTTCATCCGCTGGTTCAGCTTTTTCATCTCATTCATCTCAATCATTAGGTTATTTCATTCATGTAGTTTAATAATTTCATTCGCTGGTTCAGCTTTTTCATCTCATTCATCTCAATCATTTAGTTATTTTATTCATGTAGTTAAATAATTTCATCCGCTGGTTCAGCTTTTTCATTTCATTCATCTCAATCATTAGGTTATTTCATTCATGTAGTTTAATAATTTCATCCGCTGGTTCAGCTTTTTCATCTCATTCATCTCAATCATTAGGTTATTTCATTCATGTAGTTAAATAATTTCATCCGCTGGTTCAGCTTTTTCATCTCATTCATCTCAATCATTAGGTTATTTCATTCATGTAGTTTAATAATTTCATCCGCTGGTTCAGCTTTTTCATATCAATCATTTAGTTATTTCATTCATGTAGTTAAATAATTTCATCCGCTGGTTCAGCTTTTTCATCTCATTCATCTCAATCGTTTAGTTAATTTCATTCATGTAGTTTAATAATTTCATCCGCTGGTTCAGCTTTTTCATTTCATTCATTTCAATCAGTTAGTTATTTCATTCATGTAGTTAAATAATTTCATCCGCTCGTTCAGCTTTTTCATCTCATTCATCTCAATCGTTTAGTTAATTTCATTCATGTAGTTAAATAATTTCATCCGCTCTTTCAGCTTTTTCATCTCAATCTCTTAATCATTTAGTTATTTCATTCATGTATAATAATAATTTCATCCGCTCTTTCAGCTTTTTTATCTTATTCATTTCAATCATTTAGTTATTTCATTCATGTAGTTTAATAATTTCATCCGCTGGTTCAGCTTTTTCATCTCAATCATTTAGTTAATTTCATTCATTTAGTCATTAAAATGCAATCAGTAAAATATAATAAAATTATATGATGGTTTAATACAACACTAATGCAGGTTTATCGGCTGTTTCCCCGCTGGCCTCCCTTGATTTCCCCTAAATGCCCTGTTGCGGTGAAAATGGAATTCTGTCCAGGATACTACTGACTATTAACAAATGGTGCGAATTCGGTCATTAGGTGAATTCTGATTCTGCATCTGTGGCCTTGACACCGTTACGGCGTACGGCAACAGCTAAGAGCTCACTACAAAGACATTATTGGTAATCCTTTTACTATTTTCACATAAAATTTATGAAATTTGAATAAGCAATTCTATAAAAAAAATGCTTAAAGAAATCGTCGTTAAATATATCATTTATTATTTATTTATTATTAACAGATGGTGTCAATTCGTTTATTGGGTGAATTCTGATTACGTGTCGATCGTTAATGGCCTTGACACCGTTACGGCGTTTGGCAACAGCTGAGCGCTCACAACAAATACATTATTAATTTAGTGATCCTTTTAATTTTTTTTACATATAGTTTATGAATTATGAATAAGAAATTATTTAAAAAAAAATGCATAAATAAATCACCGCCAAATATTATCATTTATTTAAACATTTTGTTAGTCTGGTTTTTTTAATTATTTATTTTTCAGTTTGCTTTTCTCGGACCCAAATTTGTAAGTTTTTGCTTCGGATTTTTTTAAAAAAAAAATCTATTATTCCTGTCTAATTGTATAATTTCCCTAATATTTAATTTGAATGAAGGTAGTAAGTAGTAGCGCATTGACCGTGCTAATTGTATGATTGCAACTAACTTGATATGTTATTAAATTGACCCACAGGTGGCGCGCTGGTGTTGAATTAAGCGCACACTACCGTTTAATGACTCCTGTATCTATAGGCAAGAAATTTACAGTTTGACAATTATTCCTTTATTATTTTTCCTAATTCCCCGATATGTTCTATAAAGCAAGGGTAGTTGGATTTATCTCTTTTCTCCCTACATATAACTGATAAAACGTTCGTTAGTAAATTGTGTCAGTTATCAAATCACGGTCCCTACCCTATATGTTCGCTATACTCAATTTTATCATAGCGCTCGTGTAAATTTCCTTTTTGCTCGCAGGCGCTCGTTAAGGCCTCGCTTGCGACCGAGCTTGTGAGAAGAGCGATTTTATATTATCATGATTACAAATTTTTTACCCAGTAACCATGACGAATTTTGTATCCGGAATGGTCTTGAAACACGGTGTCTACATAATTTGAATTGAAATAAATCAACTCGGCTATGCTACCACATCCAAGGGCGGATACAGGGGGGATGTCGTTCAATTCGTAATTTATTATCACAATTTTAGAGGTGTGGATATTTCACTACAAAATTTGTGTACTAATTTTCGATCGATTTCTCTTTAAGGCATCACTTTCGAGCGGACATTGCTAATTGTCCCGACATGTATACAGATGACAATTCAGCCTTTTTGGATGGAAATAATGTAGGTTACTATATTATTACTATACATCTAATTACTTCGTACAGGCAGGGTATTAGGTTGACTTTTTTACAAATCGATTACCGTTTACTCAAGGCTCATGCCCAGGGATTGGGCGTGTACTGAGTGCGTCATTGATTACCCCTATAAAACATTCAATAATTTTGCAAACAAGGTCTACGACGATTCGTAACATTTAAGGTCAAGCCCAAGTCCTCTCTCTACCGCGCGTTGAAAGAGTCAAGAAACAGTCCTAATGGACACGTTGAAATAAAAGAACGTTGAACGTTGTTAAGTAGTATTTTAAAATACCAATTTCCAACTTTACCGACTTGAAGGTTTGTTTAAAATTATATCTTGTGAATATTTTCTCGAAATATTTCTACAATCAGCGAGTGATATGAACTCAAAATACAAATATATTTATTTTAGTCAGAATAGTAGTGCTTATAGATATTAAACAAAAACATATTCATCCTTACACTCATTAATATACCACGACACAATCTTTCACGCATGCGATTATTCTAAACACCAGGCCTACAAAACTTGAATTCCTATAGCAATTTAAATTTTGCAACAACTTAGCAAATTATAATAATTTACAACATCCATAGGAACTCATAATGTCTCGTTTTTTTGTTAATTTTATTGAATTTGTGTAATTCAGTTTAAAAAGTGTAATATTCTCACTTCTGAATGCTGTTAAAGCTTTTATATATTATTATAAAACACAATATAAATATTATACAAAACAAGGGAACAACAGTCGGTAAGATGTAAAATTGTTTTTTTCAATATTAAGTCAGATTATGGTTGATATATCTGATAATATGAAATACCCCTATTATTTAATGTCTTATTTGTTTTTACCATTTGTGATTATTATTTCATTTATTTTTACATAGGCGCTTATTGTAAAAGAAATAGTTAATAAACTGTATTTTTTAAAAAACTTTTAGGCGTAATTTATTCTATAATAAATAAAATAGCATGTCAATGTAGTAACCATTTTATGTGTTCATCTTTCAAAACACCGGCATACTAATAAATTATACGTCACACTTATCAACCGTGTAATATTTTTGTTTTCGTTATCGATAGAAAAAACATATACCTACCAAAGCTATAGCAGCTTCCGTTCGGCCGAAGACGCCAAGGACGTTTTCTCCGTGAGCGACGCACGAAAACCTCTGCGGATTGTGTTCCTGGACGTCAAACCCATGAGGTACCCGTCCCGCCCTCCGGCCTCCTACAACAAGGTGGCGCCCACTACTCTCAATGGAGCCTTCACCAAAAATTATGTCATCAGCAATGACGTGGTTTATGAGAATATTAAACCGGTGCTTATGGTACTCGGGTGATAATTGATTTTTGTTTTTCTCTTCTTTCAATTATTTATTGGAAATCCATCCAAATTTCGGGACGTTCTGTAACATTTTCAATAGTAACTTTTGTCGCCTCTAAATATCGTCTCGAGTTAACATTAAAATAATTTAGAATAGATTGGTATATAGATAACTACACAAAGTATATCTACCTAAGTTATAACACAATATTATAAGTTATTTATTTAACAAATCTTGATTTTGGTATATATAAATTGCTTCTGAAAGTTATACCTACTTACATACTTGTTATTACCTGTTATCATGAAACTGGGGAGCTTTAGTTACATTTCTAGACCCATGGCTGCTAAAAAAGTAGGTATTCTATTTACTACCTCCTTAGTGAGCTGCTACTGATCAAAGGATAATTTCAATAAGCCGTTTGTTTATCGATTATATGTTTTTACTTGGCGAAAAGTAAATATTATTGATTCCGTAGGATCTTTATATGAAATAAATAAATTTGTATCAAAATTATTTTATTATAATCATTGGAACAATGATACGACACTTAGCGCTTACACACACATAATCCCTTCATACAAAAGCCTGTTCTGAACTGCTGAAGAGTATATTTTAAACACATAAATAAATTCACAAACACATAAAGGTATGTAATATAAAATATTCCGGCCACTCTATCTTTCCCACAGAATACCTATTCACTATTATTATTATTATTATATTTATTAAGTGTATAATTTTGAATTTAGCGTTCCACGGCGTGCGTTTATTTAAATTATCAGATGGCACAACGGTTTTATTGAAACATTGGTTATTTAATATTTACATTATATTATATTACATTACATAGTTAGCAGCTGAAGACACTTTACTTTGTGTAACTGATTGCATTATATTAAAAAAAAGACATGTACTGACTGTTTTTATAAAAAATAATAAATGAATAAATAAATAAATAAATATTTTTATCGTTTACCTAGGTTGCCCATTTCAATTCGCGCATCAATTACTTGGGTTCTACTGTGTCAGGGGGTGGGGGGGTACTATTGGAAACTAACAGACGGGTTTTTTTTACTACGTGTGTAAAAAATAATACAGCAACACCTGACATGGTCCACCCTGAATCAACAGTCTTTTCGTGGTGTCGCCACCATGTCGAAAGAATTGCAGTATTCTTAGGAGAACGGCGCTGAGGCAAACTTTATATTATAATTTGAAACTCTTCTATAATCGAAGTTCGTTCGTCTAGCAGCTCAGGAAAACTAAAGGACACATAGGCAGCAATAAATTTCCATAGCATCGATACGCCGTATGGTTTTCCTCGTATGCTCGTTTCTGCGTCATTTAGGAAAATTGGAAAAACCTAACCTCTAACCAGGCGTACTTAGTGGTTTTGACTAAATCATATATATTTTCCTAAATTTTCGACTTGTTTAGTTTAGTTTTTATATGTTGTTGTTAACTTTGCAAAAAATATTAATAAAAACTGTGCGGTTGTTTGCAATGTTAATAAGACTGACGAGAGATTAATTTTAATCCGAAGTGCAGATTCTCTGTGCTCTGTGATACAAAAATATATTTTTAATTTTAAATCAGGGTTATGGGCGTCCTCCCCCTGACCAGACCGGCTCCGAGGATGAACCAGCTGATCTGGACATCGCCGGCCATGGTTTACTCGGCTTTGGCCTTCACGGCCGTGTTGGCCTACGTGGTTTACGTGTCCTGGCACAGAGTCCAGATCGTTCGTTCCGCCGAGGGTCGCTTTGAAGAGGCAGTCATCGGGTACCTCTTCACCGTTTACCTCTTCCCCACTATTCTCATCCCCATCATGTGGTACGAAACTAGGAAGGTCGCAAACGTCCTTAACAAATGGGCCGATTTTGAGGTACCTATATATTTATTAGAGCGAAGCGAGCGTAGCGAGCGAAGCTCTCATAAGGAGACTCCAATTAGAACTTTGTCACGGGCTAACTTGGTCATTCCTTGACCGATTTGAAAAATTTTTGATTTTGAGAGAATCTACATGAAAAAGTGAAGGTCGTGACGGAGCTTGATTTTAAATATTGTCAAAAATAAAATTTTTGGGGTCAAAAGAAAATTGTCTATGGGAATATCCATTATAAAAAAGTCACGCGCTTTTTTGAAAATTTTTTATTCGAAAATAATTAATCGAATTTTATTTTAAATTATTTAATTTGATATTAATTTAATACAATTTAACAATAATAAATCGTTTTTAACAATAAATAAAAATACAAAAAATAATTAGGTAAGTTTCACGCATGAAAATAGTAAAAAAAAACAAAATTCGCTCGAAGGTCACGTCACTTTTTTTCTTAGCGATTTATTCTAATTTCGATTTAATTTTCTAAATTAAGCATTAATTTTGAATAATTTATCAAGATTTTTATTTTTAAAAACCATCTCTATGGTCGTAGTTATAAAGAGAAAATAGCATTCATCCAAATTATAAAGTAGTTAACTTGTGATGAGCGAACATGTCTTTTACTATGGCTTAATCTGCTTATGTTTTTTTAACATCTAGAATAAGAGCAATGCCTCCCCTCCCATAAGAAGGCGACAATTCGGTCGCAGGACAAATGACGCTTTACGGCAGCAGTTATCAAGGGCTAGACAACAGGAGGATTCACAAGCAGGAAATATAATGCATTCAGAAATGCTTTTGATCAATGAATTTTATGCTAAGATTCAATCTATTGGTTATATTCAATGTTCAAAATGCAAATCAATGTTACTATTGGAAGAGACTGATACCATTGAGTGTTCTTCCTGTCGGAAGAAGCCTTTAAAATACTCAAGCTCTAATAACATGGAAGTTGCTACTCAACCAATTGAGCTCAAACATCTAACTCAAATCGAACAAATGCTTATCAGTCGAGTCCAGCCAGTACTCAGAGTCTATCAGGTAAAAGCTTGTGGAGGTGCAGGACAGTATAGATATACTGGTAATGTTCTCAACATCCAACAAGATATTCAGCCCATCGCAAATACATTACCTCTTATACCAGAAGAACTTCAAGTAATTTTAGTAAGACGAATCGGCATGAATGGACATTCCGATTTCAGAGTTCGTAGAGAAAAAGTACTCACAGCTTTAAGATGGCTCATTCGCAATAATCCTTATTATGCAGATGTTACAATCAACCAGGATGTATTAAATTCATTGCCAAGCGACGGAAATATTGCTGAACAATTACGATATGTCAGTGAAGGAGAAATAATGACTGATGAACTTGAACAAGATTCATTGAATGAAAATTGTGTTCCTGTTATGAACCCTATTCGTAATCAAAGAGATTTAATAACAACTGCTCTAACATGGCCAGTTGCTGACCAAGAAGCTGTAAATGAGTTCAGATATGCTGGTTACATTGTCAAGGCTTTCCCACATCTTTTTCCTGATGGGAAAACAGATTTTAACGACACTTCACGTTCTGTTAAAGTAACTTTCGCTAAAGTAAATCGCTTCGCTCTAATATGTGCTGCAGCGAAGCAAAATGCGAGCGACTGCGGCGACCTAGTTTGTATTGATTATTGTATTATTATTAGAAAATTGAGGTTATTATAAAAACAATATTACTTTAGGACATTTATAACGGACATAGTAGAGATTTAGGATTTTATGATTAGGTTTCAATTTACGAACGTATAAAACAAACTAATTAAAATTAATAATGCTAATCTTGAGTAAGGCACACATATCAGGTGCTTCGGGCCCCCAGCGCCGAATTTCGTCTCCTGCAGGCTGATCCAAAGATGCAAGTGTAAATTTAAGGATATTGAAAAAAAAACGTGAACTTTAGCACATCATGACGCGTATAGACTACCTACATTCACTTCCTCCCAATCTCCTCCTCCAACCAGTATTTATAATCAAGGTTTTTGATCAAAAGGTCCACCTATATATTTTAATTTATAATATTTCTTTATTTGGAGTAATCAATCATAATAATAATGTTATATGTAGCTGTTTAGTAGTTGGTTCAAGACGTGGTGGCTTGAGACTTCAATGTCAGTTTCGGTTAGTATATTGACTATGGGTACGTCACTTCTATGAGACACTGAAAAGCGAGACATTTGGAAACTGTATTTATACTATTCCCATAAAAGCTTTTAAAACGGCCAAAAAGGTTTTAAAACGGCCAAGGCTAGCTTTCCGAAAGGTAATCAATTTTCAAACGCTGAATTTGTCCACCAGGAACTCTACCATAAAGTTGCTGGACACCCGCTGCCATTGGATCTCCACAGTCAAGCTCTCGTGATCTCCATCCTCATCCCCATTCTGTCGACGGCGTCCGTCTTTATAACCCACATCACGATGGTCCATTTCAAGCTGATCCAGGTCCTGCCGTACATCTTTCTCGAAATCCTCACATATCAGCTCGGGGGCTATTGGTATCTTCTGTGCGAGTGCCTCAGTGTAATATAATGAGTCGGAACTCGGTCTCAAAGTGGACACGCGGGTGACTTCAGCGCACAAGGCAACAGAAGAGACACATCGTATAATGCACGAGTATGAGGACACCAATGGTCCGCTGGTCTTTATTGCGGTCGCTGGCAGGTCAAACGGTCTGGGGCCTGTCCTGTCCGGTAACACCAGTTACCCTGTTATCAACTGCCCACCGCCAGCGGACAAAGTCGTACAGGTACATTCAATTTATGATTATTTTATTTGTCAACGGATTTTATTATTTTATTCTGTGCTATTTTTTTATGTGTGGGGCAAATGACCTACCACACTAACCTGAACCAAGCAAGATTATAGTACAAGCATACATTTACTTATACTACAGTGAACAGGATGGAATTATGATGAAAATGATACTATTACTAAGCTGACAAGAACTTCCCCACTATTTTACAGGTGTTTAGCATAGAAAGCTACCATAGTAGCTTTCTGTAATTGTATGAATGTCAAGTGTTTTGAAGCTAGTACGCAGATTCTGAGGTACAACTCCGGTGGAGGATATTATTAAATTGTTATTAATACTATTTTGTTGTTTTTCTAAGTAGGGTTATATCAGGTCTAATCTAGTGTATAGTTCTGTCAGTTGTAAGCCATAAGGGTAATTACGAAACCATTGTTTGTAGAAAAAAAAATCAAAAACACATTTTCTAAAAATTCTAATTGGTGTATTATTAATTTAAATAATTCTATAGTCATTACGAGTTAACTAAACAATTCTAGTTATATAATATTAGCAGCCAATTTAAATAATACCAATATAACAAAGTCGACACAATTACACCCTTATGACATTAACGTTTTAAGCTTAAGGTGGTCATTGTTTTTAATTATATTATATCTCTAAATCATCATCAGAATCAGAAAAATTAACAGCGGTTGTAATTAATAGCAAATTGTTTAGTGAATGTAACGACGCTTTTGTACACCTTCAGATCGATAAATTTTAGTGACAGATAGATGTACCACCTTTTACCATCTTATCACACTAAAATACATAAGAGTAAAATAGAGTTAAATGTAGTTACGTACTAGGCTATCTTTAAATATATTAGACTTTGTTTTACCACTAAGAAAAATAAAAAAAATAGCAAAACCTATGTATTTAGCTCTAAACATGTACTTTTGTAGTTGTGTAGAATGGTTCTGTTCCAATATAGCATATAAACGTTGTTTTCAAGAACTATTTCTGGTTTGAATTTATAGCAAGCGGTTTTTCACTGATACGTTGATGGTATTATAATATTTACCAGCAAAGCACAAACCCAGCACAACCAGGTGACCGCTATAGCACTCACCTGGTTGTGCTCGTGCTTGTAGCCTGTATTCTGGATTTGCAGGCACGGCAATGTGTTGAATGGACCCCGGTCGTAATCTGCTTTCAATAACTATTACATTTTGGATTTTTACCTAGCACATTACATAGCACAAGCCAAGTTTCTTGTAGTGCCCATGTGGAAACCATTTTGATTTACTGATGGAGGGGGGGGGGGTGTATAGCATTGATAGAAGCTTTAAATTTTGAATAATATAATGCCTCAAACGGTACCAGTAAGTCAATAAAACTGGTACCTCTACCAAAATATACGTACTTAAGAAGGCTACTAAAAGATGCGCAAACTCCGAAATTTAAATGACAAAAAAAAGCATGCAAATGTGTACAGATTAGATAGAAAAACTATAAGCACAAAATCAAAAGCCTCAACAGTTGCTACAGACACCTTAGGATTATTTTTTTTATATACCCGAAAACTCGGTCAAATTTATAGTAATCTGAAAACTCATTGAAGTATCATTTTCAACAGGACATCTGGTCGAGCTTGTCCGTTCCATCGGGGCTGGGCTGCGCGACCGTCATCTATCCGGATAGCGCAGCGATCCTGGCGGCGCAGATCATAGGCCTGCAGGACTACACCATCTGGGCGCGTCTGAGAGTGAAGCAGTTGGATAACGCTGTCTCGCTGCGCAGGGCAGACCAGAAAATTGGACAGCTGACATCGTAAACGTCGAGATAACACCGTTGCGCGCTTCGATGGCACAGTTGTAAGCGCGCGAAGTGGATTTTGATGCTGAAGCCGTTTAAATTTTTTGATTAAACGGTTAATATAATACGGTGCTCGAACCAACGCACCACCAACCGCGGGAACCAACACAGTTCACTTTAGTTTATTGTTAGCATGATCTTTATACATTTCAGGTTAATTTTTATTTGCGTCCAGTGATACCAACTTTATTATTAACCTAGTTCTAAAATAACTTCAAAACATTTACCAATGCAAGATAAAGTGATTTGTGGTTCTATCTGCAGTACTTACAAAAATTTTCTAACATTTTAATATATAATGCCTGTACAATAGTTTGTAATTGTTTTTATTATTAGCTGTTAGGAGAGTGGTGTCAAATCGCCATCAATAAAGGCAGCACTTTCACGCCTAAACGTCCGGTAATTTATCTCTTACATCCAAAGCATCATCTTCTATTCACCACCTGTAACGACTAACATCTAATAATAAAAAGGTCAAAAAAACAATCTACAGACATCAATATTATATATATGCTGATGTAAAATTCTTTTTGTCAGAATGGACTTTATCCAAATATTTTAATGGTCAAATATTTTTTTTATTCTTTATTTATTTATACTATTCTTTTATTCTGAACGAATAAAATAATGTCCACCTTTGTATATGATTAAATGTGATATTGTGCATAATTAAAATACCATACCAATATTTTTACAACGAAATAAAAATGTCTTAATATAAGCTGTTTTGAAATATAAGGATTTTACTAATGATTAATAATTAAAGATTTAATTATGTATGTGTGATTTTGAAAATATATAATTTTTGAAACAACTTGAAATTTTTATTTTAGGTAGATTTCATTAGGAAAGCTACCTGTTGCGATGGATACTTCCGGAATATTTGACATATCTTCGCATTTCACATCCCCTAGAACCCTAAACCACACTCAGTTGAAATGTTTACATATCTATCTATCTATATTACTATCTTGTGGATACGATAACTACCGTAATTTTACACCAATCACTTTCAAACTGATACATAAAATTTAAGGGCACAAAATCTCGGTAAGTTCGTTAATGAGCAAAATCAGACTAGGAGGCGGGAATGGGGGGGTTTTTTTTGGAGAAATGAAATTTCGCTATAACTTTCTTATTATAGAAGATATTAAATTCATTTAAATTTTATATTATTGCTTAAATAAGGGCCTAAAACTTATTTAAGTAATTTTTTTTTTGATAGCACCAACCATTGGTCTTAGGGAGGGGAAATTTCTTTGCTTGCAATATTTGGATTAAATAAAAAAATTAGTATCTGAGGCGGGTCGGTAATTCTGCTGTGGATTTTTTAAAAATAATTCCTACTATCATATCTATCTCTTACAATTAAAATTGTAATTATAAGAGATAAATAAGTGTCTTTCTTTCTGGTAAAGATTGTCTTGAAGCAATAAGCTTACCCTTTTGTAACATACGTCAAATTGACAGCGAGCACAGATGACTGAGGTGTATTTACTTTTAAATGCATAGTTGAATTTAAGTTAGACTTTGTTTTATAAAATTTGTGCATGAAACCGTACTTAAATGAGTCAATTTTACGTAATATTTATATATCCTTGGTTGAATCTATTATTTTGTATGGTATTGCAATTTGGGGCCTTACATATGAAATATATATAGAGAGAATTTATATTCTACAAATTCGTATCTTAAAAATAATTATTCCAAAAAGTAATCAAATTTCAATGCAAGGCGACTATTCTAAATTGTCCACCCATTTCAAAGTTCTTCCGGTATGTCAACTTTGCTATTATAGAATTGCAATCAACCACTTCTCAGATGAAACATGGAAAAATCTTGTTACTCTCCTAGACAAATGTCGAATGAAAAATATATTGTCGAAAGATGTATAAATACGTATGGCTATAGACAATTAATTATTTGTCTAGCGTGGGTAAGCAAGTTATCCGTACATCCCGCCGTCAGAATTGTTAAGGCGACTACATACCTGATACTACAAAAATGCAAATTTTACAGGTTTTCAAAAGCGTTAGGAGAGAGATCCAGAAGAGTTATAAGTAATCTAGTTTATTTAATTTAAAGATAATTTATTAGTATAGAATTTATTATTACCTAAAGAAATTGTGTTTAAAATATTGTGCAAAAAAAAAAAACAAAACCACCATATATTTAAAATAGCATTTTTTAAGTCACTTGCCTCTGGAACCAGAAACATCCCATATAAAGTAATTTTTTTTTTTTACTAGATTTTTAAACATGAAAATAACAGTTTACGCCAAAAGTTTTTAATTTTTCAGAGAATATGATTTTGTTATCATTAAAAAAATTCTTCAAAAACGTATCCGTTATTTTTCAACAAAAAAAACAATATGCTATTAATTTTTCATTCAAAATGGTAAGTCACCGTTCGTGTCCGTCATAGAGTTTACACCTTTCCGTTCATTTGCACAAGGTTACTTTTTGCATGCAACTATTTGTAGATCAGAATCGTTCAATGAGTATCCTGTGTTCACGTATGTAGCCGCCTTAAGGAGTTATCAAATAGGCACTCTAGAGTTAAGACACACGAGGGCTACTGATTTCAGAGCTACTCCAAGTTCAGACTTGGGGCCATCAAAATTTTATGGGCCTGCAAGAAAAAGACATTTTTATTGTGTATAACAGGTTCACCGTGATAAGCATTTTCGACTAAACTATTCAGTCGAGTAAATCAATTAACTTAAACTTAAAATTTATTCATTTTTAAGTAGGTTTATTCGCCAACGCAGAAAATATCTTAATACATAAAAATGGATGAATATAACGATGCTGTGTGTCGTGCGCGGATGGCCCGAAAGGAGTCACCAAGCGACTCATCCTAAGTGCTGTAGGTTGAGTCGTCGCGCGCCGAAGGCACCGTTAAAGACGTCTGCAGAGTATATGCGCCAACCTGTCCGGGTTGAACAGCCGGGTTGAACAAAGTCCGGGTTGAACAGCTAGTTTACTATAAAATTCATTATTAATAAAGCATAGCAAGTAACAAAGCCTAGTTTGGTTTTAAATTCTAACAAACGTTTTCAGATTGGTTCCGTCGAAAGTCGATAATAATCGTTCTTCTATTACGATTTTATGTCATATTTAATAATGGTAGATCTACAAATTTCATAGAAAAAAAAAACAAAGTATACTGTATAACCTCTACTGTATAACTACTGTATAGTCTATAATGCTCAAAGAAGCTATTTATACCTAAATATCAAATATGAAAACCTAAATATCTTCCTTTTTTTGAAGTCAGTTAAAAAAATATTTGTTTTCAGATCATATTATATAATTATATATATATAATTGTTAAAAAAAATGAGTTACAAATCTCGACTATTATAATCTTACCAACTTCGAATAAATGGATATTCGAATGTTTTTATTCGTAATCGTCCATTACTACATGAACTGACAACTCTAATGTCAAAACTCATAACAAAACCACGAGGCGAGGGTCTCCGAGTTGACAGAACCTTGGTCGTGGCGAACGCAGAAAAGAAGTTATTAAATTATTATTTCATTATTTTTAAGATATTCACCAGTTGGTACGATTTTACTGTAACACATCTCAATGGGTCCAATTAGAAGCGGGTAAGATTTAATGTGAAAGTTGTTTGGGTAGATCCGTTTTAGGTTAAAGCGGAAATCATTATTTTGCATATTTATTTTGTAGATTTATTGTTGACAACGTATCGCCAAGTGAAGATGTCGACGGTACAATGGAGCATAGCGATGAAGACGTTAAGGTGGTCGAAAAAGATCCAGATATGCCAAAATTGAATCACTTCAACAACATTAAAAACAAACACGTGAGAACGGCCAAGGCGCTGAATTTCAGGAAACAAAAGCGAAAGGATCAGAAAGAAGCACGATTGCAGCGGCGCAAGGAGGGCATTGAACCAGCGAAGCCGCACACTCTTGAAACCCTGCGGGAGAAGGATGAAACGACTGTGGGCAACATTGACGATGACGACAATTTTGAGGTTTTGTAATATCAATTTGGCTGTTTCTTTTGCCAATGGTTACCAGTTTTCAAACTGCAGTCATAAAATCATGCCCTATGTATGCTCACTCGTGGTTTACAATTTGCTTAAACTAGATTCACAGAATAGACAATAGTTATCACAGAAGTTGAACTCCTTTGATTTTGAAAAAAGCCGCCTTTTTAAATGGCTACAAAGTTTCATACACCTTGCCTAAATTATACCTTGCCTAAATTATACCTTACCCGGAGAGTTGCTATTGGGTTACCGATCTCTTTCCGACCACCTAGGCATAATGGTACAATGGTATGACATTCTTTCATTTCATTATTCATTTTAATACCATTTCAGTTACTGAATTTGTGATTTTTGTTCAATACTATCTTCTTCCAAATTGACCTTTATTCAATAACTCGGCAAAAGTTTCACAACCCTGTCTATTATACCACTACTATACCAACACCAACCAATACCAATCTACAAAATCACAGACAAAATTCCTAGTTTAGTTCCGTGTTAAATCAGTTTTTATTTTATTTTTTCAATATATATATATTTATAAATAATAAAATTTTAAATGGATGTATTTCATGTTCTTTTTGTTGATTTTTTTTTTAAAATTGAAAATCGGTTTTTTCTTATTTATTTCATCTTATTTAAATTTGTTTAATATATTTTAATATTATTCTTTTTTACGTCATTACGTCTTTATACAATTTCTTTTGGGTAACCACTATAAATAAACACGGATATAATATTTCAATTTATTATAATTATAACGTGGCAATGAATATTCTTTTACATGTTTCTATTTGCGCTCATATATCAGTATATATTCATTCTAACTGGACAGTAATAAATAAAACATTCCAACAGCCGTTCTGTCATATTATTATGAAATTCAAATAGGATCGCAGTCTGATGCTGGCGCCTTATCGAAATGTCAAGTTTCATTCCTCAGTATTAAATATTCATTGAGTTTAATGTTATTCGCTATATTATTTTGCCTACTTTCGATGCGATCCAAACGGCTATGGTTGTTTTTCGAGAGCAACTCTTTCGCATTTGTACTTTTCGAGTTGAAAGTTGTAACGGACAGACGCCCAAAGGACGGGTATAGTAGCTTATTATACACGAATGAATAGAAGTTAAAAGCACTAAATACGTCTATACACATGTACTGTTTAATTAATTTCTTTTTAATAATAGTGAAAATCAGTGAAAACATTCAATTCAAATGTCTGGGAAAAGCGGTTAAATTTCTCATAAATTGACTTGAGCACGGTCTGCACTAGATCTGCGATTGAGCATATTCAAAACTTTTTGGACAAGTAAATAGTTGTGATTTATAAAATTACTTTCACTAACTTGATTTAAGACCAATTTATTACGCGAATTATTCCTTACTATCCTGACCAATGAGCATGTTTAACATTAATCAATTACAAATTGCATTGGGGAAGTATTTAGTTTTTAGGTCCAAATTTTGGACCCTTTCTTCGATCATTTGGATTTTGTTGTATAGTTTTTGAAATGTTTCTTTTTAATTACAACTGTCGCGTTATTGTTTAATTTTAAATGTGTTAAAATTGTAATTTTTATGTTTGTGACTTTACTAATGAAATAAAATAAATATAAAAAGGATTTCTTTAGATAAAGCGGGACTTGGAGCTGGACGAACTGGCAGTCTATTATCAAAATAGTTATGAGCCAAAAGTGTTGATAACCTTCTCGGACAATCACCTCAGGAAGACACGAATATTTGGGAAGGAACTAACCCGGATAATACCCAACTCAGAGTATCGCTTTAGAAGAAGGTAAGGGAATTTGGGCAACAAACGCTGTGACTTACTTATTGTTCAATGATGTAATATTGCGCATATTGTTGTTGCCAGATCGGCGGTCAAGCGCATTTTAGAATCGGCGAAGCGCGAGAGCTACACTGATGTCATAATTGTAAACGAAGACCAGAAGCAGCCAAACGGGTTCCTTCTCATCCACATGCCCGACGGGCCAACGGCTCATTTCAGGCTGTCCAACTGTAAGATCACCAAGGAAATGAAGAAAAACTACCGCGAAATCACGCAGCATAGACCCGAGGTCAGTTTTATCCTACATATTTTCGTACCGCAAGGATACATATCCTTTTCAGCCAAACAATGTGAAAGAATTACCGGAGTAAAACATTGAGCCGTAAAATAAAGAATAGATAATAAAAAAATTATGTGCGTTTGTCGGGATTTGCAGTTAGGATGTGTGAATGTTAGCACCGGATAGCTGTCACACTGTGATAGCTCAGAAAGTTACCTCGAACGTCACTGACAGATCGACAAAATCGAAATTCACTTCACCTAGGGTTCGCATATAAATGTTTACCAATGAAAAATTTGTATTATAAATGTGAATTATATTACTATTTATTAGGAAAATTACACCCATGACCAAGGAAATATAAAGAATAGAGGGAAGAGATAATAAAGGGGTAATTGATTCCATAATCTAGCAGCATAAGATATAAAAGTATGATAAAAAAAAATGAAATTGTATAGTAAAGTACCCTTTCAAAAACAGGAGAACTGCGTACATATTTGTAATCAATCATTGAGCTGATTAAAGGTAGTAAAATTCTGATGTTACACATTTGACAGAGAGCACTAGGTTTCTAGGTTAGGTCACCGGGAGAAATCAGCAGATTAATTCTGGGTTTGACCGATTCTTCCGACAATGGCCTAATTTAGTCATTTTATACATTTGAATCACTCATTTAGTTTGTGAACATTGCCTTATGATTTTACAAAAGGTGTGAACTCCTCAGCTGGTGAACACTTGAAAGTATTGAACAGCCTGTCGCTGTGTTTTTTAACGCAAACTTTTTGTTGATATTGACAGGTCATCCTGGACAACTTCACAACGCGTCTCGGTCACACCGTTGGTAGGATGCTCGGCGCACTTTTCCACTACGAGCCGGAATTCACCGGCCGCCGCGCTGTCACATTTCACAATCAGAGGGACTACATATTCTTTCGGCATCACAGGTATATTTATAATAGCTTAATTCTGTTGGTGAATCAGTTGACAAATTGACAGGAAAGATGACTCTTCATATTTTACTGCCATACTCTTCACTTATGACCATTAAACTAAAAATACAGTACTTACTGATATGACAATATTTTTTTACGGTGACTGTAAAACTGAAATAATACATTATTATACAAATAAAATTGGATTGAGGTACTTTAATCAAAAACCGAATAATAAAGATTTATACTAATAAATATTCAGAATTGTTAAAATGTCTCTGTGTGTTTGCGTGACAGTCCTCTAATTTATTCACTGTTCGGCATCACAGGTGCAATATTTAAATATGTCTGTATTAGTTCTGTAAGCCTGTCAATACATGTGTTTCAACTCATGAGATAGTGGTAGTCTAGTGGTTAAGCCACAGCGACCCAACGATCATGGGTTCGAATCCGCACATTATATTATAGTCGTATCATTTTTAACTCTCCATTACCACCATTTCCCCCTACTCTCGCACAAATACATTTTGCTTAGTTGATTAGGGTCTAAAATAATTGACCTAGGTCATATAATTTAAAAAAAAAGACCAGCTAGTTGTTTAAAAAATAGAAATTTTAGCCAGAACTTTTTAATTTTTTTGCACATAAAGATGGATGTCAGAATACTTCTGGGGGCAAATAGTGTGGTTATTTTTTGTATTTTATAGTGAATTCATGCTTAACCAGCTTATTAACGACAATAAATTTTAAAGCAAATTTAAATAATTAATAATTTCATAAATAAATTTGTAGCATTAAAAGAGCAAGAAACGACCGCAGAAAATATGTCAATATTGTTATTGTTATTTTTTGTCCAGATATGAATTCACGGCGGACGGCAAGAGGGCAAAGTTGCGCGAGCTTGGTCCACGTTTCACGCTCAAACTGCTGTCAATGCAGCAAGGGACTTTCGACTCCAACTACGGTGATTATGAGTGGATGACGAGACACGAGATGAAGACAAGCAGAAGACGGTTCTTCTTGTAGTGTTACTTTCAATTCTAATAATTATTTGAATTTTCATACATGTACCACATCATCTAAGAAATTCCCAGAATGTGATTCTCAAACAAAATATTTTATACATTCATAATTTTATTTTATACATTCATAATTATAGTTACATGTGTCTATAAAATATATATCATGTATTATTCTTGCAATAATTTCATTGTATAACTGCAGGCTATAATTATTAATGAAGAAAATTAATTCTAGAATTAATTTTGAATTTTAGGTTTATTTTTCATCACATTACAGAACAGTATATTATTTATATGAAAATTTCAGAAAACAATCATTACATATTTGCTTTAAAATATATAATTTACCGATTTTACATAAGCGTGACAAGACTGTTTAATTGTGACTTTCGCTCATGATCACACTTCCCGTCCTCAGGGTAGGTTCGACACGTCCATTCGATACGAGCTGACGGGCACTAGTGGACTGTTTAGTTTGGTTTCTCGGTCCGAGTTGGGTAGTCCTTGTGAGCAACCTCTGTATTTACAGCGCCGTCACTCATTTCAAAATTTTGCAGCAAAACATACTGTAACGGACATGGTCTCGAAGGGCAGATACTTTGTTTAAGGGCGTCAATTTAACAACAATTTGCACCAGTTCACCTCAAAACTTTTGGTATTTTACTATACAGGTTACATGATACAGGTTTATATGATTCAATCGCTATCAAATATGCTCGGATCTGTTTTAGATTATAAACATTTTATATGAAAGATAGCTAACACCAGGACTATTTAAAATCTCGATCATGATATGGTCCCCCAAGGAGAGCATTTTCAGTAGTTTATGCTGGTTCATCATTATCGCCTGTTGCTAGTTTATTATAGCGAAATGTTAAATCAGTGTACAACGGATAAATACTTTATTATTTGTATTCGACTTACGGTGGGACACATGGGTTTTATCCATTTGATTTGAAATGCTGCCTAGAAATGTTTAATGCCTTAGTGCCAGGCTAATTCTGGTAAGTATTGTTAAGATTTTGAAATAATTATCTCCGTTTAGATCTGGGAGATAATGTAGTTCAATCAACGTCCTCCCGATGACCCCTACCCATACGTTCACACTAAACTTTCTTTGAACTGAAGTTTGTTTTTGGTGATGTAAATTATGAAAACCAGTTATCCTGTCCTTAGAAAATTTCGACTCATCTGTCCATTAAAATTCTGCCAAGAAAGTGTCCGTCTTCGATGTCCTCGTGCAGTAAAAAATAAAAAAAAAACAGTCTTAAAAATATACGTTTACCAGACATCAGATGGTTCTCTGATGGAAAAGGTCGGGGATTTTTTTACGGTCAGATAAATCGCAACCATTTTAGCTAAAACCTTCGGCCACCAGTTACCGCCCATCCATATCTTAACTCTTAGCATACAACCATGAACTAAAAGGTAACGCTCTACCGCTAAGAGAGTGCAGGTATGAGATATTTTGACTATTTGAAATTGACTGGTTTTATTTGGTTATTATGTCAATGTTCTTGAAAATTACTAGCATTTTAAATCAGTCAGTTGATTAATTTCAATCTCTAGAAGTTTACAAACTTACACTTACTAGGGTGGGCGCTGGCTGGGCTGGGGTATCTTGTAAATCGCATTGTTTGCCCGGTCTTAAATTCGCAAATTGCAAGCATTGTACAGCAGACAATGCTCTCGCTTGCATTTTGCAATTTCAAAGTTGTATACAAGCACAACTTTACCGAATACATATTAAATTATAAATGAATTGCCAGTAAATTTCAGACCTAAGTTTGCCATATTGTAGTTTCGAGCTCGGGACATCGCAAAAATATGTCTAGACCTTGTTCTTACAACCACCAATCGCCCCAATCATAGTTAAATGCAACCAACAACTACAATTTAAGAATTATAATTATTGGAAATTGATTGATTTTGAGGAAACACTCTCTGCCAAAAAAAATCACTTTGTTTTTATTTTCACCATTTTGCCTGGCTGACTCCGTTATTAGGTTTGTTTGAGTTGATAAATAACCACGCTTATTTAATTGTGGTGTTTCAGCCAGAGGTTACGTTCTTTACTCACTTTACTTTAGGTTCCTTGCTAAACTCAGCTATTCTTAAAACGTGCTAGTTTTTTGTTTTTAAACAAATTTATGAACTTGCGAAAAAATGTCAAATAAAACAATCATTTAAATATATGTCCTTATTTTTAATTAGGATGTTAAACTTGCAAGACAAACAAAAAACAAAATAGAGAAAAAAATGGTCTGGCATTGACAACTCGTCAGATAACCGTTAGATCCGTGGAATGTGAGTAAATAAGTTAAAAATATTTTATACGTTGAATATGTTGTTAAACTTGAGATAGGAACGAACCTATTATAATAAATAATAAAATAAAACTCAAAGCTTTTGCTATCATCAGTTAAGCCATAATAGTATTACCGATGACTGTTATTAAATTGGAAATATGCCGTTTATGTATGTGGATTACGGCAACACCGCGGCGGTAAACGAAACAGATTTACGCTACTTCTAGGGTAATCTTATTCAATCACCACCAGTGTTGCATTTACATAACATTCTCAAAAACAATCTGGTCATAGGTCATGCTGACGAACTCTTTACAATGAATCCCTTATGGGAGACATCTCAACGATTACAAGTAACGGATAATTAAAACTAGATAACAGATGTTAATGTCGAAATTAAGATAACAGGAAATAAAATATAGTCAGGTACAATAATAATGTCGTCGGCGCGTGATGCGCGCGGTGGCTAGCTAGCTTGTTGACCCGACTGACTGCTTGCGTCGCTGGCGGATCGCCTGTGCGCCGTTCGAATGCGCGCCTGCGCAGATGCCGACCAATCAGATGCGCCCGGCGGCGATCACCCGTCGCCGGCCAAACCGACGCTGCCAGCCGCAGTCCAAATATGTAGCGCCGCTACAAGGTAATACGATACAATAATTACTTTTCTCATGTAAAAAATATAAAATAAGTATAATTAGTTTTATTTGATGTCTAGGAATAAAAGTAAAAAATAAAACATATTTAACAAACATATTAATTAAAAAAAAAAGAAATTATGTTTTTTAATAATTTTAAACTGATTTTTTAATAATAATTTTACAGTGAACAAAAATGTAATAATCTTACCGGTCAACCATAATATTTCTTAATTCTTCTTCATCTCATCTCATATTTTGTAGTAGTAAGACAGTGCCTTGCTCTAAAAAAAAAAAAAAATTTAATAGACTAATACTCAAAAGTGACTTAAGGTAGTGGTATTTAATCATTTTCAGTTAGAGCTGAAATCTTAGTCATGAAAACTTGATTTATAATCATTTCTGATCATTGGTTAGCACTTATCATTAGTGAATTAAATAGGAAGGAAGTTTACCATACATGCAAATTGAACTTTAGCGACCAAAATTTTTTTATTGTTATATAGAGATGTTTTGAGTTATCTTAGCATAGTTTCGTGTCTGCGCTGTTGACCGTCGAGGAGTTCCTTTATCTGGAGACAATCCTGGGCGTAGAATCAGGTCATGATTACCATACCATTACCATAATAATGCATTGTCTTCGAAACTGAACCAACATGTGAAATTTCAACTCCGTAGGATAAGAGGGTAAGGTAAAGCTTGCAAAATTTGATCTAAACCCACATACAAAATCTTGTAAAAATTATATTCTGCTTGATTTCTAAAAATATAAAAAAAAAACTCACCCTGCCCCTAGTTCTAAATGTTTTCTTACTGTAAAACTTGTCCTGAAAGAGAAAAGTAAAAAAATATTCATTATTAAAGTTTGATACATTTTCAATTATTTTCTTACTTTTTAAGCATCAGATTTGTTTGAAGTCAACATGAGGTTTTTGGGTTCGTCTCTGTTGAGGGAGCCTAAAGGCTGATCATCATTGTAAACTCATAATAGCTCCGTTTATAATTTTCTTTTCAAAGATGGTAAATGGTTGATTAAGTGATAGCAAATCATATAAATATGGTCAATCCCACTCAGAATGACTAAATGTTGCATGAGTTTTGTTGTATTTCATCTACAGAGAGTAATTAAAATTTCTTTTGTCCTTTAAGGGGGGGTCGATATGCATTAACATCTTAATTGGTCTCATGAAAACAATTTATCTTAGCCTATCCGCATCTGACTAACTAAAACCTTGATGTAACTCAGTACATGGTTTAGGACAGATGATTCGATCATCGACGGTGACATCAGAATATTCATACTTTTGTTTGATTTTGATTCAATTTTAAATTCGTTTTTCTCACAAGATGTTAATACAAGATGTTAATTGTTTTAATAAGATAGTATTTGTTATTGCGCGCGGACTGGACCAAGCTAATTGGAGGGCGGGAACCACAGGCCATTGAATTTGGTAGACGTAAGCCAAATATACGGGCTGAAATCCTTTTTTTTTGATAATGTATTTCTTAAAGTAGTATTTTAGCCCAGTTCAAAATAAACTTGCAACGTTTGAACTCGCAGGAAATCCGGTTTAATATGAATACATTTTACAAATGGAGAATTTTAACCTCGCCTGTGTGTAACTTTGGAGCTAACAAACATTTATACAGAGATAAACATTTCCTTAGAATTCCTTATTCTGGCTGGCTTTGTGTTCACCAAATAGCTGATTCACATATCTGTTCAGACTATGGTTGAAGATCACTAATTTTATGAACAAGGATACAATTCACTACACAATCCATAAACTAACGGGTTGACTCAAAAGTAGGTGAAATTGCTAGTTTTAAATAAAAATCGCAACACTAAAACTATTGTATGAAAAAATTACTGGGTCGCGTCCTCCTCAATATGTGGAAAGGTTAGTTGCCGAAAATCTTGAATGGCTTTTTAACTATTTTTTTTTTATTAATGGTTTGTTCCATGCTTTTATTTTTTGTTTTACATTCTACAGCTAAATAAAAAAATCAAAGTTAAAATTACCTGTAGGGCAATAGCCAAGGGAAAAGATCTGAGAGCTAAAGTCATGCTGTTGAAGGTGTCTTCCTTCGCGCAGGTCCCAGGATCTACAAAAAATAAACAAAATTTTGGGTGTATTAGTCGCACGGTGAATGCTTCCGCAATACACAATCCACTCTCAGAAAGTACAACTATCAAAAAATAATCCCGGACAACCGATTGTGTTTAAGAGTCCAATAAAAAATCCAGTAAAGATAGGGCTGAGGGTTGAGATTGTAAAATTTATCATGACACCATATCGACAAAGTGTACCTAACCGTTTGGGTCCAAATTAATTTCTCTTTTAGGATTGCAGTCTAGTTATGATAAAAAATTAAATGTTTGGAAATGAGGAAATGAATGAAAATTGTCAGAATCTAATACTTTGCTGTTAGTTTTAGAATTCATAAACCTGTTTAGAAAATTATGTGGGTAGCAATCAAATTATGATAACATTTCCATAACAAAAGGTAGTGGGTACATATAGACATTCCTTTGAGTTATGAAGGCGCTAAAGCAAGGAGTCCCCACCGAGCTAACAAGAAGCGCGTTGTGCACCTCTCGTCGCCTGTAATTGGTTGGGCACGTCTTTTGCTGTTATGCCTCCAGAAACAAACGAGGACAATTTTGTTCACAAAACTTTGTTCAGATTTATTACTTTTTTGTAAAAAGATGAGTCAGTAACAAACTGACGGATGAATGGATTTTGCCTAAAGTCAGTAATATTTTCAACCAATGGATCGTTTCCAGTTTTGAAAACTTATGACAATTACGTCAACTTACGTCATCCGATATGATGCTTATACAAAAAGGCAGAAAATTAATTTTAATACATACCAAGGATTAGCTCGAACGAAGCATTTGAAAATAGTATCTAATAAATTATACTTACTCTCTAGTTATTTTATAATTATTTATTTCTAAGTTTTAGATATTAACTATATCACTAAAAAATATTTGAATGTATCTCTGTTTTGTAACTTGAATAAATGAAATAAAATATTTTCGCAAATTGTTCCAGATCATATGGAGCATGTCGAGATGATTATTTTTATGAAGGATAAATGTCGACTCCATTGTTGTTTATTTTTATTGTTTTTGTATTTTTGTGTAAAATGTGTTAAAGTATGATATTTATCGTGTTTTTTTTATTATCGAAATTTGTTTCATAGTTATTATTTATAAATAATATTTTTCAATAACAGCTGAAATTGTAAATTCTGTTTACAAGTTTGTTGAATTAGGCTAAAATATTGAGTTATAAATAATTTGTTACAACTTTGTTATGGAATATTTTTTACTATCGAAAAGTATTTCTCCATGCATTTGATATTGCACATTATTTTAATATTAGTAATAGACTAGACTTGAGGATTATTTTTCCGACAAGTAGAGAGTTACAATTTATTATCTTAAACAATGCCATTTACCGGGGGTTTATCCATGTATTTGATACTATACATTACTTTAATATCAGTAGTGTATTTTATAGAACAGGCTATATGTAAGGATTTTGCTATTATAAAATTGTGGTTTTTCCAATAAGTAGAGAGCTACAATATATATTTTCTTATTTTAGTTAAACAGTGTAATTTAGCGGCGTTTAATAATTAGTGATCGCAGCAGATGTTGCTTCACTGGCCTTTCTTGGATTTGTTTAAATCGAGATTGTCTATGACGGACAGTTTATTGTGAAATGTATGTAATATGATCATCAACCAAATCTTGATGTAATCGGTTATAACGACCGAATAATGCCATTTCTATCTGTGATAAATCATTAATATCTTGAAATTAGGGAACTTCATCATACATCTGTTTAATGATACAATGATAATTTTGTTTTATTCTGTTTGTACTCCTACATTATGTTTTGAAAATTATGCATATGTTGAAAAACATTTTGTTCACTATTAAATTTCCAACAGAACTAATTTTAACAAAAATCAATTGAAGCAAACTACATAGGCGCTCTAACCGATATAAACTGGAAGCTATACTTCGAACCGGATTATAATTTTTTTGAAACTAAATAATGTATCACTTCTATATAAGGTCGATGCTTATTACATATCAAATAATGGAGGGATATTTAGATTATCATAGTTATCAATAAAATAAAACTGTAATTCTTAGTATTAGATCTCTTTGTTAGTATGGTAGTCCCCGGAATAAATAAAAAAAAAAAAATATTTACACCGAGATTCAGGTGACAGTCATACATACTCCTAATATATTTAAGTTTGTAGTCTTAAATAGTTAACAAACTATATACAACTGACCGAAAACAAATAGCAAAGGTCCATAAATTTTCCTACAGGTATAAAAGACAGAAGCGATAGAGCTTAAAGGTCAAAAAAGATTCCAAATGTAATGAAACAGAAACTTAAATGTATTTTCAATGGGACAACCTAAGGTCGTAGTGAGAATTTAATAAATAAATTATATTATCGAAATATATCCAATGCTACGCCAGTTCACATGCGATCAATATGTTTACAATATTGTTGTTCCCAGGAGTTACTTTCTATAGTAATCTTGTTACTCTTATGATGAAGTTTCTTATAAAATGTTAGGAACTTGCGACTATACCTGACGGTATTATCCAAGCCGCCTGTCCATAACTTTGTACCATCGGCAGATATATCTATGCAGCTAGCGCCATCTGTGTGCCCCTGGAACTGCCTCACGAGCGTTTGGTTGTGTAGATCCCACACTGCTATATTTCCATCAGAGCAACAGCTAAAGCAAACCTGTAATATGGTACACATTAGGATTATTACAAGTGAAATTCTTAATATTGTTATTAAATCAGTAAAACAGTTAGCCACCGAAATAACTTGAAAAGTAGAATTGTAATCTGGGATCTGGTCCAGTTAGCCAGTGACGTGCAGGGTGATTGCAGGGTGGTGTAGCCCCCCTTTGGCGGCTTTTGTTATAATATAAATTGTTAATATTGTTAATAATACATAAACAAAAAATATAATATTAAACCGAAAATATATTAAATATGCGGTTTTTCGTTAAAAATCTCGACAAGCCCGGCTTTTTGGATCCTAAGAAAGTACCGCCCCGCCACTGCAGTAAGCCGTTAGAAACTGGAAGCCCTGATGATGTTAATGTAATTATTTGTACTATATAACATGGCTATGATACGATCTAAACAAAACAATAAAAGTGAGTGATTTGAGTCAGTATGGGAACTGAATTTATGATTATCAACAATTATGTAATTAATACTATGTATGTATGTATGTATAAATGCCTCACTTAAGATGAAACCCGATCATTTTTTTTATACAAAAATTATAGTGTACTGACTCTTTTTGTAGATATACAAAAAAAAACTGGATATTGTTATATCTCATAATTACATTGAATGAAAATGGAAATTTTCTAGTTAGAGATTGCCTTGAAACATCTGTATTTTTCCAAAAATTTTATTAAAACTTTATAAATTTTATTAAAACTTTTAACAAATAAAGCCGACTTTAGCACAGGCGCTGTTTAATTAGGTAGAGTTTTGTAAAATGTGTTTGAGTACTTTAAAAACCAATAAATAAAACTATTATTATTATTATTTGTAAATTGTTTATTGACTGAATACAATAATCGAGAAATTAAACCTAGTAGCATAGTTGACTTCATAAAGATACAAATTTAACTATTTTTTTTTTTAAAATACGTTCATTCTGTTTATCAAGATTATATATTTATAATGAGAAGTCGATTTATCATTTTGTATATTTTTTTTTTATTAAAATATTGTGTGGTAGATATAAAGTTAGGTAAACATGGCTAAACTAAACAGCCGTTAGAGGAAATAGAATAATTTAAACCTACACCCAATAGTCGTCAGGAAGAGCCTCCTTAAGGCTTATTGGTTCGCGTGTAAAAGTAAGCTAGGTATTACAAATATGAACAAAATAATTGATGAATATAATATACCTTGGAGTCTGGACTGATAGCAAGGGCATAGCAAGCCGGCGCACTTGAAGTGAGTTCGGCTTGATCCTAGGCGTGGGGCTCGCAAGATCCCAGATTGATAAATTGGATGTTTCACCGCCAACTATAAGAGTTCTTCCATCAGGTAGAAGCTTTACTGATCGGATGTAGTTGTCACGTTGCTGAAATATTTTTATAAAATACAGGAATATTATGCATGGATCATGAATCATCCTTGATTACAAGCAGGTATTTATATTCCATTAGTGGGCATCAACGTTTGGCCATATTACACTATAGTCATTATATCATTTCTCACTTCATAGTTTAGAGTTTCAATTCGCTAAAGCTTTTATAACATTGCTGAGCATTATTACTATGAGTGAATGCATAGAAGAAAATATTTCAGTTATTGAGCATATATTTTAACAGCTTATGATCATTGCCAACTCTAGTGTACGGAGAGATACAAACCATCCTCCGCCCATGGATAAGACAAACCCTAAGTTAAGAAACACCTCCATTTTTAAACAGGCTCTTGAAGGAAATCTGCAAGGTAAGCTGATGACGATGATGACACTAATTATGAAAACAACTTAATGGCGTCGCATAGTACTTGAGAAGACTAAAACAAGAATGAAGTTAAGGTCATTGCCCAAAATGAATAGAATGGAGATCCACTATTCAGGCTTTTAGTCCCAAACCGGGATAACAGGAATTACAGACAGAGAAAGACATATTAAGAATTAAACATAGCAATTGACAAATGTTAGAAGTCGCCACGACAATCAATTGATACTTACCAAGATTCTCAACCACAGAAGAGAGAACCGACACACTGTCCAAAAATTGCTGTAGCCTTCAAGATTCTGGGTTATACATCCTATTAACTCTATTCGGAGATAATTCTTGTTAAGTCAGGTGGTACCAAAACCATTTTGACATCTTCAACACTAACAATTGATGGTTTTATGAGTTCTAATTTGGGTCGTGTGGAGAGTTATCTTAAGATAACTTCAAAAAGAACTGAGGTAATGTCCTGGTTTTTGTCTCCAACGTAGTCCCAAAATAGCAAGGATGTCAAAGTTCAATCTAGTGGTGCTCTTGCCTGGATATTTTATAGAGGATCGCAGGCAATGTGGAAGGATATTAAAAAATTAAACCACCGCTATCAGTTATCTAAAACAATTGTTAATACAACAGACTGCTAATTAAAATAAGCTGTTTCTATGCTCTCTCCTGAATATTCTCATAAAATGTCTTCTTTCACTTTTTTTGAACATTATTTTATACATAATTTAATCACACACACTACCACAAACTCACCAAGCAGTCGAGCTGACTAACAGGACTCTTGCTTCCGGGCTGTGAAATGTCCCACACTTTGACGCATCCCTTGCCTCCGGTGTACACATACTTAGTGGGGTTAAAGATGGTGACGGCGCACACGAATTCTCCGTGGGCTAATGTGTTGATCTGTCTCGCATGCCGTGGGATCCCTGGGCCAATCAGCGCATCCGGGGGAAAGGGCACAGGTTGCATTTGCCCGTCCGCGCTCACATGAAAGGAATAGGCGCTGCAAAATTAAAATAAATACCAATGTTTTTCCAATTCACCATGTTTATTACACGAATTTTATTCTAACATACATAGTAATAACTGATGTGTTTTGTGATTGTGGTGGTCTAGTTGCTAGGGCAAGATTATTGACTGAGCAGTTACAAGTTTGAACCCTCACATTGTGATCGTTACTACTTTTAAAGACTAATCACCAACATCTACCCTAATACCTTATTAGGACTGATATTAGTACAGGGACATGGAATAAAGTAAAATTTTGTAAATTAGTACTTGTACCAAATCATTATTATACAGTAATACCTACTCTATTTTATAATGCGCAGATATTTTATTCTAAGCCATGTTATTAAAAATTTGAGTTAAGTGTTCCATGGGAATTCAACTTCTCAAAAAACCACAAGTTCTCTGATTGAATTACTAACAATCCTTTATATTTTCAGGAGCCTTTGTAACTGTTTTCATGGGCGTAGAAAACCCTTTTCATTTCCATGTGTCATGAATTCCTAGCACTTGTATGCATTAAATTTAATTTGAAAGGTTACAGAGTGGAGGTTCGACTATTTGCAAAAAATATAACTTACAGGAAAATGGTATCGAGAGGTTTGCGGTTCTACTCCATCAAAAAATAATAATACTAACGGTTTGCCTCCAGGAATGGCAGACAAGGCGGCGGCGGCTGCTGCAGCGGCAGCCGCGGGTCCGAGAGGGGCTCGGAGAGGTTCGTAGGAGAGGGGCGGGCGCGGGGCGGGTAGGGGGGCAGGCCTCCTCCGCCCGCGCCGCCGACTGCGCCCGCGCCGTACACGGCCTGCAAGTCGTGGGGACCTCCGCCTGAGGATTACAAAATAATACATTTTTGTGACCGAAAGTCCTTTTTGGACAGATTTTACTTCAAACTGAATGCTTTCTTTGCCTGTACTACTCGTATGTAAAATGATATGAAAAATACAAATCAAAAAAAAATTATTATGTCTAAAAATATTTGTAAAGTTTATGTAAAACATGAATCCACACTCGTTATCGTCCACACGTATACACAACTACATTCCTTCCTGGACAGCTGATCTACCAGCCCGTCGCCGACTACCAGATTCGACGATGATCTGCCGGCTTCCGCCGAACGACTTCCCCAGCAGCTGGTCTTCGAGCGCCTCTGCCCTCCGACAAAGAAGCCGTCAAGTACGCCTCCACGCGCCGACTCGCATTGTAGTGATTTGTGCCTACAAATTTGTGGCAAGACTTCATGGCAAGAATAACAATGACTTACGATTAATATATTTCAGGTATTTTATTTCTTTAAATACATAAATTTCATTTAAATATATATTAACTTTGAAAAACTTTACATATTTTGAGGCGCAACATACAGAATAACCCTAAAATGCATGAACCCTTGTTCTTCTTAGACATTTAGTTCTAAAAGAACACAGCACTTTCATAGGTATTATGATGACCTGATTTTGATTTTGACTTGAAGGTATGTTTTAAATATTTATATCCGTGGTCTTAAACCTTAAGCTAGAACAAATTAAAAATATTATCAATAAAAAAACGGATTTCTACGCAGATAATAAACATATCAAATAGTCCCCGAAAGGCAAACATTGCAGCTATTCATTTTATCCAGAACTATCGTATTCATTAAAATTATTTATAAGTAAACATAAATAAATGATTCGTAGCTAGAATAAAATATTTGATCAAAATACTAAATTTAATTCAATTGCGCATCTAGGGTAGGTTAGCAATATTGCCTACCTATTTAAACCCCATAATACCATATCTGTGTTTGGTGTTCAGTCAATAAATTCGCATTTCGGTGAAATTTAGAACTAGAACGAGATTTGTGGGTTCGTCTCAAAGCATACAGTACTAACAGATAATCGCTTCGTCCTTTCCATAAGAATAATATAAAAGTATTTTGCATCTTCTATTAAGACGAGGAGGATCCAAAGTAGGTATATTTTGTATATGTATAGTAGAGTAACGATAAGCTGACCGTTTTTCAATTATGAGGGAGGTGAGAAATTTCACACCTATAAAAATTGCTCTTCTTGATCAATATAATATATTATGTTCCCTTATTGAGAAATGGTCATCTTATCGTTACCCGACTATATTATTAAAGAAAGCTAAATAAGTAACTGTCAAGCACTTCTCGCACAGAGATCTTCTGGACTCTGGACGGGTTAGTAGAGATCAGGTATCCTTAGTGGTTGAGGTTTATTGTGTTGGGATTAAGCGTGTGAATAACATAACATACATGACTACGTATGTGAATGATTTAAATAAAAATAAATTGATTGACTTAAAAAAATAAAAAATCTGCCGCGATTTCTCTTCCTGTGATTTGGCCGTTAGTCGATTGTTGTTGAACGACTTGTACTCAAGGATATTGAGAACAAAAGGACCCTCACACATACGATGCTCTATATTTAGAAGTTTTTAGTATTTTTGTACACATACTTACAACTCCATAATTCCTTTATACTTTTAGACAAACATGTAGAAGCTCTCTCATTATCGCTTGCGTGTGATTAGCTGCTGTCATTTTAATTATTTATACTTTCAGATTCTAATTCGTTATTTAGAGACGCTTTTAAATTTCTCGGGACAGAAATCATCGAAAATGTTATGACTTCTCCCAACAAAATATCTGTAATAATTTGGACTGGATTTGACCTATAACCGTCATGCAAGCCCAGATGAAGTCTTCATTCTTCAATGTGAGCTGTGGTGCTTTCCACCACCCGAGTGCTGACAAGAATGATACAGATTCCCAGAACGATTGAGCGTCCTTAAAGGAGGCGAAATGCCGCATAGTATAAATTATCTCTTCTAGGAAAACGTTTTCGTTTCAGGGTTACTTTCATTCATCAGCATCTTCTTTATCAAGTCCAATATCTTTGTATCTTAAAAGTTAATATTATTTACATTGAATAATTAATTATTTACTAATAATAATAAATATCAAAACACTTTACTTTCGACTTAGAATAGGTGCAATTATATAAACACACACGTAAAATACAGACTCAACTAGTATTAATATTTGATTTTAAACGTTTTGCAGAATTTGGTTTATTTTTCGTAAGGAACTTACATATAATGGAAATGAATTTATATGTTTGTAGATTCCTTGAAATGCCGATAGTTATTTAATAAAAGTTTTCATAATAATATTATGATTAATATTCATAATTAATAAATAGAAAAACGGGAATTGAGAGCATCGCATATACTATACGTATGTATTAACAAAGTCCTTAGAAATTAGTCTTGAATTTAATTAATATAATATTTGTTTATAGTGTAAGATTTGTAACTATGAATAAAATAAATAAATTTAAACTCAAAACCAGTAGACCCTCGCCTGTCTCTCAAGGGAGAAGGTCTCGCTTGAAAGACATTTTAAAGTCATTGCACTCAATCGTGAAATAAAAGAAGTTAATAAAAACTATAGGTTTCTGTTTAGGCTATTAAATATATTATGAAATATAATATCAGTTGACATTTATCTAATTTAATGCGATCACTATATACTTTTTTGACCGTAAGTGGTCCCATAGAAATTCCGTTGTAGTCAGATTTGTCTAAAAAAAATCCCTCAAACAATTACAAAATCTACTCTGAAATATTGTATAAAGTAAAAAGTTATATTCGGTCGTATGTAATATATATGATATATTTTTAATTTCAGTTCCGGATACGAACGCTCACATTCTTGGCACGAGATAAAAATGAGTCAACCAAAACCCAGCGTCCGATTTCATAGTATATCAGTCCCGAGAAGGGAATTTAGATTTCAAAGAGCGTATGAAATGAAATGAAATTCCGACTCAACAATTACAATATTATTTTCTTTATAAATCTTCATTTTATTGGCTATGCACGAAAAACAAATGCTTTTTAGAACGCCATTATTCGTATAGGAACGAATGGAAAACTTCTACAAAAGAAAATTCATTTCAAAAGGCTATTTAAAATTATTTTTAATAAATAAACATGTATGTAAATAAATCGGAAATATTAAAAATGTGATATTTATAACGATCTCAGACGTTAGGACGATTTTTATTAAATTTGAAATTCGTTTTTCGCATAGTTCGTAAATATTTCTTCAATATATTTTGATGATTGCTGATGACTTGTTGGAATAGATCAACAAGATTCTTACTTATTGGATTTGTTGGGATGGATGTTATTTTTATTTATTTCTTTATTTGCAACTTATACATTTTAGCAATTTCTTTTCTCTATTTTCTCAAAAAAATATAATAATCCAATACAGCAGTTTTAATAAAATTTTAAAATATATTTCATTTAATGTTAAATGTGGGTAAGTTTTAAGAGCAGTGTAGGCAGTATTACTTAAACTCAGCATGCTAGGTTTTATTGAGAAAAGAAGTACTGTGTAAAAATAAAAAGATAAAAAGAAGTACTGTGTACTGTGTACTGTGTACAGAGGTACTTTACGCTAAACGAAGCGTAAAGTACCTCTGTCAGTGCATATGATAGCCTCTATTAGATCAAGTAAGTATAGACACATACAAATATGTCTTGAACAGTAATAAATATAATTACATTTAATATAAAATATAATATTATATTATATAACATAATATCATATAAAAAATAATATAATTTAATACAACATGGCACATTATGTCATGTTATTTAATAATAATATCAAAATTTGTATGTACACACACACATGTAGTCACATAAATTGTGGATTTTGGTTGTGAGTTAGGGTGTGTAGGTGTGCGTTGTAAAAAGGGGGTCGTTGCGAGGGTTGGTAAAAAGGGGGTGTTTTTCAGTTGGTGTGATGTTTGTATGTTTGTGAAAACCAGACGGGGAGGTTAGTGGTCATTGTATCACAATAAACTAAAACGGACCTATTTTAAAATTAATATGCTTAATAATAAAATTTAATACGGCGAGACAGTTTTGAGACGACAATATGAAGGCGAAACCAGAATACATATTTTTTCTCCTCTTTGTGGTTTATCTTCAAATATCGTTGCTATAACATTTGTATGCATTATATTCGTTAGTTAGCGTAAAATATGTGGGACACTATAATTAATAAAACCAGAATTTACTTTATGAAGTACAGAACGTTGATACCTTTGGGTAAAGCTTTAATACTCTTATATTAAAAAGTTCAAATAAAATTATAAACATTTCAAAAATACATACATTATAGTAAGTATTAAATTTGGCTAATTTAGTAAGTCGCTTAGCTACCAATGGCACTCATCGGTTATATTGAATTGAACGTATTCGTTTTGAAATAAATATCGACTTTGTCTATTATTTAATATATTTATAAAGTATTAAAAAATAGTTTTAATGGTTTTAATTCAATCCTAGAAATTATTTTACCACCCAATTAGGAGACAATATTTATCTAAAGATTATTTTTTTATATTTTTGGTAACCACTAATATAAACGTTTTTAATTGAGTTTATAAGTTTTCTTTTTGCATACCTAGATAATACATGTTTATTGGTAACTACAAAGATAGAAAGGCGTAACAAAGCACCAACAAAATCGTAAAAATAGCAACTGGAATATCGTCACAGGTTCCCAATTCCACATCGATCGATTATATAATTATCTTGTTTATGTGAAAAGATTGTAAGCAATTAAATAATGTCATTTTTAGATAGCAACAATTTACTGCCTCCAATGCAATCTGGCTTTAGAAAATACCATAGTATCGCTTCTGCTCTTAGTAGTGTTACCGACGATATAATCGCTGCAACAGATGATGGAAAAGTTACTGCTCTTAATTTCTTTAGATTCTAGAAAAGCTTTTGACTCGGTGTCCCAAAAATGACTACTGGCAAAGCTTAAACACATGGGTATGTCACATAATGTCTGTAAAAGGTTTGAAAGCTACTTAATTAATCGCTCTCAAAAAAACTGTATGCATAGCAAATTCAGGACAAGAAATCTCATCTCACATTGCGCTGTTAAAAATAGGCATACCACAAGGTACACTACTTGCTCCTATGCTATATACGATCTACACATTTCATATACTGTCATATTTAGATAGCTGTGAGGGCCATATGTATGCGGAGGACACTCAGGTTTACTACTCTTTCAAACCGGATGATTATTCTGACAGCTGTAGAAAAATAACTGTGGACCTAGAATTAATTAATAAATGGTCTACAAAACATAGTCTCAAACTTAACCCAAAGAAATGGGAAGTAACTCTTATCGGCACAAACCAACAAGTTCTGAAATGTAAAAATAACTTTTTAAGTTCTATATCCATTTCTGGAACAGCTTTACCAATTATAGAAGTATCTAGGAATCTAGGCATCTACTTGGACTCGCAACTTAATTTTGAAGAGCACGTTAAAAGGAAAACACAATGGTGCTTTGCACGTCTTAAAACGCTTTACAAAATTAGAGAATTTCTATCTAAGGCAAACTGTAACGGACTCACTAATTCCTTCAATCTTGGACTATGGTGATGTAGTATATGGCCTACGCTTATCCAAAAAAGTACAAAAAAATCCAAGGTGTCCAAAATGCATGCAAACGCTTTTGTTTTCGGATCCCTAGGCGAACCCATATCTCAGGCACATGAAACAAAAACAGTATTTTAAATATGGTCAATCGCAGAAATCTCCACTATCTCCACGAAAAAATCACAATCACCTCAGGTGCGAGAGATCACCCTTTGATCATCCCTCACCATAGGCTGACAGTTTACGAAGGTTCCTTTAAATTTACGGCATCAAAGATCTGGAACGACTTGCCTCCACCGCTAAGGAGCAAAACAAGCCCGTCCTCCTTCAGGACTAGGTGTCGACAATGGCTTCTGGAGCTGCAAACTAGTTAGTTACGTTTTATATAGTTTTTTATGCTGGTCAAACATTTTGTATTTTGTTTTGTATATGTTACATAAGAGCATGTGAGGATTAGAATTCACTGTAAATAAAAATAATATGTTTATGTTAACTATAAATTATATATTATTACATAATAAAACGGGACGTGCTGTAAATCAGCATCCTCCTCTCTCAAAAAGGAGGGAAGCTGAGCACACTCCCTTTATTGGAAAATGCGATTGAACTTATGTACCTACCATTTATTTTTGTTTTGCATTCTTCAATAAATAAACATTTTCGTCTTTCTATGAGTTGTCATAATAACAAATGTTCTCCTTGTCGAGATCTTTCAATTGGTGTATAACAAATCCTATAGGAGGGTGTACTTCCCATACATTTTTGTCCATTGTCTGTCAAAAGAACAAAAAATTTAGACATTAAAAAAAAAAACAAATTGTAAGATATTGTACAAAAATCACAAATAGTGGTTGGATAATGCATAAAAAAAATCTACCTTCCTTGAATCAATCAGTAAAAATATTAGAAAAATGCTTCTCAAATTAAACTTCAACCAAAATCTAACAAAAGTTTGGAATCGAGATAGCCGTCGCGACCACATCAATCTGTCCCAAACAAAAACAAAGCATTCATGACCTGCTTTACATCAAATAAATTAAATGTAAAAAAAAATCTTCATCGATAAAAATAAACACCCTAAAAGGACAGTAATTGGTAGGTTTGCATATATATGATTGAATATATATGTTTATACATATATACTAGCTGACCCGGCCACGCGTTGCTGTGGCTAAAGTTTTTGTTATATTACATTATAGTAAACAATCTAAGAGGAACAATAAGAGAACATCAGTCACGGAGTCCACTATGCTTTTTCACACAGATGGTATTTGTAAAAAAATATGGTGATCTCCTTATTTGACTTTCTACTACTATAACCCTTTAGTACAATGAAATTATTTACGAACAAAGACGAAAATGTTGATGTTGGTATACAAATTCACTGGATTGAGATTTGAAGGGGAAGTACGTTGAACACAATTAATTAAAATGTTCTTACACTTGATACTAAGCAGAAATCAATAGGTAAAAAATAAAAATTTATCAGATTTATTATTTCCATTTAATTTTATAACAAATATAAGTATATTACAGTATAATACAGTAAATAACATGTGACGCTTAAACTCATGAATGAGGTAGGCAAGGCAGACAGTCTTAAACTTTTAAACATTAATATCTTTTTTTTGAATTATAAATACTTTCAGTTTCAATTTAATTTAACACCAATCGGTGCACAATGTTTTTGGTTAACCTGTCTTTAGCTAACACAAATAGATTCGACGGTTTCCCAACACGTGAACACGCAACATATAGTTGCCCATGAGAAAAACATGGATTTTCCAAATCTAAACCACAAATGGACATTGTTTGACCTTGAGATTTATTTATAGACATGGCGAAAGCTAAACGAATTGGAAACTGTAGCCTTTTGAAGGGTATGGTAGAATCTGATGGTATCATCGGAATACGTGGCAGCAGGACCACTTTTCCTTTAAACTTCCCAGCCAAAATGGTTGCATCAAGAATGTTTCCGGTGATCTTTTTGATGACCAAACGCGTACCGTTACATAATTGAGGTGGATTCAAATTACGGAGGAGAATAATAGGGGAACCAATCTTTAATCGAAGATTATGTGGTGGCATTCCAGGGATATCTAATGAATTTAAAAATTCAATCGGAAAATTTACACTTTCATTTTCATCAACAACAGTATCGATTGATTTAAAAGACATCAGATCGCCTGGTAACAACTGTTGTATCTGGAAGTTAATTTCGTCAACATCAACGTTTTTGGCTGCCAAAATCGCCCGTTGACTAAGCCATTCATGATTCAAATAATTATTCTGTATATCCGGGAAAATACTCTGAATCAATTCAGTTTTATCCTGAACAACAGTGCAAAAATTGTCTGGTAGTTTAATGCATTGCGTATTTGGTTGCAGTTTTATTTTACCGTTCCCAATATCTAGTAGTTTTTCGGAAAATATTAGTGCTGATGGATCATTTTGCAATTGTACTCGCATATTTATGGTCAATCGAAGTGTTTCAACACTTCGCCATAAGAATGATTGTTTCAAACATGCATTAATCTCATCCGCGAAAGTAGAGCGAGGTATAACCGGTAAGGTCTGCCGGAAGTCACCAGACAAAAGTAAGATAGCACCACCGAAAAGTTTATTATTGCTGTTTAAATCTTGCATAGTTCTGTTTAATGCTTCAAGTGAATATTTGTGTGCCATTGTGCACTCATCCCAAATTATTATAGAACTCTTCCGCAACACTGCAGCTATTCCACTATTCTTTTTGATGTTACACATTGCATCTGGTTTATTATGAACGTCCAATGGCAGCTTGAATGTTGAATGTGCTGTTCGCCCACCATCCAGTAAAGTAGCCGCAATGCCTGACGATGCTAATGCTAATGCGATTTTTTGTTGCGACCGTATTTTGGCAAGAATCAACGATATTAAAAATGTCTTACCGGTTCCACCGGGTGCATCCAAGAAAAAAAAACCGCCTTGTTCAGCAGCAACAGCCAGCATAATCCGATCATAAATAATTTTTTGTTCTGCTATCAGTAATGGTTCACTGTTCATGATAATTGTTGCTAAACTTCCATGGTCATATTGATTTTCTCGTTGTAAATCGGTATTGACTAAGTCGGTGGCTGGACGATTAGGTGATGGCATACCATAATGATTAAGTGGTAAATTTGAAATAAGAACACATAAATCCTCGATCAAGACCAATGCTTCATTGTACATCTCTGGTGTATAATCTATGTTTTGGCATTGATTTGTTTGTCTAATTCGGTGCAAGATGTCTTCTGTCATACAATTTTTATATTTTTCCCACAAAGTTTGTGCTTGCGAGGGATAACATGTCGCCAAAATAATTGCAAACAACTGACGAATGTTATTCGGTGTTGATGTCAACGCAGCATCAGCAAGCGTTAAGTCCCAATGGTTATCGTCTTCTAGCAATTGCAGTTCACGACATGCATCCTGGTATGTATTAAATACTCGACCATTAGCTGTTCGTAAAAATTCAAAAGACGTTGGTCCGGGAACATTCACCAATAACAAACGTAAATAGAAGCACTCACGTTGCTTTGGATGTACCGTGTAAAGTCTCCCCAATGTCTTAGCTTTGAATATGCCTGTAATGGAAGGATGTGGTTTTCCTTGTTTCCGTGGCTCCCATTTTTTACTGGATTTGTTCCATGTGAAATAACGTGGAACATCACCATACACCAATGTCTTCGCGAATTGGCCAAAAACATCAGGTTTTTGACACAATGTAAAAAATTCAGTTAGAGTCGTTTTCGGAGCTTCGAACGCTCTTTGGAGAACATTTTCTTCAGTGAAGTATACACGTTGACCGTTTTCAAGATGTATTGCCAGATGTTGGACAGCAGGATCTCTTTCGTGGATGGGAAAGCTGAGAATATGCCAAATAGCTTCATTGCTGCTAATGTATCTGCCCATTTGGTATCGTGCTATTTCGTCATTTTTATTTATGTTTTTTACTTCAAATATGGCCAAATCACTGCCTTTGTTTACATATTTACAAATATACTTAATTGATTTAACAGAACTGCAAAGCTCAACATTGATATGAGCTTTGTAAGTTTTTGAAAGTAGTGGTGAGTATGGTACCACCCACTGATTATCAAACTCAACTTGATTTGGAAAGTTCGGCAGTCGCATTGTAAATGTGTGGCCACCATTCTCAGTACTTCTGCGGCGATACATTGGATAACCATCAATATCCGTGATCGTGTCATTCGTATGCGGCTTTGGGAAGTTTTTTTTACATTTTCCATTTTCCATGCACGGTGACGTCATGTTGAAAACACCGCATGGCCCATGGATCATGTGTTTGGTGACAATATCAAATAATTCTTGATCAATTAATGGGTCTGGAATTTCGGCTGAAATTATTTGATCGATTTCTTCAGGACGGATTCTATCTTTAAGCCAAACCAAAATGTGGGCATGAGGCAAACCTCGCTTTTGCCACTCTATCGTATACAGCCAACAACGTGTGATACCAAAAATTGTATATTTAACAATAAAATCAATTAAGGATTTCAATTTTTGTTTAAACACACGTGCAGTTAAATCATGACGATGAATGGCTTGTTGTCCTGGCAATAGTAAAGTTTGTATCTCTTCCCAATTCGGATTACATGTGAATGTAATAAATAAATCCGGTCGGCCGTAATGACGTACGTAAGTCATCGCATCTTGTATGTATTCCTGCATGTTCCGTGGACTGCCGATGTAGCTTGAAGGTAAAATGAAAGCATTACCGATGTCATTGGGATTTAAATTTCCATCGATGTTTCCAGCAACAGCATCTCGTAAGTGAATATATTCTTCCGATCGTAGTTTTGCCTGGTTGAATCGAAGGAATCGCAAGCGTTCGCTTTCGACCTTAGCATACATATCAACAATGTATTGATGGAACAGCTGACGATATCGAAGGATATAATTGTCTTGATGTTGTCTAACCATTATTCGGTGTGCGTAGTAGTTCATTTTAGCTAACTTTATTATTTCTGTAATCACCTAAAAAAATAAAAAATAAAATGCAATACGAAATTAAAATCTATACATACAGTAAGAAAGTAAATAGATAATTGTCAAATTTACCGGTATTTGGATCATACTGATTGATATTAAGGTGATATTCATCTTGTCCTTGCCAAAATATCAATGGATATTGTAGTGCGTCATATGAACGGTGTAGATCCGAAATCGTACTGACAGTGTTGTCTCGCCGTGTAATGTTTATAGATCTTTTGTCAACTGGATCACCAACCATGATAACAGCAACCTCATCAACAGTTGGAGCGTTGAATCTACCAGCATGTTCACCTAATGGTACTTTGTCGGCTTTTATGACGATTTGATAATTGTCATTTTGCAGTCGTGGCGAAACTCTTTTGATCAATTGAATTAGTTGATTGTGATCTTCTAAAAAATTTTCCAATAATATCACAATTGCTCTTTCCTCTGCTTGTTCAATAAAATTATACAGGCACCGAGTCGTCACGCGCTCTTCACAATCGCCCATAAAATAAAAAGGTATCGACATCTGTCAGTTTTATGACTGCCAAATAATAACAGACAAATAATTAGCAATAAATTAAAATTGCGACTATAATTTGAGATTTAAACTATCCTATCGCTCAAGTTGGATCGAACTGCATATGGTGTGCAAATTTTATTATAATCGGTTAAGTGGTTCAGCCGTCCATTGAAGATAAACATTGTGACACGAGATTTATATATATTAAAGATGTTTGCATATATAGAACATATATATTGATTGATTTCGCGGTATACCGCGTCCTTTTAGAACTATTGTACTTTTAAATCCACTTATAGTTCTCCCTCTAGTCCCGTACTGTAGATAAAGTTAAGTACCTTTTTGGGTGCGATGATTCTAATCTCTTCTGGCTCGAGGAGATAGTTGCCTAGAAACTGGTATCTTTTGTGAATGACATTCCCCCGGTAGGTGTAAAGGGGTTTCTTGGCTCTCTTGGCCTTTGCAGACTTTTCTGCACCTGTTATCGGCCGATAGGCTTAATTTGTGAAGATGTTTATTCAGCTTGCAGTGGCCTGTTAAGGTTCTGGTTAGGATCCTTAGTTGGTTTCGGCTTAACTTCAATAACTCCGAGAGTCTTTTTTTGCGAGAATCCTACTATGAGTTCTTTGGCTTGCTTTTGTCCGGGCAGTTCTTACCAGTATTTTTGGCTTTGTTTCGAAGCCAGATTTTTAGCAGTTTGCTGGTAGTGCTTTTAGCTATGCCGAAGGCCGGTTCTGGGCCTATCATAGACATGTTAGCACCTTTTTTGGCCAGTTAGTCTACTTTTTCGTTGCCATCAATGCCTGAGTGGTCTCGTACCCACATAAGTGTGATCCTGTTGTGTGTTGCCAGGGTGTTGAGTGTTTGTACACCTGTTGAATAAATAAATAAATAAAGTTTAGCACTAGCTTTGACTTGATAGCATTTGAGTTGATAGCCTTTAGAGCTGCTTGGCTGTCTGAAAGTATGTTTATGTTTTTATTCTTGTAGGATCTTTCGATGCTTTCAAGCGCATTCTCAACGATGGCCTGGAATATAGTTGAGTGCAATCCTAGGTTGATCAATTTCTCGAGTCTGGGTATCGCCCCACAAATGCCTGATCCTATATTGTTTCCGTCCTTGGATTCATCGGTATACCATACATTGCTTCATTTTCGAAGTTGGGTCCTTCATTGTCCCATTTGATATTTTCGTGGTAAAAGCTTTGACGCAGTTGTATTCGGTTGTCAGATTGTCTGTGATCATTTTTATTACTCCTGCGCTCTCAAGTACAAGACCTCTTTAGAACCTTTATAAATATTATGCTATCCAGCACTTTATCAAATAATTAAAAACTTTTTCAATATTGTCAAAGATTGTGTCATTTATCTTTTCAGGCGATTTGCCGCTATTAAAAAACAATCATCAAATATAAGTTATATATATATAAGCATACGTAAGTGGTTTTTATATTGTTGTTATATTGTACATACGAAGATAAGGCAGCATCTATTAAGTAATAAATAAATACTATAATAATGTAGGTATATTTTGATCCAATATTCATTCTTTAACTAATAATATTAGGTATGTATCTACTCGCAGTATTTTATTAGGTAACTTCAATATTTTTTTTATGATATTTTGTATTTCTAGGTATTATTTTGGTGGTAATGATCGTTTCGAAAGATATGTATGTATCTTATCTTGTAAATACAGTTGTTAATTATTTTTTTTAAATTTTTGATTTGACTTATAGAATTAATTGCATTTGATGTTATGTACTCGTATGTAATTTAGTAATATTTTTGTTCATTTGTGTTTATTAATCATATCTAATACATAAATATTTAATGATACATATTTATTTATTTAGTTTATTCAACAAATTTACAATATCATTCTTTTATGTACCAGCCAAGCCCAAGGCTTATCTGCTGGAAACCAGGTGTGTAAAATACAGATTTTAATAATTGTGAAACTTGTTAAGGGGCAGTGTGTTAGATTAGAAATTGATTTAACCTGATTTTAATCTGTTTTTATTCTTTAGTTCTATTGACGATGTCGAAATCACGAATTGATGATAAAATTGGTAAAAATAATAAACCAACTGATAAACTATAAAAAAGCAAACTCCCAATATTCAAACCAAAATACAAGGATCTAGTAACGCTATGTCAAACCTACGAATACTTAAACCTTCCGACAGACAATAATGCCAATGATGAACTAATGAAATCCGATATTGATGATAATAATGACATTGATTAGAGCGAGTGTTTACAATTCAATAATATGCCAATTAATTAGGGTTAAGTTGATATTAAAATAAACACATGTTAGTGATTGTGTAACTTGTTTAATTTAAATGATTAAAAATAGGAAAGCTCAATTTCGTCATGTCTAATGTCGCCTTAAAGTTGCCTTAAGCATATGTATCTAATCACGGACTTTACCTAATTATGTTTGTAGATCTTCAGTAGTGATAAGATTTAAGAATAATGCATCACGTAATTTGGTATGCTTGTAAGGCAGGCATTAGACGTTCAAAAAATATCGCAGTCCTGGATCGTGATAGTTATTGCAATACTGTCAATACCTCTTATTACACGTTCAATAAATACTGATGGTATTGACGATACCGCGATATTTATTGAACGAATTATCGGATAATTATTCCATTAATTTATTAAACTAAAAAAATATTCATTAAATACAGATCACATTTACCATACGTTTAATTTGATAATAAGTCGTTATTGTTGACTTTGTATTTTTACAATACGGCCTCGTAAGATTTTTGATTCGCTAAGCAAACATTGCGACTAGCGAGATTAGAATTTCATCCAATTTCAGATAATTTATAATATGACTTATAAATTATTTTTATATCCCACAATATTTCTTTAAACAGTACGTTAGTCATTTAGACACAATAATTTTAAGTGCATGTTTGCTTATAAAACTTTTTACCTTACGTAATATTTCTTTTAAAAAGCACGTTAATCATGCAGATATATTTTTCTGAAGAAAACATTTGTTCATTAACCCCTTTTCCAGAACGAGAAAATTAATAATTTTCCTAACAAGCCATGTAATTTTCAATCCGTTAGAGATATAAATATGTTTGGCAAAGAAAATAATAGCAGAACAATATATATTTATAACTTCGCAATCAAATCTCAAATCGGTCAGTTACTTAAGTAATAATGTTTTTTTTTTTAAAAAAAATGCAATTTTTAAAATGGTTCTGTTGTAAAGTTTGTCCAATGGCTTGTTAGTTACTTTGCCTGTCAACCGTCGATTTATAAATTTACAAGCTGACCCGGCGAACTTAATACCTCGTCAGAATTAATTGTTGTGTTAACTTTTAGCTGAATTAAATTTAGTTTTTATTAAGGATAGTACAAAAATCAATATGATATGTATTTTAGGTATCGATGCGCGCAAAATGACAAAGTGAATCACCTCAAAAAGTGAACATCTTCGAACTCAACTTACCGTTTGTAAATAGAATTTCACAGAATACAAAGCCGTTCCATACAAAATGTATGAGAAAATTAATTTTTCGATTTTTTCCTTCATCGGAAGTCTATGTTGTAAACTTGTAAACTTACTTTGCAGGGACACATCTTTTAAATTTAAACGTCCCCAACACGAATAGCCATAGCAACCAAATTTCAAGTTGTTAGCAACGTAAACCAATTAAATTTGAAAATATTTTTTTCCGAAGATTTGTTGCTATAGCTATTTATATTAATATGAAAAACACGAAAAGATGTCGTCCTAAAGATGTTTTTTCCGTGAGTTTAGAATAATGAAATATGCATTTCCTGCGCTAAGATAATTGCGAAATAACGTTTATACAGTGCATTATAGTCGACATAGTTCATAATAGATAAAGCAGGCCAGTCTCCGAGTGATTGTGTGAAAATAAGTAACATTAAAAAGTGAATTCTGAGACCCGCAAGAGTTAGTGGAACCTGAGGCAATGGAGCTGGATCCTGTCGGCCCGCGACGTACTGCGAACACGAGGTCAGTCTTTGGTTTCCCAATTTTGATCGCACCGCCCCCCGCACCCCTGAATCATGAAAGCCTGCTTCTCAACACTGCCGGTCGAATTAAGGAACATCGCTCTAGGTACAAGCGAGAAAATGTCTGTGTAAAATATGTAAATATAAAATGAATTACCTATTTCGCAGTAACTGCAATTTGCTCCGTAACCCTAACCTAGCTTGTTATGTCGGTTGACATGAGTTTTCATTTTTTTTATCTTATTTTTATGAATAATTCATGGAAATATGACAGTATCTGGCATTTTTTCCTTTGCTATGTATATTTCCAACGTGTTTCAGTCGGCGCTTTTAATATCTCCACATTAGCGCTGTGGACATATTTGTTAAAAAAATTGTCAAACAATCTTAAAATGTATTATACAATCTTGAATTATATTATGTTTAGGATAATATATACCTTAGCGAGTTTCGAAGCATAAGAAATATCCATAAATCACATACAATCACTTAATGAAAAATAAATATTTTTAAAAAATGCCCTACCATATCTACTAAAGGTCTCGTGGGTGGCTATCAGATTATTTTTTTGGAAATAATATCTATAATTTTCAAATCTTTATTCTAATGCAATGAAAAGTTCTGTTTAGATCTCTTCGAAAAATAAGAAAATGCGTTTTCACTTAATCTTTTCTAATCTTTTTTAATATTTTCTCCATCGGTCTCTTTACATTTTAGTTCAAATAGGAGGTTAAAAATTAGCGTTACGTATACAGGTTGTCCAGTAAACCTTGGTAGATATATTAACAGCCTGCTTCTCAACACTGCCGGCTGAGTTAAGTAACATGTCACGAAATGTGCCTGTAATGAATAAATAGCATATAAGCATAAAGGACAACAATAAGGCAGTCAATTTCATCAATTAAAAGCGACTTCCTAATTTAGCCTAATTTCCCTAATTTAGCTAGAGCGACCATTTCACAACCTTAATGGTGGCAAATCATTTAAAACTTCCAGTTTAAGGCTGTTTTTTAATACTACTATATCGCTCTAAATACAAGCGAGGAAATTGTCTGTATAAATGATTTGCTGTAAAAAAAACTTATATCAAGCATTGCGCGAGCTGCCGCGCGGGGAGTGGATCGCGCACCTCCACCCGCCGTACCCTTGCGCAGCGAGAGTGCGTATACTAAGTCCCTCTTTATAGTGTGTCGCAAGGGTTGCTCATATCAAAAATTGTAGGAAAATTATAGCAACACAATTAACATTTTGAACTGATTTGAACCAATTTATCCCACCCTTAGAATCAATGGTTGGTGCTATCAAAGAAGTGTACTGAGATAAGATTTAGGCCCTTATCTAAGGAATAATATTAAATTGAAATGAATTCGATATCCTATATCCTATATACTAAGAAAGTTATAGCAAAATTTTACTTTTTAGAACACCCCTCTCCATTCCCGGCCCTCTGGTCTGATTTTGCTCATTAAAGAACTTTGATATAATAAGTTATATATACAATAACAACTAACAAATAACATAACAACATTTGGAGATTTGGTGCCTAAAATGGCGTCCTTTGTTCACTTATTTAGGTCCACTTAATATTAACTCACAAGGGCAAAGCAGATTGCTTTGAGAGTAAATGGTTCCAGTATAGATATTAGAATTTTAAAGATGTATGTAATCTTTCTTTTTTTTGCTAAATATTCAATTTGAGTTTACCAGCTCATCATGCCTTGATCTATATAAATGCCTAAATATTTGGTGGAAACTGAAGTGGTGTAAAATTTATGATGAATTGAAAGAATATTATCATGATATTGTACCTACCTATGTTTTTAAGTAGATGATTAGGAAAGCTACCTATTGCAATAGGTACCATCTCATGACTTCCGGGAAATATCTTCGCATTTCATATCCCCTAGAACCCATAACCAGCCTCTGATTAAAAGTTTAACTTTATGTATCTATCTATCTATATCACTTTCTTGTTAACACGACAACTACCGTAATATTCATCCAATCACTTTTAAATTGATACATAAAATTTTGAGTTCACAAAATCTCGGTCAAGTTCGTTAATGGACAAAATCAGACCAGGGGGGCGGGAATGGGAGGGGTTTTACGAAAATGAAAAAGGATTAAATCTATTCAAAATGTTAATTGTTGGCCTATAAATTCTCTACAACTTTTGTTTAAAACAATTTTTGATATGAGCAACTCTTATGGCACAGTGTAAAGAGAGATTCAGTATACGCACTCTCGCTGAGCAACGGTACGGCGGGTTGAGGTGGGCGGGCTGCCGCGCTGGGAGTGAATTGTACCGAATTATTTTTTAATACGACAAAGGTACATTTGTAACTGTAATTTGCTCTACTACATTTCGATTTTTTTTCCTCAATTAAATGACACAATAAATAAATATATAATACGTCCCAACAGCCATGCTATCATATTTTCGATAATTGAATACCGCTGTGAATTATCATTGCGCCCTATCGAAATGTCAAGTTTCAACCTTCAGTATTAAAAATTCGTTGACTTTAATGTTAAATATCTATATTATTGACACAAAAATTGAACTCTTTTTCATTTCTACTTTTCGAGCTAAAAGATGCAACGAATAGTAGTTTATTAAGCATGGCTGTATAGAAGCTAAAATGTGCCAAGAGCTGAAAGTCATTCGGTGAAGGTGTTAAGTAACTTTTTATTAACAGTATGCAGTGGAATTTGACCCTTTATTAATTTTATATTATTTTTCTTTGTTTTAGATTCCCCAAAAAGGGATTGGCGATATGAGCACCTGTTACTATCGGTAAGTGCTGATATTTCTCGTTTCTAAATAAGTGAATTATATTAATTTCTAACGGATATATTAAAAGACTCTAAAAATATATTACGATAAGTATTCAAAACTTTGCTAGCCGCTTAGAAGTAATCATTATGTCCGAGTGCAGTTTGAGAGACAGTGGAAGCCAGGAAAAATAGTCACACAAATACCGTGCAGGGTCCTGTATGTGTGATTTATTTTGATTAGAATAAAAAAGGGAAAATTATTTATAAGAAATAGATTCTTTGAAACATTTTATCGATGTTTGAATGGCAAAGTGACTAACAAGCTATTGGACAAACTTTACAACAGAAGCATTTTAAATATTGCATTTTTTGAAAAGAAATCATTATTACTTAAGTAACTGACCGATTTGAGATTTGATTGAAAAGTTATAAATTGAATAATATCTTGTTTTGCTATCATTTTCTTTACCAAACATATTTGTAACTCTAACGGATTGAAAATTACATGGCTTGTTAGTCAAATGATTAATTTCCTCGTTAAAATAAACTCGTACAATTACAGTGACTTTGATACCTGTACCTAAATTAAATGGGTAACTTTATAAGGGATTGGGCCAACTTTTTATAGTATTTTTTTTACAGCATTTTAAAACAAACATAGCTATTGAAAATGTAGTAGATCAGAAAATGTAGTTCAAAAGAAATCTTTTTTTTACCTAAAATCATAATTGTTATTGAAAGATTAATTACAATAGTTAGTACGTGATGTCCTACAGCCAGGCCCTACAGGCATCACTGACGTCCTTTTTTCCCCTAGACTAGACGCGCCTGTGGTACTAACTTGCTACGGGTTGCTTCAATTCCTATCTCCATCCGTTTTGATAATATCGTATAGCAATTAGGAATAATGGAACAGTAAATTCGTACAAGCGATAGACACTACTATAGTTCTGTTTCCTGCCCCCTTAATTAGACTATCGTCTGTACTAAAGAAGGCATCGTTTCGTCTTTTTCGAGGTTTATTGCTACGCCATACGTTGGTTACTGTTTTCGTTTTCAAGATAGTTTATATTTTAGTCAATTTAATATTAGTTATTTTTTTTTAAATTAGCACTTAGAAAAAAAACCACAATAAATCTGTAAAAGTTTAAATTATATTGGGTAAGATATATTTATATTTTACCAAGTTACTTGTTTTTTACTAGCAATAACAACATAGATAGATGATAATTTATTTATCACACAGAGGAACGTTTGAAATACTTATTATATTTTCATTATAAAATGAGGTAGGTACCTAATAAGTAATGTTGGGTAAGTTTTTTAATAGATTTGCCTAATTGAAGGAATATTGTATCAGTACACGCACTCTCGCTGCGCAAGGGTACGAAGGGCTGTTTTTTTTAACAAACTGTTAGATGAGATAGAAATATCAAGATAGCAAGAGAGAGCAGAACTTTCGTGCAGATGCCTTTTAATATAAGGCGGTACTCCTAAAGATTTCCTTTTAACGATTCACTAGTACTCGGTGGTAACGAGGCTGTGAAATTTTATTAAAAACATTTTCTCGAATATTCTACAAGTATAGTCCCTTAGAACCTTTCAGGGGATTAATCTGTATCGATAATCAAATTTAATTTAAGTCAGTTTAATGTTTGAGACCGCTCAGCGTTCTGTTTCGCCGAGCTGTCAGCAGTCCCTTTGGACTGTTGACCGCGCGACGCAAGGTACAAAATAAACTTTTTATAATATAAATATTTTTTTTCGTGCGACCGGTTTAGTAGATTTGGCTGATCAGGTATTAATTACATTAATTTCTAATTTCTAATCGGCCAACCACCGAACTAATAGTCACCACTAAGAGTGAATGTCGTTAAAGTTGGGTTAGTTATACCAGAAATATGATTTAATAGCTCCGAGCGTAGAACAGGCGCGGGTTTTGGAGTACCAAAAGTAAGAATGGCGTGGTTCCATAGCACGTTGTTAAAACTGGGACTGAAACACGACTCCTGTAGGAGGTATATAATATTCTGGATATATTCAGACGCGAAATGGAGGTTCGGTTACCTATACTGTTGTAAGCTGGCGCAACGGAAAATAAAATTTGCGATTGCGGCCGAATGCTTAAAAAAGCGATTTTTGCTGCAAATGTCATCGTAGCGTTTTTAATTTCCTTTCTGTTTGGGCGTTGGTTTACGCATGATAATGTGGAAAATCCAATTTGATGGACTAAATATTCGGTCGGATATACTTTAAGGATAAAGACGGAAAATGAGTTTACAACTTTGATAATCTCTGTTGGAAATAGACGTGTTTTGTTACGAAAGAACCATCAGCCCCATAGAAAGAAGCATCAGCTGAATTTACGATTTTTGTCATCATCGCTCGAGGAAAGAGGCTATTAGCGAAATTGAGAAAAGCTCGCTTTTATAAAAAAGGCCACAGACAAACCTAACGGATGATATAAGTCTGTAACTTATGGGTAGAAAATATCCGATTTGAGAGGCAAATTTGAAAATTACCCAAATGGAACCTTTTTTTCAAGAGAAAGAACGCAAAGCAGATTCTTGGTCACTATTTTTTTGGAGTTCAACGCGACAACAGCTGAGATTTGACATTTGATCGACGCATACATTTTTGGATGATTGAAGCTGGTTTCAAGGAATATAGATAATCGCTAGAAGGGACGATTGAAGGAAGCTACATCTTCGAGAGTACATATATAAGGACTGAGGATCGGCTAACGGAGCTCAGACGCCTGAGAGAATATTCCGGGACCTTTTCTCGGAAATTTCCTTAAGGAAGTTTCTGGACCTCGAACTTTCCTTTAAGGTCGACTTGAGGAAAAAATCTTTTTGGAAGAGCTTCGATCAGCGGACAGTATAGACTAAATTTTTTGGAAAACTGAAGCTGGATTGGATGAGAAAGTGAGCTTCTTATGCTAATGACAGTTGAGTTCCAGAACGGAATTACTCGGGGACCTTCTTCTGCTGCTCGTCTCAACTAAGGGGAACCAGACCACGGGTCCCGTCGGGGAAAACGACTGCCCGTATGTGTGCAGTAACCCTTAATACTTGATTTATTGTAAATGTGATACTGTGATAATGTGTAAAGTTTCAGGGATACGCCCCGTTTTAAATATTGTTGTAAATAGTATCAAAATAAATATGTTCAACACATTCGAGTAGTTTTTATTTGATGGGGATTGATGAAAGGTAGAATTAATTTCCATGTTTAGCAACACATTTGAGATCTACCATTTAAAACAATACATCTATTAGCATAGCAACGAAATTTCAAGTAACGTAACGTAGCAACGAATTAAATTCGAATATATTTTCTTTCCGAAATTAGTTGCTATGCATTTTTTATATTAATCTGAAAAAGACGACAAGATGGCCGTTAAAATGTTTTTCCGTCGGTTTAGAATAATGTAATACAGATTGCCTGTGGCTAGATAATTTCGAAATAACGTTTATAAAGTGCATAATAGTCGATATAGTTCATAATAGATAAAAGCAGGCCGCTAGCAGGCCAGTCTCCGAGTGAGTGATTATGTGAAAATAAGTGACATTAAAAAGTGTTCTTTGAGACCCGCAAAAGTTAGTGGAACCTGAGGGAATCACGCTGCGAACACGAGGTCAGTCTTTGGTTTCCCAATTTGCTGTTCCACTTATATTTTTTACCTTTTTACTTTAATTGGTAGCTTTTAATAGGTCAGTTGAATTTGTTAACATTATAGATATGAATTCATTGATAGGAAATAATGATGTCGATGATTTGTAAAAATCACTTATTACCAATATTGTCATATATATGTTTATTTTTATGTATTTTCAACATCTCCACTAGACTAAAGTTAAATACAGTTTAAGTAACTTCCGAACCTCAATCAAAATAAAAAAATGTAGGGAAATTATAGGGCCACAATTAACATTTTGAACTGATTTGAACCAATTTATCCCACCCTTAGAACCAATGGTTGGTGCTATCAAAGAAGTTTACTCAGATAAGATTTAGGCCCTTATCTAAGGAATAATATTAAATTGAAATGAATTCGATATCCTATATCGAATTTGCTCATTAACGAACTTGACCGAGATTTTATGCCCTTAAATTTTATGTATCAATTTGAAAGTGATTGATGTAAAATTACAGCAGTTGTAGTGTCCACAAGAAAGTGTTATAGATACATAGCTAGGTAGATATTTAAACGTATAAATAAACTTTTAAACTGAAAGTAGGTGAGGGTGGTTCTAGGGGATGTGAGTGGTGAAGTCATGTTGAAATTTTCCGGAAGTCATGACATGGCACCAATTGCAGACCAGGGGGGCGGGAATGGGAGGGGTTTTTCCAAAAAGTAATTATTTCCTATAACTTTCTTAGTATATAAGATGTCAAACCTATTAAAATTTTATTTTATTTCTTTGATAAGGGCCTAAAAGTTAAGCGAGTTAAATTTTTTGATAGCACCAACTATTGGTCCTAGGGGTGGAAAAAAGTGTTTTCAAAATTCAGAAAATCATACCTCCCTTATGTTATGTATGTTAGTGGATGTGGGGGGTTTTTCCCCCCGTGTACCGCGTCCTTTCCGGAACTATTGTACTTTTAAATCCACTTATAGCTCGCCCTCTAGTCCCGTACTGTAGATAAAGTTCAGTAAGTTTTTGGGTGCGATGGTTCGATATTTGAATACCGCTGTGCATTATCGTTGCGCCCTATCGAAATGTCAAGTTTCATTCTTCAGTATTAAAAATTCGTTGACTTTAATGTTAAATATCTATATTATTGACACAAAAATTGAACTGTTTCGCATTTCTACTTTTCGAGCTGAAAGATGCAACGAATAATAGATTATTATAAGCATGGATGTATTCAAGCTAAAATGTGCCAAGAGCTGGAAGTAATTCGGTGAAGGTGTTAAGTAACTTCTTAATAACAGTATGCAGTGGTATTTGACCCTTTATTAATTATAATTTTTTTTTGTTTTAGATTCCCCAAAGAGTGATTGGCGATATGAGCACCTGTTACTATCGGTAAGTGTTTTTAAATATTATTAAGTAATTATGTAAGCCCAGTGTAAAATAAGGTTTCAGTTTCATATCAAAATAAAATATGGCGTTTGTGCATTCACCTTTTCAGCCTGAAATTAGAGGAAACAAAAAAAAAAAACAGTGTGGTCACCCCACGCGCGAAAGACGGAAAACTTCTGTGAGGAAGTTGATTGAATTTGTCATTATTATATTTCAATATTAACACACTGCAATATTGAATTTAATACTTTTTTTAAGATAGCTTCTGTTTTGAAATCTTTTTAATGCAGATATTTCTCGTTTCTAAATAAGTGAATGATTTTAATTTATAACGGATATATTAAAAGGCCCTAAAAATATATTACGATAAGCATTCAAAACTTTGCTAGGCGCTTAGAAGTAATCATTAAGTCAGAGTGCAGTATGAGAGACAGTGGAAGCCAGGAAAAATAGTCAAACAAATACTGTCCAGGGTCCTGTATGTGTGTATTTATTTTGATAAGAATAAAAACAGGAAAATTATTTATAAGAATTTATATTCTATGAAGCATCTTCTATCTTCTACCTAGCTATTCTATCTTTTTTATCTATATTCTTTGAAGCATTTTAAAGATTGCATTTTTTAAAAAAAAAAACAATAATACTTAACTGACCGATTGAGATTTGATTGCAAAGTTATTAATTTAATAATATCTTGTTTTGCTATCATTTTTTTTTACCAAACATATCTGTAACTCTAACGGATTGAAAATTACATGGCTTGTTAGTCAAATGATTAATTTCCTCGTTAAAATAAACTCTTACAAATACAGTGACTTTGATACCTGTACCTAAATTAAATTATAAGATATTGGGCCAACTTTTTATAGTATTTTTTTACAGCATTTTAAATCAAACTTAGGTATTGAAAATGTAGTAGAGCAATGGTTCAAAAGAAATATTTTTTTTACCTAAAATAATAATTGTTATTGAAAGATTAATTACAATAGTTAGTACGTGATGTCCTACAGCCAGGCCCTACAGGCATCACTGACGGCCTTTTTTTCCCTAGACTAGACGCACCTGTGGTACTAACTTGCTACGGGTTGCTTCAATTCCTATCTCCATCCGTTTTGATAATATAGTATAGCAATTACGAATAATGGAACAGTAAATTCGTACAAGCGATCGACACTACTATAGTTCTGTTTCCTGCCCCCTCAATTTGATTATCGTCTGTACTAAAGAAGGCATCGTTTCGTCTTTTTCAAGGTTTAATGCTACGCGATATGCAAGTTACTATTTTCATTTTCAAGAAAGTATATATTTTAGGCAATTATAATATTAGTTATTTTTTTTTTTAATTAACACTAAAAAACCACAATAAATCTATAAAAGTTTAAATTATATTAGGTAAGATATATTTATATTATACCAAGTATCTTGTTTTTTACTAGCAATAACAACATAGGTAGATAATTTATTTATCCCACCTTTATTTATCATATCGTACGTAGGAAGGTTTGAAATGCTTATTATATTTTCATTTTAAAATGAAGTAATAAGTAATGTTGTGTATTTTTTTTAATAGATTTGCCTTATTAAATGAACATGTTCACAAGCATATAATAATAAAGGTCACTTACTTCGAGCAGTTCAGGGCCAATGACCTGCAATGGGTACCATGTCATGACTCCGAAAAATTTCGACATATCTTCGCGTTTCATATCCCTTAAATTCCAAACCACCCTCAGTTTAAAAGTTTATATATATCTATACCTAAATCTTGATCAAGTTCGTTAATGGGCCAAATTAGACCAAGGGCTGGTAAGGGGGGTTTTTTCGTGAAATTTTGCTATAAGTTTCTTAGTTTATAAGATATCGATCTTTTTAAATTTTATATTATTCCTTAGATAAGAACCTAAACTTATCTTAGTAAACTTCTTTGATAGCACCAACCATTGATCCCAGGGATTGGAAAAAGTATTTCTTTTTAATTCAAAAAATCTTTAGGCACACGATCAAATCCGTTTGAAATATTAATCGTAGGCCAATAATTTCTCTACAACTTTTGTTTGAAACATTTTTTGATATGAGCAACCATTACGGCACAGCACAAAGAGGGATTCAGTATACGTACTCTCGCTGCGCAAGGGTACGAAGGGCTGTTTTTTTTACAAACTGTTAGATGAGATAGAAATATCAAGATAGCAAAAGAGAGAAGAACTTTCGCGAAGAGGCCTTTTAATATAAGGCGGCACTCCTCCTAAAGATTTCCTTATATCGATTCACTAGTATTCGGTGGTAACGAGGCTGTGAAATTTTATTATAAACATTTTCTCGAATATTCTACAAGTGTAGTGTATTTACTTAGAACCTTCCAGGGGATTAATCTGTATCGATAATCAAATTTAATTTAAGTCAGTTTAATGTTTGAGACCGCTCAGCGTTCTGTTTCGCCGAGCTGTCAGCAGTGCCTTTGGACTGTTGACCGCGCGACGCAAGGTACAAAATAAACTTTTTATAATATATTTTTTTTTTCGTGCGACCGATTTAGTTGATTTGGCTGATCAGGTATTAGTTACATTAATTTCTAATTTCTAATCGGCCAACCATCAAACTAATAGTCACCATTAACAGTGAATGTCGTTTAAAGTTGGATTAGTTATACCAGAAATATGATTTAATAGCTCCGAGCGTTGAACAGGCGCGGGTTGTGGAGTACCTAAAGTAAGAATGGAGTGGTTCAATAGCACGTTGTTAAAACTGGGACTGAAACACGACTCCTGTAGGAGGTATATAATACTCTGGATGTATTCAGACGCGAAATGAAGGTTCAGGCTATATTATTGCAAGCTGGTGCAACGGAAAATAAAATTCGCGATTGCGGCCGAATGCTTAAAAAAGCGATTTTTGCTGCAAATGTCATCGAAGCTTTTTTAATTTCATTTCTGTTTGGGCGTTGGTTTACGCATGATAATGTGGAAATTCCAATTTGATGGACTAAATATTCGGTCCGATGTTGTATATTTCAAGGATAAAGACGGAAAGTTTCGCAAATTTCGGCGGACATGAAAGTGCGACTTGGAAAAGCAAAGTAAAGTGTTGCTGTGTATTTTAAATGTGAATGCAAAGTTTAGAAAGCGGTCTGACGAGACGGAAAGGACACTATAAAGCTGAGAGAAAGAGGCTATTAGCGAAATTGAGAAGTGCTCGCTTTTAAAAAATGGGCCACAGACAAACCTAAAGAATGATATAAGTCTGTAACTTATGGGTAGAAAATATCCGATTTTGAGAGGCAAGTTTGAAAATTACCCAAATGGAACCTTATTTTCAAGAGAAAGAACGCAAAGCAGATTCTTGGTCACTATTTTTTTGGAGTTCGACGCGACAACAGCTGAGTTTTGACATTCGATCGACCTATACATTTTTGGATGATTGAAGCTGGTTTCAAGGAATATAGATAATCGCTAGAAGGGACGCTCGATGGAAGCTATATCTTCGAGAGTGCATATATAAGGACCGGCTAGCGGAGCTCGGACGCCTGAGAGAATATTCCGGGACCTTTTCTCGGAAATTTCCTTAAGGAAGTTTCTGGACCTCGAACTTTCCTTTAAGGTCGACTTGAGGAAAAAATCTTTTTGGAAGAGCTTCGATCAGCGGACAGTATAGACTAAATTTTTTGGAAAACTGAAGCTGGATTGGATGAGAAAGTGAGCTTCTTATGCTAATGACAGTTGAGTTCCAGAACGGAATTACTCGGGGACCTTCTTCTGCTGCTCGTCTCAACTAAGGGGAACCAGACCACGGGTCCCGTCGGGGAAAACGACTGCCCGTATGTGTGCAGTAACCCTTAATACTTGATTTATTGTAAATGTGATACTGTGATAATGTGTAAAGTTTCAGGGATACGCCCCGTTTTAAATATTGTTGTAAATAGTATCAAAATAAATATGTTCAACACATTCGAGTAGTTTTTATTTGATGGGGATTGATGAAAGGTAGAGTTAATTTCCATGTTTAGCAACACATTTGAGATCTACCATTATAAACAATACATCTATTAGCATAGCAACGAAATTTCAAGTAACGTAACGTAGCAACGAATTAAATTCGAATATATTTTCTTTCCGAAATTAGTTGCTATGCATTTTTTATATTAATCTGAAAAAGACGACAAGATGGCCGTTAAAATGTTTTTCCGTGGGTTTAGAATAATGTAATACAGATTGCCTGTGGCTAGATAATTTCGAAATAACGTTTATACAGTGCTTAATAGTCGATATAGTTCATAATAGATAAAAGCAGGCCGCTAGCAGGCCAGTCTCCGAGTGAGTGATTATGTGAAAATAAGTGACATTAAAAAGTGTTCTTTGAGACCCGCAAAAGTTAGTGGAACCTGAGGGAATCACGCTGCGAACACGAGGTCAGTCTTTGGTTTCCCAATTTGCTGTTCCACTTATATTTTTTACCTTTTTACTTTAATTGGTAGCTTTTAATAGGTCAGTTGAATTTGTTAACATTATAGATATGAATTCATTGATAGGAAATAATGATGTCGATGATTTGTAAAAATCACTTATTACCAATATTGTCATATATATGTTTATTTTTGTGTATTTTCAACATCTCCACTAGACTAAAGTTAAATACAGTTTAAGTAACTTCCGAACCTCAATCAAAATAAAAAAATGTAGGGAAATTATAGGGCCACAATTAACATTTTGAACTGATTTGAACCAATTTATCCCACCCTTAGAACCAATGGTTGGTGCTATCAAAGAAGTTTACTCAGATAAGATTTAGGCCCTTATCTAAGGAATAATATTAAATTGAAATGAATTCGATATCCTATATCGAATTTGCTCATTAACGAACTTGACCGAGATTTTATGCCCTTAAATTTTATGTATCAATTTGAAAGTGATTGGTGTAAAATTACAGCAGTTGTAGTGTCCACAAGAATGTGTTATAGATAGATAGCTAGGTAGATATTAAACGTATAAATAAACTTTTAAACTGAAAGTAGGTGAGGGTGGTTCTAGGGGATGTGAGTGGTGAAGTCATGTTGAAATTTTCCGGAAGTCATGACATGGCACCAATTGCAGACCAGGGGGGCGGGAATGGGAGGGGTTTTTCCAAAAAGTAATTATTTCCTATAACTTTCTTAGTATATAAGATGTCAAACCTATTAAAATTTTATTTTATTTCTTTGATAAGGGCCTAAAAGTTAAGCGAGTTAAATTTTTTATAGCACCAACTATTGGTCCTAGGGGTGGAAAAAAGTGTTTTCAAAATTCAGAAAATCATACCTCCCTTATGTTATGTATGTTAGTGGATGTGGGGGGTTTTTCCCCCCGTGTACCGCGTCCTTTCCAGAACTATTGTACTTTTAAATCCACTTATAGCTCGCCCTCTAGTCCCGTACTGTAGATAAAGTTCAGTAAGTTTTTGGGTGCGATGGTTCGATATTTGAATACCGCTGTGCATTATCGTTGCGCCCTATCGAAATGTCAAGTTTCATTCTTCAGTATTAAAAATTCGTTGACTTTAATGTTAAATATCTATATTATTGACACAAAAATTGAACTGTTTCGCATTTCTACTTTTCGAGCTGAAAGATGCAACGAATAATAGATTATTATAAGCATGGATGTATTCAAGCTAAAATGTGCCAAGAGCTGGAAGTAATTCGGTGAAGGTGTTAAGTAACTTCTTAATAACAGTATGCAGTGGTATTTGACCCTTTATTAATTATAATTTTTTTTTGTTTTAGATTCCCCAAAGAGTGATTGGCGATATGAGCACCTGTTACTATCGGTAAGTGTTTTTAAATATTATTAAGTAATTATGTAAGCCCAGTGTAAAATAAGGTTTCAGTTTCATATCAAAATAAAATATGGCGTTTGTGCATTCACCTTTTCAGCCTGAAATTAGAGGAAACAAAAAAAAAAAACAGTGTGGTCACCCCACGCGCGAAAGACGGAAAACTTCTGTGAGGAAGTTGATTGAATTTGTCATATTATATTTCAATATTAACACACTGCAATATTGAATTTAATACTTTTTTTAAGATAGCTTCTGTTTTGAAATCTTTTTAATGCAGATATTTCTCGTTTCTAAATAAGTGAATGATTTTAATTTATAACGGATATATTAAAAGGCCCTAAAAATATATTACGATAAGCATTCAAAACTTTGCTAGGCGCTTAGAAGTAATCATTAAGTCAGAGTGCAGTTTGAGAGACAGTGGAAGCCAGGAAAAATAGTCAAACAAATACTGTCCAGGGTCCTGTATGTGTGTATTTATTTTGATAAGAATAAAAACAGGAAAATTATTTATAAGAATTTATATTCTATGAAGCATCTTCTATCTTCTACCTAGCTATTCTATCTTTTTTATCTATATTCTTTGAAGCATTTTAAAGATTGCATTTTTTAAAAAAAAAAACAATAATACTTAACTGACTGATTGAGATTTGATTGCAAAGTTATTAATTTAATAATATCTTGTTTTGCTATCATTTTTTTTTACCAAACATATCTGTAACTCTAACGGATTGAAAATTACATGGCTTGTTAGTCAAATGATTAATTTCCTCGTTAAAATAAACTCTTACAAATACAGTGACTTTGATACCTGTACCTAAATTAAATTATAAGATATTGGGCCAACTTTTTATAGTATTTTTTTACAGCATTTTAAATCAAACTTAGGTATTGAAAATGTAGTAGAGCAATGGTTCAAAAGAAATATTTTTTTTACCTAAAATAATAATTGTTATTGAAAGATTAATTACAATAGTTAGTACGTGATGTCCTACAGCCAGGCCCTACAGGCATCACTGACGGCCTTTTTTTCCCTAGACTAGACGCACCTGTGGTACTAACTTGCTACGGGTTGCTTCAATTCCTATCTCCATCCGTTTTGATAATATAGTATAGCAATTACGAATAATGGAACAGTAAATTCGTACAAGCGATCGACACTACTATAGTTCTGTTTCCTGCCCCCTCAATTTGATTATCGTCTGTACTAAAGAAGGCATCGTTTCGTCTTTTTCAAGGTTTAATGCTACGCGATATGCAAGTTACTATTTTCATTTTCAAGAAAGTATATATTTTAGGCAATTATAATATTAGTTATTTTTTTTTTTAATTAACACTAAAAAACCACAATAAATCTATAAAAGTTTAAATTATATTAGGTAAGATATATTTATATTATACCAAGTATCTTGTTTTTTACTAGCAATAACAACATAGGTAGATAATTTATTTATCCCACCTTTATTTATCATATCGTACGTAGGAAGGTTTGAAATGCTTATTATATTTTCATTTTAAAATGAAGTAATAAGTAATGTTGTGTATTTTTTTTAATAGATTTGCCTTATTAAATGAACATGTTCACAAGCATATAATAATAAAGGTCACTTACTTCGAGCAGTTCAGGGCCAATGACCTGCAATGGGTACCATGTCATGACTCCGAAAAATTTCGACATATCTTCGCGTTTCATATCCCTTAAATTCCAAACCACCCTCAGTTTAAAAGTTTATATATATCTATACCTAAATCTTGATCAAGTTCGTTAATGGGCCAAATTAGACCAAGGGCTGGTAAGGGGGGTTTTTTCGTGAAATTTTGCTATAAGTTTCTTAGTTTATAAGATATCGATCTTTTTAAATTTTATATTATTCCTTAGATAAGAACCTAAACTTATCTTAGTAAACTTCTTTGATAGCACCAACCATTGATCCCAGGGATTGGAAAAAGTATTTCTTTTTAATTCAAAAAATCTTTAGGCACACGATCAAATCCGTTTGAAACATTAATCGTAGGCCAATAATTTCTCTACAACTTTTGTTTGAAACATTTTTTGATATGAGCAACCATTACGGCACAGCACAAAGAGGGATTCAGTATACGTACTCTCGCTGCGCAAGGGTACGAAGGGCTGTTTTTTTTACAAACTGTTAGATGAGATAGAAATATCAAGATAGCAAGAGAGAGAAGAACTTTCGCGAAGAGTCCTTTTAATATAAGGCGGCACTCCTCCTAAAGATTTCCTTATATCGATTCACTAGTATTCGGTGGTAACGAGGCTGTGAAATTTTATTATAAACATTTTCTCGAATATTCTACAAGTGTAGTGTATTTACTTAGAACCTTCCAGGGGATTAATCTGTATCGATAATCAAATTTAATTTAAGTCAGTTTAATGTTTGAGACCGCTCAGCGTTCTGTTTCGACGAGCTGTCAGCAGTCCCTTTGGGCTGTTGACCGCGCGACGCAAGGTACAAAATAAACTTTTTATAATATATTTTTTTTTTTCGTGCGACCGGTTTAGTTGATTTGGCTGATCAGGTATTAATTACATTAATTTCTAATTTCTAATCGGCCAACCATCAAACTAATAGTCACCATTAACAGTGAATGTCGTTAAAGTTGGATTAGTTATACCAGAAATATGATTTAATAGCTCCGAGCGTTGAACAGGCGCGGGTTTTGGAGTACCTAAAGTAAGAATGGAGTGGTTCAATAGCACGTTGTTAAAACTGGGACTGAAACACGACTCCTGTAGGAGGTATATAATACTCTGGATGTATTCAGACGCGAAATGAAGGTTCAGGCTATATTATTGCAAGCTGGTGCAACGGAAAATAAAATTCGCGATTGCGGCCGAATGCTTAAAAAAGCGATTTTTGCTGCAAATGTCATCGAAGCTTTTTTAATTTCATTTCTGTTTGGGCGTTGGTTTACGCATGATAATGTGGAAATTCCAATTTGATGGACTAAATATTCGGTCCGATGTTGTATATTTCAAGGATAAAGACGGAAAGTTTCGCAAATTTCGGCGGACATGAAAGTGCGACTTGGAAAAGCAAAGTAAAGTGTTGCTGTGTATTTTAAATGTGAATGCAAAGTTTAGAAAGCGGTCTGACGAGACGGAAAGGACACTATAAAGCTGAGAGAAAGAGGCTATTAGCGAAATTGAGAAGTGCTCGCTTTTAAAAAATGGGCCACAGACAAACCTAAAGAATGATATAAGTCTGTAACTTATGGGTAGAAAATATCCGATTTTGAGAGGCAAGTTTGAAAATTACCCAAATGGAACCTTATTTTCAAGAGAAAGAACGCAAAGCAGATTCTTGGTCACTATTTTTTTGGAGTTCGACGCGACAACAGCTGAGTTTTGACATTCGATCGACCTATACATTTTTGGATGATTGAAGCTGGTTTCAAGGAATATAGATAATCGCTAGAAGGGACGCTCGATGGAAGCTATATCTTCGAGAGTGCATATATAAGGACCGGCTAGCGGAGCTCGGACGCCTGAGAGAATATTCCGGGACCTTTTCTCGGAAATTTCCTTAAGGAAGTTTCTGGACCTCGAACTTTCCTTTAAGGTCGACTTGAGGAAAAAATCTTTTTGGAAGAGCTTCGATCAGCGGACAGTATAGACTAAATTTTTTGGAAAACTGAAGCTGGATTGGATGAGAAAGTGAGCTTCTTATGCTAATGGCAGTTGAGTTCCAGAACGGAATTACTCGGGGACCTTCTTCTGCTGCTCGTCTCAACTAAGGGGAACCAGACCACGGGTCCCGTCGGGGAAAACGACTGCCCGTATGTGTGCAGTAACCCTTAATACTTGATTTATTGTAAATGTGATACTGTGATAATGTGTAAAGTTTCAGGGATACGCCCCGTTTTAAATATTGTTGTAAATAGTATCAAAATAAATATGTTCAACACATTCGAGTAGTTTTTATTTGATGGGGATTGATGAAAGGTAGAGTTAATTTCCATGTTTAGCAACACATTTGAGATCTACCATTATAAACAATACATCTATTAGCATAGCAACGAAATTTCAAGTAACGTAACGTAGCAACGAATTAAATTCGAATATATTTTCTTTCCGAAATTAGTTGCTATGCATTTTTTATATTAATCTGAAAAAGACGACAAGATGGCCGTTAAAATGTTTTTCCGTGGGTTTAGAATAATGTAATACAGATTGCCTGTGGCTAGATAATTTCGAAATAACGTTTATACAGTGCATACTAGTCGATATAGTTCATAATAGATAAAAGCAGGCCGCTAGCAAACCTCAATCAAAATAAAAAAATGTAGGGAAATTATAGGGCCACAATTAACATTTTGAACTGATTTGAACCAATTTATCCCACCCTTAGAACCAATGGTTGGTGCTAGCAAAGAAGTTTACTCAGATAAGATTTAGGCCCTTATCTAAGGAATAATATTAAATTGAAATGAATTCGATATCCTATATCCTATATACTAAGAAAGTTTTAGCAAAATTTTACTTTTTAGAACACCCCTCTCCATTCCCGGCCCTCTGGTCCGATTTTGCTCATTATAGAACTTTGATATAATAAGTTATATATAACATAACAACATTTGGAGATTTGGTGCCTAAAATGGTGTCCTTTGTTCACTTATGTAGGTCCCCTTAATATTAACTCACACAGGGCAAAACAGGTTGCTTTGAGAGTAAATGGTTCCAGTATAGATATTAGAATTTTAAAGATGTATGTAATCTTTCTTTTTTTTTTGCTAAATATTCAGTTTGAGTTTACCACCTCATCATGCCTTGATCTATATAAATAAATGCCTAAATATTTGATGGAAACTGAAGTGGTGTAAAATTTATGATGAATTGAAAGAATATTATAATGACCTTGTACCTACCTATGTTTTTAAGTAGATGATTAGGAAAGCAATGGGTACCATGTCATGACTTCCTGTAAATTTGACATATCTTCGCATTTCATATCCCCTAGAACTCAAAACCAGCCCCTGATTAAAAGTTTAACTTTATGTATCTATCTATCTATATCACTTTCTTGTTAACACGACAACTACCGTAATATTCATCCAATCACTTTTAAATTGATACATAAAATTTTGAGTTCACAAAATCTCGGTCAAGTTCGTTAATGAACAAAATCAGACCAGGGGGCGGGAATGGGAGGGGTTTTTCAAAAAATTAAATTTTTGCAATAACTTTCTTGGTATATAGAATATCGAATTCATTAAAATTTTATTTTATTTCTTAGATAAGGGCCTAAATGTTAAGTTAGTTAATAGCACCTTGGCTATTGGTCCTAGGGGTGAAAAAAAATATTTTCAAAATTCAGAAAATCATAGATCCCTTAAGAGGCACAGGATTTAATCTATTTAAAATGTCAATAAATTGTCTACAACTTTTTATTAAAACAATCTTTGACATGAGCAACTCTTACGGCACAGTGTTAAGAGAGATTCAGTATCCGCACTCTCGCTGCGCAAGGGTACGGAGAGTTGAGGTGCGCGTGCTGCCGCGCGGGGAGCGGATCGCGCGGCAGCTCGCGCAATATTTGATACAAGTTCGTACAATTGGAGTTCGTCGATCCCCTACTTTGATCCGGTGAATTGTACCGGGTTATTTTTTAATACGACAAAGGTACATTTGTAACTGTAATTTGCTCTACTACATTTCGATATTTTTCCTCAATTAAATGACACAATAAATAAATAAATAATACGTCCCAACAGCCATGCTATCATAATTTCGACATTTGAATACCGCTGTGCATTATCGTTGTGCCCTATCGAAATGTCAAGTTTCATTCTTCAGTTTTAAAAATTCGTTGACTTTAATGTTAAATATCTATATTATTGACACAAAAATTGAACTCTTTTTCATTTCTACTTTTCGAGCTGAAAGATGCAACGAATAGTAGATTATTAAGCATGGATGTATAGAAGCTAAAATGTGCCAAGAGCTGAAAGTAACTGAAGAAAGTAAGTGAAGGTGTTAAGTAACTTCTTATTAACAGTATGCAGTGGTATTTGACCCTTTATTAATTTTATATTTTTTTTCTTTGTTTTAGGTTACCCAAAAAGGAATTAGCGATATGAGCACCTGTTACTATCGGTAAGTGCTGATATTTCTCGTTTCTAAATAAGTGAATTATATTAATTTATAACGGATATATTAAGAGGCCCTAAAAATATATTACGATAAGCATTCAAAACTTTGCTAGCCGCTTAGAAGTAATAATTATGTCCGAGTGCAGTTTGAGAGACAGTGGAAGCCAGGAAAAATAGTCCAACAAATACTGTCCATGGTTCAGGTCCAGGATGTGTATTTATTTTGATTAGAATAAAAAAGGGAAAATTATTTTTAAGAAATAGATTTACGTAATACAAGATATCACGTGATGTCCTACAGCCAGGCCCTACAGGCGTCATTGACGGCCTTTTTTCCCCAGACTAGACGTACTAACTTGCTACGGGTTGCTTCAATTCCTATCTCCATCCGTTTTGACAATATAGTATAGCAATTAGGAATAATGGAACAGTAAATTCGTACAAGCGATCGACACTATTATAGTTCTGTTTCCTGCCCCCTCAATTTGATTATCATCTGTACTAAAGAAGGCATCGTTTGGTCTTTTTCAAGGTTTAATGCTACGCAATAAGCAGGTTACTGTTTTCGTTTTCAAGAAAGTATATATTTTAGGCAATTATAATATTAGTTGTATGTTATTATTTTTTAAATTAGCACTTAGAAAAAAACCCACATTAAATCTGTAAAAGTTTAAATTATATTGGCCAGGATATATTTATATTATACCAAGTATCTTGTTTTTTACTAGCAATAACAACATAGATAGTAATTTATTTATCCCACCTTTATTTATCATACGTAGGAACGTTTGAAATGCTTATTATATTTTCATTTTAAAATGAAGTAGGTACCTAATAAGTAATGTTGGGTATATTTTTTAATAGATTTGCCTTATTCAGTATACGTACTCTCGCTGCGCAAGGGAAGGGTACGGAGGGCTGTTTTTTTTATCAGACTGTAAGATGAGATAGAAATATCAAGATAGCAAGAGAGAGAAGAACTTTCGTGAAGAGGCCTTTAAATATAAGGCGCTCACTCCTAAGATCACTCCTATAGATTTCCTTATCGATTCACTGTATCGATAATCAAATTTAATTTAGGTCAGTATAATGTCAGAGACCGCTCAGCGTTCTGTTTCGCCGAGCTGTCAGCAGTCCCTTTGGGCTGTTGACCGCGCGACGCAAGGTACAAAATAAACTTTTTATAATATAAATATTTTTTTTCGTGCGACCGGTTTAGAAATATGTTTTAATAGCTCCGAGCGTTGAACAGGCGCGGGTTTTGGAGTACCTAAAGTAAGAATGGCGTGGTTCAATAGCACGTTGTTAAAACTGGGACTGAAACACAACTCCTGTAGGAGGTATGTAATATTCTGGATGTATTCAGACGCGAAATGGAGGTTCGGCTATATTATGGGAAGCTGGCGCAACGGAAAATAAAATTCGCGATTGCGGCCGAATGCTTAAAAAAGCGATTTTTGCTGCAAATGTCATCGAAGCTTTTTTAATTTCCTTTCTGTTTGGGCGTTGGTTTACGCATGAAAATGTGGAAAATCCAATTTGATGGACTAAATATTCGGTCGGATTTACTTTAAGGATAAAGACGGAAAATGAGTTTACAACTTTGATAATCTCTGTTGGAAATAGACGTGTTTTGTACGAAATAACCATCAGCCCCATAGAAAGAAGCATCAGCTGATTTTTTACGATTTTTGTCATCATCGCTCGAGGAAAGAGGCTATTAGCGAAATTGTGAAAAGCTCGCTTTTATAAAAAAGGCCACAGACAAACCTAACGGATGATATAAGTCTGTAACTTATGGGTAGAAAATATCCGATTTGAGAGGCAAATTTGAAAATTACCCAAATGGAACCTTTTTTTCAAGAGAAAGAACGCAAAGCAGATTCTTGGTCACTATTTTTTTGGAGTTCAACGCGACAACAGCTGAGATTTGACATTCGATCGACGCATACATTTTTGGATGATTGAAGCTGGTTTCAAGGAATATAGATAATCGCTAGAAGGGACGATTGAAGGAAGCTACATCTTCGAGAGTACATATATAAGGACTGAGGATCGGCTAACGGAGCTCGGACGCCTGAGAGAATATTCCGGGACCTTTTCTCGGAAATTTCCTTAAGGAAGTTTCTGGACCTCGAACTTTCCTTTAAGGTCGACTTGAGGAAAAAATCTTTTTGGAAGAGCTTCGATCAGCGGACAGTATAGACTAAATTTTTTGGAAAACTGAAGCTGGATTGGATGAGAAAGTGAGCTTCTTATGCTAATGACAGTTGAGTTCCAGAACGGAATTACTCGGGGACCTTCTTCTGCTGCTCGTCTCAACTAAGGGGAACCAGACCACGGGTCCCGTCGGGGAAAACGACTGCCCGTATGTGTGCAGTAACCCTTAATACTTGATTTATTGTAAATGTGATACTGTGATAATGTGTAAAGTTTCAGGGATACGCCCCGTTTTAAATATTGTTGTAAATAGTATCAAAATAAATATGTTCAACACATTCGAGTAGTTTTTATTTGATGGGGATTGATGAAAGGTAGAGTTAATTTCCATGTTTAGCAACACATTTGAGATCTACCATTATAAACAATACATCTATTAGCATAGCAACGAAATTTCAAGTAACGTAACGTAGCAACGAATTAAATTCGAATATATTTTCTTTCCGAAATTAGTTGCTATGCATTTTTTATATTAATCTGAAAAAGACGACAAGATGGTGTCCTAAAAATGTTTTTCCGTGGGTTTAGAATAATGTAATACGGATTGCCTGCGGTAAGATAATTTCGAAATAACGTTTATACAGTGCATACTAGTCGATATAGTTCATAATAGATAAAAGCAGGCCGCTAGCAGGCCAGTCTCCGAGTGAGTGATTATGTGAAAATAAGTGACATTAAAAAGTGTTCTTTGAGACCCGCAAAAGTTAGTGGAACCTGAGGGAATCACGCTGCGAACACGAGGTCAGTCTTTGGTTTCCCAATTTGCTGTTCCACTTATATTTTTTACCTTTTTACTTTAATTGGTAGCTTTTAATAGGTCAGTTGAATTTGTTAACATTATAGATATGAATTCATTGATAGGAAATAATGATGTCGATGATTTGTAAAAATCACTTATTACCAATATTGTCATATATATGTTTATTTTTGTGTATTTTCAACATCTCCACTAGACTAAAGTTAAATACAGTTTAAGTAACTTCCGAACCTCAATCAAAATAAAAAAATGTAGGGAAATTATAGGGCCACAATTAACATTTTGAACTGATTTGAACCAATTTATCCCACCCTTAGAACCAATGGTTGGTGCTATCAAAGAAGTTTACTCAGATAAGATTTAGGCCCTTATCTAAGGAATAATATTAAATTGAAATGAATTCGATATCCTATATCCTATATACTAAGAAAGTTTTAGCAAAATTTTACTTTTTAGAACACCCCTCTCCATTCCAGGCCTTCTGGTCCGATTTTGCTCATTAAAGAACTTTGATGTAATAAGTTAGAAATAAAATAACAACATTTGGAGATTTGGTGCCTAAAATGGTGTCCTTTGTTCACTTATGTAGGTCCCCTTAATATTAACTCACACAGGGCAAAACAGGTTGCTTTGAGAGTAAATGGTTCCAGTATAGATATTAGAATTTTAAAGATGTATGTAATCTTTCTTTTTTTTTGCTAAATATTCAGTTTGAGTTTACCACCTCATCATGCCTAGATCTATATAAATAAATGCCTAAATATTTGATGGAAACTGAAGTGGTGTAAAATTTATGATGAATTGAAAGAATATTATCATGACCTTGTACCTACCTATGTTTTTAAGTAGATGATTAGGAAAGCTACCTATTGCAATAGGTACCATCTCATGACTTCCGGGAAATATCTTCGCATTTCATATCCCCTAGAACCCATAACCAGCCTCTGATTAAAAGTTTAACTTTATGTATCTATCTATCTATATCACTTTCTTGTTAACACGACAACTACCGTAATATTCATCCAATCACTTTTAAATTGATACATAAAATTTTGAGTTCACAAAATCTCGGTCAAGTTCGTTAATGAACAAAATCAGACCAGGGGGCGGGAATGGGAGGGGTTTTTCAAAAAATTAAATTTTTGCAATAACTTTCTTGGTATATAGAATATCGAATTCATTAAAATTTTATTTTATTTCTTAGATAAGGGCCTAAATGTTAAGTTAGTTAATAGCACCTTGGCTATTGGTCCTAGGGGTGGAAAAAAATATTTTCAAAATTCAGAAAATAATACCTCCCTTAATAAGCACAGGATTTAATCTATTTAAAATGTCAATAAATTGTTTACAACTTTTTTTTAAAACAATCTTTGACATGAGCAACTCTTACGGCACAGTGTTAAGAGAGATTCAGTATCCGCACTCTCGCTGCGCAAGGGTACGGAGAGTTGAGGTGCGCGTGCTGCCGCGCGGGGAGCGGATCGCGCGGCAGCTCGCGCAATATTTGATACAAGTTCGTACAATTGGAGTTCGTCGATCCCCTACTTTGATCCGGTGAATTGTACCGGGTTATTTTTTAATATGACAAAGGTACATTTGTAACTGTAATTTGCTCTACTACATTTCGATATTTTTCCTCAATTAAACGACACAATAAATAAATAAATAATACGTCCCAACAGCCATGCTATCATAATTTCGACATTTGAATACCGCTGTGCATTATCGTTGTGCCCTATCGAAATGTCAAGTTTCATTCTTCAGTTTTAAAAATTCGTTGACTTTAATGTTAAATATCTATATTATTGACACAAAAATTGAACTCTTTTTCATTTCTACTTTTCGAGCTGAAAGATGCAACGAATAGTAGATTATTAAGCATGGATGTATAGAAGCTAAAATGTGCCAAGTGCTGAAAGTAATTCGGTGAAGGTGTTAAGTAACTTCTTATTAACAGTATGCAGTGAGTGGTATTTGACCCTTTATTAATTTTATATTATTTTTCTTTGTTTTAGATTCCCCAAAAAGGGATTGGCGATATGAGCACCTGTTACTATCGGTAAGTGTTTTTAAATATTATTAAGTAATTATGTAAGTCCTGTGTAAATTAAGGTTTCAGTTTCATATCAAAATAAAATATGGCGTTTGTGCATTCGCCTTTTCAGCCTGAAATTAGAGGAAACAAGAAAAAAAACAGTGTGGTCACCCCACGCGGGAATGACGGAAAACTTCTGTGAGGAAGTTGATTGAATTTGTCATATTATATTTCAAAATTTACCCACTGCCATTTGCATTCAGGAATGTTTTGATGCTCCATTTTATTTATATAAGAAGAAAATCAATGTGACAGCTCGGCGCAACGACGTCAACCGAATGAGTACTTAACCTCCATGCGAACAGACTAGTTTAACCGAACGAACGTGATGCATTCCGAGCTTGCACCGGATTTCGAACGTGTCTCAATTAAATTCATTTTTCTTTAAAGAGGTATTACTTAAAAACCCACATGTGAGCTGTTATGGGAGGTAGTATCAGACTTTGTCACCTACTAGGTTCCTGTAAAAGCATAGGTTTCGAAATTATGAGTCAAGACTTTAGTTGTATCAATTTCCTACTGCACAAACATTTATGACGTATAGCTAATTTATGTATAGATAATTAAAAAATATTTAGAAAGAGTGTAATATAAAACAAAAAAACCAACAAGTAAAATAACGTTTTTAAAATATTGTTAAAAGCTTTTTTTTTTAAATAGCTTCTGTTTTGAAATCTTTTCATGCACATATTTCTCGTTTCTAAATAAATGAATAATATTAATTTATAACGGATATATTAAGAGGCCCTAAAAATATATTGCGATAAGCATTCAAAACTTTGCTAGCCGCTTAGAAGTAATCATTATGTCCGAGTGCAGTTTGAGAGACAGTGGAAGCCAGGAAAAATAGTCAAATAAATACTGTGCAGGGTCCTGTATGTGTGTATTTATTTTGATTAGAATAAAAAACGGAAAATTATTAAAAAGAAATAGATTCTTTGAAAAAGAAATCATTATTACGTGGGTAACTGGCAGATTTGAGATTTGATTGCAAAGTTATAAATTTAAAAATATCTTGTTTTGCTATCATTTTCTTTACCAAACATATATGTAACTATAACGGATTGATTATTAGATTCAAATATTTTATTTCATTCTTTAAGTTTATTTCATTTATCTAGTTTATTAAATTTATAAGTTCAATTAGTTTATTATAATAGGTTATTTATTTTTTGTATTATTTTTTGTATGAATTCATCCACTCATTCAGCTATTTCATCTCATTCAACTCTCATTCATAAAAATTTTATATAGTTTTTTTATATCATACATCTAGTTTATTTTATTTATCTAGTTTATTTTATTGATCTGAATCATATAATTTATAAGATCATCCAGGAATTTAATTTTTATATATTCATCTTCTGTATTTTTTTTTAATCAATCATGTATTTCTAATCGTTCAGCTTTTTCATCTCATTCATCTCAATCATTAGGTTATTTCATTCATGTAGTTTAATAATTTCATCCGCTGGTTCAGCTTTTTCATCTCATTCATCTCAATCATTAGGTTATTTCATTCATGTAGTTAAATAATTTCATCCGCTGGTTCAGCTTTTTCATCTCATTCATCTCAATCATTAGGTTATTTCATTCATGTAGTTTAATAATTTCATCCGCTGGTTCAGCTTTTTTATCTCATACATCTCAATCATTTAGTAATTTCATTCATGTAGTTTAATAATTTCATTCGCTGGTTCAGCTTTTTCATCTCATTCATCTCAATCATTAGGTTATTTCATTCATGTAGTTTAATAATTTCATCCGCTGGTTCAGGTTTTTCATCTCATTCAACTCAATCATTAGGTTATTTCATTCATGTAGTTAAATAATTTCATCCGCTGGTTCAGCTTTTTCATCTCATTCATCTCAATCATTAGGTTATTTCATTCATGTAGTTTAATAATTTCATCCGCTGGTTCAGCTTTTTCATCTCATTCATCTCAATCATTTAGTTATTTCATTCATGTAGTTAAATAATTTCATCCGCTGGTTCAGCTTTTTCATCTCATTCATCTCAATCATTAGGTTATTTCATTCATGTAGTTTAATAATTTCATCCGCTGGTTCAGCTTTTTCATCTCATTCATCTCAATCATTAGGTTATTTCATTCATGTAGTTTAATAATTTCATCCGCTGGTTCAGCTTTTTCATCTCATTCATCTCAATCATTAGGTTATTTTATTCATGTAGTTAAATAATTTCATCCGCTGGTTCAGCTTTTTCATCTCATTCATCTCAATCATTAGGTTATTTCATTCATGTAGTTAAATAATTTCATCCGCTGGTTCAGCTTTTACATCTCATTCATCTCAATCATTAGGTTATTTCATTCATGTAGTTTAATAATTTCATCCGCTGGTTCCGCTTTTTCATCTCATTCATCTCAATCATTAGGTTATTTCATTCATGTAGTTTAATAATTTCATCCGCTGGTTCAGCTTTTTCATCTCATTCATCTCAATCATTAGGTTATTTCATTCATGTAGTTGTCACGTTTGTTTTCCTCGACCTTCGCCTTTCGACGTCGGCCGATCCCGCGTCGGGTCTCCGCTTCACCTCGGAGGGTCGCGACGAGGGTAGGACTCGCTTCGACGACCGTCCGCGTCGATTCCGCCTCGGGCGCGCTTTCTCCCGCCGTCTCGCGCTGCACACTCAATGGGTTCAACCGGTTCGCCGGAGACTCGGACCTCGAGGAGCGAACGGTGACTCGGTCGGGCCACCCTTCGGTTGTAGGATAGTCGTACAACTAAATCGGTGGACGTCGTGATGACGTCAGGGCGCCAGACGGGTGTCCCAAGCGACGTCACGCGCGCGCGCCTCGTCCCACTCGCGCGGCTACGGTGAACGTGGCGGAACCGCCACGGTGTTCGGCGGTCGTTCTCAGCTCGTCCCCGCTACGGCAAGTCCGGTTAGGCCAGACTGCAACTTATTACCTTGGCTGGGAAGCTGGCTATTCCTCACTACTACGAGGACGCAGTCGTGGAGCTGAAGGGGCTGCTCGGGATCTCAGGGGGTGGGGGTTGACGCTCCACGACGCATTATAGCCCCGTGTCCTTTACCGGTGCGCCTTCCCCGCCAGTAGGGACGACGCCGGCTTCCTCACCGTCAAATCAAATTTCAAGGGGTGGGGGAAATCTACCTTAAAGTAGGAACACGGTTTGATACTAAACAACTGATCTTTATTTAATCACGGTGAAGAAATTTACAATTTGTTACATTATTTTGAACTTCAAATCTCCTATATCAAATACCATACACGGCGGCAGATGTCGCCCTATAATATCGTGATAATATTTATCAACATATGCAAGACAGAGTCAAATGACAATCTCGACGGTATGCGCCGTCACTTCTAAACAATTACAAACGAGAGAGCAGAAAATATAATACACGGCGATAATATTCCTCTACAATCACCAGACATAGTCAAATGACATTCTGACGGAACAACTCCGTCACTTCTAACCGATTATAAAAGAAAAGGTAAAAATATAATTCTGATAATTCAATTCCTATACAACATGCACGGCATCGTTGCAGCTCGAAACGTTCCTAGGCGATCGATGATGCTTCCGTACAACCGTAGTGAAGTATGCTATGACGTAAAAATATTTAATTTACGTGATTTTAATTCTCGTTCTTTAATATAAACTAATTACCATAATGCGCTAGTAATATTGTAAAAGGTTGTAGTCACCAAAATATAATGACAGTTAATTACTATATAAAATAGTTTTCATTGTAACCTAATTCTAATATAGCGTAATGACAGGCGGCTGTCACCCGCTAATGTCAACAATGCAAAATGTAAACAAACAATGGCCGCCGATTGCGGACCGCCCGCTCTATCGTACGACCTCAGCGCGCCCTACCGGCGTCCGCCGCAATTTGTTACAAGCTTCACCGTCACCGGTTGCGCGGTGCACGGCGCAGGCGCCTGTAATCGATAACGCCAACTTCACTACGTTGCCGCACCGGTGCTATGTTCGAACCGCATCGATCCGTCCTACGGTACACAATGTAAACAAAGAAATATGGCGACATTAATAATTATACTATCACTTCGGCCCAACTGGTACGATGACAACTGTCGACCACCCGTACAAATCAAGTGTAGCTTCACACAACAATATAAGTATACAATAATACAGCAAAATAATACAATAGTACAGCAAAATAATACAATAATACCGCCTAGTGCGGCCGTCTGACGACTCAAAACGTCAAACTCCTGATTTAGACCGGCGGTCACACCGCCCTACAAATTAATTTGAACATTTGGCATCTTATTTAACAGGCTATTATAATCGACTTTCTCACAAAAGAAACTCCTAAATCTCAACTTCAATATACACATTTAATCGAACTAATTTCATCGAACTTCAGGCAGATATGGCACGGTTAACTACGTTATTATTCTGTCATTATCCAATATTTACTTCAGGCATCTTACTTCAATCGGCTGACCTTTGACATTGCATTATTATACTCAAAACATTGAAAGGGGTTTCAACTACAAATATTCCTTAGAACTACAAATGTAAACATAAACATTATACTGGTTTCATGACACTGCAGAGAGAGTAGGATACATTAAGATTTCAAATCTGACCTCAACACTTCATCCTTGCTTCGGTCCTGTGTCCCACTCCTGTCAGACGAGCGCTGCTCACTCCAACTTCCAGTTGTCGCCAGATTCTGCTAGAATTCGCCAATCATCGGGATCATCCTGGTCCCTGGGGCGTAAGACATAAGGAACGTCCTATTACGCTCAAAATCTATTGATCATCATCGCCGCTTCTTCTTTTTAAACTAATTCTTCGGCCTGTGCCTTGCTTTTAAAACTTCTGGGGAATGTTTAATCTGTTCACGTACTATCCAGACAATCTTTTATCATATTATTCTTCCTGGGGAGGAAATATCTACATCTTCTTTTTGCGCGGGGGAATAGGGTTATATTAGATCGAATAACGATCGCGACGATCACTCCTGTAATCTCATCGGGAGATATTATTCCCGGTTCCTACCGTGAATTACGGCCCTCGCGTGCGAGCTACTTCTATATCATACAAAAATTACGCCGATCATAATCCCACGGAACTACGGTCAAATTTTGACTTCTTATTACAACCGATCACTGCCGTGCCGTTTAATTAATATTATAACGCCGGATTGACTCAATATCCGCCGATGGCCGATTCGTGCCCGCGTGCCACGAAAATTTTAGATTCACTTTCTCTTTTCAGAAACGACTGATCGCGCTCGCTTTAACGCACGTCATTTGCCTCCCCGGCCCGTGGCCGGGGGGCAGCCAAAAATAAATACTTTTCGTACTACATATTGCACTTTTGTAAAACAAATCCGATTTTAATAAAAATTGACTCTTCGACAAAATCACCACGCCGACCACCGTTCTCTCTCTTTCTCCCTCTCACCCTTTTTCTACTCTAACCCTAACTAGCTCTTTCTCATCTATCGCCTATTCTTATTCTCTTTCCGCGTCTGCTAGCGCGCTCTCGCGGCGGCGATCGCTCTCCCTTACCCGCGGTGCGGACGCGATCTTTATTCTCGTCTCTTTCGCACCTATCTCTCTCTCATTTCAGGGTGCCCACTCTTGAAAATCAATCCCCTTGTGGCGCGAATTACCGAGCGCTACAATGCCGGGGAGTAGGGACGTGATCTGCCCTCAGATCACACTTCTGAATTTCTTCCCACTATTAATCATAAAAGGACATAAGCGTAACTTAATTACAAAATATTATAAAGTCGGCAATATCAGACAATATACTTAAACTTACTTATCTCCATTTAGAGAAATTTACACTTATTGCTCTAATTGGAGCATTACTTCTCAAGACACTTCTCATCATGTGAATCTTATTTAGATTTCACTAACTTTACAATAATTTAGTTATTCACACAGATTAACAATTTCATCAATTAACAACCAACAATAAAATCATCCCATGCTACATCGGCCTATCTTATAACATAATGTTCAAGGCTACCTCGCGAATGTTCGATAATTTTGTTTCTTATACTTTATCACTTTAACGGCTTTTTTTTTAAATTTCACTTGCCGTGATCACTTTTCTCTTGCGCTTCGTGCGCAGCTTTGCACCAGCACTTCTTAGGGCTAAAGTTCAAATGTATAGCAATGTCTCCTCGAAGCCTACTCTTTAACATGTATCTTACTTCCTCAATGTCAAACCAGGTCTAGCCTCACCACATATTTATCCTCCTTCGACATATATTCAACATGAAACTTCTCAATAAACTTTATTTCCTCTACTTTGACAATTTCCGATTCTTCTGAACCGTTCGCTTCTCAAAACCCAACTTCAATTTAACATTATTACTCAAATTATATGAATGCCTGTCATGGATCGTGCCCTTCCATGCTCAGTTGCATGGCTACATTTAAAATGGACCAATCGTCATTATTACTCTTCGCGCCTACATCTTTTCCCGACTATGCCTTCTCTTTGCCGTGCCATATCGCCTATCGAAGCTTCACCATTAACGATCTACTTTTCTACTTTACTCCAATAAAACTTCTTTTCTAATCAGAATAATACGCGTACTTTAGCTTCACATTATTTCACATAGTCTCCCAAACAATCAACTGAACAATTTACTCTTTGACTTTACTTATTTTGCTCTACTTAATCAATACTTCTAAGCCTTTTAGATTACTTAACATTGGCGAAACCGTCTGGCATTGCTAATTTTTAATTGCTCTCCTCACGAGCTAGAATCCGTTGAGCATCCCCTCTCTCATAAACCGAACCTCTTCTACATATCAATTAGTTTTCATAATTCCGAACTCCTTCAAATAATTTCACTTCTATTCAGTACAACACGCGGATTTTAACTTCAAATTATTTCCATGACTCTCCAACAATAACCAACTCAAAACTTCACGCAGCGGACATACACATCCGGACCTGCTCCTCTAACCAAAACATCGAATATACTGTTGTGTAACTAAAGGGGGGAGTAACAAGATATCACTCCTGCTATTCAAGGGGGAACTCAGCTTCTGTACAGTGCTTTGCGTCATTTCTAACGCAAAACATACAATGGCAGGGAAATGTTTGTTAGTTCTATTCGAAAGATCTATTAGACACTACTTTGGCTGCATAGCGCAGATGAAGTAGAAAATACTTCCATACCGATGGACTTATTGGGTCGGTCTCATAGCCGCCGTGCCAACTTGGAAACGAAAGAATTTTATACTAAGGGCACAACCAACGCAAAATCTTAGATCACACTACTTTCTAGACAAAAGGTAATTACTCAGTCTGGCATCTATAACACCAGAAAGCGCCTGCATCATGACAAAGATGACAGCGGGCCTCATTGGACTGACAAGGATCAAGACGCAACGCCAGCGAGGAATCGCTTGCATCTTAAACTCAAAATGGGCTGTTTAATTGTTAGCAATCTCAGTAAGCTTCAAGAATTCTCTTTCTTCATTGTCACGATTACATCTTCGGTGTTCCTACTTTAAACGACATCAATTTGGAATGCGGGAACTGATTTAGATTCGAGGGACAAGCTGCATCAATATCTTGATAACCTACCTTTCATAGTCCGTGCCATTCCTCCCCATTCACACGGACTTTACCTCTTTCATCCCTTTCACGCTAAGGACACCGAGACCATCGAAGAGCTCACCTCATTATAAACCAAAGAATCGTGTTCTAAGCAGCACTTAATACTGCACAGATAGAGAACATAACTGGACATCTTGAATTTAACACCGTAGCTTACATTGACAACTTCTCATTCTAACTGCTAGTCAGCAATAAACATAAGTAGAATAGGGAACTAACGACATCACGTCATACAACGTGATCCAATCAGGATCGCAATGCTCGACTTCAAGACGAGGGTTTGGACTCACATGATCGCAAACAATAAGGACTGCATCCTCTTTAACTTAACAATCGCAAACATAGAAACCGGTGTGTAATGTGTAAGTGTAACTGGGTAAGTGTAAATATATAAATAGGCAATGGACCAACCGTCCATGCTCAGAAATACTAGTAATTCAAATGACCGACTCAAGGAATGGTCGCTACTCCAAAACACTCGAATCGTCACCGATTGTGTAACGTATTGTTTTTACCTGCTCTATTGGCAGGGTTGTAAGGGTCCGTCGGCCCTTCAGCACATATTCATCAATATGGCAGTGTAGGGGGGTGTGGGGTGTGATGATAGGGAAACTCCTAATAACTCGCGCAACCGCGCTCTAGCAACAATACATCAAAAACTCGCGCCAACTGCGCCCAATAAACCAACAAAAAACTCGCTCATATGGCGTACTCCAAACCAACTGCATCAATACTACCGCGTACAACAAGAGAGAGTGTCACCGTAGCTCTTTCACTAGCTACCTCAATATATTATTAGTAAAGTGTAAAAGTGTAGTAAATAAGTTTTAGGTTTGCGTCTGATTGGGGGTAAACAACGTAGCGAACTGTCGACTGCTGAGATCGTCGACGGGAAATATAAGAACTCAGAAACACAACAGTACTAACCTAACGGCTTTAGCCGGGTTAGTAGGGATAAAAAAAAATAAAAAAAATTTAACTACACGGATGCTCAACTTCAAAATGCGTATTGCACAAAACAACAAGACAACAAACGACGTCGACTACAACTGATTTACTTTACTGACCGACCTCCAGATACTCAACAATACTCAATATATCTTCATATTTTACTGGAAAACAAAACAACGAAATACATGTGCCACAAATCAATTTCATACAGCTTATTCTGGGCTTACCTCTGTTCTTCGACACACGAGTATACGACAGTAAGTTTCTTTTTCACACGACTAACCAGCCTTGAGGATATCTTTAATATGATGGACCCCTTTGCTTTTCCCATTTAAGTCTTCCAGCTCATATGCTACTGCGGATTTCTTGGCAGACACTCTGCATTTCACAAACCGTGGAGCCAGCTTAGCTGAAAAGAATTCCGCCTTCTTCGATTGAATGTGGTTTTTGACCCACACCGTGTCTCCAAGGGAAAATACCACTCGCTTGCGACGCAAATTATACCTTTCGGCATTCTTCTGAAACGACTCCAGCATGCGCTGTTGTACCAAGTTGTAGGTTTCGGCTAACGTCTCAAGTCCAGCACTATGAGCCAACGGTTCATCTACTTTCAAGTCAGATGGATTCGAGGGAATGAAGTTGAGAATCTTATGAAACCTTCCATCCACAATTACATTTCTTCCGTACATTAAATACGATGGCGTAAATCCAGTCACTAAATTTTCAGTGTTATTAAGGGCATGTTGCACCAGAGGCAGATGCTTATCCCACGTGCGTTGGTCATCTTTCACTAGAATAGCCAAGGACGTTTCCACGACCTGGTTATACCTTTCCACAGTGTTCGACTGAGGGGCATACACACATGAATAGAACAGCTTGGGGACTTTATACTTCTCTGCAAACTCTTTAAATTTGTTGGACGTAAAATATTTCGCGTTATCCAAAATCAATACTGCCGGGGTTCCAAACAGTAAGAACACGTCATGCTCCAAAGCGCGAATTATGTGATCCGAAGTGCTTTTCTTAAGGGGGAACAACCAACAGAATTTCGTGAAAACATCTACAACAGATAAAATAAAAATGTTTTGTCCTTTTGTCCGGGGTAGTGGACCAATCAAATCTATACTTAACGTATGAAGCGGACGGTCGACCAATTTCGGTCGCGTCATAAATCCTTGAGGGGCTCCTGTACTTATTTTGTGTGCTTTACACACGTCACATCCATGAATGTAATCATTTACGTCTTCAGTCAGATTTGGCCAATAATATATCTCTTTTACTTTTCTAGTAGTCTTGCGAACTCCTAAGTGAACTGCGAATTGTCCTTCATGATGATCAGATATAATTCCTCTCCTTTCTTCGTGGGGTACCACTACTTTCCACGGGTTAGTGTTTAACTCTCCCGGTCTGGGGGTGATATACTTAAACAACTTATCGTCAGCTAAACAATATCCTTCAGCGGCCTCACGGCACGACTTAACTCTCTCTACCAGCTTCTCATACCATTTGTCGGTACTGCTCTGGTCTCGGGCATCAATCTGTGCGCATTGCATCCGAGATAATGCATCAGCGACAACATTTAGGGAACCTTTCCGGTGTACAATCTGCATATCATATTGTGACAGTAACGTGCTCCACCGAGCGAGTCGTCCTGACGGACTCTCCAGCGAAGTTAACCATTTTAAACTTGCATGATCAGTGTAAACTGTAAAGTGCGTACCTTCCAGGTACGGTCGAAAATGATGAATTGCTTTTACCATTGCCAGTAGCTCTCTCTCCGTAACGGTATAATTCTTCTCCGCAGGACTCAAAATTTTAGAAAAATATGCAATCGGATGTTCTTCACTATCTTCATCAGATACTTGAGTAAGAACGGCACCAACAGCAATGTCACTCGCGTCACAATGCAAATTAAATTCTTTCGAATAATCTGGACATGTAATTATAGGGGCTTGTGTTAACGCCTCCTTCAGATGCTCGAACGCCTTCTGAGCTTCTTCATCCCAGCAGAACTCCTTCTTCACTCCACGTTTTCCACCGGTTAACTTACACAAGGGTGTAGCTATCTGGGAAAAATCTTTAATAAATCGTCGATAATATGAGCACAACCCAACAAAACTGCGAACATCTTTGACGCCACGTGGTACGGGAAATTCCTTTACACATTGTATCTTCTCCGGGTCAGTTCTAAGTCCTAGTCGGTCCACGACATATCCAAGGTATCGTATTTGGGGCTTACAAAGGTCACATTTTTTGAGGTTAATCGTCAAACCTGCTTCCTTGAGCGTGTCTCTCACTCGTAACAACAACTGCATATGCTCTTCAAAAGTGGAAGTCACTATTATCAAATCGTCGGCATACGGGAATACTTTTTCTTCAAATTCCGGGCCAAATAAATAATCCATTAACCGTCCTAATTCGGCACTAGCATTACATAGTCCAAACGGGAGTCTTTTAAAAGCGAATAATCCGCGGCCAGAGACTGCGAATGCGGTTTTCGGGATTGACTCCTCATCCAATTCTATCTGCCAATAGGCCTTTGACAAATCAATAGAACTTAAATAACGGGCTCCTCGTAAATGATCCAAAATCCGTTGCGAAAATGCCATCGGGTAGCGATCCTTTTTAGTTACTTCATTTAGCTTGCGCGAGTCTAAACACACACGAGCTGATCCATCCTTCTTGGTCACAACTACCAAGGGATGACACCAAGGTGAACGAATGGGTTGGATGACATCCATTGCCAACATCTCATCTACTTCCTTCTCTATTAACTCCTGTTTGGCCGGTGACAAGCGATAGGGCTTTTGCCGTATGGGCAAACCATAAGTGTCGATTTTATGCTTCACCAGTGTCGTACAACCGAGTCCTCGCCTCTCGTACGAAATGTCTTCGAGCTGGCGCTTCACATCCTCGAGCTGCGCTGTCTGCGAACGCGTCAGTTCCTCCATGGGTGTCACGTGATCGACCGTGGCACATCTCCATGACTGAGTATTGGCTCGCTTCAACCTTCCAAAATCCAACACTACTTTGAAGGTTTCCAAAAAGTCAACTCCCAAAATGAACTCTTTCGTTATAGAAGGGGTTACTATGAACGTTACATCAGCAACTTCATCGTCATACGTGACAGGTAAGGTCATTGTTCCTAAAACGGGCTGAACCTGTCCATCTGCAGTAGTCAATTCCATCGGAACATGCGACAAACGGTGCTCTTGCCGAATAAAAAATTCGTGCGCGTTGGCACCAATAATGCTTCCAGAGCTTCCAGTATCGATGAGTCCGGTACACATAACGCTTCCAATATAAAATGTAGCACGATAACGGGTATCGTCTACCTCACGTCCCACTATACATGTATAGTTGCGCACGGCCGGTTGCAGTGGGTTCTCCATCAACGGTCGTGCTGTCTTCAGTTTTTTTGAGATTGAAAATGTTGATTTGATCGACGAGTACAACTTGGGCATGTCCTAGTTGTGGTATTCGGTGCTTTACACCTAAAACAAATAGAATGAGGATATCTCTGACACTCATAAGGGCCATGTCCTCTCTCATCACATTTAGGGCATTCGATCATGCGACTCCTATCTCCTGCGAACGAACTACGGGGTTCAAAATCTGCTCTCCTCTCTTCACGATGAATAGGCGGCTCCAAAACCGATACGGCTGGGCGTCTGTTATGTAGCGGGTGTCTATGAGTGTAATTGTTAGGTCCTCTTGCATAATTGCGGGTATGATTCGTATTCCTTGCATCTTGCGTAAATGTACTTACGTTTACGTTATATTGTTCATAATTCTTGGCTAATTGCAACAAATGAGAAATATTGTTAATTAAATGGCTTCCAAGTAACGACTGATATTGCGTTGAAACATTCATTTTTATTATCTCCAAAAGTACTTCCTCCGGAATCTTGCGATCCAAATGATTGTTGATAGACCTCACGTCCGTTACAAAATCATCCATATTCTGTCCAGGCTTCTGTTTAGTATTCCTTAAGGTCGCTTCCATGCGCACCTGATAATTCAAGGGTTCAAATTTGTGAATAAGCATAGCGCGAAGCTGTCTCCAACCATCTACTGATCCTCTTACGGTACGGTACCACTTCAAGGCTCCTCCTTGTAACAACTCAGTGAAACAATTCACGATAGATCCTAACCTCACTTGGCGCGATCTAGCCATGTCCTCCACATTGTCCAAAAATTCAAGTACCGAAGTACTGCCATCAAAATGTAAATTCCACCGATGTACGTTAGGATTAAAACGACGTCCAGTGTCTCTCACCTCATCCTCAGAATCGCAATCTCCATCTGTCTCCAACTGAACTCGCTCCAATCTTCTTCTGACTCTTGGATTCGAAACCGGTAACATGTACTCCGTATCTGTACCAACAGTGTCATGTACTTCAAGTCTTCTCCCTACCGCCGGGGCATTAGCGTCAGCTTTGTGAACTGGGTTCACGGGTGTATAATGGGGCTCCATATTAGGCAAATTCATCGCTGCAGCAAAACCTTGCTCCTCCATATCGGTCTCCATCTCCGCGTCAGTTCCTACGTCCATAGCCTTATCTTTGGGTAGCAAAGAGTCCTTTTTAAGATCCCTATTAATCTTCCTCAAGTCCCGGTCAGACATGATTAGGAAATAACTACTTACTCCGCCGTATACTGCGCTCCTCGAACACTATCGGCCAGGGCTGCGAACAAAACAACAAACAACAACACCGAAAAATATGAAGCCGCAACTTGTACGGGATGGTCAGGTACCAGCCGGCCACTCGACTCAACAACTTCTAACAAACAAAGGGAAAAAAAGATTGAACTACTTAATACTCAATGTTGCTCTCTATAATTGAAGGGACCTCCTCGACAACAAATTACGCTTCTCGAATTTAAACAATTTTAGGGAAACCCACGTTTACTGAACGAACGCCCCACGCTCACTAAAGAAAAAGCTCCACATTTACTACAGAGAAAGCTCCACGTTTACTAAAAAGAACGCTCCACGTTTACTAAAAAGAACGCTCCACATTTACTGCAGAGAACGCCCCACGTTTACTACAGAGAACGCCCCACGTTCGGGCGCCACTTCACATCAACTAGACTACCGCGTCTACTAAACATGAATCGAACAAAATGAATTTTTAAAAAAACAACAAAAACTCAGAGGGTGGGGGTTGAGGGTCCACCACACATTATAAGTGACGTGCCTTCCCCGTCTGTATGGACGACAAAAAAATCAAAAGAAAAAGGGGTGGGGGGAATCTACCTTAAAGTAGGAACACGGTTTGATACTAAACAACTGATCTTTATTTAATCACGGTGAAGAAATTTACAATTTGTTACATTATTTTGAACTTCAAATCTCCTATATCAAATACCATACACGGCGGCAGATGTCGCCCTATAATATCGTGATAATATTTATCAACATATGCAAGACAGAGTCAAATGACAATCTCGACGGTATGCGCCGTCACTTCTAAACAATTACAAACGAGAGAGCAGAAAATATAATACACGGCGATAATATTCCTCTACAATCACCAGACATAGTCAAATGACATTCTGACGGAACAACTCCGTCACTTCTAACCGATTATAAAAGAAAAGGTAAAAATATAATTCTGATAATTCAATTCCTATACAACATGCACGGCATCGTTGCAGCTCGAAACGTTCCTAGGCGATCGATGATGCTTCCGTACAACCGTAGTGAAGTATGCTATGACGTAAAAATATTTAATTTACGTGATTTTAATTCTCGTTCTTTAATATAAACTAATTACCATAATGCGCTAGTAATATTGTAAAAGGTTGTAGTCACCAAAATATAATGACAGTTAATTACTATATAAAATAGTTTTCATTGTAACCTAATTCTAATATAGCGTAATGACAGGCGGCTGTCACCCGCTAATGTCAACAATGCAAAATGTAAACAAACAATGGCCGCCGATTGCGGACCGCCCGCTCTATCGTACGACCTCAGCGCGCCCTACCGGCGTCCGCCGCAATTTGTTACAAGCTTCACCGTCACCGGTTGCGCGGTGCACGGCGCAGGCGCCTGTAATCGATAACGCCAACTTCACTACGTTGCCGCACCGGTGCTATGTTCGAACCGCATCGATCCGTCCTACGGTACACAATGTAAACAAAGAAATATGGCGACATTAATAATTATACTATCACTTCGGCCCAACTGGTACGATGACAACTGTCGACCACCCGTACAAATCAAGTGTAGCTTCACACAACAATATAAGTATACAATAATACAGCAAAATAATACAATAGTACAGCAAAATAATACAATAATACCGCCTAGTGCGGCCGTCTGACGACTCAAAACGTCAAACTCCTGATTTAGACCGGCGGTCACACCGCCCTACAAATTAATTTGAACATTTGGCATCTTATTTAACAGGCTATTATAATCGACTTTCTCACAAAAGAAACTCCTAAATCTCAACTTCAATATACACATTTAATCGAACTAATTTCATCGAACTTCAGGCAGATATGGCACGGTTAACTACGTTATTATTCTGTCATTATCCAATATTTACTTCAGGCATCTTACTTCAATCGGCTGACCTTTGACATTGCATTATTATACTCAAAACATTGAAAGGGGTTTCAACTACAAATATTCCTTAGAACTACAAATGTAAACATAAACATTATACTGGTTTCATGACACTGCAGAGAGAGTAGGATACATTAAGATTTCAAATCTGACCTCAACACTTCATCCTTGCTTCGGTCCTGTGTCCCACTCCTGTCAGACGAGCGCTGCTCACTCCAACTTCCAGTTGTCGCCAGATTCTGCTAGAATTCGCCAATCATCGGGATCATCCTGGTCCCTGGGGCGTAAGACATAAGGAACGTCCTATTACGCTCAAAATCTATTGATCATCATCGCCGCTTCTTCTTTTTAAACTAATTCTTCGGCCTGTGCCTTGCTTTTAAAACTTCTGGGGAATGTTTAATCTGTTCACGTACTATCCAGACAATCTTTTATCATATTATTCTTCCTGGGGAGGAAATATCTACATCTTCTTTTTGCGCGGGGGAATAGGGTTATATTAGATCGAATAACGATCGCGACGATCACTCCTGTAATCTCATCGGGAGATATTATTCCCGGTTCCTACCGTGAATTACGGCCCTCGCGTGCGAGCTACTTCTATATCATACAAAAATTACGCCGATCATAATCCCACGGAACTACGGTCAAATTTTGACTTCTTATTACAACCGATCACTGCCGTGCCGTTTAATTAATATTATAACGCCGGATTGACTCAATATCCGCCGATGGCCGATTCGTGCCCGCGTGCCACGAAAATTTTAGATTCACTTTCTCTTTTCAGAAACGACTGATCGCGCTCGCTTTAACGCACGTCATTTGCCTCCCCGGCCCGTGGCCGGGGGGCAGCCAAAAATAAATACTTTTCGTACTACATATTGCACTTTTGTAAAACAAATCCGATTTTAATAAAAATTGACTCTTCGACAAAATCACCACGCCGACCACCGTTCTCTCTCTTTCTCCCTCTCACCCTTTTTCTACTCTAACCCTAACTAGCTCTTTCTCATCTATCGCCTATTCTTATTCTCTTTCCGCGTCTGCTAGCGCGCTCTCGCGGCGGCGATCGCTCTCCCTTACCCGCGGTGCGGACGCGATCTTTATTCTCGTCTCTTTCGCACCTATCTCTCTCTCATTTCAGGGTGCCCACTCTTGAAAATCAATCCCCTTGTGGCGCGAATTACCGAGCGCTACATAGTTTAATAATTTAATCCGCTGGTTCAGCTTTTTCATCTCATTCATCTCAATCATTAGGTTATTTCATTCATGTAGTTTAATAATTTCATCCGCTGGTTCAGCCTTTTCATCTCATTCATCTCAATCATTAGGTTATTTCATTCATGTAGTTAAATAATTTCATCCGCTGGTTCAGCTTTTTCATCTCATTCATCTCAATCATTAGGTTATTTCATTCATGTAGTTTAATAATTTCATCCGCTGGTTCAGCTTTTTCATCTCATTCATCTCAATCATTAGGTTATTTCATTCATGTAGTTAAATAATTTCATCCGCTGGTTCAGCTTTTTCATCTCATTCATCTCAATCATTAGGTTATTTCATTCATGTAGTTTAATAATTTCATCCGCTGGTTCAGCTTTTTCATCTCATTCATCTCAATCATTAGGTTATTTCATTCATGTAGTTAAATAATTTCATCCGCTAATTCCGCTTTTTCATCTCATTCATCTCAATCATTAGGTTATTTCATTCATGTAGTTTAATAATTTCATCCGCTGGTTCAGCTTTTTCATCTCATTCATCTCAATCATTTAGTTATTTCATTCATGTAGTTAAATAATTTCATCCGCTGGTTCAGCTTTTTCATCTCATTCATCTCAATCATTAGGTTATTTCATTCATGTAGTTTAATAATTTCATCCGCTGGTTCAGCTTTTTCATCTCATTCATCTCAATAATTAGGTTATTTCATTCATGTAGTTTAATAATTTCATCCGCTGGTTCAGCTTTTTCATCTCATTCATCTCAATCATTAGGTTATTTCATTCATGTAGTTAAATAATTTCATCCGCTGGTTCAGCTTTTTCATCTCATTCATCTCAATCATTAGGTTATTTCATTCATGTAGTTTAATAATTTCATCCGCTGGTTCCGCTTTTTCATCTCATTCATCTCAATCATTAGGTTATTTCATTCATGTAGTTTAATAATTTCATCCGCTGGTTCAGCTTTTTCATCTCATTCATTTCAATCATTAGGTTATTTCATTCATGTAGTTAATTAATTTCATCCGCTGGTTCAGCTTTTTCATCTCATTCATCTCAATCATTAGGTTATTTCATTCATGTAGTTTAATAATTTCATCCGCTGGTTCAGCTTTTTCATCTCATTCATCTCAATCATTAGGTTATTTCATTCGTGTAGTTAAATAATTTCATCCGCTGGTTCAGCTTTTTCATCTCATTCATCTCAATCATTAGGTTATTTCATTCATGTAGTTAAATAATTTCATCCGTTGGTTCAGCTTTTACATCTCATTCATCTCAATCATTAGGTTATTTCATTCATGTAGTTTAATAATTTCATCCGCTGGTTCCGCTTTTTCATCTCATTCATCTCAATCATTAGGTTATTTTATTCATGTAGTTTAATAATTTCATCTGCTGGTTTAGCTTTTTCATCTCATTCATCTCAATCATTAGGTTATTTCATTCATGTAGTTAAATAATTTCATCCGCTGGTTCAGCTTTTACATCTCATTCATCTCAATCATTAGGTTATTTCATTCATGTAGTTTAATAATTTCATCCGCTGGTTCCGCTTTTTCATCTCATTCATCTCAATCATTAGGTTATTTCATTCATGTAGTTTAATAATTTCATCCGCTGGTTCAGCTTTTTCATCTCATTCATCTCAATCATTAGGTTATTTCATTCATGTAGTTTAATAATTTAATCCGCTGGTTCAGCTTTTTCATCTCATTCATCTCAATCATTAGGTTATTTCATTCATGTAGTTTAATAATTTCATCCGCTGGTTCAGCCTTTTCATCTCATTCATCTCAATCATTAGGTTATTTCATTCATGTAGTTAAATAATTTCATCCGCTGGTTCAGCTTTTTCATCTCATTCATCTCAATCATTAGGTTATTTCATTCATGTAGTTTAATAATTTCATCCGCTGGTTCAGCTTTTTCATCTCATTCATCTCAATCATTAGGTTATTTCATTCATGTAGTTAAATAATTTCATCCGCTGGTTCAGCTTTTTCATCTCATTCATCTCAATCATTAGGTTATTTCATTCATGTAGTTTAATAATTTCATCCGCTGGTTCAGCTTTTTCATCTCATTCATCTCAATCATTAGGTTATTTCATTCATGTAGTTAAATAATTTCATCCGCTAATTCCGCTTTTTCATCTCATTCATCTCAATCATTAGGTTATTTCATTCATGTAGTTTAATAATTTCATCCGCTGGTTCAGCTTTTTCATCTCATTCATCTCAATCATTTAGTTATTTCATTCATGTAGTTAAATAATTTCATCCGCTGGTTCAGCTTTTTCATCTCATTCATCTCAATCATTAGGTTATTTCATTCATGTAGTTTAATAATTTCATCCGCTGGTTCAGCTTTTTCATCTCATTCATCTCAATAATTAGGTTATTTCATTCATGTAGTTTAATAATTTCATCCGCTGGTTCAGCTTTTTCATCTCATTCATCTCAATCATTAGGTTATTTCATTCATGTAGTTAAATAATTTCATCCGCTGGTTCAGCTTTTTCATCTCATTCATCTCAATCATTAGGTTATTTCATTCATGTAGTTTAATAATTTCATCCGCTGGTTCCGCTTTTTCATCTCATTCATCTCAATCATTAGGTTATTTCATTCATGTAGTTTAATAATTTCATCCGCTGGTTCAGCTTTTTCATCTCATTCATTTCAATCATTAGGTTATTTCATTCATGTAGTTAATTAATTTCATCCGCTGGTTCAGCTTTTTCATCTCATTCATCTCAATCATTAGGTTATTTCATTCATGTAGTTTAATAATTTCATCCGCTGGTTCAGCTTTTTCATCTCATTCATCTCAATCATTAGGTTATTTCATTCGTGTAGTTAAATAATTTCATCCGCTGGTTCAGCTTTTTCATCTCATTCATCTCAATCATTAGGTTATTTCATTCATGTAGTTAAATAATTTCATCCGTTGGTTCAGCTTTTACATCTCATTCATCTCAATCATTAGGTTATTTCATTCATGTAGTTTAATAATTTCATCCGCTGGTTCCGCTTTTTCATCTCATTCATCTCAATCATTAGGTTATTTTATTCATGTAGTTTAATAATTTCATCTGCTGGTTTAGCTTTTTCATCTCATTCATCTCAATCATTAGGTTATTTCATTCATGTAGTTTAATAATTTCATCCGCTGGTTCAGCTTTTTCATCTCTTTCATCTCAATCATTAGGTTATTTCATTCATGTAGTTTAATAATTTCATCCGCTGGTTCAGCCTTTTCATCTCATTCATCTCAATCATTAGGTTATTTCATTCATGTAGTTAAATAATTTCATCCGCTGGTTCAGCTTTTTCATCTCATTCATCTCAATCATTAGGTTATTTCATTCTTGTAGTTAAATAATTTCATCCGCTGGTTCAGCTTTTTCATCTCATTCATCTCAATCATTAGGTTATTTCATTCATGTAGTTTAATAATTTCATGCGCTGGTTTAGCTTTTTCATCTCATTCATCTCAATCATTTAGTTATTTCATTCATGTAGTTAAATAATTTCATCCGCTGGTTCAGCTTTTTCATCTCATTCATCTCAATCATTAGGTTATTTCATTCATGTAGTTTAATAATTTCATCTGCTGGTTCAGCTTTTTCATCTCATTCATCTCAATCATTAGGTTATTTCATCCATGTAGTTAAATAATTTCATCCGCTGGTTCAGCTTTTTCATCTCATTCATCTCAATCATTAGGTTATTTCATTCATGTAGTTAAATAATTTCATCCGCTGGTTCAGCTTTTTCATCTCATTCATCTCAATCATTTAGTTATTTCATTCATGTAGTTAAATAATTTCATCCGCTGGTTCAGCTTTTTCATCTCATTCATCTCAATCATTAGGTTATTTCATTCATGTAGTTTAATAATTTCATCCGCTGGTTCAGCTTTTTCATCTCATTCATCTCAATCATTAGGTTATTTCATTCATGTAGTTAAATAATTTCATCCGCTGGTTCAGCTTTTTTATCTCATTCATCTCAATCATTAGGTTATTTCATTCATGTAGTTTAATAATTTCATCCGCTGGTTCAGCTTTTTCATCTCATTCATCTCAATCATTAGGTTAATTTATTCATGTAGTTAAATAATTTCATCCGCTGGCTCAGCTTTTTCATCTCATTCATCTCAATCATTAGGTTATTTCATTCATGTAGTTTAATAATTTCATCCGCTGGTTCAGCTTTTTCATCTCATTCATTTCAATCATTAGGTTATTTCATTCATGTAGTTTAATAATTTCATCCACTGGTTCCGCTTTTTCATCTCATTCATCTCAATCATTAGGTTATTTCATTCATGTGGTTTAATAATTTCATCCGCTGGTTCAGCTTTTTCATCTCATTCATCTCAATCATTAGGTTATTTCATTCATGTAGTTTAATAATTTCATCCGCTGGTTCAGCTTTTTCATCTCATTCATCTCAATCATTAGGTTATTTCATTCATGTAGTTTAATAATTTCATCCGCTGGTTCAGCTTTTTCATCTCATTCATCTCAATCATTAGGTTATTTCATTCATGTAGTTTAATAATTTCATCCGCTGGTTCAGCTTTTTCATCTCATTCATCTCAATCATTAGGTTATTTCATTCATGTAGTTAAATAATTTCATCCGCTGGTTCAGCTTTTTCATCTCATTCATCTCAATCATTAGGTTATTTCATTCATGTAGTTTAATAATTTCATCCGCTGGTTCAGCTTTTTCATCTCATTCATCTCAATCATTAGGTTATTTCATTCATGTAGTTAAATAATTTCATCCGCTGGTTCAGCTTTTTCATCTCATTCATCTCAATCATTAGGTTATTTCATTCATGTAGTTAAATAATTTCATCCGCTGGTTCAGCTTTTTCATCTCATTCATCTCAATCATTAGGTTATTTCATTCATGTAGTTTAATAATTTCATCCGCTGGTTCAGCTTTTTCATCTCATTCATCTCAATCATTAGGTTATATCATTCATGTAGTTTAATAATTTCATCCGCTGGTTCAGCTTTTTCATCTCATTTATCTCAATCATTAGGTTATTTCATTCATGTAGTTAAATAATTTCATCCGCTGGTTCAGCTTTTTCATCTCATTCATCTCAATCATTAGGTTATTTCATTCATGTAGTTTAATAATTTCATCCGCTGGTTCAGCTTTTTCATCTCATTCATCTCAATCATTAGGTTATTTCATTCATGTAGTTAAATAATTTCATCCGCTGGTTCAGCTTTTTCATCTCATTCATCTCAATCATTAGGTTATTTCATTCATGTAGTTTAATAATTTCATCCGCTGGTTCAGCTTTTTCATCTCATTCATCTCAATCATTAGGTTATTTCATTCATGTAGTTTAATAATTTCATCCGCTGGTTCAGCTTTTTCATCTCATTCATCTCAATCATTAGGTTATTTCATTCATGTAGTTTAATAATTTCATCCGCTGGTTCAGCTTTTTCATCTCATTTATCTCAATCATTAGGTTATTTCATTCATGTAGTTAAATAATTTCATCCGCTGGTTCAGCTTTTTCATCTCATTCATCTCAATCATTAGGTTATTTCATTCATGTAGTTTAATAATTTCATGCGCTGGTTCAGCTTTTTCATCTCATTCATCTCAATCATTTAGTTATTTCATTCATGTAGTTAAATAATTTCATCCGCTGGTTCAGCTTTTTCATCTCATTCATCTCAATCATTAGGTTATTTCATTCATGTAGTTTAATAATTTCATCCGCTGGTTCAGCTTTTTCATCTCATTCATCTCAATCATTAGGTTAATTTATTCATGTAGTTAAATAATTTCATCCGCTGGCTCAGCTTTTTCATCTCATTCATCTCAATCATTAGGTTATTTCATTCATGTAGTTTAATAATTTCATCCGCTGTTTCAGCTTTTTCATCTCATTCATTTCAATCATTAGGTTATTTCATTCATGTAGTTTAATAATTTCATCCACTGGTTCCGCTTTTTCATCTCATTCATCTCAATCATTAGGTTATTTCATTCATGTAGTTTAATAATTTCATCCGCTGGTTCAGCTTTTTCATCTCATTCATCTCAATCATTAGGTTATTTCATTCATGTAGTTTAATAATTTCATCCGCTGGTTCAGCTTTTTCATCTCATTCATCTCAATCATTAGGTTATTTCATTCATGTAGTTTAATAATTTCATCCGCTGGTTCTGCTTTTTCATCTCATTCATCTCAATCATTAGGTTATTTTATTCATGTAGTTTAATAATTTCATCCGCTGGTTCAGCTTTTTCATCTCATTCATCTCAATCATTAGGTTATTTCATTCATGTAGTTAAATAATTTTATCCGCTGGTTCAGCTTTTTCATCTCATTCATCTCAATCATTAGGTTATTTCATTCATGTAGTTTAATAATTTCATCCGCTGGTTCCGCCTTTTCATCTCATTCATCTCAATCATTAGGTTATTTCATTTATGTAGTTTAATATTTCATCCGCTGGTTCAGCTTTTTCATCTCATTCATCTCAATCATTTAGTTATTTTATTCATGTAGTTAAATAATTTCATCCGCTGGTTCAGCTTTTTCATCTCATTCATCTCAATCATTAGGTTATTTCATTCATGTAGTTTAATAATTTCATCCGCTGGTTCAGCTTTTTCATCTCATTCATCTCAATCATTAGGTTATTTCATTCATGTAGTTTAATAATTTCATCCGCTGGTTCAGCTTTTTCATCTCATTCATCTCAATCATTAGGTTATTTCATTCATGTAGTCTAATAATTTCATCCGCTGGTTCAGCTTTTTCATCTCATTCATCTCAATCATTAGGTTATTTCATTCATGTAGTTTAATAATTTCATCCGCTGGTTCAGCTTTTTCATCTCATTCATCTCAATCATTAGGTTATTTCATTCATGTAGTTAAATAATTTCATCCGCTGGTTCAGCTTTTTCATCTCATTCATCTCAATCATTAGGTTATTTCATTCATGTAGTTTAATAATTTCATCCGCTGGTTCAGCTTTTTCATCTCATTCATCTCAATCATTAGGTTATTTCATTCATGTAGTTAAATAATTTCATCCGCTGGTTCAGCTTTTTCATCTCATTCATCTCAATCATTAGGTTATTTCATTCATGTAGTTTAATATTTTCATCCGCTGGTTCAGCTTTTTCATCTCATTCATCTCAATCATTAGGTTATTTCATTCATGTAGTTTAATAATTTCATCCGCTGGTTCAGCTTTTTCATCTCATTCATCTCAATCATTAGGTTATTTCATTCATGTAGTTAAATAATTTCATCCGCTGGTTCAGCTTTTTCATCTCATTTATCTCAATCATTAGGTTATTTCATTCATGTAGTTAAATAATTTCATCCGCTGGTTCAGCTTTTTCATCTCATTCATCTCAATCATTAGGTTATTTCATTCATGTAGTTTAATAATTTCATGCGCTGGTTCAGCTTTTTCATCTCATTCATCTCAATCATTTAGTTATTTCATTCATGTAGTTAAATAATTTCATCCGCTGGTTCAGCTTTTTCATCTCATTCATCTCAATCATTAGGTTATTTCATTCATGTAGTTTAATAATTTCATCCGCTGGTTCAGCTTTTTCATCTCATTCATCTCAATCATTAGGTTAATTTATTCATGTAGTTAAATAATTTCATCCGCTGGCTCAGCTTTTTCATCTCATTCATCTCAATCATTAGGTTATTTCATTCATGTAGTTTAATAATTTCATCCGCTGGTTCAGCTTTTTCATCTCATTCATTTCAATCATTAGGTTATTTCATTCATGTAGTTTAATAATTTCATCCACTGGTTCCGCTTTTTCATCTCATTCATCTCAATCATTAGGTTATTTCATTCATGTAGTTTAATAATTTCATCCGCTGGTTCAGCTTTTTCATCTCATTCATCTCAATCATTAGGTTATTTCATTCATGTAGTTTAATAATTTCATCCGCTGGTTCAGCTTTTTCATCTCATTCATCTAATCATTAGGTTATTTCATTCATGTAGTTTAATAATTTCATCCGCTGGTTCAGCTTTTTCATCTCATTCATCTCAATCATTAGGTTATTTCATTCATGTAGTTAAATAATTTCATCCGCTGGTTCAGCTTTTTCATCTCATTCATCTCAATCATTAGGTTATTTCATTCATGTAGTTTAATAATTTCATCCGCTGGTTCAGCTTTTTCATCTCATTCATCTCAATCATTAGGTTATTTCATTCATGTAGTTAAATAATTTCATCCGCTGGTTCAGCTTTTTCATCTCATTCATCTCAATCATTAGGTTATTTCATTCATGTAGTTTAATAATTTCATCCGCTGGTTCAGCTTTTTCATCTCATTCATCTCAATCATTAGGTTATTTCATTCATGTAGTTTAATAATTTCATCCGCTGGTTCAGCTTTTTCATCTCATTCATCTCAATCATTAGGTTAATTTATTCATGTAGTTAAATAATTTCATCCGCTGGTTCAGCTTTTTCATCTCATTCATCTCAATCATTAGGTTATTTCATTCATGTAGTTTAATAATTTCATCCGCTGGTTCAGCTTTTTCATCTCATTCATCTCAATCATTAGGTTAATTTATTCATGTAGTTAAATAATTTCATCCGCTGGCTCAGCTTTTTCATCTCATTCATCTCAATCATTAGGTTATTTCATTCATGTAGTTAAATAATTTCATCCGCTGGTTCAGCTTTTTCATCTCATTCATCTCAATCATTAGGTTATTTCATTCATGTAGTTAAATAATTTCATCCGCTGGTTCAGCTTTTTCATCTCATTCATCTCAATCATTAGGTTATTTCATTCATGTAGTTTAATAATTTCATCCGCTGGTTCAGCTTTTTCATCTCATTCATCTCAATCATTAGGTTATTTCATTCATGTAGTTAAATAATTTCATCCACTGGTTCAGCTTTTTCATCTCATTCATCTCAATCATTAGGTTATTTCATTCATGTAGTTTAATAATTTCATCCGCTGGTTCAGCTTTTTCATCTCATTCATCTCAATCATTTAGTTATTTTATTCATGTAGTTAAATAATTTCATCCGCTGGTTCAGCTTTTTCATCTCATTCATCTCAATCATTAGGTTAATTTATTCATGTAGTTAAATAATTTCATCCGCTGGCTCAGCTTTTTCATCTCATTCATCTCAATCATTAGGTTATTTCATTCATGTAGTTAAATAATTTCATCCGCTGGTTCAGCTTTTTCATCTCATTCATCTCAATCATTAGGTTATTTCATTCATGTAGTTAAATAATTTCATCCGCTGGTTCAGCTTTTTCATCTCATTCATCTCAATCATTAGGTTATTTCATTCATGTAGTTTAATAATTTCATCCGCTGGTTCAGCTTTTTCATCTCATTCATCTCAATCATTAGGTTATTTCATTCATGTAGTTAAATAATTTCATCCACTGGTTCAGCTTTTTCATCTCATTCATCTCAATCATTAGGTTATTTCATTCATGTAGTTTAATAATTTCATCCGCTGGTTCAGCTTTTTCATCTCATTCATCTCAATCATTAGGTTATTTCATTCATGTAGTTAAATAATTTCATCCACTGGTTCAGCTTTTTCATCTCATTCATCTCAATCATTAGGTTATTTCATTTATGTAGTTTAATATTTTCATCCGCTGGTTCAGCTTTTTCATCTCATTCATCTCAATCATTTAGTTATTTTATTCATGTAGTTAAATAATTTCATCCGCTGGTTCAGCTTTTTCATCTCATTCATCTCAATCATTAGGTTATTTCATTCATGTAGTATAATAATTTCATCCGCTGGTTCAGCTTTTTCATCTCATTCATCTCAATCATTAGGTTATTTCATTCATGTAGTTAAATAATTTCATCCGCTAATTCCGCTTTTTCATCTCATTCATCTCAATCATTAGGTTATTTCATTCATGTAGTTTAATAATTTCATCCGCTGGTTCAGCTTTTTCATCTCATTCATCTCAATCATTAGGTTATTTCATTCATGTAGTTAAATAATTTCATCCGCTGGTTCAGCTTTTTCATCTCATTCATCTCAATCATTTAGTTATTTCATTCATGTAGTTAAATAATTTCATCTGCTGGTTCAGCTTTTTCATCTCATTCATCTCAATCATTAGGTTATTTCATTCATGTAGTTTAATAATTTCATCCGCTGGTTCAGCTTTTTCATCTCATTCATCTCAATCATTAGGTTATTTCATTCATGTAGTTAAATAATTTCATCCGCTGGTTCAGCTTTTTCATCTCATTCATCTCAATCATTAGGTTATTTCATTCATGTAGTTTAATAATTTCATCCGCTGGTTCAGCTTTTTCATCTCATTCATCTCAATCATTAGGTTATTTCATTCATGTAGTTAAATAATTTCATCCGCTGGTTCAGCTTTTTCATCTCATTCATCTCAATCATTAGGTTATTTCATTCATGTAGTTTAATAATTTCATCCGCTGGTTCAGCTTTTTCATCTCATTCATCTCAATCATTAGGTTATTTCATTCATGTAGTTTAATAATTTCATCCGCTGGTTCAGCTTTTTCATCTCATTCATCTCAATCATTAGGTTATTTCATTCATGTAGTTAAATAATTTCATCCGCTGGTTCAGCTTTTTCATCTCATTCATCTCAATCATTAGGTTAATTTATTCATGTAGTTAAATAATTTCATCCGCTGGTTCAGCTTTTTCATCTCATTCATCTCAATCATTAGGTTATTTCATTCATGTAGTTTAATAATTTCATCCGCTGGTTCAGCTTTTTCATCTCATTCATCTCAATCATTAGGTTAATTTATTCATGTAGTTAAATAATTTCATCCGCTGGCTCAGCTTTTTCATCTCATTCATCTCAATCATTAGGTTATTTCATTCATGTAGTTAAATAATTTCATCCGCTGGTTCAGCTTTTTCATCTCATTCATCTCAATCATTAGGTTATTTCATTCATGTAGTTAAATAATTTCATCCGCTGGTTCAGCTTTTTCATCTCATTCATCTCAATCATTAGGTTATTTCATTTATGTAGTTTAATAATTTCATCCGCTGGTTCAGCTTTTTCATCTCATTCATCTCAATCATTAGGTTATTTCATTCATGTAGTTAAATAATTTCATCCACTGGTTCAGCTTTTTCATCTCATTCATCTCAATCATTAGGTTATTTCATTCATGTAGTTTAATAATTTCATCCGCTGGTTCAGCTTTTTCATCTCATTCATCTCAATCATTTAGTTATTTTATTCATGTAGTTAAATAAATTCATCCGCTGGTTCAGCTTTTTCATCTCATTCATCTCAATCATTAGGTTAATTTATTCATGTAGTTAAATAATTTCATCCGCTGGCTCAGCTTTTTCATCTCATTCATCTCAATCATTAGGTTATTTCATTCATGTAGTTAAATAATTTCATCCGCTGGTTCAGCTTTTTCATCTCATTCATCTCAATCATTAGGTTATTTCATTCATGTAGTTAAATAATTTCATCCGCTGGTTCAGCTTTTTCATCTCATTCATCTCAATCATTAGGTTATTTCATTCATGTAGTTTAATAATTTCATCCGCTGGTTCAGCTTTTTCATCTCATTCATCTCAATCATTAGGTTATTTCATTCATGTAGTTAAATAATTTCATCCACTGGTTCAGCTTTTTCATCTCATTCATCTCAATCATTAGGTTATTTCATTCATGTAGTTTAATAATTTCATCCGCTGGTTCAGCTTTTTCATCTCATTCATCTCAATCATTAGGTTATTTCATTCATGTAGTTAAATAATTTCATCCACTGGTTCAGCTTTTTCATCTCATTCATCTCAATCATTAGGTTATTTCATTTATGTAGTTTAATATTTTCATCCGCTGGTTCAGCTTTTTCATCTCATTCATCTCAATCATTTAGTTATTTTATTCATGTAGTTAAATAATTTCATCCGCTGGTTCAGCTTTTTCATCTCATTCATCTCAATCATTAGGTTATTTCATTCATGTAGTATAATAATTTCATCCGCTGGTTCAGCTTTTTCATCTCATTCATCTCAATCATTAGGTTATTTCATTCATGTAGTTTAATAATTTCATCCGCTGGTTCAGCTTTTTCATCTCATTCATCTCAATCATTAGGTTATTTCATTCATGTAGTCTAATAATTTCATCCGCTGGTTCAGCTTTTTCATCTCATTCATCTCAATCATTAGGTTATTTCATTCATGTAGTTAAATAATTTCATCCGCTGGTTCAGCTTTTTCATCTCATTCATCTCAATCATTTAGTTATTTCATTCATGTAGTTAAATAATTTCATCTGCTGGTTCAGCTTTTTCATCTCATTCATCTCAATCATTAGGTTATTTCATTCATGTAGTTTAATAATTTCATCCGCTGGTTCAGCTTTTTCATCTCATTCATCTCAATCATTAGGTTATTTCATTCATGTAGTTAAATAATTTCATCCGCTGGTTCAGCTTTTTCATCTCATTCATCTCAATCATTAGGTTATTTCATTCATGTAGTTTAATAATTTCATCCGCTGGTTCAGCTTTTTCATCTCATTCATCTCAATCATTAGGTTATTTCATTCATGTAGTTTAATAATTTCATCCGCTGGTTCAGCTTTTTCATCTCATTCATCTCAATCATTAGGTTATTTCATTCATGTAGTTTAATAATTTCATCCGCTGGTTCAGCTTTTTCATCTCATTCATCTCAATCATTAGGTTATTTCATTCATGTAGTTTAATAATTTCATCCGCTGGTTCAGCTTTTTCATCTCATTCATCTCAATCATTAGGTTATTTCATTCATGTAGTTTAATAATTTCATCCGCTGGTTCAGCTTTTTCATCTCATTTATCTCAATCATTAGGTTATTTCATTCATGTAGTTAAATAATTTCATCCGCTGGTTCAGCTTTTTCATCTCATTCATCTCAATCATTAGGTTATTTCATTCATGTAGTTTAATAATTTCATGCGCTGGTTCAGCTTTTTCATCTCATTCATCTCAATCATTTAGTTATTTCATTCATGTAGTTAAATAATTTCATCCGCTGGTTCAGCTTTTTCATCTCATTCATCTCAATCATTAGGTTGTTTCATTCATGTAGTTTAATAATTTCATCCGCTGGTTCAGCTTTTTCATCTCATTCATCTCAATCATTAGGTTAATTTATTCATGTAGTTAAATAATTTCATCCGCTGGCTCAGCTTTTTCATCTCATTCATCTCAATCATTAGGTTATTTCATTCATGTAGTTTAATAATTTCATCCGCTGGTTCAGCTTTTTCATCTCATTCATTTCAATCATTAGGTTATTTCATTCATGTAGTTTAATAATTTCATCCACTGGTTCCGCTTTTTCATCTCATTCATCTCAATCATTAGGTTATTTCATTCATGTAGTTTAATAATTTCATCCGCTGGTTCAGCTTTTTCATCTCATTCATCTCAATCATTAGGTTATTTCATTCATGTAGTTTAATAATTTCATCCGCTGGTTCAGCTTTTTCATCTCATTCATCTCAATCATTAGGTTATTTCATTCATGTAGTTTAATAATTTCATCCGCTGGTTCAGCTTTTTCATCTCATTCATCTCAATCATTAGGTTATTTTATTCATGTAGTTTAATAATTTCATCCGCTGGTTCAGCTTTTTCATCTCATTCATCTCAATCATTAGGTTATTTCATTCATGTAGTTAAATAATTTCATCCGCTGGTTCAGCTTTTTCATCTCATTCATCTCAATCATTAGGTTATTTCATTCATGTAGTTTAATAATTTCATCCGCTGGTTCAGCTTTTTCATCTCATTCATCTCAATCATTTAGTTATTTCATTCATGTAGTTAAATAATTTCATCCGCTGGTTCAGCTTTTTCATCTCATTCATCTCAATCATTAGGTTATTTCATTCATGTAGTTAAATAATTTCATCCGCTGGTTCAGCTTTTTCATCTCATTCATCTCAATCATTAGGTTATTTCATTCATGTAGTTTAATAATTTCATCCGCTGGTTCAGCTTTTTCATCTCATTCATCTCAATCATTTAGTTATTTTATTCATGTAGTTAAATAATTTCATCCGCTGGTTCAGCTTTTTCATCTCATTCATCTCAATCATTAGGTTATTTCATTCATGTAGTTTAATAATTTCATCCGCTGGTTCAGCTTTTTCATCTCATTCATCTCAATCATTAGGTTATTTCATTCATGTAGTTTAATAATTTCATCCGCTGGTTCCGCTTTTTCATCTCATTCATCTCAATCATTAGGTTATTTTATTCATGTAGTTTAATATTTTCATCCGCTGGTTCAGCTTTTTCATCTCATTCATCTCAATCATTAGGTTATTTCATTCATGTAGTTAAATAATTTCATCCGCTGGTTCAGCTTTTTCATCTCATTCATCTCAATCATTAGGTTATTTCATTCATGTAGTTTAATAATTTCATCCGCTGGTTCAGCTTTTTCATCTCATTCATCACAATCATTAGGTTATTTCATTCATGTAGTTAAATAATTTCATCCGCTGGTTCAGCTTTTTCATCTCATTCATCTCAATCATTAGGTTATTTCATTCATGTAGTTAAATAATTTCATCCGCTGGTTCAGCTTTTACATCTCATTCATCTCAATCATTAGGTTATTTCATTCATGTAGTTTAATAATTTCATTTGCTGGTTCCGCTTTTTCATCTCATTCATCTCAATCATTAGGTTATTTCATTCATGTAGTTAAATAATTTCATTTGCTGGTTCAGCTTTTACATCTCATTCATCTCAATCATTAGGTTATTTCATTCATGTAGTTTAATAATTTCATTTGCTGGTTCCGCTTTTTCATCTCATTCATCTCAATCATTAGGTTATTTCATTCATGTAGTTTAATAATTTCATCCGCTGGTTCAGCTTTTTCATCTCATTCATCTCAATCATTAGGTTATTTCATTCATGTAGTTTAATAATTTCATCCGCTGGTTCAGCTTTTTCATCTCATTCATCTCAATCATTAGGTTATTTCATTCATGTAGTTTAATAATTTCATCCGCTGGTTCAGCCTTTTCATCTCATTCATCTCAATCATTAGGTTATTTTATTCATGTAGTTAAATAATTTCATCCGCTGGTTCAGCTTTTTCATCTCATTCATCTCAATCATTTAGTTATTTCATTCATGTAGTTAAATAATTTCATCCGCTGGTTCAGCTTTTACATCTCATTCATCTCAATCATTAGGTTATTTCATTCATGTAGTTAAATAATTTCATCCGCTGGTTCAGCTTTTTCATTTCATTCATCTCAATCATTAGGTTATTTCATTCATGTAGTTTAATAATTTCATCCGCTGGTTCAGCTTTTTCATCTCATTCATCTCAATCATTAGGTTATTTCATTCATGTCGTTAAATAATTTCATCCGCTGGTTCAGCTTTTTCATCTCATTCAGCTCAATCATTAGGTTATTTCATTCATGTAGTTTAATAATTTCATCCGCTGGTTCAGCTTTTACATCTTATTCATCTCAATCATTAGGTTATTTCATTCATGTAGTTAAATAATTTCATCCGCTGGTTCAGCTTTTTCATCTCATTCATCTCAATCATTAGGTTATTTCATTCATGTAGTTTAATAATTTCATCCGCTGGTTCCGCCTTTTCATCTCATTCATCTCAATCATTAGGTTATTTCATTTATGTAGTTTAATATTTTCATCCGCTGGTTCAGCTTTTTCATCTCATTCATCTCAATCATTTAGTTATTTTATTCATGTAGTTAAATAATTTCATCCGCTGGTTCAGCTTTTTCATCTCATTCATCTCAATCATTAGGTTATTTCATTCATGTAGTTTAATAATTTCATCCGCTGGTTCAGCTTTTTCATCTCATTCATCTCAATCATTAGGTTATTTCATTCATGTAGTTTAATAATTTCATCCGCTGGTTCCGCTTTTTCATCTCATTCATCTCAATCATTAGGTTATTTCATTCATGTAGTCTAATAATTTCATCCGCTGGTTCAGCTTTTTCATCTCATTCATCTCAATCATTAGGTTATTTTATTCATGTAGTTTAATATTTTCATCCGCTGGTTCAGCTTTTTCATCTCATTCATCTCAATCATTAGGTTATTTAATTCATGTAGTTAAATAATTTCATCCGCTGGTTCAGCTTTTTCATCTCATTCATCTCAATCATTAGGTTATTTCATTCATGTAGTTTAATAATTTCATCCGCTGGTTCAGCTTTTTCATCTCATTCATCTTAATCATTAGGTTATTTCATTCATGTAGTTAAATAATTTCATCCGCTGGTTCAGCTTTTTCATCTCATTCATCTCAATCATTAGGTTATTTCATTCATGTAGTTAAATAATTTCATCCGCTGGTTCAGCTTTTACATCTCATTCATCTCAATCATTAGGTTATTTCATTCATGTAGTTTAATAATTTCATCCGCTGGTTCCGCTTTTTCATCTCATTCATCTCAATCATTAGGTTATTTCATTCATGTAGTTTAATAATTTCATCCGCTGGTTCAGCTTTTTCATCTCATTCATCTCAATCATTAGGTTATTTTATTCATGTAGTTTAATAATTTCATTCGCTGGTTCAGCTTTTTCATCTCATTCATCTCAATCATTTAGTTATTTTATTCATGTAGTTAAATAATTTCATCCGCTGGTTCAGCTTTTTCATTTCATTCATCTCAATCATTAGGTTATTTCATTCATGTAGTTTAATAATTTCATCCGCTGGTTCAGCTTTTTCATCTCATTCATCTCAATCATTAGGTTATTTCATTCATGTAGTTAAATAATTTCATCCGCTGGTTCAGCTTTTTCATCTCATTCATCTCAATCATTAGGTTATTTCATTCATGTAGTTTAATAATTTCATCCGCTGGTTCAGCTTTTTCATATCAATCATTTAGTTATTTCATTCATGTAGTTAAATAATTTCATCCGCTGGTTCAGCTTTTTCATCTCATTCATCTCAATCGTTTAGTTAATTTCATTCATGTAGTTTAATAATTTCATCCGCTGGTTCAGCTTTTTCATTTCATTCATTTCAATCAGTTAGTTATTTCATTCATGTAGTTAAATAATTTCATCCGCTCGTTCAGCTTTTTCATCTCATTCATCTCAATCGTTTAGTTAATTACATTCATGTAGTTAAATAATTTCATCCGCTCTTTCAGCTTTTTCATCTCAATCTCTTAATCATTTAGTTATTTCATTCATGTATAATAATAATTTCATCCGCTCTTTCAGCTTTTTTATCTTATTCATTTCAATCATTTAGTTATTTCATTCATGTAGTTTAATAATTTCATCCGCTGGTTCAGCTTTTTCATCTCAATCATTTAGTTAATTTCATTCATTTAGTCATTAAAATGCAATTCAGTAAAATATAATAAAATTATATGATGGTTTAATGCAGGTTTATCGGCTGTTTCCCCGCTGGCCTCCCTTGATTTCCCCTAAATGCCCTGTTGCGGTGAAAATGGAATTCTGTCCAGGATACTACTGACTATTAACAAATGGTGCGAATTCGGTCATTAGGTGAATTCTGATTCTGCATCTGTGGCCTTGACACCGTTACGGCGTACGGCAACAGCTAAGAGCTCACTACAAAGACATTATTGGTAATCCTTTTACTATTTTCACATAAAATTTATGAAATTTGAATAAGCAATTCTATAAAAAAAATGCTTAAAGAAATCGTCGTTAAATATATCATTTATTATTTATTTATTATTAACAGATGGTGTCAATTCGTTTATTGGGTGAATTCTGATTACGTGTCGATCGTTAATGGCCTTGACACCGTTACGGCGTTTGGCAACAGCTGAGCGCTCACAACAAATACATTATTAATTTAGTGATCCTTTTAATTTTTTTTACATATAGTTTATGAATTATGAATAAGAAATTATTTAAAAAAAAATGCATAAATAAATCACCGCCAAATATTATCATTTATTTAAACATTTTGTTAGTCTGGTTTTTTTAATTATTTATTTTTCAGTTTGCTTTTCTCGGACCCAAATTTGTAAGTTTTTGCTTCGGATTTTTTTAAAAAAAAAATCTATTATTCCTGTCTAATTGTATAATTTCCCTAATATTTAATTTGAATGAAGGTAGTAAGTAGTAGCGCATTGACCGTGCTAATTGTATGATTGCAACTAACTTGATATGTTATTAAATTGACCCACAGGTGGCGCGCTGGTGTTGAATTAAGCGCACACTACCGTTTAATGACTCCTGTATCTATAGGCAAGAAATTTACAGTTTGACAATTATTCCTTTATTATTTTTCCTAATTCCCCGATATGTTCTATAAAGCAAGGGTAGTTGGATTTATCTCTTTTCTCCCTACATATAACTGATAAAACGTTCGTTAGTAAATTGTGTCAGTTATCAAATCACGGTCCCTACCCTATATGTTCGCTATACTCAATTTTATCATAGCGCTCGTGTAAATTTCCTTTTTGCTCGCAGGCGCTCTTTAAGGCCTCGCTTGCGACCGAGCTTGTGAGAAGAGCGATTTTATATTATCATGATTACAAATTTTTTACCCAGTAACCATGACGAATTTTGTATCCGGAATGGTCTTGAAACACGGTGTCTACATAATTTGAATTGAAATAAATCAACTCGGCTATGCTACCACATCCAAGGGCGGATACAGGGGGGATGTCGTTCAATTCGTAATTTATTATCACAATTTTAGAGGTGTGGATATTTCACTACAAAATTTGTGTACTAATTTTCGATCGATTTCTCTTTAAGGCATCACTTTCGAGCGGACATTGCTAATTGTCCCGACATGTATACAGATGACAATTCAGCCTTTTTGGATGGAAATAATGTAGGTTACTATATTATTACTATACATCTAATTACTTCGTACAGGCAGGGTATTAGGTTGACTTTTTTACAAATCGATTACCGTTTACTCAAGGCTCATGCCCAGGGATTGGGCGTGTACTGAGTGCGTCATTGATTACCCCTATAAAACATTCAATAATTTTGCAAACAAGGTCTACGACGATTCGTAACATTTAAGGTCAAGCCCAAGTCCTCTCTCTACCGCGCGTTGAAAGAGTCAAGAAACAGTCCTAATGGACACGTTGAAATAAAAGAACGTTGAACGTTGTTAAGTAGTATTTTAAAATACCAATTTCCAACTTTACCGACTTGAAGGTTTGTTTAAAATTATATCTTGTGAATATTTTCTCGAAATATTTCTACAATCAGCGAGTGATATGAACTCAAAATACAAATATATTTATTTTAGTCAGAATAGTAGTGCTTATAGATATTAAACAAAAACATATTCATCCTTACACTCATTAATATACCACGACACAATCTTTCACGCATGCGATTATTCTAAACACCAGGCCTACAAAACTTGAATTCCTATAGCAATTTAAATTTTGCAACAACTTAGCAAATTATAATAATTTACAACATCCATAGGAACTCATAATGTCTCGTTTTTTTGTTAATTTTATTGAATTTGTGTAATTCAGTTTAAAAAGTGTAATATTCTCACTTCTGAATGCTGTTAAAGCTTTTATATATTATTATAAAACACAATATAAATATTATACAAAACAAGGGAACAACAGTCGGTAAGATGTAAAATTGTTTTTTTCAATATTAAGTCAGATTATGGTTGATATATCTGATAATATGAAATACCCCTATTATTTAATGTCTTATTTGTTTTTACCATTTGTGATTATTATTTCATTTATTTTTACATAGGCGCTTATTGTAAAAGAAATAGTTAATAAACTGTATTTTTTAAAAAACTTTTAGGCGTAATTTATTCTATAATAAATAAAATAGCATGTCAATGTAGTAACCATTTTATGTGTTCATCTTTCAAAACACCGGCATACTAATAAATTATACGTCACACTTATCAACCGTGTAATATTTTTGTTTTCGTTATCGATAGAAAAAACATATACCTACCAAAGCTATAGCAGCTTCCGTTCGGCCGAAGACGCCAAGGACGTTTTCTCCGTGAGCGACGCACGAAAACCTCTGCGGATTGTGTTCCTGGACGTCAAACCCATGAGGTACCCGTCCCGCCCTCCGGCCTCCTACAACAAGGTGGCGCCCACTACTCTCAATGGAGCCTTCACCAAAAATTATGTCATCAGCAATGACGTGGTTTATGAGAATATTAAACCGGTGCTTATGGTACTCGGGTGATAATTGATTTTTGTTTTTCTCTTCTTTCAATTATTTATTGGAAATCCATCCAAATTTCGGGACGTTCTGTAACATTTTCAATAGTAACTTTTGTCGCCTCTAAATATCGTCTCGAGTTAACATTAAAATAATTTAGCATAGATTGGTATATAGATAACTACACAAAGTATATCTACCTAAGTTATAACACAATATTATAAGTTATTTATTTAACAAATCTTGATTTTGGTATATATAAATTGCTTCTGAAAGTTATACCTACTTACATACTTGTTATTACCTGTTATCATGAAACTGGGGAGCTTTAGTTACATTTCTAGACCCATGGCTGCTAAAAAAGTAGGTATTCTATTTACTACCTCCTTAGTGAGCTGCTACTGATCAAAGGATAATTTCAATAAGCCGTTTGTTTATCGATTATATGTTTTTACTTGGCGAAAAGTAAATATTATTGATTCCGTAGGATCTTTATATGAAATAAATAAATTTGTATCAAAATTATTTTATTATAATCATTGGAACAATGATACGACACTTAGCGCTTACACACACATAATCCCTTCATACAAAAGCCTGTTCTGAACTGCTGAAGAGTATATTTTAAACACATAAATAAATTCACAAACACATAAAGGTATGTAATATAAAATATTCCGGCCACTCTATCTTTCCCACAGAATACCTATTCACTATTATTATTATTATTATATTTATTAAGTGTATAATTTTGAATTTAGCGTTCCACGGCGTGCGTTTATTTAAATTATCAGATGGCACAACGGTTTTATTGAAACATTGGTTATTTAATATTTACATTATATTATATTACATTACATAGTTAGCAGCTGAAGACACTTTACTTTGTGTAACTGATTGCATTATATTAAAAAAAAGACATGTACTGACTGTTTTTATAAAAAATAATAAATGAATAAATAAATAAATAAATATTTTTATCGTTTACCTAGGTTGCCCATTTCAATTCGCGCATCAATTACTTGGGTTCTACTGTGTCAGGGGGTGGGGGGGTACTATTGGAAACTAACAGACGGGTTTTTTTTACTACGTGTGTAAAAAATAATACAGCAACACCTGACATGGTCCACCCTGAATCAACAGTCTTTTCGTGGTGTCGCCACCATGTCGAAAGAATTGCAGTATTCTTAGGAGAACGGCGCTGAGGCAAACTTTATATTATAATTTGAAACTCTTCTATAATCGAAGTTCGTTCGTCTAGCAGCTCAGGAAAACTAAAGGACACATAGGCAGCAATAAATTTCCATAGCATCGATACGCCGTATGGTTTTCCTCGTATGCTCGTTTCTGCGTCATTTAGGAAAATTGGAAAAACCTAACCTCTAACCAGGCGTACTTAGTGGTTTTGACTAAATCATATATATTTTCCTAAATTTTCGACTTGTTTAGTTTAGTTTTTATATGTTGTTGTTAACTTTGCAAAAAATATTAATAAAAACTGTGCGGTTGTTTGCAATGTTAATAAGACTGACGAGAGATTAATTTTAATCCGAAGTGCAGATTCTCTGTGCTCTGTGATACAAAAATATATTTTTAATTTTAAATCAGGGTTATGGGCGTCCTCCCCCTGACCAGACCGGCTCCGAGGATGAACCAGCTGATCTGGACATCGCCGGCCATGGTTTACTCGGCTTTGGCCTTCACGGCCGTGTTGGCCTACGTGGTTTACGTGTCCTGGCACAGAGTCCAGATCGTTCGTTCCGCCGAGGGTCGCTTTGAAGAGGCAGTCATCGGGTACCTCTTCACCGTTTACCTCTTCCCCACTATTCTCATCCCCATCATGTGGTACGAAACTAGGAAGGTCGCAAACGTCCTTAACAAATGGGCCGATTTTGAGGTACCTATATATTTATTTGTATTGATTATTGTATTATTATTAGAAAATTGAGGTTATTATAAAAACAATATTACTTTAGGACATTTATAACGGACATAGTAGAGATTTAGGATTTTATGATTAGGTTTCAATTTACGAACGTATAAAACAAACTAATTAAAATTAATAATGCTAATCTTGAGTAAGGCACACATATCAGGTGCTTCGGGCCCCCAGCGCCGAATTTCGTCTCCTGCAGGCTGATCCAAAGATGCAAGTGTAAATTTAAGGATATTGAAAAAAAAACGTGAACTTTAGCACATCATGACGCGTATAGACTACCTACATTCACTTCCTCCCAATCTCCTCGTCCAACCAGTATTTATAATCAAGGTTTTTGATCAAAAGGTCCACCTATATATTTTAATTTATAATATTTCTTTATTTGGAGTAATCAATCATAATAATAATGTTATATGTAGCTGTTTAGTAGTTGGTTCAAGACGTGGTGGCTTGAGACTTCAATGTCAGTTTCGGTTAGTATATTGACTATGGGTACGTCACTTCTATGAGACACTGAAAAGCGAGACATTTGGAAACTGTATTTATACTATTCCCATAAAAGCTTTTAAAACGGCCAAAAAGGTTTTAAAACGGCCAAGGCTAGCTTTCCGAAAGGTAATCAATTTTCAAACGCTGAATTTGTCCACCAGGAACTCTACCATAAAGTTGCTGGACACCCGCTGCCATTGGATCTCCACAGTCAAGCTCTCGTGATCTCCATCCTCATCCCCATTCTGTCGACGGCGTCCGTCTTTATAACCCACATCACGATGGTCCATTTCAAGCTGATCCAGGTCCTGCCGTACATCTTTCTCGAAATCCTCACATATCAGCTCGGGGGCTATTGGTATCTTCTGTGCGAGTGCCTCAGTGTAATATAATGAGTCGGAACTCGGTCTCAAAGTGGACACGCGGGTGACTTCAGCGCACAAGGCAACAGAAGAGACACATCGTATAATGCACGAGTATGAGGACACCAATGGTCCGCTGGTCTTTATTGCGGTCGCTGGCAGGTCAAACGGTCTGGGGCCTGTCCTGTCCGGTAACACCAGTTACCCTGTTATCAACTGCCCACCGCCAGCGGACAAAGTCGTACAGGTACATTCAATTTATGATTATTTTATTTGTCAACGGATTTTATTATTTTATTCTGTGCTATTTTTTTATGTGTGGGGCAAATGACCTACCACACTAACCTGAACCAAGCAAGATTATAGTACAAGCATACATTTACTTATACTACAGTGAACAGGATGGAATTATGATGAAAATGATACTATTACTAAGCTGACAAGAACTTCCCCACTATTTTACAGGTGTTTAGCATAGAAAGCTACCATAGTAGCTTTCTGTAATTGTATGAATGTCAAGTGTTTTGAAGCTAGTACGCAGATTCTGAGGTACAACTCCGGTGGAGGATATTATTAAATTGTTATTAATACTATTTTGTTGTTTTTCTAAGTAGGGTTATATCAGGTCTAATCTAGTGTATAGTTCTGTCAGTTGTAAGCCATAAGGGTAATTACGAAACCATTGTTTGTAGAAAAAAAAATCAAAAACACATTTTCTAAAAATTCTAATTGGTGTATTATTAATTTAAATAATTCTATAGTCATTACGAGTTAACTAAACAATTCTAGTTATATAATATTAGCAGCCAATTTAAATAATACCAATATAACAAAGTCGACACAATTACACCCTTATGACATTAACGTTTTAAGCTTAAGGTGGTCATTGTTTTTAATTATATTATATCTCTAAATCATCATCAGAATCAGAAAAATTAACAGCGGTTGTAATTAATAGCAAATTGTTTAGTGAATGTAACGGCGCTTTTGTACACCTTCAGATCGATAAATTTTAGTGACAGATAGATGTACCACCTTTTACCATCTTATCACACTAAAATACATAAGAGTAAAATAGAGTTAAATGTAGTTACGTACTAGGCTATCTTTAAATATATTAGACTTTGTTTTACCACTAAGAAAAATAAAAAAAATAGCAAAACCTATGTATTTAGCTCTAAACATGTACTTTTGTAGTTGTGTAGAATGGTTCTGTTCCAATATAGCATATAAACGTTGTTTTCAAGAACTATTTCTGGTTTGAATTTATAGCAAGCGGTTTTTCACTGATACGTTGATGGTATTATAATATTTACCAGCAAAGCACAAACCCAGCACAACCAGGTGACCGCTATAGCACTCACCTGGTTGTGCTCGTGCTTGTAGCCTGTATTCTGGATTTGCAGGCACGGCAATGTGTTGAATGGACCCCGGTCGTAATCTGCTTTCAATAACTATTACATTTTGGATTTTTACCTAGCACATTACATAGCACAAGCCAAGTTTCTTGTAGTGCCCATGTGGAAACCATTTTGATTTACTGATGGAGGGGGGGGGGTGTATAGCATTGATAGAAGCTTTAAATTTTGAATAATATAATGCCTCAAACGGTACCAGTAAGTCAATAAAACTGGTACCTCTACCAAAATATACGTACTTAAGAAGGCTACTAAAAGATGCGCAAACTCCGAAATTTAAATGACAAAAAAAAGCATGCAAATGTGTACAGATTAGATAGAAAAACTATAAGCACAAAATCAAAAGCCTCAACAGTTGCTACAGACACCTTAGGATTATTTTTTTTATATACCCGAAAACTCGGTCAAATTTATAGTAATCTGAAAACTCATTGAAGTATCATTTTCAACAGGACATCTGGTCGAGCTTGTCCGTTCCATCGGGGCTGGGCTGCGCGACCGTCATCTATCCGGATAGCGCAGCGATCCTGGCGGCGCAGATCATAGGCCTGCAGGACTACACCATCTGGGCGCGTCTGAGAGTGAAGCAGTTGGATAACGCTGTCTCGCTGCGCAGGGCCGACCAGAAAATTGGACAGCTGACACCGTAAACGTCGAGATAACACCGTTGCGCGCTTCGATGGCACAGTTGTAAGCGCGCGAAGTGGATTTTGATGCTGAAGCCGTTTAAATTTTTTGATTAAACGGTTAATATAATACGGTGCTCGAACCAACGCACCACCAACCGCGGGAACCAACACAGTTCACTTTAGTTTATTGTTAGCATGATCTTTATACATTTCAGGTTAATTTTTATTTGCGTCCAGTGATACCTACTTTATTATTAACCTAGTTCTAAAATAACTTCAAAACATTTACCAATGCAAGATAAAGTGATTTGTGGTTCTATCTGCAGTACTTACAAAAATTTTCTAACATTTTAATATATAATGCCTGTACAATAGTTTGTAATTGTTTTTATTATTAGCTGTTAGGAGAGTGGTGTCAAATCGCCATCAATAAAGGCAGCACTTTCACGCCTAAACGTCCGGTAATTTATCTCTTACATCCAAAGCATCATCTTCTATTCACCACCTGTAACGACTAACATCTAATAATAAAAAGGTCAAAAAAACAATCTACAGACATCAATATTATATATATGCTGATGTAAAATTCTTTTTGTCAGAATGGACTTTATCCAAATATTTTAATGGTCAAATATTTTTTTTATTCTTTATTTATTTATACTATTCTTTTATTCTGAACGAATAAAATAATGTCCACCTTTGTATATGATTAAATGTGATATTGTGCATAATTAAAATACCATACCAATATTTTTACAACGAAATAAAAATGTCTTAATATAAGCTGTTTTGAAATATAAGGATTTTACTAATGATTAATAATTAAAGATTTAATTATGTATGTGTGATTTTGAAAATATATAATTTTTGAAACAACTTGAAATATTTATTTTAGGTAGATTTCATTAGGAAAGCTACCTGTTGCGATGGATACTTCCGGAATATTTGACATATCTTCGCATTTCACATCCCCTAGAACCCTAAACCACACTCAGTTGAAATGTTTACATATCTATCTATCTATATTACTATCTTGTGGATACGATAACTACCGTAATTTTACACCAATCACTTTCAAACTGATACATAAAATTTAAGGGCACAAAATCTCGGTAAGTTCGTTAATGAGCAAAATCAGACTAGGAGGCGGGAATGGGGGGGTTTTTTTTGGAGAAATGAAATTTCGCTATAACTTTCTTATTATAGAAGATATTAAATTCATTTAAATTTTATATTATTGCTTAAATAAGGGCCTAAAACTTATTTAAGTAATTTTTTTTTTGATAGCACCAACCATTGGTCTTAGGGAGGGGAAATTTCTTTGCTTGCAATATTTGGATTAAATAAAAAAATTAGTATCTGAGGCGGGTCGGTAATTCTGCTGTGGATTTTTTAAAAATAATTCCTACTATCATATCTATCTCTTACAATTAAAATTGTAATTATAAGAGATAAATAAGTGTCTTTCTTTCTGGTAAAGATTGTCTTGAAGCAATAAGCTTACCCTTTTGTAACATACGTCAAATTGACAGCGAGCACAGATGACTGAGGTGTATTTACTTTTAAATGCATAGTTGAATTTAAGTTAGACTTTGTTTTATAAAATTTGTGCATGAAACCGTACTTAAATGAGTCAATTTTACGTAATATTTATATATCCTTGGTTGAATCTATTATTTTGTATGGTATTGCAATTTGGGGCCTTACATATGAAATATATATAGAGAGAATTTATATTCTACAAATTCGTATCTTAAAAATAATTATTCCAAAAAGTAATCAAATTTCAATGCAAGGCGACTATTCTAAATTGTCCACCCATTTCAAAGTTCTTCCGGTATGTCAACTTTGCTATTATAGAATTGCAATCAACCACTTCTCAGATGAAACATGGAAAAATCTTGTTACTCTCCTAGACAAATGTCGAATGAAAAATATATTGTCAAAAGATGTATAAATACGTATGGCTATAGACAATTAATTATTTGTCTAGCGTGGGTAAGCAAGTTATCCGTACATCCCGCCGTCAGAATTGTTAAGGCGACTACATACCTGATACTACAAAAATGCAAATTTTACAGGTTTTCAAAAGCGTTAGGAGAGAGATCCAGAAGAGTTATAAGTAATCTAGTTTATTTAATTTAAAGATAATTTATTAGTATAGAATTTATTATTACCTAAAGAAATTGTGTTTAAAATATTGTGCAAAAAAAAAAAACAAAACCACCATATATTTAAAATAGCATTTTTTAGTCACTTGCCTCTGGAACCAGAAACATCCCATATAAAGTAATTTTTTTTTTACTAGATTTTTAAACATGAAAATAACAGTTTACGCCAAAAGTTTTTAATTTTTCAGAGAATATGATTTTGTTATCATTAAAAAAATTCTTCAAAAACGTATCCGTTATTTTTCAACAAAAAAAACAATATGCTATTAATTTTTCATTCAAAATGGTAAGTCACCGTTCGTGTCCGTCATAGAGTTTACACCTTTCCGTTCATTTGCACAAGGTTACTTTTTGCATGCAACTATTTGTAGATCAGAATCGTTCAATGAGTATCCTGTGTTCACGTATGTAGCCGCCTTAAGGAGTTATCAAATAGGCACTCTAGAGTTAAGACACACGAGGGCTACTGATTTCAGAGCTACTCCAAGTTCAGACTTGGGGCCATCAAAATTTTATGGGCCTGCAAGAAAAAGACATTTTTATTGTGTATAACAGGTTCACCGTGATAAGCATTTTCGACTAAACTATTCAGTCGAGTAAATCAATTAACTTAAACTTAAAATTTATTCATTTTTAAGTAGGTTTATTCGCCAACGCAGAAAATATCTTAATACATAAAAATGGATGAATATAACGATGCTGTGTGTCGTGCGCGGATGGCCCGAAAGGAGTCACCAAGCGACTCATCCTAAGTGCTGTAGGTTGAGTCGTCGCGCGCCGAAGGCACCGTTAAAGACGTCTGCAGAGTATATGCGCCAACCTGTCCGGGTTGAACAGCCGGGTTGAACAAAGTCCGGGTTGAACAGCTAGTTTACTATAAAATTCATTATTAATAAAGCATAGCAAGTAACAAAGCCTAGTTTGGTTTTAAATTCTAACAAACGTTTTCAGATTGGTTCCGTCGAAAGTCGATAATAATCGTTCTTCTATTACGATTTTATGTCATATTTAATAATGGTAGATCTACAAATTTCATAGAAAAAAAAAACAAAGTATACTGTATAACCTCTACTGTATAACTACTGTATAGTCTATAATGCTCAAAGAAGCTATTTATACCTAAATATCAAATATGAAAACCTAAATATCTTCCTTTTTTTGAAGTCAGTTAAAAAAATATTTGTTTTCAGATCATATTATATAATTATATATATATAATTGTTAAAAAAAATGAGTTACAAATCTCGACTATTATAATCTTACCAACTTCGAATAAATGGATATTCGAATGTTTTTATTCGTAATCGTCCATTACTACATGAACTGACAACTCTAATGTCAAAACTCATAACAAAACCACGAGGCGAGGGTCTCCGAGTTGACAGAACCTTGGTCGTGGCGAACGCAGAAAAGAAGTTATTAAATTATTATTTCATTATTTTTAAGATATTCACCAGTTGGTACGATTTTACTGTAACACATCTCAATGGGTCCAATTAGAAGCGGGTAAGATTTAATGTGAAAGTTGTTTGGGTAGATCCGTTTTAGGTTAAAGCGGAAATCATTATTTTGCATATTTATTTTGTAGATTTATTGTTGACAACGTATCGCCAAGTGAAGATGTCGACGGTACAATGGAGCATAGCGATGAAGACGTTAAGGTGGTCGAAAAAGATCCAGATATGCCAAAATTGAATCACTTCAACAACATTAAAAACAAACACGTGAGAACGGCCAAGGCGCTGAATTTCAGGAAACAAAAGCGAAAGGATCAGAAAGAAGCACGATTGCAGCGGCGCAAGGAGGGCATTGAACCAGCGAAGCCGCACACTCTTGAAACCCTGCGGGAGAAGGATGAAACGACTGTGGGCAACATTGACGATGACGACAATTTTGAGGTTTTGTAATATCAATTTGGCTGTTTCTTTTGCCAATGGTTACCAGTTTTCAAACTGCAGTCATAAAATCATGCCCTATGTATGCTCACTCGTGGTTTACAATTTGCTTAAACTAGATTCACAGAATAGACAATAGTTATCACAGAAGTTGAACTCCTTTGATTTTGAAAAAAGCCGCCTTTTTAAATGGCTACAAAGTTTCATACACCTTGCCTAAATTATACCTTGCCTAAATTATACCTTACCCGGAGAGTTGCTATTGGGTTACCGATCTCTTTCCGACCACCTAGGCATAATGGTACAATGGTATGACATTCTTTCATTTCATTATTCATTTTAATACCATTTCAGTTACTGAATTTGTGATTTTTGTTCAATACTATCTTCTTCCAAATTGACCTTTATTCAATAACTCGGCAAAAGTTTCACAACCCTGTCTATTATACCACTACTATACCAACACCAACCAATACCAATCTACAAAATCACAGACAAAATTCCTAGTTTAGTTCCGTGTTAAATCAGTTTTTATTTTATTTTTTCAATATATATATATTTATAAATAATAAAATTTTAAATGGATGTATTTCATGTTCTTTTTGTTGATTTTTTTTTTAAAATTGAAAATCGGTTTTTTCTTATTTATTTCATCTTATTTAAATTTGTTTAATATATTTTAATATTATTCTTTTTTACGTCATTACGTCTTTATACAATTTCTTTTGGGTAACCACTATAAATAAACACGGATATAATATTTCAATTTATTATAATTATAACGTGGCAATGAATATTCTTTTACATGTTTCTATTTGCGCTCATATATCAGTATATATTCATTCTAACTGGACAGTAATAAATAAAACATTCCAACAGCCGTTCTGTCATATTATTATGAAATTCAAATAGGATCGCAGTCTGATGCTGGCGCCTTATCGAAATGTCAAGTTTCATTCCTCAGTATTAAATATTCATTGAGTTTAATGTTATTCGCTATATTATTTTGCCTACTTTCGATGCGATCCAAACGGCTATGGTTGTTTTTCGAGAGCAACTCTTTCGCATTTGTACTTTTCGAGTTGAAAGTTGTAACGGACAGACGCCCAAAGGACGGGTATAGTAGCTTATTATACACGAATGAATAGAAGTTAAAAGCACTAAATACGTCTATACACATGTACTGTTTAATTAATTTCTTTTTAATAATAGTGAAAATCAGTGAAAACATTCAATTCAAATGTCTGGGAAAAGCGGTTAAATTTCTCATAAATTGACTTGAGCACGGTCTGCACTAGATCTGCGATTGAGCATATTCAAAACTTTTTGGACAAGTAAATAGTTGTGATTTATAAAATTACTTTCACTAACTTGATTTAAGACCAATTTATTACGCGAATTATTCCTTACTATCCTGACCAATGAGCATGTTTAACATTAATCAATTACAAATTGCATTGGGGAAGTATTTAGTTTTTAGGTCCAAATTTTGGACCCTTTCTTCGATCATTTGGATTTTGTTGTATAGTTTTTGAAATGTTTCTTTTTAATTACAACTGTCGCGTTATTGTTTAATTTTAAATGTGTTAAAATTGTAATTTTTATGTTTGTGACTTTACTAATGAAATAAAATAAATATAAAAAGGATTTCTTTAGATAAAGCGGGACTTGGAGCTGGACGAACTGGCAGTCTATTATCAAAATAGTTATGAGCCAAAAGTGTTGATAACCTTCTCGGACAATCACCTCAGGAAGACACGAATATTTGGGAAGGAACTAACCCGGATAATACCCAACTCAGAGTATCGCTTTAGAAGAAGGTAAGGGAATTTGGGCAACAAACGCTGTGACTTACTTATTGTTCAATGATGTAATATTGCGCATATTGTTGTTGCCAGATCGGCGGTCAAGCGCATTTTAGAATCGGCGAAGCGCGAGAGCTACACTGATGTCATAATTGTAAACGAAGACCAGAAGCAGCCAAACGGGTTCCTTCTCATCCACATGCCCGACGGGCCAACGGCTCATTTCAGGCTGTCCAACTGTAAGATCACCAAGGAAATGAAGAAAAACTACCGCGAAATCACGCAGCATAGACCCGAGGTCAGTTTTATCCTACATATTTTCGTACCGCAAGGATACATATCCTTTTCAGCCAAACAATGTGAAAGAATTACCGGAGTAAAACATTGAGCCGTAAAATAAAGAATAGATAATAAAAAAATTATGTGCGTTTGTCGGGATTTGCAGTTAGGATGTGTGAATGTTAGCACCGGATAGCTGTCACACTGTGATAGCTCAGAAAGTTACCTCGAACGTCACTGACAGATCGACAAAATCGAAATTCACTTCACCTAGGGTTCGCATATAAATGTTTACCAATGAAAAATTTGTATTATAAATGTGAATTATATTACTATTTATTAGGAAAATTACACCCATGACCAAGGAAATATAAAGAATAGAGGGAAGAGATAATAAAGGGGTAATTGATTCCATAATCTAGCAGCATAAGATATAAAAGTATGATAAAAAAAAATGAAATTGTATAGTAAAGTACCCTTTCAAAAACAGGAGAACTGCGTACATATTTGTAATCAATCATTGAGCTGATTAAAGGTAGTAAAATTCTGATGTTACACATTTGACAGAGAGCACTAGGTTTCTAGGTTAGGTCACCGGGAGAAATCAGCAGATTAATTCTGGGTTTGACCGATTCTTCCGACAATGGCCTAATTTAGTCATTTTATACATTTGAATCACTCATTTAGTTTGTGAACATTGCCTTATGATTTTACAAAAGGTGTGAACTCCTCAGCTGGTGAACACTTGAAAGTATTGAACAGCCTGTCGCTGTGTTTTTTAACGCAAACTTTTTGTTGATATTGACAGGTCATCCTGGACAACTTCACAACGCGTCTCGGTCACACCGTTGGTAGGATGCTCGGCGCACTTTTCCACTACGAGCCGGAATTCACCGGCCGCCGCGCTGTCACATTTCACAATCAGAGGGACTACATATTCTTTCGGCATCACAGGTATATTTATAATAGCTTAATTCTGTTGGTGAATCAGTTGACAAATTGACAGGAAAGATGACTCTTCATATTTTACTGCCATACTCTTCACTTATGACCATTAAACTAAAAATACAGTACTTACTGATATGACAATATTTTTTTACGGTGACTGTAAAACTGAAATAATACATTATTATACAAATAAAATTGGATTGAGGTACTTTAATCAAAAACCGAATAATAAAGATTTATACTAATAAATATTCAGAATTGTTAAAATGTCTCTGTGTGTTTGCGTGACAGTCCTCTAATTTATTCACTGTTCGGCATCACAGGTGCAATATTTAAATATGTCTGTATTAGTTCTGTAAGCCTGTCAATACATGTGTTTCAACTCATGAGATAGTGGTAGTCTAGTGGTTAAGCCACAGCGACCCAACGATCATGGGTTCGAATCCGCACATTATATTATAGTCGTATCATTTTTAACTCTCCATTACCACCATTTCCCCCTACTCTCGCACAAATACATTTTGCTTAGTTGATTAGGGTCTAAAATAATTGACCTAGGTCATATAATTTAAAAAAAAAGACCAGCTAGTTGTTTAAAAAATAGAAATTTTAGCCAGAACTTTTTAATTTTTTTGCACATAAAGATGGATGTCAGAATACTTCTGGGGGCAAATAGTGTGGTTATTTTTTGTATTTTATAGTGAATTCATGCTTAACCAGCTTATTAACGACAATAAATTTTAAAGCAAATTTAAATAATTAATAATTTCATAAATAAATTTGTAGCATTAAAAGAGCAAGAAACGACCGCAGAAAATATGTCAATATTGTTATTGTTATTTTTTGTCCAGATATGAATTCACGGCGGACGGCAAGAGGGCAAAGTTGCGCGAGCTTGGTCCACGTTTCACGCTCAAACTGCTGTCAATGCAGCAAGGGACTTTCGACTCCAAGTACGGTGATTATGAGTGGATGACGAGACACGAGATGAAGACAAGCAGAAGACGGTTCTTCTTGTAGTGTTACTTTCAATTCTAATAATTATTTGAATTTTCATACATGTACCACATCATCTAAGAAATTCCCAGAATGTGATTCTCAAACAAAATATTTTATACATTCATAATTTTATTTTATACATTCATAATTATAGTTACATGTGTCTATAAAATATATATCATGTATTATTCTTGCAATAATTTCATTGTATAACTGCAGGCTATAATTATTAATGAAGAAAATTAATTCTAGAATTAATTTTGAATTTTAGGTTTATTTTTCATCACATTACAGAACAGTATATTATTTATATGAAAATTTCAGAAAACAATCATTACATATTTGCTTTAAAATATATAATTTACCGATTTTACATAAGCGTGACAAGACTGTTTAATTGTGACTTTCGCTCATGATCACACTTCCCGTCCTCAGGGTAGGTTCGACACGTCCATTCGATACGAGCTGACGGGCACTAGTGGACTGTTTAGTTTGGTTTCTCGGTCCGAGTTGGGTAGTCCTTGTGAGCAACCTCTGTATTTACAGCGCCGTCACTCATTTCAAAATTTTGCAGCAAAACATACTGTAACGGACATGGTCTCGAAGGGCAGATACTTTGTTTAAGGGCGTCAATTTAACAACAATTTGCACCAGTTCACCTCAAAACTTTTGGTATTTTACTATACAGGTTACATGATACAGGTTTATATGATTCAATCGCTATCAAATATGCTCGGATCTGTTTTAGATTATAAACATTTTATATGAAAGATAGCTAACACCAGGACTATTTAAAATCTCGATCATGATATGGTCCCCCAAGGAGAGCATTTTCAGTAGTTTATGCTGGTTCATCATTATCGCCTGTTGCTAGTTTATTATAGCGAAATGTTAAATCAGTGTACAACGGATAAATACTTTATTATTTGTATTCGACTTACGGTGGGACACATGGGTTTTATCCATTTGATTTGAAATGCTGCCTAGAAATGTTTAATGCCTTAGTGCCAGGCTAATTCTGGTAAGTATTGTTAAGATTTTGAAATAATTATCTCCGTTTAGATCTGGGAGATAATGTAGTTCAATCAACGTCCTCCCGATGACCCCTACCCATACGTTCACACTAAACTTTCTTTGAACTGAAGTTTGTTTTTGGTGATGTAAATTATGAAAACCAGTTATCCTGTCCTTAGAAAATTTCGACTCATCTGTCCATTAAAATTCTGCCAAGAAAGTGTCCGTCTTCGATGTCCTCGTGCAGTAAAAAATAAAAAAAAAACAGTCTTAAAAATATACGTTTACCAGACATCAGATGGTTCTCTGATGGAAAAGGTCGGGGATTTTTTTACGGTCAGATAAATCGCAACCATTTTAGCTAAAACCTTCGGCCACCAGTTACCGCCCATCCATATCTTAACTCTTAGCATACAACCATGAACTAAAAGGTAACGCTCTACCGCTAAGAGAGTGCAGGTATGAGATATTTTGACTATTTGAAATTGACTGGTTTTATTTGGTTATTATGTCAATGTTCTTGAAAATTACTAGCATTTTAAATCAGTCAGTTGATTAATTTCAATCTCTAGAAGTTTACAAACTTACACTTACTAGGGTGGGCGCTGGCTGGGCTGGGGTATCTTGTAAATCGCATTGTTTGCCCGGTCTTAAATTCGCAAATTGCAAGCATTGTACAGCAGACAATGCTCTCGCTTGCATTTTGCAATTTCAAAGTTGTATACAAGCACAACTTTACCGAATACATATTAAATTATAAATGAATTGCCAGTAAATTTCAGACCTAAGTTTGCCATATTGTAGTTTCGAGCTCGGGACATCGCAAAAATATGTCTAGACCTTGTTCTTACAACCACCAATCGCCCCAATCATAGTTAAATGCAACCAACAACTACAATTTAAGAATTATAATTATTGGAAATTGATTGATTTTGAGGAAACACTCTCTGCCAAAAAAAATCACTTTGTTTTTATTTTCACCATTTTGCCTGGCTGACTCCGTTATTAGGTTTGTTTGAGTTGATAAATAACCACGCTTATTTAATTGTGGTGTTTCAGCCAGAGGTTACGTTCTTTACTCACTTTACTTTAGGTTCCTTGCTAAACTCAGCTATTCTTAAAACGTGCTAGTTTTTTGTTTTTAAACAAATTTATGAACTTGCGAAAAAATGTCAAATAAAACAATCATTTAAATATATGTCCTTATTTTTAATTAGGATGTTAAACTTGCAAGACAAACAAAAAACAAAATAGAGAAAAAAATGGTCTGGCATTGACAACTCGTCAGATAACCGTTAGATCCGTGGAATGTGAGTAAATAAGTTAAAAATATTTTATACGTTGAATATGTTGTTAAACTTGAGATAGGAACGAACCTATTATAATAAATAATAAAATAAAACTCAAAGCTTTTGCTATCATCAGTTAAGCCATAATAGTATTACCGATGACTGTTATTAAATTGGAAATATGCCGTTTATGTATGTGGATTACGGCAACACCGCGGCGGTAAACGAAACAGATTTACGCTACTTCTAGGGTAATCTTATTCAATCACCACCAGTGTTGCATTTACATAACATTCTCAAAAACAATCTGGTCATAGGTCATGCTGACGAACTCTTTACAATGAATCCCTTATGGGAGACATCTCAACGATTACAAGTAACGGATAATTAAAACTAGATAACAGATGTTAATGTCGAAATTAAGATAACAGGAAATAAAATATAGTCAGGTACAATAATAATGTCGTCGGCGCGTGATGCGCGCGGTGGCTAGCTAGCTTGTTGACCCGACTGACTGCTTGCGTCGCTGGCGGATCGCCTGTGCGCCGTTCGAATGCGCGCCTGCGCAGATGCCGACCAATCAGATGCGCCCGGCGGCGATCACCCGTCGCCGGCCAAACCGACGCTGCCAGCCGCAGTCCAAATATGTAGCGCCGCTACAAGGTAATACGATACAATAATTACTTTTCTCATGTAAAAAATATAAAATAAGTATAATTAGTTTTATTTGATGTCTAGGAATAAAAGTAAAAAATAAAACATATTTAACAAACATATTAATTAAAAAAAAAAGAAATTATGTTTTTTAATAATTTTAAACTGATTTTTTAATAATAATTTTACAGTGAACAAAAATGTAATAATCTTACCGGTCAACCATAATATTTCTTAATTCTTCTTCATCTCATCTCATATTTTGTAGTAGTAAGACAGTGCCTTGCTCTAAAAAAAAAAAAAAATTTAATAGACTAATACTCAAAAGTGACTTAAGGTAGTGGTATTTAATCATTTTCAGTTAGAGCTGAAATCTTAGTCATGAAAACTTGATTTATAATCATTTCTGATCATTGGTTAGCACTTATCATTAGTGAATTAAATAGGAAGGAAGTTTACCATACATGCAAATTGAACTTTAGCGACCAAAATTTTTTTATTGTTATATAGAGATGTTTTGAGTTATCTTAGCATAGTTTCGTGTCTGCGCTGTTGACCGTCGAGGAGTTCCTTTATCTGGAGACAATCCTGGGCGTAGAATCAGGTCATGATTACCATACCATTACCATAATAATGCATTGTCTTCGAAACTGAACCAACATGTGAAATTTCAACTCCGTAGGATAAGAGGGTAAGGTAAAGCTTGCAAAATTTGATCTAAACCCACATACAAAATCTTGTAAAAATTATATTCTGCTTGATTTCTAAAAATATAAAAAAAAAACTCACCCTGCCCCTAGTTCTAAATGTTTTCTTACTGTAAAACTTGTCCTGAAAGAGAAAAGTAAAAAAATATTCATTATTAAAGTTTGATACATTTTCAATTATTTTCTTACTTTTTAAGCATCAGATTTGTTTGAAGTCAACATGAGGTTTTTGGGTTCGTCTCTGTTGAGGGAGCCTAAAGGCTGATCATCATTGTAAACTCATAATAGCTCCGTTTATAATTTTCTTTTCAAAGATGGTAAATGGTTGATTAAGTGATAGCAAATCATATAAATATGGTCAATCCCACTCAGAATGACTAAATGTTGCATGAGTTTTGTTGTATTTCATCTACAGAGAGTAATTAAAATTTCTTTTGTCCTTTAAGGGGGGGTCGATATGCATTAACATCTTAATTGGTCTCATGAAAACAATTTATCTTAGCCTATCCGCATCTGACTAACTAAAACCTTGATGTAACTCAGTACATGGTTTAGGACAGATGATTCGATCATCGACGGTGACATCAGAATATTCATACTTTTGTTTGATTTTGATTAAATTTTAAATTCGTTTTTCTCACAAGATGTTAATACAAGATGTTAATTGTTTTAATAAGATAGTATTTGTTATTGCGCGCGGACTGGACCAAGCTAATTGGAGGGCGGGAACCACAGGCCATTGAATTTGGTAGACGTAAGCCAAATATACGGGCTGAAATCCTTTTTTTTTGATAATGTATTTCTTAAAGTAGTATTTTAGCCCAGTTCAAAATAAACTTGCAACGTTTGAACTCGCAGGAAATCCGGTTTAATATGAATACATTTTACAAATGGAGAATTTTAACCTCGCCTGTGTGTAACTTTGGAGCTAACAGACATTTATACAGAGATAAACATTTCCTTAGAATTCCTTATTCTGGCTGGCTTTGTGTTCACCAAATAGCTGATTCACATATCTGTTCAGACTATGGTTGAAGATCACTAATTTTATGAACAAGGATACAATTCACTACACAATCCATAAACTAACGGGTTGACTCAAAAGTAGGTGAAATTGCTAGTTTTAAATAAAAATCGCAACACTAAAACTATTGTATGAAAAAATTACTGGGTCGCGTCCTCCTCAATATGTGGAAAGGTTAGTTGCCGAAAATCTTGAATGGCTTTTTAACTATTTTTTTTTTATTAATGGTTTGTTCCATGCTTTTATTTTTTGTTTTACATTCTACAGCTAAATAAAAAAATCAAAGTTAAAATTACCTGTAGGGCAATAGCCAAGGGAAAAGATCTGAGAGCTAAAGTCATGCTGTTGAAGTTGTCTTCCTTCGCGCAGGTCCCAGGATCTACAAAAAATAAACAAAATTTTGGGTGTATTTATTCGCACGGTGAATGCTTCCGCAATACACAATCCACTCTCAGAAAGTACAACTATCAAAAAATAATCCCGGACAACCGATTGTGTTTAAGAGTCCAATAAAAAATCCAGTAAAGATAGGGCTGAGGGTTGAGATTGTAAAATTTATCATGACACCATATCGACAAAGTGTACCTAACCGTTTGGGTCCAAATTAATTTCTCTTTTAGGATTGCAGTCTAGTTATGATAAAAAATTAAATGTTTGGAAATGAGGAAATGAATGAAAATTGTCAGAATCTAATACTTTGCTGTTAGTTTTAGAATTCATAAACCTGTTTAGAAAATTATGTGGGTAGCAATCAAATTATGATAACATTTCCATAACAAAAGGTAGTGGGTACATATAGACATTCCTTTGAGTTATGAAGGCGCTAAAGCAAGGAGTCCCCACCGAGCTAACAAGAAGCGCGTTGTGCACCTCTCGTCGCCTGTAATTGGTTGGGCACGTCTTTTGCTGTTATGCCTCCAGAAACAAACGAGGACAATTTTGTTCACAAAACTTTGTTCAGATTTATTACTTTTTTGTAAAAAGATGAGTCAGTAACAAACTGACGGATGAATGGATTTTGCCTAAAGTCAGTAATATTTTCAACCAATGGATCGTTTCCAGTTTTTTTCATTTTTATTATTTCATATTTTATTTGTTTCATAGTTATTATTTATAAATAATATTTTTCAACAACGGCCGAAATTGTAAATTCTGTTTACAAGTTTGTTGAATTAGGCTAAAATATTGAGTTATAAATAATTTGTTACAACTTTGTTATGGAATATTTTTTACTATCGAAAAGTATTTCTCCATGCATTTGATATTGCACATTATTTTAATATTAGTAATAGACTAGACTTGAGGATTATTTTTCCGACAAGTAGAGAGTTACAATTTATTATCTTAAACAATGCCATTTACCGGGGGTTTATCCATGTATTTGATACTATACATTACTTTAATATCAGTAGTGTATTTTATAGAACAGGCTATATGTAAGGATTTTGCTATTATAAAATTGTGGTTTTTCCAATAAGTAGAGAGCTACAATATATATTTTCTTATTTTAGTTAAACAGTGTAATTTAGCGGCGTTTAATAATTAGTGATCGCAGCAGATGTTGCTTCACTGGCCTTTCTAGGATTTGTTTAAATCGAGATTGTCTATGACGGACAGTTATTGTGAAATGTATGTAATATGATCATCAACCAAATCTTGATGTAATCGGTTATAACGACCGAATAATGCCATTTCTATCTGTGATAAATCATTAATATCTTGAAATTAGGGAACTTCATCATACATCTGTTTAATGATAGAATGATAATTTTGTTTTATTCTGTTTGTACTCCTACATTATGTTTTGAAAATTATGCATATGTTGAATAACATTTTGTTCACTATTAAATTTCCAACAGAACTAATTTTAACAAAAATCAATTGAAGCAAACTACATAGGCGCTCTAACCGATATAAACTGGAAGCTATACTTCGAACCGGATTATAATTTTTTTGAAACTAAATAATGTATCACTTCTATATAAGGTCGATGCTTATTACATATCAAATAATGGAGGGATATTTAGATTATCATAGTTATCAATAAAATAAAACTGTAATTCTTAGTATTAGATCTCTTTGTTAGTATGGTAGTCCCCGGAATAAATAAAAAAAATAAAATATTTACACCGAGATTCAGGTGACAGTCATACATACTCCTAATATATTTAAGTTTGTAGTCTTAAATAGTTAACAAACTATATACAACTGACCGAAAACAAATAGCAAAGGTCCATAAATTTTCCTACAGGTATAAAAGACAGAAGCGATAGAGCTTAAAGGTCAAAAAAGATTCCAAATGTAATGAAACAGAAACTTAAATGTATTTTCAATGGGACAACCTAAGGTCGTAGTGAGAATTTAATAAATAAATTATATTATCGAAATATATCCAATGCTACGCCAGTTCACATGCGATCAATATGTTTACAATATTGTTGTTCCCAGGAGTTACTTTCTATAGTAATCTTGTTACTCTTATGATGAAGTTTCTTATAAAATGTTAGGAACTTGCGACTATACCTGACGGTATTATCCAAGCCGCCTGTCCATAACTTTGTACCATCGGCAGATATATCTATGCAGCTAGCGCCATCTGTGTGCCCCTGGAACTGCCTCACGAGCGTTTGGTTGTGTAGATCCCACACTGCTATATTTCCATCAGAGCAACAGCTCAAGCAAACCTGTAATATGGTACACATTAGGATTGTTACAAGTGAAATTCTTAATATTGTTATTAAATCAGTAAAACAGTTAGCCACCGAAATAACTTGAAAAGTAGAATTGTAATCTGGGATCTGGTCCAGTTAGCCAGTGACGTGCAGGGTGATTGCAGGGTGGTGTAGCCCCCCTTTGGCGGCTTTTGTTATAATATAAATTGTTAATATTGTTAATAATACATAAACAAAAAATATAATATTAAACCGAAAATATATTAAATATGCGGTTTTTCGTTAAAAATCTCGACAAGCCCGGCTTTTTGGATCCTAAGAAAGTACCGCCCCGCCACTGCAGTAAGCCGTTAGAAACTGGAAGCCCTGATGATGTTAATGTAATTATTTGTACTATATAACATGGCTATGATACGATCTAAACAAAACAATAAAAGTGAGTGATTTGAGTCAGTATGGGAACTGAATTTATGATTATCAACAATTATGTAATTAATACTATGTATGTATGTATGTATAAATGCCTCACTTAAGATGAAACCCGATCATTTTTTTTATACAAAAATTATAGTGTACTGACTCTTTTTGTAGATATACAAAAAAAAACTGGATATTGTTATATCTCATAATTACATTGAATGAAAATGGAAATTTTCTAGTTAGAGATTGCCTTGAAACATCTGTATTTTTCCAAAAATTTTATTAAAACTTTATAAATTTTATTAAAACTTTTAACAAATAAAGCCGACTTTAGCACAGGCGCTGTTTAATTAGGTAGAGTTTTGTAAAATGTGTTTGAGTACTTTAAAAACCAATAAATAAAACTATTATTATTATTATTTGTAAATTGTTTATTGACTGAATACAATAATCGAGAAATTAAACCTAGTAGCATAGTTGACTTCATAAAGATACAAATTTAACTATTTTTTTTTTTTAAATACGTTCATTCTGTTTATCAAGATTATATATTTATAATGAGAAGTCGATTTATCATTTTGTATATTTTTTTTTTATTAAAATATTGTGTGGTAGATATAAAGTTAGGTAAACATGGCTAAACTAAACAGCCGTTAGAGGAAATAGAATAATTTAAACCTACACCCAATAGTCGTCAGGAAGAGCCTCCTTAAGGCTTATTGGTTCGCGTGTAAAAGTAAGCTAGGTATTACAAATATGAACAAAATAATTGATGAATATAATATACCTTGGAGTCTGGACTGATAGCAAGGGCATAGCAAGCCGGCGCACTTGAAGTGAGTTCGGCTTGATCCTAGGCGTGGGGCTCGCAAGATCCCAGATTGATAAATTGGATGTTTCACCGCCAACTATAAGAGTTCTTCCATCAGGTAGAAGCTTTACTGATCGGATGTAGTTGTCACGTTGCTGAAATATTTTTATAAAATACAGGAATATTATGCATGGATCATGAATCATCCTTGATTACAAGCAGGTATTTATATTCCATTAGTGGGCATCAACGTTTGGCCATATTACACTATTGTCATTATATCATTTCTCACTTCATAGTTTAGAGTTTCAATTCGCTAAAGCTTTTATAACATTGCTGAGCATTATTACTATGAGTGAATGCATAGAAGAAAATATTTCAGTTATTGAGCATATATTTTAACAGCTTATGATCATTGCCAACTCTAGTGTACGGAGAGATACAAACCATCCTCCGCCCATGGATAAGACAAACCCTAAGTTAAGAAACACCTCCATTTTTAAACAGGCTCTTGAAGGAAATCTGCAAGGTAAGCTGATGACGATGATGACACTAATTATGAAAACAACTTAATGGCGTCGCATAGTACTTGAGAAGACTAAAACAAAAATGAAGTTAAGGTCATTGCCCAAAATGAATAGAATGGAGATCCACTATTCAGGCTTTTAGTCCCAAACCGGGATAACAGGAATTACAGACAGAGAAAGACATATTAAGAATTAAACATAGCAATTGACAAATGTTAGAAGTCGCCACGACAATCAATTGATACTTACCAAGATTCTCAACCACAGAAGAGAGAACCGACACACTGTCCAAAAATTGCTGTAGCCTTCAAGATTCTGGGTTATACATCCTATTAACTCTATTCGGAGATAATTCTTGTTAAGTCAGGTGGTACCAAAACCATTTTGACATCTTCAACACTAACAATTGATGGTTTTATGAGTTCTAATTTGGGTCGTGTGGAGAGTTATCTTAAGATAACTTCAAAAAGAACTGAGGTAATGTCCTGGTTTTTGTCTCCAACGTAGTCCCAAAATAGCAAGGATGTCAAAGTTCAATCTAGTGGTGCTCTTGCCTGGATATTTTATAGAGGATCGCAGGCAATGTGGAAGGATATTAAAAAATTAAACCACCGCTATCAGTTATCTAAAACAATTGTTAATACAACAGACTGCTAATTAAAATAAGCTGTTTCTATGCTCTTTCCTGAATATTCTCATAAAATGTCTTCTTTCACTTTTTTTGAACATTATTTTATACATAATTTAATCACACACACTACCACAAACTCACCAAGCAGTCGAGCTGACTAACAGGACTCTTGCTTCCGGGCTGTGAAATGTCCCACACTTTGACGCATCCCTTGCCTCCGGTGTACACATACTTAGTGGGGTTGGAGATGGTGACGGCGCACACGACTTCTCCGTGGGCTAATGTGTTGATCTGTCTCGCATGCCGTGGGATCCCTGGGCCAATCAGCGCATCCGGGGGAAAGGGCACAGGTTGCATTTGCCCGTCCGCGCTCACATGAAAGGAATAGGCGCTGCAAAATTAAAATAAATACCAATGTTTTTCCAATTCACCATGTTTATTACACGGATTTTATTCTAACATACATAGTAATAACTGATGTGTTTTGTGATTGTGGTGGTCTAGTTGCTAGGGCAAGATTATTGACTGAGCAGTTACAAGTTTGAACCCTCACATTGTGATCGTTACTACTTTTAAAGACTAATCACCAACATCTACCATAATACCTTATTAGGACTGATATTAGTACAGGGACATGGAATAAAGTAAAATTTTGTAAATTAGTACTTGTACCAAATCATTATTATACAGTAATACCTACTCTATTTTATAATGCGCAGATATTTTATTCTAAGCCATGTTATTAAAAATTTGAGTTAAGTGTTCCATGGGAATTCAACTTCTCAAAAAACCACAAGTTCTCTGATTGAATTACTAACAATCCTTTATATTTTCAGGAGCCTTTGTAACTGTTTTCATGGGCGTAGAAAACCCTTTTCATTTCCATGTGTCATGAATTCCTAGCACTTGTATGCATTAAATTTAATTTGAAAGGTTACAGAGTGGAGGTTCGACTATTTGCAAAAAATATAACTTACAGGAAAATGGTATCGAGAGGTTTGCGGTTCTACTCCATCAAAAAATAATAATACTAACGGTTTGCCTCCAGGAATGGCAGACAAGGCGGCGGCGGCTGCTGCAGCGGCAGCCGCGGGTCCGAGAGGGGCTCGGAGAGGTTCGTAGGAGAGGGGCGGGCGCGGGGGCAGGTAGGGGGGCAGGCCTCCTCCGCCCGCGCCGCCGACTGCGCCCGCGCCGTAGACGGCCTGCAAGTCGTGGGGACCTCCGCCTGAGGATTACAAAATAATACATTTTTGTGACCGAAAGTCCTTTTTGGACAGATTTTACTTCAAACTGAATGCTTTCTTTGCCTGTACTACTCGTATGTAAAATGATATGAAAAATACAAATCAAAAAAAAAATATTATGTCTAAAAATATTTGTAAAGTTTATGTAAAACATGAATCCACACTCGTTATCGTCCACACGTATACACAACTACATTCCTTCCTGGACAGCTGATCTACCAGCCCGTCGCCGACTACCAGATTCGACGATGATCTGCCAGCTTCCACCGAACGACTTCCCCAGCAGCTGGTCTTCGAGCGCCTCTGCCCTCCGACAAAGAAGCCGTCAAGTACGCCTCCACGCGCCGACTCGCATTGTAGTGATTTGTGCCTACAAATTTGTGATACCACCAAAAACTTTCTTACTTTGCTACCGACATCTATATATATAAGAAGACTCTTCAATAAACTTTGAATTATTAAATATTTAATCCCTAGATGTTTTTCATAATTTTCTGAATAACTGAATTCTATTTATCTATATTAATCTTTAATCTACTATATTTAAATGTCCTCCGTGCATTTACTTGGGATTAGAATTTACGAATTGTGTTTGATTTCTGTTCCTCAACTCTAACCTTCAGTCAATAGAATTGTAGAAACTTTCTCTCTTAGGAGAGTGGCATCCGTGATAAACCTTATGTGGAAGTAAATAAATTATATATAAAAATTTAACGCCACATAAATTACATATAACCCCACGAAGTTATTTTAATCTCACTGTAATTAAATTAAACAAAATGTATATACGTAGCAGGTTATATTTGTGTTTGTATTTTATTAACATTGACAGGTACAAACGTATGTTATTTTAAATTATAATTTTAAACCAAATTAACAGTTCTCATTACTACATACCTATATTATATTATTAGTATGCTAAACGTATTTCGATACTAAAATATATGAAAAAAAAGGTTCACTCACCGTTCATTGCGAGATGATAGGGAGGATACTGGCCGATGGTTGGAGGTTTGACGACAGGCTTGAGCGAGCCGGCGGGTTGCGCCTGCGGCGCCGGGCCCGAGGGACCTCCGCCGCCGCCCGACGCCCCGGAGCCTCCGCTGGTCGGCGTCACCGACTTGGCGACCGGCGTGGGCGGCTTCTCGTCCAGCTTCTTGGCCGACGGCGTGGACGCGTTGCTGGACGTGCCCGATCTGTCGGACCACCGCAAACCCTCACTATATTGGTAAACGAACGCGAGAGATACTCTTTTATAGCTGATTCTCATTCATACACTGGAGGGATATTGCACTTTTTATGCAAAGAACATGAAGTTAGCAACTGATGGGCGGTGGCTACAGTTGTTAACTTCATGGCAAGAATAACAATGAGTTACAATTAATATATTTCAGGTATTTTATTTCTTTAAATACATATATTTCATTTAAATATATATTAACTTTGAAAAACTTTACATATTTTGAGGCGCAACATACAGAATAACCCTAAAATGCATGAACCCTTGTTCTTCTTAGACATTTAGTTCTAAAAGAACACAGCACTTTCATAGGTATTATGATGACCTGATTTTGATTTTGACTTTTTTTGATTTTTGATGTTTTAAATGTTGATGTTTTTTGATTTTGATGTTTTAAATATTTATATCCGTGGTCTTAAAACTTAAGCTAGAACAAATTAAAAATATTATCAATAAAAAAACGGATTTCTGCGCAGATAATAAACATATCAAATAGTCCCCGAAAGGCAAACATTGCAGCTATTAATTTTATCCAGAACTATCGTATTCATTAAAATTATTTATAAGTAAACATAAATAAATGATTCGTAGCTAGAATAAAATATTTGATCAAAATACTAAATTTAATTCAATTGCGCATCTAGGGTAGGTTAGCAATATTGCCTACCTATTTAAACCCCATAATACCATATCTGTGTTTGGTGTTCAGTCAATAAATTCGCATTTCGGTGAAATTTAGAACTAGAACGAGATTTGTGGGTTCGTCTCAAAGCATACAGTACTAACAGATAATCGCTTCGTCCTTTCCATAAGAATAATATAAAAGTATTTTGCATCTTCTATTAAGACGAGGAGGATCCAAAGTAGGTATATTTTGTATATGTATAGTAGAGTAACGATAAGCTGACCGTTTTTCAATTATGAGGGAGGTGAGAAATTTCACACCTATAAAAATTGCTCTTCTTGATCAATATAATATATTATGTTCCCTTATTGAGAAATGGTCATCTTATCGTTACCCGACTATATTATTAAAGAAAGCTAAATAAGTAACTGTCAAGCACTTCTCGCACAGAGATCTTCTGGACTCTGGACGGGTTAGTAGAGATCAGGTATCCTTAGTGGTTGAGGTTTATTGTGTTGGGATTAAGCGTGTGAATAACATAACATACATGACTACGTATGTGAATGATTTAAATAAAAATAAATTGATTGACTTAAAAAAATAAAAAGTCTGCCGCGATTTTTCTTCCTGTGATTTGGCCGTTAGTCGATTGTTGTTGAACGACTTGTACTCAAGGATATTGAGAACAAAAGGACCCTCACACATACGATGCTCTATATTTAGAAGTTTTTAGTATTTTTGTACACATACTTACAACTCCATAATTCCTTTATACTTTTAGACAAACATGTAGAAGCTCTCTCATTATCGCTTGCGTGTGATTAGCTGCTGTCATTTTAATTATTTATACTTTCAGTTTCTAATTCGTTATTTAGAGACACTTTTAAATTTCTCGGGACAGAAATCATCGAAAATGTTATGACTTCTCCCAACAAAATATCTGTAATAATTTGGACTGGATTTGACCTATAACCGTCATGCAAGCCCAGATGAAGTCTTCATTCTTCAATGTGAGCTGTGGTGCTTTCCACCACCCGAGTGCTGACAAGAATGATACAGATTTCCAGAACGATTGAGCGTCCTTAAAGGAGGCGAAATGCCGCATAGTATAAATTATCTCTTCTAGGAAAACGTTTTCGTTTCAGGGTTACTTTCATTCATCAGCATCTTCTTTATCAAGTCCAATATCTTTGTATCTTAAAAGTTAATATTATTTACATTGAATAATTAATTATTTACTAATAATAATAAATACCAAAACACTTTACTTTCGACTTAGAATAGGTGCAATTATATAAACACACACGTAAAATACAGACTCAACTAGTATTAATATTTGATTTTAAACGTTTTGCAGAATTTGGTTTATTTTTCGTAAGGAACTTACATATAATGGAAATGAATTTATATGTTTGTAGATTCCTTGAAATGCCGATAGTTATTTAATAAAAGTTTTCATAATAATATTATGATTAATATTCATAATTAATAAATAGAAAAACGGGAATTGAGAGCATCGCATATACTATACGTATGTATTAACAAAGTCCTTAGAAATTAGTCTTGAGTTTAATTAATATAATATTTGTTTATAGTGTAAGATTTGTAACTATGAATAAAATAAATAAATTTAAACTCAAAACCAGTAGACCCTCGCCTGTCTCTCAAGGGAGAAGGTCTCGCTTGAAAGACATTTTAAAGTCATTGCACTCAATCGTGAAATAAAAGAAGTTAATAAAAACTATAGGTTTCTGTTTAGGCTATTAAATATATTATGGAATATAATATCAGTTGACATTTATCTAATTTAATGCGATCACTATATACTTTTTTGACCGTAAGTGGTCCCATAGAAATTCCGTTGTAGTCAGATTTGTCTAAAAAAAATCCCTCAAACAATTACAAAATCTACTCTGAAATATTGTATAAAGTAAAAAGTTATATTCGGTCGTATGTAATATATATGATATATTTTTAATTTCAGTTCCGGATACGAACGCTCACATTCTTGGCACGAGATAAAAATGAGTCAACCAAAACCCAGCGTCCGATTTCATAGTATATCAGTCCCGAGAAGGGAATTTAGATTTCAAAAAGCGTATGAAATGAAATGAAATTCCGACTCAACAATTACAATATTATTTTCTTTATAAATATTCATTTTATTGGCTATGCACGAAAAACAAATGCTTTTTAGAACGCCATTATTCGTATAGGAACGAATGGAAAACTTCTACAAAAGAAAATTCATTTCAAAATGCTATTTAAAATTATTTTTAATAAATAAACATGTATGTAAATAAATTGGAAATATTAAAAATGTGATATTTATAACGATCTCAGACGTTAGGACGATTTTTATTAAATTTGAAATTCGTTTTTCGCATAGTTCGTAAATATTTCTTCAATATATTTTGATGATTGCTGATGACTTGTTGGAATAGATCAACAAGATTCTTACTTATTGGATTTGTTGGGATGGATGTTATTTTTATTTATTTCTTTATTTGCAACTTATACATTTTAGCAATCTCTTTTCTCTATTTTCTCAAAAAAATATTACATTACAGCAGTTTTAATAAAATTTTAAAATATATTTCATTTAATGTTAAATGTGGGTAAGTTTTAAGAGCAGTGTAGGCAGTATTACTTAAACTCAGCATGCTATTTTTCATTGAGAAAAGAAGTACTGTGTAAAAATAAAAAGATAAAAAGAAGAATACATATTTTTTCTCCTCTTTCTTTGTGGTTTATCTTCAAATATCGTTGCTATAACATTTGTATGCGTTATATTCGTTAGCGTAAAATATGTGGGACACTATAATTAATAAAACCAGAATTTACTTTATGAAGTACAGAACTTTGATACCTTTGGGTAAAGCTTTAATACTCTTATATTAAAAAGTTCAAATAAAATTATAAACATTTCAAAAATACATACATTATAGTAAGTATTAAATTTGGCTAATTTAGTAAGTCGCTTAGCTACCAATGGCACTCATCGGTTATATTGAATAATCACGTATTCGTTTTGAAATAAATATCGACTTTGTCTATTATTTAATATATTTATAAAGTATTAAAAAATAGTTTTAATGGTTTTAATTCAATCCTAGAAATTATTTTACCACCCAATTAGAAGACAATATTTATCTAAAGATTATTTTTTTATATTTTTGGTAACCACTAATATAAACGTTTTTAATTGAGTTTATAAGTTTTCTTTTTGCATACCTAGATAATACATGTTTATTGGTAACTACAAAGATAGAAAGGCGTAACAAAGCACCAACAAAATCGTAAAAATAGCAACTGGAATATCGTCACAGGTTCCCAATTCCACATCGATCGATTATATAATTATCTTGTTTATGTGAAAAGATTGTAAGCAATTAAATAATGTCATTTTTAGATAGCAACAATTTACTGCCTCCAATGCAATCTGGCTTTAGAAAATACCATACTATCGCTTCTGCTCTTAGTAGTGTTACCGACGATATAATCGCTGCAACAGATGATGGAAAAGTTACTGCTCTAGTTTCCTTAGATTATAGCAAAGCTTTTGAGTCGGTGTCCCAAAAATGACTACTGGCAAAGCTTAAACACATGGGTATGTCACATAATGTCTGTAAATGGTTTGAAAGCTACTTAATTAATCGCTCTCAAAAAAACTGTATGCATAGCAAATTCAGGACAAGAAATCTCATCTGACATTGCGCTGTTAAAAATAGGCATACCACAAGGTACACTACTTGCTCCTATGCTATATACGATCTACACATTTCATATACTGTCATATTTAGATAGCTGTGAGGGCCATATGTATGCGGAGGACACTCAGGTTTACTACTCTTTCAAACCGGATGATTATTCTGACAGCTGTAGAAAAATAACTGTGGACCTAGAATTAATTAATAAATGGTCTACAAAACATAGTCTCAAACTTAACCCAAAGAAATGGGAAGTAACTCTTATCGGCACAAACCAACAAGTTCTGAAATGTAAAAATAACTTTTTAAGTTCTATATCCATTTCTGGAACAGCTTTACCAATTATAGAAGTATCTAGGAATCTAGGCATCTACTTGGACTCGCAACCTAATTTTGAAGAGCACGTTAAAAGGAAAACACAATGGTGCTTTGCACGTCTTAAAACGCTTTACAAAATTAGAGAATTTCTATCTAAGGCAAACTGTAACGGACTCACTAATTCCTTCAATCTTGGACTATGGTGATGTAGTATATGGCCTACGCTTATCCAAAAAAGTACAAAAAAATCCAAGGTGTCCAAAATGCCTGCAAACGCTTTTGTTTTCGGATCCCTAGGCGAACCCATATCTCAGGCACATGAAACAAAAACAGTATTTTAAATATGGTCAGTCGCAGAAATCTCCACTATCTCCACGAAAAAATCACAATCACCTCAGGTGCGAGAGATCACCCTTTGATCATCCCTCGCCATAGGCTGACAGTTTACGAAGGTTCCTTTAAATTTACGGCATCAAAGATCTGGAACGACTTGCCTCCACCGCTAAGGAGCAAAACAAACCCGGCCTCCTTCAGGACTAGGTGTCGACAATGGCTTCTGGAGCTGCAAACTACCACTTAGTTACGTTTTATATAGTTTTTAATGCTGGTCAAACATTTTGTATTTTGTTATGTATATGTTACATAAGAGCATGTGAGGATTAGAATTCACTGTAAATAAAAATAATATATTACGTTTACTATAAATTATATATTATTACATAATAAAACGGGACGTGCTGTAAATCAGCATCCTCCTCTCTCAGAAAGGAGGGAAGCTGAGCACACTCCCTTTATTGGAAAATGCGATTGAACTTATGTACCTACCATTTACTTTTGTTTTGCATTTTTCAATAAATAAACATTTTCGTCTTTCTATGAGTTGTCATAATAACAAATGTTCTCCTTGTCGAGATCTTTCAATTGGTGTATAACAAATCCTATAGGAGGGTGTACTTCCCATACATTTTTGTCCATTGTCTGTCAAAAGAACAAAAAATTTAGACATTAAAAAAAAAAACAAATTGTAAGATATTGTACAAAAATCACAAATAGTGGTTGGATAATGCATAAAAAAAATCTACCTTCCTTGAATCAATCAGTAAAAATATTAGAAAAATGCTTCTCAAATTAAACTTCAACCAAAATCTAACAAAAGTTTGGAATCGAGATAGCCGTCGCGACCAACATCAATCTGTCCCAAACAAAAACAAAGCATTCATGACCTGCTTTACATCAAGTAAATTAAATGTAAAAAAAAATCTTCATCGATAAAAATAAACACCCTAAAAGGACAGTAATTGGTAGGTTTGCATATATATGATTGAATATATATGTTTATACATATATATGTTTGCATATCTTAATATATATAAATCTCGTGTCACAATGTTTGTCCTCAATGGACTCCTAAACCACTTAACCGATTATAATAAAATTTGAACACCATATGCAGTTCGATGTGCACTTGAGAGATAGGATAGTTTAAATCTCAAATTATAGTCGCAATTTTAATTTATCGCTAATTTTTTGTCCGTTATTATTTGGCAGTCATAAAACTGACAGATGTCGATACCTTTTTATTTTATGGGCGATTCAATTGATCAAAAGAGTTTCGCCACGACTGCAAAATGACAATTATCAAATCGTCATATTTTAATTTATTGCTAATTATTTGTCTGATATTATTTGGCAGTCATAAAACTGACAGATGTCGATACCTTTTTATTTTATGGGCGATTGTGAAGAGCGCGTGACGACTCGGTGCCTGTATAATTTTATTGAACAAGCAGAGGAAAGAGCAATTGTGATATTATTGGAAATTTTTTAGAAGATCACAATCAACTAATTCAATTGATCAAAAGAGTTTCGCCACGACTGCAAAATGACAATTATCAAATCGTCATAAAAGCCGACAAAGTACCATTAGGTGAACATGCTGGTAGATTCAACGCTCCAACTGTTGATGAGGTTGCTGTTATCATGGTTGGTGATCCAGTTGACAAAAGATCTATAAACATTACACGGCGAGACAACACTGTCAGTACGATTTCGGATCTACACCGTTCATATGACGCACTACAATATCCATTGATATTTTGGCAAGGACAAGATGAATATCACCTTAATATCAATCAGTATGATCCAAATACCGGTAAATTTGACAATTATCTATTTACTTTCTTACTGTATGTATAGATTTTAATTTCGTATTGCATTTTATTATTTATTTTTTTAGGTGATTACAGAAATAATAAAGTTAGCTCAATGAACTACTACGCACACCGAATAATGGTTAGACAACATCAAGACAATTATATCCTTCGATATCGTCAGCTGTTCCATCAATACATTGTTGATATGTATGCTAAGGTCGAAAGCGAACGCTTGCGATTCCTTCGATTCAACCAGGCAAAACTACGATCGGAAGAATATATTCACTTACGAGATGCTGTTGCTGGAAACATCGATGGAAATTTAAATCCCAATGACATCGGTAATGCTTTCATTTTACCTTCAAGCTACATCGGCAGTCCACGGAACATGCAGGAATACATACAAGATGCGATGACTTACGTACGTCATTACGGCCGACCGGATTTATTTATTACATTCACATGTAATCCGAATTGGGAAGAGATACAAACTTTACTATTGCCAGGACAACAAGCCATTCATCGTCATGATTTAACTGCACGTGTGTTTAAACAAAAATTGAAATCCTTAATTGATTTTATTGTTAAATATACAATTTTTGGTATCACACGTTGTTGGCTGTATACGATAGAGTGGCAAAAGCGAGGTTTGCCTCATGCCCACATTTTGGTTTGGCTTAAAGATAGAATCCGTCCTGAAGAAATCGATCAAATAATTTCAGCCGAAATTCCAGACCCATTAATTGATCAAGAATTATTTGATATTGTCACCAAACACATGATCCATGGGCCATGCGGTGTTTTCAACATGACGTCACCGTGCATGGAAAATGGAAAATGTAAAAAAACTTCCCAAAGCCGCATACGAATGACACGATCACGGATATTGATGGTTATCCAATGTATCGCCGCAGAAGTACTGAGAATGGTGGCCACACATTTACAATGCGACTGCCGAACTTTCCAAATCAAGTTGAGTTTGATAATCAGTGGGTGGTACCATACTCACCACTACTTTCAAAAACTTACAAAGCTCATATCAATGTTGAGCTTTGCAGTTCTGTTAAATCAATTAAGTATATTTGTAAATATGTAAACAAAGACAGTGATTTGGCCATATTTGAAGTAAAAAACATAAATAAAAATGACGAAATAGCACGATACCAAATGGGCAGATACATTAGCAGCAATGAAGCTATTTGGCATATTCTCAGCTTTCCCATCCACGAAAGAGATCCTGCTGTCCAACATCTGGCAATACATCTTGAAAACGGTCAACGTGTATACTTCACTGAAGAAAATGTTCTCCAAAGAGCGTTCGAAGCTCCGAAAACGACTCTAACTGAATTTTTTACATTGTGTCAAAAACCTGATGTTTTTGGCCAATTCGCGAAGACATTGGTGTATGGTGATGTTCCACGTTATTTCACATGGAACAAATCCAGTAAAAAATGGGAGCCACGGAAACAAGGAAAACCACATCCTTCCATTACAGGCATATTCAAAGCTAAGACATTGGGGAGACTTTACACGGTACATCCAAAGCAACGTGAGTGCTTCTATTTACGTTTGTTATTGGTGAATGTTCCCGGACCAACGTCTTTTGAATTTTTACGAACAGCTAATGGTCGAGTATTCAATACATACCAGGATGCATGTCGTGAACTGCAATTGCTAGAAGACGATAACCATTGGGACTTAACGCTTGCTGATGCTGCGTTGACATCAACACCGAATAACATTCGTCAGTTGTTTGCAATTATTTTGGCGACATGTTATCCCTCGCAAGCGCAAACTTTGTGGGAAAAATATAAAAATTGTATGACAGAAGACATCTTGCACCGAATTAGACAAACAAATCAATGCCAAAACATAGATTATACACCAGAGATGTACAATGAAGCATTGGTCTTGATCGAGGATTTATGTGTTCTTATTTCAAATTTACCACTTAATCATTATGGTATGCCATCACCTAATCGTCCAGCCACCGACTTAGTCAATACCGATTTACAACGAGAAAATCAATATGACCATGGAAGTTTAGCAACAATTATCATGAACAGTGAACCATTACTGACAGCAGAACAAAAAATTATTTATGATCGGATTATGCTGGCTGTTGCTGCTGAACAAGGCGGTTTTTTTTTCTTGGATGCACCCGGTGGAACCGGTAAGACATTTTTAATATCGTTGATTCTTGCCAAAATACGGTCGCAACAAAAAATCGCATTAGCATTAGCATCGTCAGGCATTGCGGCTACTTTACTGGATGGTGGGCGAACAGCACATTCAACATTCAAGCTGCCATTGGACGTTCATAATAAACCAGATGCAATGTGTAACATCAAAAAGAATAGTGGAATAGCTGCAGTGTTGCGGAAGAGTTCTATAATAATTTGGGATGAGTGCACAATGGCACACAAATATTCACTTGAAGCATTAAACAGAACTATGCAAGATTTAAACAGCAATAATAAACTTTTCGGTGGTGCTATCTTACTTTTGTCTGGTGACTTCCGGCAGACCTTACCGGTTATACCTCGCTCTACTTTCGCGGATGAGATTAATGCATGTTTGAAACAATCATTCTTATGGCGAAGTGTTGAAACACTTCGATTGACCATAAATATGCGAGTACAATTGCAAAATGATCCATCAGCACTAATATTTTCCGAACAACTACTAGATATTGGGAACGGTAAAATAAAACTGCAACCAAATACGCAATGCATTAAACTACCAGACAATTTTTGCACTGTTGTTCAGGATAAAACTGAATTGATTCAGAGTATTTTCCCGGATATACAGAATAATTATTTGAATCATGAATGGCTTAGTCAACGGGCGATTTTGGCAGCCAAAAACGTTGATGTTGACGAAATTAACTTCCAGATACAACAGTTGTTACCAGGCGATCTGATGTCTTTTAAATCAATCGATACTGTTGTTGATGAAAATGAAAGTGTAAATTTTCCGATTGAATTTTTAAATTCATTAGATATCCCTGGAATGCCACCACATAATCTTCGATTAAAGATTGGTTCCCCTATTATTCTCCTCCGTAATTTGAATCCACCTCAATTATGTAACGGTACGCGTTTGGTCATCAAAAAGATCACCGGAAACATTCTTGAAGCAACCATTTTGGCTGGGAAGTTTAAAGGAAAAGTGGTCCTGCTGCCACGTATTCCGATGATACCATCAGATTCTACCATACCCTTCAAAAGGCTACAGTTTCCAATTCGTTTAGCTTTCGCCATGTCTATAAATAAATCTCAAGGTCAAACAATGTCCATTTGTGGTTTAGATTTGGAAAATCCATGTTTTTCTCATGGGCAACTATATGTTGCGTGTTCACGTGTTGGGAAACCGTCGAATCTATTTGTGTTAGCTAAAGACAGGTTAACCAAAAACATTGTGCACCGATTGGTGTTAAATTAAATTGAAATTGAAAGTATTTATAATTCAAAAAAAAAGATATTAATGTTTAAAAGTTTAAGACTGTCTGCCTTGCCTACCTCATTCATGATTTTAAGCGTCACATGTTATTTACTGTATTATACTGTAATATACTTATATTTGTTATAAAATTAAATGGAAATAATAAATCTGATAAATTTTTATTTTTTACCTATTGATTTCTGCTTAGTATCAAGTGTAAGAACATTTTAATTAATTGTGTTCAACGTACTTCCCCTTCAAATCAATCTCAATCCAGTGAATTTGTATACCAACATCATCATTGTCGTCTTAGTTCGTAAATAATTTCATTGTACTAAAGGGTTATAGTAGTAGAAAGTCAAATAAGGAGATCACCATATTTTTTTACAAATACCATCTGTGTGAAAAAGCATAGTGGACTCCGTGACTGATGTTCTCTTATTGTTCCTCTTAGATTGTTTACTATAATGTAATATAACAAAAACTTTAGCCACAGCAACGCGTGGCCGGGTCAGCTAGTATAGAATATATATATTGATTAATTTCGCGGTATACCGCGTCCTTTTAGAACTATTGTACTTTTAAATCCACTTATAGTTCTCCCTCTAGTCCCGTACTGTAGATAAAGTTAAGTACCTTTTTGGGTGCGATGATTCTAATCTCTTCTGGCTCGAGGAGATAGTTGCCTAGAAACTGGTATCTTTTGTGAATGACATTCCTCCGGTAGGTGTAAAGGGGTTTCTTGGCTCTCTTGGCCTTTGCAGACTTTTCTGCACCTGTCATCGGCCGACAGGCTTAATTTGTGCAGATTCATCTTGCAGTGGCCTGTTAAGGTTCTGGTTAGGATCCTTAGTTGGTTTCGGCTTAACTTCAATAACTCCGAGAGTCTTTTTTTGCGAGAATCCTACTATGAGTTCTTTGGCTTGCTTTTGTCCGGGCAGTTCTTACCAGTATTTTTGGCTTTGTTTCGAAGCCAGATTTTTAGCAGTTTGCTGGTAGTGCTTTTAGCTATGTCGAAGGCCGGTTTTGGGCCTATCATAGACATGTTAGCACCTTTTTTGGCCAGTTAGTCTACTTTTTCGTTGCCATCAATGCCTGAGTGGTCTCGTACCCACATAAGTGTGATCCTGTTGTGTGTTGCCAGGGTGTTGAGTGTTTGTACACCTGTTGAATAAATAAATAAATAAAGTTTAGCACTAGCTTTGACTAGATAGCATTTGAGTTGATAGCCTTTAGAGCTGCTTGGCTGTCTGAAAGTATGTTTATGTTTTTATTCTTGTAGGATCTTTCGATGCGTTCAAGCGCAGTTTCAATGATGGCATATAGCTCTGCCTGGAATATAGTTGAGCGCAATCCCAGGTTGATCGATTTCTCGAGTCTGGGTATCGCCCCACAAATGCCTGATCCTATATTGTTTCCGTCCTTGGATTCATCGGTATACCATACAATTGCTTCATTTTCGAAGTTGGGTCCTTCATTGTCCCATTTGATATTTTCGTGGTAAAAGCTTTGACGCAGTTGTATTCGGTTGTCAGATTGTCTGTGATCATTTTTATTACTCCTGAGCTCTCAAGTACAAGACCTCTTTAGAACCTTTATAAATATTATGCTATCCGGCACTTTATCAAATAATTAAAAACTTTTTCAATATTGTCAAAGATTGTGTCATTTATCTTTTCAGGCGATTTGCCGCTATTAAAAAACAATCATCAAATATAAGTTATATATATATAAGTATACGTAAGTGGTTTTTATATTTTTGTTATATTGTACATACGAAGATAGGGCAGCATCTATTAAGGAATAAATAAATATTATAATAATGTAAGTATATTTTGATCCAATATTCATTCTTTAACTAATAATATTAGGTATGTATCTACTCGCAGTATTTTATTAGGTAACATCAATATTTTTGTTACGATATTTTGTATTTCTAGGTATTATTTTGGTGGTAATGATCGTTTCGAAAGACATGTATGTATCTTATCTTGTAAATACAATTGTTAATTATTTTTTTAAATTTTTGATTTGACTTATAGAATTAATTGCATTTGATGTTATGTACTCGTATGTAATTTAGTAATATTTTTGTTCATTTGTGTTTATTAATCATATCTAATACATAAATATTTAATGATACATATTTATTATTTATTTATTTAGTTTATTCAACAAATTTACAATATCATTCTTTTATGTACCAGCCAAGCCCAAGGCTTATCTGCTGGAAACCAGGTGTGTAAAATACAGATTTTAATAATTGTGAAACTTGTTAAGGGGCAGTGTGTTAGATTAGAAATTGATTTAACCTGATTTTATTCTATTTTTATTCTTTAGTTCTATTGACGATGTCGAAATCACGAATTGATGATAAAATTGGTAAAAATAATAAACCAACTGATAAACTATAAAAAAGCAAACTCCCAATATTCAAACCAAAATACAAGGATCTAGTAACGCTATGTCAAACCTACGAATACTTAAACCTTCCGACAGACAATAATGCCAATGATGAACTAATGAAATCCGATATTGATGATAATAATGACATTGATTAGAGCGAGTGTTTACAATTCAATAATATGCCAATTAATTAGGGTTAAGACGATATTATAATAAACACATGTTAGTGATTGTGTAACTTGTTTAATTTAAATGATTAGAGCGTAGCGAGCGGAGCGAGCGAAGCTCTCATAAGATGACTCCAATTAGAACTTTGTCACGGGCTAACTTGGTCATTCCTTGACCGATTTGAAAAATTTTTGATTTTGAGAGAATCTACATGAAAAAGTGAAGGTCGTGACGGAGCTTGATTTTAAATATTGTCAAAAATAAAATTTTTGGGGTCAAAAGAAAATTGTCTATGGGAATATCCATTATAAAAAAGTCACGCGCTTTTTTGAAAATTTTTTATTCGAAAATAATTAATCGAATTTTATTTTAAATTATTTAATTTGATATTAATTTAATACAATTTAACAATAATAAATCGTTTTTAACAATAAATAAAACGTCGAGAACTGCAACGCTTGATTTCATTGTCTTAACTTTAAACATTTCTTTAAAATAAATTCATTTGTCTTATATTTAAATAATTGTTAAATGAATTTCTCTTTTTGTATATAAAAGATTTCAAGAACCTCATTTTAGAAAATTATCCATTCGTTGAAAAGTTATGTTTTCAATTTCCCGATGAAATTCTCTTGTACATTAGTATTGAAGATATTTTAAGTACCTCATTTTAGAAAATTATCAAAATCTATCCCGTCGTTAAAAAGTTATTGTCACAGACTAAATTTTATTTAGAAAATTTTAGTAAATCGCTTCGCTCTAATATGTGCTGCAGCGAAGCAAAATGCGAGCGACTGCGGCGACCTAGTTAAAAATAGGAAAGCTCAATTTCGTCATGTCTAATGTCGCCTTAAAGTTGCCTTAAGCATGTGTATTTAATCACGGACTATACCTAATTAGAGCGAAGCGAGCGTAGCGAGCGAAGCTCTCATAAGGAGACTCCAATTAGAACTTTGTCACGGGCTAACTTGGTCATTCCTTGACCGATTTGAAAAATTTTTGATTTTGAGAGAATCTACATGAAAAAGTGAAGGTCGTGACGGAGCTTGATTTTAAATATTGTCAAAAATAAAATTTTTGGGGTCAAAAGAAAATTGTCTATGGGAATATCCATTATAAAAAAGTCACGCGCTTTTTTGAAAATTTTTTATTCGAAAATAATTAATCGAATTTTATTTTAAATTATTTAATTTGATATTAATTTAATACAATTTAACAATAATAAATCGTTTTTAACAATAAATAAAAATACAAAAAATAATTAGGTAAGTTTCACGCATGAAAATAGTAAAAAAAAACAAAATTCGCTCGAAGGTCACGTCACTTTTTTTCTTAGCGATTTATTCTAATTTCGATTTAATTTTCTAAATTAAGCATTAATTTTGAATAATTTATCAAGATTTTTATTTTTAAAAACCATCTCTATGGTCGTAGTTATAAAGAGAAAATAGCATTCATCCAAATTATAAAGTAGTTAACTTGTGATGAGCGAACATGTCTTTTACTATGGCTTAATCTGCTTATGTTTTTTTAACATCTAGAATAAGAGCAATGCCTCCCATAAGAAGGCGACAATTCGGTCGCAGGACAAATGACGCTTTACGGCAGCAGTTATCAAGGGCTAGACAACAGGAGGATTCACAAGCAGGAAATATAATGCATTCAGAAATGCTTTTGATCAATGAATTTTATGCTAAGATTCAATCTATTGGTTATATTCAATGTTCAAAATGCAAATCAATGTTACTATTGGAAGAGACTGATACCATTGAGTGTTCTTCCTGTCGGAAGAAGCCTTTAAAATACTCAAGCTCTAATAACATGGAAGTTGCTACTCAACCAATTGAGCTCAAACATCTAACTCAAATCGAACAAATGCTTATCAGTCGAGTCCAGCCAGTACTCAGAGTCTATCAGGTAAAAGCTTGTGGAGGTGCAGGACAGTATAGATATACTGGTAATGTTCTCAACATCCAACAAGATATTCAGCCCATCGCAAATACATTACCTCTTATACCAGAAGAACTTCAAGTAATTTTAGTAAGACGAATCGGCATGAATGGACATTCCGATTTCAGAGTTCGTAGAGAAAAAGTACTCACAGCTTTAAGATGGCTCATTCGCAATAATCCTTATTATGCAGATGTTACAATCAACCAGGATGTATTAAATTCATTGCCAAGCGACGGAAATATTGCTGAACAATTACGATATGTCAGTGAAGGAGAAATAATGACTGATGAACTTGAACAAGATTCATTGAATGAAAATTGTGTTCCTGTTATGAACCCTATTCGTAATCAAAGAGATTTAATAACAACTGCTCTAACATGGCCAGTTGCTGACCAAGAAGCTGTAAATGAGTTCAGATATGCTGGTTACATTGTCAAGGCTTTCCCACATCTTTTTCCTGATGGGAAAACAGATTTTAACGACACTTCACGTTCTGTTAAAGTAACTTTCGCTAAAGTAAATCGCTTCGCTCTAATATGTGCTGCAGCGAAGCAAAATGCGAGCGACTGCGGCGACCTAGTTATTTATGTAGATCTTCAGTAGTGATAAGATTTAAGAATAATGCATCACGTAATTTGGTATGCTTGTAAGGCAGGCATTAGACGTTCAATAAATATCGCAGTCCTGGATCGTGATAGTTATTGCAATACTGTCAATACCTCTTATTACACGTTCAATAAATACTGATGGTATTGACGATACCGCGATATTTATTGAACGAATTATCGGATAATTATTCAATTAATTTATTAAACTAAAAAAATATTCATTAAATACAGATCACATTTACCATACGTTTAATTTGATAATAAGTCGTTATTGCTGACTTTGTATTTTTACAATACGGCCTCGTAAGATTTTTGATTCGCTAAGCAAACATTGCGACTAGCGAGATTAGAATTTCATCCAATTTCAGATAATTTATAATATGACTTATAAATTATTTTTATAGACCACAATATTTCTTTAAACAGTACGTTAGTCATTTATACACAATAATGGCAAGTGCATGTTTGCTTATAAAACTTTTTACCTTACGTAATATTTCTTTTAAAAAGCACGTTAATCATGCAGATATATTTTTCTGAAGAAAACATTTGTTCATTAACCCCTTTTCCAGAACGAGAAAATTAATCATTTTCCTAACAAGCCATGTAATTTTCAATCCGTTAGAGATATAAATATGTTTGGCGAAGAAAATAATAGCAGAACAATATATATTTATAACTTCGCAATCAAATCTCAAATCGGTCAGTTACTTAAGTAATAATGATTTTTTTAAAAAAAATGCAATCTTTAAAATGGTTCTGTTGTAAAGTTTGTCCAATGGCTTGTTAGTTACTTTGCCTTTCAACCGTCGATTTATAAATTTACAAGCTGACCCGGCGAACTTAATACCTCGTCAGAATTAATTGTTGTGTTAACTTTTAGCTGAATTAAATTTAGTTTTTATTAAGGATAGTACAAAAATCAATATGATATGTATTTTAGGTATCAATGCGCGCAAAATGACAAAGTGATCACCTCAAAAAGTGAACATCTTCGAAGTCAACTTACCGTTTGTAAATAGAATTTCACAGAATACAAAGCCGTTCCATACAAAATGTATGAGAAAATTAATATTTTTTTTTCGATTTTTTCCTTCATCGGAAGTCTATGTTGTAAACTTACTTTGCAGGGACACATCTTTTAAATTTAAACGTCCCCAACACGAATAGCCATAGCAACCAAATTTCAAGTTGTTAGCAACGTAAACCAATTAAATTTGAAAATATTTTTTTCCGAAGATTTGTTGCTATGGCTATTTATATTAATATGAAAAACACGAAAAGATGTCGTCCTAAAGATGTTTTTTCCGTGAGTTTAGAATAATGAAATATGCATTTCCTGCGCTAAGATAATTTCGAAATAACGTTTATACAGTGCATTATAGTCGACATAGTTCATAATAGATAAAGCAGGCCAGTCTCCGAGTGATTGTGTGAAAATAAGTAACATTAAAAAGTGAATTCTGAGACCCGCAAGAGTTAGTGGAACCTGAGGCAATGGAGCTGGATCCTGTCGGCCCGCGACGTACTGCGAACACGAGGTCAGTCTTTGGTTTCCCAATTTTGATCGCACCGCCCCCCGCACCCCTGAATCATGAAAGCCTGCTTCTCAACACTGCCGGTCGAATTAAGGAACATCGCTCTAGGTACAAGCGAGAAAATGTCTGTGTAAAATATGTAAGTATAAAATGAATTACCTATTTCGCAGTAACTGCAATTTGCTCCGTAACCCTAACCTAGCTTGTTATGTCGGTTGACATGAGTTTTCATTTTTTTTATCTTATTTTATGAATAATTCATGGAAATATGACAGTATCTGGCATTTTTTCCTTTGCTATGTATATTTCCAACGTGTTTCAGTCGGCGCTTTTAAAATCTCCACATTAGCGCTGTGGACATATTTGTTAAAAAAAATGTCAAACAATCTTAAAATGTATTATACAATCTTGAATTATATTATGTTTAGGATAATATATACCTTAGCGAGTTTCGAAGCATAAGAAATAATCATAAATCACATACAATCACTTAATGAAAAATATATATTTTTAAAAAATGCCCTACCACATCTACTACAGGTCTCGTGGATGGCTATCAGATTATTTTTTTGGAAATAATATCTATAATTTTCAAATCTTTATTCTAATGCAATGAAAAGTTCTATTTAGATCTCTTCGAAAAATAAGAAAATGCGTTTTCACTTAATCTTTTCTAATCTTTTTTAATATTTTCTCCATCGGTCTCTTTACATTTTAGTTCAAATAGGAGGTTAAAAATTAGAGTTACGTATACAGGTTTTCCAGTAAACCTTGGTAGATATATTAACAGCCTGCTTCTCAACACTGCCGGCTGAGTTAAGTAACATGTCACGAAATGTGCCTGTAATGAATAAATAGCATATAAGCATAAAGGACAACAATAAGGCAGTCAATTTCATCAATTAAAAGCGACTTCCTAATTTAGCCTAATTTCCCTAATTTAGCTAGAGCGACCATTTCACAACCTTAATGGTGGCAAATCATTTAAAACTTCCAGTTTAAGGCTGTTTTTTAATACTACTATATCGCTCTAAATACAAGCGAGGAAATTGTCTGTATAAATGATTTTGCTGTAAAAAAAACTTATATCAAGCATTGCGCGAGCTGCCGCGCGGGGAGTGGATCGCGCACCTCCACCCGCCGTACCCTTGCGCAGCGAGAGTGCGTATACTAAGTCCCTCTTTATAGTGTGTCGCAAGGGTTGCTCATATCAAAAATTGTAGGAAAATTATAGCAACACAATTAACATTTTGAACTGATTTGAACCAATTTATCCCACCCTTAGAATCAATGGTTAATGCTATCAAAGAAGTGTACTGAGATAAGATTTAGGCCCTTATCTAAGGAATAATATTAAATTGAAATGAATTCGATATCCTATATCCTATATACTAAGAAAGTTATAGCAAAATTTTACTTTTTAGAACACCCCTCTCCATTCCCGGCCCTTTGGTCTGATTTTGCTCATTATAGAACTTTGATATAATAAGTTATATATAACATAACAACTAACAAATAACATAACAACATTTGGAAATTTGGTGCCTAAAATGGTGTCCTTTGTTCACTTATGTAGGTCCACTTAATATTAACTCACAAGGGCAAAGCAGGTTGCTTTGAGAGTAAATGGTTCCAGTATAGATATTAGAATTTTAAAGATGTATGTAATCTTTCTTTTTTTTGCTAAATATTCAATTTGAGTTTACCACCTCATCATGCCTTGATCTATATAAATGCCTAAATATTTGGTGGAAACTGAAGTGGTGTAAAATTTATGATGAATTGAAAGAATATTATCATGATATTGTACCTACCTATGTTTTTAAGTAGATGATTAGGAAAGCTACCTATTGCAATAGGTACCATCTCATGACTTCCGGGAAATATCTTCGCATTTCATATCCCCTAGAACCCATAACCAGCCTCTGATTAAAAGTTTAACTTTATGTATCTATCGATCTATATCACTTTCTTGTTAACACGACAACTACCGTAATATTCATCCAATCACTTTTAAATTGATACATAAAATTTTGAGTTCACAAAATCTCGGTCAAGTTCGTTAATGGACAAAATCAGACCAGGGGGGCGGGAATGGGAGGGGTTTTTCGAAAATGAAAAATTTTGCAATAACTTTCTTGGTATAGGATATAGGATATCGAATTCCTTGAAATTTTATTTTATTTCTTAGATAAGAGCCTAAATGCTAAGTTAGTTAATAGCACCAACTATTGGTCCTAGGGGTGGAAAAAAATATTTTCAAAATTCAGATAATCATACCTCCGTTAATAAGCACAGGATTTAATCTATTTAAAATGTTAATTGTTGGCCTATAAATTCTCTACAACTTTTGTTTAAAACAATCTTTGATATGAGCAACTCTTACGGCACAGTGTAAAGAGAGATTCAGTATACGCACTCTCGCTGCGCAAGGGTACGGCGAGTTGAGGTGCGCGGGCTGCCGCGCGGGGAGCGGATCGCGCGGCAGCTCGCGCAATGTTTGATACAAGTTCGTACAATTGGAGTTCACCGATCCCCTACTTTGTACCGGGTTATTTTTTAATACGACAAAGGTACATTTGTAACTGTAATTTGCTCTACTGCATTTCGTTTTTTTTTCCTCAATTAAATGACACAATAAATAAATAAATAATACGTCCCAACAGCCATTCTATCATATTTTCGATAATTGAATACCACTGTGCATTATCGTTGCGCCCTATCGAAATGTCAAGTTTCAACCTTCAGTATTAAAAATTCGTTGACTTTAATGTTAAATATCTATATTATTGACACAAAAATTGAACTCTTTTTCATTTCTACTTTTCGCGCTGAAAGATGCAACGAATAGTAGCTTATTAAGCATGAATATATACAAGCTAAAATGTGCCAAGAGCTGAAAGTAATTCGGTGAAGGTGTTAAGTTACTTTTTATTAACAGTATGCAGTGGAATTTTACCCTTTATTAATTTTATATTATTTTTCTTTGTTTTAGATTCCCCAAAAAGGGATTGGCGATATGAGCACCTGTTACTATCGGTAAGTGCTGATATTTCTCGTTTCTAAATAAGTGAATTATATTAATTTTTAACGGATATATTAAAAGGCTCTAAAAATATATAACGATAAGTATTCAAAACTTTGCTAGCCGCTTAGAAGTAATCATTATGTCCGAGTGCAGTTTGAGAGACAGTGGAAGACAGGAAAAATAGTCACAAATACCGTGCAGGGTTCTGAATGTGTGTATTTATTTAGATTAGAATAAAAAAGGGAAAATTATTTATAAGAAATAGATTCTTTGAAACATTTTATCGATGTTTGAATGGCAAAGTGACTAACAAGCTATTGGACAAACTTTACAACAGAAGCATTTTAAATATTGCATTTTTTGAAAAGAAATTATTATTACTTAAGTAACTGACCGATTTGAGATTTGATTGCAAAGTTATAAATTTAATAATATCTTGTTTTGCTGTCATTTTCTTTATTAAACATATTTGTAACTCTAACGGATTGAAAATTACATGGCTTGTTAGTCAAATGATTAATTTCCTCGTTAAAATAAACTCGTACAATTACAGTGACTTTGATACCTGTACCTAAATTAAATGGGTAACTTTATAAGGGATTGGGCCAACTTTTTATAGTATTTTTTTACAGCATTTTAAAACAAGCTTAGCCTTTACGCATGATAATGTGGAAAATCCAATTTGATGGACTAAATATTCGGTCGGATATACTTTAAGGATAAAGACGGAAAATGAGTTTACAACTTTGATAATCTCTGTTGGAAATAGACGTGTTTTGTTACGAAAGAACCATCAGCCCCATAGAAAGAAGCATCAGCTGATTTTTTACGATTTTTGTGTGTTATCATCGCTCGAGGAAAGAGGCTATTAGCGAAATTGAGAAGTGCTCGCTGAAAAAAAAGGCCACAGACAAACCTAACGGATGATATAAGTCTGTAACTTATGGGTAGAAAATATCCAATTTTGAGAGGCAAATTTGAAAATTACCCAAATGGAACCTTTTTTTCAAGAGAAAGAACGCAAAGTAATAATATATTTTTTATATTCGATAGCAACGAAATTTAATACAAGATAGCAACGAAATTTCAAGTCCCATAGCAACGTATCGATTTAAATTCGAATATATTTTCTTTCCGAAATTAGTTGCTATGGTTTTTTTATATTAATCTGAAAAAGACGACAAGATGGCCGTTAAAATGTTTTTCCGTGGGTTTAGAATAATGTAATACAGATTGCCTGTGGCTAGATAATTTCGAAATAACGTTTATACAGTGCATAATAGTCGATATAGTTTATAATAGATAAAAGCAGGCCGCTAGCAGGCCAGTCTCCGAGTGAGTGATTATGTGAAAATAAGTGACATTAAAAAGTGTTCTTTGAGACCCGCAAAAGTTAGTGGAACCTGAGGGAATCACGCTGCGAACACGAGGTCAGTCTTTGGTTTCCCAATTTGCTGTTCCACTTATATTTTTTACCTTTTTACTATAATTAGTAGCTTTTAATAGGTCAGTTGAATTTGGGAACATTATAGAGATGAATTCATTGATAGGAAATAATGATGTCGATGAATTTTAAAAATCACCTATTGTCGTATATATGTTTATTTTTGTGTATTTTTCAACATCTTCACTAGACTAAAATTAAATGCAGTTTAAGTAACTTCCGAACCTCGTCTGCTGTGTTATGAATTGTGATGTCATATTATGGGTTGGCTTTGGAAAGCCGTATTGGCATAGCTCATATTTCATTTATTCTAAATATATTATCATAAAAGCCTACTTCTCACCCCTGCCGGCAGAGTTAAGTAACATGTTACGAACATGTGCCTGTAATGAATTAATAGCATATAAGCATAAAAGTCAACAATAAGGCAGTCAATTTCATCAATAAAAAGCGACCTCAACCCGCCGTACCCTTGCGCAGCGAGAGTGCGTATTCTGAATCCCTCTTTATAGTGTGCCGTAAGGGTTGCTCATATCAAAAAATGTAGGGAAATTATAGCAACACAATTAACATTTTGAACTGATTTGAACCAATTTATCCCACCCTTAGAACCAATGGTTGCTGCTATCAAAGAAGTTTACTCAGATAAGTTTTAGGCCCTTATCTAAGGAATAATATTAAATTGAAATGAATTCGATATCCTATATCGAATTTGCTCATTAACGAACTTGACCGAGATTTTATGCCCTTAAATTTTATGTATCAATTTGAAAGTGATTGGTGTGAAATTATATAACTATATAAACTTTTAAACTGAAGGTAGGTGAGGGTGGTTCTAGGGGATGTGAATCGCGAAGCCGTGTTGAAATTTTCCGGAAGTCATGACATGGCACCAATTGCAGACCAGGGGGGCGGGAATGGGAGGGGTCTTTCCAAGGAGTAAAATTTTCCTATAACTTTCTTAGTATATAAGATATCAAACTTATTAAAATTTTATTTTATTTATTTGATAAGGGCCTAAAAGTTAAGCGAGTTAACTTTTTTGATCGCACCAACTATTGGTCCTAGGGGTGGAAAAAAGCGTTTTCAAAATTCAGAAAATCATACCTCCCTTATGTTATGTATGTTAGTGGATGTGGGGGGTTTTTCCCCCCGTGTAGCGCGACTTTTCCAGAACTATTGTACTTTTAAATCCACTTATAGCTCGCCCTCTAGTCCCGTACTGTAGATAAAGTTCAGTAAGTTTTTGGGTGCGATGGTTCTAATCTCTTCTCGCTGGAGGAGATGGTTGCCTAGAAGCTGGTACCTTTTGTTTATGAGGGGTCCACATTCTCCCAGTAGGTGTAACGGAGTTTCTGGGCCCACTTTCTGGTTTCTGGGCGCAGAGCCTGCACCTGTCGTCGGTCGATAGGCCCAATTTGTGCAGGTGTTTGTTCAGCTTGCAGTGGCCAGTTAAGGTTCTGGTTAGGATCCTTATTTGGTATCGGCTTAAATTTAATAGCTCCGAGAGTCTTTTTTGCGAGAATCCTACTATGAGTTCTTTGGCTTGCTTTTGTCCGGGCAGTTCTTACCAGTATTTTTGGCTTTGCTTCTATACCCAAATTTTTAGCAGCCTACTGGTGGTGCTTTTAGCTATACCGCAGGCCAATTCTGGGCCTATCATAGTCATGCTCGTACCTTTCTTTGCCAGTTCGTCTGCTTTCTCATTGCCATCAATGTCTGAGTGGCCTGGTACCCACATAAGTGTGACCATGTTGTGAGTTGCCAGGGTGTTGAGTATTTGTACGCAGTTTAGCACTAGCTTTGACTTGATGGCGTTTGAGTTGATAGCCATCAGAGCAGCTTGGCTGTCTGATAGTATGTATATGTAGAGTGCAATCCCAGGTTGATCGATTTCTCGAGTCTGGGTATCGCCCCACAAATGCCTGATCCTATATTGTTTCCGCTTTTGGAGCCATCGGTATACCATATAATTGCTTCATTTTCGAAGTTGGGTCGTTCATTGTCCCATTTGGTTCTTTCTGGTATTTCCGTGGTAAATGTTCTGACAAAGTTGTATTCGGTTGTCAGATTGTCTGTGATCATTTCCATTACTGGGTTTAGCATTGTTTGGTTCTTGAGCTTTTTGACAGTACTCGAGAGCCAATTCTTTGCACCAATTATTGGTCTTAGGGGTGGAAAAAGTGTTTTCAAAATTCAGAAAATCATACCTCCGTTAATAAGCACAGGATTAAATCTGTTCAAAATGTTAATTGTTGGCCTATAAATTCTCTACAACTTTTGTTTAAAACAATCTTTGATATGAGCAACTCTTACGGCACAGTGTAAAGAGAGATTCAGTATACGCACTCTCGCTGAGCAACGGTACGGCGGGTTGAGGTGCGCGGGCTGCCGCGCTGGGAGTGAATTGTACCGAGTTATTTTTTAATACGACAAAGGTACATTTGTAACTGTAATTTGCTCTAATACATTTCGATTTTTTCCTCAATTAAATGACACAATAATTAAATAAATATTACGTCCCAACAGCCATGCTATCATATTTTCGTTATTTAAATACCGCTGTGCATTATCGTTGTGCCCTATCGAAATGTCAAGTTTCATTCTTCAGTATTAAAAATTCGTTGACTTTAATGTTAAATATTTATATTATTGACACAAAAATTGAACTCTTTTTCATTTCTACTTTTCGCGCTGAAAGATGCAACAAATAGTAGCTTATTAAGCATGGATGTATAGAAGCTAAAATGTGCCAAGAGCTGAAAGTAATTCGGTGAAGGTGTTAAGTTACTTCTTATTAACAGTATGCAGTGGTATTTGACCCGTTAAAATTTTTATATTATTTTTCTTTGTTTTAGATTCCCCAAAAAGGGATTGGCGATATGAGCACCTATTACTATCGGTAAGTGTTTTTAAATATTATTAAGTAATTATGTAAGTCCAGTGTAAATTAAGGTTTCAGTTTCATATCAAAATAAAATATGGCGTTTGTGCATTCGCCTTTTCAGCCTGAAATTAGAGGAAACAAGAAAAAAACGCGCGAAAGACGGAAAACTTTTGTGAGGAAGTTGATTGAATTTGTCATATTATATTTCAAAATTAACATACTGCAATATTGAATTTAATGCTTTTTATTAAGATAGCTACTGTTTTGAAATATTTTTAATGCAGATATTTCTCGTTTATAAATAAGTGAATGATTTTAATTTATAACGGATATATTAAAAGGCCTTAAAAATATAGTACGATAAGCATTCAAAACTTTGCTAGCCTCTTAAAAGTAATCATTACAGAGTGCAGTTTGAGAGACAGGGTCCTGTATGTGTGATTTATTTTGATTAGAATAAAAAAGGGAAAATTATTTATAAGAAATAGATTCTTTGAAACATTTTATCGATGTTTGAAAGGCAAAGTGACTAACAAGCTATTGGACAAATTTTACAAAAGAAGCATTATAAAGATTGAATTTTTTAAAAAAAAAATCAGTATTACTTAAGTAACTGACCTATTTGAGATTTGATTGCAAAGTTATAAATTTAATAATATCTTATTTTCCTATAATTTTCATTACCAAACATATATGTAACTATAACGGATTGAAAATTAGATTCATATAATTTATTAAATTATTTTTATTTCATTTATCTGCTTCATTAAATTTATAAGTTCATCTATTTTATTATAGTAGGTTATTTATTTTTTGTATTATTTTCTAATCAACTATTTATCCACTCGTTCAGCTATTTCATCTCATTCATCTCAATCGTTTAGATATTTCATTCGTGTAGTTTAATAATTTCATTCGTGTAGTTTAATAATTTCATTCGTGTAGTTTAATAATTTCATCCACTCGTTCAGCTTTTTCATCTCATTCATCTCTTTCGTTAAGTTAATTTCATTCATTTAGTTTAATAATGTCATTCATTCGTTCAGCTTTTTCATCTCATTCATCTCAATCGTTTAGATATTTAATTTAATGTAGTTTAATAATTTCATCCACTCGTTCAGCTTTTTCATCTCATTCATCTCAATCGTTTAGTTAATTTCACTCATGTAGTTTAATAATTTCATCCACTCGTTCAGCTTTTTCATCTCAATCATCTCAATCGTTTAGTTAATTTCATTCATGTAGTTTAATAATTTCATCCACTCGTTCAGCTTTTTCATCTCATTCATCTCAATCGTTTAGTTAATTTCATTCATATAACTTATTAATTTCATCCACTCGTTCAGCTAGAGTCCATCACGAGAAGACCGTCGCGACCTCAAAGAAGTTTAATCAAATCTTCTACTTTGGACAACGCTCACTGTAAGAATTATTTACATACTTGAATTGATTTATTGAAATGTCTTCATTTGTAAATTAAATTTATATGAACATGTTTGCAGATCATCGCGATTGGAACGAATACATGACGTGGACTTCGTGATATTTCGCTTGAAAGAGAGTAGAGTATATGTAACATTTCCAGCTGCCTCTGACCTCGCCTTTGGATTTAGACTTCTCTACGTCGCATAGAGCGCATTACAACTCGTATTCCATCCCGGCAGCAAAGAAGACTTACATTAAAAGCCTAAATTGATGAAATCTGAAGGTATTTTTCTTATAAAACGGTTTTGTTTAATTGCATTAGTGTGCGATAGTTTCTAAACTCACCGGGTATATTTGCAGATCCATAATACACAGGAGAATCAGTCTGGTGGGTATGCACGACAATAAGATTGCTTGAGCGGCGAATCTACTGTGACTGATGAAGGGGAGCCTCGAATTGCGCTTTATGCAGTCATCGTATTTCTGGGATCTTGAAGACGCTAGAAAATAATGTTACTATAATTTAATGTATATCAAATACATGTAGTAAAAGGTCGTTGCATGTATATGTTCCTAGTTCCTATTAACCGTATTTAGAAATAACATTGATTGTAAAGAGCGCAAAATATTATGCTTTATAATTCATTCAGCGTCTTATCTTACATTTGAGTTGTTACTTTTTTAACTTAGATTTTTATCAAGTTTATTTTAGCGGTCTTTGAATATTTAGGCAGCAAGAATTAAAATTGTTAATATTTTTGAGCTATATTGTAGAAATTGTAAGAAATGTTAAATATAGTCTATGTTCGCTGCCGTCGTCGCGGCCTGCGACTGGGTGTCACACGTGGTGACCGAAAGGAGGCCGGTGCCACTGAAATTGCCAATATCGTAATTATTCGGATACCGCGGTGTTGACCTTACCGACCTCCCCATAACAAAATGTACTGTACCGTACCATAGTTTCCTGCCCGTCAATTGTACCTTTATGAAAGTGTATCATCGGAGAATGTTACATAGATCCACATCAATGTATCCACGAATTTTCAATGAGTAACAGTCAGTCATAGGTTCATGCTATTTAGTTATAAAATAACCAGCTAGTATTACGGCAACTGTCATAGGGGCGATAGGCGTTCAAAAAAATTTATTAAATTTCCAGTCCATCCCACAAACTCTCCTGTACGTGTCCTCACTGAGTGACTGCATGCCAACGTGTGAGGGGTTACTAGCCCTGTCCCACACATTTAGGTCTGCCCCTTTGCATCAGGACAAACTACCGAGTAACTCGGCTACAGCTAATGCTTGTATCGATTTGCAATCGTTAAGCGGAAAAGCGTAATTTCATCAATCAAGAATTCAACATGATTGGATGCATTCTCTCCAGTTAATTTTCATAAAACAAACGCACAACTTTTCGTTTGCGTGACGAGCCGGTTTGGGATACTACCGTGGTGCGGCTGCCCTCCCCGGCTCTACTTATTTATCTTTTGCTTCTACTTTGCAAGTTGGCAGAACACTTGTGAGCATTGTACGACCGTCCTCCCTCGTCGGGGATTTCGATCCGGCATTGATTACGTCACCTTGCAGGGATGACGGCGGCCTTGTGCCATTTTCGGCGACCTCAAAGGGCGAGTATACTTTCACCAGAGTCGGCTCGTTGGTTCACTAACTATTGCCCCCCCGAAAAGAGGCAATAATTAATGAGTTGATCAATCTGCCTTCTCTATTGCGTGGGCGGATACTAAAGGGGGCAGCCCACTGACCTCTTTTTTTTTTATTTTGGACCACCCCCACTTAGCTTTATAATCGCTTGTTCCACTCATTCCGTTACATTGTTTCTCGTAGCGGAGACCTGGAGAGAAGGGGTCGGACCGGGAGCTTCAATAAGGCATCAGCTTTGATTAGTAGTCAGGGCCCTTAGTACCCATTGATAGACCGCTGACACTGCTGTTGGCCAGGGTCGTTCTGGACTCGGTCGGAGATTTACATGCAGTCGGCCGCCCTGACACCGATCACTTCCGGAATTCACACGGGTATAGAGACCCATATCGTCTCACACAATGGGTGCGGAAGCGGGTCCGAAGATCCCGCAACCCAAACCCAGGCGCCTGTCGTACAAGTACAACCTGCCGGGCGGCAAGCTGGAGATCTCGCTCCACACTTCCGGAATCCCGGCCTTCCCGGTCGAAACGGGGGAGGCAAACATTGCCCCAGCCGGACGTCGAAGAGGGCCCGCAGAACCCGTCTTCCGAACGCGCGGCCATTAAGTGAGCGGCGCAACTCTGCCTGACTACCTTCATTGGTGGTTTCAACCCCAATCGTAGCCCGCCTTCCGGATTTAACGGGATAGGGCATTCTTGCCCGCTGGGTTCCGAATGGGGTCCGAGGAGCCCCACGTGTTCACTTCCAGCCTTTAATTTCACTTCATAACCCACATGGGCGAATTGAAGGTATCGTGTACCAATGTCTGGACTCCCGATTCATGTCGGGCTTCAAAGTTCTGTCGGGCGGAGAGATGGACACCACGTGCCCACATCTGATGCCGACCAAAAGTACAGGGAGCGATATAAAGCTCGGGAGAGTTTTCTGACAGCTACCGTATACTTATCCCAGATTCAAAATTCAAATGTAAACTTTATTTATTACGTCTCGTTCTATCTCATCTCTTTAGTCCAGTCAGTTCAATCTAATTCAATACATTCTTTTGGGCACCGTCCGTCAAGTAGTCAAGGTCGCTTGTAATCACGAGTCTATCACACGGGTTACGGTCCTCTAGTGTTATTTCTCCAACTCCCAGATCGTGGGCGTAAATCACATCTGGTTGGGGTTCAAGCTTTATTCTATGGCATTGCTATAAGGTAGGACCAGTTCCCAAGAGAAATATTATTAATCTAAGTCAAACAGGGAAAAATCATTATTAATTATATTCAGAGATTAGAGATTATGAGTCGATTGTTAAGGTATCTGTTTCTTCAATCTCCTCATCTAGCCATGTACCCACTGGACCTTGGGTTGGCTTTGACATTTGATTGCAGGGGGCATCTAAAATAAAGGGATTTGAATGATATTTGGTGACCCTCATAAATGAACGAAATTGCTCGCTCATGACTCATAGACAGTTGGGAATGAATACGGAGATGGCCAAGGCCCGGCGACTTCTAGCCGGTTGGACTTGCCGGCCATGATCTGGTAGGTTCCATCCCTAACACCTAGTAACAACACATATAACAATAAACATTGAAATTTTTCAAAGTGTTTGTGTTGTGTAATATGCTTTTTCAAAAAATTTAAATTTTCAAAATTTTGCAAGTTTGGAGTCAACGTGCTTCGGTGCAGCCTGGTGAGACCTTTGTATCAGTTCAGGGGTTGCGACCTGAAGCCCGAATTTAAGCCACGCTTTTTTGACATGTCAACGCTCTTCGGCTGATATGGTCAATCACCCGCTCATCACGGAAGGACACAGATCCTTACAAGCCCCTCCTTGAATTTAACTAGCCCTGAAAAGGGTGTGTAATCCCCGTGTGTTATTATGAATGATGTGACACAAAAGACAGGTTAAACACAGTTAAACTTAGTCCTACCTTACTGCTTGCAGTCGCTTGTCGTGATCAGCGGCTGAGGCGCCTCGTCCGGGCACTCCTATTTCACTCAAACTAAACTTGATTCTTTTTCTCACTATAAATATTTTCCTAAAATCTATTCACTTCCGATCACAAGAAAATTTAAAATATTAGTTATTCAAACACTATAGCTGTGAAGTATTTCATCAGCTATCGACGCTTAGGGAGGAATATTTATTTTATTATTTTTATTTATCTTATTTTTGAAAAAATTTCAAAGTTGCCCGATTTTATCTGGTTAGAAGCTAATTGCCTAAAACGGACATGATGTCAACGAATCTAGCAAGATAATTGATAAATTCTAACATGTTGAAGTGTTTGCCGCCAAAAAACTTAAGTTACTTATAAAAAGTTTATTTATAGTTAAATCTTTTTCAAAAGCTATTATTTTTCAACCGCCCGGATGCGGTTGTACCGAATTCACCGGAAAATTTGAATATTTTTTAACATTTTAATTTTCGATGAAAAATTCGACTATCAGTTAAACTCCGGAAAAAATTTCAAAAATTTTCAAAGTTATCCGATTTTTATCTGGTTAGAAACGAATTACTTGATAGGTCACGGCTTTAACAAATCTAGTTAGATAATTGAATAATTTAAACTTTAAAAAATTTCAAAGCCTATTAAATTTCAACCGTTTTATTACGTTGTCAACGAATCTACTATAAAAAATAATTATTTTAATTTATTTTAATTATTTCCAAAATTCCCGACTTTTACTTCTAATTTCTAAAAATATTATCGAATTTTTTAAAGTTATTAAATTCGCGACCGAGAAGACGTATGTGACGTGGCCGACCGAGGCCTTAATGATTCTAAACGCAATATTTAATTTTGAAAGAATTTACTTCTTAGCGATCACCCGCCTTTAACACTGACTCTACTCGACGATGGCTTTGTAAACACTGAATTTAGCTATGGGTCGCTCAACGCTAGAAATCGCCAAGATATTTCAGGCGGAGCTTTGCACGTACTTGCGGAGCTAGCCTTGACACGAGTCAACAACAGCTAGATAATTTCAACTGAATAAATTAGCCCCCGACGTACCGTCTTTTCTGCGCTCTCAAAATTCGGCTCGCGCCTCGCCGCAATTTGCTCGCGCTGCGCCGTGACTGGTACTTTTTGGCGACACGTGTCAGTCAACATCTATAAAAACTAGAGTTTTTTGCGGAGCGCATTTTTCGATTTTCGTCTAATCTATGTAAATTATAGCTCAAACGAAGCGCCCCATCGAGCTGATCTCGAATCTGCAATAAAATTCATTATCGGACCAGAGACTAAAAAGATAGAACGGTTTCAGTTTTCAAAAAAATTTTATTGTTTAAAAATGTTCAAAACAACATTTCTGAAAGATAATTGTATGACAATTTTGTCGTGACATTAATATATCAAAAGTTACAAGCAATCATAAGTCCAGATTTTGTCATGCCACTTTGGCCGTCAGCATCTTTGCAGCGGTGCGTCCGGCGTAATTTCAAATAGGATTTTTGAATCCGTCCTTAAGGCTTTGATGAGCGTCGACATCCCCCATGTCACCTCCAGCAAGATATTTGTAGTTATTCATCTTTTGAGGTTTATTTCAGCCATTTTTATAGCTCTTCCTTTGTTAGAAAACTCAATAGTTTCAAAGGGTCACGTGTGCGGCGTCCGAATTTCGGACCATTCGCTAGTCCATTAGCATAGCTAGCTAATGAGTATTTTTTCAGAGTTTTAGCTCTTAAAACTGATTTTATATGAGTTTTTAAAAAACTCACTTTATTTTCAAATCGCCCTGCCAGTGACCACCTACAGTTTGGCAAAAAACTCAATAGTTCAAAAATGGGTCGATGAAAGTTTTCAAATTTTAGCACAAAGATGCTCTAATAGTTTCTGCGTGCAATGATTATTTTTCCAGGATTTTGACTCTGCAAACCTGATTTATCAGAGTTTTTGAAGAAATCCAAATACGGCTTATTGACATAAGATTTGGCGGCGTCTGCGCGGTCTGTCGCCCTTTATGGCCAAAAATTTGAATTGTAACGGTTTTTTCTCGGGCGTTCCATTTGCGTATCTCCCTTCCACAGTCGCCTTTCTCCGTAGCGCGGCCGAATTCTGCGGGATTGGATTGAATGTTGATTGTTCTCATCGTAATTTAGAGGCGATTTTTATTTCGCTGATATTTTCGTACTGTTTTGACATTTAATTTCCAAATTTCTTTAAGCTGCTGATTTCATAGAATAAAAGAAGGGGGGTTTGGCTGGGGGTGCCTTACTTCGCTTGCATTTTCATACTGCGCGAACATTCGTGATCAAAATCCAAATTCAGTTTATTGACATAAATTTTTGCGGCCGACGTCTCGCTGTCCGCGCGGTTTGTCGCTCTTTATGGCCAAAAATTTGAATTGTAACGGTCTTTTCACCGGCGTTCCATTCGCCTTTCTCCGTTGCGCTGTCGACTTTAGCGGGAAATTAGATTGAGTATTGATCGTTTTCATAGTAATTCAGAAGTGAATTTATTTCGCAGGTATTTTCATACTGCGCTGTCATTTAATTGCCGAATGCTCTTAGCTGCTGATTTCATAGAATAAAGAAGGGGGGTTTGGCTGGGGGTGCCTTATTTCGCTTGCATTTTCATACTGCGCGAACATTCCCCCCCCGTACTTAGACTGCATCTACAGTACTCTCTCGTGTCTGCACTTCGAGCGGTATGACTTTGTTGACTGGTCGTTTCATTGTGCCTGCTCTTGTTCTGATTTCTACTACTCGCACTTGATCGTCTTTGCCGGGGTATGTATTGATTATGATGCCCCTTGGCCACGCGTTGCGCGGTAGGTTATTGTCTGCTATCAGCACTAGATCACCCTTCTTCAACTGCAGTCCCTCCTTGTGCCATTTGGTCGTTTGGTTCAGTGTGGGTAGATATTCCTTTACCCATCGGTTCCAAAACATGTCCGCTAAAGCTTGAGAAATTCTCCATTGCTTCTTAGAGTCAAAATCCTCGCTGTTATGCTCTCCCATTACCATGTGCCCTGATGACGCTCCAATCAGGAAATGATTTGGCGTCAAGCTTTCATCATCTTCGTGATTCAATGACACTTGTGTCAGTGGTCGGCTGTTTACCATATGTTCGACTTCAGTGAAGAGTGTTGCCAGGGCCTCTTCTTTAGGAGCCCTTTCTTTTAAGGTGCTACTTAGTGCAACCTTCACGGAGCGCACCAATCTCTCCCATGAGCCCCCCATATGGGGTGAGGCTGGTGGTATGAAGTGCCAGGTTATACCACGCATGGAAAGGTCCTCTTGCATTCGTGTATGGTCGATTTCCTCTAGGGCTTTCCTGATCTCGTTGTCAACTCCCCTCAGGTTAGTACCGTTGTCAGAATACATGTGCCTTGGTGTGCCCCTTCTGGCTGCCATCCGGCGGATGGCCATTATGGCTGAGTCTGTGGACAAAGACGCTGCCAATTCCAGATGAATCGCTCGCGTGCTTAAGCACGTGAATAGTACCCCATATCTCTTCTCATGACGCCTCCCGATGGTTACATCATAGGGTCCGAAGTAGTCACATCCGCAGTTCGTAAATGGTCGGATGTGGTGTGCCATTCTCACCTGCGGCAGCTTTCCCATCATTTGAGCAGGCGCCTCATTTTTTCGCACCTTGCATTGTTGGCAGCTTCGCACGATCTGACGAATTGCGGATCTGGCGTTCAAAATCCAGAACCTTTGCCTTAGTTCGTTGAGCACTCTCTCGTGCCCGTGGTGCAGGGACTTCTCGTGCGCGTGTTTGATTATCAGGCGCGTATATTGATCTTTGGGATCCATAATTGCCGGCTTTCTCGTTTCAATAGGGATGTTCTCTGCCAAGCTTGTGCGGCCTTCCATCCTTAAAACTCCGTCCTCATCGATATACGGCATGAGTAGTTTCAGACGGCTGCTAGGGTGTATGGCTCGCCCTTCCGCTAGGGCTTTCAATTCGGCTGGAAAGTAATTCCGTTGGCTGGATTTTATCCACAATGTTTCAGCTTCGTCCACATCATTAATATTCAGTGGTCCGTCCACTTGTTGCTTCCTGCAGCGTTTGATAAATCTCAGGCACCAAGCCGTCGCTCGCACCAGGCGTATCCAGGATGAGAATCTACTGATGTTTGGTAGGCTGTCAGTATGTTCATGAGCCTTTACTTCGGTATCTGGTTCACACAGATTGGACAGGTTCGTCGGAAAGCTTTTTGATAGCGACCTCCTTGCCTGTCCCTGTGTTTCCCCTTCAACCTCAACGTTTGTCATCAGTACTATTTCTCTTCTGATTTCCTCCTCAGTCGTTATCGGCTTGGAGGGCTTTGCTATTGGCCATTGACTCTCGGGCAGACGCAGGAATTCTGGCCCGGCGAACCATCGTGAGTTAGGTTTTAGGTCAATGGGTGCGTTATCACGCGTTGCTTCGTCTGCAATATTTTCTTTCGTCGGTACCCAACGCCAGTCGTCGGGAGTCGTCACTTCATCTATTTCGCCGAGGCGGTGTGCAACGAACGTTTTATAGTTTCTGGGATCTGAATGTATCCACTGAAGTATGGTCTTGGAGTCACTCCATATTACTAATCTCTCGATCTTAAATTCATGTGCTTCTTTGATAGCGGTCGCTAGCCGGCTGGCCAAATGTGCTCCTTGTAACTCGAGTCTCGGGATGCTCATGGGTTTTAATGGGGCAACCCGAGTTTTACTCGTCACAAAACTGACCTTCACTCCTGCATCAGTCTCCTGTCGGAAGTAGGCCACTGCCGCATAGGCTTGTTCGCTTGCGTCGCAGAAGATGTGGAGTTGCACTGCTTTATTAGCCTGAAGTTGGTACCATCTCGGGATTTTGATGCCCGAGATCGTCTTCAGCTCCTCCATCCATCTCGTCCATTTTGTGTTTGCTGAGTCGCTTAGTTTTTCGTCCCATGACGTGCCCGTACGCCATACATCCTGCATTAGGATCTTCGCTTTTATCGTGAATGGGGACAGCAGTCCCAGCGGGTCGAATACTGACATTGTGATACTTAGCATCTGTCTTTTCGTTGGTCTGACAGCTCCGGTCAGCACCATTGGAGGCACTCTGCTAAACTTCAAGTCGAACGACAGCTCGTCTTCTAGGTGATTCCACTGCAACCCGAGCACCCTTTCGCTCGGCAATGTCGCCCCCTTTTCCGATGTGATGTTCAGCTTTACGCTCGACTTGGAGTGTTTCTCCACGGGCAATATTTCCAATACCTCGCTGTTGCTGCACGCCCAGTTACACAAGTCAAAACCTCCCTCACTGTGTGCTCCTGACACTTGAGTTATCAATTCTTTTGCAGTCGCGACGTCATCCACGCTATCTAAATAGTCATCCATATAGTGTTTAAAAAGTATCGGGCCGACTGCCCGAGGATATTTGTTGGCCAACTCCTTGGCATTAATGTTCTTCGTATACTGGGCTGAGCAGGGAGATGATTTCGCCCCGAAGATCATTGACTGCATCACCAGCGTTCGCGGCTCGGCGTCCAGGTCCATTCCTCGCCACAGGAACCTTTGGGAGTCCTGGTCCGCTTCATTGATCTTGATCATGTGAAACATTTCCTTGATGTCAGCTGTGAAGCCAATTGCTCTCTGCCTGAAGCCAAACAATATTGTTAACAAAGAATTATATAAGTCGGGTCCTGTCTCTAGCTTATCGTTAAGACAGGTTCCCATCACCTGCGCTGCAGCATCGAAGACAAGCCTCAGTTTGCCCGGTTTATTCGGGTTCGTAACGTAGAAGTGTGGGAGGTACCACGTTCGTGGTCCTTGTTTGGAACTCTCTTCTTCAGATAAGTATCGGGCGAAGCCCTTCTCGAGGTAGTCGTCAATCTTTTGACTGTACATCTTCTTCAATTCGGGATTTTTGTTCAGTGTTCTTTCCATACTCCGTAATCGTGTCAGGGCGTTGTGCCTACTGGGGGGAAGCTGCACCTCATCCGTGCTCCAGAGCAACCCCGTCTCCCACTGATTCTCGGCGATTTTTCTCGTCGTCCTTGCCAATGTTCCATTGGCGCGAGCACACCGTTGTTGGTCACGTTCCCTGGCGACGGTTCCCAGAGTTTCAATCTTGAAGCTTTCTTTAATTAATTCGTGTAAACTCAAGTCATTTTCGAATGTGCCATGGCACATCATATGGACGTTATTCAGGGGCATTGAGGTTTGTGGCAGTCTGCCGTGTACTACCCATCCTAATTGTGATAATGTCGCAACGGGCGCGTTCCTTTTCGCCCTTCGAATCTCCAGTGGAATTATTAAGTCCCAATTGTCTTGACCGATGAGCAGCTGAGGTCGTCCTCTTATATTCTGAACGGGTAGGTCGGCCAGATGTGGCCATCTTCGTTTTAGGCCCTCGATGTCCACATCGTGCACTGGCAACTTAAGATTGTTGATGGTCCTTGCTCGCTTGACTGTTGTGTAAGTGTCTTTTCCCTTTCCTCGCACGGAAAAGTTTACCATCTCAGAATTGGTCTCGGTGGTACGCATTTCTCCTGCTCCGTTGAGTTTCAGGGTCATTCGCTTCCCTTCGGCTCCGATCGACTCGGCAATGTGTTTGTCCAACAATGTTACCGTCGAGCCTTCATCGAATAGGGCCAGTATGTTAGCCGTACCCTTCGTACCTTTCACCGATACTTCGCCGACTCTGAGGAGGATCTTCTGGCGTCATGCTGTCCAAGCGTTGGCACACGCATCTGTGTCCACGCCCTTCGAGGTCGAAGGTTGGGGTTCCTTCTGTTTTGACGCTTGTGGCTTGAAGTTTTTTCGCTGCGGCTTATGTATAGGTTTCGGCCCCTGAGGGTGTAGCAATTTATTATGCTTGACTTGGCATCCCGCTACTCCGCAGGGGGTCTGCAGGCACTTTTGACTGGAGTGCCCTCGCTTCATGCAGTTGTAGCATACCCTCTTGTTGTAGGCCCAATTACGCCTGTCTATTAAAGAGATTTGCTGTATCGTCCGGCATTTCGCGGTCGTGTGTCCTTTGCGTTCACAATATTCACAATAGTCCGATTTTTCAGCCATATTCAGGACGAATTTATGTCTAAATTGCTTATTAGGCATTTTAGGTCTGCGGGGAAAGTTCCTCTTCACCGCTATTCTTGAAACTTGACTAATAGTTTTGTCTGTGTCATGGTCGTGGCTATGGCCTGCTGCATCAGTCAGTGTGGTCAGCCATTTTCCGAAGTGTTCCATAGAGCCTTGTCCCTCAATTGCGTGGAGTTCCATATACTGCCACCATTGAAATCTCAAATATGGTGGAAGTTTGTCGGACAATTCCCTGAGCATTATCGGATTCTGTAAGTGCCCTTGTTGATTTGCGTTTTGTAGAGTCACTATCAGGTTCGTGACTTTAATTCCAAAGTCCATCAATTCGCTAGGCTTAGCTAAACCTTTCACTGCTGGAATATTCCGCGCTTCATTGACCATTAGGTCTATCAGATGTCCGGGCTTTCCGAAACGACGTTCTAGCGTCCTCCGTATCTCCGGTACATGGTTGGGATTCAGCAACATTGCCGAAACCGCCTCCCTGGCTCGGCCCTTTAGGCATTTCTGAAGTCGCAATAAATTCTCATAGTTGCTGAAACTACACATTTCTGTTGACTGATCGAAATGCGCTGCAAATACTGGCCACTCCTTAAGATTTCCATCAAAATGCGGCAGATCGCGGCTTCCCGCCTGTCTTGCCATATAGGTACGAACCGTGCGTTCTTCCGACCCATTCGCCTTTTCCGACATCTTTTCGATGGCCTTGGTTAACTTGTCGAGCGAAGATTCTGGTACTGATGCTGGCTTACTGGTTTCCAACCAGTCGCGCACTGCGTCGGCCTTGTTTCCCATAGGGATCACCGCTGGTTCTTGGACTTCTTCATCATCCGTCAGGGCCTCCACTTCGCGCAACATATCCTGCTTGTGTTGCAGATATTCCAGCTCAATTCGCGCCTTTTCATCGGCCCTCCTTAGTTCGATTTGCTTGCGCTCTTCAGCAATCTTCATGCTCTCTTCAAATTTTCGTTTGCGACCGCTGCTAATAAGGGATCGCACGGATTCCCTCCTTGAGCCTTGTTCAGATCTGGCGGATGTTACGTACGAATTGGCCCCACTGGCCGGCTCCATTGGGCGACATGATAATGGGTTTTTTACTTTTGCTGGGGGGGTCTTCGACATAGCCTTTTCTGCTATTGCTCGCCTTACTTCGTCCAATTGAGCTTGCAGTACTCCTCTGCGCTCATTGCTTTTCATAGACTTGGTCGCATTGACCTGATCGTCTTCGTTGTCGCTCATTTTGCGCTCCTAACCTTTCTTCTTACAATTGACCGGGTCTGTGGATTAGTTCACTGGTTCACATCCGGCTCGAAGGACCAATGTTCGCTGCCGTCGTCGCGGCCTGCGACTGGGTGTCACACGTGGTGACCGAAAGGAGGCCGGTGCCACTGAAATTGCCAATATCGTAATTATTCGGATACCGCGGTGTTGACCTTACCGACCTCCCCATAACAAAATGTACTGTACCGTACCATAGTTTCCTGCCCGTCAATTGTACCTTTATGAAAGTGTATCATCGGAGAATGTTACATAGATCCACATCAATGTATCCACGAATTTTCAATGAGTAACAGTCAGTCATAGGTTCATGCTATTTAGTTATAAAATAACCAGCTAGTATTACGGCAACTGTCATAGGGGCGATAGGCGTTCAAAAAAATTTATTAAATTTCCAGTCCATCCCACAAACTCTCCTGTACGTGTCCTCACTGAGTGACTGCATGCCAACGTGTGAGGGGTTACTAGCCCTGTCCCACACATTTAGGTCTGCCCCTTTGCATCAGGACAAACTACCGAGTAACTCGGCTACAGCTAATGCTTGTATCGATTTGCAATCGTTAAGCGGAAAAGCGTAATTTCATCAATCAAGAATTCAACATGATTGGATGCATTCTCTCCAGTTAATTTTCATAAAACAAACGCACAACTTTTCGTTTGCGTGACGAGCCGGTTTGGGATACTACCGTGGTGCGGCTGCCCTCCCCGGCTCTACTTATTTATCTTTTGCTTCTACTTTGCAAGTTGGCAGAACACTTGTGAGCATTGTACGACCGTCCTCCCTCGTCGGGGATTTCGATCCGGCATTGATTACGTCACCTTGCAGGGATGACGGCGGCCTTGTGCCATTTTCGGCGACCTCAAAGGGCGAGTATACTTTCACCAGAGTCGGCTCGTTGGTTCACTAACTATTGCCCCCCCGAAAAGAGGCAATAATTAATGAGTTGATCAATCTGCCTTCTCTATTGCGTGGGCGGATACTAAAGGGGGCAGCCCACTGACCTCTTTTTTTTTTATTTTGGACCACCCCCACTTAGCTTTATAATCGCTTGTTCCACTCATTCCGTTACATTGTTTCTCGTAGCGGAGACCTGGAGAGAAGGGGTCGGACCGGGAGCTTCAATAAGGCATCAGCTTTGATTAGTAGTCAGGGCCCTTAGTACCCATTGATAGACCGCTGACACTGCTGTTGGCCAGGGTCGTTCTGGACTCGGTCGGAGATTTACATGCAGTCGGCCGCCCTGACACCGATCACTTCCGGAATTCACACGGGTATAGAGACCCATATCGTCTCACACAATGGGTGCGGAAGCGGGTCCGAAGATCCCGCAACCCAAACCCAGGCGCCTGTCGTACAAGTACAACCTGCCGGGCGGCAAGCTGGAGATCTCGCTCCACACTTCCGGAATCCCGGCCTTCCCGGTCGAAACGGGGGAGGCAAACATTGCCCCAGCCGGACGTCGAAGAGGGCCCGCAGAACCCGTCTTCCGAACGCGCGGCCATTAAGTGAGCGGCGCAACTCTGCCTGACTACCTTCATTGGTGGTTTCAACCCCAATCGTAGCCCGCCTTCCGGATTTAACGGGATAGGGCATTCTTGCCCGCTGGGTTCCGAATGGGGTCCGAGGAGCCCCACGTGTTCACTTCCAGCCTTTAATTTCACTTCATAACCCACATGGGCGAATTGAAGGTATCGTGTACCAATGTCTGGACTCCCGATTCATGTCGGGCTTCAAAGTTCTGTCGGGCGGAGAGATGGACACCACGTGCCCACATCTGATGCCGACCAAAAGTACAGGGAGCGATATAAAGCTCGGGAGAGTTTTCTGACAGCTACCGTATACTTATCCCAGATTCAAAATTCAAATGTAAACTTTATTTATTACGTCTCGTTCTATCTCATCTCTTTAGTCCAGTCAGTTCAATCTAATTCAATACATTCTTTTGGGCACCGTCCGTCAAGTAGTCAAGGTCGCTTGTAATCACGAGTCTATCACACGGGTTACGGTCCTCTAGTGTTATTTCTCCAACTCCCAGATCGTGGGCGTAAATCACATCTGGTTGGGGTTCAAGCTTTATTCTATGGCATTGCTATAAGGTAGGACCAGTTCCCAAGAGAAATATTATTAATCTAAGTCAAACAGGGAAAAATCATTATTAATTATATTCAGAGATTAGAGATTATGAGTCGATTGTTAAGGTATCTGTTTCTTCAATCTCCTCATCTAGCCATGTACCCACTGGACCTTGGGTTGGCTTTGACATTTGATTGCAGGGGGCATCTAAAATAAAGGGATTTGAATGATATTTGGTGACCCTCATAAATGAACGAAATTGCTCGCTCATGACTCATAGACAGTTGGGAATGAATACGGAGATGGCCAAGGCCCGGCGACTTCTAGCCGGTTGGACTTGCCGGCCATGATCTGGTAGGTTCCATCCCTAACACCTAGTAACAACACATATAACAATAAACATTGAAATTTTTCAAAGTGTTTGTGTTGTGTAATATGCTTTTTCAAAAAATTTAAATTTTCAAAATTTTGCAAGTTTGGAGTCAACGTGCTTCGGTGCAGCCTGGTGAGACCTTTGTATCAGTTCAGGGGTTGCGACCTGAAGCCCGAATTTAAGCCACGCTTTTTTGACATGTCAACGCTCTTCGGCTGATATGGTCAATCACCCGCTCATCACGGAAGGACACAGATCCTTACAAGCCCCTCCTTGAATTTAACTAGCCCTGAAAAGGGTGTGTAATCCCCGTGTGTTATTATGAATGATGTGACACAAAAGACAGGTTAAACACAGTTAAACTTAGTCCTACCTTACTGCTTGCAGTCGCTTGTCGTGATCAGCGGCTGAGGCGCCTCGTCCGGGCACTCCTATTTCACTCAAACTAAACTTGATTCTTTTTCTCACTATAAATATTTTCCTAAAATCTATTCACTTCCGATCACAAGAAAATTTAAAATATTAGTTATTCAAACACTATAGCTGTGAAGTATTTCATCAGCTATCGACGCTTAGGGAGGAATATTTATTTTATTATTTTTATTTATCTTATTTTTGAAAAAATTTCAAAGTTGCCCGATTTTATCTGGTTAGAAGCTAATTGCCTAAAACGGACATGATGTCAACGAATCTAGCAAGATAATTGATAAATTCTAACATGTTGAAGTGTTTGCCGCCAAAAAACTTAAGTTACTTATAAAAAGTTTATTTATAGTTAAATCTTTTTCAAAAGCTATTATTTTTCAACCGCCCGGATGCGGTTGTACCGAATTCACCGGAAAATTTGAATATTTTTTAACATTTTAATTTTCGATGAAAAATTCGACTATCAGTTAAACTCCGGAAAAAATTTCAAAAATTTTCAAAGTTATCCGATTTTTATCTGGTTAGAAACGAATTACTTGATAGGTCACGGCTTTAACAAATCTAGTTAGATAATTGAATAATTTAAACTTTAAAAAATTTCAAAGCCTATTAAATTTCAACCGTTTTATTACGTTGTCAACGAATCTACTATAAAAAATAATTATTTTAATTTATTTTAATTATTTCCAAAATTCCCGACTTTTACTTCTAATTTCTAAAAATATTATCGAATTTTTTAAAGTTATTAAATTCGCGACCGAGAAGACGTATGTGACGTGGCCGACCGAGGCCTTAATGATTCTAAACGCAATATTTAATTTTGAAAGAATTTACTTCTTAGCGATCACCCGCCTTTAACACTGACTCTACTCGACGATGGCTTTGTAAACACTGAATTTAGCTATGGGTCGCTCAACGCTAGAAATCGCCAAGATATTTCAGGCGGAGCTTTGCACGTACTTGCGGAGCTAGCCTTGACACGAGTCAACAACAGCTAGATAATTTCAACTGAATAAATTAGCCCCCGACGTACCGTCTTTTCTGCGCTCTCAAAATTCGGCTCGCGCCTCGCCGCAATTTGCTCGCGCTGCGCCGTGACTGGTACTTTTTGGCGACACGTGTCAGTCAACATCTATAAAAACTAGAGTTTTTTGCGGAGCGCATTTTTCGATTTTCGTCTAATCTATGTAAATTATAGCTCAAACGAAGCGCCCCATCGAGCTGATCTCGAATCTGCAATAAAATTCATTATCGGACCAGAGACTAAAAAGATAGAACGGTTTCAGTTTTCAAAAAAATTTTATTGTTTAAAAATGTTCAAAACAACATTTCTGAAAGATAATTGTATGACAATTTTGTCGTGACATTAATATATCAAAAGTTACAAGCAATCATAAGTCCAGATTTTGTCATGCCACTTTGGCCGTCAGCATCTTTGCAGCGGTGCGTCCGGCGTAATTTCAAATAGGATTTTTGAATCCGTCCTTAAGGCTTTGATGAGCGTCGACATCCCCCATGTCACCTCCAGCAAGATATTTGTAGTTATTCATCTTTTGAGGTTTATTTCAGCCATTTTTATAGCTCTTCCTTTGTTAGAAAACTCAATAGTTTCAAAGGGTCACGTGTGCGGCGTCCGAATTTCGGACCATTCGCTAGTCCATTAGCATAGCTAGCTAATGAGTATTTTTTCAGAGTTTTAGCTCTTAAAACTGATTTTATATGAGTTTTTAAAAAACTCACTTTATTTTCAAATCGCCCTGCCAGTGACCACCTACAGTTTGGCAAAAAACTCAATAGTTCAAAAATGGGTCGATGAAAGTTTTCAAATTTTAGCACAAAGATGCTCTAATAGTTTCTGCGTGCAATGATTATTTTTCCAGGATTTTGACTCTGCAAACCTGATTTATCAGAGTTTTTGAAGAAATCCAAATACGGCTTATTGACATAAGATTTGGCGGCGTCTGCGCGGTCTGTCGCCCTTTATGGCCAAAAATTTGAATTGTAACGGTTTTTTCTCGGGCGTTCCATTTGCGTATCTCCCTTCCACAGTCGCCTTTCTCCGTAGCGCGGCCGAATTCTGCGGGATTGGATTGAATGTTGATTGTTCTCATCGTAATTTAGAGGCGATTTTTATTTCGCTGATATTTTCGTACTGTTTTGACATTTAATTTCCAAATTTCTTTAAGCTGCTGATTTCATAGAATAAAAGAAGGGGGGTTTGGCTGGGGGTGCCTTACTTCGCTTGCATTTTCATACTGCGCGAACATTCGTGATCAAAATCCAAATTCAGTTTATTGACATAAATTTTTGCGGCCGACGTCTCGCTGTCCGCGCGGTTTGTCGCTCTTTATGGCCAAAAATTTGAATTGTAACGGTCTTTTCACCGGCGTTCCATTCGCCTTTCTCCGTTGCGCTGTCGACTTTAGCGGGAAATTAGATTGAGTATTGATCGTTTTCATAGTAATTCAGAAGTGAATTTATTTCGCAGGTATTTTCATACTGCGCTGTCATTTAATTGCCGAATGCTCTTAGCTGCTGATTTCATAGAATAAAGAAGGGGGGTTTGGCTGGGGGTGCCTTATTTCGCTTGCATTTTCATACTGCGCGAACAGTCTGTGACAGTGGTATTTTATCTAAAGTATTATTTGGTTGAGGTTCTTAGAGAAGGATCTTCTATTCTTTAAAACAGGACCGGGTGTGTGGTGGGTTCATCTGTCACAGTCTATATTAATATTCTTTTGTAGCATTTGTGTTCGTTGATTTTATTGAAAAATCAGATTATCTTAAAATGTAAAATGCAGACGGCGACAGAAGGTTTTAATTTAATGCTAAATAAGGAGAGAATTCTGTTTTCTTATACTAATCTAGGGCCTTACAGATGAATGCCATTTTTTTTTTAAATTTTCTACTCTTTTCCAATATCACCTTAGTTACTGTTGCGAAGATACAAAGATTACATCATTTCATTAATGTGTCAAAATGTTTTCATGGGAAAAAAATAATTTTTCCTTGTTAAATGAAGAAATAATGTATTATTACGTATTAAACCTTATTTATAAATTAGTTAGGGTATCAAGATCGAGTGTGCGAGGATAAAAGATGCTGCGGATGCAATTGATTGCATCGACGGATGTGCCGACGGATGGAAGATCGCGGAATGAATTTGCTTGAAGACTGGAAGCCCATCAAGAAGGGCCAGATTGGACCAATATGTAAATATAAAATGAATTACCTATTTCGCAGTAACTGCAATTTGCACCATAACCCTAACCTAGCTCGCTATATCGGTCGACATGACTTTCATTTTTTTTTCTTATTTTTATGAATAATTCGTGCAAATATGACAGTATCGGGCATTTTTTCCCTTTGCTTTGTATATTTGCAACGTTTTACCAGTCGGCGATTTTAATATCTCCACATTAGCGCTGTGGAGATATTTGTTAAAAAAAATTGTTAAACAATCTTGAAATTAATATTATAGTATGTTTAGGATACTACATACCTTAGCAAGTTTCGAAGCATAAGAAATAAGCATAAATCACAATCATTTAATTATAAACATATATTTTTAAAAATGCCCTACCATATATTTACATATATCTACTAAAGGTTGTGTGGGTGGCTATCAGATTATTTTCTTGGAAATAATATCTATACTTTTCAAACCTTTATTTTAATGAAATGAAAAATGGTGTTTAGATCTCTTCGGATAATAAGAAAATGCATTTTCACTTAATCTATTTTCTCCATGGGTCTCTTTACATTTTCGTTCAAATATGAGGTTAAAAGTTAGCATTACGTATACAGGATGTCCAGTAAACCTTGGTAGATATATTAACAGCTGATAGGTTTCATCACATAACTACCTTAATATCGAAACATGGCTTTAGTAAAAACCCCACGGATTTCAAGATATTGGCGTTTTGAGAAATCGACAATGTGGTTCAAAGGGGTTTAAATCAGGTGACCGAGGCAAATTCTTCGAGCCGCATTTGACCTTAGCATTCTATAGCTATATTTCTTAACGTAATTTAATTCTTCGTCATGACATAGATTAATGACATAATAATTCGTCAAGTAACGTTTATAGTAAGTAATTAGTAGGTATTTAGTAATTCTATTATAATCCCTATAAAATTAGATTAGAATAAAGCTAGATTAGAATAAAGCCTTTTAATTTGGACAATTGACAGATTCCAGAAGGGAAGAAAGCAGAGGTAGATTTCACCGGATCAAAGGAGGGGATAGGCAAACTCCAATTGTACGAACTTGTATCAAACATTGCGCGATCCACTCCCCGCGCGTCAGCCCGCGCACCTCAACCCGTCGTACCCTTACGCAGCGAGAGTGCCTATACTGAATCCCTCTTTATAGTGTGCCGTAAGGGTTGCTCATATCAAATATTGTTTGAAACAAAAATTGTAAAAAAATGATAGGCCTACAATTAACATTTTCAACGGATTTAATCTTTTGCCTATTAAGGGTGGTATGATTTTTTGAATTTTGAAAAACCACTTTTTCTCACCCCTAGGATCAATTGTTAGATCTATCAAAAAAGTTTACTTAGATATGTTTTAGACCCTTATCTAAACAATAATATAAAATTTAAATGGATTCAATACATATTAGGAAAGTTATAGCAATATTTCCCTTTTTTTGAAATCCTTTTTTGATGATTTTAAACATGTCTACCTGGTACATATGCATTAACCTATCGCCCAAGCTGCACTGAGGGTTCAACCTTTGCATTCGCAACACGTTGAAAGGTGCCAACTGGTTATCTATTCAAGGCTCCTAAAATAATGTTTTCTTTAGGCTAATAATAATAACAAACCCAATAAATGGCAGAATCACTATTTTGGTATAGCTTTTTCTATTAAGAAAATACAAAATTTAGCTTTCTTTATTCTTTATTCTTCATTGAAAGAAATCAACAGTCTTGCAAACAATGACAAATATCAACGATAAGTTCACATTAAAAAGGTATTTGTAAAACTAATAACAGATTTAAAACTAAATTAGACACTCAAAACTTATAATTCAAATTTACTTTAAACTATTAAACACATAACAAAATGTTGACATGGCTCGAACTAACATGGCATAAGGTATAATAAATAGCTTAATTAAGTATATTTATGTTAAAATTTAACAATATTTTAACGAAATTGACTTCTTTAATTCCTCGCAAAATTATATTTCTGTCTCCCTTAAGAGATCCCGTTACTTATTGCAAAGAGGAACGATATTGAAACTAACAATTTTGACTCCCACTTATATTCAAAAAAAATATAATCTTAACCTCTTTATTGCCAGAGTGACTTTTTGAAAATTGCACTCAAACCGGTCACAAAGTAAAATGCTTATTTTAGAAAACTATCTATGTTTTAGGTAGATTTCTTTAGGAAAGCTACCTATTGTAATGACTTCCGGAATATTTCCACATGTCTTCGCGTTTCACATCCCCTATAACCCAAAACCACCCACAGTTTTAAAGTTTATTTATAAGTTTACAAGCTGAACCGGCGAACTTAAAACCTCATCAGAATCAATTGTTGTGATAACTTTCAGCTGAATTCAATTTAGTTTTTAGTTTGACGTTTAAATTTAATAGATGTGTCGTTTATAATGGTAGACCTCCGATAACGCGCCAAAGGCACCAAAACGTGTTGCTAAACATGGAAATTAACTCTACCTTTCATCGATTCTCATCAAATAAAAACAACTCGAATGTATTGATCGTGGAATCCTCCACATTTATTCGAATACGATTTACAACAACGTCGTGGCTTAGCGTGTCACAGAGCGTGTCATATAGTGTGACTCTCGAGTGTGTCTTTACAATGTCTTTCCAAACTCGAAAAGGGTCACGACACACCTTCGTCGAGAAACAGTAACTCGCTAATAAATGTACTTTAATTATGACCGTTATATTTACAACAATTGGAAAATTCGAATGCTTTTTAATATTATATATATGATATTTTAAGTGTGTGATTTTTAAGCGCGATTTAGTACCTGCAGCTTGAAGGTACGTCGCAACTTATTGTGACTTACAATCCAGTGAAAGTGCAACAGAGGCCAAAGCGCAGATCCATGCAGCGCCGAAAGCGTCGAGCACTCCTCAGCATCAGCAGGCTTTCTCCTATAAATACCCCGTTCTTTTTTGAAGTGAAACTAATGTGCGCATGATAGTGACTTCGAAATGCTACCTTGGCGCCGTTGAGCTAGAGTAGGGCGCTAGGAGGGCGTTGCTGCAGTAGCCAACACCTCGCAGGTATGTATTCCCCTTGAATTAAATGATTTCTTTAATTAAATAATCAATCAAATGGGTTTTAAATTAATTAATAATGTAAAACCGTAAATCTTTAACACCAAAAATATTAGTCGTAATCGGGTGTTGCCCGCTCATACAACTATAGACATTTTGAATATGTCTCTTAATAAATGTTTTAGCTTATTAGAGCGAAGCGAGCGTAGCGAGCGAAGCTCTCATAAGGAGACTCCAATTAGAACTTTGTCACGGGCTAACTTGGTCATTCCTTGACCGATTTGAAAAATTTTTGATTTTGAGAGAATCTACATGAAAAAGTGAAGGTCGTGACGGAGCTTGATTTTAAATATTGTCAAAAATAAAATTTTTGGGGTCAAAAGAAAATTGTCTATGGGAATATCCATTATAAAAAAGTCACGCGCTTTTTTGAAAATTTTTTATTCGAAAATAATTAATCGAATTTTATTTTAAATTATTTAATTTGATATTAATTTAATACAATTTAACAATAATAAATCGTTTTTAACAATAAATAAAAATACAAAAAATAATTAGGTAAGTTTCACGCATAAAAATAGTAAAAAAATATAAAATTTAACAATACGAATGCAATACCTATTCCACCATCAACAGTTTCATTCCGCAGAGGAACAAATTCTTTTACGCGAAAGCAATTCCCCCTTCAACTTGCATATGCAATCAGCATCCATCGTTCCCAAGGTTTGACTTTGGACGAAGCAGTTGTCGATATTGGAAACATAGAATTTGCACTAGGGTTATCTTATGTTGCCTTCTCAAGGGTTAGGAGTCTTGAAGGATTATTTATTTCTCCATCGTTCCCCCTTGAAAGACTACTCAAAATCAATGATAAGAAAGGATTACCTTCCAAACGTCGAGAACTGCAACGGTTGATTTCATTGTCTTAACTTTAAACATTTCTTTAAAATAAATTCATTTGTCTTATATTTAAATAATTGTTAAATGAATTTCTCTTTTTGTATATAAAAGATTTCAAGAACCTCATTTTAGAAAATTATCCATTCGTTGAAAAGTTATGTTTTCAATTTCCCGATGAAATTCTCTTGTACATTAGTATTGAAGATATTTTAAGTACCTCATTTTAGAAAATTATCAAAATCTATCCCGTCGTTAAAAAGTTATGCTGTTGATTTCCGGATGAATTTTTTTTGTGCATTTGTATCAAAGAGATTTCAAATACCTCATTATAGAAAATTATCAAAATCTATCCCGTCGTTAAAAAGTTATTGTCACAGACTAAATTTTATTTAGAAAATTTTAGTAAATCGCTTCGCTCTAATATGTGCTGCAGCGAAGCAAAATGCGAGCGACTGCGGCGACCTAGTTTAAATATCTTTCGTATTAAATAATCTGTTTATCCAATACTCATTTCAGTTTTAATAGGACCTAAAATTCGACACTCAAACGTGTTTATTTTGAGGGATTTATATGACTTAGGTACTTACGATCTCATACTTTTTTGTATAGCTATTAATAAGTAATACTTAGGTATATTTCTCTTAACCTTTGTCTCAAATGAATAACTATGCAATTTAAAGTAGCCAGGTGACATTTTTCTACTCTTTTCCAATATCACCTTAGTTACTGTTGCGAAGATACAAAGATTACATCATTTCATTAATGTGTCAAAATTTTTTCATGGGAAAAAAATAATTTTTTAAATGAAGAAATAATGTATTATTACGTATTAAACCTTATTTATAAATTAGTTAGGGTATCAAGATCGAGTGTGCGAGGATAAAAGATGCTGCGGATGCAATTGATTGCGTCGACGGATGTGCCGACGGATGGAAGATCGCGGAACGAATTTGCTTGCGAGACTGGAAGCCCATCAAATATGTAAATATAATATGAATTACCTATTTCGCAGTAACTGCAATTTGCACGTAATCCTAACCTATTTTGTTATCTCGGCTGACATGTGTTTTCATTTTTTGTCTTATTTTTATGATTAATTCATGCAAATATGACAGTATCGGGCTTTTTTTACCTTTGCTATGTATATTTGCAACGTTTTACCAGTCGGCGCTTTTAATATTTGTGACAGAAGGATTTGACTTCTCTACATGGCATAGAGCGCAGCGCAACTCGCACCCTATCCCGTCAGCATCAAAGACGACTTAAATTAAAAACCTAAACTGAAGAGCTCTGAAGGTAATTATCTTTTAAAACGGTTTTGTTTAATTGCGTATTTCTATGATAGTTTCTTAACTACCGGAATATTTGCAGATCGATAATACACAAATAAATCGACCTGGTGGGTATGCATGGCATGGCATCGGTTGAGCAGCTTATGATTTGCCAGACAATCTCTGTCTACTTTACCACAAGTTGGTCCCAAAATGAAATAACATTGATTGAAATATTTAACATGTATAAATAGCATGTATTTAACATGTATGTTAAGTACATATGTATTGTGATATATAATTATTTTAGCTTCTTATTATCTTATATTCGTTATGTAACTTTTTTTTAACTAAGATATATATTAAGTTTATTTCAGCATTGTTTGTATATTTAGTCAGGATGAATTCAAATTGTTAACATTAACGTGTTAAATGGAAGAACTAAAATTGTTTGAAAATGTAATATAGTAATGTAATATAATTGAATATATTCTGTGAAAGTGGTATTCTATCTAAAGTAATATTTGGTTTAGAGGTTCTTAGAGAAGAATCTTCTATTCTTTTAAACAGGACCGGGTGAGTGGTGGGTTCACATGTCACATACTATATTATATACCTTGGTAGCATTTGAGTTCGTTGATTTTATTAAAAAATACGATGTTTGTAAAAATGTATATGCAGACTGTGACAGAAAGATTTGACTTCTCTACATCGCATAGAGCTCAGCGCAACTCGCACCCTATCCCGTCAGCATCAAAGACGACTTAAATTAAAAACCTAAACTGAAGAGCTCTGAAGGTAATTATCTTTTAAAAATTTGGTTTAGAGGTTCTTAGAGAAGAATCTTCTATTCTTTTAAACAGGACCGGGTGAGTGGTGGGTTCACATGTCACAGACTATATTATATACCTTGGTAGCATTTGAGTTCGTTGATTTTATTAAAAAATACGATGTTTGTAAAAATGTATATGCAGACTGTGACAGAAAGATTTGACTTCTCTACATCGCATAGAGCGCAGCGCAACTCGCACTCTATCTTGTCAGCATCAAAGACGACTTAAATCAAAAACCTAAACTGAAGAGCTCTGAAGGTTTTTATCTTTTAAAACGGTTTTGTTTAATTGCGTATTTCTATGATAGTTTCTCTACTCACCGGAATATTTGCAGATCGATAGTATACAAATGAATCGACCTGTTGGGTATGCATGGCATGGCATTGGTTGAGCGGCATGTGATTTGCCAGACAATCTCTGTCTACTTTACTACAAGTTGGTCCCAAAATGAAATAACATTGATTGAAATATTTAACATGTATATATATCATATATTTAACATGTATGTTAAGTATATATATATATATATTGTGATATATAATTATTTTAGCATCTTATTATCTTATATTTGTGTTGCAGATCGATAGTACACAAATTAATAGACCTGGTGGGTATGCATGACATGGCATTGGTTGAACGGCATGTGATTTGTTAGACAATCTCTGTCTACATTACTACCAGTTGGTCCCAAAATGAAATAACATTGATTGAAATATTTAACATGTATATATAGCATCTATTTAACATGTATGTTAAGTATATATGTATTGTGCGATATTATTATTTTAGCATCTTATTATCTTATATTTGTGTTGCAGATCGATAGTACACAAATTAATAGACCTGGTGGGTATGCATGACATGGCATTGGTTGAGCGGCATGTGATTTGCCAGACAATCTCTGTCTACATTACTACCAGTTGGTCCCAAAATGAAAAAACATTGATTGAAATATTTAACATGTATATATAGCATGTATTTAACATGTATGTTAAGTATATATGTATTGTGATATATAATTATTTTAGCATCTTATTATCTTATATTTGTGTTGTAACTTTTTTTTAACTAAGATATATATTAAGTTTGTTTCAGCATTGTTTGTATATTTAGTCAGGATTAATTCAAATTTTAACATTATCGTGTTAAATGGAAGAACTAATATTGTTTGAAAATATTATATAATTGAATATAGTCTGTGAATTTGGTATTCTATCTAAAGTAATATTTGGTTTAGAGGTTCTTAGAGAAGAATCTTCTATTCTTTTAAACAGGACCGGGTGAGTGGTGGGTTCACATGTCACAGACTATATTATTATTCCTTGGTAGCATTTGAATTCGTTGATTTTATTAAAAAATACAATGTTTGTAAAAATGTATATGCAGACTGTGACAGAAAGATTTGACTTCTCTACATCGCATAGAGCGCAGCGCAACTCGCACCCTATCCCGTCAGCATCAAAGACGACTTAAATTAAAAACCTAAACTGAAGAGCTCTGAAGGTAATTATCTTTTAAAACGGTTTTGTTTAATTGCGTATTTCTATGATAGTTTCTCTACTCACCGGAATATTTGCAGATCGATAGTATACAAATGAATCGACCTGGTGGGTATGCATGACATGGCATTGTTTGAGCGGCATGTGATTTGTTAGACAATCTCTGTCTATATTACTACCAGTTGGTCCCAAAATTAAATAACATTGATTGAAATATTTAACATGTATATATAGCATCTATTTAACATGTATGTTAAGTATATATGTATTGTGATATATTATTATTTTAGCATCTTATTATCTTATATTTGTGTTGCAGATCGATAGTACACAAATTAATAGACCTGGTGGGTATGCATGACATGGCATTGGTTGAGCGGCATGTGATGTGCCAGACAATCTCTGTCTACATTACTACCAGTTGGTCCCAAAATGAAATAACATTGATTGAAATATTTAACATGTATATATAGCATGTATTTAACATGTATGTTAGGTATATATATATTGTTATATATAATTATTTTAGCATCTTATTATCTTATATTTGTATTGTAACATTTTTTTAACTAAGATATAGATTAAGTTTATTTCAGCATTGTTTGTATATTTAGTCAGGATGAATTCAAATTGTTAACATTAACGTGTTAAATGGAAGAACTAAAATTGTTTGAAAATGTTAAATAATTGAATATAGTCTGTGAAAGTGGTATTCTATCTAAGGTAATATTTGGTTTAGAGGTTCTTAGAGAAGAATCTTCTATTCTTTTAAACAGGACCGGGTGAGTGGTGGGTTCACATGTCACAGACTATATTATTATTCCTTGGTAGCATTTGAATTCGTTGATTTTATTAAAAAATACGATGTTTGTAAAAATGTATATGCAGACTGTGACAGAAGGATTTGACTTCTCTACATCGCATAGAGCGCAGCGCAACTCGCACCCTATCCCGTCAGCATCAAAGACGACTTAAATTAAAAACCTAAACTGAAGAGCTCTGAAGGTAATTATCTTTTAAAACGGTTTTGTTTAATTGCGTATTTCTATGATAGTTTCTCTACTCACCGGAATATTTGCAGATCGATAGTACACAAATGAATCAACCTGGTGGGTATGCATGGCATGGCATTGGTTGAGCGGCATGTGATTTGCCAGACAATCTCTGTCTACTTTACTACAAGTTGGTCCCAAAATGAAATAACATTGATTGAAATATTTAACATGTATATATAGCATATATTTAACATGTATGTTAAGTATATATATATATATATTGTGATATATAATTATTTTAGCATCCTATTATCTTATATTTGTGTTGCAGATCGATAGTACACAAATTAATAGACCTGGTGGGTATGCATGACATGGCATTGGTTGAGCGGCATGTGATTTGCCAGACAATCTCTGTCTACATTACTACCAGTTGGTCCCAAAATGAAATAACATTGATTGAAATATTTAACATGTATATATAGCATCTATTTAACATGTATGTTAAGTATATATGTATTGTGATATATTATTATTTTAGCATCTTATTATCTTATTTTTGTGTTGCAGATCGATAGTACACAAATTAATAGACCTGGTGGGTATGCATGACATGGCATTGGTTGAGCGGCATGTGATTTGCCAGACAATCTCTGTCTACATTACTACCAGTTGGTCCCAAAATGAAATAACATTGATTGAAATATTTAACATGTATATATAGCATGTATTTAACATGTATGTTAGGTATATATATATTGTGATATATAATTATTTTAGCATCTTATTATCTTATATTTGTATTGTAACTTTTTTTTAACTAAGATATAGATAAAGTTTATTTCAGCATTGTTTGTATATTTAGTCAGGATGAATACAAATTGTTAACATTATCGTGTTAAATGGAAGAACTAAAATTGTTTCAAAATGTTATATAATTGAATATAGTCTGTGAAAGTGGTATTCTATCTAAAGTAAGATTTGGTTTAGAGGTCCTTGGAGAAGAATCTTCTATTCTTTTAAACAGGACCGGTTGAGTGGTGGGTTCACATGTCACAGACTATATTATTATTCCTTGGTAGCATTTGAATTCGTTGATTTTATTAAAAAATACGATGTTTGTAAAAATGTATATGCAGACTGTGACAGAAGGAATTGACTTCTTTAAATCGCATAAAGCGCAGCGCAACTCGCACTCTATCTTGTCAGCATCAAAGACGACTTAAATCAAAAACCTAAACTGAAGAGTTCTGAAGGTAATTATCTTTTAAAACGGTTTTGTTTAATTGCGTATTTCTATGATAGTTTCTCTACTGACCAGAATATTTGCAGATCGATAGTACACAAATGAATCGACCTGGTGGGTATGCATGGCATGGCATTGGTTGAGCGGCTTGTGATTTGCCAGACAATCTCTGTCTACTTTACTACAAGTTGGTCCCAAAATGAAATAACATTGATTGAAATATTTAACATGTATATATAGCATATATTTAACATGTATGTTAAGTATATATATATATATATTGTGATATATAATTATTTTAGCATCCTTTTATCTTATATTTGTGTTGCAGATCGATAGTACACAAATTAATAGACCTGGTGGGTATGCATGACATGGCATTGGTTGAGCGGTATGTGATTTGTTAGACAATCTCTGTCTACATTACTACCAGTTGGTCCCAAAATGAAATAACATTGATTGAAATATTTAACATGTATATATAGCATCTATTTAACATGTATGTTAAGTATATATGTATTGTGATATATTATTATTTTAGCATCTTATTATCTTATATTTGTGTTGCAGATCGATAGTACACAAATTAATAGACCTGGTGGGTATGCATGACATGGCATTGGTTGAGCGGCATGTGATTTGCCAGACAATCTCTGTCTACATTACTACCAGTTGGTCCCAAAATGAAATAACATTGATTGAAATATTTAACATGTATATATAGCATGTATTTAACATGTATGTTAGGTATATATATATTGTTATATATAATTATTTTAGCATCTTATTATCTAATATTTGTATTGTAACATTTTTTTAACTAAGATATAGATTAAGTTTATTTCAGCATTGTTTGTATATTTAGTCAGGATGAATTCAAATTGTTAACATTATCGTGTTAAATGGAAGAACTAAAATTGTTTGAAAATGTTAAATAATTGAATATAGTCTGTGAAAGTGGTATTCTATCTAAAGTAAGATTTGGTTTAGAGGTTCTTAGAGAAGAATCTTCTATTCTTTTAAACAGGACCGGTTGAGTGGTGGGTTCACATGTCACAGACTATATTATTATACCTTGGTAGCATTTGAGATCGTTGATTTTATTAAAAAATACGATGTTTGTAAAAATGTATATGCAGACTGTGACAGAAAGATTTGACTTCTCTACATCGCATAGAGCGCAGCGCAACTCGCACTCTATCTTGTCAGCATCAAAGACGACTTAAATCAAAAACCTAAACTGAAGAGCTCTGAAGGTAATTATCTTTTAAAACGGTTTTGTTTAATTGCGTATTTCTATGATAGTTTCTCTACTCACCGGAATATTTGCAAATCGATAGTACACAAATGAATCGACCTGGTGGGTATGCATGGCATGGCATTGGTTGAGCGGCTTGTGATTTGCCAGACAATCTCTGTCTACTTTACTACAAGTTGGTCCCAAAATGAAATAACATTGATTGAAATATTTAACATGTATATACAGCATATATTTAACATATATGTTAAGTATATATATATATATATTGTGATATATAAATATTTTAGCATCCTATGAAATAACATTGATTGAAATATTTAACATGTATATATAGCATGTATTTAACATGTATGTTAGGTATATATATATTGTGATATATAATTATTTTAGCATCTTATTATCTTATATTTGTATTGTAACATTTTTTTAACTATGATATAGATTAAGTTTATTTCAGCATTGTTTGTATATTTAGTCAGGATGAATTCAAATTGTTAACATTATCGTGTTAAATGGAAGAACTAAAATTGTTTGAAAATGTTAAATAATTGAATATAGTCTGTGAAAGTGGTATTCTATCTAAAGTAAGATTTGGTTTAGAGGTTCTTAGAGAAGAAACTTCTATTCTTTTAAACAGGACCGGTTGAGTGGTGGGTTCACATGTCACAGACTATATTATTATACCTTGGTAGCATTTGAGATCGTTGATTTTATTAAAAAATACGATGTTTGTAAAAATGTATATGCAGACTGTGACAGAAAGATTTGACTTCTCTACATCGCATAGAGCGCAGCGCAACTCGCACTCTATCTTGTCAGCATCAAAGACGACTTAAATCAAAAACCTAAACTGAAGAGCTCTGAAGGTAATTATCTTTTAAAACGGTTTTGTTTAATTGCGTATTTCTATGATAGTTTCTCTACTCACCGGAATATTTGCAGATCGATAGTACACAAATGAATCGACCTGGTGGGTATGCATGGCATGGCATTGGTTGAGCGGCTTGTGATTTGCCAGACAATCTCTGTCTACTTTACTACAAGTTGGTCCCAAAATGAAATAACATTGATTGAAATATTTAACATGTATATACAGCATATATTTAACATGTATGTTAAGTATATATATATATTGTGATATATAATTATTTTAGCATCCTATAATCTTATATTTGTGTTGCAGATCGATAGTACACAAATTAATAGACCTAATGGGTATGCATGACATAGCATTGGTTGAGCGGCATGTGATTTGTTAGACAATCTCTGTCTACATTACTACCAGTTGGTCCCAAAATGAAATAACATTGATTGAAAAATTTAACATGTATATATAGCATGTATTTAATATGTATGTTAAGTATATATATATTGTGATATATAATTATTTTAGCATCTTATTATCTTATATTTGTATTGTAACTTTTTTTTAACTAAGATATAGATTAAGTTTATATCAGCATTGTTTGTATATTTAGTCAGGATGAATTCAAATTGTTAACATTATCGTGTTAAATGGAAGAACTAATATTGTTTGAAAATATTATATAATTGAATATAGTCTGTGAAAGTGGTATTCTATCTAAAGTAATAGTTGGTTTAGAGGTTCTTAGAGAAGAATCTTCTATTCTTTTAAACAGGACCGGGTGAGTGTTGGGTTCACATGTCACAGACTATATTATTATTCCTTGGTAGCATTTGAATTCGTTGATTTTATTAAAAAATACGATGTTTGTAAAAATGTATATGCAGACTGTGACAGAAGGATTTGACTTCTCTACATCGCATAGAGCGCAGTGCAACTCGCACCCTATCCCGTCAGCATCAAAGACGACTTAAATTAAAAACCTAAACTGAAGAGCTCTGAAGGTAATTATCTTTTAAATCGGTTTTGTTTAATTGCGTATTTCTATGATAGTTTCTCTACTCACCGGAATATTTGCAGATCGATAGTATACAAATGAATCGACCTGTTGGGTATGCATGGCATGGCATTGGTTGAGCGGCATGTGATTTGCCAGACAATCTCTGTCTACTTTACTACAAATTGGTCCCAAAATGAAATAACTTTGATTGAAATATTTAACATGTATATATAGCATATATTTAACATGTATGTTAAGTATATATATATATTGTGATATATAATTATTTTAGCATTTTATTATCTTATATTTGTGTTGCAGATCGATAGTACACAAATTAATAGACCTGGTGGGTATGCATGACATGGCATTGGTTGAGCGGCATGTGATTTGCCAGACAATCTCTGTCTACTTTACTACAAGTTGGTCCCAAAATGAAATAACATTGATTGAAATATTTAACATGTATACATAGCATGTATTTAATATGTATGTTAAGTATATATATATTGTGATATAAAATTATTTTAGCATCTTATTATCTTATATTTGTATTGTAACTTTTTTTTAACTAAGATATAGATTAAGTTTATTTCAGCATTGTTTGTATATTTAGTCAGGATGAATTCAAATTGTTAACATTATCGTGTTAAATGGAAGAACTAAAATTGTTTGAAAATGTTATATAATTGAATATAGTCTGTGAAAGTGGTATTCTATCTAAATTAAGATTTGGTTTAGAGGTTCTTAGAGAAGAATCTTCTATTCTTTTAAACAGGACCGGTTGAGTGGTGGGTTCACATGTCACAGACTATATTATTATACCTTGGTAGCATTTGAGTTCGTTGATTTTATTAAAAAATACGATGTTTGTAAAAATGTATATGCAGACTGTGACAGAAAGATTTGACTTCTCTACATCGCATAGAGCGCAGCGCAACTCGTACTCTATCTTGTCAGCATCAAAGACGACTTAAATCAAAAACCTAAACTGAAGAGCTCTGAAGGTAATTATCTTTTAAAACGGTTTTGTTTAATTGCGTATTTCTATGATAGTTTCTCTACTCACCGGAATATTTGCAGATCGATAGTATACAAATGAATCGACCTGTTGGGTATGCATGGCATGGCATTGGTTGAGCGGCATGTGATTTGCCAGACAATCTCTGTCTACTTTACTACAAGTTGGTCCCAAAATGAAATAACATTGATTGAAATATTTAACATGTATATAAAGCATATATTTAACATGTATGTTAAGTATATATATATATATATATTGTGGTATATAATTATTTTAGCATCCTATTATCTTATATTTGTGTTGCAGATCGATAGTACACAAATTAATTGACCTGGTGGGTATGCATGACATGGCATTGGTTGAGCGGCATGTGATTTGTTAGACAATCTCTGTCTTATTACTACCAGTTGGTCCCAAAATGAAATAACATTGATTGAAATATTTAACATGTATATATAGCATCTATTTAACATGTATGTTAAGTATATATGTATTGTGATATATTATTATTTTAGCATCTTATTATCTTATATTTGTGTTGCAGATCGATAGTACACAAATTAATAGACCTGGTGGGTATGCATGACATGGCATTGGTTGAGCGGCATGTGATTTGCCAGACAATCTCTGTCTACATTACTACCAGTTGGTCCCAAAATGAGATAACATTGATTGAAATAATTAACATGTATATATAGCATGTATTTAACATGTATGTTAAGTATATATGTATTGTGATATATAATTATTTTAGCATCTTATTATCTTATATTTGTGTTGTAACTTTTTTTTAACTAAGATATATATTTAGTTTGTTTCAGCATTGTTTGTATATTTAGTCAGGATGAATTCAAATTGTTAACATTATCGTGTTAAATGGAAGAACTAATATTGTTTGAAAATATTATATAATTGAATATAGTCTGTGAAAGTGGTATTCTATCTAAAGTAATATTTGGTTTAGAGGTTCTTAGAGAAGAATCTTCTATTCTTTTAAACAGGACCAGGTGAGTGGTGGGTTCACATGTCACAGACTATATTATTATTCCTTGGTAGCATTTGAATTTGTTGATTTTATTAAAAAATATGATGTTTGTAAAAATGTATATGCAGACTGTGACAGAAAGATTTGACTTCTCTACATCGCATAGAGCGCAGCGCAACTCGCACCCTATCCCGTCAGCATCAAAGACGACTTAAATTAAAAACCTAAACTGAAGAGCTCTGAAGGTAATTATCTTTTAAAATGGTTTTCTTTAATTGCGTATTTCTATGATAGTTTCTCTACTCACCGGAATATTTGCAGATCGATAGTACACAAATGAATCGACCTGGTGGGTATGCATGGCATGGCATTGGTTGAGCCGCTTGTGATTTGCCAGATAATCTCTGTCTACTTTACTACAAGTTGGTCCCAAAATGAAATAACATTGATTGAAATATTTAACATGTATATATAGCATATATTTAACATGTATGTTAAGTATATATATATATATTGTGATATATAATTATTTTAGCATTTTATTATCTTATATTTGTGTTGCAGATCGATAGTACACAAATTAATAGACCTGGTGGGTATGCATGACATAGCATTAGTTGAGCGGCATGTGATTTGCCAGACAATCTCTGTCTACTTTACTACAAGTTGGTCCCAAAATGAAATAACATTGATTAAAATATTTAACATGTATGTATAGCATATATTTAACATGTATGTTAAGTATATATATATATTGTGATATATAATTATTTTAGCATTTTATTATCTTATATTTGTGTTGCAGATCGATAGTACACAAATTAATAGTCCTGGTGGGTATGCATTACATGGCATTGGTTAAGCGGCATGTGATTTGTTAGACAATCTCTGTCTACATTACTACCAGTTGGTCCCAAAATGAAATAACATTGATTGAAATATTTAACATGTATATATAGCTTCTATTTAACATGTATGTTTAGTATATATGTATTGTGATATATAATTATTTTAGCATCTTATTATCTTATATTTGTGTTGCAGATCGATAGTACACAAATTAATAGACCTGGTGGGTATGCATGACATGGCATTGGTTGAGCGGCATGTGATTTGCCAGACAATCTCTGTCTACATTACTACCAGTTGGTCCCAAAATGAAATAACATTGATTGAAATATTTAACATGTATATATAGCATGTATTTAATATGTATGTTAAGTATATATATATATTGTGATATATAATTATTTTAGCATCTTATTATCTTATATTTGTATTGTAACTTTTTTTTAACTAAGATATATATTTAGTTTGTTTCAGCATTGTTTGTATATTTAGTCAGGATGAATTCAAATTGTTAACATTATCGTGTTAAATGGAAGAACTAATATTGTTTGAAAATATTATATAATTGAATATAGTCTGTGAAAGTGGTATTCTATCTAAAGTAATATTTCGTTTAGAGGTTCTTAGAGAAGAATCTTCTATTCTTTTAAACAGGACCGGGTGAGTGGTGGGTTCACATGTCACAGACTATATTATTATTCCTTGGTAGCATTTGAATTTGTTGATTTTATTAAAAAATATGATGTTTGTAAAAATGTATATGCAGACTGTGACAGAAAGATTTGACTTCTCTACATCGCATAGAGCGCAGCGCAACTCGCACCCTATCCCGTCAGCATCAAAGACGACTAAAATTAAAAACCTAAACTGAAGAGCTCTGAAGGTAATTATCTTTTAAAATGGTTTTGTTTAATTGCGTATTTCTATGATAGTTTCTCTACTCACCGGAATATTTGCAGATCGATAGTACACAAATGAATCGACCTGGTGGGTATGCATGGCATGGCATTGGTTGAGCCGCTTGTGATTTGCCAGATAATCTCTGTCTACTTTACTACAAGTTGGTCCCAAAATGAAATAACATTGATTGAAATATTTAACATGTATATATAGCATATATTTAACATGTATGTTAAGTATATATATATATTGTGATATATAATTATTTTAGCATTTTATTATCTTATATTTGTGTTGCAGATCGATAGTACACAAATTAATAGACCTGGTGGGTATGCATGACATAGCATTAGTTGAGCGGCATGTGATTTGCCAGACAATCTCTGTCTACTTTACTACAAGTTGGTCCCAAAATGAAATAACATTGATTAAAATATTTAACATGTATGTATAGCATATATTTAACATGTATGTTAAGTATATATATATTGTGATATATAATTATTTTAGCATTTTATTATCTTATATTTGTGTTGCAGATCGATAGTACACAAATTAATAGTCCTGGTGGGTATGCATGACATGGCATTGGTTGAGCGGCATGTGATTTGTTAGACAATCTCTGTCTACATTACTACCAGTTGGTCCCAAAATGAAATAACATTGATTGAAATATTTAACATGTATATATAGCTTCTATTTAACATGTATGTTAAGTATATATGTATTGTGATATATAATTATTTTAGCATCTTATTATCTTATATTTGTGTTGCAGATCGATAGTACACAAATTAATAGACCTGGTGGGTATGCATGACATGGCATTGGTTGAGCGGCATGTGATTTGCCAGACAATCTCTGTCTACATTACTACCAGTTGGTCCCAAAATGAAATAACATTGATTGAAATATTTAACATGTATATATAGCATGTATTTAATATGTATGTTAAGTATATATATATATTGTGATATATAATTATTTTAGCATCTTATTATCTTATATTTGTATTGTAACTTTTTTTTAACTAAGATATATATTTAGTTTGTTTCAGCATTGTTTGTATATTTAGTCAGGATGAATTCAAATTGTTAACATTATCGTGTTAAATGGAAGAACTAATATTGTTTGAAAATATTATATAATTGAATATAGTCTGTGAAAGTGGTATTCTATCTAAAGTAATATTTGGTTTAGAGGTTCTTAGAGAAGAAACTTCTATTCTTTTAAACAGGACCGGGTGAGTGGTGGGTTCACATGTCACAGACTATATTATTATTCCTTGGTAGCATTTGAATTTGTTGATTTTATTAAAAAATATGATGTTTGTAAAAATGTATATGCAGACTGTGACAGAAAGATTTGACTTCTCTACATCGCATAGAGCGCAGCGCAACTCGCACCCTATCCCGTCAGCATCAAAGACGACTTAAATTAAAAACCTAAACTGAAGAGCTCTGAAGGTAATTATCTTTTAAAATGGTTTTGTTTAATTGCGTATTTCTATGATAGTTTCTCTACTCACCGGAATATTTGCAGATCGATAGTACACAAATGAATCGACCTGGTGGGTATGCATGGCATGGCATTGGTTGAGCCGCTTGTGATTTGCCAGATAATCTCTGTCTACTTTACTACAAGTTGGTCCCAAAATGAAATAACATTGATTGAAATATTTAACATGTATATATAGCATATATTTAACATGTATGTTAAGTATATATATATATATTGTGATATATAATTATTTTAGCATTTTATTATCTTATATTTGTGTTGCAGATCGATAGTACACAAATTAATAGACCTGGTGGGTATGCATGACATAGCATTAGTTGAGCGGCATGTGATTTGCCAGACAATCTCTGTCTACTTTACTACAAGTTGGTCCCAAAATGAAATAACATTGATTAAAATATTTAACATGTATGTATAGCATATATTTAACATGTATGTTAAGTATATATATATATTGTGATATATAATTATTTTAGCATTTTATTATCTTATATTTGTGTTGCAGATCGATAGTACACAAATTAATAGTCCTGGTGGGTATGCATGACATGGCATTGGTTAAGCGGCATGTGATTTGTTAGACAATCTCTGTCTACATTACTACCAGTTGGTCCCAAAATGAAATAACATTGATTGAAATATTTAACATGTATATATAGCTTCTATTTAACATGTATGTTTAGTATATATGTATTGTGATATATAATTATTTTAGCATCTTATTATCTTATATTTGTGTTGCAGATCGATAGTACACAAATTAATAGACCTGGTGGGTATGCATGACATGGCATTGGTTGAGCGGCATGTGATTTGCCAGACAATCTCTGTCTACATTACTACCAGTTGGTCCCAAAATGAAATAACATTGATTGAAATATTTAACATGTATATATAGCATGTATTTAATATGTATGTTAAGTATATATATATATTGTGATATATAATTATTTTAGCATCTTATTATCTTATATTTGTATTGTAACTTTTTTTTAACTAAGATATATATTTAGTTTGTTTCAGCATTGTTTGTATATTTAGTCAGGATGAATTCAAATTGTTAACATTATCGTGTTAAATGGAAGAACTAATATTGTTTGAAAATATTATATAATTGAATATAGTCTGTGAAAGTGGTATTCTATCTAAAGTAATATTTGGTTTAGAGGTTCTTAGAGAAGAATCTTCTATTCTTTTAAACAGGACCGGGTGAGTGGTGGGTTCACATGTCACAGACTATATTATTATTCCTTGGTAGCATTTGAATTTGTTGATTTTATTAAAAAATATGATGTTTGTAAAAATGTATATGCAGACTGTGACAGAAAGATTTGACTTCTCTACATCGCATAGAGCGCAGCGCAACTCGCACCCTATCCCGTCAGCATCAAAGACGACAAAATTAAAAACCTAAACTGAAGAGCTCTGAAGGTAATTATCTTTTAAAATGGTTTTGTTTAATTGCGTATTTCTATGATAGTTTCTCTACTCACCGGAATATTTGCAGATCGATAGTACACAAATGAATCGACCTGGTGGGTATGCATGGCATGGCATTGGTTGAGCCGCTTGTGATTTGCCAGATAATCTCTGTCTACTTTACTACAAGTTGGTCCCAAAATGAAATAACATTGATTGAAATATTTAACATGTATATATAGCATATATTTAACATGTATGTTAAGTATATATATATATTGTGATATATAATTATTTTAGCATTTTATTATCTTATATTTGTGTTGCAGATCGATAGTACACAAATTAATAGACCTGGTGGGTATGCATGACATAGCATTAGTTGAGCGGCATGTGATTTGCCAGACAATCTCTGTCTACTTTACTACAAGTTGGTCCCAAAATGAAATAACATTGATTAAAATATTTAACATGTATGTATAGCATATATTTAACATGTATGTTAAGTATATATATATATTGTGATATATAATTATTTTAGCATTTTATTATCTTATATTTGTGTTGCAGATCGATAGTACACAAATTAATAGTCCTGGTGGGTATGCATGACATGGCATTGGTTGAGCGGCATGTGATTTGTTAGACAATCTCTGTCTACATTACTACCAGTTGGTCCCAAAATGAAATAACATTGATTGAAATATTTAACATGTATATATAGCTTCTATTTAACATGTATGTTAAGTATATATGTATTGTGATATATAATTATTTTAGCATCTTATTATCTTATATTTGTGTTGCAGATCGATAGTACACAAATTAATAGACCTGGTGGGTATGCATGACATGGCATTGGTTGAGCGGCATGTGATTTGCCAGACAATCTCTGTCTACATTACTACCAGTTGGTCCCAAAATGAAATAACATTGATTGAAATATTTAACATGTATATATAGCATGTATTTAATATGTATGTTAAGTATATATATATATTGTGATATATAATTATTTTAGCATCTTATTATCTTATATTTGTATTGTAACTTTTTTTTAACTAAGATATATATTTAGTTTGTTTCAGCATTGTTTGTATATTTAGTCAGGATGAATTCAAATTGTTAACATTATCGTGTTAAATGGAAGAACTAATATTGTTTGAAAATATTATATAATTGAATATAGTCTGTGAAAGTGGTATTCTATCTAAAGTAATATTTGGTTTAGAGGTTCTTAGAGAAGAAACTTCTATTCTTTTAAACAGGACCGGGTGAGTGGTGGGTTCACATGTCACAGACTATATTATTATTCCTTGGTAGCATTTGAATTTGTTGATTTTATTAAAAAATATGATGTTTGTAAAAATGTATATGCAGACTGTGACAGAAAGATTTGACTTCTCTACATCGCATAGAGCGCAGCGCAACTCGCACCCTATCCCGTCAGCATCAAAGACGACTTAAATTAAAAACCTAAACTGAAGAGCTCTGAAGGTAATTATCTTTTAAAATGGTTTTGTTTAATTGCGTATTTCTATGATAGTTTCTCTACTCACCGGAATATTTGCAGATCGATAGTACACAAATGAATCGACCTGGTGGGTATGCATGGCATGGCATTGGTTGAGCCGCTTGTGATTTGCCAGATAATCTCTGTCTACTTTACTACAAGTTGGTCCCAAAATGAAATAACATTGATTGAAATATTTAACATGTATGTATAGCATATATTTAACATGTATGTTAAGTATATATATATATTGTGATATATAATTATTTTAGCATTTTATTATCTTATATTTGTGTTGCAGATCGATAGTACACAAATTAATAGACCTGGTGGGTATGCATGACATGGCATTAGTTGAGCGGCATGTGATTTGCCAGACAATCTCTGTCTACTTTACTACAAGTTGGTCCCAAAATGAAATAACATTGATTAAAATATTTAACATGTATGTATAGCATATATTTAACATGTATGTTAAGTATATATATATATTGTGATATATAATTATTTTAGCATTTTATTATCTTATATTTGTGTTGCAGATCGATAGTACACAAATTAATAGTCCTGGTGGGTATGCATGACATGGCATTGGTTGAGCGGCATGTGATTTGTTAGACAATCTCTGTCTACATTACTACCAGTTGGTCCCAAAATGAAATAACATTGATTGAAATATTTAACATGTATATATAGCTTCTATTTAACATGTATGTTAAGTATATATGTATTGTGATATATAATTATTTTAGCATCTTATTATCTTATATTTGTGTTGCAGATCGATAGTACACAAATTAATAGTCCTGGTGGGTATGCATGACATGGCATTGGTTGAACGGCATGTGATTTGCCAGACAATCTCTGTCTACATTACTACCAGTTGGTCCCAAAATGAAATAACATTGATTGAAATATTTAACATGTATATATAGCATGTATTTAATATGTATGTTAAGTATATATATATATTGTGATATATAATTATTTTAGCATCTTATTATTTTATATTTGTATTGTAACTTTTTTTTAACTAAGATATAGATTAAGTTTATTTCAGCATTGTTTGTATATTTAGTCAGGATGAATTCAAATTGTTAACATTATCGTTTTAAATGGAAGAACTAAAATTGTTTGAAAATGTTATATAATTGAATATAGTCTGTGAAAGTGGTATTCTATCTAAAGTAATATTTGGTTTAGAGGTTCTTAGAGAAGAATCTTCTATTCTTTTAAACAGGACCGGGTGAGTGGTGGGTTCACATGTCACAGACTATATTATTATTCCTTGGTAGCATTTGAATTCGTTGATTTTATTAAAAAATACGATTTTTGTAAAAATGTATATGCAGACTGTGACAGAAGGATTTGACTTCTCTACATCGCATAGAGCGCAGCGCAACTCGCACCCTATCCCGTCAGCATCAAAGACGACTTAAATTAAAAACCTAAACTGAAGAGCTCTGAAGGTAATTATCTTTTAAAACGGTTTTGTTTAATTGCGTATTTCTATGATAGTTTCTCTACTCACCGGAATATTTGCAGATCGATAGTACACAAATTAATAGACCTGGTGGGTATTCATGACATGGCATTGGTTGAGCGGCATGTGATTTGCCAGACAATCTCTGTCTACTTTACTACCAGTTGGTCCCAAAATGAAATAACATTGAATGAAATATTTAACATGTATATATAGCATGTATTTAATATGTATGTTAAGTATATATATATTGTGATATATAAATATTTTAGCATCTTATTATCTTATATTTGTGTTGTAACTTTTTTTTAACTAAGATATATATTAAGTTTATTTCAGCATTGTTTGTATATTTAGTCAGGATGAATTCAAATTGTTAACATTATCGTTTTAAATGGAAGAACTAAAATTGTTTGAAAATGTTATATAATTGAATATAGTCTGTGAAAGTGGTATTCTATCTAAAGTAAGATTTGGTTTAGAGGTTCTTAGAGAAGAATCTTCTATTCTTTTAAACAGGACCGGTTGAGTGGTGGGTTCACATGTCACAGACTATATTATTATACCTTGGTAGCATTTGAGTTCGTTGATTTTATTAAAAAATACGATGTTTGTAAAAATGTATATGCAGACTGTGACAGAAAGATTTGACTTCTCTACATCGCATAGAGCGCAGCGCAACTCTCACTTTATCTTGTCAGCATCAAAGACGACTTAAATCAAAAACCTAAACTGAAGAGCTCTGAAGGTAATTATCTTTTAAAACGGTTTTGTTTAATTGCGTATTTCTATGATAGTTTCTCTACTCACCGGTATATTTGCAGATCGATAGTATACAAATGAATCGACCTGTTGGGTATGCATGGCATGGCATTGGTTGAGCGGCTTGTGATTTGTTAGACAATCTCTGTCTACATTACTACCAGTTGGTCCCAAATGAAATAACATTGATTGAAATATTTAACATGTATATATAGAATCTATTTAACATGTATGTTAAGTATATATATATTGTGATATATAATTATTTTAGCATCTTATTATCTTATATTTGTATTGTAACTTTTTTTTAACTAAGATATAGATTAAGTTTATTTCAGCATTGTTTGTATATTTAGTCAGGATGAATTCAAATTGTTAACATTATCGTGTTAAATGGAAGAACTAATATTGTTTGAAAATATTATATAATTGAATATAGTCTGTGAAAGTGGTATTCTATCTAAAGTAATAGTTGGTTTAGAGGTTCTTAAAGAAGAATCTTCTATTCTTTTAAACAGGACCGGGTGAGTGGTGGGTTCACATGTCACAGACTATATTATTATTCCTTGGTAGCATTTGAATTCGTTGATTTTATTAAAAAATACGATCTTTGTAAAAATGTATATGCAGACTGTGACAGAAGGATTTGACTTCTCTACATCGCATAGAGCGCAGCGCAACTCGCACCCTATCCCGTCAGCATCAAAGACGACTTAAATTAAAAACCTAAACTGAAGAGCTCTGAAGGTAATTATCTTTTAAATCGGTTTTGTTTAATTGCGTATTTCTATGATAGTTTCTCTACTCACCGGAATATTTGCAGATCGATAGTACACAAATTAATAGACCTGGTGGGTATGCATGACATGGCATTGGTTGAGCGGCATGTGATTTGCCAGACAATCTCTGTCTACTTTACTACCAGTTGGTCCCAAAATGAAATAACATTGAATGAAATATTTAACATGTATATATAGCATGTATTTAATATGTATGTTAAGTATATATATATTGTGATATATAATTATTTTAGCATCTTATTATCTTATATTTGTATTGTAACTTTTTTTTAACTAAGATATAGATTAAGTTTATTTCAGCATTGTTTGTATATTTAGTCAGGATGAATTCAAATTGTTAACATTATCGTTTTAAATGGAAGAACTAAAATTGTTTGAAAATGTTATATAATTGAATATAGTCTGTGAAAGTGGTATTCTATCTAAAGTAATATTTGGTTTAGAGGTTCTTAGAGAAGAATCTTCTATTCTTTTAAACAGGACCGGGTGAGTGGTGGGTTCACATGTCACAGACTATATTATTATTCCTTGGTAGCATTTGAATTTGTTGATTTTATTAAAAAATATGATGTTTGTAAAAATGTATATGCAGACTGTGACAGAAAGATTTGACTTCTCTACATCGCATAGAGCGCAGCGCAACTCGCACCCTATCCCGTCAGCATCAAAGACGACAAAATTAAAAACCTAAACTGAAGAGCTCTGAAGGTAATTATCTTTTAAAATGGTTTTGTTTAATTGCGTATTTCTATGATAGTTTCTCTACTCACCGGAATATTTGCAGATCGATAGTACACAAATGAATCGACCTGGTGGGTATGCATGGCATGGCATTGGTTGAGCCGCTTGTGATTTGCCAGATAATCTCTGTCTACTTTACTACAAGTTGGTCCCAAAATGAAATAACATTAATTGAAATATTTAACATGTATATATAGCATATATTTAACATGTATGTTAAGTATATATATATATATTGTGATATATAATTATTTTAGCATTTTATTATCTTATATTTGTGTTGCAGATCGATAGTACACAAATTAATAGACCTGGTGGGTATGCATGACATAGCATTAGTTGAGCGGCATGTGATTTGCCAGACAATCTCTGTCTACTTTACTACAAGTTGGTCCCAAAATGAAATAACATTGATTAAAATATTTAACATGTATGTATAGCATATATTTAACATGTATGTTAAGTATATATATATATTGTGATATATAATTATTTTAGCATTTTATTATCTTATATTTGTGTTGCAGATCGATAGTACACAAATTAATAGTCCTGGTGGGTATGCATGACATGGCATTGGTTGAGCGGCATGTGATTTGTTAGACAATCTCTGTCTACATTACTACCAGTTGGTCCCAAAATGAAATAACATTGATTGAAATATTTAACATGTATATATAGCTTCTATTTAACATGTATGTTAAGTATATATGTATTGTGATATATAATTATTTTAGCATCTTATTATCTTATATTTGTGTTGCAGATCGATAGTACACAAATTAATAGACCTGGTGGGTATGCATGACATGGCATTGGTTGAGCGGCATGTGATTTGCCAGACAATCTCTGTCTACATTACTACCAGTTGGTCCCAAAATGAAATAACATTGATTGAAATATTTAACATGTATATATAGCATGTATTTAATATGTATGTTAAGTATATATATATATTGTGATATATAATTATTTTAGCATCTTATTATCTTATATTTGTATTGTAACTTTTTTTTAACTAAGATATATATTTAGTTTGTTTCAGCATTGTTTGTATATTTAGTCAGGATGAATTCAAATTGTTAACATTATCGTGTTAAATGGAAGAACTAATATTGTTTGAAAATATTATATAATTGAATATAGTCTGTGAAAGTGGTATTCTATCTAAAGTAATATTTGGTTTAGAGGTTCTTAGAGAAGAAACTTCTATTCTTTTAAACAGGACCGGGTGAGTGGTGGGTTCACATGTCACAGACTATATTATTATTCCTTGGTAGCATTTGAATTTGTTGATTTTATTAAAAAATATGATGTTTGTAAAAATGTATATGCAGACTGTGACAGAAAGATTTGACTTCTCTACATCGCATAGAGCGCAGCGCAACTCGCACCCTATCCCGTCAGCATCAAAGACGACTTAAATTAAAAACCTAAACTGAAGAGCTCTGAAGGTAATTATCTTTTAAAATGGTTTTGTTTAATTGCGTATTTCTATGATAGTTTCTCTACTCACCGGAATATTTGCAGATCGATAGTACACAAATGAATCGACCTGGTGGGTATGCATGGCATGGCATTGGTTGAGCCGCTTGTGATTTGCCAGATAATCTCTGTCTACTTTACTACAAGTTGGTCCCAAAATGAAATAACATTGATTGAAATATTTAACATGTATGTATAGCATATATTTAACATGTATGTTAAGTATATATATATATTGTGATATATAATTATTTTAGCATTTTATTATCTTATATTTGTGTTGCAGATCGATAGTACACAAATTAATAGACCTGGTGGGTATGCATGACATGGCATTAGTTGAGCGGCATGTGATTTGCCAGACAATCTCTGTCTACTTTACTACAAGTTGGTCCCAAAATGAAATAACATTGATTAAAATATTTAACATGTATGTATAGCATATATTTAACATGTATGTTAAGTATATATATATATTGTGATATATAATTATTTTAGCATTTTATTATCTTATATTTGTGTTGCAGATCGATAGTACACAAATTAATAGTCCTGGTGGGTATGCATGACATGGCATTGGTTGAGCGGCATGTGATTTGTTAGACAATCTCTGTCTACATTACTACCAGTTGGTCCCAAAATGAAATAACATTGATTGAAATATTTAACATGTATATATAGCTTCTATTTAACATGTATGTTAAGTATATATGTATTGTGATATATAATTATTTTAGCATCTTATTATCTTATATTTGTGTTGCAGATCGATAGTACACAAATTAATAGTCCTGGTGGGTATGCATGACATGGCATTGGTTGAACGGCATGTGATTTGCCAGACAATCTCTGTCTACATTACTACCAGTTGGTCCCAAAATGAAATAACATTGATTGAAATATTTAACATGTATATATAGCATGTATTTAATATGTATGTTAAGTATATATATATATTGTGATATATAATTATTTTAGCATCTTATTATTTTATATTTGTATTGTAACTTTTTTTTAACTAAGATATAGATTAAGTTTATTTCAGCATTGTTTGTATATTTAGTCAGGATGAATTCAAATTGTTAACATTATCGTGTTAAATGGAAGAACTAATATTGTTTGAAAATATTATATAATTGAATATAGTCTGTGAAAGTGGTATTCTATCTAAAGTAATATTTGGTTTAGAGGTTCTTAGAGAAGAATCTTCTATTCTTTTAAACAGGACCGGGTGAGTGGTGGGTTCACATGTCACAGACTATATTATTATTCCTTGGTAGCATTTGAATTCGTTGATTTTATTAAAAAATACGATTTTTGTAAAAATGTATATGCAGACTGTGACAGAAGGATTTGACTTCTCTACATCGCATAGAGCGCAGCGCAACTCGCACCCTATCCCGTCAGCATCAAAGACGACTTAAATTAAAAACCTAAACTGAAGAGCTCTGAAGGTAATTATCTTTTAAAACGGTTTTGTTTAATTGCGTATTTCTATGATAGTTTCTCTACTCACCGGAATATTTGCAGATCGATAGTACACAAATTAATAGACCTGGTGGGTATTCATGACATGGCATTGGTTGAGCGGCATGTGATTTGCCAGACAATCTCTGTCTACTTTACTACCAGTTGGTCCCAAAATGAAATAACATTGAATGAAATATTTAACATGTATATATAGCATGTATTTAATATGTATGTTAAGTATATATATATTGTGATATATAAATATTTTAGCATCTTATTATCTTATATTTGTGTTGTAACTTTTTTTTAACTAAGATATATATTAAGTTTATTTCAGCATTGTTTGTATATTTAGTCAGGATGAATTCAAATTGTTAACATTATCGTTTTAAATGGAAGAACTAAAATTGTTTGAAAATGTTATATAATTGAATATAGTCTGTGAAAGTGGTATTCTATCTAAAGTAAGATTTGGTTTAGAGGTTCTTAGAGAAGAATCTTCTATTCTTTTAAACAGGACCGGTTGAGTGGTGGGTTCACATGTCACAGACTATATTATTATACCTTGGTAGCATTTGAGTTCGTTGATTTTATTAAAAAATACGATGTTTGTAAAAATGTATATGCAGACTGTGACAGAAAGATTTGACTTCTCTACATCGCATAGAGCGCAGCGCAACTCTCACTTTATCTTGTCAGCATCAAAGACGACTTAAATCAAAAACCTAAACTGAAGAGCTCTGAAGGTAATTATCTTTTAAAACGGTTTTGTTTAATTGCGTATTTCTATGATAGTTTCTCTACTCACCGGAATATTTGCAGATCGATAGTATACAAATGAATCGACCTGTTGGGTATGCATGGCATGGCATTGGTTGAGCGGCTTGTGATTTGTTAGACAATCTCTGTCTACATTACTACCAGTTGGTCCCAAATGAAATAACATTGATTGAAATATTTAACATGTATATATAGAATCTATTTAACATGTATGTTAAGTATATATATATTGTGATATATAATTATTTTAGCATCTTATTATCTTATATTTGTATTGTAACTTTTTTTTAACTAAGATATAGATTAAGTTTATTTCAGCATTGTTTGTATATTTAGTCAGGATGAATTCAAATTGTTAACATTATCGTGTTAAATGGAAGAACTAATATTGTTTGAAAATATTATATAATTGAATATAGTCTGTGAAAGTGGTATTCTATCTAAAGTAATAGTTGGTTTAGAGGTTCTTAAAGAAGAATCTTCTATTCTTTTAAACAGGACCGGGTGAGTGGTGGGTTCACATGTCACAGACTATATTATTATTCCTTGGTAGCATTTGAATTCGTTGATTTTATTAAAAAATACGATCTTTGTAAAAATGTATATGCAGACTGTGACAGAAGGATTTGACTTCTCTACATCGCATAGAGCGCAGCGCAACTCGCACCCTATCCCGTCAGCATCAAAGACGACTTAAATTAAAAACCTAAACTGAAGAGCTCTGAAGGTAATTATCTTTTAAATCGGTTTTGTTTAATTGCGTATTTCTATGATAGTTTCTCTACTCACCGGAATATTTGCAGATCGATAGTACACAAATTAATAGACCTGGTGGGTATGCATGACATGGCATTGGTTGAGCGGCATGTGATTTGCCAGACAATCTCTGTCTACTTTACTACCAGTTGGTCCCAAAATGAAATAACATTGAATGAAATATTTAACATGTATATATAGCATGTATTTAATATGTATGTTAAGTATATATATATTGTGATATATAATTATTTTAGCATCTTATTATCTTATATTTGTATTGTAACTTTTTTTTAACTAAGATATAGATTAAGTTTATTTCAGCATTGTTTGTATATTTAGTCAGGATGAATTCAAATTGTTAACATTATCGTTTTAAATGGAAGAACTAAAATTGTTTGAAAATGTTATATAATTGAATATAGTCTGTGAAAGTGGTATACTATCTAAAGTAAGATTTGGTTTAGAGGTTCTTAGAGAAGAATCTTCTATTCTTTTAAACAGGACTGGTTGAGTGGTGGGTTCACATGTCACAGACTATATTATTATACCTTGGTAGCATTTGAGTTCGTTGATTTTATTAAAAAATACGATGTTTGTAAAAATGTATATGCAGACTGTGACAGAAAGATTTGACTTCTCTACATCGCATAGAGCGCAGCGCAACTCGCACTCTATCTTGTCAGCATCAAAGACGACTTAAATCAAAAACCTAAACTGAAGAGCTCTGAAGGTAATTATCTTTTAAAACGGTTTTGTTTAATTGCGTATTTCTATGATAGTTTCTCTACTCACCGGAATATTTGCAGATCGATAGTATACAAATGAATCGACCTGTTGGGTATGCATGGCATGGCATTGGTTGAGCGGCATGTGATTTGCCAGACAATCTCTGTCTACTTTATTACAAGTTGGTCCCAAAATGAAATAACATTGATTGAAATATTTAACATGTATATAAAGCATATATTTAACATGTATGTTAAGTATATATATATATATATTGTGGTATATAATTATTTTAGCATCCTATTATCTTTTATTTGTGTTGCAGATCGATAGTACACAAATTAATAGACCTGGTGGGTATGCATGACATGGCATTGGTTGAGCGGCATGTGATTTGTTAGACAATCTCTGTCTATATTACTACCAGTTGGTCCCAAAATGAAATAACATTGATTGAAATATTTAACATGTATATATAGCATCTATTTAACATGTATGTTAAGTATATATGTATTGTGATATATTATTATTTTAGCATCTTATTATCTTATATTTGTGTTGCAGATCGATAGTACACAAATTAATAGACCTGGTGGGTATGCATGACATGGCATTGGTTGAGCGGCATGTGATTTGCCAGACAATCTCTGTCTACATTACTACCAGTTGGTCCCAAAATGAAATAACATTGATTGAAATATTTAACATGTGTATATAGCATGTATTTAACATGTATGTTAAGTATATATGTATTGTGATATATAATTATTTTAGCATCTTATTATCTTATATTTGTATTGTAACTTTTTTTTAACTAAGATATAGATTAAGTTTATTTCAGCATTGTTTGTATATTTAGTCAGGATGAATTCAAATTGTTAACATTATCGTGTTAAATGGAAGAACTAAAATTGTTTGAAAATGTTATATAATTGAATATAGTCTGTGAAAGTGGTATTCTATCTAAAGTAATATTTGGTTTAGAGGTTCTTAGAGAAGAATCTTCTATTCTTTTAAACAGGACCGGGTGAGTGGTGGGTTCACATGTCACAGACTATATTATTATTCCTTGGTAGCATTTGAATTCGTTGATTTTATTAAAAAATACGATGTTTTTAAAAATGTATATGCAGACTGTGACAGAAGGATTTGACTTCTCTACATCGCATAGAGCGCAGCGCAACTCGCACCCTATCCCGTCAGCATCAAAGACGACTTAAATTAAAAACCTAAACTGAAGAGCTCTGAAGGTAATTATCTTTTAAATCGGTTTTGTTTAATTGCGTATTTCTATGATAGTTTCTCTACTCACCGGAATATTTGCAGATCGATAGTACACAAATTAATAGACCTGGTGGGTATTTATGACATGGCATTGGTTGAGCGGCATGTGATTTGCCAGACAATCTCTGTTTACTTTACTACCAGTTAGTCCCAAAATGAAATAACATTGAATGTAATATTTAACATGTATATATAGCATGTATTTAATATGTATGTTAAGTATATATATATTGTGATATATAATTATTTTAGCATCTTATTATCTTATATTTGTATTGTAACTTTTTTTTAACTAAGATATACCTAGATTGAGTTTATTTCAGCATTGTTTGTATATTTAGTCAGGATGAATTCAAATTGTTAACATTATCGTTTTAAATGGAAGAACTAAAATTGTTTGAAAATGTTATATAATTGAATATAGTCTGTGAAAGTGGTATTCTATCTAAAGTAATATTTGGTTTAGAGGTTCTTAGAGAAGAATCTTCTATTCTTTTAAACAGGACCGGGTGAGTGGTGGGTTCACATGTCACAGACTATATTATTATTCCTTGGTAGCATTTGAATTCGTTGATTTTATTAAAAAATACGATGTTTGTAAAAATGTATATGCAGACTGTGACAGAAGGATTTGACTTCTCTACATTGCATAGAGCGCAGCGCAACTCGCACCCTATCCCGTCAGCATCAAAGACGACTTAAATTAAAAACCTAAACTGAAGAGCTCTGAAGGTAATTATCTTTTAAAACGGTTTTGTTTAATTGCGTATTTCTATGATAGTTTCTCTACTCACCGGAATATTTGCAGATCGATAGTACACAAATTAATAGACCTGGTGGGTATTCATGACATGGCATTGGTTGAGCGGCATGTGATTTGCCAGACAATCTCTGTCTACATTACTACCAGTTGGTCCCAAAATGAAATAACATTGATTGAAATATTTAACATGTATATATAGCATGTATTTAATATGTATGTGAAGTATATATATATTGTGATATATAATTATTTTAGCATCTTATTATCTTATATTTGTATTGTAACTTTTTTTTAACTAAGATATAGATTAAGTTTATTTCAGCATTGTTTGTATATTTAGTCAGGATAAATTCAAATTGTTAACATTATCGTGTTAAATGGAAGAACTAATATTGTTTGAAAATATTATATAATTGAATATAGTCTGTGAAAGTGGAATTCTATCTAAAGTAATAGTTGGTTTAGAGGTTCTTAGAGAAGAATCTTCTATTCTTTTAAACAGGACCGGGTGAGTGGTGGGTTCACATGTCACAGACTATATTATTATTCCTTGGTAGCATTTGAATTCGTTGATTTTATTAAAAAATATGATGTTTGTAAAAATGTATATGCAGACTGTGACAGAAAGATTTGACTTCTCTACATCGCATAGAGCGCAGCGCAACTCGCACCCTATCCCGTCAGCATCAAAGACGACTTAAATTAAAAACCTAAACTGAAGATCTCTGAAGGTAATTATCTTTTAAAACGGTTTTGTTTAATTGCGTATTTCTATGATAGTTTCTCTACTCACCGGAATATTTGCAGATCGATAGTATACAAATGAATCGACCTGTTGGCCATGCATGGCATGGCATTGGTTGAGCGGCATGTGATTTGTTAGACAATCTCTGTCTACATTACTACCAGTTGGTCCCAAAATGAAATAACATTGATTGAAATATTTAACATGTATATATAGAATCTATTTAACATGTATGTTAAGTATATATGTATTGTGATATATAATTATTTTAGCATCTTATTATCTTATATTTGTGTTGCAGATCGATAGTACACAAATTAATAGACCTGGTGGGTATGCATGACATGGCATTGGTTGAGCGGCATGTGATTTGCCAGACAATCTCTGTCTACTTTACTACCGGGTGGGTTCACATGTCACAGACTATATTATTATTCCTTGGTAGCATTTGAATTCGTTGATTTTATTAAAAAATACGATTTTTGTAAAAATGTATATGCAGACTGTGACAGAAGGATTTGACTTCTCTACATCGCATAGAGCGCAGCGCAACTCGCACCCTATCCCGTCAGCATCAAAGACGACTTAAATTAAAAACCTAAACTGAAGAGCTCTGAAGGTAATTATCTTTTAAAACGGTTTTGTTTAATTGCGTATTTCTATGATAGTTTCTCTACTCACCGGAATATTTGCAGATCGATAGTACACAAATTAATAGACCTGGTGGGTATTCATGACATGGCATTGGTTGAGCGGCATGTGATTTGCCAGACAATCTCTGTTTACTTTACTACCAGTTGGTCCCAAAATGAAATAACATTGAATGAAATATTTAACATGTATATATAGCATGTATTTAATATGTATGTTAAGTATATATATATTGTGATATATAAATATTTTAGCATCTTATTATCTTATATTTGTATTGTAACTTTTTTTTAACTAAGATATAGATTAAGTTTATTTCAGCATTGTTTGTATATTTAGTCAGAATGAATTCAAATTGTTAACATTATCGTTTTAAATGGAAGAACTAAAATTGTTTGAAAATGTTATATAATTGAATATAGTCTGTGAAAGTGGTATTCTATCTAAAGTAAGATTTGGTTTAGAGGTTCTTAGAGAAGAATCTTCTATTCTTTTAAACAGGACCGGTTGAGTGGTGGGTTCACATGTCACAGACTATATTATTATACCTTGGTAGCATTTGAGTTCGTTGATTTTATTAAAAAATACGATGTTTGTAAAAATGTATATGCAGACTGTGACAGAAAGATTTGACTTCTCTACATCGCATAGAGCGCAGCGCAACTCGCACTTTATCTTGTCAGCATCAAAGACGACTTAAATCAAAAACCTAAACTGAAGAGCTCTGAAGGTAATTATCTTTTAAAACGGTTTTGTTTAATTGCGTATTTCTATGATAGTTTCTCTACTCACCGGAATATTTGCAGATCGATAGTATACAAATGAATCGACCTGTTGGGTATGCATGGCATGGCATTGGTTGAGCGGCTTGTGATTTGCCAGACAATCTCTGTCTATTTTACTACAAGTTGGTCCCAAAATGAAATAAAATTGATTGAAATATTTAACATGTATATATAGCATGTATTTAACATGTATGTTAAGTATATATGTATTGTGATATATAATTATTTTAGCATCTTATTATCTTATATTTGTGTTGTAACTTTTTTTTAACTAAGATATATATTAAGTTTGTTTCAGCATTGTTTGTATATTTAGTCAGGATTAATTCAAATTGTTAACATTATCGTGTTAAATGGAAGAACTAATATTGTTTGAAAATATTATATAATTGAATATAGTCTGTGAAAGTTGTATTCTATCTAAAGTAATATTTGGTTTAGAGGTTCTTAGAGAAGAATCTTCTATTCTTTTAAACAGGACCGGTTGAGTGGTGGGTTCACATGTCACAGACTATATTATTATTCCTTGGTAGCATTTGAATTCGTTGATTTTATTAAAAAATACGATGTTTGTAAAAATGTATATGCCGACTGTGACAGAAAGATTTGACTTCTCTACATCGCATAGAGCGCAGCGCAACTCGCACTTTATCTTGTCAGCATCAAAGACGACTTAAATCAAAAACCTAAACTGAAGAGCTCTGAAGGTAATTATCTTTTAAAACGGTTTTGTTTAATTGCGTATTTCTATGATAGTTTCTCTACTCACCGGAATATTTGCAGATCGATAGTATACAAATGAATCGACCTGTTGGGTATGCATGGCATGGCATTGGTTGAGCGGCATGTGATTTGTTAGACAATCTCTGTCTACATTACTACCAGTTGGTCCCAAAATGAAATAACATTGATTGAAATATTTAACATGTATATATAGAATCTATTTAACATGTATGTTAAGTATATATGTATTGTGATATATAATTCTTTTAGCATCTTATTATCTTATATTTGTGTTGCAGATCGATAGTACACAAATTAATAGACCTGGTGGGTATGCATGACATGGCATTGGTTGAGCGGCATGTGATTTGCCAGACAATCTCTGTCTACATTACTACCAGTTGGTCCCAAAATGAAATAACATTGATTGAAATATTTAACATGTATATATAGCATGTATTTAATATGTATGTTAAGTATATATATATATTGTGATATATAATTATTTTAGCATCTTATTATCTTATATTTGTATTGTAACTTTTTTTTAACTAAGATATAGATTAAGTTTATTTCAGCATTGTTTGTATATTTAGTCAGGATGAATTCAAATTGTTAACATTATCGTGTTAAATGGAAGAACTAATATTGTTTGAAAATATTATATAATTGAATATAGTCTGTGAAAGTGGTATTCTATCTAAAGTAATATTTGGTTTAGAGGTTCTTAGAGAAGAATCTTCTATTCTTTTAAACAGGACCGGGTGAGTGGTGGGTTCACATGTCACAGACTATATTTTTATTACTTGGTAGCATTTGAATTCGTTGATTTTATTAAAAAATACGATGTTTGTAAAAATGTATATGCAGACTGTGACAGAAAGATTTGACTTCTCTACATCGCATAGAGCGCAGCGCAACTCGCACCCTATCCCGTCAGCATCAAAGACGACTTAAATTAAAAACCTAAACAGAAGAGCTCTGAAGGTAATTATCTTTTAAAATGGTTTTGTTTAATTGCGTATTTCTATGATAGTTTCTCTACTCACCGGAATATTTGCAGATCGATAGTACACAAATGAATCGACCTGGTGGGTATGCATGGCATGGCATTGGTTGAGCCGCTTGTGATTTGCCAGATAATCTCTGTCTACTTTACTACAAGTTGGTCCCAAAATGAAATAACATTGATTGAAATATTTAACATGTATATATAGCATATATTTAACATGTATGTTAAGTATATATATATATTGTGATATATAATTATTTTAGCATTTTATTATCTTATATTTGTGTTGCAGATCGATAGTACACAAATTAATAGACCTGGTGGGTATGCATGACATGGCATTAGTTGAGCGGCATGTGATTTGCCAGACAATCTCTGTCTACTTTACTACAAGTTGGTCCCAAAATGAAATAACATTGATTAAAATATTTAACATGTATGTATAGCATATATTTAACATGTATGTTAAGTATATATATATATTGTGATATATAATTATTTTAGCATTTTATTATCTTATATTTGTGTTGCAGATCGATAGTACACAAATTAATAGTCCTGGTGGGTATGCATGACATGGCATTGGTTGAGCGGCATGTGATTTGTTAGACAATCTCTGTCTACATTACTACCAGTTGGTCCCAAAATGAAATAACATTGATTGAAATATTTAACATGTATATATAGCTTCTATTTAACATGTATGTTAAGTATATATGTATTGTGATATATAATTATTTTAGCATCTTATTATCTTATATTTGTGTTGCAGATCGATAGTACACAAATTAATAGACCTGGTGGGTATGCATGACATGGCATTGGTTGAGCGGCATGTGATTTGCCAGACAATCTCTGTCTACATTACTACCAGTTGGTCCCAAAATGAAATAACATTGATTGAAATATTTAACATGTATATATAGCATGTATTTAATATGTATGTTAAGTATATATATATATTGTGATATATAATTATTTTAGCATCTTATTATTTTATATTTGTATTGTAACTTTTTTTTAACTAAGATATAGATTAAGTTTATTTCAGCATTGTTTGTATATTTAGTCAGGATGAATTCAAATTGTTAACATTATCGTGTTAAATGGAAGAACTAATATTGTTTGAAAATATTATATAATTGAATATAGTCTGTGAAAGTGGTATTCTATCTAAAGTAATATTTGGTTTAGAGGTTCTTAGAGAAGAATCTTCTATTCTTTTAAACAGGACCGGGTGAGTGGTGGGTTCACATGTCACAGACTATATTATTATTCCTTGGTAGCATTTGAATTCGTTGATTTTATTAAAAAATACGATTTTTGTAAAAATGTATATGCAGACTGTGACAGAAGGATTTGACTTCTCTACATCGCATAGAGCGCAGCGCAACTCGCACCCTATCCCGTCAGCATCAAAGACGACTTAAATTAAAAACCTAAACTGAAGAGCTCTGAAGGTAATTATCTTTTAAAACGGTTTTGTTTAATTGCGTATTTCTATGATAGTTTCTCTACTCACCGGAATATTTGCAGATCGATAGTACACAAATTAATAGACCTGGTGGGTATTCATGACATGGCATTGGTTGAGCGGCATGTGATTTGCCAGACAATCTCTGTCTACTTTACTACCAGTTGGTCCCAAAATGAAATAACATTGAATGAAATATTTAACATGTATATATAGCATGTATTTAATATGTATGTTAAGTATATATATATTGTGATATATAAATATTTTAGCATCTTATTATCTTATATTTGTGTTGTAACTTTTTTTTAACTAAGATATATATTAAGTTTATTTCAGCATTGTTTGTATATTTAGTCAGGATGAATTCAAATTGTTAACATTATCGTTTTAAATGGAAGAACTAAAATTGTTTGAAAATGTAATATAATTGAATATAGTCTGTGAAAGTGGTATTCTATCTAAAGTAAGATTTGGTTTAGAGGTTCTTAGAGAAGAATCTTCTATTCTTTTAAACAGGACCGGTTGAGTGGTGGGTTCACATGTCACAGACTATATTATTATACCTTGGTAGCATTTGAGTTCGTTGATTTTATTAAAAAATACGATGTTTGTAAAAATGTATATGCAGACTGTGACAGAAAGATTTGACTTCTCTACATCGCATAGAGCGCAGCGCAACTCTCACTTTATCTTGTCAGCATCAAAGACGACTTAAATCAAAAACCTAAACTGAAGAGCTCTGAAGGTAATTATCTTTTAAAACGGTTTTGTTTAATTGCGTATTTCTATGATAGTTTCTCTACTCACCGGAATATTTGCAGATCGATAGTATACAAATGAATCGACCTGTTGGGTATGCATGGCATGGCATTGGTTGAGCGGCTTGTGATTTGTTAGACAATCTCTGTCTACATTACTACCAGTTGGTCCCAAATGAAATAACATTGATTGAAATATTTAACATGTATATATAGAATCTATTTAACATGTATGTTAAGTATATATATATTGTGATATATAATTATTTTAGCATCTTATTATCTTATATTTGTATTGTAACTTTTTTTTAACTAAGATATAGATTAAGTTTATTTCAGCATTGTTTGTATATTTAGTCAGGATGAATTCAAATTGTTAACATTATCGTGTTAAATGGAAGAACTAATATTGTTTGAAAATATTATATAATTGAATATAGTCTGTGAAAGTGGTATTCTATCTAAAGTAATAGTTGGTTTAGAGGTTCTTAAAGAAGAATCTTCTATTCTTTTAAACAGGACCGGGTGAGTGGTGGGTTCACATGTCACAGACTATATTATTATTCCTTGGTAGCATTTGAATTCGTTGATTTTATTAAAAAATACGATGTTTGTAAAAATGTATATGCAGACTGTGACAGAAGGATTTGACTTCTCTACATCGCATAGAGCGCAGCGCAACTCGCACCCTATCCCGTCAGCATCAAAGACGACTTAAATTAAAAACCTAAACTGAAGAGCTCTGAAGGTAATTATCTTTTAAAACGGTTTTGTTTAATTGCGTATTTCTATGATAGTTTCTCTACTCACCGGAATATTTGCAGATCGATAGTATACAAATGAATCGACCTGTTGGGTATGCATGGCATGGCATTGGTTGAGCGGCTTGTGATTTGTTAGACAATCTCTGTCTACATTACTACCAGTTGGTCCCAAATGAAATAACATTGATTGAAATATTTAACATGTATATATAGAATCTATTTAACATGTATGTTAAGTATATATATATTGTGATATATAATTATTTTAGCATCTTATTATCTTATATTTGTATTGTAACTTTTTTTTAACTAAGATATAGATTAAGTTTATTTCAGCATTGTTTGTATATTTAGTCAGGATGAATTCAAATTGTTAACATTATCGTGTTAAATGGAAGAACTAATATTGTTTGAAAATATTATATAATTGAATATAGTCTGTGAAAGTGGTATTCTATCTAAAGTAATAGTTGGTTTAGAGGTTCTTAAAGAAGAATCTTCTATTCTTTTAAACAGGACCGGGTGAGTGGTGGGTTCACATGTCACAGACTATATTATTATTCCTTGGTAGCATTTGAATTCGTTGATTTTATTAAAAAATACGATGTTTGTAAAAATGTATATGCAGACTGTGACAGAAGGATTTGACTTCTCTACATCGCATAGAGCGCAGCGCAACTCGCACCCTATCCCGTCAGCATCAAAGACGACTTAAATTAAAAACCTAAACTGAAGAGCTCTGAAGGTAATTATCTTTTAAAACGGTTTTGTTTAATTGCGTATTTCTATGATAGTTTCTCTACTCACCGGAATATTTGCAGATCGATAGTATACAAATGAATCGACCTGTTGGCCATGCATGGCATGGCATTGGTTGAGCGGCATGTGATTTGTTAGACAATCTCTGTCTACATTACTACCAGTTGGTCCCAAAATGAAATAACATTGATTGAAATATTTAACATGTATATATAGCATCTATTTAACATGTATGTTAAGTATATATGTATTGTGATATATAATTATTTTAGCATCTTATTATCTTATATTTGTGTTGCAGATCGATAGTACACAAATTAATAGACCTGGTGGGTATGCATGACATGGCATTGGTTGAGCGGCATGTGATTTGCCAGACAATCTCTGTCTACATTACTACCAGTTGGTCCCAAAATGAAATAACATTGATTGAAATATTTAACATGTATATATAGCATGTATTTAACATGTATGTTAAGTATATATGTATTGTGATATATAATTATTTTAGCATCTTATTATCTTATATTTGTGTTGTAACTTTTTTTTAACTAAGATATATATTAAGTTTGTTTCAGCATTGTTTGTATATTTAGTCAGGATTAATTCAAATTGTTAACATTATCGTGTTAAATGGAAGAACTTTTATTGTTTGAAAATATTATATAATTGAATATAGTCTGTGAAAGTGGTATTCTATCTAAAGTAATATTTGGTTTAGAGGTTCTTAGAGAAGAATCTTCTATTCTTTTAAACAGGACCGGGTGAGTGGTGGGTTCACATGTCACAGACTATATTATTATTCCTTGGTAGCATTTGAATTCGTTGATTTTATTAAAAAATACGATGTTTGTAAAAATGTATATGCAGACTGTGACAGAAGGATTTGACTTCTCTACATCGCATAGAGCGCAGCGCAACACGCACCCTATCCCGTCAGCATCAAAGACGACTTAAATTAAAAACCTAAACTGAAGAGCTCTGAAGGTAATTATCTTTTAAAACGGTTTTGTTTAATTGCGTATTTCTATGATAGTTTCTCTACTCACCGGAATATTTGCAGATCGATAGTACACAAATTAATAGACCTGGTGGGTATTCATGACATGGCATTGGTTGAGCGGCATGTGATTTGCCAGACAATCTCTGTCTACTTTACTACAAGTTGGTCCCAAAATGAAATAACATTGATTGAAATATTTAACATGTATATATAGCATGTATTTAACATGTATGTTAAGTATATATGTATTGTGATATATAATTATTTTAGCATCTTATTATCTTATATTTGTATTGTAACTTTTTTTAACTAAGATATAGATTAAGTTTATTTCAGCATTGTTTGTATATTTAGTCAGGATGAATTCAAATTGTTAACATTATCGTGTTAAATGGAAGAACTAAAATTGTTTGAAAATGTAATATAATTGAATATAGTCTGTGAAAGTGGTATTCTATCTAAAGTAATATTTGGTTTAGAGGTTCTTAGAGAAGAATCTTCTATTCTTTTAAACAGGACCGGGTGAGTGGTGGGTTCACATGTCACAGACTATATTATTATTCCTTGGTAGCATTTGAGTTCGTTGATTTTATTAAAAAATAAGATGTTTGTGGAAATGTATATGCAAACTGTGACAGAAGGATTTGACTTCTCTACGTCGCATAGAGCGCAGCGCAACTCGCACCCTATCCCATCAGCATCAAAGACGACTTAAATTAAAAACCTAAACTGAAGAGCTCTGAATGTAATTATCTTTTAAAACGGTTTTGTTTAATTGCGTATTTCTGTGATAGTTTCTTAACTCACCGGAATATTTGCAGATCGATAATACACAAATAAATCGACCTGGTGGGTATGCATGGCATGGCATCGGTTGAGCAGATTATGATTTGCCAGACAATCTCTGTCTACTTTACTACAAGTTGGTCCCAAAATGAAATAACATTGATTGAAATATTTAACATCTATATATAGCATGTATTTAACATGTATGTTAAGTATATATGTATTGTGATATATAATTATTTTAGCATCTTATTATCTTATATTTGTATTGTAACTTTTTTTAACTAAGATATAGATTAAGTTTATTTCAGCATTGTTTGTATATTTAGTCAGGATGAATTCAAATTGTTAACATTATCGTGTTAAATGGAAGAACTAAAATTGTTTGAAAATGTAATATAATTGAATATAGTCTGTGAAAGTGGTATTCTATCTAAAGTAATATTTGGTTTAGAGGTTCTTAGAGAAGAATCTTCTATTCTTTTAAACAGGACCGGGTGAGTGGTGGGTTCACATGTCACAGACTATATTATTATTCCTTGGTAGCATTTGAGTTCGTTGATTTTATTAAAAAATAAGATGTTTGTGGAAATGTATATGCAAACTGTGACAGAAGGATTTGACTTCTCTACGTCGCATAGAGCGCAGCGGAACTCGCACCCTATCCCGTCAGCATCAAAGACGACTTAAATTCAAAACCTAAACTGAAGAGCTCTGAAAGTAATTTAAACATATAAATAAGATTTTTTACTGTTTACTTGGTATACGAATATGCTCTACCCACAGAGTTTATGGTAAACATTATGGTATGGTTTATAAAACCCAGATATTTAAAGAAGGAAACTTTCTATGTGAGGGCAATAGTTTTAAAATGTGATGGTGGTTTTAAATTAGAAATGTAATTTGTAAATTTCTTAAATATAATAAATAAATAACTTATAATTTTTAATGTATGCCCTAATAACTTGTCTTAGATCATAACTTCTCTATATTATTGTTAACCAAATTTATAAATAAGTTATGTATAGTATCAATGTTCAAATGAAACCATTTTTTTTTTCATATTATTTACTGGTTTTAAAACATTTCTTATAAGCGTAGGAACAATAACGCAAAATTAATAACTTTTTTGTATCCACCCATTTAAAATCATTTTCCTTGTAACAAAAAGTTGTAATTTGGACCAAATCTGGTACTGAAAATAATAATGCATTTTGATCAATTAAAACCATTAAATCATATATTTATTATTTATTTCAAATTGAGGGATTCTTTGAAGAAAAAACGAGATAGTTTTGAAGTTGTAGTCACATTTGAGTATCACAATCAATTAAAACTACCCATTTAGAACATAGGCAATGAAAAACGTCCGAAATGGAAGAAACTCGATTTTATTTTACAATTTGATGACTGAACTCATGTTTTGATTAACTAACATATATTTAACAAAATGTAGCTACTACTTGACTATTATTCCTCATTATCAATTGAACTAAATCGGTAAATGTTTAGATAAGATATTTGTTTATTTGATATCTAAAAAGAAGATAACTATCAATACTATAGCCGGACACTAAAATATTTAACTTTTAAAAAATATAAAAAATAAACATTTTAAAAATAAAATAAAAAACTAGAGAACTAAAAAAGATAGTAAATGCTCCATGGATAGGTAAGTACCTGAAATTGTTTATATTATATATATATATATATATATATATTGCGAAACAATTTTTATACATATAAGTGTATATGTTATTGAAACATTTAAACACATTTAAAAATTTTACGTTCTATGAAATCAATTATTTTAATACACAACAGGATTTCAAATTTATCAATATGTACAGTCGAGGGCAAGTGAAGCTTTACCATGAAAAGCAATTTGTCAGAGATTGACTCCATCGAACAATACAATGGTGCGATGAGCACCCAGTCTTATTAAGGACACGAAGAAACAATGCAAATATTTTCCATCTCTTTCTTTAGGCGTTTAAGTTCAACTTTAAATGCTCAAGGTAAAGTTCCGGGTGCCTCGACTGTACATAATAAATTCTTTATCAAAAGTAACTCCTCGTATGTGCTTCCTAAATAATTCATTCTTAAAACATTATTATTTTAACTGTTTCACTATAATAAAAAAATCTTGTTTCATTAAAAAAAAAACTAAAATTGCTAATTACCAATAATGTATATTACCATAGAGCATGGTAATATCAAACCACGCTTTCATTAATGAAGAAAATGGTCAATTTAATTATAATACTGTTTGTTTTATTAATGCATATGAAGAGCACAAGCCTAGCATGATGAGTCCAAAAAACACTTTTATTTTTAATTTTTCTATGTTATTTCTATGGTATGGTATGGTATTTTTCTGCGAGCTTCATCTTTTTGCCAAAGAACAAAATGCTTAAACAAGAGAGTCGGGAGTTATTTGAAGCAGAGACGAAGCAGGCTGCCAAAATCAACATTCAGGCATTGAAAAAAAAAATATTCAGAAAAAGCAAGATCACTGTCTTATTCTAGTAATGTAAGATGATTCTGCAATAACGATAAAATATCCAGGGACAATCATCATTTTGGCATATTTCAAAAACACTCACAGTAAGTTTTTATTTTTATATTCAAATAAAAAATGATAATCAAAATATTTGTTATTTTTTTTTCATCCATACTAATAATACTTAATTATAATTATGTATCAAAACCCTGCTTATATTTGTATGCTTTTTACAATTGAATTGCTGATTATTAAAAGGGAGCTATGTTACATTTTCAACTTTGCGAGATATTAAAAAAAAACTGATTCATTTCTAATATAATCACATATATTACAAATTTATGCATTTATGACAAACTTAGTGTGTTTGCTGATTTGTTTTTTTTTTTATATTTTTTTTTTTATTTCTAATAACTATTTAATAAAAATAAAACAAATTCCGTAACATAGCTCCCTTTTAATATAATGTAACATATACCCCTTTTAATAATCAGCAATTCAATTTAATTTCACTTTATCTGAAAAACCTCAATAGTGGACATTCATCACTCTAGCCTTGTAACCTTCATTCAACTGGAACGGATACGCATTTTGCAAAGGTGTCATGTTTTCGTTAATATTACAGCTGATGATGACGGGTAATGAAAAGTATCTACTCTTGAGAGTTTTTGTCGATTTAATTATTAAATGTATTAACACAGTTTTATGCTATGAAATTGCTGATTTACAAAGAATATGTTATATTTAGATATATTATCGCGTATTTTGTGATATAAATAATATATTGGTCTGATATCAAACAATGCGCGGGAGAGCATGGTAATAATTATGTGCCTACTTTAGAAATGATTCTTTAATTAAAATGCAAGTCAAATAATGTTTTTTTTAATTTTTTTGAAAAATAAGTATTACCAAAACAAATTTAAGAATCAAACGGCTGATTCTGGGACAAGACAATACTAATAAAAAATCTTCAAGTTTTTACATTTAAAGTAAAAACCAATTGTTGAAATATGGAATTTAAATTGCACATATATAGGCACCAAAATAAATGTAATTATTATTAAATTAAATATACTGTAAGTGTAGGTAATATAATTTAGAAAATAACCACTGAAAACTAATATTATTTTTAATTTATAACCAAAAAAACTGAAGATACTAGCAATGTTTAATAAGTTTTTTTTTATGTAGCTTTGAGATTCGGACACTGAAAGAACCAATTAAATATCTAGGGTCATTCAAAATGCAGTGTTTGAAAAAATAAAATCATTAACCGTTTATGAAATTGATTTTTAATAAGAGATTTTTCAGTCATTAGAGACAAACTCAATTTGAGATATCATAGTAGGATCCATATCAGGTCATATATCAATCAAGACGCCGTCAAGGAAAAAATGTGTTATCGAGGGAAAGAACTAACCACAAATGACTATATTTTGGTCGTTTATTGCCCAACAACATTATGATAAGGAGAGAGCTGTATCTACCAGAAGATATCGACACCTGCAGACAAAGATTTTAATGAATTCATAATTAGCGTAACATTGCATATACATTAATTTATGTACATCATTTTTAATCATGGCAATACCCTTGCTCTATGGTAGGACCATGTAATATTTTTTTATAAATATATAATCATGTGACAATAACTTCCTAGTGAATAAGTAATAAGCTTCAAGGAGTACACAAATTAGAATATTCCACAACATTTACTAACGTTTACTAAATTGTACAATAACAACTGTCGTAATTTAAAGCTACATACAAATAACTATTTATTTTACGACATGCGTACAAAGAAATTCACTTTTACAACGTTGCTATGTTTAAATATAATATTAAGGAGAAAGCCTTTTTTCTCCGATGTGTTTATTGTAATAGCTACCATTAAAACTTTTGTACATATACAACTAAATTACGTTTAATTTAAAGTTTAAATTTGTACACGTAATGTCTAAACTACAAAAATTGCCAAATGCCTGACAAAAATATACTTTTTAAACGTGTATCGTTGGCATAAATAATACAATAAAGACGAGATCTTGATTAAAATAAAAATAGTAAAGTTAATTACAACAATTTCTTGTGATTGCATGTCCGTTGACTTTACAAAGCCTACAAGCTTTCAGAGTCCAATCGTTTAACACTTAAATCTAACTTTATACAGTTTGTTTTATAAAACTACGCACGTCACTCGCTGGGATCACTTCAGAAGTTCTAATCACATTCGAGTTTTTTTATTTCACAGGTTCAATATGCCGGTTTCACACAATTCCGCGTCACGATAAACATTTTTAATAATTCCCAATAATAATTCAGTAACACTAATGACTAAACTCAATCACTAACAGTGTGGTCTCAGTGGCTTTAGCACTTGCTAATTTTACACCATTAGCACTTCAAAAGTTCCGCTTTAATAGATGACCTCGTAGACTGTGGCCTTCTTGTCGCCAGATCCTGTCACTATGTACTTGTCGTCTGCTGATATGTCACAGCTCAGAACCGATGATGATTCCTTAGACTGTAAAAAAATATAAGTTTGATTTTAATAATTACGAAATCTGAAACATTTACGCGATGCATTAAGAGTAGCACAGCTCAAAGCACTTGTGCCAAATTTGGTCAGAATAGGCAATTAGTAGGACCCTAGTTTCTTTAAAATATTTATTATATCTTTGTTGGTTTTCCAATAAAACTTTAATACTTTTATTAGTTTGCTAGTTCGGAGGTTACCATTTAGCTAAGCAATGCAAAGGTACAATATATTTAAATGATGGAGACATCCGTTTATTACCTGGAATATACTTGCTCCGTACGGCATTCAGAAGGTTGTCTTTGCCGGTGGAGACGAACCACTTCCCATAGGTGAAGTTGGTACTTGTCGGGTTTGTTTGCATGTAAAACTTCCACGTTTGAATTCTCCATTCCTACCGCTAGCCATTCACCTGAAAACATATCAATACAATTGTCATTAATATTAAAATTAAAATTCAATAAAAAACGCATATTATGTTAAATATTAAATGCTTGGAAATTAGCATTTAATGCGGAATAAAGAAATTTTTAAATACCATCTCGAGGAAAAATGACTTATTCTTTATCCATATGTTCACATTACATATGTTAAAAATTGTAACATTTTGTGACCTCTTGGTCCCAAATTCAGCCTGATAATCAAGGTTCTAATTTAATCTTATTTTAGTTTATGTTATTCGTCTTTATTTTTATTTAATTATTGTAAATAAGGACACCTGAAAAGAAATAATTATGTAACCATACCACTAGCTAAAGAGACCTCATTATTAAATGATAGCTACAAAGCTTCAAATTGAAAGTGAATAAATTATAAAATATTGATTGATTGATAAAATATTTAGGGCGAGAGGGCAAAGTTAAAATTTCTGCGTGATTAAAATTTAAAACTTTTGTCTGTGTTGGATGTGATCTAAAACATTTTATTTCATGTAATGGCTGTAATATTTAGCTAATTTTAATGAAACATGCAATATTTTCAAACAAAACCAGTGAATCACAAAATGATAAATCAAGTTGTCTTTGTAAGATGAGGGCTTCCCTCTCATTTTCGTAGTCCATAGTTTGAACATGCGCCGCTAAATGCTGATGCAGAGGTCAACATATCTCTGCACGGGGCCAAAAGCCTGGGGAGTTGTACACGGCATACAACACGAAGCTATTCAGCGGGGGTCGACCCTCGGCCGTGCCTCGATAGTTTATATAAGTGGTTGGAGTCGAGAGAGTTTTATCAACCACAGCGATCCGACCAACATCTTTGCAGTACCAGTGCTAGCAGGCGTTGGTGGTACTTTCATAGAAGCCGAAAAACCAGGTTAACGAAATAACCGCAAATGAAAGGTTTTTTTTTATTTTATTTAACGAGTGATTTTTCACTAGTTGCTTTCGCAAGTCGCAATCTATGATTCAAAGTAGTAAGTAACAGGCGCCTGGAACCAACACACTCTAAAGTCGTCCCCCTTCCCCGCGACAGGGCTTGCCTACTGTACAAATTATGAGCACGCCATTGCTAGTAGGCTCTGGCTGAGGAATCTTCCACGGCCTTATTGCTGTGAAGTCTAATATGGAACTCAGTTAACAGTGCAAATCATCGGCAACAATAAAGATTTTTTTATTATCACAAGAGTTATTTCACAACAACTCCATCTCTCAAAAAGGGTTGTTACAATCTGATAATCTTGAACGGATTTAATGTATTTTGAAAAATTTAGTTGAATTTGCATCTTTATGAAATCAACTAGTCCACTATAGTTTCATGTTTTCGATTCTTGTTTTGATCAATTTATATATTTACGTCTAAAGTTTTGATAAAATATATGCAAAAATACTGATATTTCGAGGCTCTTAACATTTGGACGAAGTAGGAATGTACCTTTTTCATTTTATATTAAACCAGATAATTGTGAGATAAAACGATACCTATAGTATTATTTTTCTCCTACATCTACAAAAAAAATCGCAACACTAAAACTATTGTGTGAAAAAATTACTGGGTCGCGTCCTCCTCAATATGTGGAAAGGTTAGTTGCCGAAAATCTTGAATGGCTCATTAACTATTTTTTTTTTATTAATGGTTTGTTCCATGCTTTTATTTTTTGTTTTACATTCTACAGCTAAATAAAAAAATCAAAGTTAAAATTACCTGTAGGGCAATAGCCAAGGGAAAAGATCTGAGAGCTAAAGTCATGCTGTTGAAGGTGTCTTCCTTCGCGCAGGTCCCAGGATCTACAAAAAATAAACAAAATTTTGGGTGTATTTAGTCGCACGGTGAATGCTTCCGCAATACACAATCCACTCTCAGAAAGTACAACTATCAAAAAATAATCCCGGACAACCGATTGTGTTTAAGAGTCCAATAAAAAATCCAGTAAAGATAGGGCTGAGGGTTGAGATTGTAAAATTTATCATGACACCATATCGACAAAGTGTACCTAACCGTTTGGGTCCAAATTGATTTCTCTTTTAGGATTGCAGTCTAGTTATGATAAAAAATTAAACGTTTTTAAAAATCCTCTCAATAAAGTTTATTTGATCATTTTCTCTCGCTAACTCTTAAGAGCCAGTATATCGTGAGGTGACCTTGAAGTTCGGCCTTTGCAAATGGTGTCGGCCACTTGCACTTCGAGCATCCGTCGACAACATCAAAGAATAAACATTTGGCAGTTTTTTATTTATATTAAAAACATAAGTCAATTAAAAAAAAATCTAAGTTTAAGGTTTCCTGTAGAATTTCATTGCGGACATTTTTATGTATAAATTAGGCTTACGTTACATATGTAGTTTAGTTATTGAGAATTTTAAAAAATAAAACTCAACAATTTCAATATTTTTTTATGTAAATATAGGATTATTTATTTAAAAAACCGCTTAAAGGGTTGCTAGAAAAATGTTCAGATAATCTAATTATATGTTTTATATATATGCCTGGTATGAAAATCTATCATGGCAGTAGACCTCAAAAACATGCATAAAATGCAATTCGAGTGCGTTATGGCTCTTAACCTTATGGGTTGAATGAATGAGGAAATGAATGAAAATTTTCAGAATCTAATACTTTGCTGTTAGTTTTAGAATTCATAAACCTGTTTAGAAAATTATGTGCGTAGTACTCAAATTATGATAACATTTCCATAACAAAAGGTAGTGGGTACATATAGACATTCTTTTGAGTTATGAAGGCGCTAAAGCAAGGAGTCCCCACCGAGCTAACAAGAAGCGCGTTGTGCACCTCTCGTCGCCTGTAATTGGTTGGGCACGTCTTTTGCTGTTATGCCTCTAGAAACAAACGAGGACAATTTTGTTCACAAAACTTTGTTCAGATTTATTACTTTTTTGTAAAAAGATGAGTCAGTAACAAACTGACGGATGAATGGATTTTGCCTAAAGTCAGTAATATTTTCAACCAATGGATCGTTTCCAGTTTTTTTCATTTTTATTATTTCATATTTTATTTGTTTCATAGTTATTATTTATAAATAATATTTTTCAACAACGGCCGAAATTGTAAATTCTGTTTACAAGTTTGTTGAATTAGGCTAAAATATTGAGTTATAAATAATTTGTTACAACTTTGTTATGGAATATTTTTTACTATCGAAAAGTATTTCTCCATGCATTTGATATTGCACATTATTTTAATATTAGTAATAGACTAGACTTGAGGATTATTTTTCCGACAAGTAGAGAGTTACAATTTATTATCTTAAACAATGCCATTTACCGGGTGTTTATCCATGTATTTGATACTATACATTACTTTAATATCAGTAGTGTATTTTATAGAACAGGCTATATGTAAGGATTTTGCTATTATAAAATTGTGGTTTTTCCAATAAGTAGAGAGCTACAATATATATTTTCTTATTTTAGTTAAACAGTGTAATTTAGCGGCGTTTAATAATTAGTGATCGCAGCAGATGTTGCTTCACTGGCCTTTCTTGGATTTGTTTAAATCGAGATTGTCTATGACGGACAGTTTATTGTGAAATGTATGTAATATGATCATCAACCAAATCTTGATGTAATCGGTTATAACGACCGAATAATGCCATTTCTATCTGTGATAAATCATTAATATCTTGAAATTAGGGAACTTCATCATACATCTGTTTAATGATAGAATGATAATTTTGTTTTATTCTGTTTGTACTCCTACATTATGTTTTGAAAATTATGCATATGTTGAATAACATTTTGTTCACTATTAAATTTCCAACAGAACTAATTTTAACAAAAATCAATTGAAGCAAACTACATAGGCGCTCTAACCGATATAAACTGGAAGCTATACTTCGAACCGGATTATAATTTTTTTGAAACTAAATAATGTATCACTTCTATATAAGGTCGATGCTTATTACATATCAAATAATGGAGGGATATTTAGATTATCATAGTTATCAATAAAATAAAACTGTAATTCTTAGTATTAGATCTCTTTGTTAGTATGGTAGTCCCCGGAATAAATAAAAAAAAAAAAATATTTACACCGAGATTCAGGTGACAGTCATACATACTCCTAATATATTTAAGTTTGTAGTCTTAAATAGTTAACAAACTATATACAACTGACCGAAAACAAATAGCAAAGGTCCATAAATTTTCCTACAGGTATAAAAGACAGAAGCGATAGAGCTTAAAGGTCAAAAAAGATTCCAAATGTAATGAAACAGAAACTTAAATGTATTTTCAATGGGACAACTTAAGGTCGTAGTGAGAATTTAATAAATAAATTTGTATTATCGAAATATATCCAATGCTACGCCAGTTCACATGCGATCAATATGTTTACAATATTGTTGTTCCCAGGAGTTACTTTCTATAGTAATCTTGTTACTCTTATGATGAAGTTTCTTATAAAATGTTAGGAACTTGCGACTATACCTGACGGTATTATCCAAGCCGCCTGTCCATAACTTTGTACCATCGGCAGATATATCTATGCAGCTAGCGCCATCTGTGTGCCCCTGGAACTGCCTCACGAGCGTTTGGTTGTGTAGATCCCACACTGCTATATTTCCATCAGAGCAACAGCTCAAGCAAACCTGTAATATGGTACACATTAGGATTATTACAAGTGAAATTCTTAATATTGTTATTAAATCAGTAAAACAGTTAGCCACCGAAATAACTTGAAAAGTAGAATTGTAATCTGGGATCTGGTCCAGTTAGCCAGTGACGTGCAGGGTGATTGCAGGGTGGTGTAGCCCCCCTTTGGCGGCTTTTGTTATAATATAAATTGTTAATATTGTTAATAATACATAAACAAAAAATATAATATTAAACCGAAAATATATTAAATATGCGGTTTTTCGTTAAAAATCTCGACAAGCCCGGCTTTTTGGATCCTAAGAAAGTACCGCCCCGCCACTGCAGTAAGCCGTTAGAAACTGGAAGCCCTGATGATGTTAATGTAATTATTTGTACTATATAACATGGCTATGATACGATCTAAACAAAACAATAAAAGTGAGTGATTTGAGTCAGTATGGGAACTGAATTTATGATTATCAACAATTATGTAATTAATACTATGTATGTATGTATGTATAAATGCCTCACTTAAGATGAAACCCGATCATTTTTTTTATACAAAAATTATAGTGTACTGACTCTTTTTGTAGATATACAAAAAAAAACTGGATATTGTTATATCTCATAATTACATTGAATGAAAATGGAAATTTTCTAGTTAGAGATTGCCTTGAAACATCTGTATTTTTCCAAAAATTTTATTAAAACTTTATAAATTTTATTAAAACTTTTAACAAATAAAGCCGACTTTAGCACAGGCGCTGTTTAATTAGGTAGAGTTTTGTAAAATGTGTTTGAGTACTTTAAAAACCAATAAATAAAACTATTATTATTATTATTTGTAAATTGTTTATTGACTGAATACAATAATCGAGAAATTAAACCTAGTAGCATAGTTGACTTCATAAAGATACAAATTTAACTATTTTTTTTTTTTAAATACGTTCATTCTGTTTATCAAGATTATATATTTATAATGAGAAGTCGATTTATCATTTTGTATATTTTTTTTTTATTAAAATATTGTGTGGTAGATATAAAGTTAGGTAAACATGGCTAAACTAAACAGCCGTTAGAGGAAATAGAATAATTTAAACCTACACCCAATAGTCGTCAGGAAGAGCCTCCTTAAGGCTTAATGGTTCGCGTGTAAAAGTAAGCTAGGTATTACAAATATGAACAAAATAATTGATGAATATAATATACCTTGGAGTCTGGACTGATAGCAAGGGCATAGCAAGCCGGCGCACTTGAAGTGAGTTCGGCTTGATCCTAGGCGTGGGGCTCGCAAGATCCCAGATTGATAAATTGGATGTTTCACCGCCAACTATAAGAGTTCTTCCATCAGGTAGAAGCTTTACTGATCGGATGTAGTTGTCACGTTGCTGAAATATTTTTATAAAATACAGGAATATTATGCATGGATCATGAATCATCCTTGATTACAAGCAGGTATTTATATTCCATTAGTGGGCATCAACGTTTGGCCATATTACACTATAGTCATTATATCATTTCTCACTTCATAGTTTAGAGTTTCAATTCGCTAAAGCTTTTATAACATTGCTGAGCATTATTACTATGAGTGAATGCATAGAAGAAAATATTTCAGTTATTGAGCATATATTTTAACAGCTTATGATCATTGCCAACTCTAGTGTACGGAGAGATACAAACCATCCTCCGCCCATGGATAAGACAAACCCTAAGTTAAGAAACACCTCCATTTTTAAACAGGCTCTTGAAGGAAATCTGCAAGGTAAGCTGATGACGATGATGACACTAATTATGAAAACAACTTAATGGCGTCGCATAGTACTTGAGAAGACTAAAACAAGAATGAAGTTAAGGTCATTGCCCAAAATGAATAGAATGGAGATCCACTATTCAGGCTTTTAGTCCCAAACCGGGATAACAGGAATTACAGACAGAGAAAGACATATTAAGAATTAAACATAGCAATTGACAAATGTTAGAAGTCGCCACGACAATCAATTGATACTTACCAAGATTCTCAACCACAGAAGAGAGAACCGACACACTGTCCAAAAATTGCTGTAGCCTTCAAGATTCTGGGTTATACATCCTATTAACTCTTAACTCTATTCGGAGATAATTCTTGTTAAGTCAGGTGGTACCAAAACCATTTTGACATCTTCAACACTAACAATTGATGGTTTTATGAGTTCTAATTTGGGTCGTGTGGAGAGTTATCTTAAGATAACTTTAAAAAGAACTGAGGTAATGTCCTGGTTTTTGTCTCCAACGTAGTCCCAAAATAGCAAGGATGTCAAAGTTCAATCTAGTGGTGCTCTTGCCTGGATATTTTATAGAGGATCGCAGGCAATGTGGAAGGATATTAAAAAATTAAACCATCGCTATCAGTTATCTAAAACAATTGTTAATACAACAGACTGCTAATTAAAATAAGCTGTTTCTATGCTCTCTCCTGAATATTCTCATAAAATGTCTGCTTTCACTTTTTTTGAACATTATTTTATACATAATTTAATCACACACACTACCACAAACTCACCAAGCAGTCGAGCTGAATAACAGGACTCTTGCTTCCGGGCTGTGAAATGTCCCACACTTTGACGCATCCCTTGCCTCCGGTGTACACATACTTAGTGGGGTTGGAGATGGTGACGGCACACACGAATTCTCCGTGGGCTAATGTGTTGATCTGTCTCGCATGCCGTGGGATCCCTGGGCCAATCAGCGCATCCGGGGGAAAGGGCACAGGTTGCATTTGCCCGTCCGCGCTCACATGAAAGGAATAGGCGCTGCAAAATTAAAATAAATACCAATGTTTTTCCAATTCACCATGTTTATTACACGAATTTTATTCTAACATACATAGTAATAACTGATGTGTTTTGTGATTGTGGTGGTCTAGTTGCTAGGGCAAGATTATTGACTGAGCAGTTACAAGTTTGAACCCTCACATTGTGATCGTTACTACTTTTAAAGACTAATCACCAACATCTACCCTAATACCTTATTAGGACTGATATTAGTACAGGGACATGGAATAAAGTAAAATTTTGTAAATTAGTACTTGTACCAAATCATTATTATACAGTAATACCTACTCTATTTTATAATGCGCAGATATTTTATTCTAAGCCATGTTATTAAAAATTTGAGTTAAGTGTTCCATGGGAATTCAACTTCTCAAAAAACCACAAGTTCTCTGATTGAATTACTAACAATCCTTTATATTTTCAGGAGCCTTTGTAACTGTTTTCATGGGCGTAGAAAACCCTTTTCATTTCCATGTGTCATGAATTCCTAGCACTTGTATGCATTAAATTTAATTTGAAAGGTTACAGAGTGGAGGTTCGACTATTTGCAAAAAATATAACTTACAGGAAAATGGTATCGAGAGGTTTGCGGTTCTACTCCATCAAAAAATAATAATACTAACGGTTTGCCTCCAGGAATGGCAGACAAGGCGGCGGCGGCTGCTGCAGCGGCAGCCGCGGGTCCGAGAGGGGCTCGGAGAGGTTCGTAGGAGAGGGGCGGGCGCGGGGGCGGGTAGGGGGGCAGGCCTCCTCCGCCCGCGCCGCCGACTGCGCCCGCGCCGTACACGGCCTGCAAGTCGTGGGGACCTCCGCCTGAGGATTACAAAATAATACATTTTTGTGACCGAAAGTCCTTTTTGGACAGATTTTACTTCAAACTGAATGCTTTCTTTGCCTGTACTACTCGTATGTAAAATGATATGAAAAATACAAATCAAAAAAAAATTATTATGTCTAAAAATATTTGTAAAGTTTATGTAAAACATGAATCCACACTCGTTATCGTCCACACGTATACACAACTACATTCCTTCCTGGACAGCTGATCTACCAGCCCGTCGCCGACTACCAGATTCGACGATGATCTGCCGGCTTCCGCCGAACGACTTCCCCAGCAGCTGGTCTTCGAGCGCCTCTGCCCTCCGACAAAGAAGCCGTCAAGTACGCCTCCACGCGCCGACTCGCATTGTAGTGATTTGTGCCTACAAATTTGTGATACCACCAAAAACTTTCTTACTTTGCTACCGACATCTATATATATAAGAAGACTCTTCAATAAACTTTGAATTATTAAATATTTAATCCCTAGATGTTTTTCATAATTTTCTGAATAACTGAATTCTATTTATCTATATTAATCTTTAATCTACTATATTTAAATGTCCTCCGTGCATTTACTTGGGATTAGAATTTACGAATTGTGTTTGATTTCTGTTCCTCAACTCTAACCTTCAGTCAATAGAATTGTAGAAACTTTCTCTCTTAGGAGAGTGGCATCCGTGATAAACCTTATGTGGAAGTAAATAAATTATATATAAAAATTTAACGCCACATAAATTACATATAACCCCACGAAGTTATTTTAATCTCACTGTAATTAAATTAAACAAAATGTATATACGTAGCAGGTTATATTTGTGTTTGTATTTTATTAACATTGACAGGTACAAACGTATGTTATTTTAAATTATAATTTTAAACCAAATTAACAGTTCTCATTACTACATACCTATATTATATTATTAGTATGCTAAACGTATTTCGATACTAAAATATATGAAAAAAAAGGTTCACTCACCGTTCATTGCGAGATGATAGGGAGGATACTGGCCGATGGTTGGAGGTTTGACGACAGGCTTGAGCGAGCCGGCGGGTTGCGCCTGCGGCGCCGGGCCCGAGGGACCTCCGCCGCCGCCCGACGCCCCGGAGCCTCCGCTGGTCGGCGTCACCGACTTGGCGACCGGCGTGGGCGGCTTCTCGTCCAGCTTCTTGGCCGACGGCGTGGACGCGTTGCTGGACGTGCCCGATCTGTCGGACCACCGCAAACCCTCACTATATTGGTAAACGAACGCGAGAGATACTCTTTTATAGCTGATTCTCATTCATACATGCACTGGAGGGATATTGCAGTTTTTATGCAAAGAACATGAAGTTAGCAACTGATGGGCGGTGGCTACAGTTGTTAACTTCATGGCAAGAATAACAATGAGTTACAATTAATATATTTCAGGTATTTTATTTCTTTAAATACATAAATTTCATTTAAATATATATTAACTTTGAAAAACTTTACTTATTTTGAGGCGCAACATACAGAATAACCCTAAAATGCATGAACCCTTGTTCTTCTTAGACATTTAGTTCTAAAAGAACACAGCACTTTCATAGGTATTATGATGACCTGATTTTGATTTTGACTTGAAGGTATGTTTTAAATATTTATATCCGTGGTCTTAAACCTTAAGCTAGAACAAATTAAAAATATTATCAATAAAAAAACGGATTTCTACGCAGATAATAAACATATCAAATAGTCCCCGAAAGGCAAACATTGCAGCTATTAATTTTATCCAGAACTATCGTATTCATTAAAATTATTTATAAGTAAACATAAATAAATGATTCGTAGCTAGAATAAAATATTTGATCAAAATACTAAATTTAATTCAATTGCGCATCTAGGGTAGGTTAGCAATATTGCCTACCTATTTAAACCCCATAATACCATATCTGTGTTTGGTGTTCAGTCAATAAATTCGCATTTCGGTGAAATTTAGAACTAGAACGAGATTTGTGGGTTCGTCTCAAAGCATACAGTACTAACAGATAATCGCTTCGTCCTTTCCATAAGAATAATATAAAAGTATTTTGCATCTTCTATTAAGACGAGGAGGATCCAAAGTAGGTATATTTTGTATATGTATAGTAGAGTAACGATAAGCTGACCGTTTTTCAATTATGAGGGAGGTGAGAAATTTCACACCTATAAAAATTGCTCTTCTTGATCAATATAATATATTATGTTCCCTTATTGAGAAATGGTCATCTTATCGTTACCCGACTATATTATTAAAGAAAGCTAAATAAGTAACTGTCAAGCACTTCTCGCACAGAGATCTTCTGGACTCTGGACGGGTTAGTAGAGATCAGGTATCCTTAGTGGTTGAGGTTTATTGTGTTGGGATTAAGCGTGTGAATAACATAACATACATGACTACGTATGTGAATGATTTAAATAAAAATAAATTGATTGACTTAAAAAAATAAAAAATCTGCCGCGATTTCTCTTCCTGTGATTTGGCCGTTAGTCGATTGTTGTTGAACGACTTGTACTCAAGGATATTGAGAACAAAAGGACCCTCACACATACGATGCTCTATATTTAGAAGTTTTTAGTATTTTTGTACACATACTTACAACTCCATAATTCCTTTATACTTTTAGACAAACATGTAGAAGCTCTCTCATTATCGCTTGCGTGTGATTAGCTGCTGTCATTTTAATTATTTATACTTTCAGTTTCTAATTCGTTATTTAGAGACGCTTTTAAATTTCTCGGGACATAAATCATCGAAAATGTTATGACTTCTCCCAACAAAATATCTGTAATAATTTGGACTGGATTTGACCTATAACCGTCATGCAAGCCCAGATGAAGTCTTCATTCTTCAATGTGAGCTGTGGTGCTTTCCACCACCCGAGTGCTGACAAGAATGATACAGATTCCCAGAACGATTGAGCGTCCTTAAAGGAGGCGAAATGCCGCATAGTATAAATTATCTCTTCTAGGAAAACGTTTTCGTTTCAGGGTTACTTTCATTCATCAGCATCTTCTTTATCAAGTCCAATATCTTTGTATCTTAAAAGTTAATATTATTTACATTGAATAATTAATTATTTACTAATAATAATAAATACCAAAACACTTTACTTTCGACTTAGAATAGGTGCAATTATATAAACACACACGTAAAATACAGACTCAACTAGTATTAATATTTGATTTTAAACGTTTTGCAGAATTTGGTTTATTTTTCGTAAGGAACTTACGAATGGAAATGAATTTATATGTTTGTGGATTCCTTGAAATGCCGATAGTTATTTAATAATAGTTTTCATAATAATATTATGATTAATATTCATAATTAATAAATAGAAAAACGGGAATTGAGAGCATCGCATATACTATACGTATGTATAAACAAAGTCCTTAGAAATTAGTCTTGAGTTTAATTAATATAATATTTGTTTATAGTGTAAGATTTGTAACTATGAATAAAATAAATAAATTTAAACTCACAACCAGTAGACCCTCGCCTGTCTCTCAAGGGAGAAGGTCTCGCTTGAAAGACATTTTAAAGTCATTGCACTCAATCGTGAAATAAAAGAAGTTAATAAAAACTATAGGTTTCTGTTTAGGCTATTAAATATATTATGAAATATAATATCAGTTGACATTTATCTAATTTAATGCGATCACTATATACTTTTTTGACCGTAAGTGGTCCCATAGAAATTCCGTTGTAGTCAGATTTGTCTAAAAAAAATCCCTCAAACAATTACAAAATCTACTCTGAAATATTGTATAAAGTAAAAAGTTATATTCGGTCGTATGTAATATATATGATATATTTTTAATTTCAGTTCCGGATACGAACGCTCACATTCTTGGCACGAGATAAAAATGAGTCAACCAAAACCCAGCGTCCGATTTCATAGTATATCAGTCCCGAGAAGGGAATTTAGATTTCAAAGAGCGTATGAAATGAAATGAAATTCCGACTCAACAATTACAATATTATTTTCTTTATAAATCTTCATTTTATTGGCTATGCACGAAAAACAAATGCTTTTTAGAACGCCATTATTCGTATAGGAACGAATGGAAAACTTCTACAAAAGAAAATTCATTTCAAAATGCTATTTAAAATTATTTTTAATAAATAAACATGTATGTAAATAAATCGGAAATATTAAAAATGTGATATTTATAACGATCTCAGACGTTAGGACGATTTTTATTAAATTTGAAATTCGTTTTTCGCATAGTTCGTAAATATTTCTTCAATATATTTTGATGATTGCTGATGACTTGTTGGAATAGATCAACAAGATTCTTACTTATTGGATTTGTTGGGATGGATGTTATTTTTATTTATTTCTTTATTTGCAACTTATACATTTTAGCAATTTCTTTTCTCTATTTTCTCAAAAAAATATAATAATCCAATACAGCAGTTTTAATAAAATTTTAAAATATATTTCATTTAATGTTAAATGTGGGTAAGTTTTAAGAGCAGTGTAGGCAGTATTACTTAAACTCAGCATGCTATTTTTCATTGAGAAAAGAAGTACTGTGTAAAAATAAAAAGATAAAAAGAAGTACTGTGTACTGTGTACTGTGTACAGAGGTACTTTACGCTAAACGAAGCGTAAAGTACCTCTGTCAGTGCATATGATAGCCTCTATTAGATCAAGTAAGTATAGACACATACAAATATGTCTTGAACAGTAATAAATATAATTACATTTAATATAAAATATAATATTATATTATATAACATAATATCATATAAAAAATAATATAATTTAATACAACATGGCACATTATGTCATGTTATTTAATAATAATATCAAAATTTGTATGTACACACACACATGTAGTCACATAAATTGTGGATTTTGGTTGTGAGTTAGGGTGTGTAGGTGTGCGTTGTAAAAAGGGGGTCGTTGCGAGGGTTGGTAAAAAGGGGGTGTTTTTCAGTTGGTGTGATGTTTGTATGTTTGTGAAAACCAGACGGGGAGGTTAGTGGTCATTGTATCACAATAAACTAAAACGGGCCTATTTTAAAATTAATATGCTTAATAATAAAATTTAATACGGCGAGACAGTTTTGAGACGACAATATGAAGGCGAAACCAGAATACATATTTTTTCTCCTCTTTGTGGTTTATCTTCAAATATCGTTGCTATAACATTTGTATGCATTATATTCGTTAGTTAGCGTAAAATATGTGGGACACTATAATTAATAAAACCAGAATTTACTTTATGAAGTACAGAACTTTGATACCTTTGGGTAAAGCTTTATTACTCTTATATTAAAAAGTTCAAATAAAATTATAAACATTTCAAAAATACATACATTATAGTAAGTATTAAATTTGGCTAATTTAGTAAGTCGCTTAGCTACCAATGGCACTCATCGGTTATATTGAATAATCACGTATTCGTTTTGAAATAAATATCGACTTTGTCTATTATTTAATATATTTATAAAGTATTAAAAAATAGTTTTAATGGTTTTAATTCAATCCTAGAAATTATTTTACCACCCAATTAGGAGACAATATTTATCTAAAGATTATTTTTTTATATTTTTGGTAACCACTAATATAAACGTTTTTAATTGAGTTTATAAGTTTTCTTTTTGCATACCTAGATAATACATGTTTATTGGTAACTACAAAGATAGAAAGGCGTAACAAAGCACCAACAAAATCGTAAAAATAGCAACTGGAATATCGTCACAGGTTCCCAATTCCACATCGATCGATTATATAATTATCTTGTTTATGTGAAAAGATTGTAAGCAATTAAATAATGTCATTTTTAGATAGCAACAATTTACTGCCTCCAATGCAATCTGGCTTTAGAAAATACCATAGTATCGCTTCTGCTCTTAGTAGTGTTACCGACGATATACTCGCTGCAACAGATGATGGAAAAGTTACTGCTCTAGTTTCCTTAGATTATAGCAAAGCTTTTGACTCGGTGTCCCAAAAATGACTACTGGCAAAGCTTAAACACATGGGTATGTCACATAATGTCTGTAAATGGTTTGAAAGCTACTTAATTAATCGCTCTCAAAAAAACTGTATGCATAGCAAATTCAGGACAAGAAATCTCATCTGACATTGCGCTGTTAAAAATAGGCATACCACAAGGTACACTACTTGCTCCTATGATATATACGATCTACACATTTCATATACTGTCATATTTAGATAGCTGTGAGGGCCATATGTATGCGGAGGACACTCAGGTTTACTACTCTTTCAAACCGGATGATTATTCTGACAGCTGTAGAAAAATAACTGTGGACCTAGAATTAATTAATAAATGGTCTACAAAACATAGTCTCAAACTTAACCCAAAGAAATGGGAAGTAACTCTTATCGGCACAAACCAACAAGTTCTGAAATGTAAAAATAACTTTTTAAGTTCTATATCCATTTCTGGAACAGCTTTACCAATTATAGAAGTATCTAGGAATCTAGGCATCTACTTGGACTCGCAACTTAATTTTGAAGAGCACGTTAAAAGGAAAACACAATGGTGCTTTGCACGTCTTAAAACGCTTTACAAAATTAGAGAATTTCTATCTAAGGCAAACTGTAACGGACTCACTAATTCCTTCAATCTTGGACTATGGTGATGTAGTATATGGCCTACGCTTATCCAAAAAAGTACAAAAAATCTAAGGTGTCCAAAATGCATGCAAACGCTTTTGTTTTCGGATCCCTAGGCGAACCCATATCTCAGGCACATGAAACAAAAACAGTATTTTAAATATGGTCAATCGCAGAAATCTCCACTATCTCCACGAAAAAATCACAATCACCTCAGGTGCGAGAGATCACCCTTTGATCATCCCTCACCATAGGCTGACAGTTTACGAAGGTTCCTTTAAATTTACGGCATCAAAGATCTGGAACGACTTGCCTCCACCGCTAAGGAGCAAAACAAGCCCGTCCTCCTTCAGGACTAGGTGTCGACAATGGCTTCTGGAGCTGCAAACTAGTTAGTTACGTTTTATATAGTTTTTTATGCTGGTCAAACATTTTGTATTTTGTTTTGTATATGTTACATAAGAGCATGTGAGGATTAGAATTCACTGTAAATAAAAATAATATGTTTATGTTAACTATAAATTATATATTATTACATAATAAAACGGGACGTGCTGTAAATCAGCATCCTCCTCTCTCAGAAAGGAGGGAAGCTGAGCACACTCCCTTTATTGGAAAATGCGATTGAACTTATGTACCTACCATTTACTTTTGTTTTGCATTTTTCAATAAATAAACATTTTCGTCTTTCTATGAGTTGTCATAATAACAAATGTTCTCCTTGTCGAGATCTTTCAATTGGTGTATAACAAATCCTATAGGAGGGTGTACTTCCCATACATTTTTGTCCATTGTCTGTCAAAAGAACAAAAAATTTAGACATTAAAAAAAAAAACAAATTGTAAGATATTGTACAAAAATCACAAATAGTGGTTGGATAATGCATAAAAAAAATCTACCTTCCTTGAATCAATCAGTAAAAATATTAGAAAAATGCTTCTCAAATTAAACTTCAACCAAAATCTAACAAAAGTTTGGAATCGAGATAGCCGTCGCGACCACATCAATCTGTCCCAAACAAAAACAAAGCATTCATGACCTGCTTTACATCAAGTAAATTAAATGTAAAAAAAAATCTTCATCGATAAAAATAAACACCCTAAAAGGACAGTAATTGGTAGGTTTGCATATATATGATTGAATATATATGTTTATACATATATATGTTTGCATATATAGAACATATATATTGATTGATTTCGCGGTATACCGCGTCCTTTTAGAACTATTGTACTTTTAAATCCACTTATAGTTCTCCCTCTAGTCCCGTACTGTAGATAAAGTTAAGTACCTTTTTGGGTGCGATGATTCTAATCTCTTCTGGCTCGAGGAGATAGTTGCCTAGAAACTGGTATCTTTTGTGAATGACATTCCCCCGGTAGGTGTAAAGGGGTTTCTTGGCTCTCTTGGCCTTTGCAGACTTTTCTGCACCTGTCATCGGCCGACAGGCTTAATTTGTGCAGATTCATCTTGCAGTGGCCTGTTAAGGTTCTGGTTATGATCCTTAGTTGGTTTCGGCTTAACTTCAATAACTCCGAGAGTCTTTTTTTGCGAGAATCCTACTATGAGTTCTTTGGCTTGCTTTTGTCCGGGCAGTTCTTACCAGTATTTTTGGCTTTGTTTCGAAGCCAGATTTTTAGCAGTTTGCTGGTAGTGCTTTTAGCTATGCCGAAGGCCGGTTCTGGGCCTTTCATAGACATGTTAGCACCTTTTTTGGCCAGTTAGTCTACTTTTTCGTTGCCATCAATGCCTGAGTGGTCTCGTACCCACATAAGTGTGATCCTGTTGTGTGTTGCCAGGGTGTTGAGTGTTTGTACACCTGTTGAATAAATAAATAAATAAAGTTTAGCACTAGCTTTGACTTGATAGCATTTGAGTTGATAGCCTTTAGAGCTGCTTGGCTGTCTGAAAGTATGTTTATGTTTTTATTCTTGTAGGATCTTTCGATGCGTTCAAGCGCAGTTTCAATGATGGCATATAGCTCTGCCTGGAATATAGTTGAGCGCAATCCCAGGTTGATCGATTTCTCGAGTCTGGGTATCGCCCCACAAATGCCTGATCCTATATTGTTTCCGTCCTTGGATTCATCGGTATACCATACAATTGCTTCATTTTCGAAGTTGGGTCCTTCATTGTCCCATTTGATATTTTCGTGGTAAAAGCTTTGACGCAGTTGTATTCGGTTGTCAGATTGTCTGTGATCATTTTTATTACTCCTGCGCTCTCAAGTACAAGACCTCTTTAGAACCTTTATAAATATTATGCTATCCAGCACTTTATCAAATAATTAAAAACTTTTTCAATATTGTCAAAGATTGTGTCATTTATCTTTTCAGGCGATTTGCCGCTATTAAAAAACAATCATCAAATATAAGTTATATATATATAAGCATACGTAAGTGGTTTTTATATTGTTGTTATATTGTACATACGAAGATAGGGCAGCATCTATTAAGTAATAAATAAATACTATAATAATGTAGGTATATTTTGATCCAATATTCATTCTTTAACTAATAATATTAGGTATGTATCTACTCGCAGTATTTTATTAGGTAACTTCAATATTTTTGTTACGATATTTTGTATTTCTAGGTATTATTTTGGTGGTAATGATCGTTTCGAAAGACATGTATGTATCTTATCTTGTAAATACAGTTGTTAATTATTTTTTTTAAATTTTTGATTTGACTTATAGAATTAATTGCATTTGATGTTATGTACTCGTATGTAATTTAGTAATATTTTTGTTCATTTGTGTTTATTAATCATATCTAATACATAAATATTTAATGATACATATTTATTTATTTAGTTTATTCAACAAATTTACAATATCATTCTTTTATGTACCAGCCAAGCCCAAGGCTTATCTGCTGGAAACCAGGTGTGTAAAATACAGATTTTAATAATTGTGAAACTTGTTAAGGGGCAGTGTGTTAGATTAGAAATTGATTTAACCTGATTTTAATCTGTTTTTATTCTTTAGTTCTATTGACGATGTCGAAATCACGAATTGATGATAAAATTGGTAAAAATAATAAACCAACTGATAAACTATAAAAAAGCAAACTCCCAATATTCAAACCAAAATACAAGGATCTAGTAACGCTATGTCAAACCTACGAATACTTAAACCTTCCGACAGACAATAATGCCAATGATGAACTAATGAAATCCGATATTGATGATAATAATGACATTGATTAGAGCGAGTGTTTACAATTCAATAATATGCCAATTAATTAGGGTTAAGTTGATATTAGAATAAACACATGTTAGTGATTGTGTAACTTGTTTAATTTAAATGATTAAAAATAGGAAAGCTCAATTTCGTCATGTCTAATGTCGCCTTAAAGTTGCCTTAAGCATATGTATCTAATCACGGACTTTACCTAATTATGTTTGTAGATCTTCAGTAGTGATAAGATTTAAGAATAATGCATCACGTAATTTGGTATGCTTGTAAGGCAGGCATTAGACGTTCAATAAATATCGCAGTCCTGGATCGTGATAATTATTGCAATACTGTCAATACCTCTTATTACACGTTCAATAAATACTGATGGTATTGACGATACCGCGATATTTATTGAACGAATTATCGGATAATTATTCCATTAATTTATTAAACTAAAAAAATATTCATTAAATACAGATCACATTTACCATACGTTTAATTTGATAATAAGTCGTTATTGCTGACTTTGTATTTTTACAATACGGCCTCGTAAGAATTTTGATTCGCTAAGCAAACATTGCGACTAGCTAAGATTAGAATTTCATCCAATTTCAGATAATTTATAATATGACTTATAAATTATTTTTATAGCCCACAATATTTCTTTAAACAGTACGTTAAAGAATGCACTTACCTTACAATAATGGTAAGTGCATGTTTGCTTATAAAACTTTTTACCTTACGTAATATTTCTTTTAAAAAGCACGTTAATCATGCAGATATATTTTTCTGAAGAAAACATTTGTTCATTAACCCCTTTTCCAGAACGAGAAAATTAATAATTTTCCTAACAAGCCATGTAATTTTCAATCCGTTAGAGATATAAATATGTTTGGCAAAGAAAATAATAGCAGAACAATATATATTTATAACTTCGCAATCAAATCTCAAATCGGTCAGTTACTTAAGTAATAATGTTTTTTTTTTTAAAAAAAATGCAATTTTTAAAATGGTTCTGTTGTAAAGTTTGTCCAATGGCTTGTTAGTTACTTTGCCTTTCAACCGTCGATTTATAAATTTACAAGCTGACCCGGCGAACTTAATACCTCGTCAGAATTAATTGTTGTGTTAACTTTTAGCTGAATTAAATTTAGTTTTTATTAAGGATAGTACAAAAATCAATATGATATGTATTTTAGGTATCGATGCGCGCAAAATGACAAAGTGAATCACCTCAAAAAGTGTACATCTTCGAAGTCAACTTACCGTTTGTAAATAGAATTTCACAGAATACAAAACCGTTCCATACAAAATGTATGAGAAAATTAATTTTTCGATTTTTTCCTTCATCGGAAGTCTATGTTGTAAACTTGTAAACTTACTTTGCAGGGACACATCTTTTAAATTTAAACGTCCCCAACACGAATAGCCATAGCAACCAAATTTCAAGTTGTTAGCAACGTAAACCAATTAAATTTGAAAATATTTTTTTCCGAAGATTTGTTGCTATAGCTATTTATATTAATATGAAAAACACGAAAAGATGTCGTCCTAAAGATGTTTTTTCCGTGAGTTTAGAATAATGAAATATGCATTTCCTGCGCTAAGATAATTTCGAAATAACGTTTATACAGTGCATTATAGTCGACATAGTTCATAATAGATAAAGCAGGCCAGTCTCCGAGTGATTGTGTGAAAATAAGTAACATTAAAAAGTGAATTCTGAGACCCGCAAGAGTTAGTGGAACCTGAGGCAATGGAGCTGGATCCTGTCGGCCCGCGACGTACTGCGAACACGAGGTCAGTCTTTGGTTTCCCAATTTTGATCGCACCGCCCCCCGCACCCCTGAATCATGAAAGCCTGCTTCTCAACACTGCCGGTCGAATTAAGGAACATCGCTCTAGGTACAAGCGAGAAAATGTCTGTGTAAAATATGTAAGTATAAAATGAATTACCTATTTCGCAGTAACTGCAATTTGCTCCGTAACCCTAACCTAGCTTGTTATGTCGGTTGACATGAGTTTTCATTTTTTTTATCTTATTTTTATGAATAATTCATGGAAATATGACAGTATCTGGCATTTTTTCCTTTGCTATGTATATTTCCAACGTGTTTCAGTCGGCGCTTTTAATATCTCCACATTAGCGCTGTGGACATATTTGTTAAAAAAATTGTCAAACAATCTTAAAATGTATTATACAATCTTGAATTATATTATGTTTAGGATAATATATACCTTAGCGAGTTTCGAAGCATAAGAAATATCCATAAATCACATACAATCACTTAATGAAAAATAAATATTTTTAAAAAATGCCCTACCATATCTACTAAAGGTCTCGTGGGTGGCTATCAGATTATTTTTTTGGAAATAATATCTATAATTTTCAAATCTTTATTCTAATGCAATGAAAAGTTCTGTTTAGATCTCTTCGAAAAATAAGAAAATGCGTTTTCACTTAATCTTTTCTAATCTTTTTTAATATTTTCTCCATCGGTCTCTTTACATTTTAGTTCAAATAGGAGGTTAAAAATTAGCGTTACGTATACAGGTTGTCCAGTAAACCTTGGTAGATATATTAACAGCCTGCTTCTCAACACTGCCGGCTGAGTTAAGTAACATGTCACGAAATGTGCCTGTAATGAATAAATAGCATATAAGCATAAAGGACAACAATAAGGCAGTCAATTTCATCAATTAAAAGCGACTTCCTAATTTAGCCTAATTTCCCTAATTTAGCTAGAGCGACCATTTCACAACCTTAATGGTGGCAAATCATTTAAAACTTCCAGTTTAAGGCTGTTTTTTAATACTACTATATCGCTCTAAATACAAGCGAGGAAATTGTCTGTATAAATGATTTGCTGTAAAAAAAACTTATATCAAGCATTGCGCGAGCTGCCGCGCGGGGAGTGGATCGCGCACCTCCACCCGCCGTACCCTTGCGCAGCGAGAGTGCGTATACTAAGTCCCTCTTTATAGTGTGTCGCAAGGGTTGCTCATATAAAAAATTGTAGGAAAATTATAGCAACACAATTAACATTTTGAACTGATTTGAACCAATTTATCCCACCCTTAGAATCAATGGTTGGTGCTATCAAAGAAGTGTACTGAGATAAGATTTAGGCCCTTATCTAAGGAATAATATTAAATTGAAATGAATTCGATATCCTATATCCTATATACTAAGAAAGTTATAGCAAAATTTTACTTTTTAGAACACCCCTCTCCATTCCCGGCCCTCTGGTCTGATTTTGCTCATTAAAGAACTTTGATATAATAAGTTATATATACAATAACAACTAACAAATAACATAACAACATTTGGAGATTTGGTGCCTAAAATGGCGTCCTTTGTTCACTTATTTAGGTCCACTTAATATTAACTCACAAGGGCAAAGCAGATTGCTTTGAGAGTAAATGGTTCCAGTATAGATATTAGAATTTTAAAGATGTATGTAATCTTTCTTTTTTTTGCTAAATATTCAATTTGAGTTTACCAGCTCATCATGCCTTGATCTATATAAATGCCTAAATATTTGGTGGAAACTGAAGTGGTGTAAAATTTATGATGAATTGAAAGAATATTATCATGATATTGTACCTACCTATGTTTTTAAGTAGATGATTAGGAAAGCTACCTATTGCAATAGGTACCATCTCATGACTTCCGGGAAATATCTTCGCATTTCATATCCCCTAGAACCCATAACCAGCCTCTGATTAAAAGTTTAACTTTATGTATCTATCTATCTATATCACTTTCTTGTTAACACGACAACTACCGTAATATTCATCCAATCACTTTTAAATTGATACATAAAATTTTGAGTTCACAAAATCTCGGTCAAGTTCGTTAATGGACAAAATCAGACCAGGGGGGCGGGAATGGGAGGGGTTTTACGAAAATGAAAAAGGATTAAATCTATTCAAAATGTTAATTGTTGGCCTATAAATTCTCTACAACTTTTGTTTAAAACAATTTTTGATATGAGCAACTCTTATGGCACAGTGTAAAGAGAGATTCAGTATACGCACTCTCGCTGAGCAACGGTACGGCGGGTTGAGGTGGGCGGGCTGCCGCGCTGGGAGTGAATTGTACCGAATTATTTTTTAATACGACAAAGGTACATTTGTAACTGTAATTTGCTCTACTACATTTCGATTTTTTTTCCTCAATTAAATGACACAATAAATAAATATATAATACGTCCCAACAGCCATGCTATCATATTTTCGATAATTGAATACCGCTGTGAATTATCATTGCGCCCTATCGAAATGTCAAGTTTCAACCTTCAGTATTAAAAATTCGTTGACTTTAATGTTAAATATCTATATTATTGACACAAAAATTGAACTCTTTTTCATTTCTACTTTTCGAGCTGAAAGATGCAACGAATAGTAGTTTATTAAGCATGGCTGTATAGAAGCTAAAATGTGCCAAGAGCTGAAAGTCATTCGGTGAAGGTGTTAAGTAACTTTTTATTAACAGTATGCAGTGGAATTTGACCCTTTATTAATTTTATATTATTTTTCTTTGTTTTAGATTCCCCAAAAAGGGATTGGCGATATGAGCACCTGTTACTATCGGTAAGTGCTGATATTTCTCGTTTCTAAATAAGTGAATTATATTAATTTCTAACGGATATATTAAAAGGCTCTAAAAATATATTACGATAAGTATTCAAAACTTTGCTAGCCGCTTAGAAGTAATCATTATGTCCGAGTGCAGTTTGAGAGACAGTGGAAGCCAGGAAAAATAGTCACACAAATACCGTGCAGGGTCCTGTATGTGTGATTTATTTTGATTAGAATAAAAAAGGGAAAATTATTTATAAGAAATAGATTCTTTGAAACATTTTATCGATGTTTGAATGGCAAAGTGATTAACAAGCTATTGGACAAACTTTACAACAGAAGCATTTTAAATATTGCATTTTTTGAAAAGAAATCATTATTACTTAAGTAACTGACCGATTTGAGATTTGATTGAAAAGTTATAAATTGAATAATATCTTGTTTTGCTATCATTTTCTTTACCAAACATATTTGTAACTCTAACGGATTGAAAATTACATGGCTTGTTAGTCAAATGATTAATTTCCTCGTTAAAATAAACTCGTACAATTACAGTGACTTTGATACCTGTACCTAAATTAAATTATAAGATATTGGGCCAACTTTTTATAGTATTTTTTTACAGCATTTTAAAACAAACTTAGCTATTGAAAATGTAGTTCAAAAGAAATCTTTTTTTTACCTAAAATCATAATTGTTATTGAAAGATTGATTACAATATAGTACGTAATGTCCTACAGCCAGGCCCTACAGGCATCACTGACGGCCTTTTTTCCCCTAAACTAGACGCGCCTGTGGTACTAACTTGCTACGGGTTGCTTCAATTCCTATCTCCATCCGTTTTGATAATATCGTATAGCAATTAGGAATAATGGAACAGTAAATTCGTACAAGCGATAGACACTACTATAGTTCTGTTTCCTGCCCCCTTAATTAGACTATCGTCTGTACTAAAGAAGGCATCGTTTCGTCTTTTTCGAGGTTTATTGCTACGCCATACGTTGGTTACTGTTTTCGTTTTCAAGATAGTTTATATTTTAGTCAATTTAATATTAGTTATTTTTTTTTAAATTAGCACTTAGAAAAAAAACCACAATAAATCTGTAAAAGTTTAAATTATATTGGGTAAGATATATTTATATTTTACCAAGTTACTTGTTTTTTACTAGCAATAACAACATAGATAGATGATAATTTATTTATCACACAGAGGAACGTTTGAAATACTTATTATATTTTCATTATAAAATGAGGTAGGTACCTAATAAGTAATGTTGGGTAAGTTTTTTAATAGATTTGCCTAATTGAAGGAATATTGTATCAGTACACGCACTCTCGCTGCGCAAGGGTACGAAGGGCTGTTTTTTTTAACAAACTGTTAGATGAGATAGAAATATCAAGATAGCAAGAGAGAGCAGAACTTTCGTGCAGATGCCTTTTAATATAAGGCGGTACTCCTAAAGATTTCCTTTTAACGATTCACTAGTACTCGGTGGTAACGAGGCTGTGAAATTTTATTAAAAACATTTTCTCGAATATTCTACAAGTATAGTCCCTTAGAACCTTTCAGGGGATTAATCTGTATCGATAATCAAATTTAATTTAAGTCAGTTTAATGTTTGAGACCGCTCAGCGTTCTGTTTCGCCGAGCTGTCAGCAGTCCCTTTGGACTGTTGACCGCGCGACGCAAGGTACAAAATAAACTTTTTATAATATAAATATTTTTTTTCGTGCGACCGGTTTAGTAGATTTGGCTGATCAGGTATTAATTACATTAATTTCTAATTTCTAATCGGCCAACCACCGAACTAATAGTCACCACTAAGAGTGAATGTCGTTAAAGTTGGGTTAGTTATACCAGAAATATGATTTAATAGCTCCGAGCGTAGAACAGGCGCGGGTTTTGGAGTACCAAAAGTAAGAATGGCGTGGTTCCATAGCACGTTGTTAAAACTGGGACTGAAACACGACTCCTGTAGGAGGTATATAATATTCTGGATATATTCAGACGCGAAATGGAGGTTCGGTTACCTATACTGTTGTAAGCTGGCGCAACGGAAAATAAAATTTGCGATTGCGGCCGAATGCTTAAAAAAGCGATTTTTGCTGCAAATGTCATCGTAGCGTTTTTAATTTCCTTTATGTTTGGGCGTTGGTTTACGCATGATAATGTGGAAAATCCAATTTGATGGACTAAATATTCGGTCGGATATACTTTAAGGATAAAGACGGAAAATGAGTTTACAACTTTGATAATCTCTGTTGGAAATAGACGTGTTTTGTTACGAAAGAACCATCAGCCCCATAGAAAGAAGCATCAGCTGAATTTACGATTTTTGTCATCATCGCTCGAGGAAAGAGGCTATTAGCGAAATTGAGAAAAGCTCGCTTTTATAAAAAAGGCCACAGACAAACCTAACGGATGATATAAGTCTGTAACTTATGGGTAGAAAATATCCGATTTGAGAGGCAAATTTGAAAATTACCCAAATGGAACCTTTTTTTCAAGAGAAAGAACGCAAAGCAGATTCTTGGTCACTATTTTTTTGGAGTTCAACGCGACAACAGCTGAGATTTGACATTCGATCGACGCATACATTTTTGGATGATTGAAGCTGGTTTCAAGGAATATAGATAATCGCTAGAAGGGACGATTGAAGGAAGCTACATCTTCGAGAGTACATATATAAGGACTGAGGATCGGCTAACGGAGCTCAGACGCCTGAGAGAATATTCCGGGACCTTTTCTCGGAAATTTCCTTAAGGAAGTTTCTGGACCTCGAACTTTCCTTTAAGGTCGACTTGAGGAAAAAATCTTTTTGGAAGAGCTTCGATCAGCGGACAGTATAGACTAAATTTTTTGGAAAACTGAAGCTGGATTGGATGAGAAAGTGAGCTTCTTATGCTAATGACAGTTGAGTTCCAGAACGGAATTACTCGGGGACCTTCTTCTGCTGCTCGTCTCAACTAAGGGGAACCAGACCACGGGTCCCGTCGGGGAAAACGACTGCCCGTATGTGTGCAGTAACCCTTAATACTTGATTTATTGTAAATGTGATACTGTGATAATGTGTAAAGTTTCAGGGATACGCCCCGTTTTAAATATTGTTGTAAATAGTATCAAAATAAATATGTTCAACACATTCGAGTAGTTTTTATTTGATGGGGATTGATGAAAGGTAGAATTAATTTCCATGTTTAGCAACACATTTGAGATCTACCATTTAAAACAATACATCTATTAGCATAGCAACGAAATTTCAAGTAACGTAACGTAGCAACGAATTAAATTCGAATATATTTTCTTTCCGAAATTAGTTGCTATGCATTTTTTATATTAATCTGAAAAAGACGACAAGATGGCCGTTAAAATGTTTTTCCGTCGGTTTAGAATAATGTAATACAGATTGCCTGTGGCTAGATAATTTCGAAATAACGTTTATACAGTGCATAATAGTCGATATAGTTCATAATAGATAAAAGCAGGCCGCTAGCAGGCCAGTCTCCGAGTGAGTGATTATGTGAAAATAAGTGACATTAAAAAGTGTTCTTTGAGACCCGCAAAAGTTAGTGGAACCTGAGGGAATCACGCTGCGAACACGAGGTCAGTCTTTGGTTTCCCAATTTGCTGTTCCACTTATATTTTTTACCTTTTTACTTTAATTGGTAGCTTTTAATAGGTCAGTTGAATTTGTTAACATTATAGATATGAATTCATTGATAGGAAATAATGATGTCGATGATTTGTAAAAATCACTTATTACCAATATTGTCATATATATGTTTATTTTTATGTATTTTCAACATCTCCACTAGACTAAAGTTAAATACAGTTTAAGTAACTTCCGAACCTCAATCAAAATAAAAAAATGTAGGGAAATTATAGGGCCACAATTAACATTTTGAACTGATTTGAACCAATTTATCCCACCCTTAGAACCAATGGTTGGTGCTATCAAAGAAGTTTACTCAGATAAGATTTAGGCCCTTATCTAAGGAATAATATTAAATTGAAATGAATTCGATATCCTATATCGAATTTGCTCATTAACGAACTTGACCGAGATTTTATGCCCTTAAATTTTATGTATCAATTTGAAAGTGATTGATGTAAAATTACAGCAGTTGTAGTGTCCACAAGAAAGTGTTATAGATAGATAGCTAGGTAGATATTAAACGTATAAATAAACTTTTAAACTGAAAGTAGGTGAGGGTGGTTCTAGGGGATGTGAGTGGTGAAGTCATGTTGAAATTTTCCGGAAGTCATGACATGGCACCAATTGCAGACCAGGGGGGCGGGAATGGGAGGGGTTTTTCCAAAAAGTAATTATTTCCTATAACTTTCTTAGTATATAAGATGTCAAACCTATTAAAATTTTATTTTATTTCTTTGATAAGGGCCTAAAAGTTAAATTTTTTGATAGCACCAACTATTGGTCCTAGGGGTGGAAAAAAGTGTTTTCAAAATTCAGAAAATCATACCTCCCTTATGTTATGTATGTTAGTGGATGTGGGGGGTTTTTCCCCCCGTGTACCGCGTCCTTTCCGGAACTATTGTACTTTTAAATCCACTTATAGCTCGCCCTCTAGTCCCGTACTGTAGATAAAGTTCAGTAAGTTTTTGGGTGCGATGGTTCGATATTTGAATACCGCAGTGCATTATCGTTGCGCCCTATCGAAATGTCAAGTTTCATTCTTCAGTATTAAAAATTCGTTGACTTTAATGTTAAATATCTATATTATTGACACAAAAATTGAACTGTTTCGCATTTCTACTTTTCGAGCTGAAAGATGCAACGAATAGTAGATTATTATAAGCATGGATGTATTCAAGCTAAAATGTGCCAAGAGCTGGAAGTAATTCGGTGAAGGTGTTAAGTAACTTCTTAATAACAGTATGCAGTGGTATTTGACCCTTTATTAATTATATTTTTTTTTGTTTTAGATTCCCCAAAGAGTGATTGGCGATATGAGCACCTGTTACTATCGGTAAGTGTTTTTAAATATTATTAAGTAATTATGTAAGCCCAGTGTAAAATAAGGTTTCAGTTTCATATCAAAATAAAATATGGCGTTTGTGCATTCACCTTTTCAGCCTGAAATTAGAGGAAACAAAAAAAAAAACAGTGTGGTCACCCCACGCGCGAAAGACGGAAAACTTCTGTGAGGAAGTTGATTGAATTTGTCATATTATATTTCAATATTAACACACTGCAATATTGAATTTAATACTTTTTTTAAGATAGCTTCTGTTTTGAAATCTTTTTAATGCAGATATTTCTCGTTTCTAAATAAGTGAATGATTTTAATTTATAACGGATATATTAAAAGGCCCTAAAAATATATTACGATAAGCATTCAAAACTTTGCTAGGCGCTTAGAAGTAATCATTAAGTCAGAGTGCAGTTTGAGAGACAGTGGAAGCCAGGAAAAATAGTCAAACAAATACTGTCCAGGGTCCTGTATGTGTGTATTTATTTTGATAAGAATAAAAACAGGAAAATTATTTATAAGAATTTATATTCTATGAAGCATCTTCTATCTTCTACCTAGCTATTCTATCTTTTTTATCTATATTCTTTGAAGCATTTTAAAGATTGCATTTTTTAAAAAAAAAAACAATAATACTTAACTGACCGATTGAGATTTGATTGCAAAGTTATAAATTTAATAATATCTTGTTTTGCTATCATTTTTTTTTACCAAACATATCTGTAACTCTAACGGATTGAAAATTACATGGCTTGTTAGTCAAATGATTAATTTCCTCGTTAAAATAAACTCTTACAAATACAGTGACTTTGATACCTGTACCTAAATTAAATTATAAGATATTGGGCCAACTTTTTATAGTATTTTTTTACAGCATTTTAAATCAAACTTAGGTATTGAAAATGTAGTAGAGCAATGGTTCAAAAGAAATATTTTTTTTACCTAAAATAATAATTGTTATTACGTGATTAATTACAATAGTTAGTACGTGATGTCCTACAGCCAGGCCCTACAGGCATCACTGACGGCTTTTTTTTCCCTAGACTAGACGCACCTGTGGTACTAACTTGCTACGGGTTGCTTCAATTCCTATCTCCATCCGTTTTGATAATATAGTATAGCAATTACGAATAATGGAACAGTAAATTCGTACAAGCGATCGACACTACTATAGTTCTGTTTCCTGCCCCCTCAATTTGATTATCGTCTGTACTAAAGAAGGCATCGTTTCGTCTTTTTCAAGGTTTAATGCTACGCGATATGCAAGTTACTATTTTCATTTTCAAGAAAGTATATATTTTAGGCAATTATAATATTAGTTATTTTTTTTTTTAATTAACACTAAAAAACCATAATAAATCTATAAAAGTTTAAATTATATTAGGTAAGATATATTTATATTATACCAAGTATCTTGTTTTTTACTAGCAATAACAACATAGGTAGATAATTTATTTATCCCACCTTTATTTATCATAACGTACGTAGGAAGGTTTGAAATGCTTATTATATTTTCATTTTAAAATGAAGTAATAAGTAATGTTGTGTATTTTTTTTAATAGATTTGCCTTATTAAATGAACATTGTATAAGGGTCTAATGTTCACAAGCATATAATAATAAAGGTCACTTACTTCGAGCAGTTCAGGGCCAATAACCTGCAATGGGTACCATGTCATGACTCCGAAAAATTTCGACATATCTTCGCGTTTCATATCCCTTAAATTCCAAACCACCCTCAGTTTAAAAGTTTATATATATCTATACCTAAATCTTGATCAAGTTCGTTAATGGGCCAAATTAGACCAAGGGCTGGTAAGGGGGGTTTTTTCGTGAAATTTTGCTATAAGTTTCTTAGTTTATAAGATATCGATCTTTTTAAATTTTATATTATTCCTTAGATAAGAACCTAAACTTATCTTAGTAAACTTCTTTGATAGCACCAACCATTGATCCCAGGGATTGGAAAAAGTATTTCTTTTTAATTCAAAAAATCTTTAGGCACACGATCAAATCCGTTTGAAACATTAATCGTAGGCCAATAATTTCTCTACAACTTTTGTTTGAAACATTTTTTGATATGAGCAACCATTACGGCACAGCACAAAGAGGGATTCAGTATACGTACTCTCGCTGCGCAAGGGTACGAAGGGCTGTTTTTTTTACAAACTGTTAGATGAGATAGAAATATCAAGATAGCAAGAGAGAGAAGAACTTTCGCGAAGAGTCCTTTTAATATAAGGCGGCACTCCTCCTAAAGATTTCCTTATATCGATTCACTAGTATTCGGTGGTAACGAGGCTGTGAAATTTTATTATAAACATTTTCTCGAATATTCTACAAGTGTAGTGTATTTACTTAGAACCTTCCAGGGGATTAATCTGTATCGATAATCAAATTTAATTTAAGTCAGTTTAATGTTTGAGACCGCTCAGCGTTCTGTTTCGACGAGCTGTCAGCAGTCCCTTTGGGCTGTTGACCGCGCGACGCAAGGTACAAAATAAACTTTTTATAATATATTTTTTTTTTTCGTGCGACCGGTTTAGTTGATTTGGCTGATCAGGTATTAATTACATTAATTTCTAATTTCTAATCGGCCAACCATCAAACTAATAGTCACCATTAACAGTGAATGTCGTTAAAGTTGGATTAGTTATACCAGAAATATGATTTAATAGCTCCGAGCGTTGAACAGGCGCGGGTTTTGGAGTACCTAAAGTAAGAATGGAGTGGTTCAATAGCACGTTGTTAAAACTGGGACTGAAACACGACTCCTGTAGGAGGTATATAATACTCTGGATGTATTCAGACGCGAAATGAAGGTTCAGGCTATATTATTGCAAGCTGGTGCAACGGAAAATAAAATTCGCGATTGCGGCCGAATGCTTAAAAAAGCGATTTTTGCTGCAAATGTCATCGAAGCTTTTTTAATTTCATTTCTGTTTGGGCGTTGGTTTACGCATGATAATGTGGAAATTCCAATTTGATGGACTAAATATTCGGTCCGATGTTGTATATTTCAAGGATAAAGACGGAAAGTTTCGCAAATTTCGGCGGACATGAAAGTGCGACTTGGAAAAGCAAAGTAAAGTGTTGCTGTGTATTTTAAATGTGAATGCAAAGTTTAGAAAGCGGTCTGACGAGACGGAAAGGACACTATAAAGCTGAGAGAAAGAGGCTATTAGCGAAATTGAGAAGTGCTCGCTTTTAAAAAATGGGCCACAGACAAACCTAAAGAATGATATAAGTCTGTAACTTATGGGTAGAAAATATCCGATTTTGAGAGGCAAGTTTGAAAATTACCCAAATGGAACCTTATTTTCAAGAGAAAGAACGCAAAGCAGATTCTTGGTCACTATTTTTTTGGAGTTCGACGCGACAACAGCTGAGTTTTGACATTCGATCGACCTATACATTTTTGGATGATTGAAGCTGGTTTCAAGGAATATAGATAATCGCTAGAAGGGACGCTCGATGGAAGCTATATCTTCGAGAGTGCATATATAAGGACCGGCTAGCGGAGCTCGGACGCCTGAGAGAATATTCCGGGACCTTTTCTCGGAAATTTCCTTAAGGAAGTTTCTGGACCTCGAACTTTCCTTTAAGGTCGACTTGAGGAAAAAATCTTTTTGGAAGAGCTTCGATCAGCGGACAGTATAGACTAAATTTTTTGGAAAACTGAAGCTGGATTGGATGAGAAAGTGAGCTTCTTATGCTAATGACAGTTGAGTTCCAGAACGGAATTACTCGGGGACCTTCTTCTGCTGCTCGTCTCAACTAAGGGGAACCAGACCACGGGTCCCGTCGGGGAAAACGACTGCCCGTATGTGTGCAGTAACCCTTAATACTTGATTTATTGTAAATGTGATACTGTGATAATGTGTAAAGTTTCAGGGATACGCCCCGTTTTAAATATTGTTGTAAATAGTATCAAAATAAATATGTTCAACACATTCGAGTAGTTTTTATTTGATGGGGATTGATGAAAGGTAGAGTTAATTTCCATGTTTAGCAACACATTTGAGATCTACCATTATAAACAATACATCTATTAGCATAGCAACGAAATTTCAAGTAACGTAACGTAGCAACGAATTAAATTCGAATATATTTTCTTTCCGAAATTAGTTGCTATGCATTTTTTATATTAATCTGAAAAAGACGACAAGATGGTGTCCTAAAAATGTTTTTCCGTGGGTTTAGAATAATGTAATACGGATTGCCTGCGGTAAGATAATTTCGAAATAACGTTTATACAGTGCATACTAGTCGATATAGTTCATAATAGATAAAAGCAGGCCGCTAGCAGGCCAGTCTCCGAGTGAGTGATTATGTGAAAATAAGTGACATTAAAAAGTGTTCTTTGAGACCCGCAAAAGTTAGTGGAACCTGAGGGAATCACGCTGCGAACACGAGGTCAGTCTTTGGTTTCCCAATTTGCTGTTCCACTTATATTTTTTACCTTTTTACTTTAATTGGTAGCTTTTAATAGGTCAGTTGAATTTGTTAACATTATAGATATGAATTCATTGATAGGAAATAATGATGTCGATGATTTGTAAAAATCACTTATTACCAATATTGTCATATATATGTTTATTTTTGTGTATTTTCAACATCTCCACTAGACTAAAGTTAAATACAGTTTAAGTAACTTCCGAACCTCAATCAAAATAAAAAAATGTAGGGAAATTATAGGGCCACAATTAACATTTTGAACTGATTTGAACCAATTTATCCCACCCTTAGAACCAATGGTTGGTGCTATCAAAGAAGTTTACTCAGATAAGATTTAGGCCCTTATCTAAGGAATAATATTAAATTGAAATGAATTCGATATCCTATATCCTATATACTAAGAAAGTTTTAGCAAAATTTTACTTTTTAGAACACCCCTCTCCATTCCAGGCCTTCTGGTCCGATTTTGCTCATTAAAGAACTTTGATGTAATAAGTTAGAAATAAAATAACAACATTTGGAGATTTGGTGCCTAAAATGGTGTCCTTTGTTCACTTATGTAGGTCCCCTTAATATTAACTCACACAGGGCAAAACAGGTTGCTTTGAGAGTAAATGGTTCCAGTATAGATATTAGAATTTTAAAGATGTATGTAATCTTTCTTTTTTTTTGCTAAATATTCAGTTTGAGTTTACCACCTCATCATGCCTAGATCTATATAAATAAATGCCTAAATATTTGATGGAAACAGAAGTGGTGTAAAATTTATGATGAATTGAAAGAATATTATCATGACCTTGTACCTACCTATGTTTTTAAGTAGATGATTAGGAAAGCAATGGGTACCATGTCATGACTTCCTGTAAATTTGACATATCTTCGCATTTCATATCCCCTAGAACTCAAAACCAGCCCCTGATTAAAAGTTTAACTTTATGTATCTATCTATCTATATCACTTTCTTGTTAACACGACAACTACCGTAATATTCATCCAATCACTTTTAAATTGATACATAAAATTTTGAGTTCACAAAATCTCGGTCAAGTTCGTTAATGAACAAAATCAGACCAGGGGGCGGGAATGGGAGGGGTTTTTCAAAAAATTAAATTTTTGCAATAACTTTCTTGGTATATAGAATATCGAATTCATTAAAATTTTATTTTATTTCTTAGATAAGGGCCTAAATGTTAAGTTAGTTAATAGCACCTTGGCTATTGGTCCTAGGGGTGAAAAAAAATATTTTCAAAATTCAGAAAATCATAGATCCCTTAAGAGGCACAGGATTTAATCTATTTAAAATGTCAATAAATTGTCTACAACTTTTTATTAAAACAATCTTTGACATGAGCAACTCTTACGGCACAGTGTTAAGAGAGATTCAGTATCCGCACTCTCGCTGCGCAAGGGTACGGAGAGTTGAGGTGCGCGTGCTGCCGCGCGGGGAGCGGATCGCGCGGCAGCTCGCGCAATATTTGATACAAGTTCGTACAATTGGAGTTCGTCGATCCCCTACTTTGATCCGGTGAATTGTACCGGGTTATTTTTTAATACGACAAAGGTACATTTGTAACTGTAATTTGCTCTACTACATTTCGATATTTTTCCTCAATTAAATGACACAATAAATAAATAAATAATACGTCCCAACAGCCATGCTATCATAATTTCGACATTTGAATACCGCTGTGCATTATCGTTGTGCCCTATCGAAATGTCAAGTTTCATTCTTCAGTTTTAAAAATTCGTTGACTTTAATGTTAAATATCTATATTATTGACACAAAAATTGAACTCTTTTTCATTTCTACTTTTCGAGCTGAAAGATGCAACGAATAGTAGATTATTAAGCATGGATGTATAGAAGCTAAAATGTGCCAAGAGCTGAAAGTAACTGAAGAAAGTAAGTGAAGGTGTTAAGTAACTTCTTATTAACAGTATGCAGTGGTATTTGACCCTTTATTAATTTTATATTTTTTTTCTTTGTTTTAGGTTACCCAAAAAGGAATTAGCGATATGAGCACCTGTTACTATCGGTAAGTGCTGATATTTCTCGTTTCTAAATAAGTGAATTATATTAATTTATAACGGATATATTAAGAGGCCCTAAAAATATATTACGATAAGCATTCAAAACTTTGCTAGCCGCTTAGAAGTAATAATTATGTCCGAGTGCAGTTTGAGAGACAGTGGAAGCCAGGAAAAATAGTCCAACAAATACTGTCCATGGTTCAGGTCCAGGATGTGTATTTATTTTGATTAGAATAAAAAAGGGAAAATTATTTTTAAGAAATAGATTTACGTAATACAAGATATCACGTGATGTCCTACAGCCAGGCCCTACAGGCGTCATTGACGGCCTTTTTTCCCCAGACTAGACGTACTAACTTGCTACGGGTTGCTTCAATTCCTATCTCCATCCGTTTTGACAATATAGTATAGCAATTAGGAATAATGGAACAGTAAATTCGTACAAGCGATCGACACTATTATAGTTCTGTTTCCTGCCCCCTCAATTTGATTATCATCTGTACTAAAGAAGGCATCGTTTGGTCTTTTTCAAGGTTTAATGCTACGCAATAAGCAGGTTACTGTTTTCGTTTTCAAGAAAGTATATATTTTAGGCAATTATAATATTAGTTGTATGTTATTATTTTTTAAATTAGCACTTAGAAAAAAACCCACATTAAATCTGTAAAAGTTTAAATTATATTGGCCAGGATATATTTATATTATACCAAGTATCTTGTTTTTTACTAGCAATAACAACATAGATAGTAATTTATTTATCCCACCTTTATTTATCATACGTAGGAACGTTTGAAATGCTTATTATATTTTCATTTTAAAATGAAGTAGGTACCTAATAAGTAATGTTGGGTATATTTTTTAATAGATTTGCCTTATTCAGTATACGTACTCTCGCTGCGCAAGGGAAGGGTACGGAGGGCTGTTTTTTTTATCAGACTGTAAGATGAGATAGAAATATCAAGATAGCAAGAGAGAGAAGAACTTTCGTGAAGAGGCCTTTAAATATAAGGCGCTCACTCCTAAGATCACTCCTATAGATTTCCTTATCGATTCACTGTATCGATAATCAAATTTAATTTAGGTCAGTATAATGTCAGAGACCGCTCAGCGTTCTGTTTCGCCGAGCTGTCAGCAGTCCCTTTGGGCTGTTGACCGCGCGACGCAAGGTACAAAATAAACTTTTTATAATATAAATATTTTTTTTCGTGCGACCGGTTTAGAAATATGTTTTAATAGCTCCGAGCGTTGAACAGGCGCGGGTTTTGGAGTACCTAAAGTAAGAATGGCGTGGTTCAATAGCACGTTGTTAAAACTGGGACTGAAACACAACTCCTGTAGGAGGTATGTAATATTCTGGATGTATTCAGACGCGAAATGGAGGTTCGGCTATATTATGGGAAGCTGGCGCAACGGAAAATAAAATTCGCGATTGCGGCCGAATGCTTAAAAAAGCGATTTTTGCTGCAAATGTCATCGAAGCTTTTTTAATTTCCTTTCTGTTTGGGCGTTGGTTTACGCATGAAAATGTGGAAAATCCAATTTGATGGACTAAATATTCGGTCGGATATACTTTAAGGATAAAGACGGAAAATGAGTTTACAACTTTGATAATCTCTGTTGGAAATAGACGTGTTTTGTACGAAATAACCATCAGCCCCATAGAAAGAAGCATCAGCTGATTTTTTACGATTTTTGTCATCATCGCTCGAGGAAAGAGGCTATTAGCGAAATTGTGAAAAGCTCGCTTTTATAAAAAAGGCCACAGACAAACCTAACGGATGATATAAGTCTGTAACTTATGGGTAGAAAATATCCGATTTGAGAGGCAAATTTGAAAATTACCCAAATGGAACCTTTTTTTCAAGAGAAAGAACGCAAAGCAGATTCTTGGTCACTATTTTTTTGGAGTTCAACGCGACAACAGCTGAGATTTGACATTCGATCGACGCATACATTTTTGGATGATTGAAGCTGGTTTCAAGGAATATAGATAATCGCTAGAAGGGACGATTGAAGGAAGCTACATCTTCGAGAGTACATATATAAGGACTGAGGATCGGCTAACGGAGCTCGGACGCCTGAGAGAATATTCCGGGACCTTTTCTCGGAAATTTCCTTAAGGAAGTTTCTGGACCTCGAACTTTCCTTTAAGGTCGACTTGAGGAAAAAATCTTTTTGGAAGAGCTTCGATCAGCGGACAGTATAGACTAAATTTTTTGGAAAACTGAAGCTGGATTGGATGAGAAAGTGAGCTTCTTATGCTAATGACAGTTGAGTTCCAGAACGGAATTACTCGGGGACCTTCTTCTGCTGCTCGTCTCAACTAAGGGGAACCAGACCACGGGTCCCGTCGGGGAAAACGACTGCCCGTATGTGTGCAGTAACCCTTAATACTTGATTTATTGTAAATGTGATACTGTGATAATGTGTAAAGTTTCAGGGATACGCCCCGTTTTAAATATTGTTGTAAATAGTATCAAAATAAATATGTTCAACACATTCGAGTAGTTTTTATTTGATGGGGATTGATGAAAGGTAGAGTTAATTTCCATGTTTAGCAACACATTTGAGATCTACCATTATAAACAATACATCTATTAGCATAGCAACGAAATTTCAAGTAACGTAACGTAGCAACGAATTAAATTCGAATATATTTTCTTTCCGAAATTAGTTGCTATGCATTTTTTATATTAATCTGAAAAAGACGACAAGATGGTGTCCTAAAAATGTTTTTCCGTGGGTTTAGAATAATGTAATACGGATTGCCTGCGGTAAGATAATTTCGAAATAACGTTTATACAGTGCATACTAGTCGATATAGTTCATAATAGATAAAAGCAGGCCGCTAGCAGGCCAGTCTCCGAGTGAGTGATTATGTGAAAATAAGTGACATTAAAAAGTGTTCTTTGAGACCCGCAAAAGTTAGTGGAACCTGAGGGAATCACGCTGCGAACACGAGGTCAGTCTTTGGTTTCCCAATTTGCTGTTCCACTTATATTTTTTACCTTTTTACTTTAATTGGTAGCTTTTAATAGGTCAGTTGAATTTGTTAACATTATAGATATGAATTCATTGATAGGAAATAATGATGTCGATGATTTGTAAAAATCACTTATTACCAATATTGTCATATATATGTTTATTTTTGTGTATTTTCAACATCTCCACTAGACTAAAGTTAAATACAGTTTAAGTAACTTCCGAACCTCAATCAAAATAAAAAAATGTAGGGAAATTATAGGGCCACAATTAACATTTTGAACTGATTTGAACCAATTTATCCCACCCTTAGAACCAATGGTTGGTGCTATCAAAGAAGTTTACTCAGATAAGATTTAGGCCCTTATCTAAGGAATAATATTAAATTGAAATGAATTCGATATCCTATATCGAATTTGCTCATTAACGAACTTGACCGAGATTTTATGCCCTTAAATTTTATGTATCAATTTGAAAGTGATTGGTGTAAAATTACAGCAGTTGTAGTGTCCACAAGAAAGTGTTATAGATAGATAGCTAGGTAGATATTAAACGTATAAATAAACTTTTAAACTGAAAGTAGGTGAGGGTGGTTCTAGGGGATGTGAGTGGTGAAGTCATGTTGAAATTTTCCGGAAGTCATGACATGGCACCAATTGCAGACCAGGGGGGCGGGAATGGGAGGGGTTTTTCCAAAAAGTAATTATTTCCTATAACTTTCTTAGTATATAAGATGTCAAACCTATTAAAATTTTATTTTATTTCTTTGATAAGGGCCTAAAAGTTAAGCGAGTTAAATTTTTTGATAGCACCAACTATTGGTCCTAGGGGTGGAAAAAAGTGTTTTCAAAATTCAGAAAATCATACCTCCCTTATGTTATGTATGTTAGTGGATGTGGGGGGTTTTTCCCCCCGTGTACCGCGTCCTTTCCAGAACTATTGTACTTTTAAATCCACTTATAGCTCGCCCTCTAGTCCCGTACTGTAGATAAAGTTCAGTAAGTTTTTGGGTGCGATGGTTCGATATTTGAATACCGCTGTGCATTATCGTTGCGCCCTATCGAAATGTCAAGTTTCATTCTTCAGTATTAAAAATTCGTTGACTTTAATGTTAAATATCTATATTATTGACACAAAAATTGAACTGTTTCGCATTTCTACTTTTCGAGCTGAAAGATGCAACGAATAATAGATTATTATAAGCATGGATGTATTCAAGCTAAAATGTGCCAAGAGCTGGAAGTAATTCGGTGAAGGTGTTAAGTAACTTCTTAATAACAGTATGCAGTGGTATTTGACCCTTTATTAATTATAATTTTTTTTTGTTTTAGATTCCCCAAAGAGTGATTGGCGATATGAGCACCTGTTACTATCGGTAAGTGTTTTTAAATATTATTAAGTAATTATGTAAGCCCAGTGTAAAATAAGGTTTCAGTTTCATATCAAAATAAAATATGGCGTTTGTGCATTCACCTTTTCAGCCTGAAATTAGAGGAAACAAAAAAAAAAAACAGTGTGGTCACCCCACGCGCGAAAGACGGAAAACTTCTGTGAGGAAGTTGATTGAATTTGTCATATTATATTTCAATATTAACACACTGCAATATTGAATTTAATACTTTTTTTAAGATAGCTTCTGTTTTGAAATCTTTTTAATGCAGATATTTCTCGTTTCTAAATAAGTGAATGATTTTAATTTATAACGGATATATTAAAAGGCCCTAAAAATATATTACGATAAGCATTCAAAACTTTGCTAGGCGCTTAGAAGTAATCATTAAGTCAGAGTGCAGTTTGAGAGACAGTGGAAGCCAGGAAAAATAGTCAAACAAATACTGTCCAGGGTCCTGTATGTGTGTATTTATTTTGATAAGAATAAAAACAGGAAAATTATTTATAAGAATTTATATTCTATGAAGCATCTTCTATCTTCTACCTAGCTATTCTATCTTTTTTATCTATATTCTTTGAAGCATTTTAAAGATTGCATTTTTTAAAAAAAAAACAATAATACTTAACTGACTGATTGAGATTTGATTGCAAAGTTATTAATTTAATAATATCTTGTTTTGCTATCATTTTTTTTTACCAAACATATCTGTAACTCTAACGGATTGAAAATTACATGGCTTGTTAGTCAAATGATTAATTTCCTCGTTAAAATAAACTCTTACAAATACAGTGACTTTGATACCTGTACCTAAATCTTAATATATATAAATCTCGTGTCACAATGTTTGTCCTCAATGGACTCCTAAACCACTTAACCGATTATAATAAAATTTGCACACCATATGCAGTTCGATGTGCACTTGAGAGATAGGATTAGTTTAAATCTCAAATTATAGTCGCAATTTTAATTTATCGCTAATTTTTTGTCCGTTATTATTTGGCAGTCATAAAACTGACAGATGTCGATACCTTTTTATTTTATGGGCGATTGTGAAGAGCGCGTGACGACTCGGTGCCTGTATAATTTTATTGAACAAGCAGAGGAAAGAGCAATTGTGATATTATTGGAAAATTTTTTAGAAGATCACAATCAACTAATTCAATTGATCAAAAGAGTTTCGCCACGACTGCAAAATGACAATTATCAAATCGTCATATTTTAATTTATTGCTAATTATTTGTCTGATATTATTTGGCAGTCATAAAACTGACAGATGTCGATACCTTTTTATTTTATGGGCGATTGTGAAGAGCGCGTGACGACTCGGTGCCTGTATAATTTTATTGAACAAGCAGAGGAAAGAGCAATTGTGATATTATTGGAAAATTTTTTAGAAGATCACAATCAACTAATTCAATTGATCAAAAGAGTTTCGCCACGACTGCAAAATGACAATTATCAAATCGTCATAAAAGCCGACAAAGTACCATTAGGTGAACATGCTGGTAGATTCAACGCTCCAACTGTTGATGAGGTTGCTGTTATCATGGTTGGTGATCCAGTTGACAAAAGATCTATAAACATTACACGGCGAGACAACACTGTCAGTACGATTTCGGATCTACACCGTTCATATGACGCACTACAATATCCATTGATATTTTGGCAAGGACAAGATGAATATCACCTTAATATCAATCAGTATGATCCAAATACCGGTAAATTTGACAATTATCTATTTACTTTCTTACTGTATGTATAGATTTTAATTTCGTATTGCATTTTATTATTTATTTTTTTAGGTGATTACAGAAATAATAAAGTTAGCTCAATGAACTACTACGCACACCGAATAATGGTTAGACAACATCAAGACAATTATATCCTTCGATATCGTCAGCTGTTCCATCAATACATTGTTGATATGTATGCTAAGGTCGAAAGCGAACGCTTGCGATTCCTTCGATTCAACCAGGCAAAACTACGATCGGAAGAATATATTCACTTACGAGATGCTGTTGCTGGAAACATCGATGGAAATTTAAATCACAATGACATCGGTAATGCTTTCATTTTACCTTCAAGCTACATCGGCAGTCCACGGAACATGCAGGAATACATACAAGATGCGATGACTTACGTACGTCATTACGGCCGACCGGATTTATTTATTACATTCACATGTAATCCGAATTGGGAAGAGATACAAACTTTACTATTGCCAGGACAACAAGCCATTCATCGTCATGATTTAACTGCACGTGTGTTTAAACAAAAATTGAAATCCTTAATTGATTTTATTGTTAAATATACAATTTTTGGTATCACACGTTGTTGGCTGTATACGATAGAGTGGCAAAAGCGAGGTTTGCCTCATGCCCACATTTTGGTTTGGCTTAAAGATAGAATCCGTCCTGAAGAAATCGATCAAATAATTTCAGCCGAAATTCCAGACCCATTAATTGATCAAGAATTATTTGATATTGTCACCAAACACATGATCCATGGGCCATGCGGTGTTTTCAACATGACGTCACCGTGCATGGAAAATGGAAAATGTAAAAAAACTTCCCAAAGCCGCATACGAATGACACGATCACGGATATTGATGGTTATCCAATGTATCGCCGCAGAAGTACTGAGAATGGTGGCCACACATTTACAATGCGACTGCCGAACTTTCCAAATCAAGTTGAGTTTGATAATCAGTGGGTGGTACCATACTCACCACTACTTTCAAAAACTTACAAAGCTCATATCAATGTTGAGCTTTGCAGTTCTGTTAAATCAATTAAGTATATTTGTAAATATGTAAACAAAGGCAGTGATTTGGCCATATTTGAAGTAAAAAACATAAATAAAAATGACGAAATAGCACGATACCAAATGGGCAGATACATTAGCAGCAATGAAGCTATTTGGCATATTCTCAGCTTTCCCATCCACGAAAGAGATCCTGCTGTCCAACATCTGGCAATACATCTTGAAAACGGTCAACGTGTATACTTCACTGAAGAAAATGTTCTCCAAAGAGCGTTCGAAGCTCCGAAAACGACTCTAACTGAATTTTTTACATTGTGTCAAAAACCTGATGTTTTTGGCCAATTCGCGAAGACATTGGTGTATGGTGATGTTCCACGTTATTTCACATGGAACAAATCCAGTAAAAAATGGGAGCCACGGAAACAAGGAAAACCACATCCTTCCATTACAGGCATATTCAAAGCTAAGACATTGGGGAGACTTTACACGGTACATCCAAAGCAACGTGAGTGCTTCTATTTACGTTTGTTATTGGTGAATGTTCCCGGACCAACGTCTTTTGAATTTTTACGAACAGCTAATGGTCGAGTATTCAATACATACCAGGATGCATGTCGTGAACTGCAATTGCTATAAGACGATAACCATTGGGACTTAACGCTTGCTGATGCTGCGTTGACATCAACACCGAATAACATTCGTCAGTTGTTTGCAATTATTTTGGCGACATGTTATCCCTCGCAAGCACAAACTTTGTGGGAAAAATATAAAAATTGTATGACAGAAGACATCTTGCACCGAATTAGACAAACAAATCAATGCCAAAACATAGATTATACACCAGAGATGTACAATGAAGCATTGGTCTTGATCGAGGATTTATGTGTTCTTATTTCAAATTTACCACTTAATCATTATGGTATGCCATCACCTAATCGTCCAGCCACCGACTTAGTCAATACCGATTTACAACGAGAAAATCAATATGACCATGGAAGTTTAGCAACAATTATCATGAACAGTGAACCATTACTGACAGCAGAACAAAAAATTATTTATGATCGGATTATGCTGGCTGTTGCTGCTGAACAAGGCGGTTTTTTTTTCTTGGATGCACCCGGTGGAACCGGTAAGACATTTTTAATATCGTTGATTCTTGCCAAAATACGGTCGCAACAAAAAATCGCATTAGCATTAGCATCGTCAGGCATTGCGGCTACTTTACTGGATGGTGGGCGAACAGCACATTCAACATTCAAGCTGCCATTGGACGTTCATAATAAACCAGATGCAATGTGTAACATCAAAAAGAATAGTGGAATAGCTGCAGTGTTGCGGAAGAGTTCTATAATAATTTGGGATGAGTGCACAATGGCACACAAATATTCACTTGAAGCATTAAACAGAACTATGCAAGATTAAAACAGCAATAATAAACTTTTCGGTGGTGCTATCTTACTTTTGTCTGGTGACTTCCGGCAGACCTTACCGGTTATACCTCGCTCTACTTTCGCGGATGAGATTAATGCATGTTTGAAACAATCATTCTTATGGCGAAGTGTTGAAACACTTCGATTGACCATAAATATGCGAGTACAATTGCAAAATGATCCATCAGCACTAATATTTTCCGAACAACTACTAGATATTGGGAACGGTAAAATAAAACTGCAACCAAATACGCAATGCATTAAACTACCAGACAATTTTTGCACTGTTGTTCAGGATAAAACTGAATTGATTCAGAGTATTTTCCCGGATATAGAGAATAATTATTTGAATCATGAATGGCTTAGTCAACGGGCGATTTTGGCAGCCAAAAACGTTGATGTTGACGAAATTAACTTCCAGATACAACAGTTGTTACCAGGCGATCTGATGTCTTTTAAATCAATCGATACTGTTGTTGATGAAAATGAAAGTGTAAATTTTCCGATTGAATTTTTAAATTCATTAGATATCCCTGGAATGCCACCACATAATCTTCGATTAAAGATTGGTTCCCCTATTATTCTCCTCCGTAATTTGAATCCACCTCAATTATGTAACGGTACGCGTTTGGTCATCAAAAAGATCACCGGAAACATTCTTGAAGCAACCATTTTGGCTGGGAAGTTTAAAGGAAAAGTGGTCCTGCTGCCACGTATTCCGATGATACCATCAGATTCTACCATACCCTTCAAAAGGCTACAGTTTCCAATTCGTTTAGCTTTCGCCATGTCTATAAATAAATCTCAAGGTCAAACAATGTCCATTTGTGGTTTAGATTTGGAAAATCCATGTTTTTCTCATGGGCAACTATATGTTGCGTGTTCACGTGTTGGGAAACCGTCGAATCTATTTGTGTTAGCTAAAGACAGGTTAACCAAAAACATTGTGCACCGATTGGTGTTAAATTAAATTGAAATTGAAAGTATTTATAATTCAAAAAAAAAGATATTAATGTTTAAAAGTTTAAGACTGTCTGCCTTGCCTACCTCATTCATGAGTTTAAGCGTCACATGTTATTTACTGTATTATACTGTAATATACTTATATTTGTTATAAAATTAAATGGAAATAATAAATCTGATAATTTTTTATTTTTTACCTATTGATTTCTGCTTAGTATCAAGTGTAAGAACATTTTAATTAATTGTGTTCAACGTACTTCCCCTTCAAATCTCAATCCAGTGAATTTGTATACCAACATCAACATTTTCGTCTTTGTTCGTAAATAATTTCATTGTACTAAAGGGTTATAGTAGTAGAAAGTCAAATAAGGAGATCACCATATTTTTTTACAAATACCATCTGTGTGAAAAAGCATAGTGGACTCCGTGACTGATGTTCTCTTATTGTTCCTCTTAGATTGTTTACTATAATGTAATATAACAAAAACTTTAGCCACAGCAACGCGTGGCCGGGTCAGCTAGTTAAATTATAAGATATTGGGCCAACTTTTTATAGTATTTTTTTACAGCATTTTAAATCAAACTTAGGTATTGAAAATGTAGTAGAGCAATGGTTCAAAAGAAATATTTTTTTTACCTAAAATAATAATTGTTATTGAAAGATTAATTACAATAGTTAGTACGTGATGTCCTACAGCCAGGCCCTACAGGCATCACTGACGGCCTTTTTTTCCCTAGACTAGACGCACCTGTGGTACTAACTTGCTACGGGTTGCTTCAATTCCTATCTCCATCCGTTTTGATAATATAGTATAGCAATTACGAATAATGGAACAGTAAATTCGTACAAGCGATCGACACTACTATAGTTCTGTTTCCTGCCCCCTCAATTTGATTATCGTCTGTACTAAAGAAGGCATCGTTTCGTCTTTTTCAAGGTTTAATGCTACGCGATATGCAAGTTACTATTTTCATTTTCAAGAAAGTATATATTTTAGGCAATTATAATATTAGTTATTTTTTTTTTTAATTAACACTAAAAAACCACAATAAATCTATAAAAGTTTAAATTATATTAGGTAAGATATATTTATATTATACCAAGTATCTTGTTTTTTACTAGCAATAACAACATAGGTAGATAATTTATTTATCCCACCTTTATTTATCATATCGTACGTAGGAAGGTTTGAAATGCTTATTATATTTTCATTTTAAAATGAAGTAATAAGTAATGTTGTGTATTTTTTTTAATAGATTTGCCTTATTAAATGAACATGTTCACAAGCATATAATAATAAAGGTCACTTACTTCGAGCAGTTCAGGGCCAATGACCTGCAATGGGTACCATGTCATGACTCCGAAAAATTTCGACATATCTTCGCGTTTCATATCCCTTAAATTCCAAACCACCCTCAGTTTAAAAGTTTATATATATCTATACCTAAATCTTGATCAAGTTCGTTAATGGGCCAAATTAGACCAAGGGCTGGTAAGGGGGGTTTTTTCGTGAAATTTTGCTATAAGTTTCTTAGTTTATAAGATATCGATCTTTTTAAATTTTATATTATTCCTTAGATAAGAACCTAAACTTATCTTAGTAAACTTCTTTGATAGCACCAACCATTGATCCCAGGGATTGGAAAAAGTATTTCTTTTTAATTCAAAAAATCTTTAGGCACACGATCAAATCCGTTTGAAACATTAATCGTAGGCCAATAATTTCTCTACAACTTTTGTTTGAAACATTTTTTGATATGAGCAACCATTACGGCACAGCACAAAGAGGGATTCAGTATACGTACTCTCGCTGCGCAAGGGTACGAAGGGCTGTTTTTTTTACAAACTGTTAGATGAGATAGAAATATCAAGATAGCAAGAGAGAGAAGAACTTTCGCGAAGAGTCCTTTTAATATAAGGCGGCACTCCTCCTAAAGATTTCCTTATATCGATTCACTAGTATTCGGTGGTAACGAGGCTGTGAAATTTTATTATAAACATTTTCTCGAATATTCTACAAGTGTAGTGTATTTACTTAGAACCTTCCAGGGGATTAATCTGTATCGATAATCAAATTTAATTTAAGTCAGTTTAATGTTTGAGACCGCTCAGCGTTCTGTTTCGACGAGCTGTCAGCAGTCCCTTTGGGCTGTTGACCGCGCGACGCAAGGTACAAAATAAACTTTTTATAATATATTTTTTTTTTTCGTGCGACCGGTTTAGTTGATTTGGCTGATCAGGTATTAATTACATTAATTTCTAATTTCTAATCGGCCAACCATCAAACTAATAGTCACCATTAACAGTGAATGTCGTTAAAGTTGGATTAGTTATACCAGAAATATGATTTAATAGCTCCGAGCGTTGAACAGGCGCGGGTTTTGGAGTACCTAAAGTAAGAATGGAGTGGTTCAATAGCACGTTGTTAAAACTGGGACTGAAACACGACTCCTGTAGGAGGTATATAATACTCTGGATGTATTCAGACGCGAAATGAAGGTTCAGGCTATATTATTGCAAGCTGGTGCAACGGAAAATAAAATTCGCGATTGCGGCCGAATGCTTAAAAAAGCGATTTTTGCTGCAAATGTCATCGAAGCTTTTTTAATTTCATTTCTGTTTGGGCGTTGGTTTACGCATGATAATGTGGAAATTCCAATTTGATGGACTAAATATTCGGTCCGATGTTGTATATTTCAAGGATAAAGACGGAAAGTTTCGCAAATTTCGGCGGACATGAAAGTGCGACTTGGAAAAGCAAAGTAAAGTGTTGCTGTGTATTTTAAATGTGAATGCAAAGTTTAGAAAGCGGTCTGACGAGACGGAAAGGACACTATAAAGCTGAGAGAAAGAGGCTATTAGCGAAATTGAGAAGTGCTCGCTTTTAAAAAATGGGCCACAGACAAACCTAAAGAATGATATAAGTCTGTAACTTATGGGTAGAAAATATCCGATTTTGAGAGGCAAGTTTGAAAATTACCCAAATGGAACCTTATTTTCAAGAGAAAGAACGCAAAGCAGATTCTTGGTCACTATTTTTTTGGAGTTCGACGCGACAACAGCTGAGTTTTGACATTCGATCGACCTATACATTTTTGGATGATTGAAGCTGGTTTCAAGGAATATAGATAATCGCTAGAAGGGACGCTCGATGGAAGCTATATCTTCGAGAGTGCATATATAAGGACCGGCTAGCGGAGCTCGGACGCCTGAGAGAATATTCCGGGACCTTTTCTCGGAAATTTCCTTAAGGAAGTTTCTGGACCTCGAACTTTCCTTTAAGGTCGACTTGAGGAAAAAATCTTTTTGGAAGAGCTTCGATCAGCGGACAGTATAGACTAAATTTTTTGGAAAACTGAAGCTGGATTGGATGAGAAAGTGAGCTTCTTATGCTAATGACAGTTGAGTTCCAGAACGGAATTACTCGGGGACCTTCTTCTGCTGCTCGTCTCAACTAAGGGGAACCAGACCACGGGTCCCGTCGGGGAAAACGACTGCCCGTATGTGTGCAGTAACCCTTAATACTTGATTTATTGTAAATGTGATACTGTGATAATGTGTAAAGTTTCAGGGATACGCCCCGTTTTAAATATTGTTGTAAATAGTATCAAAATAAATATGTTCAACACATTCGAGTAGTTTTTATTTGATGGGGATTGATGAAAGGTAGAGTTAATTTCCATGTTTAGCAACACATTTGAGATCTACCATTATAAACAATACATCTATTAGCATAGCAACGAAATTTCAAGTAACGTAACGTAGCAACGAATTAAATTCGAATATATTTTCTTTCCGAAATTAGTTGCTATGCATTTTTTATATTAATCTGAAAAAGACGACAAGATGGTGTCCTAAAAATGTTTTTCCGTGGGTTTAGAATAATGTAATACGGATTGCCTGCGGTAAGATAATTTCGAAATAACGTTTATACAGTGCATACTAGTCGATATAGTTCATAATAGATAAAAGCAGGCCGCTAGCAGGCCAGTCTCCGAGTGAGTGATTATGTGAAAATAAGTGACATTAAAAAGTGTTCTTTGAGACCCGCAAAAGTTAGTGGAACCTGAGGGAATCACGCTGCGAACACGAGGTCAGTCTTTGGTTTCCCAATTTGCTGTTCCACTTATATTTTTTACCTTTTTACTTTAATTGGTAGCTTTTAATAGGTCAGTTGAATTTGTTAACATTATAGATATGAATTCATTGATAGGAAATAATGATGTCGATGATTTGTAAAAATCACTTATTACCAATATTGTCATATATATGTTTATTTTTGTGTATTTTCAACATCTCCACTAGACTAAAGTTAAATACAGTTTAAGTAACTTCCGAACCTCAATCAAAATAAAAAAATGTAGGGAAATTATAGGGCCACAATTAACATTTTGAACTGATTTGAACCAATTTATCCCACCCTTAGAACCAATGGTTGGTGCTATCAAAGAAGTTTACTCAGATAAGATTTAGGCCCTTATCTAAGGAATAATATTAAATTGAAATGAATTCGATATCCTATATCCTATATACTAAGAAAGTTTTAGCAAAATTTTACTTTTTAGAACACCCCTCTCCATTCCCGGCCTTCTGGTCCGATTTTGCTCATTAAAGAACTTTGATGTAATAAGTTAGAAATAAAATAACAACATTTGGAGATTTGGTGCCTAAAATGGTGTCCTTTGTTCACTTATGTAGGTCCCCTTAATATTAACTCACACAGGGCAAAACAGGTTGCTTTGAGAGTAAATGGTTCCAGTATAGATATTAGAATTTTAAAGATGTATGTAATCTTTCTTTTTTTTTGCTAAATATTCAGTTTGAGTTTACCACCTCATCATGCCTAGATCTATATAAATAAATGCCTAAATATTTGATGGAAACAGAAGTGGTGTAAAATTTATGATGAATTGAAAGAATATTATCATGACCTTGTACCTACCTATGTTTTTAAGTAGATGATTAGGAAAGCAATGGGTACCATGTCATGACTTCCTGGAAATTTGACATATCTTCGCATTTCATATCCCCTAGAACTCAAAACCAGCCTCTGATTAAAAGTTTAACTTTATGTATCTATCTATCTATATCACTTTCTTGTTAACACGACAACTACCGTAATATTCATCCAATCACTTTTAAATTGATACATAAAATTTTGAGTTCACAAAATCTCGGTCAAGTTCGTTAATGAACAAAATCAGACCAGGGGGCGGGAATGGGAGGGGTTTTTCAAAAAATTAAATTTTTGCAATATTTTTCTTGGTATATAGAATATCGAATTCATTAAAATTTTATTTTATTTCTTAGATAAGGGCCTAAATGTTAAGTTAGTTAATAGCACCTTGGCTATTGGTCCTAGGGGTGGAAAAAAATATTTTCAAAATTCAGAAAATAATACCTCCCTTAATAAGCACAGGATTTAATCTATTTAAAATGTCAATAAATTGTCTACAACTTTTTTTTAAAACAATCTTTGACATGAGCAACTCTTACGGCACAGTGTTAAGAGAGATTCAGTATCCGCACTCTCGCTGCGCAAGGGTACGGAGAGTTGAGGTGCGCGTGCTGCCGCGCGGGGAGCGGATCGCGCGGCAGCTCGCGCAATATTTGATACAAGTTCGTACAATTGGAGTTCGTCGATCCCCTACTTTGATCCGGTGAATTGTACCGGGTTATTTTTTAATATGACAAAGGTACATTTGTAACTGTAATTTGCTCTACTACATTTCGATATTTTTCCTCAATTAAACGACACAATAAATAAATAAATAATACGTCCCAACAGCCATGCTATCATAATTTCGACATTTGAATACCGCTGTGCATTATCGTTGTGCCCTATCGAAATGTCAAGTTTCATTCTTCAGTTTTAAAAATTCGTTGACTTTAATGTTAAATATCTATATCTATAAATGTTAAATATCCTCCTACCTCCTATTCAACAATTCTACACGTCGTGCATTTCAGCTCCCAAAAGAAGTTATTTTTAAAGGTGAAAAGTTCGCTAATCTTAACCTGTGAAGTGTTAAAAGTGTTAAGTGTGTATCTGCCTATAAACACAAATGATAGCGTATTGATAAATTAAGTGATTGCAGCTGTAAAGTGCATTTTATGCAACAGCCAAGTGCAGTGTCCATTTTGGATTACCTATTGACATTGAAGCAGACTCATCAAAACGTTGCTGTCTCATTTAAACAAGAGCTCTTTTCACAAGTCGGACTCAGTGCATCACTCTCACTCTTTAGGCCCGTAGCCGGTGACAGAAAATTATTATTCCGTCAACCGTTTGTCACACCGGTAAATTGTAAATTATTAATTTATTAATTATTAATAATACATTTGCTGTTATTGTTAGGGAAACTCTATAAAACTAAGGTGCTTACTACTTTTGGAATTAATATAAGCTATAAAGCAATAACAATAACAAAAATACTGAAAATATAAATATAACCAAAATGAAATGCCAACATGAAAAATGTGAAGTAAACCTACTACCGGAGGAAGTACTCCAGTGCTGCGCATGCTCATTGCAGTTTCATTTTTTCTGTGCTGGAATGAACGAATCCATTTTTAGGAAAATGAGAAAGGATTTGAAAAAGAACTGGCAGTGTATTTCATGCAAATCCCGAGCACAAGCGAGCCGAGAAAAAACACATGCAGAAGATAAAATATCAATCTCAGCTGAAAAACCATCTCCAAATGTTCAAAAAATCAGTGTGGCCGATTCTGCAGTGCTAAATGAACTTTATTTATTACGCAAGGATTTTCAGGGCATCCAAAGCCAGATGGCCGACTTCAAAGCTTCCGTCGATATGTGCTCGTACAAGGTGGATGAATTTGCACAAAAAATGGCAGAGGTCGACCGCAGCATCAAGAAAATAAACGATTGCGAAGGAAAAGTAAAGTTTCTCGAAGAAAAAGTGTTTAATATGGAGTCCGCTGAAATGAACCGATTACAGGAAATGAGGCAAAATAATCTGGAGATAAGTTGTGTGCCCTTGGCCCAAGCGGACCTGCTTCAACTAATAAAGAAATGCGGCAACGCAGTCAAAGTGAATATTGACGAACGCGACGTTGACTACATCTACCGCGCGGGCGCAGCGCCTCGCGACGCAAGCGGTTCCGGCGATCGGCAGCAGATGGCGCGGCCGCCCGCCGTGATCGTCCGCTTCGTCAGCCGGCGCAAGAAGGAGGAAGTGCTGGCCGGACTGCGTTCGCTGCGTGCAGCCCGTACGGGACCCGTCACCACAGCCGACATTGGACTCGATACGCCGACACAGAAGATTTATTTTAGCGACCATCTTACTATGCAAAATAAAATACTATATAAGAAAGTGCGAGACCTGGCAAAGCAAAATAGATACAGGTTTGTGTGGATAAAAAACTGCTCAATCTGGGTACGAGCACAAGAAAATACTCCTGCCCTAAAAATAAAATCCGAAACAGATCTTATCAATATAAAGTAAGCCTGAAAAAAAAATAAGGTTAAGCGTTAAGCTTATATTAGTATTACTCTTTAAATATCTTACTTTATTTACTAGGAAATTATTCCGCCCTAATTTCGGTCGACTTAAGTCCGTATTAACAAAAATACAATACTTGCAAAAGAGTTCATTAGTTATTATCTCTGTTGTTTACCTATACTTACAACAGCCAACCTATTATTATTATGTTCTTAGAAAACAACGGTTTATGTTAAATACCTCACAGGCAAATTTTATACCACTTAGGTCATCATTTATTTATGTAAACATACATGCATTTTCTAAAACTAAAACTAATGTTAACACATCATTGATTCGGCCATTTAAAATACTAAAGAATGGACCATGTATTAGGCATTATTTTAATTTTTATTTTAATCTATACATACAGCTTAAAATTAAGAAATTATTAATATGTATGGATATAGTTCTATTGTGTAATTTGTTCTTTATTTTTCTATTATCTTCAATGTTTAATCTTTTGTATCATTTAAATATAAATAGAATACATAATAATTACCAACCAAAACACTTGAAATATTTTCAAGGAATACTTTTGAATAAATACAATTTCACCCCACCTGGAAATATTATATATGGGAATAAGCTACATACTATATCACAAATAATAAAACAAAAACACATAACCACAAACGTATAACACTACCAACAATAACACATTATATATCAAAATCTCCATGTATAAAAGGCATCCTGATAAAATGTGCATATAATCACTATTTAATTTTTTATACCATTTTAATTAACTCCTTCATAAAAAAACTTTTGTGAACTAATTATCAAAATTGAATAAAAATAATTAAAAATACACAGTAAAGCAAACGTGTAAAATTGGAGCAGGTATCACCCCAGAACAGACCTTGTCTAGTGGGGTGATAAAATCCACACCACCTATCTATTTTGCTGTGTATGAGATAGCTTAAGATTACTTATAACTAGTTTTATTTAAATTGTTTTGTGCTATTTCATATGTATTGTTTTTGGATAAAATAAATAAAAAAAAAAAAAAAAAAAATATTATTGACACAAAAATTGAACTCTTTTTCATTTCTACTTTTCGAGCTGAAAGATGCAACGAATAGTAGATTATTAAGCATGGATGTATAGAAGCTAAAATGTGCCAAGTGCTGAAAGTAATTCGGTGAAGGTGTTAAGTAACTTCTTATTAACAGTATGCAGTGAGTGGTATTTGACCCTTTATTAATTTTATATTATTTTTCTTTGTTTTAGATTCCCCAAAAAGGGATTGGCGATATGAGCACCTGTTACTATCGGTAAGTGTTTTTAAATATTATTAAGTAATTATGTAAGTCCTGTGTAAATTAAGGTTTCAGTTTCATATCAAAATAAAATATGGCGTTTGTGCATTCGCCTTTTCAGCCTGAAATTAGAGGAAACAAGAAAAAAAACAGTGTGGTCACCCCACGCGGGAATGACGGAAAACTTCTGTGAGGAAGTTGATTGAATTTGTCATATTATATTTCAAAATTTACCCACTGCCATTTGCATTCAGGAATGTTTTGATGCTCCATTTTATTTATATAAGAAGAAAATCAATGTGACAGCTCGGCGCAACGACGTCAACCGAATGAGTACTTAACCTCCATGCGAACAGACTAGTTTAACCGAACGAACGTGATGCATTCCGAGCTTGCACCGGATTTCGAACGTGTCTCAATTAAATTCATTTTTCTTTAAAGAGGTATTACTTAAAAACCCACATGTGAGCTGTTATGGGAGGTAGTATCAGACTTTGTCACCTACTAGGTTCCTGTAAAAGCATAGGTTTCGAAATTATGAGTCAAGACTTTAGTTGTATCAATTTCCTACTGCACAAACATTTATGACGTATAGCTAATTTATGTATAGATAATTAAAAAATATTTAGAAAGAGTGTAATATAAAACAAAAAAACCAACAAGTAAAATAACGTTTTTAAAATATTGTTAAAAGCTTTTTTTTTTAAATAGCTTCTGTTTTGAAATCTTTTCATGCACATATTTCTCGTTTCTAAATAAATGAATAATATTAATTTATAACGGATATATTAAGAGGCCCTAAAAATATATTGCGATAAGCATTCAAAACTTTGCTAGCCGCTTAGAAGTAATCATTATGTCCGAGTGCAGTTTGAGAGACAGTGGAAGCCAGGAAAAATAGTCAAATAAATACTGTGCAGGGTCCTGTATGTGTGTATTTATTTTGATTAGAATAAAAAACGGAAAATTATTAAAAAGAAATAGATTCTTTGAAAAAGAAATCATTATTACGTGGGTAACTGGCAGATTTGAGATTTGATTGCAAAGTTATAAATTTAAAAATATCTTGTTTTGCTATCATTTTCTTTACCAAACATATATGTAACTATAACGGATTGATTATTAGATTCAAATATTTTATTTCATTCTTTAAGTTTATTTCATTTATCTAGTTTATTAAATTTATAAGTTCAATTAGTTTATTATAATAGGTTATTTATTTTTTGTATTATTTTTTGTATGAATTCATCCACTCATTCAGCTATTTCATCTCATTCAACTCTCATTCATAAAAATTTTATATAGTTTTTTTATATCATACATCTAGTTTATTTTATTTATCTAGTTTATTTTATTGATCTGAATCATATAATTTATAAGATCATCCAGGAATTTATTTTTTATATATTCATCTTCTGTATTTTTTTTTAATCAATCATTTATTTCTAATCGTTCAGCTTTTTCATCTCATTCATCTCAATCATTAGGTTATTTCATTCATGTAGTTTAATAATTTCATCCGCTGGTTCAGCTTTTTCATCTCATTCATCTCAATCATTAGGTTATTTCATTCATGTAGTTTAATAATTTCATCCGCTGGTTCAGCTTTTTCATCTCTTTCATCTCAATCATTAGGTTATTTCATTCATGTAGTTTAATAATTTCATCCGCTGGTTCAGCCTTTTCATCTCATTCATCTCAATCATTAGGTTATTTCATTCATGTAGTTAAATAATTTCATCCGCTGGTTCAGCTTTTTCATCTCATTCATCTCAATCATTAGGTTATTTCATTCATGTAGTTTAATAATTTCATCCGCTGGTTCCGCTTTTTCATCTCATTCATCTCAATCATTAGGTTATTTCATTCATGTAGTTTAATAATTTCATCCGCTGGTTCAGCTTTTTCATCTCATTCATTTCAATCATTAGGTTATTTCATTCATGTAGTTAATTAATTTCATCCGCTGGTTCAGCTTTTTCATCTCATTCATCTCAATCATTAGGTTATTTCATTCATGTAGTTTAATAATTTCATCCGCTGGTTCAGCTTTTTCATCTCATTCATCTCAATCATTAGGTTATTTCATTCATGTAGTTAAATAATTTCATCCGCTGGTTCAGCTTTTTCATCTCATTCATCTCAATCATTAGGTTATTTCATTCATGTAGTTAAATAATTTCATCCGCTGGTTCAGCTTTTACATCTCATTCATCTCAATCATTAGGTTATTTCATTCATGTAGTTTAATAATTTCATCCGCTGGTTCCGCTTTTTCATCTCATTCATCTCAATCATTAGGTTATTTTATTCATGTAGTTTAATAATTTCATCTGCTGGTTTAGCTTTTTCATCTCATTCATTAGGTTATTTCATTCATGTAGTTTAATAATTTCATCCGCTGGTTCAGCTTTTTCATCTCTTTCATCTCAATCATTAGGTTATTTCATTCATGTAGTTTAATAATTTCATCCGCTGGTTCAGCTTTTTCATCTCATTCATCTCAATCATTAGGTTATTTCATTCATGTAGTTTAATAATTTCATCCGCTGGTTCAGCTTTTTTATCTCATACATCTCAATCATTTAGTAATTTCATTCATGTAGTTTAATAATTTCATTCGCTGGTTCAGCTTTTTCATCTCATTCATCTCAATCATTAGGTTATTTCATTCATGTAGTTTAATAATTTCATCCGCTGGTTCAGGTTTTTCATCTCATTCAACTCAATCATTAGGTTATTTCATTCATGTAGTTAAATAATTTCATCCGCTGGTTCAGCTTTTTCATCTCATTCATCTCAATCATTAGGTTATTTCATTCATGTAGTTTAATAATTTCATCCGCTGGTTCAGCTTTTTCATCTCATTCATCTCAATCATTTAGTTATTTCATTCATGTAGTTAAATAATTTCATCCGCTGGTTCAGCTTTTTCATCTCATTCATCTCAATCATTAGGTTATTTCATTCATGTAGTTTAATAATTTCATCCGCTGGTTCAGCTTTTTCATCTCATTCATCTCAATCATTAGGTTATTTCATTCATGTAGTTTAATAATTTCATCCGCTGGTTCAGCTTTTTCATCTCATTCATCTCAATCATTAGGTTATTTTATTCATGTAGTTAAATAATTTCATCCGCTGGTTCAGCTTTTTCATCTCATTCATCTCAATCATTAGGTTATTTCATTCATGTAGTTAAATAATTTCATCCGCTGGTTCAGCTTTTACATCTCATTCATCTCAATCATTAGGTTATTTCATTCATGTAGTTTAATAATTTCATCCGCTGGTTCCGCTTTTTCATCTCATTCATCTCAATCATTAGGTTATTTCATTCATGTAGTTTAATAATTTCATCCGCTGGTTCAGCTTTTTCATCTCATTCATCTAAATCATTAGGTTATTTCATTCATGTAGTTTAATAATTTAATCCGCTGGTTCAGCTTTTTCATCTCATTCATCTCAATCATTAGGTTATTTCATTCATGTAGTTTAATAATTTCATCCGCTGGTTCAGCCTTTTCATCTCATTCATCTCAATCATTAGGTTATTTCATTCATGTAGTTAAATAATTTCATCCGCTGGTTCAGCTTTTTCATCTCATTCATCTCAATCATTTAGTTATTTCATTCATGTAGTTAAATAATTTCATCCGCTGGTTCAGCTTTTTCATCTCATTCATCTCAATCATTAGGTTATTTCATTCATGTAGTTTAATAATTTCATCCGCTGGTTCAGCTTTTTCATCTCATTCATCTCAATCATTAGGTTATTTCATTCATGTAGTTAAATAATTTCATCCGCTGGTTCAGCTTTTTCATCTCATTCATCTCAATCATTAGGTTATTTCATTCATGTAGTTTAATAATTTCATCCGCTGGTTCAGCTTTTTCATCTCATTCATCTCAATCATTAGGTTATTTCATTCATGTAGTTAAATAATTTCATCCGCTAATTCCGCTTTTTCATCTCATTCATCTCAATCATTAGGTTATTTCATTCATGTAGTTTAATAATTTCATCCGCTGGTTCAGCTTTTTCATCTCATTCATCTCAATCATTTAGTTATTTCATTCATGTAGTTAAATAATTTCATCCGCTGGTTCAGCTTTTTCATCTCATTCATCTCAATCATTAGGTTATTTCATTCATGTAGTTTAATAATTTCATCCGCTGGTTCAGCTTTTTCATCTCATTCATCTCAATAATTAGGTTATTTCATTCATGTAGTTTAATAATTTCATCCGCTGGTTCAGCTTTTTCATCTCATTCATCTCAATCATTAGGTTATTTCATTCATGTAGTTAAATAATTTCATCCGCTGGTTCAGCTTTTTCATCTCATTCATTTCAATCATTAGGTTATTTCATTCATGTAGTTAATTAATTTCATCCGCTGGTTCAGCTTTTTCATCTCATTCATCTCAATCATTAGGTTATTTCATTCATGTAGTTTAATAATTTCATCCGCTGGTTCAGCTTTTTCATCTCATTCATCTCAATCATTAGGTTATTTCATTCATGTAGTTAAATAATTTCATCCGCTGGTTCAGCTTTTTCATCTCATTCATCTCAATCATTAGGTTATTTCATTCATGTAGTTAAATAATTTCATCCGTTGGTTCAGCTTTTACATCTCATTCATCTCAATCATTAGGTTATTTCATTCATGTAGTTTAATAATTTCATCCGCTGGTTCCGCTTTTTCATCTCATTCATCTCAATCATTAGGTTATTTTATTCATGTAGTTTAATAATTTCATCTGCTGGTTTAGCTTTTTCATCTCATTCATCTCAATCATTAGGTTATTTCATTCATGTAGTTTAATAATTTCATCCGCTGGTTCAGCTTTTTCATCTCTTTCATCTCAATCATTAGGTTATTTCATTCATGTAGTTTAATAATTTCATCCGCTGGTTCAGCCTTTTCATCTCATTCATCTCAATCATTAGGTTATTTCATTCATGTAGTTAAATAATTTCATCCGCTGGTTCAGCTTTTTCATCTCATTCATCTCAATCATTAGGTTATTTCATTCTTGTAGTTAAATAATTTCATCCGCTGGTTCAGCTTTTTCATCTCATTCATCTCAATCATTAGGTTATTTCATTCATGTAGTTTAATAATTTCATGCGCTGGTTTAGCTTTTTCATCTCATTCATCTCAATCATTTAGTTATTTCATTCATGTAGTTAAATAATTTCATCCGCTGGTTCAGCTTTTTCATCTCATTCATCTCAATCATTAGGTTATTTCATTCATGTAGTTTAATAATTTCATCTGCTGGTTCAGCTTTTTCATCTCATTCATCTCAATCATTAGGTTATTTCATCCATGTAGTTAAATAATTTCATCCGCTGGTTCAGCTTTTTCATCTCATTCATCTCAATCATTAGGTTATTTCATTCATGTAGTTAAATAATTTCATCCGCTGGTTCAGCTTTTTCATCTCATTCATTTCAATCATTAGGTTATTTCATTCATGTAGTTAAATAATTTCATCCGCTGGTTCAGCTTTTTCATCTCATTCATCTCAATCATTAGGTTATTTCATTCATGTAGTTTAATAATTTCATCCGCTGGTTCAGCTTTTTCATCTCATTCATCTCAATCATTAGGTTATTTCATTCATGTAGTTAAATAATTTCATCCGCTGGTTCAGCTTTTTTATCTCATTCATCTCAATCATTAGGTTATTTCATTCATGTAGTTTAATAATTTCATCCGCTGGTTCAGCTTTTTCATCTCATTCATCTCAATCATTAGGTTATTTTATTCATGTAGTTAAATAATTTCATCCGCTGGCTCAGCTTTTTCATCTCATTCATCTCAATCATTAGGTTATTTCATTCATGTAGTTTAATAATTTCATCCGCTGGTTCAGCTTTTTCATCTCATTCATTTCAATCATTAGGTTATTTCATTCATGTAGTTTAATAATTTCATCCACTGGTTCCGCTTTTTCATCTCATTCATCTCAATCATTAGGTTATTTCATTCATGTGGTTTAATAATTTCATCCGCTGGTTCAGCTTTTTCATCTCATTCATCTCAATCATTAGGTTATTTCATTCATGTAGTTTAATAATTTCATCCGCTGGTTCAGCTTTTTCATCTCATTCATCTCAATCATTAGGTTATTTCATTCATGTAGTTTAATAATTTCATCCGCTGGTTCAGCTTTTTCATCTCATTCATCTCAATCATTAGGTTATTTCATTCATGTAGTTTAATAATTTCATCCGCTGGTTCAGCTTTTTCATCTCATTCATCTCAATCATTAGGTTATTTCATTCATGTAGTTAAATAATTTCATCCGCTGGTTCAGCTTTTTCATCTCATTCATCTCAATCATTAGGTTATTTCATTCATGTAGTTTAATAATTTCATCCGCTGGTTCAGCTTTTTCATCTCATTCATCTCAATCATTAGGTTATTTCATTCATGTAGTTAAATAATTTCATCCGCTGGTTCAGCTTTTTCATCTCATTCATCTCAATCATTAGGTTATTTCATTCATGTAGTTAAATAATTTCATCCGCTGGTTCAGCTTTTTCATCTCATTCATCTCAATCATTAGGTTATTTCATTCATGTAGTTTAATAATTTCATCCGCTGGTTCAGCTTTTTCATCTCATTCATCTCAATCATTAGGTTATATCATTCATGTAGTTTAATAATTTCATCCGCTGGTTCAGCTTTTTCATCTCATTTATCTCAATCATTAGGTTATTTCATTCATGTAGTTAAATAATTTCATCCGCTGGTTCAGCTTTTTCATCTCATTCATCTCAATCATTAGGTTATTTCATTCATGTAGTTTAATAATTTCATCCGCTGGTTCAGCTTTTTCATCTCATTCATCTCAATCATTAGGTTATTTCATTCATGTAGTTAAATAATTTCATCCGCTGGTTCAGCTTTTTCATCTCATTCATCTCAATCATTAGGTTATTTCATTCATGTAGTTTAATAATTTCATCCGCTGGTTCAGCTTTTTCATCTCATTCATCTCAATCATTAGGTTATTTCATTCATGTAGTTTAATAATTTCATCCGCTGGTTCAGCTTTTTCATCTCATTCATCTCAATCATTAGGTTATTTCATTCATGTAGTTTAATAATTTCATCCGCTGGTTCAGCTTTTTCATCTCATTTATCTCAATCATTAGGTTATTTCATTCATGTAGTTAAATAATTTCATCCGCTGGTTCAGCTTTTTCATCTCATTCATCTCAATCATTAGGTTATTTCATTCATGTAGTTTAATAATTTCATGCGCTGGTTCAGCTTTTTCATCTCATTCATCTCAATCATTTAGTTATTTCATTCATGTAGTTAAATAATTTCATCCGCTGGTTCAGCTTTTTCATCTCATTCATCTCAATCATTAGGTTATTTCATTCATGTAGTTTAATAATTTCATCCGCTGGTTCAGCTTTTTCATCTCATTCATCTCAATCATTAGGTTAATTTATTCATGTAGTTAAATAATTTCATCCGCTGGCTCAGCTTTTTCATCTCATTCATCTCAATCATTAGGTTATTTCATTCATGTAGTTTAATAATTTCATCCGCTGTTTCAGCTTTTTCATCTCATTCATTTCAATCATTAGGTTATTTCATTCATGTAGTTTAATAATTTCATCCACTGGTTCCGCTTTTTCATCTCATTCATCTCAATCATTAGGTTATTTCATTCATGTAGTTTAATAATTTCATCCGCTGGTTCAGCTTTTTCATCTCATTCATCTCAATCATTAGGTTATTTCATTCATGTAGTTTAATAATTTCATCCGCTGGTTCAGCTTTTTCATCTCATTCATCTCAATCATTAGGTTATTTCATTCATGTAGTTTAATAATTTCATCCGCTGGTTCTGCTTTTTCATCTCATTCATCTCAATCATTAGGTTATTTTATTCATGTAGTTTAATAATTTCATCCGCTGGTTCAGCTTTTTCATCTCATTCATCTCAATCATTAGGTTATTTCATTCATGTAGTTAAATAATTTTATCCGCTGGTTCAGCTTTTTCATCTCATTCATCTCAATCATTAGGTTATTTCATTCATGTAGTTTAATAATTTCATCCGCTGGTTCCGCCTTTTCATCTCATTCATCTCAATCATTAGGTTATTTCATTTATGTAGTTTAATATTTCATCCGCTGGTTCAGCTTTTTCATCTCATTCATCTCAATCATTTAGTTATTTTATTCATGTAGTTAAATAATTTCATCCGCTGGTTCAGCTTTTTCATCTCATTCATCTCAATCATTAGGTTATTTCATTCATGTAGTTTAATAATTTCATCCGCTGGTTCAGCTTTTTCATCTAATTCATCTCAATCATTAGGTTATTTCATTCATGTAGTTTAATAATTTCATCCGCTGGTTCCGCTTTTTCATCTCATTCATCTCAATCATTAGGTTATTTCATTCATGTAGTCTAATAATTTCATCCGCTGGTTCAGCTTTTTCATCTCATTCATCTCAATCATTAGGTTATTTCATTCATGTAGTTTAATAATTTCATCCGCTGGTTCAGCTTTTTCATCTCATTCATCTCAATCATTAGGTTATTTCATTCATGTAGTTAAATAATTTCATCCGCTGGTTCAGCTTTTTCATCTCATTCATCTCAATCATTAGGTTATTTCATTCATGTAGTTTAATAATTTCATCCGCTGGTTCAGCTTTTTCATCTCATTCATCTCAATCATTAGGTTATTTCATTCATGTAGTTAAATAATTTCATCCGCTGGTTCAGCTTTTTCATCTCATTCATCTCAATCATTAGGTTATTTCATTCATGTAGTTTAATATTTTCATCCGCTGGTTCAGCTTTTTCATCTCATTCATCTCAATCATTAGGTTATTTCATTCATGTAGTTTAATAATTTCATCCGCTGGTTCAGCTTTTTCATCTCATTCATCTCAATCATTAGGTTATTTCATTCATGTAGTTAAATAATTTCATCCGCTGGTTCAGCTTTTTCATCTCATTTATCTCAATCATTAGGTTATTTCATTCATGTAGTTAAATAATTTCATCCGCTGGTTCAGCTTTTTCATCTCATTCATCTCAATCATTAGGTTATTTCATTCATGTAGTTTAATAATTTCATGCGCTGGTTCAGCTTTTTCATCTCATTCATCTCAATCATTTAGTTATTTCATTCATGTAGTTAAATAATTTCATCCGCTGGTTCAGCTTTTTCATCTCATTCATCTCAATCATTAGGTTATTTCATTCATGTAGTTTAATAATTTCATCCGCTGGTTCAGCTTTTTCATCTCATTCATCTCAATCATTAGGTTAATTTATTCATGTAGTTAAATAATTTCATCCGCTGGCTCAGCTTTTTCATCTCATTCATCTCAATCATTAGGTTATTTCATTCATGTAGTTTAATAATTTCATCCGCTGGTTCAGCTTTTTCATCTCATTCATTTCAATCATTAGGTTATTTCATTCATGTAGTTTAATAATTTCATCCACTGGTTCCGCTTTTTCATCTCATTCATCTCAATCATTAGGTTATTTCATTCATGTAGTTTAATAATTTCATCCGCTGGTTCAGCTTTTTCATCTCATTCATCTCAATCATTAGGTTATTTCATTCATGTAGTTTAATAATTTCATCCGCTGGTTCAGCTTTTTCATCTCATTCATCTCAATCATTAGGTTATTTCATTCATGTAGTTTAATAATTTCATCCGCTGGTTCAGCTTTTTCATCTCATTCATCTCAATCATTAGGTTATTTCATTCATGTAGTTAAATAATTTCATCCGCTGGTTCAGCTTTTTCATCTCATTCATCTCAATCATTAGGTTATTTCATTCATGTAGTTTAATAATTTCATCCGCTGGTTCAGCTTTTTCATCTCATTCATCTCAATCATTAGGTTATTTCATTCATGTAGTTAAATAATTTCATCCGCTGGTTCAGCTTTTTCATCTCATTCATCTCAATCATTAGGTTATTTCATTCATGTAGTTTAATAATTTCATCCGCTGGTTCAGCTTTTTCATCTCATTCATCTCAATCATTAGGTTATTTCATTCATGTAGTTAAATAATTTCATCCGCTGGTTCAGCTTTTTCATCTCATTCATCTCAATCATTAGGTTAATTTATTCATGTAGTTAAATAATTTCATCCGCTGGTTCAGCTTTTTCATCTCATTCATCTCAATCATTAGGTTATTTCATTCATGTAGTTTAATAATTTCATCCGCTGGTTCAGCTTTTTCATCTCATTCATCTCAATCATTAGGTTAATTTATTCATGTAGTTAAATAATTTCATCCGCTGGCTCAGCTTTTTCATCTCATTCATCTCAATCATTAGGTTATTTCATTCATGTAGTTAAATAATTTCATCCGCTGGTTCAGCTTTTTCATCTCATTCATCTCAATCATTAGGTTATTTCATTCATGTAGTTAAATAATTTCATCCGCTGGTTCAGCTTTTTCATCTCATTCATCTCAATCATTAGGTTATTTCATTCATGTAGTTTAATAATTTCATCCGCTGGTTCAGCTTTTTCATCTCATTCATCTCAATCATTAGGTTATTTCATTCATGTAGTTAAATAATTTCATCCACTGGTTCAGCTTTTTCATCTCATTCATCTCAATCATTAGGTTATTTCATTCATGTAGTTTAATAATTTCATCCGCTGGTTCAGCTTTTTCATCTCATTCATCTCAATCATTTAGTTATTTTATTCATGTAGTTAAATAATTTCATCCGCTGGTTCAGCTTTTTCATCTCATTCATCTCAATCATTAGGTTAATTTATTCATGTAGTTAAATAATTTCATCCGCTGGCTCAGCTTTTTCATCTCATTCATCTCAATCATTAGGTTATTTCATTCATGTAGTTAAATAATTTCATCCGCTGGTTCAGCTTTTTCATCTCATTCATCTCAATCATTAGGTTATTTCATTCATGTAGTTAAATAATTTCATCCGCTGGTTCAGCTTTTTCATCTCATTCATCTCAATCATTAGGTTATTTCATTCATGTAGTTTAATAATTTCATCCGCTGGTTCAGCTTTTTCATCTCATTCATCTCAATCATTAGGTTATTTCATTCATGTAGTTAAATAATTTCATCCACTGGTTCAGCTTTTTCATCTCATTCATCTCAATCATTAGGTTATTTCATTCATGTAGTTTAATAATTTCATCCGCTGGTTCAGCTTTTTCATCTCATTCATCTCAATCATTAGGTTATTTCATTCATGTAGTTAAATAATTTCATCCACTGGTTCAGCTTTTTCATCTCATTCATCTCAATCATTAGGTTATTTCATTTATGTAGTTTAATATTTTCATCCGCTGGTTCAGCTTTTTCATCTCATTCATCTCAATCATTTAGTTATTTTATTCATGTAGTTAAATAATTTCATCCGCTGGTTCAGCTTTTTCATCTCATTCATCTCAATCATTAGGTTATTTCATTCATGTAGTATAATAATTTCATCCGCTGGTTCAGCTTTTTCATCTCATTCATCTCAATCATTAGGTTATTTCATTCATGTAGTTTAATAATTTCATCCGCTGGTTCCGCTTTTTCATCTCATTCATCTCAATCATTAGGTTATTTCATTCATGTAGTCTAATAATTTCATCCGCTGGTTCAGCTTTTTCATCTCATTCATCTCAATCATTAGGTTATTTCATTCATGTAGTTAAATAATTTCATCCGCTGGTTCAGCTTTTTCATCTCATTCATCTCAATCATTTAGTTATTTCATTCATGTAGTTAAATAATTTCATCTGCTGGTTCAGCTTTTTCATCTCATTCATCTCAATCATTAGGTTATTTCATTCATGTAGTTTAATAATTTCATCCGCTGGTTCAGCTTTTTCATCTCATTCATCTCAATCATTAGGTTATTTCATTCATGTAGTTAAATAATTTCATCCGCTGGTTCAGCATTTTCATCTCATTCATCTCAATCATTAGGTTATTTCATTCATGTAGTTTAATAATTTCATCCGCTGGTTCAGCTTTTTCATCTCATTCATCTCAATCATTAGGTTATTTCATTCATGTAGTTAAATAATTTCATCCGCTGGTTCAGCTTTTTCATCTCATTCATCTCAATCATTAGGTTATTTCATTCATGTAGTTTAATAATTTCATCCGCTGGTTCAGCTTTTTCATCTCATTCATCTCAATCATTAGGTTATTTCATTCATGTAGTTTAATAATTTCATCCGCTGGTTCAGCTTTTTCATCTCATTCATCTCAATCATTAGGTTATTTCATTCATGTAGTTAAATAATTTCATCCGCTGGGTCAGCTTTTTCATCTCATTCATCTCAATCATTAGGTTAATTTATTCATGTAGTTAAATAATTTCATCCGCTGGTTCAGCTTTTTCATCTCATTCATCTCAATCATTAGGTTATTTCATTCATGTAGTTAAATAATTTCATCCGCTGGTTCAGCTTTTTCATCTCATTCATCTCAATCATTAGGTTATTTCATTCATGTAGTTTAATAATTTCATCCGCTGGTTCAGCTTTTTCATCTCATTCATCTCAATCATTTAGTTATTTCATTCATGTAGTTAAATAATTTCATCCGCTGGTTCAGCTTTTTCATCTCATTCATCTCAATCATTAGGTTATTTCATTCATGTAGTTTAATAATTTCATCCGCTGGTTCAGCTTTTTCATCTCATTCATCTCAATCATTAGGTTATTTCATTCATGTAGTTTAATAATTTCATCCGCTGGTTCAGCTTTTTCATCTCATTCATCTCAATCATTTAGTTATTTCATTCATGTAGTTAAATAATTTCATCCGCTGGTTCAGCTTTTTCATCTCATTCATCTCAATCATTAGGTTATTTCATTCATGTAGTTTAATAATTTCATCCGCTGGTTCAGCTTTTTCATCTCATTCATCTCAATCATTAGGTTATTTTATTCATGTAGTTAAATAATTTCATCCGCTGGTTCAGCTTTTTCATCTCATTCATCTCAATCATTAGGTTATTTCATTCATGTAGTTTAATAATTTCATGCGCTGGTTTAGCTTTTTCATCTCATTCATCTCAATCATTTAGTTATTTCATTCATGTAGTTAAATAATTTCATCCGCTGGTTCAGCTTTTTCATCTCATTCATCTCAATCATTAGGTTATTTCATTCATGTAGTTTAATAATTTCATCTGCTGGTTCAGCTTTTTCATCTCATTCATCTCAATCATTAGGTTATTTCATCCATGTAGTTAAATAATTTCATCCGCTGGTTCAGCTTTTTCATCTCATTCATCTCAATCATTAGGTTATTTCATTCATGTAGTTAAATAATTTCATCCGCTGGTTCAGCTTTTTCATCTCATTCATTTCAATCATTAGGTTATTTCATTCATGTAGTTAAATAATTTCATCCGCTGGTTCAGCTTTTTCATCTCATTCATCTCAATCATTAGGTTATTTCATTCATGTAGTTTAATAATTTCATCCGCTGGTTCAGCTTTTTCATCTCATTCATCTCAATCATTAGGTTATTTCATTCATGTAGTTAAATAATTTCATCCGCTGGTTCAGCTTTTTTATCTCATTCATCTCAATCATTAGGTTATTTCATTCATGTAGTTTAATAATTTCATCCGCTGGTTCAGCTTTTTCATCTCATTCATCTCAATCATTAGGTTATTTTATTCATGTAGTTAAATAATTTCATCCGCTGGCTCAGCTTTTTCATCTCATTCATCTCAATCATTAGGTTATTTCATTCATGTAGTTTAATAATTTCATCCGCTGGTTCAGCTTTTTCATCTCATTCATTTCAATCATTAGGTTATTTCATTCATGTAGTTTAATAATTTCATCCACTGGTTCCGCTTTTTCATCTCATTCATCTCAATCATTAGGTTATTTCATTCATGTGGTTTAATAATTTTATCCGCTGGTTCAGCTTTTTCATCTCATTCATCTCAATCATTAGGTTATTTCATTCATGTAGTTAAATAATTTCATCCGTTGGTTCAGCTTTTACATCTCATTCATCTCAATCATTAGGTTATTTCATTCATGTAGTTTAATAATTTCATCCGCTGGTTCCGCTTTTTCATCTCATTCATCTCAATCATTAGGTTATTTTATTCATGTAGTTTAATAATTTCATCTGCTGGTTTAGCTTTTTCATCTCATTCATCTCAATCATTAGGTTATTTCATTCATGTAGTTTAATAATTTCATCCGCTGGTTCAGCTTTTTCATCTCTTTCATCTCAATCATTAGGTTATTTCATTCATGTAGTTTAATAATTTCATCCGCTGGTTCAGCCTTTTCATCTCATTCATCTCAATCATTAGGTTATTTCATTCATGTAGTTAAATAATTTCATCCGCTGGTTCAGCTTTTTCATCTCATTCATCTCAATCATTAGGTTATTTCATTCTTGTAGTTAAATAATTTCATCCGCTGGTTCAGCTTTTTCATCTCATTCATCTCAATCATTAGGTTATTTCATTCATGTAGTTTAATAATTTCATGCGCTGGTTTAGCTTTTTCATCTCATTCATCTCAATCATTTAGTTATTTCATTCATGTAGTTAAATAATTTCATCCGCTGGTTCAGCTTTTTCATCTCATTCATCTCAATCATTAGGTTATTTCATTCATGTAGTTTAATAATTTCATCTGCTGGTTCAGCTTTTTCATCTCATTCATCTCAATCATTAGGTTATTTCATCCATGTAGTTAAATAATTTCATCCGCTGGTTCAGCTTTTTCATCTCATTCATCTCAATCATTAGGTTATTTCATTCATGTAGTTAAATAATTTCATCCGCTGGTTCAGCTTTTTCATCTCATTCATTTCAATCATTAGGTTATTTCATTCATGTAGTTAAATAATTTCATCCGCTGGTTCAGCTTTTTCATCTCATTCATCTCAATCATTAGGTTATTTCATTCATGTAGTTTAATAATTTCATCCGCTGGTTCAGCTTTTTCATCTCATTCATCTCAATCATTAGGTTATTTCATTCATGTAGTTAAATAATTTCATCCGCTGGTTCAGCTTTTTTATCTCATTCATCTCAATCATTAGGTTATTTCATTCATGTAGTTTAATAATTTCATCCGCTGGTTCAGCTTTTTCATCTCATTCATCTCAATCATTAGGTTATTTTATTCATGTAGTTAAATAATTTCATCCGCTGGCTCAGCTTTTTCATCTCATTCATCTCAATCATTAGGTTATTTCATTCATGTAGTTTAATAATTTCATCCGCTGGTTCAGCTTTTTCATCTCATTCATTTCAATCATTAGGTTATTTCATTCATGTAGTTTAATAATTTCATCCACTGGTTCCGCTTTTTCATCTCATTCATCTCAATCATTAGGTTATTTCATTCATGTGGTTTAATAATTTTATCCGCTGGTTCAGCTTTTTCATCTCATTCATCTCAATCATTAGGTTATTTCATTCATGTAGTTTAATAATTTCATCCGCTGGTTCAGCTTTTTCATCTCATTCATCTCAATCATTAGGTTATTTCATTCATGTAGTTTAATAATTTCATCCGCTGGTTCAGCTTTTTCATCTCATTCATCTCAATCATTAGGTTATTTCATTCATGTAGTTTAATAATTTCATCCGCTGGTTCAGCTTTTTCATCTCATTCATCTCAATCATTAGGTTATTTCATTCATGTAGTTAAATAATTTCATCCGCTGGTTCAGCTTTTTCATCTCATTCATCTCAATCATTAGGTTATTTCATTCATGTAGTTTAATAATTTCATCCGCTGGTTCAGCTTTTTCATCTCATTCATCTCAATCATTAGGTTATTTCATTCATGTAGTTAAATAATTTCATCCGCTGGTTCAGCTTTTTCATCTCATTCATCTCAATCATTAGGTTATTTCATTCATGTAGTTAAATAATTTCATCCGCTGGTTCAGCTTTTTCATCTCATTCATCTCAATCATTAGGTTATTTCATTCATGTAGTTTAATAATTTCATCCGCTGGTTCAGCTTTTTCATCTCATTCATCTCAATCATTAGGTTATATCATTCATGTAGTTTAATAATTTCATCCGCTGGTTCAGCTTTTTCATCTCATTTATCTCAATCATTAGGTTATTTCATTCATGTAGTTAAATAATTTCATCCGCTGGTTCAGCTTTTTCATCTCATTCATCTCAATCATTAGGTTATTTCATTCATGTAGTTTAATAATTTCATCCGCTGGTTCAGCTTTTTCATCTCATTCATCTCAATCATTAGGTTATTTCATTCATGTAGTTAAATAATTTCATCCGCTGGTTCAGCTTTTTCATCTCATTCATCTCAATCATTAGGTTATTTCATTCATGTAGTTTAATAATTTCATCCGCTGGTTCAGCTTTTTCATCTCATTCATCTCAATCATTAGGTTATTTCATTCATGTAGTTTAATAATTTCATCCGCTGGTTCAGCTTTTTCATCTCATTCATCTCAATCATTAGGTTATTTCATTCATGTAGTTTAATAATTTCATCCGCTGGTTCAGCTTTTTCATCTCATTTATCTCAATCATTAGGTTATTTCATTCATGTAGTTAAATAATTTCATCCGCTGGTTCAGCTTTTTCATCTCATTCATCTCAATCATTAGGTTATTTCATTCATGTAGTTTAATAATTTCATGCGCTGGTTCAGCTTTTTCATCTCATTCATCTCAATCATTTAGTTATTTCATTCATGTAGTTAAATAATTTCATCCGCTGGTTCAGCTTTTTCATCTCATTCATCTCAATCATTAGGTTATTTCATTCATGTAGTTTAATAATTTCATCCGCTGGTTCAGCTTTTTCATCTCATTCATCTCAATCATTAGGTTAATTTATTCATGTAGTTAAATAATTTCATCCGCTGGCTCAGCTTTTTCATCTCATTCATCTCAATCATTAGGTTATTTCATTCATGTAGTTTAATAATTTCATCCGCTGTTTCAGCTTTTTCATCTCATTCATTTCAATCATTAGGTTATTTCATTCATGTAGTTTAATAATTTCATCCACTGGTTCCGCTTTTTCATCTCATTCATCTCAATCATTAGGTTATTTCATTCATGTAGTTTAATAATTTCATCCGCTGGTTCAGCTTTTTCATCTCATTCATCTCAATCATTAGGTTATTTCATTCATGTAGTTTAATAATTTCATCCGCTGGTTCAGCTTTTTCATCTCATTCATCTCAATCATTAGGTTATTTCATTCATGTAGTTTAATAATTTCATCCGCTGGTTCTGCTTTTTCATCTCATTCATCTCAATCATTAGGTTATTTTATTCATGTAGTTTAATAATTTCATCCGCTGGTTCAGCTTTTTCATCTCATTCATCTCAATCATTAGGTTATTTCATTCATGTAGTTTAATAATTTCATCCGCTGGTTCAGCTTTTTCATCTCATTCATCTCAATCATTAGGTTATTTCATTCATGTAGTTAAATAATTTCATCCGCTGGTTCAGCTTTTTCATCTCATTCATCTCAATCATTAGGTTATTTCATTCATGTAGTTTAATAATTTCATCCGCTGGTTCAGCTTTTTCATCTCATTCATCTCAATCATTAGGTTATTTCATTCATGTAGTTAAATAATTTCATCCGCTGGTTCAGCTTTTTCATCTCATTCATCTCAATCATTAGGTTATTTCATTCATGTAGTTTAATAATTTCATCCGCTGGTTCAGCTTTTTCATCTCATTCATCTCAATCATTAGGTTATTTCATTCATGTAGTTAAATAATTTCATCCGCTGGTTCAGCTTTTTCATCTCATTCATCTCAATCATTAGGTTAATTTATTCATGTAGTTAAATAATTTCATCCGCTGGTTCAGCTTTTTCATCTCATTCATCTCAATCATTAGGTTATTTCATTCATGTAGTTTAATAATTTCATCCGCTGGTTCAGCTTTTTCATCTCATTCATCTCAATCATTAGGTTAATTTATTCATGTAGTTAAATAATTTCATCCGCTGGCTCAGCTTTTTCATCTCATTCATCTCAATCATTAGGTTATTTCATTCATGTAGTTAAATAATTTCATCCGCTGGTTCAGCTTTTTCATCTCATTCATCTCAATCATTAGGTTATTTCATTCATGTAGTTAAATAATTTCATCCGCTGGTTCAGCTTTTTCATCTCATTCATCTCAATCATTAGGTTATTTCATTCATGTAGTTTAATAATTTCATCCGCTGGTTCAGCTTTTTCATCTCATTCATCTCAATCATTAGGTTATTTCATTCATGTAGTTAAATAATTTCATCCACTGGTTCAGCTTTTTCATCTCATTCATCTCAATCATTAGGTTATTTCATTCATGTAGTTTAATAATTTCATCCGCTGGTTCAGCTTTTTCATCTCATTCATCTCAATCATTTAGTTATTTTATTCATGTAGTTAAATAATTTCATCCGCTGGTTCAGCTTTTTCATCTCATTCATCTCAATCATTAGGTTAATTTATTCATGTAGTTAAATAATTTCATCCGCTGGCTCAGCTTTTTCATCTCATTCATCTCAATCATTAGGTTATTTCATTCATGTAGTTAAATAATTTCATCCGCTGGTTCAGCTTTTTCATCTCATTCATCTCAATCATTAGGTTATTTCATTCATGTAGTTAAATAATTTCATCCGCTGGTTCAGCTTTTTCATCTCATTCATCTCAATCATTAGGTTATTTCATTCATGTAGTTTAATAATTTCATCCGCTGGTTCAGCTTTTTCATCTCATTCATCTCAATCATTAGGTTATTTCATTCATGTAGTTAAATAATTTCATCCACTGGTTCAGCTTTTTCATCTCATTCATCTCAATCATTAGGTTATTTCATTCATGTAGTTTAATAATTTCATCCGCTGGTTCAGCTTTTTCATCTCATTCATCTCAATCATTAGGTTATTTCATTCATGTAGTTAAATAATTTCATCCACTGGTTCAGCTTTTTCATCTCATTCATCTCAATCATTAGGTTATTTCATTTATGTAGTTTAATATTTTCATCCGCTGGTTCAGCTTTTTCATCTCATTCATCTCAATCATTTAGTTATTTTATTCATGTAGTTAAATAATTTCATCCGCTGGTTCAGCTTTTTCATCTCATTCATCTCAATCATTAGGTTATTTCATTCATGTAGTATAATAATTTCATCCGCTGGTTCAGCTTTTTCATCTCATTCATCTCAATCATTAGGTTATTTCATTCATGTAGTTTAATAATTTCATCCGCTGGTTCCGCTTTTTCATCTCATTCATCTCAATCATTAGGTTATTTCATTCATGTAGTCTAATAATTTCATCCGCTGGTTCAGCTTTTTCATCTCATTCATCTCAATCATTAGGTTATTTCATTCATGTAGTTAAATAATTTCATCCGCTGGTTCAGCTTTTTCATCTCATTCATCTCAATCATTTAGTTATTTCATTCATGTAGTTAAATAATTTCATCTGCTGGTTCAGCTTTTTCATCTCATTCATCTCAATCATTAGGTTATTTCATTCATGTAGTTTAATAATTTCATCCGCTGGTTCAGCTTTTTCATCTCATTCATCTCAATCATTAGGTTATTTCATTCATGTAGTTAAATAATTTCATCCGCTGGTTCAGCTTTTTCATCTCATTCATCTCAATCATTAGGTTATTTCATTCATGTAGTTTAATAATTTCATCCGCTGGTTCAGCTTTTTCATCTCATTCATCTCAATCATTAGGTTATTTCATTCATGTAGTTAAATAATTTCATCCGCTGGTTCAGCTTTTTCATCTCATTCATCTCAATCATTAGGTTATTTCATTCATGTAGTTTAATAATTTCATCCGCTGGTTCAGCTTTTTCATCTCATTCATCTCAATCATTAGGTTATTTCATTCATGTAGTTTAATAATTTCATCCGCTGGTTCAGCTTTTTCATCTCATTCATCTCAATCATTAGGTTATTTCATTCATGTAGTTAAATAATTTCATCCGCTGGTTCAGCTTTTTCATCTCATTCATCTCAATCATTAGGTTAATTTATTCATGTAGTTAAATAATTTCATCCGCTGGTTCAGCTTTTTCATCTCATTCATCTCAATCATTAGGTTATTTCATTCATGTAGTTTAATAATTTCATCCGCTGGTTCAGCTTTTTCATCTCATTCATCTCAATCATTAGGTTAATTTATTCATGTAGTTAAATAATTTCATCCGCTGGCTCAGCTTTTTCATCTCATTCATCTCAATCATTAGGTTATTTCATTCATGTAGTTAAATAATTTCATCCGCTGGTTCAGCTTTTTCATCTCATTCATCTCAATCATTAGGTTATTTCATTCATGTAGTTAAATAATTTCATCCGCTGGTTCAGCTTTTTCATCTCATTCATCTCAATCATTAGGTTATTTCATTCATGTAGTTTAATAATTTCATCCGCTGGTTCAGCTTTTTCATCTCATTCATCTCAATCATTAGGTTATTTCATTCATGTAGTTAAATAATTTCATCCACTGGTTCAGCTTTTTCATCTCATTCATCTCAATCATTAGGTTATTTCATTCATGTAGTTTAATAATTTCATCCGCTGGTTCAGCTTTTTCATCTCATTCATCTCAATCATTTAGTTATTTTATTCATGTAGTTAAATAATTTCATCCGCTGGTTCAGCTTTTTCATCTCATTCATCTCAATCATTAGGTTAATTTATTCATGTAGTTAAATAATTTCATCCGCTGGCTCAGCTTTTTCATCTCATTCATCTCAATCATTAGGTTATTTCATTCATGTAGTTAAATAATTTCATCCGCTGGTTCAGCTTTTTCATCTCATTCATCTCAATCATTAGGTTATTTCATTCATGTAGTTAAATAATTTCATCCGCTGGTTCAGCTTTTTCATCTCATTCATCTCAATCATTAGGTTATTTCATTCATGTAGTTTAATAATTTCATCCGCTGGTTCAGCTTTTTCATCTCATTCATCTCAATCATTAGGTTATTTCATTCATGTAGTTAAATAATTTCATCCACTGGTTCAGCTTTTTCATCTCATTCATCTCAATCATTAGGTTATTTCATTCATGTAGTTTAATAATTTCATCCGCTGGTTCAGCTTTTTCATCTCATTCATCTCAATCATTAGGTTATTTCATTCATGTAGTTAAATAATTTCATCCACTGGTTCAGCTTTTTCATCTCATTCATCTCAATCATTAGGTTATTTCATTTATGTAGTTTAATATTTTCATCCGCTGGTTCAGCTTTTTCATCTCATTCATCTCAATCATTTAGTTATTTTATTCATGTAGTTAAATAATTTCATCCGCTGGTTCAGCTTTTTCATCTCATTCATCTCAATCATTAGGTTATTTCATTCATGTAGTATAATAATTTCATCCGCTGGTTCAGCTTTTTCATCTCATTCATCTCAATCATTAGGTTATTTCATTCATGTAGTTTAATAATTTCATCCGCTGGTTCCGCTTTTTCATCTCATTCATCTCAATCATTAGGTTATTTCATTCATGTAGTCTAATAATTTCATCCGCTGGTTCAGCTTTTTCATCTCATTCATCTCAATCATTAGGTTATTTCATTCATGTAGTTAAATAATTTCATCCGCTGGTTCAGCTTTTTCATCTCATTCATCTCAATCATTTAGTTATTTCATTCATGTAGTTAAATAATTTCATCTGCTGGTTCAGCTTTTTCATCTCATTCATCTCAATCATTAGGTTATTTCATTCATGTAGTTTAATAATTTCATCCGCTGGTTCAGCTTTTTCATCTCATTCATCTCAATCATTAGGTTATTTCATTCATGTAGTTAAATAATTTCATCCGCTGGTTCAGCTTTTTCATCTCATTCATCTCAATCATTAGGTTATTTCATTCATGTAGTTTAATAATTTCATCCGCTGGTTCAGCTTTTTCATCTCATTCATCTCAATCATTAGGTTATTTCATTCATGTAGTTAAATAATTTCATCCGCTGGTTCAGCTTTTTCATCTCATTCATCTCAATCATTAGGTTATTTCATTCATGTAGTTTAATAATTTCATCCGCTGGTTCAGCTTTTTCATCTCATTCATCTCAATCATTAGGTTATTTCATTCATGTAGTTAAATAATTTCATCCGCTGGTTCAGCTTTTTCATCTCATTCATCTCAATCATTAGGTTATTTCATTCATGTAGTTAAATAATTTCATCCGCTGGTTCAGCTTTTTCATCTCATTCATCTCAATCATTAGGTTATTTCATTCATGTAGTTTAATAATTTCATCCGCTGGTTCAGCTTTTTCATCTCATTCATCTCAATCATTAGGTTATTTCATTCATGTAGTTAAATAATTTCATCCACTGGTTCAGCTTTTTCATCTCATTCATCTCAATCATTAGGTTATTTCATTCATGTAGTTTAATAATTTCATCCGCTGGTTCAGCTTTTTCATCTCATTCATCTCAATCATTAGGTTATTTCATTCATGTAGTTAAATAATTTCATCCACTGGTTCAGCTTTTTCATCTCATTCATCTCAATCATTAGGTTATTTCATTTATGTAGTTTAATATTTTCATCCGCTGGTTCAGCTTTTTCATCTCATTCATCTCAATCATTTAGTTATTTTATTCATGTAGTTAAATAATTTCATCCGCTGGTTCAGCTTTTTCATCTCATTCATCTCAATCATTAGGTTATTTCATTCATGTAGTATAATAATTTCATCCGCTGGTTCAGCTTTTTCATCTCATTCATCTCAATCATTAGGTTATTTCATTCATGTAGTTTAATAATTTCATCCGCTGGTTCCGCTTTTTCATCTCATTCATCTCAATCATTAGGTTATTTCATTCATGTAGTCTAATAATTTCATCCGCTGGTTCAGCTTTTTCATCTCATTCATCTCAATCATTAGGTTATTTCATTCATGTAGTTAAATAATTTCATCCGCTGGTTCAGCTTTTTCATCTCATTCATCTCAATCATTTAGTTATTTCATTCATGTAGTTAAATAATTTCATCTGCTGGTTCAGCTTTTTCATCTCATTCATCTCAATCATTAGGTTATTTCATTCATGTAGTTTAATAATTTCATCCGCTGGTTCAGCTTTTTCATCTCATTCATCTCAATCATTAGGTTATTTCATTCATGTAGTTAAATAATTTCATCCGCTGGTTCAGCTTTTTCATCTCATTCATCTCAATCATTAGGTTATTTCATTCATGTAGTTTAATAATTTCATCCGCTGGTTCAGCTTTTTCATCTCATTCATCTCAATCATTAGGTTATTTCATTCATGTAGTTAAATAATTTCATCCGCTGGTTCAGCTTTTTCATCTCATTCATCTCAATCATTAGGTTATTTCATTCATGTAGTTTAATAATTTCATCCGCTGGTTCAGCTTTTTCATCTCATTCATCTCAATCATTAGGTTATTTCATTCATGTAGTTTAATAATTTCATCCGCTGGTTCAGCTTTTTCATCTCATTCATCTCAATCATTAGGTTATTTCATTCATGTAGTTTAATAATTTCATCCGCTGGTTCAGCTTTTTCATCTCATTTATCTCAATCATTAGGTTATTTCATTCATGTAGTTAAATAATTTCATCCGCTGGTTCAGCTTTTTCATCTCATTCATCTCAATCATTAGGTTATTTCATTCATGTAGTTTAATAATTTCATGCGCTGGTTCAGCTTTTTCATCTCATTCATCTCAATCATTTAGTTATTTCATTCATGTAGTTAAATAATTTCATCCGCTGGTTCAGCTTTTTCATCTCATTCATCTCAATCATTAGGTTATTTCATTCATGTAGTTTAATAATTTCATCCGCTGGTTCAGCTTTTTCATCTCATTCATCTCAATCATTAGGTTAATTTATTCATGTAGTTAAATAATTTCATCCGCTGGCTCAGCTTTTTCATCTCATTCATCTCAATCATTAGGTTATTTCATTCATGTAGTTTAATAATTTCATCCGCTGGTTCAGCTTTTTCATCTCATTCATTTCAATCATTAGGTTATTTCATTCATGTAGTTTAATAATTTCATCCACTGGTTCCGCTTTTTCATCTCATTCATCTCAATCATTAGGTTATTTCATTCATGTAGTTTAATAATTTCATCCGCTGGTTCAGCTTTTTCATCTCATTCATCTCAATCATTAGGTTATTTCATTCATGTAGTTTAATAATTTCATCCGCTGGTTCAGCTTTTTCATCTCATTCATCTCAATCATTAGGTTATTTCATTCATGTAGTTTAATAATTTCATCCGCTGGTTCAGCTTTTTCATCTCATTCATCTCAATCATTAGGTTATTTTATTCATGTAGTTTAATAATTTCATCCGCTGGTTCAGCTTTTTCATCTCATTCATCTCAATCATTAGGTTATTTCATTCATGTAGTTAAATAATTTCATCCGCTGGTTCAGCTTTTTCATCTCATTCATCTCAATCATTAGGTTATTTCATTCATGTAGTTTAATAATTTCATCCGCTGGTTCAGCTTTTTCATCTCATTCATCTCAATCATTTAGTTATTTCATTCATGTAGTTAAATAATTTCATCCGCTGGTTCAGCTTTTTCATCTCATTCATCTCAATCATTAGGTTATTTCATTCATGTAGTTAAATAATTTCATCCGCTGGTTCAGCTTTTTCATCTCATTCATCTCAATCATTAGGTTATTTCATTCATGTAGTTTAATAATTTCATCCGCTGGTTCAGCTTTTTCATCTCATTCATCTCAATCATTTAGTTATTTTATTCATGTAGTTAAATAATTTCATCCGCTGGTTCAGCTTTTTCATCTCATTCATCTCAATCATTAGGTTATTTCATTCATGTAGTTTAATAATTTCATCCGCTGGTTCAGCTTTTTCATCTCATTCATCTCAATCATTAGGTTATTTCATTCATGTAGTTTAATAATTTCATCCGCTGGTTCCGCTTTTTCATCTCATTCATCTCAATCATTAGGTTATTTCATTCATGTAGTCTAATAATTTCATCCGCTGGTTCAGCTTTTTCATCTCATTCATCTCAATCATTAGGTTATTTTATTCATGTAGTTTAATATTTTCATCCGCTGGTTCAGCTTTTTCATCTCATTCATCTCAATCATTAGGTTATTTCATTCATGTAGTTAAATAATTTCATCCGCTGGTTCAGCTTTTTCATCTCATTCATCTCAATCATTAGGTTATTTCATTCATGTAGTTTAATAATTTCATCCGCTGGTTCAGCTTTTTCATCTCATTCATCACAATCATTAGGTTATTTCATTCATGTAGTTAAATAATTTCATCCGCTGGTTCAGCTTTTTCATCTCATTCATCTCAATCATTAGGTTATTTCATTCATGTAGTTAAATAATTTCATCCGCTGGTTCAGCTTTTACATCTCATTCATCTCAATCATTAGGTTATTTCATTCATGTAGTTTAATAATTTCATTTGCTGGTTCCGCTTTTTCATCTCATTCATCTCAATCATTAGGTTATTTCATTCATGTAGTTAAATAATTTCATTTGCTGGTTCAGCTTTTACATCTCATTCATCTCAATCATTAGGTTATTTCATTCATGTAGTTTAATAATTTCATTTGCTGGTTCCGCTTTTTCATCTCATTCATCTCAATCATTAGGTTATTTCATTCATGTAGTTTAATAATTTCATCCGCTGGTTCAGCTTTTTCATCTCATTCATCTCAATCATTAGGTTATTTCATTCATGTAGTTTAATAATTTCATCCGCTGGTTCAGCTTTTTCATCTCATTCATCTCAATCATTAGGTTATTTCATTCATGTAGTTTAATAATTTCATCCGCTGGTTCAGCCTTTTCATCTCATTCATCTCAATCATTAGGTTATTTTATTCATGTAGTTAAATAATTTCATCCGCTGGTTCAGCTTTTTCATCTCATTCATCTCAATCATTTAGTTATTTCATTCATGTAGTTAAATAATTTCATCCGCTGGTTCAGCTTTTACATCTCATTCATCTCAATCATTAGGTTATTTCATTCATGTAGTTTAATAATTTCATCCGCTGGTTCAGCTTTTTCATCTCATTCATCTCAATCATTAGGTTATTTCATTCATGTCGTTAAATAATTTCATCCGCTGGTTCAGCTTTTTCATCTCATTCATCTCAATCATTAGGTTATTTCATTCATGTAGTTTAATAATTTCATCCGCTGGTTCAGCTTTTACATCTTATTCATCTCAATCATTAGGTTATTTCATTCATGTAGTTAAATAATTTCATCCGCTGGTTCAGCTTTTTCATCTCATTCATCTCAATCATTAGGTTATTTCATTCATGTAGTTTAATAATTTCATCCGCTGGTTCCGCCTTTTCATCTCATTCATCTCAATCATTAGGTTATTTCATTTATGTAGTTTAATATTTTCATCCGCTGGTTCAGCTTTTTCATCTCATTCATCTCAATCATTTAGTTATTTTATTCATGTAGTTAAATAATTTCATCCGCTGGTTCAGCTTTTTCATCTCATTCATCTCAATCATTAGGTTATTTCATTCATGTAGTTTAATAATTTCATCCGCTGGTTCAGCTTTTTCATCTCATTCATCTCAATCATTAGGTTATTTCATTCATGTAGTTTAATAATTTCATCCGCTGGTTCCGCTTTTTCATCTCATTCATCTCAATCATTAGGTTATTTCATTCATGTAGTCTAATAATTTCATCCGCTGGTTCAGCTTTTTCATCTCATTCATCTCAATCATTAGGTTATTTTATTCATGTAGTTTAATATTTTCATCCGCTGGTTCAGCTTTTTCATCTCATTCATCTCAATCATTAGGTTATTTAATTCATGTAGTTAAATAATTTCATCCGCTGGTTCAGCTTTTTCATCTCATTCATCTCAATCATTAGGTTATTTCATTCATGTAGTTTAATAATTTCATCCGCTGGTTCAGCTTTTTCATCTCATTCATCTTAATCATTAGGTTATTTCATTCATGTAGTTAAATAATTTCATCCGCTGGTTCAGCTTTTTCATCTCATTCATCTCAATCATTAGGTTATTTCATTCATGTAGTTAAATAATTTCATCCGCTGGTTCAGCTTTTACATCTCATTCATCTCAATCATTAGGTTATTTCATTCATGTAGTTTAATAATTTCATCCGCTGGTTCCGCTTTTTCATCTCATTCATCTCAATCATTAGGTTATTTCATTCATGTAGTTTAATAATTTCATCCGCTGGTTCAGCTTTTTCATCTCATTCATCTCAATCATTAGGTTATTTTATTCATGTAGTTTAATAATTTCATTCGCTGGTTCAGCTTTTTCATCTCATTCATCTCAATCATTTAGTTATTTTATTCATGTAGTTAAATAATTTCATCCGCTGGTTCAGCTTTTTCATTTCATTCATCTCAATCATTAGGTTATTTCATTCATGTAGTTTAATAATTTCATCCGCTGGTTCAGCTTTTTCATCTCATTCATCTCAATCATTAGGTTATTTCATTCATGTAGTTAAATAATTTCATCCGCTGGTTCAGCTTTTTCATCTCATTCATCTCAATCATTAGGTTATTTCATTCATGTAGTTTAATAATTTCATCCGCTGGTTCAGCTTTTTCATATCAATCATTTAGTTATTTCATTCATGTAGTTAAATAATTTCATCCGCTGGTTCAGCTTTTTCATCTCATTCATCTCAATCGTTTAGTTAATTTCATTCATGTAGTTTAATAATTTCATCCGCTGGTTCAGCTTTTTCATTTCATTCATTTCAATCAGTTAGTTATTTCATTCATGTAGTTAAATAATTTCATCCGCTCGTTCAGCTTTTTCATCTCATTCATCTCAATCGTTTAGTTAATTTCATTCATGTAGTTAAATAATTTCATCCGCTCTTTCAGCTTTTTCATCTCAATCTCTTAATCATTTAGTTATTTCATTCATGTATAATAATAATTTCATCCGCTCTTTCAGCTTTTTTATCTTATTCATTTCAATCATTTAGTTATTTCATTCATGTAGTTTAATAATTTCATCCGCTGGTTCAGCTTTTTCATCTCAATCATTTAGTTAATTTCATTCATTTAGTCATTAAAATGCAATCAGTAAAATATAATAAAATTATATGATGGTTTAATACAACACTAATGCAGGTTTATCGGCTGTTTCCCCGCTGGCCTCCCTTGATTTCCCCTAAATGCCCTGTTGCGGTGAAAATGGAATTCTGTCCAGGATACTACTGACTATTAACAAATGGTGCGAATTCGGTCATTAGGTGAATTCTGATTCTGCATCTGTGGCCTTGACACCGTTACGGCGTACGGCAACAGCTAAGAGCTCACTACAAAGACATTATTGGTAATCCTTTTACTATTTTCACATAAAATTTATGAAATTTGAATAAGCAATTCTATAAAAAAAATGCTTAAAGAAATCGTCGTTAAATATATCATTTATTATTTATTTATTATTAACAGATGGTGTCAATTCGTTTATTGGGTGAATTCTGATTACGTGTCGATCGTTAATGGCCTTGACACCGTTACGGCGTTTGGCAACAGCTGAGCGCTCACAACAAATACATTATTAATTTAGTGATCCTTTTAATTTTTTTTACATATAGTTTATGAATTATGAATAAGAAATTATTTAAAAAAAAATGCATAAATAAATCACCGCCAAATATTATCATTTATTTAAACATTTTGTTAGTCTGGTTTTTTTAATTATTTATTTTTCAGTTTGCTTTTCTCGGACCCAAATTTGTAAGTTTTTGCTTCGGATTTTTTTAAAAAAAAAATCTATTATTCCTGTCTAATTGTATAATTTCCCTAATATTTAATTTGAATGAAGGTAGTAAGTAGTAGCGCATTGACCGTGCTAATTGTATGATTGCAACTAACTTGATATGTTATTAAATTGACCCACAGGTGGCGCGCTGGTGTTGAATTAAGCGCACACTACCGTTTAATGACTCCTGTATCTATAGGCAAGAAATTTACAGTTTGACAATTATTCCTTTATTATTTTTCCTAATTCCCCGATATGTTCTATAAAGCAAGGGTAGTTGGATTTATCTCTTTTCTCCCTACATATAACTGATAAAACGTTCGTTAGTAAATTGTGTCAGTTATCAAATCACGGTCCCTACCCTATATGTTCGCTATACTCAATTTTATCATAGCGCTCGTGTAAATTTCCTTTTTGCTCGCAGGCGCTCTTTAAGGCCTCGCTTGCGACCGAGCTTGTGAGAAGAGCGATTTTATATTATCATGATTACAAATTTTTTACCCAGTAACCATGACGAATTTTGTATCCGGAATGGTCTTGAAACACGGTGTCTACATAATTTGAATTGAAATAAATCAACTCGGCTATGCTACCACATCCAAGGGCGGATACAGGGGGGATGTCGTTCAATTCGTAATTTATTATCACAATTTTAGAGGTGTGGATATTTCACTACAAAATTTGTGTACTAATTTTCGATCGATTTCTCTTTAAGGCATCACTTTCGAGCGGACATTGCTAATTGTCCCGACATGTGTACAGATGACAATTCAGCCTTTTTGGATGGAAATAATGTAGGTTACTATATTATTACTATACATCTAATTACTTCGTACAGGCAGGGTATTAGGTTGACTTTTTTACAAATCGATTACCGTTTACTCAAGGCTCATGCCCAGGGATTGGGCGTGTACTGAGTGCGTCATTGATTACCCCTATAAAACATTCAATAATTTTGCAAACAAGGTCTACGACGATTCGTAACATTTAAGGTCAAGCCCAAGTCCTCTCTCTACCGCGCGTTGAAAGAGTCAAGAAACAGTCCTAATGGACACGTTGAAATAAAAGAACGTTGAACGTTGTTAAGTAGTATTTTAAAATACCAATTTCCAACTTTACCGACTTGAAGGTTTGTTTAAAATTATATCTTGTGAATATTTTCTCGAAATATTTCTACAATCAGCGAGTGATATGAACTCAAAATACAAATATATTTATTTTAGTCAGAATAGTAGTGCTTATAGATATTAAACAAAAACATATTCATCCTTACACTCATTAATATACCACGACACAATCTTTCACGCATGCGATTATTCTAAACACCAGGCCTACAAAACTTGAATTCCTATAGCAATTTAAATTTTGCAACAACTTAGCAAATTATAATAATTTACAACATCCATAGGAACTCATAATGTCTCGTTTTTTTGTTAATTTTATTGAATTTGTGTAATTCAGTTTAAAAAGTGTAATATTCTCACTTCTGAATGCTGTTAAAGCTTTTATATATTATTATAAAACACAATATAAATATTATACAAAACAAGGGAACAACAGTCGGTAAGATGTAAAATTGTTTTTTTCAATATTAAGTCAGATTATGGTTGATATATCTGATAATATGAAATACCCCTATTATTTAATGTCTTATTTGTTTTTACCATTTGTGATTATTATTTCATTTATTTTTACATAGGCGCTTATTGTAAAAGAAATAGTTAATAAACTGTATTTTTTAAAAAACTTTTAGGCGTAATTTATTCTATAATAAATAAAATAGCATGTCAATGTAGTAACCATTTTATGTGTTCATCTTTCAAAACACCGGCATACTAATAAATTATACGTCACACTTATCAACCGTGTAATATTTTTGTTTTCGTTATCGATAGAAAAAACATATACCTACCAAAGCTATAGCAGCTTCCGTTCGGCCGAAGACGCCAAGGACGTTTTCTCCGTGAGCGACGCACGAAAACCTCTGCGGATTGTGTTCCTGGACGTCAAACCCATGAGGTACCCGTCCCGCCCTCCGGCCTCCTACAACAAGGTGGCGCCCACTACTCTCAATGGAGCCTTCACCAAAAATTATGTCATCAGCAATGACGTGGTTTATGAGAATATTAAACCGGTGCTTATGGTACTCGGGTGATAATTGATTTTTGTTTTTCTCTTCTTTCAATTATTTATTGGAAATCCATCCAAATTTCGGGACGTTCTGTAACATTTTCAATAGTAACTTTTGTCGCCTCTAAATATCGTCTCGAGTTAACATTAAAATAATTTAGCATAGATTGGTATATAGATAACTACACAAAGTATATCTACCTAAGTTATAACACAATATTATAAGTTATTTATTTAACAAATCTTGATTTTGGTATATATAAATTGCTTCTGAAAGTTATACCTACTTACATACTTGTTATTACCTGTTATCATGAAACTGGGGAGCTTTAGTTACATTTCTAGACCCATGGCTGCTAAAAAAGTAGGTATTCTATTTACTACCTCCTTAGTGAGCTGCTACTGATCAAAGGATAATTTCAATAAGCCGTTTGTTTATCGATTATATGTTTTTACTTGGCGAAAAGTAAATATTATTGATTCCGTAGGATCTTTATATGAAATAAATAAATTTGTATCAAAATTATTTTATTATAATCATTGGAACAATGATACGACACTTAGCGCTTACACACACATAATCCCTTCATACAAAAGCCTGTTCTGAACTGCTGAAGAGTATATTTTAAACACATAAATAAATTCACAAACACATAAAGGTATGTAATATAAAATATTCCGGCCACTCTATCTTTCCCACAGAATACCTATTCACTATTATTATTATTATTATATTTATTAAGTGTATAATTTTGAATTTAGCGTTCCACGGCGTGCGTTTATTTAAATTATCAGATGGCACAACGGTTTTATTGAAACATTGGTTATTTAATATTTACATTATATTATATTACATTACATAGTTAGCAGCTGAAGACACTTTACTTTGTGTAACTGATTGCATTATATTAAAAAAAAGACATGTACTGACTGTTTTTATAAAAAATAATAAATGAATAAATAAATAAATAAATATTTTTATCGTTTACCTAGGTTGCCCATTTCAATTCGCGCATCAATTACTTGGGTTCTACTGTGTCAGGGGGTGGGGGGGTACTATTGGAAACTAACAGACGGGTTTTTTTTACTACGTGTGTAAAAAATAATACAGCAACACCTGACATGGTCCACCCTGAATCAACAGTCTTTTCGTGGTGTCGCCACCATGTCGAAAGAATTGCAGTATTCTTAGGAGAACGGCGCTGAGGCAAACTTTATATTATAATTTGAAACTCTTCTATAATCGAAGTTCGTTCGTCTAGCAGCTCAGGAAAACTAAAGGACACATAGGCAGCAATAAATTTCCATAGCATCGATACGCCGTATGGTTTTCCTCGTATGCTCGTTTCTGCGTCATTTAGGAAAATTGGAAAAACCTAACCTCTAACCAGGCGTACTTAGTGGTTTTGACTAAATCATATATATTTTCCTAAATTTTCGACTTGTTTAGTTTAGTTTTTATATGTTGTTGTTAACTTTGCAAAAAATATTAATAAAAACTGTGCGGTTGTTTGCAATGTTAATAAGACTGACGAGAGATTAATTTTAATCCGAAGTGCAGATTCTCTGTGCTCTGTGATACAAAAATATATTTTTAATTTTAAATCAGGGTTATGGGCGTCCTCCCCCTGACCAGACCGGCTCCGAGGATGAACCAGCTGATCTGGACATCGCCGGCCATGGTTTACTCGGCTTTGGCCTTCACGGCCGTGTTGGCCTACGTGGTTTACGTGTCCTGGCACAGAGTCCAGATCGTTCGTTCCGCCGAGGGTCGCTTTGAAGAGGCAGTCATCGGGTACCTCTTCACCGTTTACCTCTTCCCCACTATTCTCATCCCCATCATGTGGTACGAAACTAGGAAGGTCGCAAACGTCCTTAACAAATGGGCCGATTTTGAGGTACCTATATATTTATTTGTATTGATTATTGTATTATTATTAGAAAATTGAGGTTATTATAAAAACAATATTACTTTAGGACATTTATAACGGACATAGTAGAGATTTAGGATTTTATGATTAGGTTTCAATTTACGAACGTATAAAACAAACTAATTAAAATTAATAATGCTAATCTTGAGTAAGGCACACATATCAGGTGCTTCGGGCCCCCAGCGCCGAATTTCGTCTCCTGCAGGCTGATCCAAAGATGCAAGTGTAAATTTAAGGATATTGAAAAAAAAACGTGAACTTTAGCACATCATGACGCGTATAGACTACCTACATTCACTTCCTCCCAATCTCCTCCTCCAACCAGTATTTATAATCAAGGTTTTTGATCAAAAGGTCCACCTATATATTTTAATTTATAATATTTCTTTATTTGGAGTAATCAATCATAATAATAATGTTATATGTAGCTGTTTAGTAGTTGGTTCAAGACGTGGTGGCTTGAGACTTCAATGTCAGTTTCGGTTAGTATATTGACTATGGGTACGTCACTTCTATGAGACACTGAAAAGCGAGACATTTGGAAACTGTATTTATACTATTCCCATAAAAGCTTTTAAAACGGCCAAAAAGGTTTTAAAACGGCCAAGGCTAGCTTTCCGAAAGGTAATCAATTTTCAAACGCTGAATTTGTCCACCAGGAACTCTACCATAAAGTTGCTGGACACCCGCTGCCATTGGATCTCCACAGTCAAGCTCTCGTGATCTCCATCCTCATCCCCATTCTGTCGACGGCGTCCGTCTTTATAACCCACATCACGATGGTCCATTTCAAGCTGATCCAGGTCCTGCCGTACATCTTTCTCGAAATCCTCACATATCAGCTCGGGGGCTATTGGTATCTTCTGTGCGAGTGCCTCAGTGTAATATAATGAGTCGGAACTCGGTCTCAAAGTGGACACGCGGGTGACTTCAGCGCACAAGGCAACAGAAGAGACACATCGTATAATGCACGAGTATGAGGACACCAATGGTCCGCTGGTCTTTATTGCGGTCGCTGGCAGGTCAAACGGTCTGGGGCCTGTCCTGTCCGGTAACACCAGTTACCCTGTTATCAACTGCCCACCGCCAGCGGACAAAGTCGTACAGGTACATTCAATTTATGATTATTTTATTTGTCAACGGATTTTATTATTTTATTCTGTGCTATTTTTTTATGTGTGGGGCAAATGACCTACCACACTAACCTGAACCAAGCAAGATTATAGTACAAGCATACATTTACTTATACTACAGTGAACAGGATGGAATTATGATGAAAATGATACTATTACTAAGCTGACAAGAACTTCCCCACTATTTTACAGGTGTTTAGCATAGAAAGCTACCATAGTAGCTTTCTGTAATTGTATGAATGTCAAGTGTTTTGAAGCTAGTACGCAGATTCTGAGGTACAACTCCGGTGGAGGATATTATTAAATTGTTATTAGATATCAATAAGGAATACTATTTTGTTGTTTTTCTAAGTAGGGTTATATCAGGTCTAATCTAGTGTATAGTTCTGTCAGTTGTAAGCCATAAGGGTAATTACGAAACCATTGTTTGTAGAAAAAAAAATCAAAAACACATTTTCTAAAAATTCTAATTGGTGTATTATTAATTTAAATAATTCTATAGTCATTACGAGTTAACTAAACAATTCTAGTTATATAATATTAGCAGCCAATTTAAATAATACCAATATAACAAAGTCGACACAATTACACCCTTATGACATTAACGTTTTAAGCTTAAGGTGGTCATTGTTTTTAATTATATTATATCTCTAAATCCATCAGAATCAGAAAAATTAACAGCGGTTGTAATTAATAGCAAATTGTTTAGTGAATGTAACGGCGCTTTTGTACACCTTCAGATCGATAAATTTTAGTGACAGATAGATGTACCACCTTTTACCATCTTATCACACTAAAATACATAAGAGTAAAATAGAGTTAAATGTAGTTACGTACTAGGCTATCTTTAAATATATTAGACTTTGTTTTACCACTAAGAAAAATAAAAAAAATAGCAAAACCTATGTATTTAGCTCTAAACATGTACTTTTGTAGTTGTGTAGAATGGTTCTGTTCCAATATAGCATATAAACGTTGTTTTCAAGAACTATTTCTGGTTTGAATTTATAGCAAGCGGTTTTTCACTGATACGTTGATGGTATTATAATATTTACCAGCAAAGCACAAACCCAGCACAACCAGGTGACCGCTATAGCACTCACCTGGTTGTGCTCGTGCTTGTAGCCTGTATTCTGGATTTGCAGGCACGGCAATGTGTTGAATGGACCCCGGTCGTAATCTGCTTTCAATAACTATTACATTTTGGATTTTTACCTAGCACATTACATAGCACAAGCCAAGTTTCTTGTAGTGCCCATGTGGAAACCATTTTGATTTACTGATGGAGGGGGGGGGGGTGTATAGCATTGATAGAAGCTTTAAATTTTGAATAATATAATGCCTCAAACGGTACCAGTAAGTCAATAAAACTGGTACCTCTACCAAAATATACGTACTTAAGAAGGCTACTAAAAGATGCGCAAACTCCGAAATTTAAATGACAAAAAAAAGCATGCAAATGTGTACAGATTAGATAGAAAAACTATAAGCACAAAATCAAAAGCCTCAACAGTTGCTACAGACACCTTAGGATTATTTTTTTTATATACCCGAAAACTCGGTCAAATTTATAGTAATCTGAAAACTCATTGAAGTATCATTTTCAACAGGACATCTGGTCGAGCTTGTCCGTTCCATCGGGGCTGGGCTGCGCGACCGTCATCTATCCGGATAGCGCAGCGATCCTGGCGGCGCAGATCATAGGCCTGCAGGACTACACCATCTGGGCGCGTCTGAGAGTGAAGCAGTTGGATAACGCTGTCTCGCTGCGCAGGGCCGACCAGAAAATTGGACAGCTGACACCGTAAACGTCGAGATAACACCGTTGCGCGCTTCGATGGCACAGTTGTAAGCGCGCGAAGTGGATTTTGATGCTGAAGCCGTTTAAATTTTTTGATTAAACGGTTAATATAATACGGTGCTCGAACCAACGCACCACCAACCGCGGGAACCAACACAGTTCACTTTAGTTTATTGTTAGCATGATCTTTATACATTTCAGGTTAATTTTTATTTGCGTCCAGTGATACCTACTTTATTATTAACCTAGTTCTAAAATAACTTCAAAACATTTACCAATGCAAGATAAAGTGATTTGTGGTTCTATCTGCAGTACTTACAAAAATTTTCTAACATTTTAATATATAATGCCTGTACAATAGTTTGTAATTGTTTTTATTATTAGCTGTTAGGAGAGTGGTGTCAAATCGCCATCAATAAAGGCAGCACTTTCACGCCTAAACGTCCGGTAATTTATCTCTTACATCCAAAGCATCATCTTCTATTCACCACCTGTAACGACTAACATCTAATAATAAAAAGGTCAAAAAAACAATCTACAGACATCAATATTATATATATGCTGATGTAAAATTCTTTTTGTCAGAATGGACTTTATCCAAATATTTTAATGGTCAAATATTTTTTTTATTCTTTATTTATTTATACTATTCTTTTATTCTGAACGAATAAAATAATGTCCACCTTTGTATATGATTAAATGTGATATTGTGCATAATTAAAATACCATACCAATATTTTTACAACGAAATAAAAATGTCTTAATATAAGCTGTTTTGAAATATAAGGATTTTACTAATGATTAATAATTAAAGATTTAATTATGTATGTGTGATTTTGAAAATATATAATTTTTGAAACAACTTGAAATTTTTATTTTAGGTAGATTTCATTAGGAAAGCTACCTGTTGCGATGGATACTTCCGGAATATTTGACATATCTTCGCATTTCACATCCCCTAGAACCCTAAACCACACTCAGTTGAAATGTTTACATATCTATCTATCTATATTACTATCTTGTGGATACGATAACTACCGTAATTTTACACCAATCACTTTCAAACTGATACATAAAATTTAAGGGCACAAAATCTCGGTAAGTTCGTTAATGAGCAAAATCAGACTAGGAGGCGGGAATGGGGGGGTTTTTTTTGGAGAAATGAAATTTCGCTATAACTTTCTTATTATAGAAGATATTAAATTCATTTAAATTTTATATTATTGCTTAAATAAGGGCCTAAAACTTATTTAAGTAATTTTTTTTTTGATAGCACCAACCATTGGTCTTAGGGAGGGGAAATTTCTTTGCTTGCAATATTTGGATTAAATAAAAAAATTAGTATCTGAGGCGGGTCGGTAATTCTGCTGTGGATTTTTTAAAAATAATTCCTACTATCATATCTATCTCTTACAATTAAAATTGTAATTATAAGAGATAAATAAGTGTCTTTCTTTCTGGTAAAGATTGTCTTGAAGCAATAAGCTTACCCTTTTGTAACATACGTCAAATTGACAGCGAGCACAGATGACTGAGGTGTATTTACTTTTAAATGCATAGTTGAATTTAAGTTAGACTTTGTTTTATAAAATTTGTGCATGAAACCGTACTTAAATGAGTCAATTTTACGTAATATTTATATATCCTTGGTTGAATCTATTATTTTGTATGGTATTGCAATTTGGGGCCTTACATATGAAATATATATAGAGAGAATTTATATTCTACAAATTCGTATCTTAAAAATAATTATTCCAAAAAGTAATCAAATTTCAATGCAAGGCGACTATTCTAAATTGTCCACCCATTTCAAAGTTCTTCCGGTATGTCAACTTTGCTATTATAGAATTGCAATCAACCACTTCTCAGATGAAACATGGAAAAATCTTGTTACTCTCCTAGACAAATGTCGAATGAAAAATATATTGTCAAAAGATGTATAAATACGTATGGCTATAGACAATTAATTATTTGTCTAGCGTGGGTAAGCAAGTTATCCGTACATCCCGCCGTCAGAATTGTTAAGGCGACTACATACCTGATACTACAAAAATGCAAATTTTACAGGTTTTCAAAAGCGTTAGGAGAGAGATCCAGAAGAGTTATAAGTAATCTAGTTTATTTAATTTAAAGATAATTTATTAGTATAGAATTTATTATTACCTAAAGAAATTGTGTTTAAAATATTGTGCAAAAAAAAAAAACAAAACCACCATATATTTAAAATAGCATTTTTTAAGTCACTTGCCTCTGGAACCAGAAACATCCCATATAAAGTAATTTTTTTTTTTACTAGATTTTTAAACATGAAAATAACAGTTTACGCCAAAAGTTTTTAATTTTTCAGAGAATATGATTTTGTTATCATTAAAAAAATTCTTCAAAAACGTATCCGTTATTTTTCAACAAAAAAAACAATATGCTATTAATTTTTCATTCAAAATGGTAAGTCACCGTTCGTGTCCGTCATAGAGTTTACACCTTTCCGTTCATTTGCACAAGGTTACTTTTTGCATGCAACTATTTGTAGATCAGAATCGTTCAATGAGTATCCTGTGTTCACGTATGTAGCCGCCTTAAGGAGTTATCAAATAGGCACTCTAGAGTTAAGACACACGAGGGCTACTGATTTCAGAGCTACTCCAAGTTCAGACTTGGGGCCATCAAAATTTTATGGGCCTGCAAGAAAAAGACATTTTTATTGTGTATAACAGGTTCACCGTGATAAGCATTTTCGACTAAACTATTCAGTCGAGTAAATCAATTAACTTAAACTTAAAATTTATTCATTTTTAAGTAGGTTTATTCGCCAACGCAGAAAATATCTTAATACATAAAAATGGATGAATATAACGATGCTGTGTGTCGTGCGCGGATGGCCCGAAAGGAGTCACCAAGCGACTCATCCTAAGTGCTGTAGGTTGAGTCGTCGCGCGCCGAAGGCACCGTTAAAGACGTCTGCAGAGTATATGCGCCAACCTGTCCGGGTTGAACAGCCGGGTTGAACAAAGTCCGGGTTGAACAGCTAGTTTACTATAAAATTCATTATTAATAAAGCATAGCAAGTAACAAAGCCTAGTTTGGTTTTAAATTCTAACAAACGTTTTCAGATTGGTTCCGTCGAAAGTCGATAATAATCGTTCTTCTATTACGATTTTATGTCATATTTAATAATGGTAGATCTACAAATTTCATAGAAAAAAAAAACAAAGTATACTGTATAACCTCTACTGTATAACTACTGTATAGTCTATAATGCTCAAAGAAGCTATTTATACCTAAATATCAAATATGAAAACCTAAATATCTTCCTTTTTTTGAAGTCAGTTAAAAAAATATTTGTTTTCAGATCATATTATATAATTATATATATATAATTGTTAAAAAAAATGAGTTACAAATCTCGACTATTATAATCTTACCAACTTCGAATAAATGGATATTCGAATGTTTTTATTCGTAATCGTCCATTACTACATGAACTGACAACTCTAATGTCAAAACTCATAACAAAACCACGAGGCGAGGGTCTCCGAGTTGACAGAACCTTGGTCGTGGCGAACGCAGAAAAGAAGTTATTAAATTATTATTTCATTATTTTTAAGATATTCACCAGTTGGTACGATTTTACTGTAACACATCTCAATGGGTCCAATTAGAAGCGGGTAAGATTTAATGTGAAAGTTGTTTGGGTAGATCCGTTTTAGGTTAAAGCGGAAATCATTATTTTGCATATTTATTTTGTAGATTTATTGTTGACAACGTATCGCCAAGTGAAGATGTCGACGGTACAATGGAGCATAGCGATGAAGACGTTAAGGTGGTCGAAAAAGATCCAGATATGCCAAAATTGAATCACTTCAACAACATTAAAAACAAACACGTGAGAACGGCCAAGGCGCTGAATTTCAGGAAACAAAAGCGAAAGGATCAGAAAGAAGCACGATTGCAGCGGCGCAAGGAGGGCATTGAACCAGCGAAGCCGCACACTCTTGAAACCCTGCGGGAGAAGGATGAAACGACTGTGGGCAACATTGACGATGACGACAATTTTGAGGTTTTGTAATATCAATTTGGCTGTTTCTTTTGCCAATGGTTACCAGTTTTCAAACTGCAGTCATAAAATCATGCCCTATGTATGCTCACTCGTGGTTTACAATTTGCTTAAACTAGATTCACAGAATAGACAATAGTTATCACAGAAGTTGAACTCCTTTGATTTTGAAAAAAGCCGCCTTTTTAAATGGCTACAAAGTTTCATACACCTTGCCTAAATTATACCTTGCCTAAATTATACCTTACCCGGAGAGTTGCTATTGGGTTACCGATCTCTTTCCGACCACCTAGGCATAATGGTACAATGGTATGACATTCTTTCATTTCATTATTCATTTTAATACCATTTCAGTTACTGAATTTGTGATTTTTGTTCAATACTATCTTCTTCCAAATTGACCTTTATTCAATAACTCGGCAAAAGTTTCACAACCCTGTCTATTATACCACTACTATACCAACACCAACCAATACCAATCTACAAAATCACAGACAAAATTCCTAGTTTAGTTCCGTGTTAAATCAGTTTTTATTTTATTTTTTCAATATATATATATTTATAAATAATAAAATTTTAAATGGATGTATTTCATGTTCTTTTTGTTGATTTTTTTTTTAAAATTGAAAATCGGTTTTTTCTTATTTATTTCATCTTATTTAAATTTGTTTAATATATTTTAATATTATTCTTTTTTACGTCATTACGTCTTTATACAATTTCTTTTGGGTAACCACTATAAATAAACACGGATATAATATTTCAATTTATTATAATTATAACGTGGCAATGAATATTCTTTTACATGTTTCTATTTGCGCTCATATATCAGTATATATTCATTCTAACTGGACAGTAATAAATAAAACATTCCAACAGCCGTTCTGTCATATTATTATGAAATTCAAATAGGATCGCAGTCTGATGCTGGCGCCTTATCGAAATGTCAAGTTTCATTCCTCAGTATTAAATATTCATTGAGTTTAATGTTATTCGCTATATTATTTTGCCTACTTTCGATGCGATCCAAACGGCTATGGTTGTTTTTCGAGAGCAACTCTTTCGCATTTGTACTTTTCGAGTTGAAAGTTGTAACGGACAGACGCCCAAAGGACGGGTATAGTAGCTTATTATACACGAATGAATAGAAGTTAAAAGCACTAAATACGTCTATACACATGTACTGTTTAATTAATTTCTTTTTAATAATAGTGAAAATCAGTGAAAACATTCAATTCAAATGTCTGGGAAAAGCGGTTAAATTTCTCATAAATTGACTTGAGCACGGTCTGCACTAGATCTGCGATTGAGCATATTCAAAACTTTTTGGACAAGTAAATAGTTGTGATTTATAAAATTACTTTCACTAACTTGATTTAAGACCAATTTATTACGCGAATTATTCCTTACTATCCTGACCAATGAGCATGTTTAACATTAATCAATTACAAATTGCATTGGGGAAGTATTTAGTTTTTAGGTCCAAATTTTGGACCCTTTCTTCGATCATTTGGATTTTGTTGTATAGTTTTTGAAATGTTTCTTTTTAATTACAACTGTCGCGTTATTGTTTAATTTTAAATGTGTTAAAATTGTAATTTTTATGTTTGTGACTTTACTAATGAAATAAAATAAATATAAAAAGGATTTCTTTAGATAAAGCGGGACTTGGAGCTGGACGAACTGGCAGTCTATTATCAAAATAGTTATGAGCCAAAAGTGTTGATAACCTTCTCGGACAATCACCTCAGGAAGACACGAATATTTGGGAAGGAACTAACCCGGATAATACCCAACTCAGAGTATCGCTTTAGAAGAAGGTAAGGGAATTTGGGCAACAAACGCTGTGACTTACTTATTGTTCAATGATGTAATATTGCGCATATTGTTGTTGCCAGATCGGCGGTCAAGCGCATTTTAGAATCGGCGAAGCGCGAGAGCTACACTGATGTCATAATTGTAAACGAAGACCAGAAGCAGCCAAACGGGTTCCTTCTCATCCACATGCCCGACGGGCCAACGGCTCATTTCAGGCTGTCCAACTGTAAGATCACCAAGGAAATGAAGAAAAACTACCGCGAAATCACGCAGCATAGACCCGAGGTCAGTTTTATCCTACATATTTTCGTACCGCAAGGATACATATCCTTTTCAGCCAAACAATGTGAAAGAATTACCGGAGTAAAACATTGAGCCGTAAAATAAAGAATAGATAATAAAAAAATTATGTGCGTTTGTCGGGATTTGCAGTTAGGATGTGTGAATGTTAGCACCGGATAGCTGTCACACTGTGATAGCTCAGAAAGTTACCTCGAACGTCACTGACAGATCGACAAAATCGAAATTCACTTCACCTAGGGTTCGCATATAAATGTTTACCAATGAAAAATTTGTATTATAAATGTGAATTATATTACTATTTATTAGGAAAATTACACCCATGACCAAGGAAATATAAAGAATAGAGGGAAGAGATAATAAAGGGGTAATTGATTCCATAATCTAGCAGCATAAGATATAAAAGTATGATAAAAAAAAATGAAATTGTATAGTAAAGTACCCTTTCAAAAACAGGAGAACTGCGTACATATTTGTAATCAATCATTGAGCTGATTAAAGGTAGTAAAATTCTGATGTTACACATTTGACAGAGAGCACTAGGTTTCTAGGTTAGGTCACCGGGAGAAATCAGCAGATTAATTCTGGGTTTGACCGATTCTTCCGACAATGGCCTAATTTAGTCATATTATACATTTGAATCACTCATTTAGTTTGTGAACATTGCCTTATGATTTTACAAAAGGTGTGAACTCCTCAGCTGGTGAACACTTGAAAGTATTGAACAGCCTGTCGCTGTGTTTTTTAACGCAAACTTTTTGTTGATATTGACAGGTCATCCTGGACAACTTCACAACGCGTCTCGGTCACACCGTTGGTAGGATGCTCGGCGCACTTTTCCACTACGAGCCGGAATTCACCGGCCGCCGCGCTGTCACATTTCACAATCAGAGGGACTACATATTCTTTCGGCATCACAGGTATATTTATAATAGCTTAATTCTGTTGGTGAATCAGTTGACAAATTGACAGGAAAGATGACTCTTCATATTTTACTGCCATACTCTTCACTTATGACCATTAAACTAAAAATACAGTACTTACTGATATGACAATATTTTTTTACGGTGACTGTAAAACTGAAATAATACATTATTATACAAATAAAATTGGATTGAGGTACTTTAATCAAAAACCGAATAATAAAGATTTATACTAATAAATATTCAGAATTGTTAAAATGTCTCTGTGTGTTTGCGTGACAGTCCTCTAATTTATTCACTGTTCGGCATCACAGGTGCAATATTTAAATATGTCTGTATTAGTTCTGTAAGCCTGTCAATACATGTGTTTCAACTCATGAGATAGTGGTAGTCTAGTGGTTAAGCCACAGCGACCCAACGATCATGGGTTCGAATCCGCACATTATATTATAGTCGTATCATTTTTAACTCTCCATTACCACCATTTCCCCCTACTCTCGCACAAATACATTTTGCTTAGGTGATTAGGGTCTAAAATAATTGACCTAGGTCATATAATTTAAAAAAAAAGACCAGCTAGTTGTTTAAAAAATAGAAATTTTAGCCAGAACTTTTTAATTTTTTTGCACATAAAGATGGATGTCAGAATACTTCTGGGGGCAAATAGTGTGGTTATTTTTTGTATTTTATAGTGAATTCATGCTTAACCAGCTTATTAACGACAATAAATTTTAAAGCAAATTTAAATAATTAATAATTTCATAAATAAATTTGTAGCATTAAAAGAGCAAGAAACGACCGCAGAAAATATGTCAATATTGTTATTGTTATTTTTTGTCCAGATATGAATTCACGGCGGACGGCAAGAGGGCAAAGTTGCGCGAGCTTGGTCCACGTTTCACGCTCAAACTGCTGTCAATGCAGCAAGGGACTTTCGACTCCAAGTACGGTGATTATGAGTGGATGACGAGACACGAGATGAAGACAAGCAGAAGACGGTTCTTCTTGTAGTGTTACTTTCAATTCTAATAATTATTTGAATTTTCATACATGTACCACATCATCTAAGAAATTCCCAGAATGTGATTCTCAAACAAAATATTTTATACATTCATAATTTTATTTTATACATTCATAATTATAGTTACATGTGTCTATAAAATATATATCATGTATTATTCTTGCAATAATTTCATTGTATAACTGCAGGCTATAATTATTAATGAAGAAAATTAATTCTAGAATTAATTTTGAATTTTAGGTTTATTTTTCATCACATTACAGAACAGTATATTATTTATATGAAAATTTCAGAAAACAATCATTACATATTTGCTTTAAAATATATAATTTACCGATTTTACATAAGCGTGACAAGACTGTTTAATTGTGACTTTCGCTCATGATCACACTTCCCGTCCTCAGGGTAGGTTCGACACGTCCATTCGATACGAGCTGACGGGCACTAGTGGACTGTTTAGTTTGGTTTCTCGGTCCGAGTTGGGTAGTCCTTGTGAGCAACCTCTGTATTTACAGCGCCGTCACTCATTTCAAAATTTTGCAGCAAAACATACTGTAACGGACATGGTCTCGAAGGGCAGATACTTTGTTTAAGGGCGTCAATTTAACAACAATTTGCACCAGTTCACCTCAAAACTTTTGGTATTTTACTATACAGGTTACATGATACAGGTTTATATGATTCAATCGCTATCAAATATGCTCGGATCTGTTTTAGATTATAAACATTTTATATGAAAGATAGCTAACACCAGGACTATTTAAAATCTCGATCATGATATGGTCCCCCAAGGAGAGCATTTTCAGTAGTTTATGCTGGTTCATCATTATCGCCTGTTGCTAGTTTATTATAGCGAAATGTTAAATCAGTGTACAACGGATAAATACTTTATTATTTGTATTCGACTTACGGTGGGACACATGGGTTTTATCCATTTGATTTGAAATGCTGCCTAGAAATGTTTAATGCCTTAGTGCCAGGCTAATTCTGGTAAGTATTGTTAAGATTTTGAAATAATTATCTCCGTTTAGATCTGGGAGATAATGTAGTTCAATCAACGTCCTCCCGATGACCCCTACCCATACGTTCACACTAAACTTTCTTTGAACTGAAGTTTGTTTTTGGTGATGTAAATTATGAAAACCAGTTATCCTGTCCTTAGAAAATTTCGACTCATCTGTCCATTAAAATTCTGCCAAGAAAGTGTCCGTCTTCGATGTCCTCGTGCAGTAAAAAATAAAAAAAAAACAGTCTTAAAAATATACGTTTACCAGACATCAGATGGTTCTCTGATGGAAAAGGTCGGGGATTTTTTTACGGTCAGATAAATCGCAACCATTTTAGCTAAAACCTTCGGCCACCAGTTACCGCCCATCCATATCTTAACTCTTAGCATACAACCATGAACTAAAAGGTAACGCTCTACCGCTAAGAGAGTGCAGGTATGAGATATTTTGACTATTTGAAATTGACTGGTTTTATTTGGTTATTATGTCAAAGTTCTTGAAAATTACTAGCATTTTAAATCAGTCAGTTGATTAATTTCAATCTCTAGAAGTTTACAAACTTACACTTACTAGGGTGGGCGCTGGCTGGGCTGGGGTATCTTGTAAATCGCATTGTTTGCCCGGTCTTAAATTCGCAAATTGCAAGCATTGTACAGCAGACAATGCTCTCGCTTGCATTTTGCAATTTCAAAGTTGTATACAAACACAACTTTACCGAATACATATTAAATTATAAATGAATTGCCAGTAAATTTCAGACCTAAGTTTGCCATATTGTAGTTTCGAGCTCGGGACATCGCAAAAATATGTCTAGACCTTGTTCTTACAACCACCAATCGCCCCAATCATAGTTAAATGCAACCAACAACTACAATTTAAGAATTATAATTATTGGAAATTGATTGATTTTGAGGAAACACTCTCTGCCAAAAAAAATCACTTTGTTTTTATTTTCACCATTTTGCCTGGCTGACTCCGTTATTAGGTTTGTTTGAGTTGATAAATAACCACGCTTATTTAATTGTGGTGTTTCAGCCAGAGGTTACGTTCTTTACTCACTTTACTTTAGGTTCCTTGCTAAACTCAGCTATTCTTAAAACGTGCTAGTTTTTTGTTTTTAAACAAATTTATGAACTTGCGAAAAAATGACAAATAAAACAATCATTTAAATATATGTCCTTATTTTTAATTAGGATGTTAAACTTGCAAGACAAACAAAAAACAAAATAGAGAAAAAAATGGTCTGGCATTGACAACTCGTCAGATAACCGTTAGATCCGTGGAATGTGAGTAAATAAGTTGAAAATATTTTATACATTGAATATGTTGTTAAACTTGAGATAGGAACGAACCTATTATAATAAATAATAAAATAAAACTCAAAGCTTTTGCTATCATCAGTTAAGCCATAATAGTATTACCGATGACTGTTATTAAATTGGAAATATGCCGTTTATGTATGTGGATTACGGCAACACCGCGGCGGTAAACGAAACAGATTTACGCTACTTCTAGGGTAATCTTATTCAATCACCACCAGTGTTGCATTTACATAACATTCTCAAAAACAATCTGGTCATAGGTCATGCTGACGAACTCTTTACAATGAATCCCTTATGGGAGACATCTCAACGATTACAAGTAACGGATAATTAAAACTAGATAACAGATGTTAATGTCGAAATTAAGATAACAGGAAATAAAATATAGTCAGGTACAATAATAATGTCGTCGGCGCGTGATGCGCGCGGTGGCTAGCTAGCTTGTTGACCCGACTGACTGCTTGCGTCGCTGGCGGATCGCCTGTGCGCCGTTCGAATGCGCGCCTGCGCAGATGCCGACCAATCAGATGCGCCCGGCGGCGATCACCCGTCGCCGGCCAAACCGACGCTGCCAGCCGCAGTCCAAATATGTAGCGCCGCTACAAGGTAATACGATACAATAATTACTTTTCTCATGTAAAAAATATAAAATAAGTATAATTAGTTTTATTTGATGTCTAGGAATAAAAGTAAAAAATAAAACATATTTAACAAACATATTAATTAAAAAAAAAAGAAATTATGTTTTTTAATAATTTTAAACTGATTTTTTAATAATAATTTTACAGTGAACAAAAATGTAATAATCTTACCGGTCAACCATAATATTTCTTAATTCTTCTTCATCTCATCTCATATTTTGTAGTAGTAAGACAGTGCCTTGCTCTAAAAAAAAAAAAAAATTTAATAGACTAATACTCAAAAGTGACTTAAGGTAGTGGTATTTAATCATTTTCAGTTAGAGCTGAAATCTTAGTCATGAAAACTTGATTTATAATCATTTCTGATCATTGGTTAGCACTTATCATTAGTGAATTAAATAGGAAGGAAGTTTACCATACATGCAAATTGAACTTTAGCGACCAAAATTTTTTTATTGTTATATAGAGATGTTTTGAGTTATCTTAGCATAGTTTCGTGTCTGCGCTGTTGACCGTCGAGGAGTTCCTTTATCTGGAGACAATCCTGGGCGTAGAATCAGGTCATGATTACCATACCATTACCATAATAATGCATTGTCTTCGAAACTGAACCAACATGTGAAATTTCAACTCCGTAGGATAAGAGGGTAAGGTAAAGCTTGCAAAATTTGATCTAAACCCACATACAAAATCTTGTAAAAATTATATTCTGCTTGATTTCTAAAAATATAAAAAAAAAACTCACCCTGCCCCTAGTTCTAAATGTTTTCTTACTGTAAAACTTGTCCTGAAAGAGAAAAGTAAAAAAATATTCATTATTAAAGTTTGATACATTTTCAATTATTTTCTTACTTTTTAAGCATCAGATTTGTTTGAAGTCAACATGAGGTTTTTGGGTTCGTCTCTGTTGAGGGAGCCTAAAGGCTGATCATCATTGTAAACTCATAATAGCTCCGTTTATAATTTTCTTTTCAAAGATGGTAAATGGTTGATTAAGTGATAGCAAATCATATAAATATGGTCAATCCCACTCAGAATGACTAAATGTTGCATGAGTTTTGTTGTATTTCATCTACAGAGAGTAATTAAAATTTCTTTTGTCCTTTAAGGGGGGGTCGATATGCATTAACATCTTAATTGGTCTCATGAAAACAATTTATCTTAGCCTATCCGCATCTGACTAACTAAAACCTTGATGTAACTCAGTACATGGTTTAGGACAGATGATTCGATCATCGACGGTGACATCAGAATATTCATACTTTTGTTTGATTTTGATTCAATTTTAAATTCGTTTTTCTCACAAGATGTTAATACAAGATGTTAATTGTTTTAATAAGATAGTATTTGTTATTGCGCGCGGACTGGACCAAGCTAATTGGAGGGCGGGAACCACAGGCCATTGAATTTGGTAGACGTAAGCCAAATATACGGGCTGAAATCCTTTTTTTTTGATAATGTATTTCTTAAAGTAGTATTTTAGCCCAGTTCAAAATAAACTTGCAACGTTTGAACTCGCAGGAAATCCGGTTTAATATGAATACATTTTACAAATGGAGAATTTTAACCTCGCCTGTGTGTAACTTTGGAGCTAACAGACATTTATACAGAGATAAACATTTCCTTAGAATTCCTTATTCTGGCTGGCTTTGTGTTCACCAAATAGCTGATTCACATATCTGTTCAGACTATGGTTGAAGATCACTAATTTTATGAACAAGGATACAATTCACTACACAATCCATAAACTAACGGGTTGACTCAAAAGTAGGTGAAATTGCTAGTTTTAAATAAAAATCGCAACACTAAAACTATTGTATGAAAAAATTACTGGGTCGCGTCCTCCTCAATATGTGGAAAGGTTAGTTGCCGAAAATCTTGAATGGCTTTTTAACTATTTTTTTTTTATTAATGGTTTGTTCCATGCTTTTATTTTTTGTTTTACATTCTACAGCTAAATAAAAAAATCAAAGTTAAAATTACCTGTAGGGCAATAGCCAAGGGAAAAGATCTGAGAGCTAAAGTCATGCTGTTGAAGTTGTCTTCCTTCGCGCAGGTCCCAGGATCTACAAAAAATAAACAAAATTTTGGGTGTATTTAGTCGCACGGTGAATGCTTCCGCAATACACAATCCACTCTCAGAAAGTACAACTATCAAAAAATAATCCCGGACAACCGATTGTGTTTAAGAGTCCAATAAAAAATCCAGTAAAGATAGGGCTGAGGGTTGAGATTGTAAAATTTATCATGACACCATATCGACAAAGTGTACCTAACCGTTTGGGTCCAAATTAATTTCTCTTTTAGGATTGCAGTCTAGTTATGATAAAAAATTAAATGTTTGGAAATGAGGAAATGAATGAAAATTGTCAGAATCTAATACTTTGCTGTTAGTTTTAGAATTCATAAACCTGTTTAGAAAATTATGTGGGTAGCAATCAAATTATGATAACATTTCCATAACAAAAGGTAGTGGGTACATATAGACATTCCTTTGAGTTATGAAGGCGCTAAAGCAAGGAGTCCCCACCGAGCTAACAAGAAGCGCGTTGTGCACCTCTCGTCGCCTGTAATTGGTTGGGCACGTCTTTTGCTGTTATGCCTCCAGAAACAAACGAGGACAATTTTGTTCACAAAACTTTGTTCAGATTTATTACTTTTTTGTAAAAAGATGAGTCAGTAACAAACTGACGGATGAATGGATTTTGCCTAAAGTCAGTAATATTTTCAACCAATGGATCGTTTCCAGTTTTTTTCATTTTTATTATTTCATATTTTATTTGTTTCATAGTTATTATTTATAAATAATATTTTTCAACAACGGCCGAAATTGTAAATTCTGTTTACAAGTTTGTTGAATTAGGCTAAAATATTGAGTTATAAATAATTTGTTACAACTTTGTTATGGAATATTTTTTACTATCGAAAAGTATTTCTCCATGCATTTGATATTGCACATTATTTTAATATTAGTAATAGACTAGACTTGAGGATTATTTTTCCGACAAGTAGAGAGTTACAATTTATTATCTTAAACAATGCCATTTACCGGGGGTTTATCCATGTATTTGATACTATACATTACTTTAATATCAGTAGTGTATTTTATAGAACAGGCTATATGTAAGGATTTTGCTATTATAAAATTGTGGTTTTTCCAATAAGTAGAGAGCTACAATATATATTTTCTTATTTTAGTTAAACAGTGTAATTTAGCGGCGTTTAATAATTAGTGATCGCAGCAGATGTTGCTTCACTGGCCTTTCTAGGATTTGTTTAAATCGAGATTGTCTATGACGGACAGTTATTGTGAAATGTATGTAATATGATCATCAACCAAATCTTGATGTAATCGGTTATAACTACCGAATAATGCCATTTCTATCTGTGATAAATCATTAATATCTTGAAATTAGGGAACTTCATCATACATCTGTTTAATGATAGAATGATAATTTTGTTTTATTCTGTTTGTACTCCTACATTATGTTTTGAAAATTATGCATATGTTGAATAACATTTTGTTCACTATTAAATTTCCAACAGAACTAATTTTAACAAAAATCAATTGAAGCAAACTACATAGGCGCTCTAACCGATATAAACTGGAAGCTATACTTCGAACCGGATTATAATTTTTTTGAAACTAAATAATGTATCACTTCTATATAAGGTCGATGCTTATTACATATCAAATAATGGAGGGATATTTAGATTATCATAGTTATCAATAAAATAAAACTGTAATTCTTAGTATTAGATCTCTTTGTTAGTATGGTAGTCCCCGGAATAAATAAAAAAAATAAAATATTTACACCGAGATTCAGGTGACAGTCATACATACTCCTAATATATTTAAGTTTGTAGTCTTAAATAGTTAACAAACTATATACAACTGACCGAAAACAAATAGCAAAGGTCCATAAATTTTCCTACAGGTATAAAAGACAGAAGCGATAGAGCTTAAAGGTCAAAAAAGATTCCAAATGTAATGAAACAGAAACTTAAATGTATTTTCAATGGGACAACCTAAGGTCGTAGTGAGAATTTAATAAATAAATTATATTATCGAAATATATCCAATGCTACGCCAGTTCACATGCGATCAATATGTTTACAATATTGTTGTTCCCAGGAGTTACTTTCTATAGTAATCTTGTTACTCTTATGATGAAGTTTCTTATAAAATGTTAGGAACTTGCGACTATACCTGACGGTATTATCCAAGCCGCCTGTCCATAACTTTGTACCATCGGCAGATATATCTATGCAGCTAGCGCCATCTGTGTGCCCCTGGAACTGCCTCACAAGCGTTTGGTTGTGTAGATCCCACACTGCTATATTTCCATCAGAGCAACAGCTCAAGCAAACCTGTAATATGGTACACATTAGGATTGTTACAAGTGAAATTCTTAATATTGTTATTAAATCAGTAAAACAGTTAGCCACCGAAATAACTTGAAAAGTAGAATTGTAATCTGGGATCTGGTCCAGTTAGCCAGCGACGTGCAGGGTGATTGCAGGGTGGTGTAGCCCCCCTTTGGCGGCTTTTGTTATAATATAAATTGTTAATATTGTTAATAATACATAAACAAAAAATATAATATTAAACCGAAAATATATTAAATATGCGGTTTTTCGTTAAAAATCTCGACAAGCCCGGCTTTTTGGATCCTAAGAAAGTACCGCCCCGCCACTGCAGTAAGCCGTTAGAAACTGGAAGCCCTGATGATGTTAATGTAATTATTTGTACTATATAACATGGCTATGATACGATCTAAACAAAACAATAAAAGTGAGTGATTTGAGTCAGTATGGGAACTGAATTTATGATTATCAACAATTATGTAATTAATACTATGTATGTATGTATGTATAAATGCCTCACTTAAGATGAAACCCGATCATTTTTTTTATACAAAAATTATAGTGTACTGACTCTTTTTGTAGATATACAAAAAAAAACTGGATATTGTTATATCTCATAATTACATTGAATGAAAATGGAAATTTTCTAGTTAGAGATTGCCTTGAAACATCTGTATTTTTCCAAAAATTTTATTAAAACTTTATAAATTTTATTAAAACTTTTAACAAATAAAGCCGACCTTAGCACAGGCGCTGTTTAATTAGGTAGAGTTTTGTAAAATGTGTTTGAGTACTTTAAAACCCAATAAATAAAACTATTATTATTATTATTTGTAAATTGTTTATTGACTGAATACAATAATCGAGAAATTAAACCTAGTAGCATAGTTGACTTCATAAAGATACAAATTTAACTATTTTTTTTTTTTAAATACGTTCATTCTGTTTATCAAGATTATATATTTATAATGAGAAGTCGATTTATCATTTTGTATATTTTTTTTTTATTAAAATATTGTGTGGTAGATATAAAGTTAGGTAAACATGGCTAAACTAAACAGCCGTTAGAGGAAATAGAATAATTTAAACCTACACCCAATAGTCGTCAGGAAGAGCCTCCTTAAGGCTTATTGGTTCGCGTGTAAAAGTAAGCTAGGTATTACAAATATGAACAAAATAATTGATGAATATAATATACCTTGGAGTCTGGACTGATAGCAAGGGCATAGCAAGCCGGCGCACTTGAAGTGAGTTCGGCTTGATCCTAGGCGTGGGGCTCGCAAGATCCCAGATTGATAAATTGGATGTTTCACCGCCAACTATAAGAGTTCTTCCATCAGGTAGAAGCTTTACTGATCGGATGTAGTTGTCACGTTGCTGAAATATTTTTATAAAATACAGGAATATTATGCATGGATCATGAATCATCCTTGATTACAAGCAGGTATTTATATTCCATTAGTGGGCATCAACGTTTGGCCATATTACACTATAGTCATTATATCATTTCTCACTTCATAGTTTAGAGTTTCAATTCGCTAAAGCTTTTATAACATTGCTGAGCATTATTACTATGAGTGAATGCATAGAAGAAAATATTTCAGTTATTGAGCATATATTTTAACAGCTTATGATCATTGCCAACTCTAGTGTACGGAGAGATACAAACCATCCTCCGCCCATGGATAAGACAAACCCTAAGTTAAGAAACACCTCCATTTTTAAACAGGCTCTTGAAGGAAATCTGCAAGGTAAGCTGATGACGATGATGACACTAATTATGAAAACAACTTAATGGCGTCGCATAGTACTTGAGAAGACTAAAACAAAAATGAAGTTAAGGTCATTGCCCAAAATGAATAGAATGGAGATCCACTATTCAGGCTTTTAGTCCCAAACCGGGATAACAGGAATTACAGACAGAGAAAGACATATTAAGAATTAAACATAGCAATTGACAAATGTTAGAAGTCGCCACGACAATCAATTGATACTTACCAAGATTCTCAACCACAGAAGAGAGAACCGACACACTGTCCAAAAATTGCTGTAGCCTTCAAGATTCTGGGTTATACATCCTATTAACTCTATTCGGAGATAATTCTTGTTAAGTCAGGTGGTACCAAAACCATTTTGACATCTTCAACACTAACAATTGATGGTTTTATGAGTTCTAATTTGGGTCGTGTGGAGAGTTATCTTAAGATAACTTCAAAAAGAACTGAGGTAATGTCCTGGTTTTTGTCTCCAACGTAGTCCCAAAATAGCAAGGATGTCAAAGTTCAATCTAGTGGTGCTCTTGCCTGGATATTTTATAGAGGATCGCAGGCAATGTGGAAGGATATTAAAAAATTAAACCACCGCTATCAGTTATCTAAAACAATTGTTAATACAACAGACTGCTAATTAAAATAAGCTGTTTCTATGCTCTCTCCTGAATATTCTCATAAAATGTCTTCTTTCACTTTTTTTGAACATTATTTTATACATAATTTAATCACACACACTACCACAAACTCACCAAGCAGTCGAGCTGACTAACAGGACTCTTGCTTCCGGGCTGTGAAATGTCCCACACTTTGACGCATCCCTTGCCTCCGGTGTACACATACTTAGTGGGGTTGGAGATGGTGACGGCGCACACGACTTCTCCGTGGGCTAATGTGTTGATCTGTCTCGCATGCCGTGGGATCCCTGGGCCAATCAGCGCATCCGGGGGAAAGGGCACAGGTTGCATTTGCCCGTCCGCGCTCACATGAAAGGAATAGGCGCTGCAAAATTAAAATAAATACCAATGTTTTTCCAATTCACCATGTTTATTACACGAATTTTATTCTAACATACATAGTAATAACTGATGTGTTTTGTGATTGTGGTGGTCTAGTTGCTAGGGCAAGATTATTGACTGAGCAGTTACAAGTTTGAACCCTCACATTGTGATCGTTACTACTTTTAAAGACTAATCACCAACATCTACCCTAATACCTTATTAGGACTGATATTAGTACAGGGACATGGAATAAAGTAAAATTTTGTAAATTAGTACTTGTACCAAATCATTATTATACAGTAATACCTACTCTATTTTATAATGCGCAGATATTTTATTCTAAGCCATGTTATTAAAAATTTGAGTTAAGTGTTCCATGGGAATTCAACTTCTCAAAAAACCACAAGTTCTCTGATTGAATTACTAACAATCCTTTATATTTTCAGGAGCCTTTGTAACTGTTTTCATGGGCGTAGAAAACCCTTTTCATTTCCATGTGTCATGAATTCCTAGCACTTGTATGCATTAAATTTAATTTGAAAGGTTACAGAGTGGAGGTTCGACTATTTGCAAAAAATATAACTTACAGGAAAATGGTATCGAGAGGTTTGCGGTTCTACTCCATCAAAAAATAATAATACTAACGGTTTGCCTCCAGGAATGGCAGACAAGGCGGCGGCGGCTGCTGCAGCGGCAGCCGCGGGTCCGAGAGGGGCTCGGAGAGGTTCGTAGGAGAGGGGCGGGCGCGGGGGCAGGTAGGGGGGCAGGCCTCCTCCGCCCGCGCCGCCGACTGCGCCCGCGCCGTAGACGGCCTGCAAGTCGTGGGGACCTCCGCCTGAGGATTACAAAATAATACATTTTTGTGACCGAAAGTCCTTTTTGGACAGATTTTACTTCAAACTGAATGCTTTCTTTGCCTGTACTACTCGTATGTAAAATGATATGAAAAATACAAATCAAAAAAAAAATATTATGTCTAAAAATATTTGTAAAGTTTATGTAAAACATGAATCCACACTCGTTATCGTCCACACGTATACACAACTACATTCCTTCCTGGACAGCTGATCTACCAGCCCGTCGTCGACTACCAGATTCGACGATGATCTGCCAGCTTCCACCGAACGACTTCCCCAGCAGCTGGTCTTCGAGCGCCTCTGCCCTCCGACAAAGAAGCCGTCAAGTACGCCTCCACGCGCCGACTCGCATTGTAGTGATTTGTGCCTACAAATTTGTGATACCACCAAAAACTTTCTTACTTTGCTACCGACATCTATATATATAAGAAGACTCTTCAATAAACTTTGAATTATTAAATATTTAATCCCTAGATGTTTTTCATAATTTTCTGAATAACTGAATTCTATTTATCTATATTAATCTTTAATCTACTATATTTAAATGTCCTCCGTGCATTTACTTGGGATTAGAATTTACGAATTGTGTTTGATTTCTGTTCCTCAACTCTAACCTTCAGTCAATAGAATTGTAGAAACTTTCTCTCTTAGGAGAGTGGCATCCGTGATAAACCTTATGTGGAAGTAAATAAATTATATATAAAAATTTAACGCCACATAAATTACATATAACCCCACGAAGTTATTTTAATCTCACTGTAATTAAATTAAACAAAATGTATATACGTAGCAGGTTATATTTGTGTTTGTATTTTATTAACATTGACAGGTACAAACGTATGTTATTTTAAATTATAATTTTAAACCAAATTAACAGTTCTCATTACTACATACCTATATTATATTATTAGTATGCTAAACGTATTTCGATACTAAAATATATGAAAAAAAAGGTTCACTCACCGTTCATTGCGAGATGATAGGGAGGATACTGGCCGATGGTTGGAGGTTTGACGACAGGCTTGAGCGAGCCGGCGGGTTGCGCCTGCGGCGCCGGGCCCGAGGGACCTCCGCCGCCGCCCGACGCCCCGGAGCCTCCGCTGGTCGGCGTCACCGACTTGGCGACCGGCGTGGGCGGCTTCTCGTCCAGCTTCTTGGCCGACGGCGTGGACGCGTTGCTGGACGTGCCCGATCTGTCGGACCACCGCAAACCCTCACTATATTGGTAAACGAACGCGAGAGATACTCTTTTATAGCTGATTCTCATTCATACACTGGAGGGATATTGCACTTTTTATGCAAAGAACATGAAGTTAGCAACTGATGGGCGGTGGCTACAGTTGTTAACTTCATGGCAAGAATAACAATGAGTTACAATTAATATATTTCAGGTATTTTATTTCTTTAAATACATATATTTCATTTAAATATATATTAACTTTGAAAAACTTTACATATTTTGAGGCGCAACATACAGAATAACCCTAAAATGCATGAACCCTTGTTCTTCTTAGACATTTAGTTCTAAAAGAACACAGCACTTTCATAGGTATTATGATGACCTGATTTTGATTTTGACTTTTTTTGATTTTTGATGTTTTAAATGTTGATGTTTTTTGATTTTGATGTTTTAAATATTTATATCCGTGGTCTTAAAACTTAAGCTAGAACAAATTAAAAATATTATCAATAAAAAAACGGATTTCTGCGCAGATAATAAACATATCAAATAGTCCCCGAAAGGCAAACATTGCAGCTATTAATTTTATCCAGAACTATCGTATTCATTAAAATTATTTATAAGTAAACATAAATAAATGATTCGTAGCTAGAATAAAATATTTGATCAAAATACTAAATTTAATTCAATTGCGCATCTAGGGTAGGTTAGCAATATTGCCTACCTATTTAAACCCCATAATACCATATCTGTGTTTGGTGTTCAGTCAATAAATTCGCATTTCGGTGAAATTTAGAACTAGAACGAGATTTGTGGGTTCGTCTCAAAGCATACAGTACTAACAGATAATCGCTTCGTCCTTTCCATAAGAATAATATAAAAGTATTTTGCATCTTCTATTAAGACGAGGAGGATCCAAAGTAGGTATATTTTGTATATGTATAGTAGAGTAACGATAAGCTGACCGTTTTTCAATTATGAGGGAGGTGAGAAATTTCACACCTATAAAAATTGCTCTTCTTGATCAATATAATATATTATGTTCCCTTATTGAGAAATGGTCATCTTATCGTTACCCGACTATATTATTAAAGAAAGCTAAATAAGTAACTGTCAAGCACTTCTCGCACAGAGATCTTCTGGACTCTGGACGGGTTAGTAGAGATCAGGTATCCTTAGTGGTTGAGGTTTATTGTGTTGGGATTAAGCGTGTGAATAACATAACATACATGACTACGTATGTGAATGATTTAAATAAAAATAAATTGATTGACTTAAAAAAATAAAAAATCTGCCGCGATTTCTCTTCTTGTGATTTGGCCGTTAGTCGATTGTTGTTGAACGACTTGTACTCAAGGATATTGAGAACAAAAGGACCCTCACACATACGATGCTCTATATTTAGAAGTTTTTAGTATTTTTGTACACATACTTACAACTCCATAATTCCTTTATACTTTTAGACAAACATGTAGAAGCTCTCTCATTATCGCTTGCGTGTGATTAGCTGCTGTCATTTTAATTATTTATACTTTCAGTTTCTAATTCGTTATTTAGAGACACTTTTAAATTTCTCGGGACAGAAATCATCGAAAATGTTATGACTTCTCCCAACAAAATATCTGTAATAATTTGGACTGGATTTGACCTATAACCGTCATGCAAGCCCAGATGAAGTCTTCATTCTTCAATGTGAGCTGTGGTGCTTTCCACCACCCGAGTGCTGACAAGAATGATACAGATTCCCAGAACGATTGAGCGTCCTTAAAGGAGGCGAAATGCCGCATAGTATAAATTATCTCTTCTAGGAAAACGTTTTCGTTTCAGGGTTACTTTCATTCATCAGCATCTTCTTTATCAAGTCCAATATCTTTGTATCTTAAAAGTTAATATTATTTACATTGAATAATTAATTATTTACTAATAATAATAAATACCAAAACACTTTACTTTCGACTTAGAATAGGTGCAATTATATAAACACACACGTAAAATACAGACTCAACTAGTATTAATATTTGATTTTAAACGTTTTGCAGAATTTGGTTTATTTTTCGTAAGGAACTTACATATAATGGAAATGAATTTATATGTTTGTAGATTCCTTGAAATGCCGATAGTTATTTAATAAAAGTTTTCATAATAATATTATGATTAATATTCATAATTAATAAATAGAAAAACGGGAATTGAGAGCATCGCATATACTATACGTATGTATTAACAAAGTCCTTAGAAATTAGTCTTGAGTTTAATTAATATAATATTTGTTTATAGTGTAAGATTTGTAACTATGAATAAAATAAATAAATTTAAACTCAAAACCAGTAGACCCTCGCCTGTCTCTCAAGGGAGAAGGTCTCGCTTGAAAGACATTTTAAAGTCATTGCACTCAATCGTGAAATAAAAGAAGTTAATAAAAACTATAGGTTTCTGTTTAGGCTATTAAATATATTATGGAATATAATATCAGTTGACATTTATCTAATTTAATGCGATCACTATATACTTTTTTGACCGTAAGTGGTCCCATAGAAATTCCGTTGTAGTCAGATTTGTCTAAAAAAAATCCCTCAAACAATTACAAAATCTACTCTGAAATATTGTATAAAGTAAAAAGTTATATTCGGTCGTATGTAATATATATGATATATTTTTAATTTCAGTTCCGGATACGAACGCTCACATTCTTGGCACGAGATAAAAATGAGTCAACCAAAACCCAGCGTCCGATTTCATAGTATATCAGTCCCGAGAAGGGAATTTAGATTTCAAAGAGCGTATGAAATGAAATGAAATTCCGACTCAACAATTACAATATTATTTTCTTTATAAATATTCATTTTATTGGCTATGCACGAAAAACAAATGCTTTTTAGAACGCCATTATTCGTATAGGAACGAATGGAAAACTTCTACAAAAGAAAATTCATTTCAAAATGCTATTTAAAATTATTTTTAATAAATAAACATGTATGTAAATAAATTGGAAATATTAAAAATGTGATATTTATAACGATCTCAGACGTTAGGACGATTTTTATTAAATTTGAAATTCGTTTTTCGCATAGTTCGTAAATATTTCTTCAATATATTTTGATGATTGCTGATGACTTGTTGGAATAGATCAACAAGATTCTTACTTATTGGATTTGTTGGGATGGATGTTATTTTTATTTATTTCTTTATTTGCAACTTATACATTTTAGCAATCTCTTTTCTCTATTTTCTCAAAAAAATATTACATTACAGCAGTTTTAATAAAATTTTAAAATATATTTCATTTAATGTTAAATGTGGGTAAGTTTTAAGAGCAGTGTAGGCAGTATTACTTAAACTCAGCATGCTATTTTTCATTGAGAAAAGAAGTACTGTGTAAAAATAAAAAGATAAAAAGAAGAATACATATTTTTTCTCCTCTTTCTTTGTGGTTTATCTTCAAATATCGTTGCTATAACATTTGTATGCGTTATATTCGTTAGCGTAAAATATGTGGGACACTATAATTAATAAAACCAGAATTTACTTTATGAAGTACAGAACTTTGATACCTTTGGGTAAAGCTTTAATACTCTTATATTAAAAAGTTCAAATAAAATTATAAACATTTCAAAAATACATACATTATAGTAAGTATTAAATTTGGCTAATTTAGTAAGTCGCTTAGCTACCAATGGCACTCATCGGTTATATTGAATAATCACGTATTCGTTTTGAAATAAATATCGACTTTGTCTATTATTTAATATATTTATAAAGTATTAAAAAATAGTTTTAATGGTTTTAATTCAATCCTAGAAATTATTTTACCACCCAATTAGAAGACAATATTTATCTAAAGATTATTTTTTTATATTTTTGGTAACCACTAATATAAACGTTTTTAATTGAGTTTATAAGTTTTCTTTTTGCATACCTAGATAATACATGTTTATTGGTAACTACAAAGATAGAAAGGCGTAACAAAGCACCAACAAAATCGTAAAAATAGCAACTGGAATATCATCACAGGTTCCCAATTCCACATCGATCGATTATATAATTATCTTGTTTATGTGAAAAGATTGTAAGCAATTAAATAATGTCATTTTTAGATAGCAACAATTTACTGCCTCCAATGCAATCTGGCTTTAGAAAATACCATACTATCGCTTCTGCTCTTAGTAGTGTTACCGACGATATAATCGCTGCAACAGATGATGGAAAAGTTACTGCTCTAGTTTCCTTAGATTATAGCAAAGCTTTTGAGTCGGTGTCCCAAAAATGACTACTGGCAAAGCTTAAACACATGGGTATGTCACATAATGTCTGTAAATGGTTTGAAAGCTACTTAATTAATCGCTCTCAAAAAAACTGTATGCATAGCAAATTCAGGACAAGAAATCTCATCTGACATTGCGCTGTTAAAAATAGGCATACCACAAGGTACACTACTTGCTCCTATGCTATATACGATCTACACATTTCATATACTGTCATATTTAGATAGCTGTGAGGGCCATATGTATGCGGAGGACACTCAGGTTTACTACTCTTTCAAACCGGATGATTATTCTGACAGCTGTAGAAAAATAACTGTGGACCTAGAATTAATTAATAAATGGTCTACAAAACATAGTCTCAAACTTAACCCAAAGAAATGGGAAGTAACTCTTATCGGCACAAACCAACAAGTTCTGAAATGTAAAAATAACTTTTTAAGTCCTATATCCATTTCTGGAACAGCTTTACCAATTATAGAAGTATCTAGGAATCTAGGCATCTACTTGGACTCGCAACTTAATTTTGAAGAGCACGTTAAAAGGAAAACACAATGGTGCTTTGCACGTCTTAAAACGCTTTACAAAATTAGAGAATTTCTATCTAAGGCAAACTGTAACGGACTCACTAATTCCTTCAATCTTGGACTATGGTGATGTAGTATATGGCCTACGCTTATCCAAAAAAGTACAAAAAAATCCAAGGTGTCCAAAATGCCTGCAAACGCTTTTGTTTTCGGATCCCTAGGCGAACCCATATCTCAGGCACATGAAACAAAAACAGTATTTTAAATATGGTCAGTCGCAGAAATCTCCACTATCTCCACGAAAAAATCACAATCACCTCAGGTGCGAGAGATCACCCTTTGATCATCCCTCGCCATAGGCTGACAGTTTACGAAGGTTCCTTTAAATTTACGGCATCAAAGATCTGGAACGACTTGCCTCCACCGCTAAGGAGCAAAACAAACCCGGCCTCCTTCAGGACTAGGTGTCGACAATGGCTTCTGGAGCTGCAAACTACCACTTAGTTACGTTTTATATAGTTTTTAATGCTGGTCAAACATTTTGTATTTTGTTATGTATATGTTACATAAGAGCATGTGAGGATTAGAATTCACTGTAAATAAAAATAATATATTACGTTTACTATAAATTATATATTATTACATAATAAAACGGGACGTGCTGTAAATCAGCATCCTCCTCTCTCAGAAAGGAGGGAAGCTGAGCACACTCCCTTTATTGGAAAATGCGATTGAACTTATGTACCTACCATTTACTTTTGTTTTGCATTTTTCAATAAATAAACATTTTCGTCTTTCTATGAGTTGTCATAATAACAAATGTTCTCCTTGTCGAGATCTTTCAATTGGTGTATAACAAATCCTATAGGAGGGTGTACTTCCCATACATTTTTGTCCATTGTCTGTCAAAAGAACAAAAAATTTAGACATTAAAAAAAAAAACAAATTGTAAGATATTGTACAAAAATCACAAATAGTGGTTGGATAATGCATAAAAAAAATCTACCTTCCTTGAATCAATCAGTAAAAATATTAGAAAAATGCTTCTCAAATTAAACTTCAACCAAAATCTAACAAAAGTTTGGAATCGAGATAGCCGTCGCGACCAACATCAATCTGTCCCAAACAAAAACAAAGCATTCATGACCTGCTTTACATCAAGTAAATTAAATGTAAAAAAAAATCTTCATCGATAAAAATAAACACCCTAAAAGGACAGTAATTGGTAGGTTTGCATATATATGATTGAATATATATGTTTATACATATATATGTTTGCATATCTTAATATATATAAATCTCGTGTCACAATGTTTGTCCTCAATGGACTCCTAAACCACTTAACCGATTATAATAAAATTTGAACACCATGTGCAGTTCGATGTGCACTTGAGAGATAGGATAGTTTAAATCTCAAATTATAGTCGCAATTTTAATTTATCGCTAATTTTTTGTCCGTTATTATTTGGCAGTCATAAAACTGACAGATGTCGATACCTTTTTATTTTATGGGCGATTGTGAAGAGCGCGTGACGACTCGGTGCCTGTATAATTTTATTGAACAAGCAGAGGAAAGAGCAATTGTGATATTATTGGAAAATTTTTTAGAAGATCACAATCAACTAATTCAATTGATCAAAAGAGTTTCGCCACGACTGCAAAATGACAATTATCAAATCGTCATATTTTAATTTATTGCTAATTATTTGTCTGATATTATTTGGCAGTCATAAAACTGACAGATGTCGATACCTTTTTATTTTATGGGCGATTGTGAAGAGCGCGTGACGACTCGGTGCCTGTATAATTTTATTGAACAAGCAGAGGAAAGAGCAATTGTGATATTATTGGAAAATTTTTTAGAAGATCACAATCAACTAATTCAATTGATCAAAAGAGTTTCGCCACGACTGCAAAATGACAATTATCAAATCGTCATATTTTAATTTATTGCTAATTATTTGTCTGATATTATTTGGCAGTCATAAAACTGACAGATGTCGATACCTTTTTATTTTATGGGCGATTGTGAAGAGCGCGTGACAACTCGGTGCCTGTATAATTTTATTGAACAAGCAGAGGAAAGAGCAATTGTGATATTATTGGAAAATTTTTTAGAAGATCACAATCAACTAATTCAATTGATCAAAAGAGTTTCGCCACGACTGCAAAATGACAATTATCAAATCGTCATAAAAGCCGACAAAGTACCATTAGGTGAACATGCTGGTAGATTCAACGCTCCAACTGTTGATGAGGTTGCTGTTATCATGGTTGGTGATCCAGTTGACAAAAGATCTATAAACATTACACGGCGAGACAACACTGTCAGTACGATTTCGGATCTACACCGTTCATATGACGCACTACAATATCCATTGATATTTTGGCAAGGACAAGATGAATATCACCTTAATATCAATCAGTATGATCCAAATACCGGTAAATTTGACAATTATCTATTTACTTTCTTACTGTATGTATAGATTTTAATTTCGTATTGCATTTTATTTTTTATTTTTTTAGGTGATTACAGAAATAATAAAGTTAGCTCAATGAACTACTACGCACACCGAATAATGGTTAGACAACATCAAGACAATTATATCCTTCGATATCGTCAGCTGTTCCATCAATACATTGTTGATATGTATGCTAAGGTCGAAAGCGAACGCTTGCGATTCCTTCGATTCAACCAGGCAAAACTACGATCGGAAGAATATATTCACTTACGAGATGCTGTTGCTGGAAACATCGATGGAAATTTAAATCCCAATGACATCGGTAATGCTTTCATTTTACCTTCAAGCTACATCGGCAGTCCACGGAACATGCAGGAATACATACAAGATGCGATGACTTACGTACGTCATTACGGCCGACCGGCCATTTATTTATTACATTCACATGTAATCCGAATTGGGAAGAGATACAAACTTTACTATTGCCAGGACAACAAGCCATTCATCGTCATGATTTAACTGCACGTGTGTTTAAACAAAAATTGAAATCCTTAATTGATTTTATTGTTAAATATACAATTTTTGGTATCACACGTTGTTGGCTGTATACGATAGAGTGGCAAAAGCGAGGTTTGCCTCATGCCCACATTTTGGTTTGGCTTAAAGATAGAATCCGTCCTGAAGAAATCGATCAAATAATTTCAGCCGAAATTCCAGACCCATTAATTGATCAAGAATTATTTGATATTGTCACCAAACACATGATCCATGGGCCATGCGGTGTTTTCAACATGACGTCACCGTGCATGGAAAATGGAAAATGTAAAAAAACTTCCCAAAGCCGCATACGAATGACACGATCACGGATATTGATGGTTATCCAATGTATCGCCGCAGAAGTACTGAGAATGGTGGCCACACATTTACAATGCGACTGCCGAACTTTCCAAATCAAGTTGAGTTTGATAATCAGTGGGTGGTACCATACTCACCACTACTTTCAAAAACTTACAAAGCTCATATCAATGTTGAGCTTTGCAGTTCTGTTAAATCAATTAAGTATATTTGTAAATATGTAAACAAAGACAGTGATTTGGCCATATTTGAAGTAAAAAACATAAATAAAAATGACGAAATAGCACGATACCAAATGGGCAGATACATTAGCAGCAATGAAGCTATTTGGCATATTCTCAGCTTTCCCATCCACGAAAGAGATCCTGCTGTCCAACATCTGGCAATACATCTTGAAAACGGTCAACGTGTATACTTCACTGAAGAAAATGTTCTCCAAAGAGCGTTCGAAGCTCCGAAAACGACTCTAACTGAATTTTTTACATTGTGTCAAAAACCTGATGTTTTTGGCCAATTCGCGAAGACATTGGTGTATGGTGATGTTCCACGTTATTTCACATGGAACAAATCCAGTAAAAAATGGGAGCCACGGAAACAAGGAAAACCACATCCTTCCATTACAGGCATATTCAAAGCTAAGACATTGGGGAGACTTTACACGGTACATCCAAAGCAACGTGAGTGCTTCTATTTACGTTTGTTATTGGTGAATGTTCCCGGACCAACGTCTTTTGAATTTTTACGAACAGCTAATGGTCGAGTATTCAATACATACCAGGATGCATGTCGTGAACTGCAATTGCTAGAAGACGATAACCATTGGGACTTAACGCTTGCTGATGCTGCGTTGACATCAACACCGAATAACATTCGTCAGTTGTTTGCAATTATTTTGGCGACATGTTATCCCTCGCAAGCACAAACTTTGTGGGAAAAATATAAAAATTGTATGACAGAAGACATCTTGCACCGAATTAGACAAACAAATCAATGCCAAAACATAGATTATACACCAGAGATGTACAATGAAGCATTGGTCTTGATCGAGGATTTATGTGTTCTTATTTCAAATTTACCACTTAATCATTATGGTATGCCATCACCTAATCGTCCAGCCACCGACTTAGTCAATACCGATTTACAACGAGAAAATCAATATGACCATGGAAGTTTAGCAACAATTATCATGAACAGTGAACCATTACTGACAGCAGAACAAAAAATTATTTATGATCGGATTATGCTGGCTGTTGCTGCTGAACAAGGCGGTTTTTTTTTCTTGGATGCACCCGGTGGAACCGGTAAGACATTTTTAATATCGTTGATTCTTGCCAAAATACGGTCGCAACAAAAAATCGCATTAGCATTAGCATCGTCAGGCATTGCGGCTACTTTACTGGATGGTGGGCGAACAGCACATTCAACATTCAAGCTGCCATTGGACGTTCATAATAAACCAGATGCAATGTGTAACATCAAAAAGAATAGTGGAATAGCTGCAGTGTTGCGGAAGAGTTCTATAATAATTTGGGATGAGTGCACAATGGCACACAAATATTCACTTGAAGCATTAAACAGAACTATGCAAGATTTAAACAGCAATAATAAACTTTTCGGTGGTGCTATCTTACTTTTGTCTGGTGACTTAAGGCAGACCTTACCGGTTATACCTCGCTCTACTTTCGCGGATGAGATTAATGCATGTTTGAAACAATCATTCTTATGGCGAAGTGTTGAAACACTTCGATTGACCATAAATATGCGAGTACAATTGCAAAATGATCCATCAGCACTAATATTTTCCGAACAACTACTAGATATTGGGAACGGTAAAATAAAACTGCAACCAAATACGCAATGCATTAAACTACCAGACAATTTTTGCACTGTTGTTCAGGATAAAACTGAATTGATTCAGAGTATTTTCCCGGATATACAGAATAATTATTTGAATCATGAATGGCTTAGTCAACGGGCGATTTTGGCAGCCAAAAACGTTGATGTTGACGAAATTAACTTCCAGATACAACAGTTGTTACCAGGCGATCTGATGTCTTTTAAATCAATCGATACTGTTGTTGATGAAAATGAAAGTGTAAATTTTCCGATTGAATTTTTAAATTAATTAGATATCCCTGGAATGCCACCACATAATCTTCGATTAAAGATTGGTTCCCCTATTATTCTCCTCCGTAATTTGAATCCACCTCAATTATGTAACGGTACGCGTTTGGTCATCAAAAAGATCACCGGAAACATTCTTGAAGCAACCATTTTGGCTGGGAAGTTTAAAGGAAAAGTGGTCCTGCTGCCACGTATTCCGATGATACCATCAGATTCTACCATACCCTTCAAAAGGCTACAGTTTCCAATTCGTTTAGCTTTCGCCATGTCTATAAATAAATCTCAAGGTCAAACAATGTCCATTTGTGGTTTAGATTTGGAAAATCCATGTTTTTCTCATGGGCAACTATATGTTGCGTGTTCACGTGTTGGGAAACCGTCGAATCTATTTGTGTTAGCTAAATACAGGTTAACCAAAAACATTGTGCACCGATTGGTGTTAAATTAAATTGAAATTGAAAGTATTTATAATTCAAAAAAAAAGATATTAATGTTTAAAAGTTTAAGACTGTCTGCCTTGCCTACCTCATTCATGAGTTTAAGCGTCACATGTAATTTACTGTATTATACTGTAATATACTTATATTTGTTATAAAATTAAATGGAAATAATAAATCTGATAAATTTTTATTTTTTACCTATTGATTTCTGCTTAGTATCAAGTGTAAGAACATTTTAATTAATTGTGTTCAACGTACTTCCCCTTCAAATCAATCTCAATCCAGTGAATTTGTATACCAACATCATCATTGTCGTCTTAGTTCGTAAATAATTTCATTGTACTAAAGGGTTATAGTAGTAGAAAGTCAAATAAGGAGATCACCATATTTTTTTACAAATACCATCTGTGTGAAAAAGCATAGTGGACTCCGTGACTGATGTTCTCTTATTGTTCCTCTTAGATTGTTTACTATAATGTAATATAACAAAAACTTTAGCCACAGCAACGCGTGGCCGGGTCAGCTAGTCTTAATATATATAAATCTCGTGTCACAATGTTTGTCCTCAATGGACTCCTAAACCACTTAACCGATTATAATAAAATTTGAACACCATATGCAGTTCGATGTGCACTTGAGAGATAGGATAGTTTAAATCTCAAATTATAGTCGCAATTTTAATTTATCGCTAATTTTTTGTCCGTTATTATTTGGCAGTCATAAAACTGACAGATGTCGATACCTTTTTATTTTATGGGCGATTCAATTGATCAAAAGAGTTTCGCCACGACTGCAAAATGACAATTATCAAATCGTCATATTTTAATTTATTGCTAATTATTTGTCTGATATTATTTGGCAGTCATAAAACTGACAGATGTCGATACCTTTTTATTTTATGGGCGATTGTGAAGAGCGCGTGACGACTCGGTGCCTGTATAATTTTATTGAACAAGCAGAGGAAAGAGCAATTGTGATATTATTGGAAATTTTTTAGAAGATCACAATCAACTAATTCAATTGATCAAAAGAGTTTCGCCACGACTGCAAAATGACAATTATCAAATCGTCATAAAAGCCGACAAAGTACCATTAGGTGAACATGCTGGTAGATTCAACGCTCCAACTGTTGATGAGGTTGCTGTTATCATGGTTGGTGATCCAGTTGACAAAAGATCTATAAACATTACACGGCGAGACAACACTGTCAGTACGATTTCGGATCTACACCGTTCATATGACGCACTACAATATCCATTGATATTTTGGCAAGGACAAGATGAATATCACCTTAATATCAATCAGTATGATCCAAATACCGGTAAATTTGACAATTATCTATTTACTTTCTTACTGTATGTATAGATTTTAATTTCGTATTGCATTTTATTATTTATTTTTTTAGGTGATTACAGAAATAATAAAGTTAGCTCAATGAACTACTACGCACACCGAATAATGGTTAGACAACATCAAGACAATTATATCCTTCGATATCGTCAGCTGTTCCATCAATACATTGTTGATATGTATGCTAAGGTCGAAAGCGAACGCTTGCGATTCCTTCGATTCAACCAGGCAAAACTACGATCGGAAGAATATATTCACTTACGAGATGCTGTTGCTGGAAACATCGATGGAAATTTAAATCCCAATGACATCGGTAATGCTTTCATTTTACCTTCAAGCTACATCGGCAGTCCACGGAACATGCAGGAATACATACAAGATGCGATGACTTACGTACGTCATTACGGCCGACCGGCCATTTATTTATTACATTCACATGTAATCCGAATTGGGAAGAGATACAAACTTTACTATTGCCAGGACAACAAGCCATTCATCGTCATGATTTAACTGCACGTGTGTTTAAACAAAAATTGAAATCCTTAATTGATTTTATTGTTAAATATACAATTTTTGGTATCACACGTTGTTGGCTGTATACGATAGAGTGGCAAAAGCGAGGTTTGCCTCATGCCCACATTTTGGTTTGGCTTAAAGATAGAATCCGTCCTGAAGAAATCGATCAAATAATTTCAGCCGAAATTCCAGACCCATTAATTGATCAAGAATTATTTGATATTGTCACCAAACACATGATCCATGGGCCATGCGGTGTTTTCAACATGACGTCACCGTGCATGGAAAATGGAAAATGTAAAAAAACTTCCCAAAGCCGCATACGAATGACACGATCACGGATATTGATGGTTATCCAATGTATCGCCGCAGAAGTACTGAGAATGGTGGCCACACATTTACAATGCGACTGCCGAACTTTCCAAATCAAGTTGAGTTTGATAATCAGTGGGTGGTACCATACTCACCACTACTTTCAAAAACTTACAAAGCTCATATCAATGTTGAGCTTTGCAGTTCTGTTAAATCAATTAAGTATATTTGTAAATATGTAAACAAAGACAGTGATTTGGCCATATTTGAAGTAAAAAACATAAATAAAAATGACGAAATAGCACGATACCAAATGGGCAGATACATTAGCAGCAATGAAGCTATTTGGCATATTCTCAGCTTTCCCATCCACGAAAGAGATCCTGCTGTCCAACATCTGGCAATACATCTTGAAAACGGTCAACGTGTATACTTCACTGAAGAAAATGTTCTCCAAAGAGCGTTCGAAGCTCCGAAAACGACTCTAACTGAATTTTTTACATTGTGTCAAAAACCTGATGTTTTTGGCCAATTCGCGAAGACATTGGTGTATGGTGATGTTCCACGTTATTTCACATGGAACAAATCCAGTAAAAAATGGGAGCCACGGAAACAAGGAAAACCACATCCTTCCATTACAGGCATATTCAAAGCTAAGACATTGGGGAGACTTTACACGGTACATCCAAAGCAACGTGAGTGCTTCTATTTACGTTTGTTATTGGTGAATGTTCCCGGACCAACGTCTTTTGAATTTTTACGAACAGCTAATGGTCGAGTATTCAATACATACCAGGATGCATGTCGTGAACTGCAATTGCTAGAAGACGATAACCATTGGGACTTAACGCTTGCTGATGCTGCGTTGACATCAACACCGAATAACATTCGTCAGTTGTTTGCAATTATTTTGGCGACATGTTATCCCTCGCAAGCGCAAACTTTGTGGGAAAAATATAAAAATTGTATGACAGAAGACATCTTGCACCGAATTAGACAAACAAATCAATGCCAAAACATAGATTATACACCAGAGATGTACAATGAAGCATTGGTCTTGATCGAGGATTTATGTGTTCTTATTTCAAATTTACCACTTAATCATTATGGTATGCCATCACCTAATCGTCCAGCCACCGACTTAGTCAATACCGATTTACAACGAGAAAATCAATATGACCATGGAAGTTTAGCAACAATTATCATGAACAGTGAACCATTACTGACAGCAGAACAAAAAATTATTTATGATCGGATTATGCTGGCTGTTGCTGCTGAACAAGGCGGTTTTTTTTTCTTGGATGCACCCGGTGGAACCGGTAAGACATTTTTAATATCGTTGATTCTTGCCAAAATACGGTCGCAACAAAAAATCGCATTAGCATTAGCATCGTCAGGCATTGCGGCTACTTTACTGGATGGTGGGCGAACAGCACATTCAACATTCAAGCTGCCATTGGACGTTCATAATAAACCAGATGCAATGTGTAACATCAAAAAGAATAGTGGAATAGCTGCAGTGTTGCGGAAGAGTTCTATAATAATTTGGGATGAGTGCACAATGGCACACAAATATTCACTTGAAGCATTAAACAGAACTATGCAAGATTTAAACAGCAATAATAAACTTTTCGGTGGTGCTATCTTACTTTTGTCTGGTGACTTCCGGCAGACCTTACCGGTTATACCTCGCTCTACTTTCGCGGATGAGATTAATGCATGTTTGAAACAATCATTCTTATGGCGAAGTGTTGAAACACTTCGATTGACCATAAATATGCGAGTACAATTGCAAAATGATCCATCAGCACTAATATTTTCCGAACAACTACTAGATATTGGGAACGGTAAAATAAAACTGCAACCAAATACGCAATGCATTAAACTACCAGACAATTTTTGCACTGTTGTTCAGGATAAAACTGAATTGATTCAGAGTATTTTCCCGGATATACAGAATAATTATTTGAATCATGAATGGCTTAGTCAACGGGCGATTTTGGCAGCCAAAAACGTTGATGTTGACGAAATTAACTTCCAGATACAACAGTTGTTACCAGGCGATCTGATGTCTTTTAAATCAATCGATACTGTTGTTGATGAAAATGAAAGTGTAAATTTTCCGATTGAATTTTTAAATTCATTAGATATCCCTGGAATGCCACCACATAATCTTCGATTAAAGATTGGTTCCCCTATTATTCTCCTCCGTAATTTGAATCCACCTCAATTATGTAACGGTACGCGTTTGGTCATCAAAAAGATCACCGGAAACATTCTTGAAGCAACCATTTTGGCTGGGAAGTTTAAAGGAAAAGTGGTCCTGCTGCCACGTATTCCGATGATACCATCAGATTCTACCATACCCTTCAAAAGGCTACAGTTTCCAATTCGTTTAGCTTTCGCCATGTCTATAAATAAATCTCAAGGTCAAACAATGTCCATTTGTGGTTTAGATTTGGAAAATCCATGTTTTTCTCATGGGCAACTATATGTTGCGTGTTCACGTGTTGGGAAACCGTCGAATCTATTTGTGTTAGCTAAAGACAGGTTAACCAAAAACATTGTGCACCGATTGGTGTTAAATTAAATTGAAATTGAAAGTATTTATAATTCAAAAAAAAAGATATTAATGTTTAAAAGTTTAAGACTGTCTGCCTTGCCTACCTCATTCATGATTTTAAGCGTCACATGTTATTTACTGTATTATACTGTAATATACTTATATTTGTTATAAAATTAAATGGAAATAATAAATCTGATAAATTTTTATTTTTTACCTATTGATTTCTGCTTAGTATCAAGTGTAAGAACATTTTAATTAATTGTGTTCAACGTACTTCCCCTTCAAATCAATCTCAATCCAGTGAATTTGTATACCAACATCATCATTGTCGTCTTAGTTCGTAAATAATTTCATTGTACTAAAGGGTTATAGTAGTAGAAAGTCAAATAAGGAGATCACCATATTTTTTTACAAATACCATCTGTGTGAAAAAGCATAGTGGACTCCGTGACTGATGTTCTCTTATTGTTCCTCTTAGATTGTTTACTATAATGTAATATAACAAAAACTTTAGCCACAGCAACGCGTGGCCGGGTCAGCTAGTATAGAATATATATATTGATTAATTTCGCGGTATACCGCGTCCTTTTAGAACTATTGTACTTTTAAATCCACTTATAGTTCTCCCTCTAGTCCCGTACTGTAGATAAAGTTAAGTACCTTTTTGGGTGCGATGATTCTAATCTCTTCTGGCTCGAGGAGATAGTTGCCTAGAAACTGGTATCTTTTGTGAATGACATTCCTCCGGTAGGTGTAAAGGGGTTTCTTGGCTCTCTTGGCCTTTGCAGACTTTTCTGCACCTGTCATCGGCCGACAGGCTTAATTTGTGCAGATTCATCTTGCAGTGGCCTGTTAAGGTTCTGGTTAGGATCCTTAGTTGGTTTCGGCTTAACTTCAATAACTCCGAGAGTCTTTTTTTGCGAGAATCCTACTATGAGTTCTTTGGCTTGCTTTTGTCCGGGCAGTTCTTACCAGTATTTTTGGCTTTGTTTCGAAGCCAGATTTTTAGCAGTTTGCTGGTAGTGCTTTTAGCTATGTCGAAGGCCGGTTTTGGGCCTATCATAGACATGTTAGCACCTTTTTTGGCCAGTTAGTCTACTTTTTCGTTGCCATCAATGCCTGAGTGGTCTCGTACCCACATAAGTGTGATCCTGTTGTGTGTTGCCAGGGTGTTGAGTGTTTGTACACCTGTTGAATAAATAAATAAATAAAGTTTAGCACTAGCTTTGACTAGATAGCATTTGAGTTGATAGCCTTTAGAGCTGCTTGGCTGTCTGAAAGTATGTTTATGTTTTTATTCTTGTAGGATCTTTCGATGCGTTCAAGCGCAGTTTCAATGATGGCATATAGCTCTGCCTGGAATATAGTTGAGCGCAATCCCAGGTTGATCGATTTCTCGAGTCTGGGTATCGCCCCACAAATGCCTGATCCTATATTGTTTCCGTCCTTGGATTCATCGGTATACCATACAATTGCTTCATTTTCGAAGTTGGGTCCTTCATTGTCCCATTTGATATTTTCGTGGTAAAAGCTTTGACGCAGTTGTATTCGGTTGTCAGATTGTCTGTGATCATTTTTATTACTCCTGAGCTCTCAAGTACAAGACCTCTTTAGAACCTTTATAAATATTATGCTATCCGGCACTTTATCAAATAATTAAAAACTTTTTCAATATTGTCAAAGATTGTGTCATTTATCTTTTCAGGCGATTTGCCGCTATTAAAAAACAATCATCAAATATAAGTTATATATATATAAGTATACGTAAGTGGTTTTTATATTTTTGTTATATTGTACATACGAAGATAGGGCAGCATCTATTAAGGAATAAATAAATATTATAATAATGTAAGTATATTTTGATCCAATATTCATTCTTTAACTAATAATATTAGGTATGTATCTACTCGCAGTATTTTATTAGGTAACATCAATATTTTTGTTACGATATTTTGTATTTCTAGGTATTATTTTGGTGGTAATGATCGTTTCGAAAGACATGTATGTATCTTATCTTGTAAATACAATTGTTAATTATTTTTTTAAATTTTTGATTTGACTTATAGAATTAATTGCATTTGATGTTATGTACTCGTATGTAATTTAGTAATATTTTTGTTCATTTGTGTTTATTAATCATATCTAATACATAAATATTTAATGATACATATTTATTATTTATTTATTTAGTTTATTCAACAAATTTACAATATCATTCTTTTATGTACCAGCCAAGCCCAAGGCTTATCTGCTGGAAACCAGGTGTGTAAAATACAGATTTTAATAATTGTGAAACTTGTTAAGGGGCAGTGTGTTAGATTAGAAATTGATTTAACCTGATTTTATTCTATTTTTATTCTTTAGTTCTATTGACGATGTCGAAATCACGAATTGATGATAAAATTGGTAAAAATAATAAACCAACTGATAAACTATAAAAAAGCAAACTCCCAATATTCAAACCAAAATACAAGGATCTAGTAACGCTATGTCAAACCTACGAATACTTAAACCTTCCGACAGACAATAATGCCAATGATGAACTAATGAAATCCGATATTGATGATAATAATGACATTGATTAGAGCGAGTGTTTACAATTCAATAATATGCCAATTAATTAGGGTTAAGACGATATTATAATAAACACATGTTAGTGATTGTGTAACTTGTTTAATTTAAATGATTAAAAATAGGAAAGCTCAATTTCGTCATGTCTAATGTCGCCTTAAAGTTGCCTTAAGCATGTGTATTTAATCACGGACTATACCTAATTATTTATGTAGATCTTCAGTAGTGATAAGATTTAAGAATAATGCATCACGTAATTTGGTATGCTTGTAAGGCAGGCATTAGACGTTCAATAAATATCGCAGTCCTGGATCGTGATAGTTATTGCAATACTGTCAATACCTCTTATTACACGTTCAATAAATACTGATGGTATTGACGATACCGCGATATTTATTGAACGAATTATCGGATAATTATTCAATTAATTTATTAAACTAAAAAAATATTCATTAAATACAGATCACATTTACCATACGTTTAATTTGATAATAAGTCGTTATTGCTGACTTTGTATTTTTACAATACGGCCTCGTAAGATTTTTGATTCGCTAAGCAAACATTGCGACTAGCGAGATTAGAATTTCATCCAATTTCAGATAATTTATAATATGACTTATAAATTATTTTTATAGACCACAATATTTCTTTAAACAGTACGTTAGTCATTTATACACAATAATGGCAAGTGCATGTTTGCTTATAAAACTTTTTACCTTACGTAATATTTCTTTTAAAAAGCACGTTAATCATGCAGATATATTTTTCTGAAGAAAACATTTGTTCATTAACCCCTTTTCCAGAACGAGAAAATTAATCATTTTCCTAACAAGCCATGTAATTTTCAATCCGTTAGAGATATAAATATGTTTGGCGAAGAAAATAATAGCAGAACAATATATATTTATAACTTCGCAATCAAATCTCAAATCGGTCAGTTACTTAAGTAATAATGATTTTTTTAAAAAAAATGCAATCTTTAAAATGGTTCTGTTGTAAAGTTTGTCCAATGGCTTGTTAGTTACTTTGCCTTTCAACCGTCGATTTATAAATTTACAAGCTGACCCGGCGAACTTAATACCTCGTCAGAATTAATTGTTGTGTTAACTTTTAGCTGAATTAAATTTAGTTTTTATTAAGGATAGTACAAAAATCAATATGATATGTATTTTAGGTATCAATGCGCGCAAAATGACAAAGTGATCACCTTAAAAAGTGAACATCTTCGAAGTCAACTTACCGTTTGTAAATAGAATTTCACAGAATACAAAGCCGTTCCATACAAAATGTATGAGAAAATTAATATTTTTTTTTCGATTTTTTCCTTCATCGGAAGTCTATGTTGTAAACTTACTTTGCAGGGACACATCTTTTAAATTTAAACGTCCCCAACACGAAATAGCCATAGCAACCAAATTTCAAGTTGTTAGCAACGTAAACCAATTAAATTTGAAAATATTTTTTTCCGAAGATTTGTTGCTATGGCTATTTATATTAATATGAAAAACACGAAAAGATGTCGTCCTAAAGATGTTTTTTCCGTGAGTTTAGAATAATGAAATATGCATTTCCTGCGCTAAGATAATTTCGAAATAACGTTTATACAGTGCATTATAGTCGACATAGTTCATAATAGATAAAGCAGGCCAGTCTCCGAGTGATTGTGTGAAATAAGTAACATTAAAAAGTGAATTCTGAGACCCGCAAGAGTTAGTGGAACCTGAGGCAATGGAGCTGGATCCTGTCGACCCACGACGTACTGCGAACACAAGGTCAGTCTTTGGTTTCCCAATTTTGATCGCACCGCCCCCCGCACCCCTGAATCATGAAAGCCTGCTTCTCAACACTGCCGGTCGAATTAAGGAACATGTCACGAACATGTGCCTGAAATGAATAAATAGCATATAAGCATAAAAGATAACAATAATGCAGCCTAAATACCTAGCTAGAGCGATCATTAGACTACCTTAAATGTGGCAAATCATTTAAAACTTCCAGTCTAAGGCGGGTTTTTTTATACTACTATATCGCTTTAAGTATATACAAGCGAGAAAATGTCTGTATAAAATATGTAAATATAAAATGAATTACCTATTTCGCAGTAACTGCAATTTGCTCCGTAACCCTAACCTAGCTTGTTATGTCGGTTGACATGAGTTTTCATTTTTTTTATCTTATTTTATGAATAATTCATGGAAATATGACAGTATCTGGCATTTTTTCCTTTGCTATGTATATTTCCAACGTGTTTCAGTCGGCGCTTTTAAAATCTCCACATTAGCGCTGTGGACATATTTGTTAAAAAAAATGTCAAACAATCTTAAAATGTATTATACAATCTTGAATTATATTATGTTTAGGATAATATATACCTTAGCGAGTTTCGAAGCATAAGAAATAATCATAAATCACATACAATCACTTAATGAAAAATATATATTTTTAAAAAATGCCCTACCATATCTACTACAGGTCTCGTGGATGGCTATCAGATTATTTTTTTGGAAATAATATCTATAATTTTCAAATCTTTATTCTAATGCAATGAAAAGTTCTATTTAGATCTCTTCGAAAAATAAGAAAATGCGTTTTCACTTAATCTTTTCTAATCTTTTTTAATATTTTCTCCATCGGTCTCTTTACATTTTAGTTCAAATAGGAGGTTAAAAATTAGAGTTACGTATACAGGTTTTCCAGTAAACCTTGGTAGATATATTAACAGCCTGCTTCTCAACACTGCCGGCTGAGTTAAGTAACATGTCACGAAATGTGCCTGTAATGAATAAATAGCATATAAGCATAAAGGACAACAATAAGGCAGTCAATTTCATCAATTAAAAGCGACTTCCTAATTTAGCCTAATTTCCCTAATTTAGCTAGAGCGACCATTTCACAACCTTAATGGTGGCAAATCATTTAAAACTTCCAGTTTAAGGCTGTTTTTTAATACTACTATATCGCTCTAAATACAAGCGAGGAAATTGTCTGTATAAATGATTTTGCTGTAAAAAAAACTTATATCAAGCATTGCGCGAGCTGCCGCGCGGGGAGTGGATCGCGCACCTCCACCCGCCGTACCCTTGCGCAGCGAGAGTGCGTATACTAAGTCCCTCTTTATAGTGTGTCGCAAGGGTTGCTCATATCAAAAATTGTAGGAAAATTATAGCAACACAATTAAGATTTTGAACTGATTTGAACCAATTTATCCCACCCTTAGAATCAATGGTTAATGCTATCAAAGAAGTGTACTGAGATAAGATTTAGGCCCTTATCTAAGGAATAATATTAAATTGAAATGAATTCGATATCCTATATCCTATATACTAAGAAAGTTATAGCAAAATTTTACTTTTTAGAACACCCCTCTCCATTCCCGGCCCTTTGGTCTGATTTTGCTCATTATAGAACTTTGATATAATAAGTTATATATAACATAACAACTAACAAATAACATAACAACATTTGGAAATTTGGTGCCTAAAATGGTGTCCTTTGTTCACTTATGTAGGTCCACTTAATATTAACTCACAAGGGCAAAGCAGGTTGCTTTGAGAGTAAATGGTTCCAGTATAGATATTAGAATTTTAAAGATGTATGTAATCTTTCTTTTTTTTGCTAAATATTCAATTTGAGTTTACCACCTCATCATGCCTTGATCTATATAAATGCCTAAATATTTGGTGGAAACTGAAGTGGTGTAAAATTTATGATGAATTGAAAGAATATTATCATGATATTGTACCTACCTATGTTTTTAAGTAGATGATTAGGAAAGCTACCTATTGCAATAGGTACCATCTCATGACTTCCGGGAAATATCTTCGCATTTCATATCCCCTAGAACCCATAACCAGCCTCTGATTAAAAGTTTAACTTTATGTATCTATCGATCTATATCACTTTCTTGTTAACACGACAACTACCGTAATATTCATCCAATCACTTTTAAATTGATACATAAAATTTTGAGTTCACAAAATCTCGGTCAAGTTCGTTAATGGACAAAATCAGACCAGGGGGGCGGGAATGGGAGGGGTTTTTCGAAAATGAAAAATTTTGCAATAACTTTCTTGGTATAGGATATAGGATATCGAATTCCTTGAAATTTTATTTTATTTCTTAGATAAGAGCCTAAATGCTAAGTTAGTTAATAGCACCAACTATTGGTCCTAGGGGTGGAAAAAAATATTTTCAAAATTCAGATAATCATACCTCCGTTAATAAGCACAGGATTTAATCTATTTAAAATGTTAATTGTTGGCCTATAAATTCTCTACAACTTTTGTTTAAAACAATCTTTGATATGAGCAACTCTTACGGCACAGTGTAAAGAGAGATTCAGTATACGCACTCTCGCTGCGCAAGGGTACGGCGAGTTGAGGTGCGCGGGCTGCCGCGCGGGGAGCGGATCGCGCGGCAGCTCGCGCAATGTTTGATACAAGTTCGTACAATTGGAGTTCACCGATCCCCTACTTTGTACCGGGTTATTTTTTAATACGACAAAGGTACATTTGTAACTGTAATTTGCTCTACTGCATTTCGTTTTTTTTTCCTCAATTAAATGACACAATAAATAAATAAATAATACGTCCCAACAGCCATTCTATCATATTTTCGATAATTGAATACCACTGTGCATTATCGTTGCGCCCTATCGAAATGTCAAGTTTCAACCTTCAGTATTAAAAATTCGTTGACTTTAATGTTAAATATCTATATTATTGACACAAAAATTGAACTCTTTTTCATTTCTACTTTTCGCGCTGAAAGATGCAACGAATAGTAGCTTATTAAGCATGAATATATACAAGCTAAAATGTGCCAAGAGCTGAAAGTAATTCGGTGAAGGTGTTAAGTTACTTTTTATTAACAGTATGCAGTGGAATTTTACCCTTTATTAATTTTATATTATTTTTCTTTGTTTTAGATTCCCCAAAAAGGGATTGGCGATATGAGCACCTGTTACTATCGGTAAGTGCTGATATTTCTCGTTTCTAAATAAGTGAATTATATTAATTTTTAACGGATATATTAAAAGGCTCTAAAAATATATAACGATAAGTATTCAAAACTTTGCTAGCCGCTTAGAAGTAATCATTATGTCCGAGTGCAGTTTGAGAGACAGTGGAAGACAGGAAAAATAGTCACAAATACCGTGCAGGGTTCTGAATGTGTGTATTTATTTAGATTAGAATAAAAAAGGGAAAATTATTTATAAGAAATAGATTCTTTGAAACATTTTATCGATGTTTGAATGGCAAAGTGACTAACAAGCTATTGGACAAACTTTACAACAGAAGCATTTTAAATATTGCATTTTTTGAAAAGAAATTATTATTACTTAAGTAACTGACCGATTTGAGATTTGATTGCAAAGTTATAAATTTAATAATATCTTGTTTTGCTGTCATTTTCTTTATTAAACATATTTGTAACTCTAACGGATTGAAAATTACATGGCTTGTTAGTCAAATGATTAATTTCCTCGTTAAAATAAACTCGTACAATTACAGTGACTTTGATACCTGTACCTAAATTAAATGGGTAACTTTATAAGGGATTGGGCCAACTTTTTATAGTATTTTTTTACAGCATTTTAAAACAAGCTTAGCCTTTACGCATGATAATGTGGAAAATCCAATTTGATGGACTAAATATTCGGTCGGATATACTTTAAGGATAAAGACGGAAAATGAGTTTACAACTTTGATAATCTCTGTTGGAAATAGACGTGTTTTGTTACGAAAGAACCATCAGCCCCATAGAAAGAAGCATCAGCTGATTTTTTACGATTTTTGTGTGTTATCATCGCTCGAGGAAAGAGGCTATTAGCGAAATTGAGAAGTGCTCGCTGAAAAAAAAGGCCACAGACAAACCTAACGGATGATATAAGTCTGTAACTTATGGGTAGAAAATATCCAATTTTGAGAGGCAAATTTGAAAATTACCCAAATGGAACCTTTTTTTCAAGAGAAAGAACGCAAAGTAATAATATATTTTTTATATTCGATAGCAACGAAATTTAATACAAGATAGCAACGAAATTTCAAGTCCCATAGCAACGTATCGATTTAAATTCGAATATATTTTCTTTCCGAAATTAGTTGCTATGGTTTTTTTATATTAATCTGAAAAAGACGACAAGATGGCCGTTAAAATGTTTTTCCGTGGGTTTAGAATAATGTAATACAGATTGCCTGTGGCTAGATAATTTCGAAATAACGTTTATACAGTGCATAATAGTCGATATAGTTTATAATAGATAAAAGCAGGCCGCTAGCAGGCCAGTCTCCGAGTGAGTGATTATGTGAAAATAAGTGACATTAAAAAGTGTTCTTTGAGACCCGCAAAAGTTAGTGGAACCTGAGGGAATCACGCTGCGAACACGAGGTCAGTCTTTGGTTTCCCAATTTGCTGTTCCACTTATATTTTTTACCTTTTTACTATAATTAGTAGCTTTTAATAGGTCAGTTGAATTTGGGAACATTATAGAGATGAATTCATTGATAGGAAATAATGATGTCGATGAATTTTAAAAATCACCTATTGTCGTATATATGTTTATTTTTGTGTATTTTTCAACATCTTCACTAGACTAAAATTAAATGCAGTTTAAGTAACTTCCGAACCTCGTCTGCTGTGTTATGAATTGTGATGTCATATTATGGGTTGGCTTTGGAAAGCCGTATTGGCATAGCTCATATTTCATTTATTCTAAATATATTATCATAAAAGCCTACTTCTCACCCCTGCCGGCAGAGTTAAGTAACATGTTACGAACATGTGCCTGTAATGAATTAATAGCATATAAGCATAAAAGTCAACAATAAGGCAGTCAATTTCATCAATAAAAAGCGACCTCAACCCGCCGTACCCTTGCGCAGCGAGAGTGCGTATTCTGAATCCCTCTTTATAGTGTGCCGTAAGGGTTGCTCATATCAAAAAATGTAGGGAAATTATAGCAACACAATTAACATTTTGAACTGATTTGAACCAATTTATCCCACCCTTAGAACCAATGGTTGCTGCTATCAAAGAAGTTTACTCAGATAAGTTTTAGGCCCTTATCTAAGGAATAATATTAAATTGATATGAATTCGATATCCTATATCGAATTTGCTCATTAACGAACTTGACCGAGATTTTATGCCCTTAAATTTTATGTATCAATTTGAAAGTGATTGGTGTGAAATTATATAACTATATAAACTTTTAAACTGAAGGTAGGTGAGGGTGGTTCTAGGGGATGTGAATCGCGAAGCCGTGTTGAAATTTTCCGGAAGTCATGACATGGCACCAATTGCAGACCAGGGGGGCGGGAATGGGAGGGGTCTTTCCAAGGAGTAAAATTTTCCTATAACTTTCTTAGTATATAAGATATCAAACTTATTAAAATTTTATTTTATTTATTTGATAAGGGCCTAAAAGTTAAGCGAGTTAACTTTTTTGATCGCACCAACTATTGGTCCTAGGGGTGGAAAAAAGCGTTTTCAAAATTCAGAAAATCATACCTCCCTTATGTTATGTATGTTAGTGGATGTGGGGGGTTTTTCCCCCCGTGTAGCGCGACTTTTCCAGAACTATTGTACTTTTAAATCCACTTATAGCTCGCCCTCTAGTCCCGTACTGTAGATAAAGTTCAGTAAGTTTTTGGGTGCGATGGTTCTAATCTCTTCTCGCTGGAGGAGATGGTTGCCTAGAAGCTGGTACCTTTTGTTTATGAGGGGTCCACATTCTCCCAGTAGGTGTAACGGAGTTTCTGGGCCCACTTTCTGGTTTCTGGGCGCAGAGCCTGCACCTGTCGTCGGTCGATAGGCCCAATTTGTGCAGGTGTTTGTTCAGCTTGCAGTGGCCAGTTAAGGTTCTGGTTAGGATCCTTATTTGGTATCGGCTTAAATTTAATAGCTCCGAGAGTCTTTTTTGCGAGAATCCTATTATGAGTTCTTTGGCTTGCTTTTGTCCGGGCAGTTCTTACCAGTATTTTTGGCTTTGCTTCTATACCCAAATTTTTAGCAGCCTACTGGTGGTGCTTTTAGCTATACCGCAGGCCAATTCTGGGCCTATCATAGTCATGCTCGTACCTTTCTTTGCCAGTTCGTCTGCTTTCTCATTGCCATCAATGTCTGAGTGGCCTGGTACCCACATAAGTGTGACCATGTTGTGAGTTGCCAGGGTGTTGAGTATTTGTACGCAGTTTAGCACTAGCTTTGACTTGATGGCGTTTGAGTTGATAGCCATCAGAGCAGCTTGGCTGTCTGATAGTATGTATATGTAGAGTGCAATCCCAGGTTGATCGATTTCTCGAGTCTGGGTATCGCCCCACAAATGCCTGATCCTATATTGTTTCCGCTTTTGGAGCCATCGGTATACCATATAATTGCTTCATTTTCGAAGTTGGGTCGTTCATTGTCCCATTTGGTTCTTTCTGGTATTTCCGTGGTAAATGTTCTGACAAAGTTGTATTCGGTTGTCAGATTGTCTGTGATCATTTCCATTACTGGGTTTAGCATTGTTTGGTTCTTGAGCTTTTTGACAGTACTCGAGAGCCAATTCTTTGCACCAATTATTGGTCTTAGGGGTGGAAAAAGTGTTTTCAAAATTCAGAAAATCATACCTCCGTTAATAAGCACAGGATTAAATCTGTTCAAAATGTTAATTGTTGGCCTATAAATTCTCTACAACTTTTGTTTAAAACAATCTTTGATATGAGCAAGTCTTACGGCACAGTGTAAAGAGAGATTCAGTATACGCACTCTCGCTGAGCAACGGTACGGCGGGTTGAGGTGCGCGGGCTGCCGCGCTGGGAGTGAATTGTACCGAATTATTTTTTAATACGACAAAGGTACATTTGTAACTGTAATTTGCTCTAATACATTTCGATTTTTTCCTCAATTAAATGACACAATAATTAAATAAATATTACGTCCCAACAGCCATGCTATCATATTTTCGTTATTTAAATACCGCTGTGCATTATCGTTGTGCCCTATCGAAATGTCAAGTTTCATTCTTCAGTATTAAAAATTCGTTGACTTTAATGTTAAATATTTATATTATTGACACAAAAATTGAACTCTTTTTCATTTCTACTTTTCGCGCTGAAAGATGCAACAAATAGTAGCTTATTAAGCATGGATGTATAGAAGCTAAAATGTGCCAAGAGCTGAAAGTAATTCGGTGAAGGTGTTAAGTTACTTCTTATTAACAGTATGCAGTGGTATTTGACCCGTTAAAATTTTTATATTATTTTTCTTTGTTTTAGATTCCCCAAAAAGGGATTGGCGATATGAGCACCTATTACTATCGGTAAGTGTTTTTAAATATTATTAAGTAATTATGTAAGTCCAGTGTAAATTAAGGTTTCAGTTTCATATCAAAATAAAATATGGCGTTTGTGCATTCGCCTTTTCAGCCTGAAATTAGAGGAAACAAGAAAAAAACGCGCGAAAGACGGAAAACTTTTGTGAGGAAGTTGATTGAATTTGTCATATTATATTTCAAAATTAACATACTGCAATATTGAATTTAATGCTTTTTATTAAGATAGCTACTGTTTTGAAATATTTTTAATGCAGATATTTCTCGTTTATAAATAAGTGAATGATTTTAATTTATAACGGATATATTAAAAGGCCTTAAAAATATAGTACGATAAGCATTCAAAACTTTGCTAGCCTCTTAAAAGTAATCATTACAGAGTGCAGTTTGAGAGACAGGGTCCTGTATGTGTGATTTATTTTGATTAGAATAAAAAAGGGAAAATTATTTATAAGAAATAGATTCTTTGAAACATTTTATCGATGTTTGAAAGGCAAAGTGACTAACAAGCTATTGGACAAATTTTACAAAAGAAGCATTATAAAGATTGAATTTTTTAAAAAAAAAATCAGTATTACTTAAGTAACTGACCTATTTGAGATTTGATTGCAAAGTTATAAATTTAATAATATCTTATTTTCCTATAATTTTCATTACCAAACATATATGTAACTATAACGGATTGAAAATTAGATTCATATAATTTATTAAATTATTTTTATTTCATTTATCTGCTTCATTAAATTTATAAGTTCATCTATTTTATTATAGTAGGTTATTTATTTTTTGTATTATTTTCTAATCAACTATTTATCCACTCGTTCAGCTATTTCATCTCATTCATCTCAATCGTTTAGATATTTCATTCGTGTAGTTTAATAATTTCATTCGTGTAGTTTAATAATTTCATTCGTGTAGTTTAATAATTTCATCCACTCGTTCAGCTTTTTCATCTCATTCATCTCTTTCGTTTAGTTAATTTCATTCATTTAGTTTAATAATGTCATTCATTCGTTCAGCTTTTTCATCTCATTCATCTCAATCGTTTAGATATTTAATTTAATGTAGTTTAATAATTTCATCCACTCGTTCAGCTTTTTCATCTCATTCATCTCAATCGTTTAGTTAATTTCACTCATGTAGTTTAATAATTTCATCCACTCGTTCAGCTTTTTCATCTCAATCATCTCAATCGTTTAGTTAATTTCATTCATGTAGTTTAATAATTTCATCCACTCGTTCAGCTTTTTCATCTCATTCATCTCAATCGTTTAGTTAATTTCATTCATATAACTTATTAATTTCATCCACTCGTTCAGCTAGAGTCCATCACGAGAAGACCGTCGCGACCTCAAAGAAGTTTAATCAAATCTTCTACTTTGGACAACGCTCACTGTAAGAATTATTTACATACTTGAATTGATTTATTGAAATGTCTTCATTTGTAAATTAAATTTATATGAACATGTTTGCAGATCATCGCGATTGGAACGAATACATGACGTGGACTTCGTGATATTTCGCTTGAAAGAGAGTAGAGTATATGTAACATTTCCAGCTGCCTCTGACCTCGCCTTTGGATTTAGACTTCTCTACGTCGCATAGAGCGCATTACAACTCGTATTCCATCCCGGCAGCAAAGAAGACTTACATTAAAAGCCTAAATTGATGAAATCTGAAGGTATTTTTCTTATAAAACGGTTTTGTTTAATTGCATTAGTGTGCGATAGTTTCTAAACTCACCGGGTATATTTGCAGATCCATAATACACAGGAGAATCAGTCTGGTGGGTATGCACGACAATAAGATTGCTTGAGCGGCGAATCTACTGTGACTGATGAAGGGGAGCCTCGAATTGCGCTTTATGCAGTCATCGTATTTCTGGGATCTTGAAGACGCTAGAAAATAATGTTACTATAATTTAATGTATATCAAATACATGTAGTAAAAGGTCGTTGCATGTATATGTTCCTAGTTCCTATTAACCGTATTTAGAAATAACATTGATTGTAAAGAGCGCAAAATATTATGCTTTATAATTCATTCAGCGTCTTATCTTACATTTGAGTTGTTACTTTTTTAACTTAGATTTTTATCAAGTTTATTTTAGCGGTCTTTGAATATTTAGGCAGCAAGAATTAAAATTGTTAATATTTTTGAGCTATATTGTAGAAATTGTAAGAAATGTTAAATATAGTCTGTGACAGTGGTATTTTATCTAAAGTATTATTTGGTTGAGGTTCTTAGAGAAGGATCTTCTATTCTTTAAAACAGGACCGGGTGTGTGGTGGGTTCATCTGTCACAGTCTATATTAATATTCTTTTGTAGCATTTGTGTTCGTTGATTTTATTGAAAAATCAGATTATCTTAAAATGTAAAATGCAGACGGCGACAGAAGGTTTTAATTTAATGCTAAATAAGGAGAGAATTCTGTTTTCTTATACTAATCTAGGGCCTTACAGATGAATGCCATTTTTTTTTTAAATTTTCTACTCTTTTCCAATATCACCTTAGTTACTGTTGCGAAGATACAAAGATTACATCATTTCATTAATGTGTCAAAATGTTTTCATGGGAAAAAAATAATTTTTCCTTGTTAAATGAAGAAATAATGTATTATTACGTATTAAACCTTATTTATAAATTAGTTAGGGTATCAAGATCGAGTGTGCGAGGATAAAAGATGCTGCGGATGCAATTGATTGCATCGACGGATGTGCCGACGGATGGAAGATCGCGGAATGAATTTGCTTGAAGACTGGAAGCCCATCAAGAAGGGCCAGATTGGACCAATATGTAAATATAAAATGAATTACCTATTTCGCAGTAACTGCAATTTGCACCATAACCCTAACCTAGCTCGCTATATCGGTCGACATGACTTTCATTTTTTTTTCTTATTTTTATGAATAATTCGTGCAAATATGACAGTATCGGGCATTTTTTCCCTTTGCTTTGTATATTTGCAACGTTTTACCAGTCGGCGATTTTAATATCTCCACATTAGCGCTGTGGAGATATTTGTTAAAAAAAATTGTTAAACAATCTTGAAATTAATATTATAGTATGTTTAGGATACTACATACCTTAGCAAGTTTCGAAGCATAAGAAATAAGCATAAATCACAATCATTTAATTATAAACATATATTTTTAAAAATGCCCTACCATATATTTACATATATCTACTAAAGGTTGTGTGGGTGGCTATCAGATTATTTTCTTGGAAATAATATCTATACTTTTCAAACCTTTATTTTAATGAAATGAAAAATGGTGTTTAGATCTCTTCGGATAATAAGAAAATGCATTTTCACTTAATCTATTTTCTCCATGGGTCTCTTTACATTTTCGTTCAAATATGAGGTTAAAAGTTAGCATTACGTATACAGGATGTCCAGTAAACCTTGGTAGATATATTAACAGCTGATAGGTTTCATCACATAACTACCTTAATATCGAAACATGGCTTTAGTAAAAACCCCACGGATTTCAAGATATTGGCGTTTTGAGAAATCGACAATGTGGTTCAAAGGGGTTTAAATCAGGTGACCGAGGCAAATTCTTCGAGCCGCATTTGACCTTAGCATTCTATAGCTATATTTCTTAACGTAATTTAATTCTTCGTCATGACATAGATTAATGACATAATAATTCGTCAAGTAACGTTTATAGTAAGTAATTAGTAGGTATTTAGTGATTCTATTATAATCCCTATAAAATTAGATTAGAATAAAGCTAGATTAGAATAAAGCCTTTTAATTTGGACAATTGACAGATTCCAGAAGGGAAGAAAGCAGAGGTAGATTTCACCGGATCAAAGGAGGGGATAGGCAAACTCCAATTGTACGAACTTGTATCAAACATTGCGCGATCCACTCCCCGCGCGTCAGCCCGCGCACCTCAACCCGTCGTACCCTTACGCAGCGAGAGTGCCTATACTGAATCCCTCTTTATAGTGTGCCGTAAGGGTTGCTCATATCAAATATTGTTTGAAACAAAAATTGTAAAAAAATGATAGGCCTACAATTAACATTTTCAACGGATTTAATCTTTTGCCTATTAAGGGTGGTATGATTTTTTGAATTTTGAAAAACCACTTTTTCTCACCCCTAGGATCAATTGTTAGATCTATCAAAAAAGTTTACTTAGATATGTTTTAGACCCTTATCTAAACAATAATATAAAATTTAAATGGATTCAATACATATTAGGAAAGTTATAGCAATATTTCCCTTTTTTTGAAATCCTTTTTTGATGATTTTAAACATGTCTACCTGGTACATATGCATTAACCTATCGCCCAAGCTGCACTGAGGGTTCAACCTTTGCATTCGCAACACGTTGAAAGGTGCCAACTGGTTATCTATTCAAGGCTCCTAAAATAATGTTTTCTTTAGGCTAATAATAATAACAAACCCAATAAATGGCAGAATCACTATTTTGGTATAGCTTTTTCTATTAAGAAAATACAAAATTTAGCTTTCTTTATTCTTTATTCTTCATTGAAAGAAATCAACAGTCTTGCAAACAATGACAAATATCAACGATAAGTTCACATTAAAAAGGTATTTGTAAAACTAATAACAGATTTAAAACTAAATTAGACACTCAAAACTTATAATTCAAATTTACTTTAAACTATTAAACACATAACAAAATGTTGACATGGCTCGAACTAACATGGCATAAGGTATAATAAATAGCTTAATTAAGTATATTTATGTTAAAATTTAACAATATTTTAACGAAATTGACTTCTTTAATTCCTCGCAAAATTATATTTCTGTCTCCCTTAAGAGATCCCGTTACTTATTGCAAAGAGGAACGATATTGAAACTAACAATTTTGACTCCCACTTATATTCAAAAAAAATATAATCTTAACCTCTTTATTGCCAGAGTGACTTTTTGAAAATTGCACTCAAACCGGTCACAAAGTAAAATGCTTATTTTAGAAAACTATCTATGTTTTAGGTAGATTTCTTTAGGAAAGCTACCTATTGTAATGACTTCCGGAATATTTCCACATGTCTTCGCGTTTCACATCCCCTATAACCCAAAACCACCCACAGTTTTAAAGTTTATTTATAAGTTTACAAGCTGAACCGGCGAACTTAAAACCTCATCAGAATCAATTGTTGTGATAACTTTCAGCTGAATTCAATTTAGTTTTTAGTTTGACGTTTAAATTTAATAGATGTGTCGTTTATAATGGTAGACCTCCGATAACGCGCCAAAGGCACCAAAACGTGTTGCTAAACATGGAAATTAACTCTACCTTTCATCGATTCTCATCAAATAAAAACAACTCGAATGTATTGACCGTGGAATCCTCCACATTTATTCGAATACGATTTACAACAACGTCGTGGCTTAGCGTGTCACAGAGCGTGTCATATAGTGTGACTCTCGAGTGTGTCTTTACAATGTCTTTCCAAACTCGAAAAGGGTCACGACACACCTTCGTCGAGAAACAGTAACTCGCTAATAAATGTACTTTAATTATGACCGTTATATTTACAACAATTGGAAAATTCGAATGCTTTTTAATATTATATATATGATATTTTAAGTGTGTGATTTTTAAGCGCGATTTAGTACCTGCAGCTTGAAGGTACGTCGCAACTTATTGTGACTTACAATCCAGTGAAAGTGCAACAGAGGCCAAAGCGCAGATCCATGCAGCGCCGAAAGCGTCGAGCACTCCTCAGCATCAGCAGGCTTTCTCCTATAAATACCCCGTTCTTTTTTGAAGTGAAACTAATGTGCGCATGATAGTGACTTCGAAATGCTACCTTGGCGCCGTTGAGCTAGAGTAGGGCGCTAGGAGGGCGTTGCTGCAGTAGCCAACACCTCGCAGGTATGTATTCCCCTTGAATTAAATGATTTCTTTAATTAAATAATCAATCAAATGGGTTTTAAATTAATTAATAATGTAAAACCGTAAATCTTTAACACCAAAAATATTAGTCGTAATCGGGTGTTGCCCGCTCATACAACTATAGACATTTTGAATATGTCTCTTAATAAATGTTTTAGCTTATTTAAATATCTTTCGTATTAAATAATCTGTTTATCCAATACTCATTTCAGTTTTAATAGGACCTAAAATTCGACACTCAAACGTGTTTATTTTGAGGGATTTATATGACTTAGGTACTTACGATCTCATACTTTTTTGTATAGCTATTAATAAGTAATACTTAGGTATATTTCTCTTAACCTTTGTCTCAAATGAATAACTATGCAATTTAAAGTAGCCAGGTGACATTTTTCTACTCTTTTCCAATATCACCTTAGTTACTGTTGCGAAGATACAAAGATTACATCATTTCATTAATGTGTCAAAATTTTTTCATGGGAAAAAAATAATTTTTTAAATGAAGAAATAATGTATTATTACGTATTAAACCTTATTTATAAATTAGTTAGGGTATCAAGATCGAGTGTGCGAGGATAAAAGATGCTGCGGATGCAATTGATTGCGTCGACGGATGTGCCGACGGATGGAAGATCGCGGAACGAATTTGCTTGCGAGACTGGAAGCCCATCAAATATGTAAATATAATATGAATTACCTATTTCGCAGTAACTGCAATTTGCACGTAATCCTAACCTATTTTGTTATCTCGGCTGACATGTGTTTTCATTTTTTGTCTTATTTTTATGATTAATTCATGCAAATATGACAGTATCGGGCTTTTTTTACCTTTGCTATGTATATTTGCAACGTTTTACCAGTCGGCGCTTTTAATATTTGTGACAGAAGGATTTGACTTCTCTACATGGCATAGAGCGCAGCGCAACTCGCACCCTATCCCGTCAGCATCAAAGACGACTTAAATTAAAAACCTAAACTGAAGAGCTCTGAAGGTAATTATCTTTTAAAACGGTTTTGTTTAATTGCGTATTTCTATGATAGTTTCTTAACTACCGGAATATTTGCAGATCGATAATACACAAATAAATCGACCTGGTGGGTATGCATGGCATGGCATCGGTTGAGCAGCTTATGATTTGCCAGACAATCTCTGTCTACTTTACCACAAGTTGGTCCCAAAATGAAATAACATTGATTGAAATATTTAACATGTATAAATAGCATGTATTTAACATGTATGTTAAGTACATATGTATTGTGATATATAATTATTTTAGCTTCTTATTATCTTATATTCGTTATGTAACTTTTTTTTAACTAAGATATATATTAAGTTTATTTCAGCATTGTTTGTATATTTAGTCAGGATGAATTCAAATTGTTAACATTAACGTGTTAAATGGAAGAACTAAAATTGTTTGAAAATGTAATATAGTAATGTAATATAATTGAATATATTCTGTGAAAGTGGTATTCTATCTAAAGTAATATTTGGTTTAGAGGTTCTTAGAGAAGAATCTTCTATTCTTTTAAACAGGACCGGGTGAGTGGTGGGTTCACATGTCACATACTATATTATATACCTTGGTAGCATTTGAGTTCGTTGATTTTATTAAAAAATACGATGTTTGTAAAAATGTATATGCAGACTGTGACAGAAAGATTTGACTTCTCTACATCGCATAGAGCTCAGCGCAACTCGCACCCTATCCCGTCAGCATCAAAGACGACTTAAATTAAAAACCTAAACTGAAGAGCTCTGAAGGTAATTATCTTTTAAAAATTTGGTTTAGAGGTTCTTAGAGAAGAATCTTCTATTCTTTTAAACAGGACCGGGTGAGTGGTGGTGGTGGTGGTTCACATGTCACAGACTATATTATATACCTTGGTAGCATTTGAGTTCGTTGATTTTATTAAAAAATACGATGTTTGTAAAAATGTATATGCAGACTGTGACAGAAAGATTTGACTTCTCTACATCGCATAGAGCGCAGCGCAACTCGCACTCTATCTTGTCAGCATCAAAGACGACTTAAATCAAAAACCTAAACTGAAGAGCTCTGAAGGTTTTTATCTTTTAAAACGGTTTTGTTTAATTGCGTATTTCTATGATAGTTTCTCTACTCACCGGAATATTTGCAGATCGATAGTATACAAATGAATCGACCTGTTGGGTATGCATGGCATGGCATTGGTTGAGCGGCATGTGATTTGCCAAACAATCTCTGTCTACTTTACTACAAGTTGGTCCCAAAATGAAATAACATTGATTGAAATATTTAACATGTATATATATCATATATTTAACATGTATGTTAAGTATATATATATATATATTGTGATATATAATTATTTTAGCATCTTATTATCTTATATTTGTGTTGCAGATCGATAGTACACAAATTAATAGACCTGGTGGGTATGCATGACATGGCATTGGTTGAACGGCATGTGATTTGTTAGACAATCTCTGTCTACATTACTACCAGTTGGTCCCAAAATGAAATAACATTGATTGAAATATTTAACATGTATATATAGCATCTATTTAACATGTATGTTAAGTATATATGTATTGTGCGATATTATTATTTTAGCATCTTATTATCTTATATTTGTGTTGCAGATCGATAGTACACAAATTAATAGACCTGGTGGGTATGCATGACATGGCATTGGTTGAGCGGCATGTGATTTGCCAGACAATCTCTGTCTACATTACTACCAGTTGGTCCCAAAATGAAAAAACATTGATTGAAATATTTAACATGTATATATAGCATGTATTTAACATGTATGTTAAGTATATATGTATTGTGATATATAATTATTTTAGCATCTTATTATCTTATATTTGTGTTGTAACTTTTTTTTAACTAAGATATATATTAAGTTTGTTTCAGCATTGTTTGTATATTTAGTCAGGATTAATTCAAATTTTAACATTATCGTGTTAAATGGAAGAACTAATATTGTTTGAAAATATTATATAATTGAATATAGTCTGTGAATTTGGTATTCTATCTAAAGTAATATTTGGTTTAGAGGTTCTTAGAGAAGAATCTTCTATTCTTTTAAACAGGACCGGGTGAGTGGTGGGTTCACATGTCACAGACTATATTATTATTCCTTGGTAGCATTTGAATTCGTTGATTTTATTAAAAAATACAATGTTTGTAAAAATGTATATGCAGACTGTGACAGAAAGATTTGACTTCTCTACATCGCATAGAGCGCAGCGCAACTCGCACCCTATCCCGTCAGCATCAAAGACGACTTAAATTAAAAACATAAACTGAAGAGCTCTGAAGGTAATTATCTTTTAAAACGGTTTTGTTTAATTGCGTATTTCTATGATAGTTTCTCTACTCACCGGAATATTTGCAGATCGATAGTATACAAATGAATCGACCTGGTGGGTATGCATGACATGGCATTGTTTGAGCGGCATGTGATTTGTTAGACAATCTCTGTCTATATTACTACCAGTTGGTCCCAAAATTAAATAACATTGATTGAAATATTTAACATGTATATATAGCATCTATTTAACATGTATGTTAAGTATATATGTATTGTGATATATTATTATTTTAGCATCTTATTATCTTATATTTGTGTTGCAGATCGATAGTACACAAATTAATAGACCTGGTGGGTATGCATGACATGGCATTGGTTGAGCGGCATTTGATGTGCCAGACAATCTCTGTCTACATTACTACCAGTTGGTCCCAAAATGAAATAACATTGATTGAAATATTTAACATGTATATATAGCATGTATTTAACATGTATGTTAGGTATATATATATTGTTATATATAATTATTTTAGCATCTTATTATCTTATATTTGTATTGTAACATTTTTTTAACTAAGATATAGATTAAGTTTATTTCAGCATTGTTTGTATATTTAGTCAGGATGAATTCAAATTGTTAACATTAACGTGTTAAATGGAAGAACTAAAATTGTTTGAAAATGTTAAATAATTGAATATAGTCTGTGAAAGTGGTATTCTATCTAAGGTAATATTTGGTTTAGAGGTTCTTAGAGAAGAATCTTCTATTCTTTTAAACAGGACCGGGTGAGTGGTGGGTTCACATGTCACAGACTATATTATTATTCCTTGGTAGCATTTGAATTCGTTGATTTTATTAAAAAATACGATGTTTGTAAAAATGTATATGCAGACTGTGACAGAAGGATTTGACTTCTCTACATCGCATAGAGCGCAGCGCAACTCGCACCCTATCCCGTCAGCATCAAAGACGACTTAAATTAAAAACCTAAACTGAAGAGCTCTGAAGGTAATTATCTTTTAAAACGGTTTTGTTTAATTGCGTATTTCTATGATAGTTTCTCTACTCACCGGAATATTTGCAGATCGATAGTACACAAATGAATCGACCTGGTGGGTATGCATGGCATGGCATTGGTTGAGCGGCATGTGATTTGCCAGACAATCTCTGTCTACTTTACTACAAGTTGGTCCCAAAATGAAATAACATTGATTGAAATATTTAACATGTATATATAGCATATATTTAACATGTATGTTAAGTATATATATATATATATTGTGATATATAATTATTTTAGCATCCTATTATCTTATATTTGTGTTGCAGATCGATAGTACACAAATTAATAGACCTGGTGGGTATGCATGACATGGCATTGGTTGAGCGGCATGTGATTTGCCAGACAATCTCTGTCTACATTACTACCAGTTGGTCCCAAAATGAAATAACATTGATTGAAATATTTAACATGTATATATAGCATCTATTTAACATGTATGTTAAGTATATATGTATTGTGATATATTATTATTTTAGCATCTTATTATCTTATTTTTGTGTTGCAGATCGATAGTACACAAATTAATAGACCTGGTGGGTATGCATGACATGGCATTGGTTGAGCGGCATGTGATTTGCCAGACAATCTCTGTCTACATTACTACCAGTTGGTCCCAAAATGAAATAACATTGATTGAAATATTTAACATGTATATATAGCATGTATTTAACATGTATGTTAGGTATATATATATTGTGATATATAATTATTTTAGCATCTTATTATCTTATATTTGTATTGTAACTTTTTTTTAACTAAGATATAGATAAAGTTTATTTCAGCATTGTTTGTATATTTAGTCAGGATGAATACAAATTGTTAACATTATCGTGTTAAATGGAAGAACTAAAATTGTTTCAAAATGTTATATAATTGAATATAGTCTGTGAAAGTGGTATTCTATCTAAAGTAAGATTTGGTTTAGAGGTCTTTGGAGAAGAATCTTCTATTCTTTTAAACAGGACCGGTTGAGTGGTGGGTTCACATGTCACAGACTATATTATTATTCCTTGGTAGCATTTGAATTCGTTGATTTTATTAAAAAATACGATGTTTGTAAAAATGTATATGCAGACTGTGACAGAAGGATTTGACTTCTCTAAATCGCATAAAGCGCAGCGCAACTCGCAATCTATCTTGTCAGCATCAAAGACGACTTAAATCAAAAACCTAAACTGAAGAGCTCTGAAGGTAATTATCTTTTAAAACGGTTTTGTTTAATTGCGTATTTCTATGATAGTTTCTCTACTGACCAGAATATTTGCAGATCGATAGTACACAAATGAATCGACCTGGTGGGTATGCATGGCATGGCATTGGTTGAGCGGCTTGTGATTTGCCAGACAATCTCTGTCTACTTTACTACAAGTTGGTCCCAAAATGAAATAACATTGATTGAAATATTTAACATGTATATATAGCATATATTTAACATGTATGTTAAGTATATATATATATATATTGTGATATATAATTATTTTAGCATCCTTTTATCTTATATTTGTGTTGCAGATCGATAGTACACAAATTAATAGACCTGGTGGGTATGCATGACATGGCATTGGTTGAGCGGTATGTGATTTGTTAGACAATCTCTGTCTACATTACTACCAGTTGGTCCCAAAATGAAATAACATTGATTGAAATATTTAACATGTATATATAGCATCTATTTAACATGTATGTTAAGTATATATGTATTGTGATATATTATTATTTTAGCATCTTATTATCTTATATTTGTGTTGCAGATCGATAGTACACAAATTAATAGACCTGGTGGGTATGCATGACATGGCATTGGTTGAGCGGCATGTGATTTGCCAGACAATCTCTGTCTACATTACTACCAGTTGGTCCCAAAATGAAATAACATTGATTGAAATATTTAACATGTATATATAGCATGTATTTAACATGTATGTTAGGTATATATATATTGTTATATATAATTATTTTAGCATCTTATTATCTAATATTTGTATTGTAACATTTTTTTAACTAAGATATAGATTAAGTTTATTTCAGCATTGTTTGTATATTTAGTCAGGATGAATTCAAATTGTTAACATTATCGTGTTAAATGGAAGAACTAAAATTGTTTGAAAATGTTAAATAATTGAATATAGTCTGTGAAAGTGGTATTCTATCTAAAGTAAGATTTGGTTTAGAGGTTCTTAGAGAAGAATCTTCTATTCTTTTAAACAGGACCGGTTGAGTGGTGGGTTCACATGTCACAGACTATATTATTATACCTTGGTAGCATTTGAGATCGTTGATTTTATTAAAAAATACGATGTTTGTAAAAATGTATATGCAGACTGTGACAGAAAGATTTGACTTCTCTACATCGCATAGAGCGCAGCGCAACTCGCACTCTATCTTGTCAGCATCAAAGACGACTTAAATCAAAAACCTAAACTGAAGAGCTCTGAAGGTAATTATCTTTTAAAACGGTTTTGTTTAATTGCGTATTTCTATGATAGTTTCTCTACTCACCGGAATATTTGCAGATCGATAGTACACAAATGAATCGACCTGGTGGGTATGCATGGCATGGCATTGGTTGAGCGGCTTGTGATTTGCCAGACAATCTCTGTCTACTTTACTACAAGTTGGTCCCAAAATGAAATAACATTGATTGAAATATTTAACATGTATATACAGCATATATTTAACATATATGTTAAGTATATATATATATATATTGTGATATATAAATATTTTACCATCCTATGAAATAACATTGATTGAAATATTTAACATGTATATATAGCATGTATTTAACATGTATGTTAGGTATATATATATTGTGATATATAATTATTTTAGCATCTTATTATCTTATATTTGTATTGTAACATTTTTTTAACTATGATATAGATTAAGTTTATTTCAGCATTGTTTGTATATTTAGTCAGGATGAATTCAAATTGTTAACATTATCGTGTTAAATGGAAGAACTAAAATTGTTTGAAAATGTTAAATAATTGAATATAGTCTGTGAAAGTGGTATTCTATCTAAAGTAAGATTTGGTTTAGAGGTTCTTAGAGAAGAAACTTCTATTCTTTTAAACAGGACCGGTTGAGTGGTGGGTTCACATGTCACAGACTATATTATTATACCTTGGTAGCATTTGAGATCGTTGATTTTATTAAAAAATACGATGTTTGTAAAAATGTATATGCAGACTGTGACAGAAAGATTTGACTTCTCTACATCGCATAGAGCGCAGCGCAACTCGCACTCTATCTTGTCAGCATCAAAGACGACTTAAATCAAAAACCTAAACTGAAGAGCTCTGAAGGTAATTATCTTTTAAAACGGTTTTGTTTAATTGCGTATTTCTATGATAGTTTCTCTACTCACCGGAATATTTGCAGATCGATAGTACACAAATGAATCGACCTGGTGGGTATGCATGGCATGGCATTGGTTGAGCGGCTTGTGATTTGCCAGACAATCTCTGTCTACTTTACTACAAGTTGGTCCCAAAATGAAATAACATTGATTGAAATATTTAACATGTATATACAGCATATATTTAACATGTATGTTAAGTATATATATATATTGTGATATATAATTATTTTAGCATCCTATAATCTTATATTTGTGTTGCAGATCGATAGTACACAAATTAATAGACCTAATGGGTATGCATGACATAGCATTGGTTGAGCGGCATGTGATTTGTTAGACAATCTCTGTCTACATTACTACCAGTTGGTCCCAAAATGAAATAACATTGATTGAAAAATTTAACATGTATATATAGCATGTATTTAATATGTATGTTAAGTATATATATATATTGTGATATATAATTATTTTAGCATCTTATTATCTTATATTTGTATTGTAACTTTTTTTTAACTAAGATATAGATTAAGTTTATATCAGCATTGTTTGTATATTTAGTCAGGATGAATTCAAATTGTTAACATTATCGTGTTAAATGGAAGAACTAATATTGTTTGAAAATATTATATAATTGAATATAGTCTGTGAAAGTGGTATTCTATCTAAAGTAATAGTTGGTTTAGAGGTTCTTAGAGAAGAATCTTCTATTCTTTTAAACAGGACCGGGTGAGTGTTGGGTTCACATGTCACAGACTATATTATTATTCCTTGGTAGCATTTGAATTCGTTGATTTTATTAAAAAATACGATGTTTGTAAAAATGTATATGCAGACTGTGACAGAAGGATTTGACTTCTCTACATCGCATAGAGCGCAGTGCAACTCGCACCCTATCCCGTCAGCATCAAAGACGACTTAAATTAAAAACCTAAACTGAAGAGCTCTGAAGGTAATTATCTTTTAAATCGGTTTTGTTTAATTGCGTATTTCTATGATAGTTTCTCTACTCACCGAAAATGAAATAACATTGAATGAAATATTTAACATGTATATATAGCATGTATTTAATATGTATGTTAAGTATATATATATTGTGATATATAATTATTTTAGCATCTTATTATCTTATATTTGTATTGTAACTTTTTTTTAACTAAGATATAGATTAAGTTTATTTCAGCATTGTTTGTATATTTAGTCAGGATGAATTCAAATTGTTAACATTATCGTGTTAAATGGAAGAACTAATATTGTTTGAAAATATTATATAATTGAATATAGTCTGTGAAAGTGGTATTCTATCTAAAGTAATAGTTGGTTTAGAGGTTCTTAGAGAAGAATCTTCTATTCTTTTAAACAGGACCGGGTGAGTGGTGGGTTCACATGTCACAGACTATATTATTATTCCTTGGTAGCATTTGAATTCGTTGATTTTATTAAAAAATACGATGTTTGTAAAAATGTATATGCAGACTGTGACAGAAGGATTTGACTTCTCTACATCGCATAGAGCGCAGCGCAACTCGCACCCTATCCCGTCAGCATCAAAGACGACTTAAATTAAAAACCTAAACTGAAGAGCTCTGAAGGTAATTATCTTTTAAATCGGTTTTGTTTAATTGCGTATTTCTATGATAGTTTCTCTACTCACCGGAATATTTGCAGATCGATAGTATACAAATGAATCGACCTGTTGGGTATGCATGGCATGGCATTGGTTGAGCGGCATGTGATTTGCCAGACAATCTCTGTCTACTTTACTACAAATTGGTCCCAAAATGAAATAACTTTGATTGAAATATTTAACATGTATATATAGCATATATTTAACATGTATGTTAAGTATATATATATATTGTGATATATAATTATTTTAGCATTTTATTATCTTATATTTGTGTTGCAGATCGATAGTACACAAATTAATAGACCTGGTGGGTATGCATGACATGGCATTGGTTGAGCGGCATGTGATTTGCCAGACAATCTCTGTCTACTTTACTACAAGTTGGTCCCAAAATGAAATAACATTGATTGAAATATTTAACATGTATACATAGCATGTATTTAATATGTATGTTAAGTATATATATATTGTGATATATAATTATTTTAGCATCTTATTATCTTATATTTGTATTGTAACTTTTTTTTAACTAAGATATAGATTAAGTTTATTTCAGCATTGTTTGTATATTTAGTCAGGATGAATTCAAATTGTTAACATTATCGTGTTAAATGGAAGAACTAAAATTGTTTGAAAATGTTATATAATTGAATATAGTCTGTGAAAGTGGTATTCTATCTAAATTAAGATTTGGTTTAGAGGTTCTTAGAGAAGAATCTTCTATTCTTTTAAACAGGACCGGTTGAGTGGTGGGTTCACATGTCACAGACTATATTATTATACCTTGGTAGCATTTGAGTTCGTTGATTTTATTAAAAAATACGATGTTTGTAAAAATGTATATGCAGACTGTGACAGAAAGATTTGACTTCTCTACATCGCATAGAGCGCAGCGCAACTCGTACTCTATCTTGTCAGCATCAAAGACGACTTAAATCAAAAACCTAAACTGAAGAGCTCTGAAGGTAATTATCTTTTAAAACGGTTTTGTTTAATTGCGTATTTCTATGATAGTTTCTCTACTCACCGGAATATTTGCAGATCGATAGTATACAAATGAATCGACCTGTTGGGTATGCATGGCATGGCATTGGTTGAGCGGCATGTGATTTGCCAGACAATCTCTGTCTACTTTACTACAAGTTGGTCCCAAAATGAAATAACATTGATTGAAATATTTAACATGTATATAAAGCATATATTTAACATGTATGTTAAGTATATATATATATATATATTGTGGTATATAATTATTTTAGCATCCTATTATCTTATATTTGTGTTGCAGATCGATAGTACACAAATTAATTGACCTGGTGGGTATGCATGACATGGCATTGGTTGAGCGGCATGTGATTTGTTAGACAATCTCTGTCTTATTACTACCAGTTGGTCCCAAAATGAAATAACATTGATTGAAATATTTAACATGTATATATAGCATCTATTTAACATGTATGTTAAGTATATATGTATTGTGATATATTATTATTTTAGCATCTTATTATCTTATATTTGTGTTGCAGATCGATAGTACACAAATTAATAGACCTGGTGGGTATGCATGACATGGCATTGGTTGAGCGGCATGTGATTTGCCAGACAATCTCTGTCTACATTACTACCAGTTGGTCCCAAAATGAGATAACATTGATTGAAATATTTAACATGTATATATAGCATGTATTTAACATGTATGTTAAGTATATATGTATTGTGATATATAATTATTTTAGCATCTTATTATCTTATATTTGTGTTGTAACTTTTTTTTAACTAAGATATATATTTAGTTTGTTTCAGCATTGTTTGTATATTTAGTCAGGATGAATTCAAATTGTTAACATTATCGTGTTAAATGGAAGAACTAATATTGTTTGAAAATATTATATAATTGAATATAGTCTGTGAAAGTGGTATTCTATCTAAAGTAATATTTGGTTTAGAGGTTCTTAGAGAAGAATCTTCTATTCTTTTAAACAGGACCGGGTGAGTGGTGGGTTCACATGTCACAGACTATATTATTATTCCTTGGTAGCATTTGAATTTGTTGATTTTATTAAAAAATACGATGTTTGTAAAAATGTATATGCAGACTGTGACAGAAAGATTTGACTTCTCTACATCGCATAGAGCGCAGCGCAACTCGCACCATATCCCGTCAGCATCAAAGACGACTTAAATTAAAAACCTAAACTGAAGAGCTCTGAAGGTAATTATCTTTTAAAATGGTTTTGTTTAATTGCGTATTTCTATGATAGTTTCTCTACTCACCGGAATATTTGCAGATCGATAGTACACAAATGAATCGACCTGGTGGGTATGCATGGCATGGCATTGGTTGAGCCGCTTGTGATTTGCCAGATAATCTCTGTCTACTTTACTACAAGTTGGTCCCAAAATGAAATAACATTGATTGAAATATTTAACATGTATATATAGCATATATTTAACATGTATGTTAAGTATATATATATATATTGTGATATATAATTATTTTAGCATTTTATTATCTTATATTTGTGTTGCAGATCGATAGTACACAAATTAATAGACCTGGTGGGTATGCATGACATAGCATTAGTTGAGCGGCATGTGATTTGCCAGACAATCTCTGTCTACTTTACTACAAGTTGGTCCCAAAATGAAATAACATTGATTAAAATATTTAACATGTATGTATAGCATATATTTAACATGTATGTTAAGTATATATATATATTGTGATATATAATTATTTTAGCATTTTATTATCTTATATTTGTGTTGCAGATCGATAGTACACAAATTAATAGTCCTGGTGGGTATGCATGACATGGCATTGGTTAAGCGGCATGTGATTTGTTAGACAATCTCTGTCTACATTACTACCAGTTGGTCCCAAAATGAAATAACATTGATTGAAATATTTAACATGTATATATAGCTTCTATTTAACATGTATGTTTAGTATATATGTATTGTGATATATAATTATTTTAGCATCTTATTATCTTATATTTGTGTTGCAGATCGATAGTACACAAATTAATAGACCTGGTGGGTATGCATGACATGGCATTGGTTGAGCGGCATGTGATTTGCCAGACAATCTCTGTCTACATTACTACCAGTTGGTCCCAAAATGAGATAACATTGATTGAAATATTTAACATGTATATATAGCATGTATTTAATATGTATGTTAAGTATATATATATATTGTGATATATAATTATTTTAGCATCTTATTATCTTATATTTGTATTGTAACTTTTTTTTAACTAAGATATATATTTAGTTTGTTTCAGCATTGTTTGTATATTTAGTCAGGATGAATTCAAATTGTTAACATTATCGTGTTAAATGGAAGAACTAATATTGTTTGAAAATATTATATAATTGAATATAGTCTGTGAAAGTGGTATTCTATCTAAAGTAATATTTGGTTTAGAGGTTCTTAGAGAAGAATCTTCTATTCTTTTAAACAGGACCGGGTGAGTGGTGGGTTCACATGTCACAGACTATATTATTATTCCTTGGTAGCATTTGAATTTGTTGATTTTATTAAAAAATATGATGTTTGTAAAAATGTATATGCAGACTGTGACAGAAAGATTTGACTTCTCTACATCGCATAGAGCGCAGCGCAACTCGCACCCTATCCCGTCAGCATCAAAGACGACTAAAATTAAAAACCTAAACTGAAGAGCTCTGAAGGTAATTATCTTTTAAAATGGTTTTGTTTAATTGCGTATTTCTATGATAGTTTCTCTACTCACCGGAATATTTGCAGATCGATAGTACACAAATGAATCGACCTGGTGGGTATGCATGGCATGGCATTGGTTGAGCCGCTTGTGATTTGCCAGATAATCTCTGTCTACTTTACTACAAGTTGGTCCCAAAATGAAATAACATTGATTGAAATATTTAACATGTATATATAGCATATATTTAACATGTATGTTAAGTATATATATATATTGTGATATATAATTATTTTAGCATTTTATTATCTTATATTTGTGTTGCAGATCGATAGTACACAAATTAATAGACCTGGTGGGTATGCATGACATAGCATTAGTTGAGCGGCATGTGATTTGCCAGACAATCTCTGTCTACTTTACTACAAGTTGGTCCCAAAATGAAATAACATTGATTAAAATATTTAACATGTATGTATAGCATATATTTAACATGTATGTTAAGTATATATATATATTGTGATATATAATTATTTTAGCATTTTATTATCTTATATTTGTGTTGCAGATCGATAGTACACAAATTAATAGTCCTGGTGGGTATGCATGACATGGCATTGGTTGAGCGGCATGTGATTTGTTAGACAATCTCTGTCTACATTACTACCAGTTGGTCCCAAAATGAAATAACATTGATTGAAATATTTAACATGTATATATAGCTTCTATTTAACATGTATGTTAAGTATATATGTATTGTGATATATAATTATTTTAGCATCTTATTATCTTATATTTGTGTTGCAGATCGATAGTACACAAATTAATAGACCTGGTGGGTATGCATGACATGGCATTGGTTGAGCGGCATGTGATTTGCCAGACAATCTCTGTCTACATTACTACCAGTTGGTCCCAAAATGAAATAACATTGATTGAAATATTTAACATGTATATATAGCATGTATTTAATATGTATGTTAAGTATATATATATATTGTGATATATAATTATTTTAGCATCTTATTATCTTATATTTGTATTGTAACTTTTTTTTAACTAAGATATATATTTAGTTTGTTTCAGCATTGTTTGTATATTTAGTCAGGATGAATTCAAATTGTTAACATTATCGTGTTAAATGGAAGAACTAATATTGTTTGAAAATATTATATAATTGAATATAGTCTGTGAAAGTGGTATTCTATCTAAAGTAATATTTGGTTTAGAGGTTCTTAGAGAAGAAACTTCTATTCTTTTAAACAGGACCGGGTGAGTGGTGGGTTCACATGTCACAGACTATATTATTATTCCTTGGTAGCATTTGAATTTGTTGATTTTATTAAAAAATATGATGTTTGTAAAAATGTATATGCAGACTGTGACAGAAAGATTTGACTTCTCTACATCGCATAGAGCGCAGCGCAACTCGCACCCTATCCCGTCAGCATCAAAGACGACTTAAATTAAAAACCTAAACTGAAGAGCTCTGAAGGTAATTATCTTTTAAAATGGTTTTGTTTAATTGCGTATTTCTATGATAGTTTCTCTACTCACCGGAATATTTGCAGATCGATAGTACACAAATGAATCGACCTGGTGGGTATGCATGGCATGGCATTGGTTGAGCCGCTTGTGATTTGCCAGATAATCTCTGTCTACTTTACTACAAGTTGGTCCCAAAATGAAATAACATTGATTGAAATATTTAACATGTATATATAGCATATATTTAACATGTATGTTAAGTATATATATATATATTGTGATATATAATTATTTTAGCATTTTATTATCTTATATTTGTGTTGCAGATCGATAGTACACAAATTAATAGACCTGGTGGGTATGCATGACATAGCATTAGTTGAGCGGCATGTGATTTGCCAGACAATCTCTGTCTACTTTACTACAAGTTGGTCCCAAAATGAAATAACATTGATTAAAATATTTAACATGTATGTATAGCATATATTTAACATGTATGTTAAGTATATATATATATTGTGATATATAATTATTTTAGCATTTTATTATCTTATATTTGTGTTGCAGATCGATAGTACACAAATTAATAGTCCTGGTGGGTATGCATGACATGGCATTGGTTAAGCGGCATGTGATTTGTTAGACAATCTCTGTCTACATTACTACCAGTTGGTCCCAAAATGAAATAACATTGATTGAAATATTTAACATGTATATATAGCTTCTATTTAACATGTATGTTTAGTATATATGTATTGTGATATATAATTATTTTAGCATCTTATTATCTTATATTTGTGTTGCAGATCGATAGTACACAAATTAATAGACCTGGTGGGTATGCATGACATGGCATTGGTTGAGCGGCATGTGATTTGCCAGACAATCTCTGTCTACATTACTACCAGTTGGTCCCAAAATGAAATAACATTGATTGAAATATTTAACATGTATATATAGCATGTATTTAATATGTATGTTAAGTATATATATATATTGTGATATATAATTATTTTAGCATCTTATTATCTTATATTTGTATTGTAACTTTTTTTTAACTAAGATATATATTTAGTTTGTTTCAGCATTGTTTGTATATTTAGTCAGGATGAATTCAAATTGTTAACATTATCGTGTTAAATGGAAGAACTAATATTGTTTGAAAATATTATATAATTGAATATAGTCTGTGAAAGTGGTATTCTATCTAAAGTAATATTTGGTTTAGAGGTTCTTAGAGAAGAATCTTCTATTCTTTTAAACAGGACCGGGTGAGTGGTGGGTTCACATGTCACAGACTATATTATTATTCCTTGGTAGCATTTGAATTTGTTGATTTTATTAAAAAATATGATGTTTGTAAAAATGTATATGCAGACTGTGACAGAAAGATTTGACTTCTCTACATCGCATAGAGCGCAGCGCAACTCGCACCCTATCCCGTCAGCATCAAAGACGACTAAAATTAAAAACCTAAACTGAAGAGCTCTGAAGGTAATTATCTTTTAAAATGGTTTTGTTTAATTGCGTATTTCTATGATAGTTTCTCTACTCACCGGAATATTTGCAGATCGATAGTACACAAATGAATCGACCTGGTGGGTATGCATGGCATGGCATTGGTTGAGCCGCTTGTGATTTGCCAGATAATCTCTGTCTACTTTACTACAAGTTGGTCCCAAAATGAAATAACATTGATTGAAATATTTAACATGTATATATAGCATATATTTAACATGTATGTTAAGTATATATATATATTGTGATATATAATTATTTTAGCATTTTATTATCTTATATTTGTGTTGCAGATCGATAGTACACAAATTAATAGACCTGGTGGGTATGCATGACATAGCATTAGTTGAGCGGCATGTGATTTGCCAGACAATCTCTGTCTACTTTACTACAAGTTGGTCCCAAAATGAAATAACATTGATTAAAATATTTAACATGTATGTATAGCATATATTTAACATGTATGTTAAGTATATATATATATATTGTGATATATAATTATTTTAGCATTTTATTATCTTATATTTGTGTTGCAGATCGATAGTACACAAATTAATAGTCCTGGTGGGTATGCATGACATGGCATTGGTTGAGCGGCATGTGATTTGTTAGACAATCTCTGTCTACATTACTACCAGTTGGTCCCAAAATGAAATAACATTGATTGAAATATTTAACATGTATATATAGCTTCTATTTAACATGTATGTTAAGTATATATGTATTGTGATATATAATTATTTTAGCATCTTATTATCTTATATTTGTGTTGCAGATCGATAGTACACAAATTAATAGACCTGGTGGGTATGCATGACATGGCATTGGTTGAGCGGCATGTGATTTGCCAGACAATCTCTGTCTACATTACTACCAGTTGGTCCCAAAATGAAATAACATTGATTGAAATATTTAACATGTATATATAGCATGTATTTAATATGTATGTTAAGTATATATATATATTGTGATATATAATTATTTTAGCATCTTATTATCTTATATTTGTATTGTAACTTTTTTTTAACTAAGATATATATTTAGTTTGTTTCAGCATTGTTTGTATATTTAGTCAGGATGAATTCAAATTGTTAACATTATCGTGTTAAATGGAAGAACTAATATTGTTTGAAAATATTATATAATTGAATATAGTCTGTGAAAGTGGTATTCTATCTAAAGTAATATTTGGTTTAGAGGTTCTTAGAGAAGAAACTTCTATTCTTTTAAACAGGACCGGGTGAGTGGTGGGTTCACATGTCACAGACTATATTATTATTCCTTGGTAGCATTTGAATTTGTTGATTTTATTAAAAAATATGATGTTTGTAAAAATGTATATGCAGACTGTGACAGAAAGATTTGACTTCTCTACATCGCATAGAGCGCAGCGCAACTCGCACCCTATCCCGTCAGCATCAAAGACGACTTAAATTAAAAACCTAAACTGAAGAGCTCTGAAGGTAATTATCTTTTAAAATGGTTTTGTTTAATTGCGTATTTCTATGATAGTTTCTCTACTCACCGGAATATTTGCAGATCGATAGTACACAAATGAATCGACCTGGTGGGTATGCATGGCATGGCATTGGTTGAGCCGCTTGTGATTTGCCAGATAATCTCTGTCTACTTTACTACAAGTTGGTCCCAAAATGAAATAACATTGATTGAAATATTTAACATGTATATATAGCATATATTTAACATGTATGTTAAGTATATATATATATTGTGATATATAATTATTTTAGCATTTTATTATCTTATATTTGTGTTGCAGATCGATAGTACACAAATTAATAGACCTGGTGGGTATGCATGACATGGCATTAGTTGAGCGGCATGTGATTTGCCAGACAATCTCTGTCTACTTTACTACAAGTTGGTCCCAAAATGAAATAACATTGATTAAAATATTTAACATGTATGTATAGCATATATTTAACATGTATGTTAAGTATATATATATATTGTGATATATAATTATTTTAGCATTTTATTATCTTATATTTGTGTTGCAGATCGATAGTACACAAATTAATAGTCCTGGTGGGTATGCATGACATGGCATTGGTTGAGCGGCATGTGATTTGTTAGACAATCTCTGTCTACATTACTACCAGTTGGTCCCAAAATGAAATAACATTGATTGAAATATTTAACATGTATATATAGCTTCTATTTAACATGTATGTTAAGTATATATGTATTGTGATATATAATTATTTTAGCATCTTATTATCTTATATTTGTGTTGCAGATCGATAGTACACAAATTAATAGACCTGGTGGGTATGCATGACATGGCATTGGTTGAACGGCATGTGATTTGCCAGACAATCTCTGTCTACATTACTACCAGTTGGTCCCAAAATGAAATAACATTGATTGAAATATTTAACATGTATATATAGCATGTATTTAATATGTATGTTAAGTATATATATATATTGTGATATATAATTATTTTAGCATCTTATTATTTTATATTTGTATTGTAACTTTTTTTTAACTAAGATATAGATTAAGTTTATTTCAGCATTGTTTGTATATTTAGTCAGGATGAATTCAAATTGTTAACATTATCGTGTTAAATGGAAGAACTAATATTGTTTGAAAATATTATATAATTGAATATAGTCTGTGAAAGTGGTATTCTATCTAAAGTAATATTTGGTTTAGAGGTTCTTAGAGAAGAATCTTCTATTCTTTTAAACAGGACCGGGTGAGTGGTGGGTTCACATGTCACAGACTATATTATTATTCCTTGGTAGCATTTGAATTCGTTGATTTTATTAAAAAATACGATTTTTGTAAAAATGTATATGCAGACTGTGACAGAAGGATTTGACTTCTCTACATCGCATAGAGCGCAGCGCAACTCGCACCCTATCCCGTCAGCATCAAAGACGACTTAAATTAAAAACCTAAACTGAAGAGCTCTGAAGGTAATTATCTTTTAAAACGGTTTTGTTTAATTGCGTATTTCTATGATAGTTTCTCTACTCACCGGAATATTTGCAGATCGATAGTACACAAATTAATAGACCTGGTGGGTATTCATGACATGGCATTGGTTGAGCGGCATGTGATTTGCCAGACAATCTCTGTCTACTTTACTACCAGTTGGTCCCAAAATGAAATAACATTGAATGAAATATTTAACATGTATATATAGCATGTATTTAATATGTATGTTAAGTATATATATATTGTGATATATAAATATTTTAGCATCTTATTATCTTATATTTGTGTTGTAACTTTTTTTTAACTAAGATATATATTAAGTTTATTTCAGCATTGTTTGTATATTTAGTCAGGATGAATTCAAATTGTTAACATTATCGTTTTAAATGGAAGAACTAAAATTGTTTGAAAATGTTATATAATTGAATATAGTCTGTGAAAGTGGTATTCTATCTAAAGTAAGATTTGGTTTAGAGGTTCTTAGAGAAGAATCTTCTATTCTTTTAAACAGGACCGGTTGAGTGGTGGGTTCACATGTCACAGACTATATTATTATACCTTGGTAGCATTTGAGTTCGTTGATTTTATTAAAAAATACGATGTTTGTAAAAATGTATATGCAGACTGTGACAGAAAGATTTGACTTCTCTACATCGCATAGAGCGCAGCGCAACTCTCACTTTATCTTGTCAGCATCAAAGACGACTTAAATCAAAAACCTAAACTGAAGAGCTCTGAAGGTAATTATCTTTTAAAACGGTTTTGTTTAATTGCGTATTTCTATGATAGTTTCTCTACTCACCGGAATATTTGCAGATCGATAGTATACAAATGAATCGACCTGTTGGGTATGCATGGCATGGCATTGGTTGAGCGGCTTGTGATTTGTTAGACAATCTCTGTCTACATTACTACCAGTTGGTCCCAAAATGAAATAACATTGATTGAAATATTTAACATGTATATATAGCATGTATTTAATATGTATGTTAAGTATATATATATATTGTGATATATAATTATTTTAGCATCTTATTATCTTATATTTGTATTGTAACTTTTTTTTAACTAAGATATATATTTAGTTTGTTTCAGCATTGTTTGTATATTTAGTCAGGATGAATTCAAATTGTTAACATTATCGTGTTAAATGGAAGAACTAATATTGTTTGAAAATATTATATAATTGAATATAGTCTGTGAAAGTGGTATTCTATCTAAAGTAATATTTGGTTTAGAGGTTCTTAGAGAAGAATCTTCTATTCTTTTAAACAGGACCGGGTGAGTGGTGGGTTCACATGTCACAGACTATATTATTATTCCTTGGTAGCATTTGAATTTGTTGATTTTATTAAAAAATATGATGTTTGTAAAAATGTATATGCAGACTGTGACAGAAAGATTTGACTTCTCTACATCGCATAGAGCGCAGCGCAACTCGCACCCTATCCCGTCAGCATCAAAGACGACTAAAATTAAAAACCTAAACTGAAGAGCTCTGAAGGTAATTATCTTTTAAAATGGTTTTGTTTAATTGCGTATTTCTATGATAGTTTCTCTACTCACCGGAATATTTGCAGATCGATAGTACACAAATGAATCGACCTGGTGGGTATGCATGGCATGGCATTGGTTGAGCCGCTTGTGATTTGCCAGATAATCTCTGTCTACTTTACTACAAGTTGGTCCCAAAATGAAATAACATTGATTGAAATATTTAACATGTATATATAGCATATATTTAACATGTATGTTAAGTATATATATATATTGTGATATATAATTATTTTAGCATTTTATTATCTTATATTTGTGTTGCAGATCGATAGTACACAAATTAATAGACCTGGTGGGTATGCATGACATAGCATTAGTTGAGCGGCATGTGATTTGCCAGACAATCTCTGTCTACTTTACTACAAGTTGGTCCCAAAATGAAATAACATTGATTAAAATATTTAACATGTATGTATAGCATATATTTAACATGTATGTTAAGTATATATATATATATTGTGATATATAATTATTTTAGCATTTTATTATCTTATATTTGTGTTGCAGATCGATAGTACACAAATTAATAGTCCTGGTGGGTATGCATGACATGGCATTGGTTGAGCGGCATGTGATTTGTTAGACAATCTCTGTCTACATTACTACCAGTTGGTCCCAAAATGAAATAACATTGATTGAAATATTTAACATGTATATATAGCTTCTATTTAACATGTATGTTAAGTATATATGTATTGTGATATATAATTATTTTAGCATCTTATTATCTTATATTTGTGTTGCAGATCGATAGTACACAAATTAATAGACCTGGTGGGTATGCATGACATGGCATTGGTTGAGCGGCATGTGATTTGCCAGACAATCTCTGTCTACATTACTACCAGTTGGTCCCAAAATGAAATAACATTGATTGAAATATTTAACATGTATATATAGCATGTATTTAATATGTATGTTAAGTATATATATATATTGTGATATATAATTATTTTAGCATCTTATTATCTTATATTTGTATTGTAACTTTTTTTTAACTAAGATATATATTTAGTTTGTTTCAGCATTGTTTGTATATTTAGTCAGGATGAATTCAAATTGTTAACATTATCGTGTTAAATGGAAGAACTAATATTGTTTGAAAATATTATATAATTGAATATAGTCTGTGAAAGTGGTATTCTATCTAAAGTAATATTTGGTTTAGAGGTTCTTAGAGAAGAAACTTCTATTCTTTTAAACAGGACCGGGTGAGTGGTGGGTTCACATGTCACAGACTATATTATTATTCCTTGGTAGCATTTGAATTTGTTGATTTTATTAAAAAATATGATGTTTGTAAAAATGTATATGCAGACTGTGACAGAAAGATTTGACTTCTCTACATCGCATAGAGCGCAGCGCAACTCGCACCCTATCCCGTCAGCATCAAAGACGACTTAAATTAAAAACCTAAACTGAAGAGCTCTGAAGGTAATTATCTTTTAAAATGGTTTTGTTTAATTGCGTATTTCTATGATAGTTTCTCTACTCACCGGAATATTTGCAGATCGATAGTACACAAATGAATCGACCTGGTGGGTATGCATGGCATGGCATTGGTTGAGCCGCTTGTGATTTGCCAGATAATCTCTGTCTACTTTACTACAAGTTGGTCCCAAAATGAAATAACATTGATTGAAATATTTAACATGTATATATAGCATATATTTAACATGTATGTTAAGTATATATATATATTGTGATATATAATTATTTTAGCATTTTATTATCTTATATTTGTGTTGCAGATCGATAGTACACAAATTAATAGACCTGGTGGGTATGCATGACATGGCATTAGTTGAGCGGCATGTGATTTGCCAGACAATCTCTGTCTACTTTACTACAAGTTGGTCCCAAAATGAAATAACATTGATTAAAATATTTAACATGTATGTATAGCATATATTTAACATGTATGTTAAGTATATATATATATTGTGATATATAATTATTTTAGCATTTTATTATCTTATATTTGTGTTGCAGATCGATAGTACACAAATTAATAGTCCTGGTGGGTATGCATGACATGGCATTGGTTGAGCGGCATGTGATTTGTTAGACAATCTCTGTCTACATTACTACCAGTTGGTCCCAAAATGAAATAACATTGATTGAAATATTTAACATGTATATATAGCTTCTATTTAACATGTATGTTAAGTATATATGTATTGTGATATATAATTATTTTAGCATCTTATTATCTTATATTTGTGTTGCAGATCGATAGTACACAAATTAATAGACCTGGTGGGTATGCATGACATGGCATTGGTTGAACGGCATGTGATTTGCCAGACAATCTCTGTCTACATTACTACCAGTTGGTCCCAAAATGAAATAACATTGATTGAAATATTTAACATGTATATATAGCATGTATTTAATATGTATGTTAAGTATATATATATATTGTGATATATAATTATTTTAGCATCTTATTATTTTATATTTGTATTGTAACTTTTTTTTAACTAAGATATAGATTAAGTTTATTTCAGCATTGTTTGTATATTTAGTCAGGATGAATTCAAATTGTTAACATTATCGTGTTAAATGGAAGAACTAATATTGTTTGAAAATATTATATAATTGAATATAGTCTGTGAAAGTGGTATTCTATCTAAAGTAATATTTGGTTTAGAGGTTCTTAGAGAAGAATCTTCTATTCTTTTAAACAGGACCGGGTGAGTGGTGGGTTCACATGTCACAGACTATATTATTATTCCTTGGTAGCATTTGAATTCGTTGATTTTATTAAAAAATACGATTTTTGTAAAAATGTATATGCAGACTGTGACAGAAGGATTTGACTTCTCTACATCGCATAGAGCGCAGCGCAACTCGCACCCTATCCCGTCAGCATCAAAGACGACTTAAATTAAAAACCTAAACTGAAGAGCTCTGAAGGTAATTATCTTTTAAAACGGTTTTGTTTAATTGCGTATTTCTATGATAGTTTCTCTACTCACCGGAATATTTGCAGATCGATAGTACACAAATTAATAGACCTGGTGGGTATTCATGACATGGCATTGGTTGAGCGGCATGTGATTTGCCAGACAATCTCTGTCTACTTTACTACCAGTTGGTCCCAAAATGAAATAACATTGAATGAAATATTTAACATGTATATATAGCATGTATTTAATATGTATGTTAAGTATATATATATTGTGATATATAAATATTTTAGCATCTTATTATCTTATATTTGTGTTGTAACTTTTTTTTAACTAAGATATATATTAAGTTTATTTCAGCATTGTTTGTATATTTAGTCAGGATGAATTCAAATTGTTAACATTATCGTTTTAAATGGAAGAACTAAAATTGTTTGAAAATGTTATATAATTGAATATAGTCTGTGAAAGTGGTATTCTATCTAAAGTAAGATTTGGTTTAGAGGTTCTTAGAGAAGAATCTTCTATTCTTTTAAACAGGACCGGTTGAGTGGTGGGTTCACATGTCACAGACTATATTATTATACCTTGGTAGCATTTGAGTTCGTTGATTTTATTAAAAAATACGATGTTTGTAAAAATGTATATGCAGACTGTGACAGAAAGATTTGACTTCTCTACATCGCATAGAGCGCAGCGCAACTCTCACTTTATCTTGTCAGCATCAAAGACGACTTAAATCAAAAACCTAAACTGAAGAGCTCTGAAGGTAATTATCTTTTAAAACGGTTTTGTTTAATTGCGTATTTCTATGATAGTTTCTCTACTCACCGGAATATTTGCAGATCGATAGTATACAAATGAATCGACCTGTTGGGTATGCATGGCATGGCATTGGTTGAGCGGCTTGTGATTTGTTAGACAATCTCTGTCTACATTACTACCAGTTGGTCCCAAATGAAATAACATTGATTGAAATATTTAACATGTATATATAGAATCTATTTAACATGTATGTTAAGTATATATATATTGTGATATATAATTATTTTAGCATCTTATTATTTTATATTTGTATTGTAACTTTTTTTTAACTAAGATATAGATTAAGTTTATTTCAGCATTGTTTGTATATTTAGTCAGGATGAATTCAAATTGTTAACATTATCGTGTTAAATGGAAGAACTAATATTGTTTGAAAATATTATATAATTGAATATAGTCTGTGAAAGTGGTATTCTATCTAAAGTAATAGTTGGTTTAGAGGTTCTTAAAGAAGAATCTTCTATTCTTTTAAACAGGACCGGGTGAGTGGTGGGTTCACATGTCACAGACTATATTATTATTCCTTGGTAGCATTTGAATTCGTTGATTTTATTAAAAAATACGATCTTTGTAAAAATGTATATGCAGACTGTGACAGAAGGATTTGACTTCTCTACATCGCATAGAGCGCAGCGCAACTCGCACCCTATCCCGTCAGCATCAAAGACGACTTAAATTAAAAACCTAAACTGAAGAGCTCTGAAGGTAATTATCTTTTAAATCGGTTTTGTTTAATTGCGTATTTCTATGATAGTTTCTCTACTCACCGGAATATTTGCAGATCGATAGTACACAAATTAATAGACCTGGTGGGTATGCATGACATGGCATTGGTTGAGCGGCATGTGATTTGCCAGACAATCTCTGTCTACTTTACTACCAGTTGGTCCCAAAATGAAATAACATTGAATGAAATATTTAACATGTATATATAGCATGTATTTAATATGTATGTTAAGTATATATATATTGTGATATATAATTATTTTAGCATCTTATTATCTTATATTTGTATTGTAACTTTTTTTTAACTAAGATATAGATTAAGTTTATTTCAGCATTGTTTGTATATTTAGTCAGGATGAATTCAAATTGTTAACATTATCGTTTTAAATGGAAGAACTAAAATTGTTTGAAAATGTTATATAATTGAATATAGTCTGTGAAAGTGGTATACTATCTAAAGTAAGATTTGGTTTAGAGGTTCTTAGAGAAGAATCTTCTATTCTTTTAAACAGGACTGGTTGAGTGGTGGGTTCACATGTCACAGACTATATTATTATACCTTGGTAGCATTTGAGTTCGTTGATTTTATTAAAAAATACGATGTTTGTAAAAATGTATATGCAGACTGTGACAGAAAGATTTGACTTCTCTACATCGCATAGAGCGCAGCGCAACTCGCACTCTATCTTGTCAGCATCAAAGACGACTTAAATCAAAAACCTAAACTGAAGAGCTCTGAAGGTAATTATCTTTTAAAACGGTTTTGTTTAATTGCGTATTTCTATGATAGTTTCTCTACTCACCGGAATATTTGCAGATCGATAGTATACAAATGAATCGACCTGTTGGGTATGCATGGCATGGCATTGGTTGAGCGGCATGTGATTTGCCAGACAATCTCTGTCTACTTTATTACAAGTTGGTCCCAAAATGAAATAACATTGATTGAAATATTTAACATGTATATAAAGCATATATTTAACATGTATGTTAAGTATATATATATATATATTGTGGTATATAATTATTTTAGCATCCTATTATCTTTTATTTGTGTTGCAGATCGATAGTACACAAATTAATAGACCTGGTGGGTATGCATGACATGGCATTGGTTGAGCGGCATGTGATTTGTTAGACAATCTCTGTCTATATTACTACCAGTTGGTCCCAAAATGAAATAACATTGATTGAAATATTTAACATGTATATATAGCATCTATTTAACATGTATGTTAAGTATATATGTATTGTGATATATTATTATTTTAGCATCTTATTATCTTATATTTGTGTTGCAGATCGATAGTACACAAATTAATAGACCTGGTGGGTATGCATGACATGGCATTGGTTGAGCGGCATGTGATTTGCCAGACAATCTCTGTCTACATTACTACCAGTTGGTCCCAAAATGAAATAACATTGATTGAAATATTTAACATGTGTATATAGCATGTATTTAACATGTATGTTAAGTATATATGTATTGTGATATATAATTATTTTAGCATCTTATTATCTTATATTTGTATTGTAACTTTTTTTTAACTAAGATATAGATTAAGTTTATTTCAGCATTGTTTGTATATTTAGTCAGGATGAATTCAAATTGTTAACATTATCGTGTTAAATGGAAGAACTAAAATTGTTTGAAAATGTTATATAATTGAATATAGTCTGTGAAAGTGGTATTCTATCTAAAGTAATATTTGGTTTAGAGGTTCTTAGAGAAGAATCTTCTATTCTTTTAAACAGGACCGGGTGAGTGGTGGGTTCACATGTCACAGACTATATTATTATTCCTTGGTAGCATTTGAATTCGTTGATTTTATTAAAAAATACGATGTTTTTAAAAATGTATATGCAGACTGTGACAGAAGGATTTGACTTCTCTACATCGCATAGAGCGCAGCGCAACTCGCACCCTATCCCGTCAGCATCAAAGACGACTTAAATTAAAAACCTAAACTGAAGAGCTCTGAAGGTAATTATCTTTTAAATCGGTTTTGTTTAATTGCGTATTTCTATGATAGTTTCTCTACTCACCGGAATATTTGCAGATCGATAGTACACAAATTAATAGACCTGGTGGGTATTTATGACATGGCATTGGTTGAGCGGCATGTGATTTGCCAGACAATCTCTGTTTACTTTACTACCAGTTAGTCCCAAAATGAAATAACATTGAATGTAATATTTAACATGTATATATAGCATGTATTTAATATGTATGTTAAGTATATATATATTGTGATATATAATTATTTTAGCATCTTATTATCTTATATTTGTATTGTAACTTTTTTTTAACTAAGATATACCTAGATTGAGTTTATTTCAGCATTGTTTGTATATTTAGTCAGGATGAATTCAAATTGTTAACATTATCGTTTTAAATGGAAGAACTAAAATTGTTTGAAAATGTTATATAATTGAATATAGTCTGTGAAAGTGGTATTCTATCTAAAGTAATATTTGGTTTAGAGGTTCTTAGAGAAGAATCTTCTATTCTTTTAAACAGGACCGGGTGAGTGGTGGGTTCACATGTCACAGACTATATTATTATTCCTTGGTAGCATTTGAATTCGTTGATTTTATTAAAAAATACGATGTTTGTTAAAATGTATATGCAGACTGTGACAGAAGGATTTGACTTCTCTACATTGCATAGAGCGCAGCGCAACTCGCACCCTATCCCGTCAGCATCAAAGACGACTTAAATTAAAAACCTAAACTGAAGAGCTCTGAAGGTAATTATCTTTTAAAACGGTTTTGTTTAATTGCGTATTTCTATGATAGTTTCTCTACTCACCGGAATATTTGCAGATCGATAGTACACAAATTAATAGACCTGGTGGGTATTCATGACATGGCATTGGTTGAGCGGCATGTGATTTGCCAGACAATCTCTGTCTACATTACTACCAGTTGGTCCCAAAATGAAATAACATTGATTGAAATATTTAACATGTATATATAGCATGTATTTAATATGTATGTGAAGTATATATATATTGTGATATATAATTATTTTAGCATCTTATTATCTTATATTTGTATTGTAACTTTTTTTTAACTAAGATATAGATTAAGTTTATTTCAGCATTGTTTGTATATTTAGTCAGGATAAATTCAAATTGTTAACATTATCGTGTTAAATGGAAGAACTAATATTGTTTGAAAATATTATATAATTGAATATAGTCTGTGAAAGTGGTATTCTATCTAAAGTAATAGTTGGTTTAGAGGTTCTTAGAGAAGAATCTTCTATTCTTTTAAACAGGACCGGTTGAGTGGTGGGTTCACATGTCACAGACTATATTATTATTCCTTGGTAGCATTTGAATTCGTTGATTTTATTAAAAAATATGATGTTTGTAAAAATGTATATGCAGACTGTGACAGAAAGATTTGACTTCTCTACATCGCATAGAGCGCAGCGCAACTCGCACCCTATCCCGTCAGCATCAAAGACGACTTAAATTAAAAACCTAAACTGAAGATCTCTGAAGGTAATTATCTTTTAAAACGGTTTTGTTTAATTGCGTATTTCTATGATAGTTTCTCTACTCACCGGAATATTTGCAGATCGATAGTATACAAATGAATCGACCTGTTGGCCATGCATGGCATGGCATTGGTTGAGCGGCATGTGATTTGTTAGACAATCTCTGTCTACATTACTACCAGTTGGTCCCAAAATGAAATAACATTGATTGAAATATTTAACATGTATATATAGAATCTATTTAACATGTATGTTAAGTATATATGTATTGTGATATATAATTATTTTAGCATCTTATTATCTTATATTTGTGTTGCAGATCGATAGTACACAAATTAATAGACCTGGTGGGTATGCATGACATGGCATTGGTTGAGCGGCATGTGATTTGCCAGACAATCTCTGTCTACTTTACTACCGGGTGGGTTCACATGTCACAGACTATATTATTATTCCTTGGTAGCATTTGAATTCGTTGATTTTATTAAAAAATACGATTTTTGTAAAAATGTATATGCAGACTGTGACAGAAGGATTTGACTTCTCTACATCGCATAGAGCGCAGCGCAACTCGCACCCTATCCCGTCAGCATCAAAGACGACTTAAATTAAAAACCTAAACTAAAGAGCTCTGAAGGTAATTATCTTTTAAAACGGTTTTGTTTAATTGCGTATTTCTATGATAGTTTCTCTACTCACCGGAATATTTGCAGATCGATAGTACACAAATTAATAGACCTGGTGGGTATTCATGACATGGCATTGGTTGAGCGGCATGTGATTTGCCAGACAATCTCTGTTTACTTTACTACCAGTTGGTCCCAAAATGAAATAACATTGAATGAAATATTTAACATGTATATATAGCATGTATTTAATATGTATGTTAAGTATATATATATTGTGATATATAAATATTTTAGCATCTTATTATCTTATATTTGTATTGTAACTTTTTTTTAACTAAGATATAGATTAAGTTTATTTCAGCATTGTTTGTATATTTAGTCAGAATGAATTCAAATTGTTAACATTATCGTTTTAAATGGAAGAACTAAAATTGTTTGAAAATGTTATATAATTGAATATAGTCTGTGAAAGTGGTATTCTATCTAAAGTAAGATTTGGTTTAGAGGTTCTTAGAGAAGAATCTTCTATTCTTTTAAACAGGACCGGTTAAGTGGTGCATTCACATGTCACAGACTATATTATTATACCTTGGTAGCATTTGAGTTCGTTGATTTTATTAAAAAATACGATGTTTGTAAAAATGTATATGCAGACTGTGACAGAAAGATTTGACTTCTCTACATCGCATAGAGCGCAGCGCAACTCGCACTTTATCTTGTCAGCATCAAAGACGACTTAAATCAAAAACCTAAACTGAAGAGCTCTGAAGGTAATTATCTTTTAAAACGGTTTTGTTTAATTGCGTATTTCTATGATAGTTTCTCTACTCACCGGAATATTTGCAGATCGATAGTATACAAATGAATCGACCTGTTGGGTATGCATGGCATGGCATTGGTTGAGCGGCTTGTGATTTGCCAGACAATCTCTGTCTATTTTACTACAAGTTGGTCCCAAAATGAAATAAAATTGATTGAAATATTTAACATGTATATATAGCATGTATTTAACATGTATGTTAAGTATATATGTATTGTGATATATAATTATTTTAGCATCTTATTATCTTATATTTGTGTTGTAACTTTTTTTTAACTAAGATATATATTAAGTTTGTTTCAGCATTGTTTGTATATTTAGTCAGGATTAATTCAAATTGTTAACATTATCGTGTTAAATGGAAGAACTAATATTGTTTGAAAATATTATATAATTGAATATAGTCTGTGAAAGTTGTATTCTATCTAAAGTAATATTTGGTTTAGAGGTTCTTAGAGAAGAATCTTCTATTCTTTTAAACAGGACCGGGTGAGTGGTGGGTTCACATGTCACAGACTATATTATTATTCCTTGGTAGCATTTGAATTCGTTGATTTTATTAAAAAATACGATGTTTGTAAAAATGTATATGCAGACTGTGACAGAAGGATTTGACTTCTCTACATCGCATAGAGCGCAGCGCAACTCGCACTTTATCTTGTCAGCATCAAAGACGACTTAAATCAAAAACCTAAACTGAAGAGCTCTGAAGGTAATTATCTTTTAAAACGGTTTTGTTTAATTGCGTATTTCTATGATAGTTTCTCTACTCACCGGAATATTTGCAGATCGATAGTATACAAATGAATCGACCTGTTGGGTATGCATGGCATGGCATTGGTTGAGCGGCATGTGATTTGTTAGACAATCTCTGTCTACATTACTACCAGTTGGTCCCAAAATGAAATAACATTGATTGAAATATTTAACATGTATATATAGAATCTATTTAACATGTATGTTAAGTATATATGTATTGTGATATATAATTCTTTTAGCATCTTATTATCTTATATTTGTGTTGCAGATCGATAGTACACAAATTAATAGACCTGGTGGGTATGCATGACATGGCATTGGTTGAGCGGCATGTGATTTGCCAGACAATCTCTGTCTACATTACTACCAGTTGGTCCCAAAATGAAATAACATTGATTGAAAAATTTAACATGTATATATAGCATGTATTTAATATGTATGTTAAGTATATATATATTGTGATATATAATTATTTTAGCATCTTATTATCTTATATTTGTATTGTAACTTTTTTTTAACTAAGATATAGATTAAGTTTATTTCAGCATTGTTTGTATATTTAGTCAGGATGAATTCAAATTGTTAACATTATCGTGTTAAATGGAAGAACTAATATTGTTTGAAAATATTATATAATTGAATATAGTCTGTGAAAGTGGTATTCTATCTAAAGTAATAGTTGGTTTAGAGGTTCTTAGAGAAGAATCTTCTATTCTTTTAAACAGGACCGGGTGAGTGGTGGGTTCACATGTCACAGACTATATTATTATTCCTTGGTAGCATTTGAATTCGTTGATTTTATTAAAAAATACGATGTTTGTAAAAATGTATATGCAGACTGTGACAGAAGGATTTGACTTCTCTACATCGCATAGAGCGCAGTGCAACTCGCACCCTATCCCGTCAGCATCAAAGACGACTTAAATTAAAAACCTAAACTGAAGAGCTCTGAAGGTAATTATCTTTTAAATCGGTTTTGTTTAATTGCGTATTTCTATGATAGTTTCTCTACTCACCGAAAATGAAATAACATTGAATGAAATATTTAACATGTATATATAGCATGTATTTAATATGTATGTTAAGTATATATATATTGTGATATATAATTATTTTAGCATCTTATTATCTTATATTTGTATTGTAACTTTTTTTTTAACTAAGATATAGATTAAGTTTATTTCAGCATTGTTTGTATATTTAGTCAGGATGAATTCAAATTGTTAACATTATCGTGTTAAATGGAAGAACTAATATTGTTTGAAAATATTATATAATTGAATATAGTCTGTGAAAGTGGTATTCTATCTAAAGTAATAGTTGGTTTAGAGGTTCTTAGAGAAGAATCTTCTATTCTTTTAAACAGGACCGGGTGAGTGGTGGGTTCACATGTCACAGACTATATTATTATTCCTTGGTAGCATTTGAATTCGTTGATTTTATTAAAAAATACGATGTTTGTAAAAATGTATATGCAGACTGTGACAGAAGGATTTGACTTCTCTACATCGCATAGAGTGCAGCGCAACTCGCACCCTATCCCGTCAGCATCAAAGGCGACTTAAATTAAAAACCTAAACTGAAGAGCTCTGAAGGTAATTATCTTTTAAATCGGTTTTGTTTAATTGCGTATTTCTATGATAGTTTCTCTACTCTCCGGAATATTTGCAGATCGATAGTATACAAATGAATCGACCTGTTGGGTATGCATGGCATGGCATTGGTTGAGCGGCATGTGATTTGCCAGACAATCTCTGTCTACTTTACTACAAATTGGTCCCAAAATGAAATAACATTGATTGAAATATTTAACTTGTATATATAGCATATATTTAACATGTATGTTAAGTATATATATATATTGTGATATATAATTATTTAAGCATTTTATTATCTTATATTTGTGTTGCAGATCGATAGTACACAAATTAATAGACCTGGTGGGTATGCATGACATGGCATTGGTTGAGCGGCATGTGATTTGCCAGACAATCTCTGTCTACTTTACTACAAGTTGGTCCCAAAATGAAATAACATTGATTGAAATATTTAACATGTATACATAGCATGTATTTAATATGTATGTTAAGTATATATATATATATATATTGTGGTATATAATTATTTTAGCATCCTATTATCTTATATTTGTGTTGCAGATCGATAGTACACAAATTAATTGACCTGGTGGGTATGCATGACATGGCATTGGTTGAGCGGCATGTGATTTGTTAGACAATCTCTGTCTATATTACTACCAGTTGGTCCCAAAATGAAATAACATTGATTGAAATATTTAACATGTATATATAGCATCTATTTAACATGTATGTTAAGTATATATGTATTGTGATATATTATTATTTTAGCATCTTATTATCTTATATTTGTGTTGCAGATCGATAGTACACAAATTAATAGACCTGGTGGGTATGCATGACATGGCATTGGTTGAGCGGCATGTGATTTGCCAGACAATCTCTGTCTACATTACTACCAGTTGGTCCCAAAATGAAATAACATTGATTGAAATATTTAACATGTATATATAGCATGTATTTAATATGTATGTTAAGTATATATATATATTGTGATATATAATTATTTTAGCATCTTATTATCTTATATTTGTATTGTAACTTTTTTTTAACTTAGATATATATTTAGTTTGTTTCAGCATTGTTTGTATATTTAGTCAGGATGAATTCAAATTGTTAACATTATCGTGTTAAATGGAAGAACTAATATTGTTTGAAAATATTATATAATTGAATATAGTCTGTGAAAGTGGTATTCTATCTAAAGTAATATTTGGTTTAGAGGTTCTTAGAGAAGAATCTTCTATTCTTTTAAACAGGACCGGGTGAGTGGTGGGTTCACATGTCACAGACTATATTATTATTCCTTGGTAGCATTTGAATTCGTTGATTTTATTAAAAAATACGATGTTTGTAAAAATGTATATGCAGACTGTGACAGAAGGATTTGACTTCTCTACATCGCATAGAGCGCAGCGCAACTCGCACCCTATCCCGTCAGCATCAAAGACGACTTAAATTAAAAACCTAAACTGAAGAGCTCTGAAGGTAATTATCTTTTAAATCGGTTTTGTTTAATTGCGTATTTCTATGATAGTTTCTCTACTCACCGGAATATTTGCAGATCGATAGTATACAAATGAATCGACCTGTTGGGTATGCATGGCATGGCATTGGTTGAGCGGCATGTGATTTGCCAGACAATCTCTGTCTACTTTACTACAAATTGGTCCCAAAATGAAATAACATTGATTGAAATATTTAACATGTATATATAGCATGTATTTAATATGTATGTTAAGTATATATATATATATTGTGATATATAATTATTTTAGCATCTTATTATCTTATATTTGTATTGTAACTTTTTTTTAACTAAGATATATATTTAGTTTGTTTCAGCATTGTTTGTATATTTAGTCAGGATGAATTCAAATTGTTAACATTATCGTGTTAAATGGAAGAACTAATATTGTTTGAAAATATTATATAATTGAATATAGTCTGTGAAAGTGGTATTCTATCTAAAGTAATATTTGGTTTAGAGGTTCTTAGAGAAGAATCTTCTATTCTTTTAAACAGGACCGGGTGAGTGGTGGGTTCACATGTCACAGACTATATTATTATTCCTTGGTAGCATTTGAATTTGTTGATTTTATTAAAAAATATGATGTTTGTAAAAATGTATATGCAGACTGTGACAGAAAGATTTGACTTCTCTACATCGCATAGAGCGCAGCGCAACTCGCACCCTATCCCGTCAGCATCAAAGACGACTTAAATTAAAAACCTAAACTGAAGAGCTCTGAAGGTAATTATCTTTTAAAATGGTTTTGTTTAATTGCGTATTTCTATGATAGTTTCTCTACTCACCGGAATATTTGCAGATCGATAGTACACAAATGAATCGACCTGGTGGGTATGCATGGCATGGCATTGGTTGAGCCGCTTGTGATTTGCCAGATAATCTCTGTCTACTTTACTACAAGTTGGTCCCAAAATGAAATAACATTGATTGAAATATTTAACATGTATATATAGCATATATTTAACATGTATGTTAAGTATATATATATATTGTGATATATAATTATTTTAGCATTTTATTATCTTATATTTGTGTTGCAGATCGATAGTACACAAATTAATAGACCTGGTGGGTATGCATGACATAGCATTAGTTGAGCGGCATGTGATTTGCCAGACAATCTCTGTCTACTTTACTACAAGTTGGTCCCAAAATGAAATAACATTGATTAAAATATTTAACATGTATGTATAGCATATATTTAACATGTATGTTAAGTATATATATATATATTGTGATATATAATTATTTTAGCATTTTATTATCTTATATTTGTGTTGCAGATCGATAGTACACAAATTAATAGTCCTGGTGGGTATGCATGACATGGCATTGGTTGAGCGGCATGTGATTTGTTAGACAATCTCTGTCTACATTACTACCAGTTGGTCCCAAAATGAAATAACATTGATTGAAATATTTAACATGTATATATAGCTTCTATTTAACATGTATGTTAAGTATATATGTATTGTGATATATAATTATTTTAGCATCTTATTATCTTATATTTGTGTTGCAGATCGATAGTACACAAATTAATAGACCTGGTGGGTATGCATGACATGGCATTGGTTGAGCGGCATGTGATTTGCCAGACAATCTCTGTCTACATTACTACCAGTTGGTCCCAAAATGAAATAACATTGATTGAAATATTTAACATGTATATATAGCATGTATTTAATATGTATGTTAAGTATATATATATATTGTGATATATAATTATTTTAGCATCTTATTATCTTATATTTGTATTGTAACTTTTTTTTAACTAAGATATAGATTAAGTTTATTTCAGCATTGTTTGTATATTTAGTCAGGATGAATTCAAATTGTTAACATTATCGTGTTAAATGGAAGAACTAATATTGTTTGAAAATATTATATAATTGAATATAGTCTGTGAAAGTGGTATTCTATCTAAAGTAATATTTGGTTTAGAGGTTCTTAGAGAAGAATCTTCTATTCTTTTAAACAGGACCGGGTGAGTGGTGGGTTCACATGTCACAGACTATATTTTTATTCCTTGGTAGCATTTGAATTCGTTGATTTTATTAAAAAATACGATGTTTGTAAAAATGTATATGCAGACTGTGACAGAAAGATTTGACTTCTCTACATCGCATAGAGCGCAGCGCAACTCGCACCCTATCCCGTCAGCATCAAAGACGACTTAAATTAAAAACCTAAACTGAAGAGCTCTGAAGGTAATTATCTTTTAAAATGGTTTTGTTTAATTGCGTATTTCTATGATAGTTTCTCTACTCACCGGAATATTTGCAGATCGATAGTACACAAATGAATCGACCTGGTGGGTATGCATGGCATGGCATTGGTTGAGCCGCTTGTGATTTGCCAGATAATCTCTGTCTACTTTACTACAAGTTGGTCCCAAAATGAAATAACATTGATTGAAATATTTAACATGTATATATAGCATATATTTAACATGTATGTTAAGTATATATATATATTGTGATATATAATTATTTTAGCATTTTATTATCTTATATTTGTGTTGCAGATCGATAGTACACAAATTAATAGACCTGGTGGGTATGCATGACATGGCATTAGTTGAGCGGCATGTGATTTGCCAGACAATCTCTGTCTACTTTACTACAAGTTGGTCCCAAAATGAAATAACATTGATTAAAATATTTAACATGTATGTATAGCATATATTTAACATGTATGTTAAGTATATATGTATTGTGATATATAATTATTTTAGCATCTTATTATCTTATATTTGTGTTGCAGATCGATAGTACACAAATTAATAGACCTGGTGGGTATGCATGACATGGCATTGGTTGAGCGGCATGTGATTTGCCAGACAATCTCTGTCTACATTACTACCAGTTGGTCCCAAAATGAAATAACATTGATTGAAATATTTAACATGTATATATAGCATGTATTTAATATGTATGTTAAGTATATATATATATTGTGATATATAATTATTTTAGCATCTTATTATTTTATATTTGTATTGTAACTTTTTTTTAACTAAGATATAGATTAAGTTTATTTCAGCATTGTTTGTATATTTAGTCAGGATGAATTCAAATTGTTAACATTATCGTGTTAAATGGAAGAACTAATATTGTTTGAAAATATTATATAATTGAATATAGTCTGTGAAAGTGGTATTCTATCTAAAGTAATATTTGGTTTAGAGGTTCTTAGAGAAGAATCTTCTATTCTTTTAAACAGGACCGGGTGAGTGGTGGGTTCACATGTCACAGACTATATTATTATTCCTTGGTAGCATTTGAATTCGTTGATTTTATTAAAAAATACGATTTTTGTAAAAATGTATATGCAGACTGTGACAGAAGGATTTGACTTCTCTACATCGCATAGAGCGCAGCGCAACTCGCACCCTATCCCGTCAGCATCAAAGACGACTTAAATTAAAAACCTAAACTGAAGAGCTCTGAAGGTAATTATCTTTTAAAACGGTTTTGTTTAATTGCGTATTTCTATGATAGTTTCTCTACTCACCGGAATATTTGCAGATCGATAGTACACAAATTAATAGACCTGGTGGGTATTCATGACATGGCATTGGTTGAGCGGCATGTGATTTGCCAGACAATCTCTGTCTACTTTACTACCAGTTGGTCCCAAAATGAAATAACATTGAATGAAATATTTAACATGTATATATAGCATGTATTTAATATGTATGTTAAGTATATATATATTGTGATATATAAATATTTTAGCATCTTATTATCTTATATTTGTGTTGTAACTTTTTTTTAACTAAGATATATATTAAGTTTATTTCAGCATTGTTTGTATATTTAGTCAGGATGAATTCAAATTGTTAACATTATCGTTTTAAATGGAAGAACTAAAATTGTTTGAAAATGTAATATAATTGAATATAGTCTGTGAAAGTGGTATTCTATCTAAAGTAAGATTTGGTTTAGAGGTTCTTAGAGAAGAATCTTCTATTCTTTTAAACAGGACCGGTTGAGTGGTGGGTTCACATGTCACAGACTATATTATTATACCTTGGTAGCATTTGAGTTCGTTGATTTTATTAAAAAATACGATGTTTGTAAAAATGTATATGCAGACTGTGACAGAAAGATTTGACTTCTCTACATCGCATAGAGCGCAGCGCAACTCTCACTTTATCTTGTCAGCATCAAAGACGACTTAAATCAAAAACCTAAACTGAAGAGCTCTGAAGGTAATTATCTTTTAAAACGGTTTTGTTTAATTGCGTATTTCTATGATAGTTTCTCTACTCACCGGAATATTTGCAGATCGATAGTATACAAATGAATCGACCTGTTGGGTATGCATGGCATGGCATTGGTTGAGCGGCTTGTGATTTGTTAGACAATCTCTGTCTACATTACTACCAGTTGGTCCCAAATGAAATAACATTGATTGAAATATTTAACATGTATATATAGAATCTATTTAACATGTATGTTAAGTATATATATATTGTGATATATAATTATTTTAGCATCTTATTATCTTATATTTGTATTGTAACTTTTTTTTAACTAAGATATAGATTAAGTTTATTTCAGCATTGTTTGTATATTTAGTCAGGATGAATTCAAATTGTTAACATTATCGTGTTAAATGGAAGAACTAATATTGTTTGAAAATATTATATAATTGAATATAGTCTGTGAAAGTGGTATTCTATCTAAAGTAATAGTTGGTTTAGAGGTTCTTAAAGAAGAATCTTCTATTCTTTTAAACAGGACCGGGTGAGTGGTGGGTTCACATGTCACAGACTATATTATTATTCCTTGGTAGCATTTGAATTCGTTGATTTTATTAAAAAATACGATGTTTGTAAAAATGTATATGCAGACTGTGACAGAAGGATTTGACTTCTCTACATCGCATAGAGCGCAGCGCAACTCGCACCCTATCCCGTCAGCATCAAAGACGACTTAAATTAAAAACCTAAACTGAAGAGCTCTGAAGGTAATTATCTTTTAAATCGGTTTTGTTTAATTGCGTATTTCTATGATAGTTTCTCTACTCACCGGAATATTTGCAGATCGATAGTACACAAATTAATAGACCTGGTGGGTATGCATGACATGGCATTGGTTGAGCGGCATGTGATTTGCCAGACAATCTCTGTCTACTTTACTACCAGTTGGTCCCAAAATGAAATAACATTGAATGAAATATTTAACATGTATATATAGCATGTATTTAATATGTATGTTAAGTATATATATATATTGTGATATATAATTATTTTAGCATCTTATTATTTTATATTTGTATTGTAACTTTTTTTTAACTAAGATATAGATTAAGTTTATTTCAGCATTGTTTGTATATTTAGTCAGGATGAATTCAAATTGTTAACATTATCGTGTTAAATGGAAGAACTAATATTGTTTGAAAATATTATATAATTGAATATAGTCTGTGAAAGTGGTATTCTATCTAAAGTAATATTTGGTTTAGAGGTTCTTAGAGAAGAATCTTCTATTCTTTTAAACAGGACCGGGTGAGTGGTGGGTTCACATGTCACAGACTATATTATTATTCCTTGGTAGCATTTGAATTCGTTGATTTTATTAAAAAATACGATTTTTGTAAAAATGTATATGCAGACTGTGACAGAAGGATTTGACTTCTCTACATCGCATAGAGCGCAGCGCAACTCGCACCCTATCCCGTCAGCATCAAAGACGACTTAAATTAAAAACCTAAACTGAAGAGCTCTGAAGGTAATTATCTTTTAAAACGGTTTTGTTTAATTGCGTATTTCTATGATAGTTTCTCTACTCACCGGAATATTTGCAGATCGATAGTACACAAATTAATAGACCTGGTGGGTATTCATGACATGGCATTGGTTGAGCGGCATGTGATTTGCCAGACAATCTCTGTCTACTTTACTACCAGTTGGTCCCAAAATGAAATAACATTGAATGAAATATTTAACATGTATATATAGCATGTATTTAATATGTATGTTAAGTATATATATATTGTGATATATAAATATTTTAGCATCTTATTATCTTATATTTGTGTTGTAACTTTTTTTTAACTAAGATATATATTAAGTTTATTTCAGCATTGTTTGTATATTTAGTCAGGATGAATTCAAATTGTTAACATTATCGTTTTAAATGGAAGAACTAAAATTGTTTGAAAATGTAATATAATTGAATATAGTCTGTGAAAGTGGTATTCTATCTAAAGTAAGATTTGGTTTAGAGGTTCTTAGAGAAGAATCTTCTATTCTTTTAAACAGGACCGGTTGAGTGGTGGGTTCACATGTCACAGACTATATTATTATACCTTGGTAGCATTTGAGTTCGTTGATTTTATTAAAAAATACGATGTTTGTAAAAATGTATATGCAGACTGTGACAGAAAGATTTGACTTCTCTACATCGCATAGAGCGCAGCGCAACTCTCACTTTATCTTGTCAGCATCAAAGACGACTTAAATCAAAAACCTAAACTGAAGAGCTCTGAAGGTAATTATCTTTTAAAACGGTTTTGTTTAATTGCGTATTTCTATGATAGTTTCTCTACTCACCGGAATATTTGCAGATCGATAGTATACAAATGAATCGACCTGTTGGGTATGCATGGCATGGCATTGGTTGAGCGGCTTGTGATTTGTTAGACAATCTCTGTCTACATTACTACCAGTTGGTCCCAAATGAAATAACATTGATTGAAATATTTAACATGTATATATAGAATCTATTTAACATGTATGTTAAGTATATATATATTGTGATATATAATTATTTTAGCATCTTATTATCTTATATTTGTATTGTAACTTTTTTTTAACTAAGATATAGATTAAGTTTATTTCAGCATTGTTTGTATATTTAGTCAGGATGAATTCAAATTGTTAACATTATCGTGTTAAATGGAAGAACTAATATTGTTTGAAAATATTATATAATTGAATATAGTCTGTGAAAGTGGTATTCTATCTAAAGTAATAGTTGGTTTAGAGGTTCTTAAAGAAGAATCTTCTATTCTTTTAAACAGGACCGGGTGAGTGGTGGGTTCACATGTCACAGACTATATTATTATTCCTTGGTAGCATTTGAATTCGTTGATTTTATTAAAAAATACGATGTTTGTAAAAATGTATATGCAGACTGTGACAGAAGGATTTGACTTCTCTACATCGCATAGAGCGCAGCGCAACTCGCACCCTATCCCGTCAGCATCAAAGACGACTTAAATTAAAAACCTAAACTGAAGAGCTCTGAAGGTAATTATCTTTTAAAACGGTTTTGTTTAATTGCGTATTTCTATGATAGTTTCTCTACTCACCGGAATATTTGCAGATCGATAGTATACAAATGAATCGACCTGTTGGCCATGCATGGCATGGCATTGGTTGAGCGGCATGTGATTTGTTAGACAATCTCTGTCTACATTACTACCAGTTGGTCCCAAAATGAAATAACATTGATTGAAATATTTAACATGTATATATAGCATCTATTTAACATGTATGTTAAGTATATATGTATTGTGATATATAATTATTTTAGCATCTTATTATCTTATATTTGTGTTGCAGATCGATAGTACACAAATTAATAGACCTGGTGGGTATGCATGACATGGCATTGGTTGAGCGGCATGTGATTTGCCAGACAATCTCTGTCTACATTACTACCAGTTGGTCCCAAAATGAAATAACATTGATTGAAATATTTAACATGTATATATAGCATGTATTTAACATGTATGTTAAGTATATATGTATTGTGATATATAATTATTTTAGCATCTTATTATCTTATATTTGTGTTGTAACTTTTTTTTAACTAAGATATATATTAAGTTTGTTTCAGCATTGTTTGTATATTTAGTCAGGATTAATTCAAATTGTTAACATTATCGTGTTAAATGGAAGAACTTTTATTGTTTGAAAATATTATATAATTGAATATAGTCTGTGAAAGTGGTATTCTATCTAAAGTAATATTTGGTTTAGAGGTTCTTAGAGAAGAATCTTCTATTCTTTTAAACAGGACCGGGTGAGTGGTGGGTTCACATGTCACAGACTATATTATTATTCCTTGGTAGCATTTGAATTCGTTGATTTTATTAAAAAATACGATGTTTGTAAAAATGTATATGCAGACTGTGACAGAAGGATTTGACTTCTCTACATCGCATAGAGCGCAGCGCAACACGCACCCTATCCCGTCAGCATCAAAGACGACTTAAATTAAAAACCTAAACTGAAGAGCTCTGAAGGTAATTATCTTTTAAAACGGTTTTGTTTAATTGCGTATTTCTATGATAGTTTCTCTACTCACCGGAATATTTGCAGATCGATAGTACACAAATTAATAGACCTGGTGGGTATTCATGACATGGCATTGGTTGAGCGGCATGTGATTTGCCAGACAATCTCTGTCTACTTTACTACAAGTTGGTCCCAAAATGAAATAACATTGATTGAAATATTTAACATGTATATATAGCATGTATTTAACATGTATGTTAAGTATATATGTATTGTGATATATAATTATTTTAGCATCTTATTATCTTATATTTGTATTGTAACTTTTTTTAACTAAGATATAGATTAAGTTTATTTCAGCATTGTTTGTATATTTAGTCAGGATGAATTCAAATTGTTAACATTATCGTGTTAAATGGAAGAACTAAAATTGTTTGAAAATGTAATATAATTGAATATAGTCTGTGAAAGTGGTATTCTATCTAAAGTAATATTTGGTTTAGAGGTTCTTAGAGAAGAATCTTCTATTCTTTTAAACAGGACCGGGTGAGTGGTGGGTTCACATGTCACAGACTATATTATTATTCCTTGGTAGCATTTGAGTTCGTTGATTTTATTAAAAAATAAGATGTTTGTGGAAATGTATATGCAAACTGTGACAGAAGGATTTGACTTCTCTACGTCGCATAGAGCGCAGCGCAACTCGCACCCTATCCCATCAGCATCAAAGACGACTTAAATTAAAAACCTAAACTGAAGAGCTCTGAATGTAATTATCTTTTAAAACGGTTTTGTTTAATTGCGTATTTCTGTGATAGTTTCTTAACTCACCGGAATATTTGCAGATCGATAATACACAAATAAATCGACCTGGTGGGTATGCATGGCATGGCATCGGTTGAGCAGATTATGATTTGCCAGACAATCTCTGTCTACTTTACTACAAGTTGGTCCCAAAATGAAATAACATTGATTGAAATATTTAACATCTATATATAGCATGTATTTAACATGTATGTTAAGTATATATGTATTGTGATATATAATTATTTTAGCATCTTATTATCTTATATTTGTATTGTAACTTTTTTTAACTAAGATATAGATTAAGTTTATTTCAGCATTGTTTGTATATTTAGTCAGGATGAATTCAAATTGTTAACATTATCGTGTTAAATGGAAGAACTAAAATTGTTTGAAAATGTAATATAATTGAATATAGTCTGTGAAAGTGGTATTCTATCTAAAGTAATATTTGGTTTAGAGGTTCTTAGAGAAGAATCTTCTATTCTTTTAAACAGGACCGGGTGAGTGGTGGGTTCACATGTCACAGACTATATTATTATTCCTTGGTAGCATTTGAGTTCGTTGATTTTATTAAAAAATAAGATGTTTGTGGAAATGTATATGCAAACTGTGACAGAAGGATTTGACTTCTCTACGTCGCATAGAGCGCAGCGGAACTCGCACCCTATCCCGTCAGCATCAAAGACGACTTAAATTCAAAACCTAAACTGAAGAGCTCTGAAAGTAATTTAAACATATAAATAAGATTTTTTACTGTTTACTTGGTATACGAATATGCTCTACCCACAGAGTTTATGGTAAACATTATGGTATGGTTTATAAAACCCAGATATTTAAAGAAGGAAACTTTCTATGTGAGGGCAATAGTTTTAAAATGTGATGGTGGTTTTAAATTAGAAATGTAATTTGTAAATTTCTTAAATATAATAAATAAATAACTTATAATTTTTAATGTATGCCCTAATAACTTGTCTTAGATCATAACTTCTCTATATTATTGTTAACCAAATTTATAAATAAGTTATGTATAGTATCAATGTTCAAATGAAACCATTTTTTTTTTCATATTATTTACTGGTTTTAAAACATTTCTTATAAGCGTAGGAACAATAACGCAAAATTAATAACTTTTTTGTATCCACCCATTTAAAATCATTTTCCTTGTAACAAAAAGTTGTAATTTGGACCAAATCTGGTACTGAAAATAATAATGCATTTTGATCAATTAAAACCATTAAATCATATATTTATTATTTATTTCAAATTGAGGGATTCTTTGAAGAAAAAACGAGATAGTTTTGAAGTTGTAGTCACATTTGAGTATCACAATCAATTAAAACTACCCATTTAGAACATAGGCAATGAAAAACGTCCGAAATGGAAGAAACTCGATTTTATTTTACAATTTGATGACTGAACTCATGTTTTGATTAACTAACATATATTTAACAAAATGTAGCTACTACTTGACTATTATTCCTCATTATCAATTGAACTAAATCGGTAAATGTTTAGATAAGATATTTGTTTATTTGATATCTAAAAAGAAGATAACTATCAATACTATAGCCGGACACTAAAATATTTAACTTTTAAAAAATATAAAAAATAAACATTTTAAAAATAAAATAAAAAACTAGAGAACTAAAAAAGATAGTAAATGCTCCATGGATAGGTAAGTACCTGAAATTGTTTATATTATATATATATATATATATATATATATTGCGAAACAATTTTTATACATATAAGTGTATATGTTATTGAAACATTTAAACACATTTAAAAATTTTACGTTCTATGAAATCAATTATTTTAATACACAACAGGATTTCAAATTTATCAATATGTACAGTCGAGGGCAAGTGAAGCTTTACCATGAAAAGCAATTTGTCAGAGATTGACTCCATCGAACAATACAATGGTGCGATGAGCACCCAGTCTTATTAAGGACACGAAGAAACAATGCAAATATTTTCCATCTCTTTCTTTAGGCGTTTAAGTTCAACTTTAAATGCTCAAGGTAAAGTTCCGGGTGCCTCGACTGTACATAATAAATTCTTTATCAAAAGTAACTCCTCGTATGTGCTTCCTAAATAATTCATTCTTAAAACATTATTATTTTAACTGTTTCACTATAATAAAAAAATCTTGTTTCATTAAAAAAAAAACTAAAATTGCTAATTACCAATAATGTATATTACCATAGAGCATGGTAATATCAAACCACGCTTTCATTAATGAAGAAAATGGTCAATTTAATTATAATACTGTTTGTTTTATTAATGCATATGAAGAGCACAAGCCTAGCATGATGAGTCCAAAAAACACTTTTATTTTTAATTTTTCTATGTTATTTCTATGGTATGGTATGGTATTTTTCTGCGAGCTTCATCTTTTTGCCAAAGAACAAAATGCTTAAACAAGAGAGTCGGGAGTTATTTGAAGCAGAGACGAAGCAGGCTGCCAAAATCAACATTCAGGCATTGAAAAAAAAAATATTCAGAAAAAGCAAGATCACTGTCTTATTCTAGTAATGTAAGATGATTCTGCAATAACGATAAAATATCCAGGGACAATCATCATTTTGGCATATTTCAAAAACACTCACAGTAAGTTTTTATTTTTATATTCAAATAAAAAATGATAATCAAAATATTTGTTATTTTTTTTTCATCCATACTAATAATACTTAATTATAATTATGTATCAAAACCCTGCTTATATTTGTATGCTTTTTACAATTGAATTGCTGATTATTAAAAGGGAGCTATGTTACATTTTCAACTTTGCGAGATATTAAAAAAAAACTGATTCATTTCTAATATAATCACATATATTACAAATTTATGCATTTATGACAAACTTAGTGTGTTTGCTGATTTGTTTTTTTTTTTATATTTTTTTTTTTATTTCTAATAACTATTTAATAAAAATAAAACAAATTCCGTAACATAGCTCCCTTTTAATATAATGTAACATATACCCCTTTTAATAATCAGCAATTCAATTTAATTTCACTTTATCTGAAAAACCTCAATAGTGGACATTCATCACTCTAGCCTTGTAACCTTCATTCAACTGGAACGGATACGCATTTTGCAAAGGTGTCATGTTTTCGTTAATATTACAGCTGATGATGACGGGTAATGAAAAGTATCTACTCTTGAGAGTTTTTGTCGATTTAATTATTAAATGTATTAACACAGTTTTATGCTGTGAAATTGCTGATTTACAAAGAATATGTTATATTTAGATATATTATCGCGTATTTTGTGATATAAATAATATATTGGTCTGATATCAAACAATGCGCGGGAGAGCATGGTAATAATTATGTGCCTACTTTAGAAATGATTCTTTAATTAAAATGCAAGTCAAATAATGTTTTTTTTAATTTTTTTGAAAAATAAGTATTACCAAAACAAATTTAAGAATCAAACGGCTGATTCTGGGACAAGACAATACTAATAAAAAATCTTCAAGTTTTTACATTTAAAGTAAAAACCAATTGTTGAAATATGGAATTTAAATTGCACATATATAGGCACCAAAATAAATGTAATTATTATTAAATTAAATATACTGTAAGTGTAGGTAATATAATTTAGAAAATAACCACTGAAAACTAATATTATTTTTAATTTATAACCAAAAAAACTGAAGATACTAGCAATGTTTAATAAGTTTTTTTTTATGTAACTTTGAGATTCGGACACTGAAAGAACCAATTAAATATCTAGGGTCATTCAAAATGCAGTGTTTGAAAAAATAAAATCATTAACCGTTTATGAAATTGATTTTTAATAAGAGATTTTTCAGTCATTAGAGACAAACTCAATTTGAGATATCATAGTAGGATCCATATCAGGTCATATATCAATCAAGACGCCGTCAAGGAAAAAATGTGTTATCGAGGGAAAGAACTAACCACAAATGACTATATTTTGGTCGTTTATTGCCCAACAACATTATGATAAGGAGAGAGCTGTATCTACCAGAAGATATCGACACCTGCAGACAAAGATTTTAATGAATTCATAATTAGCGTAACATTGCATATACATTAATTTATGTACATCATTTTTAATCATGGCAATACCCTTGCTCTATGGTAGGACCATGTAATATTTTTTTATAAATATATAATCATGTGACAATAACTTCCTAGTGAATAAGTAATAAGCTTCAAGGAGTACACAAATTAGAATATTCCACAACATTTACTAACGTTTACTAAATTGTACAATAACAACTGTCGTAATTTAAAGCTACATACAAATAACTATTTATTTTACGACATGCGTACAAAGAAATTCACTTTTACAACGTTGCTATGTTTAAATATAATATTAAGGAGAAAGCCTTTTTTCTCCGATGTGTTTATTGTAATAGCTACCATTAAAACTTTTGTACATATACAACTAAATTACGTTTAATTTAAAGTTTAAATTTGTACACGTAATGTCTAAACTACAAAAATTGCCAAATGCCTGACAAAAATATACTTTTTAAACGTGTATCGTTGGCATAAATAATACAATAAAGACGAGATCTTGATTAAAATAAAAATAGTAAAGTTAATTACAACAATTTCTTGTGATTGCATGTCCGTTGACTTTACAAAGCCTACAAGCTTTCAGAGTCCAATCGTTTAACACTTAAATCTAACTTTATACAGTTTGTTTTATAAAACTACGCACGTCACTCGCTGGGATCACTTCAGAAGTTCTAATCACATTCGAGTTTTTTTATTTCACAGGTTCAATATGCCGGTTTCACACAATTCCGCGTCACGATAAACATTTTTAATAATTCCCAATAATAATTCAGTAACACTAATGACTAAACTCAATCACTAACAGTGTGGTCTCAGTGGCTTTAGCACTTGCTAATTTTACACCATTAGCACTTCAAAAGTTCCGCTTTAATAGATGACCTCGTAGACTGTGGCCTTCTTGTCGCCAGATCCTGTCACTATGTACTTGTCGTCTGCTGATATGTCACAGCTCAGAACCGATGATGATTCCTTAGACTGTAAAAAAATATAAGTTTGATTTTAATAATTACGAAATCTGAAACATTTACGCGATGCATTAAGAGTAGCACAGCTCAAAGCACTTGTGCCAAATTTGGTCAGAATAGGCAATTAGTAGGACCCTAGTTTCTTTAAAATATTTATTATATCTTTGTTGGTTTTCCAATAAAACTTTAATACTTTTATTAGTTTGCTAGTTCGGAGGTTACCATTTAGCTAAGCAATGCAAAGGTACAATATATTTAAATGATGGAGACATCCGTTTATTACCTGGAATATACTTGCTCCGTACGGCATTCAGAAGGTTGTCTTTGCCGGTGGAGACGAACCACTTCCCATAGGTGAAGTTGGTACTTGTCGGGTTTGTTTGCATGTAAAACTTCCACGTTTGAATTCTCCATTCCTACCGCTAGCCATTCACCTGAAAACATATCAATACAATTGTCATTAATATTAAAATTAAAATTCAATAAAAAACGCATATTATGTTAAATATTAAATGCTTGGAAATTAGCATTTAATGCGGAATAAAGAAATTTTTAAATACCATCTCGAGGAAAAATGACTTATTCTTTATCCATATGTTCACATTACATATGTTAAAAATTGTAACATTTTGTGACCTCTTGGTCCCAAATTCAGCCTGATAATCAAGGTTCTAATTTAATCTTATTTTAGTTTATGTTATTCGCCTTTATTTTTATTTAATTATTGTAAATAAGGACACCTGAAAAGAAATAATTATGTAACCATACCACTAGCTAAAGAGACCTCATTATTAAATGATAGCTACAAAGCTTCAAATTGAAAGTGAATAAATTATAAAATATTGATTGATTGATAAAATATTTAGGGCGAGAGGGCAAAGTTAAAATTTCTGCGTGATTAAAATTTAAAACTTTTGTCTGTGTTGGATGTGATCTAAAACATTTTATTTCATGTAATGGCTGTAATATTTAGCTAATTTTAATGAAACATGCAATATTTTCAAACAAAACCAGTGAATCACAAAATGATAAATCAAGTTGTCTTTGTAAGATGAGGGCTTCCCTCTCATTTTCGTAGTCCATAGTTTGAACATGCGCCGCTAAATGCTGATGCAGAGGTCAACATATCTCTGCACGGGGCCAAAAGCCTGGGGAGTTGTACACGGCATACAACACGAAGCTATTCAGCGGGGGTCGACCCTCGGCCGTGCCTCGATAGTTTATATAAGTGGTTGGAGTCGAGAGAGTTTTATCAACCACAGCGATCCGACCAACATCTTTGCAGTACCAGTGCTAGCAGGCGTTGGTGGTACTTTCATAGAAGCCGAAAAACCAGGTTAACGAAATAACCGCAAATGAAAGGTTTTTTTTTATTTTATTTAACGAGTGATTTTTCACTAGTTGCTTTCGCAAGTCGCAATCTATGATTCAAAGTAGTAAGTAACAGGCGCCTGGAACCAACACACTCTAAAGTCGTCCCCCTTCCCCGCGACAGGGCTTGCCTACTGTACAAATTATGAGCACGCCATTGCTAGTAGGCTCTGGCTGAGGAATCTTCCACGGCCTTATTGCTGTGAAGTCTAATATGGAACTCAGTTAACAGTGCAAATCATCGGCAACAATAAAGATTTTTTTATTATCACAAGAGTTATTTCACAACAACTCCATCTCTCAAAAAGGGTTGTTACAATCTGATAATCTTGAACGGATTTAATGTATTTTGAAAAATTTAGTTGAATTTGCATCTTTATGAAATCAACTAGTCCACTATAGTTTCATGTTTTCGATTCTTGTTTTGATCAATTTATATATTTACGTCTAAAGTTTTGATAAAATATATGCAAAAATACTGATATTTCGAGGCTCTTAACATTTGGACGAAGTAGGAATGTACCTTTTTCATTTTATATTAAACCAGATAATTGTGAGATAAAACGATACCTATAGTATTATTTTTCTCCTACATCTACAAAAAAAATCGCAACACTAAAACTATTGTGTGAAAAAATTACTGGGTCGCGTCCTCCTCAATATGTGGAAAGGTTAGTTGCCGAAAATCTTGAATGGCTCATTAACTATTTTTTTTTTATTAATGGTTTGTTCCATGCTTTTATTTTTTGTTTTACATTCTACAGCTAAATAAAAAAATCAAAGTTAAAATTACCTGTAGGGCAATAGCCAAGGGAAAAGATCTGAGAGCTAAAGTCATGCTGTTGAAGGTGTCTTCCTTCGCGCAGGTCCCAGGATCTACAAAAAATAAACAAAATTTTGGGTGTATTTAGTCGCACGGTGAATGCTTCCGCAATACACAATCCACTCTCAGAAAGTACAACTATCAAAAAATAATCCCGGACAACCGATTGTGTTTAAGAGTCCAATAAAAAATCCAGTAAAGATAGGGCTGAGGGTTGAGATTGTAAAATTTATCATGACACCATATCGACAAAGTGTACCTAACCGTTTGGGTCCAAATTGATTTCTCTTTTAGGATTGCAGTCTAGTTATGATAAAAAATTAAACGTTTTTAAAAATCCTCTCAATAAAGTTTATTTGATCATTTTCTCTCGCTAACTCTTAAGAGCCAGTATATCGTGAGGTGACCTTGAAGTTCGGCCTTTGCAAATGGTGTCGGCCACTTGCACTTCGAGCATCCGTCGACAACATCAAAGAATAAACATTTGGCAGTTTTTTATTTATATTAAAAACATAAGTCAATTAAAAAAAAATCTAAGTTTAAGGTTTCCTGTAGAATTTCATTGCGGACATTTTTATGTATAAATTAGGCTTACGTTACATATGTAGTTTAGTTATTGAGAATTTTAAAAAATAAAACTCAACAATTTCAATATTTTTTTATGTAAATATAGGATTATTTATTTAAAAAACCGCTTAAAGGGTTGCTAGAAAAATGTTCAGATAATCTAATTATATGTTTTATATATATGCCTGGTATGAAAATCTATCATGGCAGTAGACCTCAAAAACATGCATAAAATGCAATTCGAGTGCGTTATGGCTCTTAACCTTATGGGTTGAATGAATGAGGAAATGAATGAAAATTTTCAGAATCTAATACTTTGCTGTTAGTTTTAGAATTCATAAACCTGTTTAGAAAATTATGTGCGTAGTACTCAAATTATGATAACATTTCCATAACAAAAGGTAGTGGGTACATATAGACATTCTTTTGAGTTATGAAGGCGCTAAAGCAAGGAGTCCCCACCGAGCTAACAAGAAGCGCGTTGTGCACCTCTCGTCGCCTGTAATTGGTTGGGCACGTCTTTTGCTGTTAAGTATGCCTCTAGAAACAAACGAGGACACACAATTTTGTTCAGATTTATTACTTTTTTGTAAAAAGATGAGTCAGTAACAAACTGACGGATGAATGGATTTTGCCTAAAGTCAGTAATATTTTCAACCAATGGATCGTTTCCAGTTTTGAAAACTTATGACAATTACGTCAACTTACGTCATCCGATATGATGCTTATACAAAAAGGCAGAAAATTAATTTTAATACATACCAAGGATTAGCTCGAACGAAGCATTTGAAAATAGTATCTAATAAATTATACTTACTCTCTAGTTATTTTATAATTATTTATTTCTAAGTTTTAGATATTAACTATATCACTAAAAAATATTTGAATGTATCTCTGTTTTGTAACTTGAATAAATGAAATAAAATATTTTCGCAAATTGTTCCAGATCATATGGAGCATGTCGAGATGATTATTTTTATGAAGGATAAATGTCGACTCCATTGTTGTTTATTTTTATTGTTTTTGTATTTTTGTGTAAAATGTGTTAAAGTATGATATTTATCGTGTTTTTTTTATTATCGAAATTTGTTTCATAGTTATTATTTATAAATAATATTATTCAACAACGGCTGAAATTGTAAATTCTGTTTACACGTTTGTTGAATTAGGCTAAAATATTGAGTTATAAATAATTTGTTACAACTTTGTTATGGAATATTTTTTACTATCGAAAAGTATTTCTCCATGCATTTGATATTGCACATTATTTTAATATTAGTAATAGACTAGACTTGAGGATTATTTTTCCGACAAGTAGAGAGTTACAATTTATTATCTTAAACAATGCCATTTACCGGGGGTTTATCCATGTATTTGATACTATACATTACTTTAATATCAGTAGTGTATTTTATAGAACAGGCTATATGTAAGGATTTTGCTATTATAAAATTGTGGTTTTTCCAATAAGTAGAGAGCTACAATATATATTTTCTTATTTTAGTTAAACAGTGTAATTTAGCGGCGTTTAATAATTAGTGATCGCAGCAGATGTTGCTTCACTGGCCTTTCTAGGATTTGTTTAAATCGAGATTGTCTATGACGGACAGTTTATTGTGAAATGTATGTAATATGATCATCAACCAAATCTTGATGTAATCGGTTATAACGACCGAATAATGCCATTTCTATCTGTGATAAATCATTAATATCTTGAAATTAGGGAACTTCATCATACATCTGTTTAATGATAGAATGATAATTTTGTTTTATTCTGTTTGTACTCCTACATTATGTTTTGAAAATTATGCATATGTTGAATAACATTTTGTTCACTATTAAATTTCCAACAGAACTAATTTTAACAAAAATCAATTGAAGCAAACTACATAGGCGCTCTAACCGATATAAACTGGAAGCTATACTTCGAACCGGATTATAATTTTTTTGAAACTAAATAATGTATCACTTCTATATAAGGTCGATGCTTATTACATATCAAATAATGGAGGGATATTTAGATTATCATAGTTATCAATAAAATAAAACTGTAATTCTTAGTATTAGATCTCTTTGTTAGTATGGTAGTCCCCGGAATAAATAAAAAAAAAAAAATATTTACACCGAGATTCAGGTGACAGTCATACATACTCCTAATATATTTAAGTTTGTAGTCTTAAATAGTTAACAAACTATATACAACTGACCGAAAACAAATAGCAAAGGTCCATAAATTTTCCTACAGGTATAAAAGACAGAAGCGATAGAGCTTAAAGGTCAAAAAAGATTCCAAATGTAATGAAACAGAAACTTAAATGTATTTTCAATGGGACAACTTAAGGTCGTAGTGAGAATTTAATAAATAAATTTGTATTATCGAAATATATCCAATGCTACGCCAGTTCACATGCGATCAATATGTTTACAATATTGTTGTTCCCAGGAGTTACTTTCTATAGTAATCTTGTTACTCTTATGATGAAGTTTCTTATAAAATGTTAGGAACTTGCGACTATACCTGACGGTATTATCCAAGCCGCCTGTCCATAACTTTGTACCATCGGCAGATATATCTATGCAGCTAGCGCCATCTGTGTGCCCCTGGAACTGCCTCACGAGCGTTTGGTTGTGTAGATCCCACACTGCTATATTTCCATCAGAGCAACAGCTCAAGCAAACCTGTAATATGGTACACATTAGGATTATTACAAGTGAAATTCTTAATATTGTTATTAAATCAGTAAAACAGTTAGCCACCGAAATAACTTGAAAAGTAGAATTGTAATCTGGGATCTGGTCCAGTTAGCCAGTGACGTGCAGGGTGATTGCAGGGTGGTGTAGCCCCCCTTTGGCGGCTTTTGTTATAATATAAATTGTTAATATTGTTAATAATACATAAACAAAAAATATAATATTAAACCTAAAATATATTAAATATGCGGTTTTTCGTTAAAAATCTCGGCAAGCCCGGCTTTTTGGATCCTAAGAAAGTACCGCCCCGCCACTGCAGTAAGCCGTTAGAAACTGGAAGCCCTGATGATGTTAATGTAATTATTTGTACTATATAACATGGCTATGATACGATCTAAACAAAACAATAAAAGTGAGTGATTTGAGTCAGTATGGGAACTGAATTTATGATTATCAACAATTATGTAATTAATACTATGTATGTATGTATGTATAAATGCCTCACTTAAGATGAAACCCGATCATTTTTTTTATACAAAAATTATAGTGTACTGACTCTTTTTGTAGATATACAAAAAAAAAACTGGATATTGTTATATCTCATAATTACATTGAATGAAAATGGAAATTTTCTAGTTAGAGATAGATTGCCTTGAAACATCTGTATTTTTCCAAAAATTTTATTAAAACTTTATAAATTTTATTAAAACTTTTAACAAATAAAGCCGACTTTAGCACAGGCGCTGTTTAATTAGGTAGAGTTTTGTAAAATGTGTTTGAGTACTTTAAAAACCAATAAATAAAACTATTATTATTATTATTTGTAAATTGTTTATTGACTGAATACAATAATCGAGAAATTAAACCTAGTAGCATAGTTGACTTCATAAAGATACAAATTTAACTATTTTTTTTTTAAAATACGTTCATTCTGTTTATCAAGATTATATATTTATAATGAGAAGTCGATTTATCATTTTGTATATTTTTTTTTTATTAAAATATTGTGTGGTAGATATAAAGTTAGGTAAACATGGCTAAACTAAACAGCCGTTAGAGGAAATAGAATAATTTAAACCTACACCCAATAGTCGTCAGGAAGAGCCTCCTTAAGGCTTATTGGTTCGCGTGTAAAAGTAAGCTAGGTATTACAAATATGAACAAAATAATTGATGAATATAATATACCTTGGAGTCTGGACTGATAGCAAGGGCATAGCAAGCCGGCGCACTTGAAGTGAGTTCGGCTTGATCCTAGGCGTGGGGCTCGCAAGATCCCAGATTGATAAATTGGATGTTTCACCGCCAACTATAAGAGTTCTTCCATCAGGTAGAAGCTTTACTGATCGGATGTAGTTGTCACGTTGCTGAAATATTTTTATAAAATACAGGAATATTATGCATGGATCATGAATCATCCTTGATTACAAGCAGGTATTTATATTCCATTAGTGGGCATCAACGTTTGGCCATATTACACTATAGTCATTATATCATTTCTCACTTCATAGTTTAGAGTTTCAATTCGCTAAAGCTTTTATAACATTGCTGAGCATTATTACTATGAGTGAATGCATAGAAGAAAATATTTCAGTTATTGAGCATATATTTTAACAGCTTATGATCATTGCCAACTCTAGTGTACGGAGAGATACAAACCATCCTCCGCCCATGGATAAGACAAACCCTAAGTTAAGAAACACCTCCATTTTTAAACAGGCTCTTGAAGGAAATCTGCAAGGTAAGCTGATGACGATGATGACACTAATTATGAAAACAACTTAATGGCGTCGCATAGTACTTGAGAAGACTAAAACAAAAATGAAGTTAAGGTCATTGCCCAAAATGAATAGAATGGAGATCCACTATTCAGGCTTTTAGTCCCAAACCGGGATAACAGGAATTACAGACAGAGAAAGACATATTAAGAATTAAACATAGCAATTGACAAATGTTAGAAGTCGCCACGACAATCAATTGATACTTACCAAGATTCTCAACCACAGAAGAGAGAACCGACACACTGTCCAAAAATTGCTGTAGCCTTCAAGATTCTGGGTTATACATCCTATTAACTCTTAACTCTATTCGTAGATAATTCTTGTTAAGTCAGGTGGTACCAAAACCATTTTGACATCTTCAACACTAACAATTGATGGTTTTATGAGTTCTAATTTGGGTCGTGTGGAGAGTTATCTTAAGATAACTTTAAAAAGAACTGAGGTAATGTCCTGGTTTTTGTCTCCAACGTAGTCCCAAAATAGCAAGGATGTCAAAGTTCAATCTAGTGGTGCTCTTGCCTGGATATTTTATAGAGGATCGCAGGCAATGTGGAAGGATATTAAAAAATTAAACCATCGCTATCAGTTATCTAAAACAATTGTTAATACAACAGACTGCTAATTAAAATAAGCTGTTTCTATGCTCTCTCCTGAATATTCTCATAAAATGTCTGCTTTCACTTTTTTTGAACATTATTTTATACATAATTTAATCACACACACTACCACAAACTCACCAAGCAGTCGAGCTGAATAACAGGACTCTTGCTTCCGGGCTGTGAAATGTCCCACACTTTGACGCATCCCTTGCCTCCGGTGTACACATACTTAGTGGGGTTGGAGATGGTGACGGCACACACGAATTCTCCGTGGGCTAATGTGTTGATCTGTCTCGCATGCCGTGGGATCCCTGGGCCAATCAGCGCATCCGGGGGAAAGGGCACAGGTTGCATTTGCCCGTCCGCGCTCACATGAAAGGAATAGGCGCTGCAAAATTAAAATAAATACCAATGTTTTTCCAATTCACCATGTTTATTACACGAATTTTATTCTAACATACATAGTAATAACTGATGTGTTTTGTGATTGTGGTGGTCTAGTTGCTAGGGCAAGATTATTGACTGAGCAGTTACAAGTTTGAACCCTCACATTGTGATCGTTACTACTTTTAAAGACTAATCACCAACATCTACCCTAATACCTTATTAGGACTGATATTAGTACAGGGACATGGAATAAAGAAAAATTTTGTAAATTAGTACTTGTACCAAATCATTATTATACAGTAATACCTACTCTATTTTATAATGCGCAGATATTTTATTCTAAGCCATGTTATTAAAAATTTGAGTTAAGTGTTCCATGGGAATTCAACTTCTCAAAAAACCACAAGTTCTCTGATTGAATTACTAACAATCCTTTATATTTTCAGGAGCCTTTGTAACTGTTTTCATGGGCGTAGAAAACCCTTTTCATTTCCATGTGTCATGAATTCCTAGCACTTGTATGCATTAAATTTAATTTGAAAGGTTACAGAGTGGAGGTTCGACTATTTGCAAAAAATATAACTTACAGGAAAATGGTATCGAGAGGTTTGCGGTTCTACTCCATCAAAAAATAATAATACTAACGGTTTGCCTCCAGGAATGGCAGACAAGGCGGCGGCGGCTGCTGCAGCGGCAGCCGCGGGTCCGAGAGGGGCTCGGAGAGGTTCGTAGGAGAGGGGCGGGCGCGGGGGCAGGTAGGGGGGCAGGCCTCCTCCGCCCGCGCCGCCGACTGCGCCCGCGCCGTAGACGGCCTGCAAGTCGTGGGGACCTCCGCCTGAGGATTACAAAATAATACATTTTTGTGACCGAAAGTCCTTTTTGGACAGATTTTACTTCAAACTGAATGCTTTCTTTGCCTGTACTACTCGTATGTAAAATGATATGAAAAATACAAATCAAAAAAAAATTATTATGTCTAAAAATATTTGTAAAGTTTATGTAAAACATGAATCCACACTCGTTATCGTCCACACGTATACACAACTACATTCCTTCCTGGACAGCTGATCTACCAGCCCGTCGCCGACTACCAGATTCGACGATGATCTGCCGGCTTCCGCCGAACGACTTCCCCAGCAGCTGGTCTTCGAGCGCCTCTGCCCTCCGACAAAGAAGCCGTCAAGTACGCCTCCACGCGCCGACTCGCATTGTAGTGATTTGTGCCTACAAATTTGTGATACCACCAAAAACTTTCTTACTTTGCTACCGACATCTATATATATAAGAAGACTCTTCAATAAACTTTGAATTATTAAATATTTAATCCCTAGATGTTTTTCATAATTTTCTGAATAACTGAATTCTATTTATCTATATTAATCTTTAATCTACTATATTTAAATGTCCTCCGTGCATTTACTTGGGATTAGAATTTACGAATTGTGTTTGATTTCTGTTCCTCAACTCTAACCTTCAGTCAATAGAATTGTAGAAACTTTCTCTCTTAGGAGAGTGGCATCCGTGATAAACCTTATGTGGAAGTAAATAAATTATATATAAAAATTTAACGCCACATAAATTACATATAACCCCACGAAGTTATTTTAATCTCACTGTAATTAAATTAAACAAAATGTATATACGTAGCAGGTTATATTTGTGTTTGTATTTTATTAACATTGACAGGTACAAACGTATGTTATTTTAAATTATAATTTTAAACCAAATTAACAGTTCTCATTACTACATACCTATATTATATTATTAGTATGCTAAACGTATTTCGATACTAAAATATATGAAAAAAAAGGTTCACTCACCGTTCATTGCGAGATGATAGGGAGGATACTGGCCGATGGTTGGAGGTTTGACGACAGGCTTGAGCGAGCCGGCGGGTTGCGCCTGCGGCGCCGGGCCCGAGGGACCTCCGCCGCCGCCCGACGCCCCGGAGCCTCCGCTGGTCGGCGTCACCGACTTGGCGACCGGCGTGGGCGGCTTCTCGTCCAGCTTCTTGGCCGACGGCGTGGACGCGTTGCTGGACGTGCCCGATCTGTCGGACCACCGCAAACCCTCACTATATTGGTAAACGAACGCGAGAGATACTCTTTTATAGCTGATTCTCATTCATACACTGGAGGGATATTGCACTTTTTATGCAAAGAACATGAAGTTAGCAACTGATGGGCGGTGGCTACAGTTGTTAACTTCATGGCAAGAATAACAATGAGTTACAATTAATATATTTCAGGTATTTTATTTCTTTAAATACATAAATTTCATTTAAATATATATTAACTTTGAAAAACTTTACTTATTTTGAGGCGCAACATACAGAATAACCCTAAAATGCATGAACCCTTGTTCTTCTTAGACATTTAGTTCTAAAAGAACACAGCACTTTCATAGGTATTATGATGACCTGATTTTGATTTTGACTTGAAGGTATGTTTTAAATATTTATATCCGTGGTCTTAAACCTTAAGCTAGAACAAATTAAAAATATTATCAATAAAAAAACGGATTTCTACGCAGATAATAAACATATCAAATAGTCCCCGAAAGGCAAACATTGCAGCTATTAATTTTATCCAGAACTATCGTATTCATTAAAATTATTTATAAGTAAACATAAATAAATGATTCGTAGCTAGAATAAAATATTTGATCAAAATACTAAATTTAATTCAATTGCGCATCTAGGGTAGGTTAGCAATATTGCCTACCTATTTAAACCCCATAATACCATATCTGTGTTTGGTGTTCAGTCAATAAATTCGCATTTCGGTGAAATTTAGAACTAGAACGAGATTTGTGGGTTCGTCTCAAAGCATACAGTACTAACAGATAATCGCTTCGTCCTTTCCATAAGAATAATATAAAAGTATTTTGCATCTTCTATTAAGACGAGGAGGATCCAAAGTAGGTATATTTTGTATATGTATAGTAGAGTAACGATAAGCTGACCGTTTTTCAATTATGAGGGAGGTGAGAAATTTCACACCTATAAAAATTGCTCTTCTTGATCAATATAATATATTATGTTCCCTTATTGAGAAATGGTCATCTTATCGTTACCCGACTATATTATTAAAGAAAGCTAAATAAGTAACTGTCAAGCACTTCTCGCACAGAGATCTTCTGGACTCTGGACGGGTTAGTAGAGATCAGGTATCCTTAGTGGTTGAGGTTTATTGTGTTGGGATTAAGCGTGTGAATAACATAACATACATGACTACGTATGTGAATGATTTAAATAAAAATAAATTGATTGACTTAAAAAAATAAAAAATCTGCCGCGATTTCTCTTCCTGTGATTTGGCCGTTAGTCGATTGTTGTTGAACGACTTGTACTCAAGGATATTGAGAACAAAAGGACCCTCACACATACGATGCTCTATATTTAGAAGTTTTTAGTATTTTTGTACACATACTTACAACTCCATAATTCCTTTATACTTTTAGACAAACATGTAGAAGCTCTCTCATTATCGCTTGCGTGTGATTAGCTGCTGTCATTTTAATTATTTATACTTTCAGTTTCTAATTCGTTATTTAGAGACACTTTTAAATTTCTCGGGACAGAAATCATCGAAAATGTTATGACTTCTCCCAACAAAATATCTGTAATAATTTGGACTGGATTTGACCTATAACCGTCATGCAAGCCCAGATGAAGTCTTCATTCTTCAATGTGAGCTGTGGTGCTTTCCACCACCCGAGTGCTGACAAGAATGATACAGATTCCCAGAACGATTGAGCGTCCTTAAAGGAGGCGAAATGCCGCATAGTATAAATTATCTCTTCTAGGAAAACGTTTTCGTTTCAGGGTTACTTTCATTCATCAGCATCTTCTTTATCAAGTCCAATATCTTTGTATCTTAAAAGTTAATATTATTTACATTGAATAATTAATTATTTACTAATAATAATAAATATCAAAACACTTTACTTTCGACTTAGAATAGGTGCAATTATATAAACACACACGTAAAATACAGACTCAACTAGTATTAATATTTGATTTTAAACGTTTTGCAGAATTTGGTTTATTTTTCGTAAGGAACTTACATATAATGGAAATGAATTTATATGTTTGTAGATTCCTTGAAATGCCGATAGTTATTTAATAAAAGTTTTCATAATAATATTATGATTAATATTCATAATTAATAAATAGAAAAACGGGAATTGAGAGCATCGCATATACTATACGTATGTATTAACAAAGTCCTTAGAAATTAGTCTTGAGTTTAATTAATATAATATTTGTTTATAGTGTAAGATTTGTAACTATGAATAAAATAAATAAATTTAAACTCAAAACCAGTAGACCCTCGCCTGTCTCTCAAGGGAGAAGGTCTCGCTTGAAAGACATTTTAAAGTCATTGCACTCAATCGTGAAATAAAAGAAGTTAATAAAAACTATAGGTTTCTGTTTAGGCTATTAAATATATTATGAAATATAATATCAGTTGACATTTATCTAATTTAATGCGATCACTATATACTTTTTTGACCGTAAGTGGTCCCATAGAAATTCCGTTGTAGTCAGATTTGTCTAAAAAAAATCCCTCAAACAATTACAAAATCTACTCTGAAATATTGTATAAAGTAAAAAGTTATATTCGGTCGTATGTAATATATATGATATATTTTTAATTTCAGTTCCGGATACGAACGCTCACATTCTTGGCACGAGATAAAAATGAGTCAACCAAAACCCAGCGTCCGATTTCATAGTATATCAGTCCCGAGAAGGGAATTTAGATTTCAAAGAGCGTATGAAATGAAGTGAAATTCCGACTCAACAATTACAATATTATTTTCTTTATAAATCTTCATTTTATTGGCTATGCACGAAAAACAAATGCTTTTTAGAACGCCATTATTCGTATAGGAACGAATGGAAAACTTCTACAAAAGAAAATTCATTTCAAAAGGCTATTTAAAATTATTTTTAATAAATAAACATGTATGTAAATAAATCGGAAATATTAAAAATGTGATATTTATAACGATCTCAGACGTTAGGACGATTTTTATTAAATTTGAAATTCGTTTTTCGCATAGTTGGTAAATATTTCTTCAATATATTTTGATGATTGCTGATGACTTGTTGGAATAGATCAACAAGATTCTTGCTTATTGGATTTGTTGGGATGGATGTTATTTTTATTTATTTCTTTATTTGCAACTTATACATTTTAGCAATTTCTTTTCTCTATTTTCTCAAAAAAATATAATAATCCAATACAGCAGTTTTAATGAAATTTTAAAATATATTTCATTTAATGTTAAATGTGGGTAAGTTTTAAGAGCAGTGTAGGCAGTATTACTTAAACTCAGCATGCTATTTTTCATTGAGAAAAGAAGTACTGTGTAAAAATAAAAAGATAAAAAGAAGTACTGTGTACTGTGTACTGTGTACAGAGGTACTTTACGCTAAACGAAGCGTAAAGTACCTCTGTCAGTGCATATGATAGCCTCTATTAGATCAAGTAAGTATAGACACATACAAATATGTCTTGAACAGTAATAAATATAATTACATTTAATATAAAATATAATATAATATTATATAACATAATATCATATAAAAAATAATATAATTTAATACAACATGGCACATTATGTCATGTTATTTAATAATAATATCAAAATTTGTATGTACACACACACATGTAGTCACATAAATTGTGGATTTTGGTTGTGAGTTAGGGTGTGTAGGTGTGCGTTGTAAAAAGGGGGTCGTTGCGAGGGTTGGTAAAAAGGGGGTGTTTTTCAGTTGGTGTGATGTTTGTATGTTTGTGAAAACCAGACGGGGAGGTTAGTGGTCATTGTATCACAATAAACTAAAACGGACCTATTTTAAAATTAATATGCTTAATAATAAAATTTAATACGGCGAGACAGTTTTGAGACGACAATATGAAGGCGAAACCAGAATACATATTTTTTCTCCTCTTTGTGGTTTATCTTCAAATATCGTTGCTATAACATTTGTATGCGTTATATTCGTTAGCGTAAAATATGTGGGACACTATAATTAATAAAACCAGAATTTACTTTATGAAGTACAGAACTTTGATACCTTTGGGTAAAGCTTTAATACTCTTATATTAAAAAGTTCAAATAAAATTATAAACATTTCAAAAATACATACATTATAGTAAGTATTAAATTTGGCTAATTTAGTAAGTCGCTTAGCTACCAATGGCACTCATCGGTTATATTGAATAATCACGTATTCGTTTTGAAATAAATATCGACTTTGTCTATTATTTAATATATTTATAAAGTATTAAAAAATAGTTTTAATGGTTTTAATTCAATCCTAGAAATTATTTTACCACCCAATTAGGAGACAATATTTATCTAAAGATTATTTTTTTATATTTTTGGTAACCACTAATATAAACGTTTTTAATTGAGTTTATAAGTTTTCTTTTTGCATACCTAGATAATACATGTTTATTGGTAACTACAAAGATAGAAAGGCGTAACAAAGCACCAACAAATTCGTAAAAATAGCAACTGGAATATCGTCACAGGTTCCCAATTCCACATCGATCGATTATATAATTATCTTGTTTATGTGAAAAGATTGTAAGCAATTAAATAATGTCATTTTTAGATAGCAACAATTTACTGCCTCCAATGCAATCTGGCTTTAGAAAATACCATACTATCGCTTCTGCTCTTAGTAGTGTTACCGACGATATACTCGCTGCAACAGATGATGGAAAAGTTACTGCTCTAGTTTCCTTAGATTATAGCAAAGCTTTTGACTCGGTGTCCCAAAAATGACTACTGGCAAAGCTTAAACACATGGGTATGTCACATAATGTCTGTAAATGGTTTGAAAGCTACTCAATTAATCGCTCTCAAAAAAACTGTATGTAAAGCAAATTCAGGACAAGAAATCTCATCTGACATTGCGCTGTTAAAAATAGGCATACCACAAGGTACACTACTTGCTCCTATGCTATATACGATCTACACATTTGATATGCTGTCATATTTAGATAGCTGTGAGGGCCATATGTATGCGGAGGACACTCAGGTTTACTACTCTTTCAAACCGGATGATTATTCTGACAGCTGTAGAAAAATAACTGTGGACCTAGAATTAATTAATAAATGGTCTACAAAACATAGTCTCAAACTTAACCCAAAGAAATGGGAAGTAACTCTTATCGGCACAAACCAACAAGTTCTGAAATGTAAAAATAACTTTTTAAGTCCTATATCCATTTCTGGAACAGCTTTACCAATTATAGAAGTATCTAGGAATCTAGGCATCTACTTGGACTCGCAACTTAATTTTGAAGAGCACGTTAAAAGGAAAACACAATGGTGCTTTGCACGTCTTAAAACGCTTTACAAAATTAGAGAATTTCTATCTAAGGCAAACTGTAACGGACTCACTAATTCCTTCAATCTTGGACTATGGTGATGTAGTATATGGCCTACGCTTATCCAAAAAAGTACAAAAAAATCCAAGGTGTCCAAAATGCCTGCAAACGCTTTTGTTTTCGGATCCCTAGGCGAACCCATATCTCAGGCACATGAAACAAAAACAGTATTTTAAATATGGTCAGTCGCAGAAATCTCCACTATCTCCACGAAAAAATCACAATCACCTCAGGTGCGAGAGATCACCCTTTGATCATCCCTCGCCATAGGCTGACAGTTTACGAAGGTTCCTTTAAATTTACGGCATCAAAGATCTGGAACGACTTGCCTCCACCTCTAAGGAGCAAAACAAACCCGGCCTCCTTCAGGACTAGGTGTCGACAATGGCTTCTGGAGCTGCAAACTACCAACAGTTAGTTACGTTTTATATAGTTTTTTATGCTGGTCATACATTTTGTATTTTGTTATGTATATGTTACATAAGAGCATGTGAGGATTAGAATTCACTGTAAATAAAAATAATATATTACGTTTACTATAAATTATATATTATTACATAATAAAACGGGACGTGCTGTAAATCAGCATCCTCCTCTCTCAGAAAGGAGGGAAGCTGAGCACACTCCCTTTATTGGAAAATGCGATTGAACTTATGTACCTACCATTTACTTTTGTTTTGCATTCTTCAATAAATAAACATTTTCGTTCTTTCTATGAGTTGTCATAATAACAAATGTTCTCCTTGTCGAGATCTTTCAATTGGTGTATAACAAATCCTATAGGAGGGTGTACTTCCCATACATTTTTGTCCATTGTCTGTCAAAAGAACAAAAAATTTAGACATTAAAAAAAAAACAAATTGTAAGATATTGTACAAAAATCACAAATAGTGGTTGGATAATGCATAAAAAAAATCTACCTTCCTTGAATCAATCAGTAAAAATATTAGAAAAATGCTTCTCAAATTAAACTTCAACCAAAATCTAACAAAAGTTTGGAATCGAGATAGCCGTCGCGACCATATCAATCTGTCCCAAACAAAAACAAAGCATTCATGACCTGCTTTACATCAAGTAAATTAAATGTAAAAAAAAAATCTTCATCGATAAAAATAAACACCCTAAAAGGACAGTAATTGGTAGGTTTGCATATATATGATTGAATATATATGTTTATACATATATATGTTTGCATATATAGAATATATATATTGATTAATTTCGCGGTATACCGCGTCCTTTTAGAACTATTGTACTTTTAAATCCACTTATAGTTCTCCCTCTAGTCCCGTACTGTAGATAAAGTTAAGTACCTTTTTGGGTGCGATGATTCTAATCTCTTCTGGCTCGAGGAGATAGGTGCCTAGAAACTGGTATCTTTTGTGAATGACATTCCCCCGGTAGGTGTAAAGGGGTTTCTTGGCTCTCTTGGCCTTTGCAGACTTTTCTGCACCTGTCGCCGGCCGAAAGGCTTAATTTGTGCAGATGTTTATTCAGCTTGCAGTGGCCTGTTAAGGTTCTGGTTATGATCCTTAGTTGGTTTCGGCTTAACTTCAATAACTCCGAGAGTCTTTTTTGCGAGAATCCTACTATGAGTTCTTTGGCTTGCTTTTGTCCGGGCAGTTCTTACCAGTATTTTTGGCTTTGTTTCGAAGCCAGATTTTTAGCAGTTTGCTGGTAGTGCTTTTAGCTATGCCGAAGGCCGGTTCTGGGCCTATCATAGACATGTTAGCACCTTTTTTGGCCAGTTAGTCTACTTTTTCGTTGCCATCAATGCCTGAGTGGTCTCGTACCCACATAAGTGTGATCCTGTTGTGTGTTGCCAGGGTGTTGAGTGTTTGTACACCTGTTGAATAAATAAATAAATAAAGTTTAGCACTAGCTTTGACTAGATAGCATTTGAGTTGATAGCCTTTAGAGCTGCTTGGCTGTCTGAAAGTATGTTTATGTTTTTATTCTTGTAGGATCTTTCGATGCGTTCAAGCGCAGTTTCAATGATGGCATATAGCTCTGCCTGGAATATAGTTGAGCGCAATCCCAGGTTGATCGATTTCTCGAGTCTGGGTATCGCCCCACAAATGCCTGATCCTATATTGTTTCCGTCCTTGGATTCATCGGTATACCATACAATTGCTTCATTTTCGAAGTTGGGTCCTTCATTGTCCCATTTGATATTTTCGTGGTAAAAGCTTTGACGCAGTTGTATTCGGTTGTCAGATTGTCTGTGATCATTTTTATTACTCCTGCGCTCTCAAGTACAAGACCTCTTTAGAACCTTTATAAATATTATGCTATCCGGCACTTTATTAAATAATTAAAAACTTTTTCAATATTGTCAAAGATTGTGTCATTTATCTTTTCAGGCGATTTGCCGCTATTAAAAAACAATCATCAAATATAAGTTATATATATATAAGTATACGTAAGTGGTTTTTATATTTTTGTTATATTGTACATACGAAGATAGGGCAGCATCTATTAAGGAATAAATAAATATTATAATAATGTAAGTATATTTTGATCCAATATTCATTCTTTAACTAATAATATTAGGTATGTATCTACTCGCAGTATTTTATTAGGTAACATCAATATTTTTGTTACGATATTTTGTATTTCTAGGTATTATTTTGGTGGTAATGATCGTTTCGAAAGACATGTATGTATCTTATCTTGTAAATACAATTGTTAATTATTTTTTTAAATTTTTGATTTGACTTATAGAATTAATTGCATTTGATGTTATGTACTCGTATGTAATTTAGTAATATTTTTGTTCATTTGTGTTTATTAATCATATCTAATACATAAATATTTAATGATACATATTTATTTATTTAGTTTATTCAACAAATTTACAATATCATTCTTTTATGTACCAGCCAAGCCCAAGGCTTATCTGCTGGAAACCAGGTGTGTAAAATACAGATTTTAATAATTGTGAAACTTGTTAAGGGGCAGTGTGTTAGATTAGAAATTGATTTAACCTGATTTTATTCTGTTTTTATTCTTTAGTTCTATTGACGATGTCGAAATCACGAATTGATGATAAAATTGGTAAAAATAATAAACCAACTGATAAACTATAAAAAAGCAAACTCCCAATATTCAAACCAAAATACAAGGATCTAGTAACGCTATGTCAAACCTACGAATACTTAAACCTTCCGACAGACAATAATGCCAATGATGAACTAATGAAATCCGATATTGATGATAATAATGACATTGATTAGAGCGAGTGTTTACAATTCAATAATATGCCAATTAATTAGGGTTAAGACGATATTATAATAAACACATGTTAGTGATTGTGTAACTTGTTTAATTTAAATGATTAAAAATAGGAAAGCTCAATTTCGTCATGTCTAATGTCGCCTTAAAGTTGCCTTAAGCATGTGTATTTAATCACGGACTATACCTAATTATTTATGTAGATCTTCAGTAGTGATAAGATTTAAGAATAATGCATCACGTAATTTGGTATGCTTGTAAGGCAGGCATTAGACGTTCAATAAATATCGCAGTCCTGGATCGTGATAGTTATTGCAATACTGTCAATACCTCTTATTACACGTTCAATAAATACTGATGGTATTGACGATACCGCGATATTTATTGAACGAATTATCGGATAATTATTCAATTAATTTATTAAACTAAAAAAATATTCATTAAATACAGATCACATTTACCATACGTTTAATTTGATAATAAGTCGTTATTGCTGACTTTGTATTTTTACAATACGGCCTCGTAAGATTTTTGATTCGCTAAGCAAACATTGCGACTAGCGAGATTAGAATTTCATCCAATTTCAGATAATTTATAATATGACTTATAAATTATTTTTATAGACCACAATATTTCTTTAAACAGTACGTTAGTCATTTATACACAATAATGGCAAGTGCATGTTTGCTTATAAAACTTTTTACCTTACGTAATATTTCTTTTAAAAAGCACGTTAATCATGCAGATATATTTTTCTGAAGAAAACATTTGTTCATTAACCCCTTTTCCAGAACGAGAAAATTAATCATTTTCCTAACAAGCCATGTAATTTTCAATCCGTTAGAGATATAAATATGTTTGGCGAAGAAAATAATAGCAGAACAATATATATTTATAACTTCGCAATCAAATCTCAAATCGGTCAGTTACTTAAGTAATAATGATTTTTTTAAAAAAAATGCAATTTTTAAAATGGTTCTGTTGTAAAGTTTGTCCAATGGCTTGTTAGTTACTTTGCCTTTCAACCGTCGATTTATAAATTTACAAGCTGACCCGGCGAACTTAATACCTCGTCAGAATTAATTGTTGTGTTAACTTTTAGCTGAATTAAATTTAGTTTTTATTAAGGATAGTACAAAAATCAATATGATATGTATTTTAGGTATCAATGCGCGCAAAATGACAAAGTGATCACCTCAAAAAGTGAACATCTTCGAAGTCAACTTACCGTTTGTAAATAGAATTTCACAGAATACAAAGCCGTTCCATACAAAATGTATGAGAAAATTAATATTTTTTTTTCGATTTTTTCCTTCATCGGAAGTCTATGTTGTAAACTTGTAAACTTACTTTGCAGGGACACATCTTTTAAATTTAAACGTCCCCAACACGAATAGCCATAGCAACCAAATTTCAAGTTGTTAGCAACGTAAACCAATTAAATTTGAAAATATTTTTTTCCGAAGATTTGTTGCTATGGCTATTTATATTAATATGAAAAACACGAAAAGATGTCGTCCTAAAGATGTTTTTTCCGTGAGTTTAGAATAATGAAATATGCATTTCCTGCGCTAAGATAATTTCGAAATAACGTTTATACAGTGCATTATAGTCGACATAGTTCATAATAGATAAAGCAGGCCAGTCTCCGAGTGATTGTGTGAAAATAAGTAACATTAAAAAGTGAATTCTGAGACCCGCAAGAGTTAGTGGAACCTGAGGCAATGGAGCTGGATCCTGTCGGCCCGCGACGTACTGCGAACACGAGGTCAGTCTTTGGTTTCCCAATTTTGATCGCACCGCCCCCCGCACCCCTGAATCATGAAAGCCTGCTTCTCAACACTGCCGGTCGAATTAAGGAACATCGCTCTAGGTACAAGCGAGAAAATGTCTGTGTAAAATATGTAAGTATAAAATGAATTACCTATTTCGCAGTAACTGCAATTTGCTCCGTAACCCTAACCTAGCTTGTTATGTCGGTTGACATGAGTTTTCATTTTTTTTATCTTATTTTATGAATAATTCATGGAAATATGACAGTATCTGGCATTTTTTCCTTTGCTATGTATATTTCCAACGTGTTTCAGTCGGCGCTTTTAAAATCTCCACATTAGCGCTGTGGACATATTTGTTAAAAAAAATGTCAAACAATCTTAAAATGTATTATACAATCTTGAATTATATTATGTTTAGGATAATATATACCTTAGCGAGTTTCGAAGCATAAGAAATAATCATAAATCACATACAATCACTTAATGAAAAATATATATTTTTAAAAAATGCCCTACCATATCTACTACAGGTCTCGTGGATGGCTATCAGATTATTTTTTTGGAAATAATATCTATAATTTTCAAATCTTTATTCTAATGCAATGAAAAGTTCTATTTAGATCTCTTCGAAAAATAAGAAAATGCGTTTTCACTTAATCTTTTCTAATCTTTTTTAATATTTTCTCCATCGGTCTCTTTACATTTTAGTTCAAATAGGAGGTTAAAAATTAGAGTTACGTATACAGGTTTTCCAGTAAACCTTGGTAGATATATTAACAGCCTGCTTCTCAACACTGCCGGCTGAGTTAAGTAACATGTCACGAAATGTGCCTGTAATGAATAAATAGCATATAAGCATAAAGGACAACAATAAGGCAGTCAATTTCATCAATTAAAAGCGACTTCCTAATTTAGCCTAATTTCCCTAATTTAGCTAGAGCGACCATTTCACAACCTTAATGGTGGCAAATCATTTAAAACTTCCAGTTTAAGGCTGTTTTTTAATACTACTATATCGCTCTAAATACAAGCGAGGAAATTGTCTGTATAAATGATTTTGCTGTAAAAAAAACTTATATCAAGCATTGCGCGAGCTGCCGCGCGGGGAGTGGATCGCGCACCTCCACCCGCCGTACCCTTGCGCAGCGAGAGTGCGTATACTAAGTCCCTCTTTATAGTGTGTCGCAAGGGTTGCTCATATCAAAAATTGTAGGAAAATTATAGCAACACAATTAACATTTTGAACTGATTTGAACCAATTTATCCCACCCTTAGAATCAATGGTTAATGCTATCAAAGAAGTGTACTGAGATAAGATTTAGGCCCTTATCTAAGGAATAATATTAAATTGAAATGAATTCGATATCCTATATCCTATATACTAAGAAAGTTATAGCAAAATTTTACTTTTTAGAACACCCCTCTCCATTCCCGGCCCTTTGGTCTGATTTTGCTCATTATAGAACTTTGATATAATAAGTTATATATAACATAACAACTAACAAATAACATAACAACATTTGGAAATTTGGTGCCTAAAATGGTGTCCTTTGTTCACTTATGTAGGTCCACTTAATATTAACTCACAAGGGCAAAGCAGGTTGCTTTGAGAGTAAATGGTTCCAGTATAGATATTAGAATTTTAAAGATGTATGTAATCTTTCTTTTTTTTGCTAAATATTCAATTTGAGTTTACCACCTCATCATGCCTTGATCTATATAAATGCCTAAATATTTGGTGGAAACTGAAGTGGTGTAAAATTTATGATGAATTGAAAGAATATTATCATGATATTGTACCTACCTATGTTTTTAAGTAGATGATTAGGAAAGCTACCTATTGCAATAGGTACCATCTCATGACTTCCGGGAAATATCTTCGCATTTCATATCCCCTAGAACCCATAACCAGCCTCTGATTAAAAGTTTAACTTTATGTATCTATCGATCTATATCACTTTCTTGTTAACACGACAACTACCGTAATATTCATCCAATCACTTTTAAATTGATACATAAAATTTTGAGTTCACAAAATCTCGGTCAAGTTCGTTAATGGACAAAATCAGACCAGGGGGGCGGGAATGGGAGGGGTTTTTCGAAAATGAAAAATTTTGCAATAACTTTCTTGGTATAGGATATAGGATATCGAATTCCTTGAAATTTTATTTTATTTCTTAGATAAGAGCCTAAATGCTAAGTTAGTTAATAGCACCAACTATTGGTCCTAGGGGTGGAAAAAAATATTTTCAAAATTCAGATAATCATACCTCCGTTAATAAGCACAGGATTTAATCTATTTAAAATGTTAATTGTTGGCCTATAAATTCTCTACAACTTTTGTTTGAAACAATCTTTGATATGAGCAACTCTTACGGCACAGTGTAAAGAGAGATTCAGTATACGCACTCTCGCTGCGCAAGGGTACGGCGAGTTGAGGTGCGCGGGCTGCCGCGCGGGGAGCGGATCGCGCGGCAGCTCGCGCAATGTTTGATACAAGTTCGTACAATTGGAGTTCACCGATCCCCTACTTTGTACCGGGTTATTTTTTAATACGACAAAGGTACATTTGTAACTGTAATTTGCTCTACTGCATTTCGTTTTTTTTTCCTCAATTAAATGACACAATAAATAAATAAATAATACGTCCCAACAGCCATTCTATCATATTTTCGATAATTGAATACCACTATGCATTATCGTTGCGCCCTATCGAAATGTCAAGTTTCAACCTTCAGTATTAAAAATTCGTTGACTTTAATGTTAAATATCTATATTATTGACACAAAAATTGAACTCTTTTTCATTTCTACTTTTCGCGCTGAAAGATGCAACGAATAGTAGCGTATTAAGCATGAATATATACAAGCTAAAATGTGCCAAGAGCTGAAAGTAATTCGGTGAAGGTGTTAAGTTACTTTTTATTAACAGTATGCAGTGGAATTTTACCCTTTATTAATTTTATATTATTTTTATTTGTTTTAGATTCCCCAAAAAGGGATTGGCGATATGAGCACCTGTTACTATCGGTAAGTGCTGATATTTCTCGTTTCTAAATAAGTGAATTATATTAATTTTTAACGGATATATTAAAAGGCTCTAAAAATATATAACGATAAGTATTCAAAACTTTGCTAGCCGCTTAGAAGTAATCATTATGTCCGAGTGCAGTTTGAGAGACAGTGGAAGTCAGGAAAAATAGTCACAAATACCGTGCAGGGTTCTGAATGTGTGTATTTATTTAGATTAGAATAAAAAAGGGAAAATTATTTATAAGAAATAGATTCTTTGAAACATTTTATCGATGTTTGAATGGCAAAGTGACTAACAAGCTATTGGACAAACTTTACAACAGAAGCATTTTAAATATTGCATTTTTTGAAAAGAAATTATTATTACTTAAGTAACTGACCGATTTGAGATTTGATTGCAAAGTTATAAATTTAATAATATCTTGTTTTGCTGTCATTTTCTTTATTAAACATATTTGTAACTCTAACGGATTGAAAATTACATGGCTTGTTAGTCAAATGATTAATTTCCTCGTTAAAATAAACTCGTACAATTACAGTGACTTTGATACCTGTACCTAAATTAAATGGGTAACTTTATAAGGGATTGGGCCAACTTTTTATAGTATTTTTTTACAGCATTTTAAAACAAGCTTAGCCTTTACGCATGATAATGTGGAAAATCCAATTTGATGGACTAAATATTCGGTCGGATATACTTTAAGGATAAAGACGGAAAATGAGTTTACAACTTTGATAATCTCTGTTGGAAATAGACGTGTTTTGTTACGAAAGAACCATCAGCCCCATAGAAAGAAGCATCAGCTGATTTTTTACGATTTTTGTGTGTTATCATCGCTCGAGGAAAGAGGCTATTAGCGAAATTGAGAAGTGCTCGCTGAAAAAAAAGGCCACAGACAAACCTAACGGATGATATAAGTCTGTAAATTATGGGTAGAAAATATCCAATTTTGAGAGGCAAATTTGAAAATTACCCAAATGGAACCTTTTTTTCAAGAGAAAGAACGCAAAGTAATAATATATTTTTTATATTCGATAGCAACGAAATTTAATACAAGATAGCAACGAAATTTCAAGTCCCATAGCAACGTATCGATTTAAATTCGAATATATTTTCTTTCCGAAATTAGTTGCTATGGTTTTTTTATATTAATCTGAAAAAGACGACAAGATGGCCGTTAAAATGTTTTTCCGTGGGTTTAGAATAATGTAATACGGATTGCCTGCGGTAAGATAATTTCGAAATAACGTTTATACAGTGCATAATAGTCGATATAGTTCATAATAGATAAAAGCAGGCCGCTAGCAGGCCAGTCTCCGAGTGAGTGATTATGTGAAAATAAGTGACATTAAAAAGTGTTCTTTGAGACCCGCAAAAGTTAGTGGAACCTGAGGGAATCACGCTGCGAACACGAGGTCAGTCTTTGGTTTCCCAATTTGCTGTTCCACTTATATTTTTTACCGTTTTACTATAATTAGTAGCTTTTAATAGGTCAGTTGAATTTGGGAACATTATAGAGATGAATTCATTGATAGGAAATAATGATGTCGATGAATTTTAAAAATCACCTATTGTCGTATATATGTTTATTTTTGTGTATTTTTCAACATCTTCACTAGACTAAAATTAAATGCAGTTTAAGTAACTTCCGAACCTCGTCTGCTGTGTTATGAATTGTGATGTCATATTATGGGTTGGCTTTGGAAAGCCGTATTGGCATAGCTCATATTTCATTTATTCTAAATATATTATCATAAAAGCCTACTTCTCACCCCTGCCGGCTGAGTTAAGTAACATGTTACGAACATGTGCCTGTAATGAATTAATAGCATATAAGCATAAAAGTCAACAATAAGGCAGTCAATTTCATCAATAAAAAGCGACCTCAACCCGCCGTACACTTGCGCAGCGAGAGTGCGTATTCTGAATCCCTCTTTATAGTGTGTCGCAAGGGTTGCTCATATCAAAAAATGTAGGGAAATTATAGCAACACAATTAACATTTTGAACTGATTTGAACCAATTTATCCCACCCTTAGAACCAATGGTTGGTGCTAGCAAAGAAGTTTACTCAGATAAGATTTAGGCCCTTATCTAAGGAATAATATTAAATTAAAATGAATTCGATATCCTATATCGAATTTGCTCATTAACGAACTTGACCGAGATTTTAAACCCTTAAATTTTATGTATCAATTTGAAAGTGATTGGTGTGAAATTATATAACTATATAAACTTTTAAACTGAAGGTAGGTGAGGGTGGTTCTAGGGGATGTGAATCGCGAAGCCGTGTTGAAATTTTCCGGAAGTCATGACATGGCACCAATTGCAGACCAGGGGGGCGGGAATGGGAGGGGTCTTTCCAAGGAGTAAAATTTTCCTATAACTTTCTTAGTATATAAGATATCAAACTTATTAAAATTTTATTTTATTTATTTGATAAGGGCCTAAAAGTTAAGCGAGTTAACTTTTTTGATCGCACCAACTATTGGTCCTAGGGGTGGAAAAAAGCGTTTTCAAAATTCAGAAAATCATACATCCCTTATGTTATGTATGTTAGTGGATGTGGGGGGTTTTTCCCCCCGTGTAGCGCGACTTTTCCAGAACTATTGTACTTTTAAATCCACTTATAGCTCGCCCTCTAGTCCCGTACTGTAGATAAAGTTCAGTAAGTTTTTGGGTGCGATGGTTCTAATCTCTTCTCGCTGGAGGAGATGGTTGCCTAGAAGCTGGTACCTTTTGTTTATGAGGGGTCCACATTCTCCCAGTAGGTGTAACGGAGTTTCTGGGCCCACTTTCTGGTTTCTGGGCGCAGAGCCTGCACCTGTCGTCGGTCGATAGGCCCAATTTGTGCAGGTGTTTGTTCAGCTTGCAGTGGCCAGTTAAGGTTCTGGTTAGGATCCTTATTTGGTATCGGCTTAAATTTAATAGCTCCGAGAGTCTTTTTTGCGAGAATCCTACTATGAGTTCTTTGGCTTGCTTTTGTCCGGGCAGTTCTTACCAGTATTTTTGGCTTTGCTTCTATACCCAAATTTTTAGCAGCCTACTGGTGGTGCTTTTAGATATACCGTAGGCCAATTCTGGGCCTATCATAGTCATGCTCGTACCTTTCTTTGCCAGTTCGTCTGCTTTCTCATTGCCATCAATGTCTGAGTGGCCTGGTACCCACATAAGTGTGACCATGTTGTGTGTTGCCAGGGTGTTGAGTATTTGTACGCAGTTTAGCACTAGCTTTGACTTGATGGCGTTTGAGTTGATAGCCATCAGAGCAGCTTGGCTGTCTGATAGTATGTATATGTAGAGTGCAATCCCAGGTTGATCGATTTCTCGAGTCTGGGTATCGCCCCACAAATGCCTGATCCTATATTGTTTCCGCTTTTGGAGCCATCGGTATACCATATAATTGCTTCATTTTCGAAGTTGGGTCCTTCATTGTCCCATTTGGTTCTTTCTGGTATTTCCGTGGTAAATGTTCTGACAAAGTTGTATTCGGTTGTCAGATTGTCTGTGATCATTTCCATTACTGGGTTAAGCATTGTTTGGTTCTTGAGCTTTTTGACAGTACTCGAGAGCCAATTCTTTGCACCAATTATTGGTCCTAGGGGTGGAAAAAAATATTTTCAAAATTCAGAAAATAATACCTCCCTTAATAAGCACAGGATTTAATCTATTTAAAATGTCAATAAATTGTCTACAACTTTTTTTTAAAACAATCTTTGACATGAGCAACTCTTACGGCACAGTGTTAAGAGAGATTCAGTATACGCACTCTCGCTGCGCAAGGGTACGGCGATTTGAGGTGCGCGGGCTGCCGCGCGGGGAGCGGATCGCGCGGCAGCTCGCGCAATGATTGATACAAGTTCGTACAATTGGACTTCGTCGATCCCCTACTTTGATCCGGTGAATTGTACCGGGTTATTTTTTAATACGACAAAGGTACATTTGTCACTGTAATTTGCTCTACTACATTTCGATTTTTTTCCTCAATTAAATGACACAATAAATAAATAAATAATACGTCCCAACAGCCATGCTATCATATTTTCGACATTTGAATACCGCTGTGCATTATCGTTGCGCCCTATCGAAATGTCAAGTTTCATTCTTCAGTATTAAAAATTCGTTGACTTTAATGTTAAATATCTATATTATTGACACAAAAATTGAACTCTTTTTCATTTCTACTTTTCGCGCTGAAAGATGCAACGAATAGTAGCTTATTAAGCATGGATGTATAGAAGCTAAAATGTGCCAAGAGCTGAAAGTAACTGAAGAAAGTAAGTGAAGGTGTTAAGTAACTTCTTATTATGCAGTGGTATTTGACCCTTTATTAATTTTATATTATTTTTCTTTATTTTAGATTCCCCAAAAAGGGATTGGCGATATGAGCACCTGTTACTATCGGTAAGTGCTGATATTTCTCGTTTCTAAATAAGTGAATTATATTAATTTTTAACGGATTTATTAAAAGGCTCTAAAAATATATTACGATAAGTATTCAAAACTTTGCTAGCCGCTTAGAAGTAATCATTATGTCCGAGTGCAGTTTGAGAGACAGTGGAAGTCAGGAAAAATAGTCTCACAAATGCCGTGCAGGGTCCTGTATGTGTGTATTTATTTTGATTAGAATAAAAAAGGGAAAAATATTTATAAGAAATAGATTCTTTGAAACATTTTATCGATGTTTGAAAGGCAAAGTGACTAACAAGCTATTGGACAAACTTTACAAAAGAAGCATTTTAAAGATTGAATTTTTTGAAAAGAAATCATTATTACTTAAGTAACTGACCGATTTGAGATTTGATTGCAAAGTTATAAAGTTAATAATATCTTATTTTCCTATAATTTTCATTATCAAACATATATGTAACTATAACGGATTGAAAATTAGATTCATATAATTTATTAAATTATTTTTATTTCATTTATCTGCTTCATTAAATTTATAAGCTCATCTAGTTTATTATAATAGGTTATTTATTTTTTGTATTATTTTCTAATCAACTATTTATCCACTCGTTTAGCTATTTCATCTCATTCATCTCAATCGTTTAGATATTTCATTAGTGTAGTTTAATAATTTCATTCGTGTAGTTTAATAATTTCATCCACTCGTTCAGCTTTTTCATCTCATTCACGCAATCGTTTAGCTAATTTCATTCATGTAATTTAATAATTTCATCCATTCGTTCAGCTTTTTCATCTCATCTCAATCATTTAGTTAATTTCATTCATGTAGTTTAATAATTTCATCCACTCGTTCAGCTTTTTCATCTCATTCATCTCTTTCGTTTAGTTAATTTCATTCATTAAGTTTAATAATTTCATCCATTCGTTCAGCTTTGTCATCTCATTCATCTCAATCGTTTAGTTAATTTCATTAACGTAGTTTATTAATTTCATCCACTCGTTCAGCTTTTTCATCTCATTCATCTCAATTGTTTAGTTAATTACATTCATGTAGTTTAATAATTTCATCCACTCGTTCAGCTTTTTCATCTCATTCATCTCAATCGTTTAGTTAATTTCATTCATGTAGTTTAATAATTTCATCCACTCGTTCAGCTTTTTCATCTCAATCATCTCAATTGATTAGTAAATTTCATTCATTTAGTTTAATAATCTCAACCATTCGTTCAGCTTTTTCATCTCATTCATCTCAATCGTTTAGTTATTTTAATTAATGTGGTTTAATAATTTTATCCACTCGTTCAGCTTTTTCATCTCATTCATCTCAATCATTTAGTTAATTTCATTCATGTAGTTTAATAATTTCATCCACTCGATCAGCTTTTTCATCTTATTCTTCTCAATCGTTTCGTTAATTTTATTCATGTAGTTTAATAATTTCATCCACTCGTTAAGCTTTTTCATCTCATTCATCTCAATCGTTTAGTTAATTTCATTCATTTAGTTTAATAATTTCATCCATTCGTTCAGCTTTTTCATCTCATTCATCTCAATCGTTTAGTTAATTTCATTCATTTAGTTTAATAATTTCATCCATTTGTGTTGCTACTTTTATTTAACTTAGATTTTTATTAAGTTTTTTTTAAGGACTTGCGTAAGCAGGACTTGGATAAGTGACAACGGGCACAGTACTACGGGGTTAACTTCTCTGCGTTTCTGGCATTGCAATGTCGTAGAAGGCAATTTTAATAGAGTCCATCACGAGAAGACCGTCGCGACCTCAAAGAAGTTTAATCAAATCTTCTACTTTGGACAACGCTCACTGTAAGAATTATTTACATACTTGAATTGATTTATTGAAATGTCTTCATTTGTAAATTAAATTTATATGAACATGTTTGCAGATCATCGCGATTGGAACGAATACATGACGTGGACTTCGTGATATTTCGCTTGAAAGAGAGTAGAGTATATGTAACATTTCCTGCTGCCTCTGACCTCGCCTTTGGATTTCGACTTCTCTACGTCGCATAGAGCGCAGTACAACTCGTATTCCATCCCGGCAGCAAAGAAGACTTACATTAAAAGCCTAAATTGATGAAATCTGAAGGTATTTTTCTTATAAAACGGTTTCGTTTAATTGCATTAGTGTGCGATAGTTTCTAAACTCACCGGGTATATTTGCAGATCCATAATACAAAGGAGAATCAGTCTGGTGGGTATGCACGACAATAAGATTGCTTGAGCGGCGAATCTACTGTGACTGATGAAGGGGAGCCTCGAATTGCGCTTTATGCAGTCATCGTATTTCTGGGATCTTGAAGACGCTAGAAAATAATATTACTATAACTTAATGTACATTAAATTCATGTAGTAATAGGTCTTTGCATGTTTATATATATATATATATATATATACTATATATCATATTAATTATGTACAATAAAGAAATAAAAAAAATAAAAATAAATAAATATATATATATATATATATATATATATATATATATATTCCTAGTCTATTGTTAACCGTATTTAGAAATAACATTGATTGTAAAGAGCACAAAAATTATGCTCTATATTTTATTCAGCGTCTTATCTTACATTTGTGTTGCTACTTTTATTTAACTTAGATTTTTATTAAGTTTATTTTAAGGACTTGCGTAAGCAGGACTTGGATAAGTGACAACGGGCACAGTACTACGGGGTTAACTTCTCTGCGTTTCTGGCATTGCAATGTCGTAGAAGGCAATTTTAATAGAGTCCATCACGAGAAGACCGTCGCGACCTCAAAGAAGTTTAATAAAATCTTCTACTTTGGACAACGCTCACTGTAAGAATTATTTAAATACTTGAATCGATTTATTGAAATGTCTTCATTTGTAAATTAAATTTATATGAACATGTTTGCAGATCATCGCGATTGGAACGAATACATGACGTGGACTTCGTGATATTTCGCTTGAAAGAGAGTAGAGTATATGTAACATTTCCAGCTGCCTCTGACCTCGCCTTTGGATTTCGACTTCTCTACGTCGCATAGAGCGCAGTACAACTCGTATTCCATCCCGGCAGCAAAGAAGACTTACATTAAAAGCCTAAATTGATGAAATCTGAAGGTATTTTTCTTATAAATCGGTTTTGTTTAATTGCATTAGTGTGCGATAGTTTCTAAACTCACCGGGTATATTTGCAGATCCATAATACACAGGAGAATCAGTCTGGTGGGTATGCATGACAAGAAAATTGGTTGAGCGGCGAATCTACTGTGACTGATGAAGGGGAGCCTCGAATTGCGCTTTATGCAGTCATCGTATTTCTGGGATCTTGAAGACGCTAGAAAATAATATTACTATAATTTAATGTACATTAAATTCATGTAGTAATAGGTCTTTGCATGTTTATATATATATATATATATACTATATATCAAATTAATTATGTACAATAAAGAAATAAAAAAAATAAAAATATATATATATATATATATATATATATATTCCTAGTCTATTGTTAACCGTATTTAGAAATAACATTGATTGTAAAGAGCACAAAAATTATGCTCTATATTTTATTCAGCGTCTTATCTTACATTTGTGTTGCTACTTTTATTTAACTTAGATTTTTATTAAGTTTATTTTAAGGACTTGCGTAAGCAGGACTTGGATAAGTGACAACGGGCACAGTACTACGGGGTTAACTTCTCTGCGTTTCTGGCATTGCAATGTCGTAGAAGGCAATTTTAATAGAGTCCATCACGAGAAGACCGTCGCGACCTCAAAGAAGTTTAATCAAATCTTCTACTTTGGACAACGCTCACTGTAAGAATTATTTACATACTTGAATTGATTTATTGAAATGTCTTCATTTGTAAATTAAATTTATATGAACATGTTTGTAGATCATCGCGATTGGAACGAATACATGACGTGGACTTCGTGATATTTCGCTTGAAAGAGAGTAGAGTATATGTAACATTTCCAGCTGCCTCTGACCTCGCCTTTGGATTTCGACTTCTCTACGTCGCATAGAGCGCAGTACAACTCGTCTTTCCCGGCAGCAAAGAAGACTTACATTAAAAGCCTAAATTGATGAAATCTGAAGGTATTTTTCTTATAAAACGGTTTCGTTTAATTGCATTAGTGTGCGATAGTTTCTAAACTCACCGGGTATATTTGCAGATCCATAATACACAGGAGAATCAGTCTGGTGGGTATGCACGACAATAAGATTGCTTGAGCGGCGAATCTACTGTGACTGATGAAGGGGAGCCTCGAATTGCGCTTTATGCAGTCATCGTATTTCTGGGATCTTGAAGACGCTAGAAAATAATATTACTATAACTTAATGTACATTAAATTCATGTAGTAATAGGTCTTTGCATGTTTATATATATATATATATATACTATATATCAAATTAATTATGTACAATAAAGAAATAAAAAAAATAAAAATAAATATATATATATATATATATATATATATATATATATATATATATTCCTAGTCTATTGTTAACCGTATTTAGAAATAACATTGATTGTAAAGAGCACAAAAATTATGCTCTATATTTTATTCAGCGTCTTATCTTACATTTGTGTTGCTACTTTTATTTAACTTAGATTTTTATTAAGTTTATTTTAAGGACTTGCGTAAGCAGGACTTGGATAAGTGACAACGGGCACAGTACTACGGGGTTAACTTCTCTGCGTTTCTGGCATTGGAATGTCGTAGAAGGCAATTTTAATAGAGTCCATCACGAGAAGACCGTCGCGACCTCAAAGAAGTTTAATCAAATCTTCTACTTTGGACAACGCTCACTGTAAGAATTATTTACATACTTGAATTGATTTATTGAAATGTCTTCATTTGTAAATTAAATTTATATGAACATGTTTGCAGATCATCGCGATTGGAACGAATACATGACGTGGACTTCGTGATATTTCGCTTGAAAGAGAGTAGAGTATATGTAACATTTCCAGCTGCCTCTGACCTCGCCTTTGGATTTCGACTTCTCTACGTCGCATAGAGCGCAGTACAACTCGTATTCCATCCCGGCAGCAAAGAAGACTTACATTAAAAGCCTAAATTGATGAAATCTGAAGGTATTTTTCTTATAAAACGGTTTCGTTTAATTGCATTAGTGTGCGATAGTTTCTAAACTCACCGGGTATATTTGCAGATCCATAATACACAGGAGAATCAGTCTGGTGGGTATGCATGACAAGAAAATTGGTTGAGCGGCGAATCTACTGTGACTGATGAAGGGGAGCCTCGAATTGCGCTTTATGCAGTCATCGTATTTCTGGGATCTTGAAGACGCTAGAAAATAATATTACTATAATTTAATGTACATTAAATTCATGTAGTAATAGGTCTTTGCATGTTTATATATATATATATATATACTATATATCAAATTAATTATGTACAATAAAGAAATAAAAAAATAAAAAAAAAAATATATATTTATATATATATATATTCCTAGTCTATTGTTAACCGTATTTAGAAATAACATTGATTGTAAAGAGCACAAAAATTATGCTCTATATTTTATTCAGCGTCTTATCTTACATTTGTGTTGCTACTTTTATTTAACTTAGATTTTTATTAAGTTTATTTTAAGGACTTGCGTAAGCAGGACTTGGATAAGTGACAACGGGCACAGTACTACGGGGTTAACTTCTCTGCGTTTCTGGCATTGCAATGTCGTAGAAGGCAATTTTAATAGAGTCCATCACGAGAAGACCGTCGCGACCTCAAAGAAGTTTAATCAAATCTTCTACTTTGGACAACGCTCACTGTAAGAATTATTTAAATACTTGAATCGATTTATTGAAATGTCTTCATTTGTAAATTAAATTTATATGAACATGTTTGCAGATCATCGCGATTGGAACGAATACATGACGTGGACTTCGTGATATTTCGCTTGAAAGAGAGTAGAGTATATGTAACATTTCCAGCTGCCTCTGACCTCGCCTTTGGATTTCGACTTCTCTACGTCGCATAGAGCGCAGTACAACTCGTATTCCATCCCGGCAGCAAAGAAGACTTACATTAAAAGCCTAAATTGATGAAATCTGAAGGTATTTTTCTTATAAAACGGTTTCGTTTAATTGCATTAGTGTGCGATAGTTTCTAAACTCACCGGGTATATTTGCAGATCCATAATACACAGGAGAATCAGTCTGGTGGGTATGCACGACAATAAGATTGCTTGAGCGGCGAATCTACTGTGACTGATGAAGGGGAGCCTCGAATTGCGCTTTATGCAGTCATCGTATTTCTGGGATCTTGAAGACGCTAGAAAATAATATTACTATAACTTAATGTACATTAAATTCATGTAGTAATAGGTCTTTGCATGTTTATATATATATATATATATACTATATATCAAATTAATTATGTACAATAAAGAAATAAAAAAAATAAAAATAAATATATATATATATATATATATATATTCCTAGTCTATTGTTAACCGTATTTAGAAATAACATTGATTGTAAAGAGCACAAAAATTATGCTCTATATTTTATTCAGCGTCTTATCTTACATTTGTGTTGCTACTTTTATTTAACTTAGATTTTTATTAAGTTTATTTTAAGGACTTGCGTAAGCAGGACTTGGATAAGTGACAACGGGCACAGTACTACGGGGTTAACTTCTCTGCGTTTCTGGCATTGCAATGTCGTAGAAGGCAATTTTAATAGAGTCCATCACGAGAAGACCGTCGCGACCTCAAAGAAGTTTAATCAAATCTTCTACTTTGGACAACGCTCACTGTAAGAATTATTTACATACTTGAATTGATTTATTGAAATGTCTTCATTTGTAAATTAAATTTATATGAACATGTTTGCAGATCATCGCGATTGGAACGAATACATGACGTGGACTTCGTGATATTTCGCTTGAAAGAGAGTAGAGTATATGTAACATTTCCAGCTGCCTCTGACCTCGCCTTTGGATTTCGACTTCTCTACGTCGCATAGAGCGCAGTACAACTCGTATTCCATCCCGGCAGCAAAGAAGACTTACATTAAAAGCCTAAATTGATGAAATCTGAAGGTATTTTTCTTATAAAACGGTTTCGTTTAATTGCATTAGTGTGCGATAGTTTCTAAACTCACCGGGTATATTTGCAGATCCATAATACACAGGAGAATCAGTCTGGTGGGTATGCATGACAAGAAAATTGGTTGAGCGGCGAATCTACTGTGACTGATGAAGGGGAGCCTCGAATTGCGCTTTATGCAGTCATCGTATTTCTGGGATCTTGAAGACGCTAGAAAATAATATTACTATAATTTAATGTACATTAAATTCATGTAGTAATAGGTCTTTGCATGTTTTTATATATATATATATATATATACTATATATCAAATTAATTATGTACAATAAAGAAATAAAAAAAATTAAAATAAATATATATATATATATATATATATATTCCTAGTCTATTGTTAACCGTATTTAGAAATAACATTGATTGTAAAGAGCACAAAAATTATGCTCTATATTTTATTCAGCGTCTTATCTTACATTTGTGTTGCTACTTTTATTTAACTTAGATTTTTATTAAGTTTATTTTAAGGACTTGCGTAAGCAGGACTTGGATAAGTGACAACGGGCACAGTACTACGGGGTTAACTTCTCTGCGTTTCTGGCATTGCAATGTCGTAGAAGGCAATTTTAATAGAGTCCATCACGAGAAGACCGTCGCGACCTCAAAGAAGTTTAATCAAATCTTCTACTTTGGACAACGCTCACTGTAAGAATTATTTACATACTTGAATTGATTTATTGAAATGTCTTCATTTGTAAATTAAATTTATATGAACATGTTTGCAGATCATCGCGATTGGAACGAATACATGACGTGGACTTCGTGATATTTCGCTTGAAAGAGAGTAGAGTATATGTAACATTTCCAGCTGCCTCTGACCTCGCCTTTGGATTTCGACTTCTCTACGTCGCATAGAGCGCAGTACAACTCGTATTCCATCCCGGCAGCAAAGAAGACTTACATTAAAAGCCTAAATTGATGAAATCTGAAGGTATTTTTCTTATAAAACGGTTTCGTTTAATTGCATTAGTGTGCGATAGTTTCTAAACTCACCGGGTATATTTGCAGATCCATAATACACAGGAGAATCAGTCTGGTGGGTATGCACGACAATAAGATTGCTTGAGCGGCGAATCTACTGTGACTGATGAAGGGGAGCCTCGAATTGCGCTTTATGCAGTCATCGTATTTCTGGGATCTTGAAGACGCTAGAAAATAATATTACTATAACTTAATGTACATTAAATTCATGTAGTAATAGGTCTTTGCATGTTTATATATATATATATATATACTATATATCAAATTAATTATGTACAATAAAGAAATAAAAAAAATAAAAATAAATATATATATATATATATATATATATATATATATTCCTAGTCTATTGTTAACCGTATTTAGAAATAACATTGATTGTAAAGAGCACAAAAATTATGCTCTATATTTTATTCAGCGTCTTATCTTACATTTGTGTTGCTACTTTTATTTAACTTAGATTTTTATTAAGTTTATTTTAAGGACTTGCGTAAGCAGGACTTGGATAAGTGACAACGGGCACAGTACTACGGGGTTAACTTCTCTGCGTTTCTGGCATTGCAATGTCGTAGAAGGCAATTTTAATAGAGTCCATCACGAGAAGACCGTCGCGACCTCAAAGAAGTTTAATCAAATCTTCTACTTTGGACAACGCTCACTGTAAGAATTATTTACATACTTGAATTGATTTATTGAAATGTCTTCATTTGTAAATTAAATTTATATGAACATGTTTGCAGATCATCGCGATTGGAACGAATACATGACGTGGACTTCGTGATATTTCGCTTGAAAGAGAGTAGAGTATATGTAACATTTCCAGCTGCCTCTGACCTCGCCTTTGGATTTCGACTTCTCTACGTCGCATAGAGCGCAGTACAACTCGTATTCCATCCCGGCAGCAAAGAAGACTTACATTAAAAGCCTAAATTGATGAAATCTGAAGGTATTTTTCTTATAAAACGGTTTCGTTTAATTGCATTAGTGTGCGATAGTTTCTAAACTCACCGGGTATATTTGCAGATCCATAATACACAGGAGAATCAGTCTGGTGGGTATGCACGACAATAAGATTGCTTGAGCGGCGAATCTACTGCGACTGATGAAGGGGAGCCTCGAATTGCGCTTTATGCAGTCATCGTATTTCTGGGATCTTGAAGACGCTAGAAAATAATATTACTATAACTTAATGTACATTAAATTCATGTAGTAATAGGTCTTTGCATGTTTATATATATATATATATATATACTATATATCAAATTAATTATGTACAATAAAGAAATAAAAAAAATAAAAATAAATATATATATATATATATATATATATTCCTAGTCTATTGTTAACCGTATTTAGAAATAACATTGATTGTAAAGAGCACAAAAATTATGCTCTATATTTTATTCAGCGTCTTATCTTACATTTGTGTTGCTACTTTTATTTAACTTAGATTTTTATTAAGTTTATTTTAAGGACTTGCGTAAGCAGGACTTGGATAAGTGACAACGGGCACAGTACTACGGGGTTAACTTCTCTGCGTTTCTGGCATTGCAATGTCGTAGAAGGCAATTTTAATAGAGTCCATCACGAGAAGACCGTCGCGACCTCAAAGAAGTTTAATCAAATCTTCTACTTTGGACAACGCTCACTGTAAGAATTATTTACATACTTGAATTGATTTATTGAAATGTCTTCATTTGTAAATTAAATTTATATGAACATGTTTGCAGATCATCGCGATTGGAACGAATACATGACGTGGACTTCGTGATATTTCGCTTGAAAGAGAGTAGAGTATATGTAACATTTCCAGCTGCCTCTGACCTCGCCTTTGGATTTCGACTTCTCTACGTCGCATAGAGCGCAGTACAACTCGTATTCCATCCCGGCAGCAAAGAAGACTTACATTAAAAGCCTAAATTGATGAAATCTGAAGGTATTTTTCTTATAAAACGGTTTCGTTTAATTGCATTAGTGTGCGATAGTTTCTAAACTCACCGGGTATATTTGCAGATCCATAATACACAGGAGAATCAGTCTGGTGGGTATGCATGACAAGAAAATTGGTTGAGCGGCGAATCTACTGTGACTGATGAAGGGGAGCCTCGAATTGCGCTTTATGCAGTCATCGTATTTCTGGGATCTTGAAGACGCTAGAAAATAATATTACTATAATTTAATGTACATTAAATTCATGTAGTAATAGGTCTTTGCATGTTTATATATATATATATATATACTATATATCAAATTAATTATGTACAATAAAGAAATAAAAAAAATAAAAATATATATATATATATATATATATATATATATTCCTATTCTATTGTTAACCGTATTTAGAAATAACATTGATTGTAAAGAGCACAAAAATTATGCTCTATATTTTATTCAGCGTCTTATCTTACATTTGTGTTGCTACTTTTATTTAACTTAGATTTTTATTAAGTTTATTTTAAGGACTTGCGTAAGCAGGACTTGGATAAGTGACAACGGGCACAGTACTACGGGGTTAACTTCTCTGCGTTTCTGGCATTGCAATGTCGTAGAAGGCAATTTTAATAGAGTCCATCACGAGAAGACCGTCGCGACCTCAAAGAAGTTTAATCAAATCTTCTACTTTGGACAACGCTCACTGTAAGAATTATTTACATACTTGAATTGATTTATTGAAATGTCTTCATTTGTAAATTAAATTTATATGAACATGTTTGCAGATCATCGCGATTGGAACGAATACATGACGTGGACTTCGTGATATTTCGCTTGAAAGAGAGTAGAGTATATGTAACATTTCCAGCTGCCTCTGACCTCGCCTTTGGATTTCGACTTCTCTACGTCGCATAGAGCGCAGTACAACTCGTATTCCATCCCGGCAGCAAAGAAGACTTACATTAAAAGCCTAAATTGATGAAATCTGAAGGTATTTTTCTTATAAATCGGTTTTGTTTAATTGCATTAGTGTGCGATAGTTTCTAAACTCACCGGGTATATTTGCAGATCCATAATACACAGGAGAATCAGTCTGGTGGGTATGCATGACAAGAAAATTGGTTGAGCGGCGAATCTACTGTGACTGATGAAGGGGAGCCTCGAATTGCGCTTTATGCAGTCATCGTATTTCTGGGATCTTGAAGACGCTAGAAAATAATATTACTATAATTTAATGTACATTAAATTCATGTAGTAATAGGTCTTTGCATGTTTATATATATATATATATATACTATATATCAAATTAATTATGTACAATAAAGAAATAAAAAAAATAAAAAAATATATATATTTTTTGCATGAGCATAGTTGAAGACAAATGAAAGAGAGTAGAGTATATGTAACATTTCCAGTTGCCTCTGACCTCGGTTTAGGATATCGACTTCTCTACATCGCACAGAGCGCAGTACAACTCGTATTCTATCCCGGGAGCAAAGAAAACTTGCATAAAAAGCCTAAATTGATGAAATCTGACGGTTATTTATCTTGTAAAACGGTTTAGTTTAATTGCATTAGTGTGCGATAGTTTCTCTCACCGGGCGTATTTGCGGATCCACAATACACAGGCGAATCAGCCTGGTGATGCATGACAATAAGATTGCTTCAGCGGCGAGCGATTTGCAAGCAATTTCCTGACACTTTACTACAACTTGGTATCAAAGTCTGCAAAATAACTACTGTGACTGATTGAGGTGAGCCTTGAATTGCGTTTCATGTAGTCATCGTATTTCTGGGATCTTGAAGACACTAGAAAATAATGTTACTATAATTTAATGTGAAAGAGAGTAGAGTATATGTAACATTTCCAGTTGCCTCTGACCTCGGTTTAGGATATCGACTTCTCTACATCGCACAGAGCGCAGTACAACTCGTATTCTATCCCGGGAGCAAAGAAAACTTGCATAAAAAGCCTAAATTGATGAAATCTGACGGTTATTTATCTTGTAAAACGGTTTAGTTTAATTGCATTAGTGTGCGATAGTTTCTCTCACCGGGCGTATTTGCGGATCCACAATACACAGGCGAATCAGCCTGGTGATGCATGACAATAAGATTGCTTCAGCGGCGAGCGATTTGCAAGCAATTTCCTGACACTTTACTACAACTTGGTATCAAAGTCTGCAAAATAACTACTGTGACTGATTGAGGTGAGCCTTGAATTGCGTTTCATGTAGTCATCGTATTTCTGGGATCTTGAAGACACTAGAAAATAATGTTACTATAATTTAATGTGAAAGAGAGTAGAGTATATGTAACATTTCCAGTTGCCTCTGACCTCGGTTTAGGATATCGACTTCTCTACATCGCACAGAGCGTAGTACAACTCGTATTCTATCCCGGCAGCAAAGAAAACTTGCATAAAAAGCCTAAATTGATGAAATCTGACGGTTATTTATCTTGTAAAACGGTTTAGTTTAATTGCATTAGTGTGCGATAGTTTCTCTCACCGGGCGTATTTGCGGATCCACAATACACAGGCGAATCAGCCTGGTGATGCATGACAATAAGATTGCTTCAGCGGCGAGCGATTTGCAAGCAATTTCCTGACACTTTACTACAACTTGGTATCAAAGTCTGCAAAATAACTACTGTGACTGATTGAGGTGAGCCTTGAATTGCGTTTCATGTAATCATCGTATTTCTGGGATCTTGAAGACACTAGAAAATAATGTTACTATAATTTAATGTGAAAGAGAGTAGAGTATATGTAACATTTCCAGTTGCCTCTGACCTCGGTTTAGGATATCGACTTCTCTACATCGCACAGAGCGCAGTACAACTCGTATTCTATCCCGGCAGTAAAGAAAACTTGCATAAAAAGCCTAAATTGATGAAATCTGACGGTTATTTATCTTGTAAAACGGTTTAGTTTAATTGCATTAGTGTGCGATAGTTTTAGTGATCTTTTAACTCTTATAGTTTTATAGAGTTTTAGCTATAATTACCACATAATACATATTTTAAAACCCATGACACCTTTTCCACAAAGTAAATTAACAACAATGATGTAAAAAAATATGATATGATAAATGAGAAAGTGTCACCGTGTCCTTAAGACTAGTCCCGTTAAAAAATCCAGCTAATTAGCTGTTTTTTTTTTGAAATAACATTGATTGAAATATTTAACATGTATATATAGCATGTATTTAACATGTATGTTAAGTATATATATATTGTGATATATAATTATTTTAGCATCTTATTATCTTATATTTGTATTGTAACTTTTTTTTAACTAAGATATAGATTAAGTTTATTTCAGCATTGTTTGTATATTTAGTCAAGATGAATTCAAATTGTTAACATTATCGTGTTAAATGGAAGAACTAAAATTGTTTGAAAATGTAATATAATTGAATATAGTCTGTGAAAGTGGTATTCTATTTAAAGTAATATTTGGTTTAGAGGTTCTTAGAGAAGAATCTTCTATTCTTTTAAACAGGACCGGGTGAGTGGTGGGTTCACATGTCACAGACTATATTATTATTCCTTGGTAGCATTTGAGTTCGTTGATTTTATTAAAAAATAAGATGTTTGTGGAAATGTATATGCAAACTGTGACAGAAGGATTTGACTTCTCTACGTCGCATAGAGCGCAGCGGAACTCGCACCCTATCCCGTCAGCATCAAAGACGACTTAAATTATAAACCTAAACTGAAGAGCTCTGAAGGTAATTATATTTTAAAACGGTTTGTTTAATTGCGTATTTCTATGATAGTTTCTTAACTCACCGGAATATTTGCAGATCGATAATACACAAATAAATCGACCTGGTGGGTATGCATGGCATGGCATCGGTTGAGCAGCTTATGATTTGCCAGACAATCTCTGTCTACTTTACTACAAGTTGGTCCCAAAATGAAATAACATTGATTGAAATATTTAACATCTATATATAGCATGTATTTAACATGTATGTTAAGTATATATGTATTGTGATATATAATTATTTTAGCATCTTATTATCTTATATTTGTGTTGTAACTTTTTTTTAACTAAGATATAGATTAAGTTTATTTCAGCATTGTTTGTATGAATCAGGATGAATCAGAGGTTGAGTCAGGATGAATTCAAATTGTTAACATTATCGTGTTAAATGGAAGAACTAAAATTGTTTGAAAATGTAATATAATTGAATATAGTCTGTGAAAGTGGTATTCTATCTAAAGTAATATTTGGTTTAGAGGTTCTTAGAGAAGAATCTTCTATTCTTTTAAACAGGACCGGGTGAGTGGTGGGTTCACATGTCACAGACTATATTATTATTCCTTGGTAGCATTTGAGTTCGTTGATTTTATTAAAAAATAAGATGTTTGTGGAAATGTATATGCAAACTGTGACAGAAGGATTTGACTTCTCTACGTCGCATAGAGCGCAGCGGAACTCGCACCCTATCCCGTCAGCATCAAAGACGACTTAAATTCAAAACCTAAACTGAAGAGCTCTGAAAGTAATTTAAACATGTAAATAAGATTTTTTACTGTTTACTTGGTATACGAATATGCTCTACCCACAGAGTTATGGTCAACAATAAAACCCAGATATTTAAAGAAGGAAACTTTCTATGTGAGGGCAATAGTTTTAAAATGTGATGGTGGTTCTAAATCAGAAATGTAATTTGTAAATTTCTTAAATATAATAAATAAATAACTTATAATTTTTAATGTATGCCCTAATAACTTGTCTTAGATCATAACTTCTCTATATTATTGTTAACCAAATTTATAAATAAGTTATGTATAGTATCAATGTTCAAATGAAACCATTTTTTTTTTTCATATTATTTACTGGTTTTAAAACATTTCTTATAAGCGTAGGAACAATAACGCAAAATTAATAACTTTTTTGTATCCACCCATTTAAAATCATTTTCCTTGTAACAAACAGTTGTAATTTGGACCAAATCTGGTACTGAAAATAATAATGCATTTTGATCAATTAAACCCATCATATATTTATTATTTATTTCAAATTGAGGGATTCTTTGAAGAAAAAACGAGATAGTTTTGAAGTTATAGTCACATTTGAGTATCACAATCAATTAAAACTACCGATTTAGAACATAGGCAATGAAAAACGTCCGAAATGGAAGAAACTCGATTTTATTTTACAATTTGATGACTGAACTCATGTTTTGATTAACTAACATATATTTAACAAAATGAAGCTACTACTTGACTATTATTCCTCATTATCAATTGAACTAAATCGGTAAATGTTTAGATAAGATATTTGTTTATTTGATATCTAAAAAGAAGATAACTATCAATACTATAGCCGGACACTAAAATATTTAACTTTTAAAAAATATAAAAAGTAAACATTTTAAAAATAAAATAAAAAACTAGAGAACTAAAAAAGATAGTAAATGCTCCATGGATAGGTAAGTACCTGAAATTGTTTATATTATATATATATACTAGCTGACCCGGCCACGCGTTGCTGTGGCTAAAGTTTTTGTTATATTACATTATAGTAAACAATCTAAGAGGAACAATAAGAGAACATCAGTCACGGAGTCCACTATGCTTTTTCACACAGATGGTATTTGTAAAAAAATATGGTGATCTCCTTATTTGACTTTCTACTACTATAACCCTTTAGTACAATGAAATTATTTACGAACAAAGACGAAAATGTTGATGCTGGTATACAAATTCACTGGATTCATGTGACGCTTAAACTCATGAATGAGGTAGGCAAGGCAGACAGTCTTAAACTTTTAAACATTAATATTTTTTTTTTTGAATTATAAATACTTTCAATTTCAATTTAATTTAACACCAATCGGTGCACAATGTTTTTGGTTAACCTGTCTTTAGCTAACACAAATAGATTCGACGGTTTCCCAACACGTGAACACGCAACATATAGTTGCCCATGAGAAAAACATGGATTTTCCAAATCTAAACCACAAATGGACATTGTTTGACCTTGAGATTTATTTATAGACATGGCGAAAGCTAAACGAATTGGAAACTGTAGCCTTTTGAAGGGTATGGTAGAATCTGATGGTATCATCGGAATACGTGGCAGCAGGACCACTTTTCCTTTAAACTTCCCAGCCAAAATGGTTGCTTCAAGAATGTTTCCGGTGATCTTTTTGATGACCAAACGCGTACCGTTACATAATTGAGGTGGATTCAAATTACGGAGGAGAATAATAGGGGAACCAATCTTTAATCGAAGATTATGTGGTGGCATTCCAGGGATATCTAATGAATTTAAAAATTCAATCGGAAAATTTACACTTTCATTTTCATCAACAACAGTATCGATTGATTTAAAAGACATCAGATCGCCTGGTAACAACTGTTGTATCTGGAAGTTAATTTCGTCAACATCAACGTTTTTGGCTGCCAAAATCGCCCGTTGACTAAGCCATTCATGATTCAAATAATTATTCTGTATATCCGGGAAAATACTCTGAATCAATTCAGTTTTATCCTGAACAACAGTGCAAAAATTGTCTGGTAGTTTAATGCATTGCGTATTTGGTTGCAGTTTTATTTTACCGTTCCCAATATCTAGTAGTTGTTCGGAAAATATTAGTGCTGATGGATCATTTTGCAATTGTACTCGCATATTTATGGTCAATCGAAGTGTTTCAACACTTCGCCATAAGAATGATTGTTTCAAACATGCATTAATCTCATCCGCGAAAGTAGAGCGAGGTATAACCGGTAAGGTCTGCCGGAAGTCACCAGACAAAAGTAAGATAGCACCACCGAAAAGTTTATTATTGCTGTTTAAATCTTGCATAGTTCTGTTTAATGCTTCAAGTGAATATTTGTGTGCCATTGTGCACTCATCCCAAATTATTATAGAACTCTTCCGCAACACTGCAGCTATTCCACTATTCTTTTTGATGTTACACATTGCATCTGGTTTATTATGAACGTCCAATGGCAGCTTGAATGTTGAATGTGCTGTTCGCCCACCATCCAGTAAAGTAGCCGCAATGCCTGACGATGCTAATGCTAATGCGATTTTTTGTTGCGACCGTATTTTGGCAAGAATCAACGATATTAAAAATGTCTTACCTGTTCCACCGGGTGCATCCAAGAAAAAAAAACCGCCTTGTTCAGCAGCAACAGCCAGCATAATCCGATCATAAATAATTTTTTGTTCTGCTGTCAGTAATGGTTCACTGTTCATGATAATTGTTGCTAAACTTCCATGGTCATATTGATTTTCTCGTTGTAAATCGGTATTGACTAAGTCGGTGGCTGGACGATTAGGTGATGCCATAATGATTAAGTGGTAAATTTGAAATAAGAACACATAAATCCTCGATCAAGACCAATGCTTCATTGTACATCTCTGGTGTATAATCTATGTTTTGGCATTGATTTGTTTGTCTATTTCGGTGCAAGATGTCTTCTGTCATACAATTTTTATATTTTTCCCACAAAGTTTGTGCTTGCGAGGGATAACATGTCGCCAAAATAATTGCAAACAACTGACGAATGTTATTCGGTGTTGATGTCAACGCAGCATCAGCAAGCGTTAAGTCCCAATGGTTATCGTCTTCTAGCAATTGCAGTTCACGACATGCATCCTGGTATGTATTGAATACTCGACCATTAGCTGTTCGTAAAAATTCAAAAGACGTTGGTCCGGGAACATTCACCAATAACAAACGTAAATAGAAGCACTCACGTTGCTTTGGATGTACCGTGTAAAGTCTCCCCAATGTCTTAGCTTTGAATATGCCTGTAATGGAAGGATGTGGTTTTCCTTGTTTCCGTGGCTCCCATTTTTTACTGGATTTGTTCCATGTGAAATAACGTGGAACATCACCATACACCAATGTCTTCGCGAATTGGCCAAAAACATCAGGTTTTTGACACAATGTAAAAAATTCAGTTAGAGTCGTTTTCGGAGCTTCGAACGCTCTTTGGAGAACATTTTCTTCAGTGAAGTATACACGTTGACCGTTTTCAAGATGTATTGCCAGATGTTGGACAGCAGGATCTCTTTCGTGGATGGGAAAGCTGAGAATATGCCAAATAGCTTCATTGCTGCTAATGTATCTGCCCATTTGGTATCGTGCTATTTCGTCATTTTTATTTATGTTTTTTACTTCAAATATGGCCAAATCACTGCCTTTGTTTACATATTTACAAATATACTTAATTGATTTAACAGAACTGCAAAGCTCAACATTGATATGAGCTTTGTAAGTTTTTGAAAGTAGTGGTGAGTATGGTACCACCCACTGATTATCAAACTCAACTTGATTTGGAAAGTTCGGCAGTCGCATTGTAAATGTGTGGCCACCATTCTCAGTACTTCTGCGACGATACATTGGATAACCATCAATATCCGTGATCGTGTCATTTGTATGCGGCTTTGGGAAGTTTTTTTTACATTTTCCATTTTCCATGCACGGTGACGTCATGTTGAAAACACCGCATGGCCCATGGATCATGTGTTTGGTGACAATATCAAATAATTCTTGATCAATTAATGGGTCTGGAATTTCGGCTGAAATTATTTGATCGATTTCTTCAGGACGGATTCTATCTTTAAGCCAAACCAAAATGTGGGCATGAGGCAAACCTCGCTTTTGCCACTCTATCGTATACAGCCAACAACGTGTGATACCAAAAATTGTATATTTAACAATAAAATCAATTAAGGATTTCAATTTTTGTTTAAACACACGTGCAGTTAAATCATGACGATGAATGGCTTGTTGTCCTGGCAATAGTAAAGTTTGTATCTCTTCCCAATTCGGATTACATGTGAATGTAATAAATAAATCCGGTCGGCCGTAATGACGTACGTAAGTCATCGCATCTTGTATGTATTCCTGCATGTTCCGTGGACTGCCGATGTAGCTTGAAGGTAAAATGAAAGCATTACCGATGTCATTGGGATTTAAATTTCCATCGATGTTTCCAGCAACAGCATCTCGTAAGTGAATATATTCTTCCGATCGTAGTTTTGCCTGGTTGAATCGAAGGAATCGCAAGCGTTCGCTTTCGACCTTAGCATACATATCAACAATGTATTGATGGAACAGCTGACGATATCGAAGGATATAATTGTCTTGATGTTGTCTAACCATTATTCGGTGTGCGTAGTAGTTCATTGAGCTAACTTTATTATTTCTGTAATCACCTAAAAAAATAAATAATAAAATGCAATACGAAATTAAAATCTATACATACAGTAAGAAAGTAAATAGATAATTGTCAAATTTACCGGTATTTGGATCATACTGATTGATATTAAGGTGATATTCATCTTGTCCTTGCCAAAATATCAATGGATATTGTAGTGCGTCATATGAACGGTGTAGATCCGAAATCGTACTGACAGTGTTGTCTCGCCGTGTAATGTTTATAGATCTTTTGTCAACTGGATCACCAATCATGATAACAGCAACCTCATCAACAGTTGGAGCGTTGAATCTACCAGCATGTTCACCTAATGGTACTTTGTCGGCTTTTATGACGATTTGATAATTGTCATTTTGCAGTCGTGGCGAAACTCTTTTGATCAATTGAATTAGTTGATTGTGATCTTCTAAAAAATTTCCAATAATATCACAATTGCTCTTTCCTCTGCTTGTTCAATAAAATTATACAGGCACCGAGTCGTCACGCGCTCTTCACAATCGCCCATAAAATAAAAAGGTATCGACATCTGTCAGTTTTATGACTGCCAAATAATATCAGACAAATAATTAGCAATAAATTAAAATATGACGATTTGATAATTGTCATTTTGCAGTCGTGGCGAAACTCTTTTGATCAATTGAATTAGTTGATTGTGATCTTCTAAAAAATTTTCCAATAATATCACAATTGCTCTTTCCTCTGCTTGTTCAATAAAATTATACAGGCACCGAGTCGTCACGCGCTCTTCACAATCGCCCATAAAATAAAAAGGTATCGACATCTGTCAGTTTTATGACTGCCAAATAATAACGGACAAAAAATTAGCGATAAATTAAAATTGCGACTATAATTTGAGATTTAAACTATCCTATCTCTCAAGTGCACATCGAACTGCACATGGTGTTCAAATTTTATTATAATCGGTTAAGTGGTTTAGGAGTCCATTGAGGACAAACATTGTGACACGAGATTTATATATATTAAGATATACTAGCTGACCCGGCCACGCGTTGCTGTGGCTAAAGTTTTTGTTATATTACATTATAGTAAACAATCTAAGAGGAACAATAAGAGAACATCAGTCACGGAGTCCACTATGCTTTTTCACACAGATGGTATTTGTAAAAAAATATGGTGATCTCCTTATTTGACTTTCTACTACTATAACCCTTTAGTACAATGAAATTATTTACGAACTAAGACGACAATGTTGATGTTGGTATACAAATTCACTGGATTGAGATTTGAAGGGGAAGTACGTTGAACACAATTAATTAAAATGTTCTTACACTTGATACTAAGCAGAAATCAATAGGTAAAAAATAAAAATTTATCAGATTTATTATTTCCATTTAATTTTATAACAAATATAAGTATATTACAGTATAATACAGTAAATAACATGTGACGCTTAAACTCATGAATGAGGTAGGCAAGGCAGACAGTCTTAAACTTTTAAACATTAATATCTTTTTTTTTGAATTATAAATACTTTCAATTTCAATTTAATTTAACACCAATCGGTGCACAATGTTTTTGGTTAACCTGTCTTTAGCTAACACAAATAGATTCGACGGTTTCCCAACACGTGAACACGCAACATATAGTTGCCCATGAGAAAAACATGGATTTTCCAAATCTAAACCACAAATGGACATTGTTTGACCTTGAGATTTATTTATAGACATGGCGAAAGCTAAACGAATTGGAAACTGTAGCCTTTTGAAGGGTATGGTAGAATCTGATGGTATCATCGAAATACGTGGCAGCAGGACCACTTTTCCTTTAAACTTCCCAGCCAAAATGGTTGCTTCAAGAATGTTTCCGGTGATCTTTTTGATGACCAAACGCGTACCGTTACATAATTGAGGTGGATTCAAATTACGGAGGAGAATAATAGGGGAACCAATCTTTAATCGAAGATTATGTGGTGGCATTCCAGGGATATCTAATGAATTTAAAAATTCAATCGGAAAATTTACACTTTCATTTTCATCAACAACAGTATCGATTGATTTAAAAGACATCAGATCGCCTGGTAACAACTGTTGTATCTGGAAGTTAATTTCGTCAACATCAACGTTTTTGGCTGCCAAAATCGCCCGTTGACTAAGCCATTCATGATTCAAATAATTATTCTGTATATCCGGGAAAATACTCTGAATCAATTCAGTTTTATCCTGAACAACAGTGCAAAAATTGTCTGGTAGTTTAATGCATTGCGTATTTGGTTGCAGTTTTATTTTACCGTTCCCAATATCTAGTAGTTGTTCGGAAAATATTAGTGCTGATGGATCATTTTGCAATTGTACTCGCATATTTATGGTCAATCGAAGTGTTTCAACACTTCGCCATAAGAATGATTGTTTCAAACATGCATTAATCTCATCCGCGAAAGTAGAGCGAGGTATAACCGGTAAGGTCTGCCGGAAGTCACCAGACAAAAGTAAGATAGCACCACCGAAAAGTTTATTATTGCTGTTTAAATCTTGCATAGTTCTGTTTAATGCTTCAAGTGAATATTTGTGTGCCATTGTGCACTCATCCCAAATTATTATAGAACTCTTCCGCAACACTGCAGCTATTCCACTATTCTTTTTGATGTTACACATTGCATCTGGTTTATTATGAACGTCCAATGGCAGCTTGAATGTTGAATGTGCTGTTCGCCCACCATCCAGTAAAGTAGCCGCAATGCCTGACGATGCTAATGCTAATGCGATTTTTTGTTGCGACCGTATTTTGGCAAGAATCAACGATATTAAAAATGTCTTACCTGTTCCACCGGGTGCATCCAAGAAAAAAAAACCGCCTTGTTCAGCAGCAACAGCCAGCATAATCCGATCATAAATAATTTTTTGTTCTGCTGTCAGTAATGGTTCACTGTTCATGATAATTGTTGCTAAACTTCCATGGTCATATTGATTTTCTCGTTGTAAATCGGTATTGACTAAGTCGGTGGCTGGACGATTAGGTGATGCCATAATGATTAAGTGGTAAATTTGAAATAAGAACACATAAATCCTCGATCAAGACCAATGCTTCATTGTACATCTCTGGTGTATAATCTATGTTTTGGCATTGATTTGTTTGTCTATTTCGGTGCAAGATGTCTTCTGTCATACAATTTTTATATTTTTCCCACAAAGTTTGTGCTTGCGAGGGATAACATGTCGCCAAAATAATTGCAAACAACTGACGAATGTTATTCGGTGTTGATGTCAACGCAGCATCAGCAAGCGTTAAGTCCCAATGGTTATCGTCTTCTAGCAATTGCAGTTCACGACATGCATCCTGGTATGTATTGAATACTCGACCATTAGCTGTTCGTAAAAATTCAAAAGACGTTGGTCCGGGAACATTCACCAATAACAAACGTAAATAGAAGCACTCACGTTGCTTTGGATGTACCGTGTAAAGTCTCCCCAATGTCTTAGCTTTGAATATGCCTGTAATGGAAGGATGTGGTTTTCCTTGTTTCCGTGGCTCCCATTTTTTACTGGATTTGTTCCATGTGAAATAACGTGGAACATCACCATACACCAATGTCTTCGCGAATTGGCCAAAAACATCAGGTTTTTGACACAATGTAAAAAATTCAGTTAGAGTCGTTTTCGGAGCTTCGAACGCTCTTTGGAGAACATTTTCTTCAGTGAAGTATACACGTTGACCGTTTTCAAGATGTATTGCCAGATGTTGGACAGCAGGATCTCTTTCGTGGATGGGAAAGCTGAGAATATGCCAAATAGCTTCATTGCTGCTAATGTATCTGCCCATTTGGTATCGTGCTATTTCGTCATTTTTATTTATGTTTTTTACTTCAAATATGGCCAAATCACTGCCTTTGTTTACATATTTACAAATATACTTAATTGATTTAACAGAACTGCAAAGCTCAACATTGATATGAGCTTTGTAAGTTTTTGAAAGTAGTGGTGAGTATGGTACCACCCACTGATTATCAAACTCAACTTGATTTGGAAAGTTCGGCAGTCGCATTGTAAATGTGTGGCCACCATTCTCAGTACTTCTGCGGCGATACATTGGATAACCATCAATATCCGTGATCGTGTCATTCGTATGCGGCTTTGGGAAGTTTTTTTTACATTTTCCATTTTCCATGCACGGTGACGTCATGTTGAAAACACCGCATGGCCCATGGATCATGTGTTTGGTGACAATATCAAATAATTCTTGATCAATTAATGGGTCTGGAATTTCGGCTGAAATTATTTGATCGATTTCTTCAGGACGGATTCTATCTTTAAGCCAAACCAAAATGTGGGCATGAGGCAAACCTCGCTTTTGCCACTCTATCGTATACAGCCAACAACGTGTGATACCAAAAATTGTATATTTAACAATAAAATCAATTAAGGATTTCAATTTTTGTTTAAACACACGTGCAGTTAAATCATGACGATGAATGGCTTGTTGTCCTGGCAATAGTAAAGTTTGTATCTCTTCCCAATTCGGATTACATGTGAATGTAATAAATAAATCCGGTCGGCCGTAATGACGTACGTAAGTCATCGCATCTTGTATGCATGCATGTTCCGTGCCGTTCCGTATCGACATCTGTCAGTTTTATGACTGAATCTACCAGCATGTTCACCTAATGGTACTTTGTCGGCTTTTATGACGATTTGATAATTGTCATTTTGCAGTCGTGGCGAAACTCTTTTGATCAATTGAATTAGTTGATTGTGATCTTCTAAAAAATTTTCCAATAATATCACAATTGCTCTTTCCTCTGCTTGTTCAATAAAATTATACTGGCACCGAGTCGTCACGCGCTCTTCACAATCGCCCATAAAATAAAAAGGTATCGACATCTGTCAGTTTTATGACTGCCAAATAATAACGGACAAAAAATTAGCGATAAATTAAAATTGCGACTATAATTTGAGATTTAAACTATCCTATCTCTCAAGTGCACATCGAACTGCACATGGTGTTCAAATTTTATTATTAGTCCATTATTTTATTATTAGTCCATTGAGGACAAACATTGTGACACGAGATTTATATATATTAAGATATATATATATATATTGAGAAACAATTTTTATACATATAAGTGTATATGTTATTGAAACATTTAAACACATTTAAAAATTTTACGTTCTATGAAATCAATTATTTTAATACACAACAGGATTTCAAATTTATCAATATGTACAGTCGAGGGCAAGTGAAGCTTTACCATGAAAAGCAATTTGTCAGAGATTGACTCCATCGAACAATACAATGGTGCGATGAGCACCCAGTCTTATTAAGGACACGAAGAAACAATGCAAATATTTTCCATCTCTTTCTTTAGGCGTTTAAGTTCAACTTTAAATGCTCAAGGTAAAGTTCCGGGTGCCTCGACTGTACATAATAAATTCTTTATCAAAAGTAACTCCTCGTATGTGCTTCCTAAATAATTCATTCTTAAAACATTATTATTTTAACTGTTTCACTATAATAAAAAAATCTTGTTTCATTAAAAAAAAAACTAAAATTGCTAATTACCAATAATGTATATTACCATAGAGCATGGTAATTCAAACCACGCTTTCATTAATGAAGAAAATGGTCAATTTAATTATAATACTGTTTGTTTTATTAATGCATATGAAGAGCACAAGCCTAGCATGATGAGTCCAAAAAACACTTTTATTTTTAATTTTTCTATGTTATTTCTATGGTATGGTATGGTATTTTTCTGCGAGCTTCATCTTTTTGCCAAAGAAAAAAATGCTTAAACAAGAGAGTCGGGAGTTATTTGAAGCAGAGACGAAGCAGGCTGCCAAAATCAACATTCAGGCATTGAAAAAAAAAAATATTCAGAAAAAGCAAGATCACTGCCTTATTCTAGTAATGTAAGATGATTCTGCAATAACGATAAAATATCCAGGGACAATCATCATTTTGGCATATTTCAAAAACACTCACAGTAAGTTTTTATTTTTATATTCAAATAAAAAATGATAATCAAAATATTTGTTATTTTTTTTTCATCCATACTAATAATACTTAATTATAATTATGTATCAAAACCCTGCTTATATTTGTATGCTTTTTACAATTGAATTGCTGATTATTAAAAGGGAGCTATGTTACATTTTCAACTTTGCGAGATATTAAAAAAAAACTGATTCATTTCTAATATAATCACATATATTACAAATTTATGCATTTATGACAAACTTAGTGTGTTTGCTGATTTGTTTTTTTTTTAATATTTTTTTTTATTTCTAATAACTATTTAATAAAAATAAAACAAATTCCGTAACATAGCTCCCTTTTAATATAATGTAACATATACCCCTTTTAATAATCAGCAATTCAATTTAATTCCACTTTATCTGAAAAACCTCAATAGTGGACATTCATCACTCTAGCCTTGTAACCTTCATTCAACTGGAACGGATACGCATTTTGCAAAGGTGTCATGTTTTCGTTAATATTACAGCTGATGATGACGGGTAATGAAAAGTATCTACTCTTGAGAGTTTTTGTCGATTTAATTATTAAATGTATTAACACAGTTTTATGCTGTGAAATTGCTGATTTACAAAGAATATGTTATATTTAGATATATTATCGCGTATTTTGTGATATAAATAATATATTGGTCTGATATCAAACAATGCGCGGGAGAGCATGGTAATAATTATGTGCCTACTTTAGAAATTATTCTTTAATTAAAATGCAAGTCAAATAATGTTTTTTTTAATTTTTTTGAAAAATAAGTATTACCAAAACAAATTTAAGAATCAAACGGCTGATTCTGGGACAAGACAATACTAATAAAAAATCTTCAAGTTTTTACATTTAAAGTAAAAACCAATTGTTGAAATATGGAATTTAAATTGCACATATATAGGCACCAAAATAAATGTAATTATTATTAAATTAAATATACTGTAAGTGTAGGTAATATAATTTAGAAAATAACCACTGAAAACTAATATTATTTTAAATTTATAACCAAAAAAACTGAAGATACTAGCAATGTTTAATAAGTTTTTTTTTATGTAGCTTTGAGATTCGGACACTGAAAGAACCAATTAAATATCTAGGGTCATTCAAAATGCAGTGTTTGAAAAAATAAAATCATTAACCGTTTATGAAATTGATTTTTAATAAGAGATTTTTCAGTCATTAGAGACAAACTCAATTTGAGATATCATAGTAGGATCCATATCAGGTCACATATCAATCAAGACGCCGTCAAGGAAAAAATGTGTTATCGAGGGAAAGAACTAACCACAAATGACTATATTTTGGTCGTTTATTGCCCAACAACATTATGATAAGGAGAGAGCTGTATCTACCAGAAGATATCGACACCTGCAGACAAAGATTTTAATGAATTCATAATTAGCGTAACATTGCATATACATTAATTTATGTACATCATTTTTAATCATGGCAATACCCTTGCTCTATGGTAGGACCATGTAATATTTTTTTATAAATATATAATCATGTGACAATAACTTCCTAGTGAATAAGTAATAAGCTTCAAGGAGTACACAAATTAGAATATTCCACAACATTTACTAACGTTTACTAAATTGTACAATAACAACTGTCGTAATTTAAAGCTACATACAAATAACTATTTATTTTACGACATGCGTACAAAGAAATTCACTTTTACAACGTTGCTATGTTTAAATATAATATTAAGGAGAAAGCCTTTTTTCTCCGATGTGTTTATTGTAATAGCTACCATTAAAACTTTTGTACATATACAACTAAATTACGTTTAATTTAAAGTTTAAATTTGTACACGTAATGTCTAAACTACAAAAATTGCCAAATGCCTGACAAAAATATACTTTTTAAACGTGTATCGTTGGCATAAATAATACAATAAAGACGAGATCTTGATTAAAATAAAAATAGTAAAGTTAATTACAAGAATTTCTTGTGGTTGCATGTCCGTTGACTTTACAAAGCCTACAAGCTTCTAAGTGTTTAATTAAAAGCTTTTAAGCTTCTAAAAGTAGAGTTAATTTCCATGTTTAGAACACATTTGAGGTCTACCATTATAAACGATACGTCTATTAAATTTAAACGTCAATAATATATTTTTTATATTCGATAGCAACGAAATTTAATACACGATAGCAACGAAATTTCAAGTCCCATAGCAACGTATCGATTTAAATTCGAATATATTTTCTTTCCGAAATTAGTTGCTATGGTTTTTTTATATTAATCTGAAAAAGACGACAAGATGGTGTCCTAAAAATGTTTTACCGTGGGTTTAGAATAATGTAATACGGATTGCCTGCGGTAAGATAATTTCGAAATAACGTTTATACAGTGCATAATAGTCGATATAGTTCATAATAGATAAAAGCAGGCCGCTAGCAGGCCAGTCTCCGAGTGAGTGATTATGTGAAAATAAGTGACATTAAAAAGTGTTCTTTGAGACCCGCAAATTTATAGTATGCCGTAAGGGTTGCTCATATCAAAAAATGTAGGGAAATTATAGCAACACAATTAACATTTTGAACTGATTTGAACCAATTTATCCCACCCTTAGAACCAATGGTTGGTGCTAGCAAAGAAGTTTACTCAGATAAGATTTAGGCCCTTATCTAAGGAATAATATTAAATTAAAATGAATTCGATATCCTATATCGAATTTGCTCATTAACGAACTTGACCGAGATTTTATGCCCTTAAATTTTATGTATCAATTTGAAAGTGATTGGTGTGAAATTATATAACTATATAAACTTTTAAACTGAAGGTAGGTGAGGGTGGTTCTAGGGGATGTGAATCGCGAAGCCATGTTGAAATTTTCCGGAAGTCATGATTCCGGATGTCAATTGCAGACCAGGGGGGCGGGAATGGGAGGGGTTTTTCCAAGAAGTAAAATTTTCCTATAACTTTCTTAGTATATAAGATATCAAACTTATTATAATTTTATTTTATTTATTTGATAAGGGGCTAAAAGTTAAGCGAGTTAACTTTTTTGATCGCACCAACTATTGGTCCTAGGGGTGGAAAAAAGCGTTTTCAAAATTCAGAAAATCATACATCCCTTATGTTATGTATGTTAGTGGATGTTGGGGGTTTTTCCCCCCGTGTAGCGCGACCTTTCCAGAACTATTGTACTTTTAAATCCACTTATAGCTCACCCTCTAGTTCCGTACTGTAGATGAAGTTAAGTAAGTTTTTGGGTGCGATGGTTCTAATCTCTTCTGGCTTGAGGAGATGGTTGCCTAGAAGCTGGTACCTTTTGTTTATGAGGGGTCCACATTCTCCCAGTAGGTGTAACGGAGTTTCTGGGCCCACTTTCTGGTTTCTGGGCGCAGAGACTGCACCTGTCGTCGGTCGATAGGCCCAATTTGTGCAGGTGTTTGTTCAGCTTGCAGTGGCCAGTTAAGGTTCTGGTTAGGATCCTTATTTGGTATCGGCTTAAATTTAATAGCTCCGAAAGTCTTTTTTGCGAGAATCCTACTATGAGTTCTTTGGCTTGCTTTTGTCCGGGCAGTTCTTACCAGTATTTTTGGCTTTGCTTCTATACCCAAATTTTTAGCAGCCTACTGGTGGTGCTTATAGCTATACCGCAGGCCGGTTCGGGGCCTATCATAGTCATGCTTGCACCTTTCTTTGCCAGTTCGTCTGCTTTCTCATTGCCATCAATGTCTGAGTGGCCTGGTACCCACATAAGTGTGACCCTGTTGTGTGTTGCCAGGGTGTTGAGTATTTGTACACCTGTTGAATAAATAAATAAATAAAGTTTAGCACTAGCTTTGACTTGATGGCGTTTGAGTTGATAGCCATCAGAGCAGCTTGGCTGTCTGAAAGTATGTATATGTTTTTATTCTTGTAGGATCTTTCGATGCTCTCATGCGCAGTCTCAATGATGGCATATAGCTCTGCCTGGAATATAGTAGAGTGCAATCCCAGGTTAATCGATTTCTCGAGTCTGGGTATCGCCCCACAAATGCCTGATCCTATATTGTTTCCGCTTTTGGAGCCATCGGTATACCATATAATTGCTTCATTTTCGAAGTTCATTGTTTGAATTCATTCATCATTGAATTCATCATTGTCCCATTTGGTTCTTTCTGGTATTTCCGTGGTAAATGTTCTGACAAAGTTGTATTCGGTTGTCAGATTGACTGTGATCATTTCCATTACTGGGTTTAGCATTGTTTGGTTCTTGAGCTTTTTGACAGTACTCGAGAGCCAATTCTTTGCACCAATTATTGGTCTTAGGGGTGGAAAAAGTGTTTTCAAAATTCAGAAAATCATACCTCCGTTAATAAGCACAGGATTAAATCTATTTAAAATGTTAATTGTTGGCCTATAAATTCTCTACAACTTTTGTTTACAACAATTTTTGATATGAGCAACTCTTACGGCACAGTGTAAAGAGAGATTCAGTATACGCACTCTCGCTGCGCAAGGGTACGGCGGGTTGAGGTGCGCGGGCTGCCGCGCTGGGAGTGAATTGTACCGAGTTATTTTTTAATACGACAAAGGTACATTTGTAACTGTAATTTGCTCTACTACATTTCGATTTTTTCCTCAATTAAATGACACAATAATTAAATAAATATTACGTCCCAACAGCCATGCTATCATATTTTCGTTATTTAAATACCGCTGTGCATTATCGCTGCGCCCTATCGAAATGTCAAGTTTCATTCTTCAGTATTAAAAATTCGTTGACTTTAATGTTAAATATCTATATTATTGACACAAAAATTGAACTCTTTTTCATTTCTACTTTTCGCGCTGAAAGATGCAACGAATAGTAGCTTATTAAGCATGGATGTATAGAAGCTAAAATGTGCCAAGAGCTGAAAGTAATTCGGTGAAGGTGTTAAGTTACTTCTTATTAACAGTATGCAGTGGTATTTGCCCTTTATTAATTTTATATTATTTTTCTTTGTTTTAGATTCCCCAAAAAGGGATTGGCGATATGAGCACCTATTACTATCGGTGTTTTTAAATATTATTAAGTAATTATGTAAGTCCAGTGTAAATTAAGGTTTCAGTTTCATATCAAAATAAAATATGGCGTTTGTGCATTCGCCTTTTCAGCCTGAAATTAGAGGAAACAAGAAAAAAAAACAGTTGGTCCCCACGCGCGAAAGACGGAAAACTTTTGTGAGGAAGTTGATGAATTTGTCATATTATATTTCAAAATTAACATACTGCAATATTGAATTTAATGCTTTTTATTAAGATAGCTACTGTTTTGAAATATTTTTAATGCAGATATTTCTCGTTTCTAAATAAGTGAATTATATTAATTTTTAACGGATATATTAAAAGGCCTTAAAAATATATTACGATAAGCATTCAAAACTTTGCTAGCCGCTTAGAAGTAATCATTACAGAGAGTAGTTTGAGATACAGTGGAAGCCAGGAAAAATAGTCACACAAATACCGTGCAGGGTCCTGTATGTGTGATTTATTTTGATTAGAATAAAAAAGGGAAAATTATTTATAAGAAATAGATTCTTTGAAACATTTTATCGATGTTTGAAAGGCAATGTGACTAACAAGCTATTGGACAAACTTTACAAAAGAAGCATTATAAAGATTGAATTTTTTTAAAAAAAAATCAGTATTACTTAAGTAACTGACCGATTTGAGATTTGATTGCAAAGTTATAAATTTAATAATATCTTATTTTCCTATAATTTTCATTACCAAACATATATGTAACTATAACGGATTGAAAATTAGATTCATATAATTTATTAAATTATTTTTATTTCATTTATCTGCTTCATTAAATTTATAAGTTCATCTAGTTTATTATAATAGGTTATTTATTTTTTGTATTATTTTCTAATCAACTATTTATCCATTCGTTCAGCTTTTTCATCTCATTCATCTCAATCGTTTAGTTAATTTCATTAACGTAGTTTATTAATTTCATCCACTCGTTTAGCTTTTTCATCTCATTCATCTCAATCGTTTAGTTAATTACATTCATGTAGTTTAATAATTTCGTCCATTCGTTCAGCTTTTTCATCTCATTCATCACAATCGTTTAGTTAATTTCATTCATTTAGTTTAATAATTTCATCCACTCGTTCAGCTTTTTCATCTCAATCATCTCAATCGTTTAGTAAATTTCATTCATTTAGTTTAATAATGTCATCCATTCGTCAGCTTTTTCATCCCATTCGTCTCAATCGTTTAGTTATTTTAATTAATGTGGTTTAATAATTTCATCCACTCGATCAGCTTTTTCATTTCATTCTTCTCAATCGTTTCGTTAATTTTATTCATGTAGTTTAATAATTTTATCCACTCGTTTAGCTTTTTCATCTCATTCATCTCAATCGTTTAGTTAATTACATTTATGTAGTTTAATAATTTCGTCCATTCGTTCAGCTTTTTCATCTCATTCATCTCAATCGTTTAGTTAATTTCATTCATTTAGTTTATTAATTTCATCCATTCGTTCAGCTTTTTCATCTCATACATCTCAATCGTTTAGTTAATTTCATTCATATAACTTATTAATTTCATCCACTCGTTCAGCTAGAGTCCATCACGAGAAGACCGTCGCGACCTCAAAGAAGTTTAATCAAATCTTCTACTTTGGACAACGCTCACTGTAAGAATTATTTACATACTTGAATTGATTTATTGAAATGTCTTCATTTGTAAATTAAATTTATATGAACATGTTTGCAGATCATCGCGATTGGAACGAATACATGACGTGGACTTCGTGATATTTCGCTTGAAAGAGAGTAGAGTATATGTAAAGTAAATTTTTTGCAAATAAAATATATTTTGCATATATTTTATTTGCAAAAAATTTCAATCCTTAAAATATTAAAAAGCATTCGTATTTTCCAAATGTCAGTACTGTCAAACTTTTATATATGTTAAACTAAAGGTGTTTACCTATTTTAACATAGAAATCATCTAATTAACGGTATATATATATATATATATATATATATATATATATACTATATATAAAATTAATTATGTACAATAAATAAATATATATATATATATATATATATATTCCTAGTCTATTGTTAACCGTATTTAGAAATAACATTGATTGTAAAGAGCACAAAAATTATGCTCTATATTTCATTCAGCGTCTTATCTTACATTTGTGTTGCTACTTTTATTTAACTTAGATTTTTAATAAGTTTATTTTAACGTTGTTTAAATATTTAGACAGCAAGAATTAAAATTGTTAATATTTTCCAGCTATTTTGTAGAAATTGTAAGAAATGTAAAATATAGTCTGTGACAGTGGTATTTATCTAATGTATTATTTGGTTAAGGTTCTTAGAGAAGGATCTTCTATTCTTTAAAACAGGACCGGGTCACATCATATATTCCTAGTCTATTGTTAACCGTATTTTGAAATAACATTGATTGTAAAGAGCACAAAAATTATGCTCTATATTATTTCATTCAGCGTCTTATCTTACATTTGTGTTGCTACTTTTATTTAACTTAGATTTTTAACAGGTTTATTTTAACGTTGTTTAAATATTTAGAGGATATGAAACGCGAAGATATGTCAAATTTTACCCATTGACATAGCTTTCTTTCAATTCATCATAAATTTTTACACCTTTTCAGTTTTAGGTAATTTCAAATCTGTCAAAATATTCTCTCTTCTGAATGTTTTTGCATACCGTTGTAGGAAGTGGCCTCCATTAAATATTTAGGCATTTACATAGATCAAAGCATGATGAGGTGGTTAAGTCAAATTGAATATTTAGCAAATAATAATGAGAATGAAATGAAATATCTTTAAAATTCTAAGATCTATCTATACTGGACCCATTGATTTTACACAAAGTTGTTTTTAAAAATAAGGGAAATGTTTTTAAAATTTATTTCTTTTAAATAATAACACAAAAACATATATATTCTGAAAATTTATTTTAAACTTATTCTTTCCAGAATTGAGTGTCACTAAGTTCACTGTATTTATAAAAGCTTTTTTAACTAAAGACGTTTGATGGATTTCTTGAATTGAGGTATATTTTCAATTTCCTTTAACTTTTTAGGAAGACAATTATAACAATGTATTTCGACATTTTGCAGTACGAGGTCTAACTGGTTGTGCATAGCTGGGCGATCTATTTCCATATTGTTATGGAAATAGATCGATTCAGTATAGCAATTTCTTCATTATTTCGGAGAAATTCGCATGGCCATAAACCAAGACTATTGGTCTGAACACACAGAAAGCTCTGCTTAGGTCGCAGAAAACTGCTGCAGAGTAGTCCTTTTCATTGATGTGACTTCCTCTGTTGACTTTCGTTTCCTAAATCCGAATTGGGTCTTTGATAATATGTTGAGTTTTTTAAGGAAATTGCGAAGCCTTGTTTCTATAACTTTTTCAAGTATTTTTTCTATCAACACTTTAAAAAATATTATGAGCTTTTTTAAAGAGTTTATTTATTTTTATTATTCTTTATTTCAATCTCTAAAGTAAATTGGGCACAGTACTACGGGGTTAACTTCTCTGCGTTTCTGGCATTGCAATGTCGTAGAAGGCAATTTTAATAGAGTCCATCACGAGAAGACCTTCGCGACCTCAAAGAAGTTTAATCAAATATTCTACTTTGGACAACGCTCACTGTAAGAATTATTTACATACTTGAATTGATTTATTGAAATGTCTTCATTTGTAAATTAAATTTATATGAACATGTTTGCAGATCATCGCGATTGGAACGAAGACACGACGCGGACTTCGTGATATTTCGCTTGAAAGAGAGTAGAGTATATTTAACATTTCCAGTTGCCTCTAACCTCGCCTATGGATTTCGGATTCTCTACATCGCATAAAGCGTTAGTACAACTCGTATTCCATCCCGGCAGCAAAGAAAACTTGCATAAAAAGCCTAAATTGATGAAATCTGACGGTTATTTATCTTGTAAAACGGTTTAGTTTAATTGCATTAGTGTGCGATAGTTTCTCTCACCGGGCGTATTTGCAGATCCACAATACACAGGCGAATCAGCCTGGTGATGCATGACAATAAGATTGCTTCAGCGGCGAGCGATTTGCAAGCAATTTCCTGACACTTTACTACAATTTGGTATCAAAGTCTGCAAAATAACTATTGTGACTGATTGAGTGGAGCCTTGAATTGCGTTTCATGTAGTCATCGTATTTCTGGGATCTTGAAGACACTAGAAAATAATGTTACTATAATTTAATGTGAAAGAGAGTAGAGTATGTAACATTTCCAGTTGCCTCTGACCTCGGTTTAGGATATCGACTTCTCTACATCGCACAGAGCGTAGTACAACTCGTATTCTATCCCGGGAGCAAAGAAAACTTGCATAAAAAGCCTAAATTGATGAAATCTGACGGTTATTTATCTTGTAAAACGGTTTAGTTTAATTGCATTAGTGTGCGATAGTTTCTCTCACGTATTTGCGGATCCACAATACACAGGCGAATCAGCCTGGTGATGCATGACAATAAGATTGCTTCAGTGGCGAGCGATTTGCAAGCAATTTCCTGACACTTTACTACAACTTGGTATCAAAGTCTGCAAAATAACTACTGTGACTGATTGAGGTGAGCCTTGAATTGCGTTTCATGTAGTCATCGTATTTCTGGGATCTTGAAGACACTAGAAAATAATGTTACTATAATTTAATGTGAAAGAGAGTAGAGTATATGTAACATTTCCAGTTGCCTCTGACCTCGGTTTAGGATATCGACTTCTCTACATCGCACAGAGCGTAGTACAACTCGTATTCTATCCCGGCAGCAAAGAAAACTTGCATAAAAAGCCTAAATTGATGAAATCTGACGGTTATTTATCTTGTAAAACGGTTTAGTTTAATTGCATTAGTGTGCGATAGTTTTAGTGATCTTTTAACTCTTATAGTTTTATAGAGTTTTAGCTATAATTACCACATAATACATATTTTAAAACCCATGACACCTTTTCCACAAAGTAAATTAACAACAATGATGTAAAAAAATATGATATGATAAATGAGAAAGTGTCACCGTGTCCTAAGACTAGTCCCGTTAAAAAATCCAGCTAATTAGCGGTTTTTTTTTTACTCGTAATAGGGAACATAAACATCTCAAGTATTCGGGAATGGTATTGGGACGGATAAATACAGAATATTGTGCAAGAAATACATAAATAAAAAGAAATAAATAAGATATGGGCACTTCAGGTTTAGAAGATATGATGCTATTACGATGAAGATTTCGTGAGTAAGTTCTTCTCTTATGGTATGAGTATGGACGTTGAACACATCAGTCTTTAAGAACATAAGGGTAATAGGAAGAAAGGCTGTACTTGATAAAACTGCACTCACTTTATATTAATAAGTAATATTTACGTAACTTTGTGGGTCAATCAATGAAGCTGACTTAAATGACTATTTTGTCAAATATTAGAATAATTTTGTCGACCAGCATAACCAGCTGTAATGATAACTATTAGATTAAACGAGTTCCAGAATCGCCTTGTCAAATTTCCTGAATTGAGACACAATACTAGAAGTTGAGAATGGTTTTTTAAATGATCAATAAAATTTGGAAATGATTTAATGAATGATGTTTAATGATAAATGATGATCAAATGGTCGTTGAATAAATATCCAGACTACAAAAGAACTACATCCTATTTACAATTTATTGAAGGAGATTGAAATAGTAAAACTGGAAAACAGGGTTCAAAATTTACATACGTCACTGTGGGTTAACTAAAGCACAAGAAATAATCAATCATAATAAATACCTATGAATGCCCAAGCACTTCTTACAATTTGGTAGCTGCTCATAGCAGAATTGATCATTTTATTTTTTGTCAAATATACTACCAGCATTGATATTATAAATCCTGAAAACTGGTCAAGTTTCCTTTGCCTTACCCATATTTTCAATAAAACAATGGCTCGCAGTAAGTTGGCACATTCTATTAAATAAGACTGTAAAGTTTCTTCATTGTCTTTGCATGTTAAATCATGCATAATCGAAGCATTGTAATAAGGAGTTGGAGGTCCTTCTCTGCTCTCGTCTTTCGATTTAGAAAAGAACCAATTTTCTCTAATGTTATTTCTCGACGGTGCGAATCTCTGCAAATTGAAATCATCTTCATGACAAACTGCGTGTAAAAGAAAAGTGATCCTCTTAGACAGCGGATAAGAAGGTTTAATAACCAAGACAGGCTTGAATTCATTTCCATGTAAGAACTTGAAGGAAAGACATTCAATAAATGTTGTTTTTTTTAAATTATGGCCAATATAACTCAAGTACATTGCCCGTTTTCTATTGTAGCGGTGATTGATGGAATCATTCTTTATGTAGAATTTTTGCAGAGTCATTTGCAAGTCCACCGTGAAGTTAGGCCCGACTGATGTTTTCAAATTAAGAGAACCCACTATTTCTGCTTTGCCACAAGTTTGAAAATGAAAGAATCCTTTGGAATCAAAAGGTTCCTGATTTAGTGGTAGTCTAACGCCCAATTGTTCGAGCCAAGTTTGGTCAGTTAGTTCAATCTCTTTATGATCAGGAATCTGTTCCATAAATTTGTTTAATTGTTCAACCCAATCAGCTACTCTCATGCAATACTTTGGCTTCACGGCAACTTCTTTGAGTATTTCTTCGATTTGTAGACGAAATATGTTTGAATTGAATAATGTTTCAGTCTCCCTGTATTGAATAAGCTCTTCATTTGTTGGCGATCGAAATAAATGTTTTTTCTTTAATTTCTTTTTAGGTGAGTGATTCTTCAATGTGCTATCATCAATTTCTTCCAATGGCACATTTGCATTTTCTTCAAGAACATTTGATATCTGAAATTTTTCAAAAAAAAATATTCACTGAATCCATGGAAATGTATAAATAAATGTATACATTATTTAGGATATTATCCATCTGAATATTAATATAATTTAACTGGATTTAGACAAATCCTGAAACTGCTGATCTCAGATTAAAAAAATCCCTAAATGTCAAAATGTGACTTATTGAATCCAACTTTTGCTTTTGGCGCCTTTGGCCCTAATAATTTAGGGCACCTTTTGGTAAACATTGTTGAACAAAAATAACTGATTTATTATTGTATATACAATTACAAAATGATTGCTTTGAAATATTAAATTGCTCGCCTATAAAAGTAACTTCAAGATCTAGCAGAATTCAAAAGCCTCTATTAAAGATGCATGTTTTAACTCGAGCTAAGACAATGTTTCAAGTCATTGTTACCGAACTGCGTACATGATTTGACATTTATTATGAGAATACAGCCAATAAGCAGTGTTCAGCGGTGGTTCAGATTTGTAAACCTCTAGCAGCCACTTAATTTACGATTAATGTCTAAAATAATACTGAAGATATATTTCTTACTTGTAATCTAAAAGACTTTGCTTGCACAAAATGATCGACGTCTATGAAAGAAGCTAACAAGAAACATAGCACAGTCTCTGCCAAAAATCTATGACTTTTTGAAATGTTAAATATCATCCATGTTAATGCACCGATGACTCCATGAGTTACGTTGTCACTAAGAGCTTTTAATAATAAATTTTCTTGGAATAAATTTACTAACGAATCGCCCGCATAAGCTACGGCGGGTATCGCAAGCGTAAAGGGTATTTTAATATACAGAGAGAACGCCATAATGAATACGCCATATACGTCAAAATTATACAAAAATATTTTATCTAGATAATTAATTCTCTACTAAAATAAAAGTTAACCGCGAACCGTAAATAAAAAAACAGCTGTGAGAGAACTGTTAAGTGTCACCCGTTAGTCGTATTCACTACTCACTACTAAAGGCTAAAGCCGGCTACTCACACACCTGGCCCATGGGCAATATCGAAGATGTCGTCACACCACTGGTCCAGGTTTACGAAAATTATAGTATTTGTACGATAAATATGACCTATGTACGATGTTTTTTACAACGCCAGCGCGGATTGAATTGGCCGGCGACCCGCGGCAGTCAGTCAGTAAATGTTCAATTTTATTCATTTTGTACACGACTATATAAATAGTCATGTACAAAATGAGTGAATGAATGAATGAATGAGTGTACAAAATGAATAAAATCAATTTTATTCATTTTGTACAAAATGAATAAAATCGTATTATTATTAATCGTATTAATAATAATACGATTTTTAACGCTTGCATTTTTATACTTTTATATAAACATATAATTTAATCAGAGCATTTAATTTTATATATCAAACACATAAAAAAAGAAGCGTGTGTTAAAATTAGAGCAGGTATCGCCCAGTTTTATATAAGGTAGCTATGACTGCGCAAAATTGAGAGAAATATTCACCTTTGATAAAAACACCCAACTACGTGGATATTGATGAAGTTCACCCCAGGAAGAACTTCATCAGTAACAGAGTCGTGGAAGCATGGAATGGATTACCTGAAAGTGTCATAGAATCAAAGACAGTCAACCAATTGAAAAACAATCTAGATGAACATATAAGAAAAAAGATACAAGGAAAAAATAATAATAATTTTGATACTAAATAAGATATAGGCTTATCAGCTATGCCCTGCCTATTATAAAATAATAATAATAATAACTACTACTACATCTACAATACCAACATACATACTTTGATAAGAATGAATAAGTCTTCATGAGTGAAATCCTGTTGTGTCCATTTTTAGATCTACACCGCTGTATGTTAGAAAATCTTGCATTTGGAGGCGGTAGATTTCATTAGGAAAGCTATCTATTGCAATGGGTACCATGCCATGATTTCTGGAAAATTTGACATATCTTCCCGTTTCACATCCCCTAGATTTATATCACTTTCTTGTGAACGCGATAACTGCCGTAATTTTATACCAATCACTTTCACTACCAATCAAATTGATACATAAAATTTAAGGGCCCAAAATCTCGGTCAGATTTCGGGGGGAGGCGTTTCGAAAAAGTGAAATTTTGCTATAACTGTCTTATTATAGAAGATATCGAATTCATTTAAATTTTATTTTATTCCTTAGATAAGGGCCTAAAACTTATCTAAGTAAACTTTTATTATAGCACCAACCATTGATCCTAGGAGTGGGAAAAAGTGGTATTTTAAAATTCAAAAAATCGTACCTCTCTTAAATGCACAGGATCAGATCTGTTCAACATATAAATTGTAGTCCTATAATTTCCCTACAAATTTTGTTTAAAATAAGTTTTGCTATGAGCAACCCTTACGGCACAGTATAAAGAGCGATTCAGTATACGCACTCTCGCTGCGCAAGGGTACGGCGGCTTGAGGTGCGCGAGCTGCCGAGCGGGGAGTAGATCGCACGGCAGCTGCTGCAATGTTTGATACAAGTTCGTACAATTAGAGTTCGCCTATCGCCTACTTTGATCCGGTGAAATCTACCTCTGGTTTCCGGCGCGCCGAAAGGGTTTTTCTATCTTTCTGTAAATTCACATCTCTATAAAATTCAAATCAAAAATTTTGAAAAGTAGGTATGTTTTGAATTTTTAAAAGCAGTTCTTGTAAACTATATTCCATACAATATAAAAAATTAAATATTTTTTTAAGAGGGCTCATAAAAAAAATATATTGCAAAATCAAACCAATTCAAACGTGCATATTGTTTTTCTGTCCATTCCTAGCCCTTTAATCGCAATTATTACATATTTACTTCAATTAATATTATATTTATTCAGGAGGGAAAATATATCGAATAAAACAAACTATCTATATATTATATATGTATATACCGTATTTAGATGATTCCTTACGTTAAAATAGGCGTTCGCCGTTAGTTTTCATCACCTATATAAAAGTCTGACAGTATATTGACATTTGGAAAATTCGTTTTTTTTAAATATTACAAATTTAAATTTTTCAAACAACATAGCCAGAATGCCTAAAGGAAAATTAATACGAACGCACAGATAGTTGCATCGCTTGAGGTAATGCACGCTGGTTTAAATACAGGCCTGTATTTTATGAAAGCTTTTCACTCTCACCTATCTATCTGTGCGCTTATGCAATACGGTCAAACTTTCATAAAAGTAGTAAAACATGATTTAAAAAAGAAATAATTATTATAAAAAACAGTGAAAATGTAACGAATATGACGTGTAATGAATGAGAAGTGAATGGTTTAATGAATATTTAGAAGAATAACTTACGTTCAACGTAGGATATATGCAAATTAATCGTTATGGCTAAAAATTAAAAAAGAAAAGTGTAAAATACATGCACATTACGTGCAAATTGTTTAGATATAGTAAAATTGTATAATGTATTGCTTAAACACCGTATTTAGATGATTCTTATCGTTATAATAGACCTTCGCCGTTAGTTTAAATTACTTATATAAAAGTCTGACAGTATTGACATTTGGAAAATTCGAATGCTTTTTAATATTTTTACAGATTGAAAATTTTCAAACAAATTATAAAGCCAGAATGTTCAAAGAAAAATGATTACCTAACGCGCAGATAGTTGCATCGCTTGAGGTAATGCACGCTGGTTTAAATGCAGGCCTGTATCAGGAAGAAATCACGAGGAAGACTTTGCACTCAAATGATTAACTGCATATATCATCAGGAACTACCTGCAAAATTATAAAAAAAAATAAACACATACCGCGTACATCTTAATAAAATGGAAACTAAAGTGAAATTAATCTACACCGCACTACCGAGAGGGCGATAAATTAGATTAATTATATGCAACAAAAAATATCATATAGAGTTAATCAAAAAAAGGCAATCAAATAAAAAGTTTGTAAAATACATTTTACCGTGAATTATCTATAATACATTCCGTAGTAAAAGTAAAATGGTTATGACGTATTCAGAAATGTCGAAAAGTGTGAAGTGGCATGTGTTGTTAAAAATTTGTTTATTTATTTTTTCATTTTGGTACACCCTGTCGCTTCTGGCCCTGCGGGTAGCAGCAATACGATCTTCGCAATTCCTAGCAGCAGTAGTCTCCGTTTCCGCAAGGCTCGAGGATCCTCGAGCGGCGGAGGAGAGTGGTATCTCATCTAGGTCCAGATCAGAGACCAGACCCATAGCAGACATCCACGATTCTGTGAACTCATTACTTGCAATGCCATGCATGAATCAAGATTTTCTGCTTGCTTGACCATGTGATGTGTCCAACAGTTCATAATCGACGACGTATTTCAAATCGTTTCTGTGCCAAAAAAAAAAAATACAATTATTTGGTTTTATTTCATTTTAATGATAGTATCCACTTTATATATAACAAAGGGCGATGAAACTATGAAAGTTTATGTAAAACGTGATTTCATTAAAAAAAATTGTGTGTGTATGGTATTACTTTAAAAGTTTTTTTTATAAAATGCGAAACAGCTTATGACTTTATTTTCAATAATATTGAAATATTTTAATAAGTTTTTTAATATTTTTTATAGCTTTATATATATAGCTAAATAGCAATATACTAAATATAAATAAATTACAATTAACATATTTAAGCTCCCAGCATGGTCCTTCATTAGTGAGCAACTCCAGAAACCGTTCTATATTGGACGAAGGACCATTCTCACAAAATAAAGGATTTTTTTAGGAGAAAAAATGTCGAATTTCATTCTTTCCTTCCGCGTACCATTAGAGAGTGGAATAGTCTCAACTGTAGCGTCTTCAAGCCATTCTCTTAGACCCCTTCCTAGTTAAGAAAAAGGATAAAGATCTTGGCTTTAAAATAACTTAGTTGCACCACATGCCAATCAGCTATACTACCGGAGGAATAGTACCTCCAAAGTATATGTAATTTTAAATAAATAAATAAAGAAATACACTTTGGATAAAACTTTAACATTAAAACTTTGTATTAAATCATATTTCTCTATATTGCCATTATCTAAAGTTGACCGTGGGTTTTGAACTCTTAAAATTTTCTTCAGCGGGCAGGGATCGTAGGGAGGTACAAATAAGGAGTCCTCATTTCCTATAATCACATACTTTATTTATATTTCCTATTGGCTAACCTTTTCTTTGTGGTTCGAGGTTTCTGCTGTTCTGTTAGCTTCCTCGTCCTTTTAAAGACCGCTGGACAGCTGAAGTACGAGTATTTCGTAATACAATCGACTATGCTTTGTGTTTTAGGTGCAGATAATCCAAGTAGGAAAAACATTTTCTTTACAATAAGTGAAATAAGAAATGATTAAATCGTAAACGAACTTCGGACGATATAGGCTTTCTAATGAGTTATAAAATATTTTTAATGGGATTATCCATGGTTTCAGACTCCGCCTCCTAGGTTTGGGCGATGTATTTGTCACTTATGACCGTTTTATGTTGTTCTATATAATTTAGATCTACTAACAAACTTAGAAATGTGAAATCGTAAAAAATGCATAAGCTCCTAAAACTTTTGCATCGTTTTCTTCGCAGGCATAATGTCTCAAATGAATAACTATGCAATTTAAAGAAACCAGGTGCCGTTTTCCTACTCTCTTTTCCAACATACTGCACTGCTAAACACTATTTACAAACCATGTCTTCGTAAAGAATACCTTAGTTACTGTTGCTAAGATACAAAAAGATTATAATATCATTTCATTAAAGTGTCAAAAAATGAAAAAATGATGCAATATTACTTATTAAACGTGTTAAAACTCATTTATAAATTAGTTAAGGTGTCAAGATCGAGTGTGCGAGGATAAAAGATGCAATTAATTGCATCAACGGATGCCCCGTGACGGATGGAATATATTATTATGTTTACGAGACTGGAAACCCATCAAGAACGGACCAGATTGGAATATGTATGTAAATATAAAACGTATTACCTATTTCGCAGTAACTGCAATTGCTTGTGCCTGTTATCGGGTTCATAATTTCTGCGAGGAAAGCAGAAATTGATCATCAAATCAAATCAAATCTCGCTTGACATTGAGTATTCATTTTTTTATCTTATTTTTATGAACTATTCATGTAAATATGACAGTATCGGGCATTTTTTTCCTTTGTCCCAGTCGGCGCTTTTAATATATCCACATTAGCGCTGTGGAGATAATTGTTAAAAAAAAAATGTCAAACAACTTTGAAATGTGTATTATAATATGTTTAGGATAGTACATACCTAGCGAGTTTCGAAGCATAAGACCTAAGCATAAATCACATCCAATCATTTATTTCAAAATATATATATTGTTAAAAAACGCCATACCCTATACTTACATATATCTACTAAAGGTATAGTGGGTGGCTATCAGATTATTTTTTGAAATAATATTTATATTTTTCAAAAACCTTTATTTTGATGACACGAAAAGTGGTGTTTAGATTCTCTTCGGAAAATAAGGAAATGCGTTTTGACTTATTCTATTTTCTCCATCGGTCTCTTTCCATTTTAGTTCAATTAGGAGGTTAAAAATTAGCGAAAGTTTTTTTTCTTGTTGATGTAATCACATTGAATCCAGTGAGTACAGTGTCCAGTAAACCTTGGTAGATAGTTTAACAGGTGATAGGTCTCATCGCGTACTATCTTAATATCAAAACTTGACTTTAGTAAAAACCCCGCGGTTTTCAAGATACGGGCATTTTTTGACATTTTGAGACAGGTAAAAACAATTATTAATTTAAGTAAAAAAATATTTCTTCTGAACTCTTGTATACTTTCACTAGATGCTCTAGTATATTTTCAATGCCTAAGTTTGACTTAAAATTCTGTAAAAAAAAAATACTACACAAAGTTGGTCCAATATCTCAAAAAGTTGCCCATTTCATCTTAATCAAAAAATGCTTTAAAACTTTCAAGTTGTATTTTCAGAAAAAAATATATTGTCATTCTAAAGTAACAGAATCGCGTTTTTGAGTAAAAACAAACTATTACAATTTTAGCTAAATTTTGTCATATCTTTAATTTTATGGTTGGCGAGTAATAGGAAAATAAAAGGTTTTTTAAAGGTGTTTAGGTGCAACAATATAAAATAAGTTTATGGCAATTTTTTTTATTTTTTTTAAACGAAAATGATTATCCTAGGTCTAAATATTCTTTAATATTAATTGTAGATTTTTATTTTAATTACCACGTTAGTTATTATTATTGTATTTTGTTGTAAATTAGGTCTTCGGATTTCGACCTTCCTATACTAAAAGCCAGGAAGTAACCATTGTTTTAAATCTATTTTCTGTGGCTTGTCTGATTTCTGCTGGTCTATACTTATATCTGGTTATATACTTCGGGCATATGGTACATAAAGTTTCTTTGATCGAATGTTGTATGTTTCCTTTTTAACGCCAGTAAAAAGTTTGGTTATATAGGTGATTTCAACAAATCGATTTCAACAAATTTACGCATGTACGGAATAATATTTTTTATATATATCTGTCTTAGATCCAGAATTTTTAATTCTTTAAATATTAATTCAGTAGGATATTTATAAGGCTTTTTAATGCAACTCTGATGATGGCTTTCTGCGATTTGAGAATAGGTTCAATTAGGGATTTAGCTTCAAGGTAAACGATTAAACGATTTTTAATTGATCCTTCTATAAGCTTAGAAATAGTAATTTTTAATTTGATTTTTACCAGAACTTTTAAAAATTGGCGGAATACGTGCTTTCTTCAAATATTCTGAATATATTCTTGTTTTTATACTCAAATTGATGTTAGATGAGATAGAAATATCAAGATAGCAAGATAGAGAAGAACTTTCGTGAAGAGGCCTTAGTATTCGGTGGTAACGAGGCTGCGAAACTTTATTAAAACCATTTTCTCGAATATTCTACAAGTGTAGTTTATTCATTTTTCTTTCATACGAGTCCTTTTTTGACCGCGCGATGCAAAATAAACTTTTTATAATATAAATATTTCTTTTTGTGCAACCGGTTTAGTTGAATTGGCTGATCACATTATTATATTATTATTATTATTACACTAATTTATAATTTTTAATCGGCTAACCAAAGTAAGTCACCACTAACTGTAAATGTGGTTAAAGTTGGATAGTTATACCAGAAATATAATTTAATAGCTCCAAGCGTTGAACGGGCGCGGGTTTTGGAGTACCTAAAGTAAGAATGGCACGTTGTTAAAACTGGGACTGAAACACGACTCTAGTTGGAAGTATTACTATATAATATTCTGGATGTATTCAGACGGGAAACGGTGTTTCGGCTATATTCATGTGAGCTGGCGACACGGAAAATAAAATTCCCTATTGCGGGCGAATGCTTAAAAAGGCGATTTTTGCTGAAAATGTCAACGAAGCGTTTTTTATTTCCATTCTTGGTCACTACCTTTTTGGAGTTCAACGCGACAACAGCTGAGGTTTGACATTCCAACGACTCTTACATTTTTGGATTATTGAAGCTTGAAGGACCAGCCGAATATCGTACGGTCGAAGGAAGCTACATCTTCGAGAGGACATATGTAAGGACTGAGGATCGGCTAGCTGAGCCCGGACCCCTGAGAGAATATTCCAGGACTTTTTCTCGAAAATTTCCTTAAGGAGGTCCTGTGCCTCGAACTTTCCTTTAAGGTCGACTTAAGGAAAAAATCTTTTTGGAAGAGCTTCGATCGGCGGACAATATAGATTACATTTTTTGGAAAACTGAAGCCGGATTGGATGAGAACGTGACCTTCTTACGCTTATGACAGTTGAGTTCCAGAAGAATACTTTTGCTGCTCGTCTCAACTAAGGGTTCCGTCGGGGAAAACGACTGCCCATATGTGTGCAGTGACCCTTAGTACTTGAGGAACCTTTAGATTTATTGTAAATGTGATGCTGTGATAATGTGTAAAGTTTCGGGGATACGCGCTGCTGTGCCCGAGGCCGTCAACGCTCGGAGACATTTTCAAGTTGGAAATTAGGCACACTCGAGAGTCACGCTATATTGAAGCCCCATTTGTAAATATTAACAGTTTGTAATATTATTAATATTGTTGTGAATATAAGTGTCAAAATTAAAGTACATTTATTTGTAAATCGTATCCATTCGAGTTGTTTTTATTTGATGAGAATTGATGAAAGGTAGAGTTAATTTCCATGTTTAGCAACACATGTGAGGTCTACCATTATAAAATATATTTCTTATATCCCAACACGATAGCAACGAAATTTCAAGTCCCATAGCAACGTATATTTTCTTTCCGAAATTAGTTGCTATGCATTTTTTATATTAATCTGAAAAAGACGACAAGATGGCCGTTAAAATGTTTTTCCGTGGGTTTAGAATAATGTAATACAGATTGCCTGTGGCTAGATAATTTCGAAATAACGTTTATACAGTGCATAATAGTCGATATAGTTCATAATAGATAAAAGCAGGCCGCTAGCAGGCCAGTCTCCGAGTGAGTGATTATGTGAAAATAAGTGACATTAAAAAGTGTTCTTTGAGACCCGCAAAAGTTAGTGGAACCTGAGGGAATCACGCTGCGAACACGAGGTCAGTCTTTGGTTTCCCAATTTGCTGTTCCACTTATATTTTTTACCTTTTTACTTTAATTGGTAGCTTTTAATAGGTCAGTTGAATTTGTTAACATTATAGATATGAATTCATTGATAGGAAATAATGATGTCGATGATTTGTAAAAATCACTTATTACCAATATTGTCATATATATGTTTATTTTTGTGTATTTTCAACATCTCCACTAGACTAAAGTTAAATACAGTTTAAGTAACTTCCGAACCTCAATCAAAATAAAAAAATGTAGGGAAATTATAGGGCCACAATTAACATTTTGAACTGATTTGAACCAATTTATCCCACCCTTAGAACCAATGGTTGGTGCTATCAAAGAAGTTTACTCAGATAAGATTTAGGCCCTTATCTAAGGAATAATATTAAATTGAAATGAATTCGATATCCTATATCGAATTTGCTCATTAACGAACTTGACCGAGATTTTATGCCCTTAAATTTTATGTATCAATTTGAAAGTGATTGGTGTAAAATTACAGCACTTATAGTGTCCACAAGAAAGTGATATAGATAGATAGCTAGGTAGATATTTAAACTTATATATAAACTTTTAAACTGAAGGTAGGTGAGGGTGTTTCTAGGGGATGTGAATCGCGAAGCCATGTTGAAATTTTCCGGAAGTCAGGACATGGCACCAATTGCAGGCCAAGGGGGCGGGAATGGGAGGGGTTTTTCCAAAAAGTAAAATTTTCCTATAACTTTCTTAGTATATGAGATATCAAACTTATTAAAATTTTATTTTATTTCTTTGATAAGGGCCTAAAAGCTAAGCTAGTAATTTTTTTGATAGCACCAACTATTGGTCCTATGGGTGGAATAAAGTGTTTTCAAAATTCAGAAAATCATACCTCCCTTATGTTATGTATGTTAGTGGATGTGGGGGGTTTTTGCCCCCCGTGTACCGCGACCTTTCCAGAACTATTGTACTTTTAAATCCACTTATAGCTCGCCCTCTAGTCCCGTACTGTAGATAAAGTTCAGTAAGTTTTTGGGTGCGATGGTTCTAATCTCTTCTGGCTTGAGGAGATGGTTGCCTAGAAGCTGGTACCTTTTGTATATGAGGGGTCCACATTCTCCTAGTGGGTATAACGGAGTTTCTGGGCCCACTTGGCAGAGCCTGCACCTGTCGTCGGTCGATAGGCTTAATTTGTGCATGTTTTTGTTCAGCTTACAGTGGCCAGTTAAGGTTCTGGTTAGGATCCTCATTTGGTATCGGCTTAACTTTAATAGCTCGGAGAGTCTTTTTTGCGAGAATCCTACTATGAGTTCTTTGACTTGCTTTTGTCCGGGCAGTTCTTGCCAGTATTTTTGGCTTTGCTTCCATACCCAAATTTTTAGCAGCCTACTGGTGGTGCTTTTAGCTATACCGCAGGCCGGTTCCGGGCCTATCATAGTCATGCTTGCACCTTTCTTTGCCAGTTCGTCTGCTTTCTCATTGCCATCAATGCCTAAATGGCCTGGTACCCACATAAGTGTGACCCTGTTGTGTGTTGCCAGGGTGTTGAGTATTTGTACGCAGTTTAGCACTAGCTTTGACTTGATGGCGTTTGAGTTGATAGCCTTCAGAGCCGCTTGGCTGTCTGATAGTATGTATATGTAGAGTGCAATCCCAGGTTGATCGATTTCTCGAGTCTGGGTATCGCCCCACAAATGCCTGATCCTATATTGTTTCCGCTTTTGGAGCCATCGGTATACCATATAATTGCTTCATTTTCGAAGTTGGGTCCTTCATTGTCCCATTTGGTTCTTTCTGGTATTTCCGTGGTAAATGTTCTGACAAAGTTGTATTCGGTTGTCAGATTGTCTGTGATCATTTCCATTACTGGGTTGAGCATTGTTTGGTTCTTGAGCTTTTTGACAGTACTCGAGAGCCAATTCTTTGCACCAATTATTGGTCTTAGGGGTGGAAAAAGTGTTTTCAAAATTCAGAAAATCATACCTCCGTTAATAAGCACAGGATTAAATCTATTTAAAATGTTAATTGTTGGCCTATAAATTGTCTACAACTTTTGTTTAAAACAATCTTTGATATGAGCAACTCTTACGGCACAGTGTAAAGAGAGATTCAGTATACGCACTCTCGCTGAGCAAGTGTACGGCGGGTTGAGGTGCGCGGGCTGCCGCGCTGGGAGTGAATTGTACCGAGTTATTTTTTAATACGACAAAGGTACATTTGTCACTGTTCTACTACATTTCGATTTTTTTCCTCAATTAAATGACACAATAAATAAATAAATAATACGTCCCAACAGCCATGCTATCATATTTTCGACATTTGAATACCGCTGTGCATTATCGTTGCGCCCTATCGAAATGTCAAGTTTCATTCTTCAGTATTAAAAATTCGTTGACTTTAATGTTAAATATCTATATTATTGACACAAAAATTGAACTCTTTTTCATTTCTACTTTTCGCGCTGAAAGATGCAACGAATAGTAGCTTATTAAGCATGGCTGTATAGAAGCTAAAATGTGCCAAGTGCTGAAAGTAATTCGGTGAAGGTGTTAAGTAACTTCTTATTAACAGTATGCAGTGAGTGGTATTTGACCCTTTAATAATTTTATATTATTTTTCTTTGTTTTAGATTCCCCAAAAAGGGATTGGCGATATGAGCACCTGTTACTATCGGTAAGTGTTTTTAAATATTATTAAGTAATTATGTAAGTCCAGTGTAAATTAAGGTTTCAGTTTCATATCAAAATGAAATATGGCGTTTGTGCATTCGCCTTTTCAGCCTGAAATTAGAGGAAACAAGAATAAAACAGTGTGGTCACCCCACGCGGGAATGACGGAAAACTTCTGTGAGAAAGTTGATTGAATTTGTCATATTATATTTCAAAATTTACCCACTGCCATTTGCATTCAGGAATGTTTTGATGCTCCATTTTATTTATATAAGAAGAAAATCAATGTGACAGCTCGGCGCAACGACGGCAACCGAATGAGTACTACTTAACCTCCATGCGAACAGACTAGTTTAACCGAACGAACGTGATGCATTCCGAGCTTGCACCGGATTTCGAACGTGTCTCAATTAAATTCATTTTTCTTTAAAGAGGTATTACTTAAAAACCCACATGTGAGCTGTTATGGGAGGTAGTATCAGACTTTGTCACCTACTAGGTTCCTGTAAAAGCATAGGTTTCGAAATTATGAGTCAAGACTTTAGTTGTATCAATTTCCTACTGCACAAACATTTATGACGTATAGTTCATTTATGTATAGCTAATTAAAAAATATTTAGAAATTGTGTAATATAAAACCACCAGGTAAAATAACGTTTTTATAATATTGAATTTAAAACTTTTTTTTAAGATAGCTTCTGTTTTGAAACCTTTTTAATACAGATTATTCTCGTTTCTAAATAAGTGAATGATTTTAATTTATAACGGATATATTAAGAGGCCCTAAAAATATATTACGATAAGCATTCAAAACTTTGCTAGCCGCTTAGAAGTAATAATTATGTCCGAGTGCAGTTTGAGAGACAGTGGAAGCCAGGAAAAATAGTCCAACAAATACTGTCCATGGTCCAGGTCCAGGATGTGTATTTATTTTGATTAGAATAAAAAAGGGAAAATTATTTTTAAGAAATAGATTTACGTAATACAAGTTATCACGTGATGTCCTACAGCCAGGCCCTACAGGCGTCATTGACGGCCTTTTTTCCCCAGACTAGACGTACTAACTTGCTACGGGTTGCTTCAATTCCTATCTCCATCCGTTTTGACAATATAGTATAGCAATTAGGAATAATGGAACAGTAAATTCGTACAAGCGATCGACACTATTATAGTTCTGTTTCCTGCCCCCTCAATTTGATTATCATCTGTACTAAAGAAGGCATCGTTTGGTCTTTTTCAAGGTTTAATGCTACGCGATGCGCAGGTTACTGTTTTCGTTTTCAAGAAAGTATATATTTTAGGCAATTATAATATTAGTTGTATGTTATTTTTTTTTAAATTAGCACTTAGAAAAAAACCCACATTAAATCTGTAAAAGTTTAAATTATATTGGCCAGGATATATTTATATTATACCAAGTATCTTGTTTTTTACTAGCAATAACAACATAGATAGTAATTTATTTATCCCACCTTTATTTATCATACGTAGGAACGTTTGAAATGCTTATTATATTTTCATTTTAAAATGAAGTAGGTACCTAATAAGTAATGTTGGGTATATTTTTTAATAGATTTGCCTTATTAAATTAACATTGTATAAGGGTCTAAATGTTCACAAGCATAGAATACTAAAGGTCACTTACTTGGAGCAGTTCAGGGCCCATGACCTGCAATGGGTACCATGTCATGACCCCGAAAAATTTCGACATATCTTCGGGTTGCATTTTTTGATTTTTTGATATGAGCAACCATTACGGCATAGTACAAAGAGGGATTCAGTATACGTACTCTCGCTGCGCAAGGGAAGGGTACGGAGGGCTGTTTTTTTTATCAGACTGTAAGATGAGATAGAAATATCAAGATAGCAAGAGAGAGAAGAACTTTCGTGAAGAGGCCTTTAAATATAAGGCGCTCACTCCTAAGATCACTCCTATAGATTTCCTTATCGATTCACTGTATCGATAATCAAATTTAATTTAAGTCAGTATAATGTCAGAGACCGCTCAGCGTTCTGTTTCGCCGAGCTGTCAGCAGTCCCTTTGGGCTGTACAAGGTACAAAATAAACTTTTTATAATATAAATATTTTTTTTCGTGCGACCGGTTTAGAAATATGATTTAATAGCTCCGAGCGTTGAACAGGCGCGGGTTTTGGAGTACCTAAAGTAAGAATGGAGTGGTTCAATAGCACGTTGTTAAAACTGGGACTGAAACACGACTCCTGTAGGAGGTATATAATACTCTGGATGTATTCAGACGCGAAATGAAGGTTCAGGCTATATTATTGCAAGCTGGTGCAACGGAAAATAAAATTCGCGATTGCGGCCGAATGCTTAAAAAAGCGATTTTTGCTGCAAATGTCATCGAAGCTTTTTTAATTTCATTTCTGTTTGGGCGTTGGTTTACGCATGATAATGTGGAAATTCCAATTTGATGGACTAAATATTCGGTCCGATGTTGTATATTTCAAGGATAAAGACGGAAATTTTCGCAAATTTCGGCGGACATGAAAGTGCGACTTGGAAAAGCAAAGTAAAGTGTTGCTGTGTATTTTAAATGTGAATGCAAAGTTTAGAAAGCGGTCTGACGAGACGGAAAGGACACTATAAAGCTGAGAGAAAGAGGCTATTAGCGAAATTGAGAAAAGCTCGCTTTTATAAAAAAGGCCACAGACAAACCTAACGGATGATATAAGTCTGTAACTTATGGGTAGAAAATATCCGATTTTGAGAGGCAAGTTTGAAAATTACCCAAATGGAACCTTTTTTTCAAGAGAAAGAACGCAAAGCAGATTCTTGGTCACTATTTTTTTGGAGTTCAACGCGACAACAGCTGAGATTTGACATTCGATCGACGCATACATTTTTGGATGATTGAAGCTGGTTTCAAGGAATATAGATAATCGCTAGAAGGGACGATTGAAGGAAGCTACATCTTCGAGAGTACATATATAAGGACTGAGGATCGGCTAACGGAGCTCGGACGCCTGAGAGAATATTCCGGGACCTTTTCTCGGAAATTTCCTTAAGGAAGTTTCTGGACCTCGAACTTTCCTTTAAGGTCGACTTGAGGAAAAAATCTTTTTGGAAGAGCTTCGATCAGCGGACAGTATAGACTAATTTTTTTGGAAAACTGAAGCTGGATTGGATGAGAAAGTGAGCTTCTTATGCTAATGACAGTTGAGTTCCAGAACGGAATTACTCGGGGACCTTCTTCTGCTGCTCGTCTCAACTAAGGGGAACCAGACCACGGGTCCCGTCGGGGAAAACGACTGCCCGTATGTGTGCAGTAACCCTTAATACTTGATTTATTGTAAATGTGATACTGTGATAATGTGTAAAGTTTCAGGGATACGCCCCGTTTTAAATATTGTTGTAAATAGTATCAAAATAAATATGTTCAACACATTCGAGTAGTTTTTATTTGATGGGAATTGATGAAAGGTAGAATTAATTTCCATGTTTAGCAACACATTTGACATCTACCATTATAAACAATACATCTATTAGCATAGCAACGAAATTTCAAGTAACGTAACGTAGCAACGAATTAAATTCGAATATATTTTCTTTCCGAAATTAGTTGCTATGCATTTTTTATATTAATCTGAAAAAGACGACAAGATGGCCGTTAAAATGTTTTTCCGTGGGTTTAGAATAATGTAATACAGATTGCCTGTGGCTAGATAATTTCGAAATAACGTTTATACAGTGCATAATAGTCGATATAGTTCATAATAGATAAAAGCAGGCCGCTAGCAGGCCAGTCTCCGAGTGAGTGATTATGTGAAAATAAGTGACATTAAAAAGTGTTCTTTGAGACCCGCAAAAGTTAGTGGAACCTGAGGGAATCACGCTGCGAACACGAGGTCAGTCTTTGGTTTCCCAATTTGCTGTTCCACTTATATTTTTTACCTTTTTACTTTAATTGGTAGCTTTTAATAGGTCAGTTGAATTTGTTAACATTATAGATATGAATTCATTGATAGGAAATAATGATGTCGATGATTTGTAAAAATCACTTATTACCAATATTGTCATATATATGTTTATTTTTGTGTATTTTCAACATCTCCACTAGACTAAAGTTAAATACAGTTTAAGTAACTTCCGAACCTCAATCAAAATAAAAAAATGTAGGGAAATTATAGGACCACAATTAACATTTTGAACTGATTTGAACCAATTTATCCCACCCTTAGAACCAATGGTTGGTGCTATCAAAGAAGTTTACTCAGATAAGATTTAGGCCCTTACCTAAGGAATAATATTAAATTGAAATGAATTCGATATCCTATATCGAATTTGCTCATTAACGAACTTGACCGAGATTTTATGCCCTTAAATTTTATGTATCAATTTGAAAGTGATTGATGTAAAATTACAGCAGTTGTAGTGTCCACAAGAAAGTGTTATAGATAGATAGCTAGGTAGATATTTAAACGTATAAATAAACTTTTAAACTGAAAGTAGGTGAGGGTGGTTCTAGGGGATGAGAGTGGTGAAGTCATCTTGAAATTTTCCGGAAGTCATGACATGGCACCAATTGCAGACCAGGGGGGCGGGAATGGGAGGGGTTTTTCCAAAAAGTAATTATTTCCTATAACTTTCTTAGTATATAAGATGTCAAACCTATTAAAATTTTATTTTATTTCTTTGATAAGGGCCTAAAAGTTAAGCGAGTTAAATTTTTTGATAGCACCAACTATTGGTCCTAGGGGTGGAAAAAAGTGTTTTCAAAATTCAGAAAATCATACCTCCCTTATGTTATGTATGTTAGTGGATGTGGGGGGTTTTTCCCCCCGTGTACCGCGTCCTTTCCAGAACTATTGTACTTTTAAATCCACTTATAGCTCGCCCTCTAGTCCCGTACTGTAGATAAAGTTCAGTAAGTTTTTGGGTGCGATGGTTCGATATTTGAATACCGCTGTGCATTATCGTTGCGCCCTATCGAAATGTCAAGTTTCATTCTTCAGTATTAAAAATTCGTTGACTTTAATGTTAAATATCTATATTATTGACACAAAAATTGAACTGTTTCGCATTTCTACTTTTCGAGCTGAAAGATGCAACGAATAGTAGATTATTATAAGCATGGATGTATTCAAGCTAAAATGTGCCAAGAGCTGGAAGTAATTCGGTGAAGGTGTTAAGTAACTTCTTAATAACAGTATGCAGTGGTATTTGACCCTTTATTAATTATATTTTTTTTTTGTTTTAGATTCCCCAAAGAGTGATTGGCGATATGAGCACCTGTTACTATCGGTAAGTGTTTTTAAATATTATTAAGTAATTATGTAAGCCCAGTGTAAAATAAGGTTTCAGTTTCATATCAAAATAAAATATGGCGTTTGTGCATTCACCTTTTCAGCCTGAAATTAGAGGAAACAAGAAAAAAAAACAGTGTGGTCACCCCACGCGCGAAAGACGGAAAACTTCTGTGAGGAAGTTGATTGAATTTGTCATATTATATTTCAATATTAACACACTGCAATATTGAATTTAATATTTTTTTTAAGATAGCTTCTGTTTTGAAATCTTTTTAATGCAGATATTTCTCGTTTCTAAATAAGTGAATGATTTTAATTTATAACGGATATATTAAAAGGCCTTAAAAATATATTGCGATAAGCATTCAAAACTTTGCTAGCCGCTTAGAAGTAATCATTATGTCCGAGTGCAGTTTGAGAGACAGTGGAAGCCAGGAAAAATAGTCAAACAAATACTGTCCAGGGTCCTATATGTGTGTATTTATTTTGATAAGAATAAAAACAGGAAAATTATTTATAAGAATTTATATTCTATGAAGCATCTTCTATCTTCTACCTAGCTATTCTATCTTTTTTATCTATATTCTTTGAAGCATTTTAAAGATTGCATTTTTAAAAAAAAAAAAAACAATAATACTTAACTGACCGATTGAGATTTGATTGCAAAGTTATAAATTTAATAATATCTTGTTTTGCTATCATTTTTTTTTACCAAACATATCTGTAACTCTAACGGATTGAAAATTACATGGCTTAGTCAAATGATTAATTTCCTCGTTAAAATAAACTCTTACAAATACAGTGACTTTGATACCTGTACCTAAATTAAATTATAAGATATTGGGCCAACTTTTTATAGTATTTTTTTACAGCATTTTAAATCAAACTTAGGTATTGAAAATGTAGTAGAGCAATGGTTCAAAAGAAATATTTTTTTTACCTAAAATAATAATTGTTATTGAAAGATTAATTACAATAGTTAGTACGTGATGTCCTACAGCCAGGCCCTACAGGCATCACTGACGGCCTTTTTTTCCCTAGACTAGACGCACCTGTGGTACTAACTTGCTACGGGTTGCTTCAATTCCTATCTCCATCCGTTTTGATAATATAGTATAGCAATTACGAATAATGGAACAGTAAATTCGTACAAGCGATCGACACTACTATAGTTCTGTTTCCTGCCCCCTCAATTTGATTATCGTCTGTACTAAAGAAGGCATCGTTTCGTCTTTTTCAAGGTTTAATGCTACGCGATATGCAAGTTACTATTTTCATTTTCAAGAAAGTATATATTTTAGGCAATTATAATATTAGTTATTTTTTTTTAATTAACACTAAAAAACCACAATAAATCTATAAAAGTTTAAATTATATTAGGTAAGATATATTTATATTATACCAAGTATCTTGTTTTTTACTAGCAATAACAACATAGGTAGATAATTTATTTATCCCACCTTTATTTATCATATCGTACGTAGGAAGGTTTGAAATGCTTATTATATTTTCATTTTAAAATGAAGTAATAAGTAATGCTGTGTATTTTTTTTTAATAGATTTGCCTTATTAAATGAACATTGTATAAGGGTCTAATGTTCACAAGCATATAATAATAAAGATCACTTACTTCGAGCAGTTCAGGGCCAATGACCTGCAATGGGTACCATGTCATGACTCCGAAAAATTTCGACATATCTTCGCGTTTCATATCCCTTAAATTCCAAACCACCCTCAGTTTAAAAGTTTATATCAGGGGTGCTCAAACGGTCGATCGCGATCGACTGGTCGATCGCGAGTGCTTTTTGAGTAGATCTCGAGAAGAAATTTTTTTTTAATAAGTAGGTAGGTAACTAAACTACAAAAATGTATTTCGTAATAAAATAACACTGCTTGCGGCAAAAGGTGGCTTTATCAACTGGTATATGTAACTCTTTTGTTTTGTAACAACCAATAAACTCGCAATTTTGAATAACTATGAGTTTTTTCATTGATATTGTAGAGAAGAACCTAACTAAACCTAACCCAAACCTTGACTAAAATAATGTACCTATATTGTGCAGAAAGCTAATATCTATATATGCTACGGTACGCCCTACCTAGGTAGGTAGGGTGTATCGTGTATGTACGACAACCCTGCATCACACACACTTGCAGTCTCTCAGAGTCGATCGTGAGTAGTCTAAAAATATTGAGGTAGATCGCCAGCAGCTCAAGTTTGAGCACCCCACTTTATATATATCTATACCTAAATCTTGATCAAGTTCGTTAATGGGCCATATTAGACCAAGGGCTGGTAAGGGGGGTTTTTTCGTGAAATTTTGCTATAAGTTTCTTAGTTTATAAGATATCGATCTTTTTAAATTTTATATTATTCCTTAGATAAGAACCTAAACTTATCTTAGTAAACTTCTTTGATAGCACCAACCATTGATCCCAGGGATTGGAAAAAGTATTTCTTTTTAATTCAAAAAATCTTTAGGCACACGATCAAATCCGTTTGAAACATTAATCGTAGGCCAATAATTTCTCTACAACTTTTGTTTGAAACATTTTTTGATATGAGCAACCATTACGGCACAGCACAAAGAGGGATTCAGTATACGTACTCTCGCTGCGCAAGGGTACGAAGGGCTGTTTTTTTTACAAACTGTTAGATGAGATAGAAATATCAAGATAGCAAGAGAGAGAAGAACTTTCGCGAAGAGGCCTTTTAATATAAGGCGGCACTCCTCCTAAAGATTTCCTTATATCGATTCACTAGTATTCGGTGGTAACGAGGCTGTGAAATTTTATTATAAACATTTTCTCGAATATTCTACAAGTGTAGTGTATTTACTTAGAACCTTCCAGGGGATTAATCTGTATCGATAATCAAATTTAATTTAAGTCAGTTTAATGTTTGAGACCGCTCAGCGTTCTGTTTCGCCGAGCTGTCAGCAGTCCCTTTGGGCTGTTGACCGCGCGACGCAAGGTACAAAATAAACTTTTTATAATATATTTTTTTTTTCGTGCGACCGGTTTAGTTGATTTGGCTGATCAGGTATTAGTTACATTAATTTCTAATTTCTAATCGGCCAACCATCAAACTAATAGTCACCATTAACAGTGAATGTCGTTAAAGTTGGATTAGTTATACCAGAAATATGATTTAATAGCTCCGAGCGTTGAACAGGCGCGGGTTTTGGAGTACCTAAAGTAAGAATGGAGTGGTTCAATAGCACGTTGTTAAAACTGGGACTGAAACACGACTCCTGTAGGAGGTATATAATACTCTGGATGTATTCAGACGCGAAATGAAGGTTCAGGCTATATTATTGCAAGCTGGTGCAACGGAAAATAAAATTCGCGATTGCGGCCGAATGCTTAAAAAAGCGATTTTTGCTGCAAATGTCATCGAAGCTTTTTTAATTTCATTTCTGTTTGGGCGTTGGTTTACGCATGATAATGTGGAAATTCCAATTTGATGGACTAAATATTCGGTCGGATATACTTTAAGGATAAAGACGGAAAATGAGTTTACAACTTTGATAATCTCTGTTGGAAATAGACGTGTTTTGTTACGAAAGAACCATCAGCCCCATAGAAAGAAGCATCAGCTGATTTTTTACGATTTTTGTCATCATCGCTCGAGGAAAGAGGCTATTAGCGAAATTGAGAAAAGCTCGCTTTTATAAAAAAGGCCACAGACAAACCTAACGGATGATATAAGTCTGTAACTTATGGGTAGAAAATATCCGATTTGAGAGGCAAATATGAAAATTACCCAAATGGAACCTTTTTTTCAAGAGAAAGAACGCAAAGCAGATTCTTGGTCACTATTTTTTTGGAGTTCGACGCGACAACAGCTGAGTTTTGACATTCGATCGACGCATACATTTTTGGATGATTGAAGCTGGTTTCAAGGAATATAGATAATCGCTAGAAGGGACGCTCGATGGAAGCTATATCTTCGAGAGTGCATATATAAGGACCGGCTAGCGGAGCTCGGACGCCTGAGAGAATATTCCGGGACCTTTTCTCGGAAATTTCCTTAAGGAAGTTTCTGGACCTCGAACATTCCTTTAAGGTCGACTTGAGGAAAAAATCTTTTTGGAAGAGCTTCGATCAGCGGACAGTATAGACTAAATTTTTTGGAAAACTGAAGCTGGATTGGATGAGAAAGTGAGCTTCTTATGCTAATGACAGTTGAGTTCCAGAACGGAATTACTCGGGGACCTTCTTCTGCTGCTCGTCTCAACTAAGGGGAACCAGACCACGGGTTCCGTCGGGGAAAACGACTGCCCGTATGTGTGCAGTAACCCTTAATACTTGATTTATTGTAAATGTGATACTGTGATAATGTGTAAAGTTTCAGGGATACGCCCCGTTTTAAATATTGTTGTAAATAGTATCAAAATAAATATGTTCAACACATTCGAGTAGTTTTTATTTGATGGGGATTGATGAAAGGTAGAGTTAATTTCCATGTTTAGCAACACATTTGACATCTACCATTATAAACAATACATCTATTAGCATAGCAACGAAATTTCAAGTAACGTAACGTAGCAACGAATTAAATTCGAATATATTTTCTTTCCGAAATTAGTTGCTATGCATTTTTTATATTAATCTGAAAAAGACGACAAGATGGCCGTTAAAATGTTTTTCCGTGGGTTTAGAATAATGTAATACAGATTGCCTGTGGCTAGATAATTTCGAAATAACGTTTATACAGTGCATAATAGTCGATATAGTTCATAATAGATAAAAGCAGGCCGCTAGCAGGCCAGTCTCCGAGTGAGTGATTATGTGAAAATAAGTGACATTAAAAAGTGTTCTTTGAGACCCGCAAAAGTTAGTGGAACCTGAGGGAATCACGCTGCGAACACGAGGTCAGTCTTTGGTTTCCCAATTTGCTGTTCCACTTATATTTTTTACCTTTTTACTTTAATTGGTAGCTTTTAATAGGTCAGTTGAATTTGTTAACATTATAGATATGAATTCATTGATAGGAAATAATGATGTCGATGATTTGTAAAAATCACTTATTACCAATATTGTCATATATATGTTTATTTTTGTGTATTTTCAACATCTCCGCTAGACTAAAGTTAAATACAGTTTAAGTAACTTCCGAACCTCAATCAAAATAAAAAAATGTAGGGAAATTATAGGGCCACAATTAACATTTTGAACTGATTTGAACCAATTTATCCCACCCTTAGAACCAATGGTTGGTGCTATCAAAGAAGTTTACTCAGATAAGATTTAGGCCCTTATCTAAGGAATAATATTAAATTGAAATGAATTCGATATCCTATATCCTATATACTAAGAAAGTTTTAGCAAAATTTTACTTTTTAGAACACCCCTCTCCATTCCCGGCCTTCTGGTCCGATTTTGCTCATTAAAGAACTTTGATGTAATAAGTTAGAAATAAAATAACAACATTTGGAGATTTGGTGCCTAAAATGGTGTCCTTTGTTCACTTATGTAGGTCCCCTTAATATTAACTCACACAGGGCAAAACAGGTTGCTTTGAGAGTAAATGGTTCCAGTATAGATATTAGAATTTTAAAGATGTATGTAATCTTTCTTTTTTTTTGCTAAATATTCAGTTTGAGTTTACCACCTCATCATGCCTAGATCTATATAAATAAATGCCTAAATATTTGATGGAAACAGAAGTGGTGTAAAATTTATGATGAATTGAAAGAATATTATCATGACCTTGTACCTACCTATGTTTTTAAGTAGATGATTAGGAAAGCAATGGGTACCATGTCATGACTTCCTGGAAATTTGACATATTTTCGCATTTCATATCCCCTAGAACTCAAAACCAGCCTCTGATTAAAAGTTTAACTTTATGTATCTATCTATCTATATCACTTTCTTGTTAACACGACAACTACCGTAATATTCATCCAATCACTTTTAAATTGATACATAAAATTTTGAGTTCACAAAATCTCGGTCAAGTTCGTTAATGAACAAAATCAGACCAGGGGGCGGGAATGGGAGGGGTTTTTCAAAAAATTAAATTTTTGCAATATTTTTCTTGGTATATAGAATATCGAATTCATTAAAATTTTATTTTATTTCTTAGATAAGGGCCTAAATGTTAAGTTAGTTAATAGCACCTTGGCTATTGGTCCTAGGGGTGGAAAAAAATATTTTCAAAATTCAGAAAATAATACCTCCCTTAATAAGCACAGGATTTAATCTATTTAAAATGTCAATAAATTGTTTACAACTTTTTTTTAAAACAATCTTTGACATGAGCAACTCTTACGGCACAGTGTTAAGAGAGATTCAGTATCCGCACTCTCGCTGCGCAAGGGTACGGAGAGTTGAGGTGCGCGTGCTGCCGCGCGGGGAGCGGATCGCGCGGCAGCTCGCGCAATATTTGATACAAGTTCGTACAATTGGAGTTCGTCGATCCCCTACTTTGATCCGGTGAATTGTACCGGGTTATTTTTTAATATGACAAAGGTACATTTGTAACTGTAATTTGCTCTACTACATTTCGATTTTTTTCCTCAATTAAATGACACAATAAATAAATAAATAATACGTCCCAACAGCCATTCTATCATATTTTCGACATTTGAATACCGCTGTGCATTATCGTTGTGCCCTATCGAAATGTCAAGTTTCATTCTTCAGTTTTAAAAATTCGTTGACTTTAATGTTAAATATCTATATTATTGACACAAAAATTGAACTCTTTTTCATTTCTACTTTTCGCGCTGAAAGATGCAACGAATAGTAGCTTATTAAGCATGGATGTATAGAAGCTAAAATGTGCCAAGTGCTGAAAGTAATTCGGTGAAGGTGTTAAGTAACTTCTTATTAACAGTATGCAGTGAGTGGTATTTGACCCTTTATTAATTTTATATTATTTTTCTTTGTTTTAGATTCCCCAAAAAGGGATTGGCGATATGAGCACCTGTTACTATCGGTAAGTGTTTTTAAATATTATTAAGTAATTATGTAAGTCCAGTGTAAATTAAGGTTTCAGTTTCATATCAAAATAAAATATGGCGTTTGTGCATTCGCCTTTTCAGCCTGAAATTAGAGGAAACAAGAAAAAAAATAGTGTGGTCACCCCACGCGGGAATGACGGAAAACTTCTGTGAGGAAGTTGATTGAATTTGTCATATTATATTTCAAAATTTACCCACTGCCATTTGCATTCAGGAATGTTTTGATGCTCCATTTTATTTATATAAGAAGAAAATCAATGTGACAGCTCGGCGCAACGACGTCAACCGAATGAGTACTTAACCTCCATGCGAACAGACTAGTTTAACCGAACGAACGTGATGCATTCCGAGCTTGCACCGGATTTCGAACGTGTCTCAATTAAATTCATTTTTCTTTAAAGAGGTATTACTTAAAAACCCACATGTGAGCTGTTATGGGAGGTAGTATCAGACTTTGTCACCTACTAGGTTCCTGTGAAAGCATTGGTTTCGAAATTATGAGTCAAGACTTTAGTTGTATCAATTTCCTACTGCACAAACATTTATGACGTATAGCTAATTTATGTATAGCTAATAAAAAAATATTTAGAATGAGTGTAATATAAAACAAAAAAACCACCAGGTAAAATAACTTTTTAAAATATTGTTAAATGCTTTTTTTTTTAAATAGCTTCTGTTTTGAAATCTTTTCATGCACATATTTCTCGTTTCTAAATAAATGAATAATATTAATTTATAACGGATATATTAAGAGGCCCTAAAAATATATTGCGATAAGCATTCAAAACTTTGCTAGCCGCTTAGAAGTAATCATTATGTCCGAGTGCAGTTTGAGAGACAGTGGAAGCCAGGAAAAATAGTCAAATAAATACTGTGCAGGGTCCTGTATGTGTGTATTTATTTTGATTAGAATAAAAAACGGAAAATTATTAAAAAGAAATAGATTCTTTGAAAAAGAAATCATTATTACGTGGGTAACTGGCAGATTTGAGATTTGATTGCAAAGTTATAAATTTAAAAATATCTTGTTTTGCTATCATTTTCTTTACCAAACATATATGTAACTATAACGGATTGATTATTAGATTCAAATATTTTATTTCATTCTTTAAGTTTATTTCATTTATCTAGTTTATTAAATTTATAAGTTAAATTAGTTTATTATAATAGGTTATTTATTTTTTGTATTATTTTTTGTATGAATTCATCCACTCATTCAGCTATTTCATCTCATTCATCTCAATCATTAGGTTATTTCATTCATGTAGTTTAATAATTTTATCCGCTGGTTCAGCTTTTTCATCTCATTCATCTCAATCATTTAGTTATTTCATTCATGTAGTTAAATAATTTTATCCGCTGGTTCAGCTTTTTCATCTCATTCATCTCAATCATTAGGTTATTTCATTCATGTAGTTTAATAATTTCATCCGCTGGTTCAGCTTTTTCATCTCATTCATCTCAATCATTAGGTTATTTCATTCATGTAGTTTAATAATTTCATCCGCTGGTTCAGCTTTTTCATCTCATTCATCTCAATCATTAGGTTATTTCATTCATGTAGTTAAATAATTTCATCCGCTGGTTCAGCTTTTTCATCTCATTCATCTCAATCATTAGGTTATTTCATTCATGTAGTTTAATAATTTCATCCGCTGGTTCAGCTTTTTCATCTCATTCATCTTAATCATTAGGTTATTTTATTCATGTAGTTTAATAATTTCATCCGCTGGTTCAGCTTTTTCATCTCATTCATCTCAATCATTAGGTTATTTCATTCATGTAGTTTAATAATTTCATCCGCTGGTTCAGCTTTTTCATCTCATTCATCTCAATCATTTAGTTATTTCATTCATGTAGTTAAATAATTTCATCCGCTGGTTCAGCTTTTTCATCTCATTCATCTCAATCATTAGGTTATTTCATTCATGTAGTTTAATAATTTCATCCGCTGGTTCAGCTTTTTCATCTCATTCATCTCAATCATTAGGTTATTTCATTCATGTAGTTTAATAATTTCATCCGCTGGTTCAGCTTTTTCATCTCATTCATCTCAATCATTTAGTTATTTCATTCATGTAGTTAAATAATTTCATCCGCTGGTTCAGCTTTTTCATCTCATTCATCTCAATCATTAGGTTATTTCATTCATGTAGTTTAATAATTTCATCCGCTGGTTCAGCTTTTTCATCTCATTCATCTCAATCATTAGGTTATTTTATTCATGTAGTTAAATAATTTCATCCGCTGGTTCAGCTTTTTCATCTCATTCATCTCAATCATTAGGTTATTTCATTCATGTAGTTAAATAATTTCATCCGCTGGTTCAGCTTTTACATCTCATTCATCTCAATCATTAGGTTGTTTCATTCATGTAGTTTAATAATTTCATCCGCTGGTTCCGCTTTTTCATCTCATTCATCTCAATCATTAGGTTATTTCATTCATGTAGTTTAATAATTTCATCCGCTGGTTCAGCCTTTTCATCTCATTCATCTCAATCATTAGGTTATTTCATTCATGTAGTTAAATAATTTCATCCGCTGGTTCAGCTTTTTCATCTCATTCATCTCAATCATTTAGTTATTTCATTCATGTAGTTAAATAATTTCATCCGCTGGTTCAGCTTTTTCATCTCATTCATCTCAATCATTAGGTTATTTCATTCATGTAGTTTAATAATTTCATCCGCTGGTTCAGCTTTTTCATCTCATTCATCTCAATCATTAGGTTATTTCATTCATGTAGTTAAATAATTTCATCCGCTGGTTCAGCTTTTTCATCTCATTCATCTCAATCATTAGGTTATTTCATTCATGTAGTTTAATAATTTCATCCGCTGGTTCAGCTTTTTCATCTCATTCATCTCAATCATTAGGTTATTTCATTCATGTAGTTAAATAATTTCATCCGCTAATTCCGCTTTTTCATCTCATTCATCTCAATCATTAGGTTATTTCATTCATGTAGTTTAATAATTTCATCCGCTGGTTCAGCTTTTTCATCTCATTCATCTCAATCATTAGGTTATTTCATTCATGTAGTTAAATAATTTCATCCGCTGGTTCAGCTTTTTCATCTCATTCATCTCAATCATTAGGTTATTTCATTCATGTAGTTTAATAATTTCATCCGCTGGTTCAGCTTTTTCATCTCATTCATCTCAATCATTAGGTTATTTCATTCATGTAGTTTAATAATTTCATCCGCTGGTTCAGCTTTTTCATCTCATTCATCTCAATCATTAGGTTATTTCATTCATGAAGTTAAATAATATCATCCGCTGGTTCAGCTTTTTCATCTCATTCATCTCAATCATTAGGTTATTTCATTCATGTAGTTTAATAATTTCATCCGCTGGTTCCGCTTTTTCATCTCATTCATCTCAATCATTAGGTTATTTCATTCATGTAGTTTAATAATTTCATCCGCTGGTTCAGCTTTTTCATCTCATTCATCTCAATCATTAGGTTATTTCATTCATGTAGTTAAATAATTTCATCCGCTGGTTCAGCTTTTTCATCTCATTCATCTCAATCATTAGGTTATTTCATTCATGTAGTTTAATAATTTCATCCGCTGGTTCAGCTTTTTCATCTCATTCATCTCAATCATTAGGTTATTTCATTCATGTAGTTAAATAATTTCATCCGCTGGTTCAGCTTTTTCATCTCATTCATCTCAATCATTAGGTTATTTCATTCATGTAGTTAAATAATTTCATCCGCTGGTTCAGCTTTTACATCTCATTCATCTCAATCATTAGGTTATTTCATTCATGTAGTTTAATAATTTCATCCGCTGGTTCCGCTTTTTCATCTCATTCATCTCAATCATTAGGTTATTTCATTCATGTAGTTTAATAATTTCATCTGCTGGTTTAGCTTTTTCATCTCGTTCATCTCAATCATTAGGTTATTTCATTCATGTAGTTTAATAATTTCATCCGCTGGTTCAGCTTTTTCATCTCTTTCATCTCAATCATTAGGTTATTTCATTCATGTAGTTTAATAATTTCATCCGCTGGTTCAGCCTTTTCATCTCATTCATCTCAATCATTAGGTTATTTCATTCATGTAGTTAAATAATTTCATCCGCTGGTTCAGCTTTTTCATCTCATTCATCTCAATCATTAGGTTATTTCATTCATGTAGTTAAATAATTTCATCCGCTGGTTCAGCTTTTTCATCTCATTCATCTCAATCATTAGGTTATTTCATTCATGTAGTTTAATAATTTCATCCGCTGGTTCAGCTTTTTCATCTCATTCATCTCAATCATTTAGTTATTTCATTCATGTAGTTAAATAATTTCATCCGCTGGTTCAGCTTTTTTATCTCATTCATCTCAATCATTAGGTTATTTCATTCATGTAGTTTAATAATTTCATCCGCTGGTTCAGCTTTTTCATCTCATTCATCTCAATCATTAGGTTATTTCTTTCATGTAGTTAAATAATTTCATCCGCTGGTTCAGCTTTTTCATCTCATTCATCTCAATCATTAGGTTATTTCATTCATGTAGTTAAATAATTTCATCCGCTGGTTCAGCTTTTTCATCTCATTCATCTCAATCATTTAGTTATTTCATTCATGTAGTTAAATAATTTCATCCGCTGGTTCAGCTTTTTCATCTCATTCATCTCAATCATTAGGTTATTTCATTCATGTAGTTTAATAATTTCATCCGCTGGTTCAGCTTTTTCATCTCATTCATCTCAATCATTAGGTTATTTCATTCATGTAGTTAAATAATTTCATCCGCTGGTTCAGCTTTTTCATCTCATTCATCTCAATCATTAGGTTATTTCATTCATGTAGTTAAATAATTTCATCCGCTGGTTCAGCTTTTACATCTCATTTATCTCAATCATTAGGTTATTTCATTCATGTAGTTTAATAATTTCATCCGCTGGTCCGCTTTTTCATCTCATTCATCTCAATCATTAGGTTATTTCATTCATGTAGTTTAATAATTTCATCCGCTGGTTCAGCTTTTTCATCTCATTCATCTCAATCATTAGGTTATTTCATTCATGTAGTTTAATAATTTCATCCGCTGGTTCAGCTTTTTCATCTCATTCATCTCAATCATTAGGTTATTTCATTCATGTAGTTTAATAATTTCATACGCTGGTTCAGCCTTTTCATCTCATTCATCTCAGTCATTAGGTTATTTCATTCATGTAGTTAAATAATTTCATCCGCTGGTTCAGCTTTTTCATCTCATTCATCTCAATCATTAGGTTATTTCATTCATGTAGTTAAATAATTTCATCCGCTGGTTCAGCTTTTTCATCTCATTCATCTCAATCATTAGGTTATTTCATTCATGTAGTTAAATAATTTCATCTGCTCTTTCAGCTTTTTCATCTCATTCATCTCAATCATTTAGTTATTTAATTCAAGTAGTTTAATAATTTCATCCGCTCGTTCAGCTTTTTCATCTCATTCATCTCAATCGTTTAGTTAATTTCATTCATGTAGTTAAATAATTTCATCCGCTCTTTCAGCTTTTTCATCTCATTCATCTCAATCATTTAGTTATTTAATTCAAGTAGTTTAATAATTTCATCCGCTCGTTCAGCTTTTTCATCTCAATCTCTCAATCATTTAGTTATTTCATTCATGTATAATAATAATTTCATCCGCTCTTTCAGCTTTTTTATCTTATTCATTTCAATCATTTAGTTATTTCATTCATGTAATTTAATAATTTCATCCGCTGGTTCAGCTTTTTCATCTCAATCATTTAGTTAATTTCATTCATTTAGTCATTAAAATGCAATCAGTAAAATATAATAAAATTATATGATGGTTTAATACAACACTAATGCAGGTTTATCGGCTGTTTCCCCGCTGGCCTCCCTTGATTTCCCCTAAATTCCCTGTTGCGGTCAAAATGGAATTCTGTCCAGGGTACTACTGACTCTTAACAAATGGTGCGAATTCGGTCATTAGGTGAATTCTGATTCTGCATCTGTGGCCTTGACACCGTTACGGCGTACGGCAACAGCTAAGAGCTCACTACAAAGACATTATTGGTAATCCTTTTACTATTTTCACATAAAATTTATGAAATTTGAATAAGCAATTATATAAAAAAAATGCTTAAAGAAATCGTCGTTAAATATATAATTTATTATTTATTTATTATTAACAGATGGTGTCAATTCGTTTATTGGGTGAATTCTGATTACGTGTCGATCGTTAATGGCCTTGACACCGTTACGGCGTATGGCAACAGCTGAGCGCTCACAACAAATACATTATTAGTTTAGTGATCCTTTTACTTTTTTTACATATAGTTTATGAATTATGAATAAGAAATTATTTAAAAAAAATGCATAAATAAATCACCGCCAAATATTATCATTTATTTAAACATTTTGTTAGTCTGGTTTTTTTAATTATTTATTTTTCAGTTTGCTTTCCTCGGACCCAAATTTGTAAGTTTTTGCTTCGGATTTTTTTAAAAAAAAAATCTATTATTCCTGTCTAATTGTATAATTTCCCTAATATTTAATTTGAATGAAGGTAGTAAGTAGTAGCGCATTGACCGTGCTAATTGTATGATTGCAACTAACTTGATATGTTATTAAATTGACCCACAGGTGGCGCGCTGGTGTTGAATTAAGCGCACACTACCGTTTAATGACTCCTGTATCTATAGGCAAGAAATTTACAGTTTGACAATTATTCCTTTATTATTTTTCCTAATTCCCCGATATGTTCTATAAAGCAAGGGTAGTTGGATTTATCTCTTTTCTCCCTACATATTACTGATAAAACGTTCGTTAGTAAATTGTGTCAGTTATCAAATCACGGTCCCTACCCTATATGTTCGCTATACTCAATTTTATCATAGCGCTCGTGTAAATTTCCTTTTTGCTCGCAGGCGCTCGTTAAGGCCTCGCTTGCGACCGAGCTTGTGAGAAGAGCGATTTTTATATTATCATGATTACAAATTTTTTACCCAGTAACCATGACGAATTTTGTATCCGGAATGGTCTTGAAACACGGTGTCTACATAATTTGAATTGAAATAAATCAACTCGGCTATGCTACCACATCCAAGGGCGGATACAGGGGGGATGTCGTACAATTCGTAATTTATTATCACAATTTTAGAGGTGTGGATATTTCACTACAAAATTTGTGTACTAATTTTCGATCGATTTCTCTTTAAGGCATCACTTTCGAGCGGACATTGCTAATTGTCCCGACATGTGTACAGATGACAATTCAGCCTTTTTGGATGGAAATAATGTAGGTTACTATATTATTACTATACATCTAATTACTTCGTACAGGCAGGGTATTAGGTTGACTTTTTTACAAATCGATTACCGTTTACTCAAGGCTCATGCCCAGGGATTGGGCGTGTACTGAGTGCGTCATTGATTACCCCTATAAAACATTCAATAATTTTGCAAACAAGGTCTACGACGATTCGTAACATTTAAGGTCAAGCCCAAGTCCTCTCTCTACCGCGCGTTGAAAGAGTCAAGAAACAGTCCTAATGGACACGTTGAAATAAAAGAACGTTGAACGTTGTTAAGTAGTATTTTAAAATACCAATTTCCAACTTTACCGACTTGAAGGTTTGTTTAAAATTATATCTTGTGAATATTTTCTCGAAATATTTCTACAATCAGCGAGTGATATGAACTCAAAATACAAATATATTTATTTTAGTCAGAATAGTAGTGCTTATAGATATTAAACAAAAACATATTCATCCTTACACTCATTAATATACCACGACACAATCTTTCACGCATGCGATTATTCTAAACACCAGGCCTACAAAACTTGAATTCCTATAGCAATTTAAATTTTGCAACAACTTAGCAAATTATAATAATTTACAACATCCATAGGAACTCATAATGTCTCGTTTTTTTGTTAATTTTATTGAATTTGTGTAATTCAGTTTAAAAAGTGTAATATTCTCACTTCTGAATGCTGTTAAAGCTTTTATATATTATTATAAAACACAATATAAATATTATACAAAACAAGGGAACAACAGTCGGTAAGATGTAAAATTGTTTTTTTCAATATTAAGTCAGATTATGGTTGATATATCTGATAATATGAAATACCCCTATTATTTAATGTCTTATTTGTTTTTACCATTTGTGATTATTATTTCATTTATTTTTACATAGGCGCTTATTGTAAAAGAAATAGTTAATAAACCGTATTTTTTAAAAAACTTTTAGGCGTAATTTATTCTATAATAAATAAAATAGCATGTCAATGTAGTAACCATTTTATGTGTTCATCTTTCAAAACACCGGCATACTAATAAATTATACGTCACACTTATCAACCGTGTAATATTTTTGTTTTCGTTATCGATAGAAAAAACATGTACCAAAGCTATAGCAGCTTCCGTTCGGCCGAAGACGCCAAGGACGTTTTCTCCGTGAGCGACGCACGAAAACCTCTGCGGATTGTGTTCCTGGACGTCAAACCCATGAGGTACCCGCCCCGCCCTCCGGCCTCCTACAACAAGGTGGCGCCCACTACTCTCAATGGAGCCTTCACCAAAAATTATGTCATCAGCAATGACGTGGTTTATGAGAATATTAAACCGGTGCTTATGGTACTCGGGTGATAATTGATTTTTGTTTTTCTCTTCTTTCAATTATTTATTGGAAATCCATCCAAATTCGGGACGTTCTGTAACATTTTCAATAGTAACTTTTGTCGCCTCTAAATATCGTCTCGAGTTAACATTAAAATAATTTAGCATAGATTGGTATATAGATAACTACACAAAGTATATCTACCTAAGTTATAACACAATATTATAAGTTATTTATTTAACAAATCTTGATTTTGGTATATATAAATTGCTTCTGAAAGTTATACCTACTTACATACTTGTTATTACCTGTTATCATGAAACTGGGGAGCTTTAGTTACATTTCTAGACCCATGGCTGCTAAAAAAGTAGGTATTCTATTTACTACCTCCTTAGTGAGCTGCTACTGATCAAAGGATAATTTCAATAAGCCGTTTGTTTATCGATTATATGTTTTTACTTGGCGAAAAGTAAATATTATTGACTCCGTAGGATCTTTATATGAAATAAATAAATTTGTATCAAAATTATTTTATTATAATCATTGGAACAATGATACGACACTTAGCGCTTACACACACATAATCCCTTCATACAAAAGCCTGTTCTGAACTGCTGAAGAGTATATTTTAAACATAAATAAATTCACAAACACATAAAGGTATGTAATATAAAATATTCCGGCCACTCTATCTTTCCCACAGAATACCTATTGACTATTATTATTATTATTATATTTATTAATTGTATAATTTAGAATTTCGCGTTCCACGGCGGCGTTTATTTAAATTATCAGATGGCACAACGGTTTTATTGAAACATTGGTTATTTAATATTTACATTATATTATATTACATTACATAGTTAGCAGCTGAAGACACTTTACTTTGTGTAACTGATTGCATTATATTAAAAAAAAGACATGTACTGACTGTTTTTATAAAAAATAATAAATGAATAAATAAATAAATAAATATTTTTATCGTTTACCTAGGTTGCCCATTTCAATTCGCGCATCAATTACTTGGGTTCTACTGTGTCAGGGGGTGGGGGGGTACTATTGGAAACTAACAGACGGGTTTTTTTTACTACGTGTGTAAAAAATAATACAGCAACACCTGACATGGTCCACCCTGAATCAACAGTCTTTTCGTGGTGTCGCCACCATGTCGAAAGAATTGCAGTATTCTTAGGAGAACGGCGCTGAGGCAAACTTTATATTATAATTTGAAGCTCTTCTATAATCGAAGTTCGTTCGTCTAGCAGCTCAGGAAAACTAAAGGACACATAGGCAGCAATAAATTTCCATAGCATCGATACGCCGTATGGTTTTCCTCGTATGCTCGTTTCTGCGTCATTTAGGAAAATTGGAAAAACCTAACCTCTAACCAGGCGTACTTAGTGGTTTTGACTAAATCATATATATTTTCCTAAATTTTCGACTTGTTTAGTTTAGTTTTTATATGTTGTTGTTAACTTTGCAAAAAATATTAATAAAAACTGTGCGGTTGTTTGCAATGTTAATAAGACTGACGAGAGATTAATTTTAATCCGAAGTGCAGATTCTCTGTCCTCTGTGATACAAAAATATATTTTTAATTTTAAATCAGGGTTATGGGCGGCCTCCACCTGACCAGACCGGCTCCGAGGATGAACCAGCTGATCTGGATATCGCCGGCCATGGTTTCACTTCACGGCCGTGTTGGCCTACGTGGTTTACGTCTCCTGGCACAGAGTCCAGATCGTTCGTTCCGCCGAGGGTCGCTTTGAAGAGGCAGTCATCGGGTACCTCTTCACCGTTTACCTCTTCCCCACTATTCTCATCCCCATCATGTGGTACGAAACTAGGAAGGTCGCAAACGTCCTTAACAAATGGGCCGATTTTGAGGTACCTATATATTTATTTGTATTGATTATTGTATTATTATTAGAAAATTGAGGTTATTATAAAAACAATATTACTTTAGGACATTTATAACGGACATAGTAGAGATTTAGGATTTTATGATTAGGTTTCAATTTACGAACGTATAAAACAAACTAATTAAAATTAATAATGCTAATCTTGAGTAAGGCACACATATCAGGTGCTTCGGGCCCCCAGCGCCGAATTTCGTCTCCTGCAGGCTGATCCAAAGATGCAAGTGTAAATTTAAGGATATTGAAAAAAAAACGTGAACTTTAGCACATCATGACGCGTATAGACTACCTACATTCACTTCCTCCCAATCTCCTCCTCCAACCAGTATTTATAATCAAGGTTTTTGATCAAAAGGTCCACCTATATATTTTAATTTATAATATTTCTTTATTTGGAGTAATCAATCATAATAATAATGTTATATGTAGCTGTTTAGTAGTTGGTTCAAGACGTGGTGGCTTGAGACTTCAACTTCAGTTTCGGTTAGTATATTGACTATGGGTACGTCACTTCTATGAGACACTGAAAAGCGAGACATTTGGAAACTGTATTTATACTATTCCCATAAAAGCTTTTAAAACGGCCAAAAAGGTTTTAAAACGGCCAAGGCTAGCTTTCCGAAAGGTAATCAATTTTCAAACGCTGAATTTGTCCACCAGGAACTCTACCATAAAGTTGCTGGACACCCGCTGCCATTGGATCTCCACAGTCAAGCTCTCGTGATCTCCATCCTCATCCCCATTCTGTCGACGGCGTCCGTCTTTATAACCCACATCACGATGGTCCATTTCAAGCTGCTCCAGGTCCTGCCGTACATCTTTCTCGAAATCCTCACATATCAGCTCGGGGGCTATTGGTATCTTCTGTGCGAGTGCCTCAGTGTAATATAATGAGTCGGAACTCGGTCTCAAAGTGGACACGCGGGTGACTTCAGCGCACAAGGCAACAGAAGAGACCCTTCGTATAATGCACGAGTATGAGGACACCAATGGTCCGCTGGTCTTTATTGCGGTCGCTGGCAGGTCAAACGGTCTGGGGCCTGTCCTGTCCGGTAACACCAGTTACCCTGTTATCAACTGCCCACCGCCAGCGGACAAAGTCGTACAGGTACATTCAATTTATGATTATTTTATTTGTCAACGGATTTTATTATTTTATTCTGTGCTATTTTTTTATGTGTGGGGCAAATGACCTACCACACTAACCTGAACCAAGCAAGATTATAGTACAAGCATACATTTACTTATACTACAGTGAACAGGATGGAATTATGATGAAAATGATACTATTACTAAGCTGACAAGAACTTCCCCACTATTTTACAGGTGTTTAGCATAGAAAGCTACCATAGTAGCTTTCTGTAATTGTATGAATGTCAAGTGTTTTGAAGCTAGTACGCAGATTCTGAGGTACAACTCCGGTGGAGGATATTATTAAATTGTTATTAGATATCAATAAGGAATACTATTTTGTTGTTTTTCTAAGTAGGGTTATATCAGGTCTAATCTAGTGTATAGTTCTGTCAGTTGTAAGCCATAAGGGTAATTACGAAACCATTGTTTGTAGAAAAAAAAATCAAAAACACATTTTCTAAAAATTCTAATTGGTGTATTATTAATTTAAATAATTCTATAGTCATTACGAGTTAACTAAAAAATTCTAGTTATATAATATTAGCAGCCAATTTAAATAATACCAATATAACAAAGTCGACACAATTACACCCTTATGACATTAACGTTTTAAGCTTAAGGTGGTCATTGTTTTTAATTATATTATATCTCTAAATCATCATCAGAATCAGAAAAATTAACAGCGGTTGTAATTAATAGCAAATTGTTTAGTGAATGTAACGGCGCTTTTGTACACCTTCAGATCGATAAATTTTAGTGACAGATAGATGTACCACCTTTTACCATCTTATCACACTAAAATACATAAGAGTAAAATAGAGTTAAATGTAGTTACGTACTAGGCTATCTTTAAATATATTAGACTTTGTTTTACCACTAAGAAAAATAAAAAAAATAGCAAAACCTATGTATTTAGCTCTAAACATGTACTTTTGTAGTTGTGTAGAATGGTTCTGTTCCAATATAGCATATAAACGTTGTTTTCAAGAACTATTTCTGGTTTGAATTTATAGCAAGCGGTTTTTCACTGATACGTTGATGGTATTATAATATTTACCAGCAAAGCACAAACCCAGCACAACCAGGTGACCGCTATAGCACTCACCTGGTTGTGCTCGTGCTTGTAGCCTGTATTCTGGATTTGCAGGCACTGGCAATGTGTTGAATGGACTCCGGTCGTAATCTGCTTTCAATAACTATTACATTTTGGATTTTTACCTAGCACATTAAATAGCACAAGCCAAGTTTCTTGTAGTGCCCATGTGGAAACCATTTTGATTTACTGATGGAGGGGGGGGGGTGTATAGCATTGATAGAAGCTTTAAATTTTGAATAATATAATGCCTCAAACGGTACCAGTAAGTCAATGCTAAAACTTATATGCATTGAATATATTTTTCCCCAAAACTGGTACCTCTACCAAAATATACGTACTTAAGAAGGCTACTAAAAGATGCGCAAACTCCGAAATTTAAATGACAAAAAAAAACATGCAAATGTGTACAGATTAGATAGAAAAACTATAAGCACAAAATCAAAAGCCTCAACAGTTGCTACAGACACCTTAGGATTATTTTTTTTATATACCCGAAAACTCGGTCAAATTTATAGTAATCTGAAAACTCATTGAAGTATCATTTTCAACAGGACATCTGGTCGAGCTTGTCCGTTCCATCGAGGCTGGGCTGCGCGACCGTCATCTATCCGGATAGCGCAGCGATCCTGGCGGCGCAGATCATAGGCCTGCAGGACTACACCATCTGGGCGCGTCTGAGAGTGAAGCAGTTGGATAACGCTGTCTCGCTGCGCAGGGCCGACCAGAAAATTAGACAGCTGACATGGTAAACGTCGAGATAACACCGTTGCGCGCTTCGATGGCACAGTTGTAAGCGCGCGAAGTGGATTTTGATGCTGAAGCCGTTTAAATTTTTTGATTAAACGGTTAATATAATACGGGGCTCGAACCAACGCACCACCAACCGCGGGAACCAACACAGTTCACTTTAGTTTATTGTTAGCATGATCTTTATACATTTCAGGTTAATTTTTATTTGCGTCCAGTGATACCTACTTTATTATTAACCTAGTTCTAAAATAACTTCAAAACATTTACCAATGCAAGATAAAGTGATTTGTGGTTCTATCTGCAGTACTTACAAAAATTTTCTAACATTTTAATATATAATGCCTGTACAATAGTTTGTAATTGTTTTTATTATTAGCTGTTAGGAGAGTGGTGTCAAATCGCCATCAATAAAGGCAGCACTTTCACGCCTAAACGTCCGGTAATTTATCTCTTACATCCAAAGCATCATCTTCTATTCACCACCTGTAACGACTAACATCTAATAATAAAAAGGTCAAAAAAACAATCTACAGACATCAATATTATATATATGCTGATGTAAAATTCTTTTTGTCAGAATGGACTTTATCCAAATATTTTAATGGTCAAATATTTTTTTTATTCTTTATTTATTTATACTATTCTTTTATTCTGAACGAATAAAATAATGTCCACCTTTGTATATGATTAAATGTGATATTGTGCATAATTAAAATACCATACCAATATTTTTACAACGAAATAAAAATGTCTTAATATAAGCTGTTTTGAAATATAAGGATTTTACTAATGATTAATAATTAAAGATTTAATTATGTATGTGTGATTTTGAAAATATATAATTTTTGAAACAACTTGAAATTTTTATTTTAGGTAGATTTCATTAGGAAAGCTACCTGTTGCGATGGATACTTCCGGAATATTTGACCTATCTTCGCATTTCACATCCCCTAGAACCCTAAACCACACTCAGTTGAAATGTTTACATATCTATCTATCTATATTACTATCTTGTGGATACGATAACTACCGTAATTTTACACCAATCACTTTCAAACTGATACATAAAATTTAAGGGCACAAAATCTCGGTAAGTTCGTTAATGAGCAAAATCAGACTAGGAGGCGGGAATGGGGGGGTTTTTTTTGGAGAAATGAAATTTCGCTATAACTTTCTTATTATAGAAGATATTAAATTCATTTAAATTTTATATTATTGCTTAAATAAGGGCCTAAAACTTATTTAAGTAATTTTTTTTTGATAGCACCAACCATTGGTCTTAGGGAGGGGAAATTTCTTTGCTTGCAATATTTGGATTAAATAAAAAAATTAGTATCTGAGGCGGGTCGGTAATTCTGCTGTGGATTTTTTAAAAATAATTCCTACTATCATATCTATCTCTTACAATTAAAATTGTAATTATAAGAGATAAATAAGTGTCTTTCTTTCTGGTAAAGATTGTCTTGAAGCAATAAGCTTACCCTTTTGTAACATACGTCAAATTGACAGCGAGCACAGATGACTGAGGTGTATTTACTTTTAAATGCATAGTTGAATTTAAGTTAGACTTTGTTTTATAAAATTTGTGCATGAAACCGTACTTAAATGAGTCAATTTTACGTAATATTTATATATCCTTGGTTGAATCTATTATTTTGTATGGTATTGCAATTTGGGGCCTTACATATGAAATATATATAGAGAGAATTTATATTCTACAAATTCGTATCTTAAAAATAATTATTCCAAAAAGTAATCAAATTTCAATGCAAGGCGACTATTCTAAATTGTCCACCCATTTCAAAGTTCTTCCGGTATGTCAACTTTGCTATTATAGAATTGCAATCAACCACTTCTCAGATGAAACATGGAAAAATCTTGTTACTCTCCTAGACAAATGTCGAATGAAAAATATATTGTCGAAAGATGTATAAATACGTATGGCTATAGACAATTAATTATTTGTCTAGCGTGGGTAAGCAAGTTATCCGTACATCCCGCCGTCAGAATTGTTAAGGCGACTACATACCTGATATTACAAAAATGCAAATTTTACAGGTTTTCAAAAGCGTTAGGAGAGAGATCCAGAAGAATTATAAGTAATCTAGTTTATTTATTTTAAAGATAACTTATTAGTATAGAATTTATTATTACCTAAAGAAATTTTGTTTAAAATATTATGCAAAAAAAAAAAAACAAAACCACCATATATTTAAAATAGCATTTTTTAAGTCACTTGCCTCTGGAACCAGAAACATCCCATATAAAGTAATTTTTTTTTTTTACTAGATTTTTAAACATGAAAATAACAGTTTACGCCAAAAGTTTTTAATTTTTCAGAAAATATGATTTTGTTATCATTAAAAAAATTCTTCAAAAACGTATCCGTTATTTTTCAACAAAAAAAACAATATGCTATTAATCTGTAGGTTGAGTCGTCGCGCGCCGAAGGCACCGTTAAAGACGTCTGCAGAGTATATGCGCCAACCTGTCCGGGTTGAACAGCCGGGTTGAACAAAGTCCGGGTTGAACAGCTAGTTTACTATAAAATTCATTATTAATAAAGCATAGCAAGTAACAAAGCCTAGTTTGGTTTTAAATTCTAACAAACGTTTTCAGATTGGTTCCGTCGAAAGTCGATAATAATCGTTCTTCTATTACGATTTTATGTCATATTTAATAATGGTAGATCTACAAATTTCATAGAAAAAAAAAACAAAGTATACTGTATAACCTCTACTGTATAACTACTGTATAGTCTATAATGCTCAAAGAAGCTATTTATACCTAAATATCGAATATAAAAACCTAAATATCTTCCTTTTTTTGAAGTCAGTTAAAAAAATATTTGTTTTCAGATCATATTATAATTGTTAAAAAAAATGAGTTACAAATCTCGACTATTATAATCTTACCAACTTCGAATAAATGGATATTCGAATGTTTTTATTCGTAATCGTCCATTACTACGTGAACTGACAACTCTAATGTCAAAACTCATAACAAAACCACGAGGCGAGGGTCTCCGAGTTGACAGAACCTTGGTCGTGGCGAACGCAGAAAAGAAGTTATTAAATTATTATTTCATTATTTTTAAGATATTCACCAGTTGGTACGATTTTACTGTAACACATCTCAATGGGTCCAATTAGAAGCGGGTAAGATTTAATGTGAAAGTTGTTTGGGTAGATCCGTTTTAGTTTAAAGCGGAAATCATTATTTTCCATATTTATTTTGTAGATTTATTGTTGACAACGTATCGCCAAGTGAAGATGTCGACGGTACAATGGAGCATAGCGATGAAGAGGTTAAGGTGGTCAAAAAAGATCCAGATATGCTGAAATTGAATCACTTCAACAACATTAAAAACAAACACGTGAGAACGGCCAAGGCGCTGAATTTCAGGAAACAAAAGCGAAAGGATCAGAAAGAAGCACGATTGCAGCGGCGCAAGGAGGGCATTGAACCAGCGAAGCCGCACACTCTTGAAACCCTGCGGGAGAAGGATGAAACGACTGTGGGCAACATTGACGATGACGACAATTTTGAGGTTTTGTAATATCAATTTGGCTATTTCTTTTGCCAATGGTTACCAGTTTTCAAACTGCAGTCATAAAATCATGCCCTATGTATGCTCACTCGTGGTTTACAATTTGCTTAAACTAGATTCACAGAATAGACAATAGTTATCACAGAAGTTGAACTCCTTTGATTTTGAAAAAAGCCGCCTTTTTAAATGGCTACAAAGTTTCATACACCTTGCCTAAATTATACCTTGCCTAAATTATACCTTGCCTAAATTATACCTTACCCGGAGAGTTGCTATTGGGTTACCGATCTCTTTCCGACCACCTAGGCATAATGGTACAATGGTATGACATTCTTTCATTTCATTATTCATTTTAATACCATTTCAGTTACTGAATTTGTGATTTTTGTTCAATACTATCTTCTTCCAAATTGACCTTTATTCAATAACTCGGCAAAAGTTTCACAACCCTGTCTATTATACCACTACTATACCAACACCAACCAATACAAATACTATACCAATCTACAAAATCACAGACAAAATTCCTAGTTTAGTTCCGTGTTAAATCAGTTTTTATTTTATTTTTTCAATATATATATATTTATAAATAATAAAATTTTAAATGGATGTATTTCATGTTCTTTTTGTTGATTTTTTTTTTAAATTGAAAATCGGTTTTTTCTTATTTATTTCATCTTATTTAAATTTGTTTAATATATTTTAATATTATTCTTTTTTACGTCATTACGTCTTTATACAATTTCTTTTGGGTAACCACTATAAATAAACACGGATATAATATTTCAATTTATTATAATTATAACGTGGCAATGAATATTCTTTTACATGTTTCTATTTGCGCTCATATATCAGTATATATTCATTCTAACTGGACAGTAATAAATAAAACATTCCAACAGCCGTTCTGTCATATTATTATGAAATTCAAATAGGATCGCAGTCTGATGCTGGCGCCTTATCGAAATGTCAAGTTTCATTCCTCAGTATTAAATATTCATTGAGTTTAATGTTATTCGCTATATTATTTTGCCTACTTTCGATGCGATCCAAACGGCTATGGTTGTTTTTCGAGAGCAACTCTTTCGCATTTGTACTTTTCGAGTTGAAAGTTGTAACGGACAGACGCCCAAAGGACGGGTATAGTAGCTTATTATACACGAATGAATAGAAGTTAAAAGCACTAAATACGTCTATACACATGTACTGTTTAATTAATTTCTTTTTAATAATAGTGAAAATCAGTGAAAACATTCAATTCAAATGTCTGGGAAAAGCGGTTAAATTTCTCATAAATTGACTTGAGCACGGTCTGCACTAGATCTGCGATTGAGCATATTCAAAACTTTTTGGACAAGTAAATAGTTGTGATTTATAAAATTACTTTCACTAACTTGATTTAAGACCAATTTATTACGCGAATTATTCCTTACTATCCTGACCAATGAGCATGTTTAACATTAATCAATTACAAATTGCATTGGGGAAGTATTTAGTTTTTAGGTCCAAATTTTGGACCCTTTCTTCGATCATTTGGATTTTGTTGTATAGTTTTTGAAATGTTTCTTTTTAATTACAACTGTCGCGTTATTGTTTAATTTTAAATGTGTTAAAATTGTAATTTTTATGTTTGTGACTTTACTAATGAAATAAAATAAATATAAAAAGGATTTCTTTAGATAAAGCGGGACTTGGAGCTGGACGAACTGGCAGTCTATTATCAAAATAGTTATGAGCCAAAAGTGTTGATAACCTTCTCGGACAATCACCTCAGGAAGACACGAATATTTGGGAAGGAACTAACCCGGATAATACCCAACTCAGAGTATCGCTTTAGAAGAAGGTAAGGGAATTTGGGCAACAAACGCTGTGACTTACTTATTGTTCAATGATGTAATATTGCGCATATTGTTGTTGCCAGATCGGCGGTCAAGCGCATTTTAGAATCGGCGAAGCGCGAGAGCTACACTGATGTCATAATTGTAAACGAAGACCAGAAGCAGCCAAACGGGTTCCTTCTCATCCACATGCCCGACGGGCCAACGGCTCATTTCAGGCTGTCCAACTGTAAGATCACCAAGGAAATGAAGAAAAACTACCGCGAAATCACGCAGCATAGACCCGAGGTCAGTTTTATCCTACATATTTTCGTACCGCAAGGATACATATCCTTTTCAGCCAAACAATGTGAAAGAATTACCGGAGTAAAACATTGAGCCGTAAAATAAAGAATAGATAATAAAAAAATTATGTGCGTTTGTCGGGATTTGCAGTTAGGATGTGTGAATGTTAGCACCGGATAGCTGTCACACTGTGAACCTCGAACGTCACTGACAGATCGACAAAATCGAAATTCACTTCACCTAGGGTTCGCATATAAATGTTTACCAATGAAAAATTTGTATTATAAATGTGAATTATATTACTATTTATTAGGAAAATTACACCCATGACCAAGGAAATATAAAGAATAGAGGGAAGAGATAATAAAGGGGTAATTGATTCCATAATCTAGCAGCATAAGATATAAAAGTATGATAAAAAAAAATGAAATTGTATAGTAAAGTACCCTTTCAAAAACAGGAGAACTGCGTACATATTTGTAATCAATCATTGAGCTGATTAAAGGTAGTAAAATTCTGATGTTACACATTTGACAGAGAGCACTAGGTTTCTAGGTTAGGTCACCGGGAGAAATCAGCAGATTAATTCTGGGTTTGACCGATTCTTCCGACAATGGCCTAATTTAGTCATTTTATACATTTGAATCACTCATTTAGTTTGTGAACATTGCCTTATGATTTTACAAAAGGTGTGAACTCCTCAGCTGGTGAACACTTGAAAGTATTGAACAGCCTGTCGCTGTGTTTTTTAACGCAAACTTTTTGTTGATATTGACAGGTCATCCTGGACAACTTCACAACGCGTCTCGGTCACACCGTTGGTAGAATGCTCGGCGCACTTTTCCACTACGAGCCGGAATTCACCGGCCGCCGCGCTGTCACATTTCACAATCAGAGGGACTACATATTCTTTCGGCATCACAGGTATATTTATAATAGCTTAATTCTGTTGGTGAATCAGTTGACAAATTGACAGGAAAGATGACTCTTCATATTTTACTGCCATACTCTTCACTTATGACCATTAAACTAAAAATACAGTACTTACTGATATGACAATATTTTTTTACGGTGACTGTAAAACTGAAATAATACATTATTATACAAATAAAATTGGATTGAGGTACTTTAATCAAAAACCGAATAATAAAGATTTATACTAATAAATATTCAGAATTGTTAAAATGTCTCTGTGTGTGTGCGTGACAGTCCTCTAATTTATTCACTGTTCGGCATCACAGGTGCAATATTTAAATATGTCTGTATTAGTTCTGTAAGCCTGTCAATACATGTGTTTCAACTCATGAGATAGTGGTAGTCTAGTGGTTAAGCCACAGCGACCCAACGATCATGGGTTCGAATCCGCACATTATATTATAGTCGTATCATTTTTAACTCTCCATTACCACCATTTCCCCCTACTCTCGCACAAATACATTTTGCTTAGTTGATTAGGGTCTAAAATAATTGACCTAGGTCATATAATTTAAAAAAAAAGACCAGCTAGTTGTTTAAAAAATAGAAATTTTAGCCAGAACTTTTTAATTTTTTTGCACATAAAGATGGATGTCAGAATACTTCTGGGGGCAAATAGTGTGGTTATTTTGTGTATTTTATAGTGAATTCATGCTTAACCAGCTTATTAACGACAATAAATTTTAAAGCAAATTTAAATAATTAATAATTTCATAAATAAATTTGTAGCATTAAAAGAGCAAGAAACGACCGCAGAAAATATGTCAATATTGTTATTGTTATTTTTTGTCCAGATATGAATTCACGGCGGACGGCAAGAGGGCAAAGTTGCGCGAGCTTGGTCCACGTTTCACGCTCAAACTTCTGTCAATGCAGCAAGGGACTTTCGACTCCAACTACGGTGATTATGAGTGGATGACGAGACACGAGATGAAGACAAGCAGAAGACGGTTCTTCTTGTAGTGTTACTTTCAATTCTAATAATTATTTGAATTTTCATACATGTACCACATCATCTAAGAAATTCCCAGAATGTGATTCTCAAACAAAATATTTTATACATTCATAATTTTATTTTATACATTCATAATTATAGTTACACTAGCTGACCCGGCCACGCGTTGCTGTGGCTAAAGTTTTTGTTATATTACATTATAGTAAACAATCTAAGAGGAACAATAAGAGAACATCAGTCACGGAGTCCACTATGCTTTTTCACACAGATGGTATTTGTAAAAAAATATGGTGATCTCCTTATTTGACTTTCTACTACTATAACCCTTTAGTACAATGAAATTATTTACGAACTAAGACGACAATGATGATGTTGGTATACAAATTCACTGGATTGAGATTGATTTGAAGGGGAAGTACGTTGAACACAATTAATTAAAATGTTCTTACACTTGATACTAAGCAGAAATCAATAGGTAAAAAATAAAAATTTATCAGATTTATTATTTCCATTTAATTTTATAACAAATATAAGTATATTACAGTATAATACAGTAAATTACATGTGACGCTTAAACTCATGAATGAGGTAGGCAAGGCAGACAGTCTTAAACTTTTAAACATTAATATCTTTTTTTTTGAATTATAAATACTTTCAATTTCAATTTAATTTAACACCAATCGGTGCACAATGTTTTTGGTTAACCTGTATTTAGCTAACACAAATAGATTCGACGGTTTCCCAACACGTGAACACGCAACATATAGTTGCCCATGAGAAAAACATGGATTTTCCAAATCTAAACCACAAATGGACATTGTTTGACCTTGAGATTTATTTATAGACATGGCGAAAGCTAAACGAATTGGAAACTGTAGCCTTTTGAAGGGTATGGTAGAATCTGATGGTATCATCGGAATACGTGGCAGCAGGACCACTTTTCCTTTAAACTTCCCAGCCAAAATGGTTGCTTCAAGAATGTTTCCGGTGATCTTTTTGATGACCAAACGCGTACCGTTACATAATTGAGGTGGATTCAAATTACGGAGGAGAATAATAGGGGAACCAATCTTTAATCGAAGATTATGTGGTGGCATTCCAGGGATATCTAATTAATTTAAAAATTCAATCGGAAAATTTACACTTTCATTTTCATCAACAACAGTATCGATTGATTTAAAAGACATCAGATCGCCTGGTAACAACTGTTGTATCTGGAAGTTAATTTCGTCAACATCAACGTTTTTGGCTGCCAAAATCGCCCGTTGACTAAGCCATTCATGATTCAAATAATTATTCTGTATATCCGGGAAAATACTCTGAATCAATTCAGTTTTATCCTGAACAACAGTGCAAAAATTGTCTGGTAGTTTAATGCATTGCGTATTTGGTTGCAGTTTTATTTTACCGTTCCCAATATCTAGTAGTTGTTCGGAAAATATTAGTGCTGATGGATCATTTTGCAATTGTACTCGCATATTTATGGTCAATCGAAGTGTTTCAACACTTCGCCATAAGAATGATTGTTTCAAACATGCATTAATCTCATCCGCGAAAGTAGAGCGAGGTATAACCGGTAAGGTCTGCCTTAAGTCACCAGACAAAAGTAAGATAGCACCACCGAAAAGTTTATTATTGCTGTTTAAATCTTGCATAGTTCTGTTTAATGCTTCAAGTGAATATTTGTGTGCCATTGTGCACTCATCCCAAATTATTATAGAACTCTTCCGCAACACTGCAGCTATTCCACTATTCTTTTTGATGTTACACATTGCATCTGGTTTATTATGAACGTCCAATGGCAGCTTGAATGTTGAATGTGCTGTTCGCCCACCATCCAGTAAAGTAGCCGCAATGCCTGACGATGCTAATGCTAATGCGATTTTTTGTTGCGACCGTATTTTGGCAAGAATCAACGATATTAAAAATGTCTTACCGGTTCCACCGGGTGCATCCAAGAAAAAAAAACCGCCTTGTTCAGCAGCAACAGCCAGCATAATCCGATCATAAATAATTTTTTGTTCTGCTGTCAGTAATGGTTCACTGTTCATGATAATTGTTGCTAAACTTCCATGGTCATATTGATTTTCTCGTTGTAAATCGGTATTGACTAAGTCGGTGGCTGGACGATTAGGTGATGGCATACCATAATGATTAAGTGGTAAATTTGAAATAAGAACACATAAATCCTCGATCAAGACCAATGCTTCATTGTACATCTCTGGTGTATAATCTATGTTTTGGCATTGATTTGTTTGTCTAATTCGGTGCAAGATGTCTTCTGTCATACAATTTTTATATTTTTCCCACAAAGTTTGTGCTTGCGAGGGATAACATGTCGCCAAAATAATTGCAAACAACTGACGAATGTTATTCGGTGTTGATGTCAACGCAGCATCAGCAAGCGTTAAGTCCCAATGGTTATCGTCTTCTAGCAATTGCAGTTCACGACATGCATCCTGGTATGTATTGAATACTCGACCATTAGCTGTTCGTAAAAATTCAAAAGACGTTGGTCCGGGAACATTCACCAATAACAAACGTAAATAGAAGCACTCACGTTGCTTTGGATGTACCGTGTAAAGTCTCCCCAATGTCTTAGCTTTGAATATGCCTGTAATGGAAGGATGTGGTTTTCCTTGTTTCCGTGGCTCCCATTTTTTACTGGATTTGTTCCATGTGAAATAACGTGGAACATCACCATACACCAATGTCTTCGCGAATTGGCCAAAAACATCAGGTTTTTGACACAATGTAAAAAATTCAGTTAGAGTCGTTTTCGGAGCTTCGAACGCTCTTTGGAGAACATTTTCTTCAGTGAAGTATACACGTTGACCGTTTTCAAGATGTATTGCCAGATGTTGGACAGCAGGATCTCTTTCGTGGATGGGAAAGCTGAGAATATGCCAAATAGCTTCATTGCTGCTAATGTATCTGCCCATTTGGTATCGTGCTATTTCGTCATTTTTATTTATGTTTTTTACTTCAAATATGGCCAAATCACTGTCTTTGTTTACATATTTACAAATATACTTAATTGATTTAACAGAACTGCAAAGCTCAACATTGATATGAGCTTTGTAAGTTTTTGAAAGTAGTGGTGAGTATGGTACCACCCACTGATTATCAAACTCAACTTGATTTGGAAAGTTCGGCAGTCGCATTGTAAATGTGTGGCCACCATTCTCAGTACTTCTGCGGCGATACATTGGATAACCATCAATATCCGTGATCGTGTCATTCGTATGCGGCTTTGGGAAGTTTTTTTACATTTTCCATTTTCCATGCACGGTGACGTCATGTTGAAAACACCGCATGGCCCATGGATCATGTGTTTGGTGACAATATCAAATAATTCTTGATCAATTAATGGGTCTGGAATTTCGGCTGAAATTATTTGATCGATTTCTTCAGGACGGATTCTATCTTTAAGCCAAACCAAAATGTGGGCATGAGGCAAACCTCGCTTTTGCCACTCTATCGTATACAGCCAACAACGTGTGATACCAAAAATTGTATATTTAACAATAAAATCAATTAAGGATTTCAATTTTTGTTTAAACACACGTGCAGTTAAATCATGACGATGAATGGCTTGTTGTCCTGGCAATAGTAAAGTTTGTATCTCTTCCCAATTCGGATTACATGTGAATGTAATAAATAAATGGCCGGTCGGCCGTAATGACGTACGTAAGTCATCGCATCTTGTATGTATTCCTGCATGTTCCGTGGACTGCCGATGTAGCTTGAAGGTAAAATGAAAGCATTACCGATGTCATTGGGATTTAAATTTCCATCGATGTTTCCAGCAACAGCATCTCGTAAGTGAATATATTCTTCCGATCGTAGTTTTGCCTGGTTGAATCGAAGGAATCGCAAGCGTTCGCTTTCGACCTTAGCATACATATCAACAATGTATTGATGGAACAGCTGACGATATCGAAGGATATAATTGTCTTGATGTTGTCTAACCATTATTCGGTGTGCGTAGTAGTTCATTGAGCTAACTTTATTATTTCTGTAATCACCTAAAAAAATAAAAAATAAAATGCAATACGAAATTAAAATCTATACATACAGTAAGAAAGTAAATAGATAATTGTCAAATTTACCGGTATTTGGATCATACTGATTGATATTAAGGTGATATTCATCTTGTCCTTGCCAAAATATCAATGGATATTGTAGTGCGTCATATGAACGGTGTAGATCCGAAATCGTACTGACAGTGTTGTCTCGCCGTGTAATGTTTATAGATCTTTTGTCAACTGGATCACCAACCATGATAACAGCAACCTCATCAACAGTTGGAGCGTTGAATCTACCAGCATGTTCACCTAATGGTACTTTGTCGGCTTTTATGACGATTTGATAATTGTCATTTTGCAGTCGTGGCGAAACTCTTTTGATCAATTGAATTAGTTGATTGTGATCTTCTAAAAAATTTTCCAATAATATCACAATTGCTCTTTCCTCTGCTTGTTCAATAAAATTATACAGGCACCGAGTTGTCACGCGCTCTTCACAATCGCCCATAAAATAAAAAGGTATCGACATCTGTCAGTTTTATGACTGCCAAATAATATCAGACAAATAATTAGCAATAAATTAAAATATGACGATTTGATAATTGTCATTTTGCAGTCGTGGCGAAACTCTTTTGATCAATTGAATTAGTTGATTGTGATCTTCTAAAAAATTTTCCAATAATATCACAATTGCTCTTTCCTCTGCTTGTTCAATAAAATTATACAGGCACCGAGTCGTCACGCGCTCTTCACAATCGCCCATAAAATAAAAAGGTATCGACATCTGTCAGTTTTATGACTGCCAAATAATATCAGACAAATAATTAGCAATAAATTAAAATATGACGATTTGATAATTGTCATTTTGCAGTCGTGGCGAAACTCTTTTGATCAATTGAATTAGTTGATTGTGATCTTCTAAAAAATTTTCCAATAATATCACAATTGCTCTTTCCTCTGCTTGTTCAATAAAATTATACAGGCACCGAGTCGTCACGCGCTCTTCACAATCGCCCATAAAATAAAAAGGTATCGACATCTGTCAGTTTTATGACTGCCAAATAATAACGGACAAAAAATTAGCGATAAATTAAAATTGCGACTATAATTTGAGATTTAAACTATCCTATCTCTCAAGTGCACATCGAACTGCACATGGTGTTCAAATTTTATTATAATCGGTTAAGTGGTTTAGGAGTCCATTGAGGACAAACATTGTGACACGAGATTTATATATATTAAGATGTGTCTATAAAATATATATCATGTATTATTCTTGCAATAATTTCATTGTATAACTGCAGGCTATAATTATTAATGAAGAAAATTAATTCTAGAATTAATTTTGAATTTTAGGTTTATTTTTCATCACATTACAGAACAGTATATTATTTATATGAAAATTTCAGAAAACAATCATTACATATTTGCTTTAAAATATATAATTTACCGATTTTACATAAGCGTGACAAGACTGTTTAATTGTGACTTTCGCTCATGATCACACTTCCCGTCCTCAGGGTAGGTTCGACACGTCCATTCGATACGAGCTGACGGGCACTAGTGCACTGTTTAGTTTGGTTTCTCGGTCCGAGTTGGGTAGTCCTTGTGAGCAACCTCTGTATTTACAGCGCCGTCACTCATTTCAAAATTTTGCAGCAAAACATACTGTAACGGACATGGTCTCGAAGGGCAGATACTTTGTTTAAGGGCGTCAATTTAACAACAATTTGCACCAGTTCACCTCAAAACTTTTGGTATTTTACTATACAGGTTACATGATACAGGTTTATATGATTCAATCGCTATCAAATATGCTCGGATCTGTTTTAGATTATAAACATTTTATATGAAAGATAGCTAACACCAGGACTATTTAAAATCTCGATCATGATATGGTCCCCCAAGGAGAGCATTTTCAGTAGTTTATGCTGGTTCATCATTATCGCCTGTTGCTAGTTTATTATAGCGAAATGTTAAATCAGTGTACAACGGATAAATACTTTATTATTTGTATTTGACTTACGGTGGGACACATGGGTTTTATCCATTTGATTTGAAATGCTGCCTAGAAATGTTTAATGCCTTAGTGCCAGGCTAATTCTGGTAAGTATTGTTAAGATTTTGAAATAATTATCTCCGTTTAGATCTGGGAGATAATGTAGTTCAATCAACGTCCTCCCGATGACCCCTACCCATACGTTCACACTAAACTTTCTTTGAACTGAAGTTTGTTTTTGGTGATGTAAATTATGAAAACTAGTTATCCTGTCCTTAGAAAATTTCGACTGATCTATCCATTAAAATTCTGCCAAGAAAGTGTCCGTCTTCGATGTCCTCGTGCAGTAAAAAATAAAAAAAAAACAGTCTTAAAAATATACGTTTACCAGACATCAGATGGTTCTCTGGTGGAAAAGGTCGGGGATTTTTTTACGGTCAGATAAATCGCAACCATTTTAGCTAAAACCTTCGGCCACCAGTTACCGCCCATCCATATCTTAACTCTTAGCATACAACCATGAACTAAAAGGTAACGCTCTACCGCTAAGAGAGTGCAGGTATGAGATATTTTGACTATTTGAAATTGACTGGTTTTATTTGGTTATTATGTCAAAGTTCTTGAAAATTACTAGCATTTTAAATCAGTCAGTTGATTAATTTCAATCTCTAGAAGTTTACAAACTTACACTTACTAGGGTGGGCGCTGGCTGGGCTGGGGTATCTTGTAAATCGCATTGTTTGCCCGGTCTTAAATTCGCAAATTGCAAGCATTGTACAGCAGACAATGCTCTCGCTTGCATTTTGCAATTTCAAAGTTGTATACAAACACAACTTTACCGAATACATATTAAATTATAAATGAATTGCCAGTAAATTTCAGACCTAAGTTTGCCATATTGTAGTTTCGAGCTCGGGACATCGCAAAAATATGTCTAGACCTTGTTCTTACAACCACCAATCGCCCCAATCATAGTTAAATGCAACCAACAACTACAATTTAAGAATTATAATTATTGGAAATTGATTGATTTTGAGGAAACACTCTCTGCCAAAAAAAATCACTTTGTTTTTATTTTCACCATTTTGCCTGGCTGACTCCGTTATTAGGTTTGTTTGAGTTGATAAATAACCACGCTTATTTAATTGTGGTGTTTCAGCCAGAGGTTACGTTCTTTACTCACTTTACTTTAGGTTCCTTGCTAAACTCAGCTATTCTTAAAACGTGCTAGTTTTTTGTTTTTAAACAAATTTATGAACTTGCGAAAAAATGACAAATAAAACAATCATTTAAATATATGTCCTTATTTTTAATTAGGATGTTAAACTTGCAAGACAAACAAAAAACAAAATAGAGAAAAAAATGGTCTGGCATTGACAACTCGTCAGATAACCGTTAGATCCGTGGAATGTGAGTAAATAAGTTGAAAATATTTTATACATTGAATATGTTGTTAAACTTGAGATAGGAACGAACCTATTATAATAAATAATAAAATAAAACTCAAAGCTTTTGCTATCATCAGTTAAGCCATAATAGTATTACCGATGACTGTTATTAAATTGGAAATATGCCGTTTATGTATGTGGATTACGGCAACACCGCGGCGGTAAACGAAACAGATTTACGCTACTTCTAGGGTAATCTTATTCAATCACCACCAGTGTTGCATTTACATAACATTCTCAAAAACAATCTGGTCATAGGTCATGCTGACGAACTCTTTACAATGAATCCCTTATGGGAGACATCTCAACGATTACAAGTAACGGATAATTAAAACTAGATAACAGATGTTAATGTCGAAATTAAGATAACAGGAAATAAAATATAGTCAGGTACAATAATAATGTCGTCGGCGCGTGATGCGCGCGGTGGCTAGCTAGCTTGTTGACCCGACTGACTGCTTGCGTCGCTGGCGGATCGCCTGTGCGCCGTTCGAATGCGCGCCTGCGCAGATGCCGACCAATCAGATGCGCCCGGCGGCGATCACCCGTCGCCGGCCAAACCGACGCTGCCAGCCGCAGTCCAAATATGTAGCGCCGCTACAAGGTAATACGATACAATAATTACTTTTCTCATGTAAAAAATATAAAATAAGTATAATTAGTTTTATTTGATGTCTAGGAATAAAAGTAAAAAATAAAACATATTTAACAAACATATTAATTAAAAAAAAAAGAAATTATGTTTTTTAATAATTTTAAACTGATTTTTTAATAATAATTTTACAGTGAACAAAAATGTAATAATCTTACCGGTCAACCATAATATTTCTTAATTCTTCTTCATCTCATCTCATATTTTGTAGTAGTAAGACAGTGCCTTGCTCTAAAAAAAAAAAAAAAATTAATAGACTAATACTCAAAAGTGACTTAAGGTAGTGGTATTCAATCATTTTCAGTTAGAGCTAATACATGAAAACTTGATTTATAATCATTTCTGATCATTGGTTAGCACTTATCATTAGTGAATTAAATAGGAAGGAAGTTTACCATACATGCAAATTGAACTTTAGCGACCAAAATTTTTTTATTGTTATATAGAGATGTTTTGAGTTATCTTAGCATAGTTTCGTGTCTGCGCTGTTGACCGTCGAGGAGTTCCTTTATCTGGAGACAATCCTGGGCGTAGAATTAGGTCATGATTACCATACCATTACCATAATAATGCATTGTCTTCGAAACTGAACCAACATGTGAAATTTCAACTCCGTAGGATAAGAGGGTAAGGTAAAGCTTGCAAAATTTGATCTAAACCCACATACAAAATCTTGTAAAAATTATATTCTGCTTGATTTCTAAAAATATAAAAAAAAAACTCACCCTGCCCCTAGTTCTAAATGTTTTCTTACTGTAAAACTTGTCCTGAGAGAGAAAAGTAAAAAATATTCATTATTAAAGTTTGATACATTTTCAATTATTTTCTTACTTTTTAACCATCAGATTTGTTTGAAGTCAACATGAGGTTTTTGGGTTCGTCTCTGTTGAGGGAGCCTAAAGGCTGATCATCATTGTAAACTCATAATAGCTCCGTTTATAATTTTCTTTTCAAAGATGGTAAATGGTTGATTAAGTGATAGCAAATCATATAAATATGGTCAATCCCACTCAGAATGACTAAATGTTGCATGAGTTTTGTTGTATTTCATCTACAGAGAGTAATTAAAATTTCTTTTGTCCTTTAAGGGGGGGTCGATATGCATTAACATCTTAATTGGTCTCATGAAAACAATTTATCTTAGCCTATCCGCATCTGACTAACTAAAACCTTGATGTAACTCAGTACATGGTTCAGGACAGATGATTCGATCATCGACGGTGACATCAGAATATTCATACTTTTGTTTGATTTTGATTCAATTTTAAATTCGTTTTTCTCACAAGATGTTAATACAAGATGTTAATTGTTTTAATAAGATAGTATTTGTTATTGCGCGCGGACTGGACCAAGCTAATTGGAGGGCGGGAACCACAGGCCATTGAATTTGGTAGACGTAAGCCAAATATACGGGCTGAAATCCTTTTTTTTTGATAATGTATTTCTTAAAGTAGTATTTTAGCCCAGTTCAAAATAAACTTGCAACGTTTGAACTCGCAGGAAATCCGGTTTAATATGAATACATTTTACAAATGGAGAATTTTAACCTCGCCTGTGTGTAACTTTGGAGCTAACAGACATTTATACAGAGATAAACATTTCCTTAGAATTCCTTATTCTGGCTGGCTTTGTGTTCACCAAATAGCTGATTCACATATCTGTTCAGACTATGGTTGAAGATCACTAATTTTATGAACAAGGATACAATTCACTACACAATCCATAAACTAACGGGTTGACTCAAAAGTAGGTGAAATTGCTAGTTTTAAATAAAAATCGCAACACTAAAACTATTGTATGAAAAAATTACTGGGTCGCGTCCTCCTCAATATGTGGAAAGGTTAGTTGCCGAAAATCTTGAATGGCTTTTTAACTATTTTTTTTTTATTAATGGTTTGTTCCATGCTTTTATTTTTTGTTTTACATTCTACAGCTAAATAAAAAAATCAAAGTTAAAATTACCTGTAGGGCAATAGCCAAGGGAAAAGATCTGAGAGCTAAAGTCATGCTGTTGAAGGTGTCTTCCTTCGCGCAGGTCCCAGGATCTACAAAAAATAAACAAAATTTTGGGTGTATTTAGTCGCACGGTGAATGCTTCCGCAATACACAATCCACTCTCAGAAAGTACAACTATCAAAAAATAATCCCGGACAACCGATTGTGTTTAAGAGTCCAATAAAAAATCCAGTAAAGATAGGGCTGAGGGTTGAGATTGTAAAATTTATCATGACACCATATCGACAAAGTGTACCTAACCGTTTGGGTCCAAATTGATTTCTCTTTTAGGATTGCAGTCTAGTTATGATTGAATGGGTTGAATGAATGAGGAAATGAATGAAAATTGTCAGAATCTAATACTTTGCTGTTAGTTTTAGAATTCATAAACCTGTTTAGAAAATTATGTGGGTAGCACTCAAATTATGATAACATTTCCATAACAAAAGGTAGTGGGTACATATAGACATTCTTTTGAGTTATGAAGGCGCTAAAGCAAGGAGTCCCCACCGAGCTAACAAGAAGCGCGTTGTGCACCTCTCGTCGCCTGTAATTGGTTGGGCACGTCTTTTGCTGTTAAGTATGCCTCTAGAAACAAACGAGGACACACAATTTTGTTCAGATTTATTACTTTTTTGTAAAAAGATGAGTCAGTAACAAACTGACGGATGAATGGATTTTGCCTAAAGTCAGTAATATTTTCAACCAATGGATCGTTTCCAGTTTTGAAAACTTATGACAATTACGTCAACTTACGTCATCCGATATGATGCTTATACAAAAAGGCAGAAAATTAATTTTAATACATACCAAGGATTAGCTCGAACGAAGCATTTGAAAATAGTATCTAATAAATTATACTTACTCTCTAGTTATTTTATAATTATTTATTTCTAAGTTTTAGATATTAACTATATCACTAAAAAATATTTGAATGTATCCCTGTTTTGTAACTTGAATAAATGAAATAAAATATTTTCGCAAATTGTTCCAGATCATATGGAGCATGTCGAGATGATTATTTTTATGAAGGATAAATGTCGACTCCATTGTTGTTTATTTTTATTGTTTTTGTATTTTTGTGTAAAATGTGTTAAAGTATGATATTTATCGTGTTTTTTTTATTATCGAAATTTGTTTCATAGTTATTATTTATAAATAATATTTTTCAATAACAGCTGAAATTGTAAATTCTGTTTACACGTTTGTTGAATTAGACTAAAATATTGAGTTATAAATAATTTGTTACAACTTTGTTATGGAATATTTTTTACTATCGAAAAGTATTTCTCCATGCATTTGATATTGCATATTATTTTAATATTAGTAATTTGTCATATAGAACAGACTAGACTTGAGGATTATTTTTCCGACAAGTAGAGAGTTACAATTTATTATCTTAAACAATGCCATTTACCGGGTGTTTATCCATGTATTTGATACTATACATTACTTTAATATCAGTAGTGTATTTTATAGAACAGGCTATATGTAAGGATTTTGCTATTATAAAATTGTGGTTTTTCCAATAAGTAGAGAGCTACAATATATATTTTCTTATTTTAGTTAAACAGTGTAATTTAGCGGCGTTTAATAATTAGTGATCGCAGCAGATGTTGCTTCACTGGCCTTTCTAGGATTTGTTTAAATCGAGATTGTCTATGACGGACAGTTTATTGTGAAATGTATGTAATATGATCATCAACCAAATCTTGATGTAATCGGTTATAACGACCGAATAATGCCATTTCTATCTGTGATAAATCATTAATATCTTGAAATTGGGGAACTTCATCATACATCTGTTTAATGATACAATGATAATTTTGTTTTATTCTGTTTGTACTCCTACATTATGTTTTGAAAATTATGCATATGTTGAATAACATTTTGTTCACTATTAAATTTCCAACAGAACTAATTTTAACAAAAATCAATTGAAGCAAACTACATAGGCGCTCTAACCGATATAAACTGGAAGCTATACTTCGAACCGGATTATATTTTTTTTGAAACTAAATAATGTATCACTTCTATATAAGGTCGATGCTTATTACATATCAAATAATGGAGGGATATTTAGATTATCATAGTTATCAATAAAATAAAACTGTAATTCTTAGTATTAGATCTCTTTGTTAGTATGGTAGTCCCCGGAATAAATAAAAAAAATAAAATATTTACACCGAGATTCAGGTGACAGTCATACATACTCCTAATATATTTAAGTTTGTAGTCTTAAATAGTTAACAAACTATATACAACTGACCGAAAACAAATAGCAAAGGTCCATAAATTTTCCTACAGGTATAAAAGACAGAAGCGATAGAGCTTAAAGGTCAAAAAAGATTCCAAATGTAATGAAACAGAAACTTAAATGTATTTTCAATGGGACAACTTAAGGTCGTAGTGAGAATTTAATAAATAAATTTGTATTATCGAAATATATCCAATGCTACGCCAGTTCACATGCGATCAATATGTTTACAATATTGTTGTTCCCAGGAGTTACTTTCTATAGTAATCTTGTTACTCTTATGATGAAGTTTCTTATAAAATGTTAGGAACTTGCGACTATACCTGACGGTATTATCCAAGCCGCCTGTCCATAACTTTGTACCATCGGCAGATATATCTATGCAGCTAGCGCCATCTGTGTGCCCCTGGAACTGCCTCACGAGCGTTTGGTTGTGTAGATCCCACACTGCTATATTTCCATCAGAGCAACAGCTAAAGCAAACCTGTAATATGGTACACATTAGGATTATTACAAGTGAAATTCTTAATATTGTTATTAAATCAGTAAAACAGTTAGCCACCGAAATAACTTGAAAAGTAGAATTGTAATCTGGGATCTGGTCCAGTTAGCCAGTGACGTGCAGGGTGATTGCAGGGTGGTGTAGCCCCCCTTTGGCGGCTTTTGTTATAATATAAATTGTTAATATTGTTAATAATACATAAACAAAAAATATAATATTAAACCGAAAATATATTAAATATGCGGTTTTTCGTTAAAAATCTCGGCAAGCCCGGCTTTTTGGATCCTAAGAAAGTACCGCCCCGCCACTGCAGTAAGCCGTTAGAAACTGGAAGCCCTGATGATGTTAATGTAATTATTTGTACTATATAACATGGCTATGATACGATCTAAACAAAACAATAAAAGTGAGTTATTTGAGTCAGTATGGGAACTGAATTTATGATTATCAACAATTATGTAATTAATACTATGTATGTATGTATGTATAAATGCCTCACTTAAGATGAAACCCGATCATTTTTTTTATACAAAAATTATAGTGTACTGACTCTTTTTGTAGATATACAAAAAAAAACTGGATATTGTTATATCTCATAATTATATTGAATGAAAATGGAAATTTTCTAGTTAGAGATTGCCTTGAAACATCTGTATTTTTCCAAAAATTTTATTAAAACTTTATAAATTTTATTAAAACTTTTAACAAATAAAGCCGACCTTAGCACAGGCGCTGTTTAATTAGGTAGAGTTTTGTAAAATGTGTTTGAGTACTTTAAAAACCAATAAATAAAACTATTATTATTATTATTTGTAAATTGTTTATTGACTGAATACAATAATCGAGAAATTAAACCTAGTAGCATAGTTGACTTCATAAAGATACAAATTTAACTATTTTTTTTTTTTAAATACGTTCATTCTGTTTATCAAGATTATATATTTATAATGAGAAGTCGATTTATCATTTTGTATATTTTTTTTTTATTAAAATATTGTGTGGTAGATATAAAGTTAGGTAAACATGGCTAAACTAAACAGCCGTTAGAGGAAATAGAATAATTTAAACCTACACCCAATAGTCATCAGGAAGAGCCTCCTTAAGGCTTATTGGTTCGCGTGTAAAAGTAAGCTAGGTTAGGTATTACAAATATGAACAAAATAATTGATGAATATAATATACCATGGAGTCTGGACTGATAGCAAGGGCATAGCAAGCCGGCGCACTTGAAGTGAGTTCGGCTTGATCCTAGGCGTGGGGCTCGCAAGATCCCAGATTGATAAATTGGATGTTTCACCGCCAACTATAAGAGTTCTTCCATCAGGTAGAAGCTTTATTGATCGGATCTAGTTGTCACGTTGCTGAAATATTTTTATAAAATACAGGAATATTATGCATGGATCATGAATCATCCTTGATTACAAGCAGGTATTTATATTCCATTAGTGGGCATCAACGTTTGGCCATATTACACTATTGTCATTATATCATTTCTCACTTCATAGTTTAGAGTTTCAATTCGCTAAAGCTTTTATAACATTGCTGAGCATTATTACTATGAGTGAATGCATAGAAGAAAATATTTCAGTTATTGAGCATATATTTTAACAGCTTATGATCATTGCCAACTCTAGTGTACGGAGAGATACAAACCATCCTCCGCCCATGGGTAAGACAAACCCTAAGTTAAGAAACACCTCCATTTTTAAACAGGCTCTTGAAGGAAATCTGCAAGGTAAGCTGATGACGATGATGACACTAATTATGAAAACAACTTAATGGCGTCGCATAGTACTTGAGAAGACTAAAACAAGAATGAAGTTAAGGTCATTGCCCAAAATGAATAGAATGGAGATCCACTATTCAGGCTTTTAGTCCCAAACCGGGATAACAGGAATTACAGACAGAGAAAGACATATTAAGAATTAAACATAGCAATTGACAAATGTTAGAAGTCGCCACGACAATCAATTGATACTTACCAAGATTCTCAACCACAGAAGAGAGAACCGACACACTGTCCAAAAATTGTTGTAGCCTTCAAGATTCTGGGTTATACATCCTATTAACTCTATTCGGAGATAATTCTTGTTAAGTCAGGTGGTACCAAAACCATTTTGACATCTTCAACACTAACAATTGATGGTTTTATGAGTTCTAATTTGGGTCGTGTGGAGAGTTATCTTAAGATAACTTTAAAAAGAACTGAGGTAATGTCCTGGTTTTTGTCTCCAACGTAGTCCCAAAATAGCAAGGATGTCAAAGTTCAATCTAGTGGTGCTCTTGCCTGGATATTTTATAGAGGATCGCAGGCAATGTGGAAGGATATTAAAAAATTAAACCACCGCTATCAGTTATCTAAAACAATTGTTAATACAACAGACTGCTAATTAAAATAAGCTGTTTCTATGCTCTCTCCTGAATATTCTCATAAAATGTCTTCTTTCACTTTTTTTGAACATTATTTTATACATAATTTAATCACACACACTACCACAAACTCACCAAGCAGTCGAGCTGACTAACAGGACTCTTGCTTCCGGGCTGTGAAATGTCCCACACTTTGACGCATCCCTTGCCTCCGGTGTACACATACTTAGTGGGGTTGGAGATGGTGACGGCGCACACGACTTCTCCGTGGGCTAATGTGTTGATCTGTCTCGCATGCCGTGGGATCCCTGGGCCAATCAGCGCATCCGGGGGAAAGGGCACAGGTTGCATTTGCCCGTCCGCGCTCACATGAAAGGAATAGGCGCTGCAAAATTAAAATAAATACCAATGTTTTTCCAATTCACCATGTTTATTACACGGATTTTATTCTAACATACATAGTAATAACTGATGTGTTTTGTGATTGTGGTGGTCTAGTTGCTAGGGCAAGATTATTGACTGAGCAGTTACAAGTTTGAACCCTCACATTGTGATCGTTACTACTTTTAAAGACTAATCACCAACATCTACCCTAATACCTTATTAGGACTGATATTAGTACAGGGACATGGAATAAAGTAAAATTTTGTAAATTAGTACTTGTACCAAATCATTATTATACAGTAATACCTACTCTATTTTATAATGCGCAGATATTTTATTCTAAGCCATGTTATTAAAAATTTGAGTTAAGTGTTCCATGGGAATTCAACTTCTCAAAAAACCACAAGTTCTCTGATTGAATTACTAACAATCCTTTATATTTTCAGGAGCCTTTGTAACTGTTTTCATGGGCGTAGAAAACCCTTTTCATTTCCATGTGTCATGAATTCCTAGCACTTGTATGCATTAAATTTAATTTGAAAGGTTACAGAGTGGAGGTTCGACTATTTGCAAAAAATATAACTTACAGGAAAATGGTATCGAGAGGTTTGCGGTTCTACTCCATCAAAAAATATTAATACTAACGGTTTGCCTCCAGGAATGGCAGACAAGGCGGGTGCGGCTGCTGCAGCGGCAGCCGCGGGTCCGAGAGGGGCTCGGAGAGGTTCGTAGGAGAGGAGCGGACGCGGGGGCGGGTAGGGGGGCAGGCCTCCTCCGCCCGCGCCGCCGACTGCGCCCGCGCCGTACACGGCCTGCAAGTCGTGGGGACCTCCGCCTGAGGATTACAAAATAATACATTTTTGTGACCGAAAGTCCTTTTTGGACAGATTTTACTTCAAACTGAATGCTTTCTTTGCCTGTACTACTCGTATGTAAAATGATATGAAAAATACAAATCAAAAAAAAAATATTATGTCTAAAAATATTTGTAAAGTTTATGTAAAACATGAATCCACACTCGTTATCGTCCACACGTATACACAACTACATTCCTTCCTGGACAGCTGATCTACCAGCCCGTCGCCGACTACCAGATTCGACGATGATCTGCCGGCTTCCGCCGAACGACTTCCCCAGCAGCTGGTCTTCGAGCGCCTCTGCCCTCCGACAAAGAAGCCGTCAAGTACGCCTCCACGCGCCGACTCGCATTGTAGTGATTTGTGCCTACAAATTTGTGATACCACCAAAAACTTTCTTACTTTGCTACCGACATCTATATATATAAGAAGACTCTTCAATAAACTTTGAATTATTAAATATTTAATCCCTAGATGTTTTTCATAATTTTCTGAATAACTGAATTCTATTTATCTATATTAATCTTTAATCTACTATATTTAAATGTCCTCCGTGCATTTACTTGGGATTAGAATTTACGAATTGTGTTTGATTTCTGTTCCTCAACTCTAACCTTCAGTCAATAGAATTGTAGAAACTTTCTCTCTTAGGAGAGTGGCATCCGTGATAAACCTTATGTGGGAGTAAATAAATTATATATAAAAATATAACGCCACATAAATTACATATAACCCCACGAAGTTATTTTAATCTCACTGTAATTAAATTAAGCAAAATTTATATACGTAGCAGGTTATATTTGTGTTTGTATTTTATTAACATTGACAGGTACAAACGTATGTTATTTTAAATTATAATTTTAAACCAAATTAACAGTTCTCATTACTACATCTTATAATATATATAAATCTCGTGTCACAATGTTTATCTTCAATGGACGGCTGAACCACTTAACCGATTATAATAAAATTTGCACACCATATGCAGTTCGATCCAACTTGAGCGATAGGATAGTTTAAATCTCAAATTATAGTCGCAATTTTAATTTATTGCTAATTATTTGTCTGTTATTATTTGGCAGTCATAAAACTGACAGATGTCGATACCTTTTTATTTTATGGGCGATTGTGAAGAGCGCGTGACGACTCGGTGCCTGTATAATTTTATTGAACAAGCAGAGGAAAGAGCAATTGTGATATTATTGGAAAATTTTTTAGAAGATTACAATCAACTAATTCAATTGATCAAAAGAGTTTCGCCACGACTGCAAAATGACAATTATCAAATCGTCATAAAAGCCGACAAAGTACCATTAGGTGAACATGCTGGTAGATTCAACGCTCCAACTGTTGATGAGGTTGCTGTTATCATGGTTGGTGATCCAGTTGACAAAAGATCTATAAATATTACACGGCGAGACAACACTGTCAGTACGATTTCGGATCTACACCGTTCATATGACGCACTACAATATCCATTGATATTTTGGCAAGGACAAGATGAATATCACCTTAATATCAATCAGTATGATCCAAATACCGGTAAATTTGACAATTATCTATTTAGTTTCTTACTGTATGTATAGATTTTAATTTCGTATTGCATTTTATTTTTTATTTTTTTAGGTGATTACAGAAATAATAAAGTTAGCTCAATGAACTACTACGCACACCGAATAATGGTTAGACAACATCAAGACAATTATATCCTTCGATATCGTCAGCTGTTCCATCAATACATTGTTGATATGTATGCTAAGGTCGAAAGCGAACGCTTGCGATTCCTTCGATTCAACCAGGCAAAACTACGATCGGAAGAATATATTCACTTACGAGATGCTGTTGCTGGAAACATCGATGGAAATTTAAATCCCAATGACATCGGTAATGCTTTCATTTTACCTTCAAGCTACATCGGCAGTCCACGGAACATGCAGGAATACATACAAGATGCGATGACTTACGTACGTCATTACGGCCGACCGGCCATTTATTTATTACATTCACATGTAATCCGAATTGGGAAGAGATACAAACTTTACTATTGCCAGGACAACAAGCCATTCATCGTCATGATTTAACTGCACGTGTGTTTAAACAAAAATTGAAATCCTTAATTGATTTTATTGTTAAATATACAATTTTTGGTATCACACGTTGTTGGCTGTATACGATAGAGTGGCAAAAGCGAGGTTTGCCTCATGCCCACATTTTGGTTTGGCTTAAAGATAGAATCCGTCCTGAAGAAATCGATCAAATAATTTCAGCCGAAATTCCAGACCCATTAATTGATCAAGAATTATTTGATATTGTCACCAAACACATGATCCATGGGCCATGCGGTGTTTTCAACATGACGTCACCGTGCATGGAAAATGGAAAATGTAAAAAAACTTCCCAAAGCCGCATACGAATGACACGATCACGGATATTGATGGTTATCCAATGTATCGCCGCAGAAGTACTGAGAATGGTGGCCACACATTTACAATGCGACTGCCGAACTTTCCAAATCAAGTTGAGTTTGATAATCAGTGGGTGGTACCATACTCACCACTACTTTCAAAAACTTACAAAGCTCATATCAATGTTGAGCTTTGCAGTTCTGTTAAATCAATTAAGTATATTTGTAAATATGTAAACAAAGACAGTGATTTGGCCATATTTGAAGTAAAAAACATAAATAAAAATGACGAAATAGCACGATACCAAATGGGCAGATACATTAGCAGCAATGAAGCTATTTGGCATATTCTCAGCTTTCCCATCCACGAAAGAGATCCTGCTGTCCAACATCTGGCAATACATCTTGAAAACGGTCAACGTGTATACTTCACTGAAGAAAATGTTCTCCAAAGAGCGTTCGAAGCTCCGAAAACGACTCTAACTGAATTTTTTAGATTGTGTCAAAAACCTGATGTTTTTGGCCAATTCGCGAAGACATTGGTGTATGGTGATGTTCCACGTTATTTCACATGGAACAAATCCAGTAAAAAATGGGAGCCACGGAAACAAGGAAAACCACATCCTTCCATTACAGGCATATTCAAAGCTAAGACATTGGGGAGACTTTACACGGTACATCCAAAGCAACGTGAGTGCTTCTATTTACGTTTGTTATTGGTGAATGTTCCCGGACCAACGTCTTTTGAATTTTTACGAACAGCTAATGGTCGAGTATTCAATACATACCAGGATGCATGTCGTGAACTGCAATTGCTAGAAGACGATAACCATTGGGACTTAACGCTTGCTGATGCTGCGTTGACATCAACACCGAATAACATTCGTCAGTTGTTTGCAATTATTTTGGCGACATGTTATCCCTCGCAAGCACAAACTTTGTGGGAAAAATATAAAAATTGTATGACAGAAGACATCTTGCACCGAATTAGACAAACAAATCAATGCCAAAACATAGATTATACACCAGAGATGTACAATGAAGCATTGGTCTTGATCGAGGATTTATGTGTTCTTATTTCAAATTTACCACTTAATCATTATGGTATGCCATCACCTAATCGTCCAGCCACCGACTTAGTCAATACCGATTTACAACGAGAAAATCAATATGACCATGGAAGTTTAGCAACAATTATCATGAACAGTGAACCATTACTGACAGCAGAACAAAAAATTATTTATGATCGGATCATGCTGGCTGTTGCTGCTGAACAAGGCGGTTTTTTTTTCTTGGATGCACCCGGTGGAACCAGTAAGACATTTTTAATATCGTTGATTCTTGCCAAAATACGGTCGCAACAAAAAATCGCATTAGCATTAGCATCGTCAGGCATTGCGGCTACTTTACTGGATGGTGGGCGAACAGCACATTCAACATTCAAGCTGCCATTGGACGTTCATAATAAACCAGATGCAATGTGTAACATCAAAAAGAATAGTGGAATAGCTGCAGTGTTGCGGAAGAGTTCTATAATAATTTGGGATGAGTGCACAATGGCACACAAATATTCACTTGAAGCATTAAACAGAACTATGCAAGATTTAAACAGCAATAATAAACTTTTCGGTGGTGCTATCTTACTTTTGTCTGGTGACTTCCGGCAGACCTTACCGGTTATACCTCGCTCTACTTTCGCGGATGAGATTAATGCATGTTTGAAACAATCATTCTTATGGCGAAGTGTTGAAACACTTCGATTGACCATAAATATGCGAGTACAATTGCAAAATGATCCATCAGCACTAATATTTTCCGAACAACTACTAGATATTGGGAACGGTAAAATAAAACTGCAACCAAATACGCAATGCATTAAACTACCAGACAATTTTTGCACTGTTGTTCAGGATAAAACTGAATTGATTCAGAGTATTTTCCCGGATATACAGAATAATTATTTGAATCATGAATGGCTTAGTCAACGGGCGATTTTGGCAGCCAAAAACGTTGATGTTGACGAAATTAACTTCCAGATACAACAGTTGTTACCAGGCGATCTGATGTCTTTTAAATCAATCGATACTGTTGTTGATGAAAATGAAAGTGTAAATTTTCCGATTGAATTTTTAAATTCATTAGATATCCCTGGAATGCCACCACATAATCTTCGATTAAAGATTGGTTCCCCTATTATTCTCCTCCGTAATTTGAATCCACCTCAATTATGTAACGGTACGCGTTTGGTCATCAAAAAGATCACCGGAAACATTCTTGAAGCAACCATTTTGGCTGGGAAGTTTAAAGGAAAAGTGGTCCTGCTGCCACGTATTCCGATGATACCATCAGATTCTACCATACCCTTCAAAAGGCTACAGTTTCCAATTCGTTTAGCTTTCGCCATGTCTATAAATAAATCTCAAGGTCAAACAATGTCCATTTGTGGTTTAGATTTGGAAAATCCATGTTTTTCTCATGGGCAACTATATGTTGCGTGTTCACGTGTTGGGAAACCGTCGAATCTATTTGTGTTAGCTAAAGACAGGTTAACCAAAAACATTGTGCACCGATTGGTGTTAAATTAAATTGAAATTGAAAGTATTTATAATTCAAAAAAAAAGATATTAATGTTTAAAAGTTTAAGACTGTCTGCCTTGCCTACCTCATTCATGAGTTTAAGCGTCACATGTTATTTACTGTATTATACTGTAATATACTTATATTTGTTATAAAATTAAATGGAAATAATAAATCTGATAAATTTTTATTTTTTACCTATTGATTTCTGCTTAGTATCAAGTGTAAGAACATTTTAATTAATTGTGTTCAACGTACTTCCCCTTCAAATCTCAATCCAGTGAATTTGTATACCAACATCAACATTTTCGTCTTTGTTCGTAAATAATTTCATTGTACTAAAGGGTTATAGTAGTAGAAAGTCAAATAAGGAGATCAGCATATTTTTTTACAAATACCATCTGTGTGAAAAAGCATAGTGGACTCCGTGACTGATGTTCTCTTATTTTCCTCTTAGATTGTTTACTATAATGTAATATAACAAAAACTTTAGCCACAGCAACGCGTGGCCGGGTCAGCTAGTACCTATATTATATTATTAGTATGCTAAACGTATTTCGATACTAAAATATATGAAAAAAAAGGTTCACTCACCGTTCATTGCGAGATGATAGGGAGGATACTGGCCGATGGTTGGAGGTTTGACGACAGGCTTGAGCGAGCCGGCGGGTTGCGCCTGCGGCGCCGGGCCCGAGGGACCTCCGCCGCCGCCCGACGCCCCGGACACCGCTGGTCGGCGTCACCGACTTGGCGACCGGCGTGGGCGGCTTCTCGTCCAGCTTCTTGGCCGACGGCGTGGACGCGTTGCTGGACGTGCCCGATCTGTCGGACCACCGCAAACCCTCACTATATTGGTAAACGAACGCGAGAGATACTCTTTTATAGCTGATTCTCATTCATACACTGGAGGGATATTGCACTTTTTATGCAAAGAACATGAAGTTAGCAACTGATGGGCGGTAGCTACAGTTGTTAACTTCATGGCAAGAATAACAATAAGTTACAATTAATATATTTCAGGTATTTTATTTCTTTAAATACATAAATTTCATTTAAATATATATTAACTTTGAAAAACTTTACATATTTTGAGGCGCAACATACAGAATAACCCTAAAATGCATGAACCCTTGTTCTTCTTAGACATTTAGTTCTAAAAGAACACAGCACTTTCATAGGTATTATGATGACCTGATTTTGATTTTGACTTTTTTTGATTTTTGATGTTTTAAATGTTGATGTTTTTTGATTTTGATGTTTTAAATATTTATATCCGTGGTCTTAAAACTTAAGCTAGAACAAATTAAAAATATTATCAATAAAAAAACGGATTTCTGCGCAGATAATAAACATATCAAATAGTCCCCGAAAGGCAAACATTGCAGCTATTAATTTTATCCAGAACTATCGTATTCATTAAAATTATTTATAAGTAAACATAAATAAATGATTCGTAGCTAGAATAAAATATTTGATCAAAATACTAAATTTAATTCAATTGCGCATCTAGGGTAGGTTAGCAATATTGCCTACCTATTTAAACCCCATAATACCATATCTGTGTTTGGTGTTCAGTCAATAAATTCGCATTTCGGTGAAATTTAGAACTAGAACGAGATTTGTGGGTTCGTCTCAAAGCATACAGTACTAACAGATAATCGCTTCGTCCTTTCCATAAGAATAATATAAAAGTATTTTGCATCTTCTATTAAGACGAGGAGGATCCAAAGTAGGTATATTTTGTATATGTATAGTAGAGTAACGATAAGCTGACCGTTTTTCAATTATGAGGGAGGTGAGAAATTTCACACCTATAAAAATTGCTCTTCTTGATCAATATAATATATTATGTTCCCTTATTGAGAAATGGTCATCTTATCGTTACCCGACTATATTATTAAAGAAAGCTAAATAAGTAACTGTCAAGCACTTCTCGCACAGAGATCTTCTGGACTCTGGACGGGTTAGTAGAGATCAGGTATCCTTAGTGGTTGAGGTTTATTGTGTTGGGATTAAGCGTGTGAATAACATAACATACATGACTACGTATGTGAATGATTTAAATAAAAATAAATTGATTGACTTAAAAAAATAAAAAATCTGCCGCGATTTCTCTTCCTGTGATTTGGCCGTTAGTCGATTGTTGTTGAACGACTTGTACTCAAGGATATTGAGAACAAAAGGACCCTCACACATACGATGCTCTATATTTAGAAGTTTTTAGTATTTTTGTACACATACTTACAACTCTATAATTCCTTTATACTTTTAGACAAACTTACTGTGTCTATCAGAAGTACTGTGTACTGTGTACTGTGTACAGAGGTACTTTACGCTAAACGAAGCGTAAAGTACCTCTGTCAGTGCATATGATAGCCTCTATTAGATCAAGTAAGTATAGACACATACAAATATGTCTTGAACAGTAATAAATATAATTACATTTAATATAAAATATAATATAATTTTATATAACATAATATCATATAAAAAATAATATAATTTAATACAGCATGGCACATTATGTCATGTTATTTAATAATAATATCAAAATTTGTATGTACACACACGCATGTAGTCATAAATTGTGGATTCTGGTTGTGAGTTAGGGTGTTTAAAAAGGGGGTCGTTGCGAGGGTTGGTAAAAAGGGGGTGTTTTTCAGTTGGTGTGATGTTTGTATGTTTGTGAAAACCAGACGGGGAGGTTAGTGGTCATTGTATCACAATAAACTAAAACGGACCTATTTTAAAATTAATATTCTTAATAATAAAATTTAATACGGCGAGACAGTTTTGAGACGACAATATGAAGGCGAAACCAGAATACATATTTTTTCTCCTCTTTCTTTGTGGTTTATCTTCAAATATCGTTGCTATAACATTTGTATGCATTATATTCGTTAGTTAGCGTAAAATATGTGGGACACTATAATTAATAAAACCAGAATTTACTTTATGAAGTACAGAACTTTGATACCTTTGGGTAAAGCTTTAATACTCTTATATTAAAAAGTTCAAATAAAATTATAAACATTTCAAAAATACATACATTATAGTAAGTATTAAATTTGGCTAATTTAGTAAGTCGCTTAGCTACCAATGGCACTCATCGGTTATATTGAATAATCACGTATTCGTTTTGAAATAAATATCGACTTTGTCTATTATTTAATATATTTATAAAGTATTAAAAAATAGTTTTAATGGTTTTAATTCAATCCTAGAAATTATTTTACCACCCAATTAGGAGACAATATTTATCTAAAGATTATTTTTTTATATTTTTGGTAACCACTAATATAAACGTTTTTAATTGAGTTTATAAGTTTTCTTTTTGCATACCTAGATAATAAATGTTTATTGGTAACTACAAAGATAGAAAGGCGTAACAAAGCACCAACAAATTCGTAAAAATAGCAACTGGAATATCGTCACAGGCTCTCAATTCCACATCGATCGATTATATAATTTATATAAGATTATATAATTATCTTGTTTATGTGAAAAGATTGTAAGCAATTAAATAATGTCATTTTTAGATAGCAACAATTTACTGCCTCCAATGCAATCTGGCTTTTAAATATGGTCAATCGCAGAAATCTGCACTATCTCCACGAAAAAATCACAATCACCTCAGGTGCGAGAGATCACCCTTTGATCATCCTTCACCATAGGCTGACAGTTTACGAAGGTTCCTTTAAATTTATGGCATCAAAGATCTGGAACGACTTGCCTCCACCGCTGAGGGGCAAAACAAGCCCGGCCTCCTTCAGGACTAGGTGTCGACAATGGCTTCTGGAGCTGCAAACTACCAACAGTTAGTTACGTTTTATATAGTTTTTTATGCTGGTCATACATTTTGTATTTTGTTATGTATATGTTACATAAGAGCATGTGAGGATTAGAATTCACTGTAAATAAAAATAATATATTACGTTAACTATAAATTATATATTATTACATAATAAAACGGGACGTGCTGTAAATCAGCATCCTCCTCTCTCAAAAAGGAGGGAAGCTGAGCACACTCCCTTTATTGGAAAATGCGATTGAACTTATGTACCTACCATTTATTTTTGTTTTGCAATTTTCAATAAATAAACATTTTCGTTCTGTCTATGAGTTGTCATAATAACAAATGTTCTCCTTGTCGAGATCTTTCAATTGGTGTATAACAAATCCTATAGGAGGGTGTACTTCCCATACATTTTTGTCCATTGTCCGTCAAAAGAACAAAAAATTTAGACATTAAAAAAAAAAAACAATTTGTAAGATATTGTACAAAAATCACAAATAGTGGTTGGATAATGCATAAAAAAAATCTACTTTCCTTCAATCAATCATTTATCAGTAAAAATATTAGAAAAATGCTTCTCAAATTAAACTTCAACCAAAATCTAACAAAAGTTTGGAATCGAGATAGCCGTCGCGACCACATCAATCTGTCCCAAACAAAAACAAAGCATTCATGACCTGCCTTACATCAAGTAAATTAAATGTAAAAAAAAATCTTCATCGATAAAAATAAACACCCTAAAAGGACAGTAATTGGTAGGTTTGCATATATATGATTGAATATATATGTTTATACATATATATGTTTGCATATATCTTAATATATATAAATCTCGTGTCACAATGTTTGTCCTCAATGGACTCCTAAAACACTTAACCGATTATAATAAAATTTGAACACTATGTGCAGTTCGATGTGCACTTGAGAGATAGGATAGTTTAAATCTCAAATTATAGTCGCAATTTTAATTTATCGCTAATTTTTTGTCCGTTATTATTTGGCAGTCATAAAACTGACAGATGTCGATACCTTTCGACTGGGTTGATGGCGCTAATGTCTGTTATTATTTGACAGTGACAGTTATTCGACGCAAACGTATTAAAAGAGCCCATCAGTTGGCAAAACAAATTGAATCAAGAAATCTAGCTCAAAGAATCAGGACAGCAGGTCATGCACAAGAATCTCAAGAACAGTGTAACGAACGTCTTCAAGAGAATATCATAAGAACAAGAAAATTATTATTTTCAGTCAAATGCCACCGAAAAAATCTAACCTCAACAACGCGAGCGGCAAACGTCAAAACGCAAACGTCAAAACTACGATCGGAATATTATATTCACTTACGAGATGCTGTTGCTGGAAACATCGATGGAAATTTAAATCCCAATGACATCGGTAATGCTTTCATTTTACCTTCAAGCTACATCGGCAGTCCACGGAACATGCAGGAATACATACAAGATGCGATGACTTACGTACGTCATTACGGCCGACCGGATTTATTTATTACATTCACATGTAATCCGAATTGGGAAGAGATACAAACTTTACTATTGCCAGGACAACAAGCCATTCATCGTCATGATTTAACTGCACGTGTGTTTAAACAAAAATTGAAATCCTTAATTGATTTTATTGTTAAATATACAATTTTTGGTATCACACGTTGTTGGCTGAATACGATAGAGTGGCAAAAGCGAGGTTTGCCTCATGCCCACATTTTGGTTTGGCTTAAAGATAGAATCCGTCCTGAAGAAATCGATCAAATAATTTCAGCCGAAATTCCAGACCCATTAATTGATCAAGAATTATTTGATATTGTCACCAAACACATGATCCATGGGCCATGCGGTGTTTTCAACATGACCTCACCGTGCATGGAAAATGGAAAATGTAAAAAAAACTTCCCAAAGCCGCATACGAATGACACGATCACGGATATTGATGGTTATCCAACTAAATCAACTAATTCAATTGATCAAAAGAGTTTCGCCACGACTGCAAAATGACAATTATCAAATCGTCATAAAAGCCGACAAAGTACCATTAGGTGAACATGCTGGTAGATTCAACGCTCCAACTGTTGATGAGGTTGCTGTTATCATGGTTGGTGATCCAGTTGACAAAAGATCTATAAACATTACACGGCGAGACAACACTGTCAGTACGATTTCGGATCTACACCGTTCATATGACGCACTACAATATCCATTGATATAACACTTAACCGATTATAATAAAATTTGAACACCATGTGCAGTTCGATGTGCACTTGAGAGATAGGATAGTTTAAATCTCAAATTATAGTCGCAATTTTAATTTATCGCTAATTTTTTGTCCGTTATTATTTGGCAGTCATAAAACTGACAGATGTCGATACCTTTCGACTGGGTTGATGGCGCTAATGTCTGTTATTATTTGACAGTGACAGTTATTCGACGCAAACGTATTAAAAGAGCCCATCAGTTGGCAAAACAAATTGAATCAAGAAATCTAGCTCAAAGAATCAGGACAGCAGGTCATGCACAAGAATCTCAAGAACAGTGTAACGAACGTCTTCAAGAGAATATCATAAGAACAAGAAAATTATTATTTTCAGTCAAATGCCACCGAAAAAATCTAACCTCAACAACGCGAGCGGCAAACGTCAAAACGCAAACGTCAAAACTACGATCGGAATAATATATTCACTTACGAGATGCTGTTGCTGGAAACATCGATGGAAATTTAAATCCCAATGACATCGGTAATGCTTTCATTTTACCTTCAAGCTACATCGGCAGTCCACGGAACATGCAGGAATACATACAAGATGCGATGACTTACGTACGTCATTACGGCCGACCGGATTTATTTATTACATTCACATGTAATCCGAATTGGGAAGAGATACAAACTTTACTATTGCCAGGACAACAAGCCATTCATCGTCATGATTTAACTGCACGTGTGTTTAAACAAAAATTGAAATCCTTAATTGATTTTATTGTTAAATATACAATTTTTGGTATCACACGTTGTTGGCTGAATACGATAGAGTGGCAAAAGCGAGGTTTGCCTCATGCCCACATTTTGGTTTGGCTTAAAGATAGAATCCGTCCTGAAGAAATCGATCAAATAATTTCAGCCGAAATTCCAGACCCATTAATTGATCAAGAATTATTTGATATTGTCACCAAACACATGATCCATGGGCCATGCGGTGTTTTCAACATGACCTCACGGTGCATGGAAAATGGAAAATGTAAAAAAAACTTCCCAAAGCCGCATACGAATGACACGATCACGGATATTGATGGTTATCCAACTAAATCAACTAATTCAATTGATCAAAAGAGTTTCGCCACGACTGCAAAATGACAATTATCAAATCGTCATAAAAGCCGACAAAGTACCATTAGGTGAACATGCTGGTAGATTCAACGCTCCAACTGTTGATGAGGTTGCTGTTATCATGGTTGGTGATCCAGTTGACAAAAGATCTATAAACATTACACGGCGAGACAACACTGTCAGTACGATTTCGGATCTACACCGTTCATATGACGCACTACAATATCCATTGATATTTTGGCAAGGACAAGATGAATATCACCTTAATATCAAACAGTATGATCCAAATACCGGTAAATTTGACAATTATCTATTTACTTTCTTACTGTATGTATAGATTTTAATTTCGTATTGCATTTTATTTTTTATTTTTTTAGGTGATTACAGAAATAATAAAGTTAGCTCAATGAACTACTACGCACACCGAATAATGGTTAGACAACATCAAGACAATTATATCCTTCGATATCGTCAGCTGTTCCATCAATACATTGTTGATATGTATGCTAAGGTCGAAAGCGAACGCTTGCGATTCCTTCGATTCAACCAGGCAAAACTACGATCGGAAGAATATATTCACTTACGAGATGCTGTTGCTGGAAACATCGATGGAAATTTAAATCCCAATGACATCGGTAATGCTTTCATTTTACCTTCAAGCTACATCGGCAGTCCACGGAACATGCAGGAATACATACAAGATGCGATGACTTACTCACCACTACTTTCAAAAACTTACAAAGCTCATATCAATGTTGAGCTTTGCAGTTCTGTTAAATCAATTAAGTATATTTGTAAATATGTAAACAAAGGCAGTGATTTGGCCATATTTGAAGTAAAAAACATAAATAAAAATGACGAAATAGCACGATACCAAATGGGCAGATTCATTAGCAGCAATGAAGCTATTTGGCATATTCTCAGCTTTCCCATCCACGAAAGAGATCCTGCTGTCCAACATCTGGCAATACATCTTGAAAACGGTCAACGTGTATACTTCACTGAAGAAAATGTTCTCCAAAGAGCGTTCGAAGCTCCGAAAACGACTCTAACTGAATTTTTTACATTGTGTCAAAAACCTGGTGTTTTTGGCCAATTCGCGAAGACATTGGTGTATGGTGATGTTCCACGTTATTTCACATGGAACAAATCCAGTAAAAAATGGGAGCCACGGAAACAAGGAAAACCACATCCTTCCATTACAGGCATATTCAAAGCTAAGACATTGGGGAGACTTTACACGGTACATCCAAAGCAACGTGAGTGCTTCTATTTACGTTTGTTATTGGTGAATGTTCCCGGACCAACGTCTTTTGAATTTTTACGAACAGCTAATGGTCGAGTATTCAATACATACCAGGATGCATGTCGTGAACTGCAATTGCTAGAAGACGATAACCATTGGGACTTAACGCTTGCTGATGCTGCGTTGACATCAACACCGAATAACATTCGTCAGTTGTTTGCAATTATTTTGGCGACATGTTATCCCTCGCAAGCACAAACTTTGTGGGAAAAATATAAAAATTGTATGACAGAAGACATCTTGCACCGAATTAGACAAACAAATCAATGCCAAAACATAGATTATACACCAGAGATGTACAATGAAGCATTGGTCTTGATCGAGGATTTATGTGTTCTTATTTCAAATTTACCACTTAATCATTATGGTATGCCATCACCTAATCGTCCAGCCACCGACTTAGTCAATACCGATTTACAACGAGAAAATCAATATGACCATGGAAGTTTAGCAACAATTATCATGAACAGTGAACCATTACTGACAGCAGAACAAAAAATTATTTATGATCGGATTATGCTGGCTGTTGCTGCTGAACAAGGCGGTTTTTTTTTCTTGGATGCACCCGGTGGAACCGGTAAGACATTTTTAATATCGTTGATTCTTGCCAAAATACGGTCGCAACAAAAAATCGCATTAGCATTAGCATCGTCAGGCATTGCGGCTACTTTACTGGATGGTGGGCGAACAGCACATTCAACATTCAAGCTGCCATTGGACGTTCATAATAAACCAGATGCAATGTGTAACATCAAAAAGAATAGTGGAATAGCTGCAGTGTTGCGGAAGAGTTCTATAATAATTTGGGATGAGTGCACAATGGCACACAAATATTCACTTGAAGCATTAAACAGAACTATGCAAGATTTAAACAGCAATAATAAACTTTTCGGTGGTGCTATCTTACTTTTGTCTGGTGACTTCCGGCAGACCTTACCGGTTATACCTCGCTCTACTTTCGCGGATGAGATTAATGCATGTTTGAAACAATCATTCTTATGGCGAAGTGTTGAAACACTTCGATTGACCATAAATATGCGAGTACAATTGCAAAATGATCCATCAGCACTAATATTTTCCGAACAACTACTAGATATTGGGAACGGTAAAATAAAACTGCAACCAAATACGCAATGCATTAAACTACCAGACAATTTTTGCACTGTTGTTCAGGATAAAACTGAATTGATTCAGAGTATTTTCCCGGATATACAGAATAATTATTTGAATCATGAATGGCTTAGTCAACGGGCGATTTTGGCAGCCAAAAACGTTGATGTTGACGAAATTAACTTCCAGATACAACAGTTGTTACCAGGCGATCTGATGTCTTTTAAATCAATCGATACTGTTGTTGATGAAAATGAAAGTGTAAATTTTCCGATTGAATTTTTAAATTCATTAGATATCCCTGGAATGCCACCACATAATCTTCGATTAAAGATTGGTTCCCCTATTATTCTCCTCCGTAATTTGAATCCACCTCAATTATGTAACGGTACGCGTTTGGTCATCAAAAAGATCACCGGAAACATTCTTGAAGCAACCATTTTGGCTGGGAAGTTTAAAGGAAAAGTGGTCCTGCTGCCACGTATTCCGATGATACCATCAGATTCTACCATACCCTTCAAAAGGCTACAGTTTCCAATTCGTTTAGCTTTCGCCATGTCTATAAATAAATCTCAAGGTCAAACAATGTCCATTTGTGGTTTAGATTTGGAAAATCCATGTTTTTCTCATGGGCAACTATATGTTGCGTGTTCACGTGTTGGGAAACCGTCGAATCTATTTGTGTTAGCTAAAGACAGGTTAACCAAAAACATTGTGCACCGATTGGTGTTAAATTAAATTGAAATTGAAAGTATTTATAATTCAAAAAAAAGATATTAATGTTTAAAAGTTTAAGACTGTCTGCCTTGCCTACCTCATTCATGAGTTTAAGCGTCACATGTAATTTACTGTATTATACTGTAATATACTTATATTTGTTATAAAATTAAATGGAAATAATAAATCTGATAAATTTTTATTTTTTACCTATTGATTTCTGCTTAGTATCAAGTGTAAGAACATTTTAATTAATTGTGTTCAACGTACTTCCCCTTCAAATCTCAATCCAGTGAATTTGTATACCAACATCAACATTTTCGTCTTTGTTCGTAAATAATTTCATTGTACTAAAGGGTTATAGTAGTAGAAAGTCAAATAAGGAGATCACCATATTTTTTTACAAATACCATCTGTGTGAAAAAGCATAGTGGACTCCGTGACTGATGTTCTCTTATTGTTCCTCTTAGATTGTTTACTATAATGTAATATAACAAAAACTTTAGCCACAGCAACGCGTGGCCGGGTCAGCTAGTAGAACATATATATTGATTGATTTCGCGGTATACCGCGTCCTTTTAGAACTATTGTACTTTTAAATCCACTTATAGTTCTCCCTCTAGTCCCGTACTGTAGATAAAGTTAAGTACCTTTTTGGGTGCGATGATTCTAATCTCTTCTGGCTTGAGGAGATAGGTGCCTAGAAACTGGTATCTTTTGTGAATGACATTCCCCCATTAGGTGTAAAGGGGTTTCTTGGCTCTCTTGGCCTTTGCAGACTTTTCTGCACCTGTTGTCGGCCGATAGGCTTAATTTGTGCAGATGTTTATTCAGCTTGCAGTGGCCTGTTAAGGTTCTGGTTATGATCCTTAGTTGGTTTCGGCTTAACTTCAATAACTCCGAGAGTCTTTTTTGCGAGAATCCTACTATGAGTTCTTTGGCTTGCTTTTGTCCGGGCAGTTCTTACCAGTATTTTTGGCTTTGTTTCGAAGCCAGATTTTTAGCAGTTTGCTGGTAGTGCTTTTAGCTATGCCGAAGGCCGGTTCTGGGCCTATCATAGACATGTTAGCACCTTTTTTGGCCAGTTAGTCTACTTTTTCGTTGCCATCAATGCCTGAGTGGTCTCGTACCCACATAAGTGTGATCCTGTTGTGTGTTGCCAGGGTGTTGAGTGTTTGTACACCTGTTGAATAAATAAATAAATAAAGTTTAGCACTAGCTTTGACATGATAGCATTTGAGTTAATAGCCTTTAGAGCTGCTTGGCTGTCTGAAAGTATGTTTATGTTTTTATTCTTGTAGGATCTTTCGATGCGTTCAAGCGCAGTTTCAATGATGGCATATAGCTCTGCCTGGAATATAGTTGAGCGCAATCCCAGGTTGATCGATTTCTCGAGTCTGGGTATCGCCCCACAAATGCCTGATCCTATATTGTTTCCGTCCTTGGATTCATCGGTATACCATACAATTGCTTCATTTTCGAAGTTGGGTCCTTCATTGTCCCATTTGATATTTTCGTGGTAAAAGCTTTGACGCAGTTGTATTCGGTTGTCAGATTGTCTGTGATCATTTTTATTACTCCTGCGCTCTCAAGTACAAGACCTCTTTAGAACCTTTATAAATATTATGCTATCCAGCACTTTATCAAATAATTAAAAACTTTTTCAATATTGTCAAAGATTGTGTCATTTATCTTTTCAGGCGATTTGCCGCTATTAAAAAACAATCATCAAATATAAGTTATATATATATAAGTATACGTAAGTGGTTTTTATATTTTTGTTATATTGTACATACGAAGATAGGGCAGCATCTATTAAGGAATAAATAAATATTATAATAATGTAAGTATATTTTGATCCAATATTCATTCTTTAACTAATAATATTAGGTATGTATCTACTCGCAGTATTTTATTAGGTAACATCAATATTTTTGTTACGATATTTTGTATTTCTAGGTATTATTTTGGTGGTAATGATCGTTTCGAAAGACATGTATGTATCTTATCTTGTAAATACAATTGTTAATTATTTTTTTAAATTTTTGATTTGACTTATAGAATTAATTGCATTTGATGTTATGTACTCGTATGTAATTTAGTAATATTTTTGTTCATTTGTGTTTATTAATCATATCTAATACATAAATATTTAATGATACATATTTATTATTTATTTATTTAGTTTATTCAACAAATTTACAATATCATTCTTTTATGTACCAGCCAAGCCCAAGGCTTATCTGCTGGAAACCAGGTGTGTAAAATACAGATTTTAATAATTGTGAAACTTGTTAAGGGGCAGTGTGTTAGATTAGAAATTGATTTAACCTGATTTTATTCTGTTTTTATTCTTTAGTTCTATTGACGATGTCGAAATCACGAATTGATGATAAAATTGGTAAAAATAATAAACCAACTGATAAACTATAAAAAAGCAAACTCCCAATATTCAAACCAAAATACAAGGATCTAGTAACGCTATGTCAAACCTACGAATACTTAAACCTTCCGACAGACAATAATGCCAATGATGAACTAATGAAATCCGATATTGATGATAATAATGACATTGATTAGAGCGAGTGTTTACAATTCAATAATATGCCAATTAATTAGGGTTAAGACGATATTATAATAAACACATGTTAGTGATTGTGTAACTTGTTTAATTTAAATGATTAAAAATAGGAAAGCTCAATTTCGTCATGTCTAATGTCGCCTTAAAGTTGCCTTAAGCATGTGTATTTAATCACGGACTATACCTAATTATTTATGTAGATCTTCAGTAGTGATAAGATTTAAGAATAATGCATCACGTAATTTGGTATGCTTGTAAGGCAGGCATTAGACGTTCAAAAAATATCGCAGTCCTGGATCGTGATAGTTATTGCAATACTGTCAATACCTCTTATTACACGTTCAATAAATACTGATGGTATTGACGATACCGCGATATTTATTGAACGAATTATCGGATAATTATTCCATTAATTTATTAAACTAAAAAAATATTCATTAAATACAGATCACATTTACCATACGTTTAATTTGATAATAAGTCGTTATTGCTGACTTTGTATTTTTACAATACGGCCTCGTAAGATTTTTGATTCGCTAAGCAAACATTGCGACTAGCGAGATTAGAATTTCATCCAATTTCAGATAATTTATAATATGACTTATAAATTATTTTTATAGACCACAATATTTCTTTAAACAGTACGTTAGTCATTTATACACAATAATGGCAAGTGCATGTTTGCTTATAAAACTTTTTACCTTACGTAATATTTCTTTTAAAAAGCACGTTAATCATGCAGATATATTTTTCTGAAGAAAACATTTGTTCATTAACCCCTTTTCCAGAACGAGAAAATTAATCATTTTCCTAACAAGCCATGTAATTTTCAATCCGTTAGAGATATAAATATGTTTGGCGAAGAAAATAATAGCAGAACAATATATATTTATAACTTCGCAATCAAATCTCAAATCGGTCAGTTACTTAAGTAATAATGATTTTTTAAAAAAAAATGCAATCTTTAAAATGGTTCTGTTGTAAAGTTTGTCCAATGGCTTGTTAGTTACTTTGCCTTTCAACCGTCGATTTATAAATTTACAAGCTGACCCGGCGAACTTAATACCTCGTCAGAATTAATTGTTGTGTTAACTTTTAGCTGAATTAAATTTAGTTTTTATTAAGGATAGTACAAAAATCAATATGATATGTATTTTAGGTATCAATGCGCGCAAAATGACAAAGTGATCACCTCAAAAAGTGAACATCTTCGAAGTCAACTTACCGTTTGTAAATAGAATTTCACAGAATACAAAGCCGTTCCATACAAAATGTATGAGAAAATTAATATTTTTTTTTCGATTTTTTCCTTCATCGGAAGTCTATGTTGTAAACTTGTAAACTTACTTTGCAGGGACACATCTTTTAAATTTAAACGTCCCCAACACGAATAGCCATAGCAACCAAATTTCAAGTTGTTAGCAACGTAAACCAATTAAATTTGAAAATATTTTTTTCCGAAGATTTGTTGCTATGGTTATTTATATTAATATGAAAAACACGAAAAGATGTCGTCCTAAAGATGTTTTTTCCGTGAGTTTAGAATAATGAAATATGCATTTCCTGCGCTAAGATAATTTCGAAATAACGTTTATACAGTGCATTATAGTCGACATAGTTCATAATAGATAAAGCAGGCCAGTCTCCGAGTGATTGTGTGAAAATAAGTAACATTAAAAAGTGAATTCTGAGACCCGCAAGAGTTAGTGGAACCTGAGGCAATGGAGCTGGATCCTGTCGGCCCGCGACGTACTGCGAACACGAGGTCAGTCTTTGGTTTCCCAATTTTGATCGCACCGCCCCCCGCACCCCTGAATCATGAAAGCCTGCTTCTCAACACTGCCGGTCGAATTAAGGAACATCGCTCTAGGTACAAGCGAGAAAATGTCTGTGTAAAATATGTAAATATAAAATGAATTACCTATTTCGCAGTAACTGCAATTTGCTCCGTAACCCTAACCTAGCTTGTTATGTCGGTTGACATGAGTTTTCATTTTTTTTATCTTATTTTATGAATAATTCATGGAAATATGACAGTATCTGGCATTTTTTCCTTTGCTATGTATATTTCCAACGTGTTTCAGTCGGCGCTTTTAAAATCTCCACATTAGCGCTGTGGACATATTTGTTAAAAAAAATGTCAAACAATCTTAAAATGTATTATACAATCTTGAATTATATTATGTTTAGGATAATATATACCTTAGCGAGTTTCGAAGCATAAGAAATAATCATAAATCACATACAATCACTTAATGAAAAATATATATTTTTAAAAAATGCCCTACCATATCTACTACAGGTCTCGTGGATGGCTATCAGATTATTTTTTTGGAAATAATATCTATAATTTTCAAATCTTTATTCTAATGCAATGAAAAGTTCTATTTAGATCTCTTCGAAAAATAAGAAAATGCGTTTTCACTTAATCTTTTCTAATCTTTTTTAATATTTTCTCCATCGGTCTCTTTACATTTTAGTTCAAATAGGAGGTTAAAAATTAGAGTTACGTATACAGGTTTTCCAGTAAACCTTGGTAGATATATTAACAGCCTGCTTCTCAACACTGCCGGCTGAATTAAGTAACATGTCACGAAATGTGCCTGTAATGAATAAATAGCATATAAGCATAAAGGACAACAATAAGGCAGTCAATTTCATCAATTAAAAGCGACTTCCTAATTTAGCCTAATTTCCCTAATTTAGCTAGAGCGACCATTTCACAACCTTAATGGTGGCAAATCATTTAAAACTTCCAGTTTAAGGCTGTTTTTTAATACTACTATATCGCTCTAAATACAAGCGAGGAAATTGTCTGTATAAATGATTTGCTGTAAAAAAAACTTATATCAAGCATTGCGCGAGCTGCCGCGCGGGGAGTGGATCGCGCACCTCCACCCGCCGTACCCTTGCGCAGCGAGAGTGCGTATACTAAGTCCCTCTTTATAGTGTGTCGCAAGGGTTGCTCATATCAAAAATTGTAGGAAAATTATAGCAACACAATTAACATTTTGAACTGATTTGAACCAATTTATCCCACCCTTAGAACCAATGGTTAATGCTATCAAAGAAGTGTACTGAGATAAGATTTAGGCCCTTATCTAAGGAATAATATTAAATTGAAATGAATTCGATATCCTATATCCTATATACTAAGAAAGTTATAGCAAAATTTTACTTTTTAGAACACCCCTCTCCATTCCCGGCCCTTTGGTCTGATTTTGCTCATTATAGAACTTTGATATAATAAGTTATATATAACATAACAACTAACAATTAACATAACAACATTTGGAAATTTGGTGCCTAAAATGGTGTTCTTTGTTCACTTATGTAGGTCCACTTAATATTAACTCACAAGGGCAAAGCAGGTTGCTTTGAGAGTAAATGGTTCCAGTATAGATATTAGAATTTTAAAGATGTATGTAATCTTTCTTTTTTTTGCTAAATATTCAATTTGAGTTTACCACCTCATCATGCCTTGATCTATATAAATGCCTAAATATTTGGTGGAAACTGAAGTGGTGTAAAATTTATGATGAATTGAAAGAATATTATCATGATATTGTACCTACCTATGTTTTTAAGTAGATGATTAGGAAAGCTACCTATTGCAATAGGTACCATCTCATGACTTCCGGGAAATATCTTCGCATTTCATATCCCCTAGAACCCATAACCAGCCTCTGATTAAAAGTTTAACTTTATGTATCTATCGATCTATATCACTTTCTTGTTAACACGACAACTACCGTAATATTCATCCAATCACTTTTAAATTGATACATAAAATTTTGAGTTCACAAAATCTCGGTCAAGTTCGTTAATGGACAAAATCAGACCAGGGGGGCGGGAATGGGAGGGGTTTTTCGAAAATGAAAAATTTTGCAATAACTTTCTTGGTATAGGATATCGAATTCCTTGAAATTTTATTTTATTTCTTAGATAAGAGCCTAAATGCTAAGTTAGTTAATAGCACCAACTATTGGTCCTAGGGGTGGAAAAAAATATTTTCAAAATTCAGAAAATCATACCTCCGTTAATAAGCACAGGATTTAATCTATTTAAAATGTTAATTGTTGGCCTATAAATTCTCTACAACTTTTGTTTAAAACAATCTTTGATATGAGCAACTCTTACGGCACAGTGTAAAGAGAGATTCAGTATACGCACTCTCGCTGCGCAAGGGTACGGCGAGTTGAGGTGCGCGGGCTGCCGCGCGGGGAGCGGATCGCGCGGCAGCTCGCGCAATGTTTGATACAAGTTCGTACAATTGGAGTTCACCGATCCCCTACTTTGTACCGGGTTATTTTTTAATACGACAAAGGTACATTTGTAACTGTAATTTGCTCTACTGCATTTCGTTTTTTTTTCCTCAATTAAATGACACAATAAATAAATAAATAATACGTCCCAACAGCCATTCTATCATATTTTCGATAATTGAATACCACTGTGCATTATCGTTGCGCCCTATCGAAATGTCAAGTTTCAACCTTCAGTATTAAAAATTCGTTGACTTTAATGTTAAATATCTATATTATTGACACAAAAATTGAACTCTTTTTCATTTCTACTTTTCGCGCTGAAAGATGCAACGAATAGTAGCTTATTAAGCATGAATATATACAAGCTAAAATGTGCCAAGAGCTGAAAGTAATTCGGTGAAGGTGTTAAGTTACTTTTTATTAACAGTATGCAGTGGAATTTTACCCTTTATTAATTTTATATTATTTTTATTTGTTTTAGATTCCCCAAAAAGGGATTGGCGATATGAGCACCTGTTACTATCGGTAAGTGCTGATATTTCTCGTTTCTAAATAAGTGAATTATATTAATTTTTAACGGATATATTAAAAGGCTCTAAAAATATATAACGATAAGTATTCAAAACTTTGCTAGCCGCTTAGAAGTAATCATTATGTCCGAGTGCAGTTTGAGAGACAGTGGAAGACAGGAAAAATAGTCACAAATACCGTGCAGGGTTCTGAATGTGTGTATTTATTTAGATTAGAATAAAAAAGGGAAAATTATTTATAAGAAATAGATTCTTTGAAACATTTTATCGATGTTTGAATGGCAAAGTGACTAACAAGCTATTGGACAAACTTTACAACAGAAGCATTTTAAATATTGCATTTTTTGAAAAGAAATTATTATTACTTAAGTAACTGACCGATTTGAGATTTGATTGCAAAGTTATAAATTTAATAATATCTTGTTTTGCTGTCATTTTCTTTATTAAACATATTTGTAACTCTAACGGATTGAAAATTACATGGCTTGTTAGTCAAATGATTAATTTCCTCGTTAAAATAAACTCGTACAATTACAGTGACTTTGATACCTGTACCTAAATTAAATGGGTAACTTTATAAGGGATTGGGCCAACTTTTTATAGTATTTTTTTACAGCATTTTAAAACAAGCTTAGCCTTTACGCATGATAATGTGGAAAATCCAATTTGATGGACTAAATATTCGGTCGGATATACTTTAAGGATAAAGACGGAAAATGAGTTTACAACTTTGATAATCTCTGTTGGAAATAGACGTGTTTTGTTACGAAAGAACCATCAGCCCCATAGAAAGAAGCATCAGCTGATTTTTTACGATTTTTGTGTGTTATCATCGCTCGAGGAAAGAGGCTATTAGCGAAATTGAGAAGTGCTCGCTGAAAAAAAAGGCCACAGACAAACCTAACGGATGATATAAGTCTGTAACTTATGGGTAGAAAATATCCAATTTTGAGAGGCAAATTTGAAAATTACCCAAATGGAACCTTTTATTTAAAAGAGAGAACGCAAAGTAATAATATATTTTTTATATTCGATAGCAACGAAATTTAATACAAGATAGCAACGAAATTTCAAGTCCCATAGCAACGTATCGATTTAAATTCGAATATATTTTCTTTCCGAAATTAGTTGCTATGGTTTTTTTATATTAATCTGAAAAAGACGACAAGATGGCCGTTAAAATGTTTTTCCGTGGGTTTAGAATAATGTAATACGGATTGCCTGCGGTAAGATAATTTCGAAATAACGTTTATACAGTGCATAATAGTCGATATAGTTCATAATAGATAAAAGCAGGCCGCTAGCAGGCCAGTCTCCGAGTGAGTGATTATGTGAAAATAAGTGACATTAAAAAGTGTTCTATGAGACCCGCAAAAGTTAGTGGAACCTGAGGGAATCACGCTGCGAACACGAGGTCAGTCTTTGGTTTCCCAATTTGCTGTTCCACTTATATTTTTTACCTTTTTACTATAATTAGTAGCTTTTAATAGGTCAGTTGAATTTGGGAACATTATAGAGATGAATTCATTGATAGGAAATAATGATGTCGATGAATTTTAAAAATCACCTATTGTCGTATATATGTTTATTTTTGTGTATTTTTCAACATCTTCACTAGACTAAAATTAAATGCAGTTTAAGTAACTTCCGAACCTCGTCTGCTGTGTTATGAATTGTGATGTCATATTATGGGTTGGCTTTGGAAAGCCGTATTGGCATAGCTCATATTTCATTTATTCTAAATATATTATCATAAAAGCCTACTTCTCACCCCTGCCGGCTGAGTTAAGTAACATGTTACGAACATGTGCCTGTAATGAATTAATAGCATATAAGCATAAAAGTCAACAATAAGGCAGTCAATTTCATCAATAAAAAGCGACCTCAACCCGCCGTACACTTGCGCAGCGAGAGTGCGTATTCTGAATCCCTCTTTATAGTGTGTCGCAAGGGTTGCTCATATCAAAAAATGTAGGGAAATTATAGCAACACAATTAACATTTTGAACTGATTTGAACCAATTTATCCCACCCTTAGAACCAATGGTTGGTGCTAGCAAAGAAGTTTACTCAGATAAGATTTAGGCCCTTATCTAAGGAATAATATTAAATTAAAATGAATTCGATATCCTATATCGAATTTGCTCATTAACGAACTTGACCGAGATTTTATGCCCTTAAATTTTATGTATCAATTTGAAAGTGATTGGTGTAAAATTATATAACTATATAAACTTTTAAACTGAAGGTAGGTGAGGGTGGTTCTAGGGGATGTGAATCGCGAAGCCGTGTTGAAATTTTCCGGAAGTCATGACATGGCACCAATTGCAGACCAGGGGGGCGGGAATGGGAGGGGTCTTTCCAAGGAGTAAAATTTTCCTATAACTTTCTTAGTATATAAGATATCAAACTTATTAAAATTTTATTTTATTTATTTGATAAGGGCCTAAAAGTTAAGCGAGTTAACTTTTTTGATCGCACCAACTATTGGTCCTAGGGGTGGAAAAAAGCGTTTTCAAAATTCAGAAAATCATACATCCCTTATGTTATGTATGTTAGTGGATGTGGGGGGTTTTTCCCCCCGTGTAGCGCGACTTTTCCAGAACTATTGTACTTTTAAATCCACTTATAGCTCGCCCTCTAGTCCCGTACTGTAGATAAAGTTCAGTAAGTTTTTGGGTGCGATGGTTCTAATCTCTTCTCGCTGGAGGAGATGGTTGCCTAGAAGCTGGTACCTTTTGTTTATGAGGGGTCCACATTCTCCCAGTAGGTGTAACGGAGTTTCTGGGCCCACTTTCTGGTTTCTGGGCGCAGAGCCTGCACCTGTCGTCGGTCGATAGGCCCAATTTGTGCAGGTGTTTGTTCAGCTTGCAGTGGCCAGTTAAGGTTCTGGTTAGGATCCTTATTTGGTATCGGCTTAAATTTAATAGCTCCGAAAGTCTTTTTTGCGAGAATCCTACTATGAGTTCTTTGGCTTGCTTTTGTCCGGGCAGTTCTTACCAGTATTTTTGGGTTTGCTTCTATACCCAAATTTTTAGCAGCCTACTGGTGGTGCTTATAGCTATACCGCAGGCCGGTTCTGGGCCTATCATAGTCATGCTCGTACCTTTCTTTGCCAGTTCGTCTGCTTTCTCATTGCCATCAATGTCTGAGTGGCCTGGTACCCACATAAGTGTGACCCTGTTGTGTGTTGCCATGGTGTTGAGTATTTGTACGCAGTTTAGCACTAGCTTTGACTTGATGGCGTTTGAGTTGATAGCCATCAGAGCAGCTTGGCTGTCTGATAGTATGTATATGTAGAGTGCAATCCCAGGTTGATCGATTTCTCGAGTCTGGGTATCGCCCCACAAATGCCTGATCCTATATTGTTTCCGCTTTTGGAGCCATCGGTATACCATATAATTGCTTCATTTTCGAAGTTGGGTCCTTCATTGTCCCATTTGGTTCTTTCTGGTATTTCCGTGGTAAATGTTCTGACAAAGTTGTATTCGGTTGTCAGATTGTCTGTGATCATTTCCATTACTGGGTTAAGCATTGTTTGGTTCTTGAGCTTTTTGACAGTACTCGAGAGCCAATTCTTTGCACCAATTATTGGTCCTAGGGGTGGAAAAAAATATTTTCAAAATTCAGAAAATAATACCTCCCTTAATAAGCACAGGATTTAATCTATTTAAAATGTCAATAAATTGTCTACAACTTTTTTTTAAAACAATCTTTGACATGAGCAACTCTTACGGCACAGTGTTAAGAGAGATTCAGTATCCGCACTCTCGCTGCGCAAGGGTACGGCGATTTGAGGTGCGCGGGCTGCCGCGCGGGGAGCGGATCGCGCGGCAGCTCGCGCAATGTTTGATACAAGTTCGTACAATTGGAGTTCGTCGATCCCCTACTTTGATCCGGTGAATTGTACCGGGTTATTTTTTAATACGACAAAGGTACATTTGTCACTGTAATTTGCTCTACTACATTTCGATTTTTTTCCTCAATTAAATGACACAATAAATAAATAAATAATACGTCCCAACAGCCATGCTATCATATTTTCGACATTTGAATACCGCTGTGCATTATCGTTGCGCCCTATCGAAATGTCAAGTTTCATTCTTCAGTATTAAAAATTCGTTGACTTTAATGTTAAATATCTATATTATTGACACAAAAATTGAACTCTTTTTCATTTCTACTTTTCGCGCTGAAAGATGCAACGAATAGTAGCTTATTAAGCATGGATGTATAGAAGCTAAAATGTGCCAAGAGCTGAAAGTAACTGAAGAAAGTAAGTGAAGGTGTTAAGTAACTTCTTATTATGCAGTGGTATTTGACCCTTTATTAATTTTATATTATTTTTCTTTGTTTTAGGTTACCCAAAAAGGAATTAGCGATATGAGCACCTGTTACTATCGGTAAGTGCTGATATTTCTCGTTTCTAAATAAGTGAATTATATTAATTTTTAACGGATATATTAAAAGGCTCTAAAAATATATTACGATAAGTATTCAAAACTTTGCTAGCCGCTTAGAAGTAATCATTATGTCCGAGTGCAGTTTGAGAGACAGTGGAAGCCAGGAAAAATAGTCTCACAAATGCCGTGCAGGGTCCTGTATGTGTGTATTTATTTTGATTAGAATAAAAAAGGGAAAAATATTTATAAGAAATAGATTCTTTGAAACATTTTATCGATGTTTGAAAGGCAAAGTGACTAACAAGCTATTGGACAAACTTTACAAAAGAAGCATTTTAAAGATTGAATTTTTTGAAAAGAAATCATTATTACTTAAGTAACTGACCGATTTGAGATTTGATTGCAAAGTTATAAAGTTAATAATATCTTATTTTCCTATAATTTTCATTATCAAACATATATGTAACTATAACGGATTGAAAATTAGATTCATATAATTTATTAAATTATTTTTATTTCATTTATCTGCTTCATTAAATTTATAAGCTCATCTAGTTTATTATAATAGGTTATTTATTTTTTGTATTATTTTCTAATCAACTATTTATCCACTCGTTTAGCTATTTCATCTCATTCATCTCAATCGTTTAGATATTTCATTAGTGTAGTTTAATAATTTCATTCGTGTAGTTTAATAATTTCATCCACTCGTTCAGCTTTTTCATCTCATTCACGCAATCGTTTAGTTAATTTCATTCATGTAATTTAATAATTTCATCCATTCGTTCAGCTTTTTCATCTCATCTCAATCATTTAGTTAATTTCATTCATGTAGTTTAATAATTTCATCCACTCGTTCAGCTTTTTCATCTCATTCATCTCTTTCGTTTAGTTAATTTCATTCATTAAGTTTAATAATTTCATCCATTCGTTCAGCTTTGTCATCTCATTCATCTCAATCGTTTAGTTAATTTCATTAACGTAGTTTATTAATTTCATCCACTCGTTCAGCTTTTTCATCTCATTCATCTCAATTGTTTAGTTAATTACATTCATGTAGTTTAATAATTTCGTCCATTCGTTCAGCTTTTTCATCTCATTCATCTCAATCGTTTAAATATTTAATTTAATGTAGTTTAATAATTTTATCCACTCGTTCAGCTTTTTCATCTCATTCATCTCAATCGTTTAGTTAATTTCATTCATGTAGTTTAATAATTTCATCCACTCGTTCAGCTTTTTCATCTCAATCATCTCAATTGATTAGTAAATTTCATTCATTTAGTTTAATAATCTCATCCATTCGTTCAGCTTTTTCATCTCATTCATCTCAATCGTTTAGTTATTTTAATTAATGTGGTTTAATAATTTTATCCACTCGTTCAACTTTTTCATCTCATTCATCTCAACCATTTAGTTAATTTCATTCATGTAGTTTAATAATTTCATCCACTCGATCAGCTTTTTCATCTCATTCTTCTCAATCGTTTCGTTAATTTTATTCATGTAGTTTAATAATTTCATCCACTCGTTAAGCTTTTTCATCTCATTCATCTCAATCGTTTAGTTAATTTCATTCATTTAGTTTAATAATTTCATCCATTCGTTCAGCTTTTTCATCTCATACATCTCAATCGTTTAGTTAATTTCATTCATTAAGTTTAATAATTTCATCCATTCGTTCAGCTTTTTCATCTCATTCATCTCAATCGTTTAGTTAATTTCATTCATTTAGTTTAATAATTTCATCCATTTGTGTTGCTACTTTTATTTAACTTAGATTTTTATTAAGTTTTTTTTAAGGACTTGCGTAAGCAGGACTTGGATAAGTGACAACGGGCACAGTACTACGGGGTTAACTTCTCTGCGTTTCTGGCATTGCAATGTCGTAGAAGGCAATTTTAATAGAGTCCATCACGAGAAGACCGTCGCGACCTCAAAGAAGTTTAATCAAATCTTCTACTTTGGACAACGCTCACTGTAAGAATTATTTACATACTTGAATTGATTTATTGAAATGTCTTCATTTGTAAATTAAATTTATATGAACATGTTTGCAGATCATCGCGATTGGAACGAATACATGACGTGGACTTCGTGATATTTCGCTTGAAAGAGAGTAGAGTATATGTAACATTTCCAGCTGCCTCTGACCTCGCCTTTGGATTTCGACTTCTCTACGTCGCATAGAGCGCAGTACAACTCGTATTCCATCCCGGCAGCAAAGAAGACTTACATTAAAAGCCTAAATTGATGAAATCTGAAGGTATTTTTCTTATAAAACGGTTTCGTTTAATTGCATTAGTGTGCGATAGTTTCTAAACTCACCGGGTATATTTGCAGATCCATAATACACAGGAGAATCAGTCTGGTGGGTATGCATGACAAGAAAATTGGTTGAGCGGCGAATCTACTGTGACTGATGAAGGGGAGCCTCGAATTGCGCTTTATGCAGTCATCGTATTTCTGGGATCTTGAAGACGCTAGAAAATAATATTACTATAATTTAATGTACATTAAATTCATGTAGTAATAGGTCTTTGCATGTTTATATATATATATATATATATATACTATATATCAAATTAATTATGTACAATAAAGAAATAAAAAAAATAAAAATATATATATATATATATATATATTCCTAGTCTATTGTTAACCGTATTTAGAAATAACATTGATTGTAAAGAGCACAAAAATTATGCTCTATATTTTATTCAGCGTCTTATCTTACATTTGTGTTGCTACTTTTATTTAACTTAGATTTTTATTAAGTTTATTTTAAGGACTTGCGTAAGCAGGACTTGGATAAGTGACAACGGGCACAGTACTACGGGGTTAACTTCTCTGCGTTTCTGGCATTGCAATGTCGTAGAAGGCAATTTTAATAGAGTCCATCACGAGAAGACCGTCGCGACCTCAAAGAAGTTTAATCAAATCTTCTACTTTGGACAACGCTCACTGTAAGAATTATTTACATACTTGAATTGATTTATTGAAATGTCTTCATTTGTAAATTAAATTTATATGAACATGTTTGCAGATCATCGCGATTGGAACGAATACATGACGTGGACTTCGTGATATTTCGCTTGAAAGAGAGTAGAGTATATGTAACATTTCCAGCTGCCTCTGACCTCGCCTTTGGATTTCGACTTCTCTACGTCGCATAGAGCGCAGTACAACTCGTATTCCATCCCGGCAGCAAAGAAGACTTACATTAAAAGCCTAAATTGATGAAATCTGAAGGTATTTTTCTTATAAAACGGTTTCGTTTAATTGCATTAGTGTGCGATAGTTTCTAAACTCACCGGGTATATTTGCAGATCCATAATACAAAGGAGAATCAGTCTGGTGGGTATGCACGACAATAAGATTGCTTGAGCGGCGAATCTACTGTGACTGATGAAGGGGAGCCTCGAATTGCGCTTTATGCAGTCATCGTATTTCTGGGATCTTGAAGACGCTAGAAAATAATATTACTATAATTTAATGTACATTAAATTCATGTAGTATTAGGTCTTTGCATGTTTATATATATATATATATATACTATATAACAAATTAATTATGTACAATAAAGAAATAAAAAAAATAAAAATATATATATATATATATATATATATATATATATATATATATTCCTAGTCTATTGTTAACCGTATTTAGAAATAACATTGATTGTAAAGAGCACAAAAATTATGCTCTATATTTTATTCAGCGTCTTATCTTACATTTGTGTTGCTACTTTTATTTAACTTAGATTTTTATTAAGTTTATTTTAAGGACTTGCGTAAGCAGGACTTGGATAAGTGACAACGGGCACAGTACTACGGGGTTAACTTCTCTGCGTTTCTGGCATTGCCATGTCGTAGAAGGCAATTTTAATAGAGTCCATCACGAGAAGACCGTCGCGACCTCAAAGAAGTTTAATCAAATCTTCTACTTTGGACAACGCTCACTGTAAGAATTATTTACATACTTGAATTGATTTATTGAAATGTCTTCATTTGTAAATTAAATTTATATGAACATGTTTGCAGATCATCGCGATTGGAACGAATACATGACGTGGACTTCGTGATATTTCGCTTGAAAGAGAGTAGAGTATATGTAACATTTCCAGCTGCCTCTGACCTCGCCTTTGGATTTCGATTTCTCTACGTCGCATAGAGCGCAGTACAACTCGTATTCCATCTCGGCAGCAAAGAAGACTTACATTAAAAGCCTAAATTGATGAAATCTGAAGGTATTTTTCTTATAAAACGGTTTCGTTTAATTGCATTAGTGTGCGATAGTTTCTAAACTCACCGGGTATATTTGCAGATCCATAATACACAGGAGAATCAGTCTGGTGGGTATGCACGACAATAAGATTGCTTGAGCGGCGAATCTACTGTGACTGATGAAGGGGAGCCTCGAATTGCGCTTTATGCAGTCATCGTATTTCTGGGATCTTGAAGACGCTAGAAAATAATATTACTATAACTTAATGTACATTAAATTCATGTAGTAATAGGTCTTTGCATGTTTATATATATATATATATATACTATATATCAAATTAATTATGTACAATAAAGAAATAAAAAAAATAATAATAAATATATATATATATATATATATATATTCCTAGTCTATTGTTAACCGTATTTAGAAATAACATTGATTGTAAAGAGCACAAAAATTATGCTCTATATTTTATTCAGCGTCTTATCTTACATTTGTGTTGCTACTTTTATTTAACTTAGATTTTTATTAAGTTTATTTTAAGGACTTGCGTAAGCAGGACTTGGATAAGTGACAACGGGCACAGTACTACGGGGTTAACTTCTCTGCGTTTCTGGCATTGCAATGTCGTAGAAGGCAATTTTAATAGAGTCCATCACGAGAAGACCGTCGCGACCTCAAAGAAGTTTAATCAAATCTTCTACTTTGGACAACGCTCACTGTAAGAATTATTTACATACTTGAATTGATTTATTGAAATGTCTTCATTTGTAAATTAAATTTATATGAACATGTTTGCAGATCATCGCGATTGGAACGAATACATGACGTGGACTTCGTGATATTTCGCTTGAAAGAGAGTAGAGTATATGTAACATTTCCAGCTGCCTCTGACCTCGCCTTTGGATTTCGACTTCTCTACGTCGCATAGAGCGCAGTACAACTCGTATTCCATCCCGGCAGCAAAGAAGACTTACATTAAAAGCCTAAATTGATGAAATCTGAAGGTATTTTTCTTATAAAACGGTTTCGTTTAATTGCATTAGTGTGCGATAGTTTCTAAACTCACCGGGTATATTTGCAGATCCATAATACACAGGAGAATCAGTCTGGTGGGTATGCATGACAAGAAAATTGGTTGAGCGGCGAATCTACTGTGACTGATGAAGGGGAGCCTCGAATTGCGCTTTATGCAGTCATCGTATTTCTGGGATCTTGAAGACGCTAGAAAATAATATTACTATAATTTAATGTACATTAAATTCATGTAGTAATAGGTCTTTGCATGTTTATATATATATATATATATATATACTATATATCAAATTAATTATGTACAATAAAGAAATAAAAAAAATAAAAATATATATATATATATATATATATATATATATTCCTAGTCTATTGTTAACCGTATTTAGAAATAACATTGATTGTAAAGAGCACAAAAATTATGCTCTATATTTTATTCAGCGTCTTATCTTACATTTGTGTTGCTACTTTTATTTAACTTAGATTTTTATTAAGTTTATTTTAAGGACTTGCGTAAGCAGGACTTGGATAAGTGACAACGGGCACAGTACTACGGGGTTAACTTCTCTGCGTTTCTGGCATTGCAATGTCGTAGAAGGCAATTTTAATAGAGTCCATCACGAGAAGACCGTCGCGACCTCAAAGAAGTTTAATCAAATCTTCTACTTTGGACAACGCTCACTGTAAGAATTATTTACATACTTGAATTGATTTATTGAAATGTCTTCATTTGTAAATTAAATTTATATGAACATGTTTGCAGATCATCGCGATTGGAACGAATACATGACGTGGACTTCGTGATATTTCGCTTGAAAGAGAGTAGAGTATATGTAACATTTCCAGCTGCCTCTGACCTCGCCTTTGGATTTCGACTTCTCTACGTCGCATAGAGCGCAGTACAACTCGTATTCCATCCCGGCAGCAAAGAAGACTTACATTAAAAGCCTAAATTGATGAAATCGGAAGGTATTTTTCTTATAAAACGGTTTCGTTTAATTGCATTAGTGTGCGATAGTTTCTAAACTCACCGGGTATATTTGCAGATCCATAATACACAGGAGAATCAGTCTGGTGGGTATGCATGACAAGAAAATTGGTTGAGCGGCGAATCTACTGTGACTGATGAAGGGGAGCCTCGAATTGCGCTTTATGCAGTCATCGTATTTCTGGGATCTTGAAGACGCTAGAAAATAATATTACTATAATTTATGAAGGTTGCATTTTAAACGTCATCTCTCATATTTTTTCTGACGACGCCGAATGGCGAAAGCTTAAATAAATCATAATCATCAAATCTATATATATATATATATATATTCCTAGTCTATTGTTAACCGTATTTAGAAATAACATTGATTGTAAAGAGCACAAAAATTATGCTCTATATTTTATTCAGCGTCTTATCTTACATTTGTGTTGCTACTTTTATTTAACTTAGATTTTTATTAAGTTTATTTTAAGGACTTGCGTAAGCAGGACTTGGATAAGTGACAACGGGCACAGTACTACGGGGTTAACTTCTCTGCGTTTCTGGCATTGCAATGTCGTAGAAGGCAATTTTAATAGAGTCCATCACGAGAAGACCGTCGCGACCTCAAAGAAGTTTAATCAAATCTTCTACTTTGGACAACGCTCACTGTAAGAATTATTTACATACTTGAATTGATTTATTGAAATGTCTTAATTTGTAAATTAAATTTATATTAACATGTTTGCAGATCATCGCGATTGGAACGAATACATGACGTGGACTTCGTGATATTTCGCTTGAAAGAGAGTAGAGTATATGTAACATTTCCAGCTGCCTCTGACCTCGCCTTTGGATTTCGACTTCTCTACGTCGCATAGAGCGCAGTACAACTCGTATTCCATCCCGGCAGCAAAGAAGACTTACATTAAAAGCCTAAATTGATGAAATCTGAAGGTATTTTTCTTATAAAACGGTTTCGTTTAATTGCATTAGTGTGCGATAGTTTCTAAACTCACCGGGTATATTTGCAGATCCATAATACACAGGAGAATCAGTCTGGTGGGTATGCATGACAAGAAAATTGGTTGAGCGGCGAATCTACTGTGACTGATGAAGGGGAGCCTCGAATTGCGCTTTATGCAGTCATCGTATTTCTGGGATCTTGAAGACGCTAGAAAATAATATTACTATAATTTAATGTACATTAAATTCATGTAGTATTAGGTCTTTGCATGTTTATATATATATATATATATACTATATATCAAATTAATTATGTACAATAAAGAAATAAAAAAAATAAAAATATATATATATATATATATATATATATATATATATATTCCTAGTCTATTGTTAACCGTATTTAGATATAACATTGATTGTAAAGAGCACAAAAATTATGCTCTATATTTTATTCAGCGTCTTATCTTACATTTGTGTTGCTACTTTTATTTAACTTAGATTTTTATTAAGTTTATTTTAAGGACTTGCGTAAGCAGGACTTGGATAAGTGACAACGGGCACAGTACTACGGGGTTAACTTCTCTGCGTTTCTGGCATTGCAATGTCGTAGAAGGCAATTTTAATAGAGTCCATCACGAGAAGACCGTCGCGACCTCAAAGAAGTTTAATCAAATCTTCTACTTTGGACAACGCTCACTGTAAGAATTATTTACATACTTGAATTGATTTATTGAAATGTCTTCATTTGTAAATTAAATTTATATGAACATGTTTGTAGATCATCGCGATTGGAACGAATACATGACGTGGACTTCGTGATATTTCGCTTGAAAGAGAGTAGAGTATATGTAACATTTCCAGCTGCCTCTGACCTCGCCTTTGGATTTCGACTTCTCTACGTCGCATAGAGCGCAGTACAACTCGTATTCCATCCCGGCAGCAAAGAAGACTTACATTAAAATCCTAAATTGATGAAATCTGAAGGTATTTTTCTTATAAAACGTTTTCGTTTAATTGCATTAGTGTGCGATAGTTTCTAAACTCACCGGGTATATTTGCAGATCCATAATACACAGGAGAATCAGTCTGGTGGGTATGCACGACAATAAGATTGCTTGAGCGGCGAATCTACTGTGACTGATGAAGGGGAGCCTCGAATTGCGCTTTATGCAGTCATCGTATTTCTGGGATCTTGAAGACGCTAGAAAATAATATTACTATAACTTAATGTACATTAAATTCATGTAGTAATAGGTCTTTGCATGTTTATATATATATATATATATACTATATATCAAATTAATTATGTACAATAAAGAAATAAAAAAAATAAAAATAAATATATATATATATATATATATATATATATATATATATTCCTAGTCTATTGTTAACCGTATTTAGAAATAACATTGATTGTAAAGAGCACAAAAATTATGCTCTATATTTTATTCAGCGTCTTATCTTACATTTGTGTTGCTACTTTTATTTAACTTAGATTTTTATTAAGTTTATTTTAAGGACTTGCGTAAGCAGGACTTGGATAAGTGACAACGGGCACAGTACTACGGGGTTAACTTCTCTGCGTTTCTGGCATTGCAATGTCGTAGAAGGCAATTTTAATAGAGTCCATCACGAGAAGACCGTCGCGACCTCAAAGAAGTTTAATCAAATCTTCTACTTTGGACAACGCTCACTGTAAGAATTATTTACATACTTGAATTGATTTATTGAAATGTCTTCATTTGTAAATTAAATTTATATGAACATGTTTGCAGATCATCGCGATTGGAACGAATACATGACGTGGACTTCGTGATATTTCGCTTGAAAGAGAGTAGAGTATATGTAACATTTCCAGCTGCCTCTGACCTCGCCTTTGGATTTCGATTTCTCTACGTCGCATAGAGCGCAGTACAACTCGTATTCCATCTCGGCAGCAAAGAAGACTTACATTAAAAGCCTAAATTGATGAAATCTGAAGGTATTTTTCTTATAAAACGGTTTCGTTTAATTGCATTAGTGTGCGATAGTTTCTAAACTCACCGGGTATATTTGCAGATCCATAATACACAGGAGAATCAGTCTGGTGGGTATGCACGACAATAAGATTGGTTGAGCGGCGAATCTACTGTGACTGATGAAGGGGAGCCTCGAATTGCGCTTTATGCAGTCATCGTATTTCTGGGATCTTGAAGACGCTAGAAAATAATATTACTATAACTTAATGTACATTAAATTCATGTAGTAATAGGTCTTTGCATGTTTATATATATATATATATACTATATATCAAATTAATTATGTACAATAAAGAAATAAAAAAAATAAAAATAAATATATATATATATATATATATATATATTCCTAGTCTATTGTTAACCGTATTTAGAAATAACATTGATTGTAAAGAGCACAAAAATTATGCTCTATATTTTATTCAGCGTCTTACACACTTACACACTTTTTTTCATAATTATTGTTTAATTTTTCAAATCATTTATTCACTACTTTAATGAAAGTTTGACCGTATTGCATATCGCACAGATAGGTAGGTGAGAGTGAAAGACTTTCATAAAATACAGGCCTGTATTTAAACCAGCGTGCATTACCTCAAGCGATGCAACTATCTGTGCTTTCGGTATTAATTTTTCTTCGAACATTCTGGCTATATATTTTATTTGCAAAAAATTTCAATCCTTAAAATATTAAAAAGCATTCGTATTTTCCAAATGTCAGTACTGTCAAACTTTTATATATGTTAAACTAAAGGTGTTTACCTATTTTAACATAGAAATCATCTAATTAACGGTATTTAAACAATACATTTTACTATTTTACTATATCTTAACGATTTGCACGTAATGTGCATATATTTTACACTTTTCTTTTTATTTTTAACCATGACGATTCATTTTCAGATAAACTACGTTGAACGTAAGTTATTCTTGTAAATATCCATTAAACCATTCACTTCTCATTCATTATACGTCATATTCGTTACATTTTCACACTTTTTTTCATAATTATTATTTAATTTTTAAATCATTTATTCACTACTTTAATGAAAGTTTGACCGTATTGCATATCGCACAGATAGGTAGGTGAGAGTGAAAGACTTTCATAAAATACAGGCCTGTATTTAAACCAGCGTGCATTACCTCAAGCGATGCAACTATCTGTGCTTTCGGTATTAATTTTTCTTTGAACATTCTGGCTATATATTTTATTTGCAAAAAATTTCAATCCTTAAAATATTAAAAAGCATTCGTATTTTCCAAATGTCATTACTGTCAAACTTTTATATATGTTAAACTAAAGGTGTTTACCTATTTTAACATAGAAATCATCTAATTAACGGTATTTAAACAATACATTTTACTATTTTACTATATATATATATATATATATATATATATTCCTAGTCTATTGTTAACCGTATTTAGAAATAACATTGATTGTAAAGAGCACAAAAATTATGCTCTATATTTTATTCAGCGTCTTATCTTACATTTGTGTTGCTACTTTTATTTAACTTAGATTTTTATTAAGTTTATTTTAAGGACTTGCGTAAGCAGGACTTGGATAAGTGACAACGGGCACAGTACTACGGGGTTAACTTCTCTGCGTTTCTGGCATTGCAATGTCGTAGAAGGCAATTTTAATAGAGTCCATCACGAGAAGACCGTCGCAACCTCAAAGAAGTTTAATCAAATCTTCTACTTTGGACAACTCTCACTGTAAGAATTATTTACATACTTGAATTGATTTATTGAAATGTCTTCATTTGTAAATTAAATTTATATGAACATGTTTGCAGATCATCGCGATTGGAACGAATACATGACGTGGACTTCGTGATATTTCGCTTGAAAGAGAGTAGAGTATATGTAACATTTCCAGCTGCCTCTGACCTCGCCTTTGGATTTCGACTTCTCTACGTCGCATAGAGCGCAGTACAACTCGTATTCCATCCCGGCAGCAAAGAAGACTTACATTAAAAGCCTAAATTGATGAAATCTGAAGGTATTTTTCTTATAAAACGGTTTCGTTTAATTGCATTAGTGTGCGATAGTTTCTAAACTCACCGGGTATATTTGCAGATCCATAATACACAGGAGAATCAGTCTGGTGGGTATGCACGACAATAAGATTGGTTGAGCGGCGAATCTACTGTGACTGATGAAGGGGAGCCTCGAATTGCGCTTTATCGTCATTGCAGTCTTTGCAGTCATCGTATTTCTGGGATCTTGAAGACGCTAGAAAATAATATTACTATAACTTAATGTACATTAAATTCATGTAGTAATAGGTCTTTGCATGTTTATATATATATATATATATATATACTATATATCAAATTAATTATGTACAATAAAGAAATAAAAAAAATAAAAATAAATATATATATATATATATATATATATATATATATATTCCTAGTCTATTGTTAACCGTATTTAGAAATAACATTGATTGTAAAGAGCACAAAAATTATGCTCTATATTTTATTCAGCGTCTTACACACTTACACACTTTTTTTCATAATTATTGTTTAATTTTTAAATCATTTATTCACTACTTTAATGAAAGTTTGAACGTATTGCAATTCGCACAGATAGGTAGGTGAGAGTGAAAGACTTTCATAAAATACAGGCCTGTATTTAAACCAGCGTGCATTACCTCAAGCGATGCAACTATCTGTGCTTTCGGTATTAATTTTTCTTTGAACATTCTGGCTATATATTTTATTTGCAAAAAATTTCAATCCTTAAAATATTAAAAAGCATTCGTATTTTCCAAATGTCAGTACTGTCAAACTTTTATATATGTTAAACTAAAGGTATTTTAACATACCTATTTTACCATAGAAATCATCTAATTAACGGTATTTAAACAATACATTTTACTATTTTACTATATATATATATATATATATATATATATATATATTCCTAGTCTATTGTTAACCGTATTTAGAAATAACATTGATTGTAAAGAGCGCAAAATATTATGCTCTATAATTCATTCAGCGTCTTATCTTACATTTGAGTTGTTACTTTTTTTAACTTAGATTTTTATTAAGTTTATTTTAGCGTTATTTAAATATTTAGGCAGCAAGAATTAAAATTGTTAATATTTTTGAGCTATATTGTAGAAATTGTAAGAAATGTTAAATATAGCCTGTGACAGTGGTATTTTATCTAAAGTTTTTGGTTGAGGTTCTTAGAGAAGGATCTTCTATTCTTTAAAACAGGACCGGGTGTGTGGTGGGTTCATCTGTCACAGTCTATATTAATATTCTTTTGTAGCATTTGTGTTCGTTGATTTTATTGAAAAATCAGATTATCTTAAAATGTAAAATGCTACGGCGACAGAAGGTTTTAATTTAATGCTAAATAAGGAGAGAATTCTGTTTTCTTATACTAATCTAGGGCCTTACAGATGAATGCCATTTTTTTTTTAAATTTTCTACTCTTTTCCAATATCACCTAAGTTACTGTTGCGAAGATACAAAGATTACATCATTTCATTAATGTGTCAAAATGTTTTCATGAGAAAAAAATAATTTTTCCTTGTTAAATGAAGAAATAATGTATTATTACGTATTAAACCTTATTTATAAATTAGTTAGGGTATCAAGATCGAGTGTGCGAGGATAAAAGATGCTGCGGATGCAATTGATTGCGTCGACGGATGTGCCGACGGATGGAAGATCGCGGAATGAATTTGCTTGAAGACTGGAAGCCCATCAAGAAGGGCCAGATTGGACCAATATGTAAATATAAAATGAATTACCTATTTCAGTAACTGCAATTTGCACCGTAATCCTAACCTATTTTGTTATCTCGGTTGACATGAGTTTTCGTTTTTTTTATCTTATTTTTATGAATAATTCGTGCAAATATGACAGTATCGGGCTTTTTTTCCCTTTGCTTTGTATATTTGCAACGTTTTACCAGTCGGCGATTTTAATATCTCCACATTAGCGCTGTGGAGATATTTGTTAAAAAAATTTGTCAAAAAATCTTGAAATGTATATTATAGTATGTTTAGGATACTATATACATACCTTAGCGAGTTTCGAAGCATAAGCAATAAGCATAAATCACAATCATTTAATTAAAAACATATATTTTATAAAAAAGCCCCATCATATATTTACATATATCTACTAAAGGTCTTGTTGTGGGTGGCAATCAGATTATTTTCTTGGAAATAATATCTATACTTTTCAAACCTTTATTTTAATGCAATAAAAAATGGTGTTTAGATCTCTTCGGAAAATAAGAAAATGCATTTTCACTTAATCTATTTTCTCCATGGGTCTCTTTACATTTTAGTTCAAATAGGAGGTTAAAAATTAGCGTTTCGTATACAGGATGTCCAGTAAACCTTGGTAGATAAATTAACAGCTGATAGGTCTCAACACATACTATCTTAATATCGAAACATGGCTTTAGTGAAAACCCCAAAGTTTCAAGATATTGGCGTTTTGAGAAATGGATATTGTGGTTTAAGGGGGTTTAAATCAGGTGACCGGGGCAAATTCTTCGAGCTGCATTTGACCTTAGCATTCTATAGCTATATTTCTTAACGTAATTTAATTCTTCTTCATGACATAGATTAATGACATAATAATTCGTCAAGTAAAGTTTACAGTAAGTAATTCGTAGGTATTCAGTAATTCTATTATAATCGCTATAAAATTAGATTAGAATAAAGCTAGATTAGAATAAAGCCTTTTAATTTGGACAATTGACAGATTCCAGAAGGGAAGAAAGCAGAGGTAGATTTCACCGGATCAAAGGAGGGGATAGGCGAACTCCAATTGTACGAACTTGTATCAAACATTGCGCGATCCACTCCCCGCGCGTCAGCCCGCGGGCCTCAACCCGTCGTACCCTTGCGCAGCGAGAGTGTGTATACTGAATCCCTCTTTATAGTGTGCCGTAAGGGTTGCTCATATCAAATATTGTTTGAAACAAAAATTGTAGAGAAATGATAAGCCTACAATTAATATTTTTAACAGATTTAAACCAATTTTTCCCACCCTTAGAACCACGGTTTGTGCAATCAATGAAGTTTAATGAGATAAGTTTTAGGCCCTAATCTAAGGAATAACATTAAATGCAAATGAATTCGTTATCTTATATCCTATATACTAAGAAAGTTATAGCAAAATTTCACTTTTTAGAAGTAAATCTCCAAATTTTGTTATTTTATTTCTAACTTGTTAAATCTTATATTATCTCAAATCGCATAGGCAAATCCTTCCCTGACTTTATTTTCATTTTCATATATGGTGGCTTGAGGTGCGCGGGCTGCCGCGCGGGAAGTGGATCGCGCGGCAGCTCGCAAAATGTTTATTATAAGTTCGTACAATTGGCGTTCGTCTATCCCCCACTTTGGTCCGGTGAAATCTACCTTCGCCATCCGGTGTACCGAAAGGGTTTTTTTTAACGCGTAAAGGTACATTTGTGACTGTAATTTGCTCTACTAAATTTCGTTTTTTTTAATTAAATTAAATATGTCACAATTAATAAATTCTAATAAATAATACGTCCCAACAGCCATGCTGTCATATTTTTGTAATTTGAATATCGCTGCGCTCTATCGAAATGTCAAGTTTCATTCTTCAGTATTAAAAATTTGTTGACTTTAATGTTAATTATCTATATTATCCGACCAGCTTGCGATGTGATCTAAACGGCGATGGTTGCTTTTCGAGAGCATCAATCTACACACAAAAATTCAACTCTTTAGCATTTTTGTACTTTTCGGGTTGATAGTCGCCAAAGACAGGCAGTCGCTCAAACGACGGGGATAGTAGCTTCTTATCATGAATGAGCTGAAAGTAATTCGGCGAAGGTGCAATGGTATTTGACCCTTTATTAATTTTACATTCTTTTTCATTGCTTTAAATTCCCCAAAAAGTGATTGGTGTGATATGGGCACGTATTACTATTGGTAAGTGTTTTTCAATATTATTATGTAATTACATAAGTCCAGCGTAAATTAAGGTTTCATATTAAAAAAAATATAGCATTTATGCATTATAGTTAGTGGTGTTGGTGGAACAAACAAACAAACAAAAAAAAAACAGTGTTGTCACCCCACTTGCGAACGACGTCAAACTTCTGCAAAGATGCTGATTGAATTTGTCACAATATTATTTATCTAAATTGACACACTGGCATCTATCTGTATTCAACAACGTTTCCATACTCCATTTTATTATTGTAAGAAGAAAATCAATGTGACTGAAAACCAAAATTCAACATGACAGCTCGGCGCAACGACTTTAACCGAATGAGTACTTAACCTTAATGCGAACAGCCGAGTTTAACCGAACGAACGTGTTGCATTCCGAGCGTGTCGCCGAATTTAGAGCGTGTCACAATTAAATTTATTTTACTTTAAAGCGGTATTACTTAGAAAACCACAAGTGAGCTGGTATGGGAGGAAGTACCAGACTATTTCGCCTACTAGCTTCCTGTAAAACCATTGGTTTCGAAATTATGAGTCGAGACCTTAGTAATATCATTTTCTTTACCAAACATTGGTGGCATCTTCCCCCCAGACTACACGCGCCGGTGGTACTAACTTGCTATGGGTTGCTTCAATTCCTATCTCCATCCGTTTTGAAAATATAGTATAGCAATTAAGAATAATGGAACAGTAAATTCGTACAAGCGATCGACGCTACTACACTCTGTTTCGTGCCCCCTTAACCAGACTATCGCCTGTACTAAAGAAGGCAGCGTTTCGTTTTTTCTTCACGCGATACGCAGGTTACTGTTTTCGTTTAAAATCTTACAACATTATCTCCTAGTTAAATAGAAATACCATTTTACCAAGCTAAGAAAAATATAGTTATATTTCTAGTTTTATCTAGTTAATAGTAATATAATATATCGTATATATAGTAAAATTGTATAATGTATTGCTTAAATACCGTATTTAGATGATTCCTTCTGTTATAATTGGCGTTTGCCGTAAATTTACATTACTTATATAAAAATCTGACAGTATTGACATTTGGAAAATTCGAATGCTTTTTAATATTATATATATGATATTTTATGTGTGTATCCTCAGTATTCCTCAGCATCAGCAGGCTTTCTCCTATAAATATGTAACGTGCCGGTGTTACCGCACGCACATCACTAAATCCCCCAACCATTTGTCTATGGCCGGCGTGCGGCCGACTTCAGTCACCGCGCGCCGCCATGATTTCAGTCTCAATAAACGCACCACCTCAGCAACACGCCTGCGTTGTTATTTCGCCCGTCGCGACCTCTATAGTGGAATATACCGGGTGTGGTTCGGAGAGCCGCACTTCCACGCCAATCATATTATATTAACCACATATAATACAACTCAATTATCTCGGACCGGTACACTGGTGACCCACGACATTCAGAACAAAGAACGCACCTTTCTGGGAAGTGCAACGTGAGCGGAAAAAATCTCCGCGCGGCCACACCTAGCGAGGACCGCGTGTCCGTCGCTGCCGCGTTTTTCGCTAACGTTCCAACGCGACGGGAACAGCAGAGCAGACCTCAACACAACGACGACGCAGCATGGACACGCTACCACCGTCGTACGAGGAATCCTGCGCCCAGGCACGAGCAGACATCGCGAGGGAGAGACCCGCGGCCAACATGGCCGACGCCCTCAGACGATCCACAGAGGAGGCACATGGCACGTGGCGGCATATTTAGGCGTGACATCACCCAGCATCAACCCACGCCACACCCAGCCACTCCAAACCAGCCCCTACCAACAACAAAAAGTAAAAAGTGCAACCCAGTGCAACAAAGAGCGCATCGCCAGTTCACGCCACCCACGCGGCGGCGGGCGCGCGCACGCGGCAACGCGAATTCAACGGAATCGGCGCAACGCCGTGACGCACGCAGATAGCTGTTTTGTTCCTTCCGTAAGAAATGCTTACGACACATTTCACTGTCAGCGTCACATCGCCATCGAGTTTCCAGCAACATTCAACAATCAACCGCTAAACCAAAACAGCAAGTAAGCAACAACCAACGACCATTCTTCAACAAAAAGTGACTGTCATACAAATGTTTCATCATCCGTGCAGGAATAGTGCATCATCTACCGAGCGACTCACAGCTCGCCACCTCGACAGGAGGTACGCACTCACGCAATCAAACACGAGCGACTCACAGCTCGCAACCTCGACAGGAGGTACCCAATCAAAAAGGAGCGACTCACAGCTCGACACCTCGACGAAAGAGGAAACCACTCACCAGCCAGCAGAGGATTTCGATGAACACGTCTGCCGGAAACGACCGGACGGAAAGAGTTTTTCCTTTCACGGTATGAACACACCGCTTGAAATGGATTAAAATGTACCGACTAAAAAGGACAAGGATATCGCCAACCGACGCCATATCTTCACACGTTCTCATCCCCTGGCTACACAAAAAAAACAAAAAACGCATCCAGACAGCATAGCTCGTCGCAAAATACATCTTACTTCGCTGCCGCGATAGATAAGGTAAGCGACACTGGATCCAGACAAAACCAAAACAACATTCCTGTCGGCAATAAAAAAGAAGCAAAAATCACGAACAGTTACGACTCAACGAGGCCACGGACGCCGTGCCGAAATCAGCGGAAGTCGCTATCGCCCCGAATACAATGGCAATCGTCGTGCATCGAGCGAGCCGACGTCATCAAGACGCTGCAACGCCCGGCCAAGCAGACGTCAGCGGAACGAAGCAAGCATCGACTCTTCATAGCAACTAGCTTATAAGATTGTACTTTGAACCGCTTGCATTGTCACGCAACATGGTCAAACAAATAGGCATTTGCCTTTTTCAACATCTCATCGCTTACTTGATAACTGTATTATTATATAAAACTAGCAACGGGTTAAGACACTTTACATGTAACATTTTAATACTTACATTTAATATTTTAATATTTTACATTTAATATTTTAATATTTTACATTGTTTACATTTTTACTTTTAATATTTTTGAAATAAAACGGTACGTGCCGTAAAAGAGCACAATAACATGTACCACAACTAGTATTGCACACAGCTGCATAACAATCATCACGCATTCTGTAACGCTAATGCAAGGGTATGTCGTAAAAGCACATTGTAAAACCCTCGTTAGCTCACGTGATGACAGGTTCCTTAGAATACTTATCTTAAGTTCAAAAACCTATAGTTTTTCAACTACAAAGGGAGGGTGAATGTAACGTGCCGGTGTTACCGCACGCACATCACTAAATCCCCCAACCATTTGTCTATGGCCGGCGTGCGGCCGACTTCAGTCACCGCGCGCCGCCATGATTTCAGTCTCAACAAATACACCACCTCAGCAACACGCCTGCGTTGTTATTTCTCCCGTCGCGACCTCTATAGTGGAATATACCGGGTGTGGTTCGGAGAGCCGCACTTCCACGCCAATCATATTATATTAACCACATATAATACAACTCAATCAACTCGGACCGGTACAAATACCACGTTCTTTTGAAGTGAAACTAATGCTCGCATGATAGTGACTTCGAAATGCTACCTTGAGCCGTTGAGCTAGAGTAGGGGGCTAGGAGGGCGTTGCTGCTTTAGCCAACACCTCGCAGGTATGTATTTCTCTTGAATTAAATGATCTCTTTAATTAAATAATCAATCAACTGGGTTTTAAATTAATTAATAATGTAAAATCGTAAATCTTTAACACCAAAAATATAAGTCGTAATCGGGTGTTGCCCGCTCATACACCTACAGACATTTTGAATATGTCTCTTAATAAATAATTTTAGCTTATTTTAATATCTTTCGTATTAAATATCCTGTTTTTCCAATACTCATTTCAGTTTTAATAACGTGTTTATTTTGAGGGATTTATATGACTTACGTACTTACTATCTCATACTTTTTTGTATAGCTATTAATAAGTAATACTTAGGTATATTTCTCTTAACCTTTGATATAAGCTAATGTCTCAAATAAATAATAACTATGCAATTTAAAGTAGCCAGGTGACAGTTTTCTACTCTTTTCCAATATCACCTTAGTTACTGTTGCGAAGATACAAAGATTACATCATTTCATTAATGTGTAAAATATTTTCATTTAACAAGGAAAAAAATAATTTTTCCTTGTTAAATGAAGAAATAATGTATTATTACGTATTAAACCTTATTTATAAACTAGGTCGCCGCAGTCGCTCGCATTTTGCTTCGCTGCAGCACATATTAGAGCGAAGCGATTTACTAAAATTTTCTAAATAAAATTTAGTCTGTGACAATAACTTTTTAACGACGGGATAGATTTTGATAATTTTCTATAATGAGGTATTTGAAATCTCTTTGATACAAATGCACAAAAAAAATTCATCCGGAAATCAACAGCATAACTTTTTAACGACGGGATAGATTTTGATAATTTTCTATAATGAGGTATTTGAAATCTCTTTGATACAAATGCACAAAAAAAATTCATCCGGAAATCAACAGCATAACTTTTTAACGACGGGATAGATTTTGATAATTTTCTATAATGAGGTATTTGAAATCTCTTTGATACAAATGCACAAAAAAAATTCATCCGGAAATCAACAGCATAACTTTTTAACTACGGGATAGATTTTGATAATTTTCTATAATGAGGTATTTGAAATCTCTTTGATACAAATGCACAAAAAAAATTCATCCGGAAATCAACAGCATAACTTTTTAACGACGGGATAGATTTTGATAATTTTCTATAATGAGGTATTTGAAATCTCTTTGATACAAATGCACAAAAAAAATTCATCCGGAAATCAACAGCATAACTTTTTAACGACGGGATAGATTTTGATAATTTTCTATAATGAGGTATTTGAAATCTCTTTGATACAAATGCACAAAAAAAATTCATCCGGAAATCAACAGCATAACTTTTTAACGACGGGATAGATTTTGATAATTTTCTATAATGAGGTATTTGAAATCTCTTTGATACAAATGCACAAAAAAAAATTCATCCGGAAATCAACAGCATAACTTTTTAACGACGGGATAGATTTGTAAGACTCTGAGTACTGGCTGGACTCGACTGATAAGCATTTGTTCGATTTGAGTTAGATGTTTGAGCTCAATTGGTTGAGTAGCAACTTCCATGTTATTAGAGCTTGAGTATTTTAAAGGCTTCTTCCGACAGGAAGAACACTCAATGGTATCAGTCTCTTCCAATAGTAACACTGATTTGCATTTTGAACATTGAATATAACCAATAGATTGAATCTTAGCATAAAATTCATTGATCAAAAGCATTTCTGAATGCATTATATTTCCTGCTTGTGAATCCTCCTGTTGTCTAGCCCTTGATAACTGCTGCCGTAAAGCGTCATTTGTCCTGCGACCGAATTGTCGCCTTCTTATGGGAGGCATTGCTCTTATTCTAGATGTTAAAAAAACATAAGCAGATTAAGCCATAGTAAAAGACATGTTCGCTCATCACAAGTTAACTACTTTATAATTTGGATGAATGCTATTTTCTCTTTATAACTACGACCATAGAGATGGTTTTTAAAAATAAAAATCTTGATAAATTATTCAAAATTAATGCTTAATTTAGAAAATTAAATCGAAATTAGAATAAATCGCTAAGAAAAAAAGTGACGTGACCTTCGAGCGAATTTTGTTTTTTTTTACTATTTTTATGCGTGAAACTTACCTAATTATTTTTTGTATTTTTATTTATTGTTAAAAACGATTTATTATTGTTAAATTGTATTAAATTAATATCAAATTAAATAATTTAAAATAAAATTCGATTAATTATTTTCGAATAAAAAATTTTCAAAAAAGCGCGTGACTTTTTTATAATGGATATTCCCATAGACAATTTTCTTTTGACCCCAAAAATTTTATTTTTGACAATATTTAAAATCAAGCTCCGTCATGACCTTCACTTTTTCATGTAGATTCTCTCAAAATCAAAAATTTTTCAAATCGGTCAAGGAATGACCAAGTTAGCCCGTGACAAAGTTCTAATTGGAGTCGCCTTATGAGAGCTTCGCTCGCTCCGCTCGCTTCGCTCTAATTAGTTAGGGTATCAAGATCCTGTGTGCGAGGATAAAAGATGCTGCGGATGCAATTGATTGCATCGACGGATGTGCCGACGGATGGAAGATCGCGGAATGAATTTGCTTGAAGACTGGAAGCCCATCAAGAAGGGCCAGATTGGACCAATATGTAAATATAAAATGAATTACCTATTTCGCAGTAACTGCAATTTGCACCATAACCCTAACCTAGCTTGCTATATCGGTCGACATGACTTTCATTTTTTTTTCTAATTTTTATGATTAATTCATGTAAATATGACAGTATTGTATAAAGAAGTTGATGATGAAATATGAATAAGTCGTTGCATGTTAATATATACATATTATCCTAGTTTATTATTAACCGTATTTAGAAATAACATGGATTGTAAAGAGCAGACACAATATGCTTTATATTTCTTTCAGCGTTTTATCTTACATTTGTGTTGCTACTTTTATTTAACTTAGATTTTTATTAAGTTTTTTTTAAGGACTTGCGTAAGCAGGACTTGGATAAGTGACAACGGGCACAGTACTACGGGGTTAACTTCTCTGCGTTTCTGGCATTTCAATGTCGTAGAAGGCAATTTTAATAGAGTCCATCACGAGAAGACCGTCGCGACCTCAAAGAAGTTTAATCAAATCTTCTACTTTGGACAACGCTCACTGTAAGAATTATTTACATACTTGAATTGATTTATTGAAATGTCTTCATTTGTAAATTAAATTTATATGAACATGTTTGCAGATCATCGCGATTGGAACGAATACATGACGTGGACTTCGTGATATTTCGCTTGAAAGAGAGTAGAGTATATGTAACATTTCCAGCTGCCTCTGACCTCGCCTTTGGATTTCGACTTCTCTACGTCGCATAGAGCGCAGTACAACTCGTATTCCATCCCGGCAGCAAAGAAAACTTGCATAAAAAGCCTAAATTGATGAAATCTGACGGTTATTTATCTTGTAAAACGGTTTAGTTTAATTGCATTAGTGTGCGATAGTTTCTCTCACCGGGCGTATTTGCGGATCCACAATACACAGGCGAATCAGCCTGGTGATGCATGACAATAAGATTGCTTCAGCGGCGAGCGATTTGCAAGCAATTTCCTGACACTTTACTACAACTTGGTATCAAAGTCTGCAAAATAACTACTGTGACTGATTGAGGGGAGCCTTGAATTGCGTTTCATGTAGTCATCGTATTTCTGGGATCTTGAAGACACTAGAAAATAATGTTACTATAATTTAATGTGAAAGAGAGTAGAGTATATGTAACATTTCTAGTTGCCTCTGACCTCGGTTTAGGATATCGACTTCTCTACATCGCACAGAGCGCAGTACAACTCGTATTCTATCCCGGGAGCAAAGAAAACTTGCATAAAAAGCCTAAATTGATGAAATCTGACGGTTATTTATCTTGTAAAACGGTTTAGTTTAATTGCATTAGTGTGCGATAGTTTCTCTCACCGGGCGTATTTGCGGATCCACAATACACAGGCGAATCAGCCTGGTGATGCATGACAATAAGATTGCTTCAGCGGCGAGCGATTTGCAAGCAATTTCCTGACACTTTACTACAACTTGGTATCAAAGTCTGCAAAATAACTACTGTGACTGATTGAGGTGAGCCTTGAATTGCGTTTCATGTAGTCATCGTATTTCTGGGATCTTGAAGACACTAGAAAATAATGTTACTATAATTTAATGTGAAAGAGAGTAGAGTATATGTAACATTTCCAGTTGCCTCTGACCTCGGTTTAGGATATCGACTTCTCTACATCGCACAGAGCGCAGTACAACTCGTATTCTATCCCGGGAGCAAAGAAAACTTGCATAAAAAGCCTAAATTGATGAAATCTGACGGTTATTTATCTTGTAAAACGGTTTAGTTTAATTGCATTAGTGTGCGATAGTTTCTCTCACCGGGCGTATTTGCGGATCCACAATACACAGGCGAATCAGCCTGGTGATGCATGACAATAAGATTGCTTCAGCGGCGAGCGATTTGCAAGCAATTTCCTGACACTTTACTACAACTTGGTATCAAAGTCTGCAAAATAACTACTGTGACTGATTGAGGTGAGCCTTGAATTGCGTTTTATGTAGTCATCGTATTTCTGGGATCTTGAAGACACTAGAAAATAATGTTACTATAATTTAATGTGAAAGAGAGTAGAGTATATGTAACATTTCCAGTTGCCTCTGACCTCGGTTTAGGATATCGACTTCTCTACATCGCACAGAGCGCAGTACAACTCGTATTCTATCCCGGGAGCAAAGAAAACTTGCATAAAAAGCCTAAATTGATGAAATCTGACGGTTATTTATCTTGTAAAACGGTTTAGTTTAATTGCATTAGTGTGCGATAGTTTTAGTGATCTTTTAACTCTTATAGTTTTATAGAGTTTTAGCTATAATTACCACATAATACATATTTTAAAACCCATGACACCTTTTCCACAAAGTAAATTAACAACAATGATGTAAAAAAATATGATATGATAAATGAGAAAGTGTCACCGTGTCCTTAAGACTAGTCCCGTTAAAAAATCCAGCTAATTAGCTGTTTTTTTTTTGAAATAACATTGATTGAAATATTTAACATGTATATATAGCATGTATTTAACATGTATGTTAAGTATATATATATTGTGATATATAATTATTTTAGCATCTTATTATCTTATATTTGTATTGTAACTTTTTTTTAACTAAGATATAGATTAAGTTTATTTCAGCATTGTTTGTATATTTAGTCAAGATGAATTCAAATTGTTAACATTATCGTGTTAAATGGAAGAACTAAAATTGTTTGAAAATGTTAAATAATTGAATATAGTCTGTGAAAGTGGTATTCTATCTAAAGTAATATTTGGTTTAGAGGTTCTTAGAGAAGAATCTTCTATTCTTTTAAACAGGACCGGGTGAGTGGTGAGTGGTGGGTTCACATGTCACAGACTATATTATTATTCCTTGGTAGCATTTGAGTTCGTTGATTTTATTAAAAAATAAGATGTTTGTGGAAATGTATATGCAAACTGTGACAGAAGGATTTGACTTCTCTACGTCGCATAGAGCGCAGCGGAACTCGCACCCTATCCCGTCAGCATCAAAGACGACTTAAATTATAAACCTAAACTGAAGAGCTCTGAAGGTAATTATATTTTAAAACGGTTTTGTTTAATTGCGTATTTCTATGATAGTTTCTTAACTCACCGGAATATTTGCAGATCGATAATACACAAATAAATCGACCTGGTGGGTATGCATGGCATGGCATCGGTTGAGCAGCTTATGATTTGCCAGACAATCTCTGTCTACTTTACTACAAGTTGGTCCCAAAATGAAATAACATTGATTGAAATATTTAACATCTATATATAGCATGTATTTAACATGTATGTTAAGTATATATGTATTGTGATATATAATTATTTTAGCATCTTATTATCTTATATTTGTGTTGTAACTTTTTTTTAACTAAGATATAGATTAAGTTTATTTCAGCATTGTTTGTATGAATCAGGATGAATCAGAGGTTGAGTCAGGATGAATTCAAATTGTTAACATTATCGTGTTAAATGGAAGAACTAAAATTGTTTGAAAATGTTAAATAATTGAATATAGTCTGTGAAAGTGGTATTCTATTTAAAGTAATATTTGGTTTAGAGGTTCTTAGAGAAGAATCTTCTATTCTTTTAAACAGGACCGGGTGAGTGGTGGGTTCACATGTCACAGACTATATTATTATTCCTTGGTAGCATTTGAGTTCGTTGATTTTATTAAAAAATAAGATGTTTGTGGAAATGTATATGCAAACTGTGACAGAAGGATTTGACTTCTCTACGTCGCATAGAGCGCAGCGGAACTCGCACCCTATCCCGTCAGCATCAAAGACGACTTAAATTATAAACCTAAACTGAAGAGCTCTGAAAGTAATTTAAACATATAAATAAGATTTTTTACTGTTTACTTGGTATACGAATATGCTCTACCCACAGAGTTTATGGTCAACAATAAAACCCAGATATTTAAAGAAGGAAACTTTCTATGTGAGGGCAATAGTTTTAAAATGTGATGGTGGTTCTAAATCAGAAATGTAATTTGTAAATTTCTTAAATATAATAAATAAATAACTTATAATTTTTAATGTATGCCCTAATAACTTGTCTTAGATCATAACTTCTCTATATTATTGTTAACCAAATTTATAAATAAGTTATGTATAGTATCAATGTTCAAATGAAATCATTTTTTTTTTCATATTATTTACTGGTTTTAAAACATTTCTTATAAGCGTAGGAACAATAACGCAAAATTAATAACTTTTTTGTATCCACCCATTTAAAATCATTTTCCTTGTAACAAACAGTTGTAATTTGGACCAAATCTGGTACTGAAAATAATAATGCATTTTGATCAATTAAACCCATCATATATTTATTATTTATTTCAAATTGAGGGATTCTTTGAAGAAAAAACGAGATAGTTTTGAAGTTATAGTCACATTTGAGTATCACAATCAATTAAAACTACCGATTTAGAACATAGGCAATGAAAAACGTCCGAAATGGAAGAAACTCGATTTTATTTTACAATTTGATGACTGAACTCATGTTTTGATTAACTAACATATATTTAACAAAATGTAGCTACTACTTGACTATTATTCCTCATTATCAATTGAACTAAATCGGTAAATGTTTAGATAAGATATTTGTTTATTTGATATCTAAAAAGAAGATAACTATCAATACTATAGCCGGACACTAAAATATTTAACTTTTAAAAAATATAAAAAGTAAACATTTTAAAAATAAAATAAAAAACTAGAGAACTAAAAAAGATAGTAAATGCTCCATGGATAGGTAAGTACCTGAAATTGTTTATATTATATATATATACTAGCTGACCCGGCCACGCGTTGCTGTGGCTAAAGTTTTTGTTATATCTTAATATATATAAATCTCGTGTCACAATGTTTGTCCTCAATGGACTAATAATAAAATAATGGACTAATAATAAAATTTGAACACCATGTGCAGTTCGATGTGCACTTGAGAGATAGGATAGTTTAAATCTCAAATTATAGTCGCAATTTTAATTTATCGCTAATTTTTTGTCCGTTATTATTTGGCAGTCATAAAACTGACAGATGTCGATACCTTTTTATTTTATGGGCGATTGTGAAGAGCGCGTGACGACTCGGTGCCAGTATAATTTTATTGAACAAGCAGAGGAAAGAGCAATTGTGATATTATTGGAAAATTTTTTAGAAGATCACAATCAACTAATTCAATTGATCAAAAGAGTTTCGCCACGACTGCAAAATGACAATTATCAAATCGTCATAAAAGCCGACAAAGTACCATTAGGTGAACATGCTGGTAGATTCAGTCATAAAACTGACAGATGTCGATACGGAACGGCACGGAACATGCATGCATACAAGATGCGATGACTTACGTACGTCATTACGGCCGACCGGATTTATTTATTACATTCACATGTAATCCGAATTGGGAAGAGATACAAACTTTACTATTGCCAGGACAACAAGCCATTCATCGTCATGATTTAACTGCACGTGTGTTTAAACAAAAATTGAAATCCTTAATTGATTTTATTGTTAAATATACAATTTTTGGTATCACACGTTGTTGGCTGTATACGATAGAGTGGCAAAAGCGAGGTTTGCCTCATGCCCACATTTTGGTTTGGCTTAAAGATAGAATCCGTCCTGAAGAAATCGATCAAATAATTTCAGCCGAAATTCCAGACCCATTAATTGATCAAGAATTATTTGATATTGTCACCAAACACATGATCCATGGGCCATGCGGTGTTTTCAACATGACGTCACCGTGCATGGAAAATGGAAAATGTAAAAAAAACTTCCCAAAGCCGCATACGAATGACACGATCACGGATATTGATGGTTATCCAATGTATCGCCGCAGAAGTACTGAGAATGGTGGCCACACATTTACAATGCGACTGCCGAACTTTCCAAATCAAGTTGAGTTTGATAATCAGTGGGTGGTACCATACTCACCACTACTTTCAAAAACTTACAAAGCTCATATCAATGTTGAGCTTTGCAGTTCTGTTAAATCAATTAAGTATATTTGTAAATATGTAAACAAAGGCAGTGATTTGGCCATATTTGAAGTAAAAAACATAAATAAAAATGACGAAATAGCACGATACCAAATGGGCAGATACATTAGCAGCAATGAAGCTATTTGGCATATTCTCAGCTTTCCCATCCACGAAAGAGATCCTGCTGTCCAACATCTGGCAATACATCTTGAAAACGGTCAACGTGTATACTTCACTGAAGAAAATGTTCTCCAAAGAGCGTTCGAAGCTCCGAAAACGACTCTAACTGAATTTTTTACATTGTGTCAAAAACCTGATGTTTTTGGCCAATTCGCGAAGACATTGGTGTATGGTGATGTTCCACGTTATTTCACATGGAACAAATCCAGTAAAAAATGGGAGCCACGGAAACAAGGAAAACCACATCCTTCCATTACAGGCATATTCAAAGCTAAGACATTGGGGAGACTTTACACGGTACATCCAAAGCAACGTGAGTGCTTCTATTTACGTTTGTTATTGGTGAATGTTCCCGGACCAACGTCTTTTGAATTTTTACGAACAGCTAATGGTCGAGTATTCAATACATACCAGGATGCATGTCGTGAACTGCAATTGCTAGAAGACGATAACCATTGGGACTTAACGCTTGCTGATGCTGCGTTGACATCAACACCGAATAACATTCGTCAGTTGTTTGCAATTATTTTGGCGACATGTTATCCCTCGCAAGCACAAACTTTGTGGGAAAAATATAAAAATTGTATGACAGAAGACATCTTGCACCGAATTAGACAAACAAATCAATGCCAAAACATAGATTATACACCAGAGATGTACAATGAAGCATTGGTCTTGATCGAGGATTTATGTGTTCTTAGTTCAAATTTACCATTTAATCATTATGGTATGCCATCACCTAATCGTCCAGCCACCGACTTAGTCAATACCGATTTACAACGAGAAAATCAATATGACCATGGAAGTTTAGCAACAATTATCATGAACAGTGAACCATTACTGACAGCAGAACAAAAAATTATTTATGATCGGATTATGCTGGCTGTTGCTGCTGAACAAGGCGGTTTTTTTTTCTTGGATGCACCCGGTGGAACCGGTAAGACATTTTTAATATCGTTGATTCTTGCCAAAATACGGTCGCAACAAAAAATCGCATTAGCATTAGCATCGTCAGGCATTGCGGCTACTTTACTGGATGGTGGGCGAACAGCACATTCAACATTCAAGCTGCCATTGGACGTTCATAATAAACCAGATGCAATGTGTAACATCAAAAAGAATAGTGGAATAGCTGCAGTGTTGCGGAAGAGTTCTATAATAATTTGGGATGAGTGCACAATGGCACACAAATATTCACTTGAAGCATTAAACAGAACTATGCAAGATTTAAACAGCAATAATAAACTTTTCGGTGGTGCTATCTTACTTTTGTCTGGTGACTTCCGGCAGACCTTACCGGTTATACCTCGCTCTACTTTCGCGGATGAGATTAATGCATGTTTGAAACAATCATTCTTATGGCGAAGTGTTGAAACACTTCGATTGACCATAAATATGCGAGTACAATTGCAAAATGATCCATCAGCACTAATATTTTCCGAACAACTACTAGATATTGGGAACGGTAAAATAAAACTGCAACCAAATACGCAATGCATTAAACTACCAGACAATTTTTGCACTGTTGTTCAGGATAAAACTGAATTGATTCAGAGTATTTTCCCGGATATACAGAATAATTATTTGAATCATGAATGGCTTAGTCAACGGGCGATTTTGGCAGCCAAAAACGTTGATGTTGACGAAATTAACTTCCAGATACAACAGTTGTTACCAGGCGATCTGATGTCTTTTAAATCAATCGATACTGTTGTTGATGAAAATGAAAGTGTAAATTTTCCGATTGAATTTTTAAATTCATTAGATATCCCTGGAATGCCACCACATAATCTTCGATTAAAGATTGGTTCCCCTATTATTCTCCTCCGTAATTTGAATCCACCTCAATTATGTAACGGTACGCGTTTGGTCATCAAAAAGATCACCGGAAACATTCTTGAAGCAACCATTTTGGCTGGGAAGTTTAAAGGAAAAGTGGTCCTGCTGCCACGTATTCCGATGATACCATCAGATTCTACCATACCCTTCAAAAGGCTACAGTTTCCAATTCGTTTAGCTTTCGCCATGTCTATAAATAAATCTCAAGGTCAAACAATGTCCATTTGTGGTTTAGATTTGGAAAATCCATGTTTTTCTCATGGGCAACTATATGTTGCGTGTTCACGTGTTGGGAAACCGTCGAATCTATTTGTGTTAGCTAAAGACAGGTTAACCAAAAACATTGTGCACCGATTGGTGTTAAATTAAATTGAAATTGAAAGTATTTATAATTCAAAAAAAAGATATTAATGTTTAAAAGTTTAAGACTGTCTGCCTTGCCTACCTCATTCATGAGTTTAAGCGTCACATGTTATTTACTGTATTATACTGTAATATACTTATATTTGTTATAAAATTAAATGGAAATAATAAATCTGATAAATTTTTATTTTTTACCTATTGATTTCTGCTTAGTATCAAGTGTAAGAACATTTTAATTAATTGTGTTCAACGTACTTCCCCTTCAAATCTCAATCCAGTGAATTTGTATACCAACATCAACATTTTCGTCTTAGTTCGTAAATAATTTCATTGTACTAAAGGGTTATAGTAGTAGAAAGTCAAATAAGGAGATCACCATATTTTTTTACAAATACCATCTGTGTGAAAAAGCATAGTGGACTCCGTGACTGATGTTCTCTTATTGTTCCTCTTAGATTGTTTACTATAATGTAATATAACAAAAACTTTAGCCACAGCAACGCGTGGCCGGGTCAGCTAGTTACATTATAGTAAACAATCTAAGAGGAACAATAAGAGAACATCAGTCACGGAGTCCACTATGCTTTTTCACACAGATGGTATTTGTAAAAAAATATGGTGATCTCCTTATTTGACTTTCTACTACTATAACCCTTTAGTACAATGAAATTATTTACGAACTAAGACGACAATGATGATGTTGGTATACAAATTCACTGGATTGAGATTGATTTGAAGGGGAAGTACGTTGAACACAATTAATTAAAATGTTCTTACACTTGATACTAAGCAGAAATCAATAGGTAAAAAATAAAAATTTATCAGATTTATTATTTACATTTAATTTTATAACAAATATAAGTATATTACAGTATAATACAGTAAATAACATGTGACGCTTAAACTCATGAATGAGGTAGGCAAGGCAGACAGTCTTAAACTTTTAAACATTAATATCTTTTTTTTTGAATTATAAATACTTTCAATTTCAATTTAATTTAACACCAATCGGTGCACAATGTTTTTGGTTAACCTGTCTTTAGCTAACACAAATAGATTCGACGGTTTCCCAACACGTGAACACGCAACATATAGTTGCCCATGAGAAAAACATGGATTTTCCAAATCTAAACCACAAATGGACATTGTTTGACCTTGAGATTTATTTATAGACATGGCGAAAGCTAAACGAATTGGAAACTGTAGCCTTTTGAAGGGTATGGTAGAATCTGATGGTATCATCGGAATACGTGGCAGCAGGACCACTTTTCCTTTAAACTTCCCAGCCAAAATGGTTGCTTCAAGAATGTTTCCGGTGATCTTTTTGATGACCAAACGCGTACCGTTACATAATTGAGGTGGATTCAAATTACGGAGGAGAATAATAGGGGAACCAATCTTTAATCGAAGATTATGTGGTGGCATTCCAGGGATATCTAATGAATTTAAAAATTCAATCGGAAAATTTACACTTTCATTTTCATCAACAATAGTATCGATTGATTTAAAAGACATCAGATCGCCTGGTAACAACTGTTGTATCTGGAAGTTAATTTCGTCAACATCAACGTTTTTGGCTGCCAAAATCGCCCGTTGACTAAGCCATTCATGATTCAAATAATTATTCTGTATATCCGGGAAAATACTCTGAATCAATTCAGTTTTATCCTGAACAACAGTGCAAAAATTGTCTGGTAGTTTAATGCATTGCGTATTTGGTTGCAGTTTTATTTTACCGTTCCCAATATCTAGTAGTTGTTCGGAAAATATTAGTGCTGATGGATCATTTTGCAATTGTACTCGCATATTTATGGTCAATCGAAGTGTTTCAACACTTCGCCATAAGAATGATTGTTTCAAACATGCATTAATCTCATCCGCGAAAGTAGAGCGAGGTATAACCGGTAAGGTCTGCCGGAAGTCACCAGACAAAAGTAAGATAGCACCACCGAAAAGTTTATTATTGCTGTTTAAATCTTGCATAGTTCTGTTTAATGCTTCAAGTGAATATTTGTGTGCCATTGTGCACTCATCCCAAATTATTATAGAACTCTTCCGCAACACTGCAGCTATTCCACTATTCTTTTTGATGTTACACATTGCATCTGGTTTATTATGAACGTCCAATGGCAGCTTGAATGTTGAATGTGCTGTTCGCCCACCATCCAGTAAAGTAGCCGCAATGCCTGACGATGCTAATGCTAATGCGATTTTTTGTTGCGACCGTATTTTGGCAAGAATCAACGATATTAAAAATGTCTTACCTGTTCCACCGGGTGCATCCAAGAAAAAAAAACCGCCTTGTTCAGCAGCAACAGCCAGCATAATCCGATCATAAATAATTTTTTGTTCTGCTGTCAGTAATGGTTCACTGTTCATGATAATTGTTGCTAAACTTCCATGGTCATATTGATTTTCTCGTTGTAAATCGGTATTGACTAAGTCGGTGGCTGGACGATTAGGTGATGGCATACCATAATGATTAAGTGGTAAATTTGAAATAAGAACACATAAATCCTCGATCAAGACCAATGCTTCATTGTTCATCTCTGGTGTATAATCTATGTTTTGGCATTGATTTGTTTGTCTAATTCGGTGCAAGATGTCTTCTGTCATACAATTTTTATATTTTTCCCACAAAGTTTGCGCTTGCGAGGGATAACATGTCGCCAAAATAATTGCAAACAACTGACGAATGTTATTCGGTGTTGATGTCAACGCAGCATCAGCAAGCGTTAAGTCCCAATGGTTATCGTCTTCTAGCAATTGCAGTTCACGACATGCATCCTGGTATGTATTGAATACTCGACCATTAGCTGTTCGTAAAAATTCAAAAGACGTTGGTCCGGGAACATTCACCAATAACAAACGTAAATAGAAGCACTCACGTTGCTTTGGATGTACCGTGTAAAGTCTCCCCAATGTCTTAGCTTTGAATATGCCTGTAATGGAAGGATGTGGTTTTCCTTGTTTCCGTGGCTCCCATTTTTTACTGGATTTGTTCCATGTGAAATAACGTGGAACATCACCATACACCAATGTCTTCGCGAATTGGCCAAAAACATCAGGTTTTTGACACAATGTAAAAAATTCAGTTAGAGTCGTTTTCGGAGCTTCGAACGCTCTTTGGAGAACATTTTCTTCAGTGAAGTATACACGTTGACCGTTTTCAAGATGTATTGCCAGATGTTGGACAGCAGGATCTCTTTCGTGGATGGGAAAGCTGAGAATATGCCAAATAGCTTCATTGCTGCTAATGTATCTGCCCATTTGGTATCGTGCTATTTCGTCATTTTTATTTATGTTTTTTACTTCAAATATGGCCAAATCACTGTCTTTGTTTACATATTTACAAATATACTTAATTGATTTAACAGAACTGCAAAGCTCAACATTGATATGAGCTTTGTAAGTTTTTGAAAGTAGTGGTGAGTATGGTACCACCCACTGATTATCAAACTCAACTTGATTTGGAAAGTTCGGCAGTCGCATTGTAAATGTGTGGCCACCATTCTCAGTACTTCTGCGGCGATACATTGGATAACCATCAATATCCGTGATCGTGTCATTCGTATGCGGCTTTGGGAAGTTTTTTTACATTTTCCATTTTCCATGCACGGTGACGTCATGTTGAAAACACCGCATGGCCCATGGATCATGTGTTTGGTGACAATATCAAATAATTCTTGATCAATTAATGGGTCTGGAATTTCGGCTGAAATTATTTGATCGATTTCTTCAGGACGGATTCTATCTTTAAGCCAAACCAAAATGTGGGCATGAGGCAAACCTCGCTTTTGCCACTCTATCGTATACAGCCAACAACGTGTGATACCAAAAATTGTATATTTAACAATAAAATCAATTAAGGATTTCAATTTTTGTTTAAACACACGTGCAGTTAAATCATGACGATGAATGGCTTGTTGTCCTGGCAATAGTAAAGTTTGTATCTCTTCCCACTTCGGATTACATGTGAATGTAATAAATAAATCCGGTCGGCCGTAATGACGTACGTAAGTCATCGCATCTTGTATGTATTCCTGCATGTTCCGTGGACTGCCGATGTAGCTTGAAGGTAAAATGAAAGCATTACCGATGTCATTGGGATTTAAATTTCCATCGATGTTTCCAGCAACAGCATCTCGTAAGTGAATATATTCTTCCGATCGTAGTTTTGCCTGGTTGAATCGAAGGAATCGCAAGCGTTCGCTTTCGACCTTAGCATACATATCAACAATGTATTGATGGAACAGCTGACGATATCGAAGGATATAATTGTCTTGATGTTGTCTAACCATTATTCGGTGTGCGTAGTAGTTCATTGAGCTAACTTTATTATTTCTGTAATCACCTAAAAAAATAAATAATAAAATGCAATACGAAATTAAAATCTATACATACAGTAAGAAAGTAAATAGATAATTGTCAAATTTACCGGTATTTGGATCATACTGATTGATATTAAGGTGATATTCATCTTGTCCTTGCCAAAATATCAATGGATATTGTAGTGCGTCATATGAACGGTGTAGATCCGAAATCGTACTGACAGTGTTGTCTCGCCGTGTAATGTTTATAGATCTTTTGTCAACTGGATCACCAACCATGATAACAGCAACCTCATCAACAGTTGGAGCGTTGAATCTACCAGCATGTTCACCTAATGGTACTTTGTCGGCTTTTATGACGATTTGATAATTGTCATTTTGCAGTCGTGGCGAAACTCTTTTGATCAATTGAATTAGTTGATTGTGATCTTCTAAAAAATTTCCAATAATATCACAATTGCTCTTTCCTCTGCTTGTTCAATAAAATTATACAGGCACCGAGTCGTCACGCGCTCTTCACAATCGCCCATAAAATAAAAAGGTATCGACATCTGTCAGTTTTATGACTGCCAAATAATATCAGACAAATAATTAGCAATAAATTAAAATATGACGATTTGATAATTGTCATTTTGCAGTCGTGGCGAAACTCTTTTGATCAATTGAATTAGTTGATTGTGATCTTCTAAAAAATTTTCCAATAATATCACAATTGCTCTTTCCTCTGCTTGTTCAATAAAATTATACAGGCACCGAGTCGTCACGCGCTCTTCCCAATCGCCCATAAAATAAAAAGGTATCGACATCTGTCAGTTTTATGACTGCCAAATAATAACGGACAAAAAATTAGCGATAAATTAAAATTGCGACTATAATTTGAGATTTAAACTATCCTATCTCTCAAGTGCACATCGAACTGCACATGGTGTGCAAATTTTATTATAATCGGTTAAGTGGTTTAGGAGTCCATTGAGGACAAACATTGTGACACGAGATTTATATATATTAAGATAAGATATATTGAGAAACAATTTTTATACATATAAGTGTATATGTTATTGAAACATTTAAACACATTTAAAAATTTTACGTTCTATGAAATCAATTATTTTAATACACAACAGGATTTCAAATTTATCAATATGTACAGTCGAGGGCAAGTGAAGCTTTACCATGAAAAGCAATTTGTCAGAGATTGACTCCATCGAACAATACAATGGTGCGATGAGCACCCAGTCTTATTAAGGACACGAAGAAACAATGCAAATATTTTCCATCTCTTTCTTTAGGCGTTTAAGTTCAACTTTAAATGCTCAAGGTAAAGTTCCGGGTGCCTCGACTGTACATAATAAATTCTTTATCAAAAGTAACTCCTCGTATGTGCTTCCTAAATAATTCATTCTTAAAACATTATTATTTTAACTGTTTCACTATAATAAAAAAATCTTGTTTCATTAAAAAAAAAACTAAAATTGCTAATTACCAATAATGTATATTACCATAGAGCATGGTAATATCAAACCACGCTTTCATTAATGAAGAAAATGGTCAATTTAATTATAATACTGTTTGTTTTATTAATGCATATGAAGAGCACAAGCCTAGCATGATGAGTCCAAAAAACACTTTTATTTTTAATTTTTCTATGTTATTTCTATGGTATGGTATGGTATTTTTCTGCGAGCTTCATCTTTTTGCCAAAGAACAAAATGCTTAAACAAGAGAGTCGGGAGTTATTTGAAGCAGAGACGAAGCAGGCTGCCAAAATCAACATTCAGGCATTGAAAAAAAAATTATTCAGAAAAAGCAAGATCACTGCCTTATTCTAGTAATGTAAGATGATTCTGCAATAACGATAAAATATCCAGGGACAATCATCATTTTGGCATATTTCAAAAACACTCACAGTAAGTTTTTATTTTTATATTCAAATAAAAAATGATAATCAAAATATTTGTTATTTTTTTTTCATCCATACTAATAATACTTAATTATAATTATGTATCAAAACCCTGCTTATATTTGTATGCTTTTTACAATTGAATTGCTGATTATTAAAAGGGAGCTATGTTACATTTTCAACTTTGCGAGATATTAAAAAAAAACTGATTCATTTCTAATATAATCACATATATTACAAATTTATGCATTTATGACAAACTTAGTGTGTTTGCTGATTTGTTTTTTTTTTTATATTTTTTTTTATTTCTAATAACTATTTAATAAAAATAAAACAAATTCCGTAACATAGCTCCCTTTTAATATAATGTAACATATACCCCTTTTAATAATCAGCAATTCAATTTAATTTCACTTTATCTGAAAAACCTCAATAGTGGACATTCATCACTCTAGCCTTGTAACCTTCATTCAACTGGAACGGATACGCATTTTGCAAAGGTGTCATGTTTTCGTTAATATTACAGCTGATGATGACGGGTAATGAAAAGTATCTACTCTTGAGAGTTTTTGTCGATTTAATTATTAAATGTATTAACACAGTTTTATGCTGTGAAATTGCTGATTTACAAAGAATATGTTATATTTAGATATATTATCGCGTATTTTGTGATATAAATAATATATTGGTCTGATATCAAACAATGCGCGGGAGAGCATGGTAATAATTATGTGCCTACTTTAGAAATTATTCTTTAATTAAAATGCAAGTCAAATAATGTTTTTTTTAATTTTTTTGAAAAATAAGTATTACCAAAACAAATTTAAGAATCAAACGGCTGATTCTGGGACAAGACAATACTAATAAAAAATCTTCAAGTTTTTACATTTAAAGTAAAAACCAATTGTTGAAATATGGAATTTAAATTGCACATATATAGGCACCAAAATAAATGTAATTATTATTAAATTAAATATACTGTAAGTGTAGGTAATATAATTTAGAAAATAACCACTGAAAACTAATATTATTTTTAATTTATAACCAAAAAAACTGAAGATACTAGCAATGTTTAATAAGTTTTTTTTTATGTAGCTTTGAGATTCGGACACTGAAAGAACCAATTAAATATCTAGGGTCATTCAAAATGCAGTGTTTGAAAAAATAAAATCATTAACCGTTTATGAAATTGATTTTTAATAAGAGATTTTTCAGTCATTAGAGACAAACTCAATTTGAGATATCATAGTAGGATCCATATCAGGTCATATATCAATCAAGACGCCGTCAAGGAAAAAATGTGTTATCGAGGGAAAGAACTAACCACAAAGGACTATATTTTGGTCGTTTATTGCCCAACAACATTATGATAAGGAGAGAGCTGTATCTACCAGAAGATATCGACACCTGCAGACAAAGATTTTAATGAATTCATAATTAGCGTAACATTGCATATACATTAATTTATGTACATCATTTTTAATCATGGCAATACCCTTGCTCTATGATTGGACCATGTAATATTTTTTTGTAAATATATAATCATGTGACAATTACTTCCTAGTAAATAAGTAATAAGCTTCAAGTAGTACACAAATTAGAATATTCCACAACATTTACTAACGTTTACTAAATTGTACAATAACAACTGTCGTAATTTAAAGCTACATACAAATAACTATTTATTTTACGACATGCGTACAAAGAAATTCACTTTTACAACGTTGCTATGTTTAAATATAATATTAAGGAGAAAGCCTTTTTTCTCCGATGTGTTTATTGTAATAGCTACCATTAAAACTTTTGTACATATACAACTAAATTACGTTTAATTTAAAGTTTAAATTTGTACACGTAATGTCTAAACTACAAAAATTGCCAAATGCCTGACAAAAATATACTTTTTAAACGTGTATCGTTGGCATAAATAATACAATAAAGACGAGATCTTGATTAAAATAAAAATAGTAAAGTTAATTACAACAATTTCTTGTGATTGCATGTCCGTTGACTTTACAAAGCCTACAAGCTTTCAGAGTCCAATCGTTTAACACTTAAATCTAACTTTATACAGTTTGTTTTATAAAACTACGCACGTCACTCGCTGGGATCACTTCAGAAGTTCTAATCACATTCGAGTTTTTTTATTTCACAGGTTCAATATGCCGGTTTCACACAATTCCGCGTCACGATAAACATTTTTAATAATTCCCAATAATAATTCAGTAACACTAATGACTAAACTCAATCACTAACAGTGTGGTCTCAGTGGCTTTAGCACTTGCTAATTTTACACCATTAGCACTTCAAAAGTTCCGCTTTAATAGATGACCTCGTAGACTGTGGCCTTCTTGTCGCCAGATCCTGTCACTATGTACCTGTCGTCTGCTGATATGTCACAGCTCAGAACCGATGATGATTCCTTAGACTGTAAAAAAATATAAGTTTGATTTTAATAATTACGAAATCTGAAACATTTACGCGATGCATTAAGAGTAGCACAGCTCAAAGCACTTGTGCCAAATTTGGTCAGAATAGGCAATTAGTAGGACCCTAGTTTCTTTAAAATATTTATTATATCTTTGTTGGTTTTCCAATAAAACTTTAATACTTTTATTAGTTTGCTAGTTCGGAGGTTACCATTTAGCTAAGCAATGCAAAGGTACAATATATTTAAATGATGGAGACATCCGTTTATTACCTGGAATATACTTGCTCCGTACGGCATTCAGAAGGTTGTCTTTGCCGGTGGAGACGAACCACTTCCCATAGGTGAAGTTGGTAATTGTCGGGTTTGTTTGCATGTAAAACTTCCACGTTTGAATTCTCCATTCCTACCGCTAGCCATTCACCTGAAAACATATCAATACAATTGTCATTAATATTAAAATTAAAATTCAATAAAAAAACGCATATTATGTTAAATATTAAATGCTTGGAAATTAGCATTTAATGCGGAATAAAGAAATTTTTAAATACCATCTCGAGGAAAAATGACTTATTCTTTATCCATATGTTCACATTACATATGTTAAAAATTGTAACATTTTGTGACCTCTTGGTCCCAAATTCAGCCTGATAATCAAGGTTCTAATTTAATCTTATTTTAGTTTATGTTATTCGTCTTTATTTTTATTTAATTATTGTAAATAAGGACACCTGAAAAGAAATAATTATGTAACCATACCACTAGCTAAAGAGACCTCATTATTAAATGATAGCTACAAAGCTTCAAATTGAAAGTGAATAAATTATAAAATATTGATTGATTGATAAAATATTTAGGGCGAGAGGGCAAAGTTAAAATTTCTGCGTGATTAAAATTTAAAACTTTTGTCTGTGTTGGATGTGATCTAAAACATTTTATTTCATGTAATGGCTGTAATATTTAGCTAATTTTAATGAAACATGCAATATTTTCAAACAAAACCAGTGAATCACAAAATGATAAATCAAGTTGTCTTTGTAAGATGAGGGCTTCCCTCTCATTTTCGTAGTCCATAGTTTGAACATGCGCCGCTAAATGCTGATGCAGAGGTCAACATATCTCTGCACGGGGCCAAAAGCCTGGGGAGTTGTACACGGCATACAACACGAAGCTATTCAGCGGGGGTCGACCCTCGGCCGTGCCTCGATAGGTTATATAAGTGGTTGGAGTCGAGACAGTTTTATCAACCACAGCGATCCGACCAACATCTTTGCAGTACCAGTGCTAGCAGGCGTTGGTGGTACTTTCATAGAAGCCGAAAAACCAGGTTAACGAAATAACCGCAAATGAAAGGTTTTTTTTTATTTTATTTAACGAGTGATTTTTCACTAGTTGCTTTCGCAAGTCGCAATCTATGATTCAAAGTAGTAAGTAACAGGCGCCTGGAACCAACACACTCTAAAGTCGTCCCCCTTCCCCGCGACAGGGCTTGCCTACTGTACAAATTATGAGCACGCCATTGCTAGTAGGCTCTGGCTGAGGAATCTTCCACGGCCTTATTGCTGTGAAGTCTAATATGGAACTCAGTTAACAGTGCTAATCATCGGCAACAATAAAGATTTTTTTATTATCACAAGAGTTATTTCACAACAACTCCATCTCTCAAAAAGGGTTGTTACAGTCTGATAATCTTGAACGGATTTAATGTATTTTGAAAAATTTAGTTGAATTTGCATCTTTATGAAATCAACTAGTCCACTATAGTTTCATGTTTTCGATTCTTGTTTTGATCAATTTATATATTTACGTCTAAAGTTTTGATAAAATATATGCAAAAATACTGATATTTCGAGGCTCTTAACATTTGGACGAAGTAGGAATGTACCTTTTTCATTTTATATTAAACCAGATAATTGTGAGATAAAACGATACCTATAGTATTATTTTTCTCCTACATCTACAAAAAAAATCGCAACACTAAAACTATTGTATGAAAAAATTACTGGGTCGCGTCCTCCTCAATATGTGGAAAGGTTAGTTGCCGAAAATCTTGAATGGCTTTTTAACTATTTTTTTTTTATTAATGGTTTGTTCCATGCTTTTATTTTTTGTTTTACGTTCTACAGCTAAATAAAAAAATCAAAGTTAAAATTACCTGTAGGGCAATAGCCAAGGGAAAAGATCTGAGAGCTAAAGTCATGCTGTTGAAGTTGTCTTCCTTCGCGCAGGTTCTACAAAAAATAAACAAAATTTTGGGTGTATTTAGTCGCACGGTGAATGCTTCCGCAATACACAATCCACTCTCAGAAAGTACAACTATCAAAAAATAATCCCGGACAACCGATTGTGTTTAAGAGTCCAATAAAAAATCCAGTAAAGATAGGGCTGAGGGTTGAGATTGTAAAATTTATCATGACACCATATCGACAAAGTGTACCTAACCGTTTGGGTCCAAATTGATTTCTCTTTTAGGATTGCAGTCTAGTTATGATAAAAAATTAAATGTTTTTAAAAATCCTCTCAATAAAGTTTATTTGATCATTTTCTCTCGCTAACTCTTAAGAGCCAGTATATCGTGAGGTGACCTTGAAGTTCGGCCTTTGCAAATGGTGTCGGCCACTTGCACTTCGAGCATCCGTCGACAACATCAAAGAATAAACATTTGGCAGTTTTTTATTTATATTAAAAACATAAGGCAATTAAAAAAAAACTTAATTTAAGGTTTCCTGTAGAATTTCATTGCGGACATTTTTATGTATAAATTAGGCTTACGTTACATATGTAGTTTAGTTATTGAGAATTTTAAAAAATAAAACAACAATTTCAATATTTTTTTATGTAAATATAGGATTATTTATTTAAAAAACCAGCTTAAAGGTTTGCTAGAAAAATGTTCAGTTAATCTAATTATATGTTTTATATATGCCTGGTATGAAAAGCTATCTTGGCAGTAGACCTCAAAAACATGCATAAAATGCAATTCGAGTGCGTTATGGCTCTTAACCTTATGGGTTGAATGAATGAGGAAATGAATGAAAATTTTCAGAATCTAATACTTTGCTGTTAGTTTTAGAATTCATAAACCTGTTTAGAAAATTATGTGGGTAGCACTCAAATTATGATAACATTTCCATAACAAAAGGTAGTGGGTACATATAGACATTCTTTTGAGTTATGAAGGCGCTAAAGCAAGGAGTCCCCACCGAGCTAACAAGAAGCGCGTTGTGCACCTCTCGTCGCCTGTAATTGGTTGGGCACGTCTTTTGCTGTTATGCCTCTAGAAACAAACGAGGACACACAATTTTGTTCAGATTTATTACTTTTTTGTAAAAAGATGAGTCAGTAACAAACTGACGGATGAATGGATTTTGCCTAAAGTCAGTAATATTTTCAACCAATGGATCGTTTCCAGTTTTGAAAACTTATGACAATTACGTCAACTTACGTCATCCGATATGATGCTTATACAAAAAGGCAGAAAATTAATTTTAATACATACCAAGGATTAGCTCGAACGAAGCATTTGAAAATAGTATCTAATAAATTATACTTACTCTCTAGTTATTTTATAATTATTTATTTCTAAGTTTTAGATATTAACTATATCACTAAAAAATATTTGAATGTATCTCTGTTTTGTAACTTGAATAAATGAAATAAAATATTTTCGCAAATTGTTCCAGATCATATGGAGCATGTCGAGATGATTATTTTTATGAAGGATAAATGTCGACTCCATTGTTGTTTATTTTTATTGTTTTTGTATTTTTGTGTAAAATGTGTTAAAGTATGATATTTATCGTGTTTTTTTTATTATCAAAATTTGTTTCATAGTTATTATTTATAAATAATATTTTTCAATAACAGCTGAAATTGTAAATTCTGTTTACACGTTTGTTGAATTAGACTAAAATATTGAGTTATAAATAATTTGTTACAACTTTGTTATGGAATATTTTTTACTATCGAAAAGTATTTCTCCATGCATTTGATATTGCATATTATTTTAATATTAGTAATTTGTCATATAGAACAGACTAGACTTGAGGATTATTTTTCCGACAAGTAGAGAGTTACAATTTATTATCTTAAACAATGCCATTTACCGGGTGTTTATCCATGTATTTGATACTATACATTACTTTAATATCAGTAGTGTATTTTATAGAACAGGCTATATGTAAGGATTTTGCTATTATAAAATTGTGGTTTTTCCAATAAGTAGAGAGCTACAATATATATTTTCTTATTTTAGTTAAACAGTGTAATTTAGCGGCGTTTAATAATTAGTGATCGCAGCAGATGTTGCTTCACTGGCCTTTCTAGGATTTGTTTAAATCGAGATTGTCTATGACGGACAGTTTATTGTGAAATGTATGTAATATGATCATCAACCAAATCTTGATGTAATCGGTTATAACGACCGAATAATGCCATTTCTATCTGTGATAAATCATTAATATCTTGAAATTGGGGAACTTCATCATACATCTGTTTAATGATACAATGATAATTTTGTTTTATTCTGTTTGTACTCCTACATTATGTTTTGAAAATTATGCATATGTTGAATAACATTTTGTTCACTATTAAATTTCCAACAGAACTAATTTTAACAAAAATCAATTGAAGCAAACTACATAGGCGCTCTAACCGATATAAACTGGAAGCTATACTTCGAACCGGATTATAATTTTTTTGAAACTAAATAATGTATCACTTCTATATAAGGTCGATGCTTATTACATATCAAATAATGGAGGGATATTTAGATTATCATAGTTATCAATAAAATAAAACTGTAATTCTTAGTATTAGATCTCTTTGTTAGTATGGTAGTCCCCGGAATAAATAAAAAAAATAAAATATTTACACCGAGATTCAGGTGACAGTCATACATACTCCTAATATATTTAAGTTTGTAGTCTTAAATAGTTAACAAACTATATACAACTGACCGAAAACAAATAGCAAAGGTCCATAAATTTTCCTACAGGTATAAAAGACAGAAGCGATAGAGCTTAAAGGTCAAAAAAGATTCCAAATGTAATGAAACAGAAACTTAAATGTATTTTCAATGGGACAACTTAAGGTCGTAGTGAGAATTTAATAAATAAATTTGTATTATCGAAATATATCCAATGCTACGCCAGTTCACATGCGATCAATATGTTTACAATATTGTTGTTCCCAGGAGTTACTTTCTATAGTAATCTTGTTACTCTTATGATGAAGTTTCTTATAAAATGTTAGGAACTTGCGACTATACCTGACGGTATTATCCAAGCCGCCTGTCCATAACTTTGTACCATCGGCAGATATGTCTATGCAGCTAGCGCCATCTGTGTGCCCCTGGAACTGCCTCAGGAGCGTTTGGTTGTGTAGATCCCACACTGCTATATTTCCATCAGAGCAACAGCTCAAGCAAACCTGTAATATGGTACACATTAGGATTATTACAAGTGAAATTCTTAATATTGTTATTAAATCAGTAAAACAGTTAGCCACCGAAATAACTTGAAAAGTAGAATTGTAATCTGGGATCTGGTCCAGTTAGCCAGTGACGTGCAGGGTGATTGCAGGGTGGTGTAGCCCCCCTTTGGCGGCTTTTGTTATAATATAAATTGTTAATATTGTTAATAATACATAAACAAAAAATATAATATTAAACCGAAAATATATTAAATATGCGGTTTTTCGTTAAAAATCTCGGCAAGCCCGGCTTTTTGGATCCTAAGAAAGTACCGCCCCGCCACTGCAGTAAGCCGTTAGAAACTGGAAGCCCTGATGATGTTAATGTAATTATTTGTACTATATAACATGGCTATGATACGATCTAAACAAAACAATAAAAGTGAGTGATTTGAGTCAGTATGGGAACTGAATTTATGATTATCAACAATTATGTAATTAATACTATGTATGTATGTATAAATTCCTCACTTAAGATGAAACCCGATCATTTTTTTTATACAAAAATTATAGTGTACTGACTCTTTTTGTAGATATACAAAAAAAAACTGGATATTGTTATATCTCATAATTATATTGAATGAAAATGGAAATTTTCTAGTTAGAGATTGCCTTGAAACATCTGTATTTTTCCAAAAATTTTATTAAAACTTTATAAATTTTATTAAAACTTTTAACAAATAAAGCCGACCTTAGCACAGGCGCTGTTTAATTAGGTAGAGTTTTGTAAAATGTGTTTGAGTACTTTAAAACCCAATAAATAAAACTATTATTATTATTATTTGTAAATTGTTTATTGACTGAATACAATAATCGAGAAATTAAACCTAGTAGCATAGTTGACTTCATAAAGATACAAATTTAACTATTTTTTTTTTTAAATACGTTCATTCTGTTTATCAAGATTATATATTTATAATGAGAAGTCGATTTATCATTTTGTATATTTTTTTTTTATTAAAATATTGTGTGGTAGATATAAAGTTAGGTAAACATGGCTAAACTAAACAGCCGTTAGAGGAAATAGAATAATTTAAACCTACACCCAATAGTCATCAGGAAGAGCCTCCTTAAGGCTTATTGGTTCGCGTGTAAAAGTAAGCTAGGTATTACAAATATGAACAAAATAATTGATGAATATAATATACCATGGAGTCTGGACTGATAGCAAGGGCATAGCAAGCCGGCGCACTTGAAGTGAGTTCGGCTTGATCCTAGGCGTGGGGCTCGCAAGATCCCAGATTGATAAATTGGATGTTTCACCGCCAACTATAAGAGTTCTTCCATCAGGTACTGATCGGATGTAGTTGTCACGTTGCTGAAATATTTTTATAAAATACAGGAATATTATGCATGGATCATGAATCATCCTTGATTACAAGCAGGTATTTATATTCCATTAGTGGGCATCAACGTTTGGCCATATTACACTATTGTCATTATATCATTTCTCACTTCATAGTTTAGCGTTTCAATTCGCTAAAGCTTTTATAACATTGCTGAGCATTATTACTATGAGTGAATGCATAGAAGAAAATATTTCAGTTATTGAGCATATATTTTAACAGCTTATGATCATTGCCAACTCTAGTGTACGGAGAGATACAAACCATCCTCCGCCCATGGGTAAGACAAACCCTAAGTTAAGAAACACCTCCATTTTTAAACAGGCTCTTGAAGGAAATCTGCAAGGTAAGCTGATGACGATGATGACACTAATTATGAAAACAACTTAATGGCGTCGCATAGTACTTGAGAAGACTAAAACAAGAATGAAGTTAAGGTCATTGCCCAAAATGAATAGAATGGAGATCCACTATTCAGGCTTTTAGTCCCAAACCGGGATAACAGGAATTACAGACAGAGAAAGACATATTAAGAATTAAACATAGCAATTGACAAATGTTAGAAGTCGCCACGACAATCAATTGATACTTACCAAGATTCTCAACCACAGAAGAGAGAACCGACACACTGTCCAAAAATTGCTGTAGCCTTCAAGATTCTGGGTTATACATCCTATTAACTCTATTCGGAGATAATTCTTGTTAAGTCAGGAGGTACCAAAACCATTTTGACATCTTCAACACTAACAATTGATGGTTTTATGAGTTCTAATTTGGGTCGTGTGGAGAGTTATCTTAAGATAACTTCAAAAAGAACTGAGGTAATGTCCTGGTTTTTGTCTCCAACGTAGTCCCAAAATAGCAAGGATGTCAAAGTTCAATCTAGTGGTGCTCTTGCCTGGATATTTTATAGAGGATCGCAGGCAATGTGGAAGGATATTAAAAAATTAAACCACCGCTATCAGTTATCTAAAACAATTGTTAATACAACAGACTGCTAATTAAAATAAGCTGTTTCTATGCTCTCTCCTGAATATTCTCATAAAATGTCTTCTTTCACTTTTTTTGAACATTATTTTATACATAATTTAATCACACACACTACCACAAACTCACCAAGCAGTCGAGCTGACTAACAGGACTCTTGCTTCCGGGCTGTGAAATGTCCCACACTTTGACGCATCCCTTGCCTCCGGTGTACACATACTTAGTGGGGTTGGAGATGGTGACGGCGCACACGACTTCTCCGTGGGCTAATGTGTTGATCTGTCTCGCATGCCGTGGGATCCCTGGGCCAATCAGCGCATCCGGGGGAAAGGGCACAGGTTGCATTTGCCCGTCCGCGCTCACATGAAAGGAATAGGCGCTGCAAAATTAAAATAAATACCAATGTTTTTCCAATTCACCATGTTTATTACACGAATTTTATTCTAACATACATAGTAATAACTGATGTGTTTTGTGATTGTGGTGGTCTAGTTGCTAGGGCAAGATTATTGACTGAGCAGTTACAAGTTTGAACCCTCACATTGTGATCGTTACTACTTTTAAAGACTAATCACCAACATCTACCCTAATACCTTATTAGGACTGATATTAGTACAGGGACATGGAATAAAGTAAAATTTTGTAAATTAGTACTTGTACCAAATCATTATTATACAGTAATACCTACTCTATTTTATAATGCGCAGATATTTTATTCTAAGCCATGTTATTAAAAATTTGAGTTAAGTGTTCCATGGGAATTCAACTTCTCAAAAAACCACAAGTTCTCTGATTGAATTACTAACAATCCTTTATATTTTCAGGAGCCTTTGTAACTGTTTTCATGGGCGTAGAAAACCCTTTTCATTTCCATGTGTCATGAATTCCTAGCACTTGTATGCATTAAATTTAATTTGAAAGGTTACAGAGTGGAGGTTCGACTATTTGCAAAAAATATAACTTACAGGAAAATGGTATCGAGAGGTTTGCGGTTCTACTCCATCAAAAAATAATAATACTAACGGTTTGCCTCCAGGAATGGCAGACAAGGCGGGTGCGGCTGCTGCAGCGGCAGCCGCGGGTCCGAGAGGGGCTCGGAGAGGTTCGTAGGAGAGGGGCGGGCGCGGGGGCGGGTAGGGGGGCAGGCCTCCTCCGCCCGCGCCGCCGACTGCGCCCGCGCCGTACACGGCCTGCAAGTCGTGGGGACCTCCGCCTGAGGATTACAAAATAATACATTTTTGTGACCGAAAGTCCTTTTTGGACAGATTTTACTTCAAACTGAATGCTTTCTTTGCCTGTACTACTCGTATGTAAAATGATATGAAAAATACAAATCAAAAAAAAATTATTATGTCTAAAAATATTTGTAAAGTTTATGTAAAACATGAATCCACACTCGTTATCGTCCACACGTATACACAACTACATTCCTTCCTGGACAGCTGATCTACCAGCCCGTCGCCGACTACCAGATTCGACGATGATCTGCCGGCTTCCGCCGAACGACTTCCCCAGCAGCTGGTCTTCGAGCGCCTCTGCCCTCCGACAAAGAAGCCGTCAAGTACGCCTCCACGCGCCGACTCGCATTGTAGTGATTTGTGCCTACAAATTTGTGGCAAGACTTCATGGCAAGAATAACAATGAGTTACGATTAATATATTTCAGGTATTTTATTTCTTTAAATACATAAATTTCATTTAAATATATATTAACTTTGAAAAACTTTACTTATTTTGAGGCGCAACATACAGAATAACCCTAAAATGCATGAACCCTTGTTCTTCTTAGACATTTAGTTCTAAAAGAACACAGCACTTTCATAGGTATTATGATGACCTGATTTTGATTTTGACTTGAAGGTATGTTTTAAATATTTATATCCGTGGTCTTAAACCTTAAGCTAGAACAAATTAAAAATATTATCAATAAAAAAACGGATTTCTACGCAGATAATAAACATATCAAATAGTCCCCGAAAGGCAAACATTGCAGCTATTAATTTTATCCAGAACTATCGTATTCATTAAAATTATTTATAAGTAAACATAAATAAATGATTCGTAGCTAGAATAAAATATTTGATCAAAATACTAAATTTAATTCAATTGCGCATCTAGGGTAGGTTAGCAATATTGCCTACCTATTTAAACCCCATAATACCATATCTGTGTTTGGTGTTCAGTCAATAAATTCGCATTTCGGTGAAATTTAGAACTAGAACGAGATTTGTGGGTTCGTCTCAAAGCATACAGTACTAACAGATAATCGCTTCGTCCTTTCCATAAGAATAATATAAAAGTATTTTGCATCTTCTATTAAGACGAGGAGGATCCAAAGTAGGTATATTTTGTATATGTATAGTAGAGTAACGATAAGCTGACCGTTTTTCAATTATGAGGGAGGTGAGAAATTTCACACCTATAAAAATTGCTCTTCTTGATCAATATAATATATTATGTTCCCTTATTGAGAAATGGTCATCTTATCGTTACCCGACTATATTATTAAAGAAAGCTAAATAAGTAACTGTCAAGCACTTCTCGCACAGAGATCTTCTGGACTCTGGACGGGTTAGTAGAGATCAGGTATCCTTAGTGGTTGAGGTTTATTGTGTTGGGATTAAGCGTGTGAATAACATAACATACATGACTACGTATGTGAATGATTTAAATAAAAATAAATTGATTGACTTAAAAAAATAAAAAATCTGCCGCGATTTCTCTTCCTGTGATTTGGCCGTTAGTCGATTGTTGTTGAACGACTTGTACTCAAGGATATTGAGAACAAAAGGACCCTCACACATACGATGCTCTATATTTAGAAGTTTTTAGTATTTTTGTACACATACTTACAACTCCATAATTCCTTTATACTTTTAGACAAACATGTAGAAGCTCTCTCATTATCGCTTGCGTGTGATTAGCTGCTGTCATTTTAATTATTTATACTTTCAGTTTCTAATTCGTTATTTAGAGACACTTTTAAATTTCTCGGGACAGAAATCATCGAAAATGTTATGACTTCTCCCAACAAAATATCTGTAATAATTTGGACTGGATTTGACCTATAACCGTCATGCAAGCCCAGATGAAGTCTTCATTCTTCAATGTGAGCTGTGGTGCTTTCCACCACCCGAGTGCTGACAAGAATGATACAGATTCCCAGAACGATTGAGCGTCCTTAAAGGAGGCGAAATGCCGCATAGTATAAATTATCTCTTCTAGGAAAACGTTTTCGTTTCAGGGTTACTTTCATTCATCAGCATCTTCTTTATCAAGTCCAATATCTTTGTATCTTAAAAGTTAATATTATTTACATTGAATAATTAATTATTTACTAATAATAATAAATATCAAAACACTTTACTTTCGACTTAGAATAGGTGCAATTATATAAACACACACGTAAAATACAGACTCAACTAGTATTAATATTTGATTTTAAACGTTTTGCAGAATTTGGTTTATTTTTCGTAAGGAACTTACATATAATGGAAATGAATTTATATGTTTGTAGATTCCTTGAAATGCCGATAGTTATTTAATAAAAGTTTTCATAATAATATTATGATTAATATTCATAATTAATAAATAGAAAAACGGGAATTGAGAGCATCGCATATACTATACGTATGTATTAACAAAGTCCTTAGAAATTAGTCTTGAGTTTAATTAATATAATATTTGTTTATAGTGTAAGATTTGTAACTATGAATAAAATAAATAAATTTAAATTCAAAACCAGAAGACCCTCGCCTGTCTCTCAAGGGAGAAGGTCTCGCTTGAAAGACATTTTAAAGTCATTGCACTCAATCGTGAAATAAAAGAAGTTAATAAAAACTATAGGTTTCTGTTTAGGCTATTAAATATATTATGAAATATAATATCAGTTGACATTTATCTAATTTAATGCGATCACTATATACTTTTTTGGCCGTAAGTGGTCCCATAGAAATTCCGTTGTAGTCAGATTTGTCTAAAAAAAATCCCTCAAACAATTACAAAATCTACTCTGAAATATTGTATAAAGTAAAAAGTTATATTCGGTCGTATGTAATATATATGATATATTTTTAATTTCAGTTCCGGATACGAACGCTCACATTCTTGGCACGAGATAAAAATGAGTCAACCAAAACCCAGAATAGTACAAGAACCTCTGAAAACCCCGGTTTCGAAGAAGCCGCCCCAGCAGACGCAGCCGAGCGCCTTGTCACCTCGCGTTTCCGAACCCTACACCCCGACCCCAGACTACAGCCCTCCAGCCCAGCGGCGTCTCATCAGGCTAAAATCTACGCTCAAGCACACACGCTGACCTGCAGCATTGCGTCCGATTTCATAGTATATCAGTCCCGAGAAGGAAATTTAGATTTCAAAGAGCGTATGAAATGAAGTGAAATTCCGACTCAACAATTACAATATTATTTTCTTTATAAATCTTCGTTTTATTGGCTATGCACGAAAAACAAATGCTTTTTAGAACGCCATTATTCGTATAGGAACGAATGGAAAACTTCTACAAAAGAAAATTCATTTCAAAAGGCTATTTAAAATTATTTTTAATAAATAAACATGTATGTAAATAAATCGGAAATATTAAAAATGTGATATTTATAACGATCTCAGACGTTAGGACGATTTTTATTAAATTTGAAATTCGTTTTTCGCATAGTTCGTAAATATTTCTTCAATATATTTTGATGATTGCTGATGACTTGTTGGAATAGATCAACAAGATTCTTACTTATTGGATTTGTTGGGATGGATGTTATTTTTATTTATTTCTTTATTTGCAACTTATACATTTTAGCAATTTCTTTTCTCTATTTTCTCAAAAAAATATAATAATCCAATACAGCAGTTTTAATAAAATTTTAAAATATATTTCATTTAATGTTAAATGTGGGTAAGTTTTAAGAGCAGTGTAGGCAGTATTACTTAAACTCAGCATGCTATTTTTCATTGAGAAAAGAAGTACTGTGTAAAAATAAAAAGATAAAAAGAAGTACTGTGTACTGTGTACTGTGTACAGAGGTACTTTACGCTAAACGAAGCGTAAAGTACCTCTGTCAGTGCATATGATAGCCTCTATTAGATCAAGTAAGTATAGACACATACAAATATGTCTTGAACAGTAATAAATATAATTACATTTAATATAAAATATAATATAATATTATATAACATAATATCATATAAAAAATAATATAATTTAATACAACATGGCACATTATGTCATGTTATTTAATAATAATATCAAAATTTGTATGTACACACACACATGTAGTCACATAAATTGTGGATTTTGGTTGTGAGTTAGGGTGTGTAGGTGTGCGTTGTAAAAAGGGGGTCGTTGCGAGGGTTGGTAAAAAGGGGGTGTTTTTCAGTTGGTGTGATGTTTGTATGTTTGTGAAAACCAGACGGGGAGGTTAGTGGTCATTGTATCACAATAAACTAAAACGGACCTATTTTAAAATTAATATGCTTAATAATAAAATTTAATACGGCGAGACAGTTTTGAGACGACAATATGAAGGCGAAACCAGAATACATATTTTTTCTCCTCTTTGTGGTTTATCTTCAAATATCGTTGCTATAACATTTGTATGCATTATATTCGTTAGTTAGCGTAAAATATGTGGGACACTATAATTAATAAAACCAGAATTTACTTTATGAAGTACAGAACTTTGATACCTTTGGGTAAAGCTTTAATACTCTTATATTAAAAAGTTCAAATAAAATTATAAACATTTCAAAAATACATACATTATAGTAAGTATTAAATTTGGCTAATTTAGTAAGTCGCTTAGCTACCAATGGCACTCATCGGTTATATTGAATAATCACGTATTCGTTTTGAAATAAATATCGACTTTGTCTATTATTTAATATATTTATAAAGTATAAAGTATTAAGGTTTTAATTCAATCCTAGAAATTATTTTACCACCCAATTAGGAGACAATATTTATCTAAAGATTATTTTTTTATATTTTTGGTAACCACTAATATAAACGTTTTTAATTGAGTTTATAAGTTTTCTTTTTGCATACCTAGATAATACATGTTTATTGGTAACTACAAAGATAGAAAGGCGTAACAAAGCACCAACAAATTCGTAAAAATAGCAACTGGAATATCGTCACAGGCTCTCAATTCCACATCGATCGATTATATAATTTATATAAGATTATATAATTATCTTGTTTATGTGAAAAGATTGTAAGCAATTAAATAATGTCATTTTTAGATAGCAACAATTTACTGCCTCCAATGCAATCTGGCTTTAGAAAATACCATACTATCGCTTCTGCTCTTAGTAGTGTTACCGACGATATAATCGCTGCAACAGATGATGGAAAAGTTACTGCTCTTAATTTCTTTAGATTCTAGAAAAGCTTTTGACTCGGTGTCCCAAAAATGACTACTGGCAAAGCTTAAACACATGGGTATGTCACATAATGTCTGTAAATGGTTTGAAAGCTACTTAATTAATCGCTCTCAAAAAAACTGTATGCATAGCAAATTCAGGACAAGAAATCTCATCTGACATTGCGCTGTTAAAAATAGGCATACCACAAGGTACACTACTTGCTCCTATGCTATATACGATCTACACATTTCATATACTGTCATATTTAGATAGCTGTGAGGGCCATATGTATGCGGAGGACACTCAGGTTTACTACTCTTTCAAACCGGATGATTATTCTGACAGCTGTAGAAAAATAACTGTGGACCTAGAATTAATTAATAAATGGTCTACAAAACATAGTCTCAAACTTAACCCAAAGAAATGGGAAGTAACTCTTATCGGCACAAACCAACAAGTTCTGAAATGTAAAAATAACTTTTTAAGTCCTATATCCATTTCTGGAACAGCTTTACCAATTATAGAAGTATCTAGGAATCTAGGCATCTACTTGGACTCGCAACTTAATTTTGAAGAGCACGTTAAAAGGAAAACACAATGGTGCTTTGCACGTCTTAAAACGCTTTACAAAATTAGAGAATTTCTATCTAAGGCAAACTGTAACGGACTCACTAATTCCTTCAATCTTGGACTATGGTGATGTAGTATATGGCCTACGCTTATCCAAAAAAGTACAAAAAAATCCAAGGTGTCCAAAATGCCTGCAAACGCTTTTGTTTTCGGATCCCTAGGCGAACCCATATCTCAGGCACATGAAACAAAAACAGTATTTTAAATATGGTCAGTCGCAGAAATCTCCACTATCTCCACGAAAAAATCACAATCACCTCAGGTGCGAGAGATCACCCTTTGATCATCCCTCGCCATAGGCTGACAGTTTACGAAGGTTCCTTTAAATTTACGGCATCAAAGATCTGGAACGACTTGCCTCCACCTCTAAGGAGCAAAACAAACCCGGCCTCCTTCAGGACTAGGTGTCGACAATGGCTTCTGGAGCTGCAAACTACCAACAGTTAGTTACGTTTTATATAGTTTTTTATGCTGGTCATACATTTTGTATTTTGTTATGTATATGTTACATAAGAGCATGTGAGGATTAGAATTCACTGTAAATAAAAATAATATATTACGTTTACTATAAATTATATATTATTACATAATAAAACGGGACGTGCTGTAAATCAGCATCCTCCTCTCTCAGAAAGGAGGGAAGCTGAGCACACTCCCTTTATTGGAAAATGCGATTGAACTTATGTACCTACCATTTACTTTTGTTTTGCATTCTTCAATAAATAAACATTTTCGTTCTTTCTATGAGTTGTCATAATAACAAATGTTCTCCTTGTCGAGATCTTTCAATTGGTGTATAACAAATCCTATAGGAGGGTGTACTTCCCATACATTTTTGTCCATTGTCTGTCAAAAGAACAAAAAATTTAGACATAAAAAAAAAAACAAATTGTAAGATATTGTACAAAAATCACAAATAGTGGTTGGATAATGTATAAAAAAAATCTACCTTCCTTGAATCAATCAGTAAAAATATTAGAAAAATGCTTCTCAAATTAAACTTCAACCAAAATCTAACAAAAGTTTGGAATCGAGATAGCCGTCGCGACCACATCAATCTGTCCCAAACAAAAACAAAGCATTCATGACCTGCCTTACATCAAGTAAATTAAATGTAAAAAAAATCTTCATCGATAAAAATAAACACCCTAAAAGGACAGTAATTGGTAGGTTTGCATATATATGATTGAATATATATGTTTATACATATATATGTTTGCATATATAGAACATATATATTGATTGATTTCGCGGTATACCGCGTCCTTTTAGAACTATTGTACTTTTAAATCCACTTATAGTTCTCCCTCTAGTCCCGTACTGTAGATAAAGTTAAGTACCTTTTTGGGTGCGATGATTCTAATCTCTTCTGGCTTGAGGAGATAGGTGCCTAGAAACTGGTATCTTTTGTGAATGACATTCCCCCGGTAGGTGTAAAGGGGTTTCTTGGCTCTCTTGGCCTTTGCAGACTTTTCTGCACCTGTCGCCGGCCGAAAGGCTTAATTTGTGCAGATGTTTATTCAGCTTGCAGTGGCCTGTTAAGGTTCTGGTTATGATCCTTAGTTGGTTTCGGCTTAACTTCAATAACTCCGAGAGTCTTTTTTGCGAGAATCCTACTATGAGTTCTTTGGCTTGCTTTTGTCCGGGCAGTTCTTACCAGTATTTTTGGCTTTGTTTCGAAGCCAGATTTTTAGCAGTTTGCTGGTAGTGCTTTTAGCTATGCCGAAGGCCGGTTCTGGGCCTATCATAGACATGTTAGCACCTTTTTTGGCCAGTTAGTCTACTTTTTCGTTGCCATCAATGCCTGAGTGGTCTCGTACCCACATAAGTGTGATCCTGTTGTGTGTTGCCAGGGTGTTGAGTGTTTGTACACCTGTTGAATAAATAAATAAATAAAGTTTAGCACTAGCTTTGACATGATAGCATTTGAGTTAATAGCCTTCAGAGCTGCTTGGCTGTCTGAAAGTATGTTTATGTTTTTATTCTTGTAGGATCTTTCGATGCGTTCAAGCGCAGTTTCAATGATGGCATATAGCTCTGCCTGGAATATAGTTGAGCGCAATCCCAGGTTGATCGATTTCTCGAGTCTGGGTATCGCCCCACAAATGCCTGATCCTATATTGTTTCCGTCCTTGGATTCATCGGTATACCATACAATTGCTTCATTTTCGAAGTTGGGTCCTTCATTGTCCCATTTGATATTTTCGTGGTAAAAGCTTTGACGCAGTTGTATTCGGTTGTCAGATTGTCTGTGATCATTTTTATTACTCCTGAGCTCTCAAGTACAAGACCTCTTTAGAACCTTTATAAATATTATGCTATCCGGCACTTTATCAAATAATTAAAAACTTTTTCAATATTGTCAAAGATTGTGTCATTTATCTTTTCAGGCGATTTGCCGCTATTAAAAAACAATCATCAAATATAAGTTATATATATATAAGTATACGTAAGTGGTTTTTATATTTTTGTTATATTGTACATACGAAGATAGGGCAGCATCTATTAAGGAATAAATAAATATTATAATAATGTAAGTATATTTTGATCCAATATTCATTCTTTAACTAATAATATTAGGTATGTATCTACTCGCAGTATTTTATTAGGTAACATCAATATTTTTGTTACGATATTTTGTATTTCTAGGTATTATTTTGGTGGTAATGATCGTTTCGAAAGACATGTATCTTATCTTGTAAATACAATTGTTAATTATTTTTTTAAATTTTTGATTTGACTTATAGAATTAATTGCATTTGATGTTATGTACTCGTATGTAATTTAGTAATATTTTTGTTCATTTGTGTTTATTAATCATATCTAATACATAAATATTTAATGATACATATTTATTTATTTAGTTTATTCAACAAATTTACAATATCATTCTTTTATGTACCAGCCAAGCCCAAGGCTTATCTGCTGGAAACCAGGTGTGTAAAATACAGATTTTAATAATTGTGAAACTTGTTAAGGGGCAGTGTGTTAGATTAGAAATTGATTTAACCTGATTTTATTCTGTTTTTATTCTTTAGTTCTATTGACGATGTCGAAATCACGAATTGATGATAAAATTGGTAAAAATAATAAACCAACTGATAAACTATAAAAAAGCAAACTCCCAATATTCAAACCAAAATACAAGGATCTAGTAACGCTATGTCAAACCTACGAATACTTAAACCTTCCGACAGACAATAATGCCAATGATGAACTAATGAAATCCGATATTGATGATAATAATGACATTGATTAGAGCGAGTGTTTACAATTCAATAATATGCCAATTAATTAGGGTTAAGACGATATTATAATAAACACATGTTAGTGATTGTGTAACTTGTTTAATTTAAATGATTAAAAATAGGAAAGCTCAATTTCGTCATGTCTAATGTCGCCTTAAAGTTGCCTTAAGCATGTGTATTTAATCACGGACTATACCTAATTATTTATGTAGATCTTCAGTAGTGATAAGATTTAAGAATAATGCATCACGTAATTTGGTATGCTTGTAAGGCAGGCATTAGACGTTCAAAAAATATCGCAGTCCTGGATCGTGATAGTTATTGCAATACTGTCAATACCTCTTATTACACGTTCAATAAATACTGATGGTATTGACGATACCGCGATATTTATTGAACGAATTATCGGATAATTATTCCATTAATTTATTAAACTAAAAAAATATTCATTAAATACAGATCACATTTACCATACGTTTAATTTGATAATAAGTCGTTATTGCTGACTTTGTATTTTTACAATACGGCCTCGTAAGATTTTTGATTCGCTAAGCAAACATTGCGACTAGCGAGATTAGAATTTCATCCAATTTCAGATAATTTATAATATGACTTATAAATTATTTTTATATCCCACAATATTTCTTTAAACAGTACGTTAGTCATTTATACACAATAATGGCAAGTGCATGTTTGCTTATAAAACTTTTTACCTTACGTAATATTTCTTTTAAAAAGCACGTTAATCATGCAGATATATTTTTCTGAAGAAAACATTTGTTCATTAACCCCTTTTCCAGAACGAGAAAATTAATCATTTTCCTAACAAGCCATGTAATTTTCAATCCGTTAGAGATATAAATATGTTTGGCGAAGAAAATAATAGCAGAACAATATATATTTATAACTTCGCAATCAAATCTCAAATCGGTCAGTTACTTAAGTAATAATGATTTTTTAAAAAAAAATGCAATCTTTAAAATGGTTCTGTTGTAAAGTTTGTCCAATGGCTTGTTAGTTACTTTGCCTTTCAACCGTCGATTTATAAATTTACAAGCTGACCCGGCGAACTTAATACCTCGTCAGAATTAATTGTTGTGTTAACTTTTAGCTGAATTAAATTTAGTTTTTATTAAGGATAGTACAAAAATCAATATGATATGTATTTTAGGTATCAATGCGCGCAAAATGACAAAGTGATCACCTCAAAAAGTGAACATCTTCGAAGTCAACTTACCGTTTGTAAATAGAATTTCACAGAATACAAAGCCGTTCCATACAAAATGTATGAGAAAATTAATATTTTTTTTTCGATTTTTTCCTTCATCGGAAGTCTATGTTGTAAACTTGTAAACTTACTTTGCAGGGACACATCTTTTAAATTTAAACGTCCCCAACACGAATAGCCATAGCAACCAAATTTCAAGTTGTTAGCAACGTAAACCAATTAAATTTGAAAATATTTTTTTCCGAAGATTTGTTGCTATGGTTATTTATATTAATATGAAAAACACGAAAAGATGTCGTCCTAAAGATGTTTTTTCCGTGAGTTTAGAATAATGAAATATGCATTTCCTGCGCTAAGATAATTTCGAAATAACGTTTATACAGTGCATTATAGTCGACATAGTTCATAATAGATAAAGCAGGCCAGTCTCCGAGTGATTGTGTGAAAATAAGTAACATTAAAAAGTGAATTCTGAGACCCGCAAGAGTTAGTGGAACCTGAGGCAATGGAGCTGGATCCTGTCGGCCCGCGACGTACTGCGAACACGAGGTCAGTCTTTGGTTTCCCAATTTTGATCGCACCGCCCCCCGCACCCCTGAATCATGAAAGCCTGCTTCTCAACACTGCCGGTCGAATTAAGGAACATCGCTCTAGGTACAAGCGAGAAAATGTCTGTGTAAAATATGTAAATATAAAATGAATTACCTATTTCGCAGTAACTGCAATTTGCTCCGTAACCCTAACCTAGCTTGTTATGTCGGTTGACATGAGTTTTCATTTTTTTTATCTTATTTTTATGAATAATTCATGGAAATATGACAGTATCTGGCATTTTTTCCTTTGCTATGTATATTTCCAACGTGTTTCAGTCGGCGCTTTTAAAATCTCCACATTAGCGCTGTAGACATATTTGTTAAAAAAAATGTCAAACAATCTTAAAATGTATTATACAATCTTGAATTATATTATGTTTAGGATAATATATACCTTAGCGAGTTTCGAAGCATAAGAAATAATCATAAATCACATACAATCACTTAATGAAAAATATATATTTTTAAAAAATGCCCTACCATATCTACTACAGGTCTCGTGGATGGCTATCAGATTATTTTTTTGGAAATAATATCTATAATTTTCAAATCTTTATTCTAATGCAATGAAAAGTTCTATTTAGATCTCTTCGAAAAATAAGAAAATGCGTTTTCACTTAATCTTTTCTAATCTTTTTTAATATTTTCTCCATCGGTCTCTTTACATTTTAGTTCAAATAGGAGGTTAAAAATTAGAGTTACGTATACAGGTTTTCCAGTAAACCTTGGTAGATATATTAACAGCCTGCTTCTCAACACTGCCGGCTGAGTTAAGTAACATGTCACGAAATGTGCCTGTAATGAATAAATAGCATATAAGCATAAAGGACAACAATAAGGCAGTCAATTTCATCAATTAAAAGCGACTTCCTAATTTAGCCTAATTTCCCTAATTTAGCTAGAGCGACCATTTCACAACCTTAATGGTGGCAAATCATTTAAAACTTCCAGTTTAAGGCTGTTTTTTAATACTACTATATCGCTCTAAATACAAGCGAGGAAATTGTCTGTATAAATGATTTGCTGTAAAAAAAACTTATATCAAGCATTGCGCGAGCTGCCGCGCGGGGAGTGGATCGCGCACCTCCACCCGCCGTACCCTTGCGCAGCGAGAGTGCGTATACTAAGTCCCTCTTTATAGTGTGTCGCAAGGGTTGCTCATATCAAAAATTGTAGGAAAATTATAGCAACACAATTAACATTTTGAACTGATTTGAACCAATTTATCCCACCCTTAGAATCAATGGTTAATGCTATCAAAGAAGTGTACTGAGATAAGATTTAGGCCCTTATCTAAGGAATAATATTAAATTGAAATGAATTCGATATCCTATATCCATATACTAAGAAAGTTACAGCAAAATTTTACTTTTTAGAACACCCCTCTCCATTCCCGGCCCTTTGGTCTGATTTTGCTCATTATAGAACTTTGATATAATAAGTTATATATAACATAACAACTAACAAATAACATAACAACATTTGGAAATTTGGTGCCTAAAATGGTGTCCTTTGTTCACTTATGTAGGTCCACTTAATATTAACTCACAAGGGCAAAGCAGGTTGCTTTGAGAGTAAATGGTTCCAGTATAGATATTAGAATTTTAAAGATGTATGTAATCTTTCTTTTTTTTGCTAAATATTCAATTTGAGTTTACCACCTCATCATGCCTTGATCTATATAAATGCCTAAATATTTGGTGGAAACTGAAGTGGTGTAAAATTTATGATGAATTGAAAGAATATTATCATGATATTGTACCTACCTATGTTTTTAAGTAGATGATTAGGAAAGCTACCTATTGCAATAGGTACCATCTCATGACTTCCGGGAAATATCTTCGCATTTCATATCCCCTAGAACCCATAACCAGCCTCTGATTAAAAGTTTAACTTTATGTATCTATCGATCTATATCACTTTCTTGTTAACACGACAACTACCGTAATATTCATCCAATCACTTTTAAATTGATACATAAAATTTTGAGTTCACAAAATCTCGGTCAAGTTCGTTAATGGACAAAATCAGACCAGGGGGGCGGGAATGGGAGGGGTTTTTCGAAAATGAAAAATTTTGCAATAACTTTCTTGGTATAGGATATAGGATATCGAATTCCTTGAAATTTTATTTTATTTCTTAGATAAGGGCCTAAATGCTAAGTTAGTTAATAGCACCAACTATTGGTCCTAGGGGTGGAAAAAAATATTTTCAAAATTCAGAAAATCATACCTCCGTTAATAAGCACAGGATTTAATCTATTTAAAATGTTAATTGTTGGCCTATAAATTCTCTACAACTTTTGTTTAAAACAATCTTTGATATGAGCAACTCTTACGGCACAGTGTAAAGAGAGATTCAGTATACGCACTCTCGCTGCGCAAGGGTACGGCGAGTTGAGGTGCGCGGGCTGCCGCGCGGGGAGCGGATCGCGCGGCAGCTCGCGCAATGTTTGATACAAGTTCGTACAATTGGAGTTCACCGATCCCCTACTTTGTACCGGGTTATTTTTTAATACGACAAAGGTACATTTGTAACTGTAATTTGCTCTACTGCATTTCGATTTTTTTTCCTCAATTAAATGACACAATAAATAAATAAATAATACGTCCCAACAGCCATTCTATCATATTTTCGATAATTGAATACCACTGTGCATTATCGTTGCGCCCTATCGAAATGTCAAGTTTCAACCTTCAGTATTAAAAATTCGTTGACTTTAATGTTAAATATCTATATTATTGACACAAAAATTGAACTCTTTTTCATTTCTACTTTTCGCGCTGAAAGATGCAACGAATAGTAGCTTATTAAGCATGGATGTATAGAAGCTAAAATGTGCCAAGAGCTGAAAGTAATTCGGTGAAGGTGTTAAGTTACTTTTTATTAACAGTATGCAGTGGAATTTTACCCTTTATTAATTTTATATTATTTTTATTTGTTTTAGATTCCCCAAAAAGGGATTGGCGATATGAGCACCTGTTACTATCGGTAAGTGCTGATATTTCTCGTTTCTAAATAAGTGAATTATATTAATTTTTAACGGATATATTAAAAGGCTCTAAAAATATATAACGATAAGTATTCAAAACTTTGCTAGCCGCTTAGAAGTAATCATTATGTCCGAGTGCAGTTTGAGAGACAGTGGAAGACAGGAAAAATAGTCACAAATACCGTGCAGGGTTTTGAATGTGTGTATTTATTTTGATTAGAATAAAAAAGGGAAAATTATTTATAAGAAATAGATTCTTTGAAACATTTTATCGATGTTTGAATGGCAAAGTGACTAACAAGCTATTGGACAAACTTTACAACAGAAGCATTTTAAAGATTGCATTTTTTAAAAAAAAAAACAATAATACTTAACTGACCGATTGAGATTTGATTGCAAAGTTATAAATTTAATAATATCTTGTTTTGCTATCATTTTTTTTTACCAAACATATCTGTAACTCTAACGGATTGAAAATTACATGGCTTGTTAGTCAAATGATTAATTTCCTCGTTAAAATAAACTCTTACAAATACAGTGACTTTGATACCTGTACCTAAATTAAATTATAAGATATTGGGCCAACTTTTTATAGTATTTTTTACAGCATTTTAAATCAAACTTAGGTATTGAAAATGTTGTAGAGCAATGGTTCAAAAGAAATATTTTTTTTACCTAAAATAATAATTGTTATTGAAAGATTAATTACAATAGTTAGTACGTGATGTCCTACAGCCAGGCCCTACAGGCATCACTGACGGCCTTTTTTTCCCTAGACTAGACGCACCTGTGGTACTAACTTGCTACGGGTTGCTTCAATTCCTATCTCCATCCGTTTTGATAATATAGTATAGCAATTACGAATAATGGAACAGTAAATTCGTACAAGCGATCGACACTACTATAGTTCTGTTTCCTGCCCCCTCAATTTGATTATCGTCTGTACTAAAGAAGGCATCGTTTCGTCTTTTTCAAGGTTTAATGCTACGCGATAAGCAAGTTACTATTTTCATTTTCAAGAAAGTATATATTTTAGGCAATTATAATATTAATTATTTTTTTTTTTAATTAACACTAAAAAACCACAATAAATCTGTAAAAGTTTAAATTATATTAGGTAAGATATATTTATATTATACCAAGTATCTTGTTTTTTACTAGCAATAACAACATAGGTAGATAATTTATTTATCCCACCTTTATTTATCATATCGTACGTAGGAAGGTTTGAAATGCTTATTATATTTTCATTTTAAAATGAAGTAATAAGTAATGTTGTGTATTTTTTTTAATAGATTTGCCTTATTAAATGAACATTGTATAAGGGTCTAATGTTCACAAGCATATAATAATAAAGGTCACTTACTTCGAGCAGTTCAGGGCCAATGACCTGCAATGGGTACCATGTCATGACTCCGAAAAATTTCGACATATCTTCGCGTTTCATATCCCTTAAATTCCAAACCACCCTCAGTTTAAAAGTTTATATATATCTATACCTAAATCTTGATCAAGTTCGTTAATGGGCCAAATTAGACCAAGGGCTGGTAAGGGGGGTTTTTTCGTGAAATTTTGCTATAAGTTTCTTAGTTTATAAGATATCGATCTTTTTAAATTTTATATTATTCCTTAGATAAGAACCTAAACTTATCTTAGTAAACTTCTTTGATAGCACCAACCATTGATCCCAGGGATTGGAAAAAGTATTTCTTTTTAATTCAAAAAATCTTTAGGCACACGATCAAATCCGTTTGAAACATTAATCGTAGGCCAATAATTTCTCTACAACTTTTGTTTGAAACATTTTTTGATATGAGCAACCATTACGGCACAGCACAAAGAGGGATTCAGTATACGTACTCTCGCTGCGCAAGGGTACGAAGGGCTGTTTTTTTTACAAACTGTTAGATGAGATAGAAATATCAAGATAGCAAGAGAGAGAAGAACTTTCGCGACGAGGCCTTTTAATATAAGGCGGCACTCCTCCTAAAGATTTCCTTATATCGATTCACTAGTATTCGGTGGTAACGAGGCTGTGAAATTTTATTATAAACATTTTCTCGAATATTCTACAAGTGTAGTGTATTTACTTAGAACCTTCCAGGGGATTAATCTGTATCGATAATCAAATTTAATTTAAGTCAGTTTAATGTTTGAGACCGCTCAGCGTTCTGTTTCGCCGAGCTGTCAGCAGTCCCTTTGGGCTGTTGACCGCGCGACGCAAGGTACAAAATAAACTTTTTATAATATATTTTTTTTTTCGTGCGACCGGTTTAGTTGATTTGGCTGATCAGGTATTAGTTACATTAATTTCTAATTTCTAATCGGCCAACCATCAAACTAATAGTCACCATTAACAGTGAATGTCGTTAAAGTTGGATTAGATATACCAGAAATATGATTTAATAGCTCCGAGCGTTGAACAGGCGCGGGTTTTGGAGTACCTAAAGTAAGAATGGAGTGGTTCAATAGCACGTTGTTAAAACTGGGACTGAAACACGACTCCTGTAGGAGGTATATAATACTCTGGATGTATTCAGACGCGAAATGAAGGTTCAGGCTATATTATTGCAAGCTGGTGCAACGGAAAATAAAATTCGCGATTGCGGCCGAATGCTTAAAAAAGCGATTTTTGCTGCAAATGTCATCGAAGCTTTTTTAATTTCCTTTCTGTTTGGGCGTTGGTTTACGCATGATAATGTGGAAAATCCAATTTGATGGACTAAATATTCGGTCGGATATACTTTAAGGATAAAGACGGAAAATGAGTTTACAACTTTGATAATCTCTGTTGGAAATAGACGTGTTTTGTTACGAAAGAACCATCAGCCCCATAGAAAGAAGCATCAGCTGATTTTTTACGATTTTTGTCATCATCGCTCGAGGAAAGAGGCTATTAGCGAAATTGAGAAAAGCTCGCTTTTATAAAAAAGGCCACAGACAAACCTAACGGATGATATAAGTCTGTAACTTATGGGTAGAAAATATCCGATTTGAGAGGCAAATTTGAAAATTACCCAAATGGAACCTTTTTTTCAAGAGAAAGAACGCAAAGCAGATTCTTGGTCACTATTTTTTTGGAGTTCGACGCGACAACAGCTGAGTTTTGACATTCGATCGACGCATACATTTTTGGATGATTGAAGCTGGTTTCAAGGAATATAGATAATCGCTAGAAGGGACGCTCGATGGAAGCTATATCTTCGAGAGTGCATATATAAGGACCGGCTAGCGGAGCTCGGACGCCTGAGAGAATATTCCGGGACCTTTTCTCGGAAATTTCCTTAAGGAAGTTTCTGGACCTCGAACTTTCCTTTAAGGTCGACTTGAGGAAAAAATCTTTTTGGAAGAGCTTCGATCAGCGGACAGTATAGACTAAATTTTTTGGAAAACTGAAGCTGGATTGGATGAGAAAGTGAGCTTCTTATGCTAATGACAGTTGAGTTCCAGAACGGAATTACTCGGGGACCTTCTTCTGCTGCTCGTCTCAACTAAGGGGAACCAGACCACGGGTCCCGTCGGGGAAAACGACTGCCCGTATGTGTGCAGTAACCCTTAATACTTGATTTATTGTAAATGTGATAATGTGTAAAGTTTCAGGGATACGCCCCGTTTTAAATATTGTTGTAAATAGTATCAAAATAAATATGTTCAACACATTCGAGTTGTTTTTATTTGATGGGAATTGATGAAAGGTAGAATTAATTTCCATGTTTAGCAACACATTTGAGATCTACCATTATAAACAATACATCTATTAGCATAGCAACGAAATTTCAAGTAACGTAACGTAGCAACGAATTAAATTCGAATATATTTTCTTTCCGAAAATAGTTGCTATGCATTTTTTATATTAATCTGAAAAAGACGACAAGATGGCCGTTAAAATGTTTTTCCGTGGGTTTAGAATAATGTAATACAGATTGCCTGTGGCTAGATAATTTCGAAATAACGTTTATACAGTGCATAATAGTCGATATAGTTCATAATAGATAAAAGCAGGCCGCTAGCAGGCCAGTCTCCGAGTGAGTGATTATGTGAAAAAAAGGAACATTAAAAAGTGTTCTTTGAGACCCGCAAAAGTTAGTGGAACCTGAGGGAATCACGCTGCGAACACGAGGTCAGTCTTTGGTTTCCCAATTTGCTGTTCCACTTATATTTTTTACCTTTTTACTTTAATTGGTAGCTTTTAATAGGTCAGTTGAATTTGTTAACATTATAGATATGAATTCATTGATAGGAAATAATGATGTCGATGATTTGTAAAAATCACTTATTACCAATATTGTCATATATATGTTTATTTTTGTGTATTTTCAACATCTCCACTAGACTAAAGTTAAATACAGTTTAAGTAACTTCCGAACCTCAATCAAAATAAAAAAATGTAGGGAAATTATAGGGCCACAATTAACATTTTGAACTGATTTGAACCAATTTATCCCACCCTTAGAACCAATGGTTGGTGCTATCAAAGAAGTTTACTCAGATAAGATTTAGGCCCTTATCTAAGGAATAATATTAAATTGAAATGAATTCGATATCCTATATCCTATATACTAAGAAAGTTTTAGCAAAATTTTACTTTTTAGAACACCCCTCTCCATTCCCGGCCTTCTGGTCCGATTTTGCTCATTAAAGAACTTTGATGTAATAAGTTAGAAATAAAATAACAACATTTGGAGATTTGGTGCCTAAAATGGTGTCCTTTGTTCACTTATGTAGGTCCCCTTAATATTAACTCACACAGGGCAAAACAGGTTGCTTTGAGAGTAAATGGTTCCAGTATAGATATTAGAATTTTAAAGATGTATGTAATCTTTCTTTTTTTTTGCTAAATATTCAGTTTGAGTTTACCACCTCATCATGCCTAGATCTATATAAATAAATGCCTAAATATTTGATGGAAACAGAAGTGGTGTAAAATTTATGATGAATTGAAAGAATATTATCATGACCTTGTACCTACCTATGTTTTTAAGTAGATGATTAGGAAAGCAATGGGTACCATGTCATGACTTCCTGGAAATTTGACATATCTTCGCATTTCATATCCCCTAGAACTCAAAACCAGCCTCTGATTAAAAGTTTAACTTTATGTATCTATCTATCTATATCACTTTCTTGTTAACACGACAACTACCGTAATATTCATCCAATCACTTTTAAATTGATACATAAAATTTTGAGTTCACAAAATCTCGGTCAAGTTCGTTAATGAACAAAATCAGACCAGGGGGCGGGAATGGGAGGGGTTTTTCAAAAAATTAAATTTTTGCAATATTTTTCTTGGTATATAGAATATCGAATTCATTAAAATTTTATTTTATTTCTTAGATAAGGGCCTAAATGTTAAGTTAGTTAATTTTTTTGATAGCGCCAACTATTGGTCCTAGGGGTGGAAAAAAATATTTTCAAAATTCAGAAAATAATACCTCCGTTAATAAGCACAGGATTAAATCTATTTAAAATGTTAATTGTTGGCCTATAAATTGTCTACAACTTTTGTTTAAAACAATCTTTGACATGAGCAACTCTTACGGCACAGTGTTAAGAGAGATTCAGTATCCGCACTCTCGCTGCGCAAGGGTACGGAGAGTTGAGGTGCGCGTGCTGCCGCGCGGGGAGCGGATCGCGCGGCAGCTCGCGCAATATTTGATACAAGTTCGTACAATTGGAGTTCGTCGATCCCCTACTTTGATCCGGTGAATTGTACCGGGTTATTTTTTAATATGACAAAGGTACATTTGTAACTGTAATTTGCTCTACTACATTTCGATTTTTTTCCTCAATTAAATGACACAATAAATAAATAAATAATACGTCCCAACAGCCATTCTATCATATTTTCGACATTTGAATACCGCTGTGCATTATCGTTGTGCCCTATCGAAATGTCAAGTTTCATTCTTCAGTTTTAAAAATTCGTTGACTTTAATGTTAAATATCTATATTATTGACACAAAAATTGAACTCTTTTTCATTTCTACTTTTCGCGCTGAAAGATGCAACGAATAGTAGCTTATTAAGCATGGATGTATAGAAGCTAAAATGTGCCAAGTGCTGAAAGTAATTCGGTGAAGGTGTTAAGTAACTTCTTATTAACAGTATGCAGTGAGTGGTATTTGACCCTTTATTAATTTTATATTATTTTTCTTTGTTTTAGATTCCCCAAAAAGGGATTGGCGATATGAGCACCTGTTACTATCGGTAAGTGTTTTTAAATATTATTAAGTAATTATGTAAGTCCAGTGTAAATTAAGGTTTCAGTTTCATATCAAAATAAAATATGGCGTTTGTGCATTCGCCTTTTCAGCCTGAAATTAGAGGAAACAAGAAAAAAAATAGTGTGGTCACCCCACGCGGGAATGACGGAAAACTTCTGTGAGGAAGTTGATTGAATTTGTCATATTATATTTCAAAATTTACCCACTGCCATTTGCATTCAGGAATGTTTTGATGCTCCATTTTATTTATATAAGAAGAAAATCAATGTGACAGCTCGGCGCAACGACGTCAACCGAGTGAGTACTTAACCTCCATGCGAACAGACTAGTTTAACCGAACGAACGTGATGCATTCCGAGCTTTCACCGGATTTCGAACGTGTCTCAATTAAATTCATTTTTCTTTAAAGAGGTATTACTTAAAAACCCACATGTGAGCTGTTATGGGAGGTAGTATCAGACTTTGTCACCTACTAGGTTCCTGTAAAAGCATTGGTTTCGAAATTATGAGTCAAGACTTTAGTTGTATCAATTTCCTACTGCACAAACATTTATGACGTATAGCTAATTTATGTATAGCTAATTAAAAAATATTTAGAAAGAGTGTAATATAAAACAAAAAAACCACCAGGTAAAATAACTTTTTAAAATATTGTTAAATGCTTTTTTTTTTAAATAGCTTCTGTTTTGAAATCTTTTCATGCACATATTTCTCGTTTCTAAATAAATGAATAATATTAATTTATAACGGATATATTAAGAGGCCCTAAAAATATATTGCGATAAGCATTCAAAACTTTGCTAGCCGCTTAGAAGTAATCATTATGTCCGAGTGCAGTTTGAGAGACAGTGGAAGACAGGAAAAATAGTCAAATAAATACTGTGCAGGGTCCTGTATGTGTGTATTTATTTTGATTAGAATAAAAAACGGAAAATTATTAAAAAGAAATAGATTCTTTGAAAAAGAAATCATTATTACGTGGGTAACTGGCAGATTTGAGATTTGATTGCAAAGTTATAAATTTAAAAATATCTTGTTTTGCTATCATTTTCTTTACCAAACATATATGTAACTATAACGGATTGATTATTAGATTCAAATATTTTATTTCATTCTTTAAGTTTATTTCATTTATCTAGTTTATTAAATTTATAAGTTCAATTAGTTTATTATAATAGGTTATTTATTTTTTGTATTATTTTTTGTATGAATTCATCCACTCATTCAGCTATTTCATCTCATTCATCTCAATCATTAGGTTATTTCATTCATGTAGTTTAATAATTTCATCCGCTGGTTCAGCTTTTTCATCTCATTCATCTCAATCATTAGGTTATTTCATTCATGTAGTTTAATAATTTCATCCGCTGGTTCAGCTTTTTCATCTCATTCATCTCAATCATTAGGTTATTTCATTCATGTAGTTTAATAATTTCATCCGCTGGTTCAGCTTTTTCATCTCATTCATCTCAATCATTTAGTTATTTCATTCATGTAGTTAAATAATTTCATCCGCTGGTTCAGCTTTTTCATCTCATTCATCTCAATCATTAGGTTATTTCATTCATGTAGTTAAATAATTTCATCCGCTGGTTCAGCTTTTTCATCTCATTCATCTCAATCATTAGGTTATTTTATTCATGTAGTTAAATAATTTCATCCGCTGGTTCAGCTTTTTCATCTCATTCATCTCAATCATTAGGTTATTTCATTCATGTAGTTAAATAATTTCATCCGCTGGTTCAGCTTTTACATCTCATTCATCTCAATCATTAGGTTATTTCATTCATGTAGTTTAATAATTTCATCCGCTGGTTCCGCTTTTTCATCTCATTCATCTCAATCATTAGGTTATTTCATTCATGTAGTTTAATAATTTCATCCGCTGGTTCAGCCTTTTCATCTCATTCATCTCAATCATTAGGTTATTTCATTCATGTAGTTAAATAATTTCATCCGCTGGTTCAGCTTTTTCATCTCATTCATCTCAATCATTTAGTTATTTCATTCATGTAGTTAAATAATTTCATCCGCTGGTTCAGCTTTTTCATCTCATTCATCTCAATCATTAGGTTATTTCATTCATGTAGTTTAATAATTTCATCCGCTGGTTCAGCTTTTTCATCTCATTCATCTCAATCATTAGGTTATTTCATTCATGTAGTTAAATAATTTCATCCGCTGGTTCAGCTTTTTCATCTCATTCATCTCAATCATTAGGTTATTTCATTCATGTAGTTTAATAATTTCATCCGCTGGTTCAGCTTTTTCATCTCATTCATCTCAATCATTAGGTTATTTCATTCATGTAGTTAAATAATTTCATCCGCTAATTCCGCTTTTTCATCTCATTCATCTCAATCATTAGGTTATTTCATTCATGTAGTTTAATAATTTCATCCGCTGGTTCAGCTTTTTCATCTCATTCATCTCAATCATTTAGTTATTTCATTCATGTAGTTAAATAATTTCATCCGCTGGTTCAGCTTTTTCATCTCATTCATCTCAATCATTAGGTTATTTCATTCATGTAGTTTAATAATTTCATCCGCTGGTTCAGCTTTTTCATCTCATTCATCTCAATCATTAGGTTATTTCATTCATGTAGTTTAATAATTTCATCCGCTGGTTCAGCTTTTTCATCTCATTCATCTCAATCATTAGGTTATTTCATTCATGAAGTTAAATAATATCATCCGCTGGTTCAGCTTTTTCATCTCATTCATCTCAATCATTAGGTTATTTCATTCATGTAGTTTAATAATTTCATCCGCTGGTTCCGCTTTTTCATCTCATTCATCTCAATCATTAGGTTATTTCATTCATGTAGTTTAATAATTTCATCCGCTGGTTCAGCTTTTTCATCTCATTCATCTCAATCATTAGGTTATTTCATTCATGTAGTTAAATAATTTCATCCGCTGGTTCAGCTTTTTCATCTCATTCATCTCAATCATTAGGTTATTTCATTCATGTTGTTTAATAATTTCATCCGCTGGTTCAGCTTTTTCATCTCATTCATCTCAATCATTAGGTTATTTCATTCATGTAGTTAAATAATTTCATCCGCTGGTTCAGCTTTTTCATCTCATTCATCTCAATCATTAGGTTATTTCATTCATGTAGTTAAATAATTTCATCCGCTGGTTCAGCTTTTACATCTCATTCATCTCAATCATTAGGTTATTTCATTCATGTAGTTTAATAATTTCATCCGCTGGTTCCGCTTTTTCATCTCATTCATCTCAATCATTAGGTTATTTCATTCATGTAGTTTAATAATTTCATCTGCTGGTTTAGCTTTTTCATCTCGTTCATCTCAATCATTAGGTTATTTCATTCATGTAGTTTAATAATTTCATCCGCTGGTTCAGCTTTTTCATCTCTTTCATCTCAATCATTAGGTTATTTCATTCATGTAGTTTAATAATTTCATCCGCTGGTTCAGCCTTTTCATCTCATTCATCTCAATCATTAGGTTATTTCATTCATGTAGTTAAATAATTTCATCCGCTGGTTCAGCTTTTTCATCTCATTCATCTCAATCATTAGGTTATTTCATTCATGTAGTTAAATAATTTCATCCGCTGGTTCAGCTTTTTCATCTCATTCATCTCAATCATTAGGTTATTTCATTCATGTAGTTTAATAATTTCATCCGCTGGTTCAGCTTTTTCATCTCATTCATCTCAATCATTTAGTTATTTCATTCATGTAGTTAAATAATTTCATCCGCTGGTTCAGCTTTTTTATCTCATTCATCTCAATCATTAGGTTATTTCATTCATGTAGTTTAATAATTTCATCCGCTGGTTCAGCTTTTTCATCTCATTCATCTCAATCATTAGGTTATTTCATTCATGTAGTTAAATAATTTCATCCGCTGGTTCAGCTTTTTCATCTCATTCATCTCAATCATTAGGTTATTTCATTCATGTAGTTAAATAATTTCATCCGCTGGTTCAGCTTTTTCATCTCATTCATCTCAATCATTTAGTTATTTCATTCATGTAGTTAAATAATTTCATCCGCTGGTTCAGCTTTTTCATCTCATTCATCTCAATCATTAGGTTATTTCATTCATGTAGTTTAATAATTTCATCCGCTGGTTCCGCTTTTTCATCTCATTCATCTCAATCATTAGGTTATTTCATTCATGTAGTTAAATAATTTCATCCGCTGGTTCAGCTTTTTCATCTCATTCATCTCAATCATTAGGTTATTTCATTCATGTAGTTAAATAATTTCATCCGTTGGTTCAGCTTTTACATCTCATTTATCTCAATCATTAGGTTATTTCATTCATGTAGTTTAATAATTTCATCCGCTGGTCCGCTTTTTCATCTCATTCATCTCAATCATTAGGTTATTTCATTCATGTAGTTTAATAATTTCATCCGCTGGTTCAGCTTTTTCATCTCATTCATCTCAATCATTAGGTTATTTCATTCATGTAGTTTAATAATTTCATCCGCTGGTTCAGCTTTTTCATCTCATTCATCTCAATCATTAGGTTATTTCATTCATGTAGTTTAATAATTTCATACGCTGGTTCAGCCTTTTCATCTCATTCATCTCAGTCATTAGGTTATTTCATTCATGTAGTTAAATAATTTCATCCGCTGGTTCAGCTTTTTCATCTCATTCATCTCAATCATTAGGTTATTTCATTCATGTAGTTAAATAATTTCATCCGCTGGTTCAGCTTTTTCATCTCATTCATCTCAATCATTAGGTTATTTCATTCATGTAGTTAAATAATTTCATCCGCTGGTTCAGCTTTTTCATCTCATTCATCTCAATCATTAGGTTATTTCATTCATGTAGTTAAATAATTTCATCCGCTGGTTCAGCTTTTTCATCTCATTCATCTCAATCATTAGGTTATTTCATTCATGTAGTTTAATAATTTCATCCGCTGGTTCAGCTTTTTCATCTCATTCATCTCAATCATTAGGTTATTTCATTCATGTAGTTAAATAATTTCATCCGCTGGTTCAGCTTTTTCATCTCATTCATCTCAATCATTAGGTTATTTCATTCATGTAGTTTAATAATTTCATCCGCTGGTTCAGCTTTTTCATCTCATTCATCTCATCATTAGGTTATTTCATTCATGTAGTTAAATAATTTCATCCGCTGGTTCAGCTTTTTCATCTCATTCATCTCAATAATTAGGTTATTTCATTCATGTAGTTTAATAATTTCATCCGCTGGTTCAGCTTTTTCATCTCATTCATCTCAATCATTAGGTTATTTCATTCATGTAGTTTAATAATTTCATCCGCTGGTTCAGCTTTTTCATCTCATTCATCTCAATCATTAGGTTATTTCATTCATGTAGTTAAATAATTTCATCCGCTGTTTCAGCTTTTTCATCTCATTCATCTCAATCATTAGGTTATTTCATTCATGTAGTTTAATAATTTCATCCGCTGGTTCCGCCTTTTCATCTCATTCATCTCAATCATTAGGTTATTTCATTTATGTAGTTTAATAATTTCATCCGCTGGTTCAGCTTTTTCATCTCATTCATCTCAATCATTAGGTTATTTCATTCATGTAGTTAAATAATTTCATCCGCTGGTTCAGCTTTTTCATCTCATTCATCTCAATCATTAGGTTATTTCATTCATGTAGTTTAATAATTTCATCCGCTGGTTCCGCCTTTTCATCTCATTCATCTCAATCATTAGGTTATTTCATTTATGTAGTTTAATATTTTCATCCGCTGGTTCAGCTTTTTCATCTCATTCATCTCAATCATTTAGTTATTTTATTCATGTAGTTAAATAATTTCATCCGCTGGTTCAGCTTTTTCATCTCATTCATCTCAATCATTAGGTTATTTCATTCATGTAGTTTAATAATTTCATCCGCTGGTTCAGCTTTTTCATCTCATTCATCTCAATCATTAGGTTATTTCATTCATGTAGTTTAATAATTTCATCCGCTGGTTTAGCTTTTTCATCTCATTCATCTCAATCATTAGGTTATTTCATTCATGTAGTTAAATAATTTCATCCGCTGGTTCAGCTTTTTCATCTCATTCATCTCAATCATTAGGTTATTTTATTCATGTAGTTTAATATTTTCATCCGCTGGTTCAGCTTTTTCATCTCATTCATCTCAATCATTAGGTTATTTCATTCATGTAGTTAAATAATTTCATCCGCTGGTTCAGCTTTTTCATCTCATTCATCTCAATCATTAGGTTATTTCATTCATGTAGTTTAATAATTTCATCCGCTGGTTCAGCTTTTTCATCTCATTCATCTCAATCATTAGGTTATTTCATTCATGTAGTTAAATAATTTCATCCGCTGGTTCAGCTTTTTCATCTCATTCATCTCAATCATTAGGTTATTTCATTCATGTAGTTAAATAATTTCATCCGCTGGTTCAGCTTTTACATCTCATTCATCTCAATCATTAGGTTATTTCATTCATGTAGTTTAATAATTTCATCCGCTGGTTCCGCTTTTTCATCTCATTCATCTCAATCATTAGGTTATTTCATTCATGTAGTTTAATAATTTCATCCGCTGGTTCAGCTTTTTCATCTCATTCATCTCAATCATTAGGTTATTTCATTCATGTAGTTAAATAATTTCATCCGCTGGTTCAGCTTTTTCATCTCATTCATCTCAATCATTAGGTTATTTTATTCATGTAGTTTAATAATTTCATCCGCTGGTTCAGCCTTTTCATCTCATTCATCTCAATCATTAGGTTATTTTATTCATGTAGTTAAATAATTTCATCCGCTGGTTCAGCTTTTACATCTCATTCATCTCAATCATTAGGTTATTTCATTCATGTAGTTTAATAATTTCATCCGCTGGTTCCGCTTTTTCATCTCATTCATCTCAATCATTAGGTTATTTCATTCATGTAGTTTAATAATTTCATCCGCTGGTTCAGCTTTTTCATCTCATTCATCTCAATCATTAGGTTATTTCATTCATGTAGTTAAATAATTTCATCCGCTGGTTCAGCTTTTTCATCTCATTCATCTCAATCATTAGGTTATTTCATTCATGTAGTTTAATAATTTCATCCGCTGGTTCAGCCTTTTCATCTCATTCATCTCAATCATTAGGTTATTTTATTCATTTAGTTAAATAATTTCATCCGCTGGTTCAGCTTTTTCATCTCATTCATCTCAATCATTTAGTTATTTCATTCATGTAGTTAAATAATTTCATCCGCTGGTTCAGCTTTTTCATTTCATTCATCTCAATCATTAGGTTATTTCATTCATGTAGTTTAATAATTTCATCCGCTGGTTCAGCTTTTTCATCTCATTCATCTCAATCATTAGGTTATTTCATTCATGTAGTTAAATAATTTCATCCGCTGGTTCAGCTTTTTCATCTCATTCATCTCAATCGTTTAGTTAATTTCATTCATGTAGTTTAATAATTTCATCCGCTGGTTCAGCTTTTTCATTTCATTCATTTCAATCAGTTAGTTATTTCATTCATGTAGTTAAATAATTTCATCCGCTCGTTCAGCTTTTTCATCTCATTCATCTCAATCGTTTAGTTAATTTCATTCATGTAGTTAAATAATTTCATCCGCTCTTTCAGCTTTTTCATCTCAATCTCTTAATCATTTAGTTATTTCATTCATGTATAATAATAATTTCATCCGCTCTTTCAGCTTTTTTATCTTATTCATTTCAATCATTTAGTTATTTCATTCATGTAGTTTAATAATTTCATCCGCTGGTTCAGCTTTTTCATCTCAATCATTTAGTTAATTTCATTCATTTAGTCATTAAAATGCAATCAGTAAAATATAATAAAATTATATGATGGTTTAATACAACACTAATGCAGGTTTATCGGCTGTTTCCCCGCTGGCCTCCCTTGATTTCCCCTAAATGCCCTTTTGCGGTGAAAATGGAATTCTGTCCAGGGTACTACTGACTCTTAACAAATGGTGCGAATTCGGTCATTAGGTGAATTCTGATTCTGCATCTGTGGCCTTGACACCGTTACGGCGTACGGCAACAGCTAAGAGCTCACTACAAAGACATTATTGGTAATCCTTTTACTATTTTCACATAAAATTTATGAAATTTGAATAAGCAATTCTATAAAAAAAATGCTTAAAGAAATTGTCGTTAAATATATCATTTATTATTTATTTATTATTAACAGATGGTGTCAATTCGTTTATTGGGTGAATTCTGATTACGTGTCGATCGTTAATGGCCTTGACACCGTTACGGCGTATGGCAACAGCTGAGCGCTCACAACAAATACATTATTAATTTAGTGATCCTTTTAATTTTTTTTACATATAGTTTATGAATTATGAATAAGAAATTATTTAAAAAAAAATGCATAAATAAATCACCGCCAAATATTATCATTTATTTAAACATTTTGTTAGTCTGGTTTTTTTAATTATTTATTTTTCAGTTTGCTTTCCTCGGACCCAAATTTGTAAGTTTTTGCTTCGGATTTTTTTAAAAAAAAAATCTATTATTCCTGTCTAATTGTATAATTTCCCTAATATTTAATTTGAATGAAGGTAGTAAGTAGTAGCGCATTGACCGTGCTAATTGTATGATTGCAACTAACTTGATATGTTATTAAATTGACCCACAGGTGGCGCGCTGGTGTTGAATTAAGCGCACACTACCGTTTAATGACTCCTGTATCTATAGGCAAGAAATTTACAGTTTGACAATTATTCCTTTATTATTTTTCCTAATTCCCCGATATGTTCTATAAAGCAAGGGTAGTTGGATTTATCTCTTTTCTCCCTACATATTACTGATAAAACGTTCGTTAGTAAATTGTGTCAGTTATCAAATCACGGTCCCTACCCTATATGTTCGCTATACTCAATTTTATCATAGCGCTCGTGTAAATTTCCTTTTTGCTCGCAGGCGCTCGTTAAGGCCTCGCTTGCGACCGAGCTTGTGAGAAGAGCGATTTTATATTATCATGATTACAAATTTTTTACCCAGTAACCATGACGAATTTTGTATCCGGAATGGTCTTGAAACACGGTGTCTACATAATTTGAATTGAAATAAATCAACTCGGCTATGCTACCACATCCAAGGGCGGATACAGGGGGGATGTCGTTCAATTCGTAATTTATTATCACAATTTTAGAGGTGTGGATATTTCACTACAAAATTTGTGTACTAATTTTCGATCGATTTCTCTTTAAGGCATCACTTTCGAGCGGACATTGCTAATTGTCCCGACATGTGTACAGATGACAATTCAGCCTTTTTGGATGGAAATAATGTAGGTTACTATATTATTACTATACATCTAATTACTTCGTACAGGCAGGGTATTAGGTTGACTTTTTTACAAATCGATTACCGTTTACTCAAGGCTCATGCCCAGGGATTGGGCGTGTACTGAGTGCGTCATTGATTACCCCTATAAAACATTCAATAATTTTGCAAACAAGGTCTACGACGATTCGTAACATTTAAGGTCAAGCCCAAGTCCTCTCTCTACCGCGCGTTGAAAGAGTCAAGAAACAGTCCTAATGGACACGTTGAAATAAAAGAACGTTGAACGTTGTTAAGTAGTATTTTAAAATACCAATTTCCAACTTTACCGACTTGAAGGTTTGTTTAAAATTATATCTTGTGAATATTTTCTCGAAATATTTCTACAATCAGCGAGTGATATGAACTCAAAATACAAATATATTTATTTTAGTCAGAATAGTAGTGCTTATAGATATTAAACAAAAACATATTCATCCTTACACTCATTAATATACCACGACACAATCTTTCACGCATGCGATTATTCTAAACACCAGGCCTACAAAACTTGAATTCCTATAGCAATTTAAATTTTGCAACAACTTAGCAAATTATAATAATTTACAACATCCATAGGAACTCATAATGTCTCGTTTTTTTGTTAATTTTATTGAATTTGTGTAATTCAGTTTAAAAAGTGTATTATTCTCACTTCTGAATGCTGTTAAAGCTTTTATATATTATTATAAAACACAATATAAATATTATACAAAACAAGGGAACAACAGTCGGTAAGATGTAAAATTGTTTTTTTCAATATTAAGTCAGATTATGGTTGATATATCTGATAATATGAAATACCCCTATTATTTAATGTCTTATTTGTTTTTACCATTTGTGATTATTATTTCATTTATTTTTACATAGGCGCTTATTGTAAAAGAAATAGTTAATAAACTGTATTTTTTAAAAAACTTTTAGGCGTAATTTATTCTATAATAAATAAAATAGCATGTCAATGTAGTAACCATTTTATGTGTTCATCTTTCAAAACACCGGCACACTAATAAATTATACGTCACACTTATCAACCGTGTAATATTTTTGTTTTCGTTATCGATAGAAAAAACATATACCTACCAAAGCTATAGCAGCTTCCGTTCGGCCGAAGACGCCAAGGACGTTTTCTCCGTGAGCGACGCACGAAAACCTCTGCGGATTGTGTTCCTGGACGTCAAACCCATGAGGTACCCGCCCCGCCCTCCGGCCTCCTACAACAAGGTGGCGCCCACTACTCTCAATGGAGCCTTCACCAAAAATTATGTCATCAGCAATGACGTGGTTTATGAGAATATTAAACCGGTGCTTATGGTACTCGGGTGATAATTGATTTTTGTTTTTCTCTTCTTTCAATTATTTATTGGAAATCCATCCAAATTTCGGGACGTTCTGTAACATTTTCAATAGTAACTTTTGTCGCCTCTAAATATCGTCTCGAGTTAACATTAAAATAATTTAGCATAGATTGGTATATAGATAACTACACAAAGTATATCTACCTAAGTTATAACACAATACTATAAGTTATTTATTTAACAAATCTTGATTTTGGTATATATAAATTGCTTCTGAAAGTTATACCTACTTACATACTTGTTATTACCTGTTATCATGAAACTGGGGAGCTTTAGTTACATTTCTAGACCCATGGCTGCTAAAAAAGTAGGTATTCTATTTACTACCTCCTTAATGAGCTGCTACTGATCAAAGGATAATTTCAATAAGCCGTTTGTTTATCGATTATATGTTTTTACTTGGCGAAAAGTAAATATTATTGACTCCGTAGGATCTTTATATGAAATAAATAAATTTGTATCAAAATTATTTTATTATAATCATTGGAACAATGATACGACACTTAGCGCTTACACACACATAATCCCTTCATACAAAAGCCTGTTCTGAACTGCTGAAGAGTATATTTTAAACACATAAATAAATTCACAAACACATAAAGATATGTAATATAAAATATTCCGGCCACTCTATCTTTCCCACAGAATACCTATTGACTATTATTATTATTATTATATTTATTAATTGTATAATTTTGAATTTAGCGTTCCACGGCGTGCGTTTATTTAAATTATCAGATGGCACAACGGTTTTATTGAAACATTGGTTATTTAATATTTACATTATATTATATTACATTACATAGTTAGCAGCTGAAGACACTTTACTTTGTGTAACTGATTGCATTATATTAAAAAAAAGACATGTACTGACTGTTTTTATAAAAAATAATAAATGAATAAATAAATAAATAAATATTTTTATCGTTTACCTAGGTTGCCCATTTCAATTCGCGCATCAATTACTTGGGTTCTACTGTGTCAGGGGGTGGGGGGGTACTATTGGAAACTAACAGACGGGTTTTTTTTACTACGTGTGTAAAAAATAATACAGCAACACCTGACATGGTCCACCCTGAATCAACAGTCTTTTCGTGGTGTCGCCACCATGTCGAAAGAATTGCAGTATTCTTAGGAGAACGGCGCTGAGGCAAACTTTATATTATAACTAGCTGACCCGGCCACGCGTTGCTGTGGCTAAAGTTTTTGTTATATTACATTATAGTAAACAATCTAAGAGGAACAATAAGAGAACATCAGTCACGGAGTCCACTATGCTTTTTCACACAGATGGTATTTGTAAAAAAATATGGTGATCTCCTTATTTGACTTTCTACTACTATAACCCTTTAGTACAATGAAATTATTTACGAACTAAGACGACAATGATGATGTTGGTATACAAATTCACTGGATTGAGATTGATTTGAAGGGGAAGTACGTTGAACACAATTAATTAAAATGTTCTTACACTTGATACTAAGCAGAAATCAATAGGTAAAAAATAAAAATTTATCAGATTTATTATTTCCATTTAATTTTATAACAAATATAAGTATATTACAGTATAATACAGTAAATAACATGTGACGCTTAAACTCATGAATGAGGTAGGCAAGGCAGACAGTCTTAAACTTTTAAACATTAATATCTTTTTTTTTGAATTATAAATACTTTCAATTTCAATTTAATTTAACACCAATCGGTGCACAATGTTTTTGGTTAACCTGTCTTTAGCTAACACAAATAGATTCGACGGTTTCCCAACACGTGAACACGCAACATATAGTTGCCCATGAGAAAAACATGGATTTTCCAAATCTAAACCACAAATGGACATTGTTTGACCTTGAGATTTATTTATAGACATGGCGAAAGCTAAACGAATTGGAAACTGTAGCCTTTTGAAGGGTATGGTAGAATCTGATGGTATCATCGGAATACGTGGCAGCAGGACCACTTTTCCTTTAAACTTCCCAGCCAAAATGGTTGCTTCAAGAATGTTTCCGGTGATCTTTTTGATGACCAAACGCGTACCGTTACATAATTGAGGTGGATTCAAATTACGGAGGAGAATAATAGGGGAACCAATCTTTAATCGAAGATTATGTGGTGGCATTCCAGGGATATCTAATGAATTTAAAAATTCAATCGGAAAATTTACACTTTCATTTTCATCAACAACAGTATCGATTGATTTAAAAGACATCAGATCGCCTGGTAACAACTGTTGTATCTGGAAGTTAATTTCGTCAACATCAACGTTTTTGGCTGCCAAAATCGCCCGTTGACTAAGCCATTCATGATTCAAATAATTATTCTCTATATCCGGGAAAATACTCTGAATCAATTCAGTTTTATCCTGAACAACAGTGCAAAAATTGTCTGGTAGTTTAATGCATTGCGTATTTGGTTGCAGTTTTATTTTACCGTTCCCAATATCTAGTAGTTGTTCGGAAAATATTAGTGCTGATGGATCATTTTGCAATTGTACTCGCATATTTATGGTCAATCGAAGTGTTTCAACACTTCGCCATAAGAATGATTGTTTCAAACATGCATTAATCTCATCCGCGAAAGTAGAGCGAGGTATAACCGGTAAGGTCTGCCGGAAGTCACCAGACAAAAGTAAGATAGCACCACCGAAAAGTTTATTATTGCTGTTTAAATCTTGCATAGTTCTGTTTAATGCTTCAAGTGAATATTTGTGTGCCATTGTGCACTCATCCCAAATTATTATAGAACTCTTCCGCAACACTGCAGCTATTCCACTATTCTTTTTGATGTTACACATTGCATCTGGTTTATTATGAACGTCCAATGGCAGCTTGAATGTTGAATGTGCTGTTCGCCCACCATCCAGTAAAGTAGCCGCAATGCCTGACGATGCTAATGCTAATGCGATTTTTTGTTGCGACCGTATTTTGGCAAGAATCAACGATATTAAAAATGTCTTACCGGTTCCACCGGGTGCATCCAAGAAAAAAAAACCGCCTTGTTCAGCAGCAACAACCAGCATAATCCGATCATAAATAATTTTTTGTTCTGCTGTCAGTAATGGTTCACTGTTCATGATAATTGTTGCTAAACTTCCATGGTCATATTTATTTTCTCGTTGTAAATCGGTATTGACTAAGTCGGTGGCTGGACGATTAGGTGATGGCATACCATAATGATTAAGTGGTAAATTTGAAATAAGAACACATAAATCCTCGATCAAGACCAATGCTTCATTGTACATCTCTGGTGTATAATCTATGTTTTGGCATTGATTTGTTTGTCTAATTCGGTGCAAGATGTCTTCTGTCATACAATTTTTATATTTTTCCCACAAAGTTTGTGCTTGCGAGGGATAACATGTCGTCAAAATAATTGCAAACAACTGACGAATGTTATTCGGTGTTGATGTCAACGCAGCATCAGCAAGCGTTAAGTCCCAATGGTTATCGTCTTCTAGCAATTGCAGTTCACGACATGCATCCTGGTATGTATTGAATACTCGACCATTAGCTGTTCGTAAAAATTCAAAAGACGTTGGTCCGGGAACATTCACCAATAACAAACGTAAATAGAAGCACTCACGTTGCTTTGGATGTACCGTGTAAAGTCTCCCCAATGTCTTAGCTTTGAATATGCCTGTAATGGAAGGATGTGGTTTTCCTTGTTTCCGTGGCTCCCATTTTTTACTGGATTTGTTCCATGTGAAATAACGTGGAACATCACCATACACCAATGTCTTCGCGAATTGGCCAAAAACATCAGGTTTTTGACACAATGTAAAAAATTCAGTTAGAGTCGTTTTCGGAGCTTCGAACGCTCTTTGGAGAACATTTTCTTCAGTGAAGTATACACGTTGACCGTTTTCAAGATGTATTGCCAGATGTTGGACAGCAGGATCTCTTTCGTGGATGGGAAAGCTGAGAATATGCCAAATAGCTTCATTGCTGCTAATGTATCTGCCCATTTGGTATCGTGCTATTTCGTCATTTTTATTTATGTTTTTTACTTCAAATATGGCCAAATCACTGTCTTTGTTTACATATTTACAAATATACTTAATTGATTTAACAGAACTGCAAAGCTCAACATTGATATGAGCTTTGTAAGTTTTTGAAAGTAGTGGTGAGTATGGTACCACCCACTGATTATCAAACTCAACTTGATTTGGAAAGTTCGGCAGTCGCATTGTAAATGTGTGGCCACCATTCTCAGTACTTCTGCGGCGATACATTGGATAACCATCAATATCCGTGATCGTGTCATTCGTATGCGGCTTTGGGAAGTTTTTTTACATTTTCCATTTTCCATGCACGGTGACGTCATGTTGAAAACACCGCATGGCCCATGGATCATGTGTTTGGTGACAATATCAAATAATTCTTGATCAATTAATGGGTCTGGAATTTCGGCTGAAATTATTTGATCGATTTCTTCAGGACGGATTCTATCTTTAAGCCAAACCAAAATGTGGGCATGAGGCAAACCTCGCTTTTGCCACTCTATCGTATACAGCCAACAACGTGTGATACCAAAAATTGTATATTTAACAATAAAATCAATTAAGGATTTCAATTTTTGTTTAAACACACGTGCAGTTAAATCATGACGATGAATGGCTTGTTGTCCTGGCAATAGTAAAGTTTGTATCTCTTCCCAATTCGGATTACATGTGAATGTAATAAATAAATCCGGTCGGCCGTAATGACGTACGTAAGTCATCGCATCTTGTATGTATTCCTGCATGTTCCGTGGACTGCCGATGTAGCTTGAAGGTAAAATGAAAGCATTACCGATGTCATTGGGATTTAAATTTCCATCGATGTTTCCAGCAACAGCATCTCGTAAGTGAATATATTCTTCCGATCGTAGTTTTGCCTGGTTGAATCGAAGGAATCGCAAGCGTTCGCTTTCGACCTTAGCATACATATCAACAATGTATTGATGGAACAGCTGACGATATCGAAGGATATAATTGTCTTGATGTTGTCTAACCATTATTCGGTGTGCGTAGTAGTTCATTGAGCTAACTTTATTATTTCTGTAATCACCTAAAAAAATAAATAATAAAATGCAATACGAAATTAAAATCTATACATACAGTAAGAAAGTAAATAGATAATTGTCAAATTTACCGGTATTTGGATCATACTGATTGATATTAAGGTGATATTCATCTTGTCCTTGCCAAAATATCAATGGATATTGTAGTGCGTCATATGAACGGTGTAGATCCGAAATCGTACTGACAGTGTTGTCTCGCCGTGTAATGTTTATAGATCTTTTGTCAACTGGATCACCAACCATGATAACAGCAACCTCATCAACAGTTGGAGCGTTGAATCTACCAGCATGTTCACCTAATGGTACTTTGTCGGCTTTTATGACGATTTGATAATTGTCATTTTGCAGTCGTGGCGAAACTCTTTTGATCAATTGAATTAGTTGATTGTGATCTTCTAAAAAATTTCCAATAATATCACAATTGCTCTTTCCTCTGCTTGTTCAATAAAATTATACAGGCACCGAGTCGTCACGCGCTCTTCACAATCGCCCATAAAATAAAAAGGTATCGACATCTGTCAGTTTTATGACTGCCAAATAATATCAGACAAATAATTAGCAATAAATTAAAATATGACGATTTGATAATTGTCATTTTGCAGTCGTGGCGAAACTCTTTTGATCAATTGAATTAGTTGATTGTGATCTTTTAAAAAATTTTCCAATAATATCACAATTGCTCTTTCCTCTGCTTGTTCAATAAAATTATACAGGCACCGAGTCGTCACGCGCTCTTCACAATCGCCCATAAAATAAAAAGGTATCGACATCTGTCAGTTTTATGACTGCCAAATAATAACGGACAAAAAATTAGCGATAAATTAAAATTGCGACTATAATTTGAGATTTAAACTATCCTATCTCTCAAGTGCACATCGAACTGCATATGGTGTTCAAATTTTATTATAATCGGTTAAGTGGTTTAGGAGTCCATTGAGGACAAACATTGTGACACGAGATTTATATATATTAAGATTAAGATTTGAAACTCTTCTATAATCGAAGTTCGTTCGTCTAGCAGCTCAGGAAAACTAAAGGACACATAGGCAGCAATAAATTTCCATAGCATCGATACGCCGTATGGTTTTCCTCGTATGCTCGTTTCTGCGTCATTTAGGAAAATTGGAAAAACCTAACCTCTAACCAGGCGTACTTAGTGGTTTTGACTAAATCATATATATTTTCCTAAATTTTCGACAAAAAGGGGCCTTGTTTAGTTTAGTTTTTATATGTTGTTGTTAACTTTGCAAAAAATATTAATAAAAACTGTGCGGTTGTTTGCAATGTTAATAAGACTGACGAGAGATTAATTTTAATCCGAAGTGCAGATTCTCTGTCCTCTGTGATCCAAAAATATATTTTTAATTTTAAATCAGGGTTATGGGCGGCCTCCACCTGACCAGACCGGCTCCGAGGATGAACCAGCTGATCTGGATATCGCCGGCCATGGTTTACTCGGCTTTGGCCTTCACGGCCGTGTTGGCCTACGTGGTTTACGTGTCCTGGCACAGAGTCCAGATCGTTCGTTCCGCCGAGGGTCGCTTTGAAGAGGCAGTCATCGGGTACCTCTTCACCGTTTACCTCTTCCCCACTATTCTCATCCCCATCATGTGGTATGAAACTAGGAAGGTCGCAAACGTCCTTAACAAATGGGCCGATTTTGAGGTACCTATATATTTATTTGTATTGATTATTGTATTATTATTAGAAAATTGAGGTTATTATAAAAACAATATTACTTTAGAACATTTATAACGGACATAGTAGAGATTTAGGATTTTATGATTAGGTTTCAATTTACGAACGTATAAAACAAACTAATTAAAATTAATAATGCTAATCTTGAGGCACACATATCAGGTGCTTCGGGCCCCCAGCGCCGAATTTCGTCTCCTGCAGGCTGATCCAAAGATGCAAGTGTAAATTTAAGGATATTGAAAAAAAAACGTGAACTTTAGCACATCATGACGCGTATAGACTACCTACATTCACTTCCTCCCAATCTCCTCCTCCAACCAGTATTTATAATCAAGGTTTTTGATCAAAAGGTCCACCTATATATTTTAATTTATAATATTTCTTTATTTGGAGTAATCAATCATAATAATAATGTTATATGTAGCTGTTTAGTAGTTGGTTCAAGACGTGGTGGCTTGAGACTTCAACTTCAGTTTCGGTTAGTATATTGACTATGGGTACGTCACTTCTATGAGACACTGAAAAGCGAGACATTTGGAAACTGTATTTATACTATTCCCATAAAAGCTTTTAAAACGGCCAAAAAGGTTTTAAAACGGCCAAGGCTAGCTTTCCGAAAGGTAATCAATTTTCAAACGCTGAATTTGTCCACCAGGAACTCTACCATAAAGTTGCTGGACACCCGCTGCCATTGGATCTCCACAGTCAAGCTCTCGTGATCTCCATCCTCATCCCCATTCTGTCGACGGCGTCCGTCTTTATAACCCACATCACGATGGTCCATTTCAAGCTGCTCCAGGTCCTGCCGTACATCTTTCTCGAAATCCTCACATATCAGCTCGGGGGCTATTGGTATCTTCTGTGCGAGTGCCTCAGTGTAATATAATGAGTCGGAACTCGGTCTCAAAGTGGACACGCGGGTGACTTCAGCGCACAAGGCAACAGAAGAGACCCTTCGTATAATGCACGAGTATGAGGACACCAATGGTCCGCTGGTCTTTATTGCGGTTGCTGGCAGGTCAAACGGTCTGGGGCCTGTCCTGTCCGGTAACACCAGTTACCCTGTTATCAACTGCCCACCGCCAGCGGACAAAGTCGTACAGGTACATTCAATTTATGATTATTTTATTTGTCAACGGATTTTATTATTTTATTCTGTGCTATTTTTTTATGTGTGGGGCAAATGACCTACCACACTAACCTGAACCAAGCAAGATTATAGTACAAGCATACATTTACTTATACTACAGTGAACAGGATGGAATTATGATGAAAATGATACTATTACTAAGCTGACAAGAACTTCCCCACTATTTTACAGGTGTTTAGCATAGAAAGCTACCATAGTAGCTTTCTGTAATTGTATGAATGTCAAGTGTTTTGAAGCTAGTACGCAGATTCTGAGGTACAACTCCGGTGGAGGATATTATTAAATTGTTATTAATACTATTTTGTTGTTTTTCTAAGTAGGGTTATATCAGGTCTAATCTAGTGTATAGTTCTGTCAGTTGTAAGCCATAAGGGTAATTACGAAACCATTGTTTGTAGAAAAAAAAATCAAAAACACATTTTCTAAAAATTCTAATTAGTGTATTATTAATTTAAATAATTCTATAGTCATTACGAGTTAACTAAACAATTCTAGTTATATAATATTAGCAGCCAATTTAAATAATACCAATATAACAAAGTCGACACAATTACACCCTTATGACATTAACGTTTTAAGCTTAAGGTGGTCATTGTTTTTAATTATATTATATCTCTAAATCATCATCAGAATCAGAAAAATTAACAGCGGTTGTAATTAATAGCAAATTGTTTAGTGAATGTAACGGCGCTTTTGTACACCTTCAGATCGATAAATTTTAGTGACAGATAGATGTACCACCTTTTACCATCTTATCACACTAAAATACATAAGAGTAAAATAGAGTTAAATGTAGTTACGTACTAGGCTATCTTTAAATATATTAGACTTTGTTTTACCACTAAGAAAAATAAAAAAAATAGCAAAACCTATGTATTTAGCTCTAAACATGTACTTTTGTAGTTGTGTAGAATGGTTCTGTTCCAATATAGCATATAAACGTTGTTTTCAAGAACTATTTCTGGTTTGAATTTATAGCAAGCGGTTTTTCACTGATACGTTGATGGTATTATAATATTTACCAGCAAAGCACAAACCCAGCACAACCAGGTGACCGCTATAGCACTCACCTGGTTGTGCTCGTGCTTGTAGCCTGTATTCTGGATTTGCAGGCACTGGCAATGTGTTGAATGGACTCCGGTCGTAATCTGCTTTCAATAACTATTACATTTTGGATTTTTACCTAGCACATTACATAGCACAAGCCAAGTTTCTTGTAGTGCCCATGTGGAAACCATTTTGATTTACTGATGGAGGGGGGGGGGGGGTGTATAGCATTGATAGAAGCTTTAAATTTTGAATAATATAATGCCTCAAACGGTACCAGTAAGTCAATGCTAAAACTTATATGCATTGAATATATTTTTCCCCAAAACTGGTACCTCTACCAAAATATACGTACTTAAGAAGGCTACTAAAAGATGCGCAAACTCCGAAATTTAAATGACAAAAAAAAGCATGCAAATGTGTACAGATTAGATAGAAAAACTATAAGCACAAAATCAAAAGCCTCAACAGTTGCTACAGACACCTTAGGATTATTTTTTTTATATACCCGAAAACTCGGTCAAATTTATAGTAATCTGAAAACTCATTGAAGTATCATTTTCAATAGGACATCTGGTCGAGCTTGTCCGTTCCATCGGGGCTGGGCTGCGCGACCGTCATCTATCCGGATAGCGCAGCGATCCTGGCGGCGCAGATCATAGGCCTGCAGGACTACACCATCTGGGCGCGTCTGAGAGTGAAGCAGTTGGAAAACGCTGTCTCGCTGCGCAGGGCCGACCAGAAAATTAGACAGCTGACATCGTAAACGTCGAGATAACACCGTTGCGCGCTTCGATGGCACAGTTGTAAGCGCGCGAAGTGGATTTTGATGCTGAAGCCGTTTAAATTTTTTGATTAAACGGTTAATATAATACGGTGCTCGAACCAACGCACCACCAACCGCGGGAACCAACACAGTTCACTTTAGTTTATTGTTAGCATGATCTTTATACATTTCAGGTTAATTTTTATTTGCGTCCAGTGATACCTACTTTATTATTAACCTAGTTCTAAAATAACTTCAAAACATTTACCAATGCAAGATAAAGTGATTTGTGGTTCTATCTGCAGTACTTACAAAAATTTTCTAACATTTTAATATATAATGCCTGTACAATAGTTTGTAATTGTTTTTATTATTAGCTGTTAGGAGAGTGGTGTCAAATCGCCATCAATAAAGGCAGCACTTTCACGCCTAAACGTCCGGTAATTTATCTCTTACATCCAAAGCATCATCTTCTATTCACCACCTGTAACGACTAACATCTAATAATAAAAAGGTCAAAAAAACAATCTACAGACATCAATATTATATATATGCTGATGTAAAATTCTTTTTGTCAGAATGGACTTTATCCAAATATTTTAATGGTCAAATATTTTTTTTATTCTTTATTTATTTATACTATTCTTTTATTCTGAACGAATAAAATAATGTCCACCTTTGTATATGATTAAATGTGATATTGTGCATAATTAAAATACCATACCAATATTTTTACAACGAAATAAAAATGTCTTAATATAAGCTGTTTTGAAATATAAGGATTTTACTAATGATTAATAATTAAAGATTTAATTATGTATGTGTGATTTTGAAAATATATAATTTTTGAAACAACTTGAAATTTTTATTTTAGGTAGATTTCATTAGGAAAGCTACCTGTTGCGATGGATACTTCCGGAATATTTGACATATCTTCGCATTTCACATCCCCTAGAACCCTAAACCACACTCAGTTGAAATGTTTACATATTTATCTATCTATATTACTATCTTGTGGATACGATAACTACCGTAATTTTACACCAATCACTTTCAAACTGATACATAAAATTTAAGGGCACAAAATCTCGGTAAGTTCGTTAATGAGCAAAATCAGACTAGGAGGCGGGAATGGGGGGGTTTTTTTTGGAGAAATGAAATTTCGCTATAACTTTCTTATTATAGAAGATATTAAATTCATTTAAATTTTATATTATTGCTTAAATAAGGGCCTAAAACTTATTTAAGTAATTTTTTTTTGATAGCACCAACCATTGGTCTTAGGGAGGGGAAATTTCTTTGCTTGCAATTTTTGGATTAAATAAAAAAATTAGTATCTGAGGCGGGTCGGTAATTCTGCTGTGGATTTTTAAAAATAATTCCTACTATCATATCTATCTCTTACAATTAAAATTGTAATTATAAGAGATAAATAAGTGTCTTTCTTTCTGGTAAAGATTGTCTTGAAGCAATAAGCTTACCCTTTTGTAACATACGTCAAATTGACAGCGATCACAGATGACTGAGGTGTATTTACTTTTAAATGCATAGTTGAATTTAAGTTAGACTTTGTTTTATAAAATTTGTGCATGAAACCGTACTTAAATGAGTCAATTTTACGTAATATTTATATATCCTTGGTTGAATCTATTATTTTGTATGGTATTGCAATTTGGGGCCTTACATATGAAATATATATAGAGAGAATTTATATTCTACAAATTCGTATCTTAAAAATAATTATTCCAAAAAGTAATCAAATTTCAATGCAAGGCGACTATTCTAAATTGTCCACCCATTTCAAAGTTCTTCCGGTATGTCAACTTTGCTATTATAGAATTGCAATCAACCACTTCTCAGATGAAACATGGAAAAATCTTGTTACTCTCCTAGACAAATGTCGAATGAAAAATATATTGTCGAAAGATGTATAAATACGTATGGCTATAGACAATTAATTATTTGTCTAGCGTGGGTAAGCAAGTTATCCGTACATCCCGCCGTCAGAATTGTTAAGGCGACTACATACCTGATACTACAAAAATGCAAATTTTACAGGTTTTCAAAAGCGTTAGGAGAGAGATCCAGAAGAATTATAAGTAATCTAGTTTATTTATTTTAAAGATAACTTATTAGTATAGAATTTATTATTACCTAAAGAAATTTTGTTTAAAATATTATGCAAAAAAAAAAAAACAAAACCACCATATATTTAAAATAGCATTTTTTAAGTCACTTGCCTCTGGAACCAGAAACATCCCATACAAAGTAATTTTTTTTTTTTACTAGATTTTTAAACATGAAAATAACAGTTTACGCCAAAAGTTTTTAATTTTTCAGAAAATATGATTTTGTTATCATTAAAAAAATTCTTCAAAAACGTATCCGTTATTTTTCAACAAAAAAAACAATATGCTATTAATTTCTCATTCAAAATGGTAAGTCACCGTTCGTGTCCGTCATAGAGTTTACACCTTTCCGTTCATTTGCACAAGGTTACTTTTTGCATGCAACTATTTGTAGATCAGAATCGTTCAATGAGTATCCTGTGTTCACGTATGTAGCCGCCTTAAGGAGTTATCAAATAGGCACTCTAGAGTTAAGACACACGAGGGCTACTGATTTCAGAGCTACTCCAAGTTCAGACTTGGGGCCATCAAAATTTTATGGGCCTGCAAGAAAAAGACATTTTTATTGTGTATAACAGGTTCACCGTGATAAGCATTTTCGACTAAACTATTCAGTCGAGTAAATCAATTAACTTAAACTTAAAATTTATTCATTTTTAAGTAGGTTTATTCGCCAACGCAGAAAATATCTTAATACATAAAAATGGATGAATATAACGATGCTGTGTGTCGTGCGCGGATGGCCCGAAAGGAGTCACCAAGCGACTCATCCTAAGTGCTGTAGGTTGAGTCGTCGCGCGCCGAAGGCACCGTTAAAGACGTCTGCAGAGTATATGCGCCAACCTGTCCGGGTTGAACAGCCGGGTTGAACAAAGTCCGGGTTGAACAGCTAGTTTACTATAAAATTCATTATTAATAAAGCATAGCAAGTAACAAAGCCTAGTTTGGTTTTAAATTCTAACAAACGTTTTCAGATTGGTTCCGTCGAAAGTCGATAATAATCGTTCTTCTATTACGATTTTATGTCATATTTAATAATGGTAGATCTACAAATTTCATAGAAAAAAAAAACAAAGTATACTGTATAACCTCTACTGTATAACTACTGTATAGTCTATAATGCTCAAAGAAGCTATTTATACCTAAATATCAAATATGAAAACCTAAATATCTTCCTTTTTTTGAACTCAGTTAAAAAAATATTTGTTTCAGATCATATTATAATTGTTAAAAAAAATGAGTTACAAATCTCGACTATTATAATCTTACCAACTTCGAATAAATGGATATTCGAATGTTTTTATTCGTAATCGTCCATTACTACGTGAACTGACAACTCTAATGTCAAAACTCATAACAAAACCACGAGGCGAGGCTCTCCGAGTTGACAGAACCTTGGTCGTGGCGAACGCAGAAAAGAAGTTATTAAATTATTATTTCATTATTTTTAAGATATTCACCAGTTGGTACGATTTTACTGTAACACATCTCAATGGGTCCAATTAGAAGCGGGTAAGATTTAATGTGAAAGTTGTTTGGGTAGATCCGTTTTAGTTTAAAGCGGAAATCATTATTTTGCATATTTATTTTGTAGATTTATTGTTGACAACGTATCGCCAAGTGAAGATGTCGACGGTACAATGGAGCATAGCGATGAAGAGGTTAAGGTGGTCGAAAAAGATCCAGATATGCCAAAATTGAATCACTTCAACAACATTAAAAACAAACACGTGAGAACGGCCAAGGCGCTGAATTTCAGGAAACAAAAGCGAAAGGATCAGAAAGAAGCACGATTGCAGCGGCGCAAGGAGGGCATTGAACCAGCGAAGCCGCACACTCTTGAAACCCTGCGGGAGAAGGATGAAACGACTGTGGGCAACATTGACGATGACGACAATTTTGAGGTTTTGTAATATCAATTTGGCTGTTTCTTTTGCCAATGGTTACCAGTTTTCAAACTGCAGTCATAAAATCATGCCCTATGTATGCTCACTCGTGGTTTACAATTTGCTTAAACTAGATTCACAGAATAGACAATAGTTATCACAGAAGTTGAACTCCTTTGATTTTGAAAAAAGCCGCCCTTTTAAATGGCTACAAAGTTTCATACACCTTGCCTAAATTATACCTTGCCTAAATTATACCTTGCCTAAATTATACCTTACCCGGAGAGTTGCTATTGGGTTACCGATCTCTTTCCGACCACCTAGGCATAATGGTACAATGGTATGACATTCTTTCATTTCATTATTCATTTTAATACCATTTCAGTTACTGAATTTGTGATTTTTGTTCAATACTATCTTCTTCCAAATTGACCTTTATTCAATAACTCAGCAAAAGTTTCACAACCCTGTCTATTATACCACTACTATACCAACACCAACCAATACAAATACTATACCAATCTACAAAATCACAGACAAAATTCCTAGTTTAGTTCCGTGTTAAATCAGTTTTAATTTTATTTTTTCAATATATATATATTTATAAATAATAAAATTTTAAATGGATGTATTTCATGTTCTTTTTGTTGATTTTTTTTTTAAATTGAAAATCGGTTGTTTCTTATTTATTTCATCTTATTTAAATTTGTTTAATATATTTTAATATTATTCTTTTTTACGTCATTACGTCTTTATACAATTTCTTTTGGGTAACCACTATAAATAAACACGGATATAATATTTCAATTTATTATAATTATAACGTGGCAATGAATATTCTTTTACATGTTTCTATTTGCGCTCATATATCAGTATATATTCATTCTAACTGGACAGTAATAAATAAAACATTCCAACAGCCGTTCTGTCATATTATTATGAAATTCAAATAGGATCGCAGTCTGATGCTGGCGCCTTATCGAAATGTCAAGTTTCATTCCTCAGTATTAAATATTCATTGAGTTTAATGTTATTCGCTATATTATTTTGCCTACTTTCGATGCGATCCAAACGGCTATGGTTGTTTTTCGAGAGCAACTCTTTCGCATTTGTACTTTTCGAGTTGAAAGTTGTAACGGACAGACGCCCAAAGGACGGGTATAGTAGCTTATTATACACGAATGAATAGAAGTTAAAAGCACTAAATACGTCTATACACATGTACTGTTTAATTAATTTCTTTTTAATAATAGTGAAATTAGTGAAAACATTCAATTCAAATGTCTGGGAAAAGCGGTTAAATTTCTCATAAATTGACTTGAGCACGGTCTGCACTAGATCTGCGATTGAGCATATTCAAAACTTTTTGGACAAGTAAATAGTTGTGATTTATAAAATTACTTTCACTAACTTGATTTAAGACCAATTTATTACGCGAATTATTCCTTACTATCCTGACCAATGAGCATGTTTAACATTAATCAATTACAAATTGCATTGGGGAAGTATTTAGTTTTTAGGTCCAAATTTTGGACCCTTTCTTCGATCATTTGGATTTTGTTGTATAGTTTTTGAAATGTTTCTTTTTAATTACAACTGTCGCGTTATTGTTTAATTTTAAATGTGTTAAAATTGTAATTTTTATGTTTGTGACTTTACTAATGAAATAAAATAAATATAAAAAGGATTTCTTTAGATAAAGCGGGACTTGGAGCTGGACGAACTGGCAGTCTATTATCAAAATAGTTATGAGCCAAAAGTGTTGATAACCTTCTCGGACAATCACCTCAGGAAGACACGAATATTTGGGAAGGAACTAACCCGGATAATACCCAACTCAGAGTATCGCTTTAGAAGAAGGTAAGGGAATTTGGGCAACAAACGCTGTGACTTACTTATTGTTCAATGATATTGCGCATATTGTTGTTGCCAGATCGGCGGTCAAGCGCATTTTAGAATCGGCGAAGCGCGAGAGCTACACTGATGTCATAATTGTAAACGAAGACCAGAAGCAGCCAAACGGGTTCCTTCTCATCCACATGCCCGACGGGCCAACGGCTCATTTCAGGCTGTCCAACTGTAAGATCACCAAGGAAATGAAGAAAAACTACCGCGAAATCACGCAGCATAGACCCGAGGTCAGTTTTATTCCTACATATTTTCGTACCGCAAGGATACATATCCTTTTCAGCCAAACAATGTGAAAGAATTACCGGAGTAAAACATTGAGCCGTAAAATAAAGAATAGATAATAAAAAAATTATGTGCGTTTGTCGGGATTTGCAGTTAGGATGTGTGAATGTTAGCACCGGATAGCTGTCACACTGTGATAGCTCAGAAAGTTACCTCGAACGTCACTGACAGATCGACAAAATCGAAATTCACTTCACCTAGGGTTCGCATATAAATGTTTACCAATGAAAAATTTGTATTATAAATGTGAATTATATTACTATTTATTAGGAAAATTACACCCATGACCAAGGAAATATAAAGAATAGAGGGAAGAGATAATAAAGGGGTAATTGATTCCATAATCTAGCAGCATAAGATATAAAAGTATGATAAAAAAAAATGAAATTGTATAGTAAAGTACCCTTTCAAAAACAGGAGAACTGCGTACATATTTGTAATCAATCATTGAGCTGATTAAAGGTAGTAAAATTCTGATGTTACACATTTGACAGAGAGCACTAGGTTTCTAGGTTAGGTCACCGGGAGAAATCAGCAGATTAATTCTGGGTTTGACCGATTCTTCCGACAATGGCCTAATTTAGTCATTTTATACATTTGAATCACTCATTTAGTTTGTGAACATTGCCTTATGATTTTACAAAAGGTGTGAACTCCTCAGCTGGTGAACACTTGAAAGTATTGAACAGCCTGTCGCTGTGTTTTTTAACGCAAACTTTTTGTTGATATTGACAGGTCATCCTGGACAACTTCACAACGCGTCTCGGTCACACCGTTGGTAGAATGCTCGGCGCACTTTTCCACTACGAGCCGGAATTCACCGGCCGCCGCGCTGTCACATTTCACAATCAGAGGGACTACATATTCTTTCGGCATCACAGGTATATTTATAACAGCTTAATTCTGTTGGTGAATCAGTTGACAAATTGACAGGAAAGATGACTCTTCATATTTTACTGCCATACTCTTCACTTATGACCATTAAACTAAAAATACAGTACTTACTGATATGACAATATTTTTTTACGGTGACTGTAAAACTGAAATAATACATTATTATACAAATAAAATTGGATTGAGGTACTTTAATCAAAAACCGAATAATAAAGATTTATAGTAATAAATATTCAGAATTGTTAAAATGTCTCTGTGTGTGTGCGTGACAGTCCTCTAATTTATTCACTGTTCGGCATCACAGGTGCAATATTTAAATATGTCTGTATTAGTTCTGTAAGCCTGTCAATACATGTGTTTCAACTCATGAGATAGTGGTAGTCTAGTGGTTAAGCCACAGCGACCCAACGATCATGGGTTCGAATCCGCACATTATATTATAGTCGTATCATTTTTAACTCTCCATTACCACCATTTCCCCCTACTCTCGCACAAATACATTTTGCTTAGTTGATTAGGGTCTAAAATAATTGACCTAGGTCATATAATTTTAAAAAAAAGACCAGCTAGTTGTTTAAAAAATAGAAATTTTAGCCAGAACTTTTTAATTTTTTTGCACATAAAGATGGATGTCAGAATACTTCTGGGGGCAAATAGTGTGGTTATTTTGTGTATTTTATAGTGAATTCATGCTTAACCAGCTTATTAACGACAATAAATTTTAAAGCAAATTTAAATAATTAATAATTTCATAAATAAATTTGTAGCATTAAAAGAGCAAGAAACGACCGCAGAAAATATGTCAATATTGTTATTGTTATTTTTTGTCCAGATATGAATTCACGGCGGACGGCAAGAGGGCAAAGTTGCGCGAGCTTGGTCCACGTTTCACGCTCAAACTGCTGTCAATGCAGCAAGGGACTTTCGACTCCAAGTACGGTGATTATGAGTGGATGACGAGACACGAGATGAAGACAAGCAGAAGACGGTTCTTCTTGTAGTGTTACTTTCAATTCTAATAATTATTTGAATTTTCATACATGTACCACATCATCTAAGAAATGCCCAGAATGTGATTCTCAAACAAAATATTTTATACATTCATAATTTTATTTTATACATTCATAATTATAGTTACATGTGTCTATAAAATATATATCATGTATTATTCTTGCAATAATTTCATTGTATAACTGCAGGCTATAATTATTAATGAAGAAAATTAATTCTAGAATTTATTTTGAATTTTAGGTTTATTTTTCATCACATTACAGAATAGTATATTATTTATATGAAAATTTCAGAAAACAATCATTACATATTTGCTTTAAAATATATAATTTACCGATTTTACATAAGCGTGACAAGACTGTTTAATTGTGACTTTCGCTCATGATCACACTTCCCGTCCTCAGGGTAGGTTCGACACGTCCATTCGATACGAGCTGACGGGCACTAGTGCACTGTTTAGTTTGGTTTCTCGGTCCGAGTTGGGTAGTCCTTGTGAGCAACCTCTGTATTTACAGCGCCGTCACTCATTTCAAAATTTTGCAGCAAAACATACTGTAACGGACATGGTCTCGAAGGGCAGATACTTTGTTTAAGGGCGTCAATTTAACAACAATTTGCACCAGTTCACCTCAAAACTTTTGGTATTTTACTATACAGGTTACATGATACAGGTTTATATGATTCAATCGCTATCAAATATGCTCGGATCTGTTTTAGATTATAAACATTTTATATGAAAGATAGCTAACACCAGGACTATTTAAAATCTCGATCATGATATGGTCCCCCAAGGAGAGCATTTTCAGTAGTTTATGCTGGTTCATCATTATCGCCTGTTGCTAGTTTATTATAGCGAAATGTTAAATCAGTGTACAACGGATAAATACTTTATTATTTGTATTCGACTTACGGTGGGACACATGGGTTTTATCCATTTGATTTGAAATGCTGCCTAGAAATGTTTAATGCCTTAGTGCCAGGCTAATTCTGGTAAGTATTGTTAAGATTTTGAAATAATTATCTCCGTTTAGATCTGGGAGATAATGTAGTTCAATCAACGTCCTCCCGATGACCCCTACCCATACGTTCACACTAAACTTTCTTTGAACTGAAGTTTGTTTTTGGTGATGTAAATTATGAAAACCAGTTATCCTGTCCTTAGAAAATTTCGACTCATCTGTCCATTAAAATTCTGCCAAGAAAGTGTCCGTCTTCGATGTCCTCGTGCAGTAAAAAATAAAAAAAAAACAGTCTTAAAAATATACGTTTACCAGACATCAGTTGGTTCTCTGGTGGAAAAGGTCGGGGATTTTTTTACGGTCAGATAAATCGCAACCATTTTAGCTAAAACCTTCGGCCACCAGTTACCGCCCATCCATATCTTAACTCTTAGCATACAACCATGAACTAAAAGGTAACGCTCTACCGCTAAGAGAGATATTTTGACTATTTGAAATTGACTGGTTTTATTTGGTTATTATGTCAAAGTTCTTGAAAATTACTAGCATTTTAAATCAGTCAGTTGATTAATTTCAATCTCTAGAAGTTTACAAACTTACACTTACTAGGGTGGGCGCTGGCTGGGCTGGGGTATCTTGTAAATCGCATTGTTTGCCCGGTCTTAAATTCGCAAATTGCAAGCATTGTACAGCAGACAATGCTCTCGCTTGCATTTTGCAATTTCAAAGTTGTATACAAACACAACTTTACCGAATACATATTAAATTATAAATGAATTGCCAGTAAATTTCAGACCTAAGTTTGCCATATTGTAGTTTCGAGCTCGGGACATCGCAAAAATATGTCTAGACCTTGTTCTTACAACCACCAATCGCCCCAATCATAGTTAAATGCAACCAACAACTACAATTTAAGAATTATAATTATTGGAAATTGATTGATTTTGAGGAAACACTCTCTGCCAAAAAAAATCACTTTGTTTTTATTTTCACCATTTTGCCTGGCTGACTCCGTTATTAGGTTTGTTTGAGTTGATAAATAACCACGCTTATTTAATTGTGGTGTTTCAGCCAGAGGTTACGTTCTTTACTCACTTTACTTTAGGTTCCTTGCTAAACTCAGCTATTCTTAAAACGTGCTAGTTTTTTGTTTTTAAACAAATTTATGAACTTGCGAAAAAATGTCAAATAAAACAATCATTTAAATATATGTCCTTATTTTTAATTAGGATGTTAAACTTGCAAGACAAACAAAAAACAAAATAGAGAAAAAAATGGTCTGGCATTGACAACTCGTCAGATAACCGTTAGATCCGTGGAATGTGAGTAAATAAGTTGAAAATATTTTATACATTGAATATGTTGTTAAACTTGAGATAGGAACGAACCTATTATAATAAATAATAAAATAAAACTCAAAGCTTTTGCTATCATCAGTTAAGCCATAATAGTATTACCGATGACTGTTATTAAATTGGAAATATGCCGTTTATGTATGTGGATTACGGCAACACCGCGGCGGTAAACGAAACAGATTTACGCTACTTCTAGGGTAATCTTATTCAATCACCACCAGTGTTGCATTTACATAACATTCTCAAAAACAATCTGGTCATAGGTCATGCTGACGAACTCTTTACAATGAATCCCTTATGGGAGACATCTCAACGATTACAAGTAACGGATAATTAAAACTAGATAACAGATGTTAATGTCGAAATTAAGATAACAGGAAATTTAATATAGTCAGGTACAATAATAATGTCGCCGGCGCGTGATGCGCGCGGTGGCTAGCTAGCTTGTTGACCCGACTGACTGCTTGCGTCGCTGGCGGATCGCCCGTGCGCCGTTCGAATGCGCGCCTGCGCAGATGCCGACCAATCAGATGCGCCCGGCGGCGATCACCCGTCGCCGGCCAAACCGACGCTGCCAGCCGCAGTCCAAATATGTAGCGCCGCTACAAGGTAATACGATACAATAATTACTTTTCTCATGTAAAAAATATAAAATAAGTATAATTAGTTTTATTTGATGTCTAGGAATAAAAGTAAAAAATAAAACATATTTAACAAACATATTAATAAAAAAAAAAGAAATTATGTTTTTTAATAATTTTAAACTGATTTTTTAATAATAATTTTACAGTGAACAATAATGTAATAATCTTACCGGTCAACCATAATATTTCTTAATTCTTCTTCATCTCATCTCATATTTTGTAGTAGTAAGACAGTGCCTTGCTCTAAAAAAAAAAAAATTTAATAGACTAATACTCAAAAGTGACTTAAGGTAGTGGTATTTAATCATTTTCAGTTAGAGCTAATACATGAAAACTTGATTTATAATCATTTCTGATCATTGGTTAGCACTTATCATTAGTGAATTAAATAGGAAGGAAGTTTACCATACATGCAAATTGAACTTTAGCGACCAAAATTTTTTTATTGTTATATAGAGATGTTTTGAGTTATCTTAGCATAGTTTCGTGTCTGCGCTGTTGACCGTCGAGGAGTTCCTTTATCTGGAGACAATCCTGGGCGTAGAATCAGGTCATGATTACCATACCATTACCATAATAATGCATTGTCTTCGAAACTGAACCAACATGTGAAATTTCAACTCCGTAGGATAAGAGGGTAAGGTAAAGCTTGCAAAATTTGATCTAAACCCACATACAAAATCTTGTAAAAATTATATTCTGCTTGATTTCTAAAAATATAAAAAAAAAACTTACCCTGCCCCTAGTTCTAAATGTTTTCTTACTGTAAAACTTGTCCTGAGAGAGAAAAGTAAAAAATATTCATTATTAAAGTTTGATACATTTTCAATTATTTTCTTACTTTTTAACCATCAGATTTGTTTGAAGTCAACATGAGGTTTTTGGGTTCGTCTCTGTTGAGGGAGCCTAAAGGCTGATCATCATTGTAAACTCATAATAGCTCCGTTTATAATTTTCTTTTCAAAGATGGTAAATGGTTGATTAAGTGATAGCAAATCATATAAATATGGTCAATCCCACTCAGAATGACTAAATGTTGCATGAGTTTTGTTGTATTTCATCTACAGAGAGTAATTAAAATTTCTTTTGTCCTTTAAGGGGGGGTCGATATGCATTAACATCTTAATTGGTCTCATGAAAACAATTTATCTTAGCCTATCCGCATCTGACTAACTAAAACCTTGATGTAACTCAGTTTAGGACAGATGATTCGATCATCGACGGTGACATCAGAATATTCATACTTTTGTTTGATTTTGATTAAATTTTAAATTCGTTTTTCTCACAAGATGTTAATTGTTTTAATAAGATAGTATTTGTTATTGCGCGCGGACTGGACCAAGCTAATTGGAGGGCGGGAACCACAGGCCATTGAATTTGGTAGACGTAAGCCAAATATACGGGCTGAAATCCTTTTTTTTTGATAATGTATTTCTTAAAGTAGTATTTTAGCCCAGTTCAAAATAAACTTGCAACGTTTGAACTCGCAGGAAATCCGGTTTAATATGAATACATTTTACAAATGGAGAATTTTAACCTCGCCTGTGTGTAACTTTGGAGCTAACAGACATTTATACAGAGATAAACATTTCCTTAGAATTCCTTATTCTGGCTGGCTTTGTGTTCACCAAATAGCTGATTCACATATCTGTTCAGACTATGGTTGAAGATCACTAATTTTATGAACAAGGATACAATTCACTACACAATCCATAAACTAACGGGTTGACTCAAAAGTAGGTGAAATTGCTAGTTTTAAATAAAAATCGCAACACTAAAACTATTGTATGAAAAAATTACTGGGTCGCGTCCTCCTCAATATGTGGAAAGGTTAGTTGCCGAAAATCTTGAATGGCTTTTTAACTATTTTTTTTTTATTAATGGTTTGTTCCATGCTTTTATTTTTTGTTTTACATTCTACAGCTAAATAAAAAAATCAAAGTTAAAATTACCTGTAGGGCAATAGCCAAGGGAAAAGATCTGAGAGCTAAAGTCATGCTGTTGAAGGTGTCTTCCTTCGCGCAGGTCCCAGGATCTACAAAAAATAAACAAAATTTTGGGTGTATTTAGTCGCACGGTGAATGCTTCCGCAATACACAATCCACTCTCAGAAAGTACAACTATCAAAAAATAATCCCGGACAACCGATTGTGTTTAAGAGTCCAATAAAAAATCCAGTAAAGATAGGGCTGAGGGTTGAGATTGTAAAATTTATCATGACACCATATCGACAAAGTGTACCTAACCGTTTGGGTCCAAATTGATTTCTCTTTTAGGATTGCAGTCTAGTTATGATAAAAAATTAAACGTTTTTAAAAATCCTCTCAATAAAGTTTATTTGATCATTTTCTCTCGCTAACTCTTAAGAGCCAGTATATCGTGAGGTGACCTTGAAGTTCGGCCTTTGCAAATGGTGTCGGCCACTTGCACTTCGAGCATCCGTCGACAACATCAAACAAAAAACATTTGGCAGTTTTTTATTTATATTAAAAACATAAGTCAATTAAAAAAAAATCTAAGTTTAAGGTTTCCTGTAGAATTTCATTGCGGACATTTTTATGTATAAATTAGGCTTACGTTACATATGTAGTTTAGTTTATGAGAATTTTAAAAAATAAAACTCAACAATTTCAATATTTTTTTATGTAAATATAGGATTATTTATTTAAAAAACCGCTTAAAGGGTTGCTAGAAAAATGTTCAGATAATCTAATTATATGTTTTATATATATGCCTGGTATGAAAATCTATCATGGCAGTAGACCTCAAAAACATGCATAAAATGCAATTCGAGTGCGTTATGGCTCTTAACCTTATGGGTTGAATGAATGAGGAAATGAATGAAAATTGTCAGAATCTAATACTTTGCTGTTAGTTTTAGAATTCATAAACCTGTTTAGAAAATTATGTGGGTAGCACTCAAATTATGATAACATTTCCATAACAAAAGGTAGTGGGTACATATAGACATTCTTTTGAGTTATGAAGGCGCTAAAGCAAGGAGTCCCCACCGAGCTAACAAGAAGCGCGTTGTGCACCTCTCGTCGCCTGTAATTGGTTGGGCACGTCTTTTGCTGTTATGCCTCCAGAAACAAACGAGGACAATTTTGTTCACAAAACTTTGTTCAGATTTATTACTTTTTTGTAAAAAGATGAGTCAGTAACAAACTGACGGATGAATGGATTTTGCCTAAAGTCAGTAATATTTTCAACCAATGGATCGTTTCCAGTTTTGAAAACTTATGACAATTACGTCAACTTACGTCATCCGATATGATGCTTATACAAAAAGGCAGAAAATTAATTTTAATACATACCAAGGATTAGCTCGAACGAAGCATTTGAAAATAGTATCTAATAAATTATACTTACTCTCTAGTTATTTTATAATTATTTATTTCTAAGTTTTAGATATTAACTATATCACTAAAAAACATTTTGAATGTATCCCTGTTTTGTAACTTGAATAAATGAAATAAAATATTTTCGCAAATTGTTCCAGATCATATGGAGCATGTCGAGATGATTATTTTTATGAAGGATAAATGTCGACTCCATTGTTGTTTATTTTTATTGTTTTTGTATTTTTGTGTAAAATGTGTTAAAGTATGATATTTATCGTGTTTTTTTTATTATCGAAATTTGTTTCATAGTTATTATTTATAAATAATATTTTTCAATAACAGCTGAAATTGTAAATTCTGTTTACAAGTTTGTTGAATTAGGCTAAAATATTGAGTTATAAATAATTTGTTACAACTTTGTTATGGAATATTTTTTACTATCGAAAAGTATTTCTCCATGCATTTGATATTGCATATTATTTTAATATTAGTAATAGACTAGACTTGAGGATTATTTTTCCGACAAGTAGAGAGTTACAATTTATTATCTTAAACAATGCCATTTACCGGGGGTTTATCCATGTATTTGATACTATACATTACTTTAATATCAGTAGTGTATTTTATAGAACAGGCTATATGTAAGGATTTTGCTATTATAAAATTGTGGTTTTTCCAATAAGTAGAGAGCTACAATATATATTTTCTTATTTTAGTTAAACAGTGTAATTTAGCGGCGTTTAATAATTAGTGATCGCAGCAGATGTTGCTTCACTGGCCTTTCTTGGATTTGTTTAAATCGAGATTGTCTATGACGGACAGTTTATTGTGAAATGTATGTAATATGATCATCAACCAAATCTTGATGTAATCGGTTATAACGACCGAATAATGCCATTTCTATCTGTGATAAATCATTAATATCTTGAAATTGGGGAACTTCATCATACATCTGTTTAATGATACAATGATAATTTTGTTTTATTCTGTTTGTACTCCTACATTATGTTTTGAAAATTATGCATATGTTGAATAACATTTTGTTCACTATTAAATTTCCAACAGAACTAATTTTAACAAAAATCAATTGAAGCAAACTACATAGGCGCTCTAACCGATATAAACTGGAAGCTATACTTCGAACCGGATTATAATTTTTTTGAAACTAAATAATGTATCACTTCTATATAAGGTCGATGCTTATTACATATCAAATAATGGAGGGATATTTAGATTATCATAGTTATCAATAAAATAAAACTGTAATTCTTAGTATTAGATCTCTTTGTTAGTATGGTAGTCCCCGGAATAAATAAAAAAAATAAAATATTTACACCGAGATTCAGGTGACAGTCATACATACTCCTAATATATTTAAGTTTGTAGTCTTAAATAGTTAACAAACTATATAAAACTGACCGAAAACAAATAGCAAAGGTCCATAAATTTTCCTACAGGTATAAAAGACAGAAGCGATAGAGCTTAAAGGTCAAAAAAGATTCCAAATGTAATGAAACAGAAACTTAAATGTATCTTCAATGGGACAACCTAAGGTCGTAGTGAGAATTTAATAAATAAATTATATTATCGAAATATATCCAATGCTACGCCAGTTCACATGCGATCAATATGTTTACAATATTGTTGTTCCCAGGAGTTACTTTCTATAGTAATCTTGTTACTCTTATGATGAAGTTTCTTATAAAATGTTAGGAACTTGCGACTATACCTGACGGTATTATCCAAGCCGCCTGTCCATAACTTTGTACCATCGGCAGATATATCTATGCAGCTAGCGCCATCTGTGTGCCCCTGGAACTGCCTCACGAGCGTTTGGTTGTGTAGATCCCACACTGCTATATTTCCATCAGAGCAACAGCTCAAGCAAACCTGTAATATGGTACACATTAGGATTATTACAAGTGAAATTCTTAATATTGTTATTAAATCAGTAAAACAGTTAGCCACCGAAATAACTTGAAAAGTAGAATTGTAATCTGGGATCTGGTCCAGTTAGCCAGTGACGTGCAGGGTGATTGCAGGGTGGTGTAGCCCCCCTTTGGCGGCTTTTGTTATAATATAAATTGTTAATATTGTTAATAATACATAAACAAAAAATATAATATTAAACCGAAAATATATTAAATATGCGGTTTTTCGTTAAAAATCTCGGCAAGCCCGGCTTTTTGGATCCTAAGAAAGTACCGCCCCGCCACTGCAGTAAGCCGTTAGAAACTGGAAGCCCTGATGATGTTAATGTAATTATTTGTACTATATAACATGGCTATGATACGATCTAAACAAAACAATAAAAGTGAGTGATTTGAGTCAGTATGGGAACTGAATTTATGATTATCAACAATTATGTAATTAATACTATGTATGTATGTATAAATTCCTCACTTAAGATGAAACCCGATCATTTTTTTTATACAAAAATTATAGTGTACTGACTCTTTTTGTAGATATACAAAAAAAAACTGGATATTGTTATATCTCATAATTATATTGAATGAAAATGGAAATTTTCTAGTTAGAGATTGCCTTGAAACATCTGTATTTTTCCAAAAATTTTATTAAAACTTTATAAATTTTATTAAAACTTTTAACAAATAAAGCCGACCTTAGCACAGGCGCTGTTTAATTAGGTAGAGTTTTGTAAAATGTGTTTGAGTACTTTAAAACCCAATAAATAAAACTATTATTATTATTATTTGTAAATTGTTTATTGACTGAATACAATAATCGAGAAATTAAACCTAGTAGCATAGTTGACTTCATAAAGATACAAATTTAACTATTTTTTTTTTTAAATACGTTCATTCTGTTTATCAAGATTATATATTTATAATGAGAAGTCGATTTATCATTTTGTATATTTTTTTTTTATTAAAATATTGTGTGGTAGATATAAAGTTAGGTAAACATGGCTAAACTAAACAGCCGTTAGAGGAAATAGAATAATTTAAACCTACACCCAATAGTCGTCAGGAAGAGCCTCCTTAAGGCTTATTGGTTCGCGTGTAAAAGTAAGCTAGGTATTACAAATATGAACAAAATAATTGATGAATATAATATACCTTGGAGTCTGGACTGATAGCAAGGGCATAGCAAGCCGGCGCACTTGAAGTGAGTTCGGCTTGATCCTAGGCGTGGGGCTCGCAAGATCCCAGATTGATAAATTGGATGTTTCACCGCCAACTATAAGAGTTCTTCCATCAGGTAGAAGCTTTATTGATCGGATCTAGTTGTCATGTTGCTGAAATATTTTTATAAAATACAGGAATATTATGCATGGATCATGAATCATCCTTGATTACAAGCAGGTATTTATATTCCATTAGTGGGCATCAACGTTTGGCCATATTACACTATAGTCATTATATCATTTCTCACTTCATAGTTTAGAGTTTCAATTCGCTAAAGCTTTTATAACATTGCTGAGCATTATTACTATGAGTGAATGCATAGAAGAAAATATTTCAGTTATTGAGCATATATTTTAACAGCTTATGATCATTGCCAACTCTAGTGTACGGAGAGATACAAACCATCCTCCGCCCATGGATAAGACAAACCCTAAGTTAAGAAACACCTCCATTTTTAAACAGGCTCTTGAAGGAAATCTGCAAGGTAAGCTGATGACGATGATGACACTAATTATGAAAACAACTTAATGGCGTCGCATAGTACTTGAGAAGACTAAAACAAGAATGAAGTTAAGGTCATTGCCCAAAATGAATAGAATGGAGATCCACTATTCAGGCTTTTAGTCCCAAACCGGGATAACAGGAATTACAGACAGAGAAAGACATATTAAGAATTAAACATAGCAATTGACAAATGTTAGAAGTCGCCACGACAATCAATTGATACTTACCAAGATTCTCAACCACAGAAGAGAGAACCGACACACTGTCCAAAAATTGCTGTAGCCTTCAAGATTCTGGGTTATACATCCTATTAACTCTATTCGGAGATAATTCTTGTTAAGTCAGGTGGTACCAAAACCATTTTGACATCTTCAACACTAACAATTGATGGTTTTATGAGTTCTAATTTGGGTCGTGTGGAGAGTTATCTTAAGATAACTTCAAAAAGAACTGAGGTAATGTCCTGGTTTTTGTCTCCAACGTAGTCCCAAAATAGCAAGGATGTCAAAGTTCAATCTAGTGGTGCTCTTGCCTGGATATTTTATAGAGGATCGCAGGCAATGTGGAAGGATATTAAAAAATTAAACCACCGCTATCAGTTATCTAAAACAATTGTTAATACAACAGACTGCTAATTAAAATAAGCTGTTTCTATGCTCTCTCCTGAATATTCTCATAAAATGTCTTCTTTCACTTTTTTTGAACATTATTTTATACATAATTTAATCACACACACTACCACAAACTCACCAAGCAGTCGAGCTGACTAACAGGACTCTTGCTTCCGGGCTGTGAAATGTCCCACACTTTGACGCATCCCTTGCCTCCGGTGTACACATACTTAGTGGGGTTGGAGATGGTGACGGCGCACACGACTTCTCCGTGGGCTAATGTGTTGATCTGTCTCGCATGCCGTGGGATCCCTGGGCCAATCAGCGCATCCGGGGGAAAGGGCACAGGTTGCATTTGCCCGTCCGCGCTCACATGAAAGGAATAGGCGCTGCAAAATTAAAATAAATACCAATGTTTTTCCAATTCACCATGTTTATTACACGAATTTTATTCTAACATACATAGTAATAACTGATGTGTTTTGTGATTGTGGTGGTCTAGTTGCTAGGGCAAGATTATTGACTGAGCAGTTACAAGTTTGAACCCTCACATTGTGATCGTTACTACTTTTAAAGACTAATCACCAACATCTACCCTAATACCTTATTAGGACTGATATTAGTACAGGGACATGGAATAAAGTAAAATTTTGTAAATTAGTACTTGTACCAAATCATTATTATACAGTAATACCTACTCTATTTTATAATGCGCAGATATTTTATTCTAAGCCATGTTATTAAAAATTTGAGTTAAGTGTTCCATGGGAATTCAACTTCTCAAAAAACCACAAGTTCTCTGATTGAATTACTAACAATCCTTTATATTTTCAGGAGCCTTTGTAACTGTTTTCATGGGCGTAGAAAACCCTTTTCATTTCCATGTGTCATGAATTCCTAGCACTTGTATGCATTAAATTTAATTTGAAAGGTTACAGAGTGGAGGTTCGACTATTTGCAAAAAATATAACTTACAGGAAAATGGTATCGAGAGGTTTGCGGTTCTACTCCATCAAAAAATAATAATACTAACGGTTTGCCTCCAGGAATGGCAGACAAGGCGGCGGCGGCTGCTGCAGCGGCAGCCGCGGGTCCGAGAGGGGCTCGGAGAGGTTCGTAGGAGAGGGGCGGGGCGGGGCGGGTAGGGGGGCAGGCCTCCTCCGCCCGCGCCGCCGACTGCGCCCGCGCCGTACACGGCCTGCAAGTCGTGGGGACCTCCGCCTGAGGATTACAAAATAATACATTTTTGTGACCGAAAGTCCTTTTTGGACAGATTTTACTTCAAACTGAATGCTTTCTTTGCCTGTACTACTCGTATGTAAAATGATATGAAAAATACAAATCAAAAAAAAATTATTATGTCTAAAAATATTTGTAAAGTTTATGTAAAACATGAATCCACACTCGTTATCGTCCACACGTATACACAACTACATTCCTTCCTGGACAGCTGATCTACCAGCCCGTCGCCGACTACCAGATTCGACGATGATCTGCCGGCTTCCGCCGAACGACTTCCCCAGCAGCTGGTCTTCGAGCGCCTCTGCCCTCCGACAAAGAAGCCGTCAAGTACGCCTCCACGCGCCGACTCGCATTGTAGTGATTTGTGCCTACAAATTTGTGGCAAGACTTCATGGCAAGAATAACAATGAGTTACGATTAATATATTTCAGGTATTTTATTTCTTTAAATACATAAATTTCATTTAAATATATATTAACTTTGAAAAACTTTACTTATTTTGAGGCGCAACATACAGAATAACCCTAAAATGCATGAACCCTTGTTCTTCTTAGACATTTAGTTCTAAAAGAACACAGCACTTTCATAGGTATTATGATGACCTGATTTTGATTTTGACTTGAAGGTATGTTTTAAATATTTATATCCGTGGTCTTAAACCTTAAGCTAGAACAAATTAAAAATATTATCAATAAAAAAACGGATTTCTACGCAGATAATAAACATATCAAATAGTCCCCGAAAGGCAAACATTGCAGCTATTAATTTTATCCAGAACTATCGTATTCATTAAAATTATTTATAAGTAAACATAAATAAATGATTCGTAGCTAGAATAAAATATTTGATCAAAATACTAAATTTAATTCAATTGCGCATCTAGGGTAGGTTAGCAATATTGCCTACCTATTTAAACCCCATAATACCATATCTGTGTTTGGTGTTCAGTCAATAAATTCGCATTTCGGTGAAATTTAGAACTAGAACGAGATTTGTGGGTTCGTCTCAAAGCATACAGTACTAACAGATAATCGCTTCGTCCTTTCCATAAGAATAATATAAAAGTATTTTGCATCTTCTATTAAGACGAGGAGGATCCAAAGTAGGTATATTTTGTATATGTATAGTAGAGTAACGATAAGCTGACCGTTTTTCAATTATGAGGGAGGTGAGAAATTTCACACCTATAAAAATTGCTCTTCTTGATCAATATAATATATTATGTTCCCTTATTGAGAAATGGTCATCTTATCGTTACCCGACTATATTATTAAAGAAAGCTAAATAAGTAACTGTCAAGCACTTCTCGCACAGAGATCTTCTGGACTCTGGACGGGTTAGTAGAGATCAGGTATCCTTAGTGGTTGAGGTTTATTGTGTTGGGATTAAGCGTGTGAATAACATAACATACATGACTACGTATGTGAATGATTTAAATAAAAATAAATTGATTGACTTAAAAAAATAAAAAATCTGCCGCGATTTCTCTTCCTGTGATTTGGCCGTTAGTCGATTGTTGTTGAACGACTTGTACTCAAGGATATTGAGAACAAAAGGACCCTCACACATACGATGCTCTATATTTAGAAGTTTTTAGTATTTTTGTACACATACTTACAACTCCATAATTCCTTTATACTTTTAGACAAACATGTAGAAGCTCTCTCATTATCGCTTGCGTGTGATTAGCTGCTGTCATTTTAATTATTTATACTTTCAGTTTCTAATTCGTTATTTAGAGACGCTTTTAAATTTCTCGGGACAGAAATCATCGAAAATGTTATGACTTCTCCCAACAAAATATCTGTAATAATTTGGACTGGATTTGACCTATAACCGTCATGCAAGCCCAGATGAAGTCTTCATTCTTCAATGTGAGCTGTGGTGCTTTCCACCACCCGAGTGCTGACAAGAATGATACAGATTCCCAGAACGATTGAGCGTCCTTAAAGGAGGCGAAATGCCGCATAGTATAAATTATCTCTTCTAGGAAAACGTTTTCGTTTCAGGGTTACTTTCATTCATCAGCATCTTCTTTATCAAGTCCAATATCTTTGTATCTTAAAAGTTAATATTATTTACATTGAATAATTAATTATTTACTAATAATAATAAATATCAAAACACTTTACTTTCGACTTAGAATAGGTGCAATTATATAAACACACACGTAAAATACAGACTCAACTAGTATTAATATTTGATTTTAAACGTTTTGCAGAATTTGGTTTATTTTTCGTAAGGAACTTACATATAATGGAAATGAATTTATATGTTTGTAGATTCCTTGAAATGCCGATAGTTATTTAATAAAAGTTTTCATAATAATATTATGATTAATATTCATAATTAATAAATAGAAAAACGGGAATTGAGAGCATCGCATATACTATACGTATGTATTAACAAAGTCCTTAGAAATTAGTCTTGAGTTTAATTAATATAATATTTGTTTATAGTGTAAGATTTGTAACTATGAATAAAATAAATAAATTTAAATTCAAAACCAGAAGACCCTCGCCTGTCTCTCAAGGGAGAAGGTCTCGCTTGAAAGACATTTTAAAGTCATTGCACTCAATCGTGAAATAAAAGAAGTTAATAAAAACTATAGGTTTCTGTTTAGGCTATTAAATATATTATGAAATATAATATCAGTTGACATTTATCTAATTTAATGCGATCACTATATACTTTTTTGACCGTAAGTGGTCCCATAGAAATTCCGTTGTAGTCAGATTTGTCTAAAAAAAATCCCTCAAACAATTACAAAATCTACTCTGAAATATTGTATAAAGTAAAAAGTTATATTCGGTCGTATGTAATATATATGATATATTTTTAATTTCAGTTCCGGATACGAACGCTCACATTCTTGGCACGAGATAAAAATGAGTCAACCAAAACCCAGCGTCCGATTTCATAGTATATCAGTCCCGAGAAGGGAATTTAGATTTCAAAGAGCGTATGAAATGAAGTGAAATTCCGACTCAACAATTACAATATTATTTTCTTTATAAATCTTCATTTTATTGGCTATGCACGAAAAACAAATGCTTTTTAGAACGCCATTATTCGTATAGGAACGAATGGAAAACTTCTACAAAAGAAAATTCATTTCAAAAGGCTATTTAAAATTATTTTTAATAAATAAACATGTATGTAAATAAATCGGAAATATTAAAAATGTGATATTTATAACGATCTCAGACGTTAGGACGATTTTTATTAAATTTGAAATTCGTTTTTCGCATAGTTCGTAAATATTTCTTCAATATATTTTGATGATTGCTGATGACTTGTTGGAATAGATCAACAAGATTCTTACTTATTGGATTTGTTGGGATGGATGTTATTTTTATTTATTTCTTTATTTGCAACTTATACATTTTAGCAATTTCTTTTCTCTATTTTCTCAAAAAAATATAATAATCCAATACAGCAGTTTTAATAAAATTTTAAAATATATTTCATTTAATGTTAAATGTGGGTAAGTTTTAAGAGCAGTGTAGGCAGTATTACTTAAACTCAGCATGCTATTTTTCATTGAGAAAAGAAGTACTGTGTAAAAATAAAAAGATAAAAAGAAGTACTGTGTACTGTGTACTGTGTACAGAGGTACTTTACGCTAAACGAAGCGTAAAGTACCTCTGTCAGTGCATATGATAGCCTCTATTAGATCAAGTAAGTATAGACACATACAAATATGTCTTGAACAGTAATAAATATAATTACATTTAATATAAAATATAATATTATATTATATAACATAATATCATATAAAAAATAATATAATTTAATACAACATGGCACATTATGTCATGTTATTTAATAATAATATCAAAATTTGTATGTACACACACACATGTAGTCACATAAATTGTGGATTTTGGTTGTGAGTTAGGGTGTGTAGGTGTGCGTTGTAAAAAGGGGGTCGTTGCGAGGGTTGGTAAAAAGGGGGTGTTTTTCAGTTGGTGTGATGTTTGTATGTTTGTGAAAACCAGACGGGGAGGTTAGTGGTCATTGTATCACAATAAACTAAAACGGACCTATTTTAAAATTAATATGCTTAATAATAAAATTTAATACGGCGAGACAGTTTTGAGACGACAATATGAAGGCGAAACCAGAATACATATTTTTTCTCCTCTTTGTGGTTTATCTTCAAATATCGTTGCTATAACATTTGTATGCATTATATTCGTTAGTTAGCGTAAAATATGTGGGACACTATAATTAATAAAACCAGAATTTACTTTATAAAGTACAGAACTTTGATACCTTTGGGTAAAGCTTTAATACTCTTATATTAAAAAGTTCAAATAAAATTATAAACATTTCAAAAATACATACATTATAGTAAGTATTAAATTTGGCTAATTTAGTAAGTCGCTTAGCTACCAATGGCACTCATCGGTTATATTGAATAATCACGTATTCGTTTTGAAATAAATATCGACTTTGTCTATTATTTAATATATTTATAAAGTATTAAAAAATAGTTTTAATGGTTTTAATTCAATCCTAGAAATTATTTTACCACCCAATTAGGAGACAATATTTATCTAAAGATTATTTTTTTATATTTTTGGTAACCACTAATATAAACGTTTTTAATTGAGTTTATAAGTTTTCTTTTTGCATACCTAGATAATACATGTTTATTGGTAACTACAAAGATAGAAAGGCGTAACAAAGCACCAACAAAATCGTAAAAATAGCAACTGGAATATCGTCACAGGTTCCCAATTCCACATCGATCGATTATATAATTATCTTGTTTATGTGAAAAGATTGTAAGCAATTAAATAATGTGTTTTTAGATAGCAACAATTTACTGCCTCCAATGCAATCTGGCTTTAGAAAATACCATAGTATCGCTTCTGCTCTTAGTAGTGTTACCGACGATATACTCGCTGCAACAGATGATGGAAAAGTTACTGCTCTAGTTTCCTTAGATTATAGCAAAGCTTTTGACTCGGTGTCCCAAAAATGACTACTGGCAAAGCTTAAACACATGGGTATGTCACATAATGTCTGTAAATGGTTTGAAAGCTACTTAATTAATCGCTCTCAAAAAAACTGTATGCATAGCAAATTCAGGACAAGAAATCTCATCCGACATTGCAGTGTTAAAAATAGGCATACCACAAGGTACACTACTTGCTCCTATGCTATATACGATCTACACATTTCATATACTGTCATATTTAGATAGCTGTGAGGGCCATATGTATGCGGAGGACACTCAGGTTTACTACTCTTTCAAACCGGATGATTATTCTGACAGCTGTAGAAAAATAACTGTGGACCTAGAATTAATTAATAAATGGTCTACAAAACATAGTCTCAAACTTAACCCAAAGAAATGGGAAGTAACTCTTATCGGCACAAACCAACAAGTTCTGAAATGTAAAAATAACTTTTTAAGTTCTATATCCATTTCTGGAACAGCTTTACCAATTATAGAAGTATCTAGGAATCTAGGCATCTACTTGGACTCGCAACTTAATTTTGAAGAGCACGTTAAAAGGAAAACACAATGGTGCTTTGCACGTCTTAAAACGCTTTACAAAATTAGAGAATTTCTATCTAAGGCAAACTGTAACGGACTCACTAATTCCTTCAATCTTGGACTATGGTGATGTAGTATATGGCCTACGCTTATCCAAAAAAGTACAAAAAATCCAAGGTGTCCAAAATGCCTGCAAACGCTTTTGTTTTCGGATCCCTAGGCGAACCCATATCTCAGGCACATGAAACAAAAACAGTATTTTAAATATGGTCAATCGCAGAAATCTGCACTATCTCCACGAAAAAATCACAATCACCTCAGGTGCGAGAGATCACCCTTTGATCATCCTTCACCATAGGCTGACAGTTTACGAAGGTTCCTTTAAATTTACGGAATCAAAGATCTGGAACGACTTGCCTCCACCGCTAAGGAGCAAAACAAACCCGGCCTCCTTCAGGACTAGGTGTCGACAATGGCTTCTGGAGCTGCAAACTACCACTTAGTTACGTTTTATATAGTTTTTAATGCTGGTCAAACATTTTGTATTTTGTTATGTATATGTTACATAAGAGCATGTGAGGATTAGAATTCACTGTAAATAAAAATAATATATTACGTTTACTATAAATTATATATTATTACATAATAAAACGGGACGTGCTGTAAATCAGCATCCTCCTCTCTCAGAAAGGAGGGAAGCTGAGCACACTCCCTTTATTGGAAAATGCGATTGAACTTATGTACCTACCATTTACTTTTGTTTTGCATTCTTCAATAAATAAACATTTTCGTTCTTTCTATGAGTTGTCATAATAACAAATGTTCTCCTTGTCGAGATCTTTCAATTGGTGTATAACAAATCCTATAGGAGGGTGTACTTCCCATACATTTTTGTCCATTGTCCGTCAAAAGAACAAAAAATTAGACATTAAAAAAAAAAACAAATTGTAAGATATTGTACAAAAATCACAAATAGTGGTTGGATAATGCATAAAAAAAATCTACCTTCCTTGAATCAATCAGTAAAAATATTAGAAAAATGCTTCTCAAATTAAACTTCAACCAAAATCTAACAAAAGTTTGGAATCGAGATAGCCGTCGCGACCACATCAATCTGTCCCAAACAAAAACAAAGCATTCATGACCTGCCTTACATCAAATAAATTAAATGTAAAAAAAAAATCTTCATCGATAAAAATAAACACCCTAAAAGGACAGTAATTGGTAGGTTTGCATATATATGATTGAATATATATGTTTATACATATATATGTTTGCATATATAGAACATATATATTGATTGATTTCGCGGTATACCGCGTCCTTTTAGAACTATTGTACTTTTAAATCCACTTATAGTTCTCCCTCTAGTCCCGTACTGTAGATAAAGTTAAGTACCTTTTTGGGTGCGATGATTCTAATCTCTTCTGGCTTGAGGAGATAGGTGCCTAGAAACTGGTATCTTTTGTGAATGACATTCCCCCGGTAGGTGTAAAGGGGTTTCTTGGCTCTCTTGGCCTTTGCAGACTTTTCTGCACCTGTTGTCGGCCGATAGGCTTAATTTGTGCAGATGTTTATTCAGCTTGCAGTGGCCTGTTAAGGTTCTGGTTATGATCCTTAGTTGGTTTCGGCTTAACTTCAATAACTCCGAGAGTCTTTTTTGCGAGAATCCTACTATGAGTTCTTTGGCTTGCTTTTGTCCGGGCAGTTCTTACCAGTATTTTTGGCTTTGTTTCGAAGCCAGATTTTTAGCAGTTTGCTGGTAGTGCTTTTAGCTATGCCGAAGGCCGGTTCTGGGCCTATCATAGACATGTTAGCACCTTTTTTGGCCAGTTAGTCTACTTTTTCGTTGCCATCAATGCCTGAGTGGTCTCGTACCCACATAAGTGTGATCCTGTTGTGTGTTGCCAGGGTGTTGAGTGTTTGTACACCTGTTGAATAAATAAATAAATAAAGTTTAGCACTAGCTTTGACTAGATAGCATTTGAGTTGATAGCCTTTAGAGCTGCTTGGCTGTCTGAAAGTATGTTTATGTTTTTATTCTTGTAGGATCTTTCGATGCTTTCAAGCGCAGTTTCAATGATGGCATATAGCTCTGCCTGGAATATAGTTGAGTGCAATCCTAGGTTGATCAATTTCTCGAGTCTGGGTATCGCCCCACAAATGCCTGATCCTATATTGTTTCCGTCCTTGGATTCATCGGTATACCATACATTGCTTCATTTTCGAAGTTGGGTCCTTCATTGTCCCATTTGATATTTTCGTGGTAAAAGCTTTGACGCAGTTGTATTCGGTTGTCAGATTGTCTGTGATCATTTTTATTACTCCTGCGCTCTCAAGTGCAAGACCTCTTTAGAACCTTTATAAATATTATGCTATCCAGCACTTTATCAAATAATTAAAAACTTTTTCAATATTGTCAAAGATTGTGTCATTTATCTTTTCAGGCGATTTGCCGCTATTAAAAAACAATCATCAAATATAAGTTATATATATATAAGCATACGTAAGTGGTTTTTATATTGTTGTTATATTGTACATACGAAGATAGGGCAGCATCTATTAAGTAATAAATAAATACTATAATAATGTAGGTATATTTTGATCCAATATTCATTCTTTAACTAATAATATTAGGTATGTATCTACTCGCAGTATTTTATTAGGTAACTTCAATATTTTTTTTATGATATTTTGTATTTCTAGGTATTATTTTGGTGGTAATGATCGTTTCGAAAGATATGTATGTATCTTATCTTGTAAATACAGTTGTTAATTATTTTTTTTAAATTTTTGATTTGACTTATAGAATTAATTGCATTTGATGTTATGTACTCGTATGTAATTTAGTAATATTTTTGTTCATTTGTGTTTATTAATCATATCTAATACATAAATATTTAATGATACATATTTATTTATTTAGTTTATTCAACAAATTTACAATATCATTCTTTTATGTACCAGCCAAGCCCAAGGCTTATCTGCTGGAAACCAGGTGTGTAAAATACAGATTTTAATAATTGTGAAACTTGTTAAGGGGCAGTGTGTTAGATTAGAAATTGATTTAACCTGATTTTAATCTGTTTTTATTCTTTAGTTCTATTGACGATGTCGAAATCACGAATTGATGATAAAATTGGTAAAAATAATAAACCAACTGATAAACTATAAAAAAGCAAACTCCCAATATTCAAACCAAAATACAAGGATCTAGTATCGCTATGTCAAACCTACGAATACTTAAACCTTCCGACAGACAATAATGCCAATGATGAACTAATGAAATCCGATATTGATGATAATAATGACATTGATTAGAGCGAGTGTTTACAATTCAATAATATGCCAATTAATTAGGGTTAAGTTGATATTAGAATAAACACATGTTAGTGATTGTGTAACTTGTTTAATTTAAATGATTAAAAATAGGAAAGCTCAATTTCGTCATGTCTAATGTCGCCTTAAAGTTGCCTTAAGCATATGTATCTAATCACGGACTTTACCTAATTATGTTTGTAGATCTTCAGTAGTGATAAGATTTAAGAATAATGCATCACGTAATTTGGTATGCTTGTAAGGCAGGCATTAGACGTTCAATAAATATCGCAGTCCTGGATCGTGATAATTATTGCAATACTGTCAATACCTCTTATTACACGTTCAATAAATACTGATGGTATTGACGATACCGCGATATTTATTGAACGAATTATCGGATAATTATTCCATTAATTTATTAAACTAAAAAAATATTCATTAAATACAGATCACATTTACCATACGTTTAATTTGATAATAAGTCGTTATTGCTGACTTTGTATTTTTACAATACGGCCTCGTAAGAATTTTGATTCGCTAAGCAAACATTGCGACTAGCTAAGATTAGAATTTCATCCAATTTCAGATAATTTATAATATGACTTATAAATTATTTTTATAGCCCACAATATTTCTTTAAACAGTACGTTAAAGAATGCACTTACCTTACAATAATGGTAAGTGCATGTTTGCTTATAAAACTTTTTACCTTACGTAATATTTCTTTTAAAAAGCACGTTAATCATGCAGATATATTTTTCTGAAGAAAACATTTGTTCATTAACCCCTTTTCCAGAACGAGAAAATTAATAATTTTCCTAACAAGCCATGTAATTTTCAATCCGTTAGAGATATAAATATGTTTGGCGAAGAAAATAATAGCGGAACAATATATATTTATAACTTCGCAATCAAATCTCAAATCGGTCAGTTACTTAAGTAATAATGTTTTTTTTTTTAAAAAAAATGCAATTTTTAAAATGGTTCTGTTGTAAAGTTTGTCCAATGGCTTGTTAGTTACTTTGCCTTTCAACCGTCGATTTATAAATTTACAAGCTGACCCGGCGAACTTAATACCTCGTCAGAATTAATTGTTGTGTTAACTTTTAGCTGAATTAAATTTAGTTTTTATTAAGGATAGTACAAAAATCAATATGATATGTATTTTAGGTATCGATGCGCGCAAAATGACAAAGTGATCACCTCAAAAAGTGAACATCTTCGAACTCAACTTACCGTTTGTAAATAGAATTTCACAGAATACAAAGCCGTTCCATACAAAATGTATGAGAAAATTAATTTTTCGATTTTTTCCTTCATCGGAAGTCTATGTTGTAAACTTGTAAACTTACTTTGCAGGGACACATCTTTTAAATTTAAACGTCCCCAACACGAATAGCCATAGCAACCAAATTTCAAGTTGTTAGCAACGTAAACCAATTAAATTTGAAAATATTTTTTTCCGAAGATTTGTTGCTATAGCTATTTATATTAATATGAAAAACACGAAAAGATGTCGTCCTAAAGATGTTTTTTCCGTGAGTTTAGAATAATGAAATATGCATTTCCTGCGCTAAGATAATTGCGAAATAACGTTTATACAGTGCATTATAGTCGACATAGTTCATAATAGATAAAGCAGGCCAGTCTCCGAGTGATTGTGTGAAAATAAGTAACATTAAAAAGTGAATTCTGAGACCCGCAAGAGTTAGTGGAACCTGAGGCAATGGAGCTGGATCCTGTCGGCCCGCGACGTACTGCGAACACGAGGTCAGTCTTTGGTTTCCCAATTTTGATCGCACCGCCCCCCGCACCCCTGAATCATGAAAGCCTGCTTCTCAACACTGCCGGTCGAATTAAGGAACATCGCTCTAGGTACAAGCGAGAAAATGTCTGTGTAAAATATGTAAATATAAAATGAATTACCTATTTCGCAGTAACTGCAATTTGCTCCGTAACCCTAACCTAGCTTGTTATGTCGGTTGACATGAGTTTTCATTTTTTTTATCTTATTTTTATGAATAATTCATGGAAATATGACAGTATCTGGCATTTTTTCCTTTGCTATGTATATTTCCAACGTGTTTCAGTCGGCGCTTTTAATATCTCCACATTAGCGCTGTGGACATATTTGTTAAAAAAATTGTCAAACAATCTTAAAATGTATTATACAATCTTGAATTATATTATGTTTAGGATAATATATACCTTAGCGAGTTTCGAAGCATAAGAAATATCCATAAATCACATACAATCACTTAATGAAAAATAAATATTTTTAAAAAATGCCCTACCATATCTACTAAAGGTCTCGTGGGTGGCTATCAGATTATTTTTTTGGAAATAATATCTATAATTTTCAAATCTTTATTCTAATGCAATGAAAAGTTCTGTTTAGATCTCTTCGAAAAATAAGAAAATGCGTTTTCACTTAATCTTTTCTAATCTTTTTTAATATTTTCTCCATCGGTCTCTTTACATTTTAGTTCAAATAGGAGGTTAAAAATTAGCGTTACGTATACAGGTTGTCCAGTAAACCTTGGTAGATATATTAACAGCCTGCTTCTCAACACTGCCGGCTGAGTTAAGTAACATGTCACGAAATGTGCCTGTAATGAATAAATAGCATATAAGCATAAAGGACAACAATAAGGCAGTCAATTTCATCAATTAAAAGCGACTTCCTAATTTAGCCTAATTTCCCTAATTTAGCTAGAGCGACCATTTCACAACCTTAATGGTGGCAAATCATTTAAAACTTCCAGTTTAAGGCTGTTTTTTAATACTACTATATCGCTCTAAATACAAGCGAGGAAATTGTCTGTATAAATGATTTGCTGTAAAAAAAACTTATATCAAGCATTGCGCGAGCTGCCGCGCGGGGAGTGGATCGCGCACCTCCACCCGCCGTACCCTTGCGCAGCGAGAGTGCGTATACTAAGTCCCTCTTTATAGTGTGTCGCAAGGGTTGCTCATATCAAAAATTGTAGGAAAATTATAGCAACACAATTAACATTTTGAACTGATTTGAACCAATTTATCCCACCCTTAGAATCAATGGTTAATGCTATCAAAGAAGTGTACTGAGATAAGATTTAGGCCCTTATCTAAGGAATAATATTAAATTGAAATGAATTCGATATCCTATATCCTATATACTAAGAAAGTTATAGCAAAATTTTACTTTTTAGAACACCCCTCTCCATTCCCGGCCCTTTGGTCTGATTTTGCTCATTATAGAACTTTGATATAATAAGTTTTATATAACATAACAACTAACAAATAACATAACAACATTTGGAAATTTGGTGCCTAAAATGGTGTCCTTTGTTCACTTATGTAGGTCCACTTAATATTAACTCACAAGGGCAAAGCAGGTTGCTTTGAGAGTAAATGGTTCCAGTATAGATATTAGAATTTTAAAGATGTATGTAATCTTTCTTTTTTTGCTAAATATTCAATTTGAGTTTACCACCTCATCATGCCTTGATCTATATAAATGCCTAAATATTTGGTGGAAACTGAAGTGGTGTAAAATTTATGATGAATTGAAAGAATATTATCATGATATTGTACCTACCTATGTTTTTAAGTAGATGATTAGGAAAGCTACCTATTGCAATAGGTACCATCTCATGACTTCCGGGAAATATCTTCGCATTTCATATCCCCTAGAACCCATAACCAGCCTCTGATTAAAAGTTTAACTTTATGTATCTATCTATCTATATCACTTTCTTGTTAACACGACAACTACCGTAATATTCATCCAATCACTTTTAAATTGATACATAAAATTTTGAGTTCACAAAATCTCGGTCAAGTTAATGGACAAAATCAGACCAGGGGGGCGGGAATGGGAGGGGTTTTTCGAAAATGAAAAATTTTGCAATAACTTTCTTGGTATAGGATATAGGATATCGAATTCCTTGAAATTTTATTTTATTTCTTAGATAAGGGCCTAAATGCTAAGTTAGTTAATAGCACCAACTATTGGTCCTAGGGGTGGAAAAAAATATTTTCAAAATTCAGAAAATCATACCTCCCTTAATAAGCACAGGATTTAATCTATTTAAAATGTCAATAAATTGTCTACAACTTTTTTTTAAAACAATCTTTGACATGAGCAACTCTTACGGCACAGTGTTAAGAGAGATTCAGTATCCGCACTCTCGCTGCGCAAGGGTACGGAGAGTTGAGGTGCGCGGGCTGCCGCGCGGGGAGCGGATCGCGCGGCAGCTCGCGCAATGTTTGATACAAGTTCGTACAATTGGAGTTCACCGATCCCCTACTTTGTACCGGGTTATTTTTTAATACGACAAAGGTACATTTGTAACTGTAATTTGCTCTACTGCATTTCGATTTTTTTTCCTCAATTAAATGACACAATAAATAAATAAATAATACGTCCCAACAGCCATTCTATCATATTTTCGATAATTGAATACCACTGTGCATTATCGTTGCGCCCTATCGAAATGTCAAGTTTCAACCTTCAGTATTAAAAATTCGTTGACTTTAATGTTAAATATCTATATTATTGACACAAAAATTGAACTCTTTTTCATTTCTACTTTTCGCGCTGAAAGATGCAACGAATAGTAGCTTATTAAGCATGGCTGTATAGAAGCTAAAATGTGCCAAGAGCTGAAAGTCATTCGGTGAAGGTGTTAAGTTACTTTTTATTAACAGTATGCAGTGGAATTTTACCCTTTATTAATTTTGTATTATTTTTCTTTGTTTTAGATTCCCCAAAAAGGGATTGGCGATATGAGCACCTGTTACTATCGGTAAGTGCTGATATTTCTCGTTTCTAAATAAGTGAATTATATTAATTTTTAACGGATATATTAAAAGGCTCTAAAAATATATAACGATAAGTATTCAAAACTTTGCTAGCCGCTTAGAAGTAATCATTATGTCCGAGTGCAGTTTGAGAGACAGTGGAAGACAGGAAAAATAGTCACAAATACCGTGCAGGGTTCTGAATGTGTGTATTTATTTTGATTAGAATAAAAAAGGGAAAATTATTTATAAGAAATAGATTCTTTGAAACATTATATCGATGTTTGAATGCCAAAGTGACTAACAAGCTATTGGACAAACTTTACAACAGAAGCATTTTAAATATTGCATTTTTTGAAAAGAAATTATTATTACTTAAGTAACTGACCGATTTGAGATTTGATTGCAAAGTTATAAATTTAATAATATCTTGTTTTGCTGTCATTTTCTTTATTAAACATATTTGTAACTCTAACGGATTGAAAATTACATGGCTTGTTAGTCAAATGATTAATTTCCTCGTTAAAATAAACTCGTACAATTACAGTGACTTTGATACCTGTACCTAAATTAAATGGGTAACTTTATAAGGGATTGGGCCAACTTTTTATAGTATTTTTTTACAGCATTTTAAAACAAGCTTAGCCTTTACGCATGATAATGTGGAAAATCCAATTTGATGGACTAAATATTCGGTCGGATATACTTTAAGGATAAAGACGGAAAATGAGTTTACAACTTTGATAATCTCTGTTGGAAATAGACGTGTTTTGTTACGAAAGAACCATCAGCCCCATAGAAAGAAGCATCAGCTGATTTTTTACGATTTTTGTGTGTCATCATCGCTCGAGGAAAGAGGCTATTAGCGAAATTGAGAAGTGCTCGCTTTTAAAAAAAAGGCCACAGACACACCTGACGGATGATATAAGTCTGTAACTTATGGGTAGAAAATATCCAATTTTGAGAGGCAAATTTGAAAATTACCCAAATGGAACCTTTTATTTAAAAGAGAGAACGCAAAGTAATAATATATTTTTTATATTCGATAGCAACGAAATTTAATACACGATAGCAACGAAATTTCAAGTCCCATAGCAACGTATCGATTTAAATTCGAATATATTTTCTTTCCGAAATTAGTTGCTATGGTTTTTTTATATTAATCTGAAAAAGACGACAAGATGGTGTCCTAAAAATGTTTTTCCGTGGGTTTAGAATAATGTAATACGGATTGCCTGCGGTAAGATAATTTCGAAATAACGTTTATACAGTGCATACTAGTCGATATAGTTCATAATAGATAAAAGCAGGCCGCTAGCAGGCCAGTCTCCGAGTGAGTGATTATGTGAAAATAAGTGACATTAAAAAGTGTTCTTTGAGACACGCAAAAGTTAGTGGAACCTGAGGGAATCACGCTGCGAACACGAGGTCAGTCTTTGGTTTCCCAATTTGCTGTTCCACTTATATTTTTTACCTTTTTACTATAATTAGTAGCTTTTAATAGGTCAGTTGAATTTGGGAACATTATAGAGATGAATTCATTGATAGGAAATAATGATGTCGATGAATTTTAAAAATCACCTATTATCGTATATATGTTTATTTTTGTGTATCTTTGAACATCTCCACTAGACTAAAATTAAATGCAGTTTAAGTAATTCCAAACCTCGTCTGCTGTGTTATGAATTGTGATGTCATATTATGGGTTGGCTTTGGAAAGCCGTATTGGCATAGCTCATATTTCATTTATTCTAAATATATTATCATAAAAGCCTACTTCTCACCCCTGCCGGCTGAGTTAAGTAACATGTTACGAACATGTGCCTGTAATGAATTAATAGCATATAAGCATAAAAGTCAACAATAAGGCAGTCAATTTCATCAATAAAAAGCGACCTCAACCCGCCGTACCCTTGCGCAGCGAGAGTGCGTATTCTGAATCCCTCTTTATAGTGTGCCGTAAGGGTTGCTCATATCAAAAAATGTAGGGAAATTATAGCAACACAATTAACATTTTGAACTGATTTGAACCAATTTATCCCACCCTTAGAACCAATGGTTGCTGCTATCAAAGAAGTTTACTCAGATAAGTTTTAGGCCCTTATCTAAGGAATAATATTAAATTGAAAAGAATTCGATATCCTATATCGAATTTGCTCATTAACGAACTTGACCGAGATTTTATGCCCTTAAATTTTATGTATCAATTTGAAAGTGATTGGTGTGAAATTATATAACTATATAAACTTTTAAACTGAAGGTAGGTGAGGGTGGTTCTAGGGGATGTGAATCGCGAAGCCGTGTTGAAATTTTCCGGAAGTCATGACATGGCACCAATTGCAGACCAGGGGGGCGGGAATGGGAGGGGTCTTTCCAAGGAGTAAAATTTTCCTATAACTTTCTTAGTATATAAGATATCAAACTTATTAAAATTTTATTTTATTTATTTGATTAGGGCCTAAAAGTTAAGCGAGTTAACTTTTTTGATCGCACCAACTATTGGTCCTAGGGGTGGAAAAAAGCGTTTTCAAAATTCAGAAAATCATACCTCCCTTATGTTATGTATGTTAGTGGATGTGGGGGGTTTTTCCCCCCGTGTAGCGCGCCTTTTCCAGAACTATTGTACTTTTAAATCCACTTATAGCTCGCCCTCTAGTCCCGTACTGTAGATAAAGTTCAGTAAGTTTTTGGGTGCGATGGTTCTAATCTCTTCTCGCTGGAGGAGATGGTTGCCTAGAAGCTGGTACCTTTTGTTTATGAGGGGTCCACATTCTCCCAGTAGGTGTAACGGAGTTTCTGGGCCCACTTTCTGGTTTCTGGGCGCAGAGCCTGCACCTGTCGTCGGTCGATAGGCCCAATTTGTGCAGGTGTTTGTTCAGCTTGCAGTGGCCAGTTAAGGTTCTGGTTAGGATCCTTATTTGGTATCGGCTTAAATTTAATAGCTCCGAGAGTCTTTTTTGCGAGAATCCTACTATGAGTTCTTTGGCTTGCTTTTGTCCGGGCAGTTCTTACCAGTATTTTTGGCTTTGCTTCTATACCCAAATTTTTAGCAGCCTACTGGTGGTGCTTTTAGCTATACCGTAGGCCAATTCTGGGCCTATCATAGTCATGCTCGTACCTTTCTTTGCCAGTTCGTCTGCTTTCTCATTGCCATCAATGTCTGAGTGGCCTGGTACCCACATAAGTGTGACCATGTTGTGTGTTGCCAGGGTGTTGAGTATTTGTACGCAGTTTAGCACTAGCTTTGACTTGATGGCGTTTGAGTTGATAGCCATCAGAGCAGCTTGGCTGTCTGATAGTATGTATATGTAGAGTGCAATCCCAGGTTGATCGATTTCTCGAGTCTGGGTATCGCCCCACAAATGCCTGATCCTATATTGTTTCCGCTTTTGGAGCCATCGGTATACCATATAATTGCTTCATTTTCGAAGTTGGGTCCTTCATTGTCCCATTTGGTTCTTTCTGGTATTTCCGTGGTAAATGTTCTGACAAAGTTGTATTCGGTTGTCAGATTGTCTGTGATCATTTCCATTACTGGGTTTAGCATTGTTTGGTTCTTGAGCTTTTTGACAGTACTCGAGAGCCAATTCTTTGCACCAATTATTGGTCTTAGGGGTGGAAAAAGTGTTTTCAAAATTCAGAAAATCATACCTACGTTAATAAGCACAGGATTAAATCTATTTAAAATGTTAATTGTTGGCCTATAAATTCTCTACAACTTTTGTTTAAAACAATCTTTGATATGAGCAACTCTTACGGCACAGTGTAAAGAGAGATTCAGTATACGCACTCTCGCTGCGCAAGGGTACGGCGGGTTGAGGTGCGCGGGCTGCCGCGCTGGGAGTGAATTGTACCGAGTTATTTTTTAATACGACAAAGGTACATTTGTAACTGTAATTTGCTCTACTACATTTTGATTTTTTTCCTCAATTAAATGACACAATAAATAAATAAATAATACGTCTCAACAGCCATGCTATCATATTTTCGACATTTAAATACCGCTGTGCATTATCGTTGCGCCCTATCGAAATGTCAAGTTTAATTCTTCAGTATTAAAAATTCTTTGACTTTAATGTTAAATATCTATATTATTGACACAAAAATTGAACTCCTTTTCATTTCTACTTTTCGCGCTGAAAGATGCAACGAATGGTAGCTTATTAAGCATGGATGTATAGAAGCTAAAATGTGCCAAGAGCTGAAAGTAACTGAAGAAAGTAAGTGAAGGTGTTAAGTAACTTCTTATTATGCAGTGGTATTTGACCCTTTATTAATTTTATATTATTTTTCTTTGTTTTAGGTTACCCAAAAAGGAATTAGCGATATGAGCACCTGTTACTATCGGTAAGTGCTGATATTTCTCGTTTCTAAATAAGTGAATTATATTAATTTTTAACGGATATATTAAAAGGCTCTAAAAATATATTACGATAAGTATTCAAAACTTTGCTAGCCGCTTAGAAGTAATCATTATGTCCGAGTGCAGTTTGAGAGACAGTGGAAGCCAGGAAAAATAGTCTCACAAATGCCGTGCAGGGTCCTGTATGTGTGTATTTATTTTGATTAGAATAAAAAAGGGAAAAATATTTATAAGAAATAGATTCTTTGAAACATTTTATCGATGTTTGAAAGGCAAAGTGACTAACAAGCTATTGGACAAACTTTACAAAAGAAGCATTTTAAAGAATGAATTTTTTGAAAAGAAATCATTATTACTTAAGTAACTGACCGATTTGAGATTTGATTGCAAAGTTATAAATTTAATAATATCTTATTTTCCTATAATTTTCATTATCAAACATATATGTAACTATAACGGATTGAAAATTAGATTCATATAATTTATTAAATTATTTTTATTTCATTTATCTGCTTCATTAAATTTATAAGCTCATCTAGTTTATTATAATAGGTTATTTATTTTTTGTATTATTTTCTAATCAACTATTTATCCACTCGTTTAGCTATTTCATCTCATTTATCTCAATCGTTTAGATATTTCATTAGTGTAGTTTAATAATTTCATTCGTGTAGTTTAATAATTTCATCCACTCGTTCAGCTTTTTCATCTCATTCACGCAATCGTTTAGTTAATTTCATTCATGTAATTTAATAATTTCATCCATTCGTTCAGCTTTTTCATCTCATCTCAATCATTTAGTTAATTTCATTCATGTAGTTTAATAATTTCATCCACTCGTTCAGCTTTTTCATCTCATTCATCTCTTTCGTTAAGTTAATTTCATTCTTTAAGTTTAATAATTTCATCCATTCGTTCAGCTTTTTCATCTCATTCATCTCAATCGTTTAGTTAATTTCATTAACGTAGTTTATTAATTTCATCCACTCGTTCAGCTTTTTCATCTCATTCATCTCAATTGTTTAGTTAATTACATTCATGTAGTTTAATAATTTCGTCCATTCGTTCAGCTTTTTCATCTCATTCATCTCAATCGTTTAAATATTTAATTTAATGTAGTTTAATAATTTCATCCACTCGTTCAGCTTTTTCATCTCATTCATCTCAATCGTTTAGTTAATTTCATTCATGTAGTTTAATAATTTCATCCACTCGTTCAGCTTTTTCATCTCAATCATCTCAATCTATTAGTAAATTTCATTCATTTAGTTTAATAATGTCATCCATTCGTTCAGCTTTTTCATCTCATTCATCTCAATCGTTTAGTTATTTTAATTAATGTGGTTTAATAATTTTATCCACTCGTTCAGCTTTTTCATCTCATTCATCTCAATCATTTAGTTAATTTCATTGATGTAGTTTAATAATTTCATCCACTCGTTCAGCTTTTTCATCTCATTCATCTCAATCGTTTAGTTAATTTCATTCATATAACTTATTAATTTCATCCACTCGTTCAGCTAGAGTCCATCACGAGAAAACCGTCGCGACCTCAAAGAAGTTTAATCAAATCTTCTACTTTGGACAACGCTCACTGTAAGAATTATTTACATACTTGAATTGATTTATTGAAATGTCTTCATTTGTAAATTAAATTTATATGAACATGTTTGCAGATCATCGCGATTGGAACGAATACATGACGTGGACTTCGTGATATTTCGCTTGAAAGAGAGTAGAGTATATGTAACATTTCCAGCTGCCTCTGACCTCGCCTTTGGATTTCGACTTCTCTACGTCGCATAGAGCGCAGTACAACGCGTATTCCATCCCGGCAGCAAAGAAGACTTACATTAAAAGCCTAAATTGATGAAATCTGAAGGTATTTTTCTTATAAAACGGTTTCGTTTAATTGCATTAGTGTGCGATAGTTTCTAAACTCACCGGGTATATTTGCAGATCCATAATACACAGGAGAATCAGTCTGGTGGGTATGCACGACAATAAGATTGGTTGAGCGGCGAATCTACTGTGACTGATGAAGGGGAGCCTCGAATTGCGCTTTATGCAGTCATCGTATTTCTGGGATCTTGAAGACGCTAGAAAATAATATTACTATAACTTAATGTACATTAAATTCATGTAGTAATAGGTCTTTGCATGTTTATATATATATATATATATATATATATATACTATATATCAAATTAATTATGTACAATAAAGAAATAAAAAAAAATAAAAATAAATATATATATATATATATATATATATATATATTCCTAGTCTATTGTTAACCGTATTTAGAAATAACATTGATTGTAAAGAGCACAAAAATTATGCTCTATATTTTATTCAGCGTTTTATCTTACATTTGTGTTGCTACTTTTATTTAACTTAGATTTTTATTAAGTTTATTTTAAGGACTTGCGTAAGCAGGACTTGGATAAGTGACAACGGGCACAGTACTACGGGGTTAACTTCTCTGCGTTTCTGGCATTGCAATGTCGTAGAAGGCAATTTTAATAGAGTCCATCAAGAGAAGACCGTCACGACCTCAAAGAAGTTTAATCAAATCTTCTACTTTGGACAACGCTCACTGTAAGAATTATTTACATACTTGAATTGATTTATTGAAATGTCTTCATTTGTAAATTAAATTTATATGAACATGTTTGCAGATCATCGCGATTGGAACGAATACATGACGTGGACTTCGTGATATTTCGCTTGAAAGAGAGTAGAGTATATGTAACATTTCCAGCTGCCTCTGACCTCGCCTTTGGATTTCGACTTCTCTACGTCGCATAGAGCGCAGTACAACTCGTATTCCATCCCGGCAGCAAAGAAGACTTACATTAAAAGCCTAAATTGATGAAATCTGAAGGTATTTTTCTTATAAAATGGTTTTGTTTAATTGCATTAGTGTGCGATAGTTTCTAAACTCACCGGGTATATTTGCAGATCCATAATACACAGGAGAATCAGTCTGGTGGGTATGCATGACAAGAAAATTGGTTGAGCGGCGAATCTACTGTGACTGATGAAGGGGAGCCTCGAATTGCGCTTTATGCAGTCATCGTATTTCTGGGATCTTGAAGACGCTAGAAAATAATATTACTATAACTTAATGTACATTAAATTCATGTAGTAATAGGTCTTTGCATGTTTATATATATATATATATATATATATATATATATATATACTATATATCAAATTAATTATGTACAATAAAGAAATAAAAAAAAATAAAAATAAATATATATATATATATATATATATATATATATATTCCTAGTCTATTGTTAACCGTATTTAGAAATAACATTGATTGTAAAGAGCACAAAAATTATGCTCCATATTTTATTCAGCGTCTTATGTTACATTTGTGTTGCTACTTTTATTTAACTTAGATTTTTATTAAGTTTATTTTAAGGACTTGCGTAAGCAGGACTTGGATAAGTGACAACGGGCACAGTACTACGGGGTTAACTTCTCTGCGTTTCTGGCATTGCAATGTCGTAGAAGGCAATTTTAATAGAGTCCATCACGAGAAGACCGTCGCGACCTCAAAGAAGTTTAATCAAATCTTCTACTTTGGACAACGCTCACTGTAAGAATTATTTACATACTTGAATTGATTTATTGAAATGTCTTCATTTGTAAATTAAATTTATATGAACATGTTTGCAGATCATCGCGATTGGAACGAATACATGACGTGGACTTTGTGATATTTCGCTTGAAAGAGAGTAGAGTATATGTAACATTTCCAGCTGCCTCTGACCTCGCCTTTGGATTTCGACTTCTCTACGTCGCATAGAGCGCAGTACAACTCGTATTCCATCCCGGCAGCAAAGAAGACTTACATTAAAAGCCTAAATTGATGAAATCTGAAGGTATTTTTCTTATAAAACGGTTTCGTTTAATTGCAGTAGTGTGCGATAGTTTCTAAACTCACCGGGTATATTTGCAGATCCATAATACACAGGAGAATCAGTCTGGTGGGTATGCACGACAATAAGATTGGTTGAGCGGCGAATCTACTGTGACTGATGAAGGGGAGCCTCGAATTGCGCTTTATGCAGTCATCGTATTTCTGGGATCTTGAAGACGCTAGAAAATAATATTACTATAACTTAATGTACATTTAATTTATGTAGTAATAGGTCTTTGCATGTTTATTTATATATATATATATATATACTATATATCAAATTAATTATGTACAATAAAGAAATAAAAAAAAATAAAAATAAATATATATATATATATATATATATATATATTCCTAGTCTATTGTTAACCGTATTTAGAAATAACATTGATTGTAAAGAGCACAAAAATTATGCTCTATATTTTATTCAGCGTTTTATCTTACATTTGTGTTGCTACTTTTATTTAACTTAGATTTTTATTAAGTTTATTTTAAGGACTTGCGTAAGCAGGACTTGGATAAGTGACAACGGGCACAGTACTACGGGGTTAACTTCTCTGCGTTTCTGGCATTGCAATGTCGTAGAAGGCAATTTTAATAGAGTCCATCACGAGAAGACCGTCACGACCTCAAAGAAGTTTAATCAAATCTTCTACTTTGGACAACGCTCACTGTAAGAATGTTTTACATACTTGAATTGATTTATTGAAATGTCTTCATTTGTAAATTAAATTTATATGAACATGTTTGCAGATCATCGCGATTGGAACGAATACATGACGTGGACTTCGTGATATTTCGCTTGAAAGAGAGTAGAGTATATGTAACATTTCCAGCTGCCTCTGACCTCGCCTTTGGATTTCGACTTCTCTACGTCGCATAGAGCGCAGTACAACGCGTATTCCATCCCGGCAGCAAAGAAGACTTACATTAAAAGCCTAAATTGATGAAATCTGAAGGTATTTTTCTTATAAAACGGTTTTGTTTAATTGCATTAGTGTGCGATAGTTTCTAAACTCACCGGGTGTATTTGCAGATCCATAATACACAGGAGAATCAGTCTGGTGGGTATGCATGACAAGAAAATTGGTTGAGCGGCGAATCTACTGTGACTGATGAAGGGGAGCCTCGAATTGCGCTTTATGCAGTCATCGTATTTCTGGGATGTTGAAGACGCTAGAAAATAATATTACTATAACAAAATGTATATTAAATTAATGTAGTAATAGGTCTTTGCATGTTTATTTATATATATATATATATATACTATATATCAAATTAATTATGTACAATAAAGAAATAAAAAAAAATAAAAATAAATATATATATATATATATATATATATATATATTCCTAGTCTATTGTTAACCGTATTTAGAAATAACATTGATTGTAAAGAGCACAAAAATTATGCTCTATATTTTATTCAGCGTTTTATCTTACATTTGTGTTGCTACTTTTATTTAACTTAGATTTTTATTAAGTTTATTTTAAGGACTTGCGTAAGCAGGACTTGGATAAGTGACAACGGGCACAGTACTACGGGGTTAACTTCTCTGCGTTTCTGGCATTGCAATGTCGTAGAAGGCAATTTTAATAGAGTCCATCACGAGAAGACCGTCACGACCTCAAAGAAGTTTAATCAAATCTTCTACTTTGGACAACGCTCACTGTAAGAATGTTTTACATACTTGAATTGATTTATTGAAATGTCTTCATTTGTAAATTAAATTTATATGAACATGTTTGCAGATCATCGCGATTGGAACGAATACATGACGTGGACTTCGTGATATTTCGCTTGAAAGAGAGTAGAGTATATGTAACATTTCCAGCTGCCTCTGACCTCGCCTTTGGATTTCGACTTCTCTACGTCGCATAGAGCGCAGTACAACGCGTATTCCATCCCGGCAGCAAAGAAGACTTACATTAAAAGCCTAAATTGATGAAATCTGAAGGTATTTTTCTTATAAAACGGTTTTGTTTAATTGCATTAGTGTGCGATAGTTTCTAAACTCACCGGGTGTATTTGCAGATCCATAATACACAGGAGAATCAGTCTGGTGGGTATGCATGACAAGAAAATTGGTTGAGCGGCGAATCTACTGTGACTGATGAAGGGGAGCCTCGAATTGCGCTTTATGCAGTCATCGTATTTCTGGGATGTTGAAGACGCTAGAAAATAATATTACTATAACAAAATGTATATTAAATTAATGTAGTAATAGGTCTTTGCATGTTTATTTATATATATATATATATATACTATATATCAAATTAATTATGTACAATAAAGAAATAAAAAAAAATAAAAATAAATATATATATATATATATATATATATATTCCTAGTCTATTGTTAACCGTATTTAGAAATAACATTGATTGTAAAGAGCACAAAAATTATGCTCTATATTTTATTCAGCGTCTTATCTTACATTTGTGTTGCTACTTTTATTTAACTTAGATTTTTATTAAGTTTATTTTAAGGACTTGCGTAAGCAGGACTTGGATAAGTGACAACGGGCACAGTACTACGGGGTTAACTTCTCTGCGTTTCTGGCATTGCAATGTCGTAGAAGGCAATTTTAATAGAGTCCATCACGAGAAGACCGTCGCGACCTCAAAGAAGTTTAATCAAATCTTCTACTTTGGACAACGCTCACTGTAAGAATTATTTACATACTTGAATTGATTTATTGAAATGTCTTCATTTGTAAATTAAATTTATATGAACATGTTTGTAGATCATCGCGATTGGAACGAATACATGACGTGGACTTCGTGATATTTCGCTTGAAAGAGAGTAGAGTATATGTAACATTTCCAGCTGCCTCTGACCTCGCCTTTGGATTTCGACTTCTCTACGTCGCATAGAGCGCAGTACAACGCGTATTCCATCCCGGCAGCAAAGAAGACTTACATTAAAAGCCTAAATTGATGAAATCTGAAGGTATTTTTCTTATAAAACGGTTTTGTTTAATTGCATTAGTGTGCGATAGTTTCTAAACTCACCGGGTATATTTGCAGATCCATAATACACAGGAGAATCAGTCTGGTGGGTATGCATGACAAGAAAATTGGTTGAGCGGCGAATCTACTGTGACTGATGAAGGGGAGCCTCGAATTGCGCTTTATGCAGTCATCGTATTTCTGGGATCTTGAAGACGCTAGAAAATAATATTACTATAACAAAATGTATATTAAATTAATGTAGTAATAGGTCTTTGCATGTTTATTTATATATATATATATATATATATACTATATATCAAATTAATTATGTACAATAAAGAAATAAAAAAAAATAAAAATAAATATATATATATATATATATATATATATATTCCTAGTCTATTGTTAACCGTATTTAGAAATAACATTGATTGTAAAGAGCACAAAAATTATGCTCTATATTTTATTCAGCGTCTTATCTTACATTTGTGTTGCTACTTTTATTTAACTTAGATTTTTATTAAGTTTATTTTAAGGACTTGCGTAAGCAGGACTTGGATAAGTGACAACGGGCACAGTACTACGGGGTTAACTTCTCTGCGTTTCTGGCATTGCAATGTCGTAGAAGGCAATTTTAATAGAGTCCATCAAGAGAAGACCGTCACGACCTCAAAGAAGTTTAATCAAATCTTCTACTTTGGACAACGCTCACTGTAAGAATTATTTACATACTTGAATTGATTTATTGAAATGTCTTCATTTGTAAATTAAATTTATATGAACATGTTTGCAGATCATCGCGATTGGAACGAATACATGACGTGGACTTCGTGATATTTCGCTTGAAAGAGAGTAGAGTATATGTAACATTTCCAGCTGCCTCTGACCTCGCCTTTGGATTTCGACTTCTCTACGTCGCATAGAGCGCAGTACAACTCGTATTCCATCCCGGCAGCAAAGAAGACTTACATTAAAAGCCTAAATTGATGAAATCTGAAGGTATTTTTCTTATAAAATGGTTTTGTTTAATTGCATTAGTGTGCGATAGTTTCTAAACTCACCGGGTATATTTGCAGATCCATAATACACAGGAGAATCAGTCTGGTGGGTATGCATGACAAGAAAATTGGTTGAGCGGCGAATCTACTGTGACTGATGAAGGGGAGCCTCGAATTGCGCTTTATGCAGTCATCGTATTTCTGGGATCTTGAAGACGCTAGAAAATAATATTACTATAACAAAATGTATATTAAATTAATGTAGTAATAGGTCTTTGCATGTTTATATATATATATATATATATACTATATATCAAATTAATTATGTACAATAAAGAAATAAAAAAAATAAAAAAAAATATATATATATATATATATATATTCCTAGTCTATTGTTAACCGTATTTAGAAATAACATTGATTGTAAAGAGCACAAAAATTATGCTCTATATTTTATTCAGCGTCTTATCTTACATTTGTGTTGCTACTTTTATTTAACTTAGATTTTTATTAAGTTTATTTTAAGGACTTGCGTAAGCAGGACTTGGATAAGTGACAACGGGCACAGTACTACGGGGTTAACTTCTCTGCGTTTCTGGCATTGCAATGTCGTAGAAGGCAATTTTAATAGAGTCCATCAAGAGAAGACCGTCACGACCTCAAAGAAGTTTAATCAAATCTTCTACTTTGGACAACGCTCACTGTAAGAATTATTTACATACTTGAATTGATTTATTGAAATGTCTTCATTTGTAAATTAAATTTATATGAACATGTTTGCAGATCATCGCGATTGGAACGAATACATGACGTGGACTTCGTGATATTTCGCTTGAAAGAGAGTAGAGTATATGTAACATTTCCAGCTGCCTCTGACCTCGCCTTTGGATTTCGACTTCTCTACGTCGCATAGAGCGCAGTACAACTCGTATTCCATCCCGGCAGCAAAGAAGACTTACATTAAAAGCCTAAATTGATGAAATCTGAAGGTATTTTTCTTATAAAATGGTTTTGTTTAATTGCATTAGTGTGCGATAGTTTCTAAACTCACCGGGTATATTTGCAGATCCATAATACACAGGAGAATCAGTCTGGTGGGTATGCATGACAAGAAAATTGGTTGAGCGGCGAATCTACTGTGACTGATGAAGGGGAGCCTCGAATTGCGCTTTATGCAGTCATCGTATTTCTGGGATCTTGAAGACGCTAGAAAATAATATTACTATAACAAAATGTATATTAAATTAATGTAGTAATAGGTCTTTGCATGTTTATATATATATATATATATATATACTATATATCAAATTAATTATGTACAATAAAGAAATAAAAAAAATAAAAAAAAATATATATATATATATATATATATATTCCTAGTCTATTGTTAACCGTATTTAGAAATAACATTGATTGTAAAGAGCACAAAAATTATGCTCTATATTTTATTCAGCGTCTTATCTTACATTTGTGTTGCTACTTTTATTTAACTTAGATTTTTATTAAGTTTATTTTAAGGACTTGCGTAAGCAGGACTTGGATAAGTGACAACGGGCACAGTACTACGGGGTTAACTTCTCTGCGTTTCTGGCATTGCAATGTCGTAGAAGGCAATTTTAATAGAGTCCATCACGAGAAGACCGTCGCGACCTCAAAGAAGTTTAATCAAATCTTCTACTTTGGACAACGCTCACTGTAAGAATTATTTACATACTTGAATTGATTTATTGAAATGTCTTCATTTGTAAATTAAATTTATATGAACATGTTTGCAGATCATCGCGATTGGAACGAATACATGACGTGGACTTCGTGATATTTCGCTTGAAAGAGTACATGAGAGTATATGTAACATTTCCAGCTGCCTCTGACCTCGCCATTGGATTTCGACTTCTCTACGTCGCATAGAGCGCAGTACAACTCGTATTCCATCCCGGCAGCAAAGAAAACTTGCATAAAAAGCCTAAATTGATGAAATCTGAAGGTATTTATCTTGTAAAACGGTTTAGTTTAATTGCATTAGTGTGCGATAGTTTCTAAACTCACCGGGTATATTTGCAGATCCATAATACACAGGAGAATCAGTCTGGTGGGTATGCATGACAAGAAAATTGGTTGAGCGGCGAATCTACTGTGACTGATGAAGGGGAGCCTCGAATTGCGCTTTATGCAGTCATCGTATTTCTGGGATCTTGAAGACGCTAGAAAATAATATTACTATAACAAAATGTATATTAAATTAATGTAGTAATAGGTCTTTGCATGTTTATTTATATATATATATATATATATACTATATATCAAATTAATTATGTACAATAAAGAAATAAAGAAAAATAAAAATAAATATATATATATATATATATATATATATATATTCCTAGTCTATTGTTAACCGTATTTAGAAATAACATTGATTGTAAAGAGCACAAAAATTATGCTCTATATTTTATTCAGCGTCTTATCTTACATTTGTGTTGCTACTTTTATTTAACTTAGATTTTTATTAAGTTTATTTTAAGGACTTGCGTAAGCAGGACTTGGATAAGTGACAACGGGCACAGTACTACGGGGTTAACTTCTCTGCGTTTCTGGCATTGCAATGTCGTAGAAGGCAATTTTAATAGAGTCCATCACGAGAAGACCGTCGCGACCTCAAAGAAGTTTAATCAAATCTTCTACTTTGGACAACGCTCACTGTAAGAATTATTTACATACTTGAATTGATTTATTGAAATGTCTTCATTTGTAAATTAAATTTATATGAACATGTTTGCAGATCATCGCGATTGGAACGAATACATGACGTGGACTTTGTGATATTTCGCTTGAAAGAGAGTAGAGTATATGTAACATTTCCAGCTGCCTCTGACCTCGCCTTTGGATTTCGACTTCTCTACGTCGCATAGAGCGCAGTACAACTCGTATTCCATCCCGGCAGCAAAGAAGACTTACATTAAAAGCCTAAATTGATGAAATCTGAAGGTATTTTTCTTATAAAACGGTTTCGTTTAATTGCATTAGTGTGCGATAGTTTCTAAACTCACCGGGTATATTTGCAGATCCATAATACACAGGAGAATCAGTCTGGTGGGTATGCATGACAAGAAAATTGGTTGAGCGGCGAATCTACTGTGACTGATGAAGGGGAGCCTCGAATTGCGCTTTATGCAGTCATCGTATTTCTGGGATCTTGAAGACGCTAGAAAATAATATTACTATAATTTAATGTACATTAAATTCATGTAGTAATAGGTCTTTGCATGTTTATATATATATATATATATATACTATATATCAAATTAATTATGTACAATAAAGAAATAAAAAAAATAAAAAAATATATATATATATATATATATATATATTCCTAGTCTATTGTTAACCGTATTTAGAAATAACATTGATTGTAAAGAGCACAAAAATTATGCTCTATATTTTATTCAGCGTCTTATCTTACATTTGTGTTGCTACTTTTATTTAACTTAGATTTTTATTAAGTTTATTTTAAGGACTTGCGTAAGCAGGACTTGGATAAGTGACAACGGGCACAGTACTACGGGGTTAACTTCTCTGCGTTTCTGGCATTGCAATGTCGTAGAAGGCAATTTTAATAGAGTCCATCACGAGAAGACCGTCGCGACCTCAAAGAAGTTTAATCAAATCTTCTACTTTGGACAACGCTCACTGTAAGAATTATTTACATACTTGAATTGATTTATTGAAATGTCTTCATTTGTAAATTAAATTTATATGAACATGTTTGCAGATCATCGCGATTGGAACGAATACATGACGTGGACTTCGTGATATTTCGCTTGAAAGAGTACATGAGAGTATATGTAACATTTCCAGCTGCCTCTGACCTCGCCATTGGATTTCGACTTCTCTACGTCGCATAGAGCGCAGTACAACTCGTATTCCATCCCGGCAGCAAAGAAAACTTGCATAAAAAGCCTAAATTGATGAAATCTGAAGGTATTTATCTTGTAAAACGGTTTAGTTTAATTGCATTAGTGTGCGATAGTTTCTAAACTCACCGGGTATATTTGCAGATCCATAATACACAGGAGAATCAGTCTGGTGGGTATGCATGACAAGAAAATTGGTTGAGCGGCGAATCTACTGTGACTGATGAAGGGGAGCCTCGAATTGCGCTTTATGCAGTCATCGTATTTCTGGGATCTTGAAGACGCTAGAAAATAATATTACTATAACAAAATGTATATTAAATTAATGTAGTAATAGGTCTTTGCATGTTTATTTATATATATATATATATATATATACTATATATCAAATTAATTATGTACAATAAAGAAATAAAGAAAAATAAAAATAAATATATATATATATATATATATATATATATTCCTAGTCTATTGTTAACCGTATTTAGAAATAACATTGATTGTAAAGAGCACAAAAATTATGCTCTATATTTTATTCAGCGTCTTATCTTACATTTGTGTTGCTACTTTTATTTAACTTAGATTTTTATTAAGTTTATTTTAAGGACTTGCGTAAGCAGGACTTGGATAAGTGACAACGGGCACAGTACTACGGGGTTAACTTCTCTGCGTTTCTGGCATTGCAATGTCGTAGAAGGCAATTTTAATAGAGTCCATCACGAGAAGACCGTCGCGACCTCAAAGAAGTTTAATCAAATCTTCTACTTTGGACAACGCTCACTGTAAGAATTATTTACATACTTGAATTGATTTATTGAAATGTCTTCATTTGTAAATTAAATTTATATGAACATGTTTGCAGATCATCGCGATTGGAACGAATACATGACGTGGACTTCGTGATATTTCGCTTGAAAGAGAGTAGAGTATATGTAACATTTCCAGCTGCCTCTGACCTCGCCTTTGGATTTCGACTTCTCTACGTCGCATAGAGCGCAGTACAACTCGTATTCCATCCCGGCAGCAAAGAAGACTTACATTAAAAGCCTAAATTGATGAAATCTGAAGGTATTTTTCTTATAAAACGGTTTCGTTTAATTGCATTAGTGTGCGATAGTTTCTAAACTCACCGGGTATATTTGCAGATCCATAATACACAGGAGAATCAGTCTGGTGGGTATGCATGACAAGAAAATTGGTTGAGCGGCGAATCTACTGTGACTGATGAAGGGGAGCCTCGAATTGCGCTTTATGCAGTCATCGTATTTCTGGGATCTTGAAGACGCTAGAAAATAATATTACTATAATTTAATGTACATTAAATTCATGTAGTAATAGGTCTTTGCATGTTTATATATATATATATATATATACTATATATCAAATTAATTATGTACAATAAAGAAAAAAAAAAATAAAAAAATATATATATATATATATATATATATATATTCCTAGTCTATTGTTAACCGTATTTAGAAATAACATTGATTGTAAAGAGCACAAAAATTATGCTCTATATTTTATTCAGCGTCTTATCTTACATTTGTGTTGCTACTTTTATTTAACTTAGATTTTTATTAAGTTTATTTTAAGGACTTGCGTAAGCAGGACTTGGATAAGTGACAACGGGCACAGTACTACGGGGTTAACTTCTCTGCGTTTCTGGCATTGCAATGTCGTAGAAGGCAATTTTAATAGAGTCCATCACGAGAAGACCGTCGCGACCTCAAAGAAGTTTAATCAAATCTTCTACTTTGGACAACGCTCACTGTAAGAATTATTTACATACTTGAATTGATTTATTGAAATGTCTTCATTTGTAAATTAAATTTATATGAACATGTTTGCAGATCATCGCGATTGGAACGAATACATGACGTGGACTTCGTGATATTTCGCTTGAAAGAGTACATGAGAGTATATGTAACATTTCCAGCTGCCTCTGACCTCGCCATTGGATTTCGACTTCTCTACGTCGCATAGAGCGCAGTACAACTCGTATTCCATCCCGGCAGCAAAGAAAACTTGCATAAAAAGCCTAAATTGATGAAATCTGAAGGTATTTATCTTGTAAAACGGTTTAGTTTAATTGCATTAGTGTGCGATAGTTTCTAAACTCACCGGGTATATTTGCAGATCCATAATACACAGGAGAATCAGTCTGGTGGGTATGCACGACAATAAGATTGGTTGAGCGGCGAATCTACTGTGACTGATGAAGGGGAGCCTCGAATTGCGCTTTATGCAGTCATCGTATTTCTGGGATCTTGAAGACGCTAGAAAATAATATTACTATAACTTAATGTATATTAAATTCATGTAGTAATAGGTCTTTGCATGTTTATATATATATATATATATATATATACTATATATCAAATTAATTATGTACAATAAAGAAAAAAAAATATATATATATACTAGCTGACCCGGCCACGCGTTGCTGTGGCTAAAGTTTTTGTTATAATACATTATAGTAAACAATCTAAGAGGAACAATAAGAGAACATCAGTCACGGAGTCCACTATGCTTTTTCACACAGATGGTATTTGTAAAAAAATATGCTGATCTCCTTATTTGACTTTCTACTACTATAACCCTTTAGTACAATGAAATTATTTACGAACAAAGACGAAAATGTTGATGTTGGTATACAAATTCACTGGATTGAGATTTGAAGGGGAAGTACGTTGAACACAATTAATTAAAATGTTCTTACACTTGATACTAAGCAGAAATCAATAGGTAAAAAATAAAAATGCCTGTAATGGAAGGATGTGGTTTTCCTTGTTTCCGTGGCTCCCATTTTTTACTGGATTTGTTCCATGTGAAATAACGTGGAACATCACCATACACCAATGTCTTCGCGAATTGGCCAAAAACATCAGGTTTTTGACACAATGTAAAAAATTCAGTTAGAGTCGTTTTCGGAGCTTCGAACGCTCTTTGGAGAACATTTTCTTCAGTGAAGTATACACGTTGACCGTTTTCAAGATGTATTGCCAGATGTTGGACAGCAGGATCTCTTTCGTGGATGGGAAAGCTGAGAATATGCCAAATAGCTTCATTGCTGCTAATGTATCTGCCCATTTGGTATCGTGCTATTTCGTCATTTTTATTTATGTTTTTTACTTCAAATATGGCCAAATCACTGCCTTTGTTTACATATTTACAAATATACTTAATTGATTTAACAGAACTGCAAAGCTCAACATTGATATGAGCTTTGTAAGTTTTTGAAAGTAGTGGTGGGTATGGTACCACCCACTGATTATCAAACTCAACTTGATTTGGAAAGTTCGGCAGTCGCATTGTAAATGTGTGGCCACCATTCTCAGTACTTCTGCGGCGATACATTGGATAACCATCAATATCCGTGATCGTGTCATTCGTATGCGGCTTTGGGAAGTTTTTTTACATTTTCCATTTTCCATGCACGGTGAGGTCATGTTGAAAACACCGCATGGCCCATGGATCATGTGTTTGGTGACAATATCAAATAATTCTTGATCAATTAATGGGTCTGGAATTTCGGCTGAAATTATTTGATCGATTTCTTCAGGACGGATTCTATCTTTAAGCCAAACCAAAATGTGGGCATGAGGCAAACCTCGCTTTTGCCACTCTATCGTATACAGCCAACAACGTGTGATACCAAAAATTGTATATTTAACAATAAAATCAATTAAGGATTTCAATTTTTGTTTAAACACACGTGCAGTTAAATCATGACGATGAATGGCTTGTTGTCCTGGCAATAGTAAAGTTTGTATCTCTTCCCAATTCGGATTACATGTGAATGTAATAAATAAATCCGGTCGGCCGTAATGACGTACGTAAGTCATCGCATCTTGTATGTATTCCTGCATGTTCCGTGGACTGCCGATGTAGCTTGAAGGTAAAATGAAAGCATTACCGATGTCATTGGGATTTAAATTTCCATCGATGTTTCCAGCAACAGCATCTCGTAAGTGAATATATTCTTCCGATCGTAGTTTTGCCTGGTTGAATCGAAGGAATCGCAAGCGTTCGCTTTCGACCTTAGCATACATATCAACAATGTATTGATGGAACAGCTGACGATATCGAAGGATATAATTGTCTTGATGTTGTCTAACCATTATTCGGTGTGCGTAGTAGTTCATTGAGCTAACTTTATTATTTCTGTAATCACCTAAAAAAATAAAAAATAAAATGCAATACGAAATTAAAATCTATACATACAGTAAGAAAGTAAATAGATAATTGTCAAATTTACCGGTATTTGGATCATACTGTTTGATATTAAGGTGATATTCATCTTGTCCTTGCCAAAATATCAATGGATATTATAGTGCGTCATATGAACGGTGTAGATCCTAAATCGTACTGACAGTGTTGTCTCGCCGTGTAATGTTTATAGATCTTTTGTCAACTGGATCACCAACCATGATAACAGCAACCTCATCAACAGTTGGAGCGTTGAATCTACCAGCATGTTCACCTAATGGTACTTTGTCGGCTTTTATGACGATTTGATAATTGTCATTTTGCAGTCGTGGCGAAACTCTTTTGATCAATTGAATTAGTTGATTTAGTTGGATAACCATCAATATCCGTGATCGTGTCATTCGTATGCGGCTTTGGGAAGTTTTTTTTACATTTTCCATTTTCCATGCACGGTGAGGTCATGTTGAAAACACCGCATGGCCCATGGATCATGTGTTTGGTGACAATATCAAATAATTCTTGATCAATTAATGGGTCTGGAATTTCGGCTGAAATTATTTGATCGATTTCTTCAGGACGGATTCTATCTTTAAGCCAAACCAAAATGTGGGCATGAGGCAAACCTCGCTTTTGCCACTCTATCGTATACAGCCAACAACGTGTGATACCAAAAATTGTATATTTAACAATAAAATCAATTAAGGATTTCAATTTTTGTTTAAACACACGTGCAGTTAAATCATGACGATGAATGGCTTGTTGTCCTGGCAATAGTAAAGTTTGTATCTCTTCCCAATTCGGATTACATGTGAATGTAATAAATAAATCCGGTCGGCCGTAATGACGTACGTAAGTCATCGCATCTTGTATGTATTCCTGCATGTTCCGTGGACTGCCGATGTAGCTTGAAGGTAAAATGAAAGCATTACCGATGTCATTGGGATTTAAATTTCCATCGATGTTTCCAGCAACAGCATCTCGTAAGTGAATATATTATTCCGATCGTAGTTTTGACGTTTGCGTTTTGACGTTTGCCGCTCGCGTTGTTGAGGTTAGATTTTTTCGGTGGCATTTGACTGAAAATAATAATTTTCTTGTTCTTATGATATTCTCTTGAAGACGTTCGTTACACTGTTCTTGAGATTCTTGTGCATGACCTGCTGTCCTGATTCTTTGAGCTGGATTTCTTGATTCAATTTGTTCTGCCAACTGATGGGCTCTTTTAATACGTTTGCGTCGAATAACTGTCACTGTCAAATAATAACAGACATTAGCGCCATCAACCCAGTCGAAAGGTATCGACATCTGTCAGTTTTATGACTGCCAAATAATAACAGACAAATAATTAGCGATAAATTAAAATTGCGACTATAATTTGAGATTTAAACTATCCTATCTCTCAAGTGCACATCGAACTGCACATGGTGTTCAAATTTTATTATAATCGGTTAAGTGGTTCAGCCGTCCATTGAGGACAAACATTGTGACACGAGATTTATATATATTAAGATTATATAATAATAAATATATATATATATATAAATAAATTTATAAATAATAATTATTTTAGCATCTTATTATCTTATATTTGTATTGTAACTTTTTTTAACTAAGATATAGATTAAGTTTATTTCAGCATTGTTTGTATATTTAGTCAGGATGAATTCAAATTGTTAACATTATCGTGTTAAATGGAAGAACTAAAATTGTTTGAAAATGTAATATAATTGAATATAGTCTGTGAAAGTGGTATTCTATCTAAAGTAATATTTGGTTTAGAGGTTCTTAGAGAAGAATCTTCTATTCTTTTAAACAGGACCGGGTGAGTGGTGGGTTCACATGTCACAGACTATATTATTATTCCTTGGTAGCATTTGAGTTCGTTGATTTTATTAAAAAATAAGATGTTTGTGGAAATGTATATGCAAACTGTGACAGAAGGATTTGACTTCTCTACGTCGCATAGAGCGCAGCGGAACTCGCACCCTATCCCGTCAGCATCAAAGACGACTTAAATTCAAAACCTAAACTGAAGAGCTCTGAAAGTAATTTAAACATATAAATAAGATTTTTTACTGTTTACTTGGTATACGAATATGCTCTACCCACAGAGTTTATGGTAAACATTATGGTATGGTTTATAAAACCCAGATATTTAAAGAAGGAAACTTTCTATGTGAGGGCAATAGTTTTAAAATGTGATGGTGGTTCTAAATCAGAAATGTAATTTGTAAATTTCTTAAATATAATAAATAAATAACTTATAATTTTTAATGTATGCCCTAATAACTTGTCTTAGATCATAACTTCTCTATATTATTGTTAACCAAATTTATAAATAAGTTATGTATAGTATCAATGTTCAAATGAAACCATTTTTTTTTTCATATTATTTACTGGTTTTAAAACATTTCTTATAAGCGTAGGAACAATAACGCAAAATTAATAACTTTTTTGTATCCACCCATTTAAAATCATTTTCCTTGTAACAAACAGTTGTAATTTGGACCAAATCTGGTACTGAAAATAATAATGCATTTTGATCAATTAAAACCATTAAATCATATATTTATTATTTATTTCAAATTGAGGGATTCTTTGAAGAAAAAACGAGATAGTTTTGAAGTTGTAGTCACATTTGAGTATCACAATCAATTAAAACTACCCATTTAGAACATAGGCAATGAAAAACGTCCGAAATGGAAGAAACTCGATTTTATTTTACAATTTGATGACTGAACTCATGTTTTGATTAACTAACATATATTTAACAAAATGTAGCTACTACTTGACTATTATTCCTCATTATCAATTGAACTAAATCGGTAAATGTTTAGATAAGATATTTGTTTATTTGATATCTAAAAAGAAGATAACTATCAATACTATAGCCGGACACTAAAATATTTAACTTTTAAAAAATATAAAAAATAAACATTTTAAAAATAAAATAAAAAACTAGAGAACTAAAAAAGATAGTAAATGCTCCATGGATAGGTAAGTACCTGAAATTGTTTATATTATATATATATACTAGCTGACCCGGCCACGCGTTGCTGTGGCTAAAGTTTTTGTTATAATACATTATAGTAAACAATCTAAGAGGAACAATAAGAGAACATCAGTCACGGAGTCCACTATGCTTTTTCACACAGATGGTATTTGTAAAAAAATATGCTGATCTCCTTATTTGACTTTCTACTACTATAACCCTTTAGTACAATGAAATTATTTACGAACAAAGACGAAAATGTTGATGTTGGTATACAAATTCACTGGATTGAGATTTGAAGGGGAAGTACGTTGAACACAATTAATTAAAATGTTCTTACACTTGATACTAAGCAGAAATCAATAGGTAAAAAATAAAAATGCCTGTAATGGAAGGATGTGGTTTTCCTTGTTTCCGTGGCTCCCATTTTTTACTGGATTTGTTCCATGTGAAATAACGTGGAACATCACCATACACCAATGTCTTCGCGAATTGGCCAAAAACATCAGGTTTTTGACACAATGTAAAAAATTCAGTTAGAGTCGTTTTCGGAGCTTCGAACGCTCTTTGGAGAACATTTTCTTCAGTGAAGTATACACGTTGACCGTTTTCAAGATGTATTGCCAGATGTTGGACAGCAGGATCTCTTTCGTGGATGGGAAAGCTGAGAATATGCCAAATAGCTTCATTGCTGCTAATGTATCTGCCCATTTGGTATCGTGCTATTTCGTCATTTTTATTTATGTTTTTTACTTCAAATATGGCCAAATCACTGCCTTTGTTTACATATTTACAAATATACTTAATTGATTTAACAGAACTGCAAAGCTCAACATTGATATGAGCTTTGTAAGTTTTTGAAAGTAGTGGTGGGTATGGTACCACCCACTGATTATCAAACTCAACTTGATTTGGAAAGTTCGGCAGTCGCATTGTAAATGTGTGGCCACCATTCTCAGTACTTCTGCGGCGATACATTGGATAACCATCAATATCCGTGATCGTGTCATTCGTATGCGGCTTTGGGAAGTTTTTTTACATTTTCCATTTTCCATGCACGGTGAGGTCATGTTGAAAACACCGCATGGCCCATGGATCATGTGTTTGGTGACAATATCAAATAATTCTTGATCAATTAATGGGTCTGGAATTTCGGCTGAAATTATTTGATCGATTTCTTCAGGACGGATTCTATCTTTAAGCCAAACCAAAATGTGGGCATGAGGCAAACCTCGCTTTTGCCACTCTATCGTATACAGCCAACAACGTGTGATACCAAAAATTGTATATTTAACAATAAAATCAATTAAGGATTTCAATTTTTGTTTAAACACACGTGCAGTTAAATCATGACGATGAATGGCTTGTTGTCCTGGCAATAGTAAAGTTTGTATCTCTTCCCAATTCGGATTACATGTGAATGTAATAAATAAATCCGGTCGGCCGTAATGACGTACGTAAGTCATCGCATCTTGTATGTATTCCTGCATGTTCCGTGGACTGCCGATGTAGCTTGAAGGTAAAATGAAAGCATTACCGATGTCATTGGGATTTAAATTTCCATCGATGTTTCCAGCAACAGCATCTCGTAAGTGAATATATTCTTCCGATCGTAGTTTTGCCTGGTTGAATCGAAGGAATCGCAAGCGTTCGCTTTCGACCTTAGCATACATATCAACAATGTATTGATGGAACAGCTGACGATATCGAAGGATATAATTGTCTTGATGTTGTCTAACCATTATTCGGTGTGCGTAGTAGTTCATTGAGCTAACTTTATTATTTCTGTAATCACCTAAAAAAATAAAAAATAAAATGCAATACGAAATTAAAATCTATACATACAGTAAGAAAGTAAATAGATAATTGTCAAATTTACCGGTATTTGGATCATACTGTTTGATATTAAGGTGATATTCATCTTGTCCTTGCCAAAATATCAATGGATATTATAGTGCGTCATATGAACGGTGTAGATCCTAAATCGTACTGACAGTGTTGTCTCGCCGTGTAATGTTTATAGATCTTTTGTCAACTGGATCACCAACCATGATAACAGCAACCTCATCAACAGTTGGAGCGTTGAATCTACCAGCATGTTCACCTAATGGTACTTTGTCGGCTTTTATGACGATTTGATAATTGTCATTTTGCAGTCGTGGCGAAACTCTTTTGATCAATTGAATTAGTTGATTTAGTTGGATAACCATCAATATCCGTGATCGTGTCATTCGTATGCGGCTTTGGGAAGTTTTTTTTACATTTTCCATTTTCCATGCACGGTGAGGTCATGTTGAAAACACCGCATGGCCCATGGATCATGTGTTTGGTGACAATATCAAATAATTCTTGATCAATTAATGGGTCTGGAATTTCGGCTGAAATTATTTGATCGATTTCTTCAGGACGGATTCTATCTTTAAGCCAAACCAAAATGTGGGCATGAGGCAAACCTCGCTTTTGCCACTCTATCGTATACAGCCAACAACGTGTGATACCAAAAATTGTATATTTAACAATAAAATCAATTAAGGATTTCAATTTTTGTTTAAACACACGTGCAGTTAAATCATGACGATGAATGGCTTGTTGTCCTGGCAATAGTAAAGTTTGTATCTCTTCCCAATTCGGATTACATGTGAATGTAATAAATAAATCCGGTCGGCCGTAATGACGTACGTAAGTCATCGCATCTTGTATGTATTCCTGCATGTTCCGTGGACTGCCGATGTAGCTTGAAGGTAAAATGAAAGCATTACCGATGTCATTGGGATTTAAATTTCCATCGATGTTTCCAGCAACAGCATCTCGTAAGTGAATATATTATTCCGATCGTAGTTTTGACGTTTGCGTTTTGACGTTTGCCGCTCGCGTTGTTGAGGTTAGATTTTTTCGGTGGCATTTGACTGAAAATAATAATTTTCTTGTTCTTATGATATTCTCTTGAAGACGTTCGTTACACTGTTCTTGAGATTCTTGTGCATGACCTGCTGTCCTGATTCTTTGAGCTGGATTTCTTGATTCAATTTGTTCTGCCAACTGATGGGCTCTTTTAATACGTTTGCGTCGAATAACTGTCACTGTCAAATAATAACAGACATTAGCGCCATCAACCCAGTCGAAAGGTATCGACATCTGTCAGTTTTATGACTGCCAAATAATAACAGACAAATAATTAGCGATAAATTAAAATTGCGACTATAATTTGAGATTTAAACTATCCTATCTCTCAAGTGCACATCGAACTGCACATGGTGTTCAAATTTTATTATAATCGGTTAAGTGGTTCAGCCGTCCATTGAGGACAAACATTGTGACACGAGATTTATATATATTAAGATATATATATATATTGCGAAACAATTTTTATACATATAAGTGTATATGTTATTGAAACATTTAAACACATTTAAAAATTTTACGTTCTATGAAATCAATTATTTTAATACACAACAGGATTTCAAATTTATCAATATGTACAGTCGAGGGCAAGTGAAGCTTTACCATGAAAAGCAATTTGTCAGAGATTGACTCCATCGAACAATACAATGGTGCGATGAGCACCCAGTCTTATTAAGGACACGAAGAAACAATGCAAATATTTTCCATCTCTTTCTTTAGGCGTTTAAGATCAACTTTAAATGCTCAAGGTAAAGTTCCGGGTGCCTCGACTGTACATAATAAATTCTTTATCAAAAGTAACTCCTCGTATGTGCTTCCTAAATAATTCATTCTTAAAACATTATTATTTTAACTGTTTCACTATTTACAACGTTGCTATGTTTAAATATAATATTAAGGAGAAAGCCTTTTTTCTCCGATGTGTTTATTGTAATAGCTACCATTAAAACTTTTGTACATATACAACTAAATTACGTTTAATTTAAAGTTTAAATTTGTACACGTAATGTCTAAACTACAAAAATTGCCAAATGCCTGACAAAAATATACTTTTTAAACGTGTATCGTTGGCATAAATAATACAATAAAGACGAGATCTTGATTAAAATAAAAATAGTAAAGTTAATTACAACAATTTCTTGTGATTGCATGTCCGTTGACTTTACAAAGCCTACAAGCTTTCAGAGTCCAATCGTTTAACACTTAAATCTAACTTTATACAGTTTGTTTTATAAAACTACGCACGTCACTCGCTGGGATCACTTCAGAAGTTCTAATCACATTCGAGTTTTTTTATTTCACAGGTTCAATATGCCGGTTTCACACAATTCCGCGTCACGATAAACATTTTTAATAATTCCCAATAATAATTCAGTAACACTAATGACTAAACTCAATCACTAACAGTGTGGTCTCAGTGGCTTTAGCACTTGCTAATTTTAAACCATTAGCACTTCAAAAGTTCCGCTTTAATAGATGACCTCGTAGACTGTGGCCTTCTTGTCGCCAGATCCTGTCACTATGTACTTGTCGTCTGCTGATATGTCACAGCTCAGAACCGATGATGATTCCTTAGACTGTAAAAAAATATAAGTTTGATTTTAATAATTACGAAATCTGAAACATTTACGCGATGCATTAAGAGTAGCACAGCTCAAAGCACTTGTGACAAATTTGGTCAGAATAGGCAATTAGTAGGACCCTAGTTTCTTTAAAATATTTATTATATCTTTGTTGGTTTTCCAATAAAACTTTAATACTTTTATTAGTTTGCTAGTTCGGAGGTTACCATTTAGCTAAGCAATGCAAAGGTACAATATATTTAAATGATGGAGACATCCGTTTATTACCTGGAATATACTTGCTCCGTACGGCATTCAGAAGGTTGTCTTTGCCGGTGGAGACGAACCACTTCCCATAGGTGAAGTTGGTACTTGTCGGGTTTGTTTGCATGTAAAACTTCCACGTTTGAATTCTCCATTCCTACCGCTAGCCATTCACCTGAAAACATATCAATACAATTGTCATTAATATTAAAATTAAAATTCAATAAAAAAACGCATATTATGTTAAATATTAAATGCTTGGAAATTAGCATTTAATGCGGAATAAAGAAATTTTTAAATACCATCTCGAGGAAAAATGACTTATTCTTTATCCATATGTTCACATTACATATGTTAAAAATTGTAACATTTTGTGACCTCTTGGTCCCAAATTCAGCCTGATAATCAAGGTTCTAATTTAATCTTATTTTAGTTTATGTTATTCGTCTTTATTTTTATTTAATTATTGTAAATAAGGACACCTGAAAAGAAATAATTATGTAACCATACCACTAGCTAAAGAGACCTCATTATTAAATGATAGCTACAAAGCTTCAAATTGAAAGTGAATAAATTATAAAATATTGATTGATTGATAAAATATTTAGGGCGAGAGGGCAAAGTTAAAATTTCTGCGTGATTAAAATTTAAAACTTTTGTCTGTGTTGGATGTGATCTAAAACATTTTATTTCATGTAATGGCTGTAATATTTAGCTAATTTTAATGAAACATGCAATATTTTCAAACAAAACCAGTGAATCACAAAATGATAAATCAAGTTGTCTTTGTAAGATGAGGGCTTCCCTCTCATTTTCGTAGTCCATAGTTTGAACATGCGCCGCTAAATGCTGATGCAGAGGTCAACATATCTCTGCACGGGGCCAAAAGCCTGGGGAGTTGTACACGGCATACAACACGAAGCTATTCAGCGGGGGTCGACCCTCGGCCGTGCCTCGATAGGTTATATAAGTGGTTGGAGTCGAGACAGTTTTATCAACCACAGCGATCCGACCAACATCTTTGCAGTACCAGTGCTAGCAGGCGTTGGTGGTACTTTCATAGAAGCCGAAAAACCAGGTTAACGAAATAACCGCAAATGAAAGGTTTTTTTTTATTTTATTTAACGAGTGATTTTTCACTAGTTGCTTTCGCAAGTCGCAATCTATGATTCAAAGTAGTAAGTAACAGGCGCCTGGAACCAACACACTCTAAAGTCGTCCCCCTTCCCCGCGACAGGGCTTGCCTACTGTACAAATTATGAGCACGCCATTGCTAGTAGGCTCTGGCTGAGGAATCTTCCACGGCCTTATTGCTGTGAAGTCTAATATGGAACTCAGTTAACAGTGCAAATCATCGGCAACAATAAAGATTTTTTTATTATCACAAGAGTTATTTCACAACAACTCCATCTCTCAAAAAGGGTTGTTACAGTCTGATAATCTTGAACGGATTTAATGTATTTTGAAAAATTTAGTTGAATTTGCATCTTTATGAAATCAACTAGTCCACTATAGTTTCATGTTTTCGATTCTTGTTTTGATCAATTTATATATTTACGTCTAAAGTTTTGATAAAATATATGCAAAAATACTGATATTTCGAGGCTCTTCACATTTGGACGAAGTATAAATGTACCTTTTTCATTTTATATTAAACCAGATAATTGTGAGATAAAACGATACCTATAGTATTATTTTTCTCCTACATCTACAAAAAAAATCGCAACACTAAAACTATTGTATGAAAAAATTACTGGGTCGCGTCCTCCTCAATATGTGGAAAGGTTAGTTGCCGAAAATCTTGAATGGCTTTTTAACTATTTTTTTTTTATTAATGGTTTGTTCCATGCTTTTATTTTTTGTTTTACATTCTACAGCTAAATAAAAAAATCAAAGTTAAAATTACCTGTAGGGCAATAGCCAAGGGAAAAGATCTGAGAGCTAAAGTCATGCTGTTGAAGGTGTCTTCCTTCGCGCAGGTCCCAGGATCTACAAAAAATAAACAAAATTTTGGGTGTATTTAGTCGCACGGTGAATGCTTCCGCAATACACAATCCACTCTCAGAAAGTACAACTATCAAAAAATAATCCCGGACAACCGATTGTGTTTAAGAGTCCAATAAAAAATCCAGTAAAGATAGGGCTGAGGGTTGAGATTGTAAAATTTATCATGACACCATATCGACAAAGTGTACCTAACCGTTTGGGTCCAAATTGATTTCTCTTTTAGGATTGCAGTCTAGTTATGATAAAAAATTAAATGTTTTTAAAAATCATCTCAATAAAGTTTATTTGATCATTTTCTCTCGCTAACTCTTAAGAGCCAGTATATCGTGAGGTGACCTTGAAGTTCGGCCTTTGCAAATGGTGTCGGCCACTTGCACTTCGAGCATCCGTCGACAACATCAAAGAATAAACATTTGGCAGTTTTTTATTTATATTAAAAACATAAGGCAATTAAAAAAAAATCTAAGTTTAAGGTTTCCTGTAGAATTTCATTGCGGACATTTTTATGTATAAATTAGGCTTACGTTACATATGTAGTTTAGTTATTGAGAATTTTAAAAAATAAAACAACAATTTCAATATTTTTTTATGTAAATATAGGATTATTTATTTAAAAAACCAGCTTAAAGGTTTGCTAGAAAAATGTTCAGATAATCTAATTATATGTTTTATATATGCCTGGTATGAAAATCTATCATGGCAGTAGACCTCAAAAACATGCATAAAATGCAATTCGAGTGCGTTATGGCTCTTAACCTTATGGGTTGAATGAATGAGGAAATGAATGAAAATTGTCAGAATCTAATACTTTGCTGTTAGTTTTAGAATTCATAAACCTGTTTAGAAAATTATGTGCGTAGCACTCAAATTATGATAACATTTCCATAACAAAAGGTAGTGGGTACATATAGACATTCTTTTGAGTTATGAAGGCGCTAAAGCAAGGAGTCCCCACCGAGCTAACAAGAAGCGCGTTGTGCACCTCTCGTCGCCTGTAATTGGTTGGGCACGTCTTTTGCTGTTATGCCTCTAGAAACAAACGAGGACAATTTTGTTCACAAAACTTTGTTCAGATTTATTACTTTTTTGTAAAAAGATGAGTCAGTAACAAACTGACGGATGAATGGATTTTGCCTAAAATCAGTAATATTTTCAACCAATGGATCGTTTCCAGTTTTGAAAACTTATGACAATTACGTCAACTTACGTCATCCGATATGATGCTTATACAAAAAGGCAGAAAATTAATTTTAATACATACCAAGGATTAGCTCGAACGAAGCATTTGAAAATAGTATCTAATAAATTATACTTACTCTCTAGTTATTTTATAATTATTTATTTCTAAGTTTTAGATATTAACTATATCACTAAAAAATATTTGAATGTATCCCTGTTTTGTAACTTGAATAAATGAAATAAAATATTTTCGCAAATTGTTCCAGATCATATGGAGCATGTCGAGATGATTATTTTTATGAAGGATAAATGTCGACTCCATTGTTGTTTATTTTTATTGTTTTTGTATTTTTGTGTAAAATGTGTTAAAGTATGATATTTATCATGTTTTTTTTATTATCGAAATTTGTTTCATAGTTATTATTTATAAATAATATTATTCAACAACGGCTGAAATTGTAAATTCTGTTTACACGTTTGTTGAATTAGGCTAAAATATTGAGTTATAAATAATTTGTTACAACTTTGTTATGGAATATTTTTTACTATCGAAAAGTATTTCTCCATGCATTTGATATTGCACATTATTTTAATATTAGTAATAGACTAGACTTGAGGATTATTTTTCCGACAAGTAGAGAGTTACAATTTATTATCTTAAACAATGCCATTTACCGGGGGTTTATCCATGTATTTGATACTATACATTACTTTAATATCAGTAGTGTATTTTATAGAACAGGCTATATGTAAGGATTTTGCTATTATAAAATTGTGGTTTTTCCAATAAGTAGAGAGCTACAATATATATTTTCTTATTTTAGTTAAACAGTGTAATTTAGCGGCGTTTAATAATTAGTGATCGCAGCAGATGTTGCTTCACTGGCCTTTCTAGGATTTGTTTAAATCGAGATTGTCTATGACGGACAGTTTATTGTGAAATGTATGTAATATGATCATCAACCAAATCTTGATGTAATCGGTTATAACGACCGAATAATGCCATTTCTATCTGTGATAAATCATTAATATCTTGAAATTAGGGAACTTCATCATACATCTGTTTAATGATACAATGATAATTTTGTTTTATTCTGTTTGTACTCCTACATTATGTTTTGAAAATTATGCATATGTTGAATAACATTTTGTTCACTATTAAATTTCCAACAGAACTAATTTTAACAAAAATCAATTGAAGCAAACTACATAGGCGCTCTAACCGATATAAACTGGAAGCTATACTTCGAACCGGATTATAATTTTTTTGAAACTAAATAATGTATCACTTCTATATAAGGTCGATGCTTATTACATATCAAATAATGGAGGGATATTTAGATTATCATAGTTATCAATAAAATAAAACTGTAATTCTTAGTATTAGATCTCTTTGTTAGTATGGTAGTCCCCGGAATAAATAAAAAAAATAAAATATTTACACCGAGATTCAGGTGACAGTCATACATACTCCTAATATATTTAAGTTTGTAGTCTTAAATAGTTAACAAACTATATACAACTGACCGAAAACAAATAGCAAAGGTCCATAAATTTTCCTACAGGTATAAAAGACAGAAGCGATAGAGCTTAAAGGTCAAAAAAGATTCCAAATGTAATGAAACAGAAACTTAAATGTATCTTCAATGGGACAACCTAAGGTCGTAGTGAGAATTTAATAAATAAATTATATTATCGAAATATATCCAATGCTACGCCAGTTCACATGCGATCAATATGTTTACAATATTGTTGTTCCCAGGAGTTACTTTCTATAGTAATCTTGTTACTCTTATGATGAAGTTTCTTATAAAATGTTAGGAACTTGCGACTATACCTGACGGTATTATCCAAGCCGCCTGTCCATAACTTTGTACCATCGGCAGATATATCTATGCAGCTAGCGCCATCTGTGTGCCCCTGGAACTGCCTCACGAGCGTTTGGTTGTGTAGATCCCACACTGCTATATTTCCATCAGAGCAACAGCTCAAGCAAACCTGTAATATGGTACACATTAGGATTATTACAAGTGAAATTCTTAATATTGTTATTAAATCAGTAAAACAGTTAGCCACCGAAATAACTTGAAAAGTAGAATTGTAATCTGGGATCTGGTCCAGTTAGCCAGTGACGTGCAGGGTGATTGCAGGGTGGTGTAGCCCCCTTTGGCGGCTTTTGTTATAATATAAATCATATTGTTAATAATACATAAACAAAAAATATAATATTAAACCGAAAATATATTAAATATGCGGTTTTTCGTTAAAAATCTCGGCAAGCCCGGCTTTTTGGATCCTAAGAAAGTACCGCCCCGCCACTGCAGTAAACCGTTAGAAACTGGAAGCCCTGATGATGTTAATGTAATTATTTGTACTATATAACATGGCTATGATACGATCTAAACAAAACAATAAAAGTGAGTGATTTGAGTCAGTATGGGAACTGAATTTATGATTATCAACAATTATGTAATTAATACTATGTATGTATGTATGTATAAATGCCTCACTTAAGATGAAACCCGATCATTTTTTTTATACAAAAATTATAGTGTACTGACTCTTTTTGTAGATATACAAAAAAAAACTGGATATTGTTATATCTCATAATTACATTGAATGAAAATGGAAATTTTCTAGTTAGAGATTGCCTTGAAACATCTGTATTTTTCCAAAAATTTTATTAAAACTTTATAAATTTTATTAAAACTTTTAACAAATAAAGTCGACCTTAGCACAGGCGCTGTTTAATTAGGTAGAGTTTTGTAAAATGTGTTTGAGTACTTTAAAAACCAATAAATAAAACTATTATTATTATTATTTGTAAATTGTTTATTGACTGAATACAATAATCGAGAAATTAAACCTAGTAGCATAGTTGATTTCATAAAGATACAAATTTAACTATTTTTTTTTTTTAAATACGTTCATTCTGTTTATCAAGATTATCTTAATATATATAAATCTCGTATCACAATGTTTGTCTTCAATGGACGGCTGAACCACTTAACCGATTATAATAAAATTTGAACACCATGTGCAGTTCGATGTGCACTTGAGAGATAGGATAGTTTAAATCTCAAATTATAGTCGCAATTTTAATTTATCGCTAATTTTTTGTCCGTTATTATTTGGCAGTCATAAAACTGACAGATGTCGATACCTTTCGACTGGGTTGATGGCGCTAATGTCTGTTATTATTTGACAGTGACAGTTATTCGACGCAAACGTATTAAAAGAGCCCATCAGTTGGCAGAACAAATTGAATCAAGAAATCCAGCTCAAAGAATCAGGACAGCAGAAGGTCATGCACAAAAATCTCAAGAACAGTGTAACGAACGTCTTCAAGAGAATATCATAAGAACAAGAAAATTATTATTTTCAGTCAAATGCCACCGAAAAAATCTAACCTCAACAACGCGAGCGGCAAACGTCAAAACGCAAACGTCAAAACTACGATCGGAATAATATATTCACTTACGAGATGCTGTTGCTGGAAACATCGATGGAAATTTAAATCCCAATGACATCGGTAATGCTTTCATTTTACCTTCAAGCTACATCGGCAGTCCACGGAACATGCAGGAATACATACAAGATGCGATGACTTACGTACGTCATTACGGCCGACCGGATTTATTTATTACATTCACATGTAATCCGAATTGGGAAGAGATACAAACTTTACTATTGCCAGGACAACAAGCCATTCATCGTCATGAACTGCACGTGTGTTTAAACAAAAATTGAAATCCTTAATTGATTTTATTGTAAAATATACAATTTTTGGTATCACACGTTGTTGGCTGAATACGATAGAGTGGCAAAAGCGAGGTTTGCCTCATGCCCACATTTTGGTTTGGCTTAAAGATAGAATCCGTCCTGAAGAAATCGATCAAATAATTTCAGCCGAAATTCCAGACCCATTAATTGATCAAGAATTATTTGATATTGTCACCAAACACATGATCCATGGGCCATGCGGTGTTTTCAACATGACCTCACCGTGCATGGAAAATGGAAAATGTAAAAAAAACTTCCCAAAGCCGCATACGAATGACACGATCACGGATATTGATGGTTATCCAACTAAATCAACTAATTCAATTGATCAAAAGAGTTTCGCCACGACTGCAAAATGACAATTATCAAATCGTCATAAAAGCCGACAAAGTACCATTAGGTGAACATGCTGGTAGATTCAACTCTCCAACTGTTGATGAGGTTGCTGTTATCATGGTTGGTGATCCAGTTGACAAAAGATCTATAAACATTACACGGCGAGACAACACTGTCAGTACGATTTAGGATCTACACCGTTCATATGACGCACTACAATATCCATTGATATTTTGGCAAGGACAAGATGAATATCACCTTAATATCAAACAGTATGATCCAAATACCGGTAAATTTGACAATTATCTATTTACTTTCTTACTGTATGTATAGATTTTAATTTCGTATTGCATTTTATTTTTTATTTTTTTAGGTGATTACAGAAATAATAAAGTTAGCTCAATGAACTACTACGCACACCGAATAATGGTTAGACAACATCAAGACAATTATATCCTTCGATATCGTCAGCTGTTCCATCAATACATTATTGATATGTATGCTAAGGTCGAAAGCGAACGCTTGCGATTCCTTCGATTCAACCAGGCAAAACTACGATCGGAAGAATATATTCACTTACGAGATGCTGTTGCTGGAAACATCGATGGAAATTTAAATCCCAATGACATCGGTAATGCTTTCATTTTACCTTCATTTTACCTTCAAAATTCAAGGCCAGGTGTACCATAAAATCGGATCACTGATGCCAATGCCTGATAACAATCCGAAATTTCTTCAAATTTATTTTATGGGCGATTGTGAAGAGCGCGTGACGACTCGGTGCCTGTATAATTTTATTGAACAAGCAGAGGAAAGAGCAATTGTGATATTATTGGAAAATTTTTTAAAAGATCACAATCAACTAATTCAATTGATCAAAAGAGTTTCGCCACGACTGCAAAATGACAATTATCAAATCGTCATAAAAGCCGACAAAGTACCATTAGGTGAACATGCTGGTAGATTCAACGCTCCAACTGTTGATGAGGTTGCTGTTATCATGGTTGGTGATCCAGTTGACAAAAGATCTATAAACATTACACGGCGAGACAACACTGTCAGTACGATTTCGGATCTACACCGTTCATATGACGCACTACAATATCCATTGATATTTTGGCAAGGACAAGATGAATATCACCTTAATATCAAACAGTATGATCCAAATACCGGTAAATTTGACAATTATCTATTTACTTTCTTACTGTATCTATAGATTTTAATTTCGTATTGCATTTTATTTTTTATTTTTTTAGGTGATTACAGAAATAATAAAGTTAGCTCAATGAACTACTACGCACACCGAATAATGGTTAGACAACATCAAGACAATTATATCCTTCGATATCGTCAGCTGTTCCATCAATACATTGTTGATATGTATGCTAAGGTCGAAAGCGAACGCTTGCGATTCCTTCGATTCAACCAGGCAAAACTACGATCGGAAGAATATATTCACTTACGAGATGCTGTTGCTGGAAACATCGATGGAAATTTAAATCCCAATGACATCGGTAATGCTTTCATTTTACCTTCAAGCTACATCGGCAGTCCACGGAACATGCAGGAATACATACAAGATGCGATGACTTACGTACGTCATTACGGCCGACCGGATTTATTTATTACATTCACATGTAATCCGAATCGGGAAGAGATACAAACTTTACTATTGCCAGGACAACAAGCCATTCATCGTCATGATTTAACTGCACGTGTGTTTAAACAAAAATTGAAATCCTTAATTGATTTTATTGTTAAATATACAATTTTTGGTATCACACGTTGTTGGCTGAATACGATAGAGTGGCAAAAGCGAGGTTTGCCTCATGCCCACATTTTGGTTTGGCTTAAAGATAGAATCCGTCCTGAAGAAATCGATCAAATAATTTCAGCCGAAATTCCAGACCCATTAATTGATCAAGAATTATTTGATATTGTCACCAAACACATGATCCATGGGCCATGCGGTGTTTTCAACATGACGTCACCGTGCATGGAAAATGGAAAATGTAAAAAAAACTTCCCAAAGCCGCATACGAATGACACGATCACGGATATTGATGGTTATCCAATGTATCGCCGCAGAAGTACTGAGAATGGTGGCCACACATTTACAATGCGACTGCCGAACTTTCCAAATCAAGTTGAGTTTGATAATCAGTGGGTGGTACCATACTCACCACTACTTTCAAAAACTTACAAAGCTCATATCAATGTTGAGCTTTGCAGTTCTGTTAAATCAATTAAGTATATTTGTAAATATGTAAACAAAGGCAGTGATTTGGCCATATTTGAAGTAAAAAACATAAATAAAAATGACGAAATAGCACGATACCAAATGGGCAGATACATTAGCAGCAATGAAGCTATTTGGCATATTCTCAGCTTTCCCATCCACGAAAGAGATCCTGCTGTCCAACATCTGGCAATACATCTTGAAAACGGTCAACGTGTATACTTCACTGAAGAAAATGTTCTCCAAAGAGCGTTCGAAGCTCCGAAAACGACTCTAACTGAATTTTTTACATTGTGTCAAAAACCTGATGTTTTTGGCCAATTCGCGAAGACATTGGTGTATGGTGATGTTCCACGTTATTTCACATGGAACAAATCCAGTAAAAAATGGGAGCCACGGAAACAAGGAAAACCACATCCTTCCATTACAGGCATATTCAAAGCTAAGACATTGGGGAGACTTTACACGGTACATCCAAAGCAACGTGAGTGCTTCTATTTACGTTTGTTATTGGTGAATGTTCCCGGACCAACGTCTTTTGAATTTTTACGAACAGCTAATGGTCGAGTATTCAATACATACCAGGATGCATGTCGTGAACTGCAATTGCTAGAAGACGATAACCATTGGGACTTAGCGCTTGCTGATGCTGCGTTGACATCAACACCGAATAACATTCGTCAGTTGTTTGCAATTATTTTGGCGACATGTTATCCCTCGCAAGCACAAACTTTGTGGGAAAAATATAAAAATTGTATGACAGAAGACATCTTGCACCGAATTAGACAAACAAATCAATGCCAAAACATAGATTATACACCAGAGATGTACAATGAAGCATTGGTCTTGATCGAGGATTTATGTGTTCTTATTTCAAATTTACCACTTAATCATTATGGTATGCCATCACCTAATCGTCCAGCCACCGACTTAGTCAATACCGATTTACAACGAGAAAATCAATATGACCATGGAAGTTTAGCAACAATTATCATGAACAGTGAACCATTACTGACAGCAGAACAAAAAATTATTTATGATCGGATTATGCTGGCTGTTGCTGCTGAACAAGGCGGTTTTTTTTTCTTGGATGCACCCGGTGGAACCGGTAAGACATTTTTAATATCGTTGATTCTTGCCAAAATACGGTCGCAACAAAAAATCGCATTAGCATTAGCATCGTCAGGCATTGCGGCTACTTTACTGGATGGTGGGCGAACAGCACATTCAACATTCAAGCTGCCATTGGACGTTCATAATAAACCAGATGCAATGTGTAACATTAAAAAGAATAGTGGAATAGCTGCAGTGTTGCGGAAGAGTTCTATAATAATTTGGGATGAGTGCACAATGGCACACAAATATTCACTTGAAGCATTAAACAGAACTATGCAAGATTTAAACAGCAATAATAAACTTTTCGGTGGTGCTATCTTACTTTTGTCTGGTGACTTCCGGCAGACCTTACCGGTTATACCTCGCTCTACTTTCGCGGATGAGATTAATGCATGTTTGAAACAATCATTCTTATGGCGAAGTGTTGAAACACTTCGATTGACCATAAATATGCGAGTACAATTGCAAAATGATCCATCAGCACTAATATTTTCCGAACAACTACTAGATATTGGGAACGGTAAAATAAAACTGCAACCAAATACGCAATGCATTAAACTACCAGACAATTTTTGCACTGTTGTTCAGGATAAAACTGAATTGATTCAGAGTATTTTCCCGGATATACAGAATAATTATTTGAATCATGAATGGCTTAGTCAACGGGCGATTTTGGCAGCCAAAAACGTTGATGTTGACGAAATTAACTTCCAGATACAACAGTTGTTACCAGGCGATCTGATGTCTTTTAAATCAATCGATACTGTTGTTGATGAAAATGAAAGTGTAAATTTTCCGATTGAATTTTTAAATTCATTAGATATCCCTGGAATGCCACCACATAATCTTCGATTAAAGATTGGTTCCCCTATTATTCTCCTCCGTAATTTGAATCCACCTCAATTATGTAACGGTACGCGTTTGGTCATCAAAAAGATCACCGGAAACATTCTTGAAGCAACCATTTTGGCTGGGAAGTTTAAAGGAAAAGTGGTCCTGCTGCCACGTATTCCGATGATACCATCAGATTCTACCATACCCTTCAAAAGGCTACAGTTTCCAATTCGTTTAGCTTTCGCCATGTCTATAAATAAATCTCAAGGTCAAACAATGTCCATTTGTGGTTTAGATTTGGAAAATCCATGTTTTTCTCATGGGCAACTATATGTTGCGTGTTCACGTGTTGGGAAACCGTCGAATCTATTTGTGTTAGCTAAAGACAGGTTAACCAAAAACATTGTGCACCGATTGGTGTTAAATTAAATTGAAATTGAAAGTATTTATAATTCAAAAAAAAAGATATTAATGTTTAAAAGTTTAAGACTGTCTGCCTTGCCTACCTCATTCATGAGTTTAAGCGTCACATGTTATTTACTGTATTATACTGTAATATACTTATATTTGTTATAAAATTAAATGGAAATAATAAATCTGATAAATTTTTATTTTTTACCTATTGATTTCTGCTTAGTATCAAGTGTAAGAACATTTTAATTAATTGTGTTCAACGTACTTCCCCTTCAAATCTCAATCCAGTGAATTTGTATACCAACATCAACATTTTCGTCTTTGTTCGTAAATAATTTCATTGTACTAAAGGGTTATAGTAGTAGAAAGTCAAATAAGGAGATCACCATATTTTTTTACAAATACCATCTGTGTGAAAAAGCATAGTGGACTCCGTGACTGATGTTCTCTTATTGTTCCTCTTAGATTGTTTACTATAATGTAATATAACAAAAACTTTAGCCACAGCAACGCGTGGCCGGGTCAGCTAGTATATTTATAATGAGAAGTCGATTTATCATTTTGTATATTTTTTTTTTATTAAAATATTGTGTGGTAGATATAAAGTTAGGTAAACATGGCTAAACTAAACAGCCGTTAGAGGAAATAGAATAATTTAAACCTACACCCAATAGTCGTCAGGAAGAGCCTCCGTTCGCGTGTAAAAGTAAGCTAGGTATTACAAATATGAACAAAATAATTGATGAATATAATATACCTTGGAGTCTGGACTGATAGCAAGGGCATAGCAAGCCGGCGCACTTGAAGTGAGTTCGGCTTTGATCCCAGGCGTGGGGCTCGCAAGATCCCAGATTGATAAATTGGATGTTTCACCGCCAACTATAAGAGTTCTTCCATCAGGTAGAAGCTTTATTGATCGGATCTAGTTGTCACGTTGCTGAAATATTTTTATAAAATACAGGAATATTATGCATGGATCATGAATCATCCTTGATTACAAGCAGGTATTTATATTCCATTAGTGGGCATCAACGTTTGGCCATATTACACTATTGTCATTATATCATTTCTCACTTCATAGTTTAGAGTTTCAATTCGCTAAAGCTTTTATAACATTGCTGAGCATTATTACTATGAGTGAATGCATAGAAGAAAATATTTCAGTTATTGAGCATATATTTTAACAGCTTATGATCATTGCCAACTCTAGTGTACGGAGAGATACAAACCATCCTCCGCCCATGGATAAGACAAACCCTAAGTTAAGAAACACCTCCATTTTTAAACAGGCTCTTGAAGGAAATCTGCAAGGTAAGCTGATGACGATGATGACACTAATTATGAAAACAACTTAATGGCGTCGCATAGTACTTGAGAAGACTAAAACAAGAATGAAGTTAAGGTCATTGCCCAAAATGAATAGAATGGAGATCCACTATTCAGGCTTTTAGTCCCAAACCGGGATAACAGGAATTACAGACAGAGAAAGACATATTAAGAATTAAACATAGCAATTGACAAATGTTAGAAGTCGCCACGACAATCAATTGATACTTACCAAGATTCTCAACCACAGAAGAGAGAACCGACACACTGTCCAAAAATTGCTGTAGCCTTCAAGATTCTGGGTTATACATCCTATTAACTCTATTCGGAGATAATTCTTGTTAAGTCAGGTGGTACCAAAACCATTTTGACATCTTCAACACTAACAATTGATGGTTTTATGAGTTCTAATTTGGGTCGTGTGGAGAGTTATCTTAAGATAACTTCAAAAAGAACTGAGGTAATGTCCTGGTTTTTGTCTCCAACGTAGTCCCAAAATAGCAAGGATGTCAAAGTTCAATCTAGTGGTGCTCTTGCCTGGATATTTTATAGAGGATCGCAGGCAATGTGGAAGGATATTAAAAAATTAAACCACCGCTATCAGTAATCTAAAACAATTGTTAATACAACAGACTGCTAATTAAAATAAGCTGTTTCTATGCTCTCTCCTGAATATTCTCATAAAATGTCTTCTTTCACTTTTTTTGAACATTATTTTATACATAATTTAATCACACACACTACCACAAACTCACCAAGCAGTCGAGCTGACTAACAGGACTCTTGCTTCCGGGCTGTGAAATGTCCCACACTTTGACGCATCCCTTGCCTCCGGTGTACACATACTTAGTGGGGTTGGAGATGGTGACGGCGCACACGACTTCTCCGTGGGCTAATGTGTTGATCTGTCTCGCATGCCGTGGGATCCCTGGGCCAATCAGCGCATCCGGGGGAAAGGGCACAGGTTGCATTTGCCCGTCCGCGCTCACATGAAAGGAATAGGCGCTGCAAAATTAAAATAAATACCAATGTTTTTCCAATTCACCATGTTTATTACACGAATTTTATTCTAACATACATAGTAATAACTGATGTGTTTTGTGATTGTGGTGGTCTAGTTGCTAGGGCAAGATTATTGACTGAGCAGTTACAAGTTTGAACCCTCACATTGTGATCGTTACTACTTTTAAAGACTAATCACCAACATCTACCCTAATACCTTATTAGGACTGATATTAGTACAGGGACATGGAATAAAGTAAAATTTTGTAAATTAGTACTTGTACCAAATCATTATTATACAGTAATACCTACTCTATTTTATAATGCGCAGATATTTTATTCTAAGCCATGTTATTAAAAATTTGAGTTAAGTGTTCCATGGGAATTCAACTTCTCAAAAAACCACAAGTTCTCTGATTGAATTACTAACAATCCTTTATATTTTCAGGAGCCTTTGTAACTGTTTTCATGGGCGTAGAAAACCCTTTTCATTTCCATGTGTCATGAATTCCTAGCACTTGTATGCATTAAATTTAATTTGAAAGGTTACAGAGTGGAGGTTCGACTATTTGCAAAAAATATAACTTACAGGAAAATGGTATCGAGAGGTTTGCGGTTCTACTCCATCAAAAAATAATAATACTAACGGTTTGCCTCCAGGAATGGCAGACAAGGCGGCGGCGGCTGCTGCAGCGGCAGCCGCGGGTCCGAGAGGGGCTCGGAGAGGTTCGTAGGAGAGGGGCGGGCGCGGGGCGGGTAGGGGGGCAGGCCTCCTCCGCCCGCGCCGCCGACTGCGCCCGCGCCGTACACGGCCTGCAAGTCGTGGGGACCTCCGCCTGAGGATTACAAAATAATACATTTTTGTGACCGAAAGTCCTTTTTGGACAGATTTTACTTCAAACTGAATGCTTTCTTTGCCTGTACTACTCGTATGTAAAATGATATGAAAAATACAAATCAAAAAAAAAATATTATGTCTAAAAATATTTGTAATGTTTATGTAAAACATGAATCCACACTCGTTATCGTCCACACGTATACACAACTACATTCCTTCCTGGACAGCTGATCTACCAGCCCGTCGCCGACTACCAGATTCGACGATGATCTGCCGGCTTCCGCCGAACGACTTCCCCAGCAGCTGGTCTTCGAGCGCCTCTGCCCTCCGACAAAGAAGCCGTCAAGTACGCCTCCACGCGCCGACTCGCATTGTAGTGATTTGTGCCTACAAATTTGTGGCAAGACTTCATGGCAAGAATAACAATGAGTTACGATTAATATATTTCAGGTATTTTATTTCTTTAAATACATAAATTTCATTTAAATATATATTAACTTTGAAAAACTTTACTTATTTTGAGGCGCAACATACAGAATAACCCTAAAATGCATGAACCCTTGTTCTTCTTAGACATTTAGTTCTAAAAGAACACAGCACTTTCATAGGTATTATGATGACCTGATTTTGATTTTGACTTGAAGGTATGTTTTAAATATTTATATCCGTGGTCTTAAACCTTAAGCTAGAACAAATTAAAAATATTATCAATAAAAAAACGGATTTCTACGCAGATAATAAACATATCAAATAGTCCCCGAAAGGCAAACATTGCAGCTATTAATTTTATCCAGAACTATCGTATTCATTAAAATTATTTATAAGTAAACATAAATAAATGATTCGTAGCTAGAATAAAATATTTGATCAAAATACTAAATTTAATTCAATTGCGCATCTAGGGTAGGTTAGCAATATTGCCTACCTATTTAAACCCCATAATACCATATCTGTGTTTGGTGTTCAGTCAATAAATTCGCATTTCGGTGAAATTTAGAACTAGAACGAGATTTGTGGGTTCGTCTCAAAGCATACAGTACTAACAGATAATCGCTTCGTCCTTTCCATAAGAATAATATAAAAGTATTTTGCATCTTCTATTAAGACGAGGAGGATCCAAAGTAGGTATATTTTGTATATGTATAGTAGAGTAACGATAAGCTGACCGTTTTTCAATTATGAGGGAGGTGAGAAATTTCACACCTATAAAAATTGCTCTTCTTGATCAATATAATATATTATGTTCCCTTATTGAGAAATGGTCATCTTATCGTTACCCGACTATATTATTAAAGAAAGCTAAATAAGTAACTGTCAAGCACTTCTCGCATAGAGATCTTCTGGACTCTGGACGGGTTAGTAGAGATCAGGTATCCTTAGTGGTTGAGGTTTATTGTGTTGGGATTAAGCGTGTGAATAACATAACATACATGACTACGTATGTGAATGATTTAAATAAAAATAAATTGATTGACTTAAAAAAATAAAAAATCTGCCGCGATTTCTCTTCCTGTGATTTGGCCGTTAGTCGATTGTTGTTGAACGACTTGTACTCAAGGATATTGAGAACAAAAGGACCCTCACACATACGATGCTCTATATTTAGAAGTTTTTAGTATTTTTGTACACATACTTACAACTCCATAATTCCTTTATACTTTTAGACAAACATGTAGAAGCTCTCTCATTATCGCTTGCGTGTGATTAGCTGCTGTCATTTTAATTATTTATACTTTCAGTTTCTAATTCGTTATTTAGAGACGCTTTTAAATTTCTCGGGACAGAAATCATCGAAAATGTTATGACTTCTCCCAACAAAATATCTGTAATAATTTGGACTGGATTTGACCTATAACCGTCATGCAAGCCCAGATGAAGTCTTCATTCTTCAATGTGAGCTGTGGTGCTTTCCACCACCCGAGTGCTGACAAGAATGATACAGATTCCCAGAACGATTGAGCGTCCTTAAAGGAGGCGAAATGCCGCATAGTATAAATTATCTCTTCTAGGAAAACGTTTTCGTTTCAGGGTTACTTTCATTCATCAGCATCTTCTTTATCAAGTCCAATATCTTTGTATCTTAAAAGTTAATATTATTTACATTGAATAATTAATTATTTACTAATAATAATAAATATCAAAACACTTTACTTTCGACTTAGAATAGGTGCAATTATATAAACACACACGTAAAATACAGACTCAACTAGTATTAATATTTGATTTTAAACGTTTTGCAGAATTTGGTTTATTTTTCGTAAGGAACTTACATATAATGGAAATGAATTTATATGTTTGTAGATTCCTTGAAATGCCGATAGTTATTTAATAAAAGTTTTCATAATAATATTATGATTAATATTCATAATTAATAAATAGAAAAACGGGAATTGAGAGCATCGCATATACTATACGTATGTATTAACAAAGTCCTTAGAAATTAGTCTTGAGTTTAATTAATATAATATTTGTTTATAGTGTAAGATTTGTAACTATGAATAAAATAAATAAATTTAAATTCAAAACCAGAAGACCCTCGCCTGTCTCTCAAGGGAGAAGGTCTCGCTTGAAAGACATTTTAAAGTCATTGCACTCAATCGTGAAATAAAAGAAGTTAATAAAAACTATAGGTTTCTGTTTAGGCTATTAAATATATTATGAAATATAATATCAGTTGACATTTATCTAATTTAATGCGATCACTATATACTTTTTTGACCGTAAGTAGTCCCATAGAAATTCCGTTGTAGTCAGATTTGTCTAAAAAAAATCACTCAAACAATTACAAAATCTACTCTGAAATATTGTATAAAGTAAAAAGTTATATTCGGTCGTATGTAATATATATGATATATTTTTAATTTCAGTTCCGGATACGAACGCTCACATTCTTGGCACGAGATAAAAATGAGTCAACCAAAACCCAGAATAGTACAAGAACCTCTGAAAACCCCGGTTTCGAAGAAGCCGCCCCAGCAGACGCAGCCGAGCGCCTTGTCACCTCGCGTTTCCGAACCCTACACCCCGACCCCAGACTACATCCCTCCAGCCCAGCGGCGTCTCATCAGGCTAAAATCTACGCTCAAGCACACACGCTGACCTGCAGCATTGCGTCCTATTTCATAGTATATCAGTCCCGAGAAGGAAATTTAGATTTCAAAGAGCGTATGAAATGAAATGAAATTCCGACTCAACAATTACAATATTATTTTCTTTATAAATCTTCGTTTTATTGGCTATGCACGAAAAACAAATGCTTTTTAGAACGCCATTATTCGTATAGGAACGAATGGAAAACTTCTACAAAAGAAAATTCATTTCAAAAGGCTATTTAAAATTATTTTTAATAAATAAACATGTATGTAAATAAATCGGAAATATTAAAAATGTGATATTTATAACGATCTCAGACGTTAGGACGATTTTTATTAAATTTGAAATTCGTTTTTCGCATAGTTCGTAAATATTTCTTCAATATATTTTGATGATTGCTGATGACTTGTTGGAATAGATCAACAAGATTCTTACTTATTGGATTTGTTGGGATGGATGTTATTTTTATTTATTTCTTTATTTGCAACTTATACATTTTAGCAATTTCTTTTCTCTATTTTCTCAAAAAAATATAATAATCCAATACAGCAGTTTTAATAAAATTTTAAAATATATTTCATTTAATGTTAAATGTGGGTAAGTTTTAAGAGCAGTGTAGGCAGTATTACTTAAACTCAGCATGCTATTTTTCATTGAGAAAAGAAGTACTGTGTAAAAATAAAAAGATAAAAAGAAGTACTGTGTACTGTCGTACAGAGGTACTTTACGCTAAACGAAGCGTAAAGTACCTCTGTCAGTGCATATGATAGCCTCTATTAGATCAAGTAAGTATAGACACATACAAATATGTCTTGAACAGTAATAAATATAATTACATTTAATATAAAATATAATATTATATTATATAACATAATATCATATAAAAAATAATATAATTTAATACAACATGGCACATTATGTCATGTTATTTAATAATAATATCAAAATTTGTATGTACACACACACATGTAGTCACATAAATTGTGGATTTTGGTTGTGAGTTAGGGTGTGTAGGTGTGCGTTGTAAAAAGGGGGTCGTTGCGAGGGTTGGTAAAAAGGGGGTGTTTTTCAGTTGGTGTGATGTTTGTATGTTTGTGAAAACCAGACGGGGAGGTTAGTGGTCATTGTATCACAATAAACTAAAACGGACCTATTTTAAAATTAATATGCTTAATAATAAAATTTAATACGGCGAGACAGTTTTGAGACGACAATATGAAGGCGAAACCAGAATACATATTTTTTCTCCTCTTTGTGGTTTATCTTCAAATATCGTTGCTATAACATTTGTATGCATTATATTCGTTAGTTAGCGTAAAATATGTGGGACACTATAATTAATAAAACCAGAATTTACTTTATGAAGTACAGAACTTTGATACCTTTGGGTAAAGCTTTAATACTCTTATATTAAAAAGTTCAAATAAAATTATAAACATTTCAAAAATACATACATTATAGTAAGTATTAAATTTGGCTAATTTAGTAAGTCGCTTAGCTACCAATGGCACTCATCGGTTATATTGAATAATCACGTATTCGTTTTGAAATAAATATCGACTTTGTCTATTATTTAATATATTTATAAAGTATTAAAAAATAGTTTTAATGGTTTTAATTCAATCCTAGAAATTATTTTACCACCCAATTAGGAGACAATATTTATCTAAAGATTATTTTTTTATATTTTTGGTAACCACTAATATAAACGTTTTTAATTGAGTTTATAAGTTTTCTTTTTGCATACCTAGATAATACATGTTTATTGGTAACTACAAAGATAGAAAGGCGTAACAAAGCACCAACAAATTCGTAAAAATAGCAACTGGAATATCGTCACAGGTTCCCAATTCCACATCGATCGATTATATAATTATCTTGTTTATGTGAAAAGATTGTAAGCAATTAAATAATGTCATTTTTAGATAGCAACAATTTACTGCCTCCAATGCAATCTGGCTTTAGAAAATACCATACTATCGCTTCTGCTCTTAGTAGTGTTACCGACGATATACTCGCTGCAACAGATGATGGAAAAGTTACTGCTCTAGTTTCCTTAGATTATAGCAAAGCTTTTGACTCGGTGTCCCAAAAATGACTACTGGCAAAGCTTAAACACATGGGTATGTCACATAATGTCTGTAAATGGTTTGAAAGCTACTTAATTAATCGCTCTCAAAAAAACTGTATGCATAGCAAATTCAGGACAAGAAATCTCATCTGACATTGCGCTGTTAAAAATAGGCATACCACAAGGTACACTACTTGCTCCTATGCTATATACGATCTACACATTTCATATACTGTCATATTTAGATAGCTGTGAGGGCCATATGTATGCGGAGGACACTCAGGTTTACTACTCTTTCAAACCGGATGATTATTCTGACAGCTGTAGAAAAATAACTGTGGACCTAGAATTAATTAATAAATGGTCTACAAAACATAGTCTCAAACTTAACCCAAAGAAATGGGAAGTAACTCTTATCGGCACAAACCAACAAGTTCTGAAATGTAAAAATAACTTTTTAAGTTCTATATCCATTTCTGGAACAGCTTTACCAATTATAGAAGTATCTAGGAATCTAGGCATCTACTTGGACTCGCAACCTAATTTTGAAGAGCACGTTAAAAGGAAAACACAATGGTGCTTTGCACGTCTTAAAACGCTTTACAAAATTAGAGAATTTCTATCTAAGGCAAACTGTAACGGACTCACTAATTCCTTCAATCTTGGACTATGGTGATGTAGTATATGGCCTACGCTTATCCAAAAAAGTACAAAAAATCCAAGGTGTCCAAAATGCCTGCAAACGCTTTTGTTTTCGGATCCCTAGGCGAACCCATATCTCAGGCACATGAAACAAAAACAGTATTTTAAATATGGTCAGTCGCAGAAATCTCCACTATCTCCACGAAAAAATCACAATCACCTCAGGTGCGAGAGATCACCCTTTGATCATCCCTCGCCATAGGCTGACAGTTTACGAAGGTTCCTTTAAATTTACGGCATCAAAGATCTGGAACGACTTGCCTCCACCGCTAAGGAGCAAAACAAACCCGGCCTCCTTCAGGACTAGGTGTCGACAATGGCTTCTGGAGCTGCAAACTACCACTTAGTTACGTTTTATATAGTTTTTAATGCTGGTCAAACATTTTGTATTTTGTTATGTATATGTTACATAAGAGCATGTGAGGATTAGAATTCACTGTAAATAAAAATAATATATTACGTTTACTATAAATTATATATTATTACATAATAAAACGGGACGTGCTGTAAATCAGCATCCTCCTCTCTCAGAAAGGAGGGAAGCTGAGCACACTCCTTTAATTGGAAAATGCGATTGAACTTATGTACCTACCATTTATTTTTGTTTTGCATTTTTCAATAAATAAACATTTTCGTTCTGTCTATGAGTTGTCATAATAACAAATGTTCTCCTTGTCGAGATCTTTCAATTGGTGTATAACAAATCCTATAGGAGGGTGTACTTCCCATACATTTTTGTCCATTGTCCGTCAAAAGAACAAAAAATTAGACATTAAAAAAAAAAACAATTTGTAAGATATTGTACAAAAATCACAAATAGTGGTTGGATAATGCATAAAAAAAATCTACCTTCCTTGAATCAATCAGTAAAAATATTAGAAAAATGCTTCTCAAATTAAACTTCAACCAAAATCTAACAAAAGTTTGGAATCGAGATAGCCGTCGCGACCACATCAATCTGTCCCAAACAAAAACAAAGCATTCATGACCTGCCTTACATCAAGTAAATTAAATGTAAAAAAAAATCTTCATCGATAAAAATAAACACCCTAAAAGGACAGTAATTGGTAGGTTTGCATATATATGATTGAATATATATGTTTATACATATATATTGATTGATTTCGCGGTATACCGCGTCCTTTTAGAACTATTGTACTTTTAAATCCACTTATAGTTCTCCCTCTAGTCCCGTACTGTAGATAAAGTTAAGTACCTTTTTGGGTGCGATGATTCTAATCTCTTCTGGCTCGAGGAGATATTTGCCTAGAAACTGGTATCTTTTGTGAATGACATTCCCCCGGTAGGTGTAAAGGGGTTTCTTGGCTCTCTTGGCCTTTGCAGACTTTTCTGCACCTGTTGTCGGCCGATAGGCTTAATTTGTGCAGATGTTTATTCAGCTTGCAGTGGCCTGTTAAGGTTCTGGTTATGATCCTTAGTTGGTTTCGGCTTAACTTCAATAACTCCGAGAGTCTTTTTTTGCGAGAATCCTACTATGAGTTCTTTGGCTTGCTTTTGTCCGGGCAGTTCTTACCAGTATTTTTGGCTTTGTTTCGAAGCCAGATTTTTAGCAGTTTGCTGGTAGTGCTTTTAGCTATGCCGAAGGCCGGTTCTGGGCCTATCATAGACATGTTAGCACCTTTTTTGGCCAGTTAGTCTACTTTTTCGTTGCCATCAATGCCTGAGTGGTCTCGTACCCACATAAGTGTGATCCTGTTGTGTGTTGCCAGGGTGTTGAGTGTTTGTACACCTGTTGAATAAATAAATAAATAAAGTTTAGCACTAGCTTTGACTAGATAGCATTTGAGTTGATAGCCTTTAGAGCTGCTTGGCTGTCTGAAAGTATGTTTATGTTTTAATTCTTGTAGGATCTTTCGATGCGTTCAAGCGCAGTTTCAATGATGGCATATAGCTCTGCCTGGAATATAGTTGAGCGCAATCCCAGGTTGATCGATTTCTCGAGTCTGGGTATCGCCCCACAAATGCCTGATCCTATATTGTTTCCGTCCTTGGATTCATCGGTATACCATACAATTGCTTCATTTTCGAAGTTGGGTCCTTCATTGTCCCATTTGATATTTTCGTGGTAAAAGCTTTGACGCAGTTGTATTCGGTTGTCAGATTGTCTGTGATCATTTTTATTACTCCTGAGCTCTCAAGTACAAGACCTCTTTAGAACCTTTATAAATATTATGCTATCCAGCACTTTATCAAATAATTAAAAACTTTTTCAATATTGTCAAAGATTGTGTCATTTATCTTTTCAGGCGATTTGCCGCTATTAAAAAACAATCATCAAATATAAGTTATATATATATAAGTATACGTAAGTGGTTTTTATATTTTTGTTATATTGTACATACGAAGATAGGGCAGCATCTATTAAGGAATAAATAAATATTATAATAATGTAAGTATATTTTGATCCAATATTCATTCTTTAACTAATAATATTAGGTATGTATCTACTCGCAGTATTTTATTAGGTAACATCAATATTTTTGTTACGATATTTTGTATTTCTAGGTATTATTTTGGTGGTAATGATCGTTTCGAAAGACATGTATCTTATCTTGTAAATACAATTGTTAATTATTTTTTTAAATTTTTGATTTGACTTATAGAATTAATTGCATTTGATGTTATGTACTCGTATGTAATTTAGTAATATTTTTGTTCATTTGTGTTTATTAATCATATCTAATACATAAATATTTAATGATACATATTTATTATTTATTTATTTAGTTTATTCAACAAATTTACAATATCATTCTTTTATGTACCAGCCAAGCCCAAGGCTTATCTGCTGGAAACCAGGTGTGTAAAATAGAGATTTTAATAATTGTGAAACTTGTTAAGGGGCAGTGTGTTAGATTAGAAATTGATTTAACCTGATTTTATTCTGTTTTTATTCTTTAGTTCTATTGACGATGTCGAAATCACGAATTGATGATAAAATTGGTAAAAATAATAAACCAACTGATAAACTATAAAAAAGCAAACTCCCAATATTCAAACCAAAATATAAGGATCTAGTAACGCTATGTCAAACCTACGAATACTTAAACCTTCCGACAGACAATAATGCCAATGATGAACTAATGAAATCCGATATTGATGATAATAATGACATTGATTAGAGCGAGTGTTTACAATTCAATAATATGCCAATTAATTAGGGTTAAGACGATATTATAATAAACACATGTTAGTGATTGTGTAACTTGTTTAATTTAAATGATTAAAAATAGGAAAGCTCAATTTCGTCATGTCTAATGTCGCCTTAAAGTTGCCTTAAGCATGTGTATTTAATCACGGACTATACCTAATTATTTATGTAGATCTTCAGTAGTGATAAGATTTAAGAATAATGCATCACGTAATTTGGTATGCTTGTAAGGCAGGCATTAGACGTTCAATAAATATCGCAGTCCTGGATCGTGATAATTATTGCAATACTGTCAATACCTCTTATTACACGTTCAATAAATACTGATGGTATTGACGATACCGCGATATTTATTGAACGAATTATCGGATAATTATTCAATTAATTTATTAAACTAAAAAAATATTCATTAAATACAGATCACATTTACCATACGTTTAATTTGATAATAAGTCGTTATTGCTGACTTTGTATTTTTACAATACGGCCTCGTAAGATTTTTGATTCGCTAAGCAAACATTGCGACTAGCGAGATTAGAATTTCATCCAATTTCAGATAATTTATAATATGACTTATAAATTATTTTTATAGACCACAATATTTCTTTAAACAGTACGTTAGTCATTTATACACAATAATGGCAAGTGCATGTTTGCTTATAAAACTTTTTACCTTACGTAATATTTCTTTTAAAAAGCACGTTAATCATGCAGATATATTTTTCTGAAGAAAACATTTGTTCATTAACCCCTTTTCCAGAACGAGAAAATTAATCATTTTCCTAACAAGCCATGTAATTTTCAATCCGTTAGAGATATAAATATGTTTGGCGAAGAAAATAATAGCAGAACAATATATATTTATAACTTCGCAATCAAATCTCAAATCGGTCAGTTACTTAAGTAATAATGATTTTTTTAAAAAAAATGCAATCTTTAAAATGGTTCTGTTGTAAAGTTTGTCCAATGGCTTGTTAGTTACTTTGCCTTTCAACCGTCGATTTATAAATTTACAAGCTGACCCGGCGAACTTAATACCTCGTCAGAATTAATTGTTGTGTTAACTTTTAGCTGAATTAAATTTAGTTTTTATTAAGGATAGTACAAAAATCAATATGATATGTATTTTAGGTATCAATGCGCGCAAAATGACAAAGTGATCACCTCAAAAAGTGAACATCTTCGAAGTCAACTTACCGTTTGTAAATAGAATTTCACAGAATACAAAACCGTTCCATACAAAATGTATGAGAAAATTAATTTTTCGATTTTTTCCTTCATCGGAAGTCTATGTTGTAAACTTGTAAACTTACTTTGTAACACATCTTTTAAATTTAAACGTCCCCAACACGAATAGCCATAGCAACCAAATTTCAAGTTGTTAGCAACGTAAACCAATTAAATTTGAAAATATTTTTTTCCGAAGATTTGTTGCTATAGCTATTTATATTAATATGAAAAACACGAAAAGATGTCGTCCTAAAGATGTTTTTTCCGTGAGTTTAGAATAATGAAATATGCATTTCCTGCGCTAAGATAATTTCGAAATAACGTTTATACAGTGCATTATAGTCGACATAGTTCATAATAGATAAAGCAGGCCAGTCTCCGAGTGATTGTGTGAAATAAGTAACATTAAAAAGTGAATTCTGAGACCCGCAAGAGTTAGTGGAACCTGAGGCAATGGAGCTGGATCCTGTCGGCCCGCGACGTACTGCGAACACGAGGTCAGTCTTTGGTTTCCCAATTTTGATCGCACCGCCCCCCGCACCCCTGAATCATGAAAGCCTGCTTCTCAACACTGCCGGTCGAATTAAGGAACATCGCTCTAGGTACAAGCGAGAAAATGTCTGTATAAAATATGTAAATATAAAATGAATTACCTATTTCGCAGTAACTGCAATTTGCTCCGTAACCCTAACCTAGCTTGTTATGTCGGTTGACATGAGTTTTCATTTTTTTTATCTTATTTTTATGAATAATTCGTGCAAATATGACAGTATCGGGCATTTTTTCCTTTGCTATGTATATTTCCAACGTGTTTCAGTCGGCGCTTTTAATATCTCCACATTAGCGCTGTGGACATATTTGTTAAAAAAATTGTCAAACAATCTTAAAATGTATTATACAATCTTGAATTATATTATGTTTAGGATAATATATACCTTTGCGAGTTTCGAAGCATAAGAAATAATCATAAATCACATACAATCACTTAATGAAAAATATATATTTTTAAAAAATGCCCTACCATATCTACTAAAGGTCTCGTGGTTGGCTATCAGATTATTTTTTTGGAAATAATATCTATAATTTTCAAATCTTTATTCTAATGCAATGAAAAGTTCTATTTAGATCTCTTCGAAAAATAAGAAAATGCGTTTTCACTTAATCTTTTCTAATCTTTTTTAATATTTTCTCCATCGGTCTCTTTACATTTTAGTTCAAATAGGAGGTTAAAAATTAGAGTTACGTATACAGGTTTTCCAGTAAACCTTGGTAGATATATTAACAGCCTGCTTCTCAACACTGCCGGCTGAGTTAAGTAACATGTCACGAAATGTGCCTGTAATAAATAAATAGCATATAAGCATAAAGGACAACAATAAGGCAGTCAATTTCATCAATTAAAAGCGACTTCCTAATTTAGCCTAATTTCCCTAATTTAGCTAGAGCGACCATTTCACAACCTTAATGGTGGCAAATCATTTAAAACTTCCAGTTTAAGGCTGTTTTTTAATACTACTATATCGCTCTAAATACAAGCGAGGAAATTGTCTGTATAAATGATTTGCTGTAAAAAAAACTTATATCAAGCATTGCGCGAGCTGCCGCGCGGGGAGTGGATCGCGCACCTCCACCCGCCGTACCCTTGCGCAGCGAGAGTGCGTATACTAAGTCCCTCTTTATAGTGTGTCGCAAGGGTTGCTCATATCAAAAATTGTAGGAAAATTATAGCAACACAATTAACATTTTGAACTGATTTGAACCAATTTATCCCACCCTTAGAATCAATGGTTGGTGCTATCAAAGAAGTGTACTGAGATAAGATTTAGGCCCTTATCTAAGGAATAATATTAAATTGAAATGAATTCGATATCCTATATCCTATATATTAAGAAAGTTATAGCAAAATTTTACTTTTTAGAACACCCCTCTCCATTCCCGGCCCTTTGGTCTGATTTTGCTCATTATAGAACTTTGATATAATAAGTTTTATATAACATAACAACTAACAAATAACATAACAACATTTGGAAATTTGGTGCCTAAAATGGTGTCCTTTGTTCACTTATGTAGGTCCACTTAACAAAGCAGGTTGCTTTGAGAGTAAATGGTTCCAGTATAGATATTAGAATTTTAAAGATGTATGTAATCTTTCTTTTTTTTGCTAAATATTCAATTTGAGTTTACCACCTCATCATGCCTTGATCTATATAAATGCCTAAATATTTGATGGAAACAGAAGTGGTGTAAAATTTATGATGAATTGAAAGAATATTATCATGATATTGTACCTACCTATGTTTTTAAGTAGATGATTAGGAAAGCTACCTATTGCAATGGGTACCATGTCATGACTTCCGGGAAATATCTTCGCATTTCATATCCCCTAGAACCCATAACCAGTCTCTGATTAAAAGTTTAACTTTATGTATCTATCGATCTATATCACTTTCTTGTTAACACGACAACTACCGTAATATTCATCCAATCACTTTTAAATTGATACATAAAATTTTGAGTTCACAAAATCTCGGTCAAGTTCGTTAATGGACAAAATCAGACCAGGGGGGCGGGAATGGGAGGGGTTTTTCGAAAATGAAAAATTTTGCAATAACTTTCTTGGTATAGGATATAGGATATCGAATTCCTTGAAATTTTATTTTATTTCTTAGATAAGGGCCTAAATGCTAAGTTAGTTAATAGCACCAACTATTGGTCCTAGGGGTGGAAAAAAATATTTTCAAAATTCAGAAAATCATACCTCCGTTAATAAGCACAGGATTAAATCTATTTAAAATGTTAATTGTTGGCCTATAAATTGTCTACAACTTTTGTTTAAAACAATCTTTGATATGAGCAACTCTTACGGCACAGTGTAAAGAGAGATTCAGTATACGCACTCTCGCTGCGCAAGGGTACGGCGATTTGAGGTGCGCGGGCTGCCGCGCGGGGAGCGAATGGCACGATGTTTGATACAAGTTCGTACAATTGGAGTTCACCGATCCCCTACTTTGATCCGGTGAATTCTACTAGTGAAGTGAATTTTACTAGCAATAACAACATAGATAGATGATAATTTATTTATCACACAGAGGAACGTTTGAAATACTTATTATATTTTCATTATAAAATGAGGTAGGTACCTAATAAGTAATGTTGGGTAAGTTTTTTAATAGATTTGCCTAATTAAAGGAACATTGTATCAGTACACGCACTCTCGCTGCGCAAGGGTACGAAGGCCTTTTAATATAAGGCGGCACTCCTAAAGATTTCCTTATATCGATTCACCAGTACTCGGTGGTAACGAGGCTGTGAAATTTTATTAAAAACATTTTCTCGAATATTCTACAAGAAGCTTAGAACCTTTCAGGGGATTAATCTGTATCGATAATCAAATTTAATTTAAGTCAGTTTAATGTTTGAGACCGCTCAGCGTTCTGTTTCGCCGAGCTGTCAGCAGTCCCTTTGGACTGTTGACCGCGCGACGCAAGGTACAAAATTATATTTTTATAATATAAATATTTTTTTTCGTGCGACCGGTTTAGTTGATTTGGCTGATCAGGTATTAATTACATTAATTTCTAATTTCTAAACGGCCAACCACCAAACTAATAGTCACCACTAAGAGTGAATGTCGTTAAAGTTGGGTTAGTTATACCAGAAATATGATTTAATAGCTCCGAGCGTAGAACAGGCGCGGGTTTTGGAGTACCAAAAGTAAGAATGGCGTGGTTCCAAAGCACGTTGTTAAAACTGGGACTGAAACACGACTCCTGTAGGAGGTATATAATACTCTGGATGTATTCAGACGCGAAATGAAGGTTCGGCTATATTATGGGAAGCTGGCGCAACGGAAAATAAAATTCGCGATTGCGGCCGAATGCTCAAAAAAGCGATTTTTGTTGCAAATGTCATCGAAGTGTTTTTTATTTATTTTCTGTTTGGTTTACGCATGAAAATGTGGAAAATCCAATTTGATGGACTAAATATTCGGTCGGATATACTTTAAGGATAAAGACGGAAAATGAGTTTACAACTTTGATAATCTCTGTTGGAAATAGACGTGTTTTGTACGAAATAACCATCAGCCCCATAGAAAGAAGCATCAGCTGATTTTTTACGATTTTTGTCATCCTCGCTCGAGGAAAGAGGCTATTAGCGAAATTGAGAAAAGCTCGCTTTTATAAAAAAGGCCACAGACAAACCTAACGGATGATATAAGTCTGTAACTTATGGGTAGAAAATATCCGATTTGAGAGGCAAATTTGAAAATTACCCAAATGGAACCTTTTATTTAAAAGAGAGAACGCAAAGCAGACTTTTGGTCACTACCATTTTGGAGTTCAACGCGACAACAGCTGAGTTTTGACGTTCGAACGACGTATACATTTTTGGATGATTGAAGCTGGTTTCAAGGAATATAGATAATCGCTAGAAGGGACGGTCGATGGAAGCTACGTCTTCGAGAGTGCATATATAAGGACAGAGGATCGGCTAGCGGAGCCCGGACCCCTGAGAGAATATTCCGGGACCTTTTCTCGGAAATTTCCTTAAGGAAGTTCCTGGACCTCGAACTTTCCTTTAAGGTCGACTTGAGGAAAAAATCTTTTTGGAAGAGCTTCGATCAGCGGACAGTATATACTAAAATTTTTGGAAAACTAAAGCTGAAAAAGTGAAAAAGTGAATGAAAAAGTGAGCTTCTTATGCTAATCACAGTTGAGTTCCAGAACGGAATTACTCGGGGACCTTCTTTTGCTGCTCGTCTCAACTAAGGGGAACCAGACCACGGGTCCCGTCGGGGAAAACGACTGTCCATATGTTTGCAGTAACCCTTAATACTTGATTTATTGTAAATGTGATACTGTGATAATGTGTCAACGGCCGTCAACGGTCGGAGATATTTTCGAGTTGGAAATGCATTGTAGGTAAATTAGGCACACTCGAGAGTCACGCTATATTGAAGCCCCGTTTGTAAATATTAACAGCATGTAATATTATTAGTATTGTTGTAAATATAACGGTTATAATTAAAGTATATTTATTTGCGAGTGATTGGTGCTCGACGAAAGTGTATCATGAACCTTTTCGAGTTTAGAGAAGCATTGTAAAGACACACTTGAGTGTCACCACGCTATATGACACGCTCTGTGACACGCTACCCCGTGACGTTGTTGTAAATTGTATCAAAATAAATTTGTTAAACACATTCGAGTTGTTTTTATTTGATGAGAATTGATGAAAGGTAGAGTTATTTTCCATGTTTAGCAACACATTTGAGGTCTACCATTATAAACGATACGTCTATTAAATTTAAACGTCAATAATATATTTTTTATATTCGATAGCAACAAAATTTCAAGTCCCATAGCAACGTATCGATTTAAATTCGAATATATTTTCTTTCCGAAATTAGTTGCTATGGTTTTTTTATATTAATCTGAAAAAGACGACAAGATGGTGTTCCGTTTTCCCGTTTTCCAAGAATGTTTTTCCGTGGGTTTAGAATAATGTAATACGGATTGCCTGCGGTAAGATAATTTCGAATTAACGTTTATAAAGTGCATAATAGTCGATATAGTTCATAATAGATAAAAGCAGGCCGCTAGCAGGCCAGTCTCCGAGTGAGTGATTATGTGAAAATAAGTGACATTAAAAAGTGTTCTTTGAGACCCGCAAAATTTAGTGGAACCTGAGGGAATCACGCTGCGAACACGAGGTCAGTCTTTGGTTTCCCAATTTGCTGTTCCACTTATATTTTTTACCTTTTTACTATAATTAGTAGCTTTTAATAGGTCAGTTGAATTTGGTAACATTATAGAGATGAATTCATTGATAGGAAATAATGATGTCGATGAATTTTAAAAATCACCTATTACCAATATTATCATATATATGTTTATTTATGTGTATTTTTCAACATCTTCACTAGACTAAAGTTAAATACATTTATTCTAAATATATTATTATAAAAGCCTACTTCTCACCCCTGCCGGCTGAGTTAAGTAACATGTTACGAACATGTGCCTGTAATGAATAAATAGCATATAAGCATTAAAGTCAACAATAAGGCAGTCAATTTCATCAATAAAAAGCGACCTCAACCCGCCGTACCCTTGCGCAGCGAGAGTGCGTATTCTGAATCCCTCTTTATAGTGTGCCGTAAGGGTTGCTCATATCAAAAAATGTAGGGAAATTATAGCAACACAATTAACATTTTGAACTGATTTGAACCAATTTATCCCACCCTTAGAACCAATGGTGGAACCAAAGTTTACTCAGATAAGATTTAGGCCCTTATCTAAGGAATAATATTAAATTGAAATGAATTCGATATCCTATATCGAATTTGCTCATTAACGAACTTGACCGAGATTTTATGCCCTTAAATTTTATGTATCAATTTGAAAGTGATTGATGTGAAATTATATAACTATATAAACTTTTAAACTGAAGGTAGGTGAGGGTGGTTCTAGGGGATGTGAATCGCGAAGCCGTGTTGAAATTTTCCGGAAGTCATGACATGGTACCAATTGCAGACCAGGGGGGCGGGAATGGGAGGGGTTTTTCCAAGAAGTAAAATTTTCCTATAACTTTCTTAGTATGTAAGATATCAAACTTATTAAAATTTTATTTTATTTATTTGATAAGGGCCTAAAAGTTAAGCGAGTTAACTTTTTTGATAGCACCAACTATTGGTCCAAGGGGTGGAAAAAAGCGTTTTCAAAATTCAGAAAATCATACCTCCCTTATGTTATGTATGTTAGTGGATGTGGGGGGTTTTTCTCCCCGTGTAGCGCGACCTTTCCAGAACTATTGTACTTTTAAATCCACTTGTAGCTCGCCCTCTAGTCCCGTACTGTAGATAAAGTTCAGTAAGTTTTTGGGTGCGATGGTTCTAATCTCTTCTGGCTTGAGGAGATGGTTGCCTAGAGGCTGGTACCTTTTGTATATGAGGGGTCCACATTCTCCCAGTAGGTGTAACGGAGTTTCTGGGCCCACTTGGCAGAGCCTGCACCTGTCGTCGGTCGATAGGCCCAATTCGTGCAGGTGTTCAGGCCCAATTTGTTCAGCTTGCAGTGGCCAGTTAAGGTTCTGGTTAGGATCCTTATTTGGTATCGGCTTAAATTTAATAGCTCCGAGAGTCTTTTTTGCGAGAATCCTACTATGAGTTCTTTGGCTTGCTTTTGTCCGGGCAGTTCTTACCAGTATTTTTGGCTTTGCTTCTATACCCAAATTTTTAGCAGCCTACTGGTGGTGCTTTTAGCTATACCGTAGGCCAATTCTGGGCCTATCATAGTCATGCTCGTACCTTTCTTTGCCAGTTCGTCTGCTTTCTCATTGCCATCAATGTCTGAGTGGCCTGGTACCCACATAAGTGTGACCCTGTTGTGTGTTGCCATGGTGTTGAGTATTTGTACGCAGTTTAGCACTAGCTTTGACTTGATGGCGTTTGAGTTGATAGCCATCAGAGCAGCTTGGCTGTCTGAAAGTATGTATATGTTTTTATTCTTGTAGGATCTTTCGATGCTCTCATGCGCAGTCTCAATGATGGCATATAGCTCTGCCTGGAATATAGTAGAGTGCAATCCCAGGTTAATCGATTTCTCGAGTCTGGGTATCGCCCCACAAATGCCTGATCCTATATTGTTTCCGCTTTTGGAGCCATCGGTATACCATATAATTGCTTCATTTTCGAAGTTGGGTCCTTCATTGTCCCATTTGGTTCTTTCTGGTATTTCCGTGGTAAATGTTCTGACAAAGTTGTATTCGGTTGTCAGATTGTCTGTGATCATTTCCATTATTGGGTTTAGCATTGTTTGGTTCTTGAGCTTTTTGACAGTACTCGAGAGCCAATTCTTTGCACCAATTATTGGTCTTAGGGGTGGAAAAAGTGTTTTCAAAATTCAGAAAATCATACCTCCGTTAATAAGCACAGGATTAAATCTATTTAAAATGTTAATTGTTGGCCTATAAATTCTCTACAACTTTTGTTTAAAACAATCTTTGATATGAGCAACTCTTACGGCACAGTGTAAAGAGAGATTCAGTATACGCACCTCGCTGAGCAACGGTACGGCGGGTTGAGGTGCGCGGGCTGCCGCGCTGGGAGTGAATTGTACCGAGTTATTTTTTAATACGACAAAGGTACATTTGTAACTGTAATTTGCTCTAATACATTTCGATTTTTTCCTCAATTAAATGACACAATAATTAAATAAATATTACGTCCCAACAGCCATGCTATCATATTTTCGTTATTTAAATACCGCTGTGCATTATCGTTGTGCCCTATCGAAATGTCAAGTTTCATTCTTCAGTATTAAAAATTCGTTGACTTTAATGTTAAATATTTATATTATTGACACAAAAATTGAACTCTTTTTCATTTCTACTTTTCGCGCTGAAAGATGCAACGAATAGTAGCTTATTAAGCATGGATGTATAGAAGCTAAAATGTGCCAAGAGCTGAAAGTAATTCGGTGAAGGTGTTAAGTTACTTCTTATTAACAGTATGCAGTGGTATTTGACCCGTTAAAATTTTTATATTATTTTTCTTTGTTTTAGATTCCCCAAAAAGGGATTGGCGATATGAGCACCTATTACTATCGGTAAGTGTTTTTAAATATTATTAAGTAATTATGTAAGTCCAGTGTAAATTAAGGTTTCAGTTTCATATCAAAATAAAATATGGCGTTTGTGCATTCGCTGTGCAGCCTGAAATTAGAGGAAACAAGAAAAAAACGCGCGAAAGACGGAAAACTTTTGTGAGGAAGTTGATTTAATTTGTCATATTATATTTCAAAATTAACATACTGCAATATTGAATTTAATGCTTTTTATTAAGATAGCTACTGTTTTGAAATATTTTTAATGCAGATATTTCTCGTTTATAAATAAGTGAATGATTTTAATTTATAACGGATATATTAAAAGGCCTTAAAAATATAGTACGATAAGCATTCAAAACTTTGCTAGCCTCTTAAAAGTAATCATTACAGAGTGCAGTTTGAGAGACAGGGTCCTGTATGTGTGATTTATTTTGATTAGAATAAAAAAGGGAAAATTATTTATAAGAAATAGATTCTTTGAAACATTTTATCGATGTTTGAAAGGCAAAGTGACTAACAAGCTATTGGACAAATTTTACAAAAGAAGCATTATAAAGATTGAATTTTTTAAAAAAAAAATCAGTATTACTTAAGTAACTGACCTATTTGAGATTTGATTGCAAAGTTATAAATTTAATAATATCTTATTTTCCTATAATTTTCATTACCAAACATATATGTAACTATAACGGATTGAAAATTAGATTCATATAATTTATTAAATTATTTTTATTTCATTTATCTGCTTCATTAAATTTATAAGTTCATCTATTTTATTATAGTAGGTTATTTATTTTTTGTATTATTTTCTAATCAACTATTTATCCACTCGTTCAGCTATTTCATCTCATTCATCTCAATCGTTTAGATATTTCATTCGTGTAGTTTAATAATTTCATTCGTGTAGTTTAATAATTTCATTCGTGTAGTTTAATAATTTCATCCACTCGTTCAGCTTTTTCATCTCATTCATCTCTTTCGTTTAGTTAATTTCATTCATTTAGTTTAATAATGTCATTCATTCGTTCAGCTTTTTCATCTCATTCATCTCAATCGTTTAGATATTTAATTTAATGTAGTTTAATAATTTCATCCACTCGTTCAGCTTTTTCATCTCATTCATCTCAATCGTTTAGTTAATTTCACTCATGTAGTTTAATAATTTCATCCACTCGTTCAGCTTTTTCATCTCAATCATCTCAATCGTTTAGTTAATTTCATTCATGTAGTTTAATAATTTCATCCACTCGTTCAGCTTTTTCATCTCATTCATCTCAATCGTTTAGTTAATTTCATTCATATAACTTATTAATTTCATCCACTCGTTCAGCTAGAGTCCATCACGAGAAGACCGTCGCGACCTCAAAGAAGTTTAATCAAATCTTCTACTTTGGACAACGCTCACTGTAAGAATTATTTACATACTTGAATTGATTTATTGAAATGTCTTCCTTTGTAAATTAAATTTATATGAACATGTTTGCAGATCATCGCGATTGGAACGAATACATGACGTGGACTTCGTGATATTTCGCTTGAAAGAGAGTAGAGTATATGTAACATTTCCAGCTGCCTCTGACCTCGCCTTTGGATTTAGACTTCTCTACGTCGCATAGAGCGCATTACAACTCGTATTCCATCCCGGCAGCAAAGAAGACTTACATTAAAAGCCTAAATTGATGAAATCTGAACGTATTTTTCTTATAAAACGGTTTTGTTTAATTGCATTAGTGTGCGATAGTTTCTAAACTCACCGGGTATATTTGCAGATCCATAATACACAGGAGAATCAGTCTGGTGGGTATGCATGACAATAAGATTGGTTGAGCGGCGAATCTACAGTGACTGATGAAGGGGAGCCTCGAATTGCGCTTTATGCAGTCATCGTATTTCTGGGATCTTGAAGACGCTAGAAAATAATATTACTATAACTTAATGTATATCAAATACATGTAGTAATAGGTCGTTGCATGTATATGTTCCTAGTTCCTATTAACCGTATTTAGAAATAACATTGATTGTAAAGAGCGCAAAATATTATGCTCTATAATTCATTCAGCGTCTTATCTTACATTTGAGTTGTTACTTTTTTAACTTAGATTTTTATCAAGTTTATTTTAGCGTTATTTAAATATTTAGGCAGCAAGAATTAAAATTGTTAATATTTTTGAGCTATATTGTAGAAATTGTAAGAAATGTTAAATATAGTCTGTGACAGTGGTATTTTATCTAAAGTATTATTTGGTTGAGGTTCTTAGAGAAGGATCTTCTATTCTTTAAAACAGGACCAGGTGTGTGGTGGGTTCATCTGTCACAGTCTATATTAATATTCTTTTGTAGCATTTGTGTTCGTTGATTTTATTGAAAAATCAGATTATCTTAAAATGTAAAATGCAGACGGCGACAGAAGGTTTTAATTTAATGCTAAATAAGGAGAGAATTCTGTTTTCTTATACTAATCTAGGGCCTTACAGATGAATGCCATTTTTTTTTTAAATTTTCTACTCTTTTCCAATATCACCTTAGTTACTGTTGCGAAGATACAAAGATTACATCATTTCATTAATGTGTCAAAATGTTTTCATGGGAAAAAAATAATTTTTCCTTGTTAAATGAAGAAATAATGTATTATTACGTATTAAACCTTATTTATAAATTAGTTAGGGTATCAAGATCGAGTGTGCGAGGATAAAAGATGCTGCGGATGCAATTGATTGCATCGACGGATGTGCCGACGGATGGAAGATCGCGGAATGAATTTGCTTGAAGACTGGAAGCCCATCAAGAAGGGCCAGATTGGACCAATATGTAAATATAAAATGAATTACCTATTTCGCAGTATCTGCAATTTGCACCGTAATCCTAACCTATTTTGTTATCTCGGTTGACATGAGTTTTCGTTTTTTTTATCTTATTTTTATGAATAATTCGTGCAAATATGACAGTATCGGGCTTTTTTTCCCTTTGCTTTGTATATTTGCAACGTTTTACCAGTCGGCGATTTTAATATCTCCACATTAGCGCTGTGGAGATATTTGTTAAAAAAAATTGTTAAACAATCTTGAAATTAATATTATAGTATGTTTAGGATACTACATACCTTAGCAAGTTTCGAAGCATAAGAAATAAGCATAAATCACAATCATTTAATTATAAACATATATTTTTAAAAATGCCCTACCATATATTTACATATATCTACTAAAGGTTGTGTGGGTGGCTATCAGATTATTTTCTTGGAAATAATATCTATACTTTTCAAACCTTTATTTTAATGAAATGAAAAATGGTGTTTAGATCTCTTCGGATAATAAGAAAATGCATTTTCACTTAATCTATTTTCTCCATGGGTCTCTTTACATTTTCGTTCAAATATGAGGTTAAAAGTTAGCATTACGTATACAGGATGTCCAGTAAACCTTGGTAGATATATTAACAGCTGATAGGTTTCATCACATAACTACCTTAATATCGAAACATGGCTTTAGTAAAAACCCCACGGATTTCAAGATATTGGCGTTTTGAGAAATCGACAATGTGGTTCAAGGGGGTTTAAATCAGGTGACCGGGGCAAATTCTTCGAGCCGCATTTGACCTTAGCATTCTATAGCTATATTTCTTAACGTAATTTAATTCTTCGTCATGACATAGATTAATGACATAATAATTCGTCAAGTAACGTTTATAGTAAGTAATTAGTAGGTATTTAGTAATTCTATTATAATCCCTATAAAATTAGATTAGAATAAAGCTAGATTAGAATAAAGCCTTTTAATTTGGACAATTGACAGATTCCAGAAGGGAAGAAAGCACAGTTAGATTTCACCGGATCAAAGGAGGGGATAGGCGAACTGCAATTGTACGAACTTGTATCAAACATTGCGCGATCCACTCCCCGCGCGTCAGCCCGCGCACCTCAACCCGTCGTACCCTTACGCAGCGAGAGTGCCTATACTGAATCCCTCTCCTGTGCCGTAAGCATTGCTCATATCAAAAATTGTAATAAACAAAAATTGTAAAAAAATGATAGGCCTACAATTAACATTTTCAACGGATTTAATCTTTTGCCTATTAAGGGTGGTATGATTTTTTGAATTTTGAAAAACCACTTTTTCTCACCCCTAGGATCAATTGTTAGATCTATCAAAAAAGTTTACTTAGATATGTTTTAGACCCTTATCTAAACAATAATATAAAATTTAAATGGATTCAATACATATTAGGAAAGTTATAGCAATATTTCCCTTTTTTTGAAATCCTTTTTTGATGATTTTAAACATGTCTACCTGGTACATATGCATTAACCTATCGCCCAAGCTGCACTGAGGGTTCAACCTTTGCATTCGCAACACGTTGAAAGGTGCCAACTGGTTATCTATTCAAGGCTCCTAAAATAATGTTTTCTTTAGGCTAATAATAATAACAAACCCAATAAATGGCAGAATCACTATTTTGGTATAGCTTTTTGCTATTAAGAAAATACAAAATTTAGCTTTCTTTATTCTTTATTCTTCATTGAAAGAAATCAACAGTCTTGCAAACAATGACAAATATCAACGATAAGTTCACATTAAAAAGGTATTTGTAAAACTAATAACAGATTTAAAACTAAATTAGACACTCAAAACTTATAATTCAAATTTACTTTAAACTATTAAACACATAACAAAATGTTGACATGGCTCGAACTAACATGGCATAAGGTATAATAAATAGCTTAATTAAGTATATTTATGTTAAAATTTAACAATATTTTAACGAAATTGACTTCTTTAATTCCTCGCAAAATTATATTTCTGTCTCCCTTAAGAGATCCCGTTACTTATTGCAAAGAGGAACGATATTGAAACTAACAATTTTGACTCCCACTTATATTCAAAAAAAATATAATCTTAACCTCTTTATTGCCAGAGTGACTTTTTGAAAATTGCACTCAAACCGGTCACAAAGTAAAATGCTTAATTTAGAAAACTATCTATGTTTTAGGTAGATTTCTTTAGGAAAGCTACCTATTGTAATGACTTCCGGAATATTTCCACATGTCTTCGCGTTTCACATCCCCTATAACCCAAAACCACCCACAGTTTTAAAGTTTATTTATAAGTTTACAAGCTGAACCGGCGAACTTAAAACCTCATCAGAATCAATTGTTGTGATAACTTTCAGCTGAATTCAATTTAGTTTTTAGTTTGACGTTTAAATTTAATAGATGTGTCGTTTATAATGGTAGACCTCCGATAACGCGCCAAAGGCACCAAAATGTGTTGCTAAACATGGAAATTAACTCTACCTTTCATCGATTCTCATCAAATAAAAACAACTCGAATGTATTGACCGTGGAATCCTCCACATTTATTCGAATACGATTTACAACAACGTCGTGGCTTAGCGTGTCACAGAGCGTGTCATATAGTGTGACTCTCGAGTGTGTCTTTACAATGTCTTTCCAAACTCGAAAAGGGTCACGACACACCTTCGTCGAGAAACAGTAACTCGCTAATAAATGTACTTTAATTATGACCGTTATATTTACAACAATTGGAAAATTCGAATGCTTTTTAATATTATATATATGATATTTTAAGTGTGTGATTTTTAAGCGCGATTTAGTACCTGCAGCTTGAAGGTACGTCGCAACTTATTGTGACTTACAATCCAGTGAAAGTGCAACAGAGGCCAAAGCGCAGATCCATGCAGCGCCGAAAGCGTCGAGCACTCCTCAGCATCAGCAGGCTTTCTCCTATAAATACCCCGTTCTTTTTTGAAGTGAAACTAATGTGCGCATGATAGTGACTTCGAAATGCTACCTTGGCGCCGTTGAGCTAGAGTAGGGCGCTAGGAGGGCGTTGCTGCAGTAGCCAACACCTCGCAGGTATGTATTCCCCTTGAATTAAATGATTTCTTTAATTAAATAATCAATCAAATGGGTTTTAAATTAATTAATAATGTAAAACCGTAAATCTTTAACCCCAAAAATATTAGTCGTAATCGGGTGTTGCCCGCTCATACAACTATAGACATTTTGAATATGTCTCTTAATAAATGTTTTAGCTTATTTAAATATCTTTCGTATTAAATAATCTGTTTATCCAATACTCATTTCAGTTTTAATAGGACCTAAAATTCGACACTCAAACATGTTTATTTTGAGGGATTTATATGACTTAGGTACTTACGATCTCATACTTTTTTGTATAGCTATTAATAAGTAATACTTAGGTATATTTCTCTTAACCTTTGTCTCAAATGAATAACTATGCAATTTAAAGTAGCCAGGTGACATTTTTCTACTCTTTTCCAATATCACCTTAGTTACTGTTGCGAAGATACAAAGATTACATCATTTCATTAATGTGTCAAAATTTTTTCATGGGAAAAAAATAATTTTTTAAATGAAGAAATAATGTATTATTACGTATTAAACCTTATTTATAAATTAGTTAGGGTATCAAGATCGAGTGTGCGAGGATAAAAGATGCTGCGGATGCAATTGATTGCGTCGACGGATGTGCCGACGGATGGAAGATCGCGGAACGAATTTGCTTGCGAGACTGGAAGCCCATCAAATATGTAAATATAAAATGAATTACCTATTTCGCAGTAACTGCAATTTGCACCGTAATCCTAACCTATTTTGTTATCTCGGCTGACATGTGTTTTCATTTTTTGTCTTATTTTTATGATTAATTCATGCAAATATGACAGTATCGGGCTTTTTTTACCTTTGCTATGTATATTTGCAACGTTTTACCAGTCGGCGCTTTTAATATTTGTGACAGAAGGATTTGACTTCTCTACATGGCATAGAGCGCAGCGCAACTCGCACCCTATCCCGTCAGCATCAAAGACGACTTAAATTAAAAACCTAAACTGAAGAGCTCTGAAGGTAATTATCTTTTAAAACGGTTTTGTTTAATTGCGTATTTCTATGATAGTTTCTTAACTACCGGAATATTTGCAGATCGATAATACACAAATAAATCGACCTGGTGGGTATGCATGGCATGGCATCGGTTGAGCAGCTTATGATTTGCCAGACAATCTCTGTCTACTTTACCACAAGTTGGTCCCAAAATGAAATAACATTGATTGAAATATTTAACATGTATAAATAGCATGTATTTAACATGTATGTTAAGTACATATGTATTGTGATATATAATTATTTTAGCTTCTTATTATCTTATATTCGTTATGTAACTTTTTTTTAACTAAGATATATATTAAGTTTATTTCAGCATTGTTTGTATATTTAGTCAGGATGAATTCAAATTGTTAACATTAACGTGTTAAATGGAAGAACTAAAATTGTTTGAAAATGTTATATAATTGAATATAGTCTGTGAAAGTGGTATTCTATCTAAAGTAATATTTGGTTTAGAGGTTCTTAGAGAAGAATCTTCTATTCTTTTAAACAGGACCGGGTGAGTGGTGGGTTCACATGTCACATACTATATTATATACCTTGGTAGCATTTGAGTTCGTTGATTTTATTAAAAAATACGATGTTTGTAAAAATGTATCTGCAGACTGTGACAGAAAGATTTGACTTCTCTACATCGCATAGAGCTCAGCGCAACTCGCACCCTATCCCGTCAGCATCAAAGACGACTTAAATTAAAAACCTAAACTGAAGAGCTCTGAAGGTAATTATCTTTTAAAAATTTGGTTTAGAGGTTCTTAGAGAAGAATCTTCTATTCTTTTAAACAGGACCGGGTGAGTGGTGGGTTCACATGTCACAGACTATATTATATACCTTGGTAGCATTTGAGTTCGTTGATTTTATTAAAAAATACGATGTTTGTAAAAATGTATCTGCAGACTGTGACAGAAAGATTTGACTTCTCTACATCGCATAGAGCGCAGCGCAACTCGCACTCTATCTTGTCAGCATCAAAGACGACTTAAATCAAAAACCTAAACTGAAGAGCTCTGAAGGTTTTTATCTTTTAAAACGGTTTTGTTTAATTGCGTATTTCTATGATAGTTTCTCTACTCACCGGAATATTTGCAGATCGATAGTATACAAATGAATCGACCTGTTGGGTATGCATGGCATGGCATTGGTTGAGCGGCATGTGATTTGCCAGACAATCTCTGTCTACTTTACTACAAGTTGGTCCCAAAATGAAATAACATTGATTGAAATACTTAACATGTATATATAGCATCTATTTAACATGTATGTTAAGTATATATATATATATATATATATTGTGATATATAATTATTTTAGCATCCTTTTATCTTATATTTGTGTTGCAGATCGATAGTACACAAATTAATAGACCTGGTGGGTATGCATGACATGGCATTGGTTGAGCGGTATGTGATTTGTTAGACAATCTCTGTCTACATTACTACCAGTTGGTCCCAAAATGAAATAACATTGATTGAAATATTTAACATGTATATATAGCATCTATTTAACATGTATGTTAAGTATATATGTATTGTGATATATTATTATTTTAGCATCTTATTATCTTATATTTGTGTTGCAGATCGATAGTACACAAATTAATAGACCTGGTGGGTATGCATGACATGGCATTGGTTGAGCGGCATGTGATTTGCCAGACAATCTCTGTCTACATTACTACCAGTTGGTCCCAAAATGAAATAACATTGATTGAAATATTTAACATGTATATATAGCATGTATTTAACATGTATGTTAGGTATATATATATTGTTATATATAATTATTTTAGCATCTTATTATCTTATATTTGTATTGTAACATTTTTTTAACTAAGATATAGATTAAGTTTATTTCAGCATTGTTTGTATATTTAGTCAGGATGAATTCAAATTGTTAACATTATCGTGTTAAATGGAAGAACTAAAATTGTTTGAAAATGTTAAATAATTGAATATAGTCTGTGAAAGTGGTATTCTATCTAAAGTAAGATTTGGTTTAGAGGTTCTTAGAGAAGAATCTTCTATTCTTTTAAACAGGACCGGTTGAGTGGTGGGTTCACATGTCACAGACTATATTATTATACCTTGGTAGCATTTGAGATCGTTGATTTTATTAAAAAATACGATGTTTGTAAAAATGTATATGCAGACTGTGACAGAAAGATTTGACTTCTCTACATCGCATAGAGCGCAGCGCAACTCGCACCCTATCCCGTCAGCATCAAAGACGACTTAAATCAAAAACCTAAACTGAAGAGCTCTGAAGGTAATTATCTTTTAAAACGGTTTTGTTTAATTGCGTATTTCTATGATAGTTTCTCTACTCACCGGAATATTTGCAGATCGATAGTACACAAAATGAATCGACCTGGTGGGTATGCATGGCATGGCATTGGTTGAGCGGCTTGTGATTTGCCAGACAATCTCTGTCTACTTTACTACAAGTTGGTCCCAAAATGAAATAACATTGATTGAAATATATAACATGTATATACAGCATATATTTAACATGTATGTTAAGTATATCTTAATATATATAAATCTCGTGTCACAATGTTTGTCCTCAATGGACGGCTGAACCACTTAACCGATTATAATAAAATTTGAACACCATGTGCAGTTCGATGTGCACTTGAGAGATAGGATAGTTTAAATCTCAAATTATAGTCGCAATTTTAATTTATCGCTAATTATTTGTCTGTTATTATTTGGCAGTCATAAAACTGACAGATGTCGATACCTTTCGACTGGGTTGATGGCGCTAATGTCTGTTATTATTTGACAGTGACAGTTATTCGACGCAAACGTATTAAAAGAGCCCATCAGTTGGCAGAACAAATTGAATCAAGAAATCCAGCTCAAAGAATCAGGACAGCAGGTCATGCACAAGAATCTCAAGAACAGTGTAACGAACGTCTTCAAGAGAATATCATAAGAACAAGAAAATTATTATTTTCAGTCAAATGCCACCGAAAAAATCTAACCTCAACAACGCGAGCGGCAAACGTCAAAACGCAAACGTCAAAACTACGATCGGAATAATATATTCACTTACGAGATGCTGTTGCTGGAAACATCGATGGAAATTTAAATCCCAATGACATCGGTAATGCTTTCATTTTACCTTCAAGCTACATCGGCAGTCCACGGAACATGCAGGAATACATACAAGATGCGATGACTTACGTACGTCATTACGGCCGACCGGATTTATTTATTACATTCACATGTAATCCGAATTGGGAAGAGATACAAACTTTACTATTGCCAGGACAACAAGCCATTCATCGTCATGATTTAACTGCACGTGTGTTTAAACAAAAATTGAAATCCTTAATTGATTTTATTGTTAAATATACAATTTTTGGTATCACACGTTGTTGGCTGTATACGATAGAGTGGCAAAAGCGAGGTTTGCCTCATGCCCACATTTTGGTTTGGCTTAAAGATAGAATCCGTCCTGAAGAAATCGATCAAATAATTTCAGCCGAAATTCCAGACCCATTAATTGATCAAGAATTATTTGATATTGTCACCAAACACATGATCCATGGGCCATGCGGTGTTTTCAACATGACGTCACCGTGCATGGAAAATGGAAAATGTAAAAAAAACTTCCCAAAGCCGCATACGAATGACACGATCACGGATATTGATGGTTATCCAATGTATCGCCGCAGAAGTACTGAGAATGGTGGCCACACATTTACAATGCGACTGCCGAACTTTCCAAATCAAGTTGAGTTTGATAATCAGTGGGTGGTACCATACTCACCACTACTTTCAAAAACTTACAAAGCTCATATCAATGTTGAGCTTTGCAGTTCTGTTAAATCAATTAAGTATATTTGTAAATATGTAAACAAAGGCAGTGATTTGGCCATATTTGAAGTAAAAAACATAAATAAAAATGACGAAATAGCACGATACCAAATGGGCAGATACATTAGCAGCAATGAAGCTATTTGGCATATTCTCAGCTTTCCCATCCACGAAAGAGATCCTGCTGTCCAACATCTGGCAATACATCTTGAAAACGGTCAACGTGTATACTTCACTGAAGAAAATGTTCTCCAAAGAGCGTTCGAAGCTCCGAAAACGACTCTAACTGAATTTTTTACATTGTGTCAAAAACCTGATGTTTTTGGCCAATTCGCGAAGACATTGGTGTATGGTGATGTTCCACGTTATTTCACATGGAACAAATCCAGTAAAAAATGGGAGCCACGGAAACAAGGAAAACCACATCCTTCCATTACAGGCATATTCAAAGCTAAGACATTGGGGAGACTTTACACGGTACATCCAAAGCAACGTGAGTGCTTCTATTTACGTTTGTTATTGGTGAATGTTCCCGGACCAACGTCTTTTGAATTTTTACGAACAGCTAATGGTCGAGTATTCAATACATACCAGGATGCATGTCGTGAACTGCAATTGCTAGAAGACGATAACCATTGGGACTTAACGCTTGCTGATGCTGCGTTGACATCAACACCGAATAACATTCGTCAGTTGTTTGCAATTATTTTGGCGACATGTTATCCCTCGCAAGCACAAACTTTGTGGGAAAAATATAAAAATTGTATGACAGAAGACATCTTGCACCGAATTGGACAAACAAATCAATGCCAAAACATAGATTATACACCAGAGATGTACAATGAAGCATTGGTCTTGATCGAGGATTTATGTGTTCTTATTTCAAATTTACCACTTAATCATTATGGTATGCCATCACCTAATCGTCCAGCCACCGACTTAGTCAATACCGATTTACAACGAGAAAATCAATATGACCGTGGAAGTTTAGCAACAATTATCATGAACAGTGAACCATTACTGACAGCAGAACAAAAAATTAATTATGATCGGATTATGCTGGCTGTTGCTGCTGAACAAGGCGTTTTTTTTTTCTTGGATGCACCCGGTGGAACCGGTAAGACATTTTTAATATCGTTGATTCTTGCCAAAATACGGTCGCAACAAAAAATCGCATTAGCATTAGCATCGTCAGGCATTGCGGCTACTTTACTGGATGGTGGGCGAACAGCACATTCAACATTCAAGCTGCCATTGGACGTTCATAATAAACCAGATGCAATGTGTAACATCGAAAAGAATAGTGGAATAGCTGCAGTGTTGCGGAAGAGTTCTATAATAATTTGGGATGAGTGCACAATGGCACACAAATATTCACTTGAAGCATTAAAAAGAACTATGCAAGATTTAAACAGCAATAATAAACTTTTCGGTGGTGCTATCTTACTTTTGTCTGGTGACTTCCGGCAGACCTTACCGGTTATACCTCGCTCTACTTTCGCGGATGAGATTAATGCATGTTTGAAACAATCATTCTTATGGCGAAGTGTTGAAACACTTCGATTGACCATAAATATGCGAGTACAATTGCAAAATGATCCATCAGCACTAATATTTTCCGAACAACTACTAGATATTGGGAACGGTAAAATAAAACTGCAACCAAATACGCAATGCATTAAACTACCAGACAATTTTTGCACTGTTGTTCAGGATAAAACTGAATTGATTCAGAGTATTTTCCCGGATATACAGAATAATTATTTGAATCATGAATGGCTTAGTCAACGGGCGATTTTGGCAGCCAAAAACGTTGATGTTGACGAAATTAACTTCCAGATACAACAGTTGTTACCAGGCGATCTGATGTCTTTTAAATCAATCGATACTGTTGTTGATGAAAATGAAAGTGTAAATTTTCCGATTGAATTTTTAAATTCATTAGATATCCCTGGAATGCCACCACATAATCTTCGATTAAAGATTGGTTCCCCTATTATTCTCCTCCGTAATTTGAATCCACCTCAATTATGTAACGGTACGCGTTTGGTCATCAAAAAGATCACCGGAAACATTCTTGAAGCAACCATTTTGGCTGGGAAGTTTAAAGGAAAAGTGGTCCTGCTGCCACGTATTCCGATGATACCATCAGATTCTACCATACCCTTCAAAAGGCTACAGTTTCCAATTCGTTTAGCTTTCGCCATGTCTATAAATAAATCTCAAGGTCAAACAATGTCCATTTGTGGTTTAGATTTGGAAAATCCATGTTTTTCTCATGGGCAACTATATGTTGCGTGTTCACGTGTTGGGAAACCGTCGAATCTATTTGTGTTAGCTAAAGACAGGTTAACCAAAAACATTGTGCACCGATTGGTGTTAAATTAAATTGAAATTGAAAGTATTTATAATTCAAAAAAAAAGATATTAATGTTTAAAAGTTTAAGACTGTCTGCCTTGCCTACCTCATTCATGAGTTTAAGCGTCACATGTTATTTACTGTATTATACTGTAATATACTTATATTTGTTATAAAATTAAATGGAAATAATAAATCTGATAAATTTTTATTTTTTACCTATTGATTTCTGCTTAGTATCAAGTGTAAGAACATTTTAATTAATTGTGTTCAACGTACTTCCCCTTCAAATCTCAATCCAGTGAATTTGTATACCAACATCAACATTTTCGTCTTTGTTCGTAAATAATTTCATTGTACTAAAGGGTTATAGTAGTAGAAAGTCAAATAAGGAGATCAGCATATTTTTTTACAAATACCATCTGTGTGAAAAAGCATAGTGGACTCCGTGACTGATGTTCTCTTATTGTTCCTCTTAGATTGTTTACTATAATGTAATATAACAAAAACTTTAGCCACAGCAACGCGTGGCCGGGTCAGCTAGTATATATATATATATTGTGATATATAATTATTTTAGCATCCTATAATCTTATATTTGTGTTGCAGATCGATAGTACACAAATTAATAGACCTAATGGGTATGCATGACATAGCATTGGTTGAGCGGCATGTGATTTGTTAGACAATCTCTGTCTACATTACTACCAGTTGGTCCTAAAATAAAATAACATTGATTGAAATATTTAACATGTATATATAGCATCTATTTAACATGTATGTTAAGTATATATATATATATATTGTGGTATATAATTATTTTAGCATCCTATTATCTTATATTTGTGTTGCAGATCGATAGTACACAAATTAATAGACCTGGTGGGTATGCATGACATGGCATTGGTTGAGCGGCATGTGATTTGCCAGACAATCTCTGTCTACTTTACTACAAGTTGGTCCCAAAATGAAATAACATTGATTGAAATATTTAACATGTATACATAGCATGTATTTAATATGTATGTTAAGTATATATATATTGTGATATATAATTAAATTAGCATCTTATTATCTTATATTTGTATTGTAACTTTTTTTTAACTAAGATATAGATTAAGTTTATTTCAGCATTGTTTGTATATTTAGTCAGGATGAATTCAAATTGTTAACATTATCGTGTTAAATGGAAGAACTAAAATTGTTTGAAAATGTTATATAATTGAATATAGTCTGTGAAAGTGGTATTCTATCTAAAGTAATATTTGGTTTAGAGGTTCTTAGAGAAGAATCTTCTATTCTTTTAAACAGGATCGGTTGAGTGGTGGGTTCACATGTCACAGACTATATTATTATACCTTGGTAGCATTTGAGTTCGTTGATTTTATTAAAAAATACGATGTTTGTAAAAATGTATATGCAGACTGTGACAGAAAGATTTGACTTCTCTACATCGCATAGAGCGCAGCGCAACTCGTACTCTATCTTGTCAGCATCAAAGACGACTTAAATCAAAAACCTAAACTGAAGAGCTCTGAAGGTAATTATCTTTTAAAACGGTTTTGTTTAATTGCGTATTTCTATGATAGTTTCTCTACTCACCGGAATATTTGCAGATCGATAGTATACAAATGAATCGACCTGTTGGGTATGCATGGCATGGCATTGGTTGAGCGGCATGTGATTTGCCAGACAATCTCTGTCTACTTTACTACAAGTTGGTCCCAAAATGAAATAACATTGATTGAAATATTTAACATGTATATAAAGCATATATTTAACATGTATGTTAAGTATATATATATATATATATATTGTGGTATATAATTATTTTAGCATCCTATTATCTTATATTTGTGTTGCAGATCGATAGTACACAAATTAATTGACCTGGTGGGTATGCATGACATGGCATTGGTTGAGCGGCATGTGATTTGTTAGACAATCTCTGTCTATATTACTACCAGTTGGTCCCAAAATGAAATAACTTTGATTGAAATATTTAACATGCATATATAGCTTCTATTTAACATGTATGTTAAGTATATATGTATTGTGATATATTATTATTTTAGCATCTTATTATCTTATATTTGTGTTGCAGATCGATAGTACACAAATTAATAGACCTGGTGGGTATGCATGACATGGCATTGGTTGAGCGGCATGTGATTTGCCAGACAATCTCTGTCTACATTACTACCAGTTGGTCCCAAAATGAAATAACATTGATTGAAATATTTAACATGTATATATAGCATGTATTTAATATGTATGTTAAGTATATATATATTGTGATATATAATTATTTTAGCATCTTATTATCTTATATTTGTATTGTAACTTTTTTTTAACTAAGATATAGATTAAGTTTATTTCAGCATTGTTTGTATATTTAGTCAGGATGAATTCAAATTGTTAACATTATCGTGTTAAATGGAAGAACTAATATTGTTTGAAAATATTATATAATTGAATATAATCTGTGAAAGTGGTATTCTATCTAAAGTAATAGTTGGTTTAGAGGTTCTTAGAGAAGAATCTTCTATTCTTTTAAACAGGACCGGGTGAGTGGTGGGTTCACATGTCACAGACTATATTATTATTCCTTGGTAGCATTTGAATTCGTTGATTTTATTAAAAAATACGATGTTTGTAAAAATGTATATGCAGACTGTGACAGAAGGATTTGACTTCTCTACATCGCATAGAGCGCAGCGCAACTCGCACCCTATCCCGTCAGCATCAAAGACGACTTAAATTAAAAACCTAAACTGAAGAGCTCTGAAGGTAATTATCTTTTAAATCGGTTTTGTTTAATTGCGTATTTCTATGATAGTTTCTCTACTCACCGGAATATTTGCAGATCGATAGTATACAAATGAATCGACCTGTTGGGTATGCATGGCATGGCATTGGTTGAGCGGCATGTGATTTGCCAGACAATCTCTGTCTACTTTACTACAAATTGGTCCCAAAATGAAATAACATTGATTGAAATATTTAACATGTATATATAGCATATATTTAACATGTATGTTAAGTATATATATATATTGTGATATATAATTATTTTAGCATTTTATTATCTTATATTTGTGTTGCAGATCGATAGTACACAAATTAATAGACCTGGTGGGTATGCATGACATGGCATTGGTTGAGCGGCATGTGATTTGCCAGACAATCTCTGTCTACTTTACTACAAGTTGGTCCCAAAATGAAATAACATTGATTGAAATATTTAACATGTATACATAGCATGTATTTAATATGTATGTTAAGTATATATATATTGTGATATATAATTATTTTAGCATCTTATTATCTTATATTTGTATTGTAACTTTTTTTTAACTAAGATATAGATTAAGTTTATTTCAGCATTGTTTGTATATTTAGTCAGGATGAATTCAAATTGTTAACATTATCGTGTTAAATGGAAGAACTAAAATTGTTTGAAAATGTTATATAATTGAATATAGTCTGTGAAAGTGGTATTCTATCTAAAGTAAGATTTGGTTTAGAGGTTCTTAGAGAAGAATCTTCTATTCTTTTAAACAGGACCGGTTGAGTGGTGGGTTCACATGTCACAGACTATATTATTATACCTTGGTAGCATTTGAGTTCGTTGATTTTATTAAAAAATACGATGTTTGTAAAAATGTATATGCAGACTGTGACAGAAAGATTTGACTTCTCTACATCGCATAGAGCGCAGCGCAACTCGTACTCTATCTTGTCAGCATCAAAGACGACTTAAATCAAAAACCTAAACTGAAGAGCTCTGAAGGTAATTATCTTTTAAAACGGTTTTCTTTAATTGCGTATTTCTATGATAGTTTCTCTACTCACCGGAATATTTGCAGATCGATAGTATACAAATGAATCGACCTGTTGGGTATGCATGGCATGGCATTGGTTGAGCGGCATGTGATTTGCCAGACAATCTCTGTCTACTTTACTACAAGTTGGTCCCAAAATGAAATAACATTGATTGAAATATTTAACATGTATATAAAGCATATATTTAACATGTATGTTAAGTATATATATATAAATATTTTGGTATATAATTATTTTAGCATCCTATTATCTTATATTTGTGTTGCAGATCGATAGTACACAAATTAATTGACCTGGTGAGTATGCATGACATGGCATTGGTTGAGCGGCATGTGATTTGTTAGACAATCTCTGTCTATATTACTACCAGTTGGTCCCAAAATGAAATAACATTGATTGAAATATTTAACATGTATATATAGCATCTATTTAACATGTATGTTAAGTATATATGTATTGTGATATATTATTATTTTAGCATCTTATTATCTTATATTTGTGTTGCAGATCGATAGTACACAAATTAATAGACCTGGTGGGTATGCATGACATGGCATTGGTTGAGCGGCATGTGATTTGCCAGACAATCTCTGTCTACATTACTACCAGTTGGTCCCAAAATGAGATAACATTGATTGAAATATTTAACATGTATATATAGCATGTATTTAACATGTATGTTAAGTATATATGTATTGTGATATATAATTATTTTAGCATCTTATTATCTTATATTTGTGTTGTAACTTTTTTTTAACTAAGATATATATTTAGTTTGTTACAGCATTGTTTGTATATTTAGTCAGGATGAATTCAAATTGTTAACATTATCGTGTTAAATGGAAGAACTAATATTGTTTGAAAATATTATATAATTGAATATAGTCTGTGAAAGTGGTATTCTATCTAAAGTAATATTTGGTTTAGAGGTTCTTAGAGAAGAATCTTCTATTCTTTTAAACAGGACCGGGTGAGTGGTGGGTTCACATGTCACAGACTATATTATTATTCCTTGGTAGCATTTGAATTCGTTGATTTTATTAAAAAATATGATGTTTGTAAAAATGTATATGCAGACTGTGACAGAAAGATTTGACTTCTCTACATCGCATAGAGCGCAGCGCAACTCGCACCCTATCCCGTCAGCATCAAAGACGACTTAAATTAAAAACCTAAACTGAAGAGCTCTGAAGGTAATTATCTTTTAAAATGGTTTTGTTTAATTGCGTATTTCTATGATAGTTTCTCTACTCACCGGAATATTTGCAGATCGATAGTACACAAATGAATCGACCTGGTGGGTATGCATGGCATGGCATTGGTTGAGCCGCTTGTGATTTGCCAGATAATCTCTGTCTACTTTACTACAAGTTGGTCATAAAATGAAATAACATTGATTGAAATATTTAACATGTATATATAGCATATATTTAACATGTATGTTAAGTATATATATATATATTGTGATATATAATTATTTTAGCATTTTATTATCTTATATTTGTGTTGCAGATCGATAGTACACAAATTAATAGACCTGGTGGGTATGCATGACATGGCATTAGTTGAGCGGCATGTGATTTGCCAGACAATCTCTGTCTACTTTACTACAAGTTGGTCCCAAAATGAAATAACATTGATTAAAATATTTAACATGTATGTATAGCATATATTTAACATGTATGTTAAGTATATATATATATTGTGATATATAATTATTTTAGCATTTTATTATCTTATATTTGTGTTGCAGATCGATAGTACACAAATTAATAGTCCTGGTGGGTATGCATGACATGGCATTGGTTGAGCGGCATGTGATTTGTTAGACAATCTCTGTCTACATTACTACCAGTTGGTCCCAAAATGAAATAACATTGATTGAAATATTTAACATGCATATATAGCTTCTATTTAACATGTATGTTAAGTATATATGTATTGTGATATATAATTATTTTAGCATCTTATTATCTTATATTTGTGTTGCAGATCGATAGTACACAAATTAATAGACCTGGTGGGTATGCATGACATGGCATTGGTTGAGCGGCATGTGATTTGCCAGACAATCTCTGTCTACATTACTACCAGTTGGTCCCAAAATGAAATAACATTGATTGAAATATTTAACATGTATATATAGCATGTAATTAATATGTATGTTAAGTACATATATATATTGTGATATATAATTATTTTAGCATCTTATTATCTTATATTTGTATTGTAACTTTTTTTTAACTAAGATATAGATTAAGTTTATTTCAGCATTGTTTGTATATTTAGTCAGAATGAATTCAAATTGTTAACATTATCGTGTTAAATGGAAGAACTAATATTGTTTGAAAATATTATATAATTGAATATAGTCTGTGAAAGTGGTATTCTATCTAAAGTAATATTTGGTTTAGAGGTTCTTAGAGAAGAATCTTCTATTCTTTTAAACAGGACCGGGTGAGTGGTGGGTTCACATGTCACAGACTATATTATTATTCCTTGGTAACATTTGAATTCGTTGATTTTATTAAAAAATACGATGTTTGTAAAAATGTATATGCAGACTATGACAGAAAGATTTGACTTCTCTACATCGCATAGAGCGCAGCGCAACTCGCACCCTATCCCGTCAGCATCAAAGACGACTTAAATTAAAAACCTAAACTGAAGAGCTCTGAAGGTAATTATATTTTAAAATGGTTTTGTTTAATTGCGTATTTCTATGATAGTTTCTCTACTCACCGGAATATTTGCAGATCGATAGTACACAAATGAATCGACCTGGTGGGTATGCATGGCATGGCATTGGTTGAGCCGCTTGTGATTTGCCAGATAATCTCTGTCTACTTTACTACAAGTTGGTCCCAAAATGAAATAACATTGATTGAAATATTTAACATGTATATATAGCATATATTTAACATGTATGTTAAGTATATAAATATATTGTGATATATAATTATTTTAGCATTTTATTATCTTATATTTGTGTTGCAGATCGATAGTACACAAATTAATAGACCTGGTGGGTATGCATGACATGGCATTAGTTGAGCGGCATGTGATTTGCCAGACAATCTCTGTCTACTTTACTACAAGTTGGTCCCAAAATGAAATAACATTGATTAAAATATTTAACATGTATGTATAGCATATATTTAACATGTATGTTAAGTATATATATATATTGTGATATATAATTATTTTAGCATTTTATTATCTTATATTTGTGTTGCAGATCGATAGTACACAAATTAATAGTCCTGGTGGGTATGCATGACATGGCATTGGTTGAGCGGCATGTGATTTGTTAGACAATCTCTGTCTACATTACTACCAGTTGGTCCCAAAATGAAATAACTTTGATTGAAATATTTAACATGTATATATAGCATGTATTTAATATGTATGTTAAGTATATATATATATTGTGATATATAATTATTTTAGCATCTTATTATCTTATATTTGTATTGTAACTTTTTTTTAACTAAGATATAGATTAAGTTTATTTCAGCATTGTTTGTATATTTAGTCAGGATGAATTCAAATTGTTAACATTATCGTGTTAAATGGAAGAACTAATATTGTTTGAAAATATTATATAATTGAATATAGTCTGTGAAAGTGGTATTCTATCTAAAGTAATATTTGGTTTAGAGGTTCTTAGAGAAGAATCTTCTATTCTTTTAAACAGGACCGGGTGAGTGGTGGGTTCACATGTCACAGACTATATTATTATTCCTTGGTAGCATTTGTGTTCGTTGATTTTATTAAAAAATACGATGTTTGTAAAAATGTATATGCAGACTGTGACAGAAGGATTTGACTTCTCTACATCGCAAAGAGCGCAGCGCAACTCGCACCCTATCCCGTCAGCATCAAAGACGACTTAAATTAAAAACCTAAACTGAAGAGCTCTGAAGGTAATTATCTTTTAAAACGGTTTTGTTTAATTGCGTATTTCTATGATAGTTTCTCTACTCACCGGAATATTTGCAGATCGATAGCACACAAATTAATAGACCTGGTGGGTATTCATGACATGGCATTGGTTGAGCGGCATGTGATTTGCCAGACAATCTCTGTCTACTTTACTACCAGTTGGTCCCAAAATGAAATAACATTGAATGAAATATTTAACATGTATATATAGCATGTATTTAATATGTATGTTAAGTATATATATTGTGATATATTATTATTTTAGCATTTTATTATCTTATATTTGTGTTGCAGATCGATAGTACACAAATTAATAGTCCTGGTGGGTATGCATGACATGGCATTGGTTGAGCGGCATGTGATTTGTTAGACAATCTCTGTCTACATTACTACCAGTTGGTCCCAAAATGAAATAACATTGATTGAAATATTTAACATGTATATATAGCTTCTATTTAACATGTATGTTAAGTATATATGTATTGTGATATATTATTATTTTAGCATCTTATTATCTTATATTTGTGTTGCAGATCGATAGTACACAAATTAATAGACCTGGTGGGTATGCATGACATGGCATTGGTTGAGCGGCATGTGATTTGCCAGACAATCTCTGTCTACATTACTACCAGTTGGTCCCAAAATGAAATAACATTGATTGAAAAATTTAACATGTATATATAGCATGTATTTAATATGTATGTTAAGTATATATATATTGTGATATATAATTATTTTAGCATCTTATTACCTTATATTTGTATTGTAACTTTTTTTTAAATAAGATATAGATTAAGTTTATTTCAGCATTGTTTGTATATTTAGTCAGGATGAATTCAAATTGTTAACATTATCGTGTTAAATGGAAGAACTAATATTGTTTGAAAATATTATATAATTGAATATAGTCTGTGAAAGTGGTATTCTATCTAAAGTAATAGTTGGTTTAGAGGTTCTTAGAGAAGAATCTTCTATTCTTTTAAACAGGACCGGGTGAGTGGTGGGTTCACATGTCACAGACTATATTATTATTTTTTGGTAGCATTTGAATTCGTTGATTTTATTAAAAAATACGATGTTTGTAAAAATGTATATGCAGACTGTGACAGAAGGATTTGACTTCTCTACATCGCATAGAGCGCAGCGCAACTCGCACCCTATCCCGTCAGCATCAAAGACGACTTAAATTAAAAACCTAAACTGAAGAGCTCTGAAGGTAATTATCTTTTAAAACGGTTTTGTTTAATTGCGTATTTCTATGATAGTTTCTCTACTCACCGGAATATTTGCAGATCGATAGTACACAAATTAATAGACCTGGTGGGTATTCATGACATGGCATTGGTTGAGCGGCATGTGATTTGCCAGACAATCTCTATCTACTTTACTACCAGTTGGTCCCAAAATGAAATAACATTGAATGAAATATTTAACATGTATATATAGCATGTATTTAATATGTATGTTAAGTATATATATATTGTGATATATAAATATTTTAGCATCTTATTATCTTATATTTGTATTGTAACTTTTTTTTAACTAAGATATAGATTAAGTTTATTTTAGCATTGTTTGTATATTTAGTCAGGATGAATTCAAATTGTTAACATTATCGTTTTAAATGGAAGAACTAAAATTGTTTGAAAATGTTATATAATTGAATATAGTCTGTGAAAGTGGTATTCTATCTAAAGTAAGATTTGGTTTAGAGGTTCTTAGAGAAGAATCTTCTATTCTTTTAAACAGGACCGGTTGAGTGGTGGGTTCACATGTCACAGACTATATTATTATACCTTGGTAGCATTTGAGTTCGTTGATTTTATTAAAAAATAATATGCAGACTGTGACAGAAAGATTTGACTTCTCTACATCGCATAGAGCGCAGCGCAACTCGCACTTTATCTTGTCAGCATCAAAGACGACTTAAATCAAAAACCTAAACTGAAGAGCTCTGAAGGTAATTATCTTTTAAAACGGTTTTGTTTAATTGCGTATTTCTATGATAGTTTCTCTACTCACCGGAATATTTGCAGATCGATAGTATACAAATGAATCGACCTGTTGGCCATGCATGGCATGGCATTGGTTGAGCGGCATGTGATTTGTTAGACAATCTCTGTCTACATTACTACCAGTTGGTCCCAAAATGAAATAACATTGATTGAAATATTTAACATGTATATATAGAATCTATTTAACATGTATGTTAAGTATATATGTATTGTGATATATAATTATTTTAGCATCTTATTATCTTATATTTGTGTTGCAGATCGATAGTACACAAATTAATAGACCTGGTGGGTATGCATGACATGGCATTGGTTGAGCGGCATGTGATTTGCCAGACAATCTCTGTCTACATTACTACCAGTTGGTCCCAAAATGAAATAACATTGATTGAAAAATTTAACATGTATATATAGCATGTATTTAATATGTATGTTAAGTATATATATATTGTGATATATAATTATTTTAGCATCTTATTATCTTATATTTGTATTGTAACTTTTTTTTAACTAAGATATAGATTAAGTTTATTTCAGCATTGTTTGTATATTTAGTCAGGATGAATTCAAATTGTTAACATTATCGTGTTAAATGGAAGAACTAATATTGTTTGAAAATATTATATAATTGAATATAGTCTGTGAAAGTGGTATTCTATCTAAAGTAATAGTTGGTTTAGAGGTTCTTAGAGAAGAATCTTCTATTCTTTTAAACAGGACCGGGTGAGTGGTGGCTTCACATGACACAGACTATATTATTATTCCTTGGTAGCATTTGAATTCGTTGATTTTATTAAAAAATACGATGTTTGTAAAAATGTATATGCAGACTGTGACAGAAGGATTTGACTTCTCTACATCGCATAGAGCGCAGCGCAACTCGCACCCTATCCCGTCAGCATCAAAGACGACTTAAATTAAAAACCTAAACTGAAGAGCTCTGAAGGTAATTATCTTTTAAATCGGTTTTGTTTAATTGCGTATTTCTATGATAGTTTCTCTACTCACCGGAATATTTGCAGATCGATAGTACACAAATTAATAGACCTGGTGGGTATGCATGACATGGCATTGGTTGAGCGGCATGTGATTTGCCAGACAATCTCTGTCTACTTTACTACCAGTTGGTCCCAAAATGAAATAACATTGATTGAAATATTTAACATGTATACATAGCATGTATTTAATATGTATGTTAAGTATATATATATTGTGATATATAATTATTTTAGCATCTTATTATCTTATATTTGTATTTTAACTTTTTTTTAACTAAGATATAGATTAAGTTTATTTCAGCATTGTTTGTATATTTAGTCAGGATGAATTCAAATTGTTAACATTATCGTGTTAAATGGAAGAACTAAAATTGTTTGAAAATGTTATATAATTGAATATAGTCTGTGAAAGTGGTATTCTATCTAAAGTAAGATTTGGTTTAGAGGTTCTTAGAGAAGAATCTTCTATTCTTTTAAACAGGACCGGTTGAGTGGTGGGTTCACATGTCACAGACTATATTATTATACCTTGGTAGCATTTGAGTTCGTTGATTTTATTAAAAAATACGATGTTTGTAAAAATGTATATGCAGACTGTGACAGAAAGATTTGACTTCTCTACATCGCATAGAGCGCAGCGCAACTCGTACTCTATCTTGTCAGCATCAAAGACGACTTAAATCAAAAACCTAAACTGAAGAGCTCTGAAGGTAATTATCTTTTAAAACGGTTTTGTTTAATTGCGTATTTCTATGATAGTTTCTCTACTCACCGGAATATTTGCAGATCGATAGTATACAAATGAATCGACCTGTTGGGTATGCATGGCATGGCATTGGTTGAGCGGCATGTGATTTGCCAGACAATCTCTGTCTACTTTACTACAAGTTGGTCCCAAAATGAAATAACATTGATTGAAATATTTAACATGTATATAAAGCATATATTTAACATGTATGTTAAGTATATATATATATATTGTGGTATATAATTATTTTAGCATCCTATTATCTTATATTTGTGTTGCAGATCGATAGTACACAAATTAATTGACCTGGTGGGTATGCATGACATGGCATTGGTTGAGCGGCATGTGATTTGTTAGACAATCTCTGTCTACATTACTACCAGTTGGTCCCAAAATGAAATAACTTTGATTGAAATATTTAACATGTATATATAGCATGTATTTAATATGTATGTTAAGTATATATATATATTGTGATATATAATTATTTTAGCATCTTATTATCTTATATTTGTATTGTAACTTTTTTTTAACTAAGATATAGATTAAGTTTATTTCAGCATTGTTTGTATATTTAGTCAGGATGAATTCAAATTGTTAACATTATCGTGTTAAATGGAAGAACTAATATTGTTTGAAAATATTATATAATTGAATATAGTCTGTGAAAGTGGTATTCTATCTAAAGTAATATTTGGTTTAGAGGTTCTTAGAGAAGAATCTTCTATTCTTTTAAACAGGACCGGGTGAGTGGTGGGTTCACATGTCACAGACTATATTATTATTCCTTGGTAGCATTTGTGTTCGTTGATTTTATTAAAAAATACGATGTTTGTAAAAATGTATATGCAGACTGTGACAGAAGGATTTGACTTCTCTACATCGCAAAGAGCGCAGCGCAACTCGCACCCTATCCCGTCAGCATCAAAGACGACTTAAATTAAAAACCTAAACTGAAGAGCTCTGAAGGTAATTATCTTTTAAAACGGTTTTGTTTAATTGCGTATTTCTATGATAGTTTCTCTACTCACCGGAATATTTGCAGATCGATAGCACACAAATTAATAGACCTGGTGGGTATGCATGGCATGGCATTGGTTGAGCGGCATGTGATTTGCCAGACAATCTCTGTCTACATTACTACCAGTTGGTCCCAAAATGAAATAACATTGATTGAAATATTTAACATGTATATATAGCATGTATTTAATATGTATGTTAAGTATATATATATTGTGATATATTATTATTTTAGCATTTTATTATCTTATATTTGTGTTGCAGATCGATAGTACACAAATTAATAGTCCTGGTGGGTATGCATGACATGGCATTGGTTGAGCGGCATGTGATTTGTTAGACAATCTCTGTCTACATTACTACCAGTTGGTCCCAAAATGAAATAACATTGATTGAAATATTTAACATGTATATATAGCTTCTATTTAACATGTATGTTAAGTATATATGTATTGTGATATATTATTATTTTAGCATCTTATTATCTTATATTTGTGTTGCAGATCGATAGTACACAAATTAATAGACCTGGTGGGTATGCATGACATGGCATTGGTTGAGCGGCATGTGATTTGCCAGACAATCTCTGTCTACATTACTACCAGTTGGTCCCAAAATGAAATAACATTGATTGAAAAATTTAACATGTATATATAGCATGTATTTAATATGTATGTTAAGTATATATATATTGTGATATATAATTATTTTAGCATCTTATTACCTTATATTTGTATTGTAACTTTTTTTTAAATAAGATATAGATTAAGTTTATTTCAGCATTGTTTGTATATTTAGTCAGGATGAATTCAAATTGTTAACATTATCGTGTTAAATGGAAGAACTAATATTGTTTGAAAATATTATATAATTGAATATAGTCTGTGAAAGTGGTATTCTATCTAAAGTAATAGTTGGTTTAGAGGTTCTTAGAGAAGAATCTTCTATTCTTTTAAACAGGACCGGGTGAGTGGTGGGTTCACATGTCACAGACTATATTATTATTTTTTGGTAGCATTTGAATTCGTTGATTTTATTAAAAAATACGATGTTTGTAAAAATGTATATGCAGACTGTGACAGAAGGATTTGACTTCTCTACATCGCATAGAGCGCAGCGCAACTCGCACCCTATCCCGTCAGCATCAAAGACGACTTAAATTAAAAACCTAAACTGAAGAGCTCTGAAGGTAATTATCTTTTAAAACGGTTTTGTTTAATTGCGTATTTCTATGATAGTTTCTCTACTCACCGGAATATTTGCAGATCGATAGTACACAAATTAATAGACCTGGTGGGTATTCATGACATGGCATTGGTTGAGCGGCATGTGATTTGCCAGACAATCTCTATCTACTTTACTACCAGTTGGTCCCAAAATGAAATAACATTGAATGAAATATTTAACATGTATATATAGCATGTATTTAATATGTATGTTAAGTATATATATATTGTGATATATAAATATTTTAGCATCTTATTATCTTATATTTGTATTGTAACTTTTTTTTAACTAAGATATAGATTAAGTTTATTTTAGCATTGTTTGTATATTTAGTCAGGATGAATTCAAATTGTTAACATTATCGTTTTAAATGGAAGAACTAAAATTGTTTGAAAATGTTATATAATTGAATATAGTCTGTGAAAGTGGTATTCTATCTAAAGTAAGATTTGGTTTAGAGGTTCTTAGAGAAGAATCTTCTATTCTTTTAAACAGGACCGGTTGAGTGGTGGGTTCACATGTCACAGACTATATTATTATACCTTGGTAGCATTTGAGTTCGTTGATTTTATTAAAAAATAATATGCAGACTGTGACAGAAAGATTTGACTTCTCTACATCGCATAGAGCGCAGCGCAACTCGCACTTTATCTTGTCAGCATCAAAGACGACTTAAATCAAAAACCTAAACTGAAGAGCTCTGAAGGTAATTATCTTTTAAAACGGTTTTGTTTAATTGCGTATTTCTATGATAGTTTCTCTACTCACCGGAATATTTGCAGATCGATAGTATACAAATGAATCGACCTGTTGGGTATGCATGGCATGGCATTGGTTGAGCGGCTTGTGATTTGCCAGACAATCTCTGTCTATTTTACTACAAGTTGGTCCCAAAATGAAATAAAATTGATTGAAATATTTAACATGTATATATAGCATGTATTTAACATGTATGTTAAGTATATATGTATTGTGATATATAATTATTTTAGCATCTTATTATCTTATATTTGTGTTGTAACTTTTTTTTAACTAAGATATATATTAAGTTTGTTTCAGCATTGTTTGTATATTTAGTCAGGATTAATTCAAATTGTTAACATTATCATGTTAAATGGAAGAACTAATATTGTTTGAAAATATTATATAATTGAATATAGTCTGTGAAAGTTGTATTCTATCTAAAGTAATATTTGGTTTAGAGGTTCTTAGAGAAGAAACTTCTATTCTTTTAAACAGGACCGGGTGAGTGGTGGGTTCACATGTCACAGACTATATTATTATTCCTTGGTAGCATTTGAATTCGTTGATTTTATTAAAAAATACGATGTTTGTATAAATGTATATGCAGACTGTGACAGAAGGATTTGACTTCTCTACATCGCATAGAGCGCAGCGCAACTCGCACCCTATCCCGTCAGCATCAAAGACGACTTAAATTAAAAACCTAAACTGAAGAGCTCTGAAGGTAATTATCTTTTAAAACGGTTTTGTTTAATTGCGTATTTCTATGATAGTTTCTCTACTCACCGGAATATTTGCAGATCGATAGTATACAAATGAATCGACCTGTTGGCCATGCATGGCATGGCATTGGTTGAGCGGCATGTGATTTGTTAGACAATCTCTGTCTACATTACTACCAGTTGGTCCCAAAATGAAATAACATTGATTGAAATATTTAACATGTATATATAGAATCTATTTAACATGTATGTTAAGTATATATGTATTGTGATATATAATTATTTTAGCATCTTATTATCTTATATTTGTGTTGCAGATCGATAGTACACAAATTAATAGACCTGGTGGGTATGCATGACATGGCATTGGTTGAGCGGCATGTGATTTGCCAGACAATCTCTGTCTACATTACTACCAGTTGGTCCCAAAATGAAATAACATTGATTGAAAAATTTAACATGTATATATAGCATGTATTTAATATGTATGTTAAGTATATATATATTGTGATATATAATTATTTTAGCATCTTATTATCTTATATTTGTATTGTAACTTTTTTTTAACTAAGATATAGATTAAGTTTATTTCAGCATTGTTTGTATATTTAGTCAGGATGAATTCAAATTGTTAACATTATCGTGTTAAATGGAAGAACTAATATTGTTTGAAAATATTATATAATTGAATATAGTCTGTGAAAGTGGTATTCTATCTAAAGTAATAGTTGGTTTAGAGGTTCTTAGAGAAGAATCTTCTATTCTTTTAAACAGGACCGGGTGAGTGGTGGCTTCACATGACACAGACTATATTATTATTCCTTGGTAGCATTTGAATTCGTTGATTTTATTAAAAAATACGATGTTTGTAAAAATGTATATGCAGACTGTGACAGAAGGATTTGACTTCTCTACATCGCATAGAGCGCAGCGCAACTCGCACCCTATCCCGTCAGCATCAAAGACGACTTAAATTAAAAACCTAAACTGAAGAGCTCTGAAGGTAATTATCTTTTAAATCGGTTTTGTTTAATTGCGTATTTCTATGATAGTTTCTCTACTCACCGGAATATTTGCAGATCGATAGTACACAAATTAATAGACCTGGTGGGTATGCATGACATGGCATTGGTTGAGCGGCATGTGATTTGCCAGACAATCTCTGTCTACTTTACTACCAGTTGGTCCCAAAATGAAATAACATTGATTGAAATATTTAACATGTTTACATAGCATGTATTTAATATGTATGTTAAGTATATATATATTGTGATATATAATTATTTTAGCATCTTATTATCTTATATTTGTATTTTAACTTTTTTTTAACTAAGATATAGATTAAGTTTATTTCAGCATTGTTTGTATATTTAGTCAGGATGAATTCAAATTGTTAACATTATCGTGTTAAATGGAAGAACTAAAATTGTTTGAAAATGTTATATAATTGAATATAGTCTGTGAAAGTGGTATTCTATCTAAAGTAAGATTTGGTTTAGAGGTTCTTAGAGAAGAATCTTCTATTCTTTTAAACAGGACCGGTTGAGTGGTGGGTTCACATGTCACAGACTATATTATTATACCTTGGTAGCATTTGAGTTCGTTGATTTTATTAAAAAATACGATGTTTGTAAAAATGTATATGCAGACTGTGACAGAAAGATTTGACTTCTCTACATCGCATAGAGCGCAGCGCAACTCGTACTCTATCTTGTCAGCATCAAAGACGACTTAAATCAAAAACCTAAACTGAAGAGCTCTGAAGGTAATTATCTTTTAAAACGGTTTTGTTTAATTGCGTATTTCTATGATAGTTTCTCTACTCACCGGAATATTTGCAGATCGATAGTATACAAATGAATCGACCTGTTGGGTATGCATGGCATGGCATTGGTTGAGCGGCATGTGATTTGCCAGACAATCTCTGTCTACTTTACTACAAGTTGGTCCCAAAATGAAATAACATTGATTGAAATATTTAACATGTATATAAAGCATATATTTAACATGTATGTTAAGTATATATATATATATTGTGGTATATAATTATTTTAGCATCCTATTATCTTATATTTGTGTTGCAGATCGATAGTACACAAATTAATTGACCTGGTGGGTATGCATGACATGGCATTGGTTGAGCGGCATGTGATTTGTTAGACAATCTCTGTCTATATTACTACCAGTTGGTCCCAAAATGAAATAACATTGATTGAAATATTTAACATGTATATATAGCATCTATTTAACATGTATGTTAAGTATATATGTATTGTGATATATTATTATTTTAGCATCTTATTATCTTATATTTGTGTTGCAGATCGATAGTACACAAATTAATAGACCTGGTGGGTATGCATGACATGGCATTGGTTGAGCGGCATGTGATTTGCCAGACAATCTCTGTCTACTTTACTACCAGTTGGTCCCAAAATGAAATAACATTGATTGAAATATTTAACATGTATACATAGCATGTATTTAATATGTATGTTAAGTATATATATATTGTGATATATAATTATTTTAGCATCTTATTATCTTATATTTGTATTTTAACTTTTTTTAACTAAGATATAGATTAAGTTTATTTCAGCATTGTTTGTATATTTAGTCAGGATGAATTCAAATTGTTAACATTATCGTGTTAAATGGAAGAACTAAAATTGTTTGAAAATGTTATATAATTGAATATAGTCTGTGAAAGTGGTATTCTATCTAAAGTAAGATTTGGTTTAGAGGTTCTTAGAGAAGAATCTTCTATTCTTTTAAACAGGACCGGTTGAGTGGTGGGTTCACATGTCACAGACTATATTATTATACCTTGGTAGCATTTGAGTTCGTTGATTTTATTAAAAAATACGATGTTTGTAAAAATGTATATGCAGACTGTGACAGAAAGATTTGACTTCTCTACATCGCATAGAGCGCAGCGCAACTCGTACTCTATCTTGTCAGCATCAAAGACGACTTAAATCAAAAACCTAAACTGAAGAGCTCTGAAGGTAATTATCTTTTAAAACGGTTTTGTTTAATTGCGTATTTCTATGATAGTTTCTCTACTCACCGGAATATTTGCAGATCGATAGTATACAAATGAATCGACCTGTTGGGTATGCATGGCATGGCATTGGTTGAGCGGCATGTGATTTGCCAGACAATCTCTGTCTACTTTACTACCAGTTGGTCCCAAAATGAAATAACATTGATTGAAATATTTAACATGTATACATAGCATGTATTTAATATGTATGTTAAGTATATATATATTGTGATATATAATTATTTTAGCATCTTATTATCTTATATTTGTATTTTAACTTTTTTTTAACTAAGATATAGATTAAGTTTATTTCAGCATTGTTTGTATATTTAGTCAGGATGAATTCAAATTGTTAACATTATCGTGTTAAATGGAAGAACTAAAATTGTTTGAAAATGTTATATAATTGAATATAGTCTGTGAAAGTGGTATTCTATCTAAAGTAAGATTTGGTTTAGAGGTTCTTAGAGAAGAATCTTCTATTCTTTTAAACAGGACCGGTTGAGTGGTGGGTTCACATGTCACAGACTATATTATTAAACCTTGGTAGCATTTGAGTTCGTTGATTTTATTAAAAAATACGATGTTTGTAAAAATGTATATGCAGACTGTGACAGAAAGATTTGACTTCTCTACATCGCATAGAGCGCAGCGCAACTCGTACTCTATCTTGTCAGCATCAAAGACGACTTAAATCAAAAACCTAAACTGAAGAGCTCTGAAGGTAATTATCTTTTAAAACGGTTTTGTTTAATTGCGTATTTCTATGATAGTTTCTCTACTCACCGGAATATTTGCAGATCGATAGTATACAAATGAATCGACCTGTTGGGTATGCATGGCATGGCATTGGTTGAGCGGCATGTGATTTGCCAGACAATCTCTGTCTACTTTACTACAAGTTGGTCCCAAAATGAAATAACATTGATTGAAATATTTAACATGTATATAAAGCATATATTTAACATGTATGTTAAGTATATATATATATATATATATTGTGGTATATAATTATTTTAGCATCCTATTATCTTATATTTGTGTTGCAGATCGATAGTACACAAATTAATTGACCTGGTGGGTATGCATGACATGGCATTGGTTGAGCGGCATGTGATTTGTTAGACAATCTCTGTCTATATTACTACCAGTTGGTCCCAAAATGAAATAACTTTGATTGAAATATTTAACATGCATATATAGCTTCTATTTAACATGTATGTTAAGTATATATGTATTGTGATATATTATTATTTTAGCATCTTATTATCTTATATTTGTGTTGCAGATCGATAGTACACAAATTAATAGACCTGGTGGGTATGCATGACATGGCATTGGTTGAGCGGCATGTGATTTGCCAGACAATCTCTGTCTACATTACTACCAGTTGGTCCCAAAATGAAATAACATTGATTGAAATATTTAACATGTATATATAGCATGTATTTAATATGTATGTTAAGTATATATATATTGTGATATATAATTATTTTAGCATCTTATTATCTTATATTTGTATTGTAACTTTTTTTTAACTAAGATATAGATTAAGTTTATTTCAGCATTGTTTGTATATTTAGTCAGGATGAATTCAAATTGTTAACATTATCGTGTTAAATGGAAGAACTAATATTGTTTGAAAATATTATATAATTGAATATAGTCTGTGAAAGTGGTATTCTATCTAAAGTAATAGTTGGTTTAGAGGTTCTTAGAGAAGAATCTTCTATTCTTTTAAACAGGACCGGGTGAGTGGTGGGTTCACATGTCACAGACTATATTATTATTCCTTGGTAGCATTTGAATTCGTTGATTTTATTAAAAAATACGATGTTTGTAAAAATGTATATGCAGACTGTGACAGAAGGATTTGACTTCTCTACATCGCATAGAGCGCAGCGCAACTCGCACCCTATCCCGTCAGCATCAAAGACGACTTAAATTAAAAACCTAAACTGAAGAGCTCTGAAGGTAATTATCTTTTAAATCGGTTTTGTTTAATTGCGTATTTCTATGATAGTTTCTCTACTCACCGGAATATTTGCAGATCGATAGTATACAAATGAATCGACCTGTTGGGTATGCATGGCATGGCATTGGTTGAGCGGCATGTGATTTGCCAGACAATCTCTGTCTACTTTACTACAAATTGGTCCCAAAATGAAATAACATTGATTGAAATATTTAACATGTATATATAGCATATATTTAACATGTATGTTAAGTATATATATATATTGTGATATATAATTATTTTAGCATTTTATTATCTTATATTTGTGTTGCAGATCGATAGTACACAAATTAATAGACCTGGTGGGTATGCATGACATGGCATTGGTTGAGCGGCATGTGATTTGCCAGACAATCTCTGTCTACTTTACTACAAGTTGGTCCCAAAATGAAATAACATTGATTGAAATATTTAACATGTATACATAGCATGTATTTAATATGTATGTTAAGTATATATATATTGTGATATATAATTATTTTAGCATCTTATTATCTTATATTTGTATTGTAACTTTTTTTTAACTAAGATATAGATTAAGTTTATTTCAGCATTGTTTGTATATTTAGTCAGGATGAATTCAAATTGTTAACATTATCGTGTTAAATGGAAGAACTAAAATTGTTTGAAAATGTTATATAATTGAATATAGTCTGTGAAAGTGGTATTCTATCTAAAGTAAGATTTGGTTTAGAGGTTCTTAGAGAAGAATCTTCTATTCTTTTAAACAGGACCGGTTGAGTGGTGGGTTCACATGTCACAGACTATATTATTATACCTTGGTAGCATTTGAGTTCGTTGATTTTATTAAAAAATACGATGTTTGTAAAAATGTATATGCAGACTGTGACAGAAAGATTTGACTTCTCTACATCGCATAGAGCGCAGCGCAACTCGTACTCTATCTTGTCAGCATCAAAGACGACTTAAATCAAAAACCTAAACTGAAGAGCTCTGAAGGTAATTATCTTTTAAAACGGTTTTCTTTAATTGCGTATTTCTATGATAGTTTCTCTACTCACCGGAATATTTGCAGATCGATAGTATACAAATGAATCGACCTGTTGGGTATGCATGGCATGGCATTGGTTGAGCGGCATGTGATTTGCCAGACAATCTCTGTCTACTTTACTACAAGTTGGTCCCAAAATGAAATAACATTGATTGAAATATTTAACATGTATATAAAGCATATATTTAACATGTATGTTAAGTATATATATATAAATATTTTGGTATATAATTATTTTAGCATCCTATTATCTTATATTTGTGTTGCAGATCGATAGTACACAAATTAATTGACCTGGTGAGTATGCATGACATGGCATTGGTTGAGCGGCATGTGATTTGTTAGACAATCTCTGTCTATATTACTACCAGTTGGTCCCAAAATGAAATAACATTGATTGAAATATTTAACATGTATATATAGCATCTATTTAACATGTATGTTAAGTATATATGTATTGTGATATATTATTATTTTAGCATCTTATTATCTTATATTTGTGTTGCAGATCGATAGTACACAAATTAATAGACCTGGTGGGTATGCATGACATGGCATTGGTTGAGCGGCATGTGATTTGCCAGACAATCTCTGTCTACATTACTACCAGTTGGTCCCAAAATGAGATAACATTGATTGAAATATTTAACATGTATATATAGCATGTATTTAACATGTATGTTAAGTATATATGTATTGTGATATATAATTATTTTAGCATCTTATTATCTTATATTTGTGTTGTAACTTTTTTTTAACTAAGATATATATTTAGTTTGTTTCAGCATTGTTTGTATATTTAGTCAGGATGAATTCAAATTGTTAACATTATCGTGTTAAATGGAAGAACTAATATTGTTTGAAAATATTATATAATTGAATATAGTCTGTGAAAGTGGTATTCTATCTAAAGTAATATTTGGTTTAGAGGTTCTTAGAGAAGAATCTTCTATTCTTTTAAACAGGACCGGGTGAGTGGTGGGTTCACATGTCACAGACTATATTATTATTCCTTGGTAGCATTTGAATTCGTTGATTTTATTAAAAAATATGATGTTTGTAAAAATGTATATGCAGACTGTGACAGAAAGATTTGACTTCTCTACATCGCATAGAGCGCAGCGCAACTCGCACCCTATCCCGTCAGCATCAAAGACGACTTAAATTAAAAACCTAAACTGAAGAGCTCTGAAGGTAATTATCTTTTAAAATGGTTTTGTTTAATTGCGTATTTCTATGATAGTTTCTCTACTCACCGGAATATTTGCAGATCGATAGTACACAAATGAATCGACCTGGTGGGTATGCATGGCATGGCATTGGTTGAGCCGCTTGTGATTTGCCAGATAATCTCTGTCTACTTTACTACAAGTTGGTCATAAAATGAAATAACATTGATTGAAATATTTAACATGTATATATAGCATATATTTAACATGTATGTTAAGTATATATATATATATTGTGATATATAATTATTTTAGCATTTTATTATCTTATATTTGTGTTGCAGATCGATAGTACACAAATTAATAGTCCTGGTGGGTATGCATGACATGGCATTGGTTGAGCGGCATGTGATTTGTTAGACAATCTCTGTCTACATTACTACCAGTTGGTCCCAAAATGAAATAACATTGATTGAAATATTTAACATGCATATATAGCTTCTATTTAACATGTATGTTAAGTATATATGTATTGTGATATATAATTATTTTAGCATCTTATTATCTTATATTTGTGTTGCAGATCGATAGTACACAAATTAATAGACCTGGTGGGTATGCATGACATGGCATTGGTTGAGCGGCATGTGATTTGCCAGACAATCTCTGTCTACATTACTACCAGTTGGTCCCAAAATGAAATAACATTGATTGAAATATTTAACATGTATATATAGCATGTAATTAATATGTATGTTAAGTACATATATATATTGTGATATATAATTATTTTAGCATCTTATTATCTTATATTTGTATTGTAACTTTTTTTTAACTAAGATATAGATTAAGTTTATTTCAGCATTGTTTGTATATTTAGTCAGAATGAATTCAAATTGTTAACATTATCGTGTTAAATGGAAGAACTAATATTGTTTGAAAATATTATATAATTGAATATAGTCTGTGAAAGTGGTATTCTATCTAAAGTAATATTTGGTTTAGAGGTTCTTAGAGAAGAATCTTCTATTCTTTTAAACAGGACCGGGTGAGTGGTGGGTTCACATGTCACAGACTATATTATTATTCCTTGGTAGCATTTGAATTCGTTGATTTTATTAAAAATTACGATGTTTGTAAAAATGTATATGCAGACTGTGACAGAAGGATTTGACTTCTCTACATCGCATAGAGCGCAGCGCAACTCGCACCCTATCCCGTCAGCATCAAAGACGACTTAAATTAAAAACCTAAACTGAAGAGCTCTGAAGGTAATTATCTTTTAAAATGGTTTTGTTTAATTGCGTATTTCTATGATAGTTTCTCTACTCACCGGAATATTTGCAGATCGATAGTACACAAATGAATCGACCTGGTGGGTATGCATGGCATGGCATTGGTTGAGCCGCTTGTGATTTGCCAGATAATCTCTGTCTACTTTACTACAAGTTGGTCCCAAAATGAAATAACATTGATTGAAATATTTAACATGTATATATAGCATATATTTAACATGTATGTTAAGTATATAAATATATTGTGATATATAATTATTTTAGCATTTTATTATCTTATATTTGTGTTGCAGATCGATAGTACACAAATTAATAGACCTGGTGGGTATGCATGACATGGCATTAGTTGAGCGGCATGTGATTTGCCAGACAATCTCTGTCTACTTTACTACAAGTTGGTCCCAAAATGAAATAACATTGATTAAAATATTTAACATGTATGTATAGCATATATTTAACATGTATGTTAAGTATATATATATATTGTGATATATAATTATTTTAGCATCTTATTATCTTATATTTGTGTTGCAGATCGATAGTACACAAATTAATAGTCCTGGTGGGTATGCATGACATGGCATTATTTGAGCGGCATGTGATTTGTTAGACAATCTCTGTCTACATTACTACCAGTTGGTCCCAAAATGAAATAACTTTGATTGAAATATTTAACATGTATATATAGCATGTATTTAATATGTATGTTAAGTATATATATATATTGTGATATATAATTATTTTAGCATCTTATTATCTTATATTTGTATTGTAACTTTTTTTTAACTAAGATATAGATTAAGTTTATTTCAGCATTGTTTGTATATTTAGTCAGGATGAATTCAAATTGTTAACATTATCGTGTTAAATGGAAGAACTAATATTGTTTGAAAATATTATATAATTGAATATAGTCTGTGAAAGTGGTATTCTATCTAAAGTAATATTTGGTTTAGAGGTTCTTAGAGAAGAATCTTCTATTCTTTTAAACAGGACCGGGTGAGTGGTGGGTTCACATGTCACAGACTATATTATTATTCCTTGGTAGCATTTGTGTTCGTTGATTTTATTAAAAAATACGATGTTTGTAAAAATGTATATGCAGACTGTGACAGAAGGATTTGACTTCTCTACATCGCAAAGAGCGCAGCGCAACTCGCACCCTATCCCGTCAGCATCAAAGACGACTTAAATTAAAAACCTAAACTGAAGAGCTCTGAAGGTAATTATCTTTTAAAACGGTTTTGTTTAATTGCGTATTTCTATGATAGTTTCTCTACTCACCGGAATATTTGCAGATCGATAGCACACAAATTAATAGACCTGGTGGGTATTCATGACATGGCATTGGTTGAGCGGCATGTGATTTGCCAGACAATCTCTGTCTACTTTACTACCAGTTGGTCCCAAAATGAAATAACATTGAATGAAATATTTAACATGTATATATAGCATGTATTTAATATGTATGTTAAGTATATATATATTGTGATATATTATTATTTTAGCATTTTATTATCTTATATTTGTGTTGCAGATCGATAGTACACAAATTAATAGTCCTGGTGGGTATGCATGACATGGCATTGATTGAGCGGCATGTGATTTGTTAGACAATCTCTGTCTACATTACTACCAGTTGGTCCCAAAATGAAATAACATTGATTGAAATATTTAACATGTATATATAGCTTCTATTTAACATGTATGTTAAGTATATATGTATTGTGATATATAATTATTTTAGCATCTTATTATCTTATATTTGTGTTGCAGATCGATAGTACACAAATTAATAGACCTGGTGGGTATGCATGACATGGCATTGGTTGAGCGGCATGTGATTTGCCAGACAATCTCTGTCTACATTACTACCAGTTGGTCCCAAAATGAAATAACATTGATTGAAAAATTTAACATGTATATATAGCATGTATTTAATATGTATGTTAAGTATATATATATTGTGATATATAATTATTTTAGCATCTTATTACCTTATATTTGTATTGTAACTTTTTTTTAAATAAGATATAGATTAAGTTTATTTCAGCATTGTTTGTATATTTAGTCAGGATGAATTCAAATTGTTAACATTATCGTGTTAAATGGAAGAACTAATATTGTTTGAAAATATTATATAATTGAATATAGTCTGTGAAAGTGGTATTCTATCTAAAGTAATAGTTGGTTTAGAGGTTCTTAGAGAAGAATCTTATATTCTTTTAAACAGGACCGGGTGAGTGGTGGGTTCACATGTCACAGATTATATTATTATTTTTTGGTAGCATTTGAATTCGTTGATTTTATTAAAAAATACGATGTTTGTAAAAATGTATATGCAGACTGTGACAGAAGGATTTGACTTCTCTACATCGCATAGAGCGCAGCGCAACTCGCACCCTATCCCGTCAGCATCAAAGACGACTTAAATTAAAAACCTAAACTGAAGAGCTCTGAAGGTAATTATCTTTTAAAACGGTTTTGTTTAATTGCGTATTTCTATGATAGTTTCTCTACTCACCGGAATATTTGCAGATCGATAGTACACAAATTAATAGACCTGGTGGGTATTCATGACATGGCATTGGTTGAGCGGCATGTGATTTGCCAGACAATCTCTATCTACTTTACTACCAGTTGGTCCCAAAATGAAATAACATTGAATGAAATATTTAACATGTATATATAGCATGTATTTAATATGTATGTTAAGTATATATATATTGTGATATATAAATATTTTAGCATCTTATTATCTTATATTTGTATTGTAACTTTTTTTTAACTAAGATATAGATTAAGTTTATTTCAGCATTGTTTGTATATTTAGTCAGGATGAATTCAAATTGTTAACATTATCGTTTTAAATGGAAGAACTAAAATTGTTTGAAAATGTTATATAATTGAATATAGTCTGTGAAAGTGGTATTCTATCTAAAGTAAGATTTGGTTTAGAGGTTCTTAGAGAAGAATCTTCTATTCTTTTAAACAGGACCGGTTGAGTGGTGGGTTCACATGTCACAGACTATATTATTATACCTTGGTAGCATTTGAGTTCGTTGATTTTATTAAAAAATAATATGCAGACTGTGACAGAAAGATTTGACTTCTCTACATCGCATAGAGCGCAGCGCAACTCGCACTTTATCTTGTCAGCATCAAAGACGACTTAAATCAAAAACCTAAACTGAAGAGCTCTGAAGGTAATTATCTTTTAAAACGGTTTTGTTTAATTGCGTATTTCTATGATAGTTTCTCTACTCACCGGAATATTTGCAGATCGATAGTATACAAATGAATCGACCTGTTGGGTATGCATGGCATGGCATTGGTTGAGCGGCTTGTGATTTGCCAGACAATCTCTGTCTATTTTACTACAAGTTGGTCCCAAAATGAAATAAAATTGATTGAAATATTTAACATGTATATATAGCATGTATTTAACATGTATGTTAAGTATATATGTATTGTGATATATAATTATTTTAGCATCTTATTATCTTATATTTGTGTTGTAACTTTTTTTTAACTAAGATATATATTAAGTTTGTTTCAGCATTGTTTGTATATTTAGTCAGGATTAATTCAAATTGTTAACATTATCGTGTTAAATGGAAGAACTAATATTGTTTGAAAATATTATATAATTGAATATAGTCTGTCAAAGTTGTATTCTATCTAAAGTAATATTTGGTTTAGAGGTTCTTAGAGAAGAAACTTCTATTCTTTTAAACAGGACCGGGTGAGTGGTGGGTTCACATGTCACAGACTATATTATTATTCCTTGGTAGCATTTGAATTCGTTGATTTTATTAAAAAATACGATGTTTGTATAAATGTATATGCAGACTGTGACAGAAGGATTTGACTTCTCTACATCGCATAGAGCGCAGCGCAACTCGCACCCTATCCCGTCAGCATCAAAGACGACTTAAATTAAAAACCTAAACTGAAGAGCTCTGAAGGTAATTATCTTTTAAAACGGTTTTGTTTAATTGCGTATTTCTATGATAGTTTCTCTACTCACCGGAATATTTGCAGATCGATAGTATACAAATGAATCGACCTTTTGGCCATGCATGGCATGGCATTGGTTGAGCGGCATGTGATTTGTTAGACAATCTCTGTCTACATTACTACCAGTTGGTCCCAAAATGAAATAACATTGATTGAAATATTTAACATGTATATATAGAATCTATTTAACATGTATGTTAAGTATATATGTATTGTGATATATAATTATTTTAGCATCTTATTATCTTATATTTGTGTTGCAGATCGATAGTACACAAATTAATAGACCTGGTGGGTATGCATGACATGGCATTGGTTGAGCGGCATGTGATTTGCCAGACAATCTCTGTCTACATTACTACCAGTTGGTCCCAAAATGAAATAACATTGATTGAAAAATTTACCATGTATATATAGCATGTATTTAATATGTATGTTAAGTATATATATATTGTGATATATAATTATTTTAGCATCTTATTATCTTATATTTGTATTGTAACTTTTTTTTAACTAAGATATAGATTAAGTTTATTTCAGCATTGTTTGTATATTTAGTCAGGATGAATTCAAATTGTTAACATTATCGTGTTAAATGGAAGAACTAATATTGTTTGAAAATATTATATAATTGAATATAGTCTGTGAAAGTGGTATTCTATCTAAAGTAATAGTTGGTTTAGAGGTTCTTAGAGAAGAATCTTCTATTCTTTTAAACAGGACCGGGTGAGTGGTGGCTTCACATGACACAGACTATATTATTATTCCTTGGTAGCATTTGAATTCGTTGATTTTATTAAAAAATACGATGTTTGTAAAAATGTATATGCAGACTGTGACAGAAGGATTTGACTTCTCTACATCGCATAGAGCGCAGCGCAACTCGCACCCTATCCCGTCAGCATCAAAGACGACTTAAATTAAAAACCTAAACTGAAGAGCTCTGAAGGTAATTATCTTTTAAATCGGTTTTCTTTAATTGCGTATTTCTATGATAGTTTCTCTACTCACCGGAATATTTGCAGATCGATAGTACACAAATTAATAGACCTGGTGGGTATGCATGACATGGCATTGGTTGAGCGGCATGTGATTTGCCAGACAATCTCTGTCTACTTTACTACCAGTTGGTCCCAAAATGAAATAACATTGATTGAAATATTTAACATGTATACATAGCATGTATTTAATATGTATGTTAAGTATATATATATTGTGATATATAATTATTTTAGCATCTTATTATCTTATATTTGTATTTTAACTTTTTTTTAACTAAGATATAGATTAAGTTTATTTCAGCATTGTTTGTATATTTAGTCAGGATGAATTCAAATTGTTAACATTATCGTGTTAAATGGAAGAACTAAAATTGTTTGAAAATGTTATATAATTGAATATAGTCTGTGAAAGTGGTATTCTATCTAAAGTAAGATTTGGTTTAGAGGTTCTTAGAGAAGAATCTTCTATTCTTTTAAACAGGACCGGTTGAGTGGTGGGTTCACATGTCACAGACTATATTATTATACCTTGGTAGCATTTGAGTTCGTTGATTTTATTAAAAAATACGATGTTTGTAAAAATGTATATGCAGACTGTGACAGAAAGATTTGACTTCTCTACATCGCATAGAGCGCAGCGCAACTCGTACTCTATCTTGTCAGCATCAAAGACGACTTAAATCAAAAACCTAAACTGAAGAGCTCTGAAGGTAATTATCTTTTAAAACGGTTTTGTTTAATTGCGTATTTCTATGATAGTTTCTCTACTCACCGGAATATTTGCAGATCGATAGTATACAAATGAATCGACCTGTTGGGTATGCATGGCATGGCATTGGTTGAGCGGCATGTGATTTGCCAGACAATCTCTGTCTACTTTACTACAAGTTGGTCCCAAAATGAAATAACATTGATTGAAATATTTAACATGTATATAAAGCATATATTTAACATGTATGTTAAGTATATATATATATATTGTGGTATATAATTATTTTAGCATCCTATTATCTTATATTTGTGTTGCAGATCGATAGTACACAAATTAATTGACCTGGTGGGTATGCATGACATGGCATTGGTTGAGCGGCATGTGATTTGTTAGACAATCTCTGTCTATATTACTACCAGTTGGTCCCAAAATGAAATAACATTGATTGAAATATTTAACATGTATATATAGCATCTATTTAACATGTATGTTAAGTATATATGTATTGTGATATATTATTATTTTAGCATCTTATTATCTTATATTTGTGTTGCAGATCGATAGTACACAAATTAATAGACCTGGTGGGTATGCATGACATGGCATTGGTTGAGCGGCATGTGATTTGCCAGACAATCTCTGTCTACTTTACTACCAGTTGGTCCCAAAATGAAACTAGGTCGCCGCAGTCGCTCGCATTTTGCTTCGCTGCAGCACATATTAGAGCGAAGCGATTTACTTTAGCGAAAGTTACTTTAACAGAACGTGAAGTGTCGTTAAAATCTGTTTTCCCATCAGGAAAAAGATGTGGGAAAGCCTTGACAATGTAACCAGCATATCTGAACTCATTTACAGCTTCTTGGTCAGCAACTGGCCATGTTAGAGCAGTTGTTATTAAATCTCTTTGATTACGAATAGGGTTCATAACAGGAACACAATTTTCATTCAATGAATCTTGTTCAAGTTCATCAGTCATTATTTCTCCTTCACTGACATATCGTAATTGTTCAGCAATATTTCCGTCGCTTGGCAATGAATTTAATACATCCTGGTTGATTGTAACATCTGCATAATAAGGATTATTGCGAATGAGCCATCTTAAAGCTGTGAGTACTTTTTCTCTACGAACTCTGAAATCGGAATGTCCATTCATGCCGATTCGTCTTACTAAAATTACTTGAAGTTCTTCTGGTATAAGAGGTAATGTATTTGCGATGGGCTGAATATCTTGTTGGATGTTGAGAACATTACCAGTATATCTATACTGTCCTGCACCTCCACAAGCTTTTACCTGATAGACTCTGAGTACTGGCTGGACTCGACTGATAAGCATTTGTTCGATTTGAGTTAGATGTTTGAGCTCAATTGGTTGAGTAGCAACTTCCATGTTATTAGAGCTTGAGTATTTTAAAGGCTTCTTCCGACAGGAAGAACACTCAATAGTATCAGTCTCTTCCAATAGTAACATTGATTTGCATTTTGAACATTGAATATAACCAATAGATTGAATCTTAGCATAAAATTCATTGATCAAAAGCATTTCTGAATGCATTATATTTCCTGCTTGTGAATCCTCCTGTTGTCTAGCCCTTGATAACTGCTGCCGTAAAGCGTCATTTGTCCTGCGACCGAATTGTCGCCTTCTTATCGCCGTCGCATTGCTCTTATTCTAGATGTTAAAAAAACATAAGCAGATTAAGCCATAGTAAAAGACATGTTCGCTCATCACAAGTTAACTACTTTATAATTTGGATGAATGCTATTTTCTCTTTATAACTACGACCATAGAGATGGTTTTTAAAAATAAAAATCTTGATAAATTATTCAAAATTAATGCTTAATTTAGAAAATTAAATCGAAATTAGAATAAATCGCTAAGAAAAAAAGTGACGTGACCTTCGAGCGAATTTTGTTTTTTTTTACTATTTTTATGCGTGAAACTTACCTAATTATTTTTTGTATTTTTATTTATTGTTAAAACGATTTATTATTGTTAAATTGTATTAAATTAATATCAAATTAAATAATTTAAAATAAAATTCGATTAATTATTTTCGAATAAAAAATTTTCAAAAAAGCGCGTGACTTTTTTATAATGGATATTCCCATAGACAATTTTCTTTTGACCCCAAAAATTTTATTTTTGACAATATTTAAAATCAAGCTCCGTCACGACCTTCACTTTTTCATGTAGATTCTCTCAAAATCAAAAATTTTTCAAATCGGTCAAGGAATGACCAAGTTAGCCCGTGACAAAGTTCTAATTGAAGTCTCCTTATGAGAGCTTCGCTCGCTACGCTCGCTTCGCTCTAATAACATTGATTGAAATATTTAACATGTATACATAGCATGTATTTAATATGTATGTTAAGTATATATATATTGTGATATATAATTATTTTAGCATCTTATTATCTTATATTTGTATTTTAACTTTTTTTTAACTAAGATATAGATTAAGTTTATTTCAGCATTGTTTGTATATTTAGTCAGGATGAATTCAAATTGTTAACATTATCGTGTTAAATGGAAGAACTAAAATTGTTTGAAAATGTTATATAATTGAATATAGTCTGTGAAAGTGGTATTCTATCTAAAGTAAGATTTGGTTTAGAGGTTCTTAGAGAAGAATCTTCTATTCTTTTAAACAGGACCGGTTGAGTGGTGGGTTCACATGTCACAGACTATATTATTATACCTTGGTAGCATTTGAGTTCGTTGATTTTATTAAAAAATACGATGTTTGTAAAAATGTATATGCAGACTGTGACAGAAAGATTTGACTTCTCTACATCGCATAGAGCGCAGCGCAACTCGTACTCTATCTTGTCAGCATCAAAGACGACTTAAATCAAAAACCTAAACTGAAGAGCTCTGAAGGTAATTATCTTTTAAAACGGTTTTGTTTAATTGCGTATTTCTATGATAGTTTCTCTACTCACCGGAATATTTGCAGATCGATAGTATACAAATGAATCGACCTGTTGGGTATGCATGGCATGGCATTGGTTGAGCGGCATGTGATTTGCCAGACAATCTCTGTCTACTTTACTACCAGTTGGTCCCAAAATGAAATAACATTGATTGAAATATTTAACATGTATACATAGCATGTATTTAATATGTATGTTAAGTATATATATATTGTGATATATAATTATTTTAGCATCTTATTATCTTATATTTGTATTTTAACTTTTTTTTAACTAAGATATAGATTAAGTTTATTTCAGCATTGTTTGTATATTTAGTCAGGATGAATTCAAATTGTTAACATTATCGTGTTAAATGGAAGAACTAAAATTGTTTGAAAATGTTATATAATTGAATATAGTCTGTGAAAGTGGTATTCTATCTAAAGTAAGATTTGGTTTAGAGGTTCTTAGAGAAGAATCTTCTATTCTTTTAAACAGGACCGGTTGAGTGGTGGGTTCACATGTCACAGACTATATTATTATACCTTGGTAGCATTTGAGTTCGTTGATTTTATTAAAAAATACGATGTTTGTAAAAATGTATATGCAGACTGTGACAGAAAGATTTGACTTCTCTACATCGCATAGAGCGCAGCGCAACTCGTACTCTATCTTGTCAGCATCAAAGACGACTTAAATCAAAAACCTAAACTGAAGAGCTCTGAAGGTAATTATCTTTTAAAACGGTTTTGTTTAATTGCGTATTTCTATGATAGTTTCTCTACTCACCGGAATATTTGCAGATCGATAGTATACAAATGAATCGACCTGTTGGGTATGCATGGCATGGCATTGGTTGAGCGGCATGTGATTTGCCAGACAATCTCTGTCTACTTTACTACAAGTTGGTCCCAAAATGAAATAACATTGATTGAAATATTTAACATGTATATAAAGCATATATTTAACATGTATGTTAAGTATATATATATATATTGTGGTATATAATTATTTTAGCATCCTATTATCTTATATTTGTGTTGCAGATCGATAGTACACAAATTAATTGACCTGGTGGGTATGCATGACATGGCATTGGTTGAGCGGCATGTGATTTGTTAGACAATCTCTGTCTATATTACTACCAGTTGGTCCCAAAATGAAATAACATTGATTGAAATATTTAACATGTATATATAGCATCTATTTAACATGTATGTTAAGTATATATGTATTGTGATATATTATTATTTTAGCATCTTATTATCTTATATTTGTGTTGCAGATCGATAGTACACAAATTAATAGACCTGGTGGGTATGCATGACATGGCATTGGTTGAGCGGCATGTGATTTGCCAGACAATCTCTGTCTACATTACTACCAGTTGGTCCCAAAATGAGATAACATTGATTGAAATATTTAACATGTATATATAGCATGTATTTAACATGTATGTTAAGTATATATGTATTGTGATATATAATTATTTTAGCATCTTATTATCTTATATTTGTGTTGTAACTTTTTTTTAACTAAGATATATATTTAGTTTGTTTCAGCATTGTTTGTATATTTAGTCAGGATGAATTCAAATTGTTAACATTATCGTGTTAAATGGAAGAACTAATATTGTTTGAAAATATTATATAATTGAATATAGTCTGTGAAAGTGGTATTCTATCTAAAGTAATATTTGGTTTAGAGGTTCTTAGAGAAGAATCTTCTATTCTTTTAAACAGGACCGGGTGAGTGGTGGGTTCACATGTCACAGACTATATTATTATTCCTTGGTAGCATTTGAATTAGTTGATTTTATTAAAAAATACGATGTTTGTAAAAATGTATATGCAGACTGTGACAGAAAGATTTGACTTCTCTACATCGCATAGAGCGCAGCGCAACTCGCACCCTATCCCGTCAGCATCAAAGACGACTTAAATTAAAAACCTAAACTGAAGAGCTCTGAAGGTAATTATCTTTTAAAATGGTTTTGTTTAATTGCGTATTTCTATGATAGTTTCTCTACTCACCGGAATATTTGCAGATCGATAGTACACAAATGAATCGACCTGGTGGGTATGCATGGCATGGCATTGGTTGAGCCGCTTGTGATTTGCCAGATAATCTCTGTATACTTTACTACAAGTTGGTCCTAAAATGAAATAACATTGATTGAAATATTTAACATGTATATATAGCATATATTTAACATGTATGTTAAGTATATATATATATTGTGATATATAATTATTTTAGCATTTTATTATCTTATATTTGTGTTGCAGATCGATAGTACACAAATTAATAGACCTGGTGGGTATGCATGACATGGCATTAGTTGAGCGGCATGTGATTTGCCAGACAATCTCTGTCTACTTTACTACAAGTTGGTCCCAAAATGAAATAACATTGATTAAAATATTTAACATGTATGTATAGCATATATTAAACATGTATGTTAAGTATATATATATTGTGATATATAATTATTTTAGCATTTTATTATCTTATATTTGTGTTGCAGATCGATAGTACACAAATTAATAGTCCTGGTGGGTATGCATGACATGGCATTGGTTGAGCGGCATGTGATTTGTTAGACAATCTCTGTCTACATCACTACCAGTTGGTCCCAAAATGAAATAACATTGATTGAAATATTTAACATGTATATATAGCTTCTATTTAACATGTATGTTAAGTATATATGTATTGTGATATATAATTATTTTAGCATCTTATTATCTTATATTTGTGTTGCAGATCGATAGTACACAAATTAATAGACCTGGTGGGTATGCATGACATGGCATTGGTTGAGCGGCATGTGATTTGCGAGACAATCTCTGTCTACATTACTACCAGTTGGTCCCAAAATGAAATAACATTGATTGAAATATTTAACATGTATATTTAGCATGTATTTAATATGTATGTTAAGTATATATATATATTGTGATATATAATTATTTTAGCATCTTATTATCTTATATTTGTATTGTAACTTTTTTTTAACTAAGATATAGATTAAGTTTATTTCAGCATTGTTTGTATATTTAGTCAGGATGAATTCAAATTGTTAACATTATCGTGTTAAATGGAAGAACTAATATTGTTTGAAAATATTATATAATTGAATATAGTCTTTGAAAGTGGTATTCTATCTAAAGTAATATTTGGTTTAGAGGTTCTTAGAGAAGAATCTTCTATTCTTTTAAACAGGACCGGGTGAGTGGTGGGTTCACATGTCACAGACTATATTATTATTCCTTGGTAGCATTTGAATTCGCTGATTTTATTAAAAAATACGATGTTTGTAAAAATGTATATGCAGACTGTGACAGAAGGATTTGACTTCTCTACATCGCATAGAGCGCAGCGCAACTCGCACCCTATCCCGTCAGCATCAAAGACGACTTAAATTAAAAACCTAAACTGAAGAGTTTTGAAGGTAATTATCTTTTAAAACGGTTTTGTTTAATTGCGTATTTCTATGATAGTTTCTCTACTCACCGGAATATTTGCAGATCGATAGTATACAAATGAATCGACCTGTTGGCCATGCATGGCATGGCATTGGTTGAGCGGCATGTGATTTGTTAGACAATCTCTGTCTACATTACTACCAGTTGGTCCCAAAATGAAATAACATTGATTGAAATATTTAACATGTATATATAGAATCTATTTAACATGTATGTTAAGTATATATGTATTGTGATATATAATTATTTTAGCATCTTATTATCTTATATTTGTGTTGCAGATCGATAGTACACAAATTAATAGACCTGGTGGGTATGCATGACATGGCATTGGTTGAGCGGCATGTGATTTGCCAGACAATCTCTGTCTACATTACTACCAGTTGGTCCCAAAATGAAATAACATTGATTGAAAAATTTAACATGTATATATAGCATGTATTTAATATGTATGTTAAGTATATATATATTGTGATATATAATTATTTTAGCATCTTATTATCTTATATTTGTATTGTAACTTTTTTTTAACTAAGATATAGATTAAGTTTATTTCAGCATTGTTTGTATATTTAGTCAGGATGAATTCAAATTGTTAACATTATCGTGTTAAATGGAAGAACTAATATTGTTTGAAAATATTATATAATTGAATATAGTCTGTGAAAGTGGTATTCTATCTAAAGTAATAGTTGGTTTAGAGGTTCTTAGAGAAGAATCTTCTATTCTTTTAAACAGGACCGGGTGAGTGGTGGCTTCACATGACAAGGACTATATTATTATTCCTTGGTAGCATTTGAATTCGTTGATTTTATTAAAAAATACGATGTTTGTAAAAATGTATATGCAGACTGTGACAGAAGGATTTGACTTCTCTACATCGCATAGAGCGCAGCGCAACTCGCACCCTATCCCGTCAGCATCAAAGACGACTTAAATTAAAAACCTAAACTGAAGAGCTCTGAAGGTAATTATCTTTTAAATCGGTTTTGTTTAATTGCGTATTTCTATGATAGTTTCTCTACTCACCGGAATATTTGCAGATCGATAGTACACAAATTAATAGACCTGGTGGGTATGCATGACATGGCATTGGTTGAGCGGCATGTGATTTGCCAGACAATCTCTGTCTACTTTACTACCAGTTGGTCCCAAAATGAAATAACATTGATTGAAATATTTAACATGTATACATAGCATGTATTTAATATGTATGTTAAGTATATATATATTGTGATATATAATTATTTTAGCATCTTATTATCTTATATTTGTATTTTAACTTTTTTTAGAGCGAAGTGAGCGTAGCGAGCGAAGCTCTCATAAGGAGACTCCAATTAGAACTTTGTCACGGGCTAACTTGGTCATTCCTTGACCGATTTGAAAAATTTTTGATTTTGAGAGAATCTACATGAAAAAGTGAAGGTCGTGACGGAGCTTGATTTTAAATATTGTCAAAAATAAAATTTTTGGGGTCAAAAGAAAATTGTCTATGGGAATATCCATTATAAAAAAGTCACGCGCTTTTTTGAAAATTTTTTATTCGAAAATAATTAATCGAATTTTATTTTAAATTATTTAATTTGATATTAATTTAATACAATTTAACAATAATAAATCGTTTTTAACAATAAATAAAAATACAAAAAATAATTAGGTAAGTTTCACGCATAAAAATAGTAAAAAAAAACAAAATTCGCTCGAAGGTCACGTCACTTTTTTTCTTAGCGATTTATTCTAATTTCGATTTAATTTTCTAAATTAAGCATTAATTTTGAATAATTTATCAAGATTTTTATTTTTAAAAACCATCTCTATGGTCGTAGTTATAAAGAGAAAATAGCATTCATAAAAAGTTATGCTGTTGATTTCCGGATGAATTTTTTTTGTGCATTTGTATCAAAGAGATTTCAAATACCTCATTATAGAAAATTATCAAAATCTATCCCGTCGTTAAAAAGTTATTGTCACAGACTAAATTTTATTTAGAAAATTTTAGTAAATCGCTTCGCTCTAATATGTGCTGCAGCGAAGCAAAATGCGAGCGACTGCGGCGACCTAGTTTAACTAAGATATAGATTAAGTTTATTTCAGCATTGTTTGTATATTTAGTCAGGATGAATTCAAATTGTTAACATTATCGTGTTAAATGGAAGAACTAAAATTGTTTGAAAATGTTATATAATTGAATATAGTCTGTGAAAGTGGTATTCTATCTAAAGTAAGATTTGGTTTAGAGGTTCTTAGAGAAGAATCTTCTATTCTTTTAAACAGGACCGGTTGAGTGGTGGGTTCACATGTCACAGACTATATTATTATACCTTGGTAGCATTTGAGTTCGTTGATTTTATTAAAAAATACGATGTTTGTAAAAATGTATATGCAGACTGTGACAGAAAGATTTGACTTCTCTACATCGCATAGAGCGCAGCGCAACTCGTACTCTATCTTGTCAGCATCAAAGACGACTTAAATCAAAAACCTAAACTGAAGAGCTCTGAAGGTAATTATCTTTTAAAACGGTTTTGTTTAATTGCGTATTTCTATGATAGTTTCTCTACTCACCGGAATATTTGCAGATCGATAGTATACAAATGAATCGACCTGTTGGGTATGCATGGCATGGCATTGGTTGAGCGGCATGTGATTTGCCACACAATCTCTGTCTACTTTACTACAAGTTGGTCCCAAAATGAAATAACATTGATTGAAATATTTAACATGTATATAAAGCATATATTTAACATGTATGTTAAGTATATATATATATAGTGGTATATAATTATTTTAGCATCCTATTATCTTATATTTGTGTTGCAGATCGATAGTACACAAATTAATTGACCTGGTGGGTATGCATGACATGGCATTGGTTGAGCGGCATGTGATTTGTTAGACAATCTCTGTCTATATTACTACCAGTTGGTCCCAAAATGAAATAACATTGATTGAAATATTTAACATGTATATATAGCATCTATTTAACATGTATGTTAAGTATATATGTATTGTGATATATTATTATTTTAGCATCTTATTATCTTATATTTGTGTTGCAGATCGATAGTACACAAATTAATAGACCTGGTGGGTATGCTTGACATGGCATTGGTTGAGCGGCATGTGATTTGCCAGACAATCTCTGTCTACATTACTACCAGTTGGTCCCAAAATGAGATAACATTGATTGAAATATTTAACATGTATATATAGCATGTATTTAACATGTATGTTAAGTATATATGTATTGTGATATATAATTATTTTAGCATCTTATTATCTTATATTTGTGTTGTAACTTTTTTTTAACTAAGATATATATTTAGTTTGTTTCAGCATTGTTTGTATATTTAGTCAGGATGAATTCAAATTGTTAACATTATCGTGTTAAATGGAAGAACTAATATTGTTTGAAAATATTATATAATTGAATATAGTCTGTGAAAGTGGTATTCTATCTAAAGTAATATTTGGTTTAGAGGTTCTTAGAGAAGAATCTTCTATTCTTTTAAACAGGACCGGGTGAGTGGTGGGTTCACATGTCACAGACTATATTATTATTCCTTGGTAGCATTTGAATTCGTTGATTTTATTAAAAAATACGATGTTTGTAAAAATGTATATGCAGACTGTGACAGAAAGATTTGACTTCTCTACATCGCATAGAGCGCAGCGCAACTCGCACCCTATACCGTCAGCATCAAAGACGACTTAAATTAAAAACCTAAACTGAAGAGCTCTGAAGGTAATTATCTTTTAAAATGGTTTTGTTTAATTGCGTATTTCTATGATAGTTTCTCTACTCACCGGAATATTTGCAGATCGATAGTACACAAATGAATCGACCTGGTGGGTATGCATGGCATGGCATTGGTTGAGCCGCTTGTGATTTGCCAGATAATCTCTGTCTACTTTACTACAAGTTGGTCCTAAAATGAAATAACATTGATTGAAATATTTAACATGTATATATAGCATATATTTAACATGTATGTTAAGTATATATATATATTGTGATATATAATTATTTTAGCATTATATTATCTTATATTTGTGTTGCAGATCGATAGTACACAAATTAATAGACCTGGTGGGTATGCATGACATGGCATTAGTTGAGCGGCATGTGATTTGCCAGACAATCTCTGTCTACTTTACTACAAGTTGGTCCCAAAATGAAATAACATTGATTAAAATATTTAACATGTATGTATAGCATATATTTAACATGTATGTTAAGTATATATATATATTGTGATATATAATTATTTTAGCATTTTATTATCTTATATTTGTGTTGCAGATCGATAGTACACAAATTAATAGTCCTGGTGGGTATGCATGACATGGCATTGGTTGAGCGGCATGTGATTTGTTAGACAATCTCTGTCTACATTACTACCAGTTGGTCCCAAAATGAAATAACATTGATTGAAATATTTAACATGTATATATAGCTTCTATTTAACATGTATGTTAAGTATATATGTATTGTGATATATAATTATTTTAGCATCTTATTATCTTATATTTGTGTTGCAGATCGATAGTACACAAATTATTAGACCTGGTGGGTATGCATGACATGGCATTGGTTGAGCGGCATGTGATTTGCCAGACAATCTCGGTCTACATTACTACCAGTTGGTCCCAAAATGAAATAACATTGATTGAAATATTTAACATGTATATTTAGCATGTATTTAATATGTATGTTAAGTATATATATATATTGTGATATATAATTATTTTAGCATCTTATTATCTTATATTTGTATTGTAACTTTTTTTTAACTAAGATATAGATTAAGTTTATTTCAGCATTGTTTGTATATTTAGTCAGGATGAATTCAAATTGTTAACATTATCGTGTTAAATGGAAGAACTAATATTGTTTGAAAATATTATATAATTGAATATAGTCTTTGAAAGTGGTATTCTATCTAAAGTAATATTTGGTTTAGAGGTTCTTAGAGAAGAATCTTCTATTCTTTTAAACAGGACCGGGTGAGTGGTGGGTTCACATGTCACAGACTATATTATTATTCCTTGGTAGCATTTGAATTCGTTGATTTTATTAAAAAATACGATGTTTGTAAAAATGTATATGCAGACTGTGACAGAAGGATTTGACTTCTCTACATCGCATAGAGCGCAGCGCAACTCGCACCCTATCCCGTCAGCATCAAAGACGACTTAAATTAAAAACCTAAACTGAAGAGTTTTGAAGGTAATTATCTTTTAAAACGGTTTTGTTTAATTGCGTATTTCTATGATAGTTTCTCTACTCACCGGAATATTTGCAGATCGATAGTATACAAATGAATCGACCTGTTGGCCATGCATGGCATGGCATTGGTTGAGCGGCATGTGATTTGTTAGACAATCTCTGTCTACATTACTACCAGTTGGTCCCAAAATGAAATAACATTGATTGAAATATTTAACATGTATATATAGAATCTATTTAACATGTATGTTAAGTATATATGTATTGTGATATATAATTATTTTAGCATCTTATTATCTTATATTTGTGTTGCAGATCGATAGTACACAAATTAATAGACCTGGTGGGTATGCATGACATGGCATTGGTTGAGCGGCATGTGATTTGCCAGACAATCTCTGTCTACATTACTACCAGTTGGTCCCAAAATGAAATAACATTGATTGAAAAATTTAACATGTATATATAGCATGTATTTAATATGTATGTTAAGTATATATATATTGTGATATATAAATATTTTAGCATCTTATTATCTTATATTTGTATTGTAACTTTTTTTTAACTAAGATATAGATTAAGTTTATTTCAGCATTGTTTGTATATTTAGTCAGGATGAATTCAAATTGTTAACATTATCGTTTAGAATGGAAGAACTAAAATTGTTTGAAAATGTTATATAATTGAATATAGTCTGTGAAAGTGGTATTCTATCTAAAGTAAGATTTGGTTTAGAGGTTCTTAGAGAAGAATCTTCTATTCTTTTAAACAGGACCGGTTGAGTGGTGGGTTCACATGTCACAGACTATATTATTATACCTTGGTAGCATTTGAGTTCGTTGATTTTAATTAAAAATACGATGTTTGTAAAAATGTATATGCAGACTGTGACAGAAAGATTTGACTTCTCTACATCGCATAGAGCGCAGCGCAACTCGCACTTTATCTTGTCAGCATCAAAGACGACTTAAATCAAAAACCTAAACTGAAGAGCTCTGAAGGTAATTATCTTTTAAAACGGTTTTGTTTAATTGCGTATTTCTATGATAGTTTCTCAACTCACCGGAATATTTGCAGATCGATAGTATACAAATGAATCGACCTGTTGGGTATGCATGGCATGGCATTGGTTGAGCGGCTTGTGATTTGCCAGACAATCTCTGTCTATTTTACAACAAGTTGGTCCCAAAATGAAATAAAATTGATTGAAATATTTAACATGTATATATAGCATGTATTTAACATGTATGTTAAGTATATATGTATTGTGATATATAATTATTTTAGCATCTTATTATCTTATATTTGTGTTGTAACTTTTTTTTAACTAAGATATATATTAAGTTTGTTTCAGCATTGTTTGTATATTTAGTCAGGATTAATTCAAATTGTTAACATTATCGTGTTAAATGGAAGAACTAATATTGTTTGAAAATATTATATAATTGAATATAGTCTGTGAAAGTTGTATTCTATCTAAAGTAATATTTGGTTTAGAGGTTCTTAGAGAAGAATCTTCTATTCTTTTAAACAGGACCGTGTGAGTGGTGGGTTCACATGTCACAGACTATATTATTATTCCTTGGTAGCATTTGAATTCGTTGATTTTATTAAAAAATACGATGTTTGTAAAAATGTATATGCAGACTGTGACAGAAGGATTTGACTTCTCTACATCGCATAGAGCGCAGCGCAACTCGCACCCTATCCCGTCAGCATCAAAGACGACTTAAATTAAAAACCTAAACTGAAGAGCTCTGAAGGTAATTATCTTTTAAAACGGTTTTGTTTAATTGCGTATTTCTATGATAGTTTCTCTACTCACCGGAATATTTGCAGATCGATAGTATACAAATGAATCGACCTGTTGGCCATGCATGGCATGGCATTGGTTGAGCGGCATGTGATTTGTTAGACAATCTCTGTCTACATTACTACCAGTTGGTCCCAAAATGAAATAACATTGATTGAAATATTTAACATGTATATATAGAATCTATTTAACATGTATGTTAAGTATATATGTATTGTGATATATAATTATTTTAGCATCTTATTATCTTATATTTGTGTTGCAGATCGATAGTACACAAATTAATAGACCTGGTGGGTATGCATGACATGGCATTGGTTGAGCGGCATGTGATTTGCCAGACAATCTCTGTCTACATTACTACCAGTTGGTCCCAAAATGAAATAACATTGATTGAAAAATTTAACATGTATATATAGCATGTATTTAATATGTATGTTAAGTATATATATATTGTGATATATAAATATTTTAGCATCTTATTATCTTATATTTGTATTGTAACTTTTTTTTAACTAAGATATAGATTAAGTTTATTTCAGCATTGTTTGTATATTTAGTCAGGATGAATTCAAATTGTTAACATTATCGTTTAGAATGGAAGAACTAAAATTGTTTGAAAATGTTATATAATTGAATATAGTCTGTGAAAGTGGTATTCTATCTAAAGTAAGATTTGGTTTAGAGGTTCTTAGAGAAGAATCTTCTATTCTTTTAAACAGGACCGGTTGAGTGGTGGGTTCACATGTCACAGACTATATTATTATACCTTGGTAGCATTTGAGTTCGTTGATTTTAATTAAAAATACGATGTTTGTAAAAATGTATATGCAGACTGTGACAGAAAGATTTGACTTCTCTACATCGCATAGAGCGCAGCGCAACTCGCACTTTATCTTGTCAGCATCAAAGACGACTTAAATCAAAAACCTAAACTGAAGAGCTCTGAAGGTAATTATCTTTTAAAACGGTTTTGTTTAATTGCGTATTTCTATGATAGTTTCTCTACTCACCGGAATATTTGCAGATCGATAGTATACAAATGAATCGACCTGTTGGGTATGCATGGCATGGCATTGGTTGAGCGGCTTGTGATTTGCCAGACAATCTCTGTCTATTTTACAACAAGTTGGTCCCAAAATGAAATAAAATTGATTGAAATATTTAACATGTATATATAGCATGTATTTAACATGTATGTTAAGTATATATGTATTGTGATATATAATTATTTTAGCATCTTATTATCTTATATTTGTGTTGTAACTTTTTTTTAACTAAGATATATATTAAGTTTGTTTCAGCATTGTTTGTATATTTAGTCAGGATTAATTCAAATTGTTAACATTATCGTGTTAAATGGAAGAACTAATATTGTTTGAAAATATTATATAATTGAATATAGTCTGTGAAAGTTGTATTCTATCTAAAGTAATATTTGGTTTAGAGGTTCTTAGAGAAGAATCTTCTATTCTTTTAAACAGGACCGTGTGAGTGGTGGGTTCACATGTCACAGACTATATTATTATTCCTTGGTAGCATTTGAATTCGTTGATTTTATTAAAAAATACGATGTTTGTAAAAATGTATATGCAGACTGTGACAGAAGGATTTGACTTCTCTACATCGCATAGAGCGCAGCGCAACTCGCACCCTATCCCGTCAGCATCAAAGACGACTTAAATTAAAAACCTAAACTGAAGAGCTCTGAAGGTAATTATCTTTTAAAACGGTTTTGTTTAATTGCGTATTTCTATGATAGTTTCTCTACTCACCGGAATATTTGCAGATCGATAGTATACAAATGAATCGACCTGTTGGCCATGCATGGCATGGCATTGGTTGAGCGGCATGTGATTTGTTAGACAATCTCTGTCTATATTACTACCAGTTGGTCCCAAAATGAAATAACATTGATTGAAATATTTAACATGTATATATAGAATCTATTTAACATGTATGTTAAGTATATATGTATTGTGATATATAATTATTTTAGCATCTTATTATCTTATATTTGTGTTGCAGATCGATAGTACACAAATTAATAGACCTGGTGGGTATGCATGACATGGCATTGGTTGAGCGGCATGTGATTTGCCAGACAATCTCTGTCTACATTACTACCAGTTGGTCCCAAAATGAAATAACATTGATTGAAAAATTTAACATGTATATATAGCATGTATTTAATATGTATGTTAAGTATATATATATTGTGATATATAATTATTTTAGCATCTTATTATCTTATATTTGTATTGTAACTTTTTTTTAACTAAGATATAGATTAAGTTTATTTCAGCATTGTTTGTATATTTAGTCAGGATGAATTCAAATTGTTAACATTATCGTGTTAAATGGAAGAACTAATATTGTTTGAAAATATTATATAATTGAATATAGTCTGTGAAAGTGGTATTCTATCTAAAGTAATAGTTGGTTTAGAGGTTCTTAGAGAAGAATCTTCTATTCTTTTAAACAGGACCGGGTGAGTGGTGGGTTCACATGTCACAGACTATATTATTATTCCTTGGTAGCATTTGAATTCGTTGATTTTATTAAAAAATACGATGTTTGTAAAAATGTATATGCAGACTGTGACAGAAGGATTTGACTTCTCTACATCGCATAGAGCGCAGCGCAACTCGCACCCTATCCCGTCAGCATCAAAGACGACTTAAATTAAAAACCTAAACTGAAGAGCTCTGAAGGTAATTATCTTTTAAATCGGTTTTGTTTAATTGCGTATTTCTATGATAGTTTCTCTACTCACCGGAATATTTGCAGATCGATAGTACACAAATTAATAGACCTGGTGGGTATGCATGACATGGCATTGGTTGAGCGGCATGTGATTTGCCAGACAATCTCTGTCTACTTTACTACCAGTTGGTCCCAAAATGAAATAACATTGAATGAAATATTTAACATGTATATATAGCATGTATTTAATATGTATGTTAAGTATATATATATTGTGATATATAATTATTTTAGCATCTTATTATCTTATATTTGTATTGTAACTTTTTTTTAACTAAGATATAGATTAAGTTTATTTCAGCATTGTTTGTATATTTAGTCAGGATGAATTCAAATTGTTAACATTATCGTGTTAAATGGAAGAACTAATATTGTTTGAAAATATTATATAATTGAATATAGTCTGTGAAAGTGGTATTCTATCTAAAGTAATAGTTGGTTTAGAGGTTCTTAGAGAAGAATCTTCTATTCTTTTAAACAGGACCGGGTGAGTGGTGGGTTCACATGTCACAGACTATATTATTATTCCTTGGTAGCATTTGAATTCGTTGATTTTATTAAAAAATACGATGTTTGTAAAAATGTATATGCAGACTGTGACAGAAGGATTTGACTTCTCTACATCGCATAGAGCGCAACGCAACTCGCACCCTATCCCGTCAGCATCAAAGACGACTTAAATTAAAAACCTAAACTGAAGAGCTCTGAAGGTAATTATCTTTTAAATCGGTTTTGTTTAATTGCGTATTTCTATGATAGTTTCTCTACTCACCGGAATATTTGCAGATCGATAGTATACAAATGAATCGACCTGTTGGGTATGCATGGCATGGCATTGGTTGAGCGGCATGTGATTTGCCAGACAATCTCTGTCTACTTTACTACAAATTGGTCCCAAAATGAAATAACACTGAATGAAATATTTAACATGTATATATAGCATATATTAAACATGTATGTTAAGTATATATATATATTGTGATATATAATTATTTTAGCATTTTATTATCTTATATTTGTGTTGCAGATCGATAGTACACAAATTAATAGACCTGGTGGGTATGCATGACATGGCATTGGTTGAGCGGCATGTGATTTGCCAGACAATCTCTGTCTACTTTACTACAAGTTGGTCCCAAAACGAAATAACATTGATTGAAATATTTAACATGTATACATAGCATGTATTTAATATGTATGTTAAGTATATATATATTGTGATATATAATTATTTTAGCATCTTATTATCTTATATTTGTATTTTAACTTTTTTTTAACTAAGATATAGATTAAGTTTATTTCAGCATTGTTTGTATATTTAGTCAGGATGAATTCAAATTGTTAACATTATCGTGTTAAATGGAAGAACTAAAATTGTTTGAAAATGTTATATAATTGAATATAGTCTGTGAAAGTGGTATTCTATCTAAAGTAAGATTTGGTTTAGAGGTTCTTAGAGAAGAATCTTCTATTCTTTTAAACAGGACCGGTTGAGTGGTGGGTTCACATGTCACAGACTATATTATTATACCTTGGTAGCATTTGAGTTCGTCGATTTTATTAAAAAATACGATGTTTGTAAAAATGTATATGCAGACTGTGACAGAAAGATTTGACTTCTCTACATCGCATAGAGCGCAGCGCAACTCGTACTCTATCTTGTCAGCATCAAAGACGACTTAAATCAAAAACCTAAACTGAAGAGCTCTGAAGGTAATTATCTTTTAAAACGGTTTTGTTTAATTGCGTATTTCTATGATAGTTTCTCTACTCACCGGAATATTTGCAGATCGATAGTATACAAATGAATCGACCTGTTGGGTATGCATGGCATGGCATTGGTTGAGCGGCATGTTTTTTGCCAGACAATCTCTGTCTACTTTACTACAAGTTGGTCCCAAAATGAAATAACATTGATCGAAATATTTAACATGTATATAAAGCATATATTTAACATGTATGTTAAGTATATATATATATATATTGTGGTATATAATTATTTTAGCATCCTATTATCTTATATTTGTGTTGCAGATCGATAGTACACAAATTAATTGACCTGGTGGGTATGCATGACATGGCATTGGTTGAGCGGCATGTGATTTGTTAGACAATCTCTGTCTATATTACTACCAGTTGGTCCCAAAATGAAATAACATTGATTGAAATATTTAACATGTATATATAGCATCTATTTAACATGTATGTTAAGTATATATGTATTGTGTTATATTATTATTTTAGCATCTTATTATCTTATATTTGTGTTGCAGATCGATAGTAGACAAATTAATAGACCTGGTGGGTATGCATGACATGGCATTGGTTGAGCGGCATGTGATTTGCCAGACAATCTCTGTCTACATTACTACCAGTTGGTCCCAAAATGAGATAACATTGATTGAAATATTTAACATGTATATATAGCATGTATTTAACATGTATGTTAAGTATATATGTATTGTGATATATAATTATTTTAGCATCTTATTATCTTATATTTGTGTTGCAGATCGATAGTACACAAATTAATAGACCCCTGGGTCCTGGTGGGTGTGATTTGCCAGACAATCTCTGTCTACATTACTACCAGTTGGTCCCAAAATGAAATAACATTGATTGAAATATTTAACATGTATATATAGCTTCTATTTAACATGTATGTTAAGTATATATGTATTGTGATATATAATTATTTTAGCATCTTATTATCTTATATTTGTGTTGCAGATCGATAGTACACAAATTAATAGACCTGGTGGGTATGCATGACATGGCATTAGTTGAGCGGCATGTGATTTGCCAGACAATCTCTGTCTACTTTACTACAAGTTGGTCCCAAAATGAAATAACATTGATTAAAATATTTAACATGTATGTATAGCATATATTTAACATGTATGTTAAGTATATATATATATATTGTGATATATTATTATTTTAGCATTTTATTATCTTATATTTGTGTTGCAGATCGATAGTACACAAATTAATAGTCCTGGTGGGTATGCATGACATGGCATTGGTTGAGCGGCATGTGATTTGTTAGACAATCTCTGTCTACATTACTACCAGTTGGTCCCAAAATGAAATAACATTGATTGAAATATTTAACATGTATATATAGCTTCTATTTAACATGTATGTTAAGTATATATGTATTGTGATATATAATTATTTTAGCATCTTATTATCTTATATTTGTGTTGCAGATCGATAGTACACAAATTAATAGACCTGGTGGGTATGCATGACATGGCATTGGTTGAGCGGCATGTGATTTGCCAGACAATCTCTGTCTACATTACTACCAGTTGGTCCCAAAATGAAATAACATTGATTGAAATATTTAACATGTATATATAGCATGTATTTAATATGTATGTTAAGTATATATATATATTGTGATATATAATTATTTTAGCATCTTATTATCTTATATTTGTATTGTAACTTTTTTTTAACTAAGATATAGATTAAGTTTATTTCAGCATTGTTTGTATATTTAGTCAGGATGAATTCAAATTGTTAACATTATCGTTTTAAATGGAAGAACTAAAATTGTTTGAAAATGTTATATAATTGAATATAGTCTGTGAAAGTGGTATTCTATCTAAAGTAAGATTTGGTTTAGAGGTTCTTAGAGAAGAATCTTCTATTCTTTTAAACAGGACCGGTTGAGTGGTGGGTTCACATGTCACAGACTATATTATTATACCTTGGTAGCATTTGAGTTCGTTGATTTTATTAAAAAATACGATGTTTGTAAAAATGTATATGCAGACTGTGACAGAAAGATTTGACTTCTCTACATCGCATAGAGCGCAGCGCAACTCTCACTTTATCTTGTCAGCATCAAAGACGACTTAAATCAAAAACCTAAACTGAAGAGCTCTGAAGGTAATTATCTTTTAAAACGGTTTTGTTTAATTGCGTATTTCTATGATAGTTTCTCTACTCACCGGAATATTTGCAGATCGATAGTACACAAATTAATAGACCTGGTGGGTATTCATGACATGGCATTGGTTGAGCGGCATGTGATTTGCCAGACAATCTCTGTCTACTTTACTACCAGTTGGTCCCAAAATGAAATAACATTGAATGAAATATTTAACATGTATATATAGCATGTATTTAATATGTATGTTAAGTATATATATATTGTGATATATAAATATTTTAGCATCTTATTATCTTATATTTGTATTGTAACTTTTTTTTAACTAAGATATAGATTAAGTTTATTTCAGCATTGTTTGTATATTTAGTCAGGATGAATTCAAATTGTTAACATTATCGTTTTAAATGGAAGAACTAAAATTGTTTGAAAATGTTATATAATTGAATATAGTCTGTGAAAGTGGTATTCTATCTAAAGTAAGATTTGGTTTAGAGGTTCTTAGAGAAGAATCTTCTATTCTTTTAAACAGGACCGGTTGAGTGGTGGGTTCACATGTCACAGACTATATTATTATACCTTGGTAGCATTTGAGTTCGTTGATTTTATTAAAAAATACGATGTTTGTAAAAATGTATATGCAGACTGTGACAGAAAGATTTGACTTCTCTACATCGCATAGAGCGCAGCGCAACTCTCACTTTATCTTGTCAGCATCAAAGACGACTTAAATCAAAAACCTAAACTGAAGAGCTCTGAAGGTAATTATCTTTTAAAACGGTTTTGTTTAATTGCGTATTTCTATGACAGTTTCTCTACTCACCGGAATATTTGCAGATCGATAGTATACAAATGAATCGACCTGTTGGGTATGCATGGCATGGCATTGGTTGAGCGGCTTGTGATTTGCCAGACAATCTCTGTCTATTTTACTACAAGTTGGTCCCAAAATGAAATAAAATTGATTGAAATATTTAACATGTATATATAGCATGTATTTAACATGTATGTTAAGTATATATGTATTGTGATATATAATTATTTTAGCATCTTATTATCTTATATTTGTGTTGTAACTTTTTTTTAACTATAATATATATTAAGTTTGTTTCAGCATTGTTTGTATATTTAGTCAGGATTAATTCAAATTGTTAACATTATCGTGTTAAATGGAAGAACTAATATTGTTTGAAAATATTATATAATTGAATATAGTCTGTGAAAGTTGTATTCTATCTAAAGTAATATTTGGTTTAGAGGTTCTTAGAGAAGAATCTTCTATTCTTTTAAACAGGACCGGGTGAGTGGTGGGTTCACATGTCACAGACTATATTATTATTCCTTGGTAGCATTTGAATTCGTTGATTTTATTAAAAAATACGATGTTTGTAAAAATGTATATGCAAACTGTGACAGAAGGATTTGACTTCTCTACATCGCATAGAGCGCAGCGCAACTCGCACCCTATCCCGTCAGCATCAAAGACGACTTAAATTAAAAACCTAAACTGAAGAGCTCTGAAGGTAATTATCTTTTAAAACGGTTTTGTTTAATTGCGTATTTCTATGATAGTTTCTCTACTCACCGGAATATTTGCAGATCGATAGTATACAAATGAATCGACCTGTTGGCCATGCATGGCATGGCATTGGTTGAGCGGCATGTGATTTGTTAGACAATCTCTGTCTACATTACTACCAGTTGGTCCCAAAATGAAATAACATTGATTGAAATATTTAACATGTATATATAGAATCTATTTAACATGTATGTTAAGTATATATGTATTGTGATATATAATTATTTTAGCATCTTATTATCTTATATTTGTGTTGCAGATCGATAGTACACAAATTAATAGACCTGGTGGGTATGCATGACATGGCATTGGTTGAGCGGCATGTGATTTGCCAGACAATCTCTGTCTACATTACTACCAGTTGGTCCCAAAATGAAATAACATTGATTGAAAAATTTAACATGTATATATAGCATGTATTTAATATGTATGTTAAGTATATATATATTGTGATATATAATTATTTTAGCATCTTATTATCTTATATTTGTATTGTAACTTTTTTTTAACTAAGATATAGATTAAGTTTATTTCAGCATTGTTTGTATATTTAGTCAGGATGAATTCAAATTGTTAACATTATCGTGTTAAATGGAAGAACTAATATTGTTTGAAAATATTATATAATTGAATATAGTCTGTGAAAGTGGTATTCTATCTAAAGTAATAGTTGGTTTAGAGGTTCTTAGAGAAGAATCTTCTATTCTTTTAAACAGGACCGGGTGAGTGGTGGGTTCACATGTCACAGACTATATTATTATTCCTTGGTAGCATTTGAATTCGTTGATTTTATTAAAAAATACGATGTTTGTAAAAATGTATATGCAGACTGTGACAGAAGGATTTGACTTCTCTACATCGCATAGAGCGCAGCGCAACTTGCACCCTATCCCGTCAGCATCAAAGACGACTTAAATTAAAAACCTAAACTGAAGAGCTCTGAAGGTAATTATCTTTTAAATCGGTTTTGTTTAATTGCTTATTTCTATGATAGTTTCTCTACTCACCGGAATATTTGCAGATCGATAGTACACAAATTAATAGACCTGGTGGGTATGCATGACATGGCATTGGTTGAGCGGCATGTGATTTGCCAGACAATCTCTGTCTACCAGTTGGTCCCAAAATGAAATAACATTGAATAAAATATTTAACATGTATATATAGCATGTATTTAATATGTATGTTAAGTATATATATATTGTGATATATAATTATTTTAGCATCTTATTATCTTATATTTGTATTGTAACTTTTTTTTAACTAAGATATAGATTAGGTTTATTTCAGCATTGTTTGTATATTTAGTCAGGATGAATTCAAATTGTTAACATTATCGTTTTAAATGGAAGAACTAAAATTGTTTGAAAATGTTATATAATTGAATATAGTCTGTGAAAGTGGTATACTATCTAAAGTAAGATTTGGTTTAGAGGTTCTTAGAGAAGAATCTTCTATTCTTTTAAACAGGACCGGGTGAGTGGTGGGTTCACATGTCACAGACTATATTATTATTCCTAGGTAGCATTTGAATTCGTTGATTTTATTAAAAAATACGATGTTTGTAAAAATGTATATGCAGACTGTGACAGAAGGATTTGACTTCTCTACATCGCATAGAGCGCAGCGCAACTCGCACCCTATCCCGTCAGCATCAAAGACGACTTAAATTAAAAACCTAAACTGAAGAGCTCTGAAGGTAATTATCTTTTAAAACGGTTTTGTTTAATTGCGTATTTCTATGATAGTTTCTCTACTCACCGGAATATTTGCAGATCGATAGTATACAAATGAATCGACCTGTTGGCCATGCATGGCATGGCATTGGTTGAGCGGCATGTGATTTGTTAGACAATCTCTGTCTACATTACTACCAGTTGGTCCCAAAATGAAATAACATTGATTGAAATATTTAACATGTATATATAGCATGTATTTAACATGTATGTTAAGTATATATGTATTGTGATATATAATTATTTTAGCATCTTATTATCTTATATTTGTGTTGTAACTTTTTTTTAACTAAGATATATATTAAGTTTGTTTCAGCATTGTTTGTATATTTAGTCAGGATTAATTCAAATTGTTAACATTATCGTGTTAAATGGAAGAACTTATATTGTTTGAAAATATTATATAATTGAATATAGTCTGTGAAAGTGGTATTCTATCTAAAGAAATATTTGGTTTAGAGGTTCTTAGAGAAGAATCTTCTATTCTTTTAAACAGGACCGGGTGAGTGGTGGGTTCACATGTCACAGACTATATTATTATTCCTTGGTAGCATTTGAATTCGTTGATTTTATTAAAAAATACGATGTTTGTAAAAATGTATATGCAGACTGTGACAGAAGGATTTGACTTCTCTACATCGCATAGAGCGCAGCGCAACTCGCACCCTATCCCGTCAGCATCAAAGACGACTTAAATTAAAAACCTAAACTGAAGAGCTCTGAAGGTAATTATCTTTTAAAACGGTTTTGTTTAATTGCGTATTTCTATGATAGTTTCTCTACTCACCGGAATATTTGCAGATCGATAGTACACAAATGAATCGACCAGGTGGGTATGCATGGCATGGCATTGGTTGAGCGGCTTGTGATTTGCCAGACAATCTCTGTCTACTTTACTACAAGTTGGTCCCAAAATGAAATAACATTGATTGAAATATTTAACATGTATATATAGCACGTATTTAACATGTATGTTAAGTATATATGTATTGTGATATATAATTATTTTAGCATCTTATTATCTTATATTTGTGTTGTAACTTTTTTTTAACTAAGATATATATTAAGTTTGTTTCAGCATTGTTTGTATATTTAGTCAGGATGAATTCAAATTGTTAACATTATCGTGTTAAATGGAAGAACTAAAATTTTTTGAAAATGTAATTTAATTGAATATAGTCTGTGAAAGTGGTATTCTATCTAAAGTGATATTTGGTTTAGAGGTTCTTAGAGAAGAATCTTCTATTCTTTTATACAGGACCGGGTGAGTGGTGGGTTCACATGTCACAGACTATATTATTATTCCTTAGTAGCATTTGAGTTCGTTGATTTTATTAAAAATACGATGTTTGTAAAAATGTATATGCAGACTGTGACAGAAGGATTTGACTTCTCTTACTTCGCATAGAGCGCAGCGCAACTCGCACCCTATCCCGTCAGCATCAAAGACGACTTAAATTAAAAACCTAAACTGAAGAGCTCTGAAGGTAATTATCTTTTAAAACGGTTTTGTTTAATTACGTATTTCTATGATAGTTTCTCTACACACCGGAATATTTGCAGATCGATAGTACACAAATGAATCGACCTGGTGGGTATGCATGGCATGGCATTGGTTGAGCGGCATGTGATTTGCCAGACAATCTCTGTCTACTTTACTACAAGTTGGTCCCAAAATGAAATAACATTGATTGAAATATTTAACATGTATATATAGCATGTATTTAACATGTATGTTAAGTATATATGTATTGTGATATATAATTATTTTAGCATCTTATTATCTTATATTTGTGTTGTAACTTTTTTTTAACTAAGATATATATTAAGTTTGTTTCAGCATTGTTTGTATTTTAGTCAGGATGAATTCAAATTGTTAACATTATTGTGTTAAATGGAAGAACTAAAATTGTTTGAAAATGTAATATAATTGAATATAGTCTGTGAAAGTGGTATTCTATCTAAAGTAATATTTGGTTTAGAGGTTCTTAGAGAAGAATCTTCTATTCTTTTATACAGGACCGGGTGAGTGGTGGGTTCACATGTCACAGACTATATTATTATTCCTTGGTAGCATTTGAGTTCGTTGATTTTATTAAAAAATACGATGTTTGTAAAAATGTATCTGCAGACTGTGACAGAAGGATTTGCCTTCTCTACGTCGCATAGAGCGCAGCGGAACTCGCACCCTATCCCGTCAGCATCATAGACGACTTAAATTAAAAATCTAATCTGAAGAGTTCTGAAGGTAATTATCTTTTAAAACGGTTTTGTTTAATTGCGTATTTCTATGATAGTTTCTCTACTCACCGGAATATTTGCAGATCGATAGTATACAAATGAATCGACCTGTTGGGTATGCAAGGCATGGCATTGGTTGAGCGGCTCGTGATTTGCCAGACAATCTCTGTCTATTTCACTACAAGTTGGTCCCAAAAAGAAATAAAATTGATTGAAATATTTAACATGTATATATAGCATGTATTTAACATGTATGTTAAGTATATATGTATTGTGATATATAATTATTTTAGCATCTTATTATCTTATATTTGTGTTGTAACTTTTTTTTAACTAAGATATATATTAAGTTTGTTTCAGCATTGTTTGTATATTTAGTCAGGATGAATTCAAATTGTTAACATTATCGTGTTAAATGGAAGAACTAAAATTGTTTGAAAATGTAATATAATTGAATATAGTCTGTGAAAGTGGTATTCTATCTAAAGTAATATTTGGTTTAGAGGTTCTTAGAGAAGAATCTTCTATTCTTTTATACAGGACCGGGTGAGTGGTGGGTTCACATGTCACAGACTATATTATTATTCCTTGGTAGCATTTGAGTTCGTTGATTTTATTAAAAAATACGATGTTTGTAAAAATGTATCTGCAGACTGTGACAGAAGGATTTGCCTTCTCTACGTCGCATAGAGCGCAGCGGAACTTGCACCCTATCCCGTCAGCATCAAAGACGACTTAAAATAAAAACCTAAACTGAAGAGCTCTGAAGGTAATTATCTTTTAAAACGGTTTTGTTTAATTACGTATTTCTATGATAGTTTCTCTACTCACCGGAATATTTGCAGATCGATAGTACACAAATGAATCGACCTGGTGGGTATGCATGGCATGGCATTGGTTGAGCGGCTTGTGATTTGGGCTTGAGCATTTAAAGTTCAACTTTAAATGCTCAAGGTAAAGTTCCGGGTGCCTCGACTGTACATAATAAATTCTTTATCAAAAGTAACTCCTCTTATGTGCTTCCTAAATAATTCATTTTTAAAACATTATTATTTTAACTGTTTCACTATAATAAAAAAATCTTGTTTCATTAAAAAAAAAACTAAAATTGCTAATTACCAATAATTTATATTACCATAGAGCATGGTAATATCAAACCACGCTTTCATTAATGAAGAAAATGGTTAATTTAATTATAATACTGTTTGTTTTATTAATGCATATGAAGAGCACAAGCCTAGTCCTTGAGTCCAAAAAACACTTTTATTTTAAATTTTTCTATGTTATTTCTATGGTATGGTATGGTATTTTTCTGCGAGCTTCATCTTTTTGCCAAAGAACAAAATGCTTAAACAAGAGAGTCGGGAGTTATTTGAAGCAGAGACGAAGCAGGCTGCCAAAATCAACATTCAGGCATTGAAAAAAAAAAATATTCAGAAAAAGCAAGATCACTGCCTTATTCTAGTAATGTAAGATGATTCTGCAATAACGATAAAATATCCAGGGACAATCATCATTTTGGCATATTTCAAAAACACTCACAGTAAGTTTTTATTTTTATATTCAAATAAAAAATGATAATCAAAATATTTGTTATTTTTTTTTCATCCATACTAATAATACTTAATTATAATTATGTATCAAAACCCTGCTTATATTTGTATGCTTTTTACAATTGAATTGCTGATTATTAAAAGGGAGCTATGTTACATTTTCAACTTTGCGAGATATTAAAAAAAAACTGATTCATTTCTAATATAATCACATATATTACAAATTTATGCATTTATGACAAACTTAGTGTGTTTGCTGATTTGTTTTTTTTTTTATATTTTTTTTTTATTTCTAATAACTATTTAATAAAAATAAAACAAATTCCGTAACATAGCTCCCTTTTAATATAATGTAACATATACCCCTTTTAATAATCAGCAATTCAATTTAATTTCACTTTATCTGAAAAACCTCAATAGTGGACATTCATCACTCTAGCCTTGTAACCTTCATTCAACTGGAACGGATACGCATTTTGCAAAGGTGTCATGTTTTCGTTAATATTACAGCTGATGATGACGGGTAATGAAAAGTATCTACTCTTGAGAGTTTTTGTCGATTTAATTATTAAATGTATTAACACAGTTTTATGCTGTGAAATTGCTGATTTACAAAGAATATGTTATATTTAGATATATTATCGCGTATTTTGTGATATAAATAATATATTGGTCTGATATCAAACAATGCGCGGGAGAGCATGGTAATAATTATGTGCCTACTTTAGAAATGATTCTTTAATTAAAATGCAAGTCAAATAATGTTTTTTTTAATTTTTTTGAAAAATAAGTATTACCAAAACAAATTTAAGAATCAAACGGCTGATTCTGGGACAAGACAATACTAATAAAAAATCTTCAAGTTTTTACATTTAAAGTAAAAACCAATTGTTGAAATATGGAATTTAAATTGCATATATATAGGCACCAAAATAAATGTAATTATTATTAAATTAAATATACTGTAAGTGTAGGTAATATAATTTAGAAAATAACCACTGAAAACTAATATTATTTTTAATTTATAACCAAAAAAACTGAAGATACTAGCAATGTTTAATAAGTTTTTTTTTATGTAGCTTTGAGATTCGGACACTGAAAGAACCAATTAAATATCTAGGGTCATTCAAAATGCAGTGTTTGAAAAAATAAAATCATTAACCGTTTATGAAATTGATTTTTAATAAGAGATTTTTCAGTCATTAGAGACAAACTCAATTTGAGATATCATAGTAGGATCCATATCAGGTCATATATCAATCAAGACGCCGTCAAGGAAAAAATGTGTTATCGAGGGAAAGAACTAACCACAAATGACTATATTTTGGTCGTTTATTGCCCAACAACATTATGATAAGGAGAGAGCTGTATCTACCAGAAGATATCGACACCTGCAGACAAAGATTTTAATGAATTCATAATTAGCGTAACATTGCATATACATTAATTTATGTACATCATTTTTAATCATGGCCCTTGCTCTATGGTAGGACCATGTAATATTTTTTTATAAATATATAATCATGTGACAATAACTTCCTAGTGAATAAGTAATAAGCTTCAAGGAGTACACAAATTAGAATATTCCACAACATTTACTAACGTTTACTAAATTGTACAATAACAACTGTCGTAATTTAAAGCTACATACAAATAACTATTTATTTTACGACATGCGTACAAAGAAATTCACTTTTACAACGTTGCTATGTTTAAATATAATATTAAGGAGAAAGCCTTTTTTCTCCGATGTGTTTATTGTAATAGCTACCATTAAAACTTTTGTACATATACAACTAAATTACGTTTAATTTAAAGTTTAAATTTGTACACGTAATGTCTAAACTACAAAAATTGCCAAATGCCTGACAAAAATATACTTTTTAAACGTGTATCGTTGGCATAAATAATACAATAAAGACGAGATCTTGATTAAAATAAAAATAGTAAAGTTAATTACAACAATTTCTTGTGATTGCATGTCCGTTGACTTTACAAAGCCTACAAGCTTTCAGAGTCCAATCGTTTAACACTTAAATCTAACTTTATACAGTTTGTTTTATAAAACTACGCACGTCACTCGCTGGGATCACTTCAGAAGTTCTAATCACATTCGAGTTTTTTTATTTCACAGGTTCAATATGCCGGTTTCACACAATTCCGCGTCACGATAAACATTTTTAATAATTCCCAATAATAATTCAGTAACACTAATGACTAAACTCAATCACTAACAGTGTGGTCTCAGTGGCTTTAGCACTTGCTAATTTTACACCATTAGCACTTCAAAAGTTCCGCTTTAATAGATGACCTCGTAGACTGTGGCCTTCTTGTCGCCAGATCCTGTCACTATGTACCTGTCGTCTGCTGATATGTCACAGCTCAGAACCGATGATGATTCCTTAGACTGTAAAAAAATATAAGTTTGATTTTAATAATTACGAAATCTGAAACATTTACGCGATGCATTAAGAGTAGCACAGCTCAAAGCACTTGTGCCAAATTTGGTCAGAATAGGCAATTAGTAGAACCCTAGTTTCTTTAAAATATTTATTATATCTTTTTTGGTTTTCCAATAAAACTTTAATACTTTTATTAGTTTGCTAGTTCGGAGGTTACCATTTAGCTAAGCAATGCAAAGGTACAATATATTTAAATGATGGAGACATCCGTTTATTACCTGGAATATACTTGCTCCGTACGGCATTCAGAAGGTTGTCTTTGCCGGTGGAGACGAACCACTTCCCATAGGTGAAGTTGGTACTTGTCGGGTTTGTTTGCATGTAAAACTTCCACGTTTGAATTCTCCATTCCTACCGCTAGCCATTCACCTGAAAACATATCAATACAATTGTCATTAATATTAAAATTAAAATTCAATAAAAAACGCATATTATGTTAAATATTAAATGCTTGGAAATTAGCATTTAATGCGGAATAAAGACATTTTTAAATACCATCTCGAGGAAAAATGACTTATTCCTTATCCATGGACCATCCACATTATATATGTTAAAAATTGTAACATTTTGTGACCTCTTGGTCCCAAATTCAGCCTGATAATCAAGGTTCTAATTTAATCTTATTTTAGTTTATGTTATTCGTCTTTATTTTTATTTAATTATTGTAAATAAGGACACCTGAAAAGAAATAATTATGTAACCATACCACTAGCTAAAGAGACCTCATTATTAAATGATAGCTACAAAGCTTCAAATTGAAAGTGAATAAATTATAAAATATTGATTGATTGATAAAATATTTAGGGCGAGAGGGCAAAGTTAAAATTTCTGCGTGATTAAAATTTAAAACTTTTGTCTGTGTTGGATGTGATCTAAAACATTTTATTTCATGTAATGGCTGTAATATTTAGCTAATTTTAATGAAACATGCAATATTTTCAAACAAAACCAGTGAATCACAAAATGATAAATCAAGTTGTCTTTGTAAGATGAGGGCTTCCCTCTCATTTTCGTAGTCCATAGTTTGAACATGCGCCGCTAAATGCTGATGCAGAGGTCAACATATCTCTGCACGGGGCCAAAAGCCTGGGGAGTTGTACACGGCATACAACACGAAGCTATTCAGCGGGGGTCGACCCTCGGCCGTGCCTCGATAGGTTATATAAGTGGTTGGAGTCGAGACAGTTTTATCAACCACAGCGATCCGACCAACATCTTTGCAGTACCAGTGCTAGCAGGCGTTGGTGGTACTTTCATAGAAGCCGAAAAACCAGGTTAACGAAATAACCGCAAATGAAAGGTTTTTTTTTATTTTATTTAACGAGTGATTTTTCACTAGTTGCTTTCGCAAGTCGCAATCTATGATTCAAAGTAGTAAGTAACAGGCGCCTGGAACCAACACACTCTAAAGTCGTCCCCCTTCCCCGCGACAGGGCTTGCCTACTGTACAAATTATGAGCACGCCATTGCTAGTAGGCTCTGGCTGAGGAATCTTCCACGGCCTTATTGCTGTGAAGTCTAATATGGAACTCAGTTAACAGTGCAAATCATCGGCAACAATAAAGATTTTTTTATTATCACAAGAGTTATTTCACAACAACTCCATCTCTCAAAAAGGGTTGTTACAGTCTGATAATCTTGAACGGATTTAATGTATTTTGAAAAATTTAGTTGAATTTGCATCTTTATGAAATCAACTAGTCCACTATAGTTTCATGTTTTCGATTCTTGTTTTGATCAATTTATATATTTACGTCTAAAGTTTTGATAAAATATATGCAAAAATACTGATATTTCGAGGCTCTTCACATTTGGACGAAGTAGGAATGTACCTTTTTCATTTTATATTAAACCAGATAATTGTGAGATAAAACGATACCTATAGTATTATTTTTCTCCTACATCTACAAAAAAAATCGCAACACTAAAACTATTGTATGAAAAAATTACTGGGTCGCGTCCTCCTCAATATGTGGAAAGGTTAGTTGCCGAAAATCTTGAATGGCTTTTTAACTATTTTTTTTTTATTAATGGTTTGTTCCATGCTTTTATTTTTTGTTTTACATTCTACAGCTAAATAAAAAAATCAAAGTTAAAATTACCTGTAGGGCAATAGCCAAGGGAAAAGATCTGAGAGCTAAAGTCATGCTGTTGAAGGTGTCTTCCTTCGCGCAGGTCCCAGGATCTACAAAAAATAAACAAAATTTTGGGTGTATTTATTCGCACGGTGAATGTTTCCGCAATACACAATCCACTCTCAGAAAGTACAACTATCAAAAAATAATCCCGGACAACCGATTGTGTTTAAGAGTCCAATAAAAAATCCAGTAAAGATAGGGCTGAGGGTTGAGATTGTAAAATTTATCATGACACCATATCGACAAAGTGTACCTAACCGTTTGGGTCCAAATTGATTTCTCTTTTAGGATTGCAGTCTAGTTATGATAAAAAATTAAACGTTTTTAAAAATCCTCTCAATAAAGTTTATTTGATCATTTTCTCTCGCTAACTCTTAAGAGCCAGTATATCGTGAGGTGACCTTGAAGTTCGGCCTTTGCAAATGGTGTCGGCCACTTGCACTTCGAGCATCCGTCGACAACATCAAAGAATAAACATTTGGCAGTTTTTTATTTATATTAAAAACATAAGTCAATTAAAAAAAAATCTAAGTTTAAGGTTTCCTGTAGAATTTCATTGCGGACATTTTTATGTATAAATTAGGCTTACGTTACATATGTAGTTTAGTTATTGAGAATTTTAAAAAATAAAACTCAACAATTTCAATATTTTTTTATGTAAATATAGGATTATTTATTTAAAAAACCAGCTTAAAGGTTTGCTAGAAAAATGTTCAGTTAATCTAATTATATGTTTTATATATGCCTGGTATGAAAAGCTATCTTGGCAGTAGACCTCAAAAACATTCATAAAATGCAATTCGAGTGCGTTATGGCTCTTAACCTTATGGGTTGAATGAATGAGGAAATGAATGAAAATTTTCAGAATCTAATACTTTGCTGTTAGTTTTAGAATTCATAAACCTGTTTAGAAAATTATGTGCGTAGCACTCAAATTATGATAACATTTCCATAACAAAAGGTAGTGGGTACATATAGACATTCTTTTGAGTTATGAAGGCGCTAAAGCAAGGAGTCCCCACCGAGCTAACAAGAAGCGCGTTGTGCACCTCTCGTCGCCTGTAATTGGTTGGGCACGTCTTTTGCTGTTATGCCTCTAGAAACAAACGAGGACAATTTTGTTCACAAAACTTTGTTCAGATTTATTACTTTTTTGTAAAAAGATGAGTCAGTAACAAACTGACGGATGAATGGATTTTGCCTAAAATCAGTAATATTTTCAACCAATGGATCGTTTCCAGTTTTTTTCATTTTTATTATTTCATATTTTATTTGTTTCATAGTTATTATTTATAAATAATATTTTTCAACAACGGCCGAAATTGTAAATTCTGTTTACAAGTTTGTTGAATTAGGCTAAAATATTGAGTTATAAATAATTTGTTACAACTTTGTTATGGAATATTTTTTACTATCGAAAAGTATTTCTCCATGCATTTGATATTGCACATTATTTTAATATTAGTAATAGACTAGACTTGAGGATTATTTTTCCGACAAGTAGAGAGTTACAATTTATTATCTTAAACAATGCCATTTACCGGGTGTTTATCCATGTATTTGATACTATACATTACTTTAATATCAGTAGTGTATTTTATAGAACAGGCTATATGTAAGGATTTTGCTATTATAAAATTGTGGTTTTTCCAATAAGTAGAGAGCTACAATATATATTTTCTTATTTTAGTTAAACAGTGTAATTTAGCGGCGTTTAATAATTAGTGATCGCAGCAGATGTTGCTTCACTGGCCTTTCTAGGATTTGTTTAAATCGAGATTGTCTATGACGGACAGTTTATTGTGAAATGTATGTAATATGATCATCAACCAAATCTTGATGTAATCGGTTATAACGACCGAATAATGCCATTTCTATCTGTGATAAATCATTAATATCTTGAAATTAGGGAACTTCATCATACATCTGTTTAATGATACAATGATAATTTTGTTTTATTCTGTTTGTACTCCTACATTATGTTTTGAAAATTATGCATATGTTGAATAACATTTTGTTCACTATTAAATTTCCAACAGAACTAATTTTAACAAAAATCAATTGAAGCAAACTACATAGGCGCTCTAACCGATATAAACTGGAAGCTATACTTCGAACCGGATAAAATAATGTATCACTTCTATATAAGGTCGATGCTTATTACATATCAAATAATGGAGGGATATTTAGATTATCATAGTTATCAATAAAATAAAACTGTAATTCTTAGTATTAGATCTCTTTGTTAGTATGGTAGTCCCCGGAATAAATAAAAAAAATAAAATATTTACACCGAGATTCAGGTGACAGTCATACATACTCCTAATATATTTAAGTTTGTAGTCTTAAATAGTTAACAAACTATATACAACTGACCGAAAACAAATAGCAAAGGTCCATAAATTTTCCTACAGGTATAAAAGACAGAAGCGATAGAGCTTAAAGGTCAAAAAAGATTCCAAATGTAATGAAACAGAAACTTAAATGTATTTTCAATGGGACAACTTAAGGTCGAGGTGAGAATTTAATAAATAAATTTGTATTATCGAAATATATCCAATGCTACGCCAGTTCACATGCGATCAATATGTTTACAATATTGTTGTTCCCAGGAGTTACTTTCTATAGTAATCTTGTTACTCTTATGATGAAGTTTCTTATAAAATGTTAGGAACTTGCGACTATACCTGACGGTATTATCCAAGCCGCCTGTCCATAACTTTGTACCATCGGCAGATATATCTATGCAGCTAGCGCCATCTGTGTGCCCCTGGAACTGCCTCACGAGCGTTTGGTTGTGTAGATCCCACACTGCTATATTTCCATCAGAGCAACAGCTAAAGCAAACCTGTAATATGGTACACATTAGGATTATTACAAGTGAAATTCTTAATATTGTTATTAAATCAGTAAAACAGTTAGCCACCGAAATAACTTGAAAAGTAGAATTGTAATCTGGGATCTGGTCCAGTTAGCCGTGCAGGGTGATTGCAGGGTGGTGTAGCCCCCCTTTGGCGGCTTTTGTTATAATATAAATCATATTGTTAATAATACATAAACAAAAAATATAATATTAAACCGAAAATATATTAAATATGCGGTTTTTCGTTAAAAATCTCGGCAAGCCCGGCTTTTTGGATCCTAAGAAAGTACCGCCCCGCCACTGCAGTAAACCGTTAGAAACTGGAAGCCCTGATGATGTTAATGTAATTATTTGTACTATATAACATGGCTATGATACGATCTAAACAAAACAATAAAAGTGAGTGATTTGAGTCAGTATGGGAACTGAATTTATGATTATCAACAATTATGTAATTAATACTATGTATGTATGTATGTATAAATGCCTCACTTAAGATGAAACCCGATCATTTTTTTTATACAAAAATTATAGTGTACTGACTCTTTTTGTAGATATACAAAAAAAAACTGGATATTGTTATATCTCATAATTATATTGAATGAAAATGGAAATTTTCTAGTTAGAGATAGATTGCCTTGAAACATCTGTATTTTTCCAAAAATTTTATTAAAACTTTATAAATTTTATTAAAACTTTTAACAAATAAAGCCGACCTCAGCACAGGCGCTGTTTAATTAGGTAGAGTTTTGTAAAATGTGTTTGAGTACTTTAAAACCCAATAAATAAAACTATTATTATTATTATTTGTAAATTGTTTATTGACTGAATACAATAATCGAGAAATTAAAACTAGTAGCATAGTTGACTTCATAAAGATACAAATTTAACTATTTTTTTTTTTAAATACGTTCATTCTGTTTATCAAGATTATATATTTATAATGAGAAGTCGATTTATCATTTTGTATATTTTTTTTTTATTGAAATATTGTATGGTAGATATAAAGTTAGGTAAACATGGCTAAACTAAACAGCCGTTAGAGGAAATAGAATAATTTAAACCTACACCCAATAGTCATCAGGAAGAGCCTCCTTAAGGCTTATTGGTTCGCGTGTAAAAGTAAGTTAGGTATTACAAATATGAACAAAATAATTGATGAATATAATATACCTTGGAGTCTGGACTGATAGCAAGGGCATAGCAAGCCGGCGCATTTGAAGTGAGTTCGGCTTGATCCTAGGCGTGGGGCTCGCAAGATCCCAGATTGATAAATTGGATGTTTCACCGCCAACTATAAGAGTTCTTCCATCAGGTACTGATCGGATGTAGTTGTCACGTTGCTGAAATATTTTTATAAAATACAGGAATATTATGCATGGATCATGAATCATCCTTGATTACAAGCAGGTATTTATATTCCATTAGTGGGCATCAACGTTTGGCCATATTACACTATTGTCATTATATCATTTCTCACTTCATAGTTTAGAGTTTCAATTCGCTAAAGCTTTTATAACATTGCTGAGCATTATTACTATGAGTGAATGCATAGAAGAAAATATTTCAGTTATTGAGCATATATTTTAACAGCTTATGATCATTGCCAACTCTAGTGTACGGAGAGATACAAACCATCCTCCGCCCATGGATAAGACAAACCCTAAGTTAAGAAACACCTCCATTTTTAAACAGGCTCTTGAAGGAAATCTGCAAGGTAAGCTGATGACGATGATGACACTAATTATGAAAACAACTTAATGGCGTCGCATAGTACTTGAGAAGACTAAAACAAGAATGAAGTTAAGGTCATTGCCCAAAATGAATAGAATGGAGATCCACTATTCAGGCTTTTAGTCCCAAACCGGGATAACAGGAATTACAGACAGAGAAAGACATATTAAGAATTAAACATAGCAATTGACAAATGTTAGAAGTCGCCACGACAATCAATTGATACTTACCAAGATTCTCAACCACAGAAGAGAGAACCGACACACTGTCCAAAAATTGCTGTAGCCTTCAAGATTCTGGGTTATACATCCTATTAACTCTATTCGGAGATAATTCTTGTTAAGTCAGGTGGTACCAAAACCATTTTGACATCTTCAACACTAACAATTGATGGTTTTATGAGTTCTAATTTGGGTCGTGTGGAGAGTTATCTTAAGATAACTTTAAAAAGAACTGAGGTAATGTCCTGGTTTTTGTCTCCAACGTAGTCCCAAAATAGCAAGGATGTCAAAGTTCAATCTAGTGGTGCTCTTGCCTGGATATTTTATAGAGGATCGCAGGCAATGTGGAAGGATATTAAAAAATTAAACCACCGCTATCAGTTATCTAAAACAATTGTTAATACAACAGACTGCTAATTAAAATAAGCTGTTTCTATGCTCTCTCCTGAATATTCTCATAAAATGTCTTCTTTCACTTTTTTTGAACATTATTTTATACATAATTTAATCACACACACTACCACAAACTCACCAAGCAGTCGAGCTGACTAACAGGACTCTTGCTTCCGGGCTGTGAAATGTCCCACACTTTGACGCATCCCTTGCCTCCGGTGTACACATACTTAGTGGGGTTAAAGATGGTGACGGCGCACACGAATTCTCCGTGGGCTAATGTGTTGATCTGTCTCGCATGCCGTGGGATCCCTGGGCCAATCAGCGCATCCGGGGGAAAGGGCACAGGTTGCATTTGCCCGTCCGCGCTCACATGAAAGGAATAGGCGCTGCAAAATTAAAATAAATACCAATGTTTTTCCAATTCACCATGTTTATTACACGAATTTTATTCTAACATACATAGTAATAACTGATGTGTTTTGTGATTGTGGTGGTCTAGTTGCTAGGGCAAGATTATTGACTGAGCAGTTACAAGTTTGAACCCTCACATTGTGATCGTTACTACTTTTAAAGACTAATCACCAACATCTACCCTAATACCTTATTAGGACTGATATTAGTACAGGGACATGGAATAAAGTAAAATTTTGTAAATTAGTACTTGTACCAAATCATTATTATACAGTAATACCTACTCTATTTTATAATGCGCAGATATTTTATTCTAAGCCATGTTATTAAAAATTTGAGTTAAGTGTTCCATGGGAATTCAACTTCTCAAAAAACCACAAGTTCTCTGATTGAATTACTAACAATCCTTTATATTTTCAGGAGCCTTTGTAACTGTTTTCATGGGCGTAGAAAACCCTTTTCATTTCCATGTGTCATGAATTCCTAGCACTTGTATGCATTAAATTTAATTTGAAAGGTTACAGAGTGGAGGTTCGACTATTTGCAAAAAATATAACTTACAGGAAAATGGTATCGAGAGGTTTGCGGTTCTACTCCATCAAAAAATAATAATACTAACGGTTTGCCTCCAGGAATGGCAGACAAGGCGGCGGCGGCTGCTGCAGCGGCAGCCGCGGGTCCGAGAGGGGCTCGGAGAGGTTCGTAGGAGAGGGGCGGGCGCGGGGCGGGTAGGGGGGCAGGCCTCCTCCGCCCGCGCCGCCGACTGCGCCCGCGCCGTACACGGCCTGCAAGTCGTGGGGACCTCCGCCTGAGGATTACAAAATAATACATTTTTGTGACCGAAAGTCCTTTTTGGACAGATTTTACTTCAAACTGAATGCTTTCTTTGCCTGTACTACTCGTATGTAAAATGATATGAAAAATACAAATCAAAAAAAAATTATTATGTCTAAAAATATTTGTAAAGTTTATGTAAAACATGAATCCACACTCGTTATCGTCCACACGTATACACAACTACATTCCTTCCTGGACAGCTGATCTACCAGCCCGTCGCCGACTACCAGATTCGACGATGATCTGCCGGCTTCCGCCGAACGACTTCCCCAGCAGCTGGTCTTCGAGCGCCTCTGCCCTCCGACAAAGAAGCCGTCAAGTACGCCTCCACGCGCCGACTCGCATTGTAGTGATTTGTGCCTACAAATTTGTGGCAAGACTTCATGGCAAGAATAACAATGAGTTACGATTAATATATTTCAGGTATTTTATTTCTTTAAATACATAAATTTCATTTAAATATATATTAACTTTGAAAAACTTTACTTATTTTGAGGCGCAACATACAGAATAACCCTAAAATGCATGAACCCTTGTTCTTCTTAGACATTTAGTTCTAAAAGAACACAGCACTTTCATAGGTATTATGATGACCTGATTTTGATTTTGACTTGAAGGTATGTTTTAAATATTTATATCCGTGGTCTTAAACCTTAAGCTAGAACAAATTAAAAATATTATCAATAAAAAAACGGATTTCTACGCAGATAATAAACATATCAAATAGTCCCCGAAAGGCAAACATTGCAGCTATTAATTTTATCCAGAACTATCGTATTCATTAAAATTATTTATAAGTAAACATAAATAAATGATTCGTAGCTAGAATAAAATATTTGATCAAAATACTAAATTTAATTCAATTGCGCATCTAGGGTAGGTTAGCAATATTGCCTACCTATTTAAACCCCATAATACCATATCTGTGTTTGGTGTTCAGTCAATAAATTCGCATTTCGGTGAAATTTAGAACTAGAACGAGATTTGTGGGTTCGTCTCAAAGCATACAGTACTAACAGATAATCGCTTCGTCCTTTCCATAAGAATAATATAAAAGTATTTTGCATCTTCTATTAAGACGAGGAGGATCCAAAGTAGGTATATTTTGTATATGTATAGTAGAGTAACGATAAGCTGACCGTTTTTCAATTATGAGGGAGGTGAGAAATTTCACACCTATAAAAATTGCTCTTCTTGATCAATATAATATATTATGTTCCCTTATTGAGAAATGGTCATCTTATCGTTACCCGACTATATTATTAAAGAAAGCTAAATAAGTAACTGTCAAGCACTTCTCGCACAGAGATCTTCTGGACTCTGGACGGGTTAGTAGAGATCAGGTATCCTTAGTGGTTGAGGTTTATTGTGTTGGGATTAAGCGTGTGAATAACATAACATACATGACTACGTATGTGAATGATTTAAATAAAAATAAATTGATTGACTTAAAAAAATAAAAAATCTGCCGCGATTTCTCTTCCTGTGATTTGGCCGTTAGTCGATTGTTGTTGAACGACTTGTACTCAAGGATATTGAGAACAAAAGGACCCTCACACATACGATGCTCTATATTTAGAAGTTTTTAGTATTTTTGTACACATACTTACAACTCCATAATTCCTTTATACTTTTAGACAAACATGTAGAAGCTCTCTCATTATCGCTTGCGTGTGATTAGCTGCTGTCATTTTAATTATTTATACTTTCAGTTTCTAATTCGTTATTTAGAGACGCTTTTAAATTTCTCGGGACAGAAATCATCGAAAATGTTATGACTTCTCCCAACAAAATATCTGTAATAATTTGGACTGGATTTGACCTATAACCGTCATGCAAGCCCAGATGAAGTCTTCATTCTTCAATGTGAGCTGTGGTGCTTTCCACCACCCGAGTGCTGACAAGAATGATACAGATTCCCAGAACGATTGAGCGTCCTTAAAGGAGGCGAAATGCCGCATAGTATAAATTATCTCTTCTAGGAAAACGTTTTCGTTTCAGGGTTACTTTCATTCATCAGCATCTTCTTTATCAAGTCCAATATCTTTGTATCTTAAAAGTTAATATTATTTACATTGAATAATTAATTATTTACTAATAATAATAAATATCAAAACACTTTACTTTCGACTTAGAATAGGTGCAATTATATAAACACACACGTAAAATACAGACTCAACTAGTATTAATATTTGATTTTAAACGTTTTGCAGAATTTGGTTTATTTTTCGTAAGGAACTTACATATAATGGAAATGAATTTATATGTTTGTAGATTCCTTGAAATGCCGATAGTTATTTAATAAAAGTTTTCATAATAATATTATGATTAATATTCATAATTAATAAATAGAAAAACGGGAATTGAGAGCATCGCATATACTATACGTATGTATTAACAAAGTCCTTAGAAATTAGTCTTGAGTTTAATTAATATAATATTTGTTTATAGTGTAAGATTTGTAACTATGAATAAAATAAATAAATTTAAACTCAAAACCAGTAGACCCTCGCCTGTCTCTCAAGGGAGAAGGTCTCGCTTGAAAGACATTTTAAAGTCATTGCACTCAATCGTGAAATAAAAGAAGTTAATAAAAACTATAGGTTTCTGTTTAGGCTATTAAATATATTATGAAATATAATATCAGTTGACATTTATCTAATTTAATGCGATCACTATATACTTTTTTGACCGTAAGTGGTCCCATAGAAATTCCGTTGTAGTCAGATTTGTCTAAAAAAAATCCCTCAAACAATTACAAAATCTACTCTGAAATATTGTATAAAGTAAAAAGTTATATTCGGTCGTATGTAATATATATGATATATTTTTAATTTCAGTTCCGGATACGAACGCTCACATTCTTGGCACGAGATAAAAATGAGTCAACCAAAACCCAGAATAGTACAAGAACCTCTGAAAACCCCGGTTTCGAAGAAGCCGCCCCAGCAGACGCAGCCGAGCGCCTTGTCACCTCGCGTTTCCGAACCCTACACCCCGACCCCAGACTACAGCCCTCCAGCCCAGCGGCGTCTCATCAGGCTAAAATCTTCGCTCAAGCACACACGCTGACCTGCAGCATTGCGTCCGATTTCATAGTATATCAGTCCCGAGAAGGGAATTTAGATTTCAAAGAGCGTATGAAATGAAATGAAATTCCGACTCAACAATTACAATATTATTTTCTTTATAAATCTTCATTTTATTGGCTATGCACGAAAAACAAATGCTTTTTAGAACGCCATTATTCGTATAGGAACGAATGGAAAACTTCTACAAAAGAAAATTCATTTCAAAAGGCTATTTAAAATTATTTTTAATAAATAAACATGTATGTAAATAAATCGGAAATATTAAAAATGTGATATTTATAACGATCTCAGACGTTAGGACGATTTTTATTAAATTTGAAATTCGTTTTTCGCATAGTTCGTAAATATTTCTTCAATATATTTTGATGATTGCTGATGACTTGTTGGAATAGATCAACAAGATTCTTACTTATTGGATTTGTTGGGATGGATGTTATTTTTATTTATTTCTTTATTTGCAACTTATACATTTTAGCAATTTCTTTTCTCTATTTTCTCAAAAAAATATAATAATCCAATACAGCAGTTTTAATGAAATTTTAAAATATATTTCATTTAATGTTAAATGTGGGTAAGTTTTAAGAGCAGTGTAGGCAGTATTACTTAAACTCAGCATGCTATTTTTCATTGAGAAAAGAAGTACTGTGTAAAAATAAAAAGATAAAAAGAAGTACTGTGTACTGTGTACTGTGTACAGAGGTACTTTACGCTAAACGAAGCGTAAAGTACCTCTGTCAGTGCATATGATAGCCTCTATTAGATCAAGTAAGTATAGACACATACAAATATGTCTTGAACAGTAATAAATATAATTACATTTAATATAAAATATAATATTATATTATATAACATAATATCATATAAAAAATAATATAATTTAATACAACATGGCACATTATGTCATGTTATTTAATAATAATATCAAAATTTGTATGTACACACACACATGTAGTCACATAAATTGTGGATTTTGGTTGTGAGTTAGGGTGTGTAGGTGTGCGTTGTAAAAAGGGGGTCGTTGCGAGGGTTGGTAAAAAGGGGGTGTTTTTCAGTTGGTGTGATGTTTGTATGTTTGTGAAAACCAGACGGGGAGGTTAGTGGTCATTGTATCACAATAAACTAAAACGGACCTATTTTAAAATTAATATGCTTAATAATAAAATTTAATACGGCGAGACAGTTTTGAGACGACAATATGAAGGCGAAACCAGAATACATATTTTTTCTCCTCTTTGTGGTTTATCTTCAAATATCGTTGCTATAACATTTGTATGCATTATATTCGTTAGTTAGCGTAAAATATGTGGGACACTATAATTAATAAAACCAGAATTTACTTTATGAAGTACAGAACTTTGATACCTTTGGGTAAAGCTTTAATACTCTTATATTAAAAAGTTCAAATAAAATTATAAACATTTCAAAAATACATACATTATAGTAAGTATTAAATTTGGCTAATTTAGTAAGTCGCTTAGCTACCAATGGCACTCATCGGTTATATTGAATAATCACGTATTCGTTTTGAAATAAATATCGACTTTGTCTATTATTTAATATATTTATAAAGTATTAAAAAATAGTTTTAATGGTTTTAATTCAATCCTAGAAATTATTTTACCACCCAATTAGGAGACAATATTTATCTAAAGATTATTTTTTTATATTTTTGGTAACCACTAATATAAACGTTTTTAATTGAGTTTATAAGTTTTCTTTTTGCATACCTAGATAATACATGTTTATTGGTAACTACAAAGATAGAAAGGCGTAACAAAGCACCAACAAATTCGTAAAAATAGCAACTGGAATATCGTCACAGGTTCCCAATTCCACATCGATCGATTATATAATTATCTTGTTTATGTGAAAAGATTGTAAGCAATTAAATAATGTCATTTTTAGATAGCAACAATTTACTGCCTCCAATGCAATCTGGCTTTAGAAAATACCATACTATCGCTTCTGCTCTTAGTAGTGTTACCGACGATATACTCGCTGCAACAGATGATGGAAAAGTTACTGCTCTAGTTTCCTTAGATTATAGCAAAGCTTTTGACTCGGTGTCCCAAAAATGACTACTGGCAAAGCTTAAACACATGGGTATGTCACATAATGTCTGTAAATGGTTTGAAAGCTACTTAATTAATCGCTCTCAAAAAAACTGTATGCATAGCAAATTCAGGACAAGAAATCTCATCTGACATTGCGCTGTTAAAAATAGGCATACCACAAGGTACACTACTTGCTCCTATGCTATATACGATCTACACATTTCATATACTGTCATATTTAGATAGCTGTGAGGGCCATATGTATGCGGAGGACACTCAGGTTTACTACTCTTTCAAACCGGATGATTATTCTGACAGCTGTAGAAAAATAACTGTGGACCTAGAATTAATTAATAAATGGTCTACAAAACATAGTCTCAAACTTAACCCAAAGAAATGGGAAGTAACTCTTATCGGCACAAACCAACAAGTTCTGAAATGTAAAAATAACTTTTTAAGTCCTATATCCATTTCTGGAACAGCTTTACCAATTATAGAAGTATCTAGGAATCTAGGCATCTACTTGGACTCGCAACTTAATTTTGAAGAGCACGTTAAAAGGAAAACACAATGGTGCTTTGCACGTCTTAAAACGCTTTACAAAATTAGAGAATTTCTATCTAAGGCAAACTGTAACGGACTCACTAATTCCTTCAATCTTGGACTATGGTGATGTAGTATATGGCCTACGCTTATCCAAAAAAGTACAAAAAAATCCAAGGTGTCCAAAATGCATGCAAACGCTTTTGTTTTCGGATCCCTAGGCGAACCCATATCTCAGGCACATGAAACAAAAACAGTATTTTAAATATGGTCAGTCGCAGAAATCTCCACTATCTCCACGAAAAAATCACAATCACCTCAGGTGCGAGAGATCACCCTTTGATCATCCCTCGCCATAGGCTGACAGTTTACGAAGGTTCCTTTAAATTTACGGCATCAAAGATCTGGAACGACTTGCCTCCACCGCTAAGGAGCAAAACAAACCCGGCCTCCTTCAGGACTAGGTGTCGACAATGGCTTCTGGAGCTGCAAACTACCACTTAGTTACGTTTTATATAGTTTTTAATGCTGGTCAAACATTTTGTATTTTGTTATGTATATGTTACATAAGAGCATGTGAGGATTAGAATTCACTGTAAATAAAAATAATATATTACGTTTACTATAAATTATATATTATTACATAATAAAACGGGACGTGCTGTAAATCAGCATCCTCCTCTCTCAGAAAGGAGGGAAGCTGAGCACACTCCTTTAATTGGAAAATGCGATTGAACTTATGTACCTACCATTTATTTTTGTTTTGCATTTTTCAATAAATAAACATTTTCGTTCTGTCTATGAGTTGTCATAATAACAAATGTTCTCCTTGTCGAGATCTTTCAATTGGTGTATAACAAATCCTATAGGAGGGTGTACTTCCCATACATTTTTGTCCATTGTCCGTCAAAAGAACAAAAAATTTAGACATTAAAAAAAAAAAACAATTTGTAAGATATTGTACAAAAATCACAAATAGTGGTTGGATAATGCATAAAAAAAATCTACTTTCCTTCAATCAATCATTTATCAGTAAAAATATTAGAAAAATGCTTCTCAAATTAAACTTCAACCAAAATCTAACAAAAGTTTGGAATCGAGATAGCCGTCGCGACCACATCAATCTGTCCCAAACAAAAACAAAGCATTCATGACCTGCTTTACATCAAGTAAATTAAATGTAAAAAAAAATCTTCATCGATAAAAATAAACACCCTAAAAGGACAGTAATTGGTAGGTTTGCATATATATGATTGAATATATATGTTTATACATATATATTGATTGATTTCGCGGTATACCGCGTCCTTTTAGAACTATTGTACTTTTAAATCCACTTATAGTTCTCCCTCTAGTCCCGTACTGTAGATAAAGTTAAGTACCTTTTTGGGTGCGATGATTCTAATCTCTTCTGGCTTGAGGAGATAGGTGCCTAGAAACTGGTATCTTTTGTGAATGACATTCCCCCGGTAGGTGTAAAGGGGTTTCTTGGCTCTCTTGGCCTTTGCAGACTTTTCTGCACCTGTCATCGGCCGAAAGGCTTAATTTGTGCAGATGTTTATTCAGCTTGCAGTGGCCTGTTAAGGTTCTGGTTATGATCCTTAGTTGGTTTCGGCTTAACTTCAATAACTCCGAGAGTCTTTTTTGCGAGAATCCTACTATGAGTTCTTTGGCTTGCTTTTGTCCGGGCAGTTCTTACCAGTATTTTTGGCTTTGTTTCGAAGCCAGATTTTTAGCAGTTTGCTGGTAGTGCTTTTAGCTATGCCGAAGGCCGGTTCTGGGCCTTTCATAGACATGTTAGCACCTTTTTTGGCCAGTTAGTCTACTTTTTCGTTGCCATCAATGCCTGAGTGGTCTCGTACCCACATAAGTGTGATCCTGTTGTGTGTTGCCAGGGTGTTGAGTGTTTGTACACCTGTTGAATAAATAAATAAATAAAGTTTAGCACTAGCTTTGACTAGATAGCATTTGAGTTGATAGCCTTTAGAGCTGCTTGGCTGTCTGAAAGTATGTTTATGTTTTTATTCTTGTAGGATCTTTCGATGCGTTCAAGCGCAGTTTCAATGATGGCATATAGCTCTGCCTGGAATATAGTTGAGCGCAATCCCAGGTTGATCGATTTCTCGAGTCTGGGTATCGCCCCACAAATGCCTGATCCTATATTGTTTCCGTCCTTGGATTCATCGGTATACCATACAATTGCTTCATTTTCGAAGTTGGGTCCTTCATTGTCCCATTTGATATTTTCGTGGTAAAAGCTTTGACGCAGTTGTATTCGGTTGTCAGATTGTCTGTGATCATTTTTATTACTCCTGAGCTCTCAAGTACAAGACCTCTTTAGAACCTTTATAAATATTATGCTATCCAGCACTTTATCAAATAATTAAAAACTTTTTCAATATTGTCAAAGATTGTGTCATTTATCTTTTCAGGCGATTTGCCGCTATTAAAAAACAATCATCAAATATAAGTTATATATATATAAGTATACGTAAGTGGTTTTTATATTTTTGTTATATTGTACATACGAAGATAGGGCAGCATCTATTAAGGAATAAATAAATATTATAATAATGTAAGTATATTTTGATCCAATATTCATTCTTTAACTAATAATATTAGGTATGTATCTACTCGCAGTATTTTATTAGGTAACATCAATATTTTTGTTACGATATTTTGTATTTCTAGGTATTATTTTGGTGGTAATGATCGTTTCGAAAGACATGTATGTATCTTATCTTGTAAATACAATTGTTAATTATTTTTTTAAATTTTTGATTTGACTTATAGAATTAATTGCATTTGATGTTATGTACTCGTATGTAATTTAGTAATATTTTTGTTCATTTGTGTTTATTAATCATATCTAATACATAAATATTTAATGATACATATTTATTATTTATTTATTTAGTTTATTCAACAAATTTACAATATCATTCTTTTATGTACCAGCCAAGCCCAAGGCTTATCTGCTGGAAACCAGGTGTGTAAAATAGAGATTTTAATAATTGTGAAACTTGTTAAGGGGCAGTGTGTTAGATTAGAAATTGATTTAACCTGATTTTATTCTGTTTTTATTCTTTAGTTCTATTGACGATGTCGAAATCACGAATTGATGATAAAATTGGTAAAAATAATAAACCAACTGATAAACTATAAAAAAGCAAACTCCCAATATTCAAACCAAAATATAAGGATCTAGTAACGCTATGTCAAACCTACGAATACTTAAACCTTCCGACAGACAATAATGCCAATGATGAACTAATGAAATCCGATATTGATGATAATAATGACATTGATTAGAGCGAGTGTTTACAATTCAATAATATGCCAATTAATTAGGGTTAAGACGATATTATAATAAACACATGTTAGTGATTGTGTAACTTGTTTAATTTAAATGATTAAAAATAGGAAAGCTCAATTTCGTCATGTCTAATGTCGCCTTAAAGTTGCCTTAAGCATGTGTATTTAATCACGGACTATACCTAATTATTTATGTAGATCTTCAGTAGTGATAAGATTTAAGAATAATGCATCACGTAATTTGGTATGCTTGTAAGGCAGGCATTAGACGTTCAATAAATATCGCAGTCCTGGATCGTGATAATTATTGCAATACTGTCAATACCTCTTATTACACGTTCAATAAATACTGATGGTATTGACGATACCGCGATATTTATTGAACGAATTATCGGATAATTATTCAATTAATTTATTAAACTAAAAAAATATTCATTAAATACAGATCACATTTACCATACGTTTAATTTGATAATAAGTCGTTATTGCTGACTTTGTATTTTTACAATACGGCCTCGTAAGATTTTTGATTCGCTAAGCAAACATTGCGACTAGCGAGATTAGAATTTCATCCAATTTCAGATAATTTATAATATGACTTATAAATTATTTTTATAGACCACAATATTTCTTTAAACAGTACGTTAGTCATTTATACACAATAATGGCAAGTGCATGTTTGCTTATAAAACTTTTTACCTTACGTAATATTTCTTTTAAAAAGCACGTTAATCATGCAGATATATTTTTCTGAAGAAAACATTTGTTCATTAACCCCTTTTCCAGAACGAGAAAATTAATCATTTTCCTAACAAGCCATGTAATTTTCAATCCGTTAGAGATATAAATATGTTTGGCGAAGAAAATAATAGCAGAACAATATATATTTATAACTTCGCAATCAAATCTCAAATCGGTCAGTTACTTAAGTAATAATGATTTTTTTAAAAAAAATGCAATCTTTAAAATGGTTCTGTTGTAAAGTTTGTCCAATGGCTTGTTAGTTACTTTGCCTTTCAACCGTCGATTTATAAATTTACAAGCTGACCCGGCGAACTTAATACCTCGTCAGAATTAATTGTTGTGTTAACTTTTAGCTGAATTAAATTTAGTTTTTATTAAGGATAGTACAAAAATCAATATGATATGTATTTTAGGTATCAATGCGCGCAAAATGACAAAGTGATCACCTCAAAAAGTGAACATCTTCGAAGTCAACTTACCGTTTGTAAATAGAATTTCACAGAATACAAAGCCGTTCCATACAAAATGTATGAGAAAATTAATATTTTTTTTTCGATTTTTTCCTTCATCGGAAGTCTATGTTGTAAACTTGTAAACTTACTTTGCAGGGACACATCTTTTAAATTTAAACGTCCCCAACACGAATAGCCATAGCAACCAAATTTCAAGTTGTTAGCAACGTAAACCAATTAAATTTGAAAATATTTTTTTCCGAAGATTTGTTGCTATGGCTATTTATATTAATATGAAAAACACGAAAAGATGTCGTCCTAAAGATGTTTTTTCCGTGAGTTTAGAATAATGAAATATGCATTTCCTGCGCTAAGATAATTTCGAAATAACGTTTATACAGTGCATTATAGTCGACATAGTTCATAATAGATAAAGCAGGCCAGTCTCCGAGTGATTGTGTGAAAATAAGTAACATTAAAAAGTGAATTCTGAGACCCGCAAGAGTTAGTGGAACCTGAGGCAATGGAGCTGGATCCTGTCGGCCCGCGACGTACTGCGAACACGAGGTCAGTCTTTGGTTTCCCAATTTTGATCGCACCGCCCCCCGCACCCCTGAATCATGAAAGCCTGCTTCTCAACACTGCCGGTCGAATTAAGGAACATCGCTCTAGGTACAAGCGAGAAAATGTCTGTGTAAAATATGTAAGTATAAAATGAATTACCTATTTCGCAGTAACTGCAATTTGCTCCGTAACCCTAACCTAGCTTGTTATGTCGGTTGACATGAGTTTTCATTTTTTTTATCTTATTTTATGAATAATTCATGGAAATATGACAGTATCTGGCATTTTTTCCTTTGCTATGTATATTTCCAACGTGTTTCAGTCGGCGCTTTTAAAATCTCCACATTAGCGCTGTGGACATATTTGTTAAAAAAAATGTCAAACAATCTTAAAATGTATTATACAATCTTGAATTATATTATGTTTAGGATAATATATACCTTAGCGAGTTTCGAAGCATAAGAAATAATCATAAATCACATACAATCACTTAATGAAAAATATATATTTTTAAAAAATGCCCTACCATATCTACTACAGGTCTCGTGGATGGCTATCAGATTATTTTTTTGGAAATAATATCTATAATTTTCAAATCTTTATTCTAATGCAATGAAAAGTTCTATTTAGATCTCTTCGAAAAATAAGAAAATGCGTTTTCACTTAATCTTTTCTAATCTTTTTTAATATTTTCTCCATCGGTCTCTTTACATTTTAGTTCAAATAGGAGGTTAAAAATTAGAGTTACGTATACAGGTTTTCCAGTAAACCTTGGTAGATATATTAACAGCCTGCTTCTCAACACTGCCGGCTGAGTTAAGTAACATGTCACGAAATGTGCCTGTAATGAATAAATAGCATATAAGCATAAAGGACAACAATAAGGCAGTCAATTTCATCAATTAAAAGCGACTTCCTAATTTAGCCTAATTTCCCTAATTTAGCTAGAGCGACCATTTCACAACCTTAATGGTGGCAAATCATTTAAAACTTCCAGTTTAAGGCTGTTTTTTAATACTACTATATCGCTCTAAATACAAGCGAGGAAATTGTCTGTATAAATGATTTGCTGTAAAAAAAACTTATATCAAGCATTGCGCGAGCTGCCGCGCGGGGAGTGGATCGCGCACCTCCACCCGCCGTACCCTTGCGCAGCGAGAGTGCGTATACTAAATCCCTCTTTATAGTGTGTCGCAAGGGTTGCTCATATCAAAAATTGTAGGAAAATTATAGCAACACAATTAACATTTTGAACTGATTTGAACCAATTTATCCCACCCTTAGAATCAATGGTTAATGCTATCAAAGAAGTGTACTGAGATAAGATTTAGGCCCTTATCTAAGGAATAATATTAAATTGAAATGAATTCGATATCCTATATCCTATATACTAAGAAAGTTATAGCAAAATTTTACTTTTTAGAACACCCCTCTCCATTCCCGGCCCTTTGGTCTGATTTTGCTCATTATAGAACTTTGATATAATAAGTTATATATAACATAACAACTAACAAATAACATAACAACATTTGGAAATTTGGTGCCTAAAATGGTGTCCTTTGTTCACTTATGTAGGTCCACTTAATATTAACTCACAAGGGCAAAGCAGGTTGCTTTGAGAGTAAATGGTTCCAGTATAGATATTAGAATTTTAAAGATGTATGTAATCTTTCTTTTTTTTGCTAAATATTCAATTTGAGTTTACCACCTCATCATGCCTTGATCTATATAAATGCCTAAATATTTGGTGGAAACTGAAGTAGTGTAAAATTTATGATGAATTGAAAGAATATTATCATGATATTGTACCTACCTATGTTTTTAAGTAGATGATTAGGAAAGCTACCTATTGCAATGGGTACCATGTCATGACTTCCGGGAAATATCTTCGCATTTCATATCCCCTAGAACCCATAACCAGTCTCTGATTAAAAGTTTAACTTTATGTATCTATCGATCTATATCACTTTCTTGTTAACACGACAACTACCGTAATATTCATCCAATCACTTTTAAATTGATACATAAAATTTTGAGTTCACAAAATCTCGGTCAAGTTCGTTAATGGACAAAATCAGACCAGGGGGGCGGGAATGGGAGGGGTTTTTCAAAAATGAAAAATTTTGCAATAACTTTCTTGGTATAGGATATAGGATATCGAATTCCTTGAAATTTTATTTTATTTCTTAGATAAGAGCCTAAATGCTAAGTTAGTTAATAGCACCAACTATTGGTCCTAGGGGTGGAAAAAAATATTTTCAAAATTCAGATAATCATACCTCCGTTAATAAGCACAGGATTTAATCTATTTAAAATGTTAATTGTTGGCCTATAAATTCTCTACAACTTTTGTTTAAAACAATCTTTGATATGAGCAACTCTTACGGCACAGTGTAAAGAGAGATTCAGTATACGCACTCTCGCTGCGCAAGGGTACGGCGAGTTGAGGTGCGCGGGCTGCCGCGCGGGGAGCGGATCGCGCGGCAGCTCGCGCAATGTTTGATACAAGTTCGTACAATTGGAGTTCACCGATCCCCTACTTTGTACCGGGTTATTTTTTAATACGACAAAGGTACATTTGTAACTGTAATTTGCTCTACTGCATTTCGTTTTTTTTTCCTCAATTAAATGACACAATAAATAAATAAATAATACGTCCCAACAGCCATTCTATCATATTTTCGATAATTGAATACCACTGTGCATTATCATTATCGTTGCGCCCTATCGAAATGTCAAGTTTCAACCTTCAGTATTAAAAATTCGTTGACTTTAATGTTAAATATCTATATTATTGACACAAAAATTGAACTCTTTTTCATTTCTACTTTTCGCGCTGAAAGATGCAACGAATAGTAGCTTATTAAGCATGAATATATACAAGCTAAAATGTGCCAAGAGCTGAAAGTAATTCGGTGAAGGTGTTAAGTTACTTTTTATTAACAGTATGCAGTGGAATTTTACCCTTTATTAATTTTATATTATTTTTATTTGTTTTAGATTCCCCAAAAAGGGATTGGCGATATGAGCACCTGTTACTATCGGTAAGTGCTGATATTTCTCGTTTCTAAATAAGTGAATTATATTAATTTTTAACGGATATATTAAAAGGCTCTAAAAATATATAACGATAAGTATTCAAAACTTTGCTAGCCGCTTAGAAGTAATCATTATGTCCGAGTGCAGTTTGAGAGACAGTGGAAGACAGGAAAAATAGTCACAAATACCGTGCAGGGTTCTGAATGTGTGTATTTATTTAGATTAGAATAAAAAAGGGAAAATTATTTATAAGAAATAGATTCTTTGAAACATTTTATCGATGTTTGAATGGCAAAGTGACTAACAAGCTATTGGACAAACTTTACAACAGAAGCATTTTAAATATTGCATTTTTTGAAAAGAAATTATTATTACTTAAGTAACTGACCGATTTGAGATTTGATTGCAAAGTTATAAATTTAATAATATCTTGTTTTGCTGTCATTTTCTTTATTAAACATATTTGTAACTCTAACGGATTGAAAATTACATGGCTTGTTAGTCAAATGATTAATTTCCTCGTTAAAATAAACTCGTACAATTACAGTGACTTTGATACCTGTACCTAAATTAAATGGGTAACTTTATAAGGGATTGGGCCAACTTTTTATAGTATTTTTTTAAAGCATTTTAAAACAAGCTTAGCCTTTACGCATGATAATGTGGAAAATCCAATTTGATGGACTAAATATTCGGTCGGATATACTTTAAGGATATTGACGGAAAATGAGTTTACAACTTTGATAATCTCTGTTGGAAATAGACGTGTTTTGTTACGAAAGAACCATCAGCCCCATAGAAAGAAGCATCAGCTGATTTTTTACGATTTTTGTGTGTTATCATCGCTCGAGGAAAGAGGCTATTAGCGAAATTGAGAAGTGCTCGCTGAAAAAAAAGGCCACAGACAAACCTAACGGATGATATAAGTCTGTAACTTATGGGTAGAAAATATCCAATTTTGAGAGGCAAATTTGAAAATTACCCAAATGGAACCTTTTTTTCAAGAGAAAGAACGCAAAGTAATAATATATTTTTTATATTCGATAGCAACGAAATTTAATACAAGATAGCAACGAAATTTCAAGTCCCATAGCAACGTATCGATTTAAATTCGAATATATTTTCTTTCCGAAATTAGTTGCTATGGTTTTTTTATATTAATCTGAAAAAGACGACAAGATGGCCGTTAAAATGTTTTTCCGTGGGTTTAGAATAATGTAATACGGATTGCCTGCGGTAAGATAATTTCGAAATAACGTTTATACAGTGCATAATAGTCGATATAGTTCATAATAGATAAAAGCAGGCCGCTAGCAGGCCAGTCTCCGAGTGATTGATTATGTGAAAATAAGTGACATTAAAAAGTGTTCTTTGAGACCCGCAAAAGTTAGTGGAACCTGAGGGAATCACGCTGCGAACACGAGGTCAGTCTTTGGTTTCCCAATTTGCTGTTCCACTTATATTTTTTACCTTTTTACTATAATTAGTAGCTTTTAATAGGTCAGTTGAATTTGGGAACATTATAGAGATGAATTCATTGATAGGAAATAATGATGTCGATGAATTTTAAAAATCACCTATTGTCGTATATATGTTTATTTTTGTGTATTTTTCAACATCTTCACTAGACTAAAATTAAATGCAGTTTAAGTAACTTCCGAACCTCGTCTGCTGTGTTATGAATTGTGATGTCATATTATGGGTTGGCTTTGGAAAGCCGTATTGGCATAGCTCATATTTCATTTATTCTAAATATATTATCATAAAAGCCTACTTCTCACCCCTGCCGGCTGAGTTAAGTAACATGTTACGAACATGTGCCTGTAATGAATTAATAGCATATAAGCATAAAAGTCAACAATAAGGCAGTCAATTTCATCAATAAAAAGCGACCTCAACCCGCCGTACACTTGCGCAGCGAGAGTGCGTATTCTGAATCCCTCTTTATAGTGTGTCGCAAGGGTTGCTCATATCAAAAAATGTAGGGAAATTATAGCAACACAATTAACATTTTGAACTGATTTGAACCAATTTATCCCACCCTTAGAACCAATGGTTGGTGCTAGCAAAGAAGTTTACTCAGATAAGATTTAGGCCCTTATCTAAGGAATAATATTAAATTAAAATGAATTCGATATCCTATATCGAATTTGCTCATTAACGAACTTGACCGAGATTTTATGCCCTTAAATTTTATGTATCAATTTGAAAGTGATTGGTGTGAAATTATATAACTATATAAACTTTTAAACTGAAGGTAGGTGAGGGTGGTTCTAGGGGATGTGAATCGCGAAGCCGTGTTGAAATTTTCCGGAAGTCATGACATGGCACCAATTGCAGACCAGGGGGGCGGGAATGGGAGGGGTCTTTCCAAGGAGTAAAATTTTCCTATAACTTTCTTAGTATATAAGATATCAAACTTATTAAAATTTTATTTTATTTATTTGATAAGGGCCTAAAAGTTAAGCGAGTTAACTTTTTTGATCGCACCAACTATTGGTCCTAGGGGTGGAAAAAAGCGTTTTCAAAATTCAGAAAATCATACATCCCTTATGTTATGTATGTTAGTGGATGTGGGGGGTTTTTCCCCCCGTTTAGCGCGACTTTTCCAGAACTATTGTACTTTTAAATCCACTTATAGCTCGCCCTCTAGTCCCGTACTGTAGATAAAGTTCAGTAAGTTTTTGGGTGCGATGGTTCTAATCTCTTCTCGCTGGAGGAGATGGTTGCCTAGAAGCTGGTACCTTTTGTTTATGAGGGGTCCACATTCTCCCAGTAGGTGTAACGGAGTTTCTGGGCCCACTTTCTGGTTTCTGGGCGCAGAGCCTGCACCTGTCGTCGGTCGATAGGCCCAATTTGTGCAGGTGTTTGTTCAGCTTGCAGTGGCCAGTTAAGGTTCTGGTTAGGATCCTTATTTGGTATCGGCTTAAATTTAATAGCTCCGAGAGTCTTTTTTGCGAGAATCCTACTATGAGTTATTTGGCTTGCTTTTGTCCGGGCAGTTCTTACCAGTATTTTTGGCTTTGCTTCTATACCCAAATTTTTAGCAGCCTACTGGTGGTGCTTTTAGCTATACCGCAGGCCGGTTCGGGGCCTATCATAGTCATGCTTGCACCTTTCTTTGCCAGTTCGTCTGCTTTCTCATTGCCATCAATGCCTAAATGGCCTGGTACCCACATAAGTGTGACCTTGTTGTGTGTTGCCAGGGTGTTGAGTATTTGTACGCAGTTTAGCACTAGCTTTGACTTGATGGCGTTTGAGTTGATAGCCATCAGAGCAGCTTGGCTGTCTGATAGTATGTATATGTAGAGTGCAATCCCAGGTTGATCGATTTCTCGAGTCTGGGTATCGCCCCACAAATGCCTGATCCTATATTGTTTCCGCTTTTGGAGCCATCGGTATACCATATAATTGCTTCATTTTCGAAGTTGGGTCCTTCATTGTCCCATTTGGTTCTTTCTGGTATTTCCGTGGTAAATGTTCTGACAAAGTTGTATTCGGTTGTCAGATTGTCTGTGATCATTTCCATTACTGGGTTAAGCATTGTTTGGATCTTGAGCTTTTTGACAGTACTCGAGAGCCAATTCTTTGCACCAATTATTGGTCCTAGGGGTGGAAAAAAATATTTTCAAAATTCAGAAAATAATACCTCCCTTAATAAGCACAGGATTTAATCTATTTAAAATGTCAATAAATTGTCTACAACTTTTTTTTAAAACAATCTTTGACATGAGCAACTCTTACGGCACAGTGTTAAGAGAGATTCAGTATACGCACTCTCGCTGCGCAAGGGTACGGCGATTTGAGGTGCGCGGGCTGCCGCGCGGGGAGCGGATCGCGCGGCAGCTCGCGCAATGTTTGATACAAGTTCGTACAATTGGAGTTCGTCGATCCCCTACTTTGATCCGGTGAATTGTACCGGGTTATTTTTTAATACGACAAAGGTACATTTGTCACTGTAATTTGCTCTACTACATTTCGATTTTTTTCCTCAATTAAATGACACAATAAATAAATAAATAATACGTCCCAACAGCCATGCTATCATATTTTCGACATTTGAATACCGCTGTGCATTATCGTTGCGCCCTATCGAAATGTCAAGTTTCATTCTTCAGTATTAAAAATTCGTTGACTTTAATGTTAAATATCTATATTATTGACACAAAAATTGAACTCTTTTTCATTTCTACTTTTCGCGCTGAAAGATGCAACGAATAGTAGCTTATTAAGCATGGATGTATAGAAGCTAAAATGTGCCAAGAGCTGAAAGTAACTGAAGAAAGTAAGTGTAGGTGTTAAGTAACTTCTTATTAACAGTATGCAGTGGTATTTGACCCTTTATTAATTTTATATTATTTTTCTTTGTTTTAGGTTACCCAAAAAGGAATTAGCGATATGAGCACCTGTTACTATCGGTAAGTGCTGATATTTCTCGTTTCTAAATAAGTGAATTATATTAATTTTTAACGGATATATTAAAAGGCTCTAAAAATATATTACGATAAGTATTCAAAACCTTGCTAGCCGCTTAGAAGTAATCATTATGTCCGAGTGCAGTTTGAGAGACAGTGGAAGCCAGGAAAAATAGTCTCACAAATGCCGTGCAGGGTCCTGTATGTGTGTATTTATTTTGATTAGAATAAAAAAGGGAAAAATATTTATAAGAAATAGATTCTTTGAAACATTTTATCGATGTTTGAAAGGCAAAGTGACTAACAAGCTATTGGACAAACTTTACAAAAGAAGCATTTTAAAGATTGAATTTTTTGAAAAGAAATCATTATTACTTAAGTAACTGACCGATTTGAGATTTGATTGCAAAGTTATAAAGTTAATAATATCTTATTTTCCTATAATTTTCATTATCAAACATATATGTAACTATAACGGATTGAAAATTAGATTCATATAATTTATTAAATTATTTTTATTTCATTTATCTGCTTCATTAAATTTATAAGCTCATCTAGTTTATTATAATAGGTTATTTATTTTTTGTATTATTTTCTAATCAACTATTTATCCACTCGTTTAGCTATTTCATCTCATTCATCTCAATCGTTTAGATATTTCATTAGTGTAGTTTAATAATTTCATTCGTGTAGTTTAATAATTTCATCCACTCGTTCAGCTTTTTCATATCATTCACGCAATCGTTTAGTTAATTTCATTCATGTAATTTAATAATTTCATCCATTCGTTCAGCTTTTTCATCTCATCTCAATCATTTAGTTAATTTCATTCATGTAGTTTAATAATTTCATCCACTCGTTCAGCTTTTTCATCTCATTCATCTCTTTCGTTTAGTTAATTTCATTCATTAAGTTTAATAATTTCATCCATTCGTTCAGCTTTGTCATCTCATTCATCTCAATCGTTTAGTTAATTTCATTAACGTAGTTTATTAATTTCATCCACTCGTTCAGCTTTTTCATCTCATTCATCTCAATTGTTTAGTTAATTACATTCATGTAGTTTAATAATTTCGTCCATTCGTTCAGCTTTTTCATCTCATTCATCTCAATCGTTTAAATATTTAATTTAATGTAGTTTAATAATTTCATCCACTCGTTCAGCTTTTTCATCTCATTCATCTCAATCGTTTAGTTAATTTCATTCATGTAGTTTAATAATTTCATCCACTCGTTCAGCTTTTTCATCTCAATCATCTCAATTGATTAGTAAATTTCATTCATTTAGTTTAATAATCTCATCCATTCGTTCAGCTTTTTCATCTCATTCATCTCAATCGTTTAGTTATTTTAATTAATGTGGTTTAATAATTTTATCCACTCGTTCAGCTTTTTCATCTCATTCATCTCAATCATTTAGTTAATTTCATTCATGTAGTTTAATAATTTCATCCACTCGATCAGTTTTTTCATCTCATTCTTCTCAATCGTTTCGTTAATTTTATTCATGTAGTTTAATAATTACATCCACTCGTTAAGCTTTTTCATCTCATTCATCTCAATCGTTTAGTTAATTTCATTCATTTAGTTTAATAATTTCATCCATTCGTTCAGCTTTTTCATCTCATACATCTCAATCGTTTAGTTAATTTCATTCATTAAGTTTAATAATTTCATCCATTCGTTCAGCTTTTTCATCTCATTCATCTCAATCGTTTAGTTAATTTCATTCATTTAGTTTAATAATTTCATCCATTTGTGTTGCTACTTTTATTTAACTTAGATTTTTATTAAGTTTTTTTTAAGGACTTGCGTAAGCAGGACTTGGATAAGTGACAACGGGCACAGTACTACGGGGTTAACTTCTCTGCGTTTCTGGCATTGCAATGTCGTAGAAGGCAATTTTAATAGAGTCCATCACGAGAAGACCGTCGCGACCTCAAAGAAGTTTAATCAAATCTTCTACTTTGGACAACGCTCACTGTAAGAATTATTTACATACTTGAATTGATTTATTGAAATGTCTTCATTTGTAAATTAAATTTATATGAACATGTTTGCAGATCATCGCGATTGGAACGAATACATGACGTGGACTTCGTGATATTTCGCTTGAAAGAGAGTAGAGTATATGTAACATTTCCTGCTGCCTCTGACCTCGCCTTTGGATTTCGACTTCTCTACGTCGCATAGAGCGCAGTACAACTCGTATTCCATCCCGGCAGCAAAGAAGACTTACATTAAAAGCCTAAATTGATGAAATCTGAAGGTATTTTTCTTATAAAACGGTTTCGTTTAATTGCATTAGTGTGCGATAGTTTCTAAACTCACCGGGTATATTTGCAGATCCATAATACAAAGGAGAATCAGTCTGGTGGGTATGCACGACAATAAGATTGCTTGAGCGGCGAATCTACTGTGACTGATGAAGGGGAGCCTCGAATTGCGCTTTATGCAGTCATCGTATTTCTGGGATCTTGAAGACGCTAGAAAATAATATTACTATAACTTAATGTACATTAAATTCATGTAGTAATAGGTCTTTGCATGTTTATATATATATATATATATATACTATATATCAAATTAATTATGTACAATAAAGAAATAAAAAAAATAAAAATAAATAAATATATATATATATATATATATATATATATATATATATTCCTAGTCTATTGTTAACCGTATTTAGAAATAACATTGATTGTAAAGAGCACAAAAATTATGCTCTATATTTTATTCAGCGTCTTATCTTACATTTGTGTTGCTACTTTTATTTAACTTAGATTTTTATTAAGTTTATTTTAAGGACTTGCGTAAGCAGGACTTGGATAAGTGACAACGGGCACAGTACTACGGGGTTAACTTCTCTGCGTTTCTGGCATTGCAATGTCGTAGAAGGCAATTTTAATAGAGTCCATCACGAGAAGACCGTCGCGACCTCAAAGAAGTTTAATCAAATCTTCTACTTTGGACAACGCTCACTGTAAGAATTATTTACATACTTGAATTGATTTATTGAAATGTCTTCATTTGTAAATTAAATTTATATGAACATGTTTGTAGATCATCGCGATTGGAACGAATACATGACGTGGACTTCGTGATATTTCGCTTGAAAGAGAGTAGAGTATATGTAACATTTCCAGCTGCCTCTGACCTCGCCTTTGGATTTCGACTTCTCTACGTCGCATAGAGCGCAGTACAACTCGTATTCCATCCCGGCAGCAAAGAAGACTTACATTAAAAGCCTAAATTGATGAAATCTGAAGGTATTTTTCTTATAAAACGGTTTCGTTTAATTGCATTAGTGTGCGATAGTTTCTAAACTCACCGGGTATATTTGCAGATCCATAATACACAGGAGAATCAGTCTGGTGGGTATGCATGACAAGAAAATTGGTTGAGCGGCGAATCTACTGTGACTGATGAAGGGGAGCCTCGAATTGCGCTTTATGCAGTCATCGTATTTCTGGGATCTTGAAGACGCTAGAAAATAATATTACTATAATTTAATGTACATTAAATTCATGTAGTAATAGGTCTTTGCATGTTTATATATATATATATATATACTATATATCAAATTAATTATGTACAATAAAGAAATAAAAAAAATAAAAATATATATATATATATATATATATATATATATTCCTAGTCTATTGTTAACCGTATTTAGAAATAACATTGATTGTAAAGAGCACAAAAATTATGCTCTATATTTTATTCAGCGTCTTATCTTACATTTGTGTTGCTACTTTTATTTAACTTAGATTTTTATTAAGTTTATTTTAAGGACTTGCGTAAGCAGGACTTGGATAAGTGACAACGGGCACAGTACTACGGGGTTAACTTCTCTGCGTTTCTGGCATTGCAATGTCGTAGAAGGCAATTTTAATAGAGTCCATCACGAGAAGACCGTCGCGACCTCAAAGAAGTTTAATCAAATCTTCTACTTTGGACAACGCTCACTGTAAGAATTATTTACATACTTGAATTGATTTATTGAAATGTCTTCATTTGTAAATTAAATTTATATGAACATGTTTGTAGATCATCGCGATTGGAACGAATACATGACGTGGACTTCGTGATATTTCGCTTGAAAGAGAGTAGAGTATATGTAACATTTCCAGCTGCCTCTGACCTCGCCTTTGGATTTCGACTTCTCTACGTCGCATAGAGCGCAGTACAACTCGTATTCCATCCCGGCAGCAAAGAAGACTTACATTAAAAGCCTAAATTGATGAAATCTGAAGGTATTTTTCTTATAAAACGGTTTCGTTTAATTGCATTAGTGTGCGATAGTTTCTAAACTCACCGGGTATATTTGCAGATCCATAATACACAGGAGAATCAGTCTGGTGGGTATGCATGACAAGAAATTGGTTGAGCGGCGAATCTACTGTGACTGATGAAGGGGAGCCTCGAATTGCGCTTTATGCAGTCATCGTATTTCTGGGATCTTGAAGACGCTAGAAAATAATATTACTATAATTTAATGTACATTAAATTCATGTAGTAATAGGTCTTTGCATGTTTATATATATATATATATATACTATATATCAAATTAATTATGTACAATAAAGAAATAAAAAAAATAAAAATATATATATATATATATATATATTCCTAGTCTATTGTTAACCGTATTTAGAAATAACATTGATTGTAAAGAGCACAAAAATTATGCTCTATATTTTATTCAGCGTCTTATCTTACATTTGTGTTGCTACTTTTATTTAACTTAGATTTTTATTAAGTTTATTTTAAGGACTTGCGTAAGCAGGACTTGGATAAGTGACAACGGGCACAGTACTACGGGGTTAACTTCTCTGCGTTTCTGGCATTGCAATGTCGTAGAAGGCAATTTTAATAGAGTCCATCACGAGAAGACCGTCGCGACCTCAAAGAAGTTTAATCAAATCTTCTACTTTGGACAACGCTCACTGTAAGAATTATTTACATACTTGAATTGATTTATTGAAATGTCTTCATTTGTAAATTAAATTTATATGAACATGTTTGTAGATCATCGCGATTGGAACGAATACATGACGTGGACTTCGTGATATTTCGCTTGAAAGAGAGTAGAGTATATGTAACATTTCCAGCTGCCTCTGACCTCGCCTTTGGATTTCGACTTCTCTACGTCGCATAGAGCGCAGTACAACTCGTATTCCATCCCGGCAGCAAAGAAGACTTACATTAAAAGCCTAAATTGATGAAATCTGAAGGTATTTTTCTTATAAAACGGTTTCGTTTAATTGCATTAGTGTGCGATAGTTTCTAAACTCACCGGGTATATTTGCAGATCCATAATACACAGGAGAATCAGTCTGGTGGGTATGCATGACAAGAAAATTGGTTGAGCGGCGAATCTACTGTGACTGATAAAGGGGAGCCTCGAATTGCGCTTTATGCAGTCATCGTATTTCTGGGATCTTGAAGACGCTAGAAAATAATATTACTATAATTTAATGTACATTAAATTCATGTAGTAATAGGTCTTTGCATGTTTATATATATATATATATATACTATATATCAAATTAATTATGTACAATAAAGAAATAAAAAAAATAAAAATATATATATATATATATATATATATATATATTCCTAGTCTATTGTTAACCGTATTTAGAAATAACATTGATTGTAAAGAGCACAAAAATTATGCTCTATATTTTATTCAGCGTCTTATCTTACATTTGTGTTGCTACTTTTATTTAACTTAGATTTTTATTAAGTTTATTTTAAGGACTTGCGTAAGCAGGACTTGGATAAGTGACAACGGGCACAGTACTACGGGGTTAACTTCTCTGCGTTTCTGGCATTGCAATGTCGTAGAAGGCAATTTTAATAGAGTCCATCACGAGAAGACCGTCGCGACCTCAAAGAAGTTTAATCAAATCTTCTACTTTGGACAACGCTCACTGTAAGAATTATTTACATACTTGAATTGATTTATTGAAATGTCTTCATTTGTAAATTAAATTTATATGAACATGTTTGCAGATCATCGCGATTGGAACGAATACATGACGTGGACTTCGTGATATTTCGCTTGAAAGAGAGTAGAGTATATGTAACATTTCCAGCTGCCTCTGACCTCGCCTTTGGATTTCGACTTCTCTACGTCGCATAGAGCGCAGTACAACTCGTATTCCATCCCGGCAGCAAAGAAGACTTACATTAAAAGCCTAAATTGATGAAATCTGAAGGTATTTTTCTTATAAAACGGTTTCGTTTAATTGCATTAGTGTGCGATAGTTTCTAAACTCACCGGGTATATTTGCAGATCCATAATACACAGGAGAATCAGTCTGGTGGGTATGCACTACAATAAGATTGCTTGAGCGGCGAATCTACTGTGACTGATGAAGGGGAGCCTCGAATTGCGCTTTATGCAGTCATCGTATTTCTGGGATCTTGAAGACGCTAGAAAATAATATTACTATAACTTAATGTACATTAAATTCATGTAGTAATAGGTCTTTGCATGTTTATATATATATATATATATATATATACTATATATCAAATTAATTATGTACAATAAAGAAATAAAAAAAATAAAAATAAATATATATATATATATATATATATATATATATTCCTAGTCTATTGTTAACCGTATTTAGAAATAACATTGATTGTAAAGAGCACAAAAATTATGCTCTATATTTTATTCAGCGTCTATCTTACATTTGTGTTGCTACTTTTATTTAACTTAGATTTTTATTAAGTTTATTTTAAGGACTTGCGTAAGCAGGACTTGGATAAGTGACAACGGGCACAGTACTACGGGGTTAACTTCTCTGCGTTTCTGGCATTGCAATGTCGTAGAAGGCAATTTTAATAGAGTCCATCACGAGAAGACCGTCGCGACCTCAAAGAAGTTTAATCAAATCTTCTACTTTGGACAACGCTCACTGTAAGAATTATTTACATACTTGAATTGATTTATTGAAATGTCTTCATTTGTAAATTAAATTTATATGAACATGTTTGCAGATCATCGCGATTGGAACGAATACATGACGTGGACTTCGTGATATTTCGCTTGAAAGAGAGTAGAGTATATGTAACATTTCCAGCTGCCTCTGACCTCGCCTTTGGATTTCGACTTCTCTACGTCGCATAGAGCGCAGTACAACTCGTATTCCATCCCGGCAGCAAAGAAGACTTACATTAAAAGCCTAAATTGATGAAATCTGAAGGTATTTTTCTTATAAAACGGTTTCGTTTAATTGCATTAGTGTGCGATAGTTTCTAAACTCACCGGGTATATTTGCAGATCCATAATACACAGGAGAATCAGTCTGGTGGGTATGCATGACAAGAAAATTGGTTGAGCGGCGAATCTACTGTGACTGATGAAGGGGAGCCTCGAATTGCGCTTTATGCAGTCATCGTATTTCTGGGATCTTGAAGACGCTAGAAAATAATATTACTATAATTTAATGTACATTAAATTCATGTAGTAATAGGTCTTTGCATGTTTATATATATATATATATATACTATATATCAAATTAATTATGTACAATAAAGAAATAAAAAAAATAAAAATATATATATATATATATATATATATATATATTCCTAGTCTATTGTTAACCGTATTTAGAAATAACATTGATTGTAAAGAGCACAAAAATTATGCTCTATATTTTATTCAGCGTCTTATCTTACATTTGTGTTGCTACTTTTATTTAACTTAGATTTTTATTAAGTTTATTTTAAGGACTTGCGTAAGCAGGACTTGGATAAGTGACAACGGGCACAGTACTACGGGGTTAACTTCTCTGCGTTTCTGGCATTGCAATGTCGTAGAAGGCAATTTTAATAGAGTCCATCACGAGAAGACCGTCGCGACCTCAAAGAAGTTTAATCAAATCTTCTACTTTGGACAACGCTCACTGTAAGAATTATTTACATACTTGAATTGATTTATTGAAATGTCTTCATTTGTAAATTAAATTTATATGAACATGTTTGTAGATCATCGCGATTGGAACGAATACATGACGTGGACTTCGTGATATTTCGCTTGAAAGAGAGTAGAGTATATGTAACATTTCCAGCTGCCTCTGACCTCGCCTTTGGATTTCGACTTCTCTACGTCGCATAGAGCGCAGTACAACTCGTATTCCATCCCGGCAGCAAAGAAGACTTACATTAAAAGCCTAAATAGATGAAATCTGAAGGTATTTTTCTTATAAAACGGTTTCGTTTAATTGCATTAGTGTGCGATAGTTTCTAAACTCACCGGGTATATTTGCAGATCCATAATACACAGGAGAATCAGTCTGGTGGGTATGCACGACAATAAGATTGCTTGAGCGGCGAATCTACTGTGACTGATGAAGGGGAGCCTCGAATTGCGCTTTATGCAGTCATCGTATTTCTGGGATCTTGAAGACGCTAGAAAATAATATTACTATAACTTAATGTACATTAAATTCATGTAGTAATAGGTCTTTGCATGTTTATATATATATATATATATATACTATATATCAAATTAATTATGTACAATAAAGAAATAAAAAAAATAAAAATATATATATATATATATATATATATATATATATATATATATATATATTCCTAGTCTATTGTTAACCGTATTTAGAAATAACATTGATTGTAAAGAGCACAAAAATTATGCTCTATATTTTATTCAGCGTCTTATCTTACATTTGTGTTGCTACTTTTATTTAACTTAGATTTTTATTAAGTTTATTTTAAGGACTTGCGTAAGCAGGACTTGGATAAGTGACAACGGGCACAGTACTACGGGGTTAACTTCTCTGCGTTTCTGGCATTGCAATGTCGTAGAAGGCAATTTTAATAGAGTCCATCACGAGAAGACCGTCGCGACCTCAAAGAAGTTTAATCAAATCTTCTACTTTGGACAACGCTCACTGTAAGAATTCTTTACATACTTGAATTGATTTATTGAAATGTCTTCATTTGTAAATTAAATTTATATGAACATGTTTGCAGATCATCGCGATTGGAACGAATACATGACGTGGACTTCGTGATATTTCGCTTGAAAGAGAGTAGAGTATATGTAACATTTCCAGCTGCCTCTGACCTCGCCTTTGGATTTCGACTTCTCTACGTCGCATAGAGCGCAGTACAACTCGTATTCCATCCCGGCAGCAAAGAAGACTTACATTAAAAGCCTAAATTGATGAAATCTGAAGGTATTTTTCTTATAAAACGGTTTCGTTTAATTGCATTAGTGTGCGATAGTTTCTAAACTCACCGGGTATATTTGCAGATCCATAATACACAGGAGAATCAGTCTGGTGGGTATGCATGACAAGAAAATTGGTTGAGCGGCGAATCTACTGTGACTGATGAAGGGGAGCCTCGAATTGCGCTTTATGCAGTCATCGTATTTCTGGGATCTTGAAGACGCTAGAAAATAATATTACTATAATTTAATGTACATTAAATTCATGTAGTAATAGGTCTTTGCATGTTTATATATATATATATATATATACTATATATCAAATTAATTATGTACAATAAAGAAATAAAAAAAATAAAAATATATATATATATATATATATATATTCCTAGTCTATTGTTAACCGTATTTAGAAATAACATTGATTGTAAAGAGCACAAAAATTATGCTCTATATTTTATTCAGCGTCTTATCTTACATTTGTGTTGCTACTTTTATTTAACTTAGATTTTTATTAAGTTTATTTTAAGGACTTGCGTAAGCAGGACTTGGATAAGTGACAACGGGCACAGTACTACGGGGTTAACTTCTCTGCGTTTCTGGCATTGCAATGTCGTAGAAGGCAATTTTAATAGAGTCCATCACGAGAAGACCGTCGCGACCTCAAAGAAGTTTAATCAAATCTTCTACTTTGGACAACGCTCACTGTAAGAATTATTTACATACTTGAATTGATTTATTGAAATGTCTTCATTTGTAAATTAAATTTATATGAACATGTTTGCAGATCATCGCGATTGGAACGAATACATGACGTGGACTTCGTGATATTTCGCTTGAAAGAGAGTAGAGTATATGTAACATTTCCAGCTGCCTCTGACCTCGCCTTTGGATTTCGACTTCTCTACGTCGCATAGAGCGCAGTACAACTCGTATTCCATCCCGGCAGCAAAGAAGACTTACATTAAAAGCCTAAATTGATGAAATCTGAAGGTATTTTTCTTATAAATCGGTTTTGTTTAATTGCATTAGTGTGCGATAGTTTCTAAACTCACCGGGTATATTTGCAGATCCATAATACACAGGAGAATCAGTCTGGTGGGTATGCATGACAATAAGATTGGTTGAGCGGCGAATCTACTGTGACTGATGAAGGGGAGCCTCGAATTGCGCTTTATGCAGTCATCGTATTTCTGGGATCTTGAAGACGCTAGAAAATAATATTACTATAATTTAATGTACATTAAATTCATGTAGTAATAGGTCTTTGCATGTTTATATATATATATATATATATATATACTATATATAAAATTAATTATGTACAATAAAGAAATAAAAAAAATAAAAAAATATATATATTTTTTGCATGAGCATAGTTGAAGACAAATGAAAGAGAGTAGAGTATATGTAACATTTCCAGTTGCCTCTGACCTCGGTTTAGGATATCGACTTCTCTACATCGCACAGAGCGCAGTACAACTCGTATTCTATCCCGGGAGCAAAGAAAACTTGCATAAAAAGCCTAAATTGATGAAATCTGACGGTTATTTATCTTGTAAAACGGTTTAGTTTAATTGCATTAGTGTGCGATAGTTTCTCTCACCGGGCGTATTTGCGGATCCACAATACACAGGCGAATCAGCCTGGTGATGCATGACAATAAGATTGCTTCAGCGGCGAGCGATTTGCAAGCAATTTCCTGACACTTTACTACAACTTGGTATCAAAGTCTGCAAAATAACTACTGTGACTGATTGAGGTGAGCCTTGAATTGCGTTTCATGTAGTCATCGTATTTCTGGGATCTTGAAGACGTTAGAAAATTTTATTACTATAATTTAATGTGAAAGAGAGTAGAGTATATGTAACATTTCCAGTTGCCTCTGACCTCGGTTTAGGATATCAACTTCTCTACATCGCACAGAGCGCAGTACAACTCGTATTCTATCCCGGCAGTAAAGAAAACTTGCATAAAAAGCCTAAATTGATGAAATCTGACGGTTATTTATCTTGTAAAACGGTTTAGTTTAATTGCATTAGTGTGCGATAGTTTTAGTGATCTTTTAACTCTTATAGTTTTATAGAGTTTTAGCTATAATTACCACATAATACATATTTTAAAACCCATGACACCTTTTCTACAAAGTAAATTAACAACAATGATGTAAAAAAATATGATATGATAAATGAGAAAGTGTCACCGTGTCCTTAAGACTAGTCCCGTTAAAAAATCCAGCTAATTAGCTGTTTTTTTTTCGAAATAACATTGATTGAAATATTTAACATGTATATATAGCATGTATTTAACATGTATGTTAAGTATATATATATATTGTGATATATAATTATTTTAGCATCTTATTATCTTATATTTGTATTGTAACTTTTTTTTAACTAAGATATAGATTAAGTTTATTTCAGCATTGTTTGTATATTTAGTCAAGATGAATTCAAATTGTTAACATTATCGTGTTAAATGGAAGAACTAAAATTGTTTGAAAATGTAATATAATTGAATATAGTCTGTGAAAGTGGTATTCTATTTAAAGTAATATTTGGTTTAGAGGTTCTTAGAGAAGAATCTTCTATTCTTTTAAACAGGACCGGGTGAGTGGTGGGTTCACATGTCACAGACTATATTATTATTCCTTGGTAGCATTTGAGTTCGTTGATTTTATTAAAAAATAAGATGTTTGTGGAAATGTATATGCAAACTGTGACAGAAGGATTTGACTTCTCTACGTCGCATAGAGCGCAGCGGAACTCGCACCCTATCCCGTCAGCATCAAAGACGACTTAAATTCAAAACCTAAACTGAAGAGCTCTGAAAGTAATTTAAACATATAAATAAGATTTTTTACTGTTTACTTGGTATACGAATATGCTCTACCCACAGAGTTTATGGTAAACATTATGGTATGGTGTATAAAACCCAGATATTTAAAGAAGGAAACTTTCTATGTGAGGGCAATAGTTTTAAAATGTGATGGTGGTTCTAAATCAGAAATGTAATTTGTAAATTTCTTAAATATAATAAATAAATAACTTATAATTTTTAATGTATGCCCTAATAACTTGTCTTAGATCATAACTTCTCTATATTATTGTTAACCAAATTTATAAATAAGTTATGTATAGTATCAATGTTCAAATGAAACCATTTTTTTTTTCATATTATTTACTGGTTTTAAAACATTTCTTATAAGCGTAGGAACAATAACGCAAAATTAATAACTTTTTTGTATCCACCCATTTAAAATCATTTTCCTTGTAACAAACAGTTGTAATTTGGACCAAATCTGGTACTGAAAATAATAATGCATTTTGATCAATTAAACCCATCATATATTTATTATTTATTTCAAATTGAGGGATTCTTTGAAGAAAAAACGAGATAGTTTTGAAGTTATAGTCACATTTGAGTATCACAATCAATTAAAACTACCGATTTAGAACATAGGCAATGAAAAACGTCCGAAATGGAAGAAACTCGATTTTATTTTACAATTTGATGACTGAACTCATGTTTTGATTAACTAACATATATTTAACAAAATGAAGCTACTACTTGACTATTATTCCTCATTATCAATTGAACTAAATCGGTAAATGTTTAGATAAGATATTTGTTTATTTGATATCTAAAAAGAAGATAACTATCAATACTATAGCCGGACACTAAAATATTTAACTTTTAAAAAATATAAAAAGTAAACATTTTAAAAATAAAATAAAAAACTAGAGAACTAAAAAAGATAGTAAATGCTCCATGGATAGGTAAGTACCTGAAATTGTTTATATTATATATATATATATATATATCTTATGTTATCCAATGTATCGTCGCAGAAGTACTGAGAATGGTGGCCACACATTTACAATGCGACTGCCGAACTTTCCAAATCAAGTTGAGTTTGATAATCAGTGGGTGGTACCATACTCACCACTACTTTCAAAAACTTACAAAGCTCATATCAATGTTGAGCTTTGCAGTTCTGTTAAATCAATTAAGTATATTTGTAAATATGTAAACAAAGGCAGTGATTTGGCCATATTTGAAGTAAAAAACATAAATAAAAATGACGAAATAGCACGATACCAAATGGGCAGATACATTAGCAGCAATGAAGCTATTTGGCATATTCTCAGCTTTCCCATCCACGAAAGAGATCCTGCTGTCCAACATCTGGCAATACATCTTGAAAACGGTCAACGTGTATACTTCACTGAAGAAAATGTTCTCCAAAGAGCGTTCGAAGCTCCGAAAACGACTCTAACTGAATTTTTTACATTGTGTCAAAAACCTGATGTTTTTGGCCAATTCGCGAAGACATTGGTGTATGGTGATGTTCCACGTTATTTCACATGGAACAAATCCAGTAAAAAATGGGAGCCACGGAAACAAGGAAAACCACATCCTTCCATTACAGGCATATTCAAAGCTAAGACATTGGGGAGACTTTACACGGTACATCCAAAGCAACGTGAGTGCTTCTATTTACGTTTGTTATTGGTGAATGTTCCCGGACCAACGTCTTTTGAATTTTTACGAACAGCTAATGGTCGAGTATTCAATACATACCAGGATGCATGTCGTGAACTGCAATTGCTAGAAGACGATAACCATTGGGACTTAACGCTTGCTAATGCTGCGTTGACATCAACACCGAATAACATTCGTCAGTTGTTTGCAATTATTTTGGCGACATGTTATCCCTCGCAAGCACAAACTTTGTGGGAAAAATATAAAAATTGTATGACAGAAGACATCTTGCACCGAATTAGACAAACAAATCAATGCCAAAACATAGATTATACACCAGAGATGTACAATGAAGCATTGGTCTTGATCGAGGATTTATGTGTTCTTATTTCAAATTTACCACTTAATCATTATGGTATGCCATCACCTAATCGTCCAGCCACCGACTTAGTCAATACCGATTTACAACGAGAAAATCAATATGACCATGGAAGTTTAGCAACAATTATCATGAACAGTGAACCATTACTGACAGCAGAACAAAAAATTATTTATGATCGGATTATGCTGGCTGTTGCTGCTGAACAAGGCGGTTTTTTTTTCTTGGATGCACCCGGTGGAACCGGTAAGACATTTTTAATATCGTTGATTCTTGCCAAAATACGGTCGCAACAAAAAATCGCATTAGCATTAGCATCGTCAGGCATTGCGGCTACTTTACTGGATGGTGGGCGAACAGCACATTCAACATTCAAGCTGCCATTGGACGTTCATAATAAACCAGATGCAATGTGTAACATCAAAAAGAATAGTGGAATAGCTGCAGTGTTGCGGAAGAGTTCTATAATAATTTGGGATGAGTGCACAATGGCACACAAATATTCACTTGAAGCATTAAACAGAACTATGCAAGATTTAAACAGCAATAATAAACTTTTCGGTGGTGCTATCTTACTTTTGTCTGGTGACTTCCGGCAGACCTTACCGGTTATACCTCGCTCTACTTTCGCGGATGAGATTAATGCATGTTTGAAACAATCATTCTTATGGCGAAGTGTTGAAACACTTCGATTGACCATAAATATGCGAGTACAATTGCAAAATGATCCATCAGCACTAATATTTTCCGAACAACTACTAGATATTGGGAACGGTAAAATAAAACTGCAACCAAATACGCAATGCATTAAACTACCAGACAATTTTTGCACTGTTGTTCAGGATAAAACTGAATTGATTCAGAGTATTTTCCCGGATATACAGAATAATTATTTGAATCATGAATGGCTTAGTCAACGGGCGATTTTGGCAGCCAAAAACGTTGATGTTGACGAAATTAACTTCCAGATACAACAGTTGTTACCAGGCGATCTGATGTCTTTTAAATCAATCGATACTGTTGTTGATGAAAATGAAAGTGTAAATTTTCCGATTGAATTTTTAAATTCATTAGTTATCCCTGGAATGCCACCACATAATCTTCGATTAAAGATTGGTTCCCCTATTATTCTCCTCCGTAATTTGAATCCACCTCTATTATGTAACGGTACGCGTTTGGTCATCAAAAAGATCACCGGAAACATTCTTGAAGCAACCATTTTGGCTGGGAAGTTTAAAGGAAAAGTGGTCCTGCTGCCACGTATTCCGATGATACCATCAGATTCTACCATACCCTTCAAAAGGCTACAGTTTCCAATTCGTTTAGCTTTCACCATGTCTATAAATAAATCTCAAGGTCAAACAATGTCCATTTGTGGTTTAGATTTGGAAAATCCATGTTTTTCTCATGGGCAACTATATGTTGCGTGTTCACGTGTTGGGAAACCGTCGAATCTATTTGTGTTAGCTAAAGACAGGTTAACCAAAAACATTGTGCACCGATTGGTGTTAAATTAAATTGAAATTGAAAGTATTTATAATTCAAAAAAAAAGATATTAATGTTTAAAAGTTTAAGACTGTCTGCCTTGCCTACCTCATTCATGAGTTTAAGCGTCACATGTTATTTACTGTATTAATTATACTGTAATATACTTATCTTCTTAATATATATAAATCTCGTGTCACAATGTTTGTCCTCAATGGACTCCTAAACCACTTAACCGATTATAATAAAATTTGCACACCATGTGCAGTTCGATGTGCACTTGAGAGATAGGATAGTTTAAATCTCAAATTATAGTCGCAATTTTAATTTATCGCTAATTTTTTGTCCGTTATTATTTGGCAGTCATAAAACTGACAGATGTCGATACCTTTTTATTTTATGGGCGATTGTGAAGAGCGCGTGACGACTCGGTGCCTGTATAATTTTATTGAACAAGCAGAGGAAAGAGCAATTGTGATATTATTGGAAATTTTTTAGAAGATCACAATCAACTAATTCAATTGATCAAAAGAGTTTCGCCACGACTGCAAAATGACAATTATCAAATCGTCATAAAAGCCGACAAAGTACCATTAGGTGAACATGCTGGTAGATTCAACGCTCCAACTGTTGATGAGGTTGCTGTTATCATGGTTGGTGATCCAGTTGACAAAAGATCTATAAACATTACACGGCGAGACAACACTGTCAGTACGATTTCGGATCTACACCGTTCATATGACGCACTACAATATCCATTGATATTTTGGCAAGGACAAGATGAATATCACCTTAATATCAATCAGTATGATCCAAATACCGGTAAATTTGACAATTATCTATTTACTTTCTTACTGTATGTATAGATTTTAATTTCGTATTGCATTTTATTATTTATTTTTTTAGGTGATTACAGAAATAATAAAGTTAGCTCAATGAACTACTACGCACACCGAATAATGGTTAGACAACATCAAGACAATTATATCCTTCGATATCGTCAGCTGTTCCATCAATACATTGTTGATATGTATGCTAAGGTCGAAAGCGAACGCTTGCGATTCCTTCGATTCAACCAGGCAAAACTACGATCGGAAGAATATATTCACTTACGAGATGCTGTTGCTGGAAACATCGATGGAAATTTAAATCCCAATGACATCGGTAATGCTTTCATTTTACCTTCAAGCTACATCGGCAGTCCACGGAACATGCAGGAATACATACAAGATGCGATGACTTACGTACGTCATTACGGCCGACCGGATTTATTTATTACATTCACATGTAATCCGAATTGGGAAGAGATACAAACTTTACTATTGCCAGGACAACAAGCCATTCATCGTCATGATTTAACTGCACGTGTGTTTAAACAAAAATTGAAATCCTTAATTGATTTTATTGTTAAATATACAATTTTTGGTATCACACGTTGTTGGCTGTATACGATAGAGTGGCAAAAGCGAGGTTTGCCTCATGCCCACATTTTGGTTTGGCTTAAAGATAGAATCCGTCCTGAAGAAATCGATCAAATAATTTCAGCCGAAATTCCAGACCCATTAATTGATCAAGAATTATTTGATATTGTCACCAAACACATGATCCATGGGCCATGCGGTGTTTTCAACATGACGTCACCGTGCATGGAAAATGGAAAATGTAAAAAAACTTCCCAAAGCCGCATACGAATGACACGATCACGGATATTGATGGTTATCCAATGTATCGCCGCAGAAGTACTGAGAATGGTGGCCACACATTTACAATGCGACTGCCGAACTTTCCAAATCAAGTTGAGTTTGATAATCAGTGGGTGGTACCATACTCACCACTACTTTCAAAAACTTACAAAGCTCATATCAATGTTGAGCTTTGCAGTTCTGTTAAATCAATTAAGTATATTTGTAAATATGTAAACAAAGGCAGTGATTTGGCCATATTTGAAGTAAAAAACATAAATAAAAATGACGAAATAGCACGATACCAAATGGGCAGATACATTAGCAGCAATGAAGCTATTTGGCATATTCTCAGCTTTCCCATCCACGAAAGAGATCCTGCTGTCCAACATCTGGCAATACATCTTGAAAACGGTCAACGTGTATACTTCACTGAAGAAAATGTTCTCCAAAGAGCGTTCGAAGCTCCGAAAACGACTCTAACTGAATTTTTTACATTGTGTCAAAAACCTGATGTTTTTGGCCAATTCGCGAAGACATTGGTGTATGGTGATGTTCCACGTTATTTCACATGGAACAAATCCAGTAAAAAATGGGAGCCACGGAAACAAGGAAAACCACATCCTTCCATTACAGGCATATTCAAAGCTAAGACATTGGGGAGACTTTACACGGTACATCCAAAGCAACGTGAGTGCTTCTATTTACGTTTGTTATTGGTGAATGTTCCCGGACCAACGTCTTTTGAATTTTTACGAACAGCTAATGGTCGAGTATTCAATACATACCAGGATGCATGTCGTGAACTGCAATTGCTAGAAGACGATAACCATTGGGACTTAACGCTTGCTAATGCTGCGTTGACATCAACACCGAATAACATTCGTCAGTTGTTTGCAATTATTTTGGCGACATGTTATCCCTCGCAAGCACAAACTTTGTGGGAAAAATATAAAAATTGTATGACAGAAGACATCTTGCACCGAATTAGACAAATAAATCAATGCCAAAACATAGATTATACACCAGAGATGTACAATGAAGCATTGGTCTTGATCGAGGATTTATGTGTTCTTATTTCAAATTTACCACTTAATCATTATGGTATGCCATCACCTAATCGTCCAGCCACCGACTTAGTCAATACCGATTTACAACGAGAAAATCAATATGACCATGGAAGTTTAGCAACAATTATCATGAACAGTGAACCATTACTGACAGCAGAACAAAAAATTATTTATGATCGGATTATGCTGGCTGTTGCTGCTGAACAAGGCGGTTTTTTTTTCTTGGATGCACCCGGTGGAACCGGTAAGACATTTTTAATATCGTTGATTCTTGCCAAAATACGGTCGCAACAAAAAATCGCATTAGCATTAGCATCGTCAGGCATTGCGGCTACTTTACTGGATGGTGGGCGAACAGCACATTCAACATTCAAGCTGCCATTGGACGTTCATAATAAACCAGATGCAATGTGTAACATCAAAAAGAATAGTGGAATAGCTGCAGTGTTGCGGAAGAGTTCTATAATAATTTGGGATGAGTGCACAATGGCACACAAATATTCACTTGAAGCATTAAACAGAACTATGCAAGATTTAAACAGCAATAATAAACTTTTCGGTGGTGCTATCTTACTTTTGTCTGGTGACTTCCGGCAGACCTTACCGGTTATACCTCGCTCTACTTTCGCGGATGAGATTAATGCATGTTTGAAACAATCATTCTTATGGCGAAGTGTTGAAACACTTCGATTGACCATAAATATGCGAGTACAATTGCAAAATGATCCATCAGCACTAATATTTTCCGAACAACTACTAGATATTGGGAACGGTAAAATAAAACTGCAACCAAATACGCAATGCATTAAACTACCAGACAATTTTTGCACTGTTGTTCAGGATAAAACTGAATTGATTCAGAGTATTTTCCCGGATATACAGAATAATTATTTGAATCATGAATGGCTTAGTCAACGGGCGATTTTGGCAGCCAAAAACGTTGATGTTGACGAAATTAACTTCCAGATACAACAGTTGTTACCAGGCGATCTGATGTCTTTTAAATCAATCGATACTGTTGTTGATGAAAATGAAAGTGTAAATTTTCCGATTGAATTTTTAAATTCATTAGTTATCCCTGGAATGCCACCACATAATCTTCGATTAAAGATTGGTTCCCCTATTATTCTCCTCCGTAATTTGAATCCACCTCTATTATGTAACGGTACGCGTTTGGTCATCAAAAAGATCACCGGAAACATTCTTGAAGCAACCATTTTGGCTGGGAAGTTTAAAGGAAAAGTGGTCCTGCTGCCACGTATTCCGATGATACCATCAGATTCTACCATACCCTTCAAAAGGTTACAGTTTCCAATTCGTTTAGCTTTCACCATGTCTATAAATAAATCTCAAGGTCAAACAATGTCCATTTGTGGTTTAGATTTGGAAAATCCATGTTTTTCTCATGGGCAACTATATGTTGCGTGTTCACGTGTTGGGAAACCGTCGAATCTATTTGTGTTAGCTAAAGACAGGTTAACCAAAAACATTGTGCACCGATTGGTGTTAAATTAAATTGAAATTGAAAGTATTTATAATTCAAAAAAAAAGATATTAATGTTTAAAAGTTTAAGACTGTCTGCCTTGCCTACCTCATTCATGAGTTTAAGCGTCACATGTTATTTACTGTATTAATTATACTGTAATATACTTATATTTGTTATAAAATTAAATGGAAATAATAAATCTGATAAATTTTTATTTTTTACCTATTGATTTCTGCTTAGTATCAAGTGTAAGAACATTTTAATTAATTGTGTTCAACGTACTTCCCCTTCAAATCTCAATCCAGTGAATTTGTATACCAACATCATCATTGTCGTCTTAGTTCGTAAATAATTTCATTGTACTAAAGGGTTATAGTAGTAGAAAGTCAAATAAGGAGATCACCATATTTTTTTACAAATACCATCTGTGTGAAAAAGCATAGTGGACTCCGTGACTGATGTTCTCTTATTGTTCCTCTTAGATTGTTTACTATAATGTAATATAACAAAAACTTTAGCCACAGCAACGCGTGGCCGGGTCAGCTAGTAAATATATAGAAAGTCTTAGCAGACAGACTAAAAAATAAAGCAAACGAATTTTTTAAATTTTTATTCCGCAACTAAGGACGATTTTATAATTTTCAAATTATACGCTACCATTACTGATTATTTCTGGTAGAGAGTTGAAAAATGTATTCAGGAGGATGGCCGTCATGGTAATATAATTGTTCACACCAGATTGTAATAAATGGTAGATGTCTTTCATTTTGTAAAAGAATAATATTTGTTTGTCAAAATAAACTAATTACCTATTTATTGATCATTTTAAAATTTTCCGTTTCCCGCAAGTCACCTGTATAGCCAAATATCTTGGTTCTTCATACTTAATTTAATATATTAAATACTGTTGTGTTCGTAACATTAGTTCCGAGTGACTTTATGATGTCATGAATGACCTATGTATGAAGTTGATAAAAATAAAAATATTGACACGAAAAAAAATAAAAGTTAAATCACATAATTAGTGTGCATGTTTTTTTTTTAATTTTTTGATAAAGTGCTGGATAGCATAATATTTATAAAGGTTCTAAAGAGGTCCTGTACTTGAGAATGCAGGATGTCGGTTTAAACCCAGCGCTGAGTTTTATAAAAATGCATTTTTAACTCTCACCTGTCCTCTTTAGTGTAAAATATTGTCAAATATTTTATAATCATCTAATTCGAAGAAATAAGAAAAGGATGAAATTTTAACAAAATATAGAAAAATATATGATATGTGATTAAAATGAATGATTATGGGGAAATGAGATGATTTTATGAGTGATTTATGTATGAAGTTGATGAAAAAAATATAAATAATGGAAATGTAAAAGTGTAAAATTAAAGCACATTATTTGTTTGCGTATTATTTATATAATTGTATAATTGAGTTGTAAAGTTATTTGACTTATATTTGATGATATTTCGTACCAGACCCGTTAGCGGCTGCAGGCGTCTCTAAGCTTCGGGCTGAGCCACCGAGCAGTAAGCATCAGAGCAACTGTTTCGCTTAGGTAGGTAGTCATAGTCACTCACTGCCCATCGACCGGCGCTGGCAGTTGGCAGTTGGCTGCTAGTGGCGCTACTCGAGCGACGACGGGGCAGTTTACTATCACAGGTCGCAGCGGACGGGCGCACGCGCACGCCACTGCGCTAGCACAGCACGAGCGAAAGCTACGACGCCTCCATCTGCGCACTCTCTCGCTCCGCACTTTTCGCTTCCTTCCTTTTCTTCCGTTGAAAGATGTAAACGCGCTTAATCTAAAACTAGGTACTATGACTCTCTCGAAGTGAACTAACTAACTATAAGTTTTGAAATTACCCTACAGTGATGCTTTATTAGACTCTTACTATACTATTAAAATGACGGTAGTTTTGAGAAAACATTTTTTCAAAAGTTCATGTGTTAAGTGCAAGAGACTGGCGCTGTTGTTTCTTCTCTTCAATGGATTTATCATTTATGCACAAGGTATGTTTTTATTTATAACTTTATTGCATTTCTAAGCGGTATGTTAACTCATAGAGAATTGTGGATAGGCAATTTATCAGGGTGGTCCCATTTTAGTTTCATTATATTATATCAAATCGTGTAAGGAGACAAAAAATAAAAATAAATATATTTTCCGTTCAAAATATTACGTGTGCTTGGTGATTATTCTATTATTCGTGACTCGCAAAATTAGTCATTTAAGTAAATTTGGCAATTTTTACAGGGTGGATATTTAATATTATTATATATCACTTTTTATACTGTATTAATTCATGTTTTTGGTGGTTATTAGAATTCCGTTATATTAATAATTTAATATTCTGATATTATTTTTGACAACCTCAAACACTCAACAACCTCAAACATATTCGAATTAACGAATAACTAAACTGATAGCGCATGCATTTTATTAGGGACGTATCAACTCGACTATTTAAAGCCGCCTTAGTTTCATTGAAACCACTTGCATTTGTACCTATCCTTTATTAGACCTTCACAACTACAGTGAAAAAAATAAAAAACTCCTAAATAAAAAAAAAACGAAACTTGAAAATTTTAAACGCTTAAAATTTTTAACTTTTATTTTAATTAGGAATATACTTTGGAATTTTTAGTGTTTTGAATTTGTAATCTGTAGTTTATTTTATTTTTTAATTATTGCTAATATTTAATTACTTGGGCACACACACATGCTGTGAAAAGTCGTTTTATGCCATTTTCTGACAATCTCTCTTCCGTTAGAAACGTTCCGTTAGTTTAAAAATGATGGGTTAAAAAAAATTACAATTACTGAAATTTACTACTCGCTTTCGCTCACACGGATTCAGTCGCTGGTTTCCTGAAGTTTTGCAGGCTCCGAAGAAGGTTTTGATTCTTTCGTTTTTCTCGCAACTCTATTTACGAAATAAGCGATATTAGTATGCCATTTTTAACATTTTAAATGACTTATTAATAGCATTTTTTTTGCAAAAGACTGCTATGACCTGGGTTACGTACAATTATTTAGATCTATACTCACCTAAGCCAAATGTGATTGTGCTACACTGAGGAAAATGGTTTTACTAAACTGTTTAGCTGTGTACACAAACCATTTAACTATTAATTGCTAAGCGTTTAGCGGTCACCCAAATAGTTCAATTTTGAGCTGTCAGTTGCCAAAGTTTTAGTAACTGGTAGTCGAAAATTTGTTGCAGTGCAGGGGAGATGGTGGTTATGAAGTTAACTAATTATTTTCGATACATGTGCGTTAAAAAATATGTGTAATTGTTGTATAAATTTGTGATTTAATTGAGAAATTTTTAAAAGTTCAATAAAAAAAAGCAAGTTTACGGTTTAAAGTTTTCTTTCAACGCCTATCAAATTCACCCAAATGTGAAAGCTTGCGTATTGCGGTTTGTTTGTAGGTTAAGGAGAAAATCTGAAAAGCTTAGAAGACTAAAATACTACTTCATTTGATATAATATATCAAATAGCTTTCCTTAAAAACGGAAAAAAACATTTTTAATTTTTTCGTAATCGCGTAGTATTCAGTATCAATTTTTAATAATTTTGGAGAACGTAGTTATGCCGACAGAATGACAAATGTTGGCGAAAATAATGATATTACTGAAGTAAAAATATAGAATCCATAGTGGATATAGAGACATAGAATTTCAAGATTTTGAAATGATCTGATTTGAATTCGATTTGTTTGATTTTTTTTTTTTTAGATTATTAGGATTTCGTGAAATCTATCTATCCTATCGGAATTTATTTCAGAGCCGGTCTCTGTGAGAACATTTCTCATTTTTAACGCCTTTTTTCACGCCAGTTTTTGATTGCTAGCGTTTAAAGGTCACATATGCTACAAAATCATCGCACTTTAGGCCTTCCAGCTCGTCTACAACACCATATTAAGCTGTAGTGACTTCATTAGTTTGTTTGCTCGAGGCGATCTTAGAAGTTATACCAGGCCTTCTTTCCACATGAACCTACGCTTGCCATCTGGGTGAGGAGGCTGCAAATATTATTTAAATATGTAATATCCATGGCTAATGGTTAAAAATGTGAATTGGTAAGTATCTATGATATAATCTGTACTAAAGCAGGAAGTAAATCGCCTGAAAGCTACGTAGATTTAGGCTGGTATTATGCACGTCGACGGCTTGCGGTCGGGACCTGTTCGGATATGGTTCCGTGCACCAATAAGTAACAAACTGCACGCTCGTCGATCATGGAGCATAATTTTGCTTTCTTACACTACACTTTCATATTGGTTGCTCACGCGGCCTTTGTCTCTGAGAGAAAATAAAGGTAGCAACGAAGACAATGGGTCGGTGAAAAAATCATTTCCAACATTGTCTTCGTAATGTTCGTACGGGTACAGTATAACACTAATTTAATGATTTCCCGAGAGACCATCTTTTGGCACTTTTTGCGACTTTTCCACACACTCAATGAAAGATGAAAAGCATACACTACACGTGTAAACGAAATCGTGATATATCACAGCGAATTTATTAATTTCAACCATTACATCATTACATACATTACATTGGAAACAACACGGACATAATATTTCAATTTAATAATATTCTAGTAATATTAATAATATCATAAAAATTATAATGTGGCACTGAACATTCTTTTATATATTTCTATTTGCGCACATAGAAGAGGTTGTATTAATTTTAACTAGCCAGTAATAACTAATAGGTCCTCGAGTTTCCAACAGCCATGCGTTAATATTTAGGAAATTCGATTTTTATTGCGCTTTCTATCGGACTATCAATGTTTAATTTATAGGTACATTTTTTACTTTAATGCTATATATCCATATTATTCGATCAGCCTTCGATGTGATCTAAACAGCTTGAGGTTGTTATTTAAGAGTATCCAATCTAGACCATATTTTTTTTTCACTTTGTATTTATACGGCCAAAGGACCTGGATAGTAGCTTATTGTATATAAATGTATGTATAGAAGTTAAAATAGGGTTTGTGTTGTGTGGCCACGATGCTTTGGCGTGTGTGTGTGCGCACGCGCTCTCTTGTGTGCATGCTATCCCAAGGGATACCCGGGGACAATGGATATATAGTACATCGTCTCCTGAGACCTTACCCGAAGACTTAAATCATACCCCCCTTAAAAGGCACAGATTCAAATCCGTTCAAAATGTTAATGTAGGTGTACTCGTATAATCTCTATACATTTTTTTGATATGAGCCATTCTTACGGTAAAGAATGATCAAAATGTTTCACCACTTTGATCCGGTAAAATCTACCTCCGCCCCCCGCGAGACGAAAAGATTTTTTTTTATTTCAAGAATGGTTTTTGGATACGGTTTATGATACTCATATCGTCCGCACAGAGATAGTATATTCCGAGGGAGTATAGTGTATTTCTTAATACCGTATTTTAGATGATTTTTTAACATTATCGGAGGCGCACACCGTGAATTTACAAAAATATGAAAGCCTGACAGTATTGACATGTACGAATTTCAAGTCAAAATACAAAAAAGATAAAGATGAAAATATTTTAAACAAGTTATAGAGCCAGTATGTTTAACGTCTATTTATGTATATTATATTAAACAGTATATTTAAAAAAAATTGTCACATCGTCTAATCTTAATTATTGTAAATAAATATACTTTAAACTTAAGAACAGTTTTATTGGGATTATAAAAGTTTTTGTGCTTTCCACTTTCTCGATGCATCGCTTATACCACCGGATGCCTATACGCTTCCATATAATTGTACGAGTTTTTATCGTTGGCCCTAACTTTATAGCCTAGTTACTAGTAAGTGATCATTATTGTCGAACATGCCACTGATTTGATTACTCCGTGAAAACAATCTAATTTTTATGACTTAGTTGACATTATTTATTCAATTAAGGTCTATTGAGTGCAAGATAATTGCAATTCACGGCCCAATTATCTGCTGAATATGTTTGAAAAAAGCTCTTAAAAGTTTAATTCACGGAATTAGTTCAGTGTGAAATTAAAATTCAGAACGAACTCCTTTAGTCAGTCTAACGAGGACTTTTTTATCCAACGACATTAAGCGCAAAGAAAAATTGTGTTGGTAGTGAAAGTGTAACAATAAACATTTGTATACTACTAGCTGTTCAACCCCGGGTTTCGCCCCGGGTTGGCAGCTAGGACCTTCGGCGCGTGATAACTCGTGCCTGCGGCACTCGGGATGGGTCGCTTCGCTCCCCATCACTTGGCCCATCATCCATGTGCCTAAATTTGTTGTTTCGTTTCTCATTTGATGTCTACGTTATGTAAACTAGCTACATGCCATTTTTCGAGTTCCTAGACCTGACGGTTTGTAAGTTCCATACATTCTTCAAACCCCCATTACTCCCCTTGATGGTTGAATTTCACGTTTTTTTTAATTCTCAAACCTAAATAAAAAAATAGTATTGCCATAAGGTTGAGGTCAAACCGACGCACACTATTGAAAAGGTGCACTTCTGAGGGTGTTTACTTGCGAACACAAAACGTCTTTTATTACATCTACTTAATTTGTATAAATTTAAAGATCGCGATAGTCTAGTGATTAAGATAATTAGCCCCAGAGATATCGGGTTCGAATCCGAAGATAGTCATACCATTTGTAATGCTTCATTGCCACCAACTCCCCTGATTCTAGCACAAGCAGGTTTAGCTTATTTGAGTAGGATATTTTAAAAAAAAAATCCTACTTCTGAACTAGAGGTCCAGAGTTCGAAACCCAGTACCCACGTCAAATTCCTCTGGTGAGAATGTTTGATATAGCTTTTTTTAAAAATATGCAAAGACGCATTCAAATAAAACTTAAGAGATTTTAATTTACGCGTCGCTAGCAACACCAACCACGTGGTATGTTTTAATTACGAATACTTTTGTTTTTTCAGCTTCAAGTGACGACGACTCTGTCACTACTGAAATGCCTCTCGGCGGTGGTCAGCCATGCAGCTTCCCTGGCTCTCCAGCACATTGCCAGGTGACGTTCTCAAACGATTCCTTAGACCCTGGTACCGTTTCCACGTACACCTGCGAACGAGGATTCGAATTGCTCGGACCCTCACGGCGTGTCTGTGAACCCAATGGACAATGGTTGCCCGAAGGAATACCCTTCTGCGGTAAGTCACTTCATATAAATGACAATAATGTTAATTGCAGCCAGGATTATTTTTAATTGTATTTATTCGAGAAAGAAGAGCTTTCTATTAGCGATCTATAATTAAATACTAAAGTACTAAAACCATTTCTGAATTTGTGATTAGTATGAATTTGCGAGGTGATATTTATTTATATTTTCTCTTATTATTTATTCTAGTCTATGCTGTAAACTCTAATTCAAATTAGTAACAAATTAATTGTGAAAATTAATTAAGTAAATATAATTAAGTCATCTATATTAATTAAGAAAAGTGTGACACACATTTATGGCCATATTGTTAAAACGTATGAATAAATGTACATTCAAATTTAAATAAATGGCAAGGTGTTGTATTTATTTGTCAATACATTTCTTAAAGGAGTTACATCGTACATAGCCATTCGGCATTAAATTTTTATTTAATTTTTCATAAATTATTTACGAGAATTTTATGAGTATAGTTTATTGCGAACGTTATAATTATTTGGAGCTATGGATGAATGTTTTTCGTGAAACCTTTCTTTTTTATTCGCATATTTTATTATGACGTTATTGGACTTGATGATGATGACGTTATTGGACTTGATGATGATGGGTTGATGAACTTTAATATAAAACCTATTTTGAACTACACGTAATACATACAATTTTGGGTAACACATACAGCTTTTTTTGAATATGGTATAACATCGTCTTTTCAATGCAATTCACCACATATAGCGTAATCTAGTTTAAGATTTATCGAATTATGAAAAACTATATTTTATTTTATTTATTTTTTCTTATAAACCAAAATACATATATGTACTAAACAGTAGTAACAGTAGTAACAGTTCAATGGCAATTAATGACAGCTCTTTGTGCTACTTCCAATGGTTTATGATTGGTTTTAACACAATTTCCCCACCCCACTATACCATAGCAAAGAATAGACTGACACAGGGCGTAGTAGACTGATTTATAGTACGAGGGTCCAGAATATTCCTCAGGTTTTTTTAAAATATATATTAACTTCCTCGCTTAAATATTATAGTATTAAAGATTATAAAGATTATATATTAAAAGATTAAAGATTATATATTAAAGATTATATTATAATATAGTTAAAGATTATAACTCATCGAGCCGTAACACAGATCGACGTACCCAAATAACTTTTAGCTTTTAGATTGTGCCGAAAATTGCATTTATCAACTCCGTTGTAATTATTGTGATGCCTTTTATATTGGTGATACCACTAATAAATTGAGGCAACAATCACCGGTCGGTCAATAATTAGATTTCTCACTAGCTTACCCCGAACCATTCCCGCAGCATGGAAGGTTCTTTGACGACTGCTTTTAGGTCAAAGCTATACAATTTGTCCACTAATACCCCTGAAATAAGGGTCAGATTTTATTTCATTTTTATATTTATCATTTCATTTCATGATACCCATAAGTAGAACAAGTTACTGTTAAAGAAATTGAGGACAGTTTTCCGCAAGTAAAATCTTCTCACGAATATAATGCAGATTGACGACTACTCATATTTTCCAATCTTCTGCGGAGAGGATTTCTCCTTTCTTTACCTTCACTATCAAAGCGCATTTCGATGTGAATCACACTTTCCCACTGTGGTGTGGAAAACATTAAAATGTAGATAAAATGTATGGTACTGAATATTATTGAAACTGTACTTAATTGAATTTATTATTAAATCTGTACTTATTGAATAATTATCATAGCTTTGATTGAAATAAATTATGCATTTTCTTGAGTTTCATGAATGTCACTTTCACTTGGACAAACTTTAAAAACAAAAATAATAAAATTTAAAAATATTCGTACCTATTTATCTGTGTGCCCGCTTTAATGACTAAAATATTATTTACATAATAAACACATTTTAACAAAACTTTAATAATATATTAACATTGTATAACTTACTCAGCATCTTTACACTCTTATCCATATTAACAATGTCGTGTAGGAGGGATGTATGGCATACAAAAATTTACTTAGAATTTAACCGAATGAGTTTAAATATTATGATTATTTTAATTCGCCTTATAACTCCTTTAATTTATTTTACTCATTATGTGAACGTACGCTTACATAAGGTGTATGCCTATTTATACTTTTAAAGAATACGAGAATTGTCTAATTAAAAAGAAACTCTATGATATCGATGTCAAAAAAGCGTATTGATGCTAAACAATATTTTATGCCTGCTTAACTAATCCAAATTTTTGTATGTTTATTATCACACATACTCCAATTTATTCCACATATTCCAATGAAAATTGGAAACATTTGATTTTTTTTATTTAAATCATATTAATATTTATTTTATTTAATGCTAGCCAGTGGAGGAAGAAACAGAGGTGGTTAAGTATGAAAGACTGAAAAAGTACTTAGAAAAAAAAACGACTTCAAAATGATTCCCAAAAAAAAAACATAGGTAAAAATTACATTGAATGAAAATTAAGAAATATTACAATTAACTATTTATTGTAAGTTAACAACAGAAAAATCAGTTCCACCTAAGCTTTGAACACACCGTAAGCAATTTCAATATAAACCATGTCTGTGCGATATTAAAATCAGTACTACATTTAGTAGAATTTAAAACTAATCTAAAAGATTATATGAACGTATGCAAAATAATGATGATGAGATAATATATATAATAAAATATTTCCACATAATCAGTGCTATGTAGCATTTTTGATTTTATGATATTTATACTGTTCAGTTTTTTTTCTTTTTTCATTATTGATTCTATTGAATTATCAACCTTATTTTAAAATGCATGTATCGATAAAAGTTTATTGTGAAATAAAATTATCTTGGAAACGTATCTTTTGGACCTGCGTTTGACTAAAGGGTCCTTGTTTCTTTTTGTCGTAAACAAAAAAAATATAAAAAACGTCGTTGCTGACGGCACTAAAACTCAACTGAAATAAACGTTCTGATTGACAAATGTTAAGAATTCGCCATTGCTAATTTTCCGCAAGCTGAAAATGTGGACAAGCATGATCGCACATGGAGAGGGTAGCGACCCATAGGGAATCAAATACGCCAGAAACATTTGCATTTGATTAGTTACTATTCTATCTAGAAAGAGTCTATAAATAACACGTATTATGTCCTTATTTGCAATATATAATATAATATATGCTTTGGAGCCTCTTCTAAAATGACGGGCGCCAGTCGCAGCTAAGTTGCCGCCAGAGATAAACGATACAATCCAAATTGGATGACGTAAAGACATTCTTTTGGCGTAATCACTGAACCCCGGATGACTGGCTCGATAGATTTTATGAGTAATGACGCATTCTTAGATAGTAAACCAATCGAAAAATATTTAACTCATTTGAAAGCGCTTTAACCTAGAACACTTGAGTGATAGAGGGATTTTGAAGATTCCAATGTCCAAAGTAAGTAAGGCGAAGAGGAAATAATCTACAAAGTTTTCTTACACAAAGTTCACCTTATAACAGGTGATTACATCTAGTTAGGTGAATACAGTAAACCCTTTCTCAGCGAAACCTAGTGTACTGAGCATAATTCTTGGCTGATACCACATTTATTTATTTTTTTTTTATTTAATGTTGTATGAAATATCTTATTTTTTTCTATTGTTGGTGTTAAAATTGTAGCGTAGGATTATTTTATTTTTTTAGAGAAAATGTAATAAAATATTTATGTAGCATATTATAAAACAATAAAATAAATTAATTATTTACTTAGTCTAACTTGGAATTGGCGGCTAGCCCAGTTTAGATTAAACATATTTGTTTATTTTTAGAATATTTTGATATTTCTTTCTTCCATGATGGAAATATTTCTTCTCCACTTATATAATTTAAGAAAAAGTCTCAACTGAGAAAGAAAATTTAACGGTTTAATATCATATGAATTATATAGATAAAACGATATGAATTATGTGATTGTGTGATGATTATGTAAATTAATTTAACACTAATGAAAGTGGTATCAAATAATTGTTGTGTTATACCATTATATATATATATATATATATATAATATTATAATATAATAATAATATGATATTTTCTGACGACGCCGAATAGCGAAATCTAAAAAACATCTTATCATCAAATTATTATTATTATTATATATATATATATATATATATATATCTTATCATCAAATTATTATTATTATTATATATATATATATATATATATATATATAAATACTAGCTGACCCGGCCACGCGTTGCTGTGGCTAAAGTTTTTGTTATATTACATTATAGTAAACAATCTAAGAGGAACAATAAGAGAACATCAGTCACGGAGTCCACTATGCTTTTTCACACAGATGGTATTTGTAAAAAAATATGGTGATCTCCTTATTTGACTTTCTACTACTATAACCCTTTAGTACAATGAAATTATTTACGAACAAAGACGAAAATGTTGATGTTGGTATACAAATTCACTGGATTGAGATTTGAAGGGGAAGTACGTTGAACACAATTAATTAAAATGTTCTTACACTTGATACTAAGCAGAAATCAATAGGTAAAAAATAAAAATTTATCAGATTTATTATTTCCATTTAATTTTATAACAAATATAAGTATATTACAGTATAATACAGTAAATAACATGTGACGCTTAAACTCATGAATGAGGTAGGCAAGGCAGACAGTCTTAAACTTTTAAACATTAATATCTTTTTTTTTGAATTATAAATACTTTCAATTTCAATTTAATTTAACACCAATCGGTGCACAATGTTTTTGGTTAACCTGTCTTTAGCTAACACAAATAGATTCGACGGTTTCCCAACACGTGAACACGCAACATATAGTTGCCCATGAGAAAAACATGGATTTTCCAAATCTAAACCACAAATGGACATTGTTTGACCTTGAGATTTATTTATAGACATGGCGAAAGCTAAACGAATTGGAAACTGTAGCCTTTTGAAGGGTATGGTAGAATCTGATGGTATCATCGGAATACGTGGCAGCAGGACCACTTTTCCTTTAAACTTCCCAGCCAAAATGGTTGCTTCAAGAATGTTTCCGGTGATCTTTTTGATGACCAAACGCGTACCGTTACATAATTGAGGTGGATTCAAATTACGGAGGAGAATAATAGGGGAACCAATCTTTAATCGAAGATTATGTGGTGGCATTCCAGGGATATCTAATGAATTTAAAAATTCAATCGGAAAATTTACACTTTCATTTTCATCAACAACAGTATCGATTGATTTAAAAGACATCAGATCGCCTGGTAACAACTGTTGTATCTGGAAGTTAATTTCGTCAACATCAACGTTTTTGGCTGCCAAAATCGCCCGTTGACTAAGCCATTCATGATTCAAATAATTATTCTGTATATCCGGGAAAATACTCTGAATCAATTCAGTTTTATCCTGAACAACAGTGCAAAAATTGTCTGGTAGTTTAATGCATTGCGTATTTGGTTGCAGTTCTATTTTACCGTTCCCAATATCTAGTAGTTGTTCGGAAAATATTAGTGCTGATGGATCATTTTGCAATTGTACTCGCATATTTATGGTCAATCGAAGTGTTTCAACACTTCGCCATAAGAATGATTGTTTCAAACATGCATTAATCTCATCCGCGAAAGTAGAGCGAGGTATAACCGGTAAGGTCTGCCGGAAGTCACCAGACAAAAGTAAGATAGCACCACCGAAAAGTTTATTATTGCTGTTTAAATCTTGCATAGTTCTGTTTAATGCTTCAAGTGAATATTTGTGTGCCATTGTGCACTCATCCCAAATTATTATAGAACTCTTCCGCAACACTGCAGCTATTCCACTATTCTTTTTGATGTTACACATTGCATCTGGTTTATTATGAACGTCCAATGGCAGCTTGAATGTTGAATGTGCTGTTCGCCCACCATCCAGTAAAGTAGCCGCAATGCCTGACGATGCTAATGCTAATGCGATTTTTTGTTGCGACCGTATTTTGGCAAGAATCAACGATATTAAAAATGTCTTACCTGTTCCACCGGGTGCATCCAAGAAAAAAAAACCGCCTTGTTCAGCAGCAACAGCCAGCATAATCCGATCATAAATAATTTTTTGTTCTGCTGTCAGTAATGGTTCACTGTTCATGATAATTGTTGCTAAACTTCCATGGTCATATTGATTTTCTCGTTGTAAATCGGTATTGACTAAGTCGGTGGCTGGACGATTAGGTGATGGCATACCATAATGATTAAGTGGTAAATTTGAAATAAGAACACATAAATCCTCGATCAAGACCAATGCTTCATTGTACATCTCTGGTGTATAATCTATGTTTTGGCATTGATTTGTTTGTCTAATTCGGTGCAAGATGTCTTCTGTCATACAATTTTTATATTTTTCCCACAAAGTTTGTGCTTGCGAGGGATAACATGTCGCCAAAATAATTGCAAACAACTGACGAATGTTATTCGGTGTTGATGTCAACGCAGCATCAGCAAGCGTTAAGTCCCAATGGTTATCGTCTTCTAGCAATTGCAGTTCACGACATGCATCCTGGTATGTATTGAATACTCGACCATTAGCTGTTCGTAAAAATTCAAAAGACGTTGGTCCGGGAACATTCACCAATAACAAACGTAAATAGAAGCACTCACGTTGCTTTGGATGTACCGTGTAAAGTCTCCCCAATGTCTTAGCTTTGAATATGCCTGTAATGGAAGGATGTGGTTTTCCTTGTTTCCGTGGCTCCCATTTTTTACTGGATTTGTTCCATGTGAAATAACGTGGAACATCACCATACACCAATGTCTTCGCGAATTGGCCAAAAACATCAGGTTTTTGACACAATGTAAAAAATTCAGTTAGAGTCGTTTTCGGAGCTTCGAACGCTCTTTGGAGAACATTTTCTTCAGTGAAGTATACACGTTGACCGTTTTCAAGATGTATTGCCAGATGTTGGACAGCAGGATCTCTTTCGTGGATGGGAAAGCTGAGAATATGCCAAATAGCTTCATTGCTGCTAATGTATCTGCCCATTTGGTATCGTGCTATTTCGTCATTTTTATTTATGTTTTTTACTTCAAATATGGCCAAATCACTGTCTTTGTTTACATATTTACAAATATACTTAATTGATTAAACAGAACTGCAAAGCTCAACATTGATATGAGCTTTGTAAGTTTTTGAAAGTAGTGGTGAGTATGGTACCACCCACTGATTATCAAACTCAACTTGATTTGGAAAGTTCGGCAGTCGCATTGTAAATGTGTGGCCACCATTCTCAGTACTTCTGCGGCGATACATTGGATAACCATCAATATCCGTGATCGTGTCATTCGTATGCGGCTTTGGGAAGTTTTTTTACATTTTCCATTTTCCATGCACGGTGACGTCATGTTGAAAACACCGCATGGCCCATGGATCATGTGTTTGGTGACAATATCAAATAATTCTTGATCAATTAATGGGTCTGGAATTTCGGCTGAAATTATTTGATCGATTTCTTCAGGACGGATTCTATCTTTAAGCCAAACCAAAATGTGGGCATGAGGCAAACCTCGCTTTTGCCACTCTATCGTATACAGCCAACAACGTGTGATACCAAAAATTGTATATTTAACAATAAAATCAATTAAGGATTTCAATTTTTGTTTAAACACACGTGCAGTTAAATCATGACGATGAATGGCTTGTTGTCCTGGCAATAGTAAAGTTTGTATCTCTTCCCAATTCGGATTACATGTGAATGTAATAAATAAATCCGGTCGGCCGTAATGACGTACGTAAGTCATCGCATCTTGTATGTATTCCTGCATGTTCCGTGGACTGCCGATGTAGCTTGAAGGTAAAATGAAAGCATTACCGATGTCATTGGGATTTAAATTTCCATCGATGTTTCCAGCAACAGCATCTCGTAAGTGAATATATTCTTCCGATCGTAGTTTTGCCTGGTTGAATCGAAGGAATCGCAAGCGTTCGCTTTCGACCTTAGCATACATATCAACAATGTATTGATGGAACAGCTGACGATATCGAAGGATATAATTGTCTTGATGTTGTCTAACCATTATTCGGTGTGCGTAGTAGTTCATTGAGCTAACTTTATTATTTCTGTAATCACCTAAAAAAATAAATAATAAAATGCAATACGAAATTAAAATCTATACATACAGTAAGAAAGTAAATAGATAATTGTCAAATTTACCGGTATTTGGATCATACTGATTGATATTAAGGTGATATTCATCTTGTCCTTGCCAAAATATCAATGGATATTGTAGTGCGTCATATGAACGGTGTAGATCCGAAATCGTACTGACAGTGTTGTCTCGCCGTGTAATGTTTATAGATCTTTTGTCAACTGGATCACCAACCATGATAACAGCAACCTCATCAACAGTTGGAGCGTTGAATCTACCAGCATGTTCACCTAATGGTACTTTGTCGGCTTTTATGACGATTTGATAATTGTCATTTTGCAGTCGTGGCGAAACTCTTTTGATCAATTGAATTAGTTGATTGTGATCTTCTAAAAAATTTCCAATAATATGACAATTGCTCTTTCCTCTGCTTGTTCAATAAAATTATACAGGCACCGAGTCGTCACGCGCTCTTCACAATCGCCCATAAAATAAAAAGGTATCGACATCTGTCAGTTTTATGACTGCCAAATAATAACGGACAAAAAATTAGCGATAAATTAAAATTGCGACTATAATTTGAGATTTAAACTATCCTATCTCTCAAGTGCACATCGAACTGCACATGGTGTGCAAATTTTTTTATAATCGGTTAAGTGGTTTAGGAGTCCATTGAGGACAAACATTGTGACACGAGATTTATATATATTAAGATGTGTATATATATAATTGTATAATTGAGTTGTAGAGTTTTTTGACTTATATTTTATAATTGTTTTTTAATAGCGGCAAATCGCCTGAAAAGATAAATGGCACAATATTTGAAAATATTGAAAAATTTTGAATTATTTTTTGAAAAGTGCTGGATAGCATAATATTTATAAAGGTTCTAAAGAAGTCCTGTACTTGAGAGCGCAGGATGTCGGTTTAAACCCAGCGCTGAGTTTTATAAAAATGCATTTTTAACTCTTTTTTTTTTCTTTAGTGTAAAATATTGTCAAATATTATGTAACCATCTAATTAGATGAAATAAGGAAAGGATGATATTTTAACAAAAAAATATAAAAATAATGGATATGTGATTACGATTAAGGATGATGGTGAAATGACATGATTTCAGGCAGGTGAAGCTAATTTCTATGTTACGATTCTAAATATTCTTTGGCTGGATGAAAAGAATAAGTATAGAAGGCGCTCCATTTATAAAAAGTTCAAGAAAGAAAATATAATAATAAAACCCAAAAAAAAGTGTCGGTTTATATATATAAGTAGGTAAATATATTACAAATAACATTTAGATCTTCAGGTGAAAGCATACGCTTCGGTAGATAATACTGCCTTTCGATAACACTGCCTTCTGTAGAAGGCAGTATTATTAAAATAATACTCAACTGCATAATGCGTTTTGATAAGCCGGAAGATTGCCATGGGAGGAGACAGCCCAAAAGCTGTTCGTAGTCAGGCCTGCGGCTTTTAAGGAATTAGAAATGGGAACAAGCCAACGCTGAACGCATAAGATCGTTATCCTGCTTTTGTGACTCGCCGACCATTAAGAGCCTTTGTACTAATGGTGGGGGCTTTGAACAAAAAAAGGAATGTCTGTCTACCTGGAGTCTGGACGCATTACGATCCCTGCATTCCAGGCATCTTTTTATCAATATCCTGTCGGAATAAGGCCATTCTTCCTGACAGGTCTCGCTCGAGCAGATCAAAAATAACAAAAAATGGTATAGCTTCTAAAGTATGCATCGAAAACACTAACACTACGCTAAAGTCTACTTTAATATGGTTTAGTTAGGTCTACTCAGTTACATAGGTCTGAATAATTACCCTGCATCATATAATAATATGTACTAGAGGTCGCCCAATGGTCGAAATTCGACCGTAATTCATTAAACTTTTAAGTTTGAGCATTATTGAGGTTATTATACTTCTATATCATAGTTTTTTTTTAATTTGTTCATTTAATTTGTTCAGCTGCGAACGTGTAACTTAGCGCCATTAGAGTGTATTGTTTTCTTTCATTCTCTGTAATACCTATGAAATTTGAAAATTAATGTAAGCAATATGTAGTTAATAAAAAAATTAGTAACAATGAGTGCAGCCTTTCACCTAAAGTGACTTTAGATTTGAAATGTTTTGCATCAAAAGTTCCACAATCAAAAGTATTCAAATTTCTTAAAATAACATTAAGTGCACATTTAAATCTATCTCTCGAAATAATTTCATTTGCAATACAATTTACACTATTTTAATTTGAATTTGTCCTTATTTCGACTTTCATGTTAATATACCTCCTTCTTTGTGTCTTACGTCAGTTCTGGATGTGGAGGCGTAATGTAAAATAAATGCATATCTGAATGTTAAAAAAAATGAAATTGGCGTAATTAAAAATGTAACATGTAATATGAAATTACTGAAACTGAGATTAGACAGGGATTAATCTAGCTTTTGAACGTTTGTTTGTTTGTTTGTTTGTTCGTCTTCTATGCACTCCTAAACCATTCATCCGATTACAATGAAACTTTGGTGAGTTGTGTGAACGCCCGCGAAGTGCCCATACTGAGTGCCGAAGGCACGAGGTTTCTCGCGCAGAAGCCGCCTATAGGGCCTAGCTGCCACCCCGGGGTCAAAACCCGGGGTTGACCAGCTAGTTTATATATATATAATAAAATGTACTCAATTTTTTTTAACCCAATAATTATGCTTTTTGCCATTGACATTATAATGAGCGTAATCAGAATTTATTTCTTAATAATTTAAATTACAGGTATTATTGGAAATTTCTTGACTTTGTTCAAAGCGCCACATTTTACGGATTCCGGAGTCTTGAGATCAGAAGATCGCGAGTTGATATGTTGCTTTTATATAAAACTGTCAATGCTCACATCGACTGCTCTGATCTTCTGGGGCTCATAGATTTGAGGGTTCCATCTAGACCCACTCGCCAGTGTGAGACATTCCATCTGTCACGGTTGAGTACGAATTATGCACAGAACTCATATATACGAGTACATCGAACATGTAAGATTTACAACAGGAGACAAAATATATTTTACTAGGGTCGTATGTTAATCACCCGTAATCCTTTATACTTATCACTTTTTACGTGTAGTTTAGTTCGGCCAACACTAAATTCATAACTTTTTTCTTTAAAATAACATTTGTTTTTAATTCTAGAACGAGAAACGGTTTCTTTGCATTTTTATTTCTATAGTATAATTTACCAAAATGAATTTCCGTACTTTTGTATGAAGAGGTCGAGTCACAAATTGTTTAATTCGGTTAGGCGATGTTTATTACCGGTATCGGGGGCCGACGCGACGGCCCCGTGGGACCGTTGTCTTTAAATGGCACACGAGCCGGTTCAGCTCTGCTAAACTAATTGATCAAGCGCGATTGCTAAGCGCCGCCCCCGGCGCAGTTCGCTGCTCAAACGCATCTCGCCAGCAGATAAGATGGTATGAGCATGACCTGGTGTTTGTTGCCCTTGGAGAAGTATCCGTTAGAAAATGTATTTGCTTGTTGTATTTACAGATAACACACAAAATATTGAACCGGTCACATGTCGTATGCCCCAAAAGCGCCGTCGAGACAACCCGCGGGGCCTAGCTGCCCACTATTTTTTTGAATTATTTTGAGTTAAAAAATAATATGCACTGTCAAATAAACAGGATTATTAATATTTAAAAAATATGTTTAATATGTCATAATATATCGTCAAACGTGGCAAAATCACATAAACGCACTACGCACACAGTCATACAAACGTGCTAAAAATAAAATGATTAAAATAAACTTTATTTTGGATAGTATTAAGAGGGTATTCTTCAATATAATAAAAATGGGATCATTAGATACTATGAAACTCGGTTGGTTAGAGTTTTGTTTCGCAATATTCAAGTAGCGTAAATAGATCTTGCCGGAGTTAGATTGATTAATCACGTGTCGCATCGTACGGTTATATTTTGACGGTAGGTACAATTGTTTAACAGGACAGTGCGCATGTTAGTTTGTTGTCGTGTAAAGTATTAGTTAATTAAAGTTTTTGTGTGGGAAAAAAGAAATTAGCTTAGATCGCCAGATAGTGATCAGCTTAGCATGGCCGTTCATAAAATCAAGTTAGAAGAAAATCGCAACAAATGCCGTTACAGGCGCAGAGGCTGACCTGAACTGATTAATTACCTTGTCGTTAGAGTTCTAATGAAACTATCACGCCGCGCCGCGTTGCTATTGGCGACTGGCGAGCGAGCACGAGATAATTTTGTGATGAATAAAACTGCTCTGTCGACTCGCCAATTTATGAGGAAATGTGCCATCATTAGGTTATAAAATATATTGAACGGGCGTAATAAAAAACAAGAATAGCAATAGCAAGCTCTGTAGCTCTCATATAATAATATCAACTACTCTTTAAAAGTAAAACTTCTGAAAGAAAGTTGAATAAATTTGTCATCAACTGCATAAAAATGTATCATTCTAAGTTTCAAAATCATCATACTGTCGTCTACATACAACAATTCTTCCGTAAGCCTATTTGTATAAGAAGAAAATCAACGTGACGCATTTCGAGCATCCTTCAAAATTTAGCCGAATGAGCATGTCGCAATAAGATTCATCCACTGCCTAGGAAAAATTGGAAAAGAGGTTTCCCTTCGAAAAATAAATTAATTCAGCGTTTGCGATTAGAGCGCGTGTGCGATGGACATAATATTACATTATGTGGTAAAGCGACTCAGGTAGAAACCGTTGCGCGATGGGCGCGCGCGCGCAATCCGCGCACGCTCACTGCCGGACGACCGCTCTACATTCCGCATTCGCGACCGTTATAACAGATTTGTTTAAATTATTCGATTAAATGCATCCCTACCGCATCATTCAATCGAAATGATTTCAAACCAAATGACAATGTAGCACCCAAAGTCCAATTGAATGACCACGTTTAGTGGATCTTAATAGGCTAGTGGTTAAGGCTTTTGACTGACACATCGGTCGCCGGTTCGAATCCGCATTTTTAACGCTTCAATAGCACCGTAAATTTGGCTTATGGTAGGGCCCAAATTAATTGTATATAACCTAGATCATGTTTTTTTTTAATACAAGAGATAAATCAGCAATTATTCACAATCCCGACATTCGTATGATTTTAAATAAAACTTTTAAATAGAGAGACTGGTTGACTGGTTTAAGAACTCTAAATGCACTGAAGTTGGCAGGTTTCGGGTGGCTTCAACCCGAAAGCTACCAAGATCTTTTTTATTTATTTATCGATAATACATAAAACAAACTTTTACAAATTTTTAGATTTTATTAAGAATAACTTTCATAGTCTTAAATATAATTTGCTCCAGAAAAGAGGTACAGGATATGATCATTTCACCAAATATAATGCCTGTGACAAATGTTTATGCAGTTTTTTTTATGGGAAAAGATCTAAATACTAAATATAGATCAAAAAGTAGGTACATATTATAAATACATGATTGTTTATTTATTTTATATTTCAACATCCCAATAAGATGCATGTACTAAACAATTTGAAAAGTTTTTTACTCGTACGAATGATTCAGCTCAAAAACTATGGCTTTATGATATAACGAGGTCTATTGGAAATGTGAAAAAATAAATATATATTTTACTGATTTAGAAAGCAAAACACCAAGTTGTCACTAATACATAAGAGTTGTCATTAATACACAAGATTTTATCAGTGTGGGTGTTACTTAATATCTGATGATCTGATTTGCTCAGTTTAGTTATTAATTAATCATATAACCGCACTGTTTTCGAACAACAATTTTTCATTTGACCGCCAAGGCGCCTGTTTTGTTTTTTTAAACGGGTCAATGCATTAAGTGTACAAATGCAGCATAACATTGATAGGACTGATTTAAATTATACATCGGATTTTGAATTATACCATCCGGAACCGACCAACCGCGTCTCTTGCACACACCCACTCATCATTCTACGCGTTATTTCTTTTACTGTTTTATTTTGTGGGCAATTTAAAAAAAAAGACTTCAACGTTCTGACTAAGATTCTGGATTTTTAGTGATACCAAATAGTTATAAATACCAATAAGTATAAAATGATAACCTTTACAGGGAAAAAACAACCATTGTCGTTTTCTTATACCCTTAACGGTGGTCAGTTTAAGGACCTAAGAGTAATTTTCGACCTAAAGCTTAGTTTTAATCTATATCCAGATTACATAATTGAAAAATCTCTAAATTTATTAGGTTTTGTAACCCCAAAATCCTTCAACAAAACCCTTCTCAAACTTCAAGGTGGTTATAGTCCTTTTTAATTCATTAATTCGAAGTCAACTCGAATCTGGGTCCATCATATGGAATCTGGTATATGTCCCGCATTCGGATAAAATAGATTTCTCGCATTGACCTATCGATACTTTCGTGGAGTTGAATTGAAGTAAACCCTACCGCGATAAAGTTTTATGAATAGGTGCCTCCCTATATAATAGGACAGACGTCGTTGCTCGATCTTGAAATCTTTTTCAATCAAAGTACCATCGCGTCGTTATAATGTTTTTAAAATGCCTTCATGCTCCACAAATAAGGCTCTCCATTCATCGATACCACGGTTGCAAAATTATTATGATACTTCGATAAATTGACTCTGAATAAGTTGCAATTTAAAGTGCTTAGATGTAATTTATTATGTAAAAAATAAACATTCAACATTAGTTGTTCTAAATTCTTGAAAGTAGTTAGTTAAATATAGATATAGAAAATGGTATTGTAATATTTGTTATTATTGTTAATATTTTTTTGTTAGTATAAACCTATTTTTAGTTTTACATATAAACTGTTAAATATAAAATTTAAACATTGCCTATATTTTAATATTTATTTTTTTTTAAATTTAGTTTATAATACAAAAAAACTACAGGTCGATGTTTGCATCAGTATTTTAAATGATTTTCAATTTGAATACACTAACCTACACCAGCATTTTTGCACAGTATCTAATTACAAACACCCCTTTTGTATCACTTACTCAGTGTTACCCTAACCTTGACTCCCTTATTACACACAAAATGGCAAAGAAACCGACCGTTTCCTAGCTAATACTAAATACCGTTATTTCCAATCTACTATCAAAGACGCGATTTCGTATTGATTAACATACAACCATTTTACAGTGTCACCCTAAAGTCGACATCAGTATGATAAAGTATGGCTTGTTAGTTCTATCCGGTACTCCCGAACTTATACTTTCCCTAGCAACTGATTATGGGAAATATTAATGGGAAGGAGGTACCTAGGTCAAATAGCTGCTGTGTCGTAAAGAAAGCGTTACTGATGGAGCGAGATGATACGATTCGCCACGTGCTCTCTCTCGCACTAGCGGGATAAAACGGTCGAAGAGCGATCTCGTCCCGGGCACAAGTGGCAAACGAGCTCGATAATAAAATATTACGGTAAAAGGCGAGCTTCGACAGCGGGAAACGTCTCCGATCGAGCCAGGCTAAATTATGACGGCCAGAGGTGGAATGCTCGCATGCCGGACCGGACGACTTGACGAATCGCTTGGAAACCTGAGCTGCCGGACCTCAGTCCTCAGGCGCAGCCTGGACTTGAGCGTGTCGTGTATGTGAATTTATCATATCAGAGAGATGTCTTTGAACATTGCAGCGTTGAGCACTGCAGCTTTTGATTTTGTAATTTAATGATTTTTGTAATTATCAAACTTAGTCTACAGTTTAAATAAACAAACCATCGTGGATTATTCTTGAGGCGAAAGATGATGAAACCTGGGCGGCTTTGAACCCGGGACATTCGAATCAAGATACAAGAAAGTTTTTTTCCATTAATAAACAAGAGGTACAGGAATGGCATTATCACCATTTTGTAATTAATAAGAGAGATTATGGTTTACCTAAAGCATTTTGAAGTTAGTGATTAGTGTTTTAAAAGAAAATTGTTCTTTGCAAAATAGTGTCAAATATATAATCTAAACAAATACAATAAACTAATTTTCCTCATAAATGAGAGCAGCCTTTGCTCAAAGCCTTCTTAAAAATGTTGTTCCTAATTTACAACACTTAGTTTGGGTAGGAATACCCTTTCTTCTGAAATATTATTGGATTTTTGTAATAGTCGAATTTGCCTATGATTATGAGGCGATTGGTTGGAAGGAAGTGGAAAGAACAAATCGTGAACATCGGTATAGATGCAATACTTTTTGTGAATACATAAATATCGACTACTATCCGTTTCATTTAAACTCAATAGACGCCAGATATGACCAAAATGGACTATGTTCTTCATCATCTTCATCCACCTATGAATAAAATAATTTTTCATCTGAAATATTTGTACATATTATTTTCAAATAAAGCAACCATAACAACAGTTTGAAAATCTGTTTCTAGGTGGCAACGACAATTATCCGGAAAACGGGAGCGGTGCAAAAAATGTTTTAACATTATTAGAGGTAGTAAAGGCATTATAAAATAGGGTTCTCTTTTTTTATTGAATACTTGGCATGGATCTCCATCTTAAAATTCATATTGACCCTATTTCCATAAATTTGCGATACGTTTTGTGGTACGATGGCTGACACAGTAATTGCACATTTTTTTTACCTATTTCCTGACTATACACCAATTGCCGCACTCGCAGCAATGCTGGGCCTCACCTCACCGCGGGTAATAGGAAAGTGTATCGGGAACATACTATGCTGATGGTCTAAAATTTATAAGACCGTTTGATTTTGAATATTTTTCTATTAGTATGTCATATTTGAATGAAAGTTAGTAAAGAATAGACATTCATAATGATATGTCAATAATTACAGTGATATCTCATATTATTAGAAATACCTGATAACAAGGAGTTTTTTGAGTGTGTCGTTAATAGGTGTCTGTCATATTTATGTATGGTTAAAATTATGTGGTACTACATTTTGCAGTTATGGCTAAGCCGATCCATTTGGGAATGGTTTCTATGCATTTATTGCAGTTTAATTTAACCGATTCACTCATGTGCCATACATCAATCAAACGCTCAATGAACTTGCGTTTATTGGTGATAATTTTTAACAGAGGTACTCGGTAGAGTTGGTTATGATCCATAGAATTTCCATGACAGTCGAGAACTTCGACTTTTTTATCCGTCAAGAAGTATATAACTTTTTGCCTTATGGCATAACAAGGTATCAAATTATGCACAAATGTATAGTTGCCATTCGGGAACCAATTATGGAGCTGGGGCATCATCTTGGTTTCCAGAACCTGAATTATGTGATATCGCGTACACGTTTTGAGACAAGAGCCACAGTGCCTTAAATGCTCAACTAGCCAGACCATTTACTGTAAGTATGCTAATACGGTTTTACAATACAATCTTTTTTTATTTTTACTAGCTGTTTAACCACCGGGCTTCGCCCCGGGTTAGCAGCTAGACCGTGCAAACAGCTTAAACGGCGCGTTACGATTCGTGACGATGTCTTAGGCCCTTCGGGCCAGCTGCGCGTTTAAATGTATTTTTTTGAAGACGCCTTCGGCGCCTGACAACTCGTACCTGCGGGATTCGGGTGAACTGAAAATAGTTCACGTTCACCGAAAACACCTTTCTAGCATATTATACCTAAAAAGATCCTATACAAACTCCATTCCCTTATTTGTGATCAAACATTGAAAGATAAACTTAGTTACTGTGGGTCATCCCTTAAAAGATAAACATATACTATTGCGGGGTAATCGAAATCGCTCAAGCCGTTTCGGAGTACAAAGATCGTGGTAGTCTAGTGGTTAAGGCGTTTGGCTATTGGCCCAAAGGTCGCAGGTTCGATTCCGCACATGGTCATACCATTTTTAACGCTTCATTACCACCATCTCCCCTGACTCTAGTACAGGCATATTTGGCCTAGTTGAGTAGGGCCCAAAATAATTGTATATGACCTAGGTCATAGCAATAATTTTATTGAAAAAAAAAACCAAAATACCTACAGGTCGTAATCGGAAGATTCTCCATTTTTGAAGCCGATTAAAACTACTTAAAATGAGCAAAAAAAACGAATTTTTTAAGAGCAAAATGATTGAAGATTTCCTTGCATTGCACGTTTCACATTTGATAACTGTTGTCAAACCAACAAATATATTAGAATGCGTCACTTTATCAAGTGAGTTACAATACAGTGAGTTAATTTAAAGATATTTACAGTAACCAAAGGTACATGTGTCTAAAGGAATACGAGTTGAGCCTATATATATATGAATGAAATTATAAGGGTTGGGACATACCTGCATACCATTTATTTGTTTTTCAATTATTTTATAAAAGACGAGCAATATTCAGTGCCGCTAGTGAATAATTAATCTTAAGTAATAAATTGTACTGTAGATTTCAAATCTGGCTTCCAGCAGATAAGCCACGGCTTGACTAATATGTAAATCACTTCAATCTCAATAAAAAAACATTCAGAGGTCTAATTTCATTGCGTCTGTGGCCCGCAAATTATCGTGTAGAATTGTAGATGATGAACTCGATACTACAAATGTACTGGTCGGGTTGCCGTTAGCATGTTATTTAGTCGTGAAAGTCGTTTTTCTTATAGCCACAGCCGCCGCTACGGCTGTGAATAATACGCGCGCACTGGAAAAAAAAACAATTTGTGAGCATCCAACAACTACATTCCAAACCACATCGTATTTTATGAATGGGGTCGCCTCTGTGCCGAAACATAGCAATGACGTCATAAAATCCGAACTTTTTATGGTTATATGGTATATAAAATATTATATACAAATGTAATAACTCTTTCCGGAGGGTGTATGTAGGAACAAAAGCTCCGTAAGAGTACGAAGTTCACTTGATTTGACAGAAGTTCATTTGTACTGTCGACTTACGCTTTATGCAGGAATTTCAAAACGAATTTCGAAAATAATAAAATATAATAGCCACACACAAAGACGTTCCAGATTAATTCTTAGACGATCTTGTAATATAAATATGTACTCGTATAACCTAATTATTTTTGATGATTTATTAGCGGCAAATCGGCTGATAGAATCTCACATTTTTGAAAATAGGTAATGAAAATTTTTATTTTAAAATTGTCAAAAATGATGCCATTCATTTCGTCAGAAAAGAGCGTGCTATTAAATTAATATAAGCAAATATAATTAAGTTATACATTCACAAAATGTATAGACTATTAATTTATTAAAGTCTAACATTTTATGGAACAATTGGGTTCGTTACTCTCGTTTAGCTGTGGCAATTTGTATTAATTTATTTGTAATAATTTAAAAAATTATAATATTGATAAAAGTATTCTAAATGTCATTAGTGTGATGAATGATGGCTGTTATTTTGATGAAAAATATATGGCTAAATTGGTTATTCAATCAAAGAGCGTAACTGTAAAACGTACCTTATCGAAGTCGTAAGACCTAACGTATCTTTTAGTTGCGACCTGTGAACTAAGAATCGATTTGTCACGAAAACCCAACTGTATCTAAACGTAAATTTACAGCTTTCGTAAATTTTTTTCGGCCTGGTATGAAAGCAGAATTTAAATTTATAATTCGTTGAATGCAATGCGGTAAACAGCAAACTGGTTTCCCCGATTAAAAAAATAAAATAGTGTGTAATTTTGACGGTTGGCAATTAAAGTTTTAAACAGTCCCGCTGGATTGCTTGGTTGGGTATAATTTAAAATGACTGAATCTAAATTTTAATGTGGTTTGTTTAGGAAATTTTTAACCTTTTCCTATAACTTGCAGATTTTATTTAATAAGTTGGCTGCTCTGTTTTCACTTTAATATGTATTTAGTGTGTATAAAGGTATTCTAAATGTTTCGTCGTGTTTTATTTGCAAAGTGTCATCGCGCATTAACTAGTGCGAGCGACAGTTTCCAAGTTCTGTTTTTTCTAGGTTTTCGAATGCTTCGTAAACAACTTGTAGATTGTGAGTTGAGTGTTTCGGTAAACATCCGTTTTTGAGAGAGCTCAATGCTTTACTTTATACTTTCAAACGTAACTTTAATAATATTTTGATTAAATACAAGCTTAAAACGATAAAAAACAATTTATCTCTTACAATTCGATTCGAAAAAAACTACAACAAAAAGAGACATACACTAGAAAATACTTTAATTATTTTTATATATTGAAAAAAAATACGCACGAGTAGTCGGGAGGGGGGGGGGGTAGAAATGCGTTTAATGACGTCTGCAGGACCTTGCTGTAAGACTTAAGGTTCCAGTTAAACAATTTACTACTACTAAAAAACGTACTAAAGCAGTTCATATTAAATGATAGCTACAGGTGTCATAGCCATTCTTGTTTATTATGGTGAATGATACCTTGTATTATATTTATGGATGCATTGCTGGGTTTATGGTTGTGTGAATATATTAGGATGGTAGGGAACGCTCTGTCAAATATAATTACGTTGGATCTACAAATAAATGTTTAGTTTTAACAATAAATTATTTTTTTTAAAGGATTTCCCAATTTAATAAATCAATCGAAAACCTTGAAAAAATATTCAACACAGGTACCTAATGTATTTGTTTGGCAAAAGTTGAATTCTTCCATTAATTAATTATCTGTTACGGTTAAATTAGCTCCATTGGTGTAATCAGTAATGGATGTGTCATATTTGTAATTATTTGATAGTAATTGAAAATTAAATTATGATAATCACATTACTGTATTCATTGTGTGAGTTGATTAGCCAGCGGAGTCTAGCCCTAAGGCATGTAGATAACTGTCCTGGGTCCTTTCCATTTTATAGAATGGTTGAAAGAAAAGGGCATCATCAAGTTATATACCAGACTGTGTACGCATCAAGAAATGGAAATTAGGAAGCTATTTCCATTTTATTTATAGTTTCTTTAACGTGTCAATATTTTATGTTACCAACCAAGAGGATCGTGATCCCCTAATAAAACTGTCAAGTGCCGACCGCTAAAAATATACTGTTAGTACGTTTTACCGTACCGTTCAGATGTGTGCCAACCAAAACTGGCCTACGGATGACATTCATCGCCTTATGCACTTACATATTACATATGTATATATACATAATATGCCAATACCATTCATATGAATGGTATTGGTGTTTATTGGAATATAATCGTAAATTATTACAAGAAAAATAGAAGGTGCACACTAAATCCAACTTCTATTTTTCTTCACAGTCAAGCGGCATTCGTCTGTTACTTTATCGCTTAGAAAATTATACCAAAATAACCTCAAATTTGCAAAGTATGAGTATTTTGCCAGCGTAAAAAATGGTCAAAGAGATGAGAGTCATTCGGCACGAAAACAAATGGATCAATGAAAAATATCGGCTACTCTACCATCATAGCACCACACCACGTATCGTACGCAATAATAAATAAAATAAAATTCCTAAATTAAAAATACAGCGTAGAAACACGTCTGTGTCTCTGTGCCATTCTGTTGAAGATCGGCTTTATGAATATTTGAAATATTGAAAGAATATCATGGTACCATTGTATGTTTTTTTTTATTTTAATCTACTTAGACCTGTAAATTAACCCACTCTCGCCTCTATGGCCATCCACTGCACATCGAATGGGCTAAAAGTGGAGATACGAAATGAAGCAACCCTCCACAAGTTCGTACCACACGTATGAGTAATCTGGGAGGAAGATGCCATTAATGACACCTGTAGGGCCTAGCTGTATGCTGTTTTGGTTATATGATTTACTACCACTATACAATGTATAGAATCAGTTGATATTACGAGTATATGATAGATATAGCCATTCTTGTTTTATTTATCCATTTATTTATAATATGCTACATAAATATTTTATTACATTTTCTCTGAAAAATAAAATAATCCTACACTACCATTTTAACAAAAACAAAAAAAAAAAAATATTTCATACATCATTAGATGTGGTATCAGCGTAGAATTATCGGTGTATTACTTAAGCTCAGTACACTGGGTTTCGTTGAGAAAGGGATTACTTTGTCTATCTAACTAGGTGTAAACACCTGTTCTATGGTAAGTTGTGTGTAAGGTACCCCTGTCAGTGCATATGATAGGGTCCGAGCAAGTATCTACACATAAATATATAAATATAGTTACGTAGTTATAGTAAAATTGTATAATGTATTGCTGTGTCGGTAACTTATGTATCATCTAATGGCCAGGTTAATATTTTCAGGCTCTCTCATCATATCTATTTAGCTGAGAATGTATCTGGCCATATCAGTTGACTGAGCAATGAGAGTCTGCACGCATCCGTCTATCTATACATACTATACTTATGTATAGACGATTGGTACGGCCTTTTGAGTCAAGGTTTCTGTAGCCTTTACAACAATTTACAGACTGCCTTTAGCCCTATTTCTCTAAATGGTTATTTTCTACGTCTTTCGCGCAGTGGATTTCAACCCGAGATCTGTCAAGGTTTCTGTGGCCTTTACAACAATTTACAGACTGCCTTTAACCCTATTTCTCTAAATGGTTATTTTCTACGTCTTTCGCGCAGTGGATTTCAACCTGAGATCTTCGACATCGCAGTGTGTCCATACCATGACTAATTCAATCATTTCACGGACGAACAAAGACGCAAAGTGACTGCGACTGCGTTTCCCGTCGCCAATCATAACGAGTATTTCATGCAACTCTTTCGACGGCGAAACCACCGGCGAGTAATGTATTTCATATTCCATAAAAACACGCTAACTCCTTACGGGAAATCCGTAAGTATTGGATATTTTCTTGTTTTAGATGTGAGACTAATAAGTCGCTTCCTCAGTCTAACGTTTAAATCCTAGACGTGCCTGCACTGATCGAGGTCAAAAAAATATCACCAGCCTGTGTGATATGGGTAAATTCAAGAATATGTTAAAAACCCTCAGAATAGAATAAGTCGAATTCAGACTGATAAATTTATGGCTTCTAGTCTGATTTAATCTTCCAATTCCTTAAGCCTTCATGTACCGGTCGCAATGACCATTCTTCAAAATATTATCGATGTTGACGAAATGGAATATTTGGGTTCAATTTTTTTCCCAGGATAATTCGCTTCATAGGTCAGTATTTCATCCATTTATATCTTCCAAAGCTGTTTTCAAACTGCGACTTGGTAAACATTAACTTTTTAAACATTATTTTGTCTAACCTATTAAACCCAACAGGATACAGGAACAAGCTCCTAAATATCGTAATATCCAACATGCGAACGTATTATTAATACAAATAACGGAAAGATGAAATTTGAACTAAACCCTATTTAATAATTCAATAAGCAGTAATCGATTGTCTTGCATACGAGTGTAACGGTATACCTAATAAATTTATCTGTACATGCAACGCTGATTTTTTTATTTCTAGGTCCTTATAAACTATCAACAAGTCGGCTATCATTCTTCAACGGCCCACTTTAATATTAATAATCAACCTTTTTTTAATAAGAGTAGTATATACTAGTATATATAGTAGTACAAGTATATATATAGTGTATAGTGTACAGTGTATAGTGTAAGTAGTGTATAGTAGTAGTATATATAGTAGTAATATAAGTTAAATAACTTTACAACTCAATTATACAATTATATAAATAATACGCACACTAATCATGTGCTTTAATTTTACACTTTTGCATATCCATTATTTTTATTTTTTCCAACTTCATACATATATCACTCAAACTCATTTCATTTCACCATCATCCTTCATCGTAATCACAAATCCATTATTTTTATATTTTTTATTAAAATATCATCCTTTCCTTATTTCATCTAATTAGATGGTTACATAATATTTGCCAATATTTTACACTAAAGAGGACAGGTGAGAGTTAAAAATGCATTTTTATAAAACTCAGCGCTGGGTTTAAACCGACATCCTGCGCTCTCAAGTACAGGACCTCTTTAGAACCTTTATAAATATTATGCTATCCAGCACTTTATTAAATAATTAAAAACCTTTTCAATTTTTTTCAATATTGTCAAAGTTTGTGTCATTTATCTTTTCAGGCGGTTTGTCGTTATTAAAAAACAATCATCAAATATAAGTAGTATATATAGTATATACAGTCCGTCATAACATAGTTTAGTTTCATTCGTTCGACTATTTCCCTTTTCACACCACTACCATTTGTATATGTAATGCAAATTCGAAATGTCCGAACGAGAACATGACAGTCGTACACGATAAGCAAAGTCACAGTCCGACGGTTATAAAACACCCGCGAGGGCGAACTAAAACCACCTACCGCTACCGCTGTCACTCAATATGCCACGCTTCGTCGCTCTCCAGCATTCGGGCCTTCGGTTCCAAGACTCCTAGTAGCATATTTAACCCATTTATTAGGATTCGAACCAAAATAGTAAAAAACTTGAAATAAAACCGTCTCCAAAATTAAGATCTTTTCGGCACGCCGGAAGGTGGAGGTAGATTTCACCGGATCAAAGTAGGGGATAGGTATCAAACTTGTATCAAACATTGAACGAGCTACCGCGCGATCCACTCCCCGCGCGGCGTGTTTAATAGGCACAGATTAAATCCGTTCAAAATGTAAATTATAGGCCTGTAATTTCCCTACAACTTTTGTTTATAACAACTTTTGATATGAGCAACCCTTACAGCACAGTATAAAAAGGGGTTCAGTATACTCTCGCTGCGCAAGGGCACGGCGCGGCGGTGGGTTGCGGCGCCGCGCGGGTAGTGGATCGCGCGGCAGCTTGCGCAATGTTTGATACAAGTTCGTACAATTGAAGTTTGCCTATCCCCTACTATTTCCGCCTTCTTGCGTACCCCAAGGTTTTTTATGTGACATACTCTTTTAGCAGGTTTATTGTATTTATGAGCTCATTTATTATCTATACGTGAAGAGAAAACTTCGGATCCTATCCTCCATTATGCCTCCAAATAGAACTGAAGAAGAACATTTACAATTCAATTATTTACATTTTACTCTTAATTATTGCTTTAGATTTCGTAGCCGCTAACAGCCTTGCCACTTCCTCAGTATGATTACTATTAAAATAGCATATTGTAATAAAATACAAATTAATCTTTATAAATTTGGGCGATCAGTACTACTTTGGTAATAATAATATAAGCTCTGCCTCCTTCACTAGAAGATGTCTGTAGTAAGGAAAACAGTATACTAATTGTGCTAAAAAACAATCTCAACCATCAGCGGTATCCGTCTGAATACATCTACACTAATATTTTGATATATAGCCACACTATTATTTTATTACCAATTGTTAATAATACATTGCCAATAATTTCGATTAGATACAGAGAGCAAATATGTTTTTAGTGTTATGATTTCAAGTTTTTAAATTGTCCCTTAGCCCGAAAATGTTATTTAATAAAAAAATACAGTAACCAATAATATGTTTTCCTTTTTATATGATAATTTTTTACATATTTAAAAGCACATTGCACACATTACATTTACATTTACATTACATTTGGTTTACTTTGTTTTAAGTTTAAAAGCTTATAAATTTTCGTGTTTTTATAAAACTGGTTTTATTTCTTAATAATTGTTTTATATAACAAGAACTATCGCATACAATTAATTTTAGAAGAAGCCGTTTTATGCCTTTGGTCCAAAATGCCTATCTTCTATCATTCTAGCAATTTAATATGCCCATAAAAGATGTATCAATAACAGATAAGATTATGTTCTTTGAGGCGTGTTTCATATCGTGTTATTTTAGAAATAAATATTTGTCGTAATCGCATTCTCATCGCATTTTGCATTTTATCTAGCACTGCGTGTTATTAGGCTATGATGTCAACCAGCTTGCTAAGGAGTGCGTCGATGCAAAGGTGTCTGATGCTTTTATTTGTCCGTTCTTTGATCGTGAGGTCGCCTCGCGGCTTGAAGTTGGCTCGCTATCAGAGCGGCAAGCAGCTCGATGCTCGTTTTGATGCCTTCTTTCTACCCATACATGCATTTGCTCGTTTGTTGCCATGCTTACCATTTTTATCACTTTTATTCCTGACAGTAACACGCGACAGCCGCCATCGAAAGGTTCGTCGGCGTTAGATTAGTTATTTCAGTAATATTAATAATAAATTGAGCCATATTTTTTGGTCGAAACACAATGGCTCACTTTATTTAAATTTGTGACAAAACACAAATTTGTAACAATAAATGTAAACACACAAATAAACCAAACAAAATGTGGTACTCGCAGATACCTTAAATTCTTTGAAAAGGCAACTCAACACTTCATTATCACAATTTCCCCTGACTATAGAACAAGCACGTTTATCTTAGTCGAGTCGAGCCTAAAGTAAGTGTATATCCATGTCATAACAATTATTTTTTTGAAGTTTTGAAGTGAAAAACGCAGAGGAGTCAATGGAATGGCAAATTTTATTTACGCAGATTCCCTGAGGTCGGATGGGGATTTTATGGACGGCGTAATTTTGTCGGTATATAGGAAATATGTAAATGTAAAAGGTAAGAGTTTGGGAATGACTAGGGATGAATGAGGTGCACCTACTGCCATTGCAGGGGAGTGTTGGATTACGGTACCAAAATATGGGGGCGTCTCTGGTAAATTAAAATATGTTTTTTCTTTATATAAAACTTTATATTGCCCCAATAAAGTCCAAAGCATTAAAAAAAACGTTAAAGAGTGTATACACACCGCCACTCAAAAGAACAAAAAACAATTTATCACCTTAATTAATCGTCTATCAAAATAATCAGTCGCTAATAAATATATAGGTATTGAACGCTATGATTTATATAATATGTGCTTTGGAGGAAGGAACATTTGAAACGTGGGTCTCAGGATGTCTCAATAAATGCTATTTGATTTATATTAACGTTACAGTAATACTTATTTACTCGCTAAATGGTATATTTTGGTGTTTTTAGCATATTTTTACGATTTGAAGTTTTAAATCGAGTGTGTTTGTAATGTAATTAAATAATGTTGTTTCATTTTACTTTTTCATATAATAAGTGTTATTGAGTAGACACTTAAATTGTATTCATGTGTGTGTGGGTGTGTATATTTGTGCCTTAGGTAATTGTTTATATTTTTTATATTTTCTCAGGGTTTTGCGCTGGTCTATTGTATGCACTGTAATACTTCATATATAACCTTCCTTAGAACAGGTAACTCTTACCTAGTTAGGAAGGTTATAGATTTGTACTCATCGGCCAAAAAAAAATGTGTCATAAATATTCTCTGATACAGTTTTACTATTTTCGAATCGAGACAAAAAGTTTTGTGGTTTTTTTATATTCTGGGAGAATCAACGACGGCGCTTGGAAATTGTCCATGGAACGACCATGGAGTAATGGCTGGCGATTCCCGTAGACGTTGACGAATACGCTGATTAGATGTGGCGAGCGCATTTTCACGCGTCCGAACGGGCCAAGGCTTGTGAACGCGAAAAAATGTGAAAGTGAACCGAGCGGAGTCGCTTCGAGCTGATTCATACTCTTAGTCAGGGGCCGCGAATTTGTATAAAGGTCAAACCCACGGCTACACCGAAAGCGTGGATCAACTCGCGAAATGTGCGAGAGAAGAACTCTAGAAAGAAGGAGGAGGTGCTGTTTCTCACGACCTTTTCGAGATAAAAAAAAAGTTTCGAGGTAGATTCGTGATAATGATCTTAGGGCAGCATGTTTTGAAGGTGAAGGTGAAAGCTTTTTGTTTTTTTATTGTTCTCGTAAATATCATACTTAAATAGTACATAAATTAAATAATGTTAAAACAGTACTACAAACAATAAATAAAACCGTTTTATACAATATTTGTTAATTATATATTTGTATATATTTTCCGTGCACAAATATAATTTAAACGTATAAAAGTATGCCTAGTTTATTTTTGATAATTGCTTTTTAACAGCAGGAATCGTCTTGTATTTCTGTATTGGCGATAGAATATTATCAGATTGCCATTCTCAAAGTATGTACTGGTTTGAAGGTTCTTGAATAAAAATTAAATAAAAAAGTATGAAACAACTAACGACAATATTGATTTTAGGTTTATTTTTTATAAAAGTGTTGGAGATTAAGCCAATAGCAAAATAATGATAAAGGTTGGTAGGTAACCTAAAGGGGTCCTGTACTTGAGAATGCAAGATGTCGGTTTAATACCGGCTCTACATTTTATAAAAATATATTTTCTCGCTCTCGTGTCCTCTCTTTTCAGTAAAAAAAAAATCATCATAATTTATGTGTTTATCTCATTAGATAAATTAATAACAAAATGATTTTGTTCTAACAAAAAACATATTTTTATTAGGATATAGGTGATGAGTTGCTTCATTTTCTATCTTAGCTTGGGCCTGTGGTACTTTAGCCTATTAGATGTACGTTTTGGATGACCATAAAGTCGACAGTGGGTAATATTTTTAGGACTGAGTAGATTAAAATAAAAAAAATGTCATGGTATCCATGATATTCTTACAATTCATCATTTTTAACACCATTTTAGTTTATTTTGTAAATTTGACGTGGCCTAGTAATAAAACAACCTCCACCCCCTCCCCCTCCCTATTTACTGAATGTATTATATCAGCTTTTATTTATGGTATATTTAGGTCTATACGAGTATGTGAATAATCAAAGCTTAAATTAATGTATTTCATGTTGTTATTTTTGCCAACGGACGGAGATAGTAGCTTCTTATAAATGAATGTATAGAAACTAAAAGGAGAAACACTCAGAATCTACTAAAATAAAAGAATAATTAGATGTAATTACAGATGTATCACTGGATACATTCCATGTCGATACAAAACAGACAGTATAAAACTTCATAAAAAAAAAACTTTTTTGGACCTTACATCATAAGTTCAGTGATGGTATTATTGTAACTTCAATAAGTGGTATTATGATTAGGAAAAGTCGTTTCGTCACTGATGGTAAAAAAAACTACCATCGGCTTATACCGAGTTCGAATGGCGAAAGGAGGTTAGTTAACCAGCGATTAAAACGCGAATATTTACGAATTCTTCTCATTCCAGATTTGGTCACCACGTCTTTTGTAGTCAAAGTCCGAAATGCAATATTTAAATTTGATTATTTTAAGAAATATAATGATAAAAGAACTATATGTAAAGCCCGTAATAGTTGGAATATCAACTATTTATAATGATTTTGTTGTTTTAACTTGGCATGTGAATATTATAACATATACCTATGTGTGTTTAGGATTGTTAAATGCATAAAAATAAAATAAAAATTAAACAAGATTCGGTTGCATCATAATCAGATGGTTTATATTTATAAACACGAGTTATAATATTCATAATATATATTAATAAATTATATTACAATTATTATAATAAAGTATCGCACTAACTGAAGTATCGTATCGTCCGGATACTCTTACTAAGCATAGTTTGGCCGGGCACCACGGGCTTCCAATAGCAATCACGACACGGCCTCTCCTGCAGTACAAGCCATTTAACCATATCACGAGACACCCGAAACGATTCTCATCGCTCCTAATTGCACCACAAAGGTCAAAGGTCACAGCATCAGCTCAAAAATAGAATGATCTAGATAAAACACAATTACTTTCATAATCATACCGAATGACAAAAACATAGTGACCCTACAAAAACGATTTCAATATAAATAATTAGAGCGAAGCGAGCGTAGCGAGCGAAGCTCTCATAAGGAGACTCCAATTAGAACTTTGTCACGGGCTAACTTGGTCATTCCTTGACCGATTTGAAAAATTTTTGATTTTGAGAGAATCTACATGAAAAAGTGAAGGTCGTGACGGAGCTTGATTTTAAATATTGTCAAAAATAAAATTTTTGGGGTCAAAAGAAAATTGTCTATGGGAATATCCATTATAAAAAAGTCACGCGCTTTTTTGAAAATTTTTTATTCGAAAATAATTAATCGAATTTTATTTTAAATTATTTAATTTGATATTAATTTAATACAATTTAACAATAATAAATCGTTTTTAACAATAAATAAAAATACAAAAAATAATTAGGTAAGTTTCACGCATAAAAATAGTAAAAAAAAACAAAATTCGCTCGAAGGTCACGTCACTTTTTTTCTTAGCGATTTATTCTAATTTCGATTTAATTTTCTAAATTAAGCATTAATTTTGAATAATTTATCAAGATTTTTATTTTTAAAAACCATCTCTATGGTCGTAGTTATAAAGAGAAAATAGCATTCATCCAAATTATAAAGTAGTTAACTTGTGATGAGCGAACATGTCTTTTACTATGGCTTAATCTGCTTATGTTTTTTTAACATCTAGAATAAGAGCAATGCCTCCCCTCCCATAAGAAGGCGACAATTCGGTCGCAGGACAAATGACGCTTTACGGCAGCAGTTATCAAGGGCTAGACAACAGGAGGATTCACAAGCAGGAAATATAATGCATTCAGAAATGCTTTTGATCAATGAATTTTATGCTAAGATTCAATCTATTGGTTATATTCAATGTTCAAAATGCAAATCAATGTTACTATTGGAAGAGACTGATACCATTGAGTGTTCTTCCTGTCGGAAGAAGCCTTTAAAATACTCAAGCTCTAATAACATGGAAGTTGCTACTCAACCAATTGAGCTCAAACATCTAACTCAAATCGAACAAATGCTTATCAGTCGAGTCCAGCCAGTACTCAGAGTCTATCAGGTAAAAGCTTGTGGAGGTGCAGGACAGTATAGATATACTGGTAATGTTCTCAACATCCAACAAGATATTCAGCCCATCGCAAATACATTACCTCTTATACCAGAAGAACTTCAAGTAATTTTAGTAAGACGAATCGGCATGAATGGACATTCCGATTTCAGAGTTCGTAGAGAAAAAGTACTCACAGCTTTAAGATGGCTCATTCGCAATAATCCTTATTATGCAGATGTTACAATCAACCAGGATGTATTAAATTCATTGCCAAGCGACGGAAATATTGCTGAACAATTACGATATGTCAGTGAAGGAGAAATAATGACTGATGAACTTGAACAAGATTCATTGAATGAAAATTGTGTTCCTGTTATGAACCCTATTCGTAATCAAAGAGATTTAATAACAACTGCTCTAACATGGCCAGTTGCTGACCAAGAAGCTGTAAATGAGTTCAGATATGCTGGTTACATTGTCAAGGCTTTCCCACATCTTTTTCCTGATGGGAAAACAGATTTTAACGACACTTCACGTTCTGTTAAAGTAACTTTCGCTAAAGTAAATCGCTTCGCTCTAATATGTGCTGCAGCGAAGCAAAATGCGAGCGACTGCGGCGACCTAGTATATATAAAATATGTAGATTTCATTAGAAAAGCTATCTATTGCAATGGGTACCATGTCATGACTTCCGGGAAATTTATGGAACTTTGTGGACTTTTCGAAGTGCAAAATCGATTTCGTGAAATGCGACAATGGCGCCACCGGCATTGTTGAAGGCGGCCGCAGGCCAATTGAGTCGCGCGAGGAATCTTAAGACTGACAGGTTTGTTTTTAAAGAGCGTCTCGAATGACGACGCGGTCACTTTGAGGCATCCAGAGCATTCCTCACACTAATTGCTCTATTGATCGAAATAAAACTAAAGAATAACAATGTCGCCAATGACCGGAGTCAAATATAAAAGCAGTTCAAACATCGTTTATTCATTGCAACACCCGTACAGGACTTTTAGCAATAGCTTTTTATTATTGCGGGCAATCACAGAGCAGAATTCAACGACCTAATATAAATATTGTTAAATGTATAAAAGATTTACAATTCGGGAATACACATATAAATATCAGGTAAATATACCGGAAAGTTACAGGTTTTTTTCTCAATTATATGTAGATACGTATTTGTTATGTTTTTTTGTATTCCTTAAGAGAGTGAGTGTAATGAAATTTTAAATGTAAATATTTCTTTTACTTAATCGTATACTTACTCGTATCGATATTCAACATTATTTCGTTTTATAAAAATTAAGTTATAGTAATGTTGTGTTTTTATGAAAATACAAAAATAATTAAATGATAATGAATACAAAAATAACACACAATTAAAATATGCAAGTCACTAAAATTAAATGTTATGCATAATAATAAATAACTTAACATATAAAAAATATATTATGTCTGTTATACAATGTCTTACGCTAGGTGGTTTAGGTTAGGTTAGGTAATTATATTAATTTTCATTGGTCTAAATATAATATTATATGTATACATATATGTTACCAAGAATGTGTATAATTGAGAAATTCTATATGAAATGTCGAGCGATTGTAAGAAATTCCTAAAATAAAAATGTATTGCCTAGGAAAAAATAGGATTCCTCGGATTTCTATAGAAAGCCAAATTTTTAACATTACTCTCTTAATTTAGCTTTTTTTATTGTTCAATTTATAAACCCAGTGGTAACTAAAAAAATATTTTTGATAAAATTACTTATGGTGTTTCAGCGCTACTCGATTTTATCAATATACTAAAACACAACCTTTTACGACTGACCGTTAAAAATATACAGGCCTGGGACAGACGGACAAGGTTTTACCATAAAGTTTTTTGTTTTTGACCATTAAGAGATCAGACCTTGAAATGTAAAATTATATTTTCACGTTATATTGGTACATGTGTTTAAAATTATAGTCAAAGTATATTTGTTATACTTATCTGATTTCTCAATCCAACAAAACGTTCGAGCCGGCGCTCAGTCATGGCGAGTCACATCAAATTGCATGAAAGGTGTGAGGGATTTAAATGATCGTCTAACTCTAAACTCTAAAGCCAAAAATATAGTAACTTGGTACTCGTAACATATCTTCAGAAATAAAAAGCAACTCATGAGAACATCCCTTTTCTCTAAAATGAGAACATTTGGAAAGTCGACGTATTCGAGTAACTTATTCCGACAAAACTGATGCTTGAAATTTGTTTTTAATTTTAAAATTGAATTTCTAACACGTCATAGTTAAATGGCTTCGGTAACCTGGCGACCGAAGTGAGACACGTTCGTACAGACGAATTCGACCGTGCTAAATAATAGGTCCGAACTCCGGGTACATGACTACACGCTTAACCGAATTACCCACACGAGAAATGAGAACCTTCCTTTACCACAATAAGTTTGGCTGGCGAGCCGTGACAACCATGTTGCTAAGCCGAGCATTGCTAAGCATGTTGTACAACAATGCGGACGGCAGGCGAGTACAGTTAGCCACGAAATTGTAAAAAGCCATTTCATTTGACGATAGCAATTATTTTCCTTTTCTATGAAGGTGGCTACCTGTCTTTAGGTAGATAGATGTAGTAGGTAGATGTTTCTTATATCCTAAATAACATCGGCTAATAATTTCATAGTTTCTTATATTATCGGTACTAAAGATTCCTTTCCTAAAGACGGTATAAAGATTTAAAGTTGGTTGAAAAATATTATAATTTAGTGTAGAATCCAGAATATCTTGTTGTTTTTATACAAAGGCTTTATAGACAATTTTAGTTTGCATATTTTATTCGACTTGTGCCAAAAGACAATTTTGTCAGAACTAAATGCGGCAAGTGCTTAAAAGTCTAATTTCGTTAAAGAATAAAAAGAATTAGTTGCCTAACACAACCTCGCCCTTGTTCATTTAGGCAAAATATCAAACCATATACTAGTATGGTAAACAAGAATGGCTGTGACACCTGTAGCTATCATATAATATCAACTGCTTCTATACATTGACCAGAACCTGACGTCTTACAGCTAGGCCCTACCATCTTCACCCCAGACTACAGGCGCCTATGGTACCAACTTGCGATGGGTTGCTTCATTTTCTTTCTCTAAAAATTTGTTGACTTTAATATATCTATATTATCTACACGGCCTCCGATGTTATATCAACGGCTTTGGTTGAAACGGTCAAACAAACTGCCAAAGGACGGGATAGTTACTTCTTATATGTATACGTAGATGGTTATATTATATTATACTATTACGGTTTGAGGTCTGTAGCCATATTTAAAATATCTGGTTGGGTTGATATAAAGGTTTTTCGTGCCGTGTACAGTTAGTTATTACTCCGTTCGCACGCGCTCCCCAGTTGCTGTAGTTGTCGGATGTCGTCGGCCATATTAAATATCCAGATTTGGCCGACAAATTATTTAATTTTCCGATGCGTGACGTCAAACAAATGTCGGAAGGGATTCATTTCATACGAGACGGACGCGACGCTATCGTCTTTCATGAACAGTTAGCCGTTAGGAGATGCAGCCATACATACCACAGGCCATACGGGCTTGGCACAGACAACCTGTGCCATGCAGCGATGCGACGGCGCCTGAACTGATGCCACGATAATGTCGATCTATGCAACTGCAATCAGTAATAAATATGTTTAAAATATACCCAAAATATTGTATTTTAAATAAACAGTGTTTGACTATTGGCCCAGAGGTCGAGAGTTGAATCCGTTCTCAGCCATGTCATTTTTAACACTTCATTACCAACATCTCCTCTGACTGTTGTAGTACAAGCATATTTAGCTTAGTTGAGTAGGGCCCACAATAATTATATATGACCTACGTAAAACCAATTCTTTTTTTAATGCATGCTGCATGATTTATGATGTAAATTGTGAGCAACATTCGACCCAAGTTTTTTTGTATGATACTTCAAAACAAAGCTTTCGGCTGGTTGAACTGGCGCCTCGTGCCAGCGGCATTAGACGCCGATTTAGACGCATGACATTTTCATAAAATGCTGATCAGGTCTTTTTAAATCATACTACATACAAACAAACCATAAAATATATTTTTTTTATTTTTATAATTTTATAAATACCTTATACTGAAACAATTGTACATTTGGAATTGTATTGAATCCACTTTACAATTCCATAATAAAGAAAGGTTACATCTAAAGGTATTGTAAACTATTTCCTTTGTAATTAATAAAAGAATTTTTGAATTTGAAAGGTCGTTCCTACTATTGTTATAAGTTATCAGAGTTTTTCGTACGCCAATGATTATTGTAAACTATTAAAATAATTGCAGCTAATTAAAAAAATAACTTTTCTCCCAGTCGTTGATTGTTGTTAAAAGATAATCGCCATTATAACTATGATAATTGTATCATTACACTGTTGTATGGATAAACTGTAATCAAACTAAAATTGCTAGAATATTGTTATGTCCTCTACGTCGCATTGTTACGCTAGCCAAAAATGCTTGTGACCAATAAATGTCTCCTCGGTTATCATTAAATGGAGCTAAAGAGGTGGCGACCACAGTTCAAGGGTCCATTAATACATACATAGATACGTCTTGACAAATTCTATACCAAAACTTGAGGATTAGAACATCTATGGCTAATGATATTTTAAATCATCTACGAACTCATCCATGTACCCTAGACCCTAGTAACTCTCAATTTAGAAACTGTCTCTCCCTATCTTTAGCTGAACAACAAAGCTTTTAAATTTCAATCAAATTAGTGCGATTAACTCGTATTGCCATCACAATCACCAGCTTCGCGGTTCTATAGGATGGCCTACAAAAAAACATACTTCGTACTATAATAATCTTATTTACCGAGCAAATAAATCATACCATGCCACGTTACAGTTAAGTATGCCTTTGATTGAGGTATTTTTAGGCGCCAGGTATCATATTTAAATAAAATATTGGCGCAAAAGACTGCCTTTTTTATGCACTATGTATAAAAAAATATTAATAAATTATGATTATTTTTGTTTAAATCTACAGATTTCCATAGTGGTTTGCTTGACGGTGCAGAGGGGTGAGGACGCACGTCTCGTTACACGTACCCCTCTATATTATACACCCCCCCCTCCGCTCTCCAACCATAAAAGAAGGTCATAAAAGCAGGGTCGAATCACTTGGCACACAAACCACATGTGATTTTACACGCATAAATTAAAATTACAAGGAGAAAAGTGCAATAACCGCAAGCTTAATACATTCAATAATCATTTGAATGCAGCGCGCATGTCACGGTCACCAGCTGAATGAACATCAATTATTTACAACCGGCTTATATAATCTGCCTTGCTCGGCTCTCAGCAGATGCAAGACGAAATGATGCAACTGTCCGTCGATTTCCGTTACACGCAACCTGTCGACGGTCGACACTACGCGGACTGCGGACTGCGGACGGTCGACCGAATGTTCCTACGCTACGATTGACAATTTCAAGCCTACATAGCGTTTTTAGCGCATTCATTCTTACCTAAAACATTTATTTACTTACAATCTAACCATCATTTTTTTTTTGCTTGGTTTTAAATAAACTGTACTTGATAAACTAATAGCGGTTTCCGCTGAACAGAACAACAGAACAAATAATAAAAAAAAAACGATGTGTGCGTGGCTACGGGCCTTAGAAATAAAACTTTTGAGAGTAATTTGATAAAATTTGTCGTATTATATTTTATAATTATCATGACCCCCCATACTTATTCGAGTGAGCGTGTCGCAATTGTAATTGGAGGCTAATTGGTCGCCTGAGAAAATCTGTGTTCACAAAAAAAAACAAAAAACTACAAAATAAACAGATTTTATATTACTGCTAGAGTACTATTATAGATTTCTATCTTGAATGTAGTTTACTCCACACTGAAAATGTCGGCAAAGCTTACAATTTATTTATAAATCATTTTTGCAGTCTTTAGATAAATAGTTTGTGAAGTTGGTGAAGTCGCGATTTTACCGTCTACTTGTGGGTCTCTTAATAACGATATACACACACACACACTTCAACTTCAAATCTCTTTCGAGTGAAGAGAAATCTATTTGTCAATAAAAAAGGCTGCCATATTGGGGACCATTTTCGTCTTTACCATTCAGACCGTCAGCAAAAAAGTCTATGATCATGCGAGCCTACGATTAGTGGCTAATCAAAATTACACCGAAAACCTTCAACACGGAAAATTGTTTTTGGTTTGATTTTGTCCGTCTACCACCAGTAAGTACTAAGCGAATCTAATTTCTCTTAAATAGCGTTTCACGCGAAGAATTCTTGCCGAGTAAAGTAGGTTGGACCTTGATAATCCGGGTGGATATGAAACATGTGACTACTGGACAATCAAGAGTATCTAAATTAAAATTACTGAAAAAAATATATGTTTTTTTTTTCAAATAATCTAATTACATTTATTTTAGAAGATCTTTATCTAAAAGATCCTTGTATATAAAAGTGTTTTGTTGTTAAAAAAAAATAATTATATATTTTTACTAATTGCCTTATTACCGTAATACCGTAATACCCTATTGTTTATATTTTTTAATTCTCTCACTCACTGATAGGCGTTATATAATTATTATTGTTGAAATTTCCAAATATTTTCGATTTAATCAGGTCTTCCATCAACCGGTGCAAGCATTTCAGATCGCAGATTGCAGAGCACATTTTTACGAATGAAGAGCTTCTTTGTGGCATTTCATTGAAATCATTCAATCCACAACAAGTTGGAAACGCAATTCAATAACATTAACATGTCGGCGATTGTAATACTATTAATAGACGTTTCGAAGCCAAAGAATGCACCACATCTCGCAAATAGCGCACGATCGCTGTTTGTTGATATTTTGACAGGCACATCTTCGAAATCTGTTAAACAACCGTTCAATGGAATTCGCGTTAACCTACACGCTATAATATATATACGCGTATGACTATATGGGTACATATATGATTTTTTTTATAACAACGAATTGCCTGACAAAATTAAACACATCATGGTTAACAATTATGATTGATTTTTTTGAAAATTGTTATATAGGAAGTCCCCTTTTTAGACAACATAAAAAAAGGAGGAGGATATCAATTCGTTTTGCTGTGGTTCTGCGTTGACTTCAACGTTTTAAAAGAAGTTTTTAGTACCTACCTATTGTTTCTTAATTATTTGTTGTGGGTGTCACTTGTAGTCTTTTTTTTATTAAGGTTAATTTCATTCATTAACGTCTACTTTATTATGTTCAATATTTTCGACTCTCTCATCATCTTCAATAATGAAATGTAAAATGGGAAACAGCTATATTTTTGACCATACACATAACACACGGTTGTATATCTATATAAAAAATATATATTTTCTTAGCTCACAATAGAAAATTAGATAACTATAACTCCAATATGCGCAATCGTCCTGGGACATATATGCACCGATCTAGATAAATATTTAATTGAGTTTGAAAATTGATTGACTTAATCATATTGGATGATAATTTTTTAATAGCGGAAAATCGCGTTAAAATGGGAATTACATAATATTATTTGATACTATTGAAAAATTTAGAAAAGTTTTATTTATTTTTTGACAATTCGTTGGGTATAAAGCTATATCGCAAAATTATTATAAAGATACTATAAAGGTCCTATACTTGCGAGTGCACTGATACGAATTTGATAGAAATATAATTTACTTATTATTTAATATAAATGTATATGTTGCGGTTTTTTTAGCTAAAAGCTTTATAGCTTCTAAGGCAATGTACTTTGCTTATGATAAAGTACAATATTATTTATATAAGAGGATAAAACCATATACTCGGAATAAGTGTACCAAATTACTGGTAATGCAACTATTCCGACTCGGACCCTATATCCGGGTCGACTGACGTCTTGGGGAAAATGATGTTAACACACTGTTTCTCAAACAACTCCAGAAAATGCGCTCCGACCGGTTTCATGAAAGCTATGAACTGGAAATCGATTGCAAGATGTTGTATCGTTTGATTTTATCAAAAAGCAATGTTGCAGAATTACTCCAAGCGCCATAGTAATTAAAAGAATAAAATATTTTATAAATTTATTTATATCATTCGTGACATAATAATGAACAGAGGTACAAGTAGAGACAGGCAGGTCTTAAGTATCTAAATAGATTTTAACAACTTTTGGCCACCAAGATCTTTATTACTAGAAGGAAGGTCTGTACTAAGGAAAGTAAGTTTTTGATGTTAACAAATTTTGTTTTGTAAATGGTTTTTTCCCAAAATATTAAATAAAATAACATTTTTATTTGGCTATTTTATAGTAGGAAAACTTGCAACGCGGCCCCGCCGAGACGGACCATTTTGTCACCCAGCTCTTCGCGAACATCTTAAAGGAAGCTACAAAGTCGGTGTCCAAGCGGTCGTCGGTCAAGTGGTCGCAATTCCACCCCGACCACATACGCACCAGGGGTCCTCGCTGAGGCCAAATTCAGCAAGCTGAAAAGTCGGCTGGTCAAACCACCTAAAGCAACCAAATCAACTAAATTCCAATTGAATGCAAATTAAATATTAATCTAACATTCAACCTACGCAGCAAACCACCAGAGTAACCAAATTATATACCCAATACTCACTGACACCACCATACGACACTCCAACTCGAAAACAAAACTCATAAAACTCCACTCTTTCAAATTATTTATGTTCGATATTAAACTCATTAATTCATTTAAAAGTTTATTTTAAGGCCATAGTTTTAATGCGTTTTTATTTACAAGTCCTGCTTTCGCAAAAACAAAGAATATTGTAGGTATGGCTACTGATTATTAATTCAATCATACGTTTTATTTAAATATTAAAACATTTTTTTTTATTTTTAATTAAATTCCTATTCATATGTGAGTCCATAAGCCAATATGGCAAGAAACTTTGTTTAAAAATAAATAATAACTGAAGTGTAATTTTTGTTTTAAAAAAAAACATAAATTAAATAATTAAGGAGGAAAAAAATATTATTTTTTTCATTACTATTCATTATTAGGTATAATATATATTTTGTATATGTGTGTCCTTATTATGTGAAATATATGATATAAAATTACAATATACGCTATTTTATTACCAAATTATCTTTACTAATGTGGTAATTACGATTGTCAATAAAGGAATTCAGATGTTTTAATTAAAATGGTTGGTAGTGTAACTGCATATTGATTGAAATACTTTATTATGCGTACTTAAAACACTTTGTTCATGCAGAAACCTTTTACAATCATTGTATTTATACCGATGGAAAGTTCAACGACGACTCTCGGAAAGAAAGCTATGTGTTGTCTCTATCTGTTTAGATGTCGGATCTTCTTTTCTTATCTTATAGTTATTACCATGCTATTACTCAACCACAAGACCGCAAATGGGCAAATGGGAAAGCGATCTATCTACCCGTATCTCGGTGACCAGAATAATTTGCTAGTGTCTATTTTACTACGCAATACGTATTTATTTCATAAATGATGAATGTCTCTTAATAATATGATTTTATTATTTATCAGCTGATACTTTCGTTATATGACTATGACTAATAACTGTCAAAAAGGATCAAAATATAGATACGTTTGGCGTGGACACAAAGTGGTTTGACAAGATTACAAGTACGTTTTTGGCGATTACTTACAATATAGAATATGTGTTTCATTTTTACACATTATTCGTGTAAATCGTATTAATCGCAAAAAAATGCAGGTTATATTCACGCGCTTAAACAGAAATGTTATAATAGTGAAAGCAGGTAATCGGGGTGCTGGTTGTCGAGTCGAGCGTAGCGACCGCGACGCCCACCTGCCTGCGCCGTAAGGCGCAGTCAGGGGGGCCAGCTCACGTCTCAAGGACCCGCCTACGGCACTGGCGCGGGGCGGGCGACCTGCTGACACAATCTGCGGGTCAATGCCGCGATCTACCGCTCACCTCGCTCACTGACCCATTGTCGTCCGCCCGAGGCGCCTGTACGCAGGCGCCGACACTCGCAAGTGTTTTACGTTTCGTATGATAAAATGGCCTTTTATCATGTTGGAAATGGAAAGTTACTCTATAAAGCCAACTTTCTTTTTTATACGAAGACATTATTATTTACAATAGATTTTTAGTAATAATCAATTGTATTAAACTCCTCCTTTAATTATGTATTATTTATATAGTTCTACATTGGTCATGCCTAAGGAGTAGTCAGATGACTCAGAATAACCTTAAATTTTCTTAACGAGAAAAATCTGAGACGAATCATCAAGCTACTGTAGTGGAATTCTACATTTAATTTATAATTGTTGTCGTTATTACAATAATGGCATTATATGATAAAAAAAATAAGAAAGGATATTATATTGTGAATATAATTTATATACATGGATATATTGATTAAATTTAATTATAATAATTACTCGTATCTGGTAATAACGCATAGTCAATGGTTTTTCATGGTTAATGTAACGAAATGATATTTTAGTATGGGCGTTTCTAGTAAATGTTATCAGAATTTGTATTATTTATAAATAATGCATTTTAATAGAGACTTGGGAATAATGCGTATTTTTCAATATGGTTTACGAAAATATGCAATTGTGTCGTGACTTATAAAAATAAAAAAATCTTTAAATATTCGGTTTTTTTGTGGGGCTCCTAAAGAAAAAGATTGCGAAGTTATGTTACCTGCAATGATGTCAATGAATTTGAATGATTTCATCTCGAATTTATGCCAGATAAGTCACCCTCTACCAAGCGAACGAGTTTTCTTTATTATTCGAGCATTATTGTAGTTTGTTCCGAGAAACATTGAAGGCACAATGGTAGCGAGCAATTGTTTGACCGGAATTAAAGTCGGGCTCGCGAACACATTGATGATGCACAAATTGATGATGCCAAAGAATATTTCACGTTCTACCGAAGCGCCAAAAAGCGTCGATACCGACCCGTCGATAAAAGCACAAAGCCGTTCGAAACAGGTCTCGCTAAGTCGTTACAGGTGGTTTTAAAAGACGATGGATATCTTATGTCACAAAATAAATCAGTTTATACAACCATTTCTAAGTCACTTTAGGTATGTTTTATAATTATTTTGATTGTTATATTGTTAGTTTTTCTAAAAATATGGCTGAATCTAAAATATACATACCTACTATCTCTAAGCCCTCTGGGTCTGTCAGTGACGCTTTTATCAGTAACAAAATGTATCAAAACGAATTCGCGCCCGACTGACAAATCAAATTTGCTTTTTATGAACGGATACGCGACGAATCAGCCAGTTTGAGGAAACACAGTTTTATTGCAATGCATTCTCACATGAACATGGGTTTTTGTGACTGAACATGTAACCAACCTACATGCTACACCCCCATTTCTCTTCATTCTCAAGTACAGGACCTCTTTAGAACCTTTATAAATATTATGCTATCCAGCATTTTATCAAATAATTAAAAACTTTTTCAACATTATTAAAAAACAATCATCAAATATAAGTCAAATAACTTTACAACTCAATTATACAATTATATCCAGCACTTTATCAAATAATTAAAAACTTTTTCAAAATTTTTCAATATTGTCAAAGATTGTGTCATTTATCTTTTCAGGCGATTTGCCGCTATTAAAAAACAATCATCAAATATAAGTCAAATAACTTTACAACTCAATTATACAATTAAAGGTGTTTACCTATTTTAACATAATCATCTAATTAACGGTATTTAAGCAATACATTTTACTATTTTACTATATATATATACTAGCTGACCCGGCCACGCGTTGCTGTGGCTAAAGTTTTTGTTATATTACATTATAGTAAACAATCTAAGAGGAACAATAAGAGAACATCAGTCACGGAGTCCACTATGCTTTTTCACACAGATGGTATTTGTAAAAAAATATGGTGATCTCCTTATTTGACTTTCTACTACTATAACCCTTTAGTACAATGAAATTATTTACGAACTAAGACGAAAATGTTGATGTTGGTATACAAATTCACTGGATTGAGATTTGAAGGGGAAGTACGTTGAACACAATTAATTAAAATGTTCTTACACTTGATACTAAGCAGAAATCAATAGGTAAAAAATAAAAATTTATCAGATTTATTATTTCCATTTAATTTTATAACAAATATAAGTATATTACAGTATAATACAGTAAATAACATGTGACGCTTAAACTCATGAATGAGGTAGGCAAGGCAGACAGTCTTAAACTTTTAAACATTAATATCTTTTTTTTTGAATTATAAATACTTTCAATTTCAATTTAATTTAACACCAATCGGTGCACAATGTTTTTGGTTAACCTGTCTTTAGCTAACACAAATAGATTCGACGGTTTCCCAACACGTGAACACGCAACATATAGTTGCCCATGAGAAAAACATGGATTTTCCAAATCTAAACCACAAATGGACATTGTTTGACCTTGAGATTTATTTATAGACATGGCGAAAGCTAAACGAATTGGAAACTGTAGCCTTTTGAAGGGTATGGTAGAATCTGATGGTATCATCGGAATACGTGGCAGCAGGACCACTTTTCCTTTAAACTTCCCAGCCAAAATGGTTGCTTCAAGAATGTTTCCGGTGATCTTTTTGATGACCAAACGCGTACCGTTACATAATTGAGGTGGATTCAAATTACGGAGGAGAATAATAGGGGAACCAATCTTTAATCGAAGATTATGTGGTGGCATTCCAGGGATATCTAATGAATTTAAAAATTCAATCGGAAAATTTACACTTTCATTTTCATCAACAACAGTATCGATTGATTTAAAAGACATCAGATCGCCTGGTAACAACTGTTGTATCTGGAAGTTAATTTCGTCAACATCAACGTTTTTGGCTGCCAAAATCGCCCGTTGACTAAGCCATTCATGATTCAAATAATTATTCTGTATATCCGGGAAAATACTCTGAATCAATTCAGTTTTATCCTGAACAACAGTGCAAAAATTGTCTGGTAGTTTAATGCATTGCGTATTTGGTTGCAGTTTTATTTTACCGTTCCCAATATCTAGTAGTTGTTCGGAAAATATTAGTGCTGATGGATCATTTTGCAATTGTACTCGCATATTTATGGTCAATCGAAGTGTTTCAACACTTCGCCATAAGAATGATTGTTTCAAACATGCATTAATCTCATCCGCGAAAGTAGAGCGAGGTATAACCGGTAAGGTCTGCCGGAAGTCACCAGACAAAAGTAAGATAGCACCACCGAAAAGTTTATTATTGCTGTTTAAATCTTGCATAGTTCTGTTTAATGCTTCAAGTGAATATTTGTGTGCCATTGTGCACTCATCCCAAATTATTATAGAACTCTTCCGCAACACTGCAGCTATTCCACTATTCTTTTTGATGTTACACATTGCATCTGGTTTATTATGAACGTCCAATGGCAGCTTGAATGTTGAATGTGCTGTTCGCCCACCATCCAGTAAAGTAGCCGCAATGCCTGACGATGCTAATGCTAATGCGATTTTTTGTTGCGACCGTATTTTGGCAAGAATCAACGATATTAAAAATGTCTTACCGGTTCCACCGGGTGCATCCAAGAAAAAAAAACCGCCTTGTTCAGCAGCAACAGCCAGCATAATCCGATCATAAATAATTTTTTGTTCTGCTGTCAGTAATGGTTCACTGTTCATGATAATTGTTGCTAAACTTCCATGGTCATATTGATTTTCTCGTTGTAAATCGGTATTGACTAAGTCGGTGGCTGGACGATTAGGTGATGGCATACCATAATGATTAAATGGTAAATTTGAACTAAGAACACATAAATCCTCGATCAAGACCAATGCTTCATTGTACATCTCTGGTGTATAATCTATGTTTTGGCATTGATTTGTTTGTCTAATTCGGTGCAAGATGTCTTCTGTCATACAATTTTTATATTTTTCCCACAAAGTTTGTGCTTGCGAGGGATAACATGTCGCCAAAATAATTGCAAACAACTGACGAATGTTATTCGGTGTTGATGTCAACGCAGCATCAGCAAGCGTTAAGTCCCAATGGTTATCGTCTTCTAGCAATTGCAGTTCACGACATGCATCCTGGTATGTATTGAATACTCGACCATTAGCTGTTCGTAAAAATTCAAAAGACGTTGGTCCGGGAACATTCACCAATAACAAACGTAAATAGAAGCACTCACGTTGCTTTGGATGTACCGTGTAAAGTCTCCCCAATGTCTTAGCTTTGAATATGCCTGTAATGGAAGGATGTGGTTTTCCTTGTTTCCGTGGCTCCCATTTTTTACTGGATTTGTTCCATGTGAAATAACGTGGAACATCACCATACACCAATGTCTTCGCGAATTGGCCAAAAACATCAGGTTTTTGACACAATGTAAAAAATTCAGTTAGAGTCGTTTTCGGAGCTTCGAACGCTCTTTGGAGAACATTTTCTTCAGTGAAGTATACACGTTGACCGTTTTCAAGATGTATTGCCAGATGTTGGACAGCAGGATCTCTTTCGTGGATGGGAAAGCTGAGAATATGCCAAATAGCTTCATTGCTGCTAATGTATCTGCCCATTTGGTATCGTGCTATTTCGTCATTTTTATTTATGTTTTTTACTTCAAATATGGCCAAATCACTGTCTTTGTTTACATATTTACAAATATACTTAATTGATTTAACAGAACTGCAAAGCTCAACATTGATATGAGCTTTGTAAGTTTTTGAAAGTAGTGGTGAGTATGGTACCACCCACTGATTATCAAACTCAACTTGATTTGGAAAGTTCGGCAGTCGCATTGTAAATGTGTGGCCACCATTCTCAGTACTTCTGCGGCGATACATTGGATAACCATCAATATCCGTGATCGTGTCATTCGTATGCGGCTTTGGGAAGTTTTTTTTACATTTTCCATTTTCCATGCACGGTGACGTCATGTTGAAAACACCGCATGGCCCATGGATCATGTGTTTGGTGACAATATCAAATAATTCTTGATCAATTAATGGGTCTGGAATTTCGGCTGAAATTATTTGATCGATTTCTTCAGGACGGATTCTATCTTTAAGCCAAACCAAAATGTGGGCATGAGGCAAACCTCGCTTTTGCCACTCTATCGTATACAGCCAACAACGTGTGATACCAAAAATTGTATATTTAACAATAAAATCAATTAAGGATTTCAATTTTTGTTTAAACACACGTGCAGTTAAATCATGACGATGAATGGCTTGTTGTCCTGGCAATAGTAAAGTTTGTATCTCTTCCCAATTCGGATTACATGTGAATGTAATAAATAAATGGCCGGTCGGCCGTAATGACGTACGTAAGTCATCGCATCTTGTATGCATGCATGTTCCGTGCCGTTCCGTATCGACATCTGTCAGTTTTATGACTGAATCTACCAGCATGTTCACCTAATGGTACTTTGTCGGCTTTTATGACGATTTGATAATTGTCATTTTGCAGTCGTGGCGAAACTCTTTTGATCAATTGAATTAGTTGATTGTGATCTTCTAAAAAATTTTCCAATAATATCACAATTGCTCTTTCCTCTGCTTGTTCAATAAAATTATACTGGCACCGAGTCGTCACGCGCTCTTCACAATCGCCCATAAAATAAAAAGGTATCGACATCTGTCAGTTTTATGACTGCCAAATAATAACGGACAAAAAATTAGCGATAAATTAAAATTGCGACTATAATTTGAGATTTAAACTATCCTATCTCTCAAGTGCACATCGAACTGCACATGGTGTTCAAATTTTATTATTAGTCCATTATTTTATTATTAGTCCATTGAGGACAAACATTGTGACACGAGATTTATATATATTAAGATTAGTTATTCGTTATAACGCAATAGCCTACTCGTGTATATTTCGATAAAATCGTAATAATAAAACGAAATATGAAATTAATTCTTTATAGCCATTAACAATTATTTCACAAAGCTTCTTAATTCGTGTGTATGTGTATATTTTGGGTAAATAAATTTCGCTTTTATGGAGCGTAGTTTATTTTTTATACCTCAAAAGTAATTTCTTGTAGTTTAATTATTATTTCTAGGTTATTATAAGTGCGAGTGCTTGGTGCCGCATTGTCGATTGTCGAAAGCATCGGCGATGGTGACACTAAACTTGTCCATTTAGGATGGGCGCCAAGGCAGAACGCCGACCGCGTGACCCACTAACTATGCTAACGCGGTCCCTGTCACTCTCACGGCGACCGAGATGCGGTTTTCTCCCTCCCGCGTCATGATGTTAGTATTTATGCACTTTCCACACTTGGTTGGTGGTAGGCATACAACGCTATCCAATTAGATAAGAACTCTTTCCACAGAGACGGCCTCTTCTAAGGCACATTAACAATATTATCACTCCTCGTCTTATCCATACGAACACTAAATTACCATTTATTTCTAATAAAATTGAACAAAATTAATTAAAGTAGGTAAAGTTGTCGTGTTTTTCCCTTTTTTAATTGTACATCTATTTTATTATATAATATAATATACTCTGTAAATACAAATCAATTTATATTGTTTTCATCCAAGGTACGGCGCTCTAATGGTTAGGTCTTTGTGTGTAACCTTCCTAAGTAATACATAATTATACCTCACCTAAAACATCAAGACCTTTTCCTATACACATCATAAATATTTTATGGTAGTAGTCCGTTGCCATTTTATTCATTCTTGTGTTAATTATTTCTACATTAGTTACCCTTTTGGTAAGCACCACTACTTAACTTAGAATAAGACCTTAGACGAATAAAACTGAGTTGATTAAGAAAAAAGCAAAGAAAAAAAAAATGATTGAAATATTACGCAGAACGTTCAATAGAATTAAATTAAAATATAATAAGAGAATGGGCTTATCGCTGTTTTCACGAACTCAAATTCCAAACTGTGTTGATGTTCATGTGTTCAGGTGTTCATTTTTATAGGGGAATTAATTTCGGGAATGTTCGAACTTTCTAGGTTCGCGGCGTCAGCCAATCAGGGCGCCGGGAGTCAGTGAATACAGTAGACTTTTCTCGAAAGATTTGATGTTTCTATGAGGTAGGTAAGAAAACATCGCGAAAGTCAAGTTGATGGAATATTCAAGAGCATTTAGGTTATATTTATTCTACATGTGAATAATAAATAAGAGTATTGATTATTGATAAACTAAATATCAGCCAATACTTAGAATAAATAGTGCCAATCTGAGGCATATAAATTTTCACATCACAGTATCCTGGTGGGATTTTTTTTAATACGTTTTGCAAAATATGGTATAGGTACGTGTCGCATCGCCTTCACAATATGAAAGTTTCTTTACAATTAATTTAAAGGCGTAGTATTCATATTTTAATAGACGCAAGCATTTAGGTATGTGGAGAATGAAACATAATTTTATATGGGGAGAAACTCCTACCGGTAGTTTTATTTTGCAATTGTCGATATCCTTATTCGTAAGCCTCACATTCCGGATCCTACTCAATCACATAAATGAAAGTGGATGTACTACATTGAACAAACATGTCTATACATTTATTATGTTGGTAAAATGCTAATTTATTGCACATTTGCAACAATAAGTTAGTAATATGCCTGCCTGAACACATATCCATCTGATTACATGCATCCTACATACACTCTGTTATACCCACCTATATACATACACTGGTATGAAAATTACTTTTTTTTTAACTCATCAAGCCTACTAGATCACGATGGACTAGTTTAATAATATATCAGAATACCTACCGCCTAGGAAGTCCTGCAACATAGAGTCACATTAAAAACAAAGATGTGTTTACCATATTTTACCAACAAAGATCCTATATTTTCGCAATTATTATTCACTATATAGTGCATTTTGAGAACCTAAACTTTTAATGTAATACCTCATTCGAGGTATTCGAGTGAGGTAAATATAATGTTAAAATACCTTTAAATGTTTATCGGCCAACAGAGCTGGATATTTTAAAATGATCGGTCATAATGGGTTCGCTAATCTGCAGTTTTGAGATTTTTGCCATAACTTACAAGTATGTAGAAGACGGTAAGTGTCACAGATTTTTTTGGGAGTATGTTCCTAAAAAAATAATAAAATATATGTATTAGGAAATGCCACTAACAATAGCATACGCGCCTATTGTTTAAAGACGAAATATTCAACATTTTTATTTATAAAAACTAGTTTCTTCATTTCTATAAAATTTAATATTTTGGTATATTTAAAAAAGTTATACCGATTACAAATGAGAATCATTTTATTCTAAGAATGCACCGATCGTTACAATTAACCCCCTAATTAGGTAGTTAAAATTAGTAACGAGAATTTTTTGATTCACACAGGAATCGAATATATTTCTTGATTTCAGTTAAATATTTTTTTATTAACTGCATATATTCTTTATATATATTATTATATTAGATTCCAAATCTTTAAATGCTCATAATATTTGTTTTTTAATAACTGTATTACATACGTAATGTATATAGTAAATGAGTAAATTAAAAACAATACAAATTAACAAGGTTGAAAATTCTCTATGAGACGAAAGTTAACTTTTTATATTAATATTTTTTTTAATATATTTACAATATTTAACATCACATCGTCGTACCGTTTATTTATTTATAACTGAACAAATTTAGACAGGCGCCTGGTAGGGTCCCGGAAAGTTTTAAATTGATATAAATATTAGTAAATTATAGAACAAGGTGCTGAGACAAAATCTCTCCTGTTAGTTTACTCCAATAGTATAATAAAAATAAATAAAACAAAAAAACTATTTCAAAAACTAAGACTTTTAGAAAGAAATCGGTAAAATCTGTACATAATAACTAAAGAAGTATGCTCACATCTAGAATAAATCATCTTCTTAAATCAACTCTTAAATAAATAGTTTGACGACGGTTCACACATTAACAGTGTGAGTATACCTACTAAAGTTGGTTGACAGTGAAATATTAGGAATGTGTGGGCGAGCGTAACGAAGACATAAAGATAGCATCGTTTAAAAAATATAAGGCTCAAGTTAAAGGATATTTGAGAGTTGGCGTCATTAGCCCACTTCCTGTTTTTTCTCTGAGAACTGTCGGCAGGTCATGAGCGGTGCGAGTGAGTGCCTTACGATTCCGAAGTGTGACGCGGCTGCAAAAAGAAAGTCTGACCCGCTTACATTGTCCGCTATATGCCGGCGGCGTCGCGCTTGCTCATCGACATGAGTTTTGTTCGCCGATACCCGTGTATTTGGCCATTTGTGTCGTAACGTTTTCTTAAAATTTAATTTTCCTTTGTTTTGTTTGCAATGGACTGCTTGCTGGTTTTGCAACGCACCGGATGATGAGTTTTACACGCTCTACAATGCCTATTAGACCGTAGAGATAGGCGCTTTGCAAGAATGATTCGCGGATTACAATACATGTGCAATAATATGCATCGCAAAAGAAAGCAAACCAACGCTAGTAATACGCAATCGATTGAATTGAATAAATAATGATTATCGTATTTATTGATAAAAATATTGTGAATAAGGAAGGACCACATATAGAGGAATCTCAGAACGATTGAGCGTCCTTGATGGATTGAAATGGAGCCTTAAAATATGCATAATCTAGTTTTATTATTAAATTCATGATTCACGAGAACTATTTTTTTTATATATATAATTAATATTTAATAGCAAACGGTATCGTTACAGAAAATGTAAATTTAAAGCTGCCATTTCAACCTCTCTGAGAATGCCTAAACGTTCTGGGACCACCTGTTTATATTTCTAATAAATATACTGTTTTAAATTAGTAGATTCGTACCTATAATTACGGACACATATGTTGCAGTCATTTTCTTCAGACATTACAATATCTATGGATGAGTATTAACAGAAATAATGTAAAATTTTAACGATTTATGTAAGTCGTATTTTAATTGTTTTATTTGTATAAACATCTAACGCATATCTATTAAATATAGGGAATCGTGATTTTTACTAGAAGCATGCTAAATTCTATATAAATAATTCAAAATTAATAATTTTTCACTACCGTGTGTTTTTTCATTATAAAAAAACTATAGAGAACATTAGTAGTATCAAAAGCAATGCATCATTATTGCCCTTAAATAAATTATGATAATTATGGCATAGTCAACGTACATCATCATACGTCATATTATAAAAATAAAAGTTTTACAGTTACTGTGGTTTCTTAGTTTCTCATAATTATTGACCAGTCACATAAAATGTCCTCATGCGGCTACTCATGCGAGAGTTGTGTGTCTCCAAGAGAGATTCCTACCCGTTTGTCAAATGCTTTCATTAGCATGCCCGTAGAAAAAATGTATTTTTCGACATTTTATGTTTGATATTTGAAAATATTTTACCTAATTAAAGAAATATATAAATGTGTGTTTTCTCGTGCAATTCAAAGAACTTAAAAAAAAAAATATATTTCTCAATTTCGTCCACCATTGGAAGAGTGGTGAAAAAAATATATTTCTCAATTTCGTCCACCATTGGAAGAGTGGTGATTTTCAGTCGATGACTCAAATTAAAATTTTGGCTTGAAAATCCACATGTCGCTTAAAATAATATCTATACAAAACATATGTAAAGTTTATGAAGAAATGTGCATAGCTTCCAACAATTACAAAGTTTTTTTCTTGAGTATTTAAATAGGGGATATATAGCATTTTATTAAAAATAGCTACCTACATCGAGTGGCTTTTATGCGCTTACCAGCCATTCTGAGAAATGAAATTTATACTGGTTGAGTTATACCTACCGAATTTTCTACTATCATGAGAATCTCCATTAAATTTGCTATGCGCGTCGGACAGGGGGAAGGGATCCCTTTAGGAAACATTATTATTTATCTCGGCAGGTGATTTAGTGACAAAGCTAATTTTCATTTAATTATGTATGTTTTTTGTAGCAAATTTAATGATAAATCTCAAAACGGTAAACAAATTCGGTCGAAATCAATCGCGCACACGACTTCTCATTTCTCATAAAATTTCAAACATTAAATATCATTCTAGGATCTACAGAACCGACTGTACTTAAAGGGAATAATGAAATTAGGCGAATTTAGTTTTCACCGCAACACAGATATTATCTAATGCGGTAGGAAACAAATCACCTAACTAATATTAGCATATGAATAAAAATAAATAAAAAATAATAATAAAATAGTAATCTTTTGACATCATTTTCAGTTTCTTTTCTTTGGCCTCTGACTATTTCTAAAACATACCATATTTCAAAATAATTATATATTAAAAATAAATATATATATTTCTGTATTAAGAGTGCTAATGCGAGTGTAATTGAATTTAATTTTAATCTCTAGATGTATCTCTGTACTTTTGCGAAAACCTGTCATCGGTTAAGTTTACAAACAATTGTATGTACCATTTTTTCATATTATACTGTTGGTTTTCCAAATAAACGATAAATAAATAAATAAATAAATGAAGGACAATAATATTAATATTAAAATGACAATACTCAATACACAATAACTTATTTTGTTCTTTGATTAAATATAGAACCTATTTCTATTGTAATATGTTTCTCTTTTTAGATCACTACAACTTTTTCTTTTGTAAGATGTTGTTTATTAAATAACATTACTCAAGAATACTCAGTTGTATTTTATCAATAAAAAAATATTACTATTTTCTACAGATTTTGAGTTATTCAAAATTGTGTCGGAATCCGACAACGTTAAAGTGAATCGCCTGTTTCGATTATTAATAAATAGCCTTGATTTTGTTTTAGTGTTGAACGTGGCTGCTGGGAAGGCTCCTATGCAGGTGAGCACCGAATCGGGTGGAATTCCTCAGCGCGCCATTGACGGTAGCACATCCACCTACTTCAGCGCTGACACGTGCACCCTCACTAGGCCTGAGCGTGTACCCTGGTGGTACGTTAATCTCCTAGAGCCATATATGGTGCAACTCGTCAGGCTTGATTTTGGCAAACCGTGTTGTGGTTGGTATATTTTCGTCCTTCGTCCACTTAATATTAATATATGTCTTACGTATACATGAGAATATATAAATATACTACGAACTGTAACCGTTTTTCCGGACCTCTGTGAGGAAACCCGAAATGCTCATAACCTTGTGTTCAGTTAGAATTGATTTTACTCAACCCTAACCAATTCCACGATCAAAGATTTACTACACACTTCGCTGGGTTGATGACATTCAAGATGGCATTCACTGGATGTAAAAGTCCAAAGGCTGCTGTAGTTCACCAGGAACAGTGATCCAACTCAGGGCGTCATCAAAGTTCGTAGGTGGTTATCATAGCAATGATAAAACATTAAACAACAAACGCGACGTGACGTTTTTACAACTTTGGTTTAGTTTGTCAAAAAAACACGAGTTTTGAGTGTTTCAAAACAGGATCACAATAGCTTACGAATATGCGTGAACTTGTTTGTAATTTCGGGAATAAAAATTAAATTTTCAATGCTAAAGTAGAGTTAGTAACTGTTAGTAAAATTGTTGATTTCAAAACTAGTTGATTCTGCAAGTTGGACAGAACGTTGAATATTTTTTTTCTGTTCTACAGAAAACTTTTAACTTGAAACTAAAAATGTAAATGAAAATAACCAAACGTCAGAACATAACCATAAGCCAATTTGACATATAAAAACACTTATTGACATGATTGTTTCCCACGATTCTACCATTTAAACCCACACTTCTGCACGCAGCTTGCTACTAATTATTAATTAAAATAACTGAACTTTACGAAAACTGAAACACAGGCTAAAAATGTGTTGCAGAACGGACGCTAGCAAACAGATTGAATAAGTCAACACTTTTACATAATAATTTTTCTTAGGTGGATTAAAAAAAACATTTTAGTATTCTGATCAGCATACACGTTTAACGGTATTATTAAGATGTTGATTGGTAAAGGTTGGTTGGTTAGTTGGTAAAGGATTTCAAGAACATTAGTAATATATTTTTTTTAGAGAATGACCACAGTGCAAATTTAAAATCAGTTACTTGGTATTTAATATGTATAATGGCGCTCAAATTTCAGAACGCTTAGTGAAATTTCCTGAATAAAGCAATACAAAAACATAATTAGATTGTGAAAAAAATGTCAATTGCTAAATTGTCAGTATATATAATAAAAAAATAATAACTGCCATAAAGTAGTTTCAACCCTGTCAGCAAATTATAGTATAGTCATTCTCAGTTCAAAAGATTGGTGATTTAAACATCTCCAGCAGTATGCCTAACCAAGTTAGTAACCACCTCGTCAATCGTAGTCAATTTTAGAGGGTAGTAGGAATAGCAGCAAAATAAAGCGACTATTGATAGGTACTGCAAAAATGCAACATACCTAGCTTAGACAGGGACCAAAGTACCTATTGAAACCGTTCTTTATAATTGGTATAATATTTTTGAAAATTTCGCACTGCCATAAAACCCATAAAAAAATATTATTCCGTGAAAAAATTAATTTAGTCTGTAAAACTACAAATTTCCTAAAACTTCTTCTCGATAGGCACCTAATAACAGGATACTCATAGTTATCGTTTTTATCGATTTCATTCTTATGCAATAATTGAGAGCCATGAACACCTCTTTTAAGGGTTCTAGATCAAAATGGTCAAAAACAGGCAGGCTCAAGAGGGTGGGAGGGGGGGAAGGGTGTAATTACCGCCTCCCCTCCTTCCAAGAACTTTCAATAACACTCACCAGTACACATTGTGAGTTCGTTCCTTCTTCATAGTGTACCATACAATAGCCATATCAACAGAAATATCAAATATAAATATACTTTTATATTTTTCGTATTTAAAAAAGACTATGCTTTTTCCATTGCACAATGGTTTCTTTAAAGCGGGATAAATACGAAAAATTTGAATAAATCAACTTTAATTCCAAAGAAATACTTATTTTTATAGTTTTTTTTTTTGCTTTTCGCTATGTGTATATTACAAAGAAAGGGAGAAATAAATTAATATGGAAATGTGCGTTTGCAGGAAATTCGTCTAAACAATTCTTCTAATTACAATTCATCTAACTACAATTTGTCTTCTAGACGAATTGTTTTTAGACTAATGGTATTAAAGGAATTTTAATAAGTCGAATTTTATTATAAATAGGCGAATTTTCCGCAAGTCGAAAATGGGTGTCCCTGACATTATCCCCAAGATTTTTTCCAGATCCGCCCCTGAAAACAAGAACCTTTATGGTGGGGCTGTGTTGTCTATTCCTGGCCTGTATATTCTTAATCGTTAGTCATACAACGTTGTGATTTGGTTTACTGATGGAAAGTTGGTTACAATAGGTTCGAAGTAAAACTTCTGTAACGAATTTGAATAAATTTAATTAATATTTTAAATTCATCACCCTATCCAGTACTGGTATCTAAATTCGACAATGTTTCCACACGCCTGTTTATTTAAGAAGTTAGATAACTAAAAATCAACGAGACAGCTGAGTGCTCCAAATTTTATAGCCGAATAAACACATCGTCTCCGAACGCTCTCCCGAGTTTATCCGAATGAGCGTGTCGCTTTAGATTCATCCACTGTCTGGGAAAAATTGTGTAAGGCGCAGGTTTTACTTCATAAATATCAATTTTGAAATGGTTGCTCAGAGACGCTTAACATCCTCATTGTATTCGAATTTGAAAATAAGTGAGGTCACTCTGACTTGATAGAGGAAAAATCTACTCTGCAAAACTGAATCAATAACCAGGAAATGAAGCATTATTTCATGATATTCAATATCCAGTAATAAGAGTAAAAGTACCAGGTTAAGTTGGGTTAGGTGGCCGCCCCGCGATTCCAACATTTGCCTAAGTACCGTTGGCAGTTGGCAGTTGGCACAACAACGGATCAATCGTAAATAATTTCAATTTCCAATCGAGTCGATGAGAAAACGCGTAATTCAAAAGCGATTGTCACTTTCTTTTTTCATTTGGACCTCCCGTTCTGGTTCGAAAGGTACAAATTTGCCTATGAATTACGTGTTACATTTGGAACGGTACTGGAATATTTCCACGGTGAAAGTTTTGAACTTTTCTGCGATTATAATAAGGCCATTAGGTTACGTTCGTACGTAGCTTTCGAGCTCTGGCAAATTTCAACGCAACCTGATAGCTCATTAGTACCTAAAACTTCAACCGTATTAATTAATTCAATTTTAACTACTATTTAGAAAACTTATAGCTAAAGTAATCAGAACATAAGTTCAGGTCACGGTCTAAAAGACATTGACATGAATCCGTATAAGGCCGTTTAAACTTTTTTTCTATTTACATTTTTATTTAATAAAATATTATTACATTGTAAAAAACTTGTATTGTTACTTTCTAATAATACATCATGGTAAATATGTACGCATAGTTATAGTCAAAACTTTATAATGTATTTATAATTTGTTATAAACATAAAAAATAATAAATCTACTGCCAATTAGCTAAAATTACATAATATGTTTAATAATTTTTGTAAAATTTGAAAAGACCTCGAATATTTAGCTAAATAGTAATTACCTATCAGAATACCTATTTATGTACGCTTAAGAGTTTAATGTAAGATAAACTGTGTTTGATACATATTTGATAACTGTTGAAAATGTACAACTACTGACATTCTAATATGGCGTTCCGGCTATGAAGCCCATTATTTTATTACCAACCGTAGACTATTTCTCTGCAGTTTGTGTGAACTGCCATATTTCCCATCCATAACGTAGGACTATCTTTATATTATTTACTGGTACGATAGGTAACATTTATGTTGCAGTAAAAGCGGGATCAGAAGGCTAGAAGAAGCCACGTAGCTTAGTATCTAAGCTACCAATCACAGCGATCGACTACACATTTTTGTGGCTACGTATTTTTTAAATTTACTAACGTTTTAAACTATACTATGGATGTATGTAGTTGGTTAATCTACGTACGCGTAAGAATGGTTCGAATGGTGTGCTAGCAGAACGTTACAAATATGCTGTAGTGATAATTATGTGATTGTTACCTAATTCTGCAAATGTAAGGGGATATCATTTATATATATATAATGAAGATGCAAATAAACTTGTTATTTGTAATATTCAGATGGCAAACCGGCGGTGATCGTAGTTAGGGTTGGCAACAATCGCCCAGACCTGGGTACGAATCCAATTTGTAACCGATATACCGGATTCATCGAGGAGGGACAACCCTTATTCCTGCCCTGTAACCCCCCAATGCCAGGCGCTTTCGTAAGCGTTCACCTTGAGGTAAGTGAATGAAAAGTACAATCAAAAATATTTACAGTAATACCTAAATTTATACTTATATACAAGAGCTGCCCTCAGCCGAAAAGGTCATCAGATTTAAATGAACCAGTTAAGAGTTTATTTTTTTTAAATTAACTTTTTATTTTGTCAGATATGAAAATATCAATTTACAAAGTCTATAACTTGCATAGGTAGAATTATTTTTGGATATCCCGTATAAAGTTTGGTGGCGTGCCCTGTTGTATTTTTTTATTTTTATGATCTATGATTTTGCGTGCTTGCGTGAATGAAGTTTGCACTCGGAATGCTGTGATCTTAGAATAATTATACCGGCATTGATTATTCCTCAGAAATAATGTCAACAAATCAGAAATGATCAAAAACCCGAAACATAATTGACTCTTCATTTGTTTCAGTCATGGTTTATTTCATGTCATTAAACTCCATTTAACATCAGTAATCATAAATGTTTTGTTAACATCAGGATGAAAGTATTTGGTCAAAGCAATACCATGGAATAGGGGTAGCGGCTCTAACACACGGAATTTATAGCTTATTATAGGTAAGACTCGTTAACCTCCCATGACTTAGCTGGGCACTGGCGTCGTACACATGACATAGTTATCCTGGAAATATCGTCGAGTATCTATGTGTAATTCCCGTTGAACCTATTTCAACTATTTAAAGTTTTTTCACAGAAAAACCATAAAAGTGGCTTAGAGGTTCATATATTATGATTTTAAATTTTCTTTTCTTGAAGATGAGTGAATAAAATCCAGTAGGTTTACTTAAAATTTTTCCAAAATACTAAAAAAAAAAAACATTGGACTGTCGACAGAAGTGAAAACTAAAAAAAACTTTTGTCGCCAGGGATCGGACCTGGGGCCTTGTGCCTATGTGATGTAAACTTGATAACCGCTATACTACGGAAACTGATATAAGCGGCGACAGGAATAGGATTTTAAAATTAATACTGTTAACATTAGCATCTCGTGACGCCACCATTTCGATATGTAGAATTCTTTTTAGTTTAGTAGAGTTACTTCTAGTGCGTAAGTCAAAAAGTAAGTTTTTCGTCAAAATATATTCATGTCGATGTCATGTCACGTGTTTTGTAGATTGTGGATATTTTATTGCATATTTTTATTTTGAAGTACGTTTGTGGATAGATGCAGTAAGATGCGATTCCGTATAGGCAATAAAAATCTCGAGAAAATTTCCATAAGACGCCCAGCTTAGGTCGACAATTTTTCTGTCAAAATAGTATTTTTACCGACGAATCACATTAAAATCACAATATATACATAATTATTAAAATAAACGCGAGACATTAAAATGATTATATTTTATAACTACGGATCATGGAGCTCAGCTTTTTATAGAGGTTATGAGCCTTGGGGGTGTACCACAGACTCTTCTTCGAGAGCTGATCCCCTCCAGTTTTGGCTGGTTATTTCAGTTAATTAATTTACAATTATAATATTTATTAAGTTGATACAGTTTTTGTGCTACAATAAATCTTGAACTTTACTTGCATCAATATATACAACTACGGCTTACCCTACAATCGGTCCGTTACAATACATATTGTTTTTCGCAATAGGTATTATCGCACAGTCAGCTTTCGATCTGTGAAGCGTTCGTTTATACTGATCAAGCCCTGCCCATAGAGCGATGTCCTCAGTTTAGAGACCAGCCACCTGGCAGCACAGCAACCTACAATGGAAAATGCTACATCTTCTACAACAGGCAGCCCATGAAGTTCAGGGAATCGCTTGCCTTCTGTCGCGGGAGGGGTGGTACTCTAGTCGACGAAAGCAATCCTGCTCTTCAAGGCTTCATAAGTTGGGAGCTGTGGAGGAGGCATCGGTGAGTTCAAAACTAACTGACATACATTTTGGATGTTTATGATCAAAACTATATATAGAACCTTCCGATGATTTTTTTACCACCCAGGATTAAGGTCTTCCAACCTAACCTAGTATACAACCCCATTTTGAATTTTAGCCAAACGTTCATGTCGTTCCATTAATCGACTTCATCATTATCCCTTCACCCTTATCATCAAGTATTGGCTTTGGAATTCACTGTCCATCCATTTCTTTTTCTTCTGCTATTGGTCATAAAATTTACTTTTAAGGATTAATTGATGCAGTCCCATGACTGTGTTCCATATGTCACTTCACCCAAGCTTAGCTTACCTATTATTTACAATTGAATCCATGTTTATTCCAAACATTTTCTACCTTACACCTTTGTTAAATTTTCAACAATAAATAGCATATCTGAGGTTCTATTTATAGACATATAAAGTACTTCAGACTTAAACAGTCATTACCCAATAAATTAGTGGTAGTTATGGTATAGCAGTAATTTCTTATTCTCCATAGAATTTAATTTTCATAATTACCAATTGATTATATCAGTTTTTTTCTAGGATTAAATCTATGTATTCATGCAGCCCTATAAGGTATTTGAAAAATAAATAAAATACGTAAATATACTCATCACTCTCTTCTTAAAAAATCAGGTATCTAATGGACCATTCTGATACCAATCCCCACCATCTGAAAAATATTTTATTAGAGAAATTTTCAAAAAAGCATTCAATTATTAGTTTTTTTTTAAATATTTTAAGTACTATGTATTTATATATCATATTTTTTTAACTTAGTTCCCAAAAACCAATTACTGATTACCGAATTATAACGTGCCATGCGTATTAATAGAAATAAATGTGTGAAATACAAAACTTTTTCTCATATAACGGCGACTTTTTGTAGACTTTAGACATAAATAATTAGAACATGAAAATATTAAGCAATTAAGCGATATTTTAAATTGTACATATTAAATACTGTGCAGGTTATTAAAATGCAGCGAAAAATTTAATGTGTTCATAAATATTTTTTGACCGTTTTTAAAATGTACTCATGCGTATATACAAATATATGTGTATATATATATATATTGTTATATAATTTGTTTTTATCTTTGCCTGTTTTTTATTACCTAGTATAGACCAGGTAATACTAACAAGCATTTTGGTACTAAAAATATGTAGGAGCAATCATACCAAAGAGAACAAAAATTAGTGAATGTCTTTGTGATCATGGTTGAGGTGTTAAATATTAACCTAAGGGTCAATGGCTGAAATCCGCATGATCATGCAGTTTTTATTGCTTTATCACCACCATTTAACCTGATACTCGTACAAGCAAATCAGCTCTCTCCAAAATCACTTTGTCGCATGCTTCACTGTAACTGGATGTCACATCTACTAAAAGTTGTTGTTCATTTAAGTTGTTGTTGTTCAAGTTGTTAGTTTCCATCGTCATGAAATAATAAAAGTTAAATGTCTATGAGCATTAACTAATTCGAGTATATTTCATTAATTATCACTGACACAATGTTAGCTTTGTAAATATGCCATCTATCACATTATTGGTTATTTTTGCATTGATTTGATTTGATTTTATTCTTTTTTTTTAATATTTTTGGTTGCACTAAACAGATATTTATATATGTATTTAATGATATATATGCCATATTTTAAAAGCTTAACAATTCATTTTTGAAATTAAATATTAATGTAATATTATAAAATCTGTAACATAAAAAAAATATTTGAACTATAAAAGTTCGTCTGTTTACCAAAAGAGTTAATCCGTTTTTACCTACTTTTTTTATTTTTTTCTATATTTCTCAGTGAAAATAACTTTAACTGAGAATCAACTTATTATGAATTTATTATGTTTTTATCAGTAAATATATTGGAAGAATATACCAAACTAAAGCATGTTGACGTATGACGTCAACAAATTGACCATGCCTAGTAGCTTAATAAAGTGACAAATTTAATATATTATTGAATCCTAATATCTAGAACAATTGTGCACATCTCTTCTTTGCAGGAGTGATACCAGCAGTCAGTACTGGATGGGCGCTGTAAGAGACCAAAACGACCGCAACAACTGGAAATGGTTGAACGGTGACAATGTGATTGTGTCATTCTGGAATTTGCCCGGTGGAAACGATGATTGTGCTCGTTACGACGGCAGCAAGGGATGGCTCTGGTCGGACACCAACTGCGATACCAACCTCAATTTCATTTGCCAACACCGTAAGTTTGAATTATCATGGTTTTTGGATATGATATATGCGATTGTTTATATTATTTACCATATTATCTTATCTTTTTTAAGTTACCAATATCTGTATGAAATATTTTTTACAGTATACCGTTTTTAGGATAAATATTTTGTTTTTTCAATATACTACTTCAAAGAGTATTTGTATTTGCATAAGTGTATATGTGTCTGTAATATTAAATGCTTTATTTAATTGTTAAGAGTGTTTAATAAGAATGATAATATTATCAATTTACTAGATAATATTATTTTGCAGCGTAAAAAAATATAATTAGGTACATAACAACCATACAACCGTACAACCATTCTATACATAACAACCATCATCATTATAAGACTACTGCGAGCCATAGTCAATTTTCCTAAAATTTATCTTTATTATTTTTTTATATAGTAAAATTAACGATTTCATAAACATATAAAAATATGTGCGGCGAATTTTATTTTAATTGTTATTTATATTATATTTTGCATGTAATCAATTTCCAAACATGCGGCTCTCAAACCATTTAACTCCAACAGAACCCAAAGCCTGCGGCAGGCCAGAGCAACCGCCCAACTCCACAATGATATCCGAAAACTTCAACGTGGGTGCCAACGTCGAATACGCCTGTGACGAGGGACACCTTCTGGTCGGACCTACCACCAGAACATGTTTGGATACTGGATTCTATAATGAGTTCCCTCCAGTTTGTAAAAGTTAGTTTAGTTTTACTTTTTAAACTTTATCAAGTTACTTATCAATTTTAATAGTTTTAATAGCTATTATTATCTTTGTTAAATTTTTATTCATATACTACATTCCAAACCATGTGCAATTACATAAATAATTTTAACATTTCTACTTGTAATAATCATTACTTTTTCACCTCGTGCTCAATCCACCCAATAAATAAACACTGATAGTGTAATTATTTTCACTAGATCTAATTACCTTAATCTTCTGTATACATTCCCAAAATTTTATAATTTGGATATGTACAAACGATCTTTAGGAAGCACAAATTAATCTACCTAGTAACCTTTCTTATAGATAGCTTTATAAGCAGACAGGCTGTTTTCCTATACTCCTTAAATTGGTTTGATCACTTCAATTATAATAAAGAATGTATTATTAAAATATGCCTGTGCAGAAAAAAAAATATGATTGTTAATCACCTAAAAAAACATAATTTTCATAACTTTGAAATAATTTTCAATGCTATTCTACTCTTAAAGTATTGAAATATCAACTTTGATGTATATAGGTAAAAAAATGGTATAAATAGGTAAACGTCAAAAGTAATCGATTTGCGGAAATAGGTGCTAAGTAGGAGCCACCTAATAAGTATTATTTTGTTGTATTTTCTTGCTTTATACCTATTCAATCTGCATGAGATATTTGGTTTATTTAAAATTTAATGTGCAATGGATATCTGGCACTAACCACTTTATCAGTTTTTTTTTTTATTAAATTGGTAAATGAAATATTTTATTAACACACAAATTATCAATTTCATTGAAAACATCATTTATAAAAAAAAACAATTTATTTTTTGGAATACATATAATTTTAACACACCAGAATAAAATAAGCCATTAGAACAGAACCATAATATAACTCATAATTGTTCAACTACGGGAATTGCCCCGGGTTGGTAGCTAGGCCCTGTAGGTGGCTTTGACGGCACCTTCGGCATATGACCATTCGTCGGATAGGTCGGTTCGTTCCCCATATCATGACCCTTCGGGCCAAATATGTGCTCACACAAGTAACATTTTTTTGGGTCTAAGGTTTTAGAACCATATATTGGCATAAACAAAGCATCATACAAGCCAATTGGAGGTCTCCAAACTTATAGGTTTTAACAACTAGTCTTAACAACCTCCTGCTGACTTTATTTCGTTACCAAAATAAGCTGTTGCTTATACGTTCTGAAAAGGTTATATTTAGGTCATTGATTGGCATATTGCTTGCTAAAACTTGACAATTTAGCATTTTAATATATATATCTTGTGGCTTATTTGTGTGTATTTATTCATATACCTAATAATTTGCGTTAATAAAACGATAAACTACTTTTACATTAGTTTTATTTGCATTCACAAATAAAAAAAAATGTTTACATTTACCATTTAAAAAAGTAGTATAAACAAAAATTCTTCCCTATAAATACCCATCCCTACGATAGGTACTTATATATACTTTTAAAATTTAGCATTTCAATAAAAGTAATAATGACCTACTAAATAAGACTTTTATTTATTTCGGTTCATTTAACTGAAATTGATTGAATTACAATTAATATGCAGTTGTTTGTGCTAATAGGCCCTAACGAGTAGAGACCTTGAAATGGTTCTGGGGACTATTTATGACCAATTTAGAACCAAAATTTTTACTTGGGTACCATCCTATTCTATGCAGCCATCATTGATGGCGTCTGCGGCGTGGAACAACTCGTGCCTGCGGCACTCAAGATGGGTCAGAAATAGTATAAAAATCTTCTCCGGAAAAAATACATATATGTGCCAACTTTCATGGTGATCAGTCAAACGGTGTCGAAATCTATTAACGTTCAATATGCCAACATCCATTTTAGCTTCTATACATACATTCATGTATTGGAAGCTACTATCCCCAATACTACTAATACTACTACTGACAGACGGCTACAGATAGCCGTCTGTCAGTCCGTTGCATCTTTCAACTCGAAAAGTACAAATGTGAAAAAGTTGATTTTTTATGTGTAGATAGATGCTCTCGAAAAACAACCATAGCCGTTTAGATCACACCAAAAGCTGGTCGGATAATATAGATATTTAACATTAAAGTCAACAAATTTTTAGTATGAAACTGACAGCGATCATACTCCTATTTCAAACATTTGACAGCGCAGTTATTGGAATGTTTTATGTATTGCTGGCCAGTATAAATTAATATAAACTTATCTATGAGTGCAAACAGAAATATGTAAAAGAATATTCAATGCCACGTTATAATGATTATAAATTACCCGTACCCGTTATACCAGTGTCTATTTATTTATTTATTTATTGTTGTTACACAGCAGAAATTGTACACAATATGTAATGACGTAAAGACAATCACGTAAAAAGGAATGATACTAAAATATATTAAACAAATTTAAATAAATAAAAAAAAAACGATTTTAAACAAAAAATACAACAATAAGAACATGAAATACACCAATTCATACATTGATTATTTATATAATATATTAAAAAAAAAATGGTTTTGGTATAGTATTACAGCGTTGCGAAACTTTTGCTGAGTTATTGAAAAAGGTCAATTTGGGAGAAGTTAGTATTAAATACATCACAAATTCAGCAAATAGAGAGGGGAGAGGGTTGTTTCATTACTAACTGGGTCTAAAAATTTACAAAAAAAAATCAAATGGTGTTCAAATTTATGATGAATTGATTTTTGATTGCTTTTATAATCTACTCAACCCATTACAAAGTGAAACATGAGTAATCTGGTGAGGCATGAGTAATCTGGGGGATGCCTGTAGAACATAGCTATAAGGTGACTGTAATGTGTCAGGGGTGTAATTTACTAATTAATCTGGTTAAATAATTTACTACTACTAAACAATGTATAAAGTAGTTGATATTAAATAATAGTTTTATATGTGAGTCATTCTTTTTTATATATAATATACAGATTAGACTCAGTGGTTTTTTTTATACGGAATATACGTAATCAGGAATTAAAAAATATTAGGATGGAAATATTCGATTTTACAATGTAGTATTAGCATGAATATGCAAAATAAATATAATATAGTAATTACAAAAAAATACTGATATCTCAATAATCTCAACACTTTTTATATATTTTGTTAAATATGTTCCACATGACCTCTATCACCCCTTTACAAAACTTCTCATCGACCTACCAAACATATAAGTAATATCATAATAATATGTTTGATATTTTTTATACTTTTGCACCACCTTTTAAGTAATAGAGGCCATAGGTTCAAGTTATTTAAAATTTACAGGTATTCAGTGCGGATTCCCAGCAGACACACCAAATGGAGGTTACCAGCTGACAAATGGAAGTGTCGGATATTTGAGTCACGTTATTTATACATGTGACGAAGGCTATGAAATGATCGGCCGAGCAGAACTGACTTGCGATATTGATGAAAGGTGGAATGGACCACCACCAAGATGTGAAGGTTAATTTTTTTACTAATACATTCATACATTATAAATTTGACAATATAGCAAAAGACACTAAATTTCACTAAATACTACAAATTTATATATATATTTACAAAAATTAAAAATTTACAGAAAAGTATGTTTGTATTAAATTCATATATCTTTTGTAAGATAGTGAAATGTAATAGTATTATTTTGTGTTTGGTACTTTGAAGTACTATATTACAGATGTAAGCATTTTCTTTTACTTTCAGCAATTCAGTGTGAAACTCCTCCACAAATTTTACATGGACAATATGCTGCAACAAACAATGCTACATCTTTTGGTACAGTCGTTGAATACTTTTGTTTAAGGGGATATGTACTAAATGGAGCAAAGCGAATATTATGCCTAGCAAGTGGCCAATGGGATAAAGATGCTCCTATCTGTAAAGGTACTAATTTTAAATAAGATAAAAATAACATAATGTTTTGCTTTTGTGTGAAGTAATTATCATATGGCTTGCGTCGTCGGAAAGGCATAATTCCTACTGCCTTATTATTGTCTCTTGATGAGAGGCCGTTCATTATAGTAATATCTTGAACTAGTCAATCATTCAAAATGAAATATTTATTACAGAACAAACTACACCCACAACAACAACCACAGCATTGCCATTTAGTAGGACCACAAGATTACCAACCACAAGAATCATTAGTCGACCCACGCGACCTCCCCATACGACAACTTCACAAGCACCGCGGACATTTGTGTCTTCAACAACTACTCCTAGAATTATAACCACAACAGAGCCGGTGGTTAAAACTACAAAGAAGGTGTTGGTCCCCCGACCGACACAGAGTACGAATCCAAACAAAAGTGGAACTTCCCAAGTGCCACATATAATTATGGCATCTCACCCACAAGAAAATCAAATACATCATGGACCGCATAGTAACATACGAATTGACCAAACTTCGAGAGTTGATGTACCACAGTCTATAGATGGTGAAAGACGCGATACTTTGGGCGCTAAACTCAATTTGGGTGCCATTATAGCCCTTGGAGCATTTGGAGCGTTTGTGTTTTTGGCAGCAATTATAACCACAATTGTTATTTTAGTTAGGAGGTAAGTGCCAACACATACAAATTAAAGTCTTACTTAGATCAATTGGTATCCACAGGATATAATATTTGAGATTAAGAAAAATGCAAGTACGTTAATTCAAAAATGTCTTTATGCAGACATGAATGAAAATGATGTACAGGCAGTCATTGATGATATTGGTCACCAATAAACATGATTTAGCGTAATTCGGAATTATTAGATTTACTGCAGCTGATTTATACTAATAATTAATAGATGAAAACAAAAGAAAACATACAACAATAATTATATAATAAATTCGGCTTTATACAAATTTTATATTATCATTTTCTTGTACTTGAGCGAAAAACTCTTAAGTTTGAAAAGCTAAAATGTAATATTTGAAAACTTTAAGTAATTCAATATTATCACTTTAAGCAGGATTGACTGTAGACTATATAACTTTCCTAAACTAGTGCAAGTATTTAAATTATGTTTTATTTTTAATCAAGCAAAATTATATTTTTTATAAAACTCATAATTTTATAACATTTGATGCACTCTTCATACAGTTATGGTGAAACCATAACCCCATGAATTGACTATTTTAACATTCACGACAGTTCGATGCAGCCAAGAAAAAAACACATGTTACCACCAATCCGAGGAGACATGCCATCACGATGGTACACACTTCTCGCACTGCCATTCCCAGATCAGCAGATAGGCCGGCGAGAGTTTTCCCGCAGCTACCGCACTGCACATCGGGCCGGCTACTTCTCCAACCCATTATAGGCATACACAAAACTAACGTAAATGCCCAAAGATCTCTACCCTGACCATGGATTTTAAAAACTCTCATTTAAAGGTATCTCTGACATTTAACTCAAATCACACAGCTTTCTCTCTGACAAGATTGGCAACGCTCTCTATACACTCTGGAACACATAGGTAGACTGTTGCAGTTTACCGACGGCTGTAACACTTCTCCATCACAAATTGTTCACATGCCTTAATGTGTTTTTTTAGCACGTGAAGCACTTATTATTAACGCTTTTAAATAAAATCACTTTTATGGAAAAGCAGCTTTTTATATATAAATATATATGTTTAGCCGGCCCGCATGTTCTCTCTCACTCCAATAAACTACTGTCTGCAAGCAATTACATAGGTGTTGGTTGGTTTATGTTTATAAAGAGAGCATCAGATGTTTCTCAATATCACAATTATTATTTCATAAATAAGCGATGGATAAATAATAAAACTAATTATATAACTGAAAAATGGTCATTGTATTCACAGCTGTTTAAAGATTTTTCATTATGATAAAAAAAATGATCAACTGAGTTAACACACAGGATTCCATGTCGAATATGTTTTTTCATTCACGATGAAATCATTATTTCAAAGTTTCTTAATATATAAATAAATGTACTTATATATGTAAATAAGAAAGGAGAAAAAAGCTCTGCAATAAAAATGGATATAATAGGGGATATTTTTATGTGTAATAACATTATATGTAAATAAAATTATAAAAAAACAACAGACAATAATAGAAAATTATAAATCAATAAATAAATAAAAATCAATATAAAAATAAATCAATATAAAAATAATTACTATTATTATATTTAAAATTTGTTTTTTATTTAAAAAAAACCTATTAAACGACCATCAAAAAAATTATTAAAAATATTTTTAAAATCTCCAAGAACCTTTTCCATAAAACTAGCACATTTTAAATAAATAAAATGTTCACTCTATTGGTGAAAGAAAATATATTTTTTTATTACGTGATTTATGGTGTACCTGTCAAGCTAGAGATTCTACTTGTATACAAAATCACATTTTTTTATGAAGGTCCAAAAGCCTTTATGGCATTAATATGTTAAAGGTAAAAAAAATGATGAAACATGAGGGTCAATTTGAGGGTCAATGCATCAAATATTATATTTTGGAAAAAGTAATTTTATTAAAAAGTTATAGTACCTATAATTTATGGTACTTTAATTTAAAGCTTCTAGAAACAGGGAAAATATTTTTTTTTTTAAAAAATTTTTAAGCACAAATTTGTATTTTTTTTAAATAAAAATTTAATTAAAAATAACTTAATTTAGTGAAAAATACAATAACAAGCAGAAATATTTTATTTTGAATATAAAACTTATCCATTTTTTTGATACCCTCATGTAGACATCCCTAATTTTAGAGATTTTTTGGTATAAAGGGGCAGAATTTGCAAGCTGAAATTTATCAAAATGTTTTTAACGCATTTTTACAAATTAATCTAATATTTTTTCAATGGGCAAGTGGGAGTCAACAATTGCACTGGGGGAGGGGCCTAAAGGGACTATAAAATGCTGTAAAATCATTTTATCTGTTATAATTGGTGATGAGTTATGCTTTTAAAGTATATTTTTGAGCATTCTCAATTGCAGTTAGGCAAGGCTACATCATACACGATTTCGAAATAACCTATTACCTAAATAGCTGCGTGATTTGTAGCTGAACTCGTCAATGTGCTATTAGCTGAAATTGTCACCCACACGCTTTTGTAACAGACAGTAACCACTATTGTTCCATTAATATTGCTAAAATGCGATGACAACTATCTACCTATAGTTGTTATTCAATTCTATTTAATAATAAACATACATACCTGCACATGGATGAACTTCACTAAATACTTTTTCTAGATATAGTCTATCATATTTAAAAGTTTTATTTTTACGTTTCCAATATTTATTCATTTATTACTTAACATTACAAAATTTATAGTTAATATATTACAATAATTGATTGGCATTTAAAAATATTAACTGGCGAAGAGTAGACGGTTTTAACCTTACTCGTCGCTCCCCTGTTATATATTCAGTCTTAGAAAGTTTCTTTGCAACGGTACTGAAGTCGCTACTACGTTACAATTAACCCTGAATAACTATGATAAATAGCACTATGATTTTTCCACCACTTTAATAAGCACTCATTTCTTGGTAAAGGTTCATCTTCCAAGAACATTTCTATTTCTTGATTGGCTCTGCTTAATGAACTTCCAACTGGCTTTGACGTCGACGTCTGTTTGATAAAAGCATTTGTGGAACTCGGTGCTGGTCATTTTGAGTTTATTAATTCCACTATCTTGTCTTGCACATCATTTTTTATTATTAGAGTATTGAGTGCCACCTCATCCTTATTTTGGTCATCAACGTCTATCATCTTCAGTTTCGGAAGAAAAAAATTGTGGATTTAAAAATGTTCAAATTACCAAATGTTACATTACTTTCTAAATTTTCAAACCACTTATGGATACCATCTACCACTTTTAATAAAATATCTTTTATGACTCCGTAAAAGTTTTCTTTATTATACTCCCATAAAATACACAATGTAAGGACTATGGTGGAGCTACCTAATATTTCACCACTTAAAAGTACTAGTCACCTGTTTAAATGGTTTCAAACATGACAAAGTTGCCTGCATGCGGCCCACTCCTCGAGTGATATGACTGGCAAGTCTGTCAAGTACTATTACTATTATTATTTTATTCTCTTAAAATTCTATATTATTATTATATTAACAGACAGACAGCATAGCTGATAGGTCTGTTTCAGTTGATTTATTATTTCTTGTTAGCTCATAATTATGAGTATATTTTTTAAAATCAAGATATAATATGATAAATTGCCGTTTTCAAACATTTTATCAGATTTAAACTACCATAAATGCATTATGACGATGAACAGGTTATTTCTTCATATATTGGTATAATCACCATGAACTTCTACGTCGGATACATATTCTGTGTTTACTATAAAGATCGTGTATATTTTATTATGCAAGTTAATTTTGTTTATGGAGTAGTCATTTTCGGCATGAAAATATCAAATTGACCTACATACAATGGCCGCCATTGCCGTGCATTGAGTCGTGTCGCGAACCGTGAGCGAAAGAGGATTACGTGATTATAGCGATAATGTAGGCCTCCATGGCAATTAGAGCTTCATTCATGAATTTATTAACAACCACTCGATCGACCGAATTTAAGTATCTCTTTATACCAATCTAATCCAAATTTGTCAGTGACAACCAATTAATTTTATTTGTTACACAAAGTTATTAAATATGCGGTAGCATCAAAGATTTCTATTTAAATTACATGGTGTAAAAACCAATTTAATTTATATTAAATACTTAATGTAAGTTACTTATTTTTAATCAAAATTCAAAACAAAAATGCTGATCGTGGGGTTGTGCTTATAAGATAAACATTGCTATCTCGTGATTTTTTGTAGCCTTTTTTGAGATCTACAATTTTGTAATACATTTATTTCGTGTATCTCTTATGGTTTAGTCAATGTAAGCCATGTAAGCACCGAAAAGCAGTTTTTCCGATTTTTATTTTTACAGTAAATGACATCATTTTTTCGAGTAACTATGAGACTGACGAAAAAAGCGCCAGTTTTCTTATAATCTATGACTCAATAGTTACTAACCCTGATAATATCAAAATTTTTACTTTAGAAACTGTAGCATTTTAATTTTTCAAATATTTTGAACCATAACCTTCTTCACCACAATATAAAAAAAATATATTTTTAGAATCCTTACAAGTAGACTTTGCAGATGATATCCCACATGATGCAAAAACATTTTCTTTTTTTTTGAGGGTCGCAAATTTATCCTCATAAAACAATAAATAATATGACCTAATTTTTGACAGTCGAATTAAATGACATATTGAATGTTGACAGCCATTAAATGCAAATAACATTTCTATTGATATTATTTATCTATTATTTTTAAAAATTAAATAATGGTTATGGTTATTTCACAATTATTAAAACTTCTTCAATTACAAATTTTGTTTTTTATGATCATAGAAATCGAAGTGCCAAACATTACCGACATCATGCTTCACCGGACTGCAATACTGAAGCATCTTTCGACTCATCGAGCTCTGAATCACGGAATGGATTGAATCGTTACTATCGTCAAGCGTGGGAGAATTTACATGAATCAGCCGGGTCCAAATCAATAAAACCTTCTGGACACCCAGGATTGAGACGTAAAGACACATTGGACGAACCAGCGCTTTACAGAAACGGACATCATAGAAACAGCAGCGAAGGTTTAAGAGATGGATCAGAAATGGTCATATCCGATGTAACAGCCTACCCAGCTCGTTCTCAAAACAAGAAGCGACACCACCATCATCACCACCACCACGAACCCCATGCCAATGGCCGCCATAAAGATTGGAGTGTTAGGGACCGAGAACAAAGGCTTAACCATAATCACAAACCTCGTTACTGAACCTCTAGCATGTATAATGCAAAAAAAAAACAAAAATATTTCTTATTCAAGTGATTGTAAAGTGGAAGGTACACAGGAGAGTCAGCTTAATTGAAGATTTTAATACCATCTTTGAGGCCAAATGTTTCTGTAAGGTACAAATATTTGAAAGTGTTAAGTAACTTCTTAACCTTTATTTTAACAATGAAATCCTAATTCATGTTATATTTATACCTTTCTTACTCTGATATTTTAAACAACTAATTAATCTTACTATTTAGAAAAGAAAAAAATAAGTCCAAAGTGTGTGGTTTGAAACTCCTAGGATTTTCGAACTAAAACATTATGATGTCTACTATATTGCTATGATTAACGACAAATGATGTGATGATGTTTAAATTCCTCAGTTTCTTCCATACAGCAAATCATTCGAAGTTTCACCACATCCTACTACTTCAATCAATTCCTATAATAATAAAAGCCAATGATGTGCGGTAATGAAAAATATGTAAGATAAGTTGTATATATACATAAGTTGAAAGTTGTCAATTAGTATAACATAATTAATAAGTAAAAAAATGTAACATTATAATTACACCAAACTAAAAAAATATGTAAGATTTTAGGTGGTACCATATATTTTTGTTTCAAATTTCTACTTAAGGATTTAAGCTGAAATGAAGGTTCAATCTACAAAATGTTGTAGATTGATACAAAGGATGGAAGGTAATGCAGAAAAATCATTATGTTATAAGAATTATTTATGATGAAGACACTGCCACACCAGTCTCGGAACTTGTGCTGCAGACTCTATAAAGCCATATATATATGTGGGTTAGTCAAGGCAAACATTTTTTGCCGCATCACTCGTTTTTGCTCGTTCTCAAGGAAGTCATATTTGACTTTATGATTCCAATTAAGTATGATCAGAACTCATGATCGCAGTGTTCTTCTTTCTGTTTCACTACTTAACCCAACATACACATCAAAATATGGATTACTAAGTAATGTAAGGATTCTACCCCAAAACATAAACAAAACTGTTCATAAATACCGATACAGTGTAAATTATTTTTGGAAATTAATTGAGATGGCTATAGAAGTAAAGTAAAATTGTTTAATCACCTTTACGCTCTCAGTATAAACTATTGTATCTGTCTCGCACAGGTTCAACAAGAGGGGAATGAAGTTATTGCTAGGTTAAAAAACAATAGTATATTTTCTTATTACTTTTATGTTGTTTGGAAATAAAATTTAAATAACCTTCAATAAAAATCACTCAAAAATAATAATAACTTATTTAACAGCTGATTTAAAAATAAGTCACCAGCTATTTTTAAAAAATAAGAATTATTTCTTTAATTTTACCTCACTAACATTGAAAGAATAATCTTTCAAAAAAGCAATAAAGATTACAGAAATTATAGTGCCATTGCACATCCCGATCTTAAATTGAATTGATAATATTTAAACTTAAGTTATTTTATCATTGTATAAAATCAATGAAGATGTAAGTAAAGTATCATGTATACAAACATAAGTATTATGGAGTTAGGAAATGAAATAAATATGTATTTTTATAATATTGAAAAGACTTTTTATTATAAAATATGAGATTATAAATTTATTATAATTTCAAAATTAACACTTTTTAAGACTAACTTAAATTATTTTTCGAGCCATAATGTTAGGAAATCTTCAATATCCGCTCTGGCCGCTTGCAATTCTGGCAGGTCCTCGGGTCTGGATGGGTACATATTCGCACAATGAGCTGTACCTTAATAATAAAGAGGGTGTTCATGTACTCATACATACATATACTTAAAGAATGATATGGTGTGAACATATTTTCTTACACACAACAGAAAGAAACAGACTAAGTAAAAATGGAATTAAGTTAACAATGATTATTATAACAATTATAATTGTATAATAACCTATTCATTAACCCAACGCAGGGTATTATAATGCAGGTAATAAAGTTATTTTGAGAAGCCATAAAAATCTCCATTACATAAAAATCTCCAAATCTACATCCGATTTTGAAAAGAATAATAGTTTATTGTCACGTTAAAATATCAAAAAAAAAAAATTGCCAAATGTCTACAAGCTTTTATGATGACATTCGTCACCACGATGATCAAAGTGAATAAGACAAGAAAGTAATATATTTCGTAACGTTTGATATATTTGTATGTAAAAACATTTGGTGAAACTATTTAGGATGAAATTTTATTGTGAATAACATAGGTATTATAAAAAATATACACTCCATACACTGATGCAGCAATTTTTATAGTTTTGTAGGATTGACACATTTATTTACTTCTAATCTGTAACGTATATAGAAATAAACACTTTAATTTCTGTTTAAATACAACTGTTTATGTTTGATTTGTCAATATTATAACATGTTTCTAACTAATTTTATTTTGAAACGTCATTATTTATCGAAATAAATATTGTATTTTTTATTACTTTATCAAAAATTAAATTTCCAAACGTACCTTATTTTTTTTGTTTTATAAATTAAACATAATTTTAGTGAAAAAATAAATAATAAGAAAAATAATGTATAACGCGACAATAAAAATAAAAAATCTGATAGTTCTCATACAATAATATAATCGCAAAAAGAAACATTTTGCAATTGTTATTTTTTTTTTTTATCTTTACTAATAACATCATATTCTAGAGAATTTCAAATCCTATTCAAAATAGTGTAGGTTATCAAGAAAACATTCATAGTTTTCTAAAACAATCATTTTCCCGGAATTACCCTATTTTTTTTTAAAACTCTGGGCAATATCTTTCGTACAAGTGGCTTGGATTTTTGTCGGGTTAATTCTAAATCATATTACAATATGAGTTATGGTATTACCTCACCATGGACAACCTTTATCACCACCACATTTAATAATTTTCAGTCATTTAATTTGATTAGTTACTCATCTAAATAGTGGGAATAAAAATTACTGAAAAAATGAAGATGATATTAGCAAAATAATTTTGAGTCCTGCATAATATAGGTGGTTAATTTTCACCCCAAGTTATAGAGTACTGGCGATGAAGCATTCCTACACTCTGTAACTGCTGATTTATCTACAACATTTTCTTGAAATTTAGCCTAAAAAAGTTTTAAATCAAATGATGGTATTGCTGGCACTGGCGTAGTGAGTGCCATCTCTGGTGAACCCTAGTTATGGGCGTGGAAAAAAAGTAAGATTGTAACTTCAGTGATATGCTACTTGCGATTAAAATTGAATGCTCTGCAGGTTTTTTGGCTGTTGTCAGTAAAAATATAATGAAATTATTAATATACACCATTTCCCTAAATTTACCTGAGTTTTGCAAATGATATAAATACTATTTATTATATTCTATCAAGATTAATTGGACTTTTATAATTAATTTAAGTTTTTTACCTGTGATATATAAAGCAGGAGCATTGTTATCCTTTGTTTTGGTAATTCCTAGGGCATGCCATGGATCTATGCTGCCATGAACATAGACAATCCTCTGAGCTTCGATATCTAGGCCACCGTACATAATATTAGTGCGGTCAGTTGCTTTCTCTAAATAATCTTCATTAAATCTGAAATACAAACTCTTATAACTAAGATATATATTATATTCATGCCAACAAATGTCTCACGTGGCCACTTTTTTTAAAAATAAACACCCTGACCAACTAAGATAATGGTCATGAAATGTCTTTATTTCATTAGTCTGTTCCAGGGGCCATAATGCTTGATTTTTATCATTTTGTGGTATTCAGTAAAAAATTTTGGTACCTAGGTAAGTAACAATATTAATTTTGATTAAATATGGGTATTTGCTATAATTGTCCCGAGCCTGAATTCCAATGAATTATATTTATAATTTTCAAATAGATTAATACAAAGTAGTCATACTGAAAAAAATACTCACTTCTGGCCAAAAATATCTTTACATTGCTGAACAAAAAAATCTACTGGAAAATCACTGCCGAAAATATCTGATTCTGCACTTGAAGTTTGATAAAAGCCAAATTCAGTACAAGTCTGGTAAGTCCATTGACGGCCTGTTAATGAAAATGTATATTTTTTAATTTATTCTCACATTTATTGTAATAAGTATAGCCTAAAGGAATAATTGAGAATTAAACAAAAAATAACCTAACTCAAAATCGTTTCATTGTATCCACTGCTATATTAGCAATGAATAAGTAACTAAAATATAATGAAAACCAAGGGTACGATATATTAAATATAAAAAAAATAATGACAAATTCTGAATAAACAAATTATATGAAAAAACAAACCACTGTGAGGGGTCTAGGTTAAATTGCTAGTGGTTAGTGTATATAATTAACTTAAAATTTATTTATAATTAATTTTGTGATGTAAATCCTTGTAATATGCAAAAAAAAACACAATTTTATTAGGAGATCTGATTCGAGAGTACTATTTACTTTCACAAGAAAGCCTTGTAGGAAATCAAAATTACCAACTCTCCCTTCCAATATGCATAATCGCTTTGATCCTAATTATGAACAATAACCTGTCACATTTCGCGGACTCCAATCGGAGTCCCGAGGTGATTCCGCCAAATGTCGAACTCCGATCGGAGTCCGCATCAGACGTCGTATTAAAATATTGTTTTTCCACATTGATAACTCCGGGGTTTATGGTCGCCCATTGCTGTTTCATTCTTTATGAGATGGGACATACAATTCAATAAGAAACACAACTCGACTGTATAGTGAAGTTTGTTGTACGAATTTAGCAAAGTCAGTTGATGCCATTACGCACGGTTTTCGGTTGCTGATATGTGTTTGCTTCCGCGTTTACGGTGGTTTTTTAGTGGTTTAGTGTAATTATAACCCATTATTTTGTGTAAATATTATTTACAAATAGTGTTCTAAAGTGACATGTGTGTTATCGTGAGTCAAAGTGTCATAGGATTGCAAAATAAATGATTTTATTTTATGCAATCCCTACAGCGGCGGCCATCTTCGGACATGTCAACATCACAATAAATAAAGGTAATTTGTATCTTATTATTCATTTGTATTTATAAGCATTTGGATATAGTATTCTGTATGAAATTTTATTGCGAATCACATAGATATTCTAAAATATATATACTCCAAGATAGTGATGTCGTAAATTTGGTATTTCGGAACGCTTGTCAGTTTGTTGACGTGTGTTTCGAGCGACTATTGACAAACGTACGAGGGTTGTCCGATAAGTACTTAGCCTTCAAATGAAAAACGAAAATTTTGGAAAAGTAGCGATTTATTTCTCAACATAGTTTCCTTATAGCTCGATACACTTGACTCATCGAAGCTCCAACTTCTTTAACCCGTCTGAAAAAATTTTTTATTAAGTTCTTCAAAGTAGGCCTCAGAGGCGGCGATGACCTCCTCATTCGACTCAAATTTCTGCCCGGCGAGTGACTTTTTCAAGTTTGGAACTAAAAAGAAGTCGCATGGGGCCAAATCTGGAGATTACGGTGGATGGGGCAGCAGTTCGTAGCCCAATTCGAACAATTTAGCCATGGCGACGGCGGAGGTATGAGCCAGTGCATTGGCATGGTGAAAGAGCACTTTTACTTAGGCAAATGGGGCTGTTTTTTCTGCAATTTGGCGTCAAATCAGCCCAATAATTCGGTATAATAGAGCCCTGTGACCGTTATGCCCATCTCCAGGTAGTCGATGTAGATCACACCTTGTGAATCCCAGAAAACGGTGGCCATCACCTTTCCGGCTGATAGCACAGTCTTCGCCTTCTTCGGACCACGTTCGCCGGGTAAAGTCCACTGTTTCGACTGTTCCTTGGTCTCTGGTGTGTACCAGTTGATGTATGTTTCGTCGACGGTCACGAACTCCTTCGGATTGCGTTTAAACAGCGTCAAACACTGCTCTGAAGTGGTCTCATGGTTGCGCTTGTTGTCCGGAGTGAGCAAATGCGGCACCCATTGCGCCGACAGCTTTCTCATGCCCAAAATTTCATGCAGGATGTGACCCATCTCACGCACCTTCAATCGGCGGTCTGCCAACACGAGATCGTGGATTTGTGTTATGTTATCCTCCGTGGTAGCCGTTTTCGGGGCCGCTGGGCGTGGTTCGTCATACACCCGACGTGCGACCACGTTGAAACTCGTTAAACCATTTTTTGGTCGCCATCTAAGGGGAAGAGTCACCGTACAGAGCATCCAAGCGCTCTTTGATTTCATTGCGCGATTTCCCTATCAGAAACAAGAATCGAATCACAGTCCGATATTGCTCTTTTTGAAATGTACTACACAATAGTAAATTTCTCTTACGATATTGGCGCCATTGGGCGGTGAGGCTAAGTACTTATCGGACAGCCCAGATACAGATTTAATTTAGAAATATCATTCTGTATCTAAATAAATTAAAAAATAATTCACTTAAAAAAAATAAATAAAAAACATCCACCGTTTTTTTCTACCATGCCTTAGTTTTTTTTATATTATGAAAACTATACAAATATCACTGGAAAAAAAATAACAAGTAGAATAATAACTTATAGTGACAATAAATGAAAAATATTTTAGTAAATAGTAAGCGATTTGCTTTAGGTATCTATGAGTTTTTTTTTATTTTTTTCTTTTAGGTAAAAATGTATATTACTTATAAATAGTTTTATAAGATATATGGAAACATAAGTAAAAAATAAAAAATGGGTGTCAACGCTTTAAATTTTCTTTTATTGAGTATCAAAAATTTAATTTTGAACTTTGACTTTTTTATTACTTTTTTAACAGTTAGTTGTAAAGCAATATTCTAGAGAATTTCATAAGCTATTCACAATACTGCAGGTTATAAAGATGATGTAGTTTTTCTACTATAAGCATTTTAGTAGTAATTAGGCCATTTTTTGAAAACTTGCGCGACATTAGATGTCTCGTCATGTCGGGTTAAAGTGAAAAATACATATTGCACATCATAGCAAAAAACCTGTCTTTTTCGTCCTGATTAAATTGGCCGAGCTGAATCGACCAGATTCACAAATAAATTTACCAAATACTAAATAACAATCCTCCAAATACTCACCTCCTTCAGCAACAGTACTGTTCCAACTAATATTGCTGAGTTCTTTTATCATTTTCTTATAATTATAATCAAGGCATGTCTGATTATTCACATCAAGAAGCAGGGAATTAATATTTGCAAGGCGATCCACTTCCTTACCAGCCGTAGTATCAGTCATTATTCGACAAAGCTTAAATAAAGGAAAATAAAACATTTCAAAAAAAATATTCATTTGCGGTTTCATTTACCTAATTGGTTAAGTTAGGCTTTATAGACATTAGAAATTATATGGTTCTAAAAAAAATCACAGTTGGTACTTCCATAGAAGCCAAAAAGGCGGGCTAGCCTAGATTTTTTAATGAAAGAAAAAACCGCTAAAGTATGCATAGATTATTTTAAAAGTAAACACACGATACACACTATAAATTTTAGGTGTTAGCGCCAGACGCGTGCCGGGCTCGGTAATCAAAGTAGGAACTTGCTTGTTTAATCCCACAGTCAGCAAACGAAGCGAAGCACGCACTCATGGCTTACAACTATTTCACTTATTCTTTAAGGCTTCTTATTCGGCTTTGGTTGCTTCATTTGCACACAGGTAAAATCAAAGCCGGACTTGGTGGGAAAGTTGCTGTTTTGCAAACAAAAGTTGCTAATTTCACTTCAGTTCGTGCGGAATCAAGACATTGTTTGCGTTTTGACAAAGGGTTTTGAAAGTTATTTTTTAACAAATGTTTGAATTAGTTCGGTAGTATACAATATTGTATAAAAAAAATGATACGTGCCGATCAGCAAATTCAAAAAAAACTTGCAAAGTTAACTTTTAAAACCAATTTTTTTCTTGAAATATTCCAAACAGAGAAAACATCATTTGTACAATAATATACGAATCACAATCAAATAACAAATAGAACCTGGGTTTTGTATTAATAAAATAAAAGAAGTTGTTAATTGGTTGCACACATTTGAATTCCTTAATTTGATAATATTTATACTACTTAATTCTTTACGAAATAATACCTATCTCTAGATAGCATATAATTGTTGAATACGCTCGAACTAAGTTTAAAAAGGTGTTTATTCAATATCAGTTAAATTTTTCAAAAGATGAGTTTGATTCTTTATATAAATATTTTAGTAATTATTTTGGTAACTTTTTAAAAATTAATTAATATGGTTGTATTCTTCATCAGATTTAAAAAAAACTTTTTTCAGTTGTCGAAAATTGTCCGATGACAAGTTGATTTCAAGTTATTAAAGCTAGCGTATTTGATCGTCACTGTACCACACAAGCTCCTCTGCAGAACATTTGATAAATACACAGGGACAAGATTGACTTACCGCACTCTCCATGATTGCCTTAGATAAATCTAAACGTTCTAAAATCATTTTTATAAAAAGATAGGCGTTTTGATTTGGAATATAAATAAATAATTAAAGTAACAAATTTAGTTTCTTCTTCGTCGGCACAAAAGCGGTTCTTTCAAAGCTTCAGAGGGTATATAATTGATGGCATTATAAAGAATGCCTGATAATAGCGTGCCTTCTGTGGGTTTTGGTCTCGCTGGACGTTCTGAAAAGATATCATCTACATTGTTTGTATAATTTTCCATTTATCTTTAATTTTTTGTTTTTATTAAATTATGGAAAAAATACTAGGTACCTCAACCCTCCCCCCCTGTAAGTCAGGTTCCCAGCAGTTAGGGGGGGGTGGTGGGAGCCCCCTACACCCCATGATATGGCTTACTTACTATACAAATTCTGGGCATGCCACTGGAGTATATGTATATATATGTCGTGGGTATGGGACAAATGGTGTAACTACGCCTACAAATCGCCATGATATCATTTTATTGTCATGGAACGGGGAAAAAAGAAGGTAGGAAATAAACAATAAAACTGGATTTGACTGTGTCGAAATGCACAGTTGAGGGATGACAGCAGATGTGCCATTGATGACAAGCGGCGCTGTGCCTTTCTTGTGTTCCAGTCATGGCTTTACTTGTTCATATGGAGTTTCATAAAGATCACTGCATCGCTGGTGAGACGGTCTTTCTAAACGCATATGATTTGTGTATTTTGACTTAGCTTTTTGACCAGTATATGCTTTTCAACCTACAATTTCACCATAACCACTCCTTAATGGATTTTTGGAAGTAATGGATAAATCTCAACAAAATAAAATTGAAAACATTAAACATTATTAAAAACCTTTATAACCCTTTTACAATAACAAGTCTAGCTAGCATCAAGTAGGAGCTATATTAATTAAAAAATGAGTTATATTTACCAAATCAATAGTAATGTTAGCCAATTTTTTACTCTCTCCAATACGATTGTCTTTATTGTACTGTACAACTCCAGCAAAATTGCTAGCTAAGCTCTCATAAAAGTTTGCTTTATCCAATTCTTTAGCCTTCTCTAATGGGTCACATAATCTGTAAATATGGAATATTTTATATAAAATTAATTCAGTATTGGTACATTTATTCACTACTACTCTTGATATTGGTAGTTAGTGATTATACAATAAAAATAAATAATATAGAAAAAAAGAATGACTGACACCTGTACTATCATTTAATATCAACTGCTTTTAAACATTGTTTATTAGTAGTTAATTATTTAACCAGAACCTGACATATTACAGTTCTACAGGTGTCATAAAAGGCATCCCCCCCCCCCAAAATACTCATGCCTGTCTGTGGTTTCAACTTGTAATGGGTTGAGTAGATTAAAAAAAAAATAAACATCGGTAAAATGGTAGGATGACAATCTTTCACTTCATCATAAATTTTAACATAATTAGATTTTTTTTGTAAATTTTTAGGCGTAGTTATGAAACAACCCTCTCCCTTTTCTATTTACTGAATTTGTATTTGGATATAATACATAAATTTATAAATATTATAAAGTGGCACTGAACATTATTTTACATATTTTTATTTGCGCTCATAGATGAGTATATATTATATTAATTCTAACAGGCTAGTAATAAATAAAAGTTTCAATGGCCACACTGTCATGTTTGAAATTCGAATATGATTGCGCCCTAATGATGAGCGGTCTGTCAGTTTCATACTAAAAATTGTTAAAATATCTATACTATCCGACAAGCTTTCAGTGTGATCTAAACGGGTATGGTTGTTTTTCGAGAGCATCAAACTACACACAAAGTTTTAAGTCGTTCGTATTCATACTTTTCGAGTTAAAAGTTGCAATGGACGGACGGACGGTCAAACAGTCAGACAGATGGCCAAATGACAGGGAAAATAGCTTCTCATATGCGAATGTATGTATATAAACTAAAATTGATCAAGGGTAAACTGAGTTTACACAGTAAGGGTTTTTCCTTATTCCTAATTTCCTTAATATTAATATAAATATACTTTACTTATATAAATAAAAAAGAGAGATAAATTTGTGATTTTATTAAAAACAAAAATAGGTATTGTAAAATTATTTAATAACTATATGTGTAAAAACAGCAATTTCAAAATATAATCTGCCCACTTACAGAATAACACTTAAAAAGTAATTACTACATTTAAAAATAGACCTCTTTGGCTGTATAATACATTTTGTTTCATATAACTGGTCAATTGTTTTTCATTGTGGTGTCATTTTGAAAATTGCGTGTCTTAATCGTCATGAAAATTTTCATGTGATCAGTTATTACGATTTTCGGCATGGGCTATCTCAAAAACAGTGCATCGATACAGTACAGTACAGCACAGTACTTCGACTAATGGGGATGAAGCTCCGTTGAAAACCACTATGTATCACTAGTTCAGTGAGTTTAATCGTGGGCGGTCTATGCTCACGGGCGAATTTAAAGAAGGTCGCCCTAAATCGGTTGTTGTACCACAAAATATCAATGCTGTGCGGGAACTAATAATGCAACATCGTCATGTTACATATCGCGAGATAGAGGGGTCCCTGGGCATAAGTATGACAAGCATAAGTATGGGCATAAGTAAGATATTACACGAACATTTAACTGTTGTAAAATAAATTTGTTCGCTTTGGATTCCGCACAACTTAAGAATCGATCACAAGCAGGCTCGTGTCGATTGGTGCAAAAAAATGTTAAAAAAATACAATTGTGGTGCGTCAAAACCTGTTTATAATATCTACACAGGTAATGAAGATAAGCCAAACCAAGATGAGCCAAACCCAAAAAAGTTATTTCTGTAAATAGCACTTTGAAGTAAATGGTCGCCTGTTTTATTGATATAAATGGACTACAGTGCCACTAGAAAATCGTAAAACGGCTAATTCGGAATGATACACGACCATTTGATTGCTAGAAGTCTTTGAAGAAATAAGAAAGAAGAACTGACAACGCAGAATCATTCTGCATTCACATGTCGGTCGATACAACTCAGTTTTTAGAAGGTCAGTAGATAAAATTGACGGATCATTCGCCATACAGCCCCGATTTGGTACCCAACGATTTCTATTTATTTCCAAATGTGAAAAAAAAAATATGTGGTCAGCGTTTTTTGGCTGTTGATACGTTCAAAATTCACATTTTAGAGATACCTCAATCAGAATGGAAAAAGTGCTATAAAAATTGGTTTCGTTTCAACGTATGCATTAGTGCATCTATCATCATTATTATTAGTATTATTATTATTAGGTAATACAATATTTAGGAGCTAGCTCCGGTGATACTGTTGAGTTTAGTAGGTGAGGAAAAAAAATAAAATGAATGCTTTCATGAAGTCTAGACATATAAAATGAACCCCAAGTCCACCATCTAAGGCGTTAGCTATAGTTTGAGAGATTAGTAAGAGCCGCCTCGCATGAAAACCCTTTGCGAAAGCCGTATTGCTCTTGACGAAAGAAACTGATGAACTAAGTGCTTATATACTGAACAACTAACCGCTCCAAGATTTTGCAGATTATAATTACAAGTCAAACTTATAGGCTGGTAGTTGAGGGGATCGATTCTGGAACCTTTTTTAAAAATAGGGACCACTGTAGCCATTCGCCATTCATCTGGCAAAATATTGAATGAAATACAGATGTTAAAAAGAATAGTTAGGTAAGGATATAACAGAGAAATCATCCGTCTTTAACATCTGAATGGTTACTCCGTCGGGACCCGGAGAAGAATTGAACTTTAGACTTTTAAAAACCCTAAAGACATCATCCTCTGAGAAACTGAAAAAAGTAGGATTTGTAGATTGAAAATTACTTTCAAAAGAGGAGGAAGGGAGAGTGGGTCAGCAATAAATACCTTTGAGAAGGAGTCCGCTAGTAACTCAGTTTTTTCCATATCACTCTGCGTTGCGAATATTTTGACACGCAATAACGCGATACAAGTGTAGATTTAGGCTTATAAGTTGCCTGCCTAAAACTAATAATAATAATAAAACCATATTAAATGATATATGTTTGTTTCTTTTTGTTATTACGAATTCATAAATAGCAGCCGTCGTAGAGGTATACTTACTCCATTATAGAGGTATAAGAACCTTAATAACGCTAGAACTTAAAAATGAAAGTTAAAACCTATAAACCATTCTGAATTAATTTAAATACAGTAAAAAAATTATAAAAAACTTACCGAAACTTTTTATCCAAAGATCTTAAGCCAAGAGTGTGACCATTTAGTACATTCAGCTGACTAGTTCCTTTTTGTATAGCTGTCACACAATCACTGTCTACAGTATTGAGTGCATCCACCACCACCGAATAATATTCTGTAAATATTATATTATTATGTACATACGAGTAGACTATACAATTTAATACAAAATTAAAATCAACCTAATCATTAAATTTAAAATATGAAAATTAAACACGTAGCTTATTAAGATGTGGTAGAAAATCAAATTATGATATCAATCCAGAAAAAATTGCACTTGAAATTGAAATAAAAATTCAATTTGATTCATAATATATATATATAGATATAATTCATAATTCAATACAGAATGATTTATTTAATAATTGCAATTCCTTTTAATATTTTGTTCAGCCCTCTTTGCAACACATCTTGGAAAAAATACTTCTGTGAAACATATCTGTAAAAGTCCCATTAAAAATGAATTAGTATTTTTTACGCCATCTTACCAAAAATAAATGAACGTAAAAACACCAACAGATTTTTATATAAAATTGAGTTCGGTGATTTACTTTTTAAAATTTCAATGTTGTCCTGAATATTTAAACAGAAATTTAAAAGAAAAATAGGAAATTTCAAAAAATTTATAATTCTTTTATTCTTTCTATTTCTTCCTCCATAAGGTCCACTTATCATTAACAACTTGAATAGAAATTATCTTATTGTAGTTGCCTAAAATGAAGTAGGCCTTATGTCAAAAATGGTGTTTGAAGAAATGTTATAAAATCGAGGTACTTTTTTTTTAAATAGGGCATGAATATGGAAAATATCTTAGATACGGATTAAGATTCTGGCTACTACAATATGTAAAATTTGAATAAATACCTACCCATAAAGTCGATTTTTGCTAATAATGGTCCACTAGAAGAAACAGCTGCGTGTACTAAATGAGGATATTTCAAACGCATCCAAGCGGCTAGCGAACCAGGGTAAGATCCGCCAAATACAATCCAACGAACATTGCTATCAAATCGATACTTAGAGTTAGTTGCACTTATAAAATTCGCAATATCAGCCAAAGCTTGCTCTGAACTCAAGTATACTAAGTTTTTTGTTCCTAAGTCTCTGAAATAAATGATTAAAATGTATTTATTGTTCTATTAAAAACATTTGTTTCCATGCATATCATTTCAAAATAAATAAAACACACTATTTTAACATTTTTTACTCCAACTTCAAAAACAGCGTTGTCAGAAATGATTACGTCCTATTTTATAATGTAGACGATTGGATAAACAACAAAGTTATTGATATTATATATTTATTTATAAGGACCTATTGTCACAAACTGGCAGAAACTGATGGCGAGGCATCCAATGTTTTCACACTCTACTAGACGCATTTCGCTCAACAAACGATGAATCACATTTCCTCTGATTCATACATTACACGTCACGTAGAGTGCGAAAACGTTGACGCATCATTATCAATTTGTAATTGCAATTGGTCCAAAAATAAGCAAATGTAACCTTTTAAATATAGTTTAAAAAATATATTTAAATGGAATATTATTAACTAAAAGACGCACTAGAAGATCTTTGTTAATTTGTCAATGACCCCAGTCACACCACCGCATTATAAACGTTTGTATCCTGGACCTCAAACGCACATGCGAGTCTGCATTTCTGGCAATGTTGGAACACGATAAGTTATATTATCTATTATTTTACCGTGAAATATATGTTTTTATTACTTGCAACACTAACAAATAGTTAAGAGAATGGTATTTCTGCACAGTGGGAGTGGTCAACAGAGCCAGTATAAAAATATTTAAGGAAAAATATAACAAATCGTGTCATGTTGGGCGAACAATTTCATGACATATTGCCTGTTTTGTGAATTTTGCCTTATTTACAAAGTAGATTTTTGAAACAAAATCTAAGTAATACTAAAGAATGTATTCTACTATTACATAAACACAGTGTAAGAAGTATTTAATTGTTCAAGTATTATTTTGAATCAGAATAGTAAAATAGTATAGTAGAATCAGTAAAATAGTATAAACAGTTTTCTATATTTATAAACATGATTAAAAAATAAAAAAACAGGTGTCATCACCTTTTTTTTTGTTATTTTTTTTACATATATTCATAATTATTTTAGTAATTCAAAATAGCGGTATATTTTAGAGAATTACCTAAGCAAAGTATATTTTATAATCGGTAAATGATTAATAGTTAGTTAAATACATAGTTTCCTCTTAGCAATGATGAAATTTTTGGAAGATCGCAAAATTTTTGGGGGTAATCAAAAGGTCCATGAGATAGCAACCGTGTTTAAGGGCAGAAGGAGACCATTTAGAGCCTTTATTGTAAATGGTCAAAGTAATAAATATTAAACTTTTGAATTAGCTAAATATGAAATGATTGCAAACAATTTTCTTTTATTCCAATTCCCAATCTATTGTGATAGTTGGTAATTACTTAGAACTAAGACCCCGTTTTCATTGGAATAACAATAAAATGTGGAAGTTTTACAGTACTTAAAGTCAAACATACTTAGGTATTAAAAAGCAAAAAATAAAGAACAAAAGCTAACAAAAAAATCATTACATAAAAGCACCTGTTATCAAAAGATTTGCAGATTTTTTTTTAGTAATAACCTCAGCGAAAAAAAAAATATAATAAAAGTATATTTTTACAGGCATGGTCATTATAAGTGTCATCACAACAATTGTGACAGGAAAATGAAAGAAATTTATATTACGCCATAATATTTTAAGAAAAGTTTCAGTGCAAATACTCTTTACTGCAGTTAACTCTACATAAAAAATATATTACTATCCGCAAAATAGAAAGTAAGAAAATTACTTAGTAGGATGACTGCTTCCATAATAACGGTGTTCAAGTTGAAAACACAATGCATCGAACTTCTTTGCATATTCGATCCATTGCCCTGCAACCATCCATTCAGGTGATGCTTTACCTTCACCACCAATCATCAAGAACACGACTTTTGGATGTTTCGGATCGAAATATGCATCATTTGTAAAATACCTCTGTAGAAAAAAAAAACATTTTTATTTTTTTATTAGGCAGGCTACCACACTCAACACTTTTTATCATTTGCTGCAATATTTTTAAGCAACTTCAAAAAGGAGGTTCTCAATTCAATGTTTCATTCATTTTTCTAGATCGGTTTGAGAAATTTTTAGTATATTTTTCTGCATATAAAATATATCAGGGGAAGGGCGGGGGGGGGGAACCAATTCAGTTCATTATGTTAATTTAAATTAAATGTAAGGTAGTAAAAGTAAATAACAACTAAGTTTCAATTTAATTTGTTTGTGCCAGGGTTTGAATGAAATAATTATTAACTCAAAAACTCCTATATACTCCTATGTATGTGTAACAATTACAATTAAATGCAGAATAGGTATTATAATATACAATATAAAATGAGTGCGCCGTACAGCCGCTCGCTTCCCGCTGGAACTAGACGTGCACTGATATGACACTTCACCCCACGCACTGACATAGCTGCTACATAATGAAATGTTTATTTTTCTTGCCTCCACTACCTGAGCCATTGCATTCATTGCTTCGTGGCGAAATACCAGAATCACGACATTTTCTATCGAACACTCCAAACATACAACGGATGTTTCCAAAAGACTTCATTTAGAGAAGATATTATTATTATTATTATTAGTTTTAGGCGGGCCGCTTATGCTGATAAGCACTTGCATCTGCGCTCGTATGTCTCTGATAAACTTGTCCAGTCTGTTCTTAAATTTCATTCACCACTCTGACATGAAATTCTTCCTCGGATTAGAACTAAAGGTTGTACATGAAAGTAATAAATGATGTCCTCGCAAGTGCAAATTTGTATTAATTGTGTATATGGTTTCAAAATTTGAAAGATCATAATAGCAAGTCAATTACTTATAGATCTCTATAAGATCGCCTCTCGCCCTCCTATGCTTTAATGTTGTTAATCCAAGTATGTTTAGCCTTTCTTCATATTCCAGATTTTTCAATTGACTTGGCATTTTAGACTTTGTACCTTTTCTATCAGAAATATGTCTTTAGTGAAGTAGGGATTCCATATTTGATAAGCATATTCTAGTATTGGTCTTACGTATGATTTATAGATCTTTAAGAATGCGTCCACTGTCAAATTATAGATAGCCTTTCTTATCGAAGAATGCGGATTCAATCCGACATTCAAGGTAATTTCAGCTCGAGTTCATTTTCTTTTGGTGATTATAAATCAGTAGTTCTAACTTCGACTTTAAATTTACAGATAGATCCAAGGCCAAATTCACTTTCGAATCGGATCATGCCAAGTGACGACTACGAAGTCGTGATCAGAGCGGATAAACGACCCGCTGGAATACACGAACACAAAGTCAATGCTTCAACAATAGATTGCGATTGTTGGTGAAAATTTGGAAACATGTGATATTGTGCTTACACGTCGTGACGCCGGACAACTGCACCGAATATACAAAACACACCATTCATACGATGCATTGCAATATCTGCGGATGTTTTGGCAAGAAGACGATGGATATCACTTTAATCCTGCATCATATGCATGAATATGCGCACGATGCAATGACATATGTTCGTCATAACGGCTGTCCAGATCTATTCACCACCTTTACGTGCAATCTGAAATGGATAAAAATTGTTTAACTGCCGCTCCCCGGACAAACATCAAGTGATCGGCACCACCGCATGTGTCTTCAAACAAAAATCCGGTCGCTGGTGAACTAAATTGATAAGCATCGCCCCTTTGGGGATACTCGATGCTGGATGTATTCGATTGAATGACAAAAACGAGGCTTGCTGCATGCACATATTCTTATTTGGTTAGTAGAAAAAAATGGACCAAATAGATGACAATATCATATATGCTGAGATTCCTGATCTCAAAACCGACCAAACCTGCATGATGTTGGAATTAAAACATGATTCACAGACCGTCTGGCAATATAATTATATTAATTTAAATATTATTAAAATATATTTCATTTTGATTATTGTACATTTATTGAACTTAATCCATTTTTAGTTTTCTTAATAAAAAACTGAATTTAAGCTGAGCTAATAAGTTAACACAACATTTATTGATTCTGAGGCGGTACGAAGTTCGCCGGGTCAGCTTGTAAAAATATATAAACAGGTCAAACAATGTATTGACATGGGTCAACATGGTTTCATAAGTAGTTGTTCGACCACTACAAATCTACTCAACTTCATTTGGAACGTATCTAAGAGTCTGGACGAAGTGACACAAGTGGGTGTCACTTATACCGATTTCGCAAAAGAGTTTGATCGTGTCAACCAGTATGTTCTACTAATAAAGCTGTATCTATAGGATTTAGTGAGAATCTGCTTCGGTTCTTTGCTACCTACCTAGAAAATAGATTACAGTTTGTAATGCCGACTGTGATTTCGGATTGTTTAGGGTGAAATCGGGCATACTGCAAGGAACGAATTTTGAACCTCTTGCATTTGTGACATCCATTTATGCATAAGATACTGCCTGCATCTTTTATTTGCTGATGACTTTAAAATTTATCTGCCTATCAAGGACAGCCGATTATCACATGTCCACGAAGACATTGACTCATTGCTTGATTGGGCTTACAGAAATAAGATGTAAAGAAGTGCAATGTAGAAGCTATAGGATACTTCCTATAGCCGATCTCTGGCTTCTATCATATACAATTATACGATGGGTAGTGAAAAGTTGCCCAGGGTTGCAACTATAAAAGATTTGGGTGTCACATTTAATTCTAAGTATCAGTTTAATAACCATTGTAGAGAGATTGTGAAGGTGTCATATGCATTATTGGGTTTTCTCAAAAGGCTTTCAAGAAAATTTCCTAACCCTCAGGCTATTGAATTTTATATGCAGATTTAATAAGGAGAAAATTGGAACTTTCCTCTAGTCTATCTTCCTTATGAAGTCATATATGTAAAAATGATAGAGCAAGTGCAGACAAAATTCCTCCAGTTTCTACATCTCAAGCGCTGTGGGGATTACCCAACATTTATGCACCACCAGGATCTATTGCATCATTCTAACTGTAGGTCCCTGGAAATGGGAAGAAACGCAAGTTTAGTTGTCACTGCATATAAATCATTAATGCTCCTCTGGATTGCCCACATTTATTGGAAATATTTGAACTATACCCGATTATATCAGAGCGAGAGCCCATCGCGACTTTCATGTGCAGAAATGCAAGACCGATGTGCTTTTGAAGTATTCTATGCTCTAGGATTGTTGTGAGGCTTTATATGCTTCCCATTGACGAAATGTGTTACTATCTAATTTTTTTACTGTCTAAAATGATAGCATTGTTTTTTATATAAATTTTCCTAACCCTATCGATGTTTGAAGATAATAGTTTTTTTATTAATTTATCTAAATGAAATGCCACCCTAAATTGTCAAACATACATTAATAGTATTTATAAACAATTTAGGTATTCAAAGTATACTAAAAACCGCTTGACAGTGGATCAGGCGCTGGGTCCGATCGTTTTTTTTACACTTTTTGCAGCCAGACATCGCGGCTATCATTAGTAACAACTGACTAATGATAGCCATCGAGAACTTTGCATGAACTTATCTGACATGTGTGAAATGCCCTATGATCTATATTGTAGTATTACAAACTATAAAAAACTTAAACAAACCTGTAACCACGTCTTTTGGTCCGATGGACTAAAATGATCTAATTGTTGCTGAAACCATTGTTCGGGAGGAAGATTCGATGAGTCGATATTCGCAGGTATTCCATAATTACCACCATATGAACGTCCGCGGAAGAAACTACGCAAACCATGAACTTCTATTAAATTGAGAGTCCCTAAACAGAACAAAAACTTTAAAACAAACATTTCTCCAAATTTGACACAAACGATGTAACAAGAGAAACTTTCTTGATAGAGGCAAACACAGCACTACACTTCAATAATTAATCAGTTATAAAAATATATCTGCTGTTTGTTTTTGTTTTCATTGGCGACCGCCAATCATAGAGAGATCAGTCCAACGAATCGTTGGATCAGTCAGTCAGTCAGATCAAGTTAGGTGACTGATGAGCAGAGACAACAGGATAGACGTAGACCTGCAGCTCTAGTCACAAACGCTCTCGCGACTCGCTCGCCGGTCGCTCGCTGTCAGTTTGACGTTTGTACAATGGATATTGCATTAGACAAACCATGATCGTTCTTATTAGTAACGTCTTGCGTACCTAATAAGTATTTTATTTTTCTGCAACCTTCTTTTTTCTTAACCTAGTTATAGTGGCCATGTTACTTCAAAGCAACAACAAATAACTGGCGTTTAATATGTCTATATTATAATCGTTTAATTTCTTTTGTAGCGTTATTGTGTCATTTATTGTTGTCACTTCCTATTGTACCATAATGAATAAATAAATACTGTTTATGTATTTACAACATTTATAATTACCATCGGCCTGTAGCTCTAGTCACAAACGCTCTCGCGACTCGCTCGCTGTCAGTTTGACGTTTGTCTAATGCAATATCCATTGTACAAACGTCAAACTGACAGCGAGCGACCGGCGAGCGAGTCGCGAGAGCGTTTGTGACTAGAGCTGCTGGTCGTCTGTGGGGAGTTACTTAGGTCATACCTTGTTATGTACTATGTTAAAGATTTTTTTTAATCGCAATGTCTATATATTAAATTAAATTATAAACAAATTAATTGAAATAATATCAATTTCATTTTTGGGAGAAGGAGCGACTCCCCAATAGTTAGACTCAACCAACTGAGCGACCTCAATACCGTTCAATAGTTTAATGTTTCTTTTTCTCAAAAATGGCTTCCGAGGCTTTTAATATTTATTATCAAAATGTTCGCGGGCTAAGAACAAAAACTCATCATTTAATGTTAAATACTCATAAAAATTAAATGCGATTTTGCTTTCTTGCTTTCAGCAAATTGGCACACTTTTCTTTCAGTAAATAAACTGTATAGGGCCGAACTGGCAGAACCCGGAATTTAGTATGGAATTTTTACCTAAAGGCCAATACGCTATTCCACAAGTGGGTTCCACCTAAACCGAGTATGAGGTTAAATGCGCAATAGTAACGTGCAAAATATCCAGTAGTGAAAACCCAGTCGGAAACATATTTTGTGCGCGAGGGTCCAAAAACCCTCTTTTTTTTGTCATTTTTGTATGGAGCTCAAGATTCGAGTGTACTACAGCTGCTATTAATATGGAATTAAAACTCACTCACGCACCATTACCACCACCATTAGATCGCCTATAGTTCTTGCTTTGAGCATTGATATTGCACACTTTTCAAGTGTGCAAATTTGCACACTTTTCTTTCTGTAAATAAACTGTCCAGGGCCGAACTGGTAGAACATGGATTTTAGTATGAATTTTATTTATTTATTAACAGGTAAGCATACAGCGTAATAATAGTATATACATTTTCAAAGGGTTAATAATAAGGCCAATTAAAGCTTACACCCATGTATAAAAATATTTAAAACTTTGTTGAGCTTAAACGCTATTTTGGAATGTGTATGTGTGATGTGTACGGTGCAAAAGTGTCTGTGAGGGTGTATGGTTGCGTGTGTGCATGTTTGCATGTGTGAACATCATATATGTTGCGTATAGATAAATTAATTTTAATATGCAACGCTTTTATTTTGAATCAGATTGGCATGAAATACTTCGGATTTTTGAAAGAAACTCGCTACGATGTAGGTCAAGTAACGACTAACGACGTACGTCGGCATGTGTTAAACGACGTTTGTCCAAAAATGGGAGTGGCCTAAAATCCATGGATTACAAATTTGAGGCCAGCGTCAGTCGCCTCAAACGACGTACGTCGGCATGTGTCTAAACGACGTCTGTCAAAAAATGGGCATGGCCTAAAATCCATAGATTACAAATTTGAGACCAGCGTCAGTCGCCTCGTCAGTCGCCTAGTTTTGTCCAGCATAAAGTTTATTTTGTCGTTTCTAATAATGTTGCAAATTAGACCTTCAAGTCGATGGTTGAAGAAATGAAAATTTCACGTACATATCTTTTCTCTTTGCCTTCAAAATCGATTTCTAACTTAATGCTTAAAAAATAAAAAGTAGGTACATACAAATTTTAGGTATTTTAGAAAGGTATGCTATCGTATAAATTGAGTTTGGTCAAAAAAAAATAGCTTTTTGCCCCCCATTTCGTTTCTATTTGATGTCATGTTTATGTGGAAAACCTTTCTCGTTAGATATGGATCTGAGAGTTCATTAAACTCATCTAAGAATAAATGCACCAAATATTTTTGTATAACTGGAATATAACCGCATACATTTCTCATATACAATTATAATTTATAATTGATGTTTTTTTATATCTTTAATAATTAATTTTTAACCCACACCGTTAGAACTGCAAGTTCAAACAAAGAACTTTTGAGTTTACGCATCTAAGAACATATATTGAATACATTTATTTAATTATTGGTTTGGAGCCCGATTTTAAAAGTGAAAAGAATAAAAACCTCAATTAAAATAGTTCAAACGAACCAAAATGTACCTACCTACTGAACAAAACTTTTGCTCCAAATCGACAGAGCCTTTGTCTATGCTCGGTCGGTGTTCGCGTTTCTTTTCCTCTTGGCTTCGACTGTGAAATTGAGTGAGAATGAGGAGAATCGTGTCTCTCTTGTGCTGGCTTCCAGCTGGGATCGTTCATTTTTGTCCTAGACACGGGTGTCGTTAAATATTAGGCAGTTAATATTTTATATACCTACGTGGTATGTCATTTTTGGACTACTTGGTAGTTTGTGACGAATACAATAATACTTGGCTGTGCTGTTGCTATTCAGTACTTTGTTACGATTAGCATGTAGGTATACGGTGTTATCAAAATTTGACGTTTAGACCATATAGTTAGGCGCTATGTTATCACTGTCAACCTTTTCAATCAACACAAACAGCAAATAAGCTCAAATATTATAAAATATAAAATGGGGCTCAGGTTAGTTATTTTCGTATTGCTTTTTGCATTTGTTACTGCCGAAGACGATGGAAGTATGCACGAGGACGAGAAACGACAGCTGAGGTAAAAATTATGGTATTTTTTTCATTCCAGATTATGATTAAAATAAAATTTTCTGTAAACATGATACGTGAATTTCAGGGAAGAGGCGCGGGAAATGTTCAATCATGCATATCGCGCATATATGGAAAATGCTTACCCAGCCGATGAACTTATGCCACTGTCTTGTAAAGGGCGATACAGAGGAGTGACGCCAAACCGCGGAGACATGGATGATATATTGGGAAAGTAAGCATTAGCATTTTTGAACTCTTTTAGTTATGCGCTTACCAGATTTTCCGAAGGGCGCTCGTGTAGGTCCAATGTTCTACATGTTTAGTTTAGTTTCATTTTAATGTTTCTAGAACTATTAAAATGTTAATTTTATTGTTGTTTTACCGTTCTTGCCGCACGTTGTTGTTGTTTATAGTATAAAAGAAAAAACATGTTAAGTATTCTTGCAATCATTAGATACATCAACCACAATAAAAGTAATTGCTAATCTTAAATTGCTCAAAAAAATTATGCATGTCAAAAGTGAACCTCAAAATTACATGTTATTAGCTAAGTTTATTATGTTACGTTTGTTTATTTAAATTGTATATAGGATGTTTGTACTAATTTACCTGGAGTTATAGTTGGTGTTGAGATATTGATATACTAATAGGAGTTTGATCTGGTTTATTTTTTTATCCAGTAATATTTTGCTTCTGTTATTGGACATTCACTCCCAGGCTATTATCTCTGTGTGCTGTGCTTTACTTTGGCGATTTAGCTAAATAATAACGGATTAGCAAGAATTAATCATCATGTTAACCTCTTTCTGAAGTTTTCATGTGTTTAGTAAATTTGATAGCATTTGCTGATTTTTATGATAAAGGATATGTTTTTTCTTATGGCTTTTTATTTGATATCTACATTTTTTAGATATTTACTTCTTACTAGTATTACTTGCCTAGTGCTAAGTTAATTAGAAAATTTGGCTTAACCTCCCTAGAGACTGTTTCTTGTAAGAATGTTGAATTAATGAAGTTAACACCTCTGCTAAGATGAATTATCCAATATCCTGTGAAAAAAAGACACATTTTGCGTAATGGATTTCTTTTTGTATTCAAATGTTGACGATATATATAGTACAAAGCAATAGCATAGCACAAACACTACTATGATCTTTTCCACTATACATCTAAATATTATACTCCTAATAGCTAACAGCCCTAATAGTTGAGTTAGCTATTTCATGTGAAGATAACAACCCCAAAGACCAGATTTTAAGTCTAATAAATATAATGACCACATTTCAGCCACCAAGATAAATAGTTGCAATGTATGTTTTTATGCTGATGAGGTAGGCCTCTCGGCCAAATCACTTCACCTTCGTAAAGATCTAAGGCTGTTCAGAAAAATTTTAAATACCTTCCTTAAATTTCTTCTAAAACTGCTCTGGTGGAATAATTCCACGAATCCTTAATGCTCAAGCAATTTACCCCGGTACTCCCTAAGCTCACAAATCTATCTATTCTAAAATAACAGTTTACAAATTTCATTATTTATGATTGACCTTACCTAGGACAGTGATTTTCATAGCAGCTTTGCTGTTACCACAGCACGATGCAACAAAATAAAACATAATAACTATTTATGTTTAATTTATAAATTAATAACAATATATATTTGTGAAATTCTATGTACATTAATGAATTATACTAATTGAAGAACACCGAAACAAAATCAACCTCTTTGTAATTTATTTCAGTAAGCAAAAAGACAAAATTGCCATTTTTTTTTGTCTAGATGTAGATTTTTGTTTGTTTTTATATAAATTAGGTATATAATAAATTAAATTAATAAATGTCGACTTAATAGAAACAAATTCACTTTTAAATTATCTAAATAATATGATTATATAACTTATTTCTTACCTATTGGAATTTGGAAATTATTAGTTTTGATCTGTTTTTCAACACTAATTTTGCAATGGAAATAGTACTTTTTGGAAGTAACTTTAATGCAAGTACAATCCAATTGCAATTATTTTGATCCTCTTTACCAAATTGCATAAAAAAATGAAATCGTCAAAAATTAAAATACTGATTTTATTCCGGAGATACACAATTATTAGTATAATAGTCTCATGTTACATTTAAAAAAATTTTTTTTTTTAGTTTTTCGTTAACCTTGGTGGATAGTTTAGACACACTAGTACTACTTGGAGATTTCGAAGAGTTTGACCATGCGGTCAGGCTAGTAATTAAAGATGTGTCGTTTGATCAAGACATTGTTGTTTCTGTATTTGAAACGAATATCCGGATGCTAGGGTAAGTTACTGATTATAATATATATTTGTTTTTCTCTTCAATTTTAATACCTTTGTATTGAAACACTTACATACTTTTCAGAGGATTATTATCGGCACATTTCTTGGCACTTCATCTTCAACAGGCCTCACAATTACTTCCATGGTACAGAGGGGAACTTTTAACACTGGCCCATGATCTCGGCCGGCGTTTATTACCAGCATTTAATACATCAACTGGAATTCCTTTTGGAAGGGTAAAATATATTATTTTCTTTTTTCTTTCTAAAATTTATCATTTCTTTCATGCTCAGTATTCATATTTCATACTCATCTAGCAACGTATTTCTTCTCTTATTTGAATTTGAAAGGACTCTCTTTGAAGTTACTAAAACTTTATTTATTATACGGTTCTTATGACTTTTGATGTTATCTTATCAAAAATTACTTCCTTTTTTGCCTTCTCTAATATCTGAAAGTATTAAGTTTTTTTTAAAAGATAGGGCTATAAAGATTACAAGAAAACTATAAGTAAAGATGATGTCTGAGGATATTCACAGTACCTCGACACAAACCAGACAAAATGCCATAATATTAGCTTATATATTTATTCTATAACAATAGCTAATATTTATTTATAGTACGAGTGTATATATGTGTTTACTATATTATATTATTATAATAAATAATTCATTATTATCATTGTTTATTATTTATGAACGGTACATTTATGTACTATTATATTATTATTTAGATATTTTATTATAGTATTCCATAATACAGTTCAATGTTAATATGAAAAAAAAAAATCATTTGATATTATGTGCCGTCTCCTTATTACATGTTTAATAATAATATGTCGTATATTATTAACTAAACGTTATATAATTATGACAACATGTAATTGTGTGTTGCGAAGCAACTTGTCATGCTTAAAAAAGGAATACTTTTAGAAAAGTCTACCTTGACTAATTAGGTAGAACTTTGCCTAATGTAAATTAATGTTTAAAATACCATGTCAATAAAGTAAATAAATAAATTCAATGGCTGTAATTGTCATTTTGACCTCATTTTTTGGCTTATAAAAGGTCTGGTTTGCCCACAAAATCAGGACAAAAAGAAGTGAATTGTCAAATGGAATGAGATGAAATTCAGAAGAAATGAAATCAATCATTTCACATCCACACCTCTAGGAGTTCTCTCATTACCTTGTCAAACCACTTATGACTACCTGTCAAAAGTCAATGTCTCAGAATTCCTATTTACTTGCAAATAGACTTTCTTAATCTTACTCTTACTAAACTGCAGACTGCACTTATGATTCTAACTGGCCTAGGGCCAATTGCAACAACAAACCAATGAGGAGTTGTTGGATGCATTTGGACTCTACTGATTATGTTTCGCTTAGCAAGCAAAGAATTGAATTTCCTTCGGATCGGGTGATGCACAACTGGGAGGTTGGAAATACGTCCGGCACCTCGTCATCAGGGTTTGTTATTGCAGTTGGCTCTTGCATATCTATGGACACTCGACCGCTCGGGACATCATTGTTGTGTGTTAACTTCAATAACGAAACAGCCGATGCTAAATTTGTGTAAAAAACCCAGTAAAAACATGCCTACAGCCAGCCACCTTATGCCACTTCAAATTAAATATTTAATAAATAATTATTAAATAATTTTTAATTCTCTTTTATTGAAAAAATAATATAATTTAATTTCTTAGGTGAATCTTCGGCATGGCCTGAAAGGTTTTTTTGACTTGGGTGAAACGTGTACAGCATGTGCCGGTACTATGATTTTAGAAATGGCAGCTTTATCTAGATTAACCGGCGAAGTAATATTTGAACAAAAAGCGCACCTGGCAATGGACCGGCTTTGGAAAATAAGACACAGGTAAGTTATATTCAATATTCAAACATTCATACCTAGTTTTATTTTTAATTTCCTAAGTGATTCATAATTAAATTTGCTAAAAAAATAAACTGATACATTTAGATTTGATTAATAATTTTCGACATATCCGAAGTTTCATTAGAAAGAGGGAATTTAGGAAACATTATTTATCTCGATAGGTGATTTGGTGACAAAACTAATTTTGTGTCATTTACATTGATTGTTACAAAAGATACATTTGTATTTTCCACACTAATGGGAAAATCTGTCTGTTAAGTTTTTATGGCTAAACTGCTAAATTTGTTAAGCGCTTGTTAAGCATTTGTTGCTTGAGCACTGAGAAAGGACATAGGCTACTTTTTTATTAAATAAAAACAACGTTTAAGAGGGTGAAATAGGAGATGGAAGATTGTATCGGAATTATTTAGGTAGCATACATGGGTAGGTGATTTTGAGCATTATAACGGGTGTTTTTTTTAGAGGCGTGATTTTCAATCTGGCACTACTTTTTTCGTAGTTGGTGTTTTTGACAGCTGTCACTTGATTTATGCTCAGTTTGGTTTGCCATTTCATAATGAATAGACTTACTCCTGAACAACATTTGCAAATAGTGCAAATTTAGAAAAAATCACTCTAAATTTTTTTAAAATCACTCTAAAATAAAGTAAAAATCGCGTCGTGGGCCTGTGGCGTGGCCTCCAAGATCGTGCGATTTAACACTTGGACTTGGATTGGACTATTTTTTGTGGGGTTATGTGAAGTCGCTTGTCTACGCAGATAAGCCGGACACGATTAACGCCTTGGAAGAGAATATTCAGCGCGTTATTGCTGACATACAAAACTTGCTGCAAAAAGTGGTTGAAAATTGGGCCTCTCGGCTGGAATTTATTCGAGTCAGCCGCAACGGCCACTTACCCGAAATCATTTTTAAAACATAATTTGAAATCCTTATCTTTATAATAAAACTAAATTCTTAGCCATAACATCAAATTATATGCGTTTTATCTCTTCTTGAAAACCACGCCTTTAAAAAAAACAACCTTTAGAAAGCTTTCAGAATTTCTAGATCAATGCAACTATTTAAAGCTCGTGGAAAGGATACTGCGACACATTTAGAGGCATTAAATTGTAATTTCTTATTTGTTATTTTATTGAACGCATAATATTACAACCCTTAAATAGTACAATATAATAGTAAAATAGAAGTATTATTTAAATTCTTATATCTTTATCAAAGCGACAAGCGACTGTTACATTGTACTGATGTTTCCTGCCTCCCTAACTAGACAAATCTGTATAAGGGAAGCAGTTTTGTTTTGTTTCCTTTAAGTGCCATTTCCATCACCTGATCGATAGTATAATAATATTTAAAAACTATATAAAAACTAGCTCTTCAACCCCAGGCTTCGTTTGGTCCTTTGGGCAGTTTTAACAATGCAGTTTTAGCGATTTTTTAGGAATGAGTTAATCTAACAACGATTAATACGTCAACTGACCGATTTTTAATAAAGTAATGTATTTTCTATCTGACATTATGACATTAATTGTTTGATATTATGACATTTATTAGTGATACTACATACATGCATGTGATGATTTTGTCGCCTCCACACCTTCTCTTCTTCCATTTTTTTCGGGATTCTTCCCACACATAATGCATAGAAATTTCAATATACTTATATTCAAGCGCTGATAGATCTGATCGATTCAATTAAAAAAATGCTAATAATTTTGTTTGCCTTGCATTATCAGTTGCTTGGCGTTCTTGCTTGATTATTTTTTTTATTATTAGGTAATTACAATATTTAGGAGTACGTAATAAGTATTGTATTTTTTCTGCAACCTTCTTCTGGCCGCACTTAGAACAGGTTTTTTAACCTAGTTAGAGTAGCCATATTACTTCAGAGCAACAATAAATGACTGGTGTTTAATTTGTCTATATTACATTCATTTAATTCATTCAGTGTTATTATATCATTTATTGTTGTAACTTCTTATTGTACCATTTTTAATAAATAAATAAATAATATTAATAATGAATAAGTAATATTAAATCTATGTTTTCTAAATAATTGTGTAGAATTGATTCGATCTCGTTAAAATGTAGTTTAATTGAAGCATTGTTGAAACATACTAGAATATTTATACCTTTTTTGAAAGTTTTTAACCATTCATCTACACTATTATAACAATTTTCAGTACAATCATTTGGAGGAGTATAGTTTTTCATTATTAAGTATAAAATAAGTAGTCAAAATTATTAAGTAGTTTAAGTCACAATCGATTCAAAGTAATTTACAGTTTAGCAAGATCTACGTCCGAGTGAATCCAAATAACCGTTTTGTCCACCTCCATCCTCTTTGCGAGAATTTCTCCTGTTTTATGGCAGATGTACCTGTATTTCCCGTCGGCTTTTAGTTTTGTTTTATAGAGAATTCTTTCATAAACGGCGTCAAATTTTCATTAATGAAGATTCGTGAACTGTCGTCCTCATTTCGATATATATCACCGTTCGTGATGCTTTTTTTTTGTTGCCAAGCCAAAGGTCCCTGTCCAATTTTTCCTTGAATTCCACGACTACGTAGCTCTTCTTCCCTTCATAGCGGGATCAACATTTCAGAATTTTGAATCCTTTCTTTATTTAGTTGCAGTACCTCGGCAACTCTCTTTACTTCTTTATTTTTTTAATTTGTTCCGCAAATTTCGATTTTGTTTGAATGTAGTTCCGTCTCTAGTACATTTAGTCGATCTCCCAGTTTGGTGACGTGTTTGTCCTTTTCGTGACAATCTCTCTTTAGATGTTCCACCTCCGAGTGGTAATTTTTAATTTCCTTGGATTGGTCCGTGATCATTTTAAGATCATCGTACTTGTCACTTAAGAACTGATTAGAGTTTTTCAATTCATGCACTTCTTCGATCACAAGGGTGAGTTTCCTGTCCATTTTCGCAAGTAAATGTAAATCCTTTACGTTCTCCGAGATGGCCTCCTCTGAAGAAACAGGGCTCATGCCATGAGTTTTGCTTCGGGTTACTGTTGAAACAGTTGTTTTAGACATTTTTGTATTATAATCGATTGTCGCTGGCGGTATGCTGCAATGAAACGAGTAACAGATTGTTACGTGCGGGCGCAGCTGTGTTCGCGACGAGACTGCATAGTCATAGTCAATCAGCATAGTTGAGGGTATCATTTTATTTTTTTTACTACTAACATTTCTGAGTCCTTTTCTTAAATAGAAGGAATAAACTATCTAATAATAGTTTTTTATGGGCCAAGGACATCACCGGGCACATCAAGATTTAGAATTTCGGTGTACCTATTGACTGATGAAACTCGTAATAGTTTCACATATCCATAACTCAAAGCTGTTAATAAATAAACTGCATACTTTGTGAATTTTGTTTATTCAAAATGTTATTTTAAACAAATTGTCATTTTTGTTTTTCATGTTTATTATTTAATAATGATTAATAAATATTCTAATTAATAAATCGATATAATTTATTTTCAGAAATTCTGATCTCATGGGAACAGTCTTGAATGTACATTCTGGTGATTGGGTAAGGAAGGACGCTGGTGTAGGAGCTGGAATAGATTCCTATTATGAGTACTGCTTGAAAGCATACATTTTATTAGGCGATGAAAGATATTTAGCAAGATTTAACAAGCATTATAATGCTGTTATGAAGTATATTAGTCGCGGGCCAATGATGTTGGATGTTCATATGCACAGGTACCTATAGCAATTATTTAAGACCAGTTAGCAAGTGAACAATTTAATCTCACACCAAATTCTTAGTATTTTATTATCCAATCAGACATATTTCACCTATTGTAATAAATATAATCCGGCTGAAATGAATTAAAATTAAAAAAATATAATGGTATTTTTTTAATAACTTGCAGTGATTGATTGAGAAACTTGGGTTAAATTGTAAGTTAACCTTTCGCTAGCACACAACAAAAAAAGTCTAGTTGGTCAATAGCACAACCTATATTTTAATTCAAAATTAACCGATTCATTAGAAGGCATTTTACATCTGGCACGAACAGTTTTGCTATCCTCGAATCTCGGTGAAATTTACAATGCGCTGCACTAACTTTGGTTATATATTTATAAATATATAAGCAAATAATTACTATGGGTAGGTTTGGTTATATTAATAGTAACTATATATTTATTAAAAATAGTCAAAAGTTGGATATAAAGAAATTTTCAGTCTTTTAATCACTTTTGGTAACTTTTGTATAATTTTAGACAATTTTGTTCTAATATGAATTCAAATAATATGAATGAAAGTCTTATTAGACGAGGGTGTTACTCAGAGGGTGTTTTTCATCAGGTTAAAATTATATAGATAACTATCTTGTTTGTTAGTTAAAAAGCACTTATTACGTATTTCTTAAAATTGCAGGCCACATTTACAATCTCGAAATTTCATGGATGCCCTTTTTGCATTCTGGCCAGGTCTACAAGTATTATTGGGTGATGTGAGGCCCGCCGTTGAAACACACGAAATGCTCTACCAGGTCATGCAGAAACATACTTTTATCCCGGAGGCTTTTACTACAGATTTTCAGGTCGGTGACACATTTATAAATAATGAAATCGGCTGTCACACAGCACATGACTTTCCCATTAATTGGTAATAATATTTTAGTCCATTTTATATTAAATACATGTTTATGTAGCATTGCTGTTTTGGAGATCACTGATCGAGGTCAGCTACTCTTACTCATGTACCTCATAAAGAATGCGTTCCTTTGTTGGAGTGTTTCAAGAGTAACGCAGTAAGCCTATCATTAGAGTACTAAGAAAACAGAAATAGGTTAAGGAATTAGGTAAGAAATGTTGCTTCAGGTTGCTACCTGAAGCAAAATAAAAGAAATAAGTATTTTCTGAATGTTTTATTGTATCGTAATTTTGGTTTCTTTCTATTTAAAGAAAATGTATATTTTTCGATCTTTTGAATATGCCCAAATTTTAAATAGTTTTTAAAACACATTTGATTCATATCCGTCCCATTTATGCTTTGTTTCTATGAACCACATATTTATTGGATAGGGAACGTGTTAAGTACGTAAAATTTAAGAGTTTCTGGAAACTAACAGTATTATTTTTCAATGGAGTCAGTGGAAAATAGAATATACCTACAATAGTGACACCGTTTGGCACTAGAGACCCACGATGTGAATTGTGCTTTTTTGACATAGTCTTAGTTTTAGGTCATGTTTATTTGAGAAGTAAATCTTCCAGCTGTTCTCCAGTCTTCTTTGGTTTTTACCGCCATAAAGATTAATAATGTTATATCTGTTAATTCTCACAAACATGTATTCTGTCCCTAAACCATTTACCCATTACCCTGATCTCATTCAGTAATCTCTGTCACCTAAGCACTTACCACAAGTAATATTTTTTTGTGCAGGTGCATTGGGGTCAGCATCCCTTACGTCCAGAATTTTTAGAGTCTACATACTTTTTATATCAAGCGACCCAAGATGACCACTACCTGCGAGTCGGTAAAGCAGCTCTGAAGGCTCTACAAAAGTATACTTGGGTACCTTGTGGCTATGCAGCTGTCAATGACGTCCGAACACGGATTCATGAGGATAGAATGGACTCATTTGTGCTTGCCGAAACCTTCAAATACCTTTACTTGCTCTTCTCCAACGAAGCAGACCTGCCAGTTAGGCTAAGTGATTACATTCTGACTACAGAAGCACATCTTTTGCCTCTCTATCTGGCCAGCCTTCACAAAAACAATTCCCAGTCAAACTTAGACGACCTTGATCTGGAGTATCCCAAATATTCCAGGTAAGAATTATTGCATTTCTTTTAAATATTTACTATATTTTGAAGTAATAACCGGAATTTGGTTTGAAGCATTATTTCTTACAAAAATGTCAAATTTGCTTTAAATTCCTTTGCATTTTTGGTAAATAAAGCATACTATGGTTTCTGTAGGGTATGCCACTTACCTTTAGTTTCAAGTATGAAAGTATTTATAACCCTTATGCTTACAATTTTGCCCCAAAACAACATGGGAATGGCGCTTAAGTGCCAATTAATAACCTTAAAATATGAAGAAAACTCACTATCTACCATAAAATCTGTAGTGCAGGCATGATATAAATGTCCAATCGCTACAAATCAGGTGTCATCTGATTCTCCATGAAATTCGCTATTATAAAATATCACTCTAGTTAATATCTGCCTCACTATTTTTGTCAAATATTTGTTACTTTTACACTTTCAAACATTTGCTAGAACATCATCACTGGTGATGATGAAGCTCTATCAGAGGTCTTGTTCAGTTTTAGCTTCTATACTTCTTATGTATAAGAAGCTACCATCTCCGTCCTTTGGCCGTCTGTCTGTCCTTCTGTTGCATTTTTAACTTGTAAAGTACAATGCAAAAGAGTTGAATTTTTGAAACACAACCAAAGCCGTTTAGATCACATCGGAGGCAGTTCTAATAATATAGAAATATAATATTAAATTCAACAAATTTCTAGTACTGATAGATGAAACTTTGATCTATCGGTACAATGCTTAAATATCATATTCGAATTTCAAAATTATGACAGAATGGCTGTTGGATGTATTATTTATTACTCGTTAATTAAAATAATTATAAAAATCATCTATGAGCACAAATAGAAACATGTAAAAAATGTTCAGTGCCACTTTATAATTATTATAAATTGAAATATTATATCCGTGTTTATTTATTTATTGTGGTTACCCAATAGAAATTGTACACAATACAGGTAATGACATAAAGACAAAATAACTCGAAGTACCTATACATAACTTAACTAGGGTAGCCTGACCGACTAATATAGATAGAGGTATAAAATATTAAAATATAATAAACAAATTTAAATAAGATAAATAAATAAGAAAAAGACAATTTTCGTTTCAATGATTCAACTCGTAAAAATTTTCGTGCAATGATTTATTATAATTTTCGGCGTGAGCTAACTAGGTTGTAGGTTGTTTAAGCTGTAGTCTTATTTTGTGGGGGCGGTGACTCAGCAGCGAGAGGTGATAATGACACCGCGCTACTCTTCAAGAGCAACGCCTTGCGATCTTCTTTCAACACTTGATCGTCTCTTGGTACAAATTGGAACAGAACAGGATAACACAGAGGGTCTATTTAAATGTAAACACAGTAAATATCCCCAAATCAATGTTTATTGGCGACTGACGGCGGTGTCTAAAAAACGGTCAAAGTAACGGACAAACAATTCAGTGTTATTAAATATTATATACCCCAGTGTTATAAATATTATTTACATCAAAAACATTCTGCCATATAATATATAAAAAACTGTTTATATAACCCTCATTGACTCTATTATAGCATATGGGGTAAGAGTATGGGGACTCACTTTTGATACCTACATCTGTAAAATCGGCAATTTACAAAAGAGGCTACTAAAGAAAATTGTACCAACGGAAATTAGAGCTGAATGTAGAGAAAACGAACCTCGATTATTTAGTTTCGTCAATGTTCTGCCAGTGAAACAAAGAATACACACCGAATCCTGATTGATGACTACTCAGACGACTCATATAAGGATCCGGTAGTTCATGCTTACACCACAAGGCGAGCACAAAGACACACATTGAATGTTTGTCGTATTAACAATTACTACGGATCACGTACTTTACGATACTTAATCCCTAAACTATTTAATGAGCTAGAAAATGACTTCAAAACTTTTAAAAACGAGAAGAATATAAAAAACGACATAAAAATTACACTTATGTCAAATTATAATTTATAAAAATATATATTTTTTTCTATAGTTTATTCAAAATATTGTATAAGTTATTCGAAACCCAATTTATTAATACGTATGCTTATGCTGTTTGTCTATTATGTATGTTTATTATGTTGAGTGATTACTCAACAACTTTAGTATACATATACATTTGTATACACATTATTATTGTATAAAGGAAGGATTACTTGGGATTGCTGTCAGCGCGCAGTGTTTTAATTTTAATTTAATTAAGGTGTCGTGAAAAGTGTCACCAGTCATAAGAATAATGTGACACTATGTTGAGTCGTTTAATTGTTTAATGTGTATATTAAGATACCTACGGAAAAGGCACCAGCCTTCGTGGGGTGCATATGGTGCATTACTCAAATTAAAAAAAAAAATAGCCTAGAATATTTATTTTGATAAAGTTCAGCTTATTGTGCTGGTCACCTAATTTAAATAGCTTCGTAAATATTTCAGCTGTGCCTAGTAAGCCAATCTAGGTTAGTAAAACCTACACACATACTTCTAAGATACTCCCATAGAGTTTGGTAGAACTGCCAATCTTCTAATCGGTGAATTGACTCTTATTTTACTTGAGCGTATGGGTACGACACTTCTTTGAAATACTCCATACTCAATGGGACTTCAGTATAAACCATGTCTCTTCGGCGACTTCAATGTTTTAGTGGATCGATTTTTCATTGTTTACTAAAAATAAGATTTTTATTATATTATTTATTTTGAAGTAGGATTTATTTAATTAATAAAAGTTTTTTTTTAAGAATTTGATAAAACTATGAGCATGGGTATCACGGCTTTTACGGATAAGGAGCCATTTGACCTGATCACTGTAAGGAGAAACATTGTCAGACTTACCAAGATTGAATATGTAACCAATACATTGAAAACACTCAGTTGGTAGAGCAGCAGTGGTAACCTGCCATGATCATTTCATAGCTCAAAAACAAAGTGTTTTTTCAAACCAAAGAAAGAAATACTGATTCCATAGTATTTTGATAATATAGCAGAGGTTTATTAGAATCACAATATCCAAAAAACTACACAAAGCTTAAACAATTACAATGCATAAATAAAAAATTCAATACAAAAAATTACAACTTCAGAACAAAAGATGTTTTGGAATTCCTTGTTAAAGAAATCATCTAAGAAGTTCCTTAGTTCCTTGCGTAAACACTTAAGACTGCTAACTAAGCAGGATTTTTGGGTGTGTCCAATAAACAAAATATATTTTCAAAATCTTTCGTTTGTGTATTTTTTTTAGCTGATAGTTATAATTTGAAAACTAAATAAAATATTGTTTTTTTTACACAGGACATGTCCAAACCCAGTTAAAATGTTACCAGAAAATGTTAGAAAGCCATTGAAAGATCTGATGGGGGAGTTGCGGGATAGTGAAGGTCAATTTTCTGCACGCTTTTTTAAACCCGGAGATCCTCAGCATATTAGAGCATTGGCCGATTTGGGTATTTCTGCAACAACTCTCAATGATGGTAGGGTTCAGTTGATGTACACATACTCCACTGTAAGTACCTAAATGGATTAAAATATGACATTCTCTTTTATTATGGAAGACACTAAAAATATTTGATAATCTAGACCAGGGGTCCTCAAAATTTTAGCCTAAGGGCCATACTGATTCAAATGCCAAGACCTAGCTAGCTAGTCATACCAACATACTGTAGTTTTGAATTTTCAAGTTTTTTAATTTTATTTTTTTTTATAATAACAGTTTTTAATGTAATGTAATGTAAGGTTACGTGTTGTTACAACTACTTGCGACCATTCCAAATGAATAGTAATGATATTTTGCAAAAAGTAGAGAAGTTTATTTAAGTAATACAGTATGATCTTGTGCGAAGTGGCGGAATTATGCAAAAACATCAATTATGCTTGGTTAGTTAAAGCATACAACACCATCTTGTAGCGAGTAGCAGAGCTAGAACATGTTCTAAAAAAATTCTGCTGCATGATCATGTGAATAACACCTGATTATTATTTTGTATGGTTTACTTTCATCGTAAATTTTACAATTTAATCAAAATAAACCTTGGTGGTGTTCGCGGGCCAGTTTTGGCCCACTGGACGTAGTTTAGAGACCCCTGATCTAGACCACCAATAGTCAACATGTGCCTGGAATGGCCCATGAATGGTCTACATGAATTCTCCCCCTTTGGGAAATTTAGGCTAAAATCCTAATAAATGTGAGTTAAAAAATTACAAGTAGCAGGAAATAGTATGTATAAAAACACACATGTATAGATGAACTCGCTTGGCTGTGGGTTCTCAAATGTGAGGTAACTTCATGATCTTCAATAGCGCGGAGCTATACAGGACTAAGGCAGTTCATGATGTTTACGGAATAAAACATCGAATTTTGTTGTACCTTGGTACTTTTTCAAGAAGATCTATATCTTTTACAAAGTAGGGACTCCAAACCTGATAACCATATTCAAGTAGCGGTCTTATGTTATCTTGTAAACTTCAAGAAATATGTCAGCTGTCAGAGTTAAAATAAAATAAAATATACTCTAAATCAAATTGTGTGTAAAAAATGCTGCCAATGGCACCCGCAGGGCCAAGCCAAGCCATAAACTCGTTTAGGAATAAAAAGTTATCTTATTATTATTATTTATAATAGGCAGGCAGCATAGCTGATAGGTCTATATCTTATTTATAGGGTGATGATTTTAGACGTGGTTTTCAAGAAGAGATAAAACGCATATAATTTGATGTTATGGCTAAGAATTTAGTTTCATTATAAAGATAAGGGTTTGCCATTATGTTTTAAAAATGATTTCGGGTAAGTGGCCGCCGCGACTGACTCGAACAAATTCCAGCCGAGAGGCCCAATTTTCAACCACTTTTTGCAGCAAGTTTATGCCAGCAATAACACGCCGAATATTCTCTTTCAAGGCGTTAATCGTGTCCGGCTTATCTGCGTAGAAAAGCGACTTCACATAACCCCACAAAAAATAGTCCAGCGGTGTTAAATCGCACGATCTTGGAGGCCACGCCACAGGCCCACGACGCGATTTTTACTTTATTTTAGAGTGATTTTAAAAAAATTTAGAGTGATTTTTTCTAAATTTGCACTATTTGCAAACGTTGTTCAGGAGTAAGTCTATTCATTATGAAATGGCAAACCAAACTGAGCATAAATCAAGTGACAGCTGTCAAAAACACCAACTACGAAAAAAGTAGTGCCAGATTGAAAACCACGCCTTTAAAAAAAACACCCATAGTACCAAAGTAATTATTTTTCCCTTTTATTTATTTCCTAAGTTTGTAATTGTAAATAATATTGTGTGTAATATAACACCGTTAATAACGCCCGCAGGGCCAAGCCAAAAGCTGTGAACCCGTTTAGAAATAAAAGGAAATCTTTGTTAGAAATACTAAATAAAATTACATGTAACAAAAACGCCGTCAATGGCACCCGTAAGGCCTAGCTTTCAACCAGGAGAGAAGTCTAGGGTTGAACAACTAGTAAAATATAAAATAGGTACTTACCCAAAGGTCGATTTCAAACAAAAAGTCTACAAAACACAATTTAACAAGTTATCACACAATATCAAACGATGAAATCGTTGCACGCCGCAAAAATATGTGCGATCGTCGACCATTTGCAAACAGATCAAGGGTGTGTCTTTTTCATGAAGATAGAAGATGCAGGGTGACAGTTGGAAAATAGTAGGATTCAATTGCTAACTTTGGTGATTAATATTTAATATTACCAACATAAAAATTGACTTGTAAGAAATTATGTTGCTGATTGGTTACTTTTAAATTGAGTACACTGTTTACCAGAGGTACCATCCGCATAATTATTCAAACTTTAACAATTTACTATAGCGGGGAGAGAAGACCACCCAGCTTGTCTTATCTTGTCTTGGATTATTGACGGACTGGCCGCGTACTGCTGATTTGGACGAGCCGATACGTCCGACTGGCGGCCTACCGCTGATCTGGATGAGCTGACTTGTCGGATTGTCTAGAATTTAAATGTTTATAATTATTCCTAATCGATCAAGTTACATTTTTAATTTTTTTCCATGGTTATCACAGTTAAATGTAATTGTTAAAAAATATGTTTATTTTCACAGGCAAAATCCCCAAAAGATGGTCAGCGTGGAATCACCTTCATGCGTGAAATGGCTGAGATGTTAGATAAAAGTGGTACTAACACACCAGCTGTTACCCACCCTAAAGCGGTACTTGTTTGGACACCCGAAAAACCAATCCTGTTTACTGCTGGTCCAAGTCATTTCGGTGCGGATTTAAAATTTAAAGACTATGTTATAAGTCCTGTTAAATACGCACAGCCATTTTCTGCTTGTGATGAATTACTAAACGCTAAGGAAATGAGTGGAAATGTTGTAATCGCTGAACGGGGTGACTGTACATTCTCAAAGAAAGTTCGTAAAATCCAAGATGCTGGTGGTGTTGCCGCAATTATAGTAGATAATGTGCCAGGTAGTTCAAGCTTTAACTCTCCTTTATTCGGTATGTCTGGAGATGGAGCAGATGACATTAACATACCTGCTGTATTCATTTTTTCTAATGATGCGCATACACTCAAGATTGAAGTTCAAAGAAATCCTTTGCTTGAGGTTACTATTGGGGACCACACTTTCTTGAAGAATATGATAATTGAGAAGATGGAGAAGGGAAAAAATAAAAATCAGGGAGTATTTGTAAAGCTTGGTGATTTTCAAGCTCACACTCCTGCAGCTGGTACTTACGTTACTGTCAGCTACCAGCCGGGGGAACCTAATAAAAATGTTTTCCATCCAGATGTTGGAAATTCAGTTTTTGTTGAAGAAAATTATGATGATGATACAGAATTACAAAAAGTCCCCACTGAGTGGTTCGATAAACTTAAGACTGACCCTAATAACAAATTACATCTCCCCGTCGATCTTTTAGAAGAACTATATAATGTTTTAGAAAAAACAGAAGGTGATGCTTTAGACCAAAAAAGGCTCTTGAGTTGGTTGCTATCCACTTTGGAAAGGGAGAAAGATTCATCAGCCAGTAAACCTACTATAATATCTTCGCCTGAAAAGGTCCACATGCTTAAAAGTGCGACATCAATTAAGTCAATTGAGTCAATTGAATTTTTTAAATCATCTACAAATGACCAAAAAGAATCTGTTAATGAACATTCAGAAAAAAGTGAAGTAAAATCTAAAATAAGTAATGATGACATTATTCAAAGCAATTCTGTGGGAAGTAGTAACGATTCTAAGGATAGCGAAGAAGATGCTTGACCAACAGCTGATAATCGTGATCAAACACGGGGTATGTATGATAACTGGGTGATTAATAAAGTAACAAACATTATAATGCAATATGACATCAAATTATTTAAAAAATAGGCATTGGAAGTTGGTCAGAATTGTGAAGCAGACAAGTGTGGGCATAATAAAAAAAATATTAATAAAAACTGTTGTGTAGTATAATATATTATGACTGACTTTTATATAATATGTAAATATTACTTGTAATTATTTAAATGTTGACATTAACATCAGTCAATTTTTGTTAGTAACATTCAAGTACATATCTTATTTTTTAAGAAGCATTTTATAATATTAATTAATATTATTATTATAAAATGAAAGGCAAGCCAAGCCACTTTAGTGGTTTTCAATTTTGTTATGAAACGGTACACATTGGATAGACGATAGGAGTGGATAGCAAATAGCGGTATGCATCATGCTTTCCAGCCTCAATTTCAGTTTGTGAAATTGATGATGGAAAATTCTCTTCGATTCTAGAAGCAATGTAGGCCTGGTTTTTTTTTCCATTTGGCCGTGATGGTGAAATGAGACCGTCAGACCAACGTCCTGTTTTTCCTTATCGTTCAGTAAATAGACCAGACAGATTCAAACCTGTTTTATCATATTTGTCATATGTCGGTCACGTTTGGCCGTTTTATGGATCAAACGCTATAAAAGAGCTTTACACCTTGAGTTGACCTTTAAATAAATTTATTTGTGTCCAGAAAACACTAAAGAAAATATTTCAACAAGCTGTTGCTTGCCTCTCAATAACAATAATCATTCAATCTTTGAATTCAATGTTTTTTGCAATGCAAAAAGTGTGATAAGGTGATCAACTTTAAAATAGTACATATTGATATTTGTATTAAAATTTTCATTGGTACATAATATTATGTTTCATGCGAATTTGCTACTCAATAAAGACAATTAAGTGATGCAAGGGTGCTTCCGATATAGTTGAAAATTCATGTACTGTTTAATTATTTGAAATGAACATTTAATAACTTCCATTAGCCAGTCAAGTGTAGTGCCGGCCAGTCTTGTAATTTTTGCATATTTTCTAGAAATATTTCTATGAAAGGCCCTTTTAGGATTTTACTGAATTGCATAGTCTCCAAAATTTATTTTATCATAATATAAAACTGAATTGTATCGGCCGACGTGTGACAATTAGCATTGTCATGATGCAGAATGATTCTGCATTGTCGGTTCTTCTTTCTTATTTCTTCAAAGACTTTCGGCAAACAATTGGTCGTGTACCATTCCGAATTAACCGTTTTACGATTTTCTAGTGGCACTGTAGCCATTTATATAAAAAAAAACAAGCGACCATTTGCTTCAAAGTGCTTTGTGCACAAATAACTTTTGTTCGGTTCGGCTCATCTTAGAACACCCACACCGTTGACTGTTGTTTAGTTTCTGGGTCATACACATAGATCCAAGATTCATCACCTGTGTGGATATTCTAAACAGCTTTTGACGCACCACGATTGTATTTTTTAAATATTTTTTTGCACCAATCGACCTGAGCCTGTTTTTGATCAATTCTCAAGTTGTGTGAAATGCAACGCAAACAATTTTTTTTTACAGCTAAATGTTCATGTAATATCTTATGTATGCTTATCATACTTATGGCCAGGGATGCCTCTATCTTGCGATATGTAACATGACGATCTTGCATCATTAGTTCCCGCACAGCATTGATATTTTGTGGTACAACAACTGATTAGGGCGACCTTCTTTAAATTCGTCCGTGAGCATAGACTGCCCACGATTAAACTCACTGAATCAGTGATACACAGTGGTTTAGATGGTGCTTCAACCCCAAAAGTCGAAGTAAGTTGATCGATGCACTGTTTTTGAGTTAACCCACACCGAAAATCATAATAAATCATCGCACGAAAATTTTGACGAGTTAAATCTATGGTGATGAAGACATGCAATTTTCAAAATGACGCCACAATGGAAAAATAATTGACTGTTTGTTATATGAAACAAAATGTATAATACACCCAAAGTGTTTCATTTAAAAATGTAGTAATTACTTTTTAAATGTTGTTCTGTAAGTGGCCAGTTCCTGATTCATAAATAGCAGTATCTAGTCACCATAAACCCACTTTAATCCATGTTACCAGTCACCAATTTTTGTCCTATGACTTCTTAATATGTGGGCAATAATAACCTTTTCACCTCACATGAGAAAAAAATGTGTAGAATTTTTCATAAAATATCACGTTCAAATGTGATTTTTCATATACCTTAGAGTAGATACCTAAAACATAAATGTGCAGTAATCAAATAACTTACTTCGATATGTACAATATTGAGAGATGGCAAATATTAGCAGGCAAACAGTCACAAACAACTCTTTTGACATACAGGCAGAGATGTGTTATAAACTACGGACTAAATAAGGTTGGTACTATGTACATTGTGCGATGTATATGAACTAGTAGCCTTGTTTTGAGGCATGCAAGAGGAACGCCGTTGCGACTGCCATTGATGTTGAATTGCTTATGCACAAATTTATAACTAGATAATGGCGCAGAATGGTGTATGCGTTATCCAGAGTATTTAATCTGTGGTTTGGACACACACAGAAGTATGCGACCTTTTTCTTTTATCTTTTTGTAATGTATTTTTTTTGAAAGCTCAGTTTTATGTTGTAATTTTTTTAAGTGTATGTTTTTATAAAATTAGATCAGATTATTTTATATAAACGTGTATATAATATTAATGATATTTATATCAGTAAAATCTGATCATAATATAAGAATGCTTTTCTTATGCTTATACACCTTCATAGTTCATCATCATAACCATACTGGTGAAGTTGGTCCTCTCTCTCTCTCATGGATTTTTTTGTATTACGCACAACCATATGTTTAGTAACTCTAGTAATTTAATTTGATTTGATGCTTTTATATATTTTAACATTCATATATATTTTTTTTCAGTTTGAACAATCTTTTTCGTTGCCCCGGTACGTTTCTATTAAAAAACGTTTTGTTTCTCATGTGCAAGTGTGATGTAAACATATTTATTTGAATATTGTTATTTTATCTTTTAAGTGTTTACACTTTTTTAATAAAATGCTATATTAATTTGTTACTATAAATATTATTTGACAGCAATTTTACTTTTATTATTTGTGTAAAACTGCCTCTTCTTTAATAGCAATTATTTACATGATTTTAGAAGTTAAATAATCAATTTGTACAAAGTTTTATAATTCTATTTCATACTGAGCCTCATATTTATGTGGGTTACAAATATCATAATTTTATTTTAGTCGCTTTGTGTTGCCATTTATTTCTGTAAAAACCCAAAATACATTCCAATTATAATTTACATTTTTAGAAACAGTTCAAAAGTAATTTAATATTATTTATATGGTTACAGTATTCTTTGTGAGATTCCATGTAAATAAAAGATTATTTATAAATTGTGTTTCTGCTATAAGCAAGAAAGCATTTGTACATTTTAATTTAATATCATGTACTGTTAAATAATAGTGAAAATAAACAATCCATTTTTTTTATTATGAACCATTTGATCGCTGTATACACCGTCTCCCAAGACCATTCCCAAAAAAGAATCCAGCTAATTGGCTGTTTGATTTGTAGTATTTGCTTAGACGCTATAAAAAACTCATCATGGACACCGAGAAAAAAAAAATAAATTTAATTGAAAATAATAAAAGGATCATACGAGGGATGCTATTTATGTATCCAGTATAACAAAAAAAAACCAACATATTATATCTTTCGATATGGTTTTATTGCTTTTCAAAATATTCGCCATTATGATTAATGTACTTTTGCATAGTTGAAACCAATTTTCATAGCACTTTTCCATTCTGATTGAGGTATCTCCAAAACAAGCATTTTGAACGTATCAACGGACTCTACGCGGCACGAAAAACGTTGACCACATAATTTTTTCTACACATTTGGAAACAAATAGAAATTGTTGGGTGCCAAATCAGGGCTGTATGGCGGATGATCTGTCAATTTTATATTTCGACCTTCCAAAAACTGAATTGTATCGGCCGACGTGTTACAGTTAGCATTGTCATGATGCAGAATGATTCTGCGTTGTCGGTTCTTCTTTCTTATTTCTTCAAAGACTTCTAGCAAACAAATAGTCTTGTACCATTCCGAATTAGCCGTTTTACGATTTTCTAGTGGCACTGTAGCTACATATCCATTTAAACAAAATGTAAAGGGTGTTTTTTTAGAGGCGTGGTTTTCAATCTGGCACTACTTTTTTCGTAGTTGGTGTTTTTGACAGCTGTCACTTGATTTATGCTCAGTTTGGTTTGCTATTTCATAATGAATAGACTTACTCCTGAACAACGTTTGCAAATAGTGCAAATTTATTACCAAAATAATGGTTCGGTTCGCGCAACGTATCGCGCGCTGCGTCCAATATTCGGTCGACATAATCGCCCAGCAGAGTCGGTAATTCAAGATATCATGAATCGGTTTCGCATCACGTTTACTCTTGTGGATAATGCGCATCCTCAGAGACGTCGTACAGTGCGCACCGAAGACGCTATTGCTGCTGTGGAGCAGAGTATCGAGAAAGACCCGAATGAGTCCATTCGCCAACGCGCGCAACAATTGGAGCTGTGCCCATCCACTTTATGGAAGATTTTGCGGAAGGATCTTGGTTCGCGGGCTTGCAAAATCCAACTCGTGCAAGAATTGAAGCCGAACGACCAAGCGCGTCGCAGGTTATGTGAATGGGCCCAAAAAGAGATGGCCACCGATCCCGATTTTCACAAGAAAATTTTGTTCAGCGATGAAGCTCACTTTTGTTTGAATGGGTACGTTAATAAGCAAAATTGTCGTATTTGGAGTGATAACAATCCACAAGCCATTGTTGAGACGCCGTTACATCCTCAAAAAGTCACTGTTTGGTGTGCTCTATGGGCAGAGGGAATCTTTGGTCCATATTTCTTCAAAAATGAAGCCGGCCATAATGTTACAGTCAATGGGCAACGCTATAGAGCAATGATTAATGACTTTTTCGTGCTTGAATTGGAGGATGTTGTGTGGACGACCTTTGGTTCCAACAAGACGGCGCTATATGCCATACAGCCAACGAAACAATCAATGTATTGAAGGAAACTTTTGGTGAGCGCATTATCTCGCGTCGTGGGCCTGTGGCGTGGCCTCCAAGATCGTGCGATTTAACACCGCTGGACTATTTTTTGTGGGGTTATGTGTAGTCACTTGTCTACGCAGATAAGCCGGACACGATTAACGCCTTGGAAGAGAATATTCGGCGCGTTATTGCTTGGCCCAACTTGCTGCAAAAAGTGGTTGAAAATTGGGTCTCTCGGCTGGAATTTGTTCGAGTCGGCCGCGGCGGCCACTTACCCGAAATCATTTTTAAAACATAATGGCAAACCCTTATCTTTATAATAAAACTAAATTCTTAGCTATAACATCAAATTATATGCGTTTTATCTCTTCTTGAAAACCACGCCTCTAAAAAAACACGCATTATTAAAAGAGTTTTATTTTTAAATGTTGTTTTGTAAGTGGCCAGTTCCGGATACATAAATAGCAGCCCTCGTATAATAATGTCTTTGTTGTGAGCGTTCAGTTGTCACCGAACACCGTATCGGTGTCAAGGCCATTTTCGATTGGAGCGGCGTTGCATTTTGCACTCTGACCTATTTATACCACAGTTTAAAAAATATAATAAATTTGCTAATGTTTTTTTCGCATTTTTCATATCATTTCTTGTTCATAATTGTTAACACAGACTCCTCCTCCTCTAAGTCTTTGGGAATGGTCTTAGGCCACTCTGTGTAATATTTTTTAAAATTACCTAATTCTGGTTATATTTTTTATGTTTTTATATTATTGAAGCTAGCTCGGTATTTTAAAAAAGTCTACAATTAATAAACGTATAAATTATTTTATTATTATTAAACTGCAAAGACAAAAGGCAAATAAGCCAATATTGTTTTGTTTCATGCTGTATTAACTCCTAAAGTTCGGCAGTTAATAATGACGGATATTGGCCCAAGGCATATCACAATAACACACATAATGTGAGCCTTGGCCTCCTTATGAATATTGTCCATTTTGTCCTGTCCTTCGCTTTTTAATTCCATTTGGTAACTCCTAAGGTCTGTAGGTCCTTGAATACACTATCAAATCATCGTGTTTAGGTCTTCCAGGACTTCTCCGATCATCTAGCTTATTATTTAGTAATATTTTAGGTGGATTTTTATGATACATTTGCCTCATCTACATTAACCTACTTTAATAAATTTGACTACATAGATATTATTGTATATTTTGCAAAACTCACTATTTGTTCAAATACTTCAAACTTTATCTCTCTTCGATGGCTCCAAAGACTTTCCCTCCAAACGTATCTAGTGATCTTTCATAAAATATTGTCTGTGTCCATGGCTTTGTGGCATATGTGAGAATTGGGCCGATAATAATTTTGTTTACTTAGTTTAATGACATTACGTAGTCTTTAATTTAAAAATCTACTGCTTGGAATATTATTATGAAAACTAACTGTAAATTTTACTCAAACATGTAGCTTATACAATTTGCTCTGAGGTTGTAGTGTAAGGATTTACTTTTGAATCAAAATACTTCAGGGCATCCAGTTAATGTTGGATAAAAGTTATGAAGGCGGTAGAAAAGGTTTCCTATAAAAATCGCGAGATCGGTCAATGACCTCACAAAGCACTGAAGATAAAAAAGTTTTTTAATAATATAATTATTTAGGTATAAATTTTTTGTTTTTGTGAGACTGGTTTAATTATCGATATAGATCAGCCTCCTAAAAGGAGTGCCCTAAATTTAAAAACACACTGTATACAGGATGTTTGGTAGGTCGATACAAACCTTTTAGTAGCTGATGTCATTTAGAACAAATTAGCCATACTTGCCTTAGTACAAAGTCTTATGGGTTAGGAGGTATTTACTATTTTAAACTTTTTACAAATAATGCCGAAAACATGAAGTTATATGCCAATTAGACAATAATGAACTATTATATAGTAGTAATATTGAGTATATTTGAAAAATATTTTTTTTCTGCTCTAAAATGCATTTATTCTGCACAATATGATAATAAATATCTAAATATTATTTAAAAAATAATAATACAATTTTATTATCACAAAAAGTTTAAGTATCATGGAAAATTTTGGGCTTTCGGGTAAATTTAGATCAAAAATACAGCAACCTTGGGCAGTCAAGTACTTTAAAAACTTCTCTAATTTGCACTCTTTCGAATAGTACAAACCACAGGTAGGTAGGTACCTAGCAAATTCTTGGAATTGCAAGCAGATTAGCAAAATGAGCTATCATTTGAAAAAATCCAAAATTGTAAATATCCCCTAAACCGTAAGACTTTGTGTTAAAGTAAGTATGGCTCAATAAGTTCTAAATGACGTCTTCTAACTTTGAGTAATGTAAAAGTGGTTTTGAGTTTTATAATCATATGGTTTGAATGAGGTACAGTATATTATATATATACTATATATATATATATATATATTTTATTATTATGCTCCATCAAATTGCATTATGTACATTTGTAATCTTGTCTGCAGCCCTTAGACTTCACTCAGTGGTTCAAAATAAAGCATGTTATAGTATATATAATACGTAGTTTATTTAATATGAAAATGTAAAAAAGCGTATATTTCAAACATAAATAAATAATTGTTTTAAATACTTTTGTAATTGATTATGTAGTATCTGGGAACTACTGATTATACTATATTTTTTTATCTTTGATAACCAAGAGCCATCACCCAGTATTTTTTATATATATCAATCTAATTAATTCTTGTATTTACTTGTCGGAAAAAAGAAATAAATAAAACATTTTAAAATTCAATTATTGCAACCTATCTAATATATAATTTGATTATGGCCTATAATAATAAATATAAAATAGCTCAGAAACTGACAGTTGAGATTTTTGGTGTGGTTTATTTTTAATGATCTCTAAAATACTTTGTTATTTCAAATTGCGCTGCGGCATTGCTTGCAATTAGTTGTGAATTTTGTCTATTTTTATCATCATTACCTAAAAGTTTAGATTGATAAAGCACGTCGTTTCAAAAAATATGTTATTTCTATCATATGGCATCAACCTATTTAAATTCTCAAATATAGTTCCAACAATGCCACATGACATGAAAATGTTCTTAGGTACTAATTTATGCGAATGCCCATATAGATATTTATATTTTTACTATTTTCATAAATTATGTGTTGATTGTATTTCTTCATACTTTTTTTGTAAACAAAGAAAGATCATAAGATTATTTATAAATTGTTCTTTGCGCAAAATTGATTATATTTAAATTTAAAAGCAACTCATTGTTATCCGTATTTCTGATAGTGTGATCAATTTTGTAAATACTTTGTATATATTTTTATAGATATTTTAACTGTTTTTTTTTTTGCCAAAATAAATTTAAATAATTTTTAAACAAGTGTTTTTTTTATATATACCTATATATGTCTGTTAGTGTCATTTTCAAAGCTTTACCTACTAAAGCTCTCTTGTGATTAAGGCCCTAGTCTTCGGGTGCAAAACTACAGATTTGCCTCTTCGGTTGTCAGCGGGCGGGTGGGGCGGGGTGCTCCCCTCTGCCAGAGCGTCGTGCTTAAGTTCGGCCATACACGTGCCTAAATTTGATGTTTCATTTCTCATTTGGTGTCTATGTTATGTACTTCAAACCCCCCATTAGTTTTTTAAGAATTTTACCTTCTTGAATATATTTTACTGTCATTTGCCCATTTAGAAGTTCATAGATATATCAGCTTCTCTTGAGTCAACCCTGATTTCCTTGGCACAGATCAATAGCTTAGTGGTGACACTTTATATTAACCAAGCGGTAACGCTTAACTTAGTGGTAACGCTTAGTGGTTAAGGAGTACTACCAGTTTAATGAGTTCTTCAATTCTTAAATCACTTCTGATCCTCACGAAAATATAAAAAAAAAAAACGAAAATAAATGCACATCAGTATTTATTTATTGCGGCGCAAGTTGCACAATATCTTACTTACATAGATATTAGTATTTGTGTAGTTATATGTAGTATGTTATTTATTTAGGTCGTTGAAAATTCAGGATATTGTCTTTTTATAGGACAGTTGCCTCCATTGTTAAGTTTGTTTTCAAGGATATGTAGTAAGGAAAATTATCGACATTTGTCTAGTGTGACGGAATGGGCTATTATGAGTATGGTATTCATGAATATCCATTTTGGAGAGAATGAAATGAAAGTTTTGTTGATTGTAGATTTCTGACCTGCTAGGACAATAAAAAGGGCTTTTTATGGTTCTGGACCAAAATGGTAAAAACAGGAACCCATACGGTGAGGTGTCTGTCTGTCCCAGGTTAATCTTAACCGTTAATCATACAAATTTGTGATTTGGTATAATGTTGTGATAAACTCCAGTATCTCACTATGAAAGGAAGGGAAATAAATTACATAGGGATGAAAAATTTACGTATAAAGATCAGAGGGTTATTTCTGCCCTACAACCTTGTTATAAGACCTGAAGAAGTGTTTGAACAAGGAAAATTATCGAAAGATTTCTCCATTAAACTACAAAAATAAATGACAATACTGGATGTAATTAAATAAAGTAGCATTAATATAGAGTATTAGTAGATAAGAAGTTAGAGTAATCACGCAATAAAAAAATATGAAAATAACTATATAACTTGAAACTGCGGGTGCCACTTATTTGGAAACCATTGATTAATTTCGTTGTTAATCAGAATAACAAAGTTTTTATAGTATCAGAAGCGGGCTGTTAGATAAAAAGAACATATTTTAGCTGAAAATTTTATAAAAATTTTCTCTCATTATTCGAGGCCAAATTTAATCGTCCTGTTTTTCAGGACGATTAACCTGAAGCTGGGTTTGGGCTGGTAAATAATAAAATGTATTGTTTTATGAAATAAGGGTCGTTCTGCGACATTAAAAAAAAAAAATCAAAATGGTAGCATGCCTAGCGTGGTAAAATGGCGAAGCGGCATGAACATAAAGAGAGTTTTAATGCAGATAGAAATGAACAAAACAAAATTCTAAATATAGCTAGGAGATTGGGGATTCCTGGTCATCAAGTTGATGGGAGGAACGTGTACCTATCAATATAAACGTATTATTACTAAATTTACGGCGTAATTGCTCCGTCTTGTAATGGGTTAAAAACCGATTTATATTAATAGGATTTTGGGGGTTTTTTTTATTTCAAACAAAACAGGCGTTAGATGAGGCACATTAGTGTCATATGAGTTTTCATTTGAGGAGTAAGCCATGATTCACGTTCAAGTTACCTTTTAGGCCATTCACATAAAGTGCTGTATCCAGCTGATATAAGGGTTTCAAACTCTTTGGACCTATTCATCATCTATTTTTTTATGAATCAGCAATCTAAGGTGGCAGGTTAGCGTCTGAGGATTGAAGTTTGGTTTTGGAGCCTCAGTCAAACCCACAAAAATACCTAACTCCCAAAAGCCGGCACTAAATTAAATACCTACTTATTAAACTTATTAATTAAGTTATCTGAAATTGAATTCAAAATAACACCGAATAATAGTTACAATAATGACTAAATAGCACTACAAATAGGATAACAAATAAATAAATAGACAGAATTGAGAGTATAATAAAAACAAAATATATTTATACGTCGTACCTAATTATAGGCCGAAACAAGAAATAAATAAATACATAATCGTTAACTACCGAATAATCTAATAAACTAATCAAATAATAAACTTAATTGCATGTTTTGTTGTAATTATTTTAACAAAGCAGGAGGAAGAGGATTCAATTCCAGGATTTGTATGCCGAGGGTAATACATTGTTTTCGAATAAATTCTCTTTGAATTTTGTTTTATTATTTCGAAAAAAGTATTGTTCTTCGTTAAAACAACTTCTTCGTTACGTTATATATTTAATTATGTTTTTTGTTTTTTTTATATAGTTTTAAGTTATAGTTTCATATACAATGTGTAGCACAAATTCTGAAACTAATTTAACAGTTAAACAAGAATGGCTATGATACCCTGTAGCTATCATATAATATCAACAAACAACTACTACTAAACAATGTATAGACGTTGTTTCGTAGTAGTGAATTATTTAACTAGAACCTGACGTTTTACAGATAGGTTCTAAGGCGTCATTAAAGGCATCTCCTACTTAAACTACTCGCGCCAGTGGTACCAACTTGTGATGGACTGCTTCATTTCCTATCTTCACTTGCCTGCCTGCTGCACTTTTAGCAGCCCATTCGATATGCGATTTAAATAGCCACAGAGGCAAAAGTGGGTTATTTTTTGGGTCTGAGTAGGTTAAAATAAAAAAAAAAACGTATAATGATATGACATTCTTTTGATTAATCATAAATTTTATTACCATTTTAGTTTTTTTTTTGGAAATTTGGACGCGAAAGCAGTAATGAAAGAATACGGACCTAATATTTCAATTTAATAATAATTTAGAATATGATATTTGAGCGCTCTACCGAACTGTCAAAGTTTCATTAATTAGTACTAAACATTTGTTGACTTAAATGTTTTAAATCTATATTATCCAACCAGCCTTCCATGTGATCTAAACGGGTTGTGGTTGTATTTTAAGAGCATCAATCTACATACAATTTTTTTCGAGTTGAAAGATACAGCAGACAGATGGCTAAAGGACGGAGATAGTAGCTTCTCATATATGAATGTGTGTATAAAAGCTAAAATGGATTTTATTTGAAGTCGACGGCTTGTTGTTAGCCACAAGCTGATGTTAAAGGTCAAAAGGTTAAATTGTATTAGGTATATTCCCCAAATATATACTCTGTTAAAAACTGAAGTTGGTGAAACAAAGTCCTACATAAAAATAAATAATAGCTATTGACCACAAAATGCATTTTTTACTAAACCGTATACTGTAAATTTAGTCTAAACTAGCTCCCATTTGGTGGGTGGGGGGGGGGGGGGATTCATATATTTATTTAATCGAGGAAAAACAACGGATACAAGAGATGAGAAGAAAACTTAGAAAAAATTATGATTTAGGTTAGTCTTGCATCCTTAAAAGTTTTTCACATATAAAGTGATTTATTTCATATCTAATGCTAAGTTATATAAATTTACTGACATTAAGATCATGGTTAAGTGTATACAATTACAAGCATAACTAACGCAGTACTACTTTATAACTAAGTACACAAAAGTAAAATTAAAAATAGTGGCAAGCAAAGTGGCTAAGGTTGAAGTGGCTCTCTTCATCATTGAAATTAATGATGAAGAGACCCGAATTCAGGATGCTGTATTTGTTGTGTTAATAAAATACACACGAGGCGGTTTTTTTTAGAAAAGAATCGTTATGACCGTTATTATGGGAGACTATGTTACAACCAAAATACAATTACTTTATTTTAAGGTAGTGATTACTATCAATCTGCCGACTAAACCCCGTGGGGATACTAGCTATTTTATTGGTATTAAAAAATACTTCCGTTCAAATTTACCAACACCTTCGCTCAACATTTAAATAACTAAATGCAACGCTTAGTGCGGAGAAAGCCCATGCCTATCTATAGCTATGTGCGTTTCAATTTTAATGAGTACATTTTTCCGGCAGTGTCAGCCGTCGCGGCGTCGATAAGCGATTTGTTTTCCACTCAGACACGATCGCGTGTTCTTTCGTCACGACACAACACTATTATGTCAAGCATGCATTTTTGCTTAACACTACTCAGCTGTTTTCGCGATAGAATTTTGATGGTTATTTTACTTTTAGCTTCTATACATATAGTACATTCATGTATAAGAAGCTACTATCCCCGTCCTTTGGCCGTAGACGTCTGTGCATCTGTCCGTTGCAACTTTCAACTCAAAAAGAACAAATACTTAGATGCTCTTCGGAAACAACAGCATCGGAGGCTGGTCGGATAATATAGTTATATATTTCACAAATGTTTAGTACTAATAAATTTATCAAATCGATAGAAAAACATATTCCAATTTCAAAAACACGGTAGCAAGGCTGTTGAAAACTTGAGGACATATTATTTAGTAAGGTAGTATACTAGACAATTTAAATTAATACAAACTCATCTAAGTGCGCAAACATGTAAAACAATGTCCAGTGCCACACTATAATTATCTCATTACTAAACGCGTGTGAACATTTACAAAAAAAAAAAAAATTAAAATATTTAAATTATGATGCATTGAGAGAATGTCATGATAGGATTGAATGTTTTTTTTATTTTAATCTACTCAGACCTAAAATATAACCCACTGTCGCCTCTATGGCCATCCAAAACAGATTAAAACTGTCACTGGTTCTGTTTAAATTATTTACTAGTGTTAAACAATGTATAGAAACTTTAGATGTTATATTTAAATAGCCATAGCCATTCTTGTTTAAAGAGAATACGTCTATAAATTTGCTTTGCATCTCAAAAAATATTGTTAATATCGCAAATCAAAATATACTACGCACTTAGTAGTTGAAAGTTCAAAGACTGTGTTGCGCTAAGCGAGGACCGTGGCACATCGAAGGCAATCCACCATTTTGGGTTTATTTTGCCGCATGTGCAAATTACCGCGATATAACAACAATCGATTTCTCATAAAAATATATAGCAAAAAGTAGTTATGCTTGTAAAGCTGTGTAGAATTGAAGTTAAAAATGAATAAAACCCGATATAATGTCGACTATACTGGTCAAAAAGCCAATTCGAAATACAGACATCGTATGCGGCTATATAGACCGTCTCTCCTCAATCCTAAGTAAAACCGTGTCAAGTCTCGGCTTCCCAAGAGCAATTTTGTTTCCACTTTAAGCGCGTATGAGTACATCAATATTATAATTTATTATAACAATCGATTTAAAAATTTCCCTTATATAATCATGATTCATGCTAGTAGTTACAGAATGCTTTATTTATTCGATAAATAAAACATTCTGTATCAAAACGATTGATTTCGTAGTTTAAATAGTCGTCTTGTCGATGTTATTGTTTTGTTTTAATTCATCAAGGTTCTGTAAATAGTTCACTGCTTTTGTCAATATTCGAGCTGATAGTCATATTTATGTTTAAAATTACATTTGCAAGCACATCTTGGTTCAAGTATCTTTTTGCCTATTTTGTTATTGCCAAAAATGTAATAAAATAACTATTTACTCCCAATCTTTAATGTGTCATTATGATAAGAGTTTATATAGACCACATTTTGAGAGTCTACTAGCATTTGATTAGATACTCTAGCTCTGGCAAAAACTGGTCTGACGGGCAAGACACAGGGCATGAACCACATTCATAGATCCTTTCAACCTTCACATATCATTGCCTTTTATCATCAACGTTATGCTTCAAATTGATTTGCGATTAAATATTCTGTTTTATGACTGTTCTCTTATTTATCAATGTAAGCTTTGGGTCTATTTTATCGTAACACTAACGAATTGAGCCGGCTACATGAAGCCACGGCTACGGTATATTATTTTTGTGGATTTTTTAGTGATCTTCGAATTATTAGAATAGTTTTTAGGTATCAAAGTATTTCTTCAATCAATTTCTTCGTTCTTGCAATCAAGTGAAATGTTGATTTTCTGTCCTTCGTTTCTTTGTGATTTCAATCCACTTTACACTTCTGAGTCATTGTTACGAGAGAATCGCATATTTATTGCTCGCCCTAAATTTAATACTTTTCACCGTGATACGCGATAATTTCACCGTGATAAATTTGATACGTTCATAACTAAAGAATGATGATAATTTAAAAAGAAGTTTAGTTACGCAACTACCATCGTTGTACTATGGTTACATTTCTCACGTCATGCCATTTTACCTTATTTTTTATACTGTACATAACATTTTATTTTTTTAATATTAAACATATTAAAAAAAATAATTAATTAAATAAACAGATTGTCCAGTAAATAGTTGATAAAATTTCATGGGGGATCATTTGCAACAAAACAGTTTCAGTTAACGTTTCAGCGTTCGATTTTCAATTATGTTATTATGTTCGATTCTCAAGTTATGTTTTTTTTTTAAATATTTTTTACCACTGATTTTTTATCTTTCTTTGTTGATTATATAACTATTCTGGCAACACCGCTTTATGTTTTGTTTATTTTGTGTTTTACCGGTAGGATATGATGGTAGGAGATAATAAAAGGCAAATGATCTCTTAAAATTGTAACCGTTATTTAATTGACATCCTGTATATTAATAATACCATATGGTATTACGTGAAATGACGAAGCATCTGATGGGTAGCATTGTATCTTTGAATTAATTTGATATTACGCAAGCAAAATCTGGGAGTTAATAGTGCAAAAAGCGCCTATGCTACGAATATGTATGTTGGAAAACCATCAGCGCATCGCGTCGCATGCAGGCGCTATGCAACACGGTAGGTAGAGTTTTTGTTATGCTTTTTCGCACGAACGAAAGTGAGATTGTTATACGAGTTGCAGAGGGGAAGGGGAGCGCCGCGCGGGAGGGGCGTCGAGGCGGCACTTTTCGCGGCGAGCCGCCTAGACAACCCGCCGTCGCTTCCACGACTACTCAGTCGGAGCAAAACGTTCCAGTACGTCGGTTATACTAGATTGAATAAGAATAAGTGTAATAAGTTCTCCTATTATTTGCCAACTGCTACTCACTCAAAGCGAACGCTATGTTCGGAGGCGCGTTGGCACTGCTTCTCGTAGCAAAACTGCATCCAGCTTGCGCAGACAGAGATAGCGGCGCCTCGAAAGGCCTCCCGGCGCCCTACCCTTACGGTGAAGCTAAAGTTCTTCATATGTCCGCGAACGCAAATGGCTTTAGGCCAAACGTCGTTAAGCCCTTCGACTACACTAACGCTAATTTGGTAAGTATTATCTGCTTTGCGATGCCCTTCTTATCCCGCTCCTCTCCTTGTTTCATGTTTGGGTCCATTCACCTTTATTAAGCTGATCTTGCGCAGAAGCAGCATTTTGATAACGCCTAAAGACACTGTTGTGTATCAAAGTATAGAGAAGTTTGTATTGAACACTTCAATAGATTTCGATGATATCTAGAACCGTAAAAAGCAACGGCGACCAAAAACTAAAACGTGTGTGATTCTGTGTCGAGGATAGGCACATTCAATCTCTGGACTGTCGGATGCACAGTGGAGTGATGGGGGTAGATGTGAAGTTGTTAACTTGCGTGTGTTGGCTTTTGAAATTTTAAGCTTTACTCTATATAACCATAGCTACAGAATTTTTTTTTTTTTTTAAGAAATCCATAGATACAAAAATGCTTTTAATTAAAAGTAAAACGTAAATCATGGTGTCTTAAGAGTCAGGAATAGAAGTAATTCTTAATAGTCTGCGTAGAAGTTTCCAAATGGGGTAAAAAAACAAAATGGGGCGTATCCCCATTTTTTACTACGTACTGGAAGAAGGAGGGGTACTCCGGTGCGCACGATTCTTTATCATCTTAAATTAGCCTACAACGTATTTGATACGGTGGCTATTACCTGATAATAATATAATATTAAGTTTTCTGATATAGTGGTAGTAGTATATTAGTTTTTGAGCGGCTACACGATAGAAACTTCCTTAATTTGGTAAATATCGGATTTTCTGTAATTTTTTTTTCATTTGTCTTTTAACCTAAATATTTTTATTTGGTGTGCATATACTACATTATATCTTTCTGATATTATTTATTCTTATTGGTTTATTTACCATTACATTATAGAAAATATTTTTTTTGCCTTTAAACAGGACTTTTTGCAAAAGTATGTAAATTTATCGTTTGTGAAAAACTTATTGTAATATATGTATATTCAAAAGGGATAACGATTCAGTTTTGCAACCAAACTGCTCACCCGAAAGGATTTTGTACAATAATACCTTATTTCCTCTTAATACCTCATTTGTTCAGTACTTTACTTTATAAAGGCCCTTTTAAGCGCTACGAGATAGTAGTGGAAGACATCACGGAAACTGTAACTATTTTGAAATTACGATACTTTATTCATTATACAGCGGCAACATAGCTCACCACTAACTCTGTCACCACCACTCTGTTGAAAACTACATTTTTTTTTTTTATAATACAATAACAAAAGTGATTCTTTATTCAAAGAATCTATGTATTCTAATTGGAATAAATACCGATTTGGAGTAGGTATTTATTCCAGTTCGAAGAAATGGCATGGCATGGAATATTTAAAAAAGGTCTTGCTCCAAACAATTATTTTATACTTAATTAAAGTAAAACAGCATGAGTCTAAAATATAACGCAACGCAATGATAATTATTTTATTGAGTTGGGTTTAACGTTGATTATTCTATCGTTTTAGATATTTACTTAATACATATATGTATTTTTTAACCCGAAAAAACCACTCATTATACCCGCAGGAATATCGAAGCGCACAGTAATATAGTTGCAACACATTTGCTTTGTGCACTATTTTATAAGTTTGTAGAAATGACAATTCAAAGCATTTGCAATATATAAAGCATCTACGTATTTATAGAATGTTTTAATATATCCATATCTTGTTTTGATGATTTGTCAATGACAATGATACCGATGGCTTTTGTCAAAACAGTGCCCGATTAATTTAACCTTAACCGTTTCCTTTATTAATTATTGAAGATTTCCTTCAAAATTACAATTTATTTTGTTTTATTATTACGATAACGCAAGCATGTGTGAAATCGTTTTAGGCTTATATGAAAATATTTCTTTTAATTTTACAGCTTCAGCATTCTCACTATTGGGACAGTGCAACGCATCGGTACAATTGCACACAGGAAGGTTATTAACACCAGCACAATTATAACAATATCAACCTTAATCAAAGATATAAATACTTATATACTTATATCCTTTCAGATGGCCGAATGCCTTCTGAAGGAACTTCCCCTCCTCCAGAAAACAGTCCTCGAGAGCCTTTAACTCCCCGACCAACTTATCTAAAGCCCCTGGCACCACCTGAGAAGATTTCTTCCAAGTCAGATATTCAGTCTGAGGCAACGAATCAGGCGTCTAGTACTGCGGAGAGAGATCTTGACGTGGAGCATGCGAAGCTGGTTCAAGATATCAACGGACTCTCTGAAAAATTTCCATCCTTGAGGAAATCTCTAAAAGAGAAGTATACTCGGCCAGTAGGCTATAAGATACCGATGCACATCAATGACTACATCGAGAATGACCCATTGGCCTTGGAGGCTGAGCCCGACGAGTTTAAGGAGTTCGAATATGACGCACTGGTAAAGCCGGCTGCCGCGTTCCAAACTAAACCTCCTCATAGATTCCTCAGGCCGATGAGGCACCTTTCGTTGAGGGTTCGCCCGTTGCCTAATGTCAGGCACACCACTGAAGCTAGCATTGATCCGAACCGAAACAGGTCCCGCTTGACCATGAAGAGTATTTCAAGCAAACTCGGACCAAAAAGTAAGCATCCTTACGCGTTCGTCAGGCACCAGCCCGGGGATCTCATCATAGTAGCAAGGCCTGCGAATCCTTCTACTTCTCAGAGAGCTTGGACCTCTCCATCAACGACAACTACAGCCGCAGAGTTGGTGTTCACATCTCAGAAGTCTTCGAGGCAGTCATCTTCAAGGCCAATTCAATCAGCGCGACCCGCTGGCCAACTTCAGACAACTCAACTGAGACAACAGACAGAACAAATCTTTCAGACAGAGAGACCTTACAAAAGGCCCCTTACTCTGTGGGAACATATAGTACACTTGTTTGTGTAGAACTCTATTATAAGGTAGGTATTTTAAATTATTAGTAAAATATGCATAATTTAAAAACATTGAATTAATGCTACCAAAGTGTTCACGCGTTTTGGCTCAATTGAGTTATGGATTTGAATTACAGAATGTAATTATGTAAGTATTTTGCTAATACATTGCTAAATCTACAATTTTCAAAAACTTCAATTGTTGTAGATTTTAAAAACCTTACATTTTCGCGCCATACAAATAATTTATTGAAATGATCTTGTTTGTAATGTAGTTAAACTAAAACTTAATTTTAATTTAGTGGTTTACCGACCAATTTTGTAATTTATATGTTATTGATGTTAAACATTCGTAATTTTGATAGCTGAAGACTTTTTATAAATTAAAAAGTGCTCTTTTTAAAACCTAAATATCGATACTAATTAAATTAATATTTAAAATAATATGTTTTGTTTTACTTTAGTCATTTAAAAATGTCGTTTACAAAATTACACTTTCGCCATTACTGCCATCTCAATGACAATTTGTTCCAAATATGTTGGGTATCTTACACAATTCATAACAATTTTTTTTTGTTTTACAGCGCATGCGTGTATTTTTATAAGGTAGCAATAATCTAAAAATCTATAGATTAAAAATATAGGAACATCACTAATATTTTCCATAGCTTTATTTATTGCGAAAGCGAGCAAAGCGAATACTAAGGGCCCCCCCAAATTGCGATATTCCAAATCGGCATTTCTCACAAACATATTTTTATAGAAGCGGCACCTATAATATCAATGTAAAGTATGCGACCGGGCAAACAATCCAGTTACGAGATATTTCAGGAAACCCTTCCAATGAGAGTGGCATGGCAGTGTAGTATGATTTATTTTCCTGTAAGTTTTTGAGTAAGTATTTCCTCATCACTCAGTAGTGGTTTAAGCTATTTCGAATGTATTTTTTTTTCATACGATAAAGGATTTTCAGGTCGATGTTATGCGCTCATATACTTAGTTTCATTTTTGGAAAATGTTTTTCTTTTATTTCTTTTTTTTTTCGTTTTCTAGACGGCGTTTTCAATGCCAATGCCAAATTTCATAAATAAAACTTTCATAAATAAAAAATCCCACCGGTACAACATGGATTTTACCCAAACAGATCCACTGAAACAAATTTGATATCATACACTGACTACATCAAAAAATCTCTAGATCAGCGTATTGATAAAATTAACCATAACATTCTGCTTAATAAATTATGGTCTCTGGGTATTCGAGGAGATTTATATCGCTGGTTTACATCCTATATAAAAAATCGTTCTCAAACAATCGTCATTAAGGGGTACAAATCGAATCAAATTATAATTCCGTCTGGAGTGCAGCAGGGAAGCCACTTAGGCCCTTTGTTATTCTCTATATTGTTGCATGACATTATAAAATGTTTTCTCTATGCTAAATGTTTGCAGTACGCCGATGACATAAAAATTTTCATGCAAATCAAATCTTGGGCAGATTGTTTGAATTTGCAAGAAGACCTTAACCGATTTTTTTTCATACTGCGACAACATGAAGCTTGTTCTTAACATTAAAAAATGTCACTTTGTCCGTAAGTCTACTAAAATCGAACACACATATAGTCTGAATCAGACAGAATTATTGAATTTAGAAGAAATAAGGGACTTAGGAGTCATACTCGACTCAAAACTTTCCTTTAAATCGCATATACCTACCATAACAGATAAAGCGTTTAAAATGTTAGGTGTTTTAATAAGAACCTGCAAATCAATTAAGCAAATAAATACGTTGTAATTACTCTATTACTCATTAGACTGCAGTCAACTGGAATATGCGTCTGTTATCTGGTGCCCTCAATATAATATATACAAAAATATGATTGAAAATATACAAAAAAAAATTATAAAAACCTAAACTATAAAACAGGAAAATACGTACACGATTATAAGGCTGCGACTTTAGAATATGCTATTGAACCACTAAATGATCGACGAATTATAAAAGATACGATACAATTAATAATAATATCGATAACATCGATTTTCTCAAAAATGTTTCATTCAACGTCCCTTCACGTAGAACGCGAGAATACCATCTTTTTTCGCTCCCGCGATACAAAACAAACGCTAACGCGGCGGTCACACGATTATGTCGTCAATATGACGATTTATTCTCCTCGACAGATATATTTCTATTAAATAAATATCCTTTTCACTGCGAGTTGCGAAAAACCTTAAATGCAAAAAATAGACTAAATTAGTACAAAATAAATAAATAAATAAAATAAAATAAAATAGTAATCTCTGGACATTATTTTAAGTTTCTTTTCTTTGGCCTCTGACTATGTTTAAAACATACCATTATTTCAAAATATTATTTCAAAATTAAAAGTGCTAATGCGCGTGTAAATTAATTTAATTTTAATCTTTACATGTATCTCTGTACTTTTGCGAAAACCTGTCATCAGTTAATTTTACAAACAACTGTATGTACCATTCTTTCTTCTTAAATTATACTGTTGGTTTTCCGAATAAACAATAAATAAATTAATAAATGTTTATAAATGTTATTTGCAATATGAAATTATTTAACAAATTAAATTATACAAATTTTATTTATTTCTATCATAAATACGGCTTGTACTTAAATCCCTTGACACAATTGCTTAATTGTTCAGTAAATACCTGATCAGAGTTTAATTAATTATAGCCGTTTGTTTCCTACCATGAACCTCAGGCTACTTAAATGTACGCTACTGAATCAATCTTGATCTGCCTATTCCGTCTTCAACTGAGTCTTGGAATACTGCTAACAGGTCCAGAGCTGATTCTTATCTCCGAAAGCTGTTGTTGGATAGTCTTGGGCTGTCAACGCTGTTAACAGGTTTAGATCTGCTTCTTGCTTCAGTAAGCCGATGTATGATCCTCCTGGTCTGCCATCGTTGTAGTTTGGTGTATCAGGTCAAACCTTCAATTATACCGAAGTGCAATTTTGCATTTGGGATAATTGTTCAGAATTTGCTGATCATTAACCAGATCATTTTTGTATGTGTAGATTCTCCGCCAACATAATATAGAGTATTATTATCTCAGTCTGCAGGATACTATATTTTTGGATATTGATAATTTAATAAAATCAACCGAAGGAAAATGGCCCCGAGCGTACATTTTTTTTGAACACAAAAGAATCCCGGTATAATAATCGCCGACATAACAAAAACATGATTTAGTTTCCGAGAAAAAAATGAAAACTTTACGCGATAGTATTAAACATTTGTTGTAATAAGAACGCCGGCTGATCCGTTTGCGCTACATTCACACCAGCGCTTTAATAAAAATAAGAAATTTGGAGGAAAAATTGTTTTAGAATTTCTTAAATAATTTCTTACTCCTCATAGGGAACATAAACATCCCCTTAGTCTCCGGAAATGGTCACGGTACCCTCTGTATGTGTAGATCTAAAGTAAAGCGATCTGTTGTCATTGTTTCTAGTTGTATTTAAAAGTATCAATTGGTTGTAATTGCTTGGTTGTAAGTATCAAAAGCGTGCCTGCCAGTAAAATGCAACGCAACGCGCCGCGGGAGAACCTATTGCCTTGCCATTCACATACTTTTTCACTCTTTCTTGTCGTTACGAGTTTCCACTTCGTTTCGCTGGATCCTCAACCTTACGTAACAGCAAGCAAGCAAGTTCTGTGACAAAAACACATCGTTTGGAGCAGTTAGAATCTATGTACCTATATACCCGAGCGAACGAATGAATATGACGTCATGTTTAACGTCACGTTCTAGAGAATCACATGCACCTTTTACATATTGGATACTTCGAGTATAATAATAATAGTATATAATAATAATAATAATTATTATTAAGTAGTTACAATATTTAGGAGCTAACTCTGTTGAGTTTAGTAGGTTTGGAAGAAATACCTTTGGAACAAGGAAAAGGGTTACTGACCTATGAAGAGCATTCTACTGCCGAATTATTCTAGAAAGAATCTTGAAAGGATGGTCATTACGGCCAATATAAGGAGGCTTAGAGAGTTGGGAGCTTAAAGCAGATCAGGCAGGTTCATTCGTCACAGTTTTATTAAAGTAGTTAATCGGAATTCAAAACGCCTTCTACTTAGTGAATCCCAAATAAGAAATAAGATAGGGCCAAGAACATTACCTTGAGGTACTCCGGATGATACGAAGCGAAATGGCAAAAAGCCTAAGCAACAGAAACCCGTAGGCTCCTTTTAGACGGACACCTGATTTATGTGGTTTAATTCTATCAGGATATATTCTAAAAGAGTTGGCAAGTTATTTTGAAGAAAATGTGTACTCTCAAGAATATAATACTCGAGCAAAATGGCAGCAACGTATTTTCAATGCAGCAGAGGAAATCAAGCAATCAATAAACGTAAGACGCATTAAGAGATCAGGAAAAGGTCATTTCGAGCACTAATTGTAAAATTGTCATCGTAATAATTTATATGTAAAGATATCAAATTTGCTTGATAAAAATGGTTGTAAACAATTTTATTGTATTTTAATTGCCATAAAATTATTTTATATTCTTGCACCTAAACACCTTTAAAAAACCTTTTATTTTCTTATAATTCGCCAACCATAAAATAAAAGATATGGCACAATTTAGCTAAAATTATTATAGTTATTTTTACTCAAAAACGCTATTCTGTTATGTTAGAATGGCAATATATTTTATATATATGATACAACTTGTAAGTTTTATAGCATTTTTTGGTTAAGATGAAATGGGCAACTTTTTGAGATATTGGGCCAACTTTGTGTAGTACTTTTTTTTACAGAATTTTAAGTCAAACTTAGGCATTGAAAATATACTAGAGCAACTAGTGAAAGTATACTAGAGTGTAGAAGTAATACTTATTCAATAGTACTACTACTTAGTCTAAACAAAAAAAAAGATATATTTAAAAAGTTGCCATTTGTAGACATAACCTAAAAAAAAACGGTCTTTGGTATTGATGTCTCAAAATGTCAAAAAATGCCTGTATCTTGAAAACCGTGGGGTTTTTACTAAAGTCAAGTTTCGATATTAAGATAGTACGTAATGAGATCTATCACCTGTTAAACTATCTACCAAGGTTTACTGGACACCCTGTATACGTATTCAATGTATAAAAACAAAAAAAAACTCGCTAATTTTTAACCTCCTAATTGAACTAAATTGGAAAGAGACCGATAAAGAAAATAGAATTAGGAAATACACATTTCCTTACTTTCCGAAGAGAATCTAAACACCACTTTAATGTCATTAAAATAAAGTTTGCAAAATATAGATATTATTTCCAAAAAATAATTTGATAGTCCCCCATAAGACCTTTAGATATATGTAAATATATGGTCCTATAGTATTTTTTAAAAATATATACTTTTATTAATGATTGGATGTGATTTATGCTTATTTCTTATGCTTCGAAACTCGCTAAGGTATGTAGTATCCTCAACATACTATAATATTCATTTCAATGTTGTTTGACATTTTTTTTAACAAATATCTTCACAGCGCTAATGTGAATATATTACTATATTATATATTATTATAATATTACTGAATGACTGCTATTTTATATTTAATTTGTTTGAAATTTGCCGAAGTTTTGGATGTGAGATATTGGCAATCCACAGAGAAAGTATCAAACGAATCACCGGATGACATTCTTCAGGATCTGATGGATAAATCAGGGGTAATATGTATTATATATTTTTAAGAAATTTAACTGACTGTCAAGCAGCCTCATCTAGAGCGTATAATTTTTTCTACCTGGATATTTTCATCAAAAAGAAGGAATCAAATTAAATGGGAAGGTTACTTGACGGCCGAGGCCAATATACCATTCACCGCAACAAAGCGGCATTCAGACTAGTACTTTTGCAGCAGATGTGTACTTTTACATACCATTAAATTAATATAGAACTTAATTTTTATAAAAATAGTATGTTTGTCTTTCTATAAATACCTAACAAATCGACCGGAAAATCCCGCGTACTGAAATATCAACAGAAGGCTTTGCACCGCTAGAAGGTAGGCTGCCGGCTGCCTCTAGCTTATAATAAATGTTAATTTCTGAATGAGTACATCTTTTAGGATTATTCTAAGTTCTACGAACAGAAATGCCCGTACTAAGGGCGACTTGTTGTATTGTTTAGGCTTTGAATTTAATTATATTTTTTTCTTATAAATGCTAAATTATTATTTATTTCAGTGTCATTAACAATATGATTTGTATAAAACGATTATTCGACAATATTATTATATTTATAAATATATATTTTAGAGAATAATTATATTGATAAATAAAAACATATACATTATATAATAGATTACAATTTTGGTTTTTGTAATATACATTTACGTGTAAATACTTTATAAATTTATTAAGGAATGTAGTTGATGAGCATTTCTATCTCTTTTTTGTAGGCATAGTTTTTGGAACATGGGTTCCAGAAAATGTCCATTTATTGAGAGATACATAGATAAATGCCATAATGGGTTGCGTCTTGATACAATACCGCGAAATTCGCATCGCCAATCTCCTTAAACACCTTTGGTAGTCTACATTTGGGTACTAGATCCACATCGTTTGGATCATGTATCGTTATTTCCATATTTAACTTATTTAATAAAATTATCAAAAGAAATTTAAAGTTACAAGTCTTAATTTTACTGAATGGCGTTTGAAGGTTGGATATATCCTCATAAGTACAGCTACCCGAATGTATAATGTTTTATACGGAAAGATGTTGTAAAACGATAGCATTGTTGTTTACAATAGTAACAGTTAAATGCCTTGAACAATTACTGTAAATAATACACGAGATATTTTTGATCATGAGGCCGGCTTTAGAAAAAAAATTTGATTTTTCTTAAATTTACTTTTATTTATTTGTTTCATAGATGTCCAAAATGGTGGTTGTACTACCTGTGTGTTTCTTTTCTGTACCTTTAAAAAATAACACTTTCTGGTCTACTTCTGTTAAAAAAACTATTCTTTTAACTAACCTATTGGCCTTTTAAACTACGAGTGACTAATCCATAAACTGTTAACTGTAACTTGTAAGTCAAAAAGTTATCACCAAAATAAAATCTATTCTAATGGGTTCCTATATAATACAAATATTCTCAATTTCTGAAAAACAGAAAAGTGGATTAATCGTCTTTTGAAACGTACCATCTTAGCGTCGCAGCGCGCACGTGTCAAGAATAAAGTCGAATATTGTTAAGGCTCTTCTTTCACATTGGAACACAGGATAATACCGTCTCTTTCACGTTTTCTATGTATAGGTGCGTATGTGTAACTCGACCAAGCGATTTGTTCCTGAGGGCATATCTAAACCTTTCTCTACCTATGTGTCCCGCATCTTAATAAAGTTAAATTTAAAATCCGCATCAAAATTACTTTTTCAGCGGTCATGTTGACAGTTGTCCGAGAATTCATACACTGTCCAACTAATGTATTTTTCATAAATTAGGCATTTTTTACCTATTCCTCGTACTAAGCAATTCGACGACCCCCTCAAGCAGCCACATCAACTAAAGGTCAAAGATGGCGGTGGCTTGACCGATCGCCTACCGTCTCGTACCTGCGTACTAGTATTTACAAATGCGGAGTCCGGTACGAATCATATGACTCAAATGCTAGCACTCGCAAGCGAGTAGCGACTCATGTTGACCAACGCGAGTGTGGTCATTTGCGAACGGGCTAGAGAGTATGCCGTACGAGTAAGTGTGTTGAAGTTATAAGGCTGCTTGAGATAAGGTGAAATTGGAGTTTTTGTGAATGGTCTTGGGACAGCCTGTATATGATATGAAAAAAAAGGATACCTACATTAGAAATTAACAACAAATTTAAGCCAATTTAATTTAATTTAAACTCTTAAGTTATACTCGAATCCAAAAACATATTATTTGGTATTTAAAAAAGCTAGAACTTTCATGAAAAACAGTATTTAATAAATAAATGTAACATATACCCGCTACCTAACTTATTAGTCCGTGAGTAACAATAGGTTTTTTTTTTTAATGTTAGGTAATATTTCATATTAATGAAATAGTGTTTGTGATTATTATCACAAACACTATTAGTCTTCTAAATTTTGTCAGAAATTATACAGAGTGAACTTTTATCTGCGCTAACTAATCACTTCGAGCGAATGCAGTTCAAACTAAAAAACTTTTGTTCTATAAGTTTTCAATAATACAAAAAAATAAGTAAAATATAGACAAACATTTAAACGTATGTTTACTTCCTTCATCACGTACCATAATGTGCGAACCCACTAAGGAAAGGTTAAAAGATATGGGAGAATAATAATAAAAGAAAACATGGAGGAACTACTATTTATATAAAAAACGGATTTGAGACTGAAGTGATAGACCTTAGTTATCTTACAGACGAAATCAATTTTGAAGAAGTAGCAGTTAGAGTTAAATCTCTGAAGATAGTGATCATATGTGTCTATCGCTCAGGTGGTCTCTTCGATGTGTTTTTAGATAAATTTGAAACGGCTTTAAAACGAATTTAGTCAAATGAAATGGCGTGTGTTTGTGGTGGTTTTATTATAGGTTTTTTATAAAATTCTAAATTAAAAACCAAGCTTGTTGACATTGGTAAAGTATACAACCTCAAATACGTATTTAAAAAAAATCCATCTAGAATTGATAGTGTCACTGGCAAAAAATCACTAAAAGATATTTTTTTTACTAATTTTTATAATAAGTACTCTATTTGTGGAACAGAAAATCCTGGTCTATCTGACCACTGGTTCCAATGTATAAAAATACTAATTAAAACAAATCGGCAAAGTGACTATATTTATAAGAACATTTCTCTGTGTAATGATAACACGAACAAAATATTTAAAACATGGTTAAATATAATTAATTGGAACTATTTGTATAAAATGAACGATGTAAATAAAGCATTCACATGGTTTCATGAAAAATTAATCAAATGCTTTGGCAATGCATTTCCATGTCGTATCAAAAAAATATCGTTAGAAAGTAATTGCAATAGTTGGATAAATGATAAGCTTAAACAAGAATTCAAACGCAAACGAAACATGATTAAATACAGTACAGTGAAGTCAAACCCTTTCATCCATAAATATATAAAATCTATGGACAGTAAATTAAAATTCAAAATTAAAATGGCAAAAAAGACTACTATGCTCAGAAAATCAATGCATCTAGTAACAAAATAAAGACAACATGGTCTATCATAAATCGAGAATAAGGAAGATTATCAACGAAATTATAGATGGTAACATTATATGTAATAAGTTCAACATTTTTTTTTATTAAGAAACCTCAAAGTGTCTCTTCAATACTTCCTTCCAAAAAATCTTACTACGGTAAACTGAAGAAAATGCCTAGAAACCCTCTCTCTATATTTTTAAAAAGTATTTCAGAACAAGAAATTTTGCTACTAATAAATTCTTTAAAAAATAAAAAGTCTACGGGTCCTGATAATTTCCCAGTTCATATTTTAAAAACCAACCAAGATATACTCTGCTCCCCGTTATGCTTTTTATTCAATCTTAGCCTTAGTTCGGGAATCTTCCCGATATTTATAAAAAAGCCAAAGTTATACCTGTCCTCAAAAAAGGCAATCCAACTGATATTCATAAGGTAGTCTGTGAGATCTCGTCCAGCCAGATCAAGACGGAGGATGGCGTGGGGCAGAGCATAACCCTCGTAATGGGCACCATGTGAGAGGCCATCGCCAGAGTCCAGCACGATACCGGTCTTTCGGCCAGACGCGTGCAGTGAAAGCACGGCTTGGATGGCCATGTACATGGCAGGTGTGTTGAAGGTTTCGAACATAATCTGTGTCATTTTCTCTCTGAGGACAAAACGAAAACAATTTTAATATAAAAGTAAATAAATAAATAAATACTACCTATTGTTTGGTGTAAATAAAAGTATAAATCCATCAATCGTATTATTTTTATACGGACGGTATTTGCATCTAAAACATTAAAAAAGGAAAAATAATGGCGAAAGACGAGTAAGTAGTGAGTACCATATAATGTACGGTGAAATTATAGGGCAAATTTTAAAATCATGTATTTCAAGAACACAGCGATGGCAAGACATCTTTCACAGTAGTAAAAAATAATACTAATTCGATATGAGCTGCTGAAAGGGTCAAAAGACAAGATAATTACGTAGGTAAAGGGCACATACTTTTTTACATATATTATGAACGAAGCTCCGAATGCAGCTTTGCTTAGAATCCTGCTAATAAATACCAATAAAATGATTAAAATATGTACCTGTTTACCTTGGGCTTGAGTAGTGCCTCTGTGAGCAAGACAGGGTGTTCTTTGAGTCCACTCGAAGCTCGTTGTAGAAGGTGTGATGCCAGTTTGTGACGATGCCGTGTTCAATGGGATATTTTAGAGTGAGGATGCCTCGTTTGCTTTGGGCCTCGTCACCGACGTAAGAGTTCTGTCGCATGCCGACCATGACACCTTGATGACTAGGTCTTCCCACGATCGAGGGGAATACGGCATGGGGAGCACCGTCTCCGGCGAAACCATCCTTGCAGCTGGAAATGTTATATATACTCTACTCTCTTTCAAGCGAAATATCACGAAGTCCACGTCATGTATTCGTTCCAATCGCGATGATCTGCAAACATGTTCATATAAATTTAATTTACAAATGAAGACATTTCAATAAATCAATTCAAGTATGTAAATAATTCTTACAGTGAGCGTTGTCCAAAGTAGAAGATTTGATTAAACTTCTTTGAGGTCGCGACGGTCTTCTCGTGATGGACTCTATTAAAATTGCCTTCTACGACATTGCAATGCCAGAAACGCAGAGAAGTTAACCCCGTAGTACTGTGCCCGTTGTCACTTATCTAAGTCCTGCTTACGCAAATCCTGTTTGAAGTTTAGTTAGTCTTCTTAATAGTAATCTTATTTTTCAATAAAATCATAGAACACAAATGCTACAAAAGAATATTAATATAGACTGTGACAGATGACCCACCACACACCCGGTCCTGTTTTAAAGAATAGAAGATCCTTCTATAAGAACCTCAACCAAATAATACTTTAGATAAATACCACTGTCAATGACTATATTTTACATTTCTTACAATTTCTACAAAATAGCTCGAAAATATTAACAATTTTAATTCTTGCTGTCTAAATATTTAAATAACGTTAAAATAAACTTAATAAAAATCTAAGTTAAATAAAAGTAGCAACACAAATGTAAGATAAGACGCTGAATGAAATATAGAGCATAATTTTTGTGCTCTTTACAATCAATGTTATTTCTAAATACGGTTAACAATAGACTATATTTTTATTTTATTTTTTTTTTATTTTTTTTATTTATTTACCTTTTACAAAGACCTTTTACTACATGAATTTAATATACATTAAGTTATAGTAATATTATTTTCTAGCGTCTTCAAGATCCCAGAAATACGATGACTGCATAAAGCGCAATTCGAGGCTCCCCTTCATCAGTCACAGTAGATTCGCTGCTCAACCAATCTTATTGTCATGCATACCCACCAGACTGATTCTCCTGTGTATTATGGATCTGCAAATATACCCGGTGAGTTTAGAAACTATCGCACACTAATGCAATTAAACAAAACCGTTTTATAAGAAAAATACCTTCAGATTTCATCAATTTAGGCTTTTAATGTAAGTCTTCTTTGCTGCCGGGAAGGAATACGAGTTGTACTGCGCTCTATGCGACGTAGAGAAGTCGAAATCCAAAGGCGAGGTCAGAGGCAGCTGGAAATGTTACATATACTCTCATGTACTCTTTCTAGCGAAATATCACGAAGTCCACGTCATGTATTCGTTCCAATCGCGATGATCTGCAAACATGTTCATATAAATTTAATTTACAAATGAAGACATTTCAATAAATCAATTCAAGTATGTAAATAATTCTTACAGTGAGCGTTGTCCAAAGTAGAAGATTTGATTAACTTCTTTGAGGTCGCGACGGTCTTCTCGTGATGGACTCTATTAAAATTGCCTTCTACGACATTGCAATGCCAGAAACGCAGAGAAGTTAACCCCGTAGTACTGTGCCCGTTGTCACTTATCCAAGTCCTGCTTACGAAAGTCCTGTTTGAAGTTTAGTTAGTCTTCTTAATAGTAATCTTATTTTTCAATAAAATCATAGAACACAAATGCTACAAAAGAATATTAATATAGACTGTGACAGATGAACCCACCACACACCCGGTCCTGTTTTAAAGAATAGAAGATCCTTCTCTAAGAACCTCAACCAAATAATACTTTAGATAAATACCACTGTCACTGACTATATTTTACATTTCTTACAATTTCTACAAAATAGCTCGAAAATATTAAAAATTTTAATTCTTGCTGTCTAAATATTTAAACAACGTTAAGATAAACTTAATATAAATCTAAGTTAAATAAAAGTAGCAACACAAATGTAAGATAAGACGCTGAATGAAATATAGAGCATAATTTTTGTGCTCTTTACAATCAATGTTATTTCTAAATACGGTTAACAATAGACTATATTTTTATTTTATTTTTTTTTATTTTTTTTATTTATTTACCTTTTACAAAGACCTTTTACTACATGAATTTAATATACATTAAGTTATAGTAATATTATTTTCTAGCGTCTTCAAGATCCCAGAAATACGATGACTGCATAAAGCGCAATTCGAGGCTCCCCTTCATCAGTCACAGTAGATTCGCCGCTCAACCAATCTTATTGTCATGCATACCCACCAGACTGATTCTCCTGTGTATTATGGATCTGCAAATATACCCGGTGAGTTTAGAAACTATCGCACACTAATGCAATTAAACAAAACCGTTTTAAAAGAAAAATACCTTCAGATTTCATCAATTTAGGCTTTTAATGTAAGTCTTCTTTGCTGCCGGGATATAATACGAGTTGTACTGCGCTCTATGCGACGTAGAGAATTCGAAATCCAAAGGCGAGGTCAGAGGCAGCTGGAAATGTTACATATACTCTCATGTACTCTTTCTAGCGAAATATCACGAAGTCCACGTCATGTATTCGTTCCAATCGCGATGATCTGCAAACATGTTCATATAAATTTAATTTACAAATGAAGACATTTCAATAAATCAATTCAAGTATGTAAATAATTCTTACAGTGAGCGTTGTCCAAAGTAGAAGATTTGATTAAACTTCTTTGAGGTCGCGACGGTCTTCTCGTGATGGACTCTATTAAAATTGCCTTCTACGACATTGCAATGCCAGAAACGCAGAGAAGTTAACCCCGTAGTACTGTGCCCGTTGTCACTTATCCAAGTCCTGCTTACGAAAGTCCTGTTTGAAGTTTAGTTAGTCTTCTTAATAGTAATCTTATTTTTCAATAAAATCATAGAACACAAATGCTACAAAAGAATATTAATATAGACTGTGACAGATGAACCCACCACACACCCGGTCCTGTTTTAAAGAATAGAAGATCCTTCTCTAAGAACCTCAACCAAATAATACTTTAGATAAATACCACTGTCACAAACTATATTTTAAATTTTTTACAAATTCTACAAAATAGCTCGAAAATATTAAAAATTTTAATTCTTGCTGTCTAAATATTTAAACAACGTTAAAATAAACTTATTTAAAATCTAAGTGAAATAAAAGTAGCAACACAAATGTAAGATAAGACGCTTAATGAAATATAGAGCATAATTTTTGTGCTCTTTACAATCAATGTTATTTCTAAATACGGTTAACAATAGACTATGAATATATATATATATACTAGCTGACCCGGCCACGCGTTGCTGTGGCTAAAGTTTTTGTTATATTACATTATAGTAAACAATCTAAGAGGAACAATAAGAGAACATCAGTCACGGAGTCCACTATGCTTTTTCACACAGATGGTATTTGTAAAAAAATATGGTGATCTCCTTATTTGACTTTCTACTACTATAACCCTTTAGTACAATGAAATTATTTACGAACTAAGACGAAAATGTTGATGTTGGTATACAAATTCACTGGATTGAGATTTGAAGGGGAAGTACGTTGAACACAATTAATTAAAATGTTCTTACACTTGATACTAAGCAGAAATCAATAGGTAAAAAATAAAAATTTATCAGATTTATTATTTCCATTTAATTTTATAACAAATATAAGTATATTACAGTATAATACAGTAAATAACATGTGACGCTTAAACTCATGAATGAGGTAGGCAAGGCAGACAGTCTTAAACTTTTAAACATTAATATCTTTTTTTTGAATTATAAATACTTTCAATTTCAATTTAATTTAACACCAATCGGTGCACAATGTTTTTGGTTAACCTGTCTTTAGCTAACACAAATAGATTCGACGGTTTCCCAACACGTGAACACGCAACATATAGTTGCCCATGAGAAAAACATGGATTTTCCAAATCTAAACCACAAATGGACATTGTTTGACCTTGAGATTTATTTATAGACATGGCGAAAGCTAAACGAATTGGAAACTGTAGCCTTTTGAAGGGTATGGTAGAATCTGATGGTATCATCGGAATACGTGGCAGCAGGACCACTTTTCCTTTAAACTTCCCAGCCAAAATGGTTGCTTCAAGAATGTTTCCGGTGATCTTTTTGATGACCAAACGCGTACCGTTACATAATTGAGGTGGATTCAAATTACGGAGGAGAATAATAGGGGAACCAATCTTTAATCGAAGATTATGTGGTGGCATTCCAGGGATATCTAATGAATTTAAAAATTCAATCGGAAAATTTACACTTTCATTTTCATCAACAACAGTATCGATTGATTTAAAAGACATCAGATCGCCTGGTAACAACTGTTGTATCTGGAAGTTAATTTCGTCAACATCAACGTTTTTGGCTGCCAAAATCGCCCGTTGACTAAGCCATTCATGATTCAAATAATTATTCTGTATATCCGGGAAAATACTCTGAATCAATTCAGTTTTATCCTGAACAACAGTGCAAAAATTGTCTGGTAGTTTAATGCATTGCGTATTTGGTTGCAGTTTTATTTTACCGTTCCCAATATCTAGTAGTTGTTCGGAAAATATTAGTGCTGATGGATCATTTTGCAATTGTACTCGCATATTTATGGTCAATCGAAGTGTTTCAACACTTCGCCATAAGAATGATTGTTTCAAACATGCATTAATCTCATCCGCGAAAGTAGAGCGAGGTATAACCGGTAAGGTCTGCCGGAAGTCACCAGACAAAAGTAAGATAGCACCACCGAAAAGTTTATTATTGCTGTTTAAATCTTGCATAGTTCTGTTTAATGCTTCAAGTGAATATTTGTGTGCCATTGTGCACTCATCCCAAATTATTATAGAACTCTTCCGCAACACTGCAGCTATTCCACTATTCTTTTTGATGTTACACATTGCATCTGGTTTATTATGAACGTCCAATGGCAGCTTGAATGTTGAATGTGCTGTTCGCCCACCATCCAGTAAAGTAGCCGCAATGCCTGACGATGCTAATGCTAATGCGATTTTTTGTTGCGACCGTATTTTGGCAAGAATCAACGATATTAAAAATGTCTTACCGGTTCCACCGGGTGCATCCAAGAAAAAAAAACCGCCTTGTTCAGCAGCAACAGCCAGCATAATCCGATCATAAATAATTTTTTGTTCTGCTGTCAGTAATGGTTCACTGTTCATGATAATTGTTGCTAAACTTCCATGGTCATATTGATTTTCTCGTTGTAAATCGGTATTGACTAAGTCGGTGGCTGGACGATTAGGTGATGGCATACCATAATGATTAAGTGGTAAATTTGAAATAAGAACACATAAATCCTCGATCAAGACCAATGCTTCATTGTACATCTCTGGTGTATAATCTATGTTTTGGCATTGATTTGTTTGTCTAATTCGGTGCAAGATGTCTTCTGTCATACAATTTTTATATTTTTCCCACAAAGTTTGTGCTTGCGAGGGATAACATGTCGCCAAAATAATTGCAAACAACTGACGAATGTTATTCGGTGTTGATGTCAACGCAGCATCAGCAAGCGTTAAGTCCCAATGGTTATCGTCTTCTAGCAATTGCAGTTCACGACATGCATCCTGGTATGTATTGAATACTCGACCATTAGCTGTTCGTAAAAATTCAAAAGACGTTGGTCCGGGAACATTCACCAATAACAAACGTAAATAGAAGCACTCACGTTGCTTTGGATGTACCGTGTAAAGTCTCCCCAATGTCTTAGCTTTGAATATGCCTGTAATGGAAGGATGTGGTTTTCCTTGTTTCCGTGGCTCCCATTTTTTACTGGATTTGTTCCATGTGAAATAACGTGGAACATCACCATACACCAATGTCTTCGCGAATTGGCCAAAAACATCAGGTTTTTGACACAATGTAAAAAATTCAGTTAGAGTCGTTTTCGGAGCTTCGAACGCTCTTTGGAGAACATTTTCTTCAGTGAAGTATACACGTTGACCGTTTTCAAGATGTATTGCCAGATGTTGGACAGCAGGATCTCTTTCGTGGATGGGAAAGCTGAGAATATGCCAAATAGCTTCATTGCTGCTAATGTATCTGCCCATTTGGTATCGTGCTATTTCGTCATTTTTATTTATGTTTTTTACTTCAAATATGGCCAAATCACTGCCTTTGTTTACATATTTACAAATATACTTAATTGATTTAACAGAACTGCAAAGCTCAACATTGATATGAGCTTTGTAAGTTTTTGAAAGTAGTGGTGAGTATGGTACCACCCACTGATTATCAAACTCAACTTGATTTGGAAAGTTCGGCAGTCGCATTGTAAATGTGTGGCCACCATTCTCAGTACTTCTGCGGCGATACATTGGATAACCATCAATATCCGTGATCGTGTCATTCGTATGCGGCTTTGGGAAGTTTTTTTTGCATTTTCCATTTTCCATGCACGGTGACGTCATGTTGAAAACACCGCATGGCCCATGGATCATGTGTTTGGTGACAATATCAAATAATTTTTGATCAATTAATGGGTCTGGAATTTCGGCTGAAATTATTTGATCGATTTCTTCAGGACGGATTCTATCTTTAAGCCAAACCAAAATGTGGGCATGAGGCAAACCTCGCTTTTGCCACTCTATCGTATACAGCCAACAACGTGTGATACCAAAAATTGTATATTTAACAATAAAATCAATTAAGGATTTCAATTTTTGTTTAAACACACGTGCAGTTAAATCATGACGATGAATGGCTTGTTGTCCTGGCAATAGTAAAGTTTGTATCTCTTCCCAATTCGGATTACATGTGAATGTAATAAATAAATCCGGTCGGCCGTAATGACGTACGTAAGTCATCGCATCTTGTATGCATGCATGTTCCGTGCCGTTCCGTATCGACATCTGTCAGTTTTATGACTGAATCTACCAGCATGTTCACCTAATGGTACTTTGTCGGCTTTTATGACGATTTGATAATTGTCATTTTGCAGTCGTGGCGAAACTCTTTTGATCAATTGAATTAGTTGATTGTGATCTTCTAAAAAATTTTCCAATAATATCACAATTGCTCTTTCCTCTGCTTGTTCAATAAAATTATACTGGCACCGAGTCGTCACGCGCTCTTCACAATCGCCCATAAAATAAAAAGGTATCGACATCTGTCAGTTTTATGACTGCCAAATAATAACGGACAAAAAATTAGCGATAAATTAAAATTGCGACTATAATTTGAGATTTAAACTATCCTATCTCTCAAGTGCACATCGAACTGCACATGGTGTTCAAATTTTATTATTAGTCCATTATTTTATTATTAGTCCATTGAGGACAAACATTGTGACACGAGATTTATATATATTAAGATTAGGTTACATTCCTCTTTTAAAAACCTACAGATTAAGCATGCCTTTGAAATTACTAATTTATTACATCAAAAATACAAGACTTTGATTGAGGAACACATGTCTTTATTGAAGTCATTTGTGGAATGTGTAAAGCGGTCTTCAAGCCGACAATGTTGTACGGTTAATAGTATTTTACAAGATGCTTTACGCAACCTCCAATCATTACGCCAAAAACACAATAAAAAATTTCAAAATCTTCGATACCCAAAAAATAAACCTAATTCTAAAGTAACAAAACATCATAATACAAATACTACACCATTGCACTATAATACGCAAAACATACATACACATACACAAAATGTTAATGTGGCGTCGAATTTTCAACAACATGTTACTAATATTAATCAGTCCCTTGTACCACCTCGAATAGAAAAGAAGGTTTCAGTATTAAATTTGTCATCAAAAACGATAAATGCCAATGAATATTTAGTACTATCCAAGGGTCTTAATTTTACACCGACCCCAAAGGTTGATCACTTTCAATTTGGAAAAGATATTTTAAATTTTTGTCGCAATCTAAGATGGCGCGTTTTTTGGCAACTTCATCCACAATCTAAAAACTCAAAAATACATAATTCGCTTTTAATATTTCGCGAAAAATCTAATAGAGAGCCTCCCTCTATGCCAAAAGACCATCCAATTGAAGTGTATATCAACCTTTTGCTCGGTAAAACTCTGCAGCCTTCTTTTCTTAATACACTAAAACCAAAATCAAACCTTTCGGATGACGAAATGAAGGCATTAAATAATTTACGAAAAGATGATAGTATCGTAATATTACCAGCAGATAAAAGCTCAACGACGGTAATTTTAAATAAAAAAGATTATGTCGCTGAGGGTTTGCGACAACTCAATGATGCTACAGCATATCAAAAATTATCTGGGGATCCTAACCCTAATTTCGCTAAATTAATTAATGCTTTCATTAGTAAAAACCAAATTAAAGAGAATCTATCCAAAGAGGATGTGGATTTAATGGTCCCAAAGAATTTTAGGTCACCGAATTTTTATTTACTAATAAAAATTCATAAACCTAATTACCCCGGCCGGCCAATTGTTGCAAGCTATAATTCTGTTACTGAAAGAATATCAGCATATGTAGATTCTTTTTTACAACCTTTTGTCATAACTTTAAATTCTCATGTCAAAGATACGTACCATTTTCTTGAAATGTTAAATAACATAAAATTATGTAATAACAGAGATATTCTGCTTGTAACAATTGATGCGGTCTCTTTATACACTAATATTCCACACGATGCTGGATTAAAAGCATTACGACATTTTCTCAATAAAAGACCATCTCCACAAACACCATCAACTGATTTTCTTACAGAGTTAGCAAATTTTGTGCTCACTTGCAATGCTTTTTCTTTTGAAGGCGATTTTTACCTTCAAACAAAAGGGACTGCAATGGGCACTAGAATGGCTCCTTCTTATGCAAATCTGTTTATGGGTCAATTAGAACAAAATTTTCTTAAAAGTCAATCTTTGCAGCCTTTAGTTTGGCTTCGTTTTATTGATGATATCTTTGTTATTTGGCCACATGGCAGAGATTCTTTAACGGATTTCATATCCGATTTAAATTCTTTTGGGCCATTAGAGTTCACACATAATGTCTCAGATAGTTGCATTACGTTCTTGGATGTTGATATAACTGTTTCTGGTGGTCAGTTCAAAACTTCAGTACACATAAAACCAACCAATAAACAACAATATTTACATTTTGATAGTTGCCATCCGTTTCACACAAAAAAATCAATACCATATTCCCTTTCTATTCGCGGTCATAGAATCTCTAATAATAAAAATGATTTAGAAAAATATCTCACTAACCTAAATAAATCCCTTTTAGAACGTAATTACCCACCCGATCTCCTAAAAAAACAAATTTTAGACTCTTCTTCGAAATTTACTCCTAAAATAAAAACAAACTCAATTAACAAAAAAATTTTTCTAAACACCACCTATTTTCCTGGTGTTGAAAAATTAAACCCAATTTTAAAAGACTTATATTCTATAATCTCTAATAATCCAAATTGGAAAAATATACTCGATTGTCCCCCTATATTGTCTTACCGACGTCCTCCAAATTTACGCAATATTTTAAATAAAAATAAAACGTTTGGTAACCAACCACTTAACACACTTCCAAAAAACGGGGTCGAACCATGTAAAAAACCTCGTTGTAAAACATGCAAAATTATTGTAAGAGACGATAAATTTTCAAGCGCGAACAATAAAAATATATATAAAATTACCACAAACATAACGTGCACCACCAGAAACGTTGTATATCAACTTCTATGTAAGTTTTGTGATGCGTTTTATGTTGGTGAAACTACGACGCCACTAAACATTAGAATTAATAATCATAGATTATCCTGTAACAAATTACTTTCCGCTTTACCCGTTGCAATTCACGCGAGAACTCACGGCAGGGATTTCGATGCTTGCTTTAATGTAAAAGTTTTGAAGTCTTTGCCAGAAGATGCCCGCGAAATTGATTTAAAGACATGGGAACTCTCTCATATTTGGGTCTTGGGCGCTTGCAGGTCTGTAGGTCTAAATAGACAAAATTAAACTAACTTAACAGCATTTAACGCGTGATACTTGATATATTCATTTAAGAAACTAGTTTCATTTCATAATACTGATTGATTTATCTAGCAAAACTGCAATTATATAATAATAATTGTAGTGGCTGGATATATTTATCTTTTAGTTAAAAATGCGATTTTCGAATTTATGAAGGTTGCATTTTAAACGTCATCCTTCATATTTTTTCTGACGACGCCGAATGGCGAAAGCTTAAATAAATCATAATCATCAAATCTATATATATATATATATATATATATTTTTTTTTATTTTTTTTTATTTTTTTTATTTATTTATTGTACATAATTAATTTGTTATATAGTATATATATATATAAACATGCAAAGACCTCTACATGAATTTATTATACATTAAGTTATAGTAATATTATTTTCTAGCGTCTTCAAGATCCCAGAAATACGATGACTGCATAAAGCGCAATTCGAGGCTCCCCTTCATCAGTCACAGTAGATTCGCCGCTCAACCAATCTTATTGTCATGCATACCCACCAGACTGATTCTCCTGTGTATTATGGATCTGCAAATATACCCGGTGAGTTTAGAAACTATCGCACACTAATGCAATAAAACAAAACCGTTTTATAAGAAGAATACCTTCAGATTTCATCAATTTAGGCTTTTAATGTAAGTCTTCTGTGATGCCGAGAAGGAATACGAGTTGTACTGCGCTCTATGCGACGTAGAGAAGTCGAAATCCAAAGGCGAGGTCAGAGGCAGCTGGAAATGTTACATATACTCTACTCTCTTTCAAGCGAAATATCACGAAGTCCACGTCATGTATTCGTTCCAATCGCGATGATCTGCAAACATGTTCATATAAATTTAATTTACAAATGAAGACATTTCAATAAATCAATTCAAGTATGTAAATAATTCTTACAGTGAGCGTTGTCCAAAGTAGAAGATTTGATTAAACTTCTTTGAGGTCGCGACGGTCTTCTCGTGATGGACTCTATTAAAATTGCCTTCTACGACATTGCAATGCCAGAAACGCAGAGAAGTTAACCCCGTAGTACTGTGCCCGTTGTCACTTATCCAAGTCCTGCTTACGAAAGTCCTGTTTGAAGTTTAGTTAGTCTTCTTAATAGTAATCTTATTTTTCAATAAAATCATAGAACACAAATGCTACAAAGAATATTAATATAGACTGTGACAGATGAACCCACCACACACCCGGTCCTGTTTTAAAGAATAGAAGATCCTTCTCTAAGAACCTCAACCAAATAATACTTTAGATAAATACCACTGTCACAGACTATATTTTACATTTCTTACAATTTCTACAAAATAGCTCGAAAATATTAAAAATTTTAATTCTTGCTGTCTAAATATTTAAACAACGTTAAAATAAACTTATTAAAAATCTAAGTGAAATAAAAGTAGCAACACAAATGTAAGATAAGACGCTTAATGAAATATAGAGCATAATTTTTGTGCTCTTTACAATCAATGTTATTTCTAAATACGGTTAACAATAGACTATGAATATATGTATATATATGATGCAACTATCTGTGCTTTCGGTATTAATTTTTCTTTGAACATTCTGGCTATATATTTTATTTGCAAAAAATTTCAATCCTTAAAATATTAAAAAGCATTCGTATTTTCCAAATGTCAGTACTGTCAAACTTTTATATATGTTAACCTAAAGGTGTTTACCTATTTTAACATAGAAATCATCTAATTAACGGTATTTAAACAATACATTTTACTATTTTACTATATCTTAACGATTTGCACGTAATGTGCATATATTTTACACTTTTCTTTTTATTTTTAACCATAACGATTCATTTTCAGATAAACTACGTTGAACGTAAGTTATTCTTGTAAATATCCATTAAACCATTCACTTCTCATTCATTATACGTCATATTCGTTACATTTTCACACTTTTTTCATAATTATTGTTTAATTTTTAAATCATTTATTCACTACTTTAATGAAAGTTTGACCGTATTGCATATCGCACAGATAGGTAGGTGAGAGTGAAAGACTTTCATAAAATACAGGCCTGTATTTAAACCAGCGTGCATTACCTCATGCGATGCAACTATCTGTGCTTTCGGTATTAATTTTTCTTTGAACATTCTGGCTATATATTTTATTTGCAAAAAATTTCAATCCTTAAAATATTAAAAAGCATTCGTATTTTCCAAATGTCAGTACTGTCAAACTTTTATATATGTTAACCTAAAGGTGTTTACCTATTTTAACATAGAAATCATCTAATTAACGGTATTTAAACAATACATTTTACTATTTTACTATATATATATATATATATATATATATATATATTTATTTTTTATTTTTTTTTTTATTTTTTTTATTTATTTATTGTAAATAATTAATTTGATATATAGTATATATATATATAAACATGCAAAGGCCTCTACATGAATTTATTATACATTAAGTTATAGTAATATTATTTTCTAGCGTCTTCAAGATCCCAGAAATACGATGACTGCATAAAGCGCAATTCGAGGCTCCCCTTCATCAGTCACAGTAGATTCGCCGCTCAACCAATCTTATTGTCATGCATACCCACCAGACTGATTCTCCTGTGTATTATGGATCTGCAAATATACACGGTGAGTTTAGAAACTATCGCACACTAATGCAATTAAACAAAACCGTTTTATAACAAAAACACCTTCAGATTTCATCAATTTAGGCTTTTAATGTAAGTCTTCTTTGCTGCCGGGATGGAATACGAGTTGTACTGCGCTCTATGCGACGTAAAGAAGTCGAAATCCAAAGGCGAGGTCAGAGGCAGCTGGAAATGTTACATATACTCTCATGTACTCTTTCTAGCGAAATATCACGAAGTCCACGTCATGTATTCGTTCCAATCGCGATGATCTGCAAACATGTTCATATAAATTTAATTTACAAATGAAGACATTTCAATAAATCAATTCAAGTATGTAAATAATTCTTACAGTGAGCGTTGTCCAAAGTAGAAGATTTGATTAAACTTCTTTGAGGTCGCGACGGTCTTCTCGTGATGGACTCTATTAAAATTGCCTTCTACGACATTGCAATGCCAGAAACGCAGAGAAGTTAACCCCGTAGTACTGTGCCCGTTGTCACTTATCCAAGTCCTGCTTACGAAAGTCCTGTTTGAAGTTTAGTTAGTCTTCTTAATAGTAATCTTATTTTTCAATAAAATCATAGAACACAAATGCTACAAAAGAATATTAATATAGACTGTGACAGATGAACCCACCACACACCCGGTCCTGTTTTAAAGAATAGAAGATCCTTCTCTAAGAACCTCAACCAAATAATACTTTAGATAAATACCACTGTCACAGACTATATTTTACATTTCTTACAATTTCTACAAAATAGCTCGAAAATATTAAAAAATTTAATTCTTGCTGTCTAAATATTTAAACAACGTTAAAATAAACTTATTAAAAATCTAAGTGAAATAAAAGTAGCAACACAAATGTAAGATAAGACGCTTAATGAAATATAGAGCATAATTTTTGTGCTCTTTACAATCAATGTTATTTCTAAATACGGTTAACAATAGACTATGCATATATATATATATATATATATTTATATTTTTTATTTTTTTTTATTTATTTATTGTACCTTATTATTTTGATATATAGTATATATATATATAAACATGCAAAGACCTCTACATGAATTTATTATACATTAAGTTATAGTAATATTATTTTCTAGCGTCTTCAAGATCCCAGAAATACGATGACTGCATAAAGCGCAATTCGAGGCTCCCCTTCATCAGTCACAGTAGATTCGCCGCTCAACCAATCTTATTGTCATGCATACCCACCAGACTGATTCTCCTGTGTATTATGGATCTGCAAATATACCCGGTGAGTTTAGAAACTATCGCACACTAATGCAATTAAACAAAACCGTTTTAAAAGAAAAATACCTTCAGATTTCATCAATTTAGGCTTTTAATGTAAGTCTTCTTTGCTGCCGGGATATAATACGAGTTGTACTGCGCTCTATGCGACGTAGAGAATTCGAAATCCAAAGGCGAGGTCAGAGGCAGCTGGAAATGTTACATATACTCTACTCTCTTTCAAGCGAAATATCACGAAGTCCACGTCATGTATTCGTTCCAATCGCGATGATCTGCAAACATGTTCATATAAATTTAATTTACAAATGAAGACATTTCAATAAATCAATTCAAGTATGTAAATAATTCTTACAGTGAGCGTTGTCCAAAGTAGAAGATTTGATTAAACTTCTTTGAGGTCGCGACGGTCTTCTCGTGATGGACTCTATTAAAATTGCCTTCTACGACATTGCAATGCCAGAAACGCAGAGAAGTTAACCCCGTAGTACTGTGCCCGTTGTCACTTATCCAAGTCCTGCTTACGCAAGTCCTTAAAATAAACTTAATAAAAATCTAAGTTAAATAAAAGTAGCAACACAAATGTAAGATAAGACGCTGAATAAAATATAGAGCATAATTTTTGTGCTCTTTACAATCAATGTTATTTCTAAATACGGTTAACAATAGACTAGGAATATATATATATATATATATATATATATATTTATTTTTATTTTTTTTATTTCTTTATTGTACATAATTAATTTGATATATAGTATATATATATATATATATATATAAACATGCAAAGACCTATTACTACATGAATTTAATGTACATTAAGTTATAGTAATATTATTTTCTAGCGTCTTCAAGATCCCAGAAATACGATGACTGCATAAAGCGCAATTCGAGGCTCCCCTTCATCAGTCACAGTAGATTCGCCGCTCAAGCAATCTTATTGTCGTGCATACCCACCAGACTGATTCTCCTTTGTATTATGGATCTGCAAATATACCCGGTGAGTTTAGAAACTATCGCACACTAATGCAATTAAACGAAACCGTTTTATAAGAAAAATACCTTCAGATTTCATCAATTTAGGCTTTTAATGTAAGTCTTCTTTGCTGCCGGGATGGAATACGAGTTGTACTGCGCTCTATGCGACGTAGAGAAGTCGAAATCCAAAGGCGAGGTCAGAGGCAGCAGGAAATGTTACATATACTCTACTCTCTTTCAAGCGAAATATCACGAAGTCCACGTCATGTATTCGTTCCAATCGCGATGATCTGCAAACATGTTCATATAAATTTAATTTACAAATGAAGACATTTCAATAAATCAATTCAAGTATGTAAATAATTCTTACAGTGAGCGTTGTCCAAAGTAGAAGATTTGATTAAACTTCTTTGAGGTCGCGACGGTCTTCTCGTGATGGACTCTATTAAAATTGCCTTCTACGACATTGCAATGCCAGAAACGCAGAGAAGTTAACCCCGTAGTACTGTGCCCGTTGTCACTTATCCAAGTCCTGCTTACGCAAGTCCTTAAAATAAACTTAATAAAAATCTAAGTTAAATAAAAGTAGCAACACAAATGTAAGATAAGACGCTGAATAAAATATAGAGCATAATTTTTGTGCTCTTTACAATCAATGTTATTTCTAAATACGGTTAACAATAGACTAGGAATATATATATATATATATATATATTTATTTTTATTTTTTTTATTTCTTTATTGTACATAATTAATTTGATATATAGTATATATATATATATATATATATAAACATGCAAAGACCTATTACTACATGAATTTAATGTACATTAAGTTATAGTAATATTATTTTCTAGCGTCTTCAAGATCCCAGAAATACGATGACTGCATAAAGCGCAATTCGAGGCTCCCCTTCATCAGTCACAGTAGATTCGCCGCTCAAGCAATCTTATTGTCGTGCATACCCACCAGACTGATTCTCCTTTGTATTATGGATCTGCAAATATACCCGGTGAGTTTAGAAACTATCGCACACTAATGCAATTAAACGAAACCGTTTTATAAGAAAAATACCTTCAGATTTCATCAATTTAGGCTTTTAATGTAAGTCTTCTTTGCTGCCGGGATGGAATACGAGTTGTACTGCGCTCTATGCGACGTAGAGAAGTCGAAATCCAAAGGCGAGGTCAGAGGCAGCAGGAAATGTTACATATACTCTACTCTCTTTCAAGCGAAATATCACGAAGTCCACGTCATGTATTCGTTCCAATCGCGATGATCTGCAAACATGTTCATATAAATTTAATTTACAAATGAAGACATTTCAATAAATCAATTCAAGTATGTAAATAATTCTTACAGTGAGCGTTGTCCAAAGTAGAAGATTTGATTAAACTTCTTTGAGGTCGCGACGGTCTTCTCGTGATGGACTCTATTAAAATTGCCTTCTACGACATTGCAATGCCAGAAACGCAGAGAAGTTAACCCCGTAGTACTGTGCCCGTTGTCACTTATCCAAGTCCTGCTTACGCAAGTCCTTAAAATAAACTTAATAAAAATCTAAGTTAAATAAAAGTAGCAACACAAATGTAAGATAAGACGCTGAATAAAATATAGAGCATAATTTTTGTGCTCTTTACAATCAATGTTATTTCTAAATACGGTTAACAATAGACTAGGAATATATATATATATATATATATATATATTTATTTTTATTTTTTTTATTTCTTTATTGTACATAATTAATTTGATATATAGTATATATATATATATATATATATATATATATAAACATGCAAAGACCTATTACTACATGAATTTAATGTACATTAAGTTATAGTAATATTATTTTCTAGCGTCTTCAAGATCCCAGAAATACGATGACTGCATAAAGCGCAATTCGAGGCTCCCCTTCATCAGTCACAGTAGATTCGCCGCTCAAGCAATCTTATTGTCGTGCATACCCACCAGACTGATTCTCCTTTGTATTATGGATCTGCAAATATACCCGGTGAGTTTAGAAACTATCGCACACTAATGCAATTAAACGAAACCGTTTTATAAGAAAAATACCTTCAGATTTCATCAATTTAGGCTTTTAATGTAAGTCTTCTTTGCTGCCGGGATGGAATACGAGTTGTACTGCGCTCTATGCGACGTAGAGAAGTCGAAATCCAAAGGCGAGGTCAGAGGCAGCTGGAAATGTTACATATACTCTCATGTACTCTTTCTAGCGAAATATCACGAAGTCCACGTCATGTATTCGTTCCAATCGCGATGATCTGCAAACATGTTCATATAAATTTAATTTACAAATGAAGACATTTCAATAAATCAATTCAAGTATGTAAATAATTCTTACAGTGAGCGTTGTCCAAAGTAGAAGATTTGATTAAACTTCTTTGAGGTCGCGACGGTCTTCTCGTGATGGACTCTATTAAAATTGCCTTCTACGACATTGCAATGCCAGAAACGCAGAGAAGTTAACCCCGTAGTACTGTGCCCGTTGTCACTTATCCAAGTCCTGCTTACGCAAGTCCTTAAAAAAAACTTAATAAAAATCTAAGTTAAATAAAAGTAGCAACACAAATGGATGAAATTATTAAACTAAATGAATGAAATTAACTAAACGATTGAGATGAATGAGATGAAAAAGCTGAACGAATGGATGAAATTATTAAACTTAATGAATGAAATTAACTAAACGATTGAGATGTATGAGATGAAAAAGCTGAACGAATGGATGAAATTATTAAACTAAATGAATGAAATTAACTAAACGATTGAGATGAATGAGATGAAAAAGCTTAACGAGTGGATGAAATTATTAAACTACATGAATAATATTAACGAAACGATTGAGAAGAATGAGATGAAAAAGCTGATCGAGTGGATGAAATTATTTAACTACATGAATGTAATTAACTAAACAATTGAGATGAATGAGATGAAAAAGCTGAACGAGTGGATGAAATTAATAAACTACGTTAATGAAATTAACTAAACGATTGAGATGAATGAGATGACAAAGCTGAACGAATGGATGAAATTATTAAACTTAATGAATGAAATTAACTAAACGAAAGAGATGAATGAGATGAAAAAGCTGAACGAGTGGATGAAATTATTAAACTACATGAATGAAATTAACTAAATGATTGAGATGAGATGAAAAAGCTGAACGAATGGATGAAATTATTAAATTACATGAATGAAATTAGCTAAACGATTGCGTGAATGAGATGAAAAAGCTGAACGAGTGGATGAAATTATTAAACTACACGAATGAAATTATTAAACTACACTAATGAAATATCTAAACGATTGAGATGAATGAGATGAAATAGCTAAACGAGTGGATAAATAGTTGATTAGAAAATAATACAAAAAATAAATAACCTATTATAATAAACTAGATGAGCTTATAAATTTAATGAAGCAGATAAATGAAATAAAAATAATTTAATAAATTATATGAATCTAATTTTCAATCCGTTATAGTTACATATATGTTTGATAATGAAAATTATAGGAAAATAAGATATTATTAACTTTATAACTTTGCAATCAAATCTCAAATCGGTCAGTTACTTAAGTAATAATGATTTCTTTTTAAAAAATTCAATCTTTAAAATGCTTCTTTTGTAAAGTTTGTCCAATAGCTTGTTAGTCACTTTGCCTTTCAAACATCGATAAAATGTTTCAAAGAATCTATTTCTTATAAATATTTTTCCCTTTTTTATTCTAATCAAAATAAATACACACATACAGGACCCTGCACGGCATTTGTGAGACTATTTTTCCTGGCTTCCACTGTCTCTCAAACTGCACTCGGACATAATAATTACTTCTAAGCGGCTAGCAAAGTTTTGAATACTTATCGTAATATATTTTTAGAGCCTTTTAATATATCCGTTAAAAATTAATATAATTCACTTATTTAGAAACGAGAAATATCAGCACTTACCGATAGTAACAGGTGCTCATATCGCTAATTCCTTTTTGGGTAACCTAAAACAAAGAAAAATAATATAAAATTAATAAAGGGTCAAATACCACTGCATAATAAGAAGTTACTTAACACCTTCACTTACTTTCTTCAGTTACTTTCAGCTCTTGGCACATTTTAGCTTCTATACATCCATGCTTAATAAGCTACTATTCGTTGCATCTTTCAGCGCGAAAAGTAGAAATGAAAAAGAGTTCAATTTTTGTGTCAATAATATAGATATTTAACATTAAAGTCAACGAATTTTTAATACTGAAGAATGAAACTTGACATTTCGATAGGGCGCAACGATAATGCACAGCGGTATTCAAATGTCGAAAATATGATAGCATGGCTGTTGGGACGTATTATTTATTTATTTATTGTGTCATTTAATTGAGGAAAAAAATCGAAATGTAGTAGAGCAAATTACAGTGACAAATGTACCTTTGTCGTATTAAAAAATAACCCGGTACAATTCACCGGATCAAAGTAGGGGATCGACGAACTCCAATTGTACGAACTTGTATCAAACATTGCGCGAGCTGCCGCGCGATCCGCTCCCCGCGCGGCAGCCCGCGCACCTCAAATCGCCGTACCCTTGCGCAGCGAGAGTGCGTATACTGAATCTCTCTTAACACTGTGCCGTAAGAGTTGCTCATGTCAAAGATTGTTTTAAAAAAAAGTTGTAGACAATTTATTGACATTTTAAATAGATTAAATCCTGTGCTTATTAAGGGAGGTATTATTTTCTGAATTTTGAAAATATTTTTTTCCACCCCTAGGACCAATAATTGGTGCAAAGAATTGGCTCTCGAGTACTGTCAAAAAGCTCAAGATCCAAACAATGCTTAACCCAGTAATGGAAATGATCACAGACAATCTGACAACCGAATACAACTTTGTCAGAACATTTACCACGGAAATACCAGAAAGAACCAAATGGGACAATGAAGGACCCAACTTCGAAAATGAAGCAATTATATGGTATACCGATGGCTCCAAAAGCGGAAACAATATAGGATCAGGCATTTGTGGGGCGATACCCAGACTCGAGAAATCGATCAACCTGGGATTGCACTCTACATATACATACTATCAGACAGCCAAGCTGCTCTGATGGCTATCAACTCAAACGCCATCAAGTCAAAGCTAGTGCTAAACTGCGTACAAATACTCAACACCCTGGCAACACACAACAGGGTCACACTTATGTGGGTACCAGGCCATTTAGGCATTGATGGCAATGAGAAAGCAGACGAACTGGCAAAGAAAGGTGCAAGCATGACTATGATAGGCCCCGAACCGGCCTGCGGTATAGCTATAAGCACCACCAGTAGGCTGCTAAAAATTTGGGTATAGAAGCAAAGCCAAAAATACTGGTAAGAACTGCCCGGACAAAAGCAAGCCAAAGAACTCATAGTAGGATTCTCGCAAAAAAGACTCTCGGAGCTATTAAATTTAAGCCGATACCAAATAAGGATCCTAACCAGAACCTTAACTGGCCACTGCAAGCTGAACAAACACCTGCACAAATTGGGCCTATCGACCGACGACAGGTGCAGGCTCTGCGCCCAGAAACCAGAAAGTGGGCCCAGAAACTCCGTTACACCTACTGGGAGAATGTGGACCCCTCATAAACAAAAGGTACCAGCTTCTAGGCAACCATCTCCTCCAGCGAGAAGAGATTAGAACCATCGCACCCAAAAACTTACTGAACTTTATCTACAGTACGGGACTAGAGGGCGAGCTATAAGTGGATTTAAAAGTACAATAGTTCTGGAAAAGTCGCGCTACACGGGGGGAAAAACCCCCCACATCCACTAACATACATAACATAAGGGATGTATGATTTTCTGAATTTTGAAAACACTTTTTTCCACCCCTAGGACCAATAGTTGGTGCGATCAAAAAAGTTAACTCGCTTAACTTTTAGGCCCTTATCAAATAAATAAAATAAAATTTTAATAAGTTTGATATCTTATATACTAAGAAAGTTATAGGAAAATTTTACTCCTTGGAAAGACCCCTCCCATTCCCGCCCCCCTGGTCTGCAATTGGTGCCATGTCATGACTTCCGGAAAATTTCAACACGGCTTCGCGATTCACATCCCCTAGAACCACCCTCACCTACCTTCAGTTTAAAAGTTTATATAGTTATATAATTTCACACCAATCACTTTCAAATTGATACATAAAATTTAAGGGCATAAAATCTCGGTCAAGTTCGTTAATGAGCAAATTCGATATAGGATATCGAATTCATTTTAATTTAATATTATTCCTTAGATAAGGGCCTAAATCTTATCTGAGTAAACTTCTTTGCTAGCACCAACCATTGGTTCTAAGGGTGGGATAAATTGGTTCAAATCAGTTCAAAATGTTAATTGTGTTGCTATAATTTCCCTACATTTTTTGATATGAGCAACCCTTGCGACACACTATAAAGAGGGATTCAGAATACGCACTCTCGCTGCGCAAGTGTACGGCGGGTTGAGGTCGCTTTTTATTGATGAAATTGACTGCCTTATTGTTGACTTTTATGCTTATATGCTATTAATTCATTACAGGCACATGTTCGTAACATGTTACTTAACTCAGCCGGCAGGGGTGAGAAGTAGGCTTTTATGATAATATATTTAGAATAAATGAAATATGAGCTATGCCAATACGGCTTTCCAAAGCCAACCCATAATATGACATCACAATTCATAACACAGCAGACGAGGTTCGGAAGTTACTTAAACTGCATTTAATTTTAGTCTAGTGAAGATGTTGAAAAATACACAAAAATAAACATATATACGACAATAGGTGATTTTTAAAATTCATCGACATCATTATTTCCTATCAATGAATTCATCTCTATAATGTTCCCAAATTCAACTGACCTATTAAAAGCTACTAATTATAGTAAAAAGGTAAAAAATATAAGTGGAACAGCAAATTGGGAAACCAAAGACTGACCTCGTGTTCGCAGCGTGATTCCCTCAGGTTCCACTAACTTTTGCGGGTCTCAAAGAACACTTTTTAATGTCACTTATTTTCACATAATCACTCACTCGGAGACTGGCCTGCTAGCGGCCTGCTTTTATCTATTATGAACTATATCGACTATTATGCACTGTATAAACGTTATTTCGAAATTATCTTACCGCAGGCAATCCGTATTACATTATTCTAAACCCACGGAAAAACATATTAACGGCCATCTTGTCGTCTTTTTCAGATTAATATAAAAAAACCATAGCAACTAATTTCGGAAAGAAAATATATTCGAATTTAAATCGATACGTTGCTATGGGACTTGAAATTTCGTTGCTATCTTGTATTAAATTTCGTTGCTATCGAATATAAAAAATATATTATTACTTTGCGTTCTTTCTCTTGAAAAAAAGGTTCCATTTGGGTAATTTTCAAATTTGCCTCTCAAAATTGGATATTTTCTACCCATAAGTTACAGACTTATATCATCCGTTAGGTTTGTCTGTGGCCTTTTTTTTCAGCGAGCACTTCTCAATTTCGCTAATAGCCTCTTTCCTCGAGCGATGATAACACACAAAAATCGTAAAAAATCAGTTGATGCTTCTTTCTATGGGGCTGATGGTTCTTTCGTAACAAAACACGTCTATTTCCAACAGAGATTATCAAAGTTGTAAACTCATTTTCCGTCTTTATCCTTAAAGTATATCCGACCGAATATTTAGTCCATCAAATTGGATTTTCCACATTATCATGCGTAAAGGCTAAGCTTGTTTTAAAATGCTGTAAAAAAATACTATAAAAAGTTGGCCCAATCCCTTATAAAGTTACCCATTTAATTTAGGTACAGGTATCAAAGTCACTGTAATTGTACGAGTTTATTTTAACGAGGAAATTAATCATTTGACTAACAAGCCATGTAATTTTCAATCCGTTAGAGTTACAAATATGTTTAATAAAGAAAATGACAGCAAAACAAGATATTATTAAATTTATAACTTTGCAATCAAATCTCAAATCGGTCAGTTACTTAAGTAATAATAATTTCTTTTCAAAAAATGCAATATTTAAAATGCTTCTGTTGTAAAGTTTGTCCAATAGCTTGTTAGTCACTTTGCCATTCAAACATCGATAAAATGTTTCAAAGAATCTATTTCTTATAAATAATTTTCCCTTTTTTATTCTAATCTAAATAAATACACACATTCAGAACCCTGCACGGTATTTGTGACTATTTTTCCTGTCTTCCACTGTCTCTCAAACTGCACTCGGACATAATGATTACTTCTAAGCGGCTAGCAAAGTTTTGAATACTTATCGTTATATATTTTTAGAGCCTTTTAATATATCCGTTAAAAATTAATATAATTCACTTATTTAGAAACGAGAAATATCAGCACTTACCGATAGTAACAGGTGCTCATATCGCCAATCCCTTTTTGGGGAATCTAAAACAAATAAAAATAATATAAAATTAATAAAGGGTAAAATTCCACTGCATACTGTTAATAAAAAGTAACTTAACACCTTCACCGAATTACTTTCAGCTCTTGGCACATTTTAGCTTCTATACATCCATGCTTAATAAGCTACTATTCGTTGCATCTTTCAGCGCGAAAAGTAGAAATGAAAAAGAGTTCAATTTTTGTGTCAATAATATAGATATTTAACATTAAAGTCAACGAATTTTTAATACTGAAGGTTGAAACTTGACATTTCGATAGGGCGCAACGATAATGCACAGTGGTATTCAATTATCGAAAATATGATAGAATGGCTGTTGGGACGTATTATTTATTTATTTATTGTGTCATTTAATTGAGGAAAAAAAAACGAAATGCAGTAGAGCAAATTACAGTTACAAATGTACCTTTGTCGTATTAAAAAATAACCCGGTACAAAGTAGGGGATCGGTGAACTCCAATTGTACGAACTTGTATCAAACATTGCGCGAGCTGCCGCGCGATCCGCTCCCCGCGCGGCAGCCCGCGCACCTCAACTCGCCGTACCCTTGCGCAGCGAGAGTGCGTATACTGAATCTCTCTTTACACTGTGCCGTAAGAGTTGCTCATATCAAAGATTGTTTTAAACAAAAGTTGTAGAGAATTTATAGGCCAACAATTAACATTTTAAATAGATTAAATCCTGTGCTTATTAACGGAGGTATGATTTTCTGAATTTTGAAAATATTTTTTTCCACCCCTAGGACCAATAGTTGGTGCTATTAACTAACTTAGCATTTAGGCTCTTATCTAAGAAATAAAATAAAATTTCAAGGAATTCGATATCCTATATCCTATACCAAGAAAGTTATTGCAAAATTTTTCATTTTCGAAAAACCCCTCCCATTCCCGCCCCCCTGGTCTGATTTTGTCCATTAACGAACTTGACCGAGATTTTGTGAACTCAAAATTTTATGTATCAATTTAAAAGTGATTGGATGAATATTACGGTAGTTGTCGTGTTAACAAGAAAGTGATATAGATCGATAGATACATAAAGTTAAACTTTTAATCAGAGGCTGGTTATGGGTTCTAGGGGATATGAAATGCGAAGATATTTCCCGGAAGTCATGAGATGGTACCTATTGCAATAGGTAGCTTTCCTAATCATCTACTTAAAAACATAGGTAGGTACAATATCATGATAATATTCTTTCAATTCATCATAAATTTTACACCACTTCAGTTTCCACCAAATATTTAGGCATTTATATAGATCAAGGCATGATGAGGTGGTAAACTCAAATTGAATATTTAGCAAAAAAAAGAAAGATTACATACATCTTTAAAATTCTAATATCTATACTGGAACCATTTACTCTCAAAGCAACCTGCTTTGCCCTTGTGAGTTAATATTAAGTGGACCTACATAAGTGAACAAAGGACACCATTTTAGGCACCAAATTTCCAAATGTTGTTATGTTATTTGTTAGTTGTTATGTTATATATAACTTATTATATCAAAGTTCTATAATGAGCAAAATCAGACCAAAGGGCCGGGAATGGAGAGGGGTGTTCTAAAAAGTAAAATTTTGCTATAACTTTCTTAGTATATAGGATATAGGATATCGAATTCATTTCAATTTAATATTATTCCTTAGATAAGGGCCTAAATCTTATCTCAGTACACTTCTTTGATAGCATTAACCATTGATTCTAAGGGTGGGATAAATTGGTTCAAATCAGTTCAAAATGTTAATTGTGTTGCTATAATTTTCCTACAATTTTTGATATGAGCAACCCTTGCGACACACTATAAAGAGGGACTTAGTATACGCACTCTCGCTGCGCAAGGGTACGGCGGGTGGAGGTGCGCGATCCACTCCCCGCGCGGCAGCTCGCGCAATGCTTGATATAAGTTTTTTTTACAGCAAATCATTTATACAGACAATTTCCTCGCTTGTATTTAGAGCGATATAGTAGTATTAAAAAACAGCCTTAAACTGGAAGTTTTAAATGATTTGCCACCATTAAGGTTGTGAAATGGTCGCTCTAGCTAAATTAGGGAAATTAGGCTAAATTAGGAAGTCGCTTTTAATTGATGAAATTGACTGCCTTATTGTTGTCCTTTATGCTTATATGCTATTTATTCATTACAGGCACATTTCGTGACATGTTACTTAACTCAGCCGGCAGTGTTGAGAAGCAGGCTGTTAATATATCTACCAAGGTTTACTGGACAACCTGTATACGTAACGCTAATTTTTAACCTCCTATTTGAACTAAAATGTAAAGAGACCGATGGAGAAAATATTAAAAAAGATTAGAAAAGATTAAGTGAAAACGCATTTTCTTATTTTTCGAAGAGATCTAAACAGAACTTTTCATTGCATTAGAATAAAGATTTGAAAATTATAGATATTATTTCCAAAAAAATAATCTGATAGCCACCCACGAGACCTTTAGTAGATATGGTAGGGCATTTTTTAAAAATATTTATTTTTCATTAAGTGATTGTATGTGATTTATGGATATTTCTTATGCTTCGAAACTCGCTAAGGTATATATTATCCTAAACATAATATAATTCAAGATTGTATAATACATTTTAAGATTGTTTGACAATTTTTTTAACAAATATGTCCACAGCGCTAATGTGGAGATATTAAAAGCGCCGACTGAAACACGTTGGAAATATACATAGCAAAGGAAAAAATGCCAGATACTGTCATATTTCCATGAATTATTCATAAAAATAAGATAAAAAAAATGAAAACTCATGTCAACCGACATAACAAGCTAGGTTAGGGTTACGGAGCAAATTGCAGTTACTGCGAAATAGGTAATTCATTTTATATTTACATATTTTACACAGACATTTTCTCGCTTGTACCTAGAGCGATGTTCCTTAATTCGACCGGCAGTGTTGAGAAGCAGGCTTTCATGATTCAGGGGTGCGGGGGGCGGTGCGATCAAAATTGGGAAACCAAAGACTGACCTTGTGTTCGCAGTACGTCGTGGGTCGACAGGATCCAGCTCCATTGCCTCAGGTTCTTGCGGGTCTCAGAATTCACTTTTTAATGTTACTTATTTTCACACAATCACTCGGAGACTGGCCTGCTTTATCTATTATGAACTATGTCGACTATAATGCACTGTATAAACGTTATTTCGAAATTATCTTAGCGCAGGAAATGCATATTTCATTATTCTAAACTCACGGAAAAAACATCTTTAGGACGACATCTTTTCGTGTTTTTCATATTAATATAAATAGCTATAGCAACAAATCTTCTGAAAAAAATATTTTCAAATTTAATTGGTTTACGTTGCTAACAACTTGAAATTTGGTTGCTATGGCTATTCGTGTTGGGGACGTTTAAATTTAAAAGATGTGTCCCTGCAAAGTAAGTTTACAAGTTTACAACATAGACTTCCGATGAAGGAAAAAATCGAAAAATTAATTTTCTCATACATTTTGTATGGAACGGTTTTGTATTCTGTGAAATTCTATTTACAAACGGTAAGTTGACTTCGAAGATGTTCACTTTTTGAGGTGATTCACTTTGTCATTTTGCGCGCATCGATACCTAAAATACATATCATATTGATTTTTGTACTATCCTTAATAAAAACTAAATTTAATTCAGCTAAAAGTTAACACAACAATTAATTCTGACGAGGTATTAAGTTCGCCGGGTCAGCTTGTAAATTTATAAATCGACGGTTGAAAGGCAAAGTAACTAACAAGCCATTGGACAAACTTTACAACAGAACCATTTTAAAGATTGCATTTTTTTAAAAAAAAAACATTATTACTTAAGTAACTGACCGATTTGAGATTTGATTGCGAAGTTATAAATATATATTGTTCCGCTATAATTTTCTTCGCCAAACATATTTATATCTCTAACGGATTGAAAATTACATGGCTTGTTAGGAAAATGATTAATTTTCTCGTTCTGGAAAAGGGGTTAATGAACAAATGTTTTCTTCAGAAAAATATATCTGCATGATTAACGTGCTTTTTAAAAGAAATATTACGTAAGGTAAAAAGTTTTATAAGCAAACATGCACTTGCCATTATTGTGTCTAAATGACTAACGTACTGTTTAAAGAAATATTGTGGGATATAAAAATAATTTATAAGTCATATTATAAATTATCTGAAATTGGATGAAATTCTAATCTCGCTAGTCGCAATGTTTGCTTAGCGAATCAAAAATCTTACGAGGCCGTATTGTAAAAATACAAAGTCAGCAATAACGACTTATTATCAAATTAAACGTATGGTAAATGTGATCTGTATTTAATGAATATTTTTTTAGTTTAATAAATTAATGGAATAATTATCCGATAATTCGTTCAATAAATATCGCGGTATCGTCAATACCATCAGTATTTATTGAACGTGTAATAAGAGGTATTGACAGTATTGCAATAACTATCACGATCCAGGACTGCGATATTTATTGAACGTCTAATGCCTGCCTTACAAGCATACCAAATTACGTGATGCATTATTCTTAAATCTTATCACTACTGAAGATCTACATAAATAATTAGGTATAGTCCGTGATTAAATACACATGCTTAAGGCAACTTTAAGGCGACATTAGACATGACGAAATTGAGCTTTCCTATTTTTAATCATTTAAATTAAACAAGTTACACAATCACTAACATGTGTTTATTCTAATATCAACTTAACCCTAATTAATTGGCATATTATTGAATTGTAAACACTCGCTCTAATCAATGTCATTATTATCATCAATATCGGATTTCATTAGTTCATCATTGGCATTATTGTCTGTCGGAAGGTTTAAGTATTCGTAGGTTTGACATAGCGTTACTAGATCCTTGTATTTTGGTTTGAATATTGGGAGTTTGCTTTTTTATAGTTTATCAGTTGGTTTATTATTTTTACCAATTTTATCATCAATTCGTGATTTCGACATCGTCAATAGAACTAAAGAATAAAAACAGATTAAAATCAGGTTAAATCAATTTCTAATCTAACACACTGCCCCTTAACAAGTTTCACAATTATTAAAATCTGTATTTTACACACCTGGTTTCCAGCAGATAAGCCTTGGGCTTGGCTGGTACATAAAAGAATGATATTGTAAATTTGTTGAATAAACTAAATAAATAAATATGTATCATTAAATATTTATGTATTAGATATGATTAATAAACACAAATGAACAAAAATATTACTAAATTACATACGAGTACATAACATCAAATGGAATTAATTCTATAAGTCAAATCAAAAATTTTAAAAAATAATTAAAAATTGTATTTACAAGATAAGATACATACATGTCTTTCGAAACGATCATTACCACCAAAATAATACCTAGAAATACAAAATATCGTAACAAAAATATTGAAGTTACCTAATAAAATACTGCGAGTAGATACATACCTAATATTATTAGTTAAAGAATGAATATTGGATCAAAATATACCTACATTATTATAGTATTTATTTATTACTTAATAGATGCTGCCCTATCTTCGTATGTACAATATAACAAAAATATAAAAACCACTTACGTATGCTTATATATATATAACTTATATTTGATGATTGTTTTTTAATAGCGGCAAATCGCCTGAAAAGATAAATGACACAATCTTTGACAATATTGAAAAAGTTTTTAATTATTTGATAAAGTGCTGGATAGCATAATATTTATAAAGGTTCTAAAGAGGTCCTGTACTTGAGAGCGCAGGAGTAATAAAAATGATCACAGACAATCTGACAACCGAATACAACTGCGTCAAAGCTTTTACCACGAAAATATCAAATGGGACAATGAAGGACCCAACTTCGAAAATGAAGCAATTGTATGGTATACCGATGAATCCAAGGACGGAAACAATATAGGATCAGGCATTTGTGGGGCGATACCCAGACTCGAGAAATCGATCAACCTGGGATTGCGCTCAACTATATTCCAGGCCATCATTGAGAATGCGCATGAAAGCATCGAAAGATCCTATAAGAATAAAAACATATAGTTACATACTTTCAGACAGCCAAGCAGCTCTGAAGGCTATCAACTCAAATGCTATCTAGTCAAAGCTAGTGCTAAACTTTATTTATTTATTTATTCAACAGGTGTACAAACACTCAACACCCTGGCAACACACAACAGGATCACACTTATGTGGGTACGAGACCACTCAGGCATTGATGGCAACGAAAAAGTAGACTAACTGGCCAAAAAAGGTGCTAACATGTCTATGATAGGCCCAGAACCGGCCTTCGGCATAGCTAAAAGCACTACCAGCAAACTGCTAAAAATCTGGCTTCGAAACAAAGCCAAAAATACTGGTAAGAACTGCCCGGACAAAAGCAAGCCAAAGAACTCATAGTAGGATTCTCGCAAAAAAAGACTCTCGGAGTTATTGAAGTTAAGCCGAAACCAACTAAGGATCATAACCAGAACCTTAACAGGCCACTGCAAGCTGAATAAACATCTGCACAAATTAAGCCTATCGGCCGACAACAGGTGCAGAAAAGTCTGCAAAGGCCAAGAGAGCCAAGAAACCCCTTTACACCTACCGGGGGAATGTCATTCACAAAAGATACCAGTTTCTAGGCACCTATCTCCTCGAGCCAGAAGAGATTAGAATCATCGCACCCAAAAAGGTACTTAACTTTATCTACAGTACGGGACTAGAGGGAGAACTATAAGTGGATTTAAAAGTACAATAGTTCTAAAAGGACGCGGTATACCGCGAAATCAATCAATATATATGTTAACATATATATGCAAACCTACCAATTACTGTCCTTTTAGGGTGTTTATTTTTATCGATGAAGATTTTTTTTTTACATTTAATTTATTTGATGTAAGGCAGGTCATGAATGCTTTGTTTTTGTTTGGGACAGATTGATGTGGTCGCGACGGCTATCTCGATTCCAAACTTTTGTTAGATTTTGGTTGAAGTTTAATTTGAGAAGCATTTTTCTAATATTTTTACTGATTGATTCAAGGAAGGTAGATTTTTTTTATGCATTATCCAACCACTATTTGTGATTTTTGTACAATATCTTACAATTTGTTTTTTTTTTTAATGTCTAAATTTTTTGTTCTTTTGACGGACAATGGACAAAAATGTATGGGAAGTACACCCTCCTATAGGATTTGTTATACACCAATTGAAAGATCTCGACAAGGAGAACATTTGTTATTATGACAACTCATAGAAAGACGAAAATGTTTATTTATTGAAGAATGCAAAACAAAAGTAAATGGTAGGTACATAAGTTCAATCGCATTTTCCAATAAAGGGAGTGTGCTCAGCTTCCCTCCTTTCTGAGAGAGGAGGATGCTGATTTACAGCACGTCCCGTTTTATTATGTAATAATATATAATTTATAGTTAACGTAATATATTATTTTTATTTACAGTGAATTCTAATCCTCACATGCTCTTATGTAACATATACATAACAAAATACAAAATGTATGACCAGCATAAAAAACTATATAAAACGTAACTAAGTGGTAGTTTGCAGCTCCAGAAGCCATTGTCGACACCTAGTCCTGAAGGAGGCCGGGTTTGTTTTGCTCCTTAGAGGTGGAGGCAAGTCGTTCCAGATCTTTGATGCCGTAAATTTAAAGGAACCTTCGTAAACTGTCAGCCTATGGTGAAGGATGATCAAAGGGTGATCTCTCGCACCTGAGGTGATTGTGATTTTTTCGTGGAGATAGTGGAGATTTCTGCGACTGACCATATTTAAAATACTGTTTTTGTTTCATGTGCCTGAGATATGGGTTCGCCTAGGGATCCGAAAACAAAAGCGTTTGCAGGCATTTTGGACACCTTGGATTTTTTTGTACTTTTTTGGATAAGCGTAGGCCATATACTACATCACCATAGTCCAAGATTGAAGGAATTAGTGAGTCCGTTACAGTTTGCCTTAGATAGAAATTCTCTAATTTTGTAAAGCGTTTTAAGACGTGCAAAGCACCATTGTGTTTTCCTTTTAACGTGCTCTTCAAAATTAAGTTGCGAGTCCAAGTAGATGCCTAGATTCCTAGATACTTCTACAATTGGTAAAGCTGTTCCAGAAATGGATATAGGACTTAAAAAGTTATTTTTACATTTCAGAACTTGTTGGTTTGTGCCGATAAGAGTTACTTCCCATTTCTTTGGGTTAAGTTTGAGACTATGTTTTGTAGACCATTTATTAATTAATTCTAGGTCCACAGTTATTTTTCTACAGATGTCAGAATAATCATCCGGTTTGAAAGAGTAGTAAACCTGAGTGTCCTCCGCATACATATGGCCCTCACAGCTATCTAAATATGACAGTATATGAAATGTGTAGATCGTATATAGCATAGGAGCAAGTAGTGTACCTTGTGGTATGCCTATTTTTAACAGCGCAATGTCAGATGAGATTTCTTGTCCTGAATTTGCTATGCATACAGTTTTTTTGAGAGCGATTAATTAAGTAGCTTTCAAACCATTTACAGACATTATGTGACATACCCATGTGTTTAAGCTTTGCCAGTAGTCATTTTTGGGACACCGAGTCAAAAGCTTTTCTAGAATCTAAAGAAATTAAGAGCAGTAACTTTTCCATCATCTGTTGCAGCGAGTATATCGTCGGTAACACTACTAAGAGCAGAAGCGATACTATGGTATTTTCTAAAGCCAGATTGCATTGGAGGCAGTAAATTGTTGCTATCTAAAAATGACATTATTTAATTGCTTACAATCTTTTCACATAAACAAGATAATTATATAATCGATCGATGTGGAATTGGGAACCTGTGACGATATTCCAGTTGCTATTTTTACGAATTTGTTGGTGCTTTGTTACGCCTTTCTATCTTTGTAGTTACCAATAAACATGTATTATCTAGGTATGCAAAAAGAAAACTTATAAACTCAATTAAAAACGTTTATATTAGTGGTTACCAAAAATATAAAAAAATAATCTTTAGATAAATATTGTCTCCTAATTGGGTGGTAAAATAATTTCTAGGATTGAATTAAAACCTTAATACTTTATACTTTATAAATATATTAAATAATAGACAAAGTCGATATTTATTTCAAAACGAATACGTGATTATTCAATATAACCGATGAGTGCCATTGGTAGCTAAGCGACTTACTAAATTAGCCAAATTTAATACTTACTATAATGTATGTATTTTTGAAATGTTTATAATTTTATTTGAACTTTTTAATATAAGAGTATTAAAGCTTTACCCAAAGGTATCAAAGTTCTGTACTTCATAAAGTAAATTCTGGTTTTATTAATTATAGTGTCCCACATATTTTACGCTAACGAATATAACGCATACAAATGTTATAGCAACGATATTTGAAGATAAACCACAAAGAAAGAGGAGAAAAAATATGTATTCTTCTTTTTATCTTTTTATTTTTACATAGTACTTCTTTTCTCAATGAAAAATAGCATGCTGAGTTTAAGTAATACTGCCTACACTGCTCTTAAAACTTACCCACATTTAACATTAAATGAAATATATTTTAAAATTTTATTAAAACTGCTGTAATGTAATATTTTTTTGAGAAAATAGAGAAAAGAGATTGCTAAAATGTATAAGTTGCAAATAAAGAAATAAATAAAAATAACATCCATCCCAACAAATCCAATAAGTAAGAATCTTGTTGATCTATTCCAACAAGTCATCAGCAATCATCAAAATATATTGAAGAAATATTTACGAACTATGCGAAAAACGAATTTCAAATTTAATAAAAATCGTCCTAACGTCTGAGATCGTTATAAATATCACATTTTTAATATTTCCAATATATTTACATACATGTTTATTTATTAAAAATAATTTTAAATAGCCTTTTGAAATGAATTTTCTTTTGTAGAAGTTTTCCATTCGTTCCTATACGAATAATGGCGTTCTAAAAAGCATTTGTTTTTCGTGCATAGCCAATAAAATGAAGATTTATAAAGAAAATAATATTGTAATTGTTGAGTCGGAATTTCATTTCATTTCATACGCTCTTTGAAATCTAAATTCCCTTCTCGGAACTGATATACTATGAAATCGGACGCTGGGTTTTGGTTGACTCATTTTTATCTCGTGCCAAGAATGTGAGCGTTCGTATCCGGAACTGAAATTAAAAATATATCATATATATTACATACGACCGAATATAACTTTTTACTTTATACAATATTTTAGAGTAGATTTTGTAATTGTTTGAGGGATTTTTTTTAGACAAATCTGACTACAACGGAATTTCTATGGGACCACTTACGGTCAAAAAAGTATATAGTGATCGCATTAAATTAGATAAATGTCAACTGATATTATATTTCATAATATATTTAATAGCCTAAACAGAAACCTATAGTTTTTATTAACTTCTTTTATTTCACGATTGAGTGCAATGACTTTAAAATGTCTTTCAAGCGAGACCTTCTCCCTTGAGAGACAGGCGAGGGTCTTCTGGTTTTGAATTTAAATTTATTTATTTTATTCATAGTTACAAATCTTACACTATAAACAAATATTATATTAATTAAACTCAAGACTAATTTCTAAGGACTTTGTTAATACATACGTATAGTATATGCGATGCTCTCAATTCCCGTTTTTCTATTTATTAATTATGAATATTAATCATAATATTATTATGAAAACTTTTATTAAATAACTATCGGCATTTCAAGGAATCTACAAACATATAAATTCATTTCCATTATATGTAAGTTCCTTACGAAAAATAAACCAAATTCTGCAAAACGTTTAAAATCAAATATTAATACTAGTTGAGTCTGTATTTTACGTGTGTGTTTATATAATTGCACCTATTCTAAGTCGAAAGTAAAGTGTTTTGATATTTATTATTATTAGTAAATAATTAATTATTCAATGTAAATAATATTAACTTTTAAGATACAAAGATATTGGACTTGATAAAGAAGATGCTGATGAATGAAAGTAACCCTGAAACGAAAACGTTTTCCTAGAAGAGATAATTTATACTATGCGGCATTTCGCCTCCTTTAAGGACGCTCAATCGTTCTGGGAATCTGTATCATTCTTGTCAGCACTCGGGTGGTGGAAAGCACCACAGCTCACATTGAAGAATGAAGACTTCATCTGGGCTTGCATGACGGTTATAGGTCAAATCCAGTCCAAATTATTACAGATATTTTGTTGGGAGAAGTCATAACATTTTCGATGATTTCTGTCCCGAGAAATTTAAAAGCGTCTCTAAATAACGAATTAGAAACTGAAAGTATAAATAATTAAAATGACAGCAGCTAATCACACGCAAGCGATAATGAGAGAGCTTCTACATGTTTGTCTAAAAGTATAAAGGAATTATGGAGTTGTAAGTATGTGTACAAAAATACTAAAAACTTCTAAATATAGAGCATCGTATGTGTGAGGGTCCTTTTGTTCTCAATATCCTTGAGTACAAGTCGTTCAACAACAATCGACTAACGGCCAAATCACAGGAAGAGAAATCGCGGCAGATTTTTTATTTTTTTAAGTCAATCAATTTATTTTTATTTAAATCATTCACATACGTAGTCATGTATGTTATGTTATTCACACGCTTAATCCCAACACAATAAACCTCAACCACTAAGGATACCTGATCTCTACTAACCCGTCCAGAGTCCAGAAGATCTCTGTGCGAGAAGTGCTTGACAGTTACTTATTTAGCTTTCTTTAATAATATAGTCGGGTAACGATAAGATGACCATTTCTCAATAAGGGAACATAATATATTATATTGATCAAGAAGAGCAATTTTTATAGGTGTGAAATTTCTCACCTCCCTCATAATTGAAAAACGGTCAGCTTATCGTTACTCTACTATACATATACAAAATATACCTACTTTGGATCCTCCTCGTCTTAATAGAAGATGCAAAATACTTTTATATTATTCTTATGGAAAGGACGAAGCGATTATCTGTTAGTACTGTATGCTTTGAGACGAACCCACAAATCTCGTTCTAGTTCTAAATTTCACCGAAATGCGAATTTATTGACTGAACACCAAACACAGATATGGTATTATGGGGTTTAAATAGGTAGGCAATATTGCTAACCTACCCTAGATGCGCAATTGAATTAAATTTAGTATTTTGATCAAATATTTTATTCTAGCTACGAATCATTTATTTATGTTTACTTATAAATAATTTTAATGAATACGATAGTTCTGGATAAAATTAATAGCTGCAATGTTTGCCTTTCGGGGACTATTTGATATGTTTATTATCTGCGTAGAAATCCGTTTTTTTATTGATAATATTTTTAATTTGTTCTAGCTTAAGGTTTAAGACCACGGATATAAATATTTAAAACATACCTTCAAGTCAAAATCAAAATCAGGTCATCATAATACCTATGAAAGTGCTGTGTTCTTTTAGAACTAAATGTCTAAGAAGAACAAGGGTTCATGCATTTTAGGGTTATTCTGTATGTTGCGCCTCAAAATAAGTAAAGTTTTTCAAAGTTAATATATATTTAAATGAAATTTATGTATTTAAAGAAATAAAATACCTGAAATATATTAATCGTAACTCATTGTTATTCTTGCCATGAAGTCTTGCCACAAATTTGTAGGCACAAATCACTACAATGCGAGTCGGCGCGTGGAGGCGTACTTGACGGCTTCTTTGTCGGAGGGCAGAGGCGCTCGAAGACCAGCTGCTGGGGAAGTCGTTCGGCGGAAGCCGGCAGATCATCGTCGAATCTGGTAGTCGGCGACGGGCTGGTAGATCAGCTGTCCAGGAAGGAATGTAGTTGTGTATACGTGTGGACGATAACGAGTGTGGATTCATGTTTTACATAAACTTTACAAATATTTTTAGACATAATATTTTTTTTTTGATTTGTATTTTTCATATCATTTTACATACGAGTAGTACAGGCAAAGAAAGCATTCAGTTTGAAGTAAAATCTGTCCAAAAAGGACTTTCGGTCACAAAAATGTATTATTTTGTAATCCTCAGGCGGAGGTCCCCACGACTTGCAGGCCGTGTACGGCGCGGGCGCAGTCGGCGGCGCGGGCGGAGGAGGCCTGCCCCCCTACCCGCCCCGCCCCGCCCCTCTCCTACGAACCTCTCCGAGCCCCTCTCGGACCCGCGGCTGCCGCTGCAGCAGCCGCCGCCGCCTTGTCTGCCATTCCTGGAGGCAAACCGTTAGTATTATTATTTTTTGATGGAGTAGAACCGCAAACCTCTCGATACCATTTTCCTGTAAGTTATATTTTTTGCAAATAGTCGAACCTCCACTCTGTAACCTTTCAAATTAAATTTAATGCATACAAGTGCTAGGAATTCATGACACATGGAAATGAAAAGGGTTTTCTACGCCCATGAAAACAGTTACAAAGGCTCCTGAAAATATAAAGGATTGTTAGTAATTCAATCAGAGAACTTGTGGTTTTTTGAGAAGTTGAATTCCCATGGAACACTTAACTCAAATTTTTAATAACATGGCTTAGAATAAAATATCTGCGCATTATAAAATAGAGTAGGTATTACTGTATAATAATGATTTGGTACAAGTACTAATTTACAAAATTTTACTTTATTCCATGTCCCTGTACTAATATCAGTCCTAATAAGGTATTAGGGTAGATGTTGGTGATTAGTCTTTAAAAGTAGTAACGATCACAATGTGAGGGTTCAAACTTGTAACTGCTCAGTCAATAATCTTGCCCTAGCAACTAGACCACCACAATCACAAAACACATCAGTTATTACTATGTATGTTAGAATAAAATTCGTGTAATAAACATGGTGAATTGGAAAAACATTGGTATTTATTTTAATTTTGCAGCGCCTATTCCTTTCATGTGAGCGCGGACGGGCAAATGCAACCTGTGCCCTTTCCCCCGGATGCGCTGATTGGCCCAGGGATCCCACGGCATGCGAGACAGATCAACACATTAGCCCACGGAGAAGTCGTGTGCGCCGTCACCATCTCCAACCCCACTAAGTATGTGTACACCGGAGGCAAGGGATGCGTCAAAGTGTGGGACATTTCACAGCCCGGAAGCAAGAGTCCTGTTAGTCAGCTCGACTGCTTGGTGAGTTTGTGGTAGTGTGTGTGATTAAATTATGTATAAAATAATGTTCAAAAAAAGTGAAAGAAGACATTTTATGAGAATATTCAGGAGAGAGCATAGAAACAGCTTATTTTAATTAGCAGTCTGTTGTATTAACAATTGTTTTAGATAACTGATAGCGGTGGTTTAATTTTTTAATATCCTTCCACATTGCCTGCGATCCTCTATAAAATATCCAGGCAAGAGCACCACTAGATTGAACTTTGACATCCTTGCTATTTTGGGACTACGTTGGAGACAAAAACCAGGACATTACCTCAGTTCTTTTTGAAGTTATCTTAAGATAACTCTCCACACGACCCAAATTAGAACTCATAAAACCATCAATTGTTAGTGTTGAAGATGTCAAAATGGTTTTGGTACCACCTGACTTAACAAGAATTATCTCCGAATAGAGTTAATAGGATGTATAACCCAGAATCTTGAAGGCTACAGCAATTTTTGGACAGTGTGTCGGTTCTCTCTTCTGTGGTTGAGAATCTTGGTAAGTATCAATTGATTGTCGTGGCGACTTCTAACATTTGTCAATTGCTATGTTTAATTCTTAATATGTCTTTCTCTGTCTGTAATTCCTGTTATCCCGGTTTGGGACTAAAAGCCTGAATAGTGGATCTCCATTCTATTCATTTTGGGCAATGACCTTAACTTCATTCTTGTTTTAGTCTTCTCAAGTACTATGCGACGCCATTAAGTTGTTTTCATAATTAGTGTCATCATCGTCATCAGCTTACCTTGCAGATTTCCTTCAAGAGCCTGTTTAAAAATGGAGGTGTTTCTTAACTTAGGGTTTGTCTTATCCATGGGCGGAGGATGGTTTGTATCTCTCCGTACACTAGAGTTGGCAATGATCATAAGCTGTTAAAATATATGCTCAATAACTGAAATATTTTCTTCTATGCATTCACTCATAGTAATAATGCTCAGCAATGTTATAAAAGCTTTAGCGAATTGAAACTCTAAACTATGAAGTGAGAAATGATATAATGACAATAGTGTAATATGGCCAAACGTTGATGCCCACTAATGGAATATAAATACCTGCTTGTAATCAAGGATGATTCATGATCCATGCATAATATTCCTGTATTTTATAAAAATATTTCAGCAACGTGACAACTAGATCCGATCAATAAAGCTTCTACCTGATGGAAGAACTCTTATAGTTGGCGGTGAAACATCCAATTTATCAATCTGGGATCTTGCGAGCCCCACTCCTAGGATCAAGCCGAACTCACTTCAAGTGCGCCGGCTTGCTATGCCCTTGCTATCAGTCCAGACTCCAAGGTATATTATATTCATCAATTATTTTGTTCATATTTGTAATACCTAGCTTACTTTTACACGCGAACCAATAAGCCTTAAGGAGGCTCTTCCTGACGACTATTGGGTGTAGGTTTAAATTATTCTATTTCCTCTAACGGCTGTTTAGTTTAGCCATGTTTACCTAACTTTATATCTACCACACAATATTTTAATAAAAAAAAAATATACAAAATGATAAATCGACTTCTCATTATAAATATATAATCTTGATAAACAGAATGAACGTATTTAAAAAAAAAAAATAGTTAAATTTGTATCTTTATGAAATCAACTATGCTACTAGGTTTAATTTCTCGATTATTGTATTCAGTCAATAAACAATTTACAAATAATAATAATAATAGTTTTATTTATTGGGTTTTAAAGTACTCAAACACATTTTACAAAACTCTACCTAATTAAACAGCGCCTGTGCTAAGGTCGGCTTTATTTGTTAAAAGTTTTAATAAAATTTATAAAGTTTTAATAAAATTTTTGGAAAAATACAGATGTTTCAAGGCAATCTCTAACTAGAAAATTTCCATTTTCATTCAATATAATTATGAGATATAACAATATCCAGTTTTTTTTTGTATATCTACAAAAAGAGTCAGTACACTATAATTTTTGTATAAAAAAAATGATCGGGTTTCATCTTAAGTGAGGCATTTATACATACATACATAGTATTAATTACATAATTGTTGATAATCATAAATTCAGTTCCCATACTGACTCAAATCACTCACTTTTATTGTTTTGTTTAGATCGTATCATAGTCATGTTATATAGTACAAATAATTACATTAACATCATCAGGGCTTCCAGTTTCTAACGGCTTACTGCAGTGGCGGGGCGGTACTTTCTTAGGATCCAAAAAGCCGGGCTTGCCGAGATTTTTAACGAAAAACCGCATATTTAATATATTTTCGGTTTAATATTATATTTTTTGTTTATGTATTATTAACAATATTAACAATTTATATTATAACAAAAGCCGCCAAAGGGGGGCTACACCACCCTGCAATCACCCTGCACGTCACTGGCTAACTGGACCAGATCCCAGATTACAATTCTACTTTTCAAGTTATTTCGGTGGCTAACTGTTTTACTGATTTAATAACAATATTAAGAATTTCACTTGTAATAATCCTAATGTGTACCATATTACAGGTTTGCTTGAGCTGTTGCTCTGATGGAAATATAGCAGTGTGGGATCTACACAACCAAACGCTCCTGAGGCAGTTCCAGGGGCACACAGATGGCGCTAGCTGCATAGACATATCTGCCGATGGTACAAAGTTATGGACAGGCGGCTTGGATAATACCGTCAGGTATAGTCGCAAGTTCCTAACATTTTATAAGAAACTTCATCATAAGAGTAACAAGATTACTATAGAAAGTAACTCCTGGGAACAACAATATTGTAAACATATTGATCGCATGTGAACTGGCGTAGCATTGGATATATTTCGATAATACAAATTTATTTATTAAATTCTCACTACGACCTTAAGTTGTCCCATTGAAAATACATTTAAGTTTCTGTTTCATTACATTTGGAATCTTTTTTGACCTTTAAGCTCTATCGCTTCTGTCTTTTATACCTGTAGGAAAATTTATGGACCTTTGCTATTTGTTTTCGGTCAGTTGTATATAGTTTGTTAACTATTTAAGACTACAAACTTAAATATATTAGGAGTATGTATGACTGTCACCTGAATCTCGGTGTAAATATTTTATTTTTTTTATTTATTCCGGGGACTACCATACTAACAAAGAGATCTAATACTAAGAATTACAGTTTTATTTTATTGATAACTATGATAATCTAAATATCCCTCCATTATTTGATATGTAATAAGCATCGACCTTATATAGAAGTGATACATTATTTAGTTTCAAAAAAATTATAATCCGGTTCGAAGTATAGCTTCCAGTTTATATCGGTTAGAGCGCCTATGTAGTTTGCTTCAATTGATTTTTGTTAAAATTAGTTCTGTTGGAAATTTAATAGTGAACAAAATGTTATTCAACATATGCATAATTTTCAAAACATAATGTAGGAGTACAAACAGAATAAAACAAAACAGCTGTATCATTAAATCATCAGTATGATGAAGTTCCCCAATTTCAAGATATTAATGATTTATCACAGATAGAAATGGCATTATTCGGTCGTTATAACCGATTACATCAAGATTTGGTTGATGATCATATTACATACATTTCACAATAAACTGTCCGTCATAGACAATCTCGATTTAAACAAATCCTAGAAAGGCCAGTGAAGCAACATCTGCTGCGATCACTAATTATTAAACGCCGCTAAATTACACTGTTTAACTAAAATAAGAAAATATATATTGTAGCTCTCTACTTATTGGAAAAACCACAATTTTATAATAGCAAAATCCTTACATATAGCCTGTTCTATAAAATACACTACTGATATTAAAGTAATGTATAGTATCAAATACATAGATAAACCCCCGGTAAATGGCATTGTTTAAGATAATAAATTGTAACTCTCTACTTGTCGGAAAAATAATCCTCAAGTCTAGTCTATTACTAATATTAAAATAATGTGCAATATCAAATGCATGGAGAAATACTTTTCGATAGTAAAAAATATTCCATAACAAAGTTGTAACAAATTATTTATAACTCAATATTTTAGCCTAATTCAACAAACGTGTAAACAGAATTTACAATTTCAGCCGTTGTTGAATAATATTATTTATAAATAATAACTATGAAACAAATTTCGATAATAAAAAAACACGATAAATATCATACTTTAACACATTTTACACAAAAATACAAAAACAATAAAAATAAACAACAATGGAGTCGACATTTATCCTTCATAAAAATAATCATCTCGACATGCTCCATATGATCTGGAACAATTTGCGAAAATATTTTATTTCATTTATTCAAGTTACAAAACAGAGATACATTCAAATATTTTTTAGTGATATAGTTAATATCTAAAACTTAGAAATAAATAATTATAAAATAACTAGAGAGTAAGTATAATTTATTAGATACTATTTTCAAATGCTTCGTTCGAGCTAATCCTTGGTATGTATTAAAATTAATTTTCTGCCTTTTTGTATAAGCATCATATCGGATGACGTAAGTTGACGTAATTGTCATAAGTTTTCAAAACTGGAAACGATCCATTGGTTGAAAATATTACTGACTTTAGGCAAAATCCATTCATCCGTCAGTTTGTTACTGACTCATCTTTTTACAAAAAAGTAATAAATCTGAACAAAGTTTTGTGAACAAAATTGTCCTCGTTTGTTTCTAGAGGCATAACAGCAAAAGACGTGCCCAACCAATTACAGGCGACGAGAGGTGCACAACGCGCTTCTTGTTAGCTCGGTGGGGACTCCTTGCTTTAGCGCCTTCATAACTCAAAAGAATGTCTATATGTACCCACTACCTTTTGTTATGGAAATGTTATCATAATTTGAGTGCTACGCACATAATTTTCTAAACAGGTTTATGAATTCTAAAACTAACAGCAAAGTATTAGATTCTGAAAATTTTCATTCATTTCCTCATTCATTCAACCCATTCAATCATAACTAGACTGCAATCCTAAAAGAGAAATCAATTTGGACCCAAACGGTTAGGTACACTTTGTCGATATGGTGTCATGATAAATTTTACAATCTCAACCCTCAGCCCTATCTTTACTGGATTTTTTATTGGACTCTTAAACACAATCGGTTGTCCGGGATTATTTTTTGATAGTTGTACTTTCTGAGAGTGGATTGTGTATTGCGGAAACATTCACCGTGCGACTAAATACACCCAAAATTTTGTTTATTTTTTGTAGATCCTGGGACCTGCGCGAAGGAAGACACCTTCAACAGCATGACTTTAGCTCTCAGATCTTTTCCCTTGGCTATTGCCCTACAGGTAATTTTAACTTTGATTTTTTTATTTAGCTGTAGAATGTAAAACAAAAAATAAAAGCATGGAACAAACCATTAATAAAAAAAAAATAGTTAAAAAGCCATTCAAGATTTTCGGCAACTAACCTTTCCACATATTGAGGAGGACGCGACCCAGTAATTTTTTCATACAATAGTTTTAGTGTTGCGATTTTTATTTAAAACTAGCAATTTCACCTACTTTTGAGTCAACCCGTTAGTTTATGGATTGTGTAGTGAATTGTATCCTTGTTCATAAAATTAGTGATCTTCAACCATAGTCTGAACAGATATGTGAATCAGCTATTTGGTGAACACAAAGCCAGCCAGAATAAGGAATTCTAAGGAAATGTTTATCTCTGTATAAATGTCTGTTAGCTCCAAAGTTACACACAGGCGAGGTTAAAATTCTCCATTTGTAAAATGTATTCATATTAAACCGGATTTCCTGCGAGTTCAAACGTTGCAAGTTTATTTTGAACTGGGCTAAAATACTACTTTAAGAAATACATTATCAAAAAAAAAGGATTTCAGCCCGTATATTTGGCTTACGTCTACCAAATTCAATGGCCTGTGGTTCCCGCCCTCCAATTAGCTTGGTCCAGTCCGCGCGCAATAACAAATACTATCTTATTAAAACAATTAACATCTTGTATTAACATCTTGTGAGAAAAACGAATTTAAAATTTAATCAAAATCAAACAAAAGTATGAATATTCTGATGTCACCGTCGATGATCGAATCATCTGTCCTGAACCATGTACTGAGTTACATCAAGGTTTTAGTTAGTCAGATGCGGATAGGCTAAGATAAATTGTTTTCATGAGACCAATTAAGATGTTAATGCATATCGACCCCCCCTTAAAGGACAAAAGAAATTTTAATTACTCTCTGTAGATGAAATACAACAAAACTCATGCAACATTTAGTCATTCTGAGTGGGATTGACCATATTTATATGATTTGCTATCACTTAATCAACCATTTACCATCTTTGAAAAGAAAATTATAAACGGAGCTATTATGAGTTTACAATGATGATCAGCCTTTAGGCTCCCTCAACAGAGACGAACCCAAAAACCTCATGTTGACTTCAAACAAATCTGATGCTTAAAAAGTAAGAAAATAATTGAAAATGTATCAAACTTTAATAATGAATATTTTTTTACTTTTCTCTTTCAGGACAAGTTTTACAGTAAGAAAACATTTAGAACTAGGGGCAGGGTGAGTTTTTTTTTTATATTTTTAGAAATCAAGCAGAATATAATTTTTACAAGATTTTGTATGTGGGTTTAGATCAAATTTTGCAAGCTTTACCTTACCCTCTTATCCTACGGAGTTGAAATTTCACATGTTGGTTCAGGTTCGAAGACAATGCATTATTATGGTAATGGTATGGTAATCATGACCTGATTCTACGCCCAGGATTGTCTCCAGATAAAGGAACTCCTCGACGGTCAACAGCGCAGACACGAAACTATGCTAAGATAACTCAAAACATCTCTATATAACAATAAAAAAATTTTGGTCGCTAAAGTTCAATTTGCATGTATGGTAAACTTCCTTCCTATTTAATTCACTAATGATAAGTGCTAACCAATGATCAGAAATGATTATAAATCAAGTTTTCATGTATTAGCTCTAACTGAAAATGATTAAATACCACTACCTTAAGTCACTTTTGAGTATTAGTCTATTAAATTTTTTTTTTTTTTTAGAGCAAGGCACTGTCTTACTACTACAAAATATGAGATGAGATGAAGAAGAATTAAGAAATATTATGGTTGACCGGTAAGATTATTACATTTTTGTTCACTGTAAAATTATTATTAAAAAATCAGTTTAAAATTATTAAAAAACATAATTTCTTTTTTTTTTAATTAATATATTTGTTAAATATGTTTTATTTTTTACTTTTATTCCTAGACATCAAATAAAACTAATTATACTTATTTTATATTTTTTACATGAGAAAAGTAATTATTGTATCGTATTACCTTGTAGCGGCGCTACATATTTGGACTGCGGCTGGCAGCGTCGGTTTGGCCGGCGACGGGTGATCGCCGCCGGGCGCATCTGATTGGTCGGCATCTGCGCAGGCGCGCATTCGAACGGCGCACAGGCGATCCGCCAGCGACGCAAGCAGTCAGTCGGGTCAACAAGCTAGCTAGCCACCGCGCGCATCACGCGCCGACGACATTATTATTGTACCTGACTATATTTTATTTCCTGTTATCTTAATTTCGACATTAACATCTGTTATCTAGTTTTAATTATCCGTTACTTGTAATCGTTGAGATGTCTCCCATAAGGGATTCATTGTAAAGAGTTCGTCAGCATGACCTATGACCAGATTGTTTTTGAGAATGTTATGTAAATGCAACACTGGTGGTGATTGAATAAGATTACCCTAGAAGTAGCGTAAATCTGTTTCGTTTACCGCCGCGGTGTTGCCGTAATCCACATACATAAACGGCATATTTCCAATTTAATAACAGTCATCGGTAATACTATTATGGCTTAACTGATGATAGCAAAAGCTTTGAGTTTTATTTTATTATTTATTATAATAGGTTCGTTCCTATCTCAAGTTTAACAACATATTCAATGTATAAAATATTTTCAACTTATTTACTCACATTCCACGGATCTAACGGTTATCTGACGAGTTGTCAATGCCAGACCATTTTTTTCTCTATTTTGTTTTTTGTTTGTCTTGCAAGTTTAACATCCTAATTAAAAATAAGGACATATATTTAAATGATTGTTTTATTTGTCATTTTTTCGCAAGTTCATAAATTTGTTTAAAAACAAAAAACTAGCACGTTTTAAGAATAGCTGAGTTTAGCAAGGAACCTAAAGTAAAGTGAGTAAAGAACGTAACCTCTGGCTGAAACACCACAATTAAATAAGCGTGGTTATTTATCAACTCAAACAAACCTAATAACGGAGTCAGCCAGGCAAAATGGTGAAAATAAAAACAAAGTGATTTTTTTTGGCAGAGAGTGTTTCCTCAAAATCAATCAATTTCCAATAATTATAATTCTTAAATTGTAGTTGTTGGTTGCATTTAACTATGATTGGGGCGATTGGTGGTTGTAAGAACAAGGTCTAGACATATTTTTGCGATGTCCCGAGCTCGAAACTACAATATGGCAAACTTAGGTCTGAAATTTACTGGCAATTCATTTATAATTTAATATGTATTCGGTAAAGTTGTGTTTGTATACAACTTTGAAATTGCAAAATGCAAGCGAGAGCATTGTCTGCTGTACAATGCTTGCAATTTGCGAATTTAAGACCGGGCAAACAATGCGATTTACAAGATACCCCAGCCCAGCCAGCGCCCACCCTAGTAAGTGTAAGTTTGTAAACTTCTAGAGATTGAAATTAATCAACTGACTGATTTAAAATGCTAGTAATTTTCAAGAACTTTGACATAATAACCAAATAAAACCAGTCAATTTCAAATAGTCAAAATATCTCATACCTGCACTCTCTTAGCGGTAGAGCGTTACCTTTTAGTTCATGGTTGTATGCTAAGAGTTAAGATATGGATGGGCGGTAACTGGTGGCCGAAGGTTTTAGCTAAAATGGTTGCGATTTATCTGACCGTAAAAAAATCCCCGACCTTTTCCACCAGAGAACCATCTGATGTCTGGTAAACGTATATTTTTAAGACTGTTTTTTTTTTATTTTTTACTGCACGAGGACATCGAAGACGGACACTTTCATGGCAGAATTTTAATAGACAGATGAGTCGAAATTTTCTAAGGACAGGATAACTAGTTTTCATAAATCATACATCACCAAAAACAAACTTCAGTTCAAAGAAAGTTTAGTGTGAACGTATGGGTAGGGGTCATCGGGAGGACGTTGATTGAACTACATTATCTCCCAGATCTAAACGGAGATAATTATTTCAAAATCTTAACAATACTTACCAGAATTAGCCTGGCACTAAGGCATTAAACATTTCTAGGCAGCATTTCAAATCAAATGGATAAAACCCATGTGTCCCACCGTAAGTCGAATACAAATAATAAAGTATTTATCCGTTGTACACTGATTTAACATTTCGCTATAATAAACTAGCAACAGGCGATAATGATGAACCAGCATAAACTACTGAAAATGCTCTCCTTGGGGGACCATATCATGATCGAGATTTTAAATAGTCCTGGTGTTAGCTATCTTTCATATAAAATGTTTATAATCTAAAACAGATCCGAGCATATTTGATAGCGATTGAATCATATAAACCTGTATCATGTAACCTGTATAGTAAAATACCAAAAGTTTTGAGGTGAACTGGTGCAAATTGTTGTTAAATTGACGCCCTTAAACAAAGTATCTGCCCTTCGAGACCATGTCCGTTACAGTATGTTTTGCTGCAAAATTTTGAAATGAGTGACGGCGCTGTAAATACAGAGGTTGCTCACAAGGACTACCCAACTCGGACCGAGAAACCAAACTAAACAGTCCACTAGTGCCCGTCAGCTCGTATCGAATGGACGTGTCGAACCTACCCTGAGGACGGGAAGTGTGATCATGAGCGAAAGTCACAATTAAACAGTCTTGTCACGCTTATGTAAAATCGGTAAATTATATATTTTAAAGCAAATATGTAATGATTGTTTTCTGAAATTTTCATATAAATAATATACTGTTCTGTAATGTGATGAAAAATAAACCTAAAATTCAAAATTAATTCTAGAATTAATTTTCTTCATTAATAATTATAGCCTGCAGTTATACAATGAAATTATTACAAGAATAATACATGATATATATTTTATAGACACATGTAACTATAATTATGAATGTATAAAATAAAATTATGAATGTATAAAATATTTTGTTTGAGAATCACATTCTGGGCATTTCTTAGATGATGTGGTACATGTATGAAAATTCAAATAATTATTAGAATTGAAAGTAACACTACAAGAAGAACCGTCTTCTGCTTGTCTCCATCTCGTGTCTCCGACCTGCTATTATCCACTCATAATCACCGTACTTGGAGTCGAAAGTCCCTTGCTGCATTGACAGCAGTTTGAGCGTGAAACGTGGACCAAGCTCGCGCAACTTTGCCCTCTTGCCGTCCGCCGTGAATTCATATCTGGACAAAAAATAACAATAACAATATTGACATATTTTCTGCGGTCGTTTCTTGCTCTTTTAATGCTACAAATTTATTTATGAAATTATTAATTATTTAAATTTGCTTTAAAATTTATTGTCGTTAATAAGCTGGTTAAGCATGAATTCACTATAAAATACACAAAATAACCACACTATTTGCCCCCAGAAGTATTCTGACATCCATCTTTATGTGCAAAAAAATTAAAAAGTTCTGGCTAAAATTTCTATTTTTTAAACAACTAGCTGGTCTTTTTTTTTAAATTATATGACCTAGGTCAATTATTTTAGACCCTAATCAACTAAGCAAAATGTATTTGTGCGAGAGTAGGGGGAAATGGTGGTAATGGAGAGTTAAAAATGATACGACTATAATATAATGTGCGGATTCGAACCCATGATCGTTGGGTCGCTGTGGCTTAACCACTAGACTACCACTATCTCATGAGTTGAAACACATGTATTGACAGGCTTACAGAACTAATACAGACATATTTAAATATTGCACCTGTGATGCCGAACAGTGAATAAATTAGAGGACTGTCACGCACACACACAGAGACATTTTAACAATTCTGAATATTTATTAGTATAAATCTTTATTATTCGGTTTTTGATTAAAGTACCTCAATCCAATTTTATTTGTATAATAATGTATTATTTCAGTTTTACAGTCACCGTAAAAAAATATTGTCATATCAGTAAGTACTGTATTTTTAGTTTAATGGTCATAAGTGAAGAGTATGGCAGTAAAATATGAAGAGTCATCTTTCCTGTCAATTTGTCAACTGATTCACCAACAGAATTAAGCTGTTATAAATATACCTGTGATGCCGAAAGAATATGTAGTCCCTCTGATTGTGAAATGTGACAGCGCGGCGGCCGGTGAATTCCGGCTCGTAGTGGAAAAGTGCGCCGAGCATTCTACCAACGGTGTGACCGAGACGCGTTGTGAAGTTGTCCAGGATGACCTGTCAATATCAACAAAAAGTTTGCGTTAAAAAACACAGCGACAGGCTGTTCAAGCGACAAGTGTTCACCAGCTGAGGAGTTCACACCTTTTGTAAAATCATAAGGCAATGTTCACAAACTAAATGAGTGATTCAAATGTATAAAATGACTAAATTAGGCCATTGTCGGAAGAATCGGTCAAACCCAGAATTAATCTGCTGATTTCTCCCGGTGACCTAACCTAGAAACCTAGTGCTCTCTGTCAAATGTGTAACATCAGAATTTTACTACCTTTAATCAGCACAATGATTGATTACAAATATGTACGCAGTTCTCCTGTTTTTGAAAGGGTACTTTACTATACAATTTCATTTTTTTTTATCATACTTTTATATCTTATGCTGCTAGATTATGGAATCAATTACCCCTTTATTATCTCTTCCCTCTATTCTTTATATTTCCTTGGTCATGGGTGTAATTTTCCTAATAAATAGTAATATAATTCACATTTATAATACAAATTTTTCATTGGTAAACATTTATATGCGAACCCTAGGTGAAGTGAATTTCGATTTTGTCGATCTGTCAGTGACGTTCGAGGTTCACAGTGTGACAGCTATCCGGTGCTAACATTCACACATCCTAACTGCAAATCCCGACAAACGCACATAATTTTTTTATTATCTATTCTTTATTTTACGGCTCAATGTTTTACTCCGGTAATTCTTTCACATTGTTTGGCTGAAAAGGATATGTATCCTTGCGGTACGAAAATATGTAGGATAAAACTGACCTCGGGTCTATGCTGCGTGATTTCGCGGTAGTTTTTCTTCATTTCCTTGGTGATCTTACAGTTGGACAGCCTGAAATGAGCCGTTGGCCCGTCGGGCATGTGGATGAGAAGGAACCCGTTTGGCTGCTTCTGGTCTTCGTTTACAATTATGACATCAGTGTAGCTCTCGCGCTTCGCCGATTCTAAAATGCGCTTGACCGCCGATCTGGCAACAACAATATGCGCAATATTACATCATTGAACAATAAGTAAGTCACAGCGTTTGTTGCCCAAATTCCCTTACCTTCTTCTAAAGCGATACTCTGAGTTGGGTATTATCCGGGTTAGTTCCTTCCCAAATATTCGTGTCTTCCTGAGGGGATTGTCCGAGAAGGTTATCAACACTTTTGGCTCATAACTATATTGATAATAGACTGCCAGTTCGTCCAGCTCCAAGTCCCGCTTTATCTAAAGAAATCCTTTTTATATTTATTTTATTTCATTAGTAAAGTCACAAACATAAAAATTACAATTTTAACACATTTAAAATTAAACAATAACGCGACAGTTGTAATTAAAAAGAAACATTTCAAAAACTATACAACAAAATCCAAATGATCGAAGAAAGGGTCCAAAATTTGGACCTAAAAACTAAATACTTCCCCAATGCAATTTGTAATTGATTAATGTTAAACATGCTCATTGGTCAGGATAGTAAGAAATAATTCGCGTAATAAATTGGTCTTAAATCAAGTTAGTGAAAGTAATTTTATAAATCACAACTATTTACTTGTCCAAAAAGTTTTGAATATGCTCAATCGCAGATCTAGTGCAGACCGTGCTCAAGTCAATTTATGAGAAATTTAACCGCTTTTCCCAGACATTTGAATTGAATGTTTTCACTGATTTTCACTATTATTAAAAAGAAATTAATTAAACAGTACATGTGTATTTAGTGCTTTTAACTATTCATTCGTGTATAATAAGCTACTATACCCGTCCTTTGGGCGTCTGTCCGTTACAACTTTCAACTCGAAAAGTACAAATGCGAAAGAGTTGCTCTCGAAAAACAACCATAGCCGTTTGGATCGCATCGAAAGTAGGCAAAATAATATAGCGAATAACATTAAACTCAATGAATATTTAATACTGAGGAATGAAACTTGACATTTCGATAAGGCGCCAGCATCAGACTGCGATCCTATTTGAATTTCATAATAATATGACAGAACGGCTGTTGGAATGTTTTATTTATTACTGTCCAGTTAGAATGAATATATACTGATATATGAGCGCAAATAGAAACATGTAAAAGAATATTCATTGCCACGTTATAATTATAATAAATTGAAATATTATATCCGTGTTTATTTATAGTGGTTACCCAAAAGAAATTGTATAAAGACGTAATGACGTAAAAAGGAATAATATTAAAATATATTAAACAAATTTAAATAAGATGAAATAAAAATATCTTTAGACACTCTAACCTGTTGTCTGTTTTCTCATTGTGGAAATACAAAATTGCCCTTTATTACCATGCTGATAGTGCTCTTAAAATCCCGGTAAAACACGAGCATAAAACAAGACAAGTAAGCAAAAAAATGCTTTCTGTCCCTAAATTTAAGAACTTATATGGCAAGCGGCAATCATGCGTGGCGGTCCCCACTTTATACAATAAATTGCCTGGCGATATTAAAGAGAGTGCTACGTTAGCACTATTTAAAAATAAATTTAAAAAATACCTATTAGAAACACATGTAAAATAATTATTATGATATAATATGTACCACTAAAAGTTGAAAATAACATCTGTGCTATGTGTCATGTTAGGTTTTATATTATTTCTACTGTTCTGTTTTGTTATTCATGTTCCATTCTTGTTATGCCAAATCTACCTTGTCCAACAATTCATGTACCTATTTATACTTTTTAATTATGTATTATTAGTTAAGAAACTTATTAAAAGGACCTGTCGACAGTCTCTGACTAATGGGTCCTTGCTCATTTTGTTTGTAATAAAATAACTATGTTGAAATAAACGCCGTTGTTGACGGCATTGAACTGAACTGAACTGAAATAAGAAAAAACCGATTTTCAATTTAAAAAAAAAAATCAACAAAAAGAACATGAAATACATCCATTTAAAATTTTATTATTAATAAATATATATATATTGAAAAAATAAAATAAAATCTGATTTAACACGGAACTAAACTAGGAATTTTGTCTGTGATTTTGTAGATTGGTATAGTATTTGTATTGGTTGGTGTTGGTATAGTAGTGGTATAATAGACAGGGTTGTGAAACTTTTGCCGAGTTATTGAATAAAGGTCAATTTGGAAGAAGATAGTATTGAACAAAAATCACAAATTCAGTAACTGAAATGGTATTAAAATGAATAATGAAATGAAAGAATGTCATACCATTGTACCATTATGCCTAGGTGGTCGGAAAGAGATCGGTAACCCAATAGCAACTCTCCGGGTAAGGTATAATTTAGGCAAGGTATAATTTAGGCAAGGTATAATTTAGGCAAGGTGTATGAAACTTTGTAGCCATTTAAAAAGGCGGCTTTTTTCAAAATCAAAGGAGTTCAACTTCTGTGATAACTATTGTCTATTCTGTGAATCTAGTTTAAGCAAATTGTAAACCACGAGTGAGCATACATAGGGCATGATTTTATGACTGCAGTTTGAAAACTGGTAACCATTGGCAAAAGAAATAGCCAAATTGATATTACAAAACCTCAAAATTGTCGTCATCGTCAATGTTGCCCACAGTCGTTTCATCCTTCTCCCGCAGGGTTTCAAGAGTGTGCGGCTTCGCTGGTTCAATGCCCTCCTTGCGCCGCTGCAATCGTGCTTCTTTCTGATCCTTTCGCTTTTGTTTCCTGAAATTCAGCGCCTTGGCCGTTCTCACGTGTTTGTTTTTAATGTTGTTGAAGTGATTCAATTTCAGCATATCTGGATCTTTTTTGACCACCTTAACCTCTTCATCGCTATGCTCCATTGTACCGTCGACATCTTCACTTGGCGATACGTTGTCAACAATAAATCTACAAAATAAATATGCAAAATAATGATTTCCGCTTTAAACTAAAACGGATCTACCCAAACAACTTTCACATTAAATCTTACCCGCTTCTAATTGGACCCATTGAGATGTGTTACAGTAAAATCGTACCAACTGGTGAATATCTTAAAAATAATGAAATAATAATTTAATAACTTCTTTTCTGCGTTCGCCACGACCAAGGTTCTGTCAACTCGGAGACCCTCGCCTCGTGGTTTTGTTATGAGTTTTGACATTAGAGTTGTCAGTTCATGTAGTAATGGACGATTACGAATAAAAACATTCGAATATCCATTTATTCGAAGTTGGTAGATTATAATAGTCGAGATTTGTAACTCATTTTTTTTAACAATTATAATATGGTCTGAAAACAAATATTTTTTTAACTGACTTCAAAAAAAGGAAGATATTTAGGTTTTTATATTCGATATTTAGGTATAAATAGCTTCTTTGAGCATTATAGACTATACAGTAGTTATACAGTAGAGGTTATACAGTATACTTTGTTTTTTTTTTCTGTGAAATTTGTAGATCTACCATTATTAAATATGACATAAAATCGTAATAGAAGAACGATTATTATCGACTTTCGACGGAACCAATCTGAAAACGTTTGTTAGAATTTAAAACCAAACTAGGCTTTGTTACTTGCTATGCTTTATTAATAATGAATTTTATAGTAAACTAGCTGTTCAACCCGGCTGTTCAACCCGGACAGGTTGGCGCATATACTCTGCAGACGTCTTTAACGGTGCCTTCGGCGCGCGACGACTCAACCTACAGCACTTAGGATGAGTCGCTTGGTGACTCCTTTCGGGCCATCCGCGCACGACACACAGCATCGTTATATTCATCCATTTTTATGTATTAACATATTTTCTGCGTTGGCGAATAAACCTACTTAAAATTGAATAAATTTTAAGTTTAAGTTAATTGATTTACTCGACTGAATAGTTTAGTCGAAAATGCTTATCACGGTGAACCTGTTATACACAATAAAAATGTCTTTTTCTTGCAGGCCCATAAAATTTTGATGGCCCCAAGTCTGAACTTGGAGTAGCTCTGAAATCAGTAGCCCTCGTGTGTCTTAACTCTAGAGTGCCTATTTGATAACTCCTTAAGGCGGCTACATACGTGAACACAGGATACTCATTGAACGATTCTGATCTACAAATCGTTGCATGCAAAAAGTAACCTTGTGCAAATGAACGGAAAGGTGTAAACTCTATGACGGACACGAACGGTGACTTACCATTTTGAATGAGAAATTAATAGCATATTGTTTTTTTTTTGTTGAAAATAACGGATACGTTTTTGAAGAATTTTTTTAATGATAACAAAATCATATTTTCTGAAAAATTAAAAACTTTTGGCGTAAACTGTTATTTTCATGTTTAAAAATCTAGTAAAAAAAAAAAATTACTTTATATGGGATGTTTCTGGTTCCAGAGGCAAGTGACTTAAAAAATGCTATTTTAAATATATGGTGGTTTTGTTTTTTTTTTTTGCATAATATTTTAAACAAAATTTCTTTAGGTAATAATAAATTCTATACTAATAAGTTATCTTTAAAATAAATAAACTAGATTACTTATAATTCTTCTGGATCTCTCTCCTAACGCTTTTGAAAACCTGTAAAATTTGCATTTTTGTAGTATCAGGTATGTAGTCGCCTTAACAATTCTGACGGCGGGATGTACGGATAACTTGCTTACCCACGCTAGACAAATAATTAATTGTCTATAGCCATACGTATTTATACATCTTTCGACAATATATTTTTCATTCGACATTTGTCTAGGAGAGTAACAAGATTTTTCCATGTTTCATCTGAGAAGTGGTTGATTGCAATTCTATAATAGCAAAGTTGACATACCGGAAGAACTTTGAAATGGGTGGACAATTTAGAATAGTCGCCTTGCATTGAAATTTGATTACTTTTTGGAATAATTATTTTTAAGATACGAATTTGTAGAATATAAATTCTCACTATATATATTTCATATGTAAGGCCCCAAATTGCAATACCATACAAAATAATAGATTCAACCAAGGATATATAAATATTACGTAAAATTGACTCATTTAAGTACGGTTTCATGCACAAATTTTATAAAACAAAGTCTAACTTAAATTCAACTATGCATTTAAAAGTAAATACACCTCAGTCATCTGTGCTCGCTGTCAATTTGACGTGTTACAAAAGGGTAAGCTTATTGCTTCAAGACAATCTTTACCAGAAAGAAAGACACTTATTTATCTCTTAAAATTACAATTTTAATTGTAAGAGATAGATATGATAGTAGGAATTATTTTTAAAAAATCCACAGCAGAATTACCGACCCGCCTCAGATACTAAATTTTTTATTTAATCCAAATATTGCAAGCAAAGAAATTTCCCCTCCCTAAGACCAATGGTTGGTGCTATCAAAAAAAAAATTACTTAAATAAGTTTTAGGCCCTTATTTAAGCAATAATATAAAATTTAAATGAATTTAATATCTTCTATAATAAGAAAGTTATAGCGAAATTTCATTACACCAAAAAAAACCCCCCCATTCCCGCCTCCTAGTCTGATTTTGCTCATTAACGAACTTACCGAGATTTTGTGCCCTTAAATTTTATGTATCAGTTTGAAAGTGATTGGTGTAAAATTACGGTAGTTATCGTATCCACAAGATAGTAATATAGATAGATAGATATGTAAACATTTCAACTGAGTGTGGTTTAGGGTTCTAGGGGATGTGAAATGCGAAGATATGTCAAATATTCCGGAAGTATCCATCGCAACAGGTAGCTTTCCTAATGAAATCTACCTAAAATAAAAATTTCAAGTTGTTTCAAAAATTATATATTTTCAAAATCACACATACTTAATTAAATCTTTAATTATTAATCATTAGTAAAATCCTTATATTTCAAAACAGCTTATATTAAGACATTTTTATTTCGTTGTAAAAATATTGGTATGGTATTTTAATTATGCACAATATCACATTTAATCATAAACAAAGGTGGACATTATTTTATTCGTTCAAAATAAAAGAATAGTATAAATAAATAAAGAATAAAAAAAATATTTGACCATTAAAATATTTGGATAAAGTCCATTCTGACAAAAAGAATTTTACATCAGCATATATATAATATTGATGTCTGTAGATTGTTTTTTTGACCTTTTTATTATTAGATGTTAGTCGTTACAGGTGGTGAATAGAAGATGATGCTTTGGATGTAAGAGATAAATTACCGGACGTTTAGGCGTGAAAGTGCTGCCTTTATTGATGGCGATTTGACACCACTCTCCTAACAGCTAATAATAAAAACAATTACAAACTATTGTACAGGCATTATATATTAAAATGTTAGAAAATTTTTGTAAGTACTGCAGATAGAACCACAAATCACTTTATCTTGCATTGGTAAATGTTTTGAAGTTATTTTAGAACTAGGTTAATAATAAAGTAGGTATCACTGGACGCAAATAAAAATTAACCTGAAATGTATAAAGATCATGCTAACAATAAACTAAAGTGAACTGTGTTGGTTCCCGCGGTTGGTGGTGCGTTGGTTCGAGCACCGTATTATATTAACCGTTTAATCAAAAAATTTAAACGGCTTCAGCATCAAAATCCACTTCGCGCGCTTACAACTGTGCCATCGAAGCGCGCAACGGTGTTATCTCGACGTTTACGATGTCAGCTGTCTAATTTTCTGGTCGGCCCTGCGCAGCGAGACAGCGTTTTCCAACTGCTTCACTCTCAGACGCGCCCAGATGGTGTAGTCCTGCAGGCCTATGATCTGCGCCGCCAGGATCGCTGCGCTATCCGGATAGATGACGGTCGCGCAGCCCAGCCCCGATGGAACGGACAAGCTCGACCAGATGTCCTGTTGAAAATGATACTTCAATGAGTTTTCAGATTACTATAAATTTGACCGAGTTTTCGGGTATATAAAAAAAATAATCCTAAGGTGTCTGTAGCAACTGTTGAGGCTTTTGATTTTGTGCTTATAGTTTTTCTATCTAATCTGTACACATTTGCATGCTTTTTTTTGTCATTTAAATTTCGGAGTTTGCGCATCTTTTAGTAGCCTTCTTAAGTACGTATATTTTGGTAGAGGTACCAGTTTTGGGGAAAAATATATTCAATGCATATAAGTTTTAGCATTGACTTACTGGTACCGTTTGAGGCATTATATTATTCAAAATTTAAAGCTTCTATCAATGCTATACACCCCCCCCCCTCCATCAGTAAATCAAAATGGTTTCCACATGGGCACTACAAGAAACTTGGCTTGTGCTATGTAATGTGCTAGGTAAAAATCCAAAATGTAATAGTTATTGAAAGCAGATTACGACCGGAGTCCATTCAACACATTGCCAGTGCCTGCAAATCCAGAATACAGGCTACAAGCACGAGCACAACCAGGTGAGTGCTATAGCGGTCACCTGGTTGTGCTGGGTTTGTGCTTTGCTGGTAAATATTATAATACCATCAACGTATCAGTGAAAAACCGCTTGCTATAAATTCAAACCAGAAATAGTTCTTGAAAACAACGTTTATATGCTATATTGGAACAGAACCATTCTACACAACTACAAAAGTACATGTTTAGAGCTAAATACATAGGTTTTGCTATTTTTTTTATTTTTCTTAGTGGTAAAACAAAGTCTAATATATTTAAAGATAGCCTAGTACGTAACTACATTTAACTCTATTTTACTCTTATGTATTTTAGTGTGATAAGATGGTAAAAGGTGGTACATCTATCTGTCACTAATATTTATCGATCTGAAGGTGTACAAAAGCGCCGTTACATTCACTAAACAATTTGCTATTAATTACAACCGCTGTTAATTTTTCTGATTCTGATGATGATTTAGAGATATAATATAATTAAAAACAATGACCACCTTAAGCTTAAAACGTTAATGTCATAAGGGTGTAATTGTGTCGACTTTGTTATATTGGTATTATTTAAATTGGCTGCTAATATTATATAACTAGAATTGTTTAGTTAACTCGTAATGACTATAGAATTATTTAAATTAATAATACACCAATTAGAATTTTTAGAAAATGTGTTTTTGATTTTTTTTTTCTACAAACAATGGTTTCGTAATTACCCTTATGGCTTACAACTGACAGAACTATACACTAGATTAGACCTGATATAACCCTACTTAGAAAAACAACAAAATAGTATTCCTTATTGATATCTAATAACAATTTAATAATATCCTCCACCGGAGTTGTACCTCAGAATCTGCGTACTAGCTTCAAAACACCTGACATTCATACAATTACAGAAAGCTACTATGGTAGCTTTCTATGCTAAACACCTGTAAAATAGTGGGGAAGTTCTTGTCAGCTTAGTAATAGTATCATTTTCATCATAATTCCATCCTGTTCACTGTAGTATAAGTAAATGTATGCTTGTACTATAATCTTGCTTGGTTCAGGTTAGTGTGGTAGGTCATTTGCCCCACACATAAAAAAATAGCACAGAATAAAATAATAAAATCCGTTGACAAATAAAATAATCATAAATTGAATGTACCTGTACGACTTTGGCCGCTGGCGGTGGGTAGTTGATAACAGGGTAACTGGTGTTACCGGACAGGACAGGCCCCAGACCGTTTGACCTGCCAGCGACCGCAATAAAGACCAGCGGACCATTGGTGTCCTCATACTCGTGCATTATACGAAGGGTCTCTTCTGTTGCCTTGTGCGCTGAAGTCACCCGCGTGTCCACTTTGAGACCGAGTTCCGACTCATTATATTACACTGAGGCACTCGCACAGAAGATACCAATAGCCCCCGAGCTGATATGTGAGGATTTCGAGAAAGATGTACGGCAGGACCTGGAGCAGCTTGAAATGGACCATCGTGATGTGGGTTATAAAGACGGACGCCGTCGACAGAATGGGGATGAGGATGGAGATCACGAGAGCTTGACTGTGGAGATCCAATGGCAGCGGGTGTCCAGCAACTTTATGGTAGAGTTCCTGGTGGACAAATTCAGCGTTTGAAAATTGATTACCTTTCGGAAAGCTAGCCTTGGCCGTTTTAAAACCTTTTTGGCCGTTTTAAAAGCTTTTATGGGAATAGTATAAATACAGTTTCCAAATGTCTCGCTTTTCAGTGTCTCATAGAAGTGACGTACCCATAGTCAATATACTAACCGAAACTGAAGTTGAAGTCTCAAGCCACCACGTCTTGAACCAACTACTAAACAGCTACATATAACATTATTATTATGATTGATTACTCCAAATAAAGAAATATTATAAATTAAAATATATAGGTGGACCTTTTGATCAAAAACCTTGATTATAAATACTGGTTGGAGGAGGAGATTGGGAGGAAGTGAATTTAGGTAGTCTATACGCGTCATGATGTGCTAAAGTTCACGTTTTTTTTTCAATATCCTTAAATTTACACTTGCATCTTTGGATCAGCCGATCTTGGATCTTTGGATCTTTGGATTTGGAGACGAAATTCGGCGCTGGGGGCCCGAAGCACCTGATATGTGTGCCTTACTCAAGATTAGCATTATTAATTTTAATTAGTTTGTTTTATACGTTCGTAAATTGAAACCTAATCATAAAATCCTAAATCTCTACTATGTCCGTTATAAATGTCCTAAAGTAATATTGTTTTTATAATAACCTCAATTTTCTAATAATAATACAATAATCAATACAAATAAATATATAGGTACCTCAAAATCGGCCCATTTGTTAAGGACGTTTGCGACCTTCCTAGTTTCGTACCACATGATGGGGATGAGAATAGTGGGGAAGAGGTAAACGGTGAAGAGGTACCCGATGACTGCCTCTTCAAAGCGACCCTCGGCGGAACGAACGATCTGGACTCTGTGCCAGGAGACGTAAACCACGTAGGCCAACACGGCCGTGAAGGCCAAAGCCGAGTAAACCATGGCCGGCGATATCCAGATCAGCTGGTTCATCCTCGGAGCCGGTCTGGTCAGGTGGAGGCCGCCTATAACCCTGATTTAAAATTAAAAATATATTTTTGTATCACAGAGGACAGAGAATCTGCACTTCGGATTAAAATTAATCTCTCGTCAGTCTTATTAACATTGCAAACAACCGCACAGTTTTTATTAATATTTTTTGCAAAGTTAACAACAACATATAAAAACTAAACTAAACAAGTCGAAAATTTAGGAAAATATATATGATTTAGTCAAAACCACTAAGTACGCCTGGTTAGAGGTTAGGTTTTTCCAATTTTCCTAAATGACGCAGAAACGAGCATACGAGGAAAACCATACGGCGTATCGATGCTATGGAAATTTATTGCTGCCTATGTGTCCTTTAGATATCCTGAGCTGCTAGACGAACGAACTTCGATTATAGAAGAGCTTCAAATTATAATATAAAGTTTGCCTCAGCGCCGTTCTCCTAAGAATACTGCAATTCTTTCGACATGGTGGCGACACCACGAAAAGACTGTTGATTCAGGGTGGACCATGTCAGGTGTTGCTGTATTATTTTTTACACACGTAGTAAAAAAAACCCGTCTGTTAGTTTCCAATAGTACCCCCCCCACCCCCTGACACAGTAGAACCCAAGTAATTGATGCGCGAATTGAAATGGGCAACCTAGGTAAACGATAAAAATATTTATTTATTTATTTATTCATTTATTATTTTTTATAAAAACAGTCAGTACATGTCTTTTTTTTAATATAATGCAATCAGTTACACAAAGTAAAGTGTCTTCAGCTGCTAACTATGTAATGTAATATAATATAATGTAAATATTAAATAACCAATGTTTCAATAAAACCGTTGTGCCATCTGATAATTTAAATAAACGCACGCCGTGGAACGCTTAATTCAAAATTATACAATTAATAAATATAATAATAGTGAATAGGTATACTGTGGGAAAGATAGAGTGGTCGGAATATTTTATATTACATACCTTTATGTGTTTGTGAATTTATTTATGTGTTTAAAATATACTCTTCAGCAGTTCAGAAGAGGCTTTTGTATGAAGGGATTATGTGTGTCTCGTATCATTGTTCCAATGATTATAATAAAATAATTTTGATACGCATAAATGGTTATTTCACATAAAGATCCTACGGAGTCAATAATATTTACTTTTCGCCAAGTAAAAACATATAATCGATAAACAAACGACTTATTGAAATTATCCTTTGATCAGTAGCAGCTCACTAAGGAGGTAGTAAATAGAATACCTACTTTTTTAGCAGCCATGGGTCTAGAAATGTAACTAAAGCTCCCCAGTTTCATAATAACAGGTAATAACAAGTATGTAAGTAGGTATAACTTTCAGAAGCAATTTATATATACCAAAATCAAGATTGGTTAAATAAATAACTTATAATATTGTGTTATAACTTAGGTAGATATACTTTGTGTAGTTATCTATATACCAATCTATGCTAAATTATTTTAATGTTAACTCGAGACGATATTTAGAGGGGACAAAAGTTACTATTGAAAATGTTACAGAACGTCCCGAAATTTGGATGGATTTCCAATAAATATAATTAAAGGAAGAGAAGAACAAAAATCAATAATCACCTGAGTACCATAAGCACCGGTTTAATATTCTCATAAACCACGTCATTGCTGATGACATAATTTTTGGTGAAGGCTCCATTGAGAGTAGTGGGCGCCACCTTGTTGTAGGAGGCCGGAGGGCGGGGCGGGTACCTCATAGGTTTGACGTCCAGGAACACAATCCGCAGAGGTTTTCGTGCGTCGCTCACGGAGAAAACGTCCTTGGCGTCTTCGGCCGAACGGAAGCTGCTATAGCTTTGGTACATGTTTTTTCTATCGATAACGAAAACAAAAATATTACACGGTTGATAAGTGTGACGTATAATTTATTAGTATGCCGGTGTTTTGAAAGATGAACACATAAAATGGTTACTACATTGACATGCTATTTTATTTATTATAGAATAAATTATGCCTAAAAGATTAAAAAAAAATACGGTTTATTAACTATTTCTTTTACAATAAGCGCCTATGTAAACATAAATGAAATAATAATCACAAATGGTAAAAACAAATAAGTCATTAAATAATAGGGTTATTTCATATTATCAGATATATCAACCATAATCTGACTTAATATTGAAAAAAACAATTTTACATCTTACCGACTGTTGTTCCCTTGTTTTGTATAATATTTATATTGTGTTTTATAATAATATATAAAAGCTTTAACAGCATTCAGAAGTGTGAATATTACACTTTTTAAACTGAATTACACAAATTCAATAAAATTAACAAAAAAACGAGACACTATGAGTTCCTATGGATGTTGTAAATTATTATAATTTGCTAAGTTGTTGCAAAATTTAAATTGCTATAGGAATTCAAGTTTTGTAGGCCTGGTGTTTAGAATAATCGCATGCGTGAAAGATTGTGTCGTGGTATATTAATGAGTGTAAGGATGAATATGTTTTTGTTTAATATCTATAAGCACTACTATTCTGACTAAAATAAATATATTTGTATTTTGAGTTCATATCACTCGCTGATTGTAGAAATATTTCGAGAAAATATTCACAAGATATAATTTTAAACAAACCTTCAAGTCGGTAAAGTTGGAAATTGGTATTTTAAAATACTACTTAACAACGTTCAACGTTCTTTTATTTCAACGTGTCCATTAGGACTGTTTCTTGACTCTTTCAACGCGCGGTAGAGAGAGGACTTGGGCTTGACCTTAAATGTTACGAATCGTCGTAGACCTTGTTTGCAAAATTATTGAATGTTTTATAGGGGTAATCAATGACGCACTCAGTACACGCCCAATCCCTGGGCATGAGCCTTGAGTAAACGGTAATCGATTTGTAAAAAAGTCAACCTAATACCCTGCCTGTACGAAGTAATTAGATGTATAGTAATAATATAGTAACCTACATTATTTCCATCCAAAAAGGCTGAATTGTCATCTGTACACATGTCGGGACAATTAGCAATGTCCGCTCGAAAGTGATGCCTTAAAGAGAAATCGATCGAAAATTAGTACACAAATTTTGTAGTGAAATATCCACACCTCTAAAATTGTGATAATAAATTACGAATTGAACGACATCCCCCCTGTATCCGCCCTTGGATGTGGTAGCATAGCCGAGTTGATTTATTTCAATTCAAATTATGTAGACACCGTGTTTCAAGACCATTCCGGATACAAAATTCGTCATGGTTACTGGGTAAAAAATTTGTAATCATGATAATATAAAATCGCTCTTCTCACAAGCTCGGTCGCAAGCGAGGCCTTAACGAGCGCCTGCGAGCAAAAAGGAAATTTACACGAGCGCTATGATAAAATTGAGTATAGCGAACATATAGGGTAGGGACCGTGATTTGATAACTGACACAATTTACTAACGAACGTTTTATCAGTTATATGTAGGGAGAAAAGAGATAAATCCAACTACCCTTGCTTTATAGAACATATCGGGGAATTAGGAAAAATAATAAAGGAATAATTGTCAAACTGTAAATTTCTTGCCTATAGATACAGGAGTCATTAAACGGTAGTGTGCGCTTAATTCAACACCAGCGCGCCACCTGTGGGTCAATTTAATAACATATCAAGTTAGTTGCAATCATACAATTAGCACGGTCAATGCGCTACTACTTACTACCTTCATTCAAATTAAATATTAGGGAAATTATACAATTAGACAGGAATAATAGATTTTTTTTAAAAAAAAATCCGAAGCAAAAACTTACAAATTTGGGTCCGAGGAAAGCAAACTGAAAAATAAATAATTAAAAAAACCAGACTAACAAAATGTTTAAATAAATGATAATATTTGGCGGTGATTTATTTATGCATTTTTTTTAAATAATTTCTTATTCATAATTCATAAACTATATGTAAAAAAAGTAAAAGGATCACTAAACTAATAATGTATTTGTTGTGAGCGCTCAGCTGTTGCCATACGCCGTAACGGTGTCAAGGCCATTAACGATCGACACGTAATCAGAATTCACCCAATAAACGAATTGACACCATCTGTTAATAATAAATAAATAATAAATTATATATTTAACGACGATTTCTTTAAGCATTTTTTTTATATAATTGCTTATTCAAATTTCATAAATTTTATGTGAAAATAGTAAAAGGATTACCAATAATGTCTTTGTAGTGAGCTCTTAGCTGTAGCCGTACGCCGTAACGGTGTCAAGGCCACAGATGCAGAATCAGAATTCACCTAATGACCGAATTCGCACCATTTGTTAAGAGTCAGTAGTACCCTGGACAGAATTCCATTTTGACCGCAACAGGGAATTTAGGGGAAATCAAGGGAGGCCAGCGGGGAAACAGCCGATAAACCTGCATTAGTGTTGTATTAAACCATCATATAATTTTATTATATTTTACTGATTGCATTTTAATGACTAAATGAATGAAATTAACTAAATGATTGAGATGAAAAAGCTGAACCAGCGGATGAAATTATTAAACTACATGAATGAAATAACTAAATGATTGAAATGAATAAGATAAAAAAGCTGAAAGAGCGGATGAAATTATTATTATACATGAATGAAATAACTAAATGATTGAGAGATTGAGATGAAAAAGCTGAAAGAGCGGATGAAATTATTTAACTACATGAATGAAATTAACTAAACGATTGAGATGAATGAGATGAAAAAGCTGAACGAGCGGATGAAATTATTAAACTACTTGAATTAAATAACTAAATGATTGAGATGAATGAGATGAAAAAGCTGAAAGAGCAGATGAAATTATTTAACTACATGAATGAAATAACCTAATGATTGAGATGAATGAGATGAAAAAGCTGAACCAGCGGATGAGATTATTTAACTACATGAATGAAATTAACTAAACGATTGAGATGAATGAGATGAAAAAGCTGAACCAGCGGATGAAATTATTTAACTACATGAATGAAATAACTAAATGATTGATATGAAAAAGCTGAACCAGCGGATGAAATTATTAAACTACATGAATGAAATAACCTAATGATTGAGATGAATGAGATGAAAAAGCTGAACCAGCGGATGAAATTATTTAACTACATGAATGAAATAACCTAATGATTGAGATGAATGAGATGAAAAAGCTGAACCAGCGGATGAAATTATTAAACTACATGAATGAAATAACCTAATGATTGAGATGAATGAGATGAAAAAGCTGAACCAGCGGATGAAATTATTTAACTACATGAATGAAATAACTAAATGATTGATATGAAAAAGCTGAACCTGCGGATGAAATTATTTAACTACATGAATGAAATAACCTAATGATTGAGATGAATGAGATGAAAAAGCTGAACCAGCGGATGAAATTATTAAACTACATGAATGAAATAACCTAATGATTGAGATGAATGAGATGAAAAAGCTGAACCAGCGAAAGAAATTATTAAACTACATGAATGAAATAACCTAATGATTGAGATGAATGAGATGAAAAAGCTAAACCAGCGGATGAAATTATTAAACTATATGAATGAAATAACCTAATGATTGAGATGAATGAGATGAAAAAGCTGAACCAGCGGATGAAATTATTAAACTAGATTAATGAAATAACCTAATGATTGAGATGAATGAGATGAAAAAGCTGAACCAGCGGATGAAATTATTTAACTACATGAATGAAATAACTAAATGATTGAGATGAATGAGATGAAAAAGCTGAACCAGCGGATGAAATTATTAAACTACATGAATGAAATAACCTAATGATTGAGATGAATGAGATGAAAAAGCTGAACCAGCGGATGAAATTATTTAACTACATGAATGAAATAACCTAATGATTGAGATGAATGAGATGAAAAAGCTGAACCAGCGGATGAAATTATTAAACTACATGAATGAAATAACCTAATGATTGAGATGAATGAGATGAAAAAGCTGAACCAGCGGATGAAATTATTAAACTACATGAATGAAATAACCTAATGATTGAGATGAATGAGATGAAAAAGCTGAACCAGCGGATGAAATTATTAAACTACATGAATGAAATAACCTAATGATTGAGATGAATGAGATGAAAAAGCTGAACCAGCGGATGAAATTATTTAACTACATAAATTAAATAACTAAATGATTGAGATGAATGAGATGAAAAAGCTGAACCAGCGGATGAAATTATTAAACTACATGAATGAAATAACCTAATGATTGAGATGAATGAGATGAAAAAGCTGAACCAGCGGATGAAATTATTTAACTACATGAATGAAATAACCTAATGATTGAGATGAATGAGATGAAAAAGCTGAACCAGCGGATGAAATTATTAAACTACATGAATGAAATAACCTAATGATTGAGATGAATGAGATGAAAAAGCTGAACCAGCGGATGAAATTATTTAACTACATGAATGTAATAACCTAATGATTGAGATGAATGAGATGAAAAAGCTGAACCAGCTAATGAAATTATTAAACTACATGAATGAAATAACCTAATGATTGAGATGAATGAGATGAAAAAGCTGAACCAGCGGATGAAATTATTTAACTACATGAATGTAATAACCTAATGATTGAGATGAATGAGATGAAAAAGCTGAACCAGCGGATGAAATTATTAAACTACATGAATGAAATAACCTAATGATTGAGATGAATGAGATGAAAAAGCTGAACCAGCGGATGAAATTATTAAACTACATGAATGAAATAACCTAATGATTGAGATGAATGAGATGAAAAAGCTGAACCAGCGGATGAAATTATTAAACTACATGAATGAAATAACCTAATGATTGAGATGAATGAGATGAAAAAGCTGAACCAGCGGATGAAATTATTTAACTACATGAATGTAATAACCTAATGATTGAGATGAATGAGATGAAAAAGCTGAACCAGCGGATGAAATTATTAAACTACATGAATGAAATAACCTAATGATTGAGATGAATGAGATGAAAAAGCTGAACCAGCGGATGAAATTATTAAACTACATGAATGAAATAACCTAATGATTGAGATGAATGAGATGAAAAAGCTGAACCAGCGGATGAAATTATTAAACTACATGAATGAAATAACCTAATGATTGAGATGAATGAGATGAAAAAGCTGAACCAGCGGATGAAATTATTAAACTACATGAATGAAATAACCTAATGATTGAGATGAATGAGATGAAAAAGCTGAACCAGCGGATGAAATTATTTAACTACATGAATGAAATAACCTAATGATTGAGATGAATGAGATGAAAAAGCTGAACCAGCGGATGAAATTATTAAACTAGATTAATGAAATAACCTAATGATTGAGATGAATGAGATGAAAAAGCTGAACCAGCGGATGAAATTATTTAACTACATGAATGAATTAACCTAATGATTGAGATGAATGAGATGAAAAAGCTGAACCAGCGGATGAAATTATTAAACTACATGAATGAAATAACCTAATGATTGAGATGAATGAGATGAAAAAGCTGAACCAGCTGATGAAATTATTTAACTACATAAATGAAATAACCTAATGATTGAGATGAATGATATGAAAAAGCTGAACGATTAGAAATAAATGATAGATTAAAAAAATACAGAAGATGAATATATAAAAAATAAATTCCTGGATGATCTTATAAATTATATGATTTAGATCAATAAAATAAACTAGATAAATAAAATAAACTAGATAAATAAAATAAACTAGATGTATGATATAAAATATATGAATAAAAAAACTATATAAATTTTTTATGAATGAGAGTTGAATGAGATGAAATAGCTGAATGAGTGGATGAATTCATACAAAAAATAATACAAAAAATAAATAAGCTATTATAATAAACTAATTGAACTTATAAATTTAACAAAGTAGATAAATGAAATAAACTTAAAGAATGAAATAAAATATTTGAATCTAATAATCAATCCGTTATAGTTACATATATGTTTGGTAAAGAAAATGATAGCAAAACAAGATATTTTTAAATTTATAACTTTTCAATCAAATCTCAAATCTGCCAGTTACTTAAGTAATAATGATTTCTTTTTCAAAGAATCTATTTCTTTTAAATAATTTTCCGTTTTTTATTGTTATCAAAATAAATACACACATACAGGACCCTGCACAGTATTTATTTGACTATTTTTCCTGGCTTCCACTGTCTCTCAAACTGCACTCGGACATAATGATTACTTCTAAGCGGCTAGCAAAGTTTTGAATGCTTATCGCAATATATTTTTAGGGCCTCTTAATATATCCGTTATAAATTAATATTATTCATTTATTTAGAAACGAGAAATATGTGCATGAAAAGATTTCAAAACAGAAGCTATTTAAAAAAAAAAAGCATTTAACAATATTTTAAAAAGTTATTTTACCTGGTGGTTTTTTTGTTTTATATTACACTCTTTCTAAATATTTTTTAATTAGCTATACATAAATTAGCTATACGTCATAAATGTTTGTGCAGTAGGAAATTGATACAACTAAAGTCTTGACTCATAATTTCGAAACCAATGCTTTTACAGGAACCTAGTAGGTGACAAAGTCTGATACTACCTCCCATAACAGCTCACATGTGGGTTTTTAAGTAATACCTCTTTAAAGAAAAATGAATTTAATTGAGACACGTTCGAAATCCGGTGCAAGCTCGGAATGCATCACGTTCGTTCGGTTAAACTAGTCTGTTCGCATGGAGGTTAAGTACTCATTCGGTTGACGTCGTTGCGCCGAGCTGTCACATTGATTTTCTTCTTATATAAATAAAATGGAGCATCAAAACATTCCTGAATGCAAATGGCAGTGGGTAAATTTTGAAATATAATATGACAAATTCAATCAACTTCCTCACAGAAGTTTTCCGTCATTCCCGCGTGGGGTGACCACACTGTTTTATTCTTGTTTCCTCTAATTTCAGGCTGAAAAGGCGAATGCACAAACGCCATATTTCATTTTGATATGAAACTGAAACCTTAATTTACACTGGACTTACATAATTACTTAATAATATTTAAAAACACTTACCGATAGTAACAGGTGCTCATATAGCCAATCCCTTTTTGGGGAATCTAAAACAAAAAAAAAATATAATTAATAAAGGGTCAAATACCACTGCATACTGTTATTAAGAAGTTACTTAACACCTTTACCGAATTACTTCCAGCTCTTGGCACATTTTAGCTTGAATACATCCATGCTTATAATAATCTACTATTCGTTGCATCTTTCAGCTCGAAAAGTAGAAATGCGAAACAGTTCAATTTTTGTGTCAATAATATAGATATTTAACATTAAAGTCAACGAATTTTTAATACTGAAGAATGAAACTTGACATTTCGATAGGGCGCAACGATAATGCACAGCGGTATTTAAATATTGAACCATCGCACCCAAAAACTTACTGAACTTTATCTACAGTACGGGACTAGAGGGCGAGCTATAAGTGGATTTAAAAGTACAATAGTTCCGGAAAGGACGCGGTACACGGGGGGAAAAACCCCCCACATCCACTAACATACATAACATAAGGGAGGTATGATTTTCTGAATTTTGAAAACACTTTTTTCCACCCCTAGGACCAATAGTTGGTGCTATCAAAAAATTTAACTCGCTTAACTTTTAGGCCCTTATCAAATAAATAAAATAAAATTTTAATAAGTTTGATATCTTACATACTAAGAAAGTTATAGGAAAATTTTACTTCTTGGAAAAACCCCTCCCATTCCCGCCCCCCTGGTCTGCAATTGGTACCATGTCATGACTTCCGGAAAATTTCAACATGGCTTCGCGATTCACATCCCCTAGAACCACCCTCACCTACCTTCAGTTTAAAAGTTTATTTATACGTTTAAATATCTACCTAGCTATCTATCTATAACACTTTCTTGTGGACACTACAACTGCTGTAATTTTACACCAATCACTTTCAAATTGATACATAAAATTTAAGGGCATAAAATCTCGGTCAAGTTCGTTAATGAGCAAATTCGATATAGGATATCGAATTCATTTCAATTTAATATTATTCCTTAGATAAGGGCCTAAATCTTATCTGAGTAAACTTCTTTGATAGCACCAACCATTGGTTCTAAGGGTGGGATAAATTGGTTCAAATCAGTTCAAAATGTTAATTGTGGCCCTATAATTTCCCTACATTTTTTTATTTTGATTGAGGTTCGGAAGTTACTTAAACTGTATTTAACTTTAGTCTAGTGGAGATGTTGAAAATACACAAAAATAAACATATATATGACAATATTGGTAATAAGTGATTTTTACAAATCATCGACATCATTATTTCCTATCAATGAATTCATATCTATAATGTTAACAAATTCAACTGACCTATTAAAAGCTACCAATTAAAGTAAAAAGGTAAAAAATATAAGTGGAACAGCAAATTGGGAAACCAAAGACTGACCTCGTGTTCGCAGCGTGATTCCCTCAGGTTCCACTAACTTTTGCGGGTCTCAAAGAACACTTTTTAATGTCACTTATTTTCACATAATCACTCACTCGGAGACTGGCCTGCTAGCGGCCTGCTTTTATCTATTATGAACTATATCGACTATTATGCACTGTATAAACGTTATTTCGAAATTATCTTGCCACAGGCAATCTGTATTACATTATTCTAAACCCACGGAAAAACATTTTAACGGCCATCTTGTCGTCTTTTTCAGATTAATATAAAAAATGCATAGCAACTAATTTCGGAAAGAAAATATATTCGAATTTAATTCGTTGCTACGTTACGTTACTTGAAATTTCGTTGCTATGCTAATAGATGTATTGTTTATAATGGTAGATCTCAAATGTGTTGCTAAACATGGAAATTAACTCTACCTTTCATCAATCCCCATCAAATAAAAACTACTCGAATGTGTTGAACATATTTATTTTGATACTATTTACAACAATATTTAAAACGGGGCGTATCCCTGAAACTTTACACATTATCACAGTATCACATTTACAATAAATCAAGTATTAAGGGTTACTGCACACATACGGGCAGTCGTTTTCCCCGACGGGACCCGTGGTCTGGTTCCCCTTAGTTGAGACGAGCAGCAGAAGAAGGTCCCCGAGTAATTCCGTTCTGGAACTCAACTGTCATTAGCATAAGAAGCTCACTTTCTCATCCAATCCAGCTTCAGTTTTCCAAAAAATTTAGTCTATACTGTCCGCTGATCGAAGCTCTTCCAAAAAGATTTTTTCCTCAAGTCGACCTTAAAGGAAAGTTCGAGGTCCAGAAACTTCCTTAAGGAAATTTCCGAGAAAAGGTCCCGGAATATTCTCTCAGGCGTCCGAGCTCCGCTAGCCGGTCCTTATATATGCACTCTCGAAGATATAGCTTCCATCGAGCGTCCCTTCTAGCGATTATCTATATTCCTTGAAACCAGCTTCAATCATCCAAAAATGTATGCGTCGATCGAATGTCAAAACTCAGCTGTTGTCGCGTCGAACTCCAAAAAAATAGTGACCAAGAATCTGCTTTGCGTTCTTTCTCTTGAAAAAAAGGTTCCATTTGGGTAATTTTCAAATTTGCCTCTCAAATCGGATATTTTCTACCCATAAGTTACAGACTTATATCATCCGTTAGGTTTGTCTGTGGCCTTTTTTATAAAAGCGAGCTTTTCTCAATTTCGCTAATAGCCTCTTTCCTCGAGCGATGATGACAAAAATCGTAAAAAATCAGCTGATGCTTCTTTCTATGGGGCTGATGGTTCTTTCGTAACAAAACACGTCTATTTCCAACAGAGATTATCAAAGTTGTAAACTCATTTTCCGTCTTTATCCTTAAAGTATATCCGACCGAATATTTAGTCCATCAAATTGGATTTTCCACATTATCATGCGTAAACCAACGCCCAAACAGAAAGGAAATTAAAAAAGCTTCGATGACATTTGCAGCAAAAATCGCTTTTTTAAGCATTCGGCCGCAATCGCGAATTTTATTTTCCGTTGCACCAGCTTGCAATAATATAGCCTGAACCTTCATTTCGCGTCTGAATACATCCAGAGTATTATATACCTCCTACAGGAGTCGTGTTTCAGTCCCAGTTTTAACAACGTGCTATTGAACCACTCCATTCTTACTTTAGGTACTCCAAAACCCGCGCCTGTTCAACGCTCGGAGCTATTAAATCATATTTCTGGTATATCTAATCCAACTTTAACGACATTCACTGTTAATGGTGACTATTAGTTTGATGGTTGGCCGATTAGAAATTAGAAATTAATGTAACTAATACCTGATCAGCCAAATCAACTAAACCGGTCGCACGAAAAAAAAAATATATTATAAAAAGTTTATTTTGTACCTTGCGTCGCGCGGTCAACAGCCCAAAGGGACTGCTGACAGCTCGGCGAAACAGAACGCTGAGCGGTCTCAAACATTAAACTGACTTAAATTAAATTTGATTATCGATACAGATTAATCCCCTGGAAGGTTCTAAGTAAATACACTACACTTGTAGAATATTCGAGAAAATGTTTATAATAAAATTTCACAGCCTCGTTACCACCGAATACTAGTGAATCGATATAAGGAAATCTTTAGGAGGAGTGCCGCCTTATATTAAAAGGCCTCGTCGCGAAAGTTCTTCTCTCTCTTGCTATCTTGATATTTCTATCTCATCTAACAGTTTGTAAAAAAAAACAGCCCTTCGTACCCTTGCGCAGCGAGAGTACGTATACTGAATCCCTCTTTGTGCTGTGCCGTAATGGTTGCTCATATCAAAAAATGTTTCAAACAAAAGTTGTAGAGAAATTATTGGCCTACGATTAATGTTTCAAACGGATTTGATCGTGTGCCTAAAGATTTTTTGAATTAAAAAGAAATACTTTTTCCAATCCCTGGGATCAATGGTTGGTGCTATCAAAGAAGTTTACTAAGATAAGTTTAGGTTCTTATCTAAGGAATAATATAAAATTTAAAAAGATCGATATCTTATAAACTAAGAAACTTATAGCAAAATTTCACGAAAAAACCCCCCTTACCAGCCCTTGGTCTAATTTGGCCCATTAACGAACTTGATCAAGATTTAGGTATAGATATATATAAACTTTTAAACTGAGGGTGGTTTGGAATTTAAGGGATATGAAACGCGAAGATATGTCGAAATTTTTCGGAGTCATGACATGGTACCCATTGCAGGTCATTGGCCCTGAACTGCTCGAAGTAAGTGACCTTTATTATTATATGCTTGTGAACATTAGACCCTTATACAATGTTCATTTAATAAGGCAAATCTATTAAAAAAAATACACAACATTACTTATTACTTCATTTTAAAATGAAAATATAATAAGCATTTCAAACCTTCCTACGTACGATATGATAAATAAAGGTGGGATAAATAAATTATCTACCTATGTTGTTATTGCTAGTAAAAAACAAGATACTTGGTATAATATAAATATATCTTACCTAATATAATTTAAACTTTTACAGATTTATTGTGGTTTTTTAGTGTTAATTAAAAAAAAAATAATTAATATTATAATTGCCTAAAATATATACTTTCTTGAAAATGAAAATAGTAACTTGCTTATCGCGTAGCATTAAACCTTGAAAAAGACGAAACGATGCCTTCTTTAGTACAGACGATAATCAAATTGAGGGGGCAGGAAACAGAACTATAGTAGTGTCGATCGCTTGTACGAATTTACTGTTCCATTATTCGTAATTGCTATACTATATTATCAAAACGGATGGAGATAGGAATTGAAGCAACCCGTAGCAAGTTAGTACCACGGGTGCGTCTAGTCTAGGGAAAAAAGGCCGTCAGTGATGCCTGTAGGGCCTGGCTGTAGGACATCACGTACTAACTATTGTAATTAATCTTTCAATAACAATTATTATTTTAGGTAAAAAAAATATTTCTTTTGAACCATTGCTCTACTACATTTTCAATACCTAAGTTTGATTTAAAATGCTGTAAAAAATACTATAAAAAGTTGGCCCAATATCTTATAATTTAATTTAGGTACAGGTATCAAAGTCACTGTATTTGTAAGAGTTTATTTTAACGAGGAAATTAATCATTTGACTAACAAGCCATGTAATTTTCAATCCGTTAGAGTTACAGATATGTTTGGTAAAAAAAAATGATAGCAAAACAAGATATTATTAAATTTATAACTTTGCAATCAAATCTCAATCGGTCAGTTAAGTATTATTGTTTTTTTTTTAAAAAAATGCAATCTTTAAAATGCTTCTGTTGTAAAGTTTGTCCAATAGCTTGTTAGTCACTTTGCCATTCAAACATCGATAAAATGTTTCAAAGAATCTATTTCTTATAAATAATTTTCCCTTTTTTATTCTAATCAAAATAAATACACACATTCAAAACCCTGCACGGTATTTGTGACTATTTTTCCTGTCTTCCACTGTCTCTCAAACTGCACTCGGACATAATGATTACTTCTAAGCGGCTAGCAAAGTTTTGAATACTTATCGTTATATATTTTTAGAGCCTTTTAATATATCCGTTAAAAATTAATATAATTCACTTATTTAGAAACGAGAAATATCAGCACTTACCGATAGTAACAGGTGCTCATATCGCCAATCCCTTTTTGGGGAATCTAAAACAAATAAAAATAATATAAAATTAATAAAGGGTAAAATTCCACTGCATACTGTTAATAAAAAGTAACTTAACACCTTCACCGAATTACTTTCAGCTCTTGGCACATTTTAGCTTCTATACATCCATGCTTAATAAGCTACTATTCGTTGCATCTTTCAGCGCGAAAAGTAGAAATGAAAAAGAGTTCAATTTTTGTGTCAATAATATAGATATTTAACATTAAAGTCAACGAATTTTTAATACTGAAGGTTGAAACTTGACATTTCGATAGGGCGCAACGATAATGCACAGTGGTATTCAATTATCGAAAATATGATAGAATGGCTGTTGGGACGTATTATTTATTTATTTATTGTGTCATTTAATTGAGGAAAAAAAATCGAAATGCAGTAGAGCAAATTACAGTTACAAATGTACCTTTGTCGTATTAAAAAATAAACCGGTACAAAGTAGGGGATCGGTGAACTCCAATTGTACGAACTTGTATCAAATATTGCGCGAGCTGCCGCGCGATCCGCTCCCCGCGCGGCAGCCCGCGCACCTCAACTCGCCGTACCCTTGCGCAGCGAGAGTGCGTATACTGAATCTCTCTTTACACTGTGCCGTAAGAGTTGCTCATATCAAAGATTGTTTTAAACAAAAGTTGTAGAGAATTTATAGGCCAACAATTAACATTTTAAATAGATTAAATCCTGTGCTTATTAACGGAGGTATGATTTTCTGAATTTTGAAAATATTTTTTTCCACCCCTAGGACCAATAGTTGGTGCTATTAACTAACTTAGCATTTAGGCCCTTATCTAAGAAATAAAATAAAATTTCAAGGAATTCGATATCCTATATCCTATACCAAGAAAGTTATTGCAAAATTTTTCATTTTCGAAAAACCCCTCCCATTCCCGCCCCCCTGGTCTGATTTTGTCCATTAACTTGACCGAGATTTTGTGAACTCAAAATTTTATGTATCAATTTAAAAGTGATTGGATGAATATTACGGTAGTTGTCGTGTTAACAAGAAAGTGATATAGATCGATAGATACATAAAGTTAAACTTTTAATCAGAGGCTGGTTATGGGTTCTAGGGGATATGAAATGCGAAGATATTTCCCGGAAGTCATGAGATGGTACCTATTGCAATAGGTAGCTTTCCTAATCATCTACTTAAAAACATAGGTAGGTACAATATCATGATAATATTCTTTCAATTCATCATAAATTTTACACCACTTCAGTTTCCACCAAATATTTAGGCATTTATATAGATCAAGGCATGATGAGGTGGTAAACTCAAATTGAATATTTAGCAAAAAAAAGAAAGATTACATACATCTTTAAAATTCTAATATCTATACTGGAACCATTTACTCTCAAAGCAACCTGCTTTGCCCTTGTGAGTTAATATTAAGTGGACCTACATAAGTGAACAAAGGACACCATTTTAGGCACCAAATTTCCAAATGTTGTTATGTTATTTGTTAGTTGTTATGTTATATATAACTTATTATATCAAAGTTCTATAATGAGCAAAATCAGACCAAAGGGCCGGGAATGGAGAGGGGTGTTCTAAAAAGTAAAATTTTGCTGTAACTTTCTTAGTATATGGATATAGGATATCGAATTCATTTCAATTTAATATTATTCCTTAGATAAGGGCCTAAATCTTATCTCAGTACACTTCTTTGATAGCATTAACCATTGATTCTAAGGGTGGGATAAATTGGTTCAAATCAGTTCAAAATGTTAATTGTGTTGCTATAATTTTCCTACAATTTTTGATATGAGCAACCCTTGCGACACACTATAAAGAGGGACTTAGTATACGCACTCTCGCTGCGCAAGGGTACGGCGGGTGGAGGTGCGCGATCCACTCCCCGCGCGGCAGCTCGCGCAATGCTTGATATAAGTTTTTTTTACAGCAAATCATTTATACAGACAATTTCCTCGCTTGTATTTAGAGCGATATAGTAGTATTAAAAAACAGCCTTAAACTGGAAGTTTTAAATGATTTGCCACCATTAAGGTTGTGAAATGGTCGCTCTAGCTAAATTAGGGAAATTAGGCTAAATTAGGAAGTCGCTTTTAATTGATGAAATTGACTGCCTTATTGTTGTCCTTTATGCTTATATGCTATTTATTCATTACTGGCACATTTCGTGACATGTTACTTAACTCAGCCGGCAGTGTTGAGAAGCAGGCTGTTAATATATCTACCAAGGTTTACTGGAAAACCTGTATACGTAACTCTAATTTTTAACCTCCTATTTGAACTAAAATGTAAAGAGACCGATGGAGAAAATATTAAAAAAGATTAGAAAAGATTAAGTGAAAACGCATTTTCTTATTTTTCGAAGAGATCTAAATAGAACTTTTCATTGCATTAGAATAAAGATTTGAAAATTATAGATATTATTTCCAAAAAAATAATCTGATAGCCATCCACGAGACCTGTAGTAGATATGGTAGGGCATTTTTTAAAAATATATATTTTTCATTAAGTGATTGTATGTGATTTATGGATATTTCTTATGCTTCGAAACTCGCTAAGGTATATATTATCCTAAACATAATATAATTCAAGATTGTATAATACATTTTAAGATTGTTTGACATTTTTTTTAACAAATATGTCCACAGCGCTAATGTGGAGATTTTAAAAGCGCCGACTGAAACACGTTGGAAATATACATAGCAAAGGAAAAAATGCCAGATACTGTCATATTTCCATGAATTATTCATAAAAATAAGATAAAAAAAATGAAAACTCATGTCAACCGACATAACAAGCTAGGTTAGGGTTACGGAGCAAATTGCAGTTACTGCGAAATAGGTAATTCATTTTATATTTACATATTTTACACAGACATTTTCTCGCTTGTACCTAGAGCGATGTTCCTTAATTCGACCGGCAGTGTTGAGAAGCAGGCTTTCATGATTCAGGGGTGCGGGGGGCGGTGCGATCAAAATTGGGAAACCAAAGACTGACCTCGTGTTCGCAGTACGTCGCGGGCCGACAGGATCCAGCTCCATTGCCTCAGGTTCCACTAACTCTTGCGGGTCTCAGAATTCACTTTTTAATGTTACTTATTTTCACACAATCACTCGGAGACTGGCCTGCTTTATCTATTATGAACTATGTCGACTATAATGCACTGTATAAACGTTATTTCGAAATTATCTTAGCGCAGGAAATGCATATTTCATTATTCTAAACTCACGGAAAAAACATCTTTAGGACGACATCTTTTCGTGTTTTTCATATTAATATAAATAACCATAGCAACAAATCTTCGGAAAAAAATATTTTCAAATTTAATTGGTTTACGTTGCTAACAACTTGAAATTTGGTTGCTATGGCTATTCGTGTTGGGGACGTTTAAATTTAAAAGATGTGTCCCTGCAAAGTAAGTTTACAAGTTTACAACATAGACTTCCGATGAAGGAAAAAATCGAAAAAAAAATATTAATTTTCTCATACATTTTGTATGGAACGGCTTTGTATTCTGTGAAATTCTATTTACAAACGGTAAGTTGACTTCGAAGATGTTCACTTTTTGAGGTGATCACTTTGTCATTTTGCGCGCATCGATACCTAAAATACATATCATATTGATGTTTGTTATTGATTGATCCTTAATAAAAACTAAATTTAATTCAGCTGAAAGTTAACACAACAATTAATTCTGACGAGGTATTAAGTTCGCCGGGTCAGCTTGTAAATTTATAAATCGACGGTTGAAAGGCAAAGTAACTAACAAGCCATTGGACAAACTTTACAACAGAACCATTTTAAAGATTGCATTTTTTTTAAAAAAAAATCATTAATACTTAAGTAACTGACCGATTTGAGATTTGATTGCGAAGTTATAAATATATATTGTTCTGCTATTATTTTCTTCGCCAAACATATTTATATCTCTAACGGATTGAAAATTACATGGATTGTTAGGAAAATTATTAATTTTCTCGTTCTGGAAAAGGGGTTAATGAACAAATGTTTTCTTCAGAAAAATATATCTGCATGATTAACGTGCTTTTTAAAAGAAATATTACGTAAGGTAAAAAGTTTTATAAGCAAACATGCACTTGCCATTATTGTGTATAAATGACTAACGTACTGTTTAAAGAAATATTGTGGGCTATAAAAATAATTTATAAGTCATATTATAAATTATCTGAAATTGGATGAAATTCTAATCTCGCTAGTCGCAATGTTTGCTTAGCGAATCAAAAATCTTACGAGGCCGTATTGTAAAAATACAAAGTCAGCAATAACGACTTATTATCAAATTAAACGTATGGTAAATGTGATCTGTATTTAATGAATATTTTTTTAGTTTAATAAATTAATGGAATAATTATCCGATAATTCGTTCAATAAATATCGCGGTATCGTCAATACCATCAGTATTTATTGAACGTGTAATAAGAGGTATTGACAGTATTGCAATAACTATCACGATCCAGGACTGCGATATTTATTGAACGTCTAATGCCTGCCTTACAAGCATACCAAATTACGTGATGCATTATTCTTAAATCTTATCACTACTGAAGATCTACAAACATAATTAGGTAAAGTCCGTGATTAGATACACATGCTTAAGGCAACTTTAAGGCGACATTAGACATGACGAAATTGAGCTTTCCTATTTTTAATCATTTAAATTAAACAAGTTACAAAATCACTAACATGTGTTTATTCTAATATCAACTTAACCCTAATTAATTGGCATATTATTGAATTGTAAACACTCGCTCTAATCAATGTCATTATTATCATCAATATCGGATTTCATTAGTTCATCATTGGCATTATTGTCTGTCGGAAGGTTTAAGTATTCGTAGGTTTGACATAGCGTTACTAGATCCTTGTATTTTGGTTTGAATATTGGGAGTTTGCTTTTTTATAGTTTATCAGTTGGTTTATTATTTTTACCAATTTTATCATCAATTCGTGATTTCGACATCGTCAATAGAACTAAAGAATAAAAACAGAATAAAATCAGGTTAAATCAATTTCTAATCTAACACACTGCCCCTTAACAAGTTTCACAATTATTAAAATCTGTATTTTACACACCTGGTTTCCAGCAGATAAGCCTTGGGCTTGGCTGGTACATAAAAGAATGATATTGTAAATTTGTTGAATAAACTAAATAAATAAATAATAAATATGTATCATTAAATATTTATGTATTAGATATGATTAATAAACACAAATGAACAAAAATATTACTAAATTACATACGAGTACATAACATCAAATGCAATTAATTCTATAAGTCAAATCAAAAATTTTAAAAAATAATTAACAATTGTATTTACAAGATAAGTTACATACATGTCTTTCGAAACGATCATTACCACCAAAATAATACCTAGAAATACAAAATATCGTAACAAAAATATTGATGTTACCTAATAAAATACTGCGAGTAGATACATACCTAATATTATTAGTTAAAGAATGAATATTGGATCAAAATATACTTACATTATTATAATATTTATTTATTACTTAATAGATGCTGCCCTATCTTCGTATGTACAATATAACAAAAATATAAAAACCACTTACGTATACTTATATATATATAACTTATATTTGATGATTGTTTTTTAATAGCGGCAAATCGCCTGAAAAGATAAATGACACAATCTTTGACAATATTGAAAAAGTTTTTAATTATTTGATAAAGTGCTGGATAGCATAATATTTATAAAGGTTCTAAAGAGGTCCTGTACTTGAGAGCTCAGGAGTAATAAAAATGATCACAGACAATCTGACAACCGAATACAACTGCGTCAAAGCTTTTACCACGAAAATATCAAATGGGACAATGAAGGACCCAACTTCGAAAATGAAGCAATTGTATGGTATACCGATGAATCCAAGGACGGAAACAATATAGGATCAGGCATTTGTGGGGCGATACCCAGACTCGAGAAATCGATCAACCTGGGATTGCGCTCAACTATATTCCAGGCAGAGCTATATGCCATCATTGAAACTGCGCTTGAACGCATCGAAAGATCCTACAAGAATAAAAACATAAACATACTTTCAGACAGCCAAGCAGCTCTAAAGGCTATCAACTCAAATGCTATCTAGTCAAAGCTAGTGCTAAACTTTATTTATTTATTTATTCAACAGGTGTACAAACACTCAACACCCTGGCAATACACAACAGGATCACACTTATGTGGGTACGAGACCACTCAGGCATTGATGGCAACGAAAAAGTAGACTAACTGGCCAAAAAAGGTGCTAACATGTCTATGATAGGCCCAGAACCGGCCTTCGGCATAGCTAAAAGCACTACCAGCAAACTGCTAAAAATCTGGCTTCGAAACAAAGCCAAAAATACTGGTAAGAACTGCCCGGACAAAAGCAAGCCAAAGAACTCATAGTAGGATTCTCGCAAAAAAAGACTCTCGGAGTTATTGAAGTTAAGCCGAAACCAACTAAGGATCATAACCAGAACCTTAACAGGCCACTGCAAGATGAATCTGCACAAATTAAGCCTGTCGGCCGATGACAGGTGCAGAAAAGTCTGCAAAGGCCAAGAGAGCCAAGAAACCCCTTTACACCTACCGGGGGAATGTCATTCACAAAAGATACCAGTTTCTAGGCAACTATCTCCTCGAGCCAGAAGAGATTAGAATCATCGCACCCAAAAAGGTACTTAACTTTATCTACAGTACGGGACTAGAGGGAGAACTATAAGTGGATTTAAAAGTACAATAGTTCTAAAAGGACGCGGTATACCGCGAAATCAATCAATATATATGTTCTATATATGCAAACATATATATGTATAAACATATATATTCAATCATATATATGCAAACCTACCAATTACTGTCCTTTTAGGGTGTTTATTTTTATCGATGAAGATTTTTTTTTTACATTTAATTTATTTGATGTAAGGCAGGTCATGAATGCTTTGTTTTTGTTTGGGACAGATTGATGTGGTCGCGACGGCTATCTCGATTCCAAACTTTTGTTAGATTTTGGTTGAAGTTTAATTTGAGAAGCATTTTTCTAATATTTTTACTGATTGATTCAAGGAAGGTAGATTTTTTTTATGCATTATCCAACCACTATTTGTGATTTTTGTACAATATCTTACAATTTGTTTTTTTTTTTTAATGTCTAAATTTTTTGTTCTTTTGACGGACAATGGACAAAAATGTATGGGAAGTACACCCTCCTATAGGATTTGTTATACACCAATTGAAAGATCTCGACAAGGAGAACATTTGTTATTATGACAACTCATAGACAGAACGAAAATGTTTATTTATTGAAGAATGCAAAACAAAAGTAAATGGTAGGTACATAAGTTCAATCGCATTTTCCAATTAAAGGAGTGTGCTCAGCTTCCCTCCTTTTTGAGAGAGGAGGATGCTGATTTACAGCACGTCCCGTTTTATTATGTAATAATATATAATTTATAGTTAACGTAATATATTATTTTTATTTACAGTGAATTCTAATCCTCACATGCTCTTATGTAACATATACATAACAAAATACAAAATGTATGACCAGCATAAAAAACTATATAAAACGTAACTAACTGTTGGTAGTTCAGCTCTAGAAGCCATTGTAAATTTAAAGGAACCTTCGTAAACTGTCAGCCTATGGTGAAGGATGATCAAAGGGTGATCTCTCGCACCTGAGGTGATTGTGATTTTTTCGTGGAGATAGTGCAGATTTCTGCGATTGACCATATTTAAAATACTGTTTTTGTTTCATGTGCCTTAGATATGGGTTCGCCTAGGGATCCGAAAACAAAAGCGTTTGCATGCATTTTGGACACCTTGGATTTTTTTGTACTTTTTTGGATAAGCGTAGGCCATATACTACATCACCATAGTCCAAGATTGAAGGAATTAGTGAGTCCGTTACAGTTTGCCTTAGATAGAAATTCTCTAATTTTGTAAAGCGTTTTAAGACGTGCAAAGCACCATTGTGTTTTCCTTTTAACGTGCTCTTCAAAATTAAGTTGCGAGTCCAAGTAGATGCCTAGATTCCTAGATACTTCTATAATTGGTAAAGCTGTTCCAGAAATGGATATAGGACTTAAAAAGTTATTTTTACATTTCAGAACTTGTTGGTTTGTGCCGATAAGAGTTACTTCCCATTTCTTTGGGTTAAGTTTGAGACTATGTTTTGTAGACCATTTATTAATTAATTCTAGGTCCACAGTTATTTTTTTACAGCTCTCAGAATAATCATCCGGTTTGAAAGAGTAGTAAACCTGAGTGTCCTCCGCATACATATGGCCCTCACAGCTATCTAAATATGACAGTATATGAAATGTGTAGATCGTATATAGCATAGGAGCAAGTAGTGTACCTTGTGGTATGCCTATTTTTAACAGCGCAATGTCAGATGAGATTTCTTGTCCTGAATTTGCTATGCATACAGTTTTTTTGAGAGCGATTAATTAAGTAGCTTTCAAACCATTTACAGACATTATGTGACATACCCATGTGTTTAAGCTTTGCCAGTAGTCATTTTTGGGACACCGAGTCAAAAGCTTTGCTATAATCTAAGGAAACTAGAGCAGTAACTTTTCCATCATCTGTTGCAGCGAGTATATCGTCGGTAACACTACTAAGAGCAGAAGCGATAGTATGGTATTTTCTAAAGCCAGATTGCATTGGAGGCAGTAAATTGTTGCTATCTAAAAATGACATTATTTAATTGCTTACAATCTTTTCACATAAACAAGATAATTATATAATCGATCGATGTGGAATTGGGAACCTGTGACGATATTCCAGTTGCTATTTTTACGATTTTGTTGGTGCTTTGTTACGCCTTTCTATCTTTGTAGTTACCAATAAACATGTATTATCTAGGTATGCAAAAAGAAAACTTATAAACTCAATTAAAAACGTTTATATTAGTGGTTACCAAAAATATAAAAAAATAATCTTTAGATAAATATTGTCTCCTAATTGGGTGGTAAAATAATTTCTAGGATTGAATTAAAACCTTAATACTTTATACTTTATAAATATATTAAATAATAGACAAAGTCGATATTTATTTCAAAACGAATACGTGATTATTCAATATAACCGATGAGTGCCATTGGTAGCTAAGCGACTTACTAAATTAGCCAAATTTAATACTTACTATAATGTATGTATTTTTGAAATGTTTATAATTTTATTTGAACTTTTTAATATAAGAGTATTAAAGCTTTACCCAAAGGTATCAAAGTTCTGTACTTCATAAAGTAAATTCTGGTTTTATTAATTATAGTGTCCCACATATTTTACGCTAACTAACGAATATAATGCATACAAATGTTATAGCAACGATATTTGAAGATAAACCACAAAGAGGAGAAAAAATATGTATTCTGGTTTCGCCTTCATATTGTCGTCTCAAAACTGTCTCGCCGTATTAAATTTTATTATTAAGCATATTAATTTTAAAATAGGTCCGTTTTAGTTTATTGTGATACAATGGCCACTAACCTCCCCGTCTGGTTTTCACAAACATACAAACATCACACCAACTGAAAAACACCCCCTTTTTACCAACCCTCGCAACGACCCCCTTTTTACAACGCACACCTACACACCCTAACTCACAACCAAAATCCACAATTTATGTGACTACATGTGTGTGTGTACATACAAATTTTGATATTATTATTAAATAACATGACATAATGTGCCATGTTGTATTAAATTATATTATTTTTTATATGATATTATGTTATATAATATAATATTATATTTTATATTAAATGTAATTATATTTATTACTGTTCAAGACATATTTGTATGTGTCTATACTTACTTGATCTAATAGAGGCTATCATATGCACTGACAGAGGTACTTTACGCTTCGTTTAGCGTAAAGTACCTCTGTACACAGTACACAGTACTTCTTTTTATCTTTTTATTTTTACACAGTACTTCTTTTCTCAATAAAACCTAGCATGCTGAGTTTAAGTAATACTGCCTACACTGCTCTTAAAACTTACCCACATTTAACATTAAATGAAATATATTTTAAAATTTTATTAAAACTGCTGTATTGGATTATTATATTTTTTTGAGAAAATAGAGAAAAGAAATTGCTAAAATGTATAAGTTGCAAATAAAGAAATAAATAAAAATAACATCCATCCCAACAAATCCAATAAGTAAGAATCTTGTTGATCTATTCCAACAAGTCATCAGCAATCATCAAAATATATTGAAGAAATATTTACGAACTATGCGAAAAACGAATTTCAAATTTAATAAAAATCGTCCTAACGTCTGAGATCGTTATAAATATCACATTTTTAATATTTCCGATTTATTTACATACATGTTTATTTATTAAAAATAATTTTAAATAGCCTTTTGAAATGAATTTTCTTTTGTAGAAGTTTTCCATTCGTTCCTATACGAATAATGGCGTTCTAAAAAGCATTTGTTTTTCGTGCATAGCCAATAAAATGAAGATTTATAAAGAAAATAATATTGTAATTGTTGAGTCGGAATTTCATTTCATTTCATACGCTCTTTGAAATCTAAATTCCCTTCTCGGGACTGATATACTATGAAATCGGACGCTGGGTTTTGGTTGACTCATTTTTATCTCGTGCCAAGAATGTGAGCGTTCGTATCCGGAACTGAAATTAAAAATATATCATATATACTAGGTCGCCGCAGTCGCTCGCATTTTGCTTCGCTGCAGCACATATTAGAGCGAAGCGATTTACTAAAATTTTCTAAATAAAATTTAGTCTGTGACAATAACTTTTTAACGACGGGATAGATTTTGATAATTTTCTATAATGAGGTATTTGAAATCTCTTTGATACAAATGCACAAAAAAAAATCATCCGGAAATCAACAGCATAACTTTTTAACGACGGGATAGATTTTGATAATTTTCTAAAATGAGGTACTTAAAATATCTTCAATACTAATGTACAAGAGAATTTCATCGGGAAATTGAAAACATAACTTTTCAACGAATGGATAATTTTCTAAAATGAGGTTCTTGAAATCTTTTATATACAAAAAGAGAAATTCATTTTTGTATATAAAATTCAGGAACACAATTTTCATTCAATGAATCTTGTTCAAAATCTTCCAATAGTAACATTGATTTGCATTTTGAACATTGAATATAACCAATAGATTGAATCTTAGCATAAAATTCATTGATCAAAAGCATTTCTGAATGCATTATATTTCCTGCTTGTGAATCCTCCTGTTGTCTAGCCCTTGATAACTGCTGCCGTAAAGCGTCATTTGTCCTGCGACCGAATTGTCGCCTTCTTATGGGAGGCATTGCTCTTATTCTAGATGTTAAAAAAACATAAGCAGATTAAGCCATAGTAAAAGACATGTTCGCTCATCACAAGTTAACTACTTTATAATTTGGATGAATGCTATTTTCTCTTTATAACTACGACCATAGAGATGGTTTTTAAAAATAAAAATCTTGATAAATTATTCTAAATTAATGCTTAATTTAGAAAATTAAATCGAAATTAGAATAAATCGCTAAGAAAAAAAGTGACGTGACCTTCGAGCGAATTTTGTTTTTTTTTACTATTTTTATGCGTGAAACTTACCTAATTATTTTTTGTATTTTTATTTATTGTTAAAAACGATTTATTATTGTTAAATTGTATTAAATTAATATCAAATTAAATAATTTAAAATAAAATTCGATTAATTATTTTCGAATAAAAAATTTTCAAAAAAGCGCGTGACTTTTTTATAATGGATATTCCCATAGACAATTTTCTTTTGACCCCAAAAATTTTATTTTTGACAATATTTAAAATCAAGCTCCGTCACGACCTTCACTTTTTCATGTAGATTCTCTCAAAATCAAAAATTTTTCAAATCGGTCAAGGAATGACCAAGTTAGCCCGTGACAAAGTTCTAATTGGAGTCGCCTTATGAGAGCTTCGCTCGCTACGCTCGCTTCGCTCTAATTACATACGACCGAATATAACTTTTTACTTTATACAATATTTCAGAGTAGATTTTGTAATTGTTTGAGTGATTTTTTTTAGACAAATCTGACTACAACGGAATTTCTATGGGACCACTTACGGTCAAAAAAGTATATAGTGATCGCATTAAATTAGATAAATGTCAACTGATATTATATTTCACTAGGTCGCCGCAGTCGCTCGCATTTTGCTTCGCTGCAGCACATATTAGAGCGAAGCGATTTACTTTAGCGAAAGTTACTTTAACAGAACGTGAAGTGTCGTTAAAATCTGTTTTCCCATCGGGAAAAAGATGTGGGAAAGCCTTGACAATGTAACCAGCATATCTGAACTCATTTACAGCTTCTTGGTCAGCAACTGGCCATGTTAGAGCAGTTGTTATTAAATCTCTTTGATTACGAATAGGGTTCATAACAGGAACACAATTTTCATTCAATGAATCTTGTTCAAGTTCATCAGTCATTATTTCTCCTTCACTGACATATCGTAATTGTTCAGCAATATTTCCGTCGCTGGCAATGAATTTAATACATCCTGGTTGATTGTAACATCTGCATAATAAGGATTATTGCGAATGAGCCATCTTAAAGCTGTGAGTACTTTTTCTCTACGAACTCTGAAATCGGAATGTCCATTCATGCCGATTCGTCTTACTAAAATTACTTGAAGTTCTTCTGGTATAAGAGGTAATGTATTTGCGATGGGCTGAATATCTTGTTGGATGTTGAGAACATTACCAGTATATCTATACTGTCCTGCACCTCCACAAGCTTTTACCTGATAGACTCTGAGTACTGGCTGGACTCGACTGATAAGCATTTGTTCGATTTGAGTTAGATGTTTGAGCTCAATTGGTTGAGTAGCAACTTCCATGTTATTAGAGCTTGAGTATTTTAAAGGCTTCTTCCGACAGGAAGAACACTCAATGGTATCAGTCTCTTCCAATAGTAACATTGATTTGCATTTTGAACATTGAATATAACCAATAGATTGAATCTTAGCATAAAATTCATTGATCAAAAGCATTTCTGAATGCATTATATTTCCTGCTTGTGAATCCTCCTGTTGTCTAGCCCTTGATAACTGCTGCCGTAAAGCGTCATTTGTCCTGCGACCGAATTGTCGCCTTCTTATGGGAGGCATTGCTCTTATTCTAGATGTTAAAAAAACATAAGCAGATTAAGCCATAGTAAAAGACATGTTCGCTCATCACAAGTTAACTACTTTATAATTTGGATGAATGCTATTTTCTCTTTATAACTACGACCATAGAGATGGTTTTTAAAAATAAAAATCTTGATAAATTATTCAAAATTAATGCTTAATTTAGAAAATTAAATCGAAATTAGAATAAATCGCTAAGAAAAAAAGTGACGTGACCTTCGAGCGAATTTTGTTTTTTTTTACTATTTTTATGCGTGAAACTTACCTAATTATTTTTTGTATTTTTATTTATTGTTAAAAACGATTTATTATTGTTAAATTGTATTAAATTAATATCAAATTAAATAATTTAAAATAAAATTCGATTAATTATTTTCGAATAAAAAATTTTCAAAAAAGCGCGTGACTTTTTTATAATGGATATTCCCATAGACAATTTTCTTTTGACCCCAAAAATTTTATTTTTGACAATATTTAAAATCAAGCTCCGTCACGACCTTCACTTTTTCATGTAGATTCTCTCAAAATCAAAAATTTTTCAAATCGGTCAAGGAATGACCAAGTTAGCCCGTGACAAAGTTCTAATTGGAGTCGCCTTATGAGAGCTTCGCTCTAATAATATATTTAATAGCCTAAACAGAAACCTATAGTTTTTATTAACTTCTTTTATTTCACGATTGAGTGCAATGACTTTAAAATGTCTTTCAAGCGAGACCTTCTCCCTTGAGATACAGGCGAGGGTCTACTGGTTTTGTGTTTAAATTTATTTATTTTATTCATAGTTACAAATCTTACACTATAAACAAATATTATATTAATTAAACTCAAGACTAATTTCTAAGGACTTTGTTAATACATACGTATAGTATATGCGATGCTCTCAATTCCCGTTTTTCTATTTATTAATTATGAATATTAATCATAATATTATTATGAAAACTTTTATTAAATAACTATCGGCATTTCAAGGAATCTACAAACATATAAATTCATTTCCATTATATGTAAGTTCCTTACGAAAAATAAACCAAATTCTGCAAAACGTTTAAAATCAAATATTAATACTAGTTGAGTCTGTATTTTACGTGTGTGTTTATATAATTGCACCTATTCTAAGTCGAAAGTAAAGTGTTTTGATATTTATTATTATTAGTAAATAATTAATTATTCAATGTAAATAATATTAACTTTTAAGATACAAAGATATTGGACTTGATAAAGAAGATGCTGATGAATGAAAGTAACCCTGAAACGAAAACGTTTTCCTAGAAGAGATAATTTATACTATGCGGCATTTCGCCTCCTTTAAGGACGCTCAATCGTTCTGGGAATCTGTATCATTCTTGTCAGCACTCGGGTGGTGGAAAGCACCACAGCTCACATTGAAGAATGAAGACTTCATCTGGGCTTGCATGACGGTTATAGGTCAAATCCAGTCCAAATTATTACAGATATTTTGTTGGGAGAAGTCATAACATTTTCGATGATTTCTGTCCCGAGAAATTTAAAAGCGTCTCTAAATAACGAATTAGAAACTGAAAGTATAAATAATTAAAATGACAGCAGCTAATCACACGCAAGCGATAATGAGAGAGCTTCTACATGTTTGTCTAAAAGTATAAAGGAATTATAGAGTTGTAAGTATGTGTACAAAAATACTAAAAACTTCTAAATATAGAGCATCGTATGTGTGAGGGTCCTTTTGTTCTCAATATCCTTGAGTACAAGTCGTTCAACAACAATCGACTAACGGCCAAATCACAGGAAGAGAAATCGCGGCAGATTTTTTATTTTTTTAAGTCAATCAATTTATTTTTATTTAAATCATTCACATACGTAGTCATGTATGTTATGTTATTCACACGCTTAATCCCAACACAATAAACCTCAACCACTAAGGATACCTGATCTCTACTAACCCGTCCAGAGTCCAGAAGATCTCTGTGCGAGAAGTGCTTGACAGTTACTTATTTAGCTTTCTTTAATAATATAGTCGGGTAACGATAAGATGACCATTTCTCAATAAGGGAACATAATATATTATATTGATCAACAAGAGGAATTTTTATAGGTGTGAAATTTCTCACCTCCCTCATAATTGAAAAACGGTCAGCTTATCGTTACTCTACTATACATATACAAAATATACCTACTTTGGATCCTCCTCGTCTTAATAGAAGATGCAAAATACTTTTATATTATTCTTATGGAAAGGACGAAGCGATTATCTGTTAGTACTGTATGCTTTGAGACGAACCCACAAATCTCGTTCTAGTTCTAAATTTCACCGAAATGCGAATTTATTGACTGAACACCAAACACAGATATGGTATTATGGGGTTTAAATAGGTAGGCAATATTGCTAACCTACCCTAGATGCGCAATTGAATTAAATTTAGTATTTTGATCAAATATTTTATTCTAGCTACGAATCATTTATTTATGTTTACTTATAAATAATTTTAATGAATACGATAGTTCTGGATAAAATTAATAGCTGCAATGTTTGCCTTTCGGGGACTATTTGATATGTTTATTATCTGCGCAGAAATCCGTTTTTTTATTGATAATATTTTTAATTTGTTCTAGCTTAAGTTTTAAGACCACGGATATAAATATTTAAAACATACCTTCAAGTCAAAATCAAAATCAGGTCATCATAATACCTATGAAAGTGCTGTGTTCTTTTAGAACTAAATGTCTAAGAAGAACAAGGGTTCATGCATTTTAGGGTTATTCTGTATGTTGCGCCTCAAAATAAGTAAAGTTTTTCAAAGTTAATATATATTTAAATGAAATTTATGTATTTAAAGAAATAAAATACCTGAAATATATTAATCGTAACTCATTGTTATTCTTGCCATGAAGTCTTGCCACAAATTTGTAGGCACAAATCACTACAATGCGAGTCGGCGCGTGGAGGCGTACTTGACGGCTTCTTTGTCGGAGGGCAGAGGCGCTCGAAGACCAGCTGCTGGGGAAGTCGTTCGGCGGAAGCCGGCAGATCATCGTCGAATCTGGTAGTCGGCGACGGGCTGGTAGATCAGCTGTCCAGGAAGGAATGTAGTTGTGTATACGTGTGGACGATAACGAGTGTGGATTCATGTTTTACATAAACTTTACAAATATTTTTAGACATAATAATTTTTTTTTGATTTGTATTTTTCATATCATTTTACATACGAGTAGTACAGGCAAAGAAAGCATTCAGTTTGAAGTAAAATCTGTCCAAAAAGGACTTTCGGTCACAAAAATGTATTATTTTGTAATCCTCAGGCGGAGGTCCCCACGACTTGCAGGCCGTGTACGGCGCGGGCGCAGTCGGCGGCGCGGGCGGAGGAGGCCTGCCCCCCTACCCGCCCCGCGCCCGCCCCTCTCCTACGAACCTCTCCGAGCCCCTCTCGGACCCGCGGCTGCCGCTGCAGCAGCCGCCGCCGCCTTGTCTGCCATTCCTGGAGGCAAACCGTTAGTATTATTATTTTTTGATGGAGTAGAACCGCAAACCTCTCGATACCATTTTCCTGTAAGTTATATTTTTTGCAAATAGTCGAACCTCCACTCTGTAACCTTTCAAATTAAATTTAATGCATACAAGTGCTAGGAATTCATGACACATGGAAATGAAAAGGGTTTTCTACGCCCATGAAAACAGTTACAAAGGCTCCTGAAAATATAAAGGATTGTTAGTAATTCAATCAGAGAACTTGTGGTTTTTTGAGAAGTTGAATTCCCATGGAACACTTAACTCAAATTTTTAATAACATGGCTTAGAATAAAATATCTGCGCATTATAAAATAGAGTAGGTATTACTGTATAATAATGATTTGGTACAAGTACTAATTTACAAAATTTTACTTTATTCCATGTCCCTGTACTAATATCAGTCCTAATAAGGTATTAGGGTAGATGTTGGTGATTAGTCTTTAAAAGTAGTAACGATCACAATGTGAGGGTTCAAACTTGTAACTGCTCAGTCAATAATCTTGCCCTAGCAACTAGACCACCACAATCACAAAACACATCAGTTATTACTATGTATGTTAGAATAAAATTCGTGTAATAAACATGGTGAATTGGAAAAACATTGGTATTTATTTTAATTTTGCAGCGCCTATTCCTTTCATGTGAGCGCGGACGGGCAAATGCAACCTGTGCCCTTTCCCCCGGATGCGCTGATTGGCCCAGGGATCCCACGGCATGCGAGACAGATCAACACATTAGCCCACGGAGAAGTCGTGTGCGCCGTCACCATCTCCAACCCCACTAAGTATGTGTACACCGGAGGCAAGGGATGCGTCAAAGTGTGGGACATTTCACAGCCCGGAAGCAAGAGTCCTGTTAGTCAGCTCGACTGCTTGGTGAGTTTGTGGTAGTGTGTGTGATTAAATTATGTATAAAATAATGTTCAAAAAAAGTGAAAGAAGACATTTTATGAGAATATTCAGGAGAGAGCATAGAAACAGCTTATTTTAATTAGCAGTCTGTTGTATTAACAATTGTTTTAGATAACTGATAGCGGTGGTTTAATTTTTTAATATCCTTCCACATTGCCTGCGATCCTCTATAAAAGGCAATTTAACAATTTTATTTCAAGGCAATCTCTAACTAGAAAATTTCCATTTTCATTCAATATAATTATGAGATATAACAATATCCAGTTTTTTTTTGTATATCTACAAAAAGAGTCAGTACACTATAATTTTTGTATAAAAAAAATGATCGGGTTTCATCTTAAGTGAGGCATTTATACATACATACATACATAGTATTAATTACATAATTGTTGATAATCATAAATTCAGTTCCCATACTGACTCAAATCACTCACTTTTATTGTTTTGTTTAGATCGTATCATAGCCATGTTATATAGTACAAATAATTACATTAACATCATCAGGGCTTCCAGTTTCTAACGGCTTACTGCAGTGGCGGGGCGGTACTTTCTTAGGATCCAAAAAGCCGGGCTTGCCGAGATTTTTAACGAAAAACCGCATATTTAATATATTTTCGGTTTAATATTATATTTTTTGTTTATGTATTATTAACAATATTAACAATTTATATTATAACAAAAGCCGCCAAAGGGGGGCTACACCACCCTGCAATCACCCTGCACGTCACTGGCTAACTGGACCAGATCCCAGATTACAATTCTACTTTTCAAGTTATTTCGGTGGCTAACTGTTTTACTGATTTAATAACAATATTAAGAATTTCACTTGTAATAATCCTAATGTGTACCATATTACAGGTTTGCTTGAGCTGTTGCTCTGATGGAAATATAGCAGTGTGGGATCTACACAACCAAACGCTCCTGAGGCAGTTCCAGGGGCACACAGATGGCGCTAGCTGCATAGACATATCTGCCGATGGTACAAAGTTATGGACAGGCGGCTTGGATAATACCGTCAGGTATAGTCGCAAGTTCCTAACATTTTATAAGAAACTTCATCATAAGAGTAACAAGATTACTATAGAAAGTAACTCCTGGGAACAACAATATTGTAAACATATTGATCGCATGTGAACTGGCGTAGCATTGGATATATTTCGATAATACAAATTTATTTATTAAATTCTCACTACGACCTTAGGTTGTCCCATTGAAAATACATTTAAGTTTCTGTTTCATTACATTTGGAATCTTTTTTGACCTTTAAGCTCTATCGCTTCTGTCTTTTATACCTGTAGGAAAATTTATGGACCTTTGCTATTTGTTTTCGGTCAGTTGTATATAGTTTGTTAACTATTTAAGACTACAAACTTAAATATATTAGGAGTATGTATGACTGTCACCTGAATCTCGGTGTAAATATTTTATTTTTTGTTATTTATTCCGGGGACTACCATACTAACAAAGAGATCTAATACTAAGAATTACAGTTTTATTTTATTGATAACTATGATAATCTAAATATCCCTCCATTATTTGATATGTAATAAGCATCGACCTTATATAGAAGTGATACATTATTTAGTTTCAAAAAAATTATAATCCGGTTCGAAGTATAGCTTCCAGTTTATATCGGTTAGAGCGCCTATGTAGTTTGCTTCAATTGATTTTTGTTAAAATTAGTTCTGTTGGAAATTTAATAGTGAACAAAATGTTATTCAACATATGCATAATTTTCAAAACATAATGTAGGAGTACAAACAGAATAAAACAAAATTATCATTGTATCATTAAACAGATGTATGATGAAGTTCCCCAATTTCAAGATATTAATGATTTATCACAGATAGAAATGGCATTATTCGGTCGTTATAACCGATTACATCAAGATTTGGTTGATGATCATATTACATACATTTCACAATAAACTGTCCGTCATAGACAATCTCGATTTAAACAAATCCTAGAAAGGCCAGTGAAGCAACATCTGCTGCGATCACTAATTATTAAACGCCGCTAAATTACACTGTTTAACTAAAATAAGAAAATATATATTGTAGCTCTCTACTTATTGGAAAAACCACAATTTTATAATAGCAAAATCCTTACATATAGCCTGTTCTATAAAATACACTACTGATATTAAAGTAATGTATAGTATCAAATACATGGATAAACACCCGGTAAATGGCATTGTTTAAGATAATAAATTGTAACTCTCTACTTGTCGGAAAAATAATCCTCAAGTCTAGTCTATTACTAATATTAAAATAATGTGCAATATCAAATGCATGGAGAAATACTTTTCGATAGTAAAAAATATTCCATAACAAAGTTGTAACAAATTATTTATAACTCAATATTTTAGCCTAATTCAACAAACTTGTAAACAGAATTTACAATTTCGGCCGTTGTTGAAAAATATTATTTATAAATAATAACTATGAAACAAATAAAATATGAAATAATAAAAATGAAAAAAACTGGAAAAGATCCATTGGTTGAAAATATTACTGCTTTTAGGCAAAATCCATTCATCCGTCAGTTTGTTACTGACTCATCTCTTTACAAAAAAGTAATAAATCTGAACAAAGTTTTGTGAACAAAATTGTCCTCGTTTGTTTCTAGAGGCATAACAGCAAAAGACGTGCCCAACCAATTACAGGCGACGAGAGGTGCACAACGCGCTTCTTGTTAGCTCGGTGGGGACTCCTTGCTTTAGCGCCTTCATAACTCAAAAGAATGTCTATATGTACCCACTACCTTTTGTTATGGAAATGTTATCATAATTTGAGTGCTACCCACATAATTTTCTAAACAGGTTTATGAATTCTAAAACTAACAGCAAAGTATTAGATTCTGACAATTTTCATTCATTTCCTCATTCATTCAACCCATTCAATCATAACTAGACTGCAATCCTAAAAGAGAAATCAATTTGGACCCAAACGGTTAGGTACACTTTGTCGATATGGTGTCATGATAAATTTTACAATCTCAACCCTCAGCCCTATCTTTACTGGATTTTTTATTGGACTCTTAAACACAATCGGTTGTCCGGGATTATTTTTTGATAGTTGTACTTTCTGAGAGTGGATTGTGTATTGCGGAAGCATTCACCGTGCGACTAAATACACCCAAAATTTTGTTTATTTTTTGTAGATCCTGGGACCTGCGCGAAGGAAGACACCTTCAACAGCATGACTTTAGCTCTCAGATCTTTTCCCTTGGCTATTGCCCTACAGGTAATTTTAACTTTGATTTTTTTATTTAGCTGTAGAATGTAAAACAAAAAATAAAAGCATGGAACAAACCATTAATAAAAAAAAAATAGTTAAAAAGCCATTCAAGATTTTCGGCAACTAACCTTTCCACATATTGAGGAGGACGCGACCCAGTAATTTTTTCATACAATAGTTTTAGTGTTGCGATTTTTATTTAAAACTAGCAATTTCACCTACTTTTGAGTCAACCCGTTAGTTTATGGATTGTGTAGTGAATTGTATCCTTGTTCATAAAATTAGTGATCTTCAACCATAGTCTGAACAGATATGTGAATCAGCTATTTGGTGAACACAAAGCCAGCCAGAATAAGGAATTCTAAGGAAATGTTTATCTCTGTATAAATGTCTGTTAGCTCCAAAGTTACACACAGGCGAGGTTAAAATTCTCCATTTGTAAAATGTATTCATATTAAACCGGATTTCCTGCGAGTTCAAACGTTGCAAGTTTATTTTGAACTGGGCTAAAATACTACTTTAAGAAATACATTATCAAAAAAAAAGGATTTCAGCCCGTATATTTGGCTTACGTCTACCAAATTCAATGGCCTGTGGTTCCCGCCCTCCAATTAGCTTGGTCCAGTCCGCGCGCAATAACAAATACTATCTTATTAAAACAATTAACATCTTGTGGGAAAAACGAATTTAAAATTTAATCAAAATCAAACAAAAGTATGAATATTCTGATGTCACCGTCGATGATCGAATCATCTGTCCTGAACCATGTACTGAGTTACATCAAGGTTTTAGTTAGTCAGATGCGGATAGGCTAAGATAAATTGTTTTCATGAGACCAATTAAGATGTTAATGCATATCGACCCCCCCTTAAAGGACAAAAGAAATTTTAATTACTCTCTGTAGATGAAATACAACAAAACTCATGCAACATTTAGTCATTCTGAGTGGGATTGACCATATTTATATGATTTGCTATCACTTAATCAACCATTTACCATCTTTGAAAAGAAAATTATAAACGGAGCTATTATGAGTTTACAATGATGATCAGCCTTTAGGCTCCCTCAACAGAGACGAACCCAAAAACCTCATGTTGACTTCAAACAAATCTGATGCTTAAAAAGTAAGAAAATAATTGAAAATGTATCAAACTTTAATAATGAATATTTTTTACTTTTCTCTCTCAGGACAAGTTTTACAGTAAGAAAACATTTAGAACTAGGGGCAGGGTGAGTTTTTTTTTTATATTTTTAGAAATCAAGCAGAATATAATTTTTACAAGATTTTGTATGTGGGTTTAGATCAAATTTTGCAAGCTTTACCTTACCCTCTTATCCTACGGAGTTGAAATTTCACATGTTGGTTCAGTTTCGAAGACAATGCATTATTATGGTAATGGTATGGTAATCATGACCTGATTCTACGCCCAGGATTGTCTCCAGATAAAGGAACTCCTCGACGGTCAACAGCGCAGACACGAAACTATGCTAAGATAACTCAAAACATCTCTATATAACAATAAAAAAATTTTGGTCGCTAAAGTTCAATTTGCATGTATGGTAAACTTCCTTCCTATTTAATTCACTAATGATAAGTGCTAACCAATGATCAGAAATGATTATAAATCAAGTTTTCATGTATTAGCTCTAACTGAAAATGATTAAATACCACTACCTTAAGTCACTTTTGAGTATTAGTCTATTAAATTTTTTTTTTTTTTTAGAGCAAGGCACTGTCTTACTACTACAAAATATGAGATGAGATGAAGAAGAATTAAGAAATATTATGGTTGACCGGTAAGATTATTACATTTTTGTTCACTGTAAAATTATTATTAAAAAATCAGTTTAAAATTATTAAAAAACATAATTTCTTTTTTTTTTAATTAATATGTTTGTTAAATATGTTTTATTTTTTACTTTTATTCCTAGACATCAAATAAAACTAATTATACTTATTTTATATTTTTTACATGAGAAAAGTAATTATTGTATCGTATTACCTTGTAGCGGCGCTACATATTTGGACTGCGGCTGGCAGCGTCGGTTTGGCCGGCGACGGGTGATCGCCGCCGGGCGCATCTGATTGGTCGGCATCTGCGCAGGCGCGCATTCGAACGGCGCACAGGCGATCCGCCAGCGACGCAAGCAGTCAGTCGGGTCAACAAGCTAGCTAGCCACCGCGCGCATCACGCGCCGACGACATTATTATTGTACCTGACTATATTTTATTTCCTGTTATCTTAATTTCGACATTAACATCTGTTATCTAGTTTTAATTATCCGTTACTTGTAATCGTTGAGATGTCTCCCATAAGGGATTCATTGTAAAGAGTTCGTCAGCATGACCTATGACCAGATTGTTTTTGAGAATGTTATGTAAATGCAACACTGGTGGTGATTGAATAAGATTACCCTAGAAGTAGCGTAAATCTGTTTCGTTTACCGCCGCGGTGTTGCCGTAATCCACATACATAAACGGCATATTTCCAATTTAATAACAGTCATCGGTAATACTATTATGGCTTAACTGATGATAGCAAAAGCTTTGAGTTTTATTTTATTATTTATTATAATAGGTTCGTTCCTATCTCAAGTTTAACAACATATTCAATGTATAAAATATTTTCAACTTATTTACTCACATTCCACGGATCTAACGGTTATCTGACGAGTTGTCAATGCCAGACCATTTTTTTCTCTATTTTGTTTTTTGTTTGTCTTGCAAGTTTAACATCCTAATTAAAAATAAGGACATATATTTAAATGATTGTTTTATTTGTCATTTTTTCGCAAGTTCATAAATTTGTTTAAAAACAAAAAACTAGCACGTTTTAAGAATAGCTGAGTTTAGCAAGGAACCTAAAGTAAAGTGAGTAAAGAACGTAACCTCTGGCTGAAACACCACAATTAAATAAGCGTGGTTATTTATCAACTCAAACAAACCTAATAACGGAGTCAGCCAGGCAAAATGGTGAAAATAAAAACAAAGTGATTTTTTTTGGCAGAGAGAAAAAATCAATCAATTTCCAATAATTATAATTCTTAAATTGTAGTTGTTGGTTGCATTTAACTATGATTGGGGCGATTGGTGGTTGTAAGAACAAGGTCTAGACATATTTTTGCGATGTCCCGAGCTCGAAACTACAATATGGCAAACTTAGGTCTGAAATTTACTGGCAATTCATTTATAATTTAATATGTATTCGGTAAAGTTGTGTTTGTATACAACTTTGAAATTGCAAAATGCAAGCGAGAGCATTGTCTGCTGTACAATGCTTGCAATTTGCGAATTTAAGACCGGGCAAACAATGCGATTTACAAGATACCCCAGCCCAGCCAGCGCCCACCCTAGTAAGTGTAAGTTTGTAAACTTCTAGAGATTGAAATTAATCAACTGACTGATTTAAAATGCTAGTAATTTTCAAGAACTTTGACATAATAACCAAATAAAACCAGTCAATTTCAAATAGTCAAAATATCTCATACCTGCACTCTCTTAGCGGTAGAGCGTTACCTTTTAGTTCATGGTTGTATGCTAAGAGTTAAGATATGGATGGGCGGTAACTGGTGGCCGAAGGTTTTAGCTAAAATGGTTGCGATTTATCTGACCGTAAAAAAATCCCCGACCTTTTCCATCAGAGAACCATCTGATGTCTGGTAAACGTATATTTTTAAGACTGTTTTTTTTTTATTTTTTACTGCACGAGGACATCGAAGAAAAAACACTTTCTTGGCAGAATTTTAATGGACAGATGAGTCGAAATTTTCTAAGGACAGGATAACTGGTTTTCATAATTTACATCACCAAAAACAAACTTCAGTTCAAAGAAAGTTTAGTGTGAACGTATGGGTAGGGGTCATCGGGAGGACGTTGATTGAACTACATTATCTCCCAGATCTAAACGGAGATAATTATTTCAAAATCTTAACAATACTTACCAGAATTAGCCTGGCACTAAGGCATTAAACATTTCTAGGCAGCATTTCAAATCAAATGGATAAAACCCATGTGTCCCACCGTAAGTCGAATACAAATAATAAAGTATTTATCCGTTGTACACTGATTTAACATTTCGCTATAATAAACTAGCAACAGGCGATAATGATGAACCAGCATAAACTACTGAAAATGCTCTCCTTGGGGGACCATATCATGATCGAGATTTTAAATAGTCCTGGTGTTAGCTATCTTTCATATAAAATGTTTATAATCTAAAACAGATCCGAGCATATTTGATAGCGATTGAATCATATAAACCTGTATCATGTAACCTGTATAGTAAAATACCAAAAGTTTTGAGGTGAACTGGTGCAAATTGTTGTTAAATTGACGCCCTTAAACAAAGTATCTGCCCTTCGAGACCATGTCCGTTACAGTATGTTTTGCTGCAAAATTTTGAAATGAGTGACGGCGCTGTAAATACAGAGGTTGCTCACAAGGACTACCCAACTCGGACCGAGAAACCAAACTAAACAGTGCACTAGTGCCCGTCAGCTCGTATCGAATGGACGTGTCGAACTTACCCTGAGGACGGGAAGTGTGATCATGAGCGAAAGTCACAATTAAACAGTCTTGTCACGCTTATGTAAAATCGGTAAATTATATATTTTAAAGCAAATATGTAATGATTGTTTTCTGAAATTTTCATATAAATAATATACTGTTCTGTAATGTGATGAAAAATAAACCTAAAATTCAAAATTAATTCTAGAATTAATTTTCTTCATTAATAATTATAGCCTGCAGTTATACAATGAAATTATTGCAAGAATAATACATGATATATATTTTATAGACACATGTAACTATAATTATGAATGTTTATTATAAAATATTTTGTTTGAGAATCACATTCTGGGCATTTCTTAGATGATGTGGTACATGTATGAAAATTCAAATAATTATTAGAATTGAAAGTAACACTACAAGAAGAACCGTCTTCTGCTTGTCTCCATCTCGTGTCTCCGACCTGCTATCATCCACTCATAATCACCGTAGTTGGAGTCGAAAGTCCCTTGCTGCATTGACAGCAGTTTGAGCGTGAAACGTGGACCAAGCTCGCGCAACTTTGCCCTCTTGCCGTCCGCCGTGAATTCATATCTGGACAAAAAATAACAATAACAATATTGACATATTTTCTACGGTCATTTCTTGCTCTTTTAATGCTACAAATTTATTTATGAAATTATTAATTATTTAAATTTGCTTTAAAATTTATTGTCGTTAATAAGCTGGTTAAGCATGAATTCACTATAAAATACACAAAATAACCACACTATTTGCCCCCAGAAGTATTCTGACATCCATCTTTATGTGCAAAAAAATTAAAAAGTTCTGGCTAAAATTTCTATTTTTTAAACAACTAGCTGGTCTTTTTTTTTAAATTATATGACCTAGGTCAATTATTTTAGACCCTAATCAACTAAGCAAAATGTATTTGTGCGAGAGTAGGGGGAAATGGTGGTAATGGAGAGTTAAAAATGATACGACTATAATATAATGTGCGGATTCGAACCCATGATCGTTGGGTCGCTGTGGCTTAACCACTAGACTACCACTATCTCATGAGTTGAAACACATGTATTGACAGGCTTACAGAACTAATACAGACATATTTAAATATTGCACCTGTGATGCCGAACAGTGAATAAATTAGAGGACTGTCACGCACACACACAGAGACATTTTAACAATTCTGAATATTTATTAGTATAAATCTTTATTATTCGGTTTTTGATTAAAGTACCTCAATCCAATTTTATTTGTATAATAATGTATTATTTCAGTTTTACAGTCACCGTAAAAAAATATTGTCATATCAGTAAGTACTGTATTTTTAGTTTAATGGTCATAAGTGAAGAGTATGGCAGTAAAATATTAAGAGTCTTCTTTCCTGTCAATTTGTCAACTGATTCACCAACAGAATTAAGCTGTTATAAATATACCTGTGATGCCGAAAGAATATGTAGTCCCTCTGATTGTGAAATGTGACAGCGCGGCGGCCGGTGAATTCCGGCTCGTAGTGGAAAAGTGCGCCGAGCATCCTACCAACGGTGTGACCGAGACGCGTTGTGAAGTTGTCCAGGATGACCTGTCAATATCAACAAAAAGTTTGCGTTAAAAAACACAGCGACAGGCTGTTCAATACTTTCAAGTGTTCACCAGCTGAGGAGTTCACACCTTTTGTAAAATCATAAGGCAATGTTCACAAACTAAATGAGTGATTCAAATGTATAAAATGACTAAATTAGGCCATTGTCGGAAGAATCGGTCAAACCCAGAATTAATCTGCTGATTTCTCCCGGTGACCTAACCTAGAAACCTAGTGCTCTCTGTCAAATGTATAACATCAGAATTTTACTACCTTTAATCAGCTCAATGATTGATTACAAATATGTACGCAGTTCTCCTGTTTTTGAAAGGGTACTTTACTATACAATTTCATTTTTTTTATCATACTTTTATATCTTATGCTGCTAGATTATGGAATCAATTACCCCTTTATTATCTCTTCCCTCTATTCTTTATATTTCCTTGGTCATGGGTGTAGTTTCCTAATAAATAGTAATATAATTCACATTTATAATACAAATTTTTCATTGGTAAACATTTATATGCGAACCCTAGGTGAAGTGAATTTCGATTTTGTCGATCTGTCGTCAGTGACGTTCGAGGTAACTTTCTGAGCTATCACAGTGTGACAGCTATCCGGTGCTAACATTCACACATCCTAACTGCAAATCCCGACAAACGCACATAATTTTTTTATTATCTATTCTTTATTTTACGGCTCAATGTTTTACTCCGGTAATTCTTTCACATTGTTTGGCTGAAAAGGATATGTATCCTTGCGGTACGAAAATATGTAGGAATAAAACTGACCTCGGGTCTATGCTGCGTGATTTCGCGGTAGTTTTTCTTCATTTCCTTGGTGATCTTACAGTTGGACAGCCTGAAATGAGCCGTTGGCCCGTCGGGCATGTGGATGAGAAGGAACCCGTTTGGCTGCTTCTGGTCTTCGTTTACAATTATGACATCAGTGTAGCTCTCGCGCTTCGCCGATTCTAAAATGCGCTTGACCGCCGATCTGGCAACAACAATATGCGCAATATTACATCATTGAACAATAAGTAAGTCACAGCGTTTGTTGCCCAAATTCCCTTACCTTCTTCTAAAGCGATACTCTGAGTTGGGTATTATCCGGGTTAGTTCCTTCCCAAATATTCGTGTCTTCCTGAGGGGATTGTCCGAGAAGGTTATCAACACTTTTGGCTCATAACTATTTTGATAATAGACTGCCAGTTCGTCCAGCTCCAAGTCCCGCTTTATCTAAAGAAATCCTTTTTATATTTATTTTATTTCATTAGTAAAGTCACAAACATAAAAATTACAATTTTAACACATTTAAAATTAAACAATAACGCGACAGTTGTAATTAAAAAGAAACATTTCAAAAACTATACAACAAAATCCAAATGATCGAAGAAAGGGTCCAAAATTTGGACCTAAAAACTAAATACTTCCCCAATGCAATTTGTAATTGATTAATGTTAAACATGCTCATTGGTCAGGATAGTAAGGAATAATTCGCGTAATAAATTGGTCTTAAATCAAGTTAGTGAAAGTAATTTTATAAATCACAACTATTTACTTGTCCAAAAAGTTTTGAATATGCTCAATCGCAGATCTAGTGCAGACCGTGCTCAAGTCAATTTATGAGAAATTTAACCGCTTTTCCCAGACATTTGAATTGAATGTTTTCACTGATTTTCACTATTATTAAAAAGAAATTAATTAAACAGTACATGTGTATAGACGTATTTAGTGCTTTTAACTTCTATTCATTCGTGTATAATAAGCTACTATACCCGTCCTTTGGGCGTCTGTCCGTTACAACTTTCAACTCGAAAAGTACAAATGCGAAAGAGTTGCTCTCGAAAAACAACCATAGCCGTTTGGATCGCATCGAAAGTAGGCAAAATAATATAGCGAATAACATTAAACTCAATGAATATTTAATACTGAGGAATGAAACTTGACATTTCGATAAGGCGCCAGCATCAGACTGCGATCCTATTTGAATTTCATAATAATATGACAGAACGGCTGTTGGAATGTTTTATTTATTACTGTCCAGTTAGAATGAATATATACTGATATATGAGCGCAAATAGAAACATGTAAAAGAATATTCATTGCCACGTTATAATTATAATAAATTGAAATATTATATCCGTGTTTATTTATAGTGGTTACCCAAAAGAAATTGTATAAAGACGTAATGACGTAAAAAAGAATAATATTAAAATATATTAAACAAATTTAAATAAGATGAAATAAATAAGAAAAAACCGATTTTCAATTTAAAAAAAAAAATCAACAAAAAGAACATGAAATACATCCATTTAAAATTTTATTATTTATAAATATATATATATTGAAAAAATAAAATAAAAACTGATTTAACACGGAACTAAACTAGGAATTTTGTCTGTGATTTTGTAGATTGGTATTGGTTGGTGTTGGTATAGTAGTGGTATAATAGACAGGGTTGTGAAACTTTTGCCGAGTTATTGAATAAAGGTCAATTTGGAAGAAGATAGTATTGAACAAAAATCACAAATTCAGTAACTGAAATGGTATTAAAATGAATAATGAAATGAAAGAATGTCATACCATTGTACCATTATGCCTAGGTGGTCGGAAAGAGATCGGTAACCCAATAGCAACTCTCCGGGTAAGGTATAATTTAGGCAAGGTATAATTTAGGCAAGGTGTATGAAACTTTGTAGCCATTTAAAAAGGCGGCTTTTTTCAAAATCAAAAGAGTTCAACTTCTGTGATAACTATTGTCTATTCTGTGAATCTAGTTTAAGCAAATTGTAAACCACGAGTGAGCATACATAGGGCATGATTTTATGACTGCAGTTTGAAAACTGGTAACCATTGGCAAAAGAAATAGCCAAATTGATATTACAAAACCTCAAAATTGTCGTCATCGTCAATGTTGCCCACAGTCGTTTCATCCTTCTCCCGCAGGGTTTCAAGAGTGTGCGGCTTCGCTGGTTCAATGCCCTCCTTGCGCCGCTGCAATCGTGCTTCTTTCTGATCCTTTCGCTTTTGTTTCCTGAAATTCAGCGCCTTGGCCGTTCTCACGTGTTTGTTTTTAATGTTGTTGAAGTGATTCAATTTCAGCATATCTGGATCTTTTTCGACCACCTTAACCTCTTCATCGCTATGCTCCATTGTACCGTCGACATCTTCACTTGGCGATACGTTGTCAACAATAAATCTACAAAATAAATATGCAAAATAATGATTTCCGCTTTAAACTAAAACGGATCTACCCAAACAACTTTCACATTAAATCTTACCCGCTTCTAATTGGACCATTGAGATGTGTTACAGTAAAATCGTACCAACTGGTGAATATCTTAAAAATAATGAAATAATAATTTAATAACTTCTTTTCTGCGTTCGCCACGACCAAGGTTCTGTCAACTCGGAGACCCTCGCCTCGTGGTTTTGTTATGAGTTTTGACATTAGAGTTGTCAGTTCATGTAGTAATGGACGATTACGAATAAAAACATTCGAATATCCATTTATTCGAAGTTGGTAAGATTATAATAGTCGAGATTTGTAACTCATTTTTTTTAACAATTATAATATGATCTGAAACAAATATTTTTTTAACTGAGTTCAAAAAAAGGAAGATATTTAGGTTTTCATATTTGATATTTAGGTATAAATAGCTTCTTTGAGCATTATAGACTATACAGTAGTTATACAGTAGAGGTTATACAGTATACTTTGTTTTTTTTTTCTATGAAATTTGTAGATCTACCATTATTAAATATGACATAAAATCGTAATAGAAGAACGATTATTATCGACTTTCGACGGAACCAATCTGAAAACGTTTGTTAGAAATTAAAACCAAACTAGGCTTTGTTACTTGCTATGCTTTATTAATAATGAATTTTATAGTAAACTAGCTGTTCAACCCGGACTTTGTTCAACCCGGCTGTTCAACCCGGACAGGTTGGCGCATATACTCTGCAGACGTCTTTAACGGTGCCTTCGGCGCGCGACGACTCAACCTACAGCACTTAGGATGAGTCGCTTGGTGACTCCTTTCGGGCCATCCGCGCACGACATACAGCATCGTTATATTCATCCATTTTTATGTATTAAGATATTTTCTGCGTTGGCGAATAAACCTACTTAAAAATGAATAAATTTTAAGTTTAAGTTAATTGATTTACTCGACTGAATAGTTTAGTCGAAAATGCTTATCACGGTGAACCTGTTATACACAATAAAAATGTCTTTTTCTTGCAGGCCCATAAAATTTTGATGGCCCCAAGTCTGAACTTGGAGTAGCTCTGAAATCAGTAGCCCTCGTGTGTCTTAACTCTAGAGTGCCTATTTGATAACTCCTTAAGGCGGCTACATACGTGAACACAGGATACTCATTGAACGATTCTGATCTACAAATAGTTGCATGCAAAAAGTAACCTTGTGCAAATGAACGGAAAGGTGTAAACTCTATGACGGACACGAACGGTGACTTACCATTTTGAATGAAAAATTAATAGCATATTGTTTTTTTTGTTGAAAAATAACGGATACGTTTTTGAAGAATTTTTTTAATGATAACAAAATCATATTCTCTGAAAAATTAAAAACTTTTGGCGTAAACTGTTATTTTCATGTTTAAAAATCTAGTAAAAAAAAAAATTACTTTATATGGGATGTTTCTGGTTCCAGAGGCAAGTGACTTAAAAAATGCTATTTTAAATATATGGTGGTTTTGTTTTTTTTTTTTTGCACAATATTTTAAACACAATTTCTTTAGGTAATAATAAATTCTATACTAATAAATTATCTTTAAATTAAATAAACTAGATTACTTATAACTCTTCTGGATCTCTCTCCTAACGCTTTTGAAAACCTGTAAAATTTGCATTTTTGTAGTATCAGGTATGTAGTCGCCTTAACAATTCTGACGGCGGGATGTACGGATAACTTGCTTACCCACGCTAGACAAATAATTAATTGTCTATAGCCATACGTATTTATACATCTTTCGACAATATATTTTTCATTCGACATTTGTCTAGGAGAGTAACAAGATTTTTCCATGTTTCATCTGAGAAGTGGTTGATTGCAATTCTATAATAGCAAAGTTGACATACCGGAAGAACTTTGAAATGGGTGGACAATTTAGAATAGTCGCCTTGCATTGAAATTTGATTACTTTTTGGAATAATTATTTTTAAGATACGAATTTGTAGAATATAAATTCTCTCTATATATATTTCATATGTAAGGCCCCAAATTGCAATACCATACAAAATAATAGATTCAACCAAGGATATATAAATATTACGTAAAATTGACTCATTTAAGTACGGTTTCATGCACAAATTTTATAAAACAAAGTCTAACTTAAATTCAACTATGCATTTAAAAGTAAATACACCTCAGTCATCTGTGCTCGCTGTCAATTTGACGTATGTTACAAAAGGGTAAGCTTATTGCTTCAAGACAATCTTTACCAGAAAGAAAGACACTTATTTATCTCTTATAATTACAATTTTAATTGTAAGAGATAGATATGATAGTAGGAATTATTTTTAAAAAATCCACAGCAGAATTACCGACCCGCCTCAGATACTAATTTTTTTATTTAATCCAAATATTGCAAGCAAAGAAATTTCCCCTCCCTAAGACCAATGGTTGGTGCTATCAAAAAAAAAATTACTTAAATAAGTTTTAGGCCCTTATTTAAGCAATAATATAAAATTTAAATGAATTTAATATCTTCTATAATAAGAAAGTTATAGCGAAATTTCATTTCTCCAAAAAAAACCCCCCCATTCCCGCCTCCTAGTCTGATTTTGCTCATTAACGAACTTACCGAGATTTTGTGCCCTTAAATTTTATGTATCAGTTTGAAAGTGATTGGTGTAAAATTACGGTAGTTATCGTATCCACAAGATAGTAATATAGATAGATAGATATGTAAACATTTCAACTGAGTGTGGTTTAGGGTTCTAGGGGATGTGAAATGCGAAGATATGTCAAATATTCCGGAAGTATCCATCGCAACAGGTAGCTTTCCTAATGAAATCTACCTAAAATAAAAATTTCAAGTTGTTTCAAAAATTATATATTTTCAAAATCACACATACATAATTAAATCTTTAATTATTAATCATTAGTAAAATCCTTATATTTCAAAACAGCTTATATTAAGACATTTTTATTTCGTTGTAAAAATATTGGTATGGTATTTTAATTATGCACAATATCACATTTAATCATATACAAAGGTGGACATTATTTTATTCGTTTAGAATAAAAGAATAGTATAAATAAATAAAGAATAAAAAAAATATTTGACCATTAAAATATTTGGATAAAGTCCATTCTGACAAAAAGAATTTTACACCAGCATATATATAATATTGATGTCTGTAGATTGTTTTTTTGACCTTTTTATTATTAGATGTTAGTCGTTACAGGTGGTGATGATGCTTTGGATGTAAGAGATAAATTACCGGACGTTTAGGCGTGAAAGTGCTGCCTTTATTGATGGCGATTTGACACCACTCTCCTAACAGCTAATAATAAAAACAATTACAAACTATTGTACAGGCATTATATATTAAAATGTTAGAAAATTTTTGTAAGTACTGCAGATAGAACCACAAATCACTTTATCTTGCATTGGTAAATGTTTTGAAGTTATTTTAGAACTAGGTTAATAATAAAGTAGGTATCACTGGACGCAAATAAAAATTAACCTGAAATGTATAAAGATCATGCTAACAATAAACTAAAGTGAACTGTGTTGGTTCCCGCGGTTGGTGGTGCGTTGGTTCGAGCCCCGTATTATATTAACCGTTTAATCAAAAAATTTAAACGGCTTCAGCATCAAAATCCACTTCGCGCGCTTACAACTGTGCCATCGAAGCGCGCAACGGTGTTATCTCGACGTTTACGATGTCAGCTGTCTAATTTTCTGGTCGGCCCTGCGCAGCGAGACAGCGTTTTCCAACTGCTTCACTCTCAGACGCGCCCAGATGGTGTAGTCCTGCAGGCCTATGATCTGCGCCGCCAGGATCGCTGCGCTATCCGGATAGATGACGGTCGCGCAGCCCAGCCCCGATGGAACGGACAAGCTCGACCAGATGTCCTGTTGAAAATGATACTTCAATGAGTTTTCAGATTACTATAAATTTGACCGAGTTTTCGGGTATATAAAAAAAATAATCCTAAGGTGTCTGTAGCAACTGTTGAGGCTTTTGATTTTGTGCTTATAGTTTTTCTATCTAATCTGTACACATTTGCATGCTTTTTTTTGTCATTTAAATTTCGGAGTTTGCGCATCTTTTAGTAGCCTTCTTAAGTACGTATATTTTGGTAGAGGTACCAGTTTTATTGACTTACTGGTACCGTTTGAGGCATTATATTATTCAAAATTTAAAGCTTCTATCAATGCTATACACCCCCCCCCCCCCTCCATCAGTAAATCAAAATGGTTTCCACATGGGCACTACAAGAAACTTGGCTTGTGCTATGTAATGTGCTAGGTAAAAATCCAAAATGTAATAGTTATTGAAAGCAGATTACGACCGGGGTCCATTCAACACATTGCCGTGCCTGCAAATCCAGAATACAGGCTACAAGCACGAGCACAACCAGGTGAGTGCTATAGCGGTCACCTGGTTGTGCTGGGTTTGTGCTTTGCTGGTAAATATTATAATACCATCAACGTATCAGTGAAAAACCGCTTGCTATAAATTCAAACCAGAAATAGTTCTTGAAAACAACGTTTATATGCTATATTGGAACAGAACCATTCTACACAACTACAAAAGTACATGTTTAGAGCTAAATACATAGGTTTTGCTATTTTTTTTATTTTTCTTAGTGGTAAAACAAAGTCTAATATATTTAAAGATAGCCTAGTACGTAACTACATTTAACTCTATTTTACTCTTATGTATTTTAGTGTGATAAGATGGTAAAAGGTGGTACATCTATCTGTCACTAAAATTTATCGATCTGAAGGTGTACAAAAGCGCCGTTACATTCACTAAACAATTTGCTATTAATTACAACCGCTGTTAATTTTTCTGATTCTGATGATGATTTAGAGATATAATATAATTAAAAACAATGACCACCTTAAGCTTAAAACGTTAATGTCATAAGGGTGTAATTGTGTCGACTTTGTTATATTGGTATTATTTAAATTGGCTGCTAATATTATATAACTAGAATTGTTTAGTTAACTCGTAATGACTATAGAATTATTTAAATTAATAATACACCAATTAGAATTTTTAGAAAATGTGTTTTTGATTTTTTTTTCTACAAACAATGGTTTCGTAATTACCCTTATGGCTTATAACTGACAGAACTATACACTAGATTAGACCTGATATAACCCTACTTAGAAAAACAACAAAATAGTATTCCTTATTGATATCTAATAACAATTTAATAATATCCTCCACCGGAGTTGTACCTCAGAATCTGCGTACTAGCTTCAAAACACCTGACATTCGTACAATTACAGAAAGCTACTATGGTAGCTTTCTATGCTAAACACCTGTAAAATAGTGGGGAAGTTCTTGTCAGCTTAGTAATAGTATCATTTTCATCATAATTCCATCCTGTTCACTGTAGTATAAGTAAATGTATGCTTGTACTATAACCTTGCTTGGTTCAGGTTAGTGTGGTAGGTCATTTGCCCCACACATAAAAAAATAGCACAGAATAAAATAATAAAATCCGTTGACAAATAAAATAATCATAAATTGAATGTACCTGTACGACTTTGTCCGCTGGCGGTGGGCAGTTGATAACAGGGTAACTGGTGTTACCGGACAGGACAGGCCCCAGACCGTTTGACCTGCCAGCGACCGCAATAAAGACCAGCGGACCATTGGTGTCCTCATACTCGTGCATTATACGATGTGTCTCTTCTGTTGCCTTGTGCGCTGAAGTCACCCGCGTGTCCACTTTGAGACCGAGTTCCGACTCATTATATTACACTGAGGCACTCGCACAGAAGATACCAATAGCCCCCGAGCTGATATGTGAGGATTTCGAGAAAGATGTACGGCAGGACCTGGATCAGCTTGAAATGGACCATCGTGATGTGGGTTATAAAGACGGACGCCGTCGACAGAATGGGGATGAGGATGGAGATCACGAGAGCTTGACTGTGGAGATCCAATGGCAGCGGGTGTCCAGCAACTTTATGGTAGAGTTCCTGGTGGACAAATTCAGCGTTTGAAAATTGATTACCTTTCGGAAAGCTAGCCTTGGCCGTTTTAAAACCTTTTTGGCCGTTTTAAAAGCTTTTATGGGAATAGTATAAATACAGTTTCCAAATGTCTCGCTTTTCAGTGTCTCATAGAAGTGACGTACCCATAGTCAATATACTAACCGAAACTGACATTGAAGTCTCAAGCCACCACGTCTTGAACCAACTACTAAACAGCTACATATAACATTATTATTATGATTGATTACTCCAAATAAAGAAATATTATAAATTAAAATATATAGGTGGACCTTTTGATCAAAAACCTTGATTATAAATACTGGTTGGAGGAGGAGATTGGGAGGAAGTGAATGTAGGTAGTCTATACGCGTCATGATGTGCTAAAGTTCACGTTTTTTTTTCAATATCCTTAAATTTACACTTGCATCTTTGGATCAGCCTGCAGGAGACGAAATTCGGCGCTGGGGGCCCGAAGCACCTGATATGTGTGCCTTACTCAAGATTAGCATTATTAATTTTTAATTAGTTTGTTTTATACGTTCGTAAATTGAAACCTAATCATAAAATCCTAAATCTCTACTATGTCCGTTATAAATGTCCTAAAGTAATATTGTTTTTATAATAACCTCAATTTTCTAATAATAATACAATAATCAATACAAATAAATATATAGGTACCTCAAAATCGGCCCATTTGTTAAGGACGTTTGCGACCTTCCTAGTTTCATACCACATGATGGGGATGAGAATAGTGGGGAAGAGGTAAACGGTGAAGAGGTACCCGATGACTGCCTCTTCAAAGCGACCCTCGGCGGAACGAACGATCTGGACTCTGTGCCAGGACACGTAAACCACGTAGGCCAACACGGCCGTGAAGGCCAAAGCCGAGTAAACCATGGCCGGCGATGTCCAGATCAGCTGGTTTATCCTCGGAGCCGGTCTGGTCAGGGGGAGGACGCCCATAACCCTGATTTAAAATTAAAAATATATTTTTGTATCACAGAGCACAGAGAATCTGCACTTCGGATTAAAATTAATCTCTCGTCAGTCTTATTAACATTGCAAACAACCGCACAGTTTTTATTAATATTTTTTGCAAAGTTAACAACAACATATAAAAACTAAACTAAACAAGGCCCCTTTTTGTCGAAAATTTAGGAAAATATATATGATTTAGTCAAAACCACTAAGTACGCCTGGTTAGAGGTTAGGTTTTTCCAATTTTCCTAAATGACGCAGAAACGAGCATACGAGGAAAACCATACGGCGTATCGATGCTATGGAAATTTATTGCTGCCTATGTGTCCTTTAGTTTTCCTGAGCTGCTAGACGAACGAACTTCGATTATAGAAGAGCTTCAAATTATAATATAAAGTTTGCCTCAGCGCCGTTCTCCTAAGAATACTGCAATTCTTTCGACATGGTGGCGACACCACGAAAAGACTGTTGATTCAGGGTGGACCATGTCAGGTGTTGCTGTATTATTTTTTACACACGTAGTAAAAAAAACCCGTCTGTTAGTTTCCAGTAGTACCCCCCCACCCCCTGACACAGTAGAACCCAAGTAATTGATGCGCGAATTGAAATGGGCAACCTAGGTAAACGATAAAAATATTTATTTATTTATTTATTCATTTATTATTTTTTATAAAAACAGTCAGTACATGTCTTTTTTTTAATATAATGCAATCAGTTACACAAAGTAAAGTGTCTTCAGCTGCTAACTATGTAATGTAATATAATATAATGTAAATATTAAATAACCAATGTTTCAATAAAACCGTTGTGCCATCTGATAATTTAAATAAACGCACGCCGTGGAACGCTAAATTCAAAATTATACACTTAATAAATATAATAATAATAATAATAGTGAATAGGTATTCTGTGGGAAAGATAGAGTGGCCGGAATATTTTATATTACATACCTTTATGTGTTTGTGAATTTATTTATGTGTTTAAAATATACTCTTCAGCAGTTCAGAACAGGCTTTTGTATGAAGGGATTATGTGTGTGTAAGCGCTAAGTGTCGTATCATTGTTCCAATCTTAATATATATAAATCTCGTGTCACAATGTTTGTCCTCAATGGACGGCTGAACCACTTAACCGATTATAATAAAATTTGAACACCATGTGCAGTTCGATGTGCACTTGAGAGATAGGATAGTTTAAATCTCAAATTATAGTCGCAATTTTAATTTATCGCTAATTATTTGTCTGTTATTATTTGGCAGTCATAAAACTGACAGATGTCGATACCTTTCGACTGGGTTGATGGCGCTAATGTCTGTTATTATTTGACAGTGACAGTTATTCGACGCAAACGTATTAAAAGAGCCCATCAGTTGGCAGAACAAATTGAATCAAGAAATCCAGCTCAAAGAATCAGGACAGCAGGTCATGCACAAGAATCTCAAGAACAGTGTAACGAACGTCTTCAAGAGAATATCATAAGAACAAGAAAATTATTATTTTCAGTCAAATGCCACCGAAAAAATCTAACCTCAACAACGCGAGCGGCAAACGTCAAAACGCAAACGTCAAAACTACGATCGGAATAATATATTCACTTACGAGATGCTGTTGCTGGAAACATCGATGGAAATTTAAATCCCAATGACATCGGTAATGCTTTCATTTTACCTTCAAGCTACATCGGCAGTCCACGGAACATGCAGGAATACATACAAGATGCGATGACTTACGTACGTCATTACGGCCGACCGGATTTATTTATTACATTCACATGTAATCCGAATTGGGAAGAGATACAAACTTTACTATTGCCAGGACAACAAGCCATTCATCGTCATGATTTAACTGCACGTGTGTTTAAACAAAAATTGAAATCCTTAATTGATTTTATTGTTAAATATACAATTTTTGGTATCACACGTTGTTGGCTGTATACGATAGAGTGGCAAAAGCGAGGTTTGCCTCATGCCCACATTTTGGTTTGGCTTAAAGATAGAATCCGTCCTGAAGAAATCGATCAAATAATTTCAGCCGAAATTCCAGACCCATTAATTGATCAAGAATTATTTGATATTGTCACCAAACACATGGTCCATGGGCCATGCGGTGTTTTCAACATGACCTCACCGTGCATGGAAAATGGAAAATGTAAAAAAAACTTCCCAAAGCCGCATACGAATGACACGATCACGGATATTGATGGTTATCCAACTAAATCAACTAATTCAATTGATCAAAAGAGTTTCGCCACGACTGCAAAATGACAATTATCAAATCGTCATAAAAGCCGACAAAGTACCATTAGGTGAACATGCTGGTAGATTCAACGCTCCAACTGTTGATGAGGTTGCTGTTATCATGGTTGGTGATCCAGTTGACAAAAGATCTATAAACATTACACGGCGAGACAACACTGTCAGTACGATTTAGGATCTACACCGTTCATATGACGCACTACAATATCCATTGATATTTTGGCAAGGACAAGATGAATATCACCTTAATATCAAACAGTATGATCCAAATACCGGTAAATTTGACAATTATCTATTTACTTTCTTACTGTATGTATAGATTTTAATTTCGTATTGCATTTTATTTTTTATTTTTTTAGGTGATTACAGAAATAATAAAGTTAGCTCAATGAACTACTACGCACACCGAATAATGGTTAGACAACATCAAGACAATTATATCCTTCGATATCGTCAGCTGTTCCATCAATACATTGTTGATATGTATGCTAAGGTCGAAAGCGAACGCTTGCGATTCCTTCGATTCAACCAGGCAAAACTACGATCGGAAGAATATATTCACTTACGAGATGCTGTTGCTGGAAAGATCGATGGAAATTTAAATCCCAATGACATCGGTAATACTTACATTTTACCTTCAAGCTACATCGGCAGTCCACGGAACATGCAGGAATACATACAAGATGCGATGACTTACGTACGTCATTACGGCCGACCGGATTTATTTATTACATTCACATGTAATCCGAATTGGGAAGAGATACAAACTTTACTATTGCCAGGACAACAAGCCATTCATCGTCATGATTTAACTGCACGTGTGTTTAAACAAAAATTGAAATCCTTAATTGATTTTATTGTAAAATATACAATTTTTGGTATCACACGTTGTTGGCTGTATACGATAGAGTGGCAAAAGCGAGGTTTGCCTCATGCCCACATTTTGGTTTGGCTTAAAGATAGAATCCGTCCTGAAGAAATCGATCAAATAATTTCAGCCGAAATTCCAGACCCATTAATTGATCAAGAATTATTTGATATTGTCACCAAACACATGATCCATGGGCCATGCGGTGTTTTCAACATGACCTCACCGTGCATGGAAAATGGAAAATGTAAAAAAAACTTCCCAAAGCCGCATACGAATGACACGATCACGGATATTGATGGTTATCCAACTAAATCAACTAATTCAATTGATCAAAAGAGTTTCGCCACGACTGCAAAATGACAATTATCAAATCGTCATAAAAGCCGACAAAGTACCATTAGGTGAACATGCTGGTAGATTCAACGCTCCAACTGTTGATGAGGTTGCTGTTATCATGGTTGGTGATCCAGTTGACAAAAGATCTATAAACATTACACGGCGAGACAACACTGTCAGTACGATTTAGGATCTACACCGTTCATATGACGCACTACAATATCCATTGATATTTTGGCAAGGACAAGATGAATATCACCTTAATATCAAACAGTATGATCCAAATACCGGTAAATTTGACAATTATCTATTTACTTTCTTACTGTATGTATAGATTTTAATTTCGTATTGCATTTTATTTTTTATTTTTTTAGGTGATTACAGAAATAATAAAGTTAGCTCAATGAACTACTACGCACACCGAATAATGGTTAGACAACATCAAGACAATTATATCCTTCGATATCGTCAGCTGTTCCATCAATACATTGTTGATATGTATGCTAAGGTCGAAAGCGAACGCTTGCGATTCCTTCGATTCAACCAGGCAAAACTACGATCGGAAGAATATATTCACTTACGAGATGCTGTTGCTGGAAACATCGATGGAAATTTAAATCCCAATGACATCGGTAATGCTTTCATTTTACCTTCAAGCTACATCGGCAGTCCACGGAACATGCAGGAATACATACAAGATGCGATGACTTACGTACGTCATTACGGCCGACCGGATTTATTTATTACATTCACATGTAATCCGAATTGTGAAGAGATACAAACTTTACTATTGCCAGGACAACAAGCCATTCATCGTCATGATTTAACTGCACGTGTGTTTAAACAAAAATTGAAATCCTTAATTGATTTTATTGTTAAATATACAATTTTTGGTATCACACGTTGTTGGCTGTATACGATAGAGTGGCAAAAGCGAGGTTTGCCTCATGCCCACATTTTGGTTTGGCTTAAAGATAGAATCCGTCCTGAAGAAATCGATTAAATAATTTCAGCCGAAATTCCAGACCCATTAATTGATCAAGAATTATTTGATATTGTCACCAAACACATGATCCATGGGCCATGCGGTGTTTTCAACATGACGTCACCGTGCATGGAAAATGGAAAATGTAAAAAAAACTTCCCAAAGCCGCATACGAATGACACGATCACGGATATTGATGGTTATCCAATGTATCGCCGCAGAAGTACTGAGAATGGTGGCCACACATTTACAATGCGACTGCCGAACTTTCCAAATCAAGTTGAGTTTGATAATCAGTGGGTGGTACCATACTCACCACTACTTTCAAAAACTTACAAAGCTCATATCAATGTTGAGCTTTGCAGTTCTGTTAAATCAATTAAGTATATTTGTAAATATGTAAACAAGGGCAGTGATTTGGCCATATTTGAAGTAAAAAACATAAATAAAAATGACGAAATAGCACGATACCAAATGGGCAGATACATTAGCAGCAATGAAGCTATTTGGCATATTCTCAGCTTTCCCATCCACGAAAGAGATCCTGCTGTCCAACATCTGGCAATACATCTTGAAAACGGTCAACGTGTATACTTCACTGAAGAAAATGTTCTCCAAAGAGCGTTGGAAGCTCCGAAAACGACTCTAACTGAATTTTTTACATTGTGTCAAAAACCTGATGTTTTTGGCCAATTCGCGAAGACATTGGTGTATGGTGATGTTCCACGTTATTTCACATGGAACAAATCCAGTAAAAAATGGGAGCCACGGAAACAAGGAAAACCACATCCTTCCATTACAGGCATTTTTATTTTTTACCTATTGATTTCTGCTTAGTATCAAGTGTAAGAACATTTTAATTAATTGTGTTCAACGTACTTCCCCTTCAAATCTCAATCCAGTGAATTTGTATACCAACATCAACATTTTCGTCTTTGTTCGTAAATAATTTCATTGTACTAAAGGGTTATAGTAGTAGAAAGTCAAATAAGGAGATCACCATATTTTTTTACAAATACCATCTGTGTGAAAAAGCATAGTGGACTCCGTGACTGATGTTCTCTTATTGTTCCTCTTAGATTGTTTACTATAATGTAATATAACAAAAACTTTAGCCACAGCAACGCGTGGCCGGGTCAGCTAGTGATTATAATAAAATAATTTTGATACAAATTTATTTATTTCATATAAAGATCCTACGGAGTCAATAATATTTACTTTTCGCCAAGTAAAAACATATAATCGATAAACAAACGGCTTATTGAAATTATCCTTTGATCAGTAGCAGCTCACTAAGGAGGTAGTAAATAGAATACCTACTTTTTTAGCAGCCATGGGTCTAGAAATGTAACTAAAGCTCCCCAGTTTCATGATAACAGGTAATAACAAGTATGTAAGTAGGTATAACTTTCAGAAGCAATTTATATATACCAAAATCAAGATTTGTTAAATAAATAACTTATAATATTGTGTTATAACTTAGGTAGATATACTTTGTGTAGTTATCTATATACCAATCTATGCTAAATTATTTTAATGTTAACTCGAGACGATATTTAGAGGCGACAAAAGTTACTATTGAAAATGTTACAGAACGTCCCGAAATTTGGATGGATTTCCAATAAATAATTGAAAGAAGAGAAAAACAAAAATCAATTATCACCCGAGTACCATAAGCACCGGTTTAATATTCTCATAAACCACGTCATTGCTGATGACATAATTTTTGGTGAAGGCTCCATTGAGAGTAGTGGGCGCCACCTTGTTGTAGGAGGCCGGAGGGCGGGGCGGGTACCTCATGGGTTTGACGTCCAGGAACACAATCCGCAGAGGTTTTCGTGCGTCGCTCACGGAGAAAACGTCCTTGGCGTCTTCGGCCGAACGGAAGCTGCTATAGCTTTGGTAGGTATATGTTTTTTCTATCGATAACGAAAACAAAAATATTACACGGTTGATAAGTGTGACGTATAATTTATTAGTGTGCCGGTGTTTTGAAAGATGAACACATAAAATGGTTACTACATTGACATGCTATTTTATTTATTATAGAATAAATTATGCCTAAAAGATTAAAAAAAAATACGGTTTATTAACTATTTCTTTTACAATAAGCGCCTATGTAAACATAAATGAAATAATAATCACAAATGGTAAAAACAAATAAGTCATTAAATAATAGGGTTATTTCATATTATCAGATATATCAACCATAATCTGACTTAATATTGAAAAAAACAATTTTACATCTTACCGACTGTTGTTCCCTTGTTTTGTATAATATTTATATTGTGTTTTATAATAATATATAAAAGCTTTAACAGCATTCAGAAGTGTGAATATTACACTTTTTAAACTGAATTACACAAATTCAATAAAATTAACAAAAAAACGAGACACTATGAGTTCCTATGGATGTTGTAAATTATTATAATTTGCTAAGTTGTTGCAAAATTTAAATTGCTATAGGAATTCAAGTTTTGTAGGCCTGGTGTTTAGAATAATCGCATGCGTGAAAGATTGTGTCGTGGTATATTAATGAGTGTAAGGATGAATATGTTTTTGTTTAATATCTATAAGCACTACTATTCTGACTAAAATAAATATATTTGTATTTTGAGTTCATATCACTCGCTGATTGTAGAAATATTTCGAGAAAATATTCACAAGATATAATTTTAAACAAACCTTCAAGTCGGTAAAGTTGGAAATTGGTATTTTAAAATACTACTTAACAACGTTCAACGTTCTTTTATTTCAACGTGTCCATTAGGACTGTTTCTTGACTCTTTCAACGCGCGGTAGAGAGAGGACTTGGGCTTGACCTTAAATGTTACGAATCGTCGTAGACCTTGTTTGCAAAATTATTGATTGTTTTATAGGGGTAATCAATGACGCACTCAGTACACGCCCAATCCCTGGGCATGAGCCTTGAGTAAACGGTAATCGATTTGTAAAAAAGTCAACCTAATACCCTGCCTGTACGAAGTAATTAGATGTATAGTAATAATATAGTAACCTACATTATTTCCATCCAAAAAGGCTGAATTGTCATCTGTACACATGTCGGGACAATTAGCAATGTCCGCTCGAAAGTGATGCCTTAAAGAGAAATCGATCGAAAATTAGTACACAAATTTTGTAGTGAAATATCCACACCTCTAAAATTGTGATAATAAATTACGAATTGAACGACATCCCCCCTGTATCCGCCCTTGGATGTGGTAGCATAGCCGAGTTGATTTATTTCAATTCAAATTATGTAGACACCGTGTTCCAAGACCATTCCGGATACAAAATTCGTCATGGTTACTGGGTAAAAAAATTGTAATCATGATAATATAAAATCGCTCTTCTCACAAGCTCGGTCGCAAGCGAGGCCTTAACGAGCGCCTGCGAGCAAAAAGGAAATTTACACGAGCGCTATGATAAAATTGAGTATAGCGAACATATAGGGTAGGGACCGTGATTTGATAACTGACACAATTTACTAACGAACGTTTTATCAGTTATATGTAGGGAGAAAAGAGATAAATCCAACTACCCTTGCTTTATAGAACATATCGGGGAATTAGGAAAAATAATAAAGGAATAATTGTCAAACTGTAAATTTCTTGCCTATAGATACAGGAGTCATTAAACGGTAGTGTGCGCTTAATTCAACACCAGCGCGCCACCTGTGGGTCAATTTAATAACATATCAAGTTAGTTGCAATCATACAATTAGCACGGTCAATGCGCTACTACTTACTACCTTCATTCAAATTAAATATTAGGGAAATTATACAATTAGACAGGAATAATAGATTTTTTTTTAAAAAAAATCCGAAGCAAAAACTTACAAATTTGGGTCCGAGGAAAGCAAACTGAAAAATAAATAATTAAAAAAACCAGACTAACAAAATGTTTAAATAAATGATAATATTTGGCGGTGATTTATTTATGCATTTTTTTTAAATAATTTCTTATTCATAATTCATAAACTATATGTAAAAAAAGTAAAAGGATCACTAAACTAATAATGTATTTGTTGTAAGCGCTCAGCTGTTGCCATACGCCGTAACGGTGTCAAGGCCATTAACGATCGACACGTAATCAGAATTTAACCAATAAACGAATTGACACCATCTGTTAATAATAAATAAATAATAAATGATATATTTAACGACGATTTCTTTAAGCATGTTTTTTATATAATTGCTTATTCAAATTTCATAAATTTTATGTGAAAATAGTAAAAGGATTACCAATAATGTCTTTGTAGTGAGCTCTTAGCTGTTGCCGTACGCCGTAACGGTGTCAAGGCCACAGATGCAGAATCAGAATTCACCTAATGACCGAATTCGCACCATTTGTTGGAGGCCAGCGGGGAAACAGCCGATAAACGGGGTTAGGCGAGCTTTGAAAATACACACCTGCATTAGTGTTGTATTAAACCATCATATAATTTTATTATATTTTACTGATTGCATTTTAATAACTATATGAATGAAATTAACTAAATGATTGAGATGAAAAAGCTGAACCAGCGGATGAAATTATTAAACTACATGAATGAAATAACTAAATGATTGAAATGAATAAGATAAAAAAGCTGAAAGAGCGGATGAAATTATAATTATACATGAATGAAATAACTAAATGATTGAGAGATTGAGATGAAAAAGCTGAAAGAGCGGATGAAATTATTTAACTACATGAATGAAATTAACTAAACGATTGAGATGAATGAGATGAAAAAGCTGAACGATCGGATGAAATTATTTAACTACATGAATGAAATAACCTAATGATTGAGATGAATGAGATGAAAAAGCTGAACCAGCGGATGAAATTATTAAACTACATGAATGAAATAACCTAATGATTGAGATGAATGAGATGAAAAAGCTGAACCAGAGGATGAAATTATTAAACTACATGAATGAAATAACCTAAAGATTGAGATGAATGAGATGAAAAAGCTGAACCAGCGGATGAAATTATTTAACTACATGAATGAAATAACTAAATGATTGAGATGAATGAGATGAAAAAGCTGAACGAGCGGATGAAATTATTAAACTACATGAATGAAATAACCTAATAATTGAGATGAATGAGATGAAAAAGCTGAACCAGCGGATGAAATTATTAAACTACATAAATGAAATAACCTAATGATTGAGATGAATGAGATGAAAAAGCTGAACCAGCGGATGAAATTATTTAACTACATGAATGAAATAACCTAATGATTGAGATGAATGAGATGAAAAAGCTGAACCAGCGGATGAAATTATTAAACTACATGAATGAAATAACCTAATGATTGAGATGAATGAGATGAAAAAGCTGAACCAGCGGATGAAATTATTAAACTACATAAATGAAATAACCTAATGATTGAGATGAATGAGATGAAAAAGCTGAACCAGCGGATGAAATTATTTAACTACATGAATGACATAACCTAATGATTGAGATGAATGAGATGAAAAAGCTGAACCAGCGGAGGAAATTATTAAACTACATGAATGAAATAACCTAATGATTGAGATGAATGAGATGAAAAAGCTGAACCAGCGGATGAAATTATTTAACTACATGAATGAAATAACCTAATGATTGAGATAAATGAGATGAAAAAGCTGAACCAGCGGATGAAATTATTAAACTACATGAATGAAATAACCTAATGATTGAGATGAATGAGATGAAAAAGCTGAACCAGCGGATGAAATTATTAAACTACATGAATGAAATAACCTAATGATTGAGATGAATGAGATGAAAAAGCTGAACCAGCGGATGAAATTATTAAACTACATGAATGAAATAACCTAATGATTGAGATGAATGAGATGAAAAAGCTGAACCAGCGGATGAAATTATTTAACTACATGAATGAAATAACTAAATGATTGAGATGAATGAGATGAAAAAGCTGAACCAGCGGATGAAATTATTAAACTACATGAATGAAATAACCTAATGATTGAGATGAATGAGATGAAAAAGCGGAACCAGCGGATGAAATTATTAAACTACATGAATGAAATAACCTAATGATTGAGATGAATGAGATGAAAAAGCTGAACCAGCGGATGAAATTATTTAACTACATGAATGAAATAACCTAATGATTGAGATGAATGAGATGAAAAAGCTGAACCAGCGGATGAAATTATTAAACTACATGAATGAAATAACCTAATGATTGAGATGAATGAGATGAAAAAGCTGAACCAGCGGATGAAATTATTAAACTACATGAATGAAATAACCTAATGATTGAGATGAATGAGATGAAAAAGCTGAACCAGCGGATGAAATTATTTAACTACATGAATGAAATAACCTAATGATTGAGATGAATGAGATGAAAAAGCTGAACCAGCGGATGAAATTATTTAACTACATGAATGAAATAACCTAATGATTGAGATGAATGAGATGAAAAAGCTGAACAAGCGGATGAAATTATTTAACTACATGAATGAAATAACCTAATGATTGAGATGAATGAGATGAAAAAGCTGAACCAGCGGATGAAATTATTTAACTACATGAATGAAATAACCTAATGATTGAGATGAATGAGATGAAAAAGCTGAACCAGCGGATGAAATTATTTAACTACATGAATGAAATAACCTAATGATTGAGATGAATGAGATGAAAAAGCTGAACCAGCGGATGAAATTATTAAACTACATGAATGAAATAACCTAATGATTGAGATGAATGAGATGAAAAAGCTGAACCAGCGGATGAAATTATTTAACTACATGAATGAAATAACTAAATGATTGAGATGAATGAGATGAAAAAGCTGAACCAGCGGATGAAATTATTAAACTACATGAATGAAATAACCTAATGATTGAGATGAATGAGATGAAAAAGCTGAACCAGCGGATGAAATTATTAAACTACATGAATGAAATAACCTAATGATTGAGATGAATGAGATGAAAAAGCTGAACCAGCGGATGAAATTTTTAAACTACATGAATGAAATAACCTAATGATTGAGATGAATGAGATGAAAAAGCTGAACCAGCGGATGAAATTATTTAACTACATGAATGAAATAACCTAATGATTGAGATGAATGAGATGAAAAAGCTGAACCAGCGGATGAAATTATTTAACTACATGAATGAAATAACCTAATGATTGAGATAAATGAGATGAAAAAGCTGAACCAGCGGATGAAATTATTAAACTACATGAATGAAATAACCTAATGATTGAGATGAATGAGATGAAAAAGCTGAACCAGCGGATGAAATTATTAAACTACATGAATGAAATAACCTAATGATTGAGATGAATGAGATGAAAAAGCTGAACCAGCGGATGAAATTATAAAACTACATGAATGAAATAACCTAATGATTGAGATGAATGAGATGAAAAAGCTGAACCAGCGGATGAAATTATTAAACTACATGAATGAAATAACCTAATGATTGAGATGAATGAGATGAAAAAGCTGAACCAGCGGATAAAATTATTTAACTACATGAATGAAATAACTAAATGATTGAGATGAATGAGATGAAAAAGCTGAACCAGCGGATGAAATTATTAAACTACATGAATGAAATAACCTAATGATTGAGATGAATGAGATGAAAAAGCTGAACCAGCGGATGAAATTATTAAACTACATGAATGAAATAACCTAAGGATTGAGATGAATGAGATGAAAAAGCGGAACCAGCGGATGAAATTATTAAACTACATGAATGAAATAACCTAATGATTGAGATGAATGAGATGAAAAAGCTGAACCAGCGGATGAAATTATTTAACTACATGAATGAAATAACCTAATGATTGAGATGAATGAGATGAAAAAGCTGAACCAGCGGATGAAATTATTAAACTACATGAATGAAATAACCTAATGATTGAGATGAATGAGATGAAAAAGCTGAACCAGCGGATGAAATTATTTAACTACATGAATGAAATAACTAAATGATTGAGATGAATGAGATGAAAAAGCTGAACCAGCGGATGAAATTATTAAACTACATGAATGAAATAACCTAATGATTGAGATGAATGAGATGAAAAAGCTGAACCAGCGGATGAAATTATTAAACTACATGAATGAAATAACCTAATGATTGAGATGAATGAGATGAAAAAGCTGAACCAGCGGATGAAATTATTAAACTACATGAATGAAATAACCTAATGATTGAGATGAATGAGATGAAAAAGCTGAACCAGCGGATGAAATTATTTAACTACATGAATGAAATAACTACATGATTGAGATGAATGAGATGAAAAAGCTGAACCAGCGGATGAAATTATTTAACTACATGAATGAAATAACCTAATGATTGAGATGAATGAGATGAAAAAGCTGAACCAGCGGATGAAATTATTAAACTACATGAATGAAATAACCTAATGATTGAGATGAATGAGATGAAAAAGCTGAACCAGCGGATGAAATTATTAAACTACATGAATGAAATAACCTAATGATTGAGATGAATGAGGTGAAAAAGCTGAACCAGCGGATGAAATTATTTAACTACATGAATGAAATAACTTATTGATTGAGATAAATGAGATGAAAAAGCTGAACCAGCGGATGAAATTATTAAACTACATGAATGAAATAACCTAATGATTGAGATGAATGAGATGAAAAAGCTGAACCAGCGGATGAAATTATTTAATTACATGAATGAAATAACCTAATGATTGAGATGAATGAGATGAAAAAGCTGAACCAGCGGATGAAATTATTAAACTACATGAATGAAATAACCTAATGATTGAGATGAATGAGATGAAAAAGCTGAACCAGCGGATGAAATTATTAAACTAAATGAATGAAATAACCTAATGATTGAGATGAATGAGATGAAAAAGCTGAACCAGCGGATGAAATTATTTAACTACATGAATGAAATAACTAAATGATTGAGATGAATGAGATGAAAAAGCTGAACCAGCGGATGAAATTATTAAACTACACGAATGAAATAACCTAATGATTGAGATGAATGAGATGAAAAAGCTGAACCAGCGGATGAAATTATTAAACTACATGAATGAAATAACCTAATGATTGAGATGAATGAGATGAAAAAGCTGAACCAGCGGATGAAATTATTAAACTACATGAATGAAATAACCTAATGATTGAGATGAATGAGATGAAAAAGCTGAACCAGCGGATGAAATTATTTAACTACATGAATGAAATAACTAAATGATTGAGATGAATGAGATGAAAATGCTGAACCAGCGGATGAAATTATTAAACTACATGAATGAAATAACCTAATGATTGAGATGAATGAGATGAAAAAGATGAACCAGCGGATGAAATTATAAAACTACATGAATGAAATAACCTAATGATTGAGATGAATGAGATGAAAAAGCTGAACCAGCGGATGAAATTATTAAACTACATGAATGAAATAACCTAATGATTGAGATGAATGAGATGAAAAAACTGAACCAGCGGGTGAAATTATTAAACTACATGAATGAAATAACCTAATGATTGAGATGAATGAGATGAAAAAGCTGAACCAGCGGATGAAATTATTAAACTACATGAATGAAATAACCTAATGATTGAGATGAATGAGATGAAAAAGCTGAACCAGCGGATGAAATTATTTAACTACATGAATGAAATAACCTAATGATTGAGATGAATGAGATGAAAAAGCTGAACCAGCGGATGAAATTATTTAACTACATGAATGAAATAACTACATGATTGAGATGAATGAGATGAAAAAGCTGAACCAGCGGATGAAATTATTAAACTACATGAATGAAATAACCTAATGATTGAGATGAATGAGATGAAAAAGCGGAACCAGCGGATGAAATTATTAAACTACATGAATGAAATAACCTAATGATTGAGATGAATGAGATGAAAAAGCTGAACCAGCGGATGAAATTATTTAACTACATGAATGAAATAACCTAATGATTGAGATGAATGAGATGAAAAAGCTGAACCAGCGGATGAAATTATTAAACTACATGAATGAAATAACCTAATGATTGAGATGAATGAGATGAAAAAGCTGAACCAGCGGATGAAATTATTAAACTACATGAATGAAATAACCTAATGATTGAGATGAATGAGATGAAAAAGCTGAACCAGCGGATGAAATTATTTAACTACATGAATGAAATAACTAAATGATTGAGATGAATGAGATGAAAAAGCTGAACCAGCGGATGAAATTATTAAACTACATGAATGAAATAACCTAATGATTGAGATGAATGAGATGAAAAAGCTGAACCAGCGGATGAAATTATTAAACTACATGAATGAAATAACCTAATGATTGAGATGAATGAGATGAAAAAGCTGAACCAGCGGATGAAATTATTAAACTACATGAATGAAATAACCTAATGATTGAGATGAATGAGATGAAAAAGCTGAACCAGCGGATGAAATTATTTAACTACATGAATGAAATAACCTAATGATTGAGATGAATGAGATGAAAGAGCTGAACCAGCGGATGAAATTATTAAACTACATGAATGAAATAACCTAATGATTGAGATGAATGAGATGAAAAAGCTGAACCAGCGGATGAAATTATTAAACTACATGAATGAAATAACCTAATGATTGAGATGAATGAGATGAAAAAGCTGAACCAGCGGATGAAATTATTTTACTACATGAATGAAATAACCTAATGATTGAGATGAATGAGATGAAAAAACTGAACCAGCGGGTGAAATTATTAAACTACATGAATGAAATAACCTAATGATTGAGATGAATGAGATGAAAAAGCTGAACCAGCGGATGAAATTATTAAACTACATGAATGAAATAACCTAATGATTGAGATGAATGAGATGAAAAAGCTGAACCAGCGGATGAAATTATTTAACTACATGAATGAAATAACCTAATGATTGAGATGAATGAGATGAAAAAGCTGAACCAGCGGATGAAATTATTTAACTACATGAATGAAATAACCTAATGATTGAGATGAATGAGATGAAAAAGCTGAACCAGCGGATGAAATTATTTAACTACAGGAATGAAATAACCTAATGATTGAGATGAATGAGATGAAAAAGCTGAACCAGCGGATGAAATTATTAAACTACATGAATGAAATAACCTAATGATTGAGATGAATGAGATGAAAAAGCTGAACCAGCGGATGAAATTATTTAACTACATGAATGAAATAACTAAATGATTGAGATGAATGAGATGAAAAAGCTGAACCAGCGGATGAAATTATTAAACTACATGAATGAAATAACCTAATGATTGAGATGAATGAGATGAAAAAGCTGAACCAGCGGATGAAATTATTAAACTACATGAATGAAATAACCTAATGATTGAGATGAATGAGATGAAAAAGCTGAACCAGCGGATGAAATTATTAAACTACATGAATGAAATAACCTAATGATTGAGATGAATGAGATGAAAAAGCTGAACCAGCGGATGAAATTATTAAACTACATGAATGAAATAACCTAATGATTGAGATGAATGAGATGAAAAAGCTGAACCAGCGGATGAAATTATTTAACTACATGAATGAAATAACCTAATGATTGAGATGAATGAGATGAAAAAGCTGAACCAGCGGATGAAATTATTTAACTACATGAATGAAATAACCTAATGATTGAGATGAATGAGATGAAAAAGCTGAACCAGCGGATGATATTATTTAACTACATGAATGAAATAACTAAATGATTGAGATGAATGAGATGAAAAAGCTGAACCAGCGGATGAAATTATTAAACTACATGAATGAAATAACCTAATGATTGAGATGAATGAGATGAAAAAGCTGAACCAGCGGATGAAATTATTGAACTACATGAATGAAATAACCTAATGATTGAGATGAATAAGATGAAAAAGCTGAACCAGCGGATGAAATTATTAAACTACATGAATGAAATAACCTAATGATTGAGATGAATGAGATGAAAAAGCTGAACCAGCGGATGAAATTATTTAACTACATGAATGAAATAACTAAATGATTGAGATGAATGAGATGAAAAAGCTGAACCAGCGGATGAAATTATTAAACTACATGAATGAAATAACCTAATGATTGAGATGAATGAGATGAAAAAGCTGAACCAGCGGTGAAATTATTAAACTACATGAATGAAATAACCTAATGATTGAGATGAATGAGATGAAAAAGCTGAACCAGCGGATGAAATTATTTAACTACATGAATGAAATAACCTAATGATTGAGATGAATGAGATGAAAAAGCTGAACCAGCTGATGAAATTATTAAACTACATGAATAAAATAACCTAATAATTGAGATGAATGAGATGAAAAAGCTGAACCAGCGGATGAAATTATTAAACTACATGAATGAAATAACCTAATGATTGAGATGAATGAGATGAAAAAGCTGAACCAGCGGATGAAATTATTTAACTACATGAATGAAATAACTACATGATTGAGATGAATGAGATGAAAAAGCTGAACCAGCGGATGAAATTATTTAACTACATGAATGAAATAACCTAATGATTGAGATGAATGAGATGAAAAAGCTGAACCAGCGGATGAAATTATTAAACTACATGAATGAAATAACCTAATGATTGAGATGAATGAGATGAAAAAGCTGAACCAGCGGATGAAATTATTAAACTACATGAATGAAATAACCTAATGATTGAGATGAATGAGGTGAAAAAGCTGAACCAGCGGATGAAATTATTTAACTACATGAATGAAATAACTTATTGATTGAGATAAATGAGATGAAAAAGCTGAACCAGCGGATGAAATTATTAAACTACATGAATGAAATAACCTAATGATTGAGATGAATGAGATGAAAAAGCTGAACCAGCGGATGAAATTATTTAATTACATGAATGAAATAACCTAATGATTGAGATGAATGAGATGAAAAAGCTGAACCAGCGGATGAAATTATTAAACTACATGAATGAAATAACCTAATGATTGAGATGAATGAGATGAAAAAGCTGAACCAGCGGATGAAATTATTAAACTAAATGAATGAAATAACCTAATGATTGAGATGAATGAGATGAAAAAGCTGAACCAGCGGATGAAATTATTTAACTACATGAATGAAATAACTAAATGATTGAGATGAATGAGATGAAAAAGCTGAACCAGCGGATGAAATTATTAAACTACATGAATGAAATAACCTAATGATTGAGATGAATGAGATGAAAAAGCTGAACCAGCGGATGAAATTATTTAACTACATGAATGAAATAACTAAATGATTGAGATGAATGAGATGAAAAAGCTGAACCAGCGGATGAAATTATTAAACTACATGTATGAAATAACCTAATGATTGAGATGAATGAGATGAAAAAGCTGAACCAGCGGTGAAATTATTAAACTACATGAATGAAATAACCTAATGATTGAGATGAATGAGATGAAAAAGCTGAACCAGCGGATGAAATTATTTAACTACATGAATGAAATAACCTAATGATTGAGATGAATGAGATGAAAAAGCTGAACCAGCGGATGAAATTATTAAACTACATGAATAAAATAACCTAATAATTGAGATGAATGAGATGAAAAAGCTGAACCAGCGGATGAAATTATTAAACTACATGAATGAAATAACCTAATGATTGAGATGAATGAGATGAAAAAGCTGAACCAGCGGATGAAATTATTTAACTACATGAATGAAATAACTACATGATTGAGATGAATGAGATGAAAAAGCTGAACCAGCGGATGAAATTATTTAACTACATGAATGAAATAACCTAATGATTGAGATGAATGAGATGAAAAAGCTGAACCAGCGGATGAAATTATTAAACTACATGAATGAAATAACCTAATGATTGAGATGAATGAGATGAAAAAGCTGAACCAGCGGATGAAATTATTAAACTACATGAATGAAATAACCTAATGATTGAGATGAATGAGGTGAAAAAGCTGAACCAGCGGATGAAATTATTTAACTACATGAATGAAATAACTTATTGATTGAGATAAATGAGATGAAAAAGCTGAACCAGCGGATGAAATTATTAAAGTACATGAATGAAATAACCTAATGATTGAGATGAATGAGATGAAAAAGCTGAACCAGCGGATGAAATTATTTAATTACATGAATGAAATAACCTAATGATTGAGATGAATGAGATGAAAAAGCTGAACCAGCGGATGAAATTATTAAACTACATGAATGAAATAACCTAATGATTGAGATGAATGAGATGAAAAAGCTGAACCAGCGGATGAAATTATTAAACTAAATGAATGAAATAACCTAATGATTGAGATGAATGAGATGAAAAAGCTGAACCAGCGGATGAAATTATTTAACTACATGAATGAAATAACTAAATGATTGAGATGAATGAGATGAAAAAGCTGAACCAGCGGATGAAATTATTAAACTACATGAATGAAATAACCTAATGATTGAGATGAATGAGATGAAAAAGCTGAACCAGCGGATGAAATTATTAAACTACATGAATGAAATAACCTAATGATTGAGATGAATGAGATGAAAAAGCTGAACCAGCGGATGAAATTATTAAACTACATGAATGAAATAACCTAATGATTGAGATGAATGAGATGAAAAAGCTGAAAGAGCAGATGAAATTATTTAACTACATGAATGAAATAACCTAATGATTGAGATGAATGAGATGAAAAAGCTGAACCAGCGGATGAGATTATTTAACTACATGAATGAAATTAACTAAACGATTGAGATGAATGAGATGAAAAAGCTGAACCAGCGGATGAAATTATTAAACTACATGAATGAAATAACCTAATGATTGAGATGAATGAGATGAAAAAGCTGAACCAGCGGATGAAATTATTAAACTACATGAATAAAATAACCTAATAATTGAGATGAATGAGATGAAAAAGCTGAACCAGCGGATGAAATTATTAAACTACATGAATGAAATAACCTAATGATTGAGATGAATGAGATGAAAAAGCTGAACCAGCGGATGAAATTATTTAACTACATGAATGAAATAACTACATGATTGAGATGAATGAGATGAAAAAGCTGAACCAGCGGATGAAATTATTTAACTACATGAATGAAATAACCTAATGATTGAGATGAATGAGATGAAAAAGCTGAACCAGCGGATGAAATTATTAAACTACATGAATGAAATAACCTAATGATTGAGATGAATGAGATGAAAAAGCTGAACCAGCGGATGAAATTATTAAACTACATGAATGAAATAACCTAATGATTGAGATGAATGAGGTGAAAAAGCTGAACCAGCGGATGAAATTATTTAACTACATGAATGAAATAACTTATTGATTGAGATAAATGAGATGAAAAAGCTGAACCAGCGGATGAAATTATTAAACTACATGAATGAAATAACCTAATGATTGAGATGAATGAGATGAAAAAGCTGAACCAGCGGATGAAATTATTTAATTACATGAATGAAATAACCTAATGATTGAGATGAATGAGATGAAAAAGCTGAACCAGCGGATGAAATTATTAAACTACATGAATGAAATAACCTAATGATTGAGATGAATGAGATGAAAAAGCTGAACCAGCGGATGAAATTATTAAACTAAATGAATGAAATAACCTAATGATTGAGATGAATGAGATGAAAAAGCTGAACCAGCGGATGAAATTATTTAACTACATGAATGAAATAACTAAATGATTGAGATGAATGAGATGAAAAAGCTGAACCAGCGGATGAAATTATTAAACTACATGAATGAAATAACCTAATGATTGAGATGAATGAGATGAAAAAGCTGAACCAGCGGATGAAATTATTAAACTACATGAATGAAATAACCTAATGATTCAGATGAATGAGATGAAAAAGCTGAACCAGCGGATGAAATTATTAAACTACATGAATGAAATAACCTAATGATTGAGATGAATGAGATGAAAAAGCTGAACCAGCGGATGAAATTATTTAACTACATGAATGAAATAACTAAATGATTGAGATGAATGAGATGAAAAAGCTGAACCAGCGGATGAAATTATTAAACTACATGAATGAAATAACCTAATGATTGAGATGAATGAGATGAAAAAGCTGAACCAGCGGATGAAATTATTAAACTACATGAATGAAATAACCTAATGATTGAGATGAATGAGATGAAAAAGCTGAACCAGCGGATGAAATTATTAAACTACATGAATGAAATAACCTAATGATTGAGATGAATGAGATGAAAAAGCTGAAAGAGCAGATGAAATTATTTAACTACATGAATGAAATAACCTAATGATTGAGATGAATGAGATGAAAAAGCTGAACCAGCGGATGAAATTATTAAACTAAATGAATGAAATAACCTAATGATTGAGATGAATGAGATGAAAAAGCTGAACCAGCGGATGAAATTATTTAACTACATGAATGAAATAACTAAATGATTGAGATGAATGAGATGAAAATGCTGAACCAGCGGATGAAATTATTAAACTACATGAATGAAATAACCTAATGATTGAGATGAATGAGATGAAAAAGATGAACCAGCGGATGAAATTATAAAACTACATGAATGAAATAACCTAATGATTGAGATGAATGAGATGAAAAAGCTGAACCAGCGGATGAAATTATTAAACTACATGAATGAAATAACCTAATGATTGAGATGAATGAGATGAAAAAGCTGAAAGAGCAGATGAAATTATTTAACTACATGAATGAAATAACCTAATGATTGAGATGAATGAGATGAAAAAGCTGAACCAGCGGATGAGATTATTTAACTACATGAATGAAATTAACTAAACGATTGAGATGAATGAGATGAAAAAGCTGAACCAGCGGATGAAATTATTTAACTACATGAATGAAATAACTAAATGATTGATATGAAAAAGCTGAACCAGCGGATGAAATTATTTAACTACATGAATGAAATAACCTAATGATTGAGATGAATGAGATGAAAAAGCTGAACCAGCGGATGAAATTATTTAACTACATGAATGAAATAACCTAATGATTGAGATGAATGAGATGAAAAAGCTGAACCAGCGGATGAAATTATTAAACTACATGAATGAAATAACCTAATGATTGAGATGAATGAGATGAAAAAGCTGAACCAGCGGATGAAATTATTAAACTACATGAATGAAATAACCTAATGATTGAGATGAATGAGATGAAAAAGCTGAACCAGCGGATGAAATTATTTAACTACATGAATGAAATAACCTAATGATTGAGATGAATGAGATGAAAAAGCTGAACCAGCGGATGAAATTATTAAACTACATGAATAAAATAACCTAATAATTGAGATGAATGAGATGAAAAAGCTGAACCAGCGGATGAAATTATTAAACTACATGAATGAAATAACCTAATGATTGAGATGAATGAGATGAAAAAGCTGAACCAGCGGATGAAATTATTTAACTACATGAATGAAATAACCTAATGATTGAGATGAATGAGATGAAAAAGCTGAACCAGCGGATGAAATTATTAAACTACATGAATGAAATAACCTAATGATTGAGATGAATGAGATGAAAAAGCTGAACCAGCGGATGAAATTATTTAACTACATGAATGAAATAACCTAATGATTGAGATGAATGAGATGAAAAAGCTGAACCAGCGGATGAAATTATTAAACTACATGAATGAAATAACCTAATGATTGAGATGAATGAGATGAAAAAGCTGAACCAGCGGATGAAATTATTTAACTACATGAATGAAATAACCTAATGATTGAGATGAATGAGATGAAAAAGCTGAACCAGCGGATGAAATTATTAAACTACATGAATGAAATAACCTAATGATTGAGATGAATGAGATGAAAAAGCTGAACCAGCGGATGAAATTATTAAACTACATGAATGAAATAACCTAATGATTGAGATGAATGAGATGAAAAAGCTGAACCAGCGGATGAAATTATTTAACTACATGAATGAAATAACTTATTGATTGAGATAAATGAGATGAAAAAGCTGAACCAGCGGATGAAATTATTAAACTACATGAATGAAATAACCTAATGATTGAGAAGAATGAGATGAAAAAGCTGAACCAGCGGATGAAATTATTTAACTACATGAATGAAATAACCTAATGATTGAGATGAATGAGATGAAAAAGCTGAACCAGCGGATGAAATTATTAAACTACATGAATGAAATAACCTAATGATTGAGATGAATGAGATGAAAAAGCTGAACCAGCGGATGAAATTATTAAACTAAATGAATGAAATAACCTAATGATTGAGATGAATGAGATGAAAAAGCTGAACCAGCGGATGAAATTATTTAACTACATGAATGAAATAACTAAATGATTGAGATGAATGAGATGAAAAAGCTGAACCAGCGGATGAAATTATTAAACTACATGAATGAAATAACCTAATGATTGAGATGAATGAGATGAAAAAGCTGAACCAGCGGATGAAATTATTAAACTACATGAATGAAATAACCTAATGATTGAGATGAATGAGATGAAAAAGCTGAACCAGCGGATGAAATTATTAAACTACATGAATGAAATAACCTAATGATTGAGATGAATGAGATGAAAAAGCTGAACCAGCGGATGAAATTATTTAACTACATGAATGAAATAACTAAATGATTGAGATGAATGAGATGATAAAGCTGAACCAGCGGATGAAATTATTAAACTACATGAATGAAATAACCTAATGATTGAGATGAATGAGATGAAAAAGATGAACCAGCGGATGAAATTATTAAACTACATGAATGAAATAACCTAATGATTGAGATGAATGAGATGAAAAAGCTGAACCAGCGGATGAAATTATTAAACTACATGAATGAAATAACCTAATGATTGAGATGAATGAGATGAAAAAGCTGAACCAGCGGATGAAATTATTAAACTACATGAATGAAATAACCTAATGATTGAGATGAATGAGATAAAAAAGCTGAATCAGCGGATGAAATTATTAAACTACATGAATGAAATAACTAAATGATTGAGATGTATGAGATAAAAAAGCTGAACCAGCGGATGAAATTATTAAACTACATGAATGAAATAACCTAATGATTGAGATGAATGAGATGAAAAAGCTGAACCAGCGGATGAAATTATTAAACTACATGAATGAAATAACCTAATGATAGAGATGAATGAGATGAAAAACCTGAACCAGCGGATGAAATTATTAAACTACATGAATGAAATAACTAAATGATTGAGATGTATGAGATAAAAAAGCTGAACCAGCGGATGAAATTATTAAACTACATGAATGAAATAACCTAATGATTGAGATGAATGAGATGAAAAAGCTGAACCAGCGGATGAAATTATTAAACTACATGAATGAAATAACCTAATGATTGAGATGAATGAGATGAAAAAGCTGAACGATTAGAAATAAATGATTGATTAAAAAAAATACAGAAGATGAATATATAAAAAATAAATTCCTGGATGATCTTATAAATTATATGATTTAGATCAATAAAATAAACTAGATAAATAAAATAAACTAGATAAATAAAATAAACTAGATGTATGATATAAAATATATGAATAAAAAAACTATATAAAATTTTTATGAATGAGAGTTGATGAGATGAAATAGCTGAATGAGTGGATGAATTCATACAAAAAATAATACAAAAAATAAATAACCTATTATAATAAACTAATTGAACTTATAAATTTAATAAAGTAGATAAATGAAATAAACTTAAAGAATGAAATAAAATATTTGAATCAAATAATCAATCCGTTATAGTTACATATATGTTTGGTAAAGAATATGATATATGATAGCAAAACAAGATATTTTTAAATTTATAACTTTTCAATCAAATCTCAAATCTGCCAGTTACTTTTTCAAAGAATCTATTTCTTTTAAATAATTTTCCGTTTTTTATTGTAATCAAAATAAATACACACATACAGGACCCTGCACAGTATTTATTTGACTATTTTTCCTGGCTTCCACTGTCTCTCAAACTGCACTCGGACATAATGATTACTTCTAAGCGGCTAGCAAAGTTTTGAATGCTTATCGCAATATATTTTTAGGGCCTCTTAATATATCCGTTATAAATTAATATTATTCATTTATTTAGAAACGAGAAATATGTGCATGAAAAGATTTCAAAACAGAAGCTATTTAAAAAAAAAAGCATTTAACAATATTTTAAAAAGTTATTTTACCTGGTGGTTTTTTTGTTTTATATTACACTCTTTCTAAATATTTTTTAATTAGCTATACATAAATTAGCTATACGTCATAAATGTTTGTGCAGTAGGAAATTGATACAACTAAAGTCTTGACTCATAATTTCGAAACCAATGCTTTTACAGGAACCTAGTAGGTGACAAAGTCTGATACTACCTCCCATAACAGCTCACATGTGGGTTTTTAAGTAATACCTCTTTAAAGAAAAATGAATTTAATTGAGACACGTTCGAAATCCGGTGCAAGCTCGGAATGCATCACGTTCGTTCGGTTAAACTAGTCTGTTCGCATGGAGGTTAAGTACTCATTCGGTTGACGTCGTTGCGCCGAGCTGTCACATTGATTTTCTTCTTATATAAATAAAATGGAGCATCAAAACATTCCTGAATGCAAATGGCAGTGGGTAAATTTTGAAATATAATATGACAAATTCAATCAACTTCCTCACAGAAGTTTTCCGTCATTCCCGCGTGGGGTGACCACTCTGTTTTATTCTTGTTTCCTCTAATTTCAGGCTGAAAATGCGAATGCACAAACGCCATATTTCATTTTGATATGAAACTGAAACCTTAATTTACACTGGACTTACATAATTACTTAATAATATTTAAAAACACTTACCGATAGTAACAGGTGCTCATATCGCCAATCCCTTTTTGGGGAATCTAAAACAAAGAAAAATAATATAAAATTAATAAAGGGTCAAATACCACTCACTGCATACTGTTAATAAGAAGTTACTTAACACCTTCACCGAATTACTTTCAGCACTTGGCACATTTTAGCTTCTATACATCCATGCTTAATAAGCTACTATTCGTTGCATCTTTCAGCTCGAAAAGTAGAAATGAAAAAAAGTTCAATTTTTGTGTCAATAATATAGATATTTAACATTAAAGTCAACGAATTTTTAATACTGAAGAATGAAACTTGACATTTCGATAGGGCGCAACGATAATGCACAGCGGTATTTAAATATTGAACCATCGCACCCAAAAACTTACTGAACTTTATCTACAGTACGGGACTAGAGGGCGAGCTATAAGTGGATTTAAAAGTACAATAGTTCTGGAAAGGACGCGGTACACGGGGGAAAAACCCCCCACATCCACTAACATACATAACATAAGGGAGGTATGATTTTCTGAATTTTGAAAACACTTTTTTCCACCCCTAGGACCAATAGTTGGTGCTATCAAAAAATTTAACTCGCTTAACTTTTAGGCCCTTATCAAAGAAATAAAATAAAATTTTAATAGGTTTGACATCTTATATACTAAGAAAGTTATAGGAAATAATTACTTTTTGGAAAAACACCTCCCATTCCCGCCCCCCTGGTCTGCAATTGGTGCCATGTCATGACTTCCGGAAAATTTCAACATGACTTCACCACTCACATCCCCTAGAACCACCCTCACCTACCTTCAGTTTAAAAGTTTATATAGTTATATAATTTCACACCAATCACTTTCAAATTGATACATAAAATTTAAGGGCTTAAAATCTCGGTCAAGTTCGTTAATGAGCAAATTCGATATAGGATATCGAATTCATTTCAATTTAATATTATTCCTTAGATAAGGGCCTAAATCTTATCTGAGTAAACTTCTTTGATAGCACCAACCATTGGTTCTAAGGGTGGGATAAAATGGTTCAAATCAGTTCAAAATGTTAATTGTGGCCCTATAATTTCCCTACATTTTTTTATTTTGATTGAGGTTCGGAAGTTACTTAAACTGTATTTAACTTTAGTCTAGTGGAGATGTTGAAAATACACAAAAATAAACATATATATGACAATATTGGTATTAAGTGATTTTTACAAATCATCGACATCATTATTTCCTATCAATGAATTCATATCTATAATGTTAACAAATTCAACTGAGCTATTAAAAGCTACCAATTAAAGTAAAAAGGTAAAAAATATAAGTGGAACAGCAAATTGGGAAACCAAAGACTGACCTCGTGTTCGCAGCGTGATTCCCTCAGGTTCTACTAACTTTTGCGGGTCTCAAAGAACACTTTTTAATGTCACTTATTTTCACATAATCACTCACTCGGAGACTGGCCTGCTAGCGGCCTGCTTTTATCTATTATGAACTATATCGACTATTATGCACTGTATAAACGTTATTTCGAAATTATCTAGCCACAGGCAATCTGTATTACATTATTCTAAACCCACGGAAAAACATTTTAACGGCCATCTTGTCGTCTTTTTCAGATTAATATAAAAAATGCATAGCAACTAATTTCGGAAAGAAAATATATTCGAATTTAATTCGTTGCTACGTTACGTTACTTGAAATTTCGTTGCTATGCTAATAGATGTATTGTTTATAATGGTAGATCTCAAATGTGTTGCTAAACATGGAAATTAATTCTACCTTTCATCAATTCCCATCAAATAAAAACAACTCGAATGTGTTGAACATATTTATTTTGATACTATTTACAACAATATTTAAAACGGGGCGTATCCCTGAAACTTTACACATTATCACAGTATCACATTTACAATAAATCAAGTATTAAGGGTTACTGCACACATACGGGCAGTCGTTTTCCCCGACGGAACCCGTGGTCTGGTTCCCCTTAGTTGAGACGAGCAGCAGAAGAAGGTCCCCGAGTAATTCCGTTCTGGAACTCAACTGTCATTAGCATAAGAAGCTCACTTTCTCATCCAATCCAGCTTCAGTTTTCCAAAAAATTTAGTCTATACTGTCCGCTGATCGAAGATCTTCCAAAAAGATTTTTTCCTCAAGTCGACCTTAAAGGAAAGTTCGAGGTCCAGAAACTTCCTTAAGGAAATTTCCGAGAAAAGGTCCCGGAATATTCTCTCAGGCGTCCGAGCTCCGTTAGCCGATCCTCAGTCCTTATATATGTACTCTCGAAGATGTAGCTTCCTTCAATCGTCCCTTCTAGCGATTATCTATATTCCTTGAAACCAGCTTCAATCATCCAAAAATGTATGCGTAGATCGAATGTCAAATCTCAGCTGTTGTCGCGTTGAACTCCAAAAAAATAGTGACCAAGAATCTGCTTTGCGTTCTTTCTCTTGAAAAAAAGGTTCCATTTGGGTAATTTTCAAATTTGCCTCTCAAATCAGATATTTTCTACCCATAAGTTACAGACTTATATCATCCGTTAGGTTTGTCTGTGGCCTTTTTTATAAAAGCGAGCTTTTCTCAATTTCGCTAATAGCCTCTTTCTCTCAGCTTTATAGTGTCCTTTCCGTCTCGTCAGACCGCTTTCTAAACTTTGCATTCACATTTAAAATACACAGCAACACTTTACTTTGCTTTTCCAAGTCGCACTTTCATGTCCGCCGAAATTTGCGAAACTTTCCGTCTTTATCCTTGAAATATACAACATCGGACCGAATATTTAGTCCATCAAATTGGAATTTCCACATTATCATGCGTAAACCAACGCCCAAACAGAAAGGAAATTAAAAAAGCTTCGATGACATTTGCAGCAAAAATCGCTTTTTTAAGCATTCGGCCGCAATCGCGAATTTTATTTTCCGTTGCACCAGCTTGCAATAATATAGCCTGAACCTTCATTTCGCGTCTGAATACATCCAGAGTATTATATACCTCCTACAGGAGTCGTGTTTCAGTCCCAGTTTTAACAACGTGCTATTGAACCACTCCATTCTTACTTTAGGTACTCCAAAACCCGCGCCTGTTCAACGCTCGGAGCTATTAAATCATATTTCTGGTATATCTAATCCAACTTTAACGACATTCACTGTTAATGGTGACTATTAGTTTGATGGTTGGCCGATTAGAAATTAGAAATTAATGTAACTAATACCTGATCAGCCAAATCAACTAAACCGGTCGCACGAAAAAAAAAATATATTATAAAAAGTTTATTTTGTACCTTGCGTCGCGCGGTCAACAGCCCAAAGGGACTGCTGACAGCTCGGCGAAACAGAACGCTGAGCGGTCTCAAACATTAAACTGACTTAAATTAAATTTGATTATCGATACAGATTAATCCCCTGGAAGGTTCTAAGTAAATACACTACACTTGTAGAATATTCGAGAAAATGTTTATAATAAAATTTCACAGCCTCGTTACCACCGAATACTAGTGAATCGATATAAGGAAATCTTTAGGAGGAGTGCCGCCTTATATTAAAAGGCCTCTTCGCGAAAGTTCTTCTCTCTCTTACTATCTTTATATTTCTATCTCATCTAACAGTTTGTAAAAAAAACAGCCCTTCGTACCCTTGCGCAGCGAGAGTACGTATACTGAATCCTTCTTTGTGCTGTGCCGTAATGGTTGCTCATATCAAAAAATGTTTCAAACAAAAGTTGTAGAGAAATTATTGGCCTACGATTAATGTTTCAAACGGATTTGATCGTGTGCCTAAAGATTTTTTGAATTAAAAAGAAATACTTTTTCCAATCCCTGGGATCAATGGTTGGTGCTATCAAAGAAGTTTACTAAGATAAGTTTAGGTTCTTATCTAAGGAATAATATAAAATTTAAAAAGATCGATATCTTATAAACTAAGAAACTTATAGCAAAATTTCACGAAAAAACCCCCCTTACCAGCCCTTGGTCTAATTTGGCCCATTAACGAACTTGATCAAGATTTAGGTATAGATATATATAAACTTTTAAACTGAGGGTGGTTTGGAATTTAAGGGATATGAAACGCGAAGATAAGTCGAAATTTTTCGGAGTCATGACATGGTACCCATTGCAGGTCATTGGCCCTAAACTGCTCGAAGTAAGTGACCTTTATTATTATATGCTTGTGAACATTAGACCCATATACAATGTTCATTTAATAAGGCAAATCTATTAAAAAAAATACACAACATTACTTATTACTTCATTTTAAAATGAAAATATAATAAGCATTTCAAACCTTCCTACGTACGATATGATAAATAAAGGTGGGATAAATAAATTATCTACCTATGTTGTTATTGCTAGTAAAAAACAAGATACTTGGTATAATATAAATATATCTTACCTAATATAATTTAAACTTTTACAGATTTATTGTGGTTTTTTAGTGTTAATTAAAAAAAAATAACTAATATTATAATTGCCTAAAATATATACTTTCTTGAAAATGAAAATAGTAACTTGCATATCGCGTAGCATTAAACCTTGAAAAAGACGAAACGATGCCTTCTTTAGTACAGACGATAATCAAATTGAGGGGGCAGGAAACAGAACTATAGTAGTGTCGATCGCTTGTACGAATTTACTGTTCCATTATTCGTAATTGCTATACTATATTATCAAAACGGATGGAGATAGGAATTGAAGCAACCCGTAGCAAGTTAGTACCACAGGTGCGTCTAGTCTAGGGAAAAAAAGGCCGTCAGTGATGCCTGTAGGGCCTGGCTGTAGGACATCACGTACTAACTATTGTAATTAATCTTTCAATAACAATTATTATTTTAGGTAAAAAAAATATTTCTTTTGAACCATTGCTCTACTACATTTTCAATACCTAAGTTTGATTTAAAATGCTGTAAAAAAATACTATAAAAAGTTGGCCCAATATCTTATAATTTAATTTAGGTACAGGTATCAAAGTCACTGTATTTGTAAGAGTTTATTTTAACGAGGAAATTAATCATTTGACTAACAAGCCATGTAATTTTCAATCCGTTAGAGTTACAGATATGTTTGGTTAAAAAAAAATGATAGCAAAACAAGATATTATTAAATTTATAACTTTGCAATCAAATCTCAATCGGTCAGTTAAGTATTATTGTTTTTTTTTTTTAAAAAATGCAATCTTTAAAATGCTTCAAAGAATATAGATAAAAAAGATAGAATAGCTAGGTAGAAGATAGAAGATGCTTCATAGAATATAAATTCTTATAAATAATTTTCCTGTTTTTATTCTTATCAAAATAAATACACACATACAGGACCCTGGACAGTATTTGTTTGACTATTTTTCCTGGCTTCCACTGTCTCTCAAACTGCACTCTGACTTAATGATTACTTCTAAGCGCCTAGCAAAGTTTTGAATGCTTATCGTAATATATTTTTAGGGCCTTTTAATATATCCGTTATAAATTAAAATCATTCACTTATTTAGAAACGAGAAATATCTGCATTAAAAAGATTTCAAAACAGAAGCTATCTTAAAAAAAGTATTAAATTCAATATTGCAGTGTGTTAATATTGAAATATAATATGACAAATTCAATCAACTTCCTCACAGAAGTTTTCCGTCTTTCGCGCGTGGGGACCAACTGTTTTTTTTTCTTGTTTCCTCTAATTTCAGGCTGAAAAGGTGAATGCACAAACGCCATATTTTATTTTGATATGAAACTGAAACCTTATTTTACACTGGGCTTACATAATTACTTAATAATATTTAAAAACACTTACCGATAGTAACAGGTGCTCATATCGCCAATCACTCTTTGGGGAATCTAAAACAAAAAAAAAAAAAAATTAATAAAGGGTCAAATACCACTGCATACTGTTATTAAGAAGTTACTTAACACCTTCACCGAATTACTTCCAGCTCTTGGCACATTTTAGCTTGAATACATCCATGCTTATAATAATCTACTATTCGTTGCATCTTTCAGCTCGAAAAGTAGAAATGCGAAACAGTTCAATTTTTGTGTCAATAATATAGATATTTAACATTAAAGTCAACGAATTTTTAATACTGAAGAATGAAACTTGACATTTCGATAGGGCGCAACGATAATGCACAGCGGTATTCAAATATCGAACCATCGCACCCAAAAACTTACTGAACTTTATCTACAGTACGGGACTAGAGGGCGAGCTATAAGTGGATTTAAAAGTACAATAGTTCTGGAAAGGACGCGGTACACGGGGGAAAAACCCCCCACATCCACTAACATACATAACATAAGGGAGGTATGATTTTCTGAATTTTGAAAACACTTTTTTCCACCCCTAGGACCAATAGTTGGTGCTATCAAAAAATTTAACTCGCTTAACTTTTAGGCCCTTATCAAAGAAATAAAATAAAATTTTAATAGGTTTGACATCTTATATACTAAGAAAGTTATAGGAAATAATTACTTTTTGGAAAAACCCCTCCCATTCCCGCCCCCCTGGTCTGCAATTGGTGCCATGTCATGACTTCCGGAAAATTTCAACATGACTTCACCACTCACATCCCCTAGAACCACCCTCACCTACCTTCAGTTTAAAAGTTTATTTATACGTTTAAATATCCACCTAGCTATCTATCTATAACACTTTCTTGTGGACACTACAACTGCTGTAATTTTACATCAATCACTTTCAAATTGATACATAAAATTTAAGGGCATAAAATCTCGGTCAAGTTCGTTAATGAGCAAATTCGATATAGGATATCGAATTCATTTCAATTTAATATTATTCCTTAGATAAGGGCCTAAATCTTATCTGAGTAAACTTCTTTGATAGCACCAACCATTGGTTCTAAGGGTGGGATAAATTGGTTCAAATCAGTTCAAAATGTTAATTGTGGCCCTATAATTTCCCTACATTTTTTTATTTTGATTGAGGTTCGAAAGTTACTTAAACTGTATTTAACTTTAGTCTAGTGGAGATGTTGAAAATACACAAAAATAAACATATATATGACAATATTGGTAATAAGTGATTTTTACAAATCATCGACATCATTATTTCCTATCAATGAATTCATATCTATAATGTTAACAAATTCAACTGACCTATTAAAAGCTACCAATTAAAGTAAAAAGGTAAAAAATATAAGTGGAACAGCAAATTGGGAAACCAAAGACTGACCTCGTGTTCGCAGCGTGATTCCCTCAGGTTCCACTAACTTTTGCGGGTCTCAAAGAACACTTTTTAATGTCACTTATTTTCACATAATCACTCACTCGGAGACTGGCCTGCTAGCGGCCTGCTTTTATCTATTATGAACTATATCGACTATTATGCACTGTATAAACGTTATTTCGAAATTATCTAGCCACAGGCAATCTGTATTACATTATTCTAAACCCACGGAAAAACATTTTAACGGCCATCTTGTCGTCTTTTTCAGATTAATATAAAAAATGCATAGCAACTAATTTCGGAAAGAAAATATATTCGAATTTAATTCGTTGCTACGTTACGTTACTTGAAATTTTGTTGCTATGCTAATAGATGTATTGTTTATAATGGTAGATCTCAAATGTGTTGCTAAACATGGAAATTAACTCTACCTTTCATCAATCCCCATCAAATAAAAACTACTCGAATGTGTTGAACATATTTATTTTGATACTATTTACAACAATATTTAAAACGGGGCGTATCCCTGAAACTTTACACATTATCACAGTATCACATTTACAATAAATCAAGTATTAAGGGTTACTGCACACATACGGGCAGTCGTTTTCCCCGACGGGACCCGTGGTCTGGTTCCCCTTAGTTGAGACGAGCAGCAGAAGAAGGTCCCCGAGTAATTCCGTTCTGGAACTCAACTGTCATTAGCATAAGAAGCTCACTTTCTCATCCAATCCAGCTTCAGTTTTCCAAAAAATTTAGTCTATACTGTCCGCTGATCGAAGCTCTTCCAAAAAGATTTTTTCCTCAAGTCGACCTTAAAGGAAAGTTCGAGGTCCAGAAACTTCCTTAAGGAAATTTCCGAGAAAAGGTCCCGGAATATTCTCTCAGGCGTCCGAGCTCCGTTAGCCGATCCTCAGTCCTTATATATGTACTCTCGAAGATGTAGCTTCCTTCAATCGTCCCTTCTAGCGATTATCTATATTCCTTGAAACCAGCTTCAATCATCCAAAAATGTATGCGTCGATCGAATGTCAAATCTCAGCTGTTGTCGCGTTGAACTCCAAAAAAATAGTGACCAAGAATCTGCTTTGCGTTCTTTCTCTTGAAAAAAAGGTTCCATTTGGGTAATTTTCAAATTTGCCTCTCAAATCAGATATTTTCTACCCATAAGTTACAGACTTATATCATCCGTTAGGTTTGTCTGTGGCCTTTTTTATAAAAGCGAGCTTTTCTCAATTTCGCTAATAGCCTCTTTCCTCGAGCGATGATGACAAAAATCGTAAAAAATCAGCTGATGCTTCTTTCTATGGGGCTGATGGTTATTTCGTACAAAACACGTCTATTTCCAACAGAGTTTATCAAAGTTGTAAACTCATTTTCCGTCTTTATCCTTAAAGTATATCCGACCGAATATTTAGTCCATCAAATTGGATTTTCCACATTTTCATTTTTCCGTCTGAATACATCCAGAATATTACATACCTCCTACAGGAGTTGTGTTTCAGTCCCAGTTTTAACAACGTGCTATTGAACCACGCCATTCTTACTTTAGGTACTCCAAAACCTGCGCCTGTTCAACGCTCGGAGCTATTAAAACATATTTCTAAACCGGTCGCACGAAAAAAAATATTTATATTATAAAAAGTTTATTTTGTACCTTGCGTCGCGCGGTCAACAGCCCAAAGGGACTGCTGACAGCTCGGCGAAACAGAACGCTGAGCGGTCTCTGACATTATACTGACTTAAATTAAATTTGATTATCGATACAGTGAATCGATAAGGAAATCTATAGGAGTGATCTTAGGAGTGAGCGCCTTATATTTAAAGGCCTCTTCACGAAAGTTCTTCTCTCTCTTGCTATCTTGATATTTCTATCTCATCTTACAGTCTGATAAAAAAAAACAGCCCTCCGTACCCTTCCCTTGCGCAGCGAGAGTACGTATACTGAATCCCTCTTTGTACTATGCCGTAATGGTTGCTCATATCAAAAAATCAAAAAATGCAACGCGAAGATATGTCGAAATTTTTCGGGGTCATGACATGGTACCCATTGCAGGTCATTGGCCCTGAACTGCTCCAAGTAAGTGACCTTTAGTATTCTATGCTTGTGAACATTTAGACCCTTATACAATGTTCATTTAATAAGGCAAATCTATTAAAAAATATACCCAACATTACTTATTAGGTACCTACTTCATTTTAAAATGAAAATATAATAAGCATTTCAAACGTTCCTACGTATGATAAATAAAGGTGGGATAAATAAATTACTATCTATGTTGTTATTGCTAGTAAAAAACAAGATACTTGGTATAATATAAATATATCCTGGCCAATATAATTTAAACTTTTACAGATTTAATGTGGGTTTTTTTCTAAGTGCTAATTTAAAAAAAAATAACATACAACTAATATTATAATTGCCTAAAATATATACTTTCTTGAAAACGAAAACAGTAACCTGCGCATCGCGTAGCATTAAACCTTGAAAAAGACCAAACGATGCCTTCTTTAGTACAGATGATAATCAAATTGAGGGGGCAGGAAACAGAACTATAATAGTGTCGATCGCTTGTACGAATTTACTGTTCCATTATTCCTAATTGCTATACTATATTGTCAAAACGGATGGAGATAGGAATTGAAGCAACCCGTAGCAAGTTAGTACGTCTAGTCTGGGGAAAAAAGGCCGTCAATGACGCCTGTAGGGCCTGGCTGTAGGACATCACGTGATATCTTGTATTACGTAAATCTATTTCTTAAAAATAATTTTCCCTTTTTTATTCTAATCAAAATAAATACACATCCTGGACCTGGACCATGGACAGTATTTGTTGGACTATTTTTCCTGGCTTCCACTGTCTCTCAAACTGCACTCGGACATAATTATTACTTCTAAGCGGCTAGCAAAGTTTTGAATGCTTATCGTAATATATTTTTAGGGCCTCTTAATATATCCGTTATAAATTAAAATCATTCACTTATTTAGAAACGAGAATAATCTGTATTAAAAAGGTTTCAAAACAGAAGCTATCTTAAAAAAAAGTTTTAAATTCAATATTATAAAAACGTTATTTTACCTGGTGGTTTTATATTAGACAATTTCTAAATATTTTTTAATTAGCTATACATAAATGAACTATACGTCATAAATGTTTGTGCAGTAGGAAATTGATACAACTAAAGTCTTAACTCATAATTTCAAAACCAATGCTTTTACAGGAACCTAGTAGGTGAAAAAGTCTGATACTACCTCCCATAACAGCTCACATGTGGGTTTTTAAGTAATACCTCTTTAAAGAAAAATGAATTTAATTGAGACACGTTCGAAATCCAGTGCAAGCTCGGAATGCATCACGTTCGTTCGGTTAAACTAGTCTGTTCGCATGGAGGTTAAGTACTCATTCGGTTGCCGTCGTTGCGCCGAGCTGTCACATTGATTTTCTTCTTATATAAATAAAATGGAGCATCAAAACATTCCTGAATGCAAATGGCAGTGGGTAAATTTTGAAATATAATATGACAAATTCAATCAACTTTCTCACAGAAGTTTTCCGTCATTCCCGCGTGGGGTGACCACACTGTTTTATTCTTGTTTCCTCTAATTTCAGGCTGAAAAGGCGAATGCACAAACGCCATATTTCATTTTGATATGAAACTGAAACCTTAATTTACACTGGACTTACATAATTACTTAATAATATTTAAAAACACTTACCGATAGTAACAGGTGCTCATATCGCCAATCCCTTTTTGGGGAATCTAAAACAAAGAAAAATAATATAAAATTAATAAAGGGTCAAATACCACTCACTGCATACTGTTAATAAGAAGTTACTTAACACCTTCACCGAATTACTTTCAGCACTTGGCACATTTTAGCTTCTATACAGCCATGCTTAATAAGCTACTATTCGTTGCATCTTTCAGCGCGAAAAGTAGAAATGAAAAAGAGTTCAATTTTTGTGTCAATAATATAGATATTTAACATTAAAGTCAACGAATTTTTAATACTGAAGAATGAAACTTGACATTTCGATAGGGCGCAACGATAATGCACAGCGGTATTCAAATGTCGAAAATATGATAGCATGGCTGTTGGGACGTATTATTTATTTATTTATTGTGTCATTTAATTGAGGAAAAAAATCGAAATGTAGTAGAACAGTGACAAATGTACCTTTGTCGTATTAAAAAATAACCCGGTACACTTCACCGGATCAAAGTAGGGGATAGACGAACTCCAATTGTACGAACTTGTATCAAACATTGCTCTAGCTGCCGCGCGATCTGCTCCCCGCGCGGCAGCCCGCGCACCTCAACTCGCCGTACCGTTGCTCAGCGAGAGTGCGTATACTGAATCTCTCTTTACACTGTGCCGTAAGAGTTGCTCATATCAAAGATTGTTTTAAACAAAAGTTGTAGACAATTTATAGGCCAACAATTAACATTTTAAATAGATTTAATCCTGTGCTTATTAACGGAGGTATGATTTTCTGAATTTTGAAAACACTTTTTCCACCCCTAAGACCAATAATTGGTGCAAAGAATTGGCTCTCGAGTACTGTCAAAAAGCTCAAGAACCAAACAATGCTCAACCCAGTAATGGAAATGATCACAGACAATCTGACAACCGAATACAACTTTGTCAGAACATTTACCACGGAAATACCAGAAAGAACCAAATGGGACAATGAAGGACCCAACTTCGAAAATGAAGCAATTATATGGTATACCGATGGCTCCAAAAGCGGAAACAATATAGGATCAGGCATTTGTGGGGCGATACCCAGACTCGAGAAATCGATCAACCTGGGATTGCACTCTACATATACATACTATCAGACAGCCAAGCGGCTCTGAAGGCTATCAACTCAAACGCCATCAAGTCAAAGCTAGTGCTAAACTGCGTACAAATACTCAACACCCTGGCAACACACAACAGGGTAACACTTATGTGGGTACCAGGCCACTCAGACATTGATGGCAATGAGAAAGCAGACGAACTGGCAAAGAAAGGTACGAGCATGACTATGATAGGCCCAGAACCGGCCTGCGGTATAGCTAAAAGCACCACCAGTAGGCTGCTAAAAATTTGGGTATGGAAGCAAAGCCAAAAATACTGGCAAGAACTGCCCGGACAAAAGCAAGTCAAAGAACTCATAGTAGGATTCTCGCAAAAAAGACTCTCCGAGCTATTAAAGTTAAGCCGATACCAAATGAGGATCCTAACCAGAACCTTAACTGGCCACTGTAAGCTGAACAATAACATGCACAAATTAAGCCTATCGACCGACGACAGGTGCAGGCTCTGCCAAGTGGGCCCAGAAACTCCGTTATACCCACTAGGAGAATGTGGACCCCTCATATACAAAAGGTACCAGCTTCTAGGCAACCATCTCCTCAAGCCAGAAGAGATTAGAACCATCGCACCCAAAAACTTACTGAACTTTATCTACAGTACGGGACTAGAGGGCGAGCTATAAGTGGATTTAAAAGTACAATAGTTCTGGAAAGGTCGCGGTACACGGAAAATAGGAAAATTTTACTTTTTGGAAAAACCCCTCCCATTCCCGCCCCCTTGGCCTGCAATTGGTGCCATGTCCTGACTTCCGGAAAATTTCAACATGGCTTCGCGATTCACATCCCCTAGAAACACCCTCACCTACCTTCAGTTTAAAAGTTTATATATAAGTTTAAATATCTACCTAGCTATCTATCTATATCACTTTCTTGTGGACACTATAAGTGCTGTAATTTTACACCAATCACTTTCAAATTGATACATAAAATTTAAGGGCATAAAATCTCGGTCAAGTTCGTTAATGAGCAAATTCGATATAGGATATCGAATTCATTTCAATTTAATATTATTCCTTAGATAAGGGCCTAAATCTTATCTGAGTAAACTTCTTTGATAGCACCAACCATTGGTTCTAAGGGTGGGATAAATTGGTTCAAATCAGTTCAAAATGTTAATTGTGGCCCTATAATTTCCTTACATTTTTTTATTTTGATTGAGGTTCGGAAGTTACTTAAACTGTATTTAACTTTAGTCTAGTGGAGATGTTGAAAATACACAAAAATAAACATATATATGACAATATTGGTAATAAGTGATTTTTACAAATCATCGACATCATTATTTCCTATCAATGAATTCATATCTATAATGTTAACAAATTCAACTGACCTATTAAAAGCTACCAATTAAAGTAAAAAGGTAAAAAATATAAGTGGAACAGCAAATTGGGAAACCAAAGACTGACCTCGTGTTCGCAGCGTGATTCCCTCAGGTTCCACTAACTTTTGCGGGTCTCATAGAACACTTTTTGATGTTACTTATTTTCACATAATCACTCACTCGGAGACTGGCCTGCTAGCGGCCTGCTTTTATCTATTATGAACTATATCGACTATTATGCACTGTATAAATGTTATTTCGAAATTATCTTGCCACAGGCAATCTGTATTACATTATTCTAAACCCACGGAAAAACATTTTTAGGCCGCCATCTTGTCGTCTTTTTCAGATTAATATAAAAAATGCATAGCAACTAATTTCGGAAAGAAAATATACGTTGCTATGGGACTTGAAATTTCGTTGCTATCGTGTTGGGATATAAGAAATATATTTTATAATGGTAGACCTCACATGTGTTGCTAAACATGGAAATTAACTCTACCTTTCATCAATTCTCATCAAATAAAAACAACTCGAATGGATACGATTTACAAATAAATGTACTTTAATTTTGACACTTATATTCACAACAATATTAATAATATTACAAACTGTTAATATTTACAAATGGGGCTTCAATATAGCGTGACTCTCGAGTGTGCCTAATTTCCAACTTGAAAATGTCTCCGAGCGTTGACGGCCTCGGGCACAGCAGCGCGTATCCCCGAAACTTTACACATTATCACAGCATCACATTTACAATAAGTCTAAAGGTTCCTCAAGTACTAAGGGTCACTGCACACATATGGGCAGTCGTTTTCCCCGACGGAACCCTTAGTTGAGACGAGCAGCAAAAGTATTCTTCTGGAACTCAACTGTCATAAGCGTAAGAAGGTCACGTTCTCATCCAATCCGGCTTCAGTTTTCCAAAAAATTTAATCTATATTGTCCGCCGATCGAAGCTCTTCCAAAAAGATTTTTTCCTTAAGTCGACCTTAAAGGAAAGTTCGAGGCACAGGACCTCCTTAAGGAAATTTTCGAGAAAAAGTCCTGGAATATTCTCTCAGGGGTCCGGGCTCAGCTAGCCGATCCTCAGTCCTTACATATGTCCTCTCGAAGATGTAGCTTCCTTCGACCGTACGATATTCGGCTGGTCCTTCAAGCTTCAATAATCCAAAAATGTAAGAGTCGTTGGAATGTCAAACCTCAGCTGTTGTCGCGTTGAACTCCAAAAAGGTAGTGACCAAGAATGGAAATAAAAAACGCTTCGTTGACATTTTCAGCAAAAATCGCCTTTTTAAGCATTCGCCCGCAATAGGGAATTTTATTTTCCGTGTCGCCAGCTCACATGAATATAGCCGAAACACCGTTTCCCGTCTGAATACATCCAGAATATTATATAGTAATACTTCCAACTAGAGTCGTGTTTCAGTCCCAGTTTTAACAACGTGCCATTCTTACTTTAGGTACTCCAAAACCCGCGCCCGTTCAACGCTTGGAGCTATTAAATTATATTTCTGGTATAACTATCCAACTTTAACCACATTTACAGTTAGTGGTGACTTACTTTGGTTAGCCGATTAAAAATTATAAATTAGTGTAATAATAATAATAATATAATAATGTGATCAGCCAATTCAACTAAACCGGTTGCACAAAAAGAAATATTTATATTATAAAAAGTTTATTTTGCATCGCGCGGTCAAAAAAGGACTCGTATGAAAGAAAAATGAATAAACTACACTTGTAGAATATTCGAGAAAATGGTTTTAATAAAGTTTCGCAGCCTCGTTACCACCGAATACTAAGGCCTCTTCACGAAAGTTCTTCTCTATCTTGCTATCTTGATATTTCTATCTCATCTAACATCAATTTGAGTATAAAAACAAGAATATATTCAGAACATTTGAAGAAAGCACGTATTCCGCCAATTTTTAAAAGTTCTGGTAAAAATCAAATTAAAAATTACTATTTCTAAGCTTATAGAAGGATCAATTAAAAATCGTTTAATCGATTACCTTGAAGCTAAATCCCTAATTGAACCTATTCTCAAATCGCAGAAAGCCATCATCAGAGTTGCATTAAAAAGCCTTATAAATATCCTACTGAATTAATATTTAAAGAATTAAAAATTCTGGATCTAAGACAGATATATATAAAAAATATTATTCCGTACATGCGTAAATTTGTTGAAATCGATTTGTTGAAATCACCTATATAACCAAACTTTTTACTGGCGTTAAAAAGGAAACATACAACATTCGATCAAAGAAACTTTATGTACCATATGCCCGAAGTATATAACCAGATATAAGTATAGACCAGCAGAAATCAGACAAGCCACAGAAAATAGATTTAAAACAATGGTTACTTCCTGGCTTTTAGTATAGGAAGGTCGAAATCCGAAGACCTAATTTAGAACAAAATACAATAATAATAACTAACGTGGTAATTAAAATAAAAATCTACAATTAATATTAAAGAATATTTAGACCTAGGATAATCATTTTCGTTTAAAAAAAATAAAAAAAATTGCCATAAACTTATTTTATATTGTTGCACCTAAACACCTTTAAAAAACCTTTTATTTTCCTATTACTCGCCAACCATAAAATTAAAGATATGACAAAATTTAGCTAAAATTGTAATAGTTTGTTTTTACTCAAAAACGCGATTCTGTTACTTTAGAATGACAATATATTTTTTTCTGAAAATACAACTTGAAAGTTTTAAAGCATTTTTTGATTAAGATGAAATGGGCAACTTTTTGAGATATTGGACCAACTTTGTGTAGTATTTTTTTTTACAGAATTTTAAGTCAAACTTAGGCATTGAAAATATACTAGAGCATCTAGTGAAAGTATACAAGAGTTCAGAAGAAATATTTTTTTACTTAAATTAATAATTGTTTTTACCTGTCTCAAAATGTCAAAAAATGCCCGTATCTTGAAAACCGCGGGGTTTTTACTAAAGTCAAGTTTTGATATTAAGATAGTACGCGATGAGACCTATCACCTGTTAAACTATCTACCAAGGTTTACTGGACACTGTACTCACTGGATTCAATGTGATTACATCAACAAGAAAAAAAACTTTCGCTAATTTTTAACCTCCTAATTGAACTAAAATGGAAAGAGACCGATGGAGAAAATAGAATAAGTCAAAACGCATTTCCTTATTTTCCGAAGAGAATCTAAACACCACTTTTCGTGTCATCAAAATAAAGGTTTTTGAAAAATATAAATATTATTTCAAAAAATAATCTGATAGCCACCCACTATACCTTTAGTAGATATATGTAAGTATAGGGTATGGCGTTTTTTAACAATATATATATTTTGAAATAAATGATTGGATGTGATTTATGCTTAGGTCTTATGCTTCGAAACTCGCTAGGTATGTACTATCCTAAACATATTATAATACACATTTCAAAGTTGTTTGACATTTTTTTTTTAACAATTATCTCCACAGCGCTAATGTGGATATATTAAAAGCGCCGACTGGGACAAAGGAAAAAAATGCCCGACACTGTCATATTTACATGAATAGTTCATAAAAATAAGATAAAAAAATGAATACTCAATGTCAAGCGAGATTTGATTTGATTTGATGATCAATTTCTGCTTTCCTCGCAGAAATTATGAACCCGATAACAGGCACAAGCAATTGCAGTTACTGCGAAATAGGTAATACGTTTTATATTTACATACATATTCCAATCTGGTCCGTTCTTGATGGGTTTCCAGTCTCGTAAACATAATAATATATTCCATCCGTCACGGGGCATCCGTTGATGCAATTAATTGCATCTTTTATCCTCGCACACTCGATCTTGACACCTTAACTAATTTATAAATGAGTTTTAACACGTTTAATAAGTAATATTGCATCATTTTTTCATTTTTTGACACTTTAATGAAATGATATTATAATCGTTTTGTATCTTAGCAACAGTAACTAAGGTATTCTTTACTAAGACATGGTTTGTAAATAGTGTTTAGCAGTGCAGTATGTTGGAAAAGAGAGTAGGAAAACGGCACCTGGGTTCTTTAAATTGCATAGTTATTCATTTGAGACATTATGCCTGCGAAGAAAACGATGCAAAAGTTTTAGGAGCTTATGCATTTTTTACGATTTCACATTTCTAAGTTTGTTAGTAGATCTAAATTATATAGAACAACATAAAACGGTCATAAGTGACAAATACATCGCCCAAACCTAGGAGGCGGAGTCTGAAACCATGGATAATCCCATTAAAAATATTTTATAACTCATTAGAAAGCCTATATCGTCCGAAGTTCGTTTACGATTTAATCATTTCTTATTTCACTTATTGTAAAGAAAATGTTTTTCCTACTTGGATTATCTGCACCTAAAACACAAAGCATAGTCGATTGTATTACGAAATACTCGTACTTCAGCTGTCCAGCGGTCTTTAAAAGGACGAGGAAGCTAACAGAACAGCAGAAACCTCGAACCACAAAGAAAAGGTTAGCCAATAGGAAATATAAATAAAGTATGTGATTATAGGAAATGAGGACTCCTTATTTGTACCTCCCTACGATCCCTGCCCGCTGAAGAAAATTTTAAGAGTTCAAAACCCACGGTCAACTTTAGATAATGGCAATATAGAGAAATATGATTTAATACAAAGTTTTAATGTTAAAGTTTTATCCAAAGTGTATTTCTTTATTTATTTATTTAAAATTACATATACTTTGGAGGTACTATTCCTCCGGTAGTATAGCTGATTGGCATGTGGTGCAACTAAGTTATTTTAAAGCCAAGTTCTTTATCCTTTTTCTTAACTAGGAAGGGGTCTAAGAGAATGGCTTGAAGACGCTACAGTTGAGACTATTCCACTCTCTAATGGTACGCGGAAGGAAAGAATGAAATTCGACATTTTTTCTCCTAAAAAAATCCTTTATTTTGTGAGAATGGTCCTTCGTCCAATATAGAACGGTTTCTGGAGTTGCTCACTAATGAAGGACCATGCTGGGAGCTTAAATATGTTAATTGTAATTTATTTATATTTAGTATATTGCTATTTAGCTTTATATATAAAGCTATAAAAAATATTAAAAAACTTATTAAAATATTTCAATATTATTAAAAATAAAGTCATAAGCTGTTTCGCATTTTATAAAAAAAACTTTTAAAGTAATACCATATACACACAATTTTTTTTAATGAAATCACGTTTTACATAAACTTGCATAGTTTCATCGCCCTTTGTTATATATAAAGTGGATACTATCATTAAAATGAAATAAAACCAAATAATTGTATTTTTTTTTTTTGGCACAGAAACGATTTGAAATACGTCGTCGATAATTATGAACTGTTGGACACATCACATGGTCAAGCAAGCAGAAAATCTTGATTCATGCATGGCATTGCAAGTAATGAGTTCACAGAATCGTGGATGTCTGCTATGGGTCTGGTCTCTGATCTGGACCTAGATGAGATACCACTCTGCTCCGCCGCTCGAGGATCCTCGAGCCTTGCGGAAACGGAGACTACTGCTGCTAGGAATTGCGAAGATCGTATTGCTGCTACCCGCAGGGCCAGAAGCGACAGGGTGTACCAAAATGAAAAAATAAATAAACAAATTTTTAACAACACATGCCACTTCACACTTTTCGACATTCCTGAATACGTCATAACCATTTTACTTTTACTACGGAATGTATTATAGATAATTCACGGTAAAATGTATTTTACAAACTTTTTATTTGATTGCCTTTTTTTGATTAACTCTATATGATATTTTTTGTTGCATATAATTAATCTAATTTATCGCCCTCTCGGTAGTGCGGTGTAGATTAATTTCACTTTAGTTTCCATTTTATTAAGATGTACGCGGTATGTGTTTATTTTTTTTTATAATTTTGCAGGTAGTTCCTGATGATATATGCAGTTAATCATTTGAGTGCAAAGTCTTCCTCATGATTTCTTCCTGATACAGGCCTGCATTTAAACCAGCGTGCATTACCTCAAGCGATGCAACTATCTGCGCGTTAGGTAATCATTTTTCTTTGAACATTCTGGCTTTATAATTTGTTTGAAAATTTTCAATCTGTAAAAATATTAAAAAGCATTCGAATTTTCCAAATGTCAATACTGTCAGACTTTTATATAAGTAATTTAAACTAACGGCGAAGGTCTATTATAACGATAAGAATCATCTAAATACGGTGTTTAAGCAATACATTATACAATTTTACTATATCTAAACAATTTGCACGTAATGTGCATGTATTTTACACTTTTCTTTTTTAATTTTTAGCCATAACGATTAATTTGCATATATCCTACGTTGAACGTAAGTTATTCTTCTAAATATTCATTAAACCATTCACTTCTCATTCATTACACGTCATATTCGTTACATTTTCACTGTTTTTTATAATAATTATTTCTTTTTTAAATCATGTTTTACTACTTTTATGAAAGTTTGACCGTATTGCATAAGCGCACAGATAGATAGGTGAGAGTGAAAAGCTTTCATAAAATACAGGCCTGTATTTAAACCAGCGTGCATTACCTCAAGCGATGCAACTATCTGTGCGTTCGTATTAATTTTCCTTTAGGCATTCTGGCTATGTTGTTTGAAAAATTTAAATTTGTAATATTTAAAAAAAACGAATTTTCCAAATGTCAATATACTGTCAGACTTTTATATAGGTAATGAAAACTAACGGCGAACGCCTATTTTAACGTAAGGAATCATCTAAATACGGTATATACATATATAATATATAGATAGTTTGTTTTATTCGATATATTTTCCCTCCTGAATAAATATAATATTAATTGAAGTAAATATGTAATAATTGCGATTAAAGGGCTAGGAATGGACAGAAAAACAATATGCACGTTTGAATTGGTTTGATTTTGCAATATATTTTTTTTATGAGCCCTCTTAAAAAAATATTTAATTTTTTATATTGTATGGAATATAGTTTACAAGAACTGCTTTTAAAAATTCAAAACATACCTACTTTTCAAAATTTTTGATTTGAATTTTATAGAGATGTGAATTTACAGAAAGATAGAAAAACCCTTTCGGCGCGCCGGAAACCAGAGGTAGATTTCACCGGATCAAAGTAGGCGATAGGCGAACTCTAATTGTACGAACTTGTATCAAACATTGCAGTAGCCGCCGTGCGATCTACTCCCCGCTCGGCAGCTCGCGCACCTCAAGCCGCCGTACCCTTGCGCAGCGAGAGTGCGTATACTGAATCGCTCTTTATACTGTGCCGTAAGGGTTGCTCATAGCAAAACTTATTTTAAACAAAATTTGTAGGGAAATTATAGGACTACAATTTATATGTTGAACAGATCTGATCCTGTGCATTTAAGAGAGGTACGATTTTTTGAATTTTAAAATACCACTTTTTCCCACTCCTAGGATCAATGGTTGGTGCTATAATAAAAGTTTACTTAGATAAGTTTTAGGCCCTTATCTAAGGAATAAAATAAAATTTAAATGAATTCGATATCTTCTATAATAAGACAGTTATAGCAAAATTTCACTTTTTCGAAACGCCTCCCCCCGAAATCTGACCGAGATTTTGGGCCCTTAAATTTTATGTATCAATTTGATTGGTAGTGAAAGTGATTGGTATAAAATTACGGCAGTTATCGCGTTCACAAGAAAGTGATATAAATCTAGGGGATGTGAAACGGGAAGATATGTCAAATTTTCCAGAAATCATGGCATGGTACCCATTGCAATAGATAGCTTTCCTAATGAAATCTACCGCCTCCAAATGCAAGATTTTCTAACATACAGCGGTGTAGATCTAAAAATGGACACAACAGGATTTCACTCATGAAGACTTAATACAATACCTATTCATTCTTATCAAAGTATGTATGTTGGTATTGTAGATGTAGTAGTAGTTATTATTATTATTATTTTATAATAGGCAGGGCATAGCTGATAAGCCTATATCTTATTTAGTATCAAAATTATTATTATTTTTTCCTTGTATCTTTTTTCTTATATGTTCATCTAGATTGTTTTTCAATTGGTTGACTGTCTTTGATTCTATGACACTTTCAGGTAATCCATTCCATGCTTCCACGACTCTGTTACTGATGAAGTTCTTTCTGGGGTGAACTTCATCAATATCCACGTAGTTGGGTGTTTTTATCAAAGGTGAATATTTCTCTCAATTTTGCGCAGTCATAGCTACCTTATATAAAACTGGGCGATACCTGCTCTAATTTTAACACACGCTTCTTTTTTTATATTATGTGTTTGATATATAAAATTAAATGCTCTGATTAAAGTATATGTTTATATAAAAGTATAAAAATGCAAGCGTTAAAAATCGTATTATTATTAATACGATTAATAATAATACGATTTTATTCATTTTGTACACTCATTCATTCATTCATTCACTCATTTTGTACATGACTATTTATATAGTCGTGTACAAAATGAATAAAATTGAACATTTACTGACTGACTGCCGCGGGTCGCCGGCCAATTCAATCCGCGCTGGCGTTGTAAAAAACATCGTACATAGGTCATATTTATCGTACAAATACTATAATTTTCGTAAACCTGGACCAGTGGTGTGACGACATCTTCGATATTGCCCATGGGCCAGGTGTGTGAGTAGCCGGCTTTAGCCTTTAGTAGTGAGTAGTGAATACGACTAACGGGTGACACTTAACAGTTCTCTCACAGCTGTTTTTTTATTTACGGTTCGCGGTTAACTTTTATTTTAGTAGAGAATTAATTATCTAGATAAAATATTTTTGTATAATTTTGACGTATATGGCGTATTCATTATGGCGTTCTCTCTGTATATTAAAATACCCTTTACGCTTGCGATACCCCCCGTAGCTTATGCGGGCGATTCGTTAGTAAATTTATTCCAAGAAAATTTATTATTTAAATCTCTTAGTGACAACGTAACTCATGGAGTCATTGGTGCATTAACATGGATGATATTTAACATATCAAAAAGTCATAGATTTTTGGCAGAGACTGTGCTATGTTTCTTGTTAGCTTCTTTCATAGACGTCGATCATTTTGTGCAAGCAAAGTCTTTTAGATTACAAGTAAGAAATATATCTTCAGTATTATTTTAGACATTAATCGTAAATTAAGTGGCTGCTAGAGGTTTACAAATCTGAACCACCGCTGAACACTGCTTATTGGCTGTATTCTCATAATAAATGTCAAATCATGTACGCAGTTCGGTAACAATGACTTGAAACATTGTCTTAGCTCGAGTTAAAACATGCATCTTTAATAGAGGCTTTTGAATTCTGCTAGATCTTGAAGTTACTTTTATAGGCGAGCAATTTAATATTTCAAAGCAATCATTTTGTAATTGTATATACAATAATAAATCAGTTATTTTTGTTCAACAATGTTTACCAAAAGGTGCCCTAAATTATTAGGGCCAAAGGCGCCAAAAGCAAAAGTTGGATTCAATAAGTCACATTTTGACATTTAGGGATTTTTTTAATCTGAGATCAGCAGTTTCAGGATTTGTCTAAATCCAGTTAAATTATATTAATATTCAGATGGATAATATCCTAAATAATGTATACATTTATTTATACATTTCCATGGATTCAGTGAATATTTTTTTTGAAAAATTTCAGATATCAAATGTTCTTGAAGAAAATGCAAATGTGCCATTGGAAGAAATTGATGATAGCACATTGAAGAATCACTCACCTAAAAATAAATTAAAGAAAAAACATTTATTTCGATCGCCAACAAATGAAGAGCTTATTCAATACAGGGAGACTGAAACATTATTCAATTCAAACATATTTCGTCTACAAATCGAAGAAATACTCAAAGAAGTTGCCGTGAAGCCAAAGTATTGCATGAGAGTAGCTGATTGGGTTGAACAATTAAACAAATTTATGGAACAGATTCCTGATCATAAAGAGATTGAACTAACTGACCAAACTTGGCTCGAACAATTGGGCGTTAGACTACCACTAAATCAGGAACCTTTTGATTCCAAAGGATTCTTTCATTTTCAAACTTGTGGCAAAGCAGAAATAGTGGGTTCTCTTAATTTGAAAACATCAGTCGGGCCTAACTTCACGGTGGACTTGCAAATGACTCTGCAAAAATTCTACATAAAGAATGATTCCATCAATCACCGCTACAATAGAAAACGGGCAATGTACTTGAGTTATATTGGCCATAATTTAAAAAAAACAACATTTATTGAATGTCTTTCCTTCAAGTTCTTACATGGAAATGAATTCAAGCCTGTCTTGGTTATTAAACCTTCTTATCCGCTGTCTAAGAGGATCACTTTTCTTTTACACGCAGTTTGTCATGAAGATGATTTCAATTTGCAGAGATTCGCACCGTCGAGAAATAACATTAGAGAAAATTGGTTCTTTTCTAAATCGAAAGACGAGAGCAGAGAAGGACCTCCAACTCCTTATTACAATGCTTCGATTATGCATGATTTAACATGCAAAGACAATGAAGAAACTTTACAGTCTTATTTAATAGAATGTGCCAACTTACTGCGAGCCATTGTTTTATTGAAAATATGGGTAAGGCAAAGGAAACTTGACCAGTTTTCAGGATTTATAATATCAATGCTGGTAGTATATTTGACAAAAAATAAAATGATCAATTCTGCTATGAGCAGCTACCAAATTGTAAGAAGTGCTTGGGCATTCATAGGTATTTATTATGATTGATTATTTCTTGTGCTTTAGTTAACCCACAGTGACGTGTGTAAATTTTGAACCCTGTTTTCCAGTTTTACTATTTCAATCTCCTTCAATAAATTGTAAATAGGATGTAGTTCTTTTGTAGTCTGGATATTTATCCAACGACCATTTGATCATCATTTATCATTAAACATCATTCATTAAATCATTTCCAAATTTTATTGATCATTTAAAAAACCATTCTCAACTTCTAGTATTGTGTCTCAATTCAGGAAATTTGACAAATTCTGGAACTCGTTTAATCTAATAGTTATCATTACAGCTGGTTATGCTGGTCGACAAAATTATTCTAATATTTGACAAAATAGTTATTTAAGTCAGCTTCATTGATTGACCCACAAAGTTACGTAAATATTACTTATTAATATAAAGTGAGTGCAGTTTTATCAAGTACAGCCTTTCTTCCTATTACCCTTATGGTCTTAAAGACTGATGTGTTCAACGTCCATACTCATACCATAAGAGAAGAACTTACTCACGAAATCTTCATCGTAATAGCATCATATCTTCTAAACCTGAAGTGCCCATATCTTATTTATTTCTTTTTATTTATGTATATCTTGCACAATATTCTGTATTTATCCGTCCCAATACCATTCCCGAATACTTGAGATGTTTATGTTCCCTATTACGAGTAAAAAAAAACAGCTAATTAGCTGGATTTTTTAACGGGACTAGTCTTAGGACACGGTGACACTATCTCATTTATCATATCATATTTTTTTACATCATTGTTGTTAATTTACTTTGTGGAAAAGGTGTCATGGGTTTTAAAATATGTATTATGTGGTAATTATAGCTAAAACTATAAGAGTTAAAAGATCACTAAAACTATCGCACACTAATGCAATTAAACTAAACCGTTTTACAAGATAAATAACCGTCAGATTTCATCAATTTAGACTTTTTATGCAAGTTTTCTTTGCTCCCGGGATAGAATACGAGTTGTACTGCGCTCTGTGCGATGTAGAGAAGTCGATATCCTAAACCGAGGTCAGAGACAACTGGAAATGTTACATATACTCTACTCTCTTTCACATTAAATTATAGTAACATTATTTTCTAGTGTCTTCAAGATCCCAGAAATACGATGACTACATGAAACGCAATTCAAGGCTCCCCTCAATCAGTCACAGTAGTTATTTTGCAGACTTTGATACCAAGTTGTAGTAAAGTGTCAGGAAATTGCTTGCAAATCGCTCGCCGCTGAAGCAATCTTATTGTCATGCATCACCAGGCTGATTCGCCTGTGTATTGTGGATCTGCAAATACGCCCGGTGAGAGAAACTATCGCACACTAATGCAATGAAACTAAACCGTTTTACAAGATAAATAACCGTCAGATTTCATCAATTTAGGCTTTTTATGCAAGTTTTCTTTACTGCCGGGATGGAATACGAGTTGTACTAACGCTTTATGCGATGTAAAGAATTCGAAATCCATAGGCGAGGTTAGAGGCAACTGGAAATGTTAAATATACTCTACTCTCTTTCAAGCGAAATATCACGAAGTCCGGGTCGTGTCTTCGTTCCAATCGCGATGATCTGCAAACATGTTCAAATAACTTTAATATACAAACGAAGACATTTCAATAAATCATTTCATGTATGTAAATAATTCTTACAGCGTTTGTTGTTCAAAGTAGAATATTTGATTAAACTTCTTTGAGGTCGCGACGGTCTTCTCGTGATGGACTCTATTAAAATTGCCTTCTACGACATTACAATGCTAGAAACACAGAGAAGTTAACCCCGTAGTACTGTGCCCGTCGTCACTTATCCAAGTCCTGCTTACGCAAGACCTTAAAATAAGCTTAATAAAAATCTAATTTAAATAAAAGTAACAAAACAAATGTAAGATAAAACGCTGAAAGAAATATAAAGCATATTGTGTCTGCTCTTTACAATCCATGTTATTTCTAAATACGGTTAATAATAAACTAGGATAATATGTATATATTAACATGCAACGACTTATTCATATTTCATCATCAACTTCTTCATACAATACTAATGTAAGATAAAACGCTGAAAGAAATATAAAGCATATTGTGTCTGCTCTTTACAATCCATGTTATTTCTAAATACGGTTAATAATAAACTAGGATAATATGTATATATTAACATGCAACGACTTATTCATATTTCATCATCAACTTCTTCATACAATACTGTCATATTTACATGAATTAATCATAAAAATTAGAAAAAAAAATGAAAGTCATGTCGACCGATATAGCAAGCTAGGTTAGGGTTATGGTGCAAATTGCAGTTACTGCGAAATAGGTAATTCATTTTATATTTACATATTGGTCCAATCTGGCCCTTCTTGATGGGCTTCCAGTCTTCAAGCAAATTCATTCCGCGATCTTCCATCCGTCGGCACATCCGTCGATGCAATCAATTGCATCCGCAGCATCTTTTATCCTCGCACACTCGATCTTGATACCCTAACTAATTTATAAATAAGGTTTAATACGTAATAATACATTATTTCTTCATTTAACAAGGAAAAATTATTTTTTTCCTTGTTAAATGAAAATATTTGACACATTAATGAAATGATGTAATCTTTGTATCTTCGCAACAGTAACTAAGGTGATATTGGAAAAGAGTAGAAAACTGTCACCTGGCTACTTTAAATTGCATAGTTATTATTCATTTGAGACATTAGCTTATATCAAAGGTTAAGAGAAATATACCTAAGTATTACTTATTAATAGCTATACAAAAAAGTATGAGATAGTAAGTACGTAAGTCATATAAATCCCTCAAAATAAACACGTTATTAAAACTGAAATGAGTATTGGAAAAACAGATTATTTAATAGGAAAGATATTTAATAAGCAAAAACATTTATTAAGAGACAGGTTCAAAATGTCTATAATTGTATGAGCGGGCAACACCCGATTACGACTTATATTTTTGGTGTTAAAGATTTACGATTTTACATTATTAATTAATTTAAAACCCAGTTGATTGATTATATAATTAAAGAGATCATTTAATTCAAGAGAAATACATACCTGCGAGGTGTTGGCTAAAGCAGCAACGCCCTCCTAGCCCCCTACTCTAGCTCAACGGCTCAAGGTAGCATTTCGAAGTCACTATCATGCGAGCATTAGTTTCACTTCAAAAGAACGTGGTATTTATAGGAGAAAGCCTGCTGATGCTGAGGAATACTGAGGATACACACATAAAATATCATATATATAATATTAAAAAGCATTCGAATTTTCCAAATGTCAATACTGTCAGATTTTTATATAAGTAATGTAAATTTACGGCAAACGCCAATTATAACAGAAGGAATCATCTAAATACGGTATTTAAGCAATACATTATACAATTTTACTATATATACGATATATTATATTACTATTAACTAGATAAAACTAGAAATATAACTATATTTTTCTTAGCTTGGTAAAATGGTATTTCTATTTAACTAGGAGATAATGTTGTAAGATTTTAAACGAAAACAGTAACCTGCGTATCGCGTGAAGAAAAAACGAAACGCTGCCTTCTTTAGTACAGGCGATAGTCTGGTTAAGGGGGCACGAAACAGAGTGTAGTAGCGTCGATCGCTTGTACGAATTTACTGTTCCATTATTCTTAATTGCTATACTATATTTTCAAAACGGATGGAGATAGGAATTGAAGCAACCCATAGCAAGTTAGTGCCACCGGCGCGTGTAGTCTGGGGGGAAGATGCCACCAATGTTTGGTAAAGAAAATGATATTACTAAGGTCTCGACTCATAATTTCGAAACCAATGGTTTTACAGGAAGCTAGTAGGCGAAATAGTCTGGTACTTCCTCCCATACCAGCTCACTTGTGGTTTTCTAAGTAATAACGCTTTAAAGTAAAATAAATTTAATTGTGACACGCTCTAAATTCGGCGACACGCTCGGAATGCAACACGTTCGTTCGGTTAAACTCGGCTGTTCGCATTAAGGTTAAGTACTCATTCGGTTAAAGTCGTTGCGCCGAGCTGTCATGTTGAATTTTGGTTTTCAGTCACATTGATTTTCTTCTTACAATAATAAAATGGAGTATGGAAACGTTGTTGAATACAGATAGATGCCAGTGTGTCAATTTAGATAAATAATATTGTGACAAATTCAATCAGCATCTTTGCAGAAGTTTGACGTCGTTCGCAAGTGGGGTGACAACACTGTTTTTTTTTTGTTTGTTTGTTTGTTCCACCAACACCACTAACTATAATGCATAAATGCTATATTTTTTTTAATATGAAACCTTAATTTACGCTGGACTTATGTAATTACATAATAATATTGAAAAACACTTACCAATAGTAATACGTGCCCATATCACACCAATCACTTTTTGGGGAATTTAAAGCAATGAAAAAGAATGTAAAATTAATAAAGGGTCAAATACCATTGCACTTTCACCGAATTACTTTCAGCTCATTCATGATAAGAAGCTACTATCCCCGTCGTTTGAGCGACTGCCTGTCTTTGGCGACTATCAACCCGAAAAGTACAAAAATGCTAAAGAGTTGAATTTTTGTGTGTAGATTGATGCTCTCGAAAAGCAACCATCGCTGTTTAGATCACATCGCAAGCTGGTCGGATAATATAGATAATTAACATTAAAGTCAACAAATTTTTAATACTGAAGAATAAAACTTGACATTTCGATAAAGCGCAGCGATATTCAAATTACAAAAATATGACAGCATGGCTGTTGGGACGTATTATTTATTAGAATTTATTAATTGTGACATATTTAATTTAATTAAAAAAAACGAAATAGTAAAATAGTAAATAGTAAAATAGTAAAATAGTAAAATGTATTGTTTAAATACCGTTAATTAGATGATTTCTATGTTAAAATAGGTAAACACCTTTAGTTTAACATATATAAAAGTTTGACAGTACTGACATTTGGAAAATACGAATGCTTTTTAATATTTTAAGGATTGAAATTTTTTGCAAATAAAATATATAGCCAGAATGTTCAAAGAAAAATTAATACCGAAAGCACAGATAGTTGCATCGCTTGAGGTAATGCACGCTGGTTTAAATACAGGCCTGTATTTTATGAAAGTCTTTCACTCTCACCTACCTATCTGTGCGATATGCAATACGGTCAAACTTTCATTAAAGTAGTGAATAAATGATTTAAAAATTAAACAATAATTATGAAAAAAAGTGTGTAAGTGTGTAAGACGCTGAATAAAATATAGAGCATAATTTTTGTGCTCTTTACAATCAATGTTATTTCTAAATACGGTTAACAATAGACTAGGAATATATATATATATATATATATATATATTTATTTTTATTTTTTTTATTTCTTTATTGTACATAATTAATTTGATATATAGTATATATATATATATATATATATATATATAAACATGCAAAGACCTATTACTACATGAATTTAATGTACATTAAGTTATAGTAATATTATTTTCTAGCGTCTTCAAGATCCCAGAAATACGATGACTGCATAAAGCGCAATTCGAGGCTCCCCTTCATCAGTCACAGTAGATTCGCCGCTCAAGCAATCTTATTGTCGTGCATACCCACCAGACTGATTCTCCTGTGTATTATGGATCTGCAAATATACCCGGTGAGTTTAGAAACTATCGCACACTAATGCAATTAAACGAAACCGTTTTATAAGAAAAATACCTTCAGATTTCATCAATTTAGGCTTTTAATGTAAGTCTTCTTTGCTGCCGAGATGGAATACGAGTTGTACTGCGCTCTATGCGACGTAGAGAAATCGAAATCCAAAGGCGAGGTCAGAGGCAGCTGGAAATGTTACATATACTCTACTCTCTTTCAAGCGAAATATCACGAAGTCCACGTCATGTATTCGTTCCAATCGCGATGATCTGCAAACATGTTCATATAAATTTAATTTACAAATGAAGACATTTCAATAAATCAATTCAAGTATGTAAATAATTCTTACAGTGAGCGTTGTCCAAAGTAGAAGATTTGATTAAACTTCTTTGAGGTCGCGACGGTCTTCTCGTGATGGACTCTATTAAAATTGCCTTCTACGACATTGCAATGCCAGAAACGCAGAGAAGTTAACCCCGTAGTACTGTGCCCGTTGTCACTTATCCAAGTCCTGCTTACGCAAGTCCTTAAAATAAACTTAATAAAAATCTAAGTTAAATAAAAGTAGCAACACAAATGTAAGATAAGACGCTGAATAAAATATAGAGCATAATTTTTGTGCTCTTTACAATCAATGTTATTTCTAAATACGGTTAACAATAGACTAGGAATATATATATATATATATATATATATATATATATATATATATATATATTTATTTTTTTTATTTCTTTATTGTACATAATTAATTTGATATATAGTATATATATATATATATATAAATATGCAAAGACCTATTACTACATGAATTTAATGTACATTAAGTTATAGTAATATTATTTTCTAGCGTCTTCAAGATCCCAGAAATACGATGACTGCATAAAGCGCAATTCGAGGCTCCCCTTCATCAGTCACAGTAGATTCGCCGCTCAAGCAATCTTATTGTCGTGCATACCCACCAGACTGATTCTCCTGTGTATTATGGATCTGCAAATATACCCGGTGAGTTTAGAAACTATCGCACACTAATGCAATTAAACGAAACCGTTTTATAAGAAAAATACCTTCAGATTTCATCAATTTAGGCTTTAAATGTAAGTCTTCTTTGCTGCCGAGATGGAATACGAGTTGTACTGCGCTCTATGCGACGTAGAGAAGTCGAAATCCAAAGGCGAGGTCAGAGGCAGCTGGAAATGTTACATATACTCTACTCTCTTTCAAGCGAAATATCACGAAGTCCACGTCATGTATTCGTTCCAATCGCGATGATCTACAAACATGTTCATATAAATTTAATTTACAAATGAAGACATTTCAATAAATCAATTCAAGTATGTAAATAATTCTTACAGTGAGCGTTGTCCAAAGTAGAAGATTTGATTAAACTTCTTTGAGGTCGCGACGGTCTTCTCGTGATGGACTCTATTAAAATTGCCTTCTACGACATTGCAATGCCAGAAACGCAGAGAAGTTAACCCCGTAGTACTGTGCCCGTTGTCACTTATCCAAGTCCTGCTTACGCAAGTCCTTAAAATAAACTTAATAAAAATCTAAGTTAAATAAAAGTAGCAACACAAATGTAAGATAAGACGCTGAATAAAATATAGAGCATAATTTTTGTGCTCTTTACAATCAATGTTATTTCTAAATACGGTTAACAATAGACTAGGAATATATATATATATATATATATATATATATATTTATTTTTATTTTTTTTATTTCTTTATTGTACATAATTAATTTGATATATAGTATATATATATATATATATATATAAACATGCAAAGACCTATTACTACATGAATTTAATGTACATTAAGTTATAGTAATATTATTTTCTAGCGTCTTCAAGATCCCAGAAATACGATGACTGCATAAAGCGCAATTCGAGGCTCCCCTTCATCAGTCACAGTAGATTCGCCGCTCAAGCAATCTTATTGTCGTGCATACCCACCAGACTGATTCTCCTGTGTATTATGGATCTGCAAATATACCCGGTGAGTTTAGAAACTATCGCACACTAATGCAATTAAACGAAACCGTTTTATAAGAAAAATACCTTCAGATTTCATCAATTTAGGCTTTTAATGTAAGTCTTCTTTGCTGCCGGGATGGAATACGAGTTGTACTGCGCTCTATGCGACGTAGAGAAGTCGAAATCCAAAGGCGAGGTCAGAGGCAGCTGGAAATGTTACATATACTCTACTCTCTTTCAAGCGAAATATCACGAAGTCCACGTCATGTATTCGTTCCAATCGCGATGATCTGCAAACATGTTCATATAAATTTAATTTACAAATGAAGACATTTCAATAAATCAATTCAAGTATGTAAATAATTCTTACAGTGAGCGTTGTCCAAAGTAGAAGATTTGATTAAACTTCTTTGAGGTCGCGACGGTCTTCTCGTGATGGACTCTATTAAAATTGCCTTCTACGACATTGGAATGCCAGAAACGCAGAGAAGTTAACCCCGTAGTACTGTGCCCGTTGTCACTTATCCAAGTCCTGCTTACGCAAGTCCTTAAAATAAACTTAATAAAAATCTAAGTTAAATAAAAGTAGCAACACAAATGTAAGATAAGACGCTGAATAAAATATAGAGCATAATTTTTGTGCTCTTTACAATCAATGTTATTTCTAAATACGGTTAACAATAGACTAGGAATATATATATATATATATATATATATATTTATTTTTATTTTTTTTATTTCTTTATTGTACATAATTAATTTGATATATAGTATATATATATATATATATATATATAAACATGCAAAGACCTATTACTACATGAATTTAATGTACATTAAGTTATAGTAATATTATTTTCTAGCGTCTTCAAGATCCCAGAAATACGATGACTGCATAAAGCGCAATTCGAGGCTCCCCTTCATCAGTCACAGTAGATTCGCCGCTCAAGCAATCTTATTGTCGTGCATACCCACCAGACTGATTCTCCTGTGTATTATGGATCTGCAAATATACCCGGTGAGTTTAGAAACTATCGCACACTAATGCAATTAAACGAAACCGTTTTATAAGAAAAATACCTTCAGATTTCATCAATTTAGGCTTTTAATGTAAGTCTTCTTTGCTGCCGGGATGGAATACGAGTTGTACTGCGCTCTATGCGACGTAGAGAAGTCGAAATCCAAAGGCGAGGTCAGAGGCAGCTGGAAATGTTACATATACTCTACTCTCTTTCAAGCGAAATATCACGAAGTCCACGTCATGTATTCGTTCCAATCGCGATGATCTACAAACATGTTCATATAAATTTAATTTACAAATGAAGACATTTCAATAAATCAATTCAAGTATGTAAATAATTCTTACAGTGAGCGTTGTCCAAAGTAGAAGATTTGATTAAACTTCTTTGAGGTCGCGACGGTCTTCTCGTGATGGACTCTATTAAAATTGCTTTCTACGACATTGCAATGCCAGAAACGCAGAGAAGTTAACCCCGTAGTACTGTGCCCGTTGTCACTTATCCAAGTCCTGCTTACGCAAGTCCTTAAAATAAACTTAATAAAAATCTAAGTTAAATAAAAGTAGCAACACAAATGTAAGATAAGACGCTGAATAAAATATAGAGCATAATTTTTGTGCTCTTTACAATCAATGTTATTTCTAAATACGGTTAACAATAGACTAGGAATATATATATATATATATATATATATATTTTTATTTTTTTTATTTCTTTATTGTACATAATTAATTTGATATATAGTATATATATATATATATAAACATGCAAAGACCTATTACTACATGAATTTAATGTACATTAAATTATAGTAATATTATTTTCTAGCGTCTTCAAGATCCCAGAAATACGATGACTGCATAAAGCGCAATTCGAGGCTCCCCTTCATCAGTCACAGTAGATTCGCCGCTCAAGCAATCTTATTGTCGTGCATACCCACCAGACTGATTCTCCTGTGTATTATGGATCTGCAAATATACCCGGTGAGTTTAGAAACTATCGCACACTAATGCAATTAAACGAAACCGTTTTATAAGAAAAATACCTTCAGATTTCATCAATTTAGGCTTTTAATGTAAGTCTTCTTTGCTGCCGGGATGGAATACGAGTTGTACTGCGCTCTATGCGACGTAGAGAAGTCGAAATCCAAAGGCGAGGTCAGAGGCAGCTGGAAATGTTACATATACTCTACTCTCTTTCAAGCGAAATATCACGAAGTCCACGTCATGTATTCGTTCCAATCGCGATGATCTGCAAACATGTTCATATAAATTTAATTTACAAATGAAGACATTTCAATAAATCAATTCAAGTATGTAAATAATTCTTACAGTGAGCGTTGTCCAAAGTAGAAGATTTGATTAAACTTCTTTGAGGTCGCGACGGTCTTCTCGTGATGGACTCTATTAAAATTGCCTTCTACGACATTGGAATGCCAGAAACGCAGAGAAGTTAACCCCGTAGTACTGTGCCCGTTGTCACTTATCCAAGTCCTGCTTACGCAAGTCCTTAAAATAAACTTAATAAAAATCTAAGTTAAATAAAAGTAGCAACACAAATGTAAGATAAGACGCTGAATAAAATATAGAGCATAATTTTTGTGCTCTTTACAATCAATGTTATTTCTAAATACGGTTAACAATAGACTAGGAATATATATATATATATATATATATATATTTATTTTTATTTTTTTTATTTCTTTATTGTACATAATTAATTTGATATATAGTATATATATATATATATATATATAAACATGCAAAGACCTATTACTACATGAATTTAATGTACATTAAGTTATAGTAATATTATTTTCTAGCGT